>OY728132.1:141414111-151414111 GCA_963277665.1 Viscum album | reverse complement strand
TTAGCAGCCCAATGAGATGGATATTGGGACATACTCCAGGATAATGGCCCAGTGGCGACAAAGCCCAAAGAGAGGGGGATTTGGAATAGAAGAAAAGAGGGCCCTGGTGCCTATTTCCCCCTCTCTGGTCTTTGTCAAGGAAGAAGATAAGAGGAGTAGGGATGCTGCCTCATGCAAGAAAGACTAGGATTATACAATAAGGTGGTTTCACATTTCCCCGCGGTCAGAAGCTGCTTTGATAAAGAGGATCTCATTAAATGTGAGGAATGATCTCATTCAGACAGAGACATGTGGGTGTATAGAACGTCTGAGATGGGGAACCCTGTAAATAATGCCTGAGTCAAATCCATAGTTTAATATCATGTGATGAGGATGATGGAGGTTTACAGTTTAATGTCATATAGATCAGCTGAGGTGGGATCACTCTGCACACCTAGGACATATATAACTGATACCATCCCACCCATGATGAAGGTAATGCACCAGCAATTCTGTGAAGGGGGGTGTTATAGAGTGATCCATTTAGGGTTCCACGTTATCATGGCTATGTAAAGAAATAATAGTGGTTAGTGTGCCAATACATAGAATCATGAGGTGAAGAAAAGAAACATGATTTACCACCCAGGTGTTCTTTAAATAACATCGTGAAAACCAGGATGGTCGCATGGTAAAAGGGGTTGCAGAAAAAATGGGTTTATATGTAAAATCCTCATGAATCTCTGGTGCTCTATGTAGTGAATGGGCTTCAAAAATGGGTATGCTTCGCGATGTTAAGTGACCTAGCCTAGGAATAGGTCATAGATTCATATGGAATGTGCTACACTAATTGGAAAGGCGTTCGCGGTGTATTGCTTCGCGAGGCAAGGGTTCCCTACAAAGCATAGCCTTGCGAAGCAATGTGCTCTGAGAAGCATAGTGACCATGGCATAACACTAGGGTCACATGTGCATGGATGGTACTTGGTGAAGCAGAAGTGTGGTGGTAAGACCCGAGTCCCCTTGTGGATCCCTTCATTTTCAGAGGCTCGTGGGCTCTGTGAAGGAAATCCCTCTTTAAAGAGGGGCTGATTTCAATTATAAGGGAGAGGCACTTTGTGAATCTAAAGTACCTTGAGGAGCTCTTGGTTTGTAGAGCATAATTTGATTCGTGATTTGAGAGATCAGAAGGTGAATGGTCGGAGGATCTATTCTTTGGGTTTGAGGGGAGCCCGATATTTATAGGTAATAGGAACCGCGAAGCAAAACTCGCTGGGCGTGAAGACACATGAAATTTTTTCATAATCGCGAATCCTACCATCGCCATTCTCCATTTCGGTTTTGAAAACGTCAAGGGGCTCATGGATCCTCCTGCCTCCTTGCTCCATGGTGGGTTCACAAATGTCAACGAGGCTCACAGAGCCTCCCACCTCGTTGCTCTGAGGTGGGTTCACAAATGTCATTGGGGGATTGGAGAGCCTCCTGCCTCCATGCTCTACGGTGGGTTCACAAACGTAAAGGGTTTTAGTGGAGCCTCCCACTACCTAGATCTGTGGAGGCTTCATGGAGGGGAAGCATAACCCCAGTCATGGAGCTGTGAGGGCACCGCGAACGTGCTTCATGAGGCATCCCATTGGGCCTTCTTTTTATTCTTGTTCATCCCAAATTCTGGAACAAAAAAAAAATTTAAATCAATGAAAGACACATAATGACACTTTCATTGTCATTAATATATCATATGTATCCATGTAGGGGCTAAATTATGTCACCAATGAATATAATGGATTATATTTAGCTTATTTTATATATTTTCATGATTTTTAATTATTTTTAATTTTTATATGTGTTATAATTAACTTTAACAGCTATACAACACTGATGTATTTCTAATTAAATCAGATGAAAAACAAATAAAATTATTTTAATTAAAATTAAACGAACAATTAAAAGAGAAAAATTTTGACTAAATATGATTTTATGAGTATATATCAACCATAATAATACAATGGTATAGTGAATGAACTTTCAGATTCACCTATAAAATATAATGTTATTCACAATATTTTATTTAATGTATAGTTAACGTTTTTCAACTAATGTTTTCAATACCTCTAACATTTTTAATTTAAGTTTATCATAAAAATAAATATTTGATCATAATTTTTTATTGGATTTTTTTTATATTATTAATAATAATTTTGTATAATTCTAATGAAAAAATAATTACCTTAAATAATAACACAATTTTGACACAGTAATTATTCAATTAATAAAAAATAAATTAAATGTTATTATAAATATTAAAATAAATATTATTTGAGTTTATTAAAGTTATAGAAGATGTTTTTAGTCAAATATGAAATATTATGGTTGAATAAACCCATTTTTTAAGATAATTTTCTTTTTAGATTTTTTGAATACAATTTAATGAATAATGTAAAAAATAGCAGTATTGATATTTTATGGAAACAATATTTTGTTAAATTGTTTAAAATTTATAAAAATATGTTTGAAATAAAAAATTATTATGTTCCATTCAATTTTTTTAAATTGAATATTTGTTTATAATTTAACCCATATATATGTAAATTACAATGTTTTAATATTAATGAATTTTTTACCGTACTTAAAAGTAAAATGTTTTAACTAAGGGTTAATTAATAAAATAATGTTTACAATAAGACTAATTTTTTTTGAAATAATTTATTAATAATAGTAAAACCTTATCTCATATTTTCATATAATTCATGTCATTGAGGATATATTTATATTGTGATTGATTTTATAATAAAATAATATTAACTGAAATTCCAATAGTGCCCCTCACATTAATTATTTAAAGGTACCTCCCCCATAACTTATTCACATGAAATTTATCCTTATATCTCCATCAAACATTCACAAATTTTTTTATACACTACTCTATCCACATTCTATAGGTTATGGTAATACCAAAAGACCAAATGTAATGTTCTTTAAAGGGGATCGAAGGGATCTGTTTTTTATTAGATGATGTTTTCACAATAAGAAAAGAGTAATGAAATAAGGTATGGGATTTTCATATCAATTACATTTCATTGGGACACTAGAATTATACACAACATTTTTTATTAATTTTACTGCATATAAATTCCATGAATGTTTTTAATACATTGTTAGGAAGGAATTATTTTTTCATTTTCTAAAAAAGGTACTTTATGACTTATTTAAAAAAGTAAAAAATGAATTATTATTTTCACTTCTAAATTATGAAAATAATTTTACATCATTATGATTCAATAATTAAATGATGTTTCCTTTACATTATTCAAATATTTTTTTAAATGAAAATTATTTCTTTTAGAATTTTGTGTCATATTATGAAAAGAAAACATTTTTAAATAATAAAAGATATTTTTCCAATGAATTGTTTTTAAGTAATCTCCCAAAATTATTTTCAATGTATATGATAACAATATTTCATATCTGTTATGGTTCACTGATGATATGATTCAATGACATAATTCTAAATTTTTATAATAATGGTTTGTGTGTATGATGGAATGATATTTGTGAAACACATTTATTTTCCATGGATTATGTTATGATTAAATGGTGTTTATAGAACCTTTTTTAGTAGATGGAATCTGATATGATGAATGATTTAAGTTATTGTGAAACACGTATGTATGGTTTTCATTTTGTGACATGTGGAAATATATATCCCTCCAATCCATTGGGTAAATGTTTTTATCTCAAGATATATATTGAGCCAGAAGTGAAAGTAAACTCACATCAGAAACACATGAAAAGAAAAAAATTGAACTTGGTTCAGTAACACAAGACTAGAATGAATGCAAACACTATTAAAAAATACATGACTAGAATATGAGTGAAATATTTTTAGTAATACATGACTAGAATATGAAGTGAACTTAGTGCAGTAAATGACATTTCCCTTAATGATGGTCTTAAAAATGAGCCTCTACTACTAGGATGATGATTTTCAATGATTATACATATTCCACAATTCCATGTATTATGATCTCAAAGAATTTGTTCATTGATTATCCATGAAATTACATGATTTATTAAATGAATCTATATGAAGATCTTTGATATAAAGGATATAATTTTCATATGATATTTCATTGTTTTTGTTTCGTTATGATTATGTTGCCTCCCTTTATTTACACTTAATAAGATTCCAAGATCACCATTTTCTTATTTTTTTCATTACCCATGTTATATAGTTAGTCATTAAGCATGAGTAATAATGTGAAATATTTTTACAGGAAATGTTCAACATTATTCACCAAATTAGAAGACTATATTCCATGTTTCCAGCAACTCAAAACTATTAAAGTCATCAGGTTTGTGGGTATATAATGTATTGAATATTAAAATGAAATTTTTTAATATCAATTAATGTTAATAAGAAGTTGTTATAATGAGTATTTATGAAAAATTAGAAATGCTCCACTTTCGTGTAGCTTAATAGAAATCATTAAAGAATCGTTAAAGAGGGAAGTTCAATATTTTTTATATAAAACTAGTTATAAACAATAACGTTTTTAAGATTTAATTTAATATTTTATAAAAAAATCGGTCTAAAAAGATAGACTGTGCGTCGTACTTGAATATGGGTAAGAAATTTTGATGTTTCCTTTAATCGTGCTTGCTTATCAGGAGGAATTGATATAGAATCCATATAAAACACATATTTCCACATCATATTGAGAATAATGGATTTGGGTTCTTATGTTTGGAACATACATACAAAATTTATGAGTAAATTATATTAATTTATATTTAAATTGATGTACATATAGAGAATGTGTATCATGAATGAGAAATAGAGGTCCATAGAGAATACCTCACCTTTTGTGCAAAAGTTTTCTCCACCTACATTTAATTTCCTACATTATAAAATTATATCGTTTAATTAATTAATTTAGAACATATTAAATATTAGTTATATTTTTATTATTTTATTAGGTTCATTTATTTATATTTCATTGGCTGATTGTAATTAATTTTTTTAATTTTGGAGTCTTCGTTTAATGGGTTCTTGATCGGTTCACTTGTGTTTAAAAATGAATGTTGTTGTCAAATAAAAGAAATATTTAATAACTATAATGAAAATATATTCATTTAAATAAAAAAAATTTATTTTTACCAAATAATTTTTTTGACATGAGTACAATTCATTAGATAAATAATAGATGAAAAAAGGATGTTTATTTTTGGGTGTTTATGACCATCATGAATTAGTATTGTTTTCATAAAAATATCATTATATTCTAATTACATAATTCTAATTATTTTTCAATAGACATATTATAATTTCTTTAAAAAATAAATTCTTATTATGAATAGACGTGATGGGTGTAATGAAAAATGAAAACACGTCTTATATGAAGTTGATGAATCAACAACACATGGTTGATGTTTTTGTTTTTATAAAAAAAGAGAAGAGAATAGATTTGATGATGAATTTTAAAATCAATAAAATAACATTATGTTATGTATATGATAATATATTTATAATGTTACATTGTATAGGGTATGTGATGGAAGGATCCGTAAATAAAATAGAACGAGGGAGTTTTTTTACCTCTTTAGGGCCATCTCCTTGAAAACACTTTATGACATTTTGAACTGGTCTTTTGGTGACACTAGTAAGACCATAATAGAGAAAAGTGGATTAGGAGAGTTATTGATTATAATATAAACAATATCCATTTATTTAAATGTGTTGGGAGAATGTGTGGTTTGGAGTGGTATTAATAATCGGAGGTGATGGTGTTTTGGTTATTATGTTGAGTTGTTTATTATTTTGGATCAAGACTATCAACAGTGTTGATTCTTATTACTAAGAATATTATATAGAGAATCTGAATTCAATATATTGGAATAATAAAATATAAAATTGTGTATAATGAATAAAAAATCCATTTATTTACTAATAATATTAAATTCTGTAATTTACCAAATTTCATTATTCGCAAAAAAAAATAACCTATTTTAGAAAAATCCCAAAAATTAAGCCTTCCAATTTTATTACATGTAGATTTAGAAAATGGACTCTATTTTATGAAAATAATATTATATATATCAGAAATTTAATTTTAAAATAAAATCATAATTTCTTCAAAAAATATTGATTTTTTATTGGAACCTATTTAGGACACTTTTATAATTTATTTAAGGTCTCATAAAATTTTATAAAAATCATTAGGAAAAAAATATTAATGTGTGAATCTATTTAATGAAAATAATTTTTTTAATCATTGTAGTAATTATAAAATTGTAAAAATTATTTTTAAAAAAAAATAGGAACACATAATTTATCATTTTTATAATATTTATTTACATATAAAATTATATAAATTTATCATATATTAATTTATGAGATACCTACATTTTGTTAATACTATAATAGGTGATGATAATATTATATTATCTATATTATTATTCCTAATGACCATATTGTTGTACCAATGGTCATGTTACTATTCATTCAGTATGGAATCCTTAACTTCTTTAAGTAGAATTCATTTAATTTTTAATTTATAAATATAATGTTTTTTTGAGGTTCTTGAAGTGATATATGTGTTTTATAATATAAAAAATAATTATTAAAATGGAAAATTCCATTTATAAAAGTTTGGGTCGTTACATATATTTATGTATTCTTATATAATAGATTTATAATAATACTGTATTTATTATACAAGAGGTTTGAACGAGTGTGAAAAAGTCATGTCTCTGGGTAAGGGATTTCAACCTTAGTATTATTTTTCTGTGAGACACATAAAATATTGATCACAAGGTCAGTTTATGTTGTTTATATAATTCACATAAATATATATTACTATACTTATCATTAAATTATGGGGATTTACATATATATTTAATGATATCTCGTTTATGGGGTTATCATCACCAAAGTTATCAAATCGATAAGATATCTTCCTCTAAATTATCCTTCTTTGAGTCAAATGTGACATTGTAAACATTAATTATCTCATGGGGTGTATATACAGTCTTGTTGACATGTAATAAAATGAATTTTCTCATCCAATTAGTTTTCTTAGTTAAGTTTTATGTTATAACTTCACGGGTCTTAGGATTAAAGGTTAATAATGTGTTACGAATTTTATGTTAGAATATCATCATTTATCAGACCTATTTTTATCATTTCTCCATTATTAAAATACCGTAATATATATCACATGAATTCTCATTGAAGTTCTACACCTATGTAAATTTAGGATATATTCATATTATGGTACAAATTTTACACTTTGGTTTTTAAAATTATTATGTATTTTCAGAAAATATGACTTTGTTTCTAACATCGATCAGAAATATTTTTCCATCCAAAATAATAGTATATAATTTATATTTCTAAACATGGGTTTAAGTTAAATATTAATCTCATCTAAAATAAATATTTAAAAAATGTTTAATGTTAAAAAATTTAATATTACTATCAATTATTTTTATACGTTCTCGAAGCTAATTTCATATAAAAATGTTTGTAAAATGTATTATTATTTTAAAAAAACTTCTCAAAGAGAATGGGGTATTTTACTTAAGATATGGATTATATTATCTTTAAAAATTATTTTACATATATGTTAACATTTATTGGTGTTAAATATTCTTTATGGGTGATATGATACACATATAAAATTCATATTCATACATTTAATGGTTTATTTTTTGAAGGATTGATGTTTATGGAACAAGTTTCATTTCCATGACTCAATCATATTCCATAACAGATTTTGTGAAAAACAATTCATTTACATTTGTTATCGTTTTTTAAATGTTATTTAGAATAAAACCATTTCTTTCCAATGTGTTAATGAATTTATTAAATGGTATTTATTTTTTTTATTTTTTTTATGATAGTATGAAATTTCTTTATACTTTTTTAGTATTTTGGTTATTGAACATGACATATCAGATTATGAAGCCTAAATTGAACTAGGTAATCCAATTTCAACTTCTATGATGGGGTTTTCCAGATAGTTTTCGGTGATCCTGTAATATCTAAAATGTTTGGTTCATCAAGACAGTTCTCCAATGCATTGGATAATGATAAATTCTATAATACCTCAAAGGGTACACTGTAGTTAAGCTGAATCCCCAAAAAATAGGGAACAAAGGTTATCTTCCCAAGATCAATGATGAGGTTACATGGGTAATTTTCTTAATCAAAATAATATAATGGTTCATGGGTGATTATCCCAAGCCAGAAGATGAGGGTAAATGGGTAATTATCCCATGGAAAAAGATATCGGAAGACAGGTCATTAGACAATGACCAAATATGAGCGAACACTTGTAATTTTATCATTCTAGAAAATGAGGGTAAATGGTTAATCATTCCACTCACAAAACCAGGTACACAATTTTTTTGCTAATAGTAACATTCTATAATATTCTTGTTGGGTATCCTTGACATATGATCTTCTATTTTATTTGTGTGACAAAAATTTATGTCTTATGTCAATGTTATGCTCTCATGGACCATGTTTTTTGATTCCATTAAGATTCATGTCCTAATAAATAAAAATATGTATTGTATGAAACACATTTATGATCTATAATCGGTTGATAATGAACATCATTTATGATGATCATTATCAAATGACTAGATTATTATAAAATTCTTTCATATTATAATGTATTTATATCTCATAGATTTTCTATTAATAAAAATCATATATCACCATTTATTATGTTTCCTTTCCCAATGTTCTATATAATGGTTACATAAATGGTATGTATATGAATAATACTAAATGGAAAGATACTTTTGGGAATCATTGAATATCATTAACCATATTAGAGGATAGTGTTTCATGTTTCCAATGGCACTACACTATTACAATCATATTGAATGTGTTTGTGAAATGAAATTAATATTCATTTAAAATGATGTAATATGTAAGGGTTTATGTAGTAAGCTTTTTGATAATGTGGGAATATACAATATGTTAAAAACTTTTCAAAGAAGCAATGTTGGTCATGTAAAAAAATAACTCATGATCAACCAACTAACTATGTGAAATAAACATGACATTTATTTCTAAAAAAATAAAAATTTATGTTAACAAAATATTATCATCTTGATTAATAAATAATTTATTAAACATATTTTATCTTACCTATTTTCATTCTAGATGTAGTTGATTTTAAAAATATTGAATGTGATTGTAAATATAACATCAAGATGATGTTTAATACCAAGGAATTCAAGTGTTACATCTTTTTTAGGGTAATTATCTCTCAGAATGTGATGTCTTATATCAATATAATTTCTTATTGAATGAGATATATGACTCTTAAAAAAATGCATTGAACTTTTATTATCACAATTTATAGTAAAATGATTGAATTGATAATCTTAATATAGCAATGTGTTTTTCATCTATAGAAATTTCTCACAACAACTTTTTACAACTTTATACTCAGTATCTATAAGAGATATTTTCCCATAGTTATACTTATTACTACTCCATAATACTAGATACTTTCCAAACAAGTGACATTTTTGTGAAGAAAATTTCTTATCTAACTTACAACCCCAAAAATGTACATCTGACTAACTAACCAAATGAAATGCTTGACCTCTTCATTAAATCAATCCTATGATACTTGTGTTATTGAGGAATTTTTGAATTTGATTCCAAAGTTTATAGTTGTGATACTTTTAGGTTTTATAAAAATGTATCACACATAATTACGTTAAACATATTCTTTTATTGGCTAGAATATTATTATAGTAAGCTTCCAATCATATATTTATATTGGTTTGATCAACAGATTTTAGAGTACCATCATGATCTAGATTACATTTAGTACTAATTGAAGTATCATTACCTTTAGTTTTGTCCATAATAAATTTTTTTATAATATATTTGTTCTACATACCATTATTTAAAATAATACAATATTTATTTAAAAAAAATATAAATATAAGAAAAATGTTATGTTCAACCAGTAAATATTTTTCATATTAACATTTCACCAATTTTTAAAATTCAGTTCCCAAATAATTTATTGAAGGTACAAAAGTAATATCATCAATATAAATTTTCAAACCTAAAACATCCTTTTAAATACTTGTAATAAATAAATTAGGATCACAAATACCTAATATAAAGCCTTTAGATATTTGAAAATAGTTTATCATAACCAACCAAACATTATGTGATTGTATTAAAGCATAATCTGATTCAGTTAAATTAACATAATGGTTTAAAAAATGATGATTTTTGAAATCTATGGGGTTATTTTGGGAAAAATCGTAAACTATATAACCATTTAATAAAGAATCCTTGACATACATTTATATAGTTTCCAAAAAAATGTGCTACATAGGAAAGCCATATTATAATTAACTCAAGTAAATCAAATGCTGAAAATGATACCTCAATGTTAGAACCATTATATTAATTATACCCTTATAAAACATATCTATATATTTTTTTAACTATAGTTCTTGACTCATCAATAATGTATATGAACACCCAATTAGTTATAATATTTATATAGTATTTAATTATATCGAGTACATCCCATAATTTGTTTCTTTCATTATAATTATTTTCTTATTTTATTTTCATTTACTAGTAATTTTCATTAGATTCATCATCATTGTTTTAGTGTTCCTTATGTAATAATAATTATTGATTTTTAAACAGATTTATTAATGAATAATTAATATTTGTTACTATATAAAAGTCTCTAAATCTAGAATCTAATTGATTATATCTATTATTCATCACTTCTCTAGGAAATGATGATATGGTTTTCTCATTATCCATTATACGTTCTGGTTTTGGTTATTCATTAAAACTAGATGTGTCATTTATTGAAATTATAATATAATTTTCATCATGTTTATCACATTAGTCATGAATTAAAACATCATCCTCACAATTTTTTAATGAGGTTTTTGGATTTTGTGGATATGTTTCATAAATTGTGACATGTATATATTCCTCCACAATTATATTCATGTTCAAACACCCTATATGAAAAACTGGTTTTCAAATATCAATGTAAAATTCCATCAGCATTCATCGACTAAATTTTTTCATGATTATATTTTTTATTTTGAATAAGGAAATTGTAACCATATAATTTAATTTAGTAACCAATGTGTTTATTCTATTACAAAATTTATACAGATTCCTTTTTATTTGTGGTGTAAATAAAATATATTGATTAAATAACAACTTGTATTCATATATTTGTCCCCAAAATAAACTAAATAATACACATTGATCTTGGTCCATGAGATTTCATATAGGGTTATATTTCCCCTTTCAACAACTCTATTATAATATGGAGTTATAGGAACATAAAATTTATGATTGTAGCCATGTGAAATTGAGTCCCATGCTCTTAATAGATATATATTAAATATTTTTTTTATTAAATTTAATGATATTACAAAATAACAAGACTGATATCCAAAATATGTTAGTATCAATAGAAACATGGAACATAATGTTCTTTAATTATGAAAGATTATCAATGTCTCCCATATAAAAATTACCCATTATTAATATTAAAAAAATAACATACTAAAAGACTTTATTCATAACCTAGGTAATGGAAACATAATAAAGGGTGATATAAGATTCTATATAAGGTTTAAAAGGGAGATATGGAAGAATAACATGAACATACTGGTATGAGAACATGTGAATTTCATTTCCAAACCATATCTTATTTATAAAAGACCATAATCTGAAGTAATGGAATAAATATTGGTAGTTCACAAGACATGAATCATAAAAATATCAAATAACATGAGTCATGAGAGCATAAAATTTTTCATAATAAATGGAATTTTGGCATAGACATAAGAATAGAAAATAATTTCCTTAGTAGTCAAGGTCCAAAAGACAAAGTTATCAAGGAACTCTAAGGGTGGATACAACTCCAAAGTGTGAAGCACCAACATCCCAAGTGGAAGCCCATTATTTTAAATAGAATTTGTCCACTCTATATACCATCATAATTATCAAGGTTTAAACCCATGTTAATCCTTGGTGAAAATGGCCCACACATAATTAGGTTCAGTCCACATTCTAGTCTTATCTATCTCATGAGATACAAATTATTACCCAATGAATTTGAGGGAATGATGGGTCCCACCTATACATTCATAGAACATATTCCCCATACTTGGTTATAACATAACCACACCATGAAATAATGAAATTAACTCATATGTGTTCTATAATACCATATAAACTTAATCATATCACAACCCATGAAATGAAATGTTTTTAATAAATATTCTATTATAACATGAATTTGGGGAAGTAAAATGGTTTCACAGTCATACAATTATTTCTTCAAAACATATTCTATGTAAAGAGAAGCAGGTTTCCCTACACTTTTATCATTGTATAACCCATGTAATTGGAATGGGATGAATAAATAACTTTTAATTATAAAAATAAACTATTTATAGAAATAATAATAATTGTATCCTTAGATCATGTCCCCAGAAAAGCATAAGTATCATTAAATTATTTAATCAAAGATATAAAACGATTTTAAAAGATCACATAGGAAACTTATTGTGCAAAATAACATTTATCCTTAAGAAAGAACTTATTATAAATTAAAACATTTGATCAATTATTTTCATTAAAAATAACAATATAAAATTATAAAATAATCAGAAATCATTATAGAAAACAATTATTAAGGATAATTTCATTTTTACATAAGAACAAAATTTAAATAATAATATTTTTTTTAATTTATTTTCATTGAAAATAAACATTAAAACTAATAATGGATGGTTTAAAACATTTTGAGTTCATACCCATAGAAAATCTCGCACATTTATTACACGTTAAAACAATGATTCATTTCACATTTTTTTGTAAAATAAAAACATGAATAATTTAGATTTGACTAGAAGACTCCATTAAATTATTTTATGAAAAGTAAAAATTTAATTACAATTAATTTTCGTAATGTTAAAAAAATTAATTATTTTTAGTATACATGATTTTGAATGAAATATTTTTTTCCGACTGAAGTGAGAAATAACATGGTATTTTCTTAAAATATAATTTCAATTATTTTAATAAAAATTTAGTGGAAATGATATTATTACATAAAAATATCATGAATAAATAGAATATAATAAAACTAATAATTTTATTAAGACAAGGATCATATTATTTTATCACTAAAAAAATAACAATAAAAATTCTTAATAAATTATTAGATTGTAACATAAAAGCATTAAAAATTCGTTAAAATTGAAATGTAACACCATTAAAAAATAACGCAAAATAATTGTTAATATATAATGAAAATAAATAATTTCAATTTACCAAGTATATAATGGGGTATAAATTCACCTTCTGATGGAATATAATTACATAATATATGTACACCTAAAAGGAAGAAAATTATGATTAAAGAATATATTACTAATTTTTTACATGATGAACCATACACCCCATGAATGATAAATCCTAAAAAAGGAATGTAAATATTAAAATAGAAAGTATGTAAATTAAAAAAATTAATTCATGGGTAGTATATACAACACATAAAATAAAAATGTGGTGAATATGGAATGCATGTCACTGAAAAATAAAAGGGAGAAGAAAATTTAATACCATAAGTCTCGACATTCATCATACATAATTGAACCTAAAATATAATAAATATAATTTTATTATAAATAAATTGAACAACCATAATTATAAATATAATACCATATATATTTTAACAATATTTTTTGTTACATGTCCATAACAATTACATGTTAAAACCATGTTTTTATTAATAACTACTTTATTTTTCATATATATTTTAATTTTTTACATTCAATAAAATTAAATTAATCATTATTAAATTATCTAAATTATAGTAATAATTAAATAACAACTATATTTATAAAATATTATACTCTTAATAATAATCATGATTTATTATTGTTTTGATAAAGGAAGTTTGTTATGATCATTAAGACGGCATATTGTACAAACGCATGAGTAACATATCCATTTATCGATGATCATCATGGAAAGGAGGAAGGTAATATATTATAATTAAATAATTATTATAATATCTTAATTATTATATTATTTCATTATATATACTTATTTATATAATTCATGTGCTTTCTTTATGAAAGTAGAGAAACATTTCTTTGTAAAGGTGGTATCACAGACGTACAAAAATAGTGTTACCATCATTCAGTGAGAGAAATGGTAGAAAATAAAATGATATATTTTCATTTTAGAATAATAAATATATAATTTATATAATAATTATGTCATATTTATAACATACATTTGTTATTATTATCTTCCATGTAATGTGATATAGAAAATGAATCACACAACTTCATGTGGTGGTAGTCCAGCACATACATGAACAACATTATCGAATCCCCTCTGGAATGGATGGTATAATGTTATAAATTAAATAATGAATATAATGATATATAAATTTTATAAATATAATAAATATAATTTGTATCCATCATAATACCCATCTTTTAATGAAAGTAATGTAAAAAAATAATTGATATGATTTTAGGAGATAGTAGTCCAATATGAACACTAATGATGATTTCAGAACCTATTTGATAGGAGAGAAAATAGTTGTTGGTATCTAACATAACATAAAAAAATAAATTTAAGTATAATATAATAGGGGTATTATTTATGTATGGTTTTATAATGAATGAATTATGTGGATGATGAAATACTATAGAAATGATCATTGATGAATGTTACCTATTCTTTGGGTAACCTCCCTAGATTTTCATGAAAAGCCTTCATATATTATAATTAATCACAAACTAAGGTATCAAGGAAGAGTGTAGGGATTTTGGGTAGTTACTTTTTCATGGAATATCCATACCAAAAGGGTTTTAATGGATTTATAGTATATTATAAGGGGTGTCCTATAAATAGTTTGGTGAGTGGCACACATATAACTTTTCAAAAATAAAAATGGGTTACAATTTTTTCCTCATAAAAAAGTCTCTAAAAGGTTTATTCAAGATAATAAAATGTATATAGTCTAAATAGGTATGGAAAATTATTAAGGGAAATATTTTGGGGCGATTTTTTAAACTTATATATTTAGTTTAACTCCCAGGTAAACCAATTTTTACCTTAGTCATGGTAAATAATTTTTAATTTGTTCCTATTAATTTTGGGAAATAATAAATTTTTCATTATTAATATACTAAATTATGATGATAAAAAAATATAATTAATTATTACTAATTACATTCATATAAATATAATAATTTAATTTTAAATTAATCTTGCATATTCAATAAGAGTGTTGAGTTTTAAAGAGAAAATGACAAAAAGTTTATAGTGATTATATATTAAACTAATTTTTTAATTTGATTCTAATGAACTAAAATAGATTAATGGATGAATAATTTATCTAATCATGAATATAAAACATATTTTAAATAAAATTTGTATATATATAAATCACTTAAACCATAAGTCACATTTCAATTAACTCAATGTTTAACAAAAGGTAAACTCAATGTTTCTTGAAATACAATTTAAACACAGATTCCCAAAAACCCAATCCAATTTCAGTGTATGGAAAAATATAAATATTATTATATTTTTAAGAAGGTAAAATTTTATAAAATATTTGGGTGTTACATTCTTCCCCAATTAAAATAAATTTCATTATCGAAATTCACCTCGTTCATCAAAGGATTATCATTTGAAAATTACTTCATAGAATTCCACAACATGAAAATGAATAATTAATCTTTTTATATAAATTGTTAGAAACATAAAAATTAATAATATTAACTCATAAATATTTTTCCACATAAGAGAATATAATAGAAAAGTGAATAATTGTGCTTGGATGAGAAGTGAAAATAATTGTAGAGAATTATTGATATCATTGATCACAATAAATGAGGTGGTCCATAGATTTTTAACGAAAAACAATAAACCAAAGGGGGGTGAAAATCGTTAATGATTACAAAAAATAAATATTATAGGAAAAAATGTGATTTCAAAATCGTTTTATTGAAGACGGTGAATTTTCATTTGAGGATATACCTAAAATATTTCATTACATTTTTTATGACTTATCCAACCTTTTGGTTATGAATTTATCTACTTAAATATTATCTCTTAATCATAGAAATGAAGGGGAATTTTTATTTATATGGCACTAACAGATCATAAGTTCCATAAACAAAATGATATGTAATTCTATTTAGGATTAGTTTTTTTAAAAACTATGTGGGTAGTACATGTTATACAATATGAATAATACTTCATATGGTCATGTAATACATTAATATCTTATAATTGAACCATAATTTGACATATATAATTCAAAAAATGTTATCCTTATAACCTGTATAAAATAAATTATTTATAATGAAGGTATTGAAATGTCATAAAAGAAACATATTATTGATCCCCTATATATCCTAATGAAGATATTTTTTATCTCATACCAAATATGTGAATAAATATGTTATGTATTCTCCTGGAATGGGGTAACAACTAAAATTAACAGAAATCACTATTGTAAACATACATTTTTTCTTCATTAAATAAATCCTAAAATGATATAAACACCATCAATGATATCAAAAAACTCTTCTCCAAAACTTAAATAATTTGTTCCATAGTAAAAAATACTATCAAATTTTAATTATCTATATCAATCATCTCTTAATGAAAACTCTATTCTATTTTGTTAACGTCAATGACATACTAATGCTTTTTTTCCATTAACAAAAATATTATTTTTCCATTAAAACAAATTTATTGTTCATCATCACTATTCAACATGTAATTCAACTCACTCAATAAAAAATATATACATAACATTACATAAATATATTTCGTGAATTATATAACATAAATATAGAAATTATATATAGAAAGACATCAATCATCCCACTTTAATCTCCATCCACTAACTAGACCCCATTATATTATTCTATAATATCTCATTCATTTCACATGAAATTCAGGGTATCTTCATTATAAAAATAAAAACAATTACTTATACAACATTTTTGGTTCTCTTCACTTGCTTTCCCCATAGAAAATAAATATTCACAATTTCAATACATTCCATGTTTAAAATTTTTTTTAGTCGATCAAAAAATTGAGAAACAATTACACTTATCCAATTTTTAACAAAACTAAAAAATTTCCCAAATTGTTACATCAATTCATTTTTTCCAAACCTATAAAATATTCCCATATATTAAGGTCAACCCTTGTGTTTTTCATCCTAGATTATCAATAAAAAAGAAATAGAATATTACTTTCATTATGATCTACATCACCTGATCTCTCAAGGATATATATCCCTCTCTTATTTTGTTAGATATAGAGTAGGTTATAGTGTATATTATATATCATGTTATTTTATAACTAATTATAAATCAACATGATATATTTCACTACATCCATCATCCTACATGGCTACTCATTATATTGTTTTTTCACATTCAATTTTATCCCACTTCTTTCTGGTTCCTTCCAATGACTGAAAACAAAAACAATATGTGAGAAACACTAGATAATGTTGGAAACCACATAATCATTAATAAAATTATATAAATTAGAAATATTGTCACCATATATTACATATTTTAAATATTAGAGTAATCCAAGTTCACTATTAATAACTATAAATTCGAAACTTTCATAATTGTTTATAAGGGGTTCGTAAATTTCCAATTCATATCCCTCCACATTTTCAATCAAATTAAGTTGTAAGGCTCATTTTTGTGAAATAAGTGATGATTGAGTCCATATAAATGTTCCATTTTTGAGGTTATTTCCCCAAGTCGCCTCTCTTCTATAGGCACATTAACATCTAGTATCCTGTTAGGGATGTAATTTCATGGAATCCAATCTCTCTATCCATTAAAAAAATTTAGGACATTTTCCTATATCTTTACTCGTCCATAAACTTAACCATAAATATATCTTTAGAAATATCTTTAAAAATAACCCTATATATGTATCTAAATTTTCCTCATTATAGTTTATAAAGGATAATTATACCTATAATTTTATACTAAATATAGAGACTAAGGTTTTTTATAAAAACATATGACAATTTTTCTATTAATATACAAAACATTATACAAGAACATTACTAAATGACTGTAAATTTTTAGTGCATTTGAAAACTAAAAACACAATATTCATATTTGATGAAATTTCTTCAATGTATCTCATAATGATCTTATCATTTAGTACTATTCATAAACAAACCAATCTCAAAACCATTTAGTATAACATAGGAAACAATAAAAATAAGAAACGAAGAGTTCAAATTCTCTATAATGTTAAACAAGTGAGATCTGTATACATAACATGAACATAATTTCTATTGAACATGAGAATAAAATTTTCAACCCATAACATTCGTAACAAATATTATAATATGGGGTCATGAAATAAATATTTTCAGTTAAAATCATAATGAAATCATATAACATGATTCATGAGAGCACATCATTTTTCATAATATATATAATTTTTTAATGATCATATGAATAAAAAACAATTTTCAATTATTTGAAGATGTAATTCAGAAAATTATTGGGGCACACTATGTGGATCAGCACATCATTGGCAGGAATCAACATAATTTCTAGTGGAAGAAATTCACACATAATATAATGTTATCACTCTCTAAACCATCATAGTAGTCATGGATTACACCCAAGGCCTTCATTGTAGAAAAAGTATAGTTCTGAATCAGGTTTAATACCTATTCCAATATTAAAAATCATATAGGATGAAAATATTTATCCTATACATTGGATGGAGATATAGGTCCCTCCCATATTTGTTAATAACATAACATCCATCCATGTATTTAACATAACCACCATTACATAAAAATATCATATAAATTCTTCATATTATATCTCATGAAATGAAAAGGGTTTCATAAAATTTATATAATAATGTAACTAGTGTAAAATAATCTTTTTTAATAATCATATATTATTTGCATAAAATCCAAAATCATGGAAAATGAAGTTGTTTTCAAAAACTTTTTACATTATATAACCCACAGAAGGGAAATAGATTTCATAAAACTCTTGTCATAAAAATCCTAAACTATTCAGTGAGTAAAAAATAATTATATCATAGAATCATAACCCAAGTAAATCATAAGTAACATTGAAGGATGTAATTATAGATGGAAAAATATCTTAGATGATTACATGGTAAATTTCATGAGTAAAATTAACTTCATACAAGGGAAAAAACTTTTTAAATGTTAAAATAGTTACAAAATCCTTTTCTATGAAATTTACTTTTAAACAAATAAAAGTATCATTAAAATCATTTAAAAATTTTCTTTATGAATATAACATTTCAAATTTTAAAAAAATATTTTTAAAATAACTTTTTATAAGTACCTTGTTTGAAATTAATATTGAAAAATTATGATGTAATATTTAAAACATTTTTATTTGATGATGGTAGTTATTCTCATGTATGTTGTACCATTTACAACAATGATTACTCATACATTTTGATAAAAGATAAGTGATATTATTTGTGGAAAATTATATGAATATTTCATTAAAAAAATTTCATGAAATGTAAAAAATTGTAATTTTGTTCACTAATTCATTTAGATGAATTTTGAAACCATTTTTGATATAATAGTTAAAAAATAAGGTTTTCTAAAAAAAGGATTTCCGACCGAAGAGAGAATAATTTCTGATTTTATTAAAAAAATATCTATTATTATAAGTATAAATGGATTAAAATGGGGATATTAATTGAAAATAACATGAATAAAAAGATGATAATAAATTTCATTTGTTTCATGAGATATGAATCATAAGATATTATCTTGAGAAACATAAAAATAACCAATAAAGAAAAACAATAAGACTGTAACATAAAATCTTTACTGCTTTATTAACCTTGAAAAGTAATCCCTAAGAAGGAATGACATATCACATAATATTGTTTATTCATAGGATAAATAAATTTGTGATATTATATTTTTAAGGTTTTTTATATATATATATTGAAATAATATTGATGTATAACATACATATTTCTCAAGGAAAGAAAATTATGAAAAAAATACCTTAATAAATGTTAAAACATGTGAATCTGAAACCCCATGAACGATAGATAATCAATTGAATAAGTCAATCCAAAAAATTAGAACATAAAACATATAATACATTAATTTTTATTATATACACCATAAAAAATAAACATTTGGTGAATATGGAATGTGTCTCATAGAAAAATTAATGTCAGAAGGAAATCCCAAAACATAAGTCTCAATGTACTTCATACTCATTCAAATTATTAGTATAAGAAATATATCATTATTATAAATATTTTAAATATCCATAAATATATATAAATATATATCCTAAAATATATTATTTGCTTATGATATTTTATTAACCATTTATAAATAATTTCATATTAATGTCACATTTCTATTAGTAACTGATATATTATCCCTATATGTTTTAAATTGTTATTTCCATTCCAATAAAGTTATTCATGGATCCATTATATCCATAAAAATAATCATGAAATAATTATCATTTTTTAAGTTAGTTATATTTTTAATACAAATCATGAATTGTGTTTTAAAAAAATGAATTATGTTTTGGTCACAGAGATAGTAGGTTGCACGTATACATGAGTAACATTTAAATTTTTTGACATTAAATTTGGAAGGGAGGATGGTGTTATATAATATTTCCATATTTATCATTATATAAAAAAAATTCAATTATTTATTTAAATTTACATATTCATGTCAATTAAGTAGTGTAGTGATGGAAAGAGAGTCACATTGATTCATGAAGGTGACTAATTACAAATACACTAATGATGTTATCATCATTAATTGAGTGAAAAGGTAAGAAATTAAGTGATATATTATTTTTTAATAATGAAAAATATATAATAAAAATGATCATAATTTTAGGTATATCACATATATTTCTCACTTTTATCATTAATGTAATGTTTTAGTGAGAAAAATTTAAATATATTCATGAGGCGGTAGTCCATTGTTCACTTGAAATCCATTATTGTATCCCATCTGGATTTTATGGTAAAAATGTAAAAATGTATATAATTATTCCATAGGTATAATAATGTGATAAATATCATAAATATACATTACAAAAATCATTATAACAAACTGTGAAAGGTGGTAATGGAAAAATAAATGAAGTCAGTTCATAAGGCAGTAGTCTTTCATACATACAAAAGATTATTTAGTAACCCACATGATGGAATAAGATATATTTTTATATAATTACCCTAAAATAAAAAAATTATGTATATGGTATACTTTAGGTTATTTAATTTTCATGGTTTAATAATTATTCAAAGATGTGGAAGAAGAAATAAATTAAAAATGTACGTTGAATTACATTACATCCTCTTAAGGTACCCCTTAAGGATTGTAAAAAAAATCCATTAAAGATTAGATTTATACACAATATAATAATTCTAGTATAATAACAGAAAAATAAGGACGTTAGTTGGAAAGTTATTTTCTAAACCAAAAGTGTTTTAATGTGTTAATAAAAGAGGAGAGGGTGTGGTATTTTATAAGTGTTGTGAGTGACACACTTTTAATTTTATGGGAAGAAATATTTGTACCCACCATTTTATAATAGAAAATTTATAAAAAAGGATTATTCTGTATAATTTAAGTGATACATATAGAAAAATGGTGTTTGATACGTTTTGAGTCAATTTTTATGCTAATTTTTTTAGTTTGATCCCATGGTAGACCATTTTTTACCTTAACCATAGTAAATACTTTTTATTATTTCTATTATTAATTTTTTCAAGAATTAACATTAAATTATTAGATAATATATGTTCTTATGATTATTAATATTGAATCAATATTTTAGAATTCAATTTATAGAAGTGAAAATTTTTATTTTTAAATCAATCTCACTAACTTGATGAGTAAGCAGGGTTGTAAAGGGAAAAGGATAAAAAATTACAATGATATAATATCTAAATTAAATAAGAATTTTATATAAATTTCCTACATTGTATTCATGCATTTATAATTTGACTAATTTTACTTTTATCACCATATAATATATAAATTATATATATAAATAAATTAAATGATAAGGTAGTTCGAATTAATATTTAGTAATTTTCTCTATTAATAAAAAAATGAAACATTATAGAAAAATACCAAATAATCACTCCCAAATAATTTTTACATTATGGTTTAAATAATGTTTTTTTTCAAAATTCGTTTAAAATTCTTGAAAAAATTAACTATAATATAAATTTACAAAATGTGAAAACCCGTTTATTAGAAAAATATAGTTTTAAATATGAAATTATAATTTTTCATATCTTCTATTTATGAAAAAATAATATTGAATTTAAATATTTCATTTCGTATAAAATACAATTATTTACATAAAATAATTAACAAAAATTTATTTTCTTAATTTATTTATTTAATACAATTTTTTTGGTATAAAAATAGTTATTCAGAAAAGTATTTATTTTCCATTCAAATGATTCATATATTTATTTCCAATATATTAGTCACAAAAGAATAAATTTTTCAAATAGGTTTATACCATTTTTTCATAATTTTGTTAATATTATTCATAATCTCCATTCAAACTTTTACATAATAACTAACATATTAAATAATTATATTAATAATATATTTTGAGTTGTAAAATTTCAATGTCACATTTAACACAATATAAACCTAGTGCTGTGTGTAAAAAATGAAAAATTTAGTATTGTATTTAAAATAATATAAAATATTTGATTCATGTAATGCAAGAAAATCATAATATTAGTAAAATTAATTGAATGATTAAAATTTATTTGAAAAAAACATTACACTAAATATTGGTTTATTACATGTTATGTGTATAATGATTAAAAATCATAATTTTTAAACTCACATCCATCATAAATTTATGATTTATTAATTATAATTCTACTATTATATTATTTATATTTGGAATAATTAAAAATATGAATAATATTCACTATGATAAAAAATAATACACAATTATATCAAGAAATGTCATCTATTGATATATAAACACCGTGATTCCCAGTTAAAATAAAAATTATACATGTTATAAACAAATTTTTGTGCAACAATTACAGATTTGGAGAAGTTTAAACTTCTTTCTTTGGTTTAATATAATTTTTTTACTATTATCATTTTTGATATGAGATATAAAATTTATCATCAGTGTATTATTTTTTAGAAATATAATTGGATATCTATTTTCCTATTAGCTTTTGTAATATACATAATCCATGGACCACTATATAGTTCCCTGAGCATATTCATTACACGAACATATGAATGAATCCCATTACACCAGAGGTTACCATCTAATAGTGAAGGTCCTTACAGAAACTATGGGGATAATATACCCTTATATCAAAGTACTTATAGAGCATAAATGATATCTACAAGTATATTAAATAGAAATAATAGAGTAAAACCTGTGATAATTCCAACATGTAACCAAGTAACACATTATATAATTGTATATTGAATACACTAGGTGACATAAATTCATAAAAATATAAACCAAATTCAAAACTACAATAAGTACATGAACATGGACCTATGTCCAAAACTAGTTTTGACATCCCATGCTCTAACTCTATATCCCAGGAAAAACTAAACACTAGGTCATTATCCTGAACCTGTATTAGAAAAACAAGTATTATGTGTTCTGGTACCAAAGTGAAATTATAACCAGATCAGGGTATGAGTACGTATCAGCAGACCAACAACAATAGTTTCTAAAAAATAACAATTCATTACAATATTTCATGTAATGAAAATATCAATAAATAAACAAGAAAACAAGGAAATTATTTATGTAATTATCTAATATCCATTTTATTAATTCTTTTATCTTCAGTTAACCAATCCAAAAAAAAACTATCTATGGTCTCACTAGGAGTCTGATACAAGGCACATGGGGTTATAAACACCTTTAACTACAAGGGAGAATTAATAATCATAAACTATAACATATCTAGTAGTTATCAATAATGATATGATGAAACTCATTGTTTTTCCCATAGGTTTAGAATTTACATTGTTTTTACAAGGGCCTTGTATGGTCCGTTACCATGTATAAAGGAATATGTCATGTTATCTATCTCACTAGGGAAAATAATTTCAAAAACAATACATCAAAAATTACTTGGAGCCTTAGTCCAGGTATTATCATCAAATGAAATATTTAGGGACAGAGAGACTTTGTCCCCATATCTAAAACATGCATTATAAGGGTGGGTTTAGAGCCTCGGTCTATCCCAACATATGGGTGTAGATCCTCATGTATAATACACCACACAACAAAAACATGTTCTCATGATTCATTGACCATTTATCACATATACTATTTAATAAAAATTTCTCAATAAATATATATAAAGTTCTCATTTTATGATTTATTTAGTACGTATATATTTTCCATATCGTAACCCATCAAAACAATTACCATTTACATTTTTTAACCTTTTAACCCACTAATATAATTCAAAACACACTATTATGAAATGTTATCAATTTTACACCATTTCAAATAATCTCATTTACAACCCATATCAGATTTACCAGCACAACCCATAACTATTAGACAAATATAGCATTATTCCTAACACCACCTTATGCTCTTCAATCAACTATTCACATTAAACATTTAGTTCATTTCCAAAACATGTTAACATTCCAACATAGTCTTCTAGGGTCTTATCTCAAAATCCAACATTTCAATTCCTTGATTATGGTCCCAAAAGACTATTAAAACCACATCATCGTATAAATCTCAATTAAAAAAATGTTAAAAAATCAAGAAACCAAACATTAAAAACCAATTCAACCACTTTTAGAACAAAAATTTTACCGAAGGTCTTTGTTCCCATTTCAATCATCCAAAAAAACCCATAAACCAATTTTTACAAAAGGGAACCTTTTTTTCATTTCAAATATCACATGAAATCGTTAATAAAACCATTTATTGAATTTTATTGGGGTCTATACCACCTTTCCAAACAATAATCTTTTTTAAACATAATTTTCCTTAAATAAATAAATATTTTCCTTAAATATCAAAACATAACCTTAAACCCATTTTAATACCACCTAGGCATTAACAGAATAAAACTTATAATAATTTTATTTAACCAATTAATCATACAGAGTTAACGAATTACACAATTACTACCCATTTTCCCTCATAATTCCCTAATATCAATGTTTACGAATAATTTTTTCCATTTATAAGGGTTTGTCTTACCCCATGGGTAGCCCTAGGTTTGTTCTTACAAACCAATGAAGCCAATGAGGTTCGTGATTTTTTTTTCACAAAAATATGTTTTCTACCACACCTTCTTTAATCAATGCAAAATAAAAAACAAGGAAACACATTAGAACCACCACATAGTCATATAAAACATCATGACTATTGGAAAAATAATAAAGACCACCTACCACATGCTCAATGATGATTACAAGCCCAAAAACATCCCTTGATTTCAAGTCAAACATCTTTAAATGGGAAAACATATAATATTATAGAAAATGAAGGATTTAGGGATTCATAAGGTGAGAAGAGATTATAAAATACCTAATCCCAAAAAAGAGCATGGGGGAGTGTTAGAATCACCAAATATTTCATTATCACCAAACGGTATCCCAAACGCCGAATAATTGAAGGAGAAACACTCAAGGGGTAGAAACAGGCTATTGGTTCATCACCCATGTTGTATCGGTATGAATGGGTTGAAAATCATGGAACAAAGAAATAGGATTAGGAAAAAAAGTCACAATTTATAATGGCCCCACAGTTTTATCAGATGGTTAAACAAACCATGTGCCAATCGGGCAGTTCACTCTTCCCAAGAAGGCCAAGTCACCCAGTTTCCATGGGTATCTTAAATGGTTTGGAAAATTATGCGGTAACTGTAGGCTAGTATCTGAATGAAATTGTTGCCAAGCCATATGAATTCTTGGACTAGGCATTCAGTTTTTTCTAACTATGTTCTAGTAGTGTGCTGCACACTATTATGCCTCCTTTCTTTCACAATCTTGTCCCACACCCTAGAGATACCTAAAATAATTTTCATATACCAAAGAACCATTTCATTACTCAAAAAATTGATGTTTAACCGCATTTTAAAAAATTCAGTTCATTCATGAATGGTTAGGCTATTAAAACATCCCCCCCTTATAATGGAATGTCCTTGATCCATAGTTCCAAACCATAATGATCCTCTAAGACCAATGGTTGGGCCACATGGCTTGTCTAACAACTTTCACTACCCAAAAATTTTATAGGAAACAATAACAAAATCACCACACTATGAGAAAGGAAACATTCCTACAATTTAGAAATATTCCATGGTGTATAGAACCACCACAAGATGATGCTCTTTCGGGATGTAACTACTTTAAACACATCATTACAAACATTAATACAAGTCGAAGGTTTGAGTAACACCACTAAAAAAATATAAAATTGGCACCAATGTGGAAAAAAATTTCCCAACGATAGACATCCGAAATGACCTTGGTCTGATTATTTACATGAATCATTACCCAAATCACTTGGTACCATCTCACCCCATTCTTCTGATCTCTAAAAGTGACACAAGACTAGAATCAAATGAAGATATATCTAGATTATAACCACATCTCATTATATACCCCATTCTAAACCATGAGGTCCAACATCCTTTGTCCATTTCCAAACATCCAAAGTGATCCCAAGAATAACCATCATTTCAAGGCACTCAACCAATCACAACACAACAAAATTCCCATCACCAAAACCACTTCACCAATATGGATCATACCTAAATCCATCTTAATCATAGTACCAATCAAATCATCATACAACAACTTCTTTCTATGGTGTTATGCACCATATGCACTATCTCTCCACTACCATAACATTTTTTTGGGAAACTCCATCATCAAAATGGAGAAAAATAGAAAAAATAATAAAATTTTAGAACATACCCAATGCATTTTCCAACTCACCAAAACCACATATCAATGGAAACTCAACCCAATTTTACCACTGATCATTTCTATCGAGACCTCATAGATTAATCACAAATCTTTCATCCCTACACCAATAAAATACTACATGGTTCTTCTAGAAAACTTGATCCCATTACCAGAGATAATTACTCAACAACAACATTAACTGAACAATTCTTACAACCCAACACATACATTATATTTTACTGAACTAATTCAGGCCATCATAGATAACTCACATAGCGGATACCCAAATTTAACATTTAGAATGCCACCACTCTACCTAGATATGATTCCTTCTCAATTTTGGTATACCTATTTCATCTGAGCACACCTAACAGAGTCCATCCCCTCCCTCGAGTGAAACATCACAATTAAATCATATGTTTCCCCAAAAAACATTGTCAGGATCTAATGTACTCACCAAAGCATCTCTGACACAATAGTCAGATTACCTCTAAAACTATCATGAGCCTGAGGTCATCAAACAATTCAAAATAACACTAACATTTAGGCCTACCAATCCTTCCCCAAGGAATGCGAACATCCCCTTATATACATGACATTTTAATCTAGATTCCACCACATCCACTCAATTAAATAGTCCATTCATCTATGACTGACATACCACTCCCCACCTTGAGAGTATTTTACTCAATAAATTCCTTCTGAAATTTCGTCCATTACAGCGCACAATTAGATCATAAACTGAACCTTAAACTTGTATTTTGTTATCTATCTTTTACTGGAACAACAATCCCATCATGAACTGATACTTGATATTGGTTTCTGATAATGATACCCAAGGAATTCACCAACATGGAATTCATCACAAGGAACTCTCTCAAAACTAGTTGATTGTGTTTTCCTTGATATAATACCCTCTATAGTGTCCCATATCCAACCAAAACACAATCAAAAGACAAAGCATAAATATAATCATTTTCATTACACTAGGGATGATGTCATGATATTGGACTCGATCATTACTAGAAAAAATTATGTTTTGATTTCATTGAAGATCACCAACACAATCTATCCAATAATGATCCAACCTCCCACAAAAAGTCACATTAACCTTCCATAAATCATAGGATCTATTCTTGGAAACATTTCATCCAAACTCAAACACTATAACTCAAATGTTATTTCCATCCAAGACTCGCCACCACATCATGACCCACGGTCTTGAAGACATGACCCAGTATTTTATGTTGGATCACTACCATTTTTCTAAATACTTCATCATGGAATAAAACTGGTTATAAACAAGAAATAACATTTAAAAGGACACTGAATCACATCCCAAATTTCACTCACATAACTAATACTTTCCACTTTGATACCACAAAAATATGACAATTTTTATCCAAAGTCACCTTCTCATTTATCCCAAAAAACGTAAATCTGAGCATATCCCACACCTAGACCTTTTCAAAGCATTAATGTCCCCACACATTACTTTGAGAACAAACTTTACATAACTCTTGATCACATGGATCATACTTCATTAGAGCTATACTGAGCACCTACTCACTAATCTGACCATGCCTCCCATTCTGTTGACCTCATTGGACTCGAGGAATTTTGAAAATTTTAATACGAAAAAGCAACCATTCATTCATGAAATCCAAATGACATGATCACTAATATACTATGATATAAATTCCCCACTTAAAGTTACAATATTATTTTTTGTTCACTATGGAAATGCTAAACTAAAGTCAACATAGGTCCCCCCTTCATCTACCCTGTAGTCCATATTCAATGATTCCTAACAACCTAGACAATTATGAAAACCAACCATAAAAGAAACTACAAGATCATTGAAACATTTTGAGAATAAAATTAAGGAACTTCCATTAACATTTACTACACAATGTGTAGCCAAATGTGAATAGATTCCCCCATTAATGAAATCACTCGTGATTTTCATATTATGAAACCTTCCACAAACGGTCCAACCTTCATTGAGGGTAAACTCTATTTCTGAAAAACATTAACCTCATAACCACCATTGTATTTTCATTTAAAAAACCTATAACATTTCATATTTTCTAAATAGGCTAAACTCTCACTAGGAAACTGTCATTATGTGCCAATACAAAGGTCCAAATGTTTGTCTTTGTTATATGAACCCAAAAGAAACAACAACCCAACCATGCTCTCTCATGGGTGATTATCAAAGATAGAATGGCACCAGTTCCTTATATTGAATTAATGCAATATAAAGTTCACATGATATCTCTATCTAATCAATACACATAAAATCTCAAAGTACACGCTTCTTATAGTGGCCCTCCTACCCCCACTCCAAAACATGATACATCTAATGAACCCAAGTAAACAATTATTCTAGGACTCAGAACCAGAACACCCAGAAAAATTTATTGGTAACATGAGTCGATAACCCCATAGGGTCCAAAGCCCCACATGCCCGATCACAATCCATAAGAGTTACCACATACACATTATGGTAAAAAAATCATTACCCATGGTAAATGATCTATCAAGAGCATACGATTCTCATCTGTTATACCATATAAAAAATCTAAAAAAGACTTGTGACCAAAAACTATGGTCTCAAACTAGGGAACTCTATCTGCCCAAAACACCCATACAAAAGGGCCAATCAAAACACATGGCATACACATATCCAATATCTCTAATAGTATCATTATGTTTCATCTCCATTCATAATTATACAATACCAATTTAAACTAATGGATACACCTTTAAAAACATTCTATTATCAAAACCCAATGGATTTACACTTTTAGAAACATTTTTATTATCATATCATTTCAAAAATCTAAGATTTATTCAATTTCACATTTAAAAAACATATCCATTATGAAAAATTTCAAGGTATAATAATCAGACGAGGACTAAAATTAGATATTTTCAATACCCGCACATGAATGGCGTGTTACTATAAATATATTGAAATAAACATATCACTTACCAATCCTATACGCTTAGAATTTTTAATGAACTCACACACAAACTATTTCCACACCCGGACAAGGGGAAATCCTCGTAACTAAATAACACGACATTCTATTACTCCACTCATGGGGAAAATAATATTCAATCACAAAACGAAACATCATCTCAAACACTATGAATCTTTTTGTTCTCATATACATTGGCCAATAGGTTCACGGGAAAAATATCATTACTATTCCTCAAAAAGATCATTGTATCATGCCTTCCATTTCCCAAAGTGTAAGATAATAAACATGATCTGATACCACATTATTACACTCATGAGTTTATGACCACAATATGACAGCCCGAGCTATGTCATTACATGGCATTATGTGCACGTACCCTTATGCTAGAGGCTTGCAACAAGAATCGTTGGACTTAAGAGAAACATTTGGGAGACTATACCCACTAATCAGAGTAACTTCTTAGAAGAAATGACATCAATGGATTTAGTATCACGCATAAACAAATAATGGAAATCATGTGAAAATTCCAACATATAACCAATTATCACATGATATAAGAATATGATGAATACACTACATTTCATGATGTTAAAAAAATATAAACCAAAACAATAATTACTATAAGAACCCAAACATTGTCTTCATTTATAATGACTTAATCCTAATATGCAATGACATTACATAAATTTTACGTAATAATTAATAAATTACAAAATAGACATTAATATTTTTTTAGTTTAGTGCCTTTGGAAACATAGAAACATTAACACTAGTATATAAATGAGCTACAATATCTCTTTAAATGTTCTTCTCGATATTCACCCTTCTTAGAAACGTCAAACAAAATGTACATCTTCATAACCTAGGTAAGGAAACAAAAAATGTTTTTCCCACATACTGTAATGCCCCGACCCATTTACCTATAGTCAGTGAATTATTACATCTAATTGGCATGATATAATGAATCATATCCCAAAAGACCAATCAATTTAGCTTCCAGGGAAGTACTAGATACATACATAAGTTTTAATTTTATGATGAAATTAAAAAACATTGTCTCGCCTTTGATCACTCTTATATACCTTAGTATATTATTTTATGTTAATAGTAATATACTTCTTTGCATCCCGTAAAAAATAAAACATAAGAAAGGGTTGATCTCAGATGCTTAGTAAGGATATTAATATAGAAGAAACTATCATAAATAAGAATAATCATATAAAGAAATGTATAAGACTAAAACAAAAGCACTTTAAATTTAAACATCAGGATAACATGGAGAAGATAATCCAAATAAGGCCATTTACAAATTTTCATTGATATTATACTAGTCGAATAATCAAATGTAATATCAATAGAAAATTTCATAATGATGGAATGAATAATGCTGGAAATCATAACCACATAGTCAAAGCCTCGTTCCCTGACTAAAAAAAAATTTCAAGGCCTTATGCCAGGACAGTAGTTTGTCTCATGAGACCTACCAATGCATCAATGGGCTATAACGGTCTCCACCTGTCACTTACTAATTCCAATTAATTCTTCATGTGAAAAGTATGAAAAACAATCTAAAAATCTAATTAAAACTACAATATGAAATGTCAATATTTTAACCACAAACCATGAATGGTATAAAAATCGCACATCCACAGTCAAACATGACTCATTCAAAACAATATGGAAGATTGTATTATAATAAATCAACATCAATCAAGAATAATGAAGGAGATTGACATAGATGAAAATAAACATTAAAAATATTTGAGAAAAGTATCCCATGTTTCATGAAAACATTTAAAAGTCTCAATATGCATCCGGACACTGTTTAAAAGTAGATTTTGGAATCAATGTGTCCCATACCACATTGATGATTTTAGAATTAATTTAAATTTTAAAACATTCATGTCCATATAAATAAATCCTCAACACCATTTTTAAAACATGGACATTAATGTGAAATATTTAGAAGAAAAAATGTTTAAAACATTTAAAATGACATTTTAGTTAGAGTTCTTAACTAAATGGGAGATGCTTGAATACAAATAATTGAGGTAATAAAAAATTATAATATCATAAGATTAAAGGTATTCGTGATATACTATATCAAAGTATAGTATGTACACCATATAAAAGAGAATCAGTGCATAATAACAAATAAGTCTTAATGGAATGAAAATTTAGATGAAATACCTTATATAGATTGTATCTTTAGGTCAAGGATAATTAAATGACATAATTATGTATGAAAAATAAAAATACACTCAATAATATTGGATATTTAGTGTAAATACATCAAGTAACATTCACACATATTCTTGTAAAAAACACTGATGACTTGTATGTTTAACTCAATGAATGGAAATTGAGTTAATTTTACTCCTATCAATTTCATATCGATGACATGAGGAATTATCAATGGAGTGATTATGTGTATCAAAAGTATATCCAAACATAGGTGAGTATAAATTACTACATAAATAAATAAAAAATGATTTCAAACATAATCATAGTGTAAGATAATCAATGATGTTTGTGTAAAACCTCATCAATGGAAATCGATATTAGAAATTCCTTAACCTATTTGGTAAATTACAAAATAGAATCCCCATAAAAGAACGATCATACAATGGAGATGTAAATACCCATAAATTAAAGTATATTATTCAAATAATACAATCAAATGTAATACATACAACACATAGTAGGAAATAGTGTCAATATACCATGAATCTCACAAGAATAATGAGTGAGATGAAAACTCCCAACCACGTACATTTTGTTAGTAGAGGGTAGGTTAATGTCATGAATAATGGTGAAATAATTGTTATTATATTATTCAAGATACACATGAATCATAATACATTTTATATGATCTTCTAATAATGCTTTGTTAATAATAATCCAATAGTATCACTATTTTGGGTGTTAAGTGATTCATTTTCCTTTATATGTTTTGTTATGTAAGTCATGTTTGATATATGATAGGATGTATTTGATTCAAATAAAGAATGATATTATGTTTTTAAACATTATTTTTCATCATAAAATGAAAAATATTCTCTAGTGGTTTCGATGGGGAATGAATCTCATTGCGTTTGTGGAGACATCTATCCATACGTACAGACGAGCGACAATACCATTATATTGATGGTGAAATCATATGTGATTGGATAGGATATCAACTATAAATGTTCATTAACATGTTATAATTTTAATTTAAATCCATTATACTCATTATTATACCCATCCAAATAATGATGTGTGGAATGATAAACTACACCACGACGAGGAGACGGTAATTCGTACTATGTACATATGGTGACTTTGTCATTCATATGATGCATATAATAATTAATATGGTTATACTATATTTATAATAACATTGAATTATATAGAAGGTACTATATTTATTTTTTTTATATGGAAAAAACAAAGAAATAGGTAGTGGAAGTACAAAAGAACTTTGAAAAAGGTGATTAAATTATTACATCTTCTTTGGGTGTTTTCTTTAGATTTGATCAAAAGGGCTCCATAGTTTTGCTTCCGATAAATGTAATTACACTAGGATTAATATGTGGTAGTTGGGAAGATTTTTTAGACGTGGTTGGCTAAGAAAAATGGATTTGGAGGAGTGATTATGAGAGAATGGGATGTACCCTTTTATAAGAGAGGTGATGGTCACATTAAAAAATGACTGAAATATTATTTTATTATACAATAAAATTTGGATTATAATGGACCCAAAAAGATTTATTTTGAGGCTATTGTGGGGATGGGTCTCAATAAATTCATCCAATAGGTTTTAGACAGTTTTTAGTCACCATATTAACCTTATCTAATAGATTAAACTCTTAGTTAAATAGTTTAACTTTTACTATATATTCTTGTATTATTATAAATAATTGTTTATAAACATACTATAAAAATACATGAAAACCCCCATTGTAACACCCGAGACTTTTATGTGAAATATTGTATGTTATATAAATGAAAGGAATCTTTCACTAACACTGGCTTGTCTTGCATTACACGCAGTCGCGGCCTTCCTCAATAGCTTGCGTCGTACGCAATACCGAGTTTCACTAAACAATGATATGCTCTTAAAATATTATTATAACTAGCCATTATGAATAGTAATAACCACTTTTTGAAATTTTATTTTTCAAAATCGACTTCATTTTTGGATTCGAAATATTGAAATTATCCAAGGGTGAATTTTTGGAATTTTTCTGAAAACTTTCAATTTTTGATGAATAGTGAAACCACTAAGTGGTAGTTAAAAAACAGAATTTTCCATTAACATAATTTTACCGCTTCTGTGAGTGGAATTTCGAAAATCCGAGAGACACGGTTGATGTCAGTAAGTAAAATGTGGTTCAATGAGATGAAAATATTTTTTTGGTGAATAGTAACTTTTTACTTTTTTTTAACACAGTTAAAAGTAAATAGGGTAATTAAGGGTAAAAATGATATTTTTATTACCCTAACACATGTCCTAAATTCTATAGGATAAGATTAATTCAACCAAAAACAACCTTAGGAATAAAATATGACCATTTAGGCCCACTTGGATTAGATTAGGACAATTATTATTATTTAATTCAAAGAACAGTTAAAAGAGTTAAAATGAAAGATTATTTACTAAAACATTTTTAATATAGGGTTATACATAAGATAAATTTGATTGTAAATATTCATTACAAAGCTAATACGACTTCATACATAATGATATTTTATTTATAATATTTATAAATTAAATAAATTAAATTATTTACGACACAATGATGATGTAGTAATTACCATAATAGTGAAAAATTAGAATAATTGATATTATAAATATCCAAATAAAAATAATTTCAGACTTTTTATGAATTAAAATAATTTTCTAGGTTAATATGGCATGTTAGGATTTATTTAATTAACTTTGGTCTAAGTAATCATTCTGTTATGAGTTTCAAAAAATCAACTATTGAATAGTGTCAAAATTGACATAAAATAATTTTTAAAACAAATATTAAATTATTGATTGTTATTTTATTCCTAAAAATCTATGGTTCGGCCAAGATACTTATATCACGATAGGTGTATCATTAATGGACCACTTGGGGGTCTCTTGTATGTATATGGTAAGTTTATTAACTATATAATATAAAAATACAAAGTGTCACGGTAAATGTCAATTTAATTAACTAAGAGTTAAAACTAAAAGATAAGGTTAGTATAATTACCTAAACTTGTCTAAATTCTATTTGATGAGAGGATTTAGACCCATTCCCACCTTAGCTTCGAAATAATTAATTTTGGAGCTATTTAAAACCGAATTTGGCTTTATAATAAAATAATAGTTTTAGTTATTCCAAAGGTGCCTCTCTCCTCCCTTATAAAAGGGCACCACCTCTCCCTCTTCCTAACACCACTTTGAGCCTTCACACTCGACCAACCCCTGCCAATTTCTCCTCTACACTTTCCTGGAAACATCCTAGAGGTTCTGGTCTTCTTCAAAGACCTATATTAGTACTCTAAATGGAGGTCTCAAAGAAGCACTTCAATAAAGAGGTAATGTCCGTTAGCGATTTTTTCATCTTTATTTCTTCATCCACTTATTCTTCTTTAGTTGTTTCATTATGAAGTAATAACATCAATATCAATCATATACCGATATGTTATTATAAGTATGAAACAACCCTATTTCACCATCTATCCATCCTATGGAAAAAGAAATCACCACGCGTGCGTACGTATGGAATACCATCTCCACGCTGTGGTGTAATCTATTTTCCACAACCACCATACTTGGATGGGTATAATGGTGTAAATAATGACTATATATGACTATTATAAAGTGATATTGATTCTTAAATAGTATACATACACTCCAATTCAATTCCAAGATCAGAGGAATGATATCATCACTCGTGTGTACGTACAAAATACCGTCTCCACGATATGATGCGACTCGTTCTATATGATCATCATTTCATAATAATTATATAAATGAATTGAATGAATGAATATGATATATATTACACTAATACCATTCTATAAATTTGGTATCTATAATCTAAAGATAAGAATAAAAATTTATTCGACAAAACATGCATAAGAACAAAAAGTAATAAACACCCGAATAACAAGTTGTAATGAAATATTACTAATAAGAAGCTATGAATATGACAATATATGAGATCATAACAATAAGTATGATTCTGGAATAATTCAATAACATTATTTAAATAATTATACCGGAGGTTCAGACACTTACGAAGAAAATCGGACCTAAGTTAAGGGAAATATCACAATCTCATTTTTATCCGAGATTGTTTATACTTTGGAATTTACTGGGGTGTATTTTATAATCCAAATCCATGTTTCCTCAATATGTAATATTTATATCCTTATACAATAGTTTATAATTAATTTTACCCTTATTTTAGTTTTTTGTAAAAGATATGAAAGGAATCTTTTATCGTTTTTCGTACAGGTACTTTTTGAATTTTCCGACAAAAGTACGAGAAGACTGTTTTTTAACTTATACGACATGAATGGATTTTTAAAACATTATTTACAAGAATATTCCTTTTCAAGTTTTCAAGTTTATTTTTAATCAACTTCTTTTCGTTTAAAATTATATGACATGTTAAGAAAGGAAAATTTTTTTTGAAGTAGAAAAGATATTTTCCTCAAGAACGGAGTTCAAGTGTTTTATCAAAATTATTTTCCATCTAAGATAATATAGGGATCTGTTTTTATCCAATATTATTACATTTATTTGATTATGTTGTGATGGAATTATTTTTATCAATTCCTTTATCTTATATGAATAGATTTATGATGTCCCGATGTTTAAGATTCCCATTTTTATTACATGGGTTATGCAATGATGTATGATTTATGATTGTGTGGCACACAGAAGAATGGTATCATTATGAGATGGGTGGGACCTATATCTCCCTCCAATGCATTGGGTAAAGATTTTATATCTCATGAGATAGACATGGCTGGAACGGTAGGTTATACCGGTTCAGTGAAACAGGACTCAAACTAGGAGTGAACTCAGTTCAGAAAGGGACTTTGTCCACTAAGATAGTCTTGTCAATGAGTCTTGACTAATAAGAAATGATTCTCTATGATTATGTGTGTATTCCACAAAGTTTCATGTTTTATGTTATGATTTTTGGGATTACATTTCACTACTATGATTTATCCCATGTTATGAAATTATGATCTCTTTTGCAGGTTAAGATTTCCAAAAGTTATGTTCTTATGTATATGATGTGATTGATATTTCTTTTGATTACCCTTACTGGAATTTGAGCTCACCCTTTTTTTTATGTTTTATTTCCCCAGGTCAGGAAGAAGTTTATTAAGTAGAATATGCCAAAAAGGGACTCTAGATATGATGAAATTAATGGGAGGCAAAGTAGATGCTTTATGAACCAGTTGTTTATGTTTCCCAGTTTCTAAAGACTCTATACCTATACGGTCCTTTCATGGTTTTGTTATATGTTGTAATAAGTGTGATTCAATTTTGAAGTATTAACAATGTGTGTAAAGTATGGGTCATTATAGTTGGTATCAGAGGAAAGGTATAGTCAACCTTTGGAAACTAGGATGTACAAGCCTTAGTAAGAACCATAAGGATAAGTCTACGCACATAACACAATCTTAGTGTTTTAGAAATGGTAATGAATAACCTAGGATAAGACCTTAAGTGTGAAATTTTATTCTTGATTATGTGGTTTTCCTATTATAATTAGTGTTTCTCACACTATTCTTATTGGTTTTAGTCGAAGTCCGGAACCCGAAGGAACCGTGTTAATGCGGAATGCGACGGGCAATGCAATGATTGTCCCCGTGAGAAACCAAACGTTATGGGAGATGGAATGAAAAATATTGTAGCCATGCTCACGCAACTTTATCAAGTTATGAGTCATGCAGGACATCCAAACGAGCAAAGGAAGGAGAAACATTATGTTGAATCCTTCATGAGACAGTGTCCACCTTCATTCAGCGGGTCTACTGATCCATTAGTTGCTGAATAATAGATTAGTACTACTAAAAATATATTTTCAGTTCTTCAATGTTCTGAGCATGATAAAGTCATCTTAGAAGTGTATCGTTTGGAAGGTGATGCTGATCGATGGTGGAATCTTATTAAGAATACGAGTAAAAGGGATGAAATTGAGTCCATGGAATGGGACGAGTTGAAGAACTTATTTTTCAATAAGTACTTCCCTCGTATTCTCCAACAAAGATGGAGAAAGAGATTCTTGAACTAAAGAAAAAGGATGATGAATCTGTTGGTACCTATGAAGCAAATTTTACAAGACATTCAAGGAACACTTCTGGTATTATTATCCAACCTGAGATTAAGATCCATCGATTATTTAGTGTCTTAAAACCAATTCATTTAAGGGAGTTATCCATAAGGGACTTCAATAGCTATGAGGAAATTGTTCGATGTGCTCTCAAAGTTGAGATGGAGATTGGAGTAACCCATCAGTCATATGGGTTTGATAAGAAGAGGAAAATGGAATTCAAAGGAAAATCTAAAGATCACACTGAAAAGAAGATGAGATTTCCCTTATTCTCAAAGTGTGGAAAGAAACATGGAGGGAGTTGTCTTAAAGGGACAAGTAAATGTTTCAAATGTGGAAAGGAAGGTCATCAGGCATTTGAATGCTGCGATGATGGGAAGAAGATGTCTAATGGTGCAAACAAAGGAAGGGATACACAGAATGAACCTACTACACTTCAATGTTTCAAGTGCAATGAGATGGGACATTATGCCAATAAATGACCTAATCCAACGGTTGATGATGATGGTCGACATCAACAAACTCTTAAGGCTAAAGAAAAAGGAAAGTCACATGCAATTTCTGTCAGGGATGTGGAGTACGATAACGATGTGGTGAAAGGTACACTTACCATCCACTCTAAAGTAGAAAATGTTTTATTTGATTCTTGATCCACCCACTCTTTTATTTATGAAGACTTTTCTAAGGGTATCATCATATTACCTCAAAAATTAGATGTTGAGTTAGCTGTGACAACACCTAATGTCACAACAGTCACATCAAAAGATTATAATTCTTCTCTGATCGAAGTTTGTGGGAAAGTGCTTCCTAAAAATCTTGTGATCCTTCTTATAGTGGAATTTGATGTGATTCTTGGCATGGATTGGCGTTCTTTATATGGATCTCATATGAATTTCCATAGAAGGGAAGTCACATTTCATATTCCAGATCAATCTATGATCGTCTATCAATGCAAGGATGAACATAACCTTCCAGTGGAAATTCCTTCCATCTTATGGGTCTTGATTCCACTAAATGAAGGTTATTTATCTCAAATGGTTGGTGAGAAACTCATGATTATGAATATTCCCATTTTATGGGAGTTTGATGATGTCTTTCCGGAGGAATTACCGGGTCTTCCAGCAAATCGTGAAGTTGAGTTTTCAATATAACTCGTACCGAGTGATTTGCTTATTTCAAAGACGCCTAATAGAATGGCCCCAATTGAGTTGTAGGAATTGAAGAAGCAACTCTAGGAAAATCTTGATAAGGGGTTCATACGCCCTAGTGTGTCACCTTGGGGAGCACCTGTTCTGTTTGTTAAGAAGAAAGATGGATCAATGAGACTCTGCATTGATTATCGAGAACTTAACAAGATCACTATCAAGAACAAATATCCTCTCCCATGAACTGATGAATTATTTGACCAACTACACGGAGCTCAATACTTTTCCAAGATTGATCTTCGTTCAGGGTATCATCAATTAAGGGTCAAAGGCAGGATATACCAAAGATGGCTTTCCGTACAAGGTATGGACACTATGAATATATAGTGATGCCATTTGGTCTTACTAATGCCCCTACTATCTTCATGGATCTAATGAATAGAGTCTTTAGAGACTATCTTGATCAATTTTTGGTAGTCTTTATAGATGATATTATTGTCTATTCAAATAGCAATGAATAACATGAAGATCACTTGAGAATTATATTGAAGACCCTGAAAAAGGAGAATCTTTATGCCAAATTTACCAAGTGTGAATTTTAGCTTCAAAAAGTTTCATTTTTGTGTAACTTAATCTCAAAAGAGGGGATATCTGTGGATCGAGCAAAAACAGAGGTTATCGAAAGATGTTCGAGACCAAAAACAGTGACTGAGATCTGATGTTTTTTTGGTTTGGCTGGATATTATCAACGTTTTGTGAAAGATTTTTCACGATTATCTAATCCACTCACCAAGTTGAATCGAAAAGGAGTTAAGTTTGTTTGGACTGAGGACTGTGAAGAGAATTTCAAGGAGTTGAAAAGAAGGTTATCCAGTGCACCTGTGCTCACACTGCCTTGTAGTGGAGAAAGGTTTGTGATCTACAGTGATGCATCCAAGAAGGGTTTGGGGTGTGTTCTTATGCTAAATGATACGGTGATAGCTTATGCCTCACGAAATTTGAAAATACATGAGCGAAATTACCCAACTCATGATTTGGAGTTATCTGCAGTAATATTTGCATTAATCATTTGGAGGCAATACCTTTATGGTGAAAGGTGTGATATTTATACAGATCATAAATGTTTAAAGTATATTTTCACACAAAAGGAGCTGAATATGTTCCAAAGAAGATGGTTGGAACTGATTAAGGATTATGACTGCTCAATTCATTACCACCATGGGAAAGAAAACAAGGTCACAGATGCATTAAGTCAATAAGACCATGCTAGTTTGTCCATGATGAGGATCACAAAAGATCCAATATTGATGGATTTGCAAAGGATGGATCTTGGAATTATAATGGAATGGGAAAAATCTTATCTTTCTCAAATGAATGTTCAACCATCTATACATGTGAAGATTAAAGAGGCACATAAAGAAGATGTCGAGTTACAAAAGAAGGTGAGAAATGTTCCTGAATTCAACCTTGATTGTGATGGGATGATAATGTTCAGGAATCGGGTTTGTGTTCCTCCCATCTCGGAATTAAAGAAGGAACTACTGGATGAGGCTCATAGTTCATCTTTCTCTATTCATCCTAGAATCATGAAGATTTATAGGGACCTAAAAGAGTACTTCTTGTGGGATGGCATGAAAAGAGATGTTGCTGAATATGTCTCTCGATGCTTGGTTTGTCAGCAAGTTAAAGCTGAGAGACAGAAGTCTAAGGGGATGTTACAACCAGTACCCATACCCGAATAGAAATGGGAAAACGTCACTATGGACTTTGTCATAGGACATCCTAAAACATCCAAAGGCAATAATGCTATCTGGTTCACAGTTGATCATCTTACAAAGTCTACACACTTCATCGCTATTAGAGAGGATTTCTCTCTAGATCAGCTTTCCAGGATATATGTGAAGGAAGTGGTAAGATTGCATGGAGTACCACTTTTTATTATATCTGATCGGGATCCGAGATTTACCTCGAAGTTCTGGCCAAGTATTCAGCATACTCTGGATACATTCAGCACTGCTTATCATCCTCAGATAGACGGTCAGTCTGAGAGAACAATTCAAACCCTGGAAGATATGTTGAGAGATTGCTCTATGGATTTCAATGGTGGTTGGGATCAACACATACCTTTGGTGGAATTTTCTTATAATAATAGCATTCACTCCAGTATTCAGATGGCTCCTTATGAAGCTCTCTATGGAAAGAAATTCAGGACTCCAACTTGCTGGGATGAAGATGGGGAAAGAAAGCTATTAGGACCTGATCTCAGTGATGAAATGGCAGAAAAGGTCAGATCTATTCAACAACACATAAGAGCAGCTCAGAGTCGACAGAAAAGTTATGCCAACAACCGAATAAACGACCTAGAGTTTGAAGTGGGTGATAAAGTGTTCTTACGAATATCTCCCTTGAAGAGAGTCATGAGATTTGGAAAGAAGGGGAAGTTGTGCCCTAGATATATCGGTCCTTTCAAAATTCTGGATCGTGTTGGGAAGGTAGCTTACCGATTGGCGCTTCCACAGAATCTCTCTCAATTTCATGATGTGTTCCATATATCTCTCCTGAGAAAGTACATACCTGATCCTTAACATGTACTTAGCTCAGATGTTGTACCGCTGGAGCAAGATCTTTCTTATGAAGAACAGCCGATAGAGATTCTGGATCATAGAGAAAAATTCCTACGAAACAAGACCACTCTCTTGGTAAAAGTTTTATGGAGGAACCACCAATTAGAAGAAGCTACATGGGAGCATGAGGATATGATGAGGGAGAGGTGTCCTCATCTGTTTGTTACAAAGTGACGAATTTCAAGGGCGAAATTCATTTTAAGGGGGGTAGAATGTAACACCCGAGACTTTTATGTGAAATATTTTATGTTATATAAATCAAAGGAATCTTCCACTAACACTGACTTGGCTTTCTTTACACGCAACCGCGACCTTCCTCGATAGCTTGCGTCGTACGCAATACCGAGTGTCACTAAACAATGATATGCTATTAAAATATTATTAAAACTAGCCGCAATGAATAGTAATTACCACTTTTTGAAATTTTATAAATTTTATTTTTCAAAATGGATTTCATTTTTGGATTTGGAATATCGAAATTAGGCTAGGGTGAAATTTTGGTATTTTTCTGAAAACTATAAATTTTTGATGAATACCGAAACAACTAAGCGGTAATTAAAGAACTGAATTTTTCATAAAACTTAATTTTACCACTTCTGTGAGTGGAATTTCGAAAATCCGAGAGACATGGTTGATGTCATTAAGTAAAATGTGGTTCAATGAGATGAAAATAATTTTTTGGTGAATAGTAACTTTTTACTTTTTTTTACCATGGTTAAAAGTAAATAGCGTAATTAAGGGTAAAAATGTTATTATTATTACCATAAAACATGTCCCAATTCTATTGGATAAAATTAATTCGACCATAAACAAACTTAGGAATAAAATATGGCCATTTAGGCCCACTTGGATTAGATTAGGACATTTATTATTATTTAATTTAAAGAAGAGTTAAAAGAGTTAAAATCAAAGTGTATTTACTAAAACATTTTTAATATAAGGTTATAAATAAGATAAATTCGATTGTAAATATTCATAATAAATCTAATAAGATTTCCTAAATAACTATATTTTATTTATAATTTTTATACATTAAATATATTCATTTATTTATGACACAATGATGATGTAGTAATTACCATAATAGTGAAAAATTAGAATAATTGATATTATAAATATACAAATAAATATAATTTCAGACTTTTTATGAATTACACTAATTTTCTAGGTTAATATGGAATGTTAGGATTTATTTAATTAACTTTGGTCGAAGTAATCATTCTGTAATGAGTTTCACAAAACTCAACTATTGAATAGTGTCAAAATTGACATAAAATAATTTTTGAAACAAATATTATATTATTGATTGTTATGTTATTCCTAAAAATCTAAGGTTCGTCCACGATACTTATATCATGATATGTGTATCATTAATGGACTACTTGGGGGTCTCTTGGATGTATATTGTATGTTTATTAACTATATAATATAAAAATACAAAGTGTCATGGTAACTGTCAATCTAATTAACTAAGAGTTAAAACTAAAAGATAAGGTTAGTATAATGACATAAACTTGTATAAATTCTATTGGATGAGATTATTTCTACCCATCCCCACCTTATCTTGGAAATAAATAAATTTGGAGCTATTTAAAACCGAATTTGGCTCTATAATAAAATAATATTTTTTGTTATTCCAAAGGTGCCCCTCTCCTCCCTTATAAAAGGTCACCACCTCCCCCTCTTCCTAACACCATTTTGAGACTTCATGCTCGGCCAAACCCTGACAATTGCTCCTCTACACTTTCCTAGAAACAACCTAGAGGTTCTCGTCTTCTTCAAAGACCTATTTTAGTACCCCTAAAAGGAGGTCTCAAAGAAGCACTTTAAAGAAGAGGTAATGTCCGTTAGCGATTCTTTCATCTTTATTTCTTTGTCCAATTCTTCTTCTTTAGTTGTTTCATTATGAAGTAATAAAATCAGTATCAATCATATACTGATATGTTATTATATGTATGAAACAAACCTATTTCACCATCTATCCATCCTACAGAAAAAGAAATCACCGCGCGTGCGTACGTATGGAATACCATCTCAACGCCGTGGTGTAATCTATTTTCCACAACCACCATACTTGGATGGTTATAATGGTGTAAATAATGACTATATATGACTATTATAAAGTGATATTGATTCTTAAATAGTATTAATACACTCCAATACAATTCCACGATCAGAGGAACGATATCATCACTCGTGCGTACGTACGGAATATCGTTCCATGATATGAAGCGACTCGTTCTACATGATCTTCATTTCATAATGATTATATAAATGAATTGAATGAATGAATATGATATATATTACACTAATACCATTCTGGAAATGAGGTATCTATATCCTAAAGAGAAGACTAAAAATTTAGTCGACAAAACACGCATAAGAACAAAAAGTAATAAACACCCGAATAACAACTAGTAATGAAATACAACAAATAAGAAGCAAAAAATATGACAATATATGAGATCATAACAATAATTATGATTCTGGAATAATTCAATAACATTATTTAAATCATTATACCAGAGGTTCAGACACTTACGAAGAAAATCAGACCTAAGGTAAGGGAAATATCACAATCTCATTTTTATCCGACATTTTTTATACTTTGGAATTTACTGGGGTGTATTTTATAATCCACATCCATGTTTCCTCAATATGTAATATTTATATCCTTCTAAAATAGTTTATATCCAATTTTACCCTTCTGTGAGTTTTTTGTAAAAGATATGAAAGGAATCTTTTATCGTTTTTCGTACAGGTACTTTTTGACTTTTTCGACAAAAGTACGAGAAGACTGTTTTTTTAACTTATACGACATGAATGGATTTTTAAAACATTATTTACAAGAAGCTTTGTTTTTCAAGTTTTCAAGTTTATTTTTAATCAAATTCTTTTAGTTTAAAATTTTATGACATGTTAAGAAAGGAAATTTTTTTTTGAAGTACAAAGGATATTTTCCTCAAGAACGGAGTTCATGTGTTTTATCAAAATTATTTTCCATCTAAAATAATATAGGGATCTGTTTTTATCCAATATTATTACATTTATTTGATTATGTCGTGATGGAATTATTTTTATGAATTCCTTTATCTTATATGAATATATTTATGATGTCCCGATGTTTAAGATTCCTATTTTTATTACATGGGATATGCAATGATGTATGATTTATGATTTTGTGGCACACAGAAGAATGGTATCATTATGAGATGGGTGGGACCTATATCTCCCTCCAATGCATTGGGTAAGTATTTTATATCTCATGAGATAGACATGGCTGGAACGGTAGGTTATACCGGTTCAGTGAAACATGACTGAAACTAGGAGTGAACTCAGTTCAGAAAGGGACTTTGTCCACTAAGATAGTCTTGTCAATGAGTCATGACTAATAAGAAATGATTCTCTATGATTATGTGTGTATGCCACAAAGTTTCATGTTTTATGTTATGATTTTTGGGATTACATTTCACTACTATGATTTATCCCATGTTATGAAATTATGATCTCTTTGGCAGGTTAAGATTTCCAAAAGTTATGTTCTTATGTATATGATGTGATTGATATTTCTTTTGTTTACCCTTGCTGGGAATTTGAGCTCAACCTTTTTTTATGTTTTATTTCCCTCGGTCAGGAAGAAGGTTATTAAGTAGGATATGCCAAAAAGGGACTCTAGATATGATGAAATTAATGGGAGGCAAAGTAGATGCTTTATGAACCAGTTGTTTATGTTTCCCAGTTTCTAAGGACTCTATACGTATACGGTCCTTTCATGGTTTTGTTATATGTTGTAATAAGTGTGCTTCAATTTTGAAGTATTAACAATGTGTGTAAAGTATGGGTCGTTATACCCATGAAGTTAATTATTGATTTATATATAACCTTATCTAAGTCCTTTGGCAGAACCTTATATTTTTAGTAATATTGTATCAATTAATAATATAGTATTTGTTTTAAAAACTCATTTATGTCAATTTTGATAATATTAGGTTTTTTATTTTTGTGAATGTTATAACAACTTTATCACTTTGAAAAAAATTATTCAATAAACCCTAACATGTTATATTAACCTATAATATTAGTTTAATTCATCAAAAGTCTCAATTTACATTTATATGGATATTTATAATATCAATTATTATAATCTTTCATTAATAAGTTAATTACTGCATCATCATTTTGTATTAAATAAATTTATTTATGTAATTCCATAAAATAATAAATAAATTTCCATTTTGAAGGAAATATTTTTAACTTTTTAAATAATATTTATAGTCTAATTTATATTATTTATAAACCTATATTAAAAAAATTTATTGATATTAAACTTTGAATTCAACAGTTTTAAATCTTCTTTATATAAATTAATTATAAATGTCCTAATCTAATAGAAATGGAAAAAAGGATAATATTATATTCCTATGGTTTATTATGGTTGAAATACTCTTATCCAATTGAATTAGGACATAGGTTAGGGTAATTATAATATCATTTTTACCATTAATAACTCTATTTACTTTTTTCTATGGTAAAGAAAATTCAAAAGTTACCATTTAACATAAATTATTTTCATCCTATTGAATAAAATTTTACATAATAATGTCAACTGTGTCTCTCAGATTTTTGAAATTAACATTATTGAAGCACAAAAATTATGGTTTATGCAAATTTTTAAATGTTCCCAGAATGTGGGTAAAAGACATTAAAAATTTCAAAAATAATTATACATCTAATTTTATTATAAAATAACACAAAGGAATTACATTTTAATTATATAGATATTATGTAACTATTTTTACTTTACATTAAATTTAAATTTAAAATAATTATTTAAATAAAAATTTGTTTTTAAATAATAACACATTGTTTTTCACTATTCATCAAAAATTGAATGTTTTTAGAAAAATACTAAAAAATCACCCAAAGATAATTTTGATATTAAAAGATAAAAAATTATGTATATTTTTCCAAATTCAAAACATAGAAGTTGTACAAATAATTTTTAAAAAATATTTACGTTGTGAAAACCAGAAAGCGGGTTTTTGAGAAGTAAAAACTATCAAAAGATTGATATGAGTTTATGTCCAATTTAAATGTCAAATTACTTAATATGAACAAAATTATATTAAATGATAAAAATATAATCTAATTATACTTCAAAACCATTAAAATTTTTAATTTCAAATTATAAATTATTTTTGATTAAAAAAGTTGTTTTCAATTGAAATTTAGTATTTTTCACTATTCATAAAAATATGAAAGTCATCAATAAAGCACCAAACATTTATCAAAACTAATTTATTATATCAGTCTTCTAAATAAAGAGATTATTTTGTTAAATTTAAAATATAATAGGGTCAAATATTGGATTTAAAAATGGTTAACCATTAAAAGGCTGTAAAATTGAATTTTTTGGGAAAATACTTCTTTTATCTAAACAATTTTAATCATTCTTATATTATGTATAAAAAACACATATTTTGAATGTATAAATTATATAGAGTAAATATAATTAAAATTTTGGTTATTAATATTCAGAATTGTTTTTATAAATAGATAGTTTGATAGGTCGTCCTACGACTGAACTCGGTGTTACGTACTACGCACGTTATTATATTATTCAAAGAGAAATGTACCTTAGAATCTTGGTGTGATACATTCTTACCTCTTCTAATTAATTTATTCCTCACAATTTGAAATTGTTCTTTACAAATAAAAGTATTAAAAAATAGAATATACCTTTTTCAAAAACCCACATCAGAAATAGGGTTACTAAAATTTGGTATTAATAAAAGGGAAAGGGAAATGGAAAAGTCACCACAAAATTGTTATTTCGAATAGGAGAACATTGGTGTCAATTATAATTTGTGGATAAAATGTAAATATTTATATGGAGTGATTGAGGTCATCAATTACAAACAAGTGAATGTAAAATTAAGGGTCTTAGGGCCATAAATCTATGATGATTTAAAATATCGACAGTTCAACAAAACACAAGGTATTAGGATAACATATTTTTGTATTTAAGATCTTCTATATAATGTTTAAGAATTATTTTATTCATTGAATAAAAAATTTAATACTTGAAAAATAGTGTCGATCCTTAAAATATTTTCTACCACAAACTCATCTTTCACACCAAAAGATAAGTATTTAAGATGGCTTGGTCACACCTGAAGTGCTAGAATCAACTTCTATAGAATCACAGAATCCCCAAAATAGGAACTATATATTTCCCTGGACATTATGAATTAACCAAATCCAAAATTTCAACTAAAATATAATATGATACCAAAAAATTATATTACTTTATGGAAAGAAATACTAATCTTAATCTCGAAAATTAATTAAACAATACCCAAATATCAATAAAGACCATAAAAAAAATTCAATTGTCCTTAAAATTATTAAAAATAATCCATACTTAGTTTCAAACGCAAAATTCATTTGGATTTGATCATGTAGCCTTCTGGGAAAAATCATAACATTTATATCCAAATAACATCGACTACTATTAATGTCACATACATATAAGTAATAAACTAGATCACAAATTCTATATGGTAGGTTTATCAATTTTCATAAATAACTGAAATTTCCATATGTCCACAAAAAAACATACATTCTTCCAAAAATAAAAATCCAGCATTACTCCTCAAATGAAATCCCATAGTATTTTATTTTACTTGAGTCATATAGTTTTTCCAAAAGATCGAATGTCTTCCAAAATAACATTTATCACATAATAACAAAATCATTTTCTTATGCTAAGGATAAAATATAAGTTCCCATTATCAACATAATCTTTATCAATAAAATCATAAAACTAAAAACAATTATTCATACTAACTAGGTACATCATGTAGTTCAGTGGTAGGTGATAAATCCTAGACGCACTTTGATTGTGGGTTCGATTCCCGTAGCTTTGTCTCCCGTGAGGGGTGATCACAATATCAATTTTTTGTCCTTTTTCCAAATACATATAATTTAATAACATTCCCATAAATGAGATAAATTCCTTAAAAATTATCAAAACAAATTTTAACCACAAATTTTGTCTCAAAACATTCATTTTCATTCCGAAACATTATAAAATGTAATTGACTCAAATTAAATGATCATAAAATCCCAAATGGTTCATTATAACTATATCCACAATTGAAAAGATAATTCATCCGCAAATATAATTTTTATATAACAAAATATAGGGTTACACCTAAAGAGAAAAGTCTTCCAATGTAATTTCATTGACAAGGAGAATTAATACTTTTAACCATTTATCTATAAATTTATTTTTTCATAAGTTATTCCTAGAATTAGGGGTTATCCTATAGAATAGGACAATGACTGAGGTAATGAACAGGTCCCCAAAATTTATGGAAAATGACTGTAAATGGATTCTTAAGATTGTTTTTATTTTCTTCCTTAATACTCATCATTTTTCCTCGGTAATTAATTACATTATTTCATTCATTACCACACATAAATCATTTCTCTGTTCCATTGTGACACTTTCCGGGGTGTCTCCTTCCACATTTCTGACATGAGGGAAAAGGAGGTTTCTTTTCTCCATGGACTCCACTGCTGGAGCTCTAATCAATCTTTGACTTTCTCTTCTCTGTTGAGTTTGGGAGTTAGTTAATGTATATGATGTTTATCATGTTTTTGGAAAACTTATTTTACATGAACTTAATATCTTTTATGGCTATCAAAATTCATTTTTTTTGCTCATTTCCACCAATGTTCCCATATTGTTCATTATGTTCAATGTTACTATGACTTCCTTGTAATCCATCTATTGACAAATACTAGAAATTGGAGTGTGAGTAACCATATTTATAAAGTCATTTAATGAATATCATGACACCTTATTTTCAATATGAAAAACCATTGGATTAATCAATGTTATTTATTTCGATCTTATATTAAAATCCTTCAAATTAGTTTGTAACTAAAATGTGAATTATCCTATGAATAACACCTGGGAGTGTCGTAGCCAAGAGTTCAATAATGGCTGTTTCCATGTACCTGGATACACTAGGTCAAGCCCAAAACTCTTTGTTGGAGTTTTCACTCCTAGTTACATCTATGCCAGAGCTACCCATACCATCTTGTATCCATAAAAGAATAAATTTCTTAAAAAATACACAAAATCTATACATTACCAAAATTATTGGAAGTTATTCTATACTAATCCATAAATACTATCTTATGATAATGTTCTCAAATAAGTGTTTTTCTAAATCTATCTTCCAATGCTTGTATTAATATTTCTATGAAATCAAATGTAATTCCCAAACACCAGTTAGCTATTGTTATTGCATTGTATCATAACATTTTCCTGATACATGGAATCATGTCCTGAAAGTCCGATCATTTTAGTAGCCATGGAAGTACTAGATAAATAATTAAGTATTTCATTACTTCATGAAATAAAAAACCATTTTGTCCCCTTTGAACACTCTTATATCCCTTATCCTATATTGGTAGGTTAATCATAATATACTTCTTTACATTCTGGGGAAAATAAAAAAATAAGATAGGGGTGATCTTAGATGATCATTAAGGATAAAAATATAGATGAAAGTAGCATAAAAAAGCATAATATTTTAATCAAATGTGTAATAATAAAGAAAAATATTTTTATACATAAAATTAAGCATAAAATGGAAAATATAAATCAATTAATTCAATTTACATATTCACCTGGATATTCTACTAGTCAAATAATCACATGTAATATCAATATTCCATTTTATATTGATGTAATTCATAATGATAGACATCATAACCAAATAGTCAAATCCACGTACCAAGACTACAAATAAGATTCTGTCAAGGCCATATGCCATGTCACAAGTTTGTCTCTTGAGACCTATCGATGTATCATGAAGCTATAGTGGGCTCTACCCATCACATAATAAGTCTAATTCGTTTCTCTTATGAAAACGATGAATCATAATATGATGATTCATATTAAGACTAGAATACAAAATGAAAATATTTTAACGACACATGATTAATGATATAAAAATAGCACACCCATAGTCAAACATAACTCATTCAATACAATAAGGAAGATTTTATTACAATAAATCAACCTCAATCTTGAATAATGAAGGATATTTACATTGATTAATATAATCATTAAAGATATTTGAGAGAAATATCCCATTTTTCTTGAAAATAGTTAAACGTCTCATTATTTTCAAGAATATTTTAAAAATAATATTTTTGAATCAAAGTGTCCCATTTCTATTTGTAACATTAAAATTAATTTCATTTTTAATACATTCATTTCTATGAAAAAAAATTCTTAACACCATAAATAAAACATGGACATTCATGAGAAATATATAGAAGAATAAATCTTTAAAACATTAAAATGATATTGTAGTTATAGTTCCTAACCGAATGAGAGAAAATTGAATATAGATAATTGTGGTAATAAAAAAATTATAATATCAAGTGAATAAAGTTATTCATGATATACTGCGTCTATGTACAGTATGTAGAACATATAAAATGAATTGTCACATAACAACAAGGAAGTCTCGATGGAATGTAAATTCAGATGAAATCCCTTATAAAGACCATATCCTTAGGTTTAGGATAAATCAATGACATAATTTTGTGTGAAAAATATAAATACACTCAATATTATTGGATATTGAGTGTAAATTAATCATAGGACATTCACACACATTCTTGTGAAAATAACACCAATGAGTTGAAGGTTTAATTCAATGAATGGAAATTGAGTTAGGATTACTCTTATAAATATCATATCGATGAATTGAAAAATTATCAATGGAGTGATTATGTGTATCAAAATTATATCCACACAAAGGTGAGTAAAAATTACAACATAAATAAATAAATAGTAATTTCACACATAATCTTGGAGTAATATAATTAATGAAGTTTACTTTAAACACAATGAGTAGAAATGGAAACTTGTAATTCATTTAGTGATTTAGTAAATTAAGAAACAAACACCATAAGAAAGAAGTATCATACACTGAAGATGTAAATACCCATAAATTAATTTTTATAGAAAAAATAATAAAATCATGGGAAGTAAATAAAACACATAAATGGAATTAGTGGCAGTATAGCATGAATCTCACGGGAATAAGAAGTGATATGAAAACCCCTTTCATTGTACATTTCTTTAGTAGAGGGAATGTTAATATCCTTTATAATGGTGAAATCATTGTTTTTAAATTATTAAATAACCATATACATAATATGATGTTATATATGATCTTATATTATTTCATTGTTAATTATATTTCAGTAGTATCATTATTTTGGGTGTTAACTAATTCGTTTTCCTTTAAATGTTTTGTTACATAATTCGTGTTTGATATGCATAGGATATAGTTAATGAATATAAATAATTATATTATGTTCTTAATCTTTATTTTAAATCATAAAATAAAAATTATTATTGAATTCTTGTGATGTGGAATGAATCTCATCACATTCGGGTAGATAATAATTTGTATGTAGGCCAGAGCGATAATACCGTTCTATTTATGGTGAAATCGTTTGTAATTGGATGGTATATCATATATATAGATTAATTAACTTATTATATATTTTTAATTAAATAAACTATACTCAATGTTATACCCATTCAAATTATAAAGTGGCGAATAACAAACTACACCACGACGCGGAGACGGAAATTCATACGAATACATGTATGGTGACTTTGTAATTCATAAGATGAATAGAATAATTAATATAGTTATACCTTATTTATAATAACATAAAATTTATGAAATGTATTTATTATTTTGGTATGGAAACAAAAAATACTGAGGCATTTGTAGAAGAAAAAAACTTGGAAGGAGGTGATGAAATCATTACCCTTTCTTCAAGTGTTTCCTTTAGATTTGATCAAAAGGGATCTTTAGGATGGATTTTGATCAAATTAATAATTCTAGAATGTATTAAGGGTAGATTGAAGGATATTTGTGCTGGGTTTGGATGAGTGAAATGGCTTTGGAGGTGGTATTTTGAGATAAGGGGAAGTACCTTTTATAAGAGAGTTGAGGGTCATTTTAAGAAAAGCATGAAATATTATTTTATTATGCAATAATATTCAATTTATAGTGCCTCCAAAAAGATTTATTTCAAGGAGAAGGTGGAACTAGGTTGAAAACCTCTCAACCAAAATGTTTTAGATAGGTTTATGTCACCATATTAACCTTATTTTTAGATTTAACTCTTAGATAAATAGTTTAACTTTTACCACATATTTTTGTATTATTATAGTAAATAGTTAATAAACATACTATTTTAATCCATGAAAACCCCAAGTGGTTAATTATTGATATATATATATAACCTTATATTATTACATTGGCCAAACCTTATATTTTTATAAATATAATACCAATTAACAATATTGAAATTGTTTTAAAAACTCACATATGTCAATTTTGACTCAATTTTGTATTTTGTTTTTGTGAAAGTCCTAACAACCTTAACACTTAGAAAAAAATGTATTTAATCTACCCTAACATGTAATATTAGACTAAAAATTAATTATAATTCATCAAATTCCTAAAATTACATTTATTTTAATATTTATATTATCAATTATTTTAATCTTTCATCAATATGGTAATTACTAAATCATCGTTCTGTCATAAATAAATTTATTTATTTAATGTATAAATATTTTAAATAAAATACCATTCTATATTAAATAATATTATCTTTCTAATTAATATTTATAGTCTAATTTATATTTTTTATAAACCAATATTAAAAATTGTTTTGCTATTAAACATTGAATTTATCACTTTTAACCCTTCTTTAAATAAAATAATAATAAATATCCTAATCTAATCTAGGTGGACCAAAAGGATCATTTTTTATTCTTATGGTCAATTTTGGTCATAATACATTTATCCAATATAATTAAGGAATGGGTTAGGGAAATTATAATACCATTTTTACCTTTAAATACATTATTTATTTTTAACCGTGATAAATAAAATTCAAAATTTACTATTCACCAAAAATTATTTTTTCATCCTATTGAATCAACTTTTTGATACTGATTTCAGCTGTTTCTATTTTATATTTCAAGTTCAATTCATTTAAGTGTAAAAATTATGATTGATGCAAATTTTCAAATGTGTTTAGATGGTGGATTGAAGACGTTAAAGATTCAATAATATTTATATCATCTGATTTTATTATAAAATGACTTCAATTAATTACATTGAACATATATAGGTATTATTTTACTATTTTTTATTTAAAAAATTAAATTAAAAAAAAATTTTTAAATTAAAAGTCGGCTATAAAAAATAACACAATGTTTTTCACTATTCATAAAAAAATTGAATGTTTTTAGAAAAATACCAAAAAATCACCCAAAGCTAATTTTGACATTACAAATTAAAAAATTATGTCTATTTTACAAAATTCAAAATAGAGAAGTTGTATAAATTAATTTTAAAAAATATATTCTCGTTGTCAAAACCAGAATGTAGTGTTTTGAGAAGTACAAACTATCAAAAGATTGATATGGGTTAATGTCCAATTTAATTGTAAATTACTTCCAATGAAATAAATTGGATAAAAATATAATAATATAATCTATTTATACTTGAAAAAAATTCAAATGTTTAATTTAATACTATAAATTATTTTGAATAAAAAATGTTGTTTTCAATTAAAATTGTGTATTTTTCACTACTAATCAAAATATGAATGTTATCAAAAAATAACTTAAAAATTATCCAAAATAATATTTTATGTTCCAACTCTAGAGAAGATGTTAATTTTGTCAAAATGAATATATTAACGGTTCAAATGTTGGATTTAAAAAAGGTTCTCCATTAAAATGTGATAAAATTGAATTTTGTTTGAAAAATACATCATTTATATAAAAAATTGAATTGGTTCTTATATTATTTATAATTAACACATAATAATGATGATAAAATTATATAGTGTATATAATATTCATATTTTTGATATTACTATTCATAACAACTTTTTAAATGGATAGGTTAATTGGTCGGGGTGCGCTTGAACTCGGTGTTGCGTACATCGCATGCTAACATATTATTACACGAGAAATGTACTATGTAAGCTTGGGGTGTTACACATACTCAATATTGGTAAAAAATGGATACATTTAAGTACAAACATGAGAATATTTTTATGGTAATATGATCATAACATTACAAGATCATACCCAGCATCTCAGAATATCATAAACATAATTCTTTGAATTAATCTTGTTTGTTTATAAAACCTGAATTATAAGTAAGAAAAGAACATAAGACCTTAGAGAATATCATATGAATAAGACATGGAATTTAGGTATAAATAAACATGTGCTATCACCCCCTATAATTAAGGACTCATAGATATAAATTATAAGGGCACTTCATTTAAAGTTGTACCCACTGGGTGGGACACACCACCATCTGCAGTTGCAGTTATTACCTTATAAGGGATATAGTTTAACACATTATCAGAATGGATTGGGCATCCACATATACAATCCTTATGGTGACTAAACCTACATTTCGGGACACACCACCATCCCTTGTTGCAGTCATTTCTTTTTAAGGGATTAGGTTTCCCAATATTCCATCTTCATTGTGGATACACATAATGGGCAAGCCACACCACCATCCATAGACATAGTCCTTTACTTGTAATGTAATGGGTGTCCGCATATTCCAATAGTGGTTCAATCCTGTTGATTTGATTCCCATAATTATATCATGAGATACAAATAATTAACCAATTAATTTAAGATATATATATATATATATCCAAAAATATCATAATAAAATCATTCTGACATGTTCCTAATGATAATAAATCATTCACCATATATTAACCCATAAAAATAGATGGGTTATAAAACATGAAATCATGACCCATGAAATGAAATGGGTATCATTAAAATATCATCACATCATAACCCATAGATAAGATATATGTTTAATAATCAGGACACCAGGTATAACCAACAAATGTAAGTGGGTTTCAAAAGCACTAAACTCATTGAATCAAAACATGTATCATAAGAATAATTTCATAAATACATAATTAATTCAATAAATAATATGAATGGAACAATTATATAATTCATTATTTCAAAAAGTATCTTTAAAACACAAATCCTTACTAAAACGATTTTATTTAAAATTAACATGGGACCATATAAATAAATATTTGAATTCATTTTGGAAACATTTTTTGTTGAAATCATATAACCAGATCTTGGAAAATCTATAAAAAAAATTTCTTTAAAATAAATAAGATTGTAAATATTTTGAAAATGGTTTTCCTAGATAATATTTTTAAAATATATAAAATAATATTTGAGATATTTCAAATTAGTTTATTTAAATCAAATTATTTTAAAAATATATAAAAATTGTGTTGAAAATAATTCAAACCTATTTTTTAATCAAAGAAAATTTTTGAAAATATTTTTCATTAAAAGCACATTAAAACATTAAATTACCAATATTTCATGAAAAAATTTTATTTTCAATAAAACAACATTGTATTAGTGTTATGGACTCTTCCAGTGTATTATGGTAACAATGATGAGTAAATACATACATGCAAAACATTACTTTTGTAATATAAAAAGTTTAGAAAATTTTTCTAACAAGAATATTTCTTTTTAGAAATACTTTTGAGTAAAATTTAAATCATGGGTAAAATATTCATTTAAAAATTATAATATAATATTACAATATATATATGTTTTTAATTTTTTTAGAAAAAAATATTTTGAAGAAACATAGATTTCTGACCGAATATAAATGTAATGGAAATCATTATTAAAAACACATTCTCTATTATATTATGTACGAAAGCATAAAAAATCGTATCAATACATAAACACATCATTAATATATAGTGATTAGGAAATTTCCTGACATCTCATGAGATATGGATCAAAATATTTTTTCAATTGATGCATAATCGTAAAAATAAAAAAAATGATGATATCATTTCAATAAACTCTATCCACTTCGTAACATTGAATTATACTCACCATTTATGAAAAATAAATTAAATGGAGACTAAAATATCATTAAAATAAATTTTTTCATGAATTTTTATGTAAAATTTATTATATACCCTTCATATGAAAATATAGGTACATAACATGGCTTGTGTCTCATTGATGGAATATTGAGGAAAATTACTTTATCGACTTGGTTAATTTTGAAAGATAATGCCCATGAAATATATATAATATAATGGATATATAAATAATCATAAATCAATTTATATGAATCATATAATATATCCATGGGATGTATACACACCACACAAAAAGATTGGGTGGTGAATAAACATGTATCTCACAGAAATAAAAAATGAGATGAAATTCCTTTACCTTGTGTCTTGACTCTTGTTGTACTCAACCAATAAACATGTACAATATATGTAAGTTTATTTCATATATTTTATGGAATATTATTATTAAATATAATACCATGTATATTTTTATTATGACATTATATTACTTTCTTTTTAACAACTCCATGTTACGATTGCACTTCAAGAAATATTTTCTTTATTTTTCACTTGTGTTTTAATTTGTTGTTTTTTGCATCCTTATACATATATCATGATCTTCAGAATATAAAACATCTTATAAATAAAATTAATATTATTTATATGTTTATTATAATATTAAATATATTATATAAGTATGAAATTGAATACTCCATACATGGAGATGGTAAGTCGTACGTACTCATGAACACTACTTCTATTTTATTTATTTTCTGAAAGAATGAAAGTAAATTAAATACATGTATATATATATGTATGTAAGATCATTAAAGTAGTATTATTATTTCACATAAGTCATACATTATAACTAAATATATACTTAATACACTCTATATAGTCTGTGAATGAATCACATTTCATTGATGGGTGATAGTCTACCCTTCCTCAAACAAATGTATTGTTTTTACACAAGATGAAAAGTATAAGGGTATGTTATAAATAAAAATTAAATAAGAAAATGTAAATTATAAATATCATATAAATATCTTATTTAAATATTGTTTCCCTTAAAATTTACATTATGAGAGGTGTTAATGGAAACTGAATAATAATCATTTCATGAGGCAATAGTTCTCTGAACACATAAACAATATGTCCATTAGCCATTTGATGGAAGTGTGTGTATATGTAGGTATAAAATTTAGAATACAAAGAACATAATATATTGAGGATAATTTTTTTATACTGTCGTGGAATAATAATATTTTAGGGGGTGAAGAATAGAAATAAACAAAATGATCTTGAGCTAGGGTGTTACATCGTAATCGGGCATCTCCTATTGGTTTTTAGAAAAGGGATTATAGGGAAGGTATTATGCCCAAATTAAACCATCTATGAGTAATGGAGGTATTTTCAAAATTCTAGTGAGAAGATATTTGTTTAACTTATGTGGTTTTATATTTTTTTTAATTCAAGGTGGTGGTGGCCTGTTTTTGGGAAGGGAAATGACACACATGACATTTTTTAAGATAGGCTAGGTGTACACACGTTTTTAGCTAACCAGGGGCATACCATAAAAAAATAAGTACATTATAGATGCCTTAGGGCCTAAATATGTCCAAACAATGGAATATTTAATATTATATATGTTATTTCTTCCCATATGTGTATGTATTATACCCTTGTGAAGATTAATTTTAATTAAATCATTATAATTAATCTTAACTACATTCAATAATAATTTGGTGAATAATAAAGTTCAACTGATAACAAATTAATAATTATTTTGATTCAAAATATGGAATCCATTTTTCCAAATTCAAATTATATAATTATCATAAATTAATTTAAAATTAATCCAGCATACAGGATGACACTTTGGGTTTTTAATGTAAAAAAATCATCCTAAAAATTGTTACGTTTTTAAAACAAATATCAAAGTGAAATGGATTTCATTGAACAATATTGGATTAATTTATAAAAATATAAATAAATAAAACATTAATAACAATTTAAAATACAATTTATCCATTGTATGATTCATAAGTTTTGAATTAAACTACAATATTTATAACTATTCATTAAAACTATAACATTAATGAAAAATACCAAACCTTTATCCTAAACTCCTTTTACATTTATCTTTCAAATGTGAAATTTATTTTTATATATTAAATCTTTAAATGTTACAAAAATTGGATTTAAAATGGGTTTACAAATTTATGGTGGTAACACTTCCTTTTATAAAAAATATTTTTTAAGAATAGAATTGGGATTGTTCGTATCTAATGTGTATAAAATCAATTGGATTAATATAGATAATATTTTACTCAATATATAACATTTATATTATAATAATACCACTCAATAATTGTAACAAATTTAATTTATTATATAAAAAACCACTTTGGTTATAAAAAATAAATATATATTTGTTATATTCAATAGATTATTATATATTCATTTCTAATTAATTGGAATCAAATTAATTCATCTTATATTTATGTAAACCATATATTTTTAATATTTTCATTATTACTAATAATATAATGATTTTGTAATGTTAAATAATATTTTAATATTTAATAAAACCTAGTATTGTGTGTTACACTAGCCATTGAGGAAAGTCCCCTTTGTGTGTAACACAATATATACATGGATTACCAATTTGAAAAAGATAAAATAAATGTTGAATTTATATCCTCAATGACTTTATTTTGAATATAACTCAAGTCAAACATAGTGATTAAAATTAAAATAAATTATTTTTTATTGTTACATTTTGTAAAAAATATAAAAAAAAGAGTAAATTATTTTGAAAAAACATTTCACAAAATCTCAAGGTGTTACATTCTATCCCATTAAAATTAATTTTACCCTCAAAATTAATTTATTTTATCAATGGTTTAATACATGAATGTTTCATTCATAGAAACCCACATAATAAAAATGAATACAAAAACTTCTTTTATAAATATAATGTTGCTACCAAAAAGGTTACCCATTGTAACATATAAATAGGTATCCTCATGGGAGAAAATTGGATGGGAGGGAAGATTGGAAATGGATGAAATACATAAATATTTATTTGTAGTTAATGATTCCATCCATAAAAAACAAGTGAATGATCAAATAAAATTTCAGTGCCATAAAATCAATAATCAAATATGATTTAAAAGGCCATAGGTTTAACCAAAATTAATGTATTAGGACAAATTGTTTCCATTATCATAACATTGAGTAATTATTATATTAACTAAAAATAAATGGAAATATAACTACTAGATATATTTCCAAAAAAATCCTACTTTGTGTATTTATCAAATTTTAATTGTTCAATTAATTTACGAAATGAATGTATATAAATTAACATCGATGTAATCGGTACTATAATTCACTTTTAGAATACATTATTTTCAATAAATGAATGAAAAGTATAACTATTTTTATTTAACTATGCATCCAAATTATTATTTTTTATACATTAATCACTAAAAATAAAAAATAACACTACTGTTTCATAATGAATATTTAATCACACATAATACTTAATCATAAACTAGGGCACTACATCGGCCAGTGGTATGCATGAAACCCTGATCGTTACTTATTAATGGATTCTAGACCTATGACCTTATGGAAAATGATTGGTTTTCACATGACACTCATGATTTAAATTCTTAAAACCCACTAATATAATTTCAAAATTATTATAGACATCCATGAAGTAGGTTTAATCACTAAATAACTATTGAACCAATGTTTTTATTAGTCATTCATGAATTGATAAATGTATAACCCTTATAAATGATGAAAATTCAAAATAGTTTAAATATGGTCATGAAAACAGATTAACCTTGATCCACCATATATCACAAAGTAGATATGGGTTATCACATTCCGAACATGTGAATACACTCATCATATATTCTCTTGAGACATGGTAATAACCTGAATAACCATAAATAATTTGTGAAAACAACAATGATTCCATACACTAAATGTTACAGGATATAATCCATAAATCGAAGAGGTCGTAAACTCAATCCATGAAAACATAGACATCTTTGTGAAAATATCCTATATCATCTATGAGGTAACCAATACCTTCAAATTTCATTGTTCATATCTACCATATATTTATATAAAATACATTATATTAACATAAGAGACGTATTAAGGGTTAAAATCCCTTAATAAAAAAAATAACATTATCCTTAAATCACAATTCTATTCCATCCAAAAAAGTCAAGATAAATATGTAAATCTGTAATGAAAAACAGAAAATGAACAATCCTTAAATATTTCACCGACTTTTTTGAATCTAAATACATAAAATCATAGATTATTATACTTTATCTATTATCTATAATAAGGCTAAAACACCCTTTTATTTAATATATCATTTGTTTCACATTTTAATTTTAGTTGCATCCTCATAAGTAAAATAACCATTACTCATACCACCTTGATGGTTTTCTTAGGTATAATTCCCATTAACAACATGTCTTAATGGATTTCATCTTTTGGAACTATCAGGGAAATGTTATCCCTACCACTTTTTCTACTCCTAAAAGAATTATTTTGATGCACAATCCAAAAAAAATTTCTATTGCTAAGCCAAAAATCAATTTCTCTTTAATGATTAGACACTTATGTGCATATAGTTACAATTATCTAGGTGCATGGAAAAGTGGTTCATCTGCTGAATCTCTTTGGATGTTTCATCATGAATCTTTACAAAATTTTAGTGTTTGTATTTTCCACTATGCAAATGTTAACTTGTAAATTTTCTCTAGATGTAAGGAATAATATTTGTACGATGATCTAATACAAAAAATGATATCAAGATCGTAGGTCCCTTTGGAAAGATCTTGTTGATTTTTCCCTCAATACTCACGACCCCTGGTTTGTGTTAGGTGATTTCATTTCTATTCTTACCTCTAGTGAGAAAATCGGGAATTCCTTCTCTTCCATTTCTTCAAGAGAGTTTATAATTGCTATTGAATATTGAAATCTTTTAGATATCAATCTCATTGGTGCCACGTACACATGGTATATAAGACACTACAATAGGGTAGGGGCAAGCAAAATGAAGAGGGATTTCACCAACTCTTAGGCTCTAGACTATTGGGATACAATCTCTAGCAACACCTTACCCAAACTTTATTCTGATAATCATACTATCCTTGTCTATCTCATATCAAAAATGTTAAAAACCATTCATACTTTTAGATTTAACAATTCTTGGTCTTCCAACATAGATTTATCTAATGTCATAAAAAATTTCTAGGAGTCTATGAACCATCAAGAGGACTATTATGTGTACACTAATAAATTAAGGAACCTCAAACAATGATTTAAAGTATGATGCAATGAAAAATACAAGAAACTGACCAATGACATATCAATCCTTGAAAAAGAGCTATCTCTAATTCAGAAAAACTCTACTTGCTCTGATTTTTCAACTGGCCATCAAGATAAAGTCAACACTACTCTCAAACTGATCTCTCTTCTTGTTTTAAAAGACGACATTAGTAAAAAAAATTAAAGAAAAATGGATTTTAGATGGTGAGAGAAATACTATGTTTTATAACTCTCCTAATAGAATAAAGAAAGTTTGTCTTCCCCTTGCCTTTCTTAAAGACAATGAAACCCTACTTGAAATGGATGAGGCCATTACTACAATTTTGGTTAGCTACTTTGAAAATTTTTTTAATGGCCCATATATTAATAAATACCTTTTCCCTGAAGTCATTCTAATAATGGTGAATGATGAAGATAACCTCTCTCTTCTATGTATCCCTCTTGACCAAGAAGTCAACGACACTATCTTCAGCCTTAACCCTGATAGTGCTCCGGGCCCTGATGGTTTTAATAATGGATTTTTTCAACATCATTGCGATGTCATTAATATGTATGTGTGAAAACTTGTGAAATAATTTTTCCCTCATGGGGTTTTGCCTCATGGACTTAATGCTCCATTTCATTCTTTAATCCCTAATGTTGACAATGCTTCTTAAATTCAACTTTTCTAGCCAATAGCACTTATTAACTCTCTCTATAGAATTATCACTAAACTAGAAGCCAAAATACATTCTTCTCTTTGCCATAAAATTATTACATGGAATCAATTTGGTTTTATAAAAGGAAGGAACAAACAAATTTCATTTGTCTGGCCTCAGAATGCACCAACACTCTGAACAAAGCTAACATAGGTGGTAATTTTTCCATCAAACTTGATATTAAGAAAGCCATTGACACCACTGACTGGAGAATTATATTCAATTTTTTGGGAGCCTTCAGTTTCAGCGTTATTTTCATCACCAGCACCAATTCCTTGTTCAATTTGCCCTATATTTCTGTTCTTGTGAACGGATCTCCTAAGGTCTATTTCAAATGTACCAATGGCATCTGACAAGGTGATCCTATATCTGCGCTCATTTTTTTCATATCCAAAGATTATATTAGTAGGATTATCACCAATGTGGTTAATCAAAACGAAATTAATCATATTTAGGCGGCTATAAATTTAAGTGTCCCTTGGCATAATTTTTATACCGATAACATCATTCTTTTCTTAAAAGAAGAAAAAATATATTCAAAATATTAAAAATTCCTTGACCCATTATTAAGATCTCTCTGATCAATCTATTAACTAGGGGAAATATTTTTCCTTCTTTGGAAATTTTTTTTCTCCTAATAGAAAACATTACATTGTCAATTATCTCAATATCAAGGAAGGTCCCTTCCCACTTCAACTTCCATGGTGTACCTATTTTTTGGGGAAAGACTAAAACTATATTTTTTACACCATTTTTGACAATTTTTTCAATGTGCTCTCCTCCTGGAAGTGTAAATCCCTCTCCATGGTTGGAAGGATCTGTTTGGTGAAGTCTACAATTGTGTCAATGTTGGTCTACTCTCTGATGATCTATAAATGGCTAGTTGGTCTTCGTAAAAAAATTAATGTCCACATCAAGAATTTTAATTAGACTGGTAGAATTATTGAAAGAAAACTTGTTACCATACCATGGGCTACTTGTTGAAAGTCATTGGATAATGGTGGAATTGGTATTAAAAATATTTGGGACTTTAATGATTATCTTCAAGAAAGGCTCACCTAGAGAATGATTAATAACAACTCTGATTCCATCTCTTTCATTAAAAAAAGATTTAATGAAAAACATAGAAAAGGCAATTTGAACTGTGTCTAATCTTCCATCTGGCCTTCCGTTAAACATTCATTTTCTCAAATTATGGCCAATAAAATACGGATGATTAGTATTGACTCTTCCACAAATATTTGTCTGGATATCTATACTGGAGCTCCTATTTTCACTAAGTTACCTGCTATCTCCAATCCGGTAAACATGAATGATATTGTCAAAGATATCATGCTTTCTAGGGGATACAACCTGCCTGATAACATCATTCATATTATTGATAATTTTCCCTATGATAATGTTGATTTTTTTATTTGGGAACCTTCTCCAAATGGGATCCTTGACTCAATTTTTTTTACAATCATAATTTTACTAATCTGGATCATAGCTTTGTTTGGTTAAACTAATTCACTATGAACTAGATTAAGACCTCGAGACATAATCTCGTATAGCATATTTCCCATAATTATGTTCCCATAGAGGTCTTTCATCAATCATTTGGAATACAACCTTGTTATATCACTACTAGAAAAACAGGTATTTGCGACGGGTCATTTGCGACGGGATCCCGTCGCAAATGGCTTTTTGCGACGGGGTCCCGTCGCAAATGACCCGTTGCTGAAAACGGTGTCGCAATAACATTTTTTTGCGATGGGCCTGTTGCTAAAGCCCTTTTCCGCGACAGGGAGAATCCCCGTCGCAACTAGTACTCCGTATATTTGTAAAAAACTAGTTGCGACGGGACCCGTCGCAAAAACTATTTTTTAAAAAATAAAAAATAATAATACTATTTGCGACGGGAATAGTATCCCATCGCAAATACTATAAATAAAATAAAAAAAATAAATTGTTAATAAATTATTTTAATTAATATAATAATAATCCAATTATAATTCAAAAAACAAATTAATAAATGATTTTAATTAATATATTAAAAGAATTATAATTCAAAAATAAAAATAATAAATTATTTTAATTAATATAATAATAATATAATTATAATTCAAAAATAAAAAATAATAGAATATTAACAGAAACTACGAATAGAAAAAAATCATATTTTGATTTCACAAATTTTATAACATAAATACAAACTCTAATCTGAAGGTGAGGGAGGGGGGGTCTGCAGATGGTGGTGGAGGAAACTCCATCCCTAAAGCATGAGTGAGTCGGCGCATGTACTCCATCTGCTCCTGATGCTGCTGCTGCCACTGACTCGTCTGCTCCTCGTACAGTTGCTGCTGGCATCGACGCTCCTCCTCATGCTGCTGACGCATCTGCTCCTGCTCCTGTTGGAGACTCTCTATCAGTGCAGTATGAGATCGCAACTGATCCTCATACTGTGTAGCAGAAGAAGATGCACGAGCTCCTCTCGAGATGGACGCCGACATCGCAGCACTGCCATAATAATCTCTGGGATTCAGTCGAGAGCTGATACCAACTACCCGGCCCTTCTCGAATGCATACTGGGTGGCCGGCATCCATGCCGCCTCATCAAACTGACGGCCAGTGGTCTGATCTGATGACTCGGCCTGACTCTCAGGCCGGGCCTGTGATGCTGCGGCCTCATACGACTCCTGTAGTTTCAATTTAAAATTAAAATTGAGAATATATTATATACAGTTAATTTTTAAACTTGAAAACAAATAATACTAACCACGATGTGATGCTGACGATCACCTCTGAGCTCCCCAGTAGCAGGATCACTATACATCCTCCGTTATACGTCGTACTCCGTAATCTCGGGGTGCTCGACAGCCTATAAGAATAAAAAATAAACTGTTAATATTTATAGTTATATAAAATATTTATAAATAATGTACGTACCAGATGCTGTATATGAGTACTGAAAGAACGACTCCCAGCTCGATGTGTCACCTCCTGTCTCCCCCGATTCTGCCTCCCCACCGATGATCTCCTCTGAAAGGCACCACTCAACCAGTGCGCACATAATCCATCCCATACATGGGATGAAATGTACTCTGGTCGGTGTGCTCTACATGACTCGTGAAAATCTGACACTCCTGCTTTCTTCATCGCAGCTTTTCTTAAATTGTGCAAAAACTGACGAAGGCGATCACGCATGGCCACCTCCCATGCCTCGTGGATGGAGTCACGCATGGTATCCTCGATCGGATACCATAAACCCTACAAATAAATCAAAATATCAAGTTAGAAATGAAATAATTTTCAAAATAAAAATTATTTATTTACGTACGTACCAACCAATGGCCGAACATGGCCTGCTGCACATCAATGGGAATCTGCTCCCATGTGGTCCATGACTATGAGAAATAGTTGCGCAAAAAAGTGCTTCCCTGTCCGACTGCTATATGCGGAAAACTGTAAAAATAATAAACATTTATTATGTGAATAGATTAATGAAATCTTAGTCAAATCAACAGGTTATCAAACTGGTTATCACACCTCCGTGTGCGTGGATCAAACCCAAGACGTGGACGTTGCACGGGGATGGGTCAGGAATCATCAATCGTGCAAGACCGCGCCCCCTCCACGTACTCCCTAGAGCGCCTGCAGGCTGAGGGTCATCTGGCAGCAACTCATCTGCATCGAAAGTCAGGTCAGCATCCACCAACTCACGAAATGTGGCGTCGTCCATCTGAAACAGAAAATGTTAATGTTGTTATCAAATAATTCATAATTACTATTATATATACATATATACATATTATGGTTGTATATAAATACCATGGAATTCTATCAGTGTTCATCTTCATCATCATCTTCATATATGTCAATGTCATCTTCATATTCCTCCTCAACATCATCGATATCCATTTGAGTTACAGTTGCTTCATCTCTTACCATTTCAAATTCATATGTGACATCATTAACATCATCGTCATCACCGACTCTTAAATGTGGGGTGTCGTCATCGATACTCATGTCTCTTTGCAAAAAAGATTGATTTTGAGTACTCTCTTGAAAAACTTCAATTCTTTGCACATTAGTGAAAGAACATTCACTTTGACTAAACTGACTGTCTCGAATTTTGATTTTTATTACACTCCACCAATCAGTCAAGTCTCTTGATGTAGCACAGTACTTTGCGTAATAAACTTGATGTGCCTGTTGAGCCAATAAGAATGGTTCATTTACTGCGAGAACACTTTTACATTTAATATCGATGATTCCATGATTCGGATGAACACGCACGCCTCTCTCTATATCCAACCACCGACATTTGAACATGGTTATGTAATGTTGTCCAAGATAACAGAGTTCAATGATTTCATCAAGTATGCCATAAAAGTCAACTTCATTTTCTCGATGATGAGATCCTCTCAAGCTAACTCCACTGTTCATTGTTTTTTCGATTCCCCATATGTATGTGTGTGGAATCGAAATCCATTCACCACATATTCATTATATGTTTTAACAAGTTTGGAAGGTGGGTTACTCAATACACACAGCCATTTGTCAATTTTATCAGCATGTCGAGACACCTGAAAATTTGTGAAATAATTATCGATATAGTAAACTATACATTGAATGAGTTGCTAAAAGATAAAGAATTTATGTTACCAGTTTTTGAAACCACTGAGAGAAATTTTTCAGTCGACGTTCTTCGAGAGCAGCTGCTATAATTTGTGGAATTTGTTTCTTGATATGATTATCATTAAACCTATAAAAACCAAAGTTATTCACTATAACATAAATGATAGAATAAGTGATATAAACACTTACAGTACAACTGATGTCATCTCTTCACAGTTGAGTAGAACATACGTATGAGTTCTATGATGTTCATCATATGAAAGCCAGCGTTCATAAACTCCCCCAAAACCAAGCTCTGACTGGTTGAAAACAGATAATTGATTGTCGATTTCATCAATATTCCTCTCGTTCCGTCCCATTCGGTTGTGTTTTGAAGGATACTCAGATTCAAAATAATGGGAGCAGAAAAAAGATATTTCCTCTTGCAAATAAGCTTCTGCAATAGATCCTTCAACAGATGCTTTGTTACATACTTTTCTTTTCAATTTTTGCATGCATCATTCAAATGGGTACATCCATCGAAACTGTATTGGACCTCCACATTTGGCTTCATATGGAAAATGTAACATCAAACGTTCCATTGAGTCGAAGAAAGACGGCGGAAATATTTTTTCCAGTTTACATATAATTACAACAACATATTTTTCAAGTTTTCCTAGAGCATCATAATCTGCTGTAGCCGCACAAATTTCCTGAAAAAATTGAGACATGTCTGTAATCGAATCCCAAATCAAAGAATTCAAGAGACCTATTAATCCAATGGGTAGAAGTCTTTCCATTATAACATGACAATCAAGACTTTTTAATCCAGTAATATGACCATTCTTTACACATCTACCCAAATTGGAAGCACAACCATCTGGAAGTCTCAAATCTCCAATCCACTGACAAAATAATAAACGGTTTTCTTTAGACAGTGTATAAGCTGCTTTTTGTTTCAGTAACCTTTCTGTTCTGACATTCTCAAACAGTTCCAATTCTGGATGCCTGCAAATTTGGGCAAGATCTAAACGTGCATTTACATTGTCTTTTCTCTTTCCTGGCGTATCCAAAACTGTATGAAACAAATTATCAAAACAGTTCTTCTCAATATGCATGACATCTAACATGTGTCAGACCAACAAATCAGACCAATATGGCAAATCCCAAAATATGCTACATTTAATCCAATTGTGTTTTTTCCCAAAACCAGAAATTTTCTGTTGGTTTATTGTGGGACCAAAAGTGATGGGAGGTAATGAAATTACAACTGATTTTAACTCCGAACCTGATAGCATTTTTGGAGGTCCTTCCCTTTCAACTGTTCCTTTTCTGAAAAGAGATCTGTTTCTGCGAAAAGGATGATCAGCTGGAAGAAACCAGCGATGACAGTCAAAATAACAAGGTTTCTTTCCATGGATGATCATAAATGCTTTGTTCTCTCCCATACAGTAAGGACATGATTTCTGACCATGTGTACATCAGCCAGATAACATCCCATAAGCCGGGAAGTCACTTATTGTCCACATCAATGCTGCTCTCAGTATGAAATTCTGTTTCGTTGCAACACCATATGTACTGACACCAGTACTCCACAATAAATTTAATTCATCAATCAATGGTTTCAAATAAACATAAATATTTTTCTTCGGATGTCCTGGAATTAGTAAAGTCAAAAAGATATATGGCTCTTTCATCAACATCCATGGAGGTAAATTGTACGGAGTTAAAAAAAACAGGCCAAATTGAATATTGACTAACATAAGATCCAAACGGACAGAAACCATCAGTGGAAAGCCCCAGTCGAACATTTTTAGCTTCTAAAGAAAAGGATGGATGCACTCTATCAAAATGTTTCCATGAATCACCATCAGATGGATGATTTAAGCTTTTATCGGTTGAAATATTCTTTTTATGCCATGACATCATTGTTGCTGTATTCTTAGACATGAATAAACGCTGGAGTCTGGATGTAATCGGAAAATATCTCAACTGTTTTACAGGAATCAAACCAGACTTCCCGTGTTGTCCTTCTTTATATCTCAGTTTCCCACATGTGGGACAACTATCCAACAACTCATTTTCCCCAGAATATAAAATGCAGTCATTTTAACATGCATGAATCTTCTGACAAGTAAGTCCCAAATTTCGAACTAGCCTCTTACTCTCATAGTAATTTGTAGGTAAAACATTTCCGTCAGGTAACAGTGTTTTAAGCAAAGAAAATATCTAGTCAAAACAGGTGTTTGACATTCCGTTATCTGATTTGATAGCCATAAATTTTGCAACTGCTTATAATTTGCTCATCTTGCAGCCAGGATATAATGCATCCTCAGCAGACTTCAAAAACTCATAAAATTCAGACGGTGCTAACTCAGGATTTGAAGCTATATCAGCCGGAGTTTCTGTATGTTGAACAGATGAACCTGCAACATCATGTATTAAATGTTGAAACCGGGATGGATCCGAAATCAAGTTGGTATCACCTGCTCTGGAACTGCGTTCACTGTGTTGATACCAAAATACATAATCTGGTTGAAAACCAAAACGCAAGAGATGTTCTCCCACTTTGTCAAACGTGTCAAACGTTCTCAATGAACATTTTCTACAAGGGCATTTTAGTCTGTCTTCTGAAATAAATTCTGGATTTGATGCCGCAAATGAGAAAAAAGTCTCCACACCCTCTATATATACTGGATTTAAACCAGAACCATTTGGATTTATACGTTGATGTATCCATATGCGGTCACTTAATAATGATTGTTGACGACCTCGTTGTTCCATATGTCTCTATAAAATATAAAAGCATTACTGGTTTTGAATAATTTGTTAGAAAAAACACTCAAGCTAGGATAATTATAGAGTTTAGATCATACACGACTGATGCAAACTTTTTTTTTGAGATATACCTAATTATTACTAATTATTACTAATTATTACTAATTATTGGTAATTATTACGAATTATTACTAATTATCAGTAATTATTGGTAATTATTGGTAATTATTACTAATTATCGGTAATTATTTGTAATTATTGGTAATTATTACTAATTATTGGTAATTATTACTAATTATTGGTAATTATTACTAATTATTGGTAATTATTACTAATTATTGTTAATTATTACTAATTATTAGTAATTATTACTAATTATTACTAATTATTGGTAATTATTGGTAATTATTGGTAATTATTACTAATTATTACTAATTATTACTAATTATTGGTAATTATTGGTAATTATTACTAATTATTGGTAATTATTGGTAATTATTACTAATTATTGGTAATTATTACTAATTATTGGTAATTATAACTAATTATTACTAATTATTACTAATTATTGGTAATTATTACTAATTATTACTAATTATTAGTAATTATTACTAATTATTACTAATTATTGGTAATTATTGGTAATTATTACTAATTATTACTAATTATTACTAATTATTACTAATTATTGGTAATTATTGGTAATTATTACCAATTATTGGTAATTATTATTAATTATTGGTAATTATTACTAATTATTACTAATTATTGGTAATTATTACTAATTATTGGTAATTATTACTAATTATTCTTAATTATTACTAATTATTCTTAATTATTACTAATTATTCTTAATTATTACTAATTATTCTTAATTATTACTAATTATTGGTAATTATTACTAATTATTGTTAATTATTACTAATTATTGATAATTATTACTAATTATTACTAATTATTGCTAATTATTACTAATTATTACTAATTATTGGTAATTATTGGTAATTATTACTAATTATTGGTAATTATTACTAATTATTGGTAATTATTACTAATTATTGGTAATTATTACTAATTATTACTAATTATTGGTAATTATTACTAATTATTGGTAATTATTACTAATTATTCTTAATTATTACTAATTATTCTTAATTATTACTAATTATTCTTAATTATTACTAATTATTGGTAATTATTACTAATTATTGATAATTATTACTAATTATTGTTAATTATTACTAATTATTGATAATTATTACTAATTATTACTAATTATTGATAATTATTGCTAATTATTACTAATTATTGGTAATTATTGGTAATTATTACTAATTATTGGTAATTATTACTAATTATTGGTAATTATTACTAATTATTACTAATTATTGGTAATTATTACTAATTATTTGTAATTATTACTAATTATTCTTAATTATTACTAATTATTCTTAATTATTACTAATTATTCTTAATTATTACTAATTATTGGTAATTATTACTAATTATTGGTAATTATTACTAATTATTGTTATTTATTACTAATTATTGATAATTATTACTAATTATTACTAATTATTACTAATTATTACTAATTATTGTTAATTATTACTAATTATTACTAATTATTGGTAATTATTGGTAATTATTACTAATTATTGGTAATTATTACTAAATATTGGTAATTATTACTAATTATTACCAATTATTGGTAATTATTACAAATTATTGATAATTATTACTAATTATTACTAATTATTGGTAATTATTACTAATTATTGGTAATTAATACTAATTATTCTTAATTATTACTAATTATTCTTAATTATTACTAATTATTCTTAATTATTACTAATTATTGGTAATTATTACTAATTATTGGTAAATATTACTAATTATTGTTAATTATTACTAATTATTGCTAATTATTACTAATTATTACTAATTATTACTAATTATTACTAATTATTGGTAATTATTACTAATTATTACTAATTATTGTTAATTATTCTTAATTATTACTAGTTATTGGTAATTATTACTAATTATTGGTAATTATTACTAATTATTACTAATTGTTACTAATTATTACTAATTGTTACTAATTATTGGTAATTATTACTAATTGTTACTAATTATTTGTAATTGTTACTAATTATTGGTAATTATTACTAATTATTGGTAATTATTTCTAATTATTGGTAATTATTTCTAAATATTACAAATTATTACTAATTATTGGAAATTATTACTAATTATTACTAATTATTGGTAATTATTGGTAATTATTACTAATTATTGGTAAGTATTACTAATTATTGGTAATTATTACTAATTATTGGTAATTATTACTAATTATTGGTAATTATTCCTAATTATTTGTAATTATTACTAATTATTACTAATTATTACTAATTATTGGTAATTATTACTAATTATTGGTAATTATTACTAATTATTGGTAATTATTACGAATTATTGGTAATTATTACTAATTATTACTAATTATTACTAATTATTGGTAATTGTTACAAATTATTGGTAATTATTACTAATTATTGGTAATTATTACTAAGTATTACTAATTATTGGTAATTATTGGTAATTGTTCTTAATTATGACTAATTAAATGAATAATTATCAATAATTAGGAATAATTACAAATAATTATGAATAATAACATTATTAGTATATTTTATTATTAATATTAAAATAATATAATTTTCTAATTTATATACAGTTCTCCTTTCATCTGTGTGTTTTCTATCTCCATATACAAATAATACATGTGAAAACAGCAAACACACAGATGAAAAGAGAACTGTATATATATAAAAAATTATATTATTTTAATATTAATAATAAAATATATTAATAATTAAATAATGTTATTATTCCTAATTATTAGTATTTATTACTAATTATTAAGTTATAAAACAATGTAAACAATATTAAATTACAACTAATTAAGAATAATTAAAAATAATGAAACATTAAAAATAAATATGAAATTAAAATAAATATAAATACGTTGAAAATTGATCTGAGGTTGATCTCTGATCGTTCTTCAAAACTTCAATACCAACTCCGGAGAAAAAAATTAAACTTGAGAAAAACTGAACTGTAGAAATAAAATCTTGAGAGAAGAAGAAGATGGAATTTGAGAATGATTTGAAAAAAACGGATGGGGTATCTATAGGTTAGATTAGTTGCGACGGGCCCATTTGCGACGGGAACCGTCGCAAATACCTTAGACAACATTTATTACGGTCAACGGTTAAATAGTCATTTGCGAAGGGACCCGTCGCAAATAACCACCTGCCGACATACTATTTGCGACGAGGGAATATTTCCGTCGCAAATACCTTTTACCGCCGCCGGTTATTTGTGACGGGGGAATATTTCCGTCGCAAATAGTTTTCCCGCGATTTGGCGCGCAAAGGGTGCCAGACCTTTTGCGATGGGATAGCCTTCCCCGTCGCAATAGGCTACTTATTTGCGACGGGATTTATTCCCGTCGCAAATAACCCGTCGCAAATACCCATTTTTCCCGTAGTGTATGTTTCATTTTTTCCATCAACACGTGGATGATGTTAACCATCTATTTTTGTCTTGTGCAACAGATTCAACACTTTGGATTTATATTACTAACTTGTTTTGTTGTAGATGGTTACATTAAAACTCAATTAGTACTCAAATAAATAATGCGTGGAGATAATTTATTCACAGAAAATAAAAAATCTCTTCTTAGCAGCGGTGGCGGAGCTCCTATATGTGATCTAGTATGATCAGAATGCCATTATTCACAATAACTACTCATTCAACCTTAATGGAGGTCATACGCGAATCCGAATGGCCATCAAGGATGCTTATTCAATTCAAAAAAACCTATTGTGACAACTCAGTTAGTGATTCAATATCCTTCGTTGACTCAGAGTTGATAGTATCTACAGGAAAATGAAGCGCACCATTGAAGTTTTCTGGAGAAACCCACTTCTAGGCAGGATCAAAGTGAATGTTTATGGAGCTTTCAAAGGCATCCATGGACCGGATGGTTATGGAGCGATATTATGGGATTATAATGGGATATTCCGTGGATGCTTCTTTAGTAACTGTGGTAGAACCTCGTCCATGTAGGCAGAAATGATGGGTGTGATTCACGATGTGGACTTCATCATGAAAAAAGGGCTGGAACTACATCACGATTGAGAGCGACTCATCCACTTTTGTTCAAGTTATATGGAATGGGAAATTAAATCTAACTTGGCCTATCACAACTCTCTAGATGAGATGCATGACCTCTCTCATGGATATCAACTACATTTCCACACAGACCTTTCGTGTGGAAAACAAGGTTGCTGACAGTCTAGCTAACATTGGTATCAACCCCGATCTTACTTGGAAAGAGGATCTATCTGTTGAGTGCCTTCCGATTTATGAAATGGATTTTAAAAAATTCCCTTATTTAATAACCATGTTAGCGCCTTTAATAGATTTAATAAATTTTGTCTTGTTCTGTGACAGAGACACCAGCAGTTTCAAAAAAAATTAATTCATTTTACCTTTGATGATTTCTTATGGAAGAAAATATACCCATCAATCTCGTTAGCTACCCCTTCATTCTTATTTTGTAGATAGTTGTTTATTATCATCAATTTTATAGTTTAAACAACTTCTTATTACTCTAAGACATTTACTTATCTGATTATTTCTACAACCATGACACAATGACAATGTAATCTTCATTCCTCTATGGTATCCATTACCTGGACTCTCATTAAACACCATTATTATAAGTACCCGACCTTAAATATTACATAATATTCAATTAAATTAATAATTCACATTGAGGATCACTTCAGGATTATAGTTATAGGGAATTAGGAAATAACTGTTACATCTCAAATGGTTACAATGTAGACACTTCTACTCAGTTTCCATTTTTTTTCATAAAATAACAACTCTAGAAAAAGAGAGTCATGTCTACATCCATGTTTAAGACAACATGACTTTTCCTTGATTCCATCCATGACCCTATTCATACTTAAATCCTCTGAAAACATTTCAAAACATGGGATGAGTATAAAAAGCTCAGTAAGAGTTATAAAACAAAGAAAGAAAACAGTAGTTCATAAATACATACAAAACATAATCTATTTTAATTACCTTATAAAATTATATGATTTGTAAATAACACATAAAAAACATAAATCATAAAGGTAACATGTGGCATCCATAACATACTTACATTGTAGCTAGCAAAACTACATAGAGAGTTACATTGGAATACCCATAACATGTATATTCAGTAAATATCTTAGTAGAAAGATTCATGTTTACCTATGTCACTTTACCCAATGTATTAGAGAGCTATCATAGGCTCACCTGCCCTAGGATTATCACAAAACCACGTATATACGTAAATAATGTCCAAGAACCATAACATATTCGTAACACATAAAACAAACATAAAGGAAAGATGGAATTTCCACATTTCAATCACAATATATATTTTAAATATATTGATATATCAAATCCATTATCAAAAAAAATTCTCAATTACACAATCCATGAAATGTATATAGTATTTTTTTTCTTTTAAAAAAACTACAGCTTGTTAAGGTTGCCAAAGATCAAATAATACTCACAGCATCAGAAAAATGTCTTTGTCACTTCTTACGTTAAAAAACATCCCTTTTTGTCATTTAGTAGAACTCTTCGTATAAAAAGATTCCCAATGCATGAAATAAAAATTCAAAGGGTTTTATAAACCATATAAAAGAATGTCGTGTATAAATTAAAATATTCCTCAATGAAAGGAGATTGAGATGATTCCCTTAACTCATGTCCGACTTGACCCGTTCGTTCTTTAATCTCCATTAATTTGGGTAACTTCCTTTGGTTTTAACCAAAAGGACTTCTTGAAGTGCCTTATGCCTAAGGTAAGTCCTTTAAGAGGAGGAGACGGATCTTGAGAGCTTATTTGGTCAGGGGTTGGACGAGGCAAGGGGCTTGAGAGGTGTGAGGAATTAGTTAGAAGTGAGAGATTCTAATAAGGGGGGATGGGCTCTTTAGAAAAGTGTGATAATATTATTTTATAATATAATTATATTCCGTTTATAAATGTCCAAAAACTCATTAAGGTAGAATATAATATGACTCATTGTCGAAATAAATTCATACAATAAGAATTTGACAAGTTTTGGATTTTATTTTAACATTTATAATCAAATTTATTTAAATAATATATTATTGAGGTAAACACTGCATCATTATTGTGTCATAAATCACTACTAGATATATGATCCATACCAATGGTTTTGGGAAATACATTTGTATAGTTCACTAATTTGGACCTATACCAACACTTTGGCCAATACCGTTGGTATTGGCCCATTATAGAGACCCTATACCTATGGTTTGGCCAAGTCGTAGGTATAGGTCCCCCCTATACCAACTGTCTAACCAAAACCATTGGTAGAGGTCCAAAAATAAAATAACATATTCCAACGGATCTCAAAACTGTTGGTATAGGTCTATACCAATGGTTTTGAGAACGGTTGGTATCGGTACATGTATTTTTAATAGAATCATCTTACAGTGGACATTAAATAAATCAAAATTTAAAATACTTATGATAATACATATATATATATATATATATATATTTATGAAATTATGTTAACAAAAGTAAGTTGGGATAATGGTTTGGTTATTCGGTGCTAGGTTCAAAACCAACCGAATGATTATTTTATGAATTACATATACCAACAGTTTATGGAACCGTTGGTGTACATTTTCATATTACTTATACCAATAGTTTTTAAAACCATTGGTATAGGTTTATACCAACTGTTTTACCAAAACTATTGGTATAGACCAAACCCCATGGCCTACTTGGCAATAGTTCTCCAAACCATTGGTATAACCTATACTAATGGTTTGAAGGCCTATACCAATGGTTCCAACCCGTTGGTATAGGGTATTTTTCCATTAGTGAATCATTTAATTTATTCAATGTCTAAAAATTATAAAGAAAATACCTTGATGTAGGAAATATTTTTATCTTTACAATGAATATTTATAGTTGAAAGGATATCTTATATAACACCATGTAAAAATTTATTTACAAAGAGATATTTGTTTATGTCATTTTTTCCTTTACTTTATGTTAATTAAAATAAAGTGTCATTATCATTTATAAATGACTCAATGGGGTCGAAAAATCGACCCAAGGATTTCCATGGTCAGCCATTACTCATCCAATAAGATTAGGACTACTGTTAAGGTAATTTTGAATTATTATAATATTCTTTTCACATTAAATTACTCTATTTACCTTTGACAACGGTAAATGAAAGATAAAAGATACTATTCACCAAAAATCATTTTCATCTTATTGAACCATATTTTACATACTAATAACAACCATGCATGTAGGATTTTCAAATTAAATTCACAGAAGTGGTAAAATTTCTTTTAAATGAAAAATTATGTTTTTTAACTACAACTATGTTGTATCACTATTCATAAAAATTCTTGTTTTTCAGATAACTACATAAAATTCAGCCTATGATATATTTCATATTTTGAATTCAAAAATGATGAATATTTTATCAAATTATAAACATATAATTTTGATTAATTAAATTATAATTTATTTCCATTGTTAAAACAAATTGTGTGTTTTCAAAAAACAATAACTATCATAAGATTGACACCTGTTTATGTCAAGTTTCAAAGTGAAATTAATTTCAATGACCAATATTGGAATAAATGGTAAAAATATATTCTAATTACCCTTTAAAACCAATTAAAAAGATAATATAACTATATAAATAAATTGGATTAAAAGGTACCTTGTAATGATAATAGAGTATATTTAGTATTTATTAAAAATTGAATTTTATCAGAAAAATACAAAAAAATTACCCAAAGTAAATTTTGGTGTCCCAATTATAAATAAGAATTTTATTTGGTAAAATAGAACATATAAAAGTGACCAAAAGTATATTTAATGAGGGATTTCCATTAAAAGGCAGTAAATCAACCCTTTAATGTAAATTTTTCTTAAAATTAGATTCATTCACAATTTAAGCCTCTAACTTTTATTGGATAAATGTAAATACATTTAAAAAACATGTATAATCATATTGTAGTTAGTTTTGTTCATTCTCGCAAATACAATGTCATGGATTTTACTACCATTTAAAATAATAATATTATATTATTAGTGTGCAACGAAAGATTTTAAAGAAAAATGTTATTGCGTATCAGGTACGCTATCGAACATAGAAACCCATTTAAAGAAAAGTTTATTTTTAATTAAAAAATATGAATAATTATGAAAAATGTCTTATTATTTATTTACCTGGGATGTTACATCCTCCTCCCTTTTGGGAATTGTGTCAGTGCAATTTTATTCACTTATCAATTAAGTGGGGTTATTTATTCCTCATATCATTTCTAGATTCCCATGTTGCCTATTTAACCATATGGTTTTTTCACAAAACCTTTACCTGGTGTATTACATAATTCCACAAAACTTACGCTCTTCAGTCAAGAATCTGGAAAAGTTGTTCCTCATAAGAGAGATTCACTTCCAACTGAACTACATCTCGGATCAAAACATGAGATGGATCTAGTATAAACCTTCCCAACATCGAAACATGAAAAAATTTGTGTACCTGGGATAAACATGGAGGTAAATCCACTCTATACGCAACTGATCCATATTTATCCAGGATTTCATATGGTCCAATGAACCTCATACTAAACTTTACCTTCTTACCAAAAATCACCACACTTTTCAATGGAGAAACATTGAGAAAGACATGATCACCTAACTCAAAAGAGAGATCTTTCCTCCATGTATCAGGATAAATTTTCTACCTGCTCAAAGCTATTCTCATGTTCTTCTAAATCAACTAATCTTTATCTGCCATCTCTTCTACCAATTTTGGTCCCATAATATTCCTTTCACCTACTTTATCCAAAAAAGTTGGAGTTCGACAACATATTCCATATAATGCCACAAACGGAGCCATCTCTATACTAGAATGAAATGTGTTATAATATGAAAATTTAACCAAGAAAAGATGTTGGTCCCAAAATCATTTGTAATCCAGTGAACAAGAATGTACCATATCCTCCAGGGATTGAATTTTCTGTTCTGATTTCCCATCTGATTGTGGATGAAAAGCTGTAAAAAAATATAATTCAGCACCTAATGACTTTTGAAGGCCTTTCAAAAAGATAAAAGTAAACCTGGGATCACGATAAGATATAATGGAGAGGGGAACACCATTAAACCTCACTATCTCTCTAACATACTACTGAGAAAGTTTATCTAGAGACAATATATCTCTAAAAATAACTAAATTAGTATATTTATTAAATCTATCAACAAAAACCCAAGTTGCATTATTACTTCGAGATGTCTTTGGCAATACCACAACTAAGCCCATGGATATATTTTCCCATTTCAACTATAGCACTGGTAAAGGCTAATGCATCCTGTTCGGTAGCTGCTGCTCTTCTTTAAAGTGCTGGGAAGTCTATCACTTCATAATAATATCAGCAATAACTCTTTTGATTCCATCACACTAGTAATACTCCAGAAGATCTCGGTACATCTTACTACTACAAGGATGAACTAAAAATGGGGAACTATGAGATTCACAAAACATATAATTCTTCAACTATGAATCACAAGGAACACATAAAATACATCAAAATCTCAACACACAATCATTTTCAATGTTAAATTCAGGTAACATACACTTCTGAACCAACTCTGCCGTGTTTTTAACTCATTGTCTACATTCTGTGTTTTATTAGCTTTGTGTGATAGATATGATCTCACTGACACCTGATACAAAAAAAAGAATTTTATGCACTAACAACTTCAATTCCAATGTTTATCAAATGAAAAATGAAAGGATCTTGTTCCAAACGTAACATGGTTAATGAAGCATTACTTTTTTGACTCAAATCATCAGCCACTTTATTTGATATTTTCGAATGGTAATGGATTGTGAAATCACAATCCATGATTAATTCCAACCATCTCCCCTATCCCATGTTTAATTCATTTAGATTGAATATATAAATAAGAAATTTTTGGTCAAAATATATTTCACATTTTACTCCATACAAATTATTCCATGAAATTTTTAAACCAAAAAAAAGTATCTAATTCCATATCATTGGTAGGGTAACTAAACTCATGAGGTTACAACTGACATAAAGCGTAATAAATTACCTGATCATTCTTCATAAGGGCACAACCATGTCCTTTCAATGAAGCATAACTGTAGATAAAAAAACTCACCATTTCTGGAAGGTAGTTCCAAAAATGGATCATTCATCAATATTCATTTAAATTCCACAAAAAAACCATCACATTCTTCTGACCAAATAAACATAACACATTTTCGAGTAAACATTGTCATTAGAATAGATAACCATGAAAACTTTTCAACAAACCTCCTGTAATAACCTACCATACCAAAAAAAACTATAGATCTATGTTATATTTGAGGTTCTTGGACATTCTTCAACAACTTTTTTTTATACAGGATCAATAGGTAGGCCATCTTTTGAAACCATGTGATCGAGGAATAAAATTTGTGGCAACCAAAACTCACACTTGATGAATTTCCCAAATAGTTTCTTTTCTTTTAAGGTTTTTAATACAACCATTAAATGACTTTCAGGTTCTTATTTACTTTTGGAATAAAACAAAATATCATCAATGAACACAACCACAAACTTATCGAAGAACTCATGGAAAATTTTATTCATAAGATCCATGAATACAGCCGGTGCATTTGTTAAACCAAATGGAATAACTAAAAATCCATAATGGACATATATAGTACGAAATGCTGTCTTCAGAATGTAAACTTCTTTTACATTCAACAGATGGTACCCGAATCTCATGTCAATATTTGAAAAATATTGTGCTCCCTGGATCTCATAAAACAAATCATCGATATGGGGCAAAGGATACTTGTTCATAACATTGATTTTATTCAATGATCTATAATCAATACAAAGTCTCATTGGACTATATTTTTTTCCAAAATTAAAGATAGAAGCACCCCATGGTAATGTGCTAGGTCGAATGAAACTTTTATCTAATATCTCATGAAATTGATTCATTAACTATAAACGTTTAATTTGAGCCATTAGATAAGGGGGTTGTGAAATTGGCTTAGCATCAGGAACTAAGTAAATAGTAAATTCAACTTCCCAATCAAGTATAATAACAAGAAACTCATTAGTAAAAACATCAAGGTACTCGTTTACCACTGGCACATCATTAATATGAACAGTTCATTTTTTTCAACAATATGTTCAAGGTAAAATTCATTTCCATATTTTACTAGTTTCTCAGATTTCTGATATGTTATCAAAATCAATGGTTCCTTCTTATACACAAACTGAAATTCATTTTGAAAAGAAAACTCTTTAGCTTTGTAGTCAATCTTAGCATGATTAATAGAAATCTAATCCATGCCCAAAATACCATCAAACTCTACTAGAAGAAAAACAACAATGATTGATGGTAGATTATTTCCACACACAAGGACCGGAAAGTTCTTATGTTTTCTTTTTGTCTCAAAATTTCCACCAGGTGTTTTTACAATAAGTTTAGTATTCATATCTTGAGATGGAATACCCAATTTACAATAAATATTCTCAGAAATGAAAGAATGTGTAGTCAATGAATCAAACAACACATTGGAATAATATAAACAAAAAAAACAGTGTACCTGATACTACTTCATTTTATGGCCCTACTTATACTGAAGTAGTTGTGAAGGATTTTACCACCCCTTTTTGATTGTATTCTGGATGCTTTCCTTCAGTTGAGTTCTTTGTTAAACACTCATTTTCATAATGAACCATTTCATTTCACATAAAACATTTTACTAACTGTAAATTGGATTTTATATTACCATTACCTTGATCTATTTTGTTGAAATTACGAGCCTTATGTCCCATTTTACCACATCAATAACACTTAAAAAATTCAAAACACATTCCCCGTCATGATTTTTACCACAATATTCCCAAAATGTAAACTTAATTTTCATTCCATAAGACTTTGCTAAAGAGTTCTTCCCTTTCGTCTGCCCCCTTGACCAATTATTCTGTTGTTTTTTAAAGAACACCTGATCATCAGGAAACTACATTTCCACCTTCTCCGCACAATGAAAAAGATTTTCATAACTTTTGAACTGATGAGAATCTAAAGCCCTTCGATACATTGGATTTATTCTTGAATAAAAATGGTTTATTTTACTATCAAGATCCCGTATAAAATTTGGAGCATACCATGCCAATTGAGTGATTTTTTCTAAATAAATAGCCACTCAGTCATCCTCCTGCCTCAATTCCAGGAATTTTTTTTGAATCCTATGATGAACCACCTTAGAAACATTTTTCTCAAGAATCAAACCTTTGAATTCATCCCAATCAAGATAATCAATCTCCTCACTATCCGTGATATTTTTCACCATCGAACACCACTGATCAGCTTCACCTTCAAAATGGTAAATAGAAATAGTGACCTTTTGATGTTCTGAACACCCCATGACATCAAAATTTTTCTCCAGTTCTTGAATCCACCCTTCTGCTAGCATATGATCAGATGATCCTCTGAATGATGGGGTATGTTTCCTCATGAATTTCTCTACTAATGACATGTTTATCTATGGTTGATATGGATGATCTCGTTCATGTATACCATCACCATTTATAGCCTGAATTAAATGTGCCATCACTACAACAAACTGTTCAGTTCTGATTCCGACCATCTCAGGTTACGGATTTGGAAGGTTGTCTTCCTCCTGATGTCATCCCAATATATCTTATTGGTTTCCTCTGCAAAAAACCATTCTGAACACATAAATATCTTAGGTGAAGAAACATGGTAATATGTAAATTCTATATGATATCAATATTAACATAAATTACTTTATGGGTATTAATTTAGAAATACCCTAGCTCCAAAAGATATCTAAACCGACCTGTGATACCTACTATAAGGACCCAGCCAAAAACATTACATAATATTGAATTAAATGAATAACTCACATTTTGGATCTTTTTAGGTTTAGAGTTTTAGAGAATTTAGACATAACTATTACATCTCAAAATATTATAAAGTAGACACTTCTACTCAGTTTCCATTTATTTCATAAAATATAAACTCTTAAAAAAATTCAATGTCTCGTTCAATGTTTTAGACAGTATGACATTTCCTTGATCCCATCCTTGACCTTATTCATCTTTATGTCCTATGAATACATTTCAAAACATGGGATTAGCATAAAAATATCAGTAAGGTTTATAAAACAAAGAAAGACAACATTAGTTCATAAATAAATAAAAAACATAAACTCTTTTACTGACCTCATTAAATCATAATATTTATGAATAACACATATAAATCATAATTCATAAAGGTAGCTTGTGGAATCAATAACATACATACATTTTAGTTATCGCAGCTATATAGGGAGTTACATTGGAATACCCATTACACTATATTCCCTAAATCTCTTAGTATAAACAATCACGTTTACCTCCTTCATGTTACCCAATGCATTAGAGAGAAATCTTAGGCTTACACACCCTAGGTTTATCAAGAAACCATTCGTAGATGTAAATAATTCCCAAAACCATAACATATTCATAACACAATAAACAACCATTAAAGAAAGATGAAATTTCAACATTTCAATAACAATATATCATTTAAATATATTGACATAAAAAATAAATTATCAAAACCATTTTCAATCCCAAAATACATAAATATTATATGGTATTATTTTCCTTTAAATAAAACAATACGGATTATTATGGAAGCCAAATATCAAATATTACTCACTACGGTGGAAAAATTCATGGTCACTACTTATGTTAAAAAACATTTTTTTTTTCGTTTAGTAAAAGGATTCATATAAAATGATTCCTTATGAATTAAATGTAAAGTAAAAGGGGTTTATACACTTTATAAAATAAAAACATGTATAAAAAAATATTCCTCAATCAAAGTAGATTGAGACGAATACCCTTACCTCGTCTTCGACATGACCCCTTCGTTCTTTAATCTCCTTCAATTTGGTTATCTCTATTTGGTATGAACCAAAAGGAATTTTTGAAGTGCCTTCTACCTAAGGTATGGTTTCTCGGAGGAGGAGAGGGATCTTGAGAGATAATTTGGATTGGGGTTTGATGATCCATGGGGCTTGAGAGGTGTGAGGAATTGGGTTGAAGTGAGGGCTTTTTATAAGGGGGAGGAAGGGAACTTTACAAATGTGTGATAATATTGTTTTATTATATAATGATATTCAGTTTCTAAAGGTAAGAAACTAATCAGGGTAGAATATGAGATGAATAATGGTTGAAAAAAATTAATCCAATAATAATTGTATAGGTTTTGGCTTTTATTTTAATATTTATAATCTATTTTATTTAAATCATTTCTTAATGAGGTAAACACTGCATCATTATTTTGTCTTAAATAATTTAATTTATTCAAAGTCTAATAATTATAAAAATATTCCATGATGTAGGAAATATTTTTATATTTCCAATGAATCGTTATAGTCGAAAATATAAATTATATAACACCATGTAAAAATTAATTTATGAAGAGATATTTGTTTATGTATTTTTTGCCATTACATTAAGTTAATTAAAATAAAGTGTAATTATCATTCATAAGTGGCTCCATGGGGTCCCAAAATCAACCCAAGGATTCCCATAGTAGACCATTACTCATAAAATAAGGTTATAAAAAGTTTTAAGTTAATTTTGAATTATTATAATATTATTTTTAACTTAAAATACCCTATTTACCTTTAACCGTGGTAAATAAAAGTCAAAAACTTACTATTCACCAAAAACTGTTTAAATATTTTTGAACCAAAATTTACCTACTAATAATAACCATGTATGTTGGATTTTTGAAATTCAATTCAATGAAGTTGTAAAATTTCATTGAAATGAAAAAGTCATTTTTTTAACTACTACTAAGTGGTTTCACTATTCATAAAAAATTCATATTTTTCTGAAAACATCCAAAAATTAAGCCTAAGATATATTTGATATTCAAAATTGAAAAATGATTTCTATTTTACAAAATTCTAAACATATAGTTTTCAATAATTAATTTAAAAATAATTTCTGTTATTAAAACAAATAGCGTGTTTTTAAGAAACAATAACTATCAAAAGACTGACACTTGTTTATGTCCAATTTCAAAGTGAAATTAATTCCAATGACCAAAATTGTATTAAATTGTAAAAATATATTATAATTACACTCTAAATCCAATTAAAAAGAAAATATAACCATACAAATAAATTATATTGAATTAGTCTTTTGAATTAAAATATAGTATTTTCACTATTAATTAACAATTGAATTTTATCGGAAATGTACCAAAAAATTACCCAATGTAAATTTTGGTGTCTTGATTCTAAAGGATAATTCTATTTGGTCAAATAAAACATATAAAAGTGAAAAATACTAGATTTAAATAGGGTTCTCCATTAAAAGTCAGTAAATTGGCCATTTTAATGTAAATTATGCTTAAAATTAGATTCATTCGCTTTTTAGGACTCTAACATTTATTGGATAAATCTAAATACGTTTAACAAACATGTATAATCATATTTTAGTTTGTTTTGTTCCTTCCTTCCAATACAATGGCTAGCAGTTAACTACCGTTTAAAATAATAATATTATATTATTAGTGTGTAGCGTAAGATTAAAAAAAACATGTTCATGGATATCAGGTACGCTATCAAACATAGAAACCCATTTAAATTAAAGTTAATATGTAATTCACAAATATGAATAATTATTGAAAATTTATTATTCTTTATTTACCTGGGATGTTACAATTATTCTCTTCCTTTTATGTGTCCATGTGCTGGTTAAGTTACACATTTTGATCATGTTCTGTGAAAATAGACGATCTATGATCAAAATATATACCACTCTTGTGATAATCTCATTTTAATACTAATTAATAGATTTTTTATCATATTAAAAATAATTCTAATTCCATCTTGTTCTAGGAATTGACTAAAATTAGGAAGAATTGAATGTGAAATGATTATCATTGCGAGAAATCACATAATCATGAAAATGATTTATATTATTTCCAAATTAATACCCCTTTAATAAACTATGAAAACTTATATTTACCATATGTTATTCACATCCAACATATATTTAAATCCAACATGATGGTTCGTCCTAATTTGAGAATTCCCAATTCATATGCTTCTATACTGTAACACCAGATGTGCAGTAAGGCTCATTGTCATGTACCGGATTATCCTGAGTCATACCAGGAACATATTTTCAGAGTTGTTTCCCATTAGCACATCTGGGAAAAATTCACATCAACTTATAGTATCCAGAAATTGATTTAGTTCTAGGAAACCACTCACTCTATCCTTTAAAAAAATCCATGAAATTATACTATACATTTTTTTATCCTAGGTGTTATCCTTAAACAAGTCCTTAGGGTTCATACTATGGTTTTATCATCATAGTTTCCAATGGTTGACCAAAAATTCTCAGATACCAACTAAAACAGACCAATATCAACATACATATACATTATATAACTTTTTTGGAATACTTAATACATTACAAAATTGACACACAATGACTGTATTAGTATAGTTCATGGAAAAAAGTGGAAGCATAAGCACTGATATATAATAGAGAATCATTTTATCAAACTTTTTTTTTCTATACTAGTACTATTTTTGGACACATCTAATGAAACAAACATCTTCATAAAATTTGGAAGGAAACAAAAAAGGGGTGAGATCAGATACTCAGTAATAGTAACCAAGGGATAATTGTAAACATAACAAATTAGTATTGGGGATTGAGAACATGAAAATAACATTGGAACATCAAAAAATGTATATCATAAGATTAGAAACATGAATCATGTCATAAATCTTGTTAGTTCATATGGAATTAATTGTAATTAAATAAATAACTTAAGAAATTAAATGATATCATAATAATAATTCATGGAGTTTTTTTGTATATAAACATGTGATACCAATCGCTATAATTTCAGAAACATCACTAGAACATATCCGAGAACTTTATGGGAGCTACACCTTTTTGTATGGACACAACGCCATCCCCTGTCATATTTTATTACTTTTAAGGGATTAGGATTCCCCATATTCCATGAATGGATCAGTTTTCACAATCTTTCATCTTCATGGTGACTATAGCTACTAGGCATGACACACCACCATCCCAAGTCATATTCATTTAATTTATGGGATTGTGTTTCCCCATATTCCATCTTTATAGTGACTAAAACTATAAGGCGGGACACATCAACATCCCCGGTCACATTTATTTCTTTATAAAATTGCAGGTTTCCACATCTTTCTAAGTCAGATCATGATCTTCAACTTGATTCTCGTAATTATCTTATGAGACATAAATCATTACCCAATGCATTGAGGGTAGAAATAAGTCACACACATATCATAATAAAATCATTTAAACATGTGGCATAATAAATAAAACTATTCATAATATCATTAACCATATAAATATATGGGTTATATAAACATCAAATCCTAACCCAATAAAAAAATTGTATTATTAACATTTCATCACATCATAACTTATGGAAAAGAGACAGGTTTTATAATAATTTCATCAAAGAATAAATCATATTAGGAATCATGTTTTAAATGAATATAACATGTGGAAAAGAACATGGATTTATAAGAATAATTGCATCAAAACATAAACCACTGATGAAATAATAAGAATGTAACCATATAATAGTTTCTTAGAAGGCCATTAGTGATATCAACGAATGTTATCTTAGATAGAAAATAACAAGAATGGATATTTGGGAAACATTTCTTGAGGTAAACATCATTTTTTCCTTGACAAAGAATATTTAGAACCTAAAACCATTTGAAAACCATTTTTATAAAAAAAAATTGAAAACAAATAAATAAATATATCAAAAAATATTGGGAACCATTTATTTGAAATTATATAACGGGAGATTATTTTTTTTTCAATTTTTTCTTTAAATTTTATAAACTAACATTGAAACATTTTGAAAACAGATTTAATTAAAAATACAGTAAATAATATGAAATAATATTTTAGATCATTTAAATCATTTTCTTTGAATATAACCATATTGGCAATATATTAAAAATGTTTTTCAAATAATATAAAACACTTTTATAAAAATAAAACACTTCTGAAAATATTTTTCATTAAAAAACATTTAAATGTTATATATTATGAATATTAAGAAAAAAATCAAATTATAAAAAAATAAAATTATAATCCTATATATGAAATTTCAATGGAATTAAAGTCATGATGGAGGGTAAATCTGTACCTGTCAAACATTCCTTTTGTATTATAAAATGTCTAGAAAATTTCCAGAACATGAAATCAACATGAAAATTCATTTTTATAAACCATTTTGAATAAATGAAAAAAATGGGTAAAAATTACTCTTAAGGATTATAAAATAATAGTATACTATTTTTTTGAAACCATTTATAATGCATTGTATTCATGGAACAAATATTTCAGACCAAAGGGAGAGGTAATGTTAAACATTATTAAAAACCCATTTTTATTATATTATGTACCAAAGAGTGGAATAATGGCACCAATAAATGAATATATCATGAATATAAAATGTAAAATAAGGATAATTAGTTCTCTTGAGAGATGTATCCTAATATTTTATCAATGGAAGCATAATCTTAAAAAATGGAGACAGACAATGAGATTGTCCCAACAAACTCTGACCACTTGGTAACATTGAATTATACTCACCATGTAATAAAATAAAATTACATGAAACATAAAAGAAAATTAAATAAATTATATTCATAATTTATCATTTAAATGATAATATATACACCTCATATAAAAATACATGTTCATAACATGGCACATTTCTAAAAGAAGTAAACTTGAGAAAAAATAACTTTTCCGACATGGTAATTTTGGAAAACAGAACCCCCTGATATAAAGTTCAAAGAATGGATATGTAAATCTGGAAAAATTTATTTATTATTATCATAGAATAAATCAAAGGGAATTATGCACACCACATAAATGTAATTGGTGGTAAATAAATCATGTATCTCTTAGAAATAAAAACCGAGATAAATTCCCTTACCTTGTGTCTTTAATCTCAGTGTACTCATTAAATACATCATGTATACTAAAATATATATTTTTATACATATTTTTTAGAACCATGTTCTTATATGTAATACAATATATGGTTTTATTATGATTTTATATTACCCTCTTCTGAACAACTCCATGTTAAGGTTAGGCTTCAGGTGTTAATCACATTGATTTTCACTTGTGTCTCAATTTGTTATATATATAGTCCTTGTACATATAATACGGTTTGTAGAATATAAAAATGATAAAAATATATTTAAGATTATGTATATTTTTATTATAATAATCTATATGATATTCAATGAATAAATCGAATACACCGTTCATGAAGATTGTAGGTCGTATATACGCATGGACGATGCATCTGTTTTATCGATTTTTTGGAAGAATGAATGTATATTACAAATATATATATATATATATATATGAATATATAATAATTAAATTAGTATTATTATATATTATTTGTCATATAGTCTCACTAGATATATCCTTAATACATTCCATGTGGTGTCTGAAAGCTTCATATCACTTTGAGGGGGATGTATTCCACACTTCATTATACGAAATTATCATATTTACAAAAAATGGAAAGATGAAGGGAATGTAAAAAATTTAAATTATAGAAGAATAATTGAATTATAATATATATATATATATATATAATATATATATTTTCCATCATAATGTCCAGCACAGGTGGTGATATTGGAAAAATGAACAATCATTGTTTTTTGAGGTGGTAGTTCACTATACACATAAACAATATATTTATTACCCATTAGATGGAAGTGTGTGTAAGTATATGTAGAACCAAAACAATAAAAATTACTAGTATATTGAGGTTTAATTTTTTTAAAATATTGGATTTTGAATATTTTAGGGAGTAGATAATTGAAATAAAAGAAATGCGCTTGTGGGAGGGTATTGCCTCATATTCGGGTAACTCTATTGGGATTTAACAAAAGGCATCCTTGGAAGGATTTATGCACAAAGGGATGTTTTAATAATGTATTTATGGACATTTTTAAGAAATTTGGTATATAATGGATGCTAATAACTGGATTTAGAGCTGTTTGTAAGTGGGTGAAGTGGTGTCCTTTTATAGGGAAGGGAAAGGAGAGCCTTTGCATTTTTGAAAACAAGTTTGTTGTGTGGATATTGTTACATAATCAAATCATAAGAACATACCAAAATAAATAATGGATGGTTTATCGAAGAAATGTGTATTTTAAATTGGTTTTGGAAATGTTTTTAGGTTATTTGGGTATTCATGTTTAAGGTTTATTCCCTTATTATTCTTAATTTTACTTTAATCATTGAAAATAATTTTAACTCCATTAACTACTATTATTGATAAAAAAGTTATTTCTAACTTATTAGAAATTAGAAATTATTTTTTTTGAAAATATTTAATTAATTTTTCCAAATTCAAATCACATGTTTGTTAGAAAGTATCTTAAAATTAATCTCGTAGATGGGACAACATTGCAGTTTAATAAAGTAAAATAACGTCCAAAAGTTTGTTATGTTTTAATGAAAAATTAAAAATTGAAACAAATTTAAATGACCAAAACTGGATTAATTTGTTAAAATATGACATCATTGATCTTTTATAACATAATAAGATATAATTTAAAATTATAAATATATTATATGAAAAAATATGTTTTCATTTAAATATTAATATTTATAACTATACACTATAAATGAAATCATATAGAAAAATACCAAAAAAATTTCCAAACCAAATTTTATTTTTGAATTTTAAAAATGAATTTTATTTTGATTTATTAAATCTATAATGGTTCAAAAAATTGGATTTAAAATGGTTTCTCTAATAAAAGGTGGTAAAACTTATTTTATAAAAAAATATAGCTTTTAAGCACTATTTTGTCTTTATTCTTATCTTATGTATATAGAATCTATTGAATGAATATAAAAAATATTTGAATAAATATAGAAAATATATATTACAATAATATAACCCACTAATTTTAATTATTATAATTTATTGAGGTAATAAACCATTGGGTCATAAAAATAAAAATATAACCTTTATATTAAATAAGTTCTTATATTTTAATTTTGAATCTATTGGTAACCAATTAATTGATCATATATTTGTTTAAACCACTTATTATTTTTAATAATTTAGTAATTAACAATAATTTAAAATGTAGATTATATTAAATAATATATTTTTATTTTTTAAAACTCGGTCTTCTTGGTTACACATGCCCTTAAGGAAAGCCATCACTGTGTGTAATAGAAGCTATCCTTGGGTGTCTTGGTAGAGAAATCTAAAAAAATTGTAGCATATAGTTCCCAATTGACTTTTATTCAAGTAAAAAAATGAATATGTAGTTATTTAATATAATTTATACTATTTCTTTGCATTTTCATGAAATGAAAAATATCAAAAATATTAAATTAATGCGGAAAAAATCATTTATAAAATCATAGAGAATTATAGAAGTCTCAATCTGGATATGACCTCTCTTTCTCTTACCTAATATCCCATGAACTATTGAAAAATAGGTCACTATCTTGATCCTCTATCCGAAAAAATATATCATATACTCAAGTACCCAAGTCCTACGATGGCCTGTGCAGGGTGAGTAAAACAAAGTAGGCCACCACCAATGGTGTCTAATGAAATAACTAGTCTATATAGTAGTGTATGGGAGGAAACAAGTTCTATAAATAAACAAGTAAACAAGAAAATCATTAATTAATTATATAATATCTATTTAATTCATTATATTCTCTAAGGTCAACAAATAAAAAAACTTACTCAGTCACACTGAGAGTCTACGCAAAGGCACAAGGGGTTATAAAAACTTCTAACTATAAGGGGGTTCAAAATTAAAAAAATATCACATACCCATTAGTTAAAAATATTCCCTTGATCATTATCATTGTTTTTCCTAGGGTTATGCATTTATATTATTTACACTACAAATAATTTAGGTAAATTACTGTGCATATGTGATTATTTGATGTTCCCCATTTCACTAGGGAATAAAATTTCACATACAAATATATCACACATTCCTTGGAGTCTCAGTTCAGAAAAACTCCGGAAATTAAAATATTATGGGAATAGATCCTCAATCCCATTACCTAACTCGTTCTTTTTAGTGGTGGATTTTAGAGCCTCATTCTAATGCAACTTGTGGGCGTAGATCCTCATGTCTGATACCCACACTACCAAGCCATGTAAACATACTAATTTGAACACTTTATTACATACACGTTCTCAAAATCTGTTATCATGAAATAAATATAATGTTCACATTTCATATTTCATTTAGTGAAGAAATCATCCTTATTCTTTTATCTATTAACACAATCACCATTTACATTTCAAAACCTATTATCCAAAATTAATTATTCCAAACATGCCCTTATTCCATGTTTTCAATTGTACACAATTAAAATTAATATCATCACAAAGAATTTAAAATTTACCAACACAACCCATAAATACTATAAAAATATATCGTTATCTTTAAAAACCACATTTTATATTTCCTGAAATATAGACATTAATCACCTAGTTCATTTCATAACCATGTTGACATGCCAACGTAATCATCATGGGTCCAACCTCACTAGACCATATATTAATTAATTTACTATGGTCTCAACAGACCAATAAAACCACATCATGTAATAAAAAATAATTCAAAACATATATTTGAAATCATCTTAAAGCTACACTTTAAAACAAAGGTCTTCCTCTTGAAAACAAAAACATATCCCAATGTGCATGTTATTATTTCAATCACTCAAAAACAACCCCTAATACATTTTAATAAAAAGTGATGAATTCCCTCATTTCAAAAATCATTTTAAATATCTCAATAATACGAATGTGTGTATCTCATTGAGTAAAAATCCTCATTTCAAAACATTACTCACATAAGAACACCAATTTCCGACTATTTTTCATTAACCGGGTAAATTTTCAAAACACATGTTTAAACTACTTCAAAACCTAATGGGAATTTAGAAAATCCAAATTATAATCATTTTCATAAACCCATTAACCCAGAACACATAACCAATTCCACATTTACATCCCATTTACTTTCATAGTTCCCATATCTCAATGTTCACCGATTATTTTCTCCTTTTATAAGGTTTCGATATACCCCACGAGTAGTCATAGGTTTGGTGAAACTCACTAACAGACCCAATAGAAAGAATTAAGTGTTTTAAAACTCAATTTGAGGTCCAAAACACTTTCCATAATCAATAAAAATGAAAAAAACAAGGAAACACGTTGAAATTAACACATACACATATAAATCCACATGTACGAGTGTTAGAGTCGATTAAAACTTTTATTCACACACAACATCAATGAAAACACACAATAATAAAAGGGGAATAACTCAAAGAGTTAGAAGGGGATTCTAGTTTGTCACCCTTGTTGTAGGGGGGGTATAACTAAGCGTAAATTGAGGAAGAAAAAATAGAATCATGTATGAAAATTTTAAAACACCCCACTTTTTAAAGGCCACACGGTAATCCAAAACATGCAACATTTGTGCTTCTCCCTCTATCCAAGAGGGCCCATATGTATAGATTCCTAGGGGAACCTTCATGATTTAAAAATACATGTGGTACCCATACTCTACCCTCTATCAAAAAGGGTCCCCATTCCACACAATTTTTGGGGACAAGCACACTATTAGTTATATACCATTATTAAACCATATTAATCTTCATTTATTGTACTTTTATGTTCCACACTACTAGGTTATCTCCAAAACATTTCATACACCCAAAAAAAACATCTTTAGGCAAAATGTAATATTAACTACATTTTAAAAAATTATGTGGAATCATGAATTTTAGATATATTAAATCTTTCTAAGTGAATGTATATTGCAATTGGATAGTATACTATAAAAAATCAACAATTATTTAAAAATGAAAAATATTAAAAAAAATATTATATGAGTACAAAGAATCTAATTTAATTGAATAAAAATATTATTTTCTTAATTAAATATTACCAAATGAATTTTCAAAAATGAAAACATTTTTGGTGTTATTATTTAAATTAACATGGAATACATAATCTCAAAATTGTATAATTCTACGAAAGTTATATTTCATTACTTCTACAAATAAACCATTGGAAATTAAAATAATATTATAAATACTAATTTGTCAAAGACCAATTAGTTTCCAATTATTATTTTCAATGATTGTGATATCTACACCACAAACATTGATTTTTATTGAACAATGAAAAATTCTGAGTCATTTGCATGGAGTTTCTATTGTCTAAATACCATAGTTTTTTATAAGAACTCCCCACATATGATTCCTATAAAAAATATTCAATCCAGACATTAATTTGGTTCCCATATGTTATTTGGTATAGATATTTTAGTAATCTATATTTTATTCATTGGTTTACTATATTCATAACATAAAAAATAATAATAACCATTTTTTGTCCAACAAGATAAATTTATTAATAGAATTACTAGACTTTGAGTTTGGAATAAATTTATTTTTAAACATCCTTCTCATTCTATGATGATTCCCCATTCAATTAGTATATTTATGAGATTTTTATAGGCCATATTATTTACTTATAATACGTTTATATTTATCAACTTATATGGTCAGAAATAGGGGCTGATACAGTGTGGGATTCTATTTTATTGTGTCTCGAGATTTAATTTTTTAAAAATATTAAATATATTTTTTAAAACATGTATGCAGTTTCTTATTAGAAATGAGATAACTCTTAAATGGAATCTCATATCAGAAATATATGACTATGATTGAGTCTAAAACATTATTCTTACACAAGGTGGGACCTAACATTTGGGAGGATAGAGAATTTGGATATTGAAACCGTATGCATGTACGTTTAGCTAAAATAAATAATTTAATTTACTTATTTTAAATCATTAACATAAACACTTTTCATCTAAAAGACCCCAATTATTCACAATACTCTATGTTTAGCTGCATTAACCCATGGAGTATTGATAGGATTTCCTCTCACCTATCATTGATGAATCAATATCTGACATTGATTAAACTACGAATCGAGGAAAATGGATACCCTATGAACAAAATAATTCCTCCTATTCATTAGGCAGCACATTCAATAATGATGAATGACCCAAAAATATGTAAAAATCATCAATTTGTGGTTAGTTCTCCTATTGATTAAACTTATTGGGAAAAATCACTTTCTACCTTTGACTTGTGCCAATTGTATACATTCCATGTGCCAAGGCACAAATTTAATTTTACACTTCATTTACTTCTACCCACAGATATCCTAGATTATGTTTTGTGGCCAAGAATTATATTCCAGTGATCCTTAAACCAAATTTTCTTGTGAATTTACACCTTTGTTTTTTGTATTAATCCTCTTTTTACCAGGGGGTTTTGATTAGATATTTTTGGGTAGCAACGATCCAGATAGACAACTATATTCATGACAGATTCTTTGGCAACAAAATAAATGACAAATTAGGAGGGATGAAATCAAAAAATATACTAAGATCTATCATTTTCACGTTGATCTAAGACAAGATCCATATAAACTACTGTAGATCTAGTATCATCATAATAGATCTGGATTTATAGAAATATTTCGATAACAAATCATGTAGTCTGATTAAAACATGAAATATAGGGACATATCTATAGATGATAAGGATTCAACCAAAGATAAATATATCTATTCCTGTTTCTATTCCACACATAATGTATCATTCCCTACATCGAAAAGCTACGTGGAAGATCACATGGGAAGTACATTGTGTGTGAAGCCATTTCCAAGATCACACCATGTACCAATTAACATAGACACATGTTGAACTACCGGGTCATGTCTATGGAATATGCATTGGACCACGAGTGGATCAAACATGGAATTTAGACCCCCTATACATTTATTATATATAAAAGTGTAGTGATTAACATACCTATATGGATATATAAATATGATATATGAGGGCCACTTACCATGTTTGTCCCCGTACATGTTTTTGATCCCTTCACGCCTTCTAATGAAAATTCACCATCTGATATATTCTTTGTTTGGACTCAAATATTGGCTCCTGAGTAATCTATACTGAGTGTTTATCCAAGTATAATTTGAATTTAGAATCCATAATGTCCATTGAGATATGATGTGAGATTTTTTGGGCATGAATATTTTTTAGGAGGCACCAAATGATGACAATGATCATAAAAGAACATTAGGTTGGTACACCATTGACATACAAGGTGCTCGTCCTCTATTTAAATAACATGTAGTTCCTCCCATCCCTATTGAGTATGGTGTGGGTCCCACATACACTAACTATGAACCATGGAATACCAGACCATAGTTCCTCTAACAACATAGTTTTACCCCTATCAAATTAGGGCACATGTCCCCTATATATCCACAGAGTGGTATACCCCTCACATACCAAGATTAATTCACTTTAATTTTATGTGATACAACCCTATAGAATTAGTGTGAGTGTCCTCTATCTATCCTATGTATGGCACCACCTGATGTACCATTGCTCATGTTCTCTATATACTAGGTTGTACCCCCATTGAATTATGGGACAAGTCCCCTATCTATATATTATGTGGTACCCCAAAATATCAATTCATGTGTCATTACATATAATGTAGGTCATCTTATTGGGTAGGGTTATAGTCCTTAAAATAGTGAGGGGTGACCCCGATGGAATTATGGGATAGGTACTAAATATATTATTTGGTACCCCCCCCCCAAACCAGGGAATGATACCTCTATCTATAGATTTGTACCCCCATGGGATTGGGTGCAGTTCCACATTACAGTCAGTGGAACCCCCTGATGCATTGGGGAATAGGTCATCAGATTATAGATTTTCCCCTCAGTTATGTGTCATAGTGGCGAGGCATCAGCCTTCCATACTATTACAATTATATTTAGACACAAGAGATGTTGGGCGTTGGGAACTATTGGAACTCTTACCTAGGATAATCTATGATATAGAGACCCTCTTGTCTATCATTAGAGATTCATTTATTTGAGAAGATATATATTTATATCCTTGTGGTTGGATTATATTTACATTCTTGATTTGGGCTAAACATTCTATATATCTAATCCTATCAGGTCTATTACTTGTTCATTGATGTATTTTGAGTTTCCTTATAAGGTATGTATATTCACACCTAAGAATGGGTTTTCCCACACATTTCATTGCTAATACAAATGAAAAATATGACCTCAATGACTACATGGAAGCACATTAACACCTAGTGCATTGGACCATATAAGGTGGTTAAAGCCTATTGATCGAGAGCTAGTATCTATCTTCCTTTGAAATTCCGATTTTTATTTTTTGGGACATAATTATTGTTGGTTATATATTTTCCCCCTTAGTTTTCAATTTTTACTCTCCCACTCTTGTATACAATAAATATTTTACATGTGTGGTTTATATTCTAGTTTTTTGTAATTTTATTTTATTATATCTCTGTATTTTTGTATTAAGAGGATCAGGTGTGAGAATACTGGTAAATTAGGAAATGGAATCCCATTTAGGATATTCCTTTTAGCACATGTCACCATACATGGATTATAGAGGTGATATTGGGGTTTTTGTAGCTCACACCCAATTAGATGGGGTAATTTACGATTTGTAAAAAAGAAGATTATCTCGTTGGAAATTGTTTAGTCTAGTCCCCTTATGAATATTTTTTGTTGGGATTAGGGAAGTACTGTGAAATTGTCTTTTCTATATTTCAATCTAAGGAATTTGGTGTGGGTTTTGAGGCCAACATACCCATTCACTAGGAGCCTAAAAACCTTCTTGTAGAATGGACATACCGAGACATTGTTTAAAAGGACCAATGTTACATGAAGAATTTAGAATTGCGTCTTTAACGACCCTTCATTAGTCAGCTCCCAATTATATATATATATATATATATATATATATTCACATATAACCATAATACAACTTGATTAAATTTTTAGGATGCCTCTAAAAAAACAACCAACAAGGATACTACTTCCAGATCTTGATGATGATTCAATGAGTGTTGAGGCCTTATCAAATTGTATATACCATTAGATCCTTCATCTAGGTGGAAATGCAGTATAATACTCACCTATCATGTAGTAGATAATAATTGATGGTCATGTAGATGATGTATATAAGATTAGCGTACTCTATAATTTCCAACTCAAAAGGCTGCTATGCTTCCAAGGAGAACCATATCCCCATGCAATAGAGGATTGGATGTATTTTGGGGTAATAATTTTTAGGTTTATCTGTACACTAGCTGATCTTGTTGTTTTTTTTGGAATCTATCCTTTTCATGTATGAATTGGGCACTAGTAGAGTAGTGTTACCTAGATACATGATGAGTCAACATTCTCATGAGATAAAATCCATAAGATCTGAAGCTGTTATTTTGATTTCTCTACAGAAACTATTATATATTGGTGATTTCCATTAGTTCAATGAAATATCTCTCTATGCTTATGCATTTGATGAACCATGTTTTACATTATTACATGGACCATTTTTTTTATTCATTAAAAATGTACTCATCTACTCTACATCAGAGGATGGGTATTCATATAACATCTAGATGATCATAGATTGTTTTCCTAGAGAACCATCTTTATAGTAAAATATTGATGTACTGATTCTAAAATCATGAGGATCACATCCTAATGAATGTAAATTTTGATCATGGTTAGGACATGGATCCAGAATAATTTATGACTTTCTTGATTGGGAGACACAAAATAGCATGTAAGGTGTGGGGAGTTTTCGTTCCATGGAAGGTTACTGTTGGTGGTTTTTGGAAGACATATCCAATAATGTTTACCCGTTGACTACCCTAATTTGTAAAGGGTATCCTTTTACATGGAATTAGTGGGTCCACAATAACATAGAGGTGTATACATTGAGGCTGATGATTGTTTCTTTTTTAGACTACCGATGGAGTGTGTGGAGTAAATAGTTTATTTTGATCCCCTAAAAGTTGGTCTCAACATCCGGTAGATGCATTATAACAAAGTCATCACATATGGGTCCATATATTTAAGACCCCATTATTAGAACTTTGTGACTCATGACCTAGTGAGATTAGAAGAATTATTTTTATAAGGATATGGAGGCATTATCTTCTAGGTGACACTTTGTGGTTATTAAGACCATTTGGGTCCCATGTAGCTCTTCCCTCAGAGAGATGTGAAAGTGAGAAAGAGGCTATGAATTTATTTATGTGATAATATTATATTAAGATATTATATACACTAAGAAAAAAAATGATATTATATTACATTAATAATAATTTATAGGATTGTTTGGTATAGGATGCATCTAAGTGGTTGGATTCCTTGTAGTTGACAGTAGTTGAGTTGAAGGGATCAACTTTTCTTTAAGAGATGGGGTTGGATCCTATTCTAATTCCTTGTGTATGAGAGTACCAACTTAGAGACAATGGTTGTGAGGTATTTTTTTAGGATGTACCCTTAAAAAATTCATCCAATAGATATAATTATGGAGATAATCATGTCATCCTTTTCAAATGGGAAACAGAAGTCCCATAAACAATGTGGGAGGAGGTGATGAGAGAGTTTCACACATCTTCTTTAGATATATATCATAGTCTATAGAAAATGTATATATACTTTTAGTGAATTTTTTGGGGGACATCATTCGATGGATCGTGGATGAGTTCTTGTAATGGTTCATCATTTGTTAATAGGAGAATTTTGAACACTATTTTGTAGAAGTTTTTCTATCCCCTTTAGATCTTGGAGTTGAATTTGGATAGACTATCCATAGAAATTATGATAGGGACTCCATGGATTCAAATATTCCATGATTCCATCTGAGACATTTTTGACATACTCACTATATAATAAATATTACATATTATTAGGGAATACAGTTTGGTAGAATGTTTTTGAGAAGATGTATGTGAAAGAGTTTGTTCACTTCATCGGTTTCCCTTACCTCATTTTTCCAATAATTATGTGTAGATATTTTCATGATTTCTTAGAGGCATATTATAGGAATTCATGAACATGATTAGGATGAGTACAACCATCCACACCTAGATATATGGGTATATTATTATCTATATCAAAGTGTAAGAGGATATGAGGACGAATTACATGTTAGTATATGGATGTTGTTTTGAGGATCACTTTCTCTTGATGGAGTTTTCATAAAAAAATTGTTTCCAATCATCTATAATTGTGTCACCTTTTGTGTCCCTTTATAGGAGACCATATAGATCACCCTTATGGAAGATAGAGATTAGAGAGGCATCTCCCATTGATCCGGATAAGGTGAATTCAATAATAGATAATGTATATGTCATCCATCAGAAGATGAGGACAATATAGAGAAGGTAGAAGCCTTACACAGATCGATGTCATAAGACCTTGTAGTTTGATTAAGGAGTCTATGTTTTCTTGAGAGTATACACATTATGAGGATTTTAGAGATTCAACAAGGGAGTAAATATTTCTCCAAATATTACTGGGTGGTTCACGATCATACAGAGGGTTGGAAAGGTTTTTACCCTAACCCCATTTTAGTAGATGATGCATGGTTCCTTCCATGTGTCACATAATAAGAAATACATCCAATATTTTAACACACATATTTGAATAAGGTGAGATTACCATTCTGTATGGTGACACATTTTCAGATCACCTGGAGGTGATAAGGGATCCACAGGAAAAGAATTTCAATGGATGGTTCATCAGTTTTATTCATGTACTGTGGAAGCACGATAGCATGTAGGAGGGCTCTTGGGTGCATAAGAGAAAGATGTATGCTCAGTATCACATTATTTTTATTAGTTTTTTTTCATGGATGAAATTAATAATATATTTAATTATGTAGAGACCCTATTTTTTCCTAGTAATACAATGAAATATATATACATATAATTTCAAATCCCACCATTGTGAGGGCGTACTATTATGTGGCCCAGTATTCTCATAATTAATTTTGTAAATATATTAAATATATTTTATATTATGAACATGTAGTTTCATAAAACTAAATGGGAAATCTCTTCAATTAAAATGTGAAGAAGAAATCATATAACATAGTTTTGTTTGAAATGTGATTTTTACCATAGCCGAGGAATAAACCTGGTATGCTTGGGGCGTTCGAAATATGCGACCAATGGAAGGTGTATTTAGTTAAGATAAATAATTAAAATAATTTACATTTATTAATTACATTATTTATACTTCTTATTTAAATCCCCTGTTATGGATAATCCCCAAGTGGTACAGGCTTCTTCTTGTCATACAAAAGACCCTGGTTCAAATCCGGGTAGGGATGAATTTTCGGGTACTATATCAGGGTATTGTAGCAGGGCACTGTAGCGACGCACTGTAGGAGACACTATAGTAGCGGTGGACTATAGCAGCAACAGCACTGTAGCAGTAGAGGAACTGTTGAAGGAAACTGTATCGGTGGCGTGTACTTTAGCGGGTATTGTAGCTGCGAACGGTACTGTAGCAGTACTGTTCATAGAGGGTCCTTTAGGCTAAAAAATGGGCTTTCAAGCCTTGTATTCAGGACAAATGGCCTTGGGACTTCAGGATATGTATTGGGTCTCCCTCTACCCTCTATAGAGGACTTTTCTTTAAATAATAAATTGAGGCTTCGACCCCAACCTTTAAAAAAATGGATAATCCTCAATGTTTAACTACATAAACCCTGGGAGGGATGAGAGGATTTTCCTTCACCACCCATTGATGAATAATGATCTAGCACTAAATAAATTCATTTTGATGTAGAAAGAGACAGTACAAACATAAAATTCTGTATCTTCAATAAAATATTCATTCTACAAAGTTGAATTATCCAAACCAAATTAGAAATAATAAATTCATGGTTATTGTCCCTATTGATTATGTCGACATAGCACGATTAACTTCATGTAAAAATATGTACCAATTGTAACCTTTTCATAAACCCAAATATTTATTTAATTTAATTATTTACTAACTCCCCAATATAGATATCCTCAATTTTGTTCATTGGAAAAGAATTATTGGACAACAAACATTGAACCTCTACATATTATCCATTTTTCCCCTCTTTTTTCATGTAAATAATTAAATTCCCATGGGGTCATGATTCAACATTATCAAGCAAACCCGAGCCTAATAAGACCCACATACTAGTGATAGATTCATGGGCGATGAATGGAATGATGAATAAATTATCTATTTAGTATAATTTTATGTCGGAGGTGATAAATTTGATGATTTAAATCCAAATAAATTTTGATGGTAAACCAGTTATAGGTGAGGAGTGTAGGGCATGTGATTGTAGAATTAAGATTCGATTTATGGCCATCGAAAGACAGGAGAAGTCGACCAGTGTGAGATCAAAGATTTTTAGGGGCATGGAGGCATGATCTAAAAGAAAATTCAATATATATATGATCATCATATCATATATTTGTTTCTAGAAAAATACTAACTACTTGTGGTGATGTTTGATGAATACATTAGGGTGAGGCCTTAGTTTTGGCAATAATGGTTTCTCCAAAAGATAAATTCGTCATGTCCTATTTCAATTCCACATGACATAAACCATTCATGTAGATGAAATACCATATGGAATAACACATAGTAAAGACCATGTAGGGGAAGAGATTGACCAACATACTCCACCTTCTAATGTATACAGACATGGGTAGACCTACACAAACATGTTCAAGGATAATGAGGAAGACCCAATGTGGCTCAGAAACACTCTGAAGATACCCTATATTCCATTTATTGATACATGGAATGTGATCCATGTACTAATTGGAAGAAATAAAAGTGATGGATAAAAACCACATGTTGTACGTGTCACCGTAGAGTAATTGTACCCCTTTTTGACAATACTTCATCCTCTCATATATCCTTCATTTGGGCTCATATATTGAAATGAGAGTAGACTATCCTGAGTTTTTATCTGTGTATAATATAATGGGGGAATCCATCTTTCCCATTTAGATATGAATAGAGATGGTTTTTAATAACCATTATTTAGGTGGAACTTGATGATGGTTGTGATCAATCATGATAATTAGAGTGGAACCCCCTTGATTGTATTGGGTGTGAGTAATATATATACATTACGGTTGTAATCCCCTTTATGGTAGGTTTTGGTTCCTCCTTACACTGAGTGGTACCCCTATCATACAAGGGTCCTGATCCTAGGTCTACTGAGTGGTAGCCCCTATTGCATAATGATGATGGTCCTCTATCTATCAACATAGTAGTACCCCCTAAAGTACGTAGGTACATATCGTCTATAAATTGATTTTTAAACCTATTTGTAATTAGGATGTGTGTACTCTGTCTATCCATTGAGTGGTACATGTTAATTACTTGGGTTAGGTTCATATTTCAACTGAGTGGTACCCCATATAGAATTGGCCCATGAGTTCTCTTCGGCTGAGTGGTATCCCCATAATGTATTGGTCCATGAGTTCCCTTTTTACAGAGTATTACACCTATCTGGTATGGTGTTGGTCCTTTTTACGTTGAGTGGTACCCACCCATGACATTATAGTACTAATCCACTATATATTGAGTTGTAACCCCTGATGGACCATTGTGTGGGTCCTCTCTCTACCGAGTTTTACCACATATCAGAAATTGAATAGGTCCACCTTAAACAAATATTTTACCCAATAAATCACTGGGGTATGGGTCCTTTCTAAGGCGATTATGTACCATCAACTGTACGAAACATTGGAGTGGTGCAATTCCTCGACATGGTAAACTATTTGGATTGATATGTGAGATACTAGGAACCGAGGATGAACTTCTTCAACTATTGTCCCTCTTAACTGGGTTGGTCTTTTAGATTATGATTATTTTATCTCTTTTGTGGGATTCATTTATTTATGTATAAATAAATATAAATATATATATATCAATATATGTTGATTTTTTTACCCCCATTCATTGGGTTGTGATATCAGTATATCTATTCATATCATCTCTATTAATGCCCCCCTTCAGCATTCAGGGTGAAATACTGGGAATGTATATAAGCACCCATTCATGGGAATTAACAACAAATGTCTTATCTTATACATATGAAAGACATGCCATCAATGACTATAGAGGAGCATTTTGATACCTAGTTCATTGAACCACTTCTGCAGGTCATACAATAGAGACCAGGAGTTGGGATATCCCATTATTTTACATTCCATTTTTTTCATGTTCGGATATATTTCTAGTTTTTCATATATAATTCCCCTTTACATTTGAGTTTTAACTGTAGTACTCTTGTATACTATATTGTGTTTTCATGCATGGTTTATATTCTAGACCAATCATCAATTTTTTTATTATTCATCTAAAAATATGAATTGATATGGTTAGGTGTATGCATACAAGAAAATTAGGAAAATGCCTCCCATTCCGGATATTCCATTCAGATCTTTTCATCACACTCTAGCATATATAGGTGGGCATAGGGTAGTTGTGGAACAATCCCTATTGGGTCACTTCTTGAAATATATTTTTTTCAATCATCTGGGTAAGATTTCATTATGTATAATTAAATTTTTCTAGTTACATATTTTATTGTTCCTTTATTAACTTAAAATCAGTATTTTCTTTTAAAAGATGAGTATTTTTATCCTTCTCTATAGAATGACCAGTTTTAATGTTAACTAAAAGAGAATTATTATTCTTTAAACATTTGTATTTATCTTTAATATTATTAAATCTGCCTTAGTGAATATTACAACATTCAAATATTTCAGTAGTGTCAATGTTTTATTCATTATATTCGTTGTGATAAAAAATCAAAACACGAGAATGTGATTTAGATAAAATATTTAATAACTATATTATATTTCTCATGAAACACATATTTGATTTATCAATCTTATCCTCTCTTCTTGAATCTGATTCATATGAATTGTATTCTAAATCACTCAAATATTCATTCATATGCTTCTCATAATTTTAAACTTATACAAATAGTTTTCATGATTTCTTAGCATCTGACAATTAGATTATACATGTTATTTTATCTAATATTGATATAAAAAATTCAAATGGTTGAAAAATCATTATTCAAATAAGTTGTCTTAATTATATTTACATTATTTCATTTTTAAATGATTAACCTCGAGACCTTCTTTTTCTGTATAAATTTTTTAAATTACAACCCATGTGATCCATTTACTCATCAGTTTTAGTATGTGACTCCTATTAACATGACCGAGCACGATTCATCTATTTTTTTCTTTTTATGATGTACCTCGAAATGCAATAAGTTTATATTTAGGTTCATCATCTTCTTACATGCCCACATTCCATTATTATTTATACATAATTAGCTTTGAAATATATTCCTTCAATATAATTTTACTTATATTGAATGATTCTCTTATTAATACACATGTTCCCTGCCTTATTTATGGTATGCAGCAAAGATGTTTCATAACATGATCTTTGTTAGTGATTTTCATTCCCAATGCATTTATCATGTTCAAAATCTCATTGAACCTGAGATAAATATTAGATGATAAAAAATCAGGCTTCACCATGAATGTATCATATTTAATAGTGTAGGGCCTTATAATAATTTTGATAAAATTATATTTTCCATCATTTAAAATAGCTACTGTATAACAAATTTAAATGGAATTAGAATAAGAATATGTTTTATAAAAAATATTCACATAAACAATGGTTTACCAAAATGCCCAGGGATGAATCAATGATCCACCCCTACAAAATTTTATTGAAAAATAATGGCCAGTAACAAAGCATCAGAAAGGATATCAACAAAGTCTGGTAAACACCATGCCACAAGCATTATCTTCAACGAAGTGCCTGCAACATTCAAGAGCCAAAAAGGACCATTCAGAACATGACTCTTCCACAGCCAGCTTTGATAGAGCATCATCCACTTGATTTGCCTCCCTGTAAACATGAGTCACATCAAAGATAATATCATCAAGGAGGTGAAGACAGTTTACCCAATAAGGCATCATATCCCATGGGACATTCCTGGATCTTCGTTTGATTAAATCCACCGCCACCATAGAATCAGATTCTAGCCATATAAAACGCCAACCAAAATGAATAGAATATCTGATTGCTTTGATAATAGCCCATAATTCAGCTTCAATAGAATATCGCTTCCCAATGAAATGATAAACGCAGCCTTTGACAAAGCCTCGATAGGTGCGAAAGACACCACCACAGCCTGAAGGTCCAGGTGTCCCTGCAGCTGCTCCATCAACATTAACATTCTTCTAGGAGGGAATGGGGAGAATCCATCTAATGGACTTCAACATTAAGGGTTTTTTTGGGTCTACCACTAACACCAAAATTCCTCAAAATAATAAAGTCATTTATCTCATTTTTCATGAAGCCAGTTTGAATCCTGGAAGCTATACAGAACGCCCTGTGAATAGCTTTGACACCAGAGTAAAGAGTGGGAGTGATATCATTAAAGAGATAGTCATTCCGGGCCTTCCATGTGAAGCCTATGGAGGCTGCAACAGCAACCATGGTCAGATTCCTCACCTATTCACTACATTGAGCACCAACAACAGAACAAAGCATCCCTTCCATCGAGAAGAGACTTTAAGAATACTCAGTCATGTCCTGGATGTAGTTCCATAACCTCTAAATGAGGGGACAAGAGAAGAAAATATGCTCAAGGGATTCCACAACAGCATAGCATAAAGGGCGTGCCGAGGAATGATTAATTCCAATCCTTTGAAGAGTGCATTGAATTGGTAGAATTTTCTTCTAGATTTTCCATAAGAGCAGAAAATCAGTGGGTGGGATGATGTAGGGCTTGAAGGCAAGAAGCCACCTGGGTGCTGGGGATTTTCCAGCACAAAAATGATTGTACATAGCTCTGGTACTGAGGATCCCATTGGTACTATGCTCCCATATGAGAGTATCCTGATCCATGTACTTATAATTCAGGAATTCAGAAAGCATATCGGAGGGGATGATATCAAGAAATTATGGATTAGAATTTTGCGCCGAGGAAATCTAGACATGCATCATATTCTATGGAATAATAACATCCTGTTGGAGAGGTCTGGAAAGCCTGGAAGTTGTCCAGACATTCATAGTTGAGTCCCAACTAACTAGCCATTTTGTATACATAAGAATCCTATTAAAGGAATACATTATATCAGGCCAAACTAAGGATGAGAGGTAGTGAGTATATTCAGTCCATATTCGTGAAATAAACCGGGAACCAATGAAATCCATAGAATTATCCGGGAATGCTATGAGATTCCATGTAAATTTGCTGATCAGGGCATCATTGACGATATCTAGATCCTTGATACCAAGACCCCCATATCAATGGGTGTGATGAATTTCTTCTAGGGAATAACCACCAGTTTCTTTTCATATATGGAGCTAGTCCATATAAAGTTTCTTATAAGAATCTGAAGCTCTTTGATGAGATTTCTAGGCCATCTGTAAACAACAAAAACATAAAAAAAATGGATGTGACCACAGAGTTGACAAGACAGATTCTTCCTTCTTGGGACATTGACTACCCCATCCAATTAGCCATTTGATCAGTGATACATGAGAAAATGGGCTGAAGATGAGATCTTTTAACTCTGCCCCAAAAAAGAGGTACAAAAAGATAATTAAAAGGTAGAGAACCCTTCTTAACTCCAAGAAACCTAGCAAGTTTCCTTTTCCTTCTAGTAGAAACTCCTTTTCCAAAGACAACAATGGATATAAGGGAGTTAATAACCTGTCCAGAGATGTCCTCATAGTGGGAGAAGATATCCTTGATCGAATTAACTGTTCTAAAATCGGCCCTTCCAAATAACATGATATCATCAGCATAAAACAGATCAGAAGGGGCATGAAGATCCCTTTCAACTTGAATTTTATTATACAAGACATCATGGACTAGGTTATCAAGACAGTGACTTAGATAGTCCTCATCCAAAGCAAATAGAAGAATAGAAAGAGGATCTCCTTGCCGAAAGACTCTGTAGCACTGAAAAAAGACCCTTGGAGATCCATTAATTAGAATAGAAAGCATAGAACTCTTGAGGATAACATGAATCAAATTGATAAATTTTCTAGGGAACCCAAGAATTTTTAAAATGAAGAAGAGAAAACTCCATTTCATAGTGTCAATGGATTTTGAGATATCAATTTTCATGGAAAAGTTACCAGGTTTTTTCTTTTTCCTCATAGAATTGATACATTCAGATGTAGTAAAGATGCATGTTTGAATGCTCCTTCTAGGTACAAACCCAAACTGGTTTGGGGTGATTTTTTTTGGCCACATGATACATCTTCTTTGAAATGATTTTGCAGATAATTTTCATAATTGTATTCCCAATAGCAACTGGTCTGAAGTCCTTAATATCAAAGTCATTATCCTTATTAGGAATCAATGTAATAAAATTGGAATTGGAGCCATAATTCACGGAGGTAGTGATAAAGAAATGTCTTACTACATTCACAACCTCATCATGTTCCAACTCCTAGTTTAATGTAAAGAATTTGTTGGTGAAGCCATCAGGCCCAGCAGCACTATCAATATTAAGGGAGAAAAAAGCTTCCCTTACCTCCTTTACCCTTGGAATTTCTACAATCTTATCATTAGTTTGTTCATCGATGGATGGCATGATGTTGTGAGCAATTCTGCTAGAATTATCAACTTCATTCTTAGAATAAATCTCAGGGAAATAACTTGCAACTGCATTTGAGATTTCAGCTTGTGTATTAAAGATTGAACCGTTGATACTCAAAGAAGAAAATCCCCTTCTGAGTTTCCTTTCCTTTTGAATACGATGGAAGAACATTGAATTCTTATCCCCTTCCTTCTACCACCTGATATTATAGAGAGAACTGGAGAAATTTTCTTTAATTTTGAGCATGTTATCCAGCTTTGAAAGTGCATGGATTTCATCACTAGATGACATATGACATAGCTGGTTGACATTCTGACAATTTAGAAGATTATTTTCATCCTCTTGAATGTCCTAATCCATTTTATAGAATCTGTTTTTACTCCATTATCTTAGCGTTAACTTTGTTCTTTCCAATTTAGAAGAATGGATTTCTGCTGCAGATCCAGAATTTTCTGGGTTCCAGACAGCAGTGACTGTCTCTTGACACCCTTGGATCAAAAGCCATGAATTTTTAAATTTAAAGGGAATACGTGATATTCTTGGCCCACTAGAGGAAATATCCACCACAAGAGGGTTATGCTCTAAGTTAATTTTGGGAAGCAAAATGACAGAGGCAGAAAGGGTGTTGTTGTTCTCATAAATTTTAAGAAAACATCTATCCAATATGCTATCCTGTCTTCCATTCTGAGTATATCTACCCGAGGTAAATAATAAACCCACCATATCAATCTCAATGAGATTAAATATGTCGATGCATTGAGAGATATCCTTTGATACAATCTTGTAAAAACAGAATCCAGTTTTCACCTCTTGTCTCAAAAGAGTATTAAAATCACCTACAATGATCCAGTTTTAAGGCAGCTGAGATGATAAGGAATCCATGTCAGCCCATAGATCTCTCCTTTTCATAGAGGAGTTATCATCATAAACACAAGAAATGAAATAGTTAAACCCATTGAAGAAAAATGAGACAGAAACAATTTGTTTCCCTTGTGTACAGGATAGTAAGGTAATGGAATCATGTATAATAACCCATAAACTCTCAGCATTCCCAAAATGAATGTTGTGATTAACAAAGGAGTATCCATGTGATTCCCATTTAAAGGATTTCCAATTGTAAAACTTCATTCTTAGATCATTAATTAGAATAATGAGAGGTTTGTTGGTCATCACAACATGTCAAAGGGCCTTGACCATTGGATAATTCCCAAGCCCTTGATAATTCAAGAATAAGATCTTCATTTCTTTGAGGAAGTCATGGCCCTTGTTTGAGCCCCACCCCTATGGGAGATATTTTTTAATTCTTCCCTTCCCCTTTCCATTTATGTATTCATGAAATACTTCTCATTCAGATGGTTTCTCATCTTCATTATCATTACCCATCGGATCATCTAACCAAAACAATCCAGTGAGAGGGAATAATCTATTAACAGAAGTATCAATTCCTACTTCAGGCTCACTACCATTCTTCCTTATAGCAGATTTACTTATGGGGACTTGTGTGAATGAAGTGTTCCCATCCTGGATCAGAGAGTTATACACATGCATATTGTGTTCTTCATTGATAATCAGTTGTTCAATAGGTTGATCAGCTGTTTCAGTTGGAAGCTCAGAAACTTGTATAGTACACCCTTCATTGATGTTTCACTGATTAGAAGGCACATTCACTGCTGTGGGCATATCAGTTGATGAAGGAGTGGGAAACAAAATCTCATGACCACCAGTAGAGACCACATTGGTTCCCACACTCATAAAATCCTTAGAGAGTATACCTTCAATAAGAGGTAAATTCCTAGGAGAGGCATCTTGATATCTAGATACGTCTAGAGGCTGATCATTGGGGATAACCTAGGTAAGGTTTTCCATGTTATCATTAATATGTTGTGTCAAAACATTGGTGTTCAAGTGATAATCATCCCTCTATTTCATAGCCTGCTCAATTGCAACAATTCCAGCAAGAGAGATTAAATCATCCTGTAAAACCTCAGAGATGGGAGGATTGACATCAGAAGATGGGGATATTCTCTTCTTCCTACAGCCAGATTCCTCATGTCTTTCGTCTTTATAGAAGGAGAAGATGCAAACCCTCCTGCAATCCTCAGGCGAATGACCAAAGAGATTGCATTCATTGCAAAATTTTGGATTTCTTTTTTAGAATATTCCCAAAGAATTCTATCATCCCTGGTGGTAAGAAGTACTTCTTCCACCAAAGTGCTAGCCATGTCAATCTCAATCAAGACAAGGGAAAAATGTCCAAATCATGGGTTATCTGTTTTTCTATCCATTTGTATTAGGTTCCCAATAGAGGATGCTATATCCCATAGGATTTGGGGGTGCCAATAAATCCAGTTGATCTTGTAGATTTGAACCCATACTTGAACAAGCGTTTTAGAGACATTAAAGGGATCAAAATTTCGATCCCACTCCTGTATTTGAAGAATTCCCAGCTTGAGGGAAATGTATCCAACTACCCAGGATTTTCTTTTGAGATGATCATTGGGGAAGACGATGCAGAAGAATCCCCTGCCCATTTCGGTCATCGTCCAATTGAAAAATCCCCATGCAATAGAAATATTCTTGAACAATTCATGGAACCTCCACATCATTTCCCCTTTAGGTGTGATAACTCATGCAACGATCGATAATTTTCACAAATTAACTCTTGATTCCACCGCATCTTGATTGGCCACCACAAGCGCAATCCTTTCTTTTCTGATCACCCGAACAGGAGATGGGGATACAAAGTTAGATAATGAGGGTTGAGAATCAGATTTGACCACTTCCGAAAAGCTTTTGTTCAAAGAAGAAGAAGCCACATTCAGCGCATGATTAGAAAGACCACGGCATAAAGTATCACATAGCGAGAAAAGATCCTTGTGACCAATATGATCTTTAGGAGGAACCACCGATGATTCTTTAAGAACAGGATCCTTCGGATGAGTCCTTTCACCATTATCCTGGTCACAAAGAGATCTCCTTTATTCATCCATCCATAAACAATGGTATAAATCATTCATATCTTTATAATTATTTTCATATGATGTGTTAGTATCATCAATAGAAGTAACACTAGTAGTTTGAGGAATTTTCATATTTATCTTCAATTTATTTTAAAATATCAAAACTCATACCTTTTAAATGAATCATTATCATAATACTAAATAATGAATATTTACTTTCATTTTAATATTTAGGAAAATTTTTGGAAATTCCTTATTTTATATTATTATATTTCTAGAATTAAATTTCTAAATATCATAAATTTAAATCACTAAAATAAAACTGAATCATTGTTAAAAAGATATACAAAAATACTATGACATAAAATGTCGGTTAGGGTGAGTAAATAATGATGGGGTGAATTGAATTTACAGTAATGGTTTAAAAAAAATTAAATCTCAATTTTAATAAATAGAACATAATAAAAAAAAATCAGTAGAACTATATAAATTTTATCTTTTAAATAACATCTCAGAAGTTGGATTGAGGATCATGTTAATTTTTTAAAGTTATTTTTCTTTTTGAAGATAAATTAAATGATGAAACAATATACATAAACAATAAATCAGGATTCCAATAAATGTATTATTTTTTTAATATTTTGAAATGAAATTCTCTTTGTAGTTGAAAGAAACAAAACATAATAATATTCATAGTGGAAATAAATCATGGGTTCGACCACAATATGAGAAATAATCCCCAAAACAAAGATAAAATTATATTGTTAAAAATCATATTATAATAATTAATAGACACAATGTGTGGATTAGGTATTAAAAAAATAGTGTGCAATGATATCCAGGAACCAAAAATCTTGTATAGTTCTACATGGGATAAAATTTTAGAAATTATTAAAAATCTTCTTCCACATTAATTTGAGGGAATACAATGAAATAATTATGATATAATTTGTTGTTAACACACTAGTTTATGCAATGCATGAAACTCATAAAAATAAGCACAAAACCTCAAAAAAATTATCAAAATAAAAAATAACATGTAAAGTTAATATGATAGATATAAAAATGCATGATTCGTCTCGATATGTGATGCCAAATTTTTTCCAAGTCCATGAGTTTTTAGTTGGATTGTATTTGAATATGTTTTTTAATATTTATAAAAATATAGATTGTTATAGAATTATTTAAGGTATAAATCCTATAATTTTAACAATATTTCATCTAATTATTTATGTAAATCATTATATCACTAATAAACCTGACTGAATGAATCTCTTTAAATAGATATTTAGTGGGATTAAACATTGGAGAGTCATCCTTATATATTAAATACATAGACTCTATATTTGATGTGTTAAAAACTAGACGTTGGAGATTAGAAATGATCCAATACTATGTTTTAAATAAAAATATATCATCACATGATGTATGGTTAGCTCAGCTCATGGAAACATATCATGGTTATCTGATGTGGAATGGTTATGTGGTCAGTTCATCAATTAATAGATCCATCTCATATTATCATACGGTCATCTCATTTCATCATTATATTAGTTGATGACTATGTGTGGTAATCTTGTTCATCATACATAATATAAATTAGAAACATAATATCATTATAATGTTATGAAAATTTACACATAACTTGGAATGTTAACTTTTTTTCTTCATGCGTTCTGATATTTTCATACTTGAGGAATGGTTATTTACTTTTTTCGTAAGGTTATTTCACTCACATGGTATGTGTATTTTTTTATTGTGTTGGGGTGCTTTAATTTTCATTGGGGGTTAGTTATTTTTATATAATAAATTTTGTATTCAGCATTAGGTTAGGTTATGAATTAGATGATTTCTATTTATTTTTTGTGGTAAGATAGTTTTTTCATACAATAAGGTGAACAAACATGCAGTAAGCTAATATGGTCACTTGACAATAACATGGTAAGGTGTCATGGTTATATTTATAAATATCTAATTATTAAAATTTCTAGTAAAAAATTTTGTATGAAAAAACATAAAAATCATTAAGAATAAGATAAACATGATTCGAGATAATTAGTATAAGGATGTTCTAGTCTAATTCGACATTATTTAATATGATTGAATGTGAATTATTAATGATGATTTTCTAGGATAGGTTTTATGTTAATAACTTATTTATTTTCAAGATTATCTATGATAAATTTCCTAGAATTGAAATTATATGGACCATAGAAATTGAAGGCCATATGTATTCGTCCTCGATGGTTATCTCTATAATTTTAATTTAATAATACAATTTCCTCAAATTAGTACTTAAATTCAATAATGAAAATAATTTTAATGAAAATTTGACATTATTTCATCATTAGTAAGTGATATTTTTAGTCCATTCCTATGTTCCTTAAATACAATTTTTGAAGGTTTTACCCATACATGAATTGTTTTAAAAAAATTCAATTTCTATACACATTAATTTTATTGGAATAATATTTTTCGAAAAAAAATTATAAACATGTTAGTTTTTAGTTTTTATAGTAGTGTGAGTGGAATGTCCTTTTTTAACATTATATTGTATAATCACATTTTTAGATTATCATGCCTATTATATTTATGGAATCTTTTTTTTAAAAAAAATTCCCTTATTTATTCAAAAAAAAATTCCCAGTATTTGTCTAATTTCGTATAGATACTTCAAGAATATTATATTCTCCCGGATTTTGATGAAATTATAAATTTCACTTTTGGAGTTTATTTCTAATGTGAAAAAATCATTAATGGATTATTATTCATCACTAAGGATATGATATTAGGATTACATCAAATCTCATTCTTTTGATAGATTATAATAATTCTTATTTAAAAATTATCTGAAAAAACCATTACATTCCAATGGTTTATTTATGTCATGATAAAATTATTATGAACCCCATATCATTTAAAAAATTTCTATTACAATGAATTGATGTATGTTTTTATACTCTTATGCACAAAAAATTATGGTTTCAATAATTCGTCAGATTTAGTTGGTAAATAATGATATATGATGATATAATATGGACTAGAATGGAGTGTGAACCGATTTCAATAACAGAATATCTTCAATATAATATTATTAATATTGAATCATGACTAGGAAAATTATTGACTAGGGGTGAAGCCAATACAAGTTTATATTATTGGTAGGGATCATTCTGTAAGTAAATAATTTTATTTGCTAATGTGTATTGAAAAAACAAATGTCTTATACTTATGGTATGTTAACATTTTTATTATTGATTAATAATGATTACATATTGTAATAAATTATGTATTTTGTTATGATTTTCTTTCACATTATTCAGGAACAAATATATTTGTGTAATTGGGTACTAATTGCTTATGTTTTAATCCTTTTATCATATATTTATTCTAATTTTTACATATTAACATGAATTGATATAGTCTATTTTTTTCCAAACTATGCCACTGAGATAAATACCATATATTATGTTTCCATTTTCACTAGGTTATGAAGAATAGAATTAAATATTTTATTTAGAGGAATGGTACTATATGAGAATAAATTTATCTATAATGTTTAATATAATTCAAGAAATAATATAATTATGAATCTGCTGTCCAAGACCATTACATCCATAAATATCAGATGTGTATATTGTTTTGAGATGTTTTGAATATTAATTCAAAATGATGTGATATTTATATATATTACATTGAAATCCATAGGGTTACTTTCTTTGATAAATGGCATTAAAAGAAAATTATTCAATAACACTTCTTATAATTTATCAATAATTGACTATAACTTGATTACCTCCTATAATTTCCAATAGATATAATCATCCTTATTACTCTGGGAATGAAAAAAAAAACAGAGTGTGATATAATTCTCCACATAGGAAAAACATATCAAAATTTCATCAAAGTGATATATCATAGAAATTTGATAAAATAATTTTTTAAAAATATATTATTTAAAAGAATACAGAACAATAATAGTTTTTTTATAAATCCTTATAATGATACATTGAATCTCAAATGAACAAATATATTCCCCAGAAAATGATTGTGGAATCATGAGATAAAAAATATGATCCATTAGGATTCATCATAGACATATAGAATGGAAATATAATACACTGTTAAGATAAATAATCAAAAATAACATTGTCAGAAACATAAATATTGGGTTCAACATATTGAGAACGTATCAATAAAGGATTGACCCTTATTTATAAGCATTATCAAAGGAGTAACTCGCTTTAATTTGTAATGATATATTATAATTCCAATAGAATACATTCTAATAATATATGAAACATTAAATAATGAATTGGAGGGATTTTTGAGAACCTATATATCACCATAAACAGATATTTGTACCATAAGATATCAGTCATTAAACATATCATTGAAAAACATTGGAAGAAAATATTTTTTATATCATTTCGAAATGGTATTACATAAGATGATATCAAAATTCCATCAGTTGATTCTCTAATTGAAATAAAAATGAAGATTTTTTTAATTATATGATTTATATATTGATTCATATTACATAAATCCAATTTATTTATTTATTCAAATAATAAAATTGATGACAAAACTAGAAATGGGGTTTATATAAATAAATTCCATACATTTTTGAATGTAGATAAAATTATGAATCATATTAAGTAAAAAATTTAAATAAGGTACCATGACATCCCTTTTGAAACACCACATTACAAATAATTGAGTCCTAAAAAACATAATTATTTTACATTGTAAATTTTATGTGGAAAATAAAAATATAATCATAAAATGGAAAAACTTTTTAATTATTTTTGTAAATAACATTATTTAATGGAACATGAAAAATACAGTGAATTAATTCAACTGGAAAATTATATAGGGTAATTTCAAAATTACATGAAATAAATCATACAAATATTTTTAAAAAAAATGGAGAACATTAATGGGATTTGTAAATGTTGATATGGAAGAAAAAGGGCTGATCCATAATGAATTCCTGTTATTCTGAACATCATTATGTATTTTGATGAATCAATTTCATCAATGTAATTACCTAGATAATAATTATAATAGGAACTATAATATCATCCTAGAAAAATATCTATTAAAAACTATAGACACGAGGGAATCAATATGAATCAAGAAAATAAGTTGAATCAAGAAACCCCAAAACAACCTTGGTATCTATTTATTAAAACAAAACTAAATAATTTATGATATGAATCCTCGATTCCCATCGATTAAAGGATTTTTGGAATATAAATTAATTATAATCTTAAAAATCATATCTTTATATCATGATTTATCTTATAAAATATTTCTAATGAAATTAAAATAGTAAAATTTAACCCCTTACATTAATTCCTAAATTCCAATAAAATACTCAAAAATCCTATATAAGAATATAAATTTCATCAATTACTACTTTTTTAACCTTATTGATTTCTAAAATCGTTTATAAAAATCTTTATAATTATTCACCACTTTCAAATTTTGTATTTATATACAATTTTTAATAACAAGTGTGAGTAATCCTGATCATTTTGAACTAGATTCATTGTAATTGTTTAGTTATTCATTCTTAATAAAAATTTAGTAAAACAAAAACTATGATTATTAGTTGAGTTTATTCTTTATAATTAAACATAATTTTTTCTTTTCATTTTATATGATTTTGTTTTCAATCCATGATGACTAAAGCTATGATGATAATGTTTCTATTTTTTTAACAGATAGGAAATGGTATCATAATTAATGAGATTAATGTTAATGTTACCATTGGATTTCCAAATAAAATATTTTTTTAATTACTTATATATTATATTATTATATTTAATCTCTTATATTAATCCATTATATAATTTTATTTTAATTATCTAGTAGGTGGTTAGACCGTCCCAAACATGAACTTACCATAATTAATTGATGACTATGGTTATGAAAGTTATTTATTTTTGAATAATATCATTAATAATTAATAATAATTATATATATATATATTAATCATATTTTAATATATTTAAACAAAATATATTTTATATTGGTCAAAAATTAAATATGTTAAATCATAGATGATGAATTCCTCTAAAATGCACGAATTAATTTTTCATTTTAATTAATGTGAAAGGAGAATTGATGGTAATTTTCGTTAAACTATAGTAAAAAAAACTCATAATACAAATAATAATAATATCTTTTTTATTAAATATAAGATTAATTATTAAAAAATAAAAAATAAAAACCATTAGGGAATGATTATTATTCACAATGTGAACATGAGTTTACCCATTAATGAACCATTGTAAATGGAGGTATTAAGATATATTCTTGTAACTAGAAGCTAAATAAAGTATAAAAAGGCTATAGTTGAAGGAATAAGGGTATATTTATATCAGTAAACTTTAATTAGGATTGTTCTTGATGGGGATATTAAAAATCCTATTTTATAAGAGGAGACAATGGAATCTTTGTAAATATTTCATCTTCATATACTATGATCATATGTTTCACATATAAAAAATAATCATAAATTGAAAATAATGAATTGTTGTAATGTTTGGGTAGAGAAAAAACATCAAAAATACATTTGAATCTTGTTTTTAAAATGTTAGTTTTTTACACCATCAATTGACCCATTTTACCCATTTTGATTTTTACATGGTAAATAATTTAAACCTAAGTAATTTATTTTTTATACGAAATGTATTTCATTTCTTATTACATAATATTGAAATTTTAGTTAATATTTTTAATTAATTTTATTATATTTTCTTTATTATTTTGAGAATAATTAATTTTAATATAATAATTGTATAATGGACTACAAGCTATTTTAGATAATAGTGTTACATTAGATCTAGAATATTAAATATATTTTAAAAACTAATATATATATATATAATATCTTATAAAATACATAGTTTATATAAAACTTTTCCCTAATATTTAATTTTATTCAATTATATTTATAATTTCAAAAAGAGTCCTAGTTTTTTAATTAGAGTATTTATCATTATTCACCTAAAACTATTATTTTTAAGAATTCAAAAAAATTAATCCCAGTGAATTTTTTATATTAAAAGTATTAAAATATTATTAAATTTTTACAGATAAAATTCTAATTTGATTTGTATATAATTATAAAATATTTAATATATTTAATGTGAAAAAACTATTTTTGTTGGAAAATAAATTCAGAACATCTCTTTATTCTTATTTTATATCAATTACAAGTAAAATTGATATATATATATATATATCAAAATGTAATATTAATTTCATTTCACCTAAATATGTTCCTCCCAATTATTGGGATACTTTACAATGGTTATATTTAAAAAAAATCGTTTAATTTTAGGTTCAATGTTACATCTGAGACACAATATTTAACGAAATTTGATTTATTATGATATATACATTTAAATCATGGGTTTTTAAAATTTCATAAAATGGTTGGTGATTTTCATAGATTATATCCCTAGTTTATCACATAATTATAATAACATAATATAATATATACACCGACCTATATATAAAACTATCAACACACCTTGGGAACACATCTCACCACATATCCATCATATCATTCCCAATGAGTTCATATATATATATATATTAATATCCCATTATGTCATAAACCATCATTTCATTTATTTTATAAAATATAATATGGAGAAAATAATGAATCAAATATCTTAGGTGCAAATATGATAATCATAAACTCAACAAATAAAGGAAAACCACATATATCATCTTCTACTATCCAAAATACACCTTAAGGATTCAAAATCTGGAATAAACCATCTAAGAAACATCATCATGACTACATCATATGTCCATTGAAACCAATCATCCGTGATTACACATATTATTCAACTATAACATAAACTAATATTTTTTAAACATGTAATCTATCTCGAAAAAATGAGGATTTGAAATAATAAATTTAGATCACTAACCTTAATGGTATCTTCGATAATAAGGTTCTTATTATTTATGTAATCTTAATTACATAATAAAAACCTTATTTTTTACAATTATCTTTATGGAATCAAATTAATTTTATACATAAATATTAAATACCTTAAGATTTATATTAAATATATAACATTATCATCCTTTCAAAAAAATAATGGATTAGAGTCTTTGGAGTCATGATACATCAACATATTATTTATGATCATTATTCAAAAAAATATTATCATGTTATTTCCACTTTTCACTATTCTTGATATACACTTGTTAAAACCATTCTTCATAACCTTTGTAAAAATACATAATAATCTGTTAACATAGATGTATAGTGATTGTAATCATTGGACATAGAAATCAGTGATCATGAAAATGAATATGATATGAATAAGTGTTTGAGTTCATGATCAGAAGTTAAAAATAACATATCCAATATATCGTGGATTAAAATACTAAATCAAGGAAAAAAATTATCAATTAAAAAAATTAATCATAAAATTGAGAAAGATTCAAAACTCAATCTTGAACCATATGTTAAAATCCTAATAATTTAATAAATGTGTAGAATGAACATAGGAATATAAAACATTTTAAATTTCACTTATAACAATCGAGTTAATAAATTAATATTTTAACAGTCATCCCCACATATTCCATATAATGCCTCAGCCTTAAAAAATTATATAATCTTGAGTTAAATAAAGAATTCACATTAAATATCATTTGAAGTTAAGAGTTTTAGTGAATTAGGCTATTACTATTACATACCAACTTAAATATTACATGTAGACACGACTACATAGTATCCATTTTTTCATAAAATAAAAACTCATAAAAAGTCACAGGTCTAGTTTATTGTTTCATACAACATGAAATTTCCTTGATCACATCCTTGACTGAATTCCACACTATATCATGTAAAAAAATTTAAAAAACATGGGATGGGAAAAAAATTCATGTTTAGGATACACAAAGAAGGAAATATGTTTTTTTCTTAAATAAATGTAAACCACACATAATTATTCATAATTAATTCGTTTCACATTTCTGAATTAATATATACTCATCACTGAATAAAAGATAATTGTTTACCCTTTTGTTACCAAAATATTACCATAAAACCAATATAAAGAAAACATATCATATAAAGGTAACATGGGACATAAATATACTTAGATGAAATAACAATATGGTCGACTTCCACACATATCACTAAATGGAATAGCCATACAACTGACTTCCATACCCAATGCATTGGAGGTTATAATGTAACCACCCATCATGGATTATCCCTACACCACATGTCATTTGGTTTATTAGGTAAACTACCTTCAAATGACCAAGTACCAATATAAAATCATAACACAAAAAATATTTCAAATATAATCATTTTACTAAAAACATTTCATTTTTAATAATAATAAATCATTTAAAAATATTGAAATAATTAATCTATTTCAATAACCATTTTCAATACCATTTAAAAAATTTAATAAAGAATGTTTTAAAGAAAATTGTCCCATATCACTTTGAAACTTTTAAAGGTATTAAAATTTTAAAAAATTAATGTCCATATAAATTAATCTTTAAAACCATTTTTAAATCATGGACATTAAATAGAAATATTTATAATAATAAATCTTTAATATATTTTAAACAATATTTTAGTTAAAGGGTTCAAAACCAAATGAGAGACCCTTGAATTTAAATAATTGAAGAATAAAATTAGTGAAAGCATATAATATCATGAGAATAATGAAATTCATGATATAATTTGTCAAAGGAAGTATATACACCATATAAAAGTTAATTGGTGTATAACAACAAATAAGTTTCAATGGAATGTAAATTGAGACAAAGTCCCTTGCAAAGATCATATCATTAGATTACGACAAATCGATTAAATAATTAAGTGCGAAAATTATAAATATAGTCAATATGATTCGATATTATGTGTAAATAAATCAGAGAAAATTAAAATTTGTTATTTTAAGAACAAATGAAATCACATTGATGTTTGACTCAATGAATGGAAATTGAGTTAAGATTACCCATATCAATTTCACATCAATGACTTGATAAATTATCAATGGAGTTATTTTGTGTATCAAAAATATATCCACACAAATAAGAGAGGAAATTATTACATAAATAAATTAATATTAATTCCACACATAATCCTACCATGAGATAATCAATAAGTACAAGATTAACCTAGATAATTGAAATTGGGATAATAAGATCTCTTACAAACATTTAACAGCCTAAGAGCGCTGATTTAAAATTTAAAAAATCATTTGATGAGAGAGAAAAGTTTATCTCATCACATAGATATAAAATATATATCAATAATGATATATAATAACATATTCCAACATAATAAAATAGAAATGTAAAATACATAACATAAAATATGTCTTTGATAAGAAGAGGAGAGTGAATGGTTCCTTTACCAATTTCGTAACATACAAAACATACACCACATTAAAGAAGGATCATACAATGAAGAAGTAAATACCGATAAATTAATGTATATTACCCATATTAACAAAATCATGGTCAGTACATACACCACACAAAATTAAATAGTGGAAAATATATTAGGAATCTCACGAGAATAAAAAGTGAGATGAAAAACCATTATCACGTTGTAATCAATCAAGTCATATGACAAGAAGTTAATAACCAAAAAATTAATAACCTAATACCACTAATTTAAATATATTAATGATAATATATATCAAATGGATGTAAATAATACACCACATGCAAGAAATAAGTGGCAAACAATGGAAATATAACAGAATTAAAAGTGAGATTAGAAACCCCTTACCTCAAGATCAACTAGTCGTGTATGTTCCTTGTTCTTCATGATTAATAAACATAATTTATTTTAAAAATAATTAAAAACAATTTTATTTTATTATTATTCCTTTTATATCACTTATTTTATTTCTATAATAATATGTTAATTATTTGAGTTCATATCAGACATTTTGTCGACGTTTCGAACATGATTCAAAAATAAACATGTCATAATTACAAATTGCCCATTTGGTGAAAAATATATTATATACCAAATCATATTCATGATTTAAATATCATATTTATCATTTATATCCACTATATATATGTATTTATAATAGTACATAACATTTGGAGACAATAAATGAAAAGAATCGTTCATGGATACGGCAATTCGTAGGTATGGATGAACGCTATTTTCATTTCTATTTAATATTTTAATGGATTGAATAATTAATTATACATAGGTATAATAAAATTAAAGTATAATATCATATATTATTTCATTAAATCCATCCTTTATACATCCCATATATGGCATGAACATGTTATATCACTTTGAGGGGCAGTTGTCCGCACTTCCTCAAATTAAATTATCGAGTTTAACCATTATGGAAACCATTAAGGTGTGATATGTTGAAAAATAAATAAGTAAAGAGACAAAATAATTATAATATATCACACATATAAATACTTTTCCATTATAATTTACACCATGATTGGTGGTTGGAGATATTTTAACAATCATCATTTCGTGAGGAAAAAATTTTCCATCCACATAAATAATATAGTTTTATCCATTAGATGGTGGTGTGTTAATGTTTAGTTTGAATAATTCTCTCAAAAAGCATAGTATATTTATTATAATTGTTCTGATAAAAAAAGTTAATGAATAAATAGTATTTAGGGGGTTGCAAAATCAAAATAAAATAAATTAAGTTAAGAGAAGACATTTACTTTAAATCATGTAACTCGATTTGGATTGAACGAAAAGGTTTACATTAATTGCCTTATTACTAATGGATGTATTATTTAAGGAATATTTGGATGTATGGAGCTTGATTGGGATTTTTTGGGTGAGGCACAAGACTTGATATGATTGTGGAATTGGTTGTAAGTGGTGTCCTTTTATAAGGGGGAGGAGGGGACTTTTAAGAATGTTTTCAATGAATATTTAATTATACAATTACTTATGGTTTCTAAAGTTCCCAAAATGATTAAATTAGAAGATAATATGAATATTGTTGAAATAAAATCCTCCAATAATAATTTATTAGGTTTTGGATATTGTTTTAATTTTTTTAATCTTATTTATTTAAATCATTCATTAATGAGGTAAACACTGCATCATTATTGTGTCATAAATAATTTTATTTATTTAATATCTATTTTTTATTAAAAATACCATGCTGTTGGAAATATTTTTATAATTATAATTAATATTAATAGTCAAATATATAACTTATATAACCCCATGTAAATATTTATTTACATAAAGATATATGTTTATGTCATTTTTGTCATTACATTAAATCAATTATTATTAAATGTCATTATAACTCCCATGTGGCACCATGGGGTCCCAAAATCGACCCAGGTATGATCATGGTCGAACATATATCATCCAGTAGGATTAATAAACTTGTTAGGGTAATATATTTTTATTTTAATATTATTTTACCCATTTTTACCAGATTTTCCCATTAACCATAGTAAATAAAATATTTACTGAAGTAAATATTCATAATGTCTAAAAATAAAATTTCTCTATTAACATAATTTGGAATTCATTATTCCAAATATGGAACCCATTTTTCAATATAAAAAACAAATAAGTGACAAAAATTAATTTAAAATTAATTCCTATTGCCGAAAGAAAAGGTGTTTTTAAGAAATAATAAATATCAGAAGATTGGATCTTTTTACGTACAATTTCAAATTGAAATTACATACAATGACCAAAATTGTATTAAATGCTAATAAAATAATCTAATTACACTTTAAAATCATTTTAAAATTTAATCTAACCATATATATAAATTAGATTAAAAGTTAGTTTTGAATTAAAATATATTATTTTTTACTATTCATTAAAAATTGAACCTTATCAGAAAAATACCAAATATTTACCCAATGTAAATTTTGAAGTTACAATTCAAAAATATATTTTAATTTTTTCAAAATATAACATATAAAAGAGAAAAAATATATATTTAAAATGGGTTCTCTATTAAATGGCGGCAAATCGACAATTTAAATAATATTAGAGTATTTATGATTAAAATATGATTCATTCACATTTTAATCAACTAAAATTTATTGGATAAATGAGAAAACATTTCACAAACATATATAATCATATTATAGTTATTTCTAGTCATTAAAGCCAATAAAATTCCTAGGTGTTAATTTCCATTTAAATTAATAATTTTATTATATTATAATTTAGTATAACTCAACGTTGTGTGCAAAGTATGTTTTCAAAGAAAACCATTGTTGCATATCAGTTACACCCTCGAACATAGAATCCCCATTAAATTAAAATGAATATTTAATTTAAAAATATTAATAAATATATAAAATTTCATTTTCATTATTTACCTGGGATGTTACATCCTTCCCCCATTTTAAAAATTGCATCGTCAGTGTTTTAAAATTGGGACTGGAAGCTTTATGGAGAGTCCCACATCAGAAAAATAACAAGTAAAACTATCACTATAAAAAGATATGTACAAAGGCCACCATATATGACCCATACATGGATTCGATAAAAACATTGATATAGAGGTTAAATTAACTGTCAAGTTCTGATAGAGATTGACAGAAAATGAGATTAGGTAAAAGTTAACCATTATAAAATCAAAAACATGTGATGGGTTAAACGGTCTTTGATTCCTTAGTAGAAGAGTCAACAGACAACATTTTTTTATGTTTCTTATCATAATGATGAGGTATATATTTATGAGCTTTACTACAAATATATTGATACATACTTACTTATCATGTATAATTTCATGCTTTACTAAATTCTTACCACAACCCCATCTGTTCCCCAAATAATGATTATTCTAGATGAAATGGTTACATATGAAGTGCTAGAATTAGCTTCTAGAGTTTCACATAATCTACAAATGATGATCTATATATTTCCCCAGTATTTAGACATCAACCAAATCAAAAAAAGATAGCACGAGATCAGATAATACCAAAAAGGATAATCATTTATAAAAATAAATAGTACTCTTAATCTCAAAAAATGATCAAAAAACACCCAAATATCAATAAATACCTCTCAATAAACAATTTCCCTAATAATCCTTCAATATTATCCAAACTAATATTGAATCTTAATACTAGGAAATATTTAATCACATAGTCATCAATATTAAATCTTAATCTTTATCTCTAAATAAAAATGACTACTCTTAAAGTCTCATACTAAAATTTAAGTAACATAATCACATATTTTCTATGACAGGTTAATCATTTCCTTAAATAACCCAAAACACTTTTATGTCCACAAATATAAACATAGATTCATCCAAAATAAAATTCCACCATTACACCTCAATTGAAATCCCAATGTATTCTATATTCGATAGGCATATAGTGTTTCCCCAAAATAGAGAACATCATTCAACATACCCTTTATCAAATAATCAGAAAATCATTTTCCTATATTATGGATTTCAATTTGACATAACATAAGTTCTCAAATTAAACTTATTCATGAGCCATAACGTAATTTAACTTAAAATAAAATGTTGTACTAACCAGGGACTTTACGTAGGCTAGTGGATGGAAATGCGCCATTGTCGCCATTCAGTTGTGTGTTTGATTCCTATGGGCTTTTCGGATGTGACAAGTTGTCAACCATCTTATGGTTTTTAAATTTAATAATATTAATAAATAACCCTTAAATGTTATAACCTCAAAGGCTTTATTACACCTTTCATTTTCATCCCAATACATTAAGACCCCAACATCTTATATATTGTCATTTTATTTCCCCACCATATAGTAAAATAAAACTACTCCGAAATGAAAGAACCTCATAACTTGATCATGGTGTCTATATGGTTCCATCATCATCTAGTTTGAGTTAGTAAATGGTCTATGTATTGAAAAAATTATTTTCAGATCCTTCAAAATCATTTTATTCCATCATCCAAATACACCTTGTACAACTAGGGTTATATGGGTGTTGGCAGAAAAATAGTTTTGGAAAATAATCGTGTATGAAATATAATTTGAAAACATATGATAAAAAATGATTGTTTTTAAAATGGTCGGACCGAGTTTTGGATGAGACATCCAATGAATTGTCATTTTAAAATACCATACGTTTGTGTTAAGAGACTATATTGTAAAAGAAAATAAAAATATGTTGTGAAAGGGTATCCTTCTTCAGCAAATTTTTCAGTATCATAATATTCTTCAAAATCATGTGATAAGGTAAAATATTTGAAAATGGAATGAAGATAATTAACTTTCTTGAAAATATGAGAACATTGAGAAAATTGGATTTGATTAAATACAACACATGATCCACAATTATATCTAAGGTATAGCGGAGGTGTTCGATATCTCAAAGAACTGCTTATATTGAGCTATATTACAGAAAAGGTATCACTATATTCTTAACATGACATTAAAATAATTATTTCAATCATGTCATCAAGAAGTGATAGGAATGTCATTTAAATTCACCTCCTTCCATTTGTAACAGACTTTTTTTATCATAAAAACATATAAAATAACGATTTGACTAAAATAATATAAATTTGGACTAACCATGTGTTTAACTAAAAATCATAATCCCTATAGTTTTCTAAACCGACATCTGATACCATCTATAAGGACCCATCCTTAAAAAATTATGTAATCATGAGTTAAATCAACAATTCACATTGATGATCATTTCAGGTTTAGTGTTTTAGAGAATTAGTCCATTAGTATTATATATAATCTTGAATGTAAAATGTAGATAATGCTACTCAGTATCTATTTTTTTCATAAAATGAAAAATCATAAAAAGAAACATGTCTCATTAAATGTTTTTGATAGCATGGCTTTTCCATGATCGCATCCTCGGCCCTATTCCACTTTATGTCCTGTAAAAAATATATCATAAACATGGGATGAGAAAAAAATATCATTAAGGGATATAAAATGAAGGAAAACTATGAGTATTTTCAAAACAAAAAGTGAACCATGAATACATTATCATAAGTAATACATTAAGCCTTTATGAAGTAGTATATACAATTTGATGAATAAAAGATCATTTTTCCCATTTTTGTAACCAAAATATTACAATAAAACAAACATAAAGAACACAAAAAATATAAAGGTAACTTGGGAAATAAAAATACATAGATAGAATAACCATAGGGCCAACTTCCACACATATCACTAAATGGAATATCCATACGTCTGACTTCAATACCCAATGCATTAGAGGTTATAACATAACCACCCATCCTAGTTTATCATTTTTCCACCTGTCATTTGGGTTTTTTAATGTTTGGGGCTGAATCCTAAAATATTATTGAATAAATGTTCTCTTTAGTCTTGGTAGATGGTGACCCATTACATAGCCCAAAGCCCCATGGCTATGTTGCCTAAATACAAGTCATGATAGCCCATTTTTTGGCCAAAAGGACCCCTCAGTGAACAATACTACTACAGTACCGCGCAGCTAAAGTACCTGCTACAGTACCACCTCCACTATAGTGCCTCCAAAAGTACCCTATAATTTTGTCCCTACCAATATTTGATCATGGTTCTTTTGGATTCCAAGCAGGAGCTTGAATCACATGGGTACATGCTCGTTGGCACCACTAGTAAATTGGTATATCATGTAACCACCCATCAAATGTCCAAGTAACATTATAAAAAAATAACACATAAATTTTTTACAATATAAACAATTCACTAATAACATTTCATTTTCAATCAAAATAAATCATTTCATGATTTTTAAATAATCAATCGATTTCAAAAACCATTTTCAATAACATTTAAAACATTTAATTAATACATTTTTGAATCAAAGTTCCTAATGAGACATTGAATCTTATAAATGTATTATCATTTTAAAACACAAATTAACATTGAAATTGCTCCTTAAACCCATTTTAAACAAATGGAAATTAATGATAAAGCTTTCGAAGAATAAATCATTAATTAATTTAAAACTATATTTTCGTTAAAGCGTTCAAAACCAAATGAGACATTCTTAAATACAAATAATTGAGTAATGTCATTAATAAAAACATATAATATCACAAGAATAAGGAGATTAATGATATAATATGTCCGATGGATGTATATACCCCATATAAAAGAGAATTGATGTATAAAAACAAATCAGTCTCAATGAAATGTAAATTGAGACAAAGTCCCTTCCAAATGATCATATCCTTAGATTAAGAAAAAATCAATGAGATATTTATGTTTGAAAAATATAAATACACTCAATGTGTTTAGTTATTCAGTGTAAATAAATAAAAGTAAATTCACACATGTTCTTTTAATAACAAAACCAATTACTTGGATGTTTACCTAAATGAATTTAAATTGAGTTAATACCACACTTATTATGTTCTTATAAATGACTTGAGAAATTATCAATGGAGAGATTATGTGTATAAAAATAATATCCACACTATGATGAGAGGAAATTATTACATAAATAAATAAATATTGATTCTACACATAATCATATCATGACATAATCAAGAAGTGTATGATTAACCCAATGAATTGAAATTGGGTTAAGAAGTTCTCTTACAGAAATTCGACGGCCTAACGACATCTCTTTAAAAAATAGAAAATGAGTTGATGAGATAGAAAAGGGTCTCTCATCACATGGACATAAAATGTACAAAAATAAGGATATATAATAAAATATCCCAAAATAATAAAATGGAATTTTAAAATACATAACCTAAATGAAGTATTTGATTAGATGAGAAGAGTGAAAGTTTCCCATACCGATTTGGTAACATACAAAACATACACCACACGAAACAAGGTTCATAACATGATTATGAAAATACCAATAAATTAAAGTATATTACACAAATTAATACAATCATGGGTAGTGTATACAACACAAAAAATGACTTAATGGCATATATAGCATGAATCACATGGGAATAAAATGTGAGATGAAAACCCCTTACCACATAGTAATCAATCGTGTCGTATGACCAAAAGCTAATAACCAAAAAATTATTTACATAATACCATTAATATAATGAAAATAATGATAATATATATCAAATGGCAGTAAAAAAGTACACCACATGAAATTAATAAGTGGAGAACAATGGAAATCTCACGGAATTAAAAGTGAGATAAAAAACCCTTTACCTCTAGTCTGCCTTGTCTTTTATGGTCCTTGTTTTTGCTGAATAATAAACATAAGTTAATTTATACAGTCTTAAGAGAGTTTTTCACTTTTTTATTATTCCTTTTATATCACATATTATCTTGCTATAAAAATTATTTAATTATTTGAGTTCCTATCAGACATTTTGTCAACGTTCTGAACATGACTAAAAAATGAACTTGTTATAATTACAAATTGTCCATGTGGTCAAAAGTCTCTTATCTACAGAATAATATTCATGATTTAAATGTAATATTTAAAATATATATTAAATATATATATGTATTTATAATATAAAATAGCACATGGAGTTTGTAAACGAAAAGAATCATTCATGGAGACGACAATCTGTACGTATTCATGAATGCTACTTTCATTTCAATTTCGTATTTTAATGGATTGAAACATTAGTTATACATTAGTATATTATAATACCCATATAATAAAAAATATAATTTTATTGACTCCATCCTTTATAATAACCATGTATGGCATGAAGGAGTCATATCGCTTTTTGGGGGCAGTATTCTGCACATCCTCAAATAAAATTATCGTATTTACCTATTATGGAAACCATAAAAGTATGATATCATGAAAAATTCAGAAGTAAAGAGACATTATAAATATAATATATATCACATATAAATACTTTCCCATCATAATTTCCACCATGAGAGGCAATTAGTGATATTTTAACAATTATCATTTCGTGACGTAGTAGTTTGCTATCCATAGAAATAGAATGTTTATATCCATTAAATGTAGGTGTGTAGTAGTGTATTTAAAATAGTTCTCATTAAAATAGACGAATATATTTATGATATAGTTTTTTATATAAAATAAATTAACAAATAGAGTTTAGGGGGTTGGATAAGTAAAATAAGAGGAAAGAACATAAATTAAGATGTTACCTTTAAATAGGGTAACTCCCTTTGGTTTGAACAAAAAGGCTTACTTGATTTTCCTTCAACATAAGGGAAGGATTATAAGAGGAATAGAGAGATGTATGGAGATTAACTGTGTAGAGTTTGGATGATCCAAGAGGATTGAGAAGTGTGAGTAATGAGTTATATGTGGTGTCCTTTTATAAGGGGGAGGAGGGGTTTTTTGGGAAGTTTGAAAATATTATTTCATTATATAATGAATTTCGGTTTCTAAATGTTAAAAACTCGTTTAAGTCTATAAAAAGATGAATATTTTTAGAAATAAATCATCCAATAAAAATTGGACATGTTTTGGATATTATTTTATTTTTATAATCTTTTTTATTCAAATCATTCATTAATGAGGTAAACAGTGCATCATTATTATGTCGTAAATAATTTAATTTATTTGATATCTAAAAATAATAAAAAAAATTATTTAGAAACTATTTTTTATTTCTAATGAATATTTATAGTCTAAGAGATAAATTATTTAACCCCATGTAAAAATTGATGTACTAAATATATATGTTAATTTCCTTTTGTCTTTACTTTAAATCAATTAATATAAACTGTCATTATCAATCCTACATGGCTCCATGGGGTCACAAAATCACCCCAAGGATTACCATGGTCAAACATGTATCAACCAAGTTGATTTGTAAACATGTTATGGTAATTTATGATTATTATAATATTATGTTTTACCCCTCATTATTGGATTTTCCCTTTAACAATGGTAAATAAAATATTTATTAATGTAAATATTCTTAATGTCTAAAAATAATAGTTTCTTATTTACATAATTTGGATAGTCTGATTCCAAATATGGAATTAATTTTTCCATATTCCAAAAACCTAATTGGTATAAGTTAATTTAAAATAAATTCTGGTTTTCAAAACAAAAAGCATGTTTTAATGAAATAATAACTATCAAAATATTGACACTTGTTTTTTTCCTATTTCAAAGTAAAACTACTTCCAATTACAAAAAAATGGATTAAATGGTAAAATCATAATCTAATTACACATTATAACCATGTAAAAATATAATCTATCTATATAAATAAATTATATTAAAAGGATGTTTTGAATTAAAATACTGTATTTTTCATTATTCCTAAAAAATTCACCTTATCGGAAAAATAAAAAACATTTAACCAATGTAAAGTTTGTAGTTACGATTATAAAAAAAATTTATTATGTAAAATAGAACTATAAAAGTGACAAAACTAAATTGTAAAAGTGTTCTCCATTAAATGGTGGTAAATAGACCTTTTAAAAAATATTAGAGTATTTATGCTTAAAATTGGATTCATTCCCATTTGATTCCATATAATTTATTGGATAAATGTAAAAACATTTAAAAAACATATATTGTCATATTTTAGATAGTTCTATTGACTCCATCCAATACAATGAATTAAAAATAACTACCAATTAAATTAATAATATTATTAAAATATTTTTTTGGTTAATATTTATGTAGTGTGAAACATATGTTTTCAAAGAATCTCAATGTTGCATATTAGGTACACCGTCGAACATAGCATACCCATTAAAGTAAAATTGGTATTTAATTTACAAATAGTTTCAAATATGAAAAATTTTATATTATTTATTTACTTAGGAAGTTACATTTCACATATTATAACATATCTAGCATCATAACATGTTTCCATTAGTGGATCAAACAAATCAACCCACTTCCCATAATTATCTAATGGGACGAAAAAATATAACCAATGAATTGTAATTACATATAAATATATTCCCAACCATTAAAAATTGAAATAAATTCATTTTTTGAGCCATAAGGAATCTAAATATTGATCATATTATCATAACATAAATTTTTGAAAAGAAACATTTTTTGTAACAATTTCATTATTTTATCATATTGTATGCCATTGTAAATAAATATGGTCGATGAACATTTCATCCTCATAATTGTAAACCAACAATTGAACTAATAGTCATGGAATCATTATTTTATAACCCTATTAGTGTATTATTAATATAAAATTATTTTATCCTTAGAGGAAATTAAGATAAAAATTTACTGTAATATTTTTTGAGAAATATAATTTTTTCCATTTTGAAAGCACTTATTTGATGTCAAAAAACTTCCAAATATTATGATTAAAAAATTATTTAAAAAAACATTAAAAATTGAAAATGAATATTTAATGGGTTTTCATGATGGTTTGAAATGTTGTTCATCCCCATACGTTAATACAATGACTCCATTTATATTTTACTGAAATGTTAAAAGAAAATAATTCAGAAAAAAAGAAGATTTCAATAAATTTTTATATAAAATAAAAATTTTTTACATTTTTTTTTCATGAATCAGTATATAATAATTATTAAAAATTAAAAAAAATATTTAAATGAAAACATATACATAGAAAAAAATATTCCCTATCAAATATTAAAGCATAGTTGGATTTCCTTAAAAACACGATTTCAATATCTTGTGTAATTAATGTGTGGAAATTTAATGTATAAAATGTAATCTGTAAATTAACTAAACTTTAGGAAAAATTGATTAAATTTATTATATAAGTATAATATAATTTCATCAAGGGATGTTTAGGCATAAACAATCTCGAATTAAATGGGATTGAGGCGTAAATCGATTACATCAAATATCAGCTTTCCTCAAACAAGTTCAGAACACTGGTGTAATAATTATATATATATTATAAATTTTTTCAAGAACATTACTAATATAAATATTATTATATGTTATGTACATTTAAGATATTATTACACATTCAATAATTTTTTTATTAAAATCATTGTTTCGGGTGATAACTACTTCATTTTCATGCATGTTTCAGTTTCTAAATATTGCTCCATATACATTGATGATAGTTCCAACATCACCATGATGAGGGTAATTTAATTAATATAATTTGTAATCATTATATTTAAATTTAAAAAAATTCATATAATGTGGTAATGAAATTTTTTTAAATTACATTATGGAGATGGTTGTATTTACACACAAACAGGTGATGTTTACTTTTTTAGATAGATTAAGAGAAATACAGTTTAATAATAGTTAATAATTATTGAATAATTATTATATAATTTATTGTATATATATATTTTTATAATTTACAATTATTTCCTTGAATGTAAATTTTTTGTGAAAAAGTGTCACATGCATTACTTCATTGAAGTTGTAGTCCACTTATATAAATGAGCATTGTTATCATTTTACTATTTTTGGGAAGTAGGTTTATAAATGTTGATACATGAAACTAATAAATAGTTCATATATTTTCAACACCACATTCATTATTTTATCAGGCATATAATTTATTAATAGGAAAAACATATATATATTAAATCAAAAATTCCCTGTTAATTCCTACCAAATGTTGAAAGAATTTATTGTTTTTTGAAATCCAATTATATTTTCTATTTTTCATATTTTAGTCCTAGTAATGATTTCAATCGACCTAATAGGGTCAATATCTTATTAACTGAGTAAAAAAAAGTGCTTCCAGATGTAAGGCCCAGACCCCAGTTACCCAGAGTCGGTGCATTATTACATAACATTGGCATGATCACAAGAAAGATCAAGTCTCGAAAGACCGATTAGTTTATTATCCTTGGAATAACTAGATACATTCATAAAGTTTTACATTACATCATAAAAATGAAAACTACAACAACATATTCTCCATAGTCCAAACTCATATCCCCTCATATTATCCATACGGGTCATTCATAATTTAATTCTTCACATCCTGGGAAAAATAAAACACAGAAATGGGATGAGCTCAAATGCCCAGTAAGGATAACAATATAGTAGAAACTTTCATAAATAAGAATAAACATTTAAGGCAATGCATAACTAAAACAAAATCCATTTAAACATGAACATCAACATATTATGGAAAAAATAAAATTCAATAATTCCATTTACTTATTGACATGGATATTCTACTAAATTAATAATCACATGCAATATCAATAACCACCTTCATAATTATGGAATGCATAATGCTAGACTATCATAACCACATAGCCAAAGCCTCGTGCCAAGACTAAAAATATGATTTTGTCATGTCCTTGTGCCAAGACACTAGTTTGTCTCATGAGACCTACCGATGCATCGAGTAGTTATAGCGGGCTCCACCCATCACTCACTAAGTCCAATGAATTCTTCATATGAACATGTTTAAATATAACATAAACATTCATATTAAAACTAGCATAAGAAATGTCAATACTTTAACCACAAACCATGAATGGTATAAAAATAGAACATCCACAGTCAAACATTACTCATTCGATACAATATGGAAGATTTTATTGTATAATATTAACCTCAATCGATAATAATGAATGATATTGACATAGATGAAAAAAACCATCAAAACTATTTGAGAGAAATATCCCCATTTTCTTTAAAACATTTAAATGTCACACTATTTGTCAAGAAGCTGTTTAAAAATTGATTTTTGAATCAAAGTGTCTCATACCACATTGAAAATTTTAAAAAGAGTTTTAATTTTATAACTTTAATGTCTATATAAATAAATCCTTAAAACCATTTTTAAAACATGGACATTGTTTAGAAAGATTTATAATAATCAATCTTTAATACATTTTAAAATGTCATTTTAGATATAGTTCCTAACCAAAAGAAAGACACTTGAATAATAATAACCGAGGAAATAAAAAATTGTAATATCACGAGAATAAAGGGATTCATGATATATTTTGTCATTATACATTATATACATCATATAAAAGTGATTTGGTGTATAACAATAAAGGAGTCTCAATGGAATGTAAATTGAGATGAAATATCTCGTAAAGGCTGTATCCTTAGGTCAAGGATAAATCAACGACATAATTATGAGTTACAAATATAAATACACTCAATATGATTGGATGTTAAATGTAAAACAATCAAAGGACATTCACACATATTCATTTAAAAACAACCCCAATGAATTAGATGTTTAACTCAACAAATCGAGATTGAGTAAAAATTACTCTTATAAAATTCATATCGATGACTTGAGAAAATATCAATGGAGTGATTACGTGTATCAAAAGTATATCCACAGATAACAGGAGTGGAAATTATGACCTAAGCAAATGAATAGTGATTCAACACATAATCTCAGAGTAAAATAATCAATGATGTTTGCGTAAAGCCAAATAAATGGAAATTGAAATTTCAAATTCCCTTATTGATTTGGTAACATACAAAACATACACCCATGAAAGAAGGATCAAAAAATGATGATGTAAATATACATTAACTAAATTATATTACACAATGAATACAAACATGGGCAGTACACACACCACATGTAATAAATAAGTGGTGAATAATGGAATTCTCACATAATTAAAAGTGAGATAAGAAACCCCCTACTTTGTAATTTTTCCTTGGTCGACGGTAGGTTAACCTCTTGTATAATGGTGACATAATTTGTATTTAATTGTACAATAATCATGTACATTAATATGATATTATATATGATCTTTTAACATTGATTTGTTAATAATATCTTATTATTATCGTCATTTGGGGTGTTAACTTACTCATTTTTCCTTTATATTATTTTTTACATAAGTCGTGTTTGTTATGGATAGGTTGTATCATATTCATTTCCATAATTGCATCAAGCACTTAAAAATTATTTTTAATAATCAAATGAGAATTATACTTGAATGGATACGATGGAGAATGAATCTCATTGGGTTCGTGGAGACGGTAGTCCGTACGTACGCACGAGCGAAAATATCATTATTTTGATGATAAAATAATATATAAAAGAACATTATATCATATAGACAGAATAATTATAATTTTATATTTACTATTTACATGAATTACACATCATTATTATACCCATCCAAATAATAATTTATTGATTGACAATTACACCATGACGTGGAGACGGTAAGTCGTACGTACGCACGTATGGTGACATTCCATTCAAAGGATGGATAGAATACTTAATATGGTTGTAACATCTTTATAATAACATCAAAATATATATAAGATACTGGAGATATTATTTTAGAATAGAAATAAAAAAGAAAGAAGATGAGGAAGAAGAGTGGAATTTGAAAAAGGGTAGTGAAATTATTTCCTCTTTTCGGGTTCTTCCTTCTGATTTGATCAAAAGGGCTCCTTAGGCTGGATTTGTGACTCAATTAAGGCCCCTAGGATGAAGTGAGGGAAGTTGAGAGAGTATTTGGGAAGGGTTTGGCCTATCCAACAGACTTTGAAGATGTGAATTAATGAGAAGGGGGAGTGACCTTTTATAAGAGTGGAGAGGGGCACCGTTGCAAAAGCTAGACATATTATTTTATAATAAATTCATATTCAGTTTCTAATGGCTAAAAAGTGGATTATTTAAAGGTTATAGTTTGAATATGTTGGAAAAAACGCAAAAAAATATGATTTAGATAGGTTTGGATTACTATATTAACCTTACCATTAAGTATTGACTCTTAGTTAATTAGTTTCACTTTTACAATGTCTCTTTGTATTTTTATATTATATGGTTAATAAACCTACTATATACATCCAAGAGACCCCAAGTGGTCCATAAATAATACAAATATCATGATATATGACTCTTGGAAGAAACATTGATTTTTAGGAATTTAATATCAATTAATAATATAATATTTATTTTAAAAACTCTTTTATCACAATTTTGACACTCTTCAATAATTGATTTTTGTAAAAATCATAACAGAATGATTACTTCGAAAAAAGATAATTAAAGCATTAATAACATGTCTTAGTAACCTAGAAAATTAGTGTAATTAATAAAAAGTCTAAAATTATATTTATTTGGGTATTTATAATATCAATTATTTTATATTTTCACTATTATGGTAATTACTGCATCATTGTTGGGGGATGAATAATTTATATTATTTATTGTCTAAAAATTATATATAAAATAAATTTATGGAAGAAATCCTTTTATCTTTCTAATGAATATTTTTAATTTAAAATACAACATATATAAGCATATTTTTTAAAAAAGTTTTCTAAAAGATATATGCTTATGTCATTCTTGTATTTATTTTTACTTAATTAATATAAAGTGACATTATCACTTACAAGTTGCTCCATGGGGTCCCAAAATCAACCCAACGATGCCCATGGTCGGACATGTATCCAACAATAATGTTTGGACACATTTTAGGGTAATTTATTATTATTATAATATTATTTGTTAACCCTTATTTACTGGATATACCCTTTAACCATGGTAAATAAAATATTTACCCAAGTAATCATTCAAAATGTCTAAAAATAAAAGTTACCTATTTACACAATTTGTACATCCTGATTTCAAATTTGGAATCCCTTTTTCCAAATTTAAAACACAGATGTGGAAGAAATTAATTTAAAATTAATTCCCATTGTTAAAACAAAGAGTGTTTTCAAAAGATAATAACTATCAAAAGATTGGAACTTGTTTATAACTGGTTTAATTGTGAAATTATGTACAATTACAAACATTGAATTAAATGGTAAAAATATATTCTAAATATACTTTAAAACCACTCAAATTTATAATTTATCAATATTAATTATTTCGATTAAAACAGTTGTTTTTAATTAAAATTTAGTAATTTTCACTATTCATCAAAATATGAAAGTTATTTGAAAAGTACCAAAATTTCACCCTAGGCTAATTTCGATATTCCAAATTAAAAAATGAAGTCCATTTGGATATATAAAAATTATAAAATTTCAAAAAGTAGGTATTACTATTCATAACGGCTAGCTTGATTGGTTGTGGTGTGTTAGAATCTCGAAGTTGCGTACAATGCACGCCATTGAATTATTCAAAGGGAAACATACTTTGGAAGCTTGGGGAGTTACATTCTCCCCTACTTCAATAAATTTTATCCTCACAATTTTTTTTAAAATTGGGTTTGAGAATATAATGGACTGTCCCACATCAGAAAAAGAGTCAATAAAACTATCACTTTAAAAGAAAGGAAGAGAGGTATAATCGTCACCCAATATAACCCATATTAGGATTACATGTAGGAAAACATGGATATGGACGATAAAATAAGTGTTAAGTTCTAATGGAGAGGGATAGAAAACATGACCAGGAGAAAATTAACAGGAAGAAAATCACAAATTTATGTTGCGACAAACGGTCATTAGTCTCCGAGTAGGAAAAGTAAACGGACAACATGTTTTGTTTTAAGATACATTACATAAGGACGAAGAATTAATTTATGATTTTGAATAAGAACATAAAGATATATAATTACTTTTTATATAGAGTTTCATTCATTAATAAATTTTTACCACTAACTCATTTTTTTCTGAACAATGAGTGTTCAAGAAGACTTGGTCACAATGGAAGAGCTAGAATAAACATCTATAGAAATACATGATCCACGTAGGATAAAATATATATTTACCTTGTCTTTAGAGAATAATAAAAACCAAAATGGTTAGTATAATATCTGATGATCCCCCATATGGATATTCCATTAGAGAAACAAACACCAATCTTAATTTCTAATATTCAAACCATCAATACCCCAAAGATAAATAAATACCATTCAATAATCAATTTTCCTTAAATTCCATCAATATAATCCAAACTAATATTGAAACCCAAAACTTATAATAATGTAGTCTTCCACGTTAAATTGTATCTCCAAATGACATTAATTACTCTTAAAGTCGCATACTTAAAAGTAATTAACCTAATCATTTCCATAAATAGCCCAAATCACTATAAATCCAAAATAAAAACATAGATAAAAATCCACCACTACTCCTCAAATGAAATCCCATACTATTGTTTTTTCCTTGGGCATATAGTGTTCACAACAAAGCTAACAACTTCCATAATAACATTTATCACTTAATCACCAAATCATTTTCCAATAATAAGGGTATTCATTTGATAAGACATAAGATCCCAAATCAAATTATTATTGATCAATAAAATCATTTAACTAAAAATAATAGTCATACTTAACAGGGAATTCATGTAGTCCAGTGGTAGGCGATAAATCCCAATCGCACTTTGGTTGTGGGTTCGATTCCCACAGCTTTGTCCGACGCGACGGGTTGTCACACGGTCTACGTGTTGTCTTTTTTCAAAAACTATATTTTATAACATTACCAAAATGAGATAAATTCCTCAAAATAACCATAACATAATTTAACCACAAATCTTATCTCATACCTTGAATTTTCATCCCAAATTATAACAACTTATAATTGCCTCAAACCCAACAATCATATAAAACCAAATGGTTATTTACAACTATATCCAAAAGAGAAAAGATAATTCTTCCTCAAATATCATTCTCACATGGAAAACTGAAGGGTTAAGAATATAAGAGAAAATTATTCCAATGTAAACCCATCAACAAGGTGCACTAATACTTTTTAAACATTTCTCCAACCATTTATTTCCACATATCCTCTTCTTTGTCCCAGAAAATATCCTATAGAATAGGGCATTCACCCAGGTAATGGCCAGGTCCCCTATATATATGGAAAATGAAGGTAAATGGATTCTTGGGACCATTTTTATCTTCTTCCATAGTAGTATTCACTTTTCATCGGCAATTCTTCACTTTATGTCATTCCTTTCTGCACGTAAAACATTTCTTTGTCCCATTGAGACACATTCCTGGGTGTCTCCTTCCACATTTCCTACATGATGGAATTTGAGGATATCTTTCTCTATGGTCTCCACTACTGGAGCTCTTATCATTCATCACCTTTCTCTTCTTTGTTGAGTCCGAAAATTGTTTAATATATATATTGTCGATCATTTTTTTTGGAAAATTGATTTTTCATAAAGACGATATATTTTACTCCTATCAACATTCCATTTTTATGCTCATTGCCACCACTGTTCCCACCTTGTACATCATTCCCAATGTCACTATGAATTCCTTGGAATCCAGCCATTGACTAAAACCTGAAAACATTGTGTGAGTAACAATAGTCATAAAATCATTTAGATATTAACATGTCACCATATTCTCAATTTGAAACACATTAGGATTAACCAAGGTCATTTAGTCTCATCTTATATATATATAATACTTCAAATCGGTTCGTAAAGAAAATGTAAATTATCCCAAGAATATCCCCCGGGAGTGACGTAACCAAGAGTGCAACAAGGCCCATTGTCGTGCACCAGTTCCCATTCAAGTCTAGCTCAAAGTGGTTTTTTTTGTGTTTTACCCCTAGGTACATCTTTGCCAGAGCCGCCTCTACCTACTCCTATCCAGACAGGGATGTATTGCTATGAAAACTCACAAAATCTCTAAAATACCAACATTCTAGGAAGTTATTCTATACTAATCCTCAAAGTTCATCTTATGTCTACATGCTTTAATCAGAGTTTATCTAAATCTAGATTCCAAGGTTTTTACTAAACATCCCTATGATACTAACTATAACGCCCCGACCCCAGTTACCCAGAGTCGGTGCATTATTACATAAAATTGGCATGATCACAAGAAAGATCATGTCTTGAAAGACTGATTAGTTTATTATCCTTGGAATAACTAGATAAATTCATAATGTTTTACATTACATCATAAAAATGAAAACTACAACAACATAGTCTCCATTTTCCCAACTCTTATCCCCTCATACTATCCATGCGTGTTATTCATAATTTACTTCTTCACATCCTGGGAAAAATAACACATAAAAAAGGGGTGAGCTCAAATGCCCAGTAAGGATAACAATATAGCAGAACATAAATAAGAATAAACATTTAAGGAAATGTATAACTAAAACAAAATCCTATTAAACTTGAACTTCAACATAGTATGGAAAAAATAAAATTAAATAATGCCATTTACATATTCACATGGATATTCTAGTAAATGAATAATCACATGCAATATCAATAACCACATTCATAATGATTTAATGCATAATTCCAGACTATCATAACCACATATCCAAGGCCTCGAGCCAAGAGTACATATAAGATTCTGTCAAGGCCTTGTTCCAAGACACTAGATTGTCTAATGCGACCTACCGATGCATCGAGGAGCTATAGCGGGATCCACCTGTCACTTACTAAGTCCAATTCATTCCTCATATGAACATGTTTAAACATAACATAAACATTCATATTAAAACTAGCATACAAAATGTCAATACTTTAACCACAAACCATGAATGGTATAAAAAATCACATCCACAGTCAAACATAACTCATTCCATAAAATATGGAAGATTGTATTGTATTATATTAACCTCAATCGATAATAATTAATGTTATTGACATAGATGAAAATAACCATCAAAACTATTCGAGAGAAATATCCCCCTTTTCTTGAAAACATTTAAAAGTCACTCTATTTTTCAAGAAGCTGTTTAAAAATAGATTTTTGAATCAAAGTGTCCCATACCACTTTGAAACATTTAAAAGGAGTTTTAATTTTAAAACCTTAATGTACATATAAATAAATACTTAAAACAATTTTTAAAACATGGGAATTAATGAGAAAGATTTAGAATAATCAATCTTTAAAACATTTTAAAATGTCATTTTAGTTAGAGTTCCTAACCAAAAGAGAGACACTTGAATAAAAATAATTGAGGAAATAAAAACATTGTAATATCATGATATTAAAGGGATTCATGATATGTTATGTCAAAGTACATTATATACACCATATAACAGTGATTTGGTGTATAACAATAAAGGAGTCTCAATGGAATGTAAATTGAGATGAAATCTATCGTAAAGGCAGTATCCTTAGGGTAAGGATAAATCAACGACATAATTATGAGTGAAAAATATAAATACACTCAATATGATTTGATATTCAGTGTAAAACAATCAAAGGACATTCACACATATTCTTGTAAAAACAACACCAATGAATTGGATGTTTAACTCAACAAATCGAGATTGATTAAAAATTACTCTTATCAAATTCATATTGATGACTTGAGAAATTATCAATTGAGTGATTATGTGTGTCAAAAGTATATCCACAGAAAAGGGGAGTTTAAATTATGTCATATGCAAATGAATAGTGATTCAACACATAATCTCGGAGTAAAATAATCAATGATGTTTTCATAAAGCCGAATAAATGGAAATTGAAATTTCAAATTCCTTTATTGATTTGGTAACATAGAAAACATACACCCATGAAAGAAGGATCATACAATTATGATTTAAATATACATGAGTTAAATTATATTACACAATGAATACAAACATGGCCAGTATACACACCACATGTAATAAATAAGTGGTGAACAATGGAATTCTCACGGAATTAAAAGTGAGATAAGAAACCCCTTACTTTGTACTTTTTCCTTAGTCGACGGTAGGTTAACCTCCTGTATAATGGTGAAATAATTTTTATTGAATTATAAAATAATCATTTATATTAATATGATATCATATATGATATTTTAACATTTATTTGTTAATAATATCTTAGTATTATCATCACTTCGGGTGTTAACTTACTCGTTTTCCTTTATATTCATTGTGACGTAAGTCGTGTTTTTTATGGATAGGTTGTATCTTATTCATATCCATAATTACATAATGTCCTTAAATATTATTTTTAATCATCAAATTAGAGTTATACTTGAATGGATACTATGGAGAATGAATCTCATCGCGTTCGTGGAGACGGTAGTCCGTACGTACGCACGAGCGACAATATAATTCTTTTGATGTTAAAATAATATATAAATGGATGGTATATAATATATACAGAATAATTATCATGTTGTATTTATTATTTACCTGAATTACACATCATTATTATACCCATCCTAATAATAATTTATTGAAAGACAATTACACCTCGACGTGGAGACGGTAAGCCGTACGTACGCACGTATGGTGACATGCCATTCATTGGATGGATAGAATACAGAATATGGTTGTACCATATATATAATAACATCACAGTATATAGAAGATACTAGAGTTGTTATTTTTTAATATAAATAACAAAGAAAAAAGAAGTGGAAGAAGAAAGGAACTTGAGAAAGGTTGGTGAAATTATTACCTCTTCTTCGGGTTCTTCCTTTTGATTTGATCAAAAGGGATCCTTAGGTTCGATTTCTGACTAAATGAAGGCCTCTAGGATTAATTAAGGGAAGTTGAGAGAGTATTTTGGCTGGGTTGGACGAACCAAATGGCTTTGAACATGTGAATTAATGAGAAGGGGGAGTGCCATTTTATAAGAGGGGTGAGGGGCACCTTTGGAAAAGCTAGAAATATTATTTTATAATAAATTCATATTCGGTTTCTAATGGCTCAAAAGTAGATTATTTAAATTTTAAGGTTGGGATAGGTATAAAAACACTCAACCAATAGGATTTAGACAGGTTTGGGTTACTATATTAACCTTATCTGTAAGTATTAACTCTTTGTTAATTAGTTTCACTTTTACAATGTCTCGTTGTATTTTTATATTATTTGGTTAATAAACAAACTATATATATCCAAGAGATCCCCAAGTGGTCCATTAATGATACACCTATCATGATATAAGTTTTTTGGCCGAGCCTTAGATTTTTAGGAATTTAATATCAATTAATAATATAATATTTGTTTTAAAAACTCTTTTATGTCAATTTTGATAGTATTCAATAATTGATTTTTGTAAAAATCATAAAATTATCATTACTTAGAAAAAATTTAATAAAATCATTAATAACATGTCATATTTACCTATAAAATTATTGTAATTCATAAAAAGTCTCAACTTATATTTATTTGGGTATTTATAATATTAATTATTTTAATTTTTCAATATTATGGTAATTACTGAATCATCATTGTGTCATAATTAAATTAAATTAGTTATTGTCTAAAAATTATAAATAAAATATCATTATATGGTAAATAATTTTATCTTTCTAATGAATATTTGTAATCTAAAATAAAACATATATAACCCTATGTAAAAAATGTTTTTCTTAAAGATATATGCTTATGTCATTTTTTATTTATTTTAACTTAATTAATATAAAGTGTCATTATCACTTACAAGTGGCTCCATGGGGTCCCAAAATTAACCCAAAGATGAAAATGGTCGGACATGTATCCACCAATAATGTTAGGACACTTTTTAGGATAATATATATTATTATAATATTATTTCTTTACCCTTATTTACCAGATTTACCCTTTAACCATGGAAAATAAAATATTTACCGAAGTAATTATTCAAAATGTATAAAAATAAAAGTTACATATTTACACAATTTGGACGTCCTGATTCAAAATATGGAATCCATTTTTCCAAATTCAAAACACATAAGTATCAAAATTTAATTTAAAATTAATTTCCATTGTTAAAACAAAAAACGTGTTTTTATGAGATAATAACTATCAAAAGATTGGCACATGTTTATGTATGGTTTAATTGTGAAATTATGTCCAATGAAAAAAATTGAATTAAATGTTAAAATATATTCTAAATATACTTTAAAACCAGATAAATTCATAATTTATGAACATATATTATTTTGATTAAAAAAGTTGTTTTTATTTAAAATTTAGTAATTTGCATTTTTCATCAAAATATGAAAGTTATCCGAAATGTACCAAAAATTTACCGTAGGCTAATTTCGATATTTTGAATCCAAAAATGAAGTCCATTTTGAGAGATAAAAATTAAAAAAATTAAAAAAATTGGTATTACTATTCATAACGGCTAGTTTGATTGGTAGTGGTGTGTTAGAATCTCGAAGTTGCGTACAATGCACGCCATTGCATTATTCAAAGGGAAATGTACCATGAATTCCTGGGGTGTTAAAGAAGATAATTATAAGGGATTATGTTCAGAATATAATAATCACATGAAATGTGGTTACATGGAGAAACATATGATGTTCTTCCTATTCCAAAAATATGACTTTTTGATGTACATTATGTGTACATTGTGTACAAAACTTTTAATGTTACTTTTCAATGTATATTAGTACATATAAATATGAGTCCTTAAAAAATACACAATATGAACTCAAACTACATTCCATTTAGTTATACATAGGCATAAGTTTTTGCACTTTTAATGTCACACATTGTAAGGGGGACATGGTCATGATGTAGTTCACAGACAGACCCCATGTGTTTAATTGATGTGTAGATGTAATTTTCTATACACCATGTATTACCAAGTTTTATAATATTACATTTCTTGAAATGATATTTCTCTGGCCATGTAGAAGTGTAGGGCCAGCCAAGAGTTTTTGATGTATATGTCATCTACATAGTCTACATGCCATATACTATGTACCATTTACCCATTTGAGGATTTATGATGATTTTATACAAGAGAGATATAATTAGACAAATTATTTTTACATTTTGAGTATTTTTTTACCCAGATCAGGATTGTGTAACCATTAGGTTATTTTAGGACACCTAATATGTTTTTTTGGGTGAGGGAGTTGTAGTATATTGGTTTTTCCTCATGTAAATGAATGTGAATGTCTTTTAAAATATTTACATGAGATAAAAACTAATTGTGGTTTGTGGAAAAGATTGGCGTACATGTATTGGAGTTTCCAATGTCAACATTTGTTTAATTTAATGGTACCATCCTTAGTAAGAAGGACATAGTTTACACATGAGGAACCAGATAGGCTATGTTTTCCAGCTAAATCAAGATGAAATCATTGATTTCAGATGGTCCATGATCCATCTACCTATACTGATGTTTAAATATAAATTCCACTACAAAAATATAACATATTATTTTTATACTTTTGGCCTATGTGGATTCAATATTTTAGTGAATGGTTTGTAGGATGGGTGACCTCAAGAGATGATTCTTGGAATACAGAATTTGTTTATGTTAGAGGATCCGATGTGGGATTGTTCATCTTATGTCCTCACATAGAGTATCTGATGAGGGGAACCTCAAATTATAAACTAAACTAGAGGATCAAATGTTGTATAACTATATATTCGTACTATTTTTAGGATCCAAAAAAGGATTCCTCAACTTATGTGATGATTTAAAGGATCCCAAAAGGGATAAATTTTTATATGTGTGGACCTCTAGGATACTCAAATCGATAATTATACTATGTTTTGATGTTAGTGTCCCCAATGGGTACCATGTTAGTTGAACAATTTTGATCAACTAAAATATGTGATTGGGTTACATGGTATTATGTGTCACCTTATAACTCGTATAAAATTTTTGGGTAAGAGGGTTTGTGGGGATAGTGACAACATTTAGAATTTGGATAACCTCAAACTTTACATATTATTTCACATGATTACTATTGATGCGAAAATATATTTATGTATGTGCATCCTTAAACAAGGTATTTTTTGTTTATTTGATATGATGTAAATTGGGGATACCAATAGGTTCTTCCTAGTATCCAAATATTCATCCATAAATGAATTTATTTCACTATTCATATCATATCAATTTATCATTGGTATTTATACATGAATTTTTAATATAGAGTAGGTCATAACAAGTGTCTTAGGACCCCTTCTACATTAGGTGTTACTTAGGATTTCTATCTTATAAGAACCATGTGATACCAGAGGTTACGGGGTGGTCAAATTACCATGAGAATGAGATGTCAACATCCATGTGGATTATTGATGATCAAATCAATTAATTCCATGAATACACTTTAGTATCTATGGATGCATCATTACATAATTTCCCGAAATTTCCTAGTGACATGGGTATTGAGATTATTTTTAAATTATATTGAGATATTATCTTGTATATAATATATTATTTAATATTTATCACTTTTGTTATCCCCCTTATAGATTATTCATGTTCTAATTTATTCTCTTCCTATGGGATGAGACCAATGTCTCAAAAAATAGACATGATTAAACCTGGAATGATTGGTATTAAATACAACATAGTTCCTTATTTATAGGATGTCCAATTGGTAACTAAAAATAATTATTTATATCCAATAAAATTTGGTAGGATAACTATCATTTATAGGACATGTATCCAAAATTATGATCTATCTTTCTTTGATTTTTTTATCACTCGATGATGCATGTATGGATGATCGGTATCACAGAAACCATGGAGTCATAGGATTACCCATGTCTTGAGTGGTATGAAATATATCATAATTCTTAATCACAGGGAATCTAGTTCACGAGGATCTTTAATTCAAGGGTCCAATATTTATTGATTTGATGTATTCATTCATGTTTTTTATCATCTAGGATGAGGATATTGCAGGAGAATAAACTTAGGAAAGTATTTTATTTTTTCACCCCTAGGGGAGGCATACTAATATTATTTATCACCACAAATGTTTTGGTATAGGTTTCTATGAATACTATATTGAAGCATTTATATTGAAAAAGGTGTGTGATGGATTGGGAGATTCCTAGGGTTGCATGATCGAGAAGATTCAATTAGGTGGATTCTTATGATTAGGATAAAGAGGCTTAGTATCTCCTTTGGAAATTTGATATGTGTTTTAGCATACATATACCTGTGGATTTTTGTATACTTATTTTTTGAACATTGTAATCTAATATATATTGTCATCATAGTAGGTGATAAACTATTTTATATATGGAGTGTTTCTTCAGGCCATTATTAGATATATTTTTATGATAAATTTTTTAATATTTATTACTTTCATACTCTTATTATATATTCATATAGATGATTTTTTTAATTATATTATTTTTTCTCTCTTGTGATATTATAGTCTCCCCAAAAAATTACCTTTGGCCTTCACTACAAGTTAGTAGTTTCTGGTGTATAGGGAGGCGTGCTTCATGAGTTGTTTCCAACTGGTATGGTATTTATTTATTTATTGATATGTGATATGTATTTATTCACGACATGTTTTATCCATGTTAAGATTTTTTTATTCTTTTTTCATTATTATATTTGAAATGTTTATTCAAATGTGATGTGTTTACCACTGATTATGTTTTTTTGGATCTTCGCATGTTCTCAAGAAGATCAAGTACATTCATCTTGGTAGGAATGTAATATTCACATGATATAATAGTATTTTTGTTATTTTTATTCTGTTTATTGGTTATATTAGACAAATTAGAAACAAACTTTTATATAAAATTTCTCATATATCATCATGGTGTAATTACACTCAGCTAGATTTTCATTATAACCCATATGGCAGTTTATGTATAATATTAAATGGATCATATGGTGATAAAATATTATATGATTAAAATATATTCCTTCCAAACATGGGAAGTATAACGAACCCTTTTTGGATAGTATATGAAGTATATTCCTTTGTTGTGTACCCCATTGGGGGTGATTTTTATGAGGTTTTATTATATAAACATTCCTCTATAAACTATTTGGTGCTTTACAATATAGATTCATAAGGGGTACCTAATTTATCTAACATGATTTTTGTGTGACTATACCATGAGAGTGGAAGTAATTCATCTGGTATTCCTTTAAATTAGCACAACAGTGGTGTGAGCAAGAAATATTATCTATATTCTAAGCAGTAGTAGTACTGGATACACCTTCAATGCTATAGGGGAAGCATGGGTAAGAACTTATAATTATGGGGAGATAAAATAGTGTTGAGTGATCATGTAGTATTCCATTGAATGAATGAGACACCATAGACCAATCGAGGGGGAATTTGCAAGGATTATTTAGTTAGGAGTTGTTAACATGCACAAGATAATGATCATTAGGTTAAGCATGTGATCATGGGATCAATGGGGTTTGATACTTTAGACCACGAGTTAGGTTGTGCCTTGGGATATATTCTATAGTAAGATTTTTGGGTTTTGGTGAGATTGTTGTAAATTTCTAATACTGACCTATACAATAGTTTTTTGTAGAGTTCACTCATCCTTGAAAAGATGATAGTTAATGATGTTAATAAATAATGTAGATGTCCTTATGTCTGAGGTTGATTTCATGGGGTTTACACAAATTACCAAAATAGTTTTTGAATTAGTGTTTGATAATGTGTATGATAAGACCATATGGGATCAATTAGATTCTTGTTGGTATGCATTATTAGGATTTAGTAAGGAAACATCCTTCTAAGATGTGATGGAGGCATCATGGATGGATAGTGTCAGGATTTTCAAGGATGGGCGAGCATATTTCAGGAGGAGAAACATATGTGTGTTGGTGTTAATCTTTAAAATGTTGTACGTGAGGATAAATGTAATGGAAGATGTATAGTGGGGATGGATTCATAAGGTTTCATAGGGTTTCTCCAGAATTTTTTAAATTATGTAAATATTGTAGACTACATTACTCATGATCATAAAATGGGTGGTAATGTGTGTTTAAAATTGTCACACATATATAAGAGGAATATCCAAAAAATTCATTACATTTTATAATATATAGAGAATGGGATGTATATGTCAAGATATTAGTTCAGTGAAGAGATGATAATGACACTCTTTGGGAGGGGAGCATCACATTATAATGTGAGGAATGAAACTCAACTTGGAAAGATCAAAATCATAGTGATTCTAGTATATTTATATCTAATTTCATCATAGTATATTAGTATTTTTTAAAATCCCATGATATCATGTTCTAAATTTCCCTAGGATTTGGATAAAAACAAATATGGGGGAGAATAAGTTTTTATTTTATACATTATTCATTTTCTTAAAATTGACCAAAATAACATGTTCTTTTAACCCTTGTTACTATATATAAAATCATCACAAGAATAGAATGAAATTAATGTAAATAATGTTGCAAAAGATTTAAAATTTCCTTCCTGGTTTGGAGTACAATATACAAACCATGGGGACAACAGGAAGTATAGGGAAATAAACTAACATAATTAGATAATAAAACATGAGCTAATTAGTGTTAGACTCTATCTATTTCATGATATGAAATATTATATAGACACTCATTAGTTATAAATGTTTTTTTTATTTTTCTAAACCATGAAATGATTTAGAAACATAAGAAATCATGTCACAAAAATATTCTCTATAAATCAACAATCCAATTTCTCTATATGCTAATAGTTCCTATGGTATGCTCTACCTATGTCTGGTGATGATTTTCATTGTGTTCCTAACTAACTACTCCTATAATCCACAATCTCTCTAATGATTAAATTTTTTTCCTCATAACCTCTTTGAAAATATTGTTTTACAAAATATTTGTGTCGTATATATATCTAATGACTCGATCATATGTCTCCAATATAAACCTCTATAACGGACCAATTCTCACTACAACTTTACTCAATTTACTTCTTCATTAAATTCATAAACTAGTTTGGAACTCACAATGATTCAAAATATTCATAATTTATCCTATTTTTACACATATAACCACTGTTTACTTTCTACACCCATTCTAAACCAGAACCCCCATTTTTAGGTGTTATTTTAGGGTTAAATTCATGAATATTATATCCTTTTACTACTCAACAAAAACTCAAAATTTTAATAAACCTACTCAACTAGTATCTAATAGATTATTCTCTTTCCATCTTGAATACTCTTAAAGTATCATGAAAATATTAGGGTATAAAAAATTTTATGAACATCCTTAACCTCATTTATAAGGAACATATTCAAACATCTTTATACTAACTAGATAACAATACATTAAGGATAGACTTTAAATTATCACTATTTAGTTATTTAAAAATATTCTGTAATTTTTTTTGCAAAATCCAAATTTTATAATGTTTTTATAATATATTTATTAAAATGATTACATCTAATGAACTATTTTTGTAATTATTTTTGAAACACCATATTGTGAACAATTGTTATGTGGGATTTATAAAAGGATTTAATTTGATGTAATATTTTTCCAACCTGTGTACATAAATTGTTCTTAGGACTAGTGAAAATATATATTTGACATCTTTCTATCTTATATAAATTAGTTGATTGATGATATGTCTGATCAAACTACATCTCATTATCTGATACATTTGAACTCTTATAAAACATCATAAATTTTCATAAACTCAACCATGTGAAACTTCATGAGATTTCTAATATGATTATGACATTTATTTTTTTAATTGTCTTATTTACATGTATTTATCTGATTATTATTGAAAATATCTAAAGAAAAATACCTCTTTTAGAGGTAATTCAACTATATCATGAAAAAATATACTATTTTGGTTATTCATATAATGGACTCAAACAAATATCTTTTCACTAATTACAATTTTTTTACTGGTATAATATTCTACCACATTCTAGTAAAATCAGGTTAATAGTGTTCTATGTTGTTTTTCTAATCACATTCACAACATTAATATAACAAGGATATATCACTGATCTCTCCCATTTTCAGTTTTATATGATTATTCAATGTCTAACATCTTTTACTTTATAATTATCTTCATTTATAATTTTTCTATGAATGTTTTACATTTTTTATTTCCTATAAACTCTTAAAATAATAAATAGTTTTGAATTATTTCTACCTTTCCAAAAAACAACTACCTTGATCAATCCAATTAAAATGTGCTACATATACCTTTATATAACTAATCATGGATAATTAGTTTTTTATTTATGATAATAAAATTATGTATATTATTTAATCTTTTGACTTTTGGAATGTTTCATAATATGTTAAAAATGATTTGTTAACCTCCATCAATAAATCATAAATAATCATATCAACTCCAACAACTACATCTCGCCGAATAAAAAAATAATAACTCAAAAGATATATGTTATGAACAAATAATAAATGCATTTCAAAAAAATAGAAATGGATATTTAATATCACCCATTTTTATTTTTGGCAAGATTTATTACAATATAACAAAATCAACCAATTTTGGTAATTTTTCTCAAACCATATCCATTTTCATATATAAGTCATTTAAAATACATAGTTTGATGATGATATGTTTTGGAATGAATTATATCTCTCCGTGAAAAAAATTTTTCCCATGATAAGATAAACTACCCTTTAATGATTTATCTCTCCCCCTTTTCATGTAAACAGTATCTTTATATTTAAAAAAATATGTTTTTAAATAGTTGTAATTTCTCTCCCCCTTTACAACAAAATATAAGAATCATGGGGTTCTTTAATATGAACATTAAGATGTATTTCGTGGATGCTATCCATGTAGTTATATCCTTAATAAATCAAATAATATAATCATCATAGATTTGGTGAAAAAACATCAATTTAATACATTGATTATAAATAATCAAGAATAAAATCTCAATCAACAACATTATCATTCATGAAATGGAACATAGTTACAAAGTACTTTGGGCATTTATGCTACCACATAATTTAAAAAACATCAATGAAATATTTATTATCACAAAAAATCACCAATTTCATTCTAATATTCACTAAAAAATAATCCAAAAAAAGTTTTTTACTTATCATTTTTATTGATGAATGGGTTGAATCAAAATATTTATCTTCTACTATATTCAATAAAATAACATCTTTTTTATTAAAATTAAATTTCACAAAATCTACCCCTTATTCAAAGTTCCTCTAGTGTTTAATTTCATATTTCTTCGTATATATGATGTAGTAGCATTTTTTGTTTAATCATTACGATTTTCATTTCACATATTCATTATAAACATACATTCCTCTATTAATATCTATTACTGATAATATATAAATCTATGCAACATTTAATTTTTTTACCCAGAATATTATGATAGTAATCTAATTGAAATCATAAGTGAAAGTAATAAATTCAAAATAAACCATTTTTTATTTGTGTCAAAATTTATCAGAAATATTATATATAAGCGGAACACAGTGTTGGTATGACATTATTTTAATATTTTTATGAATTCCTCTAATCATCTTCCCTTTTTGAAATATTATACAAACAATACTTTCTTTCATTTTCACCAGTTTTATGCTTCTTATAGAATTTACATTGGATTGAATAATAATAATTTTCTATAAATGTTATCAAATTATCGGATTCCAAAACATATTTCAATCATCAACACATTCATAACACGAGTTAAAATATCTCTAATCTGAAATATGTTTCCATTGATTTTTTTTCTCCAATGGTAATAAATTATCCATATTTCAATAGTTTGATTATAGAATAATATTTTCCAATTATAACTTCTATAAAATCATCACAATTCTTGATAACACTCATCATATTTATCTCAGTCCCATCAATAAGAACTACATCCCTTGATTTTAGTTTCATAGCGTCAATCTCAGTTTTTCCAATTCGGTATATGATTACGTAAATATCATTTTTAAAATTAACAAAATACATTTTTATGTTATTTAATAACTTTTATTATTTTTATATCACCATTAAAATGTTAGTAATAAAAACTAACATGAAGCAAAAGTTTCTTTATTATTATATCATTTAGAGAGGTGTCAACAAAAAACACCATTATATATTATTTTATTTTTTTAGTTGCGATTTCATTCATAGATTTAGAAAATTGTCCTAGAATAGTCGATAGACATTATTTAGCATAATGGACCAGTTATCCACATATTCCAAAAACATCCTCCAAAATATCAAATCAGTTTCCTATTAGAATCTTTATAATGTCTCGTGACTTAAATGTTTTTATTCCAAAAATATATGAAATCTGCTCTATTTTGAGACACCATTTCTCTCCCTTATACCATGTCTAATATATTTGGGAAATATGTGGTCTAAATAGTTATATTTTGTGTGCCCATATATACCATAGAAAAAATAATATCAACTAATTCATGTGACTATTTAGAAGAACTATATTTCTATGATAAATGTTTTTTGAAGATCATTTTATTTTGTTGGGATTGTTTTCCCAGAGAATTTTAAATAATTCATAGAGTTTTAATTTTATTCTTTTAGAATATGATGTTCATATTATATCCCATATCAATTTATGTTTTATAAATTTTTTATTAGACCTTTAATGTTATTTCAATTAGATGGAATTGTATATTTATTGGTAATAGATTTCACATTATTCATAGAATGATTTTTCTCTATCTAATTTGATTGTACATCCTTCCTCTAAAAATTCATGGAATCATATTACATAAGGTATATTCATACTCAAGAAATAATAGTTGATTTTTAAATATATAGTCTTCCTTGTCAATATGATTCATATGATGATATTCTACAATCATTCATTGTTCTATAACTTATAGTTCAATGTTCATAATCTCATAAATGTATCTATTAATATTTTTAATTAAATATTCCTTTAAAAAATTCTTTATTTTTTATATTCTTTCTTAATCAATCTACATTAATTCTTGAGTGTTGTGTTTTTCTCAAGACATGCAACAGTTTCAGATCTCAACTGATATCCTATGTTTGTTTCATTATCTTATTCTTCATCACCGTTTGAGAAAAAACCTTTCTATAAACATTTAGAAATGGATTTATTATCTTCAATATATTTTCATCTTCGGAAAAACTATTTTTAATAGAGTAATATTCAAATTTATTTCTCAAAATTCTTCTTATACCCTTTCAAGTGGACCTTTTTGTACATCTAGTGGGATTTTATATTATATATTTTTTACCACATCTTCCACTGAGGGTTCTCTTTATAATAATATTCATATTTTTTAAATCAATTCATATGAAAATATATAGAAACATTCCACATTTCTCTAAAATAAAAACAATTATGTGTGTCTTTCCCACAATATTTTCTTCACCCACTTCATTAATTGTTAGATATAAAATAAATAATTATATTACTCACTTGATCATCTTATATATCTTCTAAGTTTATATTGTCAATAGTAGTATGATTAGAATAAAAAAACAATTTCTTATAAATTAAAAATCCATTCAATCCTTGATAATATTTTTCTATACCTCATATTTCTTTATCTCATATTCAATAATATGGTCATGTAATTTTCCTATAGATATATCATCTTTATCATATAAGGAAAAATTATATAATAATCCATTTCTAGAAGTTTACTCATTAGATTAATAAAAATTGTATAATCTTCAAATAAATCAATGATTCCTATAATATTTTAATTATTTTTATTAAATATATTGAAATACTCTATAATGTTTTCATTATTTTCTATTCGGATATCTGAAAATATTTTTCAAATGTTTTTTGTCTTTTATTATTTACATGGAAATCTCACTTGATGATACATTTTATCTTGTCTCATGTTTTCTTAGTCGTACTGATAACCATAAATTTTATAAAATAATTTAATAAATAATAATTTATAATAAAATGGATAGATTTATAATATAGGTCATGATATATTTTGGAAGAAAATATCATTGGAGAATCATTCTTAATGACTGGAACCCCAACTATATCTACATTAACTATCTATAGGCTAGGAAATAAGAGATACTACATCATTCTATTTTTACAAAAAATATTATTCTTCCAACATAGGTAGGAATGAATCTTTTATAAAGACCCATGATTTTCATAACTATATGTTGCATCTTATATATATTGTTATTAATTATATTACAAAAACACATTCCCATAGATTGTAATAGTTTATTACATTTGGAAACATGGACACAATATTATAGTATAGTGAATGTTATTTAAGGATTCCAACAAAGATCATCCTTCTTTGTACCCCAACATAAAAACTACCTTCATAACCATTGAATTAAATATTAGAAAATCGTGAGCTTAAATTCTCTGTATGGGTAAACATGGAAGATTCCAATATATTATATTATGAAATTATACAATAAGAAATATGGTTATATGATCAGAATAAAAATTCATAAAAACATTTATTTTTCATAAATTGTTTCAATGGAAGAAAACAATAACATTTAAAAATACATGAATTATAAGAATAGAACATCATCATAACTCAATCATGAAACATAATTTCATATCATAAATTTCTATTGGATAATCATAAGTATGATAACCAATTTATATTTCTTGGATGACTACCATAAATCTCAGATTAAGACTTATTGTGTTATTTGCCCCACAAATCAGTCGCATTGTCTTGTTTCAAATGATAGATCATGCACATTGATTTGTTTCATTTCATAGATCTAGCATATAAAAATATTTCCCATAACTATATATTGAGATATAATTTAATACCCAATGAATTGGAAGTATATATAGGCCCCATACATAAATTAATGAAAACTATACAATGTGATCCACATGATCAAAAATAATTCACCGTATTTGGACATGTGTAGTGAAATGAGTTTTATAATAACATTATTATAACATAACTTGTCAAGAATAAATATGTTTCATAAGATTCATTTCAAAATAAACAGAAACCAATCGTATAATGAATAATAATTTTATATGTGGTTCAAATCCCCATTAAATAAAAATTAATTCATCTCCGTCAGAAAATGAATACTCTTTTAAAATATTAGTTGATGTAATTGATTAGGAAAATATCCATCTTTTTTTCAATAATTTTTTTTAATTTCACAAATAAAATTAATTAGAAACATTTTTTTTATAAAATGAACATCATGTACTATAATGTATGATTCTATGTATTACTCAATCAAAAATCCATAAAATTCTATTTATTCTATATATGTAAAAAATTTGTTCTATGTATTTATGTTGGAGAAGTCCTTAATACCATTGTTTAAAAAATGAATAAAATATATTTTTCAAACAATTTCTCAAAAATGATAACATTGATAAAATAAAATATAATATTAATATGATAATATTAATATTTTTTTGAAAATATTTTTATAAAACATAGATATCTATGTTGAATATTTCACAATTGAGACTTAAATAATAACCATCCCAAATATTGATGAGATTGTAACATAAACCCTTAACACATTATAATAAGTTGAATCATATAGTTCATTAAATAAAATTTTTTTATGGATCGAAAAACACTATATTATTCAGTATAATAATCATATAATATATTCATGGGAATTATATACACCACACAAAAAAACAGTTTGTGTATAAGGCGTGTGTCACAAAAAAAGTGGGACAAAAATCCCTTATCTCCAGTACCTACATACATGTTCACATTAGAAATTTATTTATAATAAATATATATTTATTAAACATATATTCTGTAATATTAATTTGTATTATTATTTTATAACATCTTATCAACAGTTTATTAATAATTCAAATTATTGTTCAAGGTTATATCTGCTTTATTTTCCAAGCATGTTTTAGTTCAGCAGTCCCGGTCCTTATAATTTTATCATTGTATCATCATTTCTAGAATCATAAATATTATATATATATATATATATATAATTCATCTTAATTACCACCCATGTGATATATAGTATAAAAATGGATCACAACGTATTGTGGATATGGTAATCCATACATAAGCACAAGAGAAATTACCATTTACAAAGGATTAGTTGGTGAAATGGTTGGTATGATGTTATCATTCCAAAATTATATTATATCATAAATATAATATTTTCAAATTAAATGAATCAAAATTCCAACTCCTATGATATAGTGATGGAAAATGAATTATACCGTTATGTGGAGATGCTAAGTCGTTTGTACCTGTGAGCGATACTTTCACTTCTCGATTAATTAGAAATAAGTTTTATAATGGTGGGTTCATAATGATAATAAAATTTATAAATATTTAAGAATATTATATTATTATATTATTATTTATATGAGGTATATAATAGTATGTAAAGAGATTGAGCAGTTAGTGATATTACCACTTTATAGAAATAGATCTGTTAGATCTCATCTAATAGACATTAGATTCAGTCTGTTGGGAAGAGAAACACCTATAGAATGTGAATAAGAAATTTTAGAATAAAGTTTTTCAGAGTTTTTTTCATCTAGAATACTCAATGTGGTGAAATGTGATGATGGAGGTTGTTCCCCTTTATAATGATGGCGGGCGACACTTTTGGAATTTCTCAAATGATTATATTATAATAAATTAAAAATCCATACATATACTTCATAATGAAGTTTTATTTGGTGATAATGTTTTATAAGGTGGTAATTCCATACAAAAAATATATTTTAGAAATGTTTTGGGGTAATTTTAAACCTTATCATTTTGATTAACCACTAGTTAACCTATTTTAATATTAACTATGATAACAACATATTCAATATTAAAAGGTGGGTATTATTTACTTATAATGTGTCAATTGAATAATAAATATTTAATTTATAATATTTCATATCATACTTTTTCAACTTTTTCATTTTTTTTGTTTTCTATCAAATTTAATAAAACATTGTTTTCATTAAATATCATTAGGGTCAATTTTTACACTAAACATTACATTAAGTTTAATAAAGTCAATACAGTGAAATCACACTAGAAAATACCATTTAATAAATCCCTAATATTTCACATTCACCTGAAAATATATTTTGATTAAATAAATTAATTCAATTTTTATTTCATCTATAATTTTTATTATCACTTATTTGTGATTTTCAATAATTGAATAATTTCTGCATCATCATTGTGTAATTATTCATGCTAATTATTTCATTTCAAAAAATTAAAAATAAACATCCATGATATAGATAATTATATTGATTTAGTATTTTTAATTATATACTACTATATATAACCTATAACCATAAATTAATACTAATCTACTTTTTTTTGACAAGAAGACAGATTCATTAAAGATGGAGATCAGCAGAAATACAATCATATAACCATAGTGGGAAGTGATCAAGCCAGAGAGAATCATCGTAAGGAGGGCCAACGACTGCCAGTTGGTGAGCGGCCTTGTTCTCTTCCCTTTTTATGAATGAAAAAATATAGGATGTGAAGTTTTGTCTGAGAGAGTGAATACTCCGAGTAATGGACCCAAAAGATTGTAGCCCACCGTCGTTGAGATTGATGGCATTGATGATGGTGAGACTATTTGATTCGATGTGAATGGAGTCCCATCCATGGTATTTTGAATGATCTATCCCAACAAAGATGGCGGTGGCCTCCGCGACTGAGGGATCCCAAAGTGCATGGCGTGATTCTTGTTTGGCTGCAATAATATATCCATGGTTGTCCCGGGCCAACAAACCTAGTCCAACAGGTCCATCCTTAGAGAGAGAGGCATCCAGATTAATCTTTATAGTCCCTTCCGGAGGGGGGGAACCACTATTGGGAGTGAGGAGAGGGGGTGAACAATCTTTTCTGCTCAGTGTGGTGCTGCCAACCCGCAATCCAAGATGATGCCCGGTCAATCCAATATATTTGGGGCCTACCAAAAAGATTGAAAATGGCTTCGTTCCACCGATCCCAGATAATCCAGGTCAAAATGAACAAGTAGCCTGCTTTAGACGGTGAAAATGTGGAGCACCAGCGCATCATGAGAGAAATAAGTTCTGTGGTAGCGTCCAGGAAATGATCTGTGGAAGATCCCCAACAATGCCAAACCTCCTGAGCCCCGGGGCATTTAATGAGAGCATGAAGAGGGGATTCAGGGACACCAGGGCAGATGGGGCATGAGTTGTTGTTTGAAAAGTTTCGGTAGGCTAGGAGGATCTTTGTATGAAGGATACTAGTGCACACCTGCCACCAAAAAAAGAGGATTTTAGGTGGGAAATTGAGTTTCCAAATTGATTTCCAGGGCCTCCCATCCCCTTCAGTTATTCGAGCACTGAGAGCGAGCCGGTAGCCGGATATCACCGTGTAAGCTCCCGAAGTGTCATTGGTCTAGTAGAGATGGTCTGGACCTGTGTCCGGAACATAGGGGATACTCAGTATAATCCTTTTGTCCCTCTCATTAAACAACGAGTAGAGTTTTTCCATGCACCACCCCGCTCCCTGACCATCAAAAAGACATCAGACAGTGGCGTGTTCGGAGCCTGGATGTATAGGAGATGATGCCTTAACGCCTGCCGAATCAATGAGACGGGGATCAGTACCAATGTTAACCATTGAACCATTTCCAATCCTCCATCCTAGTATTTTCTTCAAAATATTGCAAGCACCCCAAATACTTCTCCAGAGAAAACTGGGTCGATAGCCAAGATGGGAGTCCAGGAAATCCTTATGTGGGAAATATTTAGCCCGGAGAACTCGCGCACAGAGAGATGATGGGTGATTAATAATGTTCCATCCTTGTTTATCCAGCAGTACATCATTAAAAATGGAAAGGTCTCGAAAGCCCATTCTGCCTTCAGATTTGGGTTCGCAAAGTAAAGGCCAGGCGATCCAGTGGACTTTATTTCTGCCATCATTTCGACCCCACCAGAAGTTGGATGTGATGGAGTGAATCTAGGTAATCACCGTGGAAGGAAGATTAAATATAGACATCAAATAGCTGGGAACACATTAAAGAGCCTCCTTGATGAGAGTTTCCTTCCCAGCATTGGAGATTTTTTTGGGGGCCCATCCTTGGATTTTTTTTCTCAATTCGATCCGCAATAGCTGTAAAAATTTCTTTCTTTGACCGACCAACCACTATCGGGAGCCCAAGATACTTTTGATGCTTTTCAACCATAGGGATTCCCGCTATAGAGAAGAGTTCTTCTCTTTTGGGTGGAGAGACTCCAGAGCTAAATGAAATTTCTGATTTTCCCTGGTTAATCATTTGTCCATAAGCCCACTCGTACTGTTGAATCACCTGGAAAATGGCGGTACACTCGTTATGGGTATCCCTAGAACATAGAAGGAAATCATCAGCTAAGAAGAGGTGGGAGACTGGAGGACCCTTGCGGCACAATTTCGCCCCATGAATTCTGTGAGAGGAGGCTGTCCTGGAAAGGAGGTTTGAGAATACATCATCCACTAAAATAAAAAGGAAAGGTGAAAGAGGGTCTCCCTGGCGAAGTCCACAGGACAGGGAGAAGCCTCGGGTGAGCACCCCGTTGACATTAATACAGAAGGACACAGACAAAACGCAATGCATAATCATGTCAATCCATTTTGTGCAGAAACCCATATTAAGCATCACTAATATGAGGAAGTTCCACTCCACTTTATCATAGGCCATAGCCATGTCCAATTTCCAAGCCATGATACCTCTCTTTGCTTGTGATCCTGTTTTCATGGAATGAAAAACTTCATGAGAAATAATGGCATCATCAGGGATTAATATTTTTTCCACAAAAGCACTTTGGTTCTCCGAGATGATGTCGGGCAACCAGGGATGCAGCCGATTAGCCAGGATCATTGAGAAGATCTTATACAACACATTGCACAGACTGATAGGTCGAAAGTCCGAGAATACTAGTGGATTTTTCATCTTGGGAATGAGGGTAATGACTGTTTCATTAATAGCCAACAGTTCCGTTTTCCCTTCCCAAATATTCCTCATCAGATTGCAGATGTCTGGACCAATGATGTGCAAGTAATTCTTGAAAAAAAGGGCATGGAAACCGTCTGGACCCAGGGCCTTCGTAGGGTGGATTTGCTTTAATTCCTGGAGTGTCTCGTCATCCGTCACTTCTTTGGAAAGTTTCCAGTTAATCTCATCAGAAATCACGGGTGTAATGCAATCCTCTATCTCAGTAGAAATGTTGGATTGTCCTCCGGAGAAGAGATCCTGAAAATAGATCAAGAACACTTCTTGGATTCCCCATGTTTCTGAAACCTTACTTCCACCTGGTTTTAATATGCAGGAAATAATGTTGTTTCAACGTCTAGATGAAGCTTTCTGATGGAAATACCTAGTATTAGTGTCCCCTTCTACAATATGGATATCGCGTGCTCGCATAGCCCAGAAACCTTCCTTTATGCGCAGTGTAGTATCTAGCTCTCATTTTCATAGACAAGATTCAATTTAAAAATTAAAAATCAAAATATGGGTTCTTGGGGTCCAATAAAATTCATTAAATAATATTTGGGAATTTTTTATGGTCATATTATATTATTTATGATTTAATTTTTTTACCTACATTACCAACTATTCCTTGTATCTAGGATAAAACTACCAATGTTAAAATTCATATTTGTAAAAAAAAAGAGAAACATTTTCTAAATTTATAAATTTTTATTCGAAATACAGAATCAATTTTAAAAACATTAAAATCCAAAATTGGAAATAAATAATTTAAAATTATTCTCTTTGATAGGGCTAGAAGAGAAGTTTTTAATTTGAAAATGTTTAAAAAATGATATGTTTTTTACCCAAATTTAATGTTAAATTGATTACAGTGAACAAAACTGGTTAAAATGAAATAAAATTTATCTAATTAAAATTTTAAATAATTAATAAATATAATTTATAACTATTTATTTTTTAGATGAAAAATAAGTTTTCAATTAAAAATCAGTCTTTTATAATATTAATTAGAATATTAAACTAAATTGATAAATATAAAAAACATACAAAAAATTAAATTTGCATATTCCAACTTCAATGATGTAATTTATTTGGTCATATATAGTTTATACATGTCAATCATCATTTTTAAAAGAAGTTCATCATTTAACTGAGAAAAACATATTTTATAATATTATAGATTTTAATAATACAACTGGTTTATTATCATATCACGTCTATAAAAAAATAGGATGATTGTTAAAAATTATTATGAATATTATATATATATATTTAAGTAATAGAATCCAATAATATGGGTTTTTTATTGGCATAAAACCCACTTGTACACATTTAAATGGTATGTCATTAAAAGATATCCTTTTATTTTCCAAAAGGGTTTTACATGTGTAAACTATACTTTAAAAATATATTTAATAAAGTTATTAAAAAAATTATAATGGATGGGTTATAATTATTTTTTATAAAAAAATACAATAATAAAATGATGTGTTGGAATTTAATTATCACTAACTGCTCACTGTCTTTACAATAATAAAAGATATCCTTTTGATTTTTATTTATTTTGATTTTTAATTATTAAATTGAATCTTCAAACACATCCCATGATGTTTCTTCCCACATTTCTAGAATGTAGATAGTGGGAATTTATTTCCACCATGTTATTTTTTTTATTTTTTAGGAGACTATCTTAATTTTCTTATCAAAACCATGGAAATGGTTAGTATCTTCAATTTCTATTAAAATATTGAATATACATATTATAATTTATTCATATATACTAATATAACTTATGTATAACTGCCTATAGGGAGTTGGATTTAAGGCACTAGGGAATTGACCACCCTTAATTTCAGTAAGGGTGATAATAAATCAAGTGTTCCATTAGAGTCCAATAAAATTTGTTTCATAAGTACGACATATTCTTCATCCTATTTATTACTCTTTAGTAACTATTTCTCTATTTTTGTATAAATATAAAGAGGACCGTAGATATTACAAACAAATTTTTTTAACTATTCTCATTAAATGGGTTAAATTTCCACAAATTGCCTCATATTCTTGATAAGATTCTGAATTTGATCTACTTGACCTTCCAAATAATATATAGCCAAATTCTATTTATCATTCTAGTAACATTGGAAAACATGAAATATATTTTTAGTGGTAATTATCCATTACTCAACCACTATTATAATAGTAGAACCACTAATAGAGGGGGAATGATCTTCATAAAGGGTTCAATAGAGGATTGTTCCCTGATTTTCTCATTTGAACATCTATCGTAAATCATACATTAAAAAATATGAGTGATCTATAACCAAAATTTCTCATTCATTCTCTCATAAAATTTATTTTCTATGGAGGAAAATTATTACGTTGAATATAACAGTCATTGTTAACCAAATTCCCATAGGTTTTATCCCTTTACTAAAACTAGAAATAATTGTGTTTGAAACACAAATAATAGTTGTAAAAACCCATAATTAATTGAGATTACTTATAAATTTTCAATCTTTGAAACCATAGTCTTAATCATCGGTTATTCATGATCATTACGAAAACTATAGGATTATAACATATTTATATAATTATAATTGGGGATATTACTATGGTTTTCTCACCCTAGTTTCATATGGTTGACTAAACCATTGCTCTAAGACTAACATTAAGTACCCGTGATTATAATACATGGATATTAAATTTTTTCAGATAAACATTAATTAAATTACAAAAACACATATATAAGGGACATAATTGTTTAGAGCCTTTAAAATAATGGATACAAACATATATTCCTATGAAAGATCATAAAATTTTACAACAAATAGTTTCCCCTTTAGTACACCTACTTAAAAAATTTATTCATTACATGTTGAAAGGAATCATAAGAAAAAGGGTATTCTCATATTATCAATTAGGGTTAACATGAATGATATTTATTTTTTTATCCTATGAAATAATATGATAATAAATAAGTGTATGTTATCATGAACTATTTCACACCCAACCAATCATATATCATAAAAATGTTTCATGAAAAAAAAATAGCATTTCAAAAGACAAGAATCCTTCAAATTTAACATTAACACAACAAAATCATAAAAAAAAATTCATATAATAAATGTGATTGGCATAATCATATATATAGAAAACCATTTTATATGTCATGTTTAACTACCATGAATCTATTATCATGATTTATCACATGATTCCCCTAATAGATCAAGCACATCATCTTGTTTCCCATCACAGATCAAACACATCAACTTATTTCCCATCACCAATTAAGCATATTGAATTTATTCCCCTAAAAATATAATAAGACATAATTCAATATCTAATGTGTTGGAGGGAGATATAGGTCCCACATATCAGCTAATGGTATATATACATTTGTGTTCAATAGGAACATAAATCATTCACCGTCTCAGAATCCATGTAAATAAATGAGTTTCATAAACACTTCATCATAACATCTCTCGTAAAAAAGAAATAGGATACATAAGTATGATTCCATCAAAAAAATATACCATTAATATAATTAATAATAATGGTATACTTGGATCACATACTGAATAAAGAATAAGTTATATAATATAATATCATCTTAGATGAAAAATGGTTTTTTTGAAAGATCACTTGAAATAGATTTTGAGGAAAATTTAATTTCATTATAATTTTTTTAAAAGATAAAAAAAATTATAATGGAAGAAATCGTATTTCAAAAAAATACTTGTAATATTATAAAGTAAGATTAATATAAGTAATAATTCTAGATTGTGGAAAATTTCATTCAATATGTATATGTTTAAAAAACAATCCTTCCATAATTTATTTTTTGGAAAAGTGACAACAATCCATATTTAAAAAATAAAAGAAATATTCTATTGAAACCATTTTTTCAAAATCCGAGTGTGCGTAAAAATAACATCAAATATTCAATGGATAAAAGTAAAAAAAGTCTTCAGTTTTTGTAGAAATCATGGACATGGATGAAAAATATTCCCCAATTGAGACATAAAACTAAACATTCCAAAATATCAATGAGATTATGAAATAAACCCTTATCAAATTATAATCAGTTGAAACATATTCACCATGAAATAATTAAAATAATATCTATATGAAAATATGAACTCTTAAAGAGAATACTAATTAAAGACATTCAGGGGATGTATATGAACCGTGACTAAGAAACAAGTTGTGTATATTGTGTATGTACCACTAAAATAAAATTGAGAAAAAAATATCTTAACTCAATTATTTACATTACTTAATCACATTAAAACATAATTTATAATAAACATTAACTCATTATACAAATATTACAAAATAAAACCTTGTATTATTTATTTATAACATATCATCTCCAAAATGTTAATAATTAAAATAACTATTCTAGGCAATATCAACTTCATTTTCCAAGGATGATTAGATTTTATAGCCCCAACCCTCATACATTGATCATGGTTACATCACTTCCCAAATCATCAATATTTTATATACATCCTATATATTCATAAAATTATTCCTTATTACAAACCATGAAAAATATAGATTAAAAATGAATCACATCGAATCATGGATATGGGGAGTCAAACGTACGCACAAGGGATGTTATAATTTCCAAATCTATTGGGTTGTAAAAAGGTACATATTATATTATAATTCTAGAAGTATAATTTTGTTATAAATATAATATATAAAAATTAAACCCACTATAATTACAGCTCATAATATATAGTTGTGGAAAATTAATAGCATCTCAACATGGAGACAGCAAACCATACATCCACACGAGTGATACATTCAGTTCTTGTTTGATGGAAAATGGGACGTATAATGTTGCATTAAAAACAATAATAACATCTAATCATATCTATGATTCTGGAATTACTATTCTTGGATTAATAAAATATATATATGATTAGAAAAACAAAGTGATCAATTTGAGTGATTACCTTTTCTTCAAAACAGCTCAGTTAGATATCATCTAAAGGACTCAAGAGTTGGTCCTTTCAGAAGATCAAAACCAAAATAATGTGGATGACGAATTAAAGAAGAGATTTCTTATTGGATTATTGGTCTACAAGATTCTATGTGGTGAAATGAAATTATGGAGGAGGATCCCTTTTATAATGAATCTCAGGGGTACATTTGGAATTTCAAAAAATGATAATTTATAAAAAAATTACATATGAATAAAAATACCTCAAAATGGAATTATATTTGAAGATAATGTTGGATAGGGTGTTAATACCATCATCCAATAGATTTTATACATGTTTGTTTATATTATTAAATATTTTCATTTTCATTAACCCTTAGTTTACCTATATTAATTTTACATTTGAGAACAAATATTTCAATACTAAAAGGCCAATATTTTTTACTTCTAAGATGTAAATTGAACCAAAAGGGTAAATTTATGAAATTTTTTACAATAATTCATCTATTTATTCCTTATTTTATATTATTAAGACTTTAAATTATTTAATAACATATTATTTTTATTGAATAACATTTGTGTACTCATTGAGACTCTTCGTCACATCAACAATATGAAAATCAATAAAGAATGATAAATTCGAAAAAATCAATTTAATAGACCCATAATATGTCATATGAACTGATTAAATAAAATGATGACCATAATTAATTTATATGGTGTTTTTAAATATTTTTATTATCATTAAATTGCATTTTTATTAATTGAATAATTATTAGATCATCATTGTCAAAATACTTATGACTCTTTTTGTGAAAAAATATTAAAAATAAATTACATTGAGTTATATAAACCATTTATATTTCCTAATTTTCTTTATAAACTATTATATATACTATTTAACACAATAGTAATATTATTATACTTATTTAAATCAGTTGTGTTCAATTTTATCACTCCCAATGATTTTAATAATATCTATCTTCTTTTCATGGACATGTGTCCGTCAAATAATTAAAATTAGAACCATAGGTTTTTAGGGATAAATTAAATTGATTAAATAAAATTTGGGAAATTTTTAGGGTCATTTTATATTCCTTATAACATTATTTTTAACCTAATTACCCAACATACACTTCAAAATGGTAAATTTTTTTCCAATGTTACAATTTTTATTTTACAAAAGTAAAACATACCAATTTACTAAATTTTCTCCATTACATTCTGAAAACAGAATCCATTTTTATATATGAAATACACAATTGTGGCTGAAATTAAATTAATATTAATCCCATCGATAGTGTGATAAAAAATTATACAACGTGAAAAAATATAAAATATAATAAAATTTATATACAAATACAATGTTAAAATGATACCAATGACCAAAATTTTATTAAATGATATAAAATTTATCTAATTATATGTTAATAAAATTTATGAAATATAATTTTTCATTATAAATTATTTTGATGAATAATCAATTTTCAATTATAATTCCTTATTTATTACAATTCACTAAAACATAAAACATATATAAAAATACCATTACCTCTACGAATTAAAATTATTATTTAAAAATTTTAAATAAGAAATTTATTTTTTAAAATTTTAATTTGTAAAAGTACTAAATTTTAGTTTTAAAATAATTTCTTCTTTAAAAGGAAATAAAATTTATTTTAGAATAATATATATTTTAATCATATAAATATAATTATTGTTATATAATATATAGAAAAAACATTGGTTGAATGTTATACATTATATTTAATATAATATATATATCGTTAGGACAATCCAATAAATGTGTTTTTTTGGTATTAAACAGTCTTTTGCATATTTAAATAGTTTATCAAAAAATATTTTGTTTTCATTTCAAAAGGTTTTTAAATGTATAAACCATTATTTTATAATTTAATTAATTATATTCATAGCCACTATTCTATGGTATATGATATAATTTTCATGGTTAATAAATTGCAATAATAAAATATTGTTTTTTAAGTTTCGTGTTGTCTGTAGCACAATATAAATCTGTGTTGCGTGTAACAAAAAAAATTCAATGAAATATTTTTTTAATCTATCTAAAAAAATTTTGTTATTACATATATTTTCATATATTATAATATTATCCATGGTATATAAAAAATTGGTGAAACATTATTTTATTCCAAAAGAAGATGCTTAGAATCATATGATGAAGAATGAATGGTGGTTGAAACTATAGGGATCTTCTAGAATTTTATTCACTTTATCATAATCCCTGCAACATATTTAATTTTTATCATTATAAACAATATTTAATAATATTTTTAACATGTTACAGTAACACACTAAATAAAGGAACACATGATTTATATCGATCATCACCAATGTGGTTGAAAAAATTATTTCAATTGAGGCTCAAATTAGTCTATGAAAATCATCTATGAAAAAAAGTGAATAAAAAATAATCGAACTCCCATTATACTAATTATAACTCCTATTATGAATGATTATTCTATCTTTCTTTATTTACAAATATTTCTTTATTTTTCTTAGCAGTTTAATATTGAGAATTTTTTAAAAACAAAAAAATTATATCATCAAAAAATTATTTGATAGACTTTATTCATCTAATACGAGTCCATATGGTGGGTTTAACATACATCTTTTGAATTTTTTAGTTAACCTCACTAACTATAACAATAATTTTTGTTCTATTTGATGAAAAATTAATTATTCGTCAAAACATGTTTGGAAACATTCTACGATACAATATTTATCTAGAATATATAACTGATGACAATGTCTAATGTCCCATATTGAGAACTATCTCTGCTATCACATCTTATTACACCAATTTCTCGTGTAAAATCATAAAAAAATCCTAACATGGTCAGAAATAAAATATATTTTAATCATTCAAAACCTTTTGTCTTCTGACACAAATGAATAGTGTTCTGCTCTCACACCCATACTCTACATGAACCCTCCATTTTCGGTGAATTGATATGATAAATAGAGGGAAGAGAAATTAATTTTCTTACTCAAGGAAAAACTAAATTCCGAAGTTCCCCCTAAATAATTTTTTTCTTGGCTATTCTCTATACATAATGAAATTGTTTAATGTTTCATGATAACTCTAGTATCTAAAAAAATTATTTCAACATCATTAACCATGCATTAAGGGACTTATTGAAATGTATTTATCTCAAATAGTGATGACATGTTGAATGGTTATCTCTATATCATATTTGGTATATTAATTACATTTTTTATTAATAGCTTCTCATTGGGTGGCCTTGAAAAAGATATGGGTGTTCTGAAACCCATTATTCAACAATCTATCATTATTTTTGATTGATAGGTCCCTTAATTTGGAATTTTCATGGTTTTTTATATCTAGTTATTTTTTACATTAGGTTTATATTGCAATTAATTCCTCATATACATTGTCGAGTGTGAATCTAAAAATTGAATCTAGTGTTATGAAACCTATCACCCAATCCATATTTTACATGTTAATTTTGATGGGAGGAGTCATCTACCAAATTTTGTTCATATATAACAAAACAACATTTTATCAGTGGGATACACTGATTCATTGATTTATTTCAGTATTATACAATCATTCAGGGAGGGATAAGACTGTTTTCTATTTTTTTCTATATGTTTTAATCTTTTTGGACTGTATGGGCCACTAATTTCTTTAGGTCATTATTTTTATGTAATTTTTTCTCTACACATGTAATGATTTTCCACTTTTACATGGTTTCTAAGGAGGATTTCATTTTCTTGACTAAAAACATGTCTTTGCCATTGAATATTTAAAAAAATAATTTAATGATTGTTAATCTATTTAGTAAATGAACAATTATCCATCTAACTCTTCTTGAATGACATCAAATATTATATGTTTAGAAATATCATCTTTGAGATACATCATGAGACTTTCTATTTTAGTACATCATTAATATTTTTTCTGATTATATTCATCGTACTAATCCATTATACGATCATTGAAAATATAGGTAAAATCATTCATTTTTATCAGAATTCATAAATATTAATCTAAAACTCAGTCGAATGTTCTTCATATGAATAACTCGAACTGATAGATTTACACTAATTATAAGTAGTTTAATGGGTAAATTCTTCTTCCAATATCCAATAAATTCATTTTTATAGAATTTTAACCTAGAGTTCTTGTCAATTTTTCATATTCATAATATCAGGGATCAAACATTTAATTCTTATCAATATTTTTAGAAGACCTCATTCATGTTCAAACAAGGCATTAGATACTTTTTGTAATACCATGGTATAAATAAAATTGGTATCTCATAATTCTTGTTTTAGGAATATTTTTCATAATAAATTATACTTTTAATTATGAAAAATGTGATAATTTGATTTTAGAAGAAAAAATTTCACTTTTTAGTGATTTTTGATATATAAAGAATTTTTATGGTAAAAAAACCATCATTTTAGAATTTCAAATGTCAAAATTGACCTTGGCTGAATTATTTAATTCTTTCTTAGAAGTTTATATTTGATGAATTTTATTTTATAAATACTGTTATTTTGAGGAAGATTATTTTATGAATAGTTTTTTTTATAAATAGTAAAAATATTTTATTATTAAATAACTTTTTTATAAGAAATTATTTTTAAAAATATGACATACATGGTTATAATCAGGGTGAAAAAAGTGGTTGAATAAGATCAAATTATTATTTTGGTGAATAATAACATTACCCATTGGTATAGTAATTCTACCCTTAAGAATGGTTATGTTACCAGTGGAATAGTGACATCACATAAAGAAGAACACATATGTTTTGGCCATCTTAAGTGGTAATGTGATATAATTATATCATAGTTTAAGTAAATAAATGTTTTCATAATTTTTAGTCAAGTATTAGTATATTATTTATTTAATTTTATTTAAAATGAAATTAATTTTTATAAAATTCAGTTACCTTTTGGATTGTACATGTCAAAAATTGGTTAGGGTGAATTTTTCAGATATTTCTGAAGTACTTGAATTTTCAGTGAATAGAAAAAATACATTTGTCACTTGAAGTGTGTTTAATGAAATAATTAATGATGTAATCATGATTTAATAATTCTGGTGTTGTTTTTTAATATAATATATTTTATAAGGTGTTCCAAGTGTCTAATACCATGGGAAAACCAATGGTTTTTCAAATACCAAAAGTGAGGTGTCCCTTGGAAATTAATAAAATATTCTTTCACTTTTTCTATAAATACCAATCCATTCTAGAATTTCTTTAATTAAAAATTCTTCCATAACTATGATCTCGTATTTTACCTCCAAAGGTGTCCTTCCAAGGTTCCCTCAATCCCCCAAGGTCTTATATATAAAGTTTATGAAGTTACTCTTCATGGATAGGGATCCTTTCACCCTCCTCTTTTAGTGGTGACTTCCATTATGTTATGTCTTTTGGTTTCCGTTTTATTTTCTCAGGGTATGTTATTTTTTATCCATATTTATGACCATTTTATTTCCAAGTGATAAGGTACCTTTTTTTTCTCAATAGTTTCTTATTTTAATTTCTATGTGACGTCTTTAGGCTGCAAATGTATTGTAAAATTAATCGCATCTTTTTTTCAAGTTTACTTTCCATGTGGTACATCATTCAAATATGCACACCAAGATCTTATTTATATGTTATTATGTACCTATACTATAAAATGTTTCATCTATGGATGTTATAAACTTTTCATCTATAATATTAATGTTTTCTAAAACCATGTTTCATAACTTTTATACTGCAGATTTTTTTTTTCAAAATATCTCTATTTTTTCCCAAGAAATTATTTTATTTTCATTATGTGAAGAACCAAAAATAATTTGTTTCTGAAGGTATTCACCAAGACATAAAATGATATATTTGATTCTGGAATTTACTATCATAAAACCCTCATTTCTTTTCCATGGATTATAAATGACATAACGATCTTGTTTTTAAGAGCTTTCTAAAACGTCAAGATATTGATATTAAACCCATTTATTTTATTCTCTTTTCATTATTTGTGAAATGTATAATTATGATCAATGTGTATCACTTAAAAATATATTCAATTTATGGTTTCTCCTTGATATCACTTGATTTCATTAGGTATTGAATTGAATCTCTAGAGATGACAAGTTTTGAGATACCTTGGTGAATAACCTTAGTAATTTTTTTTGACACCTTGGGGATATAACTTGGTGATATATAAAGGAATGTATAAATTAAATGTCGTACCCACATTTTCACATTACTATTAATGTTATTATGTCTATTATATGGATATTTATCATTCTTTTATGATACCCCTCAGGTTGGTTTTTAATATCACTCAATATCACTTGTAAAATGTTTCACATGTTACCTTACTAGGACTTCTGCTCGCCATTTCTATTGATGTATTTCTCTGGGTTATTAGATACAGAAATTGAACATAGTATGAACCTATAATAAATCCTTTAAACTTTATTAGTAGGCAGTTTTATGTTTTTATGTATTCTTTTTTGGATTTACAACACACTAGATTTTAAATATCATATGTTTTTAAAATGTAATGAAAAGTTATGTAATTAAAACGCAGGATTCCATCGTTTTTATCAAAGAATAGTTTAGTAATTTTTGGAAATTAATCATTGAAAACATTAGTAAGAACCTTATATAAATTTTTAAATATAGGAAAACATCCTAGTTTTTTAAAATATTATGGAAGTGGTTTTCGATCAAATAAATCCATGTCTAGATACAAACGAGTAGATATGGCTCTTGTATAGATGTACCAAGCAGTGAAAACTCTAACAAGGAGTTTTGGGATTGACCTGTGGTGTCCAGGTACATGAAAACAGTCCATTCTACACTCTTGATTTGACACTCCTAGGGGATATGGTTGATTAGTAAAAATATTTTTATTAATCATTATGAAGGATTTATAGAGAAATGTAATTATTGTTAAGGAATAATATGTTTTATAATAATGTTTTAAGACATAATAAACATTATAGTTAAATGATTCGTAAATTAAATAATATTCTCATTAAAGATTTATTCTTCTAGATAATGGCTCGAAATAGGTGGAACCATATAAATGGTGACTGCAATGGACCATGCCCAGAAGACCCTCCAATGGAAGCTAGAATGGAAAATTTCATGAGAATGATGAACCAACTGAATTAAGATATAGGAAATAACATGAATCAATATGAGAGAACAATTTCACTGTGAAGTGAAAACCATTCTACTGAGTCCTTTATGCATTAACAACCACCAACCTTCAGTTGATCAATTTACCCATTGATTGATGAACAACGGATCCCCTCTATTTAGAAGATATTTTCTGCAATATGTTGTTCAGAACAAGTGAATCCCACCCTAGATTTTTACTTCTTAGAGGGAGAAGATTATCAATTTTGGGAACTAATAGAAAATAAAAATCCAAGAGTGGAGGTTTAGGCTATATATTGGGAAGAGTTCATATGGATATTCATCAATAGGTATTTCCCTCATTCTATGAGAATAGAAACTAAGAAAATATTTCTCATGATCAAGTAGATGGTGGATGAATCTATGGGACGCTATGAGATTATCATCACAAGGCTTTCAAGTGACAACTTTAACTATGTCATCGGTAAAAATGGTAAGGTTGATAGATTCTTCGATAGACTAAGACCTTATATGTGGCATAATCTAGCCTACCAAGACTATGATATCTATGGGGAGATCGTGCATAGTGCGATGCTAGTTGACCTAGAGTTTTGTGATTCTTAGAGGTCTTATAAATCCAATAACAAGAATAGATCAGTGTATCTATGATTAGGGAGAATCTTTGATCATGGGAGAAAAGCAAAAAAAGTGCATCGTCTCACATAAAATAAGTGTGGGAAGAAACATATGGGGAACTTCCTACTCGAGAGCAGGATGTGCTACAAGTGTGAAAGAGATGTCCATCTTTTTTAGAATTTTCATAGTGAGGTGAAACCTCAAATTCATAACACTAACAACAAGGGGAAGATGGTGAATGAACTACCTGATTTCTAATTTTTCATGTGTGTAAAACTTGGGAAATTTGCTAATCAGTATCCAAATCCAAGGGCGCTGGAGGGAAATTACCATCAACCTCATCAAAGGCCAAGGGAGAAAGGTCAGGATTCTGATATCACTACGGTTGTAGTTTAAGTAACAAATGAATTTGTGGAAGGTATTGTTGTTTTTCTATCAATGAAATTAAATACATTGTTTGATTCTGGATCTATGCATTAATTTATTTCCTCCATATTTGCAAAGAATTTAGAATCAACAAGTGAATTTTGTGAGGAAGAGTTTTCAATCAAGACTCATGTTGGGATTATCAATGAATTATCAGTTTTTAGAAACTCTACAATTTAATTTTGTGAGCACATTTTTTATCACAATCCATGTAGTCATTCCCATGATGGAATTCGACATTATAATAGGGATAGATTGGATCTCAAGGAATAATGCTAGGATCAAATGTAGAAGAATGAAAATATCAATAGTCATTAATTGGAAATCTATAGTTATCTTCCAATGAGACATTACTGAACAAGATATTTTTCTAGAAGAACCTCATAAATCCTTTTTATAGAGTTTATTGGTTAAAACGAATAATGAAATGAGAGTATAAGGAAAGAAAATGTCCCCATCATCCAGGAATATATTGACGTATTTACTCATTAGTTACCTAGACCACCCCCAAAAAGAGACAAAGTGTTCACCATTGAACCCATCCTTTGATCTCATCAAATATCAATGACACTTTATATGATGGAAAATGTAGACCTGGAGTAATTAATGATGCAACTCCACGATCATTTGTATAAGGGATTTATCTGACCAAGTGTTTCTCTTTACAGAGAACCAATTCTGTTTGTGCAGATGAAGGATCGATCAATTCTATTATGCATTGATTATAGAGAACTAAACGAGATCACTGTGAAGAACAAATACCATCTTCCACGAATTGATGAATTATTTGACCAAATTTGGGGGGGGGGATAAATTATTCTCTAATATTGATCTTCAATTTGGTTATCATCAATTTAGGGTGAAGAAAGACGATTTTCCAAAAATATTCTTCCGATAAAAATATGGAAAAAATGAGTTTTTAGTTATACCCTTTGGACTGACTAATGGACCTTATATTTTTATGTATTTAATGAATAGATTCTTTAACGACTACCTTGATAAATTTTTGGTAGTTTTTATTGATGATATTCTGATATATCCTAGATGTTGACAGGACCAAGAGGATCATTTATGGTTTATCTTGAAAACACTATAGAAGGATAAGCTTTATGGAATGTTTATAAAATATGAATTTTTTTACAACAAGTTGCTTTCTTGGGGGACATTGTAACCAATAAAGGAATTACAATTGACACTACAAAGATGATTGTTGAGGATGATTAGTCGTAGCCTAAAAAATAGTTATGATTCATAGATACATTATATTAGATTGGTAATATAGGAGGTTGTGAAAAAATTTCATGACATTAAATTCCATTAACCATGTTCAATTGAAAAGGGGTCAAGTTCATATGGACATTGTAGAGTGAGGAATGTTTCCAAGAGATGAATTGTTTACTGCTCCTATGATAACTCTTCCTTCAGGTGGAGAAGGAATCATTATTTTAAGCGATGCATATATGAAAGGGATTGTGTACATCCTCATGAAAAATGATAAGGTCATTGCTTATGAATCTATATAGTTGAAGAATCATAAGTAGAACTATCCAACACATGATCTGGAGATGGTTGTTGTCACTTTTTCAATGATTATTTGGATGAACTATCTTTATGGAGAGAAATGTGATATATACACAAACCATCAATGTTTGAATTATATTTTCACACAAAAATAATTGAACATGAGAAATGGAATATGGTTGTAACTTTTTAAATGCTATGATTTATCAATTCCTTCTCACCTTGAAAGAGCATACAATGTCACTGATGAATTAAGTAAGAAAGACCTAGTTGTTCTATCCATGATGAGAATTCAAAGAGATCCTTTGATCAATAACCCAGTAATGCTGGACATGAGAATTATTGGGGAAGAGAAATAATCAATCCTATCCCAAATTATTTATAAATCTTCATTACAAGAGATGATCAAGAATGCTCAAAAAATATGATCCTTTAATAAATAAGAAGTTTGAGGCTCTGAATGATGGGAAGCTTCAAAATATCAATATTGATCAAGAAGGTGTACAGAAATTTCATACAATACTATATGATATATCTATTTTAGAAATAATGATAGAGCTAATGGGAAACACTCATAGATATACTTTCTGTATACATCCATGAATCATTAAAATGTATAAGGACCTTTGGGATCATTTTTGGTGGGATAATATGAAAATGTAGTTTGATGAATACACAAAAAGGATCATATTATGTTCGCAAGTGAATGCATAGAGACAACATCCTAAAGGGGTATTAAAACAACTACTGATACCAACATGGAATTGGGACAACATCACTATGGTTGTTGTCACTGGTCTCCCAAGAACATCCAAAGGAAAAAATTCAATATGGGTTATTGTGGACCATCTCACCAAGAATTTCTATTTTATCTCTATTAGGGATGATTTTTCTCTTAATCAACTGGCTATGATTTACGTGAAGGAAGTGTTAAGGTAGCATGAAGATCCATATTACAATGTATGTGACCGTTATCCATGGTTCATGTCAAACTTCTAGAGAAGTCATTAATATGATCTGAGTACTGAATTAAATTTCATTATGGCCTATCACCCCCAACTAATAGCCAATGTGAAGGAATATTCATAAACACTAGGACATTCTAGGAACATCCTCAATGGAATTTAAAGGTGGATGGGATCAATATCTCTAATTAGATGAGCTATCTTTCAAAAATAATTCCCACTCTATCATTGAAATGGCACCATATGATGCTCTATATGGGAAGATATGTAAAAAACATACTTTTTGGGATGAAGATGGTGAGTGAAATCATCTTCGGTCTGATCCAGTGCAATATATGACAACAACGTTCCATGCCATTTAGCAACACATTAAGGCTACATAGAGTTCGCAAAAGAGCTATACTGACCACCATAATAATAACATAGATATTGATGTTGGTGAAAAATTTATTCTTCAAATTTCAACTTTGATGAGAGTCATTAGGTTTGACAGGAAAGGGATGCTCAGCCCAAGGTACATTGTCCCCTATAAAATCATTGATCATGTTGTGGGTAGTGGCCTATCAACTTTCACTTCCTCTAAATCTAGCACAATTTCATGATGTCTTCCATGAATCCCTCTTAAAGATGTACATATCTTCCCCTTCACGTTTACTAAATCTTGAGGTTTTTAAAAAACATGACCTCTCTTATAAGGAGCATCTGGTGGAGATCTAGGGTCACAGGTACAACATTCTAGGAAAAAAATACTACCCACCTAGTAAATGTGTTGTGGAGGAAAAAATGCGATGAATCAATATTTGAACCATAGGAGTCTATGAGGATGAAGTACCCACATCCTTTCTCTTATAAGATTATGAGTAAAAAATTTTGGGACATTATTTATTAAGGGGGGATGAATATAAGGACCTGAAAATTTGAATAAAATTTATTTCCTGAATTTGTGTGTTATTTTATTTTATAGTTCAAAAAATTGTATCCAATAATTAATGAAGTAAGTATAATTAAAATAATACCCATGGGGTTTGACTATTTCATGTGTAATGTCCCAGTTTCTGAAGCCACCTATAGATGCCCCCTACCCTATTGGTGGCATGGACTCAAGAGAATTTCCCCAAAAGCCAGAGGCTACATACAAGTATATAAGGCCTTGGGTGTGATAGTGGGTAACTATGCCCTCATTAGCACAGTAACACATCAAAAAATAAATAGATAACAATAGTGTAACCAATAACAATACCATACGGTGGTAGATAACAGAATAATGATTGAAATAAATAACTGGAGCACATATATTAATGATACATGATGCATATGTCTAGGAAAATAGCCAAACAAGTCACAATTCTAGAATACAGTACTAAACCAAAGTACAAATACAATAAATAAATTCCATCTACATTGCAAGCCTCAGCTTGGTCCCATGCTCTCCAGCTCCGTAGTAATCAAATACCTGATGTGGATGGGTGCTTGCCCTTATATATACCTACAGAAATATAACCTATTTGGTCTCAAAAGCATGACTCGAACATGGTGTTAGACAAATAACAATAGGAAACCACCCAATGATCTATGCCTAATAGTCAGTGAATATATATGGAAGAAAATAAGAAAAAAGAAGCAGTAAAAAAAGAATTACTCCATAGTAAGGAATACTACAATTTCAATTACATCATTTACATTTAACAATTCAGTCAACCAAACAAAATTAAAGAAACCATTTAAGATTTTAACACAACCTATTCCCTCTAGTTTAGCCAAAGAAAAGTTTTAATGACTCTTTGAGAATGATATCACCATCAATTCTCCTTATAGTCTAGTGTAATAAAAGACTAGTTGAGGAAGAACTCAACATCAATTCCCCCCTGCAAACTATTATTGGAAACTATAGAAACTCTGAGAAATCACTCAACGTCTATTCCTCATGTGGTATCATCACAGATCTATTGATACTCAGATAAATCACTCAACGTCAACCCCCCTCTGGCCTCACATTGTGATAATTATAACAGACACTCTGGGAAATTCCTCAACATCAATTTCCCATTTGGTCACACTACACCAGGTTCTCGCCGCCCCATGTAAATCAATCATACAGAAAAAATAATCATCAGTTGTTTTAACCATCAATGTACTACTTGGATAATTAGATTCAGGTCGTAGCACAACACATTAGATAAATAATCACTCCATCCGAACAACACTAGGAATAGAAACAAATATCCAAATTGGAAAAGCTAGACCAATTGGTCAAAATCAAAAAAGCATGAGAAAAAATCTCCATATCATGGAAAATAAACCATATTCACAATCCAATACCCCTACCCGAGAAAAGAATAAGAGCATGCATTAACATGGTTAACATACCTAAACACGCAATACCCCAAATTAGGGTATTGTGCAATTTTGCACATATAATTAAAAGACTAACTACAGAAAGGAAAAAACCACCAAAATAGGCATTGTACAAATGATATACATGAACCTCATTCCATGAATCTCTCTAGAAGGACGTATAACTAAAAAACACAAAAAAAAAGTTCAACAGAGGATATCTCGTGAAAGGAGATGAATAAAGAAAACGAGGCTCTAGAATAAGGAAGAGATTACGATTGGGATTCCATCAAAACATACGACGGTAAATTTAGAAAACAAATAATGATTTTGGGGATCATAGAAGATTATCATCCTACAGTTGCATCTGGATGAGACAGATGGAGAAGAAGTGTGTTCCGACGATTAGACGTGACCCCGGTCTATTTAATGAAAAAATGAATGTACATGACATGTCCTTAAAATGTACATGGTGAGTACTTGCCTTTACCAATCAATGCTTTAGGTGGTTTCCAGGACACCCTACAAAGCCATGTGTTTGGCCATTATAAAGCCAAAAAACAGCTACCTGCAAAAATCATGTACACGACGTGTACTTATAAGTACACGGTGAGTACTCTTGGAATTTACAAGAATATTAATCTTTTTCTTAAAAACTCCAAAAGAGGTGATTTTGACCTGAAATGAAGATCTGAGTTCTTAAAAGCTTCCCCAATTAAATAAATTCATCCTCAAATTTTCCTAGCAAGGGAGCGTAGAAGAAAAATCCTAACATATCTTTGGCCACTACGATCGTACATGGGCCACCATATCCAAAGTCTCGTCCTGTACTCACTCGTGCTACCATAGAACATGTACTAGAGGAGAAATTCATCCATGGAGAAACTTCTCACTATGATTAAAAATCCTATTAGAATGATCCTCTTAGGATACTTCCACCTCTTGCTCATACTCATTATTTTCAAAGTCATGAGATGTGTCAGAGAAGTAACTTCATAACTGAGAAATGTGAAAGACATCGTGCATAGCCCGATACCTATGAGGTAACATAAACCAAAAGGTAAACAGTCTGAGCCTTTCCAAAATCATGAATGGACTAACGTATCTTGGTGAATGTTTAACATGTATATTAATCCTCCTATGTCCCAACCTCAATATGACTCTAAAAATACCTTATCTTTAACCTCAAACTGCAGAGGTCTTCTCCGTCGATCAGCATATGAATTTTTTCATGACTCTGCAGTATCCATCATCTTCCGAATAATCTCTATCTACTCCAGGGTCTCTAGGATATGATGTGGTCCCAACATGGCTGTCTCTCCTACCTCCATCCATCATAGGGGTGATCAGCATGGATTACCATGCAAAGCCTTATAATGTTTCATCTGAACAGTTTCATAAAAACTATTATTGTTGGAAAACACTAAAAGTGGTATGTTATTCTCACAATAACCTCCAAAATCTAGGATGCATTCATGAACCTTTTCCCCCAGCACTTGAATCATACATGTGGTTTGGCCATATGTCTTTGGATGGTAAGCTATTCTCATAAGTACTGTGTACACAAATCCTTCATTATTCCCTACCAGACCCGAGAATTAAAAAGTGTTTCCCTATCTGAAAAAATTGATTGTGGAACACCATGTAATCTTTCAATCTCTAAGATGTACAACTTTCCTATCTCATCAACATTGATGGTCGACTAGATCAGTAATAAGTGATAAATGTTCGTGAGTCAATCAATGAATACCCAAACTGTGTCATTCCCTCGAGGAGAACATGGAAAACCTATCAAGAATCCGATCATGAAATCGTTCCACTTTCAATAAAGAATGTGTAACTGCTGCAAAAGCCATGCTGGTCACTGACGGTCAGCCTTCACCTATTGATAGGTGGATCCCCTCATGACAAAACCATCAACATCTTCCTTCATACCTAGCGACCAATACTGATGGTGAAGATCTCAATTCATCTTGGTGATACCATGATGAACATAGAAAACTATGTAATGAAAGTCCCACATCAATTCCTCACATATGTTTGTTTCCACCCACACGCGCTAATGAAAATGCAAGATCTCATCCCAACCTACTATACATCCAAAAATAGGGTCCTCTCCTGACACAATCTCCCATAGGTCCAGGCCATCCTAATTAGATAGTTTCCTCATCCACACTTGATCATTTAGAGTTGAGTTAACAACTATAGAATGAAATAAAGGTCTTACCCATTCTGTCATGCACCTCTATATGCATCTTAGAGAACAGAGCCATAAGTTTCCACTCACTACTAGCCTCTTAAACTACCTATATCTGAGACCACATACTCAATGCATCATCCACAACATTGACTTTCTTATGCGTATAGTCCAGATCAATGTCAAAATACTGAAGGTACTCAACCAACATTCATTGTCTCAGATTCAGATCATGTTGAGCGAAGAAATACCTGATACTTTTGTGATCGGAAAAAACCAAATAATTATCTCCCAAAAGATAATACATCCATCATCGAAAAGCATGAACAAAAACATAAAACTCTTGATTTTGCATCAGGTAGTTAATATCATGTGGCCATAACTACCGAGTCCCGTACAGAATGACTCTTTCTCACTAAATATTCACAGCTACTAGCCCGATACGTGATGCATCACAGTACATTGCATAGCTCTTTCCCGCATCTGTAAATACTTTTATTGGTGCAGAATTCAACCTCACATTCATCTCCTGGAAGGTTGAATCACAAGAATATGACCACATGTACTTTTCACCCTTCTTAGTCTGGCCCATTAGTGGTGTTTCTAATCATGAAATGTCTAGTATAAGGTGTCCGTAGTAACCTTCCATCCTAGAAAACACCACACCTCAAAGACGTTCTTCGGCTACTCCCAGGAAATAACTTCTCTCGCTTTCTATAGGTCTATTGATACTACTGTCTCTGAGATAACATGACCCAAGAAGTGAATATGGTCGATCCAAAAGAGGAATTTTGAGATCATAGAATTTAACTAATTCTTTCTCAGTACACTAAAAATCATCTCAATATGTGTGGCATGGTCATGTAATGTGTGATAGTACACCATGATATCTTCCATGAAAACCAGCATGAAACAATCCAAGAATGGATGGAACACTCGGTTCCTCAGTTCAGTGTAAACTGCAGACACATTCATGAGACCAAATGACATAACCACATAATCGTATAGACCATACCTACTATAAATGGCTGTTAGATGTATATTTGATGGTCTAACACACAACTGATGATAACCAAATCTCAAGTGAATATTTGAGATCAACCTATCTCCTCGAAGCTGATCAAAGAGGTCATCAATTACCATCAAGGGATATCGGTTCTTGACCATCTATTAGTTTATCTTATTACAATCCACACAATGTCTAAGGGTATCGTCCGCCTTCTTTGAAAACAGGAAAATAAAACACCATGGTGACGTAACGGGTCAGGTGAAACACTTTTTTTCAACTCCTCCAATTACATCATGAGTTCCTATAACTCAGGTGTATCCATATTATAAGGCGGAATGGGCACCAATGCCACTCCTAGAAAAAGATCAATAGAAAATTCCACCTCTCAATTTATAGGGAAACCTAAAAATTCTTCTGGAAGGAAATTCATGAAAAAAACGACCACTTGAGGAATTTCCATCTCTGATATCCCATCGTAATCCATATTTAGAATAGAAATATATGTAGTGATTCCTCCCAACACATGATGCTTTGGTCCCTCTCTGCTCGCCTGGACATCCCATGCACCCTTATGAAGAAATGATCTTCCCCCTCATGATGTTAAACTGACCCTACGATGATAGAAATTGACAAATATCAAGAATGGGACTAACCAGTCCATTATGAGAATGAAATCATAACAAGTCATCTATAGGACATATTGGTCCCATAAAAAGTGACATCATCTTACTTCGAGAGGGAACTCCTTGCACTGAAGAAAAGTAGCCATTATAGCCCCCAACAGAGTGTCTAGAGTCATGATATCTGTAGAGATAAAGATACAAAGCCAAAGGCTCTCCACAAGAATAAAAAATATAAATCTATGGTAAGAGATGAAATCAAAAAATGCAGAATCTAAAAGTTAGGAAACTAGGATCGTACCTCGCACTATAAAGGGTATGGGATCCCACTCCTACTGCATCTTCTCCACTACAAATGTCTAGCATACACCATGCCCCTATGACCTTGCCTAACCGCCCTGAGCTAGCCCAACATATTGTTTCTAAAATCATGATGACTGGATACCACATCTGCAACCACCACCACAGCGAGAATGGCAGGAAGAACTACATTTCCCAAATTGATATGAAACTGGTGCTGATTCTCCAGAATGAGGAGTCATAGATGAACCCCTTTCACATGCTATAGGTGAAAAAACAGATAGAAGCACTGATGATGACACATATTTCCGCAAGATTGGAACTCCACTAGGTCTCTTAGGAAAATATTCCTAGTATGACCAACCATTCTGAATTGGTCGCATACCACTTGGAAACCTTTTGGTGCATCCCACCTACTCGGATATCCACATGTACACTCTTTGTGGAACTTCCTACTATCAGCTGAAGATCTACCAACACTAGATGCAAAACCTCCCGGACCCACAACTCCATAATCCATTAGTATTCACGATGTGATCTATTGCTAGATGACTATATAAGTGATGGAACTAAATATGAAGATATTCTCCTGATCCAGAATTTCATTCCTGAGACTATTCTCAAACTTCCTCACTAGGAATTAATCATCCCACCCTAAAAAGGGAGAAAAGCACTGCAGATCTTTGAATCGAGAAAAATAATCAATTATTAAAAGATTACATTTCTCTAAAAACATGAAATCTTAGGATCAATTGGCCTTCAAGGTCTCCAAATATAAGTAGTCGTAGAAGGTATGCTGGAACTCATTACAATCCATACCCTGCAAGGTTTCTACATTCCAGACCACATCCCACCATTTGTTGGCGGAATGTTGATGTATATAATTATAGATCTTCACCCTCGACTCTAGAGGTGTATTCAGATGCTCGATGATAGAAACTATGGCTTCTGACTGTGACTCTTCATCCTAAGGTCCTCCTTGTCCTGTATATGTGGGAGGATTCTACTGCTAGAAAAATAATGTCAATTAATCAATTGACGAGGTTGTTTGTTGTACTCTGTGGAAGGTCTGCAAGAACCTGAATAATCCCTCTCTGAATTGGGCATCGACACCTGCATCCAGGGTAAAGGCTGGTGACAAGACTGGTACTACAGGAGGATCTGCTAGTAGTCCCTGATCAGCCCTGATCATGTAACTGGCACACAACCAGTGGACGTCCCGGTTGCATGACATTGAAAGGTCAAGTCCACACCTTGGGATTAAGATTTATCATGGAATGAATATTAAAAGTGTATAAAGGCAACAATAAAAGGAAAGCATTCATCTTTTTCAAAACATGGGTAGAAAACATGTATAACCCTTGCACATTGTGATCCTTTAATCGTACACATGGGCGTGTACTTATTCCAAAATCGGTCATGTAATACCCCATACACACATCATGTTCTTCGAAGACACGGTGTGAACTTGATTTGTTTCCCCTAGCTATGTTCTTCATCATGACAAACCCACATTGTTCTCCTAGGACATGACTACATGAAATGTTTTTACTAGACATGGTCTGTACTGCCTAGGTTTAAACTACCCATGTTGTTAGTCACATGGGTGGACACAAAACTGACTATGCATGGAATGTTTATGCCAGACATGGAATGTATTAGAAGGATTACAAAACACCGTGTTGTTTGATACACGGCTGGATACAAAGGTTATAATACACAGAGTGTTTAAGCTTGATACTGCATGTATAACCTATGTTTTGTCTATCTGTGTTATTAGTCACACGGGTTGACACACAACCAATATATTCGGTACACGGGATGTCCTACCAAATATTTCCCAACCCCGTGTATCTTCCAACATATACATTGACATGGTGAGAGAGTACATGATGTGCAGATAAGAAAAACAGTTCCTTCTTGAATAGAAGGACACAAATTTGTATTCGTAATTACATATCATGTATTCTGGGTTTTTCTAGGTAGAAATCATTAAAAATAAGTCCAGAACCCCATAAAAATAGTAAAACAACATTAAAGTACCAAATTATGATACCTGAGGACCCATACTCCCCATCAATCAAAGATTGGAATCTTATACATATTATATATAAACAGAACAGAGAAATGATCCACCAAATTCTTGTCCATGATGGCCCATCACACCTCAAGAACAAATGTTTGGAATTCATTGAAACTAAATCTTACATATTAGTAATACCCTTTCAAATATCAGGTATTCTATCAATGCATCTGTCACAAAAACATACATATTTAACACAACATCTATCATAACAACATGAAATCATTAATGCACCATAAATGGAATGGAAAGAATGCATGACATGTGGTCTCTAGTAAGTGCCTATATGATGCATGAGATGTCATACCCTCATCTCATTGGGATGATATTGAAATAAAACCTCAATAATTTCAATAATAACATCACAATACATGTGAATCACCCAATTGGGAAAACAAATCCCTTGTAATAATTGAAAAACCAATAGAATTGAAATATACGAGGTAATTTGGATTTTTCCTATATATGGGATAGCTACTCCTGCAGATAGCTTATTATTAGGTACCTATACCTTCATATCCTTGATTGTAGGAACCAAATAGTATGTCAAGAGAAAAAAACCCCTCTGATACAACTTTTTAACGTCCTAGTTTGGGAAGCTTCCCAGAGGTGCCCCGTACCCGGGTCATCACATGACTTCAAGTGAATTTCCACAGACGAAAGAGGTTTTTGGCTAGAAATGAGGGCCTTGAGCATGATAGTTGGGAAAAATATTCTCTTATTGGCAGAGTAATGCAACATAAACAAATAGATAACAATTAAAGATGTAATAATAATACCATTCAACGGTAGAAAGAGGAAGACTGAATGATATAAATAACTAAAACATATATATATATGATTCATGACACATATTTATAAGAAAGCATCCAAGAAATTCACAATGCTAGAATACTGTACTAAACAAAAGTACAAAAAAAATCTCTAATAGCATCTGAAGCCACAACTTCATCCCATGCTCCCCAAATCCACAAAAATCATGTACTTGAAGTTGAAGGGTTCATTACCTTATCAATATCTATAGAAATATAATCTTATTTATCCAAAAAAGATAACCCAAATCTGCAATCAACCACCCAATGATCTAATCCTAATAGTCAAAGAATATATATGGTCGGAAATAAGCAAAAATTAGCACTAAAAAAGAAAGTACTCCATTATAATCAATCATATATTTTCAATTAAATCATTTACATATAAAAATTTACTCAACCAAACACAATTACAAGAAAACCACTTTTAAGTTATCACAACCAATCCTCTCTTGTTTAGCCAAAAAAATGAATAAAAGACTCTAAGGAAGCACTTACCTTCAATTCACTCTATAGTCATGTGTAATCAAAGACTATCAGAGGTAGTACTCACCATCAATTCCCCTATAGCCTTTAAATGGTTACTACATACACTATAAAGAAGCACTCAATATCAATTCCTCTTGTGGTATCATAACAAATATATAGACACACTGAGGGAGCACTCAATGTCAATCCCCCATATAGTCTCATAGCGTGAAAATTATTACAGACACTCTGTGAAAGACCTCAACGTAAATTTTCTATATGGTCTCCCTAAACTAGGTTCCCACAGCCCCGTGTAAGGAAATCTTACACAAATGATAGTCATTATCCAATGTAAACCACAATGTACTAATTTTCTAATTAGCTACAGGGCATTACACAACACATTAGATAAGTAATCACTCTATCCAAACAACACTGATAAATGAAAAAAATATTCTAACTTGAAAGTCTAGAACAAATGGTAAAAATCAATCAAGCTAGGGAAAACACCTCCATATCCTGGAAACTGAACCCTATTCACAATCCAATATCTGTACTCAATAAAAAAAAGCAATATAGGCATTAATAGGTTTAAAATCCTTATACGTGAAATACCCAAAACTAGGGTATTGGGAAAACTTTCACATATAATTCGATGATTAAATACGGAAAGGTACAAAACACCTACCTCGACATTGTACAATTTTTATACATAAAACTCAGTCACTGAATCCCCCTAGAGTTATGTATATCTACAAAAAACACTAAAAACCATAAAAAGGATATCTTGTAAAAAAAGTGGAATCCGGAAATAGGGATCTAGAAGAATGAAGAGATTACCGTGCTGATTCCAATGCAATAAATAGTGGTCAATTCGAAGAATGTATGAGGAGTCCAGGGATCAGAGAAGATTACCCACCTACGTTAACTCTGGGATGATACAGACAAAGAAGAAGTGTGTTCTGATGATTATACATCACCCCGGTCCGTTTAATGAAAAAAGTACATTTTGTGTCTTTTAAATGTACCAGTCGTGTACTTGCCTTTACCGAGCTCTGCTTTAGGAGGTTTCCAGTTCACCCCAGTCAGCCATATGATCAGATGTTACATGGATAGCACATGGAAACCTTTGTTAACCAAGTACATGGTGTGTACTTATAAGAACACTATGTGTACTAAAATTCCCATGAACTTATCTTTTTCCCAAAACCCCAGAAAACATTATTCATACAAGAAAAAATGATCTGGGATCCTACAACATGACTATTGGTCAATATGACAATATGAAAATAAAAACTTAATGTTATGATTATTGTTTATAAACACACGTGATAAAATTTAATTAATACAAAAGAGGAGTCGATGGCCTCATCTAGTAAACTCTGGTCATGTAAATCCCATCTATCAAAGTGTGCGAAAAAGTTTTTTTCACTAGGATTTTCTCCGGATAAATCCCAATCTGATCTTCAACATGTGAAGCATGAATGGAATCACCTATTGGAGATGTTCAAGATGATAGAAATCACCAATGCAACAATGTTGTCACAACCGTTCCAAGATTCAACACCATTTGAATCCTTACTCTTAGGTCATATTCATGAGCTATATGAGGATATGTAACAAGGAATTTGTTATTTTGTGTAATCCCTTGGTATAATTGTTTTTATCCCTACATTATTGTTTTAGGAATATGTTTTCTTAATAATTCTATTGTTTAGTTAAGATGAATTTGAGAAATTTATTTTAGAATTAAAAATTGTATTTTTCATAGATTTTCCTTACATAGAGAATTATTATTGTAATAAAGACATCATTTTTTAATTTCAAATGTCCAAATTATCCTAGGCTGAATTTTTAGTTGTTTTTATGAAGTTTCAACTTGATGAAAAGAAGATTATAAATAGTGTATTTATGAATAAATTTTGATGAATATTCTTTTTTTATGAATAATAAAAAAATATTTTATTATTAAATAACTTTTACTTTGAATTGAATTTTTAAAATCAGTCATACATAGTTGTAATTATGGTGAAGATGTGGTTCAATAAGATCAAAATAATTTTATGGTGAATAGTAACTCTACCATTTAGAATAGTGATTTTAAACTTATGATTTTTTATTTTATCAATGAAATAGTAACCTAACATAATGATAAATAAATATTTTTTGGCTATCTTAAGTGGTAATATGATATAATTATATTGTATTATAAGTAAATAAATGTATTAGAAATTAATATTCAAATATTAGTATTTTTTTTACTTAATATAATTTAAAATAAAAATAATTTTTATAAAATGGAGTTATCTTTTGGATTCTACACATCAAAAAATGGTTACGATGATGTTTTGAGGTTTTTTTGAAACAATTGAATTTCCAGTCAATAGTAAAAATACAGTTATCTGTTTCATGGTGTTTAATGAAATAACTAAGGATTTAATAATTCTGGTAGACTATTGTAATGTAATATATGTTATGAGGTGTCCCATGTGGCCAATACATGGTAAAATATCAGGGGCAAGACCATTATTTTGAAAATACCACTAATGAGGTGTCTCTTTGAAATTAATGAAATATTTCCTCAATTTTTCAATTATTATCAACTCATTCCTTAATTAAATTCATTAAAAATTTATCCTCAATTGATACATGGTATGTTTACCTCCCAGGGAGTCCTCACAAGGTTCCATCATGGCCCCAAGGTCCTAATCATCGAGGTTTTGAAGTTACTCTTGAAGGAAAGATAAACTTTTACCCTCCCCTTTTAGTTACGACTTCTTTAATGTTAAGACTTATAGTTTCCATTTTATTATGTTGGGGTATGTAATTATATATCATTATTTCTATCAATTTTATTTCAAATTTATGAGATACAATGTTTTCATTCATCAATTAATTTTTTGAATTTTTAGGTGACACCCGTAGGATGACGGAATTTCCTAAAAGAAATCACATGATCTCTTTTTAATGATTTCTTTTCATGTTATGTGTCTTCCAATTTTACACACCATTATATTATTTATTTTTAATTATTTCCCTATAGTGTAAAATTATTCATTCATGGATGGTATACCCTTTTATCTTCTGTTTTTAATGTTTTCTTAAACCATGCTGCATAGCCATTATGATGTAGAAGTTTTTCATCTCAAAATATATCTATTTTTTATCAAGAAGTTATCTTATGTTAATTTTGATAATACCCAAACATATTTCACTTATAGTGGTATTAAAAAAGGCATAAAATGATATATTTTATTTGGGAATTTACAAACATAAAAAACTCATTACTTTTTTATGGTATATAATTGACATAACAATTTTTTAATAACTTTTTAAAATGTCATTATTTTGATATGAAAATATTTTCTTTTATTCTATTTGTGTAATTTATGAAATGTACGATTACATTCTATGTGGATAGAATGAAAATAAAAAAATATGATGGTTTCTCCTTGATAGATCTCCAATGCATTGGGTAAAGAATTTAATCTCTAGAGATGACATGTTTTATAATACCATGGAAAATAACCTTGGTAATTTTTATTACATCTTGTGGATGGACCATGGTGATATGTTCATAAATGTATAAATTAAATTTTGTAGAAAACATTTCTGGAAATGATTCTTGTTATTATTTCTATGATATGCCTCATAATAATTCTTTTACAATAAAATTCATGTTCCTATTGATATCTATCAAGTTCACATGTAAACTCTTTCACTTGTTTTACTTACTGGGACTTCTTCTAACCCTTACCTTTGATGTATGTCTCCATGTTATGAGATACATTAATTGTTCATAGTATGAAACTATTATGATTCCTAATAAATGTATTAGAATTATATTTTATGGTTTTATGTATTATGATCATGATTTACAAGAAACTAGACTTTAAAGATCAAATGTTTTTAAAATGTAATGAAAAGTTATATAATGAAAAGGTGGGATTACATATCATTGAATTATCTGTCTATAAGAGGTTCTTGAATGATTAAAACATGAGGTTCAATGTAATTTCTATGGTTTGATGATGTATGTTATGTTTTTTGATTATTTTTTCATCTTATGACAAAATTGTAAATATAATTATAAAAAACTAATTATTTATTTTGATGATTTACCAAAGGAAAGAAACATGGATGGTGGTATGTGCATTGACGATGCATGGATGGGCTAAGACAATGTTTATTGGATATTTCATTGGTTGGATAACAATATATGTTATATGGTGGTCCTTATAATATAAAAAAATATTCCTATTATGATTGATTGTTATCATGAATTCATGTTTTATAGGACTACATAAACGGATATGAACTGAGAGTACCTAATTGAATGAAATAGGATGTTTTTGGGCCTCCTATGCTCATGAAGGTGACCTTTTATAATATTGGTGAATTTTTATAAACTATTTAAATTCTCTCATAATACATGATCCATCAATGAGTTGATGAGATACCTCAAGTGGGTCTCAAGATGTGGCTTCAAACATAAATAGACTAAAATAGTTTCTCTATGGTAATTTTTGAATGTATAAGAGGATTTATCAAAGTAATGGAATATGAGACGTTCGTATGTGTCATGATTTCTATAGAGCACCTTCATGTGTTTGGATTAATGGTTTTTCAGAATTATAAATTGAAATAGTTCTCTGGTAGTAGATAAGATGTGATGGGGAGGGTTCTCAACTAGGAACTGAAATCAAGTGTTCTACTGTGAGTGACATGTGATTTGGACTGAGTGAGGTTCATGGATAGAACTATTCAGACGAGGATCATTTTTTGGGTCTATACGGTAATTTTTATGTATTCACTTACACATAAATCCAATAAATAGGTAATGAACGTACCGTTATTATGTACGACGAACTACCTCCTCATGAAACAATGTTTTTCTTTTTTTAATTTTACAGCTTTCATAGTTGGTAATTTTTATTAACCCGATATTTATATTTGATATATATGATATTAATGATTTATTTATTCTTTTTAAATTATTATTTACTAGGTACCTTCATGTATTCCATTTTTTGTATATATGATAATATTGTTTGGGTAAGTATTGACTACCACCTCTTAAAAGTGACATTATTCATTCACACTCTACATAGAATGTATTAATGATGGAATTATAGAAATTATACAATATATATGGTATAATTATTCTACTATAATTAATATATATATATATATATAATTATCCATATTTTATTTTCTTTCTTTCAATATGAAAATAAAATGGAAACAACATTCATAAATTTGTATGACCTAGTCTCTCCACGAATAGTGTATTTCATTTCATATTTATATATTTTATAAATTATTAAAAATACATATATAATGAATATATATGATAATTATATAATGTTTCGCCATTTGGAAATATAATTTTCAGGATCTATGTATGTTGATCAATTATGATAAATCAAAACATGTATGAAGAACAACACATATATTACATGAATCAAAAACCTAACATGGAATTGTTAATAAAACGATAATATAATGTCCCAATAAAGCCATATATGGTATTATTTATAATAATATGGTTTAGGAAATCATGTATTATAATATTATAATTGTTATATAGATGATTTTTATGAGTACTAAGTGAATGAAGACACAATATAAGGTGATTTCTTGACTAACTTTTATTTCTATGAAATTTGTGTCTTATTCACAACCTGTTTTTTCAATGTAGTGAATATCATTTCCATTGATAAATTTTATAATTATTATAATTAATTATATGGGTATTTATAAATCCATTTTATGATCTCACAATCATGGGGTTTATGTTTAAAATGTTACCAAATTGGTAAGGTAGTTTTTTCTCAATTTTTCATTTTTGAGACTCATGCCATGAATTTAATAAAACATCAATCCAAATTTTTTTCAATTTTTAGTATGTTATTTTAATGTAATTTTTAAGAAAAAATAATTATAAATTAATAATAATATTTTATAAATATCTTTTATATGATTTCTAATTGCTTTCAAAGATATGATTCTTTTAATGATTTCACGATTTATTTCAATGATTTTATGATTATTTTTATTGTAAATGGATTTTAAAAGTTTTTATATTTTAAAAATAACACATCAACTAAAAAATTAAATTTTCATCAGGAAATATTTTTAAAGGATATGAAAAAATTATTTTCCAACTATGATGTCATACTTCATTGTTACTCATGATTTTCAGAAGAAATGATATATAGGTTCCATTCACACTCTTTCTCTGAATGATTTTTGTTTTTAAGGAATGAAATTTATGAAAACGAAATATTTTTCTTGGGTTATATAATTATGAAACCCACTACTTCTCATGGGTTATGATTTCTAATAAATGGATATGAAACCTATCTCTTTTCCATCAGTTATGATACTTATACTTGTTTATGGAACACATTAAATTTCATGGGTTATGATATGAATTTTTTTGATCCTATAGAACACATATGTATGATTTCATTATGATATGTTTGGAACCTATATCTCCCTATAATTAATTTGGAAGTGAATTATATTTCATGAAATAATGACGGTATTCATGTGGATGGGATTAGTTCTTTATAAAATATGGGAAAACCTGATCCACTATGGGAAGATGGAGAGAACTGATCTATTATGGGTAGATGGGGAAACCCACCCCCTTACAAGGAAAGGATTGTTACTCGTGATATTTGAGTTACCTCTTACTAGATTTAGTCCCCATTATGTCCCATAAATTTTTTTGCTAATGCACTCTGACTTATAGATAATGTTATTACATATTTATGTGTATACAAAAATTCCATGAATAATTCTTATGGTATGCCTTTATGGATCATGCTATTGATTCCATTATGATTCATGTATTATGATTGACCAATCCATATTCCATTATATACCTATATTATCTTTGAGATACTAATTATAACCTTATAACGATATGATCAGATTTTCATTCTTTTATGATAATGTTTATGCTTACATATCTCCCTTTCCAACCTTACTTAGCATATCAGCTCACCAAATTTAATAGTTCCCACCCCTAGATATAAAGATATGTATTATTTATGATATTTTTAACAAGTATTCTAATCATGAAGAACATAGTTGGATATAATGTATCTCACTTATGTTCCCATGTTTATTTTTACATGTTTTCAAATATACAAGGCTAATATTATCATAGGTCATTTGTTTATTAAATTTATTAAGCATTCTAAAAAAGTGATATAATATAAATTTATGTACATAGAATGTCCCTACATTATTTATAAAATAAAAATTATGTTATGATTAGGAAACTAGGATGAGAAAACCTTTCTGAAAATCCTAAGGACATGTCTACAGATAAGTCTAAGGATAAAAATTGTATAAGAAAATTTACATGAATTTTTTTAAAGTATAGAGTAAGTGGTTTCAATGAAATAAATACTTGTTTGGTTAATTAATGTGAACATCATTATTCAATAGTTTTACCTAGGGGTAACAATTATGACGAGGTGAATCAGGCATGATTCAAGAAAAACATCATACATGAAAATGAGACTTACTACCCACCTAGTTTGATACTCTGAGATAATATGATTTGGGAATTAAAAAAATCTCCATGAAAAGTCATGAAGGTTTTAAAAATATATTTTCAATTAATAATATAGAATAAAAATTGTCTGTTATAGATTAAGGAATGTGTTATAATTTAGACATAATACAAGGGGTTTATTAAGATTATGTGGTTCCCTAATATATTGATCATTTCTTACATTGTGATTTTTGTTTTTAGTCAATGGATAGAAACTGGATGGACCACATTAATAGTGATTGCAAAAAATAGTGAAATGTTTTTTCTCATCAACATCGAAATTATATGGGATATGGAATGAAAAATATAATCTCTATGATCCCATAATATTCTCATTGAATGAAATATTATGAGATTAGAAATGATAAAACTAGAGATCATAGTTTTGTTTAGTACTTCATGAGGCATCCTACATATTCCTCAAATATTCTTCTAATACACTTTCTATTGAACAATGGATCAGTACTAGTGATAGGATATTCTTTTTTTTTTGCAGTGTTTCAAAAATGAGAAATACATTCTAGATATTTATTAGTTAGGAGATGAAGAAAAATAGTGGTGGATACTATTAAAGAATATGGGTGAGAATTATTAAATTGAATCAATGTATTTGGATGGGTTGAGGAATGTATTGTTATATAGGTACTTTCCAGGAGTTCTTTGTATGATGGTGGAAAATTATTTTCTTGAGTTGATGGAAAAAAGATGAGGAATATATCATTGCATATAAGGGTAATTTTATATGTTTTTTCAGTTATGATTTTAAAATTATCATCCAAACTGAAACTAAGAATGATAGGTTTTTAAATTGATTAAATACAAGTCTCAGAAAATAGTTTTTTGTAAGTGACATTAGTTACAGTGAATAGATTCTGCAATGTGAAATCATAATTCAAATGGGAGTTGTATTTATGTATCACTACCATGTTTTTATCCTGAAAATGAACATGTAGTTTAAATAAAAATATAAAAACCATGGATAAAACAAGTTAAGCATTTAATTATACAATTAGTCTGTAATGAAGCATGGAGGGAATGGTTTTATACGGTACATTAATTGTTTTAAGTGCTGAAAGGAACACAATCACATGATTTATTTCCGCAATAATATAATTATGAGAGAAAATGATGAAAATAGAAGAAAAGATACACAGAATTTACCTTTTACACTTCATTTCATCAAGTGTATGACAAACAATAATTAAGGAAACTAGGTCCCAGACACAAAGGGTTTATGATTGAGGTTGGTTTCATCAACCAATTAAACTATGGGATATAGGGAAATCTCATTAGATCACTACTTTTTCCATGGGGTACAATAATGATGTTGTGAACGGTACAATTACCATTCAATATAGAAATTCCAATGTATTATTTGGTTATGGAAATACCCAATCATTCTTATATAATAATTATTTATTGTAATTATGATTCCACCCAAATTATTAGATGTTGAACATTTAGTATAAAAACATAATGATGGAATTATTTCATCTCAAATGTATGGTTATGATACTTTTGATACTCGTGAAAATATACTTCCTACAAAACATTTAATTCTTCCACTCGTGGAATTTAAAGTCATATTAGGCATAGATTTTCATTCTCTATATAAATCACATTTCATTTTTTGTTGAAATAATGATATGATTGATATTTATAACTAAACTAGGGTTTTCTATCAATGTGAGGATAACAATAATAATATTATGAAGATTAAATCAACTGTATGGTTCTTAATAACCATTCTAACAGTTTGTCTAAAATCGTTTTTGAGAAACTTTACATCGATGATGTTCTTATTTTTCATGAATTTTTGGATGTTTTCCAAAATTAGTTCCCTACCCTTACAACAAAATGTGATGTGGAGTTCTCTATAGAACTCATTCCTACTTGCACACCAATTTCCAAGACTCTCTGTAGAACAGACCAAAATATATTATAGGAATCAAAGAAGAAACTCCATGAAAAAAGTATAAAGGGTTAATTTGTCCATGTGTGTCACCATAGGGTTCACCTTTAGTCATTATGGAAAAAAATATGGATCAATGTGACTCTAGATTGATTATTGTGAGTTGAATAATATCATGATCAGTAACATGTTTCCTCTTCTCTGTATTCATGAATTTTTCGATCAACTACACAGAGGTCCACACTATTCCAATACTTACCTTAATTATGGTTATCATCAATTGAGGGTCAATAAATATGACATACCCAAGAATACATTCTTTACAAGGTATAAAAACTATAAATATATAGTGATTCTTTTTTTTCTTTCTAATTCCCTTTCTATCATCATGGATTTTATGAATAGATGATGTAGACACTACCTCAATCAATTTGTGGTAGTCTTTTTAGATGATATAATTATCTATAGAATGTGAGATGAAGAGTATGAAGACCACTTCAGAATTGCCCTAAATACTATTATGAAGGTGAAAATGGTTGAAAAAATTACTATGTGTGATTCTTTTATGAAACATGTTTCAATCTTGGGTCACATAATCTCAAGATATGGAATAGAATTGGAGCTGTTAAATGAGGAAGCTATTGAGCTATTTCCTCGAATAACCATAATGACTAATATCTAGAGTTTTCCTGCTTTATCATGATATTATTGATGGTTTGTGGAAAATTTCCAATGATTCTCTAATCATATGACCATGTTAAATTTGGAATAGTTCTACATTACTCAGGATAGAATAATTTGAGGAAAATTTTATGGAACTAATGAAAGGCTTTGTCATTACAGTAGTTCTTACAGTACCCACTCAGTGATAAGGGGTTTTATTCTAGAGTGACTTACACAATAAGGGATTGGGATGTGTTCTTATGAAAAATAACATGGTTGGTACTTTTTCCTTACAATATCTAATGATCCATGAAAAAATTACAAAACTCAGGCTATGGAGTTAAGAACATTAATTTTTTGATTAATGAGATGGAGTTAATATATTTGTTTGAGAGATGTCTAATATATATAATAATAATAAAATTATGAAATATATATTTACAGATAATGAGTCAAATATGTTCTAGTAAATATGATTAAATATAATAAAAGTATATTACCTCTCAACATATTACCACCCTTTGAATGAATACTAGGTGGTCGATTATTTGAGTTGAAAGGATCATGCCAACATATAATTTATTTGGACTGAAAAATACCCAATATTTCAATATTTTCAATGGATGGATCTAGAAAACATGAAGGAAGTGAAAAAATATTATCTTACTCAATTTAATGGTTATCTATATATCGATGTGAAGTTCAAAGAGGTGTAGAAGGATGATGTAGAGCTACAGAAGAATGTAAGAGATATTCCAAAGTTTAATCATGAATAGGGTGGAATTATATGGATCTAGAAAATTTCATGCCTTCATTCAATACATTATTTGAAGAATGAGTTGTTAGAGGAAGATCAGAGTTCTTTATTCTCTACTCATCCTGGATGTGTAAATATGTATAGATATTTGGATGAATACTTCTGGTGGGATGAAATAGAGAGTGGTATCACTATGTTTGTATTATGGTTCTTTTTATAAAATATATTTAAGGATAGAACATAAAATTTTAAGGGGTTTTTGTATCCATTACCCATATGATAATTAAAAAGGGATGACATCCCTATTAATTTTTTTGTTTGAATCACCAATACCTCTAAAAGATTTAATGATATATGGCTGGTAGTCAATCACCTTACTAAGTCACTCAAAATTGTTACCATCATATAATTTTTATCTCTAGATTATATTGTTGGGATATACTACATGAAAGTGGAATGTTTCCATGGTTTACCATGTTCGGTTATTTATTTTATGGATTCATGGATTACCTCAATGTTTTGGATTATTATTTAGTAAGAAATAGATGCAGAATTGAGTTTCAACACAGCTTATCATCCTCAGACGGATGGTCAGATCAAATGAACTATTCATAAGATATATAATACATTGTGAAATTTTTCATTGGATTTAAAAGGTAATTTTCATCGACAACTTCATATAGTTTACACTTCATATAAAAATATCTTTAACTAAAGTATTCATATAGATATTTTTGAGTCCCTCAATGGGAAGAAACATACAACTCAAATATGATTGGATGATGTTTGGAAAATAATGTTATTGGGGACTCACATAGTAGAAGAAATTTTAGAGAAGTTTAAAAATATTTATAAACATATTAAGGTAGATAAATTTTTTTAGGATAGTAATGATAACCATCAGCATGATCTAGAATTATATACTAGGGGAATAGGTTTCTACGAATCTCTCCATGGAAGAAGGATGTTAGATTTGGGAATAATGTTAAAATAAGTATAAAATTACCTTTAATATTATTGATTGGTAAGATAGAATATAACTTGTAACTTCTAACAAATCATTCTTAAATCAATGAAGTGTTCTATGTATATATACTTAGGAAGTACATAACTGGCCCTTCGCATGTACGGATCTCAGAGGTCATACCACTGGACACAGATCATTCTTACGACGAAGAATAAGTTGAAATTATGGATCATAACATATAATGTTAAATGAAAAAAATACCACTCACATGGTCATATATTTGAGGAGAAATCACTAATTATAGGAATCTATAGGAGAACCTGAGTATATGGTGGGGCATAAATATACTCATTTTCTGTAAAATAAAGATGAATTTTAGGGGAGAAATTAATTTTAATGGGGGTAGAAGGTAAAACCACCTATTTTTGTGAATTTTTTTATGAGATTAATTTAAATTTGTTTTATGAGTTGAAATATACACTAATTAAATCTTTCATTATAAACTACACCAAGATAATATTTCATTCCAAGAAACACTGTCAGGGATTACAATTCATGAAACACAAAGTTTCTATGACACATAGTTTTGTTGTTATAATCATATAAATGAGATAGTTATAACATAGCCATTAAACATATTACTATGAATATAAATATATATTTTAAATATTATTTATAATGGGTTTATACAAATAATAATTATAATAAAACATTAAATTTTTTTAATGTCATTATATGTTTGAAAATACTATTTTCTCGAATAAACATATTTTTATATCTATATTGTGAATAATAATAAAATTCATTTTAGGAAATTTAAAAATTAAATTTGATAAAATAATTTAAATTTTTAATTAATCATTTCATAATTATCTTAGGGTGAATTTTTATGGATTTTATTGTAAAAAGTATTTTTGGATAAAGATTGAAAAATACTATATTTTAACTCAAAATTATTTATTCATCTATGATATTTAAATATAGAAATTATATATTAATTTTGTTTTAAATAAAAATAAGGAAAAATTTATATCAATTAGTAAATAATAGGTCATGGGAACTAATTTCAAATTGAAACTAAATATAAAAACATTTGAACTTTTAATCTTTTTTCAAAAAAACATATTGTCACAACATGTCTACAATATTATTTTTAAATAAATTTTTACCACTTATGCTCTTATAATTATTATAAATAGATTAAATATTTTGAATAAAAAAATTATATTGTCAAATTATTTCATCTTAGTTTCTGATAAAAATTATAAGTGAATGTGATTAAAATTAATTATAATGATTATGTTCACAATTATCTAAACAAAGGACTAAACCACAAAATTTTAGCCAAAAATAACCTAGATAAATTTACAAAATATATTGGATGTTAATATTTATATCTTGTAATCACTATTATATGACTTTAAAATTTTTTTGAGCCACTTCTCATAAGAAAAATGTGGGTTGAATTCCCATTCAAAGAATATATAGGAATGCCACTCCTCCTCCAATATAAAAAGTTAGTCACCCCTCACACTTATTAAAAAATATAAAGACATTTTTATACACATATAAATGATAAAATTATCTCTTAAAATCCATACCCTAGTCATATTTTTATCAATTTATTCATGAATCTATCTATGGAACAACGTTTGTGCATACCAAGGGGGGTTACCCAAAGAATAAGTAACAACCTTCCCCAAGATCCTATGCTTTTTTCATTCTATACCATCTCAAGTATTCTAATTAAATTATTATATAATAAACTCATTGTCCTAATAATATGGATATATTTTTATTATATTTTTTCAATATAAAATTAAATAATCATTTATCGTATGGTTAATGAACTTTCAGTTCTTGTTAATAGCGAAGAACCACCTCCTGAATCAATATTGTTCGTTTTCCTTAACCACCTCTCATGGTTGTCCATTATAAAAGAAACAATTTTCTATATGATTTATATTCTATTTTTTATTTAATTATTCTTATTAAATCATTATATAAAAAAACCTCCATCTTCAGCTTTTCTGTAAATACATTAATTTTGTTTGATGAAGTGTGGAATACTTCCTCCTCAATGTGACGTGATTCATTCCCACACCGCACAGATTGTATTAGGTATGGGATTAGTGAACATATATGATATATATGATATAATAATTATAATTTAGTTATTTTAATATATATAATTATATGTCATTTACTTTTTCTCATTTATATGTCAATAAAATTGAAATATGGTTCGGGTATACGTGCATCCTACCATCTTCATGAATGGTTTATTCCATTCCATATATCTATGTTTTATATATTTTTATAAATACATATATGTAGAATATATATGGTTATTATTTAATTTATTAAATTCTTTAAATTATTAAATCATGACATATAAATGTTGATCATGAATAATAAGTCAAAACATGTACGAAGAACAATGAAGATATTAATTAGTGTGAAACCTTAACATGTAATTATTAATAAGAGGGTAATATATGGTCATAATCAAACCATTCAAGGTATTATATATAATGATCTGTTATTGTATAAGATTTATAATAAACATATATTTATTAGAGAAGATTATTTTATGAGTACGAGGATAATTATAATATAATGTAAGGGGGTTTCTATTCTCACTTTAATTTACATGATATTTATGCCATATTCGCCACTCGTTTAGTTTTGGTGGTGTATATATGGCCCATTAATACATTATGTGATTATTATCCTTAAATCTATAGGTACTTTCATATAAATTTTATAGTCACCCTTTAATGGAGTTTATGTTTCAAAATATGCCAAATCGATAAAGTTGATTTATCTCAATTTTCTTTCAATGAAACATATTCCATGAATATGAAAAAAATTGTTTTTAAAGAAAATAATTTGTTTAAATTAAATATATTAAGTTAATTTTAAATGAAAATGGAATTAAGTTTTTTATTATATTCTGTAAATACTTTATATGTTTTCAAATTGTACTCAATGAAATGGTTTTCAAAATAATTTTTAAGAATTATTTATATTTTTTCACATTTATTTTCAATGACAATGGGTTTCAAAATATTTTATGTTAGAAAAATAAAAAAAGATAATTCCCTCATGATTTTTTTTTAAAAATAGATTTAAAAATTATTTTAAACCAAATATGAAATATTTAAGTGTCACGCATGCCTTTATAGTGAAAAAGTACAGAGGTTTCATTAATATTATTTATCTGAATGGATAATCATTCGATTTCATGATGTTAAAGAAACCCAATTCTTTTTCATGTGTAATGTAATTATGAAAAAAATAATTTTCAAGGGTTATACTTTTTATGAAATGATTATGAAACTTGTATATTTTACACATGTTAAGATATGATTACATGTTTAGGACATACATATCATATAATGGGTTAAGAAATTCATGTTTATAATCTTATGGAACATGTATGTATGATTTTATTATAATATGGGTGAGTCCTATATCTCTATTCCGTGCATCATGTATATATTTATTTCTCATTATATAATTTTGTGATTCATGTTTATGGGATTAATCCACCATGTATGATGGGGTAACCTGATCCATTATGGGATGATGGGAAAACCCCAATCCTCTATGGAATGAAAGGGAATCCCGATCGCTTATAAGTAAATTGATGTGACTAGGGATGGATATGTGCCCTTCCAAGTATGTCTAGTACCAATGAAGTTCCCTAATATTTTTTTAATTCAACATGAATTAAAGAGAATGATATTAATATTTATGTGTCTTCCACAATTCCTTGAATTAGGCCTATTTGAACTTTCGTGTATCATGCTCTAGATTCTTTTATGAATCTTGTATTATAAACTACTAATAATTATTTCTTAATTTACATTTATGATCTTTGATATATAAGTTATTACGTTCTATATCTATGATCACATTCCTATATGCATATGATAATTTTTATGCTTACATATATTCCTTTGTTACACTTACTGGGAATCTAATATCACCCCTTTTTATGTTTCCCTCCCAGGTTTTGAAGATATGTAGTATGTATGATGTGTCTATGAAGATTTATAGTCTCGAATAACCAAGTGTGTGATAATTTATCTCAATTATGTACATGTTTTTATGGTTCCATGTTTCCAAAGGTACCAGTCTAATATGGTCTTTGAGCATCCATTTGTGTAATGTATTAATTATTAATCAAAATATATGTAATTGTTAATGTATGTACTAATAGAGTCTATATACTATATTGTGACATGTCCTTAGCTCTAGCTTCACCACGAGTGATATTTCACTATATGTACTGACATTAATGATTTGGGGTCATATATGTTTGTGATATTGGACCTATATTGAGTGAAATGTTAGTGGTTGAACCACCTTGTGTGACATGTGGTCTTGGATGTAATATGACATGAGACAAGATAGAAGGCCTGACATGTATTGAGGATTTGTATCTAGGGGACTACCTTAAGTGATAAGGAAACTTTGTTGATTTCATAACATTATTGGAATGAGTGAAACATCCCTCTGTGAGATGGTTTATGTAAGTAATTTTTATACAAGATTCCCAGAGTGAGAATTTGGTCTGGTGTTTTATATGGATCCTTACTATAATGGGGGTAGATTTTATTAAATGGTTGATACCATACCATTCATCATCATGTATTGTACAAGGACATATAAAATTACCAATCATGAATACATGGTCATGGTCAAGGTTGTATGGAAATTGGTGTTTGGATTCTGGCTTCAGTTGAAGTAGTTATGGATGGGTGTTATATTGACATAGTTAGCAAATTTTGAAAAAATCTACATGGATTCATTATTATCATCCTATCACATAATGTTATAACTGAAAAACCCAAGTGGTTTTTTAAATATTGAATTTTTTTAAATTAGTTAATTAATAGAATAATCAATGTTGTTTTAACTATGATGATTACAGAACTGGACTTATGTCTGAAGATGTATATCTACGTTATTGATGATGACTAATTGATTCAACAATCAAGACAGTATATGAGAGAGAAATTATATTTTGAATATTTTAGGATGGGATAGTTTATGGTGCATTGGTAAATCATATGGAAATTGATGTATATGTTTTTAATGGATTTATATAAAAAAATGGAAACCACACCAGATAGCTGAGGGAACCAAAACCACTGATGATGTGGGTAGGTCTACTTCGACTAAGAATGGTTTTATAAATATGTTATGCATAGTGAGTACCTACAAGGGTGCATGGGAGTAGTGGAGAACCACCTTGTGGGGTGGCAAGGTGGCTGGTGGGACCACTAGAAAGAGGGTTATTCCTATGAGAGTGGGGAGGGTTCACATAATGTTTTTTGTATAGCTATAGGAGAGGATTGTATTATAAGGGATCACTATTCTAAATATTAATTCTATGTGAGAACTATTTATTCATGGTACTATAGCTCTCCAATTAAAAACAGAGAAATATGTTGAGCCATTCAATCAAATTTCTTCCGGTCATTGGATTAAATCCATCGTGTTGTTGTCAACCTCAATTATCTGAGAGCTACAGATCATCCAGATTCCTCCATAAAGCATCATCCAAATGATTATGTTTTTCTTTTTTTCTTATTTTTGGTTTACTAATTCTCTTAAATTCATCAAAATAACCTATAAAGTCATTTTCAAGTGTAAAAAAATATCCAATTGAGTCTATTCTGTGCGTATAAAATATTGTTTTACAAAAAATGGATTTAAATGTATAGAATGAGATGTAGTGGGATTCATGTGATGAAATGATAATTTTATATAAAAATAATATCCACTAAATATGATATGGAAATGAATATTTTAAGAGGTTCATGTTTTAAATGAAAAATAATTATCACGAATCTCGTTGATTCTTATAGGAAAATTATTTCATTCAGTTTCTGTTTGTGTGGAGAAAAAGAAAATATGCAAGCATTGGACATGTGCATATCAAACTCATAGTGCTTCATAAAGAATAATGTTCTAGGAAAAAGCTGAGATTACATAATAAACCAACATGTATTTCATTTTTTGTTTTCATGAACATATTTGCGGAATCATGAGACAACATATACTGACATTGCATCTCATGAATAAGTCCTTGAACGCATAAAGATTATACCCATTAGAATTTTCATGCAAAAAGAAATAAAACATAGTGAGATGGTTGTGCATGATTTGAGGTGTTATACAAATAACCCATGAATGATAATATTTTTTACAATTATTGAACATAGTTTGTGTGTGTGATTTGTTTTTTGTAATGAAATTTTGAGCAGCCAGTGCACTTACGTGTTAAAGACTACTTAATTTGTACATAAATTCGACCAGGAACATGCACACATGATTTATTAATCAATTTTATGATATATAAATGTATTTCATTTTGAATATACTTAGGTAGTATTAATTTTTACCATAATGAATGAAATTTTTGGCAATGTATGTGTGTGTGAATTATACATACTTTTGTATGTACTTTCAATGAATATTTCATAATGGAAAAGTGTTTACAAGGAAATTAATTGATTATACATAAATTTATAATGTTTGATTACTTTATTTCTATTCATGTATGATGGGTTCATAGAAGTATACACACCATACATTTCACAGTCATTGTGCAATGAGTTGAGACTAAAGCTGGAGAATTATATCAGAAGACTTTTTGAATAGATTTTTTCAATATTCAGTGACACTGGGTCTTCAGTAGAATAAATAATTCTTTGACAAGAAATTTTTTATTGCGGGTAATAATTTTCATTTGGTGATACAAATAATTGAGAAAGACCAGTATTTGTACAATAATTCTAGAATTATTGATCAGAAGGTTTCTTTAGAATTATCATGGAGGAGTATCAAGTAGTAGTCGTATAGGTGATTCATATCTTCATATGAAGAAGATGAATCATGTAATTGGGGAGGGGGGCGTTCTAACTGGTTTTTTAAGAGGATCTAGAGATTTTTGGATCTAACCATTTGAATGGTTGGGATATCTAACCAACTAAGGTAGAATTTCTGGATCATTGGGGGTATTATAAGGAAAAAATGGAGGATAGACTACTGGTGCGGATATCTAGTTTCTTCATAAACCATTATAATTAATAAATATATTATAGTGTATAATAAATTTTTTGGGGTCTAACCAACATGTTAATGAGTATGAATTTGTAAAAAATGATGTAAAGATACTATGTGATTTGTCTCATTTACTTTTAGAATTTCATAAATGATCCACTCATCTTAATAGGTGATATAGATTTGAATTACTATGTGAACAAAAATTTAGAGAAACAAGTCACACCTAATTCACCCCCATCACATTATGAATCTATGATCCATTGGACACTTTAATTGGTATCATGGAAAAAACAACTTTGTTTGGGTCTATATTATTTTTCTGGTTTTTTTATTAGAATTATATTAATTTTAGATTTGAGTTTAAAGATAATTTATTAGTGCTTGAGATCGAAAATCATTTCTCTATATCTAATTATATATATTTTGATGATTCAGTAAAGACTCAAAAAAATTATTCAATGGATATAAATGAATATGAAGAAGAATTCAAAGATAAATAGAGATCAACTACAATATGGAGGAAATCAAAGTGGTATATGTTTTGTGAAATTAGTTGATTTAAAATATGATGAATCATTTTCAAGTTGTGATGAATATTTATTCAATTATAATATTATAGAGGTTCTAATGAATGTTACCAAATAATTTTTCCCATTTGTGATCGGAGTATTCAAGAAACATGAAGATAAAAAATTAAATATTTAGGAATATAATAATTTGTTTGAATAATTATTGAATAAAAATGATAACATACCTAATACTATAAATAAAAATTAAAACAAAATTAAAAGAAATATCCACTTGAAAATAATCATATACTATAGATATTGAATATTATCAATGTAATCTCTATGAGAAGGATTTTTGAAATTGTCTTCATAGAATTCATCAATGCACTAGAAGAGACCCATACTACTTATATGAATGTCCATGATTCTCAAATTAATGATAATGAATACATAATCAAGCATCATGGTGATATATTCTTGAAATAAAATTAGATTAAGAAAGATACAATTATGAAGATGAACATTAATTGGGAAGAAATAATTAATTTAGGATAAGATGAAAATATTTCACTCACACTAAAATTTCTTGATCAATATGTTCAACTGAGAGATATTGTAGAGACACTTGATGAGACATCCCTAATTAGTGTGATAAGAATTAATATCAATGAATCATATGATATGAGCCATATTTCTAAAAAAGAATCTATCAAGTGGAAATAATTCCTTTATATTATCCAAGAAAAAATCTATTATAGGCTCAGTAATAAAGGTAACCCATTGTCACAATAAATTGTTTTGTAGTAATTTTGTTTTTATGATTATTGTATACTCAACAATAAAATTGAGACAATCATGGGTAATGAAATATACTTATAATTCCATTAAATAATAAAATAAGGATGTGGAGATATGTTGAAATTCATGATTCTCAATCTAATTACAGGTCATGGAATGTGCTTCCCAAAATTGGAAAAATTTCAAAGAGATATATAATGTGATATTATAGAATTTATAAATACTTTTTTCCTATTGTTGGTGTTGTTGGTCGTTTGTGAATTAGGACGAAAATTTTTGGATCAATACTCAATTTAATTTATTTTATATAATGCACGAATATAGGGGGAGAAAAGAAGAAGGAAAATGGAAATCATAACAATAGAATCATAACTAAAAAATGCAATTGGCCTATCATGAAAAGATTTTATTACAATGAATTTTATTTATTATTTCAAAGAAAGATGTAATTGTTATGATGAGTGCTAGTATGTACCAATAATGACAAAATCATATGATAACATGAATATAAGATCACATCATGACTTTAATCAGGTTATAAAAGAATATGATCAGTTATCTATGTGTTATGAAAAAAATAAGAAGACTATTAAAGAAGAAACTCCCAAGATGTTTGGGGAGAAATATGTGAAGAGTGTCACACCAAATTGAAGATTATTATATTTTGGTAGTAGATTTCAAGTAAAAGACCTTTCTGCTTTTTTTCATAAATATTCATACTAGAACCCTATACTAAAAAAATACACAATATATAAGGTATGAAATATGATTTATTTGGTGAAGGAGATCTCTGATAAAGAATTTGAAGGGCTTCCTAAAAAGGGAATGTTGATAAATTACAAATATTTGTGTGAAAGGGATAATATGTTTATAAATTTTGGTAGATATTTTTTGATATATTGAATTGGAAAGTAATATTTTCAGATGAATAAATGGTTTTCATATGTGGCTACATGTATTGGAAAAAATAATTTTACACAAAATGTGATTTCTTGGCATGTTTCTAACAATAAATGATCATATGGCTGGAACAGTAAGATGATGTAGGAAATATGGAAATAAGCAGAAAAAATATAATCTTATTTTCACAAAAATATGCATAATCATTTTTCATATAAGAAGAATTCTAGGTTGAGGAGAAACTCTCAACCATGTTTCTCTAATTAAAAATAATTGATTAAAAACATATAAACATATACCCAATGTGTTTTTTTTTCATGAAAGGAATTTTTATGTAAATCATAAGTTTAGGGGGAGACCAAAATTTGATTAAATATGTGAGCAAGTTATAACTAGAAATATATCCATTAAAAATCATTTTTGGAATGATTTATTCTTTTTTAATCATATCTAATTATCTGCAATGATTATTGGTGTTTATTATTGATTAATTTTAGTTATTATGACGAATTATTTAGTGCATGTCTTGAGGGGGGTCATTGAAGATCTACCACCATACATTTCTGTATCAGTTTATATCTTATGAATATCATTAGTTATAGTGTGTAATGAATTTAATTACTATATATGTTAAAAATATAAATATTGAATGTTGTTATCATTGAGGTATGTTGGTTACATTATCCTATTTTCAAGAAAAAAAATCAATTATAAAAGATGAAATTTGTTATTTTAAGACATAAGAGAAATTAGATTAGAAATGGGAAATAAATTATTGAACCTTAATGTTTCTAATCTATTTATAGAGATGTATGTAGTAGATTAGTTGAAATAAATTGAATAGTTTTTGAAAAGAGTTTTATGTTATTGCTAACTGATGCTATAAATTATTTGATAGATTTTATGTTAATATTGATCAATATTGTTTTCTATATTGGGTATTTCTCATATACTCTTAGTGTTTATTAAATTTATATATTCTATAAGATAGTGCTGATTCCATCAGTATTTGAGGTGTATCAGTCTCTGTGTTTCATTATAGAAGAGAATGTTATTAATATTTTATTTTTTGGAAATGATAATTCATTCCCATACTTATATATTTGGATTTATTGCCAATAATGTGGAGAATTTATCATTTACATTTAGAAAAAAGGAGGGTATTAATAAAAAATGAAAAAGGAAATATTTAATAACGTAAGTGGTTTGTTGATGTGGAAATTGTTCTCAATTAGATAATAATGATAATTTTTAGTGGTTTAAATATTGATGATTGTAGAGTTGGTCAAATGTTACTAGCCATACATTAGTGTTATTTATGATGACACATGGATCTAAAAAAGTAAGAAATTAAATGAGGATGAAATTATATGAAGAATGATTTAGGGGGGATATTTTTTGTTGTCTTTTTATATCATATAGAATTTTGGGATTTGTTTTTAATGGATGTATGAAAAAATGGTTAATCATACTAGGAAAATAATATACCTAAATCCACTACTATGGTTGTTAGGTCATCCGCATCTAGAAATCATGGAAGAATAATATATTTTTAATGAGTTTCTAAATAGGATCTTGGTAGTTTTATAGATCCACTATAAGTGGTGGAATAGTGAAAGACGTGAGCACCGAAATGAGGATGCGTTGGCGAGTGATGGGAGAATTGAGTAAATGATTCCTAACTAGATAATAGAAAATAATTAATAATTGGGAGAACTCTACTACATAACATTTTGATGTAGTATCTATTTATTCATGGTACTATATCTCTTATATTAATAAAATATACAAATTATGAGTCATTCTATAAAATCTCATCATGCGGTCAAATCGAATCCACCTCATCGTCTTCTACCTCAGTTTACTAAGAGCTAATGCTCATTAGAATTTCTCTAAGAAATGCTATTTGAATCTTGTAGTTGTGACTCTAGGCATCATTTGATTATCCTGAATATCCAAAATTGATAAAAATCATTTTAAACATCTATTTCATGTGTAAACAAAGATCAAACATAGGATATAAATTGTGTAGATATTGTGGGTTTACAAATATGGTGATTCTCAGTGTAAAGAAGGAGGGGAAATGGGATTGATTTGCAGAAGCTGTCATCACCTACGAATATAAGCTTCACTCTCTCTGAGTTGCAACTATGGATTTTGAGATGTTCTTGTTTCCAATGAAATAGAACTATCATGAATCGCTATAGTTCTCTAAAGGAAAGTGTTCCATTCAGTATCTATTTTCATGATGAATTAAAGAATAGATGATCATATGATATGTGAATATAACAATCATAGTCTTCTTTTGGAGCATGGTTTCATGAAGAACGTTTGATAACATGATACCCTTATATGTATATCTTCTAGTGTTTTCCTGAATATATTTGAGGAACAACAAGACATTTTTTAATTACACTGTGTCTTATGAAGAAGTCCATGTGTGATTCAATATTAATCACATTCGGGTTTGCATCAAAGAATTAAAAAGACACAGTGAGACCCATATGCATATTTTTAGGTCTTATGTGATGAACATTTTCATGCTCTTATTTGCACAAAATTATTGAATTGTGTGTGTGTGTATTTAGTTTTTTGTGAAGACATATTGTACTGACTATGTAGAAACATGATGAAGACTATATTGTGTGTGCATAATTTGAAGCTAGTATATAAAAACATGATTGCATAATCATTTTAAGAAATAAGAATGTAGTGAATTTTTTATGAGCTTAGGAAGTAATTATTTTGGAAATGAAGAAGATCATTTGAGGTAGTGTAGGTTTTTTTGTATTATACAGACATTTATATCCACATAGAATGACACTATCATAAATGAAAATCATTGATAATACCAAAAAAAATTAAATTCCCGAAGAATGAATAATTATTTCAATTTTTTATATAAGATGTTTTCCTATAAGTACGTTCGATATAAATTGCATAACCAATGTGCAGTGAGTTGATATTTGTAATGAACCACTCATTCCCAAAGTCCTGAAAACAAAATTTTTGATTAATGGGAATTGTGTGACATCCCCAAGACACAAAATAAACGTAATAAATGACAATGGGGTTGAAAAAGGAGGAGCATTTACCATTTTAATTATAAACAATAAACTATCCAACCAGAATCTGTATAAGCTATATAATTCATGAACAAAATAATGACAGTTCAGAAAAAAAAATTATACCAAAGTGAGACCCAAATTAAGTTATACAATGGAAGAAAACTATAAATGAACCTAAAATAGTAATATAACTCAAAAGGCACAAAAATAATCATAAGACACTAGGATCACCAGCTCTATTCTCCACCACCACCAGAAAACTAAAAAACACAAGAAGTAGTTCAAAAAACCTACTGCACCCTACATTTTTGTAACAACCCGATATTTTATGATAAGTTTCCTCTTTAATTTATTTGATTTAATGTGTTTTATGCTACAAAAAGATTATATTGTGCTATATTCCACACTGTATTAGCTTGAAGAATACACAACACTATTCTTAGATTGTGTTACACACAATTTCAAGTTCGTTTTATTATAGTCATTCTACGCAACATTGAGTGTATATATATATATATATATTCAATGTATAAATGAATTATGGGTGGATTCTGTTATATGAAACAATGATGGATTCTTTCACAACACGCATCCCTGACTTGGCTTACATTACACGCAATCACGACTTTCCTCGATAGCATGTGTTGTACGCAATATCAGGTTTCACTAAACAATGATATATGGTTATAATATTATTACGAACTAGAATTTATGAATAATTATTAACTAAATTTGTAATGTTATAACATTATTATTTCATCTTACACATTTTCTAAAACATGATATGTAAAGAAAATAATTTTTTCGGGTAAAATATTTATTTTTTAAAAAAATGCATTTTTTCCGCCTTTTGATGGAGCACCCACTTTAAATCTAGTTTTTGAAATGTTTATAAGTTAAATTTTAAAAACTAAAAATCTCCTTTTGAATCCGGATATAAAAATTTACATTGGATAAAGTTTTGATATTTTTCAGATAACTTACATTGTTTAATGAATAGTAAAAACACGCTATATTTTAATTAAAAACAACTTTTTTCATCGTAATAATTTATATGGTTAAATTATAATATTTGAATTTTTTTAAAGAATAAATATAATATATTTTTACCATTTAATATAATTTATGTCATTATCATTGATTTTACCTTGAATTCGTAGGTTAAATCAATTCAATCTTTTGCAATGTTTTAAACAAACACCCGTTTTCTTTCGACAACAGGATTAATTTTTATTTAATTTCTGAAAACTTTGTGTATTGAATTTAGAAAAATCGGTTCCATATTTGGAATCAGTGGGTCGAAATTATGTTAATAGGCTACTTTTTATTTTTGGAAATTATAAATAGTAACTACGGTAAATTTTATTTACAATAGTTAAAGGTAAATCGGGGAATTAAGGGTAAATATAATATTATAAAATTATCCTAACACATGCCAAAATTCTATTGGATGACTAAAAGTCGACCCATATCACCCAAGGGTCAGAATATATTCATTTAACGGACTTTTTTCCATTAAAATAATTTAATTATTATTAAAACCAAAGAAATTGACAACATGTCACTCTCTTAAATCTTATAAGTATAATATTTTTAATTTAGTGATAAACTTCATGAAACATGTAAAATTAGTAGTGTCCAGAAATCTAATAAATTTATCTATATCATATGAATTTATTTATAATTTTTAGGGATTAAATAATTATCATTAAGTATGACACAATAGTGATGCCGAAATTGATTATCTAGTGAAAAATCAAGAATATAGTTTTTATTAAACTAATAGTGACCATAAAATGCACAAAACCCTGACCAAAACTTATTGGTCATGTAAATGTAAACCATAATCATAAAATAGTCTAATATTTGACCATTTGGAGGCTTATAGAAGCGATTATGACACTTCTATTATTTTATTTTAAATGATGCCAAAGTTGTCACCTTCATAATTTAATAAATATAATAATTTAAATATTATTTTTTTAAGACGATAAATTCGAGTAAATGTATTATTGTGAAATTTAATAGATTTATCTTTATTATAGGATTTTATTTTTAATTTTTATGCAACAAATAAGTATATTAAATAATTATAAAAAAATGTTGTAGTAATTATTTTATTAAGAGATAAACCAAATAAATGGTTTTAAAAATAGTAAAGTAAATATTATATGACCTATTTAATGTGCTCCAATAATTTTATAGAGACATATGACCTTTTATAAATATATTAAAGCTTTAAGTTCGAACATATATTCTGCATATATTTTATTTAAATTGAAATAAATGAATAGTGTCAAAATTGACACTATTATTATTTTATAAAAATAACATATTATAAAATTGTTTGAAAATCAAAAAAATATTTAAAATTTATAAATTTAAATTTATATGGTCTAAAATGTTATAAAGTGTCCAATTATGGAAAATTCACAACAAATAAGTAATTATTTGTTATTATTTAAAATTTAGAATGTTATTACCACAAATAAAATAAATTGATTAAATAAGGATAAATCAAGTTGATAATGTTTAAAATAAATTCCAAACATGTATAAATTTTATTGGTTGATGGTATTACAACCCTATATCATCTAATATTCGTATATGAGTCATTTTGGAAGTTTTTATGTGGGGTTGGGATTTAATGTAATCTAATATTTCTTATATTTCCAAAGGTTCCCCTCTCCTCCCTTATAAAAGGGCACCTCCTCCCTCTCTTCCTCACACCACATTGACCCTTCATGGTCAGCCAACCCCTTCCAAATTAACTTCTCCACTTCCCTACAAACATCTTAGAGGTTCTGGTGTCCTTCAAAGACCAATTTTAGTGCCCTAAGAGGAGGTCTCAAAGAGGCGCTTCAAAGAAGAGGTAATGTCCGTTACCGATTCCTTCAACTTTATTTCTCCTTCCACTTCTTCTTTTTTTAGTTGTTTCATTATGAGGTAATAACACCAGTATCAGTCATATACTGATATGTTATTATAATTATTAAACAACCATATTTCACCATCTATCCATCCTACGGAAAAAGAACTCACCGCGCGTACGTACGTACGGAATACCGTCTCCACGACGCGATGAGATTCACCCTCCATGTTAACCATTCAAGAATGATTATAAATTTTATATAATAAGTAATAATGAAATATATGAAATAATAATGCTACTGGATTTATATATATATATATATATATATATATATATATATTTATGTCATCTACTTAATTCCATTCATTTAAATAAGGAATCAAAAAAAGCGTTAATGCGTACGTACGGCCTACCGTCTCCATGAAAGGTGTATTTCCTTCCATTTATAAATCTATAATATATATGTATCTTCTGAATATTTATTATATATAAATCATGCTTTACATTCTGGATCTATTTAATCATGATCTATATAATCATATGAATAATTACAAGTTAAAACATGGACGACAAATGAAACGATTTTACCCAAAACACTCATTAACATGGAATTTACAAAATAACGGGTAATATAAAGTCATAAGTGAACCATATATGATATCATAACAATGAATATGATTCTTTAATAAGTCAATAACATTATTTAAATCATTATACAGGAGGTTCGGACAATTACGAAGCAAATTGGACCTAAGGTACGTGATAATTTTGCAAATCTCATTTTTATCCGAGATTGCTTATTCGTAAGTATTTAATGGGGTAATTGTTATCATCCATATCCATGTTTTATAAAATTTTTTCATGTATGTTTAAAGTCCTTTTCTACCCATTTTTACTTTTACCCCATGGTATGGAAGGAATCTTTCTTTTGTTTACCCTACGAGGTATTTTTTTGACTTTTCTGAAAAAAGTACGAGAACAATGTTTTTTTAACTTATATGGCACGAACAGATTTTTTACGGTTTTATAAAGCCTTAATTTAATGAAGGTTCCTCAAAAATATTTCATGACTATTTTCAACAAAATCTCCTTCTATTAAAATTTCATGATGTTTTGTGAAAAGAAATTAATTTTGAAGAAGAAAGGATATTTCCCTCAAGAATTCATTTCAAGTGTTTTATCAAAACCATTTTTCCATCTATGATGACTCTATTTCATATGTGTATGTTTCAAGTATAATTTCTCAATGATTTAACTGGTTTCACTTTTCTTATTATGAAATTATATCCATTTATCTTATATGGATTATGTGATGATGAGATGATGTTTTTGAAACCAATTTTATTTATTGGGTTATTATGAATGATATATGTTTATTTTGTGGAAAAAGTAAGAATAATTTCATTATGAGATGGGTGTGACCTATATCTCCCTACAATGCATTGGGTAAACATTTATATCTCATTATATACACATTGCTGGAACGACAAGTTAAACCGGTTCAGTAATACAGGACTGGAACGAGGAGTGAACTCGATTCAGAAAGGGACTTTGTCCACTAAGATGGTCTTGGCAGCAATGCCTTGGCTACTATGGAAATAATATCATGTTCTTAATGGTTTCCACAATTACATGTTTTATTCCCATGCTATTTTATCATGATTTATGTTCCATTATGATCTATGCCTTATGTACTTCCATGTTTTATGTCATTGATCATGCTTTTGATGTTTCAACATTATGTTCATGTTTTTAAGTTCAAATGTATATGATTTGTTTTATTTTATCCATGCTTACCCTTAGTGAGAATTTGAGCTCACCCTTTATATGTTTCTTTTCCCTAGGATATAAAGAAAGGTTTTAGGTAAGAAAATAAAAGGGGAAGATCTTTATGGGAGATGTTGAAGATCTTTCACCACGATTAGAAGATTACGTTCCATGTTTCCAAAGACAGTAAACTATTACGATCCTTGTGTGTCTGTTTTTGTTATGTATTAAGTATTCTGCAAAAATTAATGTAATTTTCATGTATGTCAAGCTTCGGGTATCTATAGTTGGTATCAGAGGAAAGGTTTAATTAACCATTGGAAACTAGGATTCGAAAACTTTAGTGAGATACCTAGAGATATTTCTAAGGTATGTCTAGGGATATCCATAAGGTTAAGTATATGTATAGGTTATAGTTCTAGAATTGAACTAACTATCTTAGAATTTAACCTAAGATGTTAGATATTGAAGGTAATCCACCTTTATTATGTTTTTTCCCTAGCATGGTATTTTCCTCTCACACTATTATTTTTGGGTTTTAGACAATGGCTGGAACCCGAAGGAACCATGTTGATCAATGTAATGGACAATGTAATGATTGTCCTCCTGACCAATCCAATGTCATGGGAGATGGAGTGCACAATCTTATTTCTATACTTACACAAGCTATGAATCATTATGGATTTCAAAATGAGCAGAGAAAGGAGAAACATTCTGGTGAATCCTTCATGAGGCAGCCTCCACCTTCATTCAGCGTGTTGTCTAATCCCTTAGTGGCTGAACAACGGATCAGTACAACTGAAAAGATATTTTCAGTTCTACAATAATCTGAGCATGATAAAGTCATCTTAGTAGTATATCGTTTGGAAGGTGATGTTGAACAATAGTGGAATCTTATCAATAATATGAGGAAAAGAGATGAAATTGAGTACATGGAATAAAATGTGTTAAAGAACTTGTTTTTCATAAAGTACTTCCCTCGTATTCTTCGAACAAAGATGGAAAAGCAGTTTCTTGAGCTTAAGCAGAAGGATGATGAATCTGTTGGCATATACAAAGTGAATTTTACAAGACTTGCAAAGTATGCATCTGGCTTTATCATCCAACCTTTAAGTAAAGTTGATCGATTTTTCAGTGGCTTAAAACCAAGTATTAGAAGGGCATTAGCTATAAGAGACTTTAGTAGCTGTGAAGAAATTGTGCGTTGTGCTATCAAGGTAGAACTGGAAGTTGGTGTAACATATTCATCTCATGGTTTTGGCAAGAAAAGAAAGATGGAGTTCAAGGAGAAATCTCAGAACAAGAGTGAAAAGAAGATGAATGTTTCTTTATTCTCAAAGTGTGGAAATAAGCATAGTGGAGATTGCCTAAAAGGAAATAGAAAATGATTTAAGTGTGGAAAAGAAGGTCATCAAGCAGTTGATTGTCGAAGCAATGTGAAAAAGGTTGCTAATGATGTGAATAGAGAAAAGACTACAGAGAACTCTCCACCAACACTTCAATGCTTCAAGTGCAATGAAATGGGGAATTATGCTAATAAATTCCCTAATCCACGGGTTAATGATGATCAACATGAGCAACCTCTTAAGGAAAAGGATAAAGGGAAGTCTCATGCGATCAATATTTGTGATGTAGGGTATAAAAATGATGTTGTGTAGTGATTAAGTGTTTATGTAATGGGATTTCAAAATATTATCATGGAATCTCATGTGTGGTATTGTGGAATTTTGGAATATCTATGTATTGGTTTTCAATAATTATATGGTACTGGTAACCATGAAAAGGTTATTGAAATATTTTTGGAAAGCAGATGATATGTGCATATTGAAGGGATAAGGAGAAAATGAAATGTTTGACAGTATTCATGAGCTCATGATTGATATAAGGACTAAGTAATATCATGGTTTGAGTATATTGAATTTTGAGGATTTTGGTATGTGGAAATTGTTAACTTTTAACTGCATTCATGTTTTCAATAAGGTTCAATGGGTATTCATTATTTTCAAGAGAATACATGATTAAGGCCTTCAAATGTTTGGAATGTGACCAACAAGACATATCTTATGATATATGGGGATCAACGATGGTATTGACATGATTGTTATATGAAATCTCTGGATATTGTTTTCACTATAATATGAGAGTGGACTATAGTATTATGGATAAGCCTAAAGATTGGAATTGTTTAAGGATAGAAGTTTCTTCGTTATTATTGATGGGATGTTATAGTAATGTAGTTTTAGAAAAAGGACAACCTGCAGGATGGGCGACAACCCATCACGTCGAACACGGTTATGGGAATCAAACCCACAACCAAAGTGCGACTGGCCTTTATCACCTACCACTGGCCTACAGGAAGTCCCTGTTTAGTAGAAACTAGTTTTATTATATTAAGTAGTATGATATATGAAGTATAAGTCCATTTTAGGAACCATATAAGATTAATATCACCATAGATGGACTTATGTATATTTGATAGCTTTTTCTAACATTTTGTTTGAAATAGATAGAATGAACCATCATTCTATCACATGATCTGTTAACACTTCACGAATAACAAATTCAACTTCATTTATTTAAGGGATGAATTGGAAATTGTTCAATTCACGAACAACAGTGAGATTGTACCAAAATCAAGCAAGTATTTCTTCTAATTCAAAATTTTCAACTTTAGGGAAATGATATTGAAAACCAAAAATGTTTTCCTAGTGCTCTTTTATCCAATGAATCCGATGGTACCTTAGATCATCACAAATTTATGGCTTTGTGATTGATGGATTTTTCATAGCCATGTTCTCCACCACTCTCCATTAGAACTTGATGGTTAGATTTTTCATCCATATCCATAATTTCACCTTTGTTCTCCTATATGGAAACCTAGTGATGAGTTACTTTGGGTAATCATTACGTTTCATACTTTAGTTTTTAAAATGAAGTTTCGGCATTCTTTTTTTACGATGTGGGTTTCTAGGAATAGTAAACGATTTATAACCCCCGACGAATTTTGAGGGAGAAATTCATTTTAAGGGGGGGTAGAATGTAACAACCCGATATTTTATGATAATTATTCTATTTAATTTATTTTATATCATGTGTTTTATGCTACAACAAGATTATATTGTTCTATACACCACACTTTATTAGCTTGAAGTATACACAACACTATTCTTAGATTGTGTTACACACAATTTCAGGTTCGTTTAATTATAGACATTCTACGCAACATTGAGTGTATATATATATATATTCAATGTATAAATGAAATATGGTTGGATTCTATTATACGAAAAAAAGAAGGATTATTTCATAACACGCAACCCTAACTTGGCTTGCATTACACGCAATCACGACTTTCCTCGATAGCGTGTGTTGTACGCAATATTAGGTTTCACTAAACAAGATATATGGTTATAATATTACTAAGAACTAGCCTTTATGAATAAGTATTAACTAAATATGGAATTTTATAACATTATTATTTCATCTTACACATTTTCTAGAACATGGTATGTGAAGAAAATAAATTTTTCGGGTAAAATAAATATTTTTCAACAAAATGCATTTTTGCCGCCTTTTGATAGCACACCCACATTAAATCTAGTTTTTGACATTTTTATAAGTTAAATTTTACAAAATAAACTTCTTCTTTTGAATCAGGATATAAAAATTCACATTGGATCATGTTTTGATATTTTTTAGATAACTTTCATAGTTTAATGAATAGTAAAAACACGCTACATTTTAATTAAAAACAACTTTTTTCATCATAATAATTTATATAATTAAATTATAATATTGAATTTTTTTAAAGTATAAATAGAATATATTATTACCATTAAATATAATTTATTTCATTAGCATTGATTTTACCTTGATTTTGTAGGTTAAATCAATTCCATCTTTTGCAATGTTTTAAAAAAACCCGTTTTCTTTCGACAACGGGATTAATTTTAATTTAATTTATGCAACTTTTTGTGTATTGAATTTTGAAAAATGGATTCTATATTTATAATCAGTGGGTCCAAATTATGTTAATAGACTACTTTTTATTTTTGGAAACTATGAATAGTAACAACGGTAAATTTTATTTACCATAGTTAAAGGTAAATCAGGTAATTAAGGGTAAATATAATATTATAAAATTACCCTAACACATGCCAAAATTTAATTGGATGAAGAAGAGTCGTCCCATATCACCTAAGGTTCGGAATTGATTATTTAATGGACTTTTGTCCATGAAAGTAATTTAATTATTATTAAAACCAAAGAAAGTGACAACATGACACTCTCTTAAATCTTATAAGTATAATAATTTTAATTTAGTGATAAAATTCATTAAACTTAGAACATTAGTAGTCTCCAAAAATCTAATAAAATTATCTATATCATATAAATTTATTTATAATTTATAGGGATTAAATAATTGTCATTAAGTATGACACAATAGTGATGCAGAAATTGTTTATCTAGTGAAAAATCAAGAATATTATTTTTATTAAACTAATAGTGACCTTAAAATGCACAAAACCCTGACCAAAACTTATTGGTCATGTAAATTTAAACCATAATCATACAATAGTCTAATATTTGACCATTTGGAGCCTTATAAAAGTGATTATGACACTTATACTATTTTATTTTAAATGATGCCAAAGTTGTCACCTTCATAATTTAATAAATATAACAATTTAAATATTGTTATTTTAAGATGATAAATTCGAGTAAAAGTATTATTGTGAAAGGTAATAGATTTATCTTCATAATAGTATTTTATTTTTAATTTTTATGCAACAAATAAGTATATTAAATAATTATAAAAAAATGTTTTAGTAATTATTTTATTAAGAGATAAACCAAATATATGGTTTTAAAAATAATAAAGTAAATATTATATGAACTATTTAATGTGATCCACTAATTTTCTAGATACATATGACCTTTTATAAATCTATTAAATATTTTAGTTCGAACATATCTTCTGCATATATTTTAGTTAAATTCAAATAAATGAATACTGTCAAAATTGACACTATTGTTATTTTATAAAAATAACATATTATAAAATTGTTTGAAAATCAGAAAAATATTTAAAAATTATAAATCTAAATTTATATGGTCTATAATGTTATAAAATATCCAATTATTTGAAATTCACAACAAATAAGTAATTATTTGTTATAATTTCAAATTTAGAATGTTATTACCACAAATAAAATTAAATTGATTAAATAAGGATAAATCAAATTGATAATGTTTAAAATAAATACATAACATGTCGAAATTTTATTGGTGGATGATATTAAAACCCTATCTCATCTAATATTCGTATATGAGTAATTTTGGAAGTTTTTAAGTGGGGTTAGGATTTAATATAAATTAATATTTCTTATATTTCCAAAGGTTCCCCTCTCCTCCCTTATAAAAGGGAACCTCCTCCCTCTCTTCCTCACACCACTTTGAGCCTTCATGCTCGGACAAACACTGCCAAATTATCTTCTCCACTTACCTAGAAATATGATAGAGGTTCTTTTCTCCTTAAAAGACCAATTTTAGTGCCCTAAGAGGAGGTCTCAAAGAGGCGCTTCAAAGAAGAGGTAATGTCCGTTACCGATTCTTTCAACTTTATTTCTCCATCCACTTCTTCTTTTTTAGTTGTTTCATTATGAGGTAATAAAATTTGTATCAATAATATACTGATATGTTATTATAAATATGAAACAACCATATTTCACCATCTATCCATCCTACGGAAAATGAACTCACCGTGCGTGCGTGCGTACAGAATACCATCTCCACGACGCGATGAGATTCACTCTCCATGTTAACCATTCAAGAATGATTATAAATTATATATAATAAGTAATAATGAAATATTATAAATAATAATTCTACGGGATTTATGTGTGTATATATATATATATTTATGTCTTCTACTTAATTATATTCAATTCAATAAGGAAACGAAAAAAGCGTTCATGCGTACGTACGACCAACCGTCTCAATGAATGGTGTATTTCCCTCCATTTATCAATCTATTATATATATGTATATTCTGAATATATATTATATATAGATCATTTTTTACATTCTGGATGTAAGTAATTATGATCTATGTAATCATAAGAATATTTACAAGTTAAAACACGGACGACAAATGAAACAATTTTACCCAAAACTCTCTTTAACATGGAATTTACAAAAGAACGGGTAATATAAAGTCATAAGTGAACCAAATATGATATCATAACAATGAATATGATTCTGTAATAAGTCAATAACATTATTTAAATCATTATATGGGAGGTTCGGAATCTTACGAAGCAAATCAAACCTAAGGTAAGGGATAATTTTGCAAATATCATTTTTATCCGAGATTGCTTATTCGTAAGTATTTATTTGGGTAATTGTTATCATCCATGTCCATGTTTTATAAAAGTGTTTTCATGTATGTTTAAATTCCTTTTCTACCCATTTTGTATTTTACCCCATGGTATGGAAGGAATCTTTCTTTTTTTTACCCTATGAGGTACTTTTTTGCCTTTTCTGACAAAAGTACGAGAAAAATGTTTTTTTTAACTTATACAGCACGAACAGATTATTTACGGTTTTATAAAGCCTTATTTTCATGAAGCTTCCTCAAAAAGATTTCATGAATATTTTCAAAAAAATCTCCATCTTTTAAAATTGCATTTTGTTTTTTGAAAAGAAATTAATTTTGAAGAAGAAATGATATTTCCCTCAAGAATTTATTTAACGTGTTTTATCAAAAACATTTTTCCTTATAATATTACTTTATTTCATATGTGTGTGTTTCAAGTATAATGTCTCTATGATATAAATGGTTTCAATTTTCTTATTATGAAATTATATCCATTTATTTTATATGGATTATGTGATGATGGGATGATGTTTTTGAAACCTATTTTATTTATTGGGTTATTATGAATGATGTATGTTTATGTTGTGGCACAAGTAAGAATGATTTAATTATGAGATGGGTGGGACCTATATCTCCCTCCAATGCATTGGGTAAAGATTTATATCTCATGAGATAGACATGGATGGAACGTCAAGTTAAACAGGTTCAGTAATACAGGACTGGAATGAGGAGTGAACTCGATTCAGAAAGGGACTTTGTCCACTAAGATGGTCTTGGAAGCAATGCCTTGGATACTATGAAAATTATATCATGTTCTTAATGGTTTCCACAATTACATGTTTTTTCCCATGCTATTGTATCATGATTTATGTTCAACTATGATCTATTCCTGGTGAAATTCCATGTTTTATGTCATTGCTCAAGATTTTGAGGTTTAAACATTATGTTCATGTTTTTATGTTCAAATGTATATAATTTTTTTATATTATCCATGATTACCCTTACTGAGCATTTGAGCTCACCCTTTATATTTTTTCTTTTCCCAAGGATATAAAGAAAGGTTTTAGGTATGAAAAAAAGGGGAAGATCTTTATGGGAGATGTTGAAGATCTTTCACCATGATTAAAAGATTATGTTCCAAGTTTCCAAAGACACTAAACTATTACGATCCTTATGTGTCTTTTTTTGTTATGTATTAAGTATTCCGCTAAAATTAATGTAATGTCGATGTACGTCATGCTTCGGGTCTCTACAGTTGGTATCAGAGGAAAAGTTTAGTTAACCTTTGGAAACTAGGATTTGAAAACTTTAGTGACATACCTAGAGATATTTCTAAGGTATGTCTCGGGATGTCTCTAAGGTTAAGTATACGTATAGGTTATAGTCCCAGAATTGTTCTAATGATATTAGAATTAATCCTAATATGTTATATATTGAAGGTACTCCCACTTTATTATGTTGTTTTCCCTAGCATGGTATTTTCCTCTCACACTATTATTTTTGGGTTTTAGACGATGGATGGAACCCAAATGAACCATGTTGATCAATGTAATGGACAATGCAATGATTGTCCTCCTGACCAAACCAATGTCAGGGGTGATGGAGTGCACAATATTATTTCTATACTTACACAAGATATAAATCATTCTGTATTTCAAAATGAGAAGAGAAAGGAGCAACATTCTGTTGAATCCTTCATGAGGTAGTGTCCACGTTTATTCAGTGGGTCATCTGATCCCTTCGTGGATGAACAATGGATCAGTACTAATGAAAATATATTTTCAGTTCTACAATGTTCTGAGCATGATAAAGTAAGCGTAGCAGTATATCATTTGGAAGGTGATGCTGATCAATGGTGGAATCTTATCAAAAATACGAGGAAAAAAGATGAAATTGAGTCCATGGAATGGGATGAGTTCAAGAACATGTTTTTCAGTAAGTAATTCCCCCGTATTCTTCAAAAAAAGATGGAAAAAGATTTTCCTGAGCTTAAAAAGAAGGATGATGAATCTGTTGGTATATACAAAGCGAATTTTACAAGACTTTCAAGTTATACATATGGCTTTATCATCCATCCTGAAAGTAAAGTTGATCAATTTTTAGTTGCATAAAATCAAGTCTTCGAAGGGAATTAGCTATAACAGACTTCAGTAGCCATGAAGAAATTGTGCGTTGTGATATCAAGGTAGAACTGGATGTTGGTGTAACATATTCATCTCATGGTTTTGACAAGAAAGGAAAGATGGAGTTCAAGGATAAATCTCAGAACAATGTTGAAAAGAAGATGAATGTTTCTTTATGCTCAATGTGTGGAAAGACTCATGGTGGAGATTGCCTAAAAGGTACTAGAAAATGTTTTAAATGTGGAAAAGAAGGTCATCGAGCAGTTGATTGTCAAAGCAATGGGAAAAAAGTTTCTAATGATGTGAATAGTGAAAACACTACAGAGAACTCTCCACTAACACTTCAATGCATCAAGTGCATGGAAATGGGGCATTATGCTAATAAATTCCCTAATACACGGGTTAATGATGATCAACGTGAGAATCCTCTTAAGGAAAAGGATAAAGGGAAGTCTCATGCGATCACTATTTGTGATGTTGAGTATAAAAATGATGTTGTGTAGTTATTAAGTCTTTATGTAATGGGATTTCAAAATAGTATCATGGAATCTCATGTATGGTATTGTGGAATTTTGGAATATCTATGTATTGGTTTTCAATAATTATATGGTACTGGTTTCCATGAAAAGGTGATTGAAATATTTTTGGAAAGTAGATGATATGTGCATAATGAAGGGATAAGGAGAAAATGAAATGTTTGACTGTATTCATGAGCTCATGATTGATATACGGAGTAAGTAATATCATGGTTTGAGTATATTGAATTTTGAGGATTTTGGTATGTGGAAATTGTTAAAGTTTAACTGCATTCATGTTTTCACTAAGGTTCAATGGTTATTCATTTTTTTCAAGAGAATACATGATTAAGGCCTTCGAATGTTTAAAATGTGACCTACATGATATATCTTATGATATATTTGGATCAACGATGGTATTAACATGCTTGTTATATGAAATCTCTGGAAATCATTTTCACTATAATATGAGAGTGGACTGCAGTATTATGGATAAGCCTTAGGATTGGAATTGTTTAAGGATAGAAGTTTTTTCGATATTATTGATGGGATGTTCTAGTAATGTAGTTTTAGAAAAAGGAAAACCTGCAGGATAGGTGAAAGCCCATCGCATCGGACAAGGCTGTGGGAATCGAACCCACAACCGAAGTGCGACTGGCCTTTATCGCCTACCACTAGCCTACAGGAAGTCCCTGTTTAGTAGAAACTAGTTTTATTATATTATGTAGTATGATATATGAAGTATAAGTCCATTTTAGGAACCATATATGATTAATCTCACCATATATGGACTTATGTATGTATGATAACTTTTTCCAATCTTTTTTTTTGAAACAGATGGAATGACCCATCATTCTATCACATGATCTATTAACACTTCATGAATAACAAATTGAACTTCATTTCATTAAGGGTTGAAGTGTAAATTGTTCAATTCACGAAAAACAATGAGATTGTACCAAAATCAAGCAAGTATTTCTTCTAATTCAAAATTTTCAACCTTAGGGAAATGATATTGAAAACCAAAAATGTTTTCCTAGTGCTCTTCTATCCGATGAATCAGATGGTACTTTAGATCATCACAAATTTATGGCCTTGTGATTGATGGATTTTTTATAGCCATGTTCTCTACCACTCTCCATCAGAACATGATGGTTAGATTTTTCATCCATATCCATATTTTCACTTATGTTATTCTATATGGAAACCCAGTGAATAGTAACTTTGGGTAATCGTTATGTTTCATACTTTAGTTTTTAAAATTAAGTTTCAGTATTTCTTTTTACGATGTGGGTTTCTATGAATAGTAAACGATTTATAACCCCCGAAATATTTCGATGGCGAAATTCATTTTGAGGGGGGTAGAATGTAACAACCCGATATTTTATGATACGAATTATCTTTATTTTATTTTTTGTCATGTGTTTTATGCTACTACAATATTATATTGTGCTATACGCCACACTGTATAAGCTTGAAGTATACACAACACTATTCTTAGATTGTGTTACACACAATTTCAACTTCGTTTTATTATAGTAATTCTACGCAACATTGAGTGTACATATATATATATATATTCAATGTATAAATTAAATTTGGTTAGATTCTGTTATATAAAACAATGAAGGATTATTTCATAACACGTAACCCTGACTTGGCTTGCATTACACGCAATCACGTCTTTCCTCGATAGAGTGTGTTGTACGCAATATCGGGTTTCACTAAACAATGATATATGATTATAATATTATTATGAAATAGCCTTTATGAATAAGTATTAACTAAATTTGGAATGTTATAACATTATTATTTCATCTTACACATTTTCTAGAACATGGTATGTGAAGAAAATAATTTTTTCGGGTAAAATAAGTATTTTTTTAAAAAAATGCATTTTTTCCACCTTTTGATGGCGCACCCACTTTAAATCTATTTTTTGACATGTTTATAAGTTTAATTATACAAAATAAACTTATTCTTTTGAATCAGGATATAAAAATTTACATTGGATAAAGTTTTGATATTTTTCAGATAACTTTCATAGTTTAATGAATAGTAAAAACACACTATATTTAAATTAAAAACAACTTTTTTCATCATAATAATTTATATGTTTAAATTATTATATTGACTTTTTTTAAAGTATAAATAGAATATATTTTTACCATTTAATATAATTTATGTCATTAGCATTGATTTTACCTTGAATTCATAGGTTAAATCAATTCAATCTTTTGCAATGTTTTAAACAAAAACCCGTTTTCTTTCGACAACATGATTAATTTTAATTTAATTTCTGCAACTTTTGTGTTTTGAATTTCGAAAAAAGGATTCCATATTTGGAATCAGTGGGTCCAAATTATGTTAATAGGCTACTTTTTTTGGACATTATGAATAGTAACTACAGTAAATTTTATTTACCATAGTTAAAGGTAAATTGTGTAATTAAGGGTAAATATAATATTATAAAATTACCCTAACACATGAAAAAATTCTATTGGATGACTAAACGTCGACCCATATCACCTAAGGGCCGGACTAGATTCATTTAAGGGACTTTTTTCCATGAAAATAATTTAATTATTATTAAAACCAAAGAAAGTGACATAATGTCACTCTCATAAATCTTATAAGTATAATAATTTTAATTTAGTGATAAACTTCTTGAAACGTAGAACATTAGAATTCTCCAGAAATATAATAAAATTATCTATATCATATTAATATATTTATAATTTTAAGGGATTAAATAATTATCATTAAGTATGACACAATAGTGATGCAGAAATTGTTTATCTAGTGAAAAATCAAGAATATAGTTTTTATTAAACTAATAGTGACCATAAAATGCACAAAACCCTAACCAAAACTTATTGGTCATGTATATGTAAACCATAATCATACAATAGTCTAATATTTGACCATTTTGAGCCTTATAAAAGTGATTATGACACTTATATTATTTTATTTTAAATGATGCCAAAGTTGTCACCTTCATAATTTAATAAATATAACAATTTAAATATTGTTATTTTAAGATGATAAATTCGAGTAAAATTATTATTGTGAAAGATAATAGATTTATCTTAATCACATGATTTTATTTTTAATTTTTATGCAAAAATAAGTATATTAGAAAATTATACAAAAATGTTGTAGTAATTATTTTATTAAGAGATAAACCAAATAAATGGTTTTAAAAATAATAAAGTAAATATTATATGAACTATTTAATGTGCTCCACTAATTGTATAGATACATATTACCTTTTATAAATCTATTAAATCTTTTAGTTCGAACATATATTTTGCATATATTTTATTTAAATTCAAATAAAAGAATAATTTCAAAATTGACACTATTGTTATTTTATAAAAATAACATATTATAAAATTGTTTGAAAATCAAAGAAATATTTAAAAATTATAAATTTAAATTTAAATGGTCTAAAATGTTATAAACTATTCAATTATGGAAAATTCACAACAAATAAGTAATTATTTTTTATAATTTAAAATTTAGAATGTTATTACCACAAATAAAATAAAATTGATTAAATAAGGATAAATCAAGTTGATAATGTTTAAAATAAATTCTTAACATGTCTCAATTTTATTGGTTGATGAGATTACAACCCTATATCATCTAATATTTGTATATGAGTCATTTTTGATGTTTTTATGTGGGGTTGGGATTTAATATAAACTAATATTTCTTATATTTCCAAAGATGCCCCTCTAATCCCTTATAAAAGGGAACCTCCTCCCTCTCTTCCTCCCACCACTTTGAGCCTTCATGCTCGGCCAACCACTGCCAAATTATCTTCTACACATACGTAGAAACATCAGAGGGGTTCTGGTCTCCTTCAAAGACCAATTTTAGTGCCCTAAGAGGAGGTCTCAAAGGGGCGCTTCAAAGAAGAGGTAATGTCCGTTACCGATTCATTCAACTTTATTTCTCCTTCCACTTCTTCTTTATTAGTTGTTTCATTATGAGATAATAACATCAGTATCACTCATATACTGATATGTTATTATAGGTATGAAACAACCATATTTCACCATCTATCCATCCTATGGAAAACTAACTCACCGCGCGTGCGTGCGTACGGAATACCGTCTCCACGACGCGATGAGATTCACTATCCATGTTAACCATTCAAGAATGATTATAAATTATTTATAATAAGTAATAATGAAATTTATGAAATAATAATTCTACTGGATTTATGGATATATATATATATATATTTATTTATTTATGTCATCTACTTAATTCAAATCAATTCAATAAGGAAACGAAAAAAGCGTTCATGCGTACGTACGACCTACCATCTCCATGAACGGTGTATTTCCTTCCATTTGTCAATTTAATATATATATTTATATTCTGAATATATATTATATATAAATCATGTTTTACATTCTAAATGTAAGTAATCATGATCTATGTAATCATATGAATAATTACATGTTAAAACACGGACGACAAATGAAACGATTTTACTCAAAACGCTCTTTAACATGGAATTTACAAAAGAAAGGGTAATATAAAGTCCTAAGTGAACAATATATGATATCATAACAATGAATATGATTCTGTAAAAGTTCAATAACATTATTTAAATCATTATACAGGAGGTTCGGACACTTATAAAGCAAATCAGACCTAAGGTAAGGGATAATTTTGCAAATCTCATTTTTATCCGAGATTGCTCATTCGTAAGTATTTACTGGGGTAATTGTTATCATCCATGTACATTTTTTTATAAAAGTGTTTTAATATATGTTTAAAGTCCTTTTCTACCCATTTTCACTTTTACCCCTTGGTATGGAAGGAATCTTTCTTTTGTTTACCCTATGAGGTACTTTTTTGACTTTTCGGACAAAAGTACGAGAAGAATGTTTTTTTAACTTATACGGCACGCACATATTTTTTACGGTTTTATAAAGACTTATTTTCATGAAGCTTCCTCAAAAATATTTCATGACTATTTTCAAAAAAATATACTTCTTTTAAAATTGCATGATATTTTGTGAAAAGAAATTAATTTTGAAGAAGAAAGGATATTTCCCTCAAGAATCCATTTCAAGTGTTTTATCAAAACCATTTTTCCATATAAGATGACTTTATTTCATATGTGTATGTTTCAAGTATAATGTATCTATGATTTACATGGTTTCACTTTTCTTATTACGAAATTATATCCATTTATTTTATATGGATTATGTGATGATGGGATGATGTTTTTGAAACCCATTTTATTTATTGGGTTATTATGAATGATGTATGTTTATTTTGTGGCACGAGTACGAATGATTTCATTATGAGATGGGTGGGACCTATATATCCCTCCAATGCATTGGGTAACGATTTATTTCTCATGAGATAGACATGGCTGGAACGGCAAGTTAAACTATTTTAGTAATACATGACTGGAACGAGGAGTGAACTCGATTCAGAAAGACACTTTGTCCACTAAGATGGTCTTGGCAGCAATGCCTTGGCTACTATGGAAATCATATCATGTTCTTAATGGTTTCCACAATTACATGTTTTATTCCCATGCTATTTTATCATGATTTATGTTCTATTATGATCTATGCCTTATGTACTTCCATGTTTTATGTCATTGCTAAAGATTTTGATGTTTAAACATTATGTACTTGTTTTTAAGTTCAAATGTATATGATTTATTTTATTTTATCCATGCTTACCATTATTGAGAATTTGAGCTAACCCTTTATATGTTTTCTTTTCCCCAGAATATAAAGAATGGTTTTAGGTTAGAAAACAAAAGGGAACGATCTTTATGGGAGTTGTTGAAGATCTTTCACCACGATTAGAAGATTACGTTCCATGTTTCCAAAGAAACTAAACTATTACGATCCTTGTGTGTCTGTTTTTATTATGTATAAAGTATTCCTTAAAAATTAATGTAATGTCCATGTACGTCAAGATTCGGGTCTCTATAATTTTCCCACATCATAGAAGATGAAATCTACAAAAGCACCAATGTGCCAAATAAGGTGTGAGTATAATACTCAGTAGTATTTCATCAATGAATTCCTTAGTTTGGCCACTATGATAGAATAGTTTTCTACATTTAAATAAAATATATTATATAAAACAATTTCTAAAAATAGTTTAAAACTAAATAAAAACATTTCTCAAAAAAGAATATAACTAAATATAAAGCAAAAACATGTGAAATTTTTTCTAAAAAGCTACACTTATGGTAAAAATTTAAATAAATGCTTTAAAAACATTATGAAAACTGCTTGGGAAAAATAATAAACTACACAAAACAACAACTACCAAAAATTCATGCATCATCATGAAAGGTCCATAATCATGGGTGGTTTCACATCAATCTACCATGTCTTCATAGGGTTATTATTTCCCATGTTCCATTAAACCATTTCCACCAGGAATATGATCATATTTAAACCCTACCTAGAAATGCAACATGATAACTACACCATGTTTTCTAAAAACCAAACACAATTTCCAACAATATCACCTATTTCTATAAAAAATACTGTTAATTGAAAAAATTCCCACCATAAATATTCAAAACATGAAATAATTTCTATAATAGGTATATATAATTGGATTATTCTAAATAAATAAATTATTAAAAAATCTATATGATCCATAATTTGAAAATTCCCATTTAAAATAAAAAACTAGGGTTTTCAACAAAACCCCAAATTTTCATGCTTTCAACCACCCATAATAATGAGGGTTTAACAATTTTACAATAGAAAAAACGAAATTAAATTTTCTTGAAAAAATAAAATTTAATGAATTAAAACCAATACCATCATGGGGAGATGATATTGAATCCACCTAACTCACTCTTTTTTATTAAAACTGACAATAGATGAAGAACAATCAGGAATCCGGGTCAAGATTCCAGGAAACCACCCAAGATCTCCTACCCAATAAATAAAACCACCATAATAAACCATATTTGTCCTAAAAACTATTATATCTACCCATAGGGGGTATAGATCTAGGAAAATGAGATTATAGGAGGAGCATATCAAACAACCCGTGCAGAAAACGATAAAGAATAGGCACTTACCGCAAGAATCAACATTCAATTCACTAAGGAACATGTTCATTTGTCATCCATACTGATGAGAGAAACATAATTTTACTTTGTGGGAGAAAAAGATAAGGTTATTGTAGATTTAGGACGAAATAGTCCAAACATATGAAAAAAAAGAATTAGATTCACAAGGATAAGTAATTAGTTTTGGCTTTGTATAGTTTGGCCACATGTTATAGAAAAACACTATTCTGAATGTGAAACCATTTTTACCAAAAATACTTCTAAATTACTCTGAATCCTCCCACAAATTCCCATATAACCATAAAACAAATGAAAAGAATCAGATAAGGGATGAATACCAGAAACTGGGGGTGTTACATTCTACATAGCATTGGTCTTTCCGTCCCCAGAAAGTTGAAAGAGAACGCTGCCCTGTATGACTTCTGGGAATTTTCCATTCCTTTCCATATCTCTATACCAATTATCTTCATTAATATGACCATATTTCCCTAAAACCTACAATATAATGATGTTGTTACCCCTCAATATTTACTCAAACCTATCCACAATCCACACTGAGATATGTTCTAATGAAATATCCAGCTCTAGGTCAACATGATCCCATCTGATCACATAGTCAAGATCATGATAATACTTTTTCAACTAAGATACATGGAACACATATTTCTCCTAACTGAACCATGGTAGAAATTCCAACCAATATGCCACCACACCACCGTGTTCCAGTATCCTGAAAGGGCCAATGTATCGGGAAGAGGATTTTCCATCTTTCCCAAAATAGAGATTTCCAAGCCCTATGGAGATCCTCAAGTACACATGATCACTCACCACAAATGACAATAGTATTTAGAAAATTTCTACTTATTATTTATGGTGACTCTGATCCATCTTCATTCTATTTCTGATATACTATATCTTCTCTGTAGTTTTTTAGACAATGCTCGACTGAACATAATAGGTCTTACCTATTCCCACCAAACACAGTGGAGAACCACAAGGATTCCCAAAAAATTATTCAATTGGGGATATATGTGTTGAATCATGATAAATGTTATTCTATGAAAACAACTCAAATGGAATTTTATCTTCTCGCGAGCCAGTGAAATCCATCATAGAAGCCCGAAACTTTTCTTCCAACGCTTGTATTGTCCATTCAGATTACCCATATGTCTAAGGATGATACACCATACTAATAGTTTTATGAGTTCCCATGGATTTATGTATGTATTTCTAGAAACAAAATGTGATCCTCATATTTTTTTCTGAGACTATTGAAACTAGTATTCCATTTCTTTTTACCACTTATAGGATATATATTTTAGACAGATCTTCCACGATATGAGTTTCACGAATTGGAATGAAATGAGAGGACTATGTGAGCCGATCCACTATCACCATTATGGAATATTGTTTCTATAAATTTTTTGATTGTCCTATAATAAAATATATATCTATCAGCTCATAGTTGCACATAGGAATCATTAAATTCTTCATCATACCCATTGGGCATTGATGTTATTCCTTTACAATCTAATAAGTTAAGCACTTTGAAACAAACTCATCCATTTTTTCGCTTCATACCATTCCAAAAAAAACAATGCCACCAAAACCTTATACATATTCTCTATCCCTGGGTATATATCCCATATTGAATGTAGGTAGTCATGAATATGTTGTACCGAACAAGTGAAAGGTATAACCATACAATCTTTAAATAAAAAACTAAAGTTGCATTATGTTTCCATCACATAATGGTCTCCCAATCATTGAGTTTTTAACTCATAGGAATGTATTCTGAATTTGATGTCTATGAATATTTAACCATTTTTAGAAATCTTGAATCTACTGAAACTGAGATGAAAACTACAACATCACCTCAGTTTTCACACTGCACATGCATATCGCCTAAGACATTATGCAACTACCACTCCTCTGAAGCTTCCTTTTCCAACTAATCATATGAATTCCAACATAATGAATCAGTCCCTGAATTGTTTTTTCCTGGTGTATACCTTATGTATAAGTCATACATCTTGATATTCACCATATATATTATTTGATTCAGATTTAGGTCACTTCATGAGAAAATGTGTTTCATGGTCTTATAATCGGTGAACATAGTGAATTTCTTACCAAAGTGATAGTGATGCCAAGTCCTTAACACATGAATGAAAGAAAATAATATCAAATCATGTGTTGGGAAGTAATTATAATTCACTATCAATTTCCTTGAACCATATGAAACCACATGGTATCCATGTATGAGAAGATAGCCAAACCTAGAACTTGAAGCATTACATTAGACCACATATCCTTGTCCAATTTTGAAAACACTAATAAATGTGTCGATGTCAAACGCACCTTCAGCTCTTGAAAATGCACAAAGAATTCTCCACTCAAATAGAAGGAATATTTTTATTTGTCAAAACTATCATTGGAAATGAAAGTCTAGAGAAATCATGAACAAAACAGTGATAATACCCAGTGAGTCCAAGATAGATTCATGTCTCGACAAAATTCTTCAGAGGTTTCATAGAGATAACTATTTCATTCTTTTCCGGGTCCACTAAAACCCCTTCATTAGATATCACATGGCCCAGAAAGCATAACTATTTTTTCAAAAAAACACACATAGATAGTTTTTCATACAAATGGTTATCTATCATGATTTCTAACACTATCCACATTGGTTCCTCAGGCTCAGCCATTTTCTTTGAATAAACAAACACATCATCCAAAAACACCAAAAAAGAGTCCATATATCACTAAAAAATATAATTCATAAATTCAATAAAAATGTATGGTGAATTTGTTAGTCCAAAGTCATGATTATATATAAATAGTGGCACTATCAGCTTCTGAAGGCTATATTTGGAATATCTTCCTTCCAATCATGAAATTGGTGATATCTAGATCGAATGTAAATCATTGAGAAACAATGATCTCTCCAAAATTAATCTAACAAAGAATAAATGTGTGGAAGTGGATATCTATTATATATCATAACATGGTTAATCATATGATAATCAACAAAAATACGAAGAGTTCCATATGGTTTCCTCACAAATAAGACCGGTGCTACCCATAGAGATGTACTTCACTGAATGAAACAATTACCTTCCAACTCCTCCAACAATACATTCATTTCTATGAGTTCTATTTGTGACATCCAATAAGATGGTAGGGATATAGGATTAGTCCCAGGAAAGATATCAACAATAAAATCCACATCCCTTATATTTAGTAACATAGAATAATTTTCAAGAAACAAATCTAGAAATTGGTCTTCTATTACCAGAAAACTATTATCGTCGATCTCTTCCATCGATGTCAATGTCAACGTTTCAAACTAATATGAGATCATTCTAACTTCTTGTACCAACAAACATGTAGCACCTGTATTTTTCAATCCTTTTTCATTATAAGAGATGCTCGATGCCATCCTAAATTTTGAAACTAACTATCCTACTATAACAATCGATGTAAGACTTGAAAACAATTAACTAATAAATGCTTAGAATTACATCAAATACATCCATATCTAGTACAAAGGAATACCATTTCCTCTCAACTCCATCAATAGTTATAGAAAAATCTCTACAAAAGAAGGCTTGCCATTCTCTTTCACCAATATTGGTTTGTAGTTTTCTCATAGAAGGGATCATTTTATTTTTCCAACATATCAAATCAGCAGTATGAGAAGAAATAAACTAAATTGATTCACCCATATATAACATCACTTTCATAAGGGTATAATTCAATAGAATATTACCTCACACGATAGATGGCGAATCATGATTATCCCAAGCCCCTTCTCTACTGTCGATAACTGCTTCATCCTGGCACTCTTTTCTTTGTTTCCCTGATCTGATTTTCCGTGTTGCAGAGTCATGGTTTTCGTAGAATTACCATGAATATCTATTCTCTATAGGAAACTATGATTCTACTAGCCATACACTTTTGATTATTATAATGCCTTTCACAACTACAATTGTCATGATCACCCACATTTGAGTACTACAACAATATAATTGAACATGTTCTATTTTGTTACAATTGTAGTGTTATTGATTTTTTATCATACACTCTCACTTGATGTGGTAAAATGAAGGACACTGATGACATCCCCACATACTATTTAGTTTAGAAGGAAACTTTATTGACCCAGCTATATGACTTTGATTCAAACTGCCATCATGGAAATTGGTGTCCCTCATAATTTTTCTACTAGATGTTGTGTTCCCACCATTTTCTATCAATATCATCATGCTTCATCCTCTTATATCTCCATAATGTTCTTGTGAATCCACAAATTCCTTTTTATAAATACCCATATATTATGTGATACCACGTAATGAAATCTTTGATAGAATGTCATGTGTGAGTCCCGACTTGATGATGTGTTACTAAAATCTTACACATGCTGTAAATTATGGTTCAAAAAAAAATTCATGAATTTGGTCGCATATTCAGTAAAAAAGGTGATATCCTGCTTCTGGATTTAAAATATTGTTTTTCACTAGATTTTTAATGTGTGGGTATATAATTTGTTGTTAAACATTTCTTCAATATCCTCTGAACAGAAGCCTGGATCCAATCTAGCTAGCTAACCCAAATCCCACCACCGGTGTGCAAGATACTCCAGCATAAAAGTTTCCTGTTTTACATATAGGTCTACTAGTGTGTAGATTAACTCAAATATTTTATTTTTCTTGTTTATCCAACCCTCTTCCCTCTTTGGTTCTAAATCACCATAGAAAATGGGAGGATTTTTCATTTGAAACTAGATGGAGTGATCCACCTTCCATGGATACATCCTTCAGTTCACTGTGTCTACAGATTAGAATTATTGAACTATACTTTCCACCATCTATCAGTTGACTTATGGCATTTGTGCAACCACATTTTCAGCAGACTTATCCGTTTGGTTTCTACAATGACTATTAGGTGCCATTTCTAGACAAACAATTCAATCTTCAAGTCTCACTGTAGAATTTTTTTGGATTGATATGTCAAATTATATAACAAAAATATCATAAAATTTCTTACAAAATATAACCATTTTTTAAATGAAAAAACTCTTGATTTTAAATATAAAAACATTGTCAAAATACATAAACTGTTATCCATTTAAATGCTTCCAATTGAAAACAATTTTCATCATTTTTTTTCCAAAACTAAAACTTGGCTCCACAACATATATCAATACTCAAAATGAGATATTCAATTCCATAGAGAATTCATTAATCTAAAATTCATGTGTTACTAGTATAATTGGCTAAACCCATGATAATGATATGATACCATCCTACTTGTTTTTAAAAAATTCTGACTTACCCAACACCATGGTAAGATTGTATTCAGCACAAAAAGATTAGATATGTATTTTTATGCTCTAAATAAAATGTACATACAATCACAATAATTTCTAAGAAGACCACCCATGGAATATAAAATAAGGATTTCAACTCCAAGACCTAGAAAAATGATTTCTACGTGTTCCACAGAGAAGGGTCCTCTAATACCATTTGTAATGAACCATTCATTCCCATTGGATTTCAAACACAATGAGTCATTACTGGGACCTATGTGAAATACCCAAGATTACAAATGCTGGCGATAAATGATGAAGATTTCAAAGAATAGTGGTGGACTATTTACCAATTTAATGATAAACTGTAATCCAACCAAAAACAATCAATAGTAGTTATATAATGCATGAACAAAATAATGACAATTCAGAAAAAAAATTTATACCAAAGTGATCTCAAATAAACGTTTTAAAAAGGAATAAAACAACAAAATAACACAAAAGTGTAATATAACTCAACAATTACCCAACATAACCAAATTATTCTAGGCTCCTTGAGCTCTGTTCTCCACCCCCACCCGACAACTCCATAAGTCCAGAAATAGTTCTTAAAACATATTGAACCATAAATTTTACCACATATTAGAAGATGGCCTATAAAAAAGTTCCAATGAACTAATGTATGGGTGATTATAAAACTCACCAGGTTACCTCCAACGAATTCCTTACTCACACCACTTGGATAGAATAGTTATCCATATTTATATAAAATTGTTTATGTAAATCAATTTCTAAAAATAGTTTATAACTATATAAAAACACTTCTCAAAACTATTTATAACTAAATATAAACAAAAAACATTTGAACTACTTTTACATCAAGATATACACTAGGTGAACATTAAAATAAATCATTAAAACACTTCTGAATACTACTTTGTAAAACGAATAATCTCTATAAAACAACTACTACTAAAAAGTACATTTAATGTTATGACAATTCCATAATCATTTGAGGTTTCTTGTTGATCTACCAAGTCATCATAGGTTAATTATTCCCCATGTTCCATTTAACATTATTTAACAATCACATGATCATATTTCAACTAGGACAAGTAATGAAATATGATACATAATACATTTTTTCCAAAGACAGAAAACAATTTAAAAAATTTTCATAGATTTCAATAAAAATTCCTTTCTATTGAAAACATTCCAACCAACCAATTTCAAAACATTAACGAAATTAAAAATACATATATCTAATATAAAACATCATAATAATTAAAATTTTGAAAATTATAGAGGATCTGTAATTAGGAAATCCCAATTTAAAATAAAAAACTACTGTTTTTCAAAAAAACAAACCAATTTTCATGTTTTCCACCACCAGCCACTAAATAAGGTTTAACAATTGTACAGTTGAAAAAAATAATATTTTATTTTCATCAAAAACTAAATTTTAATTCATTCCAATCATATATAGTAATGGGAAAGGAGAGTTAAGCCACCTACCTCACTTGTTCTGATGAAAACCGACAACGGATGAAGAACACTCAAGAATCTGTGTCAAGATTCTTAGAAACTCCCCAAGATATTATCCCATATCATGAATAACAAAAACTATAGAATTACGTATCCCCAATACTCTTAGATCTATATACATGGGTCATAAATCTATGAAAAATATATGAACGGAGGAGAACATCTATGAAATTGTGACAAAAACGACGAAGAAAAATCCCTTACCACAAGAATCTTCCTTCACTTTTCAATTGATCTTGTTTGGATCACTTATAGATCAATGGGATGACATAATTTGGAGTTTTCATGACCAAAAATTATTTTAGGGGTTATTTTTGTCGAAATAGATCAAACATATGGTTAAAAGAAATTAGATCCACAATGATAGCGAATTAGTTTTGGCCATGCACACTTTGCCCACATGGTTAGGCCAAACAGTTTACTGAACCTAGACACCATATTTTACCAAAAACCTTCCAATATTACCTCTGTGTCTCCCAAATATTCCAACATAAACTTTAAACAAATTAAAAGCATCAATAAAATGTTACATACAAGATATCAGGGGTTCTACAAGACTGATTCTAGAGCATTATATCATTAAAATTTTATATACCAATTTTTTAGTTTTCATTGAGGTTGGGCCTTCAATAGAAAAAATAATTATTTCCTATGTAGTTTTTTATTAAATCATATGATTATTGATAGGTGATTAGAATTATTGATTAAAACTAGCATCAATGAAAATTATTTTGAATTGTATATGACCATGTTTCATTCAACAATCCTGTTAAGGAATATAATGTGATCATCCTATTAGTGGACCAGATATTCAGAATAAATGAAATGAACATTTGACATAAAATTATAACTAGTTTTTAGAGAGTCTATATTGATAGGGAGGGTATAATTAGTTTAATTGTTGGGATGTCTAAATAACCAAAGTATATAAGATGGTTCATTGAAGGGTATGACCAAGATCAACTAGATGATCGACTACTAGGATGTATAACTACTTATTTCATAATTAATTATTATTGATAAAAATATTATAAAGTATAATCCTTGATGGGGTTTAGGGGTAAAAAATCAATGAAAGGCATTGTTCATTATATCAAACTTTGTAAAAAAACTATATTTTGTGTATTATTTTATATCTTCATCTCATTTACGATCCAAGCATAACAAATATGTAAAAAATGTTTAATTTATAATGTGTAAAAGAATTTAAAATTATAATTCACCCTTGATTCATCCACCCTTTCTTTGTGTGACAATATGATCAATTGGACACTTCAATTGGTTCTAGAGAAAATGACTCCTATGGTTTTATCTACATTACTTCTCATACTTTTTTTATGTGATGTGAGAAGGTTTATATTTTATTTTTAATAAAATCAATAAGAGATTTATATTGAAAACCATGTCTCTAATCTTGATGTCCTTAATCATTAATTTTCAATAAATACTCATAAAAAATGAATAAAATTTTAGAGTATAAGATTATGAATAAATCAATGAGAAATGAATATCAACTTCTACCCGAAGAAACATAGAATGTTAATTGTTTATGAAAATTAATTTATTATATAAATTATGAATACATTAATAGATGTGATGAATATTTCATCAATTAATAAATTAATTATCATATAAATAATGATTTCAAATAAGTGTTCACATTTACAATTAACATATTCAACGATCATTGGGATAAAAAGTTATAACTATAATAGGAGACTAATACTATGTAAGAAGAATTGACAAAAATGTTTAGCATATCTGGAATTTTGACATAACATATGATAGAAAATAATGAAACAATATATCTTTTACCATGAAGAAATTTTGTAACTATTGAATAAATTACATGTAATACCTTTGAGAAATATGTATTTTAAATTATCTTAATACAAATTCTCAATTAACTATAAAAGTAACATAATACATATATAAAATAAAAATATTATATTCTAAATGATAATGAAGATAGAATCATATATCATGAAAGAATTTTACAGAAGGAAAATCAGAAGCATTATGATGGGATTTAGAACATGAGTATGTAGTGGAAAAAATAATGAAATCATGTGAAATAGGGAATATTTTTGCCAATTTAAATTATCATCAACTATAAATGAAACTAACTAATATGGAATAGATACAAGGTAAGATATCTAAAATTTATGAGAAAATAATATCTATAAAATTTTAATCTAATAAGAGTACTATTTATCAATATACTTGATCTAGTTTCTGTAGGATCTTAATGTTATCAGTTGATAAATGTACTAAAAGATAATTGAGGAAGGTAACCATTTTATCATGATAAAATATAGTGAACTAATGATGTTTTGATGAATACTAATAATTCAATATTAAAATATGTCATGCCATTGGTGAATAATTACTATTAAGAATCCATTAAATCATAAAATATATATTTAGAAAATTGTGGAAATTTATGTTCACCAAATAAATCGTAGAAGAATAAATGTGCTACCCCAAGGTTGAAAAATGTCCTTGATAGTCAAAATGTGTCATCGGAAAAGAAATAATGATTATTTGGATACTTTAGATGTAGTAAAAATATTTTAAATAAGTAGATTAATATGGTAACAATATTTAATTCTATGAAAATTATAAAATGTCTACACTTAGGGGGGGTAAAACCTAAAGAGAAATGGAAACCTACACAATAGAAGAAGAAAACGAAGAAACCTGATATCCATATCAATAAAATATTTCATTCTACTGAAAATGTTTATGATTATTCCAAATAAATTTTTCATTGTTATGATGAGTTATGGTATATACCAATAACGAAAGAATTATCTATTTATAGAAAATACAGATCATGATATGTAGTAAAACATATCAAAAAATACTATTACACATCATCGATTTGTTGTGGAAAAAAGGGGAAGGAAACTTAAAAAAAACTCCCCAGATGTTTATGAATAATTATTTGAAGAGTGCCAAATCATAGAAAATATAATTTTATTCTGGTATAAAAAGTTACCACATAGACCACTGTGAATTTTCCATGAACATTCATATAAAAGGAAACAATCTGTAAAAAAAGAAAGAATTAACCCATATAGTTAAAAATTGGATTTATTTACTGAAATATATATTTGATAAATTAAATTAAATGTTGTGTAAAAAGGGTAACCTGATGAATTTTAAATTTTTTTCTAAATTATGTAATATTTATTTATATTTTGATAAATAATATTAGACATGGTTACTTGATAATGAATAATTAATGAAGAATAAAAAGAAATCACCTATGACTTATAGTGTTGGTAATTATATGTATATACACAATTTGATGTCCTAGAAGGTTTATAATAATTTCATGATCATATTGGTAGAACCACAAAAATCAGTAACTAATATGGAAAATATGAGAAAAATAAAACGAATTTATAAAAAAATATAAAGAATCAATTTTCATCTAAGAATATGGTTCATTTTAGAATAAACTCTCAAAAATATTTCTCCAACTATGAAGCATTGAAGAACCAACATGTTCTAATATATAATGTGTGTTTATTTATATTAATATAATTTATAGTGATTTATATATTTTGGGGAAAAATAATCTGATAAAAGCTGTGAAAACATTTATCTTAGATGTTTTCCATCATTAGAAAAGATCATCATCATTGTTTAATTTTTAAAATTCATAAACAATCTAAAAGGTTCATAGTGTTTATTATTGACGATTATAAATTACGATAAATAAGTATTGTGTGCATCCGTTGAGGTGGAGAACAAAAGATCCACCACCTAATATTTATATCATAATAGATATCTTATGAATATCATGTTTTTTGGATAGGTATGAATAAAATAATTATAAAGGTTAAAAAATCCAATTATTGGATCTATTTATCATTTATGAATGTCTGTGGAATTCACTTATTTTCATGATGAAATAAAATTCCATAAGAGAGATACTTATTGGTTTATTTATGAAGGGAAATATAATTTGAATTGCGAAATAAATTTGCGTAACTAAATTTTTCTATTATTGATTTGAGATGTACACAATATATATTTTTAATAAATTTGGATCAATTTATAAATGGAGGTATCAATGATTAGTATCACATGCTGAAAATTATTTTATTGAATTGGGGTCAAATTTGCTAACAATTTTATTCAACACAAATAATTTCTCACGTATACATAGAGTTGATTAAATTTAAACTATATTCTATGTTATTAGTGATTCCATCCTTATTTTATTTAAATATATTATTATGTAGAAGAAGAGAAGAATATATTCTTAGATTTTTAATTTTGAAATTGGTAATTTTTTCCCATAATTGTACCTTTGGATTTATTTCCAAAAAAGTTCAAAAGATGTTATTGAATTTAAAAATAATGTGGGTATTGAAAAAAAATATAAAGGGAGAGATTGATGAACCAAACTAGTTTTTTAATGTTCAATTTTATTAAATGTGATAATAAAATAAAAAGTGAACGAGTTTTTCTATGACGATTGTAGACATGGTATTTTCTTTAAATACATGTATTAGTGTTATTGATGATGAAATATTAGTATCAACATGTAATACATTAGATGATTAATAAAAAATATAATGAATTTTTTTATGAGGAGGATATTTTGGATTTTATTTTTAAATCATATTGAGTTTGATGGAATTTTTTTAATGGATTCACATTGAAAAATTGATAACCGTATGAGGAAGGAGAGTGACATGTAGACACTACTGATGTTCAAAGGTCTACCTCAACCAGACCAACATCATGTAAAAGTTTTTCCTTGCTGTTATCCTATATATGGTCAGGAAATTAGTGAATAACCACATTGTAGGGCGACACACTAGAGGATGGAAGCACCAATAGGGGTAGAGAAGGTGAGTGAGGAGAGTGTTAGCTAACTGATTTCTATATATTAATTAGAGTGACTTGTATTAGTTAGGAGCTCTATCATGGATATGTTTTCTATGTGGGATTTATTTATTCTAGAAAATGTATCTGATCCATTGAAAACAAAAAAATATGTGAGTCCCTTAAGTCAAATATACTCAGTCTATTGGCTCAATTCCATTGAATCATATTCAAACATTTCTTTCTGATAGATGTAGTTCATCTTCTTTCTTCCATGAAACATTTTCCAAGTGATGCTGATATACATCAAATAATCATTTTTACATCATGAGGTTATGAAATTTATTGAAATCACATGAAAATCAATTTTAAAATGTAAAGAAATATCAAACAATGGATATCCAGTGTTTATAAAATTTGGTTTTACAATGATGGTCATTTTTACTATCATGAAGGTTAGGTACTGGGCTTTATGTGTGGTGGGTCTCATCACCTCTATATATTAGATGTATTTAGGCTGAGTTGTAATAGAAGATTATAATGTGTTATTTTTTAAAAAGAAAAATAACTGTCAAGAATCTCTCCAGTTTTCCAAAGGAAATGTGTTATATAGAGTCTATGATAGGAAGAATAGTAAAAGAATACATAAGCATAAGACTTATATATAACACACATTTAGTTCATTATGATGGAAATGGTTTTATGAGGTAACCATGATAAATTGACACCACTATGCATATATATTCTTGTGATTTCTTGAACATCTTTGAGAAAACATGTGACAGTGTATACTTACATTACATCTCAGGATTAGTTACTTTTGTGAATCAAGATTATAACGATTTGGGGTTTCACACAAGAATGAATAAGACATAGTGACACACTTGTGAATTATTTTAGGTATTGTTCAAATAAAATTTCCATTTTATAATTTTCTCCCAATGAATGACTAGTATAACTGCATGCACTTTTCATATGTAGATATTATTACAATATTTAATAATATTCATTACATAACCTAAAAACCCACAATAGAACTATTTAGGTTTTCTGTTTTTGGAAAATGGGGAATAAAAAAAATTCTTCATAAAACCTCTACATCATACCCCATTGATTCCTTCATTATTAGAACCCCTTATAAATATCTTACTTAATACCATTCCTCACATCCTTGAAAAGAAACATAAGAAAAGGTGTGATCAGATTCTTAGTAAGGGTAAACAAAAAAGATATCAATATTATCATAACCACCATAAAATATAATTCAAGAAAAACATTTGCAAATGTTATCATATATATCAAATATCATGACAAAATTTCATGGGATAAATCAAATATTTTAAAAAAGAACATATTTCATTATATCAAATCCTAAGACACAAAATTATGGAATACCCATAAAAATAAGAAATCATTTCCATATTATTCTAGTTTCCCTTTAAATACCATCATAATTGAAAAACCCATTTACTAAACATTGTTCACCACTCATTCTAGCCTTTCGTTTCCGAACCATCATTACCTCCCATTCTAGTCATGTCATAATGAACCAAGATCATGTTTCATTCTAGTTATGTCTATATCACGATATATAAATATTTACCCAATGAATTGGATGGAGATATATATAGCCTACCAATATAATAATTAAAACCATTTATATGTATTGCATAAGAAAATAAATCCTTCATCAAATCAGAATCCATGAAATGAAATGGGTTTCACAAAAATTATTCAATTATAACATAACCCATGTAAATGAAATGGGATTCATTGTTATCATTCAACCATAAACATAACCAACCAGAAGAATAATAGAGATAATAGCCTTGAACACATTCCACATTAAAACATAAGTAACATCAAATAATGTTATCAAATATGTAAATTAATATTGAGATATAATAAGAAAATAATTCATGAAGAAAATATCAATACTTAGTAGAAAATATTTCTTTTTCATAAAATTCCTTGAAAATATAAAACAAAAAAATCATTAAAATTAAAATATTAATGAATTTGAGGTAGTATTAAACGAATTAAGGCATCAAGAATGTCGAAAAAGTTATTCATTATATACAAGTTAAAAAAATACTCCCTTCATACTATTTCCTGAAATGTCAAAAAATACCTTTTTAGGAAAACAAAAATAAATCATTCAAATCATTTAGTAAAAAGTAACACAAGCATAAAATTTTCATTCCAAATTACAATATAATATGGAAAATAATTATTATTTTTTAGAAAAACATGGTTATAAAAGATAAATATTCTCTGGTAGATACTTACCTATAAATAGTTCTAATGAAAAATAATATTGTCAGATTAATAATTACCATAGTTATAATTTCTTTTATACCTATTTAAAATAATTGTATACTGGAGTAAAGAATGTTATAAACTTATTCCATAACCATATACATATTTATGATACCATATATGATCATATTATCACAATATTTTTAATAATATTTCATTATTACTCTTGATTCTATTGTTAACAACGTCATTTTTCTATGCATGTTTGGTCATATAAGTCCCAATTCATGTTTGTAGGATATAGTACTACCAAATAAAAGATTGTGTTAATGATATATATGTACTTTTTATTTACTATATATTTATATACAATAATTCATCATTGGTTAATATTGGAAATTAATCACTTCACATCATTGATACAGTAGATTGTATGTACGCACGAAGAATGATATCATTTCCTTAATGATGAAATTTTAAAAAAATTGATGATATATATATGTTTTATAAAATATAATTTTATAATTATAATATATATATATATATATATACTTTCTATCATTATACCCATCCTGTTAATGTAGTTATGAAAAATTATTTCACCATTCCATGGAGACGGTAACTTTTATTCATGAACGTTTGATACTTTCATTTTTCTTTGGGTGGATTAGAAGAGAAATATAGTTGTTACAGAATAAAAATAACAACTCATAATATATGTGATATTTTATTTATTACATTATAACGTAAAAAACAAGTGAATATGATGATGAAGAGGAAATAATCTTAGAAGGGTCGATAAATACAATTACATATTCCTTGGCTGACTTCCCTCACATCTCCACTTAGGGCCACTAGGGATAGTCTTCTGGGAAGACCATAACATCTAATATATGTAGAGGAAGGTTGGGAAGAAATATTGGTAGGGTATGGTCAATCATTAAATCACAATTTCATGTGAAAAAATGAGGGAGTAGGTTCCCATTTATAATTGATGTCAGTGGTACTTTTGGAAATTCCCAAAATATTAATTTTTAATAAATTGAATCTCAATAAAAATACATATAAAAGAATTGGATTATTATCTATGATTAGATCATGTTTTAATATCATCCAAACGTTTATTTTTGACATCTTTTTATTACCTTCAATCGTTTAATTTTGATTAACCATGGCACAACCTATTTAAATTCTAAATATTGAAACTACTATTTAAATATTAAAAGTTTATGTTTTTAACACCAATGATATAAATTAGAACATAATTTAAAAAATTATTATATAATATACCATATTATAATTATATTTTATTTTTTAATATTTTTTGAATGTTAAATAATTTATTATAATATTACATTGATAAAATATCAGTACTCTCAACAATGATAGTATTCATTATTTGAATTTTAAAAAAATGTAATAATTTATCTTTAATTATTTATTATAACAAAAATAGGTTAAGGTCGCCAATAAAATTCATTTATCAAATTAATTATATCAAATTATATATATTTTAATAATTTATATAATATTAATTGGATATTTCAAATAAAAAATAATCACTATATCAACATTGTGTAATTTTTTAATATACTTATTTAGTTACTAATTTTTTTTACAAATATTTATAAAGAAAAATAGTATAGGTTTAAATAGAATATTTATAGTTGAATATACATTTTCAATATCCTTTTTTTAAAATGTTATATTATTTAAAACATTAATGTTTTTCTAATCATTTTTTTTTTCAAAAGCTGGTTTATGGGGTCCTAGTACCATACAAAAAATTCAAATACAACCACATTCAAAAACCAAAAAAACATCAAAAACCAATGGAAATGACCAAGGAACAACCCACCAGTGCATAAGAACATTAGAAAAGATGGCCAAACCTCCGAAAGGGTTACCTTGAACATCCCCCGACGCAACCATCGACACCAGCCCAAATCCTCCTGTCGGAAAACTCACAGAATTCACCCATCCTGCAAGAAAAATGAAATGGGCCTCTAGGAAGAATCCACCAACAAAGGACATCAAGGAAACCAAAATGATGATGACTTGATCCTAACATCGTTAGGACCCAGATCCGTAGACAACCCAGAAGTTCCATATTCAAAATTCAATTAAAAATCCATAAGCATTTCACCAGCATACGCCTTACCCGCAATGAGGAAAAACTACATCAAATTCGACATCACCACTACTCATCAACAATGAAACCATCATCACCAGAACCGTAACACCACACAAGAAAAACCGAATCCTCTAGAAGCTCAAAACATGATCCAAAAAACCAATTCACACCCCACCGTAGTCACCCAAAGCCATAGAGAACCATCATTAGAATCATGCGTGACGGCAGGAGAGGGTCAACCCTACCTCTGCCAAAGCACCACCACCGGATCGAAGCACATCAAAACAAAACACGAAACACCATCCAAAATCAAACCAAAACAGAAAGCATTTGCAAAAACGAAGAACAAAAGAAACCATCACCAGAACACCGGACGAAAATCCAATCACAAACCAGGTCTGGATCCCACTACCGACATTCATAACTCCCACAGAGGCCACACCCAACCACCAAACACAATCATTCGAGGATAATTCGGCTCCGTCATACCATGGAAGCGAAGCCCCACCTCTGGACCGGGACCGCGCCACCGAGCAACCCTAACAGTTGTAAGAGGATTCGAGCAAGAAGACGGCCAATGATGTGAATCACTAAGAGGGCTGAGCTAGAAAGCACCAACGCGGTATCGGAGCTACCTCCATGAACAACTTAATATTTATATTCATTCATAACATGACACTTTTCTAATATAGAATCACATGGTTTATTAAAGACTAAAAAGTGATATTTTGTGATATTCATTGATTTAAATAGTATACTTGTTATTTTTATAGAATAGTATCCATTAAATATGTTAATTTAGATAAAATTTTTGTGGGTATAATTTTATTTTTCAAACATAATTTGGTCTTATGGGAGGGTAATTTTATAGTATATATATTTTTATTTTTAACCTGCATTACTAAATTTAACCTTTACTTTGGTAATAAAATTTACTAAATTTACTATTATTATTTAACAAAAAATGAAATTTTTGTTGAAATTTGGACCTTATGAGTCCAAATATTGCATCCATATTAAAAAAATTAAAAAAAGCTTTTAGTATATAGATTAAAGTAATAGTTATAAAACACCATGAAAAATTATTTTTTCGAAAAAATGGTCTTTTTAAACAAAAATTGTCTTTATAAAACTTTTCTATATAAAATGCATTTTAAAAAAGGATAACTAGATTATTTTAATTCTAAATGATCTTATATATATTTAAGATAACAAATAAATGATTTTAGGTTGTAAAGACCTTAATAGAAAAATAAGTTTTTTAATAAATATCAATATTTTCAAGATTCCTTAATTGTTTTTTATTAAATAAAAAAAAACAAATTTAAGATCATTTTGACATGCTGAATTAAAAAATGATATCCATTTTATCATATAAATATTCTATAAATTCTATAAATAAATATAATATAAATTCATTTTTAATGAGAACCAATATCATAAGAATAATGTGATTTTATTAAAAATTATGTGATCATTTTTAATAACATTCCAATATATTCATATTGAGTTATATTTATTTCATAAATTTTATATTTATATTTATTCATTCCAAATTAACTTCTAAATAATTATATTCATTGTATACTTATATTGTCTCATTGTTCATTTAAACTCATGGTTATGTGCAATACAAGCTATTAATGATTTGAAATGATTTAGAGAGAAACATTTCATAAAAATATATGGGTGTTATATTCTATCCCACATGAAAATGATTTTCCCCTTGATGTTTCTTCACTTTGATACAAATAGGTCAGGATACCTCATCATCAATACATCCTTAGGATCTCACAAATATTCCTTATGTTTTGGGTTCCTCCATAATTTTTTACCCAATAGACTGGTATTGTTTAATAGAACATTCTATCTACGAGCGAAAATATCTTACAATGGTCCTTCAAAAGAATTATTTTCCTCCATTTGTGTGACTTATATGTTTAGTAAATTGGATGGACAAGGTATGTAATTTCATAAGATAGATACATGGAACGTATCATAAACATGACAAATATTTAGTTGACGTTCCACCATATAAGATATCATCTTAAAATGATCATGAATTAAAAAAGGATCTTTATACATTGGGATTGGTTATCCCTCTTTCCATGTGTCATTACTCTCTTAAAGGGAGATGTTTGTAGAAATATATTTTAACAAAATTCAGACATTATTTCTCATTATTGATTGTAAACATAAACATTTTTCAACTATGAGTTGCTCTTATGTGTTGTGGAATATGTATATCTTACTCTTCCATTTACTCAACCATATCTGGTCCCAATAGATTACTTTCGTCAACATCATTCTAGAATTTTAGAGTTCTGGACGTCTTACCATAGATTGATTCATAAGGATCCATCTGAATATTGGTATGAAATTTACTATTTGATGAATGTTCTACCAAATATGGGTGTTGATCCAAAAAACCAACGAAATACATAGACAAATCACTGAAAACATATTTTATTGATTGAATTGTACTCTCATACTGACCATATTTTTGAGTATGATATGCAGTGTGGAAGAAAATCTATGTATCTAATCATACTGATAAACTTTCTATAACATTTAGGTAAACCTCATATCTTGATCAGATATAATGAAAGGTGGTACTCCATTCCCTATCACCACATACATAATTTTTTTTATAGAAATATAACCAAGAGAAAAATATTCTATGACAACAATGATGTTTACTGACTTTATAAATATATTAGTCATTACCCATATAGAATTATGCATTTAGGTATTTTTGGAAAGTCTGATGACAATGTCCTTGGTGATGTTTTCCAATTTCTATTTAGGTATGAGTAATTTCATTAAATTATCATTAGACTACATTCTCTCAGACTTATGTTTATGAAATACCTAGAAAAGGTAAACAAATTCTATCATATTTTTCTTCATTACATCCCACCTTAAATACTCTTTTAGGTCCATATACATCTGTTGGATTCCAGGATGAATAGAGAACAATAAACAGTGAGCCCCATCCAAAAAATACTTATTTATATATGGTTGGTGATGAATAAAAACATGGTTCTTAAATCTTATTGTTCCATTATAATGAATGATGAACTGAGTAACATTTCTCTCCTTTATTGGAAGATCAACACCTACCATCTGTCCTTATTTAGTGTTCACTAATATGTAAGGTTGAACTTTCATTTGAGCTAGATAATATATCTCCCCTTACCATAAATTTTTTGAATTCAATATTTATAAATTGATACATTTTCAATTTTTTGAGATATTTATAATGAATAGACTATAATAGTCCATTCAACTCAAAGAATATAACACCTTGTCCAAATTCCATGTTTGGTAAAAATATGAGAAGCGGTGATCTTTAATCCACTCTTACCATCTCCTTTGGTGCATAATCAGGTCCTTTTGAGTGAAAATATAATTTAACCCCTTATTATCAGTATATATATCAAACCTTCCTCATTAAATATATTTAATCCACATCAATAATGAAATGATTACCACAACTAACCAAAAATACGGATTTGTTTAATTTTGATCAATTATTTTCCATTTATTTTAGCCGTAAGAATTCACCATATAATTTTTCATGAGAACACATCACAAACCCTTATTTGATTCATTATTATAGATGAAAATCCTTCCATTATAGGGTAGTGAGGGTAGAGGTTCACTGAATAACCTTCTTTTCAACTCATGTATAAAGGTTCTATAGAAGTGAATGCTAGATACATTTACTAATATTTGTGTAGTGATTTTAGACTGATGTTAGATAACAATGTTATAGGATTTAAATATCCTATTTTGTTCATTATTTGATGCTGGTACTTATGTATAAGAATGTATTCTTACCTGAGAAATGTTGTACTCTAGAATTAGATTATATTCAGGTCAGGAGAAATATTAAGTAAGGAAAACATCTGCATAAAGGATCTTGAATTTTATTGGAGAAAGTTTGATTGACCAGTATCATGGAGGAAGATGAATTGATGATACTATCAGTGTATTAGATCAATATAAGAAGAATAATGATCTTTTGATTGGTGGGTCTAACTAGTTTTTGAAGAGGATCTAGATACTGGGGGCGTACCTAGTCGAACATTTGGTGTATCTAACCAACTAAGAAAGAAGTGTTATATTGTTGGGTGTATAAATTGGTTCAATAAAAGTATTCAATAGTGGATTGTATAACAATTTACGGAATGAACTATTTTAATTGATGAAATGATTATAGTGGAGAACTGAATTTTGGGGGTCTAACTAACATTGAATGGAGTAGGTATTCGAACCGAACCATGTCATATTATTTTATGTTTTTTCACATTAAATTTCAATGATAAATAAATGATCTTGTCATCTTACCATGTGTAATAGGGTTGAAGTAAAAAGTCAAAATTAATTTTGTAAAAAAATTGAAACCTGATTAACCCCCCCTAATAGTGTGACAATGCACTCTATTGGACACTTTATAAGGCCACAACCTTAAACCATACTTAATATTGAATTAAATGAATAATTTACATTGAGGAGCTTTTCAGTTTTAGAGTTTTAGAGAATTAAGACATAACTATTACATCTCAAAAGATTACAAAGTAGACACTTCTACTAAGTTTCCATAAAAACTCTTTAAAGAAACATGTCTAGTTCCATGTTTTATATAGAATGTCTGTACTTGATCCCATCCTTGACACTATTCATCTTGAAGTCCTGTGTAAAAAATATCAAAAACTTGGGATGATCATAAAAAGCTCAGTAAGGGATATACAATTATGGAAAGGAAACATGAGTACATGTATACATAAGAATTAATGAAATCATACTTTACTCATAAAACATAAGCACTTTAACATACCTAATCAAATCATGAATAAAACATAGAAATCATAAGGCATTAAGGTAACTTGATTCATTCATAACATTATTACATAGGGTGTAACCCTCCTGGTTACGTTTGGAATACCCATCATAGTATATTACCTAAATCTCTTCGGAGAAACCTTAACGTTTAACCCCTTCGCGTTACCCAAAGCATTGGAGAGCTATATCGGGCTCACCCACCCTTAGTTTATCTCGGAACCACCCGTTTTCATAATAATTCCCAAGAACCATAACATAAACGTATCACATAAAACATTCATAAAGAAAACATAACATTTCCACATTTCAATCACAATATAACATTTTAGGATATTGAAATAATTAATCCATTCAAAAAAAACATTTTCCAAACCATTTAAAACATTTAATAAAGATATTTTTGAATAAAAGTGTCTCATACCACCTTGAAGATTTCAAAATTTTAAACCATTAATATCCATATAAATAAATCCTTAAAACCACTTTGAAAACATGGATATTAATAATATCAAATCATTAAAACATTTAAAGATATATTTTGGTTTAATGGTTTTTACCAAAATTAGAGACACTTGAATACAATAATTGAGGAATAACATTTTTTCATAACTTTATAATATCATGAGAATAAATAGATTCATGATATAATATTCCAAAGGACAGTATATAGACCATATAAGAGTGAATTTGTGCATAACAACAATGAAGTCTCAATAGAAATGTAAAATGTGATGAAATCCCTTAGAAAAAAGGTATCCTTAAATTAAGGATAAATCAATCTCAAAATTATGTGTGAAAAAAATAAATACACCCAATATAAGTGGATATTAACTGTAAAACAATAAAATGTCATTCACACATATTCAAAGGATGACATATTCAATAACTACATGTTGAACCCAAAGAAATCGAAATTGGGTTAAAAAGTTCCCTTGGTAAAATTCGACAGCCTAACAGCGTCACTTCAAAATTCACAAAATGAGTTTATGAGAGATAAAAAGGGTATCTAATCACTTGTACATAAAATTTACATCAATAAGGATATCTAAGAACATTTCCCAACATAATAGTATGTGAATTAAAAGACATAACAAAATAAGTCTTTTAAAAAGAGGAGGGTGAAAGGTTTCCTTACCGACTTGGGTAACTTTCGAAACGTACACCACATTGAAGAAGGGTTGTACAATGAATATGTAAATACTCATAAATGAAATTATATTACACAAATAGTTTAAAAATGTGAAGTAAATACACTACTAAAAGGAACTGGAGGCAAATGTAGCATAAATCTCACGGGAATAAAAGTGAGATGAAAAATCCCTTACGAAAACTCGGCAGCTTAACAATGCCACTTTAAACTTCCAAAAATGGATTTATGAGATCAAATAGGGTCTCTAATAATATTAAAATAAAATTTACATAATGAAGAATATAAAAGGACATCCCCCAACAAAAAAAATAGGATCTTAAAAGAAGTGACATAAAGGAGAGTACTTAAAAAGAAAGAGAGAGGTTGGTTCTCTTACGAAAATTCGGCAGCCTAACGGCACCACTCAAAACATCCAAAATGGATTGATGAGAGAAAATAGGGTCTCTCGTCATATTAACATATAAAGTACTGTAATATTAATATAAAATAACATCCCAATCATAAGAAATATGATCTTAAAAGGAATGACTTAAACGAGTGTACTTAAAAAGAAAGAGAGGAGTAGGTTCCCTTACCTCATGCCCGACATGACTCGATCGTTCTTTAAACTCCTGAATAATAAAATTTGGTCAATTTTTTACTTATTAAGGACCTACTCTAAAGATTATTATTCTGTTCATATCACATATTATAATTTTATAATAATTGGTTAATAAAGTGAGTTCATATCAGACGTTTTTGTCGATGTTCGGTACATGAGTAAAAATCGAACTTGTTGTAAAAGAATTTTCTATGTAGTTATAGGTAAATCATATCAAGAATAGTATTTATGTTTTAAATGTCATATATATCCATTATATATTCATTTTATACTATTCCATAGCATTTGTAGATAAAAAATTAAAAGCACCATTCATGGAGACGGTAGACCGTACGTACGCATGAACGCAACTTTCATTTTTTGTACATATTAATGGAATTAAAAAAATGAAAGATATATATATTATAATTATAGAATGATATCCATCATTTATATGTAATATATTACATATATATTCATTATATATATTTACTTATAAAAGTACATAACATTTGGAGATAAGAAATGAAATGTACCGTTCATGGAGACGGTAAGCTGTACGTATGCATGAACGCTACTTTCATTTCTTTTTTTTGAATTAAATGAAATTAAATAATAATTATATAAAGGTATATTATAATTCCAGTAGGATATCATATGTAATACCATTAATTCCATCCATTATATGTCCCACATATGGCATTAACAAATCAAATCACTTTGAGGGGGCGGTAGTCCGCACTTCCTAAATTGAAGATATCACGTTTACCCATAATGGAAACCATAAAGGTATACCATAAATGAAAAATAAATAAGTTTAAGGAAAACATAAACATATTATATATCATATATAAATATAGTGACATTTTAATGCCCACCTTTGATGGTCTTAAAATAATATTGAACAATCATCATTTCGTGAGGCAGTAATTCGCCACCCACAGACACATTATGTTCTTTAACCATTAGACGGAGGTGTGTGAATGTGTAGCTCGGAAAATTATTATAAAAAAATCCTAGTATATTTAAGATACTTTGTTTACAAAAAAATGTAATAAAAAGAGTTTAGGGGTTTGGAGAAGAAAAATAAAACAAAAGAACACAAGGGAATACATTACCTTTAAATCGGGTAGCTCTCTTTGATTTGATCACAAAGGATTCCTTGGAAAGGATTTTTCCAAAAGTGAGGCTTAAATGATGAAGATAGGGATGTTTAGATATTAAATGGGTATTGTTTGGACGATACAAAGGCTTGAGATGTGTGTGTAAGGTGGTAGAGGTTGGGGCTTTTATAAGAGGAGAGGAGGGGAACTCTTGGAAAGTTATAAAATATTACTTTATTATAAAGTGATTTTCGGATTTAAAAGGTCCCAAAAGGATATATTTAGAGGATAAGGTGATAAGGTTTCGAAATCCATCAATCCAATAGGTTTGTGACAAGTCTAGGGATTATATTTTACATTATCTTTTCATTTTATTTAAATCATTAAATAATGAGGTAATTGATGTATCATCATGGTGTCATAAATAAATTAATTTATTTAGTGTCTAAAAATTATAAAAAAATATCATGATGTAGGAAATCTTTTTATATTTGTAATGAATATTTATAGTCAGAAATATGACTTGCATAACCCCATGAAAAAATTATTTTAGTAAAACAACACATGTTGGTGACATTTTAATTTTAACCTTAAACAAAAAGTTATTTATGTGATTTTCCTACCAAAGTGGCTCCATTGTGTCCACAAGTTGACCCATGGATTTTCTTGGTCAGACATGAAATATAAAAAAAGGGCAGGACATGTTTCTAGGTCATTTCATATTATTAAAACATTATTTCTACCTTAAATTACACTAATTACCTTTAATCGTGATTAATAAAACTTAAAAATTACTATTCACCAAAAATTATTTTAATCTCATTAGACCACATTTTACTTCTTAATGAAAACCATGAAAGTATGATTTTTAAAAATCAAATCACAGAAGTGGGAATGTTTCATTTAAACAAAAAATCAGTTTCTTTAACTACCACTTATTGGTTTCAGTATTCAACAAAAATTGATGTTTTTCAGAAAAATTACAAAAATTCACCCTAAGCTATATTTTATATTACGAATTCAAAAATTATGTCTATTTTACAAAATTCAAAACATATAAGTTTCATTAATTAATTTAATAATTAATTCCTGTTGTCAAAACAAATAGCGTGTTTTTAAGAAACAATATCTATTAAAAGATTCACACTAGTTTAAGTCCAATTTCATAGTGAAATTAATTCCAATGACCACTATTGGATTAAATGGTAAAAATATATTATAATTGTACTTTAAAAACAATTCAAAAGATAATCTAATCATATAAATAAATTATATTAAAAAGTGGTTTTGAATTAAAATACAACATTTTTCACTATTCAGTAAAAAATGAACTTTATAGGAAAAATACCAAAAATTTACACAATGTAAATATTGATGTCTAAATTCTAAAGAAGAATTTTATTTGGTCCAATATAACATATGAATATGTCAAAAAGTGGATTTAAAAAAGCGTTCTCCATCAAAAGGTGTTTAATCGACCTTTAAATAATATTAGAATATTTTCGCTTAAAATTGAATTCATTCACATTTTAAGCCTCTAACATTTATTGGATAAAAGTAAAAATATTTGACAAACATATATAATCATTTTCTAGTTAGTTCTGTTCATTCCCTCTATTACAACGGCTAGGTGTTAACTACAATTTAAAATAATATTATTTTATTATTAGCGTGCAACGTAAGATTCCCAAGAAACTCATTGTTGTGTATTGGGTACGCCATCGAGCATAGTGTCCCCTTTAAAGTTATATTAATATTTTATTCACAAGTATGGATAAATGTAAAAATTTCATATTCTTTATTTACCTAGAGTGTTACATCCTTCCCCCCTTTTGGGAATTGCGTCCTCACAATTTTAAAATTGGGCTTGGAAACTTCATTGAAAATCCCACACCAGAACAAGAGTCAGTAAAACAATCACTTTAAAATAATGAAAAAGAAGTACAAAGGTCACCCGAGATAACCCATACTAGGATTCCATGTAGGAAAACATGGATATGGAGGAAAAATCAATGGGTCATGTTCTGAGGGAGAGTGATAGTAAACATGTCTAGGAGAAAGTTAACTATAAGAAAATCACAAACTTGTGATGGGTTAAACAGTATTCGATTCCCCAGTAGGAAAAGTTAACAGACAACATTTTTTTAAGTTATTCTTCATTGAGGAATTTATTTTTTATCTTAACTAAATCATAATTAAACATACTTAATTGTCACGTAGACTTTCAACTTTTACTAGATTCCTTAATCAAACTCGTATTTTCTCCAAAAGACGGGTATTTAGGAAGGCTTGTTCACATTAAGACTACTATAATCAACTTCTTGAGAATCACCTAATCCACAAAAGAGAACTATATATTTCCAATGTCTTTAGAAAAAATCCAAAACCAAAAATTTTTAGTATGAGATCAGATAATCCACAAATGTATTATTCATTAAAAAAAGAAAATCTATTCTTAATCTATAAAATTTGTCCCACAAAACCCAAAGATCAACAAAGACCATTCAATAAACAATTGGTCCATAAAAATCTTTAATGTAAACCAAACTAATATTGACACCCAAATATCTGAAGGATTTAATCACATAGTCTTCCAAGGTACAAATTAACATTTATCTTTAAATAACATCAGTTTCTCTTAAATTCTCATATTGAAAAGTAATTAACCTAATCACATATCCTAGATAATAGGTTAATCATTACCATAGATAACCCAAAATAAACTTACTCTTGATTCCTAAAATCATCTAACTAAAAAAGAATTAGTCAAACTAACCAGGGACTTGACGTAGTCCAGTGGTAGGCGATAAATACCAGTCACACTTTGGTTGTGGGTTCGATTCCCACAGCTTTGTCTAATGCTACGGGTTGTCACACGGTCTATGTGTTGTCCTTTTTCCAAAACTATAAAACTCTTAAAACATTCCACAAAATGAGAAAAAATATTCAAAAATAATCATAACATATTTTAACATCAAGTTTATCTGATGCCTTTCATTTTCCATCATAATATATAATAACCCATAATTACCTCAAAAGTAAGGATCATATAAACCCTAATGGTTACCTTTATAATTATTACCTGAACTTCCACATCGATTGGTTATCTCATACATGATGTATTACAAAACATACCAAGGTACAAGGGGTTGATCATGACTCCTTGATAGTTGGTTTAGAACAACCACGAGTTTCCTCATTGAATCCCCATTTCATCCAATCTCTTAATCAGAGAACCACCACAGTTTCCTTCAAACTTATTGTCACTTTGGTGCCTTCTAGATCCATCCATTCACTTAAAACAGAAATGTCAGTGTGAGTATAACAACAAAACCATCACGTACTAATGAGGAATATAAACACTAAGATATACTTACACATTCAATTTATCTAAAACCATGACTCTTTCTGAAGTCCTAACCATTATGGTAATGTCACTTATGCCTAGAGAATACCCTATCATCTAAAGTTATCTAAACCAACCTTTGATACCAACAATAAGGCCCCAACCTTAAACTGTACTTAATATTGAATTAAATGAATAATTCACATTGAGTATTTTTTATGGTTTAGAGTTTTAGAGAATTAGAACATAACTATTACATCTCAAAATATTAAAAAGTAGACACTTCTACTAAGTTTCCATAAAAAACACTTAAAAGAAACTTGTCTAGTTCTATGTTTTAGATAGCCTATCTTTCCTTGATCCCATCCTTGACCTTTTTCATCTTTAAGTCCTGTGTAAAACATTTCAAAAACTTGGTATGAGCATAAAAAGCTCATTAAGGGATATAAAAGTATGGAAAGGAAACATGAGTACATGTATACGTAAGAATAAATGAAATCATACTTTACTCATAAAACATATGCACTTTAACATACCTCATAAAATAATGAATAAAACATAGAAATCATAAGGCATAAAGGTAAATTGATGCATTCATAACATTCTTACATAGGGAGTAACCCTCTTGGTTGCGTTTGGAGTACCCATCACAGTATATTCCCTAAATCGCTTCGGAGAAAGCTTAAAATTTAACCCCTTAGAGTTACCCAATGTATTGGAGAGCTATATCGGGCTCACCCGCACATAGTTTATCACGGAACCACCTATTTTCATAAAAATTCCCAAGAACCATAACATAAACATATCACATAAAACATGCATAAAGTAAACATAAAATTTCCAAATTTCAATTACAATATAACATTTTAGGATATTTAAATAATGAATCCATTAAAAAAAACCATTTTCAAAACCATTTAAAACATTTAATGAAGAGGTTTTTGAATCAAAGTGTCCCATACCACCTTGAATATTTTAACATTATAAACCATTAATATCCATGTAAATAAATCCTCAAAACCATTTTGAAAACATGGATATTAATAAGATCAAATAATTAAAACATTTAATGCGATATTTCGGTTAAAGGGTTTTTACCAAAATTAGCGACACATGAATACAATAATTGAGGAATAACATTTAGTCAGAACATTATAATATCATGAGAATAAATGGATTCATGATATAATATTTCAAAGGACAGTATATACACCATATAAGAGTGAATTGGTTCATAACAACAATGATGTCTCAATAGAAATGTAAAATGTGATGAAATCCCTTATAAAGAAGGCATCCTTAAATTAAGGATAAATCAATCTCAAAATTATGTGTGAAAAATATAAATACACCCAATATAATTGGATATTAATTGTAAAACAATAAGAGGTCATTCACACATATTCAAAGGATGGCATATTCAATAACTACATGATGAACCCAATGAAATCGAAATTGGGTTAAAATGTTCCCTTGTTAAATTTGACAGCTTAACAGCGTCACTTCAAAATTCAGAAAATGAGTTGATTAGAGATAAAAAGGGTATATTATCACTTGGACATAAAATTTAAATCAATAAGGATACATAAGAACATATCCCAACATAATATTATGTGAATTAAATGACATAATAAAATAAGTCTTTTAAAAAGATGAGGGTGAAAGGTTCCCTTACCGACTTGGGTAACTTTTGAAACGTACACCCCATTGAAGAAGGGTTGTACAATGAATATATAAATACCCATAAATGAAATTATATTACACAAAGTTTATAATAATGGGAAGTACATACACCACTCAAAGGAACTTGAGGCAAATGTAGCATAAATCTCATGAGAATAAAAGTGAGATGAAAAGTCCCATACGAATACTTGACAGCCTAACAGTGCCACATAAAACATCCAAAAAATGGATTGATGAGATCAAATAGGGTCACTAATAATATTAAAATAAAATGTACAGAACTGAGAATATAAAATGGCATCCCCAACATAACAAAGAAGAGCATAAAGGAAGTGACATAAAGGAGAGTACTTAAAAATAATGAGGGAGGTTGGATCTCTTAAGAAAATTCGGCAGCCTAACGGCGCCACTCAAAACTTCCAAAATAGATTGATGAGATAAAATAGGGTATCTAATCATATTAACATAAAAATTACAGTAATATTAATATAAAATAACACCCCAATCATAACAAAGATTATCTTAAAAGGAATGAAATAAAAGAGTGTACATAAAAAGAAAGAGAGGAGTAGGTTCCCTTACCTCGTGTCTGACATGACTCGATCGTTCTTTAATCTCCGGAATAAAAAAATTTGGTCAATTTATTATTTATTAAGGAAATAATTTAATGATTATTATTCATTTAATATCAAATATTATAATGCTATAATAATTGGTTAATAAAGTGAGTTTATATCAGACGTTTTTGTTGGTGTTCGGTACATGAGTAAAAATTAATCTTTTTGGAAAAGAATTTTCTATGTAGTTATAGGTACATCATATCTAGAATAGTATTTATGTTTTAAATATCATATATATCCAGTATATATTCATTTTATAATATTCCATAGCATTTGGAGATAAAAAATTAAAAGCACCGTTCATGGAGACGGTAGGCCGTACGTACGCATGAACACTACATTCAATTTTTTCATATTAATGGAATTAAAACAAAATGAGAGATATATATATTATAATTCCATAATGATATACATCATTTAAATGTAATATATTACATATAAATTCATTATATATATGTACTTATAATAGTACATAACATTTGGAGATAAGAAATGAAATGTACCATTCATGGAGACGGTAAGCCGTACGTACGCATGAACGCTATATTCATTTTGTTTTTTTATATTTAATGGAATTAAATAATAATGATATAAAGGTATATTATAATTACAGAAGGATATCATATGTAATACCATTAATTCCATCCTTTATACATCCCACATATGGCATTAACAAATCAAATCACTTTGAGTGGGTGGTAGTCCACACTTTCTAAAATAACGATATCACGTTTACCCATAATGGAAACCATAAAGGTATACCATAAATGAAAAATAAATAAGTTTAAGAAAAACATAAACATATTATATATCATAAATATCTATAGTGACCTCTTAATGTCCACTTTTGAAGGTGTTAAAATAATATTGAACAATCATCGTTTTGCGAGGCAGTAATTCTCCATCCATAGAAACAGTATGTTCTTTAACCATTAAACGACAGTGTGTGAAAGTGTTGATCGAAACATTATTATAAAAAAATCCTACTATATTTAAGATACATTTGTTGTTACAAAAAAAATTAATAAAAAGAGTTTAGGGGTTTGGAGAAGAAAAATAAAACTAAAGAAAACACGGGAAGACATTACCTTTAAATCAGGTAACTCTCTTTGATTTGATCTCAAAGGCTTCCTTGGAAAGGATTATGCCCAAAGTGAGGCCTCAATGATGAATAGATAGATGTGGAGAGATGAAATGGGAAGGGTTTGGCCAAGACAATGTCTTGAGAGGTGTGTGTAAGGTGGTAGAGGCGGGGGCCTTTTATAAGAGGAGAGGAGAGCCACTCTTGGAATGTTATAAAATATTACTTTATTATAAAGTGATTTTCGGATTTAAAAGGTACCAAAAGAAAATATTTCGAGGATAAGGTGATAAGGATTAAAAATCCATCCATCCAATAGGTTTGTGACAAGTGTAGGTCTTATATTTTACATTATCTTTTCATTTTATTTAAATCATTAAATAATGAGGTAATTGTTGCATCATCATGGTGTCATAAATAATTTAATTTATTTAGTGTCTAAAAATTATAAAAAAATATCATGATGTAGGAAATATTTTAATATCTATAATAAATATTTATAGTAAGAAATATGACTTGTATAACCCCATGTAATTTTTTTAGTAAAACAACACTTGTTTGTGACATTTTAATTTTAACTTTAAATAAAAAGTTATTTATGACATTTTCCTACCAAAGTGGCCCCATGGGGTCCCCAAGTTGACCCATGGATTTTATTGGTCTTCCATGAAACATCCAATGAGGGTAGGACATGTGTCTAGGTCATTTCATATTATTAAAACATTATTTTTAACTTAAATTACACTAATTACCTTTAATTACGATTAATAAAACTTAACAACTACTATTCACAAAAAATTATTTTAATCTCATTGAACCACATTTTAATAATTAATGAGAACCATGTATGTCGGATTTTTGAAAACTAAATCATAGAAGTGGGAAAGTTTCATTTAAATGAAAAATCAGTTTCTTTAACTACTACTTAGTGGTTTCACTATTCATCAAAATCGATGTTTTTCAGAAAAATACCAAAAATTCACCCTAAGGTATATTTGATATTCTGAATTCAAAAATGATGTCTATTTTAAAAAATTCAAAACATATATGTTGAATTAATTAATATAATAATTAATTCCCACTGTCAAAACAAATAGCGTGTTTTTATGAAACAATATCTATTAAAAGATTCACACTAGTATAAGTCCAATTTCAATGTGAAATTAATTCCAATGACCACTATTATATTAAATGGTTAAAATATATTATAATTGTACTTTAAAACAAATTCAAAAGGTAATATAATCATATAAATAAATTAGATTAAAAAGAGGTTTTGAATTAAAATACAACATTTTTCACTATTCATTAAAAAGTGAACTTTATCGGAAAAATACCAAAAATTTACACAATGTAAATTTTGATGTCCCGAATCTAAAGAAGAATTTTATTTGGTCCAATATAACATATGAAAATGTCAAAAAGTGTATTTAAAAAGCGTTCTCCATCAAAAGGTGGTTAATCGACCTTTTAAAGAATATTAGAATATTTATGCTTAAAATTGGATTAATTCAAATTTTAAGCCTCTAACATTTATTGGATAAAAGTAAAAATATTTGACAAACATATATAATCATTTTGTAGTTATTTCTGTTCATTCCCTCTATTAAAACGGCTAGGCGTTAACTAGCATTTAAAATAATATTATTTTATTTTTAGAGTGCAACATAAGATTCCCAAGAAACTCGTTGTTGCGTATTGGTTACGCCATCGAGCATAGTGTCCCCTTTAAAGTTATATTAATATTTTATTCACAAATATGGATAAATGTGAAAATTTCATATTATTTATTTACCTGGGGTGTTACACACTTCACTAAAACTCTTATGTGATAATGTTTATTCACATCCATCATAAATACTTGTATGTTATGGTTTCTATTAGGGTCTACTAGGGAGACACACATGATAGGCATTTCTCAATCACTATATGTGTATTCTAGGGTTCATGAAGACCTTATTAATTCATTGAACTCATAACATAGAAAATTCATTTGATCAGTATAAGGTGACCCAATAAGGTGTTGAATATGTGGATTGTTGTGATCCGCGATGATGGATGTATGGCCTATTATGTTTTTTGTTTTCCATTTCTATATGTGATAATAAGAATGAGTGATTAGTTTGATGTCTAATCGTATGATTCCAAATTTCTTTTATATCATATTTCATGTTTATTGATTATATATACTCTAATGTTTTCATTGTACATTGTTTAGTTATTTTGTGATGTTTGTAAACTGTAATTCGAGATCATAGTCTCCATAATGTATAATTTTTTACCATTACAATAGATAATATAACCTTTTATTTGGATGATTTTTTGACCTAATGTAGTGTCACTAGTCTGGACACAAGTGACTGGTCCAATGCCTGGGAATCACAATAAAACATCAACTTAATTTTACCCACAACCATATCATCATAGCATTGATGGAAAGATGTGATGATGAACTAGTTATTAATGTTGTAGAGGCCCCAAAGGCTATCAAGTAGGAATATTCGTTATTTTAATATGTTACCACCATAATAGTTCTCAATTAATATTTAATTTATCAAATTGAATATTACCTAAACAATAAAAATGAAAATTGATTCGGCCTTAACCAACATGAGATAATATCAAAATATTTAATCTTGGAAAATGAGGTAGTGGATATTTAGATCATGCATGATGATGACCAAATATAATATATTATTTTAGTAATTACTTTTACTCCTATATAAAATATTTCCATTATGCTATTGAGTCATATCTGATTGAGAACTCATCCTTGTCCGTAAAATTTATTTTATCTCAACATGCCTAATCACTGTATCATTGTCACAAAACTATTTAATATATATATATATATATATATATATATATATATGTATCTCCGGATGAATACATTACACCAAATATATATCCCCAAGTACCCCATATTCTATAGTAGATAAATTATAATGTATAAATCTCATAAATCTGAAGTTAAACTCTCAAGAAGAAAAATTAAAATGATTAATTGAGAAAAACAATATTTCTAAATATAATGTATAAGGGTATATAATTGGAACTAATACAAAATATTTGTTAAAAATAAGATGAATAATCAGAAGACTCATATTGATCACACATATATATCTTCTAACATTGAAGAGTTAACATTTTTTATAAGAAAAGAACCAAATAAATGTGATTCTTTTTTGATACATGATCAAAGTGAACTATGAGTTTTCATATCATTTGTGTGGAAGTACATACCTAATAATTCATGTGTACTGAACTCATAGGTCATACCACCTAATAATCATCTCTTATACATGTAAAAAATTATAGATATTATAAATCAAAGAGAGAATATGTTTTGAAATAAGACCACTCACCATGTAATTGTTTGGTAGGGAATCATAAATTTGATAAATCTATATGGGAAGCAGCGCATTTAATGAGGTAGAATTATTCCTAATATTATTTATTATACTAACTGAATTTCAAAAGATAAATATTTATAAGTTTATAGAATGTAACACCATAATAATTTATGATTTATTTCTATTTCATAACTTTAAATTGTTTGATTATTTTATTTATATAAAACCCTAATATTATGTGAATAATTTTTATAAATTATAAAATAATACAGATTATAATTGATTTAAATTAGATATAATTATCAAAATTAAAATTTAATTTCCATTGGAAATACGGATTACCTAAAATAAACATATTGATATATATTTATTATGATCCTTGATTATATATATAGATATATTATTTAAAGGATATATTATTTCATTTATAAATAAATAAATATATAAAAATAATAAAATTTTTATTTTTTAAACATTTATAAAAATAAATCATCTGTTATTAATTAATTATAAATGAAAATAAAATAATTCAAATGTGGGAATGATAATTTTTTTGAAAATATTTCTATTATGCGCATACTATATTTTTATCATAATATATTAAATAAATTTCAATTATTAATTATTTTAATAAAATTTATATATTATCAACTTCATAATAAAATTTATAATTACTATAATGGTTTTCACTGGTTGTGGAATAATAATAAATATTGTTATATACTGAATACATTATTTTTAAAAAATTATTTTCAATGTGTTTGGTAAACTTTTATTTTAATGAAGTTATGAAACTTATAGTAATATAATTTTAACAATGGATTATATATTTTTATTAATTATTTCAATATTTTATAGTGATTCCAATTATTTATTCATAATTAATCATAAAACAATAAAAACCTTATACCCTGAATAGGGTTAAAAATCTGTTTACTATGGGATTAAACTGAGAGATAAGAGTTAAAATGATGCATAAAATTGTCTAAATATTAATTTTTGAAGATATATCGACCCTAATTTATCTAAAAATATAATACCAACCAATTTGGTATGACATTCACAATAATTTTTCTTTATATTATTTAAATACTTTAAATAGTTCTAGGTTTCTCCCATGCATAATATATAAAAGGGAACAACTATTACATTATTATTAAAACAAGTATATACTTTTAAATTTGACCAGTCACACCAAAAAACCGTAAAATATTCCATTCCTTCATTATTGAGAACCCGGTATTACCCTTGGACTATCCAATGATGGCTTAACATGTACGAAAATGAGGTCTTTCAAAGAAGAAGTAACTCATTCAAAGTTTATTTCGTATTGTACTAAATCTCAATCTATTTTATTTTTCTAAAATAATAAATATAATACATTTATATATTTTATTATTATTGGAAAAAATTAATTGTCCCTTTACATCCATTAGAAATTAATTATCTAGAACCTATTTACATATAAACTACCTGATCCATGAAGCTGTTTGATTCATATTTAATTTCCTCTTACCTGGGAATTACTAGGAATATATTTAAAGAATATATATGATATTTTTTATATAATTATTATTTTATAATGATTATTTATTAATTACATTTCATTCAGTCTATCCATCATAAAGTGATAACACCCCTCATTTGAGTAAAAAAAATATGTCTCCACGAAGTGTGGTACATAGTTTTTCATCACTACTATATATGAATTGTTATAAATGTGTATATAGTGAATAAATAATATAAATAATTCATGATTATTGTTTTGGATATTATTAACCCATTAATATGGTATAAGTACCAGATTCATTGAACCGAAACACGGATGGAGAACAAATCAATTTTCACTATAAATATCAGTTTAATGAGCATATAATAAATAAATGAATAATTTGAAATTATAAAGGAATGATACAAAATAATTTATGTATGTATATATATTTTTAGATACATTTATAACAAATATATATTTGTTATATAGTATCATTTAACATAAGTGACACATGATGAGATTTGAGCTAGGGGATTATGTTACCATATTATTTTTTGTCATATTCTATGCTAAATATACATTGGGGGAATCTATATATTTATATTTACCATTCAACCCCATATATTTTTTCAAAAAAATTTACACCTATAATTATAAATTATTTATTTTTATTCCTTACTTGGTACATAAAATGATTAGGAAAATATTTTTAATTAAATGTTGGCCTTATTTACTCTTTGTTCGATAATATTTTTCTTCTATGCCTATTCCCTTTAAAATTCTATTTTATATGTTTTTACCTATACATGAAATGTTTAAAAATTTTCAATTTCATAACCATTGAAATTATAAAAATTGATTTTGAAAATAATTTTCTTCAGTATCTAAACATATCGTTTTTACTATTTACAAAACTAAGAATTGAATGATATATTTTAACATATATTGTATGAAATAATTTTCTTATAATCATGAATATTAATTTAATTGAATCATACATTGAACGTTTTCATGGTTAATTTAAAATAAAATGATTTTCCCAAAATATTTTATGATTTTATTTTATAGTGATACAAAATGAAAATAATATTTTCTCATTTTTTTCCAACATTTTAAATTGCACATTTATAGTTATTTTTAATTTTTGATGACATCCATTAATGAATATTATTTTTACTAGGTTAATGATATTATTATAATATACATTTTTTTTCTCTAAATGTATTACAATTATAAAAATGTAAATACAATTCTAGGAATCCTATTAAATTCCAATAGATAAATTATGTTATGAACAAATTTATATGAAACATGTTTCATGTTATTATTTTATGTTATGATTAATTGATTAATGATTTTATGATATTATGGTAAATAATTTTACGGATATACAAATATTATTGTAGGTGTTGTATAACCATTATAATGTATTGGGTAATGTGTGACATCTTATGAGATTCTTGGGAATGAAATGGGGTGTGAGAATTGTTTAATAATTGAATATGTCTAATATGATCATCTTGGGAAATTACCTTGAATTATTAAATAATGGATTATGATATGAAAAAAATACATTATGGCAGTCTTGGTGTTGATACATTCCTCGTTAAATAACTTTATATTCTTACCTATATGCCAAAGACTTATAACTAATGATTAAGATATGTTCTAATGGATCATGATCAATTTTTGATGATTTCACACAACTATGACTTATGACATTTATTACTAAAAAATAATATCCCTTAATTCAGGATTAATGTTTTTAATTAATTTTTTATGAAATTAAAAAGTTAAAATCATATTATCATAGAATTATTCTTAATATTACCTATGTCCATTGATTGATATCAACTATTTTTAGACTTATTTAGAATCTAATTTCACAATTTTATTTGATTCAATTTTCCCATTTTTTTATAAAAAATGGATGAATTAATTATTTTATATGAAGGCTACTATGATATAATATATTTATGTGAAATTGTTAGTATATTCTATGAAATTAGATGATAATTTATATGCTTACTAATTACAAAATATATTTAGTATTTAGAGGGTTGTACTATTAAGAGATGTATTGAATATTAAAATAAAATTAAATAATATTTATGTATATAGTTCTTGAACTACATTAGGTTTAGTTTATTTCAGTAATATATCTATAATAAAGTAATTATATATTAGTTTTGAACATTCATCCATAAATGATTAATAGTTGACTCTCTTGTAGGCTTCCTATGAGTTATCATCATCTTCATTACCCAATGAATGTAAAAATAATAATTGGGGTGTTGGCAAATTATCTGTAAAGGAAAAAAGTATTAATACCTCATTAAAGGGTTATATCATAATAATATGATAAAACATTCATAATGATAAATTTCAAAAAAAATATAATGTAAAAGTATCAATTGATTGTAAATCATGATAATATGACATGAAATCTCAAATGAACAATCATGAACCATAGAAAAAAAGTGTGGAATCATGAGATAAAAAATATTATCCATGGGGAATAACAAGTGGAAAATGTAATTTAAATATAACATTATATTAATTCATACCATAAAATATATTTCATGAACCTGAACATGAGGTACCATCATAATTTGAGAATATCAAAGAAGTCCCTCCCTTTATGTTGTCTATATTATCTAATAATAAACTACCTTTAATTTGTGATAATATCATAAAATACTACACTAGATTATATCTAGATGTATAAAACATTAAACAATAATTAAAGTTATTTATAGTAATAAACCAATCATCATATATACATATCTATTTAATAAGATATCAATCACTAAATAGATCTTGAAACACCATAGGAATGAAATGGGTTTTGTATCATTTCATAATGGTATAAAATAACATGATATCAAAAGCTAATTAGATGATACACAAATTTCAATCACCCATAAATTATTTTTCATTATAGAATTTTGATGGTGATTTGTTAAACACAGATATTAAGTATTTATTTGTTAAAGAGGAAAATATATGAAAACCATAGAAAAATTAATTTAGAAACTAATTATTTCATTTTTGTATAGAGATTAAATTATTAATCACATTAATAATCATTTACCAAATTTTTTCAAGAGAAAAATTTTAACACAAAAAAATAAAATAAATATTAATTACTATCTCTTGAAAAAGATAAAAAAAATTTTAATACGAAATTTATATTTGATGAAATAAAATAAGAACATGAATGGGAAACCAAATTTACTATTTGGAAAAAACCATTGTTTAAAATCAAATCATAAATTTAGTTATTAGTAATTAATTTGAAAGCATATAATTAGATAAGTAAAAAATTGGTAATAAATCAGAATTTATATTAATGAAAGAATATGTGAACGTTAATAGGAATAATAATTATGAATATTGATGATAAAGAGATTAGTTGGGAATATTGTGAGCTCTTAGGAACATCATATTATTATATTAGGAAAGAAGTTCTTATTTGGAATTCCCCAAAAAATAAGGATAATAGGAATTATAATATCATCATATAATATAATAAAAAAATTTATTCATAACCATTGTTATGAAAGATTCATTATAATTTATGAAAAGGATTTCAATCATGAATAACACACACAACATTGGTATCTATTGATTTAAAATAAATTTGAAATTATTTTATATTATTCGGATATTAATAGCCCTGAAATTACAAGAACATGGTGAAATATATTCAATAAGAATTAATCACACATTAACAACTATACTATTGTTTCGGATATGACATATGTCTCATGAAATAAAATTTTAGTCAAAAAATAACATACATTAATTTATGACATCCAATAAAGCAGATGGATCTCCTATATAAAACAAATACTACATAAACAACCATATTTCACGACATTCATCATATAAATAACTTTATAAAAACATCAATCATAATTATTCCCTCATTTTAATTAGTTAGTTTTTATTTGTTATTAATATCAGATGTGTGAAATCTTCTTCATTTGACCTTGTTTTGTAATAATAATTTTGTTCATTTTTAGTCTTCAAAATTTAAACATTCTGAAATACTTATTGTTACTATAATTTATAATTTATAATTACAGGTAATTTTTTAATTCTTTTTATTTTTTTCATACAGTACATAAAGATGAAATCGATTTTGAAAACCTTTTAGGAATTTATAAAGAATTTCCGATAGAATCATAATTAATGAGATTAATTTTAAAGTTACTACTAAAAAAAATAATTGAAACAAAAATTTTAATATTCAAAATATATATTATGAGTAATTATTTTATCATATTCTTACATTATATTGTTATATATCATTATTTATGTAGGTTGTTCAACGGACCCAAACAGGAACCCTACATAACTAATTGATGATAATGGTTATAGAAGCAGTTTCTATTTTTATAATATCATCATGACATATAAATAATGATATTATATATATATACATTTATTATTATTTTCAATAATTTAATATATTTTAATAAATAATTGATAAAATATATGAAAAATGAGATATATTACCTCGTGGAGGCAGTCCTCCTCCCAAATGAAAATATAAAATTTTCATTTTTCTTAATGAAATTGGGAAATATGGTTAATGAATTATTGTCTATAAAAATAAAAATATGAATAAAACTATTGTAATTATATGTAATATATAAAATTAAGTTCAAAAAAATAATATTAAAAAATATAAATTAGATAAATATTAGGACATATATTAATAAGTTTATTTCCCCTTTGAGGAACCCTTAGAAATGGAAGTTATTGGGTGAATTAATTTAACCCAAATCCAATGCAAATGGAAGTGGTTTTAGTGGGGGGGAAAGGAATATTTTTATGATTAATAGAATAATTTTATTGGAATTTATGTGGCTATTTGAAATCAACATTTATAAGTTGTGATAATGACTTCCTTGAAATATTTCAACTAAATATAAGTTTACAATTTGTTTTATATATCAAGAAGAAAAAATTCAGGAAATTGATAATCTGGGGATATTTTTTGGTTGATAGAAATATAAATATAATTAATTTGAAACAAGTTTTTATCATTTTGTTATTTTATCCCTTTGGTTAACTGATTTTACTATTTTTGGATTATATTATGTTAATTAATATTTACCTAAGTAATTAATTTTTTATTACTAAAAGAATAATTGTAGTTATAACATAACATTGACCTTACTATTCATAATTTTAAAACCACATAATTAGATTAACTTTCTTATTATGATAATAACTAACTTAAGTGAAATATGTTTATAACAAATTAAAACTATTTTAGGGATTACAATAACTATTGTTATAAAATTTCGAACATAATTTTGAAAAAAATTAATATTTTTAAATATAAAATATCTCTAATAAAAAATATTCTTTTTTAAAGGGATTTGATATATACTCATTTTACAATAATTTATTGATAATGTCATAAAATTCATGGTTTTCATCCGAATGATATTTTTATATACTCACTAAAATATGAATCTTTTCAGAAAAATAAAAACAAATTCACCCAAAATAAGTATTTAAATAATATTTATAGAAATTATTTCCATTTTATTAAATAAAAATTATAAAATTTCACAATATACCTATAAAATAAAATTATTTAATATAATAAAAAAATATCTTTTTCTCTAGGAAATTAACATTAGAAAATAACTATTTTTATTCTTTTATTCATGTCAATTGGAAGTAAAATGGATGTTAATTAATTATATATATATATATATATATATATTATTTATATAAATATTTTCACCTGTATTTATTCCTTCCAATTCCATGACTACTATACTCTGGTTATATTTAAAAGTATTTGTGGTCTGTTTAGGTTTAGTGTTTCATGTAAAACACTATATTCAGAAATTTTTTATTTAACTACAAATTTACAATTAATTTTGGAGTTGTTACACATCCCCTACATGGGTGGAGATTTTCATAACCAATATACATGATTGATCACATAAATATCATGACATAAAATAATATATACACATACATGTAACCAAGACCTTCACCAAAACTCGAGTACACATCTCACCACATTTAAATATTCTCATGTCTAATGATTTAATATAATCCTTTTAATATCCTCTTAAATATTCACAAAACCAGCCTCTTATGGGTTTTAAATATATAATAGAGAATATTAATAAAAAATTATCATAGTTTAATTTATCATAATCATAAAATAAATAGAAAAAATAAAATAACATGTTTAATTTTCAACCATCCAAAATAAACATTACAAATTCGCTATCTAGGATAAACTGTTTAAGACATATCATTCTGAGTACATCATCTACACATTGAAACCTACCATATATGATTAGATCTACTTTTCAACCATATAAAAAACAATTATTTTTGAAACATGTATTCCATCATGGAGAACTCATGATTATAAATGATAAATTTTTGTCACTAAACTTGATTACATCTACAAGAGAAATGTTTATTTGAAATAATAATTATTAAATACAACCTAAAAACCATAATTTTGGAATTACCTAAAAATATACAGAAGATTCCTATTTGTAAATATTATATCATTCAAGGAGAATATTAAATGTATAACATTATGATCCCTGAAAACCCACTAATGTTTTGAGGTCTTTGGAGACTAAATAAATCAATATATTATTTAGAAACCTTACACATCATCTCTCATCAAGTTATTATAAAATTTTATCCTTCATGATATATCCTACACAAAATCATTTTTTATAAACTGATGAACATATAAATATGATAGAGTGATCATAGATTCAATATATGGGTAATTATAGGGGATATAAATCTATTATCATAACCAAAAATAAGATAAGAATATGGGTTTATGTACATTATTATAATTGAAAATTTTCATACCCTACATATCATGGATAAAAATCATGATTCATGAAAAAATATAATCTCAAAAGACAAGGATAATAAGAGTGGGAAAACATCAAAATTCAATTATGAACCATAATTTCATATCATAATCATATCAAAAAAGTGTAGAACCAACTTTGTCATAGATTCCATTTCAAATGATAAATGACTACTGAGACCACTAAATAAAAGTTTATTTGTAATTAACACATATTTTCTATATCATAATTGATCAATAATCATCACCTGTTTCCCAAAATGGACCAATCACATAAACTCTCATCCCATAATTATTTCATGAGAGAAAAAATATTTCCTAACTCATTTGAGTTATATATAATTCAGGGTTCACACATCAATGAATGTAAACAATTTATATATATTCCACATGATCATAAAACATTATTCAGATCATCATATAATAACACCAAATAATGACACATGTTTCATAATTATATAATCATTTTAACATACTATTAACCGTGGAAAATAAATAAGTTCCAAAAAATTCCATCATTATAATCATAAATCATATATTGAAACAATAATGAGGATATCATTTAACTATATCCCCTTTATTGTATAATTATCATCTATGAATGTTATCATAGATAAAAATTCCTTTTATATTTTGACTGTAATATATCTTGAGGAAAATAAATATAACTTTTATATAAATTCTTAAAAGTGTAAAAAATGTAATATATTATTGAAAATAAATTCTTTAAAAAGAAACATTGGAAAATGTAAATGAATCTTCAAGGGTTAGTCATGAAAATTAGAAATTTTATTCACTCCCATATGTTAAATAAATGATTCTATTTAAATTTATGTAAAAAATAAAAATTGCCTTAGTCACACAATGATAATATTTATCCACTAAAATAAATAATATAAATTTAATCATGGGTAAAAAAATGAAAAATCAATTTAGAATAATAAAAAAATATGTTTTTTAAATTGTTTAAAAAACATGTAAATGGGTGAAAAATATTATTGGTCCAATAGAAAAACATATTCTCTTTCCCATATAAAAAATATATCATATTGTTATTTGTATAATGTGAAAAAAATGAAGGCAATACAACAATTATGAAAAGTATAATAAATTAAAAGAAATATTAAATGTATTTTATCATACAATGAAAATATAATTTCATCTATGAAAATTCAATCGTAAATAATCCTGAATAAAATTGGATTGAAACATAAATCCATTACCTAAGTTCTATCCTTACATCATACATGTCCAATCATCATGTATAAAAAATATATATATGTATTATATATCTACTAAAAATAAATATTAATATATATAATATCATATATTATATAATTATTATATGTTTCTACAAATTTTTAAAAAATATGAAATTAAAATATTTAATCTACAAAATAAGTGCGGCATTTTCATTCATGTTTTTGTATGATAGTACCAACCCTTATACATTGATCAATGTAAAAAAATATATAATATTTTAATTATTTCATGAAATTCATATGTGATACTTATAGTTAATTTAAAAAATATTCATAAAAAGTGGTCTTGAATTATGAATTACATCACTTCATGGTGATTGTAGTCTGTACAAATACATGATTGATGTTTACATTTTTTTGGATGCATTGAAAGAAAGTCAAATCAAATTTCACCAATATAAAAAAATTAATATCATTCATATCATGTATATTAATTAAATTTTTTTCAATACATTAAATATAAAATTGAATAAAAAACTAATTATATCAATTCATGGAGTTTTGAGTCCACATATACAACTGAGTGATGCTATCATCTTCTAATTTTTCAGAAGAATGTGGAAGATGGTTATTAATCCATCATCATAAAACGTAATTATATTTAATATAATAAATTCACATAATTATAAATGATACCACAAATTTATAATAGGTATAATATGAAATACAATTGAAAACACTCGGCTAATTGTTACACCTCTTCATTGAGAAATACAACTTTCATACACATTAAGCAATGATAAACTGGTATTTCATAATCCAAAGAACCTCTAGGATGTGGTAGAGGAATCTTGGATGACATTACATCAGGTATTTTTAATATATTAGGCTCAAACGCTGTGAATAATGAAGAGTAGAATGTTTCCCTTTATAAGTGTATGGAGGGGGACTCTTTTAACTACATATTCTATTATGGTAAAAAAACAAATTGTTAGGGAAAAATTGAACCAAGTTTAATTTACTATAAGATATATGAATATGAGTTGAAATACATTGATATAATACAATTTGGAAGAAAAATTCTATTTTTTACCCTTGAATCTATTTTTTAACCCTCATTAACCCTTTTGGAAATTTCAATAATACCCATATCATCCGCAATTTAATGGTTATAAATGTTACTATAAAAGGAAACAAGAATAATAAATTGATCATGGATGATATTTGAAACCTTATACTGCTAAAATAATCAATTATAGGATTTTTTATAATTTTGAATCATTTTTTAGTAAATTTTTTTATTAAATGTCATTAATGACATATTTGGAACTATTAATTTTATATGACTTTGAAATAAACATGAAAGAAAATTAATTAAATTTCCTACATTTCAAACATCTAAAATATATTATATTGATCAATATATTGCACGGTAAACTATATATAACTCAAGATAATTACATTTATTGTTTTTAAAATAATTTACTTGGTTTTTATACTACTTTCGCAAGCAGAATTTTTTGTGTCTTATAAGCATTTAATGTAACTATGTCATCAAAAAAATAAAAATAATTACCATGATGAAAAATCATTCATCACTAAAATAATAATTTTTCACTGAACAACCATTTTTTCAATCCTCATCAAAAAAATATTGTGGATTTTAAAATATTAGGGTGTAATTTTGACATTCCCTTTTACTTAAATATTATAAATACAAATGTAAATGAAAAATAGGAAAATTGTAATATTTTAAAATAATGGATTAAAATATATGAAATAGACGCACAAAATTAAATAAGTTCCTTTATTTTAATGAATTTTTTTAATTATAACATTAATTTTAACACTAATTGACAAATTTCACATTTATTGTGTAAACAAAACATTACTATGATTACTATTCATGTTGACTAAAAATAAAAGACACATGTTTACCAAATTTGGAGCTAATAATTCGAAATATTTAATCCATTTTTTCAATATTCCAAATATATAAGACTACTAAATTAATTAATGGTAATATTAAAAAAACAAAACAAAAAGTTGTTATTAGAAAAAAAAATGAATTGGTATATATTAATTTTTTTACTAAATTCAACCATAAAATTGATACTAAATAAATTAATAAAATTACACATATTGGTATATAACTATAATTAATATGAAACAATATTAAATAAAAAGTATTGTTGTAAATTCTAGAAACAAAAATATAATTTTGAATAAAAACTTCTATTTTTCACTATTCACTAGGAAATCATTCTCATAAGAAAAATCCAACAAAATAACCTCAAGAGTATTTTAATATAATAATTTCAAAAATTATATCCTCTTTATCAAATTAAATTTATAATATTTTTAGAAATTAATTATAATATTTTGTCATAAAATGGGTAAAGAATAATTTCATGTGAAAATTTATTTTAGAAAAAATATACTTATTAAAATTTGAGTTATTAATTATAAAAAATTTATAAAAAAAAATTCAGTAAGAAATTTATATATATTAAATAATGTGTTTAATCATATGTACCAATTATAATTAAATGGTATGCTGAAGACTTCCAAAATAAATAATAAAATAACAAGTGTATAACACAATGTATTGAAACTCTGTGTTTCATGTAAAAAATAAAATCAATGAAATAAAATCTATATATAGAGAATAATATCATAGAACATTGGGGTGTTATAATCTCTCACTAATTTCAACGAGTACCTTGTCATCCATGAATAATAAATTAAACAAAAAAATATAGTTTGGTGGTATTGAATTCCAATTATTTCAAAAAACATCTATATGGAAATGGAAATGTCTATAATACAAAAATAAAGTCTTTCTAGATACCCAAACAAAATATGGGGAATATACATTTGAATATTAAAACACATATAATTCGTACTCTTGAAATAAAATAACTAATTTCCCATCTAATAAAATCATTCAAAATATCATTGATCTATTCATTTTTTTCGAAAAATCAATGTTAAAGAAACTATAAAATAATGATAAATGATCCGAAATTTCCAAAAGGAACAAAACCATATATTTCCTACATGAATTTTGTACTCTATCCAAAAATCAAACCATAGATGACCTAACTTTTCCATATCATTCTATTTATATTTCAATCTTACTTTCCATATTCATAAACAAAATTATCAAATATTCACAATCTTTATGAATTTCATCCAAAAGAGGCTCTACCTACTACAAATTTCTTACATGTACTTTTGAAATATCCACTACTATTTAGAAGTCTATTTTTTAGAACTTAAATATTTATTAAATCTATATATCAATAAAAACAATCATCATCTACCACACTAGATCTGATCTTTTAAGATCTACTCATCTACCTTATTTTAAACTTCAAAAAACATTAATACATTAATTATCTTACAAAAAAACCAACAATTATTAATTCTCAATCCAATGATTTAAACCCAAAGAACACAAATAAATAAGTGGGATGGTAAAAATGTATCACTAATAAATATTATTATTCTCATTTATTATGACACTAAACATTTCAATCCTAAATTCATAAAGGCATAATAAAGTGCAATAAATAATAAATATTTATAATAAAAATATAATACCACTCGAAAGAAGAAAAACTAAAAGTCTCCCTCTATTTCACAACAATCCATTAGACATTTAAATTATGAATATCATTATTTCACTTCTATTCCATAAGAATTCATTAATTCAAACTCTTCTTATTTATTTCCATCATATATTTAGAGTTAAAATATAGTAAAAAAAGAAAATAGAAAAAACGAGACTAATATGAACATGTTTTTTAGAAAATGTTCCCACACTATCTAGAAATTATATATAATTATTTAAAAAAATTTTATAATCAAAATCCTTCAATGTAATGAAATGTTAGACTTGAGGGTAAAAAAACATTTTTATGCACAATGGATTTTAATAAATAAAAAATATATGATCAATGTCAAAAAGAATAAATTAAAATAGTTTACCTATAGTGAAAGATAAAAAAATTTCCATAGAAATTACTATAACTCCATGATGAACCCAAGTATATCTCTATATACCTACCACTCTTAATTGTTTTATATTTTAAAATCTAAAATAAAAAATCAATTAAGAAAAAATCACACCAGTTTTTTTATATCATTATTACATAAAAATAACAATTACCCCAAAATAAATAAATTAAGAAAATAAAACAATTGCTGGAAGAAAAACCTCATCTTGGACTCACTCCCATTATTTCTATCCAAAAAACAAAAACAAATCTAACAAACATTAACCAAAGGAGAAATTTTGTCATGACCCCCTCCACACAATGTGTACCCCTTTGGACTGACAATGTGAGAAGGGAGATAATAACCCCCCGAGTCCCGCCTCCAGTAGGACTTGGGTTGGAGACTAGCACTGAGGGTATAGAAAACACATAAATGGGAGGCATTTCCCTCTTAGAGAACACATGCAGAAGATAGAGATATGATAGAAACCAACCAACTCAAACTCAACCAGTAAGATAAAATAAATCCCAAGTACACATATGAAAGTAAAATAGTAGCAAACACAAGCCCGAACAGCTCCTGCAACCCCAAGCTAGTAAACACCAGCTTGATCTCCAAACTTCTACAAGTGACCTGAAAAATAGTTTATATATATACATAGGGTGAGTATAATAGTATACTCAGTAGGATCCTCCCCAAATCCACTTGTGATAAAAGTGAAGAATGAATGCTAAAGCACAGCGAACAACAAGTAAAACTAACGTGTTGCCTAAACTTGTATACTATGTTCCCAACCTCACCATGGATACTAGGACAAAGTAACACATACAAGAAAATATCATTTAATAATGAATATCAAGGGTACCCTAAAACTACTTCCAAACTGGTTTTCTGTTTTTCCCCAATGTCGCACGCCCAATGCATCTCTCTTCAAAAATTCTTGCCTGCAGAAACCTGGGCGAAGCACCACAACATGCACCTCATGAAACAACACCACCACGTCCATGTAAGAAAGTTTCCAGGTAGTTTTGGGGAGAAACCACATCTCACATAACATGTATCCTACATTAGGTATTATACATTAATCCGTTACAGCCCATACACCAAGTAAGGATCCCCAAGCCATCACAACCTATACACATTACACCTATAGTAGTCCATAGGAAACTATATCCAGAATATATGTGTGTGAATAACCACAAGCCATTACATCCCTCTACACACATATATGGGAAAACTAACCGGGGTACCTACCATCACATGTAACTACCAAGAGAAGAGAGCAGGGCCAAAGGGGATAGTCATCCATTCATCCTCTCACTGGAAATGTGGGGAACGTTCCCCCCCCCCCCCCCTCAGGGCTCAGAATCCCTAGGGTGTCAGTTTTCTTTATTGACAGGGTGGAGTAGTGTCTAGAAACATAAAAATTAAAGAATATGCTATATCTCATAACCACACTATGGGCATAACCTAGTCTTAGACTCAACTATAGAAAATGTATCTCGGACTCTGGGCTGCCACTTCTAAGACTAGGTATCCTATAAGCACACAAAAATTTAATTAGCATTATTATATTACTTTATTCCCTTTTTATTAGTTCCACATTACGTTAATTAATTCTGCAAACATTAATTAACCATGATCAATTCCACATTAAGGTTCATTAACATCACACCAAAAGTACATTGTCATATTAAAATTACAAACTCATCAATATGTTCCAGCAAACTCTATCCCCATGGGTTAACACCATTTATTCAATTATTCATTACATAATTACTTTCCCATATTCGCAAGAATTCTAGAAAAATAATTTATGCTACTAAACACAAGGGTGCTCAACACTATGTGTATATGTACTACTCATTGAGTCTTTACCACTTATAAAAAAAATCATAGACCCATCCTCCCTTGAGATGCTAAAAACAGAAAGTATGTGGCATACGCCACACGTCTTCACATCTTTCAGGAGAAGGGTAAGTAAGACCAGATACCATGAGCAGTGGGGAAAAGTAAAGTTGATAATCAACCAATAAGAATCAAAAAGCATAGAAAAATCACATCCAGCACATGTCATTATCCCTGGTGTCCTCCTCGACACCCACATGCATAAACCAATGCAACTCATCACTCTAAATGTCATCTGCTACCACAACCCAAAGGCCTCCATGCCCCCCACATATTACAATGGACGTCCAAACTCCCATCATAACACAAGTAGCAGGAAAACAATCATTTTAAAAGTTGGTATCTTGGTCCTTTAACAAAAAATTGTGTAACTCATAACCATACAAGGAGTTTTCTTTTATCGATCAACCGGTTCATTAATCCATATTATATTATTTGATTATTATTCATTACTTCCATCTTTTGAAAACCTAATCAGTAAGACATCACAAATAATTGAACATTCTTACTGCACAATTTTGATTAAATTCAAATTTATACAAGGAGAACCATATTCATTTACATTCCTCTTTATAATTAACCAAACGATTATCAATTAATTCTGGCTTTACATTCTTTACCAATTTCCATCAAGAATTAAATTCTATATAGAACAAGCATTGATATCACATTATCTAGAAAAACAAGAGGCAAAATCAAATGATCGATATAAATTTATTTATCTGGTTCAAATATTTATGATGTCAATTCCATTTTCATTCAGTGGGATAAAACATGATAACAATACAGATTCATGTAAAATCAAAGAGAAGAAATGAATCCCCCACCTCAAACAGTTCATGACATTCTTTATCCACACAATGGTTCACGATCCTCCTCTTGCAACAACTGCATCCACCCGAGGATTCCACAATACGGCCTCACCAACCGAACCCCATGAAAAATCCATTAGAAGAATGGAGATTACATGAAAAAAATGTTAAGGAGAAACAGGAGAATACGAATCCCAAAAGAACAATGATAAAACATACCATATATCGAAGATTGATCATTACTACTTGGTTTCATAAAAAACAGATAGGAACTAATCATAGGAGTAAGATTAATTACACAACTAAAATAGAATAGAATGATTGATTTTAGCATCTCATAGCTGAGAACAAAGTGGTAGAATTAGGGAGGAACATATCCCGTCCCTTTAGAATATTTAACAGAGTAGCAGTTTAAGATAATTTTGATTTCTAATTAAAAGTGGATCACATTATACCAAAATTTTGATAAAGTAATTAATCACCTCGATCCCTAGGGATAATTAATATAAGAGTTATGGCCGTTGAACCGGACATAGAGTCCTTAAAAAGAGGCTTTAAATGCATTTTACGTCAAAGGAAAACGCTAAAGGGGTGAAACTATAGGATGCTGGTAACATTTTTCATGAACTCAAATTGTGGAAAAGGGAAATCATTGTTCATGAACCTCAACGTTAGAACTTCACCAATATAACACTGTTCATGATCCTCACTGATAGAACACTATTCACAAACCTCGCCGCTAGAACACTGTTCCTTACCCTCACCCTTAGAACCTCACCCTTAGAACCTTATAGATAGAACATTGTTCATGAACCTCACTGATAGAACACTATTCATGAACCTACTGTTAGAACCTCACTGATAGAGCAATGTACACCTACTGTTATGGATACATTGTACACATACCATTAAAGGTTACCAATAGAACTGTTCAACGATAGAATAGTTCATCGAATTTGAAATTTGGAAAAGGAATTGAGGTTACCGTTAGATGTTACCAATAGAACTGTTCACCGATAGAACTGTGCATAGAATTGGAAATTTGGAAAAGGAACGAGAGGTTAGATTTAGAGGGTACCGATAGATTTGTTAACCGATAGATCTATTCTTAGAACTAAAAATTTGGAAAAGGAAATAGATGTTACCGATAGAACTATTCAATGATAGAACTATTCATATAATTGGAAATTTGGAAAAGGAAAGAGAGGTTATTGATACAAAATTTTACCAATATAACTGTTCATAGAATTGGAAATTTGGAAAAGGAAATAAAGGATGTTGGTAGAGGTTACCGATATAACTGTTCACCGATAAAATTGTTCATAGAATTGGAAAATTTGTAATGGAAATAGAGGTTACCGTTAGAGGTTACCGATATAACTGTTCACTGATGGAACTATTCATAGAATTGGTAATTTGGAGAACGAACGAGAGGATACCATTAGAGGTTACCGATAGAATGATCACTGATGGAACTATTTAGAGATTTGGAAATTTGGAAAAGGAAAGCGTAGTTACTCTTAGACCTCACCGTTGGCACTTTTCACAACTGTCTACTATTGGAACTATTCCTCGAGGGTCAATGATGCTAATGTTCATAGAAAGGGATAATTGGGAATGTGTGGGGGATGAGTCACCATGACCTCCCAGAACACCTCAAACATCATATTTTCACAATGTAATAGACCATATAGGTCTGTAACATTACATCAGATACCAATCAAAACATTCTCGTCCTTGAGAATTCAAAGCCCACCTAAAGGGAAAATGAAACAGGGTCCTAACTACCACACATTAGGATACCTCTCAAAGGAGAGCGAGCAAAAACAATCAACAAAAAAATCATAATTAAAATATGAAAGGTATAACCACAAAGGTTACATTATTACATGAATAGAGTTAAACATCTAAAATATAAAGGTACTGATCAAGTATATGTTACTCACATTCCCAGGTACTCTCCTCCATGCCACTGTGTCACCACACGACATGAAACATGTGGATATAATTCCCACGCAACACCTTCTACTTGCTTTCTAGGATCATCATAGGTCACTCCTCAATGGTTCATCATCATCAACATTGATCTCTCCCCAAAAAATGACATTATATTCATCATGAAGATATCGACGGAGATGTGATATATAGAAATCATCAGGTATCTGACTCATCTGTGGGGAAAGTTTTACTTGATACTCCATAGCTCCAACACGAGCTAACACCTCGAAAGGCCAAACAAATAAGGGTGAAAGCTTACTTTCACCACCAATCCTTCGTTGCCCATGACGGGGATTCACCATCAAAAACACATGATCCCCAAAATTAATCTCTAAGGGTATACTTCTTTGATCAACATAAGATTTATTATGATCTTCCGCTATCTTCATCCCCTCGCAAATCACCTGAACCATCTCTGTTTTATTCTACACTAGTTTTGGTCCGAGATTTGATGACTCTCTGACCCTATTCCAGCACAACAGAGAACGGAAAGGCCCACCATAAAAGGCTTCAAATGGTGCCATAGTGATGGTGGAGTGAAAACTATTATTGTAAGTGAACACCAGTAAGGGTAAGTGCCTCATACATGAACCTTGAAAATCAAGAACAGAAGACTGTAACACATCCTTGAGAGTTTCGATTGTTTGCTCTGTCTAACCATCCATTTGAGGATGAAAAGCAGTTCTAAGGCATATCTATGAACCAAAAGCATACTGGAGGCCCTTCTACATCCTAGAAGTAAACTGAGGATCTCAATTAGAAATGATCGTCCTTGGGACACCATGAAGTCTCCCCACCTCCTCTAGATACTTCCTTCACAAAACTTCCACCGATCTCGACTCCTTAATTGCTATAATGTTGGACGATTTTGTTAAGTGATCCACCACAACCCAAATAGCATTATGTCCTCCTCGAGCTCGAGGTAAACTAGTAACAAAGTCCATTGAGATATCCTCCCACTTCCACTGAGGAATCTCTAATGGCTAGAATAGACCACCAGGAACACGATGTTCAGCCTTCACCTTCTGGCAGACCAATCATCGAGACACAAACTCCGCAACTGAACGCTTCAGTCCAGTCCGAAAAAAATATCTCCTCAAGTCTCGGTACATATTTTTCCTGCTATGATGCACCGCTAAAGGCAATATATGAAACTCTATGAGAACCATATTGTACATTTTCAAAGGAACAGAAAACCTTTAGTGATACAACACTCTGTATTGATCATCCTCCGACCAACCATCATGGGCCTCGCCGCAAACAACATGGTCTCCCCTGACCTCCAACTCTAGATCCCCCATTTGGGGCTCTTACAAATTCTGCACCAGGGATGACTGTACCATCATTTGAAAAAGATAACCTCTTCCCCCAACTTATACCATATCAAGATATAATACTGAATGTTCTTCCATTACTCTCTAGAAATCACCAAATTCACGCACAGCATCACTACGTGACTTTTGACTTAATGTATTAGCTACAACATTCCCCTTTCCAGATGTATATGATATCTTGATGTCATATTACTATAATAACTCCATACACCAATATTTTCATATGTTCAAGTCACTCTGGTAGAAAACATACCTCAAAATATTATGATCGGTGAAAACCAAAAAGCACTCACGAATAATGTAGTGTCTCCACAACTTCATAGAAAACATCATAGATTCCATCTCAAGATCATGGGTAGAATTGTTACGTTTTGGGAGATGCAACTACTGAGACACATAAGAAACAACTATCCTCTACTTCATGATAACACAACCTGACCCAAGATGCGGAGCGTCGAAGAAAACATCAAATTGAACTCCCTCAGATGGAAGACAAAGAACTGGATAACTTACTAGATTCTCTTTTAGATACTCAAAAGTTTCCTGATAGTGACTAGTCCATATGAATTCCTAATACATCATGCTAAAATCATTTAGAGGAGTCACAACTCATGAGAAATTGGCTACGAACCTCTTGTAATAGCCTGTGATACCAAAAAAACTTCACACCACTGACACTGTCTTTGGGGCTGCCCATGAAAAAACTGCTTCTATCATCGACGGATCCACAACTACATTCTATTTGGGCACAACATGCCCCATGAAACAGACTTATTGAGCCCAAAACTCACACTTTGGTAAATTCCCAAACAGCTGATGTTGGTTAAGAACTATCAAAACAACATGTTGATTCTCTTCACGCTCCTCCACAAATGTGGAGTACACAAGTATTTCATAAATTAAGACCACCATGAACTTGTCCAGGAACACATAGAACACAACATTCATCAATACCATGAACATAACTGTAGAATTCTTCATGTAAAATGGCATTACAACAAACTCATAATGACCATGATGATAAAGGAAAGCATTCTGTAGGATATCATCATCCTTTAAATGCATATGATGATATCTTGACCACAAGTCGATTTTTGAGAACCAAATTGCTCCCATCAGTTGATCGAATAAATCATTAATCTGCATAAGATTATAGCAATTCATTATTGTAACTTTTTTTATGCGAAAATAATCTACACACAACCCCAAACTACAGTCAGCCTTATTCATGAACGAAACTAGCACTCCATGGTGTCACACTTTAGAAAACAAAACCGCATTGTAACAGACCATCAAGCTGTATACGTTGCTCTCATTACTCAAAAGGGTCCATTATACATGGAGACATAGAGATATGAGATGATCAAGGTTTTATCTCGATCCAAAACTTGATCTCTTGTCGAGGGGGTAATGCTAAAACCTCTTTTAGAAAGACATCAGGGTACTCTTCTACAACCCTAGAAAACACCAAATACTGAACCTCTGATGAACTCAGCATCATCTCATCCATCATTTATGATAAGGATAGAACTATCCTATGACCAATACAAGGATATCCCTCACCAGCAATCACCACCGACTCTCCATCCCAACCAATGAAAATGACCATCTTCATGAAGAAATCCACCATAGCCTGCACCAAATACAAACAATCCAGGCCTATGATGACATCATATGGTTGTATTCTTGAACATAGGAAGTCTCCCCAAGAGCGTTTCTTCCCCAACACTAGCTAATAGTCTCTACATACATCAAAAAAGCATCTCGACCTTCAACAGGCATAGTCAATGCCAAGGGCACTAGAAGCCTCTCTACCTCATATCCCAAAGCATGGAAAATAGTAGGTGATATGAATGAGTGTGTCACTCCTAAATCAATCAAGGCATACACCAAGGTAGAAAATAAGAAATGGGTACCTCGAATGATGTCTGGCTCGCCTGGAGCTAGAAACGCTAGAGCATGAAGCTGGCTACAACCCCCTCTACAGACACTTTGACCCTGATGACGAACAACTTCATGGCCTCATTCATCTCTCTAGGGATGTGGAGCATCCCGGGGCTATCCTATTCTAGCCCCATCTACCCTCTGCTGATCTATAACTGATGCAACCTGCTGCTACTACCTCGGGTAGAACTGCCTCAATGGAGAAACATGGAGAATTGCACCTGGTGCACGATGATTTATCAGAATGGTCGGGCACTCCTGCTATTGATGACCATGACCACCACAAGGAAAAAAGTGCATGATCCCTTAGAATATGCCTGAGAGTTTCTTCCTCTGGAGAAAAGAGATTTGAAGGGTTGGGACCTACCCCCAGCGGAATTGAAAACCATCTACACTAAAAACCAGAAAACCCTGACCACAAATATGCTTCATGAAGAATAACAATTTCTACACTCTCATAAAGATCTGGTTCTGGCCAAAGTCTTCTTGACAACCTCTACCCTCTCCGTCACCTTTGGATATGACTTCAGAATAAACTGGGTGACCAGGCAATGGATCTCTAGAAGAAAAGATTCCTCAAAATTCCCCCCCCCCAACCTCCTTATCTAACAATACGTCTGAATCTTATAGTGAAAGGTTCTTGAAACGGATTCAAAACACTCAAATGCTGGAGCTCCCCTGTCAAAGGGTAAGAAGTTCCTAGAGACTAGATTCCTTAATAGTCGAAGAATGAAACTCAACTCTAAACTTCTCTCAAAACACCTCCCATGAGATCCCTCACTCCTCACGATCCCCTAGGAACAAGAACCACCGCATCCTCGCTACTCCATACAACATTGTCACAACCAAGGACACCCAGTGATCCTTCCGAGCATTGATCTAACTGATTCCGATCTCAACCTCCTCTAACCTGTCTTTTGTGGCTGCATCTAAAATGGATCCATCATACTTCTGCATATTCTAGCACTGAAATACACAGAGTGTCTTCCACTAAGTGTCATCGTCATCAACCTAAACCCTGTGGAGATCTGCTGGAAGAGAATTCTGGACATTTTCTCCACAAAACTGACAAGGATTTTGACCTGGAGCCATACCTATAAAATAAAAAACCATTAGAGATCCTAAAAGTGGAATATGGAAAACTCAACAGTATTTAATTGATTGTTTTCATTAATTGATTTTAGATTAACCTATCACTTGGAATACCAATTCCAACACATTCACAAAGAATAATGATGAATGATCCTTTCCTAGGTCTCTACCCTGCAACTAGTGTCACCTTGTTTAATAGCCATTGTAAACATAATGGTCCGTACATCAGATAATGGGGGGGCCTAAATGCCTATGTCTCAGCTGGAATCTAGTGTTTACATCTCTTTCTAAACATATAAGACATTATTTCCCTACCAACCCATGAATCCTCACCTTTACAACCTCCAAACTCTATCCTATCCCTCATCCATACCACTGATACCACTCTGTCTGAACCCCCTCCCCAAAAATTGTACTTCTCGTTGGCCGGCAATGTGAGAAGGGAGATAATGACCCCCAAGTCCCGCCTCCAGTAGGCCCTGGGTTGACCACTTGCACCGATGGTATAAAAAACACACAAATGGATGGCATTACCCTCTAAGTGAAAACATGAAGAAGAGAGAGAAAATATAGACACCAACCAACTCCAACTCAACCAGTAAGACAAAAAAAATACCATGTACACAGATGAATGTAAAACAGTAGCAACCACAAGCCGGAATAGCTCCTAAAACCCCAAGCTAGAAAACACAAGCCTGATCACCAACCTGTTCAAAGTGACATGAAAAATAGTTTATATATATACATAGGGTGAGTATAATAGCATTGTCAGTAGGATCCTCCCCAAAGCCTCTCTTGAAAATGTAATGAAAGAATTATAAATCAATGGGAACAACAAGTGAAACTAACTCATCACCTAAATAGGTATACTAAGTTCCCAACCTCACCATGGATACTCTAACAAAGTAACGCATACAAGAATATATCATATAATAAATAATATCAAGGATACCCCTCTACTACTTCCCCTATGTTTTTACGATTTTCCCCAACATCACACGTCCAAATAATCACTCTCCAAAAAGGCTTTCCTGTAGACACCTTGGTGAAGCACCACAAAAAGCACCTCATGCAACAAAAACACCATGTCCACACAAGAAAAGTTACCTGATAGTTTCTTGGAGCCAGCACAGCTCATATAACGTGTATCATACATCGAGTATTATACCTCAAGACATTACAACCCATACACTGAGTAAGGGTCCCCATGACATCACAACCTATACACGTTACACCCATAGTAGTCCATATGATCCTATATCCAGAATATGTGTTTTTTAATAACCACAAGCCATTACAGCCCTATACACACATATGTAGAAAAACTAATGTTTGTGCCTACCAGAACAAGAATCTACCAAGAGAAGAGAGTAAGGCCAAACAGGGTAGTCAACCATTCATCCTCCACCAGAATGTTGGCGAACCCCCCCCCCCAAACCAAGGCTCAGAATACCCAGGGTGTCAGTTGCCCTTACTGAAAGGTTGGTGGAGCGTATAGAAACTCAAAAAGTACAGAATATACTATTTCTCATAACCACACTATGGGAATAACATTGTATTAGACTCAAATGCATCTAACATATCTTAGACTCTGGGATGCAACTTCTAAAACTAGGTAACTTATAAGCACACAACCATTTAAAAAGCTTCATTAGATTACATCATTCCATTTTTATTAGTTCCACTTTACTTTAATTAATTCATTAAACATTAATTACCCATTAACAATTCCACATTAATGTTCATTAGCATCACAACAAAAGTACACAATCCCTTTAAAATTACAACCACGTCATTATGTTTCGGCAAACTCTAACCCCATGGGTTAACATCATTTATTCAATTATTCATTATAGATTTACATTCCCATATTCTAAGGCATTATAGAAAAATAATCTATGCTAATAAACAGAAGGGGGCTCAAAACGCTGAGTAGATGCACTACCCATAAATTATTTCCACTTATATCAAGAGCATAGACTAATCATCCCATGAGAAGCTAAGCACAGAAAGCACGTGGCATACCCTGCAAGTATTCGCCTCTTTCGGGAGAAGGGTATGTATGACCAACTTCCTTGAGTAGTGGGGAAAATTATTGAAGATAATCAACCAATAAGAATCATCAAGCATACAAAAATCACATACAACCCATTCTATCATCCCTGGTGTCCCCCCTGACACCCACATGCATAAACCGATTCATTTTACCACTCTAGGAATCATCGTCTTCCACAACCAAATGGAATCCATGCCCCCACTTATTACAATGTCCATCCTGGATCACATCCCATAATAAGCTGTAGGAAAACAAACATTTATAAGTTGGGATCTTGTCCCTTTAACAAAAAATAGGGTAACTCAAAACCCTATCTTTTATTGATCAATAGATTATTTAATCCTTCTTATATTATCTGATTATTATTCATTGGATCAAAATTTAGGAAACCCAATCAGTAAGCTATCATAAATAATTAAACATGGTTACTGCCCCATTTTCATTAACATCAAATTTCCACAAGGAGAACTACATTCATTTACATTACTATTTATCTTTAGCCAAACCATTATCAATTAATTCCCGATTTAAATTCATTACCAATTTCCGTCATGAATGAAATTCTAAACACAAAAACCATTGATATCACACTATCTAGAAAACTATAGGCAATAACATACGACCGATATCATTTTATTTATCTATTTCAAAAATTTATTATGTCAATTAAATTTTCATCCACTGGGATAAAACATGCTAAAAACAGAGTTTCACATAAAATAAATGAGAAGAAACGAATCCCCTACCTCAGACAGTTCTTGGCATTCCTCATCCACACAACGGGTCGCAATCCTCTTCTCACGACAACTGTATCAACTTGAGGATTCCAGGGTACGACCACACCAACTGAACCCCAATAAAACACAAATATAAGCATGGATATTACATGACATAAAATTTGAAAGGAGACACATGATAAGATGAACCCCAAAATAATGATGATAATACATACCTTATTTCAATGATTGATCGATATTGCTTAACAGAGCGGAACTAATCCTAGGAGTAAGTTTTTTTATGAAACTCCTACAGAATAGAATAAAATTTTCTATTGTCTCATAGATGAGAACAAATAAGAAGAATTAGGGAGGAACATATCCCGTCCCTTTGGAAGATTTAACAGAGCGACAGTTAAAGATACGCTTGTTTTCCCATTAAAAGTTGATCGCATTAAACCAATGTAGTTTGACCAAATAAGAAAACATCCCAAGACTTAGGAATAATTAATATAGGAGTAATGTCCTTTGAATCGGATTTAGTGTCCTTAAAACGAGGGTTTAAATGCATTTTACGTCAAAGGAAAACACTAAAGGGGTGAAACTGTAGGATGGTGGAAACACTGTCCATGAACTCAATATTTGGCAAAGGAAAAACACTATTCATAAACCACACCGTTAGAACCTCACCGATAGAACACTATTCAGGAACCTCACTGATAGAACACTGTTCATGAACCTCATCCCTTGAACACTATTCATGAACCTCACTATTATAACAATGCCAATAGAATACTATTCAGGAACCTCACCATTATAACACTGTTCATGAACCTCACCATTAGAACCTCACCGATAGAACACTGTTCATGAACCTCACTGTTAGAACACTGTTCTTGAACCTACCATTAGATCCTCACTGTTAGAACATTGTACACCTACCATTAGAAGATATCGATAGAAATGTTCACTGATAGAATTGTTCATAGAAATGGAAATTTGGAAAATAAAATAGATGTTACTATTATAGGCTACCGATAGAACAATTCACCGATAGATCTATTCATAGAATTGGATATTTTGAAAACAAAAGAGAGGTTACTGTTAGAGGATATCGATAGAACTATTCACCAATAGAACTGTTCTTAGAATTTGAAATTTGGCAAAGGAAACAGAGTTAACCGTTGGAGGTTTCTGGTAGAAGTGTTCTCTAACAGAAATATTCATCGAATTTGAAATTTAGAAAAGGAAAGATAGGCTACCCTTATAGGTTACCAATAGAACTATTCACCAATAGAACAGTTCATAGAATAGAAAATTTGGAAAATGAAATAGAGATTATCGTTAGAGGTTACCAATTGAAATGTTCACTGATAGAACTGTTCATAGAATTGGAAATTTGGAAAAGAAAATAGCGGTTACCATTAAATATTACCAATAGAACTGTTCACTAATAGAACTATTCATAGAATTTGAAATTTGGAATAGGAAAGAGAGGATACCCTTAGAGGATACCAATAGAACTGTTCACTCATGGAACTGTCTATAGAATTGGAAATTTGGAAAAGGAAAGGGAGGGTACCGTTAGACCTCACAGTTGGAACTGTTCACAACTTCAACGATTAGAACTCTTCACTGAGGGTCACGAATTATACTATTCTTAGAAAGGGAAAATTGGAAAAATGTTGGTGATGATTCACCTTGACCTCCAAGAACTACTCAAACACTAGGTTTTCACAATGGAATGGACTCGAGAGGTCCATGCCATTACAAATTATTTTTATACAAAAAAATTCTCATAAATTAACTGGATAATTTTTAAATTATGTATCATTTTCATTGTTACGTTTAACATTAAAAAAATATTTATGATGTATCCGTTTATTCCCATTAATAATAGAAGGATTTATCTTCATTTTATCTACTATAGTGACTGAAATTACTCTAAATGAATACATTTTTTCTTTATTTTTTCATTTATACACCACATTGAATATGATATTTAAATACAACCCATATTTATATTCTAATGATTTATTTGAACCACAATTTTTAAGAGTTCATACAATATAAATTAAAACATCCACAGAGGCCTGGACATGCTCAAAAACTACAGAATGAACATCTTTTTTTCTTTTTTCTAGACCTAGTTATTTTCGAACCCTCGTTCTCTTTATCTAATAAATACTCATTCAAATCCTAAAATCATTTCTTAAGATTTATGAATGTCATATCTCCCTGACCAAGAAGTTTCATTGAAACCTAAACCTTATAATTAGACGAGGCCAATCTAAATCACCCATATCTATCATATTAGAGTGATTTTTACATACTTCCTTGACTATTCAATAATGAATATGTCATGAAATCTCTAAAAATAAGGTTGTAGTTCTTATTTTTGTACCAATTTTTCATCCTCCTCTAATACCTCAAATGTAAAAAAAATTAATGATTACTGTCTACCTTGTGGAAAATAGTTATCCCAACACTGTAATGATACTCATGAAAAGACAAAATATTAATTAAGAAACTATAACGATTTCCTCCTTCAATGAATATAATAATTCTCCATAATTTTTTTATTCTTTTTATTGAATCAATTTCATTCACATAATCCTATTTATAAAAAAATCATGAAAAATTATAGATATAATTATGATATTTTCCTATAGTAATTCTGAATCATAAGGAAAACTTTTAAATACATCATATTGTTCCATATAAATGGATTAATAGTATTTGTTATTATACATTAACTCTTACAAAGATAAATATTTGGCCCATAAATTACCAAAATTGAATATTTTTACCTAAGATGTAATACCCAAAAATTTCATAGCATGTTATTTTATTTAATGTAATTCAATAGATTGTTTTACATGCATCACCGATTTCGAGCGCACCATGACTTACCAAACAAGCCGTTCAAAAAGCTGTGATGAAAAGTATTAACTGCATTTTAAATTTTATATACACCATATTTATTTAGAATCTATATTATATGTTTCTTAGACATAATATAAGAATAGAAACATTTTTAGATAAAATAAGTATTTTACAAAAAAAATATAATTTTACCGCCTTTTAATGGGGAACCATTTTTAAATATAATATTTCACACACACACACACACACACACACACACATATATATATATTAAATTTTACTAAATAAACATCTTATTTAGAATATGGGGAAGAATTAAGTTTCGATAAAATTTATGTTCTTTTCTGATAACTTTCATTTTTTGATGAATAGTGAAAAATATTAAATTTTAATTAAAAAAATACTTTTTTAATCAAAATAATTTATAGTGTTAAATTATATATCATAATTTTTCTGATGCATAATTAGACGATATTTTTATAATTTAATCCAATGTTGGTCATTGTAAGTAATTTTACATTTAAAATAGACATAAACACATATCAATCCTTTGATAGTTTTTACATCTCAAAACTCGGTTTCTGGTTTTGACAACGGGAATATTTTTTAGATTAATCAATAAAACATCAATGTTTTAAATTCGATGATGTAGACATTATATTTGAATTCAAAATATGAAAATTTTCTTAGAGTTAATTTTTTGTATTCTTCTGAAAACATTCAGGTCTTGATGAATAGTGAAAAACACTATGTTATTGTTTAAAACTGACTATTTACTTAAATAATTATTTATTTTATATAATTTTATTTTCAGTCAAAATAGATATATTAAACCTACATAAATTCAATGTAATTCTTTGGAATAATTTTATAACAACATTAGATGTATAAAATATTATTGAACTTTTTATAGTCTTTTTCACACCTTCTACGCACATTTTCAAATTTGCATAAAACATAATTTTACCACTTCTGTGGATTAAATTTCAAAAAATGATAGACATAGTTGACATCTGTATGTAACCTTTAGTTCAATAAGAAGAAAATAAATTTTTTGAATAGTAACATTGGACATTTATTTAACATGGTTATAAGTAAATAGGGTAATTAAAGGTAAAAATGATATTATAATTACATTAACAAAGGTACTAATTATATTGGATAAGTTTATTTGACCAAAAAACCATTAGAATAAGATATGACCCTATTTTTTCCACTTGGATTAGATTAGGACATTTATTATTCTTTTATTTAAAGAATATTTTAATGTATTAAATTCATGTTTTTATATCTAATTTTTTTTTATATTTGGTAATACATAAGATAAAATTGACAATAAAGATTTATTAGAATTCTAAAGATATATCATATATCATGGTTTCTTAATTATAATTTTTAGTCATTATATAAATAAAAATATTTTTGACACAAAGATGATGCATTAATTACATTATTATGAATGATTAAAAAATTTGATAATATAAATATCAAAATAAATGAAAATTGATACCTTTGTTGCATTCCACTAATTTTATAGATTAAAATGAAATTTTTGGGTTGATTTAATAATTTTTTTGACGTAATCTTGATTATATGACTTTAACAAAAACCAAATACTAAATAGTGTCAAAATTGGAATAATTGAGTTTTTACATGAAATATTATTTATTATGTAATATAATACTCCTATAAATATATGGTTCTGAAAAAGGACAAATATAATTATATATTTGTTATTATTTAACCACTTGGGGTTCTCTTGGTAGTTTATAGTATGTTTATTAAACATATAATATAAAAAACAAGGAGACATGGTAACAATCATACTATTTATCTAAGAGTTAAATCTAAATGTTATGGTTAATATAGTCTCATAAACCTATCTAAATCCTATTTGTTGAGAGATTTTTGACATTTAATTACCTTATCCTCGACATATATCCATTTTGAGCCCTTATAAACAGAAAATTATTTTATAATAAAATAATATTTCAAGCTTTTCCTAAAGTGAACCTCACTTCTATTATAAAATGGAACTTCCCCTTCTATTAATTTCACACATACAAATCCATTTGGTTCCTCCAAAACCAACCAAAATATCATTTAAAATACTGACACTACATTATAGATTCCTTTCATTTATCAGAAACACAACCTATGGAGCCATTTCCATCAAATCCAAAGGAAGCACTCGAAGAACTGGTTTTAATTTCCTCACCTGCTTCAATGTTATCTTCTTTACCACTTCCTATTTCTTTTTTGTTTCCATAAAAAAAAATAACTCCATTACCCTCAATATATTTTGATGTTATTATAAATATGGAACATCCATATTCATTATTCAATCCATCCTATGAATGACAATGTCCCCATATATACGTACGTACGATTTACTATCAACACCTCATGGTGTAGTTGTTATTCAAGAAATCAATATTTGTATGGGTATAATAATGATGTATAATTGAATTAAATAATAATGATAACATGTTTATTGTAATTTATATATGGTATAACCTCCAACTATACAATTTCACTTTTAATTCAATGATATTGTTGCTCATGCGTACGTATGGATTACCGTCTCCATTAACGCGATGGGATTCATTCACAATCGTAACCATTCAAGAATAATTTTTATTTTATGACTAAAAATAATGATTAAATATGTAATATAATTCTGGATATGAATCTAATACATCATATCCATAAAAAACAAGACTTATGTAACAAAACATATAATGGAAAACGAATCATTTAACACCTGAAACAATGAAACTACTAAAATATTATTAAAAAAGAAATTTTAGAAGATCCTATATGATATATTATTTGTGTATATAATTCTTCTATAATTTAATAAAAATTATTTAACAATTATACAGTAGTTTAATGTACCCTTGTATAAGGCAAAGTACATGGTGTGAGGTTTTCATCTCACATATAATGCCCGTGAGATTCAATTTTTCCATTTGTGTAGTGTATTTACTGCCCCTAATTATATTCCTTGTGTAATATACTTTAATTTATTGTTATTTACAACTTCATGGTATGATCCTTCTTTCAAGGGGTGTATGTTTTGTATGTTACCAAATTGGTAATGGAATTTCTAATTTCTATTTCCAATCATTGGGGTACACGCAAACATCATTGATTATTTTAATCCAAGATTATGTGTGAAATAAATATTTATTTATTTGTATAGTAATTTCCACTCCCCTTTGTGTGGATATACTTTTGATACACATAATCACTCCATCTATAAATTCTCTAGTCATCAATGTGATCTTTATAAGCGTAAAGTTAACTCGGTTTCCATTCATTGACTTAAACATCCCTATCATTGGTGGTGTTGATACAAGAATATGTGTGAATGTTGAATGATTTATTTACACTAAATTTCAAATAATATTGAGTTTATATATATTTTTCACACATAATTATGTAATTTATTTATCATTAACCTAAGGATATGGTATTTATAATGGATTTAATGTCAATTTACATTCAATTGATACTTCCATGTTGTTATGAACCAATTCACTTTTATATGGTGTATTTACTGTACTTTGACATATTATATCATTTATCCTTTTATTCTCATGATATTATAAATTTTTTATTCCTTCAATTGTTTTTATTCAAGCGTCTTTCATTTTGTTAGGAACTCTATCTAAAATATAATTTTAAATTTATTAATGATTTATTCTTCTAAATCATTCTCATTATTTTCCTTGTTTTAAAAATGATTTCATGGAATTATTTATATTGACATGAATTTTTTGAAATTCAAATTACTTTAAAATGTTTCAAAGTGGTATGTAACACTTATATTCAACAATCCCTTTTAAACAACTTCTTTGATAAATAGTGAAACTTTTATTTATTTTCAAGAAAAAGTGCACAATTCTCTCAAATAGTTTAACATATTTTTTTCATCAATGTCAATATACATAATGTTATTTTATTATTGATTGAGGAAGATTTATTATAATACAATTGTCCATATTGTATTTAATAAGTTATAGTTTAATTTACATTTTCTATTTTTATACTATTCAAGGTTTATGGTTAAATTATTGACATTTCATATGCTAGTTTTAATAATAATGTTTATGTTATGTTTCAAACTTTTCATATGAGGAATTAATTGGACATAATATGTGATGGGTGGAGCCCTTTATAGCTCCTAGATGCATTGGTAGGTCTCATGAGACAAACTAGTGTCTTGGAATAAAGCCTGGACAAAATTTTATTTATAGTCTTGGTAATAGACCTTGAATATAGGGTTATGATGTCTGACATTATGCATTCCATCATTATGAAATTATATTTACATATTACATGAGATTATTCAACTATTATATTATTCATATTAATATGTAAACAGAATTATTTGATTTATATATTCTATATTATGTTGAAATTTATTTTTAAAAGGCTTTTGTTTTAGTCTTATTCATTTCCATAAATGTTTATGCTTCATTATGATGGTTTTTGCAATATTGTTATCCTCACTAAGCATCTGAGCTCACCCATATCTATGTTTTATTTTTCCCAGGATATGAAAAAGAATATCATGATTAACCCACAGGAATAGTGTAAGGGATATGAGTGTGTTCAAATGGGACATAATGTTGTTTTTCATTATTTCATGATGTAATATAAAACTTATGTATGTATATAGTAATTCCAAGGCTACTAAACTAATCAATTTTTAGGGACTTGATAACTTCTGATCATGCCAATGATATGTAATAATGTACCAACTATGGGTAACAAGGGTTGGGGCATTATAATTTGTATCGTATAAATTTTAGTACAATCCTTGGAAAATAGATTTTGAAAATCATTGATTAGAGTACACTACCCTAAGATAGACTTTGGGTATTAATATAGAATAACGTCCACAATTTTTGGTAATGTAAATATTATGTGGATTTTTAATGAAATACATCCTTCTCTTGATATGAGTAAGTAGAGGTGGCTCTGGCACATTTGTACCTAGGGGTAAAAATCAAAAAAACTGCTTTGAACTAGACCTGAATGGGAACTGGTACACGACAACAGGCCATGTAACACTCTTGGTTATGAAAAATCCAAGGGATGTAGTTAGGATAATTCAAATTTTCTTTACAAACTCATTTGAAGTATTTTAATATAAGATGAGAATAAATAACCTTAGTTTATACCAAGGTGTTTTAGATTTAATATAATATGTCATTGTTTTCTCTAAATAAACTTATGAAAAATTTTACTCACACATTGAATTATGGTTTTAGTGAATGTATAGAATCCAAGGAATCCATAGTAACATTGAACATGATGGACAAGGTGAGAATAATTAGAGGAAATGAGCAATGAAATGGAATGTTGATAGGAATAAGGATATCATGTTTATTCTAAATCAATTTTCCAAAAATTTGATCAACAACATATATATAATCCAAATCATAGAATCAACAATGAAGATAAAGGCAGTAAATGATATGAGCTCCAGCAGTGGAGACCATAGAGAAATGAAACCACAATTTCTATCATGCCAGAAATGTGGACGAAGATACCTAGGAAAGATTCTTAATGGAACAAATAAATAATTTATGTCTGGGTAAGAAGGAAATAAATTAGATAAATGCCGACGAAAAATTAATAGTTCTATGGAAGAAAATAAAAATGATCCCAATAATCCTTTTATAGTAATCTTTCATAAATGTAGGGGACCTAGGCATTAGCCCAGTGAGTTCCCTATTCTATAGGATAACCTCTTGGCCATTGAAGAACCTATGTGAAAATAAATGGATGGATAAATGCATAAATATATTAATGATCTTTTTTTATTAGAATACATTGGAAGACTATTCTCTTATATGTGTTACCATGACGTTTGTTATGTGAATATTAAATTTGGTGAGGAATTAACTTTTCTTTTGTTGATATATTTAAAAAGATCCATTTGGGTTTTTATGATACTTGAATTTTAGGCAATTACAGGTTATTAATTTTTGGGTTGAAAATATAAGTTATGAGATAACATTGGTAGTTAATTTATGTTATGGTTATTTTGAAGAATTTATCTCACTTTTGGAATTTTAGAGTATATTATTTTAGGAATAGGAAAACACACAGACTGTGTGGCAACCCATCACGTCAGACAACGCTGTAGGAATCGAACCCACAACCAGGGTGCGATTAGTATTTATTTCCTACCACTGGACTACATGATTTATTTTGTTAGTGTGAGTAATTATTGTTAGTTAAATGTTTTATTGATCAATAATAAGTTGATTTTGGATCTTATGTTTTATATAATGGATATAATTATTATAGGAAAATGATTTGGTTATTAATTGAGAATTGATATTTTGGAAGACGTATGCTATGTAAGGAACTCTATATGCCTAAAGAAAAAATAATACTATGGAATTTCATTTGAGGAGTAATGATGGTTTTTTTATTTTGGAAGAATCTATGTTTTCTATAGATATTCAGGTTATTAATGGAAATGATTATCCATTTATAGGGAATATGTGATTTAGTTAATTACACGTCTGTATGAGACATTAAGATTAGTTGATGTTATTTGGAGATAAATGATATGATTTACTATGAAAAACATTGCGATTAAATTCTTCTGATTATTTTGTTTCAATCTAATTTTTGATTATATTGAAGTTTTTTAAGGACAATTGTTTATTGAATGGTATTTATTGATCTTTGGGAATTTTTTATGTTCAATTTTGGAAAATAAGATTAATATTTCTTTTATAAAGGATTATCAATTTTGGGGATCATATGATCTTTTACAAACCATTTGGTTTTGGTTAATCTCTTAGGACAATGGAAATATATAGTTTATCCTTTCTGGATTATGTTATTCTCTAGAATTTTATTCTAGCGCTTTAGGTGTGACCAAGTCATCTTGAATACTCATCGTTTAGAGAAAATATGATATAGTAGTAGAAATTTATTCATGGATGAAGCTATGTTAAAAAAGAATTTATATCTCCTTAAGTTCTTAGTTAATCTCTTAAATAAATTCCACAACATTATGATGTGGAACTTAAAACAAAAAAAATATTGTCTGTTTACATTTCCTACTAGGAACCAAATGACCATTTATCCAATCACTATTTTGTGGTTTTCCTATTTTTAACATTCTTATGATCATGTTTTCTATCACTCTCCATCGGAACTTGAAACTGAATTTATCTTACATATCCATGTTCTCTTACATGGAATCCTTGTATGGGTTATCTCGGGTGACTTTTTTTTACTTCTCTTTCTTTGTTTTAAAGTGATAGTTTTATTGACTATTTTTCTGATGAGGGGATTTCAATTAAGTTCCCAAGCACAATTTTAAAATTTTTTGGATGCAATTTCTAAAATTGGGGAAGAATCTAACCCCACAATATTTCATACTTAGTTATTTTCTTTAAAGTAATTCAATAGCTTGCACAACACACAACACCAAGTTGGAGCGCACCACGACTTACCAATATTGTGGTTTAAAAGGTAGTTATAAATAGTATTAACTGTATTTTGAATTTTATATACACCTTAAAACATTCAAATCCATATTATGTGTTTCATATACATAATATAAGAAAAATTTTATTTTTTAGATAAAAGAAGTATTTTTCAAAAAATACAATTTTACCACCTTTTAATAGAGAACCAATTATAAATCCAATATCTAACACATTTATATATTTAATTTTATGAAATAAACTTATTCTTTAGAATATGGAAATAAAAATTTGGTTTGGATAAATTTTCTATGCTTTTCTGATAACTTTCATATTTTGATGAATAGTGAAAAATACTAATTTTTTCTATAAAACATTTTTAATCAAAATAATTTATAGTGCTAAATTTTATATTTGAATTTCTTTGAGGTATAATTAGACTATATTTTTATCAATTAATCCATTGTTGGTCATTGTATGTAATTTTACATTTAAATTCAATATAAACACATATAAATCGTTTGATAGTATTTACTTCTCAAAAACCTACTTTCTGGTTTTGAATCAAGAATAATTTTTTATTATTCAATAGATCTTCTATGTTTTTAATTCAGTGAAATTAACATCATTTTTGAATTTATGATATCAAAATTATCTTAGTGTGAATTTTTGGTATTTCCCTGAAAATATTAATTTTTGAAGTACAGTAAAAAACACTGCGTTATTATTGAAAACTGTCATTTTATTTATATAAATATTTATCTTATTTAAATTTATTTTAAGTCAAAATAGATTTTTAATACGTATATAAATCCAATTTAATTCATTGGACTCATTTTAATATAAGATTACATGAATTAAATATTATTGAACGTTTTACCGCTTTTTACCCACCTCTTAGGCCCATTTGTCAATTTTCATAAAACATAATTTTAGCACTTAAGTGGATTAAATTTTAAAAAAATGAAAGACATGGTTAACATCAGTAAGTAAAATGTGGTTCAATATGATGAAAATAATTTTTGGTGAATTGTAACTTTTGACTTTTATTTAACACGGTTATTAGTAAATAGGGTAATTAAAGGTACAAATGTTATTATCATTACCCTAAAACATGTACTAATTCTATTGGATAAGTGGGTTTCGACCAAAAATATCTTTAGGAAAACAATGTGGCCCTCTTTGTTCAACTTGGATTATTTTTGGATATTTTTTATTATTTTATTTAAAGAATAGTTAAAAGTGTTAAATTGAAATTTTCATAATTAAAACATTATTAATATAGGGTTATACATCATACAAGTTCAACTATAAATATTCATTATAAATCTAAAAATCGTAAATATATCATTGTATTTTATTTATAATTTTTATACATCATATAATTACGTTTATTTATGAAATAATTAAGATGTAGTAATTACCTTATTAATGAATGATTAAAATAATTGACATTATAAATATCAAAATAAATGTAAATTGATACTTTTGATGTATTCCAAGATTTTAATAGGTTAATATGACATGTTAGGGTTGATTGCATGAATTTTTTTCAATTTCATCAAGTTTATATGACTTTATCAAAAACCACATACTAAATAGTGTCAAAATTGACATAATTTAGTTTTTAAAACAAATAATATTTTATTAAATTATATAATAAACTTAACTATATACAGTTTGGCCAAAAGACTTATAAAATTATATATATTTTATTAATGATCCACTTGGGATTATCGTGGTAGTTTATAATATATTTATTAACCATATAATATAAAATACAAGGAGACACGGTAAATATCAAACTATTTTAACAAGAGTTAAATGTAAAAGTCAAGGTTAATATGGTGACATAAACCTATCTAGAACAAATTTGTTGAAATTTTTTTGACTCATCACTACATTATCCACAAAATAAATCCATTTGGATCCATTATAAAGAGAAAATTAATTTATAAGAAAATAATATTTCAATCATTTCTTAAGGTAACCCTTACCTATCTTATAAAAGGGCACTTCACATTCACTTGATTTGACACCCCCAATGTAATTTGGACTGGCCAAACCCTGACCAAATATCCATACAACAATAATCACTACATCCCAGAGCCCTTCCTTTGATCAGAAATCAATCCTATGGGGCCCTTATAATTAAATCAAATGGAAGCACCCAGTGAAGAGGTAGTAATTTAATCACTTCTTTCAGTGTTATATTCTTCTACCAAATCCTTATTATTTATTTTTTCAATACCAAAATAATAAATCCAGTACCTTATACCTATTTTTATGTTTATATAAATATGGAATAACAATATTCATTATTCTATCTATCCTATGAATAACTAATGTCATCATACGTGCGTACGTATGGTTTACCGCCTCCAAATCATGGTGTAGTTGTTATTCAACACTTCATTATTTGGATGAGTATAATAATGATGTATAATTGATTTAAATAATAAATATAATATTTTATTTATTATTTATTTATGATAAAATATTGAATTATATACGATTTTACCTTCAATTGATTGATATTGTCCCACTTGCTTACTTAAGGATTACTGTATCCACGAACGCAATGAGATTCATTCCACATTTTAACCATTCCATAATAATATTCATTTAATGATTAAAAATAATGGATAAGAGAATAATATAGTACTAGATATGAATCAAATACCTATTATCCATAAAAAACATAACTTACGTAACAAAACATATAAATTAAAATGAATCAGTTAACACCAAAAACAATGATATTACTAAAAAATTATTAATAAAGAAATATTAAAAGATCATAAATGATATCATATTTATGTATGTGGTTCTTTTATAATTTAATAAAAATTATTTAAATATTATATAGGAGGTTAACATTCACTTGACTATGTAAATGTATAATGTAATCGGTCTATATATCATTTCTTATTTCCATGAGATTCATGTTATATTGACACTATTTCCTCTTAGTGGTGAGTTTACTGCCCATGAATGTATTCCATGTGTATCATTATTTAATCTATGTCTATTTAATGCATTATTATTTTATCCTTTTTTCATTGTATGTGTCTTTCGTATGTTACCAAATCGGTAAGGTAATTTCTAATTTCGATTTCCAGTCATTGGGTTTCACACAAACTTCATTGATTGTTTTACTCCATGATTATGTGTTAAATAACTATTTATTTTTTATGTTGTAATTTCCACTCCCCTTTGTGTGGATATACTATTGATACAAATAATAATTCCATTGATAAATTCTCAAGTTATCGATATGAACTTGATAAGATTAATCTTAACTCAATTTCCATTCATTAAGTTAAATGTCCATGTCATTAGTGTGGTTGTTACAAGAATATGTGTGAATGTACTATGATTGATTTACACAATATATCCAATAATATTGAGTGTATTTATATCTGTCACACATAATTATGTCACTTATTTCTACTTAACCTTAAAATTCAGTCTTTATAAAGGATTTAATCTCAATTTACATTTAATTGACACTTCCTTGTTGTTCTGCACCAATTCACTTTAATATGGTGTATATACTATTATTTGAAATATTATATCATGAATAACTTTATTCTCATGACATTATAATGTGTTTATTATCTCAACTATTTTTATTGAAGCGTTTGTTGTTTGATTAGGAACTTTAACTAAAATATCATTTTAAATGTTTTAAATATTTATTCTTCTAAATATTTCTCATTGATGTCTATGTTTTAAAAATAATTTTAAGGATATGGAAATGAATGTTTTGAAATTAAAAATACTATCAGAAGTTTAAAATGGGTATGTCACAATTTTATTCAAAAATACCTTGTAAACAACTTCTTTGATAAATATAGTGACTTTTAAATGTTTTCAAGAAAAATGGGATATTTCCCTAAAATAGTCTTATTGATTATCTCCATCAATTTCAATATCCATCACTATATTTTATTCTTGATTGAGGTTGATTTATTAAAATAAAATCATCTATATTTTATTGAGTAAGTAATGTTTGACTGAAGAATGGCAATTTTATACCATTCATGTTTTATGATTAAAATATTAACATTTTGTATTCTAGTTTTAATAGAAATATTTAGGTTATGTTTTATCCTTTTCATATGTGGAATACATTGGACTTATTATGTGATGGGTGGATTCCACTATAGCTTCTCGAGGCATTAGTAAGTCCCATGAGACCAACTAGTGTACTGGAACAAGGCCTTGACCGAAACTAATTTGTAGTGTTGGCATGTGGCCCTGACTATGTGGTTATGACATCTGACATTATGCATTCTATCATTATGGAATTAGTTAATGATATAATATGTGATAATTCCAGTAGTATAGTATCCATGTTAACTTGTAAATGGAATTAATTGATTTATAATTTCTATATTATGCTGAAATTTTTGTTTAAAAGGCATGGGTTTTAGTCGTATACATTACATTAAATGTTTATTCTTATTTATGAAAGTTTAAACTATATTGTTATCCTTACTTAGCATCTGATCTCACCACTTTCTATGTTTTATATTTCGTAGGATGTGAAGAAGTATATCCTCAATAACCTGAAGGAATATGATAAGGGATATGAGTGTTCTCAAAGGGTACACAATGTAGTTTTTCTTTATTTCATGATGTAATGTAAAATTTATAAATGTATCTAGTACTTCCAAGGCTATTAATCAAATCCATATTTCAGGAATTGATATCTTGTGATCATGAAAATCATATGTAATAACTCACCGAAACTGGATAACTAGGTTCGAGGCGTTACACAAGATATCTCCAATTTTTTTGTTTCATCTAATTAGACTATATGTATCTTTAAAGATAAATTGAAATTATTATATATTACTATGAATTAAAAATATTATTTCAATCCTCTCTATGGATTTGATTTAAAATGAGTATCATTATTATGTATAATTGAATATTGAAGTCTATGCAATCTTCAAAACATATAACAGATATTATAAAGATGTGGAGTCTCCATAACACTATTTGTAATGGGTATGAAATGTGCTTAATTAAATAATAAATCACTAACCATATATAATAGTAACCTAATGGTTCGTGAGATACCCCAATCAAAAAAATTTACTTATATATCATTCCACTTTTATATAATAATCAACAATGGTTTCTAAAAAACAATTAGAAAATTAAGCTCAACATACCTATAGTTACATGATTTCACATATTAATAATATATTCGATATACCTATTCAAACCTAAAAATTCAAACAACTACCTCAATGATTGGTTTTCTGTCACCAATCAATGACAGATGACTAATCTTGAACATTGAAACTTATAAAATAGTACCTTATAAATACAATTATGAAACAAATTTAATTCCTTAACAAATATTCTTCTCCCCAAATTTGTCCTCCCCAACATATTCATCACCCTTACAAACTATATCATGCCACCACACCATCTCATGATCAACTGATTTTCACCCAACCATTTTTAGACCATGGAAGATTTCATAAACATTTGACAAAAACAAGTTCAAATATACATAAAATATATATCCAAATACAAAATTTCTAACTTTTATATAACCATCATCGTATCATGATATTCTCAAACCATATCCCAATAATAAATTTGGAATGTAAACAAATAATTTCATTAGCCTTTCAGAGGAAATATTTGAACTGAATACCAGAATACTGAAGTAGATAAAACTATCAACACTATCTCATATTCATAAACCTCTTAGAAATTATATAATCCATGTTATTATAATCGTTATATGCCCCAAAATATTTCCTAAAAATTTAATATATGTATTTAATCAGACAAAAAACCGCCTATATTATATTTAAATTATATGAGGCTTTCTTACAATAAAGGAGATGTAAATATCCATGTATGCAGGCAATGAAATATTGATATTGTGTTGAAAAAAAACACTTAACATGATTAAATATGTTATAGTAAACCATATATTGAAAACCCACTGTAATAAATACAATAATAGGTGGATTAGCTTATACACCAATAAAATAAAATCAACAAGACACACTTATATCCAATAAAACATGACACATATTGGTCACTAACCATAATGAGATTATCATATGAGAAAAATATGGTAACAACCATCTATATAGTTTGAAAAAATATGAAAAATTGTCATCTAAAAGAAATTTAATAAAAACACCCATTTCCAAAGTATCTTATTATTTGTTTTTTAGAACTAAAATTATTGTATAAAATAACATAACATTGAATATAAAATTTATGGCCCTATAAATAATGCTTCATTAACATAACATATTATTTATTCCCAAAATAAATCAAATTAAATCCCTTGATTACATATATTCCTCTCCTCCGACAACAAATACCCCATTATATTTATAATTCATACCTAAAAAGTATATACTTGTAATAAAAATTCATCTCTAAAAAGAATCCTCATAAATCATCATTTGTTGATATTTATAATAAAAAATATATTTGTAAACTATATCATATATAAATGAGATAAAAAATTAATCAATCATCTGTGTTGTATAATTTTTATTTAATTTCTACATTATCCTAATAGTGATAATAAATATAGATCATCAGAATAACATCTTCATTCTTGGAGAACTAATATGATTCACCCTGTAGTGAAGCATTATGAACAATTAATACTCTATAAAATATATTATCAACCTAATCTATCAGCATATAAGTCATAAGTATATCCCACTTTTTTGGGTAAAATTATCTCAGTAACATTTGGAAAACAAAAATAAAATCAATATAATATTATAGAGGTTAACTCATAAAATCATTAAGGAAAACACCATAAACTCATGAATAATAGGAAGAAACACATCTTCATATTCATCAACTACACCCAATTATAGAGTATCAGATTATGAACATATCCACTACAGAAATATAATATAAAAACTATAGTAAAATGATCACATTATCCTATAATGATTAAAATATATAATCTCATAACTACGACAGAAACACCACATCAATGATTTTAAAATTTGATCTATAGGAACTAAAATATGTCTATTCAATTTATGAAATTATATGTTTGCATTTGGATTATGTTATAATACCTGAAAATTATAATTCACTGAAATATTCTTGGATTATGGGAAAACTTCTATCAACATAAAATATGCTCCCACTATATTCGATAACTCAAGTGATCAAATCCATTGCACAATAAAAAACCCAACTCGTAATAATTTTTTTTAAAAAAAGCAAGTATATGAATTTTTTTCGTCCAATATAAAATTATGATTTAGATTAATTCATTTAATATATCTCACAACCTTGAAATGATCGACATCAATAATGTTAGTAGAAAAATTCTTTATTTTCTAATTATTCTACCATGATAACCCAAATGTCACCATTTACCTCTTAATGCCTAAAATTTTTAAAACAATGTTAATAATTTTAATGAGAGACAAATTTTACAAGTCATTATTTAATTATTATTTTTAATTTCTATCTTAAATATTATTTATTTATTGAATTGGGACTTTGATAATAAATCAATGTGTTTTGACATCATGGGAAATATTTTAGCAATGGGCCCTGGATACACTGGTTTTTTGGGTTCCCAGTATAACATTTATGTGGTGTTGGGATGATCCATTTTCTATTTTTGGAAACATGTTATATACCATTCCATATCCCAAGGGAAATGTGTCAATAAATTTAATTTGAGGTTTTTTTTTCATATGGTGTAATAGAACTTCACTGTAGATGAGGGTGTATCAATATAAAAGATCATGTGGGGAGGATAATTCCTTAGTATGTGGGTTTCTCCAAATATTAGTCACAAGAGGTAGTGGAGTTGGGTAATACCCCGATAAGGGTTTCATATTAATGGTTTTGTTTTTTCTTTGAGTGTGCACAATGATGAAGCATTGCACCCCAGTAGATGGGGTTCTCATTTGCGGGTCCCAAGGATTAAGGACCATTATGATCTAAATCCCCTATCAAATTTTATTATTTCACATAGAACCTATTGAGATAAAACATTGTTCATTGGGTGGGTCTTTAGATGATAACCTTATGGGTTATATGGTGACCTAAGAGGATAACCCAGATGAAAATCTAGGGGATTGGTTTTATATCATGGACCCTATAGCCATGCAGAAAGGACCCATAGACTTATTTTCATAGAAGGGTAAGACAAAAAAATAGCAATCAACCAATGATATTTTTAGGAGAAAAAGGGTGTCAAGAGTGAATCATTCGATTAGTAATTCCCTTCCACTTCTTCATTTCGATCAATGATGATATGGGGTGTTTACGTGGATTGTTAAATGAAGATTATAGAATGTTATTCCATATAAATTATTATATTCTCATTTATTTTAGATTTAAATTATTTTAATGTCACTAAGCTATGTTTTGATAATTATGTAAAGACCCGGAAATTTCAAGGATTTTTTTAAAAAATACTTTGAATTTTACAAGTCTATGATATCTAATGGCGCTTGATTCTGAGGCCCGGTGTGCTCGGAATCAATTTTCGAAGTTTAGCTCACGTACGTTCAATGAACGAACGAGAGGATTTTCCTAACATTTGAACCGGTGCTCGGAATTAAAATCTGAGGGCACCGATGAACTTGCAGTGCCAGTAATTGCATAAGGGGACACTTACCGTAGTTGCGTTCGCAAAGGGGGGAAGATAATTTTTAGGGGTTTATTTAAGAAGTAAATTAAAAAATTTCAGAACATTTTTTATTTCATGAGGTGGTTTTCCCTCTCTTGGGTAGTTACAGGTGGGTCCCACAACCAATTAACTACCCAAGTGTGGATGTTAAAGAGGTGGGGCCCACACGACCCCCACCATTTAATTTCCACCAAACTCATTATGAACCCCACATTAATTGGAGAACTCCCCCCCCCATTTAATTGAAAACATGTAAATTGAATAGGGACCATCCCTCTCCCTTCCCTAATTAAATTTTCAACATGTTTTATTAAATGTAATGATTTAATTCTGGGAGTTTCTCGCGTGTGTAATTAAATAATATAATGAACCTATTATTTAATTTCGGAAGAGGCTTCGTTGTGCGACAGAGATCGGGAGAGCTTGGAGCCTTTGGGAGGAACATTGGCCTCCGACAAAGAACGAAGAAGAACACCGGCCTTCGATGAAGAACACTAGTTTCATGAAGATCGATGACGTCCCACCCTTCTCTTCTCCGTGACAAGATAAGAGACGCCGCTTCCCGCTCGGCGCGCTCCGACGACGGCTACGATCCTCTATCCCGTGACCTTGTCCACCGCGACGCCGATGTCTGACATCAACTGTTGAGGTGGGGGTTTTTGTATAAATTTCATTATGGGATTTTATACCCTCGTCATGGCGTGAAAATTGTGTGGTGATGTTTAGAACCACTAATGCGGTGGGTGCGGACTAACGAACAAGTCTGAACCCACCACTGCCTAGTTCTCGATGTTCGGAATAATTGGTGATGACGAAGAGGAACCGAAATGGTGATTGGAAGCCTTCTCAGTGATATACGGGTCCTGAGGCGACCTTTGGCCTAGACGAGAGAAATATCGGACCACCAGAATGACTCTGGTGGCCAGAGGAAATTTCTAGCGGCGTAGGTCCCCGACGCGGCGGCCGGCACCGGCCGACCTCCCAGAGCCGGTGGCGCCCCGGTGTGCCACCAACAAGAGCCCGCCGCGGCTGAAGCTGCGGTGGCGAGGGATTAGATCCCTGGCCGCGCGGGATACAGGGGAGACGCGACGTCAGGAGCCGCATCTGCGGAACACAAAGGGGGGGAACGCGTCCCCCCTGCTCTGTTGGCTGGCCGAGCCAGCGTACCCCCCGTCCGCACAAAGTTGGGTCACTCGGACTAGGCCAGGCCGCGCCCGATCGGGCCGGACCCGGACCCAGGTCGGGTCGACTCGGTTGGGGCTGACCCAGGGGGGGTTGGTCCGAGTTGGACCGGGCCCAAACCCCCCACTTTGTCCCATTTTCGATCTTTTGCACATAACATGAGCTACAGACCTCTGATCGATCCACCATTAGTTGCATAGGAATCCTTGGATCGAGGAGGTTTTTTTGGTATATCACACTCGAGGTTTCGGAAAAGTTTGGGTATGGCTGGGTTGGTTTGAACAAGAAACCAACCGGGCCCTTGGAGCGGAAATGCGTATATCTTAAGGACCGGACGCCTGTTTTACGTGACGTCATCTGCGTTGATTTCCTCTTGATGATATAGTCCTTCTGGCTTACTCCTCATGTGGTTTAGACGCAGATGGAGTATGGTCGGGTTGGTTTTATCTTAAAAACCAATAGGGCCCCTAGGACGGAAAAGCCAAAAACTCTTATACCGGGTGTCCGATTGATGCACCGTCTATCACGTTGGGTTTCTTTTGATGAGACAGAACTTTGGGATACATCTACTATGTAATTCATGAAATTTGATGTATCGACTCCTTGGCTTGAGGAGCAGACCCTCCCAGAATCGAGCGTGCTGTGAGCGGGAACCCTATAGCTGGCTGCGACTACATCGACTACTGTACTGGAATCCTTAGTGGGTTCGACAACGATTAATACTATACTGGGATCCTTCATGGGTTCGACAAAAATGAACACTGTTCTTTTATCCATTGTGGGTCTGGAAGTATTGATCTCTATACTTGTATCATGTGTGGGTCTGACAGAGTAGCTGGTCTTTTATCATATGTGAGTCCGACAGCTTAGCTGGACTTTTATCCTATGTGGGTCCGACAGCTTAGATGAATCAGTGGCTACATCTGATTATCTCTATCATCTTACGAATGATGTATAACTGTGTGAGCTGAGTCTTGACTTGAATCATTATCATCGATGTGATTGAATTTCTTTCCTGTGTGGACTGGGTTGTGTTCATTCTATATGGACTGAGTTATGCAATCCTTTGTGGAGGGGTTGTGCTTTACTTTTTGGACTGGATGCTTCTTGGGCTCGAGAGTTGGATACTAACGGTAACTGATGACTTAGGTATATGTATGAGCATATACCTAAGTACTGTTGTTGATATTTTGTGATTGTATCATTATTTTGTGGTTTATCCTTCGTGGATTATGAGAGACTTTCGGGGGTCTCGGGGTCCCCACTGAGTATTGTATACTCACCCCTGCACGGGTCATGCCCACACTACGTTGTGTTGGATGTAGACGACAGACAATACTGATCGAGGTGGAGGCTTGTGAAGCTAGACGGTGCCTGGAGGTGGACCACATGGCGGGGCGTGCACAGAGCGGATGGCTGAACCCGAGGAGCCGAGGATACTATCTGTACCCACCCTTCAGGTGGGATTTCTGGTGGATGACTCAGTGTTGATGTTTTACATAATACATTTGTATGTTACATTCAGTTGTACTGTACTTTTATTTGGGTTTGTATACTGGCCCATTTACTTTCATCACTTACTTTGTAGCCAGTTTTACTTAGTGTTTACTTCAGTTGAATACTGTGTTGTATTTGTTTAGTTTATAAAGGAAATGCCTTCCCTTTTCTAGGATTTACACCATTGGTGCTATTCGCCAGCCCCTGGCCTATGGAAGGTGGGCTTGGGGTAGTCACGACACGGGCCCCGATAATGGGTTGTGAAAAATTATTTCACTATATTAATTTAAAAATATCCATATTCGATTTATATTTTTCTTTATAATGAAAAGGAGTTCCTAAAAAAACAAATTCAGGAGGTTTCAAAAAAAGTTGTCATGTGATGATGTAAAACATGTCTATCAATGATTATAAATATTTATTTTGAATTTAATAATTTAGTATTATGTATAATAATTATTTATTTTTATGTTTGAGAAATGCATAGGATCTCGAGAGGAAAACAGATCATAGATGAGACATGTCAAAGCTAGGATGGTGTGTAATAGATCTAGTATGTATTAAGTCTTATATGGTGGAATGTAGTTCCTATTATGAAAAAAAATATTCCTTTTATGTATGAATTCTAATATTGATTCATGTTTCATGGAACTGGGTATAGGTATAGGGTAGGAAAACCCTATAGAAATAAATGTAATGAAATTGGACGAACTTGGATTAGAAATAGTTAACATTACCAGTTGGGTGAATTGGGACCTATTGTCGAATATGTATCCAATGGGTGAATGGGATACTGATTTTATTTAATAAATATTATATATCTCTCCATGTTGTATTTGATCTGGTTATCGTAGGATGTTTCAATAAAGATGATGTGGAAGGAATGAGTGGCATTGTCCTAATGGTGTTGTATGATATTTTTGTATGACCCATGATTGACAAGGACAATCATCATGAAGGAGGATAGAGAGGCCATGTACAAAATGGATGAGATGAGCCTTTTAGAATATATGAGGTGTTATAGATATGTTTTTTCACTAAAGAGTGGGCCTTAGACCTCCTGTGAGAGTGGTTTGAAATGGAACTGTAGTGAGATTAGTTTTGAGGAATGGGAATATGAGGTGAATTGCCTTGATTTTATTGAAATAAAGGAATAAATTCAATAAAAAACATTGAATTTTTTTTGTGTAGTATATTGATTGTGAGAAATTATTGATAAGGGTATGGAGGCCCCATTTAATGTAGCAATGTGTGTGATTATAATTAAAATATGACCATTAATTTTTGTTGTCAGATCAGGAAGTTATTTATTTAAATACCCTATTATTATAGAGAAACTACAATCCCTTTTTTTGCAAGGGAACAAGAATCAAGAATCTGGAGCACATTTAATAAGGTGGTGAACATGAGGGATTATTCTGATGAAATACCTGTTTTCATTTAATTTGATAGAGATCATGTTTTAAAAGATAAATGTTCTGAAAACATATGATTTATAATAGTGACATACTGTTTGATGAACATCCATTGGTCTGATTTTGCCATATATGTGTTTGATATTGGATAAATAAACGACCTTGAGTGATAATGGATTCTTCATTATGATGTGATATGATACTGGATGAACGGTCACACCTTGAGTGACAAGGTGTAGGAATGGGACCACGTTAAGTGACAAGGGTTATTTATTTATATGTTCCAGAAGATTATATAGAAATATCCTACCTTGAGTAAGAAGGAATATTTAGGTCATTGGGTAAGTGACATACCCAATGTGAGGTATTATCTTGGTTCTTTGTATGGGGTCCTTCAAAAAAATTCAGTTGTCAGGACTGTGGTGATTCCTTGCCTATATTGATTGAGTATGTGTAACAGACATAAAGGGAACCGATCCTTGATTATTCATCTATTGATTAGGATGTATGTAATGGGTTTATTGGATTTTTGATTAGTCTAATGTAGTTATTATTGCGTCTCCTGGTGGCCTATAATCACATGAAGACCTGATATTCATACTGTCATGGTGGACTGGTTATCACATGACATTATAACATTAATATTGGAAAATGTAAATCCACATCCATTTTACAAGATCATAAATGATGGTATATAATAGGGGAACTTGGTGGGGACCTATTGATATGTATTACTCACAATATGAATGGGAACATCTGTGTATTTATAGAACATATGTCACCATTTAGAGTAGAGAACATGAAATTTAGTAGATAAGGATCTGGTGGATCTATAGGGTACTAGACACATATGTCATCTTTAAGTGATTTTATTTGGACTATCCATTCTTAGTGGGACTAAGATACCACTTTAGGAGATAGATGGTTAGTTTTTTAGGTAAAACATTGATAAAGCCTTTGATCTGAGATGGGTCATCAGCCCTCTTCCTAGAACAATAATTAAATGGATTTTCCATTGAATCCCAATCCCCAATGATATGTAACCATATTGGGAAATGGGTCTACGAGATGTACGAGACCTTGTTTTTGGATGGGAAACACCGTGAGAGGAATATTTTATAGGGGAACTTGTTTGAGTCATAGGATCTCATGAGTGATGCCACTATTTATGTTCTAAAAAAGTGGTTCTGATGGGGGATACATGAACATAAAAAAACATATACTATCGCTTATTGCATACCTCTAATTTCATACTATTTATAGGGATCCCAGTAGGGATTAATCTAAATTTTTGTTTAGTAACAAAATCCAAAGTGGGATACATATGCATATGTTTTTGAATCTAGGACCCATCATGGGATACCTCTCTTGTGTTTTGACAAAAGTGAAAATAGCGGATACCAAAGTGGTTAACCGACCATTGAAATGTGAACTATTGGATTAGAAGAGATGTTATTAGGTGAAACCATATAACTCTTTCAAAAAGATTCATCCATAGGTTTGGTTCGTGTAATATTGAATTTAGGAATTCATCCAAACAAAAAATTTATTTATGATTTCTCATTATTAGTATTGAAAATTTTACAGAATCGAGATTAAATTCATAAGACAAACACTATAGTGATTATGGGATATGATATATAGTTGGGTTACCAATAGATTTTTATTAAATTTATCCAAAAATGATTGAATGCTCTCATTACTGGAAGACCTGTTTTTCATTAGGATTCATCCCTACATAAGGATTATATAAGAGGCCACATACAATCTCTCAGAACTCCTATATCATCATTTATCACATGAGGTGTCTAGTTTACAGGATATATTAAAAACTAGGGATTTTTTTGTGGGAACATTTACCTTTAGTATTGGATGTTTAAATTCCCATTAATTGATTATGATGTCCTTGATTTATTCCTTGTATAGTCCGTAGGATTGATGGATTCATCATTACATCATTTCTCAAACAATTATAGGATAATGTAAGTTGAGAATGTAATTGAATGGTGCAAAATTAGTCTCCTGGATCTCAGATATTATTCATTATATAACACCTTAGTTTCATCCCTTAGGTATTATCCATGTTACAATGTATCAAATGACTATCATTGAGGCCTAGGACTCAGAAATCAGACTAGATTACACATGACTAGAGTGGCATGACATCAATCTCAATGACATATTTACAGGATGTCTAGTAGATAGCTATAAATCATTCATTATATCTATTAGAAGAGGGTTTGATGGATCCAAAGAGATAAGAACATTATCCCTTATTTGTGATATATATTGGTAACATATTATTTATCACTAGTTAAATAAGGTATGTTAGATCGGGGTCATACACCCATGGAAAATATAATTACCCACAACACAAGTGGTATGACATATATATAAAATCCATAGTCCTATGATTCCCATTTTATTATGATCATAAATATAAATGTCACATGTCGATTGGTTTTATATATCCATTCTTGGATTTTATCATTTGGGATGAACATATTATATGAGTGTGGACGTATGAAAAAAGTGTATAGGATAATAATTGGTAGAGGCCCACTAAGATAATTTCATTCCCTAAGTACATGTACATTTGTGGGAATGAAAAAATTAGTTCTACATTTCTTTTAGAAAATATACATAATGGATAGATAAATTCAATGGGGTTCATGATTAGGAGAATCCTCAGATAGTTAATCTCATGATCAGGATGGATAATCTTGATAGAGTATTTATAGATCAGTTATGTGGTTCAGCTCTGAGATATAATTAGTTCATTGTTATTTTAACTTTATTTATTTTTTCCCCATGTCTGTGATTTTCCTAGAGTATTATTATTTGATTTACATATTACATGGTTACCTAGGGTGGCCATGATATGTGATGGTGAGTGTATGGTGATCAATCAGGTGTGTGATGACAAATTCTAAGATCAATGAGATTCTTAAATCTATGGAATCATGGGGTTTCATAGGGAGATATCCATCAATGGAATGATGGTGACATCAGGGATTGACAGTGTTAGTTTTTTCTAGGATGATTAATCATATTTTAAGAGGATTCAAATATGTGTGATGTCACAAAACTATCAAACATTATATATAAGGATAGATTTAAGGGATGATATATTGTGTGGTGAGAATTATTGGTTATCAATTGGTGTGGCCCAAATTTTATGTGAATTATGTAAATGTTGCAGACTAAATTCTACTTGATCTCAGAATTGGTTGTGATGTGTGTTTCAGATTGGTACTATGGTATGATCAGGAAATCCATGACATGTTATAATGTTTATTAATGATAGTGGATTTTTTTATAGATGTTTAGAGGTTGTTTCAGAGAAAAGATAGTAATAATATTTTAAGGATGAGGAGAAAAAAATCATTAGATAAGTCATGGAACTCATGATGAAATGTTCATGAGAATAGTTATACTGGTCTATAGGCATCCATGCTGGTTCTAGAATATTATTTTTTGTAAACATCCACTAATATCTGATTATGATGCAATATATGATCATGATAACAACATAGGGTGAATCAATGATGATCTTTTATAGATTTAATTCTCTTGAAATTAACCCCTACAACTATTCTGTGTTTTATTCTTATCAATATTATATAAAAACCTCACAATAATTCTGTGAAATTAATATAAAGCAAGGAATAGATGATTCACAATGTTCACCCTGAGTGTTGTGGGCTAAATCATTCATATGGTGACACCCGAATATCTAGGAAATATATTAAGATAATAGGATAATACAAGTATAACCAAGCCCTCTTAGAAAAAATATATCATTAAATAGGAAATATTATAATCACATCCTTCAGTTACAATGGTTTTCTATTGTTTCTGATCCATCACAAGATTGAAATAATTTGGAAAACCTATCAATAAAATATTATATGGAAATTATCCATCAAATGATCCCAATATTATAATAGTTAATATGATGTGTTCAAAAAAATTATGAATCATTGTCTGGTTCACCTTTATAACCATTCCTATAATTCATATTCTATCTGATGAAGAAAAATAATGTTCTGCACAACCTATTTGAAAGTATTTTTTGATATAATGTTTTTGTAGTATATTTGAGCAATGACTCTATCAGATGTCTCTGATTAGAACCTCTATATTATACCAATTCTGACTACATATCTATACGATGTACTTATTCAATAAAATCTTATCCTCATTAGAAACATAATATTCTTCAAAATAGAATTTAGTTAACAAAATTATTCACATATGAACATATTTTATTTCGTAAAATAATATGGAACTTAAAACCACTTTTAATGTGTTATCATATCACTAAATTCACGAACTCGAAATAAATTTACCGCTAAACAAATAATCAAAATTTAAATCTCCCAATATTCTAATTTTTATTGGATTCACCTCAATCCTTCTAGAGTAATCTTTTCATTTCATTAAAACTAAATAATCTAAATCATTCTTTAAACATCATTAACCTCAAAATGAAGGAAATATTTCACACATTTTTCACATAGTTAGATAAAAACACATGATGTATCATCTCACTATCATCAATATTATCTTCATTACACTATATATGCAATGATTTTTGAAACCCTTAAGAATTGAATTTTTTTTGAAGGATTTATAATACGATTTCATCCAATTAACAATTTCACCATCCAATCAATATATGTTCCTTATCTAACTGGTGATCCCCATACTTGAATCATCTCTACCAAATTAGATTCAATTTATTGATGATTAGTTTAATAAAATATAATTGATCCATCTAATTCAAGTTAATTTAACTCAATATTATGACATTTACAAAACACTTCCCTATGTAACACAATAAAATTATATATCTAATGAAATATTTAATAATTAATTGAAAATTTTCTCTACATATATCATTTCTATGATCATTTTAAATATCTATCAATTATTCACTTCTAATTTATGTAATTAATCTATATGAAGAAAAAACAAGGTATGATTTTTCTTCACCCAATGGACTAAAACAAATATCTTTCTACTATGTAAAAACTACCTGATAGATATAATATTATACCATATTCTTGTAAACTCAAATCGTCAGTAATTACCTACTCTAGTAGATTACTTTCTTAACTTCAATATATCAATGATAAAACATTGATCTCCCCCATTTTTACTTTTAAAATATTATTCATTATCAAATTAATTTTACTTTAGAGTTCCCTCCATTTTTAATTAATCAAAAATAGAATTTCATTTTACAATTTATTATAAACCAATTCAAAACATATTTGTGTGGAATGATTGATATCCATCCACCGATAACAACATCCCTAGTCCATCTGATATTATTGTTCGACATAATCCTCTATACAAATCAGCATGGATCATGAGTATATCATTATGTTAGGAATATTATTATTGTAATATTATCATTTGAAATTATGATCCTTTCGTAACATGTTTATTGAATATTTCTTATCCCCCTTCAGTACATCATAAAAAATGTCTAATCACATCATGAAACTCTATATCACCAAAAATAAAATTACATTATAAAAATATATATTCAATGAAAATATAATCATCCTAAAAAACACACCCAAGGATCTTTTAAATTACATTTTTGATTTATGGGAAACAATTTTGAAAATATGAAAATTCATCCAATGTATGATTCATTTATCAAACCATTTCCTTTCTCATAGAGAATGTATTGACATGAAAATGTTGGATTATTTTTTTATAGGAAAAACATAACTTAGTGAACTGTAATTTTCTGTCCATGATAAGATATAATCCCCTTCAAAAAAAATTTCTCTCATCTATTTCATGAAAATAATAATTTTATATTTTTAAAATATTTTTATAAATAGTTGTTTATTTTATCATAAATTGACAACAGAATCCAATATATTAGGCGTATACTCTATACAACTTTTAAGAAGAATTTGGCTAAGGATAAATTTTTCATTTCACCTTCAATTCATAATATCATTATATCATCCTAGGTTTGGTAAAAATTAAAAAAATTAATACTTTTAAGGAATATTGTCAACTATAACATCCCCACCCAAAAATTTATCTTTTATTAAATGGTATATAATATTAGTGTAATTTTATCTAGAATAATATAAAACATTATATGAAATACCCATGTAATAGTGAATAAATAAAAAATTTATCAATTATTCTCTAACATACACTATAATATCCTCATTATGAACTTTTTTCTATATTATTTCCATTTAAACAAGGGTGGAAGACACATATTTTGAATCTATTGTACTCAAAGTAATATAGATTTTTTCTTACTATAAAAACCACAAAACATTCCCCTTAATAAGTAATTTCCGCCCAATATTAAAATTTTATCATCAAAATATATATCCCTATGTAAATTAATGTTTCAGTGAATTTTTATGTCAGAAAATATTTTATATAATCTATTACAAGATGATGTTAATTTAAGATAAAAATGTATCAGTTTCAATCTCGTCATGTGGTAATCATTTGGATCACTCTGATATCTTGTATATAATCTAACAACATAATAATTTCTGGTCTTGAGGTATCAATATAGAGTAAAATTCCTATCAATATTTTTAATTCATTATATTTCACACTTATCCCAACATCATCATAACTCACATTCATGCCGATAGAAATGGATGTAGAGTCTTCATTTAAATATTCCATTCCATATATCTAAAAATGATTCGAATAATATTTCTAGAATAAAGAGATATACCAATCCATATATTATTCTTGTAAGCCTAGAAATTGAGTTAATTATCTATGAATTTAAATTTAATTTATTTTCATTATTTAATTGAAAAATTATTCACATTTTTATCCCTATCACTTGAAAAAAATTAAGTTATCACTATAATCAAGGAATATACAGTTACCATTTTTATTTCTATATCAAAAAATATTGTTATCAACATTTCATTTTGTAATTTCAACTACATCAGAAAAGTATTATTTTTTGAGAACTACACATTAGGATTATATTCCAACCTATATGAATTTTCATTAATATTAAAAATCATGGTTCAATATTTATTAACCAATACCCTCATTTTCATAATATAAACATTGTTAATCACTCAAATTAATAATTATTAATTCACATCAATATAATAGAAATTATAAAAAATATTTGTACCATCTTAATAGAAAATTCATAATGACTCACTTCTTGTAATAAGGATAAATGATTTATGAAATGAAACACCTTCTAACTATGGGTAACTTTTGAAACTTATTCATGTTTTGATTATTGATATTTATACATGTTCATTGATTTTATTCATAACCTCACACTATAGTAGTATAATATCATTTCACACTAGTCTCCAAACAAGATCTATGGTTTCCTTATTATCAATCGGATCTTGCTCTTTATTCATCAAATTTACCAAATACTAACATTCAATTGCCTCTCAAAAAGATTTTTGTTTATCCTATTAGAGAAATTATATATGATTCTATATTATCAACATTGACATAATCAAAACTACTTCATTATGATTTCCAATAATGATATCAGTTTAACCCTCATTTTTTTAGGAAGGAACATAATATATTTTCTTCCATTTTTTCAACTTGAAAATACTGATCTGAGTCATGTTCTTTATTATCTTCTTTATATGTAAAAATTATATACGTTTTAGCATTAACATTATAATCTTATAAAACTATTTTAGAGGAATTACAATTTTCAATAAAAAAACTATATTAATCCACCAAATGTTATAGACATCTATTACCACAATTGAAAATTCTACCATTAGTTAAATATCTCATAAAAATTCCTTCCTAATATTTTTCATCTAATATTCTAATATCAGGGTTTTTTATCTTAATAAATGATTATTCCCAAAAATATTAAAACTTATTACTTTTCAATTTTTCATATTCAACATAACAATGGAATTAATTTTATATTAAGGCCTTATTAAACATTTGTTTTAAGCATCAATAGTTGAACATTGAGATTCTCTCTAGAGTAATATAGATAGTTTTCCTTATGTGAGCACGCCAAATATCATTTCATACAAAATTCTATTTTTCCGTCGCACAACACCATTATATTGACTAATGTATGTGGGAAAATATTGATTTAATATTCAAAGTTTCTTCATCTAGGATTAAATATAATTTTATTTTTACACCTTCTCATTTTCAGGCATTGACATCAATATCTAAACACCCATCTGTATTTCAAAATCCTTTATAAAACATTTAAATGTATCTACAGCTTCTAATATATCGTTAATTAAAATTAAATTGCTCATACAAGTGAATACATAATGTAATGTAATATGGTAGAAATCAATCTTCTCTTATTGATGTATCGACAACCCAAAAATAATAGATTCAATGAGATCATGTCTTATAGGGATTGTATTTATCATTTATTATACATTAAGATAGCCATATTCCCTTTCATACATGTTATAAAAATAGTATATTCTTTCATTTTCAGTAGTGGTAAGGTTGTTATTGAATTTATTTTACAATGATTATTCGTAATATCCAATAAACTATCCACCAATATTCGTTCCCAAAACATATTTTTATATTCGACAGTTAAATAACATTACATTCAATGTTACCCAATATATAAAAAGATGTAGCTATATCTTTATACCTTAGAATCAAAATTCCAATATTTCTTGATTTAGATTACAAATGAATAATTTTTAAAGATATAATCATTAACATCATCAAAAAGTTATCTCATAGTCAACATGTTGTGAATAATTACATTAGAAGATAAATATTACATTTTTTTCATAGATTAAATCATTATTGTTAATGTTCATACAATTTTTAAGGAACAATCATTTCAAAAATTAACAATTCTTATTTTAAAATTTACAATAACTTTTATAATTTATATATAACATTTCATATTTTAGGAATAAAATCTATTAATAATACTTGGTTTCCCACTTATTCAAGAAATAATATTACTCGGAACATCAAAATCACTTTCCTAAAATTTTCTTTCTTTCTTTATTTTATTTCATTACATTAGAATCATTTCATGAAATTGATGACATGCATTTTTCTATAAAATTACATTGTTGGTCAAATAATCCTAAAAGTTTCTCTATTTATGTAATTTATTTTTTATTATAAACATTCTATTATTCTGAGAGTGATATTTTCATTATTCATGAATCACATGAATGTTACTCTCATTTATTTCACTTTTCTCCCCCGTATTACATTTATATTTACTGAGAGAGGCATGTAGTTCAAACCATTATATTTTTTGTTCCCATATATTCCAAAACATACATAACATCCACATAATCATGGTCTTTTTAGATGAAATATATTTTAATTTATAATGTTTTTTGAAGTTCATAATATCTTTATATATTTATTTCTCCATGGAATATGACAGCATTTATATAGAGATTATTCTCAAATTTTGTTTAGGTGATGTTTTTGTCAAATAAAATTTCATATTTTGTTCTCCTAACACTTTTTAAAACATCTTCATGGGTTTTATAAAAATATATGATATTATATTTATTGAGAGTATGTTTCACTTGAATTTTTGAATGATATTTCCTATCATATTGAGATATTTCATCCATTATCTCTCTGAAAAATTTAAAAAATTTCCCATCATATATCATGAAAATTCAACATCATGAAATCTATATTTATTCTAAAAAATATCATATTCTTTACTACTGTGTTCTATACAATGATATTCTACCTTCTTTAATTGTTCTATAACTTTTTATTTGATTTTAATAATATAATAAATGTCTATAACATAATTGTTTTTAGATGATGTTAATTTCCCACATTATTATTCATACCTTATTTCTTCTTAATTTAAATTTCCTTCTTGAGTGTTGGCCGTTCCTAAATACACACAACATGTTATAATCTCAAGTGATATTATTTTATGGTATATTCACACCATTTTTATTCATTGTTTGAGAAATATTCCATTATTTCAACATTTTCATAGAATGTTCTGATGTTCTCAGGATTTTCGTATTTTGAACAACTAATTACAGAATTTTCATATAAAACATTCATACTCTAAATAATTTTTTGGTTCATCCAAGTGAAATTTTCAATACATACATTTGATTTATTACCTCCTGCATAATTTTTTATCCACATATTCAAAATTTGTTTTTCTTTTGAATCCTTCTCATATACATAAAATTTGATCCTATTGAAATTTCAATGTATGAAAATTCATATTAAAAGTCCTATTTTATACAATCTTGAAAAAGTGAAGTAATATTTTCCCTCCATATTTTCCTCTAACAATAAAATAGTTTTTAGAGAAAAAAGGGAATGATTTTTTATTCATTTCATAGTCATATGTATCTTCCAATTTGTTATGGCCACCATTATTATAATCATAGTTTTGTAGCTTTTGATTTTCTATTGCATCAAACTAAATTTCATAAATGATATTATTTTTTAATATTTGTTCTTCCCCCATTTAATATAATGTAAATTAGTTATGTAATTCATTAGGAGATAAATCATATCTTTCTATCAATGAAACATATACAGAATGTTTCTAATAATTCTTTTAATATTAGCAGAATATTCTAAGATAACATTGAATCCTATAATATTAATAAAAATGTCATTAAACATATTTAAATACTCAATAATAGTTCAATACTTTTCCATTCTGATATCATTAAAATGTCAACACTGTTTTTTTATTTTCTTCCATTACTTTTATATTTCCATTGAATTTACTTATGAGCTTGTACAATGATTAAATATTTGTCTTAAGACTCATAAATTTATGAAATCTTAACAAATACATTAAAAAATAATTTATATATTTCCATTATACCATAAAAATAAATTTACCCGTGATAGAAATAGGAGAATATATATCTATTGGTGGAAACCTAACTATAGTTGTATCAATTACCTCCAAGACAAGGGATAAAATATATGTTTTGATTGAATTTTTTAAATAGTTATAATTTTTTTCATATAAGTTAAAAATAATTCCATTGTTAACTATGTTGTTATTATCTATGACAATGATCATAATTGGGAATCCTTCATGGATATATCTTGACGATCACTGGGGTTATGAGAACCAATGAGAATTTGGGTTATATCTATTGGTATCTTATACAATTCCAATCCCTTGAAATTATTCACAACAACTTCATAGAGATTTTATATTTTTTAAATTTATTTACTAAATATAATAAAATGATATGATAATACAAAAAAAGTATCATAGGATTTATAAGGTATAACCCCAATGTGAGTGAATTCAACCCTTCCATAGAGGCCCCCATCAATAAATGGATATCATCTTTATTAAAAGTGAATATATGTTGATCAAACTCCTGTTAAACTTATTATATATTTAAATTAAATATATTATAATTAATCCAATCATTTATAATATCCATTTAATGTATCTTATATAATAGATGAATAAGAAATGTTAGAAATAATTATCAGAATAATATCATCAAGAATTTTATTCAGTAAACATTTCCTTGTAGAAAGTGTCCATCTTCTATTTTTTACTATCACAATTTAATTATTTTATGGTTATAATCACTAACTATTCCTTTTATCTATTTTCTATATGATGAAAAATAAATATATATATATTATAACATAATAAAAAACCTTATCTGATGAAATATCTATTTATAAACTATGTATTACGACATAGTCTGATATATATGAGCAATAACTCTATCTGGTATCACTTATTCATACAACATTTTTCAATTCATTAAATAATTATTATCCTAAATGTTATCTCACACTGATTTTATTCTTTTATGAAATTTTATCTTTTTACATATAATAATTCTGTTTATTTTTCAAAATCATACTTTACATGCACCCTATTTTTAGGTTCACTCATAAGATAAATGATGGGAACTAAAATTCATTATCCTGTTAAAATAAATAAAAAATTTATAATCTCCCACTAAAATAACTTCTTACTAGATTTTTCTCAATCCATGAATAATATTATTGAATATTCATGACAAATATTGTGTTGACAACCTTCAATTAATATTCTTAACCTATTATTTATAAAAAAATATACAATTTTTTTTCTTAGACAGATCATAGAAATTGAATGGTAAACTTCGAACCATAATTGGAATATGATTCATTGATATTATTAAAATATTCTTGAAACTCAATGGTGTTCATTACACTTGTTATGGAATTGTATGATACTTTCATCCAATGAATTTTTTCTAATTCCATTGAAAATATTACATTTATGTAACTAGTTATCCACTCTATATCACTCCATTCCATGTAATCATAATTTGTTGATGTTTGATCTATCTAATCAAACAATATTGTTCCATCTAATGAATCATGACATACCTTAAAAAATATATGTTTACAAAACACTACTTATTGTAACCTCATGATATTTTCCATATGATTATGTCATTAATATTTTTTTATTATAATCCTAGCACTGATCCATTATATGATTATTATAATAGTCTATTCCCACATACATTCATTTAGATGTACAACATCATTATTAATGCAAATCTCATTATTATTTTTCGTTACCTGATTAACTCGATCTGATAGCATTACACCATGTAAAAACTATTTGAAATGTAGACTCCTATAACACTTTGTGGTAAGTTGATGTTTATGGAATTCTATATTATCCATATGGTCACATTCAATACATAAACATATGAATAAAAAATATTAATCTCTCCACTTTGTTTTTGGGAAAAATCATTCAAACTCAAAAAGCATGTACATTATTCTTCTCTACCTTTTGAATTTTTTGAAAAATGTAGTATATTATCACTATTTTTACATACCAATAATAAAAATCAATTTTGTTACCTATTTTTATCATTCAAATGATAAACAAATCCTTATTCTTTCTATTAATAGTGGGATACATAATCCCTTGTAAAACATAACATAGAAAACGATTTTACTATTAATGTAAGGAACATGATCATCCTCAAAGAATCCTCTACCTTTATAAATCATTCCAAACATGATTATAGAAATATTATTAAACTATTTTATAACAACTATGAATAAATTAAATTTGATATTTGATATCAATTTTTTTCCTGAAATTCAAAAACATTCATTAGAATGTATGTTTCGAAAAATTACAAAACCGGTTAGAGAAATTTCAAAAAGAATCATCATTTTCCATATAAAATTACCATATTTTAGATTCATATAAATTGTGGGATGGATTATGGGAATTTGATTATGATATGGGATATTTATTACATGATACAATTGTTTTCAAGATCATATTTTTGTAGGCTCACATAGAGATATCATAATTTATCATTTGGACGGTGGAGGATCTGACCATTGAATTTCACTAATATTCATTTTCAAACATCAGTATGGGTGTTTGGAAAATCTCATGATTCCATTAATATTAAAGAAATAATAATTTAGTGATTAAATTGATCATTAGTAATTGTGACCATGTTTTTTGGGTGATTTAAAACAAATAATTATCAACAGGTGATTATACAGAGAGTTTTATGTGCTGAGGTGGAAACCAGATTGAGTGGGTTTATGGACCAATGGTATAAAATATTTTTGTAGTTGATCCATATGGTGTTGTGAAATATGGTTTGAAATAATCTATTGTTATTAAATCCTTTTGGTAGGGATATAAATATTTATATGGAGGAATTAGTTGAATAAACTATGGTGTTCCAATAGTGATGGGGGTGGTTAACCATTATCTTAGTGTTCATGTATGGTTGTGATTGTGACAAAGATTTTAAAGAATAGTTCACTTAGTGTATAAGTTTTCATATCAGAATATAATTAGGTGTTTGATAATAGTATATTATAGGATTATAGTGAATTAATAATCATTTTAGGCTAAAAAATTATGTCAGAAGACTAATGTAGATTCTTGTTGACGTGAAGCCTTATTATAAGAACATTATAACATAAAAATGAAAATTTGGGTCACTGTTTCGAAAAATAATTAATATTGTTGAATTTCATTTGGGGTTGTTTAGTTAAATATAAAATATATAATAATTTTTAGTGATACTAAATATTTACAATTGTGCATACAAAGGTTTTAAATTGGTTTGTTTATTTTTTTCAGGGAGGAGTTTACATGGTGTAGTAATAGGGGACATAGTATAAATAGTTTTTCACGATGGTTACATAAAAATGAAATTTTAAAGTTCTATCATTATTTTTTCACATCAGTAATCTAATAACATATGTGAAAACCCTATTTTGGGCACGTAATCACATTGGTTATTTACATAACCACCGTGATAAATGGGTTTTCACATCCATTATTTGATAACCTATATGAAAAACCCTACGAATATATTTTTCACACCAGTTATAAAATAACCAAAGTGAAAAAATTGATTTTTTAAATATACATTGATTGGTCTCCTCCAATTTTGAAAAGGCATGAAAATAGAAAATCCATCCACTACCAGAAAAAAAAACAACATAAGAGGAAAAAAATAGAAAAGGTAGCACAGAATTGGGAAAAAACATACCATTGAACATTCTCATTAACTAAAAACTAATGTATATTGACTCATCTCCACCACTAATAGTAGAAAAATATAGAAAAAGAGGCACTAGAAAAGGTAGAAAAAATGTAGAAAAATACCCATACCATTGTGCTTTCAAATAAAATAACACACAATCAAAACTATAAAATAATTTTCCCAATTAATTTTGTAAATTTCTCATCTCATCTGCACTATATGATCGTTCATTGTCAAAAATCTAATAAATAATACTAAATTAATTTATCTTAAATGTCAAATAAAACATATTAAATATTATGGGAAGCTTTATAAATAAATCTACCCTTATGAAACTTTGCAATGGTCCCGATTAAAATTATTTTATACATGAATCATAAAACATAATATCCACTTTCAATTCCACCTTCAGGTTTGTGACACTTTTTCAAATATATATTATTTTAAAATAATATTTTTAATTAATATATCAAAAATTTAATTAATTTTAATGATAAATATCCTTATCTTATACATATTTGATCTTCATTCTCTTGTGGATCTTCTTTCTAGTTGTCTCTCTAAATAAATAACATGCCATCTCTAAATATAATATGAATATAATAAATTTTATACATTATAATATAAAAATTATTAAAATAAAAAAACCTATGTGTTCAATATATTAATTAAATTTTCCCCCACTTTACTATGTATAGAGCATAACTAATATATTGTCTTTTCACATGGACAAAAAACAGCCAAAAAACAATGAAAACTAATATAAATGAAAATTTAATATGAATTTTTCATATATTAAGTTGTAAAATAATTTGTGAGAAAAAATACTTCATACTTTTCATGATATGTTAACATACAACACTGAATGATGAAAATCATTTGAAAATTTTCACCTATATATATTGTTATTTAAGCATCTGTTATTGTTCTAGATATAGGAGAAATTAACAATGGCACTGTAAATCCATATAGATATATTTTTTCACACAATGTACAAATTTTATATATATACATAATAAAGAGTAGACATTATTATAAATGTTTAATAAATTATATGAACAAAAATGTGTTAGTAGAAATATATGTAAAAAAACATGCATCATGTTGATTCCCAATTGATCTCCAACTACCATGTCCATGATATAATTTTTTAAAAGGCTCACAGTCATTTGATGCCTACAAATAGCAGCATCAATTAGAATGTTATATACTCCCAAAAACAAATTCTAGTATGTTGATAATTAATCATGACCATTATAATCTTTATCCAAAGTCAAAGAATATTGAATTTTGTGTTTTTTAAACAATATTTGTATAACATTAATGTATTCCCGAAAAAATTAGAGAAATATATCAACATTAAAATGAGAAAAAAAATTTATTTAGAATAATAAATTAAATATAAAATATATACATAACTCTATGAAAAAATATAGACGTATTCATGATGTCCAATCAAAAAAATGATGGATTCCTTGTCCAACTATACTCACCTCATATGTAGTACATTGTATTTTTTCTAATATACCATTAATATTATTTACGGTGAACCTATGATGATATTTCTAAATAATATGATGATTAATGATATCATTGATATGATATATCATCCCATATGCCACAATATTACAAGGATCATAAATAAATAATTCATAGTAACATGGAAGCAGTGGAGGAGGGGGTGTTGGGGTATAATAATTAGTGGAGCTTGAAAATAAATATGTGTGAGTAGGATGAGGAGGGGGAGATGGATCTCTAGTAATAGGTGTAGTAGTTGGATAGGCTGGTCGAGACTGCCCTTGAATTTTTGCAAAAATCTCATGTACAAAAGCTATGATCATGTCCTCCATCATTACTTGTATATTCAAAACATTGGGATCTAAATATTATATATTTCTTATAAAGCATATACATTAAAGAATCTTACAAACATTGAATCACTTTTATTACGGATACACTTGGGTGTTCAGGATTTTCCAATGCTACAGATAAAATTTGCTATCAACTGTAAGTAGTAATGATCCCCCGTGTGCTCTAATCCTCAAGATAATCTTGTATAAAATATTGGAAAAAATAATGAATCAAAACATATGAAGAGTATGTTTAACTTACCTAAAAAACAAACATCTTATAATCTTTTCAAATACAACCGTTCCCTCTTCCATAATATATAGTCATTTTATGCCATTTTATCCCTATTTAATTTTTCATGTCTAGAAGGGGGAATGTGGGGAAACCATTCCAGATCCTGATGACTAATCTCTCATTATTTGTTTTTTTTCTTCTAGAATGTGTTCTTCCAATAAATTATACCCTCCCTAAGATATATTTTTAGGGTATATATTTCTAAAATGAATCTCTTGAAGAGATCTCTTTGGGTTCTCTATATTATCAATTTAGAATAAAGAACCCACTAAAATGGTCATTGAAATAAAATGTCATTTTAAAAGGTCACATTGAACATACAAAAAACACATCTCATTATATACATTAAAAAAATTACATGTATATTAATATTTAAATGGATATATATAATATGTATTTTCAGGATATTAATTCCAAAAATTGAACTATGATGTTAAGGATAATTTAAAATCATTCCTTTTCCTAGTATCTAATTATATATATTTCCTTCTGACTCCTCAATAGTTAGGTATATCATATATCATCTAATAATAAGGGGTAAAACATATATTGCTATAAAAAATTCCATATAAGTAAAATAATAACAAAAAAACATTCCAAAATGGTCTCCCACAATAGTTACAGTGTCTCTTTGTCAACACTACGCTTGTCATCATAGAGAATACAAGCTCATTATTTTATCTAGTACTGATACAAAAGTCTTGAATTTTTTTTCATTTGAACCTATTGGACTATAATTATCATCAATATCCAATGGTATCCTCTATTCTTATTTATGGGAAATTGATAATTTTTGGTAAACGTGTGGTGCCATGTCTACCAACCCTCAAACTCTTTTTCCCCTATGGCAGTACTTGTCTCATATAAAGAAGGATGGGTAGGCTCATTAATATGAGAATTTATTTTTTAAACCCCATAGTTATGGGTGTGATCATCTAAAAAAATATTTAGTGGATCAGAGGTTTAATCGTGAATTTGTTTACAAATCAAGGTAACCTCAATTATTCCAAAAATATACATATCCAACAATTATATGAAAATGAAAATAATAATTTAACAAAAATCAATGAAAAGAAAATGAAACTAAATGCAATGAATTTTTATTCATATTTTTTACAGTTTACTAAAATGAAAACAATATTAATAAGAGATGAAATAACAAAATTGAATAAAAACTAACAATATTAATGGGAGATAAAATGACATTGCAAAAAGTAACCAACCTAATAAAGAATTTTTAAAACAATATAAATTATTTTATAATATATTCTAACATAATATATTATGTTTTTATTTAATGTTATAAATTGAAAATATCTTTTTTTCATCAAAATAAAATAATAGATAAGTTACATAATGGTAAACATGGAAAACAAGACATACATAAAATAATATAATAAAAAATTTAACTTATTAGTTACAATACATGTTTTAAAAAACAATAGAAAATTAAAATATTTGACTTATGAAATTTAAAATACATAGCCATTATTAAACATACATTACCAATATTTTTAGGAATGTGTTAAAGTGTTTTTTTCCAAATTACTTCATTAGGAACATTATATATAAAACAAACTTGTTCTTCAATGTGTTCATCTATATTATTTGTATATCATTCCATGGATGTAGGGATATCACAGTAATCACCATATTCTTCTTGTTTATCATCACCAGCATAATTGTTTTCAAGTAAAAAAATAGTCCACTACATATCAGATTGATCAAAAACCAATAAAATATATTTTTAATGTGTTTTTATGAAAAAATTATGATTTTTAATTCAATTTTTGAGATTTATTATATTCTATCCAAATTCAACATTTCAGAAAATATTTTTACCGATAAACCATTTACACATAAAAAATGGAGCATGAAATTTATTGTAATCAACCACCCATATTTCCTCAATTACTACATAACATGTGGTTGTTGGAGAGATTAGGTTTTTGTCATTGGAATTTGAAAAAAATAATTTATTTTAGGAACACTGGCACACTACTATTCTGAAATGCACTTATGTTGTTCTGATATTTAATAAGAAAATTGTAGCCATTAATGACCTTCTTGGACCATGATAACAAATTTATACTTGGAAAAAGAACTAACCATATCAGTGTATGTTATGAATCTGGTTTTATATTCTATTAAAACTAAGGAGAAAAATTTCTGTTATTCTCATTTAGAATCTAGATATCATTCTTCTCTGGATAACATTATTTCATCTCCTAAATATTTAATGTTATATATGGTTGAGAATAATCTATGTAAATCATGATGTATAACTTTACCTTATTTATATATTCATATTTCAACTATTTTAATTTCAAGCCACAAATCCCCTTTCACCCAAAATTAACTAATTCATAGAGAGATGTAGGTAATCTAATGTGCTCCACATCTGATAAATAGCATGTACACAACATTGAAACCTACTCATAAATATACTTACCATCAATGGATGCTTCAGTTTGATATGTATTCTTAACATAACCATTCAATATCTTCATATCAATTTCAAAAGGATATATCGATTATTGTTATACAAGTCTGCAAATCATTATTTATCGCACAAAATGAACCATTAAATGCACCATGATATCAAAAAAATATGGTAGAAAATGAATTTCCAATTAACAAATTATAGAAACCACTTCAATATCCAAAATATTTAATGCATTCAAATAAATCAACTTATTAAAAAATTATTTAAAAAACAACATACCTTCGTGATAGTAATTCTGACAAGGGTGGTAAATTTTCTACCCAATGCAACTGGAAGGAGTTTTTGTGTCATGAAATTTCAATCATGACATTTCATACCTTTTAAAATCAATTACTTTAAAGACATAATATTATTATCATTTAAATAATAACCATGTTCTAATTTGATCTTCTGAAGACATTGAAAAAAATATATTTTTCTTGATCTCTGATAATGTATGACATGTCCAAGGTAGGAATGTTCACATTCCATGAGAAGTGTGATCCAACTCCAATCATATTCCAACTATGATTAAATATATCATTGCATTCAACCCCTCATTAATATTTCCTTGAATATCTAAAAAATTTCCAATCAAATATTTATAGATATTCTTCTCCATGTGTATGACATTAATGTTACGTTTCACCTCACGATATCTCCAAAATGGTATCTCAAAACAATTGAATAAATCTCTACTACATTTATATCATTACTAGATTTATGTGTCTTTTATAATATCACATCAATGTATTTCAACCTCCCAAAATACTGATTAGTTGATAATGGGTTTTGAGAAATATCAAATATATATGGGCAATTAAAATAATTTTTCAATCTTCAAAAAGAGTGATCCATAAGTAAAAACATTCAATGACCCATGTTAATTTTTTTCCTCCCATGATGCAGTTGACCATATGATGTCTATTATTTACAAATTAGACCAGATTTATGCCCCTTCACATAGTATATGGACAAATTTCCATATGTTGGGTAGTAATTTATAATGATCATGATCATCATCTGTAGTTTAATGTATTCCATTTTTTTAATAATCAAACCCCCTATACAATCATTCTATAAAAGTTTAAAATCATAAATTATTGGTGAAAAGAAAACCTCAATATAATTTATGGACTATTTTGGTCCTCTCCTCATTCAACTCAAGATGCTTTTTTTCATAAAAAATTCAAGAGATAAGATGTAAATTACAAGTGAAACTATCCATAAAATATGTGTGATACTAAGGCTTTGATATGGATTCAATCCATCTGGGAATTGTCCATGTATGATATTTTGAACATCCTTTCAGAATATATTAAACTAGATATCTATTTTCATTCACTGAGGAAAATTAGATGGATGTAAAATTTTCCATCATATATATTCTCATCACCAGGCCATCTTATTTTTTTACATCCTATGAATTATGAAATTATCATCTCAAATGATTTGTTATAGGTTGATAGTAAAATTGATTTGTAGGGGTATCTAAAACTAATTAATCAGCCTATGATTTTTATTTCAAATTATACCATGATGTTCCCTATTTTGGAGACTCTTACATAAATTTTTTTTCCTATAAATCACATAGTCATTCTGGCATTAATGTATTTACTTTTACCCAAATTCCTTTGGGAATAATATTTTCTTGGGTGTATAATGTGAATTTAGAAGATCCATTTATTTATTAAGAACGATTTTCAACAATTATATCTGCACTTCAAAACAATTTTCACTCCTTCTATGTTTCATATTTAGGTTTATCAATCATAACAACATTGATAAACACATATACTCTATTCACCATAGATATATTGTGTTTTTAGCATCACCATATAAATGTTAAATTATGGTTTTTTTCTCAATTTCCTCTATATCTATATCAAAAAATTATTTCATCAAGTTTATCAGATTTTTCATCTTGCAATGCACCATTACTCATAGATCTAGAATTATTCCCGGTTTCACCGTCCCAAAACCAAGGGCTGTAGATCGAATTAAAACTATGAAAAATTAAATGATCTTTTATATCTACGTTTTTCATCTTCTTTAAATATAAACATTTCACGCATTGATAGAAAACATTTCTTTTAAAAAATTCCAAAATAAACATCTACACATTTCTTATATTTTTCAGCTATTGGATGTGCATTAATCCATCTTAAATTTATTATCTATAAAAATATAAAAAATAAATATAAAAAACAAAGGTAGTAATTTATAATATATTGAGATTTAGAATAACATAAAAAAATATTGAAAATCAAGAATGGAAAAATTAGAAGGAAAACAGAAAATTTTGATGAGAAAATTCATTCATACAGAAGGAATTAAAATTTTTTTTACATTAAAAATTTCCTATTTAAAATAAATGAATATAACCAAATGAAATTTGAAATAAATAGGTATAACAATGTCTATAAACCAATAGCCATAAAATATATATAATGGAAAAAACTAATTCATAGTTGATTATTTATAAAAATAAAGCCTGTATAATATTTTCTTATTAATAATATAATTTAATCATTAATTGAGTATTCATTTAAAAAATAGAACAATAAATAAAATCGTGAACTAATCAGCGCATTATAATATAATAATTTTAATATGCAGTATCAATCATGTGAGGTGTGCCCGAAAAATTTGACTTTAACATGTTCCAACAAGAATCATACCTGAAAAATAACTACCACAATTGATTGATTTATTATGATACTTTCTTTTAATTGAGTATATCAACTGGGAAAATAATAGGAATTATAATTTTAAATATAATTTATATTCCACTTTCAACAATTTTTGTTACATAATACTATACTGAAACATTTAATCCATCAGAAATCAATATCATTTGATCCCAAACCAGGATATGATGTTTTCAGCATGATTTATTTACAATGCATTTACAAGTTTTAATTCACCAAAAAAAGAGTACAAATAAGGGTACTAATACATAAGAACACAAAGGGAGTTTTTTTCTATTTGTTACGAAATGTAAAATAGCCAAAAATAAATATTTCATAGTGCACCCATGTCGATGATATTAACTCATTAATGATGTCGTAAGATTTAACAAAATCATGTTCTATGAAATAGTTAGTTCACAAGACAAAAAATGGAATTTCATTCAATATTAAACCAAAGCACCATTAAATTTTTCAATAATAATAAATAAAATCATCTTCAAATGTATCCTCCATTATTAAAACTAAATTGAATGTCCATGTAGGGGGTTCTGATGGTTTCCTAGTCTATAGTTGTACCATATGGATAAATTCAAAAAAATATAAAAATAAAAAACTATTAATAATTTATAGCTTGTTGGACTGAAAATTGAATAACTATGGAAGCCACAACATGAAGAAACCACTAAGTAGTACAACCTTGATAATATAACATAATGAAATTATCACCTAGTGACAGATAAAAAATCCATTGATAACAATAAATAGAAACTAGTATATCATTCTAAAGAAATAATTCTATATCCCTATAAGGATAAAATAATATGCACTTCACAACCAACTGATTAACACATTATAAAATATTTTCAAACCATCAGGTGAGCTAGTTAGAGATGAGAAAATCTATAATCAAACACACAATAATGACAATGAAAAAAAACTTAAATGTATTAAAATGGTAATATGAGAATGAAGAAAACCAAATTGAATAATCATCAGTTAGATATTCGAAGAAAAATATTGAACGATAAGAGATAGATGAAAATTTTTTAGGCTTAATTTAGATGTGTAACCCAATTCTGAAAAAACACTATAGTTATATTTAGATCATAAGGTGATATTTGTACCCCAAGATCAAAGAAAACAGAATGTGTAAGCTTCATTGAGAGAGAAATGGGAGCTCTATCATGAAACTGGCAGATAGAGAAATAAAAACCTCAAATGCTACATAAATTTTGAAAGTTGTATAGACATTGGATTTATAATTAATTATGATAAAAATGGGTTGTTAGAGGTCTTTTATGTATGTTATACTATGGATAATGTAAAAAAAGGTTCTTTTAGGGCTCTTAAATTATATAACCAATGTGAAAGAGCACCCAATACCGATGATTTAACTTCAGTTTTATTATAACCGATGCCAAAATGTAATATGTCCAAATTTTGACATCATTTATTAATAACCAACGTTATAACTACACCATAAAAACAGGTTTTCAACTATTGTTAGAATATTTTATTGTACATGGATCAAGGTATGGGTTGTGTTTCATGTTCTTGAGTGACATATGGTGTTGATTTTATGTTACCCGATTGATATTTTTGGCTAATGGATACTAACCATGTTATATCATAGGGGAATGGTACATTTTCATGTGTTATGATATTTTTCATAATAATCTATTGAGAGATAAAACATGGAATAGTTATTTGGGTTGTGGATCTTATTTTAAGAGAATACCATGTTTTTCCTAGTGATATTCAAAATTGCAGGATACATGGATGAAACTGAGAATGGTGTTATCATGAATAGAGCTTCGTCAAGTAGATGGGACTATATTATGAGGGTTCCAAAGGATAAATTTTGAGGTTTCAGTGGTTGGGATTCCATATGGGGTGTCCCCAAGAGGTAAGAATATTATGTTTCCCCCACCCCCACTATGATATCTTATGTACTATAGAGTTCTAGTTGATCCATAATTTGGAGCTTCAGGGTGGAACTTTACCTCATAACTTAGGGGTGAAGAATTCAATGGACCCTAGGTTAGTGTATTTTCACAAATGGTATCTATTAAAACAACATAATTTTTCTATGTACCTGATTTTTGTTAAGGGAATACTAGTTATTTTTTAGTCAACCCACATAATAGTTATAGGAATGGGTAGATTCTTGAGATCCTTATTTGACAAGATCTCCCCACCATTTTCCTTTAATTTATCCAATATTCTAAGTGTTATTTTATCGATTTTTTGTGGTATTTGAGTTATGATATTTAAAATATATTCTGTTATTTGTCCTCAATATTGAATTTACTGATTTGTGGTGTATTTTTGCTAACACTTTGAAAATGATTTCACTAAGAAATGATTAAATTTATCTTATTTGATGAGGCATTTGTCTATATGAATATAGTAGATAATTTAAGGATCAATGCATGAGGTTCAATTAAAATTCTTTTGGGTGGATTTTTTTAGTAATTATTATGTGATTATGACACATTGTTAAAATTGATTAATTAATTATAAAATGTCACAAATAAATTTTTTATGTTGAGGAATGAGTCCAAATTCAGCTGGTTGTACAACCTCTAGAAAGGCCTGGTTGGGCTTGGAAATGGTATTTCCAAATTGGTCATTGGTGGTAAATCATGTATGGATGTAGGTGGAGACTACAATTTGAACTAATCTTCCTATTAAGAATGTTTTTAGGATAAATTCGTGTTTTATTGGACTAGGTAAATGAATCGGTGCTAAGAGTAACCTAATGAGAGAGATAGGATGGTGTTGGGGCTCTTATGAACGATATGATTTCTATATAAAACATAGGTAAATTCGAATAACCCAAGTACATTTCTTAAAATGATATAATATTTCATTGATTTAATGGGAGACTTTGGGGGGGGGGTCTTAAGATGCGACTTTTGATAGGAATAGTCGAGCATAGTTTCTCTATAGTTTTTTTTAATTTCTATGTTGATTAGGCCAAGTGGGGGTGGGTGAGATGGTTATAAATATCATTATTATTCTGGAGAAACCTCTTAATGTATGATAAATGGTTACCATTCACAATAAGTTGTATTATCCCTTAGGGTCAGTATTATATTTGATGGAGTGGGTTCCCCACCAGGAAATTGTCTTTAGTGATCTCCCAAAAGTGACATGATATATGGCATGTGTGAGGGTGGTGGGGAGGACTGCTAATATTTTGTTGATTAAGCCTTTAGTATATGAAAAAAATAGTATAAACACTAAGAAAACACCACTATGTTTTTGGGTGTGTATTTGAATACTTGAATATAAACATATATGGATCTAAAAACCCCTATTAGATTTCCTAAAATGTTATTGTGGTTTTTCATTGATCAGTATGTTCTATTTTGAAAATGATATGGTCAAGGTTAGTCAGATAAAGGGTCTAAATAGATGGTGAGGCATGTTTAAAATGAGGGGATAACTATTGAGTGAATATTTCCATGATGATTTTCTGTTGATCCATTAGGATTGGCTTCATTCCATTCATGTGTGTATGATATCGGTGACGGAAAACATTCTAGATGATGATGGGTCCTGATTCATGTCCTCATAATGAACGAGATAACAATATATGGTATTTTATAGATGAAGGGGTTACTCTAAATTTGATACCTGAGGCCTACATTGATTGATAGCGTGCTGGTTGAAAAATCATGAGTGGCATTAGGTTCTGGTTGCTAAATTATGTGAGACTATAATGGAGGCATCACCATGGGTGAGATGGTGCACGAAGTGGACTTACATAAGTGAAGAGGGAAGAAGAGTTATTTTTGTATTGGTATTAGACAGATATTCCATGTCTTGAGTTATATGATATAATTAGAAAATTGAAAAAAAACTAACAATATTAATTTGATGGTCAGGTTCTTGTTACGGGACCCTACCCAAAAGGAGGTAGTAGTCAAAACATTGTGGATGCTCCTCCTAGCATATTCTATTATGGGTTGAGGACTTATAAAGTAACCTTCCATAATTCTATAGGTATGGTTTGGTTTTTATGTAATTTGGTTATTAAATAATAGATTAGGTAGGAGTATGTATTGTTGAGTTTCATATTGTCCTATTACGCATGCAATGACCAGATGCTTATGGAGTTTTTATGCTCTAGTTGTCACATGATATTCTAACATGCATGTGTGAGCATGTTTATTCACTTTATTCATGTATTCATATATATGATGGTGTATATAATGGTAATTTTGGGATACTCAACTATGATTCATTTCTCATTACCTATATGGGAACAATAGTTCTTATGCATAGTTTGTCCCTACTTTTCACTTCAGAACATAGTGTTTGTAGTATATTCGCATATGCTAAGTCAATAGGGTATTGGAGATGGGGACTGTGGCGAGGCTCGTGAACTGTAGTAGATCATTTTTTGTATTTTTTACATGTTTTATTTTTACATGTGATTAGCCAAATGAGTGTCTAGTGGGATGTATCATTTTATGAATCCAAATTGGTTTTTTATACAACGGTTCTTGGATATTGACTATATATACACAAAGGTTACATTTGATATTGATTGGTTATTTTCTGATGTTCCCAAACTATTATTTTGAGGAATGATCTCTCTAATTTAATATTTAAGAAACTTCCATTAGTTTTTAGCCTCTAGTGTATGGGGATGCATGCCTGATTCATGTAGTGTCACTAGTCTTGACACAAGTGACAAGTACTCTATCGGGACATCAAGATAAAAACTATTTTTATTCTACAATCAACTTGATCCTACTATAATTGATTGGTAATGGTATGATGAACATATTATTAGTGTTTTTTGTGGTCCCAAATAGTATTGAAGAGAATTATAATTTATTATCAAATATTAACCCTTAAATATACATCTATTAGTACATAACTACTAAACTAAAATTTCCCCATCAATTATATTATAGAACAATATTCGGCCTTAACCACATCCAGAGAATCTCAAAATATAATATTTATGGGATTGAGATTCTAGCTACTGATATCATGTATAATCAAAGTGGAACCTCATATATTATGTTGAACAACAACATTATATCCCATATACTCATTAGAAAATTCTCCATAGAGACACCTATGATCAAGAAAACATCATGTTCAGTGACATATCATTTATATCAACACGCTTAATCACCTCATAATAGGAAAAAAAATCTTGTATATCTATTTTTATTTGCATCACAAGATGAAATACTACATAAAAATATATATCCCATTACTCATCATCATCTATAATAATGAAATAATGATATTGAAATATCTTAAATCTTATGATAAAATCTAACGCAGTAAAATTAATTTGATAAATTGAAAAAAATACAATTATTATCCATGTCTCAGTGTCTAGAAAACGGTATTCTATAAAATTTACTATTGAAGCTAATTCAACCAAAATAAAGACTCATGTTGATACCAAAAGTATATCTTCCATCATTGAATTGACAGCCCTGACATTATGCTAACAAATGAAGGCTTGTGATGCTTCATAAATACTTGATCCATGTGAAAGGTTTTATCAAACTCAAATAGTCAATATTCAATCTCTTAATACATTATAAATCACTTGTTCATTAGTAAATCCGAATAATAAATATATAATATAGATTTATCCCAAACCTCATCCACTTTAATATTTAATTTCTCAATCCTCTACCATACTAGATTACATTTTTATAGATACTTGTCTCATATAACCCTATATAAATGACCACATTGTATAATGATTGAAATTAATGAAAAGAGGGTAAAATTAAAAATGATTATAAAGATTCCCTAAATATAGATTTTATTCCTATCAGATCTCCACATGTAAATTATCATTTTATAAGAACATCCAGTCATAATCACATATGTTTGACTATATTATTTATATGCCACTCCTATAATAATTATATAAAAAACAAAACTTACCCATATCAATGATTAGTGTTTTTTTTAAAATTTAACAAGACATATATATATATATGAAAATATAGTTTTATTTTCCTACTTCATATAGTAATCTAAAATATAATACTTCATACCACACGATTCAACCTCACTTATGACTTCAATAATCACCATCCAAATCCTAGTTCTCATATAACTATGTTATGACCGAATAAAACCAAAAATTATTTCTTGAATTAAAAGTAGTATTGTGGAAAGCACCCTATGCCCACTTCCAATAGGCCATAGGACATAATTTAATTTTTTTTATAAATGAAACTCATGTGGGATGCATTTCCTTTATAACCTATGATATGAATATAAAATTAATTATAGTAATGTAATATATTCCATGTGATGGAAAACCAATATTAATTGAAATATCTGACTACAAAATAATTTCATATATTATAATAATGTAATACTGTGTCTAGTAGTGGAGAATAAAACCAATCCATCCATAAAATTATAAAATTAATAAAATATCATGTATTCCACATCAATGATATATGAAAACTCAACACATGGGTCAACTATCCACAATCATTCAAGAAAATTATGTCAGAAACCATCACTACTATGTTGGTGAATATGTGTTAAATATATTCATGATATAAGTATTATTATAAAAAATACATTGTAGGATCCCACTCAATCCACTAACTATACCAATGTGATTATAGAATATTAACTCATCTGTGTGTGTAAAATATAATCCAGAAAATCAACTCAATCTCATGTAATGGCCATAAGATCTTGATCAACCCAATAGATCCTCAAAACCATTCCCTTAAAATCATAATGACTTATTGAAAATATATATAAATATATATATAATCCATACTTCCAAAATCATAAAAATAAGTTCTTAATAATTTAGAACATCCTACAATATAATTCTACTCCCAATATCCAATGTTCTACCAATAAACAATTTCAAAAAATTCACATCATAACAATAGTCATTCTCTTAATAACCAATCCATATTCACATATCAGGTGAGTATAAGGGCCTATATAGTTATTCATATAGTGGGTCAAACACTAATTTAATGATGTGTAATACTCATATATCCCTTAAACAAGTCTTTTTATTTTGAATTACTATTAACTATCACTGAATTAAAAAACATGTAATTGGATACATATATACCCATATAGAAAACTGTAATCAAGGACAATGTACACATTCTACCACACATTAAATAAACCACTCCCATTTTTTCTATATCAAAATCATAATATCTCATCAAATCGTCATATTGCCCTCATCATGGAGATCAATGAATTATCAAGTAGAAAAGTATGAGAATATTAATACATAGAATAACCAATGTAATAATAAATGAATCTAAAAATGTTTTTCAAAGGTATTATTTTTCAAAAAAAGATTCCCAATATCATGTTTTGGGTTCGATATTGTGTGATGGAGGAGTCGAAAGAGACATGAGAGATGATTTCGGGAAGACAGACTCAACATTGGGGATGTTTATGTTGAATCTAAAACCATTGGGATCCTAGTACCCGTTGTTGGGATTTCTATAACCCATTAGATACCAATATAATTTTTAATAACTCTATAAATTAAATTAATTGACAATTATTGTTCTTATAGAATGATAAATTATCTCATTTATTATCAATTATAGTTATGAATCTCCCTTTGTACTTTATTTATTATCCCTTTTTAATCACTAGATGGCCTCAATTAATGATTAATTTTGAAGCCACTCATTATAAGAGGTCGATTCTAGTAAGGTTATGACTGATTTTCAATCTATTCATAGTTATCTTCATCATTAAATGCTTTTTAATAGTTTATATCTATATCCTGGTATTTCTAGATTTATTGATTTTTTCCATTTGAGGTTGAATTAATTTATGGAATTCATTGGGAGGGTCCCCAGTAGTGTCAAGTAGTTTCTCCCTTTCTTCCGCAATGGTATTTTAATAGCATGTATGTGTCGTATAAAATTTGGAAGACATATCCTTGTAGTGTTTACCCTAAAAGTAATTTATACTAGTTTACAAACAATCATTTAGTATTATTTTAGGTTATTTGTGACTTTCATAAGTATTAAATCAATACCATTGGTCACTGATGGAAAATTCTCTCTCGAGGAATAATTTGGGACCCCTAATTAGACCAAATACATGTTCTTATGTCGTAGAATTGTACCTAAGAGCTAATGGTGGCCCCCAGGTGTACTCTATTGAGAGGAATAATGTGGGTGTATAAAAACATAGATGAATGGAGGCCTATAAATGATACTTTAACATGAGTTGATGGCATAATACCATATCCCCTGACATGTTTAATGGTTATAATAGATTTAATTTGCTTTTAAGTAGTATATCATTCATTTAAATTTCATGAACTGCAATATATCATTCAATTTAATGATGTTGTATATGATATATCATTTTCAATTATTATTTTAATTATTATATAAAATACACTTGATCAAATTTAAAATGTGACACAACCTTCACCTGAATGAGATGAGTAGTGATGTCTTATTCACTATAATTTCTTGTTTCTAATATATCAATTGTAATCTGTTAGGAACTAGGTGGTCCATCACCCTCCCTTGATAGACCAGTGGTACCTTGTACACATAGACCTCATAAGGATGTGAGGAATCATTAACCATTTGATATTGGAATTAGATGTATGTTGGACACTTAATGCTATATACTTGGAGAGCATCCTTTATTCCTCTAAGTCATTCTGATGGTATATAATTAAATTTGGTTCTTCATTAATTGGGATAAAAAAGAATATGTTGTGATAATAAGGGTGTATAATTCACTTCATATGATATGATGGTGGGGAATCATCCATATATGGTTCACAATAAGAAAATAGATTTTTAGGATGGGCGTTAGTGATGGGCTCATCACCCGTTGCAAATAGTCCTTATCGAAGGGACTATTTAATATGAGAAAAAAAATAATTACTCATACTTTTTTTATTATATTCTATTTTTGAAGGGAAAACTAGCCTATCAAAAATAATTACCATGAATTCATGCCAATCAAAAGGAAATGTTTTTGCGATGGGGATATAACGCTCGTTGCAAAAACCACATGTCATTCATGTTCTTTTCGACGGGAACTAATTCGCTTTTTAAATAAATTGTTGGATGAAGGATATTTGCGATGAGACCCATCGCAAATACCTTTTCAGTTGTAGAGACCCAATCTTGACATACATGGACGTTACATTACTTTTTCAGATTAATTAATACATAAGAAAAAACAGTCACCCAAGGACCATAATAGTTTACTGTCTTCAGAAACATGGAACATAATCATCTAATCATGGTGAAATATCTTCCACATCTCCAATAAAGATATTACCCTTTGGTTCCCATACCAAAAAATGTTCCTTGTATCATGGGAAAATGAATACATATAATGGGTGAGCACAAATGATCAGTAAGGGTAGACATAGAGAATATAAAACAATCCATCAACATTTGAACATATAAACATGAACATAAAATTTAAACATAAAAATCATGAGCAATGACATAAAAACATTCCATATATAAGTCATATAATATAAAAGAACATTATTCATGATAAAATGGAATGGGGATAAAACATTTAATTTTGGAAAACTATTATGCATATGATATGATTTCCATAGTAGCCAAGGCATTGCTGCCAAGACCATCATTGTGGACAAAGTCCATTACTAAACTGGGTTTATTTTCCATTCCAGCCATGTCTATCTAATTATATATAAATCTATACCCAATGCATTAGAGAGAGATATAGGTCCCACCCATCTCATAATGAAATCATTTTTACGTGTGACACAAAATTAATATAAATTATTAATCATAACCCAATGAATAAAATGGGTTTCATAATCTTCATCATATCATAACATCATCCATATAAAACAAATGGATATCATTTAATCATAAGAAAAATAAAACCATGTAAATAATATAGAAATTATACATGAATGATAAACATATTAAATAATGTCATCTTAAATGGAAAATAGTTTTGATAAAACAACTTAAATGAATTCCTGAGGAAAATATCCATTCTTCTTTAAAATTATTTTCTTTTCTCAAAATCCCATGCAATTTTAACGGAAAATAATTTTTTTGAAAATAATCATGAAATCTTGTATAGGTTTCTTATGAAAATACAGTGTTATGAAACCAAAAAAATCCATTCAAGCTGTATAATTAAAAAAAATTATCCTCATACATTCGCCGAAAAAGTCAAAAAGTTCCTCGTTTGGTAAACAAAAAAAGATAACTTCAATAACACGTAGTAAAAGTCAAGATAAGGGGTCAAAATGACTTCAAAATTCACGGAATAGTCATATGAACATTATAAAATCATTTTTATAAAACATGGACATGGATGATAAATATAACACCAGTAAATACTAATGAATAAACAATCTCAGATAAGAATTAGATTGGAATAATTATCCATTACCTTATGTCCAATTTATTCCATATGTGTCCAAGACTCCCCTATAGTGGGTTTAAACATATTATTTACTTATATCATAACCATAATAATATTTATGATATCATATATGATCCACTTATAGTACTGGAAATGCAGGATTTCCCAACAGTTCTGAACCATTAGGAAAGGCTACAGAACCTTTGGTATATATTATACCAACGGTTCTGCAAACTTTAGGGAAGTAAGCCACTGGGAAAGCTTTTCCCAATGGTTTACAATGAACTGTTGGAATAGGTTACAATAAATTAACCTATCCCAACGGTTTGGATTAAACCGTTTGGAAAACCAAATAGACTGCTGCTTTCCCAACGGTTTCTAAACCGTTGGGAAAGGATTTTTACCAATGGTTGAAAGAAACGTTCATAAAAAAATGCTCAGAGAGGCTATGCCAATTGTTTCAGACTGTTGTCATAGCCTATGCTGTGCAAATGGAACAGCAGCCTGCAATTTTCACAGCAGCGACAGTCTCATTTTTGTGCAATTTTCATATCAGCTAGTCCATTCCCTCTCATTTTAAATCATTTCCAATTAATTTACCTCCAATAAAATAACACATAATTATGCTATTATTGTACCTACAATAACCAACTAACACATACATATATAGAACAAATTCATACAAATTTAACATATAATGCATCCTAGAACTATACACATCTAGAATTAAATCATAATTCATAATGTAATTATTAACATACATAATTCATTTAGAATGCAGTTTAAAATTTAGATGACAATTATATGTGGAATCTGGAATTCAATTCATAATTTGATCGGTTTTTCATATACCACATGTTTTTACTAGAAATGATATCCATTTTAAACAAAATACATTAACCTAGAGTGATACCGGCCACACCCTGGCAGGGATTGAGGCGAGGTTAACTCGTACACATCACAAATGACCCATGGATCATTGTCCTAATGTATAAACATATTCCGAAAGCGTTTTTCGGTTTTCCGTATGGTAGTTGTTGTTTTCACTTAAAATGAAGTGCTTTTTAAATAAAAGAGAGACACATTGAAAGGTTCCAGCCACACCATGCCTCAAATTGAGGTGGGGTCGACTCATACACATCACAGATGACCCATGAATCTTTGTACTACAGTATCAACACAATCAGAATCCCTTTGGTCGGTTTTTCATATGTACATAAAATTTTGTCCATTTTAAACAAAAGAGAGAAATTTATAGTGATACCAGCCACAATATGACTTGGATTAAGGTGAAGTTGACTCGTACACGTAACATATCTTCCATGGAACGTTTTCCTAAAGTTTCAATAGATTCTGAATGTGTTTGGTCAGTTTTGTGTATGCCAGTTGTTCTTTTCACTTATAATCCATCCCATTTTAAACAAAAGAGACACATTTAGAGTGGTACCGATCACACCGCGTCTCAGATTTATACGGGGTTGACTCGTACACATCTTAAATGACCCATGGATAATTTTCCTAAAGTATCAACACAATACGAATGTGTTTGGTTGGTTTTCTGTATGTCAGCTGATGTTTTCTCTTAAAATGATGTCCTTTAAAAAAAAGACAGACACTTTGAGTTGTTCCAACCACACCGCGACATATATTGAGGCGTGGTTGATTCATACATGTCACTTATGACTCTAGGATCATTGTTCTAATGTATAAACATAATCAGAATCCGTTTGGTCAGTTTTCCGTATGTACTTAAAATATTGTCTATTTTAATTAAAAGAGATACAGTTAGAGTTATCCTGACCACACCGGGGATTGGATTGAGGCGGGGTTGACTGATACATGTCGCATATGACCCATGGATCATTTTCCTAAAGAAAAAACACTTTTCTAATGCGTTTGGTCAGTTTTTCGTATGTCATTTTTTGTTTTCACTTAAAATGATGACCATTTTAAACAAAAGAGAGACACTATGAATGGTGTTGGCCACACCGCGCCTCGGATTGAGGCAAGGTTGACTCATACACATCAAATATGACCCATGGATCATTTTTCTAAAGTATCAAGACAATCCGAATTCGTTTGGTCAGTTTTCTGTATGCTAGTTGCTGTTTTCACTTAAAATGAATTCCATTTTAAACAAAAGATAGACACTTTGAGTGGTGTCGGCCACACCGCTCCTCGAACTAAGGCGAGGTTGACTCGTACATATCACATATGACCCATGTATTTTTATCCTAATGTTTCAATGGAAACTGAATGTGTTTGGTTGGTTTTCTGTAAGTACTTAAAATGTTGAACATTTTAAATAAAAGAAAGACACTTATAGTGATCCCGACCACACCGCGACTCGGATTGAGCCTTGATTGGCTCGTACATGTCACATATGACCCATGGATCATTTTGATAAATAATTAACATAATTTTAATGTGTTTGATCGGTTTTCCGTATTCTAGTTGTTCTTTTCACTTATAATCCTATCCATTTTAAACAAAAGAGACACAATTATAGTGGTACTGGCCACACCACGAATTATATTTAGATGGGGTTGACTCGTACATGTCTAAAATGATCCATGGATCATTGTCTTAAAGTATCAACACAACCCGAATGTGTTTGGTTGGTTTTCTGTATGCCAGCGATGGTTTCACTTAAAATGATATCTTTTTGAAACAAAAGAGAGACACTTAGAGTGGTGATGGCGACACCGTGCCTTAGAATGGGGCGGGGTTTACTCTTACACATCACATATGACCGATCGATCGTTAGCCTAATTCATAAACACATTTTGAATGCATTTGGTCAGTTTTTATTATGTCAATTTTTGTTTTCAATTAAAATGATGTCCATTTTTAATAAAAAGAGAGACACTATGAATGGTGTCGGCCACACTGCACCTCTAATTGAGGCGGGGTTGACTCGTACACATCACATATGACCCATGCATCATTTTGCTAAAGTATCAACACAATTAGAATCCGTTTTGTCGGTTTTCTGTATGCTAGTTGTTTTCACTTATAATGATTTCCATTTTTTAAAAAATAGAGACACTTTGAGTGGTGTCGGCCACACTGTGCCTTGTATTGAGGCGATGTTGACTCTTACATGTCACATATGACCCATGGATCGTTCTACTAATGTTTCAATGGAAACCGAATGTGTTTGGTTGGTTTTCTGTATGTACATAAAATGTTGTCCATTATATACAAAAGAGAGACACTTAGAGAGATCTCGGCCACACCGTAACTAGGATTGAGCGTGGTTTGGCTCGTACACATCACATATGACACATGGATCGTAATGATAAATTATCAACAGAATTCTGAAGCGTTTGGTCGGTTTTCCATAGGCCATTTTTTCTTTTCACTTTTAATACTGTCCATTTTAAACAAAAGCGACAGAGTTAGAGTGGTATCAGACACACCGCACCTCCAATTTAGAGTGGGTTGACCCATGGATCATTTTCCTAAAGTATCAACACAATCCGAATGTGTTTGGTCAGTTTTACGTATACCAGTTGATGTTTTCACTTAATATGATATCCTTTTGAAACAAAAGAGAGACACTTAGAGTGGTTCCGGCCACACCGTGCCTTGGATTGAGGCGGGGTTGACTCGTACACGTCACATATGACCCATGGATCATTTTCCTATAGCATCAACACATTTAGAATGTGTTTGTTCAGATTTTCGTATGTCACTTTTTTTTCACTTAAAATGATGTCCATTTTAAACAAAAGAGAGACACTATGAATGGTGTCAGCCACACCGCACCTTGGATTGAGGTGGGGTTGACTCGTACATGTCACATATAACCCATGAATCATTGTGATAAAGTATCAACACAATCATAATCTAATTTTTTTAGTTTCCTCTATTCAATTTGTTGTTTTCACTTAAAATGAAGTCCATTTTAAACAAAAGAGAGACACTTTGAGTGGTGTCGGCCACACCACACCTTGGATTGTGGCGAGGTTGACTCGTACACGTCAAATATGACCCATGGATCATTGTTCTAAAGTTTCAATGAAAACTTAATGCGTTTGGTGATTTTTCCGTATATACTTAAAATGTGGTCCATTTTAAACAAAAGAGAGACACTTAGAGTGATCCTAGCCACACCGCGACTTGGATTGAGCCCGGATTGGCTCGTACATTTCACATATGACCCATGTATTGTTGTGATAAATTATCAACAGAATCCAAATGTTTTGGTCAGTTTTCTGTATGCCCGTTGTTCTTTTCACTTGTAATAATGCCCATTTTAAACAAAAGAGACACAGTTAGAGTGGTATCGGCCACACCGATCCTCAGATTGAGGCGGGGTTGACTCGTACAATCACATAGGACCCATTGATCGTTGTGATAAAGTATACACACAACCCAAATCCATTTGGTCGGTTTTCCGTAAGCTAGTTGTTGTTTTCACTTAAAATGATGTCAATTTCAAACAAAAGAGATACAATTAGAGTGGTGTTGGCCACACCATACCTCAGATTGAGGCAGGTTTGACTCTTACATGTCACATATGACCCATGGATCGTTTCCTAAATCATCAACACATTTCGAATGCATTTGGTCAGTTTTTCGTACATGACTTGTTGTTTTCACATAAAATGATGTCTATTTTAAACAAAAGAGAAACACTATGAATGTTGTCGGCCACACTGCACCTTAGATTAAGGCGGGGTTGACTAATACACGTCACATATGACCCCTGGATTGTTTTTCTAAAGTATCAACATAATCAGAATTTGTTTGGTTAGTTTTCCTTATGCTAGATGTTGTTTTCATTTAAAATATTTTCCATTTTAAACAAAAGTGAGACACTATGAATGGTTCCAGCCACACCACACCTCGGATTGAAGTGGGGTTGAATTATACACGTCACATATGACCCATGGATCATTCTCATAATGTTTCAATGGAAACCAAGTGCGTTTGGTCGGTTTTCCGTATGTACTTAAAATGTTGTCCATTTTAAACAAAAGAGAGACACTTAGATTGATCTCGATCACAGAGCAACTCGTATTGAGCCTGGGTTGGCTCTTACATGTTACATATGACCCATGTATTGTTGTGATAAATTATCAATAGAATCCAAATGCTTTTGTTCAGTTTTCCGTATGCCAGTTGTTCTTTTCACTTATAATCATAACTATTTTAAACAAAAGAGACATAGTAAGGGTGGTACCGGCCACACCAAGACTCGGATTGAGGCGGAGATGACTCATACACATCACATATGATGCATTGATCATTTTTCTAAAGTATCAACACAATCAGAATCCATTTGGTCAGTTTTCCGTATGGTAGTTGTTGTTTTCACTTAAAATGAAGTCCATTTCAAACAAAAGAGAGACACATTGAGTGGTGTCGGCCACACCGTGCCTTGTATTGAGGTGGGGATTCCACGTACATTTCACATATGACCCATGTATCGTTTTCCTAAAGCATCAACACATTTTGAATGTGTTTGGCCTGTTTTCCGCATGTCACTGGTTGTTTTCACAAAAAATGAAGTCCATTTCAAACAAAAGAGAGGCCCTATGAGCGGTGTCGGCCACACCGCACCTCGTATTGAGGCGGGGTTGACTCGTACACATCCCATATGACCCATGGATAGTTGAACTAAAGCATCAACACATTTAGAATGCATTGGGTATGTTTTTTGTATGTCAGTTGTTGTTTTCATTTAAAATGATGACTATTTTAAACAAAAGAGAGACACTATGAATGGTTTCGGCCACACCGCGCCTTGGATTGAGATGGGGGTGACTTGTACAGGTCACATATTACCCATGGATCATTGTGCTAGAGTATCAGCACAATCAGAATCCGTTTGGTCAGTCTTTCATATGTACTTATAATGTTGTCCATTTTTAACAAAAGAGAGACACATAGAGTGATCTCGGCCACATTGTGACTTAGATTGAGGCGCACTTGACTTATAAATGTCACATATGACCCATGTATCATTTTCCTAAAGTTTCAATAGAATCTGAATGTTTTTTTTCAGTTTACCGTATGTCAGTTGGTGTTTTCAATTAAAATGAAGTTCATTTTAAACTATAGAGAGAAAATTCAAGTGGTGTTGGCAACTCCACACCTCGGATTGATTCTAGGTTGACACTTACACGTCACATATGACCCATTGATCATTTTCCGAATGTTTCAATAGAATCCGAATTCGTTTGGTATATTTTCTGTATGTTAGTTGCTGTTTTCACTTAAAATGTTGTCCATTTCAAAAAAACCTGAGACACTTTGAGTGGTTTCGGCCACACCGAGCCTCATATTGAGGAGGGGTTGACTCATAAACGTCACAATTGACCCAAAGATAATTTTCCTAAAGTATAAACACAATCCGAATGCATTTGGTCAGTTTTCCGTATGTCAGTTGTACATTTCACTTATAATGTTATCCATTTCAAACAAAAGTGAGACACTTCGAATGGTTCTGGCCACACCGCGCCTTGAATTGAGTCAAGGATGACACCTACACATCACATATGACCCATGTATAATTTTGATAATGTCTCAACAGAATTCAAATGCATTTGGTTGGTTTTCTGTATGTTAGTTGTTCTTTTCACTTAATATCTCATCCATTTTAAACAAAAGAGACACAATTAGAGTGCTACTAGCCACACCACACTTCATATTTAGATGAGGTTGACTCGTACACATCACAAATGAACAAAGGATAATTGTACTAAAGTTTCAACATAATCTGAATGCATTTGGTTGGTTTTCCGTATGTCATTTGTAATTTTCACTTAAAATGTTATCAACTTCAAACTTAAGTGAGACACTTCGAATGGTTCCAGACACACCACGCCTCAGATTGAGACGGGGTTGACTCGTACATGACACATATGACTCCTATAACATTGTACTAAAGTATCAACACATTCAGAATTTGTTTGGTCAGTTTTTTCGTATGTCAGTTGTTGTTTTCACATAAAATCATGTTCATTTTCAACAAAATACAGACACTTTGAATGATGCCGGCCACACCGCGCCTCAGATTGAGGCGGGGGCTATCTCGGGGGTGGGGGCTATCCGGGGGGGCTGTATGGGGGGATATCTTGATCAATTTGTCCCACATCACCATCACCATCATCACCATCATCATCACCCTCATCCTCGTCCCCATCATCATCCTCGCACTCCTCAGCGCCATCCTCCCCGGCCTCGACCTCCTCCTCACCCTCGCCATCCACCTCGCCCTTCTCCTCTCCCTCTTCTTCAACATCAGACTCCTCACCATAGTCATCTTTAGGATGGAAATCACCTTGACCACCACTGGAACTGCCTCCTGGTGCACCATATACAGAACGTATCGACGAAATATATTCATCAAAATATGGGCTGGCCACTGGTGGAAGTGTTGGATATAGAACATCTATAAACTTCATAAATGCACTTTTTTCCGTTTCAGACTATTCTCCCGTCTCTGTGGCCCTTTTCTCACCCTGTTCTGCATGTTCCCTTTCTTTCTGCAGCTCGGTGGCACTACAACTCGTACTTGAGGTGGCCCAATACTTTATCGGGGCTATCCTAGGTTGGTAACGTACTCTGCCAGGATGATCCTCTCCAAACACCTGATGTAAGTGATCAGTGGGCCCAAAATTGTCTTGTTCTTGGGCATTTAGGGCCTCTAACGTAGCATGTTACAAATATAAATTTATTATTAAGTTACAAAATAGATATTAAAATATAAAATCAACAGATAAAAACTTTCAATTAGTTTCTGAGTCGCTTCGTTGAGGGCACTTCCATCCTTTTTCCATCTACTCAAGCAAAACAGTTTTTCTCGAGGCACACATCCATCAATATTCTGTATTTGCCTCTACAAAGTCATTGAAAAATTAATTTATATGAAAACATTAGAAAAAAATTAAATAATTGAGGAAACAAAAGAATGTGTAAGTCGTAAAGAAAACTTATAAACAATTTTCAAACCTACTTCTTCTCATGATCTGACATTGTAGTATTTCATAGTGTGTGGAGGTAATTTTTTTCATCAATGATTTTTTTTCCAGATGATTTATAAATATAATTTGATAATTAAAAGGATAATATTAATTAAATACATGAAAGTTATTATTTAAATACCACAAATTTAATTCATACCATAAATTGGGTAGTCATCCAATGAGTAAACATCTGAAGATACTGCTCTATAAAACAATCATCCACCACTGGTACTGCCTCTAACTCAGTCCCAACACTAGAACACTAGCGAATATACAAGTCATGATTGTAGGCCCTCCAATGATCACCTAAATCCTTTAGATGTTCCGGTCGTGCACCCTCACCATCAGGAAAATTAAATCGAAGCTGACATCAAAATTCTACTTCATATAAATACAAAAATAATTCATGGAATTAAATACAACATATTTTTTACCCAAATCACTGCCCATGCTCTATCATTGACCTCATGTGGGAAATGTCTCCATGATATAGGGTTGACAGAAATGATGTCGGAGTATTTGGAAAGCATCGCCAAAAACTCCGACATTACTGCCCTGTTTTCTCAACCATTTGGTTGTCTTGATTGTAATCCACCATAACATGTGTGCGGTGGTTCCACACTGAATTCATGCATGTATGCCCCCGCCCTGCCTCCTGCTAGTAGATGTATCTATAATGAATGAAAAAAAATATTTTATCAAAACATTTTATAATGAAAATAAATATTTCTATAAAAATTTGTTAGGGTTCAATAAATATACCTCTTACAGTCTAATCGCTGAGCACCGCTGGATCCACATAAACTGATGGAAAAATCTATGGTGGAACAGGAGTTGATGAAGATGGAATATAGAAGCTCAAAGAGACATAAGTAGAAGGAAAAGAAGATGGGATAGGTGTAAGAACAAATTCTGACTAGGGAGTGGAAATTATCACGGTATATGAAAATGAGGCCAGGTGATGAAAAATGTGGCGAAATCATGGGAGGCCTAAATATCCCGTGTGTCCCTAATGACACACTGGGATCAGAATGTGGGAAGGATGACATGTCATTGGGAGGGGCAGGGTCTAGTCTGGTAGTCGAAGCTGCTCATCCACCTATGGTACAAACCCTCCTCGTACCACTGGCCTGAGTACTAGGACCAGTACTAGGCTTCTCATCGAATAACTATTGACGTATAGGTGGATCCTACAAAAAAATTTACAAAATAATTAATCACCTAAAATTATATATTCTTCAAATATATATACATGAAATAAAGTATGCACTGTAGGCACTAATAGTGGAACAACCTTCTCTTCCATTCGACGATTTTTCTCCATAATTGTTTCCTTCATCTCTCTCCAATTGGTTGCACTTACTGCTTTGGATAACAAATATATAATTAATTAGAAGAAAGAAAACTAAGGCGTATCCCAAAAAAATAAATATATGATGGAATAGGGGAATTAATTGGTAATTTTGAAATCAATTGTATTAGAAGATCTTTAATGGATTTAATAAATCATACAAGTTTTAATTTTCACCAAGTTAGAAATATTGTATGACTAGGTTTTAATACAGTTCAAATCCAAAATAGAAAATGAAATTCAACTAAAACTGCAACCAATAAACATTGAAAATTCACATAACATTCAAGTCAGCTAAAACATATTTTTGATCAATACTATGTCAACTTGAATATAACATACCTTAACAAACCATCTCGAGGTAAACCAAAATAATTGAGAACATGGATGAATGATTCTATATATTTTCAGCCTCAACTTCAAGTTCACAATCAACTCTGACAATTGTGTGATTGGAGTCATAAAAAGAAATAAATGGATTGGTTCCAATGGAACTAGGGACAATTTCAATTCCATCATCACCATCATCAAAAATATTTCTTGGAATTACTTCAACTATGACACCAATTTCAGGTCGAAGTTGGTCTTTGACATAAATTTTTTTTATAGCTATTGATGCCAACACATATGGTTCTTCGGTAGCAATAGTGCGAGTCTTATTAATTACTAAAAATAAAAAAAAATCAATAAATGTGCCATGTCTCATCATAGAATCAAACCAATAGCATTTGATCATTGCGACTCATCCATGAGAGTAATAATCCAATATCATTATTTTCTCAATGACTTCGTAATGACCCACATTTTCAAATCATTGTCTACTATTTGATGCACTGGCATAACAATCTATTGTGGCAGTAACCATAAAACCATCATGTTTTGTTCTCATTTCTTTTCTTGTTTAGTGCCAATAAATTTGTACCCATTGATAACAATTGATTTACAGTCACGAACCATGGTATTATGACCAAAAGCCAAAGCTCGTATTTCCTCAGAGATAGAGTCAATAGAAAAACCCAATACCTGCAATATAAATCACTATTAAACTTAATTAAATATTTACATAATTATTTTAAACCATAATATTTTTACCATCAATTTTAACCAAGTAGAAAACTCTTTGCTCTACAAAGTCTCTCTCCTCCTATAAGATAAAGAACGATGCTTCCTAATTATAATTGTTTTATGTTCTCTAAAGATAAAAATATGAATAGATTAATAGATATATATGTAAGATATAAATATTCAATTTAGTTACATGATATAGTCATCAAAAAAATCACAGTTGAACAAAACAGTGTGATGTGCCATCTCCCGCTCTACATGGATTAATGTCTTCAATGTATATGATCCAGGAATTCTTCCTGTTTGATGAAGTGATGGAAAACTGGGTTCAATTTTCTCATACTGTTTTTCTTCATTTCTCATTGGTCTATTTATTCTTGTAGTAATATAAGAATAATACATTGAGAATATGTCCATACATTCTTGAGCCAAGTAACCGTTCATGATAAAACCTTCGGGATGATTCCGATTTTGGACATAAGAATAATGTGTACATATTTCATTCAGTTGGATATATCCAACGAAAATAAAATGGTCCTCTGAGAAGTATTTCATTCATAATAAGGACAGTCAGATGTAGCATTCATTTGAAAAATTATGGAGGAAATATTTTCTCCAACTCACACAAAATTAATGGGGCATCTGTCATCTTTTTTTTCTAGAAATGCTTGGAAAACTTCTTAGCACAATGATCTCTAAACAAATGGAAAAACCGAATAACAGTAACCCTTACATTATTGGATAAAAGATGACAAATTTCTATTGGAAGAAACTCATGCAGTAGAACATGATAATCATGAGTCTTCAACGATTTTAGCTTCAACTATCTTTTGTTGACCCGTTTAGATATGTTTCTTGAATAGCCATAAGGAACTCTAATAATCTATAATAATTTCATAATTTTTTATAAAGGTGTCATCACATAAGAAGGTCATGGAAGTTTCCATTTATATTCACTGATAGGAACAGGATGCAATTCTGGTCTGATGCCCCAATCCACGAAGTCACACCAAGATCGTAAATCAACTATTGTCTTCCCCTTGACATTTACAAGAACCGAAAGCAACATTTCACATATATTCATTTCAATATGCATTACGTCTAATCAATGACGTTCAAATTGGTTGACCAATATGGCAAATCAAAAAAGATACTTTTCTTCATCCAATTACAACAGGTTTTAGTGGAAATATTCTTTCTCTTTCTAGATTTCATTTAACCTTTCCCGAATAAAAAACTAAAATATTTCAATTCATTAAGAACATAAGTTCCACACATACGCTAAGGTGGATCATCGGTCTCTATGGTATTATCAAATATTCCACGATTCATTCTATATAGATGATCATTTGGCAAGAATCATTTATGTTCCATAAAACTAAAACTACAATGAGGTTTGAGTCTTCTGGATCGTGTATTCTTCATAAATATTGGGCATGAAAGTTTTCCCTTCGTTCTCCATCCAAACATCATTGCATAAGCCGTAAAATCATTGATCATCCACATAAGCATAGCACACATCTGAAATATGTCTTTCGAACATGCATCGTATGTGCGCACACCCCATCCCAAAGAAGTTTCAACTCTTTTATTAAAGGTTGCAAGTATACATCAACATCAATGCTAGGATCAGAAGGACCATATATGAGTATACTCGTGAATGTGAAAGGTTTTTTCATACACAACCATGGAGGATGTTTATAAATGTGTATAAAAATTTTCCATGTGTTGTGCCAAGTAAATAGATTAAAACCATCGCATGAAAGACCCAGTCTCACATCACACACATCAGTTGAAAAATCAGGATGTCGAGCATCAAATATCTTCCATGAAAATCCATATGCAGGATAAACCAACACATTATTAGTGTTCTTTCTCTCGGTATCATGCCATCTCATTTTTATTGATATGTCATCAGACATAAAATGATTCTGGTGTCGGGGGATCAATGGAAAGTGCCACCTTACTTTCTGTAGAATGTGGGATGGTGTTCCATCAGATTATGACTTCTAGTGGGATGTTCCGCATTTTATACAATCATTTCATTCAGTGGTTTTGTCCTAGAATAAACTGCAATCTTTTGGGAAAGAATGAATTTTGCTTCTTGAAAATCCATGTTCCTCAACTAACTTCCATCCACTATAGTGGTTTGAGGGAATATCTACATCATCTGCAAGTAAATCCTTCAATAGGGTAAGAATGTAATCGATTGCTGTATTAGAAATCCCAGACATAGTTTTCCCATGAAACAATCAGATTAAAAATTCCATCTTTTTCATTTTATCGCATTGTTGATATACTGGAGTCGTGGTGGCCTCAATAAATTTTTTCACCCTATCAATATCATCATTTTCACTAGATGCATCAGTTTTCCTCATATCGAAGTCTTCTTGAGCCAAAATCCTTTCTTTTTCCTGATGACGAATATACGGAAACCGATCTTCTAACAACTACTCCATTCCAATCCATTCATTTCAATCATCACCAATTTGGAATTTCATTTTCTCTCCATTGTGATACCACCCACAGTAGTTTTCATGAAAACGATTTTTGGTTATGTGCTAGCTGACTTCTTTACGGCTGAACTAGGTTCTACCAATAGAATTGGAACATGGGCAGTGTATGTGACCACTATCTGAAAAATTGTGAAATGAAAAATCGATATAGCTCTCCAAATTGTTTTGAAAATCACTTGAGATACGATCAGTTTCATACATCTAACTTCTGTTCATTCTGTAAAAAGAATTTATATAAGCCATTTTTTCATAAACAATTAATAATGATTGAACATTAATAGTAAATACATTTATGTAATCGATAAAGGAGGAAGTTTCTAGTCGATGTAGTGAACAATTAAAATAATGTAAAGAACAAGTACTCATAAATTAAATAAAAATTAATTTATATTCATTTTCATTAGGTATATAATAGGCACATGCCGCAGGTCCCATCATGTGTTATAGGCATCGCAAATCATTCACTCATGTTCAATAACTCATTATGGGAACCACTATGGCCATATATTTCATTACCCAATTACTTCCCCAAGTCAATCACACCCCATGGATAAATAAATTTTAGGCTTCTACGCTAATAGGTTGATCATGGATAGTAAAAATATTTAATTTCATTAAGTATAGAAAAAAAGATTTATTTTTAAATTTGAGATTAATAATAATGTATGTCCAAGATAACCACATTATTGAATTAAACTTGTGACTTATCTAACATTTTTATGGATGTCTACACATGCCATCATGGGTAGTGAAAATCACCCCACCCTCATAAAAGTGAGTATTGGCCAGAAAGGACACATAATATACAACATAATATGAGAACCATATTTTATTGACCCTAATGTTATATTAGTACAGTCATCTTAGGGAAAATGGAATATATGATCCTGGTTATCTAATGAATTCAAAAGCTCGTATTCCATATATTGGATACTATCTAAGGTAAGAAATCATGTGATGATGGGTTTACATCATTCAATTTCATACAGGCTAGTGATAATTAAGGCATGAATTAATGACTTGAGTTCACTGATTAAATGAGGGTAGAGGTTGCATAGGCTGTGTAAACAGAATGATTAAATAAGGGAAATCGTTTCATACACTGTGCATGGTGGGGGAGTCTCAGCCGATTTAGAAACTATAATAAATTTCTCTCATAGGTATCAATAAGAATCATTAGCAGCAAAAGAAACTCCTAATAAAAAAGGACTAAAAACATCAAACATTTTTTATGTTATCCCACCAAAAAATGATCATGAATGTCCCTATACATTTTCATACTTCTTGAATTTATAGAGAGTGTATAGTTATGAGTTTCATCCATCTGCACACCCTCCCCACCCCACTTGTACAGCCGTACCCCCACCCCACTAGGTCAACCCAGACCCCCCAACCCCATGTGGAAAACCCAGCCCCCCCCACCTGGGTAGCCCTACCATCACCCCACATAGACACCATTTCAACCATTATACACACCATGTGAACCATTATACACATCATGTGATCCCTTATACCATATCATCATTATTACAACCATTAATAATAACTTATTAAACAACATCACTTGTCAAAGATAATCAAATTGAACATAAATAAATAATAATATTGGATATATCAAGTAAAATAATTTCATACTATCGTACATACTAAATGACCTCCCACAACCATGATTAATGACCAAAAAGCTCCCCATTCGGCCAAATCAGAAGTGAAAATAGAAACACATAGTGGCATAAAACAACTTCATTTGTGTGAAGAATAATAATCCCATGGTCCTCATGTTATTTGAACCACACAGTCATGATTTTCGAGATGAACCTGTATCCATGAAACTATATGAGAATCATGATTCAATACATGTGTTTTTCTGATTTTCCAAAGCATTTTGATGAACCCCAAATCAGAGAAAATGGTCATTGTGTTTTAAAAATGTGATTGAATAACTCATGTATGATGTTGAAGGCAGAATGAGTAATGGTTATATTAGGAAAACTAATATTCACTAATATTGTGAATTTGACATTCTGTGAGTTATTATCATGAAGAAGGGAGAAGTACCAATTTAGAAACCACATACTATTTTGCAAAGTTCAAGAAGATAATCCATATGTTCTATTATGCAATGGACAAGGGAACTGTGTTTCATTTTATATATATATAGATTTTGATAGAAACATGATACATACTTGTTTTGTAAAACACATAGTGTACAATAATTATGATGAAAAAGATCTTCATGTTTTACATGATCTTAATGAAAGGAGTCATTTTCAAGAAATACTATGAATAAATATTACAAACAATTTCTAATGAGTTCATATAAATGAAGATGTAAAATTTGAAGCATTGAGATTACAAAACTACGAATCTTTAAAATTAGAACACAATAAATAGTCACCATGCCCTTATAAATGTATATGTGTAATGAAAACATTAATTGGACAATGTGTACACCGTTGTAGAGATTTGAGTGCACAATTCATGGAGTAGTGAATCATAAAATTTTCAAAAAATCCAAAGAATTGGGAATAACGAAGAATAGAAGGATATCCTTGAGAAGAGGTGGAAGGATATCATTGAGAAAAGGTGGAAGGAGTGTAACCAGGAAGCTGATCCGATGGAAGAGGTGCACCTGTTTTGGGGATTCTCAAGGACTTTTGTGAGTCGGAATCTCTTCTGGGAGAGCCGCACACTAATTCTAGAATCGTGGGGAGGGGGTTGCTTGATTTAGGCAAATTTGGGGAATCTTTTTCCCAACAGTTTTTAAAAACCATTAGGAAAAATCATTTTTTCACATCTTTCCCAACAGTTTGATGAAACCGTTGGGAAAACTCATTTTTACCCTTCTTTCCCAACGTTTTCATCAAAACGATGGGAAAACACAATTTTTACAGATCTTTACCAACGGTTTATGAAAATCATTGGTAAAGATCACCTATAAAAATGGTTCAAAAGAACTGTTGGTATACTAGTGTTGGGAAATGTAAGTTTTCTAGTAGTGTCACGACTTTATATTACATGTTCGTTTGTCAATTCCATGTTAATGAAATGTTTTGGTTAAAATTGTTTCATTTATCGTACGTGTTTAGACTTGTTTTTCTTGATATTATTACATATATATTAATTTACTTAATTATAGAATCAAAAAAATGATTTATATATAATATATATTCTGAATATAAATATATATGAAATATCAATAAATGGAATGAAATACACCGTTCATGGGGACGGTAGGTCTTACGTACGCATGAACGCTGTTTACGTTTCCTTATCAAACTGAATGGAATTAAGTAAATGAAATATATATGTTTATAAATCCAATATCATTATTATGTCATATCATTCATATTTATTATATACACATTATAGTCATTCTTGATTTATTAACATGGATAATGAATCTCATCCCGTCATGGAGATGGTAATCCATACGTACGCACGAGCGATGATATCGTTCCCATATTTATTGAATGGTATTGGAGTGGATTATATAATATCTCAGAATTAATATCATGTTATAATTATCATATATAGTTATTATTTATACCATTATACCCATCCATGAATGGTGGTGGTTGAAAAATAGATCACACCATGTCGTGAAGAGGGTAAGCCGTACGTACGCATGCACGGTGATTTCATTTTTCGCAGGATGGATAGATGGTGAAATAGGGTTGTTTCATATTTATAATAACATATTTGTATATTAGTGATACTTATGTTATTAATTTTTTATGAAACAAAAAAAAATAAGAGGATGTATAATAAGAAATGTATTTGAAAGAATCAGTAAAGGATATTACCTCTTCTTCGACGCTCCTCTTCTAAACCTTCTTTTTGGGCTCTAAGGTTGGTCTTTGAAGAAAACCATGATATCCAGTATTTTTCTAGGGAAGTGGAGAAGAGAAATTTATAGGGTTTGGATGAGCTTGAATGATCAAAATGTAGTGAAGAAGAGAGTGAGGAGGTTCCCTTTTATAAAGATGAGAGGGGGAACTTTTGGAATCCTCTAAAATATTAATTTATAATAAACTCGAACCCCACCTAAAAACCTCCAAAATGACTAAAATTAAAATAGAAGATGAGATAGGGTTTTAATGTGATCATTAAATAAAATTTATACATGTTCAAAATTTATTTTAAAATTTATCAAGTTGATTTATCTTTATTTAATCTATTTAATTTAATTTGTGGTAATGATATTCTAAATTTTAAATTGTTATAAATAACCACTTATGTGTTGTGAATTGTTTATAATTGGATAATTTATGACATTTTAGAACTTATAAATTAAATTTTTTAATTTATAAATAATTTTTTTCTTTTTAATCAATTGAATAATATGTTATAATTATAAAATAACAATAGTGTCAATTGTATCACTATTCATTTATTATAATTTAAATAAATTCCACACAATGTTATATTTGAACCAAAATATTTAATAGATTTATAAAATATCATATTTATCTAGAAAATTCGTGGACCACATTAAATAGTTCATATAATATTTATTTTAATATTTTTAAAACAATTTAATTGATATTTCAATCAATAAAATAATTTATACCTCACTATTGTGTCATCCTTAATAATAATTATTTAATCAATAAAAATTATAAATAAATTCACATGATGTAGATAATTTTATTATTTTTCTAGAGGCTATTTATGTTCGAAGTTTTATGATGTTTATCACCAAATTAAAATTATTGCACATATAAAATATAAGAGACTGACATGTTGTCACCTTCTTTAGTTTTAATAATAATTACATCATTTTCATGGTCAAAAGTCCATTAAAAGAATCTATTCTGACCCTTATGTGATATAGGTTTCTATTATTCATCCAATAGAATTTGTTTAGTCATTAAGGTAATTTTATATATTATTTTTACTCTTAATTCCCTGATTTACCTTTAACTGTAGTAAATAAAATGTACCGTAGTTTCTATTCATAATGTCTAAAAATAAAAAGTAACCTATTAACATAATTTAGACCTACTGATTACAAATATGGAATCCGTTTTTCAATATTTAAAACATAGAAGATGCATTATTTAATTTAAAATTAATCTCGATGATGAGAAAATGGGTTTTAAGTGTATTTTTTGAAGAAGACTCAGACAATGCCAAGAAAAGAAAGATCCCTTTATTAGTAAAAATACAAATTACACCAGTCTAAAAGTAGGGAGATTACATTGATCCTTATTAAGAATAGGAAATAGTTCATCTGGGATGTATTCTGCCTAGTTAGAATCAGTTCCATTAACAACTTTGCTAGCAAGCCCATTCATCAAAGAGTTTGCATCCCGATAAACATCAGTAACAATATGTTCCCTTGAAATGTTTTTACATATGAATTCAATGTAAAATTAATGATAATGACTTACATTATATTAAATGGATAAAATATATAATATTTATACATTAAAATTATTCAGTATTATAATTTAACCATATAAATTATCTTGATGGAAAATGTTGTTTGTAATTAAAATTTATTTAATTTTTACTATTAATCAATATATGAATGTTAACATATAAATATTAAAAATTTATACAAAGTAAAGTTTTATATCCTTATTGAAATAAATAAGTGAAATTTGTAAAATTGAACATATAAACATGTCAAAAACAAGATTTAAAGGGGGTGAACCATAAAGATGTGACGAACCTGCATTATTTTTAAAATGCTTATTTTACCCGAAAAAATAATTTTGTTCTCAAACCATGTTCTAGAATATGTGTAAGATGAATGATAATGTTATAAAATTCAACATGTGGTTAATACTATTCAAAACGGCTAGTTCATAACAATATTATAACATTATATTTTTGTTTAGTGAAAGACTCTATTGCGTACAACACATACTATTGAGGAAGGTCGATCTTGCGTGCAACACAAGACAAGAATAGTGTTTGTGTATAATAAAAGATAATACAATGTTGTGTATAGCGCAATATAATCTTGGTGTTGTGTACAACACAAGACTTCAAATAAATTTAAAAGAATATTTCTCATAAAATCTGTGGGTGTTACATTCTACCCCCCTTAAAATGAATTTCACCCTCGAATTTTGTCGTGGTTAAAATTGTTCACTACTTCTAAGTTTATTTCTTAGAAACCCACATCGTAAAATGGAATACAAAAATATAATTTTAAAAAGTAAAGTAGGATACATAATGGTTACCCAAATTAACTCATCACTGAGTTTTCACATATGATAACATATGTGAAAATATATATATGGAAGAGAAATATAACCATTAAGTTCTGATGGAGAGTGGAAAAGAACATGGCTATGAAAAATCCAATAATCAAAAATCCAAATTTTTTTATCATCAATGGTACCATATAATTCATCGATATGAGGGTACTAGGACAAAGTATTTGGTTTTCAAGATCATTTCCCTAAAGTTACTGAATTGTTTTATAATGATAAATACATACTTTATTTTAGTGAAATATCATCATTTCTCATTCCATGACCAATTTCCACTTCATCACTTATTTAATGAAATGAATTTGAATTTTCCATTCTTGATGTGTTAGCAGATGATGTGATAGAATGATGGGTCATTCCATATGTCTGAAGCAAAGGTTAGAAAAAGTTATAAAATATACATAAGTCCATCTATGGTGAGATTAACCATATATGATTCCAAAAATGGACATATACTTCATCTAACATACCACTTAATAAAGTAATACTAATATATACTAACAAGGGACTTCTTGTTGGCCAGTGGTAGGTGATAAAAGCCCATCACACATCAGTTGTCATTTCGATTCCCGCATCCTTGTCCAACATGACGGGTTGTCGCACCATCCTGCGGGATGTCCTTTTTCTAAAACTACACCATTATTACATTCCAGAAAAAATATCAGAAAAAAAGTTATAACCTTAAAAAATAATATCCGATATCAACTTAATACATTCCAACAGTTAAGCTTATCCAAAATACTTCTTTCCAATGTTATAGAAAATGATTACTAGAGAGGTCATATACAAAGCATGTGATTACCATCATTTATCGACCATATATCATAAGATATATCTTTTTGGTCATATTCCAAACATGTGAATACATTAATCATGTATACTCTTGAAACATGAATTACCATAGAACCTTAGAGAAAAAACACAAATGTTGTCAATAATGATCACTTTCAACATACCAAAATCCGGAATATTATATATACTCAAATCATGATATAACTTTGTCCATATATCAGTCATGAGATCATTAATCATATCCAACATATTATTTTCTACTTATCCCTTCATTATGCTCATATCATCTGCTTTCCAAAAACATTTCAATAACTTTTAATTGTTACATGTACCATATTCTTATAAAAAACCACAATGGGCGAATACATATATATTTCAATATACAAGAAAAGTACCTCAAAAACATTATTCTTGAATTCAAATATATAATCCCTTTAATCCATATTCTTCATTGATTGGTATGAAATATTACCTTCCTAAATTTAGAAGTAACCACTTAGGTAAGGGAATTGAGTTGGGTAATGCCCATGTTCTCCATAGATAATACTTTGAACTCCGCAACAGTCTATCACTCTATGCCACTTTTCCCCTCACAGATAACATCTTCCCTTCCATTTGAGTTATTCCTCAAGGTTCATCATCCCTTCCTCTTGATATGTAGAAAGCTTAATAATTTTGCCTCTATTTTCCTCACCATTCGCACATGCATAAAATTCCATCTCCCTCTTGTTTGATGACTTAGGAGTACAACTAATGTTCACCTTGTTAATCATATATCACGATGACTGATTCAACATAATCAAAATATCATTCTCTCCAGGCATTACACATTTTTTTTATCATAGTCACCAATTATTCCATTGGAATAAATGTTAACTGAATTCCTTCTCGTTCCTTCCAATGACTAAAACCAGAAACAATAGTGTATGAAATAGTTAACATAACAAGGAACCACATAATCATAAAATGTCACTTATGGGATGTCTAACATATAAAAAATTCTTTAATCCATGAAAAATTAAGTTCACCCTAGGTTATTCATGATTGTCAGCATAATTCTATTACTGTAGCCGATAATTATACTTAACCTTAGGGACATACCTAGACATAACTTAGAAATATCTCATTAGATCAAACTAATTTTTTAATGTCCTAGTTTCCAAAGGTTAACTAAACCTTTCCTCTGATACAAACTGCAGAGACCCAAGGTTGACGTACTTGGATATTACATTACATTTGTGGAATAATTAATACATAACTAAAATAAACACCCAAGGACAATAATAGTTTAGTGTCTTTGGAAACATGGAACGTAATATTCTAATCATGGTGAAAGATCATTAAAATCACCACTAAAGATAATCCCCTTTAATTTCATTACCTAAATTTGTTCCTTAAATCCTGGGGAAAATAAAACATATAAAGGGCGAGCTGAAATGCTCAGTAAGGGTAGACATGGAGAATATAAAATAATCCAAAAACATTTGAACATAAAAAAATGAACATAAAACGTAATCATCAAAATCTAGAGAAATGACATAAAACATTGCAGTACAGAAGGCATATATCATAAAGGAACATTAATCATGATAAAATAGAATGGGTATAAAACATGTAATTGTGGAAAACCATTAAGCATATGGTATGATTTCCATAGTAGCCAAGGAATTGCTGCCAAGACCATAATATTGAACAAAGTCCATTACTAAACCGGGTTTCATTGACTTTATGGCCATGTCTATCACCTGATATATAAATTTTTACCCAATGAACTGGAGGGAGATATAGTTCCCACCCATCTCATTATGAAATAATTCTTAAGTGTGCCACAAAATAAACATAAATCATTCATCATAACCCAAAGAATAAAATGGGCTTCATAAACATCATCCCATCATAATATCATCAATATAAAACTAATGTATATAATTTCATCATAAGAAAAACAAAACCATATAAAGAATAGATTTTTTATACATTAAACATAAAAATATTAAATAATTTCTTCTTAGATGGAAAATATTTTTGATAAAACACATAAAATGAATTCTTGAGGAAAATAACATTTCTTCTTCAAAATCATTTTCTTTTCTCAAAATATTCATGAAATTATAAAAGAAAAGTATTTTTTTTGAAAATAATCATGAAATCTATTATAGGAAGTTTCATGATAATATATCATTATGAATCCTTAAAAATCCGTTCATGCCGTATAAGTTAAAAAGAATATTCTCCCCATACTTTTGCTGGAAAAGTGAAAAATCACCTATTATGGTAAACAAAAGAAAGATTCCTTCCACACCACATAGTATAAGTCAAAAAGGGGTAAAAATTACATTAAACATACATGGAAGAATATTAAGAACATTATGAAAATATTATTATAAAACATGGTAATGGAAGATAAATATAACCCCATTAAATACTTAGTAATAAACAATCTCGATTAAGAAAGAGTTTAGTATAATTAAACATTAAATTATGGACTATTTCTTCTGTATGTGTCTAAGACTCCTATATATTGGGTTTAAATATTTTAGTAACATGTAAAAGAACCATAATAATATTTATGATATCCCATATGAATCACATATGACATTATATTACTCGTTCATTTGTCAATTCCATGTTAAAGCAATGTTTTGGATAAAATTGTTTCAATTATCGTATGTGTTTGGACTTGTTGTTCTTAATATTGTTACTTATATCCTCATTTACATAATTCCAGAATGTAAAAAATGATTTATATATTATATATATTCAGAATATAAATATATATGATAGATGGATAAATTGAATGAAATACATCATTCATGGAGACTATAGGCCATATGTACGCATTAACGTTGTTTTCGTTTCCTTATTAAATTAAATGGAATTAAGTAAATGAAACAGAAAACACATAAATATAGTATCATTATTAATTCATATCATTTATATTTGTTATATATAATATATTATCATTCCATAATGGTTAACATGGAGAATAAATCTCATCACGTCGTGGAGAGGGTAATCTGTACGTATGCACGAGCAACGATATCGTTTCCATAATTGATGAATGGTATTGCAGTGGATTATATAATTTATCAGAATTAGTATCAGGTTATAATAATAATAGGTAGTTATTATTTCCACCATTATACCCATCCAAGTAAGGTGGTGGTGGAAAAAAAGATTATACCACGACGTGGAGAAGGTAAGCCGTACGTACACACGTGCGGTGATTTCATTTTTTGTAGGATGGATAGAAGGTGAAATACAGTTGTTTAATAGTTACAATAACATATTATTTTATTAGTGATGCTAATGTTATTAATTTATTATGAAACAACAAAATAAGAGGATGTAGAAGAATAAATAAATTTGAAATAATCGGTAAAAGATATTACCCATTCTTCAACGTCCCCCTTCTAAACCTTATCTTAGGGCACTAAAGTTGGTCTCTAAAGAATATCATGACCTCTAGTATGTTTCTAGGGAAGTGGAGAAGATAAATTTACAGGGGTTGGCCGATCTTGAATGATCAAAATGTGGTGAAGAGGAGAGGGAGGAGTGCCACTTTATAAGAGAGGAGAGGGGCACTTTTGGAAACCTCTAAAATATTAATTTATAATAAATTTAAACCCCACCTAAAACCTCCAAAATGAATCAAATTAAAATATGATTGTTTTTAGGGTTGTAATATCATCTTAAAATAAAATTTATACAAGTTGGAAATTTAATTTAAAAATTATCATCTTGATTTATCCTTATTTAATCTATTTAACTAAATTTGTGGTAATTTTATTTTAAATTTAAATTGTCATAAATAATTACATATGTGTTGTTAGTTGTCTATAATTGCATACTTTATGACATTTTAGACCTTCTAAAATTGAATTTATTTTTTTCGAAATAATTATGTGATTTTTAATCAATTTAATAATATGATATTTTTATAAAATAACAATAGTGTCAATTTTGTCTCTATTCATTGATTTGAATTTAAATAAATTAAACACAGAGGATATCTTGGAAGAAAAATATTTAATAGATTCATAACATGTCATATTTATCTAGAAAATTCATGGAGAACCATAAATAGTTCATATAATATTTATTTTACTATTTTTAAAATCATTTATTTGATTTTTGAATCAATAAAATAATTTATACATCACTATTGTGTCATCATTAATGATAATTATATAATCCCTAAAAATTATAAATAAATTCACATGATATAGATAATTTTATTATATTTCTGGGTACTATTTATGTTTGAAGTTTTATAAATTTTATCAGTAAATTAAAATTATTACACTTATAAGATATAAGAGAGTGACATGTTGTCACTTTTTTCGTTTTAATAATAATTACATCATTTTCATGGTCAAAATCCAATTAAATAAATCTATTCTAACCCTTAGGTTAAATGGGTCTAATTTTAATCATCGAATATAATTTTTGCAGGTGTTAGGGAAATTTTATAATATTATATTTACCCTTAATTGCCCGATTTACGTTTAACTGTAGTAAAAAAAATTTATCGTAGTAAATATTCAAAATGTATAAAAATAAAAAGTATCCTATTAACATAATTTGGACATAATTATTAAAAATATGGAATCAATTTTTCCAAATTCAAAACCCAGAAGTTGCAGTATTTAATTTAAAATTAATCACGCTGTTGAGAAAACATGTTTTAAGAGTTAAAACATTGCAAAATATTTAAATGTTTTTACCTATGAATTCAATGTAAAATTAGTGATAATGACTTAAATTATATTAAATGGTAAAAATATATTATATTTATTCTTTAAAATAGGTCTATATTATAATTTAACATATAAATTATCTTTATGAAGAAAGTAGTTTTTAATTAAAATTTAGCATATTTTTACTATTCATCAAAATATGAAAGTTAACAGAAAAATACTAAGAAATTATCCATTGTAAATTTTTATATCCATATTTAAATAAATAAGTTTATTTTGAGAAATTTAACTTATATAAATTTCAAAAACTAGTTTTAATGTGGGTGCACCATCAAAAGGTGGAAAAACTGCATTTTTTTAAAATACTTATTTTACCTGAAATATTTATTTTGTTTTCATACCTTGTTGTAGAATATGTGTAAGATGAATGATAATGTTATAAAATTAAAAATGATGTTACTAATATTCATAATAGCTTGTTTATAATATTATTATAACAATATATCATTGTTTAGCGAACCAAGTATTGCTTACAACACACGCTATTGTGGAAGATCGCTCTTGCGTGCAACACCAGCCAAGTATAGTGTTTGTGTATACTATAAGATAATACGGTGTTGCGTATAGTGCAAGATAATCTTGGTGTAGAATACACCACAATTCATTAATTTAATTAAAAGGAATATTTCTCATAAAATCTTGAGGTGTTACAAGAGTCAAAGATATGGTTATTAATTGTAGGTAATAATTCTGACGGGTCTCATCACAAGTAATACTATTTGTGTTGGGAAAACTGTCAAAATTACTCCCATATATAATAATATAACATCTAAATAACACCACCCCCATATAATTGTTTTTGATTGTCTCCTCTGATCTCTTTATTATTGCTTTCCTCTATTCTTTTTCTTCATTAAAATTTAATAGGATTAAATTTTATAGGGAAACAAATTTTAGGCTTTTAGTCGGATAAAAACATCAGTTTTACAATTCTTATTTATGTATTTTAAGTATCAAATATTTTATTATCTATGTTAGTAATTATCATAATAATAATTATTTTTTAATTAGTTCTAATTAACATTTCATAATTTTGTTTTATAAAAAATGGATTGAGTACATAGTAATTTTTTTACTAGAAGTATTCAGTTTTATTTTTAAATTATTATTTTTAGTTAGATTTATTGAGTTGAAATTAATTGAAATTATTTTTAATGACTATTTAGTGATTAGAAATAATTATTAATAATTAGAAAAAATTAGCAAAAATTAGTGTGAATTAGTAGTAATAGTGGTAATTTCTAATAATTAATGGTAATTATTAATAAATAGAGTTAAGTGAAATAATTAGACCTAATTATTAATAATTATAACTAATTAGTAATAATTTGCGGTACTTATTAATATTAATAAATAATTAGTGAAAATTATTTACAATTAGTAATAATTACTAATAATAATTTTTAATTAGTAATAACTAGTAATAATTGGTAATAATTTTTGGTAATTAGATATAATTGGTAAAAGTTAGGGGTAATTAGTAATAATTAATAAAAATTAGTAATAATTAATAATAATAAGTTATAATTAATAATAATTAGTAATAATTACAAATAACTATTAATATTTTTTCGTACATAGTAATATTATGACTAATTAGTAATAATTTGATGTACATGGTAAAAAAATAGTAATAATTAGTAGAAATTAGTAATATTTAGTATTAATTAGTAAAAATAGTAATAATTAGTGGTACATAGTAATACTTAGTTGAAAAATTTTAGTAATTTAAATTAAATAGTTATAATTAGTAGTAATTAGTAATAATTACTAGTATATTGTTGTAATTAGGAACAATCAGTACTAATTATTCCAAACTTATAATAATAAGTAACAATTAGTGATAATTAGTATTAATTTGTAATAATTTGTCATATTTTGTAATATTTTGTGATAATTAGTAATAATTTGGGGTAATTAGCAGTAATTAACAATAATTCACATTAATTTGTTGTAATTATTATTATTTAGTCATAATTAGTAACAATTAATTATAATTTGTTGTAACATAAAATAATTATACATAATTAATAATAATTACCAAAATTCGTTAAAAGTGGTAAAAATTTGTAAAAAATAGAAAAAATTAATAAACACGTGTAATAATAACAACAAATGATTACCACTACTTAAAATAATTTTTAATATAAATTAATAGTGATTAGTAATAATAAATAGTAATAATTAGTAATATTAAGTAGTAATAATAAGTACAAATAAGTATTAATAATAACTAGTAACAATAATTTGTTGTAATTAGTGGTACATAGTAATTACTAGCAGTAAAAAGTAATGATTAGTAATAATAATTAGAAAAAATTAGTGGTAGTTAGAAATAATAACTGCTACACTGTAATAATTCATAATTATTAGTAATAATTTTTAATAATTAAGAATAATTATTCATTTTGGGAAATAATAAATTGTAATAAAAATTAATATGAGTTATTTAGTGGTAATTAGTAATAATTAATGGTAAAAAATAAAAATCAGTTGAACTTAGTCATAATTTAAAAAATAGTAATTTTTTAATAATCTTTTTGTAATTTTTGTAATTAATAAAGAATAGAATAATAGAGTATAAATTAATTTAAATTTCTATATATTTTGTGAAATTTATAATATGATTAAATATTTAGTAATAATAATAATGTATTTTATATTAATATAAATTCACATAAATTAATATAAAATAGTTTAAATTAATAAAAATTAGAAAATATTTTTTTATATATTTATAAATTAGTCTAAATTTACATTAATTTGTAAAAAATAGTAAAAATATGGGTAAATTTATGATCTATAAATAAATAATACAAATTTGAATAAATTTATGATAAAATTGAATTTTTATAAATTAGTATTGATATATAAAAATTATAATAATTTTTTCCTTATGTTTAATAATTTTTAAAATTTTTTTGAAGTATTGAAAATAAAAATACATTTAAATGAATTTTTATAAAAAAATAATATTTTTTACAAATGAGTACTAATGAAAAGATTAATGTATTTTTTATAATTCCATATAAATTATTAACAATTAATTAGAATTTTAGAAATAGATATAATTTATATTATATTGATATAATATAGTATAAATTATTATAATTAATTATAAATTTAAAAATATTTAAAAAAATTATATAAAAATTTAAACCTTTAAATTTTTCAATACATAATAAAAATATTCTAAATTTTTATAATTTATTATTAATTACTTTGAAATAATATGAATTATTAAAAAAATCTGTAAAACTAAAAATGAAATTGGTCATCAATTTTTAGGTCATGATAAATGAAATATAAGGACGTGGTTGATGCAAATTTGTAATTTCTTTGGACCTAAAGATTAGAATTTTTATTGTTTACACAATTTTAATAATTTAAAATACGCATCATTGATTTATAGAGTGATTGATAAATTATGAAAAAATTTGTAATATTAAAATATAAATTAATACATTTATTGAATATATCTATTATTTAATATGTTTAAATTTTATTTTTTTCATTAATTTAATTATTATTATTTTGTTAATTTTATTATCTTTTCATTTTTTTATTTTAAATTTTTTTTTAACTTATATGTGATGGGTTAGAGCCCCATAAAAAATAATTTATTTTGGAGGATAAATTTATATATGGTAATAAATAATACATTGAAATTTTTTTTGGTGATAGACTATCACTAAAAGTTGTTGTACCTCTCGTATCCCCTAGTGGTTTAATTTTCATGATCACAATCACTTTCATGTTTATCTAATTGTGTTTTAAGTGTTTTTGTTGATAGGCAATTTATTGCCAAAGGATTGGCCCAAGAATGGACAAGAAATGGACTGAAATTCAGTCCACCGGCCAACCGGTGTGATAGCACCGGCCATCAGGTGGAACTGGCAGAGGGATTTCCCACTTCCAGGTTCCACCGGTCGAACGGTGGCTCTGTCACCGGTCGACCTGTGGCACCCAGCCCAAATAGTATTTGCTACTGTCTTGCCACCGGCCAGCCGGTGGCTCCTCCACCGGTCGACCGGTAGAGCCTGGATCAAGACTCTTCTTCTCTACCAAGGCACCGGCCAGCCGGTGGAGCTGTACCGGCCAGCCGGTAGCCCAGTCAAACTAGCCGTTGGGTTTGACCAGTCAACCCTCTTTTGGCCTCCAACGGCTCCGAAGACCTCTCCAACGGCTCCGAAACCTCCCCAAGGGTTCCATGCCTATAAATAAAGGCCAAGGAAGCCCCGGACACCTACCGGAACGATACGGAAGCCCACTGACACCTTGTTGATCATTTGGCGTACCTCCGGTGCATTCCTCCAAGGGAACCCCAAGTGCTCCATCCAATTCCACATTCAAGAGCACCCTCAAGAAGCTTGGGAGAGCACGCTACATCAGCTCCATCATCCAATTGGCGCCCAAGCCTTCCTCCAATACAGTTTTTATTTTATATTCATTTTGAGCTTTAAAATTGGGTTTGTTCCTACAAACCCCAACCCTTTTCTCATCCCCCTTTCTTTTGGGTTTCACACCACCACAAAGGTGTGAAGAGGTTTCTTCAAGCCTTTCCTTTTAAAAGGCTTGTGTTTCGGTGAGCTAGCCTTCACCCGTTAAAAAGGCTAGTGGGTTCTTACTATTCCATTGAAAGCAAGTGGGTTCTTGCTTAACCACCAAAAGCAAGCTGTAATAGGTCCTAGTGCTACCTCAAAGCCTAGTGGGTTTCTTGCTAAAACCATTGAAAAGTAAGCGGTAGGAATCTCTCAACGGTTGAGTTGGGAGCGGAGACGTAGGCCGGGTTTTGGCCGAACTCCGTTAACAATTTCTTGTGTGATTGCCTCTTTATTTCCGCTGCATTTCAACTTTGATTTTAAATTGTTAATCAATTTTTTTAAAAGGCAATTCACCCCCCTCTTGCCATCTATTCCCTCGTCTTTTTCCGAGCCAACAATTGGTATCAGAGGACGTATTTGAATAATTCCCTAAACGGTTTCAAATTAAAGATCCTATTTTTTGATGGCTTCTACCGCTTCTTCCTCTCAATCCCCCGAAGGTTTTTCTTTGGATCGTGCTCCATTCTTTGATGGAGCCGATTATTCTTTTTGGAAAACCCGCATGACCACATTTCTTAAAAGCATTGGTTATCCTATTTTTAAAATTGTCATGCATGGTTTCACCCTTTCTTCTCCCGATGAATCTCAATGGACCCCCGCTGACATTGCAAATTTCGAGCTTGATGGCAAAGCCATGAATGCTCTACATTGTGGTCTTGACCGAAATGTTTTTGATCATATTTCTTCTTGCACATCTTCTTACGATCTTTGGAAATTTTTAGAACTAACCTATGAAGGTACTAGCGAGGCTCCAAAGCAAGAATCCACTCAAAATCTAGAACCCGCTCAAAAGCAAGAACCCGATGCAAAATCCGTACCCGCTTGCCCACTTCACAAGAAAAGGGCCAAGGAAAAGAAGGGAAAGAAGAAGGCTTCCAAGGCATCTTGGAGTGATAGCTCCTCCTTCTCCTCCTTCTCCTCAAGCGACCAAGGTAAAAAATTCTTAATGGCAAATCATGAGGTATCATCTTCCGACTCTTCTTCCTCATCTTCTAGTTCTTCTAATTCTTTCAATCATTTGTCTTATGAAGAACTCCAACATGCTAGAGACCAATTAGAAAATGGTTTTCATGAACTCTCTTCAAAATTTGTTGCTTTAAAAAAGAATTTCAAAAAGCTTTCCTCCGAAAAAGAACAACTTCTCAAAGAGAAGGAGGAACTCTCCCTAAAAATCCAAAATTTCCCAAATGTTGATTCTTTGGAATCAACCATCAAAGACCTTAGAGAATCCTTAGCCAAGTTCACCCAAGGTGAACAAAATTTGTCCAAACTCTTAGGTTCTCAACGAGTATCTAGAACCACCAATGGACTTGGCTACACCAACCAAGCTTCCTCCTCCCATGCACCCACTGTTTTTGTAAGGGGGAGCTCTAGTTTTAAATTTTGCAATTATTGTAAAAAACCCGGGCACCTAATTTATGAATGTAATTGTAAAAACGCCCGGTATGGCCAACCCAAATCTATTTTTTATTCGGACGAATTTTATAGGAGAAGACCCGCTATGAGACAAGTTTGGATTGAAAAATCCCTATTAGCGAGTCTCTCCGGCCCAAAGTTTATTTCGGTTTCAAACACCTCTCCCCGGTGACTTGTTGTTTTTATTTAGGGGGAGTTAGCTTTGTTTTTGTCAAAACTTTCTTTTCAAACTTTCAATTCCAACTCTTGGTATCAAATTTTCAATTCAAAACTCTCAATTTCAAAAATTTCATTTGGTTTCAAATTTCAAATTTCAATTGGTTTTTGATTCAAAATTTCAATTGGTTTTTGATTCAAAACTTTCAATTCAATTTTTTGGTTCAAAATTTTCATTTCAATTCAAAACTTTCAATTCAAACTGTTATTCAAATTTTCATTTCAATTTCAAAAATCTCATTTCATTTTTCAAATCTCTATCTTGTTCTTCAATTTTTCCCTCAATCAAGTTTTATGCCCCACGCTATTTTGATAATCACAAAGGGGGAGAAATTTCTTGATTGATTGGGGGAGAATCATTTTCATCATGCTCAGCATTTCCTTTCAATTTCAGTATTTTACATTAATTGTTTTGGTGATTGTGATCATCAAAATAGGGGGAGATTGTTGTACCTCTCGTATCCCCTCGTGGTTTAATTTTCATGATCACAATCACTTTCATGTTTATCTAATTGTGTTTTAAGTGTTTTTGTTGATAGGCAATTTATTGCCAAAGGATTGGCCCAAGAATGGACAAGAAATGGACTGAAATTCAGTCCACCGGCCAACCGGTGTGATAGCACCGGCCAGCCGGTGGAACTGGCAGAGGGATTGCCCACTGCCAGGTTCCACCGGTCGACCGGTGGCTCTGTCACCGGTCGACCTGTGGCACCCAGCCCAAATAGTATTTGCTACTGTCTTGCCACCGGCCAGCCGGTGGCTCCTCCACCGGTCGACCGGTAGAGCCTGGATCAAGACTCTTCTTCTCTACCAAGGCACCGGCCAGCCGGTGGAGCTGTACCGGCCAGCCGGTAGCCCAGTCAAACTAGCCGTTGGGTTTGACCAGTCAACCCTCTTTTGGCCTCCAACGGCTCCGAAGACCTCTCCAACGGCTCCGAAGCCTCCCCAAGGGTTCCATGCCTATAAATAAAGGCCAAGGAAGCCCCGGACACCTACCGGAACGATACGGAAGCCCACTGACACCTTGTTGATCATTTGGCGTACCTCTGGTGCATTCCTCCAAGGGAACCCCAAGTGCTCAATCCAATTCCACATTCAAGAGCACCCTCAAGAATCTTGGGAGAGCACGCTACATCGGCTCCATCATCCAATTGGCGCCCAAGTCTTCCTCCAATACGGTTTTTATTTTATATTCATTTTGAGCTTTAAAATTGGGTTTGTGCCTACAAAACCCAACCCTTTTCTCATCCCCCTTTCTTTTGGGTTTCACACCACCACAAAGGTGTGAAGAGGTTTCTTCAAGCCTTTCATTTTAAAAGGCTTGTATTTCGGTGAGCTAGCCTTCACCCGTTAAAAAGGCTAGTGGGTTCTTGCTATTCCATTGAAAGCAAGTGGGTTCTTGCTTAACCACCAAAAGCAAGCTGTAATAGGTCTTAGTGCTACCTCAAAGACTAGTGGGTTTCTTGCTAAAACCATTGAAAAGCAAGAGGTAGGAATCTCTCAACGGTTGAGTTGGGAGCAGAGACGTAGGCCGGGTTTTGGCCGAACTCCGTTAACAATTTCTTGTGTGATTGCCTCTTTATTTCCGCTGCATTTCAACTTTGATTTTAAATTGTTAATCAATTTTTCTAAAAGGAAATTCACCCCCCCTCTTGCCATCTATTCCCTTGTTTTCTTCCGCCCAACAAAAGTATCTTTTGCGCAGACCTTGTTGGTGATGGGTTATTTGTGATTGGGCACCATCATAAATAATCTATTTTTCTACTGTGAATGTTATATTGGTGGTGCAAAACACACCTCTAAATGTGGTGCTGGTTTTTCCTAACCCACCCATAAATTTCATATATGTGGTACATCATCCATTTTGGTACATGAGATAGTGGTTTCACATCCAACTCAAGAGTCAAAAAATTGAATATTTTCCAAGTTGATTGGTGGGTTTGGAGGTGCCTCACCCACTAAAGTATTGAGATTATGGTATATCATCCTCCGGGTCATGGAAACAAATTTCATTATATACATATGAATGGTGATTCCTTATTCACTAGAAATAACTCATTCCCCTTTGGTAGGGGTTTTGGGACTTCTTTTTCGGTTAAATGTATTATGATGTTGGAATGTCATTCATTGTTGATTTGTTATAATTATTGATGTATTGTTCATCCTTGGATGTGACTTTAAACTAATGATACAAAAGCCTACATTCATATAAATTTTTTAAATTAGAATATACCCTATACTGAATTAGATTTAAATTAAATTTGGTTTTTTTGATTTTTATTTTTTCGAATATAAATTTGTATTACGATAAAAATTATTTTTTATTAAACATGGAATATGAATTAAATTTTCAAACATGGTATTATCTCCCTAAGACATTTAATGGAATGTAGTACATACATGTCGTTTAGTTTCAACTAATCATAATGAACCTATAATGTCTACATTGATGCTTTCTAAGGTAATTCATCCTGGGAGAAATCATGGTAAAAGATTATAGATTTCATTTGTAATCATTATTATAATATTGTAGATGAATTATTTTTTTATATGGAAATATCTTCATCTAATAACTAAGATCCAATATTTTTTAGGGATAGGAAATTGCATCGTGATGAATTCATTTTCAATAAATTATAAGTTATAATAAATTTATTTTCATCATGATGATATTTGTTAATAATTAGGATAGAGACACCTATAATAGATTTCTTGTTAATGATTTCCTTTTGTGGACTTTTATCTTCATATTTGGGATAGATCGATTATGTTCCTTGGGTGGACAATAAATTTATTCGCTCAGTTAATTAAATAAATTTAAACATAGGATTAAAACAAAATACATACATTATTAGAAGAGTATAGTTATAATTACACTTCTAGGGGTATTTTTTATTTATTCAATAAATCATGACTTGTTTTTAATAAATTTCTTATTATCCATATAGTTTTCTTGTTTCTACATTAGTTATTATATTTAACATTTGATATATTTGTGTGTTTATTATGACTAATGTTGAAGTTTTTTTGGTTAATTATATATTCATAATGTTTATATCTTTTAGTGTGATGAAAAACTGAGTTTTTCATTCATCTTCAATTCCCAACTATCTTGATATATTCATTTTTATCTATCATTGGAAAAGTAGGGTAAGATAGATTGGCAGTTCATTTGATCTAGTTTATTTTTGTATCTTCTCTTTTATTAATTAGATCTTGTCCATATATTTTATATAAACAACTTATATAAAAGAGAGTTATAAAAAAAAGTCTTATAAAGTTATTTATTTTACAATAGAATCAACTTCTTTTATATCTTGTGTTCTAAAAAATAAAATGTTCTGGTTGAGCTACAAAAAATGATGGGTTATCCTAAGTTAGAAAAGCCACTATGTTTTAATTAAATCATGATATATTATTATCATTGTAATTAAAACATGACCATTACCAAAAAGGTATAATATGTAGATATATGAAATGTAATAAAAATTAAAAAAATTAATTATAAATGTTTTATATAAAGAAATGATATTGATAAATAATAAAATCACCAATGTCCTTATATACATAAAAAATACAATATATTCCCAAAGAATAAATTTTTCACTGTTGTGAACTATAGTGAAATTAATTTTTGAAAAATTTATAAATTAGATTTGATAAAATTAACTTCATTTTTGAAATCATATTGTCAAATTTTTATTACGTTAAATTTTTTAGATTTTTTAAAAGTTTCATTTTTTGATGATTTGTATAAAATAATGAATTATTATTAACAAATTCAATTTTTGATTAATTAATTATAAATTAGCATTATATTTTGAAAAGGTTTTAATGTAACATTATTAAAATAATATATAAATTAAGCTAATTTTTTTTCATTATACTCAATTTTATCTTTAAATTGGATATAAAATCCTTCTAAACATTTAAATATTTTATCATTTAAAACATGATTTCTCATCATGTTTATAGGATTAATTTTAAATTAAATATTCCCACACATGTGACTATAATTTTTAAAAATGTTTTTAATTTTGGTAAACAACAATGTATATTATTAAACAATTTTCATATAATTATTTAATGTATAAATTAGTGAAAAAAGTTAAATTTGATTACAATGATTAAGGTTAAAATAGGGGTTTTCATTCTCTTATGTAAAAATTAATAAATCGATACATATAATATTTCTATTTTATAAATTTTATTTCTTATTTTCAGAAATTATAAATAAATTAACGAATTAGGCTCAATTTAATTTAATTTCTAGTTGATAGATTACCTAGGTAAATAAAATGATTCAAGTTACCATGGAATATGTTAAAATGGTAAATTTTAGTAAACTAAATGAATAATAAATAAGATGAATGAAAATAAAATTAATTTATTTTTTGGAGGCTTTTATTAACCATAGAATCCATCCACTTCATTATTGATATGTTTTTTTTAGGATAATGATGCTACATCTTAGAACAAAATTTCTTTGAATGGTTCCCCAAGCTCAGTTGGCCACGTGGCCTCGGGTTCATCTCCATTAATGGAAGAGGCGATCAACTAGTAGAGAGGGACTAGAGTCTGTATATTGGGAGACTATTACCTCATCAACATTGTGTGATTTAATGAGTGTAAAAAAATATATTTGTAGTGGAATTAGTAAAACAATCAAATTGATGATAAAGAGAAAAGACATATATATATATATATATAATTCAGTGAGTAATATAATGTACATATGATGATGATACATATCATATATATACGTAGAAATACAAAAAATATGTTCTTTTCTTTTGTATAACACATTTTATAAAGTACTAAAAAGTAAAAAATTATCTCAGCTTGTTTCATGAGCCATATCATTGTCCAATGGTCCCCTACTCCTATCTAGTAATCAGGAAACTATAGTCGGAAACTTCACCTTATCTATAACTGTAATCACATAGTCTCTCTGAGTACCCAACGATATCTGGAATTGGGTTTGAGATAAAATCTCTATGGACAACCACCCAATGTTATAATTCTATCTAATCAATGAACATATTATAATAATTGTGGTTAGGTAGTATAGAATATATAAAGTAAGTACTAATAGTAAACAACCTATAAAGGTATAGCATATTTGGTAAATCCTTCCTCCTCTACATAATTCATTCATATACATAGAGTCTCTAAATTAATAGTTTTTCATATATCAATTTATAATCCAGATAATTTAATTACTCAGTATCATTTAATAATTATGTATTAGTGCTAACAAATATCACAATGTCCCCCAAGATAATGTGATCAAGAGGTTCATAACAAGGCCACCAACTTGGTATAACACACTGACCGAATCCAATATTGTACTTTGTCTTGGTAGAAATATCATAAAAAATCTATAAATTAAACAATTAGTAACCTAAGACCATCCTTGTAATTATTTGTTTTGATTTTATGAATATCTCTAGTAATATCTCAAACCAACACCCTACACAACTTTCCTAGGAAGTCCTCAATGAAATCCGAGTTTCACTCTTGGTGTGGTGTAACATCACAACTTACTGAATCCATCCTTGGTGGTCCGAAAAGGGAGCCCAAGTGTCACACAGGGTGTATCTGATCAACTTCACTATTAGTACATCCTTGTAAATCCATAAAGAGACTATATATCACTGGGGAAAATAATAGTAACACCCCTTTAGTCCATCATTGGAAAACCGTTTAAAGGGTTTATGTTTTACTTATGCATAATAAATGACGTAACTAAATCATTACATACATTTTACTCTTATATAATCCCTTGTGTCATCCAAGGTTTATGTAATCATTCAAATAATATCATTCAACAATTTCTAGGTCATCACCAAGATTAATTATTTTAAACTCACCTCAGAAGGTATATCAAGGAATGGGTAAATATAGAAGGATTAGTCTCTTAGTTATCTCAAATGTAAATTTAATTATTAGGTGAAAATCATTTTTAAACAAGAAATTACATTTTATTAGCCTTCAATCATTGTTATCCATCCCCTTCAATTAAAAAATTCAATTAAAAATTCATATTACATTTCAATTTACAATTATATTCATCAACTTACATCCCATAGAAACGGAAAATAGAACAACTCAAGGGTGAGAAAATTCGAAGCCTCCTTGGGGGATCCATTTAATCAAAAAACACACCCTATGTGTGGTACCAATTCAAGGGTCTTATCCTTTTTCTATTTAGTAACTGATCTCATAAATTCCATAGGTCATACCTATCAATTTAAATCATGCATTAATTACATTTCATGGGGGTCCTCTAATAATTGGGCACACATCATAATGAAACATATTAGAAACCTCAAAATTAAATGAAAAATATGACACCACATGTTTTATGTCCATAGTAGAGTGTTCATATAGTATCCCCCAATTATTTTCCACACATCAATAGAAAAATGCATAAGGGATGAAGAACTTGAAATTAGGTCATATTAGCTTCAACAAAAATAGCCTACTTGATAAAAACCAATTGAGGGAAAATAGAATAGAGATCTTAATTATATTGATATTATTATTCAGAAGGCTCTAGTTTACAAGAATGGAATGATGAAAGCTCCAACTACCGAGATAAGGATTCTGTTGGACTCCTCATGTGTTAATAATGTTTTAATAATCACAAATCTCATTACTGTTAATTAATCTTGATCTTCAGTGCACATCTTGCTAATGCTCTTCAAAATTAACAATAGGTGCATATCATGGTTTTATAATAACAAATCTTATGGATGTTAATTATTGTTTACATGTTTTATGAATAATTACAATTCTCTCATATATTATCTCTAATGAGTAACCTTAACTCATATTCTGCATACCACTGTCTTAGTCCAAATACAATTTTTTTGTCTATGTATGGACTCACCGTGACCAGACACCGTGACCAGACACCGTGACCAGACACCGTGACCAGACACCGTGACCAGACACCGTGATCAAACACCGTGAAGAAGGCATCGTTTCCATGATCACTATGACATCGTTTCTTAAGCATCTGTCAATATTATTTTAAATGATTCTAATGGTCATATTTTTTGTTTTTAATGCAATTAATGTTATTTAATGTTAGTTGTTGGAATGAAAGGAAACTGTATCTCGTACCTATGAAAAGGGAATCATTACTACTGCCAGAGTCAGTGGAATATAATGAATATTGAGCTGCATTAGAGGGATGATGTGCACTTGACAAGTCTCGACACATATACTACAAGACATGCGAGGTCTGTACTGAACCAAAGAACAATCTGGAGGACAACTGTGAAGAACACATTGCACGATCCTCAAAGAAGTTCCATACATTCAATCCTACATTTATGAAGAACACACGACTAATCAAGAGATCATTCTCACTCCTGTATAAGACGGTCTGAACTACGACATGGTGTTTTTCATCAAAAAAACCAGAGAAGGACTCAGAAGCACTCCTGCTGAATCCAACGAGTCCCGAGCTGCATTGATAATCACTAGAGCTTTCTAAACTCTTATCTATCTTCTCTATGTGATTTATTTATTAACTTTTGAGTAGTGTGGTGTACTCTGTATTTCTTATACACACACACTATCTCCTGCACTAAACTGGAGGATATCAAAATCCTGACTCCGAATCTCTTATCACTTGTTTCCCCACGTAAACTTTGGAAGAGGTCCTTGTGTGGCATGTTCTTTTCTTTGTTTCCCATGTAGAATAGTGGTAGAGGACCCTGTGTGGCCTGGACAGTTTTGTAAACTGTTGTTAACCCCGATCCAGGGTGTGGATCAAATTTATATAAATTTGAAAGGACTAAGTCTCATCTTGAGACTGAACCTCTTATTATATCTGTTGTGCATCATTTATTTAAGATTAATGTATACGACATATATTATATTTATTCCACTGCTATTAAATTAAAATACAAACTTATTTTGAAGCTACTTTGATAGTTATTTTAGCAAGTGTTTACACTTATTGTAAATCAGTATATTAGTTTCAAAAGTTAGTTTGATCTTGTGGTTAAACTAATTGAGACCTAATCAATATTTGAGAAGATAAGTGAACATTTACAATCTGTATAAATTCACTACAGTTTAACTTATTTTATAAATCGGGGGATTTTAACTAGACAATGTTTTAACAAAAATTTTAATTGGAACTCAATTCACCCCCCCCCCCTCTTGAGTGTCCACTCCGACCAACATTGGTATCAGAGGTTGTTTAAATATTTTCTAAAGTACTCTGTTTTCCAACTGTGATTTTAGTTTCATCTCTCATGATCTTAAATTTCTATTAGTTCTAAATTATTTCTCTTTAAATTGTCTTTCGAAAATCATGTTATGGATAATAGACTAGAGGGTGCTGCTACTAACAGGCCACCTTTCTTCAATGTTACCAACTATGCCCAATGGAAGCTTAAAATGAAAAGTCATTTAGAAAGCATAGGTTTTGATATATGGACTGTCATAGAATCATAATATATACATCCCACTACTGTTAGATCCATTTGGGATTAACCTACAAAGACTGCTTACAATAATAATTGTAAAGCCATGAATTCCATGTACTGTGCTTTATGAGATGAAGTGTTTAACAGAATTTCTACTTGTAAAACTGCTTTTGAAATTTGGGATACCTTAGCTATTTCTCATGAAGGAACAACCAATGTTAAGGAAATGAGATTAAATACTTATACTATTAAATATGAGATTTTAAAATTAAAACTGATTAACCTATTTCTGACATGTATCTTAGGTTTAATGAGATAGTCAATATAATGAATTCACTTGGAAATGCTATTCCAGCAAAGGAACAAATAATGATAATCTTGAGATGTTTACCAGACCGATGGAGAGGCACATCTGTTTCAATCAGAGAGTCATGTGACATTGCTGCTCTACCTATAAAAGAACTCATTTGTAAGATTATGATTTATGAGGAAGAACTCAAGGTAAAAAAAGAAGAAGAAGAAGATCCAAGAAGAAAGTCTGTTGATTTCAAATATTCAACTTCAAAGGACTAGGATAAGGAGAAACTTCACGCTATAAACGAGAGTTCAAGCTGTGAAGATAGTGAATGTTCTTCTGATAGTGATGCTGAAATGGCTCACATTTCCAGAAGGTTTAAGAAGTACTATAGGAAGAAGAAGTTTTTCAGAAAATCAAATTACAATAAAAAGTATGACAATAAGGAACATTGGAAGAAGGATTGGAAAAATCCATATAAAAGTAATTAAGTTGTCTGTTATGAGTGCAAAAGAGAAGGACATATTAAAGAAGACTCCCCAAATCACAAATTCAAGAAGAAATATGATTACAAGGATAGTAAGTACAAAAAGGCTAGGAAGTCTAACTGGAGCGCTTCTGAGGATAGCTCCACTGAATCTGAAGTCTCTGAAACTGAACACAGAAATAAGGAAAACATGTGTTTTATGAAAAACACTTCTGTGGAAACCTGCTTAAAGAGCACCTGTTGGAAGACCTAGTACATGGATAGTTGATGTTCAAGATATATGTCTGGAAAATTATCATGCTTTAAAAGCTTAGTCGGAGTTGATGGAGGTTTTGTTAACTTTGGTGATAATTCTAAAGGGAAAATCATCAGCTTAGGCCAGATTGGTAAAACTGACTCAGTACTAATTTCTAAAGTTTTATTTGTTGATGGACTTATATATAATCTGTTAAGTATTTCTCAGTTATGTGATGATGGTTTTAATGTTAAATTTGAAAATGATTCGGGCAATGTTTTTAATTCTAAACATGCTTTAGTATTTTCTGCCCTGCGAAATGAAAATGTTTATGTGGTTGATTTAAATTCTTTATCTAAGCATAATATTAAATGTTTAAATGCTTTTCATAAAGAGTCTTGGCTTTGGCATAGAATATTAGGACACTGCAATATACAACCTCTTAGAAAACTTAATAGGATGAAATTAGTTAGAGACCTACCCAAATATGAGTTTCCAAATGACAATGTTTGTAATCCATATCAAAAGGGAAAACAACATAATGTTTCTTTCAAATCAAAGAAAGAAGTGTCAACTTCTAAACCTCTCGAGTTGGTTCACATGGATTTATTTGGACCATCTGGAGTTTCTAGCTTAAATGGGAAGAACTATGTCTATGTCTTAGTAGATAACTTTTCTAGATATACTTGGGTATATTTTCTAGATCACAAAAGTGAATCTTGTTCTTACTTTGTTAAATACTCCAAATCTGTAGAAAACCATAGTGGACTTAAGATTGAAACTCTGAGAAGTGATCATGTCCGTAAATTTGAGAATAATGAATTTGAATCTTACTGCTCTCACAATGGCTATAGTCACAATTTCTCTGCCCCTAGGACACCCCAGAAAAATGGTGTAGTAGAAAGAAGGAATAGAACCCTACAAGAAATTTCTAGAACATTTCTTAATGAGTATGACCTACCCGTTTATTTTTGGGCTGAATCTATAAATAAATCTTGTTATATTATCAATAGAGTCTTAATCAGACCTATTCTTAAGAGGACCCCTTATGAGTTGTGGAACCAAAGGAAATCTATGGTTAACTACTTCAAAGACTTTGGCTGCAATGTATTTATTATTAATACTAAAGATAATCTTGACAAGTTTGCATCCAAGAGTGATGAAGGAATTGTCCTAAGTTACTCTATTTCTAGTAAATCCTATAGAGTTTTCGATAAGAGAACCATGTGTGTGGAAGAATCTGTTCATATTAAGTTTGATGAAACTGATCCACATGAGCCTAAAACCTCTCTTCAAAATCTTGAAAATGATCTCTCTGTTTTGAACCTTAATGATAAAGACAGTGGACCTATAGTTAAAACGTCCAGTTCAGAAAATTTTCCAGAACATGCTTCTATTGATTCCCAACCTGTTGATGAACCTGAAATTTCTAGCCCTACCTTTAATAGATCAACTAGAATTCTGAAGAATCATCCTCTAGATGATGTTGTATGAAATCTTGATAGAGGGACACTGACTAGAGCTTCTCTTAGAAATCAGGTTGAACATCAAGCCTTCTTGTCACAACTTGAACCTAAAAACGTTGATGATGCTATTAATGATGAATTTTGGGAAATTTCTATGCAAGAAGAACTCAATCAGTTTGAAAGAAATAATGTTTTTAATCTTGTTGAAAGACCTAAGGACACGTTCACAATAGGCACAAAATGGGTGTTTAGAAACAAAGTAGATGAATCCTGAAACATTGTTAGAAATAAAGCTAGACTATATGCACAAGGCTATAGTCAAGAAGAAGGTATTGAATATGAGGATACTTTTTCTCCAGTAGCCATATTAGAAGCTATTAGGATTTTACTTGCTTATGCTACACATCTACATTTCAAACTATATCAAATGGATGTCAAGAGTGCATTCTTAAATGGATATATTACTGAAGATGTTTTTTTGAACAACCACCTAGTTTTTCAAACCCTCATTTTCGAAATCATATTTTCAAATTATCAAAAGCATTATATGGTTTAACGAAATCTCCAAGAGCATGGTGTGATTGATTAAGTACTTTTCTAATTTCTAAATGTTTTACAAAAGGAATAGCTGATCCTACTCTTTTTTTAAAATGAGTTTCTAAAGATGTTTTAGTAGTAAAAATTTATGTTGATGATATTTTATTTGGATCTTCTAAAAAATCTTTATGTACTGATTTTTTAAAAATGATGCAAAATGATTTTGAAATGAGTTTAATGGGTGAACTTAAATTATTTCTTATTTTTCAAATTTTTCAAAATGATGATGGAATTATTTTAACTCAAATTAAATATACTAGATATCTTTTAAAACGTTTTGGATTGGATAGCACAAAATGTAGTGACACTCTCATGAGTGCCACCAGTAAGATGGATCTTGATGAAAATGGTAAATCTGTTGATCAAACCACTTATAGAGGAATGATTGGAAGTCTACTCTACCTAACTGCTAGTGGTCCTGATATTATGTTTACTATGTGTATGTGTGCTCATTTTCAAGCAAACCCCAAAGAGTCACATTTAAATTCTATAAATAGAATTTTTAAATACCTCAAGCATACTCCCAATTTAGGACTGTTCTATCCCAAAGGACAATCATTTGAACTATTTAGTTATTCTGATACTGACATTTCTGGATGTAAGAAAGATAGAAAAAAGCACCTCCGGAACATGTCATCTTTTAGGCAAGTCACTAGTATCATGGTGTAGTAAGAAACAAAATTCTGTTGCATTGTCAACTGTAGAAGCTGAATACATAGCTGCTGGAAGTTTATGTGCACAAATTTTGTGGATGAAACACAAATTACTAGACTATGGATATCAATTCAGACATGTCTCAATAAATTGTAACAACACAAGTGCTATTAATATTTCTAAGAATCACGTTTCTCATTCTAGGACAAAACATATTGATGTAAGACATCACTTTTTGAGGGATCATTATCAAAAAAGGTGATATCACTTTGGAATTAATTGGTACTGAATATCAACTTGCGGATATATTAACTAAACCATTAAATTATGAAATATTAGACTACATCATACATTATCTTGGTATGATTAATCATAAATGAATATCTTACTGTTTCTAAGTTACTGCTTTTATGCTCACGGTCGGACAACTCACTGTCTCACCATGACTATATAAACTGATCACTGTTTCACCGTGATGACTATAAACTGTCTCACCGTGATGGCTAGTTTTCTGTCTCACCGTGAGAAGTATGATAATTTTTATTCTTTTAATTTTATTTTTACCCATATCATGGTAATTTTTATTTTACCACTCTTTGATTTCCCGCGTTTGTGTTTTTATGACATTTGACATTCCAAATTGATAAAACATAAGGGTTTCATTCGACTCCTTACCCGAATTCTCTCCTGAACCTTCTCTTATCTCTCGCCTGAACCTTTAGTGAATGCCAAGGATCAAGCGTCCATCTACACCCTCGTCTGAGAAGCAGCGCTCTAAGAAACAAAGGAGGATACCAAGGATAGCGCCCGAAGGACCTCTAAACCCAAACCTGGTAAGCCGTACAGTTGTACCTGAAAAATAGGATTACCATGAAGGGTTTGTGTCTAGAAGATCATTAGTTTTGAATGTTTTAAAAGAAAAAGTATGGCTTGGATGGTTCACAGGACAGAATAGACCGATTTACCTGAGGCTTGTATCTCAATTCTATCAGTATGTGATGTTCTCTTTTGAGTTTGGAGAAATCTTTTTGGTGACCAGCTGGATCGATGGTCAGAAGTTCTATTTCTCTTCAATGCTGTGGGTTGCATGCCTAAGAATTCCACATGAAGGGGTGTGTGAAGATTACCAAAGAGACCCTCCTCCAACAACTGACATCTTTGACCTAGAAACCGCTTTGAAAAATCAAACGGGAAATGGAAACAAGCGAAGGGCCATAGCTGCTGAACTCGATCGGGAGGCAAGACTTTTGTTCATGTTTGTTCAGAATTTGGTTTGTCCAAGAAAAGGAGATTTTACTATGATGAAGTATCAGGATGTGTTCCTGATTCACCTGTTGATGAATGGCCAAAAGATCAATCTGTGTAAGTATGTTATCAACTATATCTATGATCTGATCAAAGTAACTTCCAAATCAACCTCCCTGTTTTATTCAAGGATGCTTTCAGCCATGTTAGTCTCAAAAGGAATGGTTAGAGCGAATGAAGAAAAATTAGAGGGCATTGATTTCTGCCTATCCATGCCTATCATCAGAAGGATGAAGATTAGTTGGAACCAATGGAAAAAGCAATGGGTTGAGGATAGTGATCAACTGTATAAAAAGTTTAATCCTGTTGACTATCCAAGAAGGCCTAAGAACCTAGCTGATCCTGGTTTTGAAACAGATGAAGTGGCTGAGTACTCAGAAGAAGAAGAACAAGGAGAAGTTACAACTGAAGTTCCACCTAGAGAAGAATTTGTAATATCTCCAATGGAAATAGTTCCTGTTGAAGAAGAAAGGTGTGTTATCCCTGCTATTATCCCTTCTGAAATACCTCAAGGAGAGGAAGTTGTTGTTGAAAAGGAAAGGACTGAGGAACCTTCATTTGTTCTTCTTGAGGAAGAAGCTCATCCCAATGCTACAAGGAAATTAGTTTTTCCTGGTTCCGAACAACAATAAACCTTTAAATACGTTTTTGTTGAAGAGACTCTTTCTGTTGAGAAAGAAGCAAGTCTGGAAGCTTATCGAGTGGAACAATCAGTTCTTGAGATTATTCCATCTGGTAAAGAAATAATGGAAATTTCCTTTCAGCTAGAAAGGCAAGAATTTTCTGAATAGATTAGGAATGTTCCTGTGGATCTTGTCCATGTTCCTGAACCTCAAGAATCTGAAAGGGAAGCACAAGTTGATGGGGAGGAAACTCAAAATCATGATATAGTGGAAGCTGGATCTGGTGAAGCTTCTCAACCTTCTGTCACTTTCTCTGTACACTCTCCGTATGAGATACCAATCTTTGATGCTGTGAATGAGTCACAGCAAGTAACGGCAACTGGAATAGATCTTTCTTCTCTATTTCAACTGAAGTCCTTATCTCATTCAGAACCAAAATCAGAGCCCCAACCTCAATATGGATCAGAATCTGAATCTGAAGATGACTTTGACCCACAACCAGAATCTGAGCCTCTACCTTTACCTGCATCCTTACATGAGCTTCATTCCTTTGTAACCAAATATGATCTGAATTCTTTTGGAGAGACTTTGTTAGCTGGTTTTGAGAAAATTGTCTCCAATCAACCTCGCCCAGTGACTCAATTAAGTCAAGAAGATGCATCGATCCTCTTGGAAAATATCATCTTGCATATTCAACCATGGATGATCCGAGAAATTCAAGATGTCCGAGTAGAGAATAAGCTGCCGAGTGCTGATGTTGAAAATCTGAAAAGTATGGTAGCAAGTCTGTAGAATGAGCTATCTATGAGATCAGAGCCTGCTCCTGTTTCTGCCCCTGCACCTGCTATTGTTTCACCAAAGTCTTCGGATTGCCTCCTTGCTAGGGAGATTGTGTCTCAAGTTCATCCTTACATTCTATATTTTGATGAAAAGTTTGGAAAAAGGCACACGAAGATACTGGAATGCATGAGAGAGCTTGTGGAAACTCTAAATAAGCTTACAGATGAATACACTGGATGTCTGCAAAAAGTTGTGAAACAGCTCAAAGTTCTAAATTAAGTTGTCAAGGCTTCACTTGCTTCTGGTCGTACCTCCACACCTGCTCTGGATGATTTTCTGCTGAGATCCTTAATTAAGGAAGAATTACAGAATGCCTTCTGTGGAAAGGATCTATCCTCTTTGTCAGAAGTAATTAAGAATAGTGATAGAGCATTGGACTTGGTTAGGGTCCATTAAAAGATAGCCAATGATGCTCAACAAGAGATCTCCAAGAAAATAGATTTTTATCTTTCCCGGATTTTCTCTAAAAGTGACATGACAGATCACTTTAGATATCTTGCGGAAAATATGAGAATCCCTTCAGTGACTCATGGTTTTAAAGATCATGTTCCGAAACTTTCATGGTTCAACAGATTTTTGGACAGATTTCTGGAGAATAAGGATGATTTTGAAAAGGCTATGCAGTATGGTGGTGAAATCATTAATGATTTCATCAATAATTTGAAGCTGTATCTTCATGTGCAGAGTACTGCTATAGTTGCTCCATCTGTTGCACCCCTTAGACCTGGACTACCTACCTTAGCATCTAAAATAATGACAGTTATCCAAGCCCTTTCTCAGATCCTTCCATTCATTATTTACCAACCTAAGACTAGATATTCTACTGCTCCTACATTGTCTCCATCTGTTTTTGAAGGTCTACCCTTACCCTCATTGTCTACCTCTTCTATGCATTTTTCTACTTCAGCATCATCTCTTGCTACTGATAAAGGTAAGACAAAAATGGATCCCTAAAGAGTTTACCGCCTGTCTTTCTTTTTGATGGGATTTCATTTCTTGTTTCCAGTTTGTACTTCTCCTGTACTTTGTATTATGAATTATTTGGTTAATGATAACTGCTGAGTTTCATTTCCATTTCTCTACTTTTTGATAATCCTAAAAGAGGGAGAAAAACCTCCAAGTATCAGTTCCATAATAGTATAAATGGGGGAGAAAAACTGTAGATATCTGTTCTATAATGTTTTTTCTATGCTAGTATCATTAATATTACATATCTTTTATATTCTGCCTATATATGTTTTGTGATCATCAAAAAGGGGGAGATTGTTGGACTCCTCATGTGTTAATCATGTTTTAATAATAACAAATCTCATTACTGTTAATCAATCTTGATCTTCATGGCACATCTTGATAGTTCTCTTCAAACTCAACAATAGGTGCATATCATGTTTTTATAATAACAAATCTTATGGATGTTAATTACTCTTTACATGTTTTATGCATAATTACAATTCTCTCATATATTATCTCTAATGAGTAACCTTAACTCATATTCTGCATATCACTGTCTTAGTCCAAATATAGATTTTTTTTCTACATATGGACTCACAGTGACCAGACACCGTGACCAGACACCATGACCAGACACCGTGACCAAACACCGTGACCAGACACCATGACCAGACACCATGACCAGACACCGTGATCAGACACCGTGAAGAAGACACCGTTTCCATGATCACTGTGACACCATTTCTTAAGCTTCTATCAATATTATTTTAAATGATGCAAACAGTCATATTTGTTGTTTTTAATGCAATTAATGTTATTTAATGTTAGTTTTTGTCTTGAAAGGAAACCGTATCTCATACCTATGAAAAGGGAATCATTACTACTGAGAGATTTCATGGAATATAATGAAGATTGAGCTGCATTAGAGGGATGATGTGCGCTTGACACGTCTCGACACATATACTACAAGATATGCGAGCTCTGTTCTGAACCGAAGAACAATCCGGAGCACAACTAGGAAGAACACATTGCAATATCCTCAAAGAAGTTACATACATGAAATCCTAAATTTCTGAGGAACACACGACGAATCAAGAGATCATTCTCACTCCGGTAGAAGACAAGCTGAACTATGACACTCTGTTTTTCAACTGAAAAACCGGAGAAGGACTCAGAAGCACTCCTGGTGAATCCAATGAGTCCCGAGCTGCATTGATAATCACTATAGCTTTCTAAAATCTTATCTATCTTCTCTACGAGATTTATTTATTAACTTTCGAGTAGTGTGGTGTACTCTGTATTTCTTATACACACACTATCTCCTGCACTGAACTGGAGGATATCAAAATCCTCACTCCAAATCTCTTATCACTTGTTTACCCACGTAAACTGTGGAAGAGGTCCTTGTGTGGCCTTGTATTTGATTTTTTTCCCACGTAGACCAATGGTAGATGTATCTGTGTGGCCTCGACAGTTTTGTAAATTGTTGTTAACCTCGATCCAGGGTGTGGATCAAATTTATATAAATTTTGGAGGACTAAGTATCAGCTTGAGACTGAACCTCTTGTTATATCTGTTGTGCATATTTTATTTAAGTTTAATGTATATGACATATATTATATTTATTCCACTGCTATTACTTTAAAATAAAAAATTATTTTGAAGCTACTCTGATAGTTAAATTAGCAAGTGTTTACACTTATTGTAAATCAGTAGATTAGTTTCAAAAGATAGTTTGATCTTGTGGTTAAACTATCTAAGACCTACTCAATCTTTGAGAAGCTATGTGAACATTTACAATCTGTATAAATTCACTACAGGTTAACTTATTTTATAAATCAATGGATTTTAACTGGACAATGTTTTAACAGAAATTTTAATTGGAACTCAATTCACCCCCCTCTTGAGTGTCCACTCCGACCAACATATTCAATGTAGAGATATCAAAATATCAATGATTAGAACTTGAAAGAAGGTGGAAATTAGTTTTAAATTATAGTTTCATTTTTGAAATTTTGGTAATTTTCCAATAATTCATAGGTCACACAGTTTGGATATATGTTTTTCCAAAATGTGCATCAAATATGAATAACTTATTATTAGAAGGGGCACATTTCACAGTTTTTATGCATGATTTGACTAACCATTATCAAACAAATCCTCATTACACTTTAAAAAACTGCATGTGTGCCAACATGGATATGTACTTAAAATAACATTTTTTCAAATCGTTTGGGATCCTCTTTCTCTCTTATTAGGCCTCACATGGTTATAATGGACCATGAGGCCTTCCCTACAAGGATTCTACCAAACATGCGATATGCGCTTTGTATCACAAATGTTGTGTTATAGGCTCTGAGAAATCCCCATATGGCCCCAATACCTAAATAAAGTCATTTGGAGCACACAACTATCATATTTAAGCATTTAATAACTTGTTACATAAAAAATTCTTCATATAATAAATCTATTCCTTGATTTTCCTTTTCATGGGTGGTCCAGAATCTCTAGATAATAACTCATTCAACTATGATTATAAATTATCCTCCTGCTCATATGACTCATCATTTACATGGTTGTGCTACAATCATACTCGTACATTAGGAATATTCCAACCTTATAGGACCTTTGTAATGTGATCCATAATACCATTCAGATGCTCCTCAAATGACACATCTATCTGTAACATAATCTCCTCAGGCTAAAAATTAAGAGATGGGTGTGAATCATAGTTTCACAACTGAGATACAAGGCTTCTTACATTGATTTTTTCATATAAGGTTACTCCAATCAAAAGGATATCATCCTGACTCTCTCAAAAATCTCGAATTGTCTGACATATCATGTTGAAAGATTACACTATATCTTAATCCTACGATATCCCAGTATCGATGAAAAGTTTATAAATAATTAATTCTTGACCTAGAACACTAGTGATCATCAAAAAATATTGGAATAAGATTTATGTTCAAACTATGTAGTATAAATTCACTTCTAAATCAACAAAACTAGCTATATAGTCTCCTATACAAGATAAGGTACAATTATAGCTACCTCCCATACATCTAACCAACATAGGGTTAATCAGAATTTTATATTCTACAAAGCCTCACATTAATACATATGAATAGTATCCTAAAAGATATTTTTTGTAACAAAATTCTACTAGGGGTACAGGATTTTCCTTGGATCCCCCAAAATCCAGGATTTATGCACAAAATATGTCATCATGAACTAGTATCATAAGATCTATATGGAAATTAGTCTGATAGTGTTATTTCATATGTAAGAGAACCAATTTACCCATTTCCCTATGAAAACTCTTCTTGAAATGAGATATAATCTGTGACTCTCTATCATTAACTATTACAAGTAGTACCCCCATGAAGTTGTATTTTATCATATATTTAAAGTCTCCCAAGATCATATATAGAAAACGCCTCTTAATAGGTTGGAAATGATAATCCAATGAGACCCTATAAAAAACCTAATAACATATTTACCTCATAGCGATGTTGGTAAGGCTGTCAAAAAAACATCGTGACATCATCCTATTTTCACTCGGGAATGAGTTGCTACATTAAATGATTGGATGGTCATTGTTGATCCTCCTTCACCAACTAGAAGGTGGAAAATCTCAAGAGAAAACAAGTTACATATCTTTTTTTTACCCAAACAATAATATTGGTAATTGAAATATTGATACGGCTTAGTGAAACTTAGCTACACATCACAATTGAAGAATGAATGTATTAAATCATCTCTTCATGCGTGTCTACGGAAACCATTATGTGGAATTTTATACTTAGAGTTTTGTCCTAACCTATAGTCAACCCTAATGGAGGGTCCTCACCATCCACACTCTCCAATAGGAATCTTACCTCATAATCTGATAGCCACCTCATCCTTAGTCTATCCCAAAGATAATATGTTACATCTATTAATGAATTAAAATTATTTTCATTGACTTTACTTCACCTTTATGTGAACCACATTGAATAATTACATATGATGCTACTCTCTACAGACCTTTTGAACTACTATTAATATATTAATATTATGTACTTCATCAGCCACTTCATTTCTCTTTCTTGGAATATAGGAAAGCACTAAGTATATGGAGTGTAGGTCTTCTATCCACCCTCACTACCTCTTATTCAGATCACGCTATGTAAATTTGCAGTTATCAACTTTTTTTCTTGTTTAAATCCCAAAAATATCTCTAGATATGTAATTTAAATTTTAAAAAATACTTGAAAACATCCATATAGTCAATATCATGTATTTGGTAATTCCTTTCATGTGTCCTCGGCAATTGAGACTTATATACTGCGAATCTATCTCTCTACATAAGAACTGTTTCAAGCTCGATACTTGATGCATAAAAATATATATTTCATCACATTACTATATTTAGAAATTTTTGTAATTGTGATGATGTCAATCTCCATTTCTTTTCATGAAAGGATAAATCACACTCATATGATTAAACAATCTTCAAAAACATCTTAATAATTTTAGTAAGTAGAACTTATATGAATGAGAAGACATATATGAAAAACATGTAATATATATCCCACACCAAGAAACTCTATACATCAAATTTGATCTTAGTATTCTCCAAGGAAGTTACATATCTCCTCGTATTTCAGTCAAATAATAGTCTTTCGTATCAAAAAATGTGACCCATTGAATAGAATCTGATCCATCTAGAATTGGCACTTTGGAGTATATTATATAATTGATTCACTTATATTTTATACAATATGATCTCATGATGTTTGTAATTTCACTGTAAAATGTGATTATATTCGAAGATATCATCCAGAAATATAAAGAAAAATGAATCCTGATTTCTATAAAAAACACATTTCATTAGTTACCTCAAAATTGTGGTAAATGAATGCATATGTGAGGTATGTATAATGGTCAAGCATTCAACTAATGATATTTGGATCTCAAATAAATTTTTGAGAACATGTGATCCCCTCAGAGCTATTTGAATATACCATCTACACATACTAGTGGATACTAGTTCATATCCATAAGTTGTTTTAATTTCTGATAATCTATGCAATTCCAAAGGATACCATCTACATTTTTAACAAAAAGGACAAACAAACACCATATAGAATTACTAGTTAATATAACTCACATTTCCTCTAATCCTTATAGATCCCTCTTGATAACCTGTATCACAGTAGTATCCAACCTGTATGGAGGAATGAATACCATTTCAGCTTCTTGAACTAGATCTATATAAAACTCTACCTTTCTAACTACTTGTAATTTTGAAGATTAATTTTGGAGGACACCCCTAAAATGGTTGAAAACTAGAGGGAAAACTACTGTCTTGTTCCCTAACCATCCATATATAAACTCAAAATATATTTTCTCATCCTACTTAGAACATGATTCTTGGGTCCATCTCATATAGCTTGGACATCCAATTCACCTATGAGAATAAACTCTTCACCCTCCAATGAAGTGATTTTTACCATATAATGATATAAATTAATTAAATAATGAAAGGGAACCAACCAATACATCCCTAAAATGATTTAAAACCCCTTCAAATCAAGGAAAATGCAGTCTCATACATTCTCACCCCCACCAATTCTAAGTGGGAACTTATTACAAAATTGTACATCCTCTCTTTGAATTCCCAGCAGAGTATTAGGAATCATAAATCCAACATAAGTCTATACACCGATCCAAGGCTCTCATAAAAGGATAAAATATAAATATATGAGATGTTCATGTATCATAATGTGAAGATGATGTATTTTACATTACCATAATAGATACACTCATAGTAGATGGTGTGTTATTATTATCCTTTGGTGAAAATTCACTGTATATATTTGGCTTGATTCATGGCCCTGAGATACTTCCTATATACCCTGATTAGATCCTCATTTATGTCGCTAAAAATCTAGGGTTTGACTACCAATTCTTTGACCACCACCTCAACAATACTACAAATACCTACATGAATAGAAGATTAAAACCCTGGTTTTTCTCACATTGAGTCTATAAATACCTCTCTCACTAGCCTTAGGATGTTTTTCTTTTGAAAAAATAACAACAGATAAACCATCATTCCATAGGATTGGAACTCAACTAGGTCTCTTGTAGCCTGTTGTCTCAAAGGTACTCATCTATTACACAATTGGAACCTCACCAGGCCCTATATGATGCTTAATATTACAAATTTATGTAGTGCCATATCTAGATTTTGAACCTCCCAAGATCACACACCCATCCTCTCTTAGGTTACACTCTATGACAAGAACTAAATTCACTATTCCCTATATGGTATAATAAGAATTTAAGTAACCTAATATCGGATGCCATACCTTATACCATCCTTAAATAAATGTCTTTAGGTAAATCATTACCAAATATAAAGGGTGAAAGGAGATGGAGCTTAGTAATTCTATCTGAATAACCCACGACTGATAACACTCCTTGCACCATGTGCATTATCTCTAGGGATCTATGAGTCATCAATGGATCAGGATAGACGTTATCGTTGTAGTCCATATGACAATATCTCCAAGACATCCCTCAATAATGTTCCATATGATTAATGACATTCCATCATATCCTTGTAGAATTATATATTATATAAGTAAAAATATATTACCCATTATCAGGATACATATTTAGATTCCCAATGATATATAACAAGGCCTAGAAACATGAATCATCCACTTTTAGTCTGCCATTTCCTAGAAATGTGGGAATATACTACTGATGGAACTCACATGTTTACTCTACCATAGTCAGGGCAGGTTGCGGTGCTCCCTAAATGTTCTAAAAAAACAAATAATCAATTCATGAAACTATTCCTCAAAAACGAATTCCAAAATAACTACTGGTACCACAACTAGCACTTCTAGAGGATCCCCCATTATCCCATGACACACCACCTTCAAGGAATGATTACTTTCACCCACCCAGCATACGATTGGAGAATATTGTGGTGGAATACCTCTGTAGATTCCATGTGAATTCCTCATATAATGATTCCACAACCACTAAAATTGTATATAATTTAACATGAATGGTAAAATCCATTACACATAAAAACACCCCATTCTCTATGCTTCTTTAGTTAATTCTAGGAGACTAACAGATCATATACAACTACGAGATAATGCCTACTACCCAATACTATGGTTGGGTCTGGGCCATGTTCTCTAATATTACAAATTATAGTTTCCTTTCATTAATTTATTTAACATTTATTTTTATTATCTCATAATACATTTAAAAAGGATTATCCAAATGATTTTCCAAAAACTGATCCATAAGGATCCATACTCATTATAAAATAAAATATGGAATCCCCATAATAAATGACATAACATTTTCTAAAGTCTCTATCACAACATCATGTATAACTATCACAACACCAATCACAAAATCAATAAAAATGTAATACATCATAATTGGCATAACATAATGAAAGGCATTTGAGGCTTGAAACTTCCTAAAATGATTCTTATGGTGGAATACTATTATCTCCTTAGGTAGAATCAAAATAGAAAATTTAATTATATCAATAACAAGAAAAATTGGTTTCCATCCCCCAATAGTAATTTCAATATTACTGTAATTGAAAAAATCAAGAAAATAATTTTTTCATTTGAGTCAATTCGGATTTTCATATAAGCGGGTTAGATATTCCTATGAATATATTCTAAAAATTTATAATTCCTTCATATATTTTCCTATTTTCTCAAATTAGTAAATAAAATCATGAAAAGAACCCTTTGGTATAACTTTGTAACATCCCAGAACCAAATTCCAATGAATGGTTCCCCATTCCAAGATGGCCACATGGACTCAACCACATCTATCGAAACACTAGAGGATTCCAAATTGAAGTGAGGGGCTACGGTCTATCAGTGGGGAGACTATAACCTCATCACGAGAGTGTATCACATCTAGTATACAAAAATAAATTTTTATTGGATGAGGTACATCAATCAGACCTATGCTAAATAGGGAATACATGAATATATAAATAATTCCATGAGTGTTATCATATATTTATGATGATAATTTTTATCACGTATCTAGAAAGAAAACCAACATAATTCTACATGTGAGGTGTAAAACATAGTTAACAAAGTACATAAATGTAAAAAATTATCCTTGCACATCATGAGCCTCAGGTAAGTATTATCCTTCCAAACTCATAATAAAAAATCAAGAACATGTTGCAGCTTGTATTCTCTTATCCATACCTATAAACATATAATATCTCTGGGTAACCAATGGAGACCCAAACATTGTGTGAAATACAACACTAGTACGAAAACACCCAATGGTATAATTCCATCATGTCTGTGAATATATTTTAATAACAGTCTGTATGCAGTAATAAAATTTATATATAATGTACTGTATGTAAATAACTTATAATGGTATGGGTTCTAATGGACACCCATGATCTATTAAATTCACTAGACATAGTCAGGGAGCTTATAAATTATCATTCAATCATGTGTTAATTTATAATCATGTTTATTTAATTACTATATCTCATTTAATTAGTATGTATCATAACCTGGAATGTAGCATAACATCCCATGTGGTAATGTGATCAACAGGTTCCTAACAAGGCCACCGAAATTGTACAAGACTCTTAATGAATTCAAATTTGTGCTTTAACTTTGTAGACACATTATATAAATCATTTCAATAAGTATTTAGTTAATAATATAATCCCATCATTACCATTCAATATTTTGAATCCAGGTATCAATCTCGAAATATCATAAACCAATACCCTACAATCCCATCCTTGGAATTCCTTATCATAGTCTTGGTATCTCTATGGGTGTGGTGTAACATCACCACTATGTATGTCCAAACTTGGTTGTCGACTAAGGTAGACCAAGTGTTACCCATTGTGTATATGATCAAAATCCCTATGAGTTTCTCCTTCCCATTCTATAAGTAGTCCAATTATTACTCAGGCATATAAGAATTTCCCCCATGAGTCCATCAATGGAAATCTATAATGGAGTCCAAGTTTCGATCAATCATATGCAAAGAAGAATCCAATTTAGTCCATACAAGGCATTTGTAAATTATGACATTATCACCAAAGGAATATATAAACTTTCAAACATTATATTTTAACATTATCAAGGTTGTTAATAAGAACAATTTATATAAATATCACCTTAAAATGTGGATCATGGAATGAAATGGCATAAAAGGATTATCCTCTTATTTTTAACACATAGACATTTCATTTTTAGGTAAAAATAAAGCTTAAATAAGACATCACATGGAAATCACCTTTTTTCATAGTCAATCATCATATTCCGTAAATCAATTCAAATCACAATTCATGTAACAATTCAATTTAAAATTCAATTCATCAAATGACATCCAATGGAAAGGGTAAATAAAATACCTTAAGGGTGACCAAATTCAATGTGACCCATGGTAGTCAATTTTAAAATATAACACAACATATGAGTGATTTAAATTGAAGTTTCACAAACATTATTAATATATAAATGGGTATATTTAATTTAATAGATCATACCTATCAATTTAAATCATGTATTAAATCCCATTTCAAATGAGTCACTCTAATAATTGGGCACATGAAACTACGACAAGTATATAAACACATCAATATTAAAGTAAATTAACGAGACCACCAACAATATGTTTATAGTGAATTTAACATCAAATATTATATCCTTATTCATCTAATATCAGGAGAAAATTATCAATGGATGAAAAACTATAGATTTGATCACATTATGGTGATCCTAAATATAATATATGATTCCAAAACACATAAAAAACTCCACAAAAACAACAGAGATCATACTAATATGGAACGAATTATTCTGAATGTTCATGTTTCAAATGTCTAATGGAGGAGATCTCCAACATCCAAGATTAGGTTTTAAAGTGGAGCTCTCAAAATCTCAAGTCTTCCAACATACAACAAATAGTAAATTAGGTTTAAAAAATATATTAATTAGTCTAAATTTTTAACTTCAAAATAATAGCTGGGTAGTATGATTTTTCTGCATAGTTTTCTAATTCATGCATCAAATAATCCCACCCTAATGCAATGAGGGTAACCTGACATAATTTTTAGCACATTATGACTAACCGTGAAAAAAAATTGCATCAACCCACAATCAAAAAATTGTAGACATACCCACATGACTGTGAAACAAAAAATTCATAGTTTTTTAAACCGCATAGTCTCCTATAATAATCTGACCACATCATGAATGGTTATTGTAAACCATGTTGTATTCCCCACATTGGTACTAATAACCATGCAAAAAACATTTTTCACCTCATAAGTTGGGTTCCAGAATCCTACCATGCCCCATATGCCACCAATGCCTCCAAGACCTCAAAGGGATCATACGAAAACAATATTTATTCATGTAATCATAAAATTGATGGAATTTAAATGATTTTTTAAATCAATGAAGAACATAGTCATTACACATGATGGATGAGTGTCCTCCCAATAGTAGATATTTTTGGGTATTTACCAAAAATGACACTCCTCCCGATGTATAATAGGAAACTCACTCTCTTCACTTATTCAGACATATGAAGACACATTTATTGACCAAAAACTTCCCTAATAACTTCCCAATAGCCCTCATCCCATCCTATAATGAATATTTTGTAAATTAATCCATCTTATAAAGGAATATGGTACAAAAATATGGAGGATACCAGAATAAGAGGCAACCATTATGAATGAGAGTTTATTATTTTTTCCTCCACATCCTCCAATTATTATTATATGTGTTTGATTCAATAACAAAAATATATTATACATAAATATATTAAATTTTTTTTGTTCATTACATAACACCATATCAAATTCTATAAAATCAGTTACAAATCATTGTTCTAGTGTATGGAGGACTACTACATCATAGACCAGTGTCATTATCTTTTCCATTATGACCTAACATGGCTGATAATAATTTCAAATTAATTATTTAAATATATATGATATTTATGATGTTATTATGCTTGGTAATAATTATATCATGCATAATTTCATGTATTCCATTTTTTGGAATATGATAACATTTATCTTGTGGATGGTGGACTACCTCCTCACAAAGCAATATGATTCTCCCATGATTTAATTTGAATGTAATAAGGATGTGTTCATAAAAGGTATTATATGTTACATATGAAATATTATTTTATTATAACATATCATTTTAATTTCATTAAATTGATTTAACATGAAAATAGAAACATTTTTCGTGGGTACATAAGACATCCCCTATCAATTAACGATGAATTTCGTTTTTTATCTCTAAAATTAATTGATTACAATAAAAATGTATATACTAAGTATATATGAGAATAATAAAGTTTTTATCCTTAGGAAGATAATTATCTATTATTTATGTAGTTTTACTATAAAAATAAGTCAAAACATTAATGAATAACAATGCTTTTGTAACCTGAAACATGACATTATAACGAACTTTTTAAGAAATTAGTAATAAAAGACCATAAGAAAACCATATTTGTTATGATTAATGAGAATAATATTGTGTAGTATATTTTCAAAAAACTAATATTCATTATACACTTGTTTTAAATGTGTATTAATGGTACATGATGAAAGGTAAGGGGATTTATATGCACTCTTTTATTACATAGAGAAAGATGAAAATTCACTAATCTTTTCATTAATGTGGGGTATATAGTTATGCTTTTAAATGTAATATAATTAATAAAATTATATTAATGATACTATAGGATTAATTATATGTTATTATTTATTGTGGATTATTTTTCTAAATATTACTATAGTGGTAAGAGTTGTTTGTCTCTGTTTTCATTCTCAAAATTATATGTCATCTTAATCCTCAATATTATTTTATGAGGTGTATATATAGTAAAATTGATATTTAATACCATGTATTTATTTATAATCATGAAATTTTATGTTTCATTAAATTTTATTATTTCATGTTAATTACAATTCAAGGTTACCAAAGTGTAAATGTTGTTATTATATAATCTCATCTTTTATTATGATTTTTCTGAGAATTTTTATGATAATGAAATATTAGGATCCATATCAATAGATATGGAATAAATTTATCTTCATCTTGTTATTTTATTAGAATAAAGTTTTTACCTTAAATTTCCTTTCTTCATGTACTAAATATTTCACAAATAATGTTCTTAATAAATATAATCAATTCATTTGAAAACTATTTTTCTTCCAATACCATGTTTTTTTAAAAAAATTATAAATATTTAATGTTTTGAAAGAGGTTTTCATAACTGAAAGAAAATATTCCTCAATATTTTAAAAATTATTTTTGAAAAAATATTTTAATGATTTCATGTCTTTTTAAATGGTATTTTAAATTGTTTTTTAATTTTTTAGTATTAAATTTATTTAAAAAAATACATTATCTTCCTCGAGAAACATTTCAAGTGACTTAAATTTGAAAATCATCCTCTATATAAGATTAAACAATTTAATGTGGCATACAATTTTATGGTGGACCAATGATTATATTTATAATATTTCCTTGAATGGTTTAAGTCGAAAAGGTTTTTATATAACCTATTTCTTGTGAATAGTCTATACCATGGCAAAATTATTCTAAAATTGGAAGAATTTTCAATGGTTTATGAATTGATGAAATAATGAAATGATTAAGAATCATTATTATTTTCCATATTTTGTAACATGATGAAATATTTTATAACCTTTAATTTAATGGTTTATGGTACGATGAATATTTTATGTACTTTTGGAACACATAATTATTATTTTCATTATATATTGGGTGAGAACTAATTCAACCTATAATGAATTGGATAATGATAAATGAATCCTGAGTCAACAAGTTATGAATAAACCTAAATAAATGTTCACAATGTTATGAATTCACTTTATTACTTTTTCACTATGTTATGATTGAATGTGATTATATATTCCCAATGTTATTAATTAAAAAGATAATATTTTCATAGTTTTTTTGTGGACACCTTGAAAACATCCATAATGATATATGTAGATATGGCTTAATATTGATATTTTTATGGGAGGGCCTGATATCATTTTCATTGCTTAATGAGAGAATCTTGTTATACTTAAACATGTTCATAGTGTAATAAGATAATTTGTATAAAAAATATATGTATTACTGCAATGTTTTTATCTTGTGGAACATGTTATTTTATATCCATATGATTGATTTCATTAGAGGATTCAACATTTATTTAATAAAATTTGATTGTGATATTTTATATGTAGGATGTGTTTTTTCATATGTTGTTTGTATGTTCTCATACTCTTATTTTGATGTCATACTTACATATATCCCCTTTTTACCATATCTAAGAATCTGAGATCCCCAATTCTTATGTTTATTTTCACCAGGATATAAATAAAAGTATTTATGTATGTATAGTAAAGGGTATGATAATTTTGGGAGACACTGATCATCTTTCTAGGATAAAAAATATTATCATCCATGTTTCCAAAGGTACAAAAATGTTATGTCTCTCTGTTAAATGTTTGTGTAATGTGAAAAATATTCATCATAAATAAGTAATATCCATATATAATAAACCTGGGTTTCTATAGTATGTAACAGAGAAAGGTTTATTTAACCTTTTAGAAACTAGAAAGTGACCACATTAAAGAAATATCCAAGGATATTTCTAGGCATGCCTTTATAGATAATTTTATGTTTAAGTCTATGTATAGGAAAACATATAATAGATTCATTAATGTATAGAAAAGTGTTTTCCAATAAATTAAATCCTTTTTTATGTAATAAATATATGATTTTTCAATAGAATAAGGGTACATATCATAATAAATCTGAAAAGAGAACATTGGGTTTGACTCAATAAACCCCTTGTGAACAATATTGGGTAATTTTCCACACTTGGTTGGAAACTCCATGGTAAAATACTATAGAAATTTAAAAACACTTTACAAACCATCATGAAGAATGTAAATAGGTAAAATTCATGAATTATCTAGATTAAGGTTATGGTGTTACTGGTTTAATTGAATTTTATATCAGTTGATCATCATAAAAGATATTTTCATAGATTATATGGTTCTATATAATGATTAATATTTCTCACAATATATATTTTTACTCAATGGACGAAAACAAAAGGAACCATGTTTATGAAAAGTGCAATTAAAAAAACTCTTGAAAGAAACATGTCTAGTTCCATGTTTTATATAGCATGACATTCCCTTGATCCCATCCTTGTCCTTATTCCACATTAAGTCCTGTGAAAAACATTTCAAAAAAAAAACTTGGGGTGAGCATAAAAAGCTCAGTAAGGGATACACAAAGAATGAAAACTGTTAGTTTTTCAAAATCAAGTAAACCATGTATACTCTATCAAAGTAATACCTTCACCTTCATGAAGTTGTAAAAACTTTTCACTAAATAAAGTATCATTACTTACCTTTTTGTAACCAAAGGATTACCATAAAATCCATAAAAAGAACACATAACATTTATAAATGTAACTTGGGACATAAACATACTTAAGTGGAATAACCATACGGTCCACTTCCACAGATATCACTTAATGGAATAGCCATACGGCCAATTTCCATACATACTTAATGGAATATCCATACGGCTGACTTCCATACCCAATGCATTGGAGGTTATAACTAACCACCCGTCCTGGTATTCACAGCACCACCCGTCATATTGTTTATAACGTAACCACCCGTTAAAATTTCCAAGTACCAATATAAAATCATAAAAAATAAAACCAATATAAAGGAAAGATAACATTTCCACATTTCAATCACAATATATCATAAATATATTAACATAATAGAATCCTTTATCAAAACCATTTTCAATACCAAAATACATAAAAGAGTATATGGTATTTATTTTATTTTAAAAACATTACGGCTTATTGAGGAAGCCAAAGACCAAATAAAACTCGCGGCGGCGGAAAAGGTCATTGTCACCGCGTACGTTAAAAAAACATTCCTTTTTGTCGTTTAGTAAAACGCTTCATAGAAAAAGATTCCTTTTGTGTAAAAGTAAAATTCAAAGGGGTTTATACGCCGTATAAAGGAATTTTGTGTATAAAACGAAATATGCCTCAATGAAAGGAGATTGACACGAAGTCCCTTACCTCAGGTCCGACTTGACTCGATCATTCTTTAACGTCCTGAATAATAAACTTGAGTTAATTTCTACTTGATTAAGAACCTTTTTAAAGTTCATTATTCCTTTTATATCACTTATTTCCATGTTATAAACATTATGTAACCATTTAAGTTAATAGTGTTTGTTTTCTCAATATTTGGTTCTTAAGTCGAAAGTGGACTTCTTACAATTACATGTTGTTCGTGTGGTCAAAGGTTCTTTATATCCAGAATGAAATTCCTGATTTGGATATCATATATATCATATATATATCCAGCATATACATGTATTTATAATATTACATAATCATTTAGGGGTAAGAAATGAAATGCACCGTTCATGGAGACGATAAGTCGTACGTACGCATGAACGCTACTTTCATTTCTTTGTCATATTAATGGAATTAAAACTAAATGATAGGTATGTATATTTTAATTCCAGAATTATATTCATCATTTAGATATATAATTAATTTTATATATCCATTATATACATGTACATTTAATATTACATTATATTTGGGGATAAGAAATGAAATGCACCGTTTATGGAGACGGTAAGCCGTACGTACGCATGAACGCTACATCCATTTCTATTTCATATTTTATTGGAATGAAATCATAATGTTATAAGAGTATATTATAATTAATGTATAATAAAATATATAATATCATTAACTTTATCCTTTACACATCCCACATATGGTATTAACGAATCAAATCACTTTCAGGGGGCGGTACTCCGCATTTCCTTAAATGAAGATATCGTGTTTACCCATAATGGAAACCATAAAGGTATGCCCAAAATGAAAAATACAGAAGCTTAAAAAAAATTAAACATATTATATATCATATATAAAAATATTTACATCATAATGGCCACCTTTGAAGGTGTTAAATGAATATTGAACAATCATCGTTTCGGGAGGCAGAATTTCGCCATCCACGGAAACCGTATGTTCTTTAACCATTTGATGTAGTTGTGTGGGAGTGTAGCTCAAATAAATCTTATAACAACATCATAGTATATTGAATATACTGGTTTTGTTACAAAAGATGTAAATAAAAAGAGTTTAGGGGGTTGGAGAAGCAAAATAAAACAAATGAACAAGAGAGAATGAATTACCTTTAAAAGTGTAATTCCTTTTGATTTGAGCCTAAAGGCATCCTTTGAAAGGATTATTCCCAAAGGGAATCCTCTAGGATGAGGAGAGGGATGTGGAGAGATTAAATGGTCATGTTTTGGCCGAGCCAAAGGCTTGAGGAGTGTGTGAAATGAGGTAGAGGTGTGGGCCTTTTATAAGAGTAGAGGAGGGGCACATTTGGAAAGTAAAGAAATATTACTTTATTTGAAAATATGTTTCGGTTTTAAAAGGTCCCAAATTGATATAATTCGTGGATAAGGTGATAGGGGTTCGAAATACACTCATCCAATTGGGTTTTGACATGTTTAGTTCATAGATGTTAAATTATCTTTCCATTTTATTTAAATCGTTAAATAATGAGGTCATCGCTGCATCATCATGATTCGATAAATAATTTAATTTATTTAGTGTCTAAAAATTTAAAAAAAATACTATGATGTAGGAAATCTTTTTGTCTTTCTAATTACTATTTATAATCAAAAATACTACTTGTATAACCCCATTTAAAATTGTGTTAGTAAAACATATCATGTTTGTGTCATTTTTACTTTTACATTAAATAAAATGTTATTTATGTCATTTCCCAACCAAAGTGTCTCCATGGGGTCCCCAAGTTGACCCATGGCTTGTCTTGGTCGGCCATGACACAACCAATGAGGGTAGGAAATGTGTCAAGCTCATCTTATTTTATTAAAGAATTATTTTTACCTTAAACTACACTAATTACCACTAATCGCGATTAAGAACTTAATAAGTTACTATTCACCAAAAAATTATTATAACCTCATTGAACCACATTTTACTTCTTAATGACAACCATGTATGTCGGATTTTTGAAATTCAAAACACAATGATGGAAAAATTTCATTTAAACGGAAAATCAGTCCTTATAAGTACCACTTAGTGGTTTCACTATTCATCAAAAATTGAAGTTTTTCAGAAAATTACCAAAAATTCACCCTAAGCAATATTTGATATTACTAATTCAAAAATGAAGTCTATTTTGAAAAATTCAAAACATATAAGTCACATTAATTAATTTAATAATTAATTCCCGTTGTCAGAGCAAATAGCGTGTTTTTATGAAACAATAAGTATCAAAAGATTGACACTAGTTTAAGTCCGATTTCAAAGTGAAATTAATTCCAACGACCACTATTGGATTTAATGGTAAAAATATTTTCTAATTTCACTTTAAAACCAATTCAAAAGATAATCTAATCACATTAAAAATTAGATTAAAAAGAGGTTTTGAATTAAAATACAACACTTTACACTATTCATTAAAAAATGAACTTTATCAGAAAGGTACCAAAAATTTACACAAAGTAAATTTTGATATCCCGATTCTAAAGAAGAGTTATATTTGGTCCAAAAGAATTAATAAGATCGATCAAAACTATATTTAATGACGGTTCTCCATCAAAAGGTGATAAGTGTACCTTTCAAGAAAATTAGGGTATAAATGCCTAAAATTGAACTCTTTCCTTATTTTAAGACTTTATCTTTTATTGGGTAAATGTAAAAACATTTAAAAACATATATAATCATATTTTAGTTATTTCTATCAATTCCCGCCAGTACAATGGCTACTCGTTAACTAACATTTAAAATAATATTATTTTATTACTTGTGTGCAACGTAAGTTTTCAAAGAAACTCATCGTTGCGTACCGAGTATGCTATCGAACGTAGAAACCCCTTTTAATTAAAATTAATATTTAATTCGTAAATATTAATATATATGAAAATTATTTATTCTTTATTTACCTGGGATGTTACATCCTTCCCCCCTTTTGGGAATTGCGTCCTCACAATTTTATTCACTTATCAAAATATGTGGGGGTATTTATCCATCATAGCATTTTCAGATTCCCACGTTGCCTCTTCAATCACATTGTTTTTTCACAAAACCTTTACCTGATGAATCACCTTATTCCATAACACTTGCTCCCTGTGGTCAATAATCTGGACCGGTTGTTCCTCATAAGATAGGTTCTCTTCCAGCTGAACTACCTCTTGGCTCAAAACATGAGATGGATCTGGCATATACTTTCTCAACATCGAAACGTGAAAAACATTGTGTACCTGAGATAAACTCGGAGGTAAATCCACCGAGTATGCAACTGATCCAACTCTCTCCAGAATTTCATATGGTCCAATGAACCTTGGACTCAGCTTTCCTTTCTTACCAAATCTCATCACACTTTTCCATGGTGAGACTTTGAGAAAAACACGATCACCTACCTCGAAAGATAGATCCTTCCTCCGGTTATCCGCATAACTCTTCTGCCTAACTGAGCTGAGCTGTTCTCATGTGCTTCTGAATCAACTGAACTTTTTCTGCCATCTCTTCTACCAATTCTAGTCCCATCAACTTCCTTTCACCCACTTCATTCCAAACTTCTGGAGTTCGACACCGCTTCCCATATAATGCCTCAAATAGTGCCATTTGTATACTGGAATGAAAACTGTTATTATAAGAAAACTCAACCAAAGAAAGATGTTGGTCCCAACGTCCCTGATAATCCATATAACAAGCTCGTAGCATATCCTCCAGTGTCAGGATTGTTTGTTCTGACTGCCCATCTGATTGAGGATGAAAAGTTGTACTAAAATTTAATTCAGTACCCAACGACTTCTGAAGGCCTTTCCAAAAGTTAGAAGTAAACCTGAGATCACGATCTGATACAATAGAGAGAGGAACTCCATGTAACCTGACTATCTCTTTAAGATACAAATGGGAAAGTTGATCAAGAGAAAAAGTATCTCGTATAGAAAGGAAATGAGCAGATTTGGTCAAGCAATCAACAATAACCCAGATTGCATTATTACCTCGAGATGTCCTCGTTAATCCCACAACAAAGTCCATTGATATGTTTTCCCATTTCCACTCTGGCACTGGTAAAGGCTGAAGCATCCCTGCCTCTCTGCTTTAACCTGTTGAAATGTCAAACACTTCACAGTAAAATCAGCAATGTCTCTTTTCATTCCATCCCACCAGTAATACTCCCGCACATCTCTATACATCTTAGTACTTCCCGGATGAACTGAAAAGGGAGAACTATGAGCTTCACATAACAACTCTCTCTTCAACTGTGAATCACAAGGCACACATAACCTCCTCCCAAACCTCAAAACACAAACTTATCCAATAACTCATGGAAAATTTTATTCATAATGTCCATGAATACAGTAGGTGCATTGGTTAACCAAAAAGGCATAACTACAAATTCATAATGGCCATATCTAGTACGGAACGCAGTCTTCGGAACATCTGCTTCTTTTACTTTCAACTGATGGTACCCCGACCTCAAGTCAATCTTCGAAAAATACTGAGCTCCCTGGAGGTGATACCACTTCATTCGATGGCCCAACATCTGCTGAAGTTGTTGCAAAGGATTTCACCACCCCTTTCTGCTTGTAGTCTGGCTGCATTCCCACAGTTTAGTTCTTCGTTGGACACTCGTTTGCATAATGACCCATTTCATTACACTTAAAACATCTTACCGTTGGCTTTTCATTTCCTGCTTGATCATCTTCCTTACAGTTACAAGAAATATGACCAGACATACCACACCGAAAGCACTTACCAGACTTGGATAAACATTCTCTAGGATGCATTTTACCACACTTCTCACAGGATGGATATTTGGTTTTCTTACCTCCTTGCTTCTTTGATTAATTCTTCCCCTTTTCCTACCAACTAGACCTCTTATTCTGTTGTTTGTCATAGAACACCTGATCATCGGCAAACTCCATTTCCACCTTCTCCGCACATCGAACAAGTTTTTCATAACTTTTAAACTCACGAGAAGCTAATGCCCTTCGATATTTTGTCTTTAATCCTGAGAAAAAATGATTTATTTTACTATCAAGATCTTGTATGATGTTTGAAGCATACCTTTCCAATCGAGTGAAATTTTCTTCATAAGCAGCCACTGAATCATCCTCCTGCCTCAATTCTAGGAACTGTTTTTCCCTCCTAAGACGAACCACCTTAGGAAAATATTTCTCAAGAAACATACCTTTGAATTCGTCCCAGTGAAGATCCTCAATCTCATCACTATCCCTTATATTTTTCACCATCGACCACCACTGATCAGCTTCACCTTCAAAACGGTAAATAGAAAGACTATCCTTTTGATGTTCTGAACACCCCATGACATCAAAAATATTCTCCAGTGCTTTAATCCACCCTTCATCTTGCACAGGGTCAGATGATCCTCTGAATGATGGGGGATGTTGCCTCATGAAATGTTCCACCACTGACATGTTCCTCTGCGGTTGATCTGGATAATCTCGTGCATGTATACCACCACCATTTATAGCCTGAGTCAACTGTGCCATCACTGCAAAAAACTGTTCAGTTCCGATTCCGACCATCTCAGGTTTCTGATTTGGAAGGTTATCTTCCTCCTGATGTCGTCCCAACATAGCTGCTTTGTTTCCTCTGCGGAAAACCATTCTGAACACAGAAATATCTTAGGCGAAGCAACATGGTAATCCGTAAATGATATATCATTTCAATCATATTATAATTTAACATTTTTCTAACTCCTAAAGTTGTCTAAACTGACCATTGATACCAACTATAAGGCCCCGGCCTTAAACCTTACTTAATCTTGAGTTATCACAAGATTACACGTTGGGGATCTTTTCGGGTTTAGAGTTTTAGAGAATTAGAACATAACTATTACATCTCAAAAGATTACAAAGTAGTCACTTCTACTAAGTTTCCATAAATAAATAAAAAACTCTTGAATGAAACATGTCTAGTTCCATGTTTTATATAGCATGACATTCCCTTGATCCCATCCTTGACCTTATTCCACATTAAGTCCTGTGAAAATCATTTCAAAAAAAAACTTGGGGTTAGCATAAAAAGCTCAGTAAGGGATACAGAATGAATGAAAACTGTTAGTTTTTCAAAATCAAGTAAACCATGTATACTCTATTAAAGTAATACCTTCACCTTCATGATGTTGTAAAAACTCTTCACTGAATAAAGTATCATTACTTACCTTTTTGTAACCAAAGGATTACCATAAAATCCATAAAAAGAACACATAACATTTATAAAGGTAACTTGGGACATAAACATACTTAAGTGGAATAACCATACGGTCCACTTCCACACATATCACATAATGGAATATCCATACGGCCAATTTCCATACATACTTAATGGAATATCCATACGGCCGACTTCCATACCCAATGCATTGGATGTTATAACGTAACCACATGTCCTGGTATTCACGGCACCAACCGTCATATGGTTTATAACGTAACCACCTGTTAAAATGTCCATGTACCAATATAAAATCATAAAACATAAAACCAATATAAAGGAAAGATAACATTTCCACATTTCAATCACAATATATCATAAATATATTAACATAATAGAATCCTTTATCAAAACCATTTTCAATACCAAAATACATAAAAGAGTATATGGTATTTATTTTATTTTAAAAACATTACGGCTTGTTGAGGAAGCCAAAGACCAAATAATACTCGCGGCGGCGGAAAAGGTCGTTGTCACCGCGTACGTTAAAAAAAACATTCCTTTTTTGTCGTTTAGTAAAATGCTTCGTAGAAAAAGATTCCTTTTGTGTAAAAGTAAAATTCAATGGGGTTTATACACCGTATAAAAGAATTTTGTGTATAAAACGAAATATGCCTCAATGAAAGGATATTGAGACGAAGTCCCTTACCTCGGGTCCGACTTGACTCGATCATTCTTTAACGTCCTGAATAATAAACTTCAGTTAATTTCTACTTGATTAAGAAACTTTTTAAAGTTCATTATTCCTTTTATATCACTTATTTCCATGTTATAAACATTATGTAACCATGTAAGTTAATAATGTTTGTTTTCTCAATATTTGGTTCTTAAGTCGAAAGTGGACTTCTTACAATTACATGTTGTTCGTGTGGTCAAAGGTTCTTTATATCCAGAATGATATTCCTGATTTGGATATCATATATATCATATATATATCCAGCATATACATGTATTTATAATATTACATAATCATTTATGGGTATGAAATGAAATGCACCGTTCATTGAGACGGTAAGCCGTACGTACGCATGAACGCTACTTTCATTTTTTTGTCATATTAATGGAATTAAAACTAAATGAGAGGTATGTATATTTTAATTCCAGAATTATATTCATCATTTAGATATAACATTAATTATATATATCCATTATATACATGTACTTTTAATATTACATTACATTTGGGGATAAGAAATGAAATGCACCGTTCATGGAGACGGTAAGTCGTACGTACGCATGAACGCTGCTTCCATTTCTATTTCATATTTTTTTGGAATGGAATCTTAATTTTATAAGAGTATATTATAATTCCTGTATAATAAAATATATAATATCATTAACTTTATCCTTTACACATCCCACATATGATATTAATGAATCAAATCACTTTCAGGGGGCGGTAGTCCGCACTTCCTTAAATGAAGATATCGTGTTTACCCATAATGGAAACCATAAAGGTATGCCCAAAATGAAAAATACAGAAGCTTAAAGAAAAAAATAAACATATTATATATCATATATAAAAATATTTACATCATAATGGCCACCTTTGAAGGTGTTAAATGAGTATTGAACAATCATCGTTTCGGGAGGCAGAATTTCCCCATCCATGGAAACCGTATGTTTTTTAACCATTTGATGTAGTTGTGTGGGAGTGTAGCTCAAATAAATCTTATAACAACATCCTAGTATATTTAGTATACTGGTTTTGTTACAAAAGAAGTAAATAAAAAGATTTTAGGGGGTTGGAGAAGCAAAATAAAACAAATGAACATGAGAGAATGAATTACCTTTAAAAGTGTAACTCCTTTTGATTTGAGACTAAAGGCATCATTTGAAAGGATTCGTTCCAAAGGGAATCCTCTAGGATGAGGATAGGGATGTGGAGAGAGTAAATGGGCAAGTTTTGGCCGATCCAAAGGCTTGAGGAGTGTGTGAAATGAGGTAGAGGTGGGGGCCTTTTATTAGAGGAGAGGAGAGGCACATTTGGAAAGTAATGAAATATTACTTTATTTGAAAATGTTTTTCGGTTTTAAAAGGTCCCAAATTGATATAATTCGTGGATAAGGTGATAAGGGTTCTAAATCCACTCATCCAATTGGTTTTGGACATGTGTAGTTCATATATTTTACATTATCTTTCCATTTTATTTAAATCGTTAAATAATGAGGTCATCGCTGCATCATCATGATTCCATAAATAAATAAATTTATTTAGTGTCTAAAAATTATAAAAAAATACTATGATGTAGGAAATATTTTTATACTTCCAATGAATATTTATAATCAAAAATCTGACTTGTATATCCCCATTTAAAACTTGTGTTAGTAAAACATATCATGTTTGTGTCATTTTTACTTTTACATTAAATAAAAAGTTATTTATGTCATTTCCCAACCAAAGTGTCTCCATGGGGTCCCCAAGTTGACCCATGGCTTGTCTTGGTCGGCCATGAGACAACCAATGAGGGTAGGACATGAGTCAAGCTCATCTTATTTTATTAAAGCATTATTTTTAACTTAAACTACACTAATTACCACTAATCGCGATTAAGAACTTAATAAGTTACTATTCACCAAAAAATTATTATAACCTCATTGAACCAAATTTTACATCTTAATGACAACCATGTATGTCTGATTTTTTAAAATCAAAACAAAATGATGGAAAAATTTCATTTAAACAAAAAATCAGTCTTTATAAGTACCACTTAGTGGTTTCACTATTCATCAAAAATTGAAGTTTTTCAGAAAATTATCAAAAATTCACCCTAAGCTATATTTGATATTATGAATTAAAAAATGAAGTCTATTTTACAAAATTCAAAACATATAAGTCACATTAATTAATTTAATAATTAATTCCTGATGTCAGAGCAAATAGCGTGTTTTTATGAATCAATAAGTATCAAAAGATTGACACTAGTTTAAGTCCGATTTCAAAGTGAAATTAATTCCAACGACCACTACTGGATTTAATGGTAAAAATATTTTCTAATTTTACATTAAACCCAATTCAAAAGATAATCTATTCACATTAAATATTAAATTAAAAAGAGGTTTTGAATTAAAATACAACACTTTACACTATTCATTAAAAAAATGAACTTTATCAGAAAGGTACCAAAAATTTACACAAAGTAAATTTTGATATCCCGATTCTAAAGAAGAGTTATATTTGGTCCAAAAGAATTAATAAGATCGATCAAAACTATATTTAATGACGGTTCTCCGTCAAAATGTGATAAGTGGACCTTTCATGAAAATTAGGGTATAAATGCCTAAAATTGAACTCTTTCCGTATTTTAAGCCTTTATCTTTTATTGGGTAAATGTAAAAACATTTAAAAACATATATAATCATATTTTAGTTATTTATATCCATTCCCGCCAGTACAACGGCTACTCGTTAACTAACATTTAAAATAATATTATTTTATTACTTGTGTGCAATGTAAGTTTTCAAAGAAACTCATCGTTGCGTACCGAGTACGCTATCGAACGTAGAAACCCCTTTTAATTAAAATTAATATTTAATTAGTAAATATTAATAAATTTGAAAATTATTTATTCTTTATTTACCTGGGATGTTACATTATTATTGGGTTATCAACCTTCTATTATGTTATGCATACCAACGATGAAATATTATTTATAATATATTTAAATGAGACAAAATTTACTCAATGAAGTGGGATGAGGTTAATGACTTTATTTTAATAATTAATTTACTCATATTCATCATATAAAAATGAAGAAGTATTTCTTATAGATTAAGTAAAAGGATGATGAATGTATTGGTTTCAAAAAATAAAATTTTACAAGACTTTAGTGGTACTCTTCAGGTATTACCATTAATTCTGAAAGTATGGTTGAATGATTCTTCAAAGGAATAAAACAATATTTATAATGGGTGTTATCCATAATGGGATTTTGATACTGTGAATAAATTTGTATAAGTGTACAAAAACGTGAAATTGAAATTGGAAACCATATTTTTTATAGTTATAAGAAAGAGAATATGGGGTTCCTAGGAAATTCTCGTGATATGTCACAAGGTGGTAAGAAAAAGTTTCAATCTACTAATTTCCAAAACTATGAAAAAGAAATCATAGGTGACTTCATTAAAGGAACAATATTGAGTTTCTAGTGTGGGAATCATGTATACTGTGAAAATTAATATTGGAGTAGTGTGAAGAGGAAAATCAATGAAATGAATGGAGGGATATCACAAAATAATCCTCTACACAAACCACACTCATGTGTTTTATGTGCAAGGATATTGGGTATTATGAGAATTAACACCCCAATATAGGTGCTAATGATGATGATAAGAAATAACCTCCTCTGATAAAATTCGAAAAAGGGAATAATTATGAAATCATGATGTCTTAATTTAGTCAGGATTATTAGGGCACACTAATGCTCCCCCGATTTATTGTGAATTTCATGTTTTTTTCCGAATGAATGATCTCTATGAAATTATTAGTGTTCATACATTAGTAAAATTTAATATGATTATGTCCCACTATATTGATACTGAAATTAAAAAATTATAATTTATATTATATCATTACAAGGATGAACCCAAGAATCCAATGAAAACCTTTTTTAATAAAATGGGGTCTTTTAAGGAATATTGGGTGAATTATATTTTTAAAGATTATATCTCTAAATGTTTGATTATCTTTATGGTTATGAATACCATCATGGGATAAGGATTTTAAGGTTTATTGTATGTTTAAATTCATTGACTCAATTTTTATGGTTTTATCTTATAAGAGTTTATCATGAATAAGAATATTTAAGGAAAAATTTTCTGGAAATAAAACTCTATGTATTTTTAGATAGAGATAATGTTATTTGAAGATGAATACCTTTAAAATATTGGATATTATATTATGTTTACTTGTAATCATTAGGGTTTATTTTTTTTATTTTTGAGATAAATACAAGTTTTATTAGATCAAATTTCAATGTCATGACAATTAATTGTTATCAGAGAAGATTTCCCTATGCATCATCATTATATAATATAAAATATGTATATGTTAATTCTATATAGTGTACTTTATCCAATTGTATCTATTCAGGATCCAAATTAAACATCAATGTCTTGGAAAATTCATCAACAATTTTTTATATATAATTTTATTTCATCATTTTGAGAAAAATTCAAATCCTACAAAAATAAATGATCATGTTCTGGGGATTCCAATTATGATTTCGATTACACCTTCCTCATGTTTAGTCTCCCTATAATGATAGATTTCCCCAATACATTATAGATATACATATGAATATATATATATATGTACACGAATAAGGATACAAAATGAAATATATTAGGATATGTTCTATCTGATGGAGTGGAAGAGAAGGTATGATTCTTTTAGCATCATGTGAGAACTGTACAAAGTAAATATAATTGTTATGTTTAAAATATTTTATTTGTTCTATAATTTTATATTTGTAAGAATGTTTTTATTTGCATTTATCCATGGTAGAGTGATGGGAAAAATATAGCTTTGATATATTGTTCACATAAAAAATTATCATATCGTGAGAGTATACTATCATTTGGAACATCCACCAAACATCTCTTAGGTTCATGATGTATTCAATATATCACTTCAGATGAATTACATTCCTGATCAATTATATGTACTAAAAATATATTCTATACTACTAGATCATAATATTTCTTTTGAGAAACAATATATAGATAGTCTTGAGTGACATGATAAAGGTCTACAAAAAAGACAACCCACCTAGTAAATTTATTGTGACGAAACCACTAGTTGGTTGAATCTAAATGGGAACTTAAGGATCTGATGTCTTAGAATAATCATGATTTGGTTATATCAGAGTGATAAATTTAAAAGGTGAAATTCATTTTAATCTGGTAAAATGTTACACCATGAGTTTTTCTGAAAAATTTTATTTTTGAATAATTTAATATTATTTCTATCATTTGTTACATGTGTCATCAAGTTATTTAGTGCCGTGTGAAACATTGTGTTGTCTTTCATTACACACGATATTGAGTTTTATCAAACACATGATATAATATTAATATATTTTTTCAAAAGATATATCTATGACATTACTATTAAAAATAATTAAATGAAATGTAATAATTACATTCTAATATGTTTTATAGTGGTTTTACATAAAATCATACTATTGATAATAATGTATATAATTATTTTTAAAGTCTTTATATGTTTTATAAAATATTATCTTCTAAAATTTTATTATTATGTCATTTCTAAATAATAATGAAATTTCATTTTTACAATTTTATAAATATAATTTTATTAAATAAAAATATTTTTTAAAATTAAAATATCAAAATTAGATTAGTGGAAGATTTTTTATTTTTCAAAAAATATCTATTTTTTAATGAAAAGTTAAAAAATATTTTTTTTCAATCAACCTTTTAATTTATATTATTTATAATTTTATAATATAATTTATACCGGTTTTGAATGTAACATTAGGAAAATAATACATCCATTAATATAATTTATTTAATTTTAACGATATTATTATTTAAATTGCATATGAAATACCTATATAGTTTTTAACTATTCTAATTAAAAACACACTTTCATGTGATGTCTATAGGATTAATTTTAAATTTAATGTTTCCACTTTTGCTAATTTAATTTTATAAAAAATATTTAATATTTTAAAAAATAATTTATATTATATTACATATTAATCAGAAATTTGGAACATAACAATTAGTGAAAATGTTAATATTAATTACCAAGATTAAGGTTAAAACGTGATTTTTCATGTACTTGTTTTAGAATTAATTTATCCTTGAAAATCTAAATTTTTTAGTAAATTAGATTTCATATTTAGTATTATTTGGAAAATATATCTAATAAACATCCATTAATATTTATGCTTTTATGTGTATATTACTTTTTTAATTGAAAATATATAAGATACTATGGTTAAAAGATAATAATAGCGTAAAATCATGTAATCAAAATGGCTAAAAAACAAGATAATTTTTTTTATTTATCATGGTGGAAGTTTTTTTCAACCATATAATCCCTTCAATCCATTATTGATAAAATTTTCAGTCACATGAGATAAGACTGACCTACCAATAGTGAATACAGTTTAGTATCTATAAAAATTTAATTCATCCCCAATTATAAAAGGCCCCTCACACCATTAACATATTCACTCAATTACCCAATGCATTGGAGGGAGATATAGGTCCCACCCATCTCATAATGATACCATTCTTATGTGTGCCACAAAATCTTAAAACATACATCATTGCATAACACATGTAATAAAAATGGGATTCTTAAACATCATGACATCATAAAACAATTCATATAAGATAAAGGAATTCATAAAAATAATTCCATCACAACATAATCAAATCAATGTAATAATAAGGATAAAACAGAACCCTTTATTATCTTATATGGAAAATAATTTTGATAAAACACTTGAACTCCATTCTTGAGGAAAGTATCCTTTCTACTTCAAAAACACTTTTCTTTTCTTAACATGTCATACAATTTTAAACTAAAAGAAGTTGATTAAAAATAAACTTGAATACTTGTAAAGGAAGCTTCTTGGAAATAATTTTTTAGAAATCCATTCATGCCGTATAAGTTAAAAAAAACATTCTTCTCGTACTTTTGTCGGAAAAGTCAAAAAAGTACCTCGTACGAAAAATGACAAAAGAATACTTTCATATCCTTTACTAAAAACTCACCCAAGGGTAGAATTGGATTTAAACAATTGTAGTTGGATGGAAATAATATTACATATTGAGGAAACATGGATGTGGATGATAAAATACACCCCAGTAAATACCAAAGTATACGCAATCTCGGATAAAAATGAGATTGTGATATTTCCCTTACCTTAGGTCCGATTTGCATCGTATGTGTCCGAACCTCCTGTATAATGATTTAAATAATGTCATTGACTTATTAAAAAATCATATTAATTGTTATGATATCATTTATGGTTCACTTATGACATTATATTACCCATTCTTTTGTAAATTCCATGTTAAAGAAGCGTTTTGGGTAAAATCGTTTCATTTATCATAGGTGTTTTGACTTGTTATTCTTGACATTATTATTACTTATATCATGATTTACTTACTTCAAGAATATAAAATATTATTTATATATCATATATATTCAATATATATATATATATAATAGATAGATAAATGAAATGAAAAACACCGTTCATGGAGACGGTAGTCCGTACGTACGCATGAACGCTGTTTTCCTTTCCATATTGTCTTGAATGGAAGTAAGTAGATGACATAAATATATATATATACATAAATCCAGTAGCTTTATAATGTCATACATTTAATTTTTATTTCTTATATATACTTTATAATCATTCTTAAATGGTTAACATGGAGAATGAATCTCATTGCGTCGTGGAGATGGTAGTTCATACGTACGCACGAGCGATGATATCATTTCTATAAATATTGAATTGAATTGGAGTGGATTATAAAATATATCAGAATCAATATGATGTTGTAATAACTATGTATAGTTATTATTTACACCATTATACCCATCCATGTAAGGTGGTAGTGGAAAATAGATTACACCACGGCGTGGAGACGGTATTCCGTACATACGCACGCGCGGTGATTTCTTTTTCCGTAGGATGGATAGATGGTGAAATAGGGGTTTTTAATACTTATAATAACATATCAGTATATCAGTTATACTGATGTTACTACTTCATAATGAAACAACCTAAGAAGAAGAAGTGGAAAAAAGAAATAAAGATGAAAGAATTGGTAAAGGTAATTACCTATTCTTTGAAGCGCCTCTTTGAGACCTCCACTTAGGGCACTGAAATTGGTCTTTGAGGAAAACCAGAACCTTTAGGATGTTTATAGGGAAGTGGAGAAGATATTTTGGCAGGGGTTGGCCGAGCTTGAGTGCTCAAATTGGTGTGAGGAGGAGGGGGAGGAGGTGTCCTTTTATAAGGGAGGAGAGGGGCACCTTTGGAATACCTCAAAATATAATTTTATATTAATATCAAAATCGGTTTATAATGGTTCCAAAGGGTCTTATTTCGAATCTAAAGTGGGGATGGGTCGACATCATATCATCCAATAGGATTTAGACAAGTTTAGGGTATTATTTTAACCTTATCAATTAGATTTAACTCTAATTAAATAATTTAACTTTTACCGTGTCTTTTTGTTTTCATTCACTATATGGTTAATACACTTACTATAACATGCCAAACGAACCACAAATTGTTTATTATTAATATATATATCCTTATCTAAGTAATTTGGACGAACCTTAGATTTTTAGGAATAAAATAACAATTAATAATATAATATTTGATTTAAAAACTATTTTGTGTCAATTTTGACACTATTTGATATATGATTTTTGTCAAAGTCATAACAGAATTATATGTTCAAACCAAGTTTATTAGATCAACACTAATATATCATAGTAACCTAGAAAATTAGTGGAATTCATAAAAAGTCTCAAATTACATTCATTTGAGAATTTATAACATCAATTATGTTAATATTTCCTTAAAAGGGTAATTACTGCATCATCGTTGTGTCATAAATAAATTAATTTATTTGAAGTCCAAAAATTATAAATAAAATACCATTATGTAGGAAATCTTTTTATATTTCTAATGAATATTTACAATCGAATTTATCTTATGTACAACCCTATATAAAAAATGTTTTAGTAAATAAACTTTGATTTTAACTCTTTTAACTCTTCTTTGAATTAAATAATAATAAATGTCCTAATGATAATATTTTAAACTTAAGGTTGTTTTTGGTCGAGATAAACTTGTCCAATAGAATTACGACATGTGTTAGGGTAATATTAATATCATTTTTACCCTTAATTACCCTATTTACTTTTAACCGTGGTAAATAAAAGTAAAAAGTTACTATTCACCAATAATTATTTTCATCTCATTGAACCACATTTTACTTACTGACATCAACCGTGTCTCTCAGATTTTTGAAATTACATTCACAGAAGTGGTAAAATTAAGTTTTATGAAAAACTAAGTTTTTTTAACTACCACTTAGTAGTTTCACTATTCATCAAAAATTGATGTTTTTCATATTAATGCCAAAATTTCATCCTAAGCTATATTTCATATTCCGAATTCCAAAATGAAGTCTATTTTACCAAATTCATAACATAGAAGTTTCATTAATTAATTTTATAATTAAATCCTGCTGTTAAAATAAATAGCGTGTTTTTAGGAAACAATATATATCAAAAGATTGACACTTGATTATGTCTGGTTTAAATGTGAAATTACAACCAATGACCAACATTGTATTAAATTGTAAAAAAATATTCTAAATATATTTTAAAACCACTCAAATTAATAATTTATCACTATTAATTATTTCGTTTAAAAAAAATTGTTTTTAATTATAATTTAGTAAGTTTCACTATTCATCAGAAAATGAAAGTTATCCGAAAAGTACCAAAATTTCACCCTAAGCTAATTTCGATATTACGAATCCAAAAATAAAGTCCATTTTGAAAAATAAAATTTACAATATTTAAAAAAGTGGTTATTAATATTCATAACGACTAGTTATAATAACATTTTAATAACATATCGTTGTTTAGTGAAACTTGGTATTGCGTACTACACACGCTGTCGAGGAAGGTCGCGATTGCGTGTAATGCAAGGAAAGTCAAGGATGCGTGTTGTGCAAGATCCTTTTGGTGTAGCGTACAACACAAGACATTAATAAAATTAAAAAGAATATTTTTCATAAAATCTCGGGTTGTTACAGTTCTGCCCAAAGTGAGGCTTCTAGGAGTAAGAGGGGGAAGTTGGGAGAGTATTTGGGCAGAGTTTGGGCAAGCCAAATGGCTTGAAAGTGTAAATGATGTGGGAGAGGTGGGGGACTTTTATAAGTGGAGAGGAGGGGCACTCTTGGAAAGTTAAGAAAAGTCACTTTATTATAAATTGAGTTTCGGATTTTAGAGGTCCCACACTTATATAATTCGCGGATAATATGATAAGGGTTCGAAATATACTCATCCAATAGGTTTTTGACAAGTGTACGCTTTGGATTTTACATTATCTTTCCATTTTATTTAAATCGTTAAATAATGAGGTCATCGCTTCATCATCATGATGTCATAAATAATTTAATTTATTTAATGTCTAAAAATTATAAAAAAAATACTATGATGTAGGAAATCGTTTTATCTTTCTAATGAATATTTATAATAAAAATTTGGACTTGTGTAACCCCACTTAAAAACTATTTTAGTAAAACAACTCATGTTTGTGTCAATTTAATTTTAACATTAAATAAATATATATTAATGTCATTTTCCAACTAAAGTGGCTCCATGGGGTCCCCAAGATGACCCATGGGTTGTCTTGGTCAGCCATGACTCATCCAATAGGATTAGGACAAGTTTCAATCTCATCTCATATTATTAAAACATTATTTTTACCTTAAACTACACTAATTATCTCTAATCGCGAATAAAACTTAAAAGTTACTATTCACCAAAGAAATATTTTAATCTCATTGAACCACATTTTACTTCTTAATGACAACCATGTATGTCGGATTTTTGAAAATCAAATCACAGAAGTGGTAATATTTCATTTTAACGAAAAATCAGTTTTTAACAACCACTTAGTGGTTTCACTATTCATCAAAAATTGAAGATTTTCAGAATAAGGCCAAAATTTCACCCTAATCTATAATTGATATTCCGAATTCAAAAATGATGTCTATTTTAAAAAATTCAAAACATATAAGTTTCATTAATTAATTTTATAATTAATTCCCGCTGTTACAACAAATAGTGTGTTTTTAAGAAACAATTTATATGAAAAGATTGGCAATTGTTTATGTCCAATTTCAATGTTAAATTAATTATAATGACCACCTTTGGATAAAATGGTAAAAATATATTCCAATTATACTTTAAAACCACTCAGTAGTATAACTTATCACTATAAATTATTTTGATTAAAAAAGATGTTTTTAAGTATTTTTCACTATTCATAAAAAATTAGAAGTTCTCAGAAAAATACAAAGAATTCAACATAGGATAATTTCGATATTCCGAATCCAATAATGAAGTCCATTTTGAAATATTAAATTTCTATAATTTTAATATTTGGTTATTACTATTCATAACGGCTACTTTGATTAGTCGCGGTGTTTTAGAACTCGAAGTTGCGTACAATGAAAGCTATTGCATTATTGAATGAGAAGCGTATCATGGAAGCTCAGGGTGTTACATTCTCCCCTTCATCAATAAATTGCGTCCTCGCAATTTTATATTTTTCTTGGAAAATAAAAGGTTGAAAATAGAAAATACCTTTGTAGAAAACCCACATCGGAAATAAGATTAATAAAATTTAGCCTTAATAAGATGGAAAGGGAAATGAAAAAGTCACCCCCCAATTATGATCTCGATTAGGAGAACATTGGTGGCAATTAGAGACATATAATTGGAAGAAAAACATAAATATTTCTAGGGATTGATTGAGGTCATCAATCACAATCAACTGTCAAATTGAGGGCCTCAAAGCCTTCAATCTATGTTTATTTAAAATATCATCATTTCAACAAGACATAAGGTATTAGGATAACACATTTTTTTGTTTTAATATCCCTTTACTAAAGTTTAAGAAATAATTTATTCATTGAATAAGAATAGGTATATATATATATATCTTGACAATTAGAGTTTCAACCTTCAACTCATATTTCACTCAAAAAGATAATAGAACTCAAAAATATTATACTTATCCTAATTGTATAAGGTTCCAAATGTTAACACATACCATTTAGATTAGTAAAATTATTTTTTAATAGCCAGGGACTTCCTGTAGGCTTGTGGTAGGAAACAAAGGCCTATCGCACCATGATTGTGGGTTCGATTCATGCAGCTTTGTCCGACACGACGGGTTATGCCCCACCTTACAGGTTGTCCTTTTCCTAAAACTATAGTATTATAATATTCCAAAAATAACCATCATAATTTTTTTAACCTTAAACAATACTATCCAAAGATCAACTTAATCCATTCCAACCTTTATAGTTATCCAAAATACCTCTGTCCAGACTTTCTCTAAAAGGTCTCTTAATTCCAAAATCAACTTATCAGATTCCCCAAACAAAGTAAAGTTTCTCTTATTGTCACATAATAAAAATATAATTACCTTCATCATATTAAAACCTTACTGAAATCAACAAGTACTGCATTACAATCCTTATATATATATCACATTATTTTAATAACCAGAATATAATCCATGAGTCCAAAAGAACCAATACATTAGTTATTCTGCTTCAGCTGTAGTAACAGCATAAGATTGTCCTTGATCCCTTGGCCTTTTCTGAGGTATGTTTCTCTGACGCTTAGGACATTCATTTGCATAATGCCCCATTTCCCTACAAATTTAGCATTCAACATTGATAGCCTCTTTCATTCCCTTGCAATCACGCGCCTGGTGACCTTTTTCCCCACATTTATAACAAACTCCTATTCCTTTTAGGCAAGTACCAGGGTGATTCTTCCCACAATTATCACATAATGGAAAATCCTTATTTCCCTTTTTCCATTTATCTATCTCTTGTTCCACCGTTCTCTTCTTCTCTTGATTTACTTTGTTGTCATAAGACTTAGAGAATTCCTTTTCTATCTTGATAGCACATGAGACAATATCTTCGTATGTTAAGAAAGATTGTGATACTAAAGCTCGATAGAGAAATGGTTTTTACCCATCAAAGAAACGATAAATCTTACCTCTTGGGTTACGTATATAATCTGCAGCATACCTTGCTAACCTTGTAAATTTGGCCTCATACTTTGAGACATTCTCATCCTCCTTTTGTCTCGGACTCAGAAATTGCCTTTCCATATCTGCTCTATGGTCACGAGGAAAGTATTTTTCTAAGAAAATCTCTTTGAACTCCTTCCATTCCATATTTGATACATCATCATCTTCCTTTGTGTTTTCAATCAATGACCACCATTGATCGGCATCTCCAGTGAGGCGGTAAACTGCCATGATAACCTTCTCCCTTTCGCTACTCCCCAAGGCGTGGAATATTTTTCTCTAAGGAGTTTATACATTTCTCAGCTACTAATGGATCTGTAACCCCATTAAATGTTGGTGGTTGTTGCCTCATGAAGCGGTCTAGCATGGATCCTCCACGTTGTAGATCAGGGTGCTCCATACGAGTAAGGTTATTATTCATAACCTGAGTGAGTTGTCCCAGTATGGTAATAAGTTGATCAGCACCAGTTGTATTTCCAGCTCCACAATAATTATCTTGATCAGGAGGGCAATCCCTACACGGAGTGCGTGCATTGATATGGTTTCCATTCCTTCCACTAGGCGCCATTTCTAAACAATGGAATAAACTAGATTAGTTTATGAATCAAAATACACAATTCCATACTTGTAAAATATTTAACATAAATTGAACTATTTATGGATATAATCCATAATCATTAAAATGTTTTTCTTTGAAGAAGTAGGTACTCATAACCCTTCATAGTGGTTTGTAATGAAAACGAGAATTATCCTAAGCATATCCCCCGGGAATGTCGTAACCAAGAGTGCAGCAAGACCCGTTGTCGTGCACCAGTTCCCGTTCGAGTCTAGCTCAAAGCAGTGTTTTCGGGTTTTACCCCTAGGTACATCTGTTCAAGAGCCACCTCTACCAGCTCGTATCCAGACATGGATTTATTGCTCGGAAAACTCACAAAATCTCTATAATACCAAAATTCTAGGAAGCTCTTCTATACTAATCCTCAAAGTCTATCTTTGGCCTATGTGCTCTAATCAGAGTTTATCTAAATCTAGCTTCCAAGGTTATTACTAAACTGCCTCTAATACCAACTGTAACGCCCCGACCCCAGCTACACAGAGTCGGTGCATTACTTCGTAACATTGGCATGATCACAAAAGATCAAGTCTCTAAAGACCGATTAGTTTAGTAGCATTGGAAACACTAGATACATTCATAAATGTTACATTACATCACAAAGTGAAAAACTATAATAACATAGTCTCCATATTCCACAATTCTATCCTCTTCGGACTATCCCTGCAGTTCATTCATAAAATACTTCTTCACATCCTGGAAAATATTAAAACATTGAAAGGGGTGAGCTCGGATGCTCAGTAAGGTTAACAATATAGCGGAAGCTTTCATAAATAAACATTAACATTTAAGGCAATGTATAACTAAAACAAAAGCCTTTTAAACTTGAACTTCAACATAATATGGCAAAAGTAAAATGAGATATTTCCATTCACTTCTTCACATGGATATTATACTGGTCGAATAATCACATGAAATATCAATAACCACTTTCATAATGAGGGAATGTATAATGCCAGACATTCTGAAACATTTTGTCAAGGCCTCGACCAAGACGTCTAAAATGATTAAGGACTCGGCCAAAACAATAAATCAAATTGGGAAAGGGCCTCGGCCAATTCCACATCTAGTTATCTCATGAGACCTACCGATGCATCGAGGAGCTATAGCGGGCTCCACCCGTCACTTATTAAGTCCAATACATTCCTCATATGAATAGGTTTACACATATCATAAACCATAACATAATCGTATCACATAAAACATCCATAAAGGAAACATAACATTTCCACATTTCAATCACAATATATCAATACAACACATTGTTATAATAAAAATGCTTTCAAAACCATTTTCAATACCAAAATAAAAGCAAGTTAAAACATTGTATTTATTTTTCAAAAAAAAAGTGATGGCTTGTAGAGGAATCCGAAACTCAAATAATGGTCACGGCGGTGGAGAAGTCATTGTCGCCGCATAAGTATGGAAAGGAAAACATTCCCTTTTTGTCGTTTAGTAAAATGATTCGTATAAAAATGATTCCTTTTGAATAAACGTAAAAGTCAAAGGGGTTTATATACCGTATAAAAGGAAGTTGTGTATAAAATAAAATATGCATCAATGAAAGGAGATTGAGACGAAGTCCTTAAAAAGATAATTTTTAAAATAAAATAGATCTATTATGTGTATTCACTATAGGTACACATAAAGAATGTAAAAATAATAAAAAGGACATAATAATATCATGACATAATTTGAAAGTAGGAGATTAACCCAAATAATAGAAATTTGGTTAAGAAGTTCCCTTACCTCGTGTCTGAATTGACTCAACCGTTCTTTAACCTCCTGAATAATAAACTAGAGTTAATATATACCTTATTAAGAACCATTTTCCATTTAATTATCCTTTTTATATCACTTATTATAATGATATGAACATTATGTAATTATTTAAGTTAATAACGGTCGTTTTGTCGATCTTTGGTACTTGAGTCAACAATAAAATTCTTATAATTACAAGTTGTTTATGTGGTAGAATATCCATTATCTCCAGAATTATATTCATGATTTATATGTCATATATATCATATATATCCAGTATATACATTCATTTATAATATTACGTAACATTTAGAGGTAAGAAATGAAATGCACCGTTCATGGAGACGGTAAGCCGTATGTACGCATGAACGCTACTTTCATTTCAATTTAATGGAACGAAATCATAATTATATAAATGTATAATATAATTCCAGTATAATATAGTGTATAATACCATTTACTCCATCCTTTATACATCCCACATATGGCATTAACGATTCAAATCACTTTGAGGGGCGGTAGTCCGCACTTCCTAAAATGAAATTATCGCGTTTTACCCATAATGGAAATCATAAAGTATGCCATAAATGAGAAATACAGAAGCATAAGTAAAACATAAACATATTATATATCATATATAAAAATAGTGACATCTTAATGGCCACCTTTGAAGGTGTTATATGAGTGTTGAACAATCATCGTTTCGTGAGGCAGAAATTCGCCATCCACAGAAACCGTATGTTATTTAACCATTAGATGTAGGTGTGTGTAAGTGTAGCACGAATACATATTATAACAACATCCTAGTATATTTAGGATACTATTGTTGTTACAAAATAAATTAATAAAAAGAGTTTAGGGGGTTGGAGAAGAAAAATAAAACAAAACAACATTAGAGAAGACATTACCTCAAAATCGGGTAACTCTTTTTGATTTGAGCCAAAGGCTTCCTTGGGAAGAGTTATTCCCAAAGTGTGGCTTCTAGGAGTAAGAGGGGGAAGTTTGGAGAGTATTTAAGCAGAGTTAGGCCGAGCCAAATGGCTTGAAAGTTTAAATTCGGTGGGATAGGTGGGGGCCTTTTATAAGTGGAGAGGAGGGGCACTCTTGGAAAGTAAAGAAAAGTCACTTTATAATAAAATGAGTTTCGGATTTTAAGGGTCCCACACTAATATAATTCGAGGATAAGATTATAAGGGTTCAAAATCTACTCATCCAATAGGGTTTTGACAATTGTACACTTTGTATTTTACATTATCTTTCCATTTTATTTAAATCGTTAAATAATGAGGTCATCGCTGCATCATCATGATGTCATATATATTTAATATATTTAATGTCTAAAAATTATAAAAAAAATACTATGATGTAGGAAATATTTTTAGATTTATAATGAATATTTATAATCAAAATTTGGACTTGTGTAACCCCACTTAAAAACTATTTTAGTAAAACAACTCATGTTTGTGTCAATTTAATTTTAACATTAAATAAATATATATTAATGTCATTTTCCAACTAAAGTGGCTCCATGGGGTCCCCAAGTTGACCCATGGGTTGTCTTGGTCGGCCATGACTCATCCAATAGGAGTAGGACAAGTGTCAAGCTCATCTCATATTATTAAAACATTATTTTTACCTTAAACTACACTAATTACCTCTAATCGCGATTAAGAACTTAAAAGTCACTATTCAACAAAAAATTATTTTAATCTCATTGAACCACATTTTACTTAATAATGAAAACAATATATGTCGGATTTTTGAAAATCAAATCACAGAAGTGGTAATATTTCATTTTAACGAAAAATCAGTTTTTAACAACCACTTAGTGTTTTCCCTATTCATCAAAAATTGAAGTTTTTCAGAATAAGGCCAAAATTTCACCCTAATCTATAATTGATATTCCAAATTAAAAAATGATGTCTATTTTACAAAATTCCAAAAATATATGTTGCATTAATTAATTTTATAATTAATTCCCGCTGTTACAACAAATAGCGTGTTTTTAAAAAACAATTTATATCAAAAGATTGGCAATTGTTTATGTCCAATTTCAATGTTAAATTAATTCTAATGACCACCTTTGGATAAAATGGTAAAAATATATTCCAATTATACTTTAAAACCACTCAGTAGTATAACTTATCACTATAAATTATTTTGATTAAAAAAGTTGTTTTTAAGTATTTTTAACTATTCATAAAAAATTAGAAGTTCTCAGAAAAATACCAAAAATTCAACATAGGCTAATTTCGATATTCCGAATCCAATAATGAAGTCCATTTTGAAATATAAAATTTCTATAATTTTAAAATTTGGTTATTAATATTCATAACGGCTACTTTGATTAGTCGCGGTGTTTTAGAACTCGAAGTTGCGTACAATGCAAGCTATTGCATTATTGAATGAGAAGCGTATCATGGAAGCTCGGGGTGTTACATGGAACAAATTTTCTCTTTCTATAATTCATAGCTTCATCATTACAAATAATTTCTTTAACATCCCATCATTCATATCATTGATTTTCTTTTGAAACTTCTAATCCTTAGATTAATTTTTTTAACTTTTCTAGTTATGTTTTCTCCATAGTCATTTGAATAATTAGTACTTCCTTTCATCCCATAATTATTTCCACATTATTATTTACAAGATCCATGAACATAGGATCCCTATAAATCCACATAATTTTCTATTTAATGGGGGTAGTGTAATGAACAACCATTATACGTGAGTATATCTAGACATTTCCTTTGACTAATGTAAATCACATTTCTAAAAAAAAGTGTTTGATATTCTTATTTACTACTCATATCTCTCTTAAATCACGATATTGATAATGCCATAATATCTTCAAATTGAATATTATAGCTACCAACTCCAGATCATGTGACAGATAGTTTTTTGTGATTCTTCTTGAATCTTAATTCATATATAAAAAATTTACCATTTTTTATAAGGACACAACCCAATACATTCATTAATCTATGACTATATTTCAAAAAATCATATTTTATTGATAGTAGAGACAATATTAGAGGATTTACTATTATTCTCTTAAATTCATTAGAATATTATTCATATTACCTTTTCCTTATAAACACAACTCCTTTATGTGTAATATTGGAAAATTCGTGGGAAAATGGGAAACAATATCAACAAATCCGTGATAGTGACCTACAAAATCAATGAAACTATATACATTAGTTATATCTATTTCATTAGGCCATTATTTAATTTTCTTTTACTTGTTATAAATAACTAATATTTTATCTTTCCAGGCAATATTTAAAATAAAAAAACATATTGAATAAAAAAAATCATAAATTATAAATGTTCAATATAACACTTATCTTTTAAGATTCTAAATAATGATCTGAATGTTATTCTCTTGGATCTCATAACTCTTACAATACACAAATATATCATCAATAAATACTAAAAAATCATCAATATATTCAATGAAAAAAAATTAGGTCCATATATGTATAGCTTCATTTTTTTAATCTGAATATAATTACAAAAAAATCACAATGTCCATACCTCATTTAGAATTATTTGTTCATAATGTCTTACTTATTTAATAAAAATTCATGATAACAAAACAGGGATCAATCATTGAAAAACATTGATACCCCTGAATCTGATCGGATATGTCATAACAAAGATGGGTACTTTTTATTTTTCTAATGTAATGGATTTCCTTATAATCAATTCATAGCCTCATAAACCCATCATCTCCTTAATGAAGTTAACATGGGTTCTCCTTGGTGAGACACTAGTGTGAATATATCCTATGTTTCACAATTCTTCTTGTTGAGTCTTTAACATACTAATTCCATAGTGGATATTTTTTAGGAAGCCTTTGGTATTAATTTTGAATCCTGGATTAAATCAATAATAAACTCAACTTCCCAATCTTATGTATGTCAAGGAAATTCCATACGACGATATCATTGAATCCTTATTCAATAAGTATATATTCAATTAGAATATTACATTATCCATACAGTGATATTATTTGTTATGTTTCCCCAAGAATCTAATGTAAAGTATTCTAGTGGTGGATCTAATAATAAATCCTATGATTAATTATTAACTATAAAGATAAGGAATTCAATAACATTATTATGAATCCTTCTTTCCTTCTCCTTAAAAATTTGGTTTATTAATATTTTGAAATATGGTGAATATCCAAGATTATAAATAATTAAAACATAAAAATGTGAAAAATGATTTAAAATAAACCATGTTAATGGGTCATAACTTGGAACTCCTGACACACACTTGATATAGTGAGACATCCCCTAGGTGTTTTCACTGAAAATCGCTTAATCGGGTTCTAAGAATCACAATTATTTTCATAACAAACATGGAATATATAAAAGAGTATGATGATCTAAAATTAAATAATTCATTGGATAAAATTTAGGCTATGATTAATGTACCAGCCATAACCTCATTATTTATATCCACCTTAGATTTAATAATAAAATTAGATAATACTTCTCAAATTGGCCTATTCTATGGTAAATTTTATTGATGGTTTGGATAATGGAATAAATTCTTCTATATTTCATTGAGGTTTAATAATTATAAATCATTTATGTTTTCCCCATGTTTTGATGAGCTAGAGGACCATTATCTTCACGCATAAAAAAACTCACATCCCACTCATGAACATTCTATTATAATTCATCGGACTTTTTTCAAAATATTAAAATTACTTCATTCTATTATTATTCATTGAGATATTATCATTTTAATGGTTATTAGTTAATATATAATTTTCTTGGTTTCACTTGAATATATATTATAAATTATACTCCTCTATTTTTATAGTGTAAAACACTATTTTATCATATAATGATAATTTTTGAGAGAACAGTTCCCCTTAGAGTCTTGGATTAAATTCGTCAAGGGAAATATTGATCATGTATTTAGTGTTATGTATACATTCTATATCATACTTATCTAGTTATGTAATTTTAGCATCGTACTTAAAAACACATTCATTGTCATTTTTATTTATGAGAAGAATATTTTTCTTTATTTTAGTTCATTTCTCACAATTGAAATATTTATCAATGATTTTATTCTGGAAATATCTCTATTTAAAATATTTATTTACTATTCCTATTAAGTATTATGGATCATTGACTTCCACTGATTAGTATATCTCTAGATATAGTACACATCCACTATATCCATTTCTATTTAATCACATCCTATGTGTATAATAATATTATCAATTAATATAAACCATTTATCTACAACCTCATGATTAGTAGTCCCACTAAATGTTGTGGGATTATGTTGCATAATTTGATCCGACATATGTGAATAATTCCTCGAAACAACATGTTTATCTCTTGGGGAATATTTATTTATCATAACCTAATTAAGGTTCCATAATATAACCGATAAATTCTCTGTTTCATTAACATATAAGCAAGGTTTCTTAGAAGGGAATATCAACATTTTCACAAGCATTTATAACCTTATTTTATCCATATTCCATTTATAATAAATCAGATATACTATGTTTGATCTTATAATACCAAAATAATGATTTATAATTATCCTGAATTAATTTTTTTTTCATTTTTTTCATAATATCAAACATGGTTTCTTTGGGGATATAATCATTTTCGAATTATTCATAATGATTTATAAATAAAATTTTATTTATCCAATGAATATCCATTATGGGAGGAAAACCATCTATATAGTAAGACATATTTTCTTCTACCAGGTAATGCTCATGTAAATATTATCATGCCTTTATTTTTATTTTTTACCCATAGGTACCACTTTTCTAGAACCATTTCAAATTGTAGTATCATTATTGTGATGTATTTCCAGGAAAAACAACAAAATAAATATGTTATCAAAACATTATTCTTTTCATATATATATATTTTCAAATTCTTCAATAGGATTATTTTCTCGAATCAATTTCTCCCTTAATCTTGTTTCCAATGATTTTACTAGACTTTTTATGATATAAAATGAAAATACCCTGAATCAAGTATCCTAGAGAGGATTTCTACATTATAACATTTCTATTCGAGAATTTAGATCTCAATATCATGGATCATTTAAATAAGTAGTCTTGTATATCCAATTATATACATGATACCCATTTTAAATTGTGGATAAAAAATATATAATGTATAGTAATTGAAAAATTAACCATCCATTAAAACATTCAATGAATTCATTTTTATATATTTATAATATGAACAAAAGATATCGGTGATCCCAATTTCTCAGTTAGATTTATGTATAGTAAAATTTATCATTAATCAACATGGAATAATAAATATGATATGGTATATAAAAACACACATTTTATTTAATCAATTACATTATTATCCTAATTAGGTAAGTCATAATCAATATAGAAAGTTAAATAATTGACCAAAAACTCCATTTAGTTAATAAAATAAAAATGAAATTTTTCTAAAGATAATATCAATGTGAAAATATCATTGATAATAAAAAAATTTGAATTATCAATAAAAAGAATTCTTAATTACATTACATCATGATCTTGGGAATCATTATAACTCTATTATAAATGCCTTTCATGAGATACATCAAAATTATTGGTAAAACCAATTTAATGATATCTTATTGATTCATACTATGAGACTAATCATGAATCATGCTAAAATATACAATTAATACCCACCCATTACTCCATTTCCAAATCATTTCCCATGTATCCAATAATTGATTTATTTCATGGATAATGTTACTTGTCACCAAATATCATAATTTACTAAATATTATAGATTTATTAATATTTACCAACATAATAAAAATAAATTAATAGTAAAAACTTATTTAAAAATTGTATATTATATAAAACATAATCATATCCATGATAAAATAATTGTGTTATATCATAGAAAAGTATTTTCTAATGAATAATTATCACAATAAAGTGATTTTATCAAGGGAAAAGTAAGAACTAATAAATTAAATAAGAAATTAGGGATGACCATCGATTCATCAGTAAGAATTATTTTTGTAATAACATCATAAATTAATATTTATTCATGTTAAATTCCAAAACGGTGAACTATATATGCCACATATAAATGAATAGTTGTATATTATGAAATATGTGTCCATGAAATGGAAATTAGGACTAAATAAAATACATCATTCTTACTTTTGATTAAAAGTGAATTAACCTCTAATCTAATGGTTTTAGTCAAGTTAGTATTTTATAATCAAACCATATTAATATTTATAGTATCTTATATGGTAATATTATAGCATTATATCACTTCGTTGTTAATATTATTTAATTATTTTCATTATTTTGTGTTTAAATTACCTTATTTTATACATTGTGTTTTGATGACAATGTTAGTGTTATTTTGAAAAGGATATTAATCCATTATATATGTGATTATAATTATGTAAAAAATAACATAGTTATTGGTTATCTAAAATTTTAATCTATTCTTAAAAATTGTAGTTTTAAAATGAATTGCATCGCTTTATGGTGATGGTAAGTCATATGTTCTCTTGAGTGGTGATAAATTTTTATAATGGTTGAAATGGAAAAAAAGTGGGTGGTATATAAATATTATTTAATAAATATAATTTCATATATATCATGTATATTCTTTAAATTTATCATTACTACCTTCCATGTATATCTTATGCGAAAAACCATCATCATCTGGTGGTAGCCCTATCTGCATATGATCAACATATTTATACATTAAAAAAGTAAATTAAGAATTTATATGTAATATAATAATTAAATAATCATAATAACATCATAAACATTATATATATACAATAAATTCATCATTTCATAAAATAATGAGATTTGTTGATTGAAATTTGTTACATCAATTCACGAGATCGTAGTCCTCCATACACATGATCTATGATTTTACATCAAAAATGATGGATGAAGTGATGGATAAAATGTTTCCTTAAATATATTAAAATCATAATATATAGTATATATTTTTGGTATTATATTTTAGTTTTTATTACATAATTTATGGTGGAAAAGTATGAAATAAAACAAATGTTTTTCTTTAAGTCATTTATCTTTTTGTTCAATAATCTCCTTTGAATCTCCACTTAAAAACCATATGATTTATATTTATGAAAATCCATATTATATATATATAATATAATGATTTTAAAGTTATATATTTTCACGGTTTTCTCAATCCAATGGTCGTTATTGGTGTAAACATGTGAAGGGTTGGATTGTCCTTTTACAAATGAAGGAGAGGAAACACATCAATGATTTGAAAATAATAGAGTGTGAGTGTGGTTTTTACGTGAAAAAAGGACCCAAATTGTTAATTTATGAATACATATAAATTTTATTGACTAAAAATATTTAAAAAATGCGAATTGGGGATTTTAGGTTATTTATATCCATTATCATCTTAGTTTATCCATTAGTAAACCGTTTTCCCGTTTACCGTGAAAATTAGTATTTACTATTTTCAGTATTTATTATGGGAAAAATTAATTTGGAATTTTTTGATCATATAAATTATTATTATTCCAAATATTTAATCTATTTATCCAAACTCACTTCCTTGATTTTAAAAAAATCATTTTAAAATTATACCCATAAATGCATCGAAAAAGAGGTTTTCCAATGTAAAAAATTTCAGATGATTAAAAAGATTTTATATCATATTTACATATATAATTGATTAAATTGAAATAATATTAATAAATAAATACATAATTGAACTATTTTTAATTTAAAATAACATTTAAAGAAAATTGTACTAGTTGATGCTTTAAATTATGAGTTCGTTTTTAATAAAAATAAATATATTTTATTAATCGTAGTGAAATGAATCATTTTAGAAAAAACCAAAAAATCCACATCTTTTATAGATTTTATATGGTTATTTGAAAAACTATGTTCATTTTTTCAAATCATTTTCTTACATGTTTCAATAATAAATGTTAAAAAATGTTTTTAAGAGGTGGCAATATTATTTTCATTGAAAACCATAGTTTTTCAAAAAGAATTAATGATACAATATATTGATTCCTGTTTTATTTCAAATGAATAGAGAATAATTGAATTTATTTTGTAAATATGTAAACCATATTTTATTCATAATATAGTTACAAATTTATGGTAATTTTATAATATTAATGTTTAAATAATAATATTTTAAAAGGGAACTGTGATTCGTTTAAACTTGATATTTCATATAACAGAAGATATCAAAGTAATTTAATTTATTATAAAAGGAATAAATTTTAAAGCATTAATTTTATAAAAAAAATAAATTCCACTATATTCACATTATGTAATCAGTGAAGAAAGTTGTCCTTGGAGGATTTCATGTTAATGAGCCCATTCAAATTTATGGGGTTCCATTAGCCATAGTTTATATCAGGGAACCTATTTGACTTCTTTATTTTGAAGTGAAATTAGAAACATTTGGGATCCCAATTGAATTTGATAAAAATATATATATCTTAAATAAATTTCTACTCTAATAGTACCATCCATAACCTCAAGGGTATGCTGTGGTTTTGTGTAATATATTTATATAGTTCAATAGATATGCATCTTTTATTTCCTAGGTTCTCTCATAACAATATATTTATATACTCTATTAGGGTATCCTTGTTTGAGGCACACTTCAAAAATACAAGAAAATACACTTTTTTCTAGGATATGGTTTGTGAGGGTTCCTTGGTTGGATTAAGCCTCATCCAATATTTGAATTATATAGTATAAATGATTATGAAATGGTTAATTATGGGAAAAGGTTTCTAAAATTCATATGTAAACCATTTTCATCATATATGGGAGTATGAGGATGGTGATCGAATAATTATCTATGAATCTATTCAGATGGGTTTCCATTATTTAGAAATTTATGAGAATTTACCACCTTATTATGTTTGTAATTTTTTACTGGATCCTCTTGGAGAGTTAGCCTGTTTTTTAGAGCTCCTACCATGGATGACCATGATCCATGATGACTTTCATTTTTAGCATATGAAAGAATAATGTCCTAACCCATATCTGATGTTTTAGTGGTGTTGTTTGGGGTTTGATTATTATTCCGCCATTATGGATTATAATGTTTGTATCATGGATATTCGTAACAATGTTGTTTATTATACAGTTATCTCATTGGTGTTTATGCAATAGAAATCATTTACTAATAGCCATGAGAAATAGGAGTGGGATGTTTTGGAGAGGGATTAATGTCCTTTATTGTTCTCTATTAGCTAATCTTAATGAATTTCATGGGGCTGAAAAAGAGTTATTGGGCTTTTTTGACACCCAATGGGTCACTATTCCACTAATTTTGATTATATTTACCTTTTAACGCATTATTCATGTAACTATGTGTCAGGGTACCAAACTATTAGATTTTAGAAAGGCATATGATGATCATGGTTATTGAATGGTTTTTCAAACCATATGTGGGTGATGAAATTTTCTATAATGGGATTTTTCATATGTTTTCTATGGATTTTCACATGTTGACATAAATGGATAGATTTCCTATAACTGTTGGTGAAGATGAAAAAGGTAAAATAATTGGAGTTGGAACTATTCGAGATCCACATACTATCACAATCAACAAAGTACTATATGTGCAAGGGTTAAATCACAGTATGATAAGTATATCTCAACATTCTGATGTTGATTTTTATGTTTATTTTTATAAAAATTCATGCTATCTATTTAATGATATGTTTCTTAATTTTAGAGTACCAAGAACTGAAAGTGATTATACTTTACATTAAAATTATTTATGTGAATAGAATATAAATTATTTAACTATTAAAAATAATTAATCATGGATTCGGCATAGAATTCTTGGACACTTTAATATTTTTTATTTACATTAATTTTCTATGAAATAGTTAGTTTTAAATTTTCGTAGCCTTGTGATTGACAATGAAAGAATCCATGAAGCATGGAAAATTAGAAAGAATCACAATTCATCTATCACTTCAATTAACAAAATTGTTTCATTTAAACCGTTATAACATATCATAATGAATTTCTTTTGCCCATCAAGGTTAGAAATTTTTGCTTTTAAATTATATTTTAATATTTTAGTATATGACTATTCAAGATTTATTATAGCATAGTTCTAAAAAAAGAGATGTTTTCACTGTTTTTGAGAGTTTTTGTAAAATTTTTCAATATAAAAATGTTTTATAAAATAATTTCATTCAGAAGTGATCATGGTGGAAAATTTGATAATCAATAATTTAATTATTTTTTCTAAAATCTATGTATTAAACACACATCTCCTCCACAATAACACCTCCACATAATGGATTCGTTGAAAGGAGAAATTGATTATTTCAAGAAATGGTTAAGGCATTGCTGAATGAATACAATGTTCTTAACTATATTTGAGAAGAATTTATAAGTAGATCCTCCTATATAATTAATAGTATTTTAATTACGCATATTTTCAAAAATAAACCCTATAAACATTGGAATAACATAAATCCAAATGTAAAGTACTTCATAGTTATTTCATGAAAGGTGTACATCTTTAATACTTTGGAAAACGTTGGTATGATCGGTCCAAAAGCTAATGAAAATATATTTTTGTGATATTATACTACCTTTAATGCATATATAGGGTTTAATAAAAATTCCACGATTGATAAAAAATAAATTCATGTGATGTATGATTAAACTAAACCTTTTACTAATGAGAATGATAAAACTGATGATTTAACTATCTTTTTAAAAATATTAGACTTGAAGCCCTTAAAATGACTTTAATAATCTATTGTCTAATTTAGAAGAACATGATACTTATGAACCTAAAATTTTATTTCCTAGAAAATATATAACCCTAAAGAACCATCCTTCAGAAACATTAATAGGAGATATAGACATAGGAATTAGAACAAGAATAAATGTAGAAAACCAAGAAGAATTTTATACCTTTCAATCATTGTTAGAACCTATTACTATTGAAAAATCCTTATAAGTAGAGAATTGGTTATTAACTATGAAATAAGAATCAAAAAAAGTTTATAATAAAAGGTGTTTTAGAACTATTAGATAGATCAACCAATTATCCAGTTATATGAACCAAGTGAGTCTTTATAAATAAATAGGATGATTATGGGATCATTAATAGAAATAAATCCAGATTATAAGAAGAAGGATATAATCAAGAATAATGTATATATTATGATTAAACATTTTTCCTTGTATCTAGATTAAAATCCAATAGAACCCTTTTATCCTATTCATATCATATGAATATTAAATTATGTCAAATGGATGTTAAATTATCCATTTTAAATGGTTATTTAATAGAGGATGTTTATGTTGAACAATCACATGGTTTTGAAAATCCTCAAATACCAAATTATGTTTATATACTTACTAAAACACTATGAGGCCAAAAACAAGGACCTAGAACTTGGTATGATATATTTATTTCATTAAATTTGAAAATCAATTTTACTATTGGTTTGGAAGATCCAACACTTTTTATAAAAACTACATGTTCTAATATTTTATTAAACTATATTATGTTGATGATGTTAGTTTTAGTTCAACTAATAAAAATCATTGTCTATTTTATATATTTAATGGAAAAAGAATTTGAAATGAGTATTATGGGAGAACATTAATTCTTTTTAGTCCTTCTTATTTATCTATTAGACTATTGAAATGTTTAAAATCAATGATGGTATATAATTGATTTATTGAATATTTTTGGTCATCAGAACAAAAAGAGATATTCAACTCTAATTATTACCAATACACAACATTATTTGAATGATGTTGGAAAACCATTTGAAAACAAGTTATACAGAGGTATGATTGGTAGTTTTTTATATCATACTACTAGTAAAAAAAATTTCAATATGTATTTTTGCTATATTTCAATCAAATAGAATAGAGTCTCATCTTACTACAGCTAAAACAAATTTTAGATATTTATGAGGAAATGATTTTTATTCTCTTATATACCCCAAAACTTCATGTTTTTATTTAATTTCATATTAAAATGATGAATTTTTTAGTTGTAGATTATATAGAAAGAGTACCTTAGGAACTTGAAAGGTTTTAGGAAAATATATAGTTTTTGGGTCTATCAGGAAACTAAAATTAGTTACCCTGTCACCCATTTAGGTATAATATATGCCTAATGGAATTTTTTGTGCACAAGTATTTTGGATGAACAAAAATCTACAAGAAAATGGACTAAATATAAATAATATTCCTATTTTATGTGCTGATTATAGTGTAATTAATAGTTCAAAAAAATTTATAAGTCATTTTAGGACTACATTTTTTTTCATATGCCATCATTTTTTAAGATTTCTTGTTCTTAAAAAGGATATATTTTTTATAATTTGCTAATAACAAATATGAATTATCTGATATTTCTAATAAACAACTTACTTTTTCTCGTTTTGATTTAATTATGAGTGATTTATGAATATTTTAATTTATGTAATTTTTAATTTATTTATTTCAAGATCTCTATTTTTTATTTTAGTACACTTTGTTTAATATGTTTTATTCGATTTCTATATAATTTATTTTGAAAATCATATCATTTAAATTTTATTTTATTTTTCTTTTCGAAATTAAAAATTAATAACTAAATTTTTAATCATCATGAGAAAACTATTTTTCTTTTCCCACTCTCTCATCTCACACAGATCCTTTCGGCTTTCATTGTACCTCTCTATTTTGATTCCTATCAACCAAAAATGCTATACCTTCAATCAATTTAGTCCTAAAACATTCAGAGGTTGAAAACTCATGATGATGAGTGGATTCTGAGTTAGATAATATTTTATATGCTTTAGGGAATGTTCACAAGGTGTTGTAGGTAATAGTAATAGATTTTGGTTATCTATATTTTAATAAGAAATTACTTTAGTAAGTTATGTGATTTCAGGTATTGGTATAAATTTTTTAGAAGATAATATGACAATGGTATACAACATAAAAGTAACTGAATTTTGTAAAAAAAATACATTGATTCTTGGTTTTGATGAAGTTATTATTGTCTATTCGGTTGATAATTATGATTATTCATTATCCTCTATTGAAATGGTTGAGATAATTCATTGTCACCAGGAAGGGTAGTTTCGTTTGATTTAAGAAATATTGGTAATGGAAGACATGTTTCTGTGAGAATTATGTTTTATTTGTATGGAACATGATCTTTCAAGAAATTATTAACCAAATAAATTTCTCCTAACAACCAAGTAATTTTTATGTTTATTTAATATGGGATCCTTTCTAGGACTGCAATGCTTGAGAAAGTACATTACCTATACATGTATACAATTTTTCTTCTTCTGAACAAAATTTTATTTAATTTATATTATTTTATGATTAGATATATAAACCATTTCTATCATGTAGATGAAAATATAGGATATTATACATGTGGATGGATCATTTCATTTATGTTGTGAAGGAATGGAATGATAGTCAATATGTTTTTTTGAAAAACATGTCACCATAGTAACAAATTGAATGTTGGAATAGTTAATAATATTGGGTTTTTACAAGAGAAACTCAAGGAATAGATTGATGATAGATATTTTAAAACAACAATAAAAGTTACTATCAAATGCTCTGGGGGAGTAATGGGTTATCCCATCAATTGGCCTAGTTCATCATAGGTCTGATGATGATGGAGCATGAAGTATAGAATAATTTAATTTTCGTAAAATAATAAAAACATTATTTAATTTTTCGTTGTTTTTTTTATGATGCTAGTGTTAGAGTAGTGGATTCCACTCTGCAAATTGATAAAATATTTTCTAGATGTGAGGATCAAGTTAATGAGAAAGTTGAGAAGAAGGATCAATGTCATTAACATCATAGGAAAGATATCAATGACCCTAGATATAAAATTGTACATGACACTGGTGTTTGGGAGGATCCTTTTTGTGAAACCAACCATAAGGAATTGGTTATACAATTCTATATTTAGTTTAATTTAATCAAGTAGGATCAAATTATCTTGAATCTTCAGATTCAGTGGCTAATTCACAAGTTATAATAATAATGATGTTGGAGGCTCATAATTTTTTTCTATGAGATAATTAGGATGTTCAAAAAAATGTTTCAATAATTAATGGTTGTTTCTGTGTTGCGATATGAGTATGAGGATTTGAAGAATCATTTTGGAAAATACAAAAAAAATCATATTCATATAGAAATAATAATGAGTGTATATACAAGATGTAAAGATAATTTTGTTCCTTAGGGGATGAGTCAATCACGTAGATAGAGTTTGAGGAATTTAATTTAATGATAGAGAGAGTGTTTCAATCTATAATTGCATGAAATCATCCCCCATTTCATCTCAATAGAGACTGCCATAACAACCTGAGATGTTGGAAGACATTACCTCTATGATGGATGATTTTAATGTAAGGATACACACTCTTTAGAGTTATAATAATACATTAAATATTTTGTTAGACAATCAAATACATTAGATTATGGAAGTAACTATGAATGAATCCTGGTTTGGACCAAAGATTAATAAAGTAAAAGAAATGATGACATCATTCATTCAGACAGAAGACGATGTGAATGTGTTTTTAATGGTTAATTTGGTTATAAGTTTTATGGTTGGAAATTATTCTAGGATGCTACATCAACACTGAACAAAAGTGTCAAAACCCATTTCCAGAAATTGTTGCAGAAGCTAATTAATCTCAGTAATGTAGTTCATGCCCTTCATCATCACGAAGAACCCTATATACATACTAAAAATGAACATTGTCAATTTATTTTTGAAGATTATTTGATTGATTAGGGATTTTACACTAACTTTTCAAATCATTTGAATTCCTGTTTGACTTTAGTTTATTCATATTTAGATTTATTTTCATTTATTTATGTTCAATACATAATTTACAATCATAGATTTATTTTTTATTATAAAATAAATAGTAACTACTCCTTAAGAGTTCTATTAAATATTAATTTTAGTTTATTTCATTTATTATTTCACTAAAATATTATTCATATCACAAAAAGGTGGATAAGATTTTTGTTTGTGGAATCGATACTATCTCTAGGGGAGATATGGGGAATATTTTCAAGAAGAACATTTTTTTTTTTTTTTTAAAAATAATTCTTAAAAATCAATTTTTTTAAAATTTTAATAAATATATTTTTGTTTTACAAATCCTATATTTTATTTAAATTTTTTAATAATTATGTTATTGGTTTAATGAACATAAAAAGTGGGAGATTTTTTGGAATGCATTATCTCAACAATACTCTATAATTTAAGATTATTTAGATGTTCACAAAAACCCATGTTTGTTTTAAAATATTGTTTGGTTTAGTGAGTTTTACAAGAATTTATATTTTATTTAAAGGAAATTAGGGTTATGGGAATGAAATTGGAAACATTATTTTCATCCCTAAACTTAAAATGTGAATGTTTTATTTGTTTTAAATACATTATGTTGTAAAACTATTGTTTGCATATGTTATCGTCCATATAGAAAACTAAAGAGTATTAATTTGGATCCCCATCATTACATTCAAAAAATTAAAGCACAAATAGATCAGCAACCCTATGTTGGAGTCTGGATTTACTTTTTTCAAACCTACATTTGAAAAATTTGAATGTATGGTTAATCAATTCTACATTATGGATTTTATCCTAACATGGATAAATATATAGATCTTCATCCCAATACTTTTTTGAACCCTATACTATGAAAAGAAACCCTACACTATGAAAAGGAACTCTACGCTATTAAAAAGGACCCCACTCTATGAAAAGGAACCCTACATTATGAAAACGAACCCTACACTGTGAAAATGAACTCTAAGATATGAAAAGCATCTCTATGGTACGCAGCTCACCCCTACTTTGGGTTCTCAATGGTGAAGTTCTTCATGACGTGATTATTATTTGAGATTAATAAAAAAGATGAGTTGGTATTAAATACCATTTCAATGATCAATTGTATGGTTTCAAAGAACTGTGTTCATCGGGAAAAAATGTCATATTTCTAAGATAACTTATTACTCTCCAGAAATATAACATTTAAATTTTCCATTATCAATCTGGAATCTTTTATATGTAGAGAATTCAAAAGTATGATATTTAATTTATATATTCTCTAGGTGTATTGATTTTTTATTTGATATTTTTTCAAGGGACCTATATTCTTAATATAAAATAACTATTGTAAAAAACATATAGTGGTATAGAAAATGAACAACTTTGAAAAGGAAAATATATTGGAGATATATATGTTATATCTTGTTTTATTGTAAGTTTTCTACTGATCTATTTTGTTGTTGCTTTTAAATTGATGTTTTATCTGCAACATGGATCGCATCAGACTCATTCTCTCTTGAAGAGTGAAATTTTTGATGAAGATGATCCATCTGCAATAAATTCATACTTCTATAATTGTATTGGTCATATAGTTTCAAAAAATCAATCTCCATTGATTTATTTGAGTTTGAAATGCTTGTTCATAGTTATGGTGGAGTACCAGCTAATCAATCTAAGCTATGGATAATCTGTTCCCTATTAATTTACCATAAGGATTTGTATTTAGTCTTGTAATGGTGTCAACTTCCTGCATTAAGGTGTGGAATTTTTTTTATGATAGGAGGACCATTCTAGTGAAATTATTTATTCTCCTAAAGAGTGTATTTTGTGTGGAGGAAATGGGTATCTTTTTTCACCGAACCACTATAAAATATTGTATTCTTAATTTATATTTATCCCCTTCATATATTCATACAGATGAATAAAACTGCATATCCATATAAATTAAAAAGGGCTTCAAATGTTATAATTACTGGATGATTTTGAAAAATACACAATTCAACACCCCTCTTTCATAATAATTTTTATTTTCTGACCTACGACGTATAGACATAAAACATAGTTCCCATGTGTTTATCAGAGCCTCTGGGTTGTAAGGCCTTTAATGATTCCATGTTAGTCCTAGGGAATACTATTATAGATTCAATTATTACCTATATAGATTCCATGATTACCTAACCATTATATGCTTGATGGTTATATTAATAGGTTCACACTACTCATTCACAGATCAATTGATATTCATTTTGTGTTTTACATGTTTCATTTTGATGAAATAAGAATCCATTCGAATTTACATCCATTTAAAATTATATGGTTATTGAAACACTGGTTGTGTTCACCCTTGGTTTTTCATTTTTGTTATGTTAATATTTCTAGTCCTTGTCTATGTTTATTTATCTGATATATGTAAGAATTTTTTTTGGAAAAATAATTTAATTTGAAATGTAATTCCAAAAGGATTTATATTTTTCATTTGAAAATTATTTGATATCAAAGTTTTTTAGTTTTGATTTATTTTTCAAAATAGTTTACTGTTTTCAAGAATAAATTATTAAGTGAAAAAAACGTGGTATTCCTTAGGGACATGTGCTTTAGACCCTTCATAGTCCCATTGGATGTTCTATATTTTATTTTTCAAAACACATGATGTTGAAAGAACACCATGTTCATAAGTGGATCTTCTTGATTAGTATCCTACAATTTATTGTGGAGAAGACATTTTCCTACAAGTATTGGGATTTATGGAGTCATTATGGTACATTACACACATTGGTTTCTATTTTTGCGCTTTTTATGGAATTATCCAATTTTTTTATTTTTCAAATTATATTGACATACCATGTACATGTATAAATATGTATTTTTCATAATGTGGTCTCTATTTTGGATTATGGTATCTACTTACCTTCTGTTGTTGACATTAATTTATTGTGTTCTTATCCTATATATGATATTTTATCACAACATTATATCATGGGATAACCCACTCCCAAGTGATAATTTATCATGCATGTTTCATGTAATCATAATATGGTAATTGGGAATGCACATCAAGATATTATAATAGAAAAAGCAGGTGACTTTTTATGTGGAATCATTTTTTTCATTACATTATTATTTCCTTTCATTAATGTCTATATTTTCATAGTAATTTTTTAGTTATTTTTTAATGTTTGATAATTGAGATTTGATAAGAACTTATAGGGACTAGCTATTTTAAATTTTTGTTAAACATATCATCTCTTGTGTGTCTTGTAAATTTAAAACATAGGGATACTGGTGATTAAAAATACTAATTTTAAAACAATTCTTTCAAAAATAAAAACGTCCTAAAAAAGAGTCATTTAACATTATGGTTTTTGTTTTTGGAATTTTTTATATATAACATAACATACAATTATCCAAATTTCATTTCTATTTAACTGATTTTATGAGTTAATATCTAAAACCCAATTTCAACTATTCAAAATATGAAATTAATATTATTATGTGCTTTTGATATATAATAAGCTAAACCTTAATAGCCAATAATATTTCTATTGGTTCATTAAATCATGTCCAGGGGAATCATTTTAATTTTTTTGATATATTCAATCATATTTGTTTCTGTATATTTAATAAAAGATATCATTATTTGAGGAATAGTTTTAACATAACATATTTTTACCTAAAAATCATTATCCCGATATTTCTTATCGATGAGGTTACATATAGTAATATGTTTTTTTTTTCACTATGATTAACAAGTTTCAAAGGATATGAAACTATATATTATAAACATTAGATTACATCAATTCCAATGTTCCCGGATACAATTCAAACAATATAAATTCATGAAAAACCTAGGGAAAATGTTTTTTATTGGTAATATTTAGTGGAATAATTCATTCAAAAGAATTATATATTCTAACTATGAATTGAGTGACAAAGTTCATTAGGATGAACATTGATACCTTGATTTAGGTTACCTAGTCTTTTTCTAATCTAGATTAATAGATAATACTTCAATGATTAGATGTGTTTGATAATAATTATCACTTTAGGTGTATTTGAATAGTTATATGATACTATATAAATTGTTTTCATATTATATATATATTAGATAATTGGTTTTAAGACTTTATATCAGATATGTTGGTTAACTTCCAATAGTTTTATTTTTCTTATTTCATGTATACTTTCTTAAAATAACATTTCTTTGAAATTATATCTTAAAAATATTTAACATTTAATATGGAAAAATTTGATGTTTTTTCCAACATCAAATAACCCCATTTTAATAGGTTCATTTGTTTACCTATATAATAAAACACATATTATAGGTATTTTATCTCATTATTGAGTATGATGTTGTAGGTATGGTCCATTTGGATTTTATAGGAGCACTCTATATGGTGATATATTGTTTATATGTTTTTTCTATACATTAATAGACCATTATATTGGTCATGAACATATATTTACTATATTTTCAAGGGAAATCACTTTTGATATCCAAATAAGGTATACTCACACCCTACTCAAGCACCATAATATCCAGGGATATTTTATTTTTCATGACAATGTTAAGGGAAATCACACGTTTGTATCTAACCCCCCAGATATGAGAGATTAAAAGGATGTGGTAAGTGATATCGAGCCAAGAATTTGAACCAAATGATTAGTGTATGTTATGATTAGTTTATTTTGAGATGATATGTATACAATCCTCCCATTTTTTATGCATTTATTCTTGTGTTACTTGTAGGACATGTTTAGTAGTTCATTATTATTCATTTTTTTATTTTTATTAATGAATGCAATTTAACACTCAAGTATATTTTATTACATATTTTTTTTTGTTTTTTTGGATTGTTTATATTAGATAATTAGTTGTGTTTATAGGTATCCATTCATGAAGTTTTTTCATCTCCACATGAAATATATTTACCCTCACTACTGCTTGGAAACCTCTATAATATGACGATGAATTGTTGAGGTGTGTAGTGCTTAGTTTAGGTTATGGAAGAGAAGAACTACTGTGAGGATAGTAAAAAATATATTCATAAACATTATTTTTTTATTACTGTTTTGGATATTATAAGCTCTATGGAGGATGTTATAAAGGCCTAATTTAGATGTTCTTTCTCATATTAGAAAACCTTAATATGAAAGAAGACCATTTAACTAGGGATAAGACTATTATTATTGTTTTTTACTATTTGTTTACATTATGAATATTACATAATTTTTTAGTAAAATTATAATTTGATGGGTAATTATTCTTATCATGATATGGAAAGATATATGTATTCAATAATTATTCTTGTCACACGATGTTCACATTACATTATATTCTTATCGTTAATTAAGATTTTGGATACGATACAAGGTTGGGTTTCTTAATGTTTCATCAATAATTTATAATGTGTTTCCCAATAAAACTCATTTTTCTCAAATTAATTGACAAAAATATGTGTACAATCATATAACATGATATAAAATGATTAACATATGATAACACGTACATATTATACTAGGTCTGAGAGTGTATATGATAGTCTAGAATCTATCCTTATTTTATAAAATTCTTTTATATTAATTTATATTTTTAGGGTAGATTGAAATGTTTATATTAATACATAATGTAATGGATGATAAAATATCATTCATAGATCAATGTAATGTATCATGAACTTTTCATTTTAGATTTATCACATAGGGTCGCCTATTCTTGTGCAATATAAGGATTATAAAGAAAATTACACCATGTTATTAATGCCTAAGACAAATATTATGAAAGTTCCTCCAATAAATCAACACAAAAGTGATAATTTTCTTCAATACCCATAGTCAATGGTACATGGATCATTGAGATACAAGATAACAATTCCATATATGAAATGATACTTACATTTTCATAATATTCCTCTCATTGTGGATGAGAGTCAAATAAATGTTACATGGTTTAAAATTATGTCTATATATATTATATTTTGTAACATATAGATACACACTTATATGTTGGTTATGATTTATAGTTATATGTTTCATGTACTACTAATGCACTGGTGAAGACAGTATGGTTAATGAAAACTCGAATATGGGGCTATCATGGGATTAATTTGTATATTATTTCATCATGAACATGTTACCAAATATCTTAAATGGTGACATAGATATGTATTTACACATCTAATATTGGGGAATCTCATTGAAGTATTCTTCCACCTGAATTATTGATTGACTATAATTATCACATATGACTACGAGTAATGAGGGCCTTAGGGAAAAGAAAATTTTAAGATGGCCTAATGTATTCTATAAGATCCCAGGCGAATATATAGATGAAAAATTCATTCATAGGGGTCTTAAATCAAGATTTTACTACTATGAAGAACTAAATAAAGAGTATGTCATCAAGGTAGTATCAAGAATTTTCTATCAAAGACATGCGTAGTTTTTTAGTAGAATGATGTAAATGTTTGACCATTATCAAAAAATTGGAAACATGATTACTAACAAGGGAAGGGGTCTATCACTTCATCCAATAGAGAGAGGCTTAGTCGAGTGTTATTAGTGCAATTAGAATGTTCCTCTTTGGATAGATATTTCTAAACTAGTTGAAATTTTCATCTCTTTAATGTAGTTACGTAATCTATAAAGCTTTTATATTATTTCACAATGGTTAATTAGAGGAGGATGTCTTGATCATGATATAGATTTATATTTTGGTAATAGGGCTTTGAAATATTTGGGTTGTTATTATTTCTTATGCCACTAAGGTCAGTGTACCTAGAATTAGGGAAATTACTGTAAGAAAGTAGATTTCCATCAAGGTGGTATGCAATCTGATCATCATGTTTGGGGTTTTGGGTAGCTTCATGTTATCAATTAGACTCTTATAGAAAAATTTGGAGAGTCTATTATAGTGAGAGATGTCTTCTTCATGGAATTTACATTATCATTTATTTTATATTATATATATGTGTCATAGAATGAAATACTTTCTCAGTTATTTTATGATTTGGAGCATGTTATAGGGTATGTTTTTTGGCGTTTTTCCTATTAATACACCCTTAGGGGTGTGATAAGATCATATCATGATATTTATAGTGTGATTTATTGTAAAAATGATATATATGGACCTATATTTTTCTTTTTATGTTGGGATTTACATATTTTATGTAACTATTTAAATTTATTAGTTGTATAATTATTGAGAACCCATCAACTACTATCATCTATGGTAATCCTTTGCATGTTTATAGAGTGACATTCAAACCTACATCGATTAGTGGGATTTTCATATAATCAATTTGGGTCTCAGACATCCTCATTTTTGGGCAATCATAGTTCATGTAGAAAGTATTTCTTTGAGAGATAAAGATACATGGGGCATAGTATTTTCCCCTATAATCACTATATTCTAGAATTTATTTCATAATTATATAATGAGATTTTATCCCAAGATTGAGATTTATTTCATGGTCAAGATTATTCTACCCACAAGATTTATATCCATTCAACCATATTTTATTGATCTTATAGATAAGAATATGAAGGATCGATGAAAGTATTAAAAGATGATGAGGTTTATTGTTCTAAGAATTATCCTTTGTTTTATATTATTGTTTTTTCATATATTAGGTGGATGAATCCATAAATTTATGTGTAGATAACTAGAGCCTAAAATATATAAAAATTAAGAATCGATATACTCTACTGTATATTAGATACCTATTAAATTAGTTAGGAGGCTCCCAAAGGCTCTCGAAGATTTAAATTAGGTCAAGATATCATCATTTTATGGTGAAGAAATTTGATATTTCATGTGTTAATTTTATTATCAGATATGCCATATATGAATATATTTCCATAACATTTGGATTAGAAAATATAAAACATGTTTTTATTGACATAATCAATATAATGTCATGTACTAACAAACATTCATTCATGCTTGTTTTAATCATTGGTAGTTTTGTATGATATTATAATGGGGGAAACCATGAAATATGGTAATAATATTTGAGTTCACTAAGGGGAATTAGGTTTTTTCAATGATATCAATGATTTAGTTCAGTTATAGTGTGGTTTAGATATTAGGGAATGTGATATATGTGTTAAAAATATCTATATAATAATGATATCATTGATGTTGCGGATTCATTCGAGTGGCTAATGATTTGCATCGAAAACCATAGTTTCCCAGACATAGTATGTTACAATGAGTGGTTTCTCCAGGAATTATCTTATTTTTACAGTGTTTATGACTGTAATGAAAAATATGGTGGTACTATATCAGTAATTTGATTAAGGTGGTAGAGTATTTTTTTGAGTCAAATTTTATATATATATATATATATTTACATTTTAACCATATCCGACTAGGGAAGTAGTATTTATTATATTAAAATTATTCAAAATTAAATATTGTAATACATATGGTCTAGTTTTGGAAATGATAATGGATGGGTCTTGGTAGCTAATGATACATGAGAGGAACTACATAACCCATTATCTATATTTTACATTGGTGGTGAACACATTATGATGCTGGTTTCACCACCCTATGGGTGAAAGAGTAATGGTTTATAAAAAAAATGAGAGATTGAGGTAAATGTTTTATCAGTGGGACATGAAACATTAGTATATTATGTGTGTTTAGTAAATATATTCCTTTGATTTTAAAATTGTGTAGACCTCTATGATGAGAAATTTTTGGCCTTGTTTACTTTATAGGAAGACTTGGTCATAGGTCGTTCAACTGGACTGTAGTGAGTTGAAGATGATGATCATCTTCACTACAATTCTCTTTATCATTCAGTATTATCAAGGTAAGTAACCCTATAATGATTGATTATTTCATCTTTAATCATTAAGAGGGTGAAGGGGAGCTTTTTATCTAATTCGTAGTACTTTGTGATGATTGAAAATATATAAGATTGAGATTCTGTACCATGTTAATCCCTTGATTATGATTAGGTCCTCTAAATATGCGGTCATACGGTAGTCCCCCTAACAATTATTATAATAGAATATAGGATTTACATTCCATGATATGCATTTTCGTTTTTTTGAAAGTTATATCATGACATTCAGAGGTAGTAAGAGTGTCATGGGATGTAAAAGAGCGTTGTAAATGTCATTTCAGGGTGGTTCAACTATTATTTTATAATGACCAATTATCATTAACATATGGTACTTCTTCAAAAACGTTACAATCCTATATTGATAATGTATGATATGGTGATGGATTTTATAAAGTGTTTTCATTGTTTGTCTCACATTTATGATGAGGTATGGGTAATTGTCAATTAATTAGTGAAGTTCGTGTATTTCCCACTGATTAAGAAGTCCTATATCATTGATTAGTGGATCCAAATATATTTTTAGGATATCATTCATATATATATGTTTTTTGAGATTGTCATTGTATACTATGATTCACATGTAATATAACACTTCTAATAGAGGTTTTTAAAGAATCTTAATATATGGGTGTAAATGATTAATGACTTATATCCTTAGAGAAACTAATTTTAAAATCATACTATATAGGTGTTTATGTACATGTTTTGATCATCCATACAATATTTTGGATGATTTTGAGGGAAAAATTGTGCACAAGTGGAGTCTTTAAATAATAACAGTTATCAAGAATTGGTATAATGTTGCCTTTTAAGGTTTTTATAGTATGTACTTACATCTATAATGGTTTTAGTTTGTAAATTTATAAGTTATTTTTATTGGAACTATGTTAGTGATATCAGAGAATATATTCTTGATAAAGAAGTTATAAATTACATATCAGAATGTGGAAATATCATATATTTACTGTTGTTTCCATTATCTATATTTCAATGTGGGAGACAAAGTATTTTTAGGAGTGTCACCACAGATGGGAGAATTGGTTAGTCAAAGGAAGGGGAATTTGTAGTCTGTGTTTATAGGGCTATTTTAGGTTGTGAAGAGGATCAATGAAATGGTGTATTAGCTTATTATTTCTGATATATATAAGTTTATAAAAAATTAATTTCATGTATATTTTCATTAGTGATACAATATTAAACTATCGCATGTTATAAGTATCATTGAGGTCAATCTAGCGATTAATGAATCATTGATGGAGTGAATGGATCATCTAATAGAGTGATAAGAATCATCATAAAATTTAGAATCCACTATTTTGAGTGTAGTTGTTTTAAAAGAATATCCAGGATGATACATTGGATTAATATTTTGATTTGTATGTTTAGTGGTCAGAGCTTTAACTAAGGTGGATCAATAATTGTTTTCATTGTAATTGGTATATAGTTATTATATTTTACGGACTACATGAAACCTTGCATAAATAATAAGTATTATTTTGTTTTATTTTTAAATAAAATTCATGTATTTTGGTTGAATTTGAGGGATAAATAAGTTAGTGAGATCTGAGGAGCTTTTTTCTTAAAGTCCAGTCTACATTGGTTATTGTCTATTTTAAAATTGCCACCATCCGTCACCCAATCATCTTGTATTGAGTACATTTAAAATCTATTAGTTGGATTGGGGAGGATTATATTAGGTATATGTGGTTTTTGGATCCCCTATGGCGGGTATATGATTACAACAAGGTACCTAATTAATGGAAAATAGAAACACATTGGGTACTTGCTTGATTTGTTAAGATTAATAATTACAAATATTATTTAATAAATTAAATAATTAATAAATTAAATTTATAAAATATTGATTCCAGTAATTTATTATATATTTCAATCATTTATCCCCATGGGGTGTTCTTTTTATTTATTTACTACATCTTCTACATCAATTACCTGATCTCCCCTCTCTTTTATCAGTTTTAGGAATCATTCATCATTGGAGGTTAGTACCAGTAGGGATAAAATATTTATCAAATAATTAATGGTTATTTTAAAAATTACACCATGTATCATCAATTATTTCTAATTCTATAGAATTATTTATATCTCGTATTTATGTTTGACTCTGGATGAATAAATGAGTTTTCCATGATGAGTAGGGCCCTACCAATACAAGTAATGATATAGTTGGAATAGGTTTCTAAAAATACCTCAAAAAATTGATTTCGTAAATTTTTAGAATTACTTTTCAAAAAAATTCATAAGATTATGTATATAGATTTTTTTTACAACTTGTTTTTGGTGTTCATAATGAATTGTACCATATCACCCACTCCCCTAATCACCACCCCATCCCAGCCACGATACATTTCCCCTCCCTCAACCATGATACACCATTTAAATTTCTCCATTATTGATGTCTCCACCGTGAATTAAAATTCTCTATAATCACTCACACTTCATTTATATGTATACAGATCACATGCTCTACTACAATCATGGTTTTGGTGTCTTTGTATGACGTGGATGGTCCTTTAAAATGTCAGATTCACTTTATCAAGATCAGGGGATCTCGTTTTCTCTCCAAATTTCATATATTTTATTATTTCATGTCTATTTTATTATTTAATACGTTATGTGAGTATTTTATTATTTGTTTAAAGTCATTTTTATTTAGTACTTCATTGGTGATGAGTTTTATCAATTTTAACATAATTGTCATGTGATTGAAGGAATTTGATCGATATCTCATTCACTATTATTTGGTGTTGTGTTTGTCTTGATTTATTTTAGGAAGGGGATTAGAATTTACTTCATTTAATTTTTTTGGATATATATTAATCATTATGTAGATTTATTTTAGTAAATGTTAGGTCCATGAAGGGGTCAAGATACCCTGGTTTGGGGGGTGAATCATGGTATACATATTAATCCCGAAATTATTATTTCCCCACTAGATAATGGCCTCATTATTATAAGGGTCACGTCATTTTTCCATTAGTTTCAATATTTCTCTTATACATTAAAATTTTAACTAATGATGATTCATATAATTTAAATTAAGAAAGTGACATAAGGACACGCCAACTATTAGTTTTTTTACCCCCACTTGGCTACATCCAACGAGATTACATAGAAAATGTTCCAACATACTGAATTTACTATGGATCACTTTGAATTAAATGTCCAAGATTAATGCCTTTAAAATTTTTAGGGTCATATCATTTCATTCCCAAAGGATACTCCCTAAATATCTTTTAATATATCACTACCAGTGGAAAGGATCTCCTTATTACTATTCATTTTCTAACAAATATAGAATGGGTCTATTCATAGTTTAGGTACATTTTTGTTCTTTCATTATAAACAATTAAATAATATGAACCTATATGTAGATGCTCTGTTAATGATATTCCATGGATACTCCTTCAAACCAGTAAAAGTACACGGATGGAGAACAACCTCCTTCCAAATAAATAGAATAAACATATCATTTATGTGTAAAAAAATTACATAACTTTGGAAATATATTAATGGGACTCAAATTCTTCCTCTCATTTCTTTTAATATACCAGTGAATTAACTATTTCTACGAGTATATTTTTTGTAAGGATCCTTTGTATTAATCCTTTCCTTCAAAATTTATATATGAAAATGATATTTTTTGCAATGAAATGTAGGAATATATATCCATGTCCTAATTTTAGTGTGTCACCCCTACATAAGACTGTAGAAGGTAACCCCTTAAGCAATATCATGGTGCATACACTTTCACGAGATCATGAGGTGTAACCTATTACATGATATACAAGAATGTGAACTTTTATGAGATCTCGATGAGCACACTTGTGCAAGATCTTTGTGTGAGTCACCTTTTGTGATCTTCACAAGATCTTGTTGTGAGACTACATCTAGTCTTTTCATGATATCCTAATGTGAGATCACTTTTACACATTTTGAAAGTTCCCTGTGTGATTATTCTTTCATGTAATGCATGAGATCATAATTGGAGACGTCTTTATTTCTTTGTGGAAGTTCATGTTGTTAGTCCAATTTTACACTAAATTCTAGATCCCAATGCGATACTGCATTCACGCCTTTTTCATGTTCCTGGTTTAAGTACACATTCCCACATTGTATGGGAATTTTTCAAATCATGAGAAATACTTAAAAACAATTTATATTATTATTTGAGACCTCTCCCTGAACCACCTTCATGATATCTCCCCATGGAGATCATTATTGGACTTTGATTAAGATATATTAATGATTAAAAACGTCTATGTTTAATGATAGGTTAGGGGTATTTATAGTAATATACTCACCACATTAACTCCTTAATTTAGGGAAAACCATCAGTTCCCCCACCACATCAGTCACACTACATGAGTCCCCATTGTGATATCAAGTTTAGTCTTGTGATGGTAAATTATGGTGTATTCCAATTCATTGTGGGACCTATATTGTGACTAAATTCAACAATGAGCGTTGAGTGAGATATCATAGTGATATCCAAAGATAATTATGTACTTCGTTAGATATCATTGTGAGATCATTTGGAAGTCACACTTTATCATCATGTTCTCCTGAAGATATCAAACAGCTATGTGATACCTATGTAATTTCAATATTTTCCCATATCGTCATGAACTTTCAAGAGATCATGTATTTGCGCTGGTATGAGATTCTCAATTCCCATTTTTGTGATATTAGTTCAGTATTCAAGCTCTGCATGATTAGTTTAGAATTCATGCTCTGTGAGGTCATTTAAGAATTTTCACTCCATGATATCAATTCAATATTCACACTCTATGTGATCAGTTCATCATTAGTGATTTTTGAGAATAGTTCAACATTTTCTCTCTATTATATCAATCATTTTTACATTGTGAGAAATTATATAATCATGCTTTCATTAAGATCATATATTTACATTTTTTATCGAGTTCAAAAATCCATATTAACTATTCATTATTTCTTTGAAAACCATCCTTCTTCAACAACCTAATACCATGTCAACAAACAAAATCTACCCAAAAGGACCATCATGAGGGATTTATCCTTACAATATCCCCCTTTAGATTTTTTGAAAACTCTTTACATTTTCATACAACATTAAAAAAATTTCAATATTCTACCAAAAAATTACCTTCATTCATTTTTGAAAGCTGTCGTAGATTCCTTCAATACACACTCTAATCCCACATGGACCATGCTCAGAATTATAAACCAGAGAATCAAGAAAACTTGATTGATAGAAAACTTCATTCCAAAACTACTAAATTATTTTCATCAATAATATCTTCCTTCAAGATATATAACATTTGATATATCAACTTTTTCATTGTCATGTTTTAAACACCCCTACTTCAACACTCCCTCTATAAAATTCTACTAATACCTTGAATAATACATTTTCTTCTCTTTTATTGCTACAATTTCTCCCACTTTTTCAATAGACCCAAGAGACACATTGGTTTGGAATTAAATTGTGTAAAGAACACATGTCATCATAAGAGGGAAAAATAAATCATACGTCAAGGAGAGGGGGTGTCTCATATAACCATTTTCAAGTGCAGGGAGTCGAATGAACTCCATGATCCAATCGATGCCTCTCAAATTCCACATTGTGTAATACCTTTGTTATAATTTCTGTAACATGTTGTTTTGTAGGGACATACTCCATCATCATAACAAATTACTCCACCTTATCCTTTTTAAAATGATATTTTATTTTAATGTTCATCATCCTAGAGTGATGGAATTGATTTTTTTGTTTTATAAAACTTGAATTATCACAGATGATTCTGATTAGAGACATCACATCAACTATCATATCATACAGATTTTTCATCATCCACAATATTAGTATGAATGATTTCTTGGATTCCATATATTTATATTCTAGAGCACTCAAGGAAATGTAATATTTATTCTTACATAGCTAGGAAATACAAAATACATAATGATATAATTCACCACATGATTTTGATTTTCAATTATCAACTGAACTAGTCCAATAAACATTTGTAAAACCCAATAAATATTTCTGGGATTCATCATTGTACAACAACCCGAAATCAGACATTCCCTTGATATACCAAAGAATTATTTTTTTACATTAATTAAGATGGTTTCTTTTGGATAATATTGATAATATTATAGTTGAAATGATGAAAAAAATATCTTATAGAGTCACTATTATATACAATAAACTTCTGTTGATTTTCCTATATTCTCTGACAATAACTACCTTGCCTTCATCAACTCATGATAGGTTCACCCGAGTAGAAACCAATTTCATCGTATCATAGGAATAATCCATTCAAAATATTAAAAATACTAATTTTCATATATAAATTGTGGGATTAATCTTTTATTCCTTCCTTGTATTTTATATAAAAAAAAAGAAAAAATGTTGGTTCACCAACAATTGACATTTTAAAATAACTATTCATGAATTCTAAAAAGTATTATCAATGTGTATTATCTAATCTCAAAAGGATTATGTCATTGATATACACCTACATCATCGTCCTTTTTTAATCATCATTGAAAGAATATAAAATGAAATCAACTCCTCCATGCTATAAATTTTGAATCTTAAAAAATTATTCTACTCATGAATACCATTATCATGGTTCATTTTTTAACCAATATAACAACTTCTTTAGTCAAATTTTTTTTCTCATATACATGAATGATAAAACCATCTCAATGATCAGTATACACATGTTCTTCTAGAACCCCATTTAGAAGAAAAAACATGACATTCATCTGGAAAAAACTAAACATTCATTTAACAATTATACCCATTAATAATCTAAGTTTATATATCCCTAAAATGGGATAAAATGATTCATCAATATCAATACCCTCAATCTGGGAGTACACATTGTTTGAAAATCATTCTTGGTTTCAAATCACAGTCCTATATTTATTCATCTTTATGGGAAAGACCTATTTATCCCCAAAAACATTCTTATTTGTTGGTATTGAAATAATCTCCCACAAAACCTCCATCGTTGAACAAAAATAAACATTAATACTAACTTTTAGCTTAATTTTTTATGTGGTATTACTCTTTGATGTGGGGATCCCACTTGTTTGAAATAATATAAATCATCACTTGGAGATTATTTATATCATGAAAATAGTTAGTTGATACCATATTTTCAGAATATATAAATAATCAAAAAATAAATGAATGTTAATTCTTCTCCCCAAGTTAGTCTTATTGATGTGATATGTCATAAACATTGATCATTTCTATACCATTTATAAATTTCATGTGATTAGTTAATAGAATGATTCATCTATTATAGGAACATCATCCTACTGTTAGGACCACTATTTATACCCACAAAAATATTCTTCTCATGCATTATTTCATCACATGTGACACTTTGTAATGATCAATTAACAAAACTGATTACCCTACTGACTTGAAACCTATTGAAAGAAGCAAGTGATAAAGTTAAAAAAACCATAATGGTTCATTTTACTCAATTACATAGTTAAATATAAAGACTCCAAAGAACATTAACTCTTTTAAGGGATTTTTCTAGATTTCTTCTTCAACTCAGGTAAGTATCCTAATCAATTGGAATTATGAAGAACATCACATCACTATATTGCATCAATTGATAAAAATTTACATTCGATTGTATCTCAAATAAAAACTAAAACACCCGAACATTAATTAATTGAATTTAAACACATTTGGAGAGGGGATACTATTGAATTATCAATAGTAGGACTATGGTTGATACTGATAGATCAAACCATTGATACTATATTGAAATGTACTATACTGTTATATTTTCTAACAACCCAATCAACATCAAATATTAATTCCATGTGACTAAAAATTATTTAATTTCATGTTGAAACATATTCTAATATTTAGATCCTTTAGGCTTGTTTGTTTTCAAAATTTAATGTTTAAAAACGTGAGTATAAATTCCATTCTATAATTCCCCACTAATATACCGTTTTTGATGACTCTATTTTTGAGTGGGTCTGTTTTCACTTATCGTAATCTCTTGAATATTTTAATATTAGTGGGATTATTAATTTTTCATATACTTCTCTTAATTTGTTATGAAATTCAAAACATTAGAGGAATTTTTTATTCATTTTTACATTCTTAATTACCTATGAAATGTCCCTCTTTCTTGTTAGGGTCTATTCTTCATCTGAATTTTCATTCACTTCTATCACAAATATAAAATCACCACACTTTTTCTTCCAGGTTCATTCATATTCATTCAAAGAGATTTGTTGAAATAGAAATAGATTAGGTTATTGATTCCCCATTCATTGAGATCCTTGTGATTCCCCTAAGGATGTAATCATTTATTCAACTTATTTTATTGTCATCCAGTGTTGTATTTTTCATTATAAACTACAATAGTTGGGGATCTCCTTCTGTATTCATTTTCCTTCAGTTATTTCTTCCTTCTGCAATGTATTTCCAAATTCACATGATTATCACATATATATAATGTTACATTAAATAAATACCTCATGTCATCATTTATAAATTTTGATATTGATACATATATAGTTCTTCTTTTAACATTGAGCTCATGAGATTCCTGACGCATAATCATAGTGTATCCCAGTTTTCCATAATGGTATCATTTCGCATCAGCATTCTTATGAGAGGAACATTTTTCATATTTATGAATATGTTTCTTCTTATTATGATATTTAGAAGAATTTATGTCTTCCTAACATGAAATATATTCAAATCCCCAAGACAAAAACACCATGTTTGAAGATGAATCTCGTAGAAGTATAACATGGTGTAATCTATTCCAATAAAAATCTTTTTAGATTATTATTTAATGCCTAAATGATTTTTATTATTTCTAGAACTTTTCTTAGCCCTCCTCCTATTTTTCACGGGATACAATTCAACATATCCACTACAAATTTTTCCGAAACTACATGTCCTTTATGATGAGATATTCATTTAGTTATTTACCTCTAAATTATGATATGTCATTTTCATTAAATTATCACCAACCAAAGGATAATCAAATAGTAAGTGAAAAGAAACCATCAATTTGTTATTTCATTTAGCATTATATTGCTACACTTCTTCCTTGACTAATGATTTCTCTTCTCCCAATTACTGAAACTTATTATACCTTGATTGTAGTTGATCAAGAAGTTATCTACCCAGATTCTTCCATATAGTCACCTTTTTTTCTTATTCCAAAGAGAGATTACACATCATGATAGATTTATCCTATATTTTTGAATTGATGATATAAATAGAATAATTATAAAATAATTCCCTTTTTTTAGAATTTTCATCTCCTAAACTCATTCAAAATGGTGCATAGTAAGGTCATCATTTCTGGAATTGAAATTATTAATTTTATGTAACTCCATATTTGTTCCAATTTTATCATCATTGGGTATTTTTTCATATACATGAGAATCGTTCTTCTCTTCTAGATATGTTTCCTCAACAAAATTCCTTTTATTTAAACCTCTTAGCTTATTGACTTCAATTTCTAGAAATTAGATCCAAATATATTTAGAAATAATATCTTCATCTAATTTATGATAAAATTCATTTGTTTCATTGAAAAATTCAACATATTTAGTTCTTAGAGTTTCTTCTTCAAGATACATTTCAAAATCACTTAGAATAACATGTTCTTCACTCATTAATACAATATCCTTGAGTGTGTATATATTTTCTATGTCTGATTCATATAAATCATTCTTTATTAAAAAAATTTCATTGAACTAAATCACACTTTTCATGTACACACATTCACACAGTGGAATACAACATTACTTATTAGTATGCTTTGTAGTTATTCCCTTTTCTATGACAAAAAGAGATAATAAAACTCTAAAATGTCAATTCTAGTAGTATATTAATCCTTATCATTAAAAATTCAACCAAAGTGGCATGACTATAATGCCAATTGTTAGGTACATAAATGGGCCAAGATACCCTAATATGTGGTAAATTATGGTGTAAATATTATTTTATAAATTATTTTGTCCCACTATATCATAACCACATCATTATAAGTTTCAAATATTTTTTCTTATTTTATATTTATATTTCTCTTATCCATTACAAATTTTTCTAATGATGATGCATATAAAATATTTTAGGATTGAAAACAAAATAAGATACATAATATTATATGGTTCAGCCTCACTAGGCTACAAACATGGAGAATACAATGGTAATGTTTTGAGTTACCATGTTTACTATGGCTCACTACTGATTCATGTTTCATAAAATATCATTTCTATGCCTAGGCCCACCACCTCTATAATTTAGAGGGTCATGTCACTAAATTCTCAAGGGTCACTCCCTAACCCTCTTTTGATTTCTCAATTCCAGTGGAATGGATCACATTATTCATCTTCCTTTGGTCGCTATTTTGGGAAGGATCTATACATAGTTTACGTAAATGTATGTCCTTTCATTTTCAATAATGAATGCATAATCAATTTAATTTATATTATCTATTGATGTTTTTTATTACATGATCCTTAAATCCTATGAAAATAACTAGATGAATCGCATTCACTTTATATTAAACTAAAATGAATATATCTCTTAAATAGACACAACAGTTAACTTTTATTCGATATGATCTTCAAGTGATTCAAAGCCTTCCTCTTACATATATTCATGTTCTAGTTAATGAATTACTCCTTTTTGTTTAGTCAAATGGTGTATATCCAACTTATTCTTCTCCTAATTTATAATCAAGATATGATAATGATACTTATCATATAGTAATTTAGGTCGTTATCTGTAGGTGAAGCTTCTTGTGTGATACCATTGTTCGAGACCCTTCCCTATAACCCCTTAAGTTAGATACTCTCACATAACCTTGCGTGAAATCCAGATTCATTTCCAATTGTGAGAGATACTGTCATGAACCCTTTTGTGATATCCTAAAGAATACCCTTATGCGATATCCTAGCATGAGTTCCATTTTACACGTGTCGCCCGGTCTTGGTGTGAGACCACATTCATGATTTTTTTGAGATTCAAATGTGAGACTACATTCTCACATCATGTAAGATCATAGTTTGGGTCCACTTTTTCACTTTGTGTTAGATCCTTATTTTAGACTGCTTTTTGTATTTATGTATTTTCCTAGTGTGATTCTCCTTTCACACATTTCATGGGATCATGATGTGAGATATTTTTCAATCTTTTCAGAAGCTCCTAGTGCAAGCCCCCTATAAATTTTTAATTATTTCTTTGTTAAGATCATGTAAAACACTTATGCATTTTATATTCCTTTAGGAGTCCTCGCTATGAACATCATTCATGAGATCTATCCCCAAACATCCTTATCAAACATTTAATATGATAAAAAATGACCATAACTTCATCAATGATTAATGATGGGTTAGGGGAATTTATAGGCATAAATCCACCTCCTTGACAACATGAATCACATAAAACTATCCATTCAAATACCGTAGATCTAATTCTTTGTGAGTCCCCATTTTAAGATCAGAATTAGTCATATGATGTTTAATGATTTTGACTTCTAGATCATTACATGGCCTATAACGTGTTCAAAAGACAACTAGTAGTGTTTCTTGGGATCTCATCAGGATATCCAAATATAATCATTTGATTCACAAGATCTCAATGTGAGATTATTATAAAGCAACACATTATCATCATGTGCTTCACCAGATCTCGAATGAATATGAGATTCCTCCATCACATCCATATTTTTCATTATATTAATATGATTTCTCGATATTAGGAATTTTAACTAGTGTGAGATCAGGAATTAATGCTTTCTCAAAATTAGATCAACATATGTGCTTCGTAATATTTGTTTATCATTCACAATTTGTGATATCATTCATGTGTTCATTCTCTACGAGACAGCTCTACATTCATTCTCTTTAAGAACATTTCATAATTTTCACTTCTAGATATTATAAAATCATTTTAACTCTATGATATCAATTATTTTTCCTTTTCATGAGTTCATACTATAACATCCCAAGTAAGTAATGAATAATATATATTTTTATCTATGTCTATTATTGAATTAGATAGTGTTTTAGAGGCTTAAAATGATAATAAATACAATCTTATGCATGGAATACACTAATATTCTTAAAAGATTGTTTTGCTGCCTTTTGATGGAAAACTCTTTTTAAATCTATATTTTGACAATTTTATAAGCTATGTTTGTCAAAATAAACTTATTATTTATTATTGGGACATCAAAATATACTTTGTGTGAATTTTTGGTATTTTTTCGATAAAGTTCATTTTTAATGAATAGTGAAAAATGTTGTATTTTAATTCAAAACCTCTTTTTAATATAATATATTTATATGATTAGAATATATTTTGAAATGGTTTTGAAGTGAAATTAGAATATATTTTTACCATTTTATCTGATGGTGGTCATTGGAATCAATTTCACTTTGAAATTGGACTTAAACGAGTGTCAATCTTTTGATACTTATTGTTTCATAAAAACACGCTATTTGTCATGACAGTGGGAACTAGTTATTAAATTAATTAATGCAACTTACATTTTTTGAATTTTTTAAAATAGGAATCATTTTTGAATTCGGAATATCAAATATAGCTTAGGGTGAAGTTTAGGTATCTTTTTGAAAAACTTCAATTTTTGATGAATAGTGAAACCACTAAGTGGTAGTTAAAGAAACTGATTTTTCGTTTAAATGAAAATTTGTCACATCTGTGATTTGATTTTCAAAAATCTGACATACATGTTCGTCAATAAGAAGTAAAATGTGGTTCAATGAGATAAAAATAATTTTTTGGTGAATAGTAACTTTTATGTTCTTAATCGCGATTAGGGGTAATTAGTGTAGTTTAAGGTAAAAATAACGTTTTAATAATAATAGATGAGCTTGACACATGTCCTACCCTCATTGGATGTGTCATGGCCGACCACAAAAATCCATGGGTCATCTTGGGGACCCCATGGAGCCACATTGGTTGGGAAATGACATAAATAATTTTTTATTTAATGTTAAAGTAAAAATGACACAAACATGAAATGTTTTACTAAAACAATTTTTACATTGAGATATAAATGTCAAATTTTTTATTATAAATAGTAATTGGAAATCTAAATAAATTTCCTACATCATAGTATTTTTTTTATAATTTTTAGACTTTAAATAAATTAAATTATTTATGACATCATGATGATGCAACGACTACCTCATTAATAAAGGATTTAAATAAAATGAAATGATAATGTAAAATATATGAACTACACATGTCCAAAACCTATTTGATGGGTGGATTTCGAACTCTTATCACCTTATCCTCGAATTATATCAATTTGGGACCTTTTGAATCCGAAACTCATTTTAAAATAATGTAACATTTCTTTACTTTCCAAGAGTGCCCCTCCTCTCCTCTTATAAAAGGCCCCCAACTCTACCTCCTTATCCACACTCCAAAAGCCTTTGGCTCGGCCAACCCCTACCCATTTTGTCTCTCCACATCCCTCTATTATTCCTTGAAGCCTCACATTGGGCAGAAGTCTTCCCAAGGAAGCCTTTGATCTCAAACCAATGGGAGTTACCCGATTTTAAGGTAATGTCTTCACTTGAGTCCTTTTGTTTTATTTTTCTTCTCCAACCCCTTAACTCTTTTTATTCATTTATTTTGTAACAAATATAGTATACTCAATATACTAGGATGTTTTTATAAGAAGTATTCGAGCTACACTTACACACACCTACATCTAATGGTTAAAGAACATACTATTTCCGTGGATGGTGAATTTACGCCTCCCGAAATGATGATTGTTAAAAATTCTTTTAACACCTTAAAAGGTGGCCATTAATATGAAACTATATTTATATATGATATATAATATTTTTATGTTTTCCTTAAGCTTCTGTATTTTTAATTTTGGGCATACCTTTATGGTTTCCATTATGGGTAACGCGATATCTTCATTTAAGGAAGTGCGGACTACCGCCCCCTCAAAGTGATTTGATTCGTTAAATACCTTATTTGGGATGTAGAAGGGATGGAACTATGATATTGTATATAATATTATACTGGAATTATAATATACCTTAATATAATTATGATTCCATTCTATAAAATATGAAATATAAATGAAAGTAGCGTTCATGCGTACGTACGGCTTACCGTCCCCATGGACGGTGTATTTCATTTCTTACCTCTAAATGATTATGTAATATTATAAATGCATGAATTTAATGTATATATATGAAATATATGATATCTACATCATGAATACCATTCTGGATATAATGGATACATGAACAACTTGTAATTATAAAGGGCTTATTTTTTACTCAAGTACCAATGATCGTTAAAACGAACGTTATTAATTTAAATAATTACAAGTGTTCATGACATGGAAATAAGTGATATAAAAGGAATAATGATCTTGAAAAAGGTTCTTAAAAAAGTATAAATTAACTCAAGTTTATTATTCAGGATATTAAAGAACGACCGAGTCATGTCGGACCCGAGGTATGGGACTTCGTCTCAATCACCTTTCATTGAGGCATATTTTGTTTTATACACAACCTTCTTTTATACAGTTTATAAACCCCTTTGGCTTTTATGTTTATTCAAAAGGAATATTCTTTATACGAATCATTTACTAAACGACAAAAGGGAATGTTTTTTTGTCGTACGTATGCGGCGACAACGACTTCTCTGCCGTCGTGACCATTATTTGAGTTTTGGCTTCCTCTACAAGTCACACCTTTTTTTAAAAGAAAAATAAATACCATGTTTTACTTTTCTTTTATTTTGGTATTGAAAATGTTTTTCATAATGTTTTTATATCAATGTGTTGTATTGATATCTTGTGACTGAAAGGTGGAAATGTTATGTTTCCTTTATGCATGTTTTATGTGATTCGATTATGTTGAGGTTCTTGGGAATTATTATGAAGACGGGTGGTTCTGTGATAAACTAAGGGCAGGTGAGTCTGATATATCTCTTCAATGCATTCGGTAACGTGAAGGAGTGAAACGTTAAGGTTTCTCCGAAGAGATTTAGGGAATATGCTGTGATGTGTATTCCAAAAGTAACCAAGAGGGTTACTCCCTACGTAAGAATGTTATGAATTCCTCAAGTTACCTTTATGTCTTATGATTTCTATGATTTATTAATGATTTGATGAGGTATATTAAAGTGCTTATGTTTAATGGGTTCATTCTTATGTATATATGTACCCATGTTTCCTTTCCATATTTTTATATCCCTTACTGATCTTTTTATGCTCATCTGATTTTTTTTTTGAAATGTTTATCACAGGTCAAAGGAAAGGTACATGATATGATGATAGTGTCAAGGAAGTGTCAAGAAAGAATCCATGTTATATTTTAAATATGTTTCCATTGATGGGAAAGAAAAATACTATCTTTATGTAACCACTTTGTTTATATGTGGAATGTAATTCAAGTTTTATGATCTAATTCTCTAAAACTCTAAACCAGAAAAGATCCTCAATGTGTAATCTTGTAAAAACTCAAGATTAAGTAAGGTTTAAGGTTGGGGCCTTATAGTTGGTATCAGAGGTTAGTTTAGATAACTTTAGGAGTTAGAAATTTATTAAATGATTATCCAAAAATATTTTTTATGGTCAAATTGAAATGATATAGCATTTGAAGATTACCATGTTGCTTCATCTAAGACATGTTTGTTCAGAACGGTTTTCCACAGAGGAAACAGGGAAGCAGTGCTAGGAAGGCATACAGAAGGAAATAACCTTCCGAATCAGCATCCTGAGATGGTCGGAATTGGAACTGAACAGTTTGTTGTAGTAATGGCACAGTTGACTCAAGAGATAAATGGTGGTGGTATCCATGCACGAGATCAGCCAGATAAACCGCAGAGAAACATGTCAGTGGTGGAACATATCATGAGGAAACATCCCCCATCATTCAGAGGATCATCTGACCCTGTGTTAGCTGAAGGGTGGATTAAAGCACTGGATAAGATTTTCGACATCATGGGGTGTTCAGACAATCAAAAGGTTAGTCTTGTTATTTACCGTTTGGAGGGTGAGGCAGATCAGTGGTGGTCTATGGTTAAAAATATCAGGGATGCCGATGTGATTGATGCTCTTGACAAGGATGAATTCAAAGGAATGTTTCTTGAGAAGTATTTTCCTATGGCTGTTCGACTTAGGATGGAAAAGAAATTTTGGAATTGAGGCAAGAGGAAGACTCAGTGGATACCTATGAAGAATGGTTCACTCGATTGGCAAGGTATGCTCCAAATTTTATCTGATACCTTGATAGTAAAATCAATCATTTTTACTCAGGATTAAATCCAAAATATCGAAGGGCATTAACTTCTCGTGAGTTTAAAAGTTATGAAAAGTTTGTTCGATGTGCTGAGAAGGTGGAAATGGAGTTTGCCGATGATCAAGTGTTCTATAACAACCAACAGAAGAAGAGACCGAGGTGGCAGGAGAAAGGTAAGAATTCTTCAAAAAAGTCTGATGGTGAGAAAACTAAGTTTCCAGTTTGTGATAAATGAGGAAAAAGGCATGATGGGTAATGTCTTCTAAATTCTAGAAAGTGATACCAATGTGGTAAGATGGGACATAAGTCTCGTGATTTCACTGAAAAGGATCAAGGTGAAGGTAAGACCAAATTTGATTTACAGTTAGTGAAATGTTATAAGTGCAATGAGACGGGTCACTATGCAAATGAGTGTCTGACAAAGAGCTTGAGTGATGGGAAGAAGTTAGACTACAAGAAGAAAGGGGTGGTGAAATCCTTTGCAAATACTTCAGTAGATGGCAAGCCATCAAATGAAGTTGTATCTGGTACATTGTCTATTTTTTCAGATTATGCCAGTGTGTTGTTTGATTCGAGGTCTACACATTCTTTCATCTCTGAAAACGTTTCTAGTAAAATGGGAATACCATCTCAAGAAATGACTCCTGAAAATTTGGTAAAAACAAATGGGGGAAATTTTGAGGCCAAAAGAATTTATAATAATTTTCCTATCCTTATCTGTGGAAAGAACCTACTTGCAAACCTTATTGTTCTACCTCTAGTAGAGTTTGATATTATCCTGGGTATGGATTGGCTCTCTATTTACCATGCTAAGATTGACTGTAGAGATAAAGAAGTTTCTTTTCAGAAAGACTTTCAGTTTGTGTAAAAGAATGAATCCTTACTGTTGATAACTTATCAAGAGGCCAAGAAACATGTAGAAGATGGAAATTAATGTTACCTTTCACACATCATTGAAAATAAAGGAACTATTCAGATTAATGATGTGCCAGTGGTAAATGAGTATCCTGATGTTTTTCCTGATGAGTTGTCTGTAATAGTACCAGATCGGGAAGTTTAGTTTACTGTGGACTTAGTTCCTGATGCTAAGACAATTTCAAAACCCCCTTATCGAATGGCTCAAATTGAACTTTTAGAGGTGAAGGAGAAATTGCAATATTTATTAGAGAAAGGTTTCATTCGACCTAGCACATCACCTTGGGGTGCTCCTGTTTTATTTGTTAAAAAGAAATATGGTTCAATGAGACTTTTCATTGATTATAGAGACTTGAATAATATTACTGTTAAGAACAAGTATCCTTTGCCTCATATCGATGATTTGTTTGATCAGCTCTAAGGAGCTCAGTATTTTTCAAAGATTGACTTGAGATCGGGGTACCATCAGCTGAAGGTAAAGGAAGAAGATGTTCTGAAGACCACGTTTCGTACAAGATATGGCCATTATGAATTTGTAGTAATGCCTTTTGGGCTAACCAATGCACCTTCTGTATTCATGGACATAATGAATAGAATTTTCCATGAGTTCTTGGATAAGTTTGTGGTGGTTTTCATTGATGATATTTTGGTGTTTTCTAAAAGTAAAGAGGTGCATTAAAGAAATTTAAGGGTTATCTTGCAAACCTTTAAAGAAAAGAAACTGTATGGAAAATTCAGCAAGTGTGAGTTTTGGTTGCAACAAATTTCTGTCCTTGGTCACATTGTTTCTAAAGATGGTATAACTATTGATCCTGCAAAAACAAGAGTTGTGGAAGATTGCCCAAGACCCACAAATTTAATTGAGATTCGTAGCATCTTTGGTTTGGCAGGCTATTACCGAAGGGTTGTCAGAAAATTTACACGGTTATCTAGTCCAATGACTAAGCTAACTTGGAAGGGTGTTAAGTTTATCTGGACAAAAGAATGTGATTATTGTTTTCAGGAATTGAAAAGAAGATGGGTGAATGCTCCAGTTTTGGCACTACCTTCTAGGAATGGTGAGTTTGTTATATACAGTGATGCTTCATTGAAAGGACTTGGTTGAGTCCTAATGCAGAATGATCAGGTAATTGCTAATGCTTCATGACAGTTGAAAACTCATGAGGTAAATTACCCTACACATGATTTGGAATTAGCTGTTGTTGTTTTCGCTTTAAAAATTTGGAGGCATCAGTTGTATGGAGTAAAGTGTGAAATATATACTGATCACAAAAGTTTAAAGTATATATTCACTCAGAAAGAGTTAAACATGAGACAGAGGAGATGGATGGAATTAATCAAGTATTATTATTGTACAATTCATTACCATCCGAGAAAAGAAAATAAAGTGGCTGATGCTTTGAGTCAAAAAAGTAATGCTTCATTAGCAATGTTGTGTTTGGAACGTGATCCTTTAGTTAAGTATTTGATGAACTTTGGCATAGATGTTTTTGGCGCAGGATGTTCTTCTGTTTTGTTTCAGGTATTAGTGAGATCATCTCTATCAGATAGAATCAATCAAGCACAGAAGCAAGACAGTGAGTTGCAGAAAAAGTTAGAGCTGGTTCAGAAAGGTAAGTTTCATGAATTCAACATTGATAATGATTGTGTTTTGAGATTTGGGAAGAGATTGTGTGTGCCTTGTGATTCACAGTTGAAAAGAGAGTTGTTATGTGAAGCTCATAGTTCTCCGTTTTCAGTTTATCCTGGAAGTACTAAGATGTACAAAGATATGCGGGAGTATTACTGGTGGGATGGAATGAAAAGAGATATTGCTGATTTCACTGTGAAGTGTTTGACTTGTCGGCAGGTTAAAGCAGAGAGGCAGTTACCGAAAGAGATGCTTCAGCCTCTACCAGTTCCAGAGTGGAAATGGGAGAATATATCCATGGACTTTGTTGTGGGATTACTAAAGACATCTCGAGGTAATAATGCAATCTTGGTTATTGTTGATCGCTTGACTAAATCTGATCATTTCCTTTCTATACGAGATACTTTTTCCCTAGATCAACTTTCCCGATTGTATCATAAAGAGATAGTCAGGTTGCATGGAGTTCCCCTCTCCATTGTATGTGATCGTGATCCCAGGTTCATTTCTAACTTTTGGAAAGGCCTTCAGAAGTCGTTGGGTACTGAATTAAATTTTAGTACAGCTTTTCATCCTCAGTCAGATGGGAAGTCAGAACGAACAATTCAGACCTTGGAGGATAGGCAATGAGCTTGTTTGATGGATTATCAGGAAAGTTGGGACCAACATCTTTCTTTGGTTGACTTTTTATATAATAACATTTTTCATTCTAGTATACAGATGGCACCATTTAAGGCATTATATGGGAAGCAGTGCCGAACTACAGCTTTCTGGGATGAAGTGGGTAAAAGGAAGTTGATGGGACCAGAATTGGTAGAAGAGATGGCAGAAAAAGTTCAGCTGATTCAGAAACACATGAAAACAGCTTAGAGTAGGCAGAAGAGTTAGGTAGACAACAGGAGGAAGGATCTAACTTTTGAGGTAGGTGATCATGTTTTTCTCAAAGTCTCACCATGGAAAAGTGTGATGAGATTTGGTAAGAAAGGAAAGCTGAGTCCAAGGTTCATTGGACCATATGAAATTCTGGAGAGAGTTGGATCAGTTTTTTACCGAGTGGCTTTACCTCCGAGTTTATCTCAGGTACACAATGTTTTTCTGTTTCGATGCAGAGAAATTACATGCCAGATCCATTTCTTGTTTTGATTCCAGAGGTAGTTCAGCTGGAAGAGAACTTATCTTATGAGGAACAACCAGTCCAGATTCTTCACCACAGGGAGCAAGTGTTACAGAATAAGGTGATTAATCAGGTAAGGGTTTTGTGAAAAAACCACATGATGGAAGAGGGAACATGGGAATCTGAAAATACAATGAGGGATAAGTACCCCCGTTTATTCGATAAGTAAATAAATTGCGGGGAAACAATTTTCTAAAAGGGGGGAGGATGTAACATCCCAAGTAAGTAATGAATAATAGATATTTTTGTCTATATATATTAATGAATTAGATAGTGTTTTAGAGGCTTAAAATGAAAATAAATACAATCTTATGCATGGAATACAATAATATTCTTAAAAGATTGTTTTACTCCCTTTAGATGGCAAACCCTTTTTAAATATATCTTTTGACAATTTTATAAGCTATGTTTGTCAAAATGAACTTATTATTTATGATTGGGACATCAATATATACATTGTGTGAATTTTTTGTATTTTTCCGATAAAGTTCACTTTTTTAATGAATAGTGAAAATGTGGTATTTTAATTCAAAACCTATTTTTAATCAAATTTATTTATATGATTAGAATATCTTTTGAATTGGTTTTTAAGTGTAATTAGAATATATTTTTACCATTTTAACCAATGGTGGTCATTGTAATCAATTTCACTTTGAAATTGGACTTAAGCTAGTGTCAATCTTTTGATACTTTTGTTTCATAAAAACACGTTATTTGTCATGACAACGGGAATTAGTTATTAAATTAATTATTGAAACATAAATGTTTTGAATTTTGTAAAATAGATATCATTTTTGAATTCGGAATATCAAATATATATTAGGGTGAAGGTTTGGTATCTTTTTGAAAAACTTCAATTCTTGATGAATAGTGAAACCACTAAGTGGTAGTTAAAGAAACTGATTTTTCGTTTAAATGAAACTTTGTCCCTTCAGTGATTTTATTTTCAGAAATCTGACATACATGGTTGTCATTAAGAAGTAAAATGTGGTTCAATGAGATTAAAATAATTTTTTGGTGAATAGTAACTTTTAAGTTCAATATCGCGATTAGTGGTAATTAATGTAGTTTAAGGTAAAAATAATGTTTTAATAATAAGAGATGAGCTTGAAACATGTCCTACCCTCATTGGATGTTTCATGGACGACCAAGAAAATCTATGGGTCAACCTGGGGACCCCATGGATCCACATTGGTTGGGAAATGACATAAATAATTTTTTATTTAATGTTAAAGTAAAAATGACACAAACATGAGAAGTTTTACTAAAACAATTTTTACATGGGGTTATACAAGTCATATTTTTGATTATAAATTCTCATTGGAAAGATAAAAATATTTCCTACATCATAGTATTTTTTTTATAATTTTTATATTTTAAATAAATTAAATTATTTATGACATCATGAGGATGCAGAGATTACCTCATTAATAAAGGATTTAAATAAAATGAAATGATAATGTAAAATCTTTGAACTCAACATGTCAAAAACCTATTTTATGGGTGGATTTAGAACCCTTATCACCTTACCCTCTAATTATATCAATGTGGGACCTTTTTAATCCGAAACTCATTTTAAAATAATGTAACATTTCATTACTTTCCAAGAGTGCCCCTCCTCTCCTCTTATAAAAGGCCCCCACCTCAACCTCGTTACCCACACTCCCAAAGCCTTTGGCTCGGCCAACCCCTGCCCATTTTGTCTCTCCACGTCCCTCTCTTACTCTTTGAAGCCTCACTTTGGGAAGAAGTATTCCCAAGGAAGCCTTTGAGCTCAAAGCAAAGGGAGTTACCCGATTTTAAGGTAATGTCTTCACTTGAGTCCTTTTGTTTTATTTTGCTTCTCCAACCCCCTAAACACTTTTTATTAATTTCTTTTGTAACAACTCAAGTATCCTCAATATACAAGGGTGTTTTTATAATAAGTATTATAGCTACACTTACACACACATACATCTAATGGTTAAAGAACATACTGTTTCCGTGGATGGTGAATTTATGCCTCCCGAAACGATGACTGTTCAACATTCTTTTAACACATTCAAAGGTGTCCATTAAGATGAAAATATATTTATATATGATATATAATATGTTTATGTTTTCCTTAATCTTCTTTATTTTTCATATTGGGCATACCATTATGGTTTCCACTATGGGTAAACGCGATATCTTCATTTAAGGAAGTGCGGACTACCGCCCCCTCAAAGTGATTTGATTCGTTAAATACCATATGTGGGACGTATAAGGGATGTAACTATGATATTATATATGATATTATACTGGAATTATAACATAACTTTATATCATTATTATTCCATTCTATAAAATAAGAAATAGAAATAAAGTAGCGTTCATGCGTACGTACGGCTTACCTTCTCCATGAACGGTGCATTTCATTTCTTACCTCTAAATAATTATGTAATATAATAAATTCATGCATGTACTAGATATATATGACATATATGATATCTACATCATGAATACCATTATGTATATAATGTATAAATGAACTTCTTTAATTATAAAGGTCTTATTTTTGACTCAGGTACCAATGATCGTTAAAAAGACCATTATTAACTTAAATAATTACATAGTGTTCATGACATGGAAATAAGTGATATAAAAGGAATAATGAACTTTAAAAAGGTTTTTAAACAAGTAGGAATTAACTCAAGTTTATTATTCAAGAGATTAAAGAACTACCGAGTCAAGTCGGACCCGAGTTATGGGACTTCGTCTCAATCTCCTTTCATTGTGTCATATTTTGTTTTATACCCAACCTTCTTTTATACGGTGTATAAACTATTTTGACTTTTACGTTTATTCAAAATGAATCTTTTTTATACGAAGCGCTTACTAAACAACAAAAGGTAATGTTTTTTTTGTCGTACGTATGCGGGGACAACGACTTCTCCGCCGTCGTGACCATTATTTGAGTTTCGGCTTCCTCTACAAGCCATAACTTTTTTTTAAAAAGAAAAATAAATACCATGTTTTACTTTTCTTTTATTTTGGTATTGAAAATGGTTTTCATAATTTTTTTATATCAATTTGTTGTATTGATATCTTGTGATTGAATTGTGGAAATGTTATGTTTCCTTTATGCATGTTTTATGTGATACGATTATGTTGAGGTTCATGGGAATTATTATGAAGATGGGTGGTTCCGTGATAAACTAAGGGCGGGTGAGCCCGATATAGCTCTCCAATGCATTGGGTAACACGAAGAAGTGAAACTTTATGGTTTCTCCGAAGAGATTTAGGGAATATACTGTGATGGGTATTCCAAACGTTACCAAGAGGGTTACTCCCAACGTAAGAATGTTATGAATGCCTCAATTTACCTTTATGTCTTATGATTTCTATGATTAATTCATGATTTTATGAGGTATGTTAAAGTGCTTATGTTTTATGGGTTCATTCTTATGTATATATGTACCCATTTTTCCTTTCCTTATTTTTATATCCCTTACTGAGCTTCTTATGCTCATCCCATGTTTTTTTTGAAATGTTTTTCACATGTTATGGGAAAGTTACATGATATGATGATAGTGTCAAGGAAGTGTCAAGAAAGAATCCATGTTTTATTTTAAATATGTTTCCATTGATGGGAAAGAAGAATACTATCTTTATGTAACCACTTTGATTATATTTGGAATATAATTCAAGTTTTATAATCTAATTCTCTAAAACACTAAACCCGAAAAGTTCCTCAATGTGTAATATTGTAAAAACTCAAGATTAAGTAAGGTTTAAGGCTGGGTCCTTATACATACATTCAACATTTTCAAAACATTAGACATTCACATATTTTTTATGATCATACATCCATGATTACTCTTCATGCAATCATTCACAACAAACCTTCTTCAACAACCTGAAACCATTTTGACAAACAAAATCAACAACAAACCACCATCATGAGGACTTTTACTTAATAGAATAGATATTATACTAGACTGATGAAAGGTAAAAAATAAATACAATTAATTGGAAACATATTACACATGTTTTAATTGTTTATCATTATTTTTAACATTATATTATTGATTATATATGTGTTAATCCTGATGCAATGTTTTAATTAATGTTTTTATATGAAAAATAATTTTTAAATAGTTAAATGTCTTAGGGATAGTAGTAGAACAAATATGTAGAATCCTGATATTATTGTTATAAAATTTATATAAGAGATTTTTATTTATCTATGAAAATTCTTTTACTCCGATCTATGACTAGTTATTATTATTGTAGTTAAAAAATTCATGATTAATGATTATAATAATTAGAAATTTTTCAAGGCATGTAAATCGAGGTGAGCATGTGAAATTTGAATATAACATCTCTTTATTAAATAGATTGATTGTTTGTAATTTGTTTAGGTGTATAATCATAATTGTTTTTGTTAGCATTATGTTATGATTTTTAAATTAAAAATTGTTACATGTATTTGTGTTATTTCATTCATGGATGGGATTTTTTGGGATTTTTTATTTTAGTGGATCTTGTGATTTTAATAAAAAAAATTATATATATAACTATATTTATTTTAAAGTGGAGAAATTCATTTTTATAGAAAATAAAATTTGGAATACATTATATCGAAATAAATCACACTATGTAATGAGTTTGCATATGTTTTTTTATATTTCAATTGATAATCATTCCATGAAAGGAAAATTAAAATGAATTTTACAAAAATTAAAATTAAAATTATCGTTTAAGAGAGATAAATTATTTCAGAATTTTATACTGGAAAAAATTATTCTATAATATGTGAACTAGACATGGAATGGAGAACCAAACATTATTTAATTTTTGTGTAATTATGTATGAAATACAAATTAATAGTTAAGTTTCATAATAGTGGAAAACAAATTTAAAAACATGGAAAATGATGTCTTTGGAATAAAGGGGAAAACCATATAGATATTAACACAACAGTTAATCCACACATTGAAATATGAAATGTTAGTTTTGATTCATGAATTGTGGCACAATATCATTAATATGATAACATAAAAATCGGTTAGGCTTTATAAACTATTACAATAGAAAACATAAATGATGAATCATATACCTTTTTTAAAATTTTAAATATATTAATAATGAATTATATGAACAATATATCAGGTATTCAAAACCATCATTAATATTAATGTTGTAACACATAAAAATCCTACATGGAATTAAAAATAACGTCATTCCAATGGTATTGTATTTTTTTAAAGATTAATTGGATGAATATAAGATAACAATAACATTTTATATAACAATAAATGTTGTTTTCAATTTGGACTCATTTATTCAAAGATACAAGCATGTCCCAATGATTTTTTGTTATACTAAGGATGAAATTCTAATTAAGATGTGTGAAAAATACAGAATACATATTATTTGTGGGTAAACAATTAATAATATCAATGAAAATCAATATACTTCAAGTGAGAAAAAAACTACTGTGAACCTTTCATGTTATATTTTGTTATAATTATGCCTCAGATTTTTTATGTCATCTAAATCTAATAACTATATGATGTTCTGTGAATTATAAAATAACAATGTAACGTTTATAAAACATTCAAGATATTATGAATCAAATAATTCCATTTATTCATTACTTGATTATTTCACTTTTGAACCTATTAATTCTGGTTTGGGATTGGATGTTTCTGTATTTATTCCTTTTAGTACATTATTAAGAATTTTACCATATTAGTATATATTTTGATTCTTTTTAATTTACCTAATTATATTATTATGTTAAAAACAATATTCATCATATAAATTTTTATTACATAAAAATTGCATGTAGGTAATAATGATATTTATCTTCATCCCCATATCTATGAATTCTAGGATTTATAGAATGATGTAGTGTATACATTTTTTTTCATATTTTGTGAAAACAATTAAAATGAATATTTTCGTAAAATTTCACCTTAATGAGGCTCCTAGAAGATGAAATTCGATATGTTACATCCAATACTGGTTTGTTATGTTTAGCTTATAATATTTATTTTTTGCCTCAATTTCTTATTTATATAAAAATTCAATGTTTCACATGTCATCATATAGTTATTCAAATATATCAATGATTTTTGTTTAAAACGTAATTATTAAATTGAAAACATAATTAAGGATTACACAAAACCTAATAGCTAGATCAATGATATTTGTATAATTTTAAATTCTTTTCATAGATTAAAGAAAATATTTCAAATTGAATAATGTTAGTAAATTAATTTGAACTCTATATTATACATATTCAACACAGTAATGGAAGAAAATTAGAATATGTTTCATTCTTAAATATATTGAATTTAATTGTTTTATTTCACAATCATGTAGTTATACAAATTAAAAATAATGTGTGTTTTCATTTTCTTTATATAGATATTAATGATCGATATAAATATATGGATCAACTAAATTCTAATAAGTACTTGTAAACATTTAATATCAAGCATGATATTTTTTAATATAAGATTGGGAAGTATTGAATGTGTCTTTTGTGATAAAAAAAGAAAAATATTTTGTTATGTGAAGATTAAAAACCATTAAACTGCATGATGGATATTCACGTAATGTTACATGATGTGTTGAATTATGATATCAAAATAATAATATATTGAAAATTCACAACATATATATTCTAATATGGTATTTTATAGATTTTTAAATATACAATTAAATTCTGTAAAAACAAATCACAGTTGTCATTAAATTTTTTTTGTTTAAATAACTTGGTTAGAAGACCTTGATCCCAATTGGGCCAGAGAAACATTAGAAATGAATTTTATGAGCACTATAACATATGGAGAATATCGTTCCCCAATCATTTTTCACACTGATGACTAATTTTTCTATTAAGATAGTAGATGAAGATAATTTTTTAGCACTCATACAGTACCTATGGATGAATCCCACATAGTGGTACATTAATTTGATTTTATTATATTTAATTAACTATAATTACCCATGTTAACACAAATGATATGTACATACTAATTTTTTCATTTTTAATTGTGTATCATTTCCATTTGAAGTCATATTTGAGTAATGAATCATAGAAAGATGTTTTCATTGATTAATGTTACCTTTCTAAAGAGAGCATAACCAATGCTCGATCTATTAGGGTTAAAAAAAATAAAATATTTAATTGATTATGATGTGTTTATGATATTAAATGTCATTATCAGGAAGATACAAATTCATAAATCTTTTCATCTTTAGGTCATGAAGATGAATGAATATCTTTATTTTAATTGACATGGTTTTATTTAGAAAATGATTATAGATATGCACTATTGAATGCTGATATTTTTGATCTATATATATATGAATTGAAGACACAAATGAAATTTAACCATATGAGTCAAACACAAAATATGGTGGAGATAAAATATAGTTGTTAACAATTATATTACTAATTGTTTTTCATATAATTATAGTTCTTAATCTAATACATATTTTAATTATAAATATGTTGACAATAATCTAATTTACACTCTAATATTTTGTATTGTCTTTTTTATACATATCCAATGATGATAAACTTAGTCAAAATTTATATTATTTCAAATATTTAGATCAAGGTACCATGAATTATTCATAGAGATTCAATGTTTAAAATGTAATTGGATAGAAGTTTCATTGTATAGATCATGATTATGGAATATAAATTAAAAATATTTGTATTATTTAGAGAAATATATTACGGTTAAATCATAAATTTTTTTTAAGTTGTTGAGTTTAATTATGATGGATAATTTTTAGTTTTGTTATTAAATTTTATATAAATAGTTATTGACATGTATACATGAAAATAGACATTTCAATTTATATCTTCCAACTTATTTCACTTGATCAATGTTGGTTAATTTCTATAACATGATCCATATTTTTTATATTCATAAGAAAAAGGCTATATTATATCAATGATAAAGGATGTGAAGGGATGAAAGTTTTCTTTCACATGAAACAAGAAGACATGTATAATATAAGTACTAATGGTGAAGGGTATTAAGTAAGACATGCCAAAAGATAATCTAGGTATGATGAAATAAACGGAAGGCAATGTAGATGATTTATGAACCAGTTTTTTATGTTTCCTAATTTATAAAGTCACTATACATATACGTTCCTATCATGGTTTTGTTATATTTTGTAATTAGTATGCTACAATTCTGAAGTAATAACAATGTATATAAATTATGGGTCGTTATAGTTGGTATTAGAGTAAAGTTATAGTCAACCTTTGGAAACTAGGTTGTGAAAGCCTTAGTAAGAACCCTAAGGATATGTCTATACAAAGAAAACAATATTTTTGTTTTAGATATCGCCATGAATAACCTATGATAAGACCTAAAGTGTGAAATTTATTCCTGATTATGTGGTAATCCTATTGTAATTAGTCTTGCTCACACTATTCTTCTTGGTTTTAGTCAATGGCTAGAGCCCTAAGGAACCCTGTTAATACTGAATGTGACGGGCAATGCAATGATTTTCCCCCTGAACAAACAAATGATATGGGAGCTAGAATGAAAAATCATGTATCCATTCTCACTCATCTTTATCAAGCTATGAATCATTTAAGACTTTCAAAAGAGCAAAGAAGGGAGAACAATTTTGTTGAATCCTTAATGAGGCAGCGTGCACCTTCATTCAATGGTTGTTCGGATCCATTACTGGCTAAATAATGGATCAGTACCACTGAAAAGATATTTTCAGTCCTTCCATGTTCTGAACATGATAAATTCATTTTAGCGGTATATCATTTGGAAAGTGAAGCTGACCATTGGTGGAATATTGTTAAGAATAGAAGGAAAAATGATGATATTGAGTCCATTGAATGGGACGAGTTCAAGAAATTATTTTTCAATAAGTACTTCCCTTGTATTATTCAAATGAAGATAGAGAAGGAATTTCTTGAACAGAAGCAAAAGGATGATGAATCTATTGGTACCTACGAAAATTTTTTTACAAGGCTTTCATGGTACGTTTCTTGGATTATTATCCAACCTAAGAGTAAGATCGATCGATTATTTTTTGGATTAAAACCATGTCTCTGATGGGAATTATCTATAAGGGACTTCAATAGCTACAAGGAAATAGTTTGATGTGGTCTCAAGGTTGAGATAGTGATTGAGGGTAACCCATCAGTCATATGGGTATGAAAAGAAGGGGAAAATGAAATTCCAAGTAAAATATAAAGACCAAACTAAAAAGATGATGATTATTCCCTAATGCTGAATGTGTGGAAGGAAACATGGAGGGAATTGTCTTAAAGTGAAATGTAAATGTTTTAAGAGTGGAAAAGTAGGTCTTCAAGAAATTTAATGTCGCAGTATGAGAAAAAAAATGTCTAGTTGTGCAAACAATGAAATGGATACACAGAATGCACCTCATACACTTTAATGATACAAGTTCACGGAAATGGATAATTATGCCAATAAATTCCTTAATCCAAGGGTTTTTTTATGATGATTGACATCAATAAACTCTTAACACCAAATACCAAGGAATGTCACATGAAATTTATATTAATGATCTGGAGTACAATAAGGAAGTGGTGAAAGGAACACTTAACAACCACTCTAAAGTAGAACATGTTTTATTTGATTATGGATCTTCCCACTCTTTTATTTATGAAGAATTTTCTAAGCGTATCGTCGTACTACCCCAACAATTAGCAGTTGAGTTAGCTGTGACAACTCTTAATGGAACAACAATCGCATCAAATGTTTACAATCCTTCTCCGATTGATGTTGGCTGGAAAGTGATTCCTCCTAATCTTGTGATCCTTCAAATAATGGAATTTGATGTGATTCTAGGAATGGATTGGATTTCTTTATATGGATCTCATATCAATTTCTAAAGAAGGGAAGTCACATTTCATATTCCTGATCTATCTATGAGAATCTATTGATGCAAGGATGAATATAACCTTCAAGTGGAAATTATGTCCATCTTATGGGTCTAGATTTCAATAAACTAAGGTTATTTATCTCAAATGGTTGTAGAGAAACTCATGATTAAGAATATTACCATTGTAAGGGAGTTTTATGATGTCTATCCAGAGGAATTTTCAGGTCTTCCACCAAATCATGATGTTGAGTTTTCAATAGAACTCATAACGGGTGATATGCTCATTTCAAAGACACCTTATAGAATGGCCCCAATTGAGTTGTAGGAATTGAAGAAGCAACTACAAGGGAATCTTTATGAGGGATTCATACAACCTACTGCATCACATTAGGGGTCACATGTTCTGTTTGTTAAGAAGAAATATGGATCATTGAGACATTGAATTGATTATTGAGAACTTCACAAGATAACTATCCAGAACAAATATCCTCTCCCACACATTGATCACTTATTTGACCAACTACATGGAGCTCAATACTTTTCCAATATTGATCATAATTCAAGGTATCATAAATTAAGGGTCAAAAGGAGGATATACCAAAGTTGTATTCCCTTACAATTTATAGACACTATGAGTTTATAGTGATTACATTTGGTCTTACAAGTTCCCCTACAATCTTGATTGTTCAAATGAATATAGTCTTTAGAGACTATCATGATCAGTTTGTGGTTATCATTATAGACGATATTCATGTCTATTAAAAGAATAAGTAAGAACATGAATATCACTTAATAATTGTATTGAAGACCCCGATAAAGGATATGCTTTATGCCAAATTTTCCAAGTGTGAATTCTGGATTCAAAAAGTTTCATTTTTGGGTCCTATAATCTCACAAGAGGGGATATCTGTGGATCCAACAAAAATGGAGGTTATTGAATGATGGTCCAGACCAACAAAAATAACTGAAATATGAAGTTTTCTTTGTTTAGATAGGTATTATCGACGTTTTTTGAATGATTTTTCAAGATTATCTAACCCACTAAACAAATTTACCCGGAATGGAGTTATGTTTGTTTGGATAGATGAATGTGAATAGAATTTCAAATTGCTAAAAAATAAGGTTAGCAAGTGCATTTTTGATCACACTGCCTTTTAGTGGAGAAAGGTTTGTTTTCTACATTGATGCATCCAAGAAGTGGTTGGGGTGTGTTCTCATGAAAAATGATATGGTGATAGCTTATGCCTCACAACAGTTGAAAATCCATGATCAAAATTACCCTAATCATGATTTAGAGCTAGCTAGGGTAATATTTTCATTAATGATTTTGAGGAATTATCTTTATGGTGAAAGGTGTGTTATTTATATTGATAATAAAATTTTACAGTATATTTTCACACAAAAGGAGCTGAATATGCACCAAATAAGATGGTTGGAGATGATTATGGATTACAAAATCTCAATTATTACCACCCCGGGAAAGCAAACAGGGTGGTAGACACATTAAGTCGACAAGACCATTCTAGATTATCAATGATGAGGATCACAAAGGATCCAATATTTATGGATTTAAAAAAGGATGTATCTTGGAGTTTTATTGAAAGTAGAGATAAATTATTTTTCTCAAATGAATTTTCAACCATCTATACAAGTGAAGATTAAAGATGCGTAGAAGAACGATGTTGGGATTCAAAAGAAGGTGAGAAATGTTCCTAAATTCAACCTTGATTTTGATGGGATAATAAGGTTTAGGAACCTTGTTTGTATTACTACCATACAAGAATTTATGAAGGAGATGCTGGATTAAGCTCAAAGTTCTTCATTCTCTATTCATATTTGAAGTACAAAGATGTACATGGACCTGAAAGAGTACTTTTGGTGGAATGGCATGAAATGAGATTTCACCAAATATGTCTCTCAATTCTTGGGTTTTTAGGATGTTAAAGCTAAGAGATATAAGTCTAAAGAAATGTTAGAACCATTACCCATACCAAAATGAAAATGGGAAAACATCACTATGGACTTTGTCATCACACATCCCAAAACATCCAAAACCTATAACGTTATCTTGATTATAGTTGATCGTCTTACAATGTTGTCACACATCACTTCTATTAGAGAGGATTTCTCTCTTGATCATATTTCCAATATATATGTAGAAGAAGATGTAATATTGCATTTGAGTACCACTTTCCATTATATCTGATCAGGATCCGAGGTTTACCTCAATGTTTTGGGGTAGTCTTCAGCATGCTCTAGATACAGAGTTGAGTTTCAGCACTGCCTATCATCCTCAGACAGGCAGTTATTCTGAGAGGAAAATAAAAACTTTGGAAGACATGTTTAGAACTTTCTTCATGTATTTCAGTGGTGGTTGGGATAAAAACCTACCTTTGGTGGAATATTCTTATAATAATAGCTTTCACTCCAATATTTAGATTGCTCCTTATGATGCTCTCTATGAAAAGAAATACAGAACTCCAACTTGTTGGGATGAAGTTGGGGAAAAGAAAGCTATTAGGACCAGATCTTGTTGATGAGATGGCAGAAAAGGTTAGATCTATTCAACAACACATAAGAGAAGCTCTGAGTCGACAAAAAATACATGACGTCAACCAAAGAAAAGACCTAGAGTTTGAAGTGGGTGATAAAGTGTTCTCTAAAATACCTCCATGGAAAAGAGTAAAGAGGTTTGGAAAGAAGGGAAAGCTGAGCCCTTGGTATATCCGTCCATTTGAAATATTGGATCATGTTGGGAATGTAGCTTACCGATTGGAACATCCACCAAATTTCTGTCAAGTTCATGATGTCTTCTATGTATCTCTCCTGAGAATGTACATATCTGATCTTTCACATGTATTAATCTTAGAAGTTGTACCACTGGAGCAATATCATTCTTATGAAGAACAGCCGATAGAGATTCCAGATCTTAGCGAACAAGTTCTGTGAATCAAGAAAACACACTTGGTTAATTTTTTATGGAGGAACCACCAATTAGAATAAGATACATGGGAACATGAGGATATGACGAGGGAGAGGTATCCTCATCTGTTTGTTACAAAGTGATGAATTTTGAGGGCGAAATTCATTTTAAGGGGGGTAGAATGTAAAAACCCACAATTTTATGAGAGAGAGATATATATATATATATCTGTGTGTGTGTGTGTCTTATTTTATATGAAACACAAAAGAAATATTTCACTACACACAACACTGGTTGGGCTTGTGTTACACACATGAGAAACCTTCCTCGATAGCTTGCATTGTACGCAATACTGAGTTTCACTAAACAATGATAAATTATTATAATATTATGAACTAGCTTTTATGAATATTATTAACCTAATTTTGAATTTTCTTACATTATTATTCATCATACACATTTTCAATAATGAGATATGAAAAGAAAATAAATTTTTTGATAAAAGAAGTATTTTTCAAAATATGTAGTTATAACGCCTTTTGAGGGCGCACCCATTTTAAATATAATATTTGAAATTTTTATATGTTAAATTTTACAAAATAATCTTCTTATTTTGAATTAAGATATAAAATTTGACATTGGATAATTTTTTTATACTTTTTTGATAACATTCATATTTTGATGAATAGTAAAAATATGTAAATTTTTCTTAAAAACAACTTTTTTCATCAAGATAATTTATATGGTTAAATGATAAAATATAATGGTTTTAAAGTATAAATATGATATATTTTTACCATTTAATATAATTTATGTCATTACCATTAATTTTACATTGAATTTATAGGTAAAAATATTTCAATCTTTGACAATGTTTTAACTTTTAAAAACCTGTTTTCTTAACAATGGGATTAATTTTAAATTAATTACTACAACATCTGTGTTTTGAATTTTGAAAAATGGATTCCATATCTGGATTAATTGGGTATAAATTATTTTAATAGTTTAATTTTTTTTATATTATGAATGATAGCTATGGTAATTTTAATTTACTATAGTTAATGGTAAATCAGGTAATTAAGGATGAAAAGAAGACTACAAAATTACCCTAAGGCCTGCCAAAATTCTACTGGATGAATAAAAATAGACCCATATCCCATAGAGTTCTGAATAGATTCATTTCATGGACTTTTGACCATGAAAATGATATAATTATTATTAAATCCTATGAAAGTGACAACATGTCACCCTCTTATATCTTATAAGTGTAATAATTTTAATTTAGTGATAAACCTCATAAAACATCAAATATAAATAGTATCCAGAAATATAATAAAATTATCTACATCATTATAATTTATTTTAAATTTTTAGGCATTAAATAATTATCATTAATGATGACAAAATAGTGATGTAGAAATTATTTTATTGATTGAAATATCAAATAAATGGTTTTAAATATAATTAAAATAAATATTATATGACCAAATTAATGTTCCCCAAAATTTTATAGATTCATGTGAAATTTTAGGAATCTATTAAATATTTTGGTTTTAATATATCAAGGGTGTGGATTTTATTTAAATTCAAATAAATGAATAGTGTCAAAATTGACACTATTGTTATTTTATAAAAATACCATATTATAAGATTGTTTAAATATCACAAAAATATTTATAAATTATAAATTGAAATTCATATGGTCTAAATTTTTATAAAATATCCAATTATGAACAATTCATAACACAGAAGTAGTTATTTATAACAATTTAAAATTTAGAATATTATTACCAGAAATAAAATTGTAAAGATTAAATAAGGATAAATCATGTTGATAAAGTTTAAAATAAATTCAAAATATGGATAAATTTTATTGGTTGATTACCTTAAAACCCTATCTCATATATCATTTGTATTTGAGTGATTTTTGTTAGTTTTTAGGTGAGGTTTGTGTTTATTATAAATTAATATTTTAGAGGTTTCCAAGAGTGCCCTTCTCCTCTCTTATAAAAGGGCACCGCCTCTCTATCCTCATCACAAAATTTTGAGCCTTCAATATAGTCCAAACCATGTAAATTTTTCTTATCCACTTTCCTAGAAACATACTAGAGGTCCTGGTATTCTTCAATGTCCAGTTTTAGTGCTCTAAGAGGAGGTTCAGAATAGGCGTGTGAAATAAGAGGTACCATTCTTTACCGATTATTTCAAATTTATTTCTTCTTCCACATCCTCTTATTTATTTATTCCATTATATAGTAATAAAATCAGTATCACTCATATAATGATATTTTATTATAAATATAAAACACCCCTATTTCACCTTCTATCCATCCTATAAAAAATGAAATCACAGCGCGTGCGTATGTATGGAATACCGTCTCCACACTGTGGTGTAATCTGTTTTCCACCACCACCTTACATGGATGGGTATAGTGGTGTAAATAATAACTATATATGATTATTATAACATGATACTAATTCTGAGATATTCTATCATCCACTCCACTAACATTCAATAATTATGGGGATGATATCGACGCTCGTGCGTACATACAGTTTACCATCTCCATGGTGCGATGTGATTCATTCTGCGTGATCTTCATTAAACCATGAGTATATATACGAATTGAATGAATAAATCTGATATATATTATACTAATACCACTATATAAATGATTTAATACCCTTATTTAAATTATTGAGCTATAACCTAAAAAGAGGAATAAGAATTTATTCGACAAATCACACATGAGAACATAAAGCAATGAACACCCGAATAACAAGTAGCAATGAGGTATTACTAATAATGAGATATAATTATGACCATATATTATATAATAACAATGTATATGATTATTTAATAAGTCAATGACAATATTTTAATTATTATATGGGAGTTTCGGATATGTATAGAGCATATCAGACCAAAGGTAAGGGAAAATCTCGCAAGAAAATTTTTATCTGAGATTGTTTATACTTCATATTTACTAGGGAATATTTATCATCCACATACATTTTTCCTCAATATGTAATATTATTTATATACTCCTATAATTTTTTTATTCTTATTTTACATATTGGTGAATTTTTATAAAATGTTATGAGAGGAATCATTTGTCGTTTTTAGTAGGAGATACTTTTTGTCTTTTATAGACACTGTATGGGAAGATTGTTTTTTTAACTTACATGGAATGAAATGATTTTTATGAATTCATTGAAAATTATTTACAAGTATATTCATTTATATTTTTTCAAGATTATTTTCAATTAACATCTTTTAGTTTAAAATTGTAGGACATATTGAGAAATGAAAAATGTTTTTGAAGCAGAAAGGATATTTTCCTCAAGAATGGAGTTCATGTGTTTTATCAAAATTATTTTCCATCTAAGATAATACAGGGTTCTGTTTCTCTCCGTATTATTACGTCTATTTGATTATGTTATGATTGAATTATTTTTGTGATGTGCTTTTATCTTATTTGGATTATATTATGATGGAATTACATTTAAGAATCCTATTTTTATTACATGGGTTATCCTTTGATGTATGATTTATGTTTTTGTGTCACACATAAAAATGGTTTCATTATGAGATGGGTGGGACCTATACCTCCCTCCAATGAATTGTGTAAAGATTTATATCTCATGAGATCAACATGGTTATAATGACAAGTTAATCCAGTTCAGTGATACAGGACTGGAACAAGGAGTAAACATGGTTTAATAATGGACTTTGGCCGTTATGATGGTCATGGAAATGAGTCTTGACTAATATGAAATGATTTTATATGATTTTGTGTGTATTACACAATGTTTCATGTATTATATTATGATTATTGGTATTCCATTTTAGTACTATGATTTATCCTATATCAGGATATTATGATCTCTATTGCACGATAAGATTTTCAAAAAGTTATGTTCTTGTGAATATGATATGATTGATATTTCCTTTGTTTTACATTAATGATCATTTCAGCTCACCCATTGTATGTTTTCTTTTCCACGGGTCCGGAAGGAGGGTATTAAGTTGGATATAGAAAAAGGGACTCTAGATATGATGAATTAAACAGGAGACAATGTAGATGATTTATGAACCGGTTCTTTATGTTTCCCAGTTTCTAAAGACACTATACCTATACGGCCCTATCATGGTTTTGTTATGTGTTGTAATAAGTATGCTTCAATTTTGAAGTAATAAAAATGTATGTAAATTATGGGTCATTATAAACCCAAATATTTTTACACAGTTGTATTATATAAATTTCGAGGATGAAATTATTTTATGGATGGAATAATGTAACACCCCAAGCTTCCACGATACTTTTCTTTTCGAATAATTAAATAACTTGTGTTGTATGAAACATTGGGTTCTAGCACCCCACGAGCAATCAAAATAGCCTTTATGAATAGAAATACCCAATTTTTGAAATTTTATAAATTTAATTTTTCAAAATGGACTTCATTTTTGGAATTTGGAATATCAAAATTAGATTATGGTGAATTGTTTGTATTTTTATGAAAACATTCATTTTTTTATAAATGGAGAAAAACACTGCATTATTGTTTAAAACCTACTATTTATTTAAATAATTAGTTATTTTATATAAATTTATTTTAGGTCAAAATAGATAAAGAATACCTATATATGTTCGATGTAATTTATTGGAGTCATTTTGTAATAATATTAGATATATAAAATTTTATTGAACTTTTAAAGTCTTTTACCTACCTTCTAGGAACATTTTAAAATTTGAATAAAACATAAATTTTCCTCTTTTTTAAATTTAATTTCAAAAATTGAGAGTCGTGGTTGAAATCATTAAATAAATTTGGTTCAATTGGTTGAAAATAATTTTTGGTGAATTGTGACTTTTGAATTTTATTACCACAGTTAAAAGTATATAGGGTAATTAAAGGTAAAAATGAAATTATAATGACCCTAAAAATGTTATAATTATATTGGATAAATTTATTTCGACCAAAATCAACGTTATGAATAATATATGATCCTTTGGGTCCACATGGATTATATTAGGATATTTATTATTATTTAATTGATAGAAAAGTTAAATGTGTTAAATTAAAATTTTAATAACTAAGAAATTTTTAATATAGGGTTATACATAAGATAAATTAGACTATAAATAGAAATATAAAATTATTTCAAATATATTGGTATTTTATTTATAATTTCTATACATTAAATAATTAAATTTATTTATGATAAAATGATGAATGAGTAATTATCTTATTATTGAATGATTAAAATAATTGATATTATAAATATTAAAATAATTTGAAATTGAAACTTCTTTTGTATTACAAGAATTATATAGGTTAATATTACAAGTTAGGATTTATTAAATAAATTTTTTGAAGTCTTAATGTCGTTATGACATTCAAAAAAACCCAGATAATAAATAGTGTCAAAATTGACATAATTGTTTTTAAACAAATACTATATTATTAATTGATATATTATTTCTAAAAATATAAAGATACGTCAAGAAGCCATAAATAAATTTATATATGTCAATAATTAACCACTTGGTATTCTCTTTTCTTTTTATATTATGTTTATTAACCATTTATTATAATAATACAAGAATACATGGTAAAATATAAACTACTTAACTAATAGATAGATCTAAAAGATAAGTTTAATATGGTGACCTAAACCTATATATATCCAACTGGTTGAGTGGTTTTCGACCAATTTCCACCTTATCCTTGAAAAAAATCTTTCTGGATGCATTATAAACAGAATATAATTTTATAATAATATAATATTTCATGGTCTTCCAAAATTGACCCTCACATCTCTTGTAAAAGGGTACTTCACATTCTCTTACTTTTACACATTCAAAGAAATTTGGATCATCAAAGCTGGATTAAATATCCTCACAAGTACCCTCAAATCATCCTAGAAGCCTTACATTTATCATAATCCATCCTAAGGATCCCTTTTTATCAAATCAAAAGGAAGCACCTGAAGAAAATGTAATTATTGCATCACATCTTTCAATGTTATTTTCTTCTTCCACATCCTATTTGTTTGTTTCTTCCATAACAAAAAAATAGCTCCAGTACCTTATACATAAAATGATGTTTTTGTAAATATGGTACAACCATGTTAATTATTCGATCCATCCTATAAATGACAAAGTCACAATACGAGTATACATATGGCTTACCGTATCCACGACGTAGTGTAGTATGTTATTAAACACCTAATTATTTGGATGGTTATAATAATGAGCATAATTGATGTAAATAATAAATATAACATGTTAATGATTATGTATGTATGATATACTGTTCAATTACATACGATTTCACCATCAATTGAATGTTATTTTCGTTCGTGCATATGTACGAATTACCGTCTCCACGAACGTGATATGATTCATTCCAAATTGTAACCATTCAAGAACAATGTCCATTTTATGAATATAAATAATGACTATTAACTTAGTATCATTATTCAAAAGAATCAAATACATAATATCCATATAAAAAATGACATAGTTTACAAAACATATAAAGGAAAACGAATCAGTTAAGACCCAAAACAATTATACTACTGAAATATTACTACCAAATAAATATTAAAAGATCATATATAATATCATATTTATTTATATGGTTCTTTATAATTTAATAAAAAAATATTTAACTATTGTACAGGAGGTTAAAATTCACTAGACCAAGGGAATGTACAATGTAAGGGTTAATTTGATAATCTCTTCATTATCTGAGTTTGTTTATACCTGAGTATCTACTGGGACCTCTTTATCATCCACATTCATGTTTCTTAAAAATTTATTTCAAAACATTTTTAATATTTCCCAGACGATGGGTTAATGTCATATATACCATAACTTATTATAAAAATTTTATAATGGAATCTTTTTTTCGTCATCCAAACAATGTCCTTTATGACCTTTTCAAAAAAATTAAGGAATGATTTTTTTTAACATATACAGTTGGTGGAAAATATTGTACCATTATAACATCATAGAATCTTTCCTTACAAGCTTTTAATAAAATTTTCAAAATAAATTTTTTATTTAATAATTATGTAACTTTAAAATTAGTTAAAAATAAATAGATATTTCTCTCAAATAGTTTTTATTTCAGGTCTGTCAACATCCATTGATGGATTTTACACTTGTTTGGAGTTGATTTATTATGATACAATCTGCCAAACTATATTGAGGGTTTTATTATATTTTTTACTGTGGATGTTTTTTTATACCAATAATATTTTTTTCTATATTAATATTTCATATTATAGTTTTAATATGAATGTTTATGTTAGATTTCAACCTTTTCATATGAGGAATGAATTGGACATAGTATTTTACGGTTGGATCCTGCTATAGCTCATCAATGCATTTGTATGTCTAATGAGACAAACTAGTGTCTTGGAACAAGGAATTAACAAAATCTTATTTTTAGTCTTGGCACATGGCATTTACTATGGGGTTATTATGTCCAACATAATGCATTCCATCATTATGAAATTGGATATTAATATTACATGTGATTATTCATCTAGTAGAATATCCATGTGAATAAATAAATGGCATTATTTGATTTATCATTTCCATATTATACTGAATTTTATGTTAAAAGGAATTTTTTAGTCTTATACATTTTATTAAATATTTATTCTTATTTATGAATGTTTCTGATATATTGTAATCCTTATTGAGCACCTGAGATCACCCCTTTTTATGTTTGATTTTGTCCAGAATACGAATATGTATATTATGACTGACCTATAAGGATAGTCTAAGAAAGATGAATGTTTTTAAAAGAGACAAAATGTTGATGTTTTTCATTTCATAATGAAATGTAAAACTTTTGTTTGTATCTAGTACTCCAAGGGAACTAAATTGATCTGTCTTTCAGTGTTTGATCCCTTTTGATCACACAAATGTTATGTAATAATTCACCGACTATGGGTTACTAGGGTCAGGGCGTTACACATTTTCGGTTAATTTGTAACATCATCAACATCATTATTACCATCACTGCCTAATTATGGGGGTTTATCATCAATATTCATGTCTCTTCATGAATATATGGATGTGGAGATGTCTCTATAGAAATATCTATTGTTTGCACTTCAGCAAAACCACATTACATATAAGTAAAATGATTTTCTCGAGATGTGAGTCTTAGTATGCTCCATCAATCACCCAACTCTCCTAAAGTAGCATAATAATTTTCATAAAAAATTTGACAATTATGATTAGAAAATAAAAATTGTTCATTTACAGCATGGAGACAGTTATATTTAATATCAATAGATACATGAGTCAGATGAACATGCAAGCCTCTCTTAGTATCCAACCACAAACAATTAAACATAGTTATGTAATTATATCACATATAACAAAATTTAATAATTTATTCTAACATGCTGTAAAACTAAACATTCGTTTCTACATGATATGATCCTCCCAAGAAAACACAACTATCCATTTTTTCATTCCCCATACGCATGTGTATAAAATTGGAAACCATTCAACACATATTCATTATAAGATTTATCCATTTTGAGATTACTGAAAATTTGTAAAAAATTATCAATATAAGAAGTTATAAATTAATTTTATATATTAAACCATTAATAATTTATGTTAACAGTTTTTGAAACTAGTAGGAAAACATAATTTTCAGGTGTTAATCAAGAGGACTTGTGTAATTTGTTGAAGTTATTTCTTAATATGATTATCATATATATAAAAAATAAAATAATATTTATTTACAAAAATAATGATTATAGAATAAGTTATTGGAGCCCTCATAGTTAAAATTGTGTCTTTAATACACAATTGAGTAGAACATATGCATGAGCTCTGTGATGTTCATCATCTGAAATATGTAATTCATGAACTCCACTGAAGCCATGTTTAGGCTAATTAAATCGAATAATTGATTTCTCATTTAATCATAAAAATTTCCCTCATTATGGACCATGCATTTGTGTTTTGAGGTATAGTTATATTGATAGTAAGAAGTGCAGAAAAATGAAAATTCCTCCTCCAAATATTCTTCTATAGTTGAGAATTAAATCGTTTCATTGTTATATAATTTTTTCTTCTATTTATGAATTCATATCTCAAATGGGCACATCCCTTCGAACAATACCACACCTACACATGTTTCTTTATGTGGAAAATGTAATATTTTATTTTCCATTGAGTTATAGAACTATAGTGGAAATATTTTTTTTATTATACATAAAATTAAATCAATATCTTCTTTTTGTCTGCTTAGTGAATTGTAGTATGTTGTTGCCACAAAATATGGTATGAAATAAATTATATGTTTATTATCACATCCAAATCATATAATTCAACAATCCCTTTAATCAAAATATCAGATGTCTTTCCATTATAACATGATAATTATGAATTTTTAATCTAGTAATATAACCATTTATGACACAACTTCCCAAATTGGAATAATAAACATTCAGAAGTATCAAATATGAAATACACGAACAAAATAATAATTTAGTTTCATTTTATAATATATAAGCTGCTTTTGGTTCCATTAATTTCTATGATCTAAAATTTTCCAAATGTTCATTGTTCTTGTCACCAGTAAATTTGGGCATGATCTAATTGTGCCTTTACATTATCCTTTGTCTTAATTTTTATATCAATACATGTATGAAATTAATTATTAAAATATTTATTATAAATATGAATAAAATCCATCATGAGATGGACTAACACATTAAATAGAATGAAAGATCCCAAAAATGTCATTGTTTTTTCCTATTGTGTTCTTTCCCAATGCCATCAATTTTCTATTAGTTTATTGTTGGTCCAAATGTGATGGGATGTAATATAGATACAATTGATTTTAACACTATATGTGAGATCTTTATTAAATGTTAATCTCATTCAATTGTTATTTTTATAAAATGATATTTGTTCGTCCGAAAATAATGACCAGTTGGAAGTAATCTGTGACGACAGCTGAAAAAATATGTCATTACCATTGATGAGAATAAATGATTTGTTGTCTCTCTTATAATATATACATGAATTTGGACCATGTGTACTCCATCTAGATTACATGTCATATTATAGGATGTCACTATTTTTCTATATTAATGAATCATTCATTAAGAAATCTTGTTTATGAAAAATAACATATGTGCTGACACCATTATTCCACAATGAGTTTACCTTATCAATCAATTGTTTCAAAAAAAATCCATATTTTTTTTGGATGTCCTGTTATTAATAAGTTAAAAAATATATATGGATACTTTATCAACATCCTTGAAGGTAAATTTTATGAAGATATAAAGACATGCGATCATGAATTATTACTACCTTAAGAACCAAAAGGAAAGAAACAGTCAGAAGATAGACCCAATCACAGATTTAAGGATTCTAAAAAAAGATAGATACACTTGGTAAAGATGTTTCAATGAATCACCATCAGAGGGATGATTTAAGATTTTATTTTTTAGAATATTTGTTTTGTGCCATGAAATCAATTCCACTATGTTCTCAAAACCTAAATACATACATAAATCTTTCTATATGTGAAAAATATATCAATTATTTTATAGGAATCTTTCCAGAATTCCCTTTTTGGCTCTCTTTATACCAAGATTATCCACTTGTGAGATAGCTATCCAATGAATCATTTTCACCAAAATATAAGATGAAATAATTAAAACATGCATGAATCTTCTAATAACATGTCCTAGATTATAAACCAACATTTTTCTCTCATAGAATGTTATAGGAAACACATTTATATTAGGAAAAATTGTTTTAATCATAGATAATATCTGAACAAAATAGCTATTTAATATTCCATTATCTGAATTCATAGCCATATGTTTTTCAAATACCTCAAATTTACTACTAGAAATCCAACCTATACCAACGCATCTATACCAACATTTATACCAACTATTTGTAAATGTGACAATTCCCTATAGTTTTTCAAAAACTGTTGGGAACGGGTATTTCGACACCAGTTTTCCAAATGGTTTGGCCAAACCATTGAGAAATTGTACCTTTTCCCAATGGGTTTTCATAACCTTTGGGAAATGGTGGTTTAAAATCACTTTCCCCAATGGTATTCCCAAACTATTGGAAAAGGGTCCACTTTTCCCAGCAGTATTAGAAAACCATTTAGAAAGGGTACTTTGATACAACATTTCTTAATAGTTTGGGAAAACTAGTATGAAAGGGTGGGAACCTATCCCAACAGTTCTAAAAAATATTTTTAATGGCATATCCCAACATTTTTGAGAATCGGTGGGATACGTACCCTTATTATTTGTGAATACTTTTGTTGAATTGTAAAAACAAATAAATTACACTAATTTTTTTTATTAAATTTATGGGATTTTTACATGTCCTAAAAATTTTACGGCGCTTGATTCCAAGGCCTGGTGTTCCTGGAATCATGTTTTGATGTTTTTTTGTTCGGTTACGTTCAGTAAACATAGAATCATGAATTTATCTCTTTTGAACTGGTGCACAGAATTTAAATCTGAGGGCACTGCTGAAGTCGCAGCGCCAGGATTCGCTTAAGAAAACTATCACCTCGACGGCAGTTGGCTGGGAATGAATGTTAGTTTCTGGGATTTTTAAACAATTTAAATAAAAAAGGTGTGAAACTTATTTTTATTTTGGTGGTTAAGACCTCCAAGAGGCGTTTAGTGGTGGGGTCCACCACACCCTAACCTCCCATGGGAGGTTATGGAGGTCGGTCCCACCCACACATAACCTCCCCTGGAAGGATATTCCATGGTGGGGACCACCTGGGGGTTGTAACTCCTTGGAACCCCCAATTAATTGGAGATCCTCCCCACCTTCCCCCATTAATTTAGTGTGCCAACCAACACAATTAATTAATTGAACTCTTCCATTTAATTAAACTTCTTTTTTGAATCCATTTGAATTCTTTCCAAACATTAAAATAATAGTTAGTCTATTAATTTTTGTTGGCAATCCATTTGGTGAAGCATGAGAGAGGGATTGGAAGAACTTGGAGAACTTCATCCTTCCAACGAAGAACGCCACTCACCACCAGGGAATGACGAACATCTTCCTCAATCATTGACAGAGCCAAAAGTGAAGGAGATGACCACAAAGAAAGCTGACAATGCTTATTCCTCGGTCTCCTACCCAAGAATCTTCCTGATGTCAAAGAATCGATGTCTGCCATTCATCCTCTTAAACCATCAACGAACGACAAGAATGGTAGGGGTTGATTTGATTTTGAACCCATTCTACCTCGTTCAATTTATGGATTGAAATATGTCGAATGATACCACCATAACGAAGAGGGCTCGGACCGTACACATATGGCCCAACCCACCCACATTATTGTTCATGTCTGTTGACAACGGTGGCGGTGCAACACTATGGCTGGAGGAACGGACCGTGGAAAAAGAAACGACGGTGCATGGCCATCGGGTCACCAAGAGGGTGCTCCACCACCATGCCGCAAGGAACGAGAGTCGCGGAAAGGGAGGGCCGCGGGGGAGGGGTGCAGATCCATCACGCCGCACGGCGGTGCAGAACTGTAGCCAGGTCCTGCCCTGGTGGAGGGGCACGCTGCTATTGTGTCGCACCGGTCATGCGGAGCAGGTGGCCGCTCAGCCAGCTCGGAGGAGCAGGACCATGTCGGGTCCCGAGTGTGCTGGAAAGGCGCCACTTGGCACCTATTTGTGCTCCACCCTAAATAGATGGGCCATTCAGGTGCCATAGGAACGCATCTTCACCCTGGCCACAGTGTAGGAAGACCCCGTGAGTCGTCGGGCAGTGAGGTTGCTGGGCCGCTGGGTCTCCAGGTCGGAGAGACCTCATGTTCGGCCACCCATTCGGACCAGGTTAGGCCCCCTCAGATCGGGCTGCAATCGGGTCGGTCCACCCTCAGGCCGGGCATCCATCGAGCTAATCCGTTCCCTCGGACCAGGTCAGATCCACAGACTAGGTCGGACCCCAGTCCGGACAGGGTTAGGCCGGGATGATCCGACTGGGTCGGACAGGACCCAGACGCACTATGGCCAGTTTACACCCTTTCACCCATATCATGGGTTACTGGTGTCTGATCGATGAACAGTCTGTGGTGTCAGAAATCATAGAGTGTGACGGTTCTTTTGGAATATCCTACATGAGGTTTGGACAATTTTGGATTATGGTCAGTTTGGTTTGAACATAAAAACCAACTGTGCCCCGGAACAAAAATGCCAATAACACACAGATCGGACATCCGATTGATGCACTATCGGTTGCGTTGAGTCCCCTAAAATTAGTTAGACCTTTGAGTTACATTTACTTGGGACTTGGTGGTAGATGGAGTATCGAATAGTAGCTCGTGAAGAATATCCTCCCGAAGATGAGCGTGCGGAGTATAGATTCCTAGTAGCTGGCTGGGACCTAACGACTGCTGAACTTTTGACACCAAGTGTTTCGACTAGCCCAGTGGGATGAACCTATGGATGACGCGGTAGGCCCATAGTGGGGAGCGCCTCTGTGTGATGCGGTAGACCCACGGTACTCGACAGGATGAGTACCTCAGCAGGCTACGAGAGGATGTGCCGCTATGTGACGTGGAAGACCTACAGTGGGGAGTGCCTTTGTGTGATGCAGTAGACCCATGATACTCGATAAGAGGAGTACCAAAGTATTCCATGATAGTGGGAAGCAACTCTCTGTGATGTGGCATACCCACAGTACGTTATAGAGGAAGAGTACATCAGTAACTGAGGTTTCGACAGTCTGACTGGGAGTGATACATGACTCCACCCCTAGAATAAAATCCTAGTTTTGAGCTGAGTCAATGACTTTTGAGTTTTCCTCATGATTGAGATGGGTTACTAGATAACTTAGGTATAGGTATGGGGGTATACCTCAGTAATGGACATCTGTTGATTTCATGTTTTTTGGTTTATCATTGTTGAATTTTGTGAGACCTTGAGGGTATTGGGGTAGCTACTGAGTATCGTTATACTCACCCTGCACGGGCTATACCTGCACCTAATTGTGTGGGTTGTAGATGACGATCAATTGTGACTGAGGCAGAGAGTAATAGGACTGTACGGTACCCAGTGGTGGACCACTCGGAGTGACGGTACACTAAGCGGACGAACAGATGTGGAGTGATGAGGAGGCCATTTGTACCTACCCTTTAGGTAGGGACCCCCAGAGGATGACCCAGTAGCTGTTTTATTTTTCTTTAGTTGTACTTTATTTCATGTTTACCTCTACTTTACTATTGGTCTTCCTTTTCTGGCCCCTTTTACTTTACAGTACTATCATTTATATACATTTTTAATTAGTCTTTTAATTCCAGTTGCGTATGATGTTTTTTGTGTTTCATTTTATAAAGGCATTGCCTTCCCAATTTAGGTATTTATTTCTTTGGTGCTAGTAGCCAACCTATGGCCTTAGGAAGGCAGGATTTGGGTAGTCATGATACAGGCCCCGGGGGATGGGTCATGACAAATTGGTATTAGAGGCATCAGTTCTAACGTAGAACATAGGACTCTGATATTTCTTTTCTGTGAAGTAACAGTGTCAAGGGTTCTTTATGGAGATTTTAGTTTAGGGAGTCCAGTTTTGGTGCGGTTGGCCGACATATCCATACACAAGGACCCTGAATTCTGATTTTCGACTCAGTGCATAAAAAACTGATTGTGTGTGTATGTTTTCAAAAGTTTTTCATTAAGTCAGCTCAACCAGGTCACCTCACTAGGTATAATCTTTTGACAGTGTCACATCTTTTTCTTTCAGGATGCCTCCCTGCATAGCCCCGAGAGTCATAAGCTCTGACAGCCCATCGAGCAATGAGTCTTCAATGCAGGGCCCTTTTCCAACGGAGGCACCAGTGGTACCACTTCCAGTTGGGCCACCGATGCCACCAGACCTAGTAGTAGAAGATGCACTCTACTTGAGCGTGTTGCAGGAGTTCCAGACCCAGAGGCCACCCAGGTTCGGGGGATAGATGGACCCACAGGTGGCTGAGGTTTTGATGGAGGTTGTGGTGAGAGTCTTCAGGCTCGTAGGGACACTAATAGACATTATGGAGATCCTTCTTGTGATTCTCCTTCAGGAAGAAGTAGGTAAATGGTGGATCCTGATTCTATAGATGCACGACGAGGCGACATTAATCTAGACAGACTTCAAGATCCTTTTTCTAGGTGGGGTTTTTTTAGCCACCATTTGAGCGGTGCCGATAGAGGAGCTACTTCATCTACATCAGGGTAGCATGACAGTAACACAATACTCAGTGAGGTTTACCAACCCCTCTCACTACTCCACTGATATGGTATGGGACCCATTTGTTAGGGGATGGACCTTTGATCAAGGGATCTCGTGAGAGATCAGGGAATCGATGATCTCCCTCAGCATCTCGACGTAGGAGGGGTGTTAGAGAGAGCCCTCCTAGTGAATAGTTTCCTTGCTGAGCAGTCACCAACAGCGGGACCCACTACTAGTCTACATGAATTAGAGTCTTCTACAGGTAGTAGTAGAAAGATGTCACAATGGTCCAAGAGAAGCATACCCAAAGTTGGATGACTACAGGACTTAGGATCTGTTGTTCGGGGAACCCGGGGCAGTGACATATATGACTGGAGCAGACAATGTTACTCATGCGGCGGGTAGATTCACATGGCTCGTGATTGTTCAACCCATCATTTAGATGATATGTAGACAATTGAGGGACCTCCCAGGCAGAGGTAGAGGTGCGATCGTGGCGGTCCACAGGGTGCAGGTGGATGTGGCAGAGGAGCTGGTTGACAAGCTGGTGGTGGACGACGTTACATGTTGATACCACTACCGCCACCAGGAGGTCCACCCCGACCACATGGATTATGTGGACAGGGGGTAGCTCATCTTCTGGATTCTGAGGCATGCGACCACATCACTCTGGAGATGATTCGAGGCACTATATATTTCTACTCCAACATAGCTGCAGTTCTTATATATATAGGTGCTAGTCATTCTTTAATATCCACTACACTCATTCGGAGCTCGGAGATTCCAATAGAGCCATTGGCTTGATCCTTATGTCTAGAGACTCATACGGTAGCAGACTCAACGATTACGCACTGGTGCCGGCAGTGTGAGCTTACTCTATGAGGCGAGAGCTTCGTCTGGGATCTCCTCGTAGCGGTATCGAGGCCATACGACGTCATCTTGGGTATGGAATGGTTATCTACAGTCCATGCTCAGATTTAATATATTAGGCAAAAAGTTCGGTGTGTCCACACATATGGGACTCGTTTTACCTTCACAGGTGAGAAGGGATCCTTTGCAGCATAGGATGGACTTACTCGGATGCGGGTGCAACCGATCACTCACATGTTGTCTTGCCTTACCCTCGGAGTAGTAGATGTGGAGAGTCTAACTTATCCTATAGTGGTGGGCCAATACATGGATGTTTTCCCTGATGATGTCCCAAGATGACCTCCTCATAGAGAGGTGGAATTTTATATAGACTTGTACCCCGAGATGACACCAATATCTACTCCAACATATCGGATGGCTTCCACTGGGCTTTGAGAGCTATGGGTACAGCTAGAGGACTTTCAGGGAAATGGATTCATTCGCCCCACTATTTCTCCCTGGGAAGCCCCGATTCTATTCTCCATGAAGGATGATGGGTGCTTGAGGATCTATGTCGACTACTGCCACCTGAACCAGGTGACTATGATGAACAAGTACGCATTCCAAAGGATTTACAACCTCCTTGACCATCATAAGGGAGCACTGTGGTTATCGAAGATAGAACTCAGATCAGGCTATCACCAGAACAATGATTGAGACAATGACGTGCAGAAGACGACCTCAGATGTCTTTATGTCCACTATGAGTTCTTGGTTGTTCTCTTCGCTGTAACCAATCCTCTTGTAGTGTTCCTGTATTTCATGAACATGATATTCTAGCCATACCTTGATCTCTTTGTCGTAGTCTTCATCATCCATATTATGATCTACTCTAACATTGAGGAGTAGCATGCCTACCATTTGAAGGTTTTACTAGACACACTCTGAGAGCACTAAATTTATTGTAAGCTCTCGAAGTGCAAGTTTTGGATTCGAGAGGTTCACTTCTTGTGACATGTCATCTAAGAGGCTAGAGTTGCAGTAGACCCAGCAAAGATTGTGGCGATACTTGCATGGGAGCCACACTAGAGTGTGACGGAGGTACAGAGTTTCCTGGTCTTGGTTAGATAATCTCGGAGATTCGTTCCAGACATATCCAGATTTGCAGAACCACTATTAGCCATGAAGAATAAGGGTAAACCCTTGGTGTAGTTGGAGATATGCTATTAGAGCTTTCAGAAGCTGAGGCAAAGGCTAAAATGTGCCCCCATATTGAGTCTTTTAGAAGAAGGCACGGGGTACGTAGTCTACTACGATGCATAAGGGACCAAACTCGAGTGTGTCCAAATTCAAGAGCAAGCTATTATCGCGTATGGTTTTGGGTAGCTGAGATTGCACAAAAAGAACTACGCTACCCATGACCTAGAGTTAACATCAGTGGTCTTCGTCTTGAATATGTGAAGGCACTATCTGATGGGTGAGCATTTCAATGTCTACTCTGATCACAAGAGTCTCAGGTATATCTTCCCACAAAAAGACCTGAACCTGAGACAGCGGCGATGGCTTGAGTTCCTCCTGGACTATGACATCGAGATATTCTATACTCTCGATATGGGGAATGTTGTTGTAGATGCACTCAGTAAATGATCTGGCATACATCTTCTAGGAGATGCGACAGAGCAGCTAGCTGCTTTAAAGATTTCTCATGTGGACCGAGATGGAGCATCTTTCCTTTAGTCTTTTACAGTTTTCCCTCCAATTCATCAACATGTCAGGGAGGCACACCATGGAGATGCTGATTGTGATACACGACATGATAATATATCCACAGGGCAGGCACCTGATGGATTTTCTAATGTGGGGAGCACGTCATCCTCTTCAGAAGACGTACCTTCGTACCATTTTCACTTCAAGAGGAGTTGTTGAGGGAGTTACAAACTTCCCCTCTAGCGGTACATCCAGGAGTGGAAAAGATTTACTAGGACCTTCAACGACAACACTAGTGGCTAGGAATAAAGAAGGCGGTAGATGAGTTTTTCTCACGGTGGCTCACTTTTTAGCATGTGAAGGCAGAGCACCAGGTACCAGCCGGATTGGTTCAGCCCTTAGATTTCTTAGAGTGGAAGTGGTATGGGATATACATGGAATTCATGATAGGTTGTCCACGTACATCCACGAGTCTTGATTCGATATGGGTGATCGTTGACCGACTCACCAATTTGGCCCACATTCTACTGATTAGAGAGCATGGCTCAGTATAGATCATGGGATGACTCTATGTGTTGGAGATATTGCATTTAAATGGAATGACATCATCAACTGTCTCTGACAGTGACACACGGTTTACTTCCCGGATATGGAAGGTGTTACAGGAGGCCTTTGAGATGCAGCTACGTCTAAGCATCGCCTTCCATCCTTAGACGGATGTCCAGACTGAGAGGACTATTCAGTCTCTCGAGTAAATGCTCTGTTCTTGTTTCCATGACTTTGTCCATAGCTGGGAGGACCACTTACCTTTGGTGGATTTTTCCTACAACAACATCTATCACTCATCCATTGGTATGGAACCTTTTAAGGCCTTGTAAGGTCGACATTGCAGATCACCACTATGCTGGACAGACCCAAAGGAGTCAGCACTAGTGGAACCAGAGATGGTATGGGTTACCACATATAAGGTTTATATCATCTAAGAGTGTATGAAGACTATAAAGATCAGGAAGAAGTCGTATGCTGACAAGAGACAAAGACTTCTATAGTTCAAGAATAGCGACCACGTCTTTCTAGGGGTCGCTCCTTGATGAGGTCTACAGATATTTGGCCGAGGTGGAAAGTTATCTCTACAATTCATCAGACAATACTAGGTCCTCAGAAGAGCAGGTTTGATGGCCTACCGCATAGCTCATCCTCCATAGTTGTACTGGATGCATGACTTCTTCCACGTATTTCAGCTGAGGAGATATGTTCACGACCCTTCCTTCATCATCGACCATGACGAGCTGGACCTCGACGATGGGGTGACATTCATTAAGGTTCCAATGGAGATTTTGGATCGACAGGAGCGGGTCCTACGTGGATGGTCGATACCTCTGGTGCACATTCACTGGAAGTACGGGAACCTCCATAAGAACACATGGGAGCGTAAGGTTCGGATGCGTTCTCAGTACCCATTTTTGTTCCCTTAGTTCAATTTGTAGCTTATGGGTATGTAAATCCCTGAGCTGGGGTGAATGTAAAGACCTTGAAATTCTGTGGAATTATTTTTCATAAATTCATGGGATTTTTACGAGTCCGTGAAAATTTACGGTGCTTGATTCCGGGGCCCGGTGTGACTGGAATCAAGTTATGAAGTTTTTTTCCGGTTTGTTCGATAAACATACGAGCAGGATTTTATATCATTTGAACCAGTGCCCGAAATTGAAATCTGAGGGCACCATTGAACTCACAGTGCCGGTATTCTCTTAATAAGACTATCACATCGATGGCAGTTGGATGGGAATCGATGTTAGTCTTTGGGGTTTTTAAATAATTTAAATAAAAATAAGGTGTGCAACTTATTTTTATTTTGGTTGTAAAAATCTCCAAGAGGAGGTTAGTGGGTGGGGCCACCACACCATAACCTCACATGAAAGGTTATGGAGGTGTGTCTGACAAGAACATAACCTCCCTTCGAAGGATATTCCATGGTGGGGACCACCCGCGGGATGTAACCCCTTGGAACCCCAAATTAAGTAGAGGGCCTCTCCACCTTCCCCCATTTATTTAGAGTGCCAACCCACACAATTAATTAATTGAACTCTTCCATTTAATTAAAGTCTTTTCTAATCCATTATACTTCTTTCCAACCCTTAAAATAATATTTAGTCTATTATTTTTGGTTGGAAATTCACTTGGTGGAGCATGAGAGAGGTATTGGAAGAACATGGAGAACATCATCCTTATAATGAAGAATTCCACTCACAAAGTAGGAATGACGAACATCTTCCTTGATCTTTGAACGTGACAAAAGAGAAATTGATGACCGCAAAGAACGCCGACGACGCTTATTCCTCGGTCTCCTACCCTGGATGGTTCCCGATGAAAATGAATTGATGTCTGCCATTCCTCTTCTTCCATCGTCAACGAACGAAAAGCGAGGTCAGGGTTGAGATTATTTGGTAACCATTCTACGTCGTTCATTTTATGGATTGAGAAATGTTAAATGATACCACCATAATTAGGAGGGCTCATATTGCACAAACACGGACCGACCCTCCTGATTTGTTGTTCACATTTGTTGAAGACGTTGGTGGCGCAACACGACCGCCAGAGGAATAGACCGAGGAAAAAGAAACGACAGTCGGTGATGGGTCGGCTATGACGAAACCGGTGGCACAAGGACGCCAAGTCGCCATAAGGGTGCGACATCACCATTCAGTGTGGAAGGAGAGTCATGGACAGGGCGGTCCGTGACTGAGGGGTGTGGCGTCATCGCGCCGCGTGGAGGCCAGCAGAGGGTCGCGACCAGGGTAGGCCCCAGCGGAGGGGTGTCGTGCTGTTGCACCACGCAGAGGCCAGTAGAGGGTTGTTGCCAGGGAGGGCCACGATGTAGGGGTGCAGTGTCGTCGCGCCGCGCGGTGGTGTAGAACCATGTCATGGGTGGGACGTCGTGGAGGGGTGTGGCACTATCACACCGAGCCAGCGGTGTGGAGTGGCGGTCCTCTTGGCCATCTTAGAAAAGTGGGGCTCTGTTGGGTCCTATTTGTGCTGGAACGGTGCCTCCTGGCGCTGGTTAGAGCTCCACCCGAATGGCAGATCCATTTGGGTGTCAGGGGGCGCGCGGCTACCTCCTGGCCATAGCTTTGGCAGACCCTGCAAGCCGCCGGGCCGCTGGGCAGCCCATTCAGGCGAGGCTGTCGTGTTGCCGGGCCGTTGGATCGTGCCGCCCATAGGTCAGGCCGCCCTTTAGGGGAGGGCCCCAATCAGGGCGGGCCTCCCTTGGGTCGGGCCTCCATTAGTCCGGGCAGCCCTCAGGCTGGGCCTCCATTATGCCGGACTATTACCTCATACCGGGTTGGACACCAGTTCGGACCGGGTTGGGCCAAGTCGATCAAACTACGTCGGACTGGACCCAGACACACTATGGCCAGTTTACACCCTTTCGCCCATATCTTGGGTTATGGGTGTCCGGTCGAAGAACCGTCTATGGCTTTGGAAAGCATAGAGTGTGATGGTTCTTTTGGAATATCCCACATGAGGTATGAACACAGTTGGAGTATGGTCATTTTGGTTTGAACATAATAACAAAATGGGACCCTGAAACAGAAATTCCAATAACTCATAGACTGGGCATCCGAATGATGCACCGTCTGTTGCGCTGAGTCCCCTATGGTGAGGCGGACCATTGAAATACTTCTACTTGGGACATGGTGACAGTTGGAGTATCGACTGGTAGCTCGTGGAGTGTTTCCTCCCAGAGATGATCATGCGGAGTACGTAAAACTAGTAGCTTATTGAGACCTGACGACTGCTGACCTTTCGACTCGGATTGTTTCAACTAGCCCAGTGGGAAGCTCATTTGTGTGACGTGGAATTCCCACATTGGGAAGAGCTTTTGTGTAACGCAGAATACCCATGGTAGTCGACAGGAGGATTACCTCAGTAGGATGCGAGGGGGAGCGCCTATGTGTGACGTAGCAGACCAATAATGGGGAGCACCTCTGTGTGACGCTGCAGACCCACAGTACTCTACAGGAGGAGTACCACAGTAGTCCAAGACAGTGGGAAGCACCTTTGTGTGACACGGCAGGCCCACAATACTCTATAGAGGACAAGTACACCATCAACCATGGTTTTGACAGTTTTACTAGGAGTTTTACATGTCTCCACCCCTAGAATAAAATCATGTTGTTGAACTGAGTTAATGAATTTTGAGTTTTTCTCAAGATTGATATGGGATAATAGATAACTTAGGTATATGTATGGTCATATAACTAAGTGATGGATATCCATTGATTTCATACTTTGTGGTTTATCCTTGTTGGATTTTGTGAGACCATGATGGTCTCATGTTCCCTACTGAGTATCGTTATACTCCCCTCTGCATGGGCTACGCACTCACCTAGTTGTGTTGGTTTTAGATGACATACATCATTGACTAAGGCAGAGAGTAGCAGGACTGGACGGCACCCAGAGGTGGACCACTCGGCGTGACGGTACACGGAGCAGACAGATGGACGTGGAGTGATGAGGAGGCCGTCTATACCTACCCTTCAGGATGAAACCTCCGGAGGATGACCCAGTAGCTGTTTTACTTTTCTTCAATTGTACTTTCTTTTAGTTGTACTTTTAATTTACTGTTGGGCTTGTATTTTCGACCCCTTTGACTTTACAACACTCACTTTTATATACAGTTTCACTTAGTGTTTTACTTACGGTTGCGTACTCTGTTGTGTGTGTTTCAGTTTATAAAGGAAATGCCTTTTGTGTTTAGGGATTTACGCCTTTGGTGATAGTTTCCAGCCGTAGGCCTATGGAAGGCGGGCTTGGGTTAGTACAGAAACGGGCCATGGGGGATGGGTGTGACACTAATATAATCAAATAATTAGATATATTATTATTATTATTATTTATATATATATATCAAGATATATTCAAAAAGGTACGTGAGGGATAGTGGTAATGTCATTGTCATATAATGTGTAGGTTGTGAGTTCAAACCTCCAATAGAATTTTTTAAGATTCAGTTATCCCAATTGTTTGGGAAAACCATTCAGATATATATTTCCAAAAAAAATTCTCCAAACTGTTGGGATTGGACTTTCCCAATGACAAATCACCAAACGTCTTCCCAAACCGTTGGTATACACTATACCAACGGTTTGAGGACATATACAAATGGATCCAAACTGTTGGCACATGTTTTTTATTAATGGATTTCTTATCTAACTAATAGAATATAAGGAGTCCTTAGTAGACCAAAAAAAATCATAAAATTAAGATGGATCCAACACAGAAGTTAAATCAATATAATCTTTAGGTATAATTTATTGAAAATGAAGGCTTTTGACACCATGAATTAAATTTTAAATTATGATGTATCTATAAACAAATTATTATTATCATCTTTCGAACTATTTTCACCATGTTGACTCTAAAGAACATAATCTGGTTGAAACCCAAATGCAGTATGTGACCACCAATGTTGTCAGCTGTGTTAGACATCATCAAAGTACATTTTTTATCATGGCGCTTACATTTCCCATTGGAAAAAAATTCTTGTTTTTAATATGATAATGATAATAAAGGTTCAACACCCTCAATATATAAATGATCAAAACTAGAACCATTTTGATTCTTACAATGATTTATCCAGGAGTGGTCATCTAATAATGAATTTTGTAAACTTTGTTATTCTATATTTATCTAAAAATTACAATATAATTAGTTTTTTTAATAATTTGATATAGGAAAAATACAATAAAAAAATAGAAGAAAATTAAATTCACTTTTTTAGAAATTTATAATAATTTTTATTATTACATCCTTATTTTAGTATTTTTTAGAAAAAATTTACTAATATATAGTAATTTATATTAATTAATACTAATTATGACTAATTCATAGTAATAAAATCTGATTTATAACAATTACTGCCAATTAAAAGTGGAAAAAGTTTCAACGGATTTATGATAGATATTTTTTCCAAAAAATCTATCCTTGAAACTTTCTCTCACTAAAATCACTATGAAAAATATACTCCAACATAAAAATATCCATTTTCCAATTCACAAGAATAGAGGTAGGAGACCTCTCCAAGATCATATCCATTATAATACTTTTGAATATCGGTATCCATATGTCAGAGAAAATTTTTCATAATGATTTAATGGGATAATGTTGCAAGCAGATGAGTCATAGGGCATGAGAGCCCATTTTTCTTAACAGCTCGTCTCTATGAATCTTTATTAGATATAAATAAGTATGAAAAATCTACTCAAACATACACATATCCATTTTGGTATGCATGAGAATGGAGAGAGGGGAGGTCTTGTAAAACTTATCTCCATTATCGTTCATTTGAATATGGATATTGGCATGTTGAAGCTGGTTTTTCCTAGTGATTTTGATTGGAGAAAGTTGCACGGAGAGAAGTTGTCGGGAAAAAGAGTTACTACCAACACATTGAAAATTGTACCAAATTATTTCTAATTGTTAGTCCATTATAAATTAAGAATAATTATTATAATTATTCTATTTATTCAATTTATTGTATTTATTTATTTTATTTGTAATTATTTCTATTTATTTCTATTTATTCATATTTATTCCTAATTATTTCAAATTATTCTTAATTATACAAAATTACTTCAAGTTATTCATAATTATTCATAATTATTACTTATTATTTCTAATTATTAGTAATTATTACCATTTATTACTATTTATAAATATTTACTAGTAATTAATACAATTTGTAACAGTTTGTTAATAATTATTACTATTTATTAATATTTATAACTATATATTACTATGTATTACTATTTATTCCAAAGTATTCATATTTATTATAAATCACTACTATTTATTAATATTTTTTACTGTTTATTACAATTTCTTTCTAATTATTACTATTAATTATTATTTAGTAGAAATTATTACTATATATTTCAAATTCTAATGAGTTATTACTAATTGTTACTAATTATTAATTTTTATTACAAATTGTTAATAATTATTTCTATTTATTACTATTTATTACTATATGTTATTATGTAATACTATTTATTACACTTTATTACAATTTATTTATATTAATCACTAATTATTTCTAATTATTACTATTTTTTACAAATTTTTTCTAATTATATCTAATTATTACTAATTATTACAAATTATAACTAATTAATACTATTTATAACTAATTCTGTTTATTTATTACTATTAATTATATTTATTACTATTTATTACTATTTATTCCTAATGGTAATTATTTATTACAAAATATTATTAATTATTTCTAATTTATACTAATTATTACAAATTATTACAAATTACTTTTAATTATAACTATTTATTACTATTTATTACTATTTATTACTATTTATGACTATTTATTACTATTTATGACTATTTATTACTGCTTATTATATTTATTAATATTTATTATTAATTATTGCTAATTAATACTATTTATTACTAATTATTACTAATTATAACTAATTAATAAAACATATTACTATTTATTGATATTGATAACTATTTATTACTATTTCTTAGTACTTATTACGTTATATTACTATTTATAACTATTTATTATTATTTAATAATTTTTATTACTAATTTTTACTCATTATTACTAATTACTACAATTTTTTACAATTTATTACAGCACCGAATGGCCCGAAGGCCTTCTTTTTTATTGATTTTGATGACCCCCATTTAATTGATGTGGGGGAACCCCCAAAAGGACCATAGGCTTTGAAATTACATGACTCGTAAGACTTAGGAATTATATAGACAATACTTGGAACTTATCCTCCCAGCTTCTTCACCGTGATATCACCTCTCCACCTTTTGCATGGATATTCCGCTAGGCTTCCCATGCACACATAGTCTGGTCCTGATGGTAATTTTATACCTTCTTTTTATATCAAATCCTCTTAGCTTCTACTCAGGTGAATGCGCATGCTCTGATCCCTATATGGTGTCTCCTCCTTATGGAGTCTTTTTGAAAGTTAAGCATAAACATTAGGTGGCCTGAAGGCCCTGAGGTGGCCCAAATTCTATAAAGGACCCGAGGCCCAAACTGGTGGCCTAAATGCCCAAAAAGATGGATATTTCGTGTTGCTAGATTAGTGAAAACTATTTTCTACATTACTTGCTAATTATTCAAATTTATTTTAAATTATTTATTACTATTTATTCATATTTATTACCAAATATTACTAAGTATTCATATTTATTTCTAATTATTAAAATTATAAAAAACTATAACAAATTATTTAATATTATAACCAATTATTACAATTTATTACCAATTATTACCAATTATTACTAATTATTACATATTATTACAAATTATTACAAATTATTCATATTTATTCATCATTATTTTTAATTTGTTTTAATTATTCATATTTATTTTTAATTAATCATATTTATTTATAGTTACACATAATTATTCCTAATTATTACTCATTATTCCTAATTATTACTAATTATTCATATTAATTAAAAATTGTGACATATTATTCATATTTATTACAAATTATTCATATTTATTAGTATTATTCTAATTTATTACAAATTATTCATATATATAACTAATTTTTTATTTTTATCACAAACTATTACTACTTATAAATATTTATTACATCTTTTAACTAATTATGACAATTTATTAGGAATTATTTCTAATTACTGATAATTGTTACTTCTTCCAACTAATATATTTCTAATTTTTAATAGTTACCACTATTTTTTAGTAAATATTTCTAATTGTCACCAATTATTATTTATTATTTATAATTTTCACTAATTATTAGTAATTATTACAAATTATTACTATCTATATGAATTTATTTCAATTTTATAATTATTAACTTACTAATTATTGCTAATTGTTACTAATTTTGACTAATTATAAATAAATATAAAATATTTTTCTAATTAATACTAATGAAAATGAATTAATAATGATGAATATAATTAATATTAAATTGTACAAATTAACACTACACACACGTATGTATTTGTTAAAAAAGTAATGAAAAATATAATGATCTAATTCTAATTTAATTTAATTGCTGCTAATTATGAAATTATTATAACTATTATAAAACAAAATGAATTAACTAAAAAATAAAAGAAAAATTTAAATACCTTAAAACTGAATCTTTCATAGGATGTAATACTGGAATAATGATCCAATATAAAATCTTAATCATTGAATAATTTTGAGAGGGAAAATGTAAGTACAGGAAAAAGAGAGAGGTAGATAAAATAGTTGAATGAAAAAAATATCGGATGGGGGTATATAGGTAAGATTATTTGTGTTGCGATCTGTTGCAAATACTAATCCCTTGATTAATTGTAGATGATGGATAAAAAGGTATTTCTAAAGGGTATCATCACAAATACCCAACTACTGACATAGTATTTGAGATGGGTGTAAACTCCCATTGCCAATACCAAAAAACACAGTAATTTATTTATGATGGGTATGAAATCTCATTGAAAAAACCATTCCCACTATTAGGCAGGCATCCCATGACAAAAAAAGTTTCAATGAAACCCAATTCCCATTTCAAATAAATACTTATTTGTGATGTCTAGTGGGTCCCATCTCAAATAGTCCCTCATAGTGACCTATTTGCGATGTGACCCCTCTCTATCACAAATATCCCATAGTAAATGTCCCTTAATGGAACTAAAATCATTGATTATATTCTCAAATTGAATTTGATAACATAAATAATCTTTCTTCAACCCAAAAATGGTCTATTTTTACATATTAAATGTATCACAAACATTTGGATCCTAAAAATCATTGGACTATATCTTATAAACATCATCAAATAAATTCACATAGAGGAAGTAGTTTTGCAATCCATTAGACATATCTCATAATCATAATGAAATACTAATTTGAGAGATGTATGAATGAAATTTATAATAACCACTCAAGAAAATTATTCTCTATATATAATATCATGATTTTAATTAAAACCATTATATATAAAATGAGGTTTATTTGTAAAAACTCTATAATGTATGTCAGATTTCTTATACATTACCCACCTTAATCATTTGGGTTTCACATATTCATATGAATCCACCATGTTCCCATGATATTTCATGTATATTGATTCAATCTTGAATTCTATAGAATTTAACTACTTCTCTTGATCAAAACTCTCAATTAACTCTTCAAAAATAGTAAGTTCATCATCCACGAACATGACTTTATCATCATTTTATATAATATTACCATATCACTTGGGATCATAATTAATTAAACCAGACCATCAAATTTATATGTATCGTAGGTTGGTTCTTCTTTCACAATCCTTAAAAAACTAGATTAATTTTAACCTCTAGAATAATTCTTATTTATTGGTCCACTACTTCTTTATTTTCATCCATCAACCAATTTATTCCACAATTTCAATGTTTCATCTCAATGAATATAGAAAATAAAGCCACAAACACTATGTGATCGATATGATTATATGAATAATATCACATTGTTTCTTTAAGACTATTATCAAACAAAAATGTTTATAGTATATAGAAATGTTCATTTTAATTAAATTGTCATATAAATTGTTAGTAACCCCAACCATTCACAAAACATAACATTTGAAGACACCAACATGTAACTTATATGTTGGGTTTATGACATCATTAGAAAGAATTAAATTTAATTTTAATGTTTTTCTTTTTATAGAATTCCCATAATAACATAGCATTGTCATATTGAATCGTAATTTATTGAACCATTTACAATGTGTCTTGATTCATGTTCTAATACATGATATTCCATTGCGGTGTTCCTGGAGGACAATGTTATAAAATAATATCCAAATCTCTAAGATGACCTGTGAATTCCTAGATCAATTATTGACCACCCTGGTATGATTGAATAATATTAATAAATTTTCCCCATTGTTCATATACATTATTTTTAAACTCTTTAATATTTTTAAATTATTTAATATTTTTTTATTTAAGAAAAACATATCCATACTGACTAAAATAATTTTCAATGGTTATGAATAACCTTGACCAACCACTTTCTTGAGTACTCATTATTCTACATATACTACTCTTCATATAATACAATATTCCACCAACCAATGTATATTTTCAATTAAATGGGTTTTTTTATTTTAACTAATAAATAGTACATTAAATTATAAAATTATTTGTAATCAAATAAATCCAGAAATCCATCTCAATATATTCTGTCAAATCATTTTTCAGTTATTACATTTCAAAAGTTATGTTATGTTTGATTCAATATTAAGCACTATTAACGTAGAATTTATATATATGATTATCCATACCCATAATATATAAACTATTCACCATATATCCCAATACATAAAACATTTCTTCCATTTATAAATAACAATAATTTTTATTAATAATGAATGAATAAAAACATTTCTATAAAAAAATACATTTTTCATTTATAGGAGGAACCAAATTAAAATGTTATCATTCCCGATTTAATTCACTTTGAAAACAATAAATGTGTAGATATTTAATATAGAAACACATAACCCATTTCTCATACACAGTTCTACTTTACCTTTGATAAATTATCTATTATTCATGTTTCTATGTTTATCATCATATATATGTTTTGAAAACTCAATATCAAATACCATTGAGCCAGATTTAGAATGTTTATATCTATGACATTTATATTCATATAATTAGTATTAATATAATTGGGAACTATTCTAATACTTTGATAAAAATTTCTAATTATATTATTTTTCATTCAAATAAAATATCACACAATGTTAATCTCGATTCATGCAATAATATACAACAAAAACATATATTTTGGTGAGTATCTTGTTTCCCATCTTATCAATAATGGATAATATTGAATGTTCTCCCACTAAAAATGATTACCCCATACATCATATCAATTTTTTTAATCATGATTCATATTTAACAAATTAATTATCCACACATTGGAAGAAATATCATCACTTTATTTATCTAGGAAGGATTTCTCCTCAATCACTTTTCACGTGACTCTTAGATTATTAATAGAAAAATCTATTCGTAAAAATAATATATAGGAAAAACTCAACATTATTCAACTACTATCATAACTAATTGGGATTTTATGATAATTTTCACCCTATTCTCATAGATGGATATGGTTACCTAACATTTGTGTATATCCATATACTTAATACCTTACCAAATATATTGATTCTGAAATAATCCATTATTATAACTCCTAAGGAATGATCTTGGTATCAACATCTATGTAATATAGAAATAATATTACACACAATATTTCTAGGTTTATCCTTAGCCTCACTATTTTTTATATTCATCATATTCATTTCATTTAAATATATTTTATCTTATTCAATATTTACATCTCATGAGATCCCTATATGTATTCATGATTCATATGATTTATTTTTAGATTCCCTATTTATTCAAACAAATTAATATTTTGAAACATTATGAATGTGTAACTCTTTACACAACATAAATATTTTTTCACAAACATAAAAATAAAATTCTAACCTCTTTAGAATTAAATTAAACTAAAAAACACTAGAAGATTATGCATCAAAACACTAGTAGCAATTCCAAATGCTAAAGAAAAACCATATGATTTTATGGTTCTAATTATTACCCCACAAATTCCTTCTACCCACGGTTCATTATTCAACATAGATATCAATTACATTATTATTCTGACACATAATTTTTGAAAACAAAAAATGACATAAAAATTCAAGTGTATAACATCATTTTAAATAAAAATCCAGGAATAAGAAAAGTAAATAATAATATCTAGAACATAAAATGTAACACTTATATGAAAGGTATGCCTACATTTAAAACATATTTTAAATAATTTAATTAAAATAATTAAATATCTACATAGTATAAAAAATTTATATACATAAAAATTTATATTGGGGATTAATAACTAGAAAAACAATTAAATTATTTAACATGAGGTTTAATAAAATTTTATAATAGCTATAACAATCAAAACAAATTTTTATATAATATGAAACCACGTGGATTTATTGAGTGGCCTCCGCAAATATGATAGTTTTGGTTTTTAAGGAATAAAATATTTTTATTATATTTTTAAGACAATATATTACTACCATGGAATGGTCACTTAGTCTAAACTATTTAATTCAAGGAAATTTGATTTTTTTGTTATATCATTTATTTCGTCTCACCATGAACCGTGGTGGAACGGTATTCACAATAGTATAACCGGCCCCTATGGTGGCTCTGAAAAAGACCATAGTATATCCACAATGACATTGGTTTTCTTCATGTTTACTTATACCAAATAATCATTGTTACATAACTGCATTGTTTTGAGAATAATCATAGAAGAAAACAATGTTATGCAACCATGATTAAGGATTTTCAAAAACACCCCAAAAACAATTTCAAAATATAATCTTCATACTGTCTACTAATTAATCATGATTTCATTCATAGTATTCATGGGTTTAATAGAACATCTTTGTTCCCATTATTAATTGAATAAAACAAAACATCCAAGCCAAAATTTATTGGGAGAGGATTAAATAATGTTAATTAAGAAAACTACAAAACATGTATATCTCAATATCCACCATCTTGATCATTACTGGATGTGAGATTGATTTAGTTACTTTAGTAGAGACCACTGGGTTTCGACCCTTATGAATAAAGAATTTACAATAAAATTACTAAATCATTTGGTTGGACCACTTATCAATAATAGTGCATTGGGACCATTCCCTCAATGTAGGATGAAGATAAGATTAGTAAAGATAGATTCAATTAAATAAATACCCCATGTACCAATAAAATCATGTCTATAGATCATTATTTTATTAGACTCCTTTATTGAGTGAAGTTACCAAATAGATTTTCAATGACACAATTTTTTAAAAATTTCATTCCTTTTGAATTCCTCTAAAAAAATTCAAATTGTTAATCTTGTTTAATAATAAATATATTATCTATGAATCCTTATAAATTTTTTTATATGTTGAATTATACCTTGTAATTAATATGAGATAAATAGATATATGATATCAAATATCATTCTTTAAGAGTTTCATGACATGGTATAAAAGACCATGTGAATACATGAAAATCCATGTAGACGATTTAGGAATATTGTTGTATTTATTTCCAATATATTAGAAGGAATCAATGATAATTTATGATGAATTACTATATTATTAGTGATTAATCATGGAAATTTAATGAAGGAAATACCTTGATAATTATTAGAGACAGCTCGTTATGATGCCTACAAAATTATCATGGTTTTAATTCAAGTGATTTGGAAAGAAAATTCTCTATGTTTTTTAGGATTCTTGGAAAATTAATATAGATTATTATAATTTCATTTGATTTATTTGATGAAAAATTATCCATGTTATGTCTAAATATTGTTCATATATTATTATGTTTAATATAAAGTTCTCATTTTCATTAACATTTAATATGGTGTTGTCCAACAAAATACTTATTTTCATGGAGAAAAAGTTTCGATTGTGGAAAGATATACCCTTATTAGTATTTGAATACATTGAATAAGTATAGTATAAGGCCCTGAATAATATGGTTTTCACAAGTTTGCAGTAGTTAATATGATCAATCAAATGATTTTTTTGATTGAGTGATGTTTTTGAAAGAGTAATTTATGATAATCTTGGAAGAATATAGATATATATTATCTTGAAATTTATTATTTGGAAGAATTATACAACATGAACATGAAATATATATATATATATATCAACAAGTATAAATGAGGAGTCATTGGAATCATTTTTCATGAAAAGTATACTGCTATATATTTGTATGTGAACTGAAAAAATAGGAAAAACATTATACATCTACAAGGGAAAACCCATAAAACACACAAGAAAAACATTTGGGTCAACCCCATGGTACAAGGGATCCTCTATAGCACAATAGGTGATAGTGTGTGTAGGTGCATAATGAGAATATGACCATATATAGGATGCACATGGAGTATCAAACCCACTATAATGAGAGGTATGATAGATTGTGAAGAATGTAATATTGTTATAATCCCATACTGATAAGGAACATTAAGTTAGAGGACTCCAATGATTTTCACTCATATCCTAGACTGACCGAATGTTGAATGTGAGACAGGATGCAGTGTTATAAACTTTCCTCCATGTCATAAAATGAGAACATAACATGGGTAATATGATCTATGTAATTTGAGAAATCCAATCAGTATGATCAATTATCGTTAATAACAAAAAACTCAAAGTTTCCTATGTTCAATAGAATAAATGATGTTGGGAATAATAATAATAAATAAGGAAACCTTTGTAAATTTGAATAAAATAATACAATAATAAATATAATGTTTCATGTATTCTATGCTTTTCTAGAAATCTTGATATTTAGGATTATAAAAATCATGAATGAAAATGTAGTTATAGTCAAATATTCCAGCATCCAAAATTCATGAATGTGTTAAACCATTAATATAAGAATTAGCATCTGATCATATCACATTAACATGATGAGTTATCACATTAGATGATATTTATTTTTTGTACTTAATTGAGAAATATTGAATGATTTGGGAGAAAAAAAATTTCCTAAAAATTTATTATTCAGATTCCCCAACAAGGAACAATTATCATAGATAAATAGGTGTGTGGTATAGTGATCCATTCCAATAAAATTTGGAGTACTATGATTTGGTTTGTCACTATTATTCATCATTAAGAGGGATCTAAAAAAATATACCATAATATTTTGTTTCACCAAGGGAATACTTCCATTATGTTTTTTAATATGTGATGGAAAATTGGATCCCATTGGGAATAAAATTTTATAATGAACACACAAATTCTTCATCAAGAATATGTTCCCTGAAAATAACATAAAATAGCATGACATACAAAACATTTTTGTTTTGTGAGAAATGTTTGAGAACCATGGGATAATGAATAACTCACAATGTGTTTTTTGATATAGAATGAACATTGACCAAATTATTGGTGTCATTATTTATTTTATGTAACAATATTTTGATACAAAAATTATTCAAATATTTACCATGAATTTGGGGTTTGATATGATGCATAGACTTTCGTATGAAAAATTAAGTGAATAGTGTTTCATTTTGTGCTTGCATATGTGCAGAACAACAATAAATGAGAAGAATAGTGCACACCCAATAAGGTTTGTGAACATTTTAGTAGAAAGTGGATAGTGTATACATATGAAAAAATGTATATGAATGCATAGTTATTTTTTGTGATCACTAAAATTATTAAATGAATGTAAATAACATGTTCTTTAGTTTTTAATGTCATGTACCATTTCTAATACATATATGAATGAGGTTATTTTTATTTAATTGAGTTGAGAAATTGATGTTGGGAACTTCATTAATAGAAGGTATACCTGCCATACCATTTGATACTAAAGGAAGAATAAAAATTTTCATTTCTTAACAGGTTCGTTATTTGATCAAATGGAGAAAAAATTGATTTCAAGTAGTCCTTTTTAATATTTATTGAAGATTACTAGACCAACATACAAAAAATATCACAAATGAATTTTGAAGTTGAAGTCCTTCATTAGATGAACAAGAATATATATTTTTATGCAAATACATTCAATATATTTAAGAGATAAAATTCAGGGAGATTATTGATTATCCTTTGAAGAACTAGTGGTACTACTATAAAAATGATATTAAAGAACATGTGGTTCTAGTATAATTAATAACACCCATAAATAAATTTTATTTATTTTCTCATGAATAATATATGTCAATTCTTGGAGTTTATGATAAATATAATTTCATTGTGATTAGAGAGCCTATAAAAAAACTGGATGATGATCATTATAAGTAATAGGTATTTTTACTGAAAGAAGTAAAAATATTTCTACGTTGTTGTATCTTTTATTATTTTTAATATATTTGTATGTGTCTGTTGAGAGAACCTAAAATATACATTCCCCTTAAATGAGGAAAATGATTGAATGTAACAGGGGCGAATTGAAAAGATAGTAAATCATGGAAAAAGTTGGGTACACATATTCATCACTAAGAAATTTTCCATGCATGATCCATATTCTCTATATATGTGGAATATAATGGTAGGTATATATCTTATTAAATCTATGATTTTATAGGGTTTATATGAAGTCAGAAATTGATGTTCATTCTAATGTACTAGAGGATGAATACATAGTTGTTAGTCTGGATGAAAAGACATGAAATTCTCGGCTGAGACTCATAATTATAGGAAAACAATGAATGCAAATATATTGAAGAAAATATCATTTCAATAAAATAATTATAAATTCTATATTATCAAATCAGTTGACAATTACACCTTTGAATAAACTATTATGTGTTCAGGAGATTATAAAGAATATTAATCTCTAAAATTATTTAAAGTCTTCTACAATCAATTTGAAAAATATTTATAGAATTTTAATAAAGTATTTATTTAATTTATTATTTATTTATTTAATGTTCTACTTGACTGAAAAGAAAATATTGAAAAGTATGCTAATAAACAAGAGGATTCACTTGGTGAGAATTTTAAAAGGTGAAATTCTATTAGAGACCACATTAAAGAAAACGAAGAATATTTTATTATTTTTAATGAAATTATTTCAATAATTAATGAATAAATAAAAAGTAATTTTTATGAGGCCATCTGGATTAATAATTTTCTTAGAGAAATAATTAATGATGTTGAAACATTGTTACATTTTCACATGAATGTTTATTATTCCTAAGATGAATACAAAACATGTATGGTCAAATGGCATGATAGGTTATTGAAAATACGACCATTTTCATGAATATTATATTCATGATATCAATTATTATGAATAACCACATGGAGATAAAATCAATTTCAATCAATATCAATTTGACGATAATGTAATAGGAATAAATTCCATGAAAATTCTCTAACTGTATGAAGAGGGTCAAGCCTCAAAGGCGGATGTTACTATAAGAACTATTGATACAGAGAATGTATCTTAATTGAATTATATTGGTGGAAAGAATAAATAAAAATCAAATCTTTATTATCTATAGTAATTTTTATCAAATAAAGTAAATTGTAACACAATCAATTTCATTTCTACTAATAGATTATCATCTACTAGTAAATGATTAAAGGTAATTTTGTTAATATTTGGGTAAATAAAAAGTAAATAAATACATCAAATAAAAAAAATCTGACAATCAAATGATCTTGATAAATTACTCCTAAAATGACTCTCTAATGATGTATATATAACCACATAAATATCAAGGAACATAATCAAGACAGACTATTATTACATGAAAAATAAGAAGATTCATTTTCAATTGTTGGTGCGACTGAATGTTTTCAAATTTTCAAGTTAAACATTGGAACATCATGACATTTTATAAAGACAATAGAAGTCTTAAATTGATGGGGTGTAGATTTAAAAAAAGATAGAATCCGTCTAAATAGAAGAAGACTCAACATAATAAAATTTATTTTTAAACTAAAAAAAGATTCAAATGCCTTAAATATTTAATTGAATACTTCATCACATATAGTAACATAGAAAAATATTATATTTATTTAGCAACCATGTAAAATTATTATGTTAATGTTAACAGAGTACCACAACCCAGACATAAAAGATTCAAACTGAATAAAGAACTAGGTACCTTCTGAGACAAACAGGAGAGGAAATACATTCAATAGATAAAAATAACTAAAAAATTAGACATAAGATAATTGATATGATTTAATTCAATAATCTCATGTCAACCAAGCAAAGATAATTCTATAGTGGAAATATAAGTCATACCACAAGACATTATTAATAGGACATGATAATTTTATATGATAGAAGTAATTAAAATTATCAAAATGAATAAATCCAAGAGGAAAGTAAAGAATATAATATATATTGAGGATATTCTAGAAGAATATTTTAATAAATTTCAAATGAAAATTCACTCAAAACCATTGCATATGAAAGGTGAAATATTTAACAAAGAATATGTTAATATGAAATTCCTATTTATTTTTCCTAATAATGTGAAAAATGACATCAGTATATGTAAAAAATATGATAAAAACGATCTAAACTTGAAGAAAAAAAGAAGAATATGTTCTTTAATATAAATAAAAACTAGAATATAATAAGGGTTTCTCAAAAAAATGACAACTCAAGTGTCTCAAAAAAAATTCATGGAAGGTAAAATCAAATGGTATACAATAATATAATTTTTATAACTCTTTTACATTCCCAAAAGAGACATTGAAAAAATAAATATAATTCTTTGTGGACTCATTCACTCTATAAAATGTGAAGATAAAAAACAAATACATTTTTAAGGTTATTGAAAGTAATCTATCCTTATTATCTAGGAAGTACTATGATGTAAAATTTCAAGGAGAATAAATCATCCTTAGTGAATATATAAGAAGCTCATCATTTCCACATCTTGTTACCTTCCTTATTTTAGTTTATTTGTATGATTACATTGTATGTTATTTAATTATAGTCTTTTATAAAAAAACCTAAGTGAACAATGAGAAATTCAATAAGTATGAAATATTATTCTAGATTAGATAAACCAATAATTCTTCTACAAAGATGGATCTTTAATATGAGCTTCCTGAAGAAAATAAGTTGAATATATCCACCAGTGAAAATAATGGATTTCACATATTGAGGGGGAGTAAAAAAATAGAGATTCTATTTGTTCTTGTTTTAGGAATATCTATAAGATCTAAAAATATCCAGATGAGTTGAAAATTGTTACAACCCAGTAACAATTCATTCATTTTCCTTGCATAAATGAAAAATGTTCACAAAAAGAGAGTTGCTGTAGATGATTAATATCTTGAATGTAGGAGTAATATAATCTTGATATTAAAATCATTTATATGTTTTTAATGTGTGTTTGATAATATTTTTCAAGATAAAAATATTTTATGTATCCATCTATTATAGAAATAAGTATGTTTTGAACCTAATATCCAATGTATGGTTATTAATAGGCAACATATTAAAACTTTGTAGAAACATTCAAGATTCCTACACTAAGTTAGCCCATTTAGACATTCAATTTACCAAATACTAGATCATTCCTAATGGATCCAAATGGTACCTTCCTTTTTTTTATACAAGGTGACATGAATTACAAATTACATTGAAGGAAATATAATAAAAGAGATATCCCTTGAATTAATCCATTTAATTTATTTTCAATATTGAGGATAAGATACAATTAAATTATATATGTAAATTGTATTGAAAAAATCCAATGCCAGAGATTGAAAATCCCTGTAGATGTTTGTAGAATACTATTATATTTTAATGAATATATAAAATGGAATGAGCAACATTGTATAATGAATTATTCTATGATTTGTGATTAATCACAGAAATAGACATATGTAAATCCTTATAAAATTATTGATGAATATTTGATATTATTTCTTGAGATTTTATATGAATTAATTATTTCTATGATTTTAAAAAAAAACTATCCATGCATGTGACAATGTTTGGAGAGTTTAATTGATTAGTTTATTTTTAATTGATTTAATGATTAAATAATTATCCATGTAAATTATTTATATTAGTTATATCTTGTTGTGTTCAACGAAATGTGAAAATATAACTTGGATAACTCCCATTTCTTCATCATTTATATGATTAAGACCAGGAAAATGCTTATTTACATTGAAAAAATATTTTGATGAAGGAATAAAAACCCGTATTATTACGTCAATACATTAAATAGGAATAAGCATAAGTCCATGAACGTATTTTTTTCATGAGTTGATTTCATTAAATATAATCCATCCAAAATTCATTTCTGATTGATAGTGTTTTTTATATAACATTTCACGAAATCATGAAAGAATATTGAAATATATTTTATTTTCATTAGGATTTTTTGTGTAATAAATAAAGAGGTTATCCATGTAATATATATATATATATATATTCTATAAAGAATGATTGGGGTGAGAATATAATTCTATTTTATACTTATTTTCATACAATGAGTATTTTAATGAACAATAAACAAAAAAATGTCCAACCATTATAATCCCACATGGGCTATCTCATAAACCACACAAAAGGGACCCAAGGGTAAACCCCATGGATGATCCACCGCAAAGTGCCTAAATAGTGGAATGGGAGTGTTTATTGGCACACAGAATGTGCATGACCATATGAAGGGTGACCATGGATATACCAAATCTATCCTGTGGAGAAATATGATGGTGTATTAGAAGTTTTACATGGGTGTCGATCTCACGTAGTCATGTCCCATTTTTCTAGAATAATATCGAAGCTTTTAATGTGTTCCCAAAATAGAACGAATCTTTGATGTGAGACATATAATTTTTTTGAAATTATTTATATATATTATATAATAAGGATATAAACCAAATCATTAGATCCATGTTATCAGAGACTTCGTATAATATATGTGAAGTCAACATCAATATCACAATGCTCAGAGTTCGTTCTATTCAGTCGAGCATTCAATTTCATGATTGACAATCGAACCCAATGCTACCATTTCCATTTTGGGGATAACATATGGGGAAAATAAACCTCTTGAAAACATCCTACACATTTATCAAATCATATTATTTAGTATTGTCTAGATTCTAATTTTAAAAAATTTTACGTTCCACTATTCAACATTCTAAGATTCATGGACACATTTGAGAAATAAAATAATAAGAATAACGAGATCCATATTTTTTTATATGTGTAGTTATCATAGAAGAGGTGTAAACATTTTTGTGAATATTATTATGAAATCATTACTATCTTGGGAGAAATAAATTATTACCAATCACAACATATTATTTATAATCCATGAAGTGGTATGATTATCTGAGATAATTCACTCTGGGGAATGATGATCATTTCCTATAAAATTAAAAGTACCAAGATGGGGGTTATTGGTTTCATTTATCATTGAAATATCTCTTAAAAAATAATGAACTATAATATTCTTTTTTTAAGGGTATAATTCCATGAATTTTTTCTTCTTTGATGGAGAAGATGATCCCATGAATAGTCAACTTTTGAGAAGTGTAATTGATTTTATTTAAAAGGATGTTCTTCCATAAAGAATCAGATTATAGATTAATATAGGTAACCTACCATATTTTCATATACAATTTAAACATTTTGATACTATGGATAAATCACACTATTTTTTATGAAAGAGAAGGGTGATATTCTACACTATTTAAATCTGTATTTTCACGATGTAAAATTATCAAAACACATCAAAAAACCAATCAGTTTGAATAAAAGTTTTTTCTGAGAATCAGCATAGACTTTTATGAAATGATAAAAGTTAACAATACATGTATGCAAGCATGATAACAAGATGATCATAGATATCCAATAAGAAATGTGAACACCCATTTATTTTTGTACAAAAGATAGTGGAAAGTGAATAATGAATAAATATTTATAAAATAAATGAATGTATAATTAGTTATGAATATTATTGAAGAATATTAAATAAATAAATATGATATGTGATTCATTTCTAAATTTCATTAACCTTGATTTTATAATTCATGAATGATCTTCTTCTGATTTGATTAAGTTGATAAATTAATGTTGTAATTTTTTATAGAATAAGTATCTACCCTTTTATTTTATAATCATTGATGAAGACATATTGTAGTGTGTTGATAGATTCTTCAATTGATTATTATGAGAAAATAGTGATTTGTAGTGGATGTTTAATCATACACATATTAAAGAGTCATTGGAAAAATTCCATATAATATTGTTCATATAGTATCAGTTGAAGAATAAGGTTAATTAGTATTCAAGAAGAAATTGTTTTTTAGTAGTGATATCTTTTTATGGAATTTTGTGTAATATTATTTGAAGAACTAGTTTTTCCATAATAAAAATTGACAATGAAGTACTAGTGGTTCAATTATGAGGAATACTAGTCAAATGTGAATATTGATAATTTCCATCTTTATCATTTTTCAGAAATTCTAGGCATTTGTAATCAATATAGAGTTAGAGTGATAAAAGTATACAAGAAGAAACCATAAGTTGATCATGTCAAGTATTTTTTTTAAGAAATGATATAAAAATATATTTTTACTACAATTTATATTCATATATTTCTTATATGTGTATGTGATTGTTGATAGCACCCAACAACTCCGTTAATCTAAACTAGAGATGTGGTTTGACAATAATAGAGACATATTCAAATGAATGAAAAACTCGTTAATATTTTGGTTCATTGAATCATCCCTCTAAATTATTGTTCCTTTACGATCCATTTGGGTTCTACAATATAATAACTAGGGAATAATGACTTTTCCATGTTATGGTTTTAGATTTTGGGCATAATATTCAACTATATTCTTATAGTGACCCTTTATATCATTCACTATATCATCAAAATATAGAATATGATTATGATCTATTACATATATCTATAATTAAGATACATTAGGTAAATTATTCAAGACATTTTTGTGTGAAATCATTAATAATATTTATTTTGTCTCCCATATACATTCTATGATTTCACACTATCATATAAAGATGTTTTTTATTTATTATATATACCTATAATTGAGTGGACTAATGATGGGGAAACTCATATAAGTTAATAAAAACTAACCATGTATCGTGTTTTAAATTTCATAGGATGTGTATATTACATCTAGAAACATAAACAGGAATAAAAAATATTTTTAATCAAAATTTTTTGATCAATTTTCTCACATAATATTCGGTTTGAGAAATTATGAATTACCAATTTTTATATATTATTATAGATAATAATGATATTTTACTGATAAATTAACAACGATAAATATGAATTAACAAAAAAATAGGTGTTATTATATGAAAACTCCCCCCATGATAGATAATAGTTCCAAGATAAACCTAATCGTAGAACAAAATCTGAAAACATAACCTATAAAATAAAATTTGTTTTTATATTGATTTTCCATCATTTAGTGGATAATAAGTTGTACATAGTTATAACTGAGTACTAGGATATTCTTGTGATCTTCTCAAAAATTGGGAAGAGGACCTTAGCTTGTGATCAATTAAAATAAATGTTTATTCCCCCATTTCATTTTACAACATATTTCATGTATATTTTCCCCACTTCATCCATGGATGTATAGTCATATGTGGAAAATAATTGAGTTGTGTTATTTAATCTCTCCAACACTACCCAAAATAGTTTTCTTACTAATTGATAACATTAGTTAACAAGTAATGAAATACATTATATTTTCCCCGCTTCTATACTAGTATATGGAGTGGTTGTACAATTCCTTTAGGCTAGTAGTGTTCAACCTTCACATGTTGATATGTAAGGAATCTAAAAACATATCTTATAATCTCTTGTTTCATACCCAAAAAAGTTTTTTAATTTATTATATTTATAAATATGCTATAATCAAATGAAAACTACCCAATTAAAAGATTGAAACATTATCATAACATCATTACTAAGTTTAATAGTAACAACTATTTTTCTATAGATAAATTATAATGATTTGAAATATTGATATTATCCCTTACGGATCTCCCCACCATCGATTCACAACAAAATTATGATACCATCATGATCCAAAATTTTGGATTCATTTACATACTCATTAAAGGATGATGCAAGACCAAAATGATGTAAACACTTCTATTTTCTATCATCGGGGATGTACTAGTGAAACAATATAAAAACATGAAAATCATCACACTATATTCAAATGTTTTAAAATAATATTTCCTTAATTAATTACCCAATAACATTTTATTAAGAGTTTTTTAGGTTTAATAAAACCATTATATTTCAAAATTCACTCCTCTAGTAAATGAAAATTTTTACACAAAACCATATTCTTAAAATAATGATCATTTTTATTTCAAGAAGAATACTCATAAATAGAACATTTTCCCAATTATTGAATATAATTATAATTAAATCCTATAAAATAACATTAAAATATGGGACAAAAAAATAACTAAATTAATGGAAATTTAATAAGAGACTAAACATGTTAATCCATTGAAAACATATATAACACTCATCAAAAAATTTATAATTTAAATTAAAAACAATGATATAATAATTAATATTTTCAAAATTATAAAAACATATTAATTACATGAATAATAAAAATTTTATAGGAAATAAAAAACTAAATAAAAAATTCATGATGGTTACACAGAAAATCGTATTTATATCATGCTTGAAAACTCATGATTACACTTAATTGAATAAAATTTAACGGTTTAATCCATTATAATTTCTTCAAAGAATAAATAATTAATCAATGGATTATAGAGATATGTTATGGGTCTAACCGTCATCATATATTAATTTTACGAAACAAAACATTAATAAAACTCAAAGGATAATTTATTTCAATATATCTTGAATAAAACTCATAAAAAATATATTTCAAATAATAAGATTAAACTAGTATGTGGACCAAAAAAAATGACATTATATTAATGAAATTGGTTAACAAATCCACTATGCAGTGGAATAAAATTAATATGAAACATATAATATAGAAATAGATTAATAAAAACATTATAAATCATGTTCTAGTAAAAATTTTTATATATTTAGTTGATAGAAAGAATTAAATAAATATAAATATTTTAAAAGAAACCCATTTACCATGTGTCTTCAATCACACAGTATGTCCTAAAATATCATGGATAATAAAATATATTAATTATTTACACTATTTACATTAAAAAACAACTATATTTTTTTGAAATATAAATCTTTAAGGATTAATAGGGAACCTGAAACAATGAAAACATTAGTATAAAGATTACATCTGAAGGTCAAACTCTAAAACATATTAAATATACCTTATCAAGTTAAAGATTGGATATCAATATTATCTATAGTATACACTAAATATTATTTATTTCATCTCTTCTTTTAAGATATCCTTAATTAAATATTATATCATATAAAAGATCTTGATGTATTTTAACATATTAGTATTCCCTTCACTAAAAAAATAGAGAATAATATGATCCTGGCCATAAATGCTTTATCTTTTCACATTATTTACTATATTTTATATTATTATACCATAAAAACTATTAATATTATCCCTCTAGTATTTAATTCAAAATTATATACCCAAATTTCCCTACATTGGAGTGAATGTGTAAATCCAACATTAGTGATGGGTTAAATTTTTCTTTCTTTTACCTCATTGATCCCCCTTTATTTTCAATCTAAAATTTATATTTTAATATTGTTAAAAATATATAGGCTCATCAAAGGGGGAATAATTCTTGGGGTAAATGTATTCATTAATCATCCTCTAAATATAATCCTCTGTAATTTACAAGATATTAGTGTCACTGTATATTTAGTAAAAAGTCGATAATATGTATTCCTTCTTCTATTATTCCCTATATTAAATTTTTTTTTCCTACCTAAATGATTTATATTTTCAAATTTTATTTCTCAATTATATGGGGATTAATTTATATAAATTATTTAATCACATTTATCAACCTTAAAATAAGGTATAAAATAAATCTACTAAGTCCTTTATTAATTAATATCAAGATCCTAGTGTTCTTTATAGTATTACATAGTACTCTTTTTTTAAACAAAAAGTTTCCATTTTCCCTTCACATGACTCCCTTTTATTTTATATGAATCTAAAACCCATGTGTGGTGCGGTAGATTATTGTTTTTTTTTGTGAGAAATGAAATATTTTTGCTGTGTTTTTTGATTGGGAACTTTTTCCAATGAAGCATGATTGACATGAAAATAAAATTTTGGACTACCAAGAGACCTTTACATATGATAAATAAATTAGTGAAACTAGAATCTGGGGTTGCAAAATTTTCAGTATCCCCTCTTGAGAGAAATCCCACATCACTATGATGCATGCCTACATTGAAGTTCCAATCCACACTACTATAATATAGGAAGTCTTGATCCAACCATCAAAAATAATACTATGTGAATGTGTCAACCCAATAGTAATTAAAATAGTTGGTTGAAGAGTTTATCTTCTAATAATCGATGGGGTTCCTATCATGGCCCCTTTGGGTGGAACGTACTAAATGAAGATCCCAAAACTATCCAAAAACCATAAGTAAGAGATAAATAGAATACTCCTCACTATATAAATATTCACACCTCCATCCAAAATTCCATCAATATTATGAAGTGATATTGTAATGAATTTCTAAAAATTATACTACACCCCCATCATAGGTCAATGAATAAAAAACATCTTACTATGATAAATAATAAGGATGTATCCTTTATTTTTACAATTTGATGAAAAATTAGTCCACAACTCAATGAATTTTTTTATAACTATAATCCCCTTCATTATTAATTTATATAGCCAAATGAGGTGGTTTGGGAATGAAACTACAATACATATGTGGGTGATGATTTTATGGAATCCAGATTTCATTTTTTTTCATTAAAAAAAATTAATAATCCATGTAGTTTACATAATTATTTAATATAGTATGATTCTAGAAGGGTAATGGAAAAAATGGATTTATACTTAAACTATGGGTGTGTATGGTTCATAATTCATGTAAAAATAAAATTTCTAAAGAAACTATAAGAACATAATATAATAGATGAAGAAAAATCATCATGACTAAGATGATGTTTAATCGATTTAATCAAAAAAATTATTATGCATATTTTTGGGTTCTAGGATCCCAAGATTATAAGGATTATTTGAACTAAATGAATATTTTTTTTCTAAATGTAGTCGACTAAGTGTTATTGACTTCCAAAACATGTAACCAATTAATGAGTATAGGGATAGTATAACAGCAAATAATTTTCATACATAGATATCACAACATATTTGCGAAATATTTATTACATAAGGTAATTATCCATTACTAATCATATACATCTAGTGTATTTGGAATCATGAAAAAGAAAATTGGATTATAAGAGTCTACAATTATGTTCATCATAACTAGTACTATTCTTAGACATTTAATTCCTAAAAAATTCTTCATAACATGGGAAAAGTAAATATAAGAAATCACGAGATCTGATGATTAGTAAGTGTAAATAATGGAGAGATCAATGATCATATAAGAAGAACATAATGATAAGGGAATGATAAGATGATATATAATTGTAAAAATACATAAAATACTAATCATATACCCTAATCTAGAGTCCTTGAATAAATCATGGAGTTTATAATATATGAATAATAATGGAATAAATGAAAATGATATATGAGAACATAAAATTGAAAAAATACATGAGTTTATACCATAAAATTATCCATAGAAAATGTTTTACTTAGTAGTCACTCATAATTTCCATGAATATCATATTGTATTTAGTTCACTCATAAAACTATTGAAGTAGTCTTGTTTAACTCACAACACAATCATAATAGGAAATGTCTCATACTAAATTTGGTTCACTCCAAATCCTAGTCATGCTTATCTCATTAATTATAAATAGTTAAAAATATATTGGGGGTATATAATTTATGCCCTACCCATCCTAAGTAATAATGAAACCATTGTACTTAGGTATAATGTAAGCACCATCATTTCTTATTACATAACTACCATCATTTTTTTATAATGTACAAACCTATAACATAATGAAAAACATATATATGTGTACCAAAAAATCATAACACATTCATCAAGTGATAATATCATAACCCAGGGTAATAAATTCATTCCGTAATTATTTCATCAATTAATAATATCATATACCAGGTAAAAAATGGGTTTCTCAATACATCACATGAATATAAAAATCAACCATCATGAGGAACATTAATAATTATATCATTGAATAATATCACTAGAAAATAGTAATTTATGTCAATATATGTAGTCATATATGAAATATTCTTATACATATAACTGATATATTTATATAAGATAAAAACATTTTTATCTTTGAAAATAAATTTTAAAATATATATATTTCTAAATTATTATTAAAAAGACATTATTCAAAAATAACCCATTAAATTTTAATTATACCTTCAAAAAATTGATCTTCCAAGATGGATGTAAATTCCATTCGTTCTGTATTCAATAAGAAACCTTCATTTTCATACATTCATTAGAAATTGTAAAAAGTTACTCATTTGGAGAATGACAAGAATATTCCCATAAAATGGTTTTTTTAAAATTCATACATTGGTAAAAATAAAATTATTATAATATTACAATATTAAAAAAATTATTAATATATATTTCGAATACATTGATGTGAATGAAATATATTTTCTACAGAAGAGAGAAATAATGATGGCATTCCATTAAAAAAATTCAATCTCATTAGTACATTATATGAGTAAATAAAAAACCATTAATTAAAAATAAAAACCCATTTTAGATAAAAATTTATGAGTTTCCAAAGACTGTATTATAATATTTCACTATTGTAAACTCAATCATAAATAATCATGATAAATAATGAGGAAATAACAAAAAAATATATCATTACACATATTCAAATCATATTCCCCATTAATGAAAAAATCATAGAGAGATTTATAAATTGGAAAAAATAATTATATGAATCATAAACACATTCAAGTTTATAATATATCCAAAAATAATTAAACAAGAGGTGTGTATGGATTGTGTCATATGGAATTAAATGTGAGATGAAAATCTTATATCGTAGGTATAATTTCATTTATATGCATGGGAACCTCGTGTATAATTAATATATATTTATAAAACTTATATTAAAAAATAATAATAATATATATCATACCATATATTATTTACTGATAACCTTTTATCAAAAATTTATTAACAAGACATTATTTATATCACTATTTTTTGTGATTTATAGTTCATTTTTAAGGTATGATTTTGTATGATAGTTTCTTCAATGTTCCCTAGTCATAGTTACATAATATATATATTTATAATAACGATATAATTTATATATATATATTTATATTTATTACATACATGCATATAATTTTCTATAAATGATGATATTGAAAAAAATAATTACACCATCCAAGGAGATGATAAGTCATGCGTACACATGAACGTTTTTTTTCTATTTTTGATGTATGGAATAAAATAATGGTAAATAATAATTCAATATAATTTTTTTAATTAAATATTATATTAATTATATATTAATTAATTTTTTTATTTAAATAAATTTAAATTGTAAATGAAAAACAAATTACATCACTTTGTAATGGTGGTTTTCCACAAGTTTTGACGAGATTCATTATCATTTTAAATTTCATTTGAAGATAAGAAGGTAGATATGATATAATAGTTGAAGAGAATATGTATTTCATAATTATCATTTATAAACAGCAGACCTTTCAAAACAACATTCTATAAAATATATTCATGGGAAATGAATTGTATCGCAGCGTGGAGTAGACAAGTTGTGTGTGGACACATGTGGAACATTCACCTCACATTTAATAGAAAAACTTTCAAGAAAGGTGGATTAAAAGACTTTATGATATTTTATATTTTTAGAATACATAATTTTCTATTTTATGAATAATATAAAAAACCTTGAGGAGGTAAATGAATAATTACTAATAATTTCATCAGTTAAGGTGATTAATTCTTCTTTGAACTAAATCATATATAACATTTCTTAAGGACCCTAGGGTTGTAATTGTAAGCGTAAAACTATATAAGTTTTATTATAATATTGATAATGTAATTTCTTTTTGTATAGATAATATAAAGGATAAAAGTAGTGTGAAGATGGAAAAAGAAGGTTATACTTTTATAATTGGGGGGTGTGGAAATATTAGAATTTATTTAAAATATTATTAAGAATTAATTATGACTTATAAGAGGATCCCAATTAAGAAAAAAAAATATAATTTATTATGTGTCTAAATACTCTCGTACTATAAAAATTGGTGATTTTTTTGGTATTTTTTCTCCCTTATCATTTCTTTTTAACACCCATAAATCATTTTAAAAATAACAATAATATGAATGATTTCTAATAATTGAGGTTTATTATTTTAAATAAAAATAAAATAAGACCCATAAATGGGCCATGTAAAATTTCAATAACCATAACCCATTATTTTTTCTAAATAAAATAATAATAATGAATTTTAAATCATTTAATAGAAAATTATTTATTATAAAATATCATTAATTTCATTTTACCACTACACATTTATATTGAATTTAAATAAATGAAGAGAAAGGGAGATTTCACAAATATTTCTTTCACACTCCCATAATATTTCATATAGATCTATAAAATTAATGACACACATTAAGAGATATTTATAACTACGAGAGTGAAATTATGAAACATTATATAATATTATTATAATATAAGTATTTTTCATAGACATGTGTTTATTAAAAAAATAAAGACTAGTATTCTGGTGATTACGTATGAATGTTATTACTATAATAATAATATTGATGAAATATTATAACATTATCAAAAATATTTACTATAGGTTAACTCAATTTACCCGTTAATATTGTTATAGTTTTTACCATGTTTACTATTAATGTTGCTATAAAATTAAATGGGCCAATTTTCTAAAGTTAAATGTCATATTTCCAAATTTTGAATCAATTTTTCAAAATCAAGAACTATAATTGGAATAAGTTAAAAAAACTATTTTTAAACCTCACAAGAACGAATTTTTATATAAAAAAGGTCTTAGGCATAAAAAAAAGATTAAACTTATCCAATTCTCATAATAATAGTAAATGAACATTAGAATATTATATTAACTATATAATATATTCAATTAATTAAAATAATTTCACATTATTTATTGACTAAATTAAATATGTTAACATTACATAACAGAAAATGATTTTCTTTTTCAGAAAAATGTATTTTCTATTTAATTTTTTTTGAAACAAATACTAACAAAAAATTAATTATAATTTACCTAATTCTATTAATAATAATATAATTGAACTAATTTTATTGAAATTTATTTTATCAAAATGAATCATTGTGCATGCTTGAAATGAATATAGATTTTTAAATATTTTTTTTATTATTCATTGGAAAATCCAGTATTAAGAAACATTTAAAAAAAATACTCTCAAGATAATTTTCACATACTGAATTTAAAAATCATATAAATTATATAAAATAAAATTTTAAAATATTAAATAATTTAAATACAATATTTTCTCACCATAAAAAATATAAATGATTTTTTGAAGAAACCATTTTTAAGAATTATACAATTTTATAAAAAATTTACCCATTATTTTCTAAGTATTCATAAACACATATATATTGAATATGAAAATTATTTATATTTCATAATGTAGATAATCTTATTTGTAACCACTAATTTTATTTATAGGTAATATCAGTCATATTTAAATCATATTAATTTTTTTGGGTTTTTATGTTCGTTGTAATGTATCTCATATCTATCAAAGGATTTTTTCATATTTAAAAAATATCTCATAAAATTATCTGGTGTTAGATCACCCTAATTTATTAAATTTTTCCTCCTAATTATAACTTCTGATTGATAATAAATATTTTGATATATCAAATTTACTTTTTTCAGAAGGCACATTGTAAAATGGGTTAATTAAACACCTTATTAAAAATAGGAAACTGATATTTTATGGTCACCTCAAAAAAAGAATTCAAAAAATGAATAAATTAGGGAGAAGTGAAAAATATGGATATATAATTGAAAAATAATGCACAAGAACTAATAGATAGTGATAGAGAAAATGGGTAGAAAATTATAACAACAAAAAAATCATTAATAAATCAGTAGATAGAGGCTTACCATCTAATTTGAATTGATGTTAATTGGAATTTGTTTTGTTTATAATCATTTTACTAGATTCGAGGCATTCATACACCTTGTAGACAACAAAAATAAGAAAATGTACATACATGAACTGTATAATTGTATCTTTTAGTCAATTTCAAGTGTAATATAATTTATGTATCTAAATTATTAGTAATAAGTATGAATATTTCATTCCAAAAGAACCAAAATCAATTTCAGATGGATCAATAATTAAATAAATATATACCTTCTATCTGTAGGCATTATTCAACATCTAAAACTGATAACTCAAGAAAATTCTCAAAATAAAATAACCATAATTTAGAATAATTTTATTTTAATCCCTAAATCCATAGTTACCTCAATAACCTCATCATTAATCAATATTTTAATCACATAGGCTATAAAATAACCTTCTACTAATATCTTTGATAATTTAATTTCCTTTTTGGAAATAATATTTCATTTTAAATCAGCTATTAATCATATGGGGAACATGTAAACCAACCAAATGAAACAACATACAAATTTCATTAATCACCATGAAAAATCAGTATATAATATTTTAATATAGTAAAAATTAGAAAAAATTTATATTTAATATTTAGATATTATACTTAAATGTTACCGTTAACTTGAATATAAATATCTCTAAAAATTCTCCTTTTAAAATCAATTAATTTTCTACCATCAATATTATCTATATCCCACAATATAATAGAAATTAATCAACATAAAAAATCACATAACATCCCCAAAGGGTTATTTAAACATCAACCAAAAAAATATTCCAAATACATCACATAAATTATTAAAAATAGGATGTTTGTCACTTTGAAATTATGACCATCCTCAAACTTATTAACCCATGATTGTATCTGTAACATTTAACATAACGTCACATGATAAAATACATTCATTTTAAATTTAACACAATCTAAATTCCTCAAATAATTTCATAAACAATTATATATTTCACAAAAATAGAAAATGAAATTAAATATCATCAATGATGACCTTACTCACTTTGTAATCCACTAATAAATTTTAAGCTCACCAATATTATACTACTAATTTCAATAATTTTATTTCATGAACAAAATATATGTTTTTTAAATTTCTATGGAACAAATCATCGATATTTCATTATCCATATATAAAAAACATCATTGATATAACACTTCCAAAACATAATAAAAAAATAATAAATACCTAAATACTTTCACCTCATATGTCTTTCAATAGTCATGATATTAACCCTTAAATTATGGCATTGTATTGAATAATTCTCAAATTCCAAAAAAATAATACATTAAACAAAAATGCTTCCATAGGTAGATATTAATTTATATCTTTCAAAATCATTATTTTTTTCACTTTAATTAGATGTTTTTCCCATTCATTTACTCATGGAAAACATATTCTTTTTCCTATTATACATTCACATGTATTGTTATTCTTATATTCCCAACATCTATAAATATGAATTTTCTTTCCATCATAGTGTCCACTACAGAAGTTCTTAGGGAACTCTGTAATTCATTTATTTGGTGAGTTTGAGAATTTTTTAATGTGAATGATTTTAATCATATATTAAAACACATTTTTAAGAATAATCACATGATCTTGCAGTCTATAACTCATTTGATTTGGATTCTCATGATGACAATAATTCCCTTTTATATTTGTCATAACTTTAATCCTCATTATTCGATCTACATACTAACACCAATAAATAGTGTGAGAAATTATAGTCACTATGGGGACTCATGAAAGATAATTTATTGGATTTATAAATCATGATACTTAATTTTCATTTAATTACATATTATATTTAACCTATGTTATCCATTATATTTACCAAAACATTAATACGTTTTCATATTATTATACATAAGTCTAAAGTTATAACAAATGTTATCTCATCCGAATTTCCAAAATGAATATGACCCTTCCAATGATACCAACTATTTTGATCCACATAATTCATAAAAATATATCACATATTAATAGATGAATATTCAATACATACTATACTAATCTAGGATTGAATCATATAAGTCTATGGTCCTTGGAAACATGGATACATGAACAATTGGTTCATAAGAGTTTCACATTTTGTTAGTCATAACTACCACCCTTTTAAGAAATATCAACACTAAAATTATTATTCATATTCAGGGGAAAGGAAACATAAGAAATGTTGAGGTATGATTCTCAATAATGGTAATAATGGAATATATCAATGATTAGATAATCATGACATGGTAATTAGATTATGGAAACCTAATATTAACATTTAAAATATAAACCCAATAAAAACCGATCAAAATTATATTTCATGGAATAATTCTTTGATGATTATAAGACAAAAATCATAAATTTATCCAAGAGTAGGAGATAAGAAAAAATAACATTTTCATTATATAAGTGTTTATTCCATTAACCTAATTATACAAAATAAGTTATTTAGTAGTGAAGGATCATTTCCAAGACTATCGTAGTGGAATAGGTTAACTCCACAAACCATCTTTGTAGTCACAATTGTCTCCCAAGACCATAATAGTGGAAAATTTACCTTACGAAACATGAATAACTCTCAATTTCATTACATATTTTCTCATAATATATCATTTAATACCCAATTAATATGATCGATATATAATTGTGGGCCCACGCATCCTGGGGTTTAACATAACAATCATATTTAGTTATAATGTGACCATCTTCCATGGTTATAACAAAACCACAATCCTTAGTCTTTACCATAACCACACAAAACATAATAAAAACATACATATATATTCTAATGTATCATAAAATATTCATCACATTATCATATATTGACCCCTTTAAAAAATGTGTTTTTTAAACGTTACATCCATTCATCATCGCATTACCTAGGAAAAAATGGGTTTCATAAAAGTATCATCAAAATAATCATTAACCATATAGGGTAAGACTATGAATTGTATAAGTGGATAATATACCCATTAAATCATAATTCACATCATAGTATATTATAGTATATGAATATTTATCAAACAAATCACTAATTATATTTTGAGGAAAATAACCATTACACTATGAAAATTAATTCTAAAATATAACTATTTCCAAATTATTATGGAATAAATTTTCATAGATAATATCCTCAGAAAATTATAAAATAAAACTAAATATTTTTGTTGGTAATTATGGTAAAAAATTACATTCATTTCATATACATTAAAATAAAACATTTCTTTTATAATGTTTTTGAAAAAGAATAAAATTCAATCATTTGGAAAGAAGACGTGAATATTACATTTAAAACATTTATAAAAAATTCATACATAGGTAAAATTAAATTAAAATGTTATAGAATAATATTTAATTCCATATTTGAATCCTTTATTTAAATCGTGGACATTAATGAAAAAGTATTTTCAACTAAAGGGAAAAGTACGAACGATTATCCCTACTAAAATATTTTTAATACCTCTTGTAATTATTGTGAGTAAAATGAATGGAATGATGTTATTCTTAAGAAAAAAATCGGAAAAAAATTCACGACTTCTTAAATAGGTGTATTGAAATATTTTAGCATCTGAATGTTAATCATTGACAATCCTGATAAACAATGAGATTATGACATAAAACCCTTAATACATTGGCAACAATATAATCATATTACCTATAATAAAATAACAATATATGGATATGTAAATCACAATAATGTTTATAACATGAAACATAACATACTTTTATTATCATAATATACACCACAAAAAAGAAAACTGTAGTGAATATGTGTGGAGTCAAATGGATATAAAAGTGACCAGAAATTATGATACCTCATGTATTACATTCTTCAATCACTTAGAAAAATTGATTCAAATACATTTATATTTATTTTAATATTATTATATAAACATAAAAGTATATATTAATCCATTTATTATCTATATATAACATATTATCACATATTGATTATCGATTCGTTATCAAAATTATAATTTTCATTGATATTAGTTTGATTTTGCATCTATGTTTTTCTTATTTAGTTTTTGTCTAGGTAGATTTATCATTATTATATAATGTACATAATTTAAATAGTTATACAATATTATATATATATATATTAATTATTTAATTTCTTAATAATCATCCATAAATGTAAACATATAAAATCTAATTACTTTATTTATAGAGATAGTAAGTTGTACATACACATGAACGTTCTTTTCACTTTTTTATGGATGGTATGAAAGAAAGATGAATAATAAATAAACCTTATAATAAAATTACTATTTCATATTAAAGTAATAAATTCATTAATTATATACTTATTAGCATCCATGTTAAATAGAAATGAGAAATGAATCGCATCGCTTCCTAGAGGTGGTAGTCCCCACATACGCATGAGGGATGTAATAATTCTCAAAGAGATTTCAAGGTAAGATTTTAGAGATGATATTTTAATTAATGAGTCAAAATTACTTTGTAAATATAATATATAAATAATAAACCAATAAAAATAAACATCCATAAAATATTAATATGTGAAATGAATTGTTTCTCAATGTGGCGATGGTAAGTAGTAGGTACACACAAGCAATACATTCACATCCCATTTGATGGGAATATGATGTATAAAAGAGTTTTTATAATCACAATAAAAATTTATTATATTTTGGATATTTATTGTATTAATTATTATTAGTAATAAATATTTAAACGTCGTCAATGATTACTTAAAAAGAAAGTGGTATGTTAATGCAGTTACCTCCCTTTAGAAATTACACCACTAGATATCATATTATAGATCCAAGGGTTAGTATTTTTTGAGAACCAAAACCTATATAATATGGATAATTATTTGGAGACATGATTTTTCATGGTATGGTAAATCTAGAAACCTAAATGTGGTGCAAAGAAAAGAAATTAGGGGAGTCGAATTAAAATTCAAAGGTTGTGACATCTGAAATTTTACAAAATATTACTATAAATTATTCTCTATGTATAAATAGATCCAAATTGATAATATTAAAATATAATATTATGACTAGAAATATAATCATCCAATATTTTTTTCCAGTTTTTTGTATATTTTCACCATTATATTTTTTTAACCCCCATTAACACTTTTTATAATTATGTTAATATTATAGTTTTCTAAAAATTAAGGGTTAATAATGTTACTATAAAATTAGAAAGACCAATAAATAGATAATGACATATTTTTAAAATCAAAGCCCATTCAATTTTTTTATTTTAATATTTTATATAATTTTATATAACATAATAAGATATTCGGTATCGTAAAGTATCATGAATATCATTTTAAACATTGTTCATTTTATTTCACTTGAAAAACCTCATGAAAATGGGCATTTAAAAGAAAGTGATTTAAAACCATGTTAATATGATATATATAACTAAAAATTCATGTTAAATATTAAATCTTTCGTATTATATCACTTTTAATATTTTTTTAAATATATATTTTATGTTTTTATTAACTGAGTAAGTATCACATTACTGTTTAAAATCATTAAAGGTAAATATTTAATCACTGAAAAATGTAAATAATTTACCATCATTAATATAAATTCATTATTAAAAAGTGGATGTTAATATCCACCTACCACATTATTGTTTCCCAACGGGAAGACCAAATAAGTCGATATTTTGTAACGTTCATTGATTTAAATTTTATATTTTTCATCTTAGTGGACATGTGTCCATTCAAAACATCAAGTATGAAAATAAGGTGGAAAAGTTGATATTTTATTCCTATAATAATAAATAAGATGAAAAAATCTATCCTTATCACTTAGTTATAATATAGAATAACACTACTACAAAAAATGGGAAAGCAAAGTGCCACCTTTATCAGCGCTAATCAAAAAGCACTGATAAAGTGAAGATTTGTCAGCACTTTTCTAGCACTGATAAAGGATAGTTTTTAATAGCACATTTGTAGCACTGTTAAAACCTGTCTCCAATTTTATTAAAAGGAGGCAGATAGTCTCCTCTATTTCATTGTGCCCCATGCTCTCACAGTACTATACCCTTGCGACTGCTTCCCTCCCCCCGATCTTCCCTTTGCCGGACCTCCTCTATACTCTTTCTCCTTATCCTCAACCCTCTTTCGTGGATCTTCCTCCCTTCCGAACCCTACTCCTCCTCTTAAACGGTTGGCGGCTCCTCTCGTGCACCCCCACTCCGGCGGTCGCGTCTTCTAGGCCTCGCAGAGGGCTCCCTCACCTTGAGTATTCCTTGGACTTCCGATTTCTTCACCCAAGGTCAGTGGATGCCCTAAATATTGTTTTGCAGTGTAGGTTGATCTTTAGGTTTTTCATGCAGTTGTCATTTATTGGAATTTCTTGTTCACAGTGTGTTGGAAAACCTTCTTTGAGGTTTGTAATTCCTTCATTTCTAACTTTTTTGTTTCATGCAGGAGGGGTTTACTCTTGTCTATCATTGGGGATGGTTTGCACTAGCCTAATTATGATAAATTAATTAGTTAAGTTAAATTCAAGGGCAAGGGTTAATGATTATTGTACTTTTACACCTTTGATATTATTGCGATGTTGTGTTTGTACGGACTGAATACCCCGCTAAAAATCATGGATATTAAGCGCCCTTTCTTTCACTATATTTGTTTTCATATGGAATCTTTTTTTCATGTTGTTGTGATATCACCCCAAAATGGAAATTGGATAACCACTTATATTTGGCTAATGAAATGCTTTCCCCTAGATTTATGGAATGTGTGATAACACTCTTAAATCCATGTTTAAGATATATGTTCCCCATAATATAAAGTCATATTCTTGATTATGGATGAGTCTTGGTGGATCTTGTAAAGGGGTGAAATCCACAAGACACATTTATAATAAACATTAAACATCATGGATGAGTCATGGTGGATCTTGGAAAGGGGTTAAATCCATGTTTAAGATATATGTTCCCTATATTAGTATCTATTTTGTCTAATGAAATGCTTTCCCCTGGATTTATGGAATGTGTGATAACACTCTTAAAGTAAAGTGAAATGTGCTAAAAGTCCATTTGTTAAATCTATAAAATGGTATTTGATGTGTTGTGATGTGTGGTCATCATAGTGGGGGTCACTATAATTGGTTTTGATGTGGTTTGGGATGATGTATGGTTTGTTTTTCCATGATTTTGGTTTGGAGAGGTGATGGTTTGTTTTTCCATGATTTTTGGGTAGTGAGGGGTTGAATCATTTGGTTTTTCATTTTGGGTGGCAAGGTGATGGATTGTTTGGCCATGCTTTGGGGGTGCTGAGGTAATGATTTGTTTCGTCATTCTTTTTGGGGCAGTGAGGCGATGATTCTATGGGAATGATGATCTATGTTTTATGTATGGTTTCGTTATGCTAGAATCCAAGGTAGTGAAGTAATAATTATTTAATAATTATAGAAATGGTTGGATTTTGGTTTGCATAATGGGATTGGATGGAAATTATAAATGTGTCTTGTGGATTTATCCCCTTTCCAAGATCCACCAAGACTCATCCATAATCAAGAATATGACTTTATATTAGAGGGAACATATATCATAAACATGGATTTAAACCCTTTACATGATCCACCAAGACTCATCCAAGATGTTTAATGTTTATTATGAATGAGGTGACTAGTAGAAGTGGTTAAAAGAATGTTTAATGTTTTGTTGCAGGTTGGTGGGTGCTAGAACTATTGGTAAGCGGGCTGGAAAGTGTGTTAATTTTGATGGGGGTTTATCCTGGTTCTATTGATTTCCAAATCATTATTGAAAATGGTTAGGCTATATTAGTATCTATTTATATAAGGAATTAGTTCTCTACTACTTTGTATTTGGAAGTATTTTTTTGTGTATTTGAATCATAAATCATAATATTTCAGATTCAAAAAGGATGTAGAAGAGTAAATATTGGATGGATGCTAATTTTCGACAATAGAGTATGAGAACGGAGTGAAAGAGTTCATCAAGTTTGCAAAGTATCATGCAACCTTTGTTCGTGTTTACATTGTTGTTATTATAGATTAATTACTCCAGAAGAGTTGGATGAACATTTGATATGTCACGGAATAGATCGGAGTTATAAATGTTGGAATAAATACGGGGAAAAAGCGAATGTAGCTACTGGCTGAAATAAAACTGTATTTTATGGATCATCAGATATGATTACAAATATGGATAATGAAGAAGACCGTATAGAGGATGTGATTACAGATGTCAATGATGATGAAGATCGTATTGAGGAAATGACAAGGACAGTTGAACATGAACTTTGTGATTGCCCAAAACTGTTTGAGAAGTTAAAGAGTTGTGCAAAGACATCATTGTATGCTGGTTGCACTAAATATACTGCAGTGTCAGCTATACTGAAGTTGTATAAATTGAAAGCAGGAAATGGATGGAGTGATGTCAGTTTCACGGAACTACTTTCTCTTTTGAATGACATGCTTCCAGAAGATAATGAGCTCCCAAGCTGGACATATGGAGCTAAACAAATGCTACGCTCGATGGGATGATTTCTGAAAGAATACATCCCTGCCTGAAAGACTATATATTGTTTCGCAAGAAGAACAAATCATTTACAGAATGCCCAAAGTGTGGTGCTTCTCGATACAAGAAAGATGAATGCAGTCCTACGAAAGTTGTATGGTACTTTCCAATCATTCCAAGGTTTAGGTGTCTATATAGAAGTGAAGAAACTGCAAGACAATTGTTGTGGCATGCAGATAAAATAAATAAAGATGGAAAATTACATCACCCGACCAACTCTCCTTAATGGAAGAGAATTGATCATGAGTATCATGAATATTGAAATGAGCCAAGAAACCTGCGTCTTGCGTTATTTACCGATGGAGTGAGTCCTTTTGGTTTTCAAACAAACACTCATAGTACATGACCTGTTATGTTGGTAAATTATAACTTCCCACCCTGGTTATGCATGAAATGGAAATTCATTATGTTATCTTTGCTTATATCAGGACCAAAACAACCAGGTAACGATATTGATGTATATTTGGCTCCCTTGATCAAGGATTTGAAGTTTCTGTGGGATTCAGGTGTTATGTTGTATGATGCTTATGAAAAACAATACTTCACATTGAGAGCGATGTTGTACGGGACAATAAATGATTTCCCAGCTTATGGAAATTTTTCAGGCTATAGCATTAATGGAACTCAAGGGTATCATGTGTGCGAAGAAGATACATAATCAATTATGTTGAAACATTCATCGAAATATGTGTTTCTAGGACATCATAGATTTCTACCCCATCGACATAAGTACCGATCTTGGACGACATCATTCAATGGAAGTTTAGAACAACGCAAAACACCGTCTCCACTAACAGGTGATCAGCTGTTTTAGAAAGTTGAAGACGTGAACATTGTTTTTTTTAAACCATTTTCGAAAAACCATACGAAAATCAGTTGGAAAGAGATCAATTTTTTTTGAATTACCATACTGGAAATGTCTGTATGTCAGAAATTTTCTTTATGTGATGCATGTGGAAAAAAATGTATGTGACAGTGTTATCGGAACATTTCTAAATGTGACTGAAAAACAAAGGATGGAATTAAGGGAAGGTTGGACATGTTTGACATGGTAATAAGAGAACAGTTGGCTCCCGTGAAAGGTGAAAATCAAATGTTTCTTCCTCCAGCTGCATACACTCTTTCTAGGGATGAGAGATATCAGTTTTTCAACTTCTTCAATGATGTAAAGTTTCCAGAGGGGTATTCATCAAATATCAAAAACATTGTGTCAATTAATGATTTGATGTTAAAAGGTTTGAAATCACATGACTGCCATGTTGTGATGCAAGATTTAATTCCTATCTCTTTACGTTTCATTTTTCCCAAGAATGTTCGTAATATGTTAACCAAACATTGTTTCTTCTTCAAAGCTATAAGCATCAATTTATTAGTCCCGGTGAAATTTCCAACTATGGAAAGAGAAATTGTCATCATATTATGTGAATTAGAAATGTTATTCCCGCCATGATTCTTTGATATGATTGTTCATTTGATGGTTCATTTGGTGAGAGAGGTTCGATTTTGTGGTCCTGTTCACTATAGATGGATGTACCCCGTTGAACGGTTTATGAAGATTTTGAAAGGGTATGTCAAAAATTGAATTTGGACAGAGGGTTATATTGTAGAGTGATATATTTTTTAGGAAGTCTTTGAATTCTGTACCGAATACCTATCTGATTTGGAAATCATTGGTCTGCTGAAATCTTGTCACACTGGACGCATTGAGGGTGGGGGAATTTCTGGAAGAGATGTTGTGACAATCAATATTACAGATCGGGAGCAGGCCCTCCTTTATGTTTTGTAAAATAGTTGGGAGGTTTCTCCATATATTGAAACCCACAATGAAATTTTGAGACAGTTTAATCCATCAAGGGATGAAAAATGGATATCAAATACACATAATCACCAGTTTATAGGATGGTTTCGAGACCATATTTTTAAGGAGTTAGATGAAAATCCGAATTCAATTTCCGAATGACTTCGATAGCTAGCTGCCAGACCAAGCGTGTATATATTATCTTACAATGGTTATGTAATTAATGGTTATACATTCTATACAGATGAACATGATGAAGATAGTACCATGAAAAATAGTGGAGTAACAGTTGTGGATGAAGCGATGCATGTTTCTGGTAGTAAGGATAGAAATCCACTTTATGTGAATATTTCATACTTTAGCATTATCAAAAGAATATGGGAGTTGGATTATACGACATTCCAATTGCCTATTTTTCAATGCAACTTGGTTGATAACAACAGTGGTGTTAAAATAGATGAATTGGGATTTGTGAAAGTTGATTTCAGTAAATAAGGGTATAAAGGAGAACAATTTATAATGAAATCACAAGTGGTACAAGTATTTTATGTCCCAGACCCTGCAAACCAAAAGTGGTCGATTGTTCTGTTATCCTCCAAAACTATTGAAGGGTCCAATGAAAATTAAATTGAGGATGATCCTTTCAGTGGGAAGTCACAATCATTTCTCAGTAGTCCCAATGAAGACGAAATTTTGTATGTCATAGGAGACCACAATGAAAGGTTTTGGATTATCGATAGAGGTGTCAAATCCCTTCAGCCATTGAAAAAAAGAGAGTTCAATAAACATGTTATATTTTGTTTTTAATATAGAACATGTTTTCTCAAGTTATTATCTTATCATTATTTTATTATGTGATCCCACTTAAGTGTTAAACCTTTTTGCAGATAATGACTTCTGCACGTTCTGGTGCTCCAAACCTTGAGGCTGAACAAGCCTCTCAAGCTGCTGCTGCTGCTTCTACTGCTGCTGCTTCTGCTGCTGCTACTTCTGAACAAGCCTCTCAAGATTCTCAAGCCTCTCAACCTCAAACTATTATTGTTGGTGATGATGCTTCTGCTATTGGTGCTCCTCTTGTTGAGGTCCAACAACCATCTGAACATGCTGATTCTAGCATTTTAGATGAAAACATCGATGATGCTGATATAGACGAAATGATTGGGGATAAAGGAGTAGCATCGTAGAAAAAATAGGTGTGTCTTAGTTTAACAGTGTTGGATAACGTTCTAAAGGCAAAGAGAAAAGGAATCAAATTTGATGTCGGATGGAATGCACGGGGCCAACACGTTAACCCCAACAAAGCAATGTTTCGCAGTTACATTGGAATTGTCACTCAGCAATGCGTGTCGATTGACATAGCTTCATGGCACCATGTTGCGTCCGTCCTGAAGGATGTGATGTGGGAAGAAATTACAGTAACATTTTGATTTCTTTTCTTTAATTTACTAGTAAATAAAATAATGAAACAATGTCTTACTCTGCACAATCAATTGCAGAGTGCATTTATAGTAGATGATTCACACATGACTTAAGTACTAAGGCTTGCGGGAAGGTGTCATCAAGGTTTTCGCACTGTTCTTACAAAATATCATATGAAATATTCCAAGGGTAAAATGAACCCGCACCCACCCATTTTCTACACTCACATGATATCCCAAGAATCATGGGATTCATTTGTTGGTCATCGTGGGGATCAAAAGTTTCAGGTACATTGTGACTGATAATATGTTGTTTGAGGATATACATGTATTCATCACTTTGATTGTCAATATTTCGTTTATGAAACAGAAACTCAGTACTGAAAACAAGGAACACACATCAAAACCGATGTACCCCTATCATAAAGCAAGGATGGGGTACATCTCACTAGAAAAGAAAATGGTGCGTATTTTAAATTTACAGTGATATTGTTATGTGTCAAGAAAAAACTTTATAAAAATCTTTCTCTATTTATATGTAGATTGATGCCTCTGAAACCAAACACACATCCATCCCTCGTCATGTGCTATGGAAGGAGACACGTGTGGATAAGGAAGGGAATCTAGTTGATTAAAACACACAAAGAGTGTGAGAAATATGTGTAAGTATGACACGATAAAATGTTTTGTTTTAAATTGCCATTACATAATAATAATAACTTATTTTCTTATATCCGACAGTCACAGGAGTCAGGTACTCTTGAAGCTGGTGCAAACATATTAGAGACATCTTTAAAGCGACCAGAACAATATGGTCGCGTCAGAGCTGGGGGGTTTAGGTTGACACCCCGAGTATATTATGAGAAAAAAACAAGAAGATGAAAAAAATGAAGAAATTACAGCAATGAAAAATATACTAGAAACTCTTGAATAACGGTTTCAATGGAAGGGAGAGTTTCTAGCAACATTAATGGGTGATAATCCAAGAGAAGAGACAACTCAGCAACAACCAGCGCATGAAGATCCTAGCCCACAGCCCACCAGCTTTGAGGCGAGCCATTCCACTCAAAGAGCTATCTTAGACGTGGTAATCAATATTCTCTTAATTGTTCTGATGAATTGTGAATCAGGAAAACACTGATTTATTCCTATACTAATCTTGTGTAGGGTGATAAAGATTGTGATTTATATCTTTCAACACCCACCTATCGCCTTGTAGCGAGGGCTACAATATTCTGCATCTCAGAAGACATGCTGCATAATAGACCACATCCAAAAGATCATCTGAATGTGACGATTATGGTATCTCATGAGCCAATAACACAACTACATGTTCCACTTTATGATGATGATATTTGTACAGTGAAACAGGCTATTGGTTCATTCATTTCATGGCCATCACAACTTTTGAGACTACATGCCGAAAAAGAGGTATTTATTTACAGTTTTATAAGCCAAAACTATAACAAAAAAAGGTCTGAACCAATGAATTTTATTATAGACGAAGAAAGGGGATGAGGTGAAAGGAAAATTGGGAGCATCGAAAGGATCGACCAGCCGATCAAAAAGATATACTAAAACTGGAATTACACCACCTATTCTCTATCCACATTTAATTGCATTGAATACTCATGTGGATATGAAGTTGAGAAATGGTATTGGACATGTAGTTGTTTTTTAAGAGAATATGTATGGAGAGGAAATACAAGATTTTGTTGCTGCTGAGAATGTAAATGAGATCCTTGAGTATGGGTGGCTCAGTGTCACAAGTGTAAATGTGTATATGAGTTATGTTTTCGACCCCATCGCTTTTCCAAAAGCTGATATATTGTGCTAATTATGATTAAATACATTTTATATTATTGGAAGACATATATATGAAAAGTTGTTGAAGGGTTTTCCTCATGAGCCAAAATTCTGACCTGTCAGTCCTCATATCACATCAACACAAGAAATACAATTATCAGAATCAAAAAATAAGGAAAGGGCGACTGCTTTGCTGAAATAATTTGACAGCAAGATAACGGAAGACAGACTCTTCCTCATACCAACCATGCAGGGGTAAAACTCTACGATTAAATCATATCAATTATATTTTCATTTCTTTCATTACTTATTCCATTTTGTGTATTTAGGCAACATTGGCTGCTAATTGTGGTGAATTTGGATACTCCCAAGATTTATTTTCTGGATTCAAAGCACGGATATCCAACAAACCGACCACATGTGATTCAGTTTGTAAATCTGTAAGACACTACATCCTAAGTTTTAGGTCTAAACATCAAGTTATATAATATATATTGTCTTTTACTGAGGATTATGTTATGATAGGGCGGTGTACCAATATCGTCTAAATCATGGTATGAGGACAGGGGTTAAGCATAATGAGACAAGTAAGTACTACATCTGGACAAATATCTGGGAATATATAATAAAATTGCACTATCCAAACTTATATCAAAACAAGTTACTTACTCGCCTCATGATCAATGTTTCTGCAGTGTCCAAAACAAAAAAACGACAAAGATTATGGTTATTATGTTTGTATTTTCATGAGAGATATCATTTTAAATGGAAAAACTATCATCCCTAAAGAGGTATTTTCTAAAACAAGTACTATTTCCTTTAAATTATTTATTAATTCTTTATTTATATATTTTTCAGTACTATTATGAATGCCGAAAAGCTTCATATTCACATGACGATGTAGATATGTTCAGAAACGAGTGGCATGCATACCTGATGCAAGATTTTCCAGAAATATCATGAAGATATAACTTTTTTTTCAAGATTTGCATACGCGTATAATTGGTGGAAATTTTTGAGAGGGGTTCATGGGGATAAAAAGATGAAACATTCTTGTATGTAAATCATTGTATAAAAATTGTAATTATTATTAAATAAAACATTCTTTCTCCAATGGTTCATTTGTCCATTTTTAATCGTACACGTCACACATGAGTCATGGATCGTTGTGCAAAAGAATCAACACAATCAGAAGCCGTTAGATCGGTTCGGCGTATGTACGTAAAATATTGCCCATTTTAAAAAAAAAATACATACACTTGGAGTGATAATGGTCACACTGTGACTCGGATTGAGGCCGGGTTGACTCATACACGTCACATATGACCTATGAATCATTTTCCTAATGTGTCAACACAATCCGAAGGCATTTGGTCGGTTTCCCGTATGTCAGTTGTTGATTTCTCACTTAAAAATAAGTCCATTTTGAACAAAACAGAGGCACTTGGAGTGGTGTCAGCCACACCAGGCCTCAGATTGAGGAGGGGTTGACTCGTACACGTCACATTTGAAGGTGAGTATGCATACACGATAGTTGACCTTCTTAGAGAAGAGTTTCTCAAAGTGTATAATAGACATGAAGCAATGAAGATCATTAGAGTGTTGGAGAAAATGTGGTTGCTACAAACAATGTGGAAATCAGCTTGTTCAAGGCGGCCTAAGTTACAAATTGCAGGTATTGCACTTTATTTTTTTCTGGAGGGTTTCATTTTAAATGCATTTTGGAATGATCATTGCTAGACATTGTCTTTTGGGTTTTTTTGACAGTCGAGGGGAAAGGGTGGGGTATGCAGACATTAGAGGATATGTCGAAGGGTGATATTGTGTGTGAATATGTTGGAGATATGTTAACTCACACAATTCTAAAAAGAGTCACTATTTAAAAGAAAGTCACAAGTTTATGTGGGCAGTGAATTTCTCTATGTATCATGAGCGTTCTAATTCAAATCTTGGTTGGAAGATCATTGTAGTAGAAAATGATCTAAAAGTGGGGGATGTGTGAATATTTGAGCATGTCTTTAGTAGTTTCCCTCAAAATCTCTTTAAACTGACCATCTTGAGATGTATCTAAACTTGAGACTTTATTTTAAATAGTGAATATTTTCAGAACTTTGTGAGTTAACATTTCTCCAACATATTCACGCACAAAATCACCCTTCGACATATCCTCCAATGTTTGCAGACCCCACCCTTTCTCCTAGGCTGTCAAAAAAACCTAAAAGACAATGGCTAAATATGATCATTCCAAAATGAATTTAAACTAAAACCCTCCAGAAAAAAATATGGACAATACCTGCATGTTGTAACATAGGCCTCCTTGCACAAGCTGACTGCCACATTGTTTGTAGCAACCACATTTTCTCTAACACTATAATGATCTTCATTGCATCATGTCTCTTATACTCTTCTAGAAACTCTTCTCGAAGAAGGTCAACTATCGTGTATGCATACTCACCTTCAAATGTGACGTGTACGAGTCAACCCCGCTTCAATCTGAGGCCTGGTGTAGCTGACACCACTCCAAGTGCCTTTTTTTTGTTCAAAATGGACTTATTTTTAAGTGAGAAATCAACAACTGACATATGGGAAACCAACCAAACTCCTTTTGATTGTGTTGACACTGTAGGAAAACGATTCATGGGTCATATGTGACGTGTACGAGTCAACCCCGCCTCAATCCGAGGTGCGGTGTGACCGGTATCACTCCAAGTGTATGTATTTTGTTTAAAATGGACAATATTTTATGTACATACACCAAAATGATCTAACGACTTCTGATTGTGTTGATACTTTTGTAAAATGATCCTTGACTCATGTGTCACGTGTACGAGTCAACCCAGCTTCAACTTGAGGCACGGTGTGGCCGACACCACTCACAATGTCACTATTTTGTTAAAAATCGAATTAATTTTAAGTGAAATCAACAAATGACATACGACAAACCGACCAAACGCATTTCGATTCTGTTGAATCATAAGGAAAACGATCCATGGGTCAAATTTGACATGTACGAGTCAACCCCGCCTCAATCCGAGGCGCGGTGTGACCGGTATCACTCCAAGTGTATGTATTTTGTTCAAAATGGACAATATATTTCGTACACACGCCAATATGATATAATAGCTTCTGATTGTGTTTATACTTTTTCACAATGATCCATGACTCATGTGTGACGTGTAAAAGTCAGCCCCGTATAAATACGAGGCCCGATGTGGCCGAAACCACTCATAGTGTCTCTGTTTTGTTAAAAATATACTTAATTTTAAGTGAAATCAACAACTGACATACGGCAAACCGACCAAACGCATTCGGATTCTGTTGAAACATAAGGAAAATGATCCATGGGTGAAATTTGGCATCTAATAGTCAACCCCGACTCAATATGTGGCCCGGTGTGGCCGACACCACTCAAAGTGCCTCTATTTTGTTCAAAATGTATTTATTTTTAAGTGAAATCCAAAACAGACATACGGGAAACCCACCAAACGCCTTCGGATTGTGTTGACACTTTAAATAAACAATTCATGGGTCTTATGTGACATGTACGAGTCAACCCTGCCTCAATCTGAGGCGCGGTGTGGCCGGTATCACTCCATGAGTATGTATTTTGTTTAAAATGGACAATATTTTACACACATACACCAAACTAACCAAACACATTCGGTTTCTATTGAAACATAAGTAAAACTATCCATGAGTCAAATTTGATGTGTACGAGTCAACCCCACCTCAATCCTAGGCCCGGTGTGGCCGACACCACAAAAAGTGCCTCTGTTTTAGTTAAAAATGGACTTCATTTTAAGTGAAATCAACAACTGACATACAGAAAACCGACCAAACGCATTCGGATTCTGTTGAAACATTAGAAAAACGATCCATGGATAAAATTTGACGTGTACGAGTCAACCCCACCTCAATCTGAGGCCCGGTGTGGCCGAAACCACTAAAAGTGCCTCTATTTTGTTCGTAATGGTCTTATTTTTAAGTGAAATCAACAACTAACATACCGAAAACCGACCAAACGCATTTGGATTCTTTTGAAACGTAAGAAAAACGATCCATTAGTAAAATGTGACACATATGAGTCAAACCCACCTCAATCTAAGGCCTGGTGTGGCTGACACCACTCCAAGTGCCTCTCTTTTGTTTAAAATGGATTTATTTTTAAGTGAGAAATAAACAACTCACATACGGGGAACCGACTAAACTCCTTCGGATTGTGTTTACACATTAGTAAAATGATCCATGTGTCATATGTAATTTGTATGAGTCATCCCTGCCTTAATCTGAGGCGCGGTGTGGCCGGTATCACTCCAGGTGTATGTATTTTTTTTAAAATGGACAATATTTTACATACATACGCCAAACCGACCAAACACATTCGGCTTCTATTGAAACATAAGGAAAAATATCCATGAGTCAAATTTGATATGTATGATTCAACCCCACCTCAATATGAGGCACAATGTGGCCGAAACCACTCAAAGTGCCTCTATTTTCTTCAAAATGGACTTATTTTTAAGTGAGAAATCAACAACTGACATACGAGAATCTGACCAAACACATTCGGATTCTGTTGAAACTTAAGAACAATGGTCCATGGGTCAAATTTGATGTGTACGAGTCAACCCCAACTCAATCTGAGGCCCAGTGTGGCCGAAACCACTGAAAGTGCCTATGTTTTGATCAAAATGGACTTATTTTTTAAGTGAAATCAACAACTGACATACGGGAAAACCGACCAAACGCCTTAAGATTGTGTTGAAACTTTAGGACAACGATTAATGGGTCATATGTGATGTGTACGAGTCAAACCCGCCTCAACTATCGTGCATGCATACTCAGCTTCAAATTCATGGGTGCAAGTACAAGGCATAGATGAAGATAAACAATTTCCAAAACAAGTTGACCAACATGCATCATCCTCGATGGAAGTAAGATAGAAATTCACATGGACATTCATAAAGATATTATTTTGATGTATATAGTGAAAGGGTGGTGGATGTTCATTGTTAATGTTCGTCTACGGGACTTTCACCTTCTATTCTCCTCTCGCTATGTTTCAACATCATGCAATAGCCTTATATCATGTGGGGTTCTAGTGGTTCTTTCCCGATGATGGAGGTGTTAAACATCAGGTGGTGGAGTTTTTGAGCTAAAGCGTATAGTGGGGAGAAACATATAAATTAAGTGGTCGGTTGATGACATGATCAGCGTTTTGAATTAGATAGTCTTGGGTAAATTCCATCTTAAGTGTTTCGATTGGTTCTGTACATTGAGATGATGGTTGTGGTTGTGGTTGGGTTGTGTTATGGGTTTTTGGGGAAATGTAAGTATTTAATTGTTGGGTTGTGATCGGTTGATGACATGTTTTTGGTTGATATACTGGTTTTTCTGCAGGTCTGTTCGGCTAGCCGTACTGATGCAGATTTTTTATTTGCAGCAGGCAGGGATTTAACAGGGCTTTTTTTAGCGCTGTTAAAGTCATGGATTTAACTGCACTTTTTTAGCGCTGTTAAAGGAGACCTTTAACAGCGCTTTTTTAGTGCTGTTAAAGGTGACATTTAACGGCTCTTTTTAGCACTGTTAAAGGTGCCCTTTAACATCGTTTTTTAGCGATGTTAAAGCCCCCCCATTATCAGCGCTGAGCTTTACAGCGCTTTTCTAGCGCTGTTAAAGCCCGATTTTACCGCTGATATTTCCCATTTTTGTAGTAGTGTCACTTGATTTACCCATTACAAATGTGATAAATTTAATACGGTTATTATTCTCAATGAACAAAAAGGGGCCTAATTATAAAATTGGATCCCTATAATTAAAAATAGGAAATCCATTTTTATAAAATTTCATACCTATTAGTGGAATAAATTAAAAATTATCATTCCAAATATATCTAAACCCATTTTTAAGAAAAATAAAATTTTTATATATAAAACATCTTTTATTATTATCCCATGAATAGAAAAATTATAAATGAATGTTAATTTTTTTATTTAATATATTTTATATAATTTTAATTGAAATAAATAAATAATATTTATTAATATAATTTATTAATATAAAAACACATTTTGTGCTTGAATATCATTTTTCAGAAAAATTCTTTTTCTGTATAAAAATATTTGTATAAAAAATTAAAACATAAAATTGATTCCAATTAAATTAATTATAATATTTAAAATTTAGTATAAATAATATTATATTTAGAATTATTATAAAAAATGAAACAATGTACATTATTTAAATGAAAATATAGTTTTCATAAAAATCTATATTTTTTTATTATATATCTAAAAATATGAATATTAAAAAAAATTATCATAAATTTATTTTTAGATTGTTTTGAAAAGATGTATTAAAAAATATTACTTTGTAAAAATATAATTTTTAATTGTAAAATAAATTATTAATCATATTTTCTCAGGAAAAAAATACAAAAATAGTTTTTAAATAATTTTTTTTTAATAAAAGGGATTTTCTAAAAATTGATTATTTATTTATTTTAAGTTATCAATAAATTTACATGATGTTGATTTTTTATTTATATATAAAAAAAATTAACACATTTCAAAATTTTCAATTTAACATCTATGTTATAATATATATATTTTTATAATAACGTTTCATTGTTTTTTTTGGTTCGGTAGTGCATATGTATTACGCTATCATAGAAATTAAATTTATTTTGAAAAATATTTCATACAAGTTTTGGGTTTTAGAGAGAGGGTTCCTATAAAAAATTAAAAATTTTAATTTTAATAGATTAATTTACATTGAATATACAAGCGTCCATCAAACAAATATAATTTTTAGGTAGGGAAGTAGGGGAAATGGGATTTGTTAAAGAACAAATCTGGAAGGATCCATTGGGTACAAATCGCTTGAACTCTTCCCAACACCATCATAAGGGAAATTGGATCCTCTATCTAGTACATGGAAATTGTGTGGTAAAATTCTCAGATATGTCATCTACTTCTTATAATTATTCCTTTTAATTCATTTATTATCATGGTCGGTTAATTTTACTAATAAGATTTGATTATTATTGTCAATTTGATGAAATTCAATTAATACTCTTAAAAAAGATGACGTAAAATTATAATAGTCAACATTATTAGTATATAGATTACACATGATTTATTTGATTCATGGTATTTTTCTCATATAATTCCAAGAATAATGGATTTTAGAAAATTATGAAATTTTTTTCATTTATCGAACCTTCCACAAGAAGCATGTTTCTAGGATTAAGAATTATTATGATTATTTACATTTTACATCATTATTTTGATTTATATTTTACCATTAATGAGGATTTATAATTAAATTAAATTATTATTAGTTTTATAATTTTATGATTACATCTTTCACTAAATAAAAAAAGGCAAGGAATAAAATCAAAGTAAATATAGAGGCCTAGGGACTTTACCTAGAGACCTACTGCTCACCCCCAACCATTAACAACCAACCACCAATGGTGGGATTAAATATTATTTTTTATATTAAATCATTAAATACATTTTTAATTCACCATTAACATTACCAATTTTACTTAATATAAATAATTATTTATTACTTATTTATAAATCATTTTTGACATTAATTGAACTTTTCTTCATATTCAAGGTTATTCAAGTAATATGATATTAAAAAAATATTAAAATCTGTGAAATTTATATTTAAGAATATAAATAATTTATTACCTATAATTTTCATCCCTAAAACCAATATAAGACTCTTTTTCATCTTAATTTTATAAATTTTTATATTTCAAAACTACCATCATTAAATATTCTTTTGTATGATTTTTTTTTTAAATTTTACATAAGTAATTTCGATAATTTTCTAAAAATTTAATATTTAAAATAAATTAGAAAATTAAAATAAATTTATTATTAGTCAATATTATCATCTAAACCCATTAATAATGTTATTTATTCCAATTTATAGCATGATCAATGGTTTAAAAGAATATTTTACTCTTTATACAATTCATAACAACCAGCAAACAATTTTAAAAGTTAATTTTTTCGATTAAATTAATATTAATAAATATACATCATTACAATAGATTAATCATCACATTTATCTTCCATGATTAAAATTTACTTATACCCTCATAAGTTTCAATAAATTTATTCCTTATTTTATATAAAAATATAATATTAATAAGATGAATTTAATTGATACTCAAATTGTTATTTAAAATGAATTTCACGTCAAATTCATTATGAAAATTATAACTTTGTAAAATTCAAAAATGTAATATCAAAATAAATTCAATAAATCATTATTTTTTAGGTATAAAAATAAAATATCATTTATTATCATTTGAAAAAGTATTTTTTAACAAAAGTGGTTATACATCACATGTACTTCTCACTATCACACATTTACTTTAATTTTTTTCTAAAATATTTTTGATGAAACATTATTAGTCAATATATATATATATATATATATATTATTCTATAAGGATTCATCTATAATCACTTAACATTATATTTTTTAAATATATTAAAATCACATATATGTGTGTCTGTGTGTGTGTGTGTGTCTGTCTGTTTTATAGAGTAACATATGTTTCATTTAAAACCAAAAATATACATACAATTTTTAAGAAATGAAAATTTCTTTTCACTGATATTCAAAATATAAGATTTTGTGAAAAATATATACAATATAAACACCTTATAAATATTTAATCAAACAATAAAAATATTATCTAACATTTTAACTCCATAATAAATTTAAATGTGTAATTGTATCAAATATACCTCCATAATGTATATTAGACTTCCCAACAATTATTATTTAAAAATAAATCAAGACACTATACTGACCTCACCCCTAAATAAATTGTTTCCAAAAAAACTACACACATTTTAAAACATGTGAGTATAGATTTCCTTCATATCTTCTTTATGTAATCTAATATCTTCTTCAACCATACAATTTTTCCTTATAACTGTAACCAGATATGTTTCTTAGTTTCACAACACTTTTTGTTTAGTATAAATAATGTTATATGGTTTCTCCCCATAAAATATATTCACCTCTAGTTACAATACTTAAGAAATTCTAATAATAGATTTATCATATAGTATAATTTATTAATACATAAATTTTAAACATCTTATGTACATGATAAAATATTATAGGTTATGACACTCAGTAATAAATAAATCCCATTATCTCTAAAACTGTATATTGATCAATAGATTGATATAAAAATTTTCTTCTCCTACTAAAATAAATTACAGCTTTTCGTATATATATTTTAAGAAAAACTGATCTCCTATCTCTAATGGATCATTTTTTCCTGATTATATACATAGCTATTTTTCAAGATTTGATCTACCATTATATGGGGAATATTTCTGAATGATTCCTTTAATGTATTATTATAGTTTTACTATTCATCTTAATTCAGAATTTGGTCTATGTATTCGTAAATCATTAAATTTATCATTTACTCCATACTTTTTCTGTGGTTCGACAATACTGGTTTATCCTTGTGATTATGGACTTGAGTGATAATAGCCACCATGAAAATTTAATTAGAAACAATAATGAGAGGGAAAAGGATGAAATGTCGCTACGATTAGGGACTTTAAAATGTTATGTATGGTGAGGATAGTATATAACATCATCATCTGGTGAGAAAGGTACATATATATTATTATTGTTAGTAAGGGGTTATTTTAATTCATTCAGGTCAAATATATTAGGTTTTTTTAACATGGGCCTTCTGGTCAGGAATTTCGGGCCACTGTGTCATGTAATGGTTTCATTCTAACCTTGTTCAATAGAAAAATTATATAAAAAATATATTTAAGTAATAAGTAATATTGTGTCCTAGTCTCTTCACTCTTGCACAAGTTCTTATTGTTAACCATATGTTCCCACAAATGTATCTCCTTAAAAATCCCCCTTTACACCACTTCCGTTCCAAGTGTATCTACATACATAAAGATCAATTCACATCCACAACAGATCATATAAATCCATCCATCCAACTATATTTTATGCACTAGATTTTTTCATTCTAATAACAAGTATGTTTGTGACCTTATAGGGTTTCTAGAGTGGTAACCTCCTTTTCTCTTCAACCTTCTCTCTTGTTTCCTATCAATAGACCACATGAACCCCACTTTTCATGGTATAAAAGAAGTGGATAAGTAAATTATTTAAATAAACCCTAAATTCATTCACTAGAATCACTCTCTCCATCACTACCACAAAACTGGGCAAGGCATGCACCTACCTTTATCAGTGCTAACGGAAAGGCACTGATAAAGGGGTAGGGCATTATCAGCGCTCAAAAAAGAGCTGATAAATGTACCCTATATCAGCACTAAAACAAGAACTGATAAAGGTGTACCCATTATCAGTGCTTTTTTATCTCTGATAAAGCGTACATTTATTAGCTCTTTAAATATCCGTTTATCAGCGCTTTTCTTAGTGCAGATAAAGGTTACATTTATCAGCGTTTTTCTTAGCGTTGATAAAGGTTACATTTATTAGCGCTATACTTCATATGAAATTATTATATTTATATTCTAATTTTTTTTATTGTATACATTAAATAAAAAACAGAAGTTATACATATATATATATATAATTAAATAATTATAAGATTAATATTAAATATAATTATTATATTTATTGGATTTATTAGATTTATTAATTCATTATATATATATATATTTGTTATATTTTTTTATATTTAATGTATTTTTTTTTATTTATAAACATATAATACTTTTAATATATATGTATAATTAAAATTATTGAATATATGTTCATTTTCTAATGAATTTGGGTCAATGAATATAGCATCCGTAAATGTTATCTGATCATATATGTGCATGATTAATGTACATTTATAGGTTATAATTACATATCACCTTTATGTGTTATTGATTTATAATTCATTATGTTACCCATATTATATATATGTTCTAAAAAATGTCCACTTATAATTAAATTACATTATATTTAAAAAATAAATATATATTTTATTATATTTTCAATGATATATACATAAATATACCTTTCAAATAATTTTATAATTATATATAAATATATATTTATTTATAGAGTTATATATATTAATAAATATATATATATATTTATCATAAAAATCATTTTAAATAAATATATAATAATATAAAACATTATTAAATTTGTACATTTATCTGAGATTTTATTAGAGCTGATAAAGTATGGATTTATCAGCGCTACAAAAGCACTGATAAAGTGGGTCTTTATCCATGCTAAAATGAAAAGAGATGATAGAGACACCCTTTATCAGTGCTACAAAAGTGCATATAAAGTCCATCTTTAATCAGCACTAATAAAGCGCTGATAAAAGGAGACTTTATGAGCAATTTTCATTTTAGCGCTGATAAAGAACCCCTTTATCAGTGATTTTTAGTAGCGTAGATAAAGTTTCCCACGAGATTTATAAATTCCATCTGGTCCTCCTCCTCCTCCCTGCACCCTGTCAGGCTTTCACAGAATCCCTACACTACGCCTCCACCACTGCCTCATCTCCACCGCTACCTCCTTCTCCTCCTCCTCTGTCGTGGCCGCTGCCTCATTCTCATCCTCCGATGCTTACTTCTCCTCCTTTTCCTCTTGCGATGGCTCCTACTCCTCACACCCTGTCATGATCTTGTGAAATCCCTACCTTGATCCTCTGCCACTGCCTCCTTCTCCTCCTCCTCTATCGTGGCCACCACCTCATTATCCTCCTCTGGTTCCTACTTCTCCTCCTCCTCCTCTTTTCACGGCTCTTCCTCCACTGTGGATCCTCCTCCTCCTACGCTACCGTGCCTCCTTCTCCTCCTCCTCTACCTAATCTACTTCCTCCATTGCCTCTACTGCCTCCGAGCTCCCTCTGCTGCCTCTGCTTCCTCCACTACCTCCGCTGCCTATGTACTGCCTCCGTGCTGCCTCTGTGCTACCTCTGCTACCTCTACTGCCTCCGTTTTTGACGCCTACTCCTTCTCCTCCACCAGTTCCTCTTGTTTAAGATCATTAGTGTTGAATTTTCATGAATTTATTATGTTTTCACTTATTGTCAATATTGATATTAATTATGATTTGGCGTGATTCATGTGTGTGATGCTTGTGTGTGTGACATATGTATATGTGGTTGGTAATTTTTTTATCTTCATTATCTCTCCCCACAATAGCCTTGTCATAGAAACCTGAATAGAGAGAGTGTTCTTTGTGACAGTTTTGTTACACTAGATTAGGATTTCACTCTGTCTAGTTGTTCTTAGTATGGATCATTTTCTAATTTTGGATACTACCCCATAGTTAGGCCATGTAGGGTTTGAACCGTCTGTGTTGGTGAATTCATGTCATCTGGTGAGGTATGCCAACGAGATGAGACATATGTTTAGTATGTTCTATATTGTACATTATATTGTACACTATTATCCTTGGGTTCGAGAAAAACGGTCCTTAATAGGGTTTCTACCAATTCATTACCCCTACCCACTCTCTCTGGGTTGGGTCATATACCAATTAAAATATCACATCCTTTATTATAACATAACAGTGCTACAAACCTCTCACATTGGGTTTGATTCACATATATTCTAATTCCACAACATACTAGCTGCTCCCCTCTCTCTTACGGTGGGTCTCACCATAACATCACATAAAAAACAATTTAGGAGGGAATCTCTATAGACAACCTCTCAAAATACTACTCCAAACCAATACTAAGTGATCCCCATTTCTATATCTCACATCATATTAACATACAAAAAAGTATCTAAGGAGGGAATCAAAATATTCAACCTCTATCACAAGTCAAAATTAACTATCAATAGGTGGATCCCATGGAAGTCAAAAACCAATCCCCTTTGTCCAATGCCTTCCTGCTCAAATTAGGGTCCTACCAACACCTTATCACATAAATAATGTCCATCTATATTGTGTAATTCCAAAAAACATATAAATAGTAATCTAAAGAGGGTATTTAGATATCCAACCTCTCGTACTAGCTAAACCACATAATCCATAGGTGGGCCTCATGGATTATCATACATTAACTAGGTGAAAGACATATGAAGTCCCAATCTCTTAGTCGGTCTGACCATATATGATAAAAGTAACCATCCATTTATCCTTGCAAAATAATCTCCTTAAAACCATCTTAGTTATACATGAAATTTATTCAAAACCATTCAACATTCTAATTCCACCTATAAGGGAATCTACTGGGTTCTACAAACCTAACCCATCTCTACTCATTGATACCAATACACACTCATCTCTATATGGTAATGCCACAACCCACATGCTATACATGATCTAGGCCTCGATAGTCTAGTCTATATCATCTTCTAATTCCAACATTAAAACTCATTAAACTAAATAATGACCATACTAAGAAACTCCCACTAAGAGACTTGGATACCCTATTCTAAGTCTTACATACTATTACCATGACCCTCACTTTGGCACCATATCATATCTCCCCTTGGAGATCTCTTAATATAATTATAAGGGGGAAATCCCTTATGTCACACATCACCTATCCCTATATGGAATATCCTACTCATCACACACACCATGACACTTATATATCCTTAAGACGGTGTTCCCTATAATACTTGATATATAAAACTATATTATCCTTCTTCATTAGGCGTAATACTAGAATACCTACTCAAATAGAATTAGAAAACCTAATTACGCTATAAAAATATCATACCAAACCCGATCCTCTCATAAACACATCCAGAAACCTCACCTCCATGGAGACATAATATATGGATGATCACAAAATCACAAACATTCAATAGAACCCTAACTCTATCTCTTGGTGGACCAAAAACAGCCTATTTATTTACCTAGGTTGCACTTGATCTCAATCCCTTTCACTGGAACACATATAATCATGCATGAAGGCACAATCATGCATAAATTCGAACATGATTTTGTATTATAGGGTCCACCTACCTCAAAAAATGGTCTATCCCCCTCACCAAGATCAACTAATCCTCAAACAAGACTATACATGCCTTATCTAATCTTGTACCATTGATGGAGACCCAATAAAAAGGCACAATTCCCAAATAATTAATTATAGAATCATATAATTAATTACTCATCTTAATATAATTAATAATCTTTTAAAAACTCATGGGGAAACACAACACCACCTAAACCAAAAAAACATTGTGTGTTCATCATACGAGGATAACCTCTAGCCAATACAAACAAAATCAACATCATTTGAATTGATTTGAAGATGATATAGTGAAATAATCACACAAGTCTAAGATAAAATCATCCCAAATCATAGAGAAATAAATGACAATAGTAATGGAGGAAGTATGAGGGAAGAACTCACTAAGTCACTATAAATAAATCCAAAGAACCACCCCTCACCAGGGGGGATCGAAGAGAGGAAGAGAATGGATGAATCCTAAGAACCACCCAAGATTTTCTATTAATGAGAACGCCCCCACCATTTTTGAAGTATCTAGTTTTTTATCCAAATTATACCCATATTCCTTCCCCCCTAACCTATATATTCATAATTTGGATTTCAAATTGTATTAATGTAAATAAAGAATGGATGAATGCCAATCTGTTGACAAAAGAGTATGAAGAAGGAGTGAAAGAGTTTATCATGTTTGAAAAATATCATGCATATGACCCTTATCAAATCCTTTTTCCGTGTTTACGCTATTGTTATTCAAAACCAATTAGTCCATAGGAGTTCTATGAACACTTGATCTGTCATGGTATAGATCAGAGTTATACATGTAGGAATAAACTTGGGGAAACAATGAATATAGGTAGTGGCTGGGATAACACTGCATTATATGGATAATTTGATATGATTACAAGCATGAACAATGAAGATGACTGTATAGAGGATGTCATTACAGATGTGAATGTTGACGAAGATCGTATTGAGTAAATGAAAAGTATAGTTGATGATAAACTTCATGATTTCCCAAAATTGTTTTATAAGTTAAAATGTTTTGCAAAGAGATCATTGTATGCTGGTTGCACTAAATAGACAGCACTGTCCGAATTACTGAAGCTATTTAATTTGAAAGAAGACAATAGGTGGACTGAAACTAGTTTTACGGAAGTACTTTCTCTCTTGAATGACATGCTCCCAGAAGATAATGAGCTCCCGAGCCAAACATATGACACCAAATGAATGCTACGCTCGATGGGTATGATCTCTTGAAAGAATACACGCCTGCCCGAATGAATGTATATTATTTATCAAGGACCACAAATCACTTAAAGAAGGCCAAACATGTGGTGTTTCTCAATAAAAGAAATAGTAATCTAGTTTTACTAATGATGTATGGTACTTTCCAATCATTCCACGGTTTAGGCGCCTATATGGAAGTGAGGAGACAGAGGGACAATTGACATGGCATGCATATACAAGAATTAAATATGGGATACTATGTCACCCAGAAATCTCGCCTCAGAGGAAGAGAATTGATCATGGGTATCCTAAATTTGGAAACGAGTCGAGAAACCTTCATCTTGTGATATCTAAAGACGGAGTGAATTTTTTTGGTTTTCAAAGCAATAATCACTGTACATGGCCGATTATGTTGGAAAATTATAACATACCACAGTGTTTATGCATGAAATGAAAATACATCATGTAATTTATGCTTATATCATTACCAAAACAACCGGGTAATGATATTGATGTTTATTTAGATCCATTGAAAAAGATTTGAAATTATTGTGGGATTTGGGAGTAACATTGTATGATGCCTACAAAAAGAAAGATTTAACTTTGAGAGACTTGTTGTTCAGAATGATAAATGACCTCCCTGCTTATGGAAATTTGTCAGGATATAGCATTAAAGGAACTCAAGGGTGTCCCGTTTTTGAACAAGTTACACAATCAATTGGGTTGAAACATTCATCGAAAGCCATATTTATAGGACATCACCGATTTCTACCCGGATGAAATTAGTACCGATCTTGGATGACATTATTGATGGAAGTTCAGAAGAACGTACATCACTATCTTCAATAAAAGGCAATCAATTTTTTGAGAATGTTAATAATGTGGATACTACTTTTGGTAAACCGACTTTGAAATACCATACAAAAATCGGTTGAAAAAATAGATTTTTTTTGTTAATCACAATTTGTTAATTGTCTATATGTCAGACATTTTCTTGATGTTATGCATGTAGAAAGAAATGTATTTGATAGTGTCATCGGAACATTTCTAAAAACAATTGAAAAAAAAGATGGAATTATGGAACGGTTGGACATGGTTGAGATGAGAATACGAGAATAATTGGCACTAGTGGAGTGTGAAAAATGAACATTTCTTCCTCCTACTGCTTACACTCTTTCCAAACAGAACAAATATCAGGTTTGCAACTTCTTAAATGACGTAAAGGGTCCATAGGGGTATTCAAAAAATATCAGGAACCTTATGTCAATGAGAGACTTTAAGTTAAAAGGAACGAAGTCCCTTGACTATCATGTTTTGATGCAATATATCATTACTATTACTTTACGTTTCATTTTTCCCATTAATTCCTACCATACGTTAACAAATTTGAGTTTCTTCTTCAATGTTATATGAAGCAAACTTATAGACCCGGTGAAATTTCCAACTATGGAAAGAGAAATTGCCGTCATATTATGTGATTTATAAATGTTCTTGCCGACTTCATTTTTTGATATGATGGTTCATTTGATGGTCCACATAGTGAGAGGTATTCAACTATGTGGTCCTGTACATTACAGATGTTTGTACCCCATTGAACGGTATATGAATATTTTTAAATGGTTTGTCAAAAATTGAATTTTTCTAGAGGGTTTTATTATGAAGCGATATATTGATGAGGAAGCCATTGAATTCTATACTGAATACCTGCCTGGTGTGGAAAGCATTGGCATACTGAAATCTCATCACACTAGGCAGCTTGAGGATGAAGGAATTTCTAGAGGACAGGTTGTCACAATCAATATTACAGATCAGGAGCAATCATACCATTATGTTTTTCATAACAGTTTTGACGTTGACCCATATGTTGAAACCCACAATGAAATTATTAGGCATTTGAATCCATCTAGGGCTGAAAATGGATATCTGATACACATAATCAAATATTTATAGGATGGTTTTGAGACCATATTTTTAAGAAGTCAGATGAAAATCTAGAGTCAATTTCAGAATGACTTTGATGGCTAGCCGGAGGACCATGTGTGTATGTATTATCTTACAATAATTATGTAGTTAATGGTTATAAATTTTATACTAATGAACAGGATGAAGATAGTACCATGAAAAATAGTGGGGATACACTTGTGGCTGAAGCGATGCGTGTTTCCGGTGGTATGGAAAGAAATCCAATTTATGTGAATATTCCATACTTTGGCATCATCATACAAATATAGGAGATGGATTATATGGAATTCCATGTTCTGATATTTCAGTGCTGGTGGGTTGATAGCAAGAGTGTTGTTAAAATAGATGAATTGGGATTCATGAAAGTTGATTTTAGTAAGGAAGGGGAGAATGACAAACCGTTTATAATGGAATCATAGACAATGCATGTATTTTTTATTCTAGATCCTGCAAACTGAAAACTAGTCAATTATTCTGTTATCGACCAGAACAACTGACGGTTCAGATGAAAATTCAATGGAGAATGACCCTTTCATTGGTAATTATCAATCATTTTGCAGTGGTCCCAATATAGATGACGTTGTGTATGTCAGAGGATACCACAATGAAGAGATATGGATAGTCGATAGAGGGGTCAAAAACCTTCATCCATTAAAAAAAGTTATCAATAATCCGGTTATTTTTTATTTCAATATAGATTGTGTAAGGTTATGTTATTATATCTCCACTTCTACTTTTATGTGATCTAAATAAAATGTTAAACCACTTCTGTAGATAATGACTTCTGCACCAGCTGATGCACCCAATCCTGACACAACTGGCTTCTAATCCTATTTTGGCCCGTCCCACTACTGAGGTACATTAGGTCTCTAAACCTATTCCATCTAGTCCCACTGCTAAGGAACAACAGGTTTCTCAACTTATTGAAGTTGGTCCCACTACTCAGGTACAGCAGTTTTCTCAAACTGTTGTCTCTTGTCCCAGTACTGATGATAGCGCTTTAGAGGAACATAATGATGATGCCGAAACCGAGGAAATGGTAGGCAATGAAACCCCAATGAAAAAAAACAGGTGCACTGTAGTTTGAATTTTTTTTCCAAAATCCTTAAGGAAAAAGAAAAATGCATCAAATATGCGGTGGGATTGAATAAGCGAGGCCATCATGTAAACCCAAACAAATCCATGTTTAATAGATACATTGTAAGTTTTAATCAGCAATGTGATCCAATTAATGTAGAGTTGTGGAACCATGTTGTCAACGGGCTGAAAACATTAATCTCGGAAGATATTATGGTAACATTACGATATCATTTCTTTAATTTATTAAAATAAAACAAAATAAAATACTTAAATGTTTACTAACTCTTCATCATATCTTGTAGAGTGCATTTATAGTAGATGTCTCGCAGAAAGAATTGTATTAAGACTGGCAGGAAGGGTTCATAGAGGCTTTCGCACAATTTTAACGAAATTTCATCTGAAAGATGCTAAAGGAAAAATCAAGTCGCACCCACCCCCTCTTTATGCACACTTGATATCTCAAAGAGCATGGGATGCGTTTTGCAACCGTCGTGTGAAGCAGGCAATTCAGGTACATTATGTTTGGTAAAATGTTGATTAACATTGCTTGTATTCATCACATTGATATATAGTTTTTTATTTATGAAACAACAACTGAGTGCTGAAAATATTGAATGGGAAGCAAAACAAGCATACCCCTACCGTAAAGCAAGGCTGAGGTACGCTTCATTTGAAAATCAATTGGTACGTATTTTAAAAGTACTATAATACTTTTATGTGACATCAAACAACACTATAACCATGTTTAACTATTTATATGTAAATTAATGAATCAAAATACCCAGCCACATTCATCCCACACCATGATCTATGGAAGGAGGCCCGTGTTAATAGTGAGGGGAAACTAGTAGATGATAACACACAAAAAGTGTGGGAAACATGTGTATGTATGACATAATATAATTTTTTTCACATTAAATCACTATTACATATAAATGATTACTTATTTCTCCATATTTTCTATTTTACATAGTCACAAGAATCATCAACAATCGCACCAGATGCAGACATACTTTCAGCGGCCTTGAAACATCCACAACAGTATGGCCGCGTCAGAGTTTCGGGTTTTTGGGTAACACCCCAGACATATTTTCAAAAAAAAACAAGAGGATAAACAAACTAAATAAATTCAAATGATGAGATATTGAATAGCTACCATTGAAGAAATACTCCAATGTCAATGATAGTTTCTAGAAACTTTTATGGGGGATAACCAAAGTGAAGAAACAACTCAAGAACAACCCACATGAGAAGATCCCACCCCACCCCCACCAGCTTTGGGGTGACCCATTCCCCTCAATGAACTGGCTTAACCGAAGAAATCAATGTTTTAATATTTGTTTCTGTGAAATGTGAATCACATAGACACATATAAATTTATTGTAATTATATTCTACTGGGTGAAAATTACTGTGATTTATATCTGTCAACTCCCACCCATCGCCTTGTAGCGAGGGCTATGGTGTTCAATATGTAAAATGACACACTACACTCGAGACCAAGTCCAACTGGTCAAGTCAATGTGTCAATTAATGTATCTCATGAGCCGAGTGTTGAGCTACCCATGCCAAATGATTATGACGTCATTCATATGGTGGAAAAAGATGTTGGAACATTCATTGCATGGCTGTTGAATATTGTAAAAGTACTATTCGACCATGAGGTATTCATTTCCAATTATTTTTTCATGCAGAACCCTTAACATTTAATTATAAAAGGGATAAGCTGATGAGTGTTTTTATAGAAGGACAAAGGGAAGGATCTAAAACAAAAGAGAGACTCAAAAGGATCAACCGACTGATCAAAACGATCTACTGAGAGCAGCTTCACCTCGCACGTTCTATATCCAAATTTTGAATCATTGCATGCTCATGTGGATATGAAAATGAAAGGTGGTAATAAACACACAATTATTTCTGAAAAAGATATGTATGTAGAGGAAAGATTAGATTTCGTTAGTGCTGATGTTGTAGCTGAAATCATCACAAACGACTGGTTAGGTGCCTCAGTTATAAATGTATACATGAGGTATGTTTTAATGATTTGATTTTACATAAGCTAATATACAATGATAATTATGGCTAAATTCATTTCATATTTTTCACATGCATTTATATGAAAAACAATTGAAGGTATTTTCCCATGAACACAAATTTGGACTCGTTAGTCCTCACACCATGTATACACAACAAAAAGAAATAGATTCCAATTTTCATGCTGAATGAATTTCAAACTTGCTCAGAACATTTCAATGCAAAATTATGACTGACATGCTCTTTTTAATATAAACGTTAAAGGGGAAAAACTCTAAATTATAATCATATCAATTATATTTTTATTTATATTATCACTTATAACTTTTTGTGTTTTTAGGCACCATTGGATTCTCATTGTAGTCAATTTGGATACTCCAAAGATTTATTTTCTGGATCCATTGCATTGATATCCATCAAACCGACCACACATGATGAAGATTTTCAATTTTTAATACACTAGATCCACCATATTAGAGCTAAATATGTAGTTATATAATTTATATTATCTTTTAATGATGATTTTGTTATGATAGGGTAGTGTGTGAATATAGTCTAAAGGATGGAATGAATATAGGGCCTAAGGATAGAAAGGCACATGAGATCTACATATGGAGAAGTATCAGGGTATATATAATTATACTGGACTATCCAAATACATATCAATATATATTACTTATTTTTCTCGACGTTTCTATAGTGTGTGAAACAAAAAAATGGAAAGGACTGTGGTTATAATTTTTTTAAATTGATGAAATAGATCATATTTCATAAACAAAGTACCATCCCGGAAGAAGTATTTTTTAAAATAATTACTAGTTTATTTAAAATAATTATTAATCTTTTATATATTTATATTTTTTCACTACTACAATGACTGTCGCCAAAATTCTTATTCACAATATGATATATATATATGTTTAGAAACGAATGGGTAGCATACCTGATGGATGAATGTAAAAAAATAGGACAATGAAGGTGAATTCCTACTACTTATATTATCTTTACATGATCATCAATATCTACCTAGTTTACACTTATTGAAAATATATGATAACCATTTCTTATGTTTCATATCCATATATTATGAAGAATGGGTTTAGAAATGATTTGAGTTTCTAGTAATGAATAACATAATAAGAGACTCTTATGAACTACTGGCATATAGAATATGGAGAAAATGTGTTCGGATTGTATTGATACTTTAGGAAAATGATCCATGAGACATTTGTGACGTGTACAAATCAACCACACCTAAATCCTATGCACAGTGTGACCGATATGGCTAAAAGTTTCTGATATCATTTTCAAATTGACATTAACGTTAGAAAACAACACAAGTGACATGTGGAAAACCGAGAAAATGTGTTCATAATATTTTTATACTTTAGGACAACGATCCATGAGTCATTTGTGATGTGTACGAATCAATCGCACCTCAATCCAAAGTATGGGGTGACCAGTATGGATAAAAGTGTCTGATATCAGTTTCAAATTGAAAAAAAACATTAGAAAACAACAAATGTGGCATACAAAATACCATGAAAATGCATTTATATTGTTTTGATACAATAGGACAATGATCCTTGAGTCATTTGTGACATGTAAAAATCAATTATACCTCAATCTGATATACAGTGTAACCGGTATGGAAAAAAGTGTCTGATATCAGTTTGAAATTGACATTAACTATAGAAAACAACACAAGTGGCTTACGAAAAACCAAGAAAATGCTTTCGTATTGTTTTTATACATTAGTAGAACGATCTATTATCCATTTTTGACATGTATGAATCAACCGAACTTCAATTCGATGCACAGTGTGACTGGTATGGAAAAAAGTGTATGATATCAGTTTAAAATTGACATTAACTTTAGAAAACAATACTACTGACATACGTAATATTGAGTAAACACATTAATATTGTTTTGATACATTATTAAAACGATCCATGATTCATTTGTGACATGCATGAATCAACCACACCTCAATCCGACACACGGTTTGACTGGTATGGCTAAAAGTGTCTAATATCAGTTTCAAATTGACTTTAACTTTAAAAAACAACACTTGTGACATAAAAAAACAAAAAACACATTTGGATTGTTTTGATACTTTAGGTAAATCTTCCATGAATCATTTATGACGTGTACGAATCAATTGAACCTCAATCCGACGTATGGTGTGACTGGTATGGCTAAAAGTGTCTGATATCAGTTTCAAATTCACATAAACATTACAAAACGACACTAATGACATACGGAATACCGAGCAATCACATTCAGATTGTTTTGATAATTTAGTACAATGATACAAGAGCCATTTTTTGACGTGTAAAAATAAACCGCACCTCAATCTGATTCATGGTGTGACTGGTATGGCTAAAAGTGTCTGTTATCAGTTTGAAATTGACATTAACTTTTGAAAACGACACATGTAACATACAAGAAAACCATACAAATGCATTCTAGATTGTTTTTATACTTTAGGAATACAATCTATGAGTCATTTGTGACATGTTCAAATCAACTGCACCTCAATCTGATACACAGTTTGACCGATATGGATAAAAGTGTATGATATCAATTTCAAATTGACATTAACTTTAAAAAACAACACTACTGACATACAGAATACAGAGAAAACACATTCAGATTGTTTGGAAACTTTTGGAAAATGATCCATGAGTCCTATGTGCTGTGTATAAATCCACCTCACCCCAATCTGATGCATGGTGTGACTATTATGGCTAAAATTGTCTTATATCATTTTCAAATTGACATTAACTTTAGAAAAAAACAAAAGTGACATACGGAAAACCAAGAAAATTCATTATGACTGTTTTGATACTTTAAGACAACAACTTATGATTCATTTGTGACGTGTATGAATCTACCACACCTCAATTCGATGCACAATGTGACCGGTATGGCTAAAAGTGTCTGATATTAGTGTCAAATTGACATTAACATTAGAAAACAACACAACTAACATATATAATAACAAGAAAACACATTATGATTTTTTCTATACTTTAGTACAATGATCAATGAGTCATTTTTGACATGTAAAAATCAATCACACCTCAATATGACGCACGGTGTGACTAGTATTGCTAAAAGTGTCTGATATGAGTTTCAAATTGATATTAACTTTAGAAAACAACACATGTGACATAAAAAAACTAAGAAAACACATTTGGATTGTTTTGATACATTAGTAAAATGATCCATGAGTCCTTTTCGACGTGTATGAATCAACCACACCTCAGTCCAACGCACTGTACGACCGGTATGGATAATAGTGTCTGATATCAGTTTCAAATTGTCATTAACTTTAGAAAAAAACTATACTGACATAGGTAATACCAAGAAACCGCGTTCGTATTGTTTTGATACTTTATTAAAATGATACATGAGCCATTTTTGACGTGTAAAAATCAACCGCATCTCAATCTGACGTACGATGTGACCGGTATGGCTAATTTTGTCTGATATCAGTTTGAAATTGATATTAAATATAGAAAACAACACAAGTGACATATGGAAAACTGAAAAAACGTGTTCAGATTGTTTTTATAGTTTAGTAATACGATCCATGAGTCATTTGTGAACTGCTCGAATCAACTGCACCTCAATCTAATGCACAGTGGGACCGTTATGGCTAAAAGTGTATGATATCAGTTTCAAATTGACATTAACTTTAGAAAAACAATATTACTGAGAGAAAAAATACTGATAAAACACATTCGGATTTTTTTGATACATTTGTAAAATGATTCATTAGTCATTTGTGATGTGTAGAAATCAACCGCAACTTAGTCCAAGACATGGTGTCACCGGTATGGCTAAAAGTGTCTGATATCATTTTCAAATTGACATTAACATTAGAAAACAACACACGTGACATACAGAAAACTGAGCAAACACATTTAGATTGTATTGATACTTTAGGAAAACAATCCATGAGTCATTTTTGACATCTAAAAATCAACTTCACCTCAATCCAACACACAGTGTGACCGATATGGCTAAAAGTGTCTGATATCGGTTTTAAGTTGACATAAATTTTTGAAAACAACAATAATGACATATAGAATAACTAGAAAATGTATTAATATTATTTTGATACTTTAGGACAACGATTTATGAGTCATTTTTGACTTGTATAAATCAAACACATCTCAATCTGATAGACAGTGTGATAGGTATGGTTAAAAGTGTCTGATATCCGTTTTAAATTGACATCATCTTTAGAAAACAACACATGTGACATATAGGAAACTAAAAAAACACATTTGGATTGTTTTGATACATTATTAAAATGATCCAGGAGTCATTTATGACATGTACGAGTTAATCTCACCTCAATATGATGCACGGTGTGACCAGTATGGCTAAAATTGTCCAATATCAATTTCAAATTAACATTAACATTAGAAAACAACAAAAGTGAAATAAGGAAAACTGAGAAAACACATTCGTATTGTTTTGATACTCTATGAAAACGATCTATGAGTAATTTTTGATTGTAAAAATAAACCTCATCTCAATCTGATGCATGGTGTGACCAGTATGGCTAAAAGTGTCTGATATCAGTTTTAAATTGACACAAACTTTAGAAAACAACACTACTGACATATGGAATACCTAGAAAACACATTTGGACTGTTTATATACATTAGGAAAATGATCCATGGGTCATTTTTGATGTTTAGGAATAAATCTCTCCTCAATCCGACACATAGTGTGATCGGTATTTCTAAAAGTGTCTGATATCAGTTTCAAATTGACATTAACTTTAGAAAACAACACATGTGACATATGGAAAACGGAGAAAACACGTTCAGATTGTTTTGATACTTTAGGAAAACAGTCCATGAGTCATTTTTGTTGAGTAAAAATCAACCACACCTCAATCCGATGCACGGTCCGACCGGTATGGATAAAAGTGTTTGATATCATTTTCAAATTGACATAAACATTAGAAAACAACACTACTGACATACGAAATACTAATAAAATGCATTCGGATTGTTTTGATACTTTAGGACAATGATCCATGAGTCATTTGTGATGTGTAAAAATTAACCGCACCTCAATCTGACGCACGGTGTGTCCAATATGGATAAAAGAGTCTGATATTAGTTTGAAATTGACATTAATATCATAAAAGAACACAAGTGACGTACGGAAAACTGAGCAAACACCTTCAGATTGTTTTGATACTTCAGGACAATGATACACGAGTCATTTGAGACATTTACGAATCAACCAAACCTCAATCTGATGCACGTTTTGACCGGTATGGTTAATAGTGTCTCAAATCATTTTCAAATTGACATTAACATTAGAAAACAACACATGTGACATACCTCGATCCGAGAAAATGAATTTGGATTGTTTTGATACTTTAGGAAAACGATATATGTGTCATTTTTGACGTGTATGAATCAAAAACCCCTCAATCTAATGCACAGTGTGACCGATATGGATAAAAGTGTCTGATATTAGTTTTAAGTTGACATTATCATTCCAAAACCACACATGTGACATACGAAAAACTGAGAAAACACGTTCGGATTGTTTTCATACTTTAGGAAAATGATCTATGAGTCATTTGTGACGTTTATGAATCAACCTCTCCTTAATCCGAAGCACGGTGGGACCAAAAAAAGTTTTTCATTAGATAAAGAATCGGAATTTATTAAATGAGATAAATCATCCAAAAACATATTGATTTTACATCATTCCATTTCATTTTTATCTAAATGAAAACATTTGAGTTTATCATTTCAATACTTTAGTTTGAAATTTCCATATTAATGTATTAGTTTATTTCATTATTTTATTACGAACATAATATTTGATTTCTTATATAGGCGAATCTGTATCCGTGACTTCAGATGCATTGTTCGGCAATAAATACTGTGGACGACAGATTTTGAGAGGGGATCATGAATATCAAAGTATGAAACATTAATATTTATAACTGTTGTTGGATAATTGTAATTGTAACCATGTAATCATTGTTTAAAATGTTTATAGCAGTGTTTTTTTGTATTCATGATGTTAAGTAAATGTATATAGAATTTTTTGTCAAAATATTGTGTGTGATGTGTCACCTTTCGGTTCTTGGTTCATGTGCAGGTGATATTTTTTATAGGTGTGAAGGTGTGCAGGTGCTAGTTGTGTAGGTACAGGGGAAGGTGCCTTTATCAGCACTTTTGAGGGCTGATAAAGGATGCCTTTAACCATGCTAAAAGAGCCTTGATAAAGGGACCCATTATCAGCGCTTAAGATAGCACTGATAAAGGAACCCCTTTATCGATTCTAGAAAAGTGTTGTTAATTCCGGCATAGATAAAGGGGGTCCCCTTTATCAGTGCCAAAAAAATATGATAATAAGTTTCCTTTATCAGCGATTTTTTGTGCTGATAAATGTTGACTTTATCAGCGCTTTTCGTACCGCTGATAATGGGGACCCCCTTTATCTACTCTGGCATCAACAACTCTTTTCTAATGCTGTTAATGTCCGTTTTTAGTGCTGATAAAAGGCCATGTTGTATTAGTTCTTTATGTGACTTTCAATGTGATACCATTGGAGCGATAAGGGAAATATATGATAATTCCATCATTTTAGGGGATATTAATTAATCTATCATGAAGAACCACCTCCACATTAATACTACAAAAATTACCCCTTATCAGATGATGAACACTAGGGACACATATGAAAAACTAATATTTAGGGAATCCCATAATGGAATCATACACTCAAGTATCTATCGGGTCATTATAGTTGGCCACTACATGTACAATTCATTCAAAAAAGACTATGTTAGTGTGAAACTTTGAAATGACATCCAAATTGGGAAACTATTCACCCAAGAAAAAAAAATAGAATTTTACTTATACCATGTCCCCATACAAGGATATGTTGTCCCTAAAATATCCTTACTTGTGAAACAATTCACCCTTATCCCTATACTAGGGTATTCTTTCGCTCAAGTCCCATACATGGGTTCCATATTTCAAAGGTCACATACCTAGGAGCCACATCCCCAGGTATCATACATGGGTACCCCATGGCATATATCACATACATGGTAATAAATTTTCTCTAATATTATAATTTATTGGTCACTCATCTAGGTTAACCACCCAGGAATCACCTTCAACAATGTTAACAACATGGTCTCTTATCTTCCTAGATATATTTCATGACATCCAAAGAAACATAATTGGGAAATTAATTCTAGAGAGAATGTGTTTTTTAGGTATTCCATTGAAAATAGTCATTCCATTGGAAATAATCCGGAACCATTGGTACCCACATATTTTTTACAATCATGCATTTTTATGATAATGAGGATCATTATCATGGAGATATTTGAAGAGCATCCACATCTCAACATGATAATGTTAATTTTCTTATATGAAGTATCTTGTTATCCTTTGAGAATATTATTGATTTATTTTGTCTCTTTAATGATCCATAAATTTATTGTACACATACATTGTTTAATCACTTATAATATAATTATTTGTGGCCATATCACTTGTCCACTCAATGGTACACATCTCTATGGGACACCTATATAATGTAAAAAAGATGCTATTACTCATTAGGCCATAACCCTCATGATTTCAGATGACCTATTTCATTGTTTTTCTAATATATAAAGGAGGATTGAAACCCATATATGGGTCTCCAACTAGGTGTAACCCCAAACCATATTTGTACTAATGATCTCATTCATAGACCCCATCAGTGAGGCATATATATTTGGGTCTCTTAACAGGTTTATTTCCAAGCCATTCACTTTCATTACTATTTACCAATATATGTGATTAATATAAAGGGAGTCCTTATGTATAAGACACCACACCAACCATTGTTTGTTACATTTTTCCATGTGGTGAATCCCCAAAAATGTTAAACTACATGAGTCTGTCAAATCATATGTCCCTTAAAAATGATAATAAAATGATATAAGATATGATTTTGTTTAACTATAATACATAGCATGCCTCCTCAAGGTTTAAATCTCGTATTTAATTGGTCTTGGATAGAGTTATTTAAAATTATCTTCAATCATTCATGGATACACGACCATAAAATTAACCAAAATGAACTATATCTCATAGCCTTGAAATTTACTTTTCACTCATTAAGTGTTGTTGAACTATATGGGATCCTCACCCCTTCATAGGAATACATAAAAATCCACATTCATTATCAATATCCCAACACCAAAGCTCTTACCTCCTCCCTTAATGGTTATAAATTCTAGATTTCCTTACTCTATATATTTAAAAAATAATATAGATAATAAATCAACAAGTAAATCTGTTTTGTTCTAATTGATATATTGGATGGTGAGAACAAGTAGTTATACCCATACAGAGATGGTATCAAGGAAATGTCAAAAATATATAAGATAGTATTAAACCAAGAATAAAAATCCTTATGGGCTATGCCAAAATCCCATATTATAAACAAATTTGAAACCAAAAGACTTTACAATATATTCAATAGACTAAATGCCTTTACAATTTAGGACCACACAACCTCAAAATGCATTGGTGTGGGGGTGTACCAGAAATAGAATTTTGAACCCAACACGAATCATTTATTCTTGAAAGTGGTCAATTGAAAATGCAATCAAAATTACAATTCTTCACTAATTAGTTTTTATTTGGCGTCCTTCAAACACTATTAATCTCTTAAAAAATAATTTATATTCCAATGGAATCATCACGTCCACCCTTGAATACTAGGATCCTTATGTAAGATGGAAGATGTTATGGGAAAACCTATGAATCTACACTTAACCAGTTGATGAACTAAACATATATTTTTTTGATTCTTTGAAGTAAATTTCCCCAATTTTAAAATTTATATTATCACAATTTTTGTTCTTATATAATTACCTAGTGAATGATCTATTATATCAGTAATGACTCAATATATCCATAAAAAATTAGAAGTGAAACAATAAATTTCCATTATGTTTATCTCAAAAAACTATCTAACCAGAAAATGGATCTCCATGAATAAATATGATTTAGTTACATCCTCTAACAACTTATGGAATGAATCCTCAAACCATAACAACACTTAGTCATTGAGGATTTAAAATAAATTCTATTTCACCATGATAACTACTTTGGATATAGCTATGAGGGATTCTATTATCCATTTCCATCACCAACACCACACATCCCTGACTTCTCATTAATATGATGTGGAACCCACCTCAGAGACATAGTCCCCATTTGTACAAAATCAATGCACAATAGAATAGTTCTTTCCATGGGAGATAGAAAATTGAAGCCTAGAATCATAGAAATATTTATAATAACACCGATGGATATTGTCATTATTTTTTGGTGACAAACTAGGTGTAGTACTATATCATTCTATTCTTTAAATATTGTAATTAATATCTCCCATTGGAACCTAATGTTAAGTCCTATATTCCTTCCATATGACAGGAAGTGTGGAACCAATATATACATAAAATAAATAGTATTATCATTTCCATACTCAACCTAAATATTCCAATATGTATATTCTAGTGGAATATGTGGTATAAGAAAATAATTCTACTCACTCTCAAAATAATCATCGGTATATTCTAGGGGATGTCGTAGAGGAGGACCATATTCTGGTACATTCCCAAAAGGCTTGTCCATATATTTGAACATCAATTGAAGAGTTTCTGTGGTAGGATTCCACTCAGTAGGGTCACATTCTACACCAAATGACTAATAAAATTATCTTGGTTCAAACAATTTTCACTAGATCACATACAACCAAAAAGAATTATCACCTTGGAAAATTTGTAATTCATGAGAAGGATTATATTCATCCCAATGTCAATACTGATATTCATGAGGATCATTAACATATTTTGACAAACTTAAAAAAATATTATATGTTCTCATAATGAAATAAGTATACATTGTGCAGGGAGGACGCCCACACAGTAATATGAATTTTAGCCATAAATTTCATCCCTGTATACAAGCTGTGAAAGTCCTCCACATAGTATGAAGATTAATTAGTAAGGATATAATCCCCTTAAAAACTCACCAAAAAATAGGAATTTATAGAGGTCATTCCCATGAGAACAAATCAATGTACCCTAATGTACCTTCCCAGGTCATACATAATAGTGGTCCCCCCTAAGGCATCGAAAACAATTTCATTTGTGGTCCTGCAAATGATGGTGATGCTAAATCAAAAACCATAGATGTCCTCCCTATAGCGGACATCATGTCTTCCCTAATTATATTATCTTATTGTATTGATAAGAAGGGCCTCCCCATTATAAATATATTAAATTTTACCTCAAATGGATGGAAATCTACATTTTTAGTATAGTTACAATAAAGAAATGTCTACCAAATGACATCATAGTATCCCATTTAAAAAACATGTGGTGACAATCATAATTTATTCATCCCATTAAATATATGAATTTTTATTCTATTGAGGAAATTTTAGATGTTGTGACACCTCCAAATAAATATTAGAAAGGATCCTTCTGTGGTTAGATCATATAAAAGTAAATATCCCAAAAGATGAATATAAGTCCATGATCACATGGAATGAATTTTCCCAATTAAGATTATACTCCATGTTCAATCACATGTCCTATAAATGGAACAAACATATAGATATATTAAAATATATATGAATACATTATTTTTGTCAAAATTTATAGATGAAAATATAATAACACATTGATCAGTATTTTTCATATGAGGATTTTTTTAAATATTTTGATCCCTTAGAAAACAATGTCATTGGGTTGACTTGACCTTCATCTTTGTGGGTCAGAACATAAAGTTAGAGAAGTAGGAAAAGTTTCAATAGTAGGATTAACTCCATAATATAATGGTTCTTTTTCAATAAATTTAATTATATAAAATATTATGTACATATCAGTGTATGGGTGATTATGGATATTTTAACTATACCCTTTTTACTAGTCAACTAGGCACATTATGGATGTAATATATTACTATATTCTCTTAAGAGGACCTAGCTCCACATATACATGTCCTTCATTCAAAAAATGTCTCATCATTACACAATACTCTTAGTGGTGTACTCTAAATGATTGATCTATTAATACACACAAACATTATACCACCCAAAAGGTTAGACATACCTACCATATAATGAAATTAAATCATTTAACAAAACAGAAACCATATGTGTCGAAAAAATGATATTGTAAAATACACTAAATCTACCTCATGATTAAATATTGTCCTAAAAGGATTATAAAGAAGAAATGGTAACTTCCTAAGAAACATTTTTTAGAGAAATCTCATTATATATGTCTAGGTGATATTTTATAACCACCATTCTCTAGAGGATATAAAATCAACATTGGATCTAGCATGTGATGGTGGAAATCCAAGTCCACCCTTGCCCATGTGGATGAGGTAATTATTACCTCAAACTCCCCCAATGTAGTCAAAATTTTCAATATTAGTATCAACATCACATGAATATCTCAAAAACTTTCTCCCGCTCATAATCCATCTCATTAGTTTAGAGGACATGTGGTCGATGTTCCTGGAGAATTCCTCAATATTACAACCTATAAACTACTTACTGGGGATTTTCTTAGGATAAAAGGTGAAGAATCATAGGGGAATAATCCCAAATGGTCTAATATAAAGTGTAATACCTAGACGAATTATAATTTTTAGTTGATATGATATTTAGAGGATATTGAATCCCCCTATAAATATGATTATAATTTTAAACCGATAATTTTTTTATTGTGAAATGTTATTTATTTCATCCCAACAGATATTATAGAGAACAAATCTAACCTAGATGAATGTGATGAGTATGTATATAATCAAGAAAAGGTTTTCATAGAAACTTGTTGATATATTTTTTAACCTAGTAGTTGATCAAGACTAATGTCTTTTAATCTACTTTGAATATTTCCCTACTACCGGAAATTTTGATTCAACAAAAGATATACCGAAATACTTGGATGTATAACACATACTAACTAATGAATTTGGGCCTCTATCGATATAGGAAAAAAAAATTGAAAATACAAATTTGATTTAGATAAGATAGATAATATCAAGGCCAATTTACTAAGGGGAAACATTCCCATTGATTCTAACTCCTATGAAAAGGTCAATATATATCCTCTAGTGAATTTCGATTAACAAGAAGAAACATTTCAATCATTATGACTGATTTCTAGAAATATGTAAAAACTAGATCATAGAATTATAGTATATCTATGATCAATAGTCAACGATTATCAAGATTTTCTCCTACTATGGACGAAACATATTTCATATCATCGAAAGATAAAACAAATAGACTTGAGTTGGATATCAACACCTGTCATAATTGACGCATGAAATCTATGATCCACCCACAACGTACACTATAATGTCATCTCATGTGACAATTCCAATATAACGCCTTGAATCAATCAATTTCATTTTCTATTGAATGGAATATATAGATTACAGTCATGTTATAGTGTAGCTGAAGATGATTCTATATCCTAAATGGGTTGAATTTAATCCTCTTAGACCTAATCTCATAATTAACACACTCTTAATATTCAATAGATTGAGTGACACAACGTAGTGTCTCATGAAAAATTCATCATGATGTATCACCATAAATGGATGTACTATGATGTAGTAGGTAGTAAAGCATTGGTGTTTCTTAATGAAAATACAGGGTTCCATATTCATCATGTACAATTATCTACAAGCTACGAAATTTATAACTCATGTGATCTATAATGATATTTCCTCTACTAGTTCAAAACATCCCAGAGGAAGAGAACTCTTCTCACCACCTTGAATTACAAAACATGTGCAAATGATATTCTTATAATTATTTTAAAAAATAAAATTCCTTGTCCAAACACTTTAATATGAAATCTCATTTATATAATATGATGAAGATATTCATAAAAATAACCACGATTAGTTGAAAAAATGTTAATCGACATGATGTGCCATGGTAGTTTATAATGATATTAGTAATTAAATATAAAAAGAGGAATATATTATAAATTAAATAGAGACGTCTAATCAGAAACTGTCTATACAATAGAATAATCTTATTAAATAATAGACTACATCCATTACACTCAAACCTTTGATTATTCTACCTTCATATCCTAATACCAATCAATTAATTTTAAAGAATCTATATAAAAAAAGATGTTATATATAATGACACCCTAAATAGAGGGAAAACATATGAAATAATCAGAGGTTCAATGGTCAAAATAATAATGTTACATTATTTTATTTTATAATGTATTTCTCTTCAAATAAATTTAATTTAATTAGTCCATTAAAATACCCAAAACCCAAGTCTAAATGAAATGTAATATAGTATATTATTATAACCAATATATTAAACTGTTGGAATGAATTGTAATAACCACGCATAAGAAAAATATTATTTTGGTTTTATATGATGAATTTATATTTACTATAAGGCCATTATATTCCTAAAAATTCATTTTTCCAAAAAAATTATTTTATTTAAATTTGTTAATTAATGATAAAATTAATTTCTTAATATTTTTAAATAATATATTAATAAATTAACTTTATTTTTTGAAATAATTATTTCATAAATATAATAGTGTTTTTTAATACTTTTCTAAAAATGATTTTTCCAAATAGTGAAAATATTAATTTTATTTAAAAAAAATTTCAGTTAAAAGTATTTATATAGTTCCATTTGAAATAAAATATATTTATAATTATTATAAATTCATTTATATTATTTTTAATCTAAAAAATATGAACATAATTAGTTTTATCATGTACATTCATATAAAAAAATTTCTATTTGTGAAATCATTTTTCCTATGAAATTTTTTTCATCACTATTGTTGGGTTTCATTTGAACATAGGTTTATCTAATATTGTGGATCAAATATTTAGAAATCTATACCACATTTTTAATCTGAAGAATCAATTTTTGTTAATAGATTCATTTTATTTTTTTCTTATTGAATAATATACATTTTAAACATTTCTGATATAAGTAAAGGTAAAATGGATAAAATAGGTTTAAAAAATGTGGATAATTATTTTAAAATTTTTGTACATAAATTTATTATCTAACATTATGATATTTTTAGCGATTTAAATAAATTTCATGAATATATTTCCACTTCGATCCATTTTTATTTGATTATTACCTTTATATTATTTTACGAAAATATTAGACACAAAATTTCACTATCTAAAGATTAATATATATATATAATTTTTACATAAGGATAAAAATATAATATTATTAGATAAAAAATTTTATTTATATTATTAATGGGGTTTTATCCATTTTACATTATTTTTTATTTTTAGATATAAAATATTTTCCATAAATAATTATGCAAGGATGATGAAGAACTTGTACAAGTAGTAGAAAAATATGTAAATTAATTTAAAATATGTAAAACTAATAATTTTTTTTGGTCTGCTATGGTGTACCATGAATTTTACTGATAAAAATAACATATTAAGGTTGTTTAAATATTTTATATTTTAATTAGATAATTTTTTAAATGACATGTATATCAAGTAAAATGAATATTTTCAAAAATTATAATAATGATATTTTTTAGAAAATAATATTTTTTGAAATTAATGTAAAATCATGATAAAATTAAATGGAAAAATATTTATAATATATGAAAAAATTATCATCCTTTTTCTATTTATGAGTCAAATTTCGACTTATATTAAAAATTATAACAATTTAATATAAAAATGTTGGTAACTTTGTTTAAGGATAAAAATTGTTAATGGGGGCTAAAACAAATACATAAGAATAAAAAATAAAATAAAAACATTAAAAAATGATATTTATTGAAACTATTTCATAACATACATGTATTATAATGAAATTACATTAACTAAGAGAAATATTACAATGTAAATTAATTTAAGTTAATTTAATACTTCAACTAAGTACAATATTTCCACTTCCTTGCCTTATAAAAGGACACCCCTCATTTATATTCATGAAACCACATTGATAAAAATTCATTGATATAACACATAAAAATTATCTTTTAAAATTATATATACATGATTTTGAGTTTTTTTGTTCTTAAAATATCATTATAAGGGTCCTTAAGAGGGAATCTGAAGGATGTTAACTGAAGAAGTGGTAATCATCTTTACCTACTCTATCAATTTTTTTTCATATAATTACAATAAATATATTATACCCATCCTTAAATAAATACTACAATATCATCAGTATAGTAAAATTTTATTATTAATATTAAAAACCCATTTTACATATCTTTTCTATCCAATGATAATTGAAAACATCTCTCGTACATACGTGCAACATACTGTTTCCACGTAGCGGTGTAATTAATTTTTAATCAATATCTCTTTCTAAAAGGGTATAGGTTTATAACTAATTAGTATATATTGTATTTATAACATATTTATTATTTTGACATTAAAATATGATATATTATTTATTTCATTATAATCTATTGGTATATGATACAATCTCTCATGTGTATGTGTGGACTACCACCTCCAGGAACTGGCATGATAAATTTTTGATTATGTTTTACATTTAATAGAATATGGATTAAATTAATGAATATATACAATATATATGATACATTAATAATTATAAAAATATGAATTATTAGTTACCTTTATTTCAATACATCTGTCAAAAAGAGAAAACAACGTTTAGGCATATGTATGACCTACAATCACTATGAACAGTGTAATCTATTTTTTTGTATATAATTTTTTAGTATGATTATAAATATTTTAATATTGATTATATTTAATATTAATATCATTAATAAAAAAAATTATTATATAATCAGGGTAATTACTTAAGGATTGAAAATATGGCACTGAAACTTACATGAATATTGAAATAGGTAACACTTTGAGGTAGTAACTTTTTATAAATAATAATTAAGATATGGGTATTAAAATTTTATAAATGCAACACACCATCCTTAAAATTTATTTATTTTAGTGTCATTGAATTAAGATTAAATTTATTAAAAATTTAAGGATCATTTTTTAGTGTTATTACCTCATTTTATATTCATAAAAAGATATTACATTGTTTTTGTAGAATATATATTACAATACAAAAACCCAAACCTATAAAACGTAAATTGTATAGTGCCTTTTGAATCATTAAAACCTAAACAATAAACCATTTGTGAGATACATAATCTCTCACTATAGCGTTCGTAACCCAAAAAAATATTCTAAATATCATACACAATACACATATTTATGAAATGGGGAATGGAAACATAAAAAAGGGTGATCTCAGATTACCAGTAAGGGTAAAAAATGGAGATACATATGCATATAATGAATATATGGGCATATGAACATGATAATAACATTTGAAAATCATACCCTGTATATAAAAGATCATAACAACATTTCCTATAATAAATATTTGTAGTTCAAAATACATGAGTCATATGGAAATCCACAAACATGATTCGTGAGAGAATAAAACATGGATTTTTTTTGTATACACATAAAATTAGAAAATCATTTTCATATCTGTCAAGGCTTAGTTCTAGGACCATCATATCTGAAAAATGTCCATTACAAAATCTGGTTCACTCATAGTTCTTACTATATATTACTGTATTTATTTCACTATGCATTCTATTCATGTATATATTATTATATATAAATATTTTTCCAATTCATCATATTGAGATATAGGTCCCACCCATCACATAGTGAAACCATTTTTTGTGTCTTCAATGATCACGTACATTCAATATATCATAACCCATTAAATTAAATGGGTATCATAATCAAGTAATCCTATAATAACTAGTGTAAAAGTGACATGTTTCATAATAATTTCATAATATAATTACCCTTTAATATAAGTGTGTTTTTATAAATGTTTTATCATGGTACAATCCATAGATGTGAAATGGGTTTCAAAAACATTATATAACCAAAACATAAACATTTTTGGGAATAAATATGAATGGTATTATTAGATCATATCCTTAGTAATTAATATTTAATAGTAATGGATGTTAAGATATATAGAAACTAATTTTGAAGGGTCATTTAAAAAATATGTTATGGAAAATATCCTTTCCTTTTCGAAGACAATTTGTAAAAGATAAAACATTCGGGAAACTTTTTTTATTTCAAAATATCCTTGAAAACATATAAAATAATATTTTTAAATAATATAAATAAATCCTAAAAATATATATAATTAATATAAATTTCCTTGAAATTATATTAATTGAACACTTAAAAAAATTTCATAATTTTTTAGAGAATATATTTTTTCGAAAAAACAATATTCTGCCTGATTCTAAAAATAAAGATGGATTTTCATTAAAACATATATTTACTTATCATAATTATGAAAGATTGAAAAATATTACCATTAAATGAATATATTATGAATAAAAAAGGATAATAAAACTCATGATAATTATTAAGATATGGATCATAATATTTCATCAATGGGAGCTTAATTCTAAACAATCCTAATAAATGATGATATTATAACAATAAACTCTTACAACATTAGCAACTATGAATCATAGTACCCACGAGTGAATAAAATTAAATTAACAATAAAAGATCATTAATAATAGTAAAATCATTATATAACATTAAATAAGGTAACAATATACACATCATAAAATAAGACAAGTGTATAAAATAACAAACGTCACAATGAGGAAAATTTGTGAAAAAATACCCTTACCACTTTTGTAAAATATAAACCATAAAATACATGAAATATAGATACTATAATGGAGATATAAATCCAAATACTTCAACATATAGTGATACTAAAATAACCCCCAAATAATTATACACACTACATAAAAAATAGGGGTGAACATTTCTTGTGTCTCAACGAAGATACAAGTGAGATGAAAATCCATAACCATTAGTCATTAATTATATTGTACTCATTTAATACTCTAGTATAATAAATATATATTTATTATGAATATATTAATGAACATTATTAATTTATGTAATACCATATATTATTTTCTTTATGGAGATTTATTACCCAAATTTTTAGCAATTCTATGTCAATGTTATGTTTCGGGTAATAACCGATTTGTTTTTCATATATGTTTTTATTGGTTATATTTCCATTCCTCATATATTAGTAATTATTTCATATTATCATGAATTATAACCTACATTTAAATGTTATAAATATATAATATATTTATATTTATAATAATCCATAAAATAGAAAAATATGAAAGGTAATACACAGTTCAGGGAGCTTGTTGGTCGTACATATGCATGAATGTTGTTTAAATTTTCTTATCATATGGAAGTAATGAAAATTATATGATATATAGTCATTATTGATTAATTTTACTATCATATATGACACATAAATTTATTAAACACATAATTAAATGATTCTATTTAAGGAATTAATAAATCACATTGATTTATGAGGCACTAGTATGTCGTACACACGAATGAGGTTATTATATTCCCACAAAATGGAAATAATGAAGGTATGTGTGATATAATAATTCTATAATAATAATAAAATAATAAACATATTATTTATCACATATAGATAGTAATTATATCGTTATTCTAATGTTTTATTAATTGAAATTAAAAAAAATGATATCGGTTCATGTGGCAATAGCCTACCATACACAAGAACAATGATTTTGTAAACTATTTAATGTAATTGTTTGTTTTTAAGTCATACTAATGGAATAATAACATATTAATATATTGGATATACTTTTGACATAATATAAGAATTATGTGAACATAATTTAAGGGGGTTATGGAAGAAATAGCTAAAAAACATTCATTGATGAATGTTACCATTTCTTCAGGTATCTCATTTTGGATTTCACCAAAGGACTTCCATTGCTGTATTTTTTACAAAATTAATGATTATAGGATAAAGGGTTTTTTTGAATATATTTTTATACGGGTTCAATGAAGTAATAGGCTTCATAGGTGTGACAAAAGGGGATTGGGTATTATTTTATAAGTGACGTGGGTGGAAAACATTTAAATGTTTTAATGAGAAATTTTTTCCTGTGTTTTTCATCTTGAAAATGTGACCAAAATGGGTAAAAGTACATATTTATACATGATAAGGTCTAAATATAAACATCAAATGTGGTTTGTATATATTTTGGGTCATTTTACACCTAGTTTTCTATGTTTTACCATTAAGTATTCTTTATTTTACATGAATTATTATTATTATTATTAATTTTTAATTATAATTAAAATTAAATTTGGTCAAATAATTTGATGAACTTATTATACTTTATAAATTAATATGATTCCAAATTTGGAATCCATTTTTATTATTTACAATTATAGACAAGGTAGAAATTAATTTAAAATTATACTCGCATATGTGTCGATAAGCTTGTTTTTAAGGGTAAAATATTAAAATATTATAATGTTTTTATAACCAATTTCAAAGAAAATTTTTTTCTAATAAAATAAATAATATTAATACATTTATAATTTAAATAATTATTCCTAAAACCCAATTTAAATTATATATTATGTTTATACAAAAATTATATGAAAATGTATTTTTAAATAAAAATTGTATATTTTTCACTATTCATCAAAAAATAAAAAATATTAAGAAATTAAAAAAAAATTATCGAAATATAATTTTGACTTTTTGAATAAAAAAATAATTGTATCTTAAAAAATTCAATTAATAAAAGTGTCAATATAATTTTATAATTTTACCTAAAAAGACACGAAGATTAGTTTTTCTAGAAATAGTATTTTTAAACATATAAAGACATTACCAAAAAATTTATATTTTTTATAAATATGTTTACATTATATTGAACCATTATAATTAATATTTAAAAATCATATATTACTATTAGTTTTTTTATATTATAAAGTCAAGGTTACCATAGTCATGCTAAAATTAAACTATTCTTAATATGTATTGGTTTTTTTAATACTCTATGTCTCATGTCACACAGGCTACCTGAGTTTTCCATGTTGGGACATATAACCCCATGTTTTGTGTAACACAAAACTACTACAAAAATGGGCTTTTTCAGCACTCGAAAAATTCTTTAACAGTGCTAAAAAGTGTTGTAAATCTTAGCATTGATAAGGTGGGTCCCCTTTATCAGGATAAATAAGCGCTAATAAGGGGATAGTTTATCAGTTCTATAAAAGCTCTGATAAATTATGCCATTATCCGTGCTAAAAACACACGGATAAATGAAGACATTATCTGTGCTAAAAAGGCGCCAATAAAGGACTCCTTTATCAATTCTAAAAATGTTCTTATAAATGTGTTTTTTGTCAGTGCTATTTTAGAATTTATAAAGGTGTCTTTTATCAGGTCTTTTGTGTCACAGATAAATTCCCTCTCTACAGCAACAAAACATTCTGCAGCAGTACACCCAATCAACACCTACCAAAAATTCATCATCTTAACATGTATACCCATACAAAATTAACACATAATTCATAATGTAATTACACCATGTCTACCCATACAACATGTATACCGATACACCATTAACACATAATTCATAAGTTAATTAAATAAAAAAACAATTCAATTCATAATTCAGGGGGTTGGGTGGGCTATTCAGGGGTTTGGGGTACCTATCCAAGGGGGGGGTAGGGGTGTCCTATGGAATTGGGGTGTCTGAAGGGGTATTGGTATCTAGGGGGGAGGTCCAGGAGGCTGGGCAGCATTCTAATGGTGGTGGGTGGTGTCCAGGGGGTTGTGGGGTTTTTCCATGAGGGTGGGGGTGTCTCTATGTGGGGGTGTCTAGGTGGTGGGGTTGTGTCTAAGAGGGGGGCAGTGTGCAGGTGGGGGGGGGGAGTCCATGGGATGTCGGAGTGTTTAGGGGGGTTGGGGTGTTGTCCTGGGTGGGTGGGCATGTCTGGGGGGTGGGGTGGTGTCCGGGGGGGGGGGGGGGGGCTAGGGGGTTGGTGGGGCTATCCAAGGGGGGTGGGGTGGTGTCCCGGAGGGTGGTGGTAGCCGTCCATGGGTGGGGGTGTCCTGGGGTGGAGGGTGTCCAAGTGGTGGGGTGGTGCCTAAGAGGGGTGGGGTTCCATACAGGGGGTTGGTGGGTGTCCATGGGGTGTGGGTGTCCGGGGTGGGGGGGGGTGTCCATGGGGTTGTCCAGGGGGTTGGGGGGCTTTCAGGGGGTGGCGGTGTCTAGAGGGGTGGGGTGTCAAGGGGGAGGGGTGGTTTCTAGGGGTGGGGGTGGTCCAGGGGTTTGGTGGGGCTATAGAAGGGGGGGGGGGGGTGGGTGGTTCCAAAGTGGTGGGGGTGGGGGTGGTTGTCCATGGGGTGGGGGTGTCCAGGGGGTTGGAGAGGTGTCCATGTGGTGGGGTGGTCTCTAGGGGGTGGGGAGTCCAGGCGGTGGGGGCCATCCAGGGGGTTTGGGTGGTGCCCATGGATCATTCTCCTAAATTATGAACACAATCCAAATGCCTTTGGCTGGATTTCCATAGGCCAGTTGTTGTTTTCACTTAAAATTCCTTCCATTTTAAACAAAATAGAGACAGTTTGTGTGATTTCGGCCACACCATGCCTTGTATTGAGGCAGTGTTGGCTCGTACACATCCAAAATGTCCCATGGATCATTCTTTTAAAGGATCAACAAAATATGAATTTATTTGTTCAGATTTTCGGAGGTCATTTGTTATTTTCACATAAAAATTTGTCCATTTTTTTAAAAAAAGAGAGACTTTGATTGATACTAGCCACACCGTTCCTCGAATCGAGGAGAGGTTGGATCATACTTGTCACAAATTTCCTAGGGATCATTATCCTAAAGGATTAACACAATATGAATGGATTTGGTCAGATTTGCATAGGATAGTTGTTGTTTTCAGATAAAATTCTGTCCATTTAAAAAAAGAAGAGAGACACTTTGAGTTATACAGGCCACACCATGCATCAGATTAAGGTGGGTTGACTCATACATAGCTTCAATTCACTCAAAGGATCATTCTTCTATAGGATAAATACAATATGAATGCGTTTGGTCAGATTTTTGTAGGTCATTTGTTGTTTTCACTTAAAATTATATCCATTTTAAACACAAGAGAGACACATTGAGTGATACCGGCCACACCATGCCTCAGATTTAGGCAGGGTTGACTCGTACACATCACAAGTGACCCATGGATCGTTCTCCTAAAATATTAACACAAGTAGAAATCATATGGTCAAATTTCCGTTGGTCAGTTGTTGTTTTGACTTAAAATTCTGTCCATTTTAAACAAAACAGAGACACTTTGAGTGATAGCAGACACACAGTGCCTTGATTTGAGGCATGGATGACTCGTACACATCCCCAAGTCACATAAAATATCATTACCTTAAAAAATAAACAAGACCCAAATTCTTTTGGTCGGATTTTTGTAGGTCAGCTATTGTCTTCACTTAAAATTCTATCCATTTTAAACAAAAGTGAGACACTTTGAGTGATAATGGCCACACTGTGCCTCATATTGAGGAGATGATGACTCTTACACGTCAAAAATGACACATGAATTGTTCTCTTAAAGTATCAACATAATCCAAATGTGTTTGGTTGGATTTTCGTATGTCAGTTGTTTTTTTTCAATTAAAATTATGTCCATTTTAACCAGAAGAGAGACACTTTGAGTGATACCGGCCTCATCGTGCCTTGGATTGAGGAGGGGATGACTCGTAAATGTCACCAAAGCACATAAAGGATCATTCTCTTAATGTATAAACAAAATACTAATGCATTTGGTCAGATTCTTGTTGGTCATTTGTTGTTTTCACATAAAATTCTGTACATTTTAAACAAAAGAGAGACACTTTGAGTGATACCAGCCACACTGTGCTTCATATTGAGGCAAGGTTGACTCTTACAAATCAAAAATGACCCATGTATCACTCTATTAATGTATCAACACAATCCTAATGCATTTTCCTGATTTCCGTAGGTTAGTTGTTGTTTTCACTTAAAATTCTCTCCATTTTAAACAAAAGAAAGACGCTTTGAGTGATATCGTCCACATAATGCCTCATATTGATGCAGGTTTGACTTTTACTCATAAAAATGTCTTTTGGATCATTCTTCGAAAATATCAAAACAATATGATTGCATTTGGTTGGATTTTCATACGTCAGTTGTTGTTTTCACATAAAATTCTGTCCATTTTAAACAAAAAAGAGACACTTTGAGAGATATCGGCCACATCGTGCCTCAGATTGAGGTGGGGTTGACTTGTACACATCACCAACACACCCATGGATCTTTATCCTAAAGGATAAACACAATCTGAATGCGTTTGGTCAGATTTACGTAGGATACTTTTTGTTTTCACGTAAAATACTATCCATTTTAAACAAAAGAGAGACACATTGAGTGATATCCACCACACTGTGCCACAGATTGAGGTGAGGATGACTCGTACACATCACCAATGAAGCCAAAGTATTGTTTTTATAAAGGATCAACATTATCCGAATGTGTTTTGTCATATTTTCATAGTTTATTTGTTGTTTTCACTTAAAAGACAGACCATTTTAAACAAAAGAGATACACTTTGTGTGATAAGAACCACACGATGCCTCGGATTGAGGCGGGGATGACTCATAAACATCACTAACTCACCCAAAGGATCGTTCACCTAAACTATCAATATAATCAAAATTCTTTTGTTCAGATTATTTTAGGTCAGTTGTTGTTTTTACATAAAATTCCGTCAATTTGAAACAAAAGAGAGACATTTTGAGTGATACTGGTCACACCATACCTTGAGTTGAGGTTGGGATGACTCATAAATGTCAAAAATGACCCATGGATAATTCTCCTAAATGATCAATAGAATCCGAATTCATTTGGTAAGATTTATGTAGGTGAGTGGTTGTTTTCACTTAAAATTTTGTCCATTTTAAACAAAAGAGAGACACATTGTGTGGTTCATCATTATTGCATGTTGCTGGTGCATTTCATCTGCTAAAATGATTAAATGACTCATTGGAGAAAACATGTTTTATTTAATAACAATTACAATTTTCCAATGAAAATTTACATACAACATAGTTCCATATTTTGATCCCCTTAACCCCTCTCAAAAATGAATGCCAATGGTATAGGTCCCCAAGTCATATATTCATGCTATTTGTGTACAATCTACCATCAAGTATGTATCAAACTCGTTTTTGAAGAAATCTATATCATCTTGTGAGTATGAGGGTTTTTGGAAGTCAGAGTAGTAATGAAAAATATAAAAATATTGAATTAATATATTAATTAAATGAAATAGAAGTTGTTTTGGAAAATACATCTTTTGGGATGCTAGTTTGTTGATGGAAAACGAACTCTTTCATAAATTTACAAAGGTAATAACCAAAATATTTATTTTTGTTTTCTTTAGACACTACAAAAAATTGATCATTAGTAGAATAAGTAACTTGTGTTGATATGTGTTTGGATGGTGAAATTTTATTATATATACCCTACTATTTTTTCAGACGTAGTACTTGCTCGACTCCTTATCCTTAGCACCAATCCTCATTCCTTTTTTAGATGATAATGATACAACACCCAATCATAACAGAATCCTCATTAAAAGATAAAATAAATTATATTACTTGATGTTTAGACCTAGAATGTAGGATGTAGTGTATTACAGATTCAGAAACACCATCATGTGTGGTCATTTTGTTGGATATCCTTGCATTGAATCTGGAAAAAAAATACTTAGAGTATCCAAGATAACCACAATTAGTGTCTAATGTTTCCTAAAAACACAAAAAGAAAAAAGTAATAAATTAAGTGAAAATATATTTTAAATTCATTAATCGTAGAGTTTTATAACTGAATAGTTGGTATTAGGAAGAGTCTGTCCTCTTTTATCATTCTTTCAAATATTTTAATCATTCCTTTCACTATTTTACCCTTTTTGAGGGTTGTAATTTCATTAGATGTGTTGATGTGGTATGAGTACTAACGAGTTCGAATTTTGGCTCATGGAAATATTCCTTCAACAGTTTTACATATATACATCAGTCAACAATATAAAATGTATTTAGTCATAATTTTCACATTAGATCAGATTTTATAAAATCATTTCCTGAAAACATACCTCGTATATATATTTACAACTCTGACGCCTAGCCAGCCGTTTCAAGGATCTCATTTTCATTTTCAGCAGCAACGGAATCCTGACTTTCCTCACCCTCAATGCGTCCAGTGTGTCGAGATTTTAGGAGACCAACGATTTCTACATCAAATAGTTATTCGGTACAAAATTCAATGGATTCCTCAACAATATATCGCTCCACTATACAACCCTCTTTCCAACTTCAATATATGACACAACCTTTCAAAATATTCATATACCGTATAATGGGGTACATCCATCTATAGTGCACAACACCATAAATTCGAATCTCTTTCAACAAGTGAATCATCAAATGAACCATCATATCAAAGAATATTGGTGGTAAGAACATTTCTAATTCACATAATATGATGACAATTTCTTTTTCCATAGCTGGCAATTTCACAGGGTCTAATACTTTGATATATATAGATTTGAAAAAGAAACAATCTTTGGTTAAGGTATGACAATCATTCTTGGGAAAAATTCAATATAAATCTATAACAATTAGATCTTCCATTAAAACATGGAAGTCATGTGATTTCAAACCTTTTAACTTCAAATCATTCATTGAAACAATGTTCTTGATATATGAAGAATAACACTATGGAACCTTTACATCATTTAAGTATTTTCAAAACTGATATCGCTCCTCCCTAGAAAGTGGGTATGTACCTAGAGGATGAAACATTCTATTTTCACCCTTCAAGGGAGCCAACTCTGCATGTATTCCCATGTCAACCATGTCCAAACTTTCCTTAATTCCATCCTTTTTTTTATTGGGGCATTTAAAATCATTCTATTAACACTACCATATTCATTTTTTTCCATATGCATCACATCATGAAAATGTCTCGCATACAAACAAATCCAGTATGGTAGTTAAAAAAAACTTCTCTCTTTTTCCAACCGATTTTCGTAAGGTTTTTCGAAAATGGCTTACCAAAAATAGTGTTAACATATTTTACTTTCTCTAATAGCTAATCACCTGTTAGAGGAGATGGTGGTACGCGTTGTTCTGAACTTCCATTGAATGATGTCGTCCATGATAGGTACTTATGTCGATGAGGTAGAAATATACGATGTCCTAGAAACATAGATTTTGATTAATGTTTCATCCTAATTGATTGTATATTTTCTTTCACATGAGACAACCTTGAGTTACTTTAATGCTATAGCCTGACAAATTTCCATAAGGAGCGAAATAATTTATTGTCCCATACAAAATTGTTCTCAACATGAAGCATTTTATTTTATAAGCATCATACAACATAACAGCTGAATCCCACAATAACTTCAAATCCTCGATCAAAGGAGACAGATAAACATCAATATTATTACTTGAATTTTTTGGTCCTGAGATAAGCTTAGATATCATGATGAATTTCCACTTCATGCATAACCAGGGTGGAATGTTATAATTTACCAACATAACAGGCTATGTACTGTGAGTGCTGGTGTGAAAACCAAAATTATTCACTCCATCTATAGATAACACAAGATGAAGGTTACTCAGCTCTTTTACAAATTCAGGATACTAACGATCAATTTTCTTTCATTGAGAAGATTAGTCCAGATGACATAATTTCTCATCTTTATTTCTTTTATCTCCATGCTACGATAATTGTCTTGCAGTATTTCACTTCCATATAGATGCCTAAAACTTGGAATGATTGGAATGTACCATAAAACATTCATAGGACTAGATTAATCATTCTTTTATCAAGAATAACCACACTTTGGGCATTCTAAAAGTGATTTTTTCACCGTACGAAACAATATACAGTCTTTCGGACATGCATGTATTCATTTAGAAATCATACCCATCGATTGTAGCATTCATTAACATTCATATGTCCGGCTTGAGAGCTCATTATCATCAGGGAGCATGTCATTCAAGAGAAAAAGTAGTTATATAAAACTAACATCACTCCATCTATGTACTGCTTTCAATTTATACAACTTCAGAACATCTGATAATGTTGTATATTTAGTGCAACCAGCATACAATGGGGTCTTTTCACAACTCTTTAACTTCTCAATCAATTTTGAGAAATCACGGAGTTCATATTCATCTATCCATGTCACTTCCTCAATAATAATTTCATCATCATTAATATATGTAATAACATCCTCTATACGGTTTTCTTCATTATCCATATTTTTATTCATATTTTATAATCCATACAACGAAGTTTTATCCCATCTAGTAGCTATATTCAATTTTTCTCTGTATTTATTCTAACATTTATAACTCCGATCTATTCTTTGACATATCAAATGTTCTTACAACTCTTCTGGAGTAATTTTCTATAATAAAAAAAATTTAAACACAAACAAAAAATTTGAGAAGGATCCTTTGTGCGATCCTTTGAAAACGTGATGAACTCTTTCACTCCGTTCTCATTATCTATTCTCAAATGATTAATATCCATCAAATATTTGTCCATCTCCATTCTTTTTGAATCTCAAATATTAGTATTTATGGTTAAAATACACTAAAAAAATACTTCCAAATAATGTATAAGAGAACCACTTTCTTATAAAAATAGAGACTAATAGAGCATAACCAATTCCAATAAAGATTTTGAAATCAACATAACCAGGATAGACCCCCAATAAATTTCATCACTGTTTCCAAACACAAATGGGTTCGTGGGGACAATCACTTGTGTCATAGATGGTATAACTCACATGACATCATCCTCTATGGCTCATCCTCCTCTATTGGTTCAACCCTCCAATGGTTAACTAGTCCATCTTTTTATACCCCACCAACCTAAAATACATATGGCTGAAAACCAGAAGCCAACTCTATATGTAAAGAAAGGATTCTCATAATCTATACAATATGGAATTCATTAAATATAATTATTTTAGATTCATTATAGTTTCCTCAAATCACCGCATTCCAAACACAAGAATAATCAAGAATGACACATCTACCACTCCTAGGTCTCTCCCCTACAATTAATAGCATCATACCTAATATTTTGGGTATTTTCAAGTTACTACATTAAATCATAGGGGGGATAATCACTTGTGTCACAGATGGACTCCCATGTTATTCGATTTGAAAATTTTAACTAATATTATTGACATATCATCCCATTCAATTATCTTGAGTGTCTAATTACAAACTCAATATTAAGTGTAATATCAAAAAAAAAATATTAATAAATTACCCACATCCACTTCCCCCACTGATCGGGTCATTCTCATACTCTAATGGAATATTTCTTCTTCTTCAACCCCTTATATATAATCTCAGGACCATATATCCACACATACACATGTCATAGCCACATAATAAACCATGTCCAGATCATAACCACACGTCAAATCCTCATCAATGTATGATATCATGAACATGCAGGACATTAACATCATACTCTCTTTCTAAAATGCACAACCCCACTATGTATCCACAAAAAATACACATAATCATGTCAACAATAATATATATACACCAAAACCTAATGTAGTTATAGGTCATATATATACACCCACTGTGAGACATTACAACTCATACTAAGTGTGAAGGGGGAGAAGGGAAGAGGGATTTGTTTTATATGTGTACCCTCTACAACCTATATATTGAGAAAATCACTAAGAACCAAAGTACCCATATGGATTTCAATCAGGTTACTCGACTCAAGTGGTGGTCCATAAGAAATAATATGAAAATAGAATAAGTGTATAGTTAGACATAAATAATTACAATTGGTTTACACCAAACTAACACTACAAACACCCTCATCAACCATTTCCTTTTTACTACCACCCTCAAACAAAAACATCCATTATAATGCCATAAATAATCCCTAACAAATCACATAAGCATCCATATCAACATTTCCAGCTTGTCATTTCATTTAACATTATAAGTTCATGGATTTTTATTACCATATGCATTTCCATTGTTAACAATTATAATGTAAAACCAATCATTAAATCATAACCCACTATAATCCATTCATTTATAATTAATAATATTTATTCTATCTTTAACCATTTATTAAACATAATTATTCAAATCATTATCATTAGTCATTTAACAAACCATCATTTATCATTTCCAACCCATCACCCATTTCTATTTTCATTTATTCCAACCTTATTCCATGCCAAAAGGAAACTATAACACCACCCAATAAAAACAAAATTTTCATGACAAAAAAATACCACTAAACACATTCTAAAATCCATAAAACCACTTATTTTGTGCCTAAATATCCATTTCATTGCTATCATAACCACATAATAAACCATTCATCACTACTGTATTAATTACCACACCACATGCTCCCAACCACATTAATCAACCATCACCTTTATAATCATAGTGATAAATACCCAATACATAGTAGCATGAATTGGAAATCTTATAAGAAATCCCATCTAAAAAATCCCCCTTAAACATTATTTCATATTAAAGAATAATTTATTAGGTTAAATATAACACTTTAATCACATATTTCCAGACATCCAATTCATTACCTACCTTATGTGAAAAGAAAATAATAAAAGGTGATTATAACATATTATTAGTAGTAATAAATTTCTTTCACATCATCATGAATAAATCACCAAGCTACTGCACCAATAAATCCATATATATATAAAAAATATTATAGAACTTCATAAATCACATTCAAAACACCCTCTTCACTTTAATTTCCATTAGTGTAATTCATTATAGTATTTAGGTTAATTAGTACTATCTATCCAATGGAAACAAAATAACATGATAATTCCATAATTTACACATAATAAAGAAAGAGAAATTTTATGTCCCCAACTTCAATTGAATATTTAAAAAATATTTCATAAGAATGAGAAGATTAGTCAAATAAAACATGACTTAACCATTAAAACCAAAATAAAAAACAAAAAATCGGAATCATGATTGTTTTCACATCCGTCCTAAGAAGAAAGTTTAATAATTTAATGAAGATGAAGAGAAAAGAAATTCACATTAGATGAGGATAAGTATGGATCCTTTTGAGCTATGTCCGGAGGGGAAGGTGTGAATGCAAGAGTGGGAGGTTCTCGGGAGGAGCTGCCAAATATTGAGAAATGGAGGAGTACGGTTCGCTGGGAGTAGGGTCTAGCGGAGAGGAGGAAAATTAGGGTTTTTAGGGAGGATCCGCAGAAGGGGATAGAGGTGGAGGATAAGGAGTAATGATAGCGACAGTTGTCTGGCAATACGAAGATCAGGGGAGAGGGGATTTTTTGCATGGGTACAGTACCGCGAGAGCTTTAGGGTTTGATAAACCGAGGACACTGTGTGACCGATTTCATAAAATATTGGACTACGGTTCTATTAGTGCTAAAACAGAACATACAATGGAAGGCTTTATGAGAGTTAAATTTTAGCTCTGATAAAGGCAGCCTTTATCAGCATTGTATTAGCGCTGATAATGGGTCTTTTATCAGCACTTTCTGAGCGCTCATAAAGGTTACCCTTTATAAGGACTAAGATTTTTGCGCTGATACATGGCTTCTTTATGAGTGCTAGAAAAGCGCTGATAAAGGGATTTTTATCAATTCCCGAAAAGCGATGATAAAGAAGCCGTAGATCTATGCTAAAATTTTAGCATTGATGCATATATTCATTATCAGCGTTTTTTTCTTAGCTGTAATAAAAGGTGGTACTTCCCTGGACTTTTTTTGTAGTAGTGCAAGCATGAAATGGTTTATCATGAAATGTAATCCTTCAATGAAGTATAATTGTTTCTTTATAAATGTATGTAAAAAATTAGTGTATTACATTTTACCCACCAAAAAATTACTTTTCCTAACAATTTTTTTCACTCTGATATAAACAAATGAGGATACTTCTATCTCATCATATCCCCTTGTTCCCATATATATTTCTCAATCATGTGTCATTTCCACAAAACAATGACCATTTGAGTGGCCTTATTTCCTAGAACATTGGATGTATATTCTAAAGTCTCTACCTGTTGTTCCTTGTATATAATGTATTCATCTAGTAGTATGACCACTGATTTCAATATATTTAAAGTGTCGAGTACATACTTCCACATGAAATATATATGGAAGACATCATAGAATTATATAGCTTTAGTAGAAGCACCATGTGATAGTGTATTGACCATATTAGTTTAAAATTTTTAATAGGACAAATATTCATAGTTCACAGTTTCCCTTTCGTCAAAAATATTTTAACATTATTAATATAATAATTATTATAAACACCATACCACCTATATCAAATTCTGGATCATGTCAAAAATTATCAGTATAACATTTATACCAAATTTGAGCTATCTTGATTTGATGTTATATGGTCATACCCATATCCTCTATTTCATAAAAAATCTAATGCCCCAATAGCTTTACTTCTCTAACTTCATTCCAGTACATTGGAGCTCTACATTTAATTCCATAGAGAGATTCAAAATGAGTTATCTAACTACTTGAGTGAATGATATTTTTGTTAGAAAAATAAACTAAATGATGGTGTTGATCCAAATCACCTATGAAAAAATTTATACAAGGTATCAATAGGTAATTTATGTTTTTAATTTTTCATTCATACTGAATAATGTTTTTATGATGATACACAAAGTTTAAACTGAAATTCATATAAATAGAGTGCTGACGTCGTGGCAATAATTTTGAGGAGAAACATAGATCTTGAAATATTAAAATGGAATGTAGTACTCTATTAAATAATACCACATTCTCAATGTATTTCCTCGAAATATTGTCTAGAAAGAATCCTTATTAGAAATAAATGAATTTTATTAACATAGAAATACAATAAACTAAAATCCATATAGAAAAATTCTCATTAGATTTTTTGGAGAGTCATGTGAAAAAATCTGTAGTGATGTTCTCCAATTTCCATTTTGGTAGGGGTTCTATATGCAACATACTTATAGAATTATGTTTTTCAATCTTAACTTGTTGTGATACTTTGTATCAATATATAGAAAACATGATAGATTTATTCATTCCCTCCCACCGGATGTATTAACTCAAATCCTTTATCATCTTCATACTTCTATAATTAAATGTTAATGAAGAACTATAAGCTTCTGTTAAGAAATATGTATTCATGTCTGATATGGAATGAAAACAATCTTAGTTCTTGAATCTTATAAAACCATCATTATCAAGGTAAATATCATGAACATTTCTAATCTTTTTTCTAAACTCTACATCTTCCTTGTGTTATTCATTAATAATTAATTGCATAAATGGGTGATCATTAAATTCAAAATGTTATGATTTTACACTTACATCTGGATTTCCATATCCATAATTTTCAAATCAATATATATTGTATCTTTTTTATCCCTTTTTTGTTAATGTATCTTGAATATTTTATCTCGAAATAATGACCTAATTGTTCTCTTTCCCGCATAGGTAATGTATTAAGATGTCATAATCTGAAATTAGATGTATCCTCTCCTTTAGTGTATTTCTAACTCATTATTTACGAATATATATTTTAATATTTTCTGATATATATATATATATCACACTGTTCTCCATAATGATAATTACTTCATATATTTAATAAAAAATTACCACAGCAAAATCCAAATCCTAAGTTGGGTAATTCTACTCACAAATCATCAATTATCATGAGGCATACACAACAACCATGTCGTTGGGAATAATAAAAAAAATAAATCTCCCCTAATATACATCACTATTGATTATAAATTCTTCACTACTATAGGGTAATATATGAATAGGTGAAATTACTAACCTTCTCATCAATTCCTTGAAATTTTCCTCACAATCATCTATCTAGAGTATACTTTATCCCATTTTGAAGAAACATGGCCATAGGATTACATAGTCAATATCAATTTTTCAAAAACTATTAGAAATATTTAGCTAATCCATGAAAACTATAGATCTCAGCCAGCATTGTTGGTCTGTTTCCACATTTAATGTCCAATTTCTTTAATGGATCTACTCATGTACACTCAATTGATATAACAGGATCCAAAATGAAACAATTTTCATCCAAAATTTATGCTTCGTTATTTTTTCATATAGTTTTATTTATTTAGGTTTCTTAGTATAATTATGATGTGTTCATCATGATCTTCGATTCCCTTTATGTTGGTAAAAATATCATCTGTAAGGACTAAAAACTGATCAAGGTTCTCCCTAATGTCTATATTCATTAGATCCTTAATGATTGTAGTTGAATTTGTGAGAGAAAAAAAATTAATTTAAATTTGTAGTTCCCATACCAAGTATAGAAATATACCTTTGTTATATACTCCTTCTAAACACTTAACTGATGATATCCGGAATTAATGTCAATATTGGAAATGTTTTGAGATCTATACAGTTCATCAAAAAATTCATCAATAAGAAGAACGATTGTTTTCTTAATTTTGATATTGTTTAGTTCCCAATAATAAATTTATAATCACATATATCCATCATTATTTTTCAAAAAATAACATGTTCACCCAAAGGTGATAGATATGGAAAAATTAATCCCTTATTATGGTTTTCCTGGAGTCACTTATTTAATTATCGAATCTAAATATTCTATATTATATAGGGTGTACTTGAAATTGGTGTGCAACATAGAATGAGATTTAATGAGAACATAACATAACATTTTAGAGGAAGGATAAGAAACTCTTACTTAAATTCATACACAATTTGAAAACTAATCAAAATATCAATGATGTAGAGTTTCTCCCCGTCCTTTTAAGATAATAAAACCCTCTGATTATGAAATTGGAATAATATAAAAGATATAATTTCTATCAGATGTTTATACTTGTCATAAATTTGATAGATGACCATAGGTTCATTTGGGATACCAAACGTAACTTTCATCAAATGAAAATTGATATGGGATTTATGAAACTAAAACTATACATGCCTAGGATTATATCATGTTCAACCAGATTAAAAATGAAAAGGTGTGTCAGAAGAATATTTACCCCAATGTAAACTGGAATGTAATAGAAAACATAGGATGTGACCATCATACCATTTGAGGTTTTACATCTAATAGTTTGGTTGGAACCTTGGTATCCCGATAAAATTCAATATATATGAATGAAAAGGTAGATATAGAGTTATATAAGACATTTTAAGACTTATAGTGGATGATAAGTGTTCCTTTCGACACATCAATATCACAACCCTCCTTAGAACAAGTGATCACATGAAATTTACCCCTCTCCCTAATTATAATATGGTGATAACATTGTCTATTGTCATTAACCATCAGGTTTGGGAATTTCATGAAATTATTTCCATTCTTCTTTGACATGAAGCACTATAGTGAAGATGGTTCATTATATAAATCATTCTATCTAATCAGATTGTTAGATAACTTATTCCCAACCCGTATTCATTTCATTACTCGATGACCATCTCTTACACACATAAATAATTTATTAGTTCATTAAGAAAATTTACTCTATTATTCTCCCAGCACACTAAAAATAAAGTAAATTTCAACTTCATCTCTCTTTGGTTTTTAGATTATACTTCTAACAACATATTACATTTATTATAAAAACCAAAATATTTATATATAACTATAACTTTCATTTCCACCCTGATAACACAACAAGAAATCACATCACAGGTACAAAATTCCCATTAGGATAACACCATTAAGAAACTTTTTTTATTTTATTCTAGAATCGATCATCTATATATTCTAGATGGATGATAATAAAAAAAGTGTACCTTTTATGTCTTGTAATATTTTCATCATAGGTAGAAACTGATTCATCATCCCTTTTCATAAACTCAAGGAACTATTATTCATCTTCTTACAATGAACATTTGTAAAGTACTTGTTGGAAAATATTTTATTGATCTTTTCCCAGTCCTTGGAGTGAATATCATTTCATTTCCTTATGTTTTTTTTATAAATGTAAAAAATTCGCCTTCTTCAACTTCAAAATAGAAGGAATCCAATTTTTTTTTAAATGTTATGAACTTTAGTTTATAAATAGTATATTTTTTGTAGTACTGATCCATTTTTTAGTAATTAGTGTATTAGATGTCCCACCTATGGTAGGTGGATGTTTTCTCATGATTGAATGAATAGAATTTTCCCCCCATTCCCTCATTTGTATTTCTAGAACTATTCGTAACTTGAAAATGTTGTGCAATAATAATAATGTAATTTTATATTCTAGTTCCCTAAATATTTAGATTTTAATGATGAAAATAATTTGTTTTTCTTTCATACTCATAATTAATGTGGTTCATTATGGTTCTAAAAAACGACTAAAATAAAAAAATATTTTATGAAACAATAATCATAGTAGTGGACAACATAAACATGAAAACCCATAAAAAGGATGTCTAAATCCTGATACCTTATTTTTTAACATATCGTGCTTATGGATTATCCTAGGTTAGTAATTTAGAGATTATATTTAAACCCTTTATGATGGGTCATGATATGTATGTGAATTTCCTATGAATAACCCTATGGAGTTTCTATATTGTTGTTCATCAAGGATCATTTTAAGGTACTAGTTATTGATTGATTTTTTCTCAATAAATGGGTTATCCTAGATACTTAATCTATGTATATCTATGATAGATCCACAACCACTATTATTATGTAGTTATAGATGCATTTCATGGAAACCACTCACTCTACCATTTAATAAAATTATATAACATTTTCTTACTAATTGAACCATCCATAGACTTATACTTAGAAATTAACTTAGGGATATCATTATGATTTTTTCATCATAGATTACAAAGGATAACTGATCATTTTATCTGATACTAACTATAATAACTCAGGATTCCCACACATTAACATTACATAATATTTTTGGAACATACAATACATTACACAGACAGATGTATGAGAACCGTAATAATTTACTGACACTGGAAGAATGAAAACATAAAAACTAGACTATAAGTGAGCTACATCATATCCCATATATTTCATCATAAATAACAACCCATCATAGAAATATCATTAATAATAAATATATATATAACATGGGAAATGGAAATCTAAAAAATGTTATCTCAAATGCTCAATATGGGTAAACAAGGGAGATAAGTTAGCATAGCATAAACATAAGTGTATGATAACACGATAATAAAAATTTCAACCCATGGTGTTCATATGAAAGATCATTATCGTAAGTCTTATCATAATGATTTGATGTTTATAATACATGATACATTAGGAATATAATAACAAGATCCATGATAGAATATGATAAGGAATTTTTTTAATAAAAATTATCATAGAAAATCATTTCTATATTAGTCAAGGCTCACTTCCAAGACTATAATTATAGGTACAGTCTTTTACTAACCCAAGTTAAATCCTCATTATATTCTTTTATTAATAATCAGTATTCACCCACACCCCTTCAATTAATATTTGTCTCATGAGATTAAATTAATTACCCTATAAATTCCTGGGAGATATAGGTCACACTGATCACAAATTGAATACTATTTTTGTGTGCCACAATATCAATAAAATTCAACATATTATAACCAATGAAATGAAATGTGAATTTTATTAATTTTATAATATCATACAATATTAATATTATATAGGTTTAAAAATTAATATTTTGTATAATTACTCATTATAAAAAGTTTTTTTCATAGTGGTTTTATCATGATACAACTTGTGGAGGATAATTTGGTTTCACAAACAACATTCAATCAAAACATAAACCATTCGTAGAAAAAATATGAATTGTACTCAAGGATCATATCTCTAATAATGAATAGGTAACGCCAAATTAGGTAATCATAGTTATAAAATAATTTTAAAAGTACATTTAAAACATTTAATGAGGAAAATATACTTTAATCATAAGAAAACCATTTTAAAAATATAAAACATTCTGAAAAAGTATTTCATTCAAAATAACTTTGATTAAATATAAATGAATATTTAAAATTAATTTAAATAAATTTTCTAAATTTAATATTTTTGCAATATTTATCCTTGAAAATGGGATTAAAATATTATTAAAAAATATTAAAAAACATATTTAAAAAATATTTCTTTTTCAATAAAACATATTTTTGACTAAAGAGGTAAATAAAGTCATATTCTCATAAAAACATTTCCTTAAATACCATAAGTACCAAAGACTGGAAGAATGAAAAAAATTACATGAATATAACATGTTTTAAATTAAGAAAATATAATTCATAAGAATTATGGAGATATGGATATTATTATTTCATCAATTGAAACACAATCAGAAATAATCCTGAAACATGATTAGATTGTAGCAACAAATTCTTACCATATTGGTAACTATGAATAATATTACTTATGAATGGAAAAAATCAAGTGAAGATTAAAATATCATGAAATAAACTATATTAATGATATCAAATTTAAAATATTGTTGTATATACACCTTTCAAAATATGATAGGTACACAACATAAAAAATGTCTCAATGATGGAAAATTGTGACAAAAAAACCCTTACTACTTTCATAATATTTTAAATTTAAACCACATTAATGACAGATCATATAATGGATATGAAAATATTAATAATAATTGGTAGAATAATAATAATAAAACATATGGTCATTATACCCACCACATTCAATTAAAAGGCGATGAACAAGGCTCTTGTCTCATAAAAAAAGTGAGACAAAACACAATTACATTAAGTCTTGTCAAGTGTTATTATCATTAAATGTGACAGTATAATAAATCTTGGTATATTAAACATCCGTTATAGAGAAATATTTATTTATATCATACCATATATGATTTTCTTATTACATTTTGTTACCCATTTTTTAACAATTCAATGTTATTGTTATGCTTTCATTAATAGACGATTTGATTTTCTTATTCATTTGACATGTTATATTTTTTCCGTGTTAATTTAATCATGATTTTATAATTTATTGATTTAAAAAACTTATAATAATATCATATATATTCATAATATATTTGTTAATAATAATCAATAAAATACTGAAATATGAAATGTAATATGTTGTTCATAGAGATGATAGGTTGTACGTACACATGAATGATGTTTCAATTTTCTTATCGTATTTAATGAATGAAATGTATATGATGTATTTTAATTATAGAATAAATTTAATGTAATATATATCGCATATGTTTATAAAACTAATCGTTAATAAATTCTATCAAAACTGTGAATGGTTTATATTGCTTCGTGAGGCGGTAGTCCATTGTATACAGGAACGAAATTATCATATTCTAACAAAATGGGAACGTTGATGGTATGTGTTATATAGATATTAAAATATCATAATGACATAATTAAAATAATAATATATAATATATAAATGGTATTTATATCATTATTCAAAACCTTTTTAGGTATTAATGGAAAAATTAAAGACATCATTTCTCGAAATGGTTGTCTGATGTATGCCCAGATGTTGAATATGTAACCCATTTAATGGATATGTGTGTGTTGTTAGGTTATAATAAAAAAATAACAACATATAAGTGTATGTATAATGATTATATATTTATATAATAATAATATTAAAATATTTTAAGATGATAGAGGAATAAATTACAGAAGAATGGTTCTTAATGAACATTAGCTCTTTTTTAAGTTTTTCCTTTTGGTTTTCCAAAAATAAATTCCACGAATTGTTTTATATAACATTTTAGGATGATAATATATCACTAAGGATGTTTATAAGAGATTTATATAGTTTATTTCATATCCCAATGTATTTAGAGGTGTAAATATTATTGGGTAGTGGTTCCTTTTTATTATGGAGGTGGGTAGAAAACATATAATTTTTTTATGTGAAAATTCCATGCATGTATTTCGTATAAAAAATAATAAAAATTGATGAAATTAAAACCTTATACAAGATAATGTATATATATGAAAATATAATGGGTTTTTGTGTGGTTTTGAGAAATTTTGAGAGGATATTTTTTTATATTTAACGATTAAGTAGTCTAGTTTTTACCATAAATGTTGTAATAAATTATTAATTTCAATCCCTAATAAAATTATTCAAAACATTTGTTGAAGTTTTTAGAAATTTTAAAATTTTATAACTCCAAATATATAATATATTTGTCCAAATTCCAGTTAGAGAATTGGTAAAAATTAATTTAATGTTAATATCATAAACATGCTAAGAGAGAAGGTATTTAAAACTGAAATATATTAAATGTTTACAAAGCTAGTGTACCCAATATCATTTTGAAATTTTTTTAGGTTATCTAAATTTTATTAGGATATTTATTATTTAAATATTTATACCATAAAAATAATTTCATATACATTTTAATTTTACAAATAAATAAATTAAAAATTTCTTTTTATAATTAAAATTAACTATTCTTACTATTCATTAAAAAATTAAAATATATCATAAAAATTCCAAAAAAATAAACCAGATATTATTTTGACATTTTGAATTAAAAAATGAACATTATTTTATCAAACTGTGTTTCTAATATTTTCAAATATTATTATTATTATTTTTCATAAAAAAGACATAAAAAATTTATTTTGAAAAAACAGAATATTAAAACATACAATGAATACAAAAAATTATATACTTCTTATCAATATGTTTCCATTGTGTACAACAATTCTAGTTAATATTTAAAAATTATAAATTACTATACTTATTTCTATTCTTAATGGAAAGGTTAACATGATTATATTCAATTGAATGTATTAATAAAATGTCAACCATTTGTTAAATTTCAATGTAATGTTTCACACAAGATAACCATGTATTATGTGTAGTGAAATATAACCCAAGGTTTAAAGTAATTCAATCTTGAATTGGTGTAGAGTACAATGCAATCCATCAAAAAATGTATTTTTTTTTAAAAAAAAATATACCATAAAAGCTTGTGTTGTTACAAGAATTATAAATAATTTGTTCATAAATTATAAATAATAACTCATATATTATAAATTAGACACATATAATCATTTAAAAAATTTCAAAATATAAAACTATTATAACATAACATTATTTATTTTCATGAAAATAAAAAAAATATAAAACATAAACTCTCTTTTTCTTTTACCCATCCCTAAACCATGTGAGTTTTTTTAAAACATTATATGGGAACAAAAATCTCATTATGAGAAATAAAAATGATAGAAACCATTATTCCAAAAATACATATAAAAAATTTCTATTCTAAAAATAAAATTTTGGTTGAATATAAACATATAATTACCTAATAAAATAACTTTTCGTTAAAAATATTTCCATTGAACACATAATAAAAAATATTACAACAATAAATAAAACTGATATTGATTTCATTAAATACATTAAAATATCAATAAAACATTATCATAAAGTTATAAATTTCCCCATTTATAATTAGTGTATAGATTCCTATAAATCATGAACATAATAACATAAATTTTGTAAACCAGAAATTTATATAGAAACAAAGATGGAAAAAAATCATATAGGTAAATTTGGGAATAATTTTCATGTCATACATTCTTATGAAGTTACTCCCTTGGATAAACCAAAAACAACACTTAGGGTTATAATTGAAATTCCCATATAGTTTTTTTGGAGTAAACAATTTAGTTACATTTAGAATAACCATTATGGAAAAAATTAATCATAAACATAACAAATTAATTTTTGTTCTATCTTGTAGAAAAAATTAATTGGATTATAATAGAACCACCCAATATCATAATCAATTAAAATTAATCCTATAATATTCATATAACAAGGAATTTTTTATAAAATAAAAACATTACTTAAGAAAAACCACTTATTTAAAAATACTATTTTGCAGATAAAATGGAAATAGTTTCTTTCAAAATAACATATATTATTGTAAATGAATTGTAAATGAAAATATAATCCACGATGGTGGGAAAATAATTTCATGACATATATATTAAAAACTCATTCCATGTATGTTTTTTCAAAAAAAGTCACCAAGTACCTCATTTTGAAAACCAATAAATGATATTATTAAAACCGTTTTATAAACAATTAATCATGGGAAAATGTATTTGAAATTTAATAATATAATAATTAATAATTGTTTAAAACATTTTTATAAAATACTGATATGGAATAAATGAGGGTTTTAAATGAAACCAAAAAATATTATTTTTAACAGAATGTCACTTACCATCAGTCTGAATCATCATGAACCTTCATTATATTATAGAAGAATAAATATTGGTTAAATTAAAAATTTATAATTACATATTTTTTCCAATATTAAATTTATAATATTAAATTAAATGTTATATAAAATTATATAATTAATTACCATCACTTTGGATACATTATTGATAATTAAATCATATGTCCATAATGACTTTTCTAATTTGAATATAGTTATAGAGGTAATTAACCAACCATATATAGAAAATGAATCAAGAAATAAATATACTTTTTTTACATCTAATATAAATTTAAATCCATATATTTAATATGATTATAAAAAATTAACAATATTATAATAATTGAGATGATAATCCATACGTACGTATGAGTAACATTACCAATTTTCATAGATCATTATGGAAACAAGGTAATTATGATTTTATATTTAAATATATATATATATATATATAATTTATTTATAAAAAATATTTCTATTTTTATTCTATTTAATTTTATGGGGAATAATGAATCATGTCGATTCGTGGACATGGTATTCTTCACACACTCACGAATGACATTTTCTTTTCTTATGCATGGAAATTTAAGAATGTAAATGATATATTATCAGTTAATAATGATGAATATTTTCCTAATATCAAATATAAATATTAATTAATTCATTATAACCAGTCTTGAGAGATGGTGAGGGAAAACGAATTACATCAGTCAGTGAGGCAATAGTCTGAAAAACACAGAATTGATGATTTTTCAACCATTTGATTTAATATAATATGGATCTGGAACATTAAAAATACATAAAAACATATAAATAAATGTATTATATTGTAACTATTAGATTATCATGGTTGAAGAAGTTGTTATGGATATGGAAGAAAAAATAATACTAAAACATTGGTGATAAAAATTATAACTTTTCTTTAGAAATCTTAATTTCTTAAAACATTATGATCTATAAGATTATTATTATGAATAAAATATGATCTATATAATTATATGAAGGATTTTAGGAATCTTTTGGGTAGTTATTATAATAAAAAATAGGTTTTTAAGTGTGGAAAAATTAAAGGAATATGTTTCATTTTAGAAGACAACTAAGGGGAAATCTTGAAATTAATGAAAATAATAATTTCATATTAACAAATATTTATTTACAAAATGATGAAAAGTGAGTTATTAAAAATTTATTATGGTAATGGTCCTAAATAAAATCAAAAAATAAAAATTATTACTTTTTTCACAATATTTCTTATCTTATTTTTGGCTATAAACCCTATTTAATCCCCTTAACATTTCAATAAAAAAACTATTTTTACTATTGGATAGCTATTATAGTTATATAAAATGAAAAAATACCCTTAAATAGAACTTGGATTATAATTTTATCCTTATCCTAATAATTGTTCCAAATTTAATATTTTTATGAATGTTATATCATTTAATGAATTATTATTTATTATAAAATATCCATAATGTTAATTTTTAAAACTAACTATTTCATTCTATTTAATTTTATCATGATATCACTTATACTTCAAAAATATTATTTCAATACATACCAAATAAGACAGGTTCATATTAAAAATTCATGTATCACATTAATTATCTCAAATAATAATACTTTTAATACTTTTTTATTATTTAATTTAATTTTATCATTAATTAAAAAATTATTGTAGCATCGTTGTGTATGAATCTACAATAAAAATTTCTCCCCTAAAAATTAAAAGTAAATAATATTTTTTAATATTAATTTTTTATAATTATAAATAATATTTATAGAAAAATATAATCTCTCGGTGACACTATATTAAAAAAATTAAACTTTCTAATGACATGTGTGTGATATGTTTGACATTTCATTTAATAAATTTCTATATAGGTTTTAATATCATAAAATTCTCATAATAAGGACATAAATTATACGTTTTTAAGATTATGGATATGATTGAATCATTCAATAATATTTAAGAATGTTTTATGGAAATTATAGTGTTAATAGTATTTTAATTTTAAATCTTAGTTACCAGTTTACCCTTTACCATGGTTAAAAAACTACTAAAAATAATATTAATTTTGAAAAAAGGGAAATGTTTAATAAATTTGGATCAACTAATTAAAAATATGAAACCCATTTTAAAAAATATAAAAAACAATTAATTTTTATTTTTTATAAAAAACAATAACTGATAAAAGGAATCGATAAAATAGTTTCTCAGAAATTCTTTTTTAAATATAAAATGATTTTACACTTAATTATAGTGTAAAATATATTTCAAAAACCTTAATTTTATTAATTTAAATCATGATAAACTAATTAGAATTACAAAATAATACATAAAATAATTAGTCCATTTAAATAATTTTTTTTAATAAAAACAGTAATTTTCATTATTCATTGAAAAAAAATATTTTATTTAAATTACACAAAATTAAAATTTAGTTTATTTTAACATTATGAATTAAAAATATTAATTAGTGTTTTCAAATAAATTTTCTATTCACTTCTATAATATATCATATTACGTCTTTAAAAATCAAATTTGAATAAAAGGAAACTATAAAGACTAATATTACTTTACTAAAAATTGAGTGGTTATTTTTCTAAGAAATTACCAATATAATTATATTTATTTTAACCTTTATATTTAATTAATAAACTTTTTATTCCAATTCAGGCCTTCCAATTTAACATCTATGTTTTAACATTCATAATTAAATTATAATTTTTAGTTTTTCATTTATGCTCGATGTCATGTATCTTATGTGCTATCAAACATAGTGTTTTCATTTTCAAATTTTGGGATGTTACAATCAATTGATAACATTAATTAGTTATTTCTGCATAATTTGAACAGGTGTTTATAACCATTTTTTTACTTTTCAATAAACCTTTTTTGATATCCCAAATCGAAAAAATAATAATAAAATGTCTACTTGATAAGAATGAAAAGAAAGTATAATGGTCATCTGGAATAACACATACTTGGTTTAAAAGTAGGATAAAAATAGTTTGAACTGAAAAAATGGATATGGAAGTAAAAAATGAATCACTATGGATTATAGAGTTATATAGAACACATGAAAGAAAATGATTAATATCACAATATCATAAATTTATGATGCCTTAAAAGGAAATTTATTTCAAAATAAGAATTTGAAAAAAGTAACATTTTTGTTTCAAAATGAATTTTCTAAATATATAAAATTATTTTAATTTCTAGGCTAATGAAATATATAAATACTATTACTTTTCATGTGTAGTTTCATTCTTTAATAAATTTACTTCTTAAAAATAATATTATTCAAAAAATGATGAGTGTTAATGTTTCATGCATGATTCACTGGAATGAAAATATATGGATAAAACAATCCATAATATAATAATTATCTATTACTTAAATCATTATAAATTAACCCCAAACAAAATTTTTATTTCAATATAAGATAATTATCCAATAATAATAAATTACTATATAAGATAAATTTATATTGACATGCAAATGTCAAAGATTAATATCCAAAGTTCAACAATGGTCATTGAAAAAATAACTATCCTTAAAAGTACTGAAAAAAATTATTCACTAAGATTGAAACCAAAAATTTTTAAGGATTTTAACACATTAAATTTGAATATGAATTAATAAATTTATCTCAAATAATATCAATCACTCTTAATGTCTCATCCCATTAATATCATTTCTGAAATAACATAATCTCCACGATGTGCTAATAGTTTCCATAAATACTCGAATCACTTTTAATCCATAATAAAATCTTATATTCCTAAAAAATATAGTACAAAAATTATATATATAACAAAACTAAATAGTATTCTATTCATGATAATCGTATATGGTTCCTAAAATTTTAAACAAGTTCTGAAATAACCCTAATCACTTAATCACCATGTTATTTTCTAATCCCATGGTTATGTATTATATAGAAAATATAATAAAAAGTTAAAATATTATTCATACATAAAATATTTTAACTAAAAATTAATATTTAATACTATATGGGATATCACATAGGCTAGTGGTAGGTGAATCTCCCTTTCCTCCCTTCAGTCATGGGTTTAAACCTCACATCCTTACCTGATTCGACACGTTGTCAATTATCCTGCGAGTGTCCTTTTTCAAAAAAATATAATTATAATCCTAATAAAATTAAAAATATTTGAGAAAACCCCTTTGAAAGAACCTTAATATATTTCATAAAAAATAAATGATTACCTTAATGTTTATCTCATACATTTAATTTTTTATTCTAAATTGTAATAACTTATAATTATATACAAAATAAATTTATAATAAAATATACATGGTAAAATTAATATTTCATAATATAAATCCCCAAAATTGGTTTCTAGGATATTGAGATAATGATAATAATTAAAATTTTAAACCCATTATGACCATCACAACTATTAAAAATCTATAAAATAAACCATCATAATCTGAATATTTTTTAAATTATCCAATATTAAAAATTTTAAGAAGTCTAATTTAAACATTACATATTCTAGTTTTTTGAAAAATAATTCACATTCTTAAAATCTTAAGGATCCTTTAATTTTTTTATTATAGAACATTGTAATTAATTATATATATATATATATGAAATCAGATTTTAGAATATAAAAACTGATACTCATTATCTATTTGTTTAATAATATGATTCTTATAAAATATAACATGATTTATTTTCATGAATAATAGACATAACAATAAACATGGATTTTTATTTTCATTTAACCATCCTAAATCCTTTTTAAAATATTTTAAAATATGTTTTAAGCACAAAAATATTAATAAGGGATATAAAAATAATGAAATAATACTATAACCTATAAATAATTATTAAAATTTTCATTTCTCAAAATAAACATTGCACCCTAAATAAACATTTTCTTAAAAAATAATTCATCAGTTTTTAATAATGAGTACCACCTAAAATTTTAAAATATATCTGAAATGAAAAATAACACATATAGGTTTCTTTAAAATTATGATATAGTCATTAAAACAATTTCACAAATTTATATTTTTCACCCTTATGAAGTAACATATATATTCATTTAAAACATGATCCAAATAACATACCTTGTAAAACCTGTAAATTTCTATAAAAAGATATCATGAATAAATAAATAATATATTTACATTGGGAATCATTTTCTATCAATCAAACATATATAGTAACCCTCATGGTTATACTTTAAATAAACTTCTACGATATACTTACAGTATCTATCACAACTACATATATAATTACCAACATATTCAACCAAATACAGAAACATATTGAAGGAATTTGATTGATATCAAAAACCAGACCATATTATTTTTATAATGTAATCTCCTATTGTCATTAAAAATTCCAAAGAACAATTACAGAAACATTAAACTACAATGCTTCTGTCATTAAAACATTCCATGTAGAAAATCACTAATTTAAAAAGAATAGATGAAAAATAGAAAGGGAAAATATTTATATGAAAATAACTATGTAATATTGTAGATAAATATTCAAGTAATATTTGATGCATGAATTTTGAAAAATCTATTCAATATTTGTAAGTGAAAAACATTACTTCTTTACATTTTTTTGTGAAAGTCACAATATACCTCATTTGGTCCATATGTAAAAGATGAAATAGGTAATATGACTATTTTCATAGAGGTAATTATTCCACAATCTCTAGAATATGAATCATTAAATGAATATAATTTATGTGCATTAATTATATATTTATATCCAAACATAATTTTGATTATGAATAATGAACTACCTTGCAATCATGGTGACTTTAGCATATATGTACGCAAGAGTAACAAATTCATTTTCAAAAATTATTATGTAAAGAAGGTAAAAGTTATTTTATATTTATATAATGACAATAATATCATATGTATTGTATTAATTTTTTAAATATAACTAAATAATTTTTCCATGTAAAGTAGTGATTGAAAATGAATCACATCAATTCGACGAAGTGGTAGTCCACAATTATGCACATACAATGTTATCATTTTCTATGAATGGAATTTTAAAATTTTAAATGACATATTATCATTTAATAATGATAAATATGTTATTAAAATCATATATAAACTTTAATAACTCCATTAATCTCTATCTTGAGATGCTTTTTGTGAAAATGAATTACATCAGTTCATGAAGCATCAATCTACCTTAAACATGAATGATGATTTCATTTCCCATTTTATGGATGCGGATATGGATATCGGTCATTAAAGAAACATAATAACAAAAATTTATATATATAATACTACATATATAATATTTAAATTGTTGAATAGATTTTATTATTTGGAAGAATAATAAAAATAGAACATGTAGGCAAAAACTATACTTATTATTTGGAAAACACTTTTTTTATAACACCAGAAGACCTCTAATATTGGTATTACAGATAAATAATACCTATAAAATTAGAGGTTGGATTTTAGTAATTTATTTAGTAATCTCATCGATTAACTGAATGGGTTTTTTTTAAATAAATGATTGGAATATGATTCATTTTATAAGAGTGGGGTGGAGGACTTTTTGTAGTATCTCAAAATAATAAATTTATATAAATAAATATACAATAAAAAATTTATAAAAATGAGTTATTTAAAATATAATATTAATATTGGTCTAAATAACCTCATCTAATAATAATTATATATTTTTTTACAAAATTATTGCCCTTATCTTTTAGTTATTTAACCTATTTTACGCATTTAACTCTTACTTTGATGACATGGATGTTTACACTTTCTGCGTCAATAAATTTTCAATAAAAAGACTAATACAAAAAATGAATCATTTATGATATTTCATACCAAATTTTTATGAATTTGAAAAATTAATCATTTTCTTGAAATTTATATCATTTAATTGAATGTTATTTACTATAAAATATTCATAATGTCCATTTTAAAACTATTCAATTATTAGTCATTAATAATATCAATAAATAACTTATTAGAAAAAAAACATTATTTTAATAAAAAAATAAAATATTTTTTACATATATTAAATGTGTGTCTCAAAATTTTTAAATCAAAAAATATTATTGTTATTATTTTTATTATTATTTGTTTGATTTTTCCATTACTTAAATAATTATTATATACCCATTGTGTAAAAAATCAAGAGAACAAATTTTTATCTAAAAATTGAAAAATAAATTACCATGATGAATATAATTATTTTATATTTTAAAATAATATTTATACCTCAACATATCTTATCGATAACACCATATTAAAAATATTACAGTTATTAAAATCAAGAGGGTCTCATGTTTAAAATTTCATTAAATAAAATACTATCTAGGACATAAACTAATCCAAGATGTGAAAAATTGTTATAAAATTCCCCATATCATGACTACAGATGAAATATAATCATATGATTATGTTTTAGAGATTGATAGGATAATTTTATAGTCTTTATCATGCTGTTTTAAACCGTTAATTACAAGAGTTACCCTTTACGATGGCTATAAAAATTAAAAATGATATTATTTTTATTTGAAAAAAAATAAAAGGTACATATTTAATAAATTTCCACCCTCTGATTATAAATATGAAATTAATTTTTCATAATTTAAAACACATAATTATTATAATTTAAAATAAAAATATACCAACTAAATGTAATGAAAAAATAGTTTTATAGAAAAATTCATGTTAAAATGTTAAATGTTTTTATACTATATTCATGTTTGAAAACTATATCAAAAATTATAATTTTACTTATATAAAAAAGTTGAATAACTAAAATATAAAACATATAGAAAATAATATTTTTACATGAAAATACAATACTATTTTCAATAAAAATAAGTTTTTTTAAAATTCCTTAAAAATTAATATTTTTTAAAAAATATAGAATCTTTCTAAGATTGTTTTTAACATTAATAATTAAATATGCAATTAAATTTTTCAACTAAGGATTCTCTATATTTTAATAATTAATATATTCACCCATAAAATGTAGAAAATTTTATATTCAAAGAAAAGGTATTTTTTATGAATATGTTTTTATTATAAAAATTGTGTGATTATTTGTATAATCACTTTAAAAAAAATAATATTGAGTTGAACATTTATATATATTTCATAAAGTATTTATTCATATTCATACACTCTAATTTAGCATCTATGTTATGACAGTAACATTAAAATTATATTATTTAGTTATTAATTTATGAATGATGTAGTGTATATTATACACTATCATATATAGTGTTTTTCATTTAAAATATTGATATGTTATAATAAGTATATCATATATGATATTATAGTAATGAATAAGGTTTTGGTATATAATTATAATGAATTAATATTTATTAGATTTGATTTTAAATCATGTCTAACTATGTTAAAGAATACTGTATAGAGTTTCATAACTCAATTGATTTTCAATGGGTTATTTTACTTCATCATTGAATATGTCATGAAATGGGTTTTTAATGGATGGTTATAATTCTCACACCCAGGTGTGGGGCTTGACCATGCAACCTCATCCCCATCCCTATACACTCATTCCCCCAAATTCAAATGTGAGGTAATTCCATGATTCTGTGTATAATTACAATAGATTGTATTATGTTTTAATTCCCCATTATTTAGACATAAAAACATTAAACATAATCACTTCATTAAAAATTATATCTTCAATGAAATTATATTTTTATAGTATTTTTTATTAATTTTTATTCCATTGAGAAATATGTGGTTTTTTGAATATATTTATTATTATGTGGTCATATAAGACCATGTGATGTATTTAGTAGGAATTTATATTTATTCATTATGATTAAGGTTTATATTCAGCCTTACTCTTTTAAGGGGTTACAATTTATAAAATACAAAAGATTTATTATTTTAATTTACATCCCAGTTTTTATATTTCCATTAAATTCATTTAATAAATATTAAAATATACTTTAATAGATCCCATATATTTTCTCTATCCTATATATTTGTAAGTTGTTTTTGTATATTTTCCCTATTTTTCATCTATTTGGAACATAAATAATAAAAATAAATGTTTTACATAAAATCCAATATAATTTATATTTTTTATCAAGATTAATTTTAAATAATTTTAATGATATTAAAAATTAATTTATAGAGATCTATTTTAATTCAAATAATTTATAAGGGAAATTTTACACTATCCTTAAAAATTTATTATCATTTTTAAGATGAATGTTTGTAATATTTACAGAATGTATCGTTGTCAAATTCCCTTTACAAATTTAAGTATGATCTTTTATTTTTAACATATAATTGGTCAATGAATTGTCCCCCATAATGTTTTTAATAAATTTGAATTCTTATAAAAAATTCAATGGTTTTAAAATAAAATCAACATAACAAATTATTTGTTAATTTTTTTCTAAAACTTTCATTACTTCTTTAATGGAAATGATTTTATTAGAAAACCTCTATTTATAATGAAAAAATGGGAATATGTTATGTTTTATTAATTTTTTGATCATGAATATTATCATGAAGGAATCAATTTCTTCTAATCATTGGATAATATATTTCTCTTAAATATTCATATTCATTTAATAATGTATTTTGTTATTCCTAATACTCTATACCATTAATAAATAAGGTTATTTCATTTCAAATTTATTTCATTTGATTGGTAAATAATTACACTTTGTATTTTTTTCTCAATATTTACATTTTTACAGTGTAATTAATTTATTAATTTAATTGATCATTCAATGTATGAGGAATGAATTTGACATTTTGTGGTGGGTGTGACCTAGTTATAAATATCCACTTGATTCACCAATATGTATCATGAGAGAGACCGTAGATAGAGCCTTATTAAATGTGTTTTTTATACCTACACATATGTTAAACGCTCTAATAACAAGTAATTGATGGTAATGGTATCGTAATGTATAATATCATGATATATAAGATCCCGAAGATTATAATTAATCATTTCCTTTATTAATAATTTAGTTACTATTATCCATTATATTTATATATTGATATTATTCATGGATTAACTTCATGATGAACATAATGATTAAATGGAATGTGTGTTATGTTATTTACTTTTCTATGTTGACAGTGTAGTATTCACTCGTGATAACATCTATTTCACCCAACCCTTATTGATAATTTAACATCACTCATATTGTTTCCTTTACATAGGTTAAGAATAAAGAATATTTGATCGAGTTTAGGGATAATGAATTCATTCTATAAGTATGTTATAATTATTTATTATTATTTTAATGAGAAAAAAAAACTCATGTAAGTCTCTATTTATTAAGGAATACTAAAATATTTGATTATTTTAGATGTTATCACATGTATCTTATTCTAACATAACAATGTAACCACTGATTCTTGGTTACTATATTTGGGGTTTCTATAGGTTTTATTATATAAAATTCTTCCAAATACATGGGAACTATATTTTGAAAATCATTGATTAGCAGATATAACAATATAAATAATTTTTTCTATATGCCTAATTTTATGATAGCACCATAACGTTTTATGTAAATTCAATGTTTATTTTGTATTTATAGAAATAAATAAATATATATATATATAATACATGTGGATTTGGTTTTGGTATTTATTATTCTATAGGAAATAACAATGAATAGGTCATGTAGAATATATCACATCTATCATTTGGGTTCACAGTGAGTGTTCCCTTAAAAAAACATATAGTTTCACATTCACATGGGATGTTCATAGTTTAACTAATATTTTACTTATCAACATTTATGAAGAATAGGATAACATAACTAATATAAACCTATAATACCGCATATTAATATAGGATAAACATAATGTTTCCTTTGATTACAATTATAAGGATGATAATAAAATTATAGTCATAGACTAAACTTTTTAGGTTTCATGTGATTAATGTTTACGATTATTAATGTTATTTTAATAATCATTTATATAACTATAACCCTTTGGATGTGTATATATTTTAGTGAAAAAATAAATTTTAAAATGATTATTTTATATTGTTTTGGAAAGATGATTAATATTATTAATAAAATTTAGGGTTAATATGATCACTGATGTTTAAGTAATTATTGTTTATTGAGATAAAATAATTAGTAGATTTTTTGTATATATTTTTATCATATATATAAAAAATGGATCGTAAATTTAATATTAATATTTTTTAATAATTTAACTTTATTAAAAGTATTATACGATTAAGGTAAATACAATTTAAAGAACATAGAATGAGCTAATTTATGGAATAATATATAATATTATTGTTTCATTTTGGAGATTTTGTATATTTATCGAAAAAACAATATATTTTGAGAAATTTATCATTAGGGTATATAAATTTTTAGAATATAACCTTATTAGAGATTGATATTATTTTAAAATTAAATTTTTGATGATTTTTAATAAATATGATTGATTATTTCATATTATAGTGTTTTTAATGTGGCCTGACATATTTTTTGAGGAATTATAATGTTAACTATTTCAAATTGGAATATTTTGAACTTTAGGCATTATTTTTGAGGTTTTATTTATTAATGTACAATATTGGATAACATGACAAACTCATTTTTTTAAGAATCCATATATTGGGGAAATGAATTTTCTTTCTTTTATTGATCTTATGTTCCGTAAAATGTTAATTTTATTATCTCATGAATGAAAAATTCATCTTGGATATTCATAGTATTGAATAAGAGATTATTTTAAAATTCATAAAAAACAGCAAAATCAGGAAACTGATCTTCTAAAATTAAATAAATTCACATATGTACATTTCTTTATCTTCATAATCATGAATGTAAAGGAATCCCACAACCATAGGAAGATGATCTAAAAATTAAATTGCAATCATTTTACAATTATTTATATTGAATTGATGATATTTTCACCCATAAAAATTTTATTTTTTTATGGTCACTAATGTTCTCATGAACATTATATCTATTACACTCTAAGATTTATTGGATGTTATTATTATCTCCTCATTCTATAATTTATCCTCCCACTAATGTACTGGTCATCATGAATCCCAATTATGTGTTATATTAGATAAAAAATATCCCTCCCTCATTAATTTTATAAAATAAATATTATTATCATTTTATGATATTTTTTGTTTGAACATTTTTTGATCATTTCATCAATAGGATAAAAATGTGATGGAATAATTTTCTTAATGGGGAAGAAGGTAATGTCTCTATATTTTATTATATATTTCTCTTCAAAATCATTTATTCCTTCAATAGCATTCAATACATGAAACCACATGTATAATGTGACTATAATATATTTTATCATTATAACATATACATTCAGTTGTTTAAATGAATATAAATAACTATATTTTAATAAAAATGCATAATTATTTTTACATTAAGATAATATATTTTTAGTAATATTATTATATTCTGAAAAAATTCATTTTCTACAAAAAATTGTTTTTTATTTTTTATTGAATAAATAAAATAATTTACATACGTAACATTTAGGATGAAATTTTAAAAAAATGAAATATAAATTTTGAAATTTAAAATTTATCATTAACTTAGAGTGAATTTTTGATAATTTTTTGAAAAGACAAATATTTTTAGGAATAATGAAAATTTATGATTTTTATTGAAAGCTACCATTTAATTTATTATATTTTTAAATATATATTATCATTAAAATTTATTCAAATGTTGAATTAGTTCACTTATATTATTTATACTCTAACTTTGTTCAATAGAATTTATTTTATGTTTTTTTTGGATTAAAAACTTTTATATGTCAGAAAATATTTTTTATGGAAACTAATTTTCATCATGTTTTTAAGATTTATTTAATAATAAAATTTACTACTTCTATGAATAGAAAATTTAAATTAAATTTTTTTATAATTTTATTTTTAAAATTTGATAAATTGGTACCTTTTTAAGAAAAAAACATGGTAATTGTGTGTCACCTCGGTGAGGTAAAACTCGAAAAATAGGTTTCAAACATTGGGATAAGGCATTAGAATTTCACTAAAATTTTCCTTTATTCTATTGGGATAATGGTTTTTTTAATTTCTATAATATTTTTAAATATATTTCCACATTTTTTAATCATTGTTTGGTTATGAAATTTATATTATTTTATGAAAACATAAAACAAAAAATGTTACTCTCTTAATAATAATCTCTCTAATTTTTTGATAAGGATAAAAGGAAGATAAGTAAACTTTTAAATGGGATTTTAAAAAAAAGTATTTTTTATTCATTTTAAAGTATCATTAATATTTTAAAATTAATAATTACCTTAAATTCTCATGAAACACTAAAAGAAATTCTTGTTCAGGAGGTAGAAGAGGTAAGTACATTATTTGAGAAAATATATAAAAATTGCTTTTATATTATGTGGGATACAGTATTATAAGAATATTAAACATAAATATAAAATATTGTACATTTTTTAAATCATTATATTGGAATTAATTATTTAAATTTATGTATTTATAGTCAAATAAAATCATAGTTACCAAAAATTTATATTAATGAAAAAAAATATTTTATTAAAATATTTCAAAATAATAAATCAACTGATTAAATTTGAAGATGATGATAATATATGTTAGAATTTTTTTTGAATTTTGTTCTTATGGTCAAAATTTCACCTTATATGAAAATTTAAAACCATTTAATATTGAAATAGTTGTCTCTATAGTGAAGGATAAAATTTGTTAAAGGGTGAGAAAAAATTGACAAGGGTAAAAAGATAACCAAAATCATCCCAGATTATATTATATGTGTATATTTAGACTTATAATCTTTTTATATTAAACTTATATCAATTTTAATCTATTTTATCAATGAATATTATTTTAAATTAATTTAAAAATATTATATAATTAAAACAGTACCTCTTCCCTCCATTAAATCGGACACCCCTCCTTTCTATTCATTATGCCACATTATTCCATAAAAAATATCCAAATAATATCCTATTTCCTTTTAAACATATACATTCATGATTTAGTGGTGTTTTTTCTTCTTAAAGTACCTTTCCTGGTGTCTTTAAGAATGTATCTAAAGAAATTATACCAATGAAGTGGTACTCCTCATTAGTGACTCTTTCAAATTTATTTCTTGTAATACATACTCTAAATTTATTGTAGAAAAATTAAAATATTAAGTCATACAACATTAATATAATTAAATTTTCTTATAAAAATGGGAAAAAATTCCCATCTATTTTCTATCCTACTAAAATAGAAAATGTCATTCATGAATGTGTATGACATACCTTCTTCACATAGACGTGTAAATTTTCTTGGTTATCAATTTTTTGTATGGTTATAAATATGTAAATAAAGAGTATATATGATATAAAAGAAATAGTTAATATTTTTTTAATTATAATATCATATTTAACATCTTATATTCTAATATTTTTCAAAATGAAAGTGTCTCTTAATCATACGTGTGGACTACTGCCACTTCGATGTAGTGTGATCTATTATTTTTTTATTCATTAAATGGATTTTTATAGGGATATATTAAATTTATATAATATATATATATTATATTATAATTATTCTTAAAGGTGATTTATTATTTATCTTTCATTTCCACTATAGAAAATTCAAAGAAACCATCATGCATATATATGACCTACAATCTCCTTGAAGGGTGTAATTAATTTTTCTATATCAATTTATTATGCATGACACAATGTATCTATATATTTATTATATTAAATAAATATATAATTAATTAAATTACATATATGAGGAAACCATGACCAATACACAAGTACCCAAAGAACCAAACAAAAATATACATAAAAAAGACAAAATTAACACTCAAGAATAATGAATTTAATGATTGATTATTAAAATTCTGTATTGAAATTCTATAATTAGAAAATATAAGATATTATATGTATTTATATGTTTAATATATTTATTTATAATTAATTTAGATTTAGTATACATGTGGTTAAAGCATGTTCAACTAAAATGATGCATAAGACAATGGGTTTCATAAATCATGTTCTTTTGATTGAGTTATATCACTAATCCATTGGCTATTTTATATCATTATTAAAAGGGAAATTACATAATATTGTATTATTTTTTAATTTTAAATTAGTTTTTTAATTATTAATTTCCTATAACCAACCATTCATTGATTAATTCTCACTAAAATAAGACAATCATTGTAAGATATTACGTAGCAATTTCAACACCATTGAGTCTTATTTAGTGTTATACACCTATTTATTTTTAAATGGTGTATATAATTCAAATTTTATGTATTGAAAATAAATATATATTTACCCATTTTGCTTAAATTTTCAATTAATTTTTACTCTTTCAAGTGGTTACAATTTAGAAGCCACTATAAAGGTAATTATTAAATTTAAAATCTAATTTTTGGGTTCACTTATTTTCAATTATGGAATGTTTTAATCTGTAATAAAAAATAAAAAACTATTTTATTATCATTTTTATTTATGTATTTTATATATTTTCTGTTAATTATTCATCTATTTTGAACATTAATTAGGAAATAAATATTTAAAATAATCATTGATCTCGCTTTTTAGCAATGAGTATTTGTATTCTAAGTCTATATTTATCAAAACTAATATATTAATGTTATTTTTATTTTATAAGAGTTATATATTAAATATATTTTTTGTTTTAAAATATTCATTTATATGGTTTAAGTGATAATTTAAAATGTTTTCTAAATCATTTTTGTGCTTATTTTCAAAATGTATAGAAGAATTATAATTAATAAAGTATATGGTTTTAGTGGATTTTTCTTCCACTATAACAAAATTACATTATTTATCTTCTCTATAATATTTATATAGTGTTTAAAAGAATAATCATAAATTAAATTTTGTTTTAATTGTTAACATAAATTGTCTATTTTTCAAAAAAGGGAATAATGTTTTTTATAGTATCAATATACTTTTATAATGTGATAGTCAAAATTTTTCTATTAACACCTTTATCGTAATATAAATTCTCTTGAATCATTCAATTTCATGTGATCATGGAAAATTACATGTCTCTTAAATATCCATATTTTATTCATCATGGATATTATTATTTCCAAAATTTTATACAATTTCTATATATTGTGTTTTACATTGGATGTTACATGAATTAATGTAGACTTTCATATATTCTATGTTTTTTACACAGTATAAAAATTTCTTGATAAGGAATATTGTTTATTATTTAAATTGATCATTCAATTTATGAGTAGTGATTTAGAATAGAATTGATAGTGAGGCCTTTTCATAGATATCATTCAATATAATTACTTTTATAATGAAAAAACATGTTAGATATCCTTAGAAAATGGTTCTTTTGTTTATACTAATATATTGATTAAACTAACATGGAACAACGGTATGATTGGACCAATATCATCACTCTTTATATGATGCTTTCCAAAATTAACAATATTTTTATTGAGAATTTAGTCATTATTATCCATGAGATTATGGTAGTAAAATTATACATGGAAGAATTTCATACTCATGTTATTGATTAAATGGACTTTATTATCAGTTATTTACATTGAATTTTTGAATATTCCTTATTCACTCATCATATATGATGTTTTACATGACCCTTACTAATCATTTTATATCACGAAATTTTTTTAGTCCATCGACCAGGTTATGAATAAGGTAACTTTGAATGAATTTAGGGATAAAAAGGATTATTATTACTTTCATATATAATTTTTTTTCAATGAAAAATTGAAATCATGTACAATTAAATTTCATAAAAATTAATATATTATTTCACACATTGGGATGTGATCACTTTTATCTTATGAAAATTAAATAATTTAATGATAGAATATAGATAATTAGAGTTTGTGTTTATGAAAAAGGGTATAGTTTATTTGAAAATAGAAGATACTAGGATATTTCACTACTAATATAGATTGTAATTTTGTTAAACATCAAAATTACATAAATCCAAATCATGGTAGCATAATTTATCATTTAAATTATTTATAAATCTACTATATATTTCTGAGAATCGTTTAAGACCAATTTATAAACATGGAAATTTTTGAATAGATAGTTGACTGTGAACATGTCATGTTAGGAAAAACCTTAACATTGGTGAAAAATGTATCAACCACCACATTCGATTAAATGTGTGTCAAAAGAAGTACCAAACAAATGAAAATTTAAATATGGTGATTATATAGCTTGAAAATCGTTCATATAGCCACAATTATTAAACATGGAACCAATATATTATTGAATTATTTCACCAATTATAAATTTAACAGAAGTGCATGAATATTCATCATTGTAAACTTCTATGAGTTCAGGTAGTGATCAATGGTAGAATAAGGTGAAAATATAAGAAGTTTTGTACCCATGTTAATCCATACACTATTATAATTGTTCCCATAATCACTAGGTGGATTAACATTGACGAAACCTTGACCTCAGTATCCCATAGCCAGTGTTTACAATATTACATTTTGATAAAATATATGGAATCAAATCCCAAATAAACAGATTGTTTATTATTCTCAGTCAACAAGATATAAAAATGAAATTTTAATAAAATTATAAAACAGAAAATATTTTATTTTATAATTCCTATATTTCCATTAGAATATCCCTTTTTATCAATCAAAAAACAATTCATTGTTTCGTTATGAAAATAAATCATAATAAAGGGGTTAGATCCTATACTATATAAGGGTAAGAGAACAGTGAATGATATTAATAAATATATAACAATAAATCTAGAAAGCTAAATATTTGAAGAATATTTTATTTAATCAGTTACATTAATATAACATTGAAGGAATAAATGATTATCAAATAAATCCATATAAATAATCAAATGAGAATGAAGCATTACCCAAGAAATTATAACTAATCTAATGGTCACATATAATATCTATGATTGAATTCATAATGGTTAAATAAATAATATTGAAATATAAAATATATTATAAAGGCCATGTTCTAAGAAATATAATAATATAGAAGAATTAATCAATGAAAAATATAAAAATGTACTATTCCACATCCAAAAACCTAATCTTGTTTGTCTCATTAAATATTCTGATGTATGAAGAGGCTTTAATAGGCCATGAGTGAAACATATTAAGACGAATAAATTCCATATATAAAATTGGTAAAACATAATGAACATCACAAAATAATATGTAAACTATTATATGATGTATAAATACTTACGAAATCAAAAAACCTAATCATAAACCATCCATAGTAATATGAATAGTATTAATATAGATCACCCTAGTCGAATTGATTGTAAAACAGTATGAGAAATAAGAAGGATGGTAAAGTTATATTATATCTCCATTTATTAATAATTAAAATAAATTAATTTCTACCTATAATTAATATTATTTTGAAAGATCGGATGGAACATTTCTGAATGAAAACTTGCTTCCCTAGAAAAAACATATTTTTTTTTCAAAATAAGAATATTCATAAAATATTATAAAATGTAATATACATTTAATATACATTTTTAAAAAATAATGTCTATAATTTTTGGAATAATAAATCCGTAAAAATTAACATTTTAAACATGAAGACAAAGACACAAATACATGATGGTCATGAGAGTGGGTAATTATGTACACGTCATATAAGTTGAAACTAGCATTCCTACTACACAATAAAATGGATAAAAAAGGTCATAATTCCAAAAATTACAAGAAGAATAATTTTTACAAAAATGTAATATTTCAACCCTAGATACAAAAATTAATAAATAAATCATCTAAGAAATACTAATACATTTTTCATAACATTTGAGGAAAAAACATTTTTTAAGAAAATATATTTTCAACTAATAAATGAAATACAATTAGATTATCACAAAAACCTTATCGTAATAATTTTAATTTGAAATTTATTGTAAAATGATTCTATTTTTGAAAATTTTATTAAATAACCTTATGATTATAAAAATAAAAAATTTATGTTATAAACATCAAAAAATTCCACCAAGGTATTTTTTTACAAAAACCATCCCCAATAATAATGATATTTTGAAATAAACCATTACAAATTTGATAACATTTGTAATATAATACACATGAAATAAGTGACATTAAATGAAATATTAAATTCCATGAATATTGGTTAATTTATGATATATCATATGAAATGTTCAATATATACAACGTATAAAAATAAGAAGCAAATATGTCATATATCTCATGGAAATAAAAGTGTGATAAGTAACCATTACCTTGAGTCTGACCCAAAACGTACATAATTTATCTTTATAAATAATAAAATTATATTATTTATTTTATTTCTTAATCACAAATTATAATTTTATTATATATTCTTTTTAACTATTTACCATGTTATATATGATTACATAATCAATTAACGTAACATCAGAAGTTTCCATGATATTTGGATTATGTGTCAGAAATGACTTTGATAGGTTGAATATGGACAAATATATTGTTATATAAATTATATAGAATAATAATAATAATAAAATAATTCTCACATTTATACATAAATTATAGTTTTAATACCAATCGTTAATGATGTTTATGAATAATTAACTATTATAAAATCATAGAGATGGTTGACCGTACCTACACATGAGTAATATTTCTATTTTTCGATGATCATTATGGATATAAAGTAAGAATATTTTTATCGTTAAAAAATTTATTAATATCATATATATCATATTATTTATTTTTATATTATTATATATATCATCCATGTGGTGAGGTTATGAAAAATATACACATCACTTTGTAATGGCTATAGTCTACACAAACACAAACAATGTTTATATTTATAAATATATAATCATTTAATAATTCTAATTTATACATTAATAATATAATTGTGTCATATATATTACATGAATTTATTAAAGTTATCATTATTTCCATTCTTGTAATGAACTTGAGAAAAATGAATTGCATCGCCTAATGAGGCGGTAGTCTACGGTACACACGAGTATAATTATTATATTCGCTACGGAATGGAATGTAAAAAAAATAATATAAGCTATAATGACTCTTTAGGTATAATAATGTTAAAAATATTATATATATACTTGGTATACAACATTATACCCAACCATGGGAGGCGATAATGAAAAACCTGAATGCCAATGATTCATAAGGCGGTAGTCTTCCATATACATGAATAATGATTTCATAACACATTTGATGAAATTTCATATTTTTTATGTTCATTAAAAAAACACAAAATCATATTATATATATGTAGTATATTTATTTTATTATATCATTATTTATTAAAAGAAATTTTAGGAGGTGAATCATGAATCAAAATACAAACGCTTATTGAAGAACGTTAATTCATGTACGAGTAACCTCCTTATTTTTTCACCAAAATTATTATTAGGTTTGTTCTATATCAAAAATATATGTTCTAGTATGTGATTAATTTTTTTAATAAGTTATATTTTTATGTATTATTTAAAACTAATGGGTTTCAAGGAGTGAATAATATAGGATATGTGGTTTCCTATTATAAGTGAGGTGTGTGGAGTACTTGTACTATTTGAAATGAAAATTGTGCATTAATGTTTTACACATTCCAAAAGGGAATAAATGAAGTATCATACATAATTAAACATTATTTGGTCTAAATATTTCCATAAAACATAAATTTTTCAAGTATTTAGGTAACATAAACCCTTTTCTTTTTTGGTCTAACACACGACAAACACATTTTTAATGTAACCACTAAAATTAATTTTGACAGTTTTTAATATTTCTACTGGTCACAATTTAATTTTAAAATATTAGGAAATATAAATTATTAGGGTTAAAAATATGTAAATAATTTTTCAAAATATGATTCTTATAATTGAAAAATTTAAATTTGAAATTCTTCTTGATGAAGTGATGAGAAAGCAAGATTTCAATGAGAAAATGTCTGAATGTTCACAAAGTTTTTATATCAGTATTCAATATGTTAATGATTCTAATAAAACCAATTTAATTTATTTCTACATAATCAATCTAATTATTATTTAGAAAATAATTTACATATAAATTATCATTTTAAATAATTTATACAGAAATCATTTATTAATTTCAATTTTGTTTTTCAATAATCATAAAAAAATGAATCCTTTCAGAAAAATGAAAAAAAAACCACCATAAGATAATTTTTATAAGATGACTTAAAAAAAGATTTATTTTTAATATAAATTTTATTAAATTCATAAAAATTAAATATAATAATGGGAATAATGTGTAACTAGACATCCTTTTTTTAAATATCGTTATTGAGAAAACTTTTCATTTAATTTCACATTTTTCTAATATAATCTCTAATCAATCGATATTTGTTTTATTTATTTCATAAAATTTTAATCCAAATAATTTTTATTTTTTACTATTCAATACTACTAATTTACTGAATATGTAATAATAGAAATGTTTTAATTATAATATCTTAATAGAGTGTCATGTTTTATTCAAACCAAATGTTGCAGGCATTGCGAGATATCAGTGAGATTTTATTAATTTTAAAATAAATATATCAAAAATTATTATGGTGTAACATTCAATTATATGATTCATTTTTCATTTAATATAAGCTACTGAAAATGAGGTTCTTATTTTAAAATATCAGGGTGTTACATTCTCCACACATTAAATAAAATACGCCCATAAAATATGAACCTGATCTTGGAAATCAGGGGTTTGATAATTGAAAATTGCTTTGATGATATTCCACATCATAAAAAGTGTTAATAAAATATTATTTTTACAATAGTTAAAGAGAAGAAATAACATTATGCTGACTAACATATGACTCAGTTTCTATATAATAGAACATTGGTTGAATGTGAATATATGGACATGAACAAAAAATGAAAAATAATTAAATTGAGTGATAGAAGTATTCAATCACAAGAAAATAAATAAACAATTAATGTTAATGTACTAAAAATATATATATCTATGCTGATTTTAAAGACCATCGGTTCAACTTAAATTGAATGTTTTAGGATCTCATTTTATTAAAAATTCATTTCCTATTTTGGAGAAATTCATTTACCATGTATAATGAAATTATATAAAAAATTTCATACTTTATAAATACATATTTTATAATCAGACATTCATATCTTTGTTTTTTTTCTTCAATAATTTTCCATTTCATCTCTTACTCTAATAAATGAATATCTGAAAATAAATTTTTTTATTTTTCAAGAACTAAAATTAAGGTTTAACATATTTTATGATCTAAAAGATAATGATAAATCATTACATAGATCAATAGTAATTATTATAAAAATTGTTGGTAAATGATAAAAAATAAATAAATCTTCATATGGGGAAGTAATACATTATTCTAAAATATATCTTCCATAATTCAACACAAACTATTTCATAATTTTTAATCCTTTTGACCCTTAGAATGTAATATGATCCAAAAATTTCGAAATCAGTCCCTCTATTTAGAGAAATAACTTATCCTTAATATCCCAAAAAAATGATGTTACTCTTAATCATCACATAGCAAAAATTTGAAAATCATCATAGTGCATTTTATTGAGATATTTAAATTACATGAATTAATATAAAACCATTTTGAAAAAAAATTCTTCCATATTCCTTAAATGAATGATAGAGTATTGGACATATTTGTTAAATACATTTTTTCAAACTCTATCAATTATAGAACAGACAAATTTTTAGACTTGTCACTACTCATTTCTAATGTTAATAGTTTTATCCAATTAATATTATGCACATTAATATTATCTTTAACCCAACATAATTATCTCAACATTAAGAACATATCATATTTTTTCAAAGAAGTTAATCATTCCACTAAATTATTTTTTTGGTTATTAGTGACATTACATAAAGCATAATAGAAATAAAAATAGAATAAATTAATCAAAATCATTAATGAGGGGTAAATAACTAAAAAAATTCATTTTAAAAATAACTTCATAATAATATAATAATAAAAAATGATGATAAAAAATGTTATATAAATAATTACATGTACATTAAACTTATTAATGTATATGATAACTAATAATCTAATAATATGTAATATCCATAATGTAATTATTAATGATGGAATTCATAATAAAAGTAATATATAACATATTTATAAGGCCTTGAGTCAAGGAAACTACAAGGAGACACCCTTAAAACGTTACTTAATCATAAATTTTAGTCTAGAATTTACATTATTAAACATTAAGGATCTTTCTTAGTTTATAGTTTTAGAGAATTCAGATACCTTACATATATAATTTACTATAATCAAACAAGATGATATTATTAAAAACAATTTCTATTTTTTCAAAATATAAAACATTAAAGCTCAAAACATGATTTATTTAACAACCCACAACATTATTCATCATGACCCCACTCTTTCTCTTACTCATCCTTATACCCTTTGAAAAACTATTTAAATACTTGGTTGATTATTAAACTTAGTATGGGTTACAAAGAAAGAAAGTGTTAGTTAAGTGATAACATAAAAACCAATAAAACCCATAATCATAAAAAAATCATATGCATGAAAACATCATGAATTTTCCATATGAAATATTTACCATATAACTCTTACATTCACCCTTACACGTGGAATAACCCTTCGGTCAACTTCCATCTCTGGAGTACCCAATTCATTGGAGATAAATAATTGGGCTCACCGATCATATCTTGTGTTATAATGGGTTCATCCCAACATATCTTGAGATATAATCGGCTCATCCCAACAAATATTGATGTATAATGGGCTCAAAACAACATTAATAATGTCCAACGAACATATAATGGTAATGATATATCTTCAAATCATGAGAAACCACTCACACCACACAGATAAAGACAATCCTTTTGAAATATATTAACGAAGAATTTAAAATGATTTTAAAAATAAAGTACATTAAAAATATAATTGGATTTTGAATTTATAAAACTGAATGGATATGTGTATAAGCTGTAAATTCACAAAATAAAACATGATATAAACAATAATTCATTATACAACTAAATATTAATACCACATAATCAATAAGTAGAAGGTTAACCCAAAGATTGGAAATTGGTTTAAGAATACCATTACCTCAAGTTTCCATTACTACAAAGATGTTTAAGAATCTTGTATAATGGTTGATATAGAGTTATTAATATCCTAAGAAACATATCCATCTTTATAATATCTTATATGATCATTTAATTACCTCATTTTAGCCATTAATTTATTATATTTTGTTCCTTGCATTTATTTCGGTGCGTTTCTTTATATGTATTCCAGGATGTGATAGATATTCTTGTCGATTGGATGTGAAACACCATAATTAGAATGGAAAGGTATTTAAATATTTCAGGTACCATAAATTATACAATTTATAATTTTTTGTTTGATATGAGGATTATTCATATGTTAAAAAATTAATGATGTTCATTTAGATCATTTTATAGGTTCTTTAATGATAACGACCTAATTTTTTAATAATTTAAAACAATGTGTAAAATTGATTTATAGAACCTTGTATGAGAGACAATAAATATATTATATAATGGTTCAACAATAAAAATTATTTCCGGAACATAATTGAAAGAATTAATCTAAATTGAAATCTCATCGTCCACGATGTCTGCAATTCGACACATCATAAACAATGTTTTTATTCCTTGAGTAAGTGTTACTGGAGAAGAATAATGATGAATAATTTTACATTAACATGTGAAAATATAGGATATAAATGATTTTTGGAGATTTTATATCTCTTGGGTAAGAGGATTTGGGGAATGAATATGAAATGAAAGGAACTCAATATAAATGAATAGTTGAGAAATCCCTTACAAAAATTTGGCACCATAACAACTATGAAACATGGTTTTAGAAAACATTTAAAAGAGATGGGACAAGTTTAACCCATCCAAAAAAGAATCATATTACATAATTTATCATGAATAAGATCAAAATAATAACATTGTATGTATTCCTTAATTCAATAACACATTAATGTGAACTTGAATGGAAAAAAGAAAGAAGTTGATAATTTTCTTACCTTGTAGTGTAACACCGAGATCATGAAAGATGGGACCATGGGGGTTTGAGTAAACCATGAGAGGACTAATAGGGACGTAAGAAGTCTAGATCTTCTTTTATGATGAATTTGGTTGGAATATAATGAGGGAATAGATCTGTATTTATATCAAAAGGGAGGTAACATTTTAATAATTTATAAGGGACACCTCTTTAGTGGTATTTGAAAAATTGTGGGGTTTCCCTTGGTATTTTCCCATAGTATTATCCTTTAGGGACACCACAAAATTTATTTCATTACAAAAAAGTCAAACAGATTTATTACATCATTATTACATCATTAATTATGTCATTAACACACTGAAACTCAAAACATTATTTTTACTATTCCCTGAAACATCTAATGTTTCAGAAAAATAAAAAAACATTACCCTAACCATTTTTTAATGTGCAGAATTAAAAAATGAACTCCACTTTTTGAATATAATATTCTAAAAATTATTTATTTATTTTTTAAATAAAACCATACTTAATTAAAAAATTAACAATTTTAAACCTATAACTGCTTTTTTATCACATTGAAAAACTAATCGAGATGTCATTTTGTTAAAACCATAATAAAACAAAATAATAAAACAATTACCTATTAATTAGGGTCATATTACTATTCATATTAATATTCATAAGGGTGTGTTAGTATTCATCAAAAAAAATTGGTTCCCTCAGACTACAAATAACATAATAAACACAATTGCAGATGACTGTTTTTCAAAATTCAAAACACTAAAGCTACAAAATTAAATTTAATGGCTAGTTATAAATTCCTACATAAAATAATTTCGTGCATTAATTTTTTTTAAACCATGGGGTGTTACATTACTCCCACCTTCAAGAAATTTCTTCTTTGTAATTTTATTTACTCATTAAACTAGTGAGGGTAACTTCCCCAAAAAGAATTTTTAGATTATGATGCTGCTTCTTCCACCGTGTGGTTTCTCCAAAAAACCTTTACGTGGTGGGTTTCCTTATTTCGCAATAATTTTTACCTTCGATCATGAATATTAACTGGTTTCTCATTATAAAAAAGTTTGTTTTCTAACTGAAATTATTCTAGACTCCTGACATGTGATGAATCTGGAACATACTTTCTCAATATCAAAACTTGAAAAACATTCTGTACCTAAGAAAAACTTAGAAGAAAAGATACTTGGTATGAAACTAGTCCAAAATTCTCTAGAATTTAAAAAGGATAGATGAATCGTGGAAATATATTTCCTTTCATACCAAAATGCAGGACTCTTTTCCAATAAGATATTTTGAAAAAAACATGTTCACCTTCCTCGAATAAAAATTATTTCCTTCTGTTATCTGCACAGGTTTTCTGCCTACTCTAAGCTGTCCTCATGTGCTGTTATATCATTGTCACTTTCACATCCACTTCCTCTACCAATTATGGTCCCATAAACATCCATTCCCTGACATTTTCCCAAAAATTTGTAGTATGAAACCAAATCCTATACAATGCCTTAAATGGTGTCATCTGTAAACTGGAATGAAAACTTTTATTATAAGAAAACTCCACTAAAATAAGAAATGGTCACGACATCCATGGTAGTCCATTTAACTGGATCTATGAATATCCTCTATATTATGAATCATTCATTTTTAATTCCCATATAATGGAGGATGAAAAGTTATAAAAAAATATTATTCTTCCCAAAATGACTTTTGAATCCCCTTCCCAAAGTTATAAGTGAACCTGGGATCCTGATCAAATAAAATGGAAATAAAAAAACCCATGTAACCTAATAATCAATTTATGGTACAATCTAGAAAGTCGATCCAATGACTTTGTATCACTAATAGAAAGGAAATGTGCATATTTTTTCAGCCAATAAATAATAACCCAAATCACATTGTTAACTTGAGATGTCTTTGGTAGTCCCACCATGAATTCCATGTATATATTATCCCATTTTCACTCTGTTATAGGCTAACACTGATGCACCTCCTTCTCTAATTGATTCTCTATGTTAAATTTTTGACATGTCAAACATTTAATAGTAAATTATGCAATAACCATTTTCATTCTATCCCACCGCTGTTACTCCCAACAGTCTCTTTGCATAATAGCACAAATTGGATGAACTAAAAATGGTGAACAATGAGTCTGGAAAAACAAATCATTCTTTAACTGGGAATCACAAGGCAAACACTACCTTTTTACAAATTATAAAACATATCATTTATCAAGGTTATATTCAAGAAACTTACCCATTTTAACCAATTCTACCTTTTTCTGTAACTCATAGTCCTTCTTATGTGCTTCTTTAATACTATTTGATAATGATGACTATAGTGAAACCTAAAAATATAAATTTTATTTTCTACACCAACAACTTCTATGACAAAAATCATCAAATCATTAATCCTCAGATCATGTTCCAAACATAACAAGGGTATTGATGAATGCTTTTTTTTTTGACTCAAGACATCTGCCACATTGTTTTCTTTCCATGGATTATAATTTTTTGGGGAATCTAATTCCTCTTTTAGTTCAATACATATTCTTTACCTAATGTTTAATTCCATATATGTAAATATATACTTCAAGCATTTATGGAAAATATATATTTGATATTTGGCTCCATATAAATGGTTTCTCTATATTTTCAATGTTAAAACCATAGCTTTCAATTCCAAATCAAGTGTTGGATAATTTAACTCATGAGGACTTAGTTGTCTTGAATCATAAATGATTACATGATCAATATGCATCCTAAAAAAACCAAGTCCCTTCAATGAAGCATTAGTGAAGATAAAAAACACACCATTACGAGAAGGCATGGCCAATACTAGAGCATTCACCAATCTATTATTTAGTTTTGAAGAACAAACATCAAATTCTTCTATCCAAACAAATTTAACCCCTTTACAAGTAACTTAGTTAGTGGGCTAGATAACCACAAAATATTTTTAACAAAAAAATAGTAATAACCTTATAATCTATGAAAACTATTAATTTGAATAATATTTGTAGGTCCTGTCCATTCATTAACCACTTTTGTTTTACAAGGATCAACTATTATTCCATCCTTATTTAAAATGTTCCCATGTTAAGAAATCTATTGCAACCAAAAATCACACATTATGAATTTTCCATAAAGTTTCTTTTCTTTATGGTTTTAAAATCAACTCATATATGTTTTTCATGCTCTTATTCACTTCTATAATTTAAAATAATTTCATCATTAAATATATCCACAAACATATCCATGAACTCATAAAATATTATATTTATAAGATCCATGAATATAGTAGGTTCATTTGTTAACCAAAAAGGCATAACTATATACTCATAATTACAATATATTTTTCAAAACGTAGTCTTCATGATGCATTCATCATTCACTATCAACTAACAGAACCCCCACCTCAAGAAATCCTTCAAAAAATTGAGCTACCTAGACCTAATACAAAGTCATTGATATAATGAAAATGATACTCGTTTTTAATAGTAATGTTATTTAAGGATCTATAATTGATTCCAAGTCTCATTCAACCATATTTCTTCTTAATAAACAAGACAAGATCATCCCACGGTGATGTTCTGGGTCGGATGAAGCTTTTATATAATAATTCTTAAAACATCCTTTTTAATTACAGATGTTTCATTTGGGACATTTGATATTGAGGTTTATAAATTTCCATAGCACGAGGAACTAGTTTAATCATAAACTAAACCTCTCGATTAGGAATAAAACCATTAAAATCTTCTAGAAAAATATCCATGTATTCATTTCCACCAGTACATCATTAATCTAGATAGTTCCCTTATCATAAAATATATGAGTAAGATAACATTAATTTTTATCCCTTATCAGTTTCTTAGATTCATGATATGTTATTAATGTTATGGGTTCATTCTTGCACACAAACTGAACATCTTTCTAAAAAACAACTTTTTTCTCATCAATCTATATTAGCATGATAAAAAGAATGCCAGTCCATACCCAAAATAACATCGAACTCAAATAGAGGGAAAACAACAATGTTTTTAGGTAAACTCATTCCAAAGAAAAGGATTGGATGATTTTTATAATTTCCTTTTTCCAAATTATTTCCTCCATGTGTTTTTACCATGATATCTGGTTTCATTTCATGAGTTTTAATTCCCAATTCTTCTCGTAATTTTTCAAAAATTAATCAATGTGTAGACCCGGAATCAAAAAACACATTTTCAATATCTAAAAAATGTATTAGAGAGAGCCTCATTTGACATCTCCACATCTGCTGAAGTTGTTTAAAATTACAAACCCATATGTATCATATCTTGTTCATTCCCTACATGAGTAACAATTTTATTAAAAAAATTAGAAAAAAGTCCAAATTAATTACAGATAATGCATCTCACAATCGAATTCTCAATAATTCTCTGATCATTTTATATTCCCTCATGAGAAATTTTTCTATACATTATTTATCTGTATAATTTCCTAGAATTTACATGACATCCACAAGGATTCCTTTTACCACAATTTTCATAAGAATGGAAATTCATTTTCATACATCCAGACTTCTTTAATGAGTTCATCCCCATTTCCTGCTAATTAGAACTCTTTTTATTCTTGTTATCCCAAGGCACATATGTTTCAAAAAACTCCATATCATCTTTTTTTTTGCAATGAAAAATCTTCTAATAGCTTTTCAACTCTCGTGATGCTAAGGATCTTTGCAAAAATGGTTTCGAACAAGAGTAAAATCTAGTAATTTTACATTCAAAATAACAAGTAAAATATAGTAAATACCTGACCAGTATTGTAAAATTGGATTTATATTCTACCATATAATCATCATATTTCTTCTCTAGTTCCATGAATTTTTTCTCTTTTCTGAGTCGAAAAGTTTTGGGAGAAAATATTTCTAGAAAAATACCCTTCAAATAATCCTATTCCAAACTATCAATATCATCTTTACATCTATTATCCATAACTAGATACCATAATTAATCATCCCCACCTTCCAAATGATAAATGAATTTTATTTTCATTTTACATTTTGAACATCCCATGACATTAAATATCATTTCTACCACACTGATCCATCCTACGGCTATCACTAGGTATGTATTTCCATGGAATGTTAAAGGATGTTGCTTCATAAAATAATCCAAAAAGACAAAATTCTTATAGGTAGATCATGTTCCTCCCTAGCATGGAAACGACCCCCATTTATTTCTTAACTCTACTGAGTGATTGATGTCACAAACTTCTCAGTTCTGATTCCCACCATTTCAGGCTACTGATTCAGAAAGACATCAGCCACTTTGTGCCTTTCAACTTATGTTTCCCTATTTATTATGTCGAAACCATTCTGTAAAAACCAATCATTGATTAAGAAACATGGTAACCCTTAAATGACATACCTTTTCAAATTACCACAGTGTATAAATCAGTTATATTATTCATTAAATATCACCCCAACCCCTAATGATATCTAAACCATACTCTGATACTAACTATAAAGACCCGACCATAAAATTTTAAATAATCTTAAATTTTAGTTATGAATATAAATTATTAATCATTGAGGATATTTATGAGTTTAATGTTTTAGATTATTAAGATACCTTACTGATATAACATACCACAATCATACAAGAGCATACTACTAAAAAATAGTTTCCATTTTTTTCAAAATAAGGAACATTAAATCTGAAATCATGATTTACTTGACACAACTACCATTATTCATCATGACTCCCTAATTTCTCATAAAAATCCTTATATCATGTGAAAATAATGTAAAACATTGGATGTGTATAAAAAATAGTAAGGGGCATAAATAAAGAAAGCATTAGTCATGTGATATCATAAAAACCAATAAAAACCATAATCATAAAAACTCATGTGCATGAAAACATCATATATTTGCATTAGAACATATTTACCATATCACTCTTAAATTCACAATTACCCATTGAATAACCCTTTGGTCAACATTAATATTTAGATTGACCAATGTATTTGAGTGCTGTATTGGGGCTCTGCCATCATATCTTGAGCAATAATCGGCTCAACCCAACATATCCTAAGATATATTGGGCTCAACAAAAATATTTAGCTTTAATGGGCTCATCCCAACATAAATAATTTCCAATGATAATATCCCAGTAAATTATATTGAAATCAGGATAAACCACTCACACAATATATATAAAAACAATCATTTAGAATTTTATTATAGATACATTAGGATTTTAATAGGAAAGTCCCGTAAAAATATAATTGGAGTGTGAATTACTAGAATGGAATGAATATTTGTATACACTATAAATACACATAATAAAACATAATATAAACAAAAATTCATCACACCAACAATCTTAATACCACATAATGGATAAGTAGATGGTTAAACCAAAGATTGGAAATTGTGTTTATAATTACCTTACCTCTGGTTTGTGTTACATCAATCATATTTAAATATCCTATATAATGGTTAAAATTGTGTTATTATTATTCAAAAGAAAATTAACCATATTTTTAATATCTTATATTACAATTTAATTACATCATGTTACAAATTAATTCTTAGTATTTTGTTCATTTCATTGTTTTGGGGGAATTTCTTTACATGATTTCCATGATTGGTCCATGATGGATATTCTAGTCGATTGGAAGTGGAACACTATAATTGGAATGCAATGGTATTTACATATTTCAAGAACCATAAATTATAAAAATTAACATTTTTAATTTTGATATGATGATCATTGAGATGTTAAAAAATTAGTTATTTTCGTTTAGATCATGGTAGTGGTTCTTTGATAATAACGAACTAATTTTGTTTAATAAATTAAAACCATGTGTAAATAAAAATTATTGACCCTTGTATGAGACATAACATGTCTATTATAACCTGGATCAACCATAAAAATGGTTTCATGTCTAGAATTTAAATAATTAATGTAAATTGAAATCACAGTGTCCACGATGTCGGTAATTCGACACATCACAGAAAATTTTTTTATTCCTTAAATAAGTGGGATAGGAGATGATGATTGGTGATGAATTTTCCATGAACAAGAGAATATACAAAATAAACAATATTTTTGGAGCTTTCAAGACTCTTGGGTAAGATGTGGTTAGGATAGAATAAGAAAAATAGGAACTCAAATTAAAGAAGATTTGAGAAATCCATTACTAAAATTTGGTATCCTAACGACTCTGAAATATGGTTTTAGAAAAAAATTAAAATAGTGGTGAAAGGGGAAAAATTTAGAAATTAATCATAATAAAGAATATATAATGCATAATATAATAATAGAAACTTTTATTGGATTCATGAATTAAATACCATGTAAAAGAGAACATGAATGGAAAAAATAAAGAAGTTGAGAATTTGATTACCTTGTCAAGTAACTCCTAGAAATTGAAGGTTGGGATCTTTAGGGATTAAAGAATCTTTAGGAGGACTTATAGGGAGGAAATGATTCTAGAGATTCATTGATGAGGAATTTGGAATGAATTTAATAAAGGAATGGGTTGGTATTTTTAGTAAAAGTGAGGGAATATTTTAATAATTTCCAAGGGACGCCTAATTAGTGGTATTTGAAAAACCATGGGCATTCCCATGCTATTTTACCAAGGTATGATCAAATTGGAAAACTGAAAAACCAATTCTATGAACTAGTAGACTATATTTATTACATCATTATTAAATCATTAATGATGACATTAACACAGTGAAACTCACAACTGTATTATTATTACTCCCTAAAAATTTATTGTTTTAGAAAATATCCCAATAATTCACCCCAACCATTTTTAGATGTGTAAAATTCTAAAATGAACTCTATTTTTTAAAAATATTTATCAAAATCATATTACTTTAATTTTTTAATAAAATATTACTTAATTAAAAATTAACACTTTTAAAGCAATAAATACATTTGTAGCACATAGAAAATTTAACCAAGATTCAATTATCATAAAGACTTAATGAAATAAAATAATAATACAATTTACTATTAATTAGATTCATAATACTATTAGTATTACAATTCATAATGATATGGAACTATTCTCTATAAAACACATTGGTTCTATTGGACTCCAAATTACATAATGAACACAATTACATATAACTGTTTTTCAAAATTCAAAACATAAATGCTACAAAATTATGATTATATGATACTTATAAATATCTAAGTAAACGAAAGATTCATGCATTTAATTTATTTTTTTAAAACCATGGGGTGTTACAGAAACTGACAATATTAAAGAATTGAGCCAATACATCTAAAAAAATAGGTAAAGCCTCAACCCAAACCCAATCTTGTTTGACATATGAGACCAACTGATGCATTGAGGGGATATAGTTGGCACCACCCATCACTTGTTTTTTATAATGCATAAATCATAATGCAATGGTGGAAATTAGAGTAGATATACATTCTAATTTAAAAAACCATATGAAATGTTAATACATTCCCTAAATAATAAGTATAATCACAGACCATTGTGAGTAAATTGTGTGGAGTCAACATAGAACACCCCCATTAAACTGATCATAACCCAACAAGAGAAATAATATTGAGGGTATCATTGGATTATATCCCTATAAATGAATAATTAACATCAAATTAATCATCCATGTAAGGAATATTATTTTTTATAACAACTTTTAACATTTCTTGAGGAAGATAATGTTTCAATAAGAATCACATTTTTAAATAAAAAAATTAAAAAAATACTATAAAAATCATTTTAGAGGATATTTTATTTTAATAACTAAAAATATTCATATAACTATGGAAATGTTTTTTTAACTAAAAATTTTATACATTCAAATGAATATTTATTTAAATTAAATTCATCACTATTTGTAGTTTTTTACGTGATTTATAATTTAAAAAGATACATCCCCTTTGATTATCAAAAGGGTAAAATGTGCCGCATTCAGAAAAATAAATGAATATTACATTAAAATATTTTTTTAAAAAAGTAAATCATGGGTAATATATTCATTAATAATTTATTTTTCTACTACTAAAAAAATTAAAAAACATTTTTATAATACATGATTTTGGAATAAAATGGATTCTCGACTGAAGAGAGAAATAATATCACATTTTATTAAAAACATTTTTTAATCATTTTAAGTACCAAGGACTATAAAAATGGTACTAATTTTTGAAAAATTTTATTAATAACCATTTTATAATAAAAAATATCCTTTTTTGATAGAAATATCAAACAATTCACCCATGGTAGTCCTAAACAAACCCCCCTTAGTGGTGATGTTTTTGTGAAATACACCCTTACCACATTGGTATCTTTTATTTCAAAATATCCATAATAGAAATATTGTAATATGAAACATTAAATACCATGAATATAAATGGTTTTATGATATAAAATAAAAAAGTTAAGTATATGCTCCTGAAAATATAAATATGTGGGGAATATGGTGTATGTCTCATGGAAGTAAAAGTGAGATGATAAACCCTCACCATAAAAATCAATCGAAACATACATTCGTTATAATTAGGAATAATAAGATAATGTTATTTATATAGTTTCATAATATTATTTTTCATGTTTATTATTAATTTTAATTAACTTTTTAACATGTTATATATGATTACTTAGTCAATTAAGATTATATCATATGTTTCGATGAAATTTATTTTATGTGTCAAAAATAAAATTAATACTTTCACTATAGTCAAATAGATAATTATTTAAACATACCATGAATAATAATCATGAAAACAATTATCATATATATAATTGATTTATAACACTAAATCCAAATATGAATTATGGTTATGAAAAATGAACTACATTGCAATTATTGATATAGTTAGTCTTATATACACAAAAGTAATATTTCCATTTTCCAATGATCATTATAGAAATAAGGTCAAATATATTTTATCATTAAATAAGTATAAATATATAAAATATAACTTATTATTTATTTTAATATACTAATATAATTCTACCATGTTTTAATATGTGGAAAGGAGATTCACATCACTTCGTGATTGTGGTAGTCCAAACATACTTTAAAGACTATATCAAATTTCATTGTAATAAAAAAATTATATATGATATTCCTATAATGATAAATATTCAATAAATATACTAATTAAATCATGTATATCCCATATAATAATTAACATTATCCATATCACCTTCCTTGTAATGAGTTTAAAAAACAAATCACATTTCATTGTGTGGCAGTAGTCCGTCGAACAAACAAGTGACATTATTGTATCCCCAATAAAATTAAAATTTAAAATTTATATATGAGATATTCAATAAAAAATAATATTTTTTTTAAAAAGATCATTTATAAACACTAGATCTAGAAAAATACTCTACCATGAGTGGTTGTAATAGAAAAATGAATAACATTTGTTTGTAAGGTCGTAGTCTATCGTAACCATGAATGATGATTCCACAACCCATTTGATGAATGTGGATAGGTTATTAGTTAATTAAATAAAAAATGGTTATATGTTAGATACTTATGTTTATATATCATAATTCCTTAATAAATTTACAAGAGGGTGGAGATTGATATTTGAGGAAATGTTTTGCTGAAGAAATTTCTCTCTTATTCGACTAACCTCCTTAAATTTTTACGAAAATCATCCTTTCATGTATTTCTCCTCATAATAAGGATTATAGTATAAGAGGGTATATGTTTTGGATTTATTTTTTATGTATTTTCGGAATCGAAATGGTTATAGGGTGTGATGAAATTAAGTGGGATTTTGGCCTTTTATAAGTGAGGTGAGTTGCACAACTATTTGTTTTTAAAAGAAAAAAAGCCTACACATATTTTTGAGAGGGGAAATTAATCAATATAGAGTATTCTCTAGTATTAGACATTATAAAATCTCAATATGTGCATTAATTATTTTTATTATTATTTTACGTTATTTCATTAATTATTATTATAGTTTAACCACATGGTAGACAAAATTTTACATTGGCCACATTTATTGTTTATTACATTCTTCACAATTCATTTTGGGCCCTACTTGATTAGTGATCTAAAATCTACCACATCCGGATCCAGAACCTCTGCCACAATGATTAAAATTAAAATTATTTTACTCTTTATAGACTAATATTAAATAGGTAAGATAAGATTGATCAGAATAATCTTGGGAAAATAAATTCTAACCCAATCAAGATATGTCATAAATTACATCGATTTCATGATTTTTTCTAATAACTAAGATTTTCACATCTTATTTGGGAGGAAGTGGCTCCAAATTCATTTGGTAGATCACTCATCATATCATAAATCCTTAAAATGCTTTGTTAATAAAAAATCATGGGTACTATAAGTTGATATTTCCCATTTTGATTCATATTAATTCCAATACCTTAACAGAAGATATTATAAAGGGGAGTGTATTTTGGTTTTGGTAGATAACTAAATATATATTTCTTCCCCAAATGACCAGGAAGTCACTTCATTATATACATTAAGAAAATAGGTGAAGACTATGTGATAACCATCAATATAATTATGGAAATAACTCCCATTATGGGATGTAATAAATTCATGTAAGAAAAATTATTCAATGAAATAAATAATCCAATCTCATTCCATACATATGATGGTCAGAATAAAAATTTCAATCAAATTATTACCACTAAAAAAGAAAATGGATACTATAAAATACATACTTCATAATTTGGACCACAAAAATCTTTAAAACTATATTATAAAAATTGTTCATTATCCATCTAATATTATGAAATTTGAATAGTTGGATTTGAATCCCAATAGTATAGTATGATGTTTTTTTGGAATATTCTCTTATATTCTTATGGAATCGATGGAATAAGATGGACCCAATAATTTAGAATATGTATTTTATTCTAATTGTAAAAACAATTTCCCTATAAAATCTCCATTATTAGAGTTTCTTATGCTAACATTTAATGATAAATATATTGTGGAGTAAGGGGAAGTAATCAGATATGTTTCTCTATTATTTAATAATTATTTCCAGACAAACATTAATGAACGTAAACTTATTAATATGGTATAGTTAAAAATTGAAATTATATATTGATTACTTCACCGTTATCCCCTAGGGAATTGAAAATATACATATTCTTTCTAAACACACATCATGAAGCTTTTTATTAAACTATAATACATTTTTTCTGTAAGAACAAAAAACAACACCATAATTTTTTGTATAAGAAAAGATCACCATTGTTATGAATATGTATCATGGAGAACGTATCAGATCCATGTTTTTACTATAGAAGATAGAGTAAATTATCTCATTGATAGAAATATCATATTGGATGTTCAATACCCAAAATATATCCCCAGAACCATACTATTTATGAAATATAATGGGAAAAGTAATGTGTAAATTGATTTAAAGGATCTCAACAAACACTTTCCATGTATGGTTTCCCAATCCCGATAATAGAACTATAGATTGATGTAATAGTTGGATTTAAATTCCATTCTTTCATTGAAGTTAATTTTAGGAATATCCAGATTTAATTGTCACTCAATGATAAGGATCCCACCATTATTAAGGAACCCCAATGGGGATCCTATCACTAGTCAATTCCATTTGGGTTTACTAGAATCCCATGTCAACATACCAAGTACAATATCGTCAAATCCTTTATAGGGAAACCCATTTAGTGAGATGTTGATTATATGGCTTTCAGGTATGAAAAATAATTCCACCCAAATACTAATCATGAAAATGATTTCATTAAAATTTATTTATAAAGAATAATTATAGACCCCCTAAAGTGTGCATTCTTGGTAACATAAAAAAATTCATTAACATCATTGTATCATATCAGCGCATCAAATTCAACCCTACAATGAAAAATGATATAGTTAATATTTATCCTGTATTTAATGTTAGGGATTTTAGGGCAATGAATGGATTAATTTCATACATAAGTAACATCATTAATAACATTTTTTAAATGTTTTTACCTTAATGGTGTTGATGAAGAAGGATTCCACCTATCACTGGATGGAGATTGATTGAATGATATCAATGATCTTAATAATTAAATTTTATGTCCCTTGATCTTGATGACATCAGAATAAGTTGTTGTAATTCTTCTATATGGAGACTCTAGAGTGATAACATGGTTCCCTATTTCTTTATATGAATGTGCTAGAAATCATAATAGTCTCTATTATCCTAAATGATGGATATTGAGGCTTGAAAATAAGATATTTATAAGAACTAACTTTCAATGATAATCGTATTGAGAAAGATAATATGCAATTTATAGCTTCATGAATCCCACTTGGTCTATCATATTAAATCAATAAAATGTATATTCTATCTCCAAAGACTAACTGGATTCCTATCGTGATTGGTGGTTATTTTTTAATTTTTTAATAGATAGTTCATGTCTCAGAAACAAATCATGGTAAAATGTTAGCATACATCTTTACATTTCACCCTATGCAAGAGATATCAATATTAAACCTATAAATCCTTGATAAATGGGATTTATCAATCTATGAAACCCCCAAAACGTTGAATAAGTACATATATTTTGCATTTAAAACCCCAATATATAGGAGGATGGAAAACCAGAAGATCAACCCACTTTTATTAAGGATTTTATTAATCTCTATAATGAATGATATTTTACCTTAATACATCCCACTATTTGAAGGAAGAATCAACAACTATTTGGAATTTAAAGACCCCATTATAGACTTGGACCATGTCGTACAAAAACTCAGGGTCCAATTAAATGTCAAGGGTGACAAAAAATTTATATTTATTTAATAAAAGGTATCAGTACGAAAAATTGTTTTATGTCAATCCATTTTATGGTTATATATAGGGGTGAAATCAAAATCACCCAGATATAACATTATCTTCTATCCCATGTTCTCAAAATTCACCTAGAAGTCCACTATCTAGAAAAACAATATCCCTATAATATCATGAACATGATGAGATAGTCATTGAAATCATACATCAAAGGTTTTTTATTCAATAATAATGACACAGAAGAAATTAATAAACTCAACACCATCCTTGATCTATGTGAGAATATATTCAAACCACTCAATGAAACAATTGAATAAATGTAACCAATAACTTCTTACCTCCAAAATATAATTATCCCACTAGATCTAGACAATAATGATCAAATCAATCATCAAGAATCCAAATGCATTCTGTATGGTGGCATAAATTTCCAAAAAAACACTATAAGGAAATATTTAATGAAGTCATACTCGTATGAGTAGTAATAAGAGAGACACTCACTATTATGTGAGATGTCAATGTGGGAATATGTGGTGCCCACTAATCATGAACAATTATCAACCATAAATTTGTGATATTTTAATATTTATATCTAACAATGATGTAGGACAACATGATGTTTTCAAAATAATGATTTCTTGCCAAATAAAATTCAATTTGACTCCCCAATCCCAATTTTTAATACATATTTCCATATTTACCAATTCATTTGTTGTATATGGTTTTGATGTCATGCAATTATGTACTCAGGATATAGATTGGATCTCCAAGTACATCCTTAATTCCATTGATTTCTTCTCAAAGTGGGTTGTGGATGTTTCACAAATAAAACATAGAATAAATGTTATATTTAATTTATTAAATAGTCATATAATCAGATGATATGGTGTCCCTCACTTAGTATTTATGGATGAAAAACAATATTTTGTAAATAAAAATTGATGAGTTTTTACTCAGGGTCAATAAATTGTCCAAACATTTACCTTGCTATCATGAAGTATCCAATGGATAGATAATTTCCATCAATAAAATATTATATAATATCCTATATAAGATTGTGGTAAATTATTGGAAAAATTATATAGAATTATTTCCTTATATATTATGTCCATATCACACCACAACTCATACATTAACATGGGTGAACCTATATTAAATTGCATTTGGGACTGAGGTAGTCCTACCCATTATGGTTCGTCTATGCTAACATCACAACACCATCAATGATCTGCTATATAAATATGATGTTTCGAATTTATGGCTCAATAATTTGAAATGACATGATAGGAAACTTTTGTCTACACTACACAAAAAATAGTTCCATTGTAGTAATGTCTTTTGAGTATTAAACATGAAGCATTTTCTTTATGAATTCATTTGAGGGGATATTTAATTATCCATAAGAACATACATAATAATTTGGATGGACCATATGAAGGTAGAGCCAAAATGGAATGAAAATTACCCAATACATAATGTTATATCCAATGGATGGAGAGAACATCAGGCATGATGCTAATTTATGTTTTATCCATAATTACTATTCGTAGTTACATGATGGGTTCATACAAAATTAATATAAGTATTTAAACTACATCATAGAAATTTCAAGAAATATGACTATGAATTTCATAACAGATATTCCATATCATGCGATGTTAAGCTAAATGATATATTGAATATATTTCATTAATATAAATATATTTTGTGTTCATTCATTATGATCATAAAATTCTCGAAGAGGTCCGTTTCATGTGACCTAAAATAATAAAATTCCCTCCATCTTCTAAGATATTGGTCTACATAAAATTTATTTTATCCGTGGAAAGTTTAAGAGTTTTACTATAGCTTCAACCCCAAATATTGTGGTTCCATTAACCTATGAACGAAATTACATTTAATTGTACTATGTGGTGATCAATTACAGTTACCTCAAGACTCATAGTGATGCTTGTATCTCATACTTAAGGGTTTTAGATGTATTTTATTTCCCCACACAATTCTATCATGATGATGAGTTCATTGATAATTAAAATTAGTATATACCCTTCCCCCACATGATACTCATACACCCATACATTTAACCCATGAACTTAGATTAAATTTTATAAAGGTATACTACATTAAATAACTATGTTCTTATCAATTCCTTTTATCACAAGATGTAAAGTGATTTTCTAGTTTTGACCATATTGAAGTTGAATATTCCCATCAACTTTAACTCCCTCTCTATCCAATTACTTCAACCCTCTAATTCATGCAATGTTTTTAAATGACCTAGAATTTGGATGAATCCATATTCATATTCTTATTACATATGAGTTGGATATGTATAGTGATATTTTATGACCATAAATATATGTGGACTAATTCCTTATCCCTCGAGATATCTTGTGATGCCTCAATATATTATCTTAAGGATAAATAAAGACACTATATTCTTGTTAATCCTCACTCAAGAGAAAAATCCAACACTCACTAATGGTTGGTATTCCCATGTTTGTGCATTAGTATAGAACCATTCCATATTTTTTGGGGTTATGAATCCAGTCAGATTGTGGTTCCCCTATTCCTTCACCAGTACGTCAATATATTTAATAACAATGTCCGCATAACATGATTCATATTGGTGTAGTGACCTTATAAGAATTAAATGTGACCAGATTAATGATTTCATATGATATATAGGGATTTCTATGTAACTTATCATGAATCCCTATTCAAATATAACTTATATCTAAATTCCATTAGTCCATGGTCTCATAATTCATTAGGTGTTTTCTATATATATCATATGAAAGGACACCATATAAAAAACAATGTATCTATTATACTATTAGAAACCACATATCATACTCTGGTTCAAATCCCATATGATAATATTTTTAACCTATTTTAGAACAATTTTATGTTTGATTCCAATTATCCCTGGATATAAAGTAATACCTAGATATCTCAGTCTAGGTTGATTTATAAACCCAATAATCATCCATGATGGCTCTCTGAATATTATTTATAGAGATCAAAAAATTCCAGAAATAATATATTCAATATAAATAGATGAATTCCTTAACATAACCTAATGATCCACACTAAAATAATTTTGGATATGTATCCTTGGAAACGTGGAAACATTGAGACCAAAAAACTGGATAATAAAATATCAACAAACCATCACACTTATTTCTTTATAATTATCACCCTACATCGATATATAATGTCTAATAACGTTTTTTATAACCGAGTGAATTGAAACATATGAAAGGGTGTTAGTTGATGCTCAGTAATGGGAAAAGGGTGATATAAAATATTATACATGTATACCACCAGAAAAATTGAAAACGAGCATGATATTAACATTTCCAAACTACAATATCCATATCATAGATCATAATGTTAAGTCATGCAATAAATATTGGCATTTCCTAAGACATGAATCATAAGAGAATCTCGGAAAATGATCCATGAGAGAATAACATGAATATAAGACCTAGAATTTTGACATACACTTATGTAGAAAAAATAACTTCCCTAGTAGTCAAGGAGCATTTCCAAGAATATAAGATTTGAATGGTTTTACACTAAAAACAATAATAGATTTCAAAGTTAACTCTAAATACTGTCATAGTGGAAAAGTTCCCCAACTAAACTAGGTCCACTCCTCATTCCAATTCTTTTTTATATCATAATATTTTAATATTTACCCAATGAATTAGAAGGACATATAGGGATCGTGAGTCAAATAAATGAAAGTCATATATATATGGTATAAATGATTATAAATCAGAATTCTCCTTAGAATCCATTTAAATAAATGGGGTTCATACACATTTCAAAATATTGTATCACATGTAAAATAAAATAGTTTTATTAAAAATCAGGTCACCATATACATAAAACATCTAGAGAAAGAATAAAAAATGTATCATTCAATCATATCCCCTATAAATCATATATTATACCAATGTTTTGTTTCAATGATTAATTGAAATAAAATTAAAGGTTTATTTTAACATTTTTCAAGAAAAGGTATTAACCATTTTGAAATAAATTATTTTAAAAATACACAGTTATAAATGAATTTTTTTTGTGAAAATAACCAAGTAAACATTTAATGATGACATAAAATAAAATTATATTCATGTTAGTATGAAAATATTGTCATGTTTTATAATTTAGAAAAAATTCATTCAATCCATTTCCCTAAAAATTAAAAAACACCACATTCAGGATTTTCATAAATATTCCTTTCGATACTTTTTGTAAAAAGACATAATCGTTAAATATTACATAAATAAATCAATATATAAGAGTATAAAACGTATTTAAAATATTTTTTTGAAAACATGGATATGAAAAAATAATGTACTTTGACTAAGGAGAAGAATTGATTCAATTATATTAAAAAACTTATTATTCGACTCCTGATAACAGTAGAGGAGGAAAATGAAATGTAAACATATATTTTAAAAAATAACCATATAATAATAACATTGTTGAGAATATTGATTGTTTGGTCATAAATTACCTCATCAGAACTCAATCATATACAATTTCAAAAAATAATGTGATTGTAACATAAAACCCATTACATAGAGTTCCCCTTTCGTTAAAAGAACTCAAAAATTCAGTATACTAAATATAAATTTTTTATAATTAATATTAATACATATAATATTATATATTACCACATTATAACATTTAAACACCCCTTATAATAAAATATTCTTTATTAAAATCGTCATTTTTGTGTGTTCACTATTTCTTTTATCACGAGTATTTCATATAATTAGTTATTGTAATTGAAAATGTATGTTTGTTTTATTTTCTATTGAATATTGACCTTGATTTAAATATCAAATATATTTTCTATGTACGTATTTATATTTATATATATATGTTAGTGATAGGAAAAATTAATTATAGTATTCATAGATACGGTAGGTCATACATACGCTGAAGCATTGTTTTCATTTTTCAATGGATTGAATGAATGAATGGTAAATATTAACTCACATATATTGAATCACTATTTTATAATATATATTATATATATTCATTAAATTCATCATCCTTTCATTTAAAAAAATTAAATGAAAAGTGAATCACATTACTACATGGTGGTGGTCGTATGTATACTGCAAGAACAACATTATTATATCCCAAAATATAGGATTTTAAGAATGTATACATGATATTGTGATTCAAGATGTATAAGTGGGTGAAAAATATCTTATTTACACATTAAAACCATCATAATACTCACATATAAAACACCATTATAAAAATTATTTATATTGATTTGTGGAGACAATAAGTCTCATATATAAATGAGTGATACATTCACTTAACATTAGATGTGAAAGAGGGTTTATAATGGTTTTTTCGTAATCATAATAAAATTTAATAATATTTATGATATGGAATTCATTATTTTATTATAAATATCATATATTTATAGGATTCTAATAGAAGTAGAAAATAAATTGATATGTTATAGAGATTACCTCTTCTTTGAAAATAATCCATTATATCTATTCTAAATAAATCTAGTGTTTGTATTTAGGAATGAGAATAACATATTTATTATTAATAAATATGTTTAGAAGATAAATTTTTATATTTTTTCAATATATAATGCTCTAGGTGGGGTAAAAAAGTTGGGGGTCTTTTTATAATTGTGGTGTGGTAAACTTTTAAAATTTATAAAAATATAAATTATACCAAATTAATTATAAATAAAAATGAAAAAAAAAATTAGGTAGATATTAGAATATATGTTTATATAAGGTGGTAATAATATCATGAAGTATAATTTAGCCTTTTGTTTGTATCCTTTTAAACCATATCATTTTTATTATTTCTATGTTGATGAATTTTAAATTTAACTATAGTAAAAAAATTCAATATTACAAGGTTGTAATTTTTACATATACAATAAAAATATTTACCTAAATAGTAATATTTATGACATTTATAGACCCTATAAAGTCTGCATTATCTTATTTTATGGATTTATGATATTAAAATGATTAATACAATTTTACATGGATGAAATATATTTATTATCATTTTAGACACTACTCATTTAATATGACTTAAAAGGCATAAAGAAAAATTTGGAAAAAAAGTGTAATATTATAACATAACATTAATATTTCATATAATCTGATAATATTAATGGAAGACTATAAATTACTAATATTATATAATATTTAATATTTTCAATATCATATATTTTATTTTTCCAATAATTGGGGAAATAACATTTTGGCGACTGCAAGAATTTAAATTAATTATATAAATCCCAATATTTAATAATAAGTTTTTATTGTTAATATAATTTCATTATGAATAAGCTGACAACTATGACTTGTTCAAAAAAAGGTTTTCCCAATGTGAACATAGAAAGGATTTTTAAAACTATGAAAGTGAGATATTCAAAAATTTATATGATTTAAATAATATATAATTCATTATCCAAAAATATTTTCCCAAAAAATAATAAATTCTTAGACTAAGTTTATAATTATATAATTCCCCTAATAAAATTTTAATTATGATGAAATATTTGGCTATTATCACATAATTTTTATCTATATTAACCTGATTTTCCCTTTACTGAGGTGATAAATTTTCAAATGGTTACCATTCATATTAACCAAAACCAATAGAATCTTATTTACAAAATTTGAACATCCTATTTCAAAATATATAATTCATTTTATCTAATTCATTACATATAAAAGGATGAAAACAATTTTAATGTAACTGGTCCAAATGTGACAAAAATACTTTTTATAAAAAAATATCTTATAAGAATAGAAATATATTTATTCCTTACCATTTCATAGAAAAAATATTAAATTAATATTTTAATCAATTTTTAATGCAATTGGTTTATACATTGCACTATAATTAATCACCAATAGTTATTAATTTAATTTACTTACAAAAAACATCATCGTACATAGAAAAACATTTTAAAAAAAACATATTTATATTCAAATAATTTTATTATTTATAATCTTTAGATAATCATTTAATTCATTTTATAAATGTGTTGAATATATGTTTTTCTTAGTTTAAATCATAAAATTCATACTAACAAAAAATGACATGGAGATAATAAAAACATAATATTTTAATAATGTTATGTGGTTCATCTAACGTCGATGTTGCGTGTAATGTAGGTTATTGATGAAATAAAATTACATAACGAAAAATAATTTTTAAAAATATCATGGTGTTATATTAAAACCACCTTAAAATAACTTTCTCCATTGATATTTTTTACCTTATTATAAATAGATAATGATACATATGCTTTATCACATCCTGAAGTTCCAACAAATCATCCTCAATTTTGGGGTTTCACCATAAAATATTGACCAAGATATTGGTCTAATTACAGAGAAGATTATATCTATGATCTAGAATATCCTATTAGTTTTTATCTATATGAATTTAGTTCTCTATTTTTATGACCTATATGTTCAGTGTATCTAGAGGATCATGTATATACTTCCTCAACATGAATACATGAATCTTATCATTACATTGTGACATTGTTGATGGAAGAACCAACCAATAAGCTACCATATCAATATTATCAAAAATATTAAAAGGACCCATATACGTAGGATTTAACTATCCCATACATTGAAATCTCATCACCATATTCTATGGTGAATTTATAGGAATACATTTTCACTATATTCAAACTCTATGACTTTACTATAATTTCAAACACAAATTTGTGGTCTCTGATATGATTTTTTTTGAGGTTGAGTGGCTCTAAACATATGTTCCATTTACCTAGTTACACTAGTTCTAGATATCATTATTTCCTTGACTTTATTCCAACATGTTGGATTTATACACTTCCTACCATATAAGGCTTCTTAAGAAGCAATTTGAATACTATAGTGAAGACAATTATTGTAAGAAAATTCACCTAATGAAGATATTGATCATAACCGCTATTGAATTCCATAAATATTTATCCTAACATGATTTCAATAATTTTAATGGTCCCCTAAATATTACCAATTTTTATTGATGAAAAGATGTGTTTAATAATTTCACTTTATATAGAACATGCTAAAAAAATTTGTAAAAAACACTATAGTAAGACATAGATCTAGGTCAGATTCAATTGATATTCTTGCACCTTGAAAAATTACCACAATCATAATTTATATCTGAGTATGCCGATCAATACATAAATCTTTTCTAATTTATATGATGTGCGATGACTTACTAAAAATATTGAATTCAACCCAAATAGCATCATTCTAATAAAAAAATTTTTGGGAGTCCAAAAAAATACATGGTGAGGGTTTCCATTTCCAATTATATTAGGGATAATGGTTGTAACATCCCCTTAAACTTCTATCTATTAACCTTAACATGGAAACATACAATGCACTGAGAAACAAACTCAGTAATATCTATCTTCATGGAATCCCACTAAAAATAATCTTCCAAATATATGTAAATATTCATACTTTTAGATTTAATAGTTAATTAATAACCATGTGCTTCATCCATTATCACCATCTTCAAAAATTTTACTGAAGGGACATATACAAGTTTCTTTACCTGTGTCATTCCAACCTAATAATGGTTAAACTCAATAGCATTTATTAGAATATTTTGATGAACTATATATTCCTTATGATCCTCTTTAATATTTATGTTGATTGATTGTTGATAAATCCTTTTAAAATGAAAATATTTCTCAATTTCTGTAAAAATTTCATGATCAATAATTTTTCATGAAAAAAAATAATGGTTATTTTGGTGATCCTTATCATAGATATGGTTTCATGATCATTTAATCTCGGAAAAAAATCCATCAGGATCAATTTTACGGGGATGAAATAAAATGGGTATCTGTATTCATTAATCAGTTCCAACAATCTTCATTGGTTCATGTTAATCAATTTTTAAGTGAAAATATTTTTCAAAAAATATTGATCAATATATATTTCACAACAATCTCAGTAAATATAATACCACCATATATTTAATGAAAAAAATATTACAGGAAACTCTAAATGATTATTTGATTAACTTTTATGATGGACAATTAACTAATATGAGTAATAATCTATATGAATATTGAACTACAATAGTATGAATCCTAGTCCCTTATTTGATACATCACAATAGATTAAATAATCTTCTCTATTTCAAGGTAGTGTATAAAAAGGAATGTTTATTCACTATCTCGTCATTTACATAAACAAATTATCATAAATATATATCCAAATGAACATGGATACCTTATAAGGTAAAATGGTGATTGGATTTAATAGATATTAAAACATCCCCAAAAAATGTTGATAATATACTTCCAAAAAAAGAACATTTATAATCTTAGTCAATGGGATTTTTCATGGACAATGTTATGAAACTTCGTTCATTGATGGTTCTAATGATACATACTCACATGAGAATTTATGACCCATAAATAGAACTATATGAATAGAAAATTCACACTTGGTAAATAGTTTATAATGATTCTCATTTGATATGGTCATCAGAAAAATTATAAAATATTATACAGGATCTTCTTTTCACATAGAATAAATAATAATTTTTTCTTTAAATGAATCAAAAATGATTAGGGTAATATATAAAGACTCTATTATTTAAATAAGTCAATATATAGAGGGAATTGGTAATACCAAATCGAGTCACTATATATTATTTGTTTCCATAACTTGTTAGGAATATTTTCATAGTTATTCCCTCTTTCTTTACACTCAATTATTGATATCATGTGTAATGATCTGTTTGGTATTTGTATTGATCTCTATGAAGTCGATCAAACAAGTCATAAATATGAGGTAGATGATAATTGACCTTGATATTTATCTTTTTATATTCTTGATAATCAATACTTTGTCGCATTAATCCATATTTATTATTAATAAATAAAAAAATTAACCTTAAGTTGACTCACCCTGTTAAATGAATCAATTTTCAACATTTTGATGGAGATATTAATTCATTTATTTCTTATCAATTAGAGATAATATATATTTATTTTAGGAAATATATGTAGCATTTCATATGAGTTTTATTGAAAATTCATCTTCATGATTCAATATAAGACCAAAATACACTTCCAAAAATTAAATAATTAACACCAAAATAATTGTAATATCTTCTAGGTTGAGTTTATCCACATCCATTTGTGATAAATGCTCTTTTTAAATAAGAATTTTATACCATAATATTGATTTAATTTCCATCATATATACATTTCTTTATTTTAAAAATAGTTGATAATATGTTGGATTGGATTATCACACATAACATCTCTTTCTAATTAATTAATCTGGTATTTTTGTAAATAAATCCAATCAATGTCAAAAATAACATAAAATTAATATACAGGAAAAATAATAAGATTTTAGGAAAAGTTTTATAGCAATATTCAATGTGTGAATATTTGTTGACATGTGATTTGATAAGTATACAATTAGGGGTTTTTTCTTCGGAATCAGTATTATATTTTATATGTCGTACTATTATTCCAAAATTAAAAAATTATATATAAAAAAGTGGTGATAATGAATTAAATATATCATTAGTTGTGCTAGTGTGGATGGTAAGTTTACCTTTCACCACATCATTTTTGAACATCTCCTCAGAAATATTGATCAGACGAGATTTTACATCATCTATAGGATTAAGATGATATTGAAAAATTCACTCATCATTAATAATCCATTTTTGTAAATGGTTGTTATAATGAATATACTCCATGCATTTAAATCACTAGAGAGTGGGTGGTCCATTCATTAGATATTTCTCTTTTTTTTTAATTTATCTAACATATCCCAATGATGTTAGTATTTGATTTCCCAATGACATTTCTTTTCCCACATGACACATTTACTTGTTCCCTTGATAAACTTATTCCATGTTTCCTTCCATATTTTGAGCATAAAGTAAAGAATATATCCTCCACCCCCTAGTTTTTAAAATTTCATTTTAATTCCATTTTTTATTTTACTATCTACACTAATAGATTAATAGGTAAATACAATATATCTCTCTATATTATGATCACATCATGAAATTTTTTCATATATACTAATGACCCTTATGGATAATTCCCTTTACAAAGATGATTTATAAGAACATAGAAATCTACCAAACTTAAATTTATGATGGATAAAAATATCAAAAGTGTACCATGATATTCTTATAAAATATGCATCATATGTACTAATTTATTCATCATAATTATACTTTATCTCATGTAAATCATTATCCATATTCATTTTAAGTATAGAAAATTGTACTTTATGTAATAAATTTTCATTAAAAAATTTCCAACCGCATATATAGACAATCTTATTGTTCACTAATGTTCTTGTTCTAATTTCACTACTAATCTACTTCTCCTTTCAAATGATAAACAACCAGAATAATATTATCATGTATTGAACACTGATGAGTGGAAAATATATTTTAAATGGTATTAATCTGTGACATAGTGACTAGTGGATATATGGACCCACTAAATGAATGGTGAAATTTCATTGTGATGTTCTAATTAGAACTTTGTTTTATCCTTTACTCATTTTCAAGATCATCCTATTTCATAACATGAGAAAAATGATTGAGAATATAAAAAAGGTTTTGAATTCCATCACAAATAACATCTGCTTTCCAAAGTATGTTATCAGTTCATTTCCCATCACATTCAACATTATCATGTTTACTTCATGTTCCATCTAATTACTAATGCCAAAAATCATAGTTTGATAAACAATAATCATTGTGCGAAAACACATAATAATGAAATATAATTTAAATCATTTTTAAATCATAACTAATTCTTCAATGAATCTTATATTTAACCAGTTCATTAATGATCATTTTCAAAACATTTAGATTTTATCCTTTACTTTGACAAATCCCTTAGGTTATTAATATATTTATCTTTGTTTCCAAAGATTATATTTATATTTCTATGATATTAACTAAAGAAACCCTAAAATTATAATAAATAGATGTTACATATAAATATATTATTATTAATACATATCATAATGATCCATACCATAATGATTTTGGTCTTGTAAACATGAAATCCTGGAAACATAAATAATTGTTTCATGAAATATCAATATAGTCTCCCACTTATTTATTCATTATTATAGCAACTCAAAGTAATATCATGATTGATATATTATTTCATCACCTGGTGAAAGGAATCTTTATAAATAATGGCATTTGATGTTAATTAAGGAGAAAATAGGGATATATCAATGATTTATATGAATAAAATTAAAAAAGGTTATGGGAACAATATATTATCATTTTATATATACAACCATAAAATTATAGATCATAATATTAATTAATGCCATAATGATGATAAATTATAAAACATGAATCATAATGGAATCAAATAATTAAATCTACTATAGAATAACCTTGACATAATACGTGGAATTATGGTATAAATATAAGAGTTGAAAAATAATTTCCTTATTAATAAAGGATTATTTTCTTGTCTATCACAGTGTAATGGGTTCACTCTGTAGACCATTATAGTAAAGGGTGCAATCCCAAGACTATCATTGTGGAAGAATTACCATACTGAACTGGGTTCACTCCCCATTCCATTCCTATTTATCTAAGTAGGTATCAATATTTACCCAATGAATTAAAGGGAAATATCGGTCCCAAGAATCAAATAATTAATGTAATATATATGTTTGTCACGAGACCATAAAACATTCATCATATCAAAACCCATGAAAAGAAATGGTTTTAATTAAAATTTCATTATAGAATAAACCAAGGAAATGAAATGGAAGGAATAAATATATTGTTATCATAAACATAAACCATACATAGAAATAATTTGGGTGGTATACTTGGATAATTTCCATAGAAAATCAAATTTCATATGAAGTGTTTTTTACTTTTGACTAATAGACAAACCAATAAAATATCAGTAAAAATAAGGAGAGGAAAATATAATTTTCATTTTAAAATATCATATATTAAAAGAATTGTGAAAATGTAGATGAAAAAAATTTCATTCATAAATACAATATCAATATGCATTTTATGATTAAAATAAACAAGTATTCATGGTGTTGGGAAACAATGTTTATCTTATATACATTAATAAACATACCTTCAATACATTTGTTGGAAAATCCACAATGTACCACATATGAAAAATAAAAAAAATATTCTTTTAAACATTTTTGAATACAAAAATGTGTAAATATTACATAAAATACATAATATAAATATAAAATAATTTTTACAATATATCTAGAAAAATTGATATGTAAAATATTTTATTCGATCGTAGAGAGAACTATATTTGATTTTCTTTAAAAAATATTTTACAAATCATTAGAGAATACAGTAATGAAAATGAAAGGTAATTTTTTTAAAGAATCGAAAATATAAAAATTAAATTCACTAGTTATTTTAGGGGTTGACCATAATATATTAGCATCAAAAATTATTTCTGATCAATTATAATAAATAGTTATATTTTATCATAAAACCCCTTACCATGAGTTTTTCTGGTATCAAAACAACTCATCCCTCTGGGGTAATAAATTTTAATTTATTATAATTCTAAAATAGGTTAATTTTATTTCTAATTATATCAAATATTATCTCTTTAAAACATTTCAATATCCCCTTTTATCATTAATTCCTTATTAAAATTGTCCTTTTAGGGTGTAAATTGTTTCTTTTTTAATGATTATTTCATAATAGTAGTTTCGCTCCTTGTGCATTTATCTTGTATAAACCATCTATATAGTATTAATAATGATATAAACACAATATATATTAACAATATTCATATATAGATTCATCCATAAAATATAGATAAGAAAATCATGAATCACACGATTCATGGAGAAGACAGAAAATTTGTAACATGAACATTGTTTTCAATTTTTTATGTATTGATTGAAAGAGTAGAAAAATTTAATTATACATCCAATTATAAAATTTTATCATATATTTTATATATATATATTAAATCACTCCCCATTAGCATCATTGTAATGTATAATGGAAAAATTAACCACATTGCATCATGAAGGCTGTTGTACAAACCTATGTAGGAATGACATTTTCAGGTTCGAATAGATCTGATGGTAAGAAGTATGATATGATATTATATTTCAATAAAAATATTTCTGTCATAAATAACATATATATATATATATAATAAACTCATTATAATATCCATCTATAAATAATGGTTGTTGAAAATATATTATATCACTATCAAGAGATGACTTGTTGTACATACGCATGAGTAAAAATTTCACTTCTCTTTTGATAAAAAATAGTGTGTATATTGTTGTTTTCATAATCATAAAAATAAATTTACATTTTCTATATGGAATTTTTTCTTTTATAACAAATACTACATATTTATAAGATGTTAAAATATGTATAAATGAATGTGACCATTTAAGATGATTATACATTTTTTGAAATTACACTTTTGGATATCCTATAAATGGATATAGGGTTGGTAATTTGGTATGAAATGTACCACTAGAATTTTTTCTAGGAATTTTTTATGATAAATTTTAATATATTGCTAATTATTTACCGCTCAAAGGGGATAAAATATGTTAGGGTGGATGTTTACATTTTTAATTATGGTGAGTGACACATTGCAAATTTCACAATAGGTGAAATTATATTAAATTCATTCTCCTAAAAATGCCTTCACTTTTGTAGTAATTTAAAGATATGTTTTTATTGATTTTTAACTCCCCAAACCATCATAGATTAGATAAATTTTTGAGTGGTTTTAAACCTTATCATTTTGATTAACCCTCAGTTAACAACATTTCATTTTAATTACGGTATCAACTTTTTCATTTTTAATGGTTTTGAATTTTTAATTTATGATGTTAAAATTTTCCCTAAATGGAAATATAAAAAAAAATATACCATAATTTTTTTTAAATAATATAAATGATAAATTATATTTATTGTCAAATTTTAAATTATTTATTTTTTCGGACTTCATATACATAAACACAATGTTGTAAATAGAATAGAATATTTTAACATTAAAATATATTTTTTGCAATAACTTATAAAATGATGGAACACAAAGAAATACAATAATTAAATAACTATATATATTTCCAATATCTTTTATTTTATATTTTTCATTTATTAAATAAATATTAGATTGTCATTGTGTAAGATTTTAAGGTACTTATATAATGACTCAAATTAGTAAATATATTCACATCATTAATATAATTTTATTATACAAAAAATTACTATTTATATTCATTAATAACTAGTTTTTTACATATGTGAACAAATTAAGGATATTTAAAACTAAGAGAGTGACATTTTGTAACATTAGTTGATTTATATAATATATAAATCATTTTTAGGAATAAAATATCAATTAAACTAATAAATTTTATTATTATGTTTATAAGGATCTAATTTACATAATCAAATACTAATTAGGATTAACAATTATATCCTTGTCATATACATTTTTTCTAGATAATCCTGATATACCTTTTACGGTGGTGAAAAATTTTACCATTATTACAATTCATATTAACCAAAAATAAAGGCAGAATATTTTCCAAATTAGATCCCCTAGATGCTAAATATATCATTTAATTTATAAAATCTAATACATAAAAAATTTTAAAAATAATATTAATGTAATTTCATAAAAATTGAAGAAAAAATTTTTCTAGAAAAAAATAACATTTTAAGAATATGATTTGATTTATTATTATATTATGCTTCAAAAAAATATTTGATTAAATTTTAAAAAAATTGACCTGCTAAATAAAACATAAAATTGATTAAAATAATTCACTAATAGTTATTAAAAAAATTTATTAATATAAAAATACATTGAATATATAATAAATGTTTTTTCATAAAAAACATAATATTTATTTTAAAATATTTTTAAAAAAAATTAATCATTTGCAAACTAATAAATTAATTTATTAAATATGTATTCTATATAAAATTTATAATTTAGTTATTACAATTTTTAATCCCCAATATATCATTAAAGAAATTACAGCATTAATATCCATCAGTAATTTAATTTAGATCATCTAAACTCATTTTTTCAAGTATCACAAGATATCAAAGAAATAAAAGTATTTTAAAAGAAATATACGATAAAAAAAATTTGTTACATTATTCATTCATGTTGGTATTCACAAATCATTTTTATAATTAAGATGGAGCCATATCAGTTTTTTCACAATATCAGGTTCTACATAAAGACCCAAATATTATTCTATTTATATTATAAACCTAAACAACCATGAATTGGATTCTTTTTTGCGAGATATTATACATAATTATATAATGTCTAATCTATATTAAATTAAATTTATTATATCAATTTTTATTATAATTTTTTTCCTAGAATGAGCTCGAAATATATTTAAGGGTTTCATGAATATTCATTCTATCTTTTAAATAATGATATGAAAAAATTCACCAATTCCAAATAATTACATCCTTGTGTTTGACATTCTGTTATTTACATGAGGTTTCACACACTAACCATACACTATATTAATGCAATGATGGGACCATATCCCATATCTTAGGTATATCTAGATATCCAAGACTTGTTATTATCCTTAGAAAAGATAAAAAATCCCCCCTATGAGAACAATTAATGACATGATTCTTATTATTTTTGAATAAACTGTCGTTACCGATCACTTATCGTAGGTTCATCCTTAGTTATCATAAAATTTAAAAACCTTTCCCAGTGTATTATTTTTAGTTTTATATAAATAAATTCTATAATAGACCATATTTTGGGTTAAAAAATAATTTATTATAAATACATGTGTATTTATTATTATTATAATGAGGTATATAGTGATATAAGAACTGTATATTTTTGAACTAGATATAGATCATCATCCACTACCATTCCATATTGACATCCTATAATAGCCCGGTCTTTATTTTGATTAGACTCAAGTGTATTTTTTATATGTTAACATATTCTATATATATAACACAAGTTATTCATTTAGAATATAAATTGACATAAATCATTCATGGCTATTATTAATAATATAATTTGAATTGAATAGGTCGCCTCTTTTTACTAATGATAATCATGTCGTATATTTTTTCTTCCAACCAATATTTGATTATTTTATTAATGTCCAATTCCTTTAACATCGTGTTCCCTCAAAAAATAATTATGAAACCCATGAATGAATCATTCTTCAATGATCAATCAAAAAAATATTTTTTCTTTAAATCGCATGATAATTCATGTTACTTGCATTTTGATCTTCATCATTTACAGTACTTTTTCAAATGGTGGTGGGATTTTCTAGAAATTGATCCCCAATTAACGTATAATATCACATCCACCCTTACTTGTATGAGAAAATTGACCATAATATAAAATAACCCATCCATATAATTATGCATACTAGAATTGAGCTTGTAATTCACGCCAACATCAGATTTCATTAACTATATTGACCATATCACATTTTGGTCAGATATATTTGAATATAAACACCATGTTAATTTTATAGGCATATAAGACATTAAATAGGAAATGTGAATGAAATTGTACTCACTATGTTAAACATACATAGTAGAAATAGTGGAAAAAATTTGTTTCTTTTATCATTGGTCCGACACCTGAATTTCCAAGTAAAATATATAATAGTTTAAAAGATAAATTGGCATAATAAGTATTTGGTTGAAATCTGAAAAAGGGTGCCCTTTGTAGATGTCGAGCACATACTCATAAATCCTATCCCATTCAAGTCATAAGAAAAATTTTGGGCTAAAACAAAATGAAAATAAATATATCTTATGTGTTATATTTCTTGACCTCATAAAAATAAATGATATGGTTCAAGTGTCCATAAACCATTATGAAATTTTTATAACCCCTCCTCTCCTAGTATATTTTATTAGAAGATTTGTTATAAATGAAGGAGGATTTATTTGTAGTTGATCACATTTGAGTATTGAAATACTCATTCTAATATCCCCTTCATTATTATAATTTTGTTGAATTAATCATCCCCCATATCCAAATAGGCTAATAATTTGTTGCTGTGTTGGTAAATCTGACACCATATTTTTTCCACCTGTATCCATATAAGTGAACATGATTATAATTAATCAAAATTATGTATTCCATTATCATATATATTTTCTAAAAAAAATTTGACGGTAAATGGACCACCATATATGGAGTTATTATAATAATATAAAGGATAAATTTGAAAAGAAAATGGATTGATACATATTTCATCACTAGCTCAATCATTGATAAATTATGATTTTAATTCTATATTTTTATATAATATATAAATAGCTTCCATTAATATGGTATTACTATTTGTGACTTTTGTTTGTTATCATTAATAATTTTTCCAAGAATCACAATAGTTACAAAACTCGAAACCATTTATGGAAAATATTATTGTCCATTAGAAAATTGAAGAATTGTAATATCCACAAATGGGAGTCTCTTTTTAGATTTAAATACACAGGAATGCATAAAATAATTGGTGTATCACATATTGTACTCTACCAGAAATTAAGTGGATTAGTTGATCTCCAATATACATTATTATTATATTAAATTTCATCCAACTCTATAGCTTCATCTACTTCATCATGATGTTATCTATTTGCTTTTTCATCAACTTTTTCTTCCCAAATGTTAATTAATTTGGGTAAAATTTGGTGTTCCATTTTCATTTATTACATTATATAAAATTCTCAGAAGATATGGCTAGCTAGGTCCACTTATTCTTCATCTAATCATTTTTTCTATTACGTTGCTTCTAAATAGTGTGATTTTTCTGGAATCATTATATCTATATCATTCAAATTATGTGTTTTCAATTATACTTTAGAGGGGGAAATAATTAATTATTAAATTTCTATCATTCAAAAAATGATTAATTTTAAAGTATCATTAATATTTTGATATCCAAACACATTATAAGATAAATTTATTAATTTATATTGGACCCTCTGAAATTTCTTATACAGACACTCTATGAGAATTTTATAGATCAATTAACATATATCCCGACACATATTCCCCATTGAAGTGTGTTAGAATTTAGAAGACTAGTAATATGACAACAAATTTCTTCTAAATATTTTAATTAACTCTTACATATATTTCCACTTGTTCATTACAATCAAGTATCTTTTTTACCCAAAAAACCACATCCAATCTGTTCCCTATTGAATAGAGCACATCGAATATAGCCTCCAAAGCTCATTCATTTTTCTATGAGGTAATTGTTTCAAAGGATGTAGAGGGTACCTGAATTAGCTATTGAGTGACAATGATAACTGAGTTTATTATAAGTACCTACCTACTCTAAAAAGAGGGATATATTCTTCAACATCCATTTCATCATCTAATAGTGTCATTGGGGAGTCTAACATGGTTATTGTTTCTTCATCTTTCATGAGAAAGAAATATTTTTTTATAGAAATTCATTAATTTGTAACTATAGTTATGTCATAAACATCTTCTCTGAAATGGTATTTTGTTGTATCAAAATCCCCTCTCATGATAGTCACCTCATAAATTTTTTGGACAAGTATATTTTGATGAAGATGCCTTTTTGAGGAATATTCATTGTCTACTTCATGAAATTTGAACAAGTCCACCCTTAAAATTAGTCACGTATTCAATTTCTCTTCTTAATGATCTAACATGGTTATGTTATCCCATGGGTGGATTAACGTAGATATTTTTTTCATAGATTGAGTTTTATGATCTTGGATTTCAATTAATAATAAAATTTAGGGAAATAATTGTATATGATTGAGAAATGAACACACACACCAGTCAATATTCTTATATTTTCATATATATTTTTCCAAGGATGGGTATAAAATTATTGATTACAATATATATACTATTATAGTTATCAAATAAATAATTATGATACTAATTTTCATAGGAATAAAAGTAAATAGTTTCATAAAATTTTTGAAAGTTATACACATTAATCAAACCCGATTTATATTCCGTACACCTGGGAAAATGGAGATGAATACAATCAATGTACCCCCTATAACAGGAAAATATAATTTAGTGGAATAATTAAGGTGTTGGTCATTTAATTAACTTTTAATATCTTGTGTTATTCTATTTTAAGGATCCATCTAAAAAAATTAGGATTCTACACCCAATGAAATTCAACATAATTATTCGTTTTTTATATATATGGGTGGTCACAAATAATGAAAAATTGTATTTATTAGTAGGTTAATATCCAATATATTATAATTCCACTGATGTAAAACGAAGGATGGGGGATATCTGACCTCACCCTATGGTGTTCAGGTCCTAACGATGGGAGGTTATAGTGATGATGCCTCCCCAATGCCTCAAGTATTGTCCTCTATCCAGGTGACAAATCCACCTAATTTTTGGTAGTTTATCCCGCTAAAAATAAAATTATAATGAATCCCATGATATAATATATAAATTCCATAGTCATAAACATCATATTCACCAACTAAAAATAAAAATATAGTTTTATATAAGAAGTATATTAGAATATGAGGATATTATCTCAGGAGAAATGTTGGTATATAAGATTCCAGGGTCAATGATAATTTCTCGATCATCAACAATGGGTTGAGAAATTTTACCATTGATATTACATTTTCCTACCATGTCACAAAACCAAATATTAATTTAAATTCAATTTTTTCCATCAAACAGCAACTTATCCAACTTCATAAGACACTTGTCAACCTCATCTGGGTTTATTATAATGTCTATTTATGGATATTTTTTGTTGTTTCGAAGCTAATAAATATGAATGCCACTAAATAAGGATCTAAATAAATACATAATATATAAAAAAATTTACCCACCACTAAAAAATAATGGTATTTGTGTAATGATAATATGGGATATTTTTAGAAAGGTCTCATTTAGGTATTATAAAATATTCAGGCCCAATCAATTTTAGTTACATGTTTGGAATCTCATATTCCCCTAAAAAATTTATATACTTCCATCCACTAGACCATAATAGTTCTACCTCAAGATTTGTTGGAACATAATTTTTTTTATTTTGATAGGTCATCTGGTTATATTGGTCTATATTACATGGTGACTCTTTCATCGTATGCTTTTTTTGGAGATTCTGGGTATCCCAATTAACCTTCTCTAAGGATGATACTGTAGAATCCCTTGTGATGTTTTTCATGATCAACAAATGAGGGTATGATAATATCCAAGAGTTGGAATATGATGGGACTAAATTAATAATTTTATTCGTGGAGGGTAATCTAATTTTAGATCATGTTGTATTTTAGGGTATTATAAACCATAATTGTAGATCATTAATAATTTAATTCTCTATCATGAAATTTATTTGTGGTACCAACATTAATTTTTGGATGCACTAGAATTTATGTGTGAATAGGTATAAAACATAGGATTTATAGTTAATGTTGCAGTAAATTTGGTTCATTGTGATAAAGCCATCATGGATATATAATATCAAAAGGCATCATTATCCTAATGTGAAAATAAACATCCTATAATAGTAAGGAATCTATGAGATGGGGTGTAGTAATTATCCAATTTATATTTCATCATCGATGATTAAACAACACTAATCACCATAATGAGAGAAATTTAATCAATATCAGACATATAAATGTTCAGGGAAATTATATTTAGAATTTTCAATAATTTAAACAAGAAGGAAAGTCCTTGTATTTTTCAAGATTTTTTCATGGTCATGTGACTAATTTTATTCATCATATTTTTATAATGAGTTAGTTATATTATTATATTCATTTTATAACAAGTAAAGCAATTATGATAGTTGTTTTTACACTATTAAAATGAGTAAAAACATGATATCAAAAAGAATAAATCCTTACAAACATATCCTTCAGTTGATGGTGTGGTGTTGTTATTCAGCTTCTAATTCAACATTTGGAAGCTTAGGTGAGATCGATTTATTAAATTCTAATTTGAAAAATTACTTATGATTCCATAATTTTCTTCTCTAGTTCTCTTCTTCTATTCATTATTTATCTTCTTCTCGTATTCTTAAACTCATCTCATACTTTTTATAGTTGAATAATCAAGAAAAGAGTCAACACAAATTTTAATATTTGATTTCAAAAGAATATATACCTTCAACCAACTCGACTAATTCAACATAATTTACTTTCATTGGATGTTTTTTCTCCACTACATATAATTTATGCTACTAAGAAGGATATCATAGAACACATTTGAGATCAATAGAGATATCAAATATTCCATATCATCAAAACTACTCATAACTGAATCAAACACCCCAACAAGGATTGAACCACAATGTGGTCTAGAATAGTTATTCATTGTTCCTTCAAAACAAATTCCACCATGGTTGTAGTCCTCAAGGATTTGGTCAATATGATTTTATACCCTACTCATTGACTGTTGTTTCTTCTAATAGATGAATGCTCTATTATATTGATCAATTTGAACTACATTGCCTAATATTTTCCATGGACTACATTCAAACCCACCACAAGTATATATACTTACCCATTTCACATAGATATAATGGAATATCACTATGGGAACCACCAAATCCATTTTCTCCATTTCTAGTTCTGCAAGAACTTTTACATTGCACCAAGACCATCAATATTCCCTCTTTATTAAGTATAACATTCTTTTCCACTTCTATATATTCATCCCATACAATATTAGGGAGTGGAATTTCCTTTTTTGGAATATTCATTCTCATAAAATCCTCCATTGTGGGAATGAACTTTTATTGATTGAAAAACATTCCACGATCCTTCAAAACTTCATGAAATTCCGGAATCATGATGAACTAATAAAGGTATTTATAATAATGAACATCGTTAAACAAAAAAACATATAATTTTAATTTTAATATGATTTATGAATTGAAAAATATATATCACAATTAAACATATTATCATCAAAAATTATTCAACCTCACTAATAACAATAACCATTTCAGAACCTCAGTTGATTCAATCTTCACCTTTGGAATATATTTCCATGAAAGGAACACGAATAACTATATGATTATAAAAAAATTAATACACATCCAATAATTCTCATCCAATGTGAGTGAAGTATATGTTAGAATAAGGTACATAAAATAAATAATACATGTTCTACACAACATGATGATAATTAAGTTTCTTTTATAATAAAAACAAAAAAAACATAAATCATAACTTCATCAATAATGTAAACCAAAAAAATTTGATAACCACTTACAATAACCTATTAAAAAATTTCAAAAATTTTGAAATAATATCTTAACACTTTTAAGTACTTCCTATAAAAGTATTATTCCTATTAAGAAATAGTTTTATCAAATATAACACATATCAATGCATGATCCTCCAACATTGAATACTCACAATTTAATAAGTAGTAGAAATATATATATAAATGATGGGTTTTCATTTCCATTTCTTCTCCATCCTTAAAAATATAAGATCCATAGATAATAAGAGGGAGTGTATAGAGAAAAACAACTTTACCTTGTAAATATTTACTCTGAACACCTATCTAAAATGATATATTTTTACATGAATAATTTTAGGGTGCATGATAAACACATCTATAATTTTCTATCTTTTATGAAAAAATGACAATTTATCTCATTAATCTCAAATGTATCTTTAATGAAGTGATATTTAATATAAATAGGGTTTGAGATTGATTTTGTAACAACATTACCATGATGATTAATATCACATTGATAATCACAAACCAAACGTAATGGTACCTTCACTCAAACATTTAAATATCATATCTAATTTTTCATCCACATTTTTTCGGTGGTGTAATGGTTGGAAGCCATAAATTAAACCTCTAAGGTTTTCAAGGACACTTAATTCATATAGTATAAATGAAAAAAATAAAATCTTCCTCTAATAAATAATTCTCTACTTAATGTGTATTTCCAATATTAAAAACATTTTCCAAATCTATATTTGAATAATAAAACATATCAAGAATCCATTTTCTATAAAATTTCAATATAAATTTTAATTTTTGTTTTATTCATCTCATTATTCTCATTCTATCAATGAAAAGAGACAATACTGATAATCATTAACACTTAGCAGAATATATACAAACATACATAATATTTTATCTTGATGTAAACAACTATAGTACACTACCAATAAGCATTTAAAATGAAAATTTTCCATATCATTTCCTCTTTTATAATTGGAAAATTGTTTCTATATATTGTTGGTGTATTAATTGTATTTGAATCCTTCATGTGAAACATCATCAACATTTCACTAGAAGTCTTATCCTGAGAGGAAATTTTTTTATTATAATAGTGAAATTTGTAGTCTAATAAAATATCATAGCTCACTAATTATAGATATTTTAAAAAACATTATTTATTTCATAATAAATATAATCAAAAGAAATTTCATCATTCCAATTAAAAAATAAAATTTTCAATATAAATATTCAAAATGAAAATTACCCATGTTATTATATATAATGAGGATATTTCTACCATCTGTTATAGTCTAGAATTTAAATTTCATCAAAAAGGTGTCATTCATTGAATATTAATCTATTTGAAACTGATATAACCTATATAAATCCATATTATAATGATAACAATTCTAATGTTTACACAGAATTAAACTCCATTTTTTTCAATATACACTTTCTATAGTAACTCAATATTGAGGAAGGATCTCTTTACATAAATTAAAAAGACCATTAACCACCATTGTGAAAAAATGGTAATACAGTTTCTTATATTTCAAGTTATTTAATGGTTTTAAAGGTCTCATATAAGTCAACTCCTCCAATATGTGATGATCCACTAAACAACAGTAAATAATTATTTCTCAAAACAACCATTTTTCATTCATATTGTTTCAAAAAACCCATTTTTTATGATAATATTCTTATCATTGGTCTTGGGTACCAACTCCCAGGACTCATTCATTTCTATTTGATCCATCCCCTTATTAATTATATCAAACCATTATTGATTTCATAGTGCTTCTTTCACATCTATTACTTGATCGTGATAAAAACGGACTTACGAGAGGTTTTCATCCATGTTCTTCAAGTTTTAAAGGAGTAAATATGATTTAAATGACATTTTTAGCATTCGAAATCCATCTCAACCTTGGATGATGTCAACAGAAGAGTTAGTTAACATATTAACTATCGAAATCAAATTCTTCAACTTGAATATCTTCATAATTTTTACTGTCTTTAGAATCTCCACATTGTTGTTTCACAAAAACATATTCAACATCATTGATATTAGAAGTATATTCATAAAGATAGATCACATTATTTATTTTTTTCATCACAATCAAATTAATATAATAAAAAATATTTACTATTAATTTTTTTACAATGATATCCTCTCCCATTGGTGGATAACCCTAGAAGACACCTTCTGCACCTCTTTAATATTTACCCTGATTTTCACCTATAACACTAATAATACATGGGATTATAAACATTAATTTATACTTAAAACAGAAATATTTCTTGTAATACATATCATACGATGAAATATCGATTTTTTTCGATAAAAAATTTGATTTTAGACAGAAAACAATTCCCTAAATTCTTTTCTATTGAAATAATGAGATGTTTCATTAATTAAAAACATTGTTTTAGCAATACGTACAAGAATTATATCATTTCATTCATCCAAAAAAATGTATTGATGTGTGTATGATTCACTATGTTAAGGTTGGATACAATTTTTTTCAAGATAGGATTGAAATATTTCTTTGGAATACTCAACACCATTATCTATTTCAATCTTCTTCAAAGAGTAACCATTGTATTTTTCGTCAATTATCATGAAACTAGTAAACGTTTTAATGCCTCTGATATATTATTCATAATCATAACACATGAAATGTGAGTAAATTCATCGAAAAATGAAACAAAGTAATTATCTCAATTTTAAATTACTTCAGCCTGGGGCATCAAATATTGTTGGGAATTAGCTCTAAAGTGTGTATAGATTTTATTTTTATATTATTTTTTGGAGTATTCAAAATATTTCAATTTTAATACGTAAAACACAAAAAATTACATTATCTTTCAAACTGAGAAGCATTAAAGACATTTTCACCATAAATAATCATATACAAAATCTATTTACCGTGATGGCCTGTTAATCGACATCATAATTAATTTTTTTCATGATCTAAATACAAGAATTTACAGCCTCACCACTCTCATAAAAATTAACACTTTTATATTGTTCTCTTGTCAAGATACATACCGCTTATTAAATATTTATATGAATATATCTTTAAAAAATTACTTAATTTTTATCATCATATAGCTGAGACGCTATTATATGATGGTGTTTTCATACATCCATATACAGTTTGCACATGGATTTAAATTTATATTTAATAATCAATGATAATCCAACAAATTTAATTTTTAGTGACCCAATATTCAAAAGGGTCATCAATCCATCTTTACATTTTTAACCATCATTGAGTAGATTCAAATTCCATATCATTTGTGTGGAAAAACTACTATCAAAAATTCATATAAAATATTTTTCTTATTCTTCATCAGAATATTCACAAACTATTGATTTATCATTTCCTTTCCTAATACATTTTAATAGTTATATGTATAATCACAATAGTAAATTTTTACTGTTATCCAAATAATACACCGTTTTCAATGATGCATAAGCTACTCATATCATTCAAAAACTTATTCTAATGGGTGAAAACTATTTTCAGTTTTCATTCATAATTTCTCATATTTTATTTGTATCTTTCTTCTATTAATGTGGTCACTACACCTCAATTTCAATATTTCAAACCATATAAACACATCATTATGTTGATAATTAAACCAACACATCATTTACATGTGTCCAAATTGTCAATACTTTCTAAATGTCTATTAAAATCATATATTTCATTAAACCCATCAATTTTTCTATAATAGATTATTTTTCATTCTATATTCTATCTGAAATTTTGTCCTTTTCTTAAAAACAAACATTTTGGTTAAATTAATAAAATTTATTATTCAAATATGATTTGATTTCAATTCTTTTAGAAACCCCATTTGTATAATTTTATTACTCTTATTGGTTATTTAAGAATTTTTGAATTTTGGAATAACACATCGTTTGTCCATAATATTTTTCCCCATTACATTATTTTATTCACAATGTTATCAATAAATTTTTATCATTATTTTTATCCAAATGAAATTGTATTTTTATTTATTTTATATATTTCAAAAACATTAACTAATTTCTGAAATAGAAATAGAAATATTTTATTTTAATTTTATAAAATATTATTTTTTTATAATGTTTTTTGTAAATTATCATCCTTTTATGTCCTTCAATATATCCTCCAACATGATGTTAATAATGTTCTAATCATTAAAAAATTTATTTAACTCTATTACATAATCAATAATATATTATTTTATCAATATGAAAAAATTATTTAACTCTATAAGATTTATTTTCCTTCGAGGAATTGTTGATATCCTCTTCCATCATTATGTTCTTTGAGGGACAATCAAGTTCTCCTCCCCTAATGAATTCCATCTTTGTTTTTTCCATTATCAACTCAACTAAAAATATTATATTTTTATTTTATTTATTCAAATTTTCTAGGATAATTTCTTCAATCAACATTTATTTACATTTCTATATACTCATCCTCATCATTTATATCATAGTTTGGTTATAAATTAATATTAATGGATATTAATAAATAATAAATATTTAAATAAGTAAAAACACCTAGTATTAAAAAACAATTCATATCTTTTTAATGAATCATCATAGTTCTTATAATTCGTAATCAATAACAATATCTTATTTTAGAAAAAGAAATTTTTTAGAAATATTTTCAATATCTCCACACATAAATAAATTTATTAGACTATAACCTATAAAAATTACATTAACTCTTATTGTTGGGTCAATAAGGTTTTCCTTATGACATTACCAATGCTTATTGTTTTGAAAATCACAAACACCTTATCTATATGGAAATATTTTTTATTCTATGTTTTGCTTTTATAAGGATAATTTCATTCTCTAAGTAAATTTATTATTACAATATTTTCAATATTCATATTTTGACCAAGTATAATATTCAGATTCAAATTTGTAACCATGGAATCTTATAAATACTTAGATATGAAGCATTATGTTTTTGGATATGAATTCTGGATGTGAACTGTAATGAAGTTCCACTCCGTATTCTGGATGTGAATTGTAATGAAGTTCCACTCCGAATTCGGGATGTGAACTATAATGAATTTCCACTCCAAATTCTGGATGGGAACTGTAATGAAGTTCCACTCTGAATTCTGGATATGAACTGTAATAATTTTCCACTCCGAATTCTGGATACAAACTCTCATATAGTTCCACTCCAAATTATAGACTCCGAACTTTTACTAGTACGACTCTGAACATCAATCAGTTCAACTATGAACTTTGTATGTTCAGATTCTGAATGCTAGTGAAACCAGACACTGAATTTCCTTATAAATTCAGACTCTGGATTTCCACAGAATTCAGGTTCAGAATTCCTATAAAATATAATATGAATATCTCCTTATTATAGAATCCGAGTTTCATTTTGGTTAGACTCCAAAGTTTTATTTTCTTACATTCTAATCTTTAGTTTTTCTTATACTTATACTTATTTCATTACAAAACGTTGTCATGCTTTCAGTTACATATGTTTTGTTACAAAACGATGTCATCCATTCTGTTTCTAACTAATTGTTGGTTAAGTGAAACCTGTACAGGTCACTCCAAAATTTAAGGAAAATATGACCTTTGGAGGAGGGAGTCGACCGTTCCAACCGAGCTTATAAATAAGATCTCATTTCAAAGATCTTGATACTGATCTTTGACATATGTTCTTACATGCTGTTGAAGTGATTTCTAGAGAGAGAGTCTCTTATCAACTCCCAAGCATCATGTAGAATGTTTGAATGACTTGTCCAATATTTTACTTGTGCATACGTGCTTCGTGCGTCTCCTAATGTTGGTGATTAAATTCGAGGGATTCCGGGGATAGGAAGAAAGAGGTGCCGACTTCTTTGAAGTTTGAGGGCTTCCTTACTGAGGAAGATAGTGGTTTTAACTACCTAGAAGTTGAGGTCTTGCGGGGATAGCAAGAATGAGACTCCGATCTTCGTATCGAGGGATTACCCTGGTGTGGGTAAGATAGAGTTTCATGAAAGTATAAATCAAGGGACCTTTATCCAAGGCTGTTGGATACCCTTCTCTTTGGGTTAAAAGACTTATATCATGTTACTTGTAGTTTTACTAAATGTTTTTCCACTGAATTTTTTATTGTAAGGAAAGTATAACCTTTTTATATTACCTTACACAGGTACTCTGATTAATATAGATTCTATATGCTTTATGTTAGAATCTAATATTGTTAACTTTGGTTATGTTTCATTTTACGGATCCATATTTCTGAAACATTTTTTCGGAATCACTTTCTAGATTTAAGCAAGTGCATAGAACTATAAGTTTATAACTTCATACTTTGTCCCAATATTTCATTGGTGTTAGAGGTGTTGTGAATTTTATTAGTTTTACTTTGTTAAACTTAGATCTTTCCTTGTTTAAGGGAATTTTTTAAAGTGATCAATTCACCTCCCCTCTTGTATATTGATCATCCACATTGTTATTTCGATCCTATAATTGGTATCAGAGGTTGGAAACCTAATACTCTATACCAATCCTACATTTGGTATCAGAGCGGGTCTCTGAAATAATTATACTCACATATAAGTTTTTCTTTCTCAGTTTATAATTGTTCTATATTTTTCTTGTATAGCTCCTTGAATCCGAATTTTTGTTATTTACAAGTTTTTGTGTAGAATGTTTTTCTTAAAGATGGCAGGTTTAAATGATTGCTCCATCGAAAACCTAAATCCTACAAGACCACCAACTTTTTGATGGTAATTATTATGAGTATTGGAGAGATTGAATGAAGTCTTTCGTTATCAATAATGGATTAGATAACTTTGTTATGATTTCTGGAGGTTATAAAATTCCTGATAAGGAAGTTAGTGTTTCCAGAAACCCAGAGAAGCTTGATTATCAATTAAACTATATGGTACGCAATACTCTACTGGGTTCAATGACTACGAACATATATATCCAAATTTATTATTTTGAAACAACTATCTATATATGGAAGAAACTTCGTGATTCTCATTTTGTTGCATCTAATGTGATTGAGACTAGAAGATCTTGGCTGAGAGCTGAGTATCATGGGTTTAATTTTCCATATGGTGAACCCATATGCAAAGTACAATAGAGATTCATAACTATCGTGAATAGATTAAAATATATGGAAGAGAAAGGTTTGGATGATGAATCTCTTGTTGACAAGATCATTGATATTATGCCCAATGAGAGGGAATCAAATAGGACAGCTATTGATGAGAACAAGAAGGTCACTCAAATTTACTTAGATGAGCTATTTGGAACTCTTCTCCAACACAAAACAAGGCTGAAAAGAGATGCCGACAACATCAAAAAGAAGAATGGGAATGATACGGTTTCTTTTACTACTACATCAAATCACATGAAAGCTAAGACTCCTGAGAGAGTATCTAGATCCAAGTCTAAGAATATTGTTATCCAATCCGAATCTAGTGAGAGTGAATTCTTAGATAATGATTTAGAAAATATTGCTCAAAGAATGAATAAGATAGCTGGTCAAAGAAATTTCAAATCTAGGTATAAGAAGAAGGAAATTAAAGATATGAAAGATTCATAGGTCACTTGATATGAATTGAAGAGAAGTGGACACATACGACCTGATTTCCCTTTGCTTAAAAAGAATGAAATAAAAAAGAGGCATTCTAAAAGGAACAGGAAGAATTTATACTAGGCTAAAGCTAAGAAAAGTATGAAATATAATACTACATGGAGTGGTAGCTGTGGAGACTCTTCAGAAAGAAAATATTCATAATATGATTAATCAGCTTAGAAGAATATGGGATTCATTGCTAATACTTATTTTCCACATACATATCTTATGGACAATGTACGCTCTGCCGAGGGTTTAACAAATTTATCTCCTCATAAAAATAACTATTCTGAAAATATTACTTCAAATGAAAATAATTCATCCTCAGAAAATGAATAACCTTCATATGAAGAAGTATCTATATTTTACAAGTTACTTGAAGAAAAAAATTGTAAAATTTCTAAGAAATTAGACAAGGAAAATTCTAGTGAAGAAGTTCTTACGAAAGTAATTTCAGATATTTCTTCAGATCATAAAGTTAAAGAAGATCTAATAGTAAAACTTTCTAAAGACCTTGAGAAAGAAAATTCTGATAAGTAAGAACTTTCTAAAGATCTTAAGAATGCTACTTTAAAGATGCACGTTTTTTAGGAAAAATCTAACTCTAAAAAAATGGTTTCTGAGGATAGGAATTTAGTCCATAGATTGAAATCTGAAATATTTTCTCTTAAGAAGGTTTTGGAAAAATTTACCTCTAGGAAGGAAAATTTTGATAAGTTGTATTCTCAAATTAAACCTCACTGAAACACTATTGGTGTAGGTTATACTCAACGAAAACCAGTTTTCAAAAGCAACTATTTTGTTCCTTCTAGAGCCCCTTTTTGAACTAAGTGTCAAAGTGGTGGGCAATGGAAGAAAAATTGTTCTTTGAATAGAGTTCAATCACTTGGGTTTCATAAAGAATATTTCTCTAAACAAATGTGGATTTCCAAGAAAAATTTATCTGAAAATATCAGATCCAAACATGTTTGGATTTTGAAAGTCTAATTCTTTTCTTATTTTCTGGAAGATAAAGGAAGTACCAACACCAATACTTGGTATATGGATAGTGGATGTTCCCGGCACATGACTGGTAATAAAAACTATTTGGAGATATTATCAAGACGAAAGGAGGAAAAGTAGATTTTTAAGATAATGCTCTGGTTGAAATTGTTGGTATATGTAATATTGTACTTCTTTGTAAAACCTTGATTTCAAATGTGTTGTTTGTAATAGGTCTTAAGAACAACCTCATTAGAATATGTCAATTATGTGATGAAGGATATATTGTGAATTTTAGTAATGATAAGTGCTTAGTACAGAATTCCAAGGAAGACTTTATTCTCAATTCCCATAGGCAAGAGAATGTTTACAGTTTAAACATAAAAGTCCTTAGGTGCCAAGACTAACCTTGCCTTAGTGCAATGGAAGATCATTCTTGGTTATGGAATAGAATCCTAGGTCACTGTAACCTTAGAAACTTGTGTAAAATCTCTAAGAATAAACTTGTTAAAGACCTACAAGAGCATAGATTTGATTCTTCTAAAGTTTGTGATCATTGTCAATGTGGAACGAAACATAAATCTAGTTTTAAATCAATTGGTGAAGTCTCAACAACTAATGTGTTACAGTTTGTGCCCATGGATCTTTTTATTCCAATACAAACTTGAAGCATTGGAGGAAAATACTATGTGTTTGTTTTAGTTGATGATTACACTAGATTTACATGGGTCTATTTTGTACAAAGAATTCTGAAGCTTTTTGTTATTTCAAAAGTTTTAGAGCTCAAGTTAAAAATGATAAAAACCATCCATTGAAAAATATTCATAGTGATCATGGAGGAGAATTTCAAAATTATGATTTTGAAACATTTTGTAGTAGAAAAGGTATTACTCACAACTTCTCAGCACCTAGAACTCCTTAACAAAATTGTGTATTTGAAAAAAGAAATATAAGTCTTGAAGAGATAACTAGAACCATGTCGAGTGAATATTCTATAGCTAGAAATTTCTGGGTTGAAGCTTTAATAACTACTTGTTATACTATAAATCGATTTATGATTAGACCTTTTCATAATAAAATTATTTATGAGTTATGGAATGGTAGAAAACCAAGACATTCCTACTTCAAAGAGTTTGGTAGAAAGGTATTCATTCTGAATACTAAAGATAACTTACACAAATTCACACCAAAATAGGATGTAGGAATTATCTTAAGCTACTCCCCAACTTCTAAGGCCTATAGAGTTTTTAACAAAAACACTAGTACTGTTGAGGAAACAGTACATGTCAAATGTGATGAGTATGATCCTTTTGTTTTTAAACCATCGCATCCGACATCCACAGATTTGTTTTCAAAAATTGATTATCAACCTTTGATTGAAGATCCTTATGATAAGGAAAATGTTCAAGAAGATACTTCTGAAACATTCACCCTAGAAGACTTTCAACCCTAGTTTGATGAACATGTTTTACAAAACCCAAATCATGTGTTTCTTAAGAATCATCCCAGTGATAGTATCATTGGTGGTTTAAATAAACCTATAAGTAATAGAAGATCCTTAAGAAATGAAGTAGAGCATCTAGCATTCTATTCCCAATATATACCAAAAATCACTGATGAAGCATTAGGTGATGATAATTGGATTAATTCCATGCAAGATAAGATAAATGATTTCAAAAGGAATAATATCTAGAACTTGGTTAAAAGACATAAGGAATCTTCGATTATTGGAATAAAATGGGTCTTCATAAATACATGTGATGAAAATGGAGTCATAGTTAGAAATAATGCCAGATTAGTTACTAAAGTCTATAATCAGCAAGAGGGAATAGACTATGAAGAAACCTACGCTCTAGTAGCTAGACTTGAATCAATTCGTATCTTACATTCCATTGCATCATTATTCAAATTTAAACTTTCCAAAATGGATGTGAAATGTCCTTTTCATAACGGTTTTGTTCAAGAGGAAGTTTTTGTTGAACAACCTCCTAGATTTGAAGATACAAAACATCCTAATCTTGTTTTTAGACTTACCAATGCTTTGTATGGCCTTAAACAATCCCCACGAGCATGGTATGATAGACTTACAAGATTTTTTTTCAATATAACTATGTTAAGGGAAATGCAGATCCACCCCTTTTTATAAATAAAGGTAAGAAAAATGTTTTTCATGTTCAAATCTATGTTGATGAAATTATATTTGGTTCAACTCAGCAATCATTTACTGATTCACTTATGGATCTAATGAAATCTATGTTTGAAATGAGTATGATGGGTGAGTTAACATTTTTTCTCTGTTTTCAAGTTTCTCAAAAACCAAAAGGAATCTACATATCCCAAATATTGTAAATTAAATATCATCTTAAAAAGTATGGGTATGACAACACTAAGAGTATAAGTACTCATATCGGTACCTAAAAAACACTTGATCTTGATGAAGTTGGGAAACCAGCAGATCAAACATCTTTTAGAGGTATGATACAGAGTCTACTTTAATTAATAGCTAGTCGATCATACATGATGTTTTCACTACACTTATATGCCTGATATGAATCCAATCCTAAAGAATCTCATTTAAAGTCAGTGAAATGAATTTTTCGCTACATAAATGGAACCATGAATCTAGGATTATTTTATACTTCTAGAAATGATTTTATCTTAAAAAGATTTTTGGAAGATGACTTTGGTGGATGTAGAATAGATAGAAAAAGTAAATCCGGAACATGTCATTTCTTAAGAGATTCATTAGTTTCTTGGTCCTACAAGATGCAATACTCAGTAGCACTCTCCACCGCGGAAGCTGAATATGTAGAAGCTGGAAGTAGTTGTCCTCATGTGTTGTGGATCCAACACACACTCATGGATTATATCTTGAGTTTTACCAAGAATCAAATATTTTTTGATAAAACCAGTGCTATTTCCCTTAGTAAAACCCCGCACATCACTCCCATGAAAAACACATAGATACTAAGAATCACTTTCATAGAGATCACACACTTAAAGGAGATATCATTCTTCATTTTATCGCAATGCAAGATCAACATGCTGACATTTTCACAAAATCTTTACCCTCCGATAGATTTGAATATATTAAATAGAAGTTAGGAATGATAAATGTAAGGTAATCCTTCTTCATTTACTTTTTTTCAAACAATTCTCCTTAACGTAATAAGCTCATTTTCATAGGGGGAGTACATTTTTTTGTTAGCATAATCAAAATTTTCGTAGTCAGCGTTTCAAACTTTTGTAACTAAATTTTTGTAATGAAATTTTTGGAATTGATATATTCATAATGTTATTTTTGTACTGGAACATTCTTAATGAAGTTTTTGTAATGAAAATTTTTGTGATGTATATTTTCGAAATGAGAATTTTCATAATGAGAATTTTCATAATGAGAATATTCATAATGAGAATTTTCGTACACAATCTTTTCATACTGAGATTTTTTTACTCATACTTTTCGTACTACAGTTTTGGTACTCAAAGTCTTTTCAAATTTAATTTTTTCAAAGTTATTTTTTCACAGTCAAATATTTCTTCAAGAAGAATATCACCTATTATGAATAAACTTCCTGGCCAATCTGAAAGGTATAATTTCCTTACATAGGTTTTTGTAATCATATTTTACTTGCTGGTATTTTCTTATGAGGATTAAAATTTCTCATATTCTAGTTTTCTTAAATTTGATTGTTTTTCTTAAGACCTCAAAAGATCAGAGCCAAGTATTCCTTGCGGCTTGTTTCTCAACCGTCAGATCAAATCCAAATGAATCTCAATCATTTAATCTACTTTCGAAGCTGAATCGCCATCTCAATGCCAATATAAAGGGGACCTCCAACGGTTCTCCCACATAGGATATCAATATTTTTCATCTTGAAGCTCTGTCCTCCTTTCTTAAGGCCATTCATATTTCATCCACCACCTTTCCAAATTCTTCAAAAGTGTTCAGTTATGAATGTCTTTAGAATCCACTTCTCAGGATATGTCAACTGTAAATCCCATCTATAAATGGTTAATCTATAGGGAGAGTTTAGTGCATCCTAGTTTCAACAAGTATGAATCTCTTATATCTATGGATATCAGATTGAATGGATGGGAAGATGTTTTCATATCCAAGCCAGAGAAACAGGATCTGGGTTATATAGATTTGTTTGTTGAGTTTTACGAGTATGATTCCTTCCTTAAGGAAGATGTTAGAGATAAGTTTTCATTCAAGTCTTATGGGAAGACTTATGTACTTTCTTACACCAAGGATGAATTCTTGGTGGGTTTATCTTATAAGGGAGAAGATGAGTTTTTCCCCCACAATCTGTCAGATGAGAAAGGATATTTCAACAAAGCAAAGTCCATGGAATGACTTGGACTTTCAGATGATATTACAGAAAGGATTTCTCATATCTCTCCAAATAATTGGATTCTACATATTTGGGTGCAAGGGTTTTTTGTACTGAGAAGGGGATACAAGGATAATCTCAAGAAGAGTGACATTTAAATCCTATATTTCATGGTAAATCTATGGAAGATAAATCTGATGAGGAATATTCTTATTACCATTAAGAATATCAAAGAAGAGAATTTGAAAGCTCAAATCATCATGTATCCAGATTTTCTCTCAATGTTGATTGTTCAAACTCTTGATTCATTCATGATTGCTTGCACCTCCAAGAAAAGGAATTGTAAGGTAATGCTTGTCAGCGATGACACATTAAAAAGGAAGTAAATGTGTTTTTCTTCTGAATTTGGAGAATTCTATCTTTTACCTGAGCAATAGATTGAAGCTGCTGAGAAGGAAAAAGAAGCTCCAGAATCGTCTAAGAAATCTGAGAAAAAAAGGAAGTTGAAGAAAGTGGTTGATGCTGGAATACTCCAAAGTATAAGGAGATCCATTCTGTACCTCCCAAGCTGAAGAAACAAAATTCATATCCAGATGATGTGGTTTCCAAGTGGAGGGAGGAAAAAGAGAAAAAAAATAAGGGGAGCCACATTTTGGCTTGGACCCTGCTCAGGCTAAGGCCCTAATGGAAAAATCTGGTGAAGAACTTGAAAAGAAAGAAAAAGAGAAGAAATTGATGAAGAATATTTCTGAGGATGAGTTTGTTCAAACACTCTTGAAATTCACTGAAATTTATTTAGAGAATATTCTTATTCTGAAATATTTTCTGGTTGAATATTTTCCTGAAACTCCACGAAATAAGACTCTAGAAAATTCTAAAGAGATAACTCATTAAGAAAGTGAAGTTGAAACAGATGCAATAGTTCAATAAGTTGTGGAGGAAGTCCAACAAGCTGAAGGGAGTGGAGGTTATGATGATATAATAAGGCAAATCAAAGATTATCATTATAAGGGAACTCCATCCGATAAAATCTCACTCTGGACTTCTCATGCCAGATCATCCAAGTCAGCTACTCCTCCAGATGATGAGAAAGGGTAAGAAGAAGTCAGCATGCCTTATGAGGAAGAAATTTCTCATCATTATTACCTTGAATAAGGACATGGAAAAGAAAATTTTGATGAAGATAAAATATTTCAAGTGTCTGACAGTGAGCAAGAATCTCTAAATGAGGAAGATGCTCTGAATGTTGACAAGGGAAAAAGTGATTTCTGTTAAAACTAGAAATATTAATGTAAAAAAGAAGGCAATTGCTGGTTCATCAAAAAGAATGTTTCATGAGATAGAGGAAGAACAATCTCCAACCAAACTATCAGATTCAGTGTCACATGTATTTAGAGATGTCTTTGTGGAACAGTCCCTAAATAAGCTGGTGGACATCATTCTGAATTTTCTAGCAATAGAATCCAGATGCCAGATGCTTTAGCATAGCATAAATCAAAAATCAGACATTGTATCCATGGGGATGGATAAATGTGCTAAGATTGAGGCTGATCATAAAAACAATCTTATCAATTATAATGCTCATATATTTTCTTGCAATAAGATAACCATGTGGTCTAAGAAAGTTGTTTAAGACATTGCAGATTTTGATCAATTTGAAGTATATTTTAATGATGATTTTGATGCCAAAGACACTAAAATCAAGGATCTTAAAAAAAAATTAGAAGAAGTTAACTCCTGATCTAGATGTTAGGATGAAGGAGGTTAAAGATCTGAATGGGAAGCTAAGTTCTCTTATCAAATATTACAGAGAGGAAAAATATCTTTGGATTCATTTGGAAGAAAAGCTTTTAAAGGAAGATGAAACACTTAAAGCTTAGGCGGTGACAATAGAGGCTCAGGATGCAATAATTGTTGCTTTAGAGAAGCGAGTTGAGGAAGACCATAATGAGATGAAGAAAATGAATACCATTCTTAAAAGCCTGTTATCCAAGGTAAAATAATCGAAATAAAATCAAACATGATCTTTTGTTGTACTATTTTCCTTGTAATATTTCTTTCTAATATTATGACATTTTTGTTACCTGTATTTTGGTTGGTTTCATGTACTAATATTTTAGGTACTTTTTTATCTTTTTCATTCCCTTGAACTCTTTTTAAAAATCAAAAAGGGGGAGAAGGAAAAACAATTATAAGGAGGAAAAGAAAAGTCCTCTAAAACTTAGTATAAACTTTCCTACGTAAGGGGGAGTTTATCTAAGGGGGAGTGTTCAGTAAAGAAGATTTCCACATTTATAAGGAAAAGTCCATTCCAGAAATCTAGAATATGATCCTCAGAGTTTCAGAGACTAAGGGGGAGTTAGTCGTATTGATCATTATCTATAAAAAAGGGATATAAGCTTTAATTTCAATGTCTATAAATTTATTCCAGTATCTTATATTCTTTTTCATAAGAATGTTTCTACTTTCCATAAAGGGGGAGATTATTGGTTCAATAAGGTTTTCCTTATGAATTTTTCATTCCATCTTGTTTTGAAAATCAAAAACACCTTATCTTTAAGAAAATATTTTGTATTCTAGGCTTTCATTTAATAAGGAAAATTTCCTTCTCTATTTAAATTTATTCTTACCATATTTTCATTATTCATATTTTGACTAAGTATAATATTCGGATTCATACTTGTAACCTTGGAGTCCTATAAATACATAGATATGGAGCATTCTGTTTTAGGATCCGAATTCTGGATGTGAATTGTAATGAAGTTCCACTCCGAATTCTAGATGTGAACTGTAATGAACTTCCACTCCGAATTCTAGATGTGAACTATAATTAAGTTCCACTCTGAATTCTAGAAGTGAACTGTAATTAAGTTCCACTCCGAATTATGGATACGAACTGTAAATACGTTCCACTCCGAATTATAGATACAAACTCTCATATAGTTCCACTCCGAATTCTGGACTCCGAACTTTTACTAGTTCAACTCCAAACTTTGTATGTTCAGATTCTAAAACTGGGGAAACCAGACTCCGAATTTCCTTTGAAATTCATACTCCGAATTTCCAAATAATTCAGGATATGAATTCCTATAAAATATAATATGAATATCTCTTTATTATAGACTCCGAATTCCATTTTGGTTAAACTCCAAACTTTTATTCGCTTACATTCCGAACATAAATTTTGCTTATACATATGCTTTTTTCATTACAAAATGATGTTGTGCTTTCAGTTACACATGTTTTGTTATAAAATTATGTCGTCCATTCTATTTCTAACTAAACATTGGTTAAGTGACACGTGTACATGTCCCTCCATAATTTAAGGAAAATATGACCGTCGGAGGAGGGACCCGACTGTTCCAACCGAGCCTATAAATAGGAGCTCATTTGAAAGACCTTGATACTGATTTTTGACATATGTGCTTATATATTGTTGAAGTTTTTTCTAGAGAGAGATGATTTTATCGACTCTCAAGATTTGTGAAGAAAGTTTGAACGACTTGTTCAAACATTGCCTTGTGCAGATGTGCTTTGTGCGACTCCAAATGTTGGTGATTACACTCAAGGGATTCCGGGGATATGAAGATAGAGGTGCCGACTTCCTTGAAGTTCAAGGGATTTTTTTCTGAGGAAGACAATGGTTCGAAATACCTTGAAGTTGAGGGCCTTCTGGGATAGAAAGACATAGACTTTGATCTTCGTATCGAGGGCTTACCCTGGTGTGGGTAAGAGAGACTTTCTTGAATGTATAAATCAAGGGAACTTTATCCAAGGTTGTTGTATACCCTTCTCTTTGGGTTAAAAGACTTACATCCTGTTACTTGTAGTTTTACTACTTGTTTTTCTTCTTACTTTTATATTTTAAGGAAAGTATAACATTATTATATTTCCTTATAGATGTACTCTGATTCATTTATATTATTTACGCTTTAAGGTAGAATCTCATATTGTAAACATTGGTTAAGTTTCATTTTCCAGATCCATATTTCCTGAACCTGTTTTCAGGAATCCCTTTCCTGATTTAAGAAATTTCATAGATCTAGATGTTTATAACTTCATACTTTGTCCCAATATTTCATCGGTGTTAGAGGTGTTGTGAATTTTCTTAGTTTAACTTTGTTAAACTTAGATCATTCCATCTTTAAGGAAATTTTTTAATGTGTACAATTCACCCCCCCTCTTGTATATTGAGCATCTACATTGTTATTTCGATCCTAAAATCGTTATCATAGGTTGGAAACCACATACTCTATACCAATCCTACACTTATTAAAATTATAGATTTTAGATTCATCATCTTATAAAAAAATCCTATCAAAATCAGAATGATTGTTAAAAAATAAGATTCACCTTTTTGAGAAAAATTATTTTTCCTCTATTCATAAATTCTAAATAAAAAGAATATTTCATTTTTATTCCATTACATTCTTTGTGATAAAAATTCCTTCCCATGTTTTATAAGATATTTGAAGACTATAAAATTAAACAAGACAAATATCACTTTTTAATTTTCATCAAAATCATTATACTTATAATTAAATTTATCTAGTAATATACTAAAATTATTTTAATCAATATCGGCATCCTAAAATTTTTCTACAAAGCTTCTTATTGTACTCAATTATTGATAAAAATTATAATGAAACTATAGATTCATTCATCATCAGGGATTCAGTTATATTTTCACTATTACCCAAAATTTCAATTTATATATCTTTCTATTCCACTTTACTCAATAGTTATTCTGAATCATACATAATATGTATTTAGTGTTCTTGAGACCTTTGACATTAAAAAGAACATGTTTCGATAGGGATGATTAAAAGGTATTATTTACACAACCATAATTCTCTAATGTATCATTTTTTTCTTTTGACATATAAAATCCTCATCGCATGGAACAAACCCATATGTTGTCTCTTAAAATACAGCATTACTGATAGATAATATGAAAGGAATCATCATTTCCATTTATTGGGTGATGTATTTTTTCATAAAATTAATAAATCCCAAACTTATTCAATGATTAATTATTGTACATGTCATAAACCATAAATTCAGTGATAAAAACATTGAATAGAGAGAATCACCTTCTAAATAAAGAAATAATCAATGAGTAGATAATGTGCTCTAATACTCGTTGAAAATGAACCTATTAAATTTTTAAGAAATCATGGAGACTAGGGGTTAAAAATCACCCTATTATTTTATACAATATTTGATTAAAATCCCATATTTTTCTGCTGGAATGAACCATTAATTATGACCAACACACATAAGAAAATTTAAATAATAATTAAAGGTTCCACCTCTTAAAACAATAAGGAAATTGTATGGAATGATATAGATTCCATTGCGATCATACTACCCACTAAACCAAAAATATATCTACAAAGAACGAGGATTATCCTTGTAATCATGTTATAACAAATCTCCAGAATTTTATAGTTAATATTACATTTTTAAAATGATAATTAATATGATATTAAAAAGAAAAAATTCATTTAAACATAGACTTCATTTATTCGTGTAATTTTTTATTCATCATCTTCTTCAAATTATGTAAACTCATGTATGATATATTTACTTTGTGCCAATTTTTACAACCCCCTCCCCATCTTCATATCATCTTCAACAGCCCTATTCTATTCTTCATATATCTTTTTTCATTATTATACTCATTTAATAATTTTCATAGAATTAATTGAAAATAAAAATGGTTAATAATTTCTTTGAAAATAAAATTAAAACTAATAACTTCTTTATATATACTATCATACCTTCATTTATTTGGAAAACATTTATCTTGTTAGAAATACTAAATATTAGTGATTGTTCGAAAAATGACCTCATAGATATAATTTTATATTCTTTTAGTCAACCAATATTCCATGAAATCCTAAATGCATTTAAATAAATCAAAATACCTAATAAATTTATCAGTATAGTGTGGTGAAAAATATTTATTTTTTCCATTACAAAAAGACTCCCTCCATGGGAATAGTCGTTTGGGAACATACGGTTTTCAAATTCTACCCTATATAGTGGGTTGATATTCATATACAATATTAATTATCTCTTAGTTTGGTCATCTTCAACTATAGTGGCACTTGTTGACCATGTAATACATTGACCACCATCACAGACAAAGTGGATTTTCTCATTTTTCATAGGTAAAATGGATGATCATCATAGTAACCACCACAATGATTTTGATAAAGGAAATTTTTAAATTCACATCACTAATCTACCAAGACCTTAAAATTTTCCAATTTATTGGGCCTGGCCTACCTAGCCTCTTCTCTAGCATCACAATGACCACGACTAGGGTGTGACATTTCCTGTATTGGGGAATTGAATAACAAAACAAACCTCACCATGGGTAAATCATGGGACATATTAACTAATAATCTATGATCATTAAACTGTGCATGATATGATAGAATCAGGTTAAACTAATCATAATTTAAATAAAAATTAATATCCTTTAACATTGATTTATTTTATATGACATTGAATATGATTTATGTATTTACAATCAATGAAACCACTGTAAATCTTATTCTGGACACCAATTTTTTAAACTCGCAAGTCATATCAACCATATCAACACATCTTGTGATTACACCATGGAAACCCTTGATTTTGGTCCTAGTTAGAGGATTTCCATATAGAATAAAGTATGAACCTAAAAAATGAATGATTAAATTAAAGAAATGTCATTATTTTATGGTAATAGACTGATAGTGTATATGGTCAAAATGAACAGACTATATATGTACATGATATTTGTACCTATACATTGATATCACATATATATTGAAGTGTGCTTAAATTAATAACCAAAAAATTTATATCTCCCCACTATATAGAATAGGTACATCCATTTGTATAATCACATCTATACCTAATGGAGTTTATCTATCACTATTACTTCCACGATAATGTCCCTCATTTTACTAACATAGATGAAAAAAAGTAATTGTTCATGCTAAAATGTGTGATTCACGAATAGATATAATTCATCATCTTATCCTCATGGAAACAAGTCGCGAAAGTTCTGTTTGAGGTTGAATCTCAATGCTAAAAAACATATCTTAATTCCACATTATGGTCCAACTCTAGCTAATGAAATAATGTATTTAGTATCTACCTATTATAAATATAATATTATCCTATTATGAATCTTGATTTCAACACATATCGTTGTGCCACTAAGAATATCACCATCCACATCTCAAAATGACGTCTATCTACATGTAGGGAACCATACCTATTGAATTGATATCATCTCTTTGTAATTATTTATCTAGTTAATGAATTATCCTAAGATTAAATATAAATACATATTAGAAGGAACTAATTATAAATATTATTAATTATTTTCACACCACAGAACTTATATATCTCCCACAAAATTTAGTACCACTTATCTGTGTACTAAATTGAATGTGTTCACCTATATGGTCTCACGACTGATTAGAATTCGAATTTTGTCATCATTATTGTACTTTTAGATATATGAGATGAAAATATATTTTTAAATTAATTTTTCATTCAATTAATTCTCAATTATAAGGAATGTAGGATGGACATAGAATTCCAACTTTTATTTTGGATTAGCACCACATACATGATATAGATCATAATCCTTTTTATATTTTTGTACTTATTATATAGTTCATTAATGATTCAAATAGGAGTAAAATTATTTATAGTACTTATATATATATATATATATATATGTATGATTGTTTGTGGGATTTTATGGGAAATTTTTTGCGAGACATAAAAAATATGTGATTCAGATCACATCCAAATTGATCTAAAATCATTTTGAAGAGATTTTAGCTCTGCCAATGATGGTATACTTTGTGATCTAAAATATTAGAGAATTTATAGTCTATCATTACACATTTAATTCAATAAAAATTTAATTATTGTTTAGTGAGAGTAATTCTATGGTTGATTACCTTTGATAGTTCTCTCACATGAATTTTTCATGATGTTATACATATGTTCTACACTATCTAGACTATTGTTTTTTGATTCCTCTGATCATTATATCGATATTGGTAGTGGCTTCAATTTTTGAAATAGAGTTTGAAAGATAATAAATTTCATTATATAATGAACAATTATATTTTAACATTTGGATAAGATACTATTATAAAAATAAGAGTTTAAAAATGGTGAGCTGGATATGAAATCCACCGAGGTAAAATTTGATATACTATAATATATTTATCATTTTCCTTTGCTCGGAAAATTTATCATGGTTCCTTTTCTCATGATCCTCTCTATGGACCTTCACCCACGTTCCTTAACATAGGTCCTCACTACAGCCCTATATCATATAACCTCTCTCAACCTTCTCATCTTGGTGTCTTCATATATGCGAGGGTCCCACACAATTATTGGTTATACTCAATAGGAGTATGGTGTGTACTAAGATAAGAATGAGAGGGAAGAAGTTATTGGTATCTATTAGGTAATATTTGGAACAAATATGTATTCCCACCCTCCCGCTTCACATAATTATAGGCTCCCCTTTACATGTGGATACATTGAGCCTGTGTTCTGCACCCATCTCAACATGAACACATTTTACACCATTGTCAATGAATTAACTGTGCACATGAACCAGTAAGACAACCATCAGGCCAGATTTGGGAAAACCACATATTATTATCCTCATTATTTCAATTATATCCAATTCTTAGTGGGCGTGGTAGATTTATTAGAACATTATTTTCAAAATGTTATAGATTTTTGTTAAAAGGAGGACGTTTTTTATAAATTTTTCATTAGATAGTTCCCAATTCTCTATGTTTTTTAAGAGGTGGTGCCTCGGTCAAAGGCCAAGGCACAATTTATTGATCAAAAAAATAAAGGGAATTACAAAAGTCTGAAAGAATAATTCTTATTAAAATCCTTAATTGAAATAGGGAGTGAATCATCTGTAAAATCAACCATCTAGGTAATAACCTGATTGACCCCCTTATTGGAAACACTATCAGCAACCATTTTCGCTTTGTAGTACACATGTGTTGAAATATAGTTGATATCCATGAGGGAAGAAAGGAATTTCATCCATCAAGAGGTAAATGACCATGCAAGGTCCACCAACCCCTTCAAAATAGATTGGACAACAGTGGTTGAATCACATACAATCCACATCTTGTTCCAACCCTTTTTCTTGGAAAAGTCCACCACATGAATGACTCCCAACATTTCTTCTTCCAAGGCTAAGGCCGTACCACATCCTCCGAAGAACCATCCAAGGAATCTTCTAATAAAGTATATGAAGATGGAACCACAACCTGCCAGACCCAGGTTTCCACTAGAGGCACCGTCGACATTCACTTTGATCCATCTTGGAAGCAGAGCTTTCCAAAAGTCTTCAAAGGTACATCGAGGTTGCCTATATGATACCTCAATTCGAAGATGGTAGAGGATCTCAAAATCACCAATAGAGTTTTCACAATGATCTTTCTGAAGTGAGGCATCATCCGTGATGGAAATGAGAATACATGTTTTACCTACATTGAGACTGAATGAGAGATTATTATGAATAAAATTATTTCTATTATACCAGATCACAGGCAAGAGCTCTGCCACCGCAGAAAGAAAAATATTCTAGATTTTGTTAGAAAAATCCCAATTCACACAGTTTTGAATTTGAGAGCTGATAGTAGCAAGAAGTGACCATCTGCAACCAAAAATGTCAAAAATATAATTCCAAAGAGCAGTAGTTATAGCAAAAGTCAGGAACAAAGGATTATAATCCTTGGGGTGTTGGTTGCACGGATGACGTCTAGAGGAAATAGAAAACCCAAAGGATTGATGGCACACATTGGTGGGGACCCTATTATGAGAAACACGACAAATGAGAGTAAGGCACGAGGTTTTGATCCAAGGTTTTTTAAAATATTTAAACAAAACAAAGTAAGAAACATAATTATTAAAAATGGTTTTGTAGAAAGTTATAGAATCAAGGACTGCATTAAAAGAAAGTTCCCAAATAAGTAAATCATCAGTGTCGGAAAAAGGATAGTTTTCAATGATATGGGTGATGTGCTTTAGAATGTTGATGTCATGAGAGTTAACAACAACACATATAGTGAATTTGGTATTCCCTGGAGTAGTGGTGGACGATAGCATTGAGATTAAGTGGACACCAGTCTAGTTGTCCAGCAATAAATTCATAGAGGAATTAGCACTAACCATCCATCTAGAGTTGTGCATGATATTAAGGAAAGAATGTATAATGGATGGCCAGATGGAGGAAGTGATTTAACCCAATTTTCCATTCTGAAGCATTGAAACAAAATGATATTTAAGAAAGGCCAAGGAATCAGAGTTGTTGTGAATAAAATTCAGTGCCATTATAGCTTGAAGAGATTCGTTAAAAAGCATAGTATTCTTAATCCCAAGACAACCATTATCTAGGGGTTTACAACATGTGACCCATGGTATGGTAACAAGCCTTCTTTCAATCGTACTACCTATCCAAACAAAATTTTTATGCAAATGTTGCTTTTTTTAGAATATTAGTAGGACAATTGTAAACCATCATCGAGTAGACTGTCTTGGAAAAAATTTTAGACTTCACAAGACAAACTCTACCAGCCATAGAAAGAGATTTACCTTTCCAAGAAGAAAGTTGATTGATAATTTCATGAACAATGCTTTGAGAATAGCTGGATTTTGGTCTTCTCGAAAAGATAGGCACACCCAAGTAAGTAAAAAAGATAGAGCCTTCTTTGATTCATAAGAAATCAATGATATGGATTTTTCTATTGGGGTAAAAATTCTTCCCCAATAAAACAATGATTTGTTCCAACTTATCGCTTGACCCGAAATATCTTCCTAATGATCCATGGAATTTTTGAGTTTTGGATGTTCTTTTTATCACATTTTAAAAATAAAATTATATCATCACCAAATAAAAGATTGGTAGGAAACTTTACGTTTCTAGAAGCCTGAATGGCCTTAATTTTTTTGAGTCACAAGGCTCATGAGGATTTTACTTATATAATTCTCAGCAGTAGCGAAAAGAATGGCATATAAGGGATCACCTTGCCTAACCCCCTTGGTGCATTTAAAGAAACAAATAGGGGACCCATTGACCATCACCGATATGGAAGTCGATTTAATATGGTTTGGATCATATCAATAAAAGAATCATTAAACCCAAAGTTTTTTAGAATCTTCAAAATAAAATTCCAATCCATTGGGTCAAAAGCTTTCTTAATGTCATGTTTAATGGCCATATTTCCCCCTCTAGTGACTTTATTCAGAATGTTTGTACATTCCGAGGAAATGTAGATACAATCTTGAATAGTTCTTCCTTTGACAAAACCAAATTGGATATAATAAAAAAATATAGTATAGAAGGAGGTGATTCTATTGGCATGAAGACTGGTGATAATTTTATAGAGGGTGTTGATGAGAGAAAAAGGTCGGAAAAGGTGAATCTCATCAGCATTGTACACATTAAGAATAAGAGTAAGAAATTGAGCATTTAATCCATGAGGGAGAACACCATTGGAGAAAAATGATTTAACCAGTTTACAAACATACACATGGATGAGATCCCAGTATTATAGGAAGAAACCATTGTTGAACCCATCAGGTCCCAGGGCACTATCAGGGTAGAGACTGAACACAGTGGCCATGATTTCATGGTTCATAGGCATGCTTAAGAAATTGTCTTTATCCTAAACAGTGACCATATTATGAGTGATGTCGGGAAGAAGATCCTTATTGACCTCCAGATCATTCAACAAATTGTGGAAGTAACCAACAACATGATTATAAATGGTATCCTTAGTGTCAAGAAGAGTGTCATTAACTCTAAGAAATGGAAGGCACCTACAGATTTTCCTAATTCTGTGGAGATAATTGTAGAATTTAGTATTTATATCACCGTCCGAAAGCCATTTTCTATAAAAGATATTTCTTCACATGTTATATTTGAGCTTCATAAGAGAGTTACGATTCAAGGAGATAGTAATTTCAGCTTGGGGACCAAGAGAAAAATCAGAGCAAGTATTGGAGATCTGAATACGATATAGGACATTCTCCAAAGGGGAGATGTCTGCGTCAAGCTGTTTTGTTTTAGAAAAACACCAACCCCTAAGTTGTTGTCTCAGATGTTTTAATTTATAAATGCAATAAAAATAATCATTCTGGTGTCGCATGCCCACCCAGAAATCTTTTATCATGTTGGAACATTATGGGACCGCAACCCATGCGTTGTTAAATTTAAAAGGGAGGGGAGAATTTAATCCCTTAGATATGAAACTGACAAGAATAGGGTGATGATCATTGTTGATCTTGGGTAAGGTAATACAAGATATGGATTCCAATTTATCAAGGGCAGCATCATTAGTGAAGGCTCTATCATGTTTCCTAGCCACTATCCTATTGAGGTACATTCTATAACAAGTATACTTAGCACCAGTAAGGTTGATTTCAATAAGGTCACACTCCTCAACAAAAGCTTGAAATTCTCTACTTGAGGTGAAAGAATGTGACATTCCAATCTTTTCACTTGGGAGAAGAATGGCGTTACCAATTCTATGTGTTCATCCTCATGTATTTTATGATATACTAATATCCTCACCTTCATGACCATTATCCCTTGAGACTATATCCTTATTCAAATATTCCACCATGAAAATATTCTAACATGATTATATTATCACATGCCTCTTATTACACATGAATCTCTTTATTTTAATACCTTCTCATACAATTATTTTGAAACATGGTTTCATTCATGGTAAATATTATCTAACATACATACTATGAGGGATTATGGAGTGATAGCCTCATTAAATTCATTCCCAACTAACATTTTTCTTATAAATCAACACCTAAAACCCCTTAATGTCATATATTAGAGGGAACATTTTCATAGACATCCAATAATGGTGATAATTCTAAAAATCCATCCAATTAGTGTTACATTTCACTCTTGTACCCATACAGGGGTGTGATTTATCATAGGATATATTTTAAGGGAACACATTATCCTTTACCACTATACTATGGTCTAATTACTTTTAGGTCCCATACAAGGGCACCACATCCCCTATGTCTTATAGTTGGGTTTCAGTTGCCCATAGTCCCATATTAGAGTAACACATTGCCCTTGTCTCACGGAAGAGAACTCCCTCACCCATTACACCGACATAGGTCTCACATTCACCCAAGTAAACTACCTTAGAACCTACCTAAATATACCTCATCAATATCCTCACGAGATACATGATTTTGTCATTTTTTAAGGATTAATATCCTTTGATCATGTATCCATTTCATAACATACCTTCCCTAGAGAAATCAATAATAATCAACGAGATCCTCCCTCTACATACAATAATGTATTCTATTGATAATGAGGGTCCTTTTAATTAACATAATTGTAAAACCTACCATAGTTTGACATAAAAACTGTGGTTTTCCCATATCATGGAGCATATTCACCCTTAAACATTACATCGACCTATTTGGTCTACATGATGATCCATATTATAGCACATCAACTCAATTAAGATAGAACGAACAAAAAATCTAGTACCAAATACAACATGATGTGTGATCTTGATTACCACAGAATAGAGACAAGCACTAGGGAATCACACCTCACTATTTATGGATGGTTTCTTCTTAGAAAAAATTTCACGAACCACCCACAAATTGGATTTCCAAACTAACCAAATTCATAAAAACATAAATATAAATATTGTATAGATAGTAATATCATAAATCCTATATTATATAAATCCTCACATCTTAGTGTAAAAACAATTTATTTTCATTATATCAAATGGTAATAGTATAAAAAATCAAAAAACATGGATCTAAACAAAAAAATTAAAATATATAGCATCCCAAATGGTATAAAATATTAAAACAAATTAATAAGCGCTAGCACAATGAGTCAAAATCCCAAACAATCTCAGATAATCATAGATTTCAATAATAAATAATGGAAACAGAACAATAATCTTCATAATCCCTTACCTATGTGTTTTATAACAATGTATTCATATGACCAGAGCTATATCCAAGGTGTGAGATACAAATATTGATAGGATACCACTATAAATCTAGATATGTTCTACTCTAATTCAATAAAATAATTCAAGTTTGAAAAAATCATTTTGAATAAGTGATCACTATTAAAAATACTTTTCTATCAAAAAAAACTTTATGTAAATTCTCTTTGTTTTTCTCAACCATACTAGAATTTTAAAAAATGGTAAACAAGGATAAAGTAAGCATGTGGATCCACCAAACAAGACATGATCAATAAACAGAAACATGGAATAAACATGGAAATAAGCATCAATACAATTATATATAAAATGAATGGAAATGGTATCAAATAATATATTACAACCAATAACATGTCATTACAATCATTCATAAATCCAAAATAATCTAACAATGAAATTGTTGTATTCACTATTGTCACTATCGAATAGGGTCTAGTTTGAATAATTATAAAATTCTTTTTATAGTTCCTATGAATATACAACTTGGTTGGAAACTATTACAGTCCTCACTAGGCCCAATAGTACTTCCATGGGTACTCTTAGTCTACATTGTCAAATTTAGGATGTTCTCTTAGCCTTCCACTCAAATCCTGCATCGATACCTTAGATAATACTCCCAATATTGTCCAAGACAAATGATATGATTACCTTCTTCTAATTTATGCCAGAAAAAACACCCATGGTCTCCCATGTTATATATAATTCCAAAAACATCAACATAAATATGTATAAATCACCAAACTCATTAAAAATAAAATTCAGAAATAATGTGTGCAAATAATATGTAACTTATTTAACACTAAACTAGACCTCTTTAGATTCCCTTTAAAAACCCAATTTGAATGAATAAACCATATTTAATCCATCTTTTTAAAAAACATGATATCCATATAAAAAAAATTCTTTTATAGAATCCAATTAATACCATTATATATCTTACAAATTTTATGAATCATAATATGCTTTAATAAACCATTAATAATAATTCAAATTTTGAAAAAATTAATAAACATATTTTAATGGAACTTAAAAAACAATGAAAATACATGTAAAATTACCCGTAAATTGAAACACAAACCTCAACACTAAAACAATAATATTCAAATTCAATGAAAAACACCTTATTTGAGTAAGATATGTCCCTATACACCTAATCTACTAATAAAAAACACAAATCCCATATCAATATTCTGACGTTTTCCCAGGTATGATCTATGGATTCCACTTTTGATAGAAAATTTAGAGCAAGGTTATATATGTGGAAAGGAAGGATATATCCAGAATAAATCATGATTAAATCAAGCTAGGGTACCATGTATCCAAGTAAAATGCACCAAAATATGTGGGTCTAAGGCATGGGGAAAATCCTACCCACAAAGGGGGAGAAAATTGAGTAAGAACCCCTTTAAGAAATTAATGGAAAAAATTTAAAAAAACCCAATATTTTTTAGGACGTATATAGTCAAAATGGATTGGTCATGTTCATAGGAAAAATCTCTTTTAACCACATGAGAAACACTATCTCCCCATAAACAATACACATGGTCTTTTGAAAACACCATATAATAGGAAAATTTGTAATTAATCCATGAAAACCCTATATTGTCCCCTAACGTCCTGGTTCTGGAAGCCACCCAAAGGTGCCCATACCCGGATAGTTACATGTCCTAAAGCACATTTCCCCAAATGCCAGAGGCTATTGAGCAGCAGTGAGGGCCTTGGGTGTGATAGTAGGGAAACAATGCCCTCATTAGCAGAGTACACAATGGAAGTAAACAAACTTGCAATAGTAGAAGAAGTAAATGTCCAACAACAATGCACTAGTAAACATCAGAAAACTAAAACAATAAAACATTAGAGCACATATGTATATATGAAATGATGCATGATACATATATAGTAAAACAACCAAATATGTCACAATGCTGGAAATACAAACAGTACCAAAATAGGTAAAAAAACAAAAGATAAGCAGCTCCTCAGCATTGCAAGCCTAAGCTTGAACCATGATCTCCTGCTCCAAGCAATCAAGTACCAAAAGTTGAAGGGCACTTTCCCTTGTCTATAAATGCACCAAAATAGTCTGTTTGGGCCCAAAAGCATGACCCAAATAGGGTGTGAGACTATATCCCAATAGGCAACCACCCGAAGATCTGTTACTCACAATCAGTGAGCATATGACAGTTAATAGTACAGTAAGTAGAAAACAGTAACAGAAAACAATAGGTAGTAATTAGTAACAGTAACCAATAATAGTAAACAGTATGCAGTAATTGGTCATTGTAACCAGTAACAGTAATAGAAGTGAAGCAACCAGCTAGTCACAATAATGATCCTTCTAGTATGTACTCATAGCCAACCCCCCTGGTCCTATCCAAGAAGTACCAACAACCCTCTGGGTAGTGCACTCAGTCTAACCCCTCTGTTTTGGTCATACAAAATTAAATGACTCTCTGGGGAAGCACTCTAGGTCAATTCCCCTTATAGTCTAGGATATTCAAGGACTCATTGCAGAAGATCACATGGTCTAACTCTCTTATAGCCCCAAGGTCTATAAACTCTCTAAGAAATGTCACTCGGTAAATTCCTCCTATAGTCTCAGTTCTATCACAAACTATTTAAAGAATCTCACTCAGTAAATTTCATCTCTAGACTGTAATGTTTTTATGAAAATTCAAACAAAGTAAAGACTCTTTGAGGAAGATCACTCAGTCTACCCTCATGTAGCCTATAATATCCAAGACACTCTGGTAATCTCAGCCAGTCTATCCCCTGTAGTCTATAATAACCAAGAATCTCTAAGGAAGCTCACTCATTCTACCCTCTTGTAGTCTATAATATCCACGACTCTCCAGGAAGCTCACTCAGTCTATCCATTATATTCTATAACACCAGGTTCTCACAGTCCCATGCCAGTCAGTGCATAATAATGCTATAAGGACAAATTACACCTAAAGCGCTACCTGGAAAACCATTCTACAAAATATAAGCATATCAAGAATACCATTCCATCCATTGGTCACCAGGCATGGAAAACAGGTATAACGGCCAAAGACTAACAAAATCCAAAGGTTATAACAAGAACAATTCATGGTAAAAACATCCAATCATAGAAATTATCCTCAAACATGATCTAATTACCACTACATAAGCATAAAAGTAAGGCAGTAACACAACTGGGGCAATATAGTAACACGCAATACCCCATTCACGGGTATTGGTGGGAATTTTCACACAAAACTGAACGACTTCGAAAGGTAAGGCATAGAACACCTACCTTGATGCTAGTATATCAATATCAATTATCCACGAGGCTTGATTCTCCTTTTAATGGAGTATATATACAAAAACACACAGAACGTTCAAACCACAATATCTTCAAAAAGAGGGAAATCCAAGGAATGAAACTATAGAAGAATGAAGAGATCAGAACTGTGGTTCTAACGCAATCGACGACAGTCGATTCAGAGAAAAGAAGGAGGCTCGGGGGCTCGGAGGACGTTTGCGGTCGTATGAGGCACTTCCGACTGAGGAACCTGAAGAAGAAAGTGTTTTCGTTAGTTAGGCGTGACCCCAGTCTGTCTAATGAAAAAAACCACACGGTGTGTACTTAGAATTTCCATAATTCGATTTAAGCGGCCTCCAAATCACCTTTACACACCATTTGTGTGGCCCAGACATGGACATCACATGGCCTAGTGCGGAATCGAAGTACACAGTGTGTACTTAAAAATTACACGGTGTGTACTTTGAAAATTTCTAGATTTTCCACTTTTTCTCAAAAACGAACAGAAAATGAAAAACATACCTGAAATGAAGATTTGGGTTCTTACAGACTTCCCCCTTAAGGAAATTCATCCCCGAATTTCCCTAGAAATGCGTAGTAGATGAAACCCCGAACAGCTCCGGCCACTACAATCGTACATCGGCCTCCCTCTCCTAGGTCTCATCCTGTACTCGCCCATGCCTCTATAGCACACATACTAGAGGAACAGACCAGCCATAGAGAACCTTTTTTCTGTGATAGACAATCTGGATTGGATGCTCCTCAAATGACGCATCCACTTCGAGCTCAACCTCCTCGGGTTGAAGGACATGAGATGGGTCTGAAAAGTAACATATGAGCTGAGAAATGTGGAAGACTTCATGGATAGCCCAGTACCTCTAAGGTAATTGTAACCGATAGGAAACCGGTCCAACTCTTTATAACACCTCAAATGGCCCGACGTACTGCGGTGAATGCTTACCCTATCTCTGAATCCTGTTGTGTCCCAATGTCGGTGCGACATGAAGGAAATCCTAATCCCTGACCTCGAACACCAGAGGTCATCTCTGCTGATCAGCGCAAGACTTCTGTTGAGATTTTGCTGTAGCCATCCTCTTCTGAATCAACTATATCTGCTATAAGATCTCATAAACAAGATATGGTTCGAGAAAATCTTCCTCTCCTACCTCCACGCAGCACAAACATGATCGGCATGGCCTACTATACAAAGCCTCATAAGGTGAAATTTGAATAGTCGTCTTAAAACTGTTTGTTATAAGAAAACTCCACAAGAGGAATATGCTTCTCCCATGAACCTCCAAAGTCCAGAATGAATGATCTGAGCATATCCTCAAACACCTGAATCGTACTCTTGGACTGGCCATCAGTCTGGGGATGGTATGTTGTACTCAAAAGTACTTGTATACCCAAATCCTTTTGAAGCCCCTTTCTGAACTGAGAAGTAAAATGCACATCCCTATCAGAAACAATGGAGTGTGGAACTCCATGCAGAAGTACAATCTATCGAATGTACAACCATCCCATCTCATCAACAGTGAAGGCATCCTTGATCGGTAAGAAATGAGAAACCATCATAATCCCATCGATGACAAACTAAACAGTATCACTCCCTCAAGGAGACCTCAGTAACCTGATCACAATGTCCATCGCAACATCATTACACTTCCACTCTAGAATGGGCAATAACTATAAAAGCCATGTTGGTCGCTGATGCTCCATTTTCACCTACTAACAAATAGAATATCTCATAACAAAACTAGTAAAATCTCTCTTCATACCTAGCCACTAGTACTGTCGGTGTATATCACGTTACATCTTGGTGATGCCAGAATGAACTGCCCAAACCGTGGAATGAAAATCCAGCATCATCTCCCCGCGTATGCTTGCTGGCACCCATAAGCGTCCCTGGAAATGCAAGCTCTCATCCTCACCCACTATCCATCCAGGAGAAGGGTCATTTCCAGACACACTCTCTCATAGTACTAGGCCTTATGAGTCTGATAGATGTCTCATTCGTACCCGATCACAAAGGGTAGAGGTGACCATTACAGTAGATAGAAAAGTCTATCCCTATCTGTCATGCACCTCCAGATGCATCTTAGAGAACAGAGCCATAAGCTGCCACACACTACTGGATTCCTGGACTTCCTGAATATGAGTTCTCTTACTCAATGAATCAGCCACTTCGTTGCCCTTTCCTGGCGTATAGGCAAGCTCAAACTCGAAGGACTGAAGACACTCGACCCACCTGCGCTGTCTCAGATTCAGATCTTGCGGAGTGCAAATGTAATTTAGAATGTTTTTGTCGGTAAAAACCACATATTTAACTCCAATAAGATAGTGTCTCAAACAAAATAAGGCATGAACAACAGCTGCTACTCTAGATCATTCATCAGTTAATTCCTTTCATGTGGTCTCGACTGCCGAGACCCGTAAGCAACGACTCCATCTCCCTGCATAATCACCGCTCCCAATCCGACACCTGATGCTTCATAGTAGATTGTATAGCTCTTGCATGGCTCTGGAAAGAATAGTATCGGTGCTGAAGTCAACCTCCTTTTCTTCTTCGGAAAGGATGTATCAAAAGAATGTGACTATAATAATCTCTCCCCATTCTTGGTCAAACCTGTCTGCGGTACTGCTAGGTGTGAAAACTCCTGTATGAAATGCATGTAGTATCCATACATCCCTATGAAACTCTGAAACTTAAATACATTATTCGGATGCTCCCATAAATCTTTATCTCTCACTTTCTCTGGGTCTACTGACACTCATTTCTTTGAGATAATGTAACCCATGAAGTGAATCTGATCCATCCAGAAGTGGAATTTTGAGAGCTTAGCATATAACTGATTCTCTCTCAGTTTACTCAGAACGATTTCAAGATAGAAAGCATGGCCATTTAGAGTGTTAGAGTACACCAAGATTTCGTCCATGAAAACCACGAAGAAGGAATCCTTGTACGGATGGAACACTCAGTTCATCACTGCCATAAAAACTGTTGGTTCATTCATGAGACTGAATGGCATGACCATATACTTGTATGGAAAATACCTTTTTTGAAGGCTATAAGAGGTATATATGATGGTCTAACATGCAACTGATGATAGCCAGATCTCAATCAAATCATTGAGAACACTCGGGCTCCACGAAGCTGACTGAAGAGGTCATCGATCCTTAGCAAGGGATATCAGTTCTTGACCGTCAACTGGTTCAACTTCTGATATTTCACGGAAAGCCTAAAGGTGCCATCTGACTTCTTCGCAAACAGGACAGATGAACCACAAGGAGAAGTACTGGGTCAGATGAAACCCTTTGCATCCAACTCCTCCAACTGCTTCTTGAGCTCCTGCAATTCAAGTGTATCCATCCTATAAGGAGGAATGGACACGGGTGCTTCTCCTAGCACGAGCTCAATAGAAAAGTCTACATCACACTCCATAGGCAAACCAGAAACGTCTTCTGGAAAGACATCCCTAAAATGATCCACATGTAACGCCCTGACCCTAGTTACCCAGAGTTGGCGCATTATTATGTAACATTTTCATGATCACAAAAGATCAAGTCTCGAAAGACCGATTAGTTTAGTAGCCTTGAAACACTAGATACATTCATACATTTTACATTACATCAAAAAGTAAAACAAAACTACAACCACATATTGTCTTCATATCCCCCCATACTATCTCTGCGGGTCATTCATAAAAAACTTCTTCACATCCTAGAAAAATTAAAACATTGAAAGGGGTGAGCTCAGATGCTCAGTAAGGATAACAATATAGCATAAACATTCATAAATAAACATAAACATTTAAGGCAATGTATAACTAAAACAAAACCTTTTTAAACTTGAACTTCAACATAATATGGAAAAAATAAAATTAAATAATTCCATTTAATTATTCACATGGATATTCTACTAGTCGATTTATCACATGCAATATCAATAACCACTTTCTTATTGATGGAGTGCATAATGCCAGACTATCATAACCACGTAGCCAAGGCCCTGTGCCAAGACTACAAATAAGATTTTGTCATGTCCTCGTGCCAAGACACTAGTTTTTCTCATGAGACCTACCGATGCATCGTTGTGTTATAGCGGGCTCCACCGGTAACTTTTTAAGTCCAATGCATTCCTTATATGAAAAGGTTTAAACACATCATAAACCATAACATAATCGTATCACATAAAACCTGCATATAGGAATCATAACATTTTAACATTTCAATCACAAGATATCTATAAAACACATTGATATAATAAAAACATTATCAAAACCATTTTAAATACCAAAATAAATGAAAATTAAAACCTGGTATTTATTTTTCATTTAAAGAATGTTTTGGCTTGTAGAGTAAGCTGAAACTCAAATAATGGTCACGGCGGTGGAGAAGTCATTGTCACCGCATACGTACGACAAAAAAATATTCCCTTTTTTCATTTAGTAAAATGCTTCGTATAAAAAATATTACATTAGAATAAATGTACAAGTAAAAGGAGTTTATACACCGTATAATAGAATGTCTTGTATTAAAACAAAATATGCCTCAATGAAAGGAGATTGAGACGAAGTCCCTTACCTTGTGTCCGACTTGACTCGATCGTTCTTTAATCTCCTGAATAATAAACTATAGTTAAATTATACTTGCTTAAGAACCTTTTTCATGTTCATTATTCATTTTATATCACTTATTACCTTGTTATGAACATTATGTAATAATTTATGTTAATAACGGTCGTTTTGTGGATCTTTGGTACTTGAGTCAAAAATTAACTTCTTATAATTACAAGTTGTTCATGTGGTAAAATACCCATTATATCCATAATTATATTAATGATGTATATATAATATATATAATATATATCCAGTATATACATGCATTTATAATATTACATAACATTTATAGGTAATAAATTAAATGCACCGTTCATGGAGACGGTAAGCCGTACGTACGCATGAATGCTACATTCATTTCTATTTCATATTTAATGGAATGAAATTATAATGATATAAAGGTATATTATAATTCAAGTATAATATCATATATAATATCATTAACTCCATCATTTATACATCCCGCATATGGCATTAACGATTCAAATCACTTTAAGGGAGCGGTAGTCCGCACTTCCTAAAATGACATTATCACGTTTACCCATAATAGAAATCATAAGGTATGCCATAAATGAAAAATTCATAAGCATAAGGAAAATATAAAAATAATAAAAATAATATATATAAATAGTTTCATAATAATTTCCACCATGAGAGGTGTTAAAAGAATATTGAACAATCATCGTTTCATGAGGCAGTAATTCGCCAGCCAAAGAAAAAATATGTTCTTTAACCATTAGATGAAGGTGTCTGTATGTTTACAGAAAATACTTCTCCTAAAAACATCATATTATATTTAATATACTGGTTTTGTTACAAAATAATGTAATATAAATATTTTAATGGGTTGGAGAAGAAAAATAAAACAAAATAACAAAAGAGAATACATTACCTTAAAATCAGGTAACTCTTTTTGATTTGAGCCAAAGGGTTCCTTGGGAAGACTTCCGCCCAATGTTAGGCTTATAAGAGTAATAGAGGGAGGTTGAGAGAGTATTTGGGAAGAGGTTGTCCAAGCCAAATGGCTTTGATGGTGTGATTAAGGTGGTAGAGGTGGGGTCCTTTTATAATATGAGAAGAGGGGAACTCTTGGAAAGTCATGAAATGTTACATTATTATGAAGTGATTTTCGGATTTCAAAGGTCTCAAAATTATATATTTCGTGTATAAGGTGATAAGGGTTCGAAATCTACTCATCCAATACGTTTTTTGACAATTTTATGTCTTATATTTTACATTATCTTTTCATTTTATTTAAATCGTTAATTAATGAGGTAATCGCTGCATCATCATGGTGTTATAAAAAATTTAATTTATTTAGTGACAAAGAATTATTAAAAAAACCATGATGTACTAAATCATATTAGATTTCCAATTAATATTTTTAGTCGAAAAGTTAACTTATATAACCCCATGGAATAATTTTTTAGTATAACAAAACATGTTTGTGACAATTTTATTGTTACTTTAAATAAAAAGTTATTAATGTCATTTTCGTACCCATGTGGCTCCATGGGGTCCCCAAGTTGACCCATGGATTTTCTTAGTCATCCATGAGTCATCCAATAAGGGTAGGACAATTTTAAAGGTAATTTCATATTATTATAACATTCTATTTACCTTGAATTACACTAATTACCTTTAATCGCGATTAATAAAACATAAAAGTTACTATTCACCCAAATTGTTTTCATCCCATTAAACCACATTTTACTTACTAATGACAACCATGTATGTTAGATTTTTGAAATTCATATCACAGAAGTGGTAACGTTTCATTTAAATGAAAAATTAGTTTTTTAACTACCACTTAGTGGTTTCAGTCTTCATTAAAAAATAATGTTTTTCAGAACAATACCAAAAATTCACCCTAAGCTATATTTGATATTCCTAATTAAAATATGATGTCTATTTTACAAAATTAAAAAAATATAAATTGAATTAATTAATTTAATAATTAGTTTCCATTGTCACAACAAATAGCATGTTTTTAAGAAACAATATATATCAAAGGATTGACAATTGTTTATGTCCAATTTCAAAGTGAAATTAATTATAATTACCAAAATTGGATAAAATGGTAAAATTATATTCTAATTATACATTAAAACCACTCAATAGTAAAATTTATCACTATAAATTATTTGGATTAAAAAAGTGGTTTTTAAGTATTTGTCACTATAAATCAAAAAATGGAAGTTCTCATAAAAATACCAAAAATTAAACATATGGTAATTTCGATATTCCAAATCCAAAAATGAAGTCCATTTTGAAATATAAATTTTATATAATATCAAAAAGTGGGTATTACTATTCATAACAGCTATTTTGATTGGTCATGGTGTGTTTGAATCTCGAACTAGCGTACAATGACAGCTATTGCATTATTGAAATAGAAACGTATCCTAGAAGATTGGGGTGTTACATTCTCCCCTCCTTCAATAAATTTCATCCTCGCAATTTGAAATTTTTCTTCTAAAATAAAAGGTTCAAAGTAGAAAATCCTTTTGTGGAAATCCCATGTTAGAAATAGGGTAAATAAAAATATAACTTTAAAAGAAAGAAAGAGAAGTACAAAGGTCACTCGAGATAGAACATACTAGGATTATATGAAAACATGGATATGGAGGAGAAAAAACCCATCAAGTTCTGATGGAGAGTTGTAGAAAACAAGATTAGGAGAAAGTTAACTATAAGAAAATCACAAACATGTGATTGGTTAAACGATCATTGATTCACCAGTAGGAAATGTTAACTGACAACATTTTTTATTTTAAGATACCTGTCATAAAGTTGAGGAATCTATTTAGGAGATTTACTAAAAATGTATGGAAATATACATACTTGTCATGTAGACTTTCATTCTTTAATAATTTGTTACCACAAACGCATCATTCACTCAAAAAGATAATATAACTCAAAAATATTATATTTATCCTAATCATACAAGGTTCCAAATATTAACACATATCATTTAGATTAGGAAAACTATTTTGTAATAACCAGGGACTTCCTATAGGCTAGTGGTAAGTAATAAAGGCATGTCTCACTATGGTTGTGTGTTCGATTCCTGCAGCTTTGCCCGACGCGACGGGTTATCCCCCAACTTGCTGGTTGTTCTTTTCCTAAAAATATAATATTATAATATTCCAAAAATAATCTTCAGAAATGTTTTAACCATAAACAATACTATCAAATGTTCAACATAATCCATTCCAACCTTTATTGTTATCCAAAATACTTCTTTCCAGATTTTCTCAAAAAGTACTCTAAATTCCAAGATCAATTGTAACATCAGATTCCCTAGAAAAATAAATGTTTCTCTTATTGTCAAATACTAAAAATAAGATTACCATCATAATATTAAAACCTTAATGAAAACAACAAGTATTGTAATACATTCCTTATATATATTTCACATTATTCTTATAACCATAATATAGTTCTTGAGTCCAAAAACACAAATACAATAATTATTCAACCTCATTTGTTGCAATAACATAATCTTTTCCTTGATACCTTGGATTTTTCTGAGGTAATATTCCCTGAATCATAGGACATTAATTTTCATAATGCCCCATTTCTCTACAATTGTAGTATTCAACATTGATAGCCTCTTTTTTCCCTTGCAATCATGATCCTGGTGACCTTTTTCTCCACATTAATTACAAACTCCCATTCCTTTTAGGCATGTACTAGGGTGATTCTTCCTGTAATTATCGCATAATGGAAAATCCTTCTTTCCCCTTATCCCTTTATCTGTCTCTTGTTCCACCATTCTCTTCTTCTATTTCTTTACTTTGTTGTCATAAGACTTAGAGAATTCTTTTTCTGTCTTGATAGCACATGAGACAATGTCTTCGTATAATGAGAAGGATTCTGAGACCAATGCTCGACGGGGATACGGTTTTAAACCATCAACGAAACGATCAATTTTACTTCTTGGTTTACGTATTTAATCAATGACCACCATTGATAAAAATCTCTAGTGAGGTGGTAAACTGCCATGATAACCTTTTCCCTTTCACTACTCCCCATGGCATGGAATATTTTCTCTACGGAATTTATCCAATGCTCAGCTACTAATGGATTTTTACTCCCATTGAATGTTGGTGGTTGTTGCCTCATGAAGGTGTTTAACATTGATCATGCACATTACGGATTAGGGTGCTCCATAAGAGTAAGGTTGTTATTCATAACATGAGTGAGTTATCCCAGTATGGTGATATGTTGATCAGCACCAGTTGTATCACCAGCTCCACAATAATTATCATGGGAAAGAGGGAAATCTCAACATGTTGTTCATGCATTGATACCATTTCCATACCTTCCACTAGGTGCCATTTCTAAAAAATGGCATAAACTAGATTAGTTTATGAATCAAAATACATAATTCCATACTTCTAAAACACTTAACATAAATTGTACCATTTATGGATATAATCCATAATCTTAAAAAGAAATGTTTTCTTGGAGGAATTATATACTCATAAACCCTTCATAATGGTTTGTAAAAAAATGAGAATTATCCTACGAATATCCCTTTGGAGTGTCATAATGCAGAGTGCAGCAAGGACCGTTGTCGTGCACCAGTTCCCGTTCAAGTCTATCTCAAAGTGGTGTTTTCGAGTTTTACCCCTAGGTACATCTGTGGCAGATTCGTTTCTACCTGATCATATCTAGACAGGGATGTATTGCTTAGAAAACTCACAAAATCTCTATAATACCAAAATTCTAGGAAGTTTTCTATAATAATCCTAAAAGTCTTTCTTAGGGCTATGTTCTTTAATCAGATATTATCTTAATCTAGCTTCCAAGGTTAATACTAAACTTTCTCTGATACCAACTGTAACGCCCTGACCCCAGTTACCATGAGTCGGTGCATTATTATGTAACATTGGAATGATCAAATACGATCATGTCTCGGAAGACTGATTAGTCTAGTATCCATGAAACAATAGATACATTCATAAGGTTTACATTACATCATAAAGTAAAACAAAACTAAAAAAACATCTGGTCTTCATATCCCCCAGTATTATCTCTGTAGGTCATTCATAAGATACTTCTTCACATCCTGGAAAAATTAAAACATTGAAAGGGGTGAGCTCAGATGCTCAGTAAGGATAACAATATAGCGGAAACTTTCATAAATAAACATAAACATTTAAGAAAACATATAACTATAACAAAAGCCTTTTAAACTTGAACTTGAGCATAATATAGAAAAAATAAAATGAAATAATTCCATTTACTTATTCACATGGATATTCTACTATTCGATTTATCACATTCAATATCGATAACCACCTTCATAATGATGGAGTGCATAATTCCAGACTATCATGACCACGTAGCCAAGGCCTCGTGCCAAGAATACAAATACGATTTTGTCAAGGCCTCGTGCCGAGACACTAGTTTGTCTCATGAGACCTACCGATGCATCAAGGAGCTATAGTGGGCTACACCCATCACTTATTAAGTCCAATGAATTCTTTATATGAAAATTTTTAAAAATATCATAAACCATAACATAATCGTATCACATAAAACATGCATAAAGGAAACATAACATTTCCACATTTCAATCACAGGATATCGATACAACACATTGATATAATAAAAACATTATCAAAATCATTTTTAATACCAACGTAAACGAAAATTATAACATGGTATTTATTTTTCATTTAAAAAAACTTATGGCTTGTAGAGGAAGTCGAAACTCAAACAATGGTCACGGTGGTGGAGAAGTCGTTGTCACCGCATACGTACGATAAAAAAACATTCCCTTTTTTCATTTAGTACAATGCTTCATATAAGAAATATTCATTTTAAATAAATGTAAAATTCAAAGGGGTTTATACACCGTATAAAAGAATGTCGTGTATTAAAACAAAATATGCCTCAATGAAAAGAGATTAAGACGAAGTCCCTTACCTCGTGTCCGACTTGAGTCGATCATTCATTAATCTCCGGAAAAATAAACTAGAGTAAATTTATACTTGTTTAAGAACCTTTTTCAAGTTAATTATTCCTTTTATATAACTTATTACCATGTTATTAACATTATGTAATTATTTATGTTAATAATGGTCGTTTTGTTGATCTTTGGTACTTGAGTCAAAAATAAACTTCTTATAATTACAAGTTGTTCATGTGGTAAAATATCCATTATATCCATAATTTTATACATGATGTAGATATAATATATATAATATATATCCAGTATATACATTCATTTATTATATTACATAACATTTAGAGGTATCAAATGAAATGCACCATTCATGGAGACGGTAAGCCCTACGTATTCATGAACGCTACTTTCATTTCTATTTCATATTTAACGGAATGAAATTATAATGATATAAAGATATATTATAATTCAAGTATAATACCATTTATAATGTAATTAACTCCATCCTTTATATGTCCCACATATGGAATTAACGATTCAAACCACTTTGTGGGGGCGGTAGTCCACACTTCCTAAAATGAAATTATCGCATTTACCCATAATGGAAATCATAAAAGTATGCCATAAATGAAAAATAAATAAGAATAAGGAAACAATAAACATAATATATATCATATATAAAAATAGTTTCATCATAATGGCCACCATGAGATGTGTTAAAAGAATATTGAACAATCATCATTTCACGAGGCAGTAATTTTCCACCCACAGAAACAGTATGTTCTTTAACCATTAGACAAAGGTGTGTGTAAGTATAAATAAAATCTTCTCATAAAAACATCATATTATATTTAATATACTGTCATTGTTACAAAATAAAGGAATAAAAAGAGTTTAAGGTGTTGGAGAAGAAAAATAAATCAAAATAACATAAGAGAAGAGATTACCCTAAAATCGGGTAACTCTTTTTGATTTGAGCTAAAGGCTTCCTTGAGAAGACTTCTGCCCAAAGTGACAATTCTAGGAGTAATAGAGGGACGTTGAGAGGGTATTTGGGTAGAGTTTGGCTGAGCCAAATTGCATTGATGGTGTGAATAAGGTGGTAGAGTTGGGGGGCCTTTTATAAGAGGAGAGGAGGGGAACTCATGGAAAGTCATGAAATGTTATATTATTATGAAGTGCTTTACGGATTTAAAAGGGCCCAAAATTATATATTTAGATGATAAGTTGATAACGGTTAAAAATATAATCATGCAATATGTTTTTGACAAGTTTATGCCTTATATTTTAAATTTTCTTTTAATTTTATTTAAATCATTAATTAATGAGGTAATCACTGCATCATTATTGTGTTATGAAAAATTTCTTTTTCTAAATGTCTAAAAATTATAAAAAAATACCATTATGAAGTAAATCTTTTTAGCATTCCAATTAATATTTATAGTCGAAATCTTAACTTATATAACCCCATGTAATAATTTGTTTGGTAAAAAAATACATGTCTGTACATGTTTGTTATACATGTAATTTTCTTACCCATGTGGCTCCATGGGGTCCTCAAGTTGACCCATGGATTGTCTTGGTCGTCCATGACTCATCCAATAATGGATGGACTTGTGTAAAGGTAATTTTATATTATTATAACATTATATTTACATTAAATTACACTAATTACCTTTAATCGCGATTAATAAAACATAAAATTTCTATCCACCAAAATTTATTTCAATCCCATTAAACCAAATTTTAGGAACTAATTACAACCATGTATGTTAGATTTTTGAAATTCAATTCACATAAGTGTTAAAGGTTCATTTAAAAGAAAAATAAGTTTTTTAACTACCACTTACTGGTTTCACTATTAATTAAAAATTAAAGTTACTGAGAACAATACCAATAATTTACCCTAAGCTATATTTGATATTCCTAATTCAAAATTGATGTCTATTTTAAAAAATTAAAAACTAATAAGTTGAATTATTTAATTTAATAATTAATTCCTGATGTCACAACAAATAGCATGTTTTTAAGAAACAGTATATATCAAAAGATTGACATTTGTTTATTTCCAATTTCAAAGTGAAATTAATTCTAATTACCACCATTGGATAAAATGGTAAAAATATATTCTAATTATAATTATAATCTACTCAATAGTATAAATTATCACTATAAATTATTTGGATTAAAAAAGTTTTTTTACATATTTCTAACTATTCATCGAAAAATAGAAGTTCTCAAAAAAATACAAAAAATCCAACATCGGCTAATTTCGATATTCCAAATCCAAAAATGAAGTCCTTTTTGAAATATAAAATTTATATAATTTCAAAAAGTGCGTATTACTATTCATAACAACTATTTTCATTGGTTGTGGTGTGTTAGATACTCAAACTTGCGTACAATGCAAGCTATTGCATTATTGAAAGAGAAGCGTATAGTGGATATTTGGGGTGATACACCACCATTGGAGGAAAGTCTAACTGTGATGTCCCCTGGTCATCCAGATAAAGACTGACAATCTAGGTTGTAACTCCTCCTAGCCCATGATGCTATGGTCCAGCTCTACCTGCATGGACATCCCACTCGCCTCTATAGAGAAAAGATCCACGCTCAGGTGATATGAAACTCACCCTCCGGTGATAGCAATCGACAGCTTCCTAAAAGGGGACTGACCAGTCTATACCGATAATGACATCATATCCTGTCATCTATAGGACATAGAGGTCCCATAAGAAATGACACCCTGCAACCTGAAGAGGGCACTCTCTACACTGAAGTACACTAGACGTCTTTATTCCCAACAATGTATCATGAGTCAACATGTTGGCAGACGAAAATATGCAGAGCTGAAGACTCTCCACAATAGTAACAGAGATAAAGCTATGCAAAGCACCGATATCGAAAAGAGCTAAAGATAACACATAGGCTACACAGATCGTACCTCAAACTATAGAAGTTTTGGGGTCCTCCTCTTGAAAGTTCTTCTCCATAGCGAGAGTATGGCCTTTCTCGCGGCCCTGTGCCCCTGGATGACCACTCTGAGCTGATCCACTCTACAATCATTGGTTACCTGGTGACTGACCACCACGGTCATGACCTCCACCTCGGTCCAAACGGCCAGAAGAACTATTGTTCTTTTACTGGTGAGACATTGGGGATAGATCTCATGTACGTTGGGTCATAGAAGAACACCTACCCCAGTTGTAGGTGAGAAGATCTGACAAAAACACTAAAGATAGCCCATATTGCTGCAAGATCGGCACTCCTTAGGGTCTCTTTGAAATAGAGGCTTAGTATGCCTGCTCCTACCACACTAGTAGAGAACAACCTAGCCACCAGAAGATGAACTCCGCTGACTCTAATCTCCTTGAGATAGCTCAATACGACGCTTCCTTCTATCAGAAGGAGGAACACTAGTTCTGGAGTTCGAACCGCCCCGGCTCACTGCTCCAGAATCTCTCAGATTGCGCTCAATGATCAGCGCTTGGTTGAAGATCAAGGATATAGAAGTCAACCTAAAGATATTCACCTGGGAATGGATCTCCTGCTAGATACCATCCTAAAAATTCCTAGTAAGGAAAAACTCATCACCATCTAGAATAGGCGTGTAGCGCTGCAGCTTGACAAAACGAGACAAGTACTCCATAACAGAAATATTACCCTGCTTGAGACTCATAAAATCCCTGTCTCGGTCGGCCCTCAAGGTCTCTGGATAGAATTAATCATATAAGATGTGCTAAAACTCATCGAAAGTCATACTCAGATGGCTCCCTAACTGTGAGATCACCTCCCACCACCTCTTGGTGGTGTCTCAGAGCATATATGTAGAATGTTTCACCCTCTTATCTGAAGGTATATCTAGATGCTCAAAGATCATCAGTGTGGACTCGAGCCATGACTATGCAACCTGGGGTCCTCCATCCCCTAAGAAGGTAGGAGGATGCTGCTGCTAGAATACATTTGTCAACTCAACCATCAACGGGGTAGGAGTCAGCATTCCCTGAAACGTCTGCATCATCCTCAGGATGTCCTCCCTGAACTATGTATCGATGCCTACAATGGGCATAACTGCTGGTTCCAAGGCTTGTACAATAGGAGGATCGACAGGAGGTTTCTGATCGGCCATATCTAGTGTATGGTCACCATCTGTCAACTGATGTATGACAGGAAAACATCTCTGAGGAATAGCTCTGAAAGATCAAAAACCACACCTTAGATTAAGTTTATCAATGATAGAGAAAACAAGAGTACAAAATGGGAAAAAGAGGAAGAAACACTCAAGTTTATAAAACATGACTACACTGCGTGTATAAAACTACACAGTATGTTCACTAAAGCCATTCACATGGGCGTGTACCTCATCCACCTTTGGTCATGTAACACCCCAGACTACACAGCGTGTTGTCCCCACACACGGCGTGTACTCCATATCCATCCCCTGCCCATGTCTCTTTACACATCTAACTCACACAGTCTTCTTAACAATACACTACATGGTGTTTTCACTAAGGGAACGACGTGTACTAGACAAGGATTTAGAGACCCATGTTGTTAGTTACACGGCCGACTACATGGCTAACTCTTACACGGCGTGTTCGGAACAAACACGACATATAAATGAGAGATAAAATTGTCCCGGGTTGTTCGTGACACGTCTGGGTACCCAGAACAAGACTACACAGTGTGTTCATTCTCAACACGGCATGTACTACACGATCTCCCCTGACCCATGTTGTTAGTGACACGGTCGGGTACACGTCTCACTACTACACGACATGTAACCACTGGACATGGCGTGTTTCAGAAAACATTTCCACCACCCCAGGTTTCTTCTCACACAGTCAGTGGCACGTTTTAAAATACATGGTTTATAGCCAATTACACACCGTGTATTCTGGGTTTTTCTGGGTAGTAACTCAGAAACTGCACCGAAGGCCACAAATCACTGTAAAACAAGCAAGTAGGTGCCCATTTCTGATCTATGAGGGCCCATACTCCCCGCGAATCAATGCATGGAATCTCGTACATATCATATACAAGGGGAAAAGTCAATGATCCACCACGTTCCGATTCATGAGGGCCCATAACACCTCAAAAACAAAAATTTGGCATTCATTTAAGAAAGGCACAATACAAACAACTCCTCTATCAAACTACAGGGATTCTATCAAAGCATCTATCACAACAGCATGCATAATCTGCACAACGTCTATCACAACAACATGAAATCCTTAATGAAATCTAGATGGCATGGAGAGAATTCATGGCAGGTGATTTCTAACAAGTGCCTCTATGATGCATGAGATGGAATACCCTCATCTCATCAGGTTGTGATAGAAATAGAACTTCAATAATAACAAATGTAACAACACAAAGCATGTGAATCATTCTGGGTGAAATTATAGCAACCATAAAATCTCAAACCAGAAAACTCCAATAACGAGGTTGATTGGCTTTTCCTTATACATGGGTTAGCTACTCCTGGGCACAACTTTTTACCAAGTACCAAATCCTTCTTATCCCTGGCTAATGTCTCCAAATAGTAAATCAAGATAAATTAAATTTCTATGATTTCACTTCATAACATCCCGGTTCCGGAAGTCTCCCAGAGCCACCCCGTACCCGTTTGATCACCTGGCCTCAATCACATTTCGTCAAACCCCAAAGGCTGCCGACTAGCAGTGAGGAATTTGGGTGTGATAGTGGGGAAACTATGCCCCCATTGGCAGAGTACACAACATAAGTAAACAATCATGCAATAGCAGAAGTAGTAAATATTCACCAACAATGCACAAGTAAACAGTGGAAAACTAAAACAATAAACCACTATAGAACATATATATATATGAAATGATTCACAATACATATCTAGGAAAACATCCAAATAGGTCACAATGATTGAAATACAAACATAACTAAAACAAGTACAAAAGAAAAGATAAACAGCTCCTTAGCATCGCAACCCTATGGTTGGTCCCATGCTTTCCTGCTCCAAGAAATCAAGTAACAGAAGTCGAAGGGAACTTTCCCTTGTCTATACCTGTAAAAACATAGTTTTTTTGGGCGCATAGAATGTCCCAAACATGGTGTGAGACTAAATAACAGTAGGAAACCACCCGAATATATGTTCCTCATAGTCAGTTAGCATATGGAAGTTAATAGTACATTAAACAGGAAAAAGTAATAGTAAATCGTAGGTAGTAATAAGTAACAGTAACCATTAACAGTAAACAAGAGGCAGTAATCAGTCACAGTAACCAGTAACAATAAATAGTAGTGAAGCAACCAGATAGTCACAACAACAAATCCTTTGGGAAGTACTCACAGACAACATATCTGTTCTTATCCAAGAAGTACCAACAACACTCTGGGCAGTGCACTCAGCCTAACCCCTCTGGTTTGGTCATTCGAAATTATAAGACTCTCTGGGGAAGCTCACTCAGTCAATTCCCCTTTATAGTCTAGGGTAGTTATGTACTCTCTAAGGACGATCACATGGTCTAACCCTCTTACCGCCCCAAGGTCTAGAAACTCTCTAAGGAAGCTCACTCGGTCATTTCCTCTTATAGTCTCAGGTCTATCACAGACTCTCTAATGAAGTTCACTCAGTCAATTCCTTCTCTATCCTGGAACAGTTTTAAGAAAATTCAAACAAAGTAAAGACTCTCTGAGAAAGCTCACTCTGTATACCCTCTAGTAGTATATAATATCCAACACTCTCTAATAATCTCACTCATTCTATCCCCTATAGTCTATAATAATTAAGACCCTATGAGGTAGTTCACTCAGTCTACCCTCCTGTTGTCTATAATATCCAATACTCTATCGGTAGCTCACTTGGCCTATCCCTTATAGTCTATAGCACCAGGTTATCACAGTCTCGTGCCTGTCAGTGCATATTAATGCTATGAGGCCAAATTACACCTAAAGAGCTACTTGGCTAACCATTCTACAGAACATCAGCATGTCAATAATACCATTCAATCCCACAGTCACCAGGCATGTAAAACAGGTATAACGGCCAAAGGCTAACAAAAACCAAAGTTTATAAAAAGAACAAGTCATGTGAAAAACATCCAAGAATAAAAATTATCCCCAAACATTGTCAAATTACCTCTACACAAGAATACAAGAAAGGAAGGAATACAACAGATGGAAAAATTGTAACACGCAATACCCCGTTCACAGGTATTGGTGGGAATTTTCACACAAAACTCAAAGACTTTGAAACTAATGCACAAACCACCTACCTTGATTCTAGTAGATCAATAAACCTTAACCATGTGGCTTATTTATCCATCTAAGGGTGTAGATCTATGAAAATGCACAAAACATTCAACCCTTGATATGTTGAGAAAGAGGGGAAATCAATGAATGAAACTCTAGAAGAAGGAGGATCTCACTGTTGCGGTACCAACACAATCGACAATGGTTGATTTGGAAAACAGCCAGAGGCTCAGGGGCATGGAGGACGTTCGTGGCTGTAAGGGGCGCTCCCAGCTGAGGTACCTGATGAAGAAGGTGTTTTTGTCGGTTAGGCAAGACCCCAGTCCATTTAATAAAAAAAGAAACTAACTGTCATGTACTTCTGTGGTACACGACATGTACTTAACTTTTCCATATACCGCATTAAGCGGCCTCCACATTGCCCTTACACACCATGTGTGTGGCTTGGACACAGCCATCACATGGCATGGATCGACATCAAAGTACAGGGAATGTACTTATAAAGTACATGGCATGTACTTTGAAAATTTCTATATTTTTCTCTTTTTCTAAAAAATGAATAGAAAAGGAAAAAATACCTGAAACGAAGATCCGGGTTCTTACAACACCCCCCTTGATAGATTATCCACAGAGTTTCCATTAATCGTGTGATAATATACACTAAGTAATTGAGTTCGTAAAACTAATATTTTTATCCAAAATAATCTTAAAAACATCATGATTAAATAAAACAATAATGGTCAAAATAAGACATATCAGTGATCCAGTGAGTGTCACAATTCTCCCCAACATACCAATGTCTTCCCCCCAAAAAATCCAAAATATATTTTGATGAAATAAATTAAGACCTGCACACTTTCACCAAAAGATACAAATCTATAATGTCATTATTATCTACACCACAATATTGAATCAAATTGACCTATTGTATTGACTTAACATAGATCGTCATGATATTTTAATTCTAGATATGAAAAGGATTCTCTATCATGTTGATGTTAGGATCTAACTCCACATCATCCTATATTATGACTTGAGATGGGTCTGGATAATACTTTATTTACCGGTATACATGAAAGACATAAAGAAATAAGGTTATCCATGATAGAAAATTCAACCAATATGTTACCTTCCAAAGACACACTATAATAAAAAATGAGATAACATAGCATGATTCAAACTTCCATTAAATTACCATTTGGTGATGTACTAGTAGAATGGATACCGTGAGTAGAACATGATGAAAAGAAACTATAGTAGGTGTTGATAATGATTCAAATTTATTTTCCAAACAATTTTATATTTCAATAAATTCTTCCTTATAAAATTTAATTTAATCATCATCTCTCGAAGAAGACTATGTAATAATGATCTACACGAACATAGATCAACACAATATGATGGAAACCAGTATGGTCACCAATTAATTTTCTCGTAGTATCCATCTTGAGTAGTTAATAGTAATTTAATGTTCAATAATTAATTCAATGAAATATACCTCTCCCATGAATGACAAAATTCAATCACACATACATGAATCATATGCATAAGAATTTGGAAAGCCTGCTCAATTTGACCATCCATTTTTTGGTGATAATCCATGATCAAATTCAACTACATTCTATTGGATTCCTCGAGTTTCTTATAAAAACAATAAGTAAACTACGTGTCTCAACTAGTAACAATCACTAGAGGCACACCACGAATCCTAAATATCACTCAGTCATACAGCTGTCTGATATCCTCTACCTTCATTGAATCAATAATTGGATGAAAGTTGGATGAATTTGTGAAATGATATAAATTTATAAAAATATAATATTTCCCACTGTAAGTATGAGTTATACTAATAATACATTCTACTAATATCACATACCACTTCCACGCCCGAATGGGAAGACTCTAAAGAAATCAAACTAGGATTGGAACAACAACATTAAATATCTAGTATCTAAATCATAGAGGTATCAAATACAAAATTGACCATCTAATCATAGACAAAAAAATCCAACTATCCATAGTATAATATATCCTTTCAATCCCTAAGTGAATGAACCAACTCTGAGAATTCCACCAATGCATCACCTCATGCCTCACATTCAAGAAAACCACAGGAAACATCATAAATATGAGGGAGTCATTAGGATCCAAAAACCTATCACCAAAAGTACCACCTATATTTATAAGTATATTAATATAAAACTAGTCAGGGTTAGATATATTCTCATAAAAACTAGTTTCAAAATTGAGGGTATGACTATAATGACTGTCAATAACACATGTTATCCATCCTTTTGAACCTCCATACATTGATTTGAAAACAAAATCATTAGACATCCCTCATTTTCTGGTTATTTAACTACATAGAATGATTAGATTATTCTCAAATAATCAATGATAAAATTTCACTTTCTACATTAATGAGTGATTTAAAAAATGATTCTCATAAGTAACTCTATGAAAAATTATTATCTTAGGTTGGACTGTCATTGGGTGAGGACATAATTCAGGATATTATGACCCATGTATATTGTATTGTATTCTATGAAGTGGCAATGGAATCAATTATTAATTTCATGAATTAAAGAAAATTACATTACATTATGTTGTAAAACACACACCCAGATGACACCCGAAATTTATCATGGTTAACTACATATCCCTTACAAGGATTAAAAAAATAAGATTGGATATTAGGTCAATCGAGTGTAAAAAACCGGAAAATAACCCTAAAAAAATCACTCAGCTCAAATTTCATCCCTTTAGGACTCAAAATCTTTAAGGGAGAATCTATCATGTTGATGTTTTGATCAAAACAGATATATTATTCTAAAAATCCTAAATATCAGATAATATGAAACCTAATCTTAATCTTCTCCCAAGACATAATCATTCAGATCATCTTAGGATCCAAATAAATAACTTTATCAAAATTAACATGGCCTAGAAACATTACCTTCATAATCCAGAAATGGTATATTCATTTTTATCACATATGAAATGCTTCTATATTATTAGAAAATAGCACTTTAATAGTCTCCAATTTCCTCCTACATCATTTAATACACCAATATGTCATTAAAAAAATAACCATTAAGGTTCAAAAAAAACTAATGAATGATCTTTCTAATTACGGTTATAAAACCTTTATGATAATTAGAGAGTTAGAATGGAAAAAATAAGCACTGAAATTTCCTATACGAGCTCCTGAATGTTTTCTAGTTATCATCCACCTCACATACCCTCAATTGATGGTAAATCTACCTTGTGTTTCATTTTGGAATACCCTTATTTCACATCATATGGTTTAAAAGATTATCAATTTTAGGTAACATGTATATATTATAAACATCGACCTGGTTTAAATTTTAATATTAATTGAAAAATTGGAGACTTATGTCTATATTACTTGAAAATATAATTGGGTATCCCCACAGTTACACAATAAGTTAAATAAAACACTTACATTCAAGGCCTTATAAATCTACCATTAACACTTTCAACTCACCATCATACATCTTGTTTGACATAAAATATATGGGGCCATATCTTGTTGAGTACATCAATGTTGAACATAAAATATTATAGGTGACAGATCCTAGTAATTCTATCCGAAAACAGATTTAGAAACCGGTCCACCACCAATAGAAGAAATAAATCTGAACAATAATCTATTTCATCAAATAAAACCTAAGATAACAATCATGAAATCGATACCATGTCCAAAGTAGAAACTCTTTCCCTCTCTGGCCTTGGATCCACTCACCCAAGAATACTTCAGTGATCTAAAATATGGATATAGACTATAAACTATGATAGATATAGTTAGTTTAGTCTGAAATTTATTATCCAATCCATTTCGATTAAGTTATGGAATAATTATAAGTCCAATATGATGAATTCCCACACCACTAGAAAGTTCGTGATCAAAATAAGAAAAAAAGTCACTTAAAACCTTCTTCCATTTCCCTTTCCCAATAAGTATGTTGATGAATCCCAAATGTAATTAACTGAATAAGAATACCCAATGAATCATGAAATTATAAGGATATAAACAAATTAGATGTATTGTTTTACTAACTAATGATAAAGATATGGATAAAGTGATGAACATTGTACCTCTCATTGTGGTTAGCCAGGATTTAGTGTTATAAAGTGTCATATATGTTGCATAGAAAAATCTTGGATCAAGACTTACCTATGCCTTATTATATGTTCTAGAATCCAATCTATAATGAGGGGGACTTCATAGACTTGTATAATTAACTAATGTCACCTATTATCCCTTATAAAATGAAAAACCTACTCTAATCCCCTGATTGGAGGACCTATAGAAGTACTTATGATGACATAAAATTAAACACTGGTCATATATCCTCAGAGCCTCCGGGAAATAAGGTCATGTATTGTAAAATTTTTCACACATGTATAATGGTAACGACTTACACCGACAAAAATATAATAGTTGTAAACTTGATGTAAACTGAACACCCTTTCCACTACTCTAATAATGTTTACCCCACATCCTCTTTTGACCATAGAACTAACATTAGATTCCATCCAATTAGATTAAACACCACAAAGACATCTATTTTATACTATATCTACATTATCCATGACATATTTAGTGTCAAACTAATTATATTTCAGTATGAAAATGATAATTATATATTTATTTATCAGTATATTCAAGAATGTGTCAATGTGTGTCACACTGAGACAGTTATTTGTGAGGTGCTCAATAGGAAAATAAACCAAATCAGATTACAATATAGAATAAACCACCACTAAATGGTCTTCATTATCATTCATCATGAACATAAGGGACATTAATACATTCAATGTATTCAAATTAAATATACCTATTAAAATATTTTTTGAATGTAGTCCAAGTGATAACTCATTCATATTTTTTTGAATGATGTATTACTAATAATTCTCACATGCTCCATCCAACATGTGTGTTTAGAATCCTAATTTTGAATTTTAAATGGTTATTTTTAAGGTTAAATCTATTTTTTATCACATATATCCATTCCTAAACTTCAGGGGAAACAATTTCACCATGGAGGATCATTTGATTCATCATAGTGAACTATTCACCATGGTCCACTTCCTATGGTTTAACTGTTTCACACTCCTTGCTTATAAAATAAACCATTTTGATAACATATTCATCTAATGAAGGACTTAATTGCTAGTTCACCATGGGTACATTCTCTATAGATCCCCATATTAATCTATAAGAGGCCAATATGGGATGTTTTTTCTGAAAAACAAGATAAAAATTCAATAAATAAAAATTTGAATAATATTGAAAATCAATCATACGACAAGAAACCCATTAAATAAGTCTAAAAATTTAATCAACATGATAAATTCCTTCAAAAAATGAACGGTTGGTAACAGAATCATTTTAATCATTTTTTCATTGTGTATGGTTTTTTCACAATGTTAGGAATTTTATGCATAACAACACTAAAATAATATGGAATTCATCACATGGGCTCTTCATAGTTGACATTAATAATGTGCCTAAACCATGCACTTGTGATTTTATTCACTGTCCCACCTATAAATGATAAATTTCTCATTGAATCTAATGGAATATTCCCAAAATCCATATCCAGTAATGTGAAAAATAAATCTCATAAAAAACCCAAAATAAGGTTTAAATTATAAAAACCTCCAAACACATTTGGAGGCTCAAGGTTTGGCTTGAGGAAGATATGGACAAACACTCCTTTTTTCTTATATATCATGTCGCAATTGTCATTTCCCATGTCTACAATTGATAGTGAATTTTACATGGGGATTCTATATAATTTGATAGTGAAATGAATCTAGTCGACCGAACATGACTCCCAATTCAATATGCCACATGGTCTAAAGCATATTCCTGATTACCACAAGATGATGATAATCACAAATGCATCACACATAACCACTTTTGAATTATTTCAACCTAATAAAAATATAATTACGCATTTATAAATTGGAAAACCACAATAACAAAATTTGATGTTGAAATATGTATAAATATATAAATGGATTATACATAAGAATAACCTTAAGTCAATATAATCAGAATCTACACCTTACAATTAATAATCAAAACATATACATGGTATCTAATGGTGGTTGTATAATAAATCATAAAATTAAGGATAATTACCCAAAGATTTCAATAATCAACATAGAAAATGGGATCAAATCCCATAGCATATCCATAATGGATAAATCCATGTGATAATGTCAACACCATCCCAAACAACCATGAATACCGATAATCATAAAGGTCCATATAAAATCATTGTTCTATTTAACATAATAGTTTAATGAAAAATAGTTTTTATATGAATTCAAATACTTATGTAGGGTGCGAAGCAAAAATACCAGTATAATTCCATCATGAATCTTGATAATTTTTTTAACCATGAAAAAATACAAGATAGTGGGGAATAATATTTTCAAAACCATGTTCACATATTATAAGGAAATTTTTCTTGAAAAAAAAACACTTAATATATCCCATTTGTTTTTAACAAAGAGGCCATTTTTTCATATTATTGGTAAACAGGGAGAAAATAAATAATTGAAGCCTCCCAACATAATCATTTTAAATACACCCAATTGTGGAATATACAGCAGAAAAATAAAAATGATAAATATAATACCTAATAATTCTAATTGTATATTTATAATATATCATAGCCAAACAAGGTGCTATTATCTAAAATAAAAATATAGAAAACAATCAGGCACAATGAGTCCTGACCATAGACTCTAAATAAGTGTTTGCTGTCTAGAATTGACCAAGATATGATTATTCTATATAGGTAACTGTATAAAAAAATTATGGAAGCTCTCAATATCTTTCTTAGGACCAAACAAACTCCCATGGGAACCCTTGTTTTATATGTCCTTGTTTTGGAATCACCTTCGGTCTTCCTCACATACAATCCCTAAAACCAATAGATAACACCCGCTTACTACTCCATAACATAGGGTAAGGTTCCTTTTTTTTATTTAATGATCACAAACAAAGTAATGTTCTTCCATGTGTGTCAAAATTCCAAAAACATAAATATCAACATGTTCCAAATTCATAATCCATTATTATAAAATTTAACACCAATAACAATTCAATTATTTAAAACCATATATGTACTCTTTAAAACCCATTTCAAAAACCTATTTTAATTATTAAAACATATTTAATGTGTTTTGGATAAACACATTTTGTGTATCTAATTCAACCCACTTTATAAAAATTTTAAAAATTATATTGCCTACACATTAAAATAATGACCACAAATTTGGATAGACCAACAATAATAGTTCACATTAATGGTAATTAAAAAATAAATAAGAAATTTAAATAAAGAATAAATGCAAATCAATTGAATATAATACATAAGTATATAAACCTTACTTTATAAAAAATTGAATCACATAACATTTACTAACAACCACATGATTTGAGGACGAGATTCTCAACCACCTAATCCCAAAATAAATAACAAAAAAACAAAATAATATCCCTGGGTCTAGTGAAATCGCGTGCTATATTTTTCATATTCAAGGGAAGAGGGAGAAAAAAATTATATAAACAGAGTTTATGAGTAAATCAAGATTAACTCAATCTAGAACACTAATGATAGAAGGAGGATCAACCAGTGTGAAGGATGATGAATATTTATGTTTTGGGGAAGTTGTTTTGAAAAGGGGATGAGAAATAAGGGATTTTCTATTTATGATTCAAAAGTAAAAATGGAAAAATGTATTTGTTTAACATGGATGTTAATCATGTTTGTATCAATTTTTTCAAATCTAGTGGTCGAACCCAACATGGTTCGCCATCTCCCCAAAAACAAGCTACGTAGATTCTAGAGACCATCGATGTATAAAAACGATACTCAATAAATTATAAACCTAACAATCCACTAAAATTATCTCTTATAAGTATAGTTCCATATTTTATACTAAAGATAATGTGACCTATGGTTCTCATAAATGGATAATATATTTTATTTTTTGAATATTCATTACATTTAACAAATTCACATCTAAGGATCACAATGGTTTAGCTCCACTAGAATTGTGTAACACAGTCTTATAATTTGGTGAAATATATTCAATGATTCCCTGAAAAATCATTCCATTTAATAATCTTCATAAACATATATTATATTTAAAAATTCTTCATAACATTTAATCAGTAATGATAAGAAATGGTGGTCTCATACACACAACAATGGTAAACCAAATAAATATAGATATATGATCATATGAATTAATAAGATAAAAATAAGGGTATGTGATAATTTACATAGTGTATGATGTTCTTACCTAAAGCAGAATAGAACATATACATGAGTCATGGAATATTGATAGGAAGTTCATAATACATCAGTCCTGAGGTAGAACACAAGACATGAGATAATAACAATTTCATAAAGTGTATATTTTTTCATACACATCTGATTATTACATTGTAAACATATATAAATAAAAACAATATCAATAATTAATATATGGACATGAAATATGTCCCTCACATTGACATATGGACATGAAAATAGGGCCACACATAACATTACTGGCATGAAGGAAAAATAAAAACATAAAATTGCGATCATGTAATCATGTTCATCCATAAAATTGTGAACAAATAATCAGGTTTACATATAACATTATGTACATGAAATAAATGTCCATGAATACCATTGTATTAGTCAATGTTTACTCATAATACCACCATAGAGGAAAAATTATCCATACTGAACCATGTCCAATATCATTTCCAGTTATTTCTATTTCATGAAATATAAATGTTTTCCCCATTCCTTGAAGGGGGTATACATCCCACATACCATTGGTAATAATATAATCATCAACCTAGGATGTAATTTAACCAACTATTCAATTACAATGTAACCACTATCACACAATGAAAATAATATACATATGTTCTATTATATCATAAAGCATTCATCAAATCATACACCATAAAATGAAATGGGTTTTATAAAAATATCATCATTATATAACCTTCATAAAATTTATAGTTTTTATAATTTATTAATAATTTTCTCAAAAAAACCTATGAAAAAGTGGGTTTCATAATCATTTAATCATGATGTAACATGTGGAATAGGTACATGGTTTATAAACATAATGTAATTTTAAACATAATACATTGAAGGAAATAATAAGATTTCCATCATTAGATATATCCCAATGAAATAATATGTATCCACAAATGATGTCCACTAATATAGAAAATAATTCTTAAGGACTACATGGGACAATTCTTGAGGAAAATAGTTTTTATATATAAATAAATTCCAAAAACCTAATGCATTATGAAAAACATTTTAATTGAAAATAATATTTAAAAATTATAATTGATGCTTATAAATGTTATTTAAAACACTTTTTATAAAAAAATATCTTTGAAAAAATCTTTTTAAATCATTGAACTCTTTCAAAAATAATCTTCTAAAAAGGGTAATTTTTAAAAATTATAAATATTACACAAATATTCAAGAAATAATTATTTTAGAAAACAAAATTGAAAAATTAAAAATTTTAAATTTTATAATTTATCATTCATGACGGTGGTAAATATTGTTCATGCTTTTCATAATTGAAACAAAGATTCATTTCACATTTTCATTGAAATCCAAAAATGAATTTTGTTGAAAAATGCCACAAATATTCCATTCAGTTTTTTTTTCAAAATAAAATGTTACATAAATTTTATTTTAAATGATTATGGGAATAATAAAAAATCCATCAGTTTTTTTTGAAAATATTATTTTTTAAGAACAATGATTTCCAATTGAAGTGAGAAAAAATTTTCAGTTATCTTAAAAACATTTTATCAATTATGTTAAGTAAAAAATGTACAAATGGTACTATTATTTAAAAATATCATGAATAAAAAAAGGATAATAAAATTATGGTGTTTCTTGAGAGATGTGTCATAACATTTTATCATAAAAAACATGATCATAAAAAAGCCTAATAAAAGAATATATTAAGAAATAAAATCATTACAACATTTGTAACATTGAAATACAAAAACCATAAACTAAAAATCTAATTAAAACATTTAGTTTGATTATGTGATTTTTATTTAATATATAACATGTAAATGGATTTTTATATACATCATAGAGTAATATTGGCATATATTATACCTTATGTCCCAAATAAAAAGATTATACAAATGTGACGTACAGATTTGTTAACTTCTGAATAGTAATCTCCAAGAAAAATAGATTCTAAAATGGACATGTAAAAACTTTAATTTTTTATATGTATCAGAAAATAAATTCCTGGTTAGTATATAAAACGTATTAATGAAATATTTTGTGAATGTGGATTATGCCTCAAAGAAAAAAAAGGTGAGATGGAAATCCCTTACCTTAAGTCTCGACATCCTTCATACGTATTCATATATATTTTATAACAAAAATATGTTTGTTTTACATATATTAATGACAAAAAATCATATATATCATATCATATATGATTTAATTATGACCATTTATTAACAATTCCATTTTAAAATCACATTTTTGGTAAAAACCTCTTTGTTTTTCATATATGTTCTCATTTATTATATTTTTTTCACCTAATTTGATAATAGTTCCATCACGTAAATTTTTTTAAACATCATATTTATATCATATATATTCAAAAAAATATGTATTTATAGTAAACTATAATATTTATTGATTAGAAATAAAATACACCATTCATTGAATTGGTAGGTCGTATGTACACATGAACCCTGTTATTTAATTTTATTTTCAGTTTGAATGAAATAAAATAATATTATATATATTATAATTCCATATTAATTTTTATATTACTAATATTAATTATTTAATAAAATTTTCTTTAATACATTATATATAAATCAAGAACGAGACACATCTCTTTACGAGGAGGTAGTTATCTGTACACATGAGCATGGTCTTCATATTACAAAAAAATGAAAATAATGAAGCTATGTGAGATATAAAAAATAAAAAACCATTATTTAATCCTAAATATCATATATAAAAAATAAGTACAACATTAATTCCCACTTTTATAAGTTGTGATGGAAAGCAGAACGACCTCAGTTCGTGACGTGAGAGTCTTCCGTACACATGAGTTAGGACTTAGTAACACATTTTGTGAAAGTGGATACTGTTTTAGGTCATCAATTTCACATAAAACATATTTTAATTTATATGATATAGATTATATTATATAATTATATAATAATAATAATTTAAGGGGGTGGAGGAAGACATAAAACAAAAATGTTATTTCATGAATGTTACCTCTTCTTTGAATATACTCCTTCGTTTGAATATAAATCATTACTAAGATTGATTTATTCCCAATATAAGGATTTTATGATGAGGATCGAAAACATTTATTAGTGATATGTTTTGGGATTTTTTGAATCTATAGTTTCTTTAATGTGTTCAGAATAGAGGATATGTGGTGTCCTTTTATATGTGGGGGAGACATTACACTTTGTATCGTTGAAAAGAATAAATGTTATCCCATTTTTACATTGAAAAATAGTAAAAATGTATTTTATTATGACCATACACATAATATGGTCTATATATGGTTAGTAATTTCTTTTACAGTTTTATAACTAAATTTTACTCTTTTTTTTGTTTAACCCATGTTGAAATTAATTTATACAGAATTTACAATTTATTTGGAAAAAATTATATTGACCTTATTATAAATTATAAAATAATAAAATTCCAATTATGGAATGAATTTTTCAAATTATATTTACATAAATAGATAATTTAATTTAAAATTAATCCCTCGATTGAGTAGAAAAAATGGGGTTTTAATGAAAAAAAGTTCAAATTTATGAAATTTTTTATATGAAAATAAAAATTGAAATTGATTCCAAAGACATAAAATATATTAATTCATATAAATATAATATAAGATTACATTTAAACCAATATCTTTGATTCATTAAATTCATTCGATTACATTATAGTTCTATACATTATTCAAGAACATGATTTAAATAGACATTTGAATACTCAAGTGAAGGTCATCACTGCATGAAACCACAAATTTAGGGGGAATTTTATCGCACCCAACTTTTAAATCCATAAGTCATGATATTTGAGTATTTATTAATAATATTTACAAAAATTTTAATGTAATTATTCCTCAAATATATATTTTGAATACATACAATAATATAAGGGTTCATTTATCTAAAAGTCTCTTAGAATACTCATAATCATGATAAAATACTATCATATATCCCCAAAAAATGGGGTTTCAAGAACATTTAATTTATAATAATATTTAAATTCAGAAACCCATGATAGAATACAACAGATTTATTTCAATCATACCTACATACATATATGCTATCAAAATAATATTCATCCTTTATTCCTTAAATAAGCTCAAATTTTATACGAAATAATTTTCATTGGAATCATGGGTTCATCCTTGTATCGATGGAATATTCCGTGTGATTTTATTATTCCACAATCCATGTTTAGGGAGACAATAACATTAAATATAACTAAAGGATGAATAATATAATTTTCATATGGCTCATTCATTCAAAATAAAACATGAAATTCCCAACTATAGAGTGTAGAATAATTATGACCTCATTATCACGAGTATCCTCTTTCATTGTGAATTCATAATATTACCCTTTAAATTTTTCATTAGAGATTATTATGGATTTTTATCCATATTATCTCTTTCATTGGGGAATTTATTTTCATAATTCATAAATTTCATGTACTGGAAAAACTAATGTGATGGTGTTGCATTCTATTGATCTCTTTCCAGTCATTTCATTTTATAGCCTCTGCACATAAAAATAATATTCTTTTTCCCGATTTCCAATATTCCCATATTTGAACTACCATGTTGTTCTATTTATTCACTCACCAAATTGCTACTTCCCATTTTTTTGGAAAGTAAGAGTTTTAATATTTTTCTTCACACCATGTGACATATCATTGGATTTTTTTGAACCTCATTTTCCTTTTATTATCACTAGAATCAAGAGGGTTTAGAGATTTCATTTCCAATTTATGTACGAATTGAATTATTTATTTGAATCATCAAAAGTCCATTATGTATAAATACATTTTATGATTTCGTTTCAAGCTAATAAAAATCCGTCAACTAGGAATTTATGCTGAACTATAATATATGACGTATACTTTTTATGTCTTGTAAAATCTGATTCATAGAAACTAATAGATTCATCATCTTTTTTATTATTCTCATGAAAAATCATCTCTCTTTTGTTTTTAGATTAATTTAAAATTAAATACGTAAAAATAATCTTTCAATCTCATCCCAAATAATGATTTTAATTTTGTTTCCTACAATAATTTCATTAATTATTTATTACTTTTGATCTAAATCACCTTCCACACATTATATTAACCAAGTTACTTTTCAACCTGTGATCATTAGGGAGTGGATAATATCATTTTATGGTTACAAATTCATTGTTCATAAACTAGTGGATTTGGAGAACCACTAAAATAACGTAGTTATTTCTATATAAATGACTCAATAGAGTTGTGTTACCTCCTTTTATCATTTGGATGTTCTATAGGATTCATCACTTGAGAAAATTTTGTGATCATAAAACAAGGTTTTTCATTCCATCTCCCACAAAATTCAGTTTCGTAAGAGGAGAATCTTTTAATTTTCCATTGAATTTCATATTAACCCATTTTTTGGGCTCCATCCATCGACAAATTCCATAAATCATATTGAGATAATTGATAATCATAATTGGAATTCTTATAGTATGATAAATAATTTTTGTTTTCTAAATCAATACAACATATTTTTAATCTATGACCCCATAGGTTTACCCTAGGTCATTTATAGTCATCGTCTATATAATTTATTAATGATGTTTCATAATAACTCTCTGAGTTTCCAAATATTACCCCCTGTAGTGCCAAAGAAGGTATGTAGTATAATCCATTGTCATGCACAAATACATAATTGATACTAACTTAATATGGTGTTTTCTTTATTCATACCGCTAAGAATATCTATTCCAAATACATGATTCCATTTTAGTTACCTAACATGGATTTAATTTCATGGAAACTACTCCCTATATCCATTAACAAAATTCCAAGAAATTTTCCAATAATTTTCCTCATCCCTGAACACATCCTTAGAGGGATACATAGACATATCCTTATTAATACACTAAGGTATGTCACTAAATTTTTCTCATCATAGTTTGTAATGATTAAATAATCCATTCTTTTTATTCAAAATATAGTAACCTAGGCATCCAATAAATGTATATAACATATTATATTAATTAATATTCAATACATTGTATGAACACACACATGAAAACCATTATATCATAGTGACATTAGAAACATGAAACATAATAATCATATCTAGGGAAATATCATCAATTGTTTTCAATGAATAATTTGGGGTTTTGTGGATAAGTAACCATTTAGGTAGACGGTACTAAATGATCTGACAAGAACATAGAAGTCAAATATTTTTGTCATAAAAATTATATAAATTAGATAATATATTTATTCTCTATTTTTCAATTTTTTTTTTCCGAAAATATGAGGTCGGGATGACGAGACTGCATGATTATGGGGAAAAATATCATTTTACAATAATTAAATTTGATATTATGAAATTTTAATTCCTAATGTAATATCCCAAAGGCTCCCACATCCATAACTGAGTATTTACCTTCCTTTCAAATGAAGGTGGTCCTTCAGGGTTTCATACCCAGTGATTCAGAAGAACTCACATTGGACGAGAGGATGGGCGTTTATGCTCATTATACTCTTGGGGTGTGGTGGGTTCTGTCAACTCTGGGACGCTCATAATGATTTATGATATGTTTGGGAGTCTCCTTCTAATACTGATATATTACTGGTTACCCTAAAATTGATATTATTTTGTTTTCACTTATAGTTAATGGGAGGATCTTATTAGTTAATCTATATATATAAATAAGGTTCTTCATCCATTTCCCATTGGTTGGAAGCTTCAAATAAGTTGATGACATATATCTAGGAGCTCAGGAGTTTGTTTTCCTTCAAGGAGGTAGTTATTATTTTTAGATTGAGATTGATCCATTATAAGACATCCTCAATATCTACATGTATAAAACTAATAAAAAAAATATAGTTCCATAAACCCATGAATATTAAAATCATACATAAAGAACATATATGGAATCACTAGGGTATCAGATATTTGTTCTCAAACCCCGATGAGGCATCCTTCGTTGTGTATTTATTTTAGGAATTGGCGTTATATTTGTTCATTAACATGCTTGGGAGTTTCCCCAAGGTAGATACCCTTTTATAGTGTGTAGTTATATCATGAATTCGGTCGTGGAATATACATTCAAGTATCCTAGGAAAGTGGATAATCATGATGCAAATGATGTCATCATTAAAACTCCCTAAGGCCTCATGAGAAACACTCGGTGTGAGAAATGAGGGGTGATAATTAATTAACAAATTTTTATATGGATGCTAGTATTCAGTGATTGGAAATACTATTGGATGATTAATAAAGAGATCAATACATAGGTAGGAATGTTATGTATCCTGGTTATATTAGAAATTATATTCATTATACTTATGTTAAAAACCCAATATACAGGTGGGCAAGGAAGGTTGATTATCCTATAGGTTAGATTGGGTCAAAATTGTTGGATTTCTAGATACATAACATGGATTATAATATGTAGAATTACTATTTGATCTTGGGACTCAAGAAGGAATCATACATACCCAGTTCTAAATGGATTTAGAGTTCTTGTTGTATAGCTTAGGTAGGGGCTTACACATTGATGTCACCCGTATTATGTAAGAAATATCCAACTATTCCACAAGCTTGGTCACACACACTGACATTTTATTTTTATGGTAGACGATTATGATTTAAAGTATATGATCATTACCACTCCCTAATCCCTTGTGATTTGCGGTCGGTGTGAGAAACAAAGGATAGAATGTAAATAGTAACACATCATATGGATATGGGACTTACGTTATATGAAATCCCTTTTGGATATTGTATATGGAAATTGAATATTGTAATGTAATATTATGTATCCTTGTTAAAGTAGGATTCATAGTTGTCTTATTTCATTATGTTGGGGATTACACACTAAGGTTACCCTTATATGCACACTTGATAAGGCCATCACACCATGAGACGTCTATCTGAAATAACATGGTTATCTTCCTGACATGTCTAGGTGTCTATATAACACTTAATAAAATTTCTAAACTATTCCATAATTTCATTGTGTACATTTACAATGGAAATAAAATAATCCTTGTTGACATGCCTAGTGAATGTTGGATGACCAGGATGAGGATGTACGGGGACAATCAAATGATCAATGATGATAGTTTTGGGGAGTCATGCATTACTTGGCTGACATGTCCAATGATCATTTCATGATCATGGTTAATGTTTTTAGAGGGAATAAAGAGGAATGGATTACATGTCTTGGGTGTCATTGAGATATCTGACTAAAATGTTTGGAGTGTGTCTAAAGATCTTGTTGGAAGGTCCATAGGTCATTGGGATACCATGTTGACTTGTACAGTAGTCTCCATGTTATATTAAAGACTTGTTTGAAGGGAATTGAAATATCTAGATGATGATCATGAAGGGATTCATGAATATTGATGACATTCTTGGATGGTGTCATGTGACATTGATAATATTCACATAGTGTGGTACATTTCTTTTCCTAGCATGTCTGTCAGATATTACATGATACAAATGTTATGTCAGGGAGATGTCTCAAGTTATGAGTGACATTCCCTAGTGTTGTCACATGATATGAATGGGTCATAAGAAGAAAATGATGATTATTTAATCTTATTTCATCTAATTCACTATTCTGTAGTTTTTTTGGTTTTTCCTATATATGTTCCTCAGTTTTTTCTAGGGTATTATTGTTTAATTATACTCTGATCTAGAAGATTTCTAGAAATATTTAATCTAATACCCATAGGGATCCATCGCGTGATCTCATGTTATTAAGAAAAGGTCATAATACTGATTTTTTATCACTTATGTTAACCCCACTATACTACTTACTCAAAAAATCATTATGATCATGATATTGGTTGCTTTGATAAATATTCTCCAAAAATATCATACATGAGGGATCATTGATGGATGCTTGTTTTGGCTTAGAACAGGGTCTATAGACCTCTCCTAAATGGTTATGTTCAAACAAATACATCAAGTATCATTCAATTTTAGGCTTGATCCAGTACAAGAATAATGATTCATTCATTTAATGTTATCTTACTGTAAGTGCCGCATAATTCCAAGTTATAGTGATACCATCTCATAAACTCCTAATTTATTGGATTTCAATCATTTTAAGGGGACTTGTTCATTCATGTGGTAATTACATGGGGCTTATACAGTGTCGGGATTACCATTTAATGTAATTTTTCAGGATCAAGAATCTTCGGAAAATGCCATCTCAAGATCTGAGGTGACCTTGCTTGGGTCATACACAAGAATTTTGTGGCTTTATAAGGTCTTTCCTGACACAAAATATGATTATGACACATTCAAATCATGGGATGTGACAAAAACAATTATTTACTATGTTAAAAATTTTGAAAAGTGTTTACACGGTTTTTCTCTAGATAAGAGCGTAAAACAATAAAATTTTCATAACTATTTAGAGGGAAAATGGGGTGTTGTTTAAATTAATTGATTTTTAAATGAAATGAAGGAAACAAATAAAAGGAATGAAATTATGAATAAAATTGAGAAAAAATTGACATAACACGTGATTAGAATCTGTTATGCGAGACGAGTGATCAAGTCGGGGTCAGTTTTCCAATTCTAATTTTATCAGTTTTCCAATTTTTGTAATCCTCTTCTGTTAATCCAATAAAATTGAAATTCCACAATAACTTTATCTCACTCCCTCAGTAAAATATTAATAGTGTGAATGAACAACAACAAAATCACACCATGGTCTATAATAATTCCAATGTTTGATAGAGTTATAAATAATACCCATAATAGACATAGGAAATTACAAATCTGGTCTTTTTTATCCCAAATAATAAATAGTGTTCACTACCCCTCCCACACATACTCATGACCTCTGAGTAATTACACACTAATCTATGGTATGTTATATCATATATAAACCTGATCGTAGTAAATGTGGGTAATTATTATTGACCAAATATATAATAACAATAGATTATAATATCAAATATTATCATACATGATAATAAAAAAATATTATAAGAAATTGAATCTATATTCAAAGAATATAGAATAGGATTTCAAGAAATTATGATTAAGAACTTGAGAATTAAAAAATAAAAACCAACTAATTCATCATTCATAACTAATTTTACCCTCCATGTAAATTGTATATATAAATAAATAAGAATAATTAGAAATTATAAAATTATAGTGAACAGAATAGTGAAAATAAATTAAAATAATATGTTATCTTCTAATAACATTTAACCACAATTTGTCTTATATTATATCAACTTGATGGCCCAAAATATCCAGGGTCCCCTCTTGAAATAAGTTCAGAATTGGGTTTTATGTAGACCCTAAAAATTTCATATATTTTGGATATTTTTACAAATTTTCATTTCAACATTAATGATGTTGAATCTGAAATGTTGAAGCAAACCTTTCCATATACATCAATATGACCCATTCAAATTAAAAATTTATGAGAGCATGTATTTATAAAACGTAATGAAAATTTTCCACTTGGATTCATATTTTGAAACCGGCTATAATCACCTAATTTAAATGTATTTTTTCGTGATATGCCTCATTTAATGTGGTAGGGTCCATTATGCCACCCCAAATAAATATCTAAAATGATTTATTTTTTGTCTTATTTAAGTTATAATGGGCTCTATGCCTAGAAGAAGAGTATTCATACCATGAATAAAAATTACTAAAAAATAATCACTCCATTTGAATCATATTTTTTAATGTTATTCTATAAATATAAGTGTTTTGGAAAACTATTAAATTTACAAAATGAACAATTTTTCACAGTTTAGCTCAAAAATCACTAGAAATACTAAAAGAATGGAAATAAAATCAAATAGATTATTTGGTATGGATTAAATCATCGAAAACATATGTTAAATTATGAAAATATTATCTCTTTAAATTACCCTACACATATCACTTGGAATCATGAACAAGTTAGCATCAAAATTAAATTAAAGAAAATATAAAACATGTATCCCTGAGATCCACCAATTTAACACCAAGAAATAGAATATATAATTATCCTCAAAAAACATTATAGAATGTTCTCCATTAAAATAAATCAAAATATTTATTCTTCATTAACATTCCCTTTCACACAAAACACATACCTCACATTCATTTTCTATCATCATACAAATTTTAATTCTAAAAAAATATTTTCTCATGCAAAATAATGTAAGGGTCACCATAGACATGATTAACTCACATGGAAATGTGTTTATAATGGGGAATTTTCAGGGTTATTATGTTTATTTCTATTAGTAGGATTTTTATTTCAAATATTCAGAAGTAGGAAAGGGGGACTCGACTCTTTTTGAATAAAAATTTCCTGATTCAAATTCTCACCTAAGAATGATCTCTTCCTCACTCTATATAGTATAAAATCAGATCCATAATAATGAAAACTTCTATAATGTTCACACAATGTATCATTTCAATATAAAATTTTCAATATTCATATTACTAATTTTTCTTGAATGATTGAGATATGAAAATATTTCTTTTATCATTAATGCTCCATTGTAGTCAAACATTCAAAAAAAATGGTATTTCAGAAAAAAAAAATCAAAAACCTTTTTCTTTCACACTATGTATCTCTAAATGTGGCATCAAAACACAAGGAAACTTTCCCCCACACTTATGTTAAACTATATCATACAATTTAACTTCATGAGTTGGTTGAATAAGGTAAATTTACATTTAACGTGGAAAACCTAAGAGGTTGTTCATTAATTATAAGGGTTATAAGGATTAATTGTGAAAGTTATTCCAAAATGAAAATAGATTTTTCCTGATAATGGGTCTTTAAAAAAATTTAAATTCCTCATTCATTTAAATCCCAATAAACTCAAACCTAGATGTTTTTACATGAATAAAACAAATTATGGTTAAAGCATGAATAGTTCAGTTCTCTCAAAAAATTATGTGATTTTAGTTAAATTGGAAAAAGGGTACAGATGCCTCTTGGAAATTTTATTTCAATGATATAGAAAATTATATGTCAATTCTGAATAAAAAATATGAGGACTTTTCATGAAATTATATAATATTTTTACATGAAACAAATTAAATTTTAACATTCATTTACGTATATCTTCGTGGAAAAAATTCGTCCACTCATTTATATGGGTTTAAAATTATAAAAATCTAATGATTTGAGCTAAAAAATTTAAAAAAATCATAAAAATGAAAATTTAAAACACAAAAGATTTAAAGAAACACGTTTTTTTTTTAAAATGATGAAACAAAAAATAAATATTACTAAACTATACAGGCTACCTCAACCAAAATTAAATGATGAATTGTCTGAAATTCATTCTTTTAGATATAAAATTTAATCAAATTTTAAATTTATTCACAATAATCTTGTGTCTAAAATGGAGTGGTCAAATCTATCATATTGGTAGTGCAGCGTTGAGTTATGCTCCTAAGGGGAGCAAATTTAATTCCTAAAATAAATAAAATACATAAATACATAATAAGTTTATTAAAATAATGGAATTTAGATATAGAATTATAATTGAAGGACTATTCTTGGATAAATTGACCTTTGGGTTTTAAATACCTCTATATTGGTAGTTCTAGTAGTGTATCACCAATCGGATGGTGGGTGATGTTTCTTTGATTGAAACTACCAACACTTCTTCATTAAATTCCACACTTCCTCCTCATTTGTGTTGTAGGATCCATGGATATAGTCCTCAAAATCCCCCACCCCCACACATTGAAAATTACAAAAAACATTCATAGTGGGTGTAGGAAAAATAATTATTTATCCCCCATCATGGATTCCATTTAGAAAACATCTTTTTCATTCTCCAGTGGTTTCTGAAGGTATGATTTATCAAAATAATATTGAAATAAAATGTATATTTTTCAGTCTATTTGAAGAATATTAAATCACGGGTAATATATATCCAAATATTCACTTTCAAATTAATCGACTTGTTCCTCTTTTTCATTAGGAAAATACAAATTGGTCTCTACTTAAAGTCCCTCCAATAAGAGTTTATCCAATTCAAGGAGATATATTTCTTCCTTATGAGTTGCATCTTCTTTTTCATCATCAGACACCATGTGGAAATAAAATATTTTTCAGATATAAACATATAAATATTTTATTCATTAATAAATTTTAATTTTATAAAATAAAAATAAAATGATTTTAAGATAATATCTTCCCCTTTATTTTGTTCTATATCAATTGCTTCTTCAGTGGAATGTGGCTACTAGAGATAAATTTCACTTGATAAAGGTAGGTAATCAGGCTCCTCTATTTTAAATATGGGTGGATACTTTAATTCCAACACATGTTATGATTTTATTCTAGGTTGAGGTCCCTTACCTAATTTTACTTCTTCATTATCCATCATTCTTTGATAATCATTTTTTGAATTGATTTACATTTTCCAAATGATCTAGAAAAAGAGAGATATGTAACATGTCCATTCAATATTTTCTTTTCAAAACACGGATTTCAACAACCTTTTGTAAAAGTCCATATACATATTTTTCATCAATTTCTCCATGAACCTGTGTGTTATCAATCCAAATAGAATAATTATATATGGAATACATCATGGAAATTGTTTTTTTCTTAAATGAATGTTAATAATTTTTTTAATAAAATATAAAAATTAGGTTGTTGGAACTAACTCAATAGAAATAAGGATATTTTTTATATGTTTCTATCATATGGTGTGATAAAAACACTTATTTACCAAGGTAAAATAAAATAATGTGGTGATTAAAGGTTTCTAGATAGTGGTTCATACAACTATAATGATGTCCACTTTAATTAAATGGATAATGGGGTGTTAATGTAATTTTTGTATTTTGAAAAAAAAGGAATCCAATTAAAAAGGGGAAAGTAATTAAAAAAAAGATTGTCAAAAATCGGAAAAATAATTGATTCAAAACAATTACATGAGAATTATTACCATGTCGGGGTTGGTTTTAAATTTTAATTCTATTATATTTGAAATTTATCCAATCTGATTATTTTAGGATGATAAACTTTTGATTTTAAAATCACTTCCTCTCACTCAATTTATCAAATGGTAAGGGCGAGAATAAAAGATACCAAAATCTCATATTGGTATACCCTATTTCTATTGTGTGATAGAGTTTTATAAAATATCCATAATTGATATAGGAAATTCTCAATGGGGACTTGTCTATCCCAGGCAATCTTGATTTCCACTATCCCTCCAAAATGTACTGGCGATTGTTGAGTACATCACCACTAAACACTTTAATATTACATCGTATATTAACGGAAACCTAGTGGATGTAGATAATTATTATTTAACATGGTAATAATAATAATAGAATATAATATAAAATAACATCGAACATGATAATAAAAACTGTAATTAGAAATTGAATATAACTTCATTGAATGTAGAAAATGATCTTTAATCATTAAGTGAAACAGATAAATAATAATAATAAGTGAAAAATAATCCTTATCCAATCAAACATATTTTATCCCCTACTTGTTAACATTATCTATAAATAATAGTCAAGAAAATAGTATGAAAAAATTAATTAGAACAAATAATTGAGAATAAGGAAGGGACAATTTTCCCTTCCATAATATATTTGTCACAAGTTTTATTCTATTCTACCAAAATATTTCCAAAAATATCCCATTTACCTTTTTTAAAATTTTACATAATTGGGTTAGATGTTTTGATAATAATTAAATATACTTTTTATTCGAGTACAAGCAGATATTTCTGCATTAGTGAAGTTGACTTTTTCTAACTGAAGAATATTTTTCCTTACACTCAACTTGTACTCATTAAATGGATACCTTTATGACTACATTGATATATGAAATTTAACTTGAACTTTACACTTCCAATAATATTTCTATCACACCTATAATCACCTAATATTTCAATATTTATCCCGATATATGTCTCATTTAGTGACGTAGGATGCATTCAGTAAGGTAGAATAATTATTCACGAGTATTTACCTATATGGGATTTTTGGACTTAAAATAGGATTTGGTACCAGAAGAATAAGTTTCTTCCAAATAACAGAGTAATCAAAAAATAATAATCACTCTATTTGGTCAATAATATGAAATGTTTTTCCTCAAATACATAAGTGATAGAAAAATTTCAGTTTAAAAAAATAACAAATTTTAACATTTTACCTCAAAACTCACCTAAAAAACTAAAATAATGAAAATAAACTATAAGTATTTAATTTTTAGGAATTAAATAATTGAAAGAATTTATATAATTAAGAAAATATTATCTCTATCAACTCCCCACACATAGAACTTTTACTAATTGACAAGTAAGAATAAAAATCGAATCAAATAAAAAATAAAACAAATATCCATGACATCCACCGATTTAATGAAAACAAAGGAAAAATATCAGGCATCATCAAGGATTAATTTATAATGTTTACCATTCATATAATTCATTGTATTTATGGATCATTTCTTAGAACATACATCTAGAACACATACATCACTTTTAATTTCACTCATCACATAAATTTCAACTCTCAACAATGATTTTCTCATACAAACTCATAAAACTATCTCCATAGTCTTAATTAATTATTACATGTCACCCTAATGAATCTCAAGGAGATGTGTCTATCAGAAATATTTTTCATGGTTTTTGTGGCCTTAGGGTTGAAGTATTTTGTTTTGAAAAATTATTAGGTAGAAAAGGCAATGATTTGCTATTTTTGATGAAAATTTGAATGACTCCTATTATGAAACAATTAGGTTTCACACCTTACTCTCAATAGTATAATTAAATCTCTATAATTATGGAAATTAATTTATTTTTCACAAAATGAAACATTGTAGGTGGAAAAATGAAAATATTCTTAATATATTTAGATAAAATATAATTTTTCTATCATGTAAGGTCCAGAAAGGCACATATTTTAATAAATTTTTTTTAACAGAACCATCTCATAAAGCATTTATTGTACCCAAAATGTTTCTCTAAATAAGTTATCACAACATATAATTATTCCTCTATTATTTTTTTCAACTAGATCAAGAAATTTAACTTCAATAGTAGGTTAGATATAGAAAATTTTCATGTTAACCAGATAACATAACATGTTGTATATGGATTTTATGGTATAAATGGATTAAATTGGAAAGGAAGAAAATCATGAAAAAGATTTTTTTGAACAGAGTGATTTATAAGAAAATAAATTCATCCATAATTCAAATAACAGTTATTTTAAACCCTCATGTATTGATAGGTATATAATTATTATAGAAGCAATCATGGTTTTGTTCTCTCATGAAAAGAGGTGAATGTAATGAATATAGAAAAAAGAAATCATAATACTAATGGGAATGTGATTTAAAAGATAAATATAGTGATATGTGTCATGGGATTCAAAAATAAAAGGACTTTTCATGACATTTCTACATATTTGATGTTTAAATAAAGGAATTTTCAACATTCAATTGTGCTCAATTGCTTATTTTAATTTGGTTCACTCATCTCTTTGTGTTTGAAAAATTAAAAATAAAATAATTTGAGGTCAATATATTAAAAAATACCTAATACTTTAAAAACTAAAAGAATTTGGTTTTGATTTTTTTGAAAATAAATGAAAATACAGAACTATAAAGCCCCCCCCCCCCCCACACACACACACACAAAAAAAAATAAAAGATGCAGTATTTGAACTGAATTCCCTTTAATATAACATATAATCATATTTGAAATTGAATCATAGAATTCATGACTATATAATGGAGAGGAAAGACATGAAATGGTGGTAGTACAACATTGAGTTAATATCTTATGTGCTTCACATTAAAACACTACATGAATAAATATAAAAGATAAATAAAAGGCAATTATTAAAATAAATTCCATTAAAAATATAATTATAAAATAAGGATATATTTTTGTTTAATATCCCAAGAGGTCCTTGGGTTTTGACAGCCTCAATATGGGAAGTTCCAGGGGACTATCCTTAATATGATGGTGGGTAATTTTTATTTGATTGGAACAACTATAAATTTTTTCTAATATGAAATTATTATTCCTTTTTATTGAGGAATCCATGGATATAGAATGACTTATCCACAATAATGAAAATTAAAAACATCGTTCATAGTATTGGTATGACAAAAAATGCATCCTCCTCTTTATTGGATCCCACATTCAAAACATTTTCTTCATTATCTAATGAATTATCAGGTTATATTGTCTATAAATAATAGTTATAGGGAAAGGTATAGTGTTATTATTTTTGAACAAAATTAATGCCTGATGAATCTGTACACTTATACAAATAATGATTTAAATGTGATCAAAACTTCTTTTAAAAGTGCTAGAAAAGAACTATTAATCGCGGTGAAGATAATGTGCTTTCCCATTTAAAAGTGCAAAAAAAGTGCAGATAAAGGTCCCCCTTTTTCATTGATTATTTAGCATGGATAAAGGGCCACGTTTATCAGTACTATTTTTAAGTTTTGATAAAGGACCAATTTTTTAGCATTAATTATCACTTCTAAAATATTACATTATCAACCCTCAAAATAGTATTGATAAAGTCCTTATTGCCTGTAATGTTTTGTTTATTTAATAGCTTAACGGACACCTATAAACCTTCACAAAACAACACCTACACATGTATATAGCACATAAAAATGAAACTGTTCACAAAAGAGTGTTGAAAATAATGATATATACATTTACTTCACATCATGAATATAATTAAACACACTATGATATACATTTAAAATAATTTTTTACATGGTTACAATTAAAATTATCTAACAAATAGTTAAAAACATTAATTGTTCATACTTTCGCATATGTGATCCCCTCTAAAAAAATTATGTTTGTGGTATTAGTTGTCAAACAAAGATTCTGAACTCCATAAAAAATTCCAACTTTATAAGAAAACAAATAATATGTTTCTAATAAAATAATGAAATAAATTGAACCTCAATTTGAAATAATGGAATAATTTAATGTCAATTTACAATAAAAAAGTCACATTTGGAGTTATACCAGTCACACCATGCATCTTATTGAGTTGGGGTTGATTCCTACACGTCATAAAGAAGATATATTTCGTTGTTTTAAAATATTAAAATAACACGAATTTGTTACCTTGGTTTTCAATATGTCACTTGTTATTTTACTCAAACTAATATCAAAATTAAATTACAGATTTGGATTTATATCGGTCATATAATTCATTCGAATGAGGTATGGATGATTCTTACATGTCATAAATTATTGATGGATCATTTTCATAATGTATAAAAGGAATCTAAATGAGTTTTCTTGGTTTACAGTATGTCACTTGTGTTTTTTTTCTAATATTAATGTCAATTTAAAAAAAAGACACTTTGAGTCATACTAGTCACATTATGCATTTAATTGAGTTGTGGTGGATACATACCTTTCAAAAATGACTTATCGATAGTTTTCTTAAAGTATCAATACAACCTGAATGTGTTTTCTTAGTTTGTTGTATTTCAGTTTTGTTTTTTACTAAAATTTCATTTTAAACTAGAAAAATACTTTCTGAGTCATACCGGTCACAACGTGTTGTGTTTTGATATGATACTTCTTCATATAAGTCAAAAATAACATATGAACTATTATCATAAATTATGATTTCAATTGGATTAGGTTTTCCTGGTTTTTAAGGAGTGACACATTTTGAGCTTAAATGTCAATTTTAAACTGATAACTGACACCTTTAGCCATACCAGTCACACCGTACGTTATATGGAGGCGCGGTTGATTCCTACAAGTCACAAATTACTAATGTATGTTTTTCTTAATGTATCAATACTATCCAAATTTGTTTTCCGGATTGATAGTGGGTCACATGTTTTTTTTAAATTAATATCAATTTTAAATAAAAAAAGACACATTTAGTCATACCAATCACATTGTGTGTTTAATTGAGTTTTTTTGGATTACTGCCTTTAAGAAATGACTAATGGATCATTTTTATATTGTATCAAAACAAAATGAATGTGTTTTCACATTTTGTAGAATTTCTGTGGTGTTTTTTTACTAAAATTTCATTTCAAACTGGAAACACGCATTTTTCATCCTACCAGCCACATCGTGCATTGGTTTGGAATGAGACTACATCATACACCTCAAGAATATATTATGAATATTTATCCTAAATTATGATGAAAATTGTTATGGGATTTCTTGGTTTTCAATAGGTGACACTTTTTGGGCTAAAATGTCAATTTTAAATTGATAACGAAAACTTTTAGCCATACCGGTCACACCATATGTCAGATTGAGTTTCAGTTTATTCCTACATCTCAAAAATGACTCATGGATAAGTTTCATAATGTATCAAAGCAATTTGAATGTTTTTTTTCAGTTTTCATTATGCCTCTTGTGTTTTTTTATAAAATAAATGTTTATTTTTAATAAAATTAGACACATTTATTTATACTAGTCATACTGTGCATTAAATTGAGGTATGGTCATTTTTTACATGTCAAAATTGATTTATAGATAATTTTCCTAAAAGTATAAAAAAAACAAAATGTGTTTGCTCGGTTTTTATTATACGAGTTGTGCGTTGTTACTAAAATGTCATTTCAAACTGAAAACAAGCATTTTGAGCCATATCGGTTGCATCATGCGTTAGTTTGAAATGAGATTGCTTCATACTCCTTAAAAAAATAATAATATTTATCCTAAATTATTGATATAGTTAGATATTTTTTCTTATTTTTTTAGTGAGTGACACATTTTGTGCTAAAAAGTCAATTTTAAACTGATAAAAAACACATTTAGCCTTATAAGACACACCATGCATCAAAATGAGGTGGTATTGATTCTTTCACATAAAAAATGAATCATGTTTCATTTTACATAAGTATCAAAACAACTCGAACATGTTTGCTTAGTCAATAGTATGTCGCTTGTGTTTATTTCTAAAATTAATGTAACTTTTAAATAAAAAGAGAAACGTTGACTTATACTAGTTGCATTTTATATTAATTTGTGTTTTAGTAGATTCATATATGTCAAAAATTACATATATATCATTTTCCTAAAGTATCAAAACTATCTGAATGTGTTTTCTCAGTTTGTAATATGTATGTCCATTTTTTTAATGTAATTTCAAACTGGAAAAACACATTTTGATTCATACTGGTCTTATCATACATTTTCCTAATATGTGACCTCTTCTTAAACATCAAAAAGAAAATATTAATCATTATCCTAAAATTTAAATATAATTAGAGCAGGTTTTCATGGTTTTTAGTGACTAGAACAATTTGAGAAAAATGTCTTTTTTAAAGTAATGACAAAAAATATAGCCATACTGGTCACACCGTGCATCAGATTGAGGTGGGATTATTTTTATACAACTAAAATTACTCATTGATATTTTTCCTAAAGTTTCAAAACAATTTGAATGTATTTTCTTGGTTTTAAGTACGTCACTTTTGTTTTTAACTAATATTAATGTCAAATTCAAAAAAAAAAGATTGTTCTAGTCATACTGGTTGAATTATTGTATTCAATTGAGGATAATTTGATTCATACATGTCAAAAATGACTTATGAATTGTTTTCCTAAAGTATCGATATAATCTGACTGTTTTTTCTCAGTTTGTAGTATGTTAGTTGTGTTTTTTTTCTAAAATCTAAATTCAAAATGGAAGCATGCATTTTGAGTCACAATGATTGCATAATGAATTTTTCTGATAAGATACCTATTCATACATGTCACAAAGAACATTTTAATAATAATGCAAAATTATGAAGACAATTGGAGTTGTTTTTCTTGGTTTTTAGTGAGTGACACCGTTTGAGCTAAAATGTCAAATTTAAACTTATAACAGACACTTTTAGACGTACCAGTTAATCTTTGCATTATATTGAGGTGTGGTTGATTCATAAAAGTCAAAAATGACTCATGGATAGTTTTTATAATGTATAAAAACAATCATAATCAGTATGCTCTATTTTCCCTATTTCACTTGTTTTTTTAACAAATTAATGTAAATTTTTATGAAAAAGATAAACTTTGAGTCATACAAGTAACATTTTGCATTGAATTGAAGTGAGGTCTATTTTTATAGGCCAAAAAAGTCATCAGAACCATTTTAAAAATGCATCACAAAAATACGAATGTGTTTTCTTAGTTTGTAGTATATCAGTAGTTCTTTTTTCTAAAATGTCATTATAAACTGGAAACACACATTTTGAGTCATACCAATTTCATCGTGTGTGGGTATGATATGAGAATGATTTATAAACATCATAAAGAACATATAAATCATTATCCTAAATTATGAATAAAATTGGAGTGAGTTTTCATGGTTGTTAGTGAGTGAAAATTTTTGAGCTAAAATGTTAATTTTAAAATGATTGCAAACACTTTTTTCCATATAAGTAACACCATGGGTTAGATTGAGGTCTGGTTGATTTGTAGACTTCAAATCTGACTCATTGATCAATTTCTTAAGGTATGATAAAATTTAAATCTGTTTGTTCAGTTTTCAGTTTTTCACTTGTGCTTCTTCTAAAATTAATGTCATTTTAGAGAAAAGAGACACTTTGTGTCATATGGTTAACATTGTGCATTGAATTGAAGTTCATATTATTCCTACATGTCAAAAATGACGTGTGGATCATTTTCAAAAAGTATCGAAAACAATCCAAATGTTTTTTCTCAGTTTGTAGTATGTTAGTTGTGTTTTTTACTAAAAATAATTTCAATTTTAAATAGAAAGAGAGACATTGAGTCATACCGATCTCATCATGTGTCGTATTGAGGTGGTGATTGATTCCTACACTTATCAAATGACATATGTATTATCTCCCAAAAGTATCAAAACTACTGAATGTTTTTACTCTATTTAGAATAGCTTAGTTACTTTTATACCAACTATATTGACCTAAACATTTCATACACTGATATCACATATGAGTAGATAAATATTCCTTACATACAAAAAAATAATTTAAAATAATTATTAACTAATTCATTAATTCTATGGGAAATTGATTTATTATTCAAACATCAAAATTACCTCTACGATTGAGAAGAAATAATGTCATTTATCATCCTTCAAAGGCATGTCACATGGACATAAATCTTCTAAAATAAATGAATCCTATAATTAAAAATGAAAATAAAATAAATATTTCATTGTATAATTTTTCATTAAAATATGGATATTATATCATAGAATTACCTTTAAATATTAACCAATAGTTTTTTAGCCTATAAACAAGGTATTAACAAAACTAATGATTCTGTGTGTTCTTCACTAATGTTGGTTAACTACCGCTTAGCATAACATCTGATCTAATCATCCAATCTGACGTCTACATGATGCATTCATTCAACAACATCTCCAGGATATCATCATTAAACATTAACACTTCCTTCCCATCCTACACTAATTTACATATTAAATTGGTGCATGATATGAAGGAAAAGTGAAATGAGTATGATGATATCATATAGATGGTGTGGGATGAGAGTATCATGGGGACACCTGATCCGAAGTTCATATGAGATGCTATGAAAAGTGGAAGCTAACCAACTGTAATAAAGAATAATTAGTTTTGTTATTGATTTTTTGAGTTATGAACACCCAATAATCTTCAAACACACTATATCAGTGGAAACAACATCTTAAATGACCAAAATACAGAATATAAATGATCCATTATATAATAGTTAGTTCAACTAATTTTGAGAACATGGAAACATAAATAAATTGTTCATAAGAGTCTCTCATTAAAATATTATTTACTATAAATAAAATCATTTCTAAAAACATTATTCATGACCTAATGATATGAAACCAAAGAAATGGTGATCATAAATTCACTTTCATCCAATTTTTGAATAATCTTCCATCAGGTATGTTGTCCATTCATTTATAAACACATATAGCTCATATTGTGAATATGAGTTATTGTGATGGTCATGGTAGTACTGAAAAAATATAAATATACAAAGGATTAATTAATATTTTAAACTAACTAGTAATTATTTTCATAAATACCTTTTTTGGGATGCAAGTTTTTTGATGAAATATAATCTATTTCATAATATTAAAAACATAATTACCATAGTCTTGTCGCTTTTTTTATGATGTCAATGTATGACATATTCAAGAAAAATTGGATTTTATTCTTAATGAGTGGAAACATTCATAACTTTAGCCACAAGTGTTACCCCACTATTCTACATGGTATTTTCTTTACAATGTTCATTAGTATAGAATGTATAACAATTAAATGTATAATAATTTTATGATAATAGATGCACACTTGTTCATTCGGCTATCCAACCATGTCGTTCTAAAATTCAGCCTATATTTTCATCTAACATCACAAATATTATCGTCCCAATACAATCCCCACAAACCATCAATTATGTGTAGCTGATATCCATTTTTCATCCTTAGATGGATTCAAATTCCTAATAATTTCCTTTTTGGTTTGAACATATAGGTCAATGCCAAAAATGTTATGCAAAATGTAAAGGTGGGCCTGACCTAAATCTATAATAATGGTTTTCACAACCTCTCTTCTAGAAATTCCTTCTCCCTCAAGCCACCTACTATGATGCTATTTCTATAATCTAAGGATTTCGATAGGAGATAGTTATTTGGTGCAGAATTCAATGGATTTCTCAAAAATATATCGCTCTGCAATAAAACCCTATGGCTATCATTAATTTTTTAGAAACCATTTCATATTCTTCATACACCATTCAATGGGTTACATCCATCTATAATGTACATGACCACATAGCCTAACATCCCACACAAAATGAACTATCAAATGAGCAATAATATCAATGAATTTTTGTGGGATGAACATTTAAAATTCACATAATATGACATCATTTTCCCTTTCCATGGTTGCAAATTTGTCTGATACTATAACTATTCAGCATATAACTTGGAGGAGGAAAATATGATTCATTAATTTATGGTAGACATTCTTTGACAAAATAAAAAGTTAGTCTATAAGAATTAGAACATTCATCAAACCATGGTAGTCATGTGATTTCATTACTTTAACATTAAATCTATCATTGACAGGATTTTCATGATATTTGATGAATAACCCTATAGAACCTTTACATCATTCATGATGTTTTCAAACTGATAACTCACCTACTTGGAATGAGTGTAATATGTGGGAGGAAGAAATATTAATTTTTCATCCATCACTAGTGCCATCTCTTCTCATATTCCCATATCAACAATATTCAACCTATCTTTAATTACATCTTTTATTTTTACTGGTGCATTAAACAAATTTTTGATGACGCTATCACATACATCTTTATCAACATGCCTAACATCAAAAAAAAATTGACATAAAGGCAATTCTATTATGGTAATAAAAAAATCTTTTTCTAATATGTTTTCGTATGGTTTTTCGAAAATGGTTTACCAAAAGTAGTATCTAAATCATTTACATTATCGAACAGTTGATCACCTCTTGGTGCTGATGGTGTTTTTCATTCTTATGAACATTCATCGAATGATGTCTCCAACTTCGGTACTTGTGCTATTGGGGTAGAAATCTATGATGCCTAAAACAAAGTTTTCTATGAATATTTCAACCAAATTGATTGTGTAAATTGATCCAAAATGGGACATCCTTGAGTTCCTTTAATGTTATATTCTAGAAAATTTCCATAAATACGAATGTCATTTATCATCTTTTACAACATGGATTTGAAAGTAAAACAATAATTTGGGTAAGAATCGTACAACGTAACACCTAAATCCCACAATATTGTTAATACATGATCAATGGAGATATATAAACAACAATATCAATAATCTCTTTCTTTTTCCTATTAAATGTATAGATTACAAGATGGTATTCATTTCACACATAACCATGGTGGTCAGTTATAATTTTCCAAAATAACTGGCCATGTACTTTCACATATTCTATTAAAACCAAAAGGATTCACTCTATTTTTATATAATGCAAGGTGATGGTTTCTTGTCTTGTTTCCATATTCAGGATACTCATGGTCAATTCTCTTCCACTGAGGAGAGTATACCAGGTGACATAGTTTCCCATAATTAATTCTTATATCTTCATTCCATATTTATTTTCCTGCAGTCTTTTCACTTCCATATAGGCTTGTAATTCATAGAATAATTATAATGTACCATAAAACATCCATTGTACTTGATTCATCAATCATTTGATGAGAAGAACCACACATTAGGAATTCATTAACCGATTTGTGGTCCTTGAGGAATATTATTAAGACATTCACGAAGACATGTATTCCATCAGAGATCATACCCATCCAGCATAGAATTCATTGGGTGTTGTATGTTCAGCTCAGTATCTCATTATATACTGGGAGCATGTCATTCAGGAGGACAAGTAGTTCTATAAAACTGGCGTCGCTCCGCCTCTTTCCTACATTCAAATTATACAGCATAAGTACGGCTGACAATGTTGTATATTTAGTGTATCCAGCATATAATACCATCTATTCAAAACTCTATAACTTCTCGAACAATTTTGGAAATCCAAAAGTTCATCTTAAACAGTACTTGTCAATTCTTAAAAACGATTTTTATTATTATTCACATCTATAACCACGTCCTCCACATGGTCGTATTCATTGTTCACACTTCTAATCATATTAGATGATCTATAAACCATATTGTGATTTCATCCACTACCTATATTCAATTTTTCACTGTGTTTAAACCAACATGTATATATTTGATCTATTCTATGATAAATCAAGTGTCTTATAACTCCTCATGACAAATTTTTCTTGAATAACATCAGCATAAACACATAAAATTGATTTCAGATGGTTCAAATGCATGATCTTTTGCAAACATGATAAACTCTTTCACACCATAGGCATGCTCATTTTTCAACTGATTGGAATTCATACATTATTTATTCATATTCATCCAATTTGATTCGGTAATATATATATTTAACAAAATAATTACAAAAAAGTTATAAAACTAAGTTCTCATCCGACTATAATCAATGGATCTAGCTATGGTAAACAATACTCAAACCTCTCCATGCATTAATCAGGACCAATGTAGATTACATCCATTTTCCCTACCACCTGATCAATGAATGTATCTATGAGAATCCCTCTCAATATATGGTTTTAGTATCCCACATGTGATCTATATGCATTTTTTAAAACTAGTTTTTTTAGTGTTTTTCTAGAAACATAATATATCGAGTCATGAAATATGGTACTAAGATAATATATCGTATGTTTTTCAATAGAGTTCTTGTGGGTGGAATGATTTCTTACATCTATTATTCTGGTTATTTGACTAGGGAGTCCATAAAGTGTCCCATAATGTCCTCTAGTGAAGTGGTTTTTATTGATTTACTATAATCTCACTCGTAACAAAGTGGTGGTTCCATTGAAATGGGTAAATATTGGATTGATATTCAATGGTGGATGAACTACTAGATTAAAAAAATGGTATATCAATCATTCCAACAACCACAAAACTATAAAAATACACCATCATACTCACAATCGCAACACCATACACACCAAACAAAAACAATTTTATATTTTACAATGTATCCCTTATTCAGTTAAAAATGTAAATTTAGGGGTTATCACAAATGATTTGTCATCCTGGGGAATTCATTCATTAGATAAGTATTAATAAATTACCAATTTCTATATTCAAATGTTCAACACGGACTACCCAACAAGAAATTCATTTAGTATGAAAACAAGGACCACCAATGGCCATGATTTTTTGTGGGGAGTTTATCCCATACAATTAAGAACATAAGTATAAACATAAATTAGTAATAACATGCAAACAAGATGAAACCAATGAGTAAGTGGGGAAAACTAAAATTGAAGGTGTCGTTCAGCATGTGGCGGAGGTGAGTTTGTGGCGGAGGAGAGGCATGCGGTAGGGGATATTTCAAACAAAAAAACGTTAAATGAGAACTCATATGTTTTACATATAAAAAAGAGGTCCAATGAGATTTAATAGTGGTAAATATGTGAATAGAAAACTTTATTGGTCAATATTTGTAACTTAAAACACCAAAAGCATATGATTGATCCAAATGGGCCCTTGATTTTCTAACACACACACTCCCAAAAATTTCACAACTTTCAAAAGGTCCCTTATCCTTTCCGAAAAAATACCAAATAATTTCCATAAAAAATCCATCAAAACTCGAAAACTATGACCTTTATAAAACAAAATAAAACAATTTATCAACAATTTTATAGACAAACCAAACATTTTATAAACAATTACATAAAAAACTCAACCAGTTTATAAACAACATTATAAAATGTTAACCAATTTATAAACATTCTTTTTCATGCCAAAAAATGTATAAATTATTTTATAAGAAACCCAATTCAGTGTGAATAACACTTTGAAGTAAAATGAAATTCATGAGAGAATCCATTCAGACATGTAATTCAATTGTGACCACTTAATATTGCACCATCTACCATCATTTTTTTGAAATACCTCACACAACTAATATTTCTCATCCTTAATTACCTCTCACTATAGTCCACTCATGAAACACATGGATTAGATTCATCCTTCTAGTTATCTGATCTCTTATATTCTTATAATCCTAATTCTAGAGTATGAACCTATCGACACATACCATAACACTAAATCCCCCATATGAAACTCCCACACCCTTTAACAAAACCATATACTTCCATAAAATCATCTTCTAAATAATGTCACACACACCTGATAATCCTTTTTCCATATTGATCCATCACATATAAACAATTCTGAATAACATTACACCAACTCCCACTCATTGAATGTTCATTGATTTTAACCCATAATCCAAAGTTTTGACTCAATATTTTGGAATGGAAAATCACTTGGTAAAAAATTCAGTCACCCCTCCTGATGTAGGATATAGTAACCTTTAAAATGTAACCTTTTGTGAAATATATCCTTTGATGTTACTTTAATAAAACATGTGATTTTTTTAATATCCTTAATGATCATTATTTTCTACTTCAAGCTAAAGTCCCATCTAGTGGGACACCGAGATCCTCTAAGTTTAGAGAACCAATATACTCCAATATCTAATGCTTCCAAAATCATGTAATTAATCCACTAATATAATAATTTAAATGATCTTCCGGACATCCCTATAATTCCAATCAATGAACATAACATGCCGCACAATGCATATGGCCTGAAGAATTTTTTTATCTAGGAAACCCTAGGGTTCTGCCACCATCATCTAGTGATATTTTTCTGAAACCCTAATATACCATTTTATCGTTAGAACCCAATAGTATTCTATCCAAATTTATTTAGATTCATTAAAAAAAATATTTCACAAAAAACAATACATTCTTTATCTATCATCAATCACTTAAACCAATTTTTGAGACATAAAAGAGGAACATAAGCTTTGATACTACTTATTGGGGATAATTGTAAATTTTGAGATCATCAGTAGTTTTTACTAAGTATTCTTCTTTATAGTGGAACATCTTCTAAATGTATCATATTAGCCACTGATACTTTCATCCCTCGGGATTTCAAATACCAAAACCAATATGACCACAAACCTTGACCACTACACCAATTTTTCCTCCAAATTGGATCCCCTTGGTTTTAGTCATCTTAGTATCTTTATTTATAACATAATAAAAGTGATCCAACATACATAGAATATATAAAAATATTACAATAATGTACACAGAACATTTTATATAGGGATAATTTTATTCATAATTTAATATAATTTGTATGGTTGAAAAACACAATCACATTTGTATTCCATTGAAAAAATAGACCATGAGTTACAAGGTAAATTAAATTTTTTTAAACCCCGCATATTTCCCTAAAATATGTATCACCAGCAATATATTTTGATCATTTTATATCCTATATTCTCATTCTAGTGCTTTAAACATGGCCATTATAATTTCAACCTATGGGAATCTGGATGTTCTTAAGTGTGTTATGATTAGTATAGCCACCTACATTCGGTAGATAGTCCTCAACAATGTTGGTAAAATCATCTCTTAATCTTATTTCTACCAGAATATATACATACACATGTAGTTTATACCTGTCATGACCCCCTCCCCAAAAAGTGTACCCCTCCTGGGCTGGTAATGTGAGAAGGGAGATAATGACCCCCGAGTCCGCCCTCCAGTAGGCCCCGGGTTGGCGACTAGCACTGAGGGTATAATAACACACAAATGGGAGGCATTACCCTCTAAGAGAACACATGTGGTAGAGAGTGATAAGATAGAAACCAACCAAATCCAACTGAAATTATCAAAGAAACCCAATTACATATATGAAATGTCATGAAAAAAGTAAAACTAAAAGGGGAACTACGAGTACCCAAAAGAAGGTAAAACAACAGCGACTACAAGCCCGAACAACGTCTGCAACCACAAGTTAGTAGTAACCAGCCTGATCTCCATACTTCTCCAAGTGACCTGAAAAATAGTTTATATATACATAGGTTGAGTATAACCATATACTCAGGAGGATCTTCCCTAAAGCATCTTGGGAAAAAGTAAAGAAAGCATGATAAAGAACATTGAACAACAACTGAAACTAACTCGTCACCTAAACAGGTATACTATGTACCCAACCTCACCATGGCTACTCTCACCAAGTAACACATGCAAAAAAATATATCATATAGTAAATAATATCAAGGGCACCCCGCTACTAATTCCCCACTGGTTTTCCGCTATTCCCCAACGACATGCGTCCTGTGCATCTCTCTCCAAAGGCTTACACATATAAACATGGGCTAAGCTCCACAATCTGCACTACGTGCACTACAAAGGCTTTCCCGCAGACACCTGGGCTAAGCTCTACACCATCCTCACAACGAAAAGTGACCAGGTAGTTTCTGGGAGCCACCAAAGCCCGCATAACGTGTATCATATGTCAGATATTGTACCTCATGCCATTACAACCCACACACCATGTAAGGATCCTCATCCCATAACATCCTATACACGTTATACCTATAGTAGTCCATAGGATACTATATACAAAATATATGTGTAGAAATAACCAAAAGCGATTACAGCCCTCTACAAACATATATGGGGAAAACTAACTATTGTGCCAACGACACTAGTATCTACCATGAGAAGAGAGAGGGGTAAAAGGGGGTAGTCAGGCATTCATCCTCTCACCAGAATGTTGGGGAAAACACCCCCCAAGGATTATAATCCCTAGGGTGTCAGTTTCCCTTACTGACAGGGTGGAGTAGCATATATAAACACAAAAAATACGTGATATATACAACTAACAACCACACTATGGGAATAACCTAGTCTTAGCCTCAAATGCAGATAATGTCTCTCGGACTCTGGGCTGCTATTTCTAAGACTAGGTATCCTATAAGAACACAACCAATTAAAGAAAATATTTAGGTCACTTCATTCCCTTTTTCATCAATTCCACTATACATTAATAAATCATCCATCATTATTTAACCATGAACAACCCACATTAACTTTCTTGGAATCACATTCCAAATTTACTATTCCTTTAAAGTTACAACATCACTATTAAATACCGGCATCTCCATCCCCGTGCATTATAACCATTTAATCAATGTTTCATCTTAGAACTACATTCCCATATTCCCAGGCATTCTAGAAAAGCATCCTATGCTACTAAAAACAATGTGGATCAACACGGTGAGTATATATATTACCCGTCGAGCCTTTTCCGCCTATAGCAAGAGCGTATGCCCTTTCTCCCTCGAGAGGCTAAACACGAAAAGAACATGGAACACCCCGCGCGTCTTTACCCCTTTCGGAAGAAGGTTAAGCAAGACTAGCTACCTTGAGTAGTGGGGAAAAGTAAATCAGTTAAAAAACTAAGAATATGCAAACACCCAACAATCACTACCATCCCATTCCATCATCCCTGATGTCCTCCCTAACACAAAAATGCATAAATCGATGCATCTCACCACTCTAGGAATCATCCGCAGCCACAACCACAAGCTCTCCCTACCTCCACATACCACAACACCCATCCAGGGTCATATCACAACACAAGATATCATAGCACCCCTTCCACGGTCACAGCATGGCACAAGAAGCAGGGAAACAATCATTACAACAAATGGGATCTTGTCCCTTTAGCAAGGCATCTGGCCTTCAAACAACGAACACCAACAATCACATCAAATGGGATTTTAGCCCTAATTCACAGCAAGAGGGTAACTATGAACCCTTCATGGAACTCAAACAAGTTATTTAACCCATATTGAATTAAAAGATTCAATTTTTTGGTCCCAACATCATGAACCAATTCAGTATGCTATCACCGAAGAGTAAACATGCTTACAATTCCAAATTTGATCAACATCAAATTCGAACAACTACAAAAAATAAAAAAATAGGATTCATTCACATGCCTCTTTATCTTTATCTAATTAATTATCAATTAATTCAGACTTTATGTTCTTTATCAATTCCATGAAGAACAACATACTGGCAAGAAAGGCATATATATCACACTATCTAGCAAATCAAGAGGCAAATCGTTATCACAGTACAAAGAAACAACATGCGATCAAACCAATTATTTCAATCCGGTTCAAGTATTTAATTAGTTCAATTTCATTATGATACAAAGGCCAGAACATGAAAACTCCATGATTTCACATAAAAAAATAAAGAATCCACAAATCCCCTACCTCAATGGTCAAGGAACACTCATGAAACCGGGTCGATTCTGCACAAAACCTCCATAGACATCCTCTCCTATCACAACCAAGACCAAATCTCATCATAACCGACATCCACATACTTAGATCTACCCATAACAGGCATAGATCTAAGAAGACGAGAGGAGAGGAAAAGTAGATCTAGAAAGATCTTGGAAACCAAACAAGAACAAGAACATACCTCAAGAAACGAGCTTTGATTTTCCAAGAGAAACCTTCAGATCACCTCCAAAACACATGGGAGAGGTTCTTCCACCTCCAAGGAAGGGTAATACCGAGTAATGGATGGTTATGGGCTTAAAATAGGATATTAAAGGAAAATGGTCAAGATCAAAAATTTTAGGATCTAACATTATGTGCCCGCATGGCCTAGTCGCATGGTTAGACAAACCGTGCCCTAACCGTGCGGTCACCACTACCTTAGCCACTCATCTTGCATGGTTTGGCAGCACGGTTTAGACAAACCTTGTGCCTCCGGTGCGGTCTCTACTGCCACCAATGCCAGCCACGCACGGCTTGGCCACACGGTTTAGAAAAACCGTGTGCCTCTCGTGCGAAAACCATAACCCTTTATATTTATTTAAAAGTCCACCCAAACGCACCCCAATCCACCTTTACCTTCCAGATCACCTCCAACACCACATTTTTACAAGGGAATGGACCGGAGAGGTCTGGTCCATTACATCAGATACCTCTCAAAACACTCTCATCCTCGAGAATCCAAAACCCACCTAAAGAGAACAAGAAACAGGGTCTGAACAACAAACCCTCGAGATACCTCTCAAAAGAGAGAAAGCCACCAAAACAAAAAAGGGATACATCTCATAATCATGAAAGTCTCATAACCACATAAGCCACAATGATACATAAAAAGAGTTAAACATAAAACAACTCTGGGTACTAAGCACGTATCTGTGACTCACATTCCAGAGTACTTTCCCCCATGCCACTGTGTCACCACAAGATACGAACTAAGGGAATGGAACATTCATGAAACACTTTCTCCTTGTGGTCTTGGATCTCCACGGGTCTCTCCTCAAAGGTGGAATCATCATCAACATCTATTCCCCCTCAATCAATGATGTGAGAATCTTCACGAAGATAATGACGTAGTTTTGATACATGGAAAACATCATGTATCTGACTCATCTGAGGGGAAGTGCCACTCGGTACACAACAGCTCCAACATGAGCTAACACCTCGAAAAGCCCAAAAAACGTGGAGAAAGCTTACTCCCATGATGAAACCTTCGCTGCCCATGATGGGGAGTCTCCTTCAGAAAAACATGATCCCCAACATTAAAATATAAGGGTCTCCTTCTTTGATCGACATATGATTTCTGACAATCTTGCGCTACGTTCATCCTCTCACGAATCACCTAAACCATCTCTGTTGTACTCTGCACTTGTTCTGGTCTGAGAATTACTAACCCTTCGACCCAAGTCCAGCACAACGGAGAACGGAAAGGTCTTCCATACAAGGCTTCAAACGACACCGTACCGACGGTGAAGTGAAAACTTTTATTGTGAGATAATTCCACCAAGGGTAAGTTCCTCATCCATGAACCTCCAAAATCCAGAACACAAGAGCGCAACTTGTCTTCAAGAGTATGGATGGTTTGCTCTGTCTGACCATCTGTTTGAGGGTGAAAAGCGGTGCTAAGGCATAGTTGAGAACCGAAAGCATGCTGGAGACCTTTCCACACCCTGGAGGTAAAACGGGGATCTCGATAAAAAATTATCATCATAGGTACTCCATGAAGTCTCACCACCTCCTCCAGATACTGAATCAACAAAACATCCACTGAGCTTGACTCCATGATCGCTATGAAGTGGGCCAATTTTGTTAAACGATCCACTACCACCCAAATAGCATTATGTCCTCCCCAAGCTCATGTTAAACCTATAATGAATTCCATTGATATTTCCTCCCACTTCCACTGAGGAATATCTAATGGTTGGAGAAGACCACCAGGAACATGGTGTTCGACCGTCACCTTCTGGAAGACTAAACATCGAGACACAAACTCTGCAACCGCATGCTTCAGCCCAATCCACCAAAACTGACTCCTCAAGGATCGGTACATCTTTGTCACACCAATATGGACTGCTAAAGGAGAACTGTGGAACTCTCTGGGAACCGTTTCACGCACCGCCAAAGGAACAAAAATCCATCCACGATACAACTCTCTGTGTTGTTCATCCTCAGACCAACCATCAGGGGCCTCACCACAAACAACACGGTCTCTCCAAACCTCCACCTCATGATCCCTCAACTGGGACACTAACACCTTCTACACCAGGGATGACTGCACCATCATCTGAAAAAGACATCCTCTACCGCCAACTTCTCCCATATCAAGATGCAAAGATGACAGTTCCTCCATTACTCTCCAGGAATCACTAGATTCACGCACAGCATCACTACGTCACATTCAGCTCAGCGCATCAGCTACAACATTCCATTTTCCAGGTGTATACGATAATTCAAAGTCATATTCCTGCAAGAACTCCATCTACCGTCGCTATCACAAGTTCACGTCACGCTGGGATAAAGCATACCTCAAACTCTTTTGATCAGTGAAAACCACAAAGCGTTGAACAATGAGGTAATTTATCCAAAACATCAGAGCAGACACCACGGCTGCCAACTCATGGTCATGAGAGGCAGAGTTGCGTTCATGGGGTAACAAATTCCGAGACCAATAAGAAACAACTATCCTTCGCTGCATGAGGACATAGCCTAACCCCAGATGTGAAGCATCACAAAAGACATCAAACTGGACTCCCTAAAAAGGAAGACAAAGGACTGGAGCACTTACTAACTTATCCTTTAGATACTCGAATATTTTCTGACCATGATCAGTCCATATAAAAGCCTGATCTTTTCTTTTCAAAGCTATCAGATGAGTCGCAACTTTGATAGAAATTTGTTACGAACCTCCGGTAGTAGCCTGTGAGACCAAAGAAACATAGCACCTCTGAAACTGTCTTGGGGGATTCCCAAGACACAACTTCTTCTATCATCAAAGGATCCACATATACTCCCTGTTGGGACCCAACATGCCTCAAGAAACGGACTTCTCGAGCCAAAAACTCACACTTCGACAACTTCCCAAACAGCTGGTGTCGACAAAGAGCTCCCAAAACACCTCATAGATTCTCTTCATGCTCCTCTTCATATGTGGAGTATACAAGGATGTCATTGATGAAAAATATCACAAACTTGTCCAGGAACTCAGAGAACACAACATTCATCAAACCCATGAACACAATTGAAGCATTCGTTACACCAAATGACATTACAACAAACTCATAATGCCCATGACGACAATGGAAAGCATTCTTCAGGATATCCTCATCCTTCACACGAATCTAATGATATCCTAACAGCAATTCGATCTTTGAGAACCAACTTGCACCCTTCATTTGATCAAATAATTCATCAATCCATGGATGAGGATAGCGGGTCTTTATTGTAACTTTCTTTAAGCGACGATAATTGACACACAACCCCAAACTGTCGTCGGCCTTCTTCACGAACAGAACTGGTGCACCCCATGGTGACACACTTGGTCGAAAAAAACCACACTACAGCAGACCATAAAGCTGTATACGTAGCTCTCGTAATTCAGAAGGGGCCATCCTATAAGGAGACAAAGATATGGGAGACACTCTTGGTTGTAGCTCGATCCCAAACTAGATCTCTCGTTGACGGGGAAATCCTACAACCTATTCAAGAAAGACATCAAGGTACTCCTCTACGAACCTAGGAAATGCCAACTGTCGAACCTCTTAAGAACTCAGCATCATCTCAGCCTCCATGGATGATAAAGATGGAACACACCTATGACCCATCCGAGGATCATGCTCACTATCAAAAACCACCTGCTCTCCCTTGGCACCAAGGAAAACGACCTTCTTCCAGATGAAATCCACAATAGCCTTCACCAAATACATCCAATCCATGCTGATGATGTAATCATATGGTTGTATTCATAAACGTAAGAAATCTCCCCAAGAGAGGTGTTTCCCCAACACTAGCTCACAATCTCTACATACTTCAAACAAACTAGCTCGACCTCCAACTATCATAGTCAATGCCAAGGGCACTGGAAACCTCTTTACCTCAATTCCCAAGGAATGGAAAAGGGTAGGTGATATGAAGGAGTGTGTCTCTCCTGAATCAAAAAACACATACATAGAGGTAAAAAACAAGAAAAGGGTACCTCGAACAACGTCTGGATCGTCTGGAGCTGCCATTGCTAGGGCATGAAGCTGACCACGACCTCTCTGACCCAGATGAAGACCACCACCACGGTCGTGCTCTGATCTCTGAGGATGAGGAGCGTCATGGGGTTGTCATCTTCCTGCATCATCTACCCTCTGCAGATAGAATACTGGTGCAACTGGCTGCTGCTGCCTCAGCTAGAACTCCCTCAATGGAGGAACCTGGAGTGGAGCGCCCAGCACACGATGACCGCTCTGAAAAGTCGGGAACACCCTCTACTGATGGCCACAACCACCAAAAGAAAACCTAGTGCATGATCCCTTGGAATAGGCCTGAGAGTTTCTGCCTCCAGAGAAACGAGATGTGAAGGGCTGGGACCTACCCCTGGTTGAACGGAAACTCTTCTTCCCTGAAATCCGGGAACCCCAGACCACAGCCTTGATTCGTGAGGAATCATGCTGATTCTACTCTCGTGATGATCTGATCCTGGCCAAAGTCCTCTCGACTACCTCTTCCATCACCAGCACGTTGAGATATTTCTTCATCATAAATGGGGTGACCTAGTGCTGGATCTCTGGATGCAATGCCTCCTTGAAATGCCTCCCCCTGGCCTCCTCATCTGGTAATAGGTCTGAAGCATATCGTAGAAGGTTCCTGAAATGGATTCCAAACACTCAAACACTGGAGCTCCCCTATCGAAGGGTAAGAAGCTCCTGATGACTAGATGCCTTCACAGTCAAAGAAAGGAACTCAACTCTAAACTTGTCTCGGAACTCCTCCCATGGGATCACTGACTGCCAACGATCCCCGAGGAATAAGAGCCACCACTACCTCACTGCTCCATTCAGCATCGTCACAGCTAAGGATACCCAGTGCTCCTTCTGAGCACGGATCGAACTGAAGCCTATCTCAGCCTCCTCCAACCAGACTTTCGTGACTGCATCTGAATCATATCCCTCATACTTCGGTAGACTCTAGCACTGAAACTATTGTAGTGCCTTCCTCCAAGTATTGTCGTCGTCAACTTCTACCCTACGGCGACCTACTTGAATAGCCTGTTGAACTTCTTCTACGCAAACCTGACGAGGACGTCAACCTGGAGCCACACCTAAAAAATAACAAACAATTAGCCCTTTTAAGCCTAGAATATGGAAGAATCAACATTAATTAATTAATTGTTTTATTTCATTCGTTTTAGTTTAACCTATCCCAAGGTCTACCCATTCAAACACAGGCACAAAGAAGAATGACTCATGATCCTTTCCAAGGCCTTTTCCATGCAACCAGTATCACCTTGTTTAGTATCCATTGTAAACATAAAGGTTCGTGGAACAGATCATATGGGGCCCTAAAGGCATATGTCTCTGCCGGTCTCCAGTTGTTACCCAACTTGCTAAACATGAATGACATTGTTTCCCTACCATCCAATGCAACCTCACCTGTGCCTAACTCAAACTCCATCCTATCCCTCAACCTCCTCTGATACCACTCTGTCACGACCCCCTACCCACAATGTGTACCCATCCTGGGCCGAAAATGTGAGAATGGAGATAATGAACCCCGAGTCCCACCTCCAGTAGGCCCCGGGTTGTCGACTAGCACCAAGGGTATAGTAACACACAAATGGGAGGCATTACCCTCTAAGAGAACACATGTAGAAGAGTGAGATAAGATAGACACCAAAAAACTCCAAATGAAATTATAAAAGAAACCCATGTACATATATGAAATGTCATGCAAAAAGTACAACAACTGAAACGAGAACTACAATTACCCAAAAGAAGGTAAAACAACAGCGACCACAAGACCGAACAGATTCTGCAACCACAAGCTAGTAGTAACCGGCCGGATCTCCAACCTGCTCCATGTGGCATGAAAAAAAATTATATATACATAGGGTGATTATAGTAGTATACTTGGTAGGGTCCTCCCTGAAGCCTCTCGTGCAAAAGTGAAGAAAGCATACTAAAGCACAGTGACCAAAAAGTGAAACTAACTCATCACCGAAACAGGTATACTATGTTCCCAACCTCACCATGGATACTCTCACCAAGTAACGCATACAAAAAATATACTATATTTTAAAGAATATCAAGGGTACCCCGCTACTACTTCCCCACTGGTTTGCCACTTTACCCCAATGTAATACGTCATGTGCATCTTTCTCCAAAGGCATACCCGTATAAACTTGGGATAAGCTCCACAATCTGCACCACGTGCACTACAAAGGCTTTCCCACAGACACCTGGGCTAAGCTCCAGACCATACTCACAACCGAAAGTGACCAGGTAGTTTCTGGGAGCCTGCATAGCCCGCATAACGTGTATCATACGTCAGTTATTGTACCTCAAGCCATTACAGCGCATACTCCGCATAAGGATCCTCAAGCCATCATAGTCAATACAAGTTACACCTATAGTAGTCCATAGGATACTATATCCAGAATATATGTGTGGAAATAACCACAAGCCATTATAGCCCTCTACACACATATATGGGGAAAACTAACCATTGTTCCAACGGCACTAGTATCTACCAAGAGAAGAGAGCATGGTCAATGGGTGTATTCATCCATTCATCCTCCCACCAAAATATTGGGGAAAACACCACCCCCCCCCCCAGGGCTCAGAATCCCCGGGGTGTTAGTTTCCTTTACTGACAGGGTGGAGTAGCATATAGAAACACAAAAAGTAAAGGATATATATAACTCAAAACCACACTATGGGAATAACCTAGTCTTAGCCTAAACTTCAGCTAACGTCTCTCGGACTCTAGGATGCTATTTTTTAGACTAGGTATCCTATGGGCACACAACCAATTAAATAACATCATTAGGTTACATCATTCCCTTTTTAGTCAATTCCACTGTACTTTAATTAAGTCTTCCATCATTAATTAACCATGAACAACCCACATTAACTTTCATGGCATCACATTCCGAATTTACTATTCCTTTAAAGTTGCAACAACGCCATTAAATACCAGCATCTCCATCCCCATGGATTGTCACCATTTAATCAAACATTTATTTTAGAACTACTTTCCCATATTCTCAGACATTCTAAAAATGCATACCATGCTACTAAACACTAGGGGGCTCAACACAGTGGGTAGATATATTACCCGTCGAATCTTTGCCTCCTATAGAAAGAGCGTATGCCCATTCTCCATCTAGAGTCTAATCACAGAAAGCATGTGGCATACCCCATGCATATTTACCCCTTTCAGAAAAAGGGTAAGAAAGACCAGCTTCCTTGAGCAGTGGGGAAAATTAAAGCAAATAAACAACCAAGAATCAACAAATACCCAACAATCACTACCATCCCATTCCATCATCCCCGATGTCTTCCCTGACAACCACATGCATAAACTGATGCATCTCGCCACTCTAGGAGTCATCCGCTTCCACAACCACAAGGCCTCCCTACCTCCACATATAACAACACCCCCCTGGGTCATATCATAACACAAGATATCACAACACCCATTCTAGGGTCACAACACAACACAAGCAGTAGGGAAACAATCATTACAACAAATGGGCTCTTGCCCCTTTAGCAAGGCATCCGACCTTCAAACAACAAACACCAAAAATCACATCAAATGGAATTTTAGCCCTAATTCACAACAAAAGGGTAACTATGAACCCTTCATGGAACTCAAACACGTTATTTAACTCATCTTGAATTAACTGATTCAATTATTTGGTTCCAACATCATGAACCAATTCTGTGAGCTATCACTGAAGATTAAACATGCTTGCTATGCCAAATTTTATCAACATCAAATTAGAACAACTACAACAATGGAAAAATCCAGATTCATTCACATGGCTCTTTATCTTTAACCAATTAATTATCAATTAATTTCGGCTATACGTTCTTTATCAATTTCACCATGAACAACATGCTAACAAGAAAGGCATATATATCACACTATCAAGAAAATCAAGAGGCAAACCGTTATCACGGTACATTTAAAGACCCGAAGCTTATCATACATGGACATTACATTACTTTTGAAGAATACTTAGTACATAACAAAAACACACACACAAGGATCGTAATAGTTTAGTGTCTTTGGAAACTCGGAACGTAATCTTCTAATCGTGGTGAAAGATCTTCAATATCTCCCATAAAGATCATCCCTTTTTTTTACCAAAAACCTTTCTTTATATCCTGGGGAAAAGAAAACATAAAAGGGTGAGCTCAAATATTAAGTAAGGGTAAGCAAAAGAAAAATCAATCACATCATATTCATAAGAACATAACTTTTGGAAATCTTAACCTGCAAAAGAGAGCATAATTTCATATCATGGGATAAATCATAGTAGTGAAATGAGATCCCAATAAGCATAACTTAAAACATGAAACTTTGTGGAATACACACATAATCATAGAGAATCATTTCTTGTTAGTCATGACTCATTTCTAAGACTATCTTAGTGGACAAAGTCCCTTTCTGAATCGAGTCACCCTCGTTTCAGTCTTGTTTCACTGAACCGGTATAACCTACCATTCCAGCCATGTCAATCTCATGAGATATGAAATATTTACCCAATGCATTGGAGGGATATATAGGTCCCACCCATCTCATAATGATACCATTCTTATGTGTTCCACAAAATCTTAAATCATACATCATTGCATAACCCATGTAATAAAAATGGGAATCTTAAACATCGTGACATCATAAAACAATTCATATAAGATAAAGGAATTCATAAAAATATTTCCATCACAACATAATCAAATACATGTAATAATAGGGATAGAAACAGAACCCTTTATTATCTTATATGGAAAATAATTTTGATAAAACACTTGAAATCCATTCTTGAGGAAAATATCCTTTCTACATCAAAAACATTTTCCTTTCTTAACATGTCTTAAAATTTAAAACTAAAAGAAGTTGATTAAAAATAAGCGTGAAAACTTGTAAAGGAAGCTTCTTGGAAATAATGTTTTAAAAATCCATTCATGCCGTATATGTTAAAAAACATTCTTCTCGTACTTTTGTCGGAAAAGTAAAAAAAGTACCTCGTACGAAAAACGACAAAAGATTCCTTTCATATCTTTTACTAAAAACTCACCTAAGGGTAAAATTGGATTTAAAAAAATGTAGGTGGATGGAAATAATATTACATATTGAGGAAATATGGATGTGGATGATAAAATACACCCCAGTAAATACTAAATTATAAACAATCTCGGATAAAAATGAGATTGTGATATTTCCCTTACCTTAGGTCCGATTTGCTTTGTAAATGTCCGAACCTCCTGTATAATGATTTAAATAATATCATTTACTTATTATAGAATCATATTCATTGTTATTATATCATATATGGTTCACTTATGACTTTATATTACACGTTCTTTTGTAAATTCATATTAAAGTAGCGTTTTGGGTAAAATCGTCTCATTTGTCATTCGTGTTTTAACTTGTAATTATTCATATGATTACTTAGATAATTATTACTTATTTATAGAATATAAAACATGATTTATATATATTCATAATATACATATATATAATGGATCGATAAATGGAATGAAATACACCATTCATGGAGACGGTAGGCAGTGCGTACGCATGAACGCTATTTTCTTTTCGTTATTGAATTTAGTGGAATTAAGTAGATGACATACCTATATTTACACATAAATCCAGTTGCTTTATAATGTCATATATTTCATTATTATTGCTTATTTATACTTTAAAATCATTCTGAAATGGTTAACATGGAGAATGAATCTCATCGCGTCGTGGAGAGGGTAGTCCGTACGTACGCACGAGCGATGATATCATTTCCATAATTATTGAATTTAATTGGAGTGGATGATACAATATATCAGAATAAATATGATGTTCTAATAACTATGTATAGTTATTCTTTACACCATTATACCCATCCATGTAAGGTGGTGGTGGAAAATAGATTACACCACGACGTGGAGACGGTATTCCGTACGTACGCACGCGCGGTGATTTCTTTTTCCGTAGGATGGATAGATGGTGAAATAGGGTTGTTTCATACTTATAATAACATATCAGTATATGAGTGATAATTATGTTATTACTTAATAATGAAACAACCTAAGAAGAAGAAGTTGATGAAGAAATAAAGATGAAAGAATTGGTAACAGAAATTACCTCTTCTTTGAAGCGCCTCTTTGAGATCTCCTTTTAGGGCACTAAAATTGGTATTTGATGAAGACCAGAACCTCTAGGATGTTTCTAAGGAAGTGTAGAAGATAATTTGGCAGGTTTTTTCCGAGATTGAAGGCTCAAAGTTGTGTGAGGAAGAGGGGGCGGAGGTTCCCTTTTATAATGGAGGAGAGGGGCACCTTAGGAAAATCTCAAAATATTATTTTATATTAAGGTCAAATTCGGTTTATAATGGTTCCAAAGTGACTTATTTAGAATATAAGGTAGGTATGGGTCACAATACTCTCATCTAATAGGATTTAGACAGGTTTAGGTTATTATTTTTACCTTATAAATTAGATTTAACTCTAAGTTAGATAATTTAACTTTTACCGTGTCTTTTTGTTTTCTTACACTATATGGTTAATAAACTTACTATAACAAGTCAAATGAACCCCAAGTTGTTTATTATTAATATATATATCCTTATCTAAGTCATTTAGCCGAACCTTATATTTTTAGGAATTAAATAACAATTAATAATATAATATTTGTTTTAAAAACTAATTTATGTCAATTTTGACACTATTTGGTACATGATTTTTATGAAATTCATAACAGAATGATAAGTTCTTACCAAGTTACTTATATCAACAATAACATGTCATATTAACCTAAAAAATTAATTTAAGTCATAAAAAGTTTCAAATTATATTTATTTGGGTATTTATAACATCAATTATGTAAATATTTCATTAATAAGATAATTACTGCATCATCGTTGTGTCATAAATAAATTAAATTATTTACTGTCTAAAAATTAAAAATAAAATACAATTATGTAGGAAATCTTTTTAGCTTTATAATGAATATTTACAATAGAATTTATCTTATGTATAACTCCATATTAAAAATGTTTTAGTAAATAAACTTTGATTTTAACTCTTTTAACCCTTCTTTAAATTAATTAATAATAAATGACCTAATCTAATCCAAGTGGGCCTAAATGGTCATATTTTATTCCTAAGATTGTTTTTGGTCGAATTAAACTTGTCCAATAGAATTAAGACATGTGTTAGGTTAATAATAATATCATTTCTACCCTTAATTACCCTATTTACTTTTAACCGTGGTAAAAAAAGTAAAAAGTTACTATTCACCAAAAAAATATTTTCATCTCATTGAACAACATTTTACTTACTGAAATCAACAGTGTCTCTCGGATTTTTGAAATTCCACTCACAGAAGCGGTAAAATTTAGTTTTATGAACAATTCAGTTTTTTTAACTACCACTTAGTGGTTTCACTATTCATCAAAAATTTAAAGTTTTCAGAAAAATACCAAAAATTAGACCTAAGCTATATTTGATATTATGAACTCAAAAATGATATCTATTTTACCAAATTCAAAACATATCAATTTCATTAATTAATTTAAAAATTAATTCCCGTCGTGAAAACAAATAGCGTGTTTTTAAGAGATAATAACTATCAAAAGATTGACACCTGTTTATGTCTGGTTTAAATGTGAAATTACATCCAATGACCAACATTGTATTAAATTTTAAAAATATATTCTAAATATACTTTAAAACCACTAAAATTAATAATTTATCACTATTAATTATTTTGATTGAAAAAGTTGTTTTTAATTAAAATTTAGTAATTTTCACTATTCATTAAAATATGAAAGTTATCCGAAAATCACCAAAATTTCACCCTAAGATAATTTCGATATTCCGAATCCAAAAATGAAGTCCATTTTGAAAAATAAAATTTACAAAATTTCAAAAATTTGTTATTACTATTCATAATGGCTATTTTTAATAATATTTTAATAGCATATCGTTGTTTAGTGAAATTCGATATTGCGTACTACACACGCTATCAAAGAAGGCCGTGATTGCGTGTAATGAAAGGAAAGTCAAGGATACGTGTTGTTCAAGCTCCTTTTGGTGTAGCGTACAACAGAAGACATTAATGAAATTAAAAATAATATTTTTCATAAAATCTCGGGGTGTTACATTCTACCCCCCCTTAAAATGAATTTCGCCCTCGAAATTCTTCGGGGTTATAAATGGTTTACTATTAGAAAGTTTCTTTAATCGAAACCCACATCATAATAAGGAATACCAAAACCAATCTTTAAAAACAAAAGTATGAAACGTAATTGTTACCCAAATAAACTAATCACTGGGTTTCCACATAGGTGAAAATATGGATATGGAAGAAAAATCTAACCATCATGTTCTGATGGAGAGTGGTAGAGAACATGGCTATGGAAAATCCAACAATCACAAATCCATAAATTTGTGACGATCTAAGGTACCATCTGATTAATCAGATATAAGATCACTAGGACAACATTTTTGGTTTTCAAGATCATTTCCCTAAAGTTGATGAAATTGGAATTAGAAGAAATACTTTCGTGATTTTGGTATAGTCTCACTGTTTGTCGTTCTTTGGACAATTTCCACTTCATCTCTTAAATAAATGAAGTTGAATTTTGTCATTCGTGATGTGTTAGTAGATCATGTTATAGAATGATGGGTCATCCCATCACTTTCAAACAAAAGGTTAGCAAAAGTTATAAGTCCATCTTATGGTTAATCGTATATGGTCCCAAAAATGAACTTATACTTCATATATAATACCGCTTAGTAAAATAAAACTAGTTTCTACTAAATAGAGACTTCTTGTAGGCCAGTGGTAGGTGATAAAGGCCAGTCGCACTTCGGTTGTGGGTTCTATTCCCATAGCCTTGTCCGACGCCATGGGATGTCACCCATCCTGCAGGTTGTCCTTTTTCTAAAACTATATTACTATAACAGCCCATCAATAATATCGAAAAAACTTTTATCCTTAAACAATACTAACTTATGTCCAACATAATCCATTCCAATCTTTAGGCTTATCCATAATACTTCGGTCCAAGCTCATAGTATAATGAAAATGATTACTTGAAATGTCACAGAACAATCACGTGAATGCCATCATTTATCCACCATATATCATAGGATATATCTTGTTGGTAAAATTACAAACATGTGAATACCTTAATCATATATTCTCTTGAAGAATGAATACCCATTGAACCATAGTGAAATCATGAATGCAGTTAAAAGTTAACACCTTCCACATACCAAAATCCTCAAAATTATATATACTCAAACCACGATATCACTTAGTCCTTATATCAATCATGAGCTCATGAATACAATCAAACATCTCATTATTGTCTTATCCCTTCATTATGCGCATATCATCTACATTCCAAAAATGTCTGAATAGCCTTTCATGGATACTGGTACCATTAATCATACACTTTCAAAACTCAAGGAAAGACAATAGTGTAACAATCCTTAGATGTCTCTTTATTCCATAGTACCATGAGATTACTTATACAACATTACACATGATAAACATGTAGTCATTCCACTACATTCTTAAACCATTGACCGATCTTCAACAATTATTTCATCTCACATATCATTTGTAGTCTCTTCATCATCATCCACATAAATACTACCCATACGACCATACTGATTCTCTTCATGAGACTTTCCCTTAGGGCATTGGTTTGCATAATGCCCGTACATTCCACATTTACAACATTTAACCATTGTTGATGTCGTAGGAATACCATTATCCTCATCCCTAGCGTTAACTGAACCTTTTCCTTGGCACTTACTGGCTTTGTGTCCTTCTTTTCCACACCCAATGCATCTTCCAGTTCCTTTGAGACATTCTCCTTGATGCCTCTTCCCACATGATTTACATAGGGGAAATTGAACTTTCTTTCCTCTATGATCATCATGAAACTCCATCTTTCTCTTATTAGACGAGTCAGGAAACTTACCAAATTTTACTTTATTGATCATATTATGAGATTGCTGATTCGGCATAATAATGATGTTTGGACCTCCAAATCCCATTTCATTTGGTTGCTCATGAAGAATATCATTACATTGTCCATCATATCCTCCATTATCGTGAATCATCTTGTTTCCAGCCATTTTCTAAAAACCAAAAAGAATAGTGTGAGAGGAAAAAAACATAATAAAGGGGGAGTAACTTCAATATCTAACATCTTTGGTTAAATTATAATATCCTTAGTTAAATTCTAGGACTATAAACTATACGTATACTTATCCTTAGGTACATCCCTTGACATACCTTAGAAATATCTCTAGGGATCTCACTAACACATCCTAGTTTCCAAAGGTTGACTAAACCTTTCCTCTGATACCAACTGTAGAGACCCGAAGCTTGATGTACATGGACATTACATTACTTTTGCGTAATACTTAGTACATAACAAAAACACACACACAAGGATCATAATAGTTTAGTGTCTTTGGAAACTCGGAACGTAATATTATAATCGTGGTGAAAGATCTTCAATATCTCCCATAAAGATTGTAACACCCGAGACTTTTATGTTATATAAATCATCAAAGGAATCTTTTTCTACACAACACTTGCTTGGCTTGCTTTGCACGCAATCGCGACCTTCCTCGATAGCTTGCGTCGTACGCAATACCGAGTTTCACTAAACAACAATATGCTATTAAAACTAGCCGTTATGAATAGTAATAACCACTTTTTAAAATTTTATAAATTTTATTTTTCAAAATGGACTTCATTTTTGGACTCAGAATATCGAAATTAGCCTAGGGTGAAATTTTGGTATTTTTCTGAAAACTTTCAATTTTTGATGAATAGTGAAACCACTAAGTCGTAGGTTAAAAAACTGAATTTTGCATAAAACTTAATTTTACCGCTTCTGTGAATGGAATTTCGAAAATCCGAGAGACACGGTTAATATCAATGACTAAAATGTGGTTCAATGAGATGAAAATAATTTTTTGGTGAATAGTAACTTTTTACTTTTTTTACCACGGTTAATAGTAAATAGGGTAACTAAGGGTAAATATGATATTAATATTACCCTAACACATGTCCTAATTCTATTGGACAAGTGTAATTCGACCAAAAACAAACTTAGGAATAAAATATGACCATTTAGGCCCACTTGGATTAGATTAGGACATTTATTATTAATTTATTTAAAGAAGGGTTAAAATAGTTAAAATCAAAGTTTAATAAGTAAATCATTTTTAATATGGGGGTATACATAAGATAAATTCAATTTTAAATACTCATTAGAAAGCTAAAAAGATTTCCTACATGATGGTATTTTATTTGTAATTTTTAGACATCATATAATTTAATTTATATGTGACACAAAGATGATGCAGTAATTATCTTATTAATGAAATATTGACATAATTGATAATATAAATACCAAAATAAATGTAATTTAAGACTTTTTATGAATTCCACTAATTTTCTAGGTTGATATGATATATTAGTGTTGATGTAATCAACTTGGTTCGAACATATAATTCTGTTATGACTTTCACAAAAATCATATATCAAATAGTGTCAAAATTGACACAAAATAGTTTTTAAATCAAATATTATATTATTAATTGTTATTTTATTCCTAAAAATCTAAGGTTCTTCCAAATGACTTAGATAAGGATATATATATTAATAATAAACAATTTGGGGTTCGTTTGGCATGTTATAGTAAGTGTATTAACCATATAGTGAAAGAAAACAAAAAGACACGGTAAAAGTTAAATTAATTAACTTAGAGTTAAATCTAATTGATAAGGTTAAAATGATACCCTAAACTTGTCTAAATCCTATTGGTTGATAGGATTTCGACCCATCCCCACTTTATCTTCGAAATAAGACCCTTTGGAACCATTATAAACCGATTTTGACTTTAATATAAAATAATATTTTGAGATATTCCTAAGGTGCCCCTCTCCTCCCTTATAAAAGGGCACCTCCTCCCCCTCCTCCTCACACCAATTTGAGCACTCAAGCTCGGAAAACCCCTGCCATTTTCCCTTCTCCACTTCCCGAGAATAATCCTAGAGGTCATGGTCTTCTCCAAAGACCAATCTTAGTTCCTTAAGTGGAGGATTCAAAAAGGCGTTCCAAAGAAGAGGTAATATCCATTACCGATCTTTTCAATTTCTTTCTTCTTCAACTTCTTCTTCTTTAGTTGTTTCATGATAAAGTAATAACATCAGTATTACTTACATACTGATATGTTATTATAAATATGAAACAACCCTAATTCACCTTCTATCCATCCTACGGAAAAATGAAATCACCGCGCGTGCGTACGTACGGAATACCGTCTCCACGCCGTGGTGTAATCTATTTTCCACCATCACCTTACAAGGATGGGTATAATGGTGTAATGAGTAACTATATATGATTATTATTAAGTAATATTGATACTGAAATAATATATATATATATATATACTCCAATACAATTCCACGATCATAGGAACGATATCATCACTCGTGCGTACGTACGGAATACCGTCTCCACGATGTGATGCGACTCGTTCTACATGATCTTCATTTAATAATGATTGTATAAATGAATTGAATGAATGAATATGGTATATACTACACTAATACCATTCTGGAAATGAATTATCTATAACCTAAAGATAAGAATAAGAATTTATTCGACAAAACACGCATAAGAACAAAAAGTTATAAAGACCCGAGTAACAAGTAACAATGAAATATTACTAACAAGAAGCTAATAATATGACCATATATGATCTCATATCAATATGTATGATTCTGGAATAAGTCAATAACATTATTTAAACCATTATACAGGAGCTTCGGACACGAACAAAGCAAATCGGACCTAAGGTAAGGGAAATATCACAATCTCATTTTTATCCGAGATTTTTTATTCGTTAGTATTTACTGGGGTGTATTTTATCATCCACATCCATGTTCCCTCAATATGAAATATTGTTTCCATCCACTTGCAATAGTTTAAATCCAATTTTACCCTTAGGTGAGTTTTTAGTAAAGATTATGAAAGGAATCTTTTGTCGTTTTTCCGTACGAGGTACTTTTTGACTTTTCCGACAAAAGTACGAAGAATGTTTTTTTTAACTTATACGGCTTGAATGGATTTTTAAAACGTTATTTCCAAGAAGCTTCCTTTACAAGTTTTCAAGTTTATTTTTAATCAACTTCTTTTATTTTAAAGTTGTATGACATGTTATGAAAGGAAAAATGTTTTTGAATAAGAAATGATATTTTCCTCAAGAATGAAGTTCAAGTGTTTTATCAAAATTATTTTCCATCTAAGATAATAAAGGGTTCTGTTTTTATCCCTATTATTACATTGATTTGATCATGTTGTGATGGAAATATTTTTATGAATTCCATTATCTTATATGAATTGATTTATGATGTCATGATGTTTCAAGAATCCCATTTTTGTTACATGTGTTATGCGATGATGTATGTTTTATGATTATGTGGCACACATAAGAAAGGATTCATTATAAGATGGGTGGGACCTATATCTCCCTCCAATGCATTGGGTAATGATTTTATATCTCATGAGATAGACATGGCTGGAACGGAAGGTTATTTTGGTTCAGTAATACAGGACTGAAACGAGGAGTGAACTCGGTTCAGAAAGGGACTTTGTCCACTAAGATAGTCTTGGAAATGAGTCATGACTAACAATAAATGATTTTCCATGATTATGTGTGCATGCCACAAAGATTCAAGTTTTATGTTATGATTATGGGGATCTCATTTTCACTTCTATGATTTATTCCATGTTAAGATATTATGATCTCTTTTGCAGGTTTTAATTTTCAAAAAGATATGATATGATTTTTATTTCCTTTATTTGCCCTTGCTGAGCATTTGAGCTCACCCTTTTATGTTTTCTTTTCCCCAGGCCAGGAAGATGGATATTAAGTAGAATATGCTAAAAGGGACCCTAGATATGATGAAATAAATGGGAGACACTGTAGAAGATTTATGAACCAGTTGTTTATGTTTCCCAGTTTCTAAAGACACTATACCAATACGGTCCTTTGTGGTTTTGTCATATGTTGTAATAAGTGTGATTCAATTTTGAAGTATTAACAATGTATGTAAAGTATGGGTCGTTATAGTTGGTATCAGAGGAAAGGTATAGTCAACCTTTGGAATCTAGGATGTGAAAGCCTTAGTAAGAACCCTAAGGATAAGTCTAAGCATAGAACACAATCTTAGTGTTTTAGAAATGGCCTTGAATAACCTAGGATAAGACCTTAAGCATGAAAATTTTATTCTTGAATTATGTGGTTTCCTATTATAATTAGTGTTGCTCACACTATTCTTCTTGGTTTTAGTCAATGGCTGGAACCCGAAGGAACCGTGTTAATGCGGAATGCGATGGGCAATGCAATGATTGTCCCCCTGAGCAACCAAACGATATGGGAGCTGGAATGCAAAATCTTGTAGCCATGCTCACACAACTTTCTCAAGCTATGAATCATGCAGGATTTCCAAACGAACAAAGAAGGGAGCAACATTCTGTTGAATCCTTCATGCGGCAGCGTCCACCATCTTTCAGCGGGTCTACTGATCCATTAGTTGCTGAACAATGGATTAGTACTACTGAAAAGATATTTTCAGTTCTTCAATGTTCTGAGCATGATAAAGTCATCCTAGCAGTGTATCGTTTGGAAGGAGATGCGGATCAATGGTGGAATCTTGTTAAGAATACGAGGCAAAGGGATGAAATTGAGTCTATGGAATGGGACGAGTTCAAGAACTTATTTTTCAATAAGTACTTCCCTCGTATTCTCCGAACAAAGATGGAGAAAGAGTTCCTTGAACTGAAGCAAAGGGATGATGAATCTGTTAGTACCTATGAAGCAAATTTTACAAGACTTCCAAGGTACGCTTCTGGTATTATTATCCAACCTGAGAGTAAGATCGATCGATTCTTTAGTGGCTTAAAACCAAGTCTTCGAAGGGCGTTAGCCATAAGGGACTTCAATAGCTATGAGGAAATCGTTCGCTGTGCTCTCAAAGTCGAGATGGAGATTGGAATAACCCATCAGTCACATGGGTTTGATAAGAAGAGGAAGATGGAATTAAAAGGAAACTCTAAAGAACACAATGAAAAAGAAGATGAACTTTACCTTATGCTCAAAGTGTGGAAAGAAACATGGAGGGAGTTGTCTTAAAGGGACAAGTAAATGTTTTAAATGTGGAAAAGAAGGTCATCGGGCATTTGAATGCCGTGATAATGGGAAGAAGATGTCTAATGACACAAACAAAGGAAGGGATACACAGAATGAACCTACTACAATTCAATGTTTCAAGTGCAAGGAGATGGGGCATTATGCCAATCAATGCCCAAATCCAAGGGTTGATGATGATGGTCGACGTCAACAAACTCTTAAGGCTAAAGAAAAAGGAAATTCACATGCAATTTCTATCAGCGATGTGGAGTACGATAACGATGTGGTGAAAGGTACACTTACCATCCACTCTAAAGTAGCAAATGTTTTATTTTATTCTGGATCCACCCACTCTTTTATTTCTGAAGACTTTTCTAAGGGTATCTCTGTATTACCTCAACAATTAGATGTTGAGTTAGCTGTGACAACACCTAATGGCACATCAATCGCATCAAAAGTTTATAATTCTTCTCCGATCGAAGTTTGTGGGAAAGTGCTTCCTGCAAATCTTGTGATCCTTCCTTTAGTGGAATTTGATTTGATTCTTGGCATGGATTGGATTTCTCTACATGGAGCTCATATCGATTTCCAAAGAAGGGAAGTCACATTTCATATTCCAGATCAATCTACGATCGTCTGTCAATGCAAGGATGAACATAACCTTCCAGTGGAAATTTCTTCCATCTTATGGGTATTGATTCCACTAAATGAAGGTTATTTATCTCAAATTGTTGGTGAGAAACTCACGATTAAGAATATGCCCATTGTACGGGAGTTTGATGATGTCTTTCCGGAGGAATTACCGGGTCTTCCACCAAATCGTGAAGTTGAGTTTTCAATAGAACTCGTACCGGGTGCTTTGCCTATTTCAAAGACACCTTATAGAATGGCCCCAATTGAGTTGCAGTAATTGAAGAAGCAACTCCAAGAGAATCTTGATAAGGGATTAATACGCCCTAGTGCGTCACCTTGGGGAGCACCTGTTCTATTTGTTAAGAAGAAAGATGGATCAATGAGACTTTGCATTGATTATCGAGAACTTAACAAGATCACTATCAAGAACAAATATCCTCTCCCACGCATTGATGACTTATTTGACCAACTACGCGGAGCTCAATACTTTTCCAAGATTGATCTTCATTCAGGGTATCATCAATTAAGGGTCAAAAGGGAGGATATACCAAAGACGGCTTTCCGTACAAGTATGGACACTATGAATTTATAGTGATGCCATTTGGTCTTACTAATGCCCCTGCTAACTTCATGGATCTAATGAATAGAGTCTTTAGAGACTATCTTGATCAATTTGTGGTAGTCTTTATAGACGATATTCTTGTCTATTCAAAGAGCAAGGAAGAGCATGAAGATCACTTGAGAATTATATTGAAGACCCTGAGAAAGGAGAAGTTTTATACCAAATTTACCAAGTGTGAATTTTGGATTCAAAAAGTTGCATTTTTGGGTCATATAATCTCAAAAGAGGGGATATCTGTGGATCCAGCAAAAACAGAGGTTATCGAAAGATGGTCAAGACCAACAACAGTAACTGAGATCCGAAGTTTTCTTGGTTTGGCTGGATATTATCGACGTTTTGTAAAAGATTTTTCACGATTATCTAATCCAATCACCAAGTTGACTCGGAAAGGAGTTAAGTTTGTCTGGACAGAGGAATGTGAAGAGAATTTCAAGGAGTTGAAAAGAAGGTTATCCAGTGCACCTGTGCTCACACTTCCTTGTAGTGGAGAAAGGTTTGTGATCTACAGTGATGCATCCAAGAAGGGATTGGGGTGTGTTCTTATGCAAAATGATATGGTGATAGCTTATGCCTCACGACAGTTGAAAATCCATGAGCAAAATTACCCAACACATGATTTGGAGTTGGCTGCGGTAATCTTTGCATTAAAGATTTGGAGGCATTACCTTTATGGTGAAAGGTGTGATATTTATACTGATCATAAAAGTTTAAAGTATATTTTCACACAAAAGGAGTTGAATATGCGTCAAAGAAGATGGTTGGAACTGATTAAGGATTATGACTGCTCAATCCATTACCACCCTGGGAAAGCAAACAAGGTGGCAGATGCATTAAGTCGACAAGACCATGCTAGTTTATCCATGATGAGGATCACAAAAGATCCAATATTTATGGATTTACAAAGGATAGATCTTGGAATTATAATGGAAGGGGAAAAATCTTATCTTTCTCAAATAAATGTTCAACCATCTATACATGTGAAGATTAAAGAGGCACAGAAAGAAGATGTCGAGTTACAAAAGAAGGTGAGAAATGTTCCTGAATTCAACCTTGATTGTGATGGGATAATAAAGTTCAGGAATCGGGTTTGTGTTCCTTCCATCCCCGAATTAAAGAAGGAGCTACTGGATGAGGCTCATTGTTCTTCATTCTCTATTCATCCTGGAAGCACGAAGATGTATAGGGACCTGAAAGAGTAATTCTGGTGGGATGGCATGAAAAGAGATGTTGCTGAATATGTCTCTCGATGCTTGGTTTGTCAACAAGTTAAAGCTGAGAGACAGAAGTCTAAGGGGATGTTACAACCATTACCCATACCCGAATGGAAATGGGAAAACATCACTATGGACTTTGTCACTGGACTTCCTAAAACATCCAAAGGCAATAATGCTATCTGGGTCATAGTTGATCGTCTTACAAAGTCTGCACACTTCATTGCTATTAGAGAGGATTTCTCTCTAGATCAGCTTGCCAGGATATATATAAAGGAAGTGGTAAGATTGCATGGAGTACCACTTTCTATTATATCTGATCGAGATCCGAGATTTACCTCGAAGTTCTGGCGAAGTCTTCAGCATACTCTGGATACAGAGTTGAGTTTCAGCACTGCTTATCATCCCCAGACAGACGGTCAGTCTGAGAGAACAATTCAAACCCTAGAAGATATGTTGAGAGCTTGCTCTATGGATTTCAAAGGAGGTTGGGATCAACACCTACCTTTGGTGGAATTTTCTTATAATAGTAGCTTTCACTCCAGTATTCAGATGGCTCCTTATGAAGATCTCTATGGAAAGAAATGCAGGACTCCAACTTGCTGGGATGAAGTTGGGGAAAGAAAGCTATTAGGACCTGATCTCGTTGATGAAATGGCAGAAAAGGTCAGATCTATTCAACAACACATAAGAGCAGCTCAGAGTCGACAGAAAAGTTATGCCGACAACCGAAGAAAAGACCTAGAGTATGAAGTGGGTGAAAAAGTGTTCTTACGAATATCTCCCTGGAAGAGGGTTATGAGATTTGGAAAGAAGGGGAAGTTGAGCCCTAGATATATCGGTCCTTTTGAAATACTGGATCGTGTTGGGAAGGTAGCTTACCGATTGGCACTTCCACCGAATCTCTCTCAAGTTCACGATGTGTTCCACGTATCTCTCCTGAGAAAGTACATACCAGATCCTTCACATGTACTCAGCTCAGAAGTTGTACCGCTAGAGCAAGATCTTTCTTATGAAGAACAGCCGATAGAGATTCTGGATCGTAGCGAAAAAGTCCTACGAAACAAGACCACTCGCTTGGTGAAAGTTTTATGGAGGAACCACCAACTTGAAGAAGCTACATGGGAGCTTGAGGATATGATGAGGGAGAAGTATCCTCATTTGTTTGTTACAAAGTGACGAATTTCGAGGGCGAAATTCTTTTTAAGGGGGGTAGAATGTAACACCCGAGACTTTTATGTTATATAAATCATCAAAGGAATCTTTTTCTACACAACACTTTCTTGGCTTTCTTTGCACGCAATCGCGACCTTCCTCGATAGCTTGCGTCGTACGCAATACCGAGTTTCACTAAACAACAATATGCTATTAAAACTAGCCGTTATGAATAGTAATAACCACTTTTTAAAATTTTATAAATTTTATTTTTCAAAATGGACTTCATTTTTGGACTCAGAATATCGAAATTAGCCTAGGGTGAAATTTTGGTATTTTTCTGAAAACTTTCAATTTTTGATGAATAGTGAAACCACTAAGTGATAGGTTAAAAAACTGAATTTTGCATAAAACATAATTTTACCTCTTTTGTGAATGGAATTTCGAAAATCCGAGAGACACGGTTAATATCAAGGACTAAAATGTGGTTCAATGAGATGAAAATAATTTTTTGGTGAATAGTAACTTTTTACTTTTTTTACCACGGTTAATAGTAAATAGGGTAACTAAGGGTAAATATGATATTAATATTACCCTAACACATGTCATAATTCTATTGGACAAGTGTAATTCGACCAAAAACAAACTTAGGAATAAAATATGACCATTTAGGCCCACTTGGATTAGATTAGGACATTTATTATTAATTTATTTAAAGAAGGGTTAAAATAGTTAAAATCAAAGTTTAATAAGTAAATCATTTTTAATATGGGGTTATACATAAGATAAATTCAATTGTAAATACTCATTAGAAATCTAAAAAGAGTTCCTACATGATGGTATTTTATTTTTAATTTTTAGACATCAAATAATTTAATTTATATGTGACACAAAGATGATGCAGTAATTATCTTATTAATGAAATATTGACATAATTGATAATATAAATACCAAAAGAAATGTAATTTAAGACTTTTTATGAATTCCACTAATTTTCTAGGTTGCTATGATATATTAGTGTTTATTTAATCAACTTGGTTCGAACATATAATTCTGTTATGACTTTCACAAAAATCATATATCAAATAGTGTCAAAATTGACACAAAATAGTTTTTAAATCAAATATTATATTATTAATTGTTATTTTATTCCTAAAAATCTAAGGTTCGGCCAAATGACTTAGATAAGGATATATATATTAATAATAAACAATTTGGGGTTCGTTTGGCATGTTATAGTAAGTGTATTAACCATATAGTGAAAGAAAACAAAAAGACACGGTAAAAGTTAAATTAATTAACTTAGAGTTAAATCTAATTGATAAGGTTAAAATAATACCCTAAACTTGTCTAAATCCTATTGGTTGATAGGATTTCGACCCATCCCCACTTTATCTTCGAAATAAGACCCTTTGGAACCATTATAAACCGATTTTGACTTTAATATAAAATAATATTTTGAGATATTCCTAAGGTGCCCCTCTCCTCCCTTATAAAAGGGCACCTCCTCCCCCTCCTCCTCACACCAATTTGAGCACTCAAGCTCGGCCAACCCCTGCCATTTTCCTTTCTCCACATCCCTAGGATAATCCTAGAGGTCCTGGTATTCTCCAAAGACCAATCTTAGTTCCTTAAGTGGAGGATTCAAAAAGGCGTTCCAAAGAAGAGGTAATATCCATTACCGATCTTTTCAATTTCTTTCTTCTTCAACTTCTTATTCTTTAGTTGTTTCATGATAAAGTAATAACATCAGTATTACTTACATACTGATATGTTATTATAAATATGAAACAACCCTAATTCACCTTCTATCCATCCTACGGAAAAATGAAATCACCGCGCGTGCGTACGTACGGAATACCGTCTCCACGCCGTGGTGTAATCTATTTTCCACCATCACCTTACAAGGATGGGTATAATGGTGTAATGAGTAACTATATATGATTATTATTAAGTAATATTGATACTGAAATAATATATATATATACTCCAATACAATTCCACGATCATAGGAACGATATCATCACTCGTGCGTACGTACGGAATACCGTCTCCACGATGTGATGCGACTCGTTCTACATGATCTTCATTTCATAATGATTGTATAAATGAATTGAATGAATGAATATGGTATATATTACACTAATACCATTCTGGAAATGAATTATCTATAACCTAAAGATAAGAATAAGAATTTATTCGACAAAACACGCATAAGAACAAAAAGTTATAAAGACCCGAGTAACAAGTAACAATGAAATATTACTAACAAGAAGCTAATAATATGACCATATATGATCTCATATCAATATGTATGATTCTGGAATAAGTCAATAACATTATTTAAACCATTATACAGGAGCTTCGGACACGAACAAATCAAATCGGACCTAAGGTAAGGGAAATATCACAATCTCATTTTTATCCGAGATTGTTTATTCGTAAGTATTTACTGGGGTGTATTTTATCATCCACATCCATGTTCCCTCAATATGAAATATTGTTTCCATCCACTTGCAATAGTTTAAATCCAATTTTACCCTTAGGTGAGTTTTTAGTAAAGAATTTGAAAGGAATCTTTTGTCGTTTTTCCATACGAGGTACTTTTTGACTTTTCCGACAAAAGTACGAAGAATGTTTTTTTTAACTTATACGGCTTGAATGGATTTTTAAAACGTTATTTCCAAGAAGCTTCCTTTACAAGTTTTCAAGTTTATTTTTAATCAACTTCTTTTATTTTAAAGTTGTATGACATGTTATGAAAGGAAAAATGTTTTTGAATAAGAAAGGATATTTTCCTCAAGAATGAAGTTCAAGTGTTTTATCAAAATTATTTTCCATCTAAGATAATAAAGGGTTCTGTTTTTATCCCTATTATTACATTGATTTGATCATGTTGTGATGGAATTATTTTTATGAATTCCATTATCTTATATGAATTGATTTATGATGTCATGATGTTTCATGAATCCCATTTTTGTTACATGTGTTATGCGATGATGTATGTTTTATGATTATGTGGCACACATAAGAAAGGATTAATTATAAGATGGGTGAGACCTATATCTCCCTCCAATGCATTGGGTAATGATTTTATATCTCATGAGATAGACATGGCTGGAATGGAAGGTTATTTCGGTTCAGTAATACAGGACTGAAACGAGGAGTGAACTCGGTTCAGAAAGGGACTTTGTCCACTAAGATAGTCTTGGCAATGAGTCATGACTAACAATAAATGATTTTCCATGATTATGTGTGCATGCCACAAAGATTCAAGTTTTATGTTATGATTATGGGGATCTCATTTTCACTTCTATGATTTATTCCATGTTAAGATATTATGATCTCTTTTGCAGGTTTTAATTTTCAAAAAGATATGATATGATTTTTATTTCCTTTATTTGCCCTTGCTGAGCATTTGAGCTCACCCTTTTATGTTTTCTTTTCCCCAGGCCAGGAAGATGGATATTAAGTAGAATATGCTAAAAGGGACCCTAGATATGATGAAATAAATGGGAGACACTGTAGAAGATTTATGAACCAGTTGTTTATGTTTCCCAGTTTCTAAAGACACTATACCTATACGGTCCTTTGTGGTTTTGTCATATGTTGTAATAAGTGTGATTCAATTTTGAAGTATTAACAATGTATGTAAAGTATGGGTCGTTATAAAGATATTCCCTTTTTTTAACCTAAAACCTTTATTTATATCCTGGGGAAAAGAAAACATAAAAGTGTGAGCTCAAATGCTCAGTAAGGGTAAGCAAAAGAAAAAATCAATCACATCATATTCATAAGAACATAACTTTTGGAAATCATAACCTGCAAAAGAGAGCATAATTTCATATCATGGGATAAATCATAGTAGTGAAATGAGATCCCAATAAGCATAACCTAAAACATGAAACTTTGTGGCATACACCCATAATCATAGAGAATCATTTCTTGTTAGTCATGACTCATTGCCAAGACTATCTTAGTGGACAAAGTCCCTTTCTAAATCGAGTCGCCCTCGTTTCAGTCCTGTTTCACTGAACCGGTATAACCTACCATTCCAGCTATGTCTATCTCATGAGATATGAAATCTTTACCCAATGCATTGGAGGGAGATATAGGTCCCACCCATCTCATAATGATACCATTCTTATGTGTGCCACAAAATCTTAAATCATACATCATTGCATAACCCATGTAATAAAAATGGGAATCTTAAACATCGTGACAACATAAAACAATTCATATAAGATAAAGGAATTCATAAAAATATTTCCATCACAGCATAATCAAATCCATGTAATAATAGGGATAGAAACAGAACCCTTTATTATCTTATATGGAAAATAATTTTGATAAAACACTTGAAATCCATTCTTGAGGAAAATATCCTTTCTACTTCAAAAACATTTTCCTTTCTTAACATGTATTACAATTTAAAACTAAAAGAAGTTGATTAAAAATAAACTTGAAAACTTGTAAAGGAAGATTCTTGGAAATAATGTTTTAAAAATCCATTCATGCCGTATAAGTTAAAAAAACATTCTTCTCGTACTTTTGTCGGAAAAGTCAAAAAAGTACCTCGTACGAAAAACGACAAAAGATTTCTTTCATATCTTTTACAAAAAACTCACCGAAGGGTAAAATTGGATTTAAACAATTGTAGGTGGATGGAAATAATACATATTGAGGAAATATGGATGTGGATGATAAAATACACCCCAGTAAATACTAAAGTATAAACAATCTCGGATAAAAATGAGATTGTGATATTTCCTTTACCATAGGTCCGATTTGCTTTGTAAGTGTCCTAACCTCCTGTATAATGATTTAAATAATGTCATTTACTTATTATAGAATCATATTCATTGTTATTATATCATATATGGTTCACTTATGACTTTATATTACCCGTTCTTTTGTAAATTCATGTTAAAGTAGCGTTTTGGGTAAAATCGTCTCATTTGTCGTTCGTGTTTTAACTTGTAATTATTCATATGATTACTTAGATCATTATTACTTATTTATAGAATATAAAACATGATTTATATATATTCAGAATATACATATATATAATTTATCGATAAATGGAAAGAAATACACCGTTCATGGAGACGGTAGGTCGTGCGTACACATGAACGCTATTTTCTTTTCGTTATTGAATTGAGTGGAATTAAGTAGATGACATACATATATATACACATAAATCCAGTTGCTTTCTAATGTCATATATTTCATTATTATTGCTTATTTACACTTTATAATCATTCTGAAATTGTTAACATGGAGAATGAATCCCATCGCGTCGTGGAGACGGTAGTCCGTACGTACGCACGAGCGATGATATCATTTCCATAATTATTGAATTGAATTGGAGTGGATGATACAATATATCAGAATCAATATGATGTTCTAATAACTATGTATAGTTATTCTTTACACCATTATACCCATCCATGTAAGGTGGTGGTGGAAAATAGATTACACCACGGCGTAGAGACGGTATTCCGTACGTACGCACGCACGATGATTTCTTTTTCCGTAGGATGGATAGATGGTGAAATAGGGTTGTTTCATACTTATAATAAAATATCATTATATGAGTGATACTGATGTTATTACTTCATAATGAAACAACCTAAGAAGAAGAAGTGGAAGAAGAAATAAAGATGAAAGAATTGGTAACGGAAATTACCTCTTCTTTGAAGAGCCTCTTTGAGATCTTCTTTTAGGGAACAATAATTGGTCTTTGAGGAAGTCCAGAACCTCTAGGATGTTTCTATGGAAGTGGAGAAGAGAATTTGGTAGGGTTTGTCCGAGCTTGAAAGCTCAATGTTGTGTGAGGAAGAGAGGGAGGAGGTGCCCTTTTATAAGGGAGGAGAGGGGCACATTAGGAAAATCTCAAAATATTATTTTATATTAAGGTCAAATTCGGTTTATAATGGTTCCAAAGGGACTTATTTCTAAGATAAGGTAGGTATGGGTCTAAATCCTCTCATCCAATAGGATTTAGACAGGTTTATGTTATTATTTTAACCTTATAAATTAGATTTAACTCTAAGTTAGATAATTTAACTTTTACCGTGCCTTTTTGTTTTCTTACACTATATGGTTAATAAACTTACTATAACAAGACAAACGAACCCCAAGTTGTTTATTATTAATATATCTATCCTTATCTAAGTCATTTGGCCGATCCTAAGATTTTTAGTAATTAAATAACAATTAATAATATAATATTTGTTTTAAAAACTAATTTATGTCAATTTTGACACTATTTGGTACATGATTTTTATGAAATTCATAACAGAATGATAAGTTCTAACCAAGTTACTTATATCAACAATAACAAGTCATATTAACCTTAAAAATTAATTTACGTCATAAAAAGTCTCAAATTATATTTATTTGGGTATTTATAACATCAATTATGTCAATATTTCATTAATAAGATAATTACTGCATCATCGGTGTGTCATAAAAAAATTAAATTATTTACTGTCTAAAAATTACAAATAAAATACCATTATGTAGGAAATCTTTTTAGCTTTATAATTAATATTTACAATCGAATTTATCTTATGTATAACCCCATATTAAAAATGTTTTCTTAAATAAACTTTGATTTTAACTCTTTTAACCCTTCTTTAAATAAATTAATAATAAATGTCCTAATCTAATCCAAGTGGGCCTAAATGGTCAAATTTTATTTCTAAGTTTGTTTTTGGTCGAATTAAACTTGTCCAATAGAATTAAGACATGTGTTATGTTAATAATAATATCATTTCTACCCTTAATTACCCAATTTACTTTTAACCGTGGTAAAAAAAGTAAAAAGTTACTATTCACCAAAAAAATTATTTTCATCTCATTGAACCACATTTTACATACTGACATCAACCGTGTCTCTCGGATTTTTGAAATTCCACTCACAGAAGCGGTAAAATTATGTTCTATGAACAATTCAGTTTTTTTAACTACCACGTAGTGGTTTCACTATTCATCAAAAATTCAAAGTTTTCAGAAAAATACCAAAAATTAGGCCTAAGATATATTTGATATTATGAACTCAAAAATGATTTCTATTCTACCAAATTCAAAACATATCAGTTGCATTAATTAATTTAAAAATTAATTCCCGTCGTCAAAACAAATAGCGTGTTCTTAAGAGATAATAACTATCAAAAGATTGACACTTGTTTATGTCTGGTTTAAAGTGAAATTACATCCAATGACCAACATTGTATTAAATTGTAAAAATATATTCTAAATATACTTTAAAACCACTCAAATTAATAATTTATCACTATTAATTATTTCGATTGAAAAAGTTGTTTTTAATTAAAATTTAGTAATTTTCACTTTTCATCAAAATATGAAAGTTATCCGAAAATCACCAAAATTTCACCCTAAGCTAATTTCGATATTCCGAATCCAAAAATGAAGTCCATTTTGAAAAATAAAATTTACAAAATTTCAAAAAGTGGTTATTACTATTCATAACGGCTGGTTTTAATAATATTTTAATAGCATATCGTTGTTTAGTGAAATTTGATATTGCGTACTACACACGCTATCAAGGATGGTCGTGATTGCGTGTAATGAAAGGAAAGTCAAGGATACGTGTTGTGCAAGCTCTTTTTGGTGTAGCATACAACACAAGACATTAATGAAATTAAAAATAATATTTTTCCTAAAATCTCGGGGTGTTACAGTACAAAAAAATAACATGCAATCAAACTAATTATTTTAATCCGGTTCAAGTATTTAATTAGGTCAATTTTATTGTGATCCAATGGACAGAACATGATAAATCTAAGATTTCACATAAACAAATAGAGAAGAAACAAATCCCCTACCTCAACGGTCAAGGAACACTCAAGAAACCGGGTCGATTCTCCATGAATCCTCCTTAGATCTCCTCCCCTATAACATCCAAGAACAAATCTCATCGTATCCAACATCTACATACCTAGATCTACCCGTAACAGGAATATATCTATGAAGAATACAAGATATGTGGAGTATATCTATGAAGATCTAGGAAACCAAACAAGAACGAGGACATACCTCAAGAAACCGTCTTCGATTTGCGAAGAGAAGCATCCGGATCGCCTCCAAAACACATCGGAGAGGTTCTTACACCTCCAAGGAAGGGTAATCCCGAGTTATGGCTGATTAGGGGCATAAACGAGGTGATTAAAGGAAAAAATGTCAAGATCCTAAATTTTAGTATCCAAATTTAAGTGATTGTATGGCCTAGTCGCACGGTTAGACAAACTGTGCCCTAACCGTGCGGTCACCACTACCTTAGCCACTCAGCTCGCTCGGTTTGGCAGCACGGTTTAGACAAACCGTGTGCCTCCTGTGTGGTCTCTACTACCATCAAGGCCAGCCACCCATGGCATGGCCGCACGGTTTAGTCAAACCGTGATCCTCTCGTGGAAAAACAATAACCCTTTAAATTTCCTTAAAAGTCCACCCAATTGCACCCCAATCCACCTTGACCTTTCAGATCACCTCCAACACCACATTTTCACAATGGAATGGACCGGAGAGTTCTGGGCCATTACAATACCAATCTATTCAAGGGTCCTAAACTAATAATCTTTTCACAACTTCCCTCCTATAATTTTAGGCATCCTTTCAGTGAACTAAATTGAGCTTCCTAATCTAATAATTCAATGGTACTAGTGAACTTTCCCTTATCCATGATCTCCCAAGTGAACATTCAAATAATGAGCATCCAAAACATTGAAACATGGCCATGAAAATAATTACCACACCAAACCATGACATAGGTCTCCTCATGGGGTGGAGAGTTACTAAATAAATGTCATTTCTATCAAGTTCCAAATATGTTTGTACTATATATATTATTAATACATATTAAATTACTTATTTAAAACCATTTGGAAAATTAATAAATATAATGGAATACACCAATAACACTAATCAATAATCACAATCAATCCATTTATGTTATAAAATAACTCCATAAATCAAACAGACACTCCTTTAATAATATGGAAATCCCTTAAACAAACAACCCCCCCACACACACTTTATAAATTTTTATTGTTCCAAGAAACTCTGATCATTAATTTATCTACAACAAAACCGTCATTTTGAATTTATTAAGCATTTAGAATTAAATAATCATAATTTTGAATAAAAGTATCATTGAATTGTTAAAATGCAACCATTATGTCAATTGAAACCCCAAAGTGACCAAAGAAAATGTTTTACCAGTCAAATTTAGATAACATATACTTCATTTATCTATTTAAAAATCATGTTTAGAACATATAGCATTATTGGATGTCTCAAATAAATGGAATGAAATATAATTTCCTATATCAACGGTTGTAAGGGTTCAGCTAAACCCTACACATCCTCTGGAAACCTGGGAAACAGTAATAGAGACTCACCGGGGGAATCTATTCACTATAGTAAAGGATTATGGGATGGTTTCCAGATGAGAAGGGCATGCTAAAGGAAGTCATGTGGGAAAGGGGGTACGCTAGGAGGTGGATGTGAAGGAGGCGAAAAAGGTGGAAGTGGTGGCGGTAGAGGAGGATGAGTCAGCGGCCGTAGAGGTGGAGGAGGAGGTGGCAGCGGCGGCATCGGGGGAGGAGGATGAGGAGGGGTCGTAGTGGAGGAGGGCTTGATAGTGTAGTGGTCAACTTTTGAGAAGGATTGAATGGGTGTGAGGGAGGAAGATCGTATTATGGTGGTTTAATAAAACCCACTGGAACATTTATCTGTGCTAGCTAAAAGCACTGATAAAGATAGAACTTTGTCAATGCTAAAAAGTATTGCTAAAGGTATAATTTTAATAATTTATTTATATTATTATATATTTATTTAAAATGATATATAGTAAAAATATTTATTTTTTATTTATATTTATAACTAAAAATATAATATATTAATAAATATTTCTATGTAATTTTAATAGATATACATTAATAAAATTGTAATATTATATGTATGATTTCATAATTAATTATATATGTATGTATATTATAATTTCAAATGTATTTGAAAAATATTTACAGATATGATTAAAAATATAATAAAATATATTTATTATTTAATTATATTTAATGTATCTTTATAAGTACATTTTAATTAAATTTATAGTTCAAATGGGTAACATTCTAAATTAATAAATAAACCACATCAATGGACAACATGATGTAATATATAAATGAGCATTCAAACATGATACATAACATATACACATGATCAATATATTCACCAACCAAATTCATTGGAAAACACATATATATTCAATTATTTTTAATATAAATATATATATATATATAATAAATTTTATTATATATTTATAGATAAAATAAATATATTAAATATATAAAATTTACTAAATATACTAAATTAGTCCAATATATCTAATATATTAATTATAACTAATATATAAAAATCTAATAAAAATATAATAAATATAATAAATATAATAAATATATATTATTCAATGTAATTTATTAAAATTTTATAATTATTTATTTATATATTTATATTTAATTATAATATTAGAAATAATTTTTTCAATTAACATATTCTATGTTTTTTTTTGAATTATTAAAAAATGTATATTAATTTTAAACATTTAACTTTTATTAAGTGTATACAAATAAACATTTTTTTTAACATAAATACAATAATTTTGTATAAATTAATAATATTATTCATTAAAAACTTTTATCAGTGGTAATAATAGTTTTGATAAATGCCCCCTTTATCAGTTCTTTTTTAACACTGATAAAGGGCACTTTTATCAGTGCTTTTAGGCAGTGTTGATAAAGGTCCACCCCTTTATCATCACTTTCTGCTTAGTACTAATAAAAGATTGTGGTTCCCTTTCCCTATTTCATGATAGATATATCAAAATATTACCATTCAATGTGATTATATATTTTCTCTACTTCCCTAGTAAAATAAACTCTGGACTTCTCTGTAACTCCATACGATAAGTGTTCAACATGTATCGGGAGATCCATATGTTCATCATGAGTTTCATCTTCTTTTTCTCATTATCCACAATTGAATTATAATTTTTTATTGAATTTGAATATTTAAAATGTAACACCCCAGGTAAATAAAGAATATGACATTTTTATATTTATCACTATTTGTGGGAAAAAAATATATTAATATTACTTTAAAGGGAACTCTATGATTGATGGCGTACCCAATACGCGAGAACGAGTTCCTTTGAAATCTTACATTGCACTCTAATAATAAAATAATATTATTTTAAATGGTAGTTAATGCATAGTCATTTTAAAGGCAGGAATGAACAGAACTAACTAAAAAATGATTATATATGATTGTAAAATATTTTTGGTTTTTACAATAAATGTTAGAGGATTAAAAATGCGAATGGATCCAATTTTTAAGCGTAAAGATTCTAATATGCTTTAAAAGGTCGATTAACCGCCTTTTGATGGCGAACCTCTTTTAAATCCACTTTTTTTGACAATTTTATGTGTTATATTTGACAAAATTAAATTCTTCTTTAGAATCGGGACATCAAAATTTACTTTGTGTAAATTTTTGGTATTTTTCCGATAAAGTTCATTTTTTAACGAATAGTGAAAAATGTTGTATTTTAATTCAAAATCTCTTTTTAATATAATTTATTTTTATGACTATATTATCTTTTGAATTGGTTTTAAAGTTAAATTAGAATATAGTTTTTCCATTTAATCCAATAGTGGTCGTTGGAATTAATTTCACTTTGAAATCGGACTTAAACTAGTCTCAATCTTTTGATACATTTTGTTTCATAAAAACACGCTATTTGTTTTGACAACAGGAATTAATTATTAAATTAATTAATTCAAATTATATGTTTTTAATTTTGTAAAATAGACATCATTTTTGACTTCGGAATATCAAATATATCTTAGGGTGAATTTTTGTTAATTTTCTGAAAAACTTCAATTTTCGATGAATAATGAAACCACTAAGTGTTACTTATAAAAATTGATTTTTCGTTTAAATGAAATTATTCCATATTTGTGTTTTGAATTTCAAAAATCCTACATACATGGTTTTCATTAAGAAGTAAAATTTGGTTCAATGGGATTAGAATAATTTTTTGGTCAATAGTAAATTATTATGTTTTTAATCGCGATTAGAGGTAATTAGTGTAGTTTAAGGTAAAAATAATGTTTTAATAAAATGAAATGACCTAGACACATGTCCTAAACTCATTGGATGTGTCATGGCCGACCAAGAAAATCCATGGGTCAACTTGGGGACCCCATGGAGCCACTTTGGTTGGAAAATGACATAAATACCTTTTTATTTAATGTTAAAGTAAATATGACACAAACATGAAAGGTTTTAATAAAACAATTTTTACATTGGGTTATACAAGTCCTATTTTTGACTATAAATAGTAATTGGAAAGATACCGAGATTTCATACATCATAGTATTTTTTTTATAATTTTTAGACATTAAATAAATTAAATTATTTATGACATCATGATGAGGCTGCGATGACCTCATTGTTTAATGATTTAAATAAAATGGAAATATAATGTAAAATCTAAGACCTACAAATCTCCAAAAACCTATTGGATGGGTGTATTTAGAACCCTTATCACCTTATAGTAGAAACACATCAATGTGGGACCATTAAAATCCGAATCTCATTCTAAAATAATGTAACATTTGTTTACTTTCCAAGAGTGACCCTCCTCTCCTCTTATAAAAAGCTCCCACCTCTACTTCCTTACCCGCACATACAAAGCCTTTGGCTCGGCCAAACCCTCCCCATTTTTTCAATACACATCCCTCTCTATCTCCTTGAAGCCTAACTTTGGGCATAAGTCTTCCCAAGGAAGCCTTTGCGCTCAAACCAAAGGGAGTTACCCGATTTTAAGGTAATGTCTTCACTTGAGTCCTTTTGTTTTATTTTGCTTTTCCAACCCCCTAAAATCTTTTTATTAATTTAATTTTTAAAAAATACATTATCTTCAATATACTAGGATGTTTTTATGATAAGGATTCGAGATACACTTACACACACCTACATCTAAAGGTTAAAGAATATACTGTTTCTGTGGATGGTGAATTTCTACCTCACAAAAGGATGATTGTTCAACATTATTCTAACACCTTAAAAGGTGGCCTTTAATATGACAATATATTTATATATGATATGTAATATGTTTATGTTTTACTTAATCTTCTGTATTTTTCATTTATGGCATACCTTTATTGTTTCTATTATGGGTAAATGCGATATCTTCATTCGAGGAAGTGCGGACTACCACCCCCTCAAAGTGATTTGATTCGTTAATACCATATGTGGTACGTATAAAGGATATATTTAATTATATTATATATTATACCATACTGTAATTAAGATACTATTATGTATCATTATGTTTTAATTCCATTAAATATGAAATAGAAATGGAAGTAGCGTTCATGCTTACGTACGGCTTACCGTCTCCATGAATGGTACATTTCATTTCTTATCTCAAAATGTTATGGACTATTATAAGTACATATATATAATGCATATATATGTAATATATTAAATCTAAATGATGGATATAATTCTGGAATTATTACATATATATATCTCTCATTTTGTTTTAATTCCATTAATATGACAAAAAATGAAAGTGGCGTTCATGCGTACGTACGACCTACCGTCTCCATGAACGGTGCTTTTAATTTTTATCTCCAAATTCTATGGAATAGTATAAAATGATTATATACTGGATATATATGATATTTAAAACATCAATAATATTCTGGATATGGTGTACCTATAACTACATGGAAAATTATTTTCTAACAAGTTCAATTTTTGACTCATGTACCAAACATCGACAAAAACATCTGATATGAACTCATATTATTAACCAATTATTATAACATTAAAATATGTGATATGAAATGAATGATAATATTTATAGTATGTCCTTAAGAAATTATAAATTGACAAAAGTTTATTATTCAAGAATATAAAGAAACTAACAAGACAAGTTGGACTTGAGGTCAGGGATCCTACCCCTATCTTTCTTTTTAAGTAGACTCTTTTATGTCATTCCTTTTAAATATAATCATTCTTGTTATTGGGATATTCTTTTATATTAATATTAATGTAATTTTTATGTTCATATTATGAGAGACCATATTCTCTCACATCAATCCATTTTGGATGTTTTGAGTGGCGCCGTTAGTCTGCCGAATTTTCGTAAGAGATCTAACCTCTCTCTTTCTTTTTAAGTACTCTCTTTTATGTCACTTCTTTTAAGATCCTCTTTGTTATGATGGGGGCGGTTCTTTAATATTAATCTTTCTGTAAACTTTATGTTGATATTATGAGAGACCCTATTTCCTCTCATCAATCCATTTAGGAAGTATTTAGTGGGGTCGTTAGGCTACCGAGTTTTCATAAGAGATTTTTCATCTCAATTTTATTCCCGTGAGATTTATTCTACATTTTCCACAATTTCCTTTGAGTGGTGTATGTACTACCCATTATTTTACTCATTGTGTAATATAATTTCATTTATGAGTATTTACATCAATGTTGTATTGTCCTTCTTTCACGGGGCGTATGTTTCGAAAGATACCCATGTCGGTAAAGGAACCTTTCACCCTCCTCTTTTTAAAAGACTTATTTTGTTATGTCTTTTAATTCACATACTATTATGTTTGGATATGTTCTTCTATATCCTTATTGATTTCAATTTTATGTCCATGTGAAGAGATACCCTTTTTATCTCTCATCAACTCATTTTCTGAATTTTGTAGTGACGCCGTTAGGCTGTCAAATTTTTGCAAGGGAACTTCTTAAACCAAATTTGATTCTTTGGGATAAACATGTACTCCTTGAATATGTCATTCTATGAATATGTGTTAATATCCTCTGATTTTTTTACACTTAATATCCAATTATATTTGGTGTATTCATTTTTCACACATAATTATGTAATTGATTTGTCCTTAAACCAAGGATATCGTCTTTGTAAGGGACTTCGTCTCAATCTCCTTTCATTGAGGCATATTTTGTTTTATACACAACATTCTTTTATACGGTGTATAAACCCCTTTCTCTTTTATGTTTATCCAAAAGGAATCTTTGTTATATGAACCATTTAACAAAATGACAAAAGGGAATGTTTTTGTCATACGTATGCGGCGACAATGACTTCTCCATCGTCGTGACCATTATTTGAGTTTCAGCTTCCTCTACAAACCATACCTTATTTTTAAAAGAAAAATTAATACCATGTTTTACTTTTCTTTTATTTTAGTATTTAAAAGGGTTTTTATAAGGTTTTTTTATATCAATGTGTTTTATTGATATCTTGTGATGGTAAGGTGGAAATGTTATGTTTCCTTTATGCATGCTTTATGTGATACGATTATGTTTAGGTTCTTGGGAATTATTATAAAGACGGGTGGTTCCATGATAAACTAAGGGCAGGTGAGCCCGATATAGCTCTCCAATGCATTGGGTAATGCGAAGGAGTGAAACGTTATGGTTTCTCCGAAGAGATTTAGGGAATATACTGTGGTGGGTATTCCAAACGTAACCAAGATGGTTACTCTCTACGTAAGAATGTTATGAATGCCACAAGTTACCTTTTATGTCTTATGATTTCTATGATTTATTCATGATTTTATGAGGTATGTTAAAGTTCCTATGTTTTATGGGTAAAGTATGATTTCATTCTTATGTATATATGAACTCATGTTTCCTTTCCATATTTTTTATAACCCTTACTGAGCTTTTTATGCTCATCCCAAGTTTTTTTGAAATGTTTTTCACAGGTCAAGGGAAAGGTACATGATATGATGATAGTGTCAAGGAAGTGTCAAGAAAGAATCCACGTTTTATTTTAAATATGATTCCGCTGATTGGAAAAAATGAATACTATATTTATGTAACCACTTTGTTTAAATGTGGAATGTAATCAAAGTTTTATGATCTAATTCTCTATAACTCTAAACCTGAAAAGATCCTCAATGAGTAATCTTGTAATAACTCAAGATTAAGTAAGGTTTAAGGCTGGGGCCTTATAGTTGGTATCAAAGGTCGGTTTAGATAAACTTTAGAGGTTAGGGTATTCTTTAAGCACAAGTGACATTACCATAATGGTTAAGATTTCAGAAAGAGTCCTAGTTTTAGATAAAGTGAATGAGTAAGTATATCTTCCTCATTAGTACATGATGGTTTTGTGGATATACTCACACTGACATTTCTGTTTTTAGTGAATGGATTGATCTAGCAGGCACCAAAGAGACAAAATGTTTGAAGGAAACTGTGGTGGTTCTCTGATTAAGATACTAGATAAAATGGGGGATTCAATGAGGAAACTCGTGGTTGTTATAAACTAACTATCAAGGAGTCGTGATCAACCACTTGAACCTTGGTATGATCTGTAATGCATCATGTACGAGATGACCAATCGATGTGGACGTTCAGGTAATAATTATAAAGGTAACCATTAGAGTTTATATGATCCTTACTTTTGAGGTAATTATGGGTTATTATATTTTATGATGGAAAATGAAAGGCATGAGATAAACTTGAGGTTAAAAATATGTTATGATAATTTTTGAAGATTTTATCTCGTTTTGGGGAATGTTTTGAGAATTATATTGTTTTGGAAAAAGGACAACACGAAGACCATGTGACAACCCGTCACGTCGGACAAAGCTGCGGGAATTGAACTCACAACCAAAGTGTGACTGGTATTTATCGCCTACCACTGGACTACGTGAAGTCCCTGGTTAGTTTGACTAATTATTTTTAGTTAGATGATTTTAGGAATCAAGAGTAAGTTTATTTTGGGTTATCTATGGATATGATTAACCTATCATAGAGGATATGTGGTTAGGTTAATTACTTTTCAATATGAGAATTTAAGAGGAACTGATGTTATTTGGAGATAAAAGTTAATTTGTACCTAGGAAGACAACGTGACTAAATCCTTCAAATATTTGGGTTTCAATCTTAGTTTGGTTTACTTTGAAGAACTTTATGGACAAATTGTTTATCAAATGGTCCTCATTGAACTTTGGGTTTTTTTGGACAAATTTTGGAGATTAAGATTAGATTTTCTTTTTATAAAGGGTTATCCTTTTCTGGATTATCTGATCTTGTACTAACCATTTTTGTTTTGGTTTTGATTAAAGTCTAAAGACATGGGAAGTATATAGTTATCTTTTGTGGATTAGGTGATTCTCATGAAGTTGATTATAGCACTCTTAATGCGAACAAGTCTTCCTAAATACTCGTCTTTTGGAGAAAATATGATTTTGATTAAGGAATCTAGTAAAAATTGAAAGTCTACATGACAAGTAAGTATGTTTCATTATGATTTAGTTAAGATCAAAAATAAATTCCTCAATTAAGAGTAACATAAAACAAAAATGTTGTCTATTATCTTTTCCTACTGGGGAATCATATGATGTTTAACCCATCACAAGTTTTTGATTTTCTTATGGTTATATTTCTTATAGACATGTTTACTATCACTCCCCCTAATTGCATGACCCATTGTTTTTTCCTCCATGTCCATATTTTCATACTTGAATCCTAGTATGGGTTAACTCGGGTGACCTTTGTACTTCTCCTTCTTTATTTTAAAGTGATTGTTTTACTGACTCTTGTTCCGATGTGTGATTTTCAATGGAGTTTCCAAGCCCAATTTTGAAATTGTGAGGACACAATTCCCAAAAGGGTGGAAGGATGTAACACCCCAGGTAAATAAAGAATATGACATTTTTATATTTATCCCTATTTGTGATAATAATATTAATATTACTTTAAAGGGAACACTATGCTCGATGGCGTACCCAATACGCGACAACGAGTTCTTTTGAAATCTTACATTGCACTCTAATAATAAAATAATATTATTTTAAATGGTAGTTAACGCCTAGTCATTGTAAAGGCGGGAATGAACAGAACTAACTACAAAATTATTATATATGATTGTCAAATATTTTTACTTTTTACAATAAATGTTAGAGGATTAAAAATGCGAATGAATCCAATTTTTAAGCGTAAACATTCTAATATACTTTAAAAGGTCGATTAACCGCCTTTTGATGGAGAACCTCTTTTAAATCCACTTTTTGACAATTTTTTGTGTTATATATGACAAAATAAAATTCTTCTTTAGAATCAGGACATCAAAATTTACTTTGTGTAAATTTTTGGTATTTTTCCGATAAAGTCCATTTTTAACGAATACTGAAAAATGTTGTATTTTAATTCAAAACCTCTTTTTAATCTAATTTATTCATATGATTATATTATCTTTTGAATTGGTTTTAAAGTTAAATTAGAATATATTTTTAACATTTAATCCAATAGTGGTCTTTGGAATTAATTTCACTTTGAAATCGAACTTAAACTAGTGTCAATCTTTTGATTCATTTTCTTTCATAAAAACATGCTATTTGTTTTGACAACGGGAATTAATTATTAAATTCATTAATGCAACGTATATGTTTTTAATTTTTTAAAATATACATCATTTTTGAATTCGGAATGTCCAATATATATTAGGGTGAATTTTTGGTAATTTTCTGAAAAACATCAATTTTTGATGAATAGTGAAACCACTAAGTGGTACTTATAAAAACTGATTTTTCGTTTAAATGAAATTTTTCCATATTTGTGTTTTGAATTTCAAAAATCCGACATATAAGGTTGTCATTAAGAAGTAAAATGTGGTTCAATGGGATTAGAATAATTTTTTTAATAGTAACTTTTTATGTTTTTAATCGCGATTAGAGGTAATTAGTGTAGTTTAAGGTATGAATAATGTTTTAATAAAATGAAATGACCTAGAAACATGTACTTCCATCATTTTATGTGTCATGGTCGACCAAGACAATCAATGGGTCAACTTGGAGACCCCATGGAGCCACTTTGGTTGGAAAATGACATAAATACCTTTTTATTTCATGTTAAAGTAAAAATGACACAAACATTAAATGTTTTACTAAAACAATTTTTACATAGGGTTATACAAGTCATATTTTTTACTATAAATATTAATTTTAAAGATAAAAAGATTTCCTACATCATAGTATTTTTTTATAATTTTTATAGATTAAATAAATTAAATTATTTATGACATCATGATGATGCAGCGATGACCTCATTATTTAACAATTTAAATAAAATTGAAAGATAATGTAAAATCTAAGACCTACACATGTCCAAAACCTATTGTATGGGTGTATTTAGAGCCCTTATCACCTTATCCTAGAAACACATCAATGTGGGACCATTAAAATTTGAAAATCATTCTAAAATAAAGTAACATTTCTTTACTTTCCAAGAGTGCCCCTCCTCTCCTCTTATAAAAGGCCTCCACCTCTACCTCCTTACCCACATGTAAAAAGCTTTGGGATCAGCCAAACCCTGCCCATTTTGTCTCTACACATCCTTATCTAACTCCTATAAGCCTCACTTTGGGCATAAGTCTTCCCAAGGAAGCCTTTGAGCTCAAACCAAAGAGAGTTAACCGATTTTAAGGTAATGTCTTCACTTGAGTCCTTTTGTTTTATTTTGCTTCTCCAACCCCCTAAACTCTTTTTATTCATTTATTTTGTAACAAATACAGAATATTAAATATACTAGGATATTGTTATTAGAAGGATTAGAGATACACTTACACACACCTACATCTAATGGTTAAAGAACATACTGTTTCTGTGGATGGTGAATTTCTACCTCAAGAAACGATGATTGTTCATCATTCTTCTAACACCTTTAAAGGTGGACATTAAGATGACAATATATTTATATATGATATATAATATGTTTATGTTTTACTTAATCTTCTTTATTTTTCATTTATGGCATAACTTTATGTTTTCCATTATGGGTAAACGCGATATCTTCATTTAAGGAAGTGCGGACTACCGGCCCCTCATAGTGATTTGATTCGTTAATACCATATGTGGTACGTATAAAGGATATATTTAATGATATTATATATGATACCATACTGGAATTAAGATACTATTATTTATCATTATGTTTTAATTCCATTAAATATGAAATAGAAATGGAAGTAGCGTTCATGTGTACGTACGACTTACCGTCTCCATGAATGGTACATTTCATTTCTTATCCCAAAATGTTATGTACTATTATAAGTACATATACATAATGGATATATATGTCAAATATTAAATCTAAATTATGGATATAATTATGTAATTATAACATATATATATCTCTCATTTTGTTTTAATTTCATTAATATGACAAAAAATGAAATTACCGTTCATGTGTACGTACGGCCTACCGTCTCCATGAATGGTCCTTTTAATTTTTATCTCCAAATGATATGGAATAGTATAAAATGATTATATACTGGATATATATGATATTTATAACATAAATACTATTCTGGATATGATGTACCTATAACTACATAGAAAATTATTTTCCAACAAGTTCAATTTTTGACTCATGTACCAAACATCGAAAAAAACGTCTGATATGAAGTCATATTATTAACCAATTGTTATAACATTAAAATATGTGATATGGAATGAATAATAATATTTATAGGAGGTCCTTAAGAAATTATAAATTGACCAAGGTTTATTATTCAGGAATATAAAGAAACGAACAAGACAAGTTGGACATGAGGTAAGGGATCCTACCCCTCTCTTTCTTTTTACGTACACTCTTTTATGTCATTCCTTTTAAATCTCATATTTCGTGTTATTGGGATATTATTTTATATTACTCTTACTTTAATGTTTATGTTCATATGATGAGAGACCCTATTCTCTTTCATCAATCCATTTTGGATGTTTTGAGTGATGCCGTTAGGCTGCCGAATTTTCGTAAGAGATCTAACCTCTCTCTTTCTTTTTAAGTACTCTCCTTTTTGTCACTTCTTTTAAGCTCTTCTTTGTTATGTTGGGGGATGTTCTTTTATATTCCTCTTTCATTAAACTTTATGTTGATATGATGAGACACCCTATTTCCTCTCATCAATCCATTTTGGAAGTTTTAAGTGGCGTCGTTAGGCTGCCGAGTTTTCGTAACAGATTTTTCATCTCACTTTTATTCCCGTGAGATTTATGCTACATTTTCCAAAATTTCCATTGAGTACTGTATGTACTGCCCATTATTTTACTCATTGTGTAATATACTTTCATTTATGAGTATTTACATCAATGTTGTATTTTCCTTCTTTCACGGGGCGTATGTTTCGAAAGATACCCATGTCGGTAAGGGAACCTTTCACCCTCCTCTTTTTAAAAGACTTATTTTTTTATGTCTTTTAATTCACATACTATTATGTTGGAATATGTTCTTCGATATCCTTATTGATTAAAATTTTATGTCCATGTGATGAGATACCCTTTTTATCTCTCATCAACTCATTTTCTTATTTTTCTTGTGACGCCGTTAAGCTGCTAAATTTTTGCAAGGGAACTTCTTAACCCAAATTTGATTCTTTGGGATAAACATGTACTCCTTGAATATGTCGTTCTATGAATATGATTGAATAACCTCTGATTGTTTTACACTTAATATCCACTTATATTTGGTGTATTTGTTTTTCACACATAATTAGGTATTTGATTTTTCCTTAAACCAAGGATACCGTCTTTGTAAGGGACTTCGTCTCAATCTCCTTTCATTGAGGCATATTTTGTTTTATACACAAATTTCTTTTATACGGTGTATAAACCCCTTTGAGTTTTATGTTTATCAAAAAGGAATCTTTGTTATACGAAGCATTTTACAAAATGACAAAAGGGAATGTTTTTGTCATATGTATGCGACGACAATGACTTCTCCGCCCCCCGTGACCATTATTTGAGTTTCGGGCTTCCACTAAAAGCCATACCTTCTTTTTAAAAGAAAAATAAATACCATGTTTTACTTTTATTTTATTTTGGTATTTAAAATGGTTTTCATAAGGTTTTTTATATCAATGTGTTTAATTGATATCCTGTGATTGAAAGGTGGAAATGTTATGTTTCTTTTATGCATGTTTTATGTGATACGATTATGTTGATGTTCTTGGGAATTATTATGAAGACGGGTGGTTCCGTGATAAACTAAGGGCGGGTGAGCCCGAAATAGCTCTCCAATGCATTGGGTAACGCGAAGGAGTGAAACGTTAAGGTTTCTCCGAAGAGATTTATGGAATATAATGTGGTGGGTATTCCAAACATAACCAAGAGGCTTACTCCCTACATTAGAATGTTATGAATGCCTCATGTTACCTTTTATGTCTTATGTTTTCTATGATTTATTCATGATTTGATGAGGTATGTTAAAGTGCCTATTTTTTATGGGTAAAGTATGATTTCATTCTTATGTATATATGAACTCATGTTTCCTTTCCATATTTTTTATAACCCTTACTGAGCTTTTTATGCTCATCCCTTGTTTTTTTGAAATGTTTTTCACAGGTCACTGGAAGGGTATATGATATGATGATAGTGTCAAGGAAGTGTCAATAAATAATCCATGTTTTATTTTAAATATGTTTCCGTTGATGGGAAAAATGAATACTATCTTTATGTAACCACATTGTTTAAATGTGGAATGTAATACAAGTTTTATGATCTAATTCTATAAAACTCTAAACCTGAAAAGATCTTCTTCAATGGAATTTTCCACTAATAGTTTAAATTCTCTATATATAGATAGGTTTTCGTGCTCCTGTATTAGAAAGATGAGTGGAGAATTCACTTTCACTAGTGGTTCTTATTCTAGTTCAGGTTGAAGTCCTTTAGGAAATGGTACATCCACCTTAGGCATTATTATTTGAAAATAAATTTTTAATTCATTATCAATGTCCAAATGATCATTAAAATGGATACCTTCAACATATCCATTAAACATTTTCAAGTACAAAATAGTGATTTCATAAACATTTTTAAATATGGACTCCTCATTATTGACTATTATTTCTCCATGCAGACATGAGTTAAAAATAATCATTAAATAATTATAATTGGTATAAATCATGGAAATGTGTTTACTGTTTTTTAATCAATTAAAATAAATTCATTTACAAAATATTATAATTAGATCATTGGAACTACCTCCGAAGGAACGATGTTGTGTATTGACATGTGTGTATAATGGGGTGTGATAAAAATAATTTTTTACTATGTTACAAATGTAGTAAATTGGAAATCCATGGTTTTCAATATAGAGGATCAGAAAATAATCAAGATTTAACCATTAATTAGTTGGAAATGGGGTGTTTTGAAATAGTTAGATTTTAAAAAGAATACAAACCAACTAAAAAATGTTAATAAATTACCAAAAATGTTGAGATCACATTGAATAAAGTGATTAAAAACTATTATATCATAAGGGTGTTCTTGTTGGGATTAGTTTTTCAATTTTAAATCTATCATAGTTCGGATTTATCCAATACTCTTTTTCAAAGTTGATAAAATTGAGATCCCAAAAGTGCTTCCTCACACTGTATTGGTAATATGGTAGTGGTGATAATAAGCCTTACCAAAATCATAGACTAGTATACACTCATTCTACTGTGTGATGGATTTTTAGAGAATACCAAAAATTTACATAGGTAATTTACCATCTAGTATTTTCTATTGAAAAAAAATCATGAATGTCCAATACCCCTCCCCCACATACTATAAATAGTTGACTACATCACCATTAAGACCTCATCTATTCCATCAAAAATAATCCAAAACCTTATAGAGGGAGTTAATTGTCATTGACCAAACCAATAATAATAACATAAAATAAAATAAAATATGATCTTACATGATAATAAAAATGGGGTTTAAAAATTGAATACACCTTTAGATAAGAGAGAAATAGATCTTAAAGAATTGAGTGAAATTACTAAATAATATCAAAAGGGAAAACAACACCTTAATCAATCCAATTTAAATTTACCCCTCCATCTGAATGATATCCACTGAATAAGTGTAATAAAAATGCATTAAAAATAAATAATAATAGATGAGTGGAAAGAGTGAATATAAAATTTTGTCTTCCAAAATCTATCTACAAGATGTTTTCTTATATTCTGCCAACAAAATGGAAAAAAAAATTGATTTCCATTCTAAAAATATGTTAAGAATTTTTTTGTCTATAGACCATCATAATTTCAAATTTTATGGATATGTTTAAAAAATATATTCATCCAATAATGAATATAAATTTTTTCCTGATGATATTTATTCCACAAACTCCTCTTTGAATCATTTAAAGGATTTCTTAATGGGAACACTACTATATTAAATTTAATTTAAACATTCCTATTCAAGTTATATTTAAAACCAGCAATAATAACATCATTTTTAGGTTGGGATACCGAGATATAACTCATTTAATGAGATATCCCCCATTACTCTGGCTAGAATAATGTTTCAAAAAGATTTTTTATTTTCCCTTGTTAGAGTTTGAATAGGATCTAGTTTCAAATGATTAAGTTATATCTGAAGAAGTAAAAATGTCATCTTAAATTAATCACACCATTTGGATGAATATTTTAAAATTTATTCTCAAAATACAATGGTGTCCAATTTTACTTAAATTTGTTTAGAATTTGATAATTTTCACATTTTATCTCAAAACTCACCAAAAATCCTAAAATAATTCATATAAGCACAAATTTATTAATTGGTAGTGATTTAATCATTGAAAACATATGAATATTTATGAAAAATATTATCTTTATTAGCCTGATTTTGCAACCTTTTAGGATCAAGCATACTTTTCAAGGGAGTCCTCTAGTGATCAAGGATGATTGTATGGGTTTACGACCATGTTCACCTAAGAATATTGTATCATCAGCTCATAATAATACCCTTAATTTCCATTTTTTATTTTATTATTTAATTTTCATGTTTTTTTATCTCAATATTTTGTTCTAGTTTTGTTGAAAAAAACTACCCTCCACATCGAAAATGATTCGAATGACCAACAAGGGGTCACGTGGTGATGTACAAGAATTTGAATTGCAAACTATTTTATTTTTTTATCTATAGAAGGATCACCATGAAAAATAAAAATTTCCACTTCCTCTATCATTATGGTATTGACATGCCAGTAGGGTATTGCAAGACAATTCATACATGTCATTGGGGATTTCCTATTGTCTTATGAGATATATGAGTGGGTCAGATGAGTTTTGAAATTTTTAACGTCTTGATTCTTGAAGCTACCCAGAGGCACCTTATACGTGGTTGGTCACATGGCCTCAAGTGCATTTTACCAAACACCAGATGCTGACGACTTGCGGTGTGGGCCTTGGTTGTGATATTGGGGAAACTATGCCCTCATTGGTAGAGTACACAATTGAAGTAAAAAAACATGTAATGTCGGAAGCAGTAAATATCCAACAACGATACACAAGTAAATAGTGGAAGACTAAAAGAGTAAACCACTAGAGAACATGGGAATATCTGAAACGATGCATGATACGTATCTAGGAAGACAACCAAACATGTCACAATGCTGGAAATAAAAACACTACCAAAACAAGTTCAAAGGAAAAGATAAATAGATCCTCCGCATTGCTAGCCTATTATTGGTCCCTTGCTCTCCTGGTCCAATGCAATCAAGTACAAGAAGTCTGATGGTGCTTTCCCTTTTCTATACCTGTGACATCATTGTCTGTTTGGCCCCAAAAGCACGACCCAAACAGGGTGTGAGACTAAATACAAGTAGGAAACCACCCAAAGATCTGTGCCTAATAGTCAGTGATCATGTGGCAGGTAATAGTATAGTAAGCAGTAAACAATAACTGTAAACATTAGGCAGTGATCAGCAAGAAGTAATAGGATGATATACAACAATATCCAATCCACAGAACAATAAGCCGTAGTGAATCAAACATCTAACCATAATAGTAACCCCTCTAGGATATACTCACAGCTAACCCCACTGGTTCTTTCCAAGAAATACTAACAACCCTCTGGCTGTGCACTCAGCCTAACCCCTCTGGTTCGGTCATACGAAATTATAACTCTATGGGGAATCATTCTCGGTCAATCCCCTTTATAGTCTATTGTAGTAAGGGGCTCTCTGAGGAAGATCACATGGTGTAACCCTCTTATAGACCCATGTTCTATATAATATCTGAGAAATCTCACTCGGTCAATTCCTCCTATAGTATCAGGTGATCGCAGACTCTCTGTGAAAGCTCGCTCAGTCAATTCCTCCTCTAGAATGGAATGGTTTAATGAAATTCATTCAAGTAAAGACTCGCTGAGGAAGCTCACTTGGACTACCCTCCCGTGGTCTATAATTTTTAAGACTCTCTGGGAATCTAACCCGGTCTATCCCCTGTAGTCTATAATAACCAAGACTCTCTGTGGAATCTCACTCAGTCTACCCTCCTGTTGTTTATAATATCCAGGACTCTATGGGAAGCTCACTTGGTTTATCCCTTATAGTCTATAGCACTAGGTTCTCACAGTCCCGTGCCAGTCAGTGCCTAATAATGCTATAAGTTCAAATTAAACCTATAGAGCTACTTGGTTAACACTTCTACAGAACAACAAGCATGTCAAGAATATCATTCCATCCTATGGTCACATGGCTTGGAAAACAGGTATAACAGCCAATGGCTAACAAAACCCAAAGTTCATAACAAGAACAAGGCTTGGGAAAAACATCCAAGAATAGAAATTATACTAAAAAATGGTCAAATTATCTATACACAAGAATACAAGAAAGGAATGAAAACAACAGGGGAAAATGGTAAACACACAATACCCTGTTCACGGGTATTGGTGGAAATGTGAACATAAATCACAAAGACTTCGGATGGTATGGCTCAAAACACCTACACTGGTGCTAGGAGATCAAAATACTTGAACCACGAGGTTAGATTCTCCATAGAACTCTGTATATCTATGAAAACAAAGAAAATGTTCAACCCACAATATCTCGATAAATAGGTAAAATCATGGAATGAAACTCAAAAATAAGGTAGAGCTCACTGATGCGGTTTCAACGCAATTGACGATGGTCGATTCAGAAAACAGACGGAGGTTTGGGCGCTCGGAGGATGTTCACAGCCGTATGGATGCTCCCTGTCTAAGAACACTGAGAAGAAGACAATTTTGTCGATTAGTCGTGACCCTGGTCAATTTAATGAAAAAAAGAAATACACGACGTCTACTTCATGAGTACACCATGTGTACTTGGCTTTTCCGTACTCTGCTTTATGAAGCCTCCACATCGCCCCACACACCGTGTGTGTGGCCCGAACATAGCCAGCACACGGCCTCGAACGACATCAATGTATATGGCGTGTACTTATAAAGTGCACAACGTGTACTTTGGAATATCCCAGATTTTCAAATTTTTCTCAAAAATGACTATTAAAATAAAAACATACCTGAAACGAAAATTTGGGTTCTTACAAACATCCCCCCATAAAGAAATTCATCCCCAAATTTCCCTAGTGAGGTGCGGAAGAAGAAACCTCGAATAGCTCCGGCCACTACGATCATACATTGGCCTCCCTCTCGGAGGTCTCGTCCTGTACTTGCATGTGCTACCATAGCAACCATTTTATAGGAACAAAACTCCCATGAAGAACTTTCGTACTGCGATAAAAAATCGGGATAAGATACTCTTCAAATGATGCATCTACTTTGAGCTCAAACTTCTCGGGTTGAAAGACATGAGACAGGTATGAAAAGTAAATTCGGAACTGATACACATAGAAGATGTCGTGCATAACCTGGTACCTATGAGGTAACTGAAACCAATAGGCAACCAGCTCAACTCTCTCCAACACCTCAAACAGCCCGACATACCATAGTGAAAGCTTACCCTATCTCTGAATCCTCTTGTGTCCCAACATCAGTGCGATACACAGGAATACCTGATCCCCGACCTCGAACTCCATAGGTCGTCTCTGCTGACCAGCATTAGACTTCTTTCGAGACTATGTTGTATCCATCCTCTTATGAATCAACTCTATCTACTCTGAGACCTCCAAAACAAGACAAAGTTCCAGAAAAGATGCCTCTCCTACTTCCAGCCAACACAAAGTTGAACGACATGGTATACCGTACAAAGCCTCGTACGGTGCCATCTGAATAGTCTCCTAAAAACTATTGTTATATGAAAACTCCACAAGAGGAATATGCTTCTCCCAAGAACCACCAAATTCTATAATGAAATCTCGGAGCATATCCTCAAGCACCTTGGATTGTACGCTCGGACTGGCCATCTGTATGGGGATGGTATGCTGTACTCAAAAGTACCTGTGTACGCAAATCCTTCTGAATCCCCTTCCATAACCGAGAAGTAAAATACGCATCACTGACTGAAACAATGGTTTTTGGAACTCCATACATAAGTACAATCTCTCAGATGTACAACTGTACCATCTCATCAACGCTAAAGGTCTCCTTGATTAGAAAGAAATTAGAAATCTTCGTAAGCCTATCGACAACAACCCAAAAAAAATCAATCCCTCGAGGCGACCTCGGTAACCCAGTCACAAAGTCCATCGCGACATCGTTCCACTTCCACTCGGGAATGGGTAACTGTTGTAAAAGCCCTGCTAGTCGCTGATGCTCCACTTTCAACTGATGACAAGTAGAACATCTTATGATGAACCCACCAATATCTCTCTTCATACCTGGCCACAAGTACTGGCAGTGTAGATCATGATACATCTTGGTGATGCCAGGATGAATTGCCCAAACTAAGGAATGGAAACCCTTCATTACCTCCTCAGGTATGTCTACTAGAACCCATTCACGTCCCTGGAAACACAAGATCTCATCATCTCCTATTGTCCTTACTGGAAGGGGGTCCTCCCCTAACACACTCTCTCGTAGGACTGGGCCTTCTGAGTCTGATAGCTTCCTCATCCGTACTCGATCAAGAAGGGTAGAGGTAACAGCTACAAGGGATAGAAAAGTCTACCACTGTTTTTCGTGCACATCCAAATGCATCTCAGAGACTAGATCCATAAGCTACTACTAACTACTAGTCTCCTTTTCTACCAGAATCTGAGTTCTCCTGTTTAACACATCAGCCACTGTGTTGCAATTTCCTGGTGTATAGGAAAGCTCAATGTCGAAGGATTAAAGATACTCGACCCACCTACGCTGTCTCATATTCAGATCACACTGATTGAAGATGTACTTGAGACTCTTGTTGTCAATAAACACCACAATCTGCACTCCCAGAATGTAATGTCTCCAACAACATAAGGCATGAACAACAGGTGCCAACTCCAGAACATGTGTCAGGTAGTTCTTCTCATGTGGCCTTAGCAGTTGAGACCAATACACAACAACTCCATCTCCCTACATAGGCACAACTCCCAGTCCGACACCTGAAGCATAACTGTAGACTGTATAGCTCTTTCCTGGCTCTGTCAAGACTAGTATAGGTGCTGATGTCAACATCCCTTTCAGCGCCTAAAAGGATGACTCCCAGGAATCTGACCATAATAACTTTTCACCATTCTTGTCAGACCTATCAACAGTGCGGAAAGGTGTGAAATGTCTTGTATGAAAGGCCTATAGTATCCAGCCAGCCCTAGGAAACTACGCACGTCAAAGATATTCTTCAGCTGCTCCCAAGAAACTACAACTCTTACTTTCTCTAGGTCTACTGATACTCCTGTCTCTGAGATAACGTTACCCATGAAGTGAATTTGATTCATCCAAAAGTGGCATTTTTAGATCTTAGCATATAACTGATGCTCTCTCAATGTACTCAAAATGATCTCAAGATGGGTATCATGGTCGTGTCGAGTGAAAGAGTACACTGAGATATCATCCATGAAGACCACAATGAAAGAGTCCAAGTGTGGATGGAACACTCGGTTCATTAGTGCCATAAAAGCTTCTGGCTCATTCGTGAGTCTGAATGGTATCACCCTATACTCTAATAGACCATACCTGCTCCTGAAGACTGTAATAGGTATATCTGATGGTCTAATGCACAAGTGATGATAGCCGGATCTCATGTAAATCTTCAAAAACAAACGGGCTCCATGAAGCTGATCAAAGAGGTCATCGGTCCTCGGCAAGGGATATCGTTTCATGACTGTCAATTGGTTCAGTTTCTGATAATCAACACAAAGCGTAACAGTCCCATCAGCATTCTTCGCAAACAGAACAGGCGAACCCCAAGAGAAGTACAGGGTCAGATGAAACCCTTTACCTGCAACTCCAACAACTACTTTTTGAGCTCCTGCAACTCAGGTGTAGCCATATTATACATAGGAATGGACTCTGGTGCCACTCCTGTCATGAGCTCAATAGAAAATTCTACCTCACGTTCTGCAGTCAAACCAGAAACGTTGTTTGGAAAGACATCCCTGAAACGATTCACCACCAGAGGAATGTCTATCTATGAAGCCCCCTGGTCATCCAAATAAAGACTGGAAATCATGGATTTAACTCCTCCTATCCCATGATGCTTTGGTCCTGATCTACCTGCCTGGACATCCCACTCACCTCTTTGGATAAAAGACCTGCCCTCTTGCGATACGAAACTCACCCTACGACAATAGCAATCGACGGCTTCCTGGAAGGGAACTAACCGGTCCATGCCGAGAAGGACATAATATCCTATCATCTCTTGGGCATAGAGGTCCCATAATAAGTGACACCCTGCAACATCAAGAGGACACTCTCTGCACTGATGTACGCAAGACTTCCTCATTCCCAATGGTGTGTCCTAAGTCAGCATGTCAGCAGACAAAAAGATACAGAGCCCAAGGCTCTCCAAAATAGTAACAGAGATAAAGTTATGCGAAGCACCAGTATCAAAAATAGCATAAGATAAAACTAAGGATACTAATATCGTACCTCGAATAGTAGAAGGGTCGGGATCCTGCTCCTAATGGGTTTGCTCCATGGCGAAAGTCCAACCTGTACCACAGCCCTGCGCCCCTGGATGACCACTCTGAGATGATCCACTCTGTTGTCGCCAATAACCTGGTGACTGACCACCACAGTCGCAACCTCCACCTCTACCCGAATGTCTAGAAGAACTCTAGTTCCCAAAATGGTCAAAAACTGTTGATGCATCTCTTATACGCGGGGTCATAGAAGAACACCTACCGCCAACTATAGGTGGGAAGATTGAGAAAACCACTGAAGATGGTCCATCTTGCTGCAAGATCGACACTCCATCGGGTCTCTCTGACATTGAGGCCTAATATGACTGCTCCTACCACACTAGTTGCATAAAACCTAGTTCTTTGAAGATATATTCCGCCTACCCTGATCTCCTCAAGGTAGACTCCCAGCGGTGCTTCCTACTGTCAATAGGAGGAACACTGACTCTGGATGTCGAACTGCACTGACTCACTACTCCATAATCTCCCATATTGTGCTCAGCAATCAGTGCCTAGTTGATGATCGAGGATATTTGTGTCAAACTATAGATATTCACCTAGGAACATATCTCCTGCTTGAGACCGTCCTCAATCATCCTAGCAAAGAAAAAATCATCACCTGCGGAAATTGGTGTGAAGCACTGCAGCTCGGTAAAACAAGATGGGTACCCGATAACAGAAATAGTACCCTGATCGAGACTCATATACTCCCAGGCAATGTTTCCCCTCAAGTTCTCTAGATATAATTAATCGTAGAAGATGTGTTGAAACTCATCTCAATTCATACTCTGCTAGTACCCTGACTGTGAGATCACCTCCCACCACCTCTCGGCGGTGCCTCAGAGCATATATGTATCCATATTTACCCTTTTCTCCAGAGGTATCTCTTGATTCTCGAAGATCGTCAGCGTGGCCTCTAGCCACAACTCTGCAGTCTGGGGTCCTCCATCCCCTGAGAATTAAGAAGATGCTACTGCTGGAAAACTTGGGTCAACATAGACATAAGTGGGGTAGGAGGCGGTGCTCCCTGAAAGGTTTTCATAATCCTTAGGAAGTCTTCCCTGAACTGTGCATCGGCGCCTGCAACGGGTATAACTGATGGTACCAAGGCTGGCGCACCAGGACGATCTGTAAGAGGGTCCTGATCAGCCGTATCCTGTGTATGATCACCATCTAGCAGCTGATGTATGATCAAAGGACATCTCAGAGGCATAGCTCTAGAAGATCAAAACACACCTTAGATCAGGACTATGAAGGACAGAGAACACAAGAGTACAAAATTGGAACATGGGGAAGAAACACTCAAGTTTCACTAAAAACGACTACATGGTGTGTATAAAACTACACGACATGCCCCTTAAGGCCATTAACATGGGAATATACTTCTTCCACCTTTGGTAGTGTAACACCCCAGACTACATGGAGTGTTTTGCCCACACACGACATGTAATTCATCTCCATTCCCATGCCTGAGTATCCTTACATTGCTAACTCACATGGTCCTCCTAACCCTAGACAACACGAAATTTTCACTAAGGACATAGAATGTACTAGACAAGGTTTCGGCAACCCATGTTGTTAGTTACATGGCCGACTACATGGGTACCCCTTGTACGGCGTGTTCCGAATAGACATGGCATGTATAGGAGAGATAAAAATGTCCCGTGTTGATCGTGACACATCCAGGTACCTAAAACAATACTACACGTCATTTTATTACCCAACACGGCGTGTACTACACGAGCTTCCCCGACCCATGTTGTTAGTGACACAGCCGGGTACACGGATCACTACTACACGGTGTGTAGCGATTGTACATGATGTGTTTCTGAAATCATTTTCACCACCCTATGTTTCTTCTCACACAGTCAGTGACATGTTTTAAAACTACATGGACTATTGTCAGGTACACACTGTGTACTCTGGGTTTTTCCGGGAGGTAGCTCAAAAACTGCACCGAAGCCCTGAAAACACTAAAAAACAAACAAGAAGGTTCCAAATTCCGATCTGTGAGGGCCATTACTCCCCTAGAATGAAAGCTTGACGTCTCTTACATATCATATACAAGGAAAACAAGTCAATGATCCACTAAGATCTGATTCATGAGGATCCATAACACGTCAAGGACCAAAATTTGGCGTTCATTTAAGCAGGGCTTAAGAGAAACAATTCCTCTATCAAACTACAAGGATTTTATCAATGCATCAATCACAACAACATGCATAATCTACACAATGTCTATCACAACAACATGAAATCACTAATGCACCCTAGATGGCATGGCAAGAATGCCTGGCATGTGATTTATAACAAGTTCCTATATGATGCATGAGATGGAATACCTTCATCTCATCGGGTCACGAAAGAAATATAACTACACTAGGACAAAAATAAAAACACAAGGTATGTGAATCACTCTAGGTGAAATCATATCAACTGTAAAATCTCAAACCATAAAATTGAAATAACAAGGTAGATTGGGTTTCCATTGTACATGGGTTAGAAACCCCTGATAACAGCTTATTACAATGTACCGAATCTTTCCTATCCCTAACTAAAGGCTCCAAACAGTAAATCAAGAGAAAATAAATACTCTAATAACCATTTGTAACATCCCGATTCTAGAAGCCACACAGAGGAGCCCCATACCCGGTTGGTCACATGGCCTCAAATGCATTTCCCGAAATACCAGAGGCTGGACACTAGCAGTGAGGGCCTTGGGTGTGATAGTGGGGAAACTATGCCCACATTGGCAGGGTATGTAGTGGAAGTGAACAAAACATGTAATGGATGATGTAGTAAATATCCAACAACAATGAACAAGTAAACAACGAAAGACTAAAAAAATAAACCACTGGAGCACATGTGTAAATATGAAATGATGGATGATTCATATCTAGGAAAACAGCCAAATAGGATACAATGCTAGAAATACAAAAAATATCAAAACAAGTACAAAAGAAATGATAATCAGATCCTCAGCATTTCAAGCTTATGCTTGGTCCCATGCTCTCTTTCCCCAATGCAATCAAGTACCAGAAGTCGAGGGGTTCTTTCCCTTGTCTATACCTGCAACAAAATAGTCTGTTTGGGCCCAAAAGCATGACCCAAATAGGGTGTGAGACTAAATCTCAGTAGGAAACCACCCGAAGATCTGTGCCTAACCGTTAGTGAGCATATGAAAGGTAATATTAAAGTAAGCAGTAAACAGTAATAGAAAACAGCAGGCAGTGATCAACAAGCAGTAACATGATTATATACAGCAATAACCAATCCACATAACAACAAGAAGCAGTGAAGCAAATAGCTAACCACAACAGGAACCCCTCTGGGATGTACTCGCAACCAACCCCTCGGGTCCTATATAAGAAGTACCAACAACCCTCTGGTAGTGCACTCAGCCTAACCCCTCTGGTTCAGTCATTAAAGATTATAATACTCTCTAGAGAAGCTCAATCAGTCAATTACCTTTATAGTCTAGGGTAGTCAGGGACTCTTTGAGGAAGATCACGTGGTATTACCCTCTTATATCCCCATGGTCTAGAAACTCTCTAAGGAATATCACTCGGTCAATTAATCCTAAAGTCTCAGGTCTATCATAGACTCTCTTAGGAAGCTCGCTCGGTCAATTCCTCCTCATGCCTGAATGGTTTATGTAAATTAAAACAAGATAATACTCTCGGAGGAATCTCACTCGGTCTACCATTCTGTGGTCTATAATATCTAAGACTCACCGGGAATCTCACTCGGTATACCCCCTGTCATCTATAATAACCAACACTCTCTAAGGAATCTCACTCTATCTACGCTCTCGTAGTCTATAATATCCAGGACTCTCTAGGATGCTCCCTCAGTCTATCCATTTTAGTCTATAGCACTAGGATCTCACAGTCACATGCTAGTCAGTGCATAATTATGCTATAAGGCCAAAGTACACATATAGAGCTACTTGGCTAACCCTTCTACAGAACAACAAGCATGTCAACAATATCATTCATTCCTATGGTCGTAAGGCTTGGAAAACATGTATAATGGACAAAGGCTAACAAAACCCAAAGGTCAAAACATGAACAAGGCATGGGAGAAACATCCAATCATTTAAATTATCCTAAAAAATTATCAAATTACCTCTACACAAGCATACAATCAAGGCGGGAAAACAATAGGGGAAAAATGGTAAACACGCAATACCCCGTTCATGGGTATTGGTGGTAATTTGAACATAAAACTCAAATTCTTCGAAAGGAAAGGCACAAAACACCTACCTTGGTGCTAGGAGATCAAAATAATTGAACCACGAGGCGTGGTTTTCCTTATAACGGTGTAGATTGATGAAAAAACACAAGATGATCAAACCATGATATCTTGAGAAAGAGGAAAAATCATGGAATGAAACTCTAGAAGAAGGAAGAGATCACCTGTGTGGTTCCAATGCAATCGATGACTGTCGATTTGGAAAACAGACAGAGGCTCAGGGGATTAGAGGATATTCATGGCCGTACGGACACTCTCGGTCGAAGAACCTTGAGAAGAAGATAATTCTGTCAATTATGCACAACCATGGTCCATTTAATGAAAAAATACACGGTGTGTACTTGGGTTTTCCGTACTCTGCTTTAATAGTCCTCCACATCACCCCCACACACCGTGTGTGTGGTCCAAACATGGCCATCACATGACCACGCGTGGCATCATTGTACACGGTGTGTACTGATATAGTACACGGCGTGTACTTTAGAAATTTATAGATTTTCCTCTTTTTCTATAAAATGACTTGAAAAATAGAAACTTACATGAAATGAAGATATGGGTTCATAACGCATAATAATATAATCTCCCATTAATGAAAATTGGTCTTTTTATTTTACAAATAATTTTGTTTAGTTTTTCCAGGAGCCTTCTTAGTAAAAATTTGTGCCACTTGGTGTTACTGATTAGGTAGCCACCAAATGATTATTGAGTTTATTTTTAGGAAATCGCATCAACCTGGAGGGATTGTCAAAGGGGATTCATGGGATCCTCTATCAGGGGTTTCTTTGTTTATGATGATTCTAAATGGCCTTATTTTAGTCTAGAGACATTTTTATTTTGGATGGTTATGTGATCCATGAGTTCTGAACAAATTTTTCTACCTTTTATTTATGGACTAAAACAATAACAATATTCATGTATTTCTTCATTATGTACTTTTAGATTCTAATTGTGTGGGCATCGAAAAATTACTCCCCTACAGAGCAACATTTGTTATGGAAATGGATCTCTTATAATGATATTGAATACCCTTCTGAGGATTTGACACTATCTCCAATTAGTGTCTTAGGTTGAACATTGTCCTCTCAATGATGTTTGGAACTCTTTGAAACACATTAAAAATAGGTGAGTGGTAAGAGGATATTTATCTAACTACCCAACTCTCATAGATCTTTCATCCTTTCACCATCAAAAGAAAAAATTTAAATACCTTCCCACAAGAACTGATTGTGAGATCTATTCGTGATACATTCAAGTGGGAAATCCTTTACATGGTCTATTTTTACAGTTTTTATTCATACCAACTAAGACTATATCATCGATAATTTGTTAAACCTTGGATATACTATGACACAATTTTCATGGTGGTTTCACAGGACCCACCATCAAAATCACATTATCATTTGACTATTATATAGACATCGTGAACATGTTATATTCACATGACATTGATTTTAGTGATTTATTGAGAGTTTGCAAGATATTTTTTAGGTTCATGTGGTCTACAATATCTCAATGAGAAAAGAAATTATGGATTCGATTATGTGATCAAGAATACCTTTTGTGATTGATGCAAAGTTCATAATGAAACTTGATTTTATGTCATTCCATTTAATAGTTTATTTTAATTTAACATATTCCACTTAAATTTCATTATATGCATTCTAACTATCATAATAGTTACTTTTTTGTAGAAAACTAGGGGGAATTCATGAAAAATAACCATAATGATGATATAAGGACCCAACCATAAACCTATAAATAATAATTAATTAAATGAATAATTCACATTGAGGGTCTTTTTATGTTTAGTATTTTAGAGAATTAGGCCAAAACACCTAAAATACATATCGTAAATTATAAATTAGACACTTGTAGTCAGTTTCAAGTTTAAAAAAATAAATACTCTTAAACAAATAGTCATTTCTAGTTCCATGTTTTAGACAGCATGAATTTTCCTTGATCCCATCCTTGACCCTATTCATCATTAAGTCATGTGAAAAACATTTCAAAATATTGGATGATAATAAAAATATCAGTAAGGTTTATAAAATATGGAATTAAATAATTATCCTAACATAAATAAAAATCAATGAAATCATACTTTTTAATCATTAAATTACCACACAAAATCATATGATTTATGAATAACAAATGGTAATAATAATGTTAACTTGTGGAATCCATAACATACTTATGTTGTAGCTTTTACAACTACTTAGGGAGTTACATATGGAATAAACATCACTTTATATTCCCTAAATCTCATGGGAGAAACATTAAAATTTTCCTCTATCATGTAACCCAATGAATTGGAGAGGTATCTCGGTCTTACTCACCCTAGTATTATCACATAATGACCCGTATAAGTAATCCTTTCCAAAGAACCATATCAAAATCATATCACATAACATGAGAATAAAGGAAAGATAACATTTCCACATTCCCATCTGAATATTTCACTTCAAGATATTTACATAATCAATTATTTGTCAAAAAAAACATTAAAAACATTTTATAAAGAGTGTTTTGAATCAATTTGTACCACAACACATTAAATTTTTTAAAATAAATTAACATTTAAAACATTAATTCCATATAAAGAATCCTTAAAACCATTTGAAAATATGGACATTAATGAGATAGATTCAGAAGAATATGTCATTAAAAAACATATAACAATGTTTTATTTAAAGAGTTCATTACAACTTGAAAAAATACTTGAAAAAAAATAATTAAAAAATAGAATTAAAGAAAACATATAATATTATGAGGATAAGGATATTAATGATATAATATGTTAAATGTCAGTATGTACACCATATATAATTTAATTGTTCTATAATAACAAAAAAGTCTCAATGGAATGTAAATTGAGAGAAAGTTGATTGCAAAGATCATATCATTAGATTAAGGAAACATCAATGACATAATTATGTGGGAAAAATAAAAATGCACCCAATATAAGTGTATATTAAGTTAAAATAAATTATAGGTCACTCGCACATATTCATAGCATGACAGAATAATGTAGTATAAGTTTAAACCAAAGAATGGAAATTTGGTTAAGAAGCTATGTTACCCTGTGTATGACTTGACATGTTCATTCTTCAATCTATGGAATAATAAACTAAATTTAATTTCTACTTGGTTTAGAACATTTTTCAAGTTTATTATTCTTTTAATATCACTTATGTTTATGTTATAAAAATTATGTAAACATTCAGGATAATAATGATTGTTTTGTTGATATTTGTTACTTGAGTCAAAAATAAACATCATATAATTAAAAAAATTCCATGTGGTAAAAAGTAAATTATCTCAAGAATGATATTAATGATTTTTATATCATATACATCATATATATCAATTATATATGTTATTAAAATAGTCCATAACATTTGGACATATGAAAATAAAAACACCATTCATGGAGACGGTATGTTTTATGTACACATGAGCACTACATTCATTTCGTTATTCATTTTTAATGAAATGAAAATATAAAGATACATTGGAAAATTATAATTAAATTATAATATCATATTATAAATAAGTTAGATAATTTAATTAACACCATCATTTATACATTCTATGTATTTTATGAACGATTCATATCACGTTGAGGGGTTGGTTGTCCGCACTTCCTCAAATAAAATTATCGTATTAATTCAACATGAAAAGAAAAAAGGTATGTTATAAATTGTAGTTATAGAAGAATTTTGATTAAATAAAATAAAATTTATATCATATATAATTACATTTTCATCATAATGGCCGCCATGAAAGGTGGTTGAAGAATATTGAACAATCAATGTTTCGTGAGGCTGTAGTTCACCGTCCAGAGAAACAATATGTTCATATCCATTATATGGAGGTGTGTAGAAGTGTATTTTGACTCTGTATCATAACAAAAACCTATTATATTATGGATACCATTGTTGTCATAAAATGAAATAACAATGAGATTTTAGGGGGTGGAGAAGGAAAATAAAAGAAGAGAACATGATAGAAGACATTCCCTTTAAATAAGGTATCTCCGATTGGTTTGAGCATAAAGGATTACAGTAATTTCATTCTTCCTTCTAGAAGGATTTTAGGAGGAATATAGGGATGTTTTGAGACTAATTGTACAATGTTTGGATGGTAAAATGGGCTTGATAGGTGTGAAAAATGGGTTATAGGTGGGGTCCTTTTATAAGAGGGAGGGGGGCTCTTTAAGAATGCTTTAAAGTATTATTTAATTATAAAATAATTTTCAGTTTAAAAAGGTCCACCACTCAATCAATTTATGGATAAGATGACTATTTATCTAAATAAAATTATACAATAATAATTGGACAGGTGTTTGGATAATTTTTTATTTATATAATAACATTTATTTAAATCCTTTTTTAACAAGGTAATCACAACATAATCTTTGTTTCATAAATAATATTATTTTTTTTGATATCTAAAAATTATATATAAAATTTCATATTGTATAAAATATCTGTATATTTCAAATGAGTATTTATAATCGAAGAGATAACTTATAAAATCACATGTAAAAGTTGATTTTTTAAATGTTATATGATTATAAACCTTTTTTCTTTACTTTAATTTAATAAATATAAATTGTCATTATCACTAATATGTGTCTCCATGGGGCACCACAATAGTCCCAAAGATGACCATGGTCGGACATGTATCAACCAATTGAATTTTGACACATTTTATGGTAATTTAATATTATAATAATAATATTTGATTACCCTTATTTACCAGATTTACCCTTTAACCATGATTAATAAAATATTTACCGAAGTAAATTATCATAAGGTCTAAAAATAAAAGATACCTATTTATACAACATGGACCTACTGATACAAAATATGGAATCCTTTTTTTCTAATACAAAACACATATGTGGAATAAATTAATTCCTGTGGTCAAAACAAAATGCGTGTTTTTTTTGTAACAATAACTATCAAAAGTTTAACCTTTCATTAGGTCCAAATTAAGAGTGAAATTACATCCAATGATAAAATATGGATTAAATGATAAAACTATTATCCAATTATAATTTAAAACAAAATAAAATAATAATATATCTATATAAATAAATTATATTAGAAGACAGTTTTGAATTAAAATACAATATTTTTCACTATTTCGTTAAAAAATGAACATTATCAGAAAAATACCAAAATTTCATCCAATGTATATTTTGATGAACCGTTTATAATGAATAATATTATGTTTTAAAATAAAACAAATTAAAAATCAAAAAACTATATTTAAAAATTGTTCGACATCAAAAGGCGGTAAATCGGCCTTTTAAAGAATATCTGAGTGTTTATGCATAAAATTGGATTCATTCACATTTTGTGCTTCTAAATTATATTGGATAAATGTAAAATAATTTAATAAACATGTGTAATCATATTTTAGTTAGGTATTTTTATTCCTTTCAGTGAAATGGATATGCGTTAACTACCATTTAAAATAATAATATTATATTCTTATTTTTCAGTATAACTCCACATTCTGTTCAACATATGATCTCAAAGAATTCCATTCATGCTTATCGGGTATGCCATGGAACATACCAACCCCTATAAAGTAAAATTAATATTTAATTTACTAATATTAATAAACATGAGAATGACATATTATATATTTACGTGGGATGTTACATCCTTTCCCATTTTGGAAATTGCGTCCCCACAATTTTAAAATTGGCCTCATAATCATCATTAAAAGTCCCTCATCAGTAAAAGATTCAATAAAAATATCACTTAAAAGGAAATAAAGAGAAGTAAAATGGTAACCTGAGATAACCCATTATAGGATTCAATGAAAACATGGATAGGGAGGAGAAACTAAATATCATGTTTTGATGGAATGTGATAGAAAAAATTATCAAGATAATGTTAACCACTAGAAAACCAAAAACATGTGATAGGTTAAATGACCTTTCGTTCCCCAGTAAGAATATTAAATGAAAAAAGAAATTGTTTGAAGTTTCATTTAATAATGTTGTAGAATTTATTTCTGATATTGACTAATTATATAAGGAAATATACATAATTTTCAAGTAGAGTTTCATTTTTTAATAAGTTTCTACCAAAAAATCATCTTTTCACCAAACTATGATAATTCAAGATGACTTGGTCAATCCAAAAGCGCTAGAATCAACTTCTAGAGAATCATATAATACACAAAATATGAACTCTATATTTTCTCTATCTTTAGACATTAACCAAAACCAAAATGGTTAGTACAGTTTTGATTATCTCTAAAAAGGATAATTCTTTCTAAAGTCAAATATTTCTCTTAATCTCCAAAATTAATAATTAAATATCCAAATCTCAAAAATGACCATTTAATAAAAAAAATTCCTTAAATTTATTAAAATAATCCAAAAAAAGACTGAAACCCAAAATTTAGAAGGATTTGATCACATAATCTTCCTTAGTAAATCTGAACATTTATCTCCAAATAACATCGACTACTCTTAAAGTCTCATACTAAATTGTGATTAACCGAATCACATATTCTCTATAATTGGTTAATAATTTCCATAAATAAACCAAATCACTATATTTATATAATAAACAAATAGATTCATCCAATATAAAATTCCCCCATTACTTCTCAATTGAAATCTAAAAGTATTCTATTTTCCATAGGAATATAGTTTCCCAAAAATAGCAAACAACTTCCAAAATAACCATTATCACTTAATCAACAAATCATTTTCCAATACCAATAAAATCAATTTGATAAAACATAATTTCACAAAATCATCTTATTCTTGATCCCTAAAATCATATAACTATAGAAATTTAGTCATACAATCAAGGGAATTCACCTTGTCTAATGGTGGGAGATAAATCCCAATCACACTTTGGTTGTGGGTTCAATTCCCACAGTTTTTCTGAAGTGACGGGTTGTCACATAGTTTGTGTGTTTTCTTTTTTATAAAACTCAATAATAATACTAACATATTGTAACCTCAACGGTTTTATTATACCATTAATTTTTATTCCAACACATTTAGACCTCAACATCGTATATATTGTGAATTTTTTACCCTTATAAAATAAAATAAATCTATTCCTATAATAAAGAACATCATACCATGATAATGGAATCTATATGGTTTCATCTTCTTCTAGTTCATGCAGGTAGAATTTCAATGCATTGAAAAAATGATTTAAAGATCATTCATAATCATTTCCTTCCTTCATCCAAATACACATTGTACAACATGGGTCAAATAGGTGTTCACAGAAAAATAGTTTCAAGAAAATAATCTTGTATAACATATAATTTCAAAACATCTGTTAAAAAAATATTGTTATAAAATAGTCAGACCAAGATTGAGTTTAAAAATAAAATAAATAGTCCTTTTAATACATTATGAGAATGTATGTTGAGAGAATATATTGTAATGTAAAATATATATCATTTGTGGAAGGGTCTAATTCTTCAGAACCTTTTTCAAAATAATAATATGATTCTAAATCTTATGATAAGGAAAAATATTTGAAAATCCATCGATAATATTGTCCTTTCGTGAAAATATGGCAATATTGTGAAAATATTATTTGATTAAATACAACCCATGACCAAAATGATATCAAGGTATGGTGGAGGTTTTTGGTATCTCAAACAACTTCTTGCATGTGATTTGTATGCTAGAAAAAGTTTCACAATCATCTGAACATGACTTTGTAATAATTATTACAGGAAATTCATCCGGAAGATATAAGAATGAAATTTGAGTTCCTCCCGTACCATTTATAACAAATTTACCTTGATCAGAAAATGTTACAAAATAAGGATTTACATTAAATAATAGACACAAAGACTAACCATGTATCTAATGAAAAATCAGAATCCCTAAAGATGTCTAAACTGACAGTTGATTCCAACTACAAGGACTCATCCTTAAAACATTACATAATAATTAGTTAAATGAATAATTTACATTCAAAATCTTTTCATGTTTAGAGTTTTAGAGAATTGGGTCATGACTATTACATTACATATAAAAAAGTTCATATTAGACACTTCTACTTAGTTTGCATTTTATTACTAAATAAAAACTCATAAAAAAGAGTCATTTCTAGTTCCATGTTTTATACAGCATGACTTTTCCATGATCCTCTCCTTAACCCTATTCGTCTTTATGTCTTGTGAAGAACATTTCAAAACATCAGATGAGCATAAAAATCACAGTAATGGTTATAAATTATGGAATGAAATATTTAGCACATTAATAAATACAAGTCAATGAAATCATACATTTCTATATTTAACCTACCACACAAATTCATATGATTTGTGAATAATAAATAGAAAACATAAATCATAAAGGTAACTTGTGGTATCCATAACATATTTACGTTATAGATTTCATAGCTACATAGGGAATTACATTTGGAATACCCATCACAGTGTATTCCCAAAATCTCTTAGTAGAAACAATAAAATTTACCTCTATCATGGTACCCAATGAATTAGAGAGCTATCACGGGCTCACCCACCCTAGGTTCATTATGGAACCACAATTATAGATAAACTATTTCCAAGAACTATAACATAATCATAACACATAAGATAAGAATAATGTAAAGATAAAATTTCCACATTCCAATCACAATATATCATTTCAAGATATTTAGATAAACAATGCTTTTTAAAAAATCATTAAAAACATTTTATAAAAAGATTTATTGAATCAAACTGTCTCATACCACATTGACTAATTTAAAGTGAATTGAAAATTAAAAAAATAATGTCCATATAAATAAATACTTTAAACCATTGGATAATATAGACAATAATGAGTGTTATTTATAATAATAAATCTTTAAAAAAGTTATAATAATATTTTAGTTAAAGAGTTAGTTACCACTTGAGAAAATACTTGAATAAATGTAATTAAAGATAAGAATTAAATAAAACATATAATATGATGAGAATAATAAGATTCATTATATAATATGTTAAGTGGAAGTATATAACCCATATAAAAATGATCTATTTTATAACAGCAACAAAAAGTATCAATGTAATGTAAATTGAGACAAAGTCCCTTACAAAGATCATATCCTTAGATTAAGGAAAAATGAATGAAATAATCATTTTTTTTAAATTAACACACAAAATATAAGTTTATATTATGTGTAAAACAATCATACTTTATTCACACATATTCATTTAATGACATAATAATGAAGTTCAAGTTTAACCGAATGATTTTAAATTAGGTTATGGAGTTCCATTGCCTCATGTCCAACTTGACATGTTTATTCTTTAATCCCTTGAATAATCAACTAAATTTAATTTAAACTAGATTGATATCTTTTTTCAAGTTCATTATTTCTTTTATATCACTTATTTCCATATTATAATCATTATGTAATCTTTAAAGATAATAATGGTTATTTTTTCAATATTAGGTACTTGAGTCAAAAATGAACATCATATAATTACAATTTATCAATGTGGTCAAACTTAAATTATCTTTATAATGATGTTAATTATTTAAATATCATATATATAATATATTTACAGTATATATGTATTTACAATAGTTCATAACATTTGGAAATAAGAAATGAAATGCACCGTTTATGAAGATGGTAATCCATACGTATTCATGATCAGTACATTCATTTCTTTTTTCATTTTTAATGAAATGAAAAAATAATGATACATAGGTATATTATAATTAAAATATAATAACATATTTCATAAATGTTACATAATTATATTAACACCATCATTTATATCATTCATGGTTGGTATGAATGAGTCATACCACTTTGAGGGGCCGTTGGTCTTCTTTCACTCAAATAAAATTATCATATTAATAAAACATGAAAAGCATAAAGGTATGATATAAATGGTAATTACAGAATCATATTGATAAAATAAAATAAAATATATATCATATATAACTACAGTTCTTTCCTAATGGCCACCATGAGAGGTAGTTGAAGAATATTAAACAATCATCATTTCGTGAGGCATAAGTTCACCATCCACATAAAGAGTATGATCATATCAAATAGATAAAGGTGTTTGTAAGTGTAGTTCAAATACTAATCATAAAAACAACATAGTAAATTATGAATATTTTTTTTCATGAAATAAAGGAATAAAGAGAGTTTATGGGGTTGGAGAAGGAAAATAATAGAACAGAATTTCATAAAAGACATTACATTTAAATCACCAATCTCCAATTAGTTGAACCAAAATGTTTACATGAATTTCCTTTTTCATAGTGGAAGGATTATAGGTGGAACATAGGGATGAGGGAACTTAATTGGGAATAGTTTTGATAATCCAAGTAGTTTTAGAGGTGAGAGTAATGGGTTAGAGGTGGTCACCTTTTATTAGAAGGAGGGGTTCTTTAAAAATGATTAAAACTATTAATTTATTATAAAATAATATTAACCTCAAAAAGGTCCAAAGATAATTAAATTATAAGATAAGATGAAACTTCTTCTAAATAAAATAATCCAATACGAATTGGACATGTTTTGAAATGTTTATTAAATTTTATAATCTCATTTATTTAAATAATTTATTAATAAGGTAATCACTACATTATCATTAGTTCATAAAAAAATTTATTTATTTGATGTCTAAAAATAATAATTAAAATATCATGATGTAGGAAATATTATTAAATCTTAAATGAATATTTATAATCTAAGAGATATCTTATATAACCTCATGTAAAAATTGATTTACTAAAAATATATGTTTATGTAATTTTTGTCTTTACGTTAAATTAATTAATATAATGTGTCATTATATCTCCTAAGTGGATACATGGGGTAAAAAAATTGACCCAATGATGACCACGGTCGGAAATGTATCAACCTATAGGATTTGGACATGTGTTAGTGTATTTTAATATTATTATTATAATCTTTTTTTTACCCTTGTTTACCAAATTTACCCAATTACCATGGTAAACAAAATATTTACTCAAATAAATGTCATTAATGTCTAAAAATAATTGTTACCTAATTACGCACATTTGAACTGTAGATTAAAAAAAAGGAATCCATTTTCCAAATTCAAAACACAGAGGTGGATAAAATAAATATAAATTTAAATCATATTGTCAAAACAAAAATAATGTTTTTAAGAAATAATAACTATCAATTTATTTTCCTTTTTTATATCCAAATTAAGAGTGAAATTACTTCCAATAACCAAAATTGGATTAAATGATAAAATAATAATCCAATTACACTTTCAAAACTATTAAACAAACTTTATGACTATATAAATTTATTATATTAAAAGGCATTTTTGAATTAAAATACAGTATTTTTAACTATTTCATAAAAATGAACATTATCAGAAAAATACCAATATTTCATCCAAATTAAATTCTGATGTCCCGATTCAAAAGAAGAATATTATTTTGTAAAATATAACATATAATAAATGACAAAAACATGATTTAAAAACAGTTTTCCACCCAAAGTCTTTAAATCAAAATTTTAAAGAATATTAGAGTTTTAATGCTTAAAATTGGATTCATTCACATTTTATGATTTTAATATTTTTTGGGAAATATTTAAAAACATGTAATAAACATGTGTCATTATGTTTTAGTTAGTTCTATTCATTCTTTTCAATAAAACTTCTACGTGTTAACTATGATTTAAAATAATAATATTATATTATTATTTTCAAGTATAACTCAAATTTTTGTGCAATGTAAGAATTTAAAAAAACCCTGTTGTTGCGTATCAGGTACACAATCGAAAATAGAAGCCAATTTATATTAAAATTAATATTTAATTAACAATTATTAATGAATATAAAAATTTCATTTTCATTATTTACCTAGGATGTTACAGATGACCCTCAATATCACTTAAATTATGATAATGAGTCTTTGAAATAAATTATCCATTCTAGGATCTATAAATTCAATTTATCTCATCAATTTCTACTATATGTGAATGGCATACTAGATGACATTTACGCTCATTCCCATGACTATAATTTACTATCTAGATGGGTTTCCACTTCCCATGACCGTATTCTAATGACAATATTTGAGAATGGAAGACTAGTCAGAACTTGATCTTGGGAGTTTTCGTATATGTTGGAAAACACCCCATGGGTTATAAAAGGATATTTTTCACCATCACGTCACTCAAAATAATTTGAGTATATTTTTTCTCTTATCTGGACATTATATGTAGTGGATGGAGGTCAAAATGGGATTATTGACCTAGTGGAAACTTTTTGACAAATGGTATATGCATTTTGGGTTAATAGAATCTACATATAGTTTTCCAACCAATTAAATGTTTTTTATATTAATGAAGTTGTATAAATTTTCAACATTATTGTCTATCATTAGTCTAATATTCTTTGAAAACAAATTAATAATTTGTATTCTTGGCCGACTAATTCTATTTTGACCACAGCGAGGTTGGAATCAACCATTGGGATATCTATCAACTGGGTGGGATACCACATCATAGAGAGATGTTTGATAAAGTACATGATGTCGTAGATTTCTATGATAACCCTCTAAAAAAATCTAGTCATTGTGAGGGACATGATTTTAATTATAATATAAATTTTATCAAAGGAGAATATTACACACTTTTTCCTCTATTTCAATGATTGGATCAACATTTTCCTTTATCACAGTGAAGCTCAGGTGATGTCTATATGCCCCCCATTGGGTCCCTTCACAATAGTTTTGTGACAGTGTTGGTTTTTATTGAGAAATTTTGGATTTTGTTTTACATAATTCATGGGGATACAGGGTGAAGTAGTAGATATCACTAAGTATTAGGCTAGCATGTATCATGATCATGTTTCTAAATGGGTTCCTTTCCCCAAATAGGGATGTCTACTCAATAATATATTTTAGAAAACTAGTGATGGAAGCATTACAAGAATATGGGAAATGCCACAATCTATATGTATTGGTACTATAAAAATATTATAAATTCCTAGGACATGTTCATTAGGGTGTTATCCCCTATAGGATGAGTTTTCATTTTTATTTTTTTATTTGGCTAGATAGGGGATCATTTTCAAGGTAACGAAAACTGTAATATCTCTGTGATCCCTAGTGCCTTATTTTTTCATAGCGTTCTAAACATGGCTGAGTCCATGTCATTATGACCTAATGAGTTTTTTTATTTTATGAGATGAATTAATTCCATTGATTTCATATCTTATCCTGAATCGACTGAACCAACCCTTGATAATGGTGGTGGATCTCTTGATGAAAGGTCATTTAAGACCTTCTTTCAGGATGATGTTATTTCCACCATTATGGATGATTTGACCAGATTTGGGACATATAATTCATATCATTACCCTCTTCAATTCATCTTTTTCCAGAGGTAATCCCCTCTTTCTTAGATTGGTGCGTGGGATGAGTGACACCATGGGATCATCCTCCAGTTTTGGCCGATGTTGGAACATGAAGACAAAAATGCTGAGATCATCCTTCATCCTACTCAGGCCAATTCCTTTCATGTATATGATTATGGAAGGGCATGGTAAAAATATACCAGGGATGTTTGATGAGGCAACAGGTCATCCATGTGGACAAACAATTCACATCATTGGCCCCTATCTATTTAAACAATGGAATTGATTTAGGACTTCACTAAATCATTGAGGAAGAATCATTTTCCCGATGATGTCCATCCTAGTAGTGGAGAAGCATATGTTGTGGAAATTCTCAATCAGTTACATATAATGGTGGATGACCCTACTGAGGGAAGAATATAAAACTTTTCCTCTATTTTTCCATCAACTTGACCATTTTTACATTATTTTTTCATATTGAATACATTATCCATAGATGGATAGATATGTAATAGGATAATACGGTGGAAGATTCATACATCAATTACTAAGATATATTTAGTAAATATTTATGACTAATAGTAATTTATTAATATAATATATCATTATTTCTAGGTTGGTGGATTTTATCATCAATCGTTGTATGAATTCATGCTACTAGATATCGAATAGGGGCGAGAATTGGAAACTGGTGAAATGGACTTGCTGAATTTTGATGAAGGGTCCTCCTCGACTAAGTTTATGATGGACGCATCAAAGGAATTGAAAGATATCTTATAGTTTATGACTAATATTTAGGCATAAATGGATGTATTGACCATGCTGATATGGTTGTATAAAGAGATCATGTCACTGAGAAATTCATATCTTTTAGTACTATCAACTTCACTAGACACGACTCAAAAATGAGATGAGTAACTGCCATTATTATTGAAGACCCTCTATACAAGATTATAATATGAATAAGAAAAAAGGGAATCACTTCATCATTCAGTAGATACTTCACATTTAAAAATTATCTAATCAAATTTATTATACTTCAATCATTATCATGTATTTTTTAAATTATGATATTCTTGGATATACTCTAAAATGTTGAGATTCTATATTAATAAATTAATGGATTTACAAGTCATTATATTTCATTTTCATTTCTTCTTTTTTCCATTATGTTCATGAAATTTCACTGACATGATGTTTCATGAATCATCAATGGTGAAAGTCTTTTATATGATATCAAGTAAACATGAATGCCTAGATATGAATGTTTAAACCCTAACATACTTTTCTCAAGAGATTCTCATGAATTCCTACAAACATGAGATTCCTATTTGATATTTTTCTTCCATAAAAATTCAAATCACCTGATTCTAAGATGGATTATATTGGTAGAATATATGTCTTGAAGGTATAGTTCTATATATTTTTTATATTATTATATTCTTGGTGACCATAGCATGTTTTTTTCTATGTACATATATTTTCCCTTATAATCATTATATCTTTTACATTCTTTCAGAATAAATCAACCTTTTGTTTTATTTTATATTTTTTAATCTCATGATTTCTATTATTGTAGTTTATAGTGTTTTATATAAGACCTTATGTGGGTATATTTTACGGTATTTTAACTCAAAACATTTATCACTATATATTAAAGTCTTTTAGATAAAAAATTCTATCATAGTATTTGCAGTTATTTTATCTCAATAATTCTATTTTTATAATTTGTTGTCTCTTGTATCATACCTTATATCACTATTTTTTAAGTTATTTTAGATTGTAACTTCTTTTACTTATGTTTATAACCATTTATCTCGATCCTTCTATTGTTTCTGTTTTGGGTAAATGATCATGGAACTTATATTTTGTGTGTTTTAGGTTCTTTTATATTGGGAATTTTATTATTGAATTTGTAATATTGGATAAACATGTTGAGAATTACCATTGAAACCCAATGTTTCTATGATATACCATGGTGTTTAAATGGATCATGAGGAATAATGTTCTTTTTCTACCGGGATCATATTATGCTAATAGTTAGGTAAAATCCATTATGCATTGATAAAATTGTAAATAAAATGTTTCTAAATTCTATTACATGGTCTATATATGATTTATGGTTGTAGTATTGGTTTAGTTAAAAATAATAGGGATGTTGGTCCCACCTAGATAGCCTGAATTTGGATGATGTAATTCACAGCCCAGCTGGTAACATCAGTGAGCACAGGATATGATAGACATGTTAGGTATGACCCCTTACACTAGAAGGTGTTAGTTTCTGCCACGTTTATACTATTTCACATGAGTGTTGGGTATTCATTCAAATAAATAGAATAAATTGATGATTGGAATGTTAAATCCCTTAGGCATTGGTAGACTGGTCAAACATAGGTGTTTTCGCAACTTTTTAAAGACCATGTATGATTCTGGAAGAATCAAACATCTGAATATGAGGTTGTGTATAAAGGATAATCTTCCCAGGAAGTGGTATGGCGCCCTAAGATGATTATCTCATAAATTGTAAATCTTGATCCCTATGAAATGTGGTTTCAATTCCCGAGTTGTGGGCCATCAAAAGGTCCAGGAATAGAGTGTCACATTATTATTTTGAGAAATGTTACAGAACACAGGGTTGTATATTGTGGATGATGAATCGTATTGGATATTCTAGTTATGAAGACAATAAATCATGGTCCAAAGTGATTAGGTTATGTGGATGATGTGGGAAATTTAATCTAGGAATGGACTACAACACATTGAGGTTTCATGTTCTATCATGGTGATGTCAGAGCTCACAAGGATCAGAAATTGTTTTTTTTTTCAGAGTTACACATATTTTTGAAAAACACAGGCGCATATTCAAGAGCCATAAATATACATTCATATTCCAAAAACGTGTCCCTTGAATGTGTATATCTTTTTCCATGGGAGATGGAAGGTTTATAGTGATCTGGTGTTCTCAAATCATAAAGAAAGATTTGTAGAAAGTGTAATACACAAGAAGGGTTCAAAGACCCTGTAAGATGTATCACCAACTAGTGAACATTTTCTCATAGAAAGGAGCTGTGAAAAAATCATTAATCAAACTTTTTCCAAGACTAGGGGGTCTAGTGACATAGCTTGTATTTTACTAGGGCTACCATATAGGCCCAACATGAATTATGTTCTATTTATTTTCACCCTAATTTTTTCCTAATAACATGAGTAAAATTGTTTTGTGAGCTATGTCTTGAATTTTGATCAGGAACCCCTTTGAGGGTTTTCCACCTAACATGTTTTGTGTATTTTTCTCTCATAGTTTAAGGTATTTTTATTTGGACCTACAAAGGCTAGATTTTATGGACATATAGACTTGACCAATGTACATGTAGTTTGAGGTCATGAAATGCATTGACATAATATGAGGTTGACGTTAAACTAGATCTGAATTTGGCAACCTAGGGTCAAGATAACACCAACATCTTTATAAGAGGTAGATGGAAATGAGTTAAATCGGGGCTTGAGGTTCTCAGGTCATGTGTAATGATATTAGAAAATCATTCGGGGGATGGTCCAGAAAACCATCAGGAGCTGAATTTATCAATGGTGATGTAAGGCTCCCAAGGATTAATTATCCATAATTAAAAATAATATATTTAACTAATTGGAAGGTATGATACCTTATTCATCGATATCTTGGTCACGTCAAGTGATATCTATTCCATTACTTGGGCCATGAATTTTATTTAGAAACAAGATATGGTCGTTACATTAATTGTGATTTATTAGCTATGGTTCTTTAAAGATGAAGGAATCACCACTTACAATGGTTGACAGGGTTATGTATCTTGTGTTCCTTTAATAGGGGATGATAATGGGACAAGTGTTACATATTTTAAATTCATGTAGTAGAAATTTTTTTGTAATGTAGTCTTAATGTAATGTGACCATGAAATTTTTCTCTATTATAACATCATAAAATTAGGATTAATGTGTTTTTATTATTGTTTAACATCATAGGGTAACGAAGTGGGAACCAACATGGTAAGATATAAAAGATATATTATGTAACTATGAAATAATTACACAGAATTGATTCATAATTAAGAAAGATAATCTTGTATGATGCAACTTTTATGTGGTTGGGTGAATTTTTTCTTTTGTAGTTGAAGTTGGACCCATGATAGGGTAATTATGTTTCACAACATAGTTCTTGGAATGGTAAAATCTCTATGCAGTCTTGAATCACATGAATATGAGAGAAATTTTTTTATAGTAATGCCTAGTATTTGAGATCTGGGTGTCATTACATATCATGTGAGGATAGGAATCAAGACACACATAGTTCATGGGGAACCTTGTAGTTTAACATATTGTGATAAGGAAATTGGGTCATCAATGTGAAAAGGTAGTATTATGGTAGGGAGTAATGATATAAATAATGTAATTAATATACAACACACAATAATAGGAATAAACACCAACTTTATTCATGAACATATACTCCCTCTGTATGTATGATCTTTATGCAGTGAAGGGGTCATTTTTAATGTTTCTTTGCCATGATTATACCTCATGTTGGATATTCCAGTGTCCTAAATATCCTAATATTTATGTAGACAAATAATACATATTTCATGAATGGAGGTGCGGTTGGAGGCCAAGGCCAACAATATTAGTCCTCTTAGTTTATGTCCACTAGAATGTGCAATTTGTTTTCATACAAGAGACTTCAATAGTGAATTTTAACATCCAATGGTGATGGATAATCATTTTCCTTTAAGGATATTTTTATTAAGACAGTGATGAACCTATAAAGAGAATGTACGCCTTATTCATACACGGAATCATTTACAAAAATTATGAATATCACATGAGCTATGCATGGTTTGAGAAACAAAAAATATTGAGGGTTCAACCAATTATTTTGGGGTTATTAAGGAGTATGATATGGTCCATTTTATCATGGGGAGGATATATAAAGATAAAGGATTAATGCATCCCTACATTTCCCATTTTAATGTGAATCATTCCATATGTAGTTCTAGAAACCCATGCATTTATGTTCTACATAAAGGACATCAGTCAGGAAATTTAATGCCATAGGGTGAGAACATTTTTGACTCGTCAGGAAGTAAAAGGAATATCAAGGATACATATAGTTTAGCTTCATTTGATAAGAACATATTTCATGAATTTTATCCCCATGTGGTAATTAAAACAATAACCCAATGTGAAAAGAATGTAATAATATGGTTTGGACTAAGAATGCTGGTTTAATAATCACTATGTGTCCTGTGATGGTAGGAATCAATCAACACATCATCCTAGAATGAATATATTATTTATGTTAAGCTAACTCTTAAACGATGATGGGGGAATTGATTCCTTCATTCGCATAGATCAAGCTCATGTGTGGTCATTCATTAATGAGATAGTTCTTCCCATGAAATTTAGCACCATTCAATGAATAAATCATCATGTTATTTTAATGTCATGTGGTAAGGTCATGTTTCATAAAGATTAATTTCATGAATTTAGGACATGAGATGATGTAAATTTCCTCACCTTTCTTCAATATGTGCTCAATAAAGTTTAGCTCCTTGTGGTTAAAATTTTATTAATACTGTTTAATGCCATCTGGTCAGGACGTTATCTATTTTTAAGTTTAATTTATATCTTACAAGAGGAGTTATGTAATGATTAACCTCGTATGTTCATGATATAGGATATTGTGTGGTTTATCATCTTTTTATAAGGATGAGTTCCAAACACTTTAACATCATGAGGTTAGGATGTAGGATGCTTTTCATTTTATCATATTACTATCAGGATGAATTCTTTATAGTTTAACATCATTTGGTCAAGATGTAGAAATCAATTTAGTTTATCATCATTTTACAAGGATACATTCTGTATAGTTTAATTCTAGGTATTCATGATGTAGGATATTTTGTAGTTGATCTTATTTCTTCCATTATGATTTTTTATAGTTTAGCCTCATGCCTTCATGATGTTGGATGACGTAAAAATTATTTTCTTACTCCCATGATTAGTTTGGTATAGTTTTTTTATCATGTATCAAATATGTAAAATGTTTTTCTATTTATCACCATGATTCCAGGATGGGATCCATAAATTTAAACTTCATGTGTTTAGGATGTAATATTTTGTGTTGTTTATTATCTCACTTCTAAGGCAATTTAATCGTGATGATGTCAGTGAAAATAATTTTTTGTTAAACCTAGAATTGGTTTGGAATGTGACAGATTACCCATCCATTGTTTCCAAAGGGTAGGCTCCATTTTGGTATACTTTTTGTATGATTTATGGACCTTCCCATTTTTTTCCATCGTAATATTATTATTCCTAGAATCCTTGGGATTTTGAGATCCAACAATAGTTCTACATAGAGGAATTAATAGAGTATGAAATTTTTTGTTGAATGCTTATGTGATCTGATTGTGATGGAATTCAATGTTATGACATGTATACAACATGTCATCATTGATCAACTCCATGTTATCTAGAAATTTTTGTGATTTCTTGACAATTTATTGTTTTACAACAAGTTCAATTTTAGGTTTGGGAATTTGGACTACTATCATAATTATACATTAGTTTCTTACAACAAAGAGTACAGTGTTTCATATATATAAGTACGTGTGGTGGTACGATATTCCCATAGATCTTGGAGGAGATATTACATCCAGTAATTCTTTCAATTATTCAATATTAATTGGAGAATATTTATCGAGGTCTCATTGAAGGCATATATATGTCCATTTTTTGCATGAAATTGATATGAGTTTTAAGACATCATCATATACTCTTATTATAATTTATTCTACTCTCTAGAAAAAAAGTTTGTTTAATTTTCCATCAATATTATGAAATGGGCTCCAAATCTTGTGAAAATATGGAACTTTATGGAGTTAATTATATTACATGTCCTAACATCCTTGAGAAAAATTTCCTCAAAACATTTAAAGAATATATCGATAGTAGTAATGATGTACATGAATTACATAACTGAAGATTGGGGATATTTACAAACAACATCCATTCCCCACAAAGAGAACAGCTAGGAATATTTAGCTATATGTAAAATTTTTTGAGGTTGATAGATAATGTAATCAAGGATCTGGAATTCATGAAATTTGTTTGGTAATTACAAATTGATTGTTATATATCATGATTTTCAAGCAATAACCCAACCTATGTGTTTTCTAGGAGAGGTTGGATAGATAAGGATTAGAACTATTGGATCCCACATGCAATTCATCCAAGATGACAAGAATCTATCTTTCTTCTTATGCATCTGGCGGGATTGTTTCGAATCTTATCTTGTAGATGGATTTTTTCTCATTTGGACCATCTTTTATGGTAAATTTCATTAGGAAATGCTTAATATGTTAACATACACCTATGTATGTCAAGAGATTCCCATTTTGGTGATAAAAAATCATGGGATTTTCCCATTTGGGGGTGGATATAGGTTCATAATTCTATGGGGTAGTGTTGAACATATTTCCCAAGATTATGAAAATTTTAACTATGATCCTAAGACTACTTTATTTCCCATGTTTCATGGGAATTTTATTTTGAACCTAATACTAATAGATTTCCTAGAATTTGTTCCCTAGAATCTTCCATGGGATTTATTAGGTTGTTATGATTATTTGGAGTTCTTAGAGTCACCCCAGAAAATATCAATGCTTGTTTGGACCAGTCATGGATATCATGGTTGTAAGAGAATATAATATTAGAAATGGAGTTTCCAATTATTAATATAATTTTTTCATATTTATAATGTAGAATTATTTAAATCACATGCACCAAATGTTATAACCAATTCCATTATATTTTATTAATTTTAAAATTAAATTTAATGAATAGATATGGAAATATGAATTTAAAATAATATAATATGATAAAAATAAAAAATAATATATCTATAATATAAAAATCTATATATACTTAATCCATAAAAATAACCTCACTCATGAATAATAATGTATTACAAAAATAATTATTTGTAATGCATCATTTATCTTTAAAATAAAAATATATATAACCTTGATATAAAATATAAATGATTGAATAATGAATAAAATATTGTGTTTTTATTTAAATTATGAAACCTATATGACCATTGAAAATTATAAATTTGAATAGTAATCTAACCATTGGAATAATAATATGACCATTGAAATAGTAATATGACTGTAAGGAATAATAATCTGACTGTTAGAATATTATCCTCACCAATGGGAGTGTAAAATAATATTTTTTTCTTATAAAATGAAAATATGAAATATATATATCATGGAAAAAGTTCATAAATATTTTAAAAATGATAATATATGTTTTTTCATATTCAAAAAGGATAAATGTTTTAAATTTAATATTATATAAAAATATAATGTTTTAAAATAAATTGTATTTTCATAAAATTAGGTTTTAAATTATAAAAAAGTTATATTATAATTATTATTTTATTTTATGATACCATATGTAATTTATCAAGGGGTCTGAAAATTGATCATAATATTAAAATTAGTATTTTTAAAATAAATAGGATTATAATTAAAATTATTTCTCATTATTATGAAATTATTTTCATAAAATAAAATTCATTTTTATAGTATACCTCTTTAAAATTTACTATTAATTTTTATATATTTTTTCCGAAAAAATTTGAATTATTTTTTAATACTATAATATGGAATAATATCATGCTTAACATTATATGAAAAATACATGAATTTATAAGTCATAAAAGATGTGAGAAACCAAAAGTTTAAACTAACATGCACTATTAACTGTATATATTCAAAATATTCATTATTATTTTTATTCTTCAGAAAAAATATTAAATTAATGAATATAATATTCAAAAACACCCCTCTCCCCCTTGTAAATATCATACCTCACAACTCTTTATCCTAACACCTTCTTAATCCATCGATCTTACCAAAAAATGTACCAATTCACCTCCACACCCTATCTTTAATTTCATATATTTTTTTCACAAAAAAAAATTCTAGAATTCATAAGGTGTTGTTGATGTTGATAAAACCGAAGATATAGGTAAAATTCTCAACTAAAACGCTTTTAATTTAATTCTCCTCTTATAACCAATATATTCACTCCATAAACCAATACATAGTAAAATAAATATCCTAAATTTACAAAAAATTAATAATTATTTGGTAATATCCATCTTTCACCCACAACTCAATAAATCATTAAATGAAATCATTGTTCAAAATATGATTCGATCACAATCTCTATAAACAACTTTCTTCATTTTTATACACCTCCAATAATGATAATCATTGAAGTATAGATACTAATAAATATAATGATAATAATTAAATTAAAACATATTTCAGGATATTTAATTATTTAATAACATTACAATTTAAAAAATAAATCATAATCATTATGTTCATAAAATTTCTAAATGAACTAACTATATAAAGTTATATTTTTTACTAAATGATTAATACCTATATCAATGAATAAATTGTTATTTATGAAAATTTTAATGTATATAATGAAATTAATATCATTTAATTTCACATATTGAGTTGCATTCACAAATAAAAATATCATAAAAAATTATTCATAGGTGATCATAAATTGAAACTAGAAAAAAAATACCCTTGAAATAGTGAAATAATTATTTATATCTCACTATAATAAATATAAATGTACACCAAAAACTGACTAAATAAAAAATATATGTAAATGGTTTTAAATTAATAAATGAATGATTAATTATATATGTATTATGTTATTTGAATTCTAAAAACAATTAAGCACATATGTTACATGGTCTCTCTGGACCACCCCCATTTTTTTGGGTTATGCATTCACTCACATTTCCCCACATTATCTCTCTAAAATTATTATTAAATTATTTTTTTATTTTCTATATATATTTCATATATATATATATATACTAGTTTAACTCACTATTACATTATGGGGATAGATAAATAAATATATATATATATATATCAACGGTTTCTCTCTCAATTTCATTATTTATGAAAATTGGATTATAGGGAAATTCTCAGTTTGTTACCTCTTTTAATGTACCACTACATTTATTTTTCTAAATGATATTTTTTTTTCTAAAATTGATCATTATATTATATAAATCCAATTTTATTTCATTTAAATTTTTTTATAAATTAATTTTTAGTTTCCCCAATTTAAATACTATTTACCATATTCCCTAAAACCCCACCAAATAGGTATATTCTCAAAGTTATTTATCTACTCATTTTCTTATATTCACATTACATGGATATAATATTTCATGTCCGGGGATTATTTTAAACATATGAATGTCCATGAATTATTCAATACATTATCACATGAAATATGTTATGATATTCCGTATAAATATGCATTAATACATGATTACGAAACCCACCTCATTACTAGGGTAATAATTATGTTTATGGATTATATTTGATTTTATTATGCGGAATAGATATGAATATACATGTTATAATCAATGAATCTTGATATAACTCTAAATGAATTGTTGATTTTTATATCTCATGAGACACCATTTCTGGGATTATGGAGTAAACCAAATCCATGATGAAATTCTTTCCATTATGTGATATTTTCATAGTTGATTAATGTGACTTATGGATATGTCATGTTTTCTATTTTTTCACATTCTAATATTTCGATGATATTATGATCCAAAAATCCTTATTTAATTGTTTTATTTTATTATTAATTATCATTTTTTGATATCATGTTATCCTTTTCAATAATTTCTTATGCTTCATTTTCATGCTTATCAACATACTAAGATTTTTAGCTCACCCATATTATTTTGGTATTCCCAACTTTTTCCTATATAATTGTGGGATAACAAATTAATTTATGAGATAATTATTGGGAATAAAATAATTAATATTTATTTTTATATTCATTTTTATGTATTATTATCATTTTTAACCAAATAATTTATACCTCTTGATCTGTCAGTTTTGTTTATTGGATATCTATGTTAAAATTTATATAATATTATGTGTAAAAGGATTTAGTTATTATTTCTAGAATCAGAGTAAGAACTTGTTTTTTGGTGGATTTGGGTATTAATTAATTAATTAAAAACCGGTAGGGATATTTCAATGTATATTAAATTATACCAAAATATTGGGGATGTATAGAGATATGAGTTTCCATGAAATTACATCCATTTCTAGATAATGCACATAGATGTGGCTCAATAACAGTTATAACTAGATGAAATAAGAATGAAAATAGTTTATTGTTTCCTTACTAAATTTTCACTTATAATATATTAAAAAGGCCTTACATCACACCTTGTTTGAAATTCTACATCTATAAGACTTAGAAAAATCACATTCTCTCAAAAACCACAATGAAGGACTTCAGTAAATTGTTATGTTAATAAATATTGGTAGATTATAATTGATAGACTATGTTGATATATAGAGAAACATAATATAGTATTTAAATTTTATTTATATTTAATAAATTTCAGTTTAATAGTTTCCCTTTTATTTGGTTTTTATATATAGTATTGTCATCCATAATTTTTATTTCATTATTTTAGTTAATGGTTATAAATAATGGGAATTGTCCCCATAACAGATTTCATGGGTAAATTGATCATTGAATTAATTATATTTATAACCTTATGGTGGTGTATGATTAGAAATTATTTTAGATAGTTACATAAATTGAAACATGTTGAACACACACCTTCTCTTAATAAAGAGAATGTTGTGGTCACATTTTTTTTATGATAGTGGTTTCTAGCCTTAGAGGATAATATAATCCCTTGGTCATGGAACCATAGATTTACTTTATTTATAAGACATTCTCTATCCACTATTTCTCAAATAAAGTGAAATTTTTACTTATTGATTATCACATTGAAGGGTATTCAGATCAGTGTATGGTAGTGTTTAAGAACATGATGTCTAAAGAGTAATTTGATTCTATAAAATGGGAAGTATAAAAGAAATTATTTTCACAAAATATTTACCCATAACATACTATATTAAAATGGATAGGTATATCAATGTACTAAAGAAATATGAAGATGAATCTATTGGTTAATGTGAGGAATATATCACACGTAATGTATAGTATGGCTCTAGTATTACCATCAACATAAAAAATATGGTGGACCATTTCATTAGAGGATTAAATAAGAGTCTACAAAATCATTGGAAATTATAGAATTTGATATATATATATATAAGGATAATTTTTTTGTGTGACCATATGGTTGATATGGATATCGGAGACACTCATAATACTCTTGGTGCATGATATAATTCCTATAAATGAATTTTAATTTATGGGGATCAAAAGAAAAATCTTATAGTGGAATGGAATTCACTTACTGATGGGTTAAATATGTGGGAAAATAATCTTGATAATTTTATCAAGGGATCCAGGAGATGTTTCATGTGTATATGATTTTAGCATCAAGAAAATTATTTCTAATTGGAGATGTAAATAACCAATAATGCAAGGGGAAAAATAATATTTAGGTTAGTACTAAACCAATCAAAGAGTTTATCGACTATAATGAACGTGATAATTATAAAAAGCAATTTCTTAATCAAATAGACTTCATACACAATAAAAAAGAACTACCTCTATGTCCTAGAGATAAAGAAAGGACATATATAATAACTTTTACTAAGTTGTATCGTGAAAATTATGTGGTGTCGTACATGCTGGTTATCAATTCATGAATAGCGGAGAGAAAATAAGGCTCTTGTTCTTCCTGTTGTTTCATTTCTCTTAAGTATAGTTGAACTATTCAAATACCATCTAAAAAATAGAGGTTTTGTTATTTTTAATAAAAAAAAATGGAGAAACTATTTTATCTCAGGAATATAACTCCTCCCGAGTAACTTTTTTGTTGGCTAAACCTCCCCAAATTTCTTTTCACAATTACTTTTGTGGAATTTGATGATATATTTGGAATAGATTGGGTATCCTGATGCAAATATAACCTAAATTATCATCAGTGTTAGATCACTCATTAATCCCATGTCATTCTCTAACTTTGTACAAGTGTAAGGAGGAAGATGTATTTAATGGACCCTAGAATACCCTTAGAGGGAAGGAGTGATTCAAAGTGTAAAAAGTTTCATCTTTTGTTACAGATCTAGTTCACATGATCGTTGGAACCAATGAAACCATTGTGATGGGAATGATTAAAAAAATGAACAATCACATTCAAAAGGACAATATTGGGCTTTTACATGGTTCACATTTAAGGGGTAGTCCATGTAGAAAACATCTATAGTGTCTCATTCATACACAAATCCACCAAACATCACAAGTTGTGGAATACAAAATTTAAGATATAGTGACTTTATTCTAGGGACAACAACTTTACAATATTTTTGGTATATGACATTGAGTCCCTCAGAACACTTTTATTTACTCCCCCTAGATCACTACTTAGGGAGTGGTATTACTTAGCTTATCGAATTGAAGGTCTCTTCAATATATTTTCATTAAATATTTCTTCCATGACTAAAATGATAATCTTCTTACATAGTAGATGTGATTTGATTCCCATAGAATGCATTTTTTAGTGAAACCATCCATTTAGAACAATTGTTTGTGGAGATCCTATTCAAATCTCACAACCATCACTGATAAAAATTTATTCACTCAACAAACATCCTTAACGAAGCTCCCAAAGTCCTCAGAAATTACCCCATTATCAAAAAGAAAATATTACATAGAATAATATAAATTAGTCAATACTAAATTAATAATTTGGTGGTGATAAATCTCACAAAAAAATCTAGAATCACAAAGTTCCCCATCCTTGGTGAAATCAAACTGATTCAAATATTTCACTAATTTTATTCATGTCAAATAAAGTAGGTGTAGCCATATATTTATAGGATCATCCATTAATGCTGCACAACATCCTTTATCATATTTTTCAGATCATTGAAAAACATCTACAAAATGCTCTTCCATTTTTAAATCACTGTTGAGATTTTTCATGGTCATGAAGATCACCATCAAGTCATCGCACAATTGAAATTCTCCACTTCCAATAGTTGCAAAGAACACCATACACACATCATGATCACACGAAAACCACCATTGTGAATCCTAATCATTGTGAAACCCATTCCATTACTATATTTAGGATGCTTTGATTCCAGAAAACAACCTTTCACAATACAACCCTATTCCCCTATATTCTGAGCCCATAAATTGGGTAAACACTAGGAAATGAAACCACCTTCAATATTATTTTCATCTTGTCCTCTAAAATAAATTTCCTTGAAATTCCCTAATGAACCCAATGTGGATTGTCAAAAAACACAATCTAGACACTATTTCTATCAAAGAAAATCCATGGTTTAAATATGATATCCATTGGAATCATTTCTCATGTGTGAATATTATTTCATTGTGAGATAGAATTTATTGATCAAATAGTTTTGACAATGGACAAAATCATGCCTAAATAAACTCCCATTATGAGAGAATATACTAATGTATTACTTGAAGAGTTTCATGTTATTCCACCTGACTGATATTTTGGTCTATCAATTGAACTTATACATAGGTATCTACCGTTATCGGAGACTTCTTAATGAATGTTCACCATTGATTTGGAATAACTAATGAACAATTTCTTGAGAATATGGATAATGGTTTTATATGCATGGGTGTTTCACTATGAGGTGTCCTCATCCTCTTAATTATATATAATGGTTGTTTAATGATCCCATTCATCAATTTTATATAAATAAAAAAATAATTATAAATAAAAATTATCCCCTACCAAAGATTTAGGACTTGTTCAATAAATGCTGTGGGGACTAGTATTTCTTTAATATTAAAATTCTTTCAAGATATCCCCAATTAAAGGTTAAAAGAGAATATATTCACATGATGTCCTTTTGAAAACATTATGGACACTATGAGTTCATAATGATGCCCTTGGAATTTATATGTTCTCAAACAATATTCATATACCTAATGAACAATGTCTTTATAGATAACCCAAATGTTTTTTATAGTTTTTATATATTATATTTTAATATACATGAAATGTAATGTGGAGTGCGAGTTGTATTTAAATATTTTTCACAAAAAAAATGTCTACTGGATAATCTATATGGGAGGTTGCGGTAAATTTGAGTTCATGATAGATAATGTATCATTCATTGGAAATGTTATCATTTGAAATGTATATATGTCATCCTTTGCAACAAACCATCATTTTATGGGATGTCGCCTTTTGAATTTAACTTATTCGATATATTATAAACCAAGTTTAAATAAACCAAGATATTCAATAAAATATTATGTTGATCATTGGAATTGAAATTTGACCATTAGAAATATTAATATGGAAAAAAGAATAGTAACCTCCCCAATGATATTATATATAATATTTATGAATCTTATGAATAAAAATGTAACATAGGTATGTCATAGAATAAGTAAATAAATGTTTCCAAAATCATAAATTAAGTATTGGTATTTTTGTGAAATGTAAAAGTTTGTTAATAAATTTATAATTAATATAATAATTAAATATAATAATTATTAATAGACCGTAGATTAATAAATTATTTATTTCTTTAATTATGTCCATGAAATAATTTAATTATACTTTAATTAAATTTTCAATGTGTCATAAAATAAATTATCATTGTAGAATAAATATATTTTTAATAAATGATGATTTAAATTAAAAATTAATTTTCACATATTTACAAAATTACTTCAATAAAAGGGAGTCCATTTTTTAATCAACAAATAAAAAAAAATTCAGGTGAGTTATGGAGATTTCTCGAAAATTGTTTTTTTATTGTAAATAGTGAAATACAATAATTTTCAGATTTTAACCTTATATATAAATGAATTAATTTTTTAGTCATGGTTGATTCAAGGATTATGTATGTAAAAATTATCTCAAAATCACATTCTGTAGTTACTATAAATTTTCAGAATAACAGATAGTAATGATATAAAAATGCCAAAATAATAAACAAGTGAATCAAATAAAGAAAAAACAACCCCTCCTCCACTATAGATGTAACATCCCAAGTAAGTAATGAATAATAAATATTTTTACATATGTCTATTTATGAATTAGATAGTGTTTTAGAGGCTTAAAATGAGAATAAATCCAATCTTAAGAATTGAATACACTAATTTTTTTAAAATATTATTTTACTGCCTTTTGATGGAAAACCATTTTTCTAAATAAATATTTTGAAAATTGTATAGACTCTATTTTTTAAACTAAACTTATTATTTATGATTGGGAAATTGAAATTTACATTGGATAATTTTTTGGTATTTTTCTGATAATGTTCATTTTTTTAGTGAATAGTGAAAAATACTGCATTATACATCAAAACTGATTTTTCATCTAATTTAATTATATCGTTAGATTATATTTTTAATTGGTTTTAATGTTTAATTATATTATATTTTTACCATTTAATCCAATGGTGGTCATTTGGATTAATTTCACTTTCGAATTGGGCATAAACAAGTTCCAATCATTTCATAGATATTGTTTGTAAAAAAACCCACTATTTGTTTTGACAACGGGAATTATTTTTAAATTAATTATTGAACATTCTGTGTTTAGAATTTGGTAAAATGGATTAAATATTTGGAATCAGAATGTCCAGATTATGTAATCAAAACTCTTTTGTTTTTGTACATTAGGAATAGTAACGATGGTAATTATCATTATTTATCTTGATTAATTAGTAATCGGGTAGTTAAAGATAATAAATTAATATCATAATAATAACAAATGACCCAAAAATGTGTCCTAATGCTACTATTTGTGTCATGGCCGACCATGGGATTCTTTGTGCCAAACGTGGGGACCCCATGGATTCACATTTGTGTGATAATGACTTTTTATCTTTTTATTTTTAAAGAAAGTTGAGTATAACAAAGAATGTATCACCTGGGTAAAACATTTTTAATTTTGTCTAAATAAACTATATATTATACAATAAATAGTCATTAGAAATATAAAAATATTTCCTACATCATAGTGTTTTTTTTATTATTTTTAGACATTAAATAAATTAAATTATATTTGACATCATGATGATGCATCGATGAACTCATTAATGAACGATTTAAATAAAATGAAAAGATAATGTAAAATATAAGACATACACTTGTCAAAGTCCTATTGGATGAGTATATTTCGAACCCTTATCACCTTATCCAAGAAATACATCAATTTGGGACCTTTAAAATCCGAAACTCATTTGAAACTAAAGTAACATTTTATACCTTTCCCAGAGTGCCCCTCCTCTCCTCTTATAAAAGGCCCCCACCTCTACCACCTTACCCACACTTCTCAAGCCATTGGCTCAGCCAATCACTACTCATTTTATCTCTCCACATCCCTATCTTCATCCTAGAAGCCTTACCTTAGGTAGAAGGCTCTTCCAGAAATTTTTTTGGTTCTAACCAAGAGGAGTTACCCGATTTGAAGGTAAAGACTTCTCTAATGTTCTTTTGTTTTATTTTTCTTCTCCAACCCCCTAAACTCTTTTTATTCATTTCTTTGGTAACAAAACTAGTATTTTCAATATACTAGAATGTTTTTATAATAATTATTCGAGCTACACTTACACACACCTACATCTAATGGTTATGGAACATATTGTTTTCGTGGATGGAAAATTTCTGCCTCACGAAACGATGATTGTTCAACATTCTTATAACACCTTCAAAGGTGGACATTAATATGTCACTATATTTATATATGATAAATAATATGTTAATTTTTTCATTAAAATTATATATTTTTCATTTATTTCATACCTTTATGGCTTCCATTATCGGTATACGCGATATCTTCATTTTAGGAAGTACGGACTACCGCCCCCTCAATGTGATCTGATTCGTTAATGCCATATGTGGGAAGTATAAAGGATGAAATTAATGATATTATATATAATATTATACTTGAATTATTATATACCATTATTTCATTATGATTCCATTCCATATAATATGAAATTGAAATGAAAGTAGCGTTCATGCGTACGTACGGCTTACCGTCTCCATGAACGGTGCATTTCATTTCAAACCTATAAATTTTATGTAGTATTGTAAATGCATGTATATACTGGATATATATGAAATATATGATATCTAAATCATGAATATAATTCTGGATATAATGGATATTTTACCACATTAACAACTTGTAATTGTAAAGAGTTTATTTTTGACTCAAGTACCAATGATCGACGAAACGGCCATTATTAACTTAAATAATTGCATAGTGTTCATAACATGGTAATAAGTGATATAAAATGAATAATGAACTTGAAAAAAGTTCTTAAGAAAGTAGAAATTAACTCAATTTTATTATTCAGGACATTAATGAATGATCATGTCATGTCGGACCCGAGGTATGGGACTTCATCTCAATCTCCTTTCATTGAGGCATATTATGTTTTATTCACAAATTTATTTTATACGATGTATAAACCCTTTTGACTATTATATTTATTCAAAATGAATCTTTTTTATAAGAAGCATTTACTAAACGACAAAAGGGGATGTTTTTTTGTCGTATGTATGCGGCGACAAGGACTTCTCTGCCGCCATGACCATTATTTGAGTTTCGGCTTCCTCTACAAGCCATAAATTTTTTTTAAAATGAGAAATAAATACCATGTTTTACTTTTCTTTTATTTTGGTATTGAAAATGGGTTTCATATTGTTTTTATTATATCAATGTGTTGTATTGATATCTTGTGATTGAAATGTGGAAATGTTATGTTTCATTTATGCATGTTTTATGTGATACGATTATGTTGTGGTTCTTGGAAATTGTTATGAAGACAGGGGGTTCCATGATAAACTAATGGCGGGTGAGCCCGATATATCTCTCCAATGCATTGGGTAACGTTAAGGTTTATCCGAAGAGATTTAGGGAATATACTATGATGGGTATTCCAAACGTAACCATGAGGGTTACTCCCTATGTAAGAATGTTATGAATGCCTCAAGTTACCTTCATGTCTTATTATTTATATGATTTATTCATGATTTGATGAGGTATGTTAAAATTCTTATGTTTTATGAGTAATTTATGATTTCATACATGGACTAATGTTTTCATTTCGTACTTTTATATCCCTTAATGAGATTTTTATGCTCATCCCAAGTTTTAAATGTTTTTCATAGGTCAAGGGAGAGGTACATTATGTGATGATAGGGTCACGGAAGTGTCATGAAAGAATCCATGTTTTGGTTTAAAAATGTTTTTGTAGAAGGGAAAAAATGAATACTATCTTTTATGTAACAACTTTGTTTAAATGTGTAATGTAATGCATGATTTATGATCTAATTCTCTAAAACTCTAAACCTGAAAATATCCTCAATGTGTAATATTGTAATAACTCAAGATTAATTAATGTTTAAGGATGGGTCCCTATAGTTGGTATCAATGGTCGGTTTAGATAAATTTTGGAGTTAGAATTCTATTAAATGATTATCCAAAAATATTTGTTTATGGTAAAATTGAAATGATATAGCATTTGAAGATTACCATGTTGCTTCATCTAATACATGTTTGTTCAGAATGGTTTTCCGTAGAGGAAACAGGGAAGCAGTGCTAGGAAGGAATATAGAAGGAAATAAACTTTCGAATCAGCATCCTGAGATGGTCGGAATTGTAACTGAACAGTTTAATGTAGTAATGGTGTAGTTGACTCAAGTGATAAATGGTGGTGGTATCCATACACGAGATCAGCCAGATCAACTGCATAGGAACATGTCAGTGGTAGAACATTTCATGAGGCAGCATCCCCTATCATTCAGAGGATCATCAAACCCAATGCTAGTTGAAGGGTGGGTTAAATCACTGGAGAATATTTTAGATGTCATGGGGTGTTCATACAATCAAAAGTTTAGTCATTCTATTTACCATTTGGAGGGTGAAACAGATAGTTGGTGGTCAATGGTTAAAAATATCAGGAACGCTGATGAGATTGATGCTCTCGACAGGGATGAATTCAAAGGAATGTTTATTGAGAAGTGTTTTCCTAAGGTTGTTCGACTTAGGATGGAAAAAAAAATTCTTGAAATTGAGGAAAGAGGATGACTCATTGGATGCTTATGAAGAGAGGTTCACTCGATTAGCAAGGTATGGTCCAAATTTTATCTGTGACCATGATAGTAAAATCAATCATTTTTACTCAGGATTAATGCCAAAATATCGAAGGGCATTGGCTTCTCGTGAGTTCAAAAGTTATGAAATGCTTGTTCAATGTGCTGAGAAGGGGGAAATGGAGTTTTCTGATGATCAAGTGTTCTATAAAAACAAACATAAGAAGAGACCGATGTGGCAGGAGAAAGGGAAGATTTCTTCAAAAATGTGTGATGGTAAGAAAACTAGGTTTCTAGTTTGTGATAAATGTGGTAAAAGGCATGCTGGGGAATGTCTTCTGAATTATGGAAAGTGCTACCGATGTTGTAAGATGGGACATAAGGCTCGTTATTGCACTAAAAAAGATCAGGGTGATGGTATGACCAAATTTGATTTATAGTTAGTGAAATATTTCAAGTGGAATGAGATGGGTCACTATGCAAACAAGTGTCCAACAAAGACCTCGAGTGATGGGAAGCAGTTCAACTACAAGAAGAAAGGGGTGGTGAAATCCTTTGCAACTACTTCAGCAGATGTTGGGCCATCAAATGAAGTGGTATCAGGTACATTGTTTGTTTTTTCAGATTATGCCAGTGTGTTGTTTGATTCAGGGTCTACCGATTCTTTCATCTCTGAAAACTTTTCTAGTAAAATGGGAATACCATCTCAATAAATGACTCCTGAACTTTTGGTAAAAAAACTTGGGGGAAATGTTGATGAAAAAAGAATTTACAAAGATATTCCTATCATTATCCTTGGAAAGAACCTACTTGAAAACCTTATTGTTTTACCTCTAGTAGAGTTTGATGTTATCTTGGATATGGTTTGGCTCTTTATTTACCATGCTAAGATTGATTGTAGAGCTAAAGAAGTTTCTTTTCAGAAAGACTTTCAGTTTGTGTACAAGAATGAACCCTTACTGTTGATAACATTTCAAGAGGCCAAGAAACATGTAAAATATGGAAATGAATGTTACCTTGGACACATCATTGAAAACAAGGGAACTGTTCAGATTAATGATGTGCCAGTGGTAAATGAGTATCTTGATGTTTTTCCTGATGAGTTGCCTGGAATAATACTAGATCAGAAAGTTGAGTTTACTATTGACTTAGTTTCTGATGCTAATCCAATTTCAAAACCCCCTTTTCGAATTGCTCAAAATGAACATTTAGAGTTAAAGGAGCAATTGCACGATTTATTAGAGAAAGGTTTCATTCGACCTAGCGCATCACCATGGGGTGCTCATGTTTTATTTTTTAAAAAGAATAATGGTTCAATGAGACATTTCATTGATTATAGAGCCTTGAATAACATCACTGTTATGATCAAATATCCTTTGCCTCATATCGGTGATTTGTTTGATCAGCTCCAGGGAGCTCAGTTTTTTTCAAAGATTGACCTGAGATTGGGGTACCATCAGTTGAAGGTAAAGGAAGCAGATATTCCGAAGACCATGATTTGTACAAGATATAGCCATTATAAATTTGTAGTAATGCCTTTTGGGCTAACCATTTCACCGGCTATATTCATGGACCTTATGAATATAATTTTCCATGAGTTCTTGGATAATTTTTTAGTTTTTTTCATTGATGATATTTTGGTGTTTTCTAAAAGTAAAGAGTAGCATGAATGAAATTTAAGGGTTATTTTTTAAACCTTAAAAGAAATGAAATTGTATTGGTAATTCAGAATGTGTGAGTTTTGGTTGCAAAAAATTTCGTTCCTTGGCCACATTTTTTCTAAAGATGGGATAACTGTTGATCCTGCAAAAACAAACGTTGTTAAAGAATGGCCATGACCCACAAATGTAACTGAGATTCGTAGCTTCCTTGTTTTGGCAGGCTATTACCGAAGGTTTGTCAGAAATTTTTCATGGTTATCTAGTCCAATGACTAATCTAACTCAGAAGGGTGTTAAGTTTATCTGGACAAAAGAATGTGATAATTGTTTTCAGGAATTGAAAAGAAGATTGGTGAATGCTCTAGTTTTGGACCTACCTTCCAGGAATGGTGAGTTTGTGATCTACAGTGATGATTCACTGAAACGACATGGTTGCATCCTAATGTACAATGATCTGGTAATTTCTTATGCTTCATGTCAGTTGAAAACTCATGAGGTAAATTACCCTACACAAGATTTGGAATTAGCTTCTATTGTTTTTACTTTAAAAATTTGGAGGCATCATTTTTATGGAGTAAAGTGTGAAATATATACCGATCACAAAAGTTTAAAGTATATATTCAATCAAAAATAATTGAAGTTGAGATAGAGGAGATGGCTGGAATTAATCAAGGATTATGATTGTACAATTCATTACCATCCGGGAAAACCAAATAAAGTGGTTGATGCTTTGAGTCGAAAAATTAATGCTTCATTAACGATATTGTGTTTGGAACGTGATCCTTTGGTTAAGGATTTGATGAACATTGGCATAGATGTTGTTGGTGCAGGATGTTCTTCTGTTCTGTTTCTGGTATCATTGAAATCTTCTTTATCATACATAATTAAGTAAGCACACAAGCAAGACAGTGAGTTGTAGAAAAGGGTAGTGCTCGTTCAGAAGTGTAAGTTTCCTGAATTCAACATTGATAATGATTTTTTTTGAGATTTGGTAAGATATTGTTTGTTCCGTGTGATTCACAGTTGAAGAGAGAGTTATTACGTGAAGCTCATAGTTCGCCGTTTTCTGTTCATTTGGGCAGTACTATGATGTATAGAGATCTTCAAAAGTATTATTGGTGGGACAGAATGAAAAGATACATTTATGATTTTACAGTGAAGTGTTTGACTTGTAAATAGGTTAAAGAAGAAGGGAAGTTACCGAAAGGGATGCTTCATCCTTTACCAGTGCTAGAGTGGAAATGGGAGAATATATCCATGGACTTCATTGTGGGATTGCCGAAGACACCTCGAAGTAATAATGCAATCTGGGTTATTATTGATCGCTTGACCAAATCTGATAATTTCCTTGCTATACAAGATTATTTTTCCATAGATCAACTTTCCAGTTTGTATCTTAAAGAGATAGTCAGGTTACATAGAGTTCCTCTCTCCATTGTATCTAATCATGATCCCAGGTTCATTTCTAACTTCTGGAAAGGCCTTCAAAAGTCATTTGGTACTGAATTAAATTTTAGTACAACTTTTCATCCTCAATCAGATGGGCAGTCAGAATGAACGATTCAGACTTTGGAGAATATGTTACATGCTTGTTCGATAAATTATCTGGGAAGTTGGGACCAACATCTTTCTTTGGTTGATTTTTCTTATAATAACATTTTTCATTCTAGTATACAGATGGCACCATTTGAGGCATTATATGGGAAGAGGTGACGAACTCCATCTTTTTGGGATGAAGTAGGTGAAAGGAAGTTGATAGGACCAGAATTGGTAGAATAGTTGGAAAAAAAGTTCAGATGATACATAAACACATGAGAACAACGCATAGTAGGCAGAAGAGTTATGCAGTCAACAGGAGGAAGGATCTCTCTTTTGAGGTCGGTGATCATGTTTTTCTCAATGTTTCACCATGGAAAAGTGTGATGCGATTTGGTAAGAAAGGAAAGTTGATTCAATGGTTCATTTGACCATATGAAATTTTGTAGAGAGTTGGATCAGTTGAATTTCGAGTGGCTTTACCTCCAAGTTTATCTCCGGTACACAATGTTTTTCATGTTTCAATGTTAAAGAAGTTCATGCCATATCCATCTCATGTTTTGAGTCCAGAGGTAGTTCAACTGGAAGGAAATCTATCATATGAGGAACAACCGGTCCAGATTCTTGACCACATGGATCATGTGTTGTGGAATAAAGTGATTCATCAAGTAAAGGTTTTGTGGGAAAACCACATGAGTGAAGAGGCAACATGGGAATCTGAAAATGTAATGAGGGATAAATACCCCTACTAAATTGTTAAGAAAATAAATTGTGGGGACAGAATTTTTTAAAGAGGGGAAGGATGTAACATCCCAAGTAAGTAATTAAAAATATATATTTTTACCTATGTCTATTTATGAATTAGATAGTGTTTTAGAGGATTAAAATGAGAATAAATCCAATCTTACGAATGGAATACACCAATATTTTTAAAATATTGTTTTACTGCCTTTTGATGGGAAAACATTTTTTTAAATAAAACTTTTTACAATTATATAGACTCTATTTGTCAAAATTAACTTTTTAGTTATTATTGGGACATTTAAATTTACATTGGACAATTTTTTGCTATTTTTCTGACAATGTTCTTTTTTTAATGAATAGTGAAAAATACTGCATTTTACATCAAAACTGCTTTTTCATCTAATTTAATTATATGGATAGATTATCTTTTTAATTGTTTTTAAAGTGTAATTAGAATATATTTTTACCATTTATTTCAATGGTGATCATTATGATTAAATTTACTTTGTAATTGGTCATAAACAAGTGCCAAAATTTTCATAGATATTGTTCATAAAAAACCCGCTATTTGTTTTGAGAACGAGAATTATTTTTAAATTATTTATGACTGTTTAAGGGTTTGGAATTTGGTAAAATGGATTACATATTTGGAATCAGAAGTTCCATATTATGTAATCAAAACTCTTTTGTTTTTGGACATTATGAATACTAACGACGGTAATTATCATTAATTATGTTGATTAATTAGTAATCGAGTAGTTAAGGATAATAAAATAATATCATAATAATAAAAAATGACCCCAAAATGTGTCTTAATGCTACTGGTTGTTTCATGTCCGACCATGGGATACCTTGTTCCAAACTTGGGGACCCCATGGAATCACTTTTGTGTGATAATGACTTTTTATCTTTTTATTTTTAATGAAAGTTTAGTATAACAATGAATGTATCACCTGAGTAAATCATTTTTAATTTTGTCTACATAAATGATATATTGGACTATAAATATTAATTGTAATGATAAACATAATTCATACATCATAGTATTTTTTTATAATTTTTAGACATTAAATAAATAAAATTATTTATGACATCATGATGATGCAGCGATTTCCTCATTAATGAATGATTTAAAAAAATGAAAAGATAATGTCCAATATGAGACATAAACGTGTCAAATACCTATTAGATTAGTATATTTAGAACCCTTATCACCTTATCCTCTAAATAAATCAATTGAGACCTTTAAAATCAGAAAATCATTTGAAAATAAAGTAACATTTTATACCTTTCAAAGAGTTCCCCTCCTCTCCTCTTATAAAAGGCCCCCACTTCTACCTCCTTATCCACACTTCTAAATCCATTTACTTGGAAAAGATCTTATCATTTTATCTCTCCACATCCCTCTATTCATCATAGAATCCTTACCTTAGACAAAAGGCTCTTCTAGAAACCCTTTTGGTTCTAACCAAGAGGAGTTACCCGATTTAAACGTAAAGACTTCTCTAATGTTCTTTTGTTTTATTTTGCTTCTCCAACCCCTAATCTCTTTTTATTCATTTCTTTTATAACAAAACCACTATGTGAAGCTTACTAGGATATTTTTATAATAATTATTAGAGCTACACATACACACACCTACATCTACTTGTTAAAGAACATTCTGTTTCCTTGGACGGCGAATTTCTGCCTCACGAAACGATGATTGTTCAATATTCTTATAACACCTTCAAAGGTGGCCATTAATATGTCACTATATTTATATATGATATATAATATGTTTATTTTTTCCTTAAGCTTCTGTATTTTTCATTTATGGCATAACTTTATGGCTTCCATTATGGGTATACACGATATCTTCATTTTAGGAAGTGCGGACTACCGCCCCCTCAAAGTGATTTGATTCTTTAATGCCATATATGGGATGTATAATGGATGTAATTAATGATATTATATATAATATTATACTGGAATTATTATATACCTTTATGTCATTATGATTCCATTTCAAAAAATATGAAATAGATATCAAAGTAGCGTTCATGCATACGTACGGCTTACCGTCTCCATGAACGGTGCATTTAATTTCAAACCTCTAAATGTTATGTAATATTGTAAATATATGTATATACTAGATATATATGACATATATGATATATAAATCATGAATACATTTCTCGATATAATGGATATTTTACCACATTAACAAATTGAAATTATAAAGAGTTTATTTTTGACTGAAGTACCAATGATCGACAAAACGACCATTATTAACTTAAATATTTACATAGTGTTCATAACATGGTAATAAGTGATATAAAAGGAATAATAAACTTGATAAAGGATTTTAAGAAAGGGGAAATTAACTCAAGTTTATTATTAAGGACATTAAAGAACGATCAAGTCAAGTCAGACCCGAGGTATGAGACTTCGTCACAATCTCCATTAATTGGGGCATATTATGTTTTATACACAACTTTATTTTATACAGTGTATAAACCCCTTTGAATATTACGCTTATTCAAAAAGAATCTTTTTTATACGAAGAGTTTACTAAACAAAAAAAGGGAATGTTTTTTTGTCGTACGTATGCTGCGACAATGACTTCTCTGCCGTCGTGAAAATTATTTGAGTTTCAGCTTCCTCTACAAGCCATAAATTTTTTTAAAAATGAGAAATAAATACCATGTTTTACTTTTATTTTATTTTGGTATTGAAAATGGTTTTCATAATGTTTTTATTATATCAATGTGTTGTATTAATATCTTGTGACTGAAATGTGGAAATTTTATGTTTCTTTTATGCATGTTTTATGTGATACGATTATGTTATGGTTCATGGGAATTGTTATGAAGATGGGTGGTTTCGTGATAAACTAAGGGCGGGTGAGCCCGATATAGCTCTCCAAAGCATTGGGTAACGCAAAGGGGTTAAACGTTAAGATTTATCCAATGAGATTTAGGGAATATATTGTGATGGGATGTAACATCCCTTGTAAATAAAGAATAAAACATTTTCATATTTATTAATATTTGTGAATTAAATATTAATTTTTATTTTAAAGGGGTTGTTATGTTCGATAGCGTACCTGATACGCAACAAAGAGATTGTTTGAAATCATACGTTGCACACTAGTAATAAAATAATATTATTTTAAATGGTAGTTAACACATAGCCATTTTATTGGTGGGAATGAATAGAAATAACCAAAATATAATTATATATGTTTTTTAAATGTTTTTACATTTATCCGATAAAGGATAAAGGCTAAAAATATGAAAAGAATTCAATTTTAGGCATATATACTCTAATTTTCACTAAAGGTCCACTTATCGCCTATTGATGGCGAACCATCATTAAATATAGTTTTGGTCATTCAAATAAATTCTATTGGACCAAATATAATTTTTCTTTAGAATCGGGATATCAAAATTTACTTAGTGTACATTTTTGGTATTTTTCCGATAAAGTTCATTTTTTAATGAATAATGAAAATGTTGTATTTTAATTCAAAACCTCTTTTTAATATAATTTATTTATTGATTAGATTATTTTATTAATTGGTTTTAAAGTGAAATTAGAATATATATTTACCATTTAATCCAATAGTGGTCGTTGAAATTAATTTCACTTTGAAATTTGACTTAAACTAGTGTCAATCTTTTGATATATATTGTTTCATAAAAACACGCTATTTGTCCTGACAGTGGGAATTAATTATTAAATTAATTAATGTAACTTATATGTTTTTAATTTTGTAAAATAGACATCATTTTTGAATTCGGAATATCAAATATAGCATAGGGTGAAGTTTTGATATTTTTTTGAAAAACATCAATTTTTGATGAATAGTGAAACCGCTAAGTGGTACTTTGAAAAACTGATTTTTCGTTTAAATGAAATTCTACCACCTCTGTGTTTTGAATTTCAAAAATCTGACATTCATGGTTGTCATTAGAGATTAAAATGTAGTTCAATGGGATTAAAATAATTTTTTGGTGAATAGTAACTTTGATGTTTTTAATCGCGATTAGAGGTAATTAGTGTAATTTAAGGTAAAAATAATGTTTTAATAATATGAAATGACCTTGAAACATGTCGTAACCTTATTGGATGTGTCATGGCCGACCAAGACAATCCATTGGTAAACTTGGGGATCCTATGGATCCACTTTGGTAGGAAAATGACATTAATAGCTTCTTATTTAATGTTAAAATAAAAATGTCACAAACATGTGTTGTTTTACTAACAAAATTGTTAAATAGGTTTATACAAGTCATAATTTTGACTATAAATATTAATTATAAAGATAAAACGATTTCCTACATCATGATATATTTTTTATAATATTTAGAAATTAAATAAATTAAATTATTAATGACACCATGATGATGTAGCGATTACCTCATTATTTAACGATTTAAATTAAATGAAAAGATAATGTAAAATCTAAGACCTAAACTTGTAAAAACCTATTTGATGGGTGTATTTCGAAATAATATCACCTTATCCTCGTAATATATAATTTTGGGACCTTTAAAATCCGAAAGTCATTTTATAATAAAGTATCCTTTTATAACATTCCAAGAGTTCGCCTCCTCTACTCTTATAAAAGGCCCCACCTCTACCACCTTACCCACACCTCCCAAGCCATTGGATCGGACAAACCCTTCCCATTTTGTCTCTCCACATCCCTCTCTTACTCTTATAAGCATCAATTTGGGCTGAAGTCTTTCCAGGGAAGCCTTTGAGCTCAAATCAAAAAGAGTTACCCGTTTTAAAGGTAGTGTCTTATCTTGTGTTCTTATGTTTTATTTTGCTTCTCCAACCCACTAAACTCTTTTTATTCATTTATTTTGTAAATACACCAGTATCTTAAATATACTAGGATGATGTTATGAGTAGTATTATAGCTACACTTACACACACCTTCATCTAATGGTTAAAGACCATATTGTTTCCGTGGATGGAGAATTTATGCCTCACAAAATGATGATTGTTCAATATTCTTCTAACAATTTCAAAGGTGGCCATTAAGATAACACTATAATTATATATGATATATAATATTTTTATGATTTCCTTAAGCTTCTTTATTTTTCATTTATGGCATACCTTTATGGCTTCATTATGGGTATACTCGATATCTTTATTTTAGGAAGTGCGGACTACCGCCCCCTCAATGTGATTTGATGCGTTAATGCCATATGTGGGATGTATAAAGGATTGAATTAATGATATTATATATTATATTATATTGAAATTATAATATACCTTTATAGCATTATTATTCCATTCCATAAAATACTAAATAGAAATGAAAGTATCATTTATGTGTGCGTACGGCTTACCGTCTCCATGAACGGTGCATTTCATTTCTTACCTCTAAATGATATGTAATATTGTAAATTCATGTATATACTGGTTATATATGACATATATGATATCTAAATCATGAATATAATTCTGGATATAATGGATATTTTACCACATTAACAACTTGTATTTATGAAGAGTTTATTTTTGACTCAAGTGCCAATGATCGACAAAACGACCTTTATTAATATAAATAATTACATAGTGTCCATAACATGGTAATAAGTGATATAAAAGGAATAATTAACTTTAAAAATGTTCTTAAGAAAGTATAAATTAACTCAAGTTTATTATTCAGGTAATTAAATAACGATCGATTCATGCCGGACATGAGGTAAGGGACTTTGTCTCAATCTCCTTTCATTGAGGCATATTTTGTTTTATACACAACATTCTTTTATACGGTATATAAACCACTTTGACTTTTATGTTTATTCAAAAGGAATATTTTTATACGAAGCGTTTACTAAATGAAAAAAGGGAATGTTTTTTGTCGTACGTATGCGGCGACAACGACTTCTCCACCACCGTGACCATTATTTGAGTTTTGGATTCCTCTACAAGACATACCTTTTTTCAATAAAAAATAATTACCATGTTTTACTTTTATTTTATTTTGGTATGGAAAATGGTTTTCATAATGTTTTTATATCATTTTTTTGTATTGATATATTGTTATTGAAATGTGGAAATGTTATTTTTCCTTTATGCATGTTTTATTCGATAAGATTATGTTATGGTTCTTGGGCATTGTTATGAAGACGGGTGGTTCCGTGATAAACTAAGGGCAGGTGAGTCCGATATAGCCTTCCAATGCATTGGATAACATGAATGAGTTAAACGTTAAGGTTTTTCTGAAGAGATTTGGGGAATACACTGTGATGGGTATTCCAAAGGTAACCATGAGGGTTACTCCCTACGTAAGAATGTTATGAATCCTCAAGTTACCTATATGTCTTATGATTTATATGATTTATTCATGATTTGATGAGGTATGTTAAAATGCTAATTTTTTATGAGTAATGTATGATTTTATACATGGACTAATGTTTTAATTTCGTACTATTATATCCATTACTGAGCATTTTATGCTCATCCCATGTTTTTGAAATGTTTTTCACAGGTGAAGGAAAAGGTACATGATGTGATGATAGGGTCAAGGAAGTGTCATGAAATAATCCATGTTTTGTTTTGAATATATTCCCATTGATGGGAAAAATGAATACTATCTTTTATGCAACCACTTTGATTAAATGTGGAATATATTGCATGATTTATGATCTAATTCACTAATACTCTAAACCTGAAATGATCCCCAACATGAATTCTTGAAGTAACTCATGATTAAGTAATGTATAATTCTAGGAGCCTAATGATTGTTATCAGAGGCCGGTTTATATAACATTAGGAGTTTGAATTCTATTAAATGATTATCCAAAAATACTTTTTTATGATCAAATTGAAATGATATAGCATTTGAAAATTTCCATGTTGCTTCATCTAGGACATGTATGTTCAGAATGGTTTTCCGCAGAGGAATCAGGGAAGAAGTGCAAGGATGGCATACAGAAGGAAATGACCATCCAAATCAGCATCCTGAGGTTGTCGGAATTGGAGCTGAACAGATTGTTGCAGTATTGGCTGAGTTGACTCAAGCGATAAATAGTGGTGGAATCCATACATGAGATCATCCAGATCAACCGCATATGAACATGTCTGTGGTGGAACATTTCATGATGAAACATACCCCATCATTTAGAGGATCATCTGACCATATTCTAGCTGAAGGTTGGATTAAATCACTGGAGAAGATTTTCAATTTCATGGGGTGTTCAAACAATCAAAAGGTTAGTCTTTCAATTTACCATTTGGAGGGTGAAACAGATCAGTGGTGGTCGATGGTTAAAAATATCAGGGATGCTGATGAGATTTATTTTCTCGACTAAGATGAATTCAAAGGTATGTTTCTTGAGAAATATTTTCCTAAGTCTGTTCGACTTATGATGGAAAAATATTTATTGGAATTAAGGAAAGAGGACGACTCAATGGCTGCTTATGAATAGAGGTTCACTCGATTGGAAAGGTATGATCCAAATTTTATCTGAGACCTTGATAGTAAAATCAATCGTTTTTACTCAATATTAAATCCAAAATATCGAAGGGCATTGGCTTCTCGTGAGTTCAAGAGTTATGAAAATCTTGTTCGATGTGCTGATAAGGTGTAAATGGAGTTTGTCGATGATCAAGTGTTCTATAACAACAAGCAAAAGAAGAAACTGAGGTGGCAAGAGAAAGGAAAGAGTTCGTCAAAAAGGTCTGATTGTAGGAATACTATGTGTCTTGTTTGTGATAAATGTGGTAAAAGGCATGCTGGGGAATGTCTTTGGAATTCTGGAAAGTGCTACCGATGTGGTAAGATGGGACATAAGGCTCATGATTGCACTAAAAAAGATCAAGGTGATGGTAATTCCATATTTTATTTGCAGTTAGTGAAATGTTTTAAGTGCAATGATATGGGTCACTATAGAAACGAGTGTCTGACAAAGTGCTTGAGTTTTGGGAAGCAGTTAGACTACAAGCAGAAAGGGGTGGTGAAATCCTTTGCAACTACTTCAGCAGATGTTGGGCTATAAAATGAAGTTGTATCAGGTACTTTTTTTTTGTTTTTTCAGATTATGGAATCCTGTTGTTTGATTCAGGGTCTACACATTCTTTAATCTCTAAAAACATTTCTAGTAAAATGGTAAAACCATCTCAAAAAACGACTCCGGAAATTGTGGTAAAAACACCTGGGGGAAATGTTGAGGCAAAAAGAATTTATAAGAATCTTCATATCCTTATCCGTGTATATAACCTACTTGCAAACCATATTGTTTTAACTCTAGTGGTGTTTTATATTATCATGGGTATGGATTGGTTCTCTATTTTCCATGCTAATATTGACTGTAGAGATAAAGAATTTTCTTTTCAGAAAGACTTTCAATTTGTGTACAAGAATGAACCCTTACTATTGATAACATATCAAGATGTCGAGAAACTTGTAAAAGATGGAAATGAATGTTACATTGCACATATCATTGAAAATAAGGGAACTGTTCAAATTATTGATGTGCCAGTGGTAAATGAGTATCCTGATGTTTTTCCTGATGAGTTTCCTGGAATAATTCCAAATCGTGAAGTTGAATTTATTGTTGAATTAGTTCCTGATGCTAAGACAATTTCAAAACCCCCTTATCGAATGGCAAAAAATTGAACTTTTTGAGTTGAAGGAGCAATTGCAAGATTTATTAGAGAAAGGTTTCATTCGACCTAGCACATCAACATGGGGTGATCCTGTTTTATTTGTTAAAATATGATGGTTCAATGAGACTTTTCGTTGATTATAGAGCCTTCAATAACATAACTGTTAAGAAAAAATATCATTTGCCTCATATCAATGATTTTTTTGATCAGCTCCAGGGAGCTCAGTTTTTTTCAAAGATTGACCTGAGATTGGGGTACCATCAGTTGAAGGTAAAGGAATGATATATTCCGAAGACTGCGTTTCGTACAAGATATGGCCATTATTAATTTTTAGTAATGCCTTTTGGACTAACCAATGCACTTATTGCATTCATGGACCTTATGAATAGAATTTTCCATGAGTTCTTGGATAAGATTGTGGTTGTTTTAATTGATGATATTTTGGTGTTTTCTAAAAGTAAATAGGTGCATGAAAGGCATTTATGGGTTATTTTACATACCTTAAATGAAATGAAATTGTATGGGAAATTCAGAAAGTGTGAGTTTTGGATGCAACAAATTTCTTTCCTTGGTCATATTGTTTATAAAGATGGAATGACTGTGGATCCTGCAAAAATAAAAGTTGTTGAAGAATGGCGAAGAACCACAAATGTAACCTAGATCCGTATTTTTCTTTGTTTGGCAGGTTACTACCAAAGGAATGTTGAAAATTTTTCATAGTTATCTAGTCCAATGACTAAGCTAACTCGGAAGGGTGTTAAGTTTATCTGGACAAAAGAATGTGATGATTGTTATCTGGAGTTGAAAAGAAGATTGGTGAATGCTCCAGTTTTGGAACTTCCTTGCAGGAATGGTGAGTTTGTTATATACAGTGATGCTTCGTTGAAGGTACTTGGTTTTGTCCTTATGAATAATGATTAGGTAATTTCATATGCTTCACGTCAGTTGAAAACTCATGAGGTAAATTACCGTACACATGATTTTGAATTAGCTGTTGTTGTTTTTGCTCTAAAAATTTGGAGACATCATTTGTATAGAGTAAATTGTGAAATATATACTGATCACAAAAGATTAAAGTATATATTCACTCATATAAAATTAAACATGAGACATAGGAGATGGCTAGAATTAATCCAGGATTATGATTATACAATTCATTACCATCTGGGAAAAGCAAATAAAGTTGCTGATTCTTTGAGTCAAAAAAGTAATGCTTCATTAACCATGCTACGTTTGGAACGAGATCCCTTGGTTTTTGATTTGATGAACTTTGGCATAATTTTTTTTGGTGCATGATGTTCTTCTGTTTTGTTTCAGGTATTAGTGAGATCATCTCTATCAGACAGAATTAAGCAAGTGCAGAAGAAAGACAGTGGGTTGCAGAAAAAGGTAGAGCTAGTTCAAAAGGGTAAGTTTCCTGAATTTAATATTGATAATGATTGTGTTTTGGGGTTTGGGAAGAGATTATGTGTGCCTGGTGATTCACAGTTGAAGAATGAGTAGTTATGTGAGGCTCATAGTTCCCCGTTTTGATGTTCATCCTGGCCGTACTAAGATGTACAGAGATCTGTGGGAGTATTACTGGTGGGATGGAATGAAAAGAGAAATTGCTAATTTTACTATGAATTGTTTGACTTGTCACCAGGTTAAAGAAGACAGGCAATTACCGAAAGGGATGCTTCAGCCTTTACCAGTTCCAGAGTGGAAATGGGAAAATATATCCATGGACTTTTTTGTGGGATTTCCGAAGACACCACGAGGTAATAATTCAATCTGGGTTATTATTGATCGCGTGACTAAATCTGCTCATTTCCTTGCTATACGAGATAATTTCTCTCTAGATCAACTTTCTCGATTGTATCTTAAAGAGATAGTCAGGTTGCCTGGAGTTCCCCTATCATTTTTATCTAATCGTGATCCCATGTTTACTTCTAACATTTGGAAAGGCCTTCAGAAGTCGTTGGGTACTGAATTAAATTTTCGTACAACTTTTAATCCTCAGTTAGATGGGTAGTCAGAACGAACAATTTAGACTTTGGAGGATATGCTATGTTCTTGTTCTATATATTATTAGAGAAGTTGGGACCAACATATTTCTTTGGTTGAATTTTCATATAATAATAGTTTTCATTCCAGTATACAGATGGCACCGTTCGAGGCATTATATGGGAAGCGTTGTTGAACTCTAGCTTTTTGGGATGAAGTGGGTGAAAGGAAACTAATGGGACAAGAATTGGTTGAAGAGATGGAAGAAATATATTATTTGATTCACAAACACATGAGAACAGCTCAGAGGAGGCAGAAGAGTTATGAAGATAACCGGAGGAAGGATCTATCTTTCGATGTAGGTGATCATGTTTTTCTCAAAGTTTTACAATGGAAAAGTGTGATGCGATTTGGTAAGAAAGGAAAGCCGAGTCCAAGGTTCATTGGACCATATGAAATTCTGTGGATAATTGGATCAGCTGCTTACCGAGTGGCTTTACCTCTGAGTTTATCTCAGGTACACAATGTTTTTCATGTTTCGATGTTGAGAAATTATATTCCAGATGCATCTCATGTTTTGAGCCCAGAGGTAGTTCGGTTGGAAGAGAATCTCTCTTATGACGAACAACCAGTCTAGATTCTTGACCGAAAAGAGAATGTGTTTCAAAATAAGGTAATTCACAAGGTAATGGTTTTATGGAAAACCCATATGGTTAAAGAGGAAACGTGGGAATCTGAAAATACTATGAGGGATAAATTCTCCCACTTATTTTGATAAGTGAATAAAATTGCGACGACACAATTCCCAATAGACGGGGAAGGATTTAACATCCCATGTAAATAAAGAATAAAACATTTTGATATTTATTAATATTTTCGAATTAAATATTAATTTTACTTTAAATGGGTCGCTATGTTCGATAGTGTACCTGATACGCAACAAAGAGATTCTTTGAAATCTTACGTTGCACACTTCTAATAAAATAATATTATTTTAAATGGAAGTTAACATGTAGTCGTTGTATTGGAGGGAATGAATAAAATAACTAAAATATGATTATATATGTTTGTTAAATGTTTATATATTTATCCAATAAAGGATAAAGGATTAAAATATGAAAAGAATTCAATTTTAGGCATATATACTCTAATTTTCACTAAAAGTCCACTTATCACCTTTTGATGGATAAACGTCATTAAATATAGTTTTGGTCACTCTTATACATTCTTTTAGACCAAATAAATATATTCTTTAGAATCGGGACATCAAAATTTAATTTGTGTAAATTTTTGTTATTTTTTCGATAATGTTCATTTTTTAATGAATAGTGAAAAATGTTGTATTTTAATTCAAAACCACTTTTTAATCTAATTTATTTATATGATTAGATTATATTTTGAATTGATTTTAAAGTGAAATTAGAATATATTTTTTCCATTTAATACAATAATGGTCGTTGAAATTAATTTCACTTTGAAATTGGACTTAAACTACTGTCAATATTTAGATATATATTGTTTCATAAAAACACGCTATTTGTTCTGGCAGTGGGAATTTATTATTAAATTAATTAATGTAACTTATATGTTTTTAATTTTTTAAAATAGATATCATTTTTGAATTCAGAATATCAAATATAGCTTAGGGTGAAGTTTTGGTATTTTTCGAAAAAACTTAAATTGTTGATGAATAGTGAAAACATTAAGTGGTACTTAAAAAAACTGATTGTTCATTTAAATGAAAATTTACCACCTCTGTGTTTTGAATTTCAAAAATCCGACATTTTTGGTTGTCATTATGAATTAAAATGTGGTTCAATGGGATTAAAATAATTTTTTTGGTGAATAGTAACTTTTAAGTTTTTAATCACGATTAGAGGTAATTAGTGTAATTTAAGGTAAAAATAATGTTTTAATAATATTAAATGACCTTGAAACATGTCCTAACATTATTTTATGTGTCATGGACGACCAGGAAAATCCATGGGTCAACTTGAGGACCCCATGGATCCACTTTGGTAGGAAAATGACATTAATAACTTTTTATTTAATGTTAAAATAAAAATGTCACAAACATGTGTTGTTTTACTAAAAAAAATTAAATGTGGTTATACAAGTCATAATTTTGACTATAAATATTAATTAGAAATATAAACATTTTTCCTACATCATGATATTTTTTTATAATTTTTAAAAATTAAATAAATAAAATTATTTATGACACCATGATGATGTACTGATTATCTCATTATTTAACGATTTAAATTAAATGAAACGATAATGTAAAATCTAAGACCTAAACTTGTCAAAAACCTATTTTATGGGTGGATTTCGAACTCTTATCACCTTATCCTAGAAATATTTAATTTTTGGACCTTTAAAATCCGAAAAGAATTTTATAATAAAGTAACCTTTTATAACTTTCCTATAGTGCCCCTCCTCCCCTCTTATAAAAGGCCCCCACCTCTACCACCTTACCCACACCTCTCAAGCCTTTGGCTAAGCCAACCCCTGTCCATTTTTTCTCTCGACATCCCTCAATTAATCCTAGAAGCCTCACTTTTCACATAAGTCTTTCCATGCAATCCTTTGAGCTCAAATCAAAAAGATATACCCGTTTTAATGGTAGTGTCTTCTCTTGTGTTCTTATGTTTTATTTTTCTTCTCCAACCCCCTAAAATCTTTTTATTCTGTTATTTTGTAACAAAAACAGTATCTTCATAAACTAGGATGTTGTTATGAGTAGTATTATAGCTAAACTTACACACACCTTCATCTAATGGTTAAATAGCATACTGTTTCCGTGGGTGGCGAATTTCTGCCTCATGAAACGATGATTGTTCAATATTTTTCTATCACCTTCAAATGTGGCCATTAAGATGACAGTATATTTTTATATTATATATAATATTTTTATGTTTTCCTTAAGCTTCTTTATTTTTCTTTTATGGCATACATTTATGGCTTCCATTATGGGAATACGCGATATTTTCATTTTAGGAAGTGCGGACTACCACCCCCTCAAAGTGATTTGATTCGTTAATTCCGTATGTGGGATGCATAAAGGATGGAATTAATGATATTATATATGATATTATACATTAATTATAATATACCTTTATATAATTATGATTCCATTCCATAAAATACGAAATAGAAATGAAAGTAGCGTTCATGCGTATGTACGACTTACCGTCTCCATGAACGGTGCATTTCATTTCTTACCTCTAAATGTTATGTAATATTGTAAATTCATGTATATACTCAATATATATGACATATATGATATCTAACTAATGAATATAATTCTAGATATAATGGATATTTTACCACATGTACAACTTGTAATTATAAAGAGTTTATTTTTTTACTGAAGTACCAATGATCGACAAAACAACCATTATTAAATTAATAATTACATAGTGTTCATAACATGGTAATAAGTGATATAAAAGGAATAATAATCTTGAAAAAGGTTCTTAAGAAAGTAGAAATTAACTCAAGTTTATTATTCAGGACATTAAAGAATGATCGAGTCAAGTCGGACCTGAGGTAAGGGACTTCGTCTCAATCTCCTTTCATTGAGGCATATTTTGTTTTATACACAACTTTCTTTTATATGGTGTACAATCTTCATTGACTTTTACATTTATTCAAATGGAATATTTTTATATGATGTGTTTACTAAACGTCAAAAGGGAATGTTTATTTTTGTCATACGTATGCGGCGACAACGACTTCTCCACCGCCGTGACCATTGTTTGAGTTTCGACTTCCTCTACAAGCCATAACTTTTTTTTAATGAAAAATAAATACCATGTTTTACTTTTCTTTTATATTGGTATGGAAATTTTTTTTTATCAATGTGTTTTATTGATAGCTTGTGATTGAAAAGTTGTAATGTTATGTTTCCTTTATGCAAGTTTTATTCGACACGATTATGTTATAGTTCTTGGGCATTGTTATGAAGACGGGTGGTTTCATGATAAACTAAGGGCAGGTGAGCCCGATATAGCCCTCCAATGCATTGGGTAATGCGAAGGAGTTAAACATTACGGTTTTTCCAAAGAGATTTAGGATATACAGTGTGATGGGTATTCCAAACGTATCCATGAGGGTTACTCCCTACGTAAGAATGTTATGAATGCCTCAGGTTACCTTTTTGTCTTATTATTTCTATGATTTATTCATGATTTTATGAGGTATGTTAAAATTATTATGTTTTATGTGTAAAGTATGATTTCATGCATGGACTAAAGTTTTCATTTCAGACTTTTATATCCCTTAATGAGATTTTTATGCTCATCCCATGTTTTTAAAATGTTTTTCACAGGTCAAGGGAAAGGTACATGATGTGATAATAGGATCAAGGAAGTGTCAAGAAATAATCGATGTTTTGTTTTGAATATTTTCCTGTTGATGTGAAAAAATGAATACTATCTTTTATGTAACCACTTTGTTTAAATGTGGAATGTAATACATGATTTATGATCGAATTATCTAAAACTCTAAACCTGAAAATATCCTCAACGTGCATTCTTGAAGTTACTCAAGATTACATAATGTATAAGGCTGGGGCCTTATATGGATATTCCAAATGTAACCATGGGGGTTACTCCCTATATAATATTTTTTTGAATGCCTCAAGTTACCTTTATGTCTGATGATTTCTATGATCTATTCTTGATTTGATGAGGTATGTTAAAATGCTTATGTTTTATGAGTAAAGTATGATTTCATACATGGACTAATGTTTTCATTTCGTACTTTTATATCCCTTACTGAGCTTTTTAAGCTCATCCCATGTTTTTGAAATGTTTTTCCCCGGTCAATGGAAAGGTAGATGATGTGATGATAGGGTCAAGGAAGTGTCATGAAAGAATCCATGTTTTGTTTTAAATATGTTTCCATTGATGGGAAAAATGAATACTATCTTTTATGTAACCACTTTGTTTAAATGTGGAATGTAATGCATGATTTATGATCTAATTCTCTAAAACACTAAACCTAAAAAGATCCTTAATGTGTAATCATGTAATAACTCAAGATTAAGTAATGTTTAATGCTGGGGACCTATAATAAATTACACCTCCCCTCTGCGTAACTTATTAGCATTATATATTTCTTATAAAATTAAAAATTACATTCCAATAAATCATCCCCATTCCAAAAAAAACTTGTTTTAAAAAAAAACCAATCCTAAAATCTTTATTAATTTTCTCAAAAATAATAAATTCAAAGCAAAAATCCCCTTTAGTAATCTTTTATTTTCTTTCAATCTCATTCGTATTTACTTATATTATCCTTACCTACGATATAAACATATTAATTTTTACGATAATATCCTATGTATACTAAAATTTTATTATTTTATGGGGATAAATATCATCATGTCTCTTCTTCTCTCCCTTTTATTCTCAGAATTAAAAACACCATCCATGATGTGTTGATTTACCGCTAGCATTGATGATGAATTTTTATTTTCCATTACTGAAATCAAGGATGGTAATAAACCCATTATTAAGGTCAAATAAGATTTAATTATACATATTATAGTTTAATTAATCTTCTCAAACCAATATATATAAATGATATTAAATAAAACGATACCAGTTCATGATGGTCGTAAAAACTGCCAAAATAAATTATATAATTTTCATGAACATTTTATCTAATGAATCATCCAAATACCATATAATCAAAATATATATAAAAAAAATTAAAAAAATTATATTTATTAATAAAATGTGTTCCATTTCCGGAATATTATTCTAATTTTAACTGAAATTCAATACCTGTATACAAGTGAACTGATAATTAAAAAAATATAAAATAACACTCTTAGAACGATGAAATTGAACTCTGAAACTCATAAAAATTGACTTAAATGAACTTAATAAAATTATAATAAATCAAATAAATATAAAAATCGTTTGTAAATATGTTATTAATGGATATAATTTTATTATCCCTGATTTAATGTATAAGTAAAGAACACTTTCAAACATAAGGTAAGGGTTTTCTCATCTCTATTTTCATTTTATGAGATATGGTTTGATAACCAATTATTTATTGGGTGAGGTGTATATATAATTCACTTGGATTGTTATATCCTTAATCAATTTAGCTTCATGTTATTAAATCTTTAATTTTTTAATAATTACTAATATGGGGTATACAGTTTGACTCTTGGGAAAGTAGTAATGGGATTTTCAGACCCAACTCCCCTTCATTGGGTCGTACCTATTTCATTCCAAATTTAAATGTGGATACGACATTAATATTCCCCAAAATTTATTTCGTTTTTATTCACAATTATTTTAATTTTTATAAATTTTCGCCATATGATATTTTTTAAATACAAAAAAATTCAAAATAACTCTTATTACTAATGTATAAAGATTATTTATCTCTAGAAAATTTCACTGATTTTGTTAGAGTATTATAATATATGTCAATAGACTCTACTAAATTTTATTTTTAATTTATTTTTATATATTATGATACAGTATAATAAATTTTATTTAGTATTTTATGATCATTTTGATTTAGTATGTACTATATTGATACCATTCTCCATATTACTCTTGATAGTTTTTTTATGATTAATCATCGATTAAATTTATTAAATGTCATATGATAGTTTTAATATGTATTTATATATTTATTATGTTTCAAAATTTTAAAATGAGTAAGTAATTAGTCTTAGTTTGGGTTTGGTGGGGCCCTCTATAACCCTTCAATGCATTAGTGGGTCCCATGAGACAAACTAAACTGGGTTTTGGCCAAGGACTAACATGTTTATATAGACTTCTTGGATGAGGCCTTGATTTCATTTTTATCATGTCCATCATTATGCATTACGTAATTATAAAACATTCTATGGATAATCTATGTGATAATTAGAATTTTATATTATTTATAGTTAATTTTCATTCTCATGTGTTTATTTATATGGAATTATTTGATAATCTTTTATTCCCACCATATTATTCTCAAGATATCATTTTAATTGAATGTGTTTTTAGTTATACAACTTTGCATAATAATTATGTTTATTTATGATATATTTTTATTTATTTCATAACCCTACTATGAATATGAGACCACCCATTTATTATGATTCATTTTTTCCTTAGATTACAATATGGAAATAAGGACTAACATGAAGGGATAATGTAATCACCGAAACTATTATAAATAAAATTCCCCTATTGATTAAATTAAATGTATTGTTATGAAATATGGTTAATGAAAACATATTCAAATATTTGGTTGTATCCTATTGTATTTAAATTACCATTAATCATCTTTACAATTGATAATATAGTCATTGAACAATGATATCATGGTAAGAATAAATGTATGGTTTAGTAAATTCAATTGACATAGAAAAAGGATGTGATGGCCTCAAATAGTAGAATTAAACTCTATAAATACCACATTTTATATATCTGAAGTGATATATAATCATTTGGATTTTCCCTTTACTAATCCCATTTGATATCAAATAACTTATTCCTGAGCGATATAATTTATAAGATAATTTCATTCTTATTGAGATCACATCCCAAACCATGTTTTTCGAACAACACCATGAAAATATCACTGTCACATACCTTACACGTAGGGAATTTTGGGGTATTTAAAGGATATGTATCAAAACCCTAGAAATATTAGTATATAATTTTTTTGTATAATAATGAATTTATTTTCATCCCATTATTGTTACATTATAAATTATTATGATTTTGATACAATAAAACAAAAAAATATAATATTAAAATTCAATTAAAGAATTTATTTTGAAAAATTAATTTTTTTTAGATAATTAATATTTTAATAACATATTTTTACTATGTTATATTTATTTAATTTAAATAATCATATAATTATTATGAATTCTAATGTAATTTTTATATGGGTTTCAAAAAAAATTATTCACTAAAAATCCCATCACAACTCAATAAATGTTGGTTATTATATTAAAAATTGAAATATTTATATTTAGAAAATAATTCAGATAAAATGAATATATTTTTTGAATCAAAGTAGAAATATTATCATGGGGTTAATTTTTCATAATTTTCAATGACATTCATGTTTTTGAGTAAAAATTAATGTTCTTATAAATATATGGTATGTATTATGACATAATAAAAAACCAAGACTAATGTAAAAAAAACTATAAAGGGAATACACAACCAAATATATGTTTTACCATTACAGTAATATGATTTTAAGAATATTTAATTTATTTTATAACAACATTATTAATCCTCAAATGCTTTTAATATATTTTATATTTTCAAAATCATTTCATTAAGAGATTGAATCACTTCCACAATAGCAATGGTGTTATTTAATTATGATAAGACCATTCATATATATCATTACTAAAAGAAACTCCTATTTCGATGAAAACATTTAAAAATTACATGGGATGATATGTGGATTTGATTATTTTACTATAAAAAGTCCAAAATCAATGTTGGTGAAATATTAAAGAATTCCCCATTAATTTACATTATTAACCCACCCATCATCCAACTTATTATATCACAAAATCCATGGAGAATATATTTTATCTACCTTGGAATCTCATGGGTTCCCCAAAATCTCTCCCATTTTCTAAAAAATATCTCCTAAAGCATTTGTATTCAAATACACATGTAAGAGATATTTTTATTTTACTTCTCTATTAAAGTTTCTTCTTTAAATTATGTATTTTATTATAATTTACTTGTGATGTTAAATTTTATTCCATATTCCCCTTAAATTAAAATTAATTCCACATAAATAAATACCCATTTCCCTCTCAACAACCCATATTATTAATATTTAAGAAACTCCATTTTGAAACCGAAATTTTGTTGTGATTTTTCATTAAAAAACAATTCTGTAGTGAATATCATATTCCCAATTACTATATTGGGTATTAATATTTACAAACATATAATTATTTGACTTGGAAAATTCATGTATTCATCCCAAACTCCATAATTGTGGATTAAATAATTTGATGAATTATTCCATGTTATGTGTTCTATGTTTCAAACTAAAGAAAGAGAATGAAATAAAAGCCACAGGTGTGAACAGAATTATATTGCACTCTAATGCATTGGGTAATTTTATGTACCCTGAGATTTCAATTTTTTAAAGGGAGAAAAACAGATTCCTTTAGATGGATTTTTTTGTCATGATGTCTTGGATTTTATCCATGACCTATGTTTATGATATCATGTTTTATGTTTTTTCACAATTCCAATTTTATGATTACCATGTCATATCAAAAATTATTATTTAGCTTCCTTTTATTCCCAATTGACATGAAAATTTTCTTAAACGTCTTAACTTGTTTGATAATTATTCCATAACAAGGATTTATATCTCACCCCTTTCTTATGTATACCCCCATGTTGTCCAGCGTGATTTTAAGTGCGAACATGTTAATGATTTTTTCAATAAAGATGATGTTTCCAATTTTAAATTTTTATGTTTTGTACCTAATTCAAAAAGGCAGAAGAATTTTTGATCTTCTACGTTTTATTATGTGTAATGATGTTTAATTAATCACTTATTAATGTGAAATAAATAGTAGGGTCTTTATTAAAGGTATAAAAGGGAAATATTCTTTTTTATGATTAATGATAGAAAAATCTAGTCAAAACCTAAGGGATGTGACATTGTATAAAAAACAACCCCAAATTTATTATATAGAGAGTAAGGGTTTTATTATGAAAAAATATCCCCATCTATATATTACATGTGGTAGTGGTTCTATCATAGATGTGCCTTAGGGTAACAACACCAACAAGGTGTGTCGGGCCTGATATAGCTTAACCAAATACACAACAGTAGACATTACTATGCACCTGGTATGACAATACCATGATATATGTGATAGAAAAATCCCAATATCATTATGAACCATTATTTAGGGAATAAAAATTCACGTAATAATATATGTTTGGATATAAATTATGTATAACATGAACTAAAAACTATATATTCATAAGTTAAGAAATAATAGTAATTTATAATATATTCATTTAATATATCCATATTCTCCATTTATGTGATTAATATATTAAAAAACTCATCTCAAATTTTTATTCTATTGAAGGTAATAGTTATAAATATAATGAATCAGGTAATACATCAATTCAACTAGCAATGTGATGACTAACCCAATGAGATACCCAACACAGTTGGAGAAGGAATTGAAAACATTATGATGATACTCTCTTAGTTGTCTAAGGATTTTAATAGAAACATGGATAATGATTTCTCAAATTTCCGTAAGAAATAGAATGTTGTAGTTGATTCCATTATGTGAAAAAGACATCTGACATTTAATTGTTTATCAGATCTCTTAATTATGGAACAATGGATAAACTCCATTGAAAATATCTTATCCATAATTAAATTTTCTAAAATAAATAAGGATTAACTTGATAATTATCTTATGGACGGAGAAGTTGAACAGTGGTGGAAATTGGTTGATGATATGAATCATGAGGAAGATATTTAAGATATCTGGTGATTGAAATTACAAAAAATGTTTTTCAATAAATATTTTCCTCAAACTCTCTTATATAAAATTAAAAGGGACTTTCATTCCATCAAGAAAAAAAAACAAAGAATGTATCTATACGTATGATGAAAACTTCATAATAATTTCATGATATGCCCCAAAATTTTCACTACACCTAAATTTAAGGTTTATCTATTATTGTGTTGGATAAAACATATTCTTCAAAATGTTATGGTGATCCATTAAATTAATAGCTATGTGAAAATTTTCTGATGAACCCCCAATGTCAAAAAGTATATAATTGAATCCTATGGGTATCATGGGGATTATAAATATAAAGTGGTTTTTAATTTTGGATTTATAATTAAGAAATATAATGATGAAAATAAATTCAACATCCTACTTCAGAATGATTTGGAGAAAAGAACCACAAAAATTGCCTAAGGAATATGAGTAAATGCTTTAGGTGTGGGAACGAATGACACATGTAAAATTATTTATGATAGGAGGAACCCACTAATGAGATGGAGGAAAAGAATTCTCTAGTCATATCTAATAGAATTTTTAATTTCATAAACTTTAAGAAACATATGATATTTTCAAACAAATTGAACTTAGTGAAGGTCTTTCTGAGACAACCAAAACCCCCATGGATGAAAGGGTTAGTTTTCTTCCATCACAACCACTATGTAGTATCCCAAAAATAATGTGTTGATAGGTATGCTTGTTATTCCTTAAAAAATAGTGAATGTAATTTTTTATTATGGTTATATTAATACATTTAAATCCTGAAATATTAGTAGAAATATTCAAACATTACCACAAATCATGGAGGTAGAGGTGTTAGGGAAAATAGGGAATGGGGAACTTATTTCAACCGAAGTATATAACTCCTCTAGTATCAAAAATTCTGGGATGACTATCCTATTTAACCATGTTATACTCCCTTTAAGGGAATATGATTTAATTCTGTCCATGGATTGTATTTCCTTATATAGAGCTTCCATAAATTATCTACGATGATAAAATCACTCTCCATATTGAGAATTGTCCTCCGATTATATACAAGTGATAATAAGAGGATGAATCTTCTTTTGCAAAAATGACTCCATCATGGATATTGTATCCATATGGTAAATAATATATTTCATATTTGATTGAGTCTAATGAAATAATCAACAACAAATACATGCCTATAGTCAGAGAATGTGTTGATCTGTTTCTGAAAGAATTTCTTGTTTTCCTCCAATTTGAGGGTTGAATATTCAATCGATCATAGACCATGGGTGATTTCATTATCCAAGAATCTTATAGAATTCATATTGTGGAAGATTAGGATCAATTTAAATAACTACATGACAATATAGATAAATGTTTCATACACCCATGTGCTTCACCATGGGGTGCACAGGTTCTCTTCTTCCAGAATAATGATGGGTCAATGCTAACTTTTATTTATTATTGTGAACATTTCAAGAACGTGATAAAGAAAACATATCATCTGGAATATATATATTACTTATTTGATCATATAACTATAGAACATTAATTATTTAAGTTGTATCTTCATTATTTATATTATCACGAAAGGGTGAAGAAGGAATATATCCCCAATGTCTCCTTTCGTACAAGGTACGAGAAATATTCGTTCAAAGTAATATCATTTTCAATCACTAATGCTCTATTATTATTCATTTAACTTTTCAATATAGTCTATATATATTTCCTTGAAATTATCTTGGTATCCATTACAGAAGACATTCAAATATACTCCAAAATCAAGGAGGACTATGAAGAGCATATGATCTCTTTGTTAAATAACCCACAAAAGTAGAATCAATATGAAAAGTAATGAAAAATGTGAAATTTGATTGAAGGAAGTCTCATTAATTGGTAATATCATCACATGTTATTGGATATGTGAGTACCCTTCAAATATAAATGAAATTGAAGGATGTTTGAGGCCAATATATGTGATATTTATCTATAATTTCCTTGGATTAGTAGGGTATTATTAAAATTTTTTGATAAATATTTCATTATTATCAAACCCTCAAAACAAGATAACTCATAAGAGTTCCTTGTTTTCACGTTCTAATGAATGTGAAGATAGCTTCAAGTAGATTTAATATATTCTTTTTATTGCACATGTACTCACACTTCACAAAATCAGATAACTTTTTAGATTATTCGATGATGCTTCAAAGAATTGCTTGAGTTATGTGCTATTGAAAAATAACAAAGTGATGGAAACTTTTTTGGGGCATTCAAATGTTAATCAACAGAACAACCCAAAAAATGATCTACAGTTGGATGTAGTGATATTCATATTAAAATTATTGGAATACTATCTCATTAGGGAGATGTATGAAATATATATGGATTAAAAAATCATTATATATATTTTCATAGAAAAATAGAAATATGCTCCAAAAAAGATGGTTAGAAGTGATAAACACTATGTATACTCAATCCTTTAACATCACAGAAAAGAGAATAATGTGGAAGACTATATAAGTATAAAGGATCCAGTAATTCTATCATGGATTGGAATGTATAGGGATCTTATCTTTTTAGCTTTTGAATGGATGGACAAGGTAATCATAAAGAGAATAACATCATAAATTATTTCACAAAAGATTTATCAACCATATTTTCTAGGGAGGTTAATGTTTTCTCAATGGAATTCTGTTATAATTTATAAGGAATTAGAAACTATAAGAAATTATAAATCCTCCTTGTATAATGTTAATAAAGAAGGTATTGAATTATTTTGGTCCTCACTATGAGTAACATTAAATCCCAAGAAAATGATGGAGGTGTTGGATATTACACCTAAATCGAATATCTCTATACCTAATGGATGTAAAAAGATGTATCAATATCTTTGATAACACAATTTGTGAGACAACATGAAGAACTAGATCTAGAATTTTACATCAGTATTTTTTGTATGTCAATTAGTGAATCTGGAAAGGGAAAAAAATTATGTACATGATGGAACCATTACCCATACATAAATGGAAGTGGGAAAACAACACTGTGGAATTTGTCAATAGACATCCAAAAATCTAGAGGAAACAATGTTATCTGGGTTGTGGTGGATTTTCAAAAAATGACATCACAATTCATTACGACATAATATGACTTATAACTAGATCAACATGCATGGATATATATTATAGAATTGGTGAGGCTACATGGAGTTCCTATATCGATTGTATCCAACCGAGACATGAGATTCACCTCCACATTATAGAAAATTATTCAACAAGATCTAAACATGGATTTGAACTTCAACATATCCTATCACCCTCAACTGATGTCCAATAAGAGTGGAATATGTAGAAATTTTAGTACATGTTGATAGAATTATCAATTGACATCAAATGAGGATTTGATTAATATCATCCTGCAGTCGAGTTCTCAAACAACAATAGTTTCCACTCAAGAATCAACATTTCTACCTAAGGAGAATTTTATGGTATGATGTAATTAACACCTTCATGTTGTGATGAAATTGTGTAATGGAAATTACTATGTCCTAAAATGTTATGAAAAATGGTTGAAAATGTTAACACAATTCTATAGCACATCAAGACTACCTTGATTCTACAGAAGATATAGTATGTAAATTTTCTATAATACCTATATTTTTATGTTAGAGACATGGTGTTACTACAAATTTCTCCCTTGAATAAAGTAATAATATTTGGAAAAATTTAATACTTTTTCAAACAAAGAATTTCCACTTAAATATCCTTGGGCTCATTAGAGTGGGGGCTTAGCGATATTCACTCCAACCTAAATGACCCTAGTACATGATGTATTCTATGTATCCGTCTTGAGAAAGTGAATTCCAAATCCCTAAAATTTACTTTTTCTAGAGGTGTTACCATTGGACATAAACTTCCCAATGAGGAGCATGTTGTGAAGATATTAGATTGTAGTGAAAATGTTCTTCAGAATAAGACAATTCCTCTGGTTAAACTGTTGAAGAGAAGCCACATGTTTAAAAAAAATTGAAACTTGAGGCGGTGATGAAACAGAGTATATTCATGTATTTTAATTAGGGAAAATAAAATTTTTAAGGAGAAATATCTTCAGGGTGAAGAGTGCAATGAAACAAGAAATTATAAATAAAATTCCACTTTGGATTTATTTAAATATATTATTATGTAATATCATTATAGAAAACAAATTCAATTATAGGATATATATTATTATATTTAATTGAACATTAATCTTATTTACCATTGATAATAGAGTCGTTTAATTATGATCACATTATTATTATAAATATATATTTTTATAAAATAAAATTGACACATACAAAGAAAGTGATTACCTCAACAGTAAAATTGTATCCAATAAATCATATTTATTTGAGAATCTGGCGGATATGACATCATTAATATTTTCTTTTGACCATACCAGAGAAGATAATAATAAATTGAAGCATGAGAGAAATGGTTTATGGGAGAAGTTCAAGCTCATTGTGATCACGGACCAACCCATGTTTTTCAAACCATGTCATGAAAATATCATCAACTTAAACCATTGTCTGAGGGTGTTTGAAGGGCTATTAAAGTGATATCTAATAATATACACGTAATATGAGTATGAAAAATATTTTTTTAAAGAATAATTAATATTTTTATGACAATTATTATCACTTTATAAATGTTTTTATTTTGTTTAATTAAATAAAAAATTGTATTTTTGGGTAATATTCAAATTTAATTAATGCATTTTTTATTTAATACATAATGTATTATTGAAAAATAATATATTTTAGTATAATATTATTTTTAAGAAATTATTAAATATAAATGATAATATAATTTTCATGAAGGAAAATTTAATTTTCATATGGGGTCAAAATCTGTTATTGTCAAAAAACCTAACAATTCTCAATAAATGGTGATTATTAATTTTAAAGTAAAATATATATATATATATATATATAATTATTAAGATAAAATTAATATTAATTTCTGATTTATATTTTCAAAATTTTCAAAAGGTGATTTTTTTAAAAAAAATAAGGAAGATGAATTTTCGGGTTAAAATTAAATATCATATAAATAAATGGTGTGTATTATTACATCATAATGACCCAAATGTGACGCAATAAACAATATAAATTCTATCCACAACCAAATACATGTTTTCCTTTTAAAATAATTTGATTTTTAGTTTATTTTAATTATTTTCTAATGGAATTTTTAAATCTTAAAATCTTAAAATATATTTTATGGTTATAAAATCATATCATTATAAGTATGAGTCACTTCCACATAAGAAATCGTATTATTTTATTTTTTTAAACAAATATAATTATAAAATAATCAAAAACCACTCCCATTTGGAATAAAATATGGTTAAATACCATGGAACGATTTGTGGTTTTTATTAATTTATTATGTGGAGTCCAAAACATAAGGTCATAAAATATTAAAGAATTCCCCAACCATTTCCTATATCTACACATCCAATCTCACACTTATCTTAACTAAATAACATTTTCAAACACCTTAATCAACCCTGAATTTTCTAGAGTCCTCAAAGGATTCCCCAATCTCTTAATAATATTCTCGTAATGATTTTGAGTTAGACACTCAAGTAAGGGATCTTTTCCTTTCTCCTCTTTATTCAAGTATCTTCATTAACTTTTGACTTTTATTATCATTTCCTCATAATACGATATATTAATACATATTAACATTATTGCACAATTCATATAAAAATATCGAGAGCCTTATTTCTCTCTTATCAATCCATTATAAGAATTTTTAACTGACGTTGTTTTACTGGCGAAATTGTAGCATAATTTTCAAGGACAAAGTGGCTATATTTGGAATACCATAATCATTTACTAAAATTAATATTAAACATCATACACATAGGATTATTTGACATGTTAAATACATTTATATATTACACGCTCCTTAATCATTTAATAAAATATTAAGAACATTGAATTCATGTGGCCTTATCTATGTGGCACACATAAGCATGTGAATGAAATGAAAATGACAGGTGTGCCCAAAATTATATAGCACTAAAATGAATTGTGTAATGAATAGCCTAATGAGACATCAAGTTTGGACATGGAGTGAACCTAATTCCTTTATGGGACTTTTTCCTTCCTGATTTCTTTTCATTTATCCTTGTCCTATATTTATGATGAAATGTTTAATGTTAATGTGACATTTCCATTATTATGATTATCAAGCTATTTCATACCATACTATTCATGATAATTTATTCCCCATTGACAAGTTTATTTTCAAACATGATTTACCTTATTCCATTTTAATTCCCTTATTAGTATTTATAGATCAACCATTTTTTATGTATGTCCTTAGGATATCCCATGCAGTTCTATGTCTAATAATGTTAAGGAAACATTCAATTAATATAGTATTTTTCAAATTTTAAATTGTTACGTAATGAACCTTATTCCAAAAGACACTAGACATCTTGATCACTCATGTGGTGTTATGTGTAAACTAATGAAATCAATAACCTATTAATGACAAATAAAGAGTAGTGTATTTATATATAATCATGAAACAATGATTGTTTCCAATGGATTTTCTATGTTTTATTTCATTTTGAGTTATAATATAAAACCAATTTCTGTATATGGTTTTTAAATTCTACTAAACTATTTGGACATCTGAGATGAGATCACTTGTTCATTGTACCAAATTAATTAAATAACGCATTGGATCACAAATACTAGTGTTTGTGTCTTTACAGTTAGTATCAAAGCATGTTTATTAAAAAAAATTAAATTAGAATTAGAAAAACAAAAACTACACAAATATAAACCTATAACTGAATTTTGGAATATTACCATGGTAACGAAGAATATTATTTTTAGATTAGTTATACATTAACTATTTCACTTGTTTTAAAATTTCATAACCAAATCTAGTGTATTCCATTGTTTATAAATGACAACTAGTGGAAGGAATGGAAATTGTACTGATGCCCATATTCCATGTAGATATTTCCCTCCAATCAAAGATAATGATGTTGGAAATTGATATGTAACTAGATATGAAATAAATAATACTATAAAATGTGAATAGAATCCTATTATAATAAATAACCTTAATTCCATGGAGAATCATGATCCATAATGTTTTGTAAGAATGATATACCACTTCATATGACAATAACCTACATCATTCAATGGGATTGAAAAACTATTTACAACTAAGAAATTGATAAGTTATTTAGTGAAGGTATTTAATGCATTAGAAAGTTATTAAATTGGTATCATTATAATTTTATGTTATCATCTATTGAAGCATTTTGGTCAACAACAGTCATTCCTTCAAAACATAAAGGTGGAGGAAGAAATTAAAAATATAGAGTAGATGGATATTAAGGAAATTTGAATTGAATTTTTTTCCTTCTATAACAATGAACAGATATGGAGATAAAATTCACGAGTCTCATTCAAAATGTGTTTGGGAACAATTATAATTATGAATCCAAGATTATATATTTTACAATGAAAATCATGGACAACATACATAATCCATGGAGCAAGACTGATCATTTCATTGATAGTCTTGTGACAATTCTATGAAGGTAATTATAATCCATAACATTATAATCATATAATGATATTGTATTAGGTGAAAAAAAGTTAGAGAAAAAATGTTAAAAAACATTTAGCTTTGATGAGAGGCAAGATAAGAAGAGTTATGCAGAGTACTCTTGAAAGGGAAATAATGAAAAATAGAATAAAGGAAAAATATAATTTTTTATTATTAATAAATGTGTACAGAATACATCATGGAACATGGATATTGGGAATTTTTGTTTTTTACATGTGCAGATAAAATGTCCACTAGTTCTGTGATTTCATGGAAAAAAAGATAGAAATGTGAAATGATTCAAATATAATGTAATCGGATAGTAGACACATGAATTTTGTAGACATTATAAGAATATTACATAGAATATTAAAAGGGAAAATTCCATGCATATTCAATAACAATGGCTAGGGTTTATGATCCTAATGATGTGGTGGAATTTGATTTAATCATCTTCAAATATTTAGCTAATGATTTATGTGATTATAGACCATCTTATTATTTAATATAAATTCATAGTTTTCTATATAAAATATATATTTATAATTCAACTTGAAAAGGTATGTTTTAGTCATAAATCCATGTGTAATCCTTTTAGAAATAAATATGTTTCGAGAAGTTCTTATTATGACACAAAAATTATTTCCAATTTATAATTTCATATCCATTTCCATGGTAGATTTTTATATAGTCCATGTTATGGACAATATTTGAAAATTGAATTTAGTAAAAAAAGAAATAGAAGGATATTTTGATTTGTGATGAGGATACAAATTGTATCATCTTTATAGGGGATACTAAATCATTTAATTCATATCTGGATCCACCTCTAATAGCTTATCAAAATGAGATTCTTAGAGAATAAGTGCATATAAAACATACTGATGAAAATTTTTTCCATCAAATATATGTTGTAAAAATTGTAAAAGATTATGTTGATGTATTTCTAGATTAATTACCTTGATATATCTAGAGTTGGAAGTTGAGACTCATATTGCTTTAATCCTTGATGCAATAAATATATCAAGGGCTCCATATAAAATGTCCACACTATAGTTAATATAGATAATTAAAAAATTTAGGAATTGAGCGCTAAGGGATTTATACATCCTTTTATATCACCGTGGGGATATATAATTTGTTCATTAAAAAATATGAAACTATTAGGGTGTTCATTGACTCTTGGGAGATAAATTCTATTATGATAAAGAAATTTTATCTGCTACCATACATTGATGTCATATTTGATCAACTTCACAGAGCTTAATATTTTTCAATGATGGATCTTCTATATGGATATAATAAATTTCATGTGAAGAAGGAATATATTCTAAAGAAATAATATTGAATTAGGTATGAACATTATGAGTTTACAGTAATTAAATTTGGACTAACTATTTCACCCTATATTTTTATGGATATAATTAATAGTTTGTTAAAGGAATATATTAATATTTTTTAATTATATTTATTGGTGATATCTTGGTGAACGTAAATGTAATGAGTACCATGTGAAACACTATAAGGATATTTAAGAGACTATTAGAATAAAAGAGTTATATAGTACGTTTAGAAACTAATATCTCTGGCTTCCCTAGATTCTTTTCATTTCAATACTATCCCCAATGATGGAATTTATATTGAACCAGAAAAGTAAAAGGTAGTATATAAATGGTTTAAAAAATGAACATAAATGAGGTTTTTAGTTTCATTTATTAATAATGTTACTATCGATGTTTTGTTTATAATTTTTCCCAATTATCTAACTCATTTACCAAACATACTAAAAAAGTGGTTATGTTTATTTATAAAAAAAGAATGTGAATAATACTTTGAAGTCTTTAAGTGGAGATTAGTGACTTCTCCAATATTTAATGCACCATCAAGAAATGATGGATTTTTAATTTATAGTGATGCATCAATGAAAATAGACATTCTTGTTTCCATTTACAAAATGATATAGATATTTCCAGTGAATCAACATAGTTAAAAAATTAGGAATACAATGATCAAAGTCTGGATATTGAGTTAAAAGCTGTTATAATTACATTAATGATATGGACACACTTTCTTTATTGTGAAATAAGTTAAAATTATACAAATCAAAATAGTCTTATATATTTATTAAAACATAAAGAACTCAACATGAGGCATAGGTGATGGCTCAAGATACCCAAGGATTATGATTGTTTCATACACAACAAACTAGTGATGGAGAATAAGGTATAATATGCATTGTGTAGGAATGATTCTGGAGGACTTATCAAAATGGGTTTTGATAGGGTTTTTGTGTCATTATTTCTAATAAATATTGATATTGTAATTATCATGGTATGTGAAACATCACTTCTTTTTAAAACTGTTTCCAATCCATCTTTATTGGATAAGATAAAACCTTCTAAGTCTGATGTTGATTATTTTAAAAATAAAAATAATGTTGTGACTAATGGGATGTGGGAATAATGCGTGTATGAGGATGGAATTATGAAATTATATAAGTGTTATTGGGTTCCCCATATACAAGATCTAAAAAGTGAATTATTTGATGATTATAATAGCTTGAATTTATCTATGTACCCTTTTATAACTAAGATATATATATATATATAAAGGATCATTTGGGTGTGTAATATGTAGCATGATATTTATAATTATATATCAATATGTTTAGTTTTTAATTATCTAATGGACTAAATAAAACATCCATTAAAAGTCAAGAAACCTCTATCTATTCCTACATTGAAATGGGATGACATTATCTTGTTGATTTACACTATATTCCCAAACACTCCATAAAATAATGATGAAGCATGGGTAATTGTTAATCAACTTACCCATTCATAAAATTTCATTTTATAATGGTGGATTATATAGTGTATCCCGCTGAAATAATATATAATAATGATGATATAATACATCATGTTTCACTAATTTTAGTTTTGTTTGATCATGTTCGATGATTTATATAGAAATTCTAGGGAAGTCATTAGAAGGATCTTGATGCCGAGTTTCATTTGAGCACTTCTTATCGCCCTCAAACAAGAGTGAAGATATAAAGTGTGATCCAAAATTTATATGTCTTGATAAGGTCCATTGAACATGAATTATAAGGTATGTTGGAACAGTATTAACCTATTTTTAATTTTACTATAATAATAGTTTCCATTCAATTATTCAAATGGAATTGTATGTTGTGTTGTATATAAAGAGATTCAATACACCATCTTTTTTAGATAAGGTTAGTGAACTGATGATTATGGGTACATAAAAAATAGAGGAAACAACATTATATTTAACTACTATTCAAACCCATAACAAATCATCTCAATGTATGAAAAATCAGCATGTATATACCCAATTGAATTATTTTGAGTTTCAAGTGGTAGATCATGTCATTATGAAGGTATATACCTAAAATGGTGTTATATGTTTTGCTAAGAAATGGAAACTAAGACCTAGGTACATTGTAACTTTTAAAATACATTTTTATTTTGAGTTTTGTCTTAATAACAAGAAACGCCACCAAACCTCGATAATGATCAGGATATGTTCCACATTTCATTATCCATAAATGTAATTTCTCAAGTTTTTTTAGGTATGGATAATTATTTTTGAGTAAAATATGTTTAATTTATTTTATTCTTGGAAACTCGGACAGGATAAGATTTTTTTATCATTCTTTTGAGAAGGAAGGGGAAAAGAGACTGAAAGAAGGCTGTAGGCTAGGTATAGGCCAGGTAATGGGCCTATACACCGTGTACACTACATACACGTCATGAAATGGTCTATCATGACATGTATTCTTTCTAATTCATAAAAATAAAATATAGATGAACAAATAATGTAAATGAGGTACATGTTAGGTACTTTTGTGAGTAGGTTTTTAAAAAGTGAGGAAGTAGCCACCAATATTTCTTATGCATAGCCCTTTCCTCCCTTTTTTGGAACCCAAAAACCACATAAACTAGTTTTTCAGATATAGAATTCTTACGGTCTCATATGAAATCATTTTCATCTCGTTAGAACCTCATCAGTATGTGATCTATTTCTTTTTAGTAGTTATTGTTTATTTGGAACAATTATTGTGGCATTTGGGTTTAGGGTCATATTCCCTAATATCGAGTTATTTGTTTTTTCATTAGATTTCATCAAAACTAGGGGAAATCATGACTTCATACTGGATGATCTTTATACTATCAAGGTGAGGTAGGTGTTATCTACACTCATTCATCTTTTCATCTTCTTTTTGGGCATTCAAACTTTTCACCATCAGTCAGATTTTCCAGAATGGCCTCGATTTTGAGCGAGTTACTTGTAGTAGCTAAAGTCAGACCTAGTGAGGATGCCCATAAATTCTTTTTAGAAATGTTGGATCCCTTTTCTCAATTAACGGTCATGTAAGGGGTGAACCTTATGTATTTAACATGTTTATTCCTATTTAAACCACCCAAGGGGTGTGCTCTCATGCATTATTATTTTTAGGTAGCATGTTAATGCCTTGATAGATTTGAATAACTTCATAAGAGATGTAATTCCTCCGTAATATGATATATCTTATGATACCTTGCATATTTTTATTTTTTGACTTTAATGAAAATCGTTGAACAAGTGGGTATTCTTTTTGGTAATTATTTAACATCTGAATTGGTGAGTTGGGAAATGGTGATATGTGAGAAGGTATGGTTACATGAAATTTTTAATGGATAATATGGGTGGTTGTACGTATATGAAATGATAATGGCATGTTAAATGGATTATATGGGTGGGTATGCCTATATTATTTATAAATGATAATCTATTGCTTAAGTGGGTATACTAACTGCTGGTGCATGTTGTTGTTAGTCAGTATACTCACATTGACTGAACTATTTAAATTGAATGAATTGATTTCATTAATTGACTGGTTTGATAGAATGAATGGACTAATATCTATAGATCTAGAATTTAGTAGTGGATGCCTTCAGTTGAATCTTCCCCTTGGGTTTTGATTATATGGGATGCCTCAGGCCTTGTTACCTTTTGGATCTGGCTTTATAGGATCACGTATGACATTCTATTTCCAATCTCCAAGAACCCCAACCAGTGCCTAACCAAGTTTCCACTTGGCTGTCCATGGGACCCTGTGGGATTCCATAGGAAAGCTCCTTGGATCCTGTCCTTCATGGACTAGATTTATTTCATGGATTCCGTGGTATGTGACACCTTGGATCCAACCCATGGGATCTATTTTTAATTATATGGTGTGGCATTGAGATTATCATTTTCACTATCTGACGTGGTCATGGGATTCTACTTTTCACTATATAGAATGGTTGTGAAATTATTCATTTCACTATACTGAGAGGATTTGGGATTCTATATTTCAGTATATGGTGTGGCTGTGGGATTTTGCATTTCACTATATGACGTGGAAGTGAGATTCTTCTTTACACTATATTGTGTGGTCGTGGGATTTATTAATTCATTATAAAATATGAATTTGGTTTTCCTGATATGAATATATATGTAGTGTGTCTATGTGACTTGTTTAATATTTTTATAGCTACCTTTTTTGAACCTGATTTCATTATAGGTAGCCTTGAGGGGATGTTCTGTATTCTTTATTATAGTAGACTTATTCCACAATCATTCACATTACATTACTACTTCAGTTACACATGATAGAAGTCATGAATAATTACTGATAGAACTATAGAGCCCTTGGTGGTTTCCAATTGGGATTTCTATGTCACACACTATTTGGGCATCCTCGGGGACATGAACAGATTTTACAGTTGTCATTGACAATATGGGAAAGATACTTTTTACAGGTTGTTGATTGTGGCTTTGGAGAAGGGGAGCATAATACCAATCGGAGGATTGTAATGTTGGGATACATTTTTTGTCTTTTGTTATTTTTGGGACTTGTACTACATTACATTTCCATGTAGCTTCATTGGAATCTTTCTAGATACATGTATCATCTATATAATTTTTTATATGAGATACTCTTGGTTATTATTAAGTATACATGTCTTTCCTGTCTTACTTTTAGTTGATTTATATTTATTTCAGTTTAACTATTTATTAAATGTTTGAATTCTTCTGTAATACTCTGGTATTGAGGGAATTGTTTTCACACTGACTCTCCTAATCCCTCGCAGCTCGTTGATAGCCTCTAGAATTTGGGGAGATGCGCCTGAGGCCATGTAACCCACTCGTCTTAGGGATCCATTCGGTGGAATCCAGGTCAGGATGTTACAAAGTGGTATCAAAGGTGGTTTTTTATAGTTTTCCTATTTTTTTGGTGACAATAGACATGGATTGAAAGGAAATGGAATTCAGTAATAAATAGTTATAAGTAGTATCTACCCTACATATAGGGAAAATCCAAATTGGCTCAAATGGATTTTAGTTTTTTGAGATTTGTATTGTTATAGTTGTTTTGATTTCACTGTTGGGTGACATTCTTAATTTATGATATTACTTTTAATAAAATTGTGCGTTATATTTCTAGTATAACTTGATGATATGATGGTCTTCTATCTCATGCATCATATAGACACATTCTATAATCACATATCATGCATTATGCCATTCCATTTAGGATGCATTATATATTTCATGTAGTTTCGATAGTTGATGTGATAGTTGGGCCTACTGTTGTGATAGTTTTGGGGTAGTAGATAAAGGGTGTGATGTCATACTTTAATTCAAAAGATTATAGGCCTATATCAATTTGAAAATGATGAACCAATAGAATAATAATACTAAATTGAATTTGATATGTATGGATTATATGGGAATAAAACATTCATTTCTGATGTGTTATGGTCCCTCTTTGATCATAGTTTGGTGGATAACTTTTTCAGCCTTATATCAGATCATGTTATGATATTCTAGACATGGATTCCAATATTTTATTGACAGGGAGTTTCCCCCACCCCATAGATAGGAATTTGGCTTACTAATGGGACTCTCTTTGAGAAGAGAACGTTAAATTTTTTAAATTAGTGTTAATTATAGATGTGAATGTGAACTAAATTTTAATTAGAAACAGATGAGAAATTCAAGTGAACTGAAATTCCTTCTCGTAGAGAAATTGACCATACCTGACCATAGAAGTTGGAATTGGAAGCGTCTCTCATTGTGTGACACCTAAACCTAAACTGTGGGAAAGGCAGAGGGGTGAGGGCTTAGATTATGGTTTTGACCTATCTTGCTTTGATATCTTCACTTCTGATCTATGAGATTTTCTTACTTATATAGACCCTTGATTTTATGTAAATGGTTGATGTGTTTTTAAAGGGGTTTTATAGAAACTATTTAACTTTTGATATGATAATCAAGTAGTTGGTTTTTAAAATGCTCAACTAGACCCTAGTAGGTCAGTTGGGCATTATTTTATGAAATGAACATTCATGGGGTTAATTTTTGAATAACTCAAGAAAAATAAATGGGACACTCAGAGGTCTATGATTTATGTTAAAAGGAATTTGGAAGCTAAATTTCACATTTATGTTGGAATTCTTTTCGATGATAAAATTTTAATGTGGGAGTTTTTTATAACACCCCTTATTCCTATGAGGAATTGTTTAAAACATAGTGTCTGATTTTAAAAAATGTACTTGTTGGTTTGTTAAAATTCATTCAGTATTTTTAATTTTAAAATAAATTAATGAAATTGATTTAAATTGGAACATGATGTGGTTACCTTTGATTGAACCCTTATAGAAGGGTAGTTTTCAATTCATTGAGATGCTTTGCATCCATAGTGAGATTTTTGAAATTTGTGTCATTTAGATTTCATTGTCCCTAGTAGGACTTCTGGTTTTAAAAGACACCCTTGTTCAGAGTGGTGTTTATTGTTCCATGACATTTTATGTGGGAAAAAGCCTAAGGATTTCCTAGTTCGTCGAGTCAGACACGCCCGAAGCATGTTCATCCATTTAGGAGGTCAGGTGAACCACTCTTTTCTTCCATGATGGACTACCTAGTACGGTGTCATCTGATTTAATGATTATATAAGATTATGTTACATTGGATTTTTTAAACTCAATGTCATGTGTATTGAAATATGTTGTACCCATTAAGTGTTTAATGATGTAACCAACCTGTTCAGTTTGGTTAAATATTTGATCATTGCGATATTTTGTGTGTTCTTGGGTTATCATGATTGTAGAGTGACTTGAGCATTATGGATCCATGTTTTTCCATTTCCCAAGAGTATTTTTTTCAACATGATTTTTTTGACATACCGGTCAGTTTAGTATCGGCTTTCATTCCATGTGATATGATGTGGTGATCATAGTTCATGGAATGACACTCTTGGGTATAAGTTGGTTCTAAACTAGCATCTTTGACAGCATATAATCCTTGTTATTGATGTTTAGGGAACTCCACGGTGAGGATTATCACATCGGTTCTATTCAAATGTGTCCTTCCAAGAATAAGGATAACAATTAAAAACCATTAAAAATGGTCTTTTATACATGAATGACATTGAGGGTTGTGAGTCTAGTTTCATGTTTATTATTTCTTACAATCACATCATCGTTCCATTGGCTATGTGCACAACCCTTTTGAGGCACCAATGATCATGGATGTACCTTGGTGGTGATGCATTCCAAATCACAAAAATTATATTGGATAAAGTCGTTGTAATCAGTTAAATGAAGATGTATTTGAAAGTGAAGCCGAGTTTCCTGGAAGAGGTTGACCAGTAGTGGTTTGACTGTCCTTTTCTTGTAATATTTGAGATCCACATAGTGTGAACTTCGTTAAGAGATGAGTATGTACCCTATCTTTATGTCATCCTGGATGCACTAGGAGAGTGTCAGTTAATTTTCCATGATAAAGATAAAAGTTTTTCAGATAGTTCATTGTCACATTATCTGTTGTGCAATAGATGCATGTTTTTCGTTGAGTCTTGCATAATCCTGAGTGATATTTGGGTTCCCATGTCGGAACACCATTGAAGGACTCATTTATGCCTTCCACATTCTTTTATGAGACCTCTATGCGGTTGCTTCTCTAGATCTAGTTAGTGTTCCCTTGTGGACTTTTCACATTGTACAAAAGTTTCACATTTAATAGGGAGTATGAACTACAATGGTGAGTTCCTTAGATGCGGGGATGATGAAACTTAGGTTATCCCATACTTATTGTTGGCCTCAAATGTGATTCATAAAAGAATGTAATGATTCTAGTGGGATATATATGGATTGTGATTTTTTTCATGCATTTGCATTACAATATAAATTTTTAGTGGATGGTCTGACAAAGGGAATCACTGAGAGACTGGTATGGGTTTCTGTGAATGGGATCATTGTGGGAGGTGTTGCCTTGGGATAAGGAGTTTGGTTTTGGTTGTCACACATCAGCCTTTTAAGATGGTCATTTCTGATATAAGTCATCCATCAAGGGTTTGACTCATTATCATCCTTGTTCATCATGTGTGGTTCGGGTGTGCCTATTTGAATGCTTCTCTAGTGAAGTTTGGTGTGTTTTGAATTTCAAAAATGTATTTCAAGGAGAAATGTGGTCCTACTTTGGTTGAGGTTAGTCGGGGTTCGACCATTCGTTGCTGTGAGGCAACTAATATGACCTCAGTTGTGTTTGGGTTTTCCCAATAAAGGAATATCATGCTGGTAGCGTCACTAGAATGTTTAGTTGTGTCCATGGGGGGTTTTTTATGTTGGAAGTGTCATTGTAAAAAAAAATTTGAGTAGTTTTTGACAGGATTACAAAGATCTCTATTTTCTTACTAATCAAGGGGACCTTCATTGTTGGTGATCTCAAAAGGTTGTATATCAGAGAGTCAGTATGACTACATGGGATCACAAAAACAGTCTTTTATGAAAGGTAAGCCCTCTTTATGTGTTGTTTTGAATGATTTTTTAGAGAGAACATTGTACATAGGATCTTCTGAGCAAAGAATACCACCCTTTAACTGATGTCTAGTCAGAGCATATGATACAGGTGGTTGAGTACATGTTTCAAGAATTCATTTTGGATTTTTTGAGCTCATGAGAGAGGCACATTTTTTAGGTTGAGTTATCCAATATCAAAAGTTCTCAGGTGACTATATAAATGGAGCCTAATTAGGCCATATATGATAGGCCATTCAATTCTCTACTATGATGGCTAAAGGTAGGTGGAGAATATTTTTTTGAACCGCGTCTCGTGTAGGAGATATCTGACCAGGTCAAGATGATTCATAAACATATGGCTACTACGTTGTCTCGTTAGAAATCAGATGCATATTTCCACAGAAGACCTCTAGTGTATGAGGTTAGATATTAGGTTATATTATGTGTTTCACCGATGTTAAGACACATGCAGATCATAAGACATGGTAAGTTTTCACTGAGATAATTCGGGGACTTCCAGGTTACGAAGAGAGTCATATTGGTTGTGTATCGATAGTAATTACATCAAAGGAATTGAGCCATGAATTATGTCATCCATGTTTATCAGTTGTACCTCTATCAATCCAACCCATCTCACATGTTTTAGCCTGAGAAGGTTGATATTCTGGTATATGCATCCTTTGAGTAGAATCTAATTAATATTGTTTTTAAGAGAATAAAGGTTCTCCAATTCAGGTCAATTCCTCTAGTTTGGGTGCTATAGGAGAACAACATTTTATAGGACAAGACATTGGATTTATAGGTAGATAATGGGTTCAGTTTCTAGAGTTGTTCTCAGATGAATATTGACCAGCCATGAGATAAAAATTCAGTGATTAATTTCAATATGAGGGGATTATTTTATGATCCAAAGTTTTTCTTGATGTTCAGATCATTCTTTTTATGTTATTTATTTTTACATTCTTTTTGGGCCTAGACCCTAATTCGATCTATAGTCCGGTTGGGTTGGTTTATATAAAGAAGGTGAAATAGACTAAAAGATGGATGCATGCTATGTAGACATTGTGTAATTTTCCTACCCACTGTTTACTAGACAATCATGATGTGTAGACTTTATTGTTCATAAAAATAATATAGGGAAGTACACATCATGTTCTTTAGGTACACGTCATGTGCTTTCTTGTTGTGTTTTAAAAGAAAAGAGGCAGTAGCCTTTAATATTTTGTACACATAGCCCTTTCCTTCCATTTTTGGAATCCAAAACCCACATAAACCTGGTTTTTAAATATATAACCCACACGGATATTGATTCGAGTGTGTTTTATCTCATTAGAACCACATTAGTAATGACTCAATTCTTTTTTAGTCATTAATCATTCTTTGGAAAAATGATAGGGCTATTTAGATTTAGGTTCATATTCCATAATATTTCTTTCTTCATCATTTTGTCAGATTTCATCAAAACTAAGATGAATCAAGACTTGATACTAGAAGATATGTCTACTACCAGGGAAAGGTAGGTGGTATATACATTATTTTGGATATTCTGGTTCTTTTCAGGCATTAGACCTTTTCTACATCCATCGGTCATCCCGGTGAGGCCTCACTTTCGAGTGAGTTACATGTATTAGCGGTAGTGTAACCTAGTAAGGGTTCATGTAGGTTCTATTTAGGTGTGTTGCAACCCATTTATCATTATGTTCACCCAAGGGGTTTAACATAATAATTTAACATGATTATGAATTTTTGAACCACCAAAGGAGTGTGTGCTCGTTCTTACCTAGTTAGAGGAAGAATGTTAGTGGCTTGATAGCTTTAAAAAACTATTTAAGAGAGGTACTGCTTCTTTGCCTTGTTTTATATGGTCATTTCATTCCAATTTTGATACATTGGCATAATGAAAAAATGGGTGACCAAGTGGGTATTCATGTTGGTAACTATTTAATTACCCAAGGGTTGAGTTGGGAAATAGTGATATGTGAGAGGGTATTCTCACATGAAATGTTTATTGGTTAATATGCGTTGGTATACTGTTGTGCCCAAGTGAAGTAATTGCATTTGTTGTCAATAACTTGTCATGGTGTGCCATCTGATTAAGTACATCTTGAAAATTGATGATTACAGAAGCATTAAATCAGACGATTGCTAAGCTTATCATAAGTTCAAAGCACGTGTATCAAGGAGATACATTGTCACAACATGATTAGAAGACCATGCACTATCTCTTAGTGCATGAGGATTTAAATTTGTTCCGACCTCTCTGATTAGATCAATGAAGTTCTTTGACGAATATGTTTGATTTAGGAGCTCGGTTGATGAAGAAGACCCTTCGGGAATTCCACATTCTATGTGCTGAGTATATGTGAGGAGGATGGAGGAATTGTAATGAAGAAGAAAAATGAAGAAGGTTGAAGTGGCTTACTTTGTTTTTAACAAAGTACTTGTTCTATTACTTGCAAAAAATTAGCCATCTCAAGCCAGCCTTAAGGGTTCAACCCAAGGCACATGTGGGACTAGGTCACCACGCCCAAGGGGATCCCATGGGTCCAGCCCGAGAGGCCGCTGCCGTGTGTAAGCCGGGGCCACGCAGGGGATCAGGCCTGCGCAGCATGGGTGCCAGAGCGCGCCCGGAGGATGCATAGTGGGCGCCAGTGGCGCGCCCGCAGGGAGCAAGGAGGGCGCAGAGCGCGCCCGCAGAGAGAACCCGGTGCGGGGCGGCACCAGGAGGGGAGAAGTTCAATTGAGCGGTGGAAGGGAGTGCATCTTTGATAAGCCGCGGAAAAACCGCGCCCCGTTTCGATGTGGGACGCGGAAAAATTCCCGGAAGCGCATCCTGGCCGCACGATTGATCGCGCGCCAGATCCGAGCCGCACATCTGATCCGCGGCGAGATGATCTGATCCAGGCCGTTCGATGTATTTCAAATGCCGCATCCGATGGCTCCGAGGCATCTCCTTCCTCGAGCTTGAGCCGAGGACACCCCGTGCCACCTGACGTCCCCCGCTGAACCAGAGCCCTCCGAACACCAGAATTCAAGCTCCCGGCCACCATTGCCAAAGCCGAAGGCTCCATTGAGCTCGTCTGGCCACACCGAACATGTCCATTTATTGAAATGACTCTACATGCAACAAAGGAGAGAATTCGAGGATGGCCGAAGCAACCAAAGGTGCGAGGCCATGATGGGTTATGTTTTGTATAGATTATCCTAAACAGAAGTCCGTGCATGCGTTCTAAGTCGCATGCACGTGAAGGAAACCGAAGAAGAAGGAAACCCGCGTTGGACAGTGAATACCAAACGAGATATACGGATGATTTTTAACGCGTTGAAGTTTTCAAAACGCCGATGATTTCGGGCATTCGAGTTTTGGATCCCGCGGACTCTATTCACACTCCTCTCCTATAAAATGAGAAGTCCAGCGACCTTGGAAAGGCTTGCTGATCCTTTGAGAACTCGAGAGTCCCGCGAAGCCATCCGAGCTACGCGAAGTACCTCTGCGCAGCCTCTTGCGCGACTGAGAATCCCGGAGCCACTCGAGGCCCCGAAGAAGTCCCCTGCGCGTCTCTCTTGCACGACAGGAAGGAGCTCTCTCTGCCCGCATACTTGCGCGGCAGGAGTAGCTTGCACACCTCGCGGTGTTGCACTTTGCACACCCGAGTGCTTGTGCGGTAGTAGCACCTGCGCGCCCGCGGCCAGTGCATCTTGCGCGGCATTTGAAGACAGTAGAGGCCGCACTCTTACAACCTTGCATGGAGAAGAAGTGGAGAAGAACCCGAGGGCATACCCTTGTGTGAGCCAAGTGAAGAGAAGAACTCTCTACTGGCAGTAGGTGTTCAAAGTGGAAGGCCAAGGCTTAGCCCTTGTGTGTGCACAAGTGAAGAAGACCAACCTTGAGAAGAAGAGTACACACTTAAGTGTGTGAATGCAAAAGAACTGATCATTCTAAGTGATTGGTTTTTCGGTGAGCAAGACCAACGAGATCTTTTGAAGACTGTCGAAGCTACTTGAAGTTTCGAACAACACCTTTGAAGAAGTAAAGTGGAGGCATGATGAAGATGATGATGTGGAGTTGGGGGGTTTAACCAACTTGTAATTGGGGGGTATAACCAATTACTGTGTAATCATCTTTTGGCATAGTGAAGAATCTGTGTTGGGGGGTGTAACCAACACGGCAAGGAGTAGGTCTTTGTACCGAACCTTGTAAATCTCTGTGTTCTGTGCTCTCATTATTACTGCACCACTAAAAGAGTAGATCTAGGCTTTAACCAGCTGCAGAGGTTGAATTGATAATCCAAAGGGAACAATTCATAAAAAGAAAAAAGTTATCACTGATTCACCCCTCCCCTCTCAGTGATCACAACCGATCCAGGCATTTCAAGTGGTATCAGAGCGAGGTTCCCTCTGTAAGGATCTACTTCTGAGAAGATGGACAATCTGAATTCTGTTAATAGTAGGGGTGTTCCTACATTCGATGGAAAGAATTACCACGGCTGGAAGAATCGGATGTTACCCTACCTTCTATGTCTTGGCCTTGAAGTTAGAAATGCAGCCTTATTTGGATTCCCTCCTCTTGCTAATGAAGCTGCTATGACACTCGATGAGAAAAGAAATATGGAAGTTGATGGTAAAGCTCAAAATTCCATTCCTATGTCAGTCTCAGAAAAGGTATACAGAAAAGTCATGGGACTCAAGAATGCTAAAGAAATTTGGGACAAATTGGAAAGTAGTTATGAAGGCAACATGAAAGTCAAGGAAGCCAAATTACAAATTTGGAGAAGCAAGTTTGAAGATTTCAAGATGGGAGAAGAAGAAAATATTGATGATTATTTCACAAGAGTCAATGAAATTGTCAGTAACATTCGGGGCTTTGGAGAAAAGTTGGAGGACTCCACTATTGTTATAAAACTAATGAGAAATTTTCCTGATAGGTTTGACCCCAAAGTCTCAGCATTAGAAGACACAGATGATATCTCTCTTGATGAACTACACAACATTCTCATTGCATATGAAATGAGGAAGATCCCAGTATTCAAGAAGAAGATCAAGGATGAGATGGCTTTTGAGGCCATGAGACAACTCAAGATAAAAGATGACGAAGTCCTAGAATCAAGTGATTCTGACAATGAAGAAAAGGATGAAGATCTCAACACGATTATTTCTCTTTTTTCTAAAAGATTTGGAAAAACTAAATTCAGGGGAAAAGGGAAATCACCATCGAGATGTTTCAATTGAAATAACATCGGACACTTTGCTGTTAACTGTCCTATGAAAAGATCTAGTACTCCAGATATTGAAGATGATAAGTCACAAAAGAAGAAATGGAGTAGATACCCAAGAGAAGGAAACAGATCTAGTGCAAGAAAGAAAAGGATCGTTCCTGGTGAAAGAAGAAGCTATGTAAGCAAAGAGGAAGAATCAGACTTCACTTCAGCCAGTCAATCAGAAGAAGAAACGAATTTTATGGCTCATGTGGAAAAAGGGTTTGACACCTGCAGTAGTGAAGATGATGAAAGTGAACGAACAGAGCTCGAACACATATTGAAAGATGAACTAGTGGCTTGCCTTGAACAGAACACTGAACTCAAGAAAGAGAAGAGATTGTTATAAAAGGAAACCAAAAGGATGACTGAGGAGTTGGAAGAATGTATGAAGAAAGAGACAATGTACATTGATGAAATCAAGAGACACAAACTGAAGGTAGCTGAGCTGGACAAGATAGCAAAAGATCTTGAGGAGAAACTTCACCTCAAAGAAGAAGAGCAATCAGTGACACATTCCAAGTGGATTGAAGCACCGAATAGCTTGACAAATATGAGAGAAGACTTCAACAAGGCTGTTGAGGTCAAGGCAGAATCATCTTATGCTGGTTCTCAGAGGCAGGTCAATTTACCTCTAAGTAAATCTCTAAATACATCTGTTATTTCTAACAATGCAGGTTCAAAGATAAAATTGAGACAAACATGGCATGAACCAACCTGTGTAAAATCATCTTCAATGGATGAAAGGAAATCCTTAGGAAGGACCACTCAAATCTTGGACAGAAAATTACAACATGACTCTTATCAACAAAGAAGGTCAAGGTTCAGAGGCTACTGCTGGTGTTGTGGTGTGTTTGGACATAAGTCCTATGCATGCTGGTATAACATGTCTCGTCCAAACATGAGGCATGAGTCAAGGGGGAGACATCCTGAAACCCAGAGTGTTTTGCAGAAAGCATCAAAATCACCAACTCAGAACACATTTGACTGCCTGAGTGAAGCTTGTGGAAGATGTGACCAACAAGGTCATAGAGCTGATAAATGTATGACAACTCTTCCTAAACAAAAAGTCAAAGACATGAAAGGGAAAGGCATTCAAGAAACCAATGATGAAATCACATGCTTTGCTGAAGTGGCTCTAAAAGCCAGCAGTAAAACTAAGTCATGGATTCTTGATAGTGGATGCTCATCCCACATGACTGGTGATACAAAAATTCTAAGCAACATTGAAAGTCATGAGGGAGGAACCGTGGTGTTTGGAAATGATCGTTCTCTGAAAATCAAGGGAGTTGGAAAGGCTATGATTGCAACAACAAATCTAAAATCCAATGATGTGTTGTTTGTTGAAGGATTAAAGCCCAACCTACTGAGTGTAAGTCAATTATGTGATGATGGACATGAGGTGTTGTTCCAGAAGGACTCATCCATCATCAAGAGCTCAAAGGATGGAAAAATCATCACCCAAGGAAGAAGAACCACTGGAAATCTATTTCAAATTGGTGATCCCATCAATTCTTATTTTCATAGCTCTAAAGATGAAAACAACCTATGGCATAGAAGACTTGGCCATCTTGGTCAAAGGAGTATGAGTAAAATTCTGAAGTACAATGTTGTACGAGATCTACCCAAATTAAAGAGAGAAAGAGATGAAGTCTGCGACACATGTCAGAAGGGAAAACTGACCCATAGGTCACACAAAGGAGTTGATATCATGTCTACTAGGCCTCTTGAACTCATCCATACAGACATATGTGGACCGATGAGACAGAAGTATACAAGAGGAGATTTCTATTTTATAACCTTCATTGATGATTACACTCGGATGACCAATGTCATGTTCATGAAACACAAGTCAGAGGCAATCACGATGTTCAAGACTTTCAGAAGGCAGGCTGAGAAGGAACTAGAGCTCTGCATCAAGAAAGTAAGATCAGACAACGGAAAAGAATATACCGGTGATGTCTTTGAAAGCTATCTGGTCAAGCATGGAATCAAACATCAATATAGTACACCATATACTCCACAACAGAATGGAGTGGCTGAACGAAAGAATCGAAGCATAGTTGAAATGGGGAGGACTATGTTAGCTGAGCATGATATCTCTAAGTTTTTCTGAAGAGAAGCAGTATGCACTGCTATACACATACAGAACAGATGTCTCCTGAGACCAGAAACACAAACGACAGCCTATGAAATGTGGTTTAACAGAAAACCAACTGTTAAATATTTCAAAGTCTTTGGCAGTCCCTGCATCATCAAGATTAAAAACATCAATCTGGGAAAGTTTGAAGAAAAAGCTGAAGAAGGAATTTTTATGGGTTACCTACCTGATGGAAAAGGCTATAGATGCTTGAATAAGAGGTTGAATAAAATGATTGACTGCAGTGATGTAATAATAATTGAAAACAACACCAAGCCATACACTGTGGATGATGATGACTCAAAGAATGACACAGCCTTGGAACAGAAGAATGCAGAATTACCTAAGCTAACACCAACTTCTGGTGAGATCAACTCTGAATGTACCAGTGATGAAGATGAAGGTAATGAAAATGGAAGAATCAGATAAAACAAATTGAAGAAACATGTTGACATAGAAAATTTCCTTGGAGACGTACAGTCCTCAGTAAGAACTAGAAGAAGATTGAGATTGGAAGATCAGACTGCACTGGTTTCTCAAGTTGAACCTCACACAGTGGCTGAAGCATTTGTACATGAGGAATGGATACAAGCTATGCATGAGGAACTCAATCAAATTGAAAAGAACTCCACTTGGGATCTTGTGCCAAGGCCCAAAAATTAAAATGTTATTGGGACAAAGTGGGTGTTTAGAAACAAACTCAATGAAAAGGGAGAAGTTTCCAGAAACAAGGCCAGACTTGTATGTAAAGGATATTCACAAATGGAAGGAATCGACTTTGAGGAAACCTTTGCACCATTTGCAAGACTGGAAACTATCAGAATGTTCTTAGCAGTTGCAGCACACAAGCAGTACAAGGTCTATCAGATGGATGTGAAATCTGCATTTCTGAATGGAGATCTTGAAGAAGAGGTGTATATTGAACAACCAGAGGGATTTTTGCTGGACAAAGATGGTAGTATGGTGTGCAGATTGAGAAAAGCCTTGTATGGATTGAAGCAGGCCCCTAGAGCCTGGTACTCAAAATTTGATGGTTGTCTTAAAAACATGAAATTTGTCAAAGGAACAGTTGACAGTAACCTCTATGTCAGAGAAATGGCCAATGGTACCCTCATAGTCATTATTTATGTAGATGATATCATTTTTGCTGGTAACAAGGAAGGACTATGTGAAGAATTTGCTGAGCAGATGAAAAGAACTTTTGAAATGTCGATGCTCGGTCAAATGACATATTTTCTAGGATTTCAGGTGGAACAAAGACAAAACTCCATATTTCTTTCACAAGAGAAGTACGCAAGGGACTTAGTGAAAAGGTTTGGAATGGAAAGTTCAAAGGAAGTCTCCACACCCATTTCTGTCGGAACCAAAGTTATGCAAGGATGAAGAAGGCAACAATGTTGATCAGAAAGAGTTCAGAAGAATTATTAGCAGTCTACTTTATCTCACGGCTTCAAGGCTAGATATAGCATATACAGTGACTTTGTGTGCCAGATTCCAAAGTGACCCAAAAGAATCTCATTTAACTACAGCCAAAAGAATCCTGAGATATGTTAAAGGAACCCTCAACTATGGACTCTTATACAAACACAGTGCAAACACACAGTTGTTGGGATTCACAGATGCTGATTGGGCTGGTGATTGCACTGATAGAAGATCCACATCTGGTGGAACCTTCTTTTTGGGAGAAGGATGTGTTATCTAGTACAGCAAGAAACAAAATTCTGTAACATTGAGCACAGCTGAAGCAGAGTATGTGGCCGCTACACATGCATGTACTCAAATGATTTGGATGCAGGTGCAGCTAGCAGATTTGAGGATTAAAGCTGAAAAACCATTGAGGATCTTATGTGATAATCAAAGTTCAATTGGGTTGTCTAAGAATCCTATCCAACACTCCATATCCAAGCACATTGATATAAAATATCATTTCATTAAAGAAAGGGTCGCCAGTGGAGACATCAAGCTAGATACATTCCTACTCAAGATCAGGTGGCAGACATTTTCACCAAAGCTATGCCTACGGAAAGATTTGTTGAATTGAGGCTGAAACTTCATGTTCAGCCTTCTACTCTCACTTGAGGAAGAAGAAGGTCCCTCCTTATTCCCTAAATTTTTGTATTCTTGTACCTACATGCAGGGAATTGAAGGAGATTAGTGCATCCCCTGAGGGGGAGCATTAGTAGTTGAAGATGTGCAGGTTCCAGAATCTCTATACTCTGAGTATGGCTTTCATTCATCCCTTTGCATTTGTTGGCCAATAAGGGGGAGAAATCATCAGGCACACGACATTATCTCAGTGTGCTTCGGAGTTTTGACAACCAAATACAAAGGGGGAGATTGTTGTGCCCAAGTGAAGTAATTGCATTTCTTGTCAATAACTTGTCATGGTGTGCCATCTGATTAAGTACATCTTGAAAATTGATGATTACAGAAGCATTAAATCAGACGATTGCTAAGCTGATCATAAGTTCAAAGAACGTGTATCAAGGAGATACATTGTCACAAAATGATTAGAAGACCATGAACTATCTCTTAGTGCATGAGGATTTAAATTTGTTCCGACCTCTCTGATTAGATCAATGAAGTTCTTTGAAGAATATGTTTGATTTAGGAGCTCAGTTGATGAAGAAGACCCTTCAGGAATTCCACATTCTATGTACTGAGTATATGTGAGGAGGATGGAGGAATTGTAATGAAGAAGAAAAATGAATAAGGTTGAAGTGGCTTACATTGTTTTTAACAAAGTACTTGTTATATTACTTGCAAAAAATTAGCCATATCAAGCCAGCCTTAAGGGTTCAACCCAAGGCACATGTGGGACTAGGTCACCACGCCCAAGGGGATCCCATGGGGCCAGCCCGAGAGGCCGCAACCGTGTGTAAGCCGGGGCCACGCAGGGGATCAGGCCTGCGGAGCATGGGCGCCAGAGCGCGCCCGGAGGATGCATAGTGGGCGCCAGTGGCGCGCCCGCAGGGAGCAAGGTGGGCGCAGAGCACGCCCGCAGAGAGAACCCGGTGCGGGGCGGCATCGGGAGGGGAGAAGTTCAATTGAGCGGTGGAAGGGAGCGCATCTTTGATAAGCCGCGGAAAAACCGCGCCCCGTTTCGATGTGGGACGCGGAAAAATTCCCAGAAGCGCATCCTGGCCGCACGATTGAACGCGCGCCAGATCCGAGCCGCACATCTGATCCGCGGCGAGATGATCTGATCCAGGACGTTCGATGTATTTCAAATGCCGCATCAGACAACTCCGAGGCATCTCCTTCCTCGAGCTTGAGCCGAGGACACCCCGTGCCACCCGATGTCCCCCGCTGAACCAGAGCCCTCCGAACACCAGAATTCGAGCTCCCGGCCACCATTGCCGAAGCCGAAGGCTCCATTGAGCTCGTCTGGCCACACCGAACATGTCCATGCATTAAAATGACTCTGCATGCAACAAAGGGGAGAATTCGAGGTTGGCCGAAGCAACCGAAGGTGCGAGGCCATGATGGGTTATGTTTTGTATTGATTAGCCTAAACAGAAGTCCGTGCATGCGTTCTAAGTCGCATGCACGTGAAGGAAACCGAAGAAGATGGAAACCCGCGTTGGACAGTGAATAACAAACGAGATATGCGGATGATTTTTAACGCGTTGAAGTTTTCAAAACGCCGATGATTTCGAGCATTCGAGTTTTGGATCCCGCGGACTCTATTCACACTCCTCGCCTATAAAATGAGAAGTCCAGCGACCTTGGAAAGGCTTGCTGATCCTTTGAGAACTCGAGAGTCCCGCAAAGCCATCCGAGCTACGCGAAGTACCTCTGCGCAGCCTCTTGCGCGACTGAGAATCCCAGAGCCACTCGAGGCCCCGAAGAAGTCCCCTGCGCGTCTCCCTTGCGCGACAGGAAGGAGCTCTCTCTGCCCGCATACTTGCGCGGCAGGAGTAGCTTGCACGCCTCGCGGTGTTGCACTTTTCACACCCGAGTGCTTGCGCGGCAGTAGCACCTGCGCGCCCGCGGCTAGTGCATCTTGCGCGGCATTTGAAGACAGTAGAGGCCGCACTCTTGCAACCTTTCATGGAGAAGAAGTGGAGAAGAACCCGAGGGCATACCCTTGTGTGAGCCAAGTGAAGAGAAGAACTCTCTACTGTAAGTAGGTGTTCAAAGTGGAAGGCCAAGGCTTAGCCCTTGTGTGTGCACAAGTGAAGAAGACCAACTTTGAGAAGAAGAGTACACACTTAAGTGTGTGAATTCAAAAGAACTGATCATTCTAAGTGATTGGTTTTTCGGTGAGCAAGACCAACGAGATCTTTTGAAGACTGTTGAAGCTACTTGAAGTTTCGAAAAACACCTTTGAAGAAGTGAAGTGGAGGCATGATGAAGATGATGCTGTGGAGTTGGGGGGTTTAACCAACTTGTAATTGGGGGGTATAACCAATTACTGTGTAATCATCTTTTGGCATAGTGAAGAATCCGTGTTGGGGGTGTAACCAACACGGAAAGGAGTAGGTCTTTGTACCGAACCTTGTAAATCTCTATGTTCTGTGCTCTCATTATTACTGCACCACTAAAAGAGTATATCTAGGCTTTAACCAGCTGTAGAGGTTGAATTGATAATCCAAAGGGAACAATTCATAAAAAGAAAAAAGTTATCACTGATTCACCCCTCCCCTCTCAGTGATCAAAACCGATCCAGGCATTTCATATACCAATATGAAATTTTAATGTCATGTTAAATGGATTATATGGGAGGTTATTCCTACATTCCTTATCAATGATAATGGGTTGCATGAGTGGGTATACTCAGGGCTTCTGAATGTTTGTATGATTGGGTATACTCACATTGAATGAATTGTTTGAAATGAATGAATTGAAATATTTGATTGAATGGTTTGATAGATGCCATGTAATTCTATCCATATAACTAGAATTATATAGTGGATGCATTGATTTGACTCTACCCCTTGGTTCCTGATTCCATGGGATGACATGGGTTTTTCTACCACTAGGATACGACTTTCTTGGGCTCACATAGGACAATCAATTTCCATGTAAAAGGACCCACAACGAGTCATGACTGGGTTTCCACTCGGATTCCTATGGGACAAAATGAAATGTCTTGGACAACCTCCATGGATCTGAACCTTTGTGCCATAGATTTTTTCATGGATTCCATGGAATGTGACACCTCTGATCTAGAACTTGTGGTCTACATTTCAGTATACGGTGTGGTCATGGGATTCAACTTTTCAATATGTGTTGTGGCTGTGGGATTCTTAATTTCAATATACTGAGTGGTTATGGGATTCTTCTTTTAACTATATGAAGTGGCTATGGAGTTCTTTTTTTTCACTATAAGACATGGTCGTGGGATTATTCTTTTCACTATATGATGTGGTTGTGTGATTTATAACTTCTGTATATAGCTTGGGTGTGGTTTTCATGATATGAATAGTCTTATATAATGTAGTCTGACTTGTTTACTATTGTTATATCTACCTTGATAGGTGGTGACCTTGTTTTAGGTAGTCTTGATAGGCTATTCATTATTCATTATTGTATTAGAGTTAGGCCATGGGTATTCAAATTACTTTATAGCTTCGTTTACACATTCTTGCACTATAGTATAATTATTATGGGAACTCTATAGACTCGGGTGGTTGCCTACTAAGATTTCTATCTCACACCTAGTTTGTTCCTCCTTGAGGAGCCTAACTGGTTCTATGTTTGTAGGTGATGATAGGGTGATGCACCCTGGTATATGTTGTTGAATATGGCTTTGCAATAAGGGAAAATGTGACCAATCTTAGGCTTGCGATGTGGGGATACCATATTGGTCTTTACTTATTTTTCGGACAGGTAATGTATTGCCTTCCCATTAACCTAATTTGACTACATACAAGATACTTGAAATGATTATGTCATTTTGTATATGTGACACTCTTGGATATTATTACATATACTTATCTTGCTTGTTTTACTTTCCGTTGATTGCTGTTTATTTCACTTCTTCTATTTATGGAATGTTTGACTTCTCTTTTGATACTCTAGTAAATGGGGAATAGTCTCACCAATGAATCATCTATGCCCTCTCTACTATTCATCATCCAATGAAATTTTGGGAAATACATTTGAGTCCATGTGGCCAACCGGGCACTGGACATCATATGGTGGCATCCGAATACAGTACATTACAAGGAAGTACATAAAATACCCAAAACATGTTCTCCCTTCTTAGAAGATAGAATTGAAACTTAATTTATCTTACTATAACAATCCTATTCAGATTATAGAAACTAAATAATTGGTTTTTTCAGACAACTAGTATTGTAAAGTTACTTTGGAAAAATCATAAAATTGAATATGTGATCTGAGAAACAGGGAAAATTATGATTAAGATCTACATAAATATTATTATGATGCAGAATTTTGGAATTATAAATGATGACATTTTTGAAGGAGGGAATAATGTAATACCTCAATATATTTTTGTATGTATCTTTTAAATTTAATATCTTTGATTGGATATGCACCGCATTAAATGAAATGTCACGTTCTATTAAATATTATCATGACCATTAGAATAATAATGTGATAATTAAATATATTAATATAGAAAAGAAAATATTATCCACACCTATAAAATTATAAATTAAATTTAGGTATCGTGTGAATGAAAATATAATATATTTATATCATTTAATAAGTAAATAAAATTTTTAAAATTGATAAATTAAGTGTTTGAGTTTATGTGATACGTAAATATATTTATTATTTTATAATTAATATAATTGATTAAAAGAATATTTATTCTAAAAAAATATAATCATATTTATTATATTTTTGTCTTATGATTATAATATAACCTAATGATTCCATAATTCATTATTCAATTTTTAATAATATCTTTTTGAAATTTAAAATGTGTATTTTTTTAAATAAATGAGCATTTTAATTAAAAAGTAAATGCCTCATATTTAGATAATTAATTAATAAAATTGAGTCCAATTTTTAATCACAATAAAATAAAATTTTTAGGGATATTGTTTTTTTTGTATTTTTCTGAAATACTTAAATTTTTTTGAAGAGTGAAATATGATAATTTGAGGTATTTAAAATTTTTTATAGATAATTGAATATCTATGTAACAGTTGAGTCATGGTTGACACAAGGGAATATTATCATGAACTCACATGATCTTGTGACTATAAATAGTTACAATAATCAATAATATTGGTATTATTGTGCCAAAATAATAAGCAAATGAATAAAATAATCAAAAAACATTCCTCTCCAACACTGTAAATACTTCCCATCAATATCCCTTCTCATCACACATTCTAATCTTTAGAGACCCATTATATTTTATCCTATTACTCTCAAAATAATATTCCCCATGTCCAATACTTTCTGGTCATTCAATAAGACCAAACCTCTGTGGCTTAAAGTGGCTCCCAAAGCGAAAAAATTAAAGAGTTAAAATCATATGTCGTTCTATTTTAATTTATTTTGTAATTTCTTATCCTCTACATACCTCCAATATAAAAACATGAATGATTACTAAAACTTATTATATATACTATAATTTTAATATTTTAATGGAATATCCATCATCATGTCTCTTCTCCTCTATATTTTTCTCTAAAAAATAAAACATCTTCTGTCATATGTTGATTTAACACCATCTTTGATGATGTGTTCCCATTTTCAATTTTAGTCTTCATGTATAGTCATGAAACCATTATTATGGTAAAATATTATTTCTTTGTAAATATAATAATTTATATAATGTTTTGGAACTAATGTATAAAAATTATATTGAATAAAATGATATAATCTTGTGATATATATAAAACAACCGTAATAAATTAAATCATATTCATTAATTTTTTATCTAATGTATCATCCTTATAACATATTGAAAATTATATATAAAATAATTTAAACTTATTTATTTTCATTAATTACATATTATTTCAATATTGGATAATTATTATTATTTTATAGAAACATCCACACATTTATACTGGTGAACCGATCAGGAAAAACCAATGAAATGTACAGTCTGGGAAGGATGAAATTGAACTCAAAATATCATCAAAATGGCCATAAACGTACATGATAAAATTTATATACCTCAAATAAATGTTGTAAAGGATTTAAATTTAGTAATTATGTAATGTAATATTATTATCCATGATGTTAAGTACATGTGTAGAATCCGTTCTGACATTGGTTAGAGTTTTCTCATCATGCTTTTGTTTATGTGAGATATTCCATATTCGTTACCGATTTAATGGGTGCAGTTTATGTATAATTCCTTTCAATATAAAATATCATTAATAAATTTATATTTAAGGTATTAAATATATCATTTGTAAATTATTACTTTTATCAGCTATAGGGTTTGACTATTTGCAAAGTGGTATGGGGATTAATGACTGAGCTCCCTTTCATTAGGTTATACCTCTTTCATGCCAAGTTTTAGTGTGGATGTTCCTTTAATATTTATAATACATCCATTCAGTATTATCCAATTTTATATTTTTGGGAACACGTGTTTTGAATCTAATTTTAGGAAAAATTCAATGAATTTTCCCAAAGAAAACTTCTCTCCAATGTTAAAAATGGTATTTTTCTCATAAAATATTAAGTAATTTTCTATTAGTTTTTTTCCTATGTCAAAAAACTATAATGAAAAATTTTCCTAATTAAGTTTTCTCTATTTTGATACCATCTAACATATTTTATTTACTTGTTTATTATCATTTTTATGGCGGTTGTACTATAATGAAATCATTCTCAATATTACTCTTGATAGTTTAAGATTATGTTTATTGATTGAGAAAATAATTCAAATTTCATGTGATAGTTTGACTATTAATTTGTATGTTAATTATGTTCCACACTATTAATATATTTAATTCTTTATACTTAATATGTCTTTGTTGGGGCCCGCTATAGTCCCTCAATGCATCGGAATGTCTCATGATACAAACTAGACCAGCTATTGGCCAAGGCCTTACCCATTATAAATGTCCTCATTATGAGATTATTTATTAATAATTCATGGATAATTTTCATTTTCATTTTATTATTTATATGGAATTATTTGACCTAATTTTATTCTTTCTATATAATACTAATGACTATGTTTTCACAAAATTTGATTTTAGGTATTTACCTCGCATTATTGATTGTTATTATTTATAATAGATTCCTATGTTTTTATTACACTTAGAGAGTATCTATGTTCTCCCAATTATTATATTTTATTTTCCCCTAGGATTCCAATTTGTATATTATTATTGACATTCTATGATAAGCTAGGAGATTTACGAATGTTTACAAAGGATTTCTATAAATTGTATTTTAGTTCAATTTTACTTGTTAAACTTATGTCTATATCTAGTTTTCCAATAGTAATAAACTATTTATTCTTTTCAAATGTGATCGCTTATTCATAGTACCAGTTTTATAATTTAAGGAATCACCTTTTGTCTAATGGGTTCAGGGTTTATAATATCTTTAAAAAACAAATGAAATGAAAGATTATAGAAGACCATGATTTTTAATGGAGATCTATTGATTAATTAAACTATTAGGCTATTACCAGCAATTATTTTATAAAATACGATAATTTTAAAACGACCTAATGATAATGTTTGAATGGATGTGTTATTTTTATGGACCAATAAATCCAAATAGATTATGAATTAATCAAAAATTGTATTATGACTACACTAGTAGTCTCAGCACGCATAGGTGTAGAGCCTTTGAGAGTATATAGTGATGCTTACATGATTTAAATTGGCCATTTACTAATGAAAAAAGATAATGTGAAGGAATATTCCTCATTGTAGATGATATTTGATAATTATAACTATAGATTATGTGATCATGAGTTCATTTTAGTAATCATTGGATTGAAAAGTTTACTTAACTACCTCTATGGAGAGAAGTATGAATCTTATATAGATCAGAAGTTCCTATATTATATATTCACAAAAAAGGTAGTATAATATATGCCAATAATGATGTTTAAATTTGATCAAGGATTTTATGAATTCTCAATTTTCTTACATCATGGGAATGAAAAAAATTTGAAGATTCTCTATGTAGAAGTGATCCTATAACCTTATTCTGGTTGAGAAATGGGAGGGATACAATATTATTATATATCAAAAGGAATGAAATATAAATCTTAAGTTAAAAAACATTATCATTATTTTCTCAAAGTGTTCTTCCACCATCCTTTCAAAAAAAGATAAATTATGCTGAACGGGATGATGAATAAATAAAGAAGAAGGTTTAAATATATAATAAAAGTTAAATACCAGTAGTTCAAAAAATTGAAGAATAGCGAGTTGTAAGATTCCGTTCATGATTATTTGTTCCATTAAATTGTGATATAAGGAATGTGTTATGGAATTATGCATATACATAAAACTTCAATATAAACCCAAGTTGAAAAAAGTTGTCTTGATATCTCTAAGAGAGCAACTGGTGAAACGAAATAAAAAATGATAAACTTACTGTATATCAACATTTCTGGTACGTCAGAAAGTGATTAATAAAATAAAATGTCCAAGGGAGTGATAAAATCATTACCAATACCCATATGGAAATGGTATATCATCAATATATATTTTTTCATCAAATTTCTAAATACATCCAGATAAAAAAACTATATATGGGTTGTGGTGGATTTTCAAACAAAACAATGTTCAAGTCGTCACTATTTGAGAGGCCCTATCAATTTATAAAAATGTTATGATATAAATTAGAGAAGTATTGTGGATTCATGGAACAACACTATATATTTTATCAGGTCTATATTCAGGTCTTAACTCTAATTTTTATAAAGTCCCATATATTTTCTAACCACTAATTTGAATGCTAGTAAGGCTTATGAGTACAAAAATAATAGACAATATGAGAGAACTATCTAAAAACAAGAAGAAAAGATGAACAAATCATCTAGTGACCTAAAATAAGGATGGTATAATATTTCTATGATCGAGTTATCATATAATAACATCATTCAGTCTATCATCCAAATGGCCTTATTTGGATGTCATTATGGAAAAATATATAAAACACATGTGTGTTGGGTTGAAGTTTGATAACAAAAGGATACTAAGACATGAAATGATCAATGAAGTTGTATAAATTCCCATTTTTATTTAAAAGAAAATCAAGCCAACACAGAGATGTCAAAAGATCAATTCTGAAAATCATCAATAAGAACTGGTGTTTGAGGCTAAATATAATGTGTTTATAACACCCACAAAATTTAAAATAGGAACATCATATTTGAGAGAATTGGTGATTTGAAACATAAGTATTATAATATAATATAATTCCTTTAGAATATTAAATATATTAATTTTTAAATAAATATAATATTTTCAATATCATGCAATTCATGAAACACTATGGTTAAAAAATATGAAACACTCTATTAAAATATTATTATTTAAAAATAAAAATTATAAAATAGCAGTTAAGTAAGAGGGTATGAATATTAATAAATAAATTATTAATATTATGTTATTTATATTTAAAAAAATAAATTTGTATATGTTTATTATAAATAAAATAAGAACCATCTACAATAGGATGAATTATTTTCCAAATAATTGTATTGCTCTAAAAGAATATTAGTCTTTCTTTGTGAAAAAACATTAAATTTTATTTTTTTCACCTTACTAATATTTAAATGAAAAAAATTGATTTCTAAATCTATATGTTAATATTTTTTTAATATTTATTTGTAATTTTCTTAAAGGAAAAAAGTTTATTTATAAATAGTGAAAATAATAATTTTTATTAAAAACTAATTTTATCATTTAAATTACATATAATTTGTAATTATATTATAAATTAAAATTAGTGAAATAATATCTAAAAAATATTTAATATTTTAAAAATATGTTGATTGGTGTCATTTTAATATAAAATTATTTTGAAAAATTCTACACTTATACGAATGTTCTATTTTGATGTCTGCTCTTTCTTTGCAGCTTGGGTTTAATTTTAAATTATTTTTTTCATTTTCAATCAGTATAATTTAATAATATTTATTCCATATTTTTAATATTAATAAATTATATTAAATAATAATTTCAACATAATTTTTATCCATAATTATATGTAAATACAATTAAAAATAATTACCATAGTTAAGGGTAAAATCGATCTAACGGTGGTTAATCTTAAAATATATGGGAAAAAATGACTAATAACTTTCCCAAACCAAATTTTATGCAAATATTGTGTCCATTTAACCAATAATGATCAATAATAACCCATATTTATAGATTTTTTGCATGAGAAAAATATGGGTGGTAGTTTTTTTTTGAAAAATATCATGTGTGTTATCTCCCCTACTTATAAATGGACACTTACTGTCCTACTAATTTCACACCTCCAAAACCTTTTGGTTTATTAAAAACCTACCCAAATACCTTTATTAATTCTATACACAACTATTTTTTTATTTATTTTTAGAATCAATCATTCATATGAAGGCCTTAGGTACAAAAATATAATGGCACACTAACGAATTGTTCAAATTCTTAAACATGAATATTTGTTTTATTTATTGTTCCACTTAAATAAAAAAATCATTAAACTATGATAATATAATAACACTATTAACTCATATAACTTAATTTTTATTATGTTATTTATATAACCTAAATACGTCTCCACTTCCATCAAATGAGAAGAAAACTACTGATCGTGTTTTTGAAAAACTACCACCTCACGAATCGGTGTACCACATTTTCCATCATAACCATTCAAGGAATGATATAATTATGTATTTAGAATATATATATATATATATATTTATATATCTCTCTGTGTGTTAAATCATTATTTTGTTTCAGAATATCACATATACCTTCATAAATTTTATTCTGTGGGTGGTATGATAATGTCTCATGGGTGTATGATGAGATTCTGCCTCGGGAAGCGATGAGATTCATTTTACCGTATGCTTTTCATGAATGGTATTATGGTTAATGATAATGAATACATGTTATATATATTACATAACGATAATTAATTAAATAAAATATCACATTTAACATAATAACCTCCAGTTTGTTGTTAATAAACATGTGAAAATGACTATTAGAAAATCATATATGATAAGATAAATATTATTATTTTTCATTAATATATTTTTAATAAATTTTTTTATTATACCATAAAGCTTGACACATATGATAAAATTAAAACCTGAGGTAAGGGTTTTTCATCCCACTTTTACCTTCATAAGACATATACCATATTCACAAGTTATTTATTTTTTGTTATTTATATACCACCCATTTATATTATATATCATAAATTTATTTTTTTAGCTATCTATAATTTTTTTACCTTATTTATTTTATGTGGATTACAATTTTGATGATAACAATGTGGTATGATATTATTTCACAATGTCATCATTATTCTGGATTACTTTTTGTGTAAGGATTCTAGGGATAATTATTTCATATTTCTATATCAAAATTAATCTATATTATTCTATTCTCGTTACTCCTGAACGTTTTCGATTAATAATTCCATTTTAACACTATTTAGTACCTAATTTTTTTGATAACTATTTTTAAGAAAATAATGCTTTATTTCCATCTTCAGACAACAATCTTTTGTCCTCAAAATCCATGTTTTATAAATAACAATAAATTTTTTACCAATTAAAAATTGATTTATTATTCAAATTGTTACATATTTTTACTTTTAAACAATTTAAAGGAATCATCATTTTATTTTCAAAAGAATATTCATTGAGATTTTACTGAAAATGTGAAAGTAATATTTGTTTTAAGGTGAATGACCTAATTGGAGTTTGGTATCATCAAGAACAATAAATTATTTAAGGCATAGTTAAAAATTTTAAATTTTTTTAATTAAATTATATTCAAAATTATTTGTGAACTTTTCTGTTGAAAAGAATATTTTAAAAGTGCAATGGTTATTTTCCTCAAGAATATTTTAATAACATTTTTATTGTATTTTAATTCATTGATGACATCAACCATTTAATTATAAATTTTATTGATGGGGTATATATTATAATTATATCATGTTTAATCTTTCATTTAATGGATTTTTATCAGTTTGATTGATGATGTACGATTTTATTACCATTCACTATATCATAATGGATTATTTATGATTATGTTTATTTTATTGGTGTATGTATTAACATTTCATATGCTTGTTTTCATATAGTAGTGTTTATATTGATTATGTTTCACCACTTTTTTATGTGTGATTCATTATGCTTTGTATGTGATGGGGTGGGCCTGGTTATAGATATACCATCAATGCATTAACAGGTCTTAATAGACAAATTAATTTTAAATATTCGACGGGTTTTGCCCCAAAATTTATACTATATTACGTGTAACATCCCAAGTAAGTAATGAATAATATATATTATTATATATGTCTATTTATGAATTAGATAGTGTTTTAGAGGCTTAAAATGAGAATAAATCCAATCTTAAGCATGGAACACACTAATATTTTTAAAAGATTGCTTTACTGCCTTTTGATGGAAAATCATTTTTAAATCAAACTCTAACAATTTTATAAGCTCTATTATCAAAATAAACTTATTATTTATGAATGGGACATTTAAATTTACATTGGATAATTTTTTGGTATTTTTCTGACAATGTTCATTTTTTAATGAATAGTGAAAAATACTGCATTTTACATCAAAACTTCTTTTTCATCTAATTTAATTATATGGATAGATTAACTTTTTAATTGGTTTTAATGTTTAAATATAATATATTTTTACCATGTAATCCAATGGTGGTCATTGGGATTAATTTCACTTTGGAATTGGGCATAAACAATTGCCAAACATTTCATAGATATTGTTTCAAAAAAAACCCGCTATTTGTTTGGACAACGGGAATTATTTTTAAATTAACTATATAAATTTATATTTTCGGAATTTGGTAAAATGGATTCCATATTTGTAATCATAAGGTCCAAAATATTTAATTAATACTCTGTTGTTTTGGGACATTATGAATAGTAACGACGGTAATTATCTTTAATTAACTTGATTAATGAGTAATCAGGTAGTTAAGGATAATAGACTAATATCATAATAATAAAAAATATCCCCAAAATCGGTCCTAAGGATACTGGTTTCCTCATGTCCGACCATGGTATTACTTGTGAAAAACTTGGGAACCACATGGAATCACTTTTGTGTGAAAGTGACTTTTTATCTTTTTATTTTTAAAAAAAGTTAAATATAACAAAGAATGTATCACCTGATTAAAACATTTTTTCCTTTTTATAAATAAATTATATATTGGAGTATAAATAGTAATTGGAAATCTAAAAATATTTCCTACATCATAGTATTTTTTTTTGTAATTTTTAGACATTATATAAATTAAATTATTTATGACATCATGATGATGCAGCGATTACCTCATTATTTAACGATTTAAATAAAATGAAAAGATAATATAAAATCTAAGACCTACACATGTAAAAAACTTATTTCATGAGTATATTTAGAACCCTTATCACCTTATACTCAAAATACATCAATTTGGTACCTTAAAAATCCGTAACTCATTTGAAAATAAAGTAACATTTTGTAACATTCCAAGAGTGCCCCTCCTCTCCTCTTATAAAAGGCCCCCACCTCTACCTCCATACCCACACCTCTCAAGCCTTTGGCTCGGCCAACCCCTGAAAATTTTGTCTCTCCACGTCCCTCTCTTACTCCTAGAAGCCTCACCTTGGACAGAAGTCTTCTTAAGGAAGCCTTTGAGCTCAAACCAAAGAGAGTTACCGGATTTTAAGGTAATTTCATCATTGTGTTCTTTTGTTTTATTTTGCTTCTCCAACCCCCGAAACTCGTTTTATTCATTTATTTTGTAACAAATCCAGTATCTTTAATATACTAGAATGTTTTTATAAGAATTATTCGAGATAAAAATACCCACACCTACATCTAATGGTTAAAGAACATACTGTTTCTGTGGATGGTGAATTTCTGCCTCACGAAATGATTATTGTTCAACACTCATATAACACCTTCAATGGTGGGAATTAAGATGTCACTATATTTATATATGATATATAATATGTTTATGTCTTCCTTAATATTCTGTATTTTTCATTTATGGCATACCTTTATGGTTTCAATTATGGGTAAACGCGGTATCTTCATTTTAGGAAGTGCGGACTACCGCCCCCTCAAAGTGATTTGATTCGTTAATAACATATGTGGTACGTATAAAAGAAAAGATTTAATGATGTTATATATGATAACATATTGTAATTATAATAATATTATGTATCATTCTGTTTTAATTCTATTAAATCTGAAATAGAAATGGAATTAGCGTTCATGCGTACGTAAGGCTTACCGTCTCCATGAATGGTGTATTTCATTTCATATCCCCAAATGTAATGTACTATTATAAGTACATGTATATAATGGATATATATGATGTATGTTACATCTAAATGATGAATATAATTCTGGAATTCAAATATACATATCTCTCATTTTGTTTTAATTCCATTAATATGACATAAAAATGAAAGTAGCGTTCATGCGTACGTATGACTTACCATCTCCATGAACGGTGCATTTCATTTCTTACCTCTAAATGATTATGTAATATTATAAATTCATTTATATACATTATATAAATGATATATATGGAATCTACATCATGAATATCATTTTTGAGATAAAGGATATTTGACTACGTGAACAACTTGTAAATATAAGAAGTTCATTTTTGACTCAAGTACCAATATTCATTAAAATGACCATTATTAACTTAAATAATTACATAGTGTTCATGACATGGTAATAAGTGATATAAAAGGAAAATTTATCTTGAAAAATGTTCTTATGCATGTAGAAATTAACTCAAATTTATTATTCTGGAGATTAATGAACGATCGAGTCAATTCGGACTCGAGGTAAGAGAATCTCTCTCAATATCCTTTCATTGAGGCATATTTTGTTATATATACAACTTTCTTTTATAAGGTGTATAAACCCCTTTGAATTTTATTATTATTCAAAATAAATTAACTCAACATTCTTTATGCACGTTCTATGTGATAGGATTATGTTATGGTTCTTGGGAATTATTATGAAGACGGGTGGTTCCATGATAAACTAAGGGCGGGTGAGCCCGATAATGCTCTCCAATGCATTGGGTAACATGAAGGAGTTAAATGTTAAGGTTTCTCCAATGAGATTTAGGGAATATACTATTATGGGTATTCCAAACGTAACTAAGAGGGTTACTCCCTACGTAAGAATGTTATGAATGCATCAAGTTACCTTTCTGTCTTATGATTTCTATGATTTTTTCATGATTTGATGAGGTATTTTAAAATGCTTATGTTTTATGAGTGACGTATTATTTCATACATGGACTAATGTTTTCATTTCATACTTTTATATCCCTTACTAGTATTTTTATGCTCATCCCAGGTTTTTGAAATGTTATTCACAGGTCAAGGGAAGGGTACATTATATGATGATAGTGTCAAGGAAGTGTCAAGAAAGAATCCATGTTTTATTTTAAATATGTTTCCGTTGATGGAAAAAATGAATACTATCTTTTATGTAACCACTTTGTTTAAATGTGCAATGTAATGCATGTTTTATGATCTAATTCTCTAAAACTCTACACCTAAAAAGATCTTCAACATGTATTCTTGATGTAACTCAAGATTAAGTAATGATTAAGGATAGGGCCTTGTAGTTGGTATCAGAGGTCGGTTTAGGTAACTTTAGGAGTTAGAATTATATTAAATGATTATCCAAAAATATTTTTTATGGTCAAATTGAAATGATATAGCATTTTAAGATTACCATGTTTCTACATCTAATACATGTTTGTTAAGAATGGTTTTTCATAGAGGAAATAGAACATCTTTTCTGGGAAGGCATACAGATGGAAATGACCTTCTGAATCAGCATCCTGAGATGGTCAGAATTGGAACTGAACAGTTTGTTGCAGTAATGGCGCAGTTGACTCCGGTGAAAAATGATGGTTGTTTTTATTGATTATATTTTAGTGTTTTGTAAATGTAAATAGGAGCATGAAATACATTTAATGGTTATTTTTAAAACCTTAAAAGAAATGAAATTGTATGGGAAATTCAGAAAGTGTGACTTTTGGTTGCAACAAATTTCATTCCTTGGTCACATTGTTTCTAAAGATGGGATAACTATTGATCCTGTAAAAACAAATGTTGTTGAATAATGTCCAAGACCCAAAAATGTAACTGATATTCATAGCTTCCTTGGTTTTACAGGATATTACCGAAGGTTTGTTAGAATTTTTTCATGGTTATCTAGTCCAATGACTAAGCTAACTCGGAAGTGTGTTAAGTTTATCTGGACAAAAGAATGTGATGAGTGTTTTCAGGAGTTGAAAAGAAGATTGGTGAATGCCCTAGTTTTGGCACTTCCTTCCAGGAATGGTGAGTTTGTTATCTATAGTGATGCTTCATTGAGTGGACTTGGTTGCGTCTTAATGTAGAATGATCAGGTAATTGCTTATGCTTCACGACATTTGAAAACTCATTAGGTAAATTACCCTACACATGATTTGGAATTAGCTGCTGTTGTTTTCTCTTAAAAATTTGGAGGCATCATTTGTATGGAGTAAAGTGTGAAATATATAATGATCACAAAAGTTTAATGTATATATTCACTCAGAAATAATTTAACATGAGACAGAGGAGATGGCTAGAATTAATCAAGGATTATGATTGTCAATTAATTACCATCCAAGAAAAGAAAATAAAGTGGCTAATGCTTTGAGTTGAAAAAGTAATGCTTCATTAACAAAGTTGTGTTTGGAACGTGATCCTTTGGTTAAGGATTTGATAAAATTTGGCATAAAATTTGTTGGCACAGGATGTCCTTCTTTTTTGTTCTAGGTATCAGTGAAATCTTCTCTATCAGACAGAATCAAGAAAGCACAGAAGCAAGACAGTGAGTTGCAGAAAATGGTAGAGCTGGTTCAGAAGGGTATGTTTCCTATATTCAACATTGATAATGATTGTGTTTTGAGATTTGGTAAGAGATTGTGTGTGTTGTGTGATTCACAATTGAAGAGAGATTTGTTATTTGAAGCTCATAGTTCTCCGTTTTCAGTTCATCCTGGAAGTACTAAGATGTATAGAGATCTTCGGGAGTATTACTAGTGGGACGGAATGAAAAAGGGATATTGCTGATTTTACTGTGAAGTGTTTGACTTGTCAGCAGGTTAAAGTAGAGTGGCAGTTACCGAAAAGGATGCTTCAGCCTTTACCAGTGCCAGAGTGGAAATGGGAAAATATATCCATGGACTTCGTTATGGGGTTGCCGAAGACACATAGAGGTAATAATGCAATTTGGGTTATTGTTGATTGATTAACTAAATATGCTCATTTCCTTCCTATTCGAGATACTGTTTCCCTAGATCAACTTTCTCGATTGTATCTTAAAGAGAGAGTCAAGTTGCATGGAGTCCCCCTATCCATTCTATCTGATTGTGATCTCAGGTTTACTTCTAACTTTTGGAAAGGCCTTCAGAAGTCGTTGGGTACTGAATGAAATTTTAGTATAGCTTTTCATCCTCAATTAGATGGGTAGTCAGAACGAACAATTCAGACATTGGAAGATATTCTATGTGCTTGTTCGATGGATTATCAGGTATTTTGGGACCAACATATGTTTTGGTTGAGTTTTGTTATAATAACAGTTTTCATTCCAGTATACAGATGGCATCATTTGAGGCGTTATATGGGATGCGGTGTTGAACTCCAGCTTTTTGGGATGAAGTGCGTGAAAGGAAGCTGATGGGACCAGAATTGGTAGAAGAGATGGCAAAAAAAGTTTAGCTGATACAGAAACACATGAGAACAGCTCAGTGTAGGCAGAAGAGTTATGCAGACAACATGATGAAGGATCTCTCTTTTGAGGTAGGTGATCATGTTTTTCTCAAAGTCTCACCATGGAAAAGTGTGATGCGATTTGGTAAGAAAGGAAAGCTGATTCCAAGGTTCATTGGACCATATGAAATTTTAGAGACAGTTGGATCAGTTTACTTACCGAGTGGATTTACCTCTAATTTTATCTCAGGTACACAATGTTATTCATGTTTCAATGTTAAGGAAGTACATGCCAGATCCATCTCATGTTTTGAGTCCAGAGGTAGTTCAGTTGGAAGAGAACCTATCTTATGAGGAACAACTGGTCCAGATTCTTGACCATAGGGATAAAGTGTTACAGAATAAGGTGATTCATTAAGAAAAGGTTTTGTGGAAAATCCATAAGATTGAAGAGGCAACATGATAATCTGAACATGCAATGAGGGCTAAATACCCCCACTTATTCGATAAGTAAATAAATTTCGGGGATGCAATTTTCTAAAGGGGAGATGGATGTAACATAATAAGTAATTAATGAATAATATATATTCTTATATAAGTCTATTTATGAATTATATAGTGTTTTAGTGGCTTAAAATGAGAATTAATCCAATCTTAAGCATGGAATACACTAATATTTTTAAAAGATTGTTTTACTGCTTTTTGATGGAAAGTCATTTTTAAATCAAAATTTTGACAATTTTTAAGCTCTATTTGTCAAAATAAACATATTATTTATGATTGGGACATTGAAATTTACATTGGATAATTTTTTGGTATTTTTATGACAATGTTCATTTCTTTAATGAATAGTGAAAAATACTGCATTTTACATCAAAACTGCTTTTTCATCTAATTTAATTAAATGGATAGAATATATTTTTAATTGTTTATAAAGTGTAAATATGATATATTTTTACAATGTAATCCAATGGTGGTCATTGGGATTAATTTCACTTTTCAATTGGGCATAAAAAAGTGCCAATCTTTTCATAGATATTGTTTTAAAAAAACGCGATATTTGTTTTGACAACTGGAATTATTTTTAAATTAACTATTTAAATTTATATGTTTGGAATTTGGTAAAATGGATTCCATATTTATAATTAGAAGTCTAAAATATGAAATTAATACTCTGTTGTTTTTGGACATTATGAATAGCAACGATGATAATTATCTTTAATTATCTTGATTAATGAGTAATCGGGTAGTTAAGGATAATAAAATAATATCGGAATAATAAAAAATGACCCCAAAATGTATCCTAATGCTACTGGTTGTCTCATGTCAGACCATGGGATTCCATGTGCAAAACATGGGGACCCCATGGAATCACTTTTGTGTGAAAGTGACTTTTTATCTTTTTATTTTTAAGGAAAGTTAAATATAACAAAGAATGAATCACCTGAGTAAAAAAAAATTAATTTTGTCTACGTAAATGATATATTAAACTATAAATAGTCACTGTAAAGAGAAAAAATATTTCCTACATCCTAGTATTTTTTGTTGTAATTTTTAGACATTAAATAAATTAAATTATTTATGACATCATGATGATGCAGCGATTACCTCATTATATAACGATTTAAATAAAATGAAAAGATAATATAAAATCTAAGACCTACACATGTAAAAAACTTATTGGATGAGTATAATTCGAACCCTTGTCACCTTATTCGCAAAATACATCAATTTGGGACCTTTAAAATCCAAAACACATTTGAAAATAAAGTAACGTTTTGTAACATTCCATGAGTGCCCCTCCTCTCCTCTTATAAAAGGCCCACACCTCTACCTCCTTACCCACACCTCTCAAGCCTTTGGCTCGGCCAACCCCTACCCATGTTGTCTCTACACATCCCTATATTACTCCTAGAAGCCTCACCTTGGGCATAAGTCTTCCCAAGGTAGCATTTGAGCTCAAACCAAAGGGAGTAACCCGATTTTAAGGTAATGTATTCACTTGTGTTCTTTTGTTTTATTTTGCCTCTCCAACACCCTAAACTCTTTTTATTCATTTATTTTGTAACAAATCCAGTATATTTCATATACTAGGATGTTTTCATAAGAATTATTCGAGCTAAACTTACACAGACCCACATCTAATGGTTAAAGAACATATTGTTTCTATGGATGGAGAATTTCTGCCTCACGAAACGATGATTGTTCAAAACTCATATAACACTTTCAATGGTGTCCATTAAGATGTCACTATATTTATATATGATATATAATATGTTTATGTCTTCCTTAAGCTTATGTAATTTTCATTTATGGAATTCCTTTATGGTTTCCATTATCGGTAAACGTGATATCTTCATTTTAGGAAGTGCGGACTACCACGCCCTCAAAGTGATTTGATTCGTTAATACCATATGTGGTATGTATAATGGATAGATTTAATGATATTATATATGATACCATATTGGAATTATAATACTATTATGTATCATTATATTTTAATTCAATTTAATATTAAATAGAAATGGAAGTAGCGTTCATGCGTACGTACGGCTTACCGTCTCCAAGAACGGTGCATTTCATTTCTTATCCCCAAATGTGATGTACTATTATATGTACATGTATATAATGGATATATATGATGTATGTTAAATATATATGATGAATATAAATCTGGAATTAAAATATACATATCTCTCATTTAGTGTTAATTCCATTAATATGACTTAGAAATGAAAATAGCGTTCATGCGTACGTACTGATTACCGTCTCCATGAACGGTGCATTTAATTTCTTACCTCTAAATGATTATTTAATATTATAAATGCATGTATATACTGGATTTATATGATATATATGGAATATACATCATGAATATCATTCTTGAGATAATGGATATTTGACTACGTGAACAACTTGTAAATATAAGAAGTTCATTTTTGACTCAAGTACCAATATTCATTAAAATGACTGTTATTAACTTAAATAATTACATAGTGTTCAGGACATGGTTATAAGTGATATAAAAGGAATAATGAACATAAAAAAGGTTCTTAAGAAAGTAGAAATTAACTCAAGTTTATTATTCAAGAGATTGAAGAACGATCGAGTCATGTCAGACCCGAGGTATGAGATTATGTCTCAATCTCCTTTCATTGAGGCATATTTTGTTTTATATACAACTTTATTTTATACTGTTTATAAACCCCTTTGAATTTTAGGATTATTCAAATGGAACTTTTTTATACGAAGCATTTACTAAATGACAAAAGGGAATGTTTTTTTTGTCGTATGTATGTGGCGACAATGACTTCTCCACCATCGTGGTCATTATTTGAGATTTGGCTTCCTCTACAAGCCATAACTTTTTTTGAATGAAAAATAAATACCATGTTTTACTTTTATTTTATTTTGTTATTGAAAATGGTTTTCATAATGTTTTTATATCAATGTGTTGTATTGATATCTTGTGATTGAAAAGTGGAAATGTTATGTTTCCTTTATGCATGTTCTATGTGATACGATTATGTTATGTTTCTTGGGCATTGTTATGAATACGGGTGGTTCTGTGATAAACTAAGGGTGGGTGAGCCCGATATAGCTCTCCAATGCATTGGGTAACGTGAAGTAGTTAAACGTTAGGGTTTCTCTGAAGAGATTTATGGAATATACTGTGATGGGTATTCCAAACGTAACCAAGAGGGTTTCTCCCTACATAAGAATGTTATGAATGCCTCAAGTTACCTTTATATCTTATTATTTCTAGAATTTATTCATGTTTTGATGAGTTACGTTAAAATGATTATGTTTTATGAGTGAAGTATGATTTCATACATGGAATAATGTTTTCATTTCGTACTTTTATATCCCTTAATGAGCTTTTTATGCTCATCCCAAGTTTTTGAAATGTTTTTCACAAGTCAAGGGAAGGGTACAAGATATGATGATAGTATCAAGGAAGTGTCAAGAAAGAATCCATGTATTATTATAAATATGCTTCCGTTGATGGGAAAAAATGAATACTATCTTTTATGTAACCACTTTGTTTAAATGTGGAATGTAATGCATGTTTTATGATCTAATTATCTAAAACTCTAAACTTGAAAAGATCGTCAGCATGTATTCTTGAAGTAACTCAACATTATGTAATGTTTAAGGCTGGGGCCTTATATTACAAATGGTCATGGATGTTTGATTTATATTTCTGGCATTGTGAATTACCTAAATACGGGTTCAATTATTTTTGTAAATGTGATTATTATATAAGTTACAATATCCATGGTTATATTTTGAGATTATGAGATTAATTATGTGGATTTATTTGATAATTATTTTTTAACAATGTTATATTATTAATATTGTTTAATTGGAATGTGTTTATATTATTTAACAAAGAATATATTTTTTATTTGTTCATGATATCTTCTTTTTTACACGTAACCTTACAGATCATCTAAGCATACCCCTTTCTTATTTATTTTTTAACCTATGACACTCAGAAGTGCTTCTTGATTTATATATGGGGATAAAATATGAATAATACAGGTATCCTAAAATACACAAATTTTGTGATTTTGAGGTTTTATATTGCATTTGAAATTTCAGTATTTATATAGTTTACCAGGATGACAAATCTATTCCTCCCTATGGGCAGTGATTCTTTTTATCTAGTGCCAATATAATAAACTAACAACATGCTCTGGGATAATGGGGACATGCTCTTTAAATTTTTTATTATTATATCTCCATGGAAGTGAGTATTTATATTTGTGAAAAAGGAATTACATGTACATTTACATCAGCCCCATTAAGATTCTTGATTTCATTGGAATTATGAATAATATACTTGAACTCCCATCAGTCATGTCTCAAGTACATGACTTGTTTCATGTAACCTTATTAAAGAAATATGAACCATATGCCTCACCTGAACTGAATTCATAGTTGGTATAAATTGAAAATTATCTCTCTTTAGAGTAAAAATCAGTGATGATCATTGACCATAATGATAAATTTCAACATAAAAATACAACCCACCTAGTCAGCATAGTATATATGAACATTAAGTATTATGAGGTGATATGGGAACTGGAAGAGGACATGAATCAAAATTACCCTCATATATTTTCATTTTATGAGGAAAATAAAATTTCAAGTGTGAAATTTGTTAATGGGGGAAGAATTTAATGACCCAAAGTTTTAAAAATGAAATTTATCGTTTTAATTTTTTATATTTGTCATGTTTTGTAATGTATTATTATATAAATCACATCAAACTCAAGGTAGATCTAAAAAATTATTATAGAAATTTAAATAATACAATTATATAATAAATATGACTACAATAATTAAAAAATTATAGTGTGATAAAATATAGAAAAGAAGATAACTATAATAAGATTATTTGGACCTGCTCGATCCACTATAATAAATTCACTAAAAAGAACACTATAAAAATGAAAAAAAATTACTAATATAATATTGTGATTTAAGATGAAAATATTTATTCATTTGAAGAAAAATAATTGAATAAATGATTAATGAAAAAAAGATATAGTTGTAGTATATAAGAAAACCAAATGACCATTACAAGTTTGATTTTCTGTAATAGTAATATGGCCATTATAATAGTACTCTAAATTTTAGAAATGCAATCTAACCTTTAGGGATATTAACATGACCTTTCTAATAGTATCATCATCTATGGTATTGTAAAATAATGTTTTTTATCCTATAAAATGATACTTTTATAATTTTATATCATTATATAGGTAAAGAAGTGTAACAAAAATATTAAAACAAGTGTTTATATTTTTATAAAATATAAATGATTTTATTTAAATTAATAAAATATATAATGTTTTAAATGAATTTTTATTTTCAATAAATAGGTTTATAAGTTAATATTATGCAATGTTATTATTATAATATATTATGAGATCGTAAGTATTTTTTTTAAAAGGTTTTAAAATTCATCATAATATTAAATTTCATATTTTAAAAATAAATAGTAATTTCAATTAAAAATGAAAATGTTTATATAAGGGAAATTATTTTAAACAAATGTATTTGTATTTTTAATTTACACTTCAATTAATCATTAGGAATATTTTTAAAAAATTTACAAAATAGTTGAATTTTTCAATAATAGTGGACTACAACATAATACTATTTTTAACATTACAATATAAACACATGAATATTTCGGTTCTTAAAAATTCAAGAACCCATTTCTCCATAATTTTATATACCATTTACTATATAAAGTCACAAGATACATCACTATGTGCACTCTATGTTAAATAATACCTCATTGAATATAATATTAAAAAAACATATCTTCTATCCTTATAAATACCACTTCATCACCATCCTTTCTCCTCACACATTAAAATTCATGAATGATACCCAAAATCAAACCAATTATCAACATAATCATATACCACACTTCCTAGTGCTTTTGATCCAACCAATAACAGTTTCAAGGATCTTTAAGGGGTAGTCAAATAGTGGAAAACTACAGGAAGAGGCAGACTTCTTTACTAAACCTCATTGAATATTATTCTTCCAATAAAACAACCATATGTTATCCACAAACCTAATCATAGTAACATATGTATCATAAATATATTTATATGTTATTATTCTGGGGTAATATTCATCTTCTACCTTCGCCTCAATTGATCATTAAATGACAACATTGTTCTAAATAACATTGGCATCGCCTACATAAACAACAAACATTGGTTTTCTCAATCTCTTTATAGGATGGTTATTGAAATATTGAAATATTTAATTATTATGATAACAAATTCGTTATAAATTACTTAATTATTATATAATTTATTAATAACATTAAAATTAAATAATAAAAATGTGGTTCTATATGGTTAGTAAAACCTCCTAACTAAAATTAACCATATAACATTATCACTTTTACTAAATGAAACATCCCTATTTCGGATCACATATTGATATATAGTAAATTTTAATTTCATGAAGTAATTGAATAACATTTCATTACAATTTTTTAGTTTTAGTTCGATTTGACAATAAATTCAACAATTATCTTTCAGTTATATAGGCTTGGAACATAGAAACAAACACCCTTTCAAAAATGAAATTAATATTTACATCTCAATGTAATAGATGTTAATGAAATGAATATTATTTTTGTATATAAAAACTATTAAAATGTTTCATCATTTAAAATTAATTTATATTATTTTATTATTCATTATGTTTAAGAGAAAGTGTGAAATTATTATAGATAAATGGTAGGGGATGTCTCTGAACCACCCCATTTTCATTATATAAATATTTCAACCAATTTTAAATAAATTACACATAAACTATTCCAATAAACTTATTATATATTATTTATATATTTCCGACCCATTTAAACCTATTCTAATTCACTTTTTATTTATAGGATATATACATTTATAGTTCTCATAAAAATTTCATAAGTAAGAAAAACCTGATTAAATGTGGATTCCTTATTTCTTAACTCATTAAAAGTACTACTCTATTAAGTTTTTTTATGATATAGAGATTTTAGAAATATTTCTGGGTCTTTTTTACATGTACTATTTTTTCTGTTTGTTTACTAAATTTTCTTTGGGTTTGCCTTAAGGTTTATTTGGGTGGAAATTTGAGAGAAACGGAAGAAAGAGGAGAGTGCAGCATTGGCAAATAGTTTTCTCAAACCATATGCTCTGAATCAAAAAATTATGAAACTCTAAAAATAGAGGTTTTGCATGGCTAGATTTCATGTTTTAATGTTGTGTGGGAAACAATGGTTAAATCATGCACCCACTTGAAGAGGAGCATGGTTAAGGTACACAGTCTAGGAGAATAGTCTTCTTCCGCCCTGCACACCATGCATGTAGTTATAATTATCTAGAAATTTTGATTTAAATTATCCAACCCCCTAATTAACAAAAAAATAGACCCCCATTTGAACTATCTCATTTTTTTAGGATTCTGGATGCATTTCAAGCATTCTCGAACATCGTTCTTCACGATTCTATAGGATAAGTGAAGATGTACAACCCCCATGTTAAGAGGATCTAATGCCACATGGTTTTATTCTTCTCTATGATGTGTACCTCATATTTATGAGTCATGTTATACTCTATTTTTTAGATATAAATCATGTATTCTATGATCTAAATATAGAATTGCAGGATCTGATTATTTGTTCTTGATTTAGGGATTATGATACAGATCTTATTTTACATATCTCTTCCATTAAAACTGGGGATTTCCACTGGTGAGTGTTTTTCATTGAATTGAGGTAGTTGGGTTTTCATTCAAATTGAAAAGTCTTGATTTAAATAATGTGCATGTAATATTTTAATTTTTATTATATGTTATGAAATTGATGTCATGATTGAATCAATTAGATTAGTGAATTAATTTATCGACGGAACTGTGAAGTTAGGAACATTGAAATTAATGAATAGGTAATAGTTAAATGATTAATTAATTAATGGTTATTATTTTTGTTTATAGTTTGATTAAATCTATTAATTAATTATTTAATTAATTATTGGAATGAATGAAATCAAATAGTGTTGAATTTATTTATTGGACTGATGTGATTAATTAATTATTAAATTAAATAATAGAATATATATAATAATTTAATTGTTCAATTAATTGAATTGATTGATGTGATTAATTGATTACTGAATGAGTTAATGAAATAGAAGTAATCGAATAATTATTTAACTAATTTAATGGATTTTTAGGATTAATTATTTTTTGAATGAATTAATGAAATGGATGTAATCAATTATTTGGTGGATTAATTGAAGGTATTTTCATGGTTACTTAATGGTTGGGTTAATTAATGGATTTATGTGATTTAAAAATTTGAATTTGTCTAAATAATTGATTAATTAATTTGTGTGATATTGTGAAACATGTGAAATTTTGATAAAGTGACATATATGTTAAATTTGTGTGGGAGATGGATTGAGGCTCCAAATACCCATATGAGATGAAAAGTACTAGATAGGGACTAAGGCTCCAAGTAACCATGTATCAAAGTGGTGTGAGATACGGATTGAGGTTCTAAATACCCAAGGGGTGTTAGACAATAAATTATAATCCAATGATTTGGTGTTATACTATATTTTCAATTCCCCATGGTGATGAGATGATGTGAAATGGATAATGAAGTCAAATTTTTTATAATCTATTGCGAGTTGTTAATATGATACTCTGGAATGGTCTGAAGATTGTATTGAGAGCTCAGGTGTCTTTCGGAACCCGAGTGTTATGTGTATAAATATTTAATAAGTGAATAAGTTTAAATTGTTTACTTTATTTATTTTACTTATTATTTATTAAATTCTATATTCAATTTTTCTAGATTTTTTTTATATGATGATGGTTATGGCCTACTGAGGTGCACTCACACCCTACTTGGGCTACCTGATCTGTACTGTAATGGATTTCATGGTTACAAGAATAGATAATGGAAAAGGACCAGTGTTATGTGGATGATTTGGGATTGATCGTGGATAGGGAACCAAATGTCGTTTTGGACCAACTTGGGTATTTCTGAATCATTAATTTCGGGTTTTTATTATGACACCTGGCACATATTTTGGCATTCCATATCTACTAGTCATCTTTGATATTGTATTTTATACATTGTTAATCACATGATATTTTTATTATTCTGTTTATTATTATATTTTTTGTTATTTTAATTTATTTCCTCTATTATGGAACTTTGATAAAGAGGGTATAGTCTCCCCAAGATGGTATGCAGTCCCTCACTTCTATTCAGAATCCATCAGCATACGGGGAGGCATAATTGAGGTCATGTGACCCGGTGGCTCAGGGAAAAAGTGATAGGAACTTAGGTTAGGACATTATAATGTGGCATCAATGGTGGCCTCTATTATTTTTATTTTCACCAACAATTTTGTAAAGGGTGAAAGAATACTAGGAATAGTCGATACATGGTTATGATCTTGTGCATTAGAGTATCAATCCCATGTACTAGGGAGACCCATGTACCCATGGTGGGACTTTTTTTATTATTTTTTTCTATTGTAGTTGAATATTATTTTACCTTGGGTGAGGCACATGATAAATGATGTGACTATTGTTTTAGAGATTGTTGAGATTGACTCGCGTCCCGATATGGAATAAGACATTAGTATACACGCATCATTAAAGTAATTAAAAATTATAATGACATGTATCATTTTAGGAACTCATGGGAAAATGGATTTTTTGTAAATTAAGCAACTTGAAATGTTTTCCCTTGTGATATTAATGTTGAAATTTGGCGTAATATAAAATTGAATGTAGTAAAATGATAAAAAAAATTTGAATAAATGGATGTCTAAAATAGAATCATCATTTTGAGAAAGTGTTTACCCTTGTTTACAATGACATAAATGTAGGATAGTTAAAGGTAATGATAATGCCGCATTTTTTACCATGTGGTGGGGTTTGGGTAAATTCCATGTTATTGATTATTGTGTTTATTGTAAATTTGTTAATGATGTGAAATGTTTCCTAAGGTGATGGTTTGGAATTGTTGAGTTATGGCCCAACAATGACACTTGTTGAGTGGAATATATGAGGGCATGGACAGAGATGATCTACCAGTATTGGATCCTGATACACTGATAGTTCCAGGTGAGGATGTTGGAGAGAAGTTCCAAGAGAACTTTTCTAGATTCATGTAGTTTTTTTAAGCAGAGAAAAATAGTGTTATGAAGAGAATCTATAAAATTCTTTGTCAGTATCAGTTACAACACCCATCGACTTTTAATAGATATGGAAATCTTTAGGGAGCCAAGTTCTGGGTTCTATCTATCTAGAACATACCTGACCATTTGGATACATTTTCTAAGAAGATGTCCAAGCTGACTCCTTATATTTTATGAGGAATAGTGAAGTCAGACTTGAACTTAATTGACTGATGTTATGTCAAGAAAGGACTTCTTAGAGAAGTTCATGGTGCAATCCAATCCATATACATTAAATAATGAGAATATATTGAGTTCAAGAGGTTGAATCAAGGAAGTCTGTTCATGATGAACTAATCTAGGAATTTTAATGTATTGTAGCGATTTTCTAAATCATCGGTAAGGGATATAAAAAATATGATGAGATGTTTCCAAAAAATATATGCATGTGAAACTCAATCCCAAGTTCTAATTTTTCGATTAAGGACGATTGATGAGGTGGTGGATCACAATCTCATAGCTAATGGAAATATAAGATAGGATTACAATGTTGAATATATTGTGGCTATTGGGTGAAATGTAGGTACCTAATCTAAGGGTATGAAGAGTCACTATGATAGTGTTATATAGAGTTGCGGGAATCAGACTGTCTAGGTGGAAGGATCAGTTACTCAAAATCATACCCGAGTAATTTTCCACTAGTGTAATTGGACAAGATATTTCATAAAAAAATTCCCCATCAACCATTGGAATTCTAATATTTCTTAAATGAAAACCTCTATATAATATTGTTATGATCCCACAATATAAGTGTATTTATAGAGGATCTAGACAGAACCAAATTGTGTGAAGGGGGCATTATGCAGCACATTATTCTAGCAACTAGAATTCTACTTGTTGTGGCGGTTGAGGTAGCATATGATGTACTTAGGGAAAAGTGAGTCTATTATAAAAGTTTGTTGTAACTCAGGGAGCTCATACTAAATCACATGGAATTGGTGAATGATAGTTACATTCCATTCATATCATGATTTTGGATAGTGAGGCTAAAACATTGACAGTGAGAGGTACTATTCTTATATGATATCAATTAGCTAGTTCTTTAACTGGTGTTGGTGTCCTTCATTCCGTTATTTTTGAAAAACATATAAATATTTTGAGCATGGTGATAGAGTTCATGAGTAGGGTATTAAAAATAGATACATCAATGGGAGTACGATCATGAGACATATTTTTATGAAAGGAGTGTTATATTGATGTTGGGGAATATCACTTCTTTGGATATTTACATCCTATAAATTTCTAGCTTTGACATTATTTTGGGTATGGACTGGATATTATCATATCAAGGATAAATGTTTTATTGTTGTAGTAGAGTGAATTTTACAACTCCTAAGGGTGACAGCGATATTCAACATGGATAGTGGGTTGTCCAGAAAGGATGGTCTAGGAAAATAACACACACAATAGGATAGATCAAATCTCAGTTTTCATGTCTATGGATGAATGACAAAGGAATGAAGCATTGTGTCATTCCACCTATAGTGGACCAATTTTATGATGTTATTCCTAAATAATTCTCAGGGATTCCACATGAAACATATTTGAGAATTTCAAATTGGCCTTTTTTGTGGTATGATTCATTTTTAATTCTCCCAAACAAAATGGCACCAACCATGCTTTAAGATTTCATGAATCAACAAGAGTATTTTTATGAAAAGTGTTTTATATATCTGAGGATGTTGAATTAGGGTTCCCATGTTCTATTTTTAAGGAAGGATAGATGGATTTTAATATTTTTGAGGATTAATAGAAGTTGAAATATATTATATTGGAGAACATGTATCCACTATATTGTATTGATGATATATTTGACCAACTAGGATGAGCATCTATTTTCTACAAGATCATGTTGAGATCAAGGTATCATCAGTCGAGAATGAAAACATCTGATATACCAAGGACTAATTTTAGAATCAGGTATGGCCTATTTGAGTTTTTAATAATTTAGTTTTTATTTTTGAATGTACCATCAATGTTTATAGAAATAATGAACATAATCTAACATCTATAACTAGATAAGTTTGTGGTAGTGTTTTTTCGATGAAATCATGGTATACTCTTAGACTTGTGATGTTCGTGCCCAAAATCTTAACATCGTCATGATTACCATGAGAGATAATATTCCATAATTAAATATTTCTTAGTGTCAGTTCTAGATTGACTGGGTGCACTTCATGGGTCTCAAAATATCGAAGGAAGGTGTGTCATAGGACATATAGAATGTACATGAAGTTGTTTCTTTAAAGAAACCCAAAAATATTATTTATATCTGATGTCTTTTTGGGGTAATATAGATATTTTAATATATTCATTCATGTTTTTTCCAATTTTTATGTATCTCTACCGTGCTTTACCAATAACGGGGGTAAATTTTAAATGATCAAAATCAAGGGATATATATTTCCATGGTTTGATGAATATGTTGACATCGACACCTATCATGATCCTAAATAAGATGGGGTGAGGAGTATATGGTGTATTTTGATATTTCAGGGATAAATATTAGAGCCATGTTGATGCATAGAGATCCATTAGTGGTGTGTGGGTCTTGGTAGTTGATTTCACTTGAATGGAACTACCCAATACCGAGCCTTGAGTTTGCAGTGGTGGTTTATGATTTGATGTGTTGGTGGAATTGTCTATTATGAAAATTAATATGGATCACAATTGTTGAGTTATAACTTTTCATATTGATTTTTTAATTCTCTACAAAAGTGGTGGGTTGAGTATATTCAGTCTTTTATATTTTGAGCTAGAATATATGCTAAAAAAATAAAATAGTGTTTTAATTCATTATGTATGAAAACTCAGACATAGGTATTTTAGGTGTGTAGTTCTGAGTGGAATATCATGGAGTTTTTTTGGATAAGATGCATTTTTTCATTACATAGATTTAGGTGAAGAATTATCTCACATAATTTTCAATGGATTCTACACTCATGATATCGATCTGTGTTATTATTTATGATTATCAATAGTGCATGACCTTGAGGGATGTCCTCTATATTGGGGGATCACCTTCCGATTGGATAATATAGGAGGATTATGTCATGTATGTTTGGAATCAGGTTTTCTGCAATCGAAAATGTTGCAGGGCCTGATTTATGATTTTCATGCCTCAAGTGGGTGGTACAACAATGTGTGACCAAAATTTACCATGACCTATGAAAAATATTTTGGTGGTGAAGCATTTAAAAGAAGATAAAATGGTTTATGAAATTTTTCTATAAATATTAGAGGAGGAAGTTTGTTCATTAATGAATTGTTAGTTTTATACAACCATTTCACATTCTAGAATGGAAGTGGATGATTGAGTTTATAGTGGGTTTCCTGATGTTTTCCTAGATGAATGATGCTATATGGATGATTTTTCATCATTTGAAAAAGGATCTATATTTATGTCATGTACATGATACATTCATTGATGATCAGTTGGAGAACTGTATGCTAAATAGATTGTCGATTTGTACATGGTTTCACAGAATATTTTTTAGACCATGATTCACATTTTACTTCCTGATTCTAGAAGGGCTTGTAGAAGCTACTCGATACACATGTTTTGTAGTGTATTATAATCCACTGATAGATAAGTGGGTATTTGATGCTAACTATATAGGTTCTTGAGGATATTTATCATGTGTGTGTTCTAGAATACTATGGTTCTTGAGAGAATCACATGGATTTAGTGGTATTTCAAAATAATAAATGTTATTAGGATAATATACAGGTGTCATTATACAAGGATATTTTTTATAGACCATGTAGATCATGTCTATGATTGATGGAGGTTGGTAAACTAGATTTGTTATGATCGAGTCTCATATAAGAGACATTGGAGTAGGATCACCTAATTTGAAAACATATGGATATGTCTCAATGTAAATATAAGTCATATGAAGTTATATTTTAGTGGATGCTAGTGTGTATAGTGTGTGATGAATTATTCCTTTTATATTCACCTTGATTGGATCACTATAGGATATGGAGATAGGGCATTCTATCGGCCAAGTACATTTGACCAGTTAAGGTTGTGGAGAGAATTGGGTTGGTGTCTTATCGATAGCCTCTTCCACAGAGATATGATGTCATGAATGGAATTTACCATGTGTCACACATATAGAACTATATCCTAGACCATTTTTATTTTATCGATTTGGATTATGTAGATATTGAGACCGATGTTTCCTTTGAGGAGAAGACGATTTGTTTTTTGGAGTGAAGTGAGAAATTCTTTTTGGGAACAACCTTGTTGATAGTTCATGTATTGTAGGAACAATGTTGTGTTTATGATAAAACATGGAAGAGAGATGTGGATAAGGGGACCCAGTGCCCAAATGTTTTTTACATGAAATCACAGTGATTGTTGGGACTACATCTTGAGAATGATATGTTGTTAGGAGGGGAGATTTTAAGATCCCAACAGTTACTGGAGTGGCATCAGGATCATTTATAGGAACTATTTATCCTTTTGTGTGTAATTTTTATTTGGGTATTCCTTGGGGTGAGTTTGGGTTGAAATTTCAGAAAAATTGAAGAAAGAGTGAATTTCATTTTTGGCACACAGATTTCCCTTATCATTCCCCATATCCCAGCAAACCGTACATCACTTGAAAATGAGGGTTTCCTTAACTTATGCATGGTTTTTTAAACGGTTTACCCAAAATGGATAAATCATGAACCCCTTAGAATAATAACACACATAAGATTCAATGTTTCAAGAAACCTTATGCCTCTACCGAGGAAACCATGTACATAGATATAATTATTCTGAAATTTTGATATAAAATCACATAATCCCCCTAATTGAACAAAAATTGACCCCCAATTGGAGAAAACCATTGTCTCTCATTTTTGGTGGTTCTTAGATTCATTCCAATACATATCGACCTTTGTTCTTGGCAAGTTGAAGAGAGGATTGAATATATGAACCACAACTACTATGAGAATATAATCCCATGTGGTATTCATCTCCCCTCTAATCTCTCTATCATATTTTAGATGGAGTTTATGTTTTTTTATTAGAAATAAATATTGTATTGTTGTATCTAGAACTATAATTATGGGATCTTGATGTTGGATTTATGATCTAGATCTCTTTCTATGTTGTTTTTTCCATTCATAATAGGGATTTTTGGTGGAGGGAGTTTTTCAACGAATTGAGAAATGTTGTCTATATTTCAAATCCCAAATTATTGATTACAATTATGTGTAATTAACTTTATATTTTTCATTTTATATTTCAATTTTTTTTAATTTCCTTGAATAAATTAATTAGTTGAATTAATTAATTGTGGAAATTTTGAAATTGAGAACATTGATATTGTGATTTGGGGATAATTAATGTTTGAAAAAATTAAGGGTTATTGTGACCCTCAAGGAAGAACCTGTGAGATCCCTTTTCTTAAAACCTCTTTTTCATTAAACCTATTAGTTCTAAACACTTATATATTCAGTAGCAGCCCTTTAGGGAGGGTCAAAATAGGGGGAAGATAAAAACTATCTTTAGCGGTTCGTAGGTGACTTATTTGATCTAGTATGGGGAACTAGGGCTAGAGTAGCATTCCAAAGCACTGCACTTAGTTGCAGCCCAAGGTCTATATAAAGTAAATCCTGGTTCACCAATATCAATGACTAGAAAATAATGGTCTGTCTCTGTTTCAGGTGCCAATGCCTATTGCCAAATGATGGTACACCTACTACACTCTCTATTTCACCTATTGAGGGGTAGCATGAATGGTGACAGAAGGGTGAGGATGGGGAGCGGTATCATTGTGGGGAATTCACCTTCTCCCCAATGCTCTACTATGTGGGACCTCGCTCTGGAATGTTATCTCATTAGCTCTGCTCAGTCTTCCCCCGGGATGTCGCTCGCTTCATTCCAGAAAATGAAATTCCTAATTCTTAGCTCTTCTTGGTCCTCCCAGCATGAGAAGACACTCGATCCATTATCATTAACTCTTTTTATTAGATCTACTCGAGAATTGAAAGCATCTCATGTGAGGGGCCCTAATTTTTATCAAATCAACTAGTTAGAGGCTCAAGAATGGGGTCTAGGAAGATAGGTACTCTATCTATATAGTAAAGTACATTATATAGAATAATACCTGAGACTAGCCTAAGGTCGTGCTAACGAATTGAGAAATCTACCTTGAACTGATTGTAATGGTGGACTTCAACACAATATAGACAGAGTACCAGGTTTTTTCCATTCGATGGGAAAGTCCGGATTTCCCACAATCTCTTAGTTCGTGTGTAGAGGTAGGATGGGTAGTTGGTCGGATCAGGTATAATGGATCGTACATGGACGGTATGGAGTCAGTGGCTCTCCTAGGGATCATGGGATCCCTGGGGAAGGGGATCAAGTAGGCCCTTGCGATCTCTTGATGCACTCTCTCCCTTCAACCCTTTGAGCGAAATGAGGCAAAAGGTGATAGATATCATTCATGACTGCTGTACGGGGATAGTGGAGCACGAGGAGCTTGAATGACTATGGCGGGAAATGTTGAAATTCCAGGAAGCTAGGTTTATCAAGTGGCTATAAGATGGGCCATATTCACATTCTAAACTGGGTCACATATATCGATCCAAAGACGACTTTTGGCATTGTCATGGTTGAAGTCGCATTTGAGAGTGGTGTTGCCCGAATCTAGCCTCGGTGCCAATTTGTCTGTTTGGAGTTGGACTCATGAGAACACTTTTAGAGGAGTACTGAAAATTGATTGATATATAGTATTGGTTCCACTACCTATATTATACTTTATACTACCTATATTATACATACCTTTTTCAACTGGAGTGGATATCGACATCAATACTTTATGGTTGTTTGACTTGACACAGTTGGGAAATCATGTAGGTAGATTTACACCAATATTATATATATAGAAAGAGTACATGTTCTTGACCTGCTTCAATTGACATGGAAGCATTAGGTTCACTCGGAGCTGTAGATTCAACTGGATTAGCTGTAGTAGCTATAACATTGTAGATTCACCCTGAATAGATGAATTCAAGGGAAATCAACATCTTGATAGAAACAAGAGTTTCAGCAGGGTCCCTGAGGTAACTGTGGTTTCTTGTAAACCTTATTGTTAAAATGATTGAATTGAATAATTAATTGTTAAACTAATTAAAATAAAGGATACAATCAATTAATTATTGAATTTGTTGATGGGATTGACAAGATGAATTAATTATTTAATTAATTAAACAAATATATGTAAAAAGTTAATTATTTATTTAATTGTAGGGTTTAACATGATAAATTAATTGAATATTTTTAATTAAACTTACTTTTGAATTAAATTATGGGATTTAAATGACCAATTAATGATTTAATTAAGTAATGGAATGGATGTAATTAATTAAAGGGAGGTTTAATTGAATGGATTTCGATGATTAATTAATTATTTAATTAAGTAATGGATTAATGTGATAATCAAATTGATAAATTTGATTAATTAGTTGATAAATTTTTTTTGATATATTGTGACACATGTGAAATTATAAAATATTGATATATGTGTTAAATGTATGTGGGAATGGGTTTGAGTCTTCAAATTCACATATGGGCTAAATGTGTGTGGTATCGAGACTGAGGCTCGAAATTCACATTTGTGTAAAATGTGTTTAGTATAGGGTATGATGATCCAAATACCCATATGAGATAATATGTACGTCATAGGTACTAGGCCTCCAAATGATTATATAACAAAGAGGTGTAGAATAGGGACTAATATTATAAATACCCACAGGGTATTAGACCCATTTTTTTATTACCATGAGTTGGCACTAGACTATAGTTCAAATTGACCACAACATTGAGAGGAGTTGAAAAAAATAATGAAATTACAAATGATATAATGAGTTGTTTTTTTCTTATATGATAGAGATCAGACTCCAACATAAACCGTCATACTTATTAACAGTTTGGGTGTCCTCAAGATTCTGTGTGTTATGAAGTTAAATAAATAATAATTGAATACGTGTAAAATATTTACATTATTGATTTTATTTTTTATTTTTATAACTGAAAACACTATTTGATTGGATTTTGTTTTAGATGTCAATGGTGGTGGCCTATAGTGTTGTACTTAAACAGTACTAGAGATACATAATTGGCACATGAATATATTTCAAGGTTGTTAGAATGGATAATGAAAAAATACTAATGTAAGATGGCTTATTAAAGATGTTGCATGGATGAGGGTACAAGATATTATTTCAGACCCACATGGGATATTTTAGTATCTCTACGTTTTGGATTTAATTTTTACACTTGGCATGTATTTCAGCACGACATATCTAATGTTCAGTTTTGGTGTTGAATTTTTTTCATTGTTTATCATGTGATATTAGAATAATTATGATTATGGTTACAATTTTGGTTATTATTATTTATTTCCTTTTTGGATACTTTTATAAAGAGGGTATAGTCTCCCCATGTTCGATATTAGACCCTCAATTCAAGTCTGTATCCTCTAGCATGCAGGGAGGTGTGGTAGAGGTCATGTGACTGACCAGCTCGACGCACCAGTGAGTGAAACCCAAGATGGGATGTTTTAGTTTTAAAGGATCATTTTTTCCCATAATATATGATTATATTATGAGGAACTATTTTTTCCCAATTTTTAATTATTGTAAATAAATATTCTCATCCACATATTTAAAGACTCTTTACCCATTTCCCTCCCCCTATGAAGTACATTCCAAAATGGAATTCAATACTATTATTCACATATTCATATCAGATGGTTCCAATTTATAATATAATATACTTATTTGAAACCTATTAATGTCCATCAATGATTTAATTAATTATTTCATGGATACCATAATGATATTCCATCAATTTAGGCGATAAGAAATGATAATTAAACACATCCCTTTACAATGTAAATAATTATAATTTTTCAGTATGTTTCATTTATTTATATGAAACTCATAATCTTGTACATGTTATGAAGGGTGATCCAAAATAGTTCTCCAATTAATTTTTAAATTTTTATCTCTTGGGAGACGGTATGTATTTGATTAGGGAGGGAACATAATTCATGATGGAACAATATCACCCATGTGATGTTGTCTTGACTGTTAGCCTTCACTTAGGTTTATGTTTTCTTTTATTTTGTTTCAAAATTCATATATTACCAATATATTGTAATCACATAATATTTATATCATTCTCCCATTTTATTATTAATGAACTTTTCCTTTTATGATATCATGTTATGCATTTTGAATCATATGTTATCCTTTACTATAATGTTTATTCTCCTACTAGGATATTTAGCTCATCCTTTTCTTTTATATATTACGAATTTTATATAATAATATTTTGAGAGATAAAAGTGATTTAGGATACCATTATGTAGAATAAAATATATATTCTTCGTTTTTTGTTCATTTTGAGGTATTATGAACATAGGTTTCCAAATACACTAGGACTCTCGATATTTATGTTTTGTTTTAAGATATTTGAGTTTAAAATTATGTAGTAATATGTGTGAAAGTCTTTGGACTATATAATGGTAAAAGAAAAGCATATAAATTGGGTATTTATTTTTCATGAGACAGTATATACATTTTTATTTGAGCATTCCACAAGAACATATAGTATATATTCTTGTTATGTATAGGATCACATTAGTGGTATAATATTGAAATGATATTACAACATGATAAGGTGTTTATGAAACATAGGTATCCTGTAATCATACACTAATCATAAGATCGTGATGGGTAGTTTCTCAAAGAAGCTGGACAGAGGTGAAAAATCATACTTAATTGGATAATGGGATAAGGTGAGGCTCATGGATAGCAGTGGATCCTCAATGTCCATTGTTGATTTTATTTATCTTAATATGTTATCAGCCTAAGGGATGTTCATTGTTATATATTGGCATGAAAATGATATTTTATAACTACTTTCACCTATAATATCATTTGAAATATCTTATTTTTACTACTTCTATGTACACTAATAAATATTCAATAAGTATTTTCTTTGGTAATTATTATGTAGCTACACACTCTAATATGGCGGTATAGTCTCCCCATGATACCTCTTTAGACCTCCATTACATGTTGGAAGACTACAGCATGTGGGGAGACGCATTTGATGTCTCAGATACTATTCCTTTGGATTGAGAATTGTTCATTGGCCATATACATTAGGAGGATATCACATTCTAAACTATTAGTGAATATGTTTTTATATGCATATTCACTAATAGTTTAGAATGTGATATTATAGGAGGTTACATACATGTGTATATGACTTATGAGTATCATCATGTGAGTTTGATTATTAAGGGGGTAGTCTCATATGTGGATACCTAGTGAGAATTAGTCCAATGGAAGCCCAATTACTTGGAATGTGATCTTGTAGACGCACATGAGACCCAAGAGTGTATTGTTTGTCACTTGTGTTTTCAAGTGATGTTCGAGATTGGAACAAATATGGTTTTTCATGACCCATCCTAGAGGATCATATTTCCTGACTACCCTATAACTACCTCCAATCATCCAAAGGAAAGTGACTAGTACCAAGTGGGAATAAAACACAAATTGAAGGCATTATCGTAAAGTAAACGTAACCACAGGCACATATCTAACCCATAAATGACGAAATTTAAAAACCGTTAAGTAAAAAATGCATGAATACCACTAAGATCTCATACTAGAGTGCAGAAGTAAAAGCATTAGAAACGTAAAAGGACAAAATAAAAGACCACAGAAAAGTGTCTATAACACAATTCCATCCTAAAAGTAATTGAAATCGAACTACTATCTAAAATCTAATGAAACAGTCCATGGTCTATCTGGTCACACTATGAACCATCTGGCCCTGGTCGATCTGGTACACTGTTAAATGGTTGATCATTTGTATTAGACATGACACATGAAGGCATATCCTGTGTATGAGTGAGTATTAAAATACTTTTTTGGACACCCTGAAACCACAATGAAATTAAAAATGAAGTAAAATCAACTCTTAAGATGTATATTTATACAACACATTTAACAATAATATCTATATATACATAATAGAGACACAATGCCCTTAGGTGGTCATAACCAACTGCAACCCACAATATTTTTCTCGAAGCGCACTCATTCCCAGAGACCTCACTCTTCAAAATAAGATATCAATGGAGAAACTCCATGAAGATTTATAACTCATTTAGTCCCCAAAAAAATAGAATTCAAGTGTAAATGAAAACTATGATACACAATTAGGGGTTCATGACCAAAACTGACCAAGGGACATCATGGACCATTCCTAGAATGGCTTGGGGGATACCACACACACATTCGTGATCAACATGATATGTAAGGGATCACACCCAGAATCATTATGGGATTAAAAGGACCCTATTGATGTTCACCTATATAGTGAGGATTAGTACCCTACTCTATGAGGCTATATGATTCCACCGACTCTACTATGGGTGATAGAGGACCAAACTCTATTCTCAAGGAAGAATACCATACTCTATCTGAGACATGAAAAATAGAGTGAATTACAATCTAGTGATGAGGATAAAATACCTTACTATACCTTTTGGGAAATGACCATGGGAATTTTCACAACCTATATGCGTTAAAACACAAAGAAATTCACCAAATGTCTCAAAATGTCCATATCGACTTTATGGTCTCAATGACATGGATGCATATTTGATATAATGCTTCATTGAAGAGAAATTATTGATATAGAAAAACTATATTCATGCCTTCTGGGGCCCTACAGACTTCCAAATGCAGTAGGTCCACCTACCACCATGGACATCTGATGCGGTTAGTCAAAATACGGTGTAGCTCGGCTGTGCAGTAGCTTCCCCCGAGGTTGACCATAGTGGTCAACCATCACGATCAGTGCGCCCATTGATGATCGAGCTAACATGGTCCCATAATTAACCATTGTGGTTGAATTTAATGAATATCTTCCCTATTTTCCTTGGATATGAACTAGGTCTAACCCAGGTTCGTCCCAGCCCACTAACTTGACCCAAACCACTGATTTCACTCGCCCACCCCACATGACCCAGACCAATCTATCTCTACCACCTCATCTATCATTGATGTCATCATTTCCACCTCCATGTACCACTTCTAGGATGTTGGTCACTTCGTTGGACCACCACGACTTCAATGATGCCTAAAAAATCAAACATTACTAGATCCCATCTTTTAGGGCCCCAATCTAAAAAAATCTAGCCTCAGTTGTCGATTCTAATATAATATAGGGGTCTGTTCATTTTTAAAATGACCTGATGATGTAAAGCTTGGAACCACAGGGTTATAATGGCCTAGAATGTGAAGTAAAGGTGGATAAAATTACAAAGAGAAACCATGAAGAATAAATCTCGACCTTTGTTCATTTCAACCTTGATTTGTTTCCATTAGAATGATAAACGAAGTGGGATAAATAAAGAAATCGATAATAAATCGATCCATTTGAAATATACTGACGATTTTAGTAATATAACTTAATTTTTTAATTGATCCATGATCATTCATGATTACTAATAGGATAGAAGTCTCAAGAATAAAATTATTCTACCTCGATTTGGATCAATTGCTGATGAAGAATGATCGATGTGTCATCATTAATCCTTGATCAATCTATATTTTCATTAGAGGATTCTTCAATGTTCTATCTATTTGTACTCTGGTATCTCCCAGGTTATGAAACTAACCCTAGGATTTCCAACCTATTGATACATTTAGTAGAAATTATGTTTCATCAAAAAATAATTTTAAATAAATAATTTTATTTATTTTATGTCCCCAACATCTATTTCCACAAATTATTTGTGACTAAATTGAGGTCACACCTAGGGTGAATACATCGTTATGAACTCAATGGTTCCATTAGATTTTTTATCTGGAAAACTATTTAAGAGTTATTCAACTTTTTCAAGAAAAGTGTGTTCACATGCTATTAAATATTATTATATTTTTGAAACATTTATTTTGGGAAAAATGATCCATGGAATCACATGTCATCATAGTTCCTAATATTGATATAATTTCACATAATATTAAAAAATAATACACATAAATTTAATGACATTACATTCTATCCACCTTGGGGATTTATGTCCATGAATGACCAAAACAAGGGCTACTTATACACATTATGGTACTGAGCACGAATCTGAGCCCCCCTGATCCCATGTGTTCTCTTGTAGATACCTATGATTCCATCGAAAATGCACCAAATAAATCAGTTACCCATAATGTTTACTCTCATTTTAATTGCTGATCTCCCCCAGGTACTTAGTAAATGTCTATCTATTCAATATGTACATATCACCCCTGTCAATGATGTTTGATGGGTCATGCATGTACCTCCTAAGTTGTGATACATGGAAGAAATAGTTTGACCAATATAACTGTGGTGGTAGAGACCAGAGATATTCCACCTCACTAATTCTATATAATATCTATAAAAGGATGATAGACCTAAAATATATAATTACACCCTAGAAAAATATCTACAATCTCTATCACAGTGAAAATTGAAGGGACAAATAATCTCATTCCTAGAACTCTAGAGGCTTCTGTCTCGTGTCAGCATATGAATTTTGTTGGATCAATGTTGTCTTCATCAGCTCTTGGATGATCTGCACCTTCTCTTTAGTATCTTTCAACAATTCCAAGCCCAGGAGTGTTGACTCTCTAGTGTATGTCTGGAAATGTGGTGTCCTGTAGGATCGACTTTAAAAAGCCTCTGCTGGTGTCATATAAATGGTGGAATGATAAAAGTTATTATAGTCAAACTCCACCAGTGATAGGTGATCCTCCCAACTATGGTAAAATTCTAAGATGAAAGATGGAATTCAATTATCTAGAACATAAATTGTCTACAGAGTCTGGTCATACATTTGTGGGTGAAATGATGTGCTCAAGCATATATGGGTCCCAATTGCCTCTTTTAATAATTTACACGATCGATATATAATGGGAGTATCATGATCAAAAACTATTTTCAATGGGAATACATTGAGTCAAACTATGTTCTACACATGGAGTCTTCCTATGCTCTCTATTGAAATCATCTCTCAGATAGCTAGGATGTTGACCGACATGGTTTGTTGGTTAATGATCACCCTGATATAATTGTGTCCCCTATATGTAAATGATAATCCCATCACTATGTCCATCGAAAATACCATCCCACATCTATTCTATCACCTCATGGGGTTGGGATAAACCCGCTGTAACATGATGATTAGTCATCAGTTTCATACATGATAGGCATCGACCAACTAACTCTGCAACTCCTTTCTGTATTACTATACACCAAAACTTATGTCAATGGTATCATTAAATCTTCAACACTAATGAAGGTACCACTAAAGGCGGTTTATGAAACTCTCTCAGAAATTTCTCCAACGACACCACTAGTACAAATGTGTGTCCTTTGAAAATAACAATGTTCTCCCCACCATTTAAATATCCATCAAGATAATTCATTGAAAAAAAATTAAGTACATAAGGTCTTGTAGATGGTATCCCCAAGCAATTCCCCCCTTACTCGTAAGAGTTTTGGGGTAAAAACCATCAACTAGAGGTAATCATTTCTATCTCTATCATAAAGGATAACTACAATGAGACCAACTACATCAACACCTCCTATAGATACTATGAACTAGATCTACTAATGAGAGAACCTTCCACCATATTCTCCTACCCATTAGTATATAAAATCTCAAAGTCATAGTCTTGGAGGAACTCACGTCATCTCCTTGTCCTTATGTTATGATCTTTCTGATAGAAGATATAATTGAGACTCATGTGATCAGATTAGATGAAAAACCACTGACCCATTAGGTATTTTCACCAGATATTTAATATGAAGACTACAACTCCAAACACAAGATCATGAGTTTTGAAATTATACTCTTGTTGTCTCAATTGATCTGGACAATAGGCAATCACTACGTTCCTCTACATTAGGAAACAGCCAAACCCAATCCTTGAAGCATCACAGAAAAGAAAATACTAGACACCTCATTTTGGTAACTTTAGGATGGGTGCTCTCATCAGCCACTTCGTCATATATTGAAAGCACTACTAACAATTTTGTGTCCACATTAAAGGCTACCCCATTCATGTCACAACATTCAAGGGTGCACCCGCAATTGAGAATTTTGGTAAAACCCACTGATAGTACCCTTACAAAAAAAGGAAACGTTGTACCTCAGTATAACTCCTAGGATGCTCCATGGAAATCACTTCCTCAACCTTCACTGGATCCACTAAAACTCAATCCTCTTATATAACATGTCTCAGAATATAGAACTCTCTATTATAGAACATACACCTCAATTGATTCCTAGAAATGTTGTTCTCTAAGATTGTGTCTAGGACCATATTCAGGTGTATCGTGGGCTCTTACTCAGAAGACAAATTCACTAGGATTTCATCGATGAAGACAACCATGAACTGAGATATATAAGTATAAAAGGACTGGTTACTAAGTCCCATTAACACTGATGGGGAATTTTTTTATTCCAAATGGAATCACCAGGTAATCATAATGACCATAAAAATATCTAATGGTTGTCTTTGATATATCACCATATTGTACTCATATATAGTGATTTTATGATCTGAGATTGATCTTTCGGGACCATCTCACCCCATTCAACTAATCCAAGTGTTCATTGTTCCACGGTATTGGGAATAGTTTCTTCATGGTCACTTTGTTTAATCACCAATAATCCACACATAACTCAATATTCGATATTCCATCATACAAAATAAATCTGGGGATCCCTAGGTGAAAACACTAGGTCTCACAAATCCCTTCATCTACAAGTCCCCCAACTATAACCACATATAATGAAGTTCTTTGGGGGCCATCCAATATGCAGGTGTAGATATTGGTTCCAAATAGGGTTGTATATTAGTTAATAAATATATCTCCCTATGGGGTGGTAAACCTAGAACTTCTTCTAGAAATACATCCTCATACTCCACCACCACAGTAAGAAAATGAGGAATCATATCTTCCACCCCACATAGGGTGAGAATAGAAAACTGATGGGTAATTAGCTTCACCCTCTTATGCATGATGTCATCTTGAACTTCATGTGTTACCTTTTCACCATCATAGGAAAACCTAGTTCCATCATGACGGACACACCACACTCTTCCCATAAAATAGTTAATCTCAGAATGAAGTGTGGATAAGAAGTTTATTCAAGGAATTTCGTTATAAGGCCCCGACACCACTACCCAAAGATTACAACTAAAATTATTCCCTCCAATAGTTTGGTCACACTGTCGACACTACTTTGTGATCATCATGTCTCGTCCAATTTGAGTATCCAAGCCTATGGGTCAAGTCAATGGTTCAACCAGAATCTTCGAGTGACGAAAATAGTTCATGGAAACAACGGAATTAATGATCATGTGTATATCAAAACATCAACTAAGGTGGAAATAAAATATATCATACTGCATAACATCCCTAGAGCCCCAGGGTTACAAACCTTCATAGCCTGAACTTGGACTCATCCATGTCAACAGGTTCCCTGAGCCTAGTATGGGCCAACATTGGGTGGTAATGGTTATATGTAGAACCTCATACCACCTAATGATTCCTTTCATACCCCTATGCCACATCAGCTGACCTGTGGACCTCCTCGCTTCGGTATCTTTTTCTATCTTAGTTGTTCCTTTACTATCTCATGATCAGTTAAATGATGGACCAGGAAATGTCATTTGAGATGTCCCTGGTCACTGCATGAGGAACACCATCTAACCCTTAGATGATTTGAGCCGCCTTGGGAGACATTCACTACTAAACATGAATACTGGGAACACCCCTTATATTTCTTTATCCACTTGGATCCCTACAACATTCATAGACTACATGCTATAGAGGTCACATCTACCATGTTCCTACTGATAGCCCCATCATATTGTGTCTACTCTTCTAGAAAACTCTCCACTAGTCAGCCTCAATCATTTACCCAAGTATATGTAGGAATTATAAGCGATAACACTAATTCCATGATGTCTTGATGTAATCTCTACTCAATGGTCTGAGCCCTGAAAAACTGGTCTCAAACCATATAAAAGGATTAGTGCAAAATATCAGTAAACTTCTCGGAATACTCAACCACAATCAAAATGTCTTCGATTTAGATATAGAATATTATATATGCATACTGATAGAAATGTATCTAGATAAAATTCCATTCTAAATAGATTCCCAATGTATTTCTAGGATAGTGGTGTCTTGTAATGTGACTGATTCACCAATCTCCAACATCTCCACCCGACCCTGGAAGAAGACTGATGATAAAAAATCCCATCATGTCGGTAAGATTCCCCACAAAGAGTAAAATATGAGGGATTTTTGCTATCCAATCTCCATCCATCTTGGGTTAGGGTCACCAAAAAAATGGGTGGTATCTACCTATGAAACTCTTGTAATGCACTCAGCATGTGTGTATCCTCATCTGTGAGTGTTGGTAGTAGAAACTACTGGATGGTTGGTGGAATATGTGGTGAACAACCCAGAGGTTCTATCTATGGTACAAGACCCTATACTAATGCCTTGTCACATGGAAGATCATCTTAATGATCACACAGTGGAATCTTTGATGTATGTATATGTGGCGTAATCCTAAATGAAGAACTAGATATAACATAGTCAATATAGTAAATCTAGATAGATGACTATAGAAGGGAATGTAAACCACAAACATTTCTATATGATGCATGTACAATTGTTTTTCCTTACAACTAGTGTTCTCATTTACTGAGTCAATATGTAGGTAATTAGATTCCTGGTGTATGGATATATTGGTTTCCTCACCAACACTGCAGTTCATATTCCGAATTCCAAAGTCAAAACACATTACACTATTTCCCCAAACCAATCTCACAAACTCCCTACCCAAAATTAGAACTGACACATTTAATACCACTCTTTTATGAACCATCCTAGAGGGGATCATGTCATGAATACCCCAAGCCCCCCTCCAAAAGGCTAGGTAGTGGTGAATAGAACTGAGTGACCATATCCCATGAAAGTGAGGTATTAGCATAAAGTTCTTGTACTCACACAAAAACATCTACATGCCACAAAAGGAGAAATGTAAAAACCACTATGTAAACAATGCATGAATACCTCTATGATCCCACAATAGAGCATGATAGAAAAAGTAAAAGAATGTAAACTAGGCCAAAAATATTTCAACCACAAAGAGTCTATAGAAATAATTCAACTAGAAAGTAAATGTACTTGGACAGATGTACGAAATTCGTAGGAATACAAATCAGTTTTTATGGTCTCACTAAGAAACATCTGGTCCAAGTACACCTACGACTCCATAAAAAGGTTGATCATCTTGACAATATAGAACACGTGTGGGAAAATACATTACATGGGTGAGAATACCAATACTCAATTGGGAACCCAAAAAGCACAACTCAATACAAAAATGACTGTACATTCATGTCTATATATGTATAAGTCCACAACACATATAGAAAGGATATCCCGATATACTCAAGAGATACACCACACCATCAAGTGGTCATGAAAAACTTCTAGTCACAAGATTAGGCTCAAAGCACACATGTTCAAGGATAAATCTCTCCTCGAGATATGATATCATTGGAGACACTTGACGAAGAGGACTGTCCCACTTGGGACCAACCCAAAGAGAACACATTGGTCAAGGAAAACTATGATACACAGAGATGGGGGCATGTCCAAAACTAACTAGGTGACACCACATATAGGAACCAAAACCATTTTTGGATACCACATAACCAATCCGGATCAAACCGATGTGTTGTTGATCAAATATAAAATCACTATCGGATTCTAAATACCCTACCGATATGGCCTCCTATATGTAGGATTATAACCCTACTAAAGGGGGTTATGTGATTCCACAAACTCCACTAGTTGTGAAATAGTATCGAAATCTAGTCTAAAAGAGGGATACCATACTCAATTGGATACCCATACTCTAGAATTGATTAAAATATTACAATTTGGTTTTAATTTCTTACTGAACCCTCGAGAAAATTTCCAACAGAATTCTATCAACCTATACTGGTCAAAATCAAGAAAACTCGCCACTAGGGCCAAAAATGACATTCAATGTGATAGGGTCTCAACGCCATAGATGTCTATTCAATTGGATGATTCATTTAGTATATATGATCAACTGAATGAAACTACCCATAGGCCTCTTGGGGGTCTACAGACCTACCGCCACAGTTGACCACCATCGTGAACTGTCTGTGTGGCCCAACTGTGCGGTTGCTGCACCCTGAATCGACCATCATGGTCAGTTCACTAGGAGAAGCTTGAGCTATCGCAACCCTATGGTCGACTACAACCAAGATCCTCCCTGGTTGATATGGATCAGACATGGGTATGTCCAGTCACACTGGCCTCACCTGACCAACCAACTTGACCAAACCCACAATTTGTCACCTTGACCACTCTGCATCCACTAGAGCATTACGCCCGCCGCTACGTTCATTATTGTTGATAAAATTTCCCTACATTGTCACCAGATCCCTTTACCATATTTACATCCTGCTCACATTACTGCATCTCACCGTCATTTCTGCATCACCAGTCGCCTCCATCGTCCATCATTCATCACCACCATTCCATCTGTCCCTTATGCTAACCATCACATCTCATCCAATTCTCAAAAAATAAAATGGTCTTAGAATCGAGATCCTCGTGTCCTTGTCTATGTAGATCCAACATTAGTTATCAAATTTCCTAAAATTTAGGGGTCTGGACATGTTCAGAACCACCCAGTGATGTCGAGATGGGAACCACGGGGTTCCGATGACAATGAATTTGATGAACATGAGAGAAAGACTATAGAGAAACCCTGATAAATGAATATTTTCTATTGATCATGTCAACCTAAATTTGTTTCCATTATATCGATAAAATAAGATGGATAAATCAATAAAATGTCAATAAATCTAATTATTTTAAATCTACTAATGATGCACATAACAATTCATATTCATTGTATCAATTCGTATTTGTTCATGATTAAAAATGGGATAGAAATCATGATACAAAATCATCCTAACTGGATTTGGATTGGTTGATGACAAAGAATGATTTGTAGATCATTATTGATCCTGAATCCATTTCCCTTTACTTGAAAGTATTCTCCATATTTGTCTCTAGAAATCCTCTAACATCTCCCAAGTTATGCAACTAACCCTTGGATTTGTAACATAATGTTAAACATAATGGAAATGACATTACATAATAAAGAATTAATTAATTATTTTTTTCCATTTATGTCCTTGACACCTTTTTAAAAATATGAGCTTCACAAACTAAATTGAGGTCCCACCATGGTTAATGATGTTATTAAGAAATCAACAGTTCCCTCATATTTTTAATATGGGAACTTGTTTAAGATATATTTCCATTTTTTGTAAAACCATGTGTGCGTGCTACAAAATATTTTAATATTTTTCAAACATTTTAGTGACAACACTAGGCCTCAGAATCGCAGGCATCTCAGCACCTAGTCTTGAAAAAATTATATATAATATTAACAAATAATACCCATAAATTTAGAGAGGTTATAGTTTCTCAAAAGATATGTGACCGATTGGTTTTTTGGGAGATCCCATGGTTTTGAAAAATGGTGCATATTGTTAGTGAGTCTAGTGATATTGATGAGATGAGTTGTATAATATTATGTTAACCTAAAAAAGTTGTTAGCCTTAGATTGTGATTACCATAGATATAATAAACATGGGTATATGGTATTTGTTATCATGTTGGTTCTTGTGGGATACTACAAGTTATTTTTTTGGGCATGGTGATACAATATTTTTTATAAACATGTGTGGCACGGGTAAGTTACATTAAATGACATCATTGCGTGATAGGTGTTGTAGTTTGTGTTATAGGTATCGATATGAATTGGATTGTTTGTGAATAAATTTTCATGAGTGTCAAGGATTTAGTATCAATGTTAAAATTTGAGAGAATATATTAACAATTGTTTAAAAACCTTATATTTCTATTTTTTTCATTAAATGAAAATTATCTTATATATTGTGTACCTTACTCAACAAAAAGGTCAACTAAAGCCAAAAATTATATTAACATATTAAAATTTATAAATTACAGTTATAACATAGCATATTTATGGGTGGTTATGAAAAAAATGTTGTCTCATTATAAAATATGTGTAGACATGTTTCCTTTAAAAAACTGTACTGATTAATTCCTAGTAAAATAAGAACCCAATTTTAAATAAAATCATATTAGATTAAAAGATATATTTTTCTAAAAACGTTTTTATGGCCTTACAGTATTTTTATCAAATTAAATTAATTTAATCAATCTAGATAAATTATTTTAATGAAATATATAAATAATATATTTAACAAAATAAATATTCAAATAATGGTTTTTACTATATAAGGAATGAGTAAGAATACATTATCTACTAAAAATATACATTTTAATCAAAAATGGAATTCATTAAATTTTATGAATCGTTATTATGATTAATTTATACTTATTTTATACAATTTATAAGATAAAATGAGAATATTTTTTGAAATATTAATGTTAAAATAATCATGGCATAACATTTTGGGATTTTACTAAAAAGTGTTATTTTGAAATAATTGTAATAAATTCATATTTGTTAAAAATATTTATTTATTTACATTTGTTATAATCAACTTCAATGAAAAATCTTTTTTTGAATTGGATTTTATTTTTAATTAAGTCTCATTTTAAGAAAAATAATGTTATTAATTCAATGTTAACCAATCTTTAACATGATTTGTATACAAAATCATTTTTATGCTTAAAACATTTACCTTTCAAAAAATTGTTTTTCCTACACTTCAATAAATTTAATCATAGAATATAATAAGTATTTTTTCATTTTTATTAATAATTAATAGTAAATGAAATAAAAGTTTATGGCCACTATAATGGATAAAAATGGGTAATCGGGGTTGAATAATTGGGATAATGTTTAAAAATAACATTGATACATTAAATTTTTTCATTAGAGAAGTAAATTTGGATACAAAAATCCAATATTTGAAAATACGATATTTTTTCACCCGTATATTCTAAAAAGCATTATATTATTGTATTTTATGAGTAATTAAAAAATATCACTCTCTATCACTTATTATGTATTCATGGTACTGATATAGATGAAAATAGAATATAAATGAATCTGACTGAAAATATTTATTAACAATAACCAGTATCTAAACTAAAAAATTATTTTTAATTTTTGGTTATGGTAAAAGTACCTATAATTCTTATGCAATGCATATGTTCTGATTTTGAAAGTAGTAGAAAAATATACTAAATGATTTTAAAAACAGTAAATGTATCATGTTTTGGAAAAATAATGGTTCTCCAAGAATTTATTGAATAATTATAAGATACTAATTATGTTTAATATATTTATATTCATATATCATTTTTATAAGTATTCCATTAATTTCACGAATTGTGAATTGTTGGGAAAATGACATCAAATGATATTTTTCTATTTAAAAGACAATAAATCATTATAAAATGATAAAAAAATTACTCAACGTTATGGGAAATTTTAAATCAGAAAATTCATTTTCCTGGTATTTGATAGTTGAAATTTCTAAAATTACATTCACGACCCTTATATATTTGAAAATTCAAAAAATTTCATTGATTATTTACATTAAAATGTCACTCGATTCAAATGTTTAAAAAAAGTTCTACATTTCTATTTTAAAACAAAAATATTCTATAATACACCTCTAAAATTCCCTTCCAAAGTCCTAAATCCTAATTTTTTATAGTACACCTCTACTTTATTGTCTTTATTACCATTGTAATATAGGATTTCAATGGAGGATGTATATGTATTAACCAGTTTTTTTAGGTTTAAATATTCATTTTCCTCCTTCAATACTATAATAATAATTCATATATAAAACATATGTATCACAAAATTTCTAAATTTTACTATGCTAGTAATATAATCATTTTATATGAACCTTTACAACCAATTGAATTTGAATACTTCATGTATCTATATGTGTGGAATACTACCTCGATAAATATATCAACTTTAATTTTCATCAACACCTTATATATATAGTAATAATTAAATATTTAATTTTTATATATGATATCTATGACATAATTATAATTCTGTATAGTTGGTATATTACTTACCTTCCCACCCTCTCCTCAATTGGAATGTGTTGACACTACTCATGAATACATGTGCACCACAAAACCCATGAAGGGATATGATTTTATTTAATTAAAACCTAACACAAATAGTAATAAAGATTGAAATAATTAATAATTATGAAAATTTTAATATAATTTTTTAAAATAATCATATTATCTATATTTAATATTTTTCACCCATCTGAAAAATGAAAATAATGTTCACTCATAAATACAGAATAACATCAACCTTAAATAAGGTTCTAAATTTTTCAATAAAACCATAATTGATTAATTATTTAAGTGTATTTTTGGTATAAAAATTAATTTTTTTCATTTTATTGTTTTTTGTGTGATTAAATTATGACACTTTTGACAACGGTCAACCTGACTAATTTATTTAGAGATTATGTGCCGAACATTATCCCAAAGATTGACATAGACTTCGTTTAGTTAGTAATTATATAAGAAATATTAAAATATTAAATAAAATGGTTATGATAGTGGAATCAACATAAAATAGTTTTTGAGTGAGTAAAAAATTATTCAAATATAATTATTTGTGAATGTAAAAGACTTAAAAAATGAATCGAATCCCATGGTCAGGGGAATTCTTGTATCAAATTTATTTATTTGAGACTTATTCTATTTGGAACACATATTTTCATTTTATTGTTTATTAACTGACCTGTGTATTTAAATTTACACAAATTTAAAAATTCATGTGGTTTAAAAATACTTTTCATGTTCTCTCCTTCAATTCTCTTTTGATGCAATTATTACTAAAGTCATACGATATCATTCTTTAAAAAGATTTTTTAATAATGTTCTTGTTTATTCATCAAATATTATTATAGATAAATTTAAAATACATGTTATTTTTATTAGAATTTTATAAAATGAAAACCGTTTAACATTTTTCATATGGGTTATTCAGGACCCTTTTACCAAAATGAAAAAAATAACATATATGGCACAAGAAAAATTTCTTGTTTTCAGGAATGTTGTTTTTTAAGAATATTTATATAAAATTTTTAATGAGTTTTCAAAGAATAACATTTTTCAATTACATTAATGAATTTTTTATTTTAATAGTTTTAAATTTATAATGTGATTACTGTCTTTGTTTTTTAATGTAGTTGAGTGTCCTACTACATATATATGCCATATATTATTTTATTGTATTTTATGATTTAAAAGTAATAATTTATTTCATATTTAATGATATCTTTTTATTAATTTATAGCATAATAGGTGATCTTGATATAGTTATGATAATGGGTGATTTTAATATACCACTACATTATATTTAGTAATGTTGTGAAGTTAATAAGAATATAGTTCCTTATAATGTATTTATAGAAATAATATGTGATAGTTATCACATTGTAAGGAATATTTTAAGGGAAAATATAATTATAATTTTCTAAAATAGATACATTGTTTTTCAACACATTATATCATTTTTATAGGAAATATTTTTAATTAATAATGTGAGAGATGAAATTCATGATTAAAAGAAATGTTAGGATCTTCTAAAGGAAAAAATGTTTTTCCGATGAATTTGAATATTATTAAAATGTAACATTCATGATTATGATTTTTCCAATGTTATTTCTTAAAAAAATAAATATATTTTTTCTTTGAATTTTAATTAATTATTACGTAATGATCATTTTGATATTACATATTATTTTGTAAAAAATGATAAATTCCTTATTTGTTTTCAAGAAATATTAAATACACTAACTAATTTACATTATTTTTATATGCATTATTGAGATTTTATTTAATCCCACACCACAAAAAAAATTCAATTCAGATTATAGAAGTATAATAATTTTTCAATGTTCAATGGTGATATGTTTTCAATGTATGGAAATCATTATGAATGAAATATGATTGTAAAAATAAGAACATATATTTGTGAAAAATATACACGATGTAGATATTTACACTTTCTAATGTAATGGTTGAATCCCAATTATTTAAAACGATAAAACTAAAATGCAATATAAATGTATAAAAATATATTCCATTATATTAAAACATAAATTATGGGTTCATTATATTATGTTTCATTATATTTAGTATTAAGGGAATGGTAAGAATTTATATAGAGGTTAGGACACCATTTGAGCATAAGATAAGAGTCCTAAAGAACCTAAAATTTTACTATGTTTCAGAAAATTATCTTTATTATTTACTTAATTTAAATATTTTAATATATGAATACATCATTAATTATATCATAGATGTAACACCCCAAGATTTCATAGTGTGTTATTTCTTCAAAATAATTCAATAACTTGTACTACACGCAACAACGAGTTCAATCACACCATGACTTACAAAAAAAAATCCATTCAAAAGAGGTTATGGATAGTATTATCTAAATTTTAAACTTTATATAATCATTATAATTTTAGAATCCATATTATGAGTTTCTTAGATATAATGCAAGAACAAATTCATTTTCAGTATTGCACTTTTATCAACTTTTAATAGTGAACCCTTTTTAAATACAATATTTTAAACTTTTTGACTAAATGGGGACATCAAAAATTTAAAATGAAACATCCCAAGCTTCCACGATACGATTTCTTTGAATAATACAGTAGCGTGTGTTGTACGCAGCCTTGAGTTTTAACACACACCACAACCAATCAAACAAGCCGTTATGAATAGTAATACCTATTTTTTGAAATTATATATATTTTATATTTTAAAATGGACTTCATTTCTGGATTCGGAATATCAAATTTAGCCTATGGTGAAATTTTGGTACTTTTCAGATAACTTTCATATTTTGATAAATAGTGAAAATTACTAAATTTTAATTAAAAACAACATTTTTAATCAAAATAATTATTAGTGATAAATTATGAATTTGAGTGGTTTTAATGTATATTTAGAATATATTTTTACCATTTAATATAATGTTGGTCATTGTACATAATTTTACAATTAAACCAAACATAAACAAGTGTCAATCTTTTGATAGTTATTACCTCTTAAAAACACGCTTTTTGTTTTGACAGCGGGAATTAATTTTAAATTAGTTTCTGCCACTTCTGTGTTTTGAATTTAGAAAAATTGATTCCATATTTGGAATCAGGATTTCCAAATTGTGTAAATAGGTAACTTTTATTTTTAGACATTTTGAATAATTACTGTGGTAAATATTTTATTTACCATGGTTAAGGGTAAATCCTGTAAATAAGGGTTAAAAAATAATATTATAATAATACAAAATTAACCTAAAACGTGTCCTAACCTTATTGGTGGACACATAACCGACCATGAGCATCCTTGGGTCAATTTGGGGACCCCTTGGATCCACTTGTATGTGGTAGGGACACTTTATATTAATAAAGTTAAAATAAAAATAAAAATGGCATAAGCTTACATCTTTTAGAAGAACAATTTTTACATAGGGTTATACATGTTGGATTTTCGATTATAAATATTTATTAGAAATCTAAAAAGATTTCCTACATAATGATATTTTATTTATAATTTTTAGACATCAAATAAGTTAAATTATTAATGAAACAATAGTGATGCAATGTTTACCTCATTAATAAATCATTTAAATAAATAAGATTATAATGATTAAAATATTATCTAAAACCTGTACAATTCTTATTGGTTGATGTTATTTAGAATATGAGTCATCTTATCTTAGACCTCAATGATTTTTGGACCATTATAAACCGAATATAATTATATTATAAAGTAATACTTTCACTCTTTCCTAAAGAGCCCCTCCTCTCCCTTATAAAAGGAGACCACTTCTACTCATTCCTCACACCTCTCAAGCCACTTGGCTCGTCCAAACACTGCCCAACTAAGCTCCCCACATCCCTCTCCTCCTCCTTGAAGCTTCCCCTTAGGCAGAAAGCATTTCAAGAAGTCCTTTGGTTCCAACCAAAGTGTGTTACCTAAATTAAAGGTAACGATTTCTCTTAAATTATTTTCATTTATTTTGCTTCTCCAACCCCCAAACTCTTTTTATTTCCTTTCTTTTGTAACAACACCAGTATCCTCAATATACTAGGATGTTGTTATAAGAAGGATTCAAACTACACATACACACAACTCCATCTAATGGATGATGAACATAATGTTTCTGTGGATGGCAAACTAACGCCTCACGAAACGATGATTGTTCAAATACATCATACCGCCTCTCATTGTGGCCATTATGATGGCACTATAATTAAATATGATATTAATGATATATATTTTATATATAAGCTTCTGTAATTCCATTTTATTTCATACCATTATTCGTTTCATGTTGTATATACATACGATAATTTCATTTGGGGAAGTGCGGACTACCGCCCCCTTAAAATGATATGACTCGTTCATACCACACATGGAACGTATAAAGGATGGTGTTAATGAACTTAAGTAACATATATAAAATATTATATTATACTGGAATAGTAATATACCTATGTATCATTTGGATTCAATTCTTTTAAAATAAAAATTAAATGGAAGTAGCGTTCGTGCGTACGTACGGACTACCGTCTCCACGAACGCGGTGAGATCCATCCTCCATCGTATCCATTCAAGTCTTATTCTCATTTTAGGGTTAAAAATAATGTTAATATAATTCTGATTATGTATAAGATATAATCTATCCATTACAAACATGTCTTACGTAACCAAACATTTAAGAAGAACGAATCGATTATCACCCGAAACGACGATAATACTAAGATATTATTAATAAAGCAATGTTAAAAGAACATATATGATATCATATTAATGTATATGATTCTTGTATAATTTAATAACAATTATTTAACCATTATACAGGAGGTTAACCTACCACAACCAAGGAAAAGTACAAGGTAAGGGATTTTTCTTATCTCACATTCAATTCTGTGAGATTTCCATTGTTCGCTAATAAATTATTGAAAGTGGTGTATTGTGTACTTCCATTTGATATATATTATCATGATTCAATTTATATTCATGTTATTCTGTAAATAATTTGGTGGTTATTAACTTTTGGCCATGCGACTCAGTTGATTAACGTGGTAAGGGGTTTTCATCTCACTCCTTATTCCCGTGAGATTCATGCCATATTGCCACCATTACCTTTTGTGTGGTGTATGTACTGCCCATAATTATATTCTTTGTGTAATACACTCTAATTTATGTGTACTTACATATTCATTGTATGATACCTCTTTCATGGGTTGTATGTTTCATAAGTTACCACACTGGTAAGGGTTATTTCACAATCTCTTCATTATCTGAGGTTGTTTATACGTAATAATCTACTGGGATCTCGTTATCATCCACATCCATGTTTCTTCAAAATGTATTTCAAAACATTTTTAATATTTAAAAGAATATGGGTTAAAGTCATTTATACCCTTGTTTGACTTTTTATAAGAGGTTTATAAGGGAATCTTTCCGTCGTTTTCCAAACAAGGTGTTTTTTAACCTTTTCGACAGAATTAAGATAAGAATGTTTTTTTAACTTATACGGCGGGTGCGGTTATTTTCCGCCGTTATAAAATCGTCAAAGCTTCCCTTAAAAGCTTATAAGATTATTTTCAAAGAAAATGTTTGATTTTATATGGATCTTAAATGATTTCAAAATAAAAGGAGATATTTCTTTAAAAAGAATTTTGATTTCATCTATGTCAACATCCTTTGATGGGTTTTAAGATTATTTGAAGTTGATTTATTATGATACAAAACTTCTATATTGTTTTGAAGGTTTTGAGATATGTTTGACTGTGGATGTTCTATTTTTATACCATTCATAGTTTATGGTGAAAGTATTGACATTTCGTATGCTAGTTCCAATAAGAATGTTTATGTTATATTTCAATCTTTACTTCATATGAATGTGTTGGACAAGTATGTTCCAGGTTGGGGACTGATTAAAGTAAGCCCTCCAGGTTGGGGACTGGTAAAAGTAAGCCCTCCAGGTTGGGGACTGGTAAAAGTAAGCCCTCCAGGTTAGGGACTGGTAAAAGTAAGCCCTCCGGGTTGGTGTCCGGTTATTAGAGGCACTCCGGGTTGGTGTCCGGTTATTAGAGGCACTCCGGGTTGGGTTCTGGTTACTGTTAGCCCCAAGGTCTTGGGACGAGGCCTTGAAAAGTAATTAAAGTTTAGCATTATGAATTCCAACATTATGAAAGTGGTTATTGATTTTGCATGTGATTATTCGATTAGTAGAATATCAATGTGAATAAGTAAATGGAATTATCTAATTTTATTTATGCCATACTATGTTAAAAGTTCAAGTTTAAAAGGCTTTTGTTTTAGTTATACATTGCCTTAAATGTTTATTCTTATTTATGAAAGTTTCTGCTATATTGTTATCCTTACTGGGCATTTGAGCTCACCCCTTTTTTATGTTTTATTTTTTCCCAGGAAGTGAAGAAGTAAATTATGAATGACCTGCAGGGATATTATGAGGGGATTATAGTGTGGACTGGGGAAACATTATGTTGTTGTAGTAGTTTTTCATTTTATGATGTAATGTAAAACTTATGAATATATCTAGTGTTTCCAAGGCTACTAAACCAATCGGTCTTTCAAGATTTGATCTTTCTTGTGATCATGCCAATGTTATGTAATAATGCACCGACTCTAGGCAACTAGGGTCGGGGCGTTACAGTTGGTATCCGAGGAAGTTTAGTACAAACCTTGGAAGCTAGATTTAGATAAACTCTGATTAGAGCACGTAGACCTAAGATGAACTTTGAGGATTAGTATAGAAGAACTTCCTAGAATTTTGGTATTGTAGAGATTTTGTGAGTTTTCCGAGCAATACATCCCTGTCTGGATACGAGCAGGTAGAGGCGGCTCTGGCACAGATGTACCTAGGGGTAAAACCCGAAAACACCGCTTTGAGCTAGACTCGAACGGGAACTGGTGCACGACAACGGGTCATGCTGCAATCTTGGTTACGACACTCCCGGGGGATATGCTTAGGATAACTCTCATTTTCTTTACAAATCATTTTGAAGGGATTATGAGTATATACTTCCTCAAAGAAAACATTCTTATGATTATGGATTATATCCATAAATAGTTCAATTTATGTTAGGTGTTTTATAAGTATGGGATTATGTATTTTGATTCATAAACTGATCTAGTTTATGCCATTGTATAGAAATGGCGCCCAGTAGAAGGAATGAGAACTCCAGAAATGCACATGATCCAAAGAGAAGGAAGGATCATATCTTTCATGGTCTTAAGCTAGAATTTATAAGAGAAATAGTCTCCCATGTATTATCATCATATGAAGAAATAATATCATGTATTTTACTGAGTCCTATGGATTTGAAGGGAAGCAAGAGAAGAAAAGGATAGAAGAGAGAAAGATGGATAAAGGGAAAATGGAAAAGAAGAATTTTCCCATATGTGGTAACTGTGGAAAGAAACACCTAGGAACTTGCCTGAAAGGAATGGGAGTTTGTTATAAGTGTGGAGGAAAAGGGCACAAATTACGTGACTGCAAGGGTGAGAAAATGGTTTCAAATGTACAATGCTTCATTTGCAAGGAGTTTGGACACTACGCGAACCTATGCCCCAGTCATCAGACTATGCCGCAAATGATGCTATTGGATAATAATCAAGTTATGATACTACCACAGATGAAGAGGAATGATTAGAGTTCTTATGTTGATTATGTCAATTGAGTGTTGTATCAACAATGTACTTGTTATAATAATTATGGAGTATATAAGGACTGTACTGCAGTATTATTTTATTAAGGACTTGAGATTGTGTGGAACAAAGAAAAGTGACTCAATAGCAGGATAAATTTTTGGAAAATATATGGTTGAGAGAAAGATAAACCATAATATGGTTCTGATACCGAGTTAGTGATTTTAGAATAATACATGATTGATTTGGATAAATTATGTTGGATATTCTTGACTACCTTGAAACTGATTAATGATTTGTATATTCCATCATTTTTTTGGGGTTTAAAACATTTTTGGATTGATGAAGTATATCCAGCATTCTATATGGAATAGGGGAGCATGAATGTAATCAATAAGGAATATGGTAATTCAAGATGTTTCAGTTTATTAAAAGAATACAAGATGAAGGTATTCATATGCTATTACGGGGTAAAAATGATCTATATTATGTTTACCTTCCTTATAAATGTTGGACTGTGAGTTTGGACAGAAGTATTTTGGATAGTTCTAGTTTGGATTATTTTGGATTACCATAAAAGGACAACCCAGAGGTCGGGCGGCAACCCGTCGCGTCCGGCAAGGCTACGAGACTTGAACCCGCAACCGAAGGGCGACAAGGGTGTATCACCTACCACTGGCCCACGAGATGTCCTGGATTAAATAATGTTGTTTTTTTTAAAGATCTGGTAGATGAATTATAAATTCATTTATTTTGGAATCCTGTACGAATAGTATAAATAAAAAACTTACATTCTATTATCTTTTAGAGTGAAAGATGAGTTTGTGGTAGAAATTTATTAATGGATAAAACTCTAATTATAAAGTAAGTATATCTCCTTATGATCTTAGCCAATCTCATAAATATATTCCTCAACATTAATATAAGGAACTTAGAACAAAAATTTTGTCCTAGATGGTACCTTAAATCATCACTAATTCATGGCTTTGGGATTGTTGGCCTTTTCATAGCCATGTTCTCTACCACTCTCCATCAAATAATTGATGGTTAGATTTCTCTTCCATATCCATATTTTCCTACATGGAACCCTAGTATGTGTTATTTTCGGTAATCTTCATACTTTCCACTATTTATTTTAAATAGAGGCCTCGTTAATTCATTTTTCGATGTGGGATTTCAACTATGATATTTTGAAACGTCAAAAATGTGTTATCCTAATACCCTATGTTTTGTTGAACCGATGGTATTTCAAATCATCATAGATTGATGAATTTAAGGACCTCAATTATACACTTGTTTGTGATTGATGATCTCAATCACTACCTATAAATATTTACGTTTTTCCTCCAATTATATGTCTCTAATTGCCAACAATGTTCTCCTAATCGAGATCATAATTTGGTGGTGACTCTTTCATTTCTCTTTTCCTCATATTAAGACTAAATTTTAGTAACCTAATTTCCGATGTGGGTTTTCCCACAAAGATATTTTCTATTTTCAACCTTTTATTTTCGAAGAACAATTTCAAATTGCGAGGACGCAATTTATTGAAGGAGGGGAGAATGTAACACCCCAAGATTTCATAGTGTGTTATTTCTTCAAAATAATTCAATAACTTTCACTACACGCAACAAAGAGTTCAATCACACCATGACTTACAAAAAAAAAGACATTCAAAAGAGGTTATGGATAGTATTATCTAAATTTTAAACTTTATATAATCATTATAATTTTAGAATCCATATTATGAGTTTCTTAGATATAATGCAAGAACAAATTCATTTTCAGTATTGCACTTTTATCAACTTTTAATAGTGAACCCTTTTTAAATACAATATTTTAAACTTTTTGACTAAATGGGGAAATCAAAAATTTAAAATGAAACATCCCAAGCTTCCACGATACGCTTTCTTTGAATAATACAGTAGCGTGTGTTGTACGCAGCCTTGAGTTTTAACACAAACTACAACCAATCAAACTAGCCGTTATGAATAGTAATAACTACTTTTTGAAATTATATATATTTTATATTTTAAAATGGACTTCATTTCTGGATTCGGAATATCAAATTTAGCCTAAGGTGAAATTTTGGTACTTTTCGGATAACTTTCATATTTTGATAAATAGTGAAAATTACTAAATTTTAATTAAAAACAACTTTTTTAATCAAAATAATTAATAGTGATAAATTATGATTTTGAGTGGTTTTAAAGTATATTTAGAATATATTTTTACCATTTAATATAATGTTGGTCATTGTACATAATTTTACAATTAAACCAAACATAAACAAGTGTCAATCTTTTGATAGTTATTACCTCTTAAAAACACGCTTTTTGTTTTGACAGCGGGAATTAATTTTAAATTAATTTCTGCCACTTCTGTGTTTTGAATTTAGAAAAATGGATTCCATATTTGGAATCAGGAATTTCCAAATTGTGTAAATAGGTAACTTTTATTTTTAGACATTTTGAATAATTACTGTGGTAAATATTTTATTTACCATGGTTAAGGGTAATTCCGGTAAATAAGGGTTAAAAAATAATATTATAATAATACAAAATTAATCTAAAACGTGTCCTAACCTTATTGGTGGACACATACCCGACCATGAGCATCCTTGTGTCAATTTGGGGACCCCTTGTATCCACTTGTATGTGGTAGGGACACTTTATATTAATAAAGTTAAAATAAAAATAAAAATGGCATAAGCTTACATCTTTTAGAAGAACAATTTTTACATAGTGTTATACATGTTGGATTTTCGATTATAAATATTCATTAGAAAGCTAGAAATATTTCCTACATAATGATATTTTATTTATAATTTATAGACATCAAATAAGTTAAATTATTAATGACACAATAGTGATGCAATGTTTACCTCATTAATAAATCATTTAAATATATAAGATTATAATGATTAAAATATTATCTAAAACCTGTCCAATTCTTATTGGTTGATGTTATTTAGAATATGAGTCATCTTATCTTCGACCTCAATGATTTTTGGACCATTATAAACCGAATATAATTATATTATAAAGTAATACTTTCACTCTTTCCTAAAGAGCCCCTCCTCTCCCTTATAAAAGGAGACCACTTCTACTCATTCCTCACACCTCTCAAGCCACTTGGCTCGTCCAAACTCTGACCAACTAAGCTCCCCACATCCCTCTCCTCCTCCTTGAATCTTCCCCTTAGGCAGAAAGCATTTCAAGAAGTCCTTTGGTTCCAACCAAAGTGAGTTACCTAAATTAAAGGTAACGATTTCTCTTAAATTATTTTCATTTATTTTGCTTCTCCAACCCCCAAACTCTTTTTATTTCCTTTCTTTTGTAACAACACCAGTATCCTCAATATACTAGGATGTTGTTATAAGAAGTATTCAAACTACACATACACACAACTCCATCTAATGGATGATGAACATAATGTTTCTGTGGATGGAAAACTAACGCCTCACGAAACGATGATTGTTCAAATACATCTTACCGCCTCTCATGGTGGCCATTATGATGGCACTATAATTAAATATGATATTAATGATATATATTTTATATATAAGCTTCTGTAATTCCATTTTATTTCATACCATTATTCGTTTCATGTTTTATATACATACGATAATTTCATTTGAGGAAGTGCGGACTACCGCCCCCTTAAAATGATATGACTCGTTCATACCACACATGGAACGTATAAAGGATGGTGTTAATGAACTTAAGTAACATATATAAAATATTATATTATACTGGAATATTAATATACCTATGTATCATTTGGATTCAATTCTTTTAAAATAAAAATTAAATGGAAGTAGCGTTCGTGCGTACGTACGGACTACCGTCTCCACGAACGCGGTGAGATCCATCCTCCATCGTATCCATTCAAGTCTTATTCTCATTTTAGTGTTAAAAATAATTTTAATATCATTCTGATTATGAATAATATATAATCTATCCATTACAAACATGTCTTACGTAACCAAACATTTAAGAAGAACGAATCGATTATCACCCGAAACGACGATAATACTAAGATATTATTAATAAAGAAATGTTAAAAGAACATATATGATATCATATTAATGTATATGATTCTTGTATAATTTAATAACAATTATTTCACCATTATACAGGAGGTTAACCTACCCCAACCAAGGAAAAGTACAAGGCAAGGGATTTTTCTTATCTCACATTCAATTCTGTGAGATTTCCATTGTTCGCTACTAAATTATTGAAAGTGGTGTATTGTGTACTTCCATTTGATATATATTATCATGATTCACTTTATATTCATGTTATTCTGTAAATAATTTTGTGGTTATTAACTTTTGGCCATGCGAATCATTTGATTAACGTGGTAAGGGGTTTTCATCTCACTCCTTATTCCCGTGAGATTCATGCCATATTGCCACCATTACCTTTTGTGTGGTGTATGTACTGCCCATAATTATATTCTTTGTGTAATACACTATAATTTATGTGTACTTACATATTAATTGTATGATACCTCTTTCATGGGTTGTATGTTTCATAAGTTACCAAACTGGTAAGGGTTATTTCACAATCTCTTCATTATCTGAGGTTGTTTATACGTAATAATCTACTGGGATCTCGTTATCATCCACATCCATGTTTCTTCAAAATGTATTTCAAAACATTTTTAATATTTAAAAGAATATGGGTTAAAGTCATTTATACCCTTGTTTGACTTTTTATAAGAGGTTTATAAGGGAATCTTTCCGTCGTTTTCCAAACAAGGTGCTTTTTAACCTTTTCGACAGAATTAAGATAAGAATGTTTTTTTAACTTATACAGCGGGTGCGGTTATTTTCCACCGTTATAAAATCGTCAAATCTTCCCTTAAAAGCTTATAATATTATTTTCAAAGAAAATGTTTGATTTTATATGGATCTTAAATGATTTCAAAATCAAAGGAGATATTTCTTTAAAAAGAATTTTGATTTCATCTATGTCAACATCCTTTGATGGGTTTTAAGATTATTTGAAGTTGATTTATTATGATACAAAACTTCTATATTGTTTTGAAGGTTTTGTGATATGTTTGACTGTGGATGTGCTATTTTTATACCATTCATAGTTTATGGTGAAAGTATTGACATTTCGTATGCTAGTTCCAATAAGATTGTTTATGTTATATTTCAAACTTTACTTCATATGAATGTGTTGGACAAGTATGTTCCAGGTTGGGGACTGGTTAAAGTAAGCCCTCCAGGTTGGGGACTGGTAAAAGTAAGCCCTCCAGGTTGGGGACTGGTAAAAGTAAGCCCTCCAGGTTGGGGACTGGTAAAAGTAAGCCCTCCAGGTTAGGGACTGGTAAAAGTAAGCCCTTAGGGTTGGTGTCCGGTTATTAGAGGCACTCCGGGTTGGTGTCCGGTTATTAGAGGCACTCCGAGTTGGGTTCCGGTTACAGTTAGCCCCAAGGTCTTGGGACGAGGCCTTGAAAAGTAATTAAAGTTTATCATTATGCATTCCAACATTATGAAAGTGGTTATTGATTTTGCATGTGATTAGTCGATTAGTATAATATCCATGTGAATAAGTAAATGGCATTATCTAATTTTATTTATGCTATACTATGTTAAAAGTTCAAGTTTAAAAGGCTTTTGTTTTAGTTATACATTGCCTTAAATGTTTATTCTTATTTATGAAAGTTTCCGCTATATTGTTATCCTTATTGGGCATTTGAGCTCACCCCTTTTCTATGTTTTATTTTTTCCCAGGAAGTGAAGAAGTAAATTATGAATGACCTGCAGGGATATTATGAGGGGATTATAGTGTGGACTGTGGAAACATTATGTTGTTGTAGTAGTTTTTCATTTTATGATGTAATGTAAAACTTATGAATATATCTAGTGTTTCCAAGGCTACTAAACCAATCGGTCTTTCGAGATTTGATCTTTCTTGTGATCATGCCAATGTTATGTAATAATGCACCGACTCTAGGCAACTAGGGTCGGGGCGTTACAATAGAGTTTATCCTCATAAAAATATTAAATTTTAATGTTTTATTAGATATAATAAAACTAAATATATTATCATTAATAAATGGTTGTATCTAGATGTAACCATAATAAGAATGGATATGATCGATAATGTGGTGGTCTCCACATGAGAAAACAATTTGTATTAGAGATAGAGTGAAAATTAATTTGACTACATAGATGTAACCATCAAGATATATTATTAACAACCTAATCCATGATGAGTTACTTTAAATTTTGAATAAAATAAAAAATTGAGTTCTAAGAAATTTAATGTAATTAATATAGAGATTGTAAAAATTTTAATTTAATATGTGTCAAGAAGGTGGTAAAAAACATACAGATTTGTCTTAAATGACTAGGAATATGATTCATATGTGTTAAATGTGGTTATAGATAAATAAAAAATCAAGGAAAAGGATGTTTCGCATTTACACAATGAAGACGAATAAATTTCATCCTAATGAATCAATTTAATTTTTAAATGTGGTGAGATTTTCAATTATAATTATTTAATACCAAAGTTAAAATCATGATAATGATATTATATTGATCATAAAAATAATTGTTCAACATGATCATATTTTTCGGATAAAAACAAATATGAATAAAACAAAGTATGGATACATTTACTTTTTCCATGTCTTAAAAGTAAGAAACACAATTACATAAAAATTATTAATTCTTAAGACCTAATAGATATTTTTTATAATATTATGGACATATTAAGTAATTAGAAGAAAAATAAATATTTATGTTTTATAGTAAAATAAAAATGATTGATGTTTTTACATATCTAGTATTATTAGATATGTTTTAGCGGAATTTAATTGATAAATTATGATTATTATAAGTTTAAAGGAATTAATATTCCTTTGAGGATATATTTTATGGGATTAACTTGGAGAAATTTATTGACTTCTAATTGTTTTTTGAGGTATATGTGACCATATGTTTAAAATATGATTAGTGAAAATGTTATTTTTTGATTTTTTATTTTTTATTTTTTGGACTTATGGTGAAATTAAACAACACAAATTTAGGATAATATGATATTCTCTATAGAGTAAATTATGGTTAATATAGATTAAAAGGGTTGTTTTATTTTTGGATCATATTTTTTACCATATATATAATCATGGGGTTGATAAGTGATTTATTGAATAAGTGATTAATTGTAATTTAGAAGATGATCACTATATTGTGAATAGTATCTAATTAAGGTAACAAGTATATGTTTGTTTATGATGAAATTTCCTTTGACGAATAATGGTTTTGTTAATTTTTGGAGGCAGATATGGTTTTATTGTGATTTACGTGTGATTGATGTCATTTGGTGATAATTTTTTTGGGATGAGTAAGCGATCAAGTCTTTCTATTCATTGGGTTCCAATATGGGTTGGGAATATTTTAAAAAAATTATTAGTTATATATGGAATGATTTAAGTTGAATATTTAGTGTAATTTTTTGAGGATGTTCATATTACTCTAATATTTCATTATTTTGGATATCATATTTATGTTTTCATTCGATTTATGTTTTTGTTAATGGATGAATATATGATAAATATATTATCATTATTTAATATATATTACGATCAAATAAATGTTTATTTTTGTGTTTTAGCTTGAAAATTATAATGGACATATGTAATATTGTATTTGAGATGAAAAATAGGATAAAAACTAAATGAAACACAATTTAATGAGTAAACTTTTTAAATTCATCAAGTAAGTATATTTTCTCATATTCATTATATCTATGGTAAAATAATTCCTTAAGACAATAAAAGTGTAGATAAATAATTCAATTACTATATAGAATACATAAATCATCTATCATTGTAAACTATTAAATAATCTTCTAAATGAATGAGACATATAATTTAATATTCATTAATAAAATAAAAACATTCTTGTCCTTGTGCAAGAAATTCTATTTCATTAGAAAACTACATGGGAATTCATTACTATCTTATGGTAAATTTATTTTAATATATTTAATTTAATACATATTGAATGAAATTTAATAAATTGGGGAAGAAAACCCCTCCATTAATCTTTTTAAATTTCTCATTTAATTAATAATATGTTATATATTTTTTACCTCAAATAATAATGAGCTCAAACAAACTTTGAATTACTGTTAGAATATATATATTTAAGAAATGATCATTATGACCTAGTCATTGGATTTGATGGTATCAATTAGAGTAATATCAATATAAAATAAATAGAGAGATTTTTAAGATATCGAAAATATAATTATAAAGTCCTGGGAAAATAAGAACACTATTTTAAATAAAATCATTTTAGATTAAATAATATATTTTTTAGAAAAAACATTTTTGTGAAAAATATATATTTTTCATTTTCAATTATGTAAATTACTATATATGAAATATTTTATTGAAAATTTAAGGTAAAAAATTTAATATAATATATTAACATTTATATAATGGTGGTTACTAGATGATAAATTTGTATAAATTCATTTTATACGTAAAAAATACATTTTCATAAAATTTTATTTAATTACATATTTGTTATGCATATAATGATTAATTTATTCTAATAATATATTTATCATCAATAGAAATAATTTTTTGAAATTAAATATATATATATATATAATATTAATTTTTTTTATTTTTTCAAAATAGCTAGTTTGGGGGTGAATAGTAAAACATATAAATTTTGTAAAAAATTGTCAATTATTTTCTTTTAATACAAGTAATTTCAATTTTACCATTCATTAATAATCGGTTTTCAGTTATATCATTTTAACATTAGTAAATATAATCTAATAAATTTAGTGGTAATCAACAATATACATTATATTGGAATAAAAACTATTTTATGCTTAAAAGTTTATTTATTTAAGATGTTTTGGGTTTGCATTTTATGAAATTTTATTTGAAATTGATTACTAACAAATTTATAAAAAAATTGGACCCATCAAAAAAAAATTATTTAACAATATTAGTTTCATTTTTAGATTTAATGAATAGTAATCATGATAAATATTTATCACCATAGTAAAGGGTAAAATGGGTTAATCAGGGTTGAAACTATGGTATATGTTATCAAAATCACTCAGAAAATTGAACTTAATAGTTTAGATGAGTTTAATTCATCTAGAAACATTTTATATTTGGAAATATTTAATTATTGTGCCTCTTTTATTTGATTACAAACTTTATATTATGTACTTTTAATATTAATTGTAAAATTTCACTCTCACTCGCATATTTTGTTATCATGATAAGTGAAGAATTAAAAATGATATATGGATGAATATATGTAAAATTATTAATTAATGGTAAAATATATCTGTGATAGTAATTTAGTAATTTTTATTTTAAGATATGGTATAAGTACCATGAACATTTATTTATTGTTGATTCATAACCTGTGCAAGTATTACAAAAATCATGTAAATGATTTTGAAAACATGAAAAGTAATATATTTTGTTGAATAATATATTAATATGAATTTTTTTTATAAAAATATGGTATTAGTGATATAAAAATTCTTTATATTTTAATTGCATTGTAATCTTTATGCTTTTAATGTTGAGATAGGTGAATAGTCATGAAAATGAATTTAAATAATATCTACTATCTAATAAATATTTATAATCATTTATAAAATTATTTAAATCTTATATTAAATAATTTTTAAGGTATATTATTGATATTATCATGAATGGTATCCATATATGACACATTTCATTTTAAAAATTACATCAATGACCCTAAAAGATTTATAAAATTGTAGATGACAATTATTTTTCCCTATAAATAGGTACTCACTTGAACCTTTTAAGAACATAACAAATGATTAGTAATTCTCTCAACTCTAGAACAAAATAATTCTATAAAATTTATTTCTCACATCAAAAGTCCCCAATATTGGTCATAAACCTCTACATATAAATCCATAATCATAATCAAAATGTGGATATGAAATGTGGAGGTATAAGCCATAAAGAATTTCTATTATGTTTATTATTTCTTATATATCATTTAAAACAATCATAACCATTAATAATTAAAAAATAATTGACCTAAAAATAATTCAATGTTATTATGTTTATGGTATAACCCTTTTTCATTCACATGTTTCCATATGATGAAAAATGAAAACTTTGTCTTTTCCTATGTGTGTACGACCACCTCAAAGAAAGTTATTTGTTTAATTTTACATCACCACCAATTATATATAGTTATATAGTTTTATTTAACGTATATATATGATTTGTTTTACATTATTGTTGTTTTTCTAATATTATATATTAATTATCTTATTATCCTTGCAAACATTGGAATGTGATAACGTCATTTGTGCAAATGTTTGATCTACCACATCGATGAAGAAATGTTCTTAGTTTGTTGATACATCCCCACATGGTTGGTAATAAGTATTTTAATGATTAATTAATTTTAATTTTATAACATAATTATTATTCTTTAATTGTAAAATATTATATACTTTATTTTTTTATAGTGTAAAATAATGAAAATGAAAGTCATTCATATGTGCAAGCTATATTATCCATGAAACATAGTGCATCATTTTTCATGAAAATCATAAATTGATGTTTTATATAGTATTTTTTAGTTAAAAAATTATAATTATAGAATTATTAGGATTCTAGATTTTATGGAATATAGTCCCCATGACCATGTTTAATATAGTAATGCATTTTTTATTTTGAACTAAATGCCATCCAAATGAGAGATAAGATCTTAATCGATTTAGTAACTAATACATGATAATAAATTAGAGAAATGGGACAATGAAAAATAATAAACATGAAAATTGCGTCAAAAGATAAAAAAATCCGTAAAATTTTATTACTTATAAATTAAAATTATGTACATGATTGTTCGGGACATGAGGTAAGTATATTTCTTATCTTAATTTTCTCTCTTTGATACATATGCCATTTTCACATCATGGTTACTTTATGTGGATTATAAACAAACATAATTCGGTATTCTGTCATTAATTTATTTAAATTGATGTTTTACCCAATCCCTTTCACGTTCCCTGCTTCAACATTCTTTTGATTAAAAAATTACTAAAATCATTAGGGATATTTCATTAATGCTCAGTTTTAACTAATTTTTTCTCATCAAATTCTAATATTACAATGTTTTTTAATTTTTTTAACATTATTGTTATTTATGATTTAAATATAGTTAATTTTCACTTTAAAAAAATATTTAATTTATTTATAAAATTTTTAAAAGGAATATTTTTTAATGTTTTTTCATCCGAGTCAAATTTGGATCTTTTTACCAAAATGGAAAAAACATATGTGACATGAGAAGAATCCCCAAATATGTGAAACACTGTTTTTAATAAATTTTATATATGATTTTTTTAGTTATTCAAGTAATATCTTTTTCCAAATTCTTCTATGAATTTTATATTTTAATTGATTTCAAAGGAAAAAAATTATCCTTATTTTACAAAAATCTGAACGACCCTTTATAATTTCGTTACATTAAATAATTTATGATATTTTACTATGTAATTTTAATATTTTATGTATTTTCATTAGGATATGGTTATTTAATATTTTATATGATAAGGGTGATCCCGATATAGCTCTATAAATAGGTGATCCTGATATATCTCTCCAACACATTGGGTAAAGTGATGAATCAAATGAAAATTATGTTACTATTTATAGATATGTTAAAATTAACTCAGATGCTTATGATTTTACAATGATTCATATAATGTTGCATTTGAAGATAATAACCACAATATATATATAGTTTTTCAATAATTTTTTTTGGAAACACTAATAATTACGAGAATGAACTTGTGATTAATCTATAGTTTACAATCTTCTAAAGAAGAACTCTTTTTTCATGAGCTCTCATAATTTCCACAAGTAAATTTCATGAATCTGATTTTTCTTGTATTCTTCTTTAGAAATTTTTGTTAATACTTTAGTCTTTTAATTTTATTCCATGAGTAAAGAATTATTATTTTGGGTCCAATTTTTATTTTGTAAGATTAAAAATTTCATTGTCGGTTATCCTGAGTTTTGAGTGAGATTAAGAAGATTATTTTATATTTATATCCATTTTTTTCATTATTTTTCTCAAATCGTATTTTTAAATGGTTTTGAATGGTTCTATATAAGTTTAATAATTATATCAAGGTAATTTATGAAATGTTCATTATTATGGAAAACACCCATGAATGAATTGTGAATTTAAACTTAAGAAACCATTTTCTGAAAAAATGTGTGTTGTGTGGAAAAATATATTTTTCATGCATTGTATTATTTATAATTCTTAAAAATAGTAAACATAAATGAATTATGAAATGTTGTAGAATTAAATATTATATATTAATCTCATAATTATAAGTTTTTTAAGTTATGTGTCATTTTTATGTGATCGAACCTCTTGACATTGGCTGTGTTTTTTATAGTGTTATGAGAGCTTGGGTTGACTCTCCAGATTTTTAATTGATGATAGTTGGAGGGAAGTTTGTGATAGACTATGTAATTTGTGATATATTTTTTCAATGTTTAAATTGATGGGGTTTCTAGATATGAAAAATTGTTATTTTTTGGAGAATTTTCTATTGTCTAGTTGTGATACCCATCATATGGTGAGAAGCAACTAATTGACTGTGAGTTTTGTTAAGTGGTCATATGGTATGTCAGTATACATCAATTCCGATTGGATGATATTGAGGTACTGTTTACTGTATTTAACATCCACATCATAATTTGATGAATGTATTGTTTAATTAATAAAATACCGTATTCTCATTTTATTATTCTTTATTATGGAATGTTTAAAGTTCAGTCTTGAGTTACATATTGTCTAGGAATTTGTGGTTACTAGTATATGGAGGGGTTTAGTTGGGTGGTGGATATAAATACAACATCAGCAAGTGGTTGGAACCCACTATCTACCTGGTGGGTCAATGATAGTTTTTTATCTTCTTTATACCCCATCAACATGTTGGGGGGTTCCACCATCAATCCAATGTGACCCCCAAATTCCAGGGGCCCAATAAGATGGTACATTTGTTATAGCTCACAAGGATTTACTCTAATGTGTTTTTTAACTTCTTTATCACCCAATTCTAGCCCTAATTCCCCTAATAATATATTGAGACCTCTCATACAATCCTATGAGGTTTCTCATTCATCTCCCATGATCAACCATCATTATAGTTATCATGTAATGGATGAATAGAATAAATTTTCTATATCTACACATATTTCTTATTCCATATTTATACTTAATAATTGATATATGTTAGTTATATTTTATTATTCCAATAAAATGATTAATTATTCCATTATTTGTATACAAGTGGGACAACATGATTTTTGAATATTTCACTTGATTGGATTCATATATATCACCAATTATGGTCACTATACAGGTTTGTTTTTGTGGTTCATCTTCCTAAACCACATTCATTAGATAAGATCGATGATAGAACTATAATCCATTGACAATAATTTAATACAATTGGTCGTGGATTTAACCTGACAATAACATCTCTTTAAAATGATTTTGATTTCTCAGGAATATTGGATATTTTTTAGGTTTTCAACTTTTGATCCAAATTCATGAGATATTGTTCTTATTTATTATCATATAGTATCACTTTATAATTGACATTTTTTTATTGATTGATGTTCATTAGAAAGACATAATGTTTTCTTTGAGAATTGACAAAATAATCCATGATATGTTATTGAGTTAAAAATAGATCTATTAAAATGATAACAACTCATTAAATATTTCTTTAAACTCTTAATGGTGATGTAGACCATGATGTATGAAATTATGGAAAGACCTAATGGTTTTGGATTAATCTTAGGTATCTATTAGTATATCAATTTCAATGATGAAACTAAACCAAAATAAATACCATGGATGATTGGGAATGTTCTATGTGGTTCTTCATTGTTTTTCATGCTTCACTCCTTTAAAAACCCATATATTCCGTCATCTATATCATTGAGGTAGAATGATTCATCCATTTTTTGTTCTTGTATGGACACATTTTATTAGTATGTCTCTTTTGTTGGAAAACATTTATAGTCATTATTCATTTTGATTGAATTTTGGTATTTCTGTATCCCTTGATGTTTGTTACTGATAATTCTTTCCCTCAGTATAATTTTATCTTATAGGATCTTGTTTTTTTGTTGATCTATTGTATTAAGTTTTTGAACTATTTTCTCATGATTATATATTATGTTATCATTCCTATTTAATTACATGTTACATGTTTTACCATTCCTTTAAAGGGACTTTATTGTTCCCCACAACTTGTGCACTATCATGATAATATTATACCTTAGAGGGGTAGTGTTTAAGAACCGATACTGTGGTTGAAATGGGATTGTACATAGAGTATAGATAATATTATATCCTTTGTATGTCTTTGATTCACTAAATTCCTAGTAGATGTCATATAAAATGTTTCATAGTTACGTAGTGGATTCTGAGTAAAAAAATCACTCTATTGCAATTGAATTCCATATAGCATAACTCATTTTATGCATAGTGTATATGTAGTATCATATTCACACGATCCTTCATATGTTTTGAAGTATGTCAACTAGACATTTGAATTGTTCATGTATACTTCATATATTATGATGTTACGTCCAATATGGATCCAAATAAAGTATATCCATGTCATATAGTAGATTGGATAGTACATTGTTTCTTGGTATGTGATTTTTTTGTTTTCATATTCATTTATTTTCGTCACGGAAAACAACTATTATATCTTTTCACATATTTTATGTTAGAAATGGTAATGTCCTATAAGGTATTTTTACTCACACCATGCACGTGAATCAATTTTTTCATGTAGAATTAATATATAGGGATCCAAGAATGATTAAGGGTACCATAGTAGACAGATGATTATTGGAACATGGATAATCATTTATTATCGAGATAGACTGCTGAGGTTTCCAAAGTTTAATTTATTTACTGTCTTTCACTATTACTCTAGTTTTTCTTTCCACTGTATGTGATTATTTATTTATTTTATGACACGTGATCCATATTCTATTATTCACTTATTCCTTATTTAAAATACATTATATTATTTCATATATATCATTTGTGTGATGATATGATACATAGGGTATATATTGACCATTTATAGTGTTTGGATTCTCACTTCTAGTCTGTGTCATTTTTTTGTACTTTTAATTCTATATAACCTATACAATTTTATCATATCTCAATTTTTGTACTTATCTTTTTGAATTACCTAGGAAATGGTTTAAGGGAGATATGTTGTGTCAGATATAGGCATGGAGAGTCTATGTACATGGCCAACTCTTGCATAACATTCCACTAAATTACCATTGACAAGAGTGCTTTTACCATTTACGGGATTTGGGTTCTTTCATGTTCTATAAGTAGATATTTAGGATAAAATTCCTTATATATATAATTTTTGTTTTAAAAAATAGTTCATAAATTTAATTTCATCATTATGTAATCTGTTTGCGATAGGCCTGTATTCATTGAAAAAATGATATATTTATTTTTCTCAATGTTTTGATATATCCATTAAAATTAACTAGTTAGACCTAATCATGTTGTTATTATTTTTTTATATTTTCTATTGAGAATAATATGAATGTGTGTGAGATATGGTTAGATCTAGTTATGAGAAGACTTTTTAAAGAACATTTGTGTGATCTAATAGAGTAATTATGATTTTTCCTAACAATATTAGTTTTTTCTAATATTTCCTTCAAGTTTTTGAAGATTCCACCCCAAAAGAGAGTAATGAGATAATAATATGATGTGGTAAAAGATGATCCTATTATATATTATTCATCCATTATACATTATTCTAAGAATGGGAGAACAATGGATCATACTCTTACACCTACTCTAATGGTAAAAGTCATAGTACCACCTCTTTTTGGTGTCCTTATTTATATTATTTTAAATGGAGAAGCGGAATTGAGGTCCATGGTGGACTACGAAAATGAATTCTAGCCCCAGTATCTACCAACCATTGAGGACATTGGAGTGTCATAGGATATAGTGGAATGGATATACAACATCTTGTGTGACTTTGACATCATTGATACAACTGATGATGCGATGATAATTAAATAATTCATGCTATTGTGACTAGTTAGAAGATGGCACTATGTGATGAGATTGTTTGAATGTTATGACGGTCTCACGTGGGGGGGGGGGGGGGGGGTTCAAGAACATGCCCTCTAGGGAATTTTTTCCCAATATGTTGAATATAGACCAAGCATAAGATTTTATTGTGTTATAGAAGGGGTCTATGATAGTATCTTTATACTCTGCTTGATTCACCAAGATACATCAATTTAACACTATCATGGTTTGGAATGAGGCCCAGAGGGTAAGGAAGTTTCATATTAGAATTTATCATAACATCAAATGACATGTTTATAGTATCGACCTAGTTAAGTAACAAGAGGGGTTTTTTAAGGCCTTTAGTATGATAATGCTACTAGAGGAAGATTGAATAGTTGGTATTCTACCACCATTAAATACTCAAAATTATTTTACCTATTACATGCTCTATCGATGTCTCTTTGGGTAGCATGAAGAGGAATACCAGTGATGTATAATATCTTATTTCTATGTAAGTGTAGTAGATTTTAGATATTTACTGCAATCAGGTGGAGTACAATAGTGCTTAAACATAGGGAAGGTTGGTTATATGCAAATAGTTTGTACATCACCTCATGATCAGTAGTTGTAATTCTGAATGATAATACACCATCAAAATTCTTCACCATGTCATTAAGGATCAGTTTCACATGATATTGAGTTATATATTGCTAGTGGCACAGGGATCCGGACAAAGCCCTCAGTAGATTGTTCAGATAATGATAACATATACGGGCTTGCATAGAAAGTGATTTTCAAGGATTTGGAACTATATGAGTATATACAGCTAATTAGAAACTATAAGAATGTAGAAAGGAACCATAAAAAATTCCTGGTATGGTCTTGGTCCCCTTTACTTTATCTATACATTATATGATACTATAGCTTCCCATTAGTTTATATAGGCACAATTTATTGTTAGACTTGAAAAATCAATCAACTTGTCTTTATATGTTACATTCCCATTATATTCAATTGGGTATGAAAGTGGACCACATTCAATGATTTGATGAATATATAGTAATCACTGAAATTTATGGTTATCTATGGTACTTCATGATTTTGAAGAAGAAGCGAATTAAAATGGATATTTTCATTGACTGGTTGATCAAATTTTGATTTCACATGTTTTTTTGGTTGAGATGGGTATAATTTAAATTTCCCAGTTAAGGAAAATACATTAGGGAAAGATAATGTGAGTTAAGAGTATTCATGGTGCACCTATACATAAAAAAGCATAGAGAGATCATGGAATTGATAATAGACATGGATATTTTAGAAATATTATTGGCATCCATGTTTTCATCTCATTTAGTTTTGGATCTATATCAGGATGTACTTATAGACGATATCATATGGAATCCCCTTAATAAGGGATTCGAATTCCAGATAGATATAATTCCCAGTGGGTAGCCTATTTTGGTACCACTTTATCAGATGGTTTAGGTTAAATTGAAGGAAGTCATGATACAGTTCAACCACATAGAGAATAATGTATTTATTAGTCCATGTATATAACTATGGGGTGCACAATTCTAGTTACTTATGAATGAATATGTTGGTATTTAATAATTAATACATTACCAAAACCAGGATTAAGTGATTGTAAAGAATATATTTCTTTTTCCAAGGATCGATATCCTCTTCCATCAGTGTTCGGGAGCCCGATTATTCTTCATGACTGATTTCAAATAGGATATCATCAGTTGTAGTCCAGAGAAAAGGATTTCGGAATGATGGTGTTTTAGAGATGGGACGGGCTATATAAATATTTTCTGAAAATTTTTTGGGCAGATAAATGTGTTGGTAGTGTTCATGTATCCCAGGAATATTATTTTCACCCATATCATGAATCCATAGTCCTTGTGCTGATTAATGAAAGTTTCATACACTCACCGACCCCAATGAAGTATGCCAGCCAACTTGATATGTTCTTTATTATATATTAATCACTTTTAGTTCATGTCAAGCTATTGAAATGTCACTTTTGAATTCAAGGGGTGAAACTATATGTGCCTGTAGTATCTTAGATAGGTATATTCAATGATATAAATAAAGATGAGTTAGTGTCTTCCTAGATAACTTATTAGGATATGTTTTAGATCATGATCTATTTGGGTTTTTAAGGGTACTAAGGATATTTTATTCAATACTTATCCCATTCATCAATAACAAAGACTATATTAATAAAAAATGGAGAGATTTTCTAGTGGTTAAATATATTTATGGAGGCATTCCATAAGCTAAATTAGAGTTTTACTAAAAATATAGTATTGATACCTACTGAGCTTCAGATTGGTAATGCCATGTACAATGATTAATCATGCATTGGTTTTGGTGTTATAGTGTTGAATAGGGGTAATGTAGTAGCTTACGGGTCCTGTCATATATGGACCCATAAAAAGAACTACCATAGAAATGACTTGGATTTGGTAGCCATAGTCTACACATTTATGTCATCATGACATTATCTATTTGGTGACCGTTTTTTTCGACACATGGATCATAATTTCTTTTTCTATATATTCAAATATCGGTACCTAAGAATAAGGAAGAGGATCTAGGTTGGTAAATAAATGTTTTTAATTTTTATCGAATATGAACCCAATAAATCTAATGTCATTGATGACACTCGTAGCTATAAGACATAGAGAAATCAGGATATTGGTTAATAGCCATATGAGATATATTGTCACTTGATGAGATTTTTGGATGATTAGATGAAGGATGATTATGAGGAATACGGACTAATTAAGTGTTCCCCATTAGAAATAACATCTTCCTTTTTTTATTAGTTACATGATTGATAAGAGACACAACCAGAGTTTGGTCTGATGTGGGAATAATTATCACGTGGTAATCCAACACCTAGGTAGTTGTTCGACATCGATGATTTGAACCTTGTACATAGGATACATTTATTCCATGTATCTATCTGGGAAGAGCCTATGATAAACATTCATACCTCTAAGGGGTGTTACATCATGGGTTGATCAATGATGTACCATGATTTTAAGAATAAATTCTAGTTTCGGGTGATGTAGAGGTATTTTTATATATATTTTTTATTTATTACTTACCAAGAAGAGGATAAAAATTGAGAACTAGCATCTTATTGGTTTCATACAGGAACTTCTTATTCCTTAATCGAAGTAAGAGGACATCAAAATATATTCTACTATTGGGGCTCCAAGGAAATAAAGGATATATGATGTTATGGTGATTTTTGATCGGTTAACAAATGTTTCGCATTTCTTACCAATCTATAAGACTCACTCTTTTATAAGCTGGGAAAACTATATGTCCATGAGGTAAAATTATATCATAGAGTTCCCTTGAAAATTAGTCTCTAATAGGGGCTCGTATTTTATGATATAATTTTGGAAGGGAAAATATAATCCCTATGTTCTCAGGTGATATTGATCATATTGGTCCATCCCTAAACATATGGATAGTCAAGGAATATGATTTAGATATTGTAGTTTATTCTCAATGATTTCATTCAAGACATCAATGAACAGTGAGATGATCACCCGTACCTCATTGACTTTTCGTAAAACAATCGTTAATTGGATATGATTTATATGGAACATTACAAAGATCATTATAGTATGTTCTTTCATTCATAAATTTGTCTGAATGACCATTGTGTGGAATTAGTTTTGAGGTCTATTACGGTATAGGATACCCTTGAGACAGTGTAGTTGATTCTGAATAAACTGATTACAACATAATATAAGAAGATACGTTTTTATAACTATAGTAGAAAGACTTTGGATTTTTTATAGGTTTCAAAATTTAATAGATAGTAAATCCTTGGTTTTGAAATAATCATTTGAGAATATAAGGGTTTCTAGAATCGTACTAATTTGATCACATCAAGATCACCGAACAGAATAGAAATGTGTTGTACCATTTAAATATTCCTTATCATTTTTGACGTATTCACGATGCGTTTCATCTGCCTCGAGTTTGGAGGTATATGCATGATTTTATACACATCCTATAAAAATATAATATTGATATGGGTCCCCAAAAATCATATGTAGAATATCTTGTATAGATTGTAAACCAGAAATAAAATATCCTATAAAGAAAAAAGGCTGCACTACTTTAGAATATATAGTGTCATTGATTGATCCTGAAGGAGACTTGGTAGTGAGAGGATAATATTTATTATAAATGACCCGGTCTGTTTGGGTAGAACAGTTAATGTAATTAGTTTTAAAGGATAAGTTATTAGAGGGATAAAATTTTAATATCCTTGCCTTAATTTGATTTATGGTTTTTTATGTTATAAAATATCCCAATTTATATTATTCATTCTCAATTATGTTCCATTTATAGGTTAGTTTTATGTGACTAAAGGTATAATAATTTTTGGATTGATTTATGAATAAGGTATTTCTTTTGTAGTCACTTGAAGGATTCCACTGACATTCCGGTGGAACCCAACTGCTAGCCGGTTGGGCTCTAATATGTCTATTAGATTTTCCAAATCCTAATGGATTGTCGGCGGGGTTCTACTAGCCCACCGATGGTGCTAGAAAATCCTATGTTGTTCATCCATGAACATTATTTGGTCAATGGCCTATCATTGGCCAATCAGTGTGGTAAAGGGGTTCATTTAATAAACCCCATGGAATTTTAATATCATGTGGTTTTTACTCACTTCAACAACTAATTCAATCTATAATGCACATATTATGAATTTTTGAAAACCCATACGGTACCTAGAGCTATCCCATTTATCATCCCTTGGTCCTTCAATGTTGGATTGATATGATAATGCCATAATGGTTCAAATATATTTATCTTCACCACATTCCACTTCATTTTTTATATTTTTTCATGAATATATATTTAATATATTTTTCATTTTCATATCCATTGATGAATTATTCTTAGCTTGGTGGACCTAGTGTTTTGATGACCTATTTTGATCTTATAATCACCTACTACCAATGAGGGTTGTTCTATATTTATGTGTTTATAAATTATATTTATAGAACTCTTTCATGATGTTAGATATAGAATATATAATTAGAGGATGAATCGGTATTCTAATGACATCATATAATATATCTAAACCATCATATCATGATCTACTTCTAAAAACACAATCTTTTTATTTTTTTCTTCGTACTAAATATTATGATCGAATTTCAACCATATAAATATGAAACATCAAAATGAAAAATGGGAATAATTATATTATAAATAACATTTTATGTTTTGAATTTTAGATAATTTGGTTAAACATGTTCATAGTGGGAACAAACACTAAGTATTCATTTTTTCAATAAAAAAATTTATAATATAACACGTTTTATTAGGAAATTTAATTACAATCATCATCATGACATCCTCTTTATCCCCAATAATCCCAAGACTAATATGAAAAATAATACAAAATGTGGTACTGGAATAAAATTATGGGTTAGGTTCATAAAAAATTATGAAAGAAACATGATTGTTCATTAATACTTATAAAATATTAGTCTTTTTCAGAATCCAAAATTTGGTATAAATAAATATTTCATTAACCAATACATACTCTAATTTTCATCAATATTTTCATAAAAATTTCATATGAAATTTATATTTAATAAAAAACACATAACGCTATCTTTATAATCAAGATAGAATATTTAAAATTAATACAAAAGAATTTATACATTTCACAGGTACGTAGTAGCATATACATTCCATTAAAAAACCTCATGAGTAATCGCATGGGATCATAACATAAAGAACATGATATCATATGAACATAAAAATATAAAAAATTCAACATGAAAAAAACTTAACTTAATCATAATTCATGTCTATATACCAGCACAACATCACATTTTGGACAGATTCTGATAGTGGACTTGGTTTAGTACCTAATATTATGCATTACAACTGATGACACAAAGATATTTTCATAAAATTATGATACATACAATAATAGAAAATCCATCATAAATATAATTACAACATTAATCTCTAAGGCCAAAAAATTAACATTCGAATTTCAACACAGATAAGTTGATAAATAACTAACCTTAAAATTATTCAATATATTCATATCTATGTTTGAATACTCAAAATTAAATAGAATTTGATAAGAAATTATTATAATATTAATTTAATATGTATCATTAATTATTAATATTCTGTCATAATGTTCTATATTCATAAAATTATATTTTATAATTATATAATCTCTAAAATATTCTTCTCATTTAAATAAATAACCTAAATCACCATCGAGCCACCGTAAGATAATATTTTCTTCTAAAAGATAAATTATTGTTTATACATATCATAAAATTCTATAATGTACGGTTTCAATTAATATTATAGGGATCCAAAAATATTATGGTTATTTTGTGTTAATATTAATCATATAATAACAGAATCACTTTTCAATCCCATGGTAATCTCTATGATAAAAAAATATGCTCCCGAAAACAACTTAATACTTATCTTTCATGGTTGTTTTTCACACATGAATCTTCATAATAAGAAATAAATCACGTAGGCTAGGGGTAGGAATTATACCCTTTTTACCATTCATTTGGGCATACAATCCACAATACCTTTCTGGATGTCATCAGTTTTCCTTTTTAATAAATCCAAATTAATATAGATATAATAATGTCGAGATAAATTTGATGAAAATCTTATGAAACCACCTTAATAATCAATAATCATAAAAACCATGAAATTCACAACTACCATCAGTCTTATGAAAAATAAAATTCATCATCAAATAATACATCATGGTGATCCAAAGGGTTACATATACCTCATCCCAATAAAATGTTTCCCAAAATTAATAAAATCATAATAAATTCCCATCACATAAAAAATCCAAAAGGGTTTTAAATTCATTGATTTTATGATCAACCATAAAATTATAGTACAATTATCTTATCTATAACATTTAATATAACCTCACATGAAAACAACTTAATCTCTAATTTTTTCTAAACAATTTCTCTTATACCAACTATAATTTCCATATATCGACACTCCCTAATTTGATTCTAAAAACTAAAACATTAAATTATTAGATTAACACAAAATGAGGCAATTGAATTTAAACCCTTAAAGATTACAACATAAAAATAAAATATGTGATCACTTATTAACCAAATGACCATTTCGGTATATAGTTCTATAAAATTAATAAAAAATCATTCAACGGGAAACATCAACATAGTATCCATTTTCCACATAGAGAAATATTTTTATGATATAATATGATATGTTTGAACTATATATCTTAAATATATTCATCATGTACTTATATTTTTCCCCATTCATCCTTATAAAAATTTGATGAAAAATTCAAATCTTGTGATATGCACAAAAATCACAGTATGGGGCATATAAAAACAAATAATGAAACATGTTAGTTCATTAAGACATATAAAATATTTATATTTTTTTAGATTAATATTTGAACAAAAAATGAAAAATATACTACCCATTAAATCCATTTTTCTCAAAATTATTTTCAAGAATAATTTAATAAGAATCCATAAAGGAAAGAAACTAAAAATGGTTTTTTTAATGATGAAAACTTATAAAATAATTATCAAGAAAAAAATATAAATTTTAACATTAGGAATTATAATATAAATTCCATTAAACATAAGTTCATGAGTAATAACAAGGGAGAATAAAATAAATTAAATGGGATCATTAGATTAGGAAACAATGGGAAAAGTGGTAGAAACACAAATAATAATATAATAATAAGTAAAATAATGTGAACAATAAAAAATCACAAGGTGGAAAGATTCTTACACTTGACTCAATTTAACACCTAATCCCAAACATAACCTATCATGAGAAACAGACTTTACCCAATGAAATGGTTGTCACTAAACGACCACAGAAAGATCAGATTCTGTGTCTACTATAAATCAAATTTTCAGGACTACAAGTAATAAAATCCCAAAAAAATAATTAGTTTGTTAGTATTACTAAACTAGATACATAAATGAATATTATATTGAAATATAATACGGTAATTACAACATAACATTTTTTTCTCTTTATATAAATAAATTTGAGGATAAATCTAACATATCTAGTAAATCCATGCATATCATTCATAATATACTTATTACATTCCTAGGGGAAAACATAATAAAAGTTAGTTCAAATGCATAGTAATAAATATATATAATAGAATAAGAAATTAATTAATGGGAGTAATACTAAAATAAATCTATATAACTGGACACACATATCATGTTATCAACAAACTGAGAAGGAAGTGAATAAAAAATATGGAAAGGTAATAACATGAAACACATTCCATTCAAACAACTAGATAAAGAAAAAATCGATATAGTAATGTAATAAAATGAAACATATTCCATAAAATCAATGAACTAAAAATAACATCTATCTATTGATATTTTGTTGAAAAATATTACAGCTGATTTATAACTGAAAATAAATAAGGTAAATTCTCAATTATTGGATTCCATGTATCCTAGGTACATGGAACCATTACTGTCAATAACATTCATTGCATAATTTTAAAAATTAGTTAAAAATTAATCTAATGTGACCAGACAACATACTCAACCCATGATACTACTAATGCATCGAGGGGATATCTATTACCAAGACCTGCCTCTATCATACCATTATAAAACAATCCTTATATATCGAATAATCAATTAAACAATGTGCATTATCAAATATATGTATGGATTAGAAGTCACGAATATTGAATTATTTCTCCAAATAGTTAAATGAAATTCAATATAAACACCATATGGGAAATTTTATACCCTTTACGAAATATATAAATATAAATATAAATATATATAAATGATAAATGATATTGATAATTATGGGAAATTTAATGGTCAATAATCACATGAAAATGAATATTATAAGGGGAACTAACAAAGTAATCTTGGAAGAAAATATGAGTATTATACCAATACAAATATATCATAAACCATCCATATGAAGATTATGGATGGAATCTGTAAAATATACCCCATGTGGATACAATTAAGGTTTTTTTACATTGATAAATGATAATATTATAGAAATTCCTTTTAGAAATGTTTTTGGGGGAAAATAGCCTTTTATTTTGAAAAATAATTTTTAAAAATTTATTTAAAAATTAATTTGGAAAATATTTTCATTAAAAAGGATACCTTTTAAATATCCAAAGGAATATTCAAAAATAATAATGGTCATTAAATTCATACAAGCCAAATAGTAAAAAAAGAACATTTTTTATGGAAAAAGGTTATAGAAATGATTTGTTTGGAAATCAACAAGAATATTACTTTGAAGATATTGATAAAAGAGAAAAATCATTAAATTTTATTTAAAATAAATTCAAAAATAAATTCAATTTTTTTTATAAAATATAATTTTTATAAGAAAATATGTTCTCTAAATAAGAGACAAATATTGTCAGGTTTTTTGAAAAAACTTATAACGCATTTTTAGTACCAAAGAGTAGAAATATGGCATTAAAACATTAAAATTGTCATGAATTATCATAGGGGAGAAAAATTAATATATTTATTAAACTATTTTCATATAATTTCTTGAATTTGAAATACCACTAAAATAACATTATAATTATTCTTGGGGAAAATAATATTTAAACATTCTATAGTGTATGATACCACATTTAAAAAATTTAAATGATAAAAAACTTGAAATTATAACATTAAATGAATGATTAAAATCACAAAAAGATAAATTCATTAAATATATAATATATAAAAATGGAAATTAGTTACCCCATTTAAAATAATTAAGTGGTGAATATGACATGTGTCTCATAGATGTAAAAAGTGAGTTGAAAATCCTTTACATTCTGTTTTCTTTCGGGAGAACATGCATTAAATTCATGTACAATAAAACAATATTAATTATCTAATTTATATGGATACTATTTAATGTTTATCATTATGTTTATTTTACTAATTATCATATTTCATACAACTAATCAAACACACAATTTTACATCAGGTGTTTTGATCATATTCCATTTATGTGTCAAAAATGACTTTGGTAGGTGAACTATGGTCAAAGGGGTAATTATATAACAACTCAAGAATAATAATATTTACATAATTAGTATATTTATATATCCCTTATTTTTTTTAAAAATCATTATATGTGTTTAGGAAAAATGATCAATGATACAGTCATGGAGACAGTATAACGTACGTACACATGAGTAGTGTTCTCATTATTCAATGATAGTTACAGAAAGATGGAAATTAAAACTATATCATTACATAATGATCATTTTACCATAAATACCATGTTATCTAATCATATAAACTTATATATATAATTATTTTGATGTAAAATGAATAACATAATTTCGAGGAGGTTGTAGTCCACATGTCCATGAATGACGTTATCACAATTTAAGTGTCGGTACAGGTAATGTTAAAATGGAATATAGTCTATTTATAAAAATTTAATTATATATTTTATATAATATTAGTGTTTTTTGTCACATATGATTAATTAATATCATCGCGTATAAATTCCTAGTGTCGTCTGAATTAATCACATCGTATCATGGGTGAGTAACACTTCCACAAATGATGTTAACATTTTTACAGAAAATTGAATGTATAAATAAATGTGATATAAAATATTTATAATATATTAAAGACACAATAAATGTCATATATAACATATATAAAAATGGTTTCCATAATAATTAAGTCCTTGAGATATTATAATGAATTATCAAATGATCGTCCTTTCATGAGCTGGTAGTTCGTCATTCACATAAACATATGGTTAATCACCTATTAGAAGTCAGTGTGTTTTAGTGTAGGTTGACCACCTAATAAAAAACATCAATGTATATTTATAATAATTTTTATTTTATATGAATATGGATGAACAATATTTGAGGTGGTGGAGAATTAAATTAATTAAAAGTGATCGTTGACAAACATTACATTAAAAATAAGGTAACCCCTTTTGGATTAAATTAAATATCATAATATGAAGGGTTTATTCTAAAAGATTTAATTTAAGCTTTATGAGATATATTTTGGAAAGATATTTCGTTAGATATTGGTAATAATAAGTGGTTTTAGATAATGAGTATTTTGATGAAGTGGTGGCCTTTTATAGTGTAGGAGAATTAAAAATCATGTCATATTTTGAAAAAGGAATTTTTCACATCTTCTTTATGATGAATATGGATTAAATAATGAAGAGAATTAGATATAAGGGAGTCTAGGATCGAAATATGGCATTCCAATATCTTTTTTAAAAGATTATAGGTTATTTTGGGCCCTGTGGTTATGGTTTAGTCCAATATAAAGCATAATATAACCTTAAACATTATAATTAATTTTAATGATTTTCATAATTTTTTGGTCCCAAACAAAGTTAATATTATTTTACATAATAAATTATTTTATATAATAATATGGAGTCCATCTTACAAATTCCAATCATATATATGGTGGAAATTGATTTAAACTTAATCTGCAGGCTTGGTGACAATACATGTTTTTAATGTAAAAACATCAAAATAATTAACAACTTTTCATATTAAATTCAGTTTGAAATTTATTTTAATGAACTAAATTTTATTATTTGATAAAAATATTATGTAATTTATCTTTAACCCAATTTAACTTATAATTTTTACTTATAAATAAACTCAGTGATAAAGCAGTTATGAATTAAAATTCATTATTTTTTACTATTCATTAAAAAATGATATGTTTCGAAAAAACAATAGTCACCTTAAGGTAATATTTATTTTTATATCACAATTATAATGTTTATTTGGACATATTAAATAAATCAAAAACTAAATATTCTTATTTAAAATGGGGTCTCTATTAAAAGTCGGCAAAATTCCCTTTATAAAAATATAAGTTTTTTGTGTAAAATATGGTTTGTTCTTATATTATGATTTTCAAATAAATTAAATGAATATAAAAATTAATTTATTATATATATATTATATATATTACATTAATATCTATCGGTTAAATGATTTATTTGTGTAAAATAATTTTGTGAGCATAAAAATAGTTTTCAATAAAAATATTCTTTTTATATGGAATTGATACTTATATTCATTTCAAATTAATTTGAAAAAAAATTAGTTTATTTTATATTTATATAAAATAGAAATTATCACATTATACTTAATAATATTCATATCTTATATCATAATTTATAGGTTATATAATATTATATTAAATAACAATGTTTTAATAATACATTATTATTTGGTGCAACTCAGTCTTGCGTATAACTCAAGCTATCAAAGAAGGTGAATATTACTATAACATAGCCTATCGAATAATGTATCTATTTCATGTAACATAAAAATACAAGTTGGTTCATTCAATACAGGATATATCATGTATTAAATTTATGTTTAAATATTATATGTATACTATGGTCTTGGGATATAATATTCCTTTACGTTCTGGGTGTTGTGTGTCATACACAATATTGAATACAATGTTTCTACTTTATATTTTTGGAGTGCTACATTCTCCCAACTTTAATTTAATTATCTCCTGTCAATTTAAAATTAGTCATTGTGATATATTGATATACAATGTTTTTGAAATCCCACATCGTGAGAAGGGTTCATAATAAATCCTCTATAAAAGAGATTGTGAGAGGTACAAATTTTCCCAAGGACTAACATATAACTATGTCTCTATATAAGAGAACATTAGTGGAATATAGAGATACATATTTAGAGGAAAATATTAAATATTTACAATGACTGATTGAGGTCATCAATCAAAAAATGATGAATGATAAAGGGAATTTTGAGACCCTAATTGTCGTAAATATATAAGGATTTAGATGACCACCGATTAAACCATAATTAATTTATTAGGAAAATATATTATTTCTAAGAAATTTTCCCAATGTTTGAAAATTCTATTACTGCCTATGTATATAAGGAAATATATTTACATGATATATTTCTCTAAATTCAATATCATCATATGGTTGTGTTTTGTTCAATTTATAATTCATCCAAAAATTAATTTTGATTCTTTTATCAATAAAATACATTTCTAAAGGAAATCAAGGACCATAAAAGAGTGAAAATTCTCATTATTTGTCTCTAACTATTTTCCATATCAAATATGGTTAATACATTAATCTCTAATTCAAAAATAATCACAAACGTTTAATCATTAGTATATTTTCATTGAATTATTTAACTAAAAAAATAAATTTTTAACCAGGACATTGTGTAGCTTAATGGTTGGTGTGATACCCTTATCGTCCATCAGTCGTGGGTTAAAGACCCACAACATTTATTGATTTAATTGTTTTTCACCTAGGATATATGTTATTTTTTTATAATAACTAATTAATATAATATCGAAAATAAATATTATTGACAACCATGAAATTAGGTTAATCAAATAATACCATTTTATCATAGGTTTTTAATGCAATCATAATACATAAATACTCCATCCATTTATTTCCACATAGGTCCTTCCTTGGTATAGTTTTTATCCGTAATATTATTTATATCATTTATAAATCATTGAATCTTATTTTTAATGTATAACACCTTCTGTCTAACATAGTCTATTAATTTTCAATATCCTTTATAGTGTTTTGTAAATTTAATTTTAATTATCCAATGAATATCCCCCAGGAGGGTCAAACTAGGTTCATAGCAAGGACCATTTTCATATACTAGGTTACCTATGTGTGGATTATGGCACCCTGTTAGATTTATCACTCCTAGGTACATATGTGCTAGAATAACATCCAATTTTAGTATCCAGACATGGATTTATTTCTTGGGAAACTACATAATCTCTATCTAACCAATATTTTGGATTTTCGACTATACATATCATAAAATGTTACCATAGGTTCAGTTTCACAAATATAGGTTATCCTAAATCCAGTTTCCAAGGTTGTTACTAAACATACATTGATTCCAACTATAGAAACTAGAAACTAGAAATTCATGATCTGGTGTCTCATATTAATAACATTTGAATGATTACATATAATTGAATCTTAAAGGATCAAAGTGTTTGGTAGTCTTGGTAAACCAGATGCATAAATGACTCTAGTATTAAAAATGAATACACTAATTACAACATTATTAATTTATATTTTAATAAATAACTTCAGGATAAATCTAATATATCTAGTAAATCCATTCTTATATTTTATAGAATGCGTCATGGAATACTCAGAAACTATACCTAATAAGGGTGAGCTCAACTTCTCACTGAAGGAAAAATATAGTGAAACAATAATGAGTCTAGGAGAGTAATAATTATGTCATGGTTAATAACTGAAGACACATACCATGTAATGAAAAAACATAGAAGGAAGTGGATAAACAATATGGTAAAAAAATAAAAGGAAACTAATTCCATTCAAACAATTAGATAAAGAAAAAATTAATATTGAATGATGAGGAACTGAAATGATTTCCATATAATCATTGAACTGAAAATTAAATGTATCCATTGATATGTCAATGAAAAATATTATGGATTAATAGTAAATAAAAACCAATGAGGTATATTCTTAATTATGGGATTCTATGTTTCCTAGATACATAGAACCACTACCGTCAAGACCTTTCATAATGAATTTTAGCATATTAGGTGAAAACCAATATAAATAAGTTATCCAACTAACTATCCCATGATATTACCAAGGAATTGAGAGGTTATCTATAAATGGGCCCCACTAATGTTGAACAAGTCCAAAACAGTCCTCATATATTAAATAATCTGTTAAAATTGTTCATTATAAAATATCTGTATAGAGTAGATGATACAAATTTATCAATATTTTTCCAAATATTCAAATGAATTTCAAAATAAACACCTTATCTAAAATGGTATAAAATTTAATAAATGGACATATCCATGATAAATGATATGGATAATTATGAAATGATCAATGTTCAATAACAATAAGACATTGAATATATCAAGTTGGACTAAAAATAAATAAAGGTATTGAATGTGAATATGATCCTTGGAAAAATAAATCATAACCCATCTAGTGTAATATTGAGGATGGTCTCAATACAAAATACCCCATGTGGAGTAATATAAAGGTTTTTTGTCACTGATAAATATAATTATTATAAAAATATATTTTAAAAACATTATTGTGAAAATTATAATTTATTTTGAATCACATTTTGCAAAACCTTTTCATAGAAATCACTATTGATAATATTTTCATTAGAATGTATCCATTTAAACATGAAAATAAAACATCAATGAAATTACGGTGGGATAATTCATATAAGCCATATGATGTAAAAGGATCATTACTTTTTCAGGATAAAAGGTTATAAAAATGTCTTGTTTCGAATGCGAGAAGAAGATTCCTTTCAAAACATTGGAAAAAGAAAAAATTGGTAAAAATTTCATTACCAAATCATTCAAAAAATATATTTGAAATTTTTTTAATGAAATATATTATTTATAAAAAAATAGCTTCTTAGACTAAGAGTGAAATAAATTATGTTTCTTCCTAGAAAATCATTTTCTAAAAAATTAAGTGTACATAAGAATGGAAAAATGGAACTAATACATAGATATTGTCATCAATAACCTGATGAGATAAAAATGAATGGATTTATTGAACAATGGTTATATAATTTCGTCAAATTGAAATTTCATTGAATGTTTATTATAAATAATATTGAGCTAAATAATCATTAGAAATTCCAAGGTGTCCCCCACCACTTTGAAAATTTCAAATACAAAATATCATGATGAAATAAGATTAAATGAAAGTTAAATACCATCAAGATTAATAAATTCATGATATAATTCAAGAAAATGAATAGTCGGTACACAACTAAAAATATGTAAGTGGTGAATATAACATTTATATCACATATGTAACAAGTGAGATGAAAATCAATGCCTTGTGATTCCATTCAGGTGAATGTCCAATATCTTCATATATAAAAGAATTATATTAGTTATATAAATGATTCAGAACCGTTTTCAATTGTATCATTAATTTTATTTCACATATTATTATTTTTTATATAGCTACATAAACAATCACGTTTCTATGAGGTGTATTGACCAAATTTAGTTTATGTATTAAAATTGAATTTGGTAGGTTATGAGTGGTCAAATGGGCTATTACATAACATATAAAGAATAATAATCATTAAATAATTGTCATATTTATACATAAATTATAATTTTAAAATTAATAATTAAATTTAATTATGAAAAATGAATCAATGTTACAATCATTGAGAAGGTAGTATGTATGTACACATGGGTGACATTATCGTTTTTCAATGATCATTATGGAAATAAGGTATGTAACACTATATAATTCCAAAATGATAATTATTTCACAAAAGAAAATTTTATATAATTATATATACATACATATATATATATATATTATTTAAAATGAATCACATCGTGTCAAGGATGTGGTATTCCACACATCCACAAACTGCGTTATCACTTTTCATGTTTTTTAACGGGTAATGAAGAAATTGGTATGTATTATATTTAAAGAAATTTAATTATGCCATTAATATAATATAGATATTATTTTGTCACACATTTTAACTTCAAACCATCCTTTATACATTTTAAGTATCTTGTGAACGAATCACATCACTTAAGGGGGCAGTAGTCCACACTTCCACAAATGATGTTGTCATTTTTATAAAAAATAGAATGTATAAAGATAAGTGTTGTAAAAGAATTAAAAAAAATATTAAAGAACTAATATATATCATATATATTATATATAAAATGTTTTACCATTATAATTACCACCATTATATGTGGTAAAGAAAGATGGGACAATCATCATATCGTGAGGTGGTTTTTATCCATTCACATAAACAATATGACCGTCACTCATTGGATGTATTTGTCTGTTAGTGTAGTTAAAACCCTCAATAAAAAACCAAAAGAGTATACTGAAAATATTGGTGTTATTATATGAAAATATAATAAGAATATTTTAGGTTATGGTGAATTAAATGAATGAAAAGTGTTCATTAGAAAGCATTACATTAAAAATTGTGTCACTCATATTTATTTATACCAAAGGGCTTCCTTGGAATTATTTTTCTTAAAATGGAGGCTTAAAAGACAAGATGATAATTTTTTTAAATATATTTGGTTAGATATTTTTTGAACCTATTTGTTATGAGTTGTGTTAGGATTGGGGATAAGTGGTGACCTTTTATAATGGAAGAGGATTTCCACTCTTGTAATATTTTGAGAAAAGAATTCCTGTTATGATTTTCATGTATCAACTGGACCCAATAATGTAGAAAATTATATCAAAGGGAACAAATGATCAACATATGTCCATCCAATAGGTTTTTCAAAATTTTCTAGGTTTTTTTGGGCCTTATGGTTAAGGTTTAGTCCATTATTAAGCATAATTTAACCATAAATGTTATAAATAAATTTAAAAAATTTCACTAATAATTTTCATAAAATATTTTATTCTATTATTATAATATTTAAATTATTATAATTAAAAATGTGATAAAAAAATATCAAAATTTCAATCACATTAGTGGCATTAATTGATTTAAATTTAATCTTGTAGTGAGTGATAATGTGGTTTTTTAAGTGAAAACAACCAAAATATTGATAATTTGTTATATACGATTGAAAAGTGAAATTTATTTTAATGACCTAAATTGTATCATTTGATAAAAATATAATCTATTTAAACTTTAAAAAATTATAATATAATTTATATTTTTAATAAATTCAATGAAAAATAAGTTTTTAATTACAATTTAGTATTTATAATTTTTCATTAAAAAAAGTTATATTTCTAAAAAATATAAATAATTCACCATAAACTAATATTAAAGTTTATATTTCGTATATTATGTTTATTTTGAAATATTAAAGCAATTAATGTTTCAAAAGTCATATTGAAATTGGGTTATCCATTAAATGGCGGTAAAATTGACTATATAAAAATATAAGATTTTATTTGTAAATTAGGGTTTGTTCTTATCATATGATTATAAAATATATTGGATGAATATAGAAAATATTTTATTGAATAATATATATATATATATATATAATACATTAGTATCACTTAGTAGTATAATATATTTTTCTAAAAGTGCTTTATGAGTATAAAATCGTTTTCTATAAAAAAAATTTATTCAATTAGGTCTTATAGTCAATTAAAATTAATTTGTAACCAATGATATCATTTTATATTTATAAAAAACATAGTTTTTCAAAATTTGGTTATTAAAATACATTACTATTAACATAAAATTTAGTTTATATCATATCATAATAAATAATAATATTTTATTAACAAATTTTTATTCGGTTAAATTCAGCCTTGTGTGTAAGACATGTTACTGAGAACATTGCTCAGACGTGTGAGAAAAATTATCAAGGATGTTATCTCTTTTTTGTAACATAAGAAAAATTTGTGTTGTGGGAATTACAAGATATATCATGTATTTAATTCAGTTAAAATTGAAAATATATAGTAGAGTCTCGAGATATTATTTTCCCTTCCTTGATTTTTGTTGCATGTCATACACACTATTGAATAAATTGTTCATACTCTTGATTTTTGGGGAGTTAAATTCTCCCCACCTTAAATAAATATTTCCCTCATAGTTTAATCTTCATCTTAGAGATAGATTGATATTTCCTATGATTGAATTACACATTGTGAGAATGGATCATAGAAAATCCATTAAAAAAGAATGAACGAGAAGTACAACACTCACACTCAGTAACATATAACATGGTCTCTGTGTAGGATAAATTTTATGGTAGTTATAACTATGAACATAGGGGAAAAGCATAAATAATTATAGGGAGAGATTGAGTTCATCGATCACAAACTAGTGAATGATCATTTTAAATTTGAGGTCATTAAAGCCATAAATCTATGATGATTGAAAACACTACCAGGTTAAAAAAATTAACGTATTACCACAACAACTTATTTGAATTTTATGTTCCTAATGTTGCGTGATTATTTTCAGCATATGTATATATAGAATTATAGTTACCTGAAATATTTCTCTTAACAGAATTTCATCCTTTGGTTGTTCTTAAATCAATTTATATTTCATATGAAAATATATTTTGATTCCTAATGAAATATATTATATTTCAAAAGGTTCTTAAGGACCATAAAAGAGTGAAAATTATTACTATTTGTCTCTAACTATTATCCAAATTTGATATTTTTAATACATTTACCTCAAACCCAAAAAAGCATTATTGGTTCATCATTAATACTTATTAATAAAAATGATTAACTAAAAACTATGACAGGTTAACCATGAAATTTTATAGGTTAGTGGTTGGAGTGAATCCTTTATCTTTCGTAGGTCTTAGGTTCAAGAACCATGGCCTTGCTGAAGTTGATTGGTTGTCACCCAAAATACATGATTCCCTTTTTTGAAACCAAATTAATATTATTTCCAAAATAAATATGATGGACATCCTTGAAATTAGGTTAATAACAAAATATCATTTTTACTATTTTTTTCATACAATCCTAACACAAAAATACTCCATCCATTTATATCTAAATATGCCATTCCTCGGTATAAGTTTTATACATAATATCATTATAGTATTTCAAAATCATTAAAACCTCTCTTGATTCTCAATATCATAGGTTTAACATATTATATTCATTTTCTAAATACATCATAGTTGTTTTTAAATAAAATTAGAATTGTAATAAGAATATCCCTCGGTAGTGTCAAACCTTGTGTGAAGTAAATCCCTTTTTCAGGTACCATTTTACCCAAGTTTAGCTCAGAACACCTAATAGAAGATATTACTCCTCCGTAAATCTATTCCTGAACCATCCCCACATGTAGTATATAGGCATGGATTTATTTAATCAAAAAATTCATGATCTATATCTCACTAATCATTAGGATGTTATTACATACTTATCCTGAAATTCAACCTTAGGTTTATGTACTTGAATATAGGATTTCATAAATCTTGTTCCCATGGTTGCAACCAAACCTCCTTTGATAACAACTATAGTGACCCAACACCAGAAATTCCAGATACATGGTCTTCAATCAATTAAATTTTCATGATTATTAAGAATCAAATCCTAGAGGACCAAAGATCTTTTTACTATTGATAAACTAGATAAGAAATGAGTCTTTTATTACAAATTAATAAACTAATTAATAAAAACCAATATAAATAAATAAATTAGAATATAACTCAAATTCATAAAATCCATTGAAATAATTCATTATATGATTTTAGGATTCTTGGGGAAAGAAAAAAATAATGGTGATCTCAAATTCTCAGTAAGGGAAAAATATAGTTATAGAAAAAAAAATGAATCAATGAGAGTAGTAAAAATGTATTCTTAAATAACTAAACACACATACCATATAATAAAAAAACAGAGAATAACTTTCATAAACAATATAAAAAGGTAATAAATGTAAATGAATTTCATTCAATCAACTATTTAAGGAAAAATCAATATAGAAATCTAAGAAACTGAAAAGAAAATCATCAAATAAATGAACATAAAATGAATTTTATCCATAGATATATCAATGAAAAATCTCATAGAAGAATAATAAACGAATCTAAATGAGGGAAATCCTTAATTTTTTGATGCTGGGTTTTATAGGTACAAGGAGAGAATTTTGTTAATTCCTTTCAGAAGATAGTTTTGAATATCATGTAAAGACTAAAATAAAGAAGCTATCCGACTAAATCATCCCCTAAGACTTCCAATTAATTAAGCGGATCACTATAAATAAGCCCCACTAATGTTATACTAGTCTAAAACATTCCCCATTCATATAATTCCAAATTAATCATTGTTCCTTACCAAATATCTATGCGGTGTTGAAGGTTAGAATATTTCAATATTTCCAAAAATAGTCAAATGACATTCCATGTAAACATTGTATGATTAAGTATATATAGATTGAACAATGTACATATCCATGATAAAATATATGGATAATTATGAAAAATTCAATGTTCGATAATCATCATAAATTTATTATTGCAAGGGGTCTATCAAAAAATAGGGATGTGAATTTCAATACTATCAATGTAATGTCCCGACACTAGAAGCCCAGAGTCGGTGCATTATTATATAACATTGTCATGACCACAAGAGATAAAATCTCAAAAGACCGTCCAGTTTAGTAGCCTTGGAAGTACTAGATACATTCATCAGTTTTACATTACATTATAAAATTAAATACTACAACAAAATTATTTCCATATATCAAACTCATATCCCATCAGACTATCCCTACAGATCAGTCATAAAATACTTAATCACATACTAGGAAAAATAAAACATAGAAAGGGGTGGTCTTAGATGCTCAGTAAGGATTTCAATATAGTGGAAACTTGCATAAACAAGCATAAACATTTAAGGCAATGTAAAAGACTAAAACAAAAGCCTTTTAATCTTGAAATTCACCATAATATGGAAGAGATAAAATCAAATAATTAAATTTACTTACTCTCATGGATATTCTACTAGACGAATAATCACATGCAATATCAATAGATACTTTTATAATGACAGAATGCATAATGCCAAACTTTTATAACCACATAGTCAAGGAATTTTTCCAAGACTAAAAATAAGATAATGTCATGGCCTTGTACCAAGATAGTAGTTTGTCTCATCAGACCTACCGATTCATCGAGAAGATATAGCGGGCTATACCCATCACTTACTATGTCTTATTCATTCCTCATATTAAAATATTTAAATATACCATAAACATTTGTATTAAAAATGGCATACGAAATGTCTATGCATTATCCATAAAGAAGGAATGGTATTAAATAACACATCCATAGTCAAACTTATAATAAAACCTTCAATATATTATAGACGTTTTATATCATAATAAATCAACTTCAAACCTACATAAAATCCATCAAAGGATGTTGACATAGATGAAATCAAAACATTTTTAGAGAAATATCTCTTTCTGTTTTGAAATCATTTAAAAGTCACGTAATTATAGAAGAAATCATTTATATTTGAATATATTTTTATAATCTTTTAAGGGAATCATTGATGATGTTATAATAGAGGAAAATAGCTGCAACCACCGTATATGTAAAAAAAATATTCTTACCTTAATTTTGTTAAAAATGTAATAAAGTACCTAGTTTGGAAAATGATAGAAATATTCCTTTATAAACATCTCATACAATTCAAACAAGGGTATAAATGAATTTAAACCATATTCTATAAAATAGTAATAATGTTTTTAATTACATTTTTATGAAACCTGGATGTAGATGTTAAAGGGGTCCTGGTAGATACATACATAAACACAACCTCAGATAATTAAATGATTGTGAAATTAACCCTTACCGTGTACAGTTCCTTGGTCGAGGGTAGGATAACCTCATTTATAATGGTTAAATATTTTTTATTAAATTAAACAAGAATCATATACATTAATATGATATCATATATGATCTTTTAACCTTTCTTTGTTAATAATATTTTAGTATTATCGTCGTTTTGGCTGTTAATGGATTTGTTTTCCTTTATATTATTGGTTATGTGAGTCATATTTGTCATGTATCGGGTGTATATTCTTTATATAGATAATTATATCCAGTATTTAGACATTATTTTTACTCATCTAATGAAAATTAGTCTTGAATGGATACAATGGGGAATAAATACCATCACGTTCATGGAAACGGTAATCCGTACGTATGCACGAGCGACAATATCATTATTTTGATATTATAATATTATATAATCAGATGTTATATCATATATAATAAATCATTATCATGTTATATTTATTATTTAAATCAATTAAACATCATTACTATACCAATCCAAAAAATAATTTATTGAATAATAATTACACCACGGCAGGGAGACGGTAGGCCGTACGTACGCACGTATGGTGATATGTCATTAAAAAGATGTATAGAATAATGAATTGGGTTGTACCGTATTTATAATAACATAAAATTATATAGAAGATTATTTAGTTATTATTTTAGAGTGGAATGAACAATGAAAAAGGAAGTGGAAGAAGAAAGGTACTTGAAAGAGGTGATGAAATATTTACCTCATCTTCGGGTTCTTCATTCTGATTTGATCAAAAAGGCTATTTAGGATGGCTTTAGGAATAAAAGAAAGAATCCAGAATTAAGGTAGGATAGTTTAGAGGTATTTTGGGCAGATTTTGGCTGATCCAAATGAATTTTATTGTGTGAATTAGAGATAAGGGGAAGTTCCCTTTTATATGAGGGGTGAGGGGAACCTTAGGAAAATCTAGAAATATTATTTTATAAAAAAATAATTTTCTATTTCTAATGGCTCAAAAATTAAATATTAAAAGTATTAGGTGATTATGGGTCCAAAAAGACTAAAACCATAGGTTTTAGATAGGTTTGTGTCACTATAATAACATTATCTTTTAGATTTAACTATTATTTAAATAATTTGACATTTACCATGTCTCTTTGTATTTTTTAATTATATGGTCAATAAACATAATAAATACTTATAACCTAACCCCAAGTGGTACATTAATGATACAAATATCATTATATAAGTATTTTGGCCGAACCATAGATTTTTTGGAATAGAATGTCAATTAGTAATATAGTATTTATTTTAAAAACACTTTTATGTCAATTTTGACACTATTTGGTATTTTGTTTTTTCTAAATTTATAAAAGCATTATTAATTTGAAGACAATTAATATAACCGACCCTAACATGTAATATTAACCTATAAAATTAGTGTAATTTATAAAAAGTATGAAATTACATTTATTGGGATATTTATAATATCAATTATTTTAATATTTCATTAATTAGGTAATAACTACATCATCATTATGTCATAAATAAATTAAATTATATAATGTATAAAGAATATAAATAAAATACCATTATATAGGAAGTAATTTTATCTTTCTAATGAATATTTATAGTCTAGTTTATCTTTTTTATAACCCTATATTAAAAATGTTTTAGTTAATAATATTTGATTTTAACTCTTTTAACTCTTCTTTAAATAAAATAATTATAAGTGTCCTAATCTAATCCAAGTAGACCAAAGAGGTTCATATTTTATTCTAATATTTTTTTGGTCGAATTTTACTTCTCAAATTGAACTATGACATGTATTAGGGTAATAATAATATCATTTTAACCCTTAAATACCCTATTTACTTTTAACCATGGTAAATAAAAGTAAAAAGTTACTATTCACCAAAAATTATTTTCAACTTATTGAACCACATTTTCCATACTGATATAAACAAAGTCTCTATGATTTCTTAAATTCTACTCACATAAGAGGAAAAAATTATGTTTTATGTGAATTTGGAAATTCTCGTAGGGTGTGGATAAAAGGTGCTGAAAAGTTCAACAAAATTTTTATATATCTAAATTTACTATAAACTGACCTCAATGAATTACATTGAACATATATAGGTATTATGTATCTATTTTGACCTAAAATTTAAATAAATAAATAAAGAAATATTTTAATAAATATTTTGTTTTAAACTATAACTCAGTGTTTCTTACTATTCATAAATAATCGAAAGTTTTCAGATAAATACCAAAAAAATCACCCTAAGCTAATTTCGATATTCTGAATCCAAAAATGAAGTCCATTTTGAATGATAGAAGTTATAATATTTTAAAAATTGGGTATTACTATTCATAACAGCTAGTTTGATTGGGTTTGGTGTGTTAGAACTCAATGTTGCATACAACACACGCTATTGTATTATTCAAAAAGAAGCATACTGTGGAAGCTTTGGGTGTTACATTCTACCCTCATTCAAATAATTTCTTCCTCGAAATTTATAGAATATTACTGCATAAAATGACTCAGGTGGTTCTTCATCATATGTTCCTCAGGTTCCCACATCGCCTCTTCCATATTATGGTATATCCATAGAACATTTACCAAACGAGTCATCTGGTATCTCATCACTTGTTCTCTGGTATCAAGAACCTTAACACGATCTTCACCATAAGACAGATCAGGTTCTAGTTCTAATTCTTTATAGGTAATTACATTCATTGGGTTAGGCATTTATTTTCTTAACAGTGATACGTGGAATACGTCATGAACTTTGGGGACACTTGGAGACATTTCCAAATTGTAATCTGCATCCCAAATTCATTCTAGAATTTCGAAACGTCCGATGTACCTGGGACTCAATTTTCCCTTTTAATGAAATGTAACATCCTGGGTAATAATGAATAAAACATTTTCAAATTTATTAATATTTGTGAATTGAATGTTAATTTTAATTTAAATGGGATGTTATGTTTGATGGCTTACCCGATAGAGAACAACAGGTTTCTTTGAAATCTTACATTGCACACTAATAATATAATATTATTATTTTAAATTGCACATAACGTCGCGCCATCGTATTGGTGGAAAAGAATATAACTAAAAAAAATATGATTATATATGTTTGTTAAATATTTTTACATTTATCCAATAAAAGTTAGAGGCTTAAAATAAGAAAGGAATTCGATTTTAAGCATGAATACTCTAATATTCATTAAAGGGACGATTTACTGCCTTTTGATGGAGAACCACTTTAAATATAGTTTTGGACCTTTTTATATGTTATATCTGACAAAATAAAATTCTTCTTTAGAATTAGGACATCAAAATTTACATTGGGTGAAATTTTGGTATTTTTCTGATAAAATTCATTTTTTGATGAATAGTAAAAAATACTGTATTTTAATTCATAACTATGTATTAATATAATTTATTTATATGGTTATATTATCTTTTTAATTTTTTTTAAATTTAATTAGAATATATTTTTACCATTTAATCTAATGTTGGTCATTGTAATTAATTTCACATTGAAATTGGACATAAACAAGTATCAACCTTTTGATACTTATTATTTCTTAAAAACACGATATTTATTTTCACAACGGGAATTAATTTTAAATTAATTAATGAAACTTTTATGTTTTGAATTTGAAAAAATAGACATTATTTTTCAATTCAGAATATCAAATAATTATTTGGATGAATTTTTGGTATTTTTCTAAAAAACATCAATTTTTTATGAAGAGTGAAACAACTTAGTAGTAGTTAAAAAAATCGACTTTTACACTTAAATGAAATTTTACCGCCTCTGTGAGTTGAATCTCAAAAATTAGAGAGACACGGCTAATATCAAGAAGTAAACTTTTGTTCAATAAGATGAAAATATTTTTTGGTAAATTGTATCTTTGGACTTTTATTTACCGCGGTTAAAGGTAAATAGGGTAATTCAAGGTAAAAAGTATATTATAATAATACAAAATTATCTTAACACTTGTTGTAACCTAATTATATGAGTCATGGACGACCATGGGAATCCTTGGGTCGATTTTGGGACCCCATGGAGCCACTTGAGAGTGATAATGACTCTTTAGATTAATTAATTTAAAGTAAAGACAAAATGACACAAGAAAATATCTTTTAGTAAATTAATTTTTACATGGGGTTATATAAGTTATATTTTAGAAAAAAAAAATTCATTGGAAATATAAACATATTTACTACATGATGGTATTTTTTTTTAAATTTTTAGACATCAAATAAATTAAATTATTTATGAGATAATAATGATGCGTTGTTTACCTCGTTAATAAATGATTTAAAAAATAAGATTATAGTGGTTAAAATTTTATCCAAACTTGTCCAGTTCTGATTGGATGATTTTATTTCGAATATTAGTCATATTATCTTCGACAATAATGTGTTTTGGACCTTTTGAAACCGAATTTATGTTTATAATAAAATAATATTTTCACACTATCATATAGTGCTCCTCCTCTCCCTTATAAAAGGATACCACTTCTAACCAATTTTTCAAACTTTTCAAGCCTTTTGGATTTCGAAACTCTACCCAATTAATCTCCCTACATCCCTCTACTTCACCTAGAAGCCTTACCTTAGGTAGAAGGAATTTCAAGATGTCCTTATGGTTCAAACCAAATGGAGTTACCCAAATTAAAGGTAACAGATTCTCTTAATTTCATTTCTATTATTTTACTTCTCCAACCCCATGAACTCATTTTATTCCTTTCTTTTGTAAGAACACCATTATCTTCAATATACAAGGATGTTTTTATAAGAAGTATTTGAGCTACACTTACACACACCTCCATCTAATGGGTGAAGAACATAATGTTTTTTTGTGGATGGAAAACTAACGCCTCACGAAACGATGATTGTTAGATTATCTCGTATCACCTTTTATGGTGGTCATTATGATGGCACTGTATTTATATGCTATGTATATTATTTTTATGTTTTCTCTATGATTCTGTAATTTTTATTTAAAAATAGACTAATATGAATTCCAATATGTGTGACCACGATAATTTTATTTGAGGAAGTGCGGACTACCACCCCCTCAAGGTGATATGAATCGTTCATGACATTCATGGAATGTATAAAAGATAGAGTTAATTAAATTATGTAAAAAATATATCATATGAAATGATACTAGAATTATAATATACCTATGTATCAATATGTTTTAATTCCATTAAAATAATAAATAGAAATGAGAGTAGCGTTAATGCGTATGTACGACCTACAGTCTCTATGAAAGGTGGATTTCATTTCTTATATCCAAATGTTATATACATTTATAAATACATATATATACTGGATATATAATATAAATATGATATCTAAATAATTTATATTATAACACCTCTAGCTTCCATGATAGGCTTCTCTTTCAATAATGCAATACCTTGCATTGTACGCAGGTTCGAGATTCTAACACACCACGACCAATTAAAATAGCCATTATGAATAGTAATACCAACTTTCGGAAATTATATATATTTTATATTTGAAAATGGACTTCATTTTAGGATTCTGAATATTGAAATTATCCTATGTTGAATTTATGGTATTTTTCTGAGAACTTCCAATATTTTTATGAATAGTAAAAAATACTTAAAAACAAATTTTTTAATCAAAATAATTTATAGTGATAAATTATACTATTGAGTGGTTTTAAAGTGTAATTAGAATATATTTTTACCATTTTATCCAATGTTGTTCATTAGAATTAATTTCACTTTGAAATTGGACATAAACAATTGTCAATCTTTTGATATATATTGTTTCTTAAAAACACGCTATTGGTTGTGACAGCGTGAATTAATTATAAAATTAATTAATGAAACATATATGTTTTGATTTTTTTAAAATAGACATCATTTTTTAATTCATAATATCAATTATAGCTTAGGGTGAAATTTTTCCATTGTTCTGAAAAATTTCAATTTTTTATGAATACTGAAACCACTAAGTGGTAGTTAAAAAACTGATTTTTCGTTTAAAAGAAATATTACCACTTCTTTGATTTGATTTTAAAAAATCCGACATTCATGGTTGTCATTAGGAAGTAAAATGTGGTTCAATGGGATTAAAATAATTTTTGGTGAATAGTAACTTTTAAGTTTAATTAATCGCGATTAAAGGTAATTAGTGAAATTTAAGGTAAAAATGATATTATAAAAATATGAAATGACCTTTACACTTGTCCTACTAATCTTGGATGAGACATGGCCGACCAAGACAATCTATGGGTCAACTTGGGGACCCCATGGAGCCACTTCGGTAGGAAAATGACATTAAAAACTTTTTATTTAATGTTAAAATAAAAATGTCACAAACAAGAGTTGTTTTACTAAAAAAAAATTAAATGGGGTTATACAAGTTATATTTTTGACTATAAATATTAATTAGAAATCTAAAAGGATTTACTACATAATGATAATTTTTTTTTTAATTTTTAGACATTAAATAATTTAAATTATTTATGACACCATGATGATGCTTTGATTACCTCATTAATTAACAATTTAAATAAAATAAAAAGATAATGTAAAATATAATACTTACACTTGTCAAAAACCTATTGGATGAGTATATTTCGAATCCTTATCACCTTAACCTAGAAATATATAAGTGTGGGACCTTTAAAATGTGAAACTCATTATATAATAAAGTATCATTTCATGACTTTCCAAGAGTGCCCCTCCTCTCCTCTTATAAAAGGCCCCCACCACTACCACCTTACTCACACCTTCAAATACATCTGGCTCAGCCAACCTCTGCCCAAATACTCTCTAAACTTCCCTATCCTACTCTTTCAATCCTCACTTTGGGAATAATTCTTCCCAAGGAAGCCTTTGGGTCAAATCAAAAAAGAGATACTCGTTTTTAAGGTAATGTCTTCTCTTATGTTATTTTGTTTTATTTTTCTTCTCCAACCCCTTAAAATCTTTTTATTCCTTTCATTTGTAACAAAAAAAGTATGTTAAATATACTAAGATTTTTTTATATGTAGTATTCGAGCTACACATACACACACCAACATCTAATGGTTAAAGAACATATTGTTTCTGAGGATGGCGAATTTTTTCCTCACAAAACGATGATTCTTCAACACTCATATAACACCATAAAAGGTGGACATTAAGATGTCACTATATTTATATATGATATATAATATGTTTATGTTTTACTTAAGATTCTGTATTTTTCATTTATGGCATACCTTTATAATTTCCATTATGAGTAAACACGATAATTTCATTTTAGGAATTGCGGACTACCGCCCCTTCAAAGTGATTTGAATCGTTAATGCCAGATGTGGGATGTATAATGGATTAATTAAATGATATTATATATTATATTATACTTTAATTATAATATAACTTTATATCATTATGATTTCATTCCATTAAATACGAAATAGAAATGAAAGTAGCGTTCACGCGTACGTACGGCTTACTATCTCCATAAACGGTGCATTTCATTTATTACCTATAATTTTTATGTAATATTATAAATGCATGTATACACTGGATATATAGGTTATATATGATATCTACATAATTAATATAATTCTGGTGATAATGGATATCCTACCACATAAACAACTTGTAATTATAAGAAGTTTATTGTTAACTCAAGTACCGAAGATCGACAAAATGACCGTTATTGACATAAATAAATACATAATGTTCATAACATGGTAATAAGTGATATAAAAGGAATGATAAAATTGAAGAAGTTTCTTAAGCAATTATAAATTACCTCTAGTTTATTATTCAGGAGGTTAAAGAGCAGTCGAGTCAAGTCGGACACGAGGTAAGGGAAATTGTTAACCCAATTTCTGTTCATTGGGTTAATCTCCTACTTTCAAATTATGCCATGATATTATTATGTCCTATATTGTATTTGTACTTTATTTATGTGTACTTATAGTTTATACACATAATACTTATATTTTATTTAAAAAATGATCTTTGTAAGGGAACTTCTTAACCCAATTTCCATTCTTTGGGTTAATCTCATATTTTTAAATTATGTCATGATATTATTATGTCATATCTTGTACTTGTACTTTATTTATGTGTACCTATAGTAAATACACATAATAGATCTACTTTATTTAAAAAATTGATCTTTGTAAGGGTCTTCGTCTCAATCTCTATTCATTGAGGCATATTTTGTTTTATACACAACTTTCTTTTGTACGGTGTATAAACCCCTTTGACTTTTAATTTTATTCAAAAAGGAATTTTTTTTAAAAAGAATTTTACTAAATGAAAAAATTAATGTTTTTGAATTACGTATATGGTGACAACGACTTCTCCTCCGCCGTGACCACTATTTGTGTTTCGGCTTCCTCTACAAGCCATAACATTATTTTAAATGAAAAATAAATACAACATTTTAACATTATTTTATTTTGGTATTGAAAATGGTTTTGAAAGTGTTTTTATTATATCAATGTGTTGTATTGATATCTTGTGATTGAAATGTGTAAATGTTATGTTTCTTTTATGCATGTTTTATGTGATACGATTATGTTATCGTTTATGATATGTTTAAACCTGTTCATATGAGGAATGCATTGGACTTAATAAGTGATGGGTGGAGCCCGATATAGCTCCTCGATGCATCGACAGGTCTCATGAGACAAACGAATGTCTTGGCGTGAGGCCTTGACAAAATATTATTTGTAGTCTTGGCACGAGGCCTTGGCTACGTGGTTTTGATAGTCTGGCATTATGCATTCCATCATTATGAAAGTGGTTATTGATATTGCATGAGATTATTTGACCAGTAGAATATCCATGTGAATAAGTAATTGGAATTATTTCATTTTACTTTTTCCATATTATGCTGAAGTTCATGTTTAAAAGGATTTTTTTTAGTTATTCATTTCCTTAAATGTTTGTTTTTATTTATGAATGCTTCCGCTATATTGTTATCCTTACTGAGCATCTGAGCTCACCCCTTTCAATGTTTTAATATTTTCTAGGATGTGAAGAAGTATTTTATGAATGACCTGCAGGGATAGTCAGAAGTGGATATGAGTGTGGACTATGGAGACATTGTTATTGTATTTTTTCACTATATGATGTAATGTAACATTTATGAATGTATCTAGTGTTTCCAAGGCTATTAAACTAATTGGTCTTTCGAGACTTGATCTTTTGTGATCATGCTAATGTTAAAAAGTAATGCACTGACTCTGGGTAACTGGGGTCAGGGAGTTACAGTTGGAATCAGAGACAGTTTAGTACTAACCTTGGAAGCTAGATTTAGATAAACTCTGATTAGAGAACATTTCCATAAGATAGATGTTGAGGATTAGTATAAGAGAATTTCCTAGAATTTTTTTGTTGTAGAGATTTTGTTTTTTTTCCGAGCAATACATCCATGTCTGGATACGAGCAGGTACAGGCGGCTCTAGAACAAATGTACCTAGGGGTAAAACACGAAAACACCACTTTGAGCTAGACTCGAACTGGAACTGGTGCACGACAACGGGCCTTGCTGCACTCTTGGTTACGACACTCCTGGGGGATATTCTTAGGATAATTTCATTTTCTTTACAAACCATTATGAAGGGTTTATGAGTATATACTTCTCAAAGAAAAAATTTCTTTTTTTGATTATGGATTATATCCATAAATATTTCAAATTATGTTAGGTGTTTTTCAAGTATGTAATTATGCATTTTAATTCATAAACTAATATTTTTTATGACATTGTGTAGAAATGGAGCCTAGTGGGAGGAATGGAAACCGTATCAATGCACGCACTCCATGTAGGGATTACCCTCCTGCTCAAGATAATTATTGTGGAGCTGGAGATACAACTGGTGTTGATCAACTTATTACCATACTTGGACAACTCACTCAGGTTATGAATAATAACCTTACTCGTATGGATCACCCTGATCCACAACGTGGAGGATCAATGTTAGACCGCTTCATGAGGAAACAACTGCCAACATTTAATGGGGGTAAAAATACATTAGTAGCTGAGCAATGGATAAACTCCTTAGAGAAAATATTCCACGCCTTGGGGAGTAGTGAAAGGGAGAAGGTTGTCATGGTATTCTACCGTCTCACTGGAGATGCCGATCAATGGTGGGCTCTGATTCAAAACACAAAGGAAGATGAAGAAGTATCAAGTATGGAATGAAGGGAGTTTAAGGAAATTTTCTTAGAAAAATACTTTCCACATGACCATCGAGCAGATATGGAAAGGCAATTTCTGAGTCTGAGGCAGAAGGAGGATGAGAATGTCACCAAGTATGATGATAACTTTAGAAGGTTAGAGAGGCATGCTGCAGATTATATATTTAATCCAAGAAGTAATATTGACCATTTAATTGATGGGTTAAAACCATTTCTCCATCGAAATTTAGTATCACAATCTTTCTCAACGTATAAAGATATTGTCTCATGTTCTATCAAGAAAGAAAAGGAATTCTCTAAGTCTTATGACAACAAAGTAAAGCAATAGAAGAAGAGAACGGTGGAACAAAAGACAGATAATGGGAAAACAGGAAAGAAGGATTTTCCATTATGCGATAATTGTGGGAAGAATCACCCAGGTACATGCCTAAAAGGAATGAAAGTTTGTTATAAATGTGGAGAAAAATGTCACCAGGCTCGTGATTGCAAGGGAAAGAAAGAGGCTATCAATGTTGAATTCTATAATTGTAGGGAAATGGGGCATTATGAAAATGAATGTCCTAATAGTCATGGAAACTTACCTCAGAAAAGGCCAAGGGATCATGGAAAATATTATGGTGTTACTATAGTTGAAGTTGAATAATTATTGTATTGGTGCTTTTGGACTCAAGGATTATATTCTGGTTATAAGAATAATGTGATATATATAAGGATTTTAGTACAGTACTTGTTTTTTTCATTAAGGTTTTAATATAATTAAGGTAATCATATTTTTATTATGTGATAATAAGAGAAAATTTTCTTTGATTGGGGAATCTGATGTTACAATTGATTTTAGAATTTAGAGACCTTTTAGAGAATGTCTGGAAAAAGGTATTTTGGATAACTATAAAGGTTGAAATGGATTAAGTTGAACCTTGGATAGTATTTTTTAAGGTTAAAAACTATCTGAAGATTACATTTGGAATATTATAATACTGTATTTTTAGGAAAAGGAAAACCTGCAGGTCGAGGGGATAACCCGTCGCGTTGGACAAAGCTGTAGGAATCAAACCCACAACCATAGTGGGACATGCCTTTGTTACCTACCACTAGCCTACAGGAAGTCCCTGGATGTTACAAAAAAGTTTTTCTAATCTAAATGGTATGTGTTAATATTTGGAACCTTATAAAAATAGAAAAATTAGAATATTTTTGAGTTCTATTACCTTTTAGAGTGAATGATGGGTTTTTGGTAAAAATTTATTAAATAATGAAAGTCTACATGACAAGTAAGTATATTTCCTTATGTTCTTAGTAAATCTCCTAAGTAAATTCCTCAACTTTATAAAAGGTAACTTAAAACAAAAATTGTGCCGGTTAAATTTTCCAACTGAGGATTCAATGACCATTTAACCAATCACAACTTTTGATTTTCATGTGGTAAACTTTCTCCTAATCCTGTTTTCTACAACACTCCATCACACATTGATGGTTTGTTTCTCTTACATATCCATATTTTCATAGAATCTTAGTATGGGCTATCTCGGGTGACCTTTTTACTTCTCTTTCTTTCTTTTAAAGTTATATTTTTATTAACCTTAATTCCGATGTGCATTTTCCTCAAAGGTATTTTCTATTTTCAACCATATATTTTCAAAGAAAATTTTAAAAATGTTAGGACTCAATTTATTGATGGAGGGAGAATGTAACACCTCGAGCTTCCACAATACGCTTCTCTTTCAATAATGCAATAGATTGCATTGTACGCAAGTTCGAGATTCTAACACACCGCGACCAATCAAAATAGCCATTATGAATAGTAATACCCACTTTTTGAAATTATATATATTTTATATTTCAAAATGGACTTCATTTTTGGATTCATAATGTCGAAATTAGCCTATGTTGAATTTTTTGTAATTTTCTGAGAACTTCCAATTTTTTTATGAATAGTGAAAAATACTTAAAAACTACTTTTTTAATAAAAATAATTTATAGTGATAAATTATACTATTGAGTGGTTTTAATGTTTAATTAGAATATATTTTTAACATTTTATCAAATGGTGTTCATTAGAAATAATTTCACTTTGAAATTGGACATAAACAATTGTCAATCTATTGATATATATTGTTTCTTAAAAACACGCTATTTGTTGTGACAACAGGAATTAATTATAAAATTAATTAATGAAACTTATATGTTTGGAATTTTTTAAAATAGACAACATTTTTGAATTCGTAATATCAATTATAGCATAGGGTGAAATTTTGGCATTGTTCTGAAAAACTTAATTTTTTGATGAATAGTGAAACCACTAACTGGTAGTTAAAAAACTGATTTTTCATTTAAATGAAACATTACCACTTCTGTGATATGATTTTCAAAAACCCGACATAAATGGTTGACATTAGGAAGTAAAATGTGGTTCAATGGGATTAAAATAATTTTTGGTGTATACTAACTTTTATGTTTATTAATCACGATTAAAGGTAATTAGTGGAATTTAAGGTAAAAATGATATTATAAAATTATGAAATGACCTTTACACTTGTCCTACACCTATTTTTTGAGTCATGGACGACCAAGACAATCTATGTGTCAACTTGGGGACCCCATGGATCCACTTTGGTGGGAAAATGACATTAAAAACTTTTTATTTAATGTTAAAATAAGAATGTCACAAACAAGAGTTGTTTTACTAATACAATTTTCAAATAGGGTTATACAAGTCATATTTTTGACTATAAATATTAATTAGAAAGGTAAGAATATTTCCTACATCATGATAATTTTTTTTATAATTTTTAGACATTAAATAAATTAAATTATTTATGACACCATGATGATGCAGCAATTACGTCATTAATTAATAATTTAAATAAAATAAAAAGATAATGTAAAATATAAGACATACAATTGTAAAAAACCTATTTTATGAGTATATTTCGAACCCTTATAACCTTATACTAGAAATATATAATTTTGGGACCTTTAAAATCAGAAAATCATTATATAATAAAGTAACATTTCATGACATTCCAAGAGTGCCCCTCCTCTCCTCTTATAAAAGGCCCTCACAACTACCACCTTACTCACACCTTCTAATCCTTTTAGCTCGTCCAACCTCTGCCCAAATACTCTCTCAACTTCACTATATTACTCCTAGAAGCCTCAATTTGGGCATAATTCTTACCAAGTAAGCCTTTGGCTCAAATCAAAAAAGAGATACCCGATTTTAAGGTAATGTCTTCTCTTATGTTATTTTGTTTTATTTTGCTTCTCCAACCCCTTAAACTGTTTTTATTACTTTATTTTGTAACAAAACCAGTATCTTCAATATACTAGGATGTTTTTATAAGAAGTATTAGAGTTACACTTACACACACCTACATATAATAGTTAAAAAACATATTGTTTCTGTGGATAGAGAATTTCTGCCTCACAAAACGATGATTGGTCAACACTCATATAACAACTTCAAAGGTGGGAATTAAGATGTAACTACATTTATATATGATATATAATATGCTTCTGTTTTACTTACGATTCTTTATTTTTAATTTATGTCATACCTTTATGATTTCCATTATGGGTAAACGTGATAATTTCATTTTAGGAAGTGCGGACTACCGCCCCCTGAAAGTGATTTGAATCATTAATGCCATATGTGGAATGTATAAAGGATGAAGTAAATGATATTATATATGATATTATACTGTGATTATAATATACCTTTATATCATTATTATTTCTTTCCATATAATATGAAATAGAAATAAATGTAGCGGTCATGCGTACGTACGGCTTACCGTCTCCATGAATGGTGCATTTCATTTCTTACCTCTAAATGTTACGCAATATTATAAATGCATGTATATACTGGATATATAGGATATATATGATATCTACATAATTAATATAATTCTGGTGATAATTGATATTCTACCACATAAACAACTTGTAATTATAAGAAGATTATTGTTGACTCAAGTACCAAAGATCGACAGAATGACCGTTATTAACATAAATAATTACATAATGTTCATAACATGGTAAAAAGTGATATAAAAGGAATAATAAACTTGAAAAAGGTTCTTAAGCAATTATAAATTAACTCTAGTTTATTATTCATGAGGTTAAAGAGTGGTCAAGTCAAGTCGGACAGGAGGTAAGGGAAATTATTATCCCAATTTCTGTTCATTGGGTTAATCTCCTACTTTCAAATTATGCCATGATATTATTATGTCCTATCTTGTATTTTTACATTATTTATGTGTAATTATAGTGAATACACGTAATATTTCTATTTTATTTAAAAAATTATCTTTGTAAGGGAACTTCTTAACCCAATATCCATTCTTTGGGTTAATCTCCTATTTTGAAATTATGTCATTATATTATTATTTCCTATCTTGTATTTGTAATTTATTTATTTGTACCTATAGTGAATACACATAATAGATCTACTTTATTTAAAAAAATGATCTTTGTAAGGTTCTTCGTCTCAATCTCCTTTCATTGAGGCATATTTTTTTTACACACAACTTTCATTTGTATGGTATATAAAACCCTTTGACTTTTATTTTTATTCAAAAAGGTATTTTTTTACAAAGTGTTTTACTAAATGACAAAAGGAATGTTTTTGTCTTACCTATGTGGCGACAACGACTTCTCCACCACCATGACCATTATTTGTGTTTCATCTTCCTCTACATGCCATAACATTATTTTAAATGAAAAATAAATACAATGTTCTAACTTTCTTTTATTTTCGTATTGAAAATGGTTTTGAAAGTGTTTTTATTATATCAATGTGTTTTATTAATATCTTGTGATTGAAATGTGGTAATGTTATGTTTCCTTTATGCATGTTTTATGTGATACAATTATGTTATGGTTTATGATATGTTTAAACTTGTTCATATGAGAAATGAATTTGACTTAGTATGTGATGGGTGGAGCCTGCTATAGCTCCTCGATGCATCGGCAGGTCTCATGAGACAAACTAGTGTTTTGGCACGAGGCCTTGACAAAATCTTATTCGTAGTCTTGGCATGAGGCCTTGGGTATATGGTTATGATAGTCTGACATTATGCATTCCACCATTATGAAAGTGCATATTGATATTGCATGAGATTATTCGACCATTAGAATATCCATGTGAATAAGTAAATGACATTATTTCATTTTACTTTTTCCATATTATGATAAAGTTCACATTTAAAAGGCTTTTGCTTTAGTTATACATTTCCTTAAATTTTTATTTTTATTTATGAATGCTTCCTCCATATTGTTATACTTACTGAGCATCTGAGCTCACCCCTTTCGATGTTTTAATATTTTCCAGGATGTAAAGAAGTATTTTATGAATGACCTACAGGGATAGTCAGAAGAGGATATGAGTGTGGACTATGGAGACATTGTTATTGTAGTTTTTCACTTTATGATGTAATGTAACATTTATGAATGTATCTAGTGTTTCCAAGGCAACTAAACGAATCAGTAATTCGAGACTTGAACTTTTGTGATCATGCCAATGTTACGAAGTAATGCACCAACTCTGGGTAACTGGGGTCGGGGCGTTATATATATCATTCAGGATATAATGTAATTTTGACCACATGGAAAATTGTAATTATAACAAGTTCATTTTTGACTCGAGTTCCGAACATCAATAAAATATTTAATATGAAATCAAATCATTAACTAATTATTATAGGAAGGTAATAAGTGATATAAAAGGAATAATAAAATTTAAATGTGTTCCTAATAATGTACAAATTAAATTATATTTATTATTCAGGAAGAACAAGGAATACACAAGACAATTCAGACTTGAGGTAAGGGGTTTCTTATCTCACTTTTAATTCCGTGAGATTTACTTTGTTCACTACTTATTTATTGCATGTGGTGTGTGTACTTCCCATGATTGTATTCATTGTGTAATATAATTTAATTTATGGATATTTACATCATCATTGTATGATCCATCTTTCATGGGATGTATGTTTTGTAAGCTACGGAATTGGTAAGGTAATTAAAATTTTCAATTTCCACTCATTTGGAATTACACATACTTTTTTGATTATTTTACTCCTAGATTATGTGTGGAATCAATATTAATTTAATTATGTCATGATTTACACTCCCCTTTCTATGGATATAATTTTGATATAAATAATAAATACATTGATATATTCTCAATTCATCGATATGAACATGATAGGAGTAATTTTAACTCAATATCCATTTATTGAGTTAAACATTCAATTTATTGGAGTTGTTTTTGCAAGAATATGTGTGAATGTCCTTTGATTGATTTACACTGAATATCCAATAATATTAAGTTTATTTATATTCTTCATAAATAATTATGTCGTTGATTTATCCTTAACCTAAAAATACAGTCTTTATAAGAGATTTCATTTCAATTTACATTCCATTGAGACTTCTTTGTTGTTACACACCAATTCCCTTTTATATGGTGTATATAATGTACTTTGACATAGTATATCATGAATCCATTTATTCTCATGATATTATAATTTTTTGATTACCTCAATTATTTGTATTCAACTGTCTCTCTTTTTCTTAGGAACTCTAACTAAAATATCATTTTAAAATGTTTTAAATATTTATTAATCTAAATCATTTTCATTAATGTCCATGTTTTAAAAATGGTTTTAATGATTTATTTATAATAACATTAATATTTTAAAATTAAAAAATCATTTTAAATGTTTCAAAGTGGTATGGGACACTTTGATTCAAAAATCTATTTTAAAGGGCTTCTTGACAAATAGTGTGACTTTTAAATGATTCCACGAAAAGGGGGATATCTCTCTCAAATAGTTTTGATGACTATTTTCATCTATGTCGATATCCTTAATTATTCCAAATTGAGGTTAATCTATTACAATAAAACCTTCCATATTTTATTGAATTAGTTATGATAGATTGTGAATGTGCTATTTTTATACCATTCAAGGTTTGTGGATAAAGTATTGAAATTTAATATGATAGTTTCAATACGAATGTTTATGTTATGTTTCCAAGATTTCATATGAGGAATAAATTGGACATAGTAAGTGACGAGTGCAGCCCATTATAGATCCTTGATGCATCAGTAGGTATCATGAGACAAACTAGTGTCTTGGCACAATACCTTGACAAAATCTTATTTTTAGTCTTATAACAAGGCCTTGACTATGTGGTTATGATTGTCCGACATTATGCATTCCATCATTATGAAAGTGGTTATTGATATTTCATTTGATTATAAGACTAGTAGAATATCCATTTGAATATGTAAATGGCATTATTTCATTTTTTCCCATATTATTATGATAATCATGTTTAAAAGGATTTTTTTTATTTATGCATTGCCTTAAATGTTAATGCTTATATATGATAGTTTTTGATATATTCTTATCCTTAATAAGAATTTGAGCTCACCCATTTCTTTGTTTTATTTTTCCAGGATGTGAAGAAGTTAGTTATGAGTTACTTACAAGAAAAACCAAGGAAGATTGGATGTTTCCAATGGAATAATTTAGTGTTGTTTCTCTTTTCATGTTGTAATTTTGACCTTATGAATTTATCTAGTATATTCAAGGCCACTAAACTGATCGGTCTTTTGGGTCATGATTTCCTTCTATCATGCTAATGTTATGTAATAATGAACCGACTCTAGGTAACTGGGGTCTGGGCATTATAGTTGGTATCAGAGGAATTTTATTACAAACCATGGAAACTAGATTTAGATAAACTCTGTTTGGAGCACATAACCCTAAGATAAACTATGAGAATTAGTATAGAATAACTTCCTAATATATCAGTATTATAGGGATTTTTGAGTTTTCCAAGAAATACATCCCTGTCTAGATACGAGTAGGTAGAGGTGGATCTGGCATAGATTTACCTAGGGGTAAAACCTGAAAACACCGCTTTGAGCAAGACTCGAATGGGAACTGGTGCACGAAAACGGGCCTTGCTGCACTCTTAGTTACGACACTCCCATTGGATATTCTTAGGATAATTTAAATTTCATTACAAACTGATTTGAATGATTTTAATATAAGATGATAATAAATGACCATGGTTAATCCTATGGTGTGTCAAAATTGAAAATATAGTTTCATGATATTTTATAAATTATTTTATGACTACTGTTACACACACAATGCTTTCTGGTTTTAGTCAATGGCTGGATTACAAGTAATTCATTGTAACATAGATCATGATGTACAAGGTGGGAATGATGGTGGAAATGAGAAAAAAATGGAATGTTGATAGGCGTAAAAGATATCGTGTTCATGCCAAATCAGTTTTCCAACAATATGATCCACAAAATATATATTAACCAACTCCCAGACTCAACAAAGAAGAGAAAGGTGATGAATGATAAGAGCTATAGTAGTGGAGACCATAGAGAAATGAATCCACAATTTCCATCACGCAGGAAATAAGGAAGGAGAAACCCAAGAAACTATCTCAATGAAACAAAGAAATTCTTTACGGTGGGAAAGAAGGACGTAATGTGAAGAATTTCCCAGGAAAAATTACGAATACTATGGAGGAAAATAAAAATGGTCCCATGAATCCATTTACAATAATTTTCCGGAAATGTTGGGTACATAGCCATTACCTGAGTGAATTCCCTATTCAATAGTATATTTTCATGGTAATAGAAGAAGATATGTGGAAATAAATGGTTGGAGAATTATTTAAATGTATTAGTGCTCCTTGTTGATGGGGTTAATTTGGAATAATTTCCTATTGTATTTTTAACCCTACAATTAGTCATGTGAAAGTGATATTTGAGGAAGACTTAACTTATCTCTTGTGGATATAGCTATAAATAACCATTTGGTTTTAGATGATCATTGGGTTTGAGGCAATTACAGGTTATAATATTCTGGGATGAAAATGCAAGGCATGAGATAACATTTGTGGTCAGATTATGTTATGGTTATTTTGCGGAATTTATCTCATTTTGGTAATGTTATAAAATATAGTTTTTTAAAAAGGACAACATGCAGACCATGTGGCAACCCATCGCGTCAGACAATGCTTTGGGAATTGAACCCACAACCAGAGTGTGATTGGGATTTACCGCCTACCCCTGGACTACGTGAAGTCATTGGTTTGTGTGACTAATTATTTTTTGTTAAATGATTTTATTGATAAAAAATAGGTCCAATTGTGGTATTATCAAATGAATACCCTTATAATAGGAAAATTATTTTGTGGTTATGTTATAAATTTTATTTATAAGATGTTCACTTTGTTGGGAACACTATATGCCCAAGGAAAACAGAATACTATGGGATTTCATTTGAGGATTAATGGTGTATTTTTATCTATGTTTTTATTGTCTATTTATAGTGATTTGGGTTATTTATGGAAATATGTAACCTGTAATGGAGAATATTTGATTAGGTTAACTAATTTTAAGTTTGTGACTTTATGTTTAGTTGAAGTCATTTGGAGTTACAATTTAACGTAGAAGACTATGTAATCAAATTCATCTATGTTTTGGGTTTCAAAATTAGATTAGATTATACTGATGGATTTTGAGGACAATTTTTTATTTAATGGTATTTATTAAACTTTGGGTATAGTTGGTTTAATTTTAGAAATTAAGATTAGTATTTCTTTCTCTAAAGGATTATACTTTTTGGGGATCATCTGATCTTCTACTAACCAATTTGGTGGTGGTTAATCTCTAAAGTCAAGGTAAATATATTGTTTATCCTTTTTGGATCATGTGATTCTCTATAAGTTGATTCTAGCTCTTCCGGTGTGACCAGGTCATCTTAAATACTTATCGTTTAAAATAAAGATGAGTTGGTGGAAGAAATTTATTAAAGAATGAAACTCTACTTAAAAAGTAAGTATGTCTCTTTATGTTCTTAGTCAATCTCATAAAAAAATTACTCAAATTTATTAAATTGATCATAAAACAAAAAAATTGCTATCCGTTTACTTTTCCTACTGGGAAACTAATGACCATTTATCCGATCACATGTTCGTGATTTTCTTGTTGTTAACATTCTCTTAATCATGTTTTCTATCCCTCTCCATCAGAACATGACACTTTTTTTCTCCTTCATATCCTTGTTTCCATGGAATAATAGTATCTATTGTCTCGGGTAACCTTTTTACTTCTCTTAATTTATTATAATGTGATAGTTTTATTGACTCCTTTTTCGATGTGAGGATTTCAATGAAGTTTATGAGCCCAATTTTTAAATTGTGAGGATAAAATTCCCAAAAGGGGGAAGGATGTAACATCCTGGGTAAATAAAGAATAATACATTTTCATATTTGTTAATATTTTTGAATTAAATTTTAATTATAATTTAAAGGTAATGCTTTGTTCTATGGCTTACCCGATACACAACAACAGGTTCCTTTGAAATCATTCGTTGCACATTAATAATATAGTTTTATTATTTTAAATGGTACTTAACGTCAAGCCATTGTATTGGTGGAAATGAATATAACTAACTAAAATATGATTATATATTTTTGTTAAATTTTTTTACATTTATCCAATAAAATTTAGAAACTTAAAATAAAAAATTAATCTGATTTTAAGCATAAATACTCTATTATTCATTAAAGGGTCGATTTTCCGCCTTTTGATGGGGAACCTCCTTAAATATAGTTTTGGTCGTTTTTATATGTTATATTTTTAAAATTAAATTCTTATTTTAGGATTGGGTCATCAAAATTTACTTTGGGTAAAATTTTTGTTTTTTTCTGATAAAATTCATTTTTTTGATGAATAGTGAAATATACTGTATTTTAATTCAAAACTGCGTTTTAATATAATTTATTTATATGGTTATATTTTATTTTCAATTTGTTTTAAAGTGTAATTAGAATATATTTTTACCTTTTAATCCAATGTTGGTCATTGGAATTAATTTCACTTTGAAATTGGACATAAACAAGTATCAATTTTTGATAGTTATTATTTCATAAAAACACGGTATTTGATTCAACAACGAGAATTAATTTTAAATTGCTTAATTCCACTTTTTTTGAATTTGGAAAAATAAAAATCATTTTTTAATTCGTAATATCAATTATAGCTTAGGCTGAATTTTTGGTATTTTTCTGAAAAACATCAATTTTTGATGAATAAAGAAACCACTTGGTTGTAGTAAAAAAAGAGAGTTTTACATTTAAATGAAATCATACCGCTTCTGTGAGTTGAATATCAAAAATCCAAGAGACGCGGTTAATATAAATAAGTAAAATGTGGTTCAATAAGATGAAAATATTTTTTGGTGAATATTAACTTTTGACTTTTATTTACAATGGTTAAAGGTAAATATGGTAATTCATGGTAAAACGTATATTTTAATAATACAAAATTACCTTAACACTTTTCCTAACCATATTATATGAGTAATGTATGACCATGGGAATCCTTGGGTCGATTTTGGGACCCCATGGAGCCACTTGAGAGTGATAATGACTCTTTAGATTAATTAATTAAAAGTGAAGGCAAAAATGACACAAACAAATATATTTTAGTAAATTAATTTTTACATGGGGTTATAAAAGTTATATTTTCGTCTATAAATTTTATTTGGAAATATAAAAATATTTCCTACATGATGATATTTTTTTTAATTTGTATACATCAAATAAATTAAATTATTTATGACATAATAATGATGCCCTATTTACCTCATTAACAAATGATTTAAATAAATAAGATTATAATGATTAAAATATTATCCAAAACATGTCCAATTATGATTGGATGATTTTGTTTTGAATACTAGTTATCTTATCTTCGAATTTAATGTGTTTTAGAACTTTTAAAATCGAATATGTGTTTATAATAAAATAATATTATCACACTTTCCTAAAGAGATCCATCTCTCCCTTATAAAAGGATACCACTTATAACCAATTCTTCACACCTCTCAAGCCTTTTGGCTCATCCATCCTCTACCCAATTAAGTTCCCTACATACCCTTACTCCACATAGAATCTTTACCTTAGGCAGAAGGAATTTCAAGAAGTCATTTTGCTTCAAACGAAACGGAGTTACCCAAATTAAAGGTAACATTTTCTCTTAAATTCTTTTCATTTATTTTACTTCTCCAACCCCATGAAATGTTTTTATTCCTTTCTTTTGTAAAAAAACAGTATCATTTATATACTAGGATTCTATTATAATAAGTATTTGAGTTACACTTACACACCGCTCCATCTAATGGGTGAAGAAATTAATATTTCTATGGATTGAAAACTAACGCCTCACGAAACGATGATTGTTCGATTATCTCATACCGCCTATTATGGTGGACATTATGATGGAAATGTATTTATATATAATGTATATTATGATTATGTTTTCTCTATTCTTCTACAATTTTCTTTTAAAAACACACCAATATGAAATCCAATATTTGTGACCACGATAATTTTATTTGAGGAAATGCGGACTACTGCCCCCTCAAGGTGATATGATTTTCTCTTGACATTCGTGGAACGTATGAAGGATAGAGTTAATTAAATTATGTAAAAAATATATAATATTATATTATACTATAATTATAATATAACTATGTATAATTATGTTTTAATTCCATTAAAATATAAAACATAAATGAAAGTAGCGTTCATGCGTACGTACGACTTACTGTCTCCAGGAAAGGTGCATTTCATTTCTTATCTCCAAATGTTATGTACAGTTAAAATACATATATATACTGTATATGTAATATATATATGCTATATAAATCATTAATATCATTATGGAGATAATGTAATTTTGACTACATGGACAAATTGTAATTATAACAAGTTCATTTTTGACTCAAGTTCCGAACATCAATAAAATATCTAATATGAACTCATATAATTAACTAATTATTATAGGAAGGTAATAAGTGATATAAAAGGAATAATAAAATTAAAAATTTTTCTTTAATCAAGTATAAATTAAGTTATGTTTATTATTCGGGAAGAACATGGAACACACAAGACAATTCAGACTTCAGATAAGGGGATTCTTATCTCACTTTTAATTCCAAGAGATTTACATTGTTCACCATTTATTTATTGCATGTGGTTTGTGTAATGACCATGATTGTATTCATTGTGTAATATAATCTAATTTATGTATATTTACATCATCATTGTATGATCCATCTTTCATGGGATGTGTGTTTTGTAAGTCACCTAATTGGTAAGGGAATTACAAATTTCAATTTCCACTCATTTGGCATTACGCATACTTCATTGATTATTTTACTCCAAGATTATGTGTGTAATCACTATTAATTTGATTATGTCATAATTTCCACTCCGCTTTCTGTGGATACACTTTTGATACACATAATCACTCCATTTATAGATTCTCAAGTCATCGATATGAACTTGTTAAGAGTAATTTTAACTCAATCTCCATTTATTGTGTTAAACATACAATTAATTAGTGTGGTTTTTACAAGAATATGTGTGAATGTCCTATGATTGATTTACAATGAATATCCAATCATATTGAGTGTATTTATATTTTTCACACAGAATTATGTCGTTGATTTATCCTTAACCTAAGGATACATTCTTTATGGCAGATTTCATTTCAATTTACATTCCATTGAGACTTCTTTGTTGTTATACACCAATTCCATTTTATATGGTGTATATAATGTACTTTGACCTAGTATATCATGGATCCATTTATTATCATGATATTATAATGTTTTTATTACCTCAATTATTTTTATTAAAGTGTCTATCTTTTGGTTAGGAACTCTAACTAAAATATCATTTTCAAATGTTTTAAAGATTTATTATTATAAATCATTCTCATTAATTTCAATGTTTTAAAAATGTTTTAAGGATATATTTATATGGGCATTAATGTTTTAAAATTAAAAATTCCTTTTAAAATTTTTAAAGTGGTATGGGACACTTTGATTGAAAAATCTATTTTAAACAGCTTCTTGACAAATAGTGTGACTTTCAAATGTTTTCAAGAAAAAGGGGGATATTTACCTTAAATAGTTTTGATGATTATTTTCATCTATGTAAATATCCTTCATTATTCTCGATTAAGGTTAATATAATACAATAAAACCTTCCATATTGTATTGAATGAGTTATGTTTGACTACAGATGTAATATTTTTTATACCATTCATGAGTTGTGGATAAATTATTTACATTTCTTATTCTAGTTTTAATACGAATGTTTATGTTATGTTTCAAAATTTTCATATGAGGATTGCATTGGACATAGTATGTGATGGGTGGAGCCTGATATAGCCCCTTGATGCTTCAGTAGGTCTCATGAGAGAAACTAGTGTATTGGAACAATGCCTTGACAAAATCTTATTTGTAGTCTTGGCACAAGGCCTTGACTATGTGGTTATGATAGTCTGGCATTATTCATTCCATAATTGTAAAAGTGGTTATTAATATTGCATGTGATTATTCAACTAGTAGAATATCCATGTGAATAAGTAAAAGGCATTATTTCATTTTTTTCCATATTATGTTGATGTTCAAGTTTAAAAGGCTTTTGTTTTAGTTATTCATTTCCTTAAACGTTTATGCATATTTATGAATGTTTTGGGTATATTGTTATCCTTACTGAGAGTTTGAGCTAATCTCTTTCTATGTATTATTTTTCCATGATGTGAAGAAGTTAGTTGTGAGTGACCTGTATGAATAATCTCGGAAGGTTGGATGTTTCCAATGGAATAATTTAGTGTTGTTTCTCTTTTAAAGTTAAAATTTTGACCTTATGAATGTATCTAGTATTTCCAAGGCTAATAAACTGATCGGTCTTTCAGGACATGATTTCATTGTATAATGTCAATGTTATGTAATAATGCTCAAACTCTGGGTAACTGTGGTCGGGGCGTTACATGAAACGTATCACACCCTTCCATGGAGATACCTTCAATAAAACATGTTCTCTTACCTAAAATTACAAATCCTTCCTTTGGTTATTGGCATAGATCTTCTGCCTACATTGAGCTTCTTTGATGTGGGTTTGGATTACCTTCACTGTTTTCATTGTTTCCTCCACAAGTACTAGGCCTACGAGTTTTCTTTTGCCGACGTCATCCCAACAAGTTGGTGTACATCATCTCTTTCTATATAACGCCTCATATGGTGCCATCTAAATACTTGAATGTAATCTATTATTATTGGAAAATTCTACCATAGGTAAATATTGATCCCACATGCCTTTAAATTCAAGTGAGGATGATCTCAACTTGTCTTCTAAGGTTTGAATAGTCCATTCAGATTGTCCATCAGTTTGGGGGTGGTAGGAAGTGCTCAAATGAAGTTCAATATCCATGGCTTTCTGAAGACTTTTCATGAATCTTATGTTAAACGGGGATCACGATCAGAAACAATCGATAGTGGTACTCCATGATGTATTATAATGTTATTAATATATAGTTTTTTAAACGTTCAAGTGGTAAATCTTCCATTATAGAAAGAAAATTTGATGACTTGGTAAGATGATCAACAATTACCCATATTGCATTATTATTTCTAGGAGTATTTGGTAGTCCCATGACAAAGTCCATCGTAATATTATCCCATTTCTACTCCGGTATGGGAAGAGGTTGCATGACTCTTCTAGGTTGTTTCCTTCTAACTTTCACTTGTTGAAAAACCATACATCTTGATACAAAATCAGAAATCTCCCTCTTCATGTTGTCCCACCAAAAATGTTCCTTCAAATATCTATACATCTTAGTGCTACCATGGTTTATAAAGAAATTGGAAATATGAGAATCATCCAACAATTCCCTTTTTAGATCACGTGTATCGGGAACACAAAATCTCTTCCCAAATTTCAAAATTCTATCATCATACACAATGTCACTCAACCTCCCATCATTCACAGCATTAATCATATTTTGAAACTCTTCATCATCAGTCTGAGAACTCTTTATCCTTTCTAGTAATGATGATTTTCCAACCATTAGAAAAAGTATTTATGTTTCACCTTCCATGGTTATTCCCATATCCATATTTACTATATCCATGAAATAAGGATCCCTTTCAACACTCATCATGTCTAGAACTCCATGATATTTTCTTCTCAAAGCATCTGCCACATTATTTTCCTTCTCCAAGTGGTCGTGTATCATGGAATCATAATCCTAGATTATATATATCAATCTCATTTTCCTCATGTTGAGTTCATTCTATGAGAAAATATAATTCAAAGTCTGGTGATCAGTATATATCTCACATTTTTCACCGTAGTGATAATGTCTCCATATATTCAAAGAAAATATTGCAGCTGCTAACTCAAGATCATGAGTGGGATAGTTTTATTGATGAATTTCTAGTTGTCGTGATGAATAAGTAATATCCTTATCATTCTGCATAAGGACTAAAACAAGTCCATTCATTGAGGCATTACTTTGAATAACAAAGCCATCATTCCCTAATGGTAGAGTCAAGATAGGATCATTGACTAATCATCTCTATAGTTCTTCAAAATATTATTGACAATAATTTGTCCAAACAAATTTTACCCCTTTTTGTGTGGGCTTTTTTAATGGGTTTGCCAACCGAGAAAAATTCTGGACGAGACGTCGATAATAACCTCCTAAACCAATAAAATTGTGTACGTCAGTTAGACTCTCTGGTGCTAGCCATTCTTGGATTGCATTGGTCTTTGAAGGATTAATGGAAATTCCATCCTTAAAGACAATATGGCCCAGAAAAGGAATATCATGAAGCTAGAATTCACACTATCTGAACTCCCCATATAATTCATTTCTTCTAAGTGTCTTCAGGATAATGAGCATGTGATTTTCATGATCTTCATATATTTTGGAGTATACCAAGATATCATCAATAAATAACACAATAAAATAATTGAGATATTCTTGGAAAACTCTATTAATTAGATCCATAAAGACATAAGGTGCATTAGTCAATCCCAAAGGCATTACTGTAAACTCGTAATGCCCGTACCGGGTTTGAATTGTTGTATTCAAGAATGTATTCATTCTTCATGCACAACTGATGGTATCCAGAACGAAGGTCAATCACTGAAAAGTATTGATCTCTATGATGTTGGACAAATAAATCAATTATTTCAGGTAGATGATACTTGTTCTTTATTGTTATAGCATTGATCTCACTATATTCAAAACACGGCCTCATAGATCCATCTTTCTTCTTATCAAAAATAATAGGGTATCCCCATGGAGAAACACTAGGGTGAATAAATCCCTTTTTATCAATTCCTCTAGTTGATTCTTTAGTTCTAATAATTTTAAATTTTAAATTCTATAATGGGTCTTTGATATGGGCCATTAAACAAGAATTAAATCAATAGAAAACTAAATTTGTCATTCTGGATGATATCCCGGTAAATCTTCTGGAAACACATCAACATATTCTTTCACAATAGGTAGAATATCTATTTGAACATTTTTTACCCACCTATAGTTATTTCATTCTATTCCTCCCCAATAATTGAATTTAGTTTACCTACTGGGGGTGTATCTTGATTAGAATTTAGGGGTGATGATCCTGCTCTAAATATAAGGTGTTCTTTATCATCACCATCAAAAATTATAACCTCATTATTCTTAAAATAAATATCTTCATCATGGTCCAAAATCCAATCCATTCTAAGGATTATATCAAATTAAATCATGGGTATGGCGATGAGATCAACATATAAAGAAAATTTATATGCCCTAAAGGGAACTGATTCACAAAACATTGTAGCAATGATACTTCCCTTAGGAGTTTTTACTGACAACTCCCTTGTTAAATCAAATTGGAAATATCTAATTTTCTTAGAAAAATAAAAAGATATGAAACAATGCGATGATCTTGATTCAAATAATGCATTGTCTAAACATGAGGAAACCATTAAATTACCTGCCACCACATCTTTCAGAGCTTCAAACTTAGTAGTGGTGATAGCATAACCTTGACCTTGATCCCTTGTCCTTTTCTGAGGTATGTTCCCCTGATTCTTATGATATTCATTCGCATAATTCCCCTATCTCTACAATTGTTGCATTCATCATCGACAGCCTCTTTCTTCCCCTTGAAATCACGAGCATGATGGCCATTTTCCCCACCCTTGTAACATAATCCCATTCCCTTCAGGAAAGTACCATGGTGTTTTTTCCCACATTTACTGCAGGATGGTTATTCAACTTTTTGCTTCTTCCCCTTGTTACCATTTCTAGAGTGTTAATCAGATCTCTTATTCTCTTACTTTTCTTTAAAGTTGTAAACTTAGAGAATTATTTTTCTATCTTGATAGCACATGAGACAATATATTCCTACGACGAGAAAGATTTTGAGACTAACACTCGACGGAGAAATTTCTTTTGACCATCAAAGAAATGATAAATATTACTTCTTAGGTTACATTTATAATCTACAACATGAATCACTACCCTTGTAAATTTAGCCTAATACATTGCAAGATTATCATCTTCCTATTTCCTGAAACTCAAAATTTTCTTTTCCATATTTGCTCGATGGTCAAAAATAAAGTATTTTTATAAGAAAACTTCTTTAAACTCCCTCCATTCCATATTTGATACTTTATCATCTCACTCTGTGTTTGAATCAATGACCATTATTGATCAACATCTCCAGTGAGGCGGTAAATGGCCATGATAACTTTTTCCCTTTCGCTACTCCCCAAGGTGTGGAATATTGTCTTTATAGAATTTATCCATTTCTCAGGTACTAGTGGATTTTTACCACAATTGAATGTTGGTGGTTGTTTCCTGATGAAGTGATCTAACATTTATCCTTTACGTTTCAGATCAAAGTGCTCTATATGGTTAAGGATATTATTCATAACCTGAGTTAGTTGTCCCAATATGGTGATTAGCTGATCAGCACCAGTTGTATCACCATCTCAACTATAATTATATTGAGTAAAAGGGAAATCCATACATGGATTGTGTTCAATGATACAGTTTCTATTCCTTCTACTAGGTACCATTTCTAAACAATGGAATAAAGTAGATTAGTTTATGAATCTAAATACAAAATTCCAAACTTGTAAAATACTTAACATAAATTGAACATTTTATAGATATAATACATAATCATAATAATGTTTTCTTTAAGGATGTATATACTCATTAACCCTTCATAATGGTTTGTAACGAAAATGAGAATTATCCTAATCATATCCCCCTGGAGTGTCATAACCAAGAGTGCAGCAAGGCCCATTGTTGTGCACAAGTTCACATTGTAGTCTAGCTCAAAGCAGGGTTTTTGGGTTTTACACCTAGTTATATCTGTGCTAGAGCTGCCTTTATCTGCTCATATCTAGACAAGGATGTATTCCTTGGAAAACTCACAAAATCTAAAAAATAACCAAATTTTAGGAATATTTCTATACAAATCCTCAATGTCTATCTTAGGGCTATGTTCCTTAATTAGAGTTTATCTAAATCTAGTTTCTAAGTATTGTACAAGTCTTCCTCTAATACCAATTGTAACGCCCTGACCCCAGAAGCCCAGAGTCAGTGCATTATTATGTAACATTAGCATGATCACAAAAGCTCAAGTCTTGAAAGACCAATTGGTTTTGTATCCTTGGATGTACTAGATGCATTCATAAGGTTTACATTACATTATAAAATGAAAAATTACAAAAACATTATTTACATAGATCAAACCCATATTCCCTAATAATATCCCTATATGTCAGTCATAAAATACTTCTTCTTATCCTGGGAAAATTTAAACATAGAAAGGGGTGAGATCTGATGATCAGTAATGATAAAAATATAGCGGAAACTTGCATAAAAATGGAAAAACATTTAAGGCAATGTATAAGACTAAAAAAAGATTTTTCAACTTGAACATCAGCATAATATGGAAAAGATAAAATAAAATAATTCCATTTACATACTGACATGGATATTATAGTATTCAAATAATCACATGCAATATCAATGGCCACATTCATAATGATGGAATGCATAATTCTAGACATTCATAACCTCATATTCAAGGCCTTGTGCCAAGACTACAAATAAGATTTTGTCAAGTCCTTATTCCAAGACACTAGTTTGTCTCATGAGACCAACTGATGTATCGAGGAGCTATATCAGGCTCCACCCATCACTTACAAAGTCCAATGCATTCCTCATATGAAAAGTTTTAAACATAACATATACATTCATATTAAAACTATCATAAGAAATGTCAATACTTTATCCATAAACCATGAATGGAATGAAATAACACATCCACATTCAAACATATCACAAAAAATTCAATACAATATGGATGCTTTGTATAATAATTAATCAACTTCAAACAAACTTAAAATCCATCAAAAGATGTTGACATAAATGAAATCAAAACCTTTTTAGAGAGATATTTCTTTCTATTTTGAAATCATTTAAAAGTCACGTAATTATATGAAGAAAACATTTATATTTGAAAATCATCTTATAAGCTTGTTAGGTAAGCTTTGATTGTGTTATAACAGTGCAAAATATCCACAGCTGCCGTATAAGTTAAAAAAACATTCTTACCTTAATTTTTCCAAAAAGGTCATAATGTACCATTGTTGGAAAATAATGGAAATATTCCTTTATGAAAATATTATAAAAGTAAAAAAAGAGTATAAATTACATCAAAACATAGTCCGTAAAATTGTAAGAATTTTTTGAAAAACATTTTTAAGAAACATGGATGTGGATGATAAAGAGGTCCCAGTAAATACTTACATAAAAACAACCTTGGATAATAAAGAGATTGTGAAATTAACACATACCTTGTACTTTTCCGTGGTTGAGGGTATGCTAAACTCCTTTATAATTGTGAAATAATTGTTATTAAACTATACAAGAATCATATACATTAATATGATATCATATATGATCTTTTAACATTACTTTGTTAATAATATTTTAGTATTATCATCATTTCGGGTGTTAACAGATTTAATTTCTTTTATATTCATTGTTATGTGAGAAATATTTGTTATGGATGGGTTGTATCTTATTCATATCCCCAATGATATCAATTCTTTAAAAAGTATTTTTAATCATATAATGAAAATTAGTTTTGAATGGATACGATGGGGAATGAATCTCATCGCGTTCGTGGAGACGGTAATCTGTATGTACGCACGAGTGACAATATCATTCTTTTAAAATTAAAATAATATATAATTGGATAGTATATCATATTTACAGAAAAATTATCATGTTATATTTATTATTTAAATCAATTACGCATCATTATTATACCCATCTAAATAATTATGTATTGAATAACAATTACACCACGACGTGGAGACGGTAAGTCGTACGTACGCACGTAAGGTGACATGTTGTTCAAAGGATGGATAGAATAATTAATTTTGTTGTACCATATTTATAATAACATCACAGTTTATATAATATACTGGATTTATTATTTTATAATGGAAACTACAAAGAAAAAGGAACTCGAAGAATAAAGGAACAAGAAAGTGGTGATGAAATATTTACCTCTTCTTCGGGTTCTTCCTTTTGATTTGATCAAAAGGGCTCATTAGAATGGCTTTCTTACTAATAGAAGGCATCTAGGATGAAGGGAGGGTAGATTAGAGGGTATTTGGGATAAGGTTTTCTGAGACATATGGATTTTAAGGTGTGAATTAGAAATAAGGGGAAGTTCTCTTCTATAAGATGGGTGATGGAAACCTTAGAAAAAGCTAGAAATATTATTCTATAATAAAATAATTTTCGGTTTATAATGGCTGTAAAATGAATTATTTAAAGTATATGTTGGGGAGGGGTCGAAAATCACTCAAAAAATGGTTTTAGATAGGTTTCTGTTAAAATGTTAACCTTAACTTTAAGATTTAACTCTTAGTTAAATAGTTTGACATTTACCCTATCTCTTTGTATTTTTTTATTATATGGTTAATAAACATACTGTATAATTGCAACCGAACAACAAGTGGTACATTAATGATACAATTATCATTATATTTGTCCATTGGCCAAGCCTTATATTTTTAGGAATGTAATATTAATTAATAATAAAATATTTGTTTTAAAAACACTTTTATGTTAATTTTGACACTATTTGGTATTTTGTTTTTTCTATATTCATAACTGAATTATTACATCAAAACATATCATCTAACCAACCCCAACATGTCATATAAACCTAGAAAATTATTTTAACTCATAAAAAGTCTGAAATTACATTTATTTGAATATTTATAATATCCATTATTTTAATATTTCATTAATTAGGAAATTACTACATCATTGTTGTGTCATTAATAAATTAAATTATTTAATGTCTAGAAAATATAAATAAAATACAATTATGTAGGAAATTATTTTATCTTTCTAATGATTATTTATAGTCTAATTTTTCTTATGAATATCCTTATATTAAAATTGTTTTAGTTATTAAACATTGATGTTAACTCTTTTATCTCTTCTTTAAATAAAATAATAATAAGTGTCCTAATATAATACAAGTGGACAAAAGATGTTCATATTTTATTCCTAAGATTGTTTCTGGCCGATTTATACTTATCCAATAGGATTATGACATGTGTTAGGGTAATAATAATATCATTTTTTCCTTAAAAATCTTGTTTACTTTTAATAGTGGTAAATAAAAGTAAAAAGTTACCATTCACCAAAAATTATTTTCATCTTATATAACCACATTTTTCTTACTAATAATAACATTTTATCCCGGATTTCTGAAATTCCACTCACTTAAGTGGTCATATTACGTATTATGAGAATTTACAAATTCTCATAGGTGGTGGGTAAAAGAAGGTAAAAAGTTCAATAAAATTTTTATTTATCTAAAATCATTATAAATTGACTCCAATTAATTACATTGAACTGATATAGGTATTAGGTATATATTTTGACCTAAAATAAATTTAAATAAAATAAATAATTTTTTACATAAAAATTCGGTTTTAAACGATAACTTAGTGTCTTTCCATATTCATAAAAAATTGAATGTTTTTAAAAAAATACCAAATATTCACCCTCACCTAATGTCGATATTCCAAAAGCAAAATTGAAGTCCATTTGGACTGATAAAAATTATAAAATTTCAAAAAGTGGGTATTAATATTTATAACGGCTATTTTGATTGGTTGTGGTGTGTTAGGACTTGAAGTTGCATACAACACATGCTATTGTATTATTCAAAGAGAAGTATTCCGTTGAATCCTGGGGTGTTACAATAAATAACAAAATCAATCATAAACCATCCATAGGAAGATTACAGTTTGTATAAATAAAACATTCCCCAAATGGAGAAAGATAAATTTTTATTTTATGATGAATGAAAGTATTATATAAATTTCATTTAAAATCATTAATGAGGAAAATAAACATTTATTTTGATAAAAAAAAATTAAAATAATTTCATTTTAAAATAAGGTTTTAATTCTTTATCTATAAAAATTATACTTTTAAAAATTAAAAGGTTGATTCATAGAAATGAAATAGTGCAAATGCATACATTATGTACGAGGAATAAAGAACATTGTTCTTTCAACATAAAAGGTTTTAATAATTTCTTATTCAGAAATTGATAGGAAGATTCCTTAGAAAACATTTCAAAATGAATAAAAGGGTATCAATGTTTTTACTGAATAATTTTAAAAAAAAATTAATTTTTATTAATAAATTATCATTTTCAAGAGAAATTATGGTCCCTAATTAATAGGAAAATGGGGTCGGGTTTTCTGAATAACATTTTCTAAATTATTTTGAAAAAACAAAGAGTAGTAAATGGAACTAGTATTACATAATGGTAATGAATAACCATAGGAGAGAAAAATGAATGGTTTTATTGAATAATGGTCATGTATTTTTTTCGAATGGAAATTTATTTGAAATATAATTTGAATTATTCTTATGGAAAATAATCATTAAACATACCAAAGTGTCCCATACCAAATTAAAAATCTTTAATCATAAATACAAGGAATTAATTTTATAACATTAATGTTTTAAATACGATAAATATAAATCAATTCATGATATAATATTAAAAAATGGATAGTATGTAAACCACACAAATGATGTATGAGGTGAATATGACATTTATCTCATAGATGAAAAAATTGAGATGAATATCCCTTACATATCATTTCAGGTGAATGCCATTTAACTTACTCTATAACAATTTTATGTTAATAATATACTTGATTAAATCATTTTTTCATGTTTCTAATTAGTTTTATTTCACTTATTATTATGTTGTATTAAACGAATTAAAGAATCATGTTTACCTTTGGTGTTTTCACCAAATTTAGTTTATGTGTCAAGAAATATTTTGGTTGGTAAACTGTGGTCAAAGAGGTCAACATATATCATCTATAAAAAAATAATCATGGATTAATTGTCATATTTATACATCATTTATACTTTTAAAGAAAACATTAAATATGTTTATGAAAAATAGATCAATGTTATAATCATACAAATGGTAGGTCGTACGTAAGCATGAGTAACGTTCTCATTTTTTCAATGGTCATTATGGGTAGAAGGTATGTAACACTGTATATTTCATGAATAAAAATTATATAATAAATAACATGTAATATACCCATTTTAATTATGTATATAATTATTGTGATATAAAAGGAATCACATAATTTCGAAGAGGTGGTTTTCCACACAACCATGATCGACATTGTCTCTTTTTAATTGTGTAAAAGGGTAATGAAGAAAATGGTATATATTATATTTAAATATAATTAATTATTTAATGAACATCACAAAGATGTTATGTATGTAATATATGATTAAATAAAACTATACATTATACAATCCATGTATCGTGTGAATGTATAACATCGCAAGAGGGGTAGTAGTCCTCACTTCCACAAATAATGTCATCATTTTTACAAAAAAAAGAGGAAATTATAAATACATTTGTCATAATTTAATTCCATAAGATTAAATAAATAATAAATATCATATATAAGATATATAAACAATGTTCCAATGTAGTGTATCTAACCTGAATAGCCTCCTGAAAAGTGTAATAATGTCGAGTGAGAGTCACCTTAAATGAACCTCCTCGAATGTCAGTGGATGGAGACTATAAAAAATGGTGTAATAAGGTATAGTGGGCATGTTATACTCTATAGTGATTATTATAATACTAGTATAAGTAATAATATATAGAATAAAATTAAAATAAATGACAGTGCAAACTCAAACTAGACCCGCCATTGGTGGAAGCACATTCGATATCAGTTAATTAACGGAATTCATTAATATAAAACTACAGTGGAAAATAAATAAAAAGATCATCATGCTATACATATAAATTTTAAATACTAAAAGGAAACAACTCAGTGCACGAATTACAGAACATGACATAAATGATAATATACAAAAGGTACTACCCATGGCAGACCATTGTAGAAACATATTAATAAAAATTATCTTTTTGATACAATGATCTAAATTTAATCTTGAAAAATGAACGAGTAAATCCAACTATGAACATACTCAATATCCCATGAAAAAATCCATTAAAATATATACTAATGTATATCTCCTAAGGCTGATTCTTTACCTGAATGAAGATACATAAAGACTACACGCATCCTGAATGACTCATGTTGGGTGTGAGATTATTCTTAGTAGGATTCCACTTAATGGTGCATAATTAAAATATGTGTTTAAAAAGATGTGATGCAAGCATAAATAATATGTTCAATTCATTATAATAATATATCTAATATTTTATGGTTCTCAGCATCCACCATGAAGTATCTCATACTTCATCTAATGCTATATCTTCATAAGTATGGAGGTTCGTTGGCCTATTGTCCAAGGTACCCCTGAAGAAGCATAGTCCAAAAGAACCCTCGGACTCCTCAAATTTGGTAACCGAACACCACATTCCTTATGAAACCACATGTATAAAATAGTACTAATATCAATAAGTAACTCCCACACATATAGTAACTTGGTCACACATAGACCTCCTCAAAAGACCACATTAGCACAATGCCTGAAAACCAAAGGAACAACGATATCTATCCTCAAATAAATATCCTGGACCACTACCTCAATAATGGTGAGACTCATCACCCAATTAGATATCCTCATCAAAATCAAGCGAAGGCTCCTCAATTTCAATGTTTCTTTCTACAATAAGCATCCCAATACATTAATACAGAAACAGATACTATTATAGATATCTACTCACACGAATGGTCAAAACCACATCATCAACAATGTCCTCATGCGTGAACATGACACAATTGACACTTTTTCCATCACAGGTGAAATACAATTACCAAATAAAGAACCTAATCCACATCAACATTACAACCTCGTTCCCTTGTGGTGATTTTTCTCAAAATTGATAGCCTTCCTATCCCAATTTTATGATCCATTCCTATGGTAATGGCCACAAATCCTCAAATAAAGTCCATGATTACTAATATTGTTGTCCAAACCACTCGTGAAAATCTAGTACATGCCCAACCAGTAGTCAACATCACTAAATACCAATGTCCATTCCATCCTAACCTCATGTTTATCCCATCACAACCTTAGGGGTCTCAACATATGCAGTCTCCATCATTACACAAATAAAATTCAATTTAAAACACTATAATCAATAAATTAAATTTAATAGAATGAATTGAACAATACATAAAATAAAACATATCATCATGTAGTTCTTCATTTCCTCTAATTCTTCTAAATGGGAAATAATAATTTAAATAAATAAATTTAAATAAAAACAATTCAATTCTGACAATTTTTCACCACCCTCAAAATACCCTAAGGAGAAACAACCTCTAACTTGGCCATGATCATCTGCAAAAGGTAATGACATGCCCAAAAACATCACATGGGGAACATGGTCATTTAAATATGAAACAATTTTTATAAAATCGTATTTCTCAAAAATCTCAAATGCGTACTAAATTCTGTGAACCCAGAATTTCCATGAAAATAGAAAACATGATATTCACCACCTACCTTATAACGATATATAGAGGCAGGTCTGATATAAAGATCCAATTCGATGTTGATTTTCGTAGATCTATGTTTCTATCATATTCTTCGAAATTGGTCCAGGAAAAAATTGTGGTTTGTGATAAAAAAAGATAAATATATAATATTCGTAGATGGGGATAGCCTTACTGAGTTTGATCTATAGCCTCCAATGAATCAAATAACAAATCGCTAGTTTAAAAGCAGGAAAAAATCCATGGGATGAGGAAAAGTGGGAGAACCCACTACTTTTCTTGTGAAAAGGGAGAGGGATGGTAAAAAAGAAAAAAAATAAAAAATTTTAAAAAACCCAAATATGTGGATGACACAGTTTTCCAAAGCATACCGAAACCAATTTATAGCCACTACCTAGAAGCTCCAGGATGTACATATACCCAACAAAGTTTACGAAACCGTGCACAAACATTTTAGTTCCCACTATCAGAACTGCATAAAAACCTTCATGGTCAGCCACCTCCCACAAAATATTTTCAAAAACTATAATCCTATACAAAACTAGGTTTCAATGTTACTTGGAAGGGTTCATAAGGTTTTCCCCTAAAATGTGTGACATATCTTGAAATTCCAAAATAGGAAATTTGGCCACTAGCACTCTCAAAACAAATCCAAAAGATATAAGGAACTTTGAAAGCCCCTTGAAAAACTTAAAACCACCATATTAGGCCAAAATAACACTGTAAATTGAGTTCTGATCAATGAAACAAAATGTAACAAAGCCAATAATTGAAAATTTTCAATCAAGACTGAAATTATTCGCATTTTAAAAACCCTAGATGTCACAATCAATGCCCATTAATATATCATACCCCCGAGTATCCAACTAAAATATGAGATGGTACCAAACATAACCATCCTGGTAAAAACATCCCCAGATTTCCTAGTATTAATGGTTTAGACCCAATTCCCCAAGGGGGTCCCCACATTAATATTTTTCCAACACATTCCATTAAAACCCAATATTAAAGTCATTGAATGGAACATCAACCTTTTTTTTCAGACCCATGGTCCTCCTTCGATGCATAATCACACCCACACCTCATCAGGTGCACCATAGTCATATTAGACACCCCAAATTACATCCTACACCAAATCAGTGCCTATCTCGAGGCCATGTACCCCATTGAACAATGAGGTCATAAATCATCCGGATACTAAAAAAAATCCTAGTGCAATGTACCTCAATAAAACATGCATCATTGATTCCCAATTTTCTAAGTAACCCCATGTAACCTACATCCCATGGATGACCTGATGCCAAATAACTCATTCTCACACCCAACGATGCTCATGATTCCAAGCACCTAATATATATATATATATATATATATATATATATATAATCATGCACTTGAGCTAGTGCCATCCTACTGAACAACATCTGGTCATTCCATATATGCATCCTATGTAGTGATTTAACCTAAAATGGACATTACTCATAGACCATGCCAAAATAAAACAAAAAAAAATCACATCCATTCTTGTAATGAAACCTCTTATCATTGGCCACTCACCAGCCCGTTTGGAAAATGGTGCCTTTATGGCATGCACAAAGCCGTACACATGACTTCCTGATGCCTGATCACCCTATGGTGTTGCACCATCTTCTATCCACAGAACCCATATAAAGGTACCACTATAACTTCCACATCCTCTACATTCCTATGATCCCTAGCTACCATAACCTATATTCAATCATGAATTGACCTCAGAATAATGGGTTTCCCTTATTCTTTGTCTACTGGCTGCGTGAGGAGGTTGTCATCTGAACCTCATGAGATTCTCGACCTATCCACATATTCAACACTCCTTTGAAGGCTTATCACCTTGAGTATAGACATATACTGGCTACCCAAACTAGAAGAAAACAATATAAAACCCAATCTATGGTGGTCTTCTCGAGTCCTTGGCCTAACCAACCTAAAAAACTCATCCCAAACTCGCATCATGCCAACTGAAGCATCAACTAATGCCACTGACCCACTCATATAGGACCTTCCCATCTGGTTTCCCTCAACTATGAGCACCTGATTAACCAACTACGAGAATTAGTCCTACCTAAATATGTTTAAAATCACTATAATGGAGTGTTTTATTCCATCTTCTAATCCCCTCTCCCTCGAGGAGTCATCCCTTACCATAATTGTTGTGAATATATAAAATATAGTGAATATATATTCATATACGATGACAGACATGTCACCATGTTGAAGGCTTAAGAACTCTGGTGTTATCTCCTCCCTCAGCGTCTGTAAAAGAAAATGACTCGACAAAAATGGTGTCAAATCCATTCTCGGTCAATCTGTCATGTCTCCTTTCCTAAACATGCACGTCCCACTGGTGCTTAGTTGGCCCCATCAGAATATACATCACCTGCTTATCTCTCCGCCTAGAAGGCATCTCGATATGCTCGAATATCATCATCTCTTTATCCAGTTTTCATAAGCCAAAGGTCCACCATCACCCTAAAAATGTGGTGCTTGTTATGTCCAAAACTCTTGCTTAAGGTAATCACTAGATGTATCTACTCGATGATCACCACTTTCAATCCCTTATAAGACACATACCATTCTTGATCGATGTTTATCATCTTACCACAATAAATTTTTGTCGATAATGGTTGCTAACCTTCCATTACTAGATGATGAACCCGAGCCTATTTCAACAGCTCATGCTCTATATGACCATCAGGGGTCACATCCTACTCATGTACCTATGACACTGTTTCATCACTCGAATGACACCCAATCTGATTCATCCATGACGATTTCACTGAATATCATAAATGACCATAAAAACCATATATATATATACAATATATATTTAACAAATATATGGTATGCAATAAAAGGAAGTCCATCCTCACTACCCCTACTCTCCCCCACTGCAACCACACCCCACAACATCTTGGCCTCACGAACTCCTTACCCACCATCAACAGAGCCATGCATCAATATAACCTTGGCCCATGCCCATCCTAACAACCAAAAGGTTCTTCATATTATGACCTACTCACCCAATCATGGTGTTCTAAATCACCTCATCCATAGAATATTAGTACCCCTATATGATCCAGACCCATTTCTATCACCACAACAAATTCTTCATTTGTATAAATCATGGAATATCAAATTTCATATAAGAAAATAAATACAATCATATCATGGAATTTCATGTATATCACATGGTATGATCCCTTTATAATGAATAGATGAATTTATAAAATTTAAAAACCCATAAATGTGTCTATCAAAAGCCAAAAAAACACAGGCATACACACCTTTCTAAACCGAGCCAACGGTCCAATCTCATATATTTATATACCATTCCATGTTTCGACATTATCCTTTATATGAAAATGTTAGGGTCTATATATCACAATAGATAACTATAGCATTCCACGTGAACCACCATGGTATATATCATATAAAATTTAATATGAGCTAAACCACAAAATCAATTACAACTGAGGGAATCTTGGTCCGTCCTTCATACCTGGTGTTGCAGACACCCAAGAACAAGCTATAAATCATGTTCCTTAAAAAACCTATCTCTATTATACCCTAAACCAAGTAGTAAACTAATATAAAAATGAATCAAACCAAAATGGATATTTATCTCACTTGTATCCAATCAATATATTCTAATAAACCCTAGTAATGAACAACTCTGGTACCACTAGTTGCATCCCTGTCCTAGACATCTACTCAAAAATTGATATCGACCCTGCTATAAATGGTCTTACGCACACCTCCTCATATGTCAAAGGTTTTCTACTAGAAGCGATGGTGTAAACATGTATTGTTGGGAGATTATACCCTCTGGGAATTATAATAATACTTGTATGGGTAATAATATATAACAGGAAGTATAAATAAATGACTCAATAGACTTGAACAATACCTACCATTTGTGGAAGAAAATTAAATATCCCATAAATTGTGGAAATAATTTGTAATCAACTGAAGCAAAAGATAAATAAATAGATCATCATTCCAGAAATATCACTATAACTACTAAAAAAACAAGGCAATGAATTCATCACATAATATGTCATAAATATCAATATAATGAATTTAATACCCATGGAATTACACAATAATGAAATATAAATACAAAATAGAATACTGATAAGATGATGTAAACTAAAACATGAAAACTGAAATAGTTACTCCAAATGGCCATACCCTCAAGGGCCCATTCCAAAATCCATGAAAGTAGAAACTTTGTTCAATATCGAAAATCCATTCACTTAACTGAAGATAGAGAAATAATGTATATACCCATCCCAAAGAATCCATGTAGGGTGTGAGATGAATCTCGCTAGGATACCACTCAATGATGCATACCAAGAATTTGAGTTTATAAAGGTTGAATACAATAATAAATAAGAATTTCAATGAATTAAAATAAAATATCAAAGCTCATCGGGTTCTCCAAGACACCAATAAGTTTCACCTTCATCACCCAACATCAGTATCTAAGAGAAAAGATGGTACTTGTTCCATGGTCTAATGTACCCATGAAGCAGCATATTCATAGTGAACCCTCAGATTCCTCCTCAAATCAACTATACCAACACTAAATTCTTCTAAAAACCACTTTTATTACACATTACCAATGTCCCAAAGGCACACCCATGTATACAATAACCTAGTTTGATGAACCCATGTTCTAAAGCTCATCTCAGCCAGAGGCCCGACAACCAATGGAACAAAAAAAATTGTCCTCAAATAAATATATAGACCCACAACTTCAATCATATATAGCCTCAGTCCCTAGCCAAATAGCCACATTGCTATCAGCCAATGGTTCCTCACCTTCTATTTGGATTCTTTCGGAAATTACCCCCAAACCATAAATACATAAAATGACACAATTAGGGGTTTCTACTGAATTGAGTGGTCAAAACCACCTCATCAATAGTGACCTCCAATATTCACATGACTCAATCGGTGCATTTCCATCATAGGTGAGTGAAAATACCAAAATGAAGAACCTAAGACACGTCAACACCTGAACTTAATTCACCTAAACCATATAATTAAAAACCAACTTTATTTCCTTCGTAATATCACGATCCTTGTTGTGCCTGCTGGCCTCACCACCTCAAATGATGTCAATAATTCCCAATATTGTTGAAAAGAATACTTAGGAAATTATAATCCAAGCCCAACCAGTAATCAACATCACTCTTTCACAATGTATGTGGCTTCCCAACTTTAGGTCAAGAATGTAATGACTTCATGGGTTGCCGTTTTTGATGTATCAAGCATTCTACATATATAAATCACCCTAAAACACATTAAGAAAGAAATTCAATTTAACAGATTGAATTGAATGATATAAAAATTAATAAATATACACATAGATATTTATAATTCCTCTAATTAACATAACTGAGCTATTATAAATTAACCAAATATTATTAAATCAAAACAATCCAATTCAGAAAATTTTGGAACCCCAGCAAAAATACCCCAAGGTGTAACGACCTTTTACATGACCTTGCTCATCAGAAAATGGTAAGGGCATACCCAATAGAACCAATAGAGACACACAATCATTTTAATATGAATAAATAGTTATAAATGGTTATCACTCAAAATAATCAAATGCACACAAAAATTTGTGTCCCCAAAATATATTTGAACACACAAAACAAGATATGCACCACTAGCCCTATACATGTAGAAATAGGAATGTCTAATATTGAGATACAAATAAACATTGATTGGAATATATATGAATATCTGTAATATTCCCTAAAATTGGATCATATCAATGTAGTTTTTCATGAGGTTAAATATAAGAAATGAAGAATCGTGGATAGGGTTAGCCTTACCGAGGCAGATCTCTAGTCTCCTACAGATCTAAAAATCGATCACTGATTTAGATGTGGTATCAAAATCCACGAGAGGAAAATTATGAGAACCCACTCTAGTGAACATGAAATTGGGGATGAAGGAGGGGAAAATAAATAAAAAAATAAAATATATAAATTAAATCATAAAAACCAATTCTGCAGAATGAATGGTTAAACCATACGGGTTTCCAAACTATATAGAAATAATGTGGTTTCCACTGCCCAAAAGCACCAGGATGCAAAAATATGAAGTACAATTTTCCAAAACCATGCACAAAACATGAAGTACCCACTATAAAATATATAGTGAAACCCACACAGTCATGTGCCTCCCATGGATTATTTACACAAATTATGCTCGGTACAAAGTTAGGTCGCACAGTTACCTTGAAGGGGAAAAACAGTTTTCCCCTAAAATGAGTGTCCTAGAAAAAAATTCCAAAATATGACATTTATACTCCTATACTCACAAAACAAAATTGAAACACCCAAGGAACATTCCCAGCCCCAATACTATCCCATAACCATCATATAAGTACAATGAAACACTCAAAATTTAGGTCTGATCAATAAAACATGAACTAGAAAATCCACTATTCAAAAAATAAAAAATGAGAGTGAATTATGACCCATTATAAAAACTCATGATGTTAATTCCTATAATAATGTCATCCATGAGTGGAAGTATGGAAAGAAAAGACAATCATCATTTCATGAGGTGGTAGTTCATCGATCACATAAACAATATGTTAGCCACACATTATATAGATGTCTGTGTTAGTGTAGCTAGAATACAATATAAAATATATGCGAAAATATTAAAGTTGATATTTTTATTATATGAACATGGAATAAGAATATCTGATGTGGTCTAGAAGTATATTAATGAAAAATTATCGATGGAATGCATTACTGTAAAAATCAGGAAACTCTTTTTGGTTTATACGGAAGGGATTCCTTGAAATGCTTTAAGCCTATATAGTGGAATATAAATCGATGGTAGAAGTGTGGGAAATCTATTTGGTAATGTATTTTCTTAAAAAAATTGGGTTTATAGGTGTGATTATTGGGGATCAGTGGTGGCCTTTATAGTAGAGGAGGAGCGACACTCTTGTAATGTTTCAGAACAAAGTTTTTCTAATGTTTTTCATCTTCCATGTGGATCCAATAATGGACCCAATTAAAAAAAAGGGATAAAGGGTAGATATATGGCCATAAAATATCTACTTTACAAGTCTATAGGTATTTTGGGGACTTAATGTTATTGTTTAATCCCTTATTAAGCCTAATTTAACCTAAAATGTTGCAATTAATTTTTAATCATCTTCACAAATCTATTTGATAAAAAACAAAGTTTATATTATTTTAAATTATAAATTATGTTGAATGAAACTATTGAATAAAATTTTGAAAATTTTAATACTATAATTCATACTCAAAGGACTATATTTAATCCCATATGTAAAATTATAATGTTGGTTTTAAAAGTGAAATCATCCAAACAAATTATAAGTTTTTATATTCAATTTCAATTTGAAATTTATTTTGATGACCTAAATTGTATTATTTAATAAAAATTTTATCTTTTTATACTTTAAACCCAATTAGATTTATAATTTATCTACATAAATATATATGATAAGAAAGATGTTTTTAATTAAAATTCATTATTTATAACAGTTCATCAAAAAATAATATGTTTTCATAATTTATGAAAAATTAATTGTAACAAAATTCAGATGATTCTATTTCAAATATAATGTTTATTAGAAAATATTAAATCAATAAAAGTGTCACAATTCATATTTAAAATGTGTTCATTGTTAAAAGGCGGTAAAATTGGCTTTTTAAAAATATACGTTTTTATGTGTTAAATATGGTTTTTATCTTAATCTTATGAAATCTATTTGATGAATGTAAAAAATATTATATTGAATATCATATATATATATATATTACATTAATATCACTTATTAATTTAATTTATTACAGTAAATAATATTCTTGAGCATTAAAGTATTTTTTTGAATAAACATATACTTTTTAAATTCAATTGTTTTTATATTCTTTTCTAACTAATTTGTAACCAATAAATTCATTTTATATTTATATAAACCAGATATTCAAAAAAAATTAACTATAATTAATAACAACTAACATAACATCTAGGTTATATAATATTATAGTAAATAATAGTTTTATAATAATATAATGTTATTTTGTAAAACTCGATCTTGAATGTAACACAATCTATCGTGGAAGGTCACTCTTTGTGTGTAATATAAGATATCATGGAAGTTCTCTCTTGAGTTAACACAAGATAACTCGGTTTTGTTTGTATTACATTATATATTATTTATTTAATTTATTTAAAATAGTATATATATAGTATAGTATTTGGATATTTATTTCCTTATGTGCTTAGTGTTTCTTGTCATATACACTATTAAATGCAATGTTCCTACTTTAGAATTTCAGGGTGTTACATTTGAGTATTATTTGGGTGTAACCTTTATAACATGATTAAGGTTTGGTTTACCACAAAAGGGAATAAATTATTGGGAGTAATCCTTATAATTACCCATGCAAATAAATGGGTTGTATAATCTTGCGTTATATCACAATTGAATGAAATTTTATAATGAAGTAATTTGAGTAATGAACATAAGGCACATGTTACACCAAAACATTAATGGGGAATAAGAAAGGCATATATGGGAGTGATAAAAAACATAATTTATAATAATTAATTATTTTTAACAAGAGGGATAAAAAAATATATATAAGTATAAATAAAATAACCTCAAAAAGGTGGGTTAAAGAGATCCATTACACCCATATATAAAATATTCACTCCTTATAAAAATATTGTGGAAAATACTTTGAAAACAATTAAATGGATTTTAAATTCAAAAAAATAAGGAAATTGATATAAAATATATTTTTAGAGGTGGAAAAAATTATTTCCCACATATACATTAAAATAATATATTTCTTTTGTCTTTTGTAAAGAATGTCAAATAAATCCATATGAAATATATAAAAATATTCCTACTTAAAATCTTATTAATAAGGTAAAAGGCGTCATAAAAATTCCTTTATAGTTCTGTATTCCAATATAAAAAATTAAGGTAATAATTTTTAGAATGTGTATGTGTAAGTGATTTATTCGCATAATAAATCCTTAAAACATATAAAATGATGTTTTAATGTAATGAGAACCTTATATAAAACCTTCAAAATTAATTTTTATCAAAATTTGTTACGAATTATATATACGGTAAAAAAAGATCTTTAGAATCTATTAAGTCGGAAATAATAATTTTCATGAATCAATTTTAAAAATATGGACATAAAAGAGAACAATTTTTACTGGAATCCATAGAAAGGTTACTTTTTTGAAAAGAATGTCCCTTAACATTAGTATAGATCATCAAGTTTGCTCATTGACTTCTAAAATAATAAAATTTTGTAAATAATTTACTCATTATTGAACTTTTAAAAAAATTCCTTTTATTTTATTTATTAACATGTCATATTGAATTTAGTAATTATTTATGTTCAGGTCAGATGTTATCATGATATTCCGCTCATAATTCAAAAACTACATCGAAATGTTTATTGTGGTCAACAAGGCCATTATTTCATTATATCTATATTGGAAAATGTAGAATAATAATAATTTTAATACATGAAATATACTTTTAAAACCAACCATTTAATATGTTTGGAAAAAATGATCTACATTACAATCATAGAAAATGCAAGTTGTACATACACATGAGTTACGTTTCAATTTTTCCATGATCATGATGTAAAGAAGGAAAGTGTTAATTTTGTGTCCCTATATTTATAGTTATATCTTAAATAAAATATTAATTCATAAAATTCAGTTATATATTCTATCCATGTAATTCATTAATGGAAATAAAATCACATTACATCATCAAGGCGGTAATCCAAAATACGCACGAACCACACAATCATCATTCTGTGAATTGAAATATAAGATAATATATGATATATTAATTTTAAAAATTGAAAAATATGATATTAATAATATATATATATATATATTAAATATATCATCATAAATAAATATTATAGGTGGTGATGGAAAAATAATTAAATCAGTGGGTGAGAGGGTAGTCTGCCACAAACACGAATGATGGTTTTCTCTCATTTGATGGAAGAGGATTTGGATGTAGGTCATAAAATAAACATTATTATGTTTCAATATATTTTATATACTTATTATTTTCTATCATAATGTTTATATATTATTTTATGAAGGCTGAATAAGAAATAAAATGAAAATTCATGGTTAAGGGTTCTAGCTCCTCTTTAGAAAACCTCTCTAACTTCACACCAAAATCCATCCAATGAAAATTTTATAGTAAAAAAAGACACTAAATCATGTTGATATTCTTAAGGATGTGACTTGGGTATTAATTGGCTAATGTAGAATATTTTTATATTTGAATAATATAGGTTATTATGTACCATTTTAAATGATAAGAAAGCATCACTCTTAGAATTAATTAAATATTAAATTAATATAAATAAATTTTCATTTCTAAATGTTGAAAATTTATTATATTAGAATATATAAATATTGTGATTGTCTATAATTTCATAAAAATATTTTTATATGATTATAATATTTTCGTATTATTGTATTTTAGTTATTGTCCCCCCATTAACTATTTTTGACAATTACCATGATAATATTGTTTTTACTCTTCAGGGGTCAAAATAGTTCCTATAAAAGGGCAATTGGAAACTAAATGAACCATGGTATATATTTTAAAAAATAGACCCATAATATATATTTGTATAATATTTTAAGACATTTAATTCATTTAATAAAATATTAGTTATTATAAATTATAATTAATTTCATTTTTAAATGATTCTTTCATTTGACTATTAAAACAAAATGATAGAAATGAAATTAAAATATAGTTCTTTAACACATAACTAACATGTTAAATTTTTCTATAAAATTACTTTCATACAATAATTCATTTATTTTATATTACCTTTAATATTCTCAAAACATGTATTTCATTTTTTTATTAATTGAATAATTATTATGTCAGTGTTACATACGTATTTGGTGAAGTTATTTCATTACTAAATGTTTATAAATAAAATTCTATTTAAAATGAATATTTATAACTGAACGTAATTTTTTTAACCCTATCACAAAATATTGTAGTTATTAAAATAAAAAATGACATTTTGCCTTTATATTTTACTTAAATAATGTAATGGTAAATATTAAAGAAATATGGGCCCAATTGGTTGAGTATCTGTTACATTGACAAAATCGATGAAATACAATCATCAAATAGGGTAACTTCATGTTTTATGGTCAAATTATTTTTTTATAATATTATTTTTTTACTTTATTTTCTTGATTTACCCTTAAAATCGTAATAATAATTAACAATTGAAAAAATTCATATTAAATAAAAATAAATGTGTACTATTTACCCAAATTTAGCCTCCTAATTAAAAATATTTTATTCATTTTAATTAATAAAATCATATATATTCTGTAATTTAATTTGAAATTATGGACTCAAAACTCGATGAGAAGATTTTATTTCATTAAAATGCATTTTTAGTAGGAAAATATTTTTATTGTAAATTATATTAAAAAATTAATTAAGTGGACAATAAGTTTATTGTTTTTGAGGAAAAAATTAATGAAATTTTAATACTAAACCCTAACAACAATATGACATTGTAAACACTTTAATATAAAATATGATTTTCAATTAGAATAATTATTTTTCACAATTCATTTAAAAATAAAACAGTTCTAAAAATATATATAATTTCCACCAAAAGATAATTTTTATATGATGATTTCAGGAATGATATACTTTTATAATGTAAGATTCATAAAAGTGGCAAAAATTTATTGTAATATTTTCTCATAAAAAGCAATATATCCCATTTTGAGAAAAAAAATAGTTTTTAAGAATATAATGAATTTTAAAATAATTCATGATTTTTTATATTGATTAGGGCCTTTATAAATATATCATATATTATTTAATCAAATTGATACTCAACAATTTAATGAGTAGGTTATATCAGTGTTGTTTTTATAATATTATTTCATGATTTATTTTTACTTGGTGTTTTGTGTCTTATACCCTATAAAACATAGGTTTATTATTTAAATATCAGGTTGTTACACATTCCTTCATCGTGATATTTTTTTGTCATATGTGGTGGAGATTTCATTGCATGGTTATTTAGATCAATAACCATGAGATATTATTATTCTTGAATCTTATCTTAGATCTATTTTCAATAGAAAATTGATTGCAGATCTTTGTTCATTATATTTACACCATGTTATTTTTGATAATTTATGAGGAATTCATGACACATTCATGAATCTTCAATGAATATGGTTAATTGATGAACTTTCCTCCAAAATATATTGGAGCAAGTTCTATTGATAGAATCTAGGAGGTATATAATTCTAGAATAACCATATTCATGTTGAATCTTCTTAGGTACCTCTTCTTAAACATCTTTTATCAATGAATTGAAATTGAAATAAACTTCCAACACATGAAAGAAAATTAATCATGGTTGTGCAACGTGGTTCGGGATTCGATCCTTTGATGGGCCTTTGAATAATTCATCAAAAACCATAATGTAGTAATTTCATTACTATTTGAATATCTTTTATGAAAATGTTTACTTAGTATGGTTCTTATGTTGGAATAATTTAATGTATATTCTGGATTTTGATCGTATGTGGCTGTGGGTATACGCCAAGATACCCTTTTCTGATATTATTTTCCGTATGTAAATGTAATGACAATAGCTTTTATAAATAAAATACACATATGATTTAATTTTTTATTATGTAAAATTTTTATTGAAAACATGTGCAGTTGTTTTGTTTTATTATATCCAATTAGATTGAAAATCCCATTAACAATATTAACCATTGATAATAAATCCATTAAACAGTTCTCACATGAGTTTTATAAGTATAATACATTAACAAATCTAAATGAAAAATAAAAATTATGTGATGGCCTCATAAAGATTGATTATACCCTATAAATCCCATTTATCTGAGATTATAAGGGAGATAGAATCTCATGGATTTTTCCATTGACCATGTCCAAACTAAGATCAAACAACTTAATCATTAGTTAAAACTTTTATGGGAAAAGTTAAAGCTCATCAAGATCACATACCAAACCATGTTTGTCAAAAAACCATAGGATATTCTCACTATCATGCATCTTACTCTTAGGTTGTACGTCAGTATAATAAAGGAGTATATATCTAGACCATAATAATATAAATATGTATATTGTATATAATAAAGAAATTATTTACAATAAATATTTAATACTATTTTAAATGTAAAAATGAACACATATTGAAAATTATTTTGATTAAATATATATTATTTATGGAATTAGAATGTAAACATTATCCAATAGTAAATTTTTCATAATTATTTGCGATAGTAAAATATTTTGGTAAAAATAAAATACTATATAAATATACGGTGTGTTTTAGGACATCATAATTAAACAAAAATTATATAATAAATACTATAGTGGGTATAAATAGGGAAATATATGCTTTCCCCTTAAAATAATTTCATTTTATGTTTATGTGTTTAATTTTATAATTACTTAATGAATCCTCAAAAAGATATAATTTATTTAATGATTTTAAATTCATTTCATTAAAAGTGTAACTCACCTCCACATAAGAAATGGTAAAATTTTAATAAACTCCAATGTTTTCCTAATTAAATAAAAAAACCTCATAACTTTAGAATAAATGGGTAAAAACTATAGGAAGGCTTGTGATTTAGAATATTCTATTATATAGAGTCCAAAACCTACATTTTTTAAATATTAAATAATTACCCTCTCATTTCATATATAATCATACCAAAAAAATCAGATTTCTTCAATAAAAATTCTTGGAGAAAATCCTTACACTTTCATACCCACTCTAAAATCCTGCCATAGTTCTCCAACCTCTCTGAAATTTCCTTTCCATACATTTAGAACCACACACTCTAGTAAGGGTTCCTTCCATTCTCATCATTATAAATGTTTCTCTCTCATGTAATCCCATATTATTTTCAATTAATAATGATGGGGTATGATTTCAAACCACCCCATTCTTCCAATATTATTTCTAGATTATGATATACTCCTTTATCTCTCTTTAATCCCTCCCATGTATACCTATTACCATGCCAAAATTTTGTAATCTTTCATTCCCTGTTCTTTTTCCAATATTATTTATTATTGTATGCCTTATATTTATAATTATATATATGTCTAAATGTCATTATATATCCCTATTAATTCCCACTTCATTTCCCAATTGTGGGAGACCCATTTACATATCATCATCTTCTTTAATGATTTTTATGTGATGCATGCTATCGAATTTTCACAGCGATTTTCCATATCAATCCAATTGTGTAGTGAATATAAAACCCATTTTGCTATCAATTTTGATCAATTTTATACACATTTTTATTATTATTGGGTACTTGCATGTATTGATTCCACACTAATTTATCATGGAATAAATTATGATGATAAATGAATCTGTGTTTTATGATCTATGTGGAACAGTTAAGCATAAGAATGAAATAAAATTGAATGGTGTGGCAATAATTATATAATGCTCCAATGCACTGGGTAATGTTTAGTATCATAAAACAACATGTTCTGATTGGGGTGGTATGGGTTCATTTATGGGACTATATCCACCATGAATTCTTGCTGATTTATCCTCGGCCAATGTTTTTGTTAAAGTGTTTTAATTTCATTCCACATTTCCCATGATATAATTATCATGATTTTTCATGCCATATTAGTCATGATCCTCTATGATTAAATTGTTTTCATTTAATAACATGTATTATTATATTTATTTTATTCCGTTATTATTCCCTTATAATGATTTTTATATCACCCCTTTTTAATTGATTTTCCCAGGTTACCCCATGGAGTTTTTATTTCAAGAATATTAAAGATGTTTTCAATAATGATGTTGTAATTCATGTTTAATGTTGCAATTAGATTTTACTAATTCAAAATGAAACATGTCTTATCTATAATTCAAGTATCATAATGTGTAATTTAATGTAATTAAATATAGTGTTAATGTTGAATAAAGAAAAGGGATGTTACAGTTGGTATCATATGAAATGATTTATTTTATTTGAGATTTGGATTTGAAAAAACTAGTGAAAGCCTTATGGATAAGACTTTTTATTAGAAAATATCCCTAAATATTTGTTCTTATAGTGCATTGTTTTAGTCAAGACAATACATCCATGTCTAGATACCATAATTTCACATAGTTCTGTCAATGATATACCTATGAGTAACAACTCTAACAAGTGTAACTATCATGACTCTAGATAACATTGAACATGAAAAGGGGCCTTTTTGCACACCTAGTTTGACACTCCTATGGGATTTGACATGGTAATTTATAATCTCATTAATAAAATTAATTAATGGATTAAAAACATACTATAAGATTATATATTAATTAATTAATCATGGATAAGAAATGTTACATCCTAAAATCCATTGTTAAAAAATACATGTATGTTATATGTTATCCCTGTAATGTCCTTAAATTCCAATTTATGTGGTTAAAAGTTAAATATTCTCATCCATAATTTTGCTATATTTCTATACAATGTCTAGAAATATAAATAATATGGAAAAAAACAATTTGAAGAGTATAGTTCTTACTTCCCAAAAGAGATTCCCAACCCGGTGGGGGAAGAAACCTCATACCTCATGGCGATACTCTCTTTTTTAAATCAATTTTTTTATAGAAAACTAGATTCAGATGAGCTTCCAAACCCCACAAATAGAAACAATCCATAATAAATATATTCATGTATCAATGGTATCATACATGTAAGGGTTTATCTTATCCCATAATCATGGAAAAGTGGATCAACTACATTGAAATGATATACCCCAACCTTCAATGTTATGAACAATAGAAGGTTCTTTGGGATATTTATTGTATGGAAGATGAAGGTGATTAGTGGTGGATATTGATGAAAAATATAAAACATGAGGGAGTTATCCATGTAATGGGGTTGTTGGATTATTATTAAAATAATTTTCGATAAATATTTTCCTTATACTTCCCGTATTAAAATGGAAACGGATTTATTTTCCCCTATAAAAAAATATTTTGAATCTATCAGTGGATACAAGGATAACATTGCAAGGATTCGATGGTAGTCCTCTAGTTTTTTAGTTACCCCCACATGCAGGTGTGTTGAATTCATTGGTGGGCTAAAACCTAGCCTATGGAAAACCTTGTCGATCCATTACATTGATAGCTCTAATGATAATTTCAGATTTTCCCTTAATGTCAAAATAATGATTGACAAATATCAAGGGTATCATAGAGATATGAATCTAAAATTTGTGAATAATTCTAGTCATATGATAGATATATCTAATGGTTCCATGAAATATCATCATCCAAATTTCCAGAGGTGAAAAAATAATCACCCCTAAAATTTCTTGCGACTGAGTTGGCCATGTAGAACTAGTGGTAACAGAATGCATATCTGGACATAGCGACATGGGATTGATTCCAAAAGAACATTTCATTATGATATCAACGTGTTGGTAGAACATTTCTTGTGATGGTCATCAATGTAGTGGTTGGTGGGTCCGAGTCATCCATCAGTAACTCTTAATGCCATTTAGGCACAATACAGAGTTATGGAAGGGAATGTGGAAATACATTATCTGATGAATGGAAGGGAACCAATCAAGTGACTTCCAGTTAGAAAAACCCTATACTATGATGGAGGAATGGAATCCTCCACCAAACCCTTAGCTTATTTTTCATTACTACAACAGTAAGGATCATATGAATTTTTCAAACTTATAAAATAATCCACGGGTTTTTGGAGACAACCAACATCCTTCAAGATAGAAAGAGAAATATTTTTTCCATTAGAACCACTGATGTGAATCTTGATAATGATGTGGTGACTCATACGCTAGTTATCCATTAATGAATATTAAATGTACTTTTTGATTCTGAATATATGAATTCCTTGATATCATGAATCATTAGTAGAACAATTCAAACACTATCACAAAGAATGGAATTTTATTTATCATTGAAGATGTAAAGTGGGAAAATTATCGCATCACAATTATATAACACCTACCATGTCTCAATGTTTGTTCTGAACATCCTAGAAACCATTCCATACTCGCTTTGGTGGAATTTGATGCAATTATAGGGATTTATATGCTTTCAATATATATATCCAACATAAATTTCCATGAAAAGGAAATAACTCATCATAATGTGAATTCACCCCCGATTATATACAATTACAAGGAGGTAGATTGATCATTTTAGCACCATCATGTCAAGCATAGATATTATTTACCTACGAATAAGCCTATATAAATCACATTACTATGTTTAATGAAAGAATCATCCTTGAAAACATGCCCACTGTGAGGGAATACACATATATGTTTCCTATGGAATTTCATGGTATTCCTTCTCTCTGAGATGTGGAATTTTCAATCAACTTTATACCTGGGGAATTACCATTATCCCAGACTCTGTATATAATGGTTGTTGTAGATGATGAGGAGATAAAGAAACAACTATAAGAGAATCTATATAAATGTTCCCTAATCTCAATTACTTCACCATGGGGAGCACCGATCATCTTCATCATGAATAAAGATGAGTCAATGTGCCTTTGTGTTGATTATCATGAGATAAACAAGATCATGATAATGAATATGTATATTTTTCCTAAGATTGATGACTTTTTTAATCATCTATGTAGATCGTACTACTTCTCCATGGTGGATTTGAATTTAGGATATTCCCTATTTAGGGTGTAGAAGGATGATATACCCAAGGATAATTTTGTACATGGTATTGGAACTATGAGTTCATAGTGATACCTTTCATACTCACTAATGCTCTATAAATATTCATGTACATGATGAATAGATTCATTATGGATTCACATGTTATATTTGAGGTAATATTTATTTATGTTATTATAATATACCCCAAAATCATGGAGTATCATAAGGTGAATCTGAGCACTGTGATAAAAACATTATGAAAGGTGATGCTTTATGAAAAGTATAGAAAATGGGAGTTTTGGTTGAAGGAAGTCACTTTATTGGGATATATAATCATAAGAAATACAATATATATATATAAACCCTTCAAAGACATAATCAATTAAAAGATGGTTGAGGCTATTATATGTGATAGATATACATAGTTTTTTTGGGTTATATGGTATTATCTCATTTTCATGCGAAATTACCCAAGATTTTCAAAACCTCTTACAAACCTAACTCGGATAGGAGTCATGTTTTCTTAGAATGATGAATTTTAATAATTCTTTAAGGTGTTGAAAAGGAGGGTTTTCTCTTCCATATTCTTACACTACCCTCATCCAGAGAAATTTTTGGGGTATTCTGTATTGCTTCAAAGAAGCTCATGGGATGTGAGTTGATGAAAATTAAAAAGGTATAGCCTATGCATCATGAAAGTGGAATATTAATGAACAACACTACCCAATGCATGATCTTGTGTTGTATGTAGTGATATTATATTCAAAAATTTGGGGGAACTATAATTTCGTAGAGAATTATGAAATATATATGGATCAAAATAGTATAACATATATATTCACATAAAAAGATCTTAATATGCATCAATGAATATTGTCAGAGCTGATCAATGACTATGGATGTTCAATCCACTACCATCAATGGAAATATACTAATGTGGTATACACTCTAAGAAAAAAGGATCCAGAAATTCTATCATTGAAAAGAATTTAGAGGGATCCTATATTCTTATATTTTGACCGGATGACATGTGAATCATAATGGAAGGAACACTATCAATCCTTCCACAAATGATAGCTCAATTATCCCTCTCGGAGTTGTTAAAGAATTATGAAAGAGTTGATTTGAGAATTTAGAAGAATGATTATTCTATAAATAAAATTAAATCCTTGTATATCTATGTTAATGATTATGGAATTGGGAGTTTAGTTTCAAGAATATGTGTACAGTAAATCCCTAAGTTAAAAAATGAGTTTTTGGATGATTCACATAGCTCAACCATCTCTATCCACCTATTATGAACAATGATTTATTGAGATATTTGAGAAAAAAATGAAGGGAAAATATTAAAACGGGCATCATTGAATATACAATATGATGTCTTTTATGTAATTAGTTGAAAGAAGAATGGAAAAAATAAAAGGGGTTGATGAAATCATTACCTATTCCTACATGGAATTGGAAATACATCACCAAAAACTTTTTCATAGATCTTACATCTACATCAAGATGGCATAATTCCTTTTGTTTTGTGGTGAATTATCTTACTATTATTGAAAAATACATTGAGATTGGAGAAGAATTATTCCTTAATGAATATAAATTAATATATATCAGGTACATTCCCAGGATTTCAAAAATACCACTATCAATTTTATCTGTTCGAGATCCAAGATTCAATCCTATGTTCTGGAAAAATCTTCAGGATTTACTGAATAAAGAGTCGAGATTCAATGCCACATATCACCCTCAAACTAATGGCCAACCTGAATAGACAATCCATACATATTAGACTATGTTGAGTGTTTTTTAAATGGGATTAATGGGAGGATGGGATCAATAACTTCTTTTGTTTTAATTCACATATAAAAATACTTTCCATTCATGCATTTAATGTCCCCCTATGAATCCCATTTTGGAAAGAGGTGAAAATTCCTGAAATTGGTGATGAAGTTGGGGAATAAAAACTGTTAGGCACTAAATTGGTTTCCGAAATTATGGTAATGTTTATGAAAATTCATTATGAAATCAAGCCATTTCAGAGTTTCCAAAACTGATATGTTGAAAACAATCGATACGAACTAGATATTGATGTTAGAGATATAGTTTTTTTTGTATATCTCCATGGAAAAAAGTGAGAGTATTTAGGGAATTGTTAGTCCCAGATACATAGACCCATTTTAGATCCTTGATCGCATTATAGTGGTGGCTTATCGAATATCACTACCATGTATCCTATCACGAGTTCATGATTTATTCCATTTATCACTCTAGAAAATTTATATACATGACCCCTCACATGTAATAAATCCAGAAATGGTAATATTAGAGAATTATCTTTATTATGAGGAGTAGAAGATGTTGATCTTAGACTATATAGAATAATTTCTATGAAATAATACAATTCTCCATCTCAAAGTGCTATGAAGAAATCACATGTTCGTAATAGAGGTGTGCAAAATGGAAGAATTAATGATAGAGAATTACTCTCATCAATTTTAAGGGGGTGAAATAAAAAAAATTAGGGGAAGTTTCTCATGGGGGGGGGGAAATTGTAATTTCCTAAACTGTTATAATTAAAATATCATTATGATTTAATGTTTTATTATGTAAAAAAGTTATATGAATCATATATAGATGTTTTTTATTATATGAAATTAGATTCATAATTATATTAATAATATTTACCATTGATAATATAGCTATTAAATAGTGATCACCTAATTATTGTAAATATAGGACATTAAGAAATTTTATTGACGCAGATAAAGGAAGTAATGACCTCATCTCGTAGCATTATACCCTATGATGCACATTTATTAGATCATCGAATGGAGATAACATCTCTAGGATTTTCCATTTACCAATTTTAATATTACATTCAGTAACATAAGCTTTAAAAAACCAATTAATTGGAGAAGTTCTAGCTCATCGAGATCACGACTCAAACCATGTTCGCCAAACGACCACATGACTGTCTCAGCATCACACATGTTACTCATAGGAAAAAATGTGGTGTAATAAAGTAATAAAAATCAAGACCTTAATAATATGAAAATTTATATTATATATAATAATGAATTAATTTTCATTTTATATTTTTAATTTAAAAATATTATTTTTACTTCGATTCAATTAATCACAAATTATATTTTTGTTTAAAATTAAATTTCAATATAGTGATTTCCATTGATAAAATAATGCATTTTTTAAAAAATATTTTTTTAATAAATTATTATTAACTGAATATTATTAATTATAAATTGTTATAAATTTATTTATGATCTAAAATTACTCTTTATAAGTGTTCAAAAAAATGCTATTTTTAAAAAACCCAACATTTTTTAATAAATTTCAAAACAATATTTAATAGTGAAAAATCACATTTTTTGAAAATTATTGTGATAAAATAAATATTATATTTGGTATCATAATTTCAAAATTATATAATGTTTAATTATTCAAAATTTTCATAGATAGAATAATTTTCAGGTAAAAATTAAATACTGTATAAATATACAGAATGTTTTGTGATATGATAATAAACCAGAAATGATATAACAAAAAATATAAAGGGTATATTCCTAAAACTATGTGGTTTATAAAAAAATAATATTATTTTATGTTTTTGTGATTTAATTTTTAATTCCATTATGAATCCTTCAATACATATAATATATTTTATGATTCTAAATTCAATTATTTAAAAGCATGACACACTTCCAGATAAGAAAGGGTAAAATTTTAAAATGTTCCACCATTTACCTAAAAAATTATGAAAAAATCCTCACTTTTAAAAAAACAATGTGAAAAAATGTGGGATGGTTTTTGGTTTTGAATATTATATTATATAGTGTATAAACCTATATTTGTGAAATATTAAAATATTCCCCTATCATTTCCTATATAGTCTCACCCAGTATACCACCTATCTTCTCAAAAAATACTTGTAGAAATGATTTTCTATGCCCTCCCCTATCTAGAATTCTCATAAGGTTCCACAAGCTAACAATAATAATTTAATAAAGCTCTTGAAGCCATACACTCAAGTAGTGGATCGTTCCCTTCTCATCATTGTCAAAGTTCCATTATATTTTCATGAACATTTATTTTCAATTAAAAATGATGGGGGTACTATTTTACACCTCCCTCAAACACAACTTATTATGTCTATATTCTAATATACTCCATTATCCCTCATTAATCGCTCCCATGTACACCTATAACCATTCTAAAATTTCATATGAATCCTTTCCCTTTTCTTTTTTCATGATTTTTTATTATATTATGTCATAATTTTCTAATTATATATATTTGTACATGTCCTTCCATGTTCCTATTACTGTAAAATTCATGATCAAATGATGAGATACCCATTTATTATTCATGAACCCATTTTATAAATTTTTAACTAACGTTGTTATGTCACCAAATTTTCACCACAATTTTCCATGCCAAACCCATTGTGTAGTGAATACCATACCCATTTCCTATCAAGTGTGTTAAATTGTATGCACATATAAATTTTGATTAGGGACTTAAATGTATATATTCCACACTCCTTTATCATGGAATAAATTATGAATATTAATTAATCCATGTTTCATGATCTATGTGGCACACATAAGCAAGAGAATTAAATGAATGTGACGAGTGTGTATAGAATTATGCAGTTCTCCAATGAATTGGATAATGTTTAGTATCATAATATATGATATTTGGAATGGTTTATAACTGATTCTATTATGGTAAATTTTCAATCTTGAATTCTTGGTGGTTTATTCTTGACCTCTGTTTATGATGAATTTTTTATGTTGTTACCAAATTTTCCATGTTTTTATTATCTTTTTATATCATGAATTATTATTCATGTTCCTATAGGAATCATTGATTTACTTGATTAACATGTATTATTATCTTCATGTTATGACATTTTTATTCCCTAATTGTGCTCTATTGCTCTCCCCATTATTATATATTTCCCCTAGTTAACCAATTTCGTTTTAATATCAAGCATGTTGAAGAAGTTATCAATAAAGATGCTTTAATTCATTTTTAAAGTAGTAATGAAATGCATCTAATTCAAAAAGATAGTAGACATATCTATATTTAGTTTTTATTATGTGAATTTTATATAATTAGATCATGTATTAATGTTTAATAATGATAATAGTTGTTATAGTGTGCATGTTGTTTTTTTGATCTTTTTTTATGTTGATCTAATGTATTTTATGTTTATACATTTTATCATGATTACATATTATGCTTCACATTGTATTCTTTTCCATGTTGTGTATTTTATTATTATATTAAATGTATTTTTCTTCATGCTGAAAATATTTCAACCATTAAGGCTTAATTATCTCATGGAGGGTAAGTGTCGATGAGTTGAGATAATGGAGATAATGGAGAAAATTGATATAAAAATATGGTAGGGTTACAATGATTCTTATTAGAATTTTTTTGATTTTATTGACCATAGTGGAAGATATGTGTCATGATTTTAAAATTCATAGTGGAAGCGGGGTATCATGATCACACAATTCCTATTGAATGCCGAGTAGCATGATTCTCATGACTCATAATAGAATTTAGGTAGCATGTTCACACAATTCCTTGAGACACCAAGTGGTGTGTTTAGAATCGTTTGTGATACTTATTCTTTAATTATGTAATCATAAAATTACTTTTAATATGGAGTTGAAGAAAGTACAAATAGATATAATGGTGTCCTAGTTACAACCCTAGGGATCATATATTATTGATATTATTGCTTGTGTATATGTCATTATCATTAATTATACTTATTATAAGTGTTCACATTTTTAAGGATTAATTGATGGTGTACTACTAGGTTTTGTTACCCACACCCTACATTAGAATATCATTGCTTGTTAAAACATCAGGTGTAGGGATCCATGAATTGGAATCCAGAATGTTGTAGTATATTTAGGAATGGATCATTGATTTGGTGGAAGGAATGGGATACAATACAGTTTATTTTATAAATTTTATTTGTTTTTCTTCACACACTGTAACTATGATTTAGGATTCCACACATGGAACCCATATATCTGTTGCGTGACATGTGTTACATATGATATTATTATTTTTTACCTGGTTTAATCTAATTTTTTAAATTTAATTTATATTATTAGTTAATGGAAATTATAATATGGTACAGTCTCACCACTATTGGTGTTTAAACCATTCTTACTAGTCAGTAGCCTCCTTCATATGGGGAGAAGAACATGCATAATTGTGCTTCTCTAGAACGATCCTAGTGGTACCAGTAGGTGTATTACACAATTTATGCATGTCATTATTCAATTTTTAATCAGTGAGTGTCCATGTGTGATCCATGGAATGATAAAATTAATGTATTTATTATGGGAATGATTTAAATGGTTTTGATAATAGTGATAAATTACAATCCATGGAAAAGGATCATTAAAAATAGATCTTGTTTTCTGGAATGGTTAATCCCTAAGTTGATCGTAATTGGTGTTTCATAGTATAGATGAATGTGGACCAGGAAGAGAGACAGTAGTTTGATTATGGAACCCATTAATGGGGTGCTCGAGGAGTGGTATTAGTATGTTTATATGGTGTATAATGTATTATTTTATATTAGAGTGTGTAATACTCATTATAATTTTCATTTAAGAAAGAAACGTGGATGATGATTATGTGTGTTAAGAATAGTTAGTCTTTGGTGTTTCATGTTATTTCTTGGGTATGAGTACAATGATAAAATTAATTCATTACATGTAATAATGGTCAGATAATAGGTCATGTAAGTGTGAACTAGTGTTAGTAGGGCCATGGATGTGATAGGACTGATCTATATATAATCAACATGGTTCATTTATTTCAATGATTCGATAAATATAATTATACATTGCCTCATGGGAAATAACAATTTTGCAATTCAGATGTGCTATTGGGTGGAGTACATACCCATGAATAAAATTTTTTATGATCTTGAGGGGATATGAGAAATTTTCTTAAGGTTTACCAAGATAGAATACATGTTTCTTGAGATAAATCATGGTTTATCGTGTTATTCAAGGGGTGAACAAAAATTCATCATGTTTTTGAGGGGGTAAATTGCAATTCGTGATATTATTTAGAGTGTAAATCAAGTTGGAATTGTATTGATTGAGTATTCAAGTTGAAAAATAATTTGGGACTTAAGAAAGATGGTACTATAGTTCAGGTATGTTATATTTAGTGTAATGGGGTATTGTCTGGGTTTTTGGGATCTTTCATGGAAATACTAGCATATGTGGGCCCTATGAATGGGTGATGAAGAGTCATCTAGTTTAATTTAGAATTTTATATGAGAGATAATATTAAATTTTGATGTGTTTCTTCATTATTATTTGGGTGAGAATATATTAAAACCACACTTAGTGGGTTATTTGAATACTACAAAATGGGTTTTGACAGGAAACTCAGGTGTTAGGAAGTATGATATATCATAATTTAAATCCTGTAATATAAGGCGTATGTTGGGGAGACTCACAATATAGATGATAAATTTAGTGATGAAACTACGGCCTCTTAGGTGATATGGACACTAATAAGAACCATCATGGTGACTTACTGATAAAATAGGATGGATGATAATATCTTGATGAATAACGTGGCAATGGGTGGAGTTCTGTAGTGGAAGCTCATTCAACATTCTAGAGTACAAATCAAAAAATTGATTTTTCTTTAATCCAAGAGGATCAAAGTTATTCGATGAATGTTTTATGAGACTTATAATAAAGGAGATGTTATATGATGAGTATATTTCGATACCACATGTCTAAAAGGGTTTGGAAACTTAAAATAAAAATTAATTTTTTATTTTATAGATGGTTAATTTTTAGAACTAGGACTTGAAATTATATTTTGGGTGTTTGGATGACCCTAAGGGATGTTTTTGGATGGATTATAGGCTATCGTGAAGGGCCTTGGTGTTTGGGATATATAAGATTAAAAATGGGTGGTCATTTTTCTATATTTATTCATCGTATTCCCATTCATAGAATGACCATGGTGATTATTTTTGTAGTTTTCAAAAGGTAGGGGAGGTCCCTATGCATTGGTGGTCATTGCATGAAAATCACATTACAGTATGAAACGATTTTTTTATATTTATTTATTTTGTTAATGGGGATCCACCCCACTTAATTTTACCTCATATAAAAATGTGTGGGAGGGATTTAATGGAAATATTTATCTATTTATCATTCAAAATTAATCCTTTGTGATTCGTAATGTAATTCATTAGTAGTTTCAAATTAGTCTCCTCTCTCCATCCATTTTGATTTGGTTTCTGTTTTCTATCATTTTTTTAGAAATTTTTTTTTGGGTTTTGGTGTTAATTCCCATAAAGTAAAGTGGAATTTATAGAGGTTGTTGGAATTGTTTCTCATCATGTCTAGAGGGTGTATTAAGATGGAATATTCACACATCAACACACTATTTTGGTTAATGTTTGATTTTTCATTAATGTATTTACAGTTTTAGATTATTTAATGATAAATATGATTCTAAATTATTAATTCTAAATATATGATTCATATTTAGTACGATTTGGGGTTCATAAAGATTCTATCTCACAACTACACATGAGTTTTCAACACCCATATGATTCTTGGTGAGATTTTAAAAATTTATTCATGTTTTGATTATATTTTTTAATTGATTATGAAATGATGTAAATAATTTTGAGATTATATTTTTCTTCATATAGGGCCTTGATTGGATGGTAAAAAATTAATTGAACCTAGAATTTATGTGGATGTATGTAGGAGGAAGTCATGGTTTGTGAGATATAAAAGGAGTAGATATACTATTTAAGTTAGGTGGTGTGTCATATATACCCCTTTGATATTTTTCATTATGATATATATTCTTATGATGTGTGGTATCTCCACTATAGGTGACTAAAAAATATAATTAATGTTTTTTGATAACAAAAAACACATGTACCGATAAACTAAACAATGTGCCAAGGGCCATGATGGATCATTGTGTTATGGATCTATTTCCTTGACTTGAGTAAATGATTATAATTTTTTTAGGTGGGACACTTAACCCATAAGGGTTGTTAAGAAAATAAAATGCAAGAAATTGAATATAGTGGACCTAATGATAGGTTGGATTAGAGACCTATAGGAAGATACGATTGTAGAATTATGACAAATGTCCAAGGAAATGGCTATACGGGAACCTAAAGATTCCTTACAGTCTTTGGGATATTTTAGACTAGAGTGTTGTGATTGTTCTTTCCCCACTACTATATAAGTGTCAGGAAGAAAATAAGTGGGTAGTTTAACAATACCTTGGGTGTGTAGACTGTCCTGGGGTAATATGGATATTTGGAAGATCTTGATCTTTGTCTCAAAATTTACGCTTATTTGGATTTTCCTAGAAGGTAAATAAGGCATTGGGATCATCCTAGGTTTGTCATGGTACATGATACCCTTAGAGAGTTGGGTGATGACCTGATTTTTTTTATTTTTCATTAGGGAACTAAATGTGTGTTAATGTGCTTAATATGTTCTAAGGGACCTCATTTGGTTCCTTGGTGATATGCTAACCCTAGAAAGGGAGTGTGTTTGGGAAATGGGTAGGGATTATTATGTGTAGCACTATAAAAACCGAATCACTAAATTCAGGATGTTACTGTTATGAAGATAAAGGGTCATGCACTATATAGTTTGACAAGGGTTTGTATAATGGGTTATGAAATATGAAAAATCCTATTGAGATGATATTGATAGTGTGTGTTTTGAGGTCACACTACCTAGATTTATGGATTTGAAATATAGTTTAGGATTCCATGGATATTCTACGTGGAACCAAATGTGAAACTATATAGAATGTTTTCTTTTTAGAGAAATAACTAGAATATTAAAATTACATGGGATTACTAAGATGATAAAATCTATCCATTAATGTAAAAATAGATTTCCCATGATTCTTATAAATCAGCTATTATGCCTAAAAAACAATACTATCCAGATATCTTTTGAATCAATTACTTAGACTAGTACATCTGTATTTCTCGGTATATCTGGGTATCAACTACTGAGACAAACACTACCAGACATCCAATGACAAATGGGAATAATATTATAACCCCAAAACAATTTCATTTCCCAAGATTCCAGTGAATCAAATTCTAAACATGCCATTACTAGTAAAAACCCAATATTTCACTATAAATTCTCGTTAAAATACAAAATATTTGATAACTTTATCCATATACAACAAAAAAATAACAAAAAAATATGATATTTTCAAACCATTAATAGTTTTTCATTGAATAATTATGTACTTATATGAGTAACTGAATAATAAAATATATTAATATATATATATAAATGTTATTTATAAAAATTTACTTATTTCATTATTATGTTGAATATTATATCTTTCTTTCATTTTACTTTTTATTCAAGACAATAAGGCATATTATAAGGAAATTATTTCAATAAAATGTAAGATTGATTGATTAATTATATCTTTATTAGTTGTTATAGAGATTACTAATATCAACAAATAGTATATTAAAATTTTACATTCCAATAAAAATTTAATCTCATTAAATTTTAGGATTTTATATGAACATTAAAATATTAAATTAAAAAAATGGAATTTTTTTACAAAAAAAATACTTGATTTATAATTTAAATATTAGTTATAGATGAATTTCTTCGATGCTTCAACTAAAATAGTAAATATTGAAAAGTTTTTTTAAAAAATAAAATGTAATATATGGATTTATTTGTATATAAAAATGAATTCAATATTTGTGAAACCCAATTCAAAAAGAACTTTTATTTTATATATAACCTTATAATGTTAAATAATATTAATTTAAAATATATATATTTGAAAATTTAGATCAGAAGTTATTTTTTCAATATAATTGTTTTAAATAAATTATACCTTTAGTATTTTAAACTTACTTTTTGAATCTTTATTAAATTGAATTAAATAAAATGTGTTTCAAATTAGGAACAAGTTGTTCCATACTATATATTGAGGGATACATTATTTTTTGTAATAAATAATATGTTTTATTACGTTGAAACTGGTTATCCCTTAAAAATAAAAATGGAAAAATAGTGTTTATCCAATATAATAAGTCCATATGGATGTATAAAACATATGATGGAATGTATGTTTGGAAACAATCTTTTTTATCCATTTCCTACTACATTATTTCTCAATTTTGTTTCCACATTCCTTGAGAGTTACTTTTAATCATTGGAATTTTTTTGGTATTTAAAAAAAAATTATCCCTTTTGACTAATAAATGGGGCACATCTCTCCCTACGTCCACTCATAACACAAATCCCATTGTTTTTCTAAAACTATAAGCAACCATATCATAAAAAATCGTATCCAAGATCAAGATATTATATTTATATTAAATTACCATCCCACAAATTCTAAACCCCACTTGTAAAAGGAGATAATCCAAGAAGTGAAGTATACAATTTTATCCACTCCACTATGATTTATATTTCATTACATGTAATTATTTTTCTTAAAATCTAATATCACTTGATTAAAATGGAAGAATAATTATCATTTTCATACTTTTTTGAAATTATAATTATTGAAAAATCTTTTAACACCTTTTGATTTCTCTTTAAAAAAAAATTAAACAATCATTCATGTGGTGTGAGGACTACAGTATACACAAAAAAAATATGTTCCATTTCACATTAATACCCTAAAAAGATTTTTGAAATAATCTATTTAATATACAAGTATTATATTTATGAAATAAATTAAATTTCATAATGAAAATCTATAATACTCCTTTTCCTTATCCTATAGAAAATGAAATCATCATCCATATATATACATATGGATTAACACCATCATAGAATGTTTGATTTTGTTTCTTTAGTACCATAATTCTGGAATGATTACAATAATGGTTATAAATGATATATATTCTATTTATTCAATTAATAAGTATAAGGACCCCTAAATTATTCAATTTATAATTTCATTTTAAAACAAGTTTTCATTTCCTTGATTCCCAAAGATGTATAGTATTATAGTTTTAGATAATTATGTAATTCCTCATAAATAAAAATCACATATAATATAATGTAACACCCCAAGATTCCACGGTACGCTTCTATTTGAATAATATAGTAGTGTGTGTTGTACGTAACTTTGAGTTCTAACAGACACCACGACCAATAAAAGTAGCTGTTATGAATAGTAATAGCCACTTTTTGAAATTTTATAAATTTTATCTCTCAATATGGACTTCATTTTTGGATTTATAATATCAAAATTAGCCTAGGGTAAAATTTTTGTACTTTTCGGATAACTTTCATATTTTAATGAATAGTGAAAATTACTAAATTGTAATTAAAAAAAAATTTTTTAATCGAAATAATTAATAGTGATAAATTATGAATTTTAGTGGTTTTAAATTATATTTAGAATATATTTTTACCATGTAATCCAATGATTTTCATTGGACATAATTTCACATTTAAACCGGATCTAAACAAGTGCCAATCTTTTGATAGTTATTATTTCTTAAAAACAAGCTTTTTGTTTTAACAATGGGAATTAATTTTAAATTAATAAATTAATCTTATATGTTTTGAATTTGGTAAAATAAGCTTCAATATTGAATTCGGAATATCAAAATTATCTTATGGTAAATTTTTTGTATTATTCTTAAAACATTTCATTTTTGATGAATAGTGAAAACACTGAGTTACTGTTTAAAATCGGCTTTTTATTTAAATAATTATTTATATTATTTAAATATATATTAGGTCAAAATATATACATAACACCTATATAAATTCAATTTAATTCATTAGAGGTAGTTTATAATAATTTAAGATATATAAAAATTTTATTGAACTTTTTCACCATCTTTTACCCACCTCCTAGGAGAATTTGTAAATTCACATAAAACATAATTTTACAGCTTCTGTGAGTGGAATTTTGAAAATCCTAGAGAAAAGGTTAATATCAAGGAGTAAAATTTGGTTCAATAAGATAAAAATAACTTTTGGTGAATAGTAATGTTTTACTTCTATTTACCACGATAAAAAGTAAATAGGGTAATTAAGGGTAAAAATGATATTATTATTACCCTAACACATGACTTAATTCTATTAGATAAGTTTAATTCAACTAAAAATAACCTTAGGATTAAAATATGACCCTTTAGGTCCACTTGGATTAGATTAGGACATTTATTATTATTTAATTCAAAGAAGAGTTAAAAGAGTAAAAATCAATGTTTAATAACTAAAACTTTTTTAATATAGGGTTATACATAAGATAAATTCGATTATAAATATTAATTAGAAACATAAATAAAATTTCTGCATAATGGTATTTTAATTATAATTTTTTGACATTAAATAATTAAATTTATTTATGACACAATGATGATGTTGTAATTACCTTATTAATGAATGAATCAAATAAATGGTAATATAAATATTAAAATAAATATAATTTCAATGTTTTTATGACATAAACATATTTTTAAGGAGACTATGACATGTTAGGGATGATTTAATGTATCTTGTTTGAAGTAATCAATTTGTGATGGCTTTCACAAAAACAAAATACCAAATAGTGTCAAAATTGACATAACAGAGTTTTTGAAACAAATATTATATTAGAAAATTGATATTAAATTCCTAAAAATCTAAGGTTCTACCAAATGACTTGTATCATGATTTTTTATCATTAATGGACCACTTGGGGGTATTTTGGAGGTATATACTAAGTTTATTAACTATATAATATAAAAATACAAAGTGACATGGTAAGTGTCAAACTAATTAACAGAGAGTTAAAACTAAAAGATATGGTTAATATAATGACCCAAACCTGTGTAAAATCTATTGGTTGAAATTATTTCTACCCATCCCCACTGTAGTCTTTGAATAATCGAATTTGGAGCCATTATAAACGGAATATGAATTTATTATAAATTAATATTTTAAGTTTTTCCTAAAGAGCCCCTCCTCCCCCTTATAAAAGGACACCACTTATAACAAATTCCTCACAACTCTCAAGCCTTTTGGTTCGTCCAAACTCTACCTAATTAGGCTCCCTTAATCTATCTCATCCTTATATAAGCCTCACATTAGGAAGAAGGCACTTCAAGAGTCATTTTTGGTTCAAACAAAAGGGAGTTACCCCAATTAAAGGTAAGGATTTCTCTTAGCTTCTTTTCTTTTGTTTTACTTCTCCAACCCCTAAAATCTTCTCATTATTTTCTTTTGTAACAAAACTAATATCCAAAATATACTAGGATATTATTATGAGAAGTATTCTAACTACACTTACACACACCTCTATCTAATGGGATAAGAATATAATGTTTATGTGGATGTCAACCAAACGGCTCACGGAACGATGATTGTTTAATTATCTCCTACCACCTCTAATGGTGGCCATTATGATGGAACTATAATTAAATATGATATTAATGATAATTATTATATATATAAGCTTATTTAATTACAATTAATGTCATACCATTATTATTTTCATGTTTTATATATATATACGATAATTTTTTTCGAGGAAGTGCGGACTACCGCCCCCTCAAAGTGATATGACTTGTTTATACCATATATGGAACATATAAAAGAATGGTATTAATAAAAATAAGTAACACATATAAGATATTATATTACACTGTAATAATAATATACCTATGTATTATTTGGTATTGATTCCTTTTAAAATGAAAAATGAAATGGAAGTAGCGTTCGTGCGTACGTACGGACTATCGTCTCCACGAACGCGATGAGATTCAATCCCCATCATATACATTCAAGTATAATTCTCATTTTATGATTAAAAATAATGTTTATTTACTTGATATCATTCTGGATATGTATAATATACATCCTATCCATAACAAACATGTCTTATGTAATAAAACATATAAAATAAAACGAGTAAGTTAACACCCGAAACGACGATAATACTAAGATATAATTAACAAATAAATGTTAGAAGATCATATATGATATCATATTAATGTATATTATTCTTTTATAATTTAATAACAATAATTTAACAATTATATAGGATATTACCCTACCCTAGACAAAGGAAATTTTCAAGGTAAGGGGTTTTTATCTCACTTCTTATTCTCGTGAGATTCATGCCATATTGCCACTATTACCTTTTGTGTGGTGTATGTACTAACCATAATTGTATTCTTAATGTAATAAACATTAATTTATGTGTATTTATATATTCATTGTATGATACCTCTTTCATGGGTTGTATGTTTCTTAAGTTACCAAATATGTAATGGTTAATTTCACAATCTCTTTATCATCCGAGGTTGTTTTTACGTAAGTATCTACTGGGAAAAATTTATTTTCCATGTCAATGTTTTATGAAAGAGTTTTTAAAGGGATTATTTTAAGGGAATTTTCACTAAAACGTCATTTCAAATGATTTAAATATTTATTCTTCTAAATCATTCTCATTAATTTCCATGTCTTAAAAATGGTTTTTAAGGATTTATTTATATGTACATGAATGTTTTTAAAATGTAAATTTCTATCAAAAGTTTCAAAGTGGTATCAGAAAATTTTATTCAAAAATTTCTTTAAATGACTTCTTTTCCAAATTGTGTAACTTTTAAATGTTTTCATGAAAAAGGGGTATTTCTCTCAAAGAGTTTTACAAATCATTTTCATCAATGTCAAAATCATTTAATGGATTTTAAACTTGTTTTGAAGTTGTTTTATCATGATACAAATATTCCATATTATGTGGACTGTTTTGTGATATGTTTGAATATGGATGTGTTATTTATATACCATTCCTGGTTTATGGTTAATGTATTGACATTTGGTATCTTTGTTCTTATATGAATTATTATGTTAAGTTTCATCCTTTTCATATGAGGAATGTATTGGACATAGTAAGTGACAGGTGGAGCCCGCTATAGCTCCTCGATGAATCGGTAGGGCTCAAGAGACAACTAGACGTGGAATTGGCCAAGGCCCTTTCCCATTTTGATATATGGTTTTGGCCGAGGCCTTGGCAAATTTTTTTTGAATGTCTGGTATTATAAATTCCTACATTATGGAAATAATATTGATGGTTCATGTGGTTATTCGACTCGTAGAATACTCATGATTATGTTTTATTATGAAATTATTTACTCAACTCATATTATTTCTATAGAATTATTCATTTTTATTATTGGTAAAGGAATGTGGTTTCAATAATTCACCATGCTTAATATTTATGTCATTTTCCACATTATTTCTTACCCTTACTGAACTTTTGAGCTCACCCTTTCAATGTTTTATTTTTTCCAGGATTCCAATAAGTGTACAATGATTCATATGGAGGTTTAAGATAAAAGGAATAATGGTATTCTCAAAGAACTATTTATGATGTGTTTTATGTTTGAAATTGTATTGTACTGTTTATGTATGTAATCTATTTTCCAAGACTGCTAAACTGATCGGTCCTTCGGGACTTGATTCCTTTTACTCAATCCAATGTATTAAAATAATGCACCGACTATGATTAACTAGGGTCGGGGAGTTACAGTTGGAATCATAGGAAGTTTAGAAATAACCTTGGAAGCTAGATTTAGATAAGCTCTGATTAGAGCACATTGCCCTAAGATAGACTTTGAGGATTAATAGAGAATAACTTCCTAGAATTTTTATATTGTAGAAATATTGTGAGTTTTCCGAGAAATACATCCCTATCTGGATATGAGCAGGTAGAGGCAGCTCTGGCACAGATGTTTCTAGGGGTAAAACCCAAAAACACTGTTTTGAGCTAGACTCAAATGGGAACTGGTGCACGACAACGGGACTTGCTGCACTCTTGGTTACGACACTCCCGGGGGATATGCTTAGGATAATTCTCATTTTTTTACAAACCATTATGAATGGTTTATTGGTATATACTTCCTCAAAGAATAAATTTTTATGATTATGGATTATATACACAAACTGTTTAATTTATGTCAAGTGTTTTACATGTTTGGGATTAGATATTTCTATTTGTAAACTAATAAAGTGTATGCCATTGTTTAGAAATGGCACACAGTAGAAGTATTGAGAACTCCAGCAATACGCATGGTCCAAAGAGTAAAAAGATCATATATTTCATAGTTATAAACCAGAATTTAGAAGGGAAATAGTCTCCCATGTATTATCATCATATGAAGAAATATTATTATGTGTTGATATGATAAGTAAATAATTTTCGGAGTCCTATGGCTTTGAAGGGAAGCCAGAGAAGGAAAGGATAGTAGAGAGATGGACAGATAAAGGGAATAAGGTAAAGAAGGATTTTCCCATATGTGATAACTATAGAAAGAATCACCTTGGAAAATTCTTAAAGGGAATGGGAGTATGTTATAAGTGTGGAGAAAAAGGACACCATGTACGTGACTGCAATGGTAAGAAAAAGGTTTCAAATGTACAATGCTTCATCTGAATGGAGTTTGGACACTACGTGAACCAATGTCCCAATCATTAGACTATGTGTAAAATTATGCTATTGGATAATAATCAAGTTATGATACTACCACATATGAAAAGGAATGACTAGTGTTATTATGTTTTTATTTTGTAATTATTTCATTGAAGCGTTGTATCAATGATGTACTGGAAATAAATAAGGATAGTACTGTAGTACTATTTCATTGAAGATTTGAGATTTTATGGTACTAAGATAAGTGACTCTACAACAAGTTATCCTTTTTGGAAATTACATGGTTGAAGGAACGATAAATCATAATATGGTCTTAATATTGAGGTACTGATTTTGGAATAAGATATAGTTGATTTGGGAATATTATATTGGATATTTTGGACTAACTTGAAACTAATTAAATATTTGTACATTCCATCATTATTTGAGTTTACAACATTTTTGGATGGATGAAGTATATCCAGTATTTTATAAGTAATAAGTGATCATGAATGTAATCAATAATATTTTATGGTAATACAGGATGTTTCAGTGTTTTAAAAGAATACATGATGAAGGTATTCACATGATATTACGTGGTAAAAAGGATCTACATTATTTTTACCTTTTATATAAATTTCGGACTAAGAGTTTACATAAGTATTTTGGATAAGTCTAAAGGTTTAAAGGGATTAATTTTGAAAGGTTATTTTTGGATTTTTATAAAAGGACAACAAACAGACCATTTGATGACTCGTCGCTTCGGACAAAGCTGCGGGAATCGAACCCACAAGCATAATGCAATTGGGATTTATCACCTATCACTAGACTACGAGAGGTTCTTGGATGGTATAATGTAGTTTTTTAAAATGTTTGATATGTGAATTATAAATTTATTATATTTGGAACCCTATACGATTAGGATAAATAGAGTATTTTTGAGTTGTATTATGTTTTAGGGTGAAAGATGAGTTTGTGGAAGAAATTTATTAATGGATAAAAATATATTTATAAAGTAATTATATATCCTTATGATCTTATTCAATATTATAAATAAATTCCTCAATATTAAGAAAAGGAACATAGAAAAAAATGTTGTCCTAGATGGTACCTTATATCATCACAAATTTATGTATTTGGGATTGTTGGCCTTTTCATAGCCATGTTCTCTACCAGTCTCCATCTAATATTGATGGTTAGATTTATCTTCCATATCCATATCTTCCTACATGGAACCCTAGTATGTATTGTTTTCGGTAAGATTCATACTTACTACTCTTTATTTTCAATAGAGGCCTCATTAATCCATTTTTGTTGTGGGATTTGAACTAAGATATTTTGAAATGTCATCCCCATGTTTCCAATACCGAGCATAAATTACGAGGACACAATTTATTTATGGTGGGGATAATGTAACGCCCCAAGCTTCCATGGTACACTTCTCTTTGAATAATACAATAGCATGTGTTGTACGCAACTTCGAGTTCTAACACACACCACGACCAATCAAAGTAGCAGTTATGAATAGTAATACCAAATTTTCGAAATTTTATAAATTTTATCTCTCAAAATGGACTTCATTTTTGGATTCTAAATATCGAAATTATCCTATGGTGAAATTTTGGTACTTTTCGGATAACATTCATATTTTGATGAATACCGAAAACGACTAAATTTTATTTAAAAACAAGTTTTTTAATCGAAATAATTAATAGTGATAAATTATGAATTTGAGTGGTTTTAAATTATATTTATAATATATTTTTACCATTTAATCCAACCTTTCTCATTTTACATAATTTCACATTTAAACCGGACATTAATAAGTGTCAATCTTTTGATAGTTATTGTTTCTTAAAAACACGCTTTTTGTTTTAACAACGGGAATTAATTTTAAATTAATAAATGAAACTTCTATGTTTTTAATTTGGTAATATACACTTAATTATTGAAATATTAATATCAAAATTAGCTTAGGGTAATTTTTTGGTATTTTTCTGAAAATTTTCAATTTCTGATGAATAGTAAAGAACACTGAGTTACTGTTTAAAACCGGCTTTTTATTTAAATAATTATTTGTATTATTTAAATTTATTTTTGGTCAAAATAGGTACACAACACCTATATAAATTCAATGTAATTAATTGGAGGTAGTTTATAAGAATTATATATATATATATATATATAAATGTTATTGAATTTTTTCACTGTCTTTTACCCACCTCCTCGGAGAATTTGTAAATTCACATAAAACTTAATTATACCGCTTCTGTGAGTGGAATTTTGAAAATCTGAGAGACACGGTTAATATCAAAGAGTAAAATGTGGTTCAATAAGATAAATTTTTTTTGTGAATAGTAACTTTTTACTTTTATTTACAAGGGTAAAAAGTAAATAGGGTAATTAAGGGTAAAATTGATATTATTATTACCCGAACACATGTCCTAATTCTATTGGATAAGTTTAATTAGACCAAAAACAACCTCAGGAATAAAATATGACCCTTTAGGTCCACTTGGATTAGATTAGGACATTTATTATTATTTAATTCAAGGAAGAGTTAAAAGAGTTAAAATCTAAGTTTAATATCTAAAACATTTTTAATATGGGGGTATACATAAGATAAATTAGATTATAAATATTCATTAAAAATATAAAAAAATTTCATAAATAATGGTATTTTATTTATAATTTTTAGACATTAAATAATTAAATTTATTTATGACACAATGATGATGCAGTAACTACCTTATTAAGGAAAGAATCAAATAAATGGTAATATAAATATTAAAATAAATATAATTTCAATGTTTTTATGACATCCAAGAATTTTATAGGTGACTATGAAATGTTAGGGATGATTCAATGTATCTTTTTAAAAGTAATCAAGTTGTGATGACTTTCACAAAAACAAAATACCAAATAGTGTCAAAATTGACATAAAAGAGTTTTTAAAACAAATATTATATTATTAATTGATATTAAATTCCTAAAAATCTAAGTTTTGACCAAAGGACTTGTATCGTGATAGGTGTATCATTAATGGAACACTTGGGGGTCGTTTGGAGGTATATCTTATTTTTATTAACTTTATAATATAAAAAAACAAAGTGACATGGTAAGTGTCAAACTAATTAACCATGAGTTAAAACTAAAATATAAGGTTAATATAATGAAACAAACCTGTCAAAAATATATTGGATGAAAGGATTTAGACCCATACCCACATTTTTCTTTGAATAATCCACTTTGGAGCCATTAGAAACCAAATATGAATTTATTATAAATTAATACTTTATTTTTTCCTAAAGAGACATTCCTCCCCCTTATAAAAGGACACCACTTATAACCAATTCCTTACAGCTCTCAAGCCTTTTGGCTCGTCCAAACTCTGACCATTTAATATCCCTACATCCCTCTCATCCTCTTAGAAGCCTCACCATAGGCAGAAGGCACTTCAAGAGTCCTTTTTGGTTCAAACCAAATGGAGTTACCCCAATGAAAGGTAACGATTTCTCTTAGCATCTTTTCTTTTATTTTACTTCTCCAACCCCTAAAATCTTCTCATTCATTTATTTTGTATCAAAACCAGTATCCTAAATATTCTAGGATATTGTTATGAGATGTATTCGAACTACACTTACACACACCTCCATCTAATGGGTGAAGAACATAATGTTTCTGTGGATGGAAACCAAACGCCTCACGAAATGATGATTGTTCAATTATCTCCTACCCCCTATCATGGTGGCATTATGATGGTACTATAATAAAATATGATATTATTTATAATTATTTTATATATGAGCTTCTGTAATTCGATTTTAAGGCATACAATTAATTGTTTCATGTTGTATATATATACGATAATTTCATTTGAGGAATTGCGGACTACCGCCCCCTCAAAGTGATATGACTCGTTTATACCATACATTGAACATATAAAGGATGGTATTAACGACCTCAAGTAACACATATAAGATATTATATTACACTGTAATAATAATATAACTATTTATTATTTGGTTTTGATTCCTTTTAAAATGAAAAATGAAATGGATGATGCGTTCGTGCGTACGTACTCACTACCGTCTCCACGAACGCGATTAGATTCATTCCCCATCGTATTAATTCAAGTCTTATTATCATTTTATGATTAAAAATAATGTTTAAGGACTTGATATCATTCTAGATATATATAAGATACAACCTATCCAAAACAAACATGGCTTATGTTACAAAACATATAAAATAAAACGGGTAAGTTAACACACAAAACAACGATAATACTAAGATATTATTAACAAAGAAATGATAAAAGATCATATATGATATCATATTAATATATATAATTCTTTTATAATTTAATAACAATAGTTTAACCATTATATAAGAGATTACCCTACACTTGACAAAAGAAAAGTACAGGGTAAGCAGTTTTCATCTCACTTCTTATTCCTATGAGATTCGAGTCATATTTCCACTATTACCTTTAGTATGGTCTATGTACGGCCCATAAATGTATTCTTTATGCAATAAACATTAATTTATGTGTATTTACATATTCATTATATGATACCTCTTTCATGGGGTGTATGTTTCGTAAGTTACCAAATTGGTAAGGGTTAATTTCACAATATCATTATCATCCGATGTTGTTTTTACTTAAGTATCTAATGGGACATATTTATTATCCATGTCCATGTTTTATGAAAGAGTTTTAAAAGGGATTATTTTAAGGGACTTTTTTCTAAAACATCATTTAAAATTTTTTAAATATTTATTCTTCTAAATCTTTCTCATTAATGTCCATGCCTTCAAAATGGGTTTTAAGGATTTATTTATATGGACATGAATGTTTTTAAAATCTAAATTCCTTTCAAAAGTTTCAAAGTGGTATGGGACACTTTGATTCAAAAAATATCTTTAAATGAATTCTTTTCCAAATTGTGTTAAATTTAAATGTTTTCATGAAAAATTGGTATTTCTCTCAAAGAGTTTTAGAAATCATTTTCATCAATTTCAAAATCCTTTAATGGATTTTAAACTTGTTTTGATGTTTATTTATCATGCTACAAATCATCCATATTGTGTTGAAGGTTTTGTGATATGTTTGACTGTGGATGTGTTATTTTTATACCATTCATGGTTTATGGTTAAAGTATAGACATTTTTTATCCTAGTTCATATACGAATGTTTATGTTAAGTTTCATCCTTTTCATATGAGGAATGTATTGGACATAGTAAGTGACGGGTGGAGCCCGCTATAGCTCTTCAATGCATCGTTAGGTCTCATGATGAAACTAGACGTGGAATTGGCTGAGGCCCTTTCCCATTTTGATATATGGTTTTGGCTGAGGCCTTAATCATTTTTAGACGTCTTGGCCGAGGCCTTGAAAATATATTTTATAATGTCTGGCATTATACCTTCCCTCATTATGGAAATAATATTGATGGTTCATGTGGTTATTCGACTAGTAGAATACCAATGATTATGTTGTATTATGGTATTATTTACTCAACTCATATAATTACCATAAAAGTATTCATGTTTATTATTGGTAAAGGAATGTGGGTTCAATTATTCACCATGCTTAATATTACTGTCATTTTCTGTATTATTGCTTACCCTTATTGAGCGTTTGAGCTCACCCCATTCTATGTTTTATTATCCTGAGATTCCAAGAAGTGTATTATGATTGATATGCAGGGTTAACCTAAAGGGAATAATGCCATTATCAAAGAAATATTTATGTTGTGTTTTATGTTTGAAATTGTAATGTAATTTTAATGTATGTAATCTATTTTCCAAGACTGCTAAACCGATCGGTCCTTCGGGACTTGATTCCTTGTACTCATTCCAATGTATTAAAATAATTCACAGACTCTAGGTAACTGGGGTCAGGGTGTGACATATAATTTGGGAAACTCCATGTACTATAAATTTTACTAACAATAAAATTATTCTACAATAAAATATTTTTTCTTTTCATGAAAAATATTTATTATTTTCATCCGAACATTTTCTTTTTTCCTAATCATACTTTAAACCTATGGAAAAAAATTTAAAATATGTGATAAGCCCAAAACTTTTAGTAAGGGACATAAAAAAATTATAAATAATTAATTCAGTCCATTTTAAGACCATGATATTATAAAAAAATCAATTAAAAAAATAAAATGTGAGAATAAATAATCATTTAATTTTACACGAATTCAACTTTTCTACCCAAAAACATTGTACAAAAACATAAATGAAAAAATACAAATTGTGGCGGTTTCTTAGAAAATATGATAACCCAGGAATTTTTTTCTTTCAAATAGACAACATTACTATATATGGGAATAATCCATTAAGAAATTTAATTATCCTAAATTATTAAATAAAATGATTTCAATGAAAAATCATTAATAAGAATAGGTAATTAATGTATGTTCCTCTATAAATAATACTAATATATTCTCTACAATAAACCTTACAAGTGGAACAACCAATATGATCATCTTTCATTAAAATTTTATGAATAACATAATCATTACCCAATGATTTTGAGAGAAATATTATGCTCACTGGTCATCATGTGATATATCGGTCTCACTCATTATAATGAGCTATATTGGGATCACCCATCGTCAAAAAATAATTAATGACCATAATACGCATTAATCATATAAAATCATCAATTTCCATTATCAAACTCAAAAATTAATGTTTAAAACCCATAAGGAAAAAAAAATTGGGTACTGGTATATAATTTACATTAAAATATAATTTTTTACATAAAATTACCATTAAAATGGGAAATATGGTTTTTATAGGAAGGAAACAAGGAAACTAATAATAGAAAAAAACATAAAAAAAAGATATTGTGGTTGGAAAATATGTTGAATATAAATACATTAAAATATAAAATTCCTTTGTCCATATTTAATATAAATAACAACCTTATATAAAAATATTCATTATGAATCCATTTTAAATAATGTAAAATGGTAAATGAAAATTCGTTTTAAATTAATTTTTGTTCATAGAAATTTGTCGTTAAGGTAATTTAAGAATATTTTCCTTAATATAAAAGACCGATTTTTAAATCATTTAAATTTAGTTATTTAATGTTTCTCATACCTCCAGACCACCTCATCACGTGTTTTCCTGATCAACAAGAATAATAAAATCATATAAATAATTTAATTTATTGTTAAATTATTTAAAGTTTATTATTCTATTTACTTTATTTATTTCCATGTAATATTTTATTACATAATCAATTAAGTTCACATTAGATGTTTTGATGATTATTATATCCAAAATTTCATCTCCAGGTTTAATATATTCAAAGAGTTAATTTTTACATCATATCATGAAAAATATTCCTGAAATTAATATAAATTTTGTTGTTAATTTTTAATCTAAAATCGTTCAAGAAATAAGGTTATGAAAAATGAACTACTTTACAACCACAGAGAAAGTGTGCCATTTATACGCATGAGTTATGTTTACATTTTTCAATGAACATCATGGAAATAAGGTAAGTACTATATTAGAATTAATTAATTTTGATTATGTCATAAATATATTATTAATTATTTATATAAAGATATATATTTATCCAAGTGATGTGGTAATGGGAAAAATCATAGAACTTTATGGAGATTGAAATACACATATATGAATGAACGACATTATCCTTATTTAATGGATGAAAATGTAATTAAATTGATGATAAATTATCTTTATATAATTATATACATGTCATGAATATAATATAACATATATATACATTAAATACATCATTATATATATATATAATTCATTATTATGGAAAATTAATTACATTGGTTTGTGTGGAAGCATTTCTCCGTACTCAAGAATTAATGATTCATATCCAATTTAATTAAAGAAGGATATTTATATAGTTTATTAGATTAAAATACAAACATATCGGTATATGGAAGATATTTGGGTTATTATTTCATCATGTATTTTTAATATTTAATGGGGTAGAATATGAAATAAAACTATATCATTCAGTTAAAATTTATATATCTTCTTTAGAAAATGTTTTTTAAATTGTACATTAATCCTACTATGGTTGGTATTATTCGAAAAAGAAAACCTCTAAAACAAGGGTATGAAATTTAGTAAGGGATTTTGGAAGGTAGTTTCTGATTTTGATTTTATAAATGGTATGAGTAATAGAGAAGAAGAGGTTGCATATTATAATTGAGGTGATTAGAATTCTTGGAATTTTATAAAGTATTATGTTTATATAAGTTAATTTTCATGTTCACCTAGATACAAATTAATATAATTCAAGGTAATTATTATTATTATTATTATTATTATTATTATTATTTTCTGAATACTCTCATAAAATAAAATGTTGAAAATACTAAATTATTTTTACCCTTATCTCATTGAGTTAACCATCTATTATTATATTTTAAATTTGTGAATATATTAATGTTTTTTACTCTTTAGGGGTCAAGAATGAAACTGTAAATGGTTAAATGACCCATAAATTGATTATGGATGACATTATAACCTATATATCATTATTATTTCAGAATATTTTTTTATAATTTTATATCATATAATAAAATATTGATTATTGTAGAATATAATTACTCACATTTTTTAACTTTACACATTATTTGAATTTAAAGAATTGAATATAAAATTTTTATTTCAACATAAATCTTTTAAAAATTTATGTAATAAATTGATGGTATTGCTTAAATCACCCATATAATATAACATTTAAATATTTTAAAAGTCACATCTTTTATTTTTCTGCTACTTGTATAAGTAATGTGATGGCATTGCATAACTATTTTTGGTAATTATATAACCACAAAAATTTTGAAATAAATTACAAAGATAGAAATCCAGTTATATTTAAAAAACCCATTTATAACATAACATATTACCTTTTATCCACTTCCAATTGTTTTATAGATATTAAAACATAAGGGGTGACATTTTGTTTTTATTTTAAATTTATAATTATATTAAGGCCATATTCAAAGTATAATGGAAATAAATTTTAATAAATTTGAATCATTTATGTTACATTTCAAAAAAATAAAAAAATTATATACAATTATTATGGATATTTTTAAGCATTGTTACATTATTTTATACCATAATTATCAGATTTAATGTCACTATGGTGCAAATTTTTTCTACGGATTCTATTTAAAATAAGAAAATATATATGGTAACTAATAAATAAATTTGGGCCTTATGATTATAAATTTTGAATCTATTTTTCAAAATTAAATTCCAATAATTTTTTAAAGTTATTTTAATTTGTAATATTTACATTTTAAAGAAAATCAAAATTTAGAAAATGTTTTTAAAGCCCAAAAATAAACTTATTCTGACATAGTGTATAATGATTACTCGTAAGATATTAATTATATTATTTATTAATAAATTAGTCTTATTTTACTATCAAATAATATTAGACTACTAATTTACTTCATTTAATTTATGGAAATTATAGTTTTATAAAAATATATATTTTTAATTATTCACTAAAAGTAAATATTTTCAAAAACATTTAAAAAATTCACTTTAAGATAATTTTTATGTCATAACTTCCAAAATTAACATAGTTATATAAAAATTGAATTCTAAAATTTTTAAATTAATCATTTGATTAAATCATTATAATACAAGAAAATGAAATTAATAAGAATATAATTATTTTATTTTTGATTGAAATATTATTTATTATTTTAAAAATGAAATTAACTATATCAAATGAAATAAATTAATAATAATAATAAATGAAATTGACTATTATATATTACTTTTTTATTAAATGGCTCCCACATTTTGGAAATTGAATCGACTCAGTTTAATTCTTTATAATAAAAATGTGTATTTTTTCTATTATAGCATTTCTGGATTCCCAAGTTTCCTATTCAATCATAGAGTTTATACAGACAACCATATGATATATAATCACATTATCCTATAAAAAATTATCTCTTTATTAAATAATAATAATAGGTTTTTTTATAAAGGCATCTCTTCCAACTAAAATACATCATGGATCAAAACATTAGATACATTCAGAACATGTTTTCTTAACAAAGAAACATAAAATACATCATGTATCTGAGTTAAACTCGAAATCAAGGAAAATTAGTGATTAATAGATTTATCTTTCTCTAATATTTAATATGATCTAATGACATATGGACCCATGTTCACTTTATTATAAAAAACATACTAATTTTCTACTAAGATACATTAAAAAAAATCTCTTGTCTTGAGTGAAATATCATTCATCGAGTTATCTGGGAAAAAATCTTATATATAGTTTTCTTCATATATTACTGAATCGTCTTGTCCTTCTAAAGCATTTCTTCTAAAAAATTTATTCCTAATAACACTATTTCACCAATATCAACCCAAAAATCTAGTGTTCATCTTACCATTAAATATAATGAAACCAAATCATCCGTAAGTATATTCGAATGAAAATTATTAGTATATGAAATGTAAAATACTGAAAGGTGTTGATCCCAAATTCCCTCATATTCTATTGAATACGCTCCAAGAATTTCTTTCCATGTCTAAATTATTTTCTCGAACTACATATAATATTGAGGATGAAAAGAAGAAATAAAATTTAAGTCAATACTCAAGTACTGCTGATGGAATTTCTAAAAATTATAATTAAACCCTGAGAACACTGTCTGATACAATGATGAGATGTACTCTATATAACATGACTATCTCCTTGAATTATAGTCAAGAATGATGATATATATATATTATATCAAATGAGAAGTAAAAAAATTCAGTTGATAATAAATATTCAAACTATGTCATCATTTTTAGATACTATTAGTAATCCCACAATAAAATATTTAGATATATTCTATCATTTCCTCCCCAAAACTGGTACTGGATAAAGAAAACCTTTTGTTAATTGGTGCTCAGTTTTTACCTATTTATAAGTAAAATATATCTTGGTAAATTAAAAAATACCTATATTTAGTTCATCACCCCATTAATATTCATGAAGGCATCTATACATTTTAATTCATCTAGTAAGAATTAAAAATTATTAAATATAAACTACACTCAATTATTATTTCATTTATATGGCTTCACAAGAGCACATAGTCTTTTCTGAAATATGATATCACCTTATTTGCCACCATAAAATATAAGAACGCATACACATCTTAAAAGATTCTAAAATTTATTATAAAACATGATCATCATTTGGATATTACTTAATTCATTATAAAAAATATAATTTTTCTAACACCTAAAATAAAACTAATGAATTTCCTTAATGAAAAATTTCTTAGAAAACAATTATTAAATCATTAGTCAGATGGTTATTTTCCAAATATATCATGGATAATATAGAATTATCTTTCCATCATATAGGATCTGATATTTTTTCCTTTTCTAGGATGGTTATTAATCATGTCATCCAAATCATTAATCCATTTTAGCCATCTTCTATACCACATATTCAACTCTTTCTATGTAAATTTATAAATCAATATTTTCTTCAAAATATATTCCACACATCAGTCTATAAAAAGTAGTTTTATAACTTTTTAAATAAAAAAAATAACTAATTATGTATCATGTTTTAAATAATTTATCTCATGAGGTATCATTATACATAAAGCATCAGTAATTAACTAATGATTTTGTATCATAATTTAACCATGTATCTTTGATGAAGGACTGATGTAGATGAAAAATGAACCATTTCTAAAGGGATGTTTCAAAATTGTACCATTCATTAATCATGTTTTCAGTTAAAATATCCTATCACCAATGTACTATATCAATAATAATTTAAGTCATTTACCAGTAAACCTAGTCAGTGGGCTATATAACGAATCAATGATTTCAAAAAACCAATACTATTAACCCATTTATCAAAGAAAAATATAAATATCATTAAAATTTATATTTCATATACAATAATTAAAAACATTGGTTTTTGAAGTTTTATCAAATATGTTATTCATTGAAACATCATTATCGAGGAATGAAAACTATTGCAATAAAAAATCACAGTAACTAAATTTTAAATGGAATTTATTTTAAGTCATGGTTTCTAAAACAATTATTTGGGGTCCCTCATGTACCTCAATAGTTTTAGAATATAAAAATATATAATAAATAAATATTTCTAATATATATATATTAAAGGAAAATTCTATTAAAAAGATTTATGAATACATCTAGTTTATAAGGAAACCTATATAAAATAAATACAAACACAAAATTCTTATATATATTTTGAATGATTTCCTTTAGAATATCGTCATCCTCCACCTTCAATCAATAAAATAATAGATATAGATCAATCATTGAAAAATATTATGCTTTATATATAGGATAATCCAAACCATTGATATGAGTAATATGATCATTGTTCTTAATATGGATGTTATTCTGGGCTCTATAATCAATGAAAATTCTCATTAAAACGTCGTTTTTTTAACAAAGAAAGTAAGATCACCCCATTGTTAAGTGATTAGATTAATGACACCATTATCTAAAAACACATAGAATGTATTTTGTAATTAAAAAGGTTACACTTAATCCATTTGATAAGGGGGTTTTGATATTGGATTAACATGTGGAACTAAATCTATAGTAAACACAACTTTCTGGTCAAGCATAATACTAGGAAACTCCTAATTAAATTCATCCACATATTAATTAACTATAAAGATATAACATATATGAATGATATTTTTCTTATAATTTATATGTGATGGATAAAATTCATTTTCATATTTTAATATTTTTTCAAATCTAGATATCTTATCAAAGGAATAACATAATTATTATATAAAAACTAAAACTCATTCAGAAAAAAAATTGTTCAGATATACAATATATCATAGCATGGTAATAAAAAATCAAATACATGGATATAATAACATCAAAATCTACAATAATAATGGTAAAATATTTTTTAGATATATACTATCAACAAAAACAATATATATATATATAATTATTATTTACCTTAATACTTCACCTAATTGATTTTATAAAATTTTACATCATTATTTCATGAGTTTAAATTTTCAATTGATATTAATACATAATCTTAATATGAAAAAGAAACCTTGAATCAAACGTGATATTAGAATCAGAATAAATAATAAATTTCATATACACCACATCTTTATATCGTCAAATGTGTGTTTAATTAGTCAAAAAGTATTTATCCACATATTCTCATTTGTGATAATGATAATTTTCCTCCCTCGTTATTATCTTCGGATAATTACTTGCATAATTACCCATCTCATTACAATTAAATCATTTTATCTTCATCTTTTCATTATTTTTATAATTATTTTGTTAATACATATGAGCCACATATACAAACATTGTAAATAATAAAAACATTAAAGATTTTATAATACATTCTCTTGGGTGATTTTCAAAACTTATCACAAGATGGTATCTTAATTTACATACATTATTATTTCATTGATGGATTCCACCAAATTTCTTACAATATGGACTTTTTTTCTCATTCTTATTTTAATGGAATACATGATCATTGTTAAACATCATTTTTACCTTATTGTAATATCAATTAATTCCATCATTACATTAGAATAAAAGAGAGATAAATTTCCTTCTATATCTTAGATTCAATCATGAGTGAAACAAATTTATTTTAGAACAATGATCCAAGATAAAATTTGACGCATATGTTTCTAATCTAGAGAATTTTTTTTCATTAGTGGCCACTGAATCTCCATCCATATATCTTAATTATAATACTTTTTTCCATCCTAAGTACTAAAAACATATGTAATAATTTCTTAAGGAAAAAAATACTAAAATATATATATATCATTACATAAAATAAATCTTTTCATCTTCTATAGTATTCATTGTCATTAAAACCCACTGATCAAATACACGTTTAAAATTTTAAATAAAAGGAGTTACATTTTATTTATATGAAAACCCCTAGACATAAAAAATATTATCCTAGGATTTAAACCATCCATTAGATATAATATGTTCGGGTGATCCACTAATGGTGGAAGGGTGTTGTTTTATGAATTTATCCCTTATAGACATGGTCCTCTATGGAAAACATTACTTCTCTCGCACACTGATATGACCACCATTTATGACATGCTTCAACTAATCGATCATAAAAATAAAATTATCTATTATAATTACAACCATTCCATATAACTGATTCATAATGATATTATCCTCTTCGTGTCTCCAAATTTCAACTTCCATATTTAGTATGTGATGAACCATTCTAAAGAAACACAATTTAGAATGAAGAAACATGGTATTATTAAAATACTATATCACGATAACCCTAAATTATAATATCTTGAGTATATTTACTTCAGTTATCCTGAACTCTAAATATATATAATCATTTTCCCTAATACCATATATATAAACTCAATATTTATTAAATCCTAAATTTCATTTCAAATTATGAAATAATTTTCTTTCTTTTTCAAAGATACTTTTAGGTTTATAATTTTATAGAACTAGGGATTAAAACTTGCAGACAATTTAATACAATAAAATATATTAAATTCCTCTTATTATATACATTTCAAATAATAAAATATGTTTAAAATAAACCATGTTTTAGTTTCATGAAAAATAAAAATTATTTTCAACTTTAATTATTATTTGGTCTAACTAATCATTAAATTATGTGAAAAACATTTCAAAATGTGAGATGAGAACAAAAATTAAAATAAGAGAAATAAAAAAAGAAGAACGAATGTTTTTATTCTATTTTAAATATATGAGGCCAAAAAATAGAGATATCCTTTAATATAATATTATTTGAGATTAAATAATCATTTACTTTCATATAAAATTGTCTTTATTACCCAAGCACATTATAAGAAAATATAATAGAAAAATCAAATTCATTTGGGTTTCTTAGTGAACATGATAACCCCAGAAATTTATTTTCTTTAAAACCAAACTAATTACTTTAAAAGGTAATAATTCATCATTTTAGATAAAATTTATTTATATTACCTTTCTAAATCAAATTATTTCCATGAAAACTAACTAGTAATCATAGAAAATTGACATAGGTTCCTTTGTTAATCATTTTCATTTAACCCTTATATTAACTCATACTGGTCTAATAAAAATATTAGTCAACAAAAAACATAATTCTATAGTGAATTTAATCATTACCCAATATATAAGAGAGCTATATTTGTGGAACGCATCATTATTATCTATATTAAGATCACCCATCATCATGATCCATATCAGGCTCACCCTTTATCACAAAAAATTTTTAAGGTCAATAACATAAATAAAACAGATAAAATATTTTATTCCTGATATCAAACCTGTAAAAATATAATTCCGAACACATAATAACAATAATTTTTGGTTATTTACAAATATATTTTATTTTTAACCACATTATAAAAAATAGTTTCATATATCAAAGATATGGAGGTTTTTCTTAATGAAAAAATTTAAACAACTAAATGATATCTTAAAATAATATTATTTTTCTAGTGGAGGTAAATACCATTGCTTCCATATATTTAAAAAAACATCCTTTTTTTACTTTTGTATAGAAAGTAAAAATTATTTGAAAAAGTATGCTTTTGTAAGCCTTTGAAATAATGTAATAAGGAATAAAAATTCATTTTTAAATCATCTTTTCCATCAAAATAAATCACCAAAATAATTTATTTAATTTGGATATGGAATAAATAATGATAAATATTTAAAACATTTTAAATTTAGGTTTTAAGGTAATGTGTCCCTTAAATTATGTCTCACTCATTACATGCATCATTTTTCTTCCTGACTAATAATTTTTTTTATTTATTTACTTTATTACCTTTTCTATGTTTACTATTAATTTTAATTATTTTATGACCATGTTATTTTAATTAAATAATAAAATATGTTAATGTTGGATATTTTCATGATATTCACCTCATATGTCCAAATTTATATTAGTAGGTTGACTATGGTAAATGTGGTCATTATTCCATATTTAAGAGAATAATATTCATTACATAAATAAAATTTTTAAATATAAATTTAATTTTTAAAACCTTTTGTGGAATATAATTATTAGAAACAAAATATGTTATAATCATTTACACAATAGGTCTTATATATGTGTCAGTAAAGTTTCCATTATTAATATAACATTCTTCAAATAAGTAAAGTACTATTATTTCATTATATACTGTTTTTTATATCATAAATATCATATTATTTATTCAAATAAACTTATATATAGGATCCAAGAAATCTAGTCATCCAAATAAAATTACATCACTTCATAGAGGTCATAATCCACTGGTATAGATGAATGAAATTATAATTTTTCAATTTATTTATTTATAAGAAATTTATAACATCCTGATATTTTAAAACATTGAGTATTTTTTATATTTTACAATACACAAATCAATAAGTTGAAAAAAAACATAAAATATATTTATTTAAATTTGATTTTTATAAACATGTAATTTAATTGGAATGTATGAATAAATAAACATATTATAAAACATATATGATGGTATTACTCATCATAAATATATTTATTAATTATTATGAAATGAGAACTCAATTTTTAGTAATGTTATTTTTTGCTTCAAAATTACGTTTTCTTCAAAAATTAATTTTATTTATTTGTGTGTGTAGATAATATACTTAATGTTTAACAATTTTAGAAATGTAAAATTATTAAAATTATATAATTTTTTAATCATCATATCAATATTATATTAGGCTGAAAGTTTTCAATTTTTCTGGAAATATTAATTTTTTTTTGAATAGTTGAAAAAACTAAATTTTGATAATTTGTTATTTATTTTAATTGTAAAGTTACATTCTTATATAAATTTTCTCTAAATTTAACATAGGTGTAACTTAATTATATGTAGTTCATTTAAAAACCTTTGATTCATCATTATGCATGATTTTTACAACTATAAAATGACAATATACACACGGTTTTTGAAAAAAAGTGGGAATAGGAATTGGATGGGAACCTATTCCCACAGTTTTGGAAACACGCGGGTATAAGTTGAAAATTGGCATCAACAACAATGGGTTTGGAATAACTAGGGTTATATGGTTTCAAAATATTCCTATAAATAAGGTTCAACTACAACTGTGGCAATATATTTCTCACATTAAGGAATTAAAAATTTCTTTTAGACAATAATAATCAACGGTAACACCTATAGCCATTTTATCTTCCTATAGACATGGTGTAGAAAAATATATTTATCTCTATAGTTATTTATATAATAATATGTCAATTTGGTGTAGTGGATAGGAATGTAAATTTTATACAAGAATTCTAGAGAATCGAAACCCATGGAAGGTGATTTTTTAAAACCAATACAAATGATCATGAAACTATGGATATTGGGTTAATGACATGGTGACATACACATATTCCAATGGTTTTAAAACTCTAAGTATAGAATATTCAAACTAATTGTATATATTTGAGCTATACCAATGGAAAAACTATAAATGGTTTCCAAAACCATGGGTTAAGGTTCCTTTTTCAGTAGGGCATGTCAAAAATTCTTTTTTGGGATTAAAACAAATATTTCTCGAAAGGGGGTAATTTTTCATTTTTATTTTTTATCTAAACATAAATTTAATGGCTTCATAAAATTCAATCATGAAAATTATATTACATGTCTATAATCGTGAGGTAAAAATTTCATAAATAGGTCCCCTTTTTAATTTATTATTGATAGTAATCATTTCAAATATTTTTCACATCAGAAAGCGAAAATTATGTAATTACAGTTAAAATGATATGACAATGAAAAAAATATAGCACACTTTGTTTTTTATAATTTTTTATTCAAATAAATGAAATTTAATTGAAATCATTAATTTAAAAAAAATGTTCTTAGATTATGTGTGAAGAAATAATTAGGTTCCTCGATAGCATGAATTACACGTAAGACCGAGTTTTACCAAACATAGATTTACTATTAAGATTATTATTAAATATATAGAATAGTCATTATAATGATCGTAATTAATATTATTAAATAAATTTTGATATATATTGTATACATGAAAATATTATATATCAAGTTATATAAAATTAAATAAAAATTATTTAAAATAAAAAACAATTTTTTTAGGAAAAAACTATAATTTATTTAAAAGTCAGTTTCGTTACTGCTTGCACAGATAATTTTAAATTAATTTTCTCCAATTTTATAAAATTAATTTTATAAAATAAAAATAATTTCGTTAATTTGAATTTTAAAATTATCTTAGGTTAAATGTTTTCAATTTTCATGAAATATTTCATTCTTTCGTTGCGTAATGAAAAATAATGAATTTGGAATGAAAAATAAATTTTCATTTAAATATTTTAAAATGTTAAATCAAATATTTAATTTTTTAATGTTCAATTAGTTTAATTTTATATAAATAAATACAATTTAGTCAATTGGAATCATTTTTATATTTTATTTAGAAAATAAAACATTGAAAAACACATAAACTTTATCTGTTCAAAAACCTAATTTCACATCACATCAACAAAATTAATTTTAGATTATTTTATCCAATTCTCTAAATTTAAAATGGAATTATTTTATATTTTGAATCAGATTAATTAATAGTTCAAAATATGGTGATGTTAATTTTTCAACAAATTGCATAGTGGAAACACTAAAAAATATTATTGGTAGTTATGGTAAAAATGGATTTACAATGTGATTGAATTATGAAAATATGTGTAAATATGACATGAAAACATTTCCAAACACCATTGGATGGAAATATATCAACATTATATCTTATATAATCATTAGTGGAACATTTTTTTATCTTTTTTCAGGACTAAATTGATGTTATCGTTGAATCTTTTGAAAATATTACATGTTTTCCTCCAACCTCACTTATAAATGGCCACCACTTCTCCTATATTCCTCATTGCTTTAAAACCATTACATTCTGCCAATACCTTCTAAATAACTTAAAAATATATATTATATCATCCTAAAATCAATATTTTTGGAGAAATCTAACCTATTAATAATTTTCATGACTACCAAATGAGGAAACTGAAATTAGACGTAACATCCATCAAAGAGTTTTTTTATTTTATTTCACCCCAACCTCCTTAAATTATTATTTTTCCATGATGATATAAAAATGTCAGAATATTACATATAGTAAGATTATTTAACAATGTGAATATTAATTAAATCCATCTCACATCTATCAAGTTTTTATTTAATCATTGTTCATGTTAACTGCAGAGGACTTCCCCATGAACTGATGTTATTCATTTTTCCATTCCATGTCTCAAGGATGGAAAAAAACCATGGATTTATTATTTATATATAATATTTTAGATATTATTATTATTATTTAATGATTTTATCACACATACCTTCATGATTTTAATTTTTTGTTAATATGATAATGTCGCTCATTTATACGATGGACTACAACCTTTCAAAGTGATGTGATTCATTTCATACTAACATTTTACATGGAATATAATAAGGAGGAATATATGACATATACAATAAATAGAGATTACATTCATGAACTATTTTTCATAATTTATGTATAATATATCATTTTATTTCATACCTTTTGACTCATTGAATGATGATAATATCATTTGGTAAACTGTGGATTATTGCATTCACAATGTGATGTGACTGTCTTTTCAATACCACACCACATAGATGTTATGTCTGATAATATTTAAATAAGTAATATGTTATGTATCATATTTTTATCATTCACTAAATATAATATATTGCGTATATCTTTTATATTCGGATCATTGAAAAATAGATATGTCACTCATGCGTACATATGGCCAATTACCTCCATGATCGTAACACACATCACATCTCAAATCATTCAATAATAATATTTATTGATATAGTAATTGATTTATATATAAAATAATTTTTTCAATATTGTTATTATATAGTTAAATGAACCATGATCAATGAAATTGTACCAAAAATAAAAAAAAATAGGTGTATACCGAAAATAATGTAGATATTACATGAAACATGTGCATAATATGGAATTGTTAATAAAAGATTAATTAAATAAAATATGTAAATAATATAATTTATTATATAAAGAATTATTTTTCTATAATATGCGTATAATAGACATATATTATTATGTATATTTTTATGAGTGAGATGGAAGTCGAGACAGACGATAAAGGATTTTCATATCGCATTTTCCTTTTGTGAGACACACGCCATATTTAATAACTATTTCATTTGTGTGGTTTTGATACTTCCCATGGTAGTATTATATTATTATTATACTAGATATTATTATTAAATACAAATAAATTTAAATTTCCCTATTTCATTGAATGTTTTTTGGTAAAACATTGCCAAAATGGTAAGGTATTATTATATCGATATTCTTTCTCCGATACATGATATATTATGCACTTATATCTATTTAAATGGTGTGTATAAAGACCATATGACATGTAATATCATGAATTATTTAATCCTCATGTTATTTTAATGTTTAATATTATTTTATAATTTCATGGGGCATGTGATTCCTGGTTACCAATGTGCTAAGGGTTTTATTTTATAATCTCATTTTTTTAGGATTGATTATGATTAAGTCCCCAATGTTGGGTTCTCAGGATCAAATTCTAATGATTTCTAAAAAATTTTATTATCCCTTTCTTATTCATGATATCATCTTGTAATATAACCACTTCTCCACTTTATGGTACAAAAAAATAAGTAAGAAATTTCTTTATATAAAATTAGAATTTATTTTCTCATCTGTTAGAAATATGTTCTCTACAAAAAAATGGTTTCGAAAATAAATTATTATTATTATTCACTAAATTATTTTTTAAAGTAATTAATACCAATGTTTAAATTTTTACATAAATATTTAAAATATGTATTCATTTCATATTCAAAAAAATTCCCATTTGGATCTTACCAAAAATGTGAAAGGAATCATAATTTTAATGTGTACACAATGAATAGAAATTCCAAACATTAGGACCTATCATTATTTCAAAGGATTCATTATAATTTTTACATGTTTATTTTCCAATAAAATTACGTTCAAAATGTTTTATTTCATAAAAATTTATTTCCCAATTAGAAAGGATATTTTTCTCCAAATTTATTTTATTGATTTTAAGGATTTCATTCGTAGTTTTCATTTTTATTTTAAAATAAAAATATATTCATAATGATTCAGCTATTAAAAAATATTTTAAAATAAAATATATTTTCCTTAAGTAATTTACCAAGTAATATTTCAAAATTATTTTCCAGATAAGGTGAAATACATTATTTTTACCTATTATTTTTTTATATATTATCCAATATTATAATTCTTATTAATTCCTTGAATTGTTTATAATTGTTTTGGAATGATGTTTATTAAAACTATTTCTCTTCCATTGGTTATACGACAAGAAAATGCTAATTAAAACCTATCTCTTTTTCATGTTTTGATATGATAAAATTATTATAAAACTTTTCTCTTTTCCATAGGTTTTGATATGATTAAGTTTTATGATACCCCTTTCATTTCATGGGTTATGAAATTTTTAATGATTATGATTTTTCTAACACATTGATAATGTTTTCATTATTTTATGGTTATAACTTATATCTCACTCCAATACTTTGGGTAATGATAAATGTTATATGATCTCAATGGTTAAATGGGAGTTTTTCCAAAGCTCAAAAAGGTGTTTACATAGGTTGTTAGTCAAATCGTAAAAATTATGGTATTCATGTGGTTAGATAAATCCAAAAAGGGGGTACACGAGAGTTCATACAATGCCCCATGTAGGTACATGCATGCTTATCTAATGCCTAACATGTTATGAATTTCATGTTGTGTAGCCTTGACATAATATTTTCTATTCTTATATGAATTCCAAAAATATATGTCTTCGGAAAATATTATTCAATCACGATTCATATTCTTTTATTACCTTATGAATCATGTATTATGTACATATAATCATCAAGTCATGAATCATCTTTGTTATATGTGATAGGTCAAGTATAAACATAAAATGTTATTTAAATCAGCATGTCTCACTATTTTTATCTTATGATTTCATATGATCATAGATAAAGATCTCTTGTGTTTACCATTAATGAGAATCTAAGCTCACCCATTATTATTTTTCCTATCCCAATGTTCTTAAGAATTTTTTTTATATATTTTACATATATGAAGTGTTATTAAAGGGAATATTATTATGGGTGACATTTAAGATCATTCGCTATATTATAAAATTATGTTCTATGTTTCCAAAAGCACTAAACTATTATGGTCCTTAGGAATGTGTTTGTGTAATGTAATGAATATTCATCTAGAATGATATAGTATCCATCAATGAGAATCTTGAGTCGCTATGAAATATACCCCTAAAACATTTATTTAATCTATTTTATGAGTGTGGTTTGGCTATCCTCAACATGGATTTCAATTAATTGTATGTTTTTTTAATTTTTCTTCAAAAATGTAATATGTTATTTTATGTAAATACTCTGTCATAAATTTCACTCTCTTTTATTCATTTTCAAAAAAAAATGTGAGAGGAAAAAAATATTCAGATAATATTTTTTATTTGAAATAGAAATGTTTATTACCATGGTAATTAATTTTAAATCTTATGTGATGAAATAATTACCTCGGATTCTTATAGAATACCAACATAGTTCATTTGAATGTGATAAAACAAATTGATGTAATGATTTTATGAAACAGTAATAGTTGTATTGTTTGGATTATTTTTAGCTTACTGTGAATTTTGATGATAAATATCACATATTTGAGACTTTTGAAATGTTTGTGTTCTTATTCCACTATTTTCATGTTTTTTGCAATGTAATCTTAAGCGAATGGTTTCAAAAAGGTTATAAATGATATTTTATGGTAATTAATATTTTATTAAATTAATAAAATTTTATAAAAAATTTATATATGACAATACTGATAAAAAATGTTTAAAAAATTAATACTACATAAAACTTTTAGGAAATTTTTACCTTATATGTAATATTATAATGATTTCATATTGAAAAATCCATTAGCACAGTTATGATTAAAACTAACTTACCAAGGGATTAAACCAATATATGAAATTTAAAATGATATTATAACCCATAAGATATGCTTGTATTGTTATATTAATACCATATAATCCTTATCCTCAAATACATGTAACTTTAGAATCTTTTTACATGAGTTAGACACATATTTTTTTATAATATTTCATCTATATCAAAAAAATATTTATTTAATCATTATATTAAATATTATCTAATTAAATGTTTTAAATTTCATAAAAATAAAATAATTATAATATTTATTGACATATTATTTATAATATCAACCATACCCTATTTATGATTCACTTTTCTTTTATAATATCAGTTTATAATCTTTTATTGTAAAACAATATTGATATTGTGGTATGTGTCGAAATGGTAAATGATGGTAAAAAATATGGAGGTGAAAACATCACATAAAATGACATATTTTTTATATAAGAGGAGATAAAATAATAATCATACTATATTCTAATTTTATCTGTTACGAACCATTTAAAAATGAAAATAAATTAATATTAATTTGACATGTTAATAAATTCCATGAATTCCTTTCCATCAGTTACAATGGGAACCCCCCTTCCAGTGTTACCTTCACTGGAATGACCATTTTGTTTATTTAAATCCCTAAAAAATAAATTAATAGCATCCATAACAACAATCAAGAGGTATTTTTCAGTAATAATATCAACATCAAATGGATTATTAGTAAAATCATAGAATGTTTTTTAATGAAGAGTTGTTTCGTTAAAATGAATATATTGGTTTTATTTATTCTTAAACCTCATTCAAATATTTATTATCAATACTGGTATAATAAAAAAAATCTCCCTTATAGTATTTTTTTAATTTTGGTTTCATAATCCATGTCTATCTCCTTCTTTAATAAAATGGAAACTAAATAACCTATCATGTGTACTGTGGTCTACCTCCTCGCAAGACAATATAATTTATTTTTCATAACCACATATAACTAGAGGTAACTACGATGGAATTAATATATATATATATATATATATATATATATTATATAAATTAAATAATTTCTATTTTTCATGGATAATATATCATATATTTTCTTACCATTCCATGAATTTAAATATGATAATGTCATTTGGGTGTACGTGTGGAAAATAACCTTCACGAAGGCATGTGATTATTTTTACAAAAATTCCTCACATAGAATTCATATAAGTGTATTTAAAGATTAAGTACAATATTTATGATATAAGAATAAATTTGTAAAGATAAAATAATAGTTTCCTAATTTTACTATGTTCATTTGAGAATGGAATCTATATTTATGCAAATATAAAACCTACCAGCTTCATGATTATAACGTGGACCTTTTTTTAAAACTATAAATAATGGATGGTACAAAAAATAATAATTTTTGTATAAAAAATATAATTATGTCAGCATAAATATTCTCTATATTATTGAATTAATATATCATTGACCACAGTCAGCATACCGATGTCATTTTGAAATTATGACCTGAACATCCTCAAAACACATAACATGTCATTTTTTGATAAAGAACATAATGATAGCTTTATACTAAATTAAATAAATTGTTCAAGGAATATATATTATTCTAGGATATTTTATAATAAAAAATTAATATATATACGTTTATTATAACAGTGTTAAAGGACAAATATATCATGTTTGGATCTAAGGTAGGATATTTCATCCCGATTTCCTTTCACTAATGTATATTTTGATGTTATGCACCTAAATTATTTTGTTTACTATATATAATTTTCATTTTTCATGTTATATCATGAATTAATCATACTTCATGTGGTTTTAAGATATAATTAAATGTTTATCATCCAAGGGGAGTTGAATTGAATGTTACCAAGTGGTACAGAATTTTTTAATCTCAAATTTTATTCATTGAGATATACTTCAACATCATTTCACTTTCTATGTCTTATGTGAATTGGTATCTAAAATATTTAATGATGTATTTAAAATTATTTTGTTTATATTAAAATATATTTCAAATAATCACATCATGGATTAATTATTACATTAAAATTTATAATCTATTCATGGGGGTTCCTTGCCTCAATCTCTTGTTCATGAGACGTGTTTCATGTTGTGATCCATTATATCCATATAAAGTGACATTATTTCCTCATGATTGAATTTATTTGTATTAATTCATAAAATGAAATATTTTTAATAATTTTTATCACTATCTATCATCCAATTACATTTTAATTGAATGTTACTAATGAGATAAAGGCATTATATTACAAATATGTTTATTTATTTATTTATTATCAAGATTACTTTTGAAAAAATATAGTTATATTTTTTATTGAACCACATAAATTTTTTACTAATTTAGTTAAAATTGTTTTTACATTTTTATTCTCCATTTACCACTGTATTGATTAAAGAAACATCAAAGAAGTGGTTCGTAATTGATACTGATCTTATTAATTTTTTAAAATATAGAATATTTCTCTCCCATATCCACATTTTCTAAAATGGTTTCAATAATATATATTTTATAATAAATTAATTGACAATTTATTTTACATGATCATTAACCTCCTTTTAAATTTTTTTAATATAAATTTTCTTAATGATTTCGAATGGGGTATCTTTCCTAGTTATTTACATATTATTTTAAAAAATAATTATTATCAATATTTTGAAATGAATGAATTTTGACACTATCATGATCATTTTTTTAATATTCCGTTGTAGGTTATATGGTTATTTTCTATCAAAATATTCTTCTCAATATTTTGTGAATTTTTAGACTATAAAGGTATCTAAAGTAGAATGTATTTTCCAGTATTATCAAATAAATGTTCTCAATGTAATTTTAAAGGTATATAAATTTATGTAAGTATCTAGGTTGGAACCCATAGTTGCGCAATAACATCTTTTCCATAATTTTTATGAAAATTATGAAGACTATGAAAATAAAATTCACATCTTTCAAGGATTTGATGTAAATATTTTTTCCGTCAACACCTTAAATTTTCCTTGGTTATGATACATTCATGTAAAAAACTGAAACATTATCCATGAACCCTTGGGCATGTATCCATGAAATGTAAATAACCTCAGTTATGTTATAGAACCATAGATCTAAGAAAACCCGACACATCAATGTTATGTAGTGTGATTTCCCTGAATATGTCTATAATCCATCGTAATATTCCTCCTTAAAGATACAAAACATCAAAGGTATGAAGAGTGGATATCCCTAAAAATGTTCACATGTCATCATGAGATCCATAATTTAACAGATGATGCTTCAAAGTCGTACATAGGGACAATCCCAGACAATGAATGCATGTCATCCTAATAACATTGATAGAACACACAACGCATTAAGGGAATACAAACCAATTATTCCCTAAAATTTCTACATACACTGGAATTATCCATCATTGAACCTTTAACACATAAATGGAATAGAAAATATATCATCTCTAACAATGTCATCATGTTGTCATGAGATCCATCATTTTCCATGTGACACATTAAAGGAACACAATGAAAATATCCCTAACAATGTATGACTTCAATCACAAAATCCCTCATTAAACATGTGACATAAAAAAGGAAACAAGGGAAACATTCCCTAAAAATTGCTATATTTCATCACGTGATCTATCATTTAACCCACAATGCACCATATAAAAAGAGATTCATTGTCCTTTTCATTGCACATTCATCATCACAAAACCCATTATTGGTCACACGTCATTCTATGGAAATGGGGAGTAATTTTTTTAATAGTAATCACATGGATTTGTGATATTTCCCAAACTTGTTTAACAAAGATTAAAAAAAGGATAATTAATAATTCTTATTTCAAAATGATGATATACTAAACTTCACCCAAAAGGGTCCATTATCCCCAAGTGGTCACTATATAGGAATAGAGTCCCCTTAACAAGCCAGTGTGATCTCGCGAGACCCCTCAACATGCATTCCAGATCCTAGGGAATCTCTCTTGACATGATTCATTGGACATAAAAATAGATCCAAATAAGTCACCACTGTCTCTCATTGAATCAATTAAGTGTCATCTTCGATCACAATAAATTATTTCCATGGGAATCCTATTATTTTGAAGACTCTGAGGCATGTCGGCCTGACTTTGTAAAATCTCATTAAAAATTATATATGGTTAGGAAAAATCCCATTTATCTAATCGGGACCAAAAAATATTTAAAATGAAGAAAATTATCATGATATCAATCATCAATAAGATCCAAGGAAGATCCAATGAATTATCATATAAAGTGTTTGAAAACAAAACTCTCTATTAATGCTATCCCAAATCCATGAGATACTTGTCATGCAAGGAAGCATATAACATAGGAAGTGGAGCCTATGAATATACATACCCTGATATTTATTCCAAATTCAATCATGACTTATTATAAAAACATTGATTTACTAAAACTCCTAATATTGATAGGTCTTGTGACTTTGGGGCTTACGAACATTACATACCAACATAAAACATGAAATAGTAATATTTATTGAAAACCACTATTATATGAACACATCATTTATTTGTACATATCATTTCATGGAATAACATAAAGACATACATAAGAAAAGTGTGATATATAAATCCCAATAAGGGAATAAACATCGAATAAAATTATGAAGACAATAAATGTTAGTCAATAGGATATCAATAGACAGAAAAAAAACATGAACATAAAGGCATGATATATCATGATATTCACAACATAGAAATGTGGAAACAACTTACAACCTAATATTAGCCTGGGAAAAGTATCATTGCACATGGAATAGCATTATTAAACCCTTATTGAGCTTGAATTGGCTTCTTTAAACACTCATTTCACTTGGATGATCATAATACTAAACATTACCCAATGAATTTTAGGGCTATCAGGTTCACCCTTCATAATCATTTTATTTCTTTTATAGGTGATCCACATAGTTTATAAAACATGGATTCAGAAAAAATTTTAATTTTTTCCACAAACAAAGAATTTGGAATACATACATGTAATTCCCTGATAAATAAGTACAGGAGAACAAAGGCCAATTCCCTTGATAGATAAATGGTTATGGTATTTACTACATGATGATTTTGGCATTGAAAATCATGGTAATATTTCAGTATCATAACAATCTCAAATAGAAATTCATAAAGTGGATTGGTGAGATATAAATGGGTCTATTTTAATTTATACATTAAAAGGATATTAAGGGGATATTATAAGATGATATCCAAACATATGAAATAGAATTTAGATGAAGAATTTAAAATAAACTCATGAATGGAAATGAGAAAAGAGAAATCCCTTACAGAATATCATCATGGAAATAAGTGTACATGAGGGGGATTAATGAGACAGAAATGGGTGTCTCATCAATCAAATATAATAAGGTATGTATGTGGGATTTTTTTTTAAAATATACCCTATCATTTTTTATTGAATATAAAAGGATTTAACAAAATAAAAAATTGTGTACAATAATGGAGAATGGAAGGAACCCTTACGTGGATGTGTGATCCCAAATAATGGGGAAATGATTAATGGAGGCTTCAGTTTCCTTGGGAGGAATCTAGGGAGTAGATATCAATGCGTGGACAAGAATAAATGTGTTTGAGTTAAGAAGAATTGTTTCATGGGTGGGTTTATATAAGAAATGTGGGGGGATTCATTATTATTTTTGTCTTTCACACTATACATTAAAATATTCAAAACCACAAACCATCACATGTTTTGTTCCCATGGTTTCTAGAAAATCTATGTGGTAAAAATTGTATTATAAGGATAAAGGGTGAATATATTAATATATTTTTATTACTTATGTTGATGTGAGTAATACTTTCATGGAAATGATTTCAAAATCTAAAAATATAAAATATTTCTTGAAGGACTCACTAAGGCATTATATAATAAATCAAAAAAACCTAAAATAACATTATTTTAAACTAATAACATATATTTGTCTGAATATTACCTTTTTAGTGTTGTTTTAAATCACTATTGTGTCATTAAAATGTCTTAATACATATTATATATTTATATGATGTTTTTCAAAGAAATTTTGTTACCTCAGAAAATTATGAAAAATTCACAAGTTCATAATTCCAATTTTCTGATTCTAAAAAATAATATTCATTTTATCTAAATAATTTTAGAAATATATGAATTTTTTCCTTTAAAATATAAACATAAATTTGATAAAAATTTATTGGTTTCTAAAAAAATTGTTTGGAAACATTAATAAAATTTACATTTGACATCATAGAAATTATATGATCATTACTATTTAATAAAGGAAATTTAATTATAATATATTATTAACATGTTATTTATTTAAAAAATACATTAATTTATTAAAATATATTCCTTAATTGAATTTGAATATTGACCAAAAATATTATTTGTTCTATAGAAAATCATTTACCAAGTAGAAAAAATAGAATGAAATTATATTAATTATTCTATAAAAAATATTCAAAATGTGAGAGCATTGATAAAAATCTTTTTATTACACAATTATACTTTCTAAGAGTAAGGTGTGCGATGGTGGGGGTGTCTTTGATATATTTAGTGAACATGGTTTGGGTGATGATCTCGATGATCTTGAACATCTCCCAAAGACGGTTTCGCTAATGCTTATATATTTTGGATCTCAGTTTGGGATTTGTCTACAAAAAGACCAGAAATTATATCTCCCTTGGAATCTCTCACAAAACGGCTTCATAGGTTACAATCCTATTGGATAATGCCATAACATCTTTTTTATGTTCAGAAATGTTTTTTTAAAACCATATATTTATTCTAGTCATGTGATCACTGTTCAATGAGTTTATTATCAATGGTATGGACACATATTGGTCATTTAAATCCAATTGGATATAATAAAACAAAAGGAGTGAGTGTGTTTTATATATCCACAATACATTTAATTAATATAAATGGAATTTTATATAAAAAATTTCAGGTCGTTGTAACATTATCCCCATAATAAATTTCACCATCGAAATTTAATTTTCAAACATTAAAAAAGATAATGGTAACTCGGCTTTATCACTTCCTATGTTTCCCACATTTCTCTTAAAACCTTTTTTAGATACAAATCCTTGACAAGGGGGTAACATATTATTTCATATAACATTTTCTCTATGATATAATATCTTCACCGGCTTCACCCCATTTGAGAGGCCATTCTCCAATGGTACCACCTCTATATTTAGTACATTTGATTGGTTAGATATGTACTTACTCATGATTAATATGTGCAAGACATCATGTACATGATATAGGTTCGGTGAGAGTGCTAGTCCATAGGCAAATGCACCGATGTGATCAAGTAAAAAAAATAGAAAATGTACCTTGGACCGAGCATTCCCTTCTTCCCAAATCTCATGACTCACTTCTATAGAGATAGGTGGAGGAATACTATGTCTCCAACATAAAACTCTAGGTCTCATCAAGGATTGTCAGCATATCTCCTTTGTCATCTTTGGGCAGCATTGATATGCTGTTGGATAGTCTTCACCTTCTCCATAATTTCTTTGACCATTTATAGACCTAGAAGTTTGTGTTCCCCGACATCATATTAACATATTTTTCTTCTACACCACTTCCCATAAAGGGATTCATAAGGATCCATTTGGATGCTTGGGTGGAAACTGTTGGCCTAATATAACTCCCTCAAAGGAATATGTTGGAACCATCTTCCTTTGATGTCTACTGAGAAAGCTATAAATATGACATCACTTTTTTAAATAGTCTTCTCATATTGGACTTAAATTTGAGGGTGATAAGTTTTTTTTAAATTAAACTCAGTGTTCAGAGTGTATTGGAGACTCTTCTAGAACATAGAGGTAAATCATGGATCTCGATCAAACACAATCGATAGGGGTACTCCATGAATCATTACAACTTCAATATTGTATATTCATGAAATTTTATACAGTGAGAAATTTTTTCAATTATATTGATGTGGTAAATCATTATTAGGATTTTCACAATATTCCTGATAGCATTTTTTTGGATGTCATCATAAGTCCGATGAGAAAATGCATGGTAATGTTTTTCTAGTTCCATTTTTGTATGGTAATGGTTGCTTCATCACCTTGTACATATGCCTCTCATCCTTCACATGATAAAATACAAGGCACATTGATGTATATTTAGCAATCAAATTCTTTATGTTATCCCACAAATAGTTCTCATAGAGATCATGATACATCATCGTGTATCCTGGGTGAATTGTCAAATTCAAACTATGTGTATCATCTAATTGTTCTTTCATGAACACCAGATTTGATAGAACACATAGTCTTGAACAAAATATCACAATTACTTCTTGATTAATATTGAACTCCCATGATTCCCCTTTTCTGAGAGTTTCCACTATCTCTTAAATTCCAACATCTTCTTTTTGAGAATCCTTTAACCTTTCCAAAAGGGACGGTTGAAAATTCCCTTTTGAAATGATTGATAATGTTCCTGTCTTTATGATTCCCATTTCTATCTTCATAAAATATAAGAATATTGTATCCTTTTAATTTCTCAATAATGGTAGAATTGTGAGTTCCATTGTACTTAGAGCATCTTCCACCTTGTTCACATTCCGGAGGTGGTAATGGATTGAGTAGTCATAATCCTTGATGAGCTTTAACTATCTTCGTTTGCAGAAATTCATCTATTTCTGTTTGAATATATATATTAGACTTTCGTGATCAGAATATATTTCATAATCTAACCAAAGAAATAATTTCAATGTATTTTTAATGAAAATATCATAGATTCCAACTCCAGATCATGCGTGGGGTAGTTTTTCTCATGAATGTTCAACTTCCTTGAGGCATCGACAATGAATTTTTCGTTACGAATCAATACACAGTTGAGTACCTTCTTCACATCTTCTCTAAAGATTACAAAAATTTCCCCACTTGTGGGTAGTGTGAGTACAATGGCTATAAAAATTCTCTTCTTTAACTATATTTAGATTAATTCACATTCATAATTCCACGAAATCAAGACTCCCTACTATGTTGTCTTCGTAATAGGTTTTGAAAAACATGATAAATGCATCACAAATCAACAATAATATAATGATAAACCTAAGAAGATACAAACATACACCATATATTTCATCCTCATTGATACATCATTTGCATTTTTCATGGAGTAATCCACATATATACAAATTAATATAATGATAAAACCTAAGAATGAGACTTCCATCAACCGGAACTCACAATTGATGTACATTGCACAGAGTTTCTCCTTTCATAAGGTCTCTTGCATAGTCCTCAGATACTCCTCATACTTCACCTTGGTTTTGAATTATACTGAAATATAATATATAGTGTCTACAAAAAAATTATCTATCTAATATCTATCGATTCTATTCATAATGTTCATAAACATTTTTGAGGCATTAGTGAGTCTGAATGACATCACTATGAACTCAGTATTTTTTTATGTCGTACAAATGGAGGTCTTTGGGAAATCCTCCTTCTTTACCAGAACATGGTTATATCCCAATCAAAGATCCACATTGGAGAATTTTTGTGCTCCACATAGTTGATTTAACAAGTCATCAATTCATAAAAAAACAAAACTTTTTATTTATCGTGATTTTGTTAAGCTCATGATAATTAATGGAAAGGGGCATTGACCTATCTTTAGTATTGATGTTGAGGATCAGTGCAACCCATGTTGAATCACATTAGTGTATAAACCCTTTATCCATATTCTCATGGATTTGCTTCTTTATCTTCTCTAGCACAAAAACAAAAAATTTATATGGAGCCCTGGATTTTAAAAAGTTCCCATGTATAAGATCAATCAAGAATTAAAAATATATTCTAGGAGGAAGATGAGAAAATTTCTCAAGAAACACATCAGTTAGTTCCCTCAGAGTAGGTATGTATTCTATGATGGTTTTTCCTTAGACTCAATCATTAGAGAATGATACACATTCTAATAGGGTATTAATATCCCTAATTGAGATGATGGTGATAAAAAAGATTCATCCTCCTCTTTCACTTGTATATAATCAGTGTTCTATTAACCATATTCAGAGTGATTTCCCTCTCAGGGAAATTTATGTTGGCTCTATATAGAGAAATCCAATCCATGCTAGTAGGTGCATCCAATTCACCCTTAGAGAATAAGATAAGTATCACCGGGAAGTTCAACCAAGAAATTGTGACAATAGAGGATTTATATACATTGGATGAACTAATTTACCCATTTTCCATTTTCATATTTATATACTTCAATGGTTTTTTGTGGTGTTTGGATTGTTCTACTATAATTTTGGGATATAAAAGAATACATAGAACCATAATCAAAAGTTTTGTGGATATTTTTGAATAATAACTAGCATACATTTCACCACATAATTATTGTGGTTCACTTCGGCAGTAGTGATGGAAAAATCTCTCCCATGCTTCCTTGAAGGTTGATTGTTACCTCTAATTACACTTGTCTTAGTGAAGTGGTTTGCAAAGTTCCATGGTTCTGTTCAGTTGTTACAATGACCAATGCATTGAGGGTCAATAGGAGAATTCCTTTCCTCTATCTCATTGGGGGGTTTCTCATATTGGAAATTATAAACTAGGTTCCCTTCACTTCCAATCCTATAGAATTTCATTCATCCCCTTAGGAAATTTTTGTGGTGCTTCATTCCTGACTTTTGAAGACAGTGGTGCTATAATTTCATAGAAACGTTGTATTAATCCATCAGACTGCCATAATTAACATGCAATTTAGGCTTATTATCCACATGATACCCTTGAGATTCTCTAATCTCTATCTCAATTTTTAGGGAACATTAGAAAAAATTTTCATAGCACTCAAAGTCATAGATTTCCAAGGATTTTGGTAGATTAGGCTTTATCACACTAGAGGAGCATTCAAATTTTCATTCTAGTGTTAGGAAAAAACTAGCAGTGTTTCATGAAAGTCTTGTAATTAATTCCCCGTATGCTCAATTGGATTCTTCCCCTTTTTCCTGAGGGAAATTAATTCCCCTTCAATCTTATGTTAGTGGGTGTTAGGAAAATATTTTTCAAATTTTTTTTCCTAGAAATACTTCAATTCCATCGCCTCAATCTCTTCCATAGGATTTGTATTTTTAGTCAATGTCCAATATTGATCAGCTTCACCCACCATATCATAAGAAGAAGAAAAAACCTTATCTTGTTTGTATCATTGAAGGATGGAGAAGATCATACATATTGACTTGATCCATTGTTCTTGGATTGATGGATTAGATTATCCATTTAAAGTAAGAGGCCGTTGTTCCATCAATATCCCGATTATGACACGTTCTTTCTTAGGGGGGGGCATTCCACTTAATATATGTTTCTATTAAAAAAGTGAGTTAAATGAGACTCTATAATGACAATTTTTGTTATTCCTGCTCCCATCAGATTGGGTATCTCATTAGAAATGTCATCTCATTTACCTTCCCATTATTTGTTAGCCCAATTACTCTTATTAGTAGACATTTTCTAGAATAAAAGAAAATTAGGAATGATTATATTAAATAGGTAGACACATAAAGGGTAATCTAATGACATTAAAGGAATAAATTGTGATTTACATTTTTCTCTATAACATATGAATTTAATGGTTTAGATCAATGTTATCCATGATCTAATTTCTAATACATATTATTATGGGATCATTTTTGGTTCTTTAATAACGGTTCTTAATGAGTATTCTAGTTTTCTAAAGTATATCCCCTTGCAGTGTTGAACCAAGAGTGCATCGAGGCAAATTTTTTTCCCTTAGTTCTCATTCACGTCTAATTCAAAGTGGTGATTTTGGTATTTACACCTTGATACATCTTTGTTTGAGCCACCTCTAGTTATTCATATCTAGATAGGGATGTATTTCCCAAAAAAACCACATACTTCATATTCACAAAAATATAGATATTATTTACTTATACATAATCATATCTCTAAGGATTTCTCTAGTGTTTTTTATTCCTAATCCAAAAAATAACTAAACCTTCTATCTGATAAAAACTATAACAATCCTTGTCATTATTTCATATATAAACATGATTTATTACATGGAATTCCACATAATAAAACTATTAAGTATAAGAGTAATATTCTCATTGGGAGTAAATAACATTACATAACAACTTAAAACATGAAATACACATCATTATTGAAAACTTCTTTTACATGACCACAACATTTCTGCATACTTATCATCGCATGGAATAACCTGAGGACGAACAAAAGAAAAGGGTGATACATAAAGACTAGTAAGGGAATAAACATTGAATAACATGAGGAATAAAGTACATGTCCGTCAAGAGGAATTTCAATAGAGCACAGAAGAAACAAAAACATAAAAGGAATGATATAGAATGATATTCATAACATCAAAATGTGGAAACAATATACAACATGATATTTGCATGGGATAGGGCTCATTGTACATGGATTATCATTATTAAATCACAATTGAACATGAATTATCATGATTAAACTCTTATTTAACATAGAGTATCATGGTAATAAATATTAACCAATGCATTGGTGCACAATGAGGGTGCACCCTTCATAATCATTTTGTTTTCATGTATAAGTGTTCTGCATCGATCATACAACATGGATTCCTTAAACATTATAATTTATTCCATGAATAAAGAATTGGAAAACATACATGTATCTCACCAATAAATAAGTAAATTATTATAAAAGTTAATACACTTGATATTTAAATGGGTATGGTATTCATTACGTGATGATTTTGACATAGAAAATCATAGTGCAATTTCAGAAGCATAACGATGTAAAATATAACTTAATAAAATGGGTTGATGAGAGAGAAAAAATTATATCAAAATATATAAATGAAATGTACTGTAAGGGAATCATGGAACATAATATCCCAATATTTTAAATGTAATTCAGATTCATAAAATAAAAAAATCATGAATATAAATGAGAAGTGAGAAATCCCTTAAAAAATTCCAACATGGTAACAGGTGTACATGAAAGGAATTAATTATAGGGAATGGGGTATGTCATCATTAATTCATAATAAGGGTTGTATGGGAGGAAGTTAGAAAACACACCCCATCATTTCTAATTAAATATAATAGGGATTAACAATATTATGAAACATAGAGAAAAATTGAGAAAGGAAGGAACCCTTACATGGATGTGTCATCCCAAAGGCATCGAAGAAGTTTATTGGGGGATGAGGACACCTTGACAAGACACTATGGTGTACAGAGAAGTGTTTTTATTATCTTAATGGGGTTTGAGTGATGATTAATGGGAGATTTAGTGGGTTTATATAAGAAAGGTGTGAGAATTTATTATTATTTAGGTTTTGGACAGAACACACTAAAATATTCCAAACCACCAACCATCCCATAGTTTTTCACACGGTTTCTATAAAATGGGAGTGGTATAAATTACTTTATAAGGCTAAAATAGGAAGATATTAAAATATTTCCTATGATTTTGTGGAGGTGAGTCCAACTTTCAAGGAAATGATTTTAATATCTTAAAATATTTTATATGTATTGGATGATTCACTATGGCTTTATAATATAAATAAAATAAACACTAAATTATACTATATTAAATTAAAAACGTATATTTAGCTGAATATACCATTTTTATTATTTTCTTACATCACTTTTGGGTCATTATGATTCCATAAAACACATTATATATTTATACGGTATTTAATTTAAACCCAAAAACATAATTGTCTCAAAAAATTATGAAATATTCACCATTGAACAATTTTTACATCCTAATTCCAAAAATAATATTCATTTTATATTAATAAGTTTCCTAATATGAGCATTTTTACTTTAAAAATAAAAAATAAAATTTATTTAAAATTGAAGGGTGTTGGAAAAAATAGTTTCCAAACCTTCATAAAAGATTCTTTTGACTTCCTAATAAATATATGATCATTAATATTTAATAAATGTAATTTATTAATATTATTTTATTTAAATATTTTTTATTTTAAAAATACATTTATTCATCAAAACTAAATTTTTTAATTGAATTCGAATATTATAGAAAACTATTATTTGTGCTTTAGAAAATCATTTACAATGTAACAAAAATAAAATGAAAGTATGTTAATTATTCTATACAAAAAAATATTCATAATTATATTGTCTTGATACATTTCCCTTATTACACTGGTATAATCCCAAAATGTATTGTGTGTGTTGGTGGGGATTTTGTAGGGCCATTTAGTGAACATAGGTTGGTCTTCGATCTCAATGAGCATGAAGTTCTCTCCTAAAAGGTTTTCCTTGGGCTTATGTTGTTCGATGTCTTCATGGAGTTGGTCATTAACAATACCCATAAATGTTAACTCCTTTAGAATCTCTAATAAATGGGCTTCATAGGGTACACTCCACTTCTTTTATTCCATTACTTCCTTTCCCTTTTCCAAAAATATTTGTAAAAACGCCCTATTTATACTAGTCATTTGATCTCTATTTAACAACTATATTATCAATGTTATTGATAATTAACAGTCTTTTACATCCAATTTGATATAATAAAAAAGGAGTGCATGTGTTTTTTATATATATAAGACATTAATTTAATTAATGAAAAGATTATTCATAAATTTTCTGGTCATTACAATAAATCCCTCGCACTCAGCACAAAAAATTCATCCATTGAGCGAAATCACATGAGTGTAGAGGAGTTTATTTATCATATAACTTAGTCACACAATCACAATGGTCTTCCACTATGTAAAATCATAGTAATTACCAGAAGTATCACATGTTCTGCCAAGGATATTTTTCTAATCACTATATATCTCACATTAATGAATTCTATTATATCATCTAGATTATCATAATTATGTCCCTCATCTCATCTGGGCCACTCGAAACCTAATGTAATCTAACACTAAAAAAACATGAAGCATATACGAAAATTTTTTGGAAGAAAGACTAAATAATTGGATACATATGAGATGAATGATGGCATGATCCTCTTGAACTTCTCATAACTCACCCAGATTATGTGATAGGTCTAGGAAAATTCTATTAATTACTAAAACAAACCATAGACATTTCTTTTGTATCATGAAATTTCCATATAAAATGTTAACAAATTCAATGTATTCCCTCCAATAATTCATCACATTTCACGTGAAGTCATTTGGTATTTCAACCCAAGCCTTGTGAAGTCCCTCCAAAAATGTTGCTCATGTTTTTTGGTCTCATGAAGAATTGTTAAAATGTCCTTTCAATGTCACCAAGACATTCCAACCTAGATCATGAAACTGTTTTCAGACATGTCCCAATATCCTCTGAGAGGTTATGTAGACAACCAAGACAAGGCATCCATGTCTTTTGATTCCTCCAAACATTTCAGCCTTTCTCTTGTGATATCCTTCATAAAATATTTTCAATACATGTGTCACCGTCCATACATGTCATCATTGATAATGTGATGGTCTCCATACATGTCATTCAGGTTACGCGACATCATTTGGATAAGTCAGCTAAATCATTTCATTGTCCATGGATATGTCCGTTAAATAATCAGGATATGCCCAAACATCCTCATACATGTCATAATGTCGATCATAACATTTTATGTTGAAAATTAATACATGTCAAGAATAAATCTCCAGACCGGATAACCTTGTCTATAGGATCAATACGGTAAACCTCAATGTGTAATCCCCCTGAATTAACCTATGAAAACAATAATTATAACAAACATGTACTCTATTTAACATTAATACATAATTTATTAGATAATATTACACTTAATACAACTAAAAAATATTGAAAAATCTTGTGTCTTTTTGAATTATGTACCTTACATAACAATTTAAAATAAGAAAAATATCATCCTTATTGAAAACATATTTTACATGCTCGCACTTAAAACTGTATGGGATATCCTGGGAGAATACAAAATAAAGGGGTGATATATAAATCATAGTAAGGGAAAATTCATTGAATAATTTAATACATGTTATAAAGTAATAATTTTAATAGGTAATATGTGGGACCTGAATAAAAAGACATGTTATTGCCTGGTAATCATAACATGGGAATTGTGGAAACTACATAAACACTGCATCGTAAATATAGTTCAAGGATAACTACCAAGGCATCATGATAAAAAAAGTAAAATAATTTATTCAAATTCACTCCCTTTACAAACATGACATCTAATGAGACTATGAATTAACCAATTCATTTGTGTGATTTATAATTTTTTGTATACCTACCACTTTGATTTCATTCTCATGCTTAAGTGTGCCACATATATCATACTACATGGATTCATTCATCATAATATTTTATTTTTATAATAAGTACTTTTGAATACATAAATTAAATTCCCAATACATATAATTATAAATGTATAAAGTTGAATACCCCAGATATTAAATGGGTGTGGTGTTCACTACACAATTGTTTTGGCATGAGAAATCACTGTTAACTTTTGGTAGCATAACAACATAACTTAAAAAATAAATTAAAAAGAGGAAAAGTTGTCACTAATAAATTAGAAATCAATTGGATAGAAATTTTTACATTGAATAACATATCCCATTACAAGGAAATTAAAATAAAATACATATGGTAAAGAAGATACTTGAAAAAAATACGAGAAAGGAAAATATCCCTTACATGAGTGGGTCACTCGAAATGCTTGGGAGGAGCTTTTTGAGAGATTTGGGGAAGCATTGGATAACTCTATAGAGGGGAGGGAAGAGTAAGGTTGTTTTAAAATGATTTTTACAGAATATAATTTTGAGCATGAGTGAGTATATATTGTAAATGAGTGCGTAATTATTTAATATTTCACAAACATAGGTTTTGGACTCTATATAATTAATTAAATAAAACCACAAATTTTACCATGGTATTTTCCAATTTTGTATACAAAAAGGTATTGGTTTTAATTATTTTAAATTTAGATGTTTCTGACATAAAATAATATTACCCTCTCTTATGTGGAAGTGAATCATACATATAAAGAAGATATTTGAAAACCTAAATTTATATTATAAGCTTGGAGACTCATAATGGCTTTATAAAAAACGAAAATGAACATAAAATAATATTATTTTAAATAGAAACAAATATTTCTGTAATGGATACCCTTTATAGTTTTTTTAATTACTTCTTGTTAAATAGTACATCATAATAAACACTGTATAATTATATAATATTTATTTTTTCCGCTAAAATTTTATTATATCATAAACTTATGAAAAAATAACCATTGGATAAATTAAAAGGTCTAATTAGGAATATAATATACATATAATCTAAATAATTTTATTAATATGTTTTTTTAATGTAATAATCGACATTTATTGAGAAATGTTTTGTTTTTTACAATAACAGTTTTTGAACAATTCCTCAAATTTCATTTTACATCATAAATATTTTATGAAAAATTGTATTTATTAAAAAGTATATAATAATATTATTATATTAAAATATTTTTTATTTCATAATTACATTAATTATTCATAATAAATTCCATAATTGAATTTAAATATTACTAAAAAATAACTTCTGTATTATTGTATAAAAAACAATATAATTTATCAATTAACAATAATGGGGTGAAAATATATTCATTAGTATATAAATAATTATAAAAAAACCAACATATCTTGGGTCATGATACATATCCCTTTAATACAACATTAAACACCCTTAAAGTGAGGTCTTTGATAGTGAAATTTTCATGGGGTGGTTTGTCGAACATGGTTCGGTCTTTGATCTTGATGAGATTTAACAACTACTATAACCAGTTTTGATCATGTTTAAGTGGTTGGATATTACATTTTTATTGGCCAAGGTAAAATCATAATGATATTATCTCCCTCTAATTCTCTAATAAATGTGTTTCATTGGGTACAATCTTATTGGTTGAGGCATCACTTCCTTTGTCTGTTTCAATTAAATTTGTTAAAATCTTGTATTTATAATAATCATGTGACCACTATTCAATATATATATTATCAATGGTGTAGATTCATAATGTTTTTTTATCTCTGATATGATAAAACCAATAACATTCATGGGTTTTCTATAACCATATTACATTATAATATAGTTCATTAAATCTAAAGGGTAATTTTTTTGTAATAGTTTGGGACATTACTATATTATCCCCATAAAAATAACTCCCTTGAAATTATATTTTCCCACATTAAAATGGATTAGGGTAACTTGATTTTATCACCTCCTACAGTTCCTGTGTTGTTTCTTAAATCTTTTTATTTCTTCGCAACACTTTGACAGGCTGCATTGCCTTATTTCGATAAACATTGTCTCTATGATCTAAGATCATCAATGGATGCTCCTTTAATTAAAAGTAATTCTACCATGGTACCACCTTAGTATTGAGCACATGGTAGGGTTCCATTATATAATTTCTTAAGAGGGATACATTGAATACATCTTGTAAATGAGATAGGTTAGGTGGTAGTGTAGGTTGGTAGGCCACTGATATGACGCAATCAAGGATCTCGAAGGGGCCGATGTATCTTTGACTAAGATTTAACTTTTTCCAAAATATCATCAATTAAATCTGTAGATATATATAGATTAATTCTATGTATCCAAAAAAAATCTAGGTATTGTTTATACTTATCAGCAAATGTCTTCTATGGATCCTGAGCAGCCATTATTTGATGTCAAATGGTCTTAACCTCTTCCCACATTTCCTTGTCCATTTCATGACCTATCAATTTTGGTTCACAAAATTAATACAGACAAGTAAGATTTATACACTTTAACTATAAAGGGATTCATAGAGAACCATTTGTATTCATCAGTATAAACTATTATTTTAATTGAACTCAAATAGAGGATGATGTTGATCCCTTACTCTTTTAATGTCAATTGAGAATTATCTCACTATTTGTTCTAGTGTATGGACATTCTACTATTATTTTCCATAAGTTTGAGAGTGATAAGTCATTATGAAGTTCAACTCAGTGTTTATATATTTTTAAATACTTTTTTAGAACATAGAGGACAATATTGGGTCTCATTCAAATACAGTTTGTATTGGTACTTAATGAAACCTCACTATATCTACGACATATATCCATTAAAGTTCATCCTGTGAGAATTCCTCCTGAGTTACAATGATGCGTTTATTTTTTATAATATGATCCCACAAAAACTAGATAACATTTATACATCTAAATGTGTTTGGAATTATGATGACATTTTCCATGGTCATATTTTCAAATTTCCATGTAGGTATGGGTAATAATTTCATCATTCCTTTATATTTTTTCATTTCCACATTCACTTTATTACATACATGACATATTTATGTATAATATGTTTTCTCCCTCTTGAAATTTTCCATCCAAGATATTTACTAGAGACCTTGATACGTATTAGTGCTTCCTGAATAGATAGAGAAGGTTGATCTATTTGCATCATCCAACTCTTACTTCTATATCTTATGATTTTATAGTGCACAATTTGGTGACCTAAATCCTGCATACACTTGCTCATTAAAATTTGACATAAAGGGTTTACCTTCTCTTATATTTCCACCTTATTTTTAATTCCCATATCATTTATTTTATCATACTTTATCATCCACATAATATATGGTTGAGAAATCATTTTTTATAGTATTGATGGTTTTATTTCTATTATGATTCTGATGCCCATCATTTCTAAATGAAATAATATTAGATCCAAAAAATATTGAATCAATGATAAATTTTTTGGATCCATTCTATATAGGGAACCTTACCACTTAATTGATATCTTGTGATGGTAGTGGATTGAGTAGTTATAGTCCATGATCAGTTCTAAAAATCTACATTGGTTCATGTTTGACTCATTATGTGTCATTATATAAATTAGGTTTTTTAATTTTTATATAATTCACACTTCTCACAAAGTAGATAATTCCCCCATATTATCAATGTGATGAAAAATGAAACCAACTTTAGATCTTGTGTCGGTTAGTTATATTCGTTTAATATCAACTACATTAAATTATAGGATATCACTTTCACATTTTTCTGGAACACACCTACAAAGCCCTTATTGGAAGCCTTTCTAAATACTACGAAACACTATATACATATGGGTTTTGTGATTATAAGTAAATAGATAAGCCTCCACTCTTCATAATCATCATTCTAAGAAAACATGACTCCCTCTCTACTTACATTGGTTTAATGGTTTGAAAATCATGATAAGTGTCTCAAAAATCGAGGATAATGCCCACCTAATCCATGTAAACAATAGATATCTATCAATGATATTATCCTCATCCATACATAAATTTATTCTTTCTTTTAAGGTTCCTCAGATATATGATATACCCCATGAATGACACTTACTTTAAAAAACTAACATTTTTTATACTTGGCATAGAGCAACTCCTTTCATAGGGTCATCACCACATTTCCCAGATGATATCTATTATCCTCCATGATTTAGAATTGTATTAGAATATAATATATAAAGACTTCTATAAATTTGTTGAGGTAATATAAAAAGACTCTATTCCTGAATTCTGTGATGATTTTTGGGGTATTTGTGAGTTTGGGTGGAATTACTACAATCTCATATTGCTAATACATTGTAAAAAAGATGTCTTGGGGATATATTACATCTTCACCCTTACATTATAATATCTTGATAAAATATCCATCTTATAGATGTATTTTTCTCCATGTAGATAATAAAACAATTCATCAATCCATGGAAGATAAGACTAGTTTTTTGACCTGATCTTTTTGGTCTCATGATAATCAATGAAAAGGTGCATTGAACCATGTTTATTCTTGATGAAGATGGCTGGTGCACCCCATTGTGAAGCACATGGGTGTATGAACCGTTTATCCATATTATCCAATACTTATTTATTCTTCTGGTCATGATAAAAAATATATATTTTATAAAAAATCATGGATATTGGAGATTCTCTAGGTATATGGTCAGTTGAATATTCGACCTCTCGGCTAAGAGGAAGACTGTAAAACTCTTAAGGAAACACATCAGTGTATTACCTCAAAATATTAATGTCCTCCAGGGTGAATCATTCCTTAGAATCAATGATTTGACATAGATATTTCAATTATTATGGAAATAATCTCTACACATGAGATATTTGGGTCTAAATAAAATTTATCCTCCTCATTACACTTCTATAGAATCAGGGGATGATTCAAAATGTATATATTGATTTCATTCTCACAACAATTTATATTGGATCTATATAGGGAAATACAAGTCATTCCCATTATTTCATAAATACCACCAAAGGTAGTATGAAAATGTTCACTGGGAAATTATGTGCAGAAATATTGACAAAGGAAGAGTTGTATACTTGGGATAAAAAAATTTACCATTTTGTCATTGTCATTGAAAGCTCTACATACATACTTTGTAGTGGTGTTTGAAATGATCAACACAAAATTTGTGATACAATGAAATTTTTATAACCAAAAACAAAAAGAATATTTTCAATTATTGAATGAATAAATATTCCACCTTTCACCACATCATTTTTGAGATCCAACTTATTAGTAGTGAGGAAAAAATATTAATTTTTCTTCTATTGAGGTTTTTGGTTGTATCCAAAAACACTAAGCTTAGTGCATTGGGTTTCAATGTGTCCTATCTCCTTGCAATTAAGCAATGAACAATGCAATGCAGGTTTATTGGAACATTCTTTTCTCCATTCTCATTAGTGAGTTTCTCCTATAATAATTCATTATAAAGGATTCCATACTTCACACACCTAATTAATATCCTTATACCCCTTTGGAAATTTTAGGGGTTCGTCTTTCTGCCCCATTGACTAGTGGGGTGTTGAAATTTTGTAGACATATTATATTTATCCATAGGACCACTAAAATTAAAATAATATTTCAACTTCTTTATCCTGATGACACCCTTGTGAGTCAATAATCCCCATTTTGACTTTGAGGGATCATTGTACAATTTCTTCAAAGCTTTCAATGTCACGAATTACCAAGGATTCTAAAACACTAGGTTTTAGCCTATAAATGAAGTGGTCAAACTGGAATTCATTGGTAATGATTATGAAAAAAGTGTATTGTACAATTTTTGTGACATTTTCCTTATACTCTCAAATAAATTTATCATATTTTTATTGAAGGAAGCTCGGTCCCTTTCCATGTTATATTAGATAGTGTGAGGAAAGTATTTTTCCAAAAAAACATTTCTCTAAATTCCACCCCCCCTCCATTACTTTGATCTCTCCCTAGGATTCATATTCATGATCAATGTCCACCACAAATAAGATTATCCATAAAAATGATAAACAACCATTAAAACCATCTCATTATTAGAACATTGAAGGATTTAGAATATCTTCTTATTAGAGTTCATCCATTTTTCCATGATTAAGGGATCAGATGACGCATTAAAAGGTGGAGGCCATTTTGTCATAAAGGGATCAATTTAAGCTTGTTCTTTGTCATGGGGATATTGGTGATCTTATTGATATAGGTTTCAATTCAATATATAATTCATTTGAGTGAGTATCCTCTTAAATTTGGTGATTCCCACTTCCATCAGGTTTGTTATCTCATTAGGGAAGTCATCACATTTCTTATTGCATTGATTTTTTACCTAATTCCTCAATTTTTGGCCATTTGGTATAATAAAAGGATATTTATGGATTAATATTTTTATGTTATTAAAAACATAAAGGTGGAATAGAAATAAATTAAATAAATAACATATAAATTGCATTTATTTCATAACTTTTGAATTTCTAGGACATAGTCTATGTTATCCATGATCTATTTCTTAATATATATATATATATATATATATATTATGGGAATTGTTTTTCCCATAATAATGGATTTTGAAAAGATTGTGATTTTACAAATTCATATCCTCTGGGAGTGACCTAACTAGGGTTCAGTAAGGCTCGTTTTTGTGTACCAGGTCACATAGAGTCAAGCCTAATGCAATTTGTCATATGATTGACCCCTTGGTACATTTTTCTAGAACCATGTCCACTTGTAGTATCTGGATAGGAATGTGTTTTCATTAAAATCCACATAGAATAAAATTAACTAATTTTTTTTATTTTTTATTATAATTCTCCTTATCACTCATGTATTAACTAGATTTTGATATCCCTTTATCATAAATGTAACTAATATTTTCCTTTAATACCAAATATAAATACTCATCATTGTATTTCATATTAATACATTATTTAGTACATAATATTACATTCAATACAACCTGGATGATAAAACATTATAGATACTTTGGGAATTAGGTACATTACATAACAATTTGTAATAAGAAAAATTTCATCCTTATTGAAAACATCCATAACAAGATCGCACTTAAAACTACATTGGATAACGAGGGTAAATTCATAAGAAATAAGTGATACATTACTAACATTAATGGAATAAAATAGGAATAATGTAATATATGATAGTCAATAGTTATGTAATGATATAATTAAATAAGCAAGGATAATTATTCATGATGTAACATGATAATCATGACATGGGAAATCGAGATAAAAAACAAAAACACTATGACATAAACACATGTCATGGATAACTACAAAGAAATAATTATGGTAAAAGCCCCATTAAAAAATTAGGTTCACTCCCTATCCCATTAGGATATATCATGATACTAAACATTACCCATTTCATTGGAGATCTATATACTTCTTGATTCTCATGTACCTTTTATTTAATTCTCATGTTTCTCTATCCCACATAGATCATAGAACAAGGATTTATTCATCATTATATTTTATTCCACAATTATTGATTGTATAATACGTATATGTATAATCCATTTAAAATAATTATAAGTGTATAATGGTGAATACACATAATATTAAATGGTTGTTTTAATCACTACACATTTGTTTGGTCACGGACAATCAGAGTGAAATTTCGGTAGCATAACAGTTTCAATTAAAAAAAATAAAATTTGTTGATGAGATTCAAAGGGATAACTGATAATTAGGAAAAGAGTATGAATTTAATTGGAATATGGAATAAAATATCCCCTAATATTTAATAAAGATAAAATACATAAGTTAAAGAATATAGTTGAATTAAGAGGAGAAACGAAAATATGCCTACCTTGAGCGTGTGACTACAAATGATTTGGAGAAGCTTATTGATTTCATGGGGGCCTTGGGATTATTATATAACGTTTAGGGAAGAGTAAGGATATGATAAAAGGATTTTTTAGTAAAGATATGTGGGATCTTGGGTTGGTTAAATAGGAAATTACTGGGGAATTATTTAATATTTCACAAGCTTAGGTTTTGGGTTACATAATATAAAATAAGACAATAAAAAAACATTACCATAGTATTTGACCATGGTTTCTAACAAATAATAGTGGTTTTAATTATTTTTCAAGTCCAATTACCTGAATTGATAAAATAATAGGCTTATTATTTTTGGAAGTTAGTCATACTCTTAATGAAATTACTTTAAAACCCTAAATTATATTATAAGATTTGTAGTATTAAAAATTCCATTATAAAATAAATATAATAAACATAAAATCACATTAATTTTTAGGGAAAATTTATAATTGGTCATGGATATCGATTATAGTATTTATTATAACCCTTCTGGGTCATTATGATTTCATAATACATACCATATATTTATATCAAAATTAATTTTGCACTGAAAATTTTAATCTCAGAGAATAATAAAAAATATAATATTCACTAATTTAAAGCTTATGATTTAAAAAATAATCAATATTTTATTAAATATTATTATAAATATATTTATTTTCACTTACAAAATAAGAATCAACATTTATTGAGAAATGTTGGATTCTTTAAATAACATTTTTTTAAACCTTATAAAAAATCACATTTGACTTCATAAGAATTATATGATAATTTTTATTTAATAAATATTATTTAATAATAATTTTTTGATTAAAATATTTTTTATTTAAAAAATACTTTAATTCATAAAAATAAATCCCTCTAATTGAATTTTAATATTAACAAAAAATATAATTTGTTGTTTTACTATAATAGAATCAATATCGTTGATAAAGTGACAATATTTGGATAAAAATTTATTTTTATATAAAAATTATTTTGAATACTAATATTTCTAGTTTCTGGATAAATACCCCTTTAATACTCCATAAAATTCCTTAATAATAAGGTGTTTGGTGGTAATATTTTGAGGAACTGGTTCTGTGGACATGGTTTGGGCCATGATCTCAAGTGGATTAAATTTCTCTAATAAATGGTTTCTCTAATACATAATATGTTCGATGATTTATTGGTATTGTTTGAGTAGAATCACATTGATTATGCATCCCTTAGATGCTCAAATAAATGGGATTCATAGGGTATAATTTAATTGGATGAGGTCATCACTTCTTTTTTGCATTGTCAATTGGATTTTTTAAAACCCAGTATTTATACTAGTCAAGCGATCAATTTTAAATTACTAGATTATCAATGGTATAGATTTTTAATGGTTTGATAAATCTGATAGGATTAAACCAAATAATTTCATGTGTTTTATATAACCATTTTACATAAAAAGGAATTTTACGAAATCAAATGGGTGATTTTATTTATAACTGTTGGAGTATTTATACTAATTACTTTCATACCCAGGATAAGTATGAATCGTTTGTATGTCCATTTATTAAATGGAAAACCAACTCATTTTATGTCTGTATAATCATCTAACATTAACACCATCATGACATAATCTCTTCTGGGGGATGATCATTTTTCACCATCCATAAGAATATCAAGAAGGAAACAAAACTACGTGAACATTAATTTATTCCACAACCGATATACATAGGATAGCTTCTTAAGGCTATATATCTACCTTAAACAACAAAAGGGTTTCCCCAACAATTAATTTCTATATCTATATGTAATGAGATTGATTAATTTATATACCTCATTTCCCACACCGAGCTTGAAATGTGGGATTTTCAATGGTCATATCATTCACATCATGAATATCCACCATCTATGGAAATGTAAATGTGTAATCCCTAATCAGTGGAATGAAATGATATCCCCCATAAAATTTAATCTACCTCGGGGAATATTATATGTCTATGATCAAACTATGATGAATATAATTCCTTCTATAATCAGGATATGTTGGATTCCTACCTTAGGCTTGAGCTCAATAAAATGTTAAAATGATCCCCAATTTATTTCATTTATGTGTATTCTTAAACATATCATGTTCAACTAACTATGTGCAGTTTGATTCCTATTACAAATAGAATATGTAGGATTCCTCGTAATGGATCAATGCCATTCTTGATATATTAATCACCGCCATGGATTACAAGAAACACTGGAGTTCCTGGTTAAATATATTCAAAATATTGGTAGCTACCAGATTAGGGAAAATGGATGATGAAAATTAGATACATACAGATGGAATCATTAATATTCACTCTTTTACATATGGCAGGATTCGATTCATGATTGTTTTGTTATGATAATTCATCTCATGTTAGGATTAGGATAATATTCACAATTATATCTCAAATCTATACGAAAGTCCCATAGTTGGAAAAATATCACGTAAAGTGGTGTGATGAGCCCGACCTCCCATCCTCTTGAACAGTGTGAGTTTCTAGGCGTTGTTGGGTTTGAAACCCCAATGGAACACCTTCCTTTCGAAATTAGGTGTGTGCTTAGTTATGTCTATGGGAACCATTGGATGTTCATTTTAGTAAAAAAATGGTAAACCCAACATGAAGTATTGTGAAACACATTAAAGCCCCATCAAAACAATGAATATTGAAAAAAGCTAGTGGGATTATTCTATAATAAAAATGGTGGACCCATTGTGAATCTCTCAAATAGAGAAAAAAATCCCTCTTACCATTTATCATGATATTTATTCAGAATATATTCTAAAAAAATGGTGAGTATGACATGAATCATTCTATGGATAAAAATTATTGGTGATTCTTATATATATAGGGTTATCGTTAAATAATTCTACCATCATTGTGATAATCCCATGTGAGAAGAATATATGCATGAGGAATATGAATTGACACTTATGATAACCATTCATATCAGATTCTTCACATATCTTATATATAAAGACCCACTTATCAATAAAAATATTTCTTATTTTTTGTATTACCTGAGTTACTACTCTCACTAAAAACTCCCAACTAAAGATCATTTCATTATCAACCAATCATTCTGGAAAATTAGTTATGGTTTTAACCCCAATGGGATATTAAATGACATCACATTTCCTACACCGTTAGTATTAGGTCTTAAAATAAATGTCCTAGAAATACCATCAACATGGAATAATCCTCACCCATGAGTATTCCAATGAGGGTCATCAACATATAAAACAGTTGAGTCCTTGTTATCTAAGGAAATACACAGTACATCTAGGGGGTTTATTTCCTCCACCAACTACTTCGAAAGTTTATCCCCTATGTGAAATTATCACAAAATTCGGTGTCTGATGAAGTTGTACCACGGAGTCAGCTATGGATTCTTCCTATTTTATGAATCACCATGTAGTTCTCAAATTTATCGACATCACCAACACTCTCCCACTAGTGCCCCTATGTCACTTGCTAAAGGTACCACACAACACATTTCTTTATCTAAAAACCATTCACATGAAACAGAAAAGTCACATCAGGTAAGGAAATCAATGGATAATCAGGATTTGTCCCATATCTCCTACTCAATGTATGAATCCTACTAGTATATTACTATAGTATCTAGTGAGTAGACTCATATCCCTACATTATCAAAATAATCATATGGTTGTATTTCTGTAGAAACCATGGGGGATGTACATATCCCAACCCCCTACATAAATCCCATCAGTGTATTCTGATGGTCCAAGGTGTAAATAAGTGAGTTCATATCTTCTCATCAAATGAAGACATCATTCAAATTATAGTGGAGATAGAAAATGTGTATTATTATATTAATGTGCAGAATTTTCAGTATTTCCATTACATCATAGCATCATCTTAAGAACTCCAGAAGTATATTTCAACACTAGTATAGATATAGGTATAGTAAAATCTTCCCATACCTACTTTTAGTGTATTACAACACTCTAATTATAATAAAAATGTGGTTTATTTGGGGAAATCTCAATCGTACTCTGATCTAGGAAGTTTATCAATTTATTTCAATAAGGGGTGAGGTGCATGACTGGGCACATATTCTCATGAAAAATAGGTCTCATCATGTGAGAAAGACACATTACACGGGATAAAGGAACATTAATATCAAATAGAATTGTGGAAAATTCCAAAAGCTCAGTATCGGACTAATGTCCACATTCCGAATAAGGATCGCTATATTATATTGGGATACACCCAAAGATATGATCATATTCATTTCGACATATGCTATAATCATACTAAAAATTATATGGAACATGTTCATATTCATGTTCTGATTGAGTCCAACCAGGTGATAATGACATACACCATGAGATAAGAACATATTTATAATCAGTGAAGCACCACTATATCTTGTAGTATCTCATGGAATCCTATGTCAATTCCATACATCCACAGAAGTCTAACTGCACCAGCATCCCTTTAAGGGTAAAAAAGATGAGACATATATTCCTTCTATTGTATTGGTGGTATTTCATCATATTTCAACAATGAATACATATTTCATCTCAGCTTATATCCCTTCTCATCATGGGTTCACTGTAATGTTCTAGAAACAAACCATATGTCGGATTATATTCCTTTGGAAAATGATTATACTCAATGGTATATTCCACATGCCTCTTAATAGAATGTTTATACTAATATATCATCAAACAGATATCAATATATTCTGAAATTCATCAGATAATAGGTTCATATGACATAAAAATCCCAAATTATAGGTTGGAATATTCTATACATATTGAAATATGAGGTTCATATTCCTAATATTCATAATTAAAGTGTCCTTTTGGTTTTTTGATACAAATTCTAAACACCCAAAAAGGGTTCTTTACTCATACATTCAAGTAGAAAATGTTCAATACCACTATATTCTTCCTTATGGTGATGTGGGGATGGAATTTAGAAACTATACTACTGAAATCCTCCACATAAAACCTCCCTATGGTGATATCTCCCTCTTAAGATAAAATTATCACCTTTCCCAGACACATCTATATAGACTGGTTCTCAAAACATAGAAAATATCAAATGTCGATGTTCTCAAAACGTCATAGTCAAAATTATATAGTTACCAATGGACCTCTAATATCATTACACTCCATTCATCAGGGGACCCCAAGAAACGCCTTTTGTGGAGTAAATATATATTGGAATGTGAGTCTATTGAAGAGAAAAATGAAATTTACTTTTAGAGGGATTTATCTGAAAAAACAAGAGCATCAACTTCCATACCCTTTTTCCTTATATCTATGAGATCCTAAAAAATATAGAGAAGTATTAAATGCCTTATTTATAGAAAATAATGTGGGAAAAACATCAGTTATTAAAGGTCATACATCTCCCTTTTCTTAGGTATGACTATAATTTTAGAGTTCCAATACACTCTGTTTTCAGCCATATATGGCCAAATTTTTTAATCCTAGAACATAGAAATGGGGGTGCATGATAAACTAATAAATAAATTTATTTTTATCATAAAAAATCTCTATCTATGAATTTATATAGCATATTGAAACATACATATCTGATTTTGGGAAAATATGAATAATTACACATAAATATGTCCCTGGATTATTAGAATCCCTCTGATAAAGTTTAATAAAGTTTTATAGTCTCTGGATAAATCATGGGACTGTGTAACATGTGATCCAGTTTCTTATTATATTGTAATTCCCCCACATTAATAGGTCTTAAAAATCATTAATGATGGGAGAGTACAACTAACTTGTCTTTGAATTAGGCCACTTGAAGAAACTGGAATGCATTTCGGACATTATACCATAAGTTTTTTCCAACCAAAAAATTTCCAATATAAAATGAATACTGCCATGGGATGCTATAACACCAAACTCAAAAATGAAAACAACTGCATCATATAAAAAATGACACAATTGCATCTGTTATAGTATTTATATAAGGGAGATCTAAGCCTACCAACCTAGGGGAATATCTACCACCACCTCCACCACTCAGATCATCAAATTTTGAGAGGATTCATGATATGATAGTAGTATCTACAAATGAACCCTAGCCAACAGGTCTGAGGAAATTTTATCCCAATAATTATCACATAGTTTATCATCCACTGAGATGGTCCTAGTGAAATATATGGTTGTTCAAGATCAAACACAAAATATTAGGTTGGGGTATTTATATCTTAATTCTCATTGATGTATTCAACAAATCATTGACTAGAATCATAAAATATTAATAAAAGGTTTAACAAATTATAGATGTTTCCATGAAATATTCCCTAGCCCATTGGGATTGGAGATTTTTTATCATCATCATCACCGTAGCAGGAATCCTTATTCTCTAGGTTTGGATGTATATATCAACAATCATTATCCTATCCAGCTCTCTTTCCAAAAGTCAAACTTCATGCATTTGGGTCCCATTTTATAACCATTACTAGAGAATATGTCATGATCACTACTCACCGAATTAGATGAGAGGGGTTTACAGTGAAGAAAATCAATCGAAATTGGGGTCACAATACAAAACGATCCAATATATCCAATGAATTGAATATTGACCATGACACAAGATATTCAAAATCATCATGTATTATTAATAGTAAAGGGTGATCTACAATTCCCTATACAACTCTGTGAATTTCATCACTATCAATACAATAGATAATGTGGGTGAAGATGTAGATTCAACATGATGAAATATAGAAAATATACAATAAGAGGAGGATGTATATTCACCCACTAAGGTCTCACCTACACAAAACCAGAGGTGGATCCAAAACATGGATCCTACAAATATTGTGTTTCCACCTCGAAGGTGGAACACTACAAAGGATAGAAGGAAATAATTTTTCATATCTCACTTGTAACCTAGAAGAAAAAAATTCCTTCCACAAATGAATATTTGGGACAATATGAGAATGATATAAAAACTCTTAGAAAACTCAATGGGGAGTTACTCTAGGGAGATATTCCCACATAGTGTCATCTTCCGGAAGAGACAAATAATTGTCCTCTCAAACATCAAGAAAGATATGGTTTGTCTAGAAGTTTTTTATCTAAGAATCATGACATCTTCAGATATTAGATTCTGGTCTACATTAATGAGGAAATAAAAAATTATCAATACATACATCTATTGCAGTGATATACTCTCCCTCTCTGGTTTGATCATTCTGTCATAGCTTAGATCAAGAATCTGTTTGAAATGAAAATGGGCCACATCATCATACCCATCCTTCTCTCATTAGGGTGAGGTGGCCTAGAAATCTATACCTCTAGATATTATCAATTCTATTGAGTCCCTTGATACTTTAACAAAATCCATGGAAGGGGAACACAGACATGTATATTCAGAGAAAAATCTATATCTTGAATGTGTGGATGACACTTTTATTGTACCCAATTTTATTAATCAAACATTATCCACATTTGGCAGTGCTTGACATTTAGAAAATAATTTCATGAGAAGAAAGTCCTGATGAGGTCTAATGATGGTCCCTTGAGATCAATCAGAGGCTAACAAGATGTGCTTTACTGTACAAAATCGTAATGTCCAATCCCTTGTTTGGTAAAATAGTATTCTAGTAGGTTTTATTGTAGGTTGGGAATACCTTCTTCATTAATTCATTTATTATCTCAACACCACAATGAGGAAAAAGTATATTTTTTACCTAAATAACTACACGAAATTACAAAATGATATGGATTTGAACTACATAGTTAGATCATTGTTATAGAATACTCCTTTAAAATACCTCTCTCACAAGAGTAATTACTATATCTATATGCTAAAAATAACATGGATGATTTGTAGAAACCTCTGATCACAATGAACATTCCAAGAGGATTCTGTTGGTTTTATGAGGTGGCACATCATTTAGATGATTCAATTCAGATGGCCACGGATAAGTCTCAACGCATTCCCTCATCATAGGGAAAATAGTTCGACTAGGTAGAAACTAACATTCATACCCACAATCTAGTATCATCGCCCATTCAGGAATATAAGAAGGTCTCGAACAACCCAAGACATACTATTGAGGGCTTGAAACAACATGATTTCCATGTTCAAACTAAAAAATGGAATCATCACTTCATGGGATTTGAGGAAAAAATAAATAAATCATACTCCTTATGAAACAAAAATTCAATAGATATTTCCATCTAGAAATGGATAATAACTTACTCTAGCTCCAACAACTGAAAAAACTGAATGAGGTCAACCTAAATGACAACCATAACTACTTCCCATTCATATGATTGTGGGTTAATGTATCCATGATTTCTTCATATTCTAATTCTTCCCATATATCATGGTTTATTTTTGACATGTGATTTTGGAGAATTCCAACATCATAGGGGACATGCATAACTGTTTCCTTTTCCGGAGAAGATGTTGATTGGAAAAATGTTTTCTCTAGACATGATCAAATGTATGATAACTTGATGACATGAAAATTAGTTTCCCAGGATCATTACTCCTTATGAAAAAGGATTTCCGAACCCAAAATTGTTATGTCACCTACGGAGGTCACATAAAATATTGCTCCAAAAGGTGGATGTAAAAATCACACATAAGAAGAGATAGAAATGGAAGAGTCAAATTCTTCTCTTATGAAAACTCTAAATCATGAAAATTTCATTCTTGAAACAATTAAATCATAGGATCTTCCCAAAAAATAGAATCATAATAATAATAAGGGATCTTATTTAGTTTTATTAACATGATACATTTGGAAGACCCCTTCTCTGTTGATGAATATGCCTATGTGCATGAGTTCATCATAATTGACCACGAAGCTAAAGGATGAAGTTGTAGGATCCAAGTATATAGAGTACATCATGGGTGTGGTTGGAAAAAATGTTCACATCACATAGAGGATATATATACAGTCGATACCCATGGTAAAAAACTTCAGAAATCCCAATAGATACATATAGGTTTCTCTCAACTATTCAACGATTGTTCACACCTAGAATGATTACCTAACTGACTATCGTGAGTGTGATTTTTTGATCAGTAATAACAAATGGGAATTCAAAAACAACCTACTATACTAGAAAAAAATTCTTCCTCAACCTCTTCATAAGTTCAAGTCCCATCTACCTCATATTTCCCAGATAATAAATTATACAATAATGAACAACCCCACCTAAGGAAGTGCTATCCTCTGGCATAAAAGTATGACATTGTGAAATAATTTGTGGTTTTCTATCCAAGTAATAAATCTTTGATACACTCCATCTTTCAAAAAAACTCAGTGAGGCACTCAGTGAGTCCCTCCATATCCCACATGTGTTCAATAAAGAAACCACTACAACCCAAATTTATGAAGTGGATACCATGCCATCAAAATAACACATCGCTATATTTTTCATAGAGATATTATAGGAATAAGTCATCTAAATACCCAACATATGCCTTTATGTTTTTGGAATACTCAATAATGTCGATATCATAAAGAATCAGATTGAAAAGGGTTTTGGGATCAACCATATCCAAAATCAACCCATATGGAATTTTAGTTATAGTGAAGGGGTTTTATCTACCACAAATATGGCCATTAAAGGGTATGATAATCAGATCAAATAACTCATGGAAATATCAAGGAAAAATATTGGTTTGGGCACCACATATATAATGTTATTTTTAGGGTTATCGATCATGGCACCACATTTAATTTCGTACAAATATGGCCATGGAAATAAAAAAATTTGGTGGTACATTCAATCATACATTAGTGTTTTAAATACTCCATTAATGAATAGTTCATCATAATATATAGTAATTGTGCCCACTTCAAGTCATGTGAATCCACATGTAATGGTGCAGGTTTCTACAAAATTAGAGGCAAAAAACCTAAGGTGTATGAAAATATATTGGTTGTAGCACCCAAATTCATGGGGAACAACCCTTTAAATACCTAGATTATTCTTGAAATAGATTATGAACAACCCAAAAATATTATTTTGGTGATATACATCATCCAATTTTTACAATCCCAGACTATCCATATAAAAAATATAAAAAACCAACCTATAGAATATCTCTGAAATAAACCTAGAAGTAACTGATGACAATATATTTTATCATGGCCTATTTCACCCCAAATGTATTAGGGATGACCTAAGACATCCTACATCATCTGAAAATAAATCCACAGAATAAAAATTGTCAGAAAAAGATGAATACTATAGAAAATATCATCCCACATTTGAGGATGGAATTTCCACCACCATTGATGAGCTCAGATAGGTAAATATGGAAATAAAAGAAGTCCCACAGCCAAAATTTATTAGTGTATCCCTGACTCTTGAGGGGAATTATATGTATACTTAATTTCAATAGAAATAGTGATATGTGTTCACTTGGAACTATATATAAATTCCATCACTAAATCCAGATGTGGCTACACACCATCTCAGATTCCCTGATGACCATCATGTTACCAAGAAGGTTTCAAGAATGAACCACCAATATCACTCTTCTAATTTAAAGGATAACCTGAAAATTTGGTAAAAGAAAACTATGTATAAGAAGTTAAATACCCAATTTGGATCTCTATCAGCATCTCTTTCAAGAAAATATTGTAATATTAGGTTCTTTATAAATTTCAAAGGCCTTAATCGAAATTACCAAAAGGGAGACTTAAAATTACTAATCTCATAAATATTGATTAATGCAACTTATAACTTACAAGACCTTTCCTTTATTTATGGGTACCCAGGGTATAATTAGATTATGATGGATCCTATAGATGAGGTAGCCACTTCCTTCAGAGCACCCTAAATAACCATTTTCAATAAGGTCATTTCCTTTTGATTAAAGAACATTAGATATACACTTCAATGAATCATGAATTATTAATTTGAACCCTTATTGGGATGAATAGCTAAATGTTACATCAATGACCGGGTATTCAAATCGTGAAATTGATCTGATCACATCACTTAATTTAAAATTTTATTCATCATGTCTTGAAAGCATAGTGTAAAGATGATTCTACTAATGTTCAGATTTTAGGAAACATCAGGGAAGTTCCATATCATTTTGGTATTCCCCCATGGAATTGAGGTTAACCATGAAAAGACCAATGACAATCATTGATATGTCACCCCTTGAAATCCCAATGAGCTATAGGGGATCCAAATGTACTTCCTCATCATTATGAGCTTCATAGCAATGTTACCCCACAAATCTACCCCTTCACCAATCTAATGATAAAGGGAACTGCATATCGATATGATGTAGACATCTAAGAAAATATCATGAGTCATAAGAATTATCTTCTTCAGCCACCAGTCTCCATCCCACTAGTGTAAGTTAAAACACTCATATTATAAGTTTCAACCATGGAATGTTCTCTTTGTGATCTCCTCACACTAAAAATTTAAGTGAGAAATTATAACAACCTCTAATATTATAGTTGAATTATTCTAGGAACTGAGACCCTATATTATGATGTCGAGAAGAACTACTAGACAATCATCATTATAGTGTAATAGATTAAGAAATTCATTTGGAAACATGACATAAACATGGCCTCTAATATTTACCCACTAAATATAATCTTTGTCCAACTATATTAACCAGGTCTTTGTTTCGATGGGTGGTCACTCTCCAGCAGTATGACAACTAGTTCATATCACATAAGTTAGTGAAGGAAAATTCCAGGGAATATTTCCTTGTGGAATATTTAACACCTAAGAGTACCTCATTACACATAGAGCTTCCAAAAAAATAGGATTTATAATCCACGAAAATATGCATACATTAGAGGTGTATTTTAATGGAACCTCCTGTAGTTCTATCAATAATTTCCTGAAAAAACTGAAATTAAATTCCATTATATTAGGGATTTTAGTTATTTATAAACAAAATTAGTTTTTCCTTACTCTTTCTAAATATATAAGGACTTTAATAATAATGAGTCCGAATACCAATCCCTTGTTGTTGTCTTTGAACTATCCATACAACTACAAATAACCGATATAAAAATTAATGTGGATTTAGAGATAGTGATAATGCATATCAATGAGTAAAATTCCATTCAAATGAAATAATTATAACCTCTCATTAGATACATTAGAGGAATGATGGAATAATTACCTTTTGAACCCATGTTTCATCATGTCACATGATCATAGAATTATTGTTCCCATGAATTGGATAATATAGCCATAGTCTTTGTTAACCCTAGTTCGTAGGAATCTATCTTCCACATTACACAGTAAGTGATGGTATCATCGATCATTATCTGTGACATGAAAGAAACAATACTTGAAAACACACCCCTAGAGTTTGACAAAGTGATATTCTCCCAGTGATGGATGGACTCTATAATTAGTTATCTCTTTAAGGGGAGTCTCCTGATAGACTAAAATGCATGTGAACAAATTCAACATTCAGTAGTGAACATTACCCTAGTAAATAGTAAAAATGATAAACAAATCTCTTAATAAGAGTCACATATATTGAATTTTCTTATATGAATATAAGAAATGGATATTTCATCTTTCATGGAAGAAGTTCATATGGGTTCCACCAGTCTGGCACTTGGCACTCCCACTAAATCAGGAGGCTATGTTACTACCAAAAAACCAAGATACAAGACTGTGTGGAATTCACTTGGAGATTTCATGATTGAAAAATTCATGAAAACATCATCCATCAAACCCTAAAATTTATATACATGAATAAATATTCCATGTCATTTTGTGTATGGGTAATTTATTTTGGGGGTTGAAAACCCGAACCACAAGATAGAATTTTACGTACATCCTTAATTCTATTGACTTCATTCCTAAATAGACTGAGGAAATACACATTAAGTATTTCAAGGAAAATAATATCAATAAATTTTTTAATTACCATATTATCATTAGGTTTGGATTCCCTTACACGATATTTATAAATATCACCACCAACTTCTATTCCAAAAATTTGAAAAAATATTACCAAGACTACAATATTGAGTCCAATCACTCATCACATTGTCATGCATCAACAAATAGACCAAATAAACAACCCAAGACATTACACTATATTTATTTCAGAATATAATAAATTAATCACTAATATTAAATGATATTATTGAAATTTATATATTTTTCATAGTCATATATCATATTTTATTAGAAAAACATAAGAACAAATATAATTTTACACGTAAAAGCTATGTTTTTTAAAGAGCGTTTTTCTGACTTTTAATGGGTAAAATTTTAAAAAACTAAATATTGACACTAATAGAATTTTTCATTGAAAAAAATTATTGATAAAATATAAAAATATGTTGTGGTGACGTTTTTTTTAAAAAAATTATATGTTTACTTTTTTATGAATTGTTAATAATACTGGCTTTTAATTGAAAGCTGAATTATCATATAAATAATATATTAAGATAAATTATATTTTTAATTATATTAATGTCAAATTAGATTATTTTAAATTCCATTAATCCAATGTAGGTCATTGGAATAATTTTTATACTAAATATTTGTATAAAACATAGTAAACTATTGTCCCTTTCCACCATAAAATAATTTCTTTCTCTTTGTGTTTGAAGGATTATTTTTACATGAATTTGTGACACAAATATTACATGAATTTTGAAAAATATATTCCCTATATAGAATTAAAATAATTTATAATATTGAGTATCTATAAGAATATTTTTACAAAAAATTTATTCAAAAAATTAAAATTAATTATAGAGATTAATGTGAAAATGAGTATGTATAGTGGTTAAACCATAATATAAGTGTCGATATGAAGTAATAAGTCTTCCAAAACCTATTCAAATGAAATATTCCAATCATATCCCCTTGTAGATAACAAAATGTCTCATCTTTGGAAGAAAATGTAATATGGAATACCTCATAATAGTGTTTAAATTTTTTTATTTTCTTGAATCCCACTCCTCCTCTACTAAAAAATGGACCTCACCATCGTCACTTATTCACACCGCTCATGAATGTTGGATCCTCAAAAAACCCACCAAAATAAAATTCCAAAATCATTCCCCACATATTAACATCATTTTTTTGGATAGATATCGCCCCATGTAAGTATTGTGGTATAAACTAAAAGGATTTTCTGAAAAAGTGGAAATGGTCTTCAACGAGCACATTTTTTTTGCACTGTAAATTATCATTATATCATTTTTATATAATAATAAAAATATCTTAAATATACTACAATGTTTTTATTCTATTGGTATGACCTACCAAAAACACACTTCCACCAAATTTGATATGCAATAATCATTATTATATATGGACGACTACTGCCTCATGAAATGATGTTGTTCGTTATTTCATTATCACCTTTCCAAAATAGGAATAATGATGGATTTATAGTTAATATATTATATATATTATATTTTTTATGTTTCTATGCTTCAGTATAGATTCTATCATACTCTCCTTCTCGATATCCATTTTGTAGGAATATGATAAAATTGTTTGTGTGTATGGAGGACTATTGCATCATGAAGTGATGCGATTCGTTCATACATTACATTGAATATATTAAGGATGTTTATAACTAAAATATGTGGAATATATCACATAAAAAGTATATTGTAATTAAAATATATATAATTATCATTTAAAATTATTTCTTTTAGTATGACAAGAAAATGGAAACAATGCTCATGTTTATGTGTGGCCTACCATCTCAATGAATGGTATATTCCATTTCTTATCAGGAAATATTACATATTAATATAAATAAAAATATAATAAATCTATATGATATTTAAATCATGGGTTTCATTTTTTAGATAGTGGAATCACTAGCTATGTAAAAGGAAAAAAAATAACAAGTCAAAAAATACTCAAAAAATATGATTAACGACGAAAAAATGAAAATAATGAGTGATTGTTAAAAAACAAGTGATAAGATGTTATAAAAAGATCATACATGGTATTACAATTATTAATATAGTTACATTAAAATTTAGTAAATTTCATAAAACCATTATTCGATATGTTAATGGTATTTCTACCAAAAGATAGTGAAATTCAAGGGATTTCATCTCAATTTACATTTTATTGATACATATTTATTATTATGCACCAATTAAATTTTATGTGGTGTATATACTTACCATTTTGAAATTATATATCTTGAATATTTTATATTTCATTTTATTTAATTTTTCAATAACCGTTATTTCATTTTAAAGTATTTTACCTGAAAATTACCGAATGGTGAAAGTAATTGTGCAACCACTCTATATTTTGTAATTTTCAACATTCTCTTGAAAAAATAAATTTATTGTAATAAATTTATATTATAAAATAAATTTATTTTATTAATACATATATTTTTTTGGATATTATAATTTCATAAACTATACACCATATTTACATATGGTGATTACTTTGAAATTTATTTTATGAACTGGAGAAATATTAATAAATACATATTATTTTCCTCAAACTGTATATTTCATTAAAAGGAATATTAATTTAATTAAATCAATTATATGATATATGAGGAAATATTTTTAACTCGTGTTATTGGTGGGGACTACTATAATATAACCCCTTGATGTAATGGTAGGTCTCAGAAGAAAAATTATGATTTCAAAATTAAATGGTTTCCTACCTGTACCTTTTAAAATTCTTGTGAAACATCTCAATGGTATATTTACCATTATTCCTAAGACCATGGAATCCAATAATTAATTTTTTTAAATAATTTATATTATAATGTTATTATCCAAGATATTTTCAATATGTAAAGATACATGGATTCATTTCTTGTTCTATATATTTATTAAATGGAATGAATTTTTATTAGTTTTCCTTTCACTATTATTCATGATTTATCTAGTTAATTAAATGGAATGCATATTTAATTATTTATCTTTAAATTTTTTTATTATCATTGATTAATCAATTATTCAATTGATCTTTACCCATAATAATCACTTTAGCTCACCCTTATTATTTTCCTTTCCACTAGATATAATGATGTATTATTCGAATCTGTTTCAAGGATGCAGTTTATTTTATTGTTAACTATTATGTTTTATTTTCATTTCTGTAATGCCTCGACCCCAGAATCCTAGAGGTGATATATTATTTTAATAAATTTGAATGATTACAAGGAATCATGTCCCAAAGGATCAGTCAGTTTAGTTGTATTATAAAATAGATTACATATATAAATGTTACATTACACATTTGAAAAATAAAACATTGCATAAATAATCATTTTTGAACACCATTAAACCCCTATCATAACCCTACTTATCAATAATAATACACTACTTAGAATCCTGGAAAAATAAATCATAAGAAAGGGGTATGCTCAAATGCCTAGTAAGGGTAAGAAATACAATGGAAGATAACAAAAAACATTATGCATGGTGAATAATATAAAAAACGTTCCTTTACAAATAATAAACATGAAAACATTGTAGAATGAATATGAGATGAGTAAATAATTCCATAATAAAACATATTCATGGGTATTGTACTAGTCGATTAACCACATGAACCATCAATAATATTTTAATTATGAGGGATGTATAATTTCGGACAATTTGAATCATTTTGTCAAGGCCTCGGCCAAGACATCTAAAAATGATTATGGCCTCATCCAAAACCATATATCAAATTGGGAAAGGCCTTGGAAAATTATTTGTCTAAATGTCTCATGAGACCTACCGATGCACCGAGGAGATATAGTGAGCTCCTCCCATTACATACCAAGTCCAATACATTCCTCATATGAAAACAATAAAACATAACATAAGCATTCACATTAAAACTAGCATACGAAATGTCAATACATTGACCATAAACCCTGAATGGTATAAAAAATGCATCCATAGTAAACCCTTTCACAAAACCTTAAATACAATATGGATTATTTTTATCATAATAAATCAACTTCAAACAAATGTAAATTTTTTCAAAGGATGTTGACATAGATGAAATCAAAACTATTTGAGAGAAATATCTATTTCTATTTTGAAATCATTTAAGAGTCACATAATTATAAAAGAAAACATTTACTTTGAAAATATTCTTATATTGTTGTAAGGGAATCATAAGAGGTGATATAACATAGGAGAATAACCACACCCTCTATATAATATAAAAAAAATTCATACCATAATTTTTATAAAAGGTCATAAAGATCCTTGTTTGGAAAATAATGGAAAGATTCCTTTCAACCCATTATATAAAAAGTAAAAAAATGGTATCAATGATTTTAAACCATAGTCTTGTAAATAGTTAAAAATATTTGAAATAAATATTTATGAAACATGTATGTGGATGATAAAGAGGTCCCAGAATATACTTACGTAAATACAACCTCAAATAATAAAGAGATTGTGAAATTAACCCTTGCCTTGAACTTTTTCTTATTCGAGGGTACGTTAAACACATGTATAATAGTTAAATCACTGTTATTAAATTATAAATGAACCATATTCATATTTATTATATCATACATGATTAATTTTTTACTTTATACTATCCATTTAAGAGTGACGTTCATGTTAAATTAACAATTCATGTAATGATCATTTTCTTTGTCGTAGGTGATTTAACATATTATTCTTGATCGTATCATTTAGTTCATGATTTAAATACTTATAGCATATAAAATATGATTTATATATCATATATATTTATAATATAAATATGTATAGTAGATCTATATATGAAATGTAAGACACCGTTTATAGAGATGGTAGGTCGTACATACAAATAAACATTGTTTCCGTTTTCATATCATATTGAATGGAAGTAAGGGAATAAGATATATGTAAGTAAATACATATATATATATATATATATTAAGTAGAATTATTATTTCATATATTACATATTTATTAATAATATATATTTTTATAATAATCATTGAATGGTGACTGTGGAAATGAATCTCATTGTGTCATGGAGACGGTAAGTCGGATGTACACTTGAGCGACGATGTCATTTATTTAATGATTAAAAGGTGTGAAATTAGGTGGTATATTAATTTTACAATTAAATTAACATGTTATTTTCATTATTTATATACATATTAATCATCATTATATCCTTCCAAATAACATAGTGTTGAATAAAAAATTACACCACAGCGTGGAGATGGTAAGTTGTACGTACCAACACATGGTGACATTATCATTCATAGGATGGGTAGAATAATGAATATGTTTTTACTATATTTATTATAAAATAATAGTATTTATAAGTTTGTTTAGTTTTTATTTTGGTTTGGAAAGAAAAAAGAGAGTGGAAGTGGAAGAAAACAGAACTTGAAAGATGGTGGGGAAATTATTACCTCTTCTTCGGGTGTATCCTTTTGAGCTGATCAAAAGGACTCCATAGGATGGCTTTATGGTCGAATTAATGACTCTAGGTTGATTTTATGGATGTTTGAAGTATATTTGGGTAGGTTTTTTCCGATCCAAATGGATTTGGTGCTGTGATTTTGAGAGAAGGGAAAGTTCTTTTTTAATAGAGAGGTGAGGGTCACTTTAAAAACATTTTCAATTATTATTTTATAATGAAATAATTTTCGGTTTATAATAACTAAAAATGACCTTTTTCTAAGAAAAGGTGTGTTTGGGTCTAAAACCACTCATCCAATATGTTTTAGACAGGTTTAGGTCACCATATTAACCTTATCTATTATATTTAACTCTTAGTTGAATAATTTAACTTTTACCGTGTCTTCTTGTATTCTTACACTATATTGTTAATAAACATACTATAAACATTCAAGAGAACCTAAAGTGGTTCATTAATGACATATATAATATTATTTAATTTCTTTGGTAGAATATTGTATTTTTATAAATAATATATAATTTAATAATATAGTATTTTTTTTTAAAACTCATTTATGTCATTTTTGACAATATTTACTATTTGGTTTAAGTTAAAGTAATACCAATAGGATTAATTCTAAAAAGATAAATTTAATAAACTCTAACATGTCATATTCACCTATAAAATATGTGTATGTCATAAAAACATTGAATTTATATTAATTTTTATAATTATAATAACATTTATTTGATTCTTTCATTAGTAAGGTAATTATTGTATCATCATTGTGCCATAAATAAATATAATTATTTAATGTCAAAAAATTATAAAAAAATACCCTTATTAAGTAAATCTTTTTATGTTTCTAGTTAATAATTATATATTATAATATAAATTATATAACACCTTGTAAAAATTGTTTTACTAAAAGATATATGATTATTTCATTTTTGTCTTTACATTAAATTAATAAATATTAAGTGTCATTATCCCTCTTCGGTGGTACGAGGTGGTCCTGAAATCCACCAAATGATCCCATGGTTTGAAATGTATCAAAAAATAGGAATATGACACATTTTAGGGTAATTAATATTATTATAATAATATTTTTTTACCCTTATTTAACATATTTACCTTTTAACCATGGTAAATAAAATAATTACTGAAATAAATATTCATAATGTCTACAAAAATTATATATTTACCCAATTTGGAACCCTTGATTTCAATATATGGAATCCATTTTTCGAAATTCAAAACACCGAAGAGGCAGAAATTAATTTAAAATTAATTCTTGTTGTCAAAACCAAAAAGCAGGTTTTTTAAAAGTAAAAACTATCAAAAGATAGACATTTGTTTATGTCAAATATAAATATGAAATTACTTATAATGACCTAAATTATATTAAATGATAAATATATAATATAATTATATTTCAAAAAAATTCAAATTCACAATATAACACTATAAATTATTTCGATTAAAAACTATGTTTTCAATTAAAACATAGTATTTTTCACCATTCATCAAAATATGAAACATACTAGAAAAGAACCAAAAATTTATCCAAACCAAATCTTTATTTCCCTCTTCTAAATAAGAATTTAATTTATTTAAATTTTACATATAAATGTTTCAAATATTTTTTAAAAAAGGTTTCACCATTAAAAAGTGGTTTAATTGCATTTTTTGAAATAAACTTCTTTTATCTGAAAAAATGAATTTCATCTTATATTATGTATATGAAACACATAATATGGATGTTTAAATTATATAGAGTATAAAAATTCAAAATTATGTCAAAACTATTCATAAATTCTTTTTTAACAGCTAGTTTGGTAAGTTGGGGTAAGCTCGAGTCATTGTTGCGTGTAGCGTAAGATATTAAATTACATTAATGAGATATAATACTATGAAATAATGAGATGTTACGTTATCCTCTTTTTCAATAAATTTTTTCCTCTCAATTTGAAATTATTATTTGAAAATAAAAGTTAAAAATAGAAAAATACCTTTCCGGAAAACCCACATCGGAAATTGGGTTAATAAAATTTAGTCTTAATAAGATGGAAAGGGAAATGAAATTGTTACCAACAAATTATGATCTTGATTAGGATAAAATTGGTGGAAGTTAGAGACACATAATTGGAGGAATAATGTAATTATTTATAGGGAGTGATTGATGTCAATAATCACAAAAAAGTGTAAAATTGAGGACCTCAAAGCCATAAATCTATGATGATTTAAAATATCATCAGTTCAACAAAACATAATGTATTAAGATAACACATATTTGGTTTTAATATCCCTTACCTAATGTTTATGAATTTATTTATTCATAGTATACGAGTTAAAAAAATATACTTGAAAAATAGAGTATCATCCTTCAACTAATCCTACCACAACTCATCTTTCACTCTAAAAGATAATAGAATTCAATAATATTCTATTTATCCTAATCATATAGGGTTCCAAAAATAGTGAATTTATAATTAATTGTTCATACTATTTTAAATAACTACATTATACAAACTAAGACATCACACATGCGAGTGGTACGTGATTCACCCTTGTCACCCTTCAGTTGTAGGTTAAAGTCTCACGACCTTTCCAGACATGATAGGTTGTTGCCTGACCTTCGGGTTGTCATTTTTATGACAATCCAAAAAAAATCACAAGAAATGATTTAAACTTAAAAATAGTATCCAATGTCAAACATAATTTCTATCAACATTTAGACTTATCCAAAATACTTCTGTCCAAACTCATAGTACAAAATTTTTAAGGAAGGTAAACAAAATGAAGATAATTTTTTTCATGTAATAACATGTGAATAACATCATAGTGTATTATATTAAAACATTGTAACACCCTGAATTACCAAAAATCCTTATTTATTACATTCAATCTCCCTTATTTCTTATAGAATAATGGATAAACTCTTTCTGTCCAAAAATGTTGTAAACTCCAATAATGATGTAACATACAAATACTTCATCAGTTTCAAGGTAGTTAAGAATATCTAATATAATTTATCCAAATTAATCATATATTGTTACAAAATCACTACCTCATTATTAAAACCATATTATGGTTTATCTTTCTCTGAACCATATATTTCTCAAAAAAATTAACCTACTGTTGAGTCCATTTTTTTGGTTCCACGCAATCACAAGTCCTTAATGAAATTGTAATGGAATACAATCCTTATATACTCTATAATTCTTATAAAAATTACATTATTAATACAATACTCAAATGACTCAATACATTAATTTCAACATAACAACACTAGACATTACTCATTATCTATGGTTATATCATAACATTATTATTATTCAACAGCATCATTTGAGGTATACTATGATGATTTGGACATTGATTTGGGTAGTTTCCATACACATTGTAGATGAATCATTGTACATTTGAAACCTTTTTCATACCCTTGATAAGACATACTCAGTGTCTGTTTTCACTACACTTATATCAAACTCCCATTCCCATCAAGCATTCAATAATATGATTCTTTCTATAGTTATCACATATGGGAAAATCCTTATTTCCCCTCTTCCCTTTATCCATCGTTCTCTCTTCCATACTTTTCTTCTATTTCTTCCCTTAAAAGTAAATGGACTCAAAGAATTATTTACATATCATATTAACACATGATATTATTTCTTCATATGATGAGAATACATGCGAGACTGTTTTCCATTTAAATGTTTGGTTAATACCATGAAACATAGGATCCTTCTCAATCTTTTGATAATGTGAATTACTAGAATTCTCACTCCTTCTACAAGGTTACATTTCTAAACAATGTCATACACTAGGTCAGTTTATTAATCACAATGAATTATTCCAAAATTGTAAAATAACTAATGTAAATTTAAAATATTATGCATATAATATATAATCCAAATATGTTTTCGTTAAGGAAGTATTTACCCTTAAATCATTCAAAATGACTTTTAATAAAAATTTGATTTATCCTAATAATACCCCCCAGGAGTGTTGTAATCAAGAGTGCTGCAAGGCCCTTGTTATGTACCAGGTTACCTCAAGTCAAGCCTAAAACTCATTGTCGGAGTTTTCACTTCTATGTACATCTATGACAGAGCCGACTCTACCTTATCGTATCCAGAAATGGATTTATTGATTTAAAATACACAAAATCTATACATTACCAAAATTCAAGGAAGTTATTATATACAAATCCTCATCGTTTACCTTAGGATAATTTTCTCTAGTCAATGTTTATATAAATCTATTTCCATGGTTGTTTCTAAACATCCTTTGATACCAATTTTAACGTCACAACCCTAGAATCCTAGAGCCGGTGCATTATTTTAATACATTGGCATGATTACAATGAATCCAGTCCTAAAGGATCGATCAGATTAGATGTCTTGGAAAATATATTACATACTTGAATGTTACATTTCACATTAGAAAAATAAAACAAAACATAAATGATCTTTTGAGAATTCCATTAATCCCCTAGATTAACCATGATTATCAATCATAATACACTTCTTAGAATCCTGGGAAAAGAAAACCTAAGAAATGGGTGAGTTTAAAAGCTCAGTAAGGGTAAGAAATACAGAAGAAGATAACATAAATATTTGGCATGGTGAATAATTTAAAACACATCCCTTTAAAAATAATAAACATGAAAACTATATGGCAGGAATATGAGATGAGTAAATTATGTCATAATATAACATTTTCATGGGTAATATACTAGTCAACTAACCACATGAACCATCAATAATATTTCATAAGGATGGAATTTATAATTCATGTCATCCTTAAACATTTTGTTAAGGCGTCTGCCAAGACGCCTAAAAATGATTAAAGCCTCTGCCAAAACCATATATCAAATTTGGAAATGCCTCGGAAAATTCCATGTATAATTGTATCATTAGACCTACCGATGCAACGAAGAGCTATAGTAGGGTCCACCTGTCATTAATTAAGTCTAATACATTCCTTGTATTAAAAGGATGAAACATAACATAAACATTTGTATTAAAACTAGCATACAAAATGTCAATACTTTAACCATAAACCATGAATAGTATAAAAATAACATATCCATAGTCAAACATATCGCAAAACCATAAAAACAATATGGAATATTTGTATCATAATAAATCAAATTCAAGTAAGTGTAAAATTTTTCAATGGATGATGACATAGATAAAATCAAACTATTTGAGTGAAATATCTCTTTTTTTTTTAATCTTTTAAGAATCACATAATTATAAAATAAAATGTATATTCTGAAAATATTATTATAAGAATTTAAGGGATTCTTAAAAGGTGAAATAATGGCAGAGAATAACCACCCCTTCTATATGTTTTAGGATAACATTTTGACCATAATTTTTCAAAAGGGTTATAAAGTACCATGTTTGGAAAACGACAGAAAGATTCCTTTCAACCCGTTTTTTAAAAAGTAAAAAAAGTGTATAAATGAATTTAAACCAAATACTAGTAAATAGTACAAAAAAAATTGAATTAAATTTTTAATTAAAATATATGTGGATGATAAAGAGGTCTTAGTATATACTTATATAAAAACAACCTCGGATAATAAAGAGATTGTGAAATTAACCCTTACCTTGTACTTTTCCTTGGTTGAGGGTATGTTATCCTCATGTATAATAGTTGAATAATTGTTATTAAATTATAAAAGAGACATATTCAAATTTTATATATCATTCATGATTCATTTATGACATTATACTTCTAATTTTATAATAATTTCCATGTTAAATTAACATTTTGGGTAATAATCGCTTTCTTTATCGTATGTGTTTTAACTTGTTATTCTTGTTCATCTCATTTTTATCATGGTTTAGATACTTCTGGAATATAACACATGATTTATATATCATATATATTTAAAATATAAATATGTATATTATATAGAGATATGAAATGTATAACACTATTTATGGAGACGGTAGGTCGTACGTACGCAGAAACATTGTTTATGTTTTCATATTGTATTGAATGGAAGTAATTGAATAAGATCTATGTAATTACACACACACACACAGATATATATATATATATATTTATATCTATTTAGTATCATTTTTATTTCATATATTACAAACTAATTAAAAATATATATTTTTATAATCATCGTTGAATTGTGAATGTGGAAATGAATCTCATTACGTCGTGGAGACGGTAAGCCGTACGTACACAAGAGCGACGATGTCATTTTCTTTAATGATAAAAAGGTGTGTAATTTTATGGTATATTAATTATATATAGACATTATAAATTTATTTTTATTATTTATATAAATATTACTCATCATTATATCCATCAATATAATATAGTGTTGAATAAAAAATTACAGCACAACATGGAGACGGTAAGCCGTACATATACACACATGGTAACGTTTTCATTCATAGGATGAATAGAATAATGAATAAGGTTGTAACATATTTATAATAACATCATAGTATGTAGAAGGTATTGGAGTTATTATTTTGGTATGGAGAAAACAAAGAAATAAGTAGGGGAAGAATTAAAGAACATGAAAGAGGGTGGTTAAATTATTACCACTTCTTCGGGTGTTTCCTTTTGAGTTGATAAAAGGGATATTTAGTATGTATTTATGATCAATTTAAGGATTCTAGGATTATGTGAGGAATTTTGGGAGTATATTTGGGTAGGTTTTGGCCTAGAAAAATGGATTTGGAGTTGTGATTTTGAGAGAAGGGGAGGTTCCTTTTATAAAACAGGTGAGGGTCACTTTAGGAAAAGCTTGAAATATTTCTTTATAATAAAATCATATTCGGATTGTAATTGCTCAAAAATTATGTATTTATAGGATATCGTGGGTATGTATAGATAAAAACTCAGAAAACACGTTTTAGATAGGTTTAGGTTTCTATACTAACATTATTATTTAGTTTTAACTCTTAGTTAAATAGTTTAACTTTTACTGTGTCTTCTTATATTCTAACACTTTATGGTTAATAAAAATACTCTATACTTGCAAAAGAACATCATGTGGTTCATTAAAGACTTATATAATATTATTTAATCCATTTTTACTAACCATATATTTTTATGAATATTATACAATTTAATAATATAATATTTGTTTAAAAACTAATTTATGTCAATTTTGACACTATTTATTATTTGGTTTATGTGATAGTCATAAAAAAATTTCTTCAAAAAAGATACATAGAATCAATCATGAAATGTCATATTCACCTATAAAATTCTTTGATGTCATAAAAACATTTAAATTATAATTATTTTAATATTTATAAATACATTTATTTGATTCATTCATTAATAAGGTAATTACTCCATCATCACTGTATAATAAATAAATTTAAATATTTAATGTATAGAAATTATAAGTAAAAAAAAATTATGTAGGAAGTATTTTTATATTACTAATTAATATTTAAAATCTAAAGGATAACTTATATAACACCTTGTAAGAAAAAACTTCTACATGATATATGTTTGTGTCATTTTTTACATTACTGTAAATTAATTAATATAAAGTGTCATTATCACTCCCATGTGCCTCCATTTGGTGCAACAATAGACCCAAAATTTCCAATGGTCATAAATTTATCAACACAATAGAAATAGGACACATTTTAGGGTAATTTAATATTATTATTATTATATTTGTTTACCCTTATTTACCAGATTTACCCTTTAACCATGGTAAATAAAATATTTACTAAACTAAATATTCATAATGTGGAAAAATAAATGATATCTATTTACACAATTTAGACCTATTGATTCCAAATATGGTGTCCATTTTTTCAAATTCAAATCTCTGAAGTGGAATAAATTAATTTAAATTTAATTCTGGTTGTTAAACCCAAAAAGTCAGTTTTTAGAAAGTAAAAAGTATCAAAATATTGACCTGCGTTTATGTTGAATTTAAATGTGAAATTACTTATAATGACCTAAATTGTATTAAATGATAAAAATATAATCTAATTATACTTTAAAAAAATTAAAAACTTCAGAAAAATTAAAATGCATACTTTAACACTATAAATTATTTCTATTATAAAGTTGTTTTCAATTAAAACTTAGTATTTTTTACTATTCATCAAAATATGAAAATTATCAGAATAGTACCAAAAATTTATCCAAACTAAATTTTTATATCCTGATTTTAAATTGGAATTTAATATCATTAAATTGGATATATAAAAGTCTCAAATATTGGTTTTAAAAAGGGTACATCATTAAAAGGAGGTAAAATTGAATTTTTTTTAAAATATTTCTTTTATCTGAAAAAATGAATTTGTTCTTATATTATTTCTAAGAAAAAAATAATTTTGATGTTAAAATTATATAGAGTATATAAGATTCAAAATTCACTAAATATTATTCATAACCCCTTTTTAATGACATGTTTGGTAAGTAGTGGTGTGCTCGAACTCAGTGGTGTGTGCAACGTAAGCTATTGAATCACTTTAATGAGATAATACAATATGAAATCTTAGGGTGTTAAAATTTCTATGTGAAAAATCAGTTTCATGTATTTATTATAGTTTTCCAAAATTGCTAAGATGTTCATTCCTTTGTTATTTTTGTCTTGAGTCTATGCAAATGTTATAATGCTGCACAATGTCTCTAAGATACTGGGGTTGAGGTAATTTTATATGGTATCAAAGTTAGTTTAGTTGATTCATTTGAAACTAGATTCTAGAGAACATATATTAGGGAACAGAACATAAAATTTATGTTGAGGAAAATAATAGGAGTTATTCCTAATGTTTTTGTAAGGTTTGTATTATGTGGTACTTCCTCGAAATACATCTCGGTCTGGATATAATAAAAAGATGTGGTTCTGGAATAGAAGTACCAAGTGGTAATAACAAAAATAATTGGGATTTTCTAGACTCTAGTGTAACCCGATACAAGAAAATGGGCCTTAATGCACACCTTATTTGATACTCCCAAGGGATATGCATAGGATAATTCAAATTTCGTTTACAAATCATTATGAATGATTTGATAGGAATTTTATCCTCTACGAAACAAAATATTGTGATTTTGTGATTAAAAATGGATAAATATTTAATTTATGTTAACTATTACACCATAATATAAATTATACATTATGATTTAAAATTCATAATTTTATTAATTAATCTGGTACATGACACTTTTTAGAAATTGTTCCTGGTTGGGATATTGGTAACAATACTCATGGAAAATGGATATATTTTTCTTCTAAAAAACCAATATCTCTAGTTTTGGAATGAATAAAATTATGGATATGTTATGGAATATTAATAAGGTTATGAATAATATCCTTTCTGGGATGGATCCATCTATTCCACAACTACATTTTCCAATGTTGTATAACTTAATAAGACTTGATCCACTATCATTTAGTGTTCATACTAATCTAATTTTACATATAAATGGATTAAGTCTCTGTACATGGAATGTGGTGAAAAGGAAATGGTTACACATTTTTTGTATTGTCTCGAAGGCGATGTTGATCAATGGTCGTTGTTGATCTAGAATAATATTAAAGAAGAAGAAATAGAATGCATGGAATGAAAATATTTTATGGAGAAATTATTCGTCAAATTTTCCCACATGAGGATAAAAATGAGTTGAAGATAGAATTCCATAGTTTATGGTACAATTAAGTTGATAGGGTTATAGATTAATAAGCTACCATTACATGAATATCTAGGTATTCTATAGATTATATATGCAACATATACTACAAGATCAACAATTTTTAAGGTAATAATCATATTCCTTGAAGGGAGGAGGTCTCTAAAAAATGTTCAACATATGATAAGATATTCTTATGACCCATAAAAATATATAATTAATTATTTAAATCATACATATTCAACTGAAACCAAGAGAATATGATGTCACCTTAGCACTATAAAAAATGCAATGCATCAATGAATAAGAAAGCGATATAACAATTTACATCATATGAAAATTGTTGAAAGAACCATCTCTAAAAATAGTTTAATGGAATGGGGTTATTTTAAATGTGCATAGATATCGGGCTTATATCTCGTGAATGTAAGGGGAAAAACAAATAAATGAGGTTTTGTGCTTAAAATACTTGAAAATGGGGAATTCTTCACACCTATTCTCCCATCACCAATGTACTGTGAAGAATATTTTGATGAACTAAATATAAGTTAGGTCAATGATCTAATTTTTACTCTACAATCTGGAAGTAATGTCTTTGTAATATATTTTCATGTATCGAAGAAGGGACTTCATTGAATCCTAATGAAAAATGATAATTTTATTTCATATGCATCAAGAATATTAAGACGTATGAATAAAACAATCGGATATATGATCTTTAGTTGGAAGTTTTGATTTTTTTTTATTTGAAGATAGTGAGACATTATCTATATGGTAAAATATGTGACATATAAAAAGATTATAAAATCATGAAATACATCTATGCATTGAATCAATTCAACATGAGACAAATTAGATGGCTTAAGCTACTAATGGATTATGATTGATGGATAAACTACCAACCATGAGAAGAAAATAAGGTAGAAAATTCAATGAGTAGGAAATATCATGGAGTTATAAAAAAATTGGGAGATTAGAGGGAATCTATGTTATTGGATCTAATAAATATGGATAGAGGAATTACCAAGTAAGGGGTTGTAGAAATCTTTTTCAAATTTTCTGACAACCATCATAATTAATAAGAATAAAGAATTCCAAATATAAAAATTATACATTTCAAAAGAAAATTAATGCTATGAATAATCCGATGTTTATAGAATTAACTTATAATGGTGGTATTCTAAAATTTGGAAAGGTATTTGGTGTTATAGCTAAACCTGAGCTAAAACATGAATTATTTTATGATTCATATAACATATATTTTTTTCAATACATCATAGTAAAAAATTATGAAGATTTGAAGGAACATTTTTATGTGGGGTATGTAATGGGAAATTTTTAATTATGTTGTCCAAATGTTTGGGTTTTCATAAAGTGAATGATATGATGTATCCTCCAATTGGGTTTCACAAAACCTCTTCACATTCAGCTATGGAAATTCTATGAAATTATGATGTAATTTTTAACAAGATTACAAATGATTCATAGAATTAATAAAGCAATATTGTTTATCAGGGATCTATTAACCAATTTAGTACATTTCATTTTCATATGTGAAGAATTACCTCTTGAGTACCTCATAAGGTTCTATATTAATTATTCTGTATGAATTGATAGTTCATATATATCAATTGTTTATTATCAAAATCTGAGTTTGTATAAAAATTCTTGAATATTCATTAAATAAATTTTGATACTTAGCTTCATTTGAGCACCATTTACTATCCTCAGACTAATGGAAACTCTAAAAGAACAATTCAAATAATGGAAGACATGTTGAGATAAATCTCAATCTAATTTAATTGTTTGTGGGATCAGTAATTACCATTAGTTGAGATTTAATATAATAATGGTTTCCTTTCTTATATTTTAATGGTTCCAGAGAAAGCATTATATGGAAATATTCTTCATTATCCAACTTTTGGGGATGAATTTTGGGAGTTGAAACTTGTGCGGATATAACATGGTGATGAAAACAACAACGATAAAGGCTATTTAGTCTCACATTAATGTATCTTAAATTATAAAAAGGTTTTATGATTATAATTAGAGGATTTTTTTGGAGTTCCAATGTGTATATCATTTTTTATTGAATATATCTCAGTGTAAGTGTGTTATAAGTTCAGATAAGAAAGAGAAGTTGAGCCCTAGGTACATAGAAACCATTGAAATTATTGAAAGAATTGGAGTTGTTTATTTTCATTGGGAAATTATACAAAATATATCCAATGTAAATAATGTGTCCCATATATCATTGTTAAAAAATTATATGTCATGCCCAAAAGATGTTATCCCATATGATGAAATATTATTATAAACGAATTTATCTTATTGTGAAAAAATCATACTTATTACTGATAATAGAGAGATGTTATTGAAGAATTAGATGAATATTATTGGGAATTTAATATAGAGGAACAAAAAAAATTGAGGGTCTAACTATGGAACCTTATAATATTATGAGGGAAACATACCCTCATCTATTTAAAAAGTGATAACCATCAAATTTTGGGGATGAATTTTTTTTTTAAAATATGAATGAATGTAACACCCCATGATTTTACAATATATTTATTTTAGAATACATTGAATAAATTTCTAATATATAATAATATTAATGAAATTTATATATGTAATTACATTCATGAAATATACTATATAGGAATAAGATGCGAACAACTCCAATTTTATATATAAAAAGCCATATTTTTCTAAAGAATGTTTTATCATTTTTTAATTAAAAACATTTAAAAATTAATTTTGAAATATTAAAAAAATTTATTTGAAAAAATTATGTTAATTTTTGAAATAATAATTTTAAAATTATCTTTGGGTGTTTTTTTTATTTTTTTGAGAAGTTTAATTTTTTTCAAAAGTAGTCAAACAAACAAAATATTGATTGAAAACTAATATTTCATTTAAATATATTAAAGGGTAAGTTAGATTAATAATTGTATTAAATGTTCAATTAGATAAATTATACAAATATTATATTCAATTTAGTTAATTTGAATCATTTTAATATAGAATTTTGATATAAAAACATAGTGTACTTTTTAACATTTTCAATTAAAGAAACATGCTTTCTCCTTACTTATATAGGATTATTTTTCAATTAATTTATACCACATATATATTTCAAATTTGGATAAATGGATTTCATATTCATAAAAAGAATTATTTATTATTTATATTTATATCAATTTGGATTTTCATCAAAAATATTATTGAAATTAATTTAAATTAATTACAACAATAAAAATAAAAATGATTTTACTTAGTTATAAAACATTAATATTAAGGTTCCAAATGACATTGACACTTGTTCAAAACATATTTTATAGTCATATTTATACCATGTAAAAAAATTTATAAAATAAATTCATTATTATAGGTGTATTATGTTTGGGATACATCCCGATAATGGTTACATTTTGGTATATAAAAGGACACACCTTGCTCACTATAAAACAGTACTCATCCCCCTCACATATTCACACCTATAAAGCATTTTGGTTAATCAAGAACCTTCCCAAAAAAACTAACAACATACTGTACCTCATCATATATTATATTTTTTGGGAATAATTAAATCCAATGCATTGTTTTAGAATAAACCAAAAGATGATTCTAAATAAGAGGTAACGTACTTGAACATGCACTTTTGTTTTATTTTTTTTGTCCAGCAATTAAATTATTATTATAAAATACTTATATAATATCATCCATATATTCAATAAATTTATATTTAATTATGATATTTTAAATAACAATAATTAGACACACTTCCATCAAATGGTATACATAATCATTATTGGTGTGTATGGCAGACTACCGCCTTAGGAACCGATGTTATTCATACTACCACAACCAACATTTAAGGTTGGGAATAATGATAGATTTATTATTTTTATATGATTTGTATTATATTTATAATTTATCAATTTTTTTATAATAATTATATAAAAGACACACCTTCATGACTGTGAATTTGAGGGAATATGATAACATCGTTTGTCTGTATAGCGGACTACTGCCTTGCGAAGCAACGTGATTCGTTCATGCATTACATGGAATGAATTTAGGGTGGGATTAACAAAAATAATAGAGATATATGAAATAAAATTCTTAATTGAAGTATAATACAAGAATATATATCTTTTATTATTCTATCATTCAATATTACATGAAATTTGAAATAGATTTCATAGTATGCACAACCAATTGTCTCTATGAATAGTGTATTAACTTTCATAACACAAATTTTATTGATTACTATAAATAAATAAATAGAAACTATTTTTGATATGTAAATTATTTGTTATCTTCTTGAAAATATTAAATAATTATATAAATAAAATGAGAATAATAAAAAATCAAAATAGAAGTGATAAACTAGGAAATTACCACAAAAAACAGTGAAAATAATGAATGATTATTTTCAAAAGTTTAATAAGATGTTATAAATGTATAATATGTGATACTATAAATATTATTATGGTTATTTTATAAGTCAATAAAATTAATAAAATCATTACATAGTAGTTTAAATTGTGTTCAACCAAATTCATTATAAGGTAAGGGATTTCATCTAATTTTTCAGTCCATTGAGACTTTATTGTTACTATGCTCCGATTAATGTTTATGTGGAGTATATACATACAATTTTTAAATTTAATATCATGAGTAATTTATCCCTCATTTTACTTTTGGTTTCAATTGGAATTATTTCATCTAGGGGGATTTCACCCGAAAATAAAAAATAGCAAAACCTATTGAGACAACTCACCTTCTTCTAGGATTGATAAATTTCCCTTGAGAAAATCCCTTTTTTCTAATAATTTTTAATTCAAAATATCATTTCCTTTAAATATACCAACTATTATGTAATGGATATGATAATTAAATAAAACCATATACTATATTAATTTACAATGTTTCATTTATATTTTATTTGATCAACTAGGGAAATTTTGATAAAAACGTACTCTTTTACTCTATACCGATATTTTATGATATGAAATATATATTTAATTACATAAAATATTTGATATATAAGGATTTATTTTGAAAAGAAATGATGGGTGGGTCACGGTATAATATATCCCCTTAATGTATTGGTTGGTCTCATGAGTCAAATTATCATGGACAAATTAAATTATTTTTTACTTGTTGTTTTAAACTATAGGATCCGACCTTTTTATTAAATAACTTTTCATTACATTTTACAAACATAAAATCTTTAAAGTCTAGTGTATTGGAAATCGTGAACATAAAACATGAAACCATATTACAATCTTCTAATCTAATTGTAATTATAAATCAAATAATCATCATAAATAAAATTATTTCATCTCATATCTTGGTGACATACATCAATGAAAAGGGTGAGAATAAGGCCCAGTAAGGGTAAACAAGGGAATCAGTTTAGTTGTTATATCAATAAGAACATTATAAAAAAACAAAAAGACATGGAAAATGGAAGAAGAGGCGTATAATAATAAAAATAACATGAATGATAACTTTAATATGTTTCTACAACATTTCATTTAGACATTAATGAACATATCACCATGGTCCATCCCCAATGTGTTATAAATATTTACCAATGTTATTCACCAAGGTATCGTGAAAATTGTCATCTCTAGAGATTGAATTATTTACCCAATCAATTGGAGTGCTATCAGGGTTCACCATTAATATGTCTTTACTTTTATGTGATCCACATAGATAATAATAAAAATATTATTAAATAACCCAATGAAAATAAAATAAAAGGGTTTCATTTCAAAATAACGACGTTTTAAATGTTCTTAAAAATAAGATCATTATGTCATTTATAACCCATTGAAAGGAAGTGAGGGTTATATTTATGTCAATTTAATAATTAAATATATCATTTTTCTAGTATTTATGAAAAAACCATATAAACGAAATAGGTCTGTGTATTCACATATATAAAACAAGATAATTTCATGAGAGAAGGAGAGAGAAATTTTGAGATGAAATTTCTGAAGCATAATAGCTATATAACATGGTTTTATAAAATAATAAAAATTGAGGGTAAAAAGGACTACAATCAATAAATTAATAATTTTTCAATAGGTTTGCATTATAAAAAGAAATAAGATCACGGTTTGGACATTAGAATGACATACCACATGAAAAGGAAACTTGAAAGGAAATATAAAATGTGATTTCTTTTATGAATATTTGGCAGCCTAAAGGCTTCTATTATAATTAAAAAATGTTATTGAGAGTGGAAATGTTATCTCATCAACAGGACATGAAATGGATAGTATTAAGGATATATAATAACATACCCCCACATAATAAGATGGAAACTAGAAGACATATCATAAAACAAATCATAACTAGAAGAGGAGGGTGAAAATATCTCATGCTTTTAGAAGTTACATCGAAAGATCAATGGTTGGGACCCTGTGGGATATAGGTATCATTCAGAGGACTACGTGGGAGGTAAAGAGACCATATTTTCATTGATGATGATTTTAGAACGAAATTAATGAGGGAATGGCTTGTTATTTATAGAAAAAGTGAGTGAATATTTTATTAATTTCCAAGGGACAGATCATCGGTGGTATTTGTGAAACCATGGGCTTTCCCATGGTATTTTCCCATGGTATTAGACACTTGGGACACCTCATAGCATATATTTCTATTCAAAAGTCGACCAAAATGATTACATCATTATTACACTATTAATGATTTCATTAATCACATTGAAACTCAAAACATTATTTTTACTATACACCGAAAAACAAAACATTTTAAAAAAATATCATAAATTCACCATAACCTAATATTAATGTTTTAAATTAAAAAATGAACTCCATAATATGAAAATAATTTTATAAACAGTTTTAAATTAATTTATAAATAAAATAATTATTTATTCCAAATATTCATCTCTAAATCAATTTCTCATTTTGTAATACCTTGAAAAAGTAAGAAAGGTACCATAAAATTATCGTGTAACCGTAAGACAATAAACTAAAAATTTATGATTAAATTTTATGAAAATATATTTCCATTTTAAATTATTAAATTAATTATAAAATTCGAAATAAAATATCTATGAAAAAAAATACCAAAAAATATACTATGATAATTTTTTATCATTTATGATGTCTACATTTTATTTATACATTCATGAGTAAAGTTTCTATTTTTTTTGGATACTTTAATATTCATTACTATTCATTACTATTCATTACTATTCATATGGGTAATATTACTATTCATAATTTATTGTTCAAAAAAATAAACTTGATCTTATTAGACTCTAAATTTATTGCTGATCACAATAGTAGAAGTCCATTTTTTCAAATCATTTCACATTATTAATTATTTAATGTTTACTTGAATATCTTAAAATATCTTTTTTCCAAAAAAAATCATCAATAAAATTCATCCTATATTTATCCCAACATTTGAAAATAATAAATTTTACCATAATAAGAAATAAAAATTTTATTTATACCAAGGGATTATAATAAGTATATATGGCCTCATTACATAGCCCCTTATAACACCAACATAGGACCTATGTGGATGGTGTGCTATGGTGATAAATCAGGGGCGGCTTGGACAACATTTCCCGAGTGGTGATTTCTATCAGCTTGAGCTTATCCATTAGTCGATTTCATTCAAGTTTTACATGTTGAATCTCTAATTGGGTTTGGTCAAGAGTAAAGCCCAAAGATGACACCTCCTTCCCAAGCTCTAACATATGGGCTTCATACGGCCCGAGTCTACTGGATGAGGCCATCGACTCTTCTTTTTGTATTTATTAAACAATATCACTTGTATTTTTATTCAATAATTTTAACATTAAGAGTTTTTATTTCAACGGTCATATTGACCATCGGTCATATAATAGTTGAAACGCATCTATCTCATCAAATTATACTCACTTCATTAATTATAGGATATGGTTTTGTTGAGAATAAAATTAGACACAAATTCAGAAATTAAAAATTTTGGTTCATTACATTCATCCCCCCATATGAAATTTCATCCCCAAAATTTTAACTCATACCCTGAGAAGAGAAATGGTCTGGGTACTTCATCCTCATAGACTCCTCTAGTTCCCACATGTATTCATCATATTTGTGGTTCCTCCACAACACCATAACAAGGTGGGTAGTCTTGTTGTGTAGAACCTTGTCTCTACAATCCAAGATCCCCACCGGCTACTCCTCAAAAGTGATGTCATGTTCATGTAGTACCACCACTGGATTTAGTACATATGAAGGCTCAGGTATGTACTTAGTCAAGAGGGATTCATGGAATATATCATGAACATAAGCCATATTTGGAGGAAGTTCAAGCCGATAGGGCCCTCCTCCTATGAGATCAAGGATTTCATAGGATACAATGTACATAGGTATGAGAATACGTTTCTTCCCGAACCTCATGACTCTCTTCTTAGGTGAAATTCAAAGAAAGATGTTGTCACCAATATCAAACTCCAAGTCCCATTGATGCTTTTCGACATAATTATTTTGCCGACTTTAAGCATCCTTATTGTGTTGCTGGATGGAATGAAATTTTTCTATCATCTCTTGCACAAGATCAGGCCCAATAAGGATTCTCTCACAAGATTCATGCCAACATGTAAGAGTTCATCATCTCTTACCATATATATCTTTATAGGTATCCATTTGAAAGATTGGGTGGATTCTGTTAATGAAAGTGAACTCAACTAAAGGGATATGTAGATCCCATTCAACTCTAAATTCCATTGATCATGTTCTCAGCTTTTCCTCTAGTGATTGAATAACCCATTGACATTGGACATCAGTTTGGGGGTGATAGGCCGTACTAAAATTCAATTCAGTGCATAGATAATGTTGATGACTTCTCTAGAATTTGGATGTAAACCTTGGACCACAATTAGATATGATAGAAAGTGGAACTCCATGAATCCTTACCACTTCCTTCACGTAAATCGTGCCAAGTTGATCAAGAGAGAAATATTCATGAATATAGATAAAATGTGTAGTCTTGGTGAGATAGTCCACAATTACCCATATCGCATTATTTATTTTGGGATTTCTCAGGAGTCCATTGACGATGTCCATAATGATATTGCCCTACTTCCATGTTGTTACACGTAGAGGTTGCAATACCCCTTTAAGAAGATGTCTCTCTTAAATCACTTTCTAGCATACCAGGAACCTTGAAGTGTAGTCAGCAATCTCTATTTTCATATTATCCAACCAATAATAATTATGAATGTCTCTATACATTTTGGTGATTCTTGGATGTATAGAGAAAGTAGATCTATGAGAATAATACATCAACTCCTTCTTTATTTATAGAATATATGAAACACATAGTCTTCTACAATATTTCAGCACACCTTCTTGATCAATACTGAACTCCGGAAACTTCCCATGCTTTACAGCCTCATACATGTTCTGTAAGAAAGTATCTTATTTATGATATTTCTGGATCTTCTCTAGTAATGACGGTTGGTAAATCATTTGGGTTATGGTTAATGATTTTCCTTACCCTATAATTCCCATGTCCATATTTACTAGGTCATTGATCAAAGGACCTCTTTTAATCCTCATCATGGAATGAACAAATAGGTCTTTCCTTCTAAATGCATCATCGAATGTGTTTGCTCTTCTAAGATTATAATGAATTTAAAAATCACAGTCTTTTAGAAGTTCCAACCATCTCCTTTGTCTCATGTTCAATTTCTTTTGTGTGAGAATATACTTCAAACATTGACGATGTATCTGTATATCATATTTTTTCCCATTAATATAGTTTCTTCATAACATTAGAGTGAAAAAAACTGTAACCAGATCAACATAACCCATTTTCGAGTTAACATGTTTAATGGATTAGAATCATGTGAATTTTATTTGAAAAACCTTTTATAATATCCCACTAAACTACAGAAAATGAAAATCATAGTTATTGTTGTATTTTGAGGTCACTCCTCTAAAAATTTTGTCTTTTTAAGGTCAACTATTTTTCCGTCATTGGTAAAAATGTTCCCCATGAATGAAACTTTTTGTAACCGGAATTCACATTTGATGAACTTTACAATGAGCCTCTCCTTTTGTAGTGTTTCAAAATAACCGTTAGATGATCCTCATGATTCTAGTGACTTTTGGAATATATCATAATTTCATCAGAAAAACTACCAAAATTTTAACAAGGTGGTCTTTAAAGACTCTATTAATCAAATCCTTATAATGGTATGTTCATTAGTCATTCAGAAGGGCATAACAACAAACTCATAATGCACATATCTTTATTGGAATGATGTTTTTGGAATATCTTCATTCTTCAACCTCAATTGATGATAAAAAGATCGAAGATCCATCTTAGGGAAATATTTATCCACACGATGTTAGTAAAATAAGTCATCCATTCATGGAAGAGGGAATTTTGTCTTTACTATGATCTCATTCAGTTTTGTATAATAAATGCAAATCCGCATTGATCCATATTTTTTCCTCACAAAGAAAATAGGTTCTCCCCAAGGAAATACACTTGGATAGATAAACTCCTCTACAAATGATCTTGGAGTTTCTTCTTTAATTTTTCCGGCTCCACATTTTTCATCATATATGGGTTCTTTGATATCGGATCTGATCTAGTTATGACATTAATGGATAACTCTACCTTTCTTTATGGGGGAGTTTCGGTTAACTCCTTGAAAAATTCTTCAATGTATTCCTGGATGAAAGGGACATTATCTATCCTTAAACTCACATTTAATTATTCTTCTTCACCGATAAACTCCATCAATATAGAAATAGGTGGTTCTTCAAGATAATGATCAGGTTGAGATATCTCTTCATGGAAGATAGCCATATGATTTTCATTCAATTCTACTGTTATTTCCCTGCATCTGCATTATATTTTAGTATTATAAATGGAGAGCCAGTCCATCCTTTGTATAATGTCAAATTCCAACATGGGAATGTCTACTACATTTTCGATAAGATTATGCTCGCTATAGTAAATACTAGAGTATCTAAACACAGACAATGCTTGTATAATCCCACTAGAAGTCTTGACTGATAACTCTACTTTAAGCAAATTAGGGGTTTCTTCTAAATATTTTACAAACATGGAGGAAATAAATGAATATGTAAAACTAAAATCCTTTAATGTACTTTCTAGCATTGATAGTACAACAAGAGTACCTTCCACCACATAATTTTGTTCTTCAACTTCATATGTAGTGATTGAAAAAGTATAACCTTTTCAATTTTCCATTTCATAGGCTGATAGTCATTCCCCTTCAATGCCCTCAGATTTGGATAGTGATTCAGAAAGTGCCCATGTTTTCCACACATATAGAATTGGAAATTAGGTAGGGTGTGCCCCATCTCCCCTTCGTCGTTAGTGTTAGGATGGTGAGGCTTCACGTCACTAAAACAATTCTATGTGATATGGCCATCTCTTCCACACTGTTATCCATTCTCTCTCTCGAGAATGTAGTACTTCTAATGCTTATTCCCACATTTATTACATGTGGGACTTTGTACTTGTTTCCCCCTCTTCCTTGTTCAATGCTCCTCCCTAAGATTGTCTCCATTAATATCTTCTTATCATTGGATTTATGATATCATTGTGTCTCACTATACTCGAGTTCGACTTTCATCGCACTTTTCATGATCTCCTCATAGCTATCATAGTCTTAGTTGGCTAGACTTTTCCCCAGATGAGGTCTTAGTACACCAAAGAATATATCAACCTTACCATTTGGTTCCATGAGAAATCTAGAGGTGTAACGTGAATGCCTTATTAATTTCATCTTTTAGTTTGCAATAGATCCATTAACTTTCTACTTCAGCTCGAGAAACTCCTTCTCTATTCTTATTCTCATCGATTGAGGGAATGAATTGTTGAAGAAGATCCATCTAAACTCTTCCCACTTCATAGGCTCAACCTCCACTCTTGGCCTCATGTTTTTAATCAGTTCCCACCATTGATTAGCTTATTCCTCTATGTGATAGAAATACAAGGTGACCATCTCTTTTTCTGAATAGTGGAGCACAAAAAATATCATCGCTTTAGAGCCGGTCCACTATTTAGCAATCAATGGGTCGGTCAATACACTTATGGTTGGTGGTTATTGACTCATAAAGGACTCAACATAATGAGATCAGCCTCTCAGCTTGATTCATGTTATTTCCCATAACATGAGTCAGTTGGTTCATCATTATAATGAATGTTTCTATTCCGGCTTCCATCGGAGGGCTGTTAGTGCGTGGTTAGTTGCGGTGACCATTTGAATAGTTCCCCCCATTTCCAGTCATTATCTAAAAGAATAAAATATTAGTGTAAGATTATTTAATTTATGAATCTTTTAACAATAGAGGATTTTGTTTTCTTAAAACCTCATTCTTAAAAAATACATTTCTCTACAAATCCTTTATAATGATTCAAAAAAAGCTTCTGTCTGACCAAAAATATCTCCTAGGAGTGTCAAAACAAGAGTACAGCATGGCCCACTGTCATGTACTAGGATGACCCAGGTCAAGCCTGAAATTCCTTGTTTGAGTTTCCTCTCTTAGGTACATCTGTTCTAGAGCTACATCGACTTGTTCATATCCCAACAAGGATTTATTTTTTTGGAAACCACTTACTTAATATTTCTCCAAAATAACTGGATGTTTTTCCATATTAAATATTTTTTAAAGGATTTGTACTAATTTTTTCATAACCTAATTTCCATAAATAAATAAAACTCACATTGATGCCAACTATAGAATCCTGCCTTTTTATTACATATCTTTTCCATACATTTTACAAATAGGGGATCCTTGAAGTCTAGTGTCTTGGAATTGAGGAACATAAAACGTGAAAACATAAAACATTCTTCTAATCCACATGTAATTCTTCATCAAAGGTTCTTCCTAATTACAATTATTGCATCTCATCACCTAGATACATACATCAATGTAGAGAGTGAGAATAAGTCCGAGTAAAGGTAAACAAGGGAATCAATTTACTTGTGATATCAATAAGAACATGATAAAAAAACATAAAGACATGAGAAATTAGAGAAGAGGAATATCATAATAAAAATATAATTAATAATAACTTGAATATGTTTCTACAACATTTCAAATAGAAATTTAGGAACATATCACCAATGTTCATCTCCAAGGTGTCATAAAAAATTATCCAAGTTATTCACCAAGGTATCGTGAAACATTCCATCTCTATAGATTTAATTTTCTTCAAAATACATTAGATAAATATCAGGTAACACCCTTATTTATTCTTTTCATTCATGATAAATAATTAGATAATAATCAAACATTTCATAAATAATCCAATGTGAATAAAAAAGGGTTGTATTTCAAAATCGTTACGTTTTAAAAGTTCTTAAAAATAAGATCATGATGTCATTTATAACACATGGAAAGAGTGTGAGTGTTGTTTTTTAATTAAATAATAAAATATATAATTTATTTGTATTTATAACAACCATAGAAATTAAATACGTATGGGTATTCACATATGTAAAACAAGAGAATTTCATTTGAGAAAGGGAGAAATTCTGAGACGAAATTTCTACAGCATAATGGCTATATATCATGGTTAGAGAAAATAATAAAATGAGAGGGGAAAAGGTTTTACCATAAATAAATGAATAATTTTTCAATATAAGTACATAATAAATAGAAATAAGATCATGGTTTGAAAATTTTAATGAAATACCATATGAAAAGGATACTTGAAATGAAAGAGAAAATGGGATATCTTTTATGAAAATTCTACAGCCTAACGACTTCAATTATAATTCAAAAAAAAAAGTTTATGTGAGTGTAAAGGGTCTCTCATATATTTTCCATGCTATGGATAGTAGTAAGGATATATAATAACATGCCCCAACATAATAATATGTAATGTAGAAAACATAACATAAAGGAATTTCTGACAAAAGAGGAAGGGGAAAGGTTACCTTTCCTTGAAGAGTGACTTTGAATGTTTGAGGGTTAGGACCCTGGGGGATATATGGAACCTTAGGAGGCTCCTTTGGAGGTAAAGAGACAGTATGTTCATTGATGAGGATTTTGGAATGAATGGAATGATAGAATGGCTAGGTATTTAGGGTAAAAGTGAGTGAATATTTTATTAATTTCTAACGGACACCTAATTGGTGGTATTTAAAAAACCGTAGGGTTGCCCATGGAATTTTCCAATGTTATTATCCACTTATGACACCTAATAGAATATATTACTATTCACAAGTTGACCATGATGATTATATCATTTTTTTAATCATTAATGATGTCATTAATCACAACGATACTCAAAATTGTTTTTTACTATTCACCAAAATACAAAAAATTTTATAAAAATATCATAAATTCACTATTACCTAATATCAGAATTCTGAATTAAAAAATGAACTCAATTATATGAGAATAATTTTCTAAATCATTTCTATTTATATATTAAATAAAATCATTATTTATTCCAAATAAACTACTATAAATCTATAACTCATTTTGTAACACCTTGAAAAATTAATCAAGGTCCATTTAAATTATCGTATAAAAATAAGACAATAAACTGAAAATTTATGATTACATTTTATAAAAATAAATTCTTATATTAAATTATTAAATTAATTATAAATTCCTAAATAAAATTTTTTATAACATCAAAAATACGAAAACTTATATGATGATAATTGTTTTCAATTTTAAGATGTTTACATTGTATTTATACATTAATGGGTGAAGTTTTTATTTTTTTGGATGCTTTAATATTCATTACTATTCATTACTAATAATAAGGGTCGTGTTACTATTCATTCTTTACTATTCACTAAAAATTAATTTGATCTTTTTAGAGTCTAAATTTTTTACTAATCACAAATGCATAAGAACATATTATTAAATTCATTTCACATTATAAATTAATTTATTTTTACAAGAATATTTTAAAATACCATTTTCCATAATTAATCAATAAAATTCATCTTTTATTTTTCCTTACATTTTAAAATCACAAATTTTACCCTAATAAGAAATAAAAAATTTATTTATTCTAATGGTTTATAAAAATTATTTATGGCCTCATTACGTAGCCCCTTATCGCACCTGCATAGGACATAAATTTATGGTGTGCTATGGTGATAGAATCATGGGGAAGCTTGGTCATCCTTTCCTGAATAGTAATTTCTATCAGCATAAACTTCTCCCTTAGTCGATTCTGTTCAAGATTCACTTGTAGAAGCTCAGCGTGGGCTTGGTCCAGAGCAAGGACCAGAGATGCTACCTCCTTCTCATTCTCTAACAGATGGGCTTTGTGTGACCCTAGTCTACTAGATGATGCCATCGACACTTCTTCTTAATTAATTAACCAAGATCACTTGTATTTATAAACATTAATTTTCACTTTAAGAGTTTAGTTTTCAATCGTCATATAGACCAATGGTCAAATAACAGTTGAAATCAAAAGGTCTTATGTTATTATACTAATTTCAATAATTTAAGGATATAATCTTGTTGAGTATAAAATAACACACCAATTAAATAAATAAAAATTATTAAAAAGTTCAGGTTGTTACATAAACATTCTTTTAAAAGGTCTCAATGGTAGTGGTACAGTAATTCCTAGGATTAGGGGGTCTAATAACTAAATTATCTCCTTATTTAAATTTTATTATTAATATCCATAGAATTTTCTTGGTGAATAAAATATATTAATGCATTTCATTTTCAAGGTATTTATTAAATTTCATGTGTTTTCATTTATTTTATTTGACATGTAGTTTATTCATTATCTCAATATTTAAATGGAATATGGGTTGAGTTATTTACCATCCATATTTATTATTTGTATTAACTCCTCATATATTCCAATATAATTGAACCTTATTGATCACATGGTCACACCCATATTTTGTTTTCTTTCCCCAGGATATGAAGATGAATTCTTGGAAATAATTACATGGGTGAAGTTTAATAGTTCTTATATTGTATTATTTATTAATTTTAATTAGCAATTAAAAAATGGGTATCGTGAATGTAATATGGTCTTAAAAAACTAGCAAACTATTCTATCCTTTGGGATTCAAATCTTTTGAAATGAAAATTTAAAAAAAATTAAGGCACCACTTCCAAGATATTAGGGTTGGGGTTGTAGCAGTTGGTATCCAAGGGAGTTTAGGAGAATCCTTTAAAAAAATTTAGGATAAAATAGATTAGCGAACATGAAATTAATATATATTTTGAGGGTACGTATAAAAACATCATAATGTTTTGGAAAGGTATATATTATAATGATCATCCTAGAATTGCATCCCAGAATTGATACTACAAGTGGATGTAGTTCTGGGATAGATGTATGAAGGGGTAGTAATTTCCAAAAGGCTACATTGGTCGTGACTCGATCATAACCTAGTGGAAGACAATGGTATTTATTATGCACTTTCATTGAAAATCCCTTGGGATATTTTTATGAAAATTAATAATTTTCCAATATATTATCAAATATTTTAAGGAAAATATATCCTCTAAGAATCCAAAGTTTGGGATTCAATGATTAATATTGAATAAATTTTTAATTTACATTATGTTTTACACCTTATTTGTATTTAAACATTATGACCTAAAATTCATAATTTTATGAACAAATATAGACCGTACAGTTGTTTAGAAATGTTGTTTATATGGAATAGTGGTATCAATACTCATGGACATTTCTCAGATTTCCTTGCTGAGGAAAAAAATACTGCTATTATTTGAAATGAAAAAATTATGGTTGTATTAGGGATTCTTAATCAGGTTATGAAGAATAACTCTCCATGAATGGAGAAACCAGTTCCATGATGAGATTGCTCTATTTTTTTCTTTTTGTGACAAAATACATGATATTTTTGTGAAAATATAACTGCAATTTTAAATGCTCCACAGATTATGTATCTCGATAAAATATTCATGGCCTTGGTATGTAGTGAAAAGGAAATGTTTACACATGTTTGTTATTTTATCAAAGGAAATGTATATCAATGGTTGTAGTCTTCCCTCAATAATAGAAAATAAAAAAATTATGACTCAAGGAATAGAAATATTGAAAGGAGAAATACATCGATAAATAATTCTCTTATGAGAAAAAAATTTAGATGAAGAAAAAGTTACATAATGTAAATGAAAAATTAATAATAGAGTATCACATATATTTAGGATACCTTCACAAGATTTTATTTGTATGATATGGACTACATTTGAAACACAGAGTGCAAGATTGACCATTTCATTATTGGGAATAATTCCAGTCTCTGAAGGGAAATGGTCTCAAAAAAATGTTCATCTTATGATGAAATAGTATTATACACAATCAAAATAGAGAATGAATTATCTAAATATTACATATTGAAGGGAAAAAATAAAAATAAATTTTATTTGAGCACTAAAAAAAGTGAGGTATAAAAGAAGAAGAGATGGATGGTACAATTTACGTCATGAAATAATTATGGAAGGAAATGTCTTAAAAATACATAAATGGATGGGGGTCTACTAGAAATTAATATATAAGGGGAATATGTCTCATGGATGAAAGGGAAAAGAAAAATCAATGATTTCTACAGCATAAAGTGTACATAAGAGGTTAATTATTCACTTATTTGTTTTATGAACAAATAAAATCTACTACAGAACTACCCTAGGGGAGAAATACAAGCTTCTCCAATCACTAAACACGAGGAGGAAGTAACTAATGATTTCGTGTTTGGTACATTAATACAAATTAAAATTTGGATTATTTCTTATTTCATTTATGATCCTCCCGCTCTATTATATCTACCTAGTATTCCAAGAATGTTATAAATTTCCATTTTGATTTAATAAGGTAGGTTTTAGTTAAAACACAAAATGGAAGCCTCGTTGAAACAAAGACATGTTAGGAAATTCCGAATTATGACACACACAAATGAATTATATGATTAAATTTCTATCATAACTTTGTACTATATTGATATAATCCTTTTTATGGATTTTATTTCCATGTATGATACAAAAATATATTTCCAAAATAAAAAAATTAAGATATATAAGGATGGTCTATACATCAATATCTTTTTATTAAAAACATATTTATCAAATTCATATGTAGATCCATCCCCAGCAGCTTAACTAATTTACATTCATAGAAAATAAGAAAAAACTCTATCTAAGGAAGAAGATGGTAATCTTAAAATTTAGTATGTATCTGATGTATATGAATAAATTGATATATTTCCTAAGGAATTTCATGGAGATACCCTCTATTGGGAAGTTGAGTTTCTTTTAATTACTGATGAAAGACAAACATCAATAGTTACCTATCTAATGGACACATTAAAAATAGATAAGTTGAAGAAGAAGTTAGAGGAGTTTGATTTTTAGTGTTTTATTCACTGTTGTGTTTCACCATATGGATCCCATGTTATCTTATTTAAGAGGAAATATATATCCATGATGTTTTGCATTATTTATAGGATGATCAATTGTATTAAAATAAAGAACATGTATCCCTTTCCATGAATTATTGACATATTTAGTGAACTTCATGGAGCTCAATATTTTTCAAATATTGAAATTTATTTTTCGTATCATGAGTTGTGAATAAAGAAGAAATACATTCTGAAGTCCTCTTTTTTTTACAAGGTATGTAAGTTAAGAGTTCATAGTGATACCATTTTGGTTAACTAATTAACCTTGCGTTTTATGGATTTATTGAACATAGTGTTCAACGATTATCTAGATTATTTTTTTGGGATTCATTGATTATATTTTGGTCGATTCTAAAATCTATTAGGACCTTTAGAACCACCTGAAGATTGTATTTATGACTATTATAGGGGAATAGTTATATGGGAAATTTAGTCAGTTTGATTTATAGCATTAAGAAGTTTCTTTCCTTGAATATATTTTTTCCATGATGGAATATAATTTTATCCCTCAATGATAATGGAAATCAGAGTATAGACTACAACAACAGACATTACTGACATGCATCGTTTCATTAGTATGGTGGGTTACTATTGGGGATTCGTCTGTAGTTTTTCCAGATTATCAGACATTCATATCATTATTACAGGTAAATATCTTATGTTATTTTGGATAATAAGTATTGAAGTCTATTTTGAATAATGAAATAGAACATTGGAAAATTATTAAATTTTGACTCTTCCATCCAGCAATGATGTGTTTATGATATATAATGACACATCAACGAAGGTACATGGTAGTTGCCTATTGAAAAAAGGATAAATTTATTTCATATGTATCACGGAAATTGATGAATCATAAATAGAACCACCCAACCTATTTTTTGTTTTGTAGCTATGATTTTTTCTTTGATGACATGGAGACTTCATCTCAATGTCAAAATATGTGAGATATTCATGGATCATAAAAACAAACAATATAACTTATCATATAAAGTGTTCAATGTATGACAATGATAATGGCTTTGTCTACTCAAGAATTATTATTTCTCAATAAACTAACACCCATGAAATGAAAATAATGTATAAGATTTATTTACTTGGAAGAATCATCAATATTTGACCCAAATGTGAATTGAAAGGGTTCATATTTTCTTGGACTTAATAAAAATGGATATTGGAATTACCCAAAAATGGGAGACATCAATAGATTTTAAAATGATTATATTATGATAATTATTATTAAAAATAAGGAATTACCCATATGTTCAGAAGAAAATTGAATCTCTGAATGATGGAATTTTGGTATAATTCTCTTATGAAGATGATATTCTGAAATTTGGAACGAGATTATGTGTTCCATATAAAGCAAAGATAAAAATGGAATTTTTGAAAGATTATCATAGATCAAATTATTCAATTCAAACTGGTATCACAAATATGTATTGGGATTTCATGGATCCATTTTTTGTGGGACATCCTAAAGTGGGATATTTCTAATTATGTTTCTAGGTGTTTTGTTCTTCAACATGTGAAAGGTTTGAGAAAGAATCCAACATAAATCATGAAACTAATTCCTATTCCTAGGTTTAAATTGGATGAAATTTTTATGTACTCTGTCACATTATTAACAAAGACTCCTATAATAAATTTTGGAATATTTTTTGTCAGGGATCACTAAAGAAATAATTAAATTTCTTTTCCATAAGGGACTATTTACCTATTGAGTTCCCAGCAAGGATCTATATTTTTAAAGATCTAAGACATCATGGATATACTATATAAATTTTTCCTAATAAAGATCTATGTTTTACATCAAAATAATTAATGATTCTTCAAAAGTCTCTTTATACCAAGCTTTATTTGGGCACTACATACCATCCTCAAATTGATAGATTCCAAAAAATGATTTAAATAATTGATAACAAGTTGATGTCATTATCAGTTGACTATCATGGTATGAGGAATTAGTATATAACATTGGTTTAATTTTCATATAAAAGTAGTTTACATTCATGTATTCCAATGATTCCATATATATCATATTATAGAAATATATTTTGTACTCAAACATGTTGGGATGCAGATGGTGATAGGAAACTAGTAGTCTCATAACATGGAGGAATACAAAAACAAAGGTAATTGATATCCAATATCGCATTAAAATAAATATAAGTATAAAAAATATATATGTTGATAATCTAAGGAAATATTTGAAATTCTATGTGGAGATCATGTTTTCTTGAAATAATCTCTATATAAGGGTGTTATTGGTATTTTTAAGAAGAATAAGTTGAGCCCTAGGTACATCTGACACTGTGAAATTCATAAAAATATTTGTGTTGTTTCAAATATTATGGAAATAACACGAAATATATAAAATATACAAAGAAAATTCTATATATATTTATTATGAAATTGAAAAACCTACCCATCACGTGTTTTAACCTCTCAAGATATATAATTTCAGCTAAATTTATCTTTTTTTATCAACCTATCTAGATTCTTAATATTTGATAGAAATTATTGATGAATAAGACATCTCTTTGGAGGAATAAACTCTATATTAATCAAAATAGAGAGTATTGCACATGGGAACTAGAGGATACAATAACGAAGAACATCCCACATTGTTTTAGAAGATAATATCCATGAAATGTCTAGGATGAAATTTTATTAGGATGAATGAATGTAACACCCCAATACATTAATATATATATATTTTTTAGAACATATCAAATTAATTTCTACAAATAAATTATATTAATTAAATATTTAAATGTTTTTAAATCCATTGAATATATTTTATTGGCATTAGATATGAACAAATCAAAATTTACTCTTATAAGATATATTTTTATAAAGAAAGATTTGTTATTAATTAATGGCACAATTATATTGAAAATAAATGTTATAAATTTTATAAATATTATTTTAAAAAATATAATTCATTTTTAAATTAATATTTCTCAATTTTCTTTAGGTTAGGTTTTTATATTTTTTTGCGAAGTTTCATTATTTTTTGAATAGTGAAAAATAATGATTTTTTAAAAATATTTTGAACTTTTTTCTAAATGATTTATAAGGATAAAATAAAATTTTAATTGTTTTAAGTCAAATTATATATATTGTACATATATTAATACCATTTAGGTAATTTTAAAAATATTTATATTTAATTTGGATATACAAACTCATCAAAATATTAAACATTTTCAATGTGAAAAACTCTCTTTCTCATTGCATCCATAGGTTTAGATTTAAATTAATTTCTGAAACTTATTTGTTTTAAATTTGAAAAAATTTATGAAATATTTGGAATCACCCTTGTTCATAATTTATATTAATGTAAAGAAATTTGGTTTATCAAAACTATTAATTTACTAAATTAAAATTAATTATAGTGATTAAAGTTAAAATGAGTTTACATAGTGGTTAAACATTAATATTAACGGGAAATGGACTAGAAAATTAACTAAAACCTATATTTTTGAAATATTTATAAAATATAACATAGTTTTTCTCAAATGGATAATTATTTGTGGAGAATTATGTAATTGAGACCTCCCAACAGTGTCTACGTTTTGGTATTTACAAGAATGTCACTCTTCATCCACTATAAAACAGACTCACCCCTTACCTCCTCAATCCTCTAAACCCTTTAAATCATAAAAATATAATTCCAAATAATCCCCCTACATCCCTAACCTCATAATAGAATCTATTTTTGGATAAAAATAACAATAATTGAATCTTTTCTATAAACCAAATAGAGTTACTAGAGAAGAGGTTATGGTCTTCAACATGCCCTTTTATTTTATTTCTTTTATTATCTATTGTATTAATATCTTATATTGATTATGTAATAACCTAATTTTATTAAATATAATGATTTGTTTTTATTATAAGTTTAATACCTACTAAAATAAACATTTCTATAAAATTTGTTGTGCAATCATTATTCTTGTGTATGGAAGACTACTACCTCATGAAACGATGTTGTTCGTTCATCCATTGACACTGTTAATGGTTTAGAATAATGATTTATTTATATTTTATATAGAATATATATTCTATTTATAATTTATTTATTCATATTTAATTATTATATCACATACACACCTTCAATATTTTCATTTTGTGGGAATATAATAAGGTCGTTCATCTGTATGGTAGAATACCGCCTTGCGAAGCAATGCGATTCATTCATGTATTACATCGAATGTTTTAAATTATGTTTTAATAAAAATATGTTAAATATATGAAAAAAATTGTTAATGTAATTATAATATACATTTATAACATTTAATATTCTTTTTTCGATATGAAAATAAAATGGAAATAACGTTCATGGGTATGTATGACTTACCATCTACAAGAATGGTGTATTTCATTTCCTATTACCAATTTTAATAGATTAATATAAATAAATATAGACTAAATATATATGATACTTACATAAAACATTATATTATGGAAATTTTAAAATAATAATATAAGTGAAAGGAATAAAAAATAACAACTCATACAGACTCAAAAAACAACGGAATTTAAACCCGAAACAAAGAAAATAATGAATGATTATTAACAAATGGGTGATACAATGTTATAAAAGTATCATATGTTATGATATATATATTAATATGGTTATGGTATAGTTAAATAACTTTTTTAAAGCCATTATATTTTATGTTATTGTTCAATCCACCCAAAAGGAGTGTAAGGTAATGGATTTCATCTCAATTTACATTACATTGAGAATTATTTGTTATTATGCACCGATTCAATTTTATGTGGTGTATATATTTCCCATTTTGACACTTAATGTCATGAATAATTTATACTTCAGAGAATATTACGTTTAAAATTCAAATATTTCTTCAATGAGGATTTTAATTGAAATTTACTAAATATTAAAAGTTATTGTAAAATCTCACTTCCTTTGTTGATTACTGGCATTATATTGAAACAATCACTTTATCATTATAATTTTTCATTAGAAAATAAATTTACATTATATATCCATACTCATTTCTAATGTATATCATTATTTTGTAAACCGTACAAAATATTTACAAATGGTTTCAAATTTGAATGTTATTTTATGAAGTAGGGAAACATTGATAAATCTGTATTATTTAAGTAAATATATATATTTGATGATATGAAATATTTATTTAATTAAATATATTATTCACTATGTGAGTAATTTTTTGGAACAAAATTCATGGGTTATTCATGGTATAATATACCCCCATGATACATCAGTGGGTCATATGAGACAAATTAAGTTGTCAAAACTAAACTGTTTTTTATCTGCAGTAGTAAACCATCTTCTAAAAGGTCTCAAAATTTTAAGGAATCATGTTTCTAGAGAACATGACATAAAATAATTAAATAATTTCCTTCATTCATAATTATATTATTATTCTCCATGATATTTACACTATGTAAAAATATCTTGATGCATTTCATTTTCAGTCAATTAATCTAATGTCTTCTGTTCTCATTTATTTACAATCCCATATTGGTTATTCCATAACTAGTAAAATACATGGAATTTGTGTTAAATTATTAACCATTATATATATATTATTCATATTTAGTCATAATATCTTCCACAATACATAACCCTTAATAATCATTTGAGTTCACTCTTATTTTATTTCATTTCAATTTGGTATGAATTTGGAATTATTGGAATGAGTTTCAAGGATACAATTTAAAATTTTTCTATTTAGTTTTATGTTATAGTTTTTATTCCAAATTTAAATGGGTATCATGTATGTAATATTACATTCTAATACATCTAAATAGTTTGGACCTTTTGGATTTGAATATTTTATATATGTGAATTTGGTAATGTAAGTCACCACCTCCATGTTACTGGGGTTTGGGTTGTTATGAAAATAGATAATTTCACAAATAATCTTTAAAATATATTCTAGAATATTATAAATAATTCAAAGAATTCATATTCGAACATGCTCTTCTAAGCTTTATAGGCATACCATATCATTATGTGTAATATTATATTGCAAACCCTAAATTCATTAGTATATGGAAAAATGTATTATTTTACATATAAGTCTAGTTTCATTTACCAAAAAAAGTAATACAATAGAAACTCTTGAATTGAGAGTTATCACAATAGAGGTTGGATAAATTGGATCATCCTGACAAGAAGAGATTATGTACAATTCACAACCTCAATGTCCATCAAAATTTGATCACATTATCTAACAATGAAAAGGATTATATCTATTTATTATGTCAAGGAGAACAAGTCTTGTGTCTCAAAAACCAAATAATACCTGGAAAAGAATCATCCTATTCTATAATCAAAATTTTATGTATGGTGACCCTAATTTTCCTTACATGATTACTAAATCCTTTTAAAGATAAGCAATAAAAATTCATTGCACAACTATGATCCAATGGTTTTGTATCTTGGAATTTTGTTACTATACATGAAATTTAAAAGATAAAACTGAAACATTTATTTAATTCCATATTATCAAGGTTCATTTTGGTACTTGATTTCTTCTTAATACAAGTAATCACTTTAGGATATTCATCAAAAAATGAGTAAGCAAAAAATCATTGTAAGAGGATAGATAAGAACATGGATTAATAAAACATAGGGAGATCCAAATCATCTTTATCATAATATAAGTATGGGATAATCATTATAATCATTATATTATGAATTATATAATGGCATGGAATATGGAAATGAATAAACGTGAAACATCATGTCACAGTGGTAAACTACCACACATTATTGTAAGCAATGCTAAAAACATGGTCATGTTTATTTCACTTTATCTCAAGATATTCTTCGTATTACCCAAGGAGTTATAAATATATATATTCTTGAGCACACCCATCACATCATAACATTTACATGTTCTATATATTTCTGGCCACTCCTGTCACACCATAAGATTTACATTATCATGCATCCCACATAGAACGTATATAATTATTGGACATTAAATAACCCATGGAAGATAATGTGTTTAATTTCATAATGTATAAACTCATGAGTAAACATTTTTTCACCAAATAAGGATGGAAGAACATATTTTTTAAAATAATAATCAATCTTGAGTAAAGAATAAACAATCTCACAACAAGTTAATGATGTATTTTCCCGAAAGAATAGTACTTTTGGATAAATTTTTTAATTTCTCATAAAACAATATTAAAAAAATATATATCCTAGAAAATAAAATGGAATGAAAAATAAAATATATTTATTTAACATCAATTTAACATCCATACTGAAAATAGAGTGAAAGAGGGAAAACTAAAAGAAAGCGATTTGGGTTCAAGATTCCCTTTACATTATGTCGGGGTGGTTTATTCACTTTCAGATCATTTATAACAAAATTAAATTCAATTATTATAAAATATATAACCTATTATAATTTTTTTTATTTATTAATGTTTTACTATATTCATTTATATCATTTAATTTGTGTTATATAGTTTTATTTCATTGTTCCAGAGTGTTTATTTTCTTGGTCTTCATGATCATTTCACTTTAATATGAGTTTTCAAGATTATGGATAATGATTAAAATTATATATGATAAAAAATAAATGTTATAAATGAAAATATATAGTTTTAAATTTTTTATATACCATTTGGTTAAATTTTATGAGGATAAATCATTAGATAAAAGATTAGTGGTGATCAAATTGATTTTTGGGCTGTTTTTTGAACAACATATTCTAGTTTTGGTCCATTATTTATTATTGAGTAAATAAGTTAGTTCGAAAACATAAAAATGTTTATTAGATATATTTTAAATTATGTAACAAACTTTATAGTAGTTTTATAAATGACCATGAAGGTGTTAATTAAAAATTAAAATGAGTCATCCACAATTTCTGTAAATTGACACATCGTAGAAAATGATTTCATTTTTAGAATAAAAGAGATAGTGTAGGATAGAAAAGTTTTTGATGATGAAGATTAGATTAAAAATTTATATTTATAGTATATCATTGTTAATATAGTTATAAAACTCATTTTAATATATGATTTATTGAGATAATAATAAAATAAAAATAAATTTAATGAAAAAAGAATGAATTTTTTACTACATGAATTCTCTTCTTTTATTACATCCTTACAGAACCTCGGTTCTATCTTCGGTTGAGAAAAAAACAACATGAACATAGAGAAGTGTATTTGAGAGAGATTTGGGAATAATTTGGATAAGGCTCAATGAATGGAATGCATGAGTAGAAGAGGTTATGAGGGGTGGCATTTATTGGGGAGGAAAGGGGGTGTTTTCCCATTTTTTTATACATTAGAGTATGATTTGGTCCTAGGACAATAAATATTTTGACAATAATCATTAATTATATTAAAATAATGATGGTTGGTTCTAAATCATGGTGATTAAATCCGTAATTAAACAATTAGTAGTTTACTTAACTTACAATGTATATATATCGTATTTTACTATTTGCAAAAAAATCTATTATTTCAGAACAATCCAAAAAAAATCACCCTAAACATTGTTTGATGTCCAAAATTCAAAACTGAACACCATTTATGAGAATATTTTTTTAAATATAATAAATTTAATTTCTAAATTAAATCATCATTTACTTGAAACATATCGATTTTAAAATTATAAATTATGTTATCACACATTAAAAAGTTACCTTAGGTCTCTTAATATTGTATGATAATCATAAAAGAATAAAATATTAATTTATGAGTGTATTTAAAAAATATCTCATAAATAATTATATTAATTTTAAAATTATAAATAGTATTTATGACTTATAAAAATACCAATACTTATTTCTTCATTTTAGAATATTTATTTACTTATTTCATGACGTAGATATATTATATTTTCATTCATAAGATACCTAAATATTATTTATACTTCAAAGTTTATGTTAATATATTTCAATACAAATTTCTATTCATAATGGTCATTTTACTATTACAAAGGTAAAATTACTATTCAATTGTTATAGGATTCGTAATTCGAGAAAAAAAACATACTATTTCATTCATTATTTATTTGTAATATTTTTATTATGGGATCTATTTTATTTTATGTGATTTATACTATATTCAATAATTTTTTAGCGGATAAAATATATTTATAAAAGTTTGGGTCATTATATTATTCCCTAATTTGGAATTTCACCTTCGATATTTTGTTTCAAAAAAATATGTGATGATACTTCTCCATAATAACCTCCTTTGATTGCCATCTTTTCTTTTTTAAACATATGGTTCTTCCACAACACTTATAAAAGGTGTGTTGTATTACTTCCTAGGTCCTTATCTCTCTAGTCCAGAATCATTATCAGTAACTACTTATAAGAGAGGTCATCTTCCAACTATTCTAACTCTGAGTTTAGTACTTGTGGTGGATTTGGTATGTACTTTATTAGGAGAGATACATAGAAAACATCAGGAATTTGAGCCATACATTGTGAAATTGAAAGTTGATAGTCCACAGATACTGTATTATTATGGACATCATAAGGGAAAATATATGTTGGGTTAAGCTTCAATGTGTTTCCAAAACACATTATTCTCTTCCATGGTGATATTGAAAGGAAGAATATATCTCCAAAATAGAACTTCATGTCACTTTTACACTTTTTAGCAAATCTATTTTGAAAACATTGAGCTCCATTGATACGTTTCTAGATAAATTGAGTCATCTCTATCATATCTTACACAAGATCAGTTCCATGTATCTTTAGTTCTCTAACTCCATCATAACTTGTTAGTGGTCTATATTTCCTTCTATACAATGCTTAATTTGGATCCATTTTAAATTCCTTAGTGGAATCTATTGTTGTATGAGAACCAAAAAAAGGGAAAGATATGCCATGTAGAAATTAAATTGAGTACTCCAATAATATTTAATACTTCTCATGAATTTATATGTAATCTTCAGATAAAGAACAAGTACAATCAAGAGTTTAATCCAAGGAATTCTCACCACGTCCTCCACTTATTTCATAGAATATTTACAAGTAATAGATCATTATAAATAGTGATAATGTGTGAATTCTTGGTGATTCAATCTACCACAACCCATATTGAATTGTTTCTTTTAGATGTCTTTGGGAAACCATTGAAAAATTCTATAATGAAATTCCCCCATTTCAACACAGGAATAGAAAATGGTGAATCATCTATTTGGACTTATATGGGTCTAATTTAACTTTCTATCATGTCATGCACCTTGAGATATATTCTGCAATATCCTTCTTCATGTTACACTACTAGATGTGTTCTATAGGATCATAGTATAACTGGATACTCCTATGATGGATAGAGAATCTTGAGTTATCTTCATTATGAAATAAATCCATATTTTTCCTAGGTGATAAAGGAATTGAAATCTTCATTTGAATTTTAATCATATCAACATCATCGATGTGGAACTCTTACAGTTTCCCTTCCTATAATACATTCACTTTGATTTATAACTACAGATCATCCCTTCATTCATCTTAATCTTATCTTAGATAGATTGTTCCGAAAAGATTTATGCAAAGTAGTGTGTATTCCCTAGAATCAAAATTTCAAAATCCATCCTTTATATATACATGAAGATATGGTCTTTCTCAATCAACAACAAGGATAGAGTAGTAGCTTCTTTTATACTATGAACATCATCTACCTTGTTCACCATCCCATTATGATGGTGTATAGAAAAATTTTATTCCTTAATTAACTATAACCATCTCTTTTTATTTATGTTGAGACCATTTTGTATTAATATAAATATTATTATCTTATGGCCTATATATTTTTCAGACTTCTCACCCTAGATCTATTTCCCCCATATTTTCAAGACAAAAATCACTGATTTTATCTCTTGATCATGTTTTTGGTAGTTCTGCTCAGGGATCATCAACTGTTATTCTTGTTGTCACTTTATCAGTCATTTAGAGTACAAAATTGAATAATTTCATTTAATCACCACTATATATCACCAAAATAAATCCACTTATTTGTAATGTTACTCCAGGTGTTGTGATCAGCCACTTCTTTAACTCTTTAAAGCATTCCTCACATTCTTCCATCCAAAAAATAAATTAACCCTTTCTTTGTTAAATTAGTTAGAGGGACATAAAATCCTGAGACATTTCCAATAAAACATTTATTATACCCTAAATAGAAAAGAAAACATTTGATTTCCATGACACTAGAGGGTCTAGGCCATTCTTCAATTTCCTATGTTTTTTAAGGGTCCATATAAATTCAATCATTTTTTATCACATGTCCCAAAAATGTAACTTACTACATCTAAAAGTCACATTTAATAAAATTAGTATACAATTTATCATTCCCTAAAGTCTCCAGTACTATTCTTATATGTTTTTATGTTCCACCATAATCATGGAGAAAATAAAAATTTAGTCAATAAAAACAATCAAAAATTTCTTCAGGTAGATTATAATGAAACTATTCCTCATATCCATGAAGATAGTATAGAAATTTTTAAATATAAATTGAATTACTAGAAATTAATAGTTTCCATATATTTTACGGAAGTTATTATTATGAATATCATCCCTCTTCACCTTTAGTAGATGATATCTAGAATGAATATACACCTTTCATTAATACTTTATTTTACGTGGTTTCTTAAATAAGTGATCAATCCTTGAAAGAGGATTCTAGTTATTAATGGTGATTATGTTTAGTTATTGATAATAAATACACTAACACCTTGATCCATATTTTTTATTGAAAAATAGAAATATCAGACCCCATTGTGATGCACTATGGAATATGAACCAAAATTCCAAATTCTCTTGCAATTGGTTATTTAAATCCTCCAGTTTGATCAATCCCATCATGTATGGGAATTTTATGAAAGGAGTTTCTCTAAATATCAGTTTTATTGTGCATGCTACCTCATGATATGGGGGATATCTAGGTAGGTATTTGAGAAATGCATTATTGTATTGCCTCACTGTGGGAATTTCCCCTTGGTTGATGCCTTCCTCTGACTCAACCATTTGAGCAAGGTATGCGTCTTCATAGGGATTCAACTCCCACAGAGTTGAGGGATTATAAAAAATATATTCATGATATTTATTAAATTTCATGAGGATAATGTTATGGTTTATAATTTGTAAATAATTATCTTTTTCCAAAGAGTTTATGTGTTCTCAATATAATGAGATCCAATTCATCCCTAGTATAGAGTTTAATTCTATCAAGGGAAGTGTCATTGGAATTTTTAGGAGAAAATTCTAACATAGCACAACCGGAGGAGATTCCCATTCATGGGATGTAATGATCGAATCACTGGGGGTTTTTATGGATATCTCTAAATCAATATTTTAGGGATTTGAATCAACAGTTCTATAAAACATTCAAGATATAATATCATGCTTAGAATTAGAGTCAAATAATACTTTTTCCATTCTTGTGTGAATATGAAGTGTACCTTATACAACTTTATATACTTCAAACACGTCAGTAGTAGAGATGACATAGGGCTTCCAATAATCTTTTCTTTTTAGAGATAGATGATCATGATTACCCTCTATGTCTTGGTGGTTAGTGAATGAGCTTGTCTAGTTATTTTCCTCTATACAGTTGTTGCATTGGACTGTGGGTTTTTCTATCCTTCCCTCCATTCTATCATCCAAATTCATTAGGTTTATTAAAAATTAATGTGCTTAGTGTCCTTATATCCAACACTTATTTCATTTTCCAGTCCCTTTGTGGTAGTTCCAATTATTCTACTTCCCACATTTTTTTCACGTGAGTGGTTGAGATTTCTTCAAAACATTTTCATGATATTCCTTATGTTGAAACACTATCTTTTTTTCATTTCACAATATCCATGGGAACATTATTCAAACTCTATATACACTGGATATAACATAAAATAACATATTCAAAAACCCCAATGTCTTGAATTTTTGGATCATTTTAATGGTTTGATTTTCACCTACTAAAGAAGCACTCAATTTTGATATCAATATTGATAAAAAACATGAAGAATACCCTTCAACACTTGTGATATTTTCTTCATAGGTTGTGAGACATTCACCTTCATTTTCCATCTATTATGTGAATTATCTATCCAAATATTTATAAATAGTTTGATGAAAATACTAGTTAAGAATCTTTATCATAATTTATTCCTACTCTATCTCTTTAATTTCATCCTTTAGATTTTTATTCTTTATCAATGTCCACCATTTTTGGGCCTATTCATCTGTATGATAAAATGAAAGAATTACCTTCTCCATCTCAGAAAAGTGGAGAAATGAAATGATCTCCACTATTACATTGACACATTGTTCTGTGGCTATTAGATTAGAAGATCCACCAAATGCTGATTTTTATTTTCTCATAGAGGACCCAACATCCAGCTTCCCCCCACTTAATTGAACATGTACATTCCACATTTCTTAGGTTATTGATCATAACCTGAGACACCTAGGTAAGCATAACAATGAAATTTTTAACTCTATATCCCAAGACAGTTGTGAACCAAGTCAAGAAATCACTTCATTGTCCCATGCACGGATTGATGGTCTAGTTTCTAATTGTTCCCAAAAATTTATAAAATATAAAAGGATATAAAAATCAGGTAAAAAGTAATAAATAATTTATCCCTATGTCAAATTTACTCAAATGGAATATATTTTGGGATACCTATGTTTAGAAAATATTCTTCTATTCTTACAAATAGTTAATCTCATACTAAGGGTTTTCACTAATTTTCTCTAACAATAACTCCCAAGTTAAATAAACTTTGATTTCATACCAACTATAGAGATCCTACTTTTCAATGATAATTATTACATTATTTTAAGGGAAAAATGTAGAACTTCTACCCAAATAAGATCCAAATTTTTAGTGTCTTGGGTAAATTAAGGCCATACATGACACTTCCAAAATAAATCATGAATAGTTATTTAATTCCTTTTTCTTTAGATTCTTTGTGGTACTTATGTCCTCCTCAGTACAAGTAATCACCGTGGGATATAAAACAAAGAAAGGGGAGAGTGAAAATCCTTTTAAGAGGATATATAAGTACATAGATCAATATAACATGGGGAGAGAATAATTATCATCATCATAACATAATAATAAGATTATCATTATAATCATGATATGAAGCATTAGATAAAGGCATGGAATATAAACATGAAACATTAGGTCATAGTGTTCAACTAAAACACATAGGTGTAAACAAAAATTGCATAATGGTCATGAATATTTCACTTTATTTCAGGATATTCATCACATTACCAAATTAAATGTTGTTCTATATAATTCATGTTACACTAATTAAATCATAACATTTACATTATCATTCATTCCACTTAAACATTATACAAATCTTGGACATATAATTACCCATGGAAAGAAATTGGATTCACTGAAAAAATAATGCATTCATGAATGAACATTGGATTTAGCAAAATAAGGACCGGATAACATACATGGTAAAATAATCATCAATCTTGAGTGAAGAAGAAACAATCTCATGAGAAGTGAAATATATATTTTTCAAAAAGAAGAGTTCTTTTGGAAAAATAATTTCCTTAAAATAAATCATTGTTGGAAAAAAGTATATCTCAAATAAATTAATTTAAATCAAATTAAATGATATTTATAGAAAATAAAAGTAATATCCATATTGAATACGGAGTGAGAGAAGAAAACCCCAAAGAAAGAGATTTGGGTTGGAGAATCAACTTACCATATGTCCAAGTTCATTTTTCACTTTAATATTATGGATAATAAAACTGTATTTATTAATTAAAAAATAAATAACCCATTATGTGTATTTGATTAATTATAATTTTATTATATTTATTTATATCCACTTAGTTGATTTATACATATTAATTCAATCAATAGGGAGTGTTCATTTTCATGGGTTTCCTGATAGGTTTTCTTGAATGTTAGTTTAGACTTATATGTAGAATGGGAATAAATCAATAGAATTAAAATTATATGTTATTAATAAACAGAAATAGGTTTAAATTTTAATATATATAATTTTTTTGAATGGTATGAGGGTCAATTATTAGGTAAAATGTTAGTGATATTGTTTTAGATTTTTTGTGTTTTTTAATATTACATTCTAGTTTTGTTCCAATATTTATTATTGTGTATATAAGATAGTTAAGAACCTAAAAAGGATATTAAATAATAATTATAGTATTTACCAACCATTGTAGTTATTTAATAAAAATTAGTGAAGGAGTTAATTGAAAATGAAAATGCATCATCTATGATGACGGAAAAATGAAACATCACGGGGGGTGATTTTAGTTTTAGAATAAATAATATATATATATGTGTGTGTGTGTGTGTGTGTGTGTGTGTGTGTCTGTGTGTTTGATGATGTATCATCCCTTAAAATGATATAATTAAAATATATATATATAATGGAGTTATCATAAACATTTTTAAAGAGTGTTTGAGGAGAGGATAATAAAGGGAAGAGAAATTAAAAGAAAAATAAAGAGGATTTTACCTCTTGAATTATCCACTTTGAGAACATCCATCAGGAACCCAGGTTTTGTCATTTTTTTAAGACCCCAACATCATAGATGTGTTAAACGGGTTTAAGAAGAGATTTGGGTAGAATATAGTCAATGATAAAATCTTAGAAGGTGTGAGGATAAAATGATCGTGAGGGTGATATTTATAGAGCAGTAAAGAGGTGTTTTCCCATTATTTTATTCACTAGATTATTATTTTGGCTACTGATTATGAATAGTTTTTCATTATCACTAAATATATTAAAAAAATGAAGTGTATTTTGAGAAGTTTTTGATTAAATAATCATTTACTAAAGTATTATTCTATTTAACATATAATGTATATATACTATAAATTACTGTATATTATTATTCACAAAAATTCATCTTCTTCAGAAAAAACCCCAAAAATTTTCCCTAATCATTTTTTGATGGGTAAGTTTAAAATATGGACCCAATTTTATGAAAATATTATTCTAAATATTAGAAATTTAATTTTTATTTATAAATAAATTTTATTTTAAAAATACTACGTTTAAATTTTTAACTGATTTTATTACACCTGTAAAAAATAAAAAATGTCTGCTAAAATTATCTTATAATCATAAAAAAATATTATAATTTTTGATGTATTTTATGAAAATAAATCTTATTCTAAATAATTATATTATTTTTAAATTGTAAATATATAATTATTAATTATAAAAAACCAATACTTAATTAATCATTTATAAAATATTTATTTAATTATTTGATGATATAAAACTATAATATTTTCATTCATAAGATAACCAAATTTTATTTATAATTTCTAAGGTTAAGTTACTATTCTATTTGATGAATTACTATTCCAATGGGTCATGTTACTATTCTAAAGGTCATGTTACTATTCCATCAATATAGGATTCTTAATTTATAAAATAGCCACTTATATCATTCATTATACATTTATAATGTTTCTATTGTGGTCTCTATGTAATTTAATGTGATTTATATTATATGAAATAACTATAAGAAGGGATAAATTCCATTTATATAACTTTGGATCATTACAGTATGTGCCTTATATCATACATATGGATTATCAAAATGGAATAACTCATTATCCAGAATAGATGGGGACATTTCACACCCCCTCCCCCCACCAATGCCATGTTTCTTAAGAAATAATCTACAAAGGTGCCATCAAGTCCTTACGCATCCTCACCAAATGATGTTAAATAATAATAACCACATAGTGGATTTATTATTTTACACAATATAGACCTCTTCCTTTTTGTATGACGATAAATTGCATGACTAAAGTCCAGGAAAGAAGATGTTTAACTACAAATCTTCCCACATCCTAACCACATGGCATTAAAATGTACTGAAGAATTCTGTGCATTGAGACTTAAAACTATATAGCTTATGATTTGGTGTAAAGATGTTAATCTACACTACTCCTCTCATCCTAACCACATGATATTATAAAATACAGAACACATCATGACAATGGGTCATTAATCTACATAAAAGTGATCTTTATTAAAGGATATTAATCTGAACGAGAAGAATAATAACAAAAATGATTCATTACACATGAGTTTGATCTCTGAAAAAGAGAATTGAAGTTATTTAATACATGTGTTCGAGTATTATATACATATATAATGTATAAAATAATCAACTATGTGTTTCTTGACTCATTCCCCAATAGGATATTCAGTTATATCCCAACTACTTGTATTGGATCCATTTGCATTATTTCATTTCCATGTAGAGTAACCTTTGCCTTCACAATGATATGTAAAACTTCATAGATCTCAAACATTCATCTTTTTTCACATTTATTCTCCTTATTCCTTACTACGTGATGATAAACTGCACAACTGATGTTCTATATGCATGACACTAAAATGCATGGTTTTCCGGAACTATATATGGCTTGAATATCATTCCAATAAGATACGTACGTACTCTTATATACTATATATTTTATTATCCACCACATAATAAAAAATTTCATGTCTTTAATTTACACTATATTTTGAAAGGGACTGATGACATTCCTTGTTTTTTATAACTAGCATAGCTCATTTGATCATAGGAATTCTAGTACATGCTTCCTGTTCTGACAAAGTCATATCAGTTCATGATAGGGAAAATGTGGTCTTGGATGCAAAACCATAATAGGAAAACCATTATTCCCCATCACATTATATTATAATAAATGGTTGATATCCCTTTAATGACATAAAACCACACATTACCGTAGAAATCAATGTAGAAGACAATTGTCATTGGTGTTCGTCGCCAACCACACCTCCATTAAAGAACCATGTGTCTCTTTATTCCATTTGTTATGTGATTCATTGTAAAACATAGATTTAAAGTATTGGTTATAGTTATAATATTATATTTCCACATTGTTGATCACAAGTCCCTGTCACATGTTGTTAAACAACATGGTTTCTAAAAAACAATGCCATTCTTGATTCATATCATCATAGGATACATAGTGACATCCAGATCACTAATCCTTGGTGTAGATACAACAATCAAAGGGAAAATTTCCACCTCTATCTATGGGTGAGACATATGTGGATATATTCCGATTTATAAACTATGTGTGGCATGAATGTTTTCTTTATTGCATTTTTAGTCACACCCAAATCACTAATACTTGGTCCATCTATAAAAATCAATGGAAATAGTGACTCCATATGTGTATGGTTCAGACCTTCATAAAGAATATCACATTCAATAACTATATGTGTATTGATTCATTTTAAATAAGTATACATAGTGATTCTCATATATTCTATTCTTGGGTCCAACTATGATAAAACAAAAATTTCTCCTATCTCTGGATATAGTTTTTCCTATAAATGGAAAATTCATGAAATGAATATGTACGGATTGATTACATACATCAAAATATACCTAGATACACCCAAAAACCCAACTTTGGGTCCATACAAAACATATAACATGCAGAAAATGAACCCCTAACAGCATATGGTCCAGGCCTGTACAGTGAGTGTCCTAGCTACATGACATTTAACAGATAAAAAAACACATCCCCACTACATGATGTTAAAAGGTGAAATAAGTTACCCATTATCACTTCATAAAAAATGGTAAAAAGATCATGACCTATATAAACCCCAGAATTATGTGATTTCATCACATTTTAGGCACTTCATCCTTTAAATCACACACCATGTCTTGAGGTACCCAATTGGCTTCCAAAGTTCTGTAGCCCTTAAAAAACCTGAACATTAAGATACCCTTTGTTTGACAATGCATTCATTCCAATTCCTTGGTCATATGTTCATATTTTCATCAACCAAATGTTTGATAACATTCAAAATGGGACTTTTGATCTATCTAATCCATAAAATCACTATGTAGGAACTCAATATCATAGATATTTTGGGTCATCTCAAGTATGATTTTCCCATATCACTACTCATGGACTGAGAACCTCGAGCAATGATTTACAACATTTCCACCCTTCCCTGAAAGATTTTAGACTAATAATAACCTAGGATTTACATAGGATATTTTGTATCCTTCCCTTTATAAATGGTCCACATGCATCATGACCATTAACTACACACAAAATGGTCAATGTGGTATGACATCAAAATTTAACCCCTAATGGTACAAATCACAATAACCTAAACTTTTTTTCAAAGAGACTCAAATACATATCATGTTGAAAACCCCTAAAGGGAATCATTTTTAAAATTCAAGTCACATATCTTTAAAATCTTCGTCTCTAGAGTTTAGGTAAATGGTTGAGTATAAGTCAATGTGGAATAAAGCTCATAGGGCCTAGTGGGTGGCCTTAGTAAAAGTAGATCCAGGATCGAGGGACACACTCATCCAAGAAAAATTTATAGTAATGGTTTTCCACATATCCCAACTCATATATATCATTCAACAGGTGGAAAAACATTTATGGGGTTTAAATGATTTTTTAATATTACCATTTCCAAAATCCAACTTCATGATTTGAGCACCTCAGGATACTAGAACCTTTCATAGACCAAGGAAAACAATCCACAACTTCAAGAGACCAACATTTTGACTATAAATATATGTCTAAGTCTCTTTTATATGAGCATATGGTTGTCAAATAGATGTTTCCCAACATTCAAAAATGGATTTTAGGCCCTCGTGATCCGTAACATTACTATGGTGGAACTCATCACCATATAGTGTTTTGGTTCTTCCCCAGTATGATTGAACTATATCACTACTCATGACCCAGTAACATTTGAATATAATTTATAGTCCCCATAACCAAACAATTAAAATATATTCTACATCATCGATGAGACATCGTTATTTTTTGAACCCTTTCTCAATTTAAGAATGTGACACTGCATTTCCAACACATTTTGTGGCCTATACCATGTGACTAAAACTAACACAGTGTAGGTCCCAATCCTCCCCAAAGAATGATAAACTACGATGTGGTTTAATTGACCTTCTAAAATGATCCTTTTCTTCAAACCCCACAATATATTCTAGATGTTTTACACTTCATAAATCATTCATGAACCCTATAAAGTAGTGAGTTTATCTTTATGTGATAATGATAAACACACATAAGGGAATCTTCCCACTAACTAAAGGAATTAACTCATTATAAGAAAATAACTTTGATCCTCATGATCTTTAGTAACATCATGGAAGAAATCATTAGCTCAGGTGATTTCGATCATTACCGGTTCATCTTCCTTATCCCATATACACTGACTCTAACTTTTGGGTTATGACTTACACAATCAATATTCTAAGAATCCATATGGACTCATATTTCCTACTATTTTAAACCACAATGCAATTATACCACCATAAATCATCCATGTCCCAAGGAAAGGATTGGGGATACCAGTTTTTGACTATGATATTTATGAATAATGTATTTGACCAACCATCTGGAGGCATCCCCACCTTTAGGAAATAAATTATAATTATTGTGAGACCTAAAAACAAAACAATGAAACATTGAAACTGATATTGTTTTGGGTAATCCCCAGAATGTCTTCCCTATATTCTATAATCACCAACACATTCTGTAAGTAAGGCTTTAAACTGAATTGTAATTTAACTCCTTTTAGAAAGAATTTAAACTCTATAATTTTTTATGTCCTAAAAACAAGATGTTAAAATTCACAACATATCTATCCCATTTTCCTGTGACATTAAAATTAATGACTGATGTCCATGCATCATGACATCAAACTATATGAAGAACAATAGTTCAAAAAAATGGTATATTACAAGTGATAAAACATCTTAGCTAAAATACCCTAAACTACAGCAATTGAAATTCTAAAATAATATACCGCTAAATACATCATTAAAGTGTATAAGATAAACTATCATATAGTAATAATCAAACTAGTTCTGATCTAGAAGACCTGATAGTACAACATTGAATTGATTTAGATTAAAATACTAGAAAAATGAACAATACCTTTCCGGCCAAAAATTCTTATGACTGTACCGTTTTAAAAAGATGAGTCCAAGCCTCCAATGTGTTCCCCCATAAGAATCTTAGGTAAAAAGATAGTAAAAATGAACTAAAAATAATAATCTAGTGGGGAGAACCAAGGAACTTATAAAAATATTTGTTTTACATTCAAGGTCTAGAGAACTAGGAAAAAATTAGAGCACCCACTTTCTTTGAGAGAATCCCTGAAAAATTCATCATCATCACAATATATGGAAAGGTGACTTATATTTACCCTAAATCAGATCCTTCTCTTTATAAATGAATCTAATTTTAAAGAGGTTGGGAGGGGGGTTGGCCCCCATAGTTTTTACCAATAACATCTCATTTATGTATTTGAAAAGTGTGAATCCCATGAAAATAAAATTCATATTTTTCAAGTATTTGATATGAGCCTTCAGTTGTGCAACACCTTCAAGTAGTTTGGTTTATGTAGAATTCCTAATATGTCTTGAAACACTAGCCTTGCACCCATTAAAATGTATACATTCCATGAAAATATCCTCATTCACACTATAGAATCATACATCCATGAACTAGAAATAGATAAAAGGTATGCGGAGTGACTTTCCCTGATAATGTCCTCATGTCGTTACTAGATCCATCATTGAACATGTGATGCATCAATGGTGTGAAGAGTGACTATCCCTGAAAATTTCATCATTTAATAACAATATCTATCATTTAACATGTGATGTATCACAGTAATACATAGATACAATCCTTGTAAATTTTTTGATGTCGTTGTGAGATCCATCATTGAATATGAAATGTGTCAAAGGAATTGATTTATATTATCGATGACTATATATATATTCAGGCGTAAGATAAATCATTGATCTTGGGTAACATAAATGGAATGAAATTTGGTTGTCTCTAACCATTTTTTCAGGCCGTTGTTATATCCATCATTGAACATAATAGACATCAACAAAATTCAATGTTATTATCCATAATAAGGACATCAGGACATCTTCAGATCAATCCATGAACCGATGAAACATAAAATAAATGAAGACCTATTATCACTGAAAATGTATGAATGTCTCCATGAGATCCATCATTGATCATGTAGTGGACCATAGAAAAACATAAGGTCCTTCCATGACAATGCTCCCACATCATTATAGGACCCATTATTAGTCATGTGATGCATCACAAACAAAGAGGTTGATTTTATTTGACAACAATCTCGTGACTATGAATGATCTCTTTTCCTTGTAAAATAAATAAGGAAATAAAAAATGAATAATAAGGATGATTTTTCGGAGAATAGATACATATGCCTTTATGTGAAAGGTGTAATATGACCCATGAAATCACCATTGATCCATTGAGTCCCCCTCAACAACCTTGAATAATCTGATGATACCATTTGACATTTTTTGATGATCCCCTGGAATCCCTCATGAAATGAAACACTGATATTGAGAATAAACCCCAACAAGTCACCTTTGTCTAATGCATAAGCCTATATGAGTCATATTCAATCATGGGAATGACTTTCCATGGGAATCTTGAAATAAAAACACTCTTAGACATGTCTGACCGACCTATTAAAAAATAATTCGCATGTCCATATGTTTTGAAAAAAAATAAAATTGATCAGACTAGCTCTAATGATAATAGGTAATGTGGGACATTCACATTGTCATTTTCATCAAGCGGTTACACGGATGACCCATGGAACGATCATTTCAAGTACATTAAACGAAAAAAATCAATAAAATCTAGATTATGTAAATGAAATAATCCACAAGCAGACAACTTATAATTAGGTAAATGAGTCTTATAAATCCCTCCCCTTCAACAATAAATATGCACCCATCGATCGATCACACAAGGAAATACATGATAGTATTTTTCAAAGTGGTGCATCAGGTGATCAAAAAGTTCTTACAACAGATAGAATTTTGTAAATGACCTAAAGGATAACACAACATGCATTTTAAATTCGCACGATAACCCCATATATGACGGGAAATACTTTTCCCATGACATCCATATTATGTGAGGGATGTTTTACATGTCATTTGTGCCACATAAAACAAATAAACAATATTATAATTGATAAAATAGAGGATCATATTAAAAAATATTGTAATAATGAATAAAAAACAATATACATAAGACAAGACAGATACACTAATCCTTGTGAACCTCTCATGACTCAACCATATCATGTGAATGCATTGGGACATGTCACCCGAGTCATGTGATGCTCATCCAACATGCCATTTGGATCATGTGATCCCATTTTATATGTCATGAAATTCACATAAAACACTATGGTAACCCCACACAAGTCTTTTTAAGTCCTATAGAGTTAACATTCAAACCTTTTTACGGCCTTCAGACTTGTTACCCATGTTTTGAGGTTGCACTAGGACATGTTAGCTTGGCCTCGCGATGTGTGAAAGATAAGTCTTCCTTGATCATGATATTGTCTTCATATATATCTAAGAATACTCAAACATGTTAGGATGGAAACAAGGATAATAAATCAAGGTCTTATGATGTACTCCAGAAAATCCATCCTTGATCAAGGGATTTCCACCTAAATTTCTGCCAAGACATGCTTCACCGTCCAAATATATCAGCATTCACCATGTGATGGTCTCCAGACATGTCATTCAGGTTATGTGACATACTCTGGAAAATTCATTTGGATCATGTGATTTTCCTTGACCATGTCCACTAAAAAAAGTACTTGTCAAAACTTTTTTATACATGTCAGGAAGACAATGAAAACCTGTTAAGAAGAAAATAAATTTGTGTCAAGTATACGTCTCGGGACATGATAACCTTGTCCAAAAGATCTACAAAGGAAACCACATTGTTTAATCCTCAATAAAGTAAAATATGATATAATTATTACTACCATAACTAGGATACATAGTATGCCTTATTAGAAATGAATCTCAAATAGGAATTTATCTCACTGTATGTCCCTCTATGTCTTCAACATTCTAACCATCGAAACCCAATCACTGACTTGGGCTGATCATTCTGCCTCATCCACCACTGGATCGAGAATGAAACTAAACAACAAGAACCCTAATTCCTTCCATAACAAGGATATACTGTATTTCTCTCTAAACATGAGTCTACATATTAAATATCCAAAGGGTTGTATAAGAACATAATTCAAACATCAATATATTTTGTGACTGGTTGTTCTCCATCTCTTATTTCTCACACCGATAATGAATCACAAGGTATTATGGATTTTCAAAGGTAATTTCATTCACATCATGAATCTACACCAGTTAGAGAATCCCTATTTGTAATCCATGGATAGTGGTATGATATAATATCAACCATTCAAGGGCATTGACATTGGGTTAATTTATAAGGGTGTGATCGAACATCATCGACTCTAATTCCTACCCTAATTAGGATACGTAGGATTTATCCCTAAGGATTGATCTCAAATCCTAGTGCTTATTTTACAACATATTTTTCCATTATACAGGATGTTAAAAATCATAGTTTCAATGAAATATGTGGTTTTTTTCTAATAAAAACTAGAAATGTAGGATACCTCATAATGACTCTATCCCATCCTAAAAATATTAATTACCTCCATGGATGAATGCAAACACTAATGTTTCGGGTTATGTGTCTTGAAAATATTAGAGGAAACCCAATAAGGGGAAATAGAAGAAAAACTTTGGATGCATATACATGGTCTCTTTACAAGGCCCTCCATTAAACATGGAAGTATTTGATACATTCTTTTTTCTGGTAACCCATCACAGATCAGGATTAAGAAGATATTATCAAACATATCAGAAATATATAATAGAGTCCCGTTGTAAGAAAATTTCCTCCCAAAAGGTATTGATTATCCAAACTCTGTTCCTCTAGAACAATCTGAGTTCTTTTGTTTTTCTAGGTCTGAGACAACAATGGTCCACCTAAATTTAGAACGATGATATATACTATGTTAAGAATGTGGGAACGATTTGGAGTTTCTATTAAATAAAATTATAGTAATCCTAATGTGATATATTTTATAGTATATTCAACCTCCTCACAAAAAATCATTGACAAAAGGACCATTCTAGATTTGTAAGGAAACAGTCCTTTAATAATTCAACTTCTTCACTGGGATTTTGTTATTATGATACCATGATTATTATTTCAACTAATTAATTATGATTATTTCAAATAGATTATCATGGTAATTTATTTTTTCTCTGGTTAAATTAATATATTTAAAAAACAATGTTTATTTCCATATTAAAAATGGAAAGCATCAAAATCATTTTCTCATGAATGATACTTTGACATTATTAATGACGATGGGGGAGTCGACACATATTATACGAACAGGTTCGCCTGATACAACCAATAAAATTGGTGATACCCATTATATATTTCAAATATATCGTGTTAATTTCCTTGTAATCAAAGGAAATAAAAAGGGAGAAAAACATGGTGTTTTCTCGTTTTTATTTAACTAGGATCCACCTATTTTGAGGATGAGTTTAACTAGGGTTATGGATATTGTATTCTAGTATACCAAAAAGTATTCTTTATGCTTTTTAGGAGTTATTAATAGTTCATTTTTCATATTTAACATTACATGGATCATTATTATTGATTCCTATGACCCTTTACATACTTAAATATTTATTCCATTCCTTATTTATAATGATCTAGGTTTTTGTTGGTATGACATCTCTTATGTTATTCTCACAAACATTGATTTTTTCATCATTACTCTATGCCCGTCTTATTCTCACTTATGTCATTCATGTTTTTAAATTTTATATTTACCCATACCATGAATTTGATATCGTTATTCCTATTTTTCCATTTCCCGAATATTAAAATAATGTATTCACGTGTTCTATAACTAATAATGCTACTAGATGTGAGAAAAATAGTGATAGATGATATAGATTTTTATGAACTAGTTGTTCATGGATCATTATTTTTATGAAAAAGAAATTAGTTCAATAAAAATATTAAACTAAAAAGTTCCATGGGTATAAAAGTGTACCAATATTTACTTTTTCTATTATATGTTTTTGATGGTGGAAATTGTGATAGGTTTATTGATAGAGAATCTAGTAATATAAAGAAAACATTTTTCACATGACATCTGGATGTGTGGGATTGTGGATATTAAAAAAGTAGAAGATATATTTACTTTAAATAATGATAAATGTTCCATGGATATCATAAATATACAATAAATAAATCAATATATATTTCCATAAGAGATAAATATGGAAAACAAATCACATCGATTCGCACTGCAGTTGACTACTATACACAGGAATGATGGACTCATTTCCAATTTTATGGAAGAATGAGATTGATATAAGTTATTATAATAATTTTAAAATATCTCATTATATGTAATATACATGTTTTATTAATTCATATTGTTTTAAGAATAATTTAATGAGGTATAATTATAAATAAAATGATAATATTATGCTAAAATGTATACCATTTCATCAAAAAACCTTGTTTACTTAACACTTTAATCCCTTGAATGTTGGTATTCTGTATAAAATATGATTTTTATAATATGTGGGGATTTTTGGAATTTATTTGGGAATGTATTTTCCAATATATAGTTCGCAAATGGGGACAATAATATATGATAAGATGTAAGAATTTATAAATGGTCTGATGGGTATTCTTGGAATTTAACAATGTATAAAATTAATATAAACACATTTTAATGTTAATGAGGTTATAAATTAATTTAATTTGAACCAAATATGAGTATGTATTTAAATAATCCCATAAAATAATATTTTCTAATTTTTATATTATGTTATTACCCTTATCTATTTTTAACCCCCTGGTTATCCCATTTGGAAATTTTAGTGATATTAAAATATATTACATTATTTGGAGTAATGAATATTACTAAAGATGAAAAAATGACCCATAAATAGAACATGGTTTATATTTTAAACAATATAACATTAAATTATAAAGATATGTGATTTTTAAAAAATGAATCTTTTAATAAAGTATATTTGGTTATAAAATATCATTAATGATGTTTTTTAAACTATTCATTATATTTGAATTTAATGTAATAAATACAATAAATGAATTAGAATATAACATATAACACATATATTATATGATATATATCTAAAAAATTAATTAGATACTTTAACTCAACCACATAATATTACTTTTGGATTTTCTTTAAATCATTTACTTGGTATTTCTCTTACTTGTACAAGAACTGTGTCTTCATTGAATAATAGTTTTAGGCAGTTCTATAATGGATAAAAAATAAAAATAAATTAACATCAAATTAAATCATCTAACATTAAAATAACCATTTCTAAATGATCATCTCCTCATTTTTCTTATGATAATGATTTAGAGATATTTAAACAAGGAGTGTGAAATTTTCTTTATACTCATTATTTAAATTTATATTTAGGTTCTTATAGAAAAAAGTAGAAATATATACCCAAATATTATGATCATGGATATAAAAAAATTACAATGTAAAAAAAATTATGATGTTTTTAGTCCTTGAAACATCATATTAAACCTTATCTACATGAATTTCCCTAACGATTTTATGAAAATTTACTATTAGTAATAATCATAATGATAAATAATAAAATCAGAATTTTTAATCTATTTTTTATTCTTGATTCCTAGTATGGGATACATTTTTAATTATTTAATTACTATAATTGTCTGTATTTATTTAAGAATTAGATTCAAAATGAAAATAAAAACTAATTTAGAAACATGTTCTTTTAAACAAAAAAAATGAACTTATACCAAAATCAGGGATAGTGATTATTAATATTTAAATAATTAGATTACTTATAACTGAATGAAAATTATTAAAATTATATATCAAATAAAACTATTAAATTTCTTTACTTAATAAAAATAAATAACAGATTTTCAAAAATTGATATTTTTTACAATTCACTATTTTTTACAATTATAAATTTTCACCATCAAGAAATTCATATATTATTATTTCAAAATTTAATTTCATTTTGAAAATTTTAAATTCTAAAATTTTGAAATTATTCTTTTAGATAAAAAATTATAATACAAGAATATTAAATTAATAAGAAAAAAATTATTTTCTTTTACCTTGAAAATTTCATTAATATGCTTAAATTGAATATAACTACATAAATATATTTAATTATACTGAATAAGAAAGAAAAATTATTATGAAATTTAATTGGTTTTTTATTAAAAAATAATTGAAAATATTATTAATTTTATTAATTATAAATATTCATTATATAATAGGTCGTCTTAAACAAGCAAACTAAGAAGAAAAAACAATTTATTAATACTATATAATTTTTTTATCCACCAATTCTACTCACAATTCTTTATAATTATTATATGTCACACTAAAAACACTAAATAATATAATTAGGATATTGTAATAATGATATTTGAACTAAATTATTTTATAGTAATCCATCATTCATTTTATATATATGTTTGGGTCAATTTAACCATTAACATGACCAATAATATAAATTTATACTATGGATGTCTAACAAAATTTTATTTTTGGTAATATATGTTATTAATACAGAAATAATTATTTTTTTCTTGATATTTAATAAATGAAATTTAATAATTAAAAACACATTTATTTCACTAAGACTCAAAAAATCTTGTTGATCGTCAAATTCATATTTATGTTATATAAACAAAAATTAAATTGAAAGAAAATAAAAAATAAAAAATATTTATATAGAATAAAATCTATTATCTGTTATGATCTACGAATTAAGACATTTGGAGAAGAAGGAAAGACGACATCTCTTTTGAAAATCATGTTCAAAATGATCATGATAGCATACACTAGATATAAAATATAGAAAATAAATAATAAATATTCAAGTAAATAATATTTATAACTGATGATTATAAAGTTATACATATATATATTAAAAAGGTTATAAAATGAGTTCTTAGGATACAGTCTTCTATTATAGAAGAGGATAGAGTGATTTCTAACTTAGTAGGAATTATGGAAAGTGAGTCTTTGTCACAAATTTAATTTCATCGGACATATTTCTTGACAAAAACCATGATGCATTAAATATGACAATATTAACACCAGATGAATATTTTTAACATAACAATTAGCTTTAAATATTGATATAATTTACATTATTAAAATTTCATTCGATTCAAAAGATATCAATGTTGATAGGGGTTTTGATAAAAAAATACTCACACTATATGGTTTTTAATAGCCAACATTATATTGAAATAAAGTTAGTTTTATCAAAATAATCCATATGGGAGAATTTTATTCTTTCTAAAATCCCTCGTTATTTTCATTTTATTTTCATGGGGTTTTATGTCCCGAATCTATTTGGGTTTCCAAGAAACCCAACACCTGACCCATTAGTGGAAAGGCCCAAAGGTCATCCCTAATCCACATGGGTTGGAAACTAGTTCCTCTCAGTCAAATTTACATAGTGGAATGATTTCACCCGTAATAACTAACCATAAACATCCATCAAGAATAAAAAGTCACCACATAATCAATAACCCTAAAAAAAATCATATATTATATTTTAATCTATTTAAAATTTTAACCAAAAACCAAAATTCCAATATAGGGAGGGTAAAAATCAAGACATCTCATAAATCCTTCGCAATTAATGTGAGTCAACACCATTCTCCACCAATAAAAAAATTGATGTCTTCAGAGGGGTTTTTTTTCCTTTTTATGGGGTTATAACCCATTTTATTTGATTTAGCGACAGTTATGTTGAACCACAACTAAAGTGGGTGTAGTTCACTATTATAGATATATTCATGATGAGATTGTAAATTGATCAAGAAATACCCATTATTAATTTATAAGTTTTTTAGAACTATTATATTTTGGTTATACATTTACCAGAAAGTTGAAAATTTGAAGGGGTTTAAAGCCATTTTAGTTTTATGATAATTAAATGGGGAGTGAAACCACCTCTAATTTTATTAGAGGTCTAACTTAGTGGAAGTTATTTAACGGCCTCTAATTATAGTAAATGTAGGAATTGTTTAAACCGCCACTAAAATTATATTATTTTTTATTTTATGTGACCTTCCTTCCATTTCATTCCATGTCCCCTTCTGGTTCCATGGACCCCCCATGTTCTCCTCCCAGTTCAACCATAGGCCCATAGAGATACCTCCTCTAGTTTTTTCTCTAGAAACCCTCTAGTTCATAAGAATCCCTCTAATCCCCTCTGCTTGATTAACTACCCCTAGATGAACCCCCTCCCTCCTCACATGAATGTGAAACTGAACCCATCGACCTGCCCATTTATTCCCATTTGTTCCATAATTGAAAATACATTTCTAATGGATTTGAAAATTAGTTCGGCTCCCTACTGATCTACTGCTGCTTTCATTCCCTACCACAATACAATTATGATACTAGTTATTTATCATCACGTCATTCTATGAATATAATTTTCTTAAATTATTAAAAATTATTATTTATATAATATATTTAAATTTTTTTAAATTTATAACCTAAATAAAAATTTATATAAACAATATATTTATATGAATATTTTCATACATTTTAGTTACTATCCTTTTACATATATTTATAAAATTTTATTTATTTTATGTTATTAACAATGTTTATATATTATTAAATATATTCCTAAATATTATGTACATACTTCAATAAATATTTTCATATTTTATATATGTTTATTTAAAAAATATCTAAAAAATATATATATAAATAATTATTTGTACATATGTAAATATATATTTACAATTCCATTTAAATATTTGTGTGTCTATGTATGTATTTATATAATATTTATCGATATAATATAATTATAATATTTATTTATTTGTTTATTTTTATATACTTATATATTTGGGTGTGTGAGCGTGTATAGACAATTACATTAATAATTATCATTATTTTTATTAAACATGTTTCTAATCTTTAAAAATTATATTTTGGGGTTTATAAATATTAAACATTAATTTTATGACTTATATTATACATATAGTTTTTTAAAAACTTATATTATTTAATAAATTTAAATTATATTTGTATGAATATTTTTTATGTACTTAAATACATACATATATGTATATATATATTATATACATGTTTATTTAAATAATATATATAAGTATTTATGTAATATAATTACATAATTTCCTTAAAAAATATATTTTTATAATTTCGTCCAATACATATATTTATTATTATGTACATTAATATTTATATTTATTTTTTAAAATTGTATAATATAATATTTAATTAATATATAATAATTATTTTATGAAATAAAATTTCAACAAATATTTTTATTACAAATAATTAATAATATATGAAAACAAATTATATATTATATATATTTAATATGTGTATTATATATAATTATTATTATATGAAATAAAATTTATAAAAATATACCCTTAATACTATATGAAATACAATTTCTAGAAAAAATATATAATATATTTCAAAAAATATATTTATTATAATGAACATTAATATATGTGTATTTCAACAAAAATAATTGTGTAATATTATGTACATAAATATATATTTATTTGTAAAAAATAAATTTCAAAAAATATTAATAATATATAATAAAAATGCATAAAAATATATTTTTAAAATATTTTTGTTACTATTATAATATAAAATATAAAAACTACAATATTGGGTCTTTATATGATATATTTTTAAAAAAAAGTGTATTAATGTATATATTAATAAAATTTGTTTAAGATTTTATATTATAAATAATTAATATTATATGAAATTTAATTTATACAAATATATATATTAATGAACAGACTATTAAATAGTTATATTTAGGTATACATATAAATACAATTAAATTCAATGATAAGAAAATATTATATAATAAGTTCGTATAATTTATTTAAATACCTTTATATAATATGTTTTAATTGCATATATATATTATGAATGTTGTATTTTTTAAGGTGGGGGTTCACAACAAACAGTAATCTCTTAATTGAGGGGTGGGGGTAATCCTTATATAATTTAAATACATTAGAAGTGGTTTGAACCCCATCTAACTTCATACATTATCAGGTATTTTTTAAAAACCTGGAAAATAAAACAAAATATTTAAAAAATAATGCTAAAAATTTTATTGGGGGTTGAAAACCTCCTATAATTTAAAAATATAGAGGGGGTACATAACATCCTCTAAATTCGATGATTAGTGGGGATTGTACATAACCTATAAGAAACTGGGTTTTCATTCGCATATGTATCCTTTAAATTTCGGTCTAATTATTGATTTTGGACTTAATATGAATTCCTAATTATTTAGTGGTTGTATTGAGGGTTTAAGTGGCTTTTTTAGTGCCCAAGGCTATAATATTTAGAAAAACTAGGGTTAGCAAATTTTTTGTAGTAATCAGTGTGGGAAGGTCACATTGTTAGATCGAACTGTGCTAGTAGTGCCTTTTTGAGTAGAGCCTTACCGCATAGTTGGCACACAGTTTCCCTAACCACGAATCCTAGCCGTGTGATTACCCCTCTTCCCCAGTTACTCTTCCATGGTTTTCTTAAGGGTTTTCAAATTGTGCAGATACTATTTTTTGGGTAAAATAACTATTTTCCCTTAATAATCTAATAAAGCCTCCTCCTTCATCTTAATCCAAATTTTTATGGGATTAACCTTTTTTCTCCCATTTTGGAGCTCCTTGAATTCCAAATCAATGGATTGAAAGATAACCATTATCTGAGATCTGATTGATTTTTTCTTCATCATGTTGGATGTGCAACAGTAAGTACTCAAGTCATTCTAGGCCTTTCTCCTTCTCTCTTCCTCTCAACCTAATTACTGAGGTGTTAGTTCTCCCCTTTTTACCTCTGATCTACACTATTCTAAGCTGAGTCAGAGGTTGATATCAGAGGAGTGGAGTCATAGAACTCTAATTTGGGTGGTTTATAACTCATCCCTCAAGTTTTTTGATTTTTAAATTATTGTGTGGGGCCCACCAATTTCATCAGGTGCCATTTATTTAATTTTTATCTCATGCATATAATCATTATAACTATATCATTATTATCTTTCCATATATGTGTTTAATTTTTGGTGGTTAGTCCCACAATTCCCAACACCCCATGTAGGATGTTATTCCATAATTGGGCTTTTAGTATTTGAGCCACCATTCGTTTGACACATGGATTAACCCTTCTAAGGATAATCCTTTCTATATTAATTTGATTGATTTATATAGTGAATTATATAATATAAGGTTCCATTTATGCTCACCACTTTACCCACCTAAGGACAGAACATCAAATGATAATTTATTGTGAAATGGAAATTGGAATGTATACTAAGTATATGAGTTGAACAGATTAAATATAAATAAATAATAGGTATGATGTTCATAGAATCCCTTAATACATTAATGGATGGTATAGGAATGGACCTTAATTTTTGAATATGACTGAAATGGATTTTATAAAATTTTCATGATACCTTTCCGAGTCACTATAAAGAAATGAAATGCATCAACGAATTGAAATTATACTTGAATTCTTTCTCAAATAAGAGAGTCCACACTCAAACATGCCATAAATTCTTATCGGGGAATATCTTGAGAAATCTAGAACCCTATTCTGATTCAAGGATGCGACTTTTTCGGTCCAAACCCACAAAGAACCCGATCCTTGTATATTCCAAGATTCTCGGAAAGACACCATAGGATCCCTCACATAGTACTAATGAATACCTTATATACAATCGTTGGATCCAACATTGAATAGTTGGTTCCATGGTCAGGGCCCATTAGGCCCAGTAATTCTATAGCCATGTTCTTCCTTGGATGAAGTCATTGGACTCAGTTGGCATCTCATTATGGAATTCCATAGACAATGATCCTTGTATTACACTCTCACCCTTAGCAAGAATACATTTATTATTGAGTTGGAAGCCCATGAGGTCTACATGGCCTTGTTTAATATAATATAACTTCTTTACTAAATATCATTATAGTTGGCCTTGATACATCTTGGATCCTCCACTATTTCCAACATGTTACTTAATTATAATCAAGTAACAATAAAATAACAAATTGGTTACATCATTAGACACAAGTTAAGGGCTAAAGAAGGTACGTGAAAATTTAGGTAAATTCTAATATTTTAATATATATATATGTGATTGTGCACCGTTAAATTTTTATTACATAGGCCGGACGATATATACATCCTTGGTTGCGTCCCATTGAGATTTATCTCACACCCTCTTTGGGCATCGTTTGGTACCTGGATTAGATTACATGGTTTCAGGTGTTGACAGTGGAATGTGTATGGAAGCGATCACTTGATTTCATTCTTCTTATGATAGAGCATGATAGGATATGACCAAGTTAGAGCTAGGTATTCTTGGGATAGCCTTTTGATTTGTATTATACATTTCTATAACATGTTATGTCTACTATCATGTATCCATGTTTTCCTGTTTTATAGAGATATGACATATATTCAACTATTGTGGTATTTTATTCTTGTTAATTCAGTTATTGTTACTCATCTCTCTATTATATTTTGTGATACAATTTGGTAATGAGGGAATACTCTCCCCCTAGAAACACCCTAGGACCTCACTACTGGTCAAAAACCTCTGGCATTTATGGGATGTGCTGGAGGTTGTGTCTCCCAACGAGATTGGGGAACCTATTATGTGGCATATGGGTCTAGGAAACTAAAAGGTGGTGTCAGATGGAGTTCTTTTATTCCCCTACTATTATGGGACAATATTTTGGGGATTGGTAATGATTTTGAATTGGTCATAAGCCATGCTTGGTCATCACAAACCTAGGTTTGGGGAAATAGTCGATTTTCCTAACATATAATTGTTTTTCTATTTTAACTATTAGAGTTGATATTATTTCACCTGTAGGAAAAACACATGATTCATTGAGGTAATAATTATTACTCTTTTTATGGATTTCATTTCATCCTTGTCCCGGTGATATGAGGTCAGGGACCATTATTACATAGATCATTATAGTCACCAATAATTCACTTTTCAGACATATTTCTATGCCATATAGGTGTATTTCACTAATTTACGTTGCATTATATGTCATTTAATATTGTGTAATTTTGTGATATTTAACATATTTATGTAGTATACATGGTTGTGATTGATTAATTGTTTGTCTCAATTCATGAGCTGTATGGGCCCTCATGGGTTGGGATGATGATTTACTAATTCAAACCATTATGCTATAAATAATTGAGTGTCACTTCTGGGGATAAGGTGTACGGTCACTGATTCTTTGGGAATTAATATTCATTTAAAATGGAATTATGGCATCTAAAATGATTTATTTTTTACATCCTTATTCCACATTATCATGTTTGTAAAAGTTAAAAAAGTGTACCTAGTAATCTAATGTAAAATGAAATGAATCTTTTACTTGAGAACTTACTAATATAGTGTCTTATAAGTGGATAGTTGGAGTAGTATTCCTTGGTTAGTGAATTTTATTATTTTCAGCTTCTACTAATAATTTTATCTTTCCGTTTATGCTTTTTTTAGGCATGTGATTTTAATTATAAGATGATTTCTGTCAGAATGTTCTCATATTGTATTCCTAGATGGTGGTGACAACCATGCTCTAGACGTGATGGCCCCTGAGCTACCATATTGAACCCATAGAGTTCCACTTGAGATACCACCAATATAATTGAATTGGGAACTGACACCCATGTTAATGGTAGCTTCCTATGTTTGATGAAGTCCATGAATGTTGCTTCACATCTTGAACCTATAATGGCTGATCCGACTCGTGAGTTCCAAAAGTAGAGTCTTCCCACCTTTTTAGGAGACTATATTCCATAATATTATATGTCTTAGCTAGGGTCCATCATGTGTATCTTTGACCATCTATAAATTACTCTAGAGTAGAGGGTCAATCTCACTAGATACATGGTTCATGCTTCAGCCAAGAATTGTTGGGATGTGATTAACCATCACTGTCATCATCAGGGAATGTTTTTAGTTTATTTTCAGAAAATATTTTGGGACTATTTCATTCCATACACACTGATAAAGGTATAGTGTTCAAGCATCTTGATAAGGGTTCTATTTTAGTTATGAAATATTCATCTCGTTTAAACGAGTTCTAACTCTCTGCACTACTTCTAGCAGGTGATGAGATTTCATGTGATAGAATATTAAAGGATGGGCTTCTGTATGCCTTCCATACATTGTTGAATATATTTATCCTAACTAATTTTTCTGAAATATTTATTTGGGCTCTTATCACTATGCATAACCTAAGAGGAGAAAATAGTACCTGGAATAGAAGACCAGTTCCATGACAGTCTGGTTGTCTTCTAGTGGCATGAATCATTCTCAAATGGTTTCTCATCAGGTTAGTTTCTACAAGGGTAACCATTTTGAAAACTCCATGGTGTTTCATCAGTGTGGATGATTAGGGAATATGAATCCTCATTGTGAAATTGGAGTGTCGTCCCTGTGGTCGTATGACACATCATGAGAGATTTTGCAGCACCATTCCACCTGCATCATTTGGAAAAGGGGTTGTGCTAGATCCACCATCAAGAGAGGGTTATGTTTTACCATATCATGAAGAGAGGTTGAATAGGGCTAGTAGGGATGGTCTAGGAGGAGATCACGGATATGGTAGTCATGCCCCTGATCACCATCAATTCTAGCAGAGCAATTTTGATTGAGGTAGTCTTTCTCTTTCATTGGGTCAAAGACTATGCCAACTACATGCAATACAACTGATACCAATGTATCAAACTACAAGACCATCTACAGTACAAGTTACAATTCTTGTGGAATATACTATAGTATCTGATTTATTTGATAAAGGTTCTTCAAAATACTTTATATTTGTATTTATGGTGGAATATCTCAGACTTGAGACACAATATATCCATGGTTTAAGGATCCTAAATATGTTGTTATGGGTATGATGTGACTAATAGGTCCCAGTGAAAGCACAAAAACCCCACCTAAACATGGTCGTCTGGTCCAAAACTGCCAGGTGCCACCGGTTTCCCCTCTTACACATGGTTCCCACCCAAGGGTCCACCGACATGCCCGAATGGGTCATATGACTAATGATTTTCCCCATAGGGCAAAACGTTTCCTTTTCAGTGTGCTTTATCCTTACTCACACACACCCTAAGAAACATCCTGGAAGGTCAACCATCCTGATCACTACTTCAATCCAAGCACATATAACTATCTCAGACATCAGATGCAATTTATCTATGGTGTAAGGACACTAGATAGGTTGTTATGTGTATGATGTTACAAATAGGTCCCAGTGACAGCACAACGACCCCAAATTAACATGGTCATCTGGTCTTGGCCTACCAATTTCCACCAGTTTTCCAGCAGACATGTGGTCCCCACCCAAGGGTCCACTGACATGCCTGAATGGGTCATCTGACTAATGATTGTCCCAATAGGGAAACACATGTCCTTTCGGGTGTGCCTTGACATTACTCACACACACCCTAAGAAACTTCCTGAAGGGTCACCCATCCTGATCACTACTCAAGGAAAATCACACTTAACAATTGAGTTCTATTCAAATAGGCTACCAAAAAGGAAGTTACACCTTGTTGACATAAGTCTTATCATTTATACATTTAAACCTTTATCATTTTCAGGGTGTTACAATCACCCCCCCCCCCCCTCCCCATTTAGATCACAACTTCCTCATTGTGGACAATGTATCTCAACCATAGAAGTGCACTGCATATTAGGCTGGGTACCACCTCTAATACCAAATGTGCCAGCCAGGTCTCGGTGACAGCACAAACACCGCTCCTTCAAATGGTCATCGGGTCAAGGCACACCAGGTGCCACCAGTTGCCCCGTAGACACGTGGTCCCCACCAAGGGGCCCACCCACGTTCCCAAATATGTCATCTAACTAATGATTTTCCCCACATGGAAACACCTTTCCTTTATAGTGTGCTTTTTCCTTACTCACACACACCCTAAGAAACATCTTGGAAGGTTACCCATCCTGATCACTACTCCAGGCCAAGCACACATAACTATCGAGTTCAAATAAGATAGGCCACCAAAAAGGAAGTTCCACCTTGTTGACATGAGTCTTATCATTTATCCATTTAACCCTTTATCATTTTGGGGGTATTACAATCACCCCCCCCCCCAATTTAGAGCACAACGTCCTCATTGTGGGCCCTACATCTCAACCCTGGAAGTGAACCACACATTAAGCTGGGTACCACCTCTAATACCAAATGTGCCAGCTAGAAGGTCACCCATCCTGATCACTACTCCAGGCCAAGAACATTTAACTATCAAGTTCTAATTAGATAGGCTACCAAAAATGAAGTTTCACCTTGTTGACATGAGTGTTATCATTTATCCATTTAACCATTTATCATTTTCGGGGTGTTACAGTCACCCCCACAATTTAGAGCACAACATCTTCATTGTGGGGCCTACATCTCAACCCTAGAAGTGCACCACACATTAGGCTGGGTACCACCTCTAATACCAAATGTGCATGCTGGGTCCCGGTGACAGCACCGACACCATGTCATAAAATGTTCGTCAGGTCCAGGCCTGCCAAGTACCACATGTTTCCCCGCAGACACATAGTCCCAACCAAGGGGCCCACCCACATACTCGAATGGGTAATCTGACTAATGAATATTCTCACAGGCCAACACATTTCCTATCCAGTGTGTTTTATCCTCAATCACACACACCTTGAGAAACATCCCAGAAGGTCACCCATCCTGATCACTACTCCAAGCCAAGAATGCATAATTGTGGAGTTCTAATTAGGCAGGATCTCGAAAAGAAAGGTGCACCTTTTGACATGAGTTATATCATTTAGTCATTTAACCCTTTATCATTCATGGACGTTGCAATCAACCCCTTTAGAGCACAATACCCTCATGTTAAATGAATTATTTTTACATCCTTATCCCACATTATCGTGTTTGTCAAAGAAAAAGAAGTTCACTTAGTAATCAAATGTAAAATTAAATGAAACTTATACATCAGAACTTAACGATATGTGGTCTTCTAAGTGCGTAGTTGGGGTAGTATGCTTTGATTAGTGAATTTTATTATGTTTATCTTCTAATAATTATTTTATCTCTCCATTTATTATTATTTTGAGCCATGTGATTGGAATTTTAGACAAATTCTTCCACAATGTCCTCATATCATAATCATAGAATGTGGTGGCAACCATGCTCCAGATGTGATGGACCCTGAGCTACCAGCCTTAACCCTTAGAGTGCCACTTGAAAACCCACATATTATAAATAAATTGGGAACTGACACCCATGTTCTATATAGTATCCTATGTTTGATGTAATCCATGAATGGTGCTTCACATCTTGAACCTGTCATGGATGATCAGACTTGTGAGTTCCAAAAGTATCATCTTCTTACATTTTTAGGTGATTATAATCTATAGTATTGTATGTTTTAGCTAGAGGCCATTCTTTCTATCTTTGAGCATCTTGGAATGCCTCCAGAGCGGAGGGTCGATCTCACAAGATACATTTTTCATGTTTCATCCAATCATTATTGGGATGTGATTAACCATCCTGGTTATAATTAGGGGATATTAATGGTTGATATTCAGAAAAACTTTTATGACCATTTCTTTCCTTAGACACTGATAAAGCTATTGTCCTCAAGCATCATGAGAAGGGTTTTGTTTTAGTTATGGCATATTCATCTTGTTTCATCGAGTACCAATTGTCTACACTAATTCTCACTGGTAATGAGATTTCATGTGATAGAAAATTCAAGGATGGGCTTTTGTCCGCCTTCCATACATAGATGAATATATTTACCCTAACTCTATTTTTTGAAATTGTGAGTCATGCCCTTATCACTAAGCATAACCAATGGGAATACAATATTATCAGGAATATATGACGAGTTCCACAACAGGCTTGTTTTCTTCTAGTGGCATGAATCACTCACTAACAGTTTCTCATTAGGGAAGTGACTACAAGAGTAACCATTTTAAAAACACCATGGTGTTTCATGAGTGTGGATGATTAGGGGATATGAGTCTTTATTGTGATGGAGACCCATTATAGTTTCGTCCTTGTGGTTGAATGACACATCATGAGAGATTCTTCAAGACTATTCCACCTACTTCATTTTGAAAAGGGGTTTTGCTAGCTCCACCATCTAGAGAGGGTTATTTTTCACCCCATAATGAGGGGAGCTGAAATAGCTCTAGTAGGACTAGTATAAGAGGAGGTCATAGACATGGTAGCTCGTACCCTGATCACTATCAGTTTTAGTAGTGTAAATTTTATTATTGAAGTCTAGATCATTCATAGGGTCATGGACTAGGCCAACTACTTGCACTACAACGGATAACTAGGGATCAGACTGTGGGACCATCGACAGTGTGAGGTATTATTTTTGTGGTATATACTATAGTATCTGATTTATTTGATACCGGTTATTCAAAATCTTTTATCTTTGTATTTATGAAGGAATAACTTAGACTTGATATACAAGATTTCTATGGTGTAAGGACTATAGATACATTATTATGGGTATGATGTGACAACTAGATCCCAGTGAAAGCACACCCCCCCATCATGGTAGTAAGACTTGTCTCGGAGGAGGTCGTGGACATGGTATCCTGGCCTTTGATCACTATCAGTTCTAACTGAGTAATTTTGATTTTGGTAGTCCTGCTCTTTCATAGGTTCATGGACTTGGCCAACTACATGTACTAAAACTGATACATAGGGATCAAACTGTGGGACAAACTATAGTACGAGCTGCTATTTTGTTGAATATACAATAGTATCTGATTTATTTGATACAGGTTCTTAAAAATCCTTTTTATCGGTTTTTATGGCTGAATATCTCAGAATTGAGATATAATATTTCTATAGTGTAAGGACTCTAGATACATTTTTATGGGTATGATGTGGTAGTCTAGCTCTTTCATAGGGTCGTGAACTAGGACAAATACATGAAATACAACAGATACCAAGGGATCAGACTATGGGCCCATCTATAGTACAAGGTGCTATTTTTGTGGCATAAACCACAGTAATTGATTTATTTGATATAGGTTCTTCAAAATCCTTTATCTCTGTATTTATGGCGGAATATCTCAGACTTGAGATACAGTTTTGCTATGGTGTAAGGACTGTAGATGCGTTGTTATGGGTATGATGTGACAATTGGGTCGCAGTGACATCACAACCTCCATGCCTTAACATGGACATCGGTGTAACACCCCAAGCTTCCATGGTATGCTTCTCTTTGATTAAAACATTAGTGTGTGTTGAACGCAACTTCGAGTTCTAACACACCTCGACCAATCAAAGTAGCTGTTATGAATAGTAATACCCACTTTTTTAAATTTTATAAATTTTATCTCTCAAAAATGGACTTCATTTTTGGATTCGGAATATCGAAATTAGCCTAGGGTGAAATTTTGGTACTTTTCGGAAAACTTTTATATTTTGATGAATAGTAAAAATTAATAAATTTTAATTAAAAACAACCTTTTTAATAGAAATAATTAAAAGTGATAAATTATAAATTTGAGTGCTTTTAAATTATATCTAGAATATATTTCTACCATTTAATACAATTTTTTCCATTGGACAAAATTTCATAATTAATCCGGACATAAACAAGTGCCAATCTTTTGATAGTTATTATCTCTTAAAAACACGCTTTTTGTTTTAACAACGGGAATTAATTTTAAATTAATTTATGCCACTTCTGTGTATTGAATTTGGAAAAATGGGTTCCATATTTTGAATCAGGATATCGAAATTTTTTAAATAGGTAACTTTTATTTTTAGACATTTTGAATAATTACTTCGGTAAATATTTTATTTACCATGGTTAAAGGGTAAATCCAAAAAATAAGTGTAAAAAATAATATTATAATAAAAATATATTACCCTAAAATGTGTCCTAACCTTATTGGTTGATACATGTCTGACCATTGGAATCTTTGGGTCGATTTTGGGACCCCATGGATCCAATTGTAAGTGATAATGACACTTTATATTAATTAAGTTCAAATAAATAAAAAATTGACATAAGCATATATCTTTTAGACATACAATTTTTACATAAGGTTATATATGTTGGATTTTGGACTATAAATATTAATTAGAAGTCTAAAAATATTTCCTACATAATGGTATTTTTTTTATAATTTTTAGACATTTAATAATGACTATTATCTATGACACAATAATGATGCAATATTTTCCTTATTAATGAAAGAATCAAATAATTGGAATTATAAATGTTAAAAATAATATAATTTGAATGTTTTGATGACATACATGAATTTTAATGCTTAAGATGACATTATAGGATTTATTAAATGAATTTTTTTCGAATTAATATTTTTTTTAAGACTTTAACAAAAATCAATTATTGAATTGTATCAAAATTGACAGAAAAGTGTTTCTAAAACAAATATTATATTATTAATTGATATTAAATTTCTAAAAATATAATATTAGGCCAAGAGACATATATCATGATAGGTGTATCATTAATGGACCACTTGGGGGTCACTTGGATGTATATAGTATGTTTATTAACTATATAATATAAAAATACAAAGTGACATGGTAAATGTTAAAAAAATTAACTAAGAGTTAAAACTAAAAGATAAGGTTAATATAGTAACCCAAACCTTTATAAAACCTACTGGTTGAGTGGTTTTCTACCTATACATACCATATCCTTTAAATAATCCACTTTGGAGAAATTATAAATCGAATATGAATTTATTATAAAATAATATTTCTTGATTTTCCAAAGGTGCCCCTCAACCCTCTTATAAAAAGGCACTCCCCCTTCTCACTAATTCACACATTAAAAGCCTTTTGGCTCAGCCAAAACCTGCCAAAAATAATCTCTAAACTTCCCTAACTTAATCCTAGAGGCCTTATTTTGATCAAAAAGCCATCCAATGGAGCCCTTTTGATCAAATCAAAAGGAAGAACCCGAAGAAGAGGTAATGTTTTTCACCACCCTCATTCAAGTTCCTTTCTTCTTCAACTTCTTCTTTCTTTGTTATTCACATTATAAAATAATAAATCCAGTATATAATATATACTTTGATGTTATTATAAATATGGTACAACCATATTCAGTATTCTATCCATCCTTTGAATGACATGTCCCCATACGTGCGTACGTACGGCTTACCGTCTGCACGTCGTGGTGTAATTGTTATTCAACACATTATTATTTGGATGGGTATAATAATGATGTTTAATTAATTTTAATAATAAATATAACATGATAATTATTCTGTAAACATGATATACCATCCAATTATATATTATTTTAATATCAAAAGAATTATATTGTCACTCGTGCGTACCTACGGACTGTCGTCTCCACAGACGTGATGAGATTCATTACCCATCGTTCCATTCAAGTACAATTCTCATTTGTTGATTAAAAATAATGTTTAAGGACTCGACATAATTATGTATATGAATAATATACAACCTACCCATAACAAACACGACTTATGTAACAAAACATATAAAATAAAACGAGTAAGTTAACACCCAAAACAATGATAATACTAAGATATCATTAACAAAGCAACGTTATGAGATAATATATGACATCATATTAATGTATTTGATCCTTTTGTAGTTCAATAAATATTATTTTACCATTAAATATGAGGATAACATACCCTCTACCAAGGAAAAAGTACGAAGTAAGGGATTTCTTATCTCACTTTTAAATCATTGAGATTTCCATTATTCACCGCTTATTTATTGCATGTGGTGTGTGTACTGCCCATGTTTGTATTCATTGTGTAATATAATTTAATTCATCTATATTTACATCATCATTTTATTATCCTTATTTCATGGTTGTATGTTTCGTAAGTTACCAAATTGGTAAGGGAATTACAAATTTCGATTTCCACTCATTCAGCTTTATGCATACTTCATTGATTATTTTACTCCAAGATTATGTGTGGAATCTCTATTCATTTGATTATGTCATATTTTACACTCCCCTTTATGTGTATATACTTTATATACACATAATCACTCCATTGATAAATTCTCAAGTCATAGGTATGAACTTGATAAGAGTAATTTTTACTCAATCTCCATTTGTTGAGTTAAACATCCAATTCATTGGGGTTGTTTTTACAAGAATAAGTGTGAATGTACATTGATTGTTTTAAACTGAATATCCAATAATATTGAGGGTATTTATATTTTTCACACATAATTATGTCATTGATTTATTCTTAACCTAATGATGCGGACTTTATGAGAGATTTCATCTCAATTTACATTCCATTGAGACTCCTTTGTTATTATACACCAAATAACTTTTATATGGTGTATATAATGTACTTTGACATAGTATATCATGAAACCCTTTATTCATATGATATTACAATGTTTTTATTACACAATTATTTTTATTTAAGTGTCTCTCTTTTGGTTATGAACTATAACTAAAATATCATTTCAAAATGTTTTAAAGATTTATTATTCTAAATCATTATCATTAATGTCCATGTTTTAAAAATGGTTTTAAGGATTTATTTATATGGACATTAAAGCTTTCAAATCAAAATTCCTTTTAAAAGTTTCTAAGTGGTATGGGACACTTTGATTAAAAAATCTATTTTAAATGGTTTCTCGACAAATAGTTTTACTTTTAAATGTTTTCAATAAAAAGGTGGATATTTCACTCAATAGTTTGATGATTATTTCAATCTATGTCAACATCCTTCATTATTCTCGATTGAGGTTAATCTGATACAATAAAATCTTCCATATTGTATTTAATGAGTTATATTTGATTATTTATGTGCTATTTTTATACCATTCATGATTTGTGGTCAAAAGTATTGACATTTCGTATGCTAGTTTTAATACGAATGTTTGTGTTATGTTTCAAACTTTTCATATGAGTAATTCATTAGAATTAGTATGTGATGGGTGGATCCCGCTATAGCTCCTCGATGCATCGGTAGGTCTCATGAGACAAATTAGTGTTTTGTCACAAGGCCTTGACAAAATCTTATTTGTAGTCTTGGCACAAGGCCTTGACTATGTGGTTATGATAGTCTGGAATTATGCATTTCATCATTTGGAAAGTTGTTATTGATAATGCATGTGGTTATTTGACTAGTATAATATCTATGTGAATAAGTAAATGGAATTATTTCATTTAATATTTTCTATATTATACTGAAGTTTAAGTTTAAACGGCTTTTGTTTTATTTATATGTTTCCTTAAATGTTTATGCTTATTTATGAAAGTTTCCACTATATTGTTATCCTTACTAAGCATTCGAGCTCACCCCTTTCAATGTATTATTTTTTACAGGATGTGAAGAAGTAATTTATGAATGACCTACAGGGATAGTATGAGGGGATATGAAGACAAGATGTTGTTGTAGAAGTTTTCACTGTATGATGTAATGTAATCTTTATGAATGTATCTAGTTATTACAAGGCTACTAAACTAATCGGTCTTTAGAGACTTGATCTTTCTTGTGATCATGAAAATGTTATGTAATAATGCACCGACTCTTTGTAACTAGGGTCAGGGCATTACAGTTGGTAACAGAGGAAATTTAGTACAAACCCTGGAAACTAGATTTAGATAAACTCTTATTAGAGAACATAGCCCTAAGCTAGAATTTGAGGATTAGTATAGAAGAACTTACTAGAATTTTTGTATTGTTTAGATTTTGTGAGTTTTACTAGAATTACATCTCTGTCTAGATACGAGCAGGTAGAGGTGTCTCTGGCACAGATGTACCTTTGGGTAAAACCCGAAAACAACGCTTTGAGCTAGACTCAAACGAGAACTGGTGCATGACAACGGGCCTTGCTGCACTCTTGGTTACAACTCTCCCGGGGTATATGGTTAGGATAATTTAAATTTTCTTTACAAACCAATGTTAAGTATTTTAATATAAGATGAGAATAAATGACCTTGGTTAATCCTAAGGTGTTTCAAATTGATAATATGGTGTCATGATATTCTCTGAATGATTTTATGTCTACTATTACTCACACAATGCTTTCTAGTTTTAGTCAATGTCTAGAGTCCAAGGAAGTCATAGTAACATTGATAATGATGTAAAAGGTGGGAATAGTGGTGGAAATGAGAAAAAAAAATGGAATGTTGATAGGCGTAAACGATATAGTGTTCATGCCAAATCAGTTTTCCAAAAATATGATCAACAACATATATATTAACCAACTCCCAGACTCAACAAAGAAGAGAAAGGTGATGAATGATAAGAGCTCCCACTGTGGTGAACATGGAGAATAGAATCCTAAATTTCCATCATGTAGGAAATGTGGAAGGAGACACCCAAGAAAGTGTCATAATGGAACAAAAAAATGCTTTACGTGCGGGAAAGAAGAGAATAAAGTGAATAATTGCCGAGGAAAAATGAAGAGTACTATGGAATAAAATAAAAATGGTCCCAAAAATCCATTTACAGTCATTTGTAATAAATGTAGGGGACCTGGCCATTACCCGAGTGAATGCCCTATTCTATAGGATATTTTCTTGGTCAAAGAAGAAGCTATGTGGGAATAAATGGTTGGAGAAATGTATAAATTTATTAGTGCTCCTTGTTAATGGGATGACATTGGAATAGTTTTCTCTTGTATTTGTAACCCCGTAGTTTTCCAGGTCAGAATGATATTTGAGTAAGTCTTATCTTCTCCTCTGTGGATATAGTTATAAATAACCATTTGGTTTTATATGATCATTAGGTTTGAGGCAATTACAAGTTATTATATTTTGGGATGAAAATGCAAGGTATGAGATAATATTTCTATATAAAATTATGTTATTGTTATTTTGAGGAATTTATCTCATTTTGGTAATGTTATAAAATATAGTTTTTGAAATAGGACAACACACAGACTGTGTGACAACCTGTCACATCGGAAAAAGCTGTGGGAATCGAACCCACAACCAAAGTGCGATTGGGATTTATCGCCTACCACTGGACTAGGTGAAGTCCCTGGATAATGTAACAAATTATTTTTAGTTAAGTGATTTTATTGATCAATAATAAGTTGATTTGGGTTATTATGTATTATCAAATGAATACCCTTATTATAGGAAAATGATTTGGAGATTAAGTGTTAAAAGTTATTTTGGAAGATGTTCACTTTGTTGGGAACACTATATGGCCAAAGAAAATAGAATACTATGGGGTTTCATTTGAGGAGTAATGGTGGATTTTTATCTATGTTTTTATTGTGTATTTATAGTGATTTGGGTTATTTATGGAAATGATTAACCTATGATAGAGAATATGTGATTAGGTTAATTACTTTTAAGAATGTGACTTTAAGAGTAGTTGTTGTCATTTAGATATACAATTTAACATAGAAGACTACATAACCAAATTCATCTAAGTTTTGGGTTTCAATATTTGTTTGTATTATATTGAAGGATTTTAAGGAGAGTTTTTTATTGAATGTCGTTTATTTAACTTTGGCATATTGATTTTAGAAATTAAGATTAGTGTTTATTTCTCTAAAGGAATATACTTTTGGGGGATCATCTGATCTTGTACTAGCCATTTTGGTTTTGATTAATCTCTAAAGACAATGTAAATATATAGTTTATCCTTTTTGGAACATGTGATTCTATATAAGTTTATTCTACCTCTTCCAGTGTGACAAAGTCTTCTTTAATACTCATCATTTAAAAAAATGAGTTAGTGGTGGAAATTTATAAAATAATGAAACTCTACATAAAATATAAGTATATCTCTTTATTTTCTTAGTCAATCTCTGAAATTAATTCCACATCTTTATGTAATGTAACTTAAAACAAAAAAAAATGTTGTCCGTTTACTTTTCCTACTGGGAAACTAATGACCGTTTGTCCCATCACAAGTTTGTGGTTTTATTGTCGTTAACTTTCTCCTGATCATGTTTTCTATCCCTCTCCATTAGAACATGACACTTATTTTATCATCCATATCCATGTTTTTCTACATGGAATCCTTGTATAGGTTATCTCGGGTGACCTTTGTAATTCTCTTTCTTTCTTTTAAAGTGATAGTTTTATTGAATCTTTTTTGGATGTGGGACTTTACATTATATTCCAAAGCCCAATTTTAAAAATTTCGAGGATGCAATTTATCGAAGGAGGGGAGAATTTAACACCCCAAGTTTCCACGGTACGCTTCTCTTTGATTAAAACATTTGCGTGTGTTGTTCGCAACTTCGAGTTCTAACACACCTCGACCAATAAAAGTAGTTGTTATGAATAGTAATACCCACTTTTTGAAATTTTATAAATTTTATCTCTCAAAAATGGACTTCATTTTTTCATTAGGAATATCGAAATTATCCTAGCATGAAATTTTGGTACTTTTCGGATAACTTTTATATTTTGATGAATAGTGAAAATTACTAAATTTTAATTAAAAACAGTTTTTTAATCGAAATAATGAACAGTGATAAATTTTGAATTTGAGTGGTTTTAAAGTATATCTAGAATATATTTTTACCATTTAATAAAATTTTGGTCATTGGACATAATTTCACAATTAAACCGGACATAAACAAGTGCAAATATTTTGATTGTTATTATCTCTTAAAAACACGCTTTTTGTTTTAACAACGGGAATTAATTTTAAATAAATTTATGCCACTTCTGTGATTTGAATTTGGAAAAATGGATTCAATATTTGGAGTTAGTATGTCCAGATTGTGTAAATAGGTAACTTTTTTTTAGACATTTTGAATAATTACTTCGGTAAATATTTTATTTACCATGGTTAAAGGGTAAATCCGGTAAATAAGGGTAAAAAAATAATATTATAATAATAATAAATTACCTAAAACGTGTCCTAAACTTATTGGTTGATATATTTCCGACCATGGGAATCTTTGGGTCGATTTTGGGACCCCATGGATCCACTTGTAAGTGATAAAGACACATTATATTAATTAAGTTTAATTAAATACAAAAATGACATAAGCATATATCGTTTAGCAAAACAGTTTTTACGTAGGGTTATATATGTTGGATTTTGGACTATAAATATTCATTATAAAGATAAAAATGTTTCCTACATAATTTTGTTTTATTTATAATTTTTATACATTTAATAATATATATTATTTATGACACAATAATGAAGCAGTATTTTCCTTATTAATGAAAGAATCAAATAATTGGTATTATAAATGTTAAAATTAATATAATTTGAAAGTTTTGATGTTATACATGAATTTTATTGATTAATATGACATTATAGTATTTCTTAAATTAATTTGGTTCGAATTAATAAAGTTTTTAAGACATAAAAAATCAATTATTGAATAGTGTCAAAATTGACATAAAAGAGTTTTTAAAACAAATATTATATTATTAATTGATATTAAATTCCTAAAAATATAAGGTTTAGAAAACAGACTTATATAATTATAGGTGTGTCATTAATGGACCAATTTGGGGTCTCTTGGATGTATATTGTATGTTTATTAACTATATAATATAAAATTACAAAGTGACATGGTAAATGTTAGACTAATTAAATAGAGTTAAAACAAAAAGATAAGGTTTATATAGTGACCCAAACCTGTCTAAAACCTATTTTTTGAGTGTTTTTAGACCTATACCAACCATAAAATTTTAATAATCCACTTTGGAGCCATTAGAAACCGTATATGAATTTATTATAAAATAATATTTCTATCTTTTCCAAAGGTTCCCCTCATCCCTCTTATAAAAAGGCACTCCCCCTTCTCACTAATTCACACATTAAAAGAATTTTGGATTGGCCAAACCCTACCAAAATACTCTCTCAAATTCCCTCATTTCAAGCTAGAGGCATTAGTTTGATAAAAAAATCCAACCTATGGAGCCCTTTTGATCAAATGAAAAGGAAGAACCCGAAGAATAGGTAATGTTTTTCACCACCCTCTTTCAAATTCATTTCTTCATCAACTTCTTCTTTCTTTGTTATTCCCGTTATAAAATAATAAATCCAGTATATAATATATACTGTGATGTTATTATAAATATTCCCCAGTAAATTACAAAGTATAAACAATCTCGGATAAAAATGAGATTGTGATATTTCCCTTACCTTAGGTCTGATTTCCTTCGTAAGTGTCCGAACCTCCTCTTCTTTGAAGCGCCTCTTTGAGTCCTCTTCTTAGGGCACTAAAATTGGTATTTGAAGAAGACCAGGACCTCTAAGATGTTTATAGGGAAGTTGAGAAGAGAATTTGGCAGGGTTTGGCCGAGCATGAAGGCTCAAAGTGGTGTGAGGAAGAGGGGGAGGAGGTGCCATTTTAAAAGAGAGGAGAGGGGCACCTTTGGAATAACTAAAAATATTATTTTATTATAAATCCAAATTAGGTTTTAAATATCTCCAAATTGATTTATTTCGAAGCTAAGGTGGGGATGGGTCAAAATCCTCTCATACAATTGAATTTAGACAAGTTTAGGTCATTATACTAATCTTATCTTTTAGTTTTAACTCTTAGTTAATTAGATTGACATTTACCATGTCACTTTGTATTTTTATATTATATAGTAAATAAACTTACAATATACATCCAAGAGACCCCCAAGTGGTCCATTAATTATACACATATCTTGATATAAGTATTTGGACGAACCTTAGATTTTTAAGAATAAAATAACAATCAATAATATAATATTTGTTTTAAAAACTATTTTATGTCAATTTTGACACTATTCAATAGTTGATTTTTGTGAAACTCATAACAAAATTATTACTTCTAAAAAAGTTAATTAAATCATTAATAACATGTCCTATTAACCTATAAAATTATTGTAATTCATTAAATGTCTCAAATTATATTTTTTGGGTATTTAAAATATCAATTATGTTAATTTTTCACTATTATGGTGATTAATGCATCATGATTGTGTCATAAATAAATTAACTTATTTAATGTCTAAAAAATATAAATAAAATATCATTATGTTGGAAATATTTTTATCTTTCTAATGAATATTTAAAATCTAAAATCCATCATATAAAACCCTATGTAAAAATTGTTTTTCTAAAAGATATATGCTAATGTCATTTTTGTGTTCATTTGAACTTAATTAAAATAAAGTGCCCCTATCAATTACAAGTAGCACCATGGGGTCCCAAAATTGACCAAAATATGCCCATGGTCGAAAAAATATCAACCAATAAGGTCATCACACATTTTAGGGTAATTTGTTTATTATTATAATATTATTTTTTAACCCTTATTTACCGGATTTACCCTTTAACCATGGTAAATAAAATATTTACCAAAGTAATTATTTAAAATGTCTAAAAATAAAAGATAAATATTTACACAATTTGAACATAATGATTCCAAATATGGAATCCATTTTTCTAAATTCAAAACATAGAAGTGGAAGAAATTAATTTAAAATTAATTCCCGCTGTCAAAACAAAAAGCACGTTTTAAATATAAAATAACTATCAAAAGATTGATACTTGTTTATGTTTGGTTTAATTGGGAAATTATGTCCAATGACCAACATTGTATTAATTGGTAAAAATATATTCTAAATATACTTTAAAACCACTCATATTCATAATTTATCACTATTAATTATTTTTATTAAAAAAGTTGTTTTTAATTAAAATTTAGTAATTTTCACTATTCATCAAAATTTGAAAGTTATCCGAAAAGTACCACAATTTCACCTTAGGTTAAATTCGATACTCCGAATCCAAAAATTAAGTCCATTTTGAGAGATAAAATTTCTAAAATTTTAGAAGGTGGTTATTACTATTCATAACGGCTAGTTTTAATAATATTTTAATAGCATATCGTTGTTTAGAGAAACTCGGTATTGCGTATTACACACGCTATCGAGGAAGGTCGCGATTGCGTGTAATGCAAGGCAAGTCATGGATGCGTGTTGGGCAACCAACTTTTGGTGTATCATACAAAACAAGACATTAATGAAATTAAAAACAATATTTTTCATAAAATCTCGGGGTGTTACATTCTACCCCCCTTAAAATGAATTTCGCCCTCGAAATTCATTGGGGTTATAAATGGTTTACTATTCGAAAGTTTCATTAATAGAAACCCACATTGTAAAAAGGAATACCAAAACCGAACTTTAAAAACAGAAGTATGAAACGTAACGGTTACCCAAATAAACTAATCACTGGGTTTCCACATAGGTGAAAATATGGATATTGAAGAGAAATCTAACCATCATGTTCCGATGAAGAGTGGTAGAGAACATGGCTATGGAAAACCAAGAAATCACACAGCCATAAGTTTGTGACAATCTAAGTTACCATCTGATTCATCAGATATAAGAGCACTAGGACAACATTTTTTGTTTTCAAGATCATTTCCCTAAAGTTGATGAAAATGGAATTATAAGAAATATTTTTGTGATTTTGGTATAGTCTCAATGTTGGTCGTTCTTTGGACAATTTCCACTTCATCTCTTAAATAAATTAAGTTGAATTTGTCATTCGTGATGTGTTAGCAGATCATGTGATAGAATGATGGGTCATTCTATCTGTCTCAAACAAAAGGATAGAAAAGTTAACAAAAAATACACAAGTCCATCTATAGTGAGATTAATCATATATGGTTCCTAAAATGGACTTATACTTCATATATCATACCACTTAATATAATAAAACTAGTTTCTACTAAACATGGACTTCTTGTAGGCCAGTGGTAGGCGATAAAGGCCAGTCACACTTCGGTTGTGGGTTCGATTCCCACAGCCTTGTCCGACGCGATGGGATGTCGCCCATCCTGCAGGTTGTCCTTTTTCTAAAACTACATTAATATAACATCCCATAAATAATATCCAAAAAACTTCTATCTTTAAACAATACTAACTTATGTGAAACATAATCCATTCCAATCATTAGGCTTATCCAAAATAATGCTGTCTAATCTCATATTATATTGAAAATGATTACCAAAGAGTTCATACAACTATCAGGTTAATACCATTGTTGATCCCCATATATCATGAGATATGTCTGGTTGGTCACATTCCAAACATTCAAAGGCCTTAATCATGTATTCTCTTGGAAAAAAAATACCCATTGAACCTTATTGAAAACATGAATGCTGTTAAAAGTTAACTCTTTCCACATACCAAAATCCTCAAAATTCTATATACTCAAACCATGATATCACTTAGTCCTTATATCAATCATGAGCTCATGAATACTGTCAAACATTTCATTTTTTCCTTATCCCTTTATTATGCACATATCATCATTTTTCCAAAAATATCTCAATCACTTTCCATGGTTACCGATACAATAAAATTATTGAAAACCACAATATACCAATACATAAATATTCCAATATTCCACGATACTATATACAACATTATTTTGGAATCCCATTACATAAACACTTAGTCATTCCACCACATCGTTCTCATATTCAACATCGCCAATGGTGATCGCATGTGACTTCCCTTTGTCCTTTTCCTTAATTGGTTGCTCATGTCGATCATCACTAACCCTTGGATTAGGGCATTTATTAGCATAATGCCCCATTTCCTTGAACTTGAAGCACTGAAGTGTAGTAGGTTCATTCTATGTATCCCTTCCTTTGTTTGCATCATTAGACACCTTCTTCCCATCATTGCAGAATTCAAATGCCCGATGACCTTCCTTTCCACATTTGAAACATTTACTTGTACCTTTAAGAAAATTTCCACCATGCTTCTTTCCACACTTTGAGCATAAGGAAACAATCGTCTTCTTTTCACCATTATTCTGAGATTTCTCCTTGAACTCCATCTTTCGTTTCTTGTCAAAACTATGAGATGGATAAGTAACACCAACTTCCATTTCTACCTTGAAATCACACCACACAATTTCATCATAGCTACTGAAGTCTCTTATAGCTAATGCCCTTTGAAGATTTGGTTTTAATCCACTGAAGAGTCGATCAACATTACTTTCAGGTTGGATGATAAATCCAGATGCATACCATTAATGCCTTGTAAAATTCGCTTCGTATATACCAACAGATTCATCATCCTTTTTTTTAGTTCAAGAAACTCCTTCTCTATCTTTGTTCGAAGAATACGAGGGAAGTACTTATTGAAAAATAAGTTCTTAAACTCATCCCATTCTATGGACTCAATTTCATCTCTTGGATTCGTATTATTGATAATATTCCACCATTGATCAGCATCAGCTTCCAAACGATACACTACTAAGATGACTTTATCATGTTCAGAACATTGAAGAACTGAAAATATCTTTTCAGTAGTACTGATCCATTGTTCAGTAACAAGTGGATCAGAAGACCCACTGAAAGAAGGTGGACGTTGCCTCATTAAGGACTCAATAGAATATTGTTCCCTTCTCTGCTCATTTGGAAGTCCAGAATGATTAATAGCTTGTGTAAGTATAGTAATATGATTTTTCACTCCATCTCCCATAACATTTGTTTGTTCAGGAGGACAATCATTGCATTTTCCATTACAATGATCAATACGGTTCCTACGGGTTCCAGCCATCGTCTAAAACCCAAAAAGAATAGTGTGAGAGGCAAAAATCATGCTCGGGAAAACAACACAATAAAGGAGTACCTTCAATATCTAACATCTTGGGTTACCGTAATTCTAGTACTATAACCTATACTTATACTTAACCTTAGGGACATCCATAGACATGCCTTAGAAATATCTCTAGGGATCTCACTAATGTTCTCGCATCCAAGTTTCCAAAGGTTGACTAAACCTTTCCTCTGATACCAACTATAGAGGCCCAAAGCATGACGTACATGGACATTACTTTACTTTTTCGGAATACTTAGTACATAACAAAAACACACACACAAGGACCGTAATAGTTTAGTGTCTTTGGAAACTCGGAACGTAATCTTCTAATCATGGTGAAAGATCTTCAACATCTCCCATAAAGATCTTCCCATTTTTTCTTACCTAAAACCTTTATTTATATCCTGGGGAAAAGAAAACATAAAAGGGTGAGATCAAATGCTCAGTAAGGGTATACAAAATAAATATCAATCACATCATATTCATAATAACATAACATTTTGGAAATCTTAAACTGCAAAAGAGATCATAATATCATAACATGGGATAAATCATAGTAGTTAAATGTAATCTCAATAATCATAACTTAAAACATGATTCTTTGTGGAGTAAACACATAATCATAGAGAATCATTTCTTATTATTCAAGACTCATTTCCAAGACTATCGTAGTGGACAAAGTCCATTTCTGAACTGAGTTCACTCCTTGTTTCGGTCCTATTTCACTGAACTGGTATAACCTGCCGTTCCAGCCATGTTTATCTCATGAGATATAAAATCTCTACCCAATGAATCAGAGGGAGATATAGTTCCCACCCATCTCATAATTATACCATTCTTATTTTTGCCACAAAATCATAAACCATACATCAATTGCATAACCCATGTAATAAAATGGGAATCTTAAACATCGTGACATCATAAAACAATTCATATAAGATAAAGGAATTCATAAAAATAATTCCATCACAACATAATCAAATCAATGTAATAATAGGGATATAATCAGAACCCTTTATTATCTTAGATGGAAAATAATTTTGATAAAACACTTGAACTCCATTCTTGAGGAAAATATCCTTTCTACTTCAAAAACATTTTTCCTTTCTTAACATGTCATACAATTCTAAACTAAAAGAAGTTGAATAAAAATAAACTTGAAAAATTGTAAGGGAAGATTCTTGGAAATAATTTTTTAAAAAACCATTCATGCCATATAAGTTAAAAGCAAACATTCTTCTCTTACTTTTGTCGGAAAAGTCAAAAAGTACCTCGTACGAAAAACGCCAAAAGATTCCTTTCATATCATTTACAAAAAACTCACCGAAGGGTAAAATTGGATATAAACTATTGTAGAAGGATATATATATTACATATTGAGGAAACATGGATGTGGATGATAAAATACACCTCATTAAATTCCAAAGTATAAACAATCTCGGATAAAAATGACATTGTGATATTTCCCTTACCTTAGGTCTGGTTTGCTTCGTAAGTGTCAGAACCTCCTCTTCTTTGAAGCGCCTCTTTGAGTCCTCTTCTTAGAGAACTAAAATTGGTCTTTGAAGAAGACCGGGACATATATAATGTTACTAGGGAAGTGGAGAAGAGAATTTGGCAGGGGTTGTCTGAGATTGATGGCTCAAAGTGGTGTGAGGAAGAGGGGGAGGAGGTTCCCTTTTATAAGAGAGGAGAGGGGCACCTTTGGAATAACTAAAAATATTTTTTTATTATAAATCAAAATTCGGTTTTAAATAGCTCAAAATTGTTTTATTTCGAATATAAGGTGGGTATGGGTCGAAATCCTTTCATCCAATAGAATTTAGACAAGTTTAGGTCATTATACTAACCTTATCTTTTAGTTTTAACTCTTAGTTAATTAGATTTCCATTTACCATGTCACTTTGTATTTTTATATTATATAGTTAATAAACTTACCATATACATCCAAGAGACCCCCAAGTGGTCCATTAATGATACACCTATCGTTATATAAGTATATTTTCTGAACCTTATATTTTTATGAATAAAATAACAATCAATAATATAATATTTGTTTTAAAAACTATTTTATGTCAATTTTGACACTATTCAATAGTTGATTTTTGTGAAACTCATAACAGATTTATTACTTAGAAAAAAGTTAATTAAATAATTACTATAATGTCCTATTAACCTATAAAATTAGTTTAATTCATTAAAAGTCTCAAATTATATTTATTTGGGTATTTATAATATCAATTATGTTAATTTTTCACTATTATGGTAATTACTGCATCATCATTGTGTCATAAATAAATTAACTTATTTAATGTCTAAAAATTATAAATAAAATATCATTATGTAGGAAATCTTTTTATCTTTCTAATGAATATTTACAATCGAAAATCCATCATATATAACCCTATATAAAAATTGTTTTTTTAAAAGATATATGCTTGGGTCATTTTTGTATTCATTTTAACGTAATTAAAATAAAGTGTCCCTATCACTTACAAGTGGCACCATGGGGTCCCGAAATTGACCCAAAGATACCCATGGTCGAACATTTATCAAACAATAGGGTCATCACACGTTTTAGGGTAATTTTTTTATTATTATAATATTATTTTTTAACCATTATTTACAGGAATTACCCTTTAACCATGGTAAATAAAATATTTACCGAAGTAATTATTCAAAATATCTAAAAATAAAATTTACCTATTTAAACAATTTGAAAATCCTGATTCCAAATATGAAATCCATTTTTCCAAATTCAAAACACAGAAGTGGCAGAAATTAATTTAAAATTAATTCCCGCTGTCAAAACAAAAAGCGTGTTTTTAAGATATAATAACTATCAAAAGATTGATACTTGTTTATGTTCGGTTTAATTGGGAAATAATGTCCAATGAAAAAAATTGTATTAAATTCTAAAAAAATATTCTAAATATACTTTAAAACCACTCAAATTCATAATTTATCACTATTAATTATTTTTATTAAAAAAGTTGTTTTTAATTAAAATTTAGTAATTTTCACTATTCATTAACATATGAATGTTATCCGAAAAGTACCAAAATTTCACCTTAGGCAAAATTCGAAACAAAGAATTCAAAAATGAAGTCCATTTTGAGAGATAAAATTTCTAAAGTGTTAAAAAGTGGTTATTACTATTCATAACGGCTAGTTTTAATAATATTTTAATAGCATATCGTTGTTTAGTGAAACTTGGTATTGCGTACTACACACGCTATCGAGGATGGTCGCCATTGCGTGTAATGCAAGGAAAGTCAAGGATGTGTTTCGTGCAAGCTCCTTTTGGTGTAGCATACAACAGAAGACATTAATGAAATTAAAAAAAATATTTTTCATAAAATCTCGGGGTGTTACACCCCCCCCCCTCAATTGATATAATCTAAGAAGTGAGGTATAAATTTTAACTTCTTTTTTTAATTTCTATTTATTTAAATGCATTAATTCTATCTTAAATTTGAATAAACTATGGAGGCACTATCACCATGATACTATGTGTTTTGTTTCCTTCATTTCCATACAAAGATATTTCTAATATTTACATTAATATATATTAATAATATTCTTGAATTATTTCCAATTTTAAAATGATAAACTATGTTACTCTTTTTCCTTGTTCTATGGAAAATGAAATCATCATCAAGGTGTATATGAAGACTACTGCCTCCATAGACTGAACGATTTACTTTTTTCACTACGTAGATTATTGGATTGTTATAATAATGGGTTTAAAGGATAAATATTAATTTTATGTTAGGAAAATGGTTATTTTAATAAAAATTGATCGGCTCATGAATGGTATTAATGATAAATAATCATTATAAAATAGATTTCCATAAACGATAAAACTAATAACGAAAAACTTTATCCATACTTGGTAATTGTTTCATATCCATAACTTATTTTCTTGACTATTTATAATAATTTTATATCACACTGATAAATAATAAATTATATTAGTATCCTTATGGTATAATTATATTTTATCTAAATAACATCACAATCATCCATTTTTCATGGTATGTTCAAATTTGTATCAGTTTAACCATCATCTTCAACAATGATATAAATTTATATCACAGATGACTATATGAATTTAATTTATAGTAATATATGGTATAGATATGTATATAATGAATTTTTTATTTAATGGTAATATATAAAAAATTCTTGTAATTTTAGAAGACATTCATTGGCTATGAATGTTCAAAACATGTTCATTACCAAATTCATCATTAATGATTGGAACCAAAAATCCCATAGAACGAATGTATAATATTTTATATAATTATAAATCATCAGTTCTAGTCTCTTTTCTCTTATTTTGATGATGAAAATTTGGGGAATAATTAATTATAAAACCCCTATTATGAGACTTGTACAAAATAATCAAGAATACTCACACCAGATATGGGAAATAGATAATATATAACTAATATAACTATAAATTATAACTATAAATTATGATTATAAAATATTATATACATGAAAAATATTATTAAATTAGTGACTAAGATAGTTATTTTTTGTGATCTTTCAATGCATTTTAACTACGTCGAAATTATAGTAAAGGGTTCTATGTCTCAAATTTCATTTCGTGAGGTATATTTCTTAAAGTGTACTAAGATAACATTAATATGGCGTGATTACTTCATGATTAATTTAATTTTAAATAATCAATCAGATTTAAGATCCAAATCATTTACTTTAATTGAATTTTATTTGATTCAAAATATGCAATTCAAGCGGTTTTTTTGATAAATTGTTATTCAAATTATAAGGGTTTCAATTTAACATTGTATTTTAAAATAATGTTTCTTCAGAAAGATTATATATCTAAAAATATTTTATCTTATCTAAAACCCCTTATAATTTTCATTGGATATTCAATATATCTTATAATTCACCTCAAACTTTCATTTCCCCTTGCCACATATTTCACCCAAATTGTTTCTTATAATTGAAACTGACCTCATCTCTTCTTCTCAGTCTAGAACCCCCTTATTCCTTATTATACTCATCAAATTATTTAAGAAAGTTTCTTATATTTTCTTAAATAATATACAAATTTTTTTTCATTTACTTTACCATCTTTAAGAAAAATTATTTTTTGATGATTTCATTATGCGTTTTTTATCAAAATCACAAAATATTAATTTTTTAATTTTTATATTTGAACGTGTCATTCCTCTACATATTTCATTTTATATAAATAATTATATATATGATTTCATGGTTCTAAAAAAATCATTTTTCTTTATTTTTTATAAAATATTTCTTATAAAATTATTTTCATGTTTTCAAAAATGTATTTTTCATCTATATTATTTTTCCTTCATAGATCTTTTCCTTGACATTGGAAATTATTAATATTACACCACCCTTATTTTTTCTTTTTATATATTAAAAAGTATTATTTTATATTTGAGAAAATTACACATAACAACCTTTATCATTCATATTCTATGATTGTATATAACCGTAATTTTAATTATAATATATTCCCTTTGTGAATACCCTATTTTTTATTCATTTGATTGAAGGGTGAAATAATAGGTTATATGCCTGTTTAATTTTCTAAATTATTATCATAATAATATTACCCTTATCTTTATAGTGTGAATAAAATATTCATTATTATTTTTATTGAATGGTATTTACCAATAATTTTGCTGGATTCCATGGGAGGCCTAATAATTTTCCATTTGATTATAATGTTACGATTATTTATGGAATTATAGAATATTTACCTTTGTCAGTCCATTTTAAAATGAGATGAAACCTATTTTCAATACACATGTTTTTTATAATGGGTTCAATTAAACCCATTGTAGAACATTTGGTTCATTATTCTATAATAATAAAATTATTTTCATTGAAAAATTTATAAAAACAACTTTATTTCCATTGTTTATTTATGAATTAATATTATAATGGGGTTTTATAAAGTGGAACATGTAATTATATATTAAGTAGGAGTAGGGTACTATATTTAGTATTAATGTATTTTATTAGTCTAAATATCTCTTGATATAAGTATTAATGAGTAAATTTTAGTTTCTCATAGGATTCAGAACTAATGGTCTGGCTAATGAAAGTAATGATTCCATGAAATAATGTTTTATTCCATATTTTAAAGAGGACATTATTTCAATCATAATAATATTTTAATTTTATTCACTCATTTATCATATTTATTGACTCATTAATGTGTTTTTCTTAAAGCCTTATTCGATCATGTCTGATCTAAAAAAATTTATGTATAATTTTAAAAATATTTTTCATCATACTCACATTCCAATCTTAATTTCACTAATGATATATGATTGTTATCACATAGGATTACCCTTGGTGAGAATATGAGATAACCACTTTTCTTTTGGTTCCATTTTTCTATGTTAGAATGATAGAAAAATTATGGAATGTGTGGATTATTCTATTATATGGATATTTTTTGGGAGATGATGAAGTATCAATTTGGATTGAGAACTTTCATATTTAATGAAAAAAAATTCGAATTGATTAAAATAAAATGGGACGTATTTTCATAATTCTTAAAAATTATATACATAAAACATATAGGTATTTTATTATAATGAAATATTTTCTTAAATTCATTCAATTTATATGGTCACAATTTTGGGAAGCTATTATAATGGATTTCATAATATTCCAAGAAAAAATATATTAATCATGACCCAAGTAGATTGTCTAAGAGGCTGAGGAAATAACTACTCAGTATAAACATACTAGCATTCCCAGTATTCTTGGGAAATATAATTTGATCTTAATACTTATATATTTCCAGTTAATTATTCCATGGAATAATCCGTGGAACAGATATTTTTTTTAATTATTCTATGACATTCTTAGAGACAACAAGGAACTAGTCGAATAATTTTTGGGTTTATCTCTGGTATCATTTTATAACATGAAGATCAGAAATGATTATATATTTACGCTTCTGAACTATATTATTATTTTTTAATTATATCACATTAACATAAGTTTCGTTTAATGATTATATATGAAACCAAATTGGTGGTTCCCTACTGGTTTATAAACACATATTTATTGGGAGGACATAGAACATGGGTACCCGCGTATCCTTCAGTAATGCCTAGTTTAGCTTTGGGAGCGGATTATAGTAGCTTGATTGAGTGAGAAAACATGTACTAGATTTGATAATGGAATATGTGAGGTGTGGATATTGGTGTTGGTCCTAAAAATATTATATTTCATTTATTTATTTTAATATATGATTAGTCATGTGGTTTTCATTATTGACTGACTGAATGGCCCAAAGGCCGAAATTATTATTGATTTAAGATAAGCCCCTTTTAAGGGTAAAGGGGGAAACCAAGACTTAATGGATGTCAAAACATTACCAAAATTCAAGAAACAAGGGGTTGAAACCCAGAGAAGACTATGGAGAAGTGCCTCTACCCAGCATCAACAACAATATCGCCTGCCTCCACTAAAGAAAGACTGATCAGCAAGTAGTCTCGTGCATGAATGCACGGGAACGGTACCGATGGCGAAGCCATACCCTCTCAATATTCCGAATCCGAAAAGTCATGCATGGAGAAGACAACCAGCCCTATCCTCATCTGATGCAAAAAACTTGTAGCATGTCCGAGTTCCCCATAGGAGAATCCAATTCACTTCCAACACCTCAAAAGGGCACACCCAAACCCAAATACATATCTAAACAATTCTAATCCCAACCACACCAAACCAGGACCTGTAGAAAACAACAACAGAACCAAAACACATGGCCTCCCCCCCTCCAAGCCACTGGAACCGGCTCTGAGCTCACCGAAGCACACAAGAACCGACAGCACACTGGAATGAAGACGGATCCCGGATCCATCTCTGTCAACGCAATGTGCAAACCAAATCCGCAACGATATCCCGAAGCCGGAAGAACACCAGAGCCGAGGACGAACCCCGATCTGAGACAAGATCCTGAAACCGTGACAAAATCACAAATCCAGCAGTGCACATAAGCCGAAGATGAACACCTGAGCCGAGACGAGTTCCCAAAGCCACAACAAAATCCCAAATCCCGGAGCACACAATAGAGCCAAAGATGAACACCTGAACCGAGGCGAGATCCTGATGTTGAGATGAGATCCCACATCCAGGAGTGCACTGGAATGGAAAAAAAACTCACCCAAGCCAAGGCGAGATCCCCAAACCGAACTGCCAGGGAATCCACCGCTAAGGCTAGAACAGAGCTTGGCCATGCGGAACCGTCACCCAATGACGCCGAGCTGAGAAGATACCATCGACACTGAGGTCGGGCCATGCCGGAGGAGGGAAAGAGATGAATTGATGGGGAAACCCTAGGCACACGTCGAAAATGTAGAAAGTCTCCGCTTAGAGGCACCGTGTGGTTTTCATTATTGTATGTTATCATAATTGTTAGTCTGTAAAAATGCTTATTATAGCATGTTCATTTGATATAGCATTGATTCCTCTTTATTACTTCTATAGTCTGTGATATTTAATAATTATTGATGGTAGTTAGTTATTTTTAGTTTTTCACAATCATATATGAGGGTATAGTCTTAAAATAGTTCCAAATTATACCCCTGTTAATAGTCAGTATCATATAGAGTATCGGGAGACATGTTCAAGGTCCTATTAACTAATACATTGGACTAAGTATTATTATGTGGGGTAAGGATGTTAAATTTTGTATAATTTTAAAAAAAATTCATCTTTTTGATAAAGTATTCATATATATTAAATACAACACATCAAATGTTATGATATTAATATCTTTTATTGTCTAATATGTACTCTTTTTGTGTTCCACATCATCATCATCATCACTATTCTTGAAACCTTATCAATTAATATTTTTCGTGATTTTTTTTAAAAAAATGTAACACATTATATTGTTCATTAAAAAAACACACCAATATTATCCTATGTTATAAATTGATTTTTACAGTCTTACAGTAACTAAATATAAGCCTAAATTTTCCTATGTACCAATATACCATGACTAATTTTAAGACATTAAATGAAATTCACTCTAAATAAAGAATATAACTTTTCATTACATATATTTTTTATCCTCTATATTTCAAAATATACCCATCTTTTGTCCAATATTTTAGTTACTATATTAAAATTAGAATATAATTGTATGATAAACAGACTCATTTTGTTAGAAAATAACACATATTTTCTTAAGTTATAATATATAACAAATAAAATATATTTTTAATACCAAATTTTTTATTATATGGGATTAGAGGTTTTATTAAAAATAATATTTTTAAAAAAAATTCTATTAATGTTGGTGGTAAGATCATATCCATCATATATTATAATGAGCATCTTGATAAATTTATTTTTTCCTACATAAAATCGATTTAATCCTTATTTAATTTTTGAACATGTTATATAATTCAATAATCATAAACCATGTGTATCATATCACATTTTCCATAACAACAAAATTATTAAAAAACTACTTCTCTTATTAAATTATATAAATGGTATAATGATGCACATATGTTATTAGGTTCCATCCAAACTTGATATATTCCATTATATTCCACTTTAAAAATCTAAAACACATTGATTCATCATCTAAATATAATGTACAATATCAATAAATTATTTTAGTTATTCTGAACTCTTATATATTTACTAAAAATCTAAAACATACATTATTAATAATTTATCCTTCCAAATCAAATAATTTATTTTTATAATGTTGATACCAGTAATGGAATCATCATGAAGTTTCATAAACACCTTTAGGATTCCCCTGAAATTTCTATCGAATTGAACCATTTTACATCCCTCAGGAAACAACTTTTTGGTTTCAATGACCTTATCAGTCTAAATAAGGAAAGATTATTGGATGTTAAAATTGACTTGTCATCTGTATGTTTAAATTTTGACAGACTAGTATCATTGATACATACACATAAGCAAGTCATCACATGCCTAGTTTTTCTATCCTCAATACTTTGAAAAAATATGGTATATTATTCATAAGCTCATCATAGTGATTGAGATTTTCTAAAAATTTAATAATTCTATACCTATAAAAACACATATGAATGTATTTAGTCCCTCAATGTCAGTAATATACTTAATCATATTGAATATATGATTGATAAATATAGTTTATTAATTTATTCTAAATCCACTTCCATAGAAACATAGATCAATTACTTTTATGATATGAAAATGAATCAAGATTCATGTTTAGAAGAAAATAAATACTATGGTTTCTTAAGAAACTATTTCAGTGACACATAGAATATTTTTTATTTCATAAGAAAAATAATAATGTTTTTATAATGGAATAAGGAGTAAATTGTATTAATGTTCTTTAATGAAATGAATTCAAAGTTATGTATAGATTATAATGACGTTATCTATCTATAATTAAAGCATTTAATATATCAGTATCATGTTTTATATATATTCTAAACAAACTTTTTTTAAATGTGTTATCACTAGATGAATGGCCTCTTTTAAAAAAATTCATATCCGTTAAATGTTTACAACCTGTATTTCATTATGTAATAAGTATACATTAGTTTTTATCTCGCCAATTAGCTATTATTTAAGTCATTATTCAAATCATATCAGACATGACTTATGTAGAGTTTAGATGATATCCATTTTCCGAAATCCATCATATTGATAAGGTTTTAAGTTATGCTTCACAAGGGTTACCATGAAATGTCTAACTGGATATAAATATAAAAAATGAGGCATCTAACTTTTATGTTCACCTCATTACATAATTTCCTCGATTAATATAATCCATAAGATTATACTTTTTGGAAGAAATTACCCAATTGATTAATCATGGTTTTAAAAAGGACTTCCAATTGAAATAATGAATTAATTATCATTTTCAAGGGGATTTAATCTCACCATATTATCTCATATATTTCCTTCAGTCAACTAATATATTATGTTACTGAAGAAAATTTAAAATTAAACTACATCTATATATATAATTGACTCTCATTCATAAGGATCATGAATCCATTTCAATTAGAGTATTATTATAATATGAAACTAATAATCCCTCTTAGGGAACCATTAGAGAGGCAAATATCTAACCCCAATATTGAAGATAATATATAATTCTCCAAGACAATGGTGAATCTGAACCAAATTTCCTCTACTCAATGATACTCTACTCCGTGGATAAATTTATTCCAACTTAATTCTAACACCTTGAGGTGACTTGATAACATCATATATACATATTAAATCATTTTTCATAAATATTGTTTTCATATCATATTAATTCACACCCCATAACCTATATTTTTAGTGTATTTTAAATTAGCTACATAGTCTTATTAATTCACAATGAATATTCAAAATTTAACAGAAAATTATCTACACATGATATCATTCTCATTATATCATACAAAATAATTTTCTAAATTTAGTAGATAATGGAAGCATAAAAAATTGGGGAACTTAGATTCTTAGTTATGGTAAACATAATAGATAAAAATTTAAGATCATAACTGAGAATTTTATGGACTTGTGCATTTGAGAACACAATCAGGGTATATAACTATGAAATAAGAAAATCATACCCAATAAAACAGGGGTTATAAATCATAACTCATTTGATAATTATTTTAATATAACACATGAGTCATGAGATAGTTGAAACAGGTTTCAATAATATACGATCAGGGCATAGACATAATGTATAACATAAGAATATGGAATTGATATGAGTTTAAAACATGAATCAATGTTAATCGCCGAAAGATCCTTATCATAATGGAATAGAATTACCACATTCCCCTAATATAGTAGGAATGGGATAATCACTTTGTCTCTTTTTATTCATGGGAAACCCTTCCATGTACCACTTCCTTTTGGTTTTGATCTAACCACCCATATACTGCAAACTTTTTGGCATTTTATAATAACTAATGTACGAAAACCGTGTCCTCATGAGTCATAATACTTTAAAAAATCATTGAATTGACAGAATGAACTCACCAATCACAGAATGCTAAATAATACATACGTTTTCTATAATTACTTGAAATCATTCATAATTTCAATAGGAAGCAGATGGATGGTATAATTAACAAATATTACAATGGTTTCATAATAACAATTAATAGATATTGAAATTTATTAATGAGTTCATTATAAGAGTACTTGAAAATTTATTTTAACAATGAGAATAAATAACATTTATATTTTTATAAATTTTAAATGAAAGTATTTAAAATAACAAGGAGTGTAATAATTAAATCTATAAAATCATGAAATACAAAAAAAATATTTATAAATATAAATTTATTTAGACGTGGTAAAATACTTTTATAGATAATGTTTTATAAAATATTATTCTCTTCATCATTTTGAAAAGTATAATCAATAGAAAATGACTCATACTGAAAGAGATAACAATTTTCCTTTATAAATAACCTAAATAAAGTAAATATAAATAAAAATTAACTTAAAAACTAATTTATGTATATATAATGTCATATATAAAAAAATAATATCAACATGTAGGAAAAATAGACCAACCAAAGATATGAGATAATCATAGTCCTTCTTACTAGATATCAAGCAGTCGAATTTTGAACCAAAGAGAGGTTAATTGGTTATTAAACATAAAACCCCTATAAAAATAATCAATGAAAAAATATTTTTTTAGTGATATATAACATCTAATTACTCTATATCTTAATTTATTCATAAACAATCTCATATTCATAGTGATATTGGAATGAAAACCCCTAATGGATTTTGTAATTATTGGATCCAAACCCCTTAAAATAGAGAAAAAGAGATGGATTTATAAACAAATTTAATTTAACAAAAATTATGACAGAACTACATCCATGGGTTTTATATACACCACAGAAAATAAAATGGGTTGTGAATATGTAAAATAACATAGTTAAGGAAAATTGAGATGAGAAACTCCAACCTTTACTACAAACTTCCATGAATATGAGTTAACATAATTTATAGAAAACATGAAAATATTAACCAATTATTTCATTACAAAATTCATATATATTACCTTTAATATTAATTAATTTTTTCACTCAATACATATAAGTTGTTTAGTTATAGGATATTTTCATCACCAGGTGTTAGTAATTTTGATCAGTTTATACCGCTTTTGTATTGGAAATATTGATACTCATTATTTTATACCAATTTCATAATTACAAGATTATGGAATGTAGTGGAATAATTTTTTTTCAATTTATTCTCAGTCTTAGGTTCATATTAATTAATGTGTGGGTATAGTTCATGAGAATGAAATTCATCAGTAATATGTTTCAAGTTATTTACTCATAATAAAATGTTACTCTGTAATGATCATTCATTTTTCATGTCACACTTCCACAAACACATTACATAGGTAATTAATGATTTATATCATATATTTTTATATTTATTTCTTAATAATCATTCAGGTTTAAATCTGTGACATTTGTATATCATTGTTCATGTAGGTGGTTGAAACGATCCAAAAAATAACTTGTTATACTAATGATTGAGCATCTGTATAGTGTTATAAGATAGTAATATAATTTTTTTATAAACATAATTATGTTAAGAATGAATAATTATAATGGATAAAGTTATTTTTAAATAGTTAATATGATATGTTAATTGAAACGGTTGGCGATGAAATAGAATCTTGCTTTGATGAATTTTGTCTTTCTCAAAACAGGTTTCTTTAGAATAAATTATTTAAGATTCAATATTGGAATCAAGAGAATACAATATTATAATAAGTTTTTTAGAGGTAATATGTGAGTATATTCACAAAATAATCAATGGAATGGACTATTTCCAAGAGTGGTAGATAAGAGTCCATTTATAGGTGTGTTTTAAGTGGCATCTTTACAATTACTCACTATGTAATTTGTAAGTAATGTATTTTCCAAGTAATTTGGATAAAAAGTGTTAAATAATTAATATTTTTAATTAATACCTCTATTAAAAAAAATTATATATATGTTTTATGATTTATTAATTTTGTACCACAAAGTTTAACACTACTCACCTAGTGTAACCATTACATATATAACTTAATTTTCACCATCGTATCATATTTTTATATATAAAAATAATATTTTCTATATTAAGTAATTAAAAAATAATGGTTTAAAAAATGGAATCCATTTTAATTGATTAAATTTGTAAATATCAAAATTTTAATTTTAATATAGGATCCTATAACGCAGATGAAGAAATTTTAGAAAAAATATATTTTTTTTAAAAAATTAATTTATATGTATAAAATATCATTATTGGAAATTAGATTAAAATGATTTATTTTATATTTTATATTTTTAGTAAATATCAACAAAATTATTATTTATTAATGACTAATTTAATTTAGTAAAATAAAAATACATTACACATAGAAGAACAACTCCATCAATATTTTTTTACATTGAATTATTTCATCTTTATATATATATTTAACAATTATAACGTGAATTTTTATTCATTTTCTATATGTATAAAGAAATATTTCATTACAGTTCGACTACAAATATGAGAAATTTACATTTAAATAAAAAATATATATAAGATAATAAAAACAAGGTTTAAAAATAAATCATTTTTGAATCATAAATAATTAAATTAGTCTTCCTTATATTTCCATGACTATTTATTTATTGGTATTAAGTATTATAATAATTAATCATTATACTTTATCAATAAATTTTATTAATATAATTATTGAATAGAAATAAATTAATAAATATAAGAAATTCATTAGATGTGCGGATTTATAATAAATAGTTCTTTCATAGCTAAATAATCCTCTCATGATTTTTTTTAAAATATTTTATTTTATTACAAATAAATTATTTATAATGATATTTTTATTCTATATAATATTTTTATATATTAAGTACATAGATCTATTTCTATAATGGTAATATGTTTAGTGGTATCATATCCAATGATTATGTATATTTTTATAATTGTAATATAATGGCAATATTAACCGAATTTTTAATGATATTCATATTTATGTATATATAATACTAAAACTAGTGGAAATGATCAAAAATTGTTGCATAAGATCTCCATGCATTGAATTATCTAACCTTATAAAACTAGGATAAAGAATATTTTAAATATGTGTACCATCCCCCCAATGAGCTTCTATAACATCTTTAAACCACCATATTGTATAATGAAGATCATACTAGTCAACCGAAATATACCACTCTTTAGGGAATATGTGTGGTCAATATATGAATCATATATCATATTAATGGGATCCACCAAGATCCATGGAATGTTATGGAATTTATTGTAAATTAGATGGTTGAAAAAAACTATAGGAACCATGGATTATCAACCATGAATTTGGAAATTACAACAAAATTCATTAGATATAATCACGTGGAAGTAGAAATTATAATTTATTCAAGTATTTCAATCAACAATTCATGCCTTAACTAATGAATTATAATTCCCAAGAAAATTCCTTTTCTTGTTTATTCATTTCAATAATGAATACATCTACTCGCATGCATTCCATCTTATGAATTAATTCTTTACATGATAACTTATATGATATATATATTTTAATGTTGACACTTTAACATTAATTCATGGATTATCAATGGTTGCATTGTATCATGCATACTTCAAGCCCTATAAAATGTTATCTCAACATTTTATCAAAATACACATTTCTTGAATCCTATAATATATCCTTTGAATCATAATATTAGGCCATCTATTCAGGATATGTGGGAATAAATTTATTATAAATAAATTTATTTAATAAAAATCATCTCCTTCAATCTCACAATTACATTAAATCTTTAAAAATTTCTATTTCACATTTTATTGTATTATGTATAGTTACATATGAAATCATTAACAAAATTAAATTTGAATATATTTAAAAAATCATATGGAATAATAAAATAATATCTAAAATGTTTCAAATTATATTTAATAAATTATGAATTTGAAAATAAAAAAAATTGGATTAATTCTAAAAACCATTTTAGTGGAAATTATTTGGACAATCTCATTACATATTCCTTCAATGACAAATTATGTCTATATGGGTCTTTTTATAATGAAACAATTTGAATTATGTGATCAAAAAGTGTAATAAAAGAGCATCCCAAAGAATGAAATAAATTATAATTGAGCTATGATGGGATCTAGTGAGATCTCAATTATACATTTGTATATCTATACATATATTCACTAGTCACATCAATTGTTATCATACACTCTCATATTTTATCTATGTATTGGACAATAAGTGACCATGGGAGATGAATTATGCCCATCTCATCTAGTTAGCTCATACATTATTGATACTATAATTGTAGGGTAACTATATGGATGAATATAACACATGTCATTCATCTTTATTGGTGATCACATCTCATGTCCATCATATGAATATATAATAACTTCATATATACTATCTAGGTTTGTTTTTAAACTCCATGGTCTATCTCAATTAGGGGGAATATGTCATAATCAACACATGGGAGGAAAAATACCATCATAGTTGAATCTAACATATAAAATTATCATAAACCTACCCAAACACCCCTAATTAGCTATGTCACTTTTGAATTGAGTAATAAAGGTATAAATGTTTGAAGGTTCCATGGCTAACTATCTGTCCAACCATTGGTAGAGGGGAACAAATTGGATCCATGCATGACTATTAAACCAATGAAATTGTGTATGACACTCCTTACAATATACTTCATGGGTGCACCAATGAACATAATAAATTTTTCCTCTATTATGTGCCTCGTGAACATATTTTGATTCTATATAAGAGAATACTTTTCATGGTTCCCATATTAATTTTTCATGTCCTGTAGAAATCAATGAAAAATATTAGTTTTGGATAACTGAAATTCATACATATAAAAGAGAATTATCGTTACACTTCTTGAAATGTATGGAGGTATATATTATTGAATCAAATGAAAAAGCGTGATAAAATGTAACCTTGATTTTATATGATAAATTATATATTCTTATAGTATTTTAATAATACCTATAAAATAAATAATGTCCTCTTTTTTGTCATATCATGTATGATATACTACCATATCATCCTTATGCATCTTTCATGTCTTAAGTTTTTTGTTACCTCATTACATCTCTATGTAATTATTAACACATCCAAATTTCACAATCTAAAAAACCTCCAATTAAACTCTTTATATAGTAATGTAAATGAAGAAACAAAATTTTTATTTTGGTGATATTTTGGAAACATATTACTAATGTTCAACAACTTAAAAATATTTAAGCTTCAAAAACACCCAAATAAGAAATGTTATGATGTGAATTATTATTGACTATTTAGAACTCCTTCTAAGTACACCATCATCATTCTAGGAACCATTTAAAAAAAATTCTATTGAAACATTTTTTTAAATATTGTATAAATTTTTATTTTTAATTTCTTATTTCATAAAAATCTATTTTATGATTAAGTGATGTCCATTTTTTTCTTTAAATAATTTTAACTATTTACATTTCATTTTACCATCATAAAATAAAACTATTTTATGATATAAGGTGATATTTAATTTGTATTCTGGATGAAAAAACACACTATTCACTGTCTTTATAACATCTCTAATCCAATCAAACTCCCATTAATCTTTTAAACACTATATTCCTTTTCAAATATATTTCTAAAATACCAAAAATAATTTAAACTATGAAATATCATATATTTATTATATGTGTTTGGTGTATTTTCATTAGAAAATAAGACTATTATAATATACCATTTATTGTTAGTGAGAAAAACTTGCCTCATATTTTAATAAGAATATGGATAAAAAAATTATCTTGTATAATTATTTTAACTTATTCTAATCCCGTAACATGTTGTAGAAACCTATGAATCATAATCCATGTTTTTTCATTTAATCATATTCTTATGTTCATGAAAACTATTCTTTAATAAATTAATTCACGTATTATATTAGAGATATTTGATTAAGATAAAACTATTTTGGTTTGATCAATCTATGAATAATATATTCCTTTACATTCAAATCGTGGACACAAAATCCTTTTTTACCACATGAATGAAAAAAAATATTTATTAATTATTTCCTAGATTTTGAACTTATTTTATAATTATTAAACATATGAAATATATATTTACTATCATATACCTAAAAACATTGAGGATATAAATACTAATATAGTGATAGCGGAAATGGACATTCGATAGTGTTTCTAAAAAAACATCAGGTGTCCAATTCAATCCCATAATATAAAATCATTACTCATTCATAATAATATCCCTATATTTAAATGGACTTAAATGAAATCTTAAGGAAATTTTATTGGACTCCCCAACCAAATATTCATTTTATATTTTCATGTCTTACCAACATGTACTATCCACATAGAACCAAAACCTAGATATAATATTCCCAATTCATCTGTTCTCAATAGTTGGAGAATATTAGATAATTTTTTAAGAACTCATTCACATTTCCAGAAATATTCCATTAATTAATATTAGAAGAATTTTATAACCAAAAAATCCTTATAGGATGTATTATATTTATTCAAGTAACTAGAATACTCAATATTATAGGGTATATGAGAGGATATTAAACATCATTTTCATGAAATTCATTTAAATCCATTGGTAAATAATTTTATTATTATCAAATAAATCTAGTTTACCTAATTGGGAAACTTAATATACTAGTTATTTTGGAAGTTATTTATCCAACACATAGAATGCTTCTTACATAAAAAATTTTCTTAAGTTACCAGTTATAATAGTTTCTTATATTATTATTATATTTCCATAGATTGATTTAAAATTTATGTTTGATGACACAAATGTTATTATCCCACACTAAATCTTATATTATATGAGTATAAATTATAATAAATATTTAGCATAGAATTTTACAAAATAGGCTCCCACTAAAATGACGAATACTTCAGAATTACAACATATCCATTTATGAGATAAGGTTCATATTTCACTATGTAATGATCCTTTTATAGAGTTTATCTCACTAGTTAGCAATTTTGGTAATGAATTATCGCAATCATATAATATATTATTCTTGGATTGTCTAGTTGAAAAATTTATTTCAAATCTATTCCTTTGGAAACATAATCTTATTAGGGTCTCCCGTATATTATAACTGAAATAAAATTCTCATGAAAAGATAAATGTAAAATATTTTGGAACCCATATTTAATATGACCGACCCAGGAATGATAAAAGATCACTTATTATAGTCATTCCTTATAATAGATAATCTAGAGGCACTATGCTTTGGTATAACCTACCTTATTTTTTGATCAATTTCCTGAAAAGTTCATATTCAGATGGAATATAACAATTAATATTTTATTCGGATTTAATATTACTATCTTATCTCTTTTTATTCTCTTTTATATACATTATTATATGGATTTCATTTTGTAATTATATTCCCAAACCTAAATCAATATGTTCAAACCATATTGAAGTATAACTCATTCCATAACTCACAGTTTGTGTTACTCACCCAAATATTGATGTAAAAAATATTTAGTCATATCCAAATGCATATAATGTATAAGATACATGAATTAATATTAGAAAAAAATGAATTAGTATAGCATTGTTACACAACATAAGTGGAATAAGAACCAATGTGTTTTGTTGAAAATACATATGTAAGTTGGATAAGGTTATTCTTATACAATTGATAGAGATTCATGAAATCCAAATGGTTTTAGGAAAAAGGATATTGGAAGCTATAGAGAAGTATATATTGAGGATATAAATTATGTTGTAGGATGATAAGATATTTTGGTGTATTTTATTTATAAAATGTTTCACATCATAGTACCCAAGGTCTCACCATATAAGATGTATGGGTGAAGTTGTTTCAATTAGATTAAGGTTATAAGTGCCATAGTATGAAATTATTCCATGAATTATTTCCTATATAAGGTACCAAAATAGGTCATGTAATGGTAACATAAGACTTTTGTAAAAATATCTTTTCAAATCAATGTTAAATACACCATATAAGTAGGTGTTCATGTAAATGAAGATCAAAATAAAGAGAAGAATTACATATAGAATGGTAGAGAAGAGTGTATTCTGTCATAGTACACATTATTATTCCATAATAGATGATTTTTAATTGTGAAAAGATATATTTTATAACCTATTCGATGGTATCCTTTTCAACTATTTATCTATGTATAGATTGATCAAGGATTCCTATATCATGGAATTCAAATCAATGTTGATCAGGAAATTAAATAAGTGTGACTCTTACATTCTATAAAATTCATCTTCAAATCACTAAATAGTATTAAAATTTCAATCATATACCTTATAAGGATAATGTGAATTAAAACAAGAAATAAGATACCATCACACTGCAGTGCCTGTAATAGTGAATGTTTTGTATATTTGTGATAATATCATGAAAAACAGAATGTAATGAAGTCTTATGGATGAAGATATTTTCACACCATAAAATTATTTATTGATGTGGAAGGATTGATTTAGGTAGAATATATTAATTTATATTTAAAACCCTATATGAGATTATTCAATATTTGAAGGGCCTATAGTACAACTTGTTCAATGAGTTGAATTAGTTTATAAAGATAATGTCTTGATTGTGGGTGAGTTATGTTGATGCTAAATAAATGGTCTATATGTAACTATTCAATTAGAGGCCACACCATAAGATAAAAATTCAATGTACCATATTTTTATTGAGATCACATTTAAGGACATAGTAGAATGAGGAACAACATAGAAATTTCATAAATTGTATGACCACACCATTGATGAAGGGACCATGTCATAGTTATGAAATTTTGTAGATAAAACAATACTCAAATCTGGATTTATTTCTCATGATTTTAGTGACCTGAATGGATTTTAATGGAACAAAATGAACATAATAAATTTTTATGAAATGTAAATAAATATAAAGAATTGAGAGGGATATAATATTCAAATAAAATATAAAACTAAGGGTTATATGTTTATAAAACTTCCGGTACTATTTCTGTAAATTTAATCAGAATTGAGAGTATATAAAGAGATTTGAATTTTAGAGATAATATGGAAATGTATTTATATATCAATGAAGTAGAATTTAAATGAAGAGTTTCAGAAATTAAAAATCCTATAAATGAACAAGATATTATTTTAATTATATAGGTTAGTATATTTTTTGTGAAGTAGAAATAGAGATCAATAGAATATCTACCAAGAATAATTTGATTCATATGTTACTGGACATTGTGGTCAAACATGTGATTAAACTACAATAGTCTTATATGTCAATAAATTATGGGTGTTCATCCCAAAATTGTGCACAAATTATTAGATGGACAGTGATATTTTTCGGTGAACTTACCTTGTCCGTAAACAATATTTTTAATAATTGTGATATCATAGTGATTTAGTTCATCAACACATTTCTGATTCCATGCTCCTTGGATTATCTCGAAATTGTGAGTCATGTGAAAATACATGTGTTCATGTGTATTTTTTATTATATTTATACAATAAAAAAGTGGGATAAAAATACATAATATTTAATAAAGGGTTGTCCATGTATTGTTACAATCACATCAACATAGAATACATTAAATAAAAATTGGTGAATTGTGGAGATAAGTTGTCAATATCATTAGGTCATTGATATTTTAAAGGAATTATTATTTTCATAGGAATGACATTTGCACTCTTATTCACCCCTCTATGTAATATCTCAACTAATTCCTTTGAGTTACCTATAATTAATATCAAAGTATAGATTTATTTTCTATTGTATATTATTTTCCTTGGGATAGATCTATTATATTTAAAATTAATGGAATCTATAAGGAAATATCATTTATCAGATGGAAATCATTTATCCAATTGGAATAATGAGATCATTTCATACATTAATGATCATGTGGTTATTACACATGAATATTCTATAGTTGGAATAATGTTTTGATATTTTAGAGGGTTAGTTTTAAAATAGACCAAAGGAATTTACAAATTGATTCTTGTGCATTTAAGTAATTAAATATGTATTTAAAGGAAAATGTGTTCAATAATATTTCATAGTAGAATATTTTCAAAGACATGTGGATAAATCTAGGATACTATTATACTATAGAATCTATAAAATCCATGGGTAATGATGGTGAATAATTCCTTTTGTAAAAATAGAAAAAAGAAGAAAGTGTCCATCATGATTATGAGATCTCTATTTTGTGTAACTAATTATAAATAAATTTTTCTTTTTTTAGTCTAAACATAGTTTAGAGGAATCTATTGAAGAAAAAACACATCATCTATTACAATGTTGAAAAAATATGTGACTATGGTATGTGTAGTCAACGTCGAGTATCATATCTAAGGAGTGTTAATCAATCCACCAAGAAGAGTGTAAAGTATTTCAAGAATCGGTGGATCAAATTTGCGCCATGCATGAAGTCAATATTTAATTTGTAATAGAATTAACATTAGTAAAAATAGGATAAACATGAAATAAGTTTCATTGAATTTTGATATGAAATTTATGGGCACAATGGTAAAATAAAAAAAATTGGGTTTTAAATAAATTTCCTCAAAATAAAAAATAAAAAATCAAATAAAAAAGAATGGATAGAGTGGATAACCCCTATAGAAATTCTACTAGAATAGTTTATATGAGTTGGCATGGAAGATTTCCGAGATCTAATAGTTTTATTTTTTATGATTGATAAAAAGGATGTGAAAATATGAAATCATAAAGATAGGATTAAAACCTATGATAAGAGGAATAATGTTATCTCTAGGGTTATCCCAAATTATAACAACAACTTTATTCTGGATCTGAATTATTCAAAAAAGGAATATATAATATGAATGATGAGATATAGATCTGAAATTTGTACATAAGGAGTAGATTCCTGAATAGCATGGAAAGAGATACCCTCAAAATAACAATATTAAATGGGTATACTATAGTGGATGTATTGTGAACAGTATGGGTTTGTGATTTTAATCCCAAAGACCATGATATGGAAGAAAACCTATAATAATAGCCTCTAAATAAATAAAATACCACATTAACTATGATTACTTTTGAAAAAGTAAATTTTTTTATAACATTAGTTATTAAGAAAGGAATTACAATTGGAATGAGTCATTAAAGGAAATATATTCCATATCAAGGTATTACAACATTGTGACATACATAGATATATTTTTCTTGATAAAAAAGCATTTTAGGATATAAATTGAGTTGTAATCCTTTTAAGAGAATGATAAAGCTCAAAAAAGGATACATCAAGAACCAATTCCTTATAACACATAATAGCCCTCCATAAAAGAAGAAACAAGTGTGGAATTTAATGAAAGGTATTGTAAAATATGTGAAAAAAGAATGATGAAAAAATATAACAAGATAGAATGAGGTAAAATTGGATTTAATATACATAAAAGAGTATTCATTCTTATGTGGTATCACAAAAAAAATCATAATTAGAATGATAAATACCTATGGAAGTTTCCTCCAATGGATAAGTAAGATGGAAGAAAGATCCACTAATTTTGTAATTCAAGAATAATATTAAATAAGTGGAATCTATTCAAAACTTGTTGAAAATTCATAGAAAAGGATGAAAATGAGTTATCTCTATTAAAAATTAATGTCTGTAACTAGTTTCAAACAAAAAAAATATCTATTTTAAAATGGATTAATAATCCAGATAAAAAATAATTGAATAAGAATAATATCACGAATTTGTTATAAAAATCCATTATATTTTAGAAGGGGTAAAATTTTGTAGATGAAAGGTTGGTACAATATGGCATGCCTCATTACTCATCTTCAATAAATATTTGGTACACCTCTCTCAATATTCATTAAATAATTATAACATAATTAGATGGTGTAGAAAATTAGTGGAGATATAATCCATTGGATAATAATTATTGAAAAGAAAGAAATTTATATCAATGGTACATCTATTAAATCCGGAAAATGTTTGTACCAAGTGATATTTCAATAGTTTCAAGTTATGATTATTATCAAACTAGAAGGTGTATACGGTGAAAATATTCAATGTTGATAACTATATGGAAATGGACTCAATTATCGAATTTGTTTTCTCAAATAAATACATAATATAATAACGAATATCAGGTTAATTTTGGTTTATTACATTTTTTATTGGGATACATGATTTTATTAATATTTTAATTACTTATTGAATACTCCATTTACTTATTTTATATGAAATTTTCATAATTTTTGTGAACTATTAATGTTTAAATACTAAGTATAATGTTTGAGCATTTTTATAAGTAGTCCAATTGAGCCAGTTTACTATTTTATTTATACCTCTCACCCTACTGATTTTAATTGGGTTGTTATTCTTTTTTAGTATTCCTTATTCAATTTCTCACATATCATTAGTTGTATTAATGGGACAATTCTTCCATTTTAGGGATCTTATGGTCAACACAAATATTCCCAAACAATTTGTGATGAAACTGGACCATCAATGATGATTGAGTTATTGGTCTAAATCCCGAGACCCAAATTTTATGAAACTCCACCATATGTTCTAGATTATCCAAGGTAATCATTGATAAAATTTTTATGGTCCCAATACAAGAAAAAGGGGCCCAACTAATGCCATGAAGTCCAGCCCAACATTCTAGACGAGAATTAAAATCCGGACACTATTCATCACATATCACATTATATAAAAATCAAAGAGAGATGAGATTTTGTAGCATGAAAGAGGAGATATAGGAGGCCTACTTTATTGAATAAATATATCGGTTTTGAAGGCATATTCCTTTTAAAAAACCCTTTTCACATTTTGGACTTACAAAAGACTAGATTTAAATGGCGAGATTAAAATTCTCTAATCAAACAGCCATAACATTGGATCCATAGATCCAAATGCCTCTTAATTTTTCAATCATTCTCCCAAAATTATTATATACAACTTTAGAGAAATAGATATCTTAAGATTGTGTTGTCTAGATGTCAAAATCATCGAGCCAAGTGGAGGTACAAATTGGGAATGCAAACTGTCCACTTCCATGGGCTATAAATACATCCCGCTCCTCTATTTCAAAGTGGTTGGCAATTCAAAAAAGAGAATCACATATTGGCATGACCAAGTCCTTTCCAGATTCTTGGTAGGACCTGACATACTCATGTTTTAACTTGATTTACCCTACCTCTTCTCATTGTTTCCTTTCACTTTTGTGTTGTTCTTCATTTGTAATCTTTTAAGTTTGAGTTTTGTAATTCTGTTTTAATGAAAGATTCTTCTTAAATAACTCTTATTCTCATCCACCTTTTGTAGTTAAATATTAATATTATTAAAATAGTTTAAATACAATATAATACCCTTCCTTCTGTAGATTTCTCATTCAATCAAAAGTGTAATTTTAATTATCATCATTGTTTGTGTGTGTGTGTGTGTGTCGATGCACCACTTGCTTCTTATCCATTTTTTTCTTCTCTTATTAATTTATCATCATAATCATTATAACCAGATTATAAAACACCAAAATAGATGAGTAAATATATTATTGGGGTGAGTCATAATTTAGGTATGTTAAGTGATTGATATTATTTGGTCGATGAATATTCTTTGAATTCACATTGTGTATGTTGGACATAACATGTCATGGATTAATGACTTATTTTATCTAACATCAAGTTTCCATTGATTATTGGAACCATAAATACACCACCATCAACAAGATCTGATTTTTATTAGAACCTTAATTTTAGTTAACGCCTGGATTAAATCCTTAACAGTTAGTAAATATAATCAATGTTATCTTTTGAAGTGGGTGTTAATTTAATTCAATATAATGCAAGGCTCAATGATTTCATAATCTTAACTACCTAATGATGAACTCACCGCAATATTTTTCAATTTTTTAAATCAATCATAATCAATCAATCATTTAAAATAAGCTTTGCAACCCCCCCCCCCCCCAATCAGAATACTATCAACTAAAAACAATCGACTATTAAAAAAAAGTATCATCACCGAGGGTTAGAACCAAGTGATGCTATACACATTAGCAGAGCATCAGATATTTTACCAGTCAATAGGTGACAATATTCATTGAATTTCAAATGACATCATTGCTGGGGATGGTGCGTTATGTAGTCATTAGTTTCTGGTTATTGTAAAAAAAAGAGAAAAACAAAACAAAATTTAAAAAAATTGATTAAAAACACAAAGAAAACCCATCTTACTATTCCTTCCAACATCTCTCTGAGTGCCCCTTATCCTCACAAACAATCCCGTTGATTTTTTTGACCCTAAAATTGAGCAAAAACTTCGCTAACATAGAAGGAACATAAGATAAAATCAAATAATTCCATAACCAGTCCTTGTCCAACCAATTTAATTAGATATGGCCAATCCTAGGGAACAAATAATTAAAGAACTTTCTACCCTTGATATTAATTACCACCCTCTTGGTATTCAATATCAAAACATAGAGGCTAACTTTGATATCAAATCATTTTTGATTCAACTTCTCCCTCATTTCCACAGGCTAGTCGGTGAGGATACACATCTTCAACTTAAAGAGTTCCAAGTGGTGTGCTCTACCATGAAGCTTCAAGTGGTTTCTGTGGAAAAAATCAAACCATGAGCATTCCATTTCACCATAGATGACTTTACTATGTCTTGGATCTACTACCTTCTTCCAGGTTCCATAACCACCTAGAATGGCATGAAGCGACTATTCTTAGAGAAATTATTTCCTGATTCTCATATTTCTTCTATTCCAAAGGAAATAAGTGGTATCTGTCAGTTCCCAAGTGAATCAATAAATGAATACTAGGAGAGGTTAAAAAATCTTGTTGCAACCTGCCACATCACCAAATCCCTAATCAACGCTTGATCCAACACTTCTCTGAGGGGATATTGGCTATAGAGAGAACTCTCATTGATGTCGCTAGTGATGGTGCTCTTGTTGATTAAACTCTCATAGCTGCAAGAGATATCATAAGTAACGTGGCTGCAACCACACAACAATTCCATACTCGAGCATATGATCAAGTAAAAAAAGCCCAAGATAATCAATCAATTGATCCGAAAAAGATGACCGAGTGGATGAGTGAATTTATAGGTCTTGTGCGACAACTAGCTATGGCTACCAAATCCCAAACCTCATCTTCTCCTCAATCAATGTTTCATGGGCCTATAAAAAACTATGGAATCAGTAACTCTTCATCTCATCCAACTAACACATGACCAAAAATTCAAGAGGATCAATCTGATTCATCTAGACCAATGGAGATCAATGCAGTATATGCTTTGTGTAACACTAACCCTCAACTATCAGGTTAGTTTCTTATAAATTTCAACCAACCTCACTCTGAGCCCTTCTCTTCTTCCTATAACCAAGGCTTGAGGTATGGTAATCCCATCTCTCATCCCCCTAAATTTCCTCCACAAAACCCAAACGAGTTTCAATAGGGTCAAGGTGTTGGTAATTTCCTTCAAACATATCCTTTTATTCCTCAACCTCAAAGGAACTTTCCTCCTCTAGGATTCCATTTTCCTAGTGAGCCTTCCCAATTCCAAAACGAAAACAATCGATTTCCCAAGAACCAAAATCTAGGTAATCCCAATCCGAGACAAGACTCTTATTCTAATAAACCATGGGAATGTACAGCGGCAGATCATGCCTATTTCACCAATTCCAACCTCAAGAACATTAAAACTGAAAGTGGTCAACTTTCAACCCACCTTAGTCAGCAAAAACCATCCAATTCTTCCCAACATCCAGATCAACCATTACCCATCCCCAAGGGTAATGTAAGTGCAATTGAAATTAGATCAAGAATGAAAATTTCTATACCTAATGATAAGTCGTCCAACCCTCCTTTGAATGTTGACCTAGAAAATGAAAAGAAAAAGAAACATGAAAAGGAACCTGAAACCATTACCTCACCTCCTTCAATTCCACTTAGTAACCCAATTCCTTTTCGTCACGAAATTTCTAAGACAAAGAAGTCCTTCGAACCTGATCCTAAAATGCTCGACATGTTTAGACATGTTGAATTCAACATTCTCCTATTAGATTCCATAAAAAAAATTCCAAAGTATTCCAAGTTTCTCTAGGAGTTTTGTACCCAGAAGAGGCAACTTTGGATCTTCAAAAATGTTTCCACCCAGCAGTCTATTCCCATAAAGTGCAATGATTTAGGGACCTTTACGGTTCCATTCCAAATTGAATGTTCCAAATTTGATGACGCACTCATAGCCATAGGAGCCTCAATTAATGTAATGCCCAAATCCATATTCTCCAACCTTGGTCTAGGTCCCTTACATCCAACAGGTGTTGTTATTCAGTTATCCAATTGAAGAACTGCTAGTTCTGAGAGTATAATTGAGGATGTCCTTTCCCAAGTCAATGATATTATCTTCCTTGATAATTTCTATGTCCTTGACATGGAAGGTAAGATGAAATATTCTCAATCTCCACTAATTCTAGGAATACCATTCCACATGACTACGAGAACAAATATTGATGTCCATTCAGGCATCTTATCCATGGAATTCAGTGACCAACAGGTCAAGTTCAGCATTTCCCAATCCATGCAATACCCATATGAGGATCACTATGCATTTTCAATCAATGCTTCTGATGAAACTTCTAAGAGTCAATCAAACTCTAATCCACCATGTTATCCATGTTCAAATGAGAAAGGATCTTGTGAAATCAGCACCATGATTAACTAATTCATAAATGGTTAATTTCATGTGCACCTATCATTCATAGACTCAATCTATCTAGAGGTAAATGAAAACTCTCCTAAATCCCTCATCAACTCTGATCTTTATTGCTCCACCTTGAACAGTATTAGGAAGTTGAATCTAAAGAAACTGAAGTCCCTTCCTCCATTTCTAAGTTTTCTATCCCACAAATGAAAGATGAGACTGATCTGAAACCTCTAATTGAACACCTACTATATGCATTCCTTTTCCATGATCACTCTTATCCTATCATTATCTCTTCATCACTTACCGAATCTGAAGAGTCCTAACATGTTCAAGTGTTACTGGAAAACAAAAAGGCCTTAGGGTGGACCCTAGATGACATACCAGGAATCAACCCTACCCTTTTCATGCATCACATCTATCTTGAGGAGACATCCAAACCAATTAGACAACCACAAAGAAGACTCAATCCACTCAAACTTGAGGTAGTTTTGGAAGAGATCACCAAGCTTCTTCAATCTGGTATTATCTACCCAATTTCTTGATATTGAATGGGTTATTCAAATTCAAGTTGTACATAAGAAGGATGGGATAACTTTTATCACAAATAAACATTGAGAGGTATTCACAAATCGAGTGAAGAAAAAATGGAGTGTGTTCATTGACTATAGGAAATTGAATTTTGAAACAAGAAAACATCACTACCCTCTTCCATTCCTTGATCAAATTATAGAACGATTAGCTAGAAAGTCATATTATTGCAGCCTTGATAGATACAACGGCTACTTCAAAATCCCAATCGCACCTATGGATCCAGAAAAGACTACTTTCAAATTCCCCTTTAGAACATATGCATATAGAAGAATTCCTTTTTGGCTTTGCAATGCTCCTACAAAATTGTAGAGGTGTATGATGAGTATCTTTTCTGAATTCATTGAATACTGCATGGAAGTCTTCATGGATAACTTCACCATATATGGTGATTCATTTTAATCTTGTTTGAATTCAATCTCTCTAGTCTTGAAAATGGGTGTCAAGTGTAATCTTGTGTTAAATTTTGAAAAATGTCAATTCATGGTTGAAAATGAGATTGTTCTAGGGAACATAGTTTCAAAATATGGTATTGAAGTCGATCCTTCCAAAATTGAAGTGATCCAATCACTTCCTCAACCCACATCTATTTGAGACATCCATTAATTTCTTAGTCATTTTGGTTTCTATCAGATATTCATCCATTTAATCAGTCGGATTTCCAACCAACTCACTCGGTTGTTACAAAATGATGTCACTTTCCATATAGATGTGGTTTTCAAGAGAGCCTTTGTTGAACTCGAAACTAATCTAACATCTACCCCATTAATCCAACCCCCAGATTGGTCCTTACCCTTTATGTTGGTGTATGCTGCTTCTAATATAGCTGTTGGGACTGTTCTTGGTCAAAAAAGATAAATGATTCTTCATGTAATCTATTATGCCTAAAAAACATTGGATGAAACTCAATCTTTCTACACTGTCACTAAAAAGGAACTTTTAGCAGTGGTTTTTTCCAAGATAAATTCTAGCCCTATTTCTTTGGTTCCATATTATTTATCTTCAAAGAATATTCTTCTCAAATGTTCTTAATCAATAAAAGTGATTCCAAATCGAGGCTAATAAGATGGATCCAAATTCTCCAATAGTTTGACCTTGAAATCAAAGATAGACCAGGAATAGAAAACCCTATGGATGATCAGTTGTGTATAATTTTTAATTCTTATCATTCTGAAATCATTGATCCTGAATTCCCCACTGACCACCTTTCATCTCTCACTCAAAAAATGTCATGGTATGCCCCAATTGTAAATTACTTATTTTCTGGTGTTTTTCCGGATCATTTTTCAAAATAAAAAAAATTGAGTTGAAAAGTGATTCAAAATACAATTTTTGGGAAGAAAACAAACTTTGGGAAACTTAGGCTGACATGGTAATAAGGAAATGTGTTAATGAAAATGAACATTCATCCATATTAGAATTATGTCACTCAATGCCTGGTGGTGGCCACTTTAGACCACAAAGGACCTCCTGAAAGGTCCTAGACTCTAGATTCTTCTGGACTTCACTCTTTAAGGACTCACATGAGTTCTTTGAATCATGTCCCACTTGCTAAAATATTGTCACAATTTCCAATAGAAATGAAATTCCCAATATATACTTTAATTTTCTGTGATATCTTCGGTGTTTGGGGTATCGATTTCATGGGACCACTTCCCCCTTCCAATGGATTCTCATACATCCTTCTTAAATTTGATTATGTGTCTAGGTGGGTCGAGGCCAAACCCACTAGAAAGGATGATCAAAAACTATTAGTGAGTTCCCATAGTCATACACCTTCAACTGATTTGGCACACCATGTGCCTTGATCAGTGACTAAGGAACCAATTTTTGTAATAGAACAAAGGAATATATTTTGAAAAAGACAGGGGTCGTACATAAAACCTCAACTGCATATCATCCCAAAACAAAGGGCATGGATGAAATTTCTAATAGAGAAGTGAAAATAGTGCTTCGGAGAATATTAAAACCCACCAGAAAATACTAGCCTGAAAGAATTGGTGAAGCACTTTGGGATTATCGAACTACCTATAAAACACCCATCGGGATTTTTCCTCCTAGGCTAGTTTTTGGTAAAGAATTTCATTTTCCAGTTGAAATCCAACATAAGTAATTTTGGGCAATGAAAACTTGTAATTTTGATCTTGAAAAATCCGGTGAAGAAAGATTGTTGCAATTGGCTGAACTGGAGGAGCTTCGACTTGATTCTTATGAGAATTGTAATCTCAAAAAATAAAAATACAAGGCACTCCATGATAAAAACATCATGAGAAAGGTATTTCAAGAAGGTTAAAAGGTAATTCTATTCAATTAATGATTTCAACATCACCCAGGTAAGCTTAATTCTCGTTGGGAAGGTCCTTTTATTATTACTAATGTTTCCCCATTTGGTGTAGTGCAAGTCCAAGTCCCCTCTTCAAAAAGGACATTCACAGTTAATGGACCTCAGTTAAAGCATCATCATGAGAGGATGCACAATTCTGGATCAACATAGACATCCACTAGATCCCTAACTTCTGTAGTCTACTCACCACTAGATGGAGATGGCGACCTACGAAATCCAAACCAGGGGGAAACCTTTTCTCATTATCTCTCTCTATCTATTCCTCTCTCTCACTCTTTCTTCTTTTTTCTTATCTATTTCATTTTTTACCACTTTATTAATCAAAAACTTTATTTTTCTCTTTCTCTTTCATGTGGGTGTGTATTTTAAAGAACAATAAAAAAATAAAAAAATGAAAAAAATGTAAAAATACCAAAAGTTTCATACTTACTCACCTTCAATTTTAAAATTTTGTCCAACCATTTTGGGGTGTCAAAAGACATGGTTTCATCTCAAAAATTTTGTGTTTTCATCATATATTTGGATAAAAAATTTTGTTTCAAGAATAATACATTTTGAATGCTCAGTTATTGATTTGGAAAATAATTTTCCCCAACCGTGAGAACCAACACTGGATTTCATGTCAGGGCTACCTATGGCCATCTTTTCCAAATGTTTTTTTTCACCCCCATTTGTGAGTCTTGAGTTTTTGGACCATCGAGCTGAAGTTTTTACTTTAGGGTGCATTAATATGATAGAGGCATTTTGCTGAACCATATGTGAATCACAATAGCCAAATAGCCTCCCATTTCCCTTACACTAAGCCTCCTTTTGAAAGCCCCTTCTAGCCTATGAAAACATTTTCTTTGATATCTACATTACAAGACTAATACCTTTTTACTCCAATTATCAACATGGATTTTCATTGAATAATTTTTTTTGAAATATAAGTGTGGGGGGATGGATTTCATTTTGGGTACCCTTTGTTGATTTCACCATATTATCATATGCTTGAGGGAAAGCATCTATTTCAGTTTGGGGGAGATGTTGTCATTTAGTGTGTTTTGGGGAATTTAATGTTCTTTCATTTATGTATTTTTTTTAAATGTTATTGAAAAGTTTTCTAAATAAATAAAAAAATTAAATAAAAAGTGAAAAAAATTTAAAAAATGGGTTGTTTATTAGGTAGGTCAAAAATCAATGTTCCATAACCTTTTATCTAGTTATAAGTATTACAATTAGCATCGTTGGGAGATTAATCATGGGTTGGGATATGAGGGTGAGATCTTTTCCAAGTTCAACTTTTGAAAAAAGAGAAAAAAATAGACTTGTATTATATTCATATATCATTGGAAAAAAATGATGGTTTGTAATTATTTCCTCTTCTCATCCCCTTAAAATTTTCATCTTCTATTGTGTCTTTCTTCACACAATAATTCCCTTATAAATATGTGTTTTCATTTCATTCCATGTTATATTTCAAAAAAAATGTGCATTGATTTTTCTATATTGGTGTTTTATCCCTATTCTTCTCTCTCTTAGAAATTATATTCCTACCATCCCATTGCCACAGAAACCCCCCTTAATAAAACCACTTGATTCTTGTGAACTTTATATTGGGATTGGAAGCTAATAGATCCTTCAAACTCTAAGATTTTAACTTTTGGTTGGTGAATAAGTGAACCTCCACAAATGAATTTTATCATCTTGAAATGTGTGAGTTTTGAGTTTCTAGATTTTCCATTTATATATTTGAGCATGAAAAAATAAATTAGTTTGGGAACATTTTTTCTGTAACAACTTGTGGTTTAATTCAAAATGGATGAGTGAAATAGTCTAAACCTCCCCTGATTGGAGAAAACAACATTTTACTATTTTTTGGTGAGTGAAAATGATTTTTTTATGTTTTTATATTTTTTGAACATGATGAAATGAACAAGGATATGTGTGGGAGAGTTTATTTTATTAATATTTTCATGACTTATTATATACTCACATTACATATTCTATATGAAATTTTCATAATTTGTGTGAAATATTAATGTTTTATCACTAAGTATAATTTTTGAGCATTTTTAGAAGTATTACAATTGAGTCAGTTTACTTTTTATTTATAACTATCATCCTACTTATTTAAATTTTATAGTATGTGTTTTTTAGGATTTCTTATTCAATTTCTCACATATCATTAGAAAGAATCATGGGCCAATTCTGCCATTTGAGGGCTCATATGGTCAACACAAGAAACCCCAAAGAATTTGTTATGAAACTGGACCATCAATTATGATTGAGTTATTGATATAAATCCTAAAGCTTCAATTTTTTTAATCTCCACCATATGTTCTAGATTATCCAAAGAAATCTTGGATTGGAATTTGAAGGTCCATCTAAAAAAACAAGTGGTCCAACTAATGCCCTGACTACCAGCCCACTATTCTGTCCAGGAATCAAAATCCAGACACTATTAATGACATATATCATAATGTAATTATCAAATAGAGCTAAACTTTTGCATTGTGAAAGATGAGATATAGAAATATGACTTTGTTGAGGAAATAATTTGGGTTTGAAGGCATATTAATATAAAAAAACCCTTTTGGAGTTTGGACATCAAAAATGACTGGATTGAAATGGACAGATTAAAATTATTTAATAAACTGGACATAACATTGTCTCCATATGTACAAATGACTTCAAATTTAAAAATTCGTCACCCAATATTATTATCTAAAACTTTTAAGAAGGATATATATCGATATTCTCATATGTGGATGTCCAAATCGTCGAGCCAAGTGGAAGGATAGATTGAGAATGCAAACAGTCCACTTCCTTGGGCTATAAATATATCCCCCTCCTCTCCTTCATTTGGGTAGGAATTTCAGAAGAGAGGAGCACATATTGGCATGAACAAATCCTTTACAAAGGCTTGGGAGGACCTTCCTTACTCAAAATTTCACCTGAGATACCCTTCATTTTCCCTTTCTTTCCTTTTACTTTTGTGTTGTTCTTCATTTATAATCTTTTAAGATTGTGTTTTGTAATTCTGTTTTATTGCAAGTTTCTTCTTAAATATCTCTTATTCTCATACACATTCTATAGTTCAATATTAATGTTCTTAAAATAGTTTAAATACAATTTAATCCCCTTCCCTTATTTTGCTTCCTTATTCAAATGAAAGTTCATTTCTAATTATCATCATTGTTCATGTATGTGTGTCGATGCACCACTCTTTTCTTATCCCATTCTTTTTCATCTCTTCTAAATATATAATCATAATCATTATAAACATATCATTAAACCTCCAAATGGATGAGTAAATCTATTTTTTGGGTGAGTCAAAATTTAGGTATGTTAATTGATTGAGAGTATTTGCTCGATGAATATTCTTTGAATTAACATTATGTATGTTGGACTGAACATGTCATGGATTATTGACTTGTTTTGTTTAACGTGTGGGTTCCATGGATTATTTGAACCATAAATACACCAAAATCAACAAGATATGATTGATATTATGACCTTAAGTTAAGTTAAGACTTGGATTAAATCCTTAACCCTTAGTAATTCTAATCAACGTTATCTTGGGAATTGGGTGTCAATTAAATGCAATATAAAGGAAGCCTCAATGATTTCACAAGCTCAACTAACTAATGATGAACTCACCAAAATATTTATCAATTTGTTAAATCAATCACAATCAATCAATCATTTCAATTAATATCTACAACCCCCCCCCAAATAAGATACAATAAACTAAAAACAATTGGCTATTAAAAAGAGTTTCATCACCGTAGATTCGACCTGAGTGCTGCTATACAAATTAGCCTAGCATCGGATCATAGACTGGTCGATAGGTGACAAACAGCCTCGCATTTCAATAAATTATATTTTATATTTGACCAATGTGTTTGTAAAATCAGACAATTAAATATACAGAGAGATTATAAGCTACAACATAAAATCAAACATGTATATTCATTTATTTTTTCTAACAGTTATTGTCAATATACTATGTAATTATGATTACCCAAATTTATTTTTTAGATAGTGTTTTCAAAAAAAAATTGATATCCCATTTATAAAAATTATCTCAAAATTTGGTATAAAAAATTATTTCACATTTCACATGTAGTTGGTGATAAATTTATCAAGGACTATATAGACTCATATTTGAATACAAAAAAATATATGATTTTTTATAGCATAGAATAAAAATGGAATTAACAAGTTTATATTCACAAATGGTATTAATTGATGCATCAAGTTGTATGTCTCTAAAAAATAATGACATTATATTTATATACTATCCATTCTATAACCATTTCATGAGATCCCAATTTTTATTTTTATTAAGGAAGTGAAATAATCAATTTATATGGTTTTATTGGTATCAATTTGAGATGGCCCAGGAATCACATATATAAATATTACATCATTTTAGATAGTTATTCAATACATCCCACCATAATTCAAGCTCAATATTTAAACATGCTTTGTTTCATTAGAGGCTATAAATTTAATAAAATTATTTAATCAAAAATATTCAGTGCCTCTAAAAAAATTCTTCCCTAAATGTATCCTTCTTATAAATATCCTAATTAACATATTTCTTTATATCCTATTGAAAATTGAAACATAAGAAGGGGTGAGCTCAAATTTTGGGCATGGGTAATCCTAGGAAATAAAAAATCAACCCTGAAATTTGTGCATAAGATAATCATAATAGTATGATATGATCTTCATAATGTTAAAATTCATCCCAAACAAGTCATATACCATAACTAATTAGCCAAATAAATTTATTTTATCATAACAAAAGACATCAGTCATAAGAGTGTAGAATCATAAATAATAAATAATTATACGTGGGATAATATCAAAAGAATAAGAAATATGTTTATTAAATAAACATAATAATATTATACCAATTATCTATTCTAAGAATAAATACAAAAATATCATGATATGTAGAGTCAAATGGTGGATTGGGTTCACTCTCCATTCTCATAAACATAGTGGAATGAGTTTCATGGTCGATTAGGTTCACTCCCCATCCCTTTCATATTATCTCATGAGATATGAATATTTACCCAATAAATTATAGGGATATATAACTATGTTTCCACCCATAACATAATGAGAATATTATATATGAGTACTATAAGATCCTAAAAACATTCATTATTTAATAATATCTTAATTAACCCATGGGAATATAACAGGATACAAAATTTCATCCTTAGAACATAATCATCAAAAGAAATATTGAAAAATAATGTGGTTAATATCATACTATAATATCCCTAGTGACTAATACAAATCCATAAATTATTTTTAAATATATAAAAACACTTTTACAAAAACTTTAGATATATTATTTGAAAAATCATAAGAAGTTTTCACTTTAATTTGAAAATTTCAAAATAAATAACTTCACAGAAATAATAGAATGGCATGTTCTTAAAAAATTCATTATAATATATAAGGGAATTTAAATTATTATGAAATTACATGATGGTGGTTAAATTCATTCATTCCATATATGTTAATGAAAAACAATTATTTTATACATTTTTAATTACAATTAAAATTGAGTCATATGGAAAATGTTTTAACGGATTTGTTGTAATAGTTTGTAAATAATATATAGGGTATTAAAAAATATATTTATTAACCATTTAAGTATAAATAATAATGTATATCATATATAAATAACATGGATATGGTCTAAAATTATTCTCAACCCAAAAAAAATAGATGATGTCTAATTTTGTTGAAAACAACCATTCATCCTTTTGGAGCACTAGATAGTGAATAATTAACGAAATACATGAAATCCATATAAATATTTTGAGAATAATAAATTTAATTTTTAATGATATGTTTCATATAATTACTCAATAGAGTATTTAATAATAAAAAATATCTATTAAAAGTGATATTGGAACATAAACTCTTACCTCAAGTCCTAATATACTTCGCAAACACTATAACCACCAAAATAATAATTTCAAGTTTTTATGAATATATAATATAACCAAAAGAATTTTAATGTTACAATTTATCATTCCCTTATAATTTTAATTTCAAATTTATTAATCATTCATACTTAAAATGAATTTTGGGTGTTAACTATTCAGTTTTACATGTATGTTTTGATTTGGAGATTCTGGTTCTTTCACCATTTTAATTATTTCATCATCTCAAAAATCATAATAATGTAAATGATATTATATTTATTCATTATATACCCATATATATGAATCAGTTAAAGGATTTTATTAAAAATTAATTGCTTCACTTCATGGATTAGATATCTCAAACGTATGCACATGTGATCTTTTCATTTATCATTGCATGGAAAGAATGTAAAGTAAAGAACTATCTGTATTTCATATTTAATAAATATTATATCATAAATATCATATATATATAAAAATAATGGGTCTATATTGTCATTAATTAGAGACAGTTTTGAAAACTGAAATACATAAATTCCTAGAGGTGATAGTTTGTAAATACACCTGAGTGAAATTTCTATCTTACATTACTTGAAAAAATGTGATAAAATGATTATTCAATCAAAATAATGAATTTTAATTATAATAGTTAAACTAGTTATATTATATTTATGTTTTTAATTTGGGTTGATTCATTGGTGTTCCTGCAGCATCTCTGGTTTTCCCCTTATGCCTCATTAGGCCCTTTAACTTTTTGTGGTTTTCCCGATGTGGAATCTGGTGTAGTTCCTTCCATTGTTCGATTAGTATGGTTCCAGACCTAATTGGAATTGTTGGCTCAGTCTGCTTGGATCCCCTCATCAGAGACTCTCCCTTGAGGTGATGCTGGATCTTCCAGTCCCAGGTGATGAAGTATCGGTTTCATGCTCCCTGGATCGTCTTCCTCATCGGGTTTATATGTATAAGGTTGGTGATTCCTAGTGGTTGAATTGGGGTGCTTCCAGCTTCATCTTTGGCACCTGATCTTTGATTTGATTCTTCTTGATGGTTTTTTCACAAGTTGTTTCTGGTTATGTGGATGATTGACTGTGTGGGGATTGACGATTGGTTCCAATGTTGCTTATGGTTTTTGTCTTGAAGGTTGTTCAGGGTGTTTGTGCAAGAGATTAAGGTCCTGGTAGGTCGGGGCTATCTACTGCTTGTTGGCTCATTCTGGTCTTCAAGCATGTGGGTTGGGGCTGCAGCTAGACTTGACCGCATGGAATATTCCCTATAGGAGGATTCAGAGCTAGCAGTTAATCTTTGCAAGGCTTTTCAGATTTGGTTGATTGAGAAGGTATGACATCAGCCGTCGGATCGGGCATGTGCTTTGACACAGGACACATTCCCTCTAAACCTTAATAGAAAGGTGGAGAGCTTCATTTCGATCATATACTGGGATGGGGAGGCTTCATGTGGTTTGTCTGGTTTTAATCTCTTTGACCATTGGGTCCTGTTTTGTCCTAAGTCCTTGATGTCTGTGTTCTCCCCTTATTCCCCTAAAATGGGGTTTATTATAATAAAAATAATAATTTGTAGTCCATCAGGACATTGGATGGATTATATTTATGTTTCTATATAATTTTTATAGGATGTGTTGGAAGCAATAAATTTAAAATAAGTTGGATAAAAAAATTACATTATATTTGGTTATACACATTTGACATACACCTTAAGCCTTCACATGTTGGTATTTTGGTGTGAAACAGAAACATCTAGGTTATGGGGATAAAAATTGGGAAGTGATTTGGGAAGATATTGGTCGAAATAAGGTTATAAAATTATGTGGAGTGATAGGGATATGAGGTTATCTTTTATTAGTGAGGGGAGAGGAAATAATATAAATACGCTTTGATTTAAAATAATATAATTCAATTTTCATGGGAAATTATCACAAAATAATACTATGTAAGATAATAATATGGGGACGGGGTTAAATCTACTCAACTCATAAATTAATGATATTGTTTTGTGATATTAGATTCCTTATCTCTCAATTTAATCCCTTTTAACCCATTTTTACCTTTAGAATGATTGTTTAACATTTTACTATAGTAAACTATTTTTATGACCAACAATTAAATTAAATATATATTAAAGTATATAACTTCTATAGATGAATATGTAACCCAATTCATCAAATTGAATATCTAATGGTTCTTGAAATTAATCTTTATATGTATGTAAAATTTATAGAGAACAATTTTTATAAAATTTCCTTTCTAATTGTGAAAATTAGTTTACTAGTATTTAATATATAGATTTAATATCCTTCAAATTTTTTGGATTATTTAAATTTAGACATTGTTTATGATATTAAAATAATTCCTAAATCTAAATAATTATTATATATTATTAACTGAAGTAAAAATACCAAAATAGATTTTATTATAATAAAATATAACTTATGTTCCAAAATAATCATGAATGGGTTTCCAAATTCAACATAATTGTATAGAATAATTTATTTTATTCATTATGTACACATTTTTTTGATCCAATGGATTCAAATTTTTCTAATTCATACTTATATCATAATTATTTCATAATATTTAAGGTATTTGTAGAAACAATAAATTACCATATTCACAAAAAATAAAATATTTCATAAAAAATCCCAAAATAAACCCTAATATAATGTATTGACACTAAATTAAATTATTTAGTATATATTTTACAAATTTATATCCATATTTTATTAATTTTTTATTTTAAATAAAACATATATAATATACAAAAAAATACATTAAGAAAACATTTTTTTAGTCATGATTAATTCAATATTCATTATTTATAGTTCTATAATTATTATTTGAATGTTAATAATTAATTTTACAAATTTTATCAATACACTTTCTTTATTTGATTTCTTCCAATTTATGAAATTTTTCAATAAAATTTAATTCAATAAAATAATATCTATAATGTCAATTGTATTTTATAATGTAAAATTGAACCCTGATACTTTTAAAAAGTCATTTATTTTTTCAATTAGGCTTATTCTTATAAGATTTATTACATTAATAGTATTATATTATGTATCACTGTAAATAAAATTCATCTACTTTATTAAATATATAAATATTCTATAGATCATGGAGATAATTTCTACCCCCATATTAGAATTTTTATCTTGAAATTCATTTACAATGATGAAACAAGAGGCCTCAGGATCCCAAATAACTTTTTAGAATTTTGGTATCACTATAAAACATTTACTAGGTGTTTTATATTATTTTATAGAACATTATCTCATCTATTAATAATATCCACCAATTGGTCCTCATACAAAAAATCATTCTCCAGTTTTATAGTCCCAGAATTCAGAATACTTGAAGAATTAGATATGTAATCACTCAAAATAGATTCCTAGATCATGTCATGATCTTCAGAGGGGTTTGGTGAATGTTCCAAATTATAATATATCATCCCACTAAGATCATGAATCTCACAAGGACTGATATTTCTAGGGCACATCTTCCCCTTATTTCCAAATATAATAAATTTCTTCTAATTATATATTCATTAGAATACCTTATCACCAACATTTATTTTTAGATATACTCTTCAAATTATCATTATAACTTTTTTTCAACTCTTATCTACTATGATATGTTGATGAATATATCTATATTTATCTATTACATCCTTTGTTAGTTCACGTCCCAATAAATTATGTTCTCTAACAATATAAATATATTTGGATGTTTTAAAATACATTCCATAGATTGTTCTATAATGATCTATTATAATGCATGAATGAAAGCTATTGTTGTTAGAAAATCTGACTAGAGGAATGTGTTGTCACAAAAAAACATGGAAATCCTTTCATAAATATCTCGTTATATCTTATATATTTTGAATAGTCTTCTAAAATTATAATTCTATTTATGGTTTTTATATGGTGTTAAATTGTTTCTCAATATTCCATACTTTCTAAATACCACTCTTCAACTATAAGGTAAATATAGGATCTTAATCGGATAATATTTTTATTTGTACTCTATGAAACCTTACTAACTTCTTAATATATATCCTCGAATGTTAATCAAGTATGAAATATTCATTGATAATAATGAAATATGCTAACATCATTAGTCCATTGACTATAACCCAAATAGAATTATATCTGTTAAATTTGTTAGTGATTTATAAAATGAAATCCATGATGATATTTACACATTTCCATACAGGTATGCATAATGGTTTCTACATACCCTTACAAATATAATGTTAATTCATAACATTATAGATTAATAGGCATGGAGATACATAATATACAATTTCAAATTTCATGTTGTCCAATAATAAATGCACTTTTAGATCTCTATACATCATTATACTTCTAAGATGGATAGAGAATGATGAGATATGGTCTTCATAAAATAGTTCATTCTTTAATTTTTTTCATTTAAAGCACACATATTCCATTATTTAACCTTATCATCCATTTTGGTGATTGATAAACTCCAAAATATTCCTTACCTTATTTTTTGCGCTCAACATATCTCTTTTATACCTATTTAATATACACTTTGATGGATGGTTGAAAATTTATTTTTTCAAGCTATTATTTCTCCCATTACCTCATGATGTATATGTCTATCCTCTTAAAATACATATGTATTGGATCTATTTTAATCTCCATCATTGAAAAACTAGCTTGGAACCCTTAATTTAGAGCATCAGCCACCCTGTTCACCGATCTCGGGTGGTAATGTGTATCATCTAAACCTATATTCCACTAAACGGTACCGTGAGATGGTGGGTAACATTACCGAAAGTGCACCACCATGTATTTCAAATCATGTATAATTGATTTTAGGGCTTATGGTGTGTTTGTGGGTAGACTATAACCTTATTAGGGAGTGTAAAACAATGGTATTAAACATAATTATTTAACAGTGGAAGTAGTAAATCATTCTGATATAAATTACACATCTCACACATGAAAAAATAAACAATACTTCAAATAAACTAATTTGAAAAATTATACTTCATTTCTTATCTCCACAATGTATAAAAATTGGTATAAAACAATCTAAAAAAACAAATATTCCAAACTACCAAAAAAATGAACTATCCCCGACTTGAATCGTTTGAATAGCTGGGTCCGGTGATTCCCTTATCCTAAGAATAGCACAAATCAGGCATCATATATTCGGTGATTTCCTCAATCCGTACATAAATCCATGAATTATTTTAAGGTACCCAAAAACATCCATAATAGGATGTGATATTACACTCAGTATTCAACCCCAATACTTTCTATAAAAATTTATGTCTATGAGATTTAAATAAAAGAAATGTGAAATATATCATAGTTATAAAGGTGAATGAATTAATGTTCCCAAGAAAAATGTAATATTATCCAGCCATATAAGTCCCCCTACAATCAATAGCTTGAGTCCTAAAATAAGGCAATAGTAAAATAAATAAACAAGTAATACTCTTTTGTCTGCCCACTAGATTCAAAAACCAATACATTGGATACTTTAAAAACACGTTAAATATCCACTATGGCCACCCTGTACATCCTAATGTATCATTTCCTTCACTTACTCTCAATAATAACAAATAATATATAATTTTTTCACTATGTAATCTAATGTGTCACACTATGAAGGGATGAATCCAAGGTATATAATACCAATGAATCCACCTCAACTCTTGTGATCATATCAATAGAAACATGATAAAAAATGTAGGTAGGGACCAAGTAACATGTTAATATACCATGTCCACTATGATTCCAAGAAATAAATATCCAATGGGTAGCATGCCCCAAGGAATCCTATAGTATAAATACCCTTGGAGAAAATAATTCCAAGGAATCCACAAAAATAAAATATACAAATTGGTTGAAATCCATGCCATATAATTGAATTTGGACCCAAGGTATACCAACCAAGGAATCCACAACCATTATACATTCAACACATCAATTCATTCAACATTCTCAAGAATGTACACTTCATGAGTTATTCTAAATCACATCTAAAATTTCTATAATATCCATTTAATAAAGAGAAAACACATTTCATCACTTGTCATCACATAATAAGGAGTCATAAAATCTATCCAATAAATCAATTAAATAAAAATTTAATTAAATAAGGATTCCTCTAACGAGGAAATATCACACGCACCTTATGGGTTGTATAAAAAAATAAATATATAGATTCACACCACATGGGTAACCCTTATTGGGTAAACATCCTCCAACAAATTTCAATGGAACTACATGGAACCCCTAACAAGTTCCAATTAATTCTATTAAATCATTCAAATAATATAAAGGGTAGTTTCAGAAATCCCAACCTATGGAACAATTTAAATATAGATTATAATGTATCAACCCACATGAGAAAGGTATGGACCACCTACTATAGGTCTGTAGTAGATAATTCGTCCAGTATTGTGCTCTCATTTAGTCTAGATCAGATATAAAATGAATAGGGGATGGAAATCCTAATAGAATGTGATATTATCTTGTACCAAAATAGTTTATCTAATACCAAGACAAACGAATAATGGCACAAGAATAATGGATTACTCAACAACATGAATATAATTCAACTAGAACCTCCAATTCTGAGCCTTGATTGAGAAAAGGGAGCCCAACCTACAATTTGGATTCAAAGAGGTTCTCCCATGGGTGGAGTTCTATCTAATGGAGGAAATGGGAAATTGATTTATATTTAAAACATTTTAAGTGAAAAAGTTTAATTTCCCATGAATCACTTGATTGTATAGTTTGGCCACATTCTTGGCCAAAATTTATTCCAACCATGCAACATTTAGTGGTATAAGAGGCACCCCCAAAAATTCACACGAACTATTTGGAAAACAATGTTCAAAAAACCAATCTCATCCACTATCAATAATTATACATACCCTTGAATAGGAATTCTCCCCCTTTCACATGGTTTATACAAACCATTTACTTCCCGAAAAAGGCTTGGACCACATTATAGTATTAGATGTAACCATGATCCCTTCCCTATACAGTTTCTTCAAACCGTGCATCTTGCATTATTTTTTTGAAAAAGTGCATCGCTATGCCCTGAGCAAGCCTCGAACACCCCAATAAACCCTTGACCTCAATAGGCGTCCATATTAGACCATATGAAATAATTCAAATCAAAAAACAAAAGAGATCCATACCTTAAGAAAACCAGGTATCTTAAAATTCTCCCCTTAAGGTTGTTCATCCTTGAATTTATCTTTCTAGGGTGTCATGAATCCCATTAGAATAACTCTGGCCACAGAGTACGTACATCTTCCTCCAACACCCAAGTCTCATCTTGTATGTAGTTTTTCTTTCATACCACCCACAATATAGGAGCTATGAGGCCTTGGATAACCGCCATGCTCCTGCCAACAAGACAAATAAGATTCTCTTCAATGGATGAATCAACCTATAACTCCACCTCCTATGGCTACAGAATGTGAGATGGGTTTGAGTGATAATATCAAATCTAGGACATATTGATAACATTATTCCAAAACTGGTAAATATGAGGTTACCACAATCGATAGGCTACTAACTCAACTATCTACAGAATCTTTAATAGATCAACATATCATGGTGAAATATTACCTTGTCCCCTAATAAAAATATGTCCCAGCCTTAGTGAGATACATAAAAATATCTAATCCCTAACCTCAAATGATATTGGTTGTTAATGGTGATAAATGTAGGATTTCTATTGAAACTATATAGTATCCATTTGATTTTTGATCAACTTGAACTTCTCAAAAGTATCCTTCCCTAGTAACAATCATAATAATGATGTCTCACCTACCTATAAACAGTATGGGGGTACTTGTCATGGACTACCATAAAAATAATAATATGGTTCTATATGAATATTTTCCTGATATATGTTATTGTATGAAAACTCAACTAGGGATATATGACTCTCCCATGAACCCCACAAATAAATGGCACAGACTCATAGAATGTCCTCAAGAACCTGAAACATGTGCTCTGACATTCCATTAGTTTGAGGGTGGTGTTTTTTTTAAATGAACCTCTATACCAAATTCCCAATGAAAAGACCTCTAAAAACAATATGTAAACCGAGTGTCCCTATCTCATATATATAAAATATCCCAGTATCATCAACTAAAAAGTTCTACCTGATAAACATTAAAATGATAATGCTTTGTGATCCTATAAAAAAAACCCAAATGATATCACTGCCTTATGGAAACTACAAAAAATGGTTATTAAATACATCATGACATCTTCCAAATTTGACTTAGGAATTTGTAACTATTATAAAATCCCTTCAAGCCTTTGATATTACTTCTCAACCTACTGAAAAGGGAAAAAATACGTAACAAAACCATCCACCTCATGTTTCATACCTGATCGCCAATTCTTATGACATAAATCATAATACATCTTAGTAATGTTGGGATGTATTTCCCAAAACAAGGAATAAAACACTCACATGGTATCTTTTCATATATCTACATGAATCATAATAAAAATATTAATATGAATAATTTTATCATTTACAATAGTAAAACTAGGAGGCGTGTCCTCAACTGACACACTCTCTTATATTACTAGGCCCTCAGAAACAGTTTACATTCCCTTCCTCGCTATACCTAGAATTGTATATGTCACTAATAATGATGTGTGAAAAGTCTAACCTAGACTATAATGCACCACCATGTCCATATCTAAAACTAAATCTATAAGATTACAGTTTCTAGAAGCCTCCTGAACATATTGTATCTATGTTCTCGTACATTGTCCATCGACAACTGCAATTCCATTTATAGGTGTATCTCTGGAATCAGACAACATTAACAATCTTACCATACTCAACATCATGAATTAGCTAATTACTATAATGTGGCCTCACCTTCTAATAACTGTATTCCATGGCATTGTCCCCCTACATCAAATATAATCTTAACCTATTAAATGATTCAACATAATACATAGAGTAGCATCATAAAGGCTTATGATAAATTAGGACAAGTTCTGATGTCGGTAAATCTTTTTTATCTTTGAAGGATTTCTCATGGGTATATGTCAAAACAAACATCACTCCCTTATTAGTGAATAATATCATCAGTGGTTCAATGTTTTATAAGCACTGTATAAATCATTTGAAATGTAAAATTATCCCTAATAGAGAATGTATATCAATGATATTCCTTGAATGCTCCCAAGAAACTACAACTGTCACCATATCTAGTTCAACTGATACTCATGTATCTGATATTATATGGTCAAATAAGTCCATATTATGTATCTATAGGTGTAACTTTGTGAAATAATTTTATAATTTAATCTCTCTAAATGAACCAAAAATTATATCAATTTTTTTTTCATGGTTTTGTTAGTTATGAGAATACTCTAGTACCACTTTGTAACATCTCAAGCAGGATTCCACTAAAGGGTGCCCAATTCAATGGGTTAGATGGCTAAAATCAAGCCTCCCAAAATGATAGAGGCTATTGAATATAGGTAGGGACATAGGGTGTGTATTTTGATAGAATATGTGTAACACCAAAATATTTTTGAAATATTTCCCTTTACATCATTTTATTTCATTGGAATCTTGTGTTTCAAGAAAAATAAAGAATAACTGAACCACTAAGTGTTATTAATTAATTTCTACCATTATTAAATTTCTATTAGAATGGATACTATGGACATATTTAAATTTATTTTCAACATATAGTTCACACATAAGACCAAATAATTATAAATTAAAATAATCCCCTTTTGATAAATAAATGAAAATATTTTTATAAAAATCTTTTTCAATGTGCACAACTATGTTTTATACTAATAAAATAAAAAATCACTATTTATGGATTATGTTAATTAAATTTATATATATATAATATTTCCAATATAATTTTTAATATTCATCCTATGTGTTTTCTAAACATGATATAAAATTAAATCCAATTTTATAATTAAAAAGATATATTACAACCTGTTGATGGGGCACATATTTTAAAACTAAAATTTGGAAGTTTTAGAGAGTTTCTATTACAAAATAATCATGAAATCTAAAATCAGATTTTCATAATTTTCTTATGGTTAATTTTTGGGGTTTTTCTAAAAGGTTTCTTTTTTAATATTGAAAAATTCAATATTTCTTTTAAACGTTATTTTATTTTTTTTTAATTTATTTAAAATAAGTTTTTAATTGTATGTATTTAAATCTAATTTAAAATAATAAAATTATGGAATATGAAATAGATTTAATAATTAAATATAGTATAACAACGTTTTATATTTTATAAGGAATTTCTTTTTGAAAACATGTTTTTTTTCACATTTATCGATAAAAATGTTATTTAAATTCTAAAAAATTAGTGTTTTAAATTTTAACAAATGTATTTCATATATGGAATCATGACGTCCCAATTTAGTAAATATGTACCTTTTTGGAAAAACATAATATGATAAGGAAAATAAAGTAAACCTTGCACATAATCCAATATTATTGGATGAATCAAATTTTACACGTAGAAAATAAGGTTTTTAATTGAATAACGTAATGGAAAAATGTCTATAAAAATGACATAGATATTATTAAATTAAAAGAAAGATACAAAATTTCACAATATTATTTTTAATAAGTATAATTATTTTAATATAAGGTTATCTTGGAGATATCTTACATAAAAAAATATTCTCTATAAAACTAAAAGGATTATCTAATTCATGGTTATTTAATTATATATTTAGGGATTAAATAATTAACTTAAATGCTAAAACATCACTAATATAAAATTTATTTTAATAATAGAAATATAATATAATTGTTATTGAATATGTAAAAATAAATATAATTTGAATTATTTAAGGTGATCCATTAATTTTTTGTTATATTATTACATGTTAGTGTTGTATTACATAATTTGGATAGAAGTTATCATGCAATTTTATTAAAGTCAATGTAATTAAGATTATCAAGGTTGACACTAATGATATATTATGAAAATAATATATTATTAAACTATTTATAAATAATAAAAATAATTAAAAAAACAAATTAATTTTTACATGGTAAAAAATTTCATAAATTTTTCATTCATATAAAATTGTCACCATATAAATAACAATTATAATACCTTAATTACTGTTTTCTCTAATGAATCAATATCATGTATGAATGAGAAATGATATATTGAATAATTTAAAATTATGGATGCTCATGAATTAATTTTAATTTCTCTTATGGAGGTCTATTTACATTCGACATGAACTTCTATAATTATACACAAGTTAACCAATTACAAAATCATGAAACAAACACTCCCGAAATAACGAAATTTATCATTATAACTCATCAAAATTGAAATATATAATCTTAATAATATTATAATAAATAAAATAAATATGTAATAGGTTATTAATAAAATAATTTAGCAATATAATTTTATTATCCATAAATGTAGGTACAAGTGCATAATTCATTCAGACATAAGGTAAGAGATATCTCCAAACATCAATATTACATTTAGGTTATTTTTTCTCTTTATTTTCATAAATTTATCACTAAATTAATATTTTATAATTACCTTATTTTTTATATATATACAAGACATATTTATTCTTCTCAGTTCATCTTAATATGATGGAGAATTACACGATTTATAAGGTTTCCTTCAAAATTCTCCCTGATTAGAAAACCCAGTTAATGGGAACATCTCAATTTCATACTTAGTATCTATTACACTATATAAACTAATTTATTCCCCCAATAGTTCTATATAATATATCATTTTGTCCTGGAAAAACCATTTTAGTTAATTTTTTATTTTATACAAACAATTATGAATTTTTATTTTTTAAATATTAATAAAATTATCCCTTCAACCACACTAATTTGTTTCATTTCAAATGTTTCCTAAATTATATTTTTTCATGTATTCACTTCAAATGGGTATCAAATATTATCATTTTTATTATATGAATTTCCATAAATGATTTAAATTCCTTATATCTATGATACCATTTTTATGCGCCCTTTGGTTATGCGTTATTACATGATTACCATACCCATTTATTTTAATGGTTAACCTTTGGGTTTATGTTTTCTTATTTACGTGGCATAAATATGCATTAAAATGTTATTAATGTTTATCCCAGATATTTATATATTGTATTGGGTAATTTTTAGACTTAGGTGACGCCATATTATGGATACAGAGAAATCCTAATCAATTATTGTACTTTCCCACCATGTGATGTTGTCATGGATGTCATCCTAGACTCATATTTATATCATGTTATATGATTTTGTAACATTTTAATGATTCCTTGATCAAAATGTTCCATGTTCTATATATCATTCGTTAGTATTTTAATTCATGATCTATGCCCTTTATTTTTTCAAGTTATTCCTTCTAACTCGTGTGTTATTATTTCTTCCCATGTTTATTCACTTAACATGATTTCTAACCAATACCATTTGTATATTTATTACCCAGGTTATCATATACATATGTAGTATCTCAAATGAGGTTAAGAGAACATTATGAATGTTTAATAGATATTTTTTTAATCTATTTTCATATTTTAAAATATATATACCTTGTCTCCCAAATAAAGTAGACCTTATGATCTTTTATTTTTACATTAAGAATAATTAGTCTTATAATAATATAATAATACGATAAAATGTCATTGGTGTTTATATTTTGTATCATATCATGATCTAGTTATTTTTTGGGGACTGTGACATGAAAAATTTATTTAGAACCAAATTTATAATTTTATCACCTAGTATAACCTAGGTTGAATCTTGAGGAATCACAACGTAGCATATAATTTTAATTTATTAGTTTATCCTTCCATGTTCAAATATGGATTTTTTATATTCATATTTGAAATGAATTCAAGCCCTGTAATTTTATTTTTAATTTCTAGTTAATGTCTGGAGATTCAAGAACACATGCCAAAACCAAAGTGATAGGGAATGTGAATATTTCACAAATGATATACCAAACCTAATAGAAATTGGATCTTAGAACATCATTTTATTTTCAGACTAAATGGATCAAGCTTTGAATAATTAAAATAATCTTGTTGAAAAACCTTTTTATCCTAATAAAGAAATGGTTGAAGTTGAATCCTTTATGAGACAATGAACACCAGTATGTAGTGGATCTTATGATCCCCTCATTATGGAACAATGGGTTAACACCACTGAGAAAATATTCTCTTTCATCCAATACTAAAAAGAGGATAATGTCGTGATGGTGAACAATCATTTTGAAAGGTAAGTAGATCCATATTAAAAACTAATAAATGATATTAATATTGAAGAAAAAAATTGATTCCAAGGAAGGGGAAGCATACAAGAATTTGTTTTTCTCAATATATATTTCCCCCAAAATATTTGTCATATTACATATAGAGAGTTCCTCAGTCTGAAGAAAAAGGATTCTTAGTCTATCAGAGCATATGATACAAATATTACATGATATTAATGGTATGCTTCCATATTCTTCATTGGTAATAAAAGTATGGTGGATCAATATTTTTGTGGGTTGTACCCATGTCTTTGAAAATACATAGAAATTCGAGACTTTGATAAGTATGAAAAGATTATTAGTTGTTCCCTTAACATTAATATGGATATCAATGATTCTTAGTGGTCTCTCTAAACTAGAGACAATAAATGTATGATATAATTCCCATCATATGGGTTGATAGAAAAATATCTTGGATAAAAAAACCCAACATCTCACATTTCCATAGTTTGTGAAGAATCATTCTGGAAACTTTTTAAGGGAAACTAGAAGATGAATCATGTGTGGAATATAGGTTCCCCAAGATAGTAAATGCCAAAGTGAAATGAAGAAACCTACAAATGAATATGTTAAATGGATCGTTTAGATGAACACTATTCCAACAATATACTACATTAACTATAAGGAACTGGGATATTATGTGAGACAATTCCCTAAGAAAAGGGTTTTATATGACAATAAATAATAATAACCTCCATGAAAAATTGTAAGGGAATATTATTTCACTATTAATATGGTGGATACAGATAATGATGAGTTAAAAGGTATTCTATTTATTCATTTTAAAGGATTATATGTAATATTTGACTCCAATTCTACACATTCATTCATATAATGAATGTTTAGTATAACTTTTCCATCACCACCTACAAATATAAAGGTTGAGTTATCAATGAGAATAGTACATTGGTAAATTATTGCATCTAAATAAATAAATCCTTGTCATTCAATTTTTACAAACTAAATCCCTTATAAAATATTTTCTCACTTACATTGCTGATGCTTTCTTCTATTTTTGGAATGGTTTGAGTATCTTTATACAAATCGAATATCAACTATCGAGAGAGGGAGATTACTTTTCATATCCTGATGCATACTCCAATTCATTGAAAATGAAAGGAGGAGGATGAATCAACATTAAAATCGTCAACTCATGTGTGGATATTATTTCTTTTTGAACATATATATCTATATAAAATGGTTGATAAAAATAAAAGGATTGTGCATAAAGGCATGTTCATTGTGAGGGATAACACTGATGTGTTCCCTGAAGTGTTTTTTGGTCATCTTTGTTATTGGGATTTTTATTTATAAATTGAAATTATACATGGGTATTTTACCATATCAAAAAAAACATTATTAATTGGCCACCATTGAGTCCGAAAAATTTAAGAATCAGTTTCAAGAGAATCTTGAAAATGGTTTTATACAAATGTGTGCTTGACCCTAGGGTGCGGCGGTCCTCTTCACTAAGATGAATGATGGATCATTCTTCCTATGAAATGATTATTTTGAGATCAAAAAAATAATTATAGTGTATCCCCTGACTCAAATAAATGAATTGTTTTATCCACTATGTGGGAGTAGGTATTTATCTATGCTGCACCTTCAATCGGGATATCACTAATTAAAGGTGAAGAAGGAATATAATCCCACAAATGACTTGCGAATGAGATATGAACATAATGACTTCATAATTATTCTTTTCAGACACACAAATTCTCAATAAATATTCAATAACATAATCAATATGGTCATTAAATATAACATTGAATATTTTTTGTAGTATTCATAGAAGATATTCTAAAATACACAAAGGGAAATGAGGAACATGACGAGCATTTGAATACTGTTCAAAAATAATTTTAGAATGAATAAAATTTATGGAAAGTGTTTTAAATCTGAGTTACTGGTGGAAGAATCATCATTCATGCAACCTGTTATCACCAACAAAGTGATATGTGTAAAACATTCTAAGATAATGGAAATTAAGGAGTAGCCTAGACCATTATCAAAAATTGATATCCATTGTTTCCTTGGTCTAGCTGTGTATTATATAACAATTATGGAGAACATTTTGTGGTATATATTGATGATTCAAATAATGGATTATGTTGTTTAATTATGAAAAATGATAATGTGATTTATTACTTCCTAAGGAATCTAAAATTTTATGAGAAAAACTATCACATACGAGATCTTGAGTTGGTGGTGTTGATCTTCGTTTTGAAAATATGGTGGTATTATCTCTATGGGTAGAAATGTGAGATATATATTTATCATAAGAGCCCAAAATATATATTCACACATGAGGAAAATAACATGAATCGAAGAATATGGTTATAAATAGTCATGGACTATGTTTCACTATTCGTACCATCCTGGAAAAGAGAATAAGGTAGATTAATCTATTAAAATAAAATAAACTATTACATTGTCATTATGTGGATTGAAAAAGTATTACTCTTCATGTATATTAAAATGATGGATTTTGGAATCATAATGTTTTGGAATATATCCTACCCTTTCCAAATAATTTTCCAATCATATATCCAATTGAATATTAACGTGGAATAAAGGGATGATATATAGATTCCAAATAAGGTGAAAAAAGTAAATGAAGGAAAGATACAGGAGTTCTACCTTAAGAGTTATTGTGTGATTATATTTGAAATTAGGATTTTTTAGACTTCATCACCTATGATAAAATGTATCGATTTGATAATTCACATAGTTAAAATTTCTCTATCCATCAAATAAGTACCAAAATGTACCATGAAATTCAAGATGATTTTTTGTCCGAAAACATAATGAAAGAGATTGAGGAGTATATATCATAGTTTTTAATAAGTTAGTAAGTTAAAGTAGATGGAAAAAATTCCAAAGGGATGATACAAACATTTACAATACCCTTGACTAAATGGGATAATGTCACTAAGGACTTTGTCACTTGACTCCAAAAGACATCCAAAAGAAATAATTCTATATGGGATGGGTGGATTGACTAACCATGATTGCCTACATTTTGATATTGAGTATGATTTCCCTATTGAACAATATTCCCCGATATATGAGATGTAATTAGAGAGGATACATGGGGTTTAAAATTTTATTATCTCTACTCAAGACCTATGGTTCACATATAAATATTGGAAAATTATTCAACATGATTAGATGACTATTTTAAATTTCAGCATGGAAAATAACCCCATAACTAATGGCTAATCTGAATAAACTATCAAGACACTCAAGGAATTCTTATGAGCCTTCTCAATGAAAATACAAGGTGGATGGTAGAAATGTATTCCATCAGTTGAGTTGTCATATAACAATAACATCCACTCGATTATTCAAATGGATTCATATGAAGCTCTATATAGAATAATCTCTATAAATCCAACATGTTTGGATGAAGATAGGGAAAAGGGTAATTAGACCTGATCATGTGGAAGAGTTGATAGAAACTGTTCATACCACACAATAACATATAAAATATTGTCATATTCAAAAAATATCTATGGGTGCAACTATTGAATGGAATTGGAGTTCACTATTGGATATAAAAGTTTCGGTTTAATATCACCATGGAAGAGAGAGAGGTAGTTTGGAATTTAGGGGAAACATATCCCATGTTACATTTTACCCTTTCATATCATTGATATAATAGGATAAGTTACCTACCAAATTTCACTATCACTATATATGGATCAATTTTATGAGGTGTTCCACGTATCACTTCTCAAGAAGTATATACCCAAAACCTCACATGTATTGAATATATAGGTAGGGAAACAATGTAATGATATCTCTTTTTAGAATAAACTATTTATAATCTTGTACTATATAGATAAATTTTATCACGTGGAGGTCACTAATCTTTCTAATGAAATATAAAGGAACCACGAGCATAATGATGTGACATTAGAACCGAATGAAGCAATGAAAGAGAAGTACCCTCACAATATTCCATTAAATTTCCATGGGAAAATTTTATAAGGGGGGTAGAATGTAACCCCATGATATTTTATGAAATATTTCTCTTCACATAATTAAATTTCTTCTCTAGATTTTATTTCAAGAAAATATGAGGGAAAATAAAAAACTTAATGTTAGTTATTAAATGTTACCATTATAACCTAGTTGTTATAATGATGGGTATGAACAAGATTAAATGAATAGTGAAAATATTTTTTTTAATATGACCAAATAATTATAAATTAAAATAAACACATTTGAAATCAATAGATATAATTTTATGAAAATATATTTAAATGCTTACAAGTGTGTTTTAATCCAACATAATAAGAAATCAAAATTTTTGGATTATATTAATTATATATATATATTAAATATAATTTTTAAAATTGATCCTATGTGTTTTCTAGACATGATATAAAAATATATCCTATTTTATACTTAAAAATATGCATTGATGCCTTTTGATGTTATACTATTTTTTGAAATAAACTTCCACAATTTTATATATTTTAATTAAAAAATAAAATTTATTTTTTAAATCCTAATTTCAATATTTACTCACGGTTAATTATTTTTATTTTTAGGATAATTTTATTTTCTAAACGTGAAAAATATTAATTTTTATTTAAAACTGTAATTTATTTTTATTTAATTTATAATTAGTAATGATTTTCTATTAGTTATATATTATTTCAAATAATCCAATTATGGATTTTGAAATTTATTTAATACAATAATGTATTATATTAACAATTAATATTTAATAATGGATTTTTTTTCTAAAAAAATATTTTTCATTGAACTGGTATCGATATAGATTAAATTTAAATAATTAAAATTCTATGTTGTTAATTTTCAAAAATAGATTCCATATTTTTAATAAATAAGTCAAAATTAATTTAAATATAAAACTTTTGTTTTTGGTCAATATTAATTTTAAGCTTGATAATTTTTGTTCACATATTTAAGGGTAAATCTGTTAGTTAATTGTAAAAAATAATATGATAATGAATATAAAATTTCAATACCTCTATAGAAAACATTATGACATGAATAAAATTATACCCTTAACACTTATGGCTCTATATTGAAAAATTTAATAGACACCTTTCCATAAATAGACATTGATATTATTAAAATCAAAAAAAGTGACACAATGTCACACTCATATTTATTATATTTATAATAATTTTAATATTGGGTTTATCAGGACATATATTCGATGAAAAGTAGTATATAAGAATATAAAAGTATTTTATACATAATTTTAATTTACCTAAAATTATTAGGGATGAAATAATTACATTAAATTTTGATAGAAAACTAATTTAGTAACAATATTATTAATATAAATATCAACTAAATGAAAATAAAAATATTAAAATAAAAATAATTTGAATTAATTAAAGACATTCATGAATATTATAGATTTTTATGAAATTTTATGTTTGTTAAATAATTTCTTTAGAGGTTATCTATATTTTTATTTTTTTATTAATTCAATGAAATTAATAGTGCCAATATTGACACGAATGATTTTTTGGGAAATTAATATATTATTATAAAATTAAAAAATAAAAAATATTATACAATAAAAATTTATTCGGATATGTTCTAAAATTTCATAAATTTTTAATTATTTTCCAATTGACACCTTTAATGCAAAAAAATTTAATCTTTTAATAGTTAAATAGTTGTGACCACAATTAAAATCAAAATAGGTTTATTAAGAGTTAATAAAAATGATAAGGATTAAAATAAAACAAAAACATGTATATTTTTTATTTTACTCTTTTGGTATCACAATCCTATAGTATCTATTATTATAATAAATATACATTATTTGGTATTTTATTGAAAACTAAATTTAATAGAAGTTATTTTTTAAAAAAATTTCAAAACACCCATCTTTTCGTTTATAAATAACACACTAAAAACCCCTTCCCCTCACACCGTTAATGCATTGATTATTTACCAAATCATTGAAATAATACTATACTACAAACTATACCCACATAAAAGTAATTTTTTCTCACTAAAAGACCAATTCCAAGCACCACAACTAATCTTTCAAAGAACTGATATTTAAGATGTACCTTTCTCAAACCATCTCTTTTAATTTCATTTCATATTCTTTATTATACTCACCTCCTTCATAAAAAAGACCATAACAGTTTCATTATCATTCATATACTGTAATTTTATATTTCTTGTGGAATATATTTTTTCCTCCTCCTTTCTGATCTCTTTATATTCAAATAAAAGAAATCATTGTCCGAATTTTAGAGGTTCACCCTCTACATAGATGACGGGTTTATGTTTACATTTACCACAATCATTGATAGTCATAAAATTATAATTATAGTTAAATATGATTGGAATAAGTATGTTATAAAATATTTATTGTCATTTAACTAAAATAAAATCATAATATTAAATGATACAATAAATTTTGTTTGGGATGATTGAAATACTACCAAAATAAACCAAAGAAATGTCAACAAAATTTTATTTAATGAATCATAATAATGTCATAAGAAAAATTATATACGGTACCATTTAAAAATTTTATGTGAATTAATATGATTTCATATCCCTTTTAATGTTTTATTCTTGTTAAACAATAACATCAACAATTAAAAACAAGTTAACTAACTTCAAAAACATGAAACGAACACTTCGAAAAGACGAAACTTGTCCTTATAGCCCATTAGAATGGTCTTAAATGAACTAAATAAAATTATAAAAAATAAATTAAATTTTTATTAGGTTTATATTTAATTAATTAATTAATGTAATTGTATTTTCTTGGATAGTATGTAGTAGCTCAAAATTCGTTCGTATGTAATGTAAGGGATCCCTCTGAACCTCAATATTACCAATGTGTTTTGTTTTCTCTATCTTTGCCTTAATATTATCCCATAATTTATATTATATAATTATCTTAAATTATTTATATATGTACTGAGAATATGAATTTATCTCAATTCTCTTTTCATTGATAGGTAATTAAATTATTTATATGTTTTCCTTCTCAATTATCCCCAATAAGCAAGCACAATTAAAGAGAACATATCTTTTTCATACCCATTTTTAAGTAAATTACAAAAACTATATTAAGGAAAAAATATTTTTCTAGTATATCTCATTTTATCATGAAAAAATTATTTCAGTTCATTTCTATTTTTATACAAATAATTATTTTTTTCATTTTTAAATACACTTTAAATATTTCTCTTAAACTGTACTAAAGAGGATCATTTATAAAGAATCAAAAATCTATTTTTAATGTATTCACTTCCATTGGGTATCATCTTTTTTTTTGAATTTAATGAAATGATTTTGAACACTTAGTTTTTTATAACATTTTTGATCCCCCATTTGGTTATTCCTTATGAAATTATTATGAAAAAAATTTCTATCAATTTATATCCTTTATGTTTATGAAGGATTATTTATGTAGCACGCATATGAATAGAAATATTATGATGGGTGATCATAGATAGTGCTCCATTGAATTGGTTTATTTTTAGTCGCATGAAATGTCATGTTTGGGATATGAAGTAAGGCTAATTCAAGTACGGGAATTTTTCATCCATGTGATATAGTCTAGGAAGTCATCCTTGAATAAAGTTCATGTTGTGTTATATGCTTCTTACAGTTTCATATTATTCTATGATCATAAGATTACAAGTTCTATATTCCATTATTTATTATGTTCATTCATGATCCACACCATTTATGTTATCATGTTATTCTTTCTTTCCCAAGTGGTATGCTTTATTCCCTTATTTATTCCCTATTTGTGAAATTTAGGTCCTCTGTTTTTTATATGTATTTCCCAAGTTAACCTATTATGATGTAGGATCTCAAAGGAATTTAGAATCTTATTATATATGTTTTATAAATAGTTATTTTTATCTAGTTTCATGTTTAAAATTTTATGTACCTATTATCCAAAATACAATAGACATTAGTGTCCACGGTTTGTACATAAAATATAATTATGATTAAAATCATATAATAATTTGGGAAAATGTATTGTGTTGCTATAATATGTCCCCATTTCAGTGTGTATAATAGAATTAGTAAAGATAATTAGTCAATGGTGGATGAAATAAATCATCGAGACAGAATATACACATCCAATAAAATAATAAATAAATAAACTGATAATTCATCTAATATAAAAAAGGATATTTCATTTCATGTATCTAAATTTTTGGAAAACAAATATTTTTGAATCAATTACAATAAATATATAAAAATACCAAAAAGACCAAAAATGAACTATCCCTATCTAGAATGACATGCCTATCTCTATTGCCTTCTTCCCTTCTCTTATGCCTAATAAAAACAAAGAATCGTACTAAAGATTCTTTCCCCGGTACCTACATGTATCCATGAAGTCTTTCAATGTTCCCAATAGTAACCCAAACATTGTGTGACATAACACTCTGTAGTTCACCACCAGTGGTTTCTGTAACCAATAAATTTTATGTGAAATGTACCAAAGAAGTGTGAAATATATCATGGAAATAAAAGTGATGAAATTAATGTTACCTTGGAAAATGTGACATTTTCTAGCCAAACAAGGCTCCCTACAATCAATTTTCATATTCGAAAACATTAGATGGACTAAAATAAATAAACATGTTGTAATTTCAATTCTACCCACTGTAGTAAAATACCCGTACCCAGGGTATTTTCAAAACATCCCAAACATCCACCATGGCCACGCAATAAAAGCATGTGTATTACATCCATCTTGGCCATGCCTTGTAAAAAAATCATCCATAATGGTTGTACCAAAGAATCAAATTTAGCATACCACCAAGGACTGGATCAAGGTTATAGAATACCAATTTATCCATGATGATTTCCTAGAGCATCATAATTAAAACTCGGTAAAGATATCGGTGGGGTCAAATTAATATGTCAACAGAACATGTTCACTATGAGTCTAAGTGTAACACCCCATGGTTTTTGAAAATGTATTGAAATCAATGAGTCACTAATTATCTATATAATGAAACTTTTTAAATGATATAATTACAATGTTGCCATTAAATATAATTTTCTCAATTTAATGATTTGAATTTAAAAAAACTAACTTCTAAAGTTGTGATCAGTAAGTTATTTAGAGTCTGATATAACCAACATGTTTTTCGGTGAATAGTATCATACTCGTATGAATAGTAATATGAACCTTATGAATAGTACATAATATTTTTATTTTATTTTCTTAACAATATTTGATAATGAGATCTTAATGAATTATTCAAAGTGATACTAAATGAGTTAATGTTTTAATATTGTTTTTTTGGACTAAATTACGATTTTATATAAAAACTAAATTAATCATTATTAAGAAATTAATTTAATTAAATGAGATCATTTTTAAATTATATAAATCAAAAATTGTTATTGTGAATTTTTGTGATTTTTCTGAAATATGTGAAATTTTTGTGAATAGTTATATTTGATAATTTACGATAAATGATAAATAAATAAATTTGTGCATCATGATTGAGTCATGTATGATGTAAATGGCCATCAGTTCGAACTCACATGATATTATTACTATTTTAAGGTCACATGAGTCATTAATATTTATAGTCTAGATAAAAAATATTAAACTGATTATTATAATAATGGTAAACCCCTCCTCTCCTCTACTATAAGTACCTCCATCACACCCCGTATTCTTCTCAGAGATCTGAAGATTTTGATAAATGTGTAAATTCTTCCCAACCCCCTTAACCCGTCCCGTCCCCATATCCAATCCCTATTGGCTTGCAAAACATGACAAAATAAATTCATTAAGGAGGATCTCAAAATGGAATAGATCAAGAGGTAAAATCATCTTTCATTTTCTCATGTTTTCTTTTCAGTTCTTTTCTTTTCCTATAATCTCTTTTCATACCCTTATTCAAGGGTCATTAAAGCTCAATTATTGTATATATGCTTGATTTCTTCCATATTTATGGATAAATTCATCATCATTATTCCTCTCCTCTTCCTCTTCCTCTTATTCTAAAAATAAAAACGTTGTTCGTGATATACTGATTTACCAACATCATGGACGATGTGTCTTCAATTTCATTTAATTATTTTAAATCTTATTATAAAACCATTTTTGGGGATAAAAAATATTATTAATTATATTTTATTACATATATTATGTTATGAAATTAAATTATACATATAATATTTAAGGTATATGATGAAAGAAGGTCATGATTAACGAAGAAATACCAAATGATCTAAATGAAAATCACTAATGATTAATATAATGATTCACACTCATACCATAAAATAAAAATTATTGATTGAATAATTTAAAATAATGGAAAAATATTAATTTTAACTCATTCCACTTCTGTAGGTTCGCTTCCTTTTGACAAGAAATGTTTTTAGAAACCAACCAACGATATCATGTTAAGCCCACACCCAAAACAATGGAAATAAAAAAATGTTATTAATAAATGGATCAAATTATGTTATAAAATTATAAAACAAGGTTTTATAAATAGTAATATATTTTTATAAAATATAAATAACACTTTTTGAATCACTATTTAAGATGTTTAAATCATTTTTAGGTTCGATGAACCCAATGTAAGGGAATTCATAACACAACTTTCATTCTTTGGGTTAAGCTTCTAATTCATTATTTGTATTTTACTGAGATAATTTGTGTGATATATTTTTGTTTACATAATTTATTATTATTATTATTTACTATGTATATGCATAATTTTTTTATTAATTTCTCAAATTAATTATATTATATTATTAAGGGACTTTCCTTTTAAAATCCACTTTTAAATTTCTATTTTACATAATTCAAAAAAATGTTTCTATGGAATTATTAATGTTTTATGGTTATTTTCTAGTTCATGGGAATTTTTTATGATGAATTTTGGGTCATATATCTCCCTTTAATGTAATGGGTATGTCCATGTTGGGATTTGTTGTAGGATTACTCCAAGTGTAAATGTGATGGTTACACTATAAGGTAGCTGTGAGGGTTACATTGTAAGGTAGATATGAGGGTTAAACAAATTAGGTAGTCATAAGGGAAAAATATAAGTAATTAATTCCAAAAATGTACCTTTTTGGGTTTATATATTTTCCCCAATGGTTTACGGAAATCTCATGTTCATAATGTTAGTATATAATGGTGATAAGTATGTATTTAGGAAAATGATTTCCTATACTTATATGTTTTCAAGGACAAATGGTTTATTTATTTATTTTTACATCCTTTACAGATTTTTTTAGTCTCATCCCTTGTTGTTAAATATTTTTCATACGTTATAAGGATTTTTAAGAGAAACAAGTAAGTCATGTAAAATGTTATGAAGTTTTTTCAAAGAAACCATGTTGTTGTTTTGTGTTAAAAGTTAATATTTTGGATGAAATGGATAATGTTTTAATAGTACCCAATTTGTATTCTTATGGGTTGATATGTATTAGTTTTTTTCCTAACATTATACAACTCTAAAACAAATAGATATTTTAGATCGTAAAGTATTGAAAACTAGTAAAAATAGTAAGGTTATGTAATGTTTATTGTCGGGTACTTGTAGTTGTATTTAGAGCATGATTTAGAGAACTTTAGGAGTTGGTATGATGTTAATAAAATTCCATAAATGTATTTACCTTATGTTTATGAATAAATTATATAATTTAAATATTACCAAGTTTATTCATCTTAGATATTTCTGTTCAAAAGGTTTTCCATAGAGGAAAAAGATAAGCTGAAGTTGGAAAGAACTGAGAGGTTGATATCATTCTGAATCCACTATATATAATGGTGGGGATTATAACCAATAAGTTTTTGATATTAATGGTTGAGATAATACATGAAATAAATGGTGGTGGAATCTATGCAAGAGAAACACTAGATATTCTTCAAAGAAACATGATAATAGTGGAACATTTAATAAGGCAACTCCCTCCTATTTTTGGAGGATATTTTATCCCATAAGTGGCCAAAAGATGGATTAAATCCCCTGAAATGATATTCAATGTCATTATATAATTATATATTTAAATGATTAGCCTTTAGAATTATGATTTTTAAGGTGAATCTAATCAGTTATGGTCAATGGTCATGAATATTATGGATAGAGATGACCTTCAAGCCTTAGAGTGGGATGAATTTAAATGTATTTTCCTTGAAAAATATTTTCCTATGGTGGTTCCTCTTTGGCTGGACAATAAATTATTTGAATTGAGGAAAAAAGAGGAAGAATTATTGTCCATGTATGATTCAAATCTCGTCGACCAACAAGTTATTCTATATATATTATTTTGATCTTGATAATAATATTATTCGTCTTTACTCTAGATTGATGTAAATATATTAAAGGGAAATGGGATCGTGAGAATTCTAAAGTTATGAGAAACATATATTATGTACATGTACGGTGTGATGAGAGGGTATTAATGGTGTTCACTGATGATCATGTGTAAATTATGAATAACTAGTAGAAGTGGTAAAGATGGAATCTGAAGGGTAAGAATCAATCCATGAAATATGATGGTATTAAATTTTAGTTTCAACTATGTGAAAAGTGTGGTAAAAGCCTCCTGGGGAATGCCCTACCAAAACTGGGAAGTGTTTTTAATTTAGTATTTTTGGAAATATAGACTGAGATTTTAATTAAAAAAATCCTAAGGTTAATTCTGGTAAGAAAACTCTAATGTGATTCAAATGTGGTTAGATGGGTCATTATTCAAATTCCTACCCATTGAATGATTTGAGTGATTGAAATCAGCTAGTCTTTAAGAAGAAAGGGTTAGTGAGATCCTCTGCGACTATGTCAGTAGATGTCAGGCCATCCAATGAAGTGGAAACAAGTAATATTACAATTTACTCATATTTTTCTAATGTCTTGTATGATATGGGTTCTATATATTCATTGTTTCTGATAAATTTTCTAGTAAATTGGATGTATCACCTCAAAAAATAAGATTAAATCTTATTTAGAAAACACATAGGAGGAAATGTTATGGAATAAAGAATTTCAATCATCTTCTTATTGTAATCTATGAAACAATATTACCTACAAACCATGTATTTTTTCCCATATTAAGTTTTAATGTAATTCTTATTATGGACTGGATTTTAGTTAATCATGATAAGATTTATTATAGAGATAATGAAGTTTTTTTCAGAAAAAAATTTAGTTTTTATACTTGAAAGAACCCATACAATTGATAAAATACTAGAAATGTGAGAATGTATGGAAACATGGATATTAAAGTTATCATGCTCATATTTTGTAAAACAAGGGAACTATTCAAATTAATGTTGAGCTAGTGGTAAATGAACACCTCGGTGTTTTTTCTAATAAGTAATTCAGGGTTATACCAGATCAGGATCTTGAATTATCAATTGTCTTAGTTTGTGATGCTAATTAAATTTAAATATCCCAATATAAAATGAATCAAATGGAACTTCTTGAATTAAAAAATTAGTTGTAGGAGTTTCCTGAGAAAGGATTCATTCAACCTAAAACTTCACAATGGGGATCCCCAATATTGTTCGTTAAAAAGAAATACGGTTCCATGATACATTGAATTAATTATAGCCATTTTAATAAAATTGCTATTATAAATAATTATCATTTTCCTCACATCGATGACTTGTATGTTCATCTATAGGGACCTCAGTATTTTTCAATGATTGTATTGAGATCTAGGTAGCATTGGCTAAAGGTGAAGAAATATGAGATTCCAAAAATAGCCTTTCAAACTAGATATGGTCCTTTTGAAATTTTTTATGCAGTTTGGGTTAACTAATTATGTTACTATGTTAATGGATATTATGAATAGAATATTTTATGAGTTCTTAGATATATTTTTTGGCTTTTTATTGATGACATTCCCATATATTCTATAAGTCAAGAGGATCATGAAAGACATCTAAGAGTTGTTTTCAAATCCTTAAATTAAAATAAACCATATGGAAAATTCATCAAGTGTAAATTTTTTTTGCAAAAAAATTTATTTCCTTGGTCACAATGTCTCTAAAGAAAGAATAATTTACTATCCCACATAAATATAAGTTATTTATTAATAGAGAAGATCCAAAAATATAAAAATAGATTCATAGTTTTCTTGGTTTGGAAGAATATTACCAATGATTTTTGAAACCCTTTCATTATCATTTAGTATAGTGACTTTGTAAAAAAAATGAAGTCAATTTTAAATGGAAAAATAAATTTAATGATTGTTTTTAGGAATTAAAAATAATATTCATGAATTCTCCAGTTCTAACCCTACCTTCCATAGATGGTGCGTTTTTTTAACTATAGTGGTTCTTTATTAAATGAACACGGCTTTGTTCTAATACATAATGACCAGGTAATTTTTATGCTTTGTGAAAACTTAAACATGATGAGTTAAATTATCCCACACAAGATTTGGATTTTTCTTCTATGGTTTTTTTGTTTAAAAATTTTGAGGCATCATTTATACAAAGAAAAATGTGAAATATATACTAACCAAAAAATTCTTAGGTATATATTCACTCAAAAAGAATATAACATGAGGTAGAGAAGAGTACTTTAATTTATAAAACATCATTATTACACTATCTATTACCATCCTAGAAAAAAAACAAAGTGGAAGATTCCTTGAGTCAAAATCATCTCGTATCATTAACTATGTTATGGTTGGAACAAGAAACTTTTATTAATGATTTAATGAATTTTGGCATTGATGTTTTTAGTGCAAAAAATTCATCTGTTTTATTACATGTTTCATAGAATTAATATTTTCTATAAATAATGACGAATGTGTATAATAAAGACATTTAGGAGTATTATAGGCGGGATGGAATGAAATGATATATTGAATATTTTATTGTGAAATTTTTGACATTTCAGCATGTTAAAGAATATCAGTTGTTGCTAAAAGGGATAATTCAGCCTTTACTAGCTAAAATGTGTAAATCTGAAAATATATCCATGGACATCATTGTGAGACTAAGAAAGACTTCGTGGGATAATAATACAATATGGGTTATTATTGATCGAATTACTAAATATTATCATTTTATTCTTTTTTGATATTCTATCTCTTTAGATCAAATTTCTCGACTATATCTCAAAGATATAGTCAGGCTACATGGAACTCCTCTTTCCATTGTATTTGACCATGATCCCAGACTCACTTTTATAATTTGGAATGGCCTCCAAAATTATTTGGGAACAAAATTAAATTTTAGTACAAATGTTCATCTTTAGTCAGTTGGAAAATCCTAATGGATGATTTAGACATTAGTGGACATTGTTTGAACTTTTTCAATGGATTACATGAGAAGTTGGAATCATCATATTTATATAGTTTAGATTTCTTATAATTATAGATTCCAACCTAGTATACAGATGGAATCGTTTGATGCATTATATGGGAAGGGGTGTCAAACTCTAGATTTTTGGGATGAAGGTAAGGAATCAATGTTAATGGGACTAGAATTAGTAGCAAAATTAGATGAGTAACTGAAGAAGATATAGCAACACATGAGGAAAAATAATTGATGACAAAAAAATTATGTAGATAATAAGTGGAATGCCTTTTATTTCAAGGTATGCTATCATGGTTTTCTTATAATTTGACCATGGAAAAGTGCTATGTGTTTTGGTAAGAAAGGGAAGTTGAGTCCATGGTACATTGGACAGTATAAAATCTAAGAGTAAGTTTAACTAGTTTCCTACCAAGTATCTTTTCTTCATATTTTATATTAGTTACACAATTTTTTCATGTTTTGATGTTGAGAAAATATGTACAATATTCAAATCAAGTTTTTATCCCAGAAGAATTTTAGTTGGAAAGGAATCATTCTTATGAAGAGAAACCTATGTAGATTCATGATTGAATAGAAAAAGTATTATAGAATCAGGTAAAACACTAGTTAACTGAATTTTTGGGAAACCACATGGTTGAAGAAGAAACATGGGAATCTGAAAATTTTATGAGGTAAATGTACCCTCATTTTTTTAATAAGTACATAAAAATTTGAGAATGGAATTTCCATAAAGTGGGGTGATTATAACAACCAAAGGTTTTAAATATGAATTGGAATGTATGACTCACTATGTTTTTACATAATGAAAATACATTAAAAGATATAGTTATAAACTATATATTCAATATAATTTTTTTGGCTTCTGTGATTTGAATTTCAAAAAACAGACATCTGTTGTTGTGATCATAAATTAATATAGAGTCTAGTAGAAGAAACATATTTTTTTGAATAATAACATACAATTATAAATAGAAATTAAATTATAAATATGATCGTTATTAATAGTAAATCATATTTTTATTTTATTTTTATAATCTTATAAGATAATTAGATCCTGATTAAATTTTTAAGGTGTTAGAAAATGAGTTATAGTTTTGAACCTATATTTTTGAATAAATTATGATTCCAATTAAAATTTGAATTAATTATAATTATAATTTTCATTTAAAAAAATGGAGTTCATTTTTTTATTCTACATAAAAAAAATATTTAGGGTTACTTGTAATAATTTTTTGAAATATATGAATTTTTTGTGAATGGTGAAATTTGATAATTTACAAAACAAAAATGAAAAATAAATGAATATCCACATCATTACTGAGTAATGGATGATTCAAACAGACATTTTTATGATCTCGCATGAACTTATTACTATTTTAGAGTCATATAAATCCAGACTATTAATAGTATTGACAAAAAATATTAAACATAAGATTAAAATAATAGAAGAGCCCTCTTATCCTCTATTATAAATACCACCCTCACCCCTATTCATCTATCATCTGTCAAGCATTGATTATTGTCTAAATTCTACCCAATCCTCTTCCCAAGACCCTTCGACACTTCCAATACCTTCTTGTCTCACCAAAATGAAAAATAACAAAGTCTTTAATGGGGATCACAATGAGAAGAGATCAAGACGTAAAAACCCTCTTTCATTTACCTGTGTTTTATTTTAAATTCTTTTTTTCTTATACTCTCATATCCTCCTCCTATCCAACTGATGTGAAATATTTATTATTATATATATTATGTATTTTTATCATGTTTATGAAAAAAATCGTCAACATTATTCCTCTCCTATTCATTTTATTTTAAAAATAAAAACGTCACTCGTGATGTACCGATTTAACAACATTGTGGATGATGTGCCTTCAATTTCCTCTACATCCATGAAATCTGGTTGTAAAATATTTTTAATGGTTGAAACAGATTTTAAATTTTTTGATATTCACTATCCTCTATTCTATAATTATCTTATATGCATAATATTAAAGGCATATTATGTAACAAGTTCGTGATTATTGAAGAAGTGCCCAAATGATCTAAAGGAAAATCACTAGTGATATATCTAATAATTCATCCTCATACCATATAAAAAAGATTGTTTTTTGGAAAACATAATATTTTGAAAACATATTAATAAATAATAATTCCACTTATATATATTTTCTTCCTTTTCACAAGATAATTTTTTACAGACCAACCATGGAAATCATGTGAAGCACGCACTTGAAAAGACGGAAAACAAAATGTTATTAATAAATTGATCGAATGATGTTATAAAATAAGAATATAAAGTGTTATAAACATGAATATCGTTCATTAATATATTAATAACACTTTTTGAATCATTATACGTGAGTTTTAAACAATTTCTATGAAATATGTTCCCGATGTAAGGTAATTCCTATACCAATTTCCATTCTTTATGTGAACCTTCTATGTCATTAATTATATGGTACTAAAATTATTTGTTTGAAATTATTTTCCTTTAATATGTTTTATTGTTTTTATTTAATATTTATACACATATTCCATTCATTATATTAATTTCTCACATCAAATATATGATATTTTTAAAGTACTTTCCTCTTAAAAATACTCTTTTAAAATTATTTTTAACTGAATTCAAAAACAATGTTTTTATATAATTATTCATGTTTAATGATTGTATTATTGTTCTTGTGAATTTTTTAGTATTGATGTTGGGACCTATATATACCTCCAATTCATTGTATATGTTTAAGTTGTATGTTAGTCATATGGATACTCCATGAGTAATTGTGATTGTTACACCATATGGTATCCATGAGGGTTATAAATCAAAAGGCTAACACAAGGATTACAATATAAGTATTTATTTACCCATATTTACCTTTACTATTTCATATATGTTCTCTAACGTTTTATGGAAATCCCAAGTCTCACAAATTTAGTATATAAGGGATAGAAATATGTCTTTGTGGAAATAATTTCATATATCTATAATTTTTCATGAACTAAGGGTTCTTTTCTATACTTTTATTCTTATAAAATGTATTTAAATGCCTTTTCATAGATTATAAATATTATTAATCGAAATAAACAATTTAGGTTAAATGTTATGATGTTTTTTCATGAAATTGTGTTGTTGTTTTATGTTAAAAATACTTTGTTTTGGAAGAAATTGATATTGTTTTAATGGTACCCACATTGTGTTATTGTTGATTAATATTTATGAGTTTTTTCATAACATTATAAAACTCTAAACCAAAAATATCTTTTTGATTGTAAATAAGTGAATTATAGTAGAAATAACCAGGCAATGTAATGTTTTAGGCCAGGCCCTAATACTATGAAAGATGGATCCAAGTGGTATAGGGCCTAAGGCATCCTATATAATCACTTACCAAGGACAAAACATGTTCAAGGAATCCACTACTGTAAAAATGATCTATGGTTTAAACATCAATGAAATATAATGAAATTAGGACCCATGTAATACCAACCACGAAATCCACTTCCCTTATCCATTCATCATATCAATTCATTCATCATTCATAAGTGTTTACATTTCTTCAGTTATCCCAACTCATTTCCACAATTTTATATAGATCATTTAATCAACTGAAAAAAATTCATCACATGTCATTATATAAAAATAATGCATCAACAATATCATATTAACCTATTAAAATATCATTTCGTTAAAAAGAACATCCTATAACAAGGAATTCTCACACGCACCCCATAGGTGGTATAAAATACTGAATAAATAGAGGCGCACTGCATGGGTGGCCTTGGTTGGGAAAAAAACATCCAATAAATCTCAAATGAACTAATTCACACCCTTAACAAATTGAAATCAATCCAATTAATAGATTCAATAATTTATAAGGATCTACTAGAAATCTCATCATGTAGTATAACATAAATATCGCTTATAAAACACTAAAATGTATGGGAAAAGGTATAAAAAACCTACCATATTTATTTAATAAAGAACTATTATATAATTTTTCTACGATTCAATCTAGATCTGATGAAAAATTATGAAAAAATGATAATCTTGAAAATAGAGAATATTATCTTGCATCAAAATAAAATATCCAATTACAAGGGAAAAACAATATTGGGATGGAATACTCCCTAGAGTGAATCCAACAATACTATCATTGTCCAATTCTAAGTACGGATCAAGATACAATTGACAATCCTAAATATTTCAATCAAAATAGATCTCTCAAGTGTGAGGTTCTATTGAGTTTAGGGAAAGAGAAATAGGTTTAGGTTTTGAATTATTTTATGGGAAAAATATTAATTCCCTAAGAACTATTGGGCCGCACAATTTGTCCTACTGGTTGGCCAAACTGTGTACCCATCATGTTACATTAACTATTATAAGGGGAAAAGTTAATGTTTTCTTGTAGATAAATTGTAAAAACATGTGAAAACCATGTCTCATGTACATTCAAAAACTATAGAGTCACTCTTATGAGAGTGTTCCCACAGTCCAACAGTTTCCTTAAACTGTGCACCTTCTAACAAAGGCTTCTACACACTCTCATATTTAGATGTAACAGTGCATAATTCCCTTCGTGCTTTCTTTTATCCATATAGTCTACCTTTTATCAAAAAAATAATCTAAAAAGCTCAAAACAAGCCCAAGAAACCCCTAATACACTCATTACATCAATGTGCACTCACATTAGGTTGTAAAAAAGTATTTAAACCGAAAAAAGATATATGTGCCTCATGAAAACCAGGGATCTTATATATTATATTGATTATTCATTATATTTAATCAACCCATATCCTTTAAAACATATTCAACTCTTTCAATGTGAATATATACATAAACATCTGTTATCATTAAATATATCACACATTTCACAATAAATATAATTTCTCATTTATTTAATGAATAATTAATAATGCCATATCAAAATCCCTAAACGAGTAATTTTTATCAATTGGCATGAGGTATACACTACTACCATGTAATTATGAAATAAAAAACATATCATTCCCCTGTTTTATGAATCACACTATTTAAAAAACCAAGATCTATTGTAGGGTAGTGTGAGAGTAGGGGAATATACCAACCTTCTCTTATTATCCTAGAAATTTCCTTCACACTCATCTATATTAAAAAATATAGACCCATTTCTCATAAAAATTGTTAGAGGATTTGAAATGAAAGATAAATTTCTCACAATGTTTCAGTAATATCCAATCAATAAAAAAATATAGATCTCAATCAATATGGTTGATCTGGGTCCTTGTTCAATAACCTTAATCTTTTAAGGATCTACAGATATATACTCACTTGTATTCATATGACCAAAAAATAATATTTTTTTTATATTTAATTCACACATAATATGTTTATTATATAGATTATCCTTCCTTAAGGCCTCCAACACAATCCTAAAATGTTATCAAGTCAATTCCTTAATCATTTATAATATGAAAATATCAACTATAAACACTACCGAAATCTAATCACAGTAATATCTAAATACTATATTCATTAAATCCATGATTATTTTAGGGGAATTGGTATGTCAAAAATGCATCACTATTAATTCATAGTGTCCTCACCTTAGAATAATGGTTGTCTTGGCTATATCCTCCCTTTTGATAAATAACAAATGATATCTACATTAAAGATAAATCATTGTAAAAGTATTTATCTCAACGTGGTTGATAAAAAAACATCATAAATAGGGGTTAGATTATACTTCTTATTAACCATTTTCATTATTAAGCTCTTAATGATCAATACAAAGTTGTATCCTTCCATATTTCTTGTTAAGAAAATGAAAATAAACTCCCCATTGTAATGAATTAGGGAGTATGAATCCAAATTCAAATTATAATGGATTTTATTCTTCAATTCATATAACTCAATTGAGGTCATTTTATGAGGACTCCTTATAATACATATATATGTTTTTATAAGATCTATAAATAACATAAATACAATATCCAATGAAATACTATGATACTATCTAATAAATACATCATCATATTATCATTCAATAAGAAAATCATTGATGTGGATTCTCGCACCAAACATTGGAAATAAACACTCCCCATGAATTTGTAGTAATACATATATATTGGAATTAATTTTAATTAGATGTTAATGTTAAACCATTCACTTATAGATGATCATAATTTGATTTATAATATGAATTGTGACTTCCATTCCTCGTGAATTGATAGGGGGACTATATTGATAGATTTAATCCATTAAAAATCGCAACAAATCTAGCTATAAGTGGAATAAAATGATTTTTAGGAAGAATATTCCTAGAATATTATATCAGATTTGAGCCATAGACTTGAGATGAAATCATCACCCCATTATTAGCATCCATATATTATTCAATATACAGATATTTCGATGGTGATGTGATAAACTAAGAAAATTATTCATATATGATCATGTGGGTATAACTATATTCAATATTATATGTAGTGTTATTTATGGAATAATAAACCTACATTTATTTATTTTATTCAAGTTCTCATCATTTGTTAACACTAAAAAGGTTTATGAAACTATCAAAAAAATAGTTAGTGTAATAAATATCTTGATAATAAAAATAATTCAGGATATATCCCAAATTCGTACACCTTCCTTTATCCCAATAAATTATAGTCTTTAATCAATGTTTTCACCATAAATATTGAATTTTTATTTAAAATCTAAATATATTCAAATCCAACAAGATGTATCATAAAGAGATTATGAATTAAACAAAGAACACCCGTTGAGAATGTGATACTAGCCATCTAGTTTTTCCTCTTTGTAATGAATTAGGATAATATCAAGTTAATACCTGACAAAATTTTTATGTTTATTACCCCTATTTGTATCTATTTCATATCCTTTATAAATATTCATGCATTCACATTGGAAATTCATTTCTAACATATCAGAAAATATACATTTTTTTAAAAAAAAATTAAGATATTCCTTATATTTTTGTTTATCAATAAGGTATTCACTTTGGGTTTATAACATAACATTCAAAAAAACAAAAACATTCTTTGATACCAACTTAGGTTACTTGAGCTTCATTAACATAAATATTACATATTTTTTTATAAATATTAAAAACTTATAATAATAATACATTCCTAAGAACTATAGAGGTTTAGTATATTTGTAGAGTAGATATATAATTGTATTATATCACGAAATATCTTCAGAATTTTCCATAAATTTGTTTACATAAAATAACTTGCTTATAAATAACCCATGTATACCATTATTTATAACCTAGGGAAAATTAAAACATGATAAAGGGTGAGATAAAATGCTCCGTATGTATAAAATTAGAGATAATAACAATATACTATAACTGAGAATAAGAAAATCATAATGTTTTGATTACAAGATAATTACTTACCAAAACATACCCAAATATTCCTAAATCTTGAATTATGAGTCCTGGAATATATATTTTTCATAACAAAAAAAAGTAATAAGAGTGTGGGATCATTAATAATAAATAATTATCCTATACATAAAAACATAATATTATGTTATAATTTTGTGGTATACACATATGAATAGAAAATTATTTAATTTATCAGGTTTCTCTTCCTAGACTATCATAGTGACAGAGTCCCATAGTTGATTAGGTTCAGTCCAAATTCCCATAAGCACAGTAGGAAGATTCTCGTGGTTGATTTGGATCACTCCTCATTGCCCTTTATATTATTTCATGAGATGCAAATGTTTCCCCAATGAATTTGAGGTATATAAAATTCTAGTACAGGACATCACAAAAAATAATCCTATATTTTTATCATAATATCGTAAAAACAATTATCTGGTTATTCATTCCATAATTATCATATTGAAAGAAAAAAAGTTCTATAACAACTTAGTTAGAACATAATCATAATAATACATCCACATAAATAATGATTATGGTATCATAAGATCATATCCCCAGTTGATCATTATAATCCATAAATTATGTGAAAAAATAATAAAAATAATTTTCAAAATAATTATAAATCTTCATTAAAAAATAACAATTATATTATTCACTTTGTAAATTTTAACAAATTAAAATTCCATGAACAATGGGAATATGATTTTTTATGAAAAACCATGGGAACATTTAATGTAATATAAATAATAAAGAGAAGAAATTATAATTTCAATATTTATTCATGTTCTAAATATATTATAAAAACATTATTTTTATAGTTTTTTAAATAAGATATATATTTAGTCATTTGGATAACATTTAAAAGATTCATTTTAATAAATGGAAAATAAAGTAAAAGGTAGAATAAAATGTTTTTATCAAAATTTTATGAGTAGATAAAAACATTAAAAAAATTAAGAACAATGATATATTAGAAAAGGATTCTCAACCTAATATGAAAGAAAATTTCATGGTTTCATTAAAAAATAATTTCATTCCTTTTAAAACCAAATAGTTGGTATATAAAGACTACTTGAAATCCCCAAAAATAAATAAAAGAGAATAAAATCGATCGTTTATATGATAAACCCTAACCTCATGTTATGTGTTTATTTATACACACTATAAAATCAAATATGAATAGTTAAAACATATTATAATTATATTTAAGAACCCTATTCATACTCATATTACTATATATCACTACCCTATAATTTATAATTTTCAATTTATTAATAAATAATCTTTAAAATAAATATTTTTGTATTAAATGTTTTAATTTCCGCATAAGTTATGATTATTTTATTATCTTTCATGAACCATGGGATTTCTTTAAACATATAAAGAATCAATTATATTTCATAAATAACATATTTATTCATTATATACACTTTTATAACATTCCATGTAATTAGGTGATTAAAAATGGATTTCATCACTTCGAGGAGGTGGTAAGTCTGCACATATGCACATGTGACCTTTCCCTTTTTAAATTGATAGGAATAAAGAAATGTATTTTTTTTTAAAAAATAATGATTATATCTTATGTATAATTTATATACATTGAATAGATCAATATAACAAGTACTAATATGAGGTGATGAAAAATAAAATCCACTGCTTCATGGAAGCAGTAGTTTGTGCATACATATGAGAAAATTTTTCATTTTATATTATATAAAAAAGAGGTATATAATTATTGTTCCATAAACATTATTAAATTTCCATATAATTATTATATTGAATCTATTATGTAGATTTGGTGGATGTGGGATGAGAATTAAATATGAAAATAATCAATAAAGACAATTAACTCTTTTTGGGTATCCGCATTTCAATTACACCATAATACTCACTTTGTTATTATCATGGTGAGACCATAACACAAAATATGTGGGTAATGGAGTTGTAATGTTATTTTGGTAGAACATCATCATTAAAATATTCTTAATGTGTGATGAGGGACAATGAGATAAATCTTCTATTATAAACAAAATTGTATTTCAAAAAATATGGTACCTGAAATTACATATATAAAAAACATTTATATGATTCAATTTACAATGGATGAATAAATCATTTTTAATATAATAATTAAAAACACAATGAATTTTTTATATGGAAAAAAATTACTTTTTTAAGTGTAAAGATGAACTTACACAACATTCAGGCATAGTTTTGATCTCTATTAAATTTATATTATTGTGGATAAAAAATAATAATTTTATTAATTTAAAAAATACTATTCATAATTTATCATTTTAATATATAATTAAAGGAAAATGGATAAAATGGTTTTTATTATAATAAAATATAACATATGTTCTTAAATATCACTCATGGGTTTCCAAATTCAAAATAATAGTTTTTTATGATCCATTTTTCTCTATAAGTATATATTTTTTAAACAATGTAATTATATATTTATAATTTATTCTTATACCATAACAATGTCAAAATATTTATGGTATTTTTAAAATTTTTATTTTTCCTAGTCACCTAAAAACACCCATTTCAGAAAAATACAAAAAATTAATACAATGGTTAATTTTACATCATATATTCAAAAATGAAACTAATTTTAAAAAATTAAATTTATATAATTTCCTAAATATTTTATTTAAATAGAATATATCTAATATGAAATAAAAATACAATTCTTAACCAAAAAATATATTTTATTAAGAATAATTTAATTATCATTCATTATAATTCTTAATAATTTTATGGATATTATTAATTTATTTAAATACATTTAAAAATAAATTTTATTGATTAAATTTCAACAAAAGTTATAAATTTACCAAAAATACATAATTCACCAAAATTGGTTTAGTTATGCAAGAATTATAATCTATTTAATGCATTGAATTGATCGAAAAAAAATATATTATAAAAGATCAATGTGTTACACAATAAGTGGTGTGGGTGGGTTTGTAGATATTAATATTGAATGATGGATCGTACACCAACACCTAAATTGGTAGGCTTAAAAGATTTGACGATAGTCTAAATTATTTATTGTTAAATTAAATCATAAGATATTTTGAGTAAATATATATATATATCATGGAAGTTTTATTTGAATAAGATTCAATAATTAGATATTCCAAACATAATGTTTTATAATTGATGTCAAGAAACGGCGCAAAGAAGCAATTTACGAAGGGGATGCACAAACAATGAGTTTTTTCCTTATCCTAAAATGGGGAATAAAATTTCATTTTTAATAACAATTATTTTTGTGGTAGTGTGGAGAAATAAAATTATTTAAATAGGGGATAATATTGGGAAATTTTGTACCCATGGAAAATTGGAATTTGATTCAATGGAACTCAAAAATTAATGTGGAGAATATTTTGATGTTATTTGATGAAGTTATCTAGAATTCTGATTTCATTGATAAAGAGGTAGTGAGTACGGTTTCATAAATCCATATTACCATCTAAAAGGTAGTGGAAGAAGATGTTATATATGAATTAAATATAAAAGGGGTAGATTTTATGAAAAAAATGAGTTAGTGTTATATTTTTTCCGAATAATGTTAGAATATAGATCATAGTGACTCATGAAAAACTATATCATAATATGGTTGAATTGATTTATGGATGATTTTTATGCATTTATGAAATAAATAATGTTTCAAGAAAACTGATGTTCCATGTTGGTGAAAAATATATCTTAAGGTCAGAAACTACAATACAGAAACATGGTCTAAATCATGGTATTTTATTAATAGAGAAATATAGGTTATAATACCCACGTTTTCACCATATAATTAGTATAGATGAAGTTAAATATCTTATATATTTAGTTTTTCCATGTTTTATTAAAAAATTTCACCATAATGGATGACCTATATAATGGTACACTGGTTGTATGCGTAAAGGTAACATATAACTTTCATAAAGGTGTGTCTAAGAATAAAAGATTACTATAAAATAGAGGAATGTTTACAAACAATAAAAGATGGAAATGATGTGAAAAAACACATTCCTAAGGTTAGATAAAAGTTCCATACACTTTAGTTCCCAATGATACAACATAGTTGAGGCTATGTAAAGTTATCCAGGTAGTATGGGTTACGTATGTAAATATAGAATCACAAATAATAATGAATAATAAGGGTACATATTTGTATCAAATAAAATATTATTTGCATCCAAAAAATATAGTAATTTATAAAAAACTTTCCCCTTATCTTGTGTAAATTGACTTTAAAATTATCTATGATACATTATGATGAATATCATACTATTCTATGGTAGTGTGAAGAAAAATGAAAAAGAGATGACACCATGTCATGGTGTTTTTTATTATGATAGTTACCAATATTTGAGTCTAGGTAATGGAAAATTGATCGCACTATAGATATGTTGAAGAGGAGATTATTACACCACATAAATATCTTACATCATTGAAGGACTGATTTAGAAAGTCCATATGAATTAATATTTTTTATTCTTATAAGATATTATTCCATAGTATAATTATATACATTGTTGATACTTCTATGAGTTTAAGGTGTTTGAGGATTGAATTAAATTATTGTGGTAGATTTATGAGGATGTTAAACATATGGTATTTTTTGATATTTTCTATTTGAGGATACACCATACGATAATAATGCCATGTCCCATATGTTAATAAATAACACATTCTATTTCATACTGGAATATTAAATATCATAAATGAATGAATATTATGTTTAAACCATAGAAGAAGCAACCATAGCATAATCAGGCAGTATTTGAGACAACATGATAATCAACCAATGATTTATTTCTCTATATTTTCGTGCCTTAACTAAATTTTAATAGCACTAATTGGTTTTAATGATTTTGTGGGACACCTAGAGATATCTAAAAAAGTGAAAAATAGTGAGAATTAATCTAAACCATCATATTAATGTCTAGAGGTTTGAAAAATTTCATGTAGTTGTTCTAGAAAATGAAAATGAACAACAAGTATATAGATTTATCTAAATTGCAGAGTGAAGATAGAACCAATGATGTGTAGGAAAGGAGAAGAATAAGAATGATGATTGATACTAATTAATCATTCTTCCAATTAATAAAAAATTACTTCAAGTAGAGGATACCATACATTCTCTGTAAATCAATATTAATATAGATAAATATTTTATCTACTAAAATAAAAAGGATGGAAGTGTTCTAATCATTGTGAACCTATGTGTAATTAAACTATTCTAGACGTGGATGTATATAAAAAATGGGAGGTATTACCATAGAAATAAAATAGAAGATGGTTATTGAGACATGAGAGAGTACCTACCGTGTACATAAAAAATATTTATAAGAGTGAGGATCTTATAGTGATTTTCTGCATCGACATATTGTTGATTACACGTTCCTTGAACTATCCATTAGTTGTGTATCATGTAAAATTATTTCATATTTTTCATGTTTTATAATATTTCTCTAAGTAACAAAGTGGGATAAAAACCCATAGATAATACTTGTTAAATTTTTGTTCAATTTTATTGAGAATCATATCAATATAGAAGACACAAGACAAAAATGGTTATTGTAAGATATAATAGGTCAAGATCATTAGTGTAGTGAGAGTTTAAAGAGAATGTGTCTTACATGGGAATGATTTCCACACAATGATTTATCCCTACCCCATATCTCACAGAAGAGCCTTGAGAAACCTAAATATATTTTTGATGAGTCTTTGAGTTATATTATATAGAGTTTATATACATGATTAATCTTGGAGAAATATTTTAAAAACCTTAATTTTTCTAGAATAAGGGATACCCACTTAGTCATTGGAAGCATGACCAAATGTTCCTATACATTGGGAAAATTTACTCAAAATTGGATCTAATTCATCATAACTCACATCTTGTTAATATATACTATATTCAATGAATATATTTAATAAAAAAAATCTTTTTATAAATTAAATTCATTGTATATGGGCACAGAATCCTTTTTAATAATTCCACGAATGTAATAACATATAAGCATTTTTTATAATCTATAGAAGCAGTTTAAAAATTAAACTAAATAATACACTTGTTCATAAGATAAAAAATGATTACTAAAAATAAAATAGATATAAACCACTAAATATATAAAGAATTAAAATATTTAAGCATGATATAAATTGTTTTTAATACATCATAAACAATTCATAACTATAAAAAACTAAATAGACTATCTAGACATTATGTACATTCTCGAACAATAAATATAAAATCATTATAAATAGATATATTTTTTAATTTTTAAACTCATGATATATAATTATTATAATTTGTTATATAGAAATTTATATTTAAATAATAAGGTATACCATAATACTGTAAACATCATATTCCAGAAAATATTTCATTAATATTAATAGATTTTTTTTAAATTTTCCAAAAATATATTTTTCAATATTTATAAATAATTTATGTTAGACTCACCTATTTTTATTGTCACATACATAAATTAAATAAAAATTCTTTTAAATTTAATTTTCATTATTTCATTGTTTTGGGGGGTTCTTATGCAATTTTTGAGAAATGGGGGAGTTTTCATGATTTGGGCCAAATCGTGAGCCCAATTCTAGATTTAAAAATAAATTTGTATTCCTTTATAACTCCTTCATTTTACAACATTGTTCATCCATTAAAATTCTTACTCGGAATCCCCTGACCTGTGAACACCACCAAATAAATTTGGACAATTAAAAAATCTATAATCTTGGTGAAACTGATTTTTTATTTAAGGGACGGGGCATCCCAAAAATCCCTTTTAATGCATTAAATATATTATTTAATTCTTTAATAACTCGTTCAATTTTTTCGTTTTTTGGTGATTACAACTCTCACATGATCCCACATATGTAAGAATCTCCCTCATTCTCTCATCCCTCAATTTAGAGCTCAATAGAATTGCGAAATTAAGTGTAATATCTCTTGATTTTACAAATCTCCTAGATTTGAAGAGGTAAATTGATCCTTTCATAACTCCTTCTATTTTTACACTTTTCCCCCCATTAAAGTTCAAACATGATATCCTCATCACTTTTTTAACCTAAATTAAAAATGTAGCTGTTTTAAAATTATGATACTGGTGGATTTTGGGTGGATTTCTTCAAAATTGTTTTGGGTATGTCTTTCTCTCGTCAATTTCTTACTTATTCTTGGGGTTTCCTCCCACTTTCATGAATTTGTATAGTGTCCAGAAGATAGGGATCATACCTAGGGTTTTATTGGGGGTATTTTTGGTTAAATATTTTGGTTTAGGGTTCGTTTTCACTTCCTTGTGTTGTGGTGAAGGCGCGGTTGAGGTTTCGTGCCAATATTCAAGAGTTTTGACACAAAAAGGTAGGTGATTCCGTGTATAACCATTTAATGATGAGTTATATTTCTTTTTTTTATTAAGTTAGTATGTGTCAAATCAATTGTGTGTCCTGATAAAACAATTTTTGACATATTTGTTGAAGTGTTTAATTTTGCAGTTTCATTTTTCTTGGAATTGGGTGCTTTTCATGCATGGCTCTTGGGGAAATGATTCGGTTTGATTTATAACATATGAATGTGATGTATTAGTGTTTAAAGGGGATAAAAATTGTGGGTTTTTAATTCCTTGATGTCATTTGGGCCTTGTAATGTGTTTTTTGAATGGTTTTAAAATGTGAAACAATGTTTTACTTCTTGAACATGATTTGTGAAAACATGTGTTTTTCCTGTGTACCTTTTGTGGTATTGTTTGAGGTATTTTTATAAAACTTGTGGGTGTATTAAATAATGTTTTTAGGGCGGCCAATTATGTTTTTTATTGTTATTGTTTTGGTTTTGGTCATTAATGAGGGTTTTGAAATGGGTTTTGTATGCAAAACAGGGTTGTACCTCTTGGGTTGGTTTTATGAATATTGTAAATTATTCAATGAGTTACACAAAGTGTGAAATGGTTGCTAATGTAGTGTTTTGATAACACAATGTTCCTAAAAATAGTTTCCGAAATATAAAGTGGTAAGTTATTTTGTAAAACATTTTGGTAATTTTTGTTATTTGGAAAGGTGATTTATGAAATTGTGATGTGGGTGCGAAACATGTTTTAAGGCTGTTTTGCATAAGTGTGATGTGAAAAATGGACTTTGATTATGTAAAGTGTATTATGTAACATGTGAGTGGGTTGTTATGTCATGTTTAGCATATTGGGAAATATTTTATAAAATTGTTAACATAATTTTTGAATTGTGAAAGATGTGGAAGATGTGTTGTGGGCTATTTCTGGTGTGAGTATGATTTCAAAATTAATTTGAATGAAAAAGTAAATTTGCAGACTTGTGTGGTATACATGTGTGATGTTTGGGGAATTTGTGATGTGAAAATTATATTTTCATGGTCAAAGTATATTTATTTACTTGTTGAACTTGTCTGAGCACAAGGGGAAAACCCGAGTATCTAGGTGGGTAGACGTGTACTACTATTCTAGTGAATCTGTGGGGTTTGGAATCAGTTTTACTTAGAAATATTGATTCTTACAACTCTAACTAAACTATGATGATGATGATTGGGGACCACTAGGTTATGGGTATGTTCTCTTCTAGTGGCTCATGCATGAGAACGAATATTGTGATGGTTACTCTCACCGAGATATGTGGTACCCGGGACCCACAATGAGCCCGTGCCTAAGGGTTATTACATATTTATTGTGCTCATTAGTTACTTTGTGCTTTCCTTTAGCATACATTATGGTTTTCTGGATAATTAAGTAGGGTATAAACTATTTTAAAAAGTGTTTATTCTTAATGATATCCCACTTGAGAACTGTTTAAATTTTTACGTTGCATCTTTTAGAAATTATAACTAGCATTTAGTATTTATGAAAACTTGTATGATTTTCATCTTTGAATGTTTATCACATGGAATATATTAGTGGTGTTATCCTACTGTGCATTATATCACACCTTACTTACAACCTTGGGTGTAAGTAGTCTTGGATATTTTGGTTGTAACAGGTTGGGTACATTTTTTTGTGCCAGTGGCTTGGGTTTCTAGTTGGTCCTTGGTGGTGATGTCTTATGGATATGGCTTGAGGGTAATGCCGCTTTCCTTGAGGTATATTAGTATGTTTCCTTTTTTTACCTTTTTTATAGTCTTGGTCAGTTTCTTTAGACTATGTATTTTAGTTCTTAATTTTTTTGAGATTATTTTGTTTGAAAAATCCAGATTTGTTTAATTGGATTCATTTGTTGTTTTAATTTTATAAACTTCGGTAAATCATTACCAATTCTCATTTTCTGATACCCAAGAACTTGTTCTAGTCCATGGGGATCGAGAACGCCCTTTGTGCCTTGCCACGAGCTGGGTTTGGTGCTGTTTTTGGCAGCGACCTGATTTTGATCGTGACAAAATGGTATCAGAGGAGGTTTAGGTTAACTCTTTGGGTCATGTTATTTGGGAAGAGTCGATATAGCATGGAGTTAGGAATTTTGGGAGATGGTATTCGATTTATAGCTTGTGTGCATAATCACCACACCTCATGATGTTATTCAAGTTTCTAGTAGAATTTGGTATTTATCTATGTCCTTTGGTTTTATTAGTTTGTGGATGATTAGGGGAAATGAAAAGAGAGTTGGGTGAATGGTCTCAGTGAGCTTGCAGGGCCTGACAAGCCATGTGGATCTGGGGATATTACCTAGAACACTCACTTTGATGGTGAAGTGATTGGAATATGGCCACCAACCATTTGTCCATTCCACCCACTAAAACTAGTTTTCTCTCGCACAGTTTTGTGCTTCAATTTTGAAATCTTGGCACTTTGGTTTTAAAGTGACTTGGTTTTAAGAAGCGTAATGTTTTTGTTAAATGATTTTCAAATTAATAGATAATTTATTGCTTTGTGAAATGGTGGAATGTAATTTTTATAATTATTTTTAAATGGAAAATGGTGTTCTTACACCTATTTTGAAAGCATGAACTATATTGAAGTTGGTTTTGAACAATGTTTCCAATAATGTTTTCTAAATAGTAAAAGGGTGTTTTAATAGGATGAGATGTTTTGAAGTTGATGTGAATATCATTAAAGTGAGTTCTTTTCTAATTTTTTGTGTCTTTCCGAAATGTTTTGTAAGATGTGAGCTGGGATTTTGATCTCGTGGTTAGAGGTTTTGGGATAAAGGATGTGTTTGATGACCATTTTTATTTTTAAAAGTTTAAATAATTTTTTTGAAACCATTGGTATTTTCATGAGCAACCACATGCATGGGGTTATATTGGATGATGGATGGTTGATGGCAAGACTGGATGAGTGTCGAGATGGATTTGAGGAGGGTTCCCAGTGTTGCACAGAAACATGCATGTGTAAGGCCCATGGGGTACCATTTTTGGATTTTCTAATAGCTGAACCATTTGTTTTAAAAGAATTGTTTTTAAAGAAAAACATGACGTCTGGATGAATTTTTTGGGATGGTTTATATTATGTGTTTTTGTAAGGTGTTGATGTTTTGGGATGTTTTAATTCTAATAGCCCCTCCTGCTCGAACTGTGTTTGGGGTTTGTGTTTGGATGGTAAGATTGGTTGAAGGACCAGTTAGTAGTCTCCTCTGAGATATGTTTCGGGACACCATTATGGTGGTTCCTTTCATGTGTTTGGATCTGGTTTTTAGTAAAACTTGACCAATGGACCGTCTTGGTTGGGTCCTTGGTTCAATTTTTGGATAAGTTACTCTCCATTAAGGGTCAGTGCACAATTGAAGTGCAACAAGGATAGTTTCACCATTTTAAGACCCTACAGTTGATCAATATAAGGAATATTTTTATTGAGATATTTACATTGAGTCAACACCCTTTCCATTCTTGGTTTGGTGTATCCTCTTGTTGCTAAAAATTGATCATAGAAGGTTGAAAAAGACCTTACCTTCTTAAGATTCCTGCTTTTACGAAGGTGGAAGTGGACTGGGGTTGTTAGCATGGATGAGTATATGGATGGTGACTTCGAGGTCCTATCAGTCCTTCATAGTCTCTTAAAAGATGGAGTTCACGTTAAACTACCAGTGTGGGAAATCTGGTCATGAGAGTATATTGTGGCCACTTGCTGGAATTGTGTGTTATTTTGGGATGTTGTATAAGGACCCTCTCCATGCATTGTTTATATTAGTTATAGTGTTCATGTTTTGTGACACCTTCTAATGTCATTTTCTCGATTGAACATAATGGTGAATGTCGGGTAGTCATTTGAGAGTCTCTGTTATGTTGGGGGAATGTATCCCTTGGAGAAACATAAAAATATTTAATTTTAGAGGAAGTTGAGTGTAGGTGTTCTTTACTAATATTGTTTCTCATCCGAACAAACAAGGTTTGTTTTGAGCGTATCTTCTTAGGCCCTTGTTTTAGTGAAATATTGTGTTCGGTTAAAGTGAGTTTGGAATGTGTTATTTATTGAAAAACTTATCAGGGATGGTGGTGTAGTTGTTGGATGTACCGAAAGAAGAATTATCATTCAGGGGGTTTCTAAAGTCTAACTGCGAGGCCGAAGATTCTTCAATCATTTGAGCTCCAGCCATAGGATTCGAAGAGAATCTGGCTCGTAGTCATGGGAAATCCAAGGGTTGTTTAAACCCTTGTACAAATTCATGTCCTCATTATGAAAGATAGGGATATTTTAAAACTATGGTGTCACTATCCTTCTTTGGTTGTTCCCATTCTGTGGAAATAGTTGGACCGACTTATACCCATGTCATCGCCCAATGTTATTCTATCCCCATTTGGTTTCCATTAAGTATTCTGAGAGTGGTTTGATGTTTGGATAGACAGGTTGAGCACACGGTTTTCACTTTTTTAGTAGTGACCACACCCCAGAAAACCCTGTGGATAGAATGATCCCCACTTCTAGCACAAGGTTTCACAAACCGTGCGGACAATCCATGTGGTTGTCACAACTCTTTAAATTTTGTGGTCTTTCTGTAACGACCCATGCTGGTCAGTAAATATGGTTTATTCTTATGGTGGGGAGACCCAATATGAGTCTTATATAAGTACTTTTTTAATGTTCTGATGGAATTATACCCTTTGTATTGGGGAGTCATTTAGGCCTCCCCTTGTTAGCGTCCAGATTCTATCTTGGATAAAATATAGGTTGTATCTTATGGTGGGGAGCCTATTTTTGTCCCATTTTACTAGTAACATAGATTTATCAATGTTATTTTATTGGTATTAGGTAGTCTCTTTAGAGATATCAAGCTACATACATCTTCCTTGGGTAAACGTTGAGATTGGAGAGTGCACAATGGTTTAGTTATTGCAAGGTAAGTATAACCTTGTTCGATGTTGTTGTTTGTTTGGGTAAATTTCTTTAGTCATGTTCAGATTGTGATTGAGGATTTTTACTTTTGGGGTATCCCTTCCTTAATTGTTCATTGGAGGAATTTTGGATTTTGGATGTGAAACCTGGCATGGGAGTACTTCTGGGTTTCTCAGTTGGGTTTGGTTGTTGTTTTGACCTTGCTGTGACTTTCCGGGGTGGAAAATTTTACTGGTGGGGAGAATTTTCACATACATAAATTAATTTAAAGGTATTTTAAATTTAATATTCATTATTTCTTTGTTTTTGTGGTTTCCTATGCATTTTTTGAGAAATTGGTGAGTTTTTATGATTTGGGCCAAACCGTGAGCCCAATTCCAGATTTAAAAATAAATATTTATTCCTTTATAAATCCTTCATTTTATTACATTTTTCATCCATTAAAATTCTTACATGGCATCCCCTTCCCTATTAACGCCACCAAATTAATTTGGACCATATAGAAATCTATAATCATGGTGAAGTTGAGTTTTTATTTAAGGGATTTGGCCTACCTGAAAAACCATTTCCTGCATTAAAAATATTTTTTAAGTCATTAATAACTCATTCAATTGTTATGTTTTTTCGGATATTCCAACTCTCACCAGATCCCACATACCTAATGCGCGCCCCAATTCTCACCTGCCTTAATTTAGAGCTAAATAGAATCCAGAAATTGAGAAAAACATCTATGTATTCACAAATCGCCCATTTTTTAAGAGGTAAATTGATCCTTTCATAACTCCTTATATTTTTACTCTTTTCCCCCATTAAAGTTCTTAAATTATTTTCCCATAATTTTTAGAACCTTCCTTAAATGTGTATATATTTTAAAATTTAGATACTGGTGGATTTTGGGCCGTTTTTTCAAGATTGTTTTGGGTAAGTATTTCACTTTTCAATTTCATCCTTCTTCTTAGGGTTTCCTCCCTATTTCATTAATTCATAGAGTTTCAAAAAGTTAGGGTCCATACATAGGGTTTTATTTGGGGTATATTCAGTGAAATATTATGGTTTATGGTTCGTTTTCACTTCCTTGTGGTGTGGCGGAGGTGCAGTTGAGGTTTCACAACAAGATTCAAGGGATTTGACTCAAAAGGTATGTGATTCCATGTATAAACTTTTTTTGATGAGTTAAATTTCTTGGTTTATTAAGTTAGTATGTTAAAAATCTGTCGTGTGTTCTGATAAAACTATTTTTATGGATTTGGTCAAGTGTTTAATTATATAGTGACATTTTTTCTTGGAATTGGGTGCTTTTCAAGCGTGGCTCTTGGGGAAATGTTTGGGTGTATTTTATAACATATTAAAGTGATTTATTAGTGTTTAAAGGGAATGAAATTTCTGGTTGGATAATTCCTTAATGTCATGTGGGCCTTGTAATGTGGTTTTTGAATGATTTAATGTGTGAAACCATGTTTTACATCTTGAAAGTGATTTGTAAAAACATGTGTTTTTCATGTGTACCTTCTATGGTATTGTTTGAGATATTCGTATAAAACATGGTGGTGGATTAATTAATGTTGTTAGGGCTGAAAATTATGTTTTGGATTGTTATTAGTATGGTTTTGGTATTAAATGAGGGTTTCTAAATGGGTTTTGTATGCAAACCATGGTTGTACCTCTTGGGTTGGTTTTACGAAAATTGTAAATTATTTAATGAGTTACACAAAGTGTGAAATGGTTTATTAATTACTATTTTGGTAATAATATGGTCCAAAAAATAGTTTATGAAATATAAATGGATAAGTTATGTTGTAAAACATTTTGGTAGTGTTCTTTAATTTTTCGAGATGATTTAAGAAATTGTGATGTGGATGTTAAACATGTTTTTGGGCTATTTTGCGTGAGTGTGATGTGAAAAATGGACTTTTTTTATGAAAAGGGTATTATGTAACATTTGAGTTGGATTTTATGTTATTTTTAGAATCTTGGAAAAGATTTTATAAAATTTTTAACAGATTTGTTAAATTTTCAAAGATGTGCAAAATGTGTTGTGGTCTATTTTTTTGTGTGAGTATGATATCAAAATTAATTAGAATGAAAAGGTGAATTTTTATACATGTGTGCTATACATGTGGGTTCTTTGGGGAATTTGTGATGTGAAAATTATATTTTCATGTGAAAATTATATTTACTAACTTGTTGAACTTGTCTGAGCACAAGGGGAAAACCTAGGTATCTAGCTGGGTGGACATGTACTAGTATACTAGTGAATCCGTGGGGTTTGGACTCAATTTGAATTTGAAAGATTAATGCATACAACTCTAAATAAAGTATGATTATGATGATTTGGGACCACTATGTTATGGGTATGTTCCCTACTAGTGGATTGTTCATGAGAATAGATATTATGATGGTTACTCTCACCGAGATATGAGGTACCTGGGACCCACAATGAGCTACTGCCTAAGGGTTATTTCCTATTTATTATTCTCATTAGTTACTTTGTACTTACCATTAGCATATGGTATGGTTTTCTAAAAAATTCAATAGTGTTGGCATTATTTTTAAAGGTTTTTATTCTTTATGGTATCCCACATGAGAACTGTTTTAATTTTTATGTTGCATCATTTAGAAATTTTAACTAGAAATTCTTGATTATGAAAACATGTAATATTTTTGTCTTTAAATATTTATCACAAGTAATCTCTTAGTTTTGGTACCCTACTAGGAATTGGATAACACCCTACTTACACCCTTGGGTGTATGTAGTCTTGGTAATTTTTGTTCCCACAGGTTGGGTACATTTTTTGTGCATGTGGTTCTGGTTTCTAGCTGGTCCTTGGTTGTGAAGTCTTGTGGAGATGGCTTGAGGGTGCTTCCCCTTGCCGTGAAGGTTATTGGGATATTTCCTTTTTTTGTTTTGTACCATTTTTATATTATTGGCGAGTTTCGTTAAACTATGTATTTGAATTTGGAATTTTTGTAAAAGATTGTTTGGTTTGAAAAATACAAATTTGTTTTGTTGGATTCACTTATTATTTTATGTTTATAAACTCAGTTAAATCATTCCCAAATCTCATTTTATGATACCTGGACACTTGTACCAGCCTTTGGGGATCAGGATCATCCTTTGGGCCTTGTCACGAGCTAGGTTTGGTGTCAGTTTTGGTGGTGACCAAATTCAATTCGTGACAAAATTGTATAAGAGGAGGTTCAGGTTAACTCATTGGATCATGTTATTTGAGGAAGAGTCGAGATAGTTTGGAGTTAGGATTTTCGGGACATGGTATTCCAGTTATGGGTAGTTTGCCTAATCACCACACCTCATTATGGGATTCAAGTTTCTATGAGAAGTCGGGATTTATCTAAGTCCTTTGGTTTTCCTAGTTTGATGATGATTAGGGGAAATGAAAAGAGTGTTGGGTTAATGGTCTCAGTGAGCTCGCATGGCCTAGTAATCCATGTGGATCCGGGGATATTCCCTTTTAAACACTCTGTGATGGTGAAGTGATTGTAATATGGCCCCCAACCATATGTCGAAGTCACCCACTAACACTAGTTTTCGCTCACATTGTTTTGTGCTTTAGTTTTGATATCATGGCACTTTGGATTTAAAGTGGCATTGTTTTAAGAAGCGTAATGTTTTTGTGATATGATATTCAAATAAGGAGGGAATTTTTTGGTTTATGAAATGGTGTAACTGAATTTTCAGAATTTTTTTGAAATGGAAAATGGGGTGCTTACACCTCTTTGGAAAGCCGAAACTATATTGATGTTGGTTTTGAATAATGTTTCGAATAGATTTTTCTAAACAATCAAATGTTGTTTTAATGGGATGCGATGTTTTGAAATTGATGTGAATATCTTTAAGTTGAGTTCTTTTTTAAATGGTTTTTTCATTCTAAAATTTTTTGTAAGATGTGAGTTGGGATTTTGATCTCGTGGTTATCGGTTTTGAGAAAAAGGATGTGTTGGTTGACCATTTTGGTTATAAAAAGTGGAAATAATTTTTGTTTTAACAATTGGTATTTTCATGAGCTACCAATTGAATGGGGTTATATGGTATGATGGATGGTTGATGGCATGATTGTATGAGTGTCGGGATGGATATGAGGAGGGTGCCCAGTGTGGCACAGAAACATGCATGTGTAAGGCACATGGGGTACCATTGGTGGATGCGCTAACCGCTGATCCATTTGTTTTAAAAGAAATGTATTTAATGAAAAAATGATGTCTTGATGAATTTTTTGTGATGTTTTATGTTATGTGTTTTTGGAAAATGTTTATGTTGTGGGATGCATTGAATCTAAGAACCCCTCCTGTTTGAACTATGTTATGGGTTTGTGTTTGGTCGTTAAGCTGAGTAGAATGACCGGTTAGTAGTCTCCTCTAAGATATGTTTTGGGACACCTTTATGGTGGTTCCCTTGATGTTTTTGGATCTGGTTTGTGGTATACCTTGACCGATGGACCATCTTGGTTGGTTCCATGGTTTCAATTGTTGGATAAGTTACTCCCCATTAAGGATTAGTGCACAATGGAAGTACAACCCATATTATTTCGCCGTTTTAATACCCTCCAGTTGATCGATATAAGGAATATTTTTCTTGATCTTTTTAGATTGAGTCAAAACCCTTTCCTTTCTTTGTTTGGTGTATCCTCTTATTTTGGGAGAGTAATCATGGATGGTTGAAAGAGACCTTACCTTCTTATGTTTCTTGATTCTCCGAATATGGAAGTGGTTTGGGGTTGTTAGCATGGACAGGTATTTGGATGGTGTCTTAAAGGTCCACTCGATACTTCGTAGTCTCTTAGAAGAAGGATTTCACGTTAAACTACTAGTGTGGGAAATCTGGTCAGGAGAGGATATTGTGGCCACTTGCTGGAATTGTGTGTTGTTTTAGGATGTTGTATAAGGTCCCTCTCCATGGATTGTTTATATTAGTCGAAGTGGACAGGTTCGGTGATGCCTTATGATGTCATGTGCTCGATTGACTGTAAAGGTGAAAGTCGGGCAGTCATCTGAGAGTCTCTGTTATGTTTGGAGAATGTCTCCCTTGGAAAAACTTAAAAATTTTCCATTTTAGAGGAAGGTGAGTATATGTTTTCTTTACTTATATTGTTTCTCAACTAAACAAACAAGGTTTGTTGTGTGTGAATCTTCTAAGCCCCTATTTTAGTGAAATATCATGTTAGGGTAAAGTGAGTTTGGAATGTTTTATATCTTGGGATACTTATCAGGGATTGCAGTGTAGTTTTTGGTTGCACTGGAAGAAGAATTCTCGTTCAGGGGGTTTCCAAAGACTAACTGTGAGGCTGAAGATACTTCAATCTTTTGATCTGCAGCCATAGGTCTCGGGAAGATGCTAGCTCCTAGTTAGGGGAAATCTCAGGGTTGTTTAAACCATTGTATAAGGTCTTATCCTCAGTATGAAATATAGGATGATTTTAATCCTTTGGTGTCATCATCCTTCTTATTTTGTTCCCATTCGGTGGAAATAGGTGGAGCGACTTGTACCCATGTCATCGCCGAATGTTATTATATCCCCCTTTGGTTTACATTGATTCTTTTGGGAATGGTTTGAAGATTGTATATATAGGTTGTGAATAAATTTTTTTCTTGGTTAGTAGTGACCATGCCCTATAAAACCGCGTGGATAGAAGGATCCCCACTGTTAGCGCACAGTTTCCCAAACCGTGCGAACTAACCATGTATCCATCACTACTCTTTATATTTTGGGGTCATTCTATATTGGCCCATGCTGGTCGGTAAATATTTTTGGTTCTTATGGTGGGGATACCAACTTGGAGTCTTATATAAGTTCTTTTTTAAATGTCTGATGAAAGTATACCATTTGTACTGGGGAGTCTGTTCAAGCTTCCCCTTGTTAGTGTCACGATTCTATCTCAGAAAAAATATAGGTTGTCTCTTATGGCGGGGAGCCTATTTTTTCTCCCTCATACTAGTAACTCATATTTATCCATTTTCTTGGATTGGAAGTAGGTAGTCTCTTATGGAGATAACAAGCTACCGACATCTTCCTTGGGTAAACTTTGAGATTGGAGAGTGCCCAATGGTTTAGTTATATCAAGGTAAGTGTAACCTTGTTCGATGTTTTTTTTTGTTTCTGTAAATTTCTTGAGACTTGTTCATATTGTTTTTTAGGATTTATCCTTTTGGTATTTTCCTTCCTTAATTGATCACTCGAGTCATTTTGGCCTTTTGAGGTGAAACCTGGCAAGGGAGTATTTTGGGTTTCTCAGTTGGGTTTGGTTATTGTTTTGTCCTTACTATGACTTTATGGGATAGAAAGTTATCATGGTGGTGATAATTGTCACATAAATAAATTATATTAAAGTTATTTTGAATTTAATTTTCATTATTTCTTTGTTTTTGGGGTTTGCTATGCATTTTTTGAGAAATGGGTGTGTTTTCTTGATTTGGGCCAAACTGTTAGCCCAATTCCAGATTTCAAAATAATTATTCATTCCTTTATAACTACTTAATTTTTCAAAATTTCTCTTCCATTAAATTGTCACTTGGAATCCCATGATATATAAACACCACCAAATTAATTTGGACCATTTATAAATCTATAATCAGGGTGATGATGTGTTTTTATTTAAGGGATTGGGCCTGCCTGAAAGCCCATTTCCTGGATTAAAAATAATTTTTAATTATTTAATAACTCATTCAATTTTTATGTTTTGTCAGTGATTCCAACTCTCACACATGAACATGTACCTATGGTGCACCCCCATTCTCTCCTCCCTCAATTTGGAGCTCAATAGAATCGCGAAATTGGGCGAAATTGATCTAGATTTCACAAATCACCCATATTTGAATATGTAAAATGATCCTTTCATAACTTCTATTTTTAAACTTTTCCCCCATTCAAGTTCCTACATGATCTCATAATCCTTTTCAGAACCTTCCTTAAATGTGTAGCTATTTTAAAATTCAGATACTGGTTGATATTGGGTCGTTTTCTTCAACATTTTTTTGGGTAAGTGTTTCTCCCTTCAATTTCTTCATTCCCTTGGAGTTTCCTCCCACTTTCATAAATTCATAGAGTGTCCAAAAGTTAGGGTTCATTAATAGGGTATTATTAGGGGTATATTTGGTGAAATATTATGGTTCAGGGTTCATTTTCACTTCCATGTGGTGTGGTGTATGTGTGGTTGAGGTTTCACACCAAGATTCATGGGGTTTGACTCAAAAGGTAGGTGATTCCATGTATATCCATTTTATAACGAGTTATCTTTCTTGTTTTATTAATTTAGTTTGTTTCAAATCTTTTTTGTGTGGTGAGAAAACTATTTTTGATTGATTTTGTTAAGTTTTTAATTTTGTAGTTGCATTTTTGCAAGGAATTGGGTGCTTTTCATGCGTGGCTCTTTGGGAAATGTTTGGGTGTATTTTATAACATATGAAAGTGATTTATTAGTGTTGAAAGAGGATGAAAATTATGGTTTTTTAATGCCTTAATGTCATTTGTGCTTTTTAATGGGGGTTTTAAATGTTTTTAATGCGTGAAACTAGGTTTTACTTCTTGAACATGATTTGTGAAAACATGTGTTTTTCATGTGTGCCTTTTGGGGTATTGTTAGAGGTATTTGTATAAAACTGGGGGGTGGTTTAATTAATGTTGTCAGGTCTAAAAATTAGGTTTTGGACTGTTATTGGTATGGTTTTGGTCTTTAATGAGGGTTTTGAAATGGGTTTTGTATGCAAACCATGGTTGTACCTCTTGGGTTGGTTTTAAGAAAATTGTAAATTATTTAATGAGTTACACAAAGTGTGAAATGGTTTCTTATGTACGGTTTTGGTAATATTATGTTCCTAAAATTAGTTTTTGAAACATAATGTGGTCAGTTATATTGTAAAACATTTTGGTAATGTTTTATAATTTTTCATGGTGATTTATGAAATTGTGATCCGGGTGCGAAACATGTTTTCGGGATTTTTTTCATGAGTGTGATGTGAAAAATGGACTTTGTTTATGAAAAGTGTATTATATAACATGTGAGTGGGTTGTTATGTGATGTTTATTATCATGGAAAATATTTTATAATATTGTTAATAGATTTTTTGAATTGTGAATGATGTGAAAAATGTGTTGTGGGATATTTTTGGTGTGAGAATGATTTCAAAATTAATTTGAATGAAATGGTGAATTGTAACACCCCAAGATTTCATTGTGTGTTATTTCATCAAAATAAATCAATAACTTTCACTACACGCAACACCGAGTTCAATCACACCATGACTTACCAAAAAAAAGCCATTCAAAAGAGGTTATGAATAGTATTAACTAAATTTTAAACTTCATATAATCCTTATAATTTTAGAATCCATATTAAGAGTTTCTTAGACATAATGCAAGAACAGATTCATTTTCAGTATTGCACTTTTATCAACTTTTAATAGTGAAAACTTTTTAAATACAATATCTTAAACTTTTTGACTAAATGGGGACATCAAAAAATTTAAAATGAAACATCCCAAGCTTTCACGGTACGCTTTCCTTTGAATAATACAGTAGCGTGTGTTGTACGCAACTTCAAGTTCTAACACACCACAACCAATCAAACTAGCCGTTATGAATAGTAATACCAACCTTTTAAAATTTTAGGAATTTTATCTCTCAAAATGGACTTCATTTTTGGATTCGGAGTATCGAATTTATCCTAAGGTGAAATTTTGGTACTTTTCGGATAATTTTCATATTTTGATGAATAGTGAAAATTACTAAATTTTAATTAAAAACAACTTTTTTAATCAAAATAAATACTAGTGATAAATTACGAATTTGAGTGGTTTTAAAGAATATTTAGAATATATTTTTACCATTTAATATAATGTCGGTCATTGGACATAATTTTACAATTAAACCGAACATAAACAAGTGTCAATCTTTTGATAGTTATTATCTCTTAAAAACACGTGTTTTGTTTTGACAACGAGAATTAATTTTAAATTACTTTCTGCCACTTCTGTGTTTTGGATTTAGAAAAATGGATTCCATATTTTGAATCAGGATGTTCAAATTGTGTAAATAGGTAACTTTTTTTTAGACATTTTGAATAATTACTGCTGTAAAAATTTTATTTACCATGGTTAAGGGTAAATCCGGTAAATAAGGGTTACAAAATAATATTATAATAATATTAAATTACCCTAAAACGTGTCCTAGCCTTATTGTTTGATACATTTTCGACCATAGGCATCTTTGGGTCGATTTTGGAACCCCATGGTGCCACTTGTAGGTGATAGGGACACTTTATTTTAATTAAGTTAAAATGAATACAAAAATGACACAAGCATATATCTTTTAGAAAAAAAATTTTTACGTAGGTTTATATATGTTGGATTTTAGATTATTAATATTTATTAGAAAGATACAATGAGTTCATACATAATGATATTTTATTTATAATTTTTATACATTAAATAATTTAATTTATTTATGACACAATGATGATGAATTAATTACTATAATAGTGAAAAATTAAACTAATTGATATTATAAATACCCAAATAAATATAATATTAAACTTTTAATGAATTAAACTAATTTTCTATGATAATATGATATATTATGATTGATTTAATTTACTTTTTTATAAGTAATCAATCTTTTATGAGTTTCAAAAAAATCAACTATTGAATACTGTCAAAATTGACATAAAAGAGTTCTTTAAACAAACATTATATTATTAATTGATATTAAATTTCTAAAAATCTAAGGTTCGGCCAAGAGACTTATATCATGATAGTTTCATTATTAATTGACCACTTGGGTGTCCCTTGGATGTATATAGTAAGTTTATTAACCATATTATATAAAAATACAAAGAGACATTGTAAAAGTGAAACTAATTAACTTAGAGTTAATACTTAAAGATAAGGTAAATATAAGTACCCAAACCTGTCTAAATTCTATTGGTTGAGTTTTTTTAGACCCATAACCACCTTAACATTTAAATAATCAACTTTGGAGCCATTAGAAACCGAATATGAATTTATTATAAACTAATATTTCTAGCTTTTCCAAAGGTGCCCCTCACCCCTCTTATAAAAGGGAACTCCTCCTTCTCATTTCATCACACCTTCAAAACCTTTTGGTTTGGAAAAACTCTGCCCAAATACTCTCCCAACTTCCTTCATTACAACCTAGAGGCCTTATTTTGATCAGAAAGCCAACCTAAGGTGTCCTTTTGATCAAATCAAAAGGAAGAACCCGAAGAAGAGGTAATGATTTCACCACCCTTTTCCAAGTTCCTTTCTTCTTCCACTTATTCTTCCTTTGTTATTACCATTATAAAATAATAAATACAGTATCATATATATAATGTGATGTTATTATAAATATGGTACAACCATATTCAGTATTCTATCCACCCTTTGAATAACATGTCACCATACGTGCGTACGTACGGCTTACCGTCTCCACGTCGTGGTGTAATTGTTATTCAATATATTATTATTTGGATGGGTATAATAATGATATGTAACTCATGTAAATAATAAATATAACATGTTAATGATTCTGTATATATGATATAACAACCATTTATAAATTATTTCAAAAGAATGATATTGTCGCTCATGCGTCCGTACGGACTACCATCTCCACGAACGCGATGAGATTCATTTCCATCATTTCCATTCAAGTATAATTATCATTTGATGAATTAAAAATGATGTTTATGGACTTTATATCCTTCTGGATATGAATAATATACAACCTATCCACTACAAACATGGCTTACGTAACAAAACATATAAAAGAAAACAAGTAAGTTAACACCCGAAACAACGATAATACTAAGATATTATTATCTAATCAATATTAAAAGATCATATATGATATCATATTAATGTATCTGATTATTGTATATTTTAATAAAAATTATTTCACCATTATACAGGAGGTTACCCTACCCCAACCAGGGAAAAGTACAAGGTAAGGGGTTTTCATCTCACTCCTTATTCCCGTGAGATTCATGCCATATTCCCACCATTACCTTTTGTGTGGTGTATGTACTGCCCATAATTATATTATTTGTGTAATACACTCTAATTTATGTGTATTTACATATTCATTGTATGATACCCCTTTCATGGGTTTAATGATTCATAAGTTACCAAATTGGTTAGGGTTATTTCACAATCTCTTCATTATCCGAGGTTGTTTATACGTAATAATCTACTGGGATCTCTTTATCATCCCCATATATGTTTCTTAATAATGTATTTCAAAGAATTATTACTATTTACAAGAATATGGGTTAAATTCATTTATACCCTTATGTGTTTCGAAAGGAATATTTCCGTCGTTTTCCAAACAAGGCACTTTTAAACATTTTGACAAATTTAAGGTAAGAATATTTTTTTAACTTATACGTCAAGTGCGGCTATTTACTGCCTTTATAAAATCGTCAAAGCTTCCCTTACATGCTTATAAGAATACTTTAAAATTTAATGTATTATTTTATAATTATGTTACTTTTAAAATGATTTAAAAAAAGATATTTCTCTAAAATAGTTTTGATTTCATCTATGATGGATTTTAAGCTTATTTGAAGTTGATTTATTATGATACAAAACATCCATATTTTATTGAAGGTTTTGTGATATTTTTGACTGTGTATAAGCTATTTTTATGTCACTCATGGTTTGTTTTAGAGTATTGACATTTCATAAGTTATTTGTAATCCAAATTTTTAAGTTATATTTCAACCTTTCATTCAGATGAATGTATTAGACAAGTATGTTCCGGGTTGGGGACCGGTAAAAGTAAGCCCTCCGGTTTGGTCTCCAGTTTTTAGAGGATCTCCGGGTTAGTGACCGGTTATTAGAGGCACTCCGGGTTGGTTTCTGGTTATTATAGGCACTCCGGGTTGGGTTCCGGTTACAGTTAGCCCCTAGGTCTTGGAACGAGGCCTTAACAAAGAAATTAAAGTTCAGCATTATGCATTCCGACATTATGAAAGTGTTTATTGAAATTTAATGTGATTATTCGATTAGTAGAATATCCATGTGAATAAGTAAATGGCATTATTTCATTTTACTTTTTCCATACTATGTTGAAGTTCACGTTTAAAAGGATTTTGTTTTAGTAAATCATTGCCTTAAATGTTTATGCTTATTTTTTAATGTTCCACTATATTGTTATCCATACTGGGCATTGGAGCTCACCCCTTTTCTATGTTTTATTTTTCCCAAGATGTGAAGAAATAAGTTATGAATGACCTACAGGGATATTATGAGGGTATAATAGTGTGGATTATGGAGACATTATGTTGTCGTAGTAGTTTTTCACTTTATGATGTAATGTAAAACTTACGAATATATCTAGTGTTTCCAAGGCTACTAAACCAATCGGTCTTTCGAGATTTGATCTTTCTTGTGATCATGCCAATGTAATGTAATAATGCACCGACTCTGGGTAACTAGGGTCGGGGCGTTACAGTTGGTATCAGAGGAAGTTTAGTACAAATCATGGAAGCTGGATTTAGATAAAATCTGATTAGAGCACATATATGTAAGATAAATTTTGAGGATTAGTATAGAAGAACTTCCTAGAATTTTGGTATTGTAGAGATTTTGTGAGTTTTCCGAGAAATACATCTCTGTCTGGATACGAGCAGGTAGAGGCGGCTCTGGCACAGATGTACCTAGGGGTAAAACCCGAAAACACCGCTTTGAGCTAGACTCGAACTGGAATTGGTGCATGACAACGGGCCTTGCTGCACTCTTGGTTACGACACTCCCGGGGGATATGATTAGGATAACTCTCATTTTCTTTACAAATCATTATTAAGGGTTTATGAGTATATACTTCCTCAAAGGAGACATTTTTATGATTATGGATTATATCCATAAACTATTTAATTTATGTTATGTGTTTTAAAAGTTTGGTATTAGGTATTGTTATTCATAAATGAATCTAATGTACGCCATTGTTTAGAAATGGCGCCCAGTAGAAGGAATGAGAACTATAACAATGCACATGATACAAAGAGAAAGAAGGATCATATATTTTATGGTCATAAGCATGAATTTACAAGAGAAATAGTCTCTCATGTATTATCATCATATGAAGAAATAATATCATGTGTTGATAAGATAAGTAAAGAGTTTACTGAGTCCTATGGATTTGAAGGGAAACAAGAGAAGAAAAGGATGGAAGAGAGAAAGATGGATAAAGGGAAGAGGGAAAAGAAGAATTTTCCCATATGTGATAACTGTGGAAAGAAACACCCTGGAACTTGCCTGAAAGTAATGGGAGTTTGTTATAAGTGTGGACGAAAAGGGCACAAAGTACGTGACTGCAAGGGTAAGAAAATGGTTTCAAATGTACAATGTTTTATTTTCAAGGAGTTTGGACACTACGCGAACCTATGTCCCAGTCATCAGACTATGCCGAAAATGATGCTATTGGATAATAATCATGTTATGATACTACCACAGATTAAGATGATTGATTAGAGTTTTTATGTTGATTATGTCAATTGAGTGTTGTATCAACAATGTACTTGTTATAATAATTATGGAGTATATAAGGATTGTACTGCAGTACTATTTCATTAAGGACTTGAGATTGTGTGGAACAAAGAAAAGTGACTCAATAGTAGGATATATTTTTGGAAAATAAATGGTTGAGAGAATGATAAACCATCATATAGTTCTGATACCGAGGTAGGGATTTTGGAATAATACATGATTGTTTTGGATAAATTATATTGGATATTCTTGACTACCTTGGAACTGATTAATGATTTGTATATTCCATCATTGTTGGGGTTAAAAACATTTTTTGATTGATGAAGTATATCCAGCATTCTATATGGAATAAGGGAGCATGAATGTAATCAATAAGGAATATGGTAATTCAGGAAGTTTCAGTGTATTAAAAGAATACATGATGAAGGTATTCATATGATATTACGGGGTAAAAAGTATCTACATTATGTTTACCTTCCTTATAAATGTTGTACTGTGAGTTTGGACAGAAGTATTTTGGATAGTTCTAGTTTGGATTATTTTGGATTTCCATAAAAGGACAACCTGGAGGTCGGGCGGCAACTCGTCGCGTCCGACAAGGCTGCGAGACTTGAACCCGCAACCGAAGGGCGACAAGGGTGTATCACCTACCACTGGCCCATGAGATTTCCTGGATTAAATAATGTATTTTTTTTAAAAGATCTGGTAGATGAATTATAAATTCATTTATTTTGGAACCCTGTATGAATAGTATAAATAGAAATTTTTTTACGTTCTATTATCATTTAGAGTGAAAGATGAGTTTGTGGTAGAAATTTATTAATGGATAAAACTCTAATTATATAGTAAGTATATCTCCTTATGATCTTATCCAATCTCATAAATAAATTCCTCAACATTAATAAAAGGAACTTAGAACAAAAATGTTGTCCTAGATGGTACCTTAAATCATCACTAATTTATGGCTTTGGGATTGTTTACCTTTTCATAGCCATGTTCTCTACCACTATCCATCAGATAATTTATGGTTAGATTTCACTTCCATATCCATATTTTTCTACATGAAACCCTTGTATGTGTTATTTTCGGTAATCTTCATACTTTCCACTCTTTATTTTAAATAGAGGCCTCATTAATTCATTTTTTGATGTGGGATTTCAACTAAGATATTTTGAAACGTCAAAAATGTGTTATCCCAATACCCTATGTTTTGTTGAACCGATGGTATTTCAAATCATCATAGATTGATGAGTTTAAGGACCTCAATTTTATACTTGTTTGTGATTGATGACATAAATCACTACCTATAAATATTTATGTTTTTCCTCCAATTATATGTCTCTAATTGCCACCAATGTTCTCCTAACCGAGATCATAATTTGGTGGTGACCCTGTCATTTATCATTTCTTCATATTAAGACTAAATTTTAGTAACCCAATTTCCGATGTGGGTTTTACGACAAATATATTTTCTATTTTCAACCTTTTATTTACGAAGAACAATTTCAAATTGCGAGGACGCAATTTATTGAAGGAGGGGAGAATGTAACACCCCAAGATTTCATAGTGTGTTATTTCTTCAAAATAATTCAATAACATGCACTACACGCAACACCGAGTTCAATCACACCATGACTTACCAAAAAAAGCCATTCAAAATAGGTTATGAATAGTATTAACTAAATTTTAAAATTTATATAATCCTTATAATTTCAGAATCCATATTATGAGTTTCTTAGACATAATGCAAGAACAGATTCATTTTCAGTATTGCACTTTTATCAACTTTTAATAGTGAAACCTTTTTAAATACAATATATTAAACTTTTTGACTAAATGGGGACATCAAAAAATTTAAAATTAAACATCCCAAGCTTCCACAGTACACTTTCATTTGAATAATATAGTAGCGTGTGTTGTACGCAACTTCGAGTTCTAACACACCACAAACAATCAAACTAGCCGTTATGAATAGTAATACCTACCATTTAAAATTTTAGAAATTTTATTTCTCAAAATGGACTTCATTTTTGGATTCGGAGTATCGAATTTATCCTAAGGTGAAATTTTGGTACTTTTCGGATAATTTTCATATTTTGATGAATAGTGAAAATTACTAAATTTTAATTAAAAACAAATTTTTTAATCAAGATAATTAATAGTGATAAATTACGAATTTGAGTGGTTCTAAAGAATATTAAGAATATATTTTTACCATTTAATATAATATTTGTCATTGGACATAATTTTACAATTAAACCGAACATAAACAAGTGTCAATCTTTTGACAGTTATTATCTCTTAAAAACACGCTTTTTGTTTTGACAGCGGGAATTAATTTTTAATTAATTTCTGCCACTTCTGTGTTTTCAATTTAGAAAAACGGATTCCATATTTGGAATCAAGATGTTCAAATTGTGTAAATAGGTATCTTTTATTTTTAGACATTTTGAATAATTACTGCTGTAAATATTTTATTTACCATGGTTAAGGGTAAATCTGGTAAATGAGGGTAAAAAAATAATATTATAATAATACTAAATTACCCTAAAATATGTCCTAGCCTTATTGGTTGATACATGTTCGACCATAGGCATCTTTGGGTCGTTTTTGGGACCCCATGGTGCCACTTGAAGGTGATAGGGACACTTTATTTTAATTATGTTAAAATGAATACAAAAATGACACAAGCATATATCTTTTAGAAAAACAATTTTTACATAGGGTTATATATGTTGGATTTTAGATTATAAATATTCATTAGAAATATATAAAGATTTACTACATAATGATATTTTATTTATAATTTTTAGACATTAACTAATTTAATTTATTTATGACACAATGATGATTAATTAATTACTATAATAGAGAAAAATAAAAATAATTGATATTATAAATACCAAAATAAATATAATATGAAACTTTAACTGAATTAAACTAATTTTCTAGGATAATATGATATATTAGGATTTATTTAATTTACTTTTTTCTAAGTAATAAATCTTTTATGAGTTTCACAAAAATCAACTATTGAATAGTGTCAAAATTGACATAAAAGAGTTCTTAAAAAAATATTATATTATTAATTGATATTAAATTCCTAAAAATCTAAGGTTCGGCCAAGAGACTTATTTTATGATTTTTTCATCATTAATAGACCACTTGGGGGTCTCTTGGATGTATATAGTATGTTTATTAACCATATTATAGAAAAATACAAAGAGACATTGTAAAAATGAAACTAATTATCTTAGAGTTAATACTTAAAGATAATGTAAATATAAGTACCCAAACCTGTCTAACTTCTATTGGTTGAGTTATTTTAGACCCATACCCACCTTAAAATTTAAATAATCAACCTTGGAGCCATTAGAAACCGAATATGAATTTATTATAAACTAATATTTATAGCTTTTCCAAAGGTGCCCCTCACCCCTCTTATAAAAGGGAACTCCTCCTTCTCATTTTTTCACACCTTCAAAACCTTTTGGTACTGCAAAACTCTGATCAAATACTCTCCCAACTTCCCTCACTACAACCTAGAGGCCTTAGTTTGATCAGAAAGCCAACCTAAGGTTCCCTTTTGATCAAATCAAAAGGAAGAACCCGAAGAAAAGTTAATGATTTCACCACCGTTTTCCAAGTTCCTTTCTTCTTCCACTTCTTCTTCCTTTGTTATTACCATTATAAAATAATAAATCCAGTATCATATATATACTATGATGTTATTATAAATATGTTACAACCATATTCAGTATTCTATCCACCCTTTGAATAACATGTGACCATATGTGCGTACGTATGGCTTACCGTCTCCACGTCGTGGTGTAATTGTTATTCAATATATTATTATTTGAATGGGTATAATAATGATATGTAACTCATGTAAATAATAAATATAACATGTTAATGATTCTGTATATATTATATAGTAAACATTTATATATTATTTCAAAAGAATGATATTGTCGCTCGTGCGTACGTACGGACTACCGTCTCCACGAACGCGATGAGATTCATTCTCCATCGTATCCATTCAAGTATAATTATCATTTTATGATTAAAAAATGATTATTATGGACTTGATATCATTCTGGATATGAATAATATACAACCTATCCACTACAAACATGGATTGTGTAACAAAACATATAAAAGAAAACAAGTAAGTTAACACCCGAAACAACGATAATACTAAGATATTATTATCAAATCAATATTAAAAGATCATATATGATATCATATTAATGTATATGATTCTTGTATAATTTAATAATAATTATTTCACCATTATACAGGAGGTTAACCTACCACAACCAAGGAAAAGTACAAGGTAGGGGGTTTTCATCTCACTCCTTATTCCCGTGAGATTCATGCCATATTGCCACCATTACCTATTTTGTGGTGTATGTACTGCCCATAATTATATTCTTTGTGTAATACACTCTAATTTATGTGTATATACATATTCATTGTATGATACCCCTTTCATGGGTTGCGTGATTCATAAGTTACCAAATTGGTTAGGGTTATTTCACAATCTCTTCATTATCCGAGGTTGTTTATACGTAATAATCTACTGGGATCTCCTTATCATCCACATATATGTTTCTTAATAATGTATTTCAAAACATTATTACTATTTACAAGAATATGGGTTAAAGTCATTAATACCCTTATGTGTTTCGAAAAGAATCTTTTCGTCATTTTCCAAACAAGGCACTTTTAACCTTTTCGACAAATTTAAGGTATGAATATTTTTTTTAACTTATACGGCGGGTGCAGCTATTTACCGCCGTTATAAAATAGTCAAATCTTCCCTTACAAGCTTATAAGAATATTTTCAAATTGAATGTATTATTTTATAATTATGTTACTTTTAAAATGATTTCAAAAAAAAGATATTTCTCTAAAATAGTTTTGATTTCATCTATGATGGCTTTTAAGATTATTTGAAGTTGATTTATTATGATACAAAACATCCATATTTTATTAAAGGTTTTGTGATATTTTTGACTGTGGATAAGCTATTCTTATGTCACTCATGGTTTTTGTTTAGAGTATTTACATTTCATAAGTTATTTGTAATCTGAATGTTTATGTTATATTTCAACCTTTCATTCAGATGAATGTGTTAGACAAGTATGTTCCGGGTTGGGGACCGGTAAAAGTAATCCCTCCGGTTTGGTCTTTGGTTATTAGAGGAACTCCGGGTTGGTGTCCGGTTATTAGATGCACTCCGGGTTGGTGTCCGGTTATTAGAGGCACTCCGGGTTGGGTTCCGGTTACAGTTAGCCCCTAGGTCTTGGGACGAGGCCTTGACAAAGAAATTAAAGTTCAGAATTATGCATTCCGACATTATGAAAGTGGTTATTGAAATTGCATTTGATTATTCGATTAGTAGAATATCCATGTGAATAAGTAAATGGAATTATTTCATTTTACTTTTTCCATACTATGTTGAAGTTCAAGTTTAAAAGGCTTTTGTTTTAGTAAAGCATTGCCTTAAATGTTTATGCTTATTTTTGAATGTTCCGCTATATTGTTATCCTTACTGGGCAATTGAGCTCACCCCCTTTCTATGTTTTATTTTTCCCAGGATGTGAAGAAGTAAGTTATGAATGACCTACAGGGATATTATGAGGGGATAATAGTGTGGACTATGGAGACATTATGTTGTCGTAGTAGTTTTTCACTTTATGATGTAATGTAAAACTTATGAATATATCTAGTGTTTCCAAGGCTACTAAACCAATCGGTCTTTCGAGATTTGATCTTTCTTGTGATCATGCCAATGTTATGTAATAATGCACCGACTCTGGGTAACTAGGTTCGGGGCATTACATGAATTTTTAGACTTGTGTGGTATACATGAGGGATGCTTAGGGAATTTGTGATATGAAAATAATATTTTCATGTGCAAAGTATATTTATTGACTTGTTGAACTTTTCTGAGCACAAGGGGAAAACCCGGGTGTCTAGGTGGGTGGAAATGTAATAGTATGCTAGGGAATTTGTGGGGTTTGACCTCAGTTTCACATAGCACGATTGACACTTACAACTATAAATAAAATATGATGATGATTATTGAGGACCAATAGGTTATGGGTATGTTACTTACTAGTGTCTTGTGCACGAGATCAGATATTGTGATAGTTACTATCACTGAGATACGAGGTACCTAGGACCCACAATGAGCTAGTACCTAGGGGTTATTTCCTATTGCTTGTGCTCATTAGTTACTTTGTTCTTACCATCGGCATAAGATATGGTTTTCAGGAAAATTAATTAGTGTTGATATTATTTTTAAAAGAGTATATTATTAATAATCTCCCACTTGAGAACTGTTTTAATTTTTTATTTTTCATATTTTAGAAATTTTAACTATTATTTCATGTTTATGAAAACATGCATGATTTTCATATTTGAATGTTTATCACAAGGAATATCTTAGTGGTGGTATCCTACTGGGAATTTTATCACACCCTACTTACACCCTTGAGTGTATATAGACATCGTTATTTTTGCTGTCAAGGGTTGGGTACATTTGTTTTGTGCCAGTGGTTCGGGTTTCTAGCAGGTCCTTGGTGGTGAAGTCTTGTGAAGATGGTTTGAGGGTGGTGCATCTTGCCATGAGGGTTATTAGGATGTTTCCTTTTTTGTTTTGTACCTTTTTTATAGTCTTGGTGGGTTGCTTTAAACTATGTATTTGAGTTTTTAATATTTGTAAAAGATTGTTTGGTTTGAAAAATCCATATTTTCTTTATTGGATTCATTTTTATAATTATGTTTATCAACGTGGGTAAATCATTCCCAGTTCTCATTTTATGGTACCCGAGAAATTGTGCCAGCCCATCGGGATTGGGAACACCCTTCGGGCCTTGTCACGGGTTGGGTTTGGTGCCGGTTTTGGCGGCGACCAGATTCGGTTCGTGACATTGATAATCCCAAATCATGATTCATTATCATGATAATCATATTTTATTAATATTTATAGTTTCTATAAAGTGATAATTATTTATCTTTAATCTCACTATTCTATTTTTTAAGAATACAGTGAAAATTTTATCTATGTATAAGATTTTTGATGATGGTCACCAAAAGAAGGTCACTAAAAGAAGGTTACTGATGAAGGTCACCGATATAAGGTTATCGATGAAGGTAACCAATAGAAGGTCACCAATAGAAGGTTACCGATGGTGGATACCAATGATGTTCATTGATAGAAGGTTACTAATGAAGGTCACCGATAGAAGGATACTGATAGATGGTTACCAATGAAGGTCACCGATAGAAGGATACCGATGAAGGTCACCGATGGATGTTTTTAGATGAAAGTTAGCAATAAAAGGTTGCCGATGAAGGCTATCGATGAAGTATACAGATGAATCCTACTGTTTAATCCTAATGTTGAGAAGGCAACCAATAACTGTGGAATCCTGCCTTTTTATTAACATAAACTTTCATTACATTACACAAAACTGAGGATCTTTAAGGTTTAGTGTCTTGGAATCCAGGAACATAAAACATGAAAACCACATAGAAAAATTCTTCTTAAAAACTTAAAGTGATTATCCTTAAGTTCATCATAGGTTCATTACTGCATCTCATAACCTAGGGACATACAAAAAAAATAAAGGGTGAGCAGAAGGCCCAGTAAGGGAAACAAGAGAATCATTTTACAAGTGAACTTGAGATACTTCAATAAGGTCATTAAAAGAACTTTAAGGCATGAGAACGAAATCATGAGGCATATAATAATAAAAATAACATTTTTCATAACTTGAAGACGTGGCTACAACATTTAATATTGACAATAATTTATATTTCACCAAGGTCCATCCCCAAGGTGTCATTACAAATTACCAAGGTTATTCACCAAGGCGTCGTTAAAAATAGTCTTCTCTAGAGATTAAGTCTTTACCCAATGAATTGGAGCGCTATCAGGTTGCACCCTTGACATGTCTTTATTATCATGTGAGAAACATATATAATTATCAATAATTTCATAAAAAACCCATATAGAAAAAAGGAATGGGTTTCATTTCATAATCATAACGTTTAAAAACTTCTTTAAAGACATGATCTTTACATCACTTTAAACCCACAAAAAGGGAGAGCAAGTCCCATGTATGTAAATCCCAGAATTTAAATATACCAACATGGTATATATGTGAATACCCCTATATAAGAGAGAGCATTGAGTATTCACTTAATAAAATAAAAGAACTTTAGAAAAAGAGAGAGACATTTTGAGATGGAAATTCTGCAGCATAACAGATATGTTTCAGGGTTTTAGAAAACATTGAAAAGAGAGGGGAAATGGGTAAAAAATCATAAATGACCCATAAAATAGTAGAGGGACAGAATATGATTAATAAATTAACATGGTAATGAAATTTTAGGGATATACCATTTGAAATGAAAAATTGGAAGGAAGACAAAAATTTGATTTCTCTTATGAAAATATGGCAGCCTAACGGCGTCACTTAAACTTCAAAAAAATGAATTGACAAGATAAAATAGGGTCTCTAATCATATGAACATAATAGTTCAGTATTATAGATATTGATATCATACCCCAAAATAATAAAAAGGAACTTGAAAGACTTTACATGAATGTAGAACTTTGAAAAAGAGAAGGGTGAAAGAATCCCTTAAAATTCCGCAGCCTAACGGAGCCACTTAAACATTCTTAAAATGAATTGATGAGAGCATGAGGGGTTATCCCATAATATGACCTTAAAAGGGAAGTAATATTAATATACAAGAACATTATCCAACATAAGAACATGGAACATAAATGAAATGACATAAAAGATATTACTTGAAAAGAAAGAGAGAGGTCGGATCACTTACCTTAAACGTAACTCTTACAACTCAAAGGTTGGGACCTTGAGGGCTTGGGGCACCTTGGGAGGACTCCTTGGGAGGTAAAGTGACCAGAACATCATTGAGGATGATTTTGGAGTCTAATGGATGAGAGGATGTCTTGGTATTTATGGGGAAAGTGAGGGGACAAGGCAATAATGGCCAAGGGACACCTCATTGGTGGTATTGGCAAAACCATGGGCTTGCCCATGGTATTTGCCCATGGTATTAGCTGCGTGGGACACATAATACAATAATTCATCCCCTTTATTCGACCATCCCATAATATATCTCATGACATCATCATGACACAGTTATGATGTCATTTAACATACCGAAACCCTAAAACTGCATTTTACTATTCACTGAAAATTCATCTTTCTCAGAAAAATACCAAAAAATTACCATAACATAATATCGATGCTCGGAGTTCAAAAATAAATTTCATTTTATAAAAATAATTTTATAAATAATTTTAATTTAATTTTTAATTAAAAAACACTATTCAATCGAAAAAACTGATACTTGATTAATAATTTATGAAACCGTTATTTACCCATTTTATTGAATCACATTACATAATAAACGTGTCTAAATTATATTAAATCTTTCTATAAGTGAGATTACTAACCCATTTGGTCACATTACTAATCCTAAGCATAAAATCACTATTAATAATTTACTATTCATCAAAAATTAAGTTGATCTTATTAGACTCTAAATTTCGTACTGAACATAATTGTAGAAGACCATTTTTTGAAAATAATTACACATAATTAATTATTTATGGTTTACATAAATATTTTAAAATATCATTTTTTTCAAAATTCATCAAAAAAATACATCTTAAAATTATCCGAACATTTGAAATTTCACAAGCATCACTAAAGGAGTAAATATAAATTTATTCATTCTAAAGGATTACACAAAGAAGCTATGGTCTGGTCATATATCCCCTTATAACACTAGCATAAGACCTAAGTATAAGGTGTGCTATGGTGAGAGAATCTAAGGGAGGCTCAGATAACATTTCCCTAGTAGTAATCTCTACTAACATGAACTACACCCGCAGGCGTTTCCGTTCAAGATTGACATGCTGGAGTTCGGCTTGTGCTTGGTCCAAAGCAAAGCCCAAAGATTCCACCTCTTTTCCAACTTCTAATAAGTGGTCTTCAAAAGGTTTGAGCCTACCGGATGAAGCCATCGACTCCTCTTTCTGCATTAACCATTAACATCTCTATTAAATCGTTAAGAGTAAGTTAATATACTAATCAAAAAGTTTGGGTCGTTAAATTCTTTCCCCCTTAAGAAATTTCATCACCGCAATTTTATACTTGAGGCCTAGTCGAAAAGGTGAGGGTACTTTTTCTTCATTGTTTCCTGAGGCTCCAAAGTCGCTTCTTCATATTTATGATTCCTCTACAACACTTTCACAAGGTGAGTAGTCTTGTTTCCTAGAACCTTGTCTCTACTGTCTGAGATCTCCACTGGATGCTCCTCATAAGAGAGGTCATGTTCCAGTTGTACCACCTCTGGGTTCAGTACATGAAAATGCTCGAGTATGTACTTCCTCAAGAGGGATACATGGGAGACATCATGAACTTGAGCTATGTTCGGTGGAAGTGCTAGACGATATGCCACTACTTCTATGCGATCAAGGATTTCATAAAGGTCAATGTACCTAGGGCTGAGCTTCCCTTTCTTCCCAAACCACATGAATCTCTTCCATGGAGAAATTCGAAGGAAGAATTTTTCGCCAACACCAAACTCCATGTCCCTTCGACGGTTTACATCATAGCTCTTTTGCTGACTCTGAGCAGCCTTTATGTGTTGTTGTTGATGGAATGAACCTGTTCTGTCATCTCTTGCACAAAATCAGGCCCAAGAAGCTTTCTATCACCAGTTTCATCACAACAAATAAGAGTTCTACATCGCTTTCCATATAGAGCTTCATAGGGTTCCATCTGAATACTCGAATGGAAGCTGTTGTTATATGAGAACTCAACTAATGGGAGTTGTTGATCCCATCCACCTTTATATTCCATTGAGCATAATCTCAGCATGTCTTCGAGTGTTTGAATAGTACTTTCAGATTGGCCATCATTTTGAGGATGATAGGCCATACAAAAATTCAATTCGGTATTCAGAGCATGTTGAAGACTTCTCCAGCATTTTGATGTGAATCTTGGATCACGATCAGACACGATGGATAGTGGTACCCCATGCAGCCTTACCACATCATTTACGCATATCATGTAATGTTGATCTAGAGAGAAATCTTCCCGAATAGAGATAAAAAGGGCGGTCTTGGTGAGACGGTCCACAATAACCCATATCGCATTGTTTCCTTTGATGTATTCGGGAGACCAGTTACAAAGTCCATAGTGATATTATCCCACTTCCATACTGGCATGGGTAGCGATTGTAATACACCGTTAGGATGTTGTGGTTCCCCCTTTACTTGTTGACACACCAGGCACCATGTAGTGCAATCAGCAATCTCCCTCTTAATGTTATCCCACCAATAATGATCAAGATGGTCTCTATACATTTTAGTGATTCCTGGATGTATAGAGAAAATAGAGCTATGAGATTCATCCATCAGTTCATTATTTATCTCCGGAATAGATGGAACACATAGTCTTGTATGAAATTTCAATACACCTTCTTGATCAATATTGAAATCGAGGAACTTCCCATCCTTTACAGCCTCAAACTTATCATGTAGTAAAGGATCTTCTTTTGAGCCTTCTTGATCTTCTATAGTAATGAAGGTTGAGAAATCATTTGGGATAAGGTTGATGATTTCCCTTATCTTACAATTCCCATGTACAATTTTACTAGATATTTAATCAAGGGATCTCCTAGGATCCTCATTGTTTACAGAACAACAGGATCATTCCTGATTAATGCATCTGCAACATTGTTTTCTCTTCCAGGGTGATAATGAATTGAACAATAATAGTCTTTAATAAGCTCCAACCATCTCCTTTTTCTCATGTTCAATTCATTCTGTGTGAAAATATACACAAAACATTGGTGGTCGGTTTATATATCACATTTCTCCACATAAAGATAATGCCTCCATATCTTTAGAGAAAAAACAACTGCAGATAGCTCTAAATCATACGTAGGATAATTCTTCTCATGAATCTTCAACTGTCGAGATGCAAAAGAAATTACCTTGTCATCTTGCATGAGGACGCACCCAAGCCCTTTCAGAGATGCATTGCTAAAAATAACGAATCCTTCTCCGATATAGGGTAGTGTTAACATAGGTGCAGTAACCAATCTCTTCTTCATCTCTTGGAAACATTCCTCACATTCCTTTGTCCAGATGTACTTAACCCCTTTTCGAGTCAACTTGGGTAGTTGATTAGAAATCCGTGAAAAGTTTTTCACAAACCTCCAATAATATCCTACTAAACCATGGAAACTACGAATCTCAGTTACTATTGTGGGTTGAGGCCACTCCTCCACAACCATTGTCTTTGCATGGTCAACCGAGATTCCTTCATTGGTTACGATGTGCCACAAGAAAGCCACTTGTTTCAACCAAAACTCACACTTTCCAAACTTTCCAAAGAGCCTCTCCTTCCGAAGAGTTTTCAAAATAACCCTCAGATGATCTTCATGCTCCTTAGGACTTTCGGAATATATCAAAACATCATCAATAAAAACTACCACAATGTTATCAAGGTAGTCCTTAAAGTCTCTATTCATCAAATCCATGAAAATAGCAGGAGCATTAGTCAAGCCGAAGGTCATAAAAGTAAACTCATAATGCCCATATCTTGATCAGAAGGTAGTCTTTGGAATATCTTCCTTCTTAGCCCTTAGTTGATGATAACCAGATCGAAGGTCAATCTTGGAGAAGAATTGAGCCCCACAAAGTTGGTCAAATAAATCATCAATTCTTAGAAGAGGGTATCTGTTATTCACTATGATCCCGTTCAATTCTCTATAATCAATGCATAGCCGCATTGATCCATCCTTCTTCTTCACAAGGAGAACTGGTGCTCCCCAAGGAGACACACTCAGTCGGAGAAACCCCTTCTCCAACAAGTCTTGTAGTTGTTTCTTTAACTCTTCTAGCTCCACATTTTCCATTCTATATGGGGTCTTTGATATCGGTTGAGACCCAGGTATGAGTTCAATGGAGAACTCTACCTCTCTTTCTGGGGGAGGTCCAGGTAACTCCTCATGAAATACATCCATGTATTCTTGAACAATCAGAACATCTTCTATTTGTACACTTCCTTTTCATTATTCATCATCACCGATTAACTCCATAATGAAAGCTATAGGAGGTGCTTCTAGATAGGGATCAGTTCGGGATATCTCTCCTTGGAAGATAATTGTATGTTGTTTATTCATGACTACGGTGATTTCCTTACTTCTGCATTTGATCTTCGCATTATAGTTTGAGAGCCAGTCCATCCCTAGTATAACATCAAATTCCAACATGGGAATGACTAATAGATTTACAATAATATTGTGCTCACTAATGTAAACACTAGAGTCTCTAAACACTGTTGAAGCATGGATAATCCCACTTGGAGTCTTGACTGAAAAATCTACCTCAAGAAGTTCAGGGATTGATTCTATATTCTTTGCAAACTTAGAAGAAATAAAGGAATGCGTAGAACAAGAGTCAAACAAAGTAGTTGCTAGTTTTGAGTGGAAAACAAGAGTACCTACTACCATGTCATTTGGAGCATTAACTTCAGTTGTTGTGATAGAAAAATCATGACCTTGCTCCCCCGGCCTTTGCTGAGGTTGATGGTGATTCCCCTCCACTGCCCTTAGATTTGGACAGTGATTAGGAAAGTGCCCAAGCTGTCCACACTTGAAGCAATGGACTTCAGGTAGGCCCAGAACCATCATTCCTCTATCCTCAGGGTTGGGGAGTTGAGGCTTCACCTCACTACGACAATTCCGAGCAACATGGCCTCATCTTCCACACCTGTAGCACTTTCCACTTCTGATCAAGCAGTGCCCCAGATGCTTCTTCCCACATTTATTTCATGTGGTACGTTGCATTTTCTTTCCACCTCTTCCCTGATGAAAAGTCTTCCCGAAACTGGGCTCCAATGACCTCTTCTTTTCATTTGATTTATGAGACCATTGTGTCTCACCAAACTCTAGCTCGACATTCACTGCACTCCGCACGATCTCCTCATAGCTATCGTAGTCCCGGTTGGCTAGATTCTTCCGCAGATGAGGTCTCAGTCCACCAAAAAATCGATCGACCTTCCCACTAAGATCCATGAAAAGATAGAGGTATATCGTGAATGTCGGGTGAATTTCATCTCATAGCTTCCGACAGATTCATTATCCTTCTACATCAACTCAAGAAACTATTTCTCCATTCTCGTTCTCATGGAACGAGGGAAATACTTGTTAAAGAATATTCCAGGGAACTCTTCCCACTCCATAGATTCCATCTCTCCTATAGGCTTCGTGTTTTTGACCAATGACCACCACTGACCAGTTTCTCCCTCTAGACGGTAAACAACAAGGGTGTCTTTTTCTTGTTCCTAACAAAGGAGTACCGAAAAGATCTTTTCAATGGATTTTATCCATTTTTCCGCAACCAATGGTTCAGAAGATCCACTAAATGTTGGTTTCCATTGACGCCTGAAGGACTCAATAGAGTGTTGTTCCCTTCGTGGTGAGTTCGGCCTCTCATCTTGATTCAAGTTATTACTCATAACTTGAGTCAGTTACTTCATCATTCTCATGAATTTTTGCATTCCGGCTTCAATCGGAGGGTCGTCAGCACATGGTGCATTGCGGTAACCATCTGCATGGTTCCTCCCATTGCCCACCATTTTCTAAAAGGATAAAACCTTAGTGAGAAACTTATTTTATTTATGAATCTTTTAACTAAGACTTCATTCATAGACAATTACATTTCTCTATAATTCCTTCATAATGATTCATAAAAAGCTTGTGATTAACTAAACATATCCCCCGGGAGTGTCTTAACCAAGAGTGCAGCAAGGCCCATTATTGTGCACTAGTTCCTGTTCGAGTCTATCTCAAAGCGGTGTTTTCTTGTCTTACCCCTATGTACATCTGTGCCAGAGCCGCCTCTACCTACTCTTATCCAGACATGGATGTATTTGTTTGATAAACCACTTACTCAATACTTACCAAAATACCAGAAAGTTTTCCTATATTTAAACTTTTCTATAGGGTTCTTCCTAATGTTTTTATATCCTAATTTCCAAAAATAACTAAACCATCCTTTGATACCAACTGTGGAATCCCCCCTTTTATTAATATAATCTTTCATTACATTACACAAAACTGAGGATCTTTAAGGTTTAGTGTCTTGGAAACCAGGAACATAAAACATGAAAACAACATAAAAAATTCTTCTTAAAAACATGAAAGGATTCTCCTTAAGTTCATCATAGGTTCATTACTGCATCTCATAACCTGGTGACATACATCAAAAAAAGGGTGAGCAGAAGACCCAGTAAGGGAAACAAGAGAAACATTTTACAAGTGAACTTGAGATACTTCAATAAGGTCATTAAAAGAACTTTAAGGCATGAGAAAGAAATCATAAGGAATATCATAATAAAAACAACATTTTTTATAACATGAATATGTGGTTACAACATTTAATATTGACAATAATTTCTGTTTCACCAAGGTCCATCCCCTAGGTGTCAATAAAAATTACAAACGTTATTCACCAAGGCGTCGTTAAAAATAGTCATCTCTAGAGATTAAGTCTTTACCCAATGCATTAGAGCATTATCAGGGCGCACCCTTGAAATGTATTCATTATCATGTGATCCACATATATCATCATCAATCATTTAATAAAAAACCCATATAGAAAAAAAGTAATGGGTTTCATTTCATAATCATAATGTTTAAAAACTACTTTAAAGACATGATCTTTACATCACCATAAACCGACGAAAAGGAAGAGTGGGTCTCATGTATGTAAATCCCATTATTTAAAATAGATAAACATGGTATATATGTGAATAACCCTATAGAAGAGAGATCTTTGAGTATTCACTTAATAATATAAAAGTACTTTAGAAAAAGAGAGAGACATTTTGAGACGGAAATTCTGCAACCTAACGGCTATGTTTCGGGGTTTTAGAAAACATTGAAAAGAGAGGGGACATGGTTCAAACAATCATAAATGACCCATTAAAAAGTAGAGGGACCGAATATGAATAATATATGAATATGGTAATGAAATTTGAAGGACATACCATTTGAAATGAAAAACATGGAAGGAAGACAAAAATTTGATTTCTCTTATTAAAATTCGGCAGTCTAACGACGTCACTTAAACTTCAACAAAAATGAATTTACAAGATCAAATAGGGTCTCTCATCATATAAACATAATATTTAATTATGATATATATAGAGATCATACCACAACATAATAAAAATGAACTTGAAAGACTTGACATGAAAGTAGAACTTTGAAAAATAGAAGGGTGAAAGAATCCCTTAAAATTCGGCAGCCTAACGGCGCCACTTAAACATTCATAAAAGGAATTGATGAGAGAAAGAGGGTTATCCAATCATATGAAAATAAAAGGGCATTAATATGAATATAAAATAACATCCTCTAACATAAGAACATGGAACATAAAAGAAATTACATAAAAGAGATTAATTGAAAACAAAGAGAGAGTTCAGATCCCTTACCTTAAACGTAACTCTTAAAACTCAATGGTTGGGACCTTGAGGGCTTGGGGGAACCTTGGGAGGACTCTTTGGGAGGTAAGGAGAGCCAAACATAGTTGAGGATGATTTCTGAGTCGAATTGATGAGAGGGTGGCTTTTTTTTATAGGTAAAGTGAGGGGACAAGGCATTAATGGCCAAGGGACACCTCATTGGTGGTATTGGCAAAACCATGGGCTTGCCCATGGTATTGGCCCATGGTATTGGCCACTTTGGACACCTCATACAATAATTAATCCCGTTTAGTCTACCATCCCTAAAAATATCTAATGACATCATCATGACACAGTTATGATGTCATTTAACATACAAAAACCCTAAAACTGCATTTTTACTATTCACTGAAAATTCATCTTTCTCAGAAAAATACCAAAAAATTACCATAACATAATATCGATGCTCTGAATTAAAAAATAAAGTTCATTTTATAAAAATAATTTCCTAAATATTTTTAATTTAATTTTTAATTAAAAAACACTATTCACCCGAAAAAACTGATACTTGATTAATAATTTATGAAACCGTTATTTACCCATTTTATTGAATCACATTACTTAATCAAAGTGTCTAAATTATATTAAAACATTCTTTAAGTGAGATTACTAATCCATTTGGTCACATTACTAATCCTAATCATAAAATCACTATCCATAATTTACTATTCATCAAAAATTATGTTGATCTTATTAGACTATAAATTTCATACTGAACATAATTTTAGAAGACCATTTTTTTGAAAATCATTACACATCATTAATTATTTAAGGTTTACATAAATATTTTAAAATATCCTTTTTTTCAAAATTCATCAATAAAATACATCTTAAAATTATTCGTACATTTGAAATTTCACAAACTTCACTAAAGGAGGAAATCTCAATTTATTCATTCCAAAGGATTACACAAAGAAGCTATGGTCTCGTCACATAGCCCCTTATAACACCAGCATAAGACCTAAGTGTAAGGTGTGATATGGTGAGAGAATCTGAGGCAGGCTCAGATAACATTGCTCTAGTAGTAATCTCTACTAACTTGAACTTCTCCCGCAGGCATTTCCGTTCAAGCTTGAAACGCTGGAGTTTGGCTTGGTCTTGGTCCAAAGAGAAGCCCAAAGATGCCACCTTCTTCCTAAGCTCTGATAAGTGGGATTCATAAGGTTCGGGTCTACCGGATGAAGCCATCAACTACTCTTTCTGCATTAACCATTAACAACTCTATTAAATCGTTAAGAGTAAGTTAATATACTAATCAAAAAGTTTGGGTCGTTATAATACCAGTCTACCAACGCTCACTCTTCTACTCCATTTTTTTCAAAATCATAAGATTATTATAATGGTCATATTTGGTAAATTTAATGCTTCTGACATTAATTAATGTTGATTGTAGACATACCAAGAGACCGTATATAGGGGCTGTATGAGGTATGAGGAAGACCACACATGGTTTAAATATTCCAATTTTTGGACCTCAAATATAAAATAGAACATCTAAGAAGAAAAGAATCAATGGGGAATGCATGAGAAAGATCTTACTTTCTAGATCAAAGAGAACAAGGAAGAACCATCCAACACTTACATTGTGAACTCAAGAGCATCACGAAGATCATAAGGTACAAATTCATGTCTTCCATCTATTCTTCTTCTATCTCTGTCAGAACAAGACGCAGAACCCCAAAATATTAGGAAGCTAGAACTTGGAGTTGTGTCACTCTATATTGAGGACAACATTCAGAGAATGACTCGAATTGAAATTTCTTCACTCCAAGTAATATAAAGTTGAACAAAAAATACATAGATCTTTCTCAAACTCAATCTTATAATGTTAACACTATTGTGTTCTTTTATTTTACATTTCTAAGAAGTGTGTGTTAGTCTGTTACACACACTATCTCATGTGCCTGAACTGGAGTATAATGAAATTCATCACATTGAACTTCACATACACCTTCTTTCCCATGTATTATAGTGTAAGAGGTTGTAACTAGTAGGTATTTTGTTTTTCCTAAAAAGAACTATGGTACAGGGTGTGAACGCTAGATAGTTTTTAAAAACTATTGTAAAGCCCGATACAGGTTTTTTATCAAGTTTATTGTTAATATAAACTTCTTAGTAGTAGGTGATCACTAAGAAGAGAGGTTTAAGTCTCTGCTAGAGACCGAACCTCTTGTTTAACTATGTTTTCTTATATGTTTTTGTAATAAACTGTTTTTTTATTTTCATCTACTTATAATATTAAAACTATAAAACTATTTAACATTGAATCTGATAGTTAGTTCTTGTTCGTGTGTGAATGTTTCTAATTCAGTGAACCTGTTTCAAAAGATGAAGATGTGTTTTACACTGATTCAACTGAGGAATAATCACCCTTTGAGAAACCTATTGACCAACTAAAAACTTATATCACAACTTATTAATTAACATGGCTATTTCAAATTTTGGGGACCTTTATCATAATTTTTTTAACAAAAATTTTATGTTGGAACTCAATTCACTCCCCTCTTGAGTTTCTACTCTGACCAAAATTTTGTATCAGATGATTATTCTATTGCTAACATCTGAACTGTTGTACATGTTTTTAAGAAATTATTTTCAACTGTGATTTTAGTTGTATCATAATGATCTTATAATTTTTGTCATATCTAAAACTTCAGATCATTAAATTCTAATTAACAATGTATTAAAATGGTGAGGGTGATGTTTCTAGGACACAATAGAAGAACAACAAGCCTTGCCTATTATTACTAGGGACACATCATCTCAGTTGACAAAAGATTCATATAACAATAACTGTAATGAAATGAAAGTATTTTACTATTCTATAGGTGATGAGGAATTCAATAGAATACCAGTCTCTAAAACTGCAAATGAAATTTGGGATACATTGGTGTTTCTCATGAGGGAACAACCAATGTTAAAGAAATGAGATTAAATAATTATAATATTAAATATGATAATTTTAAAATGACACATGATGAAATTATATCTAAAAAGAATCTCAGTTTTAATGATATAGTAAATACCATTAGTCTACCTAAGAAACCAATAGACAGCAAGGATCAGATTATGAGGTTGATTCCATGCCTACCTGACAGATAGAGGGGAACTTCAGTTTCTATATAAGAATCCTTTGACATAGGCAATCTACCAGTTACAGAACAAATTGAAAAAATTATGATGTATGAAGAAGTGATTATGTTAAATCAATAGGAAGATTAATAACCATAAAATAAATCTGTATCATTCAAGACTGATACCTCAAAGAACAAAGATAATGTAAAAGATCATGCTTTTATAGACACTTCCACCATTGAATATTCATCTTCAGACACAGATGAATTGATGGCTCATCTTGAAAGGAGACTCATGAAGTTATACCATAAGAATAAGTTCTTTATAAAATCCAAAAATAATGGAATTTATGCTAATAAAGGATAGTGAAAAAAAGGATAGAAAATGGAATGACAACACAAATGAGATAGTATTCTATGAGTGTAAACGAAAAGTCGATGTGAAGGATGATTTCCCCAAACTAAAATTTAAGAGGAAATATAAAGACAAGGGAAAGGGATATAAAAAGTATATGAAATATTCTTGGAGTTATTCAGAATATTGATCTCGTTGATCTAAAACCTCTAATAATGAAAAAAATAAACATGAAAACCTGTGTTTCATGACAAAAACATCTGAGGTAACAGCCAATTCTCCTATACATAATTCTTACTATTCTAGGAATGAAAGTGAATCAAAAAATGGTAAAAATATGACTATGGATGAACTATTTGAATATTGTGGAATGCCTGAGGATACCTCTATTTAAATCTAGGATAAATATAAATTATTAAACATACAACATGATTTAAATTCTAATTAAATGTCTGATTTTGATATTGAGAAATAAAAATGTTCTCATATTTTTAAAGAAAATACTAAACATAAATTATCAAATGATAAATTAAAAGAAAATCTTGAGAAGTTTACTAAAGGTAGAGATACCTTGACTCAGTGTCTAGGGAACCATATTCTCTAAAATGCACAACAGGTCTAAGATATCAACTAGGATAGAAAAGGATTATTAAAAATATTGTTATTCTAAAATATGGGCAGTTTAATGCTAGTTCAATTGATGGACCATCTTTTGAAATAAATCTCTAAAGGACCTGAAAAATTGTTCATGTCTCAAAACATATCTGTTGATTATAGGAAACATGTGAGGCATGTATGGGATACTAAAGCTTTACATGCTAACCTCTCTAGACCCATGTAAATCTGGGTACCAAAATGACCCTATACTTAATTTATTTTGTTGGAATATCGTTTTAAGAGCTCCTATAAGACTCTATAGTACATGGAAAGTGGATTGCCAAGAAATATAATAGGAGATTATTCATTCTTCAATGTCCTAATTAATGTTGATGGTGTACATGTTACATATTGTAATAATTCTAAATGGAATATCGTTGGCTTATCCAAATTGGTAAACCTAATACTATATTAATTTCAGAATTAATATTTGTTAATGGGTTAAAATAAAATACACATAGTATCTCTTAGTGGTGTGATGATGGTTTCAACATTAAATTTTAAAATGATGTAAGAAATGTTTTTAAATCTAAAAATGATTTAACATTCACAATTTTTAGAAATTAAAATCTATATGTTGTTGATTTATAATATTAGCTAAGAAAATTTTTTCCACCATAAATGATTTTCATAGGGAATCTTGGTTATGGTATATAATATTAGGACACTACAATGTTCACTCAGTCAGGAAACTAACTAGGAATGTTTTAGATAGAGATATACCTAAATTGGAATTCCAGCATAACAATGTTTTTAATCCTTGTAAAAAAACAACACAATGTTTCATTCAAACGAAAAAAATAAGTTTCCACTTTTCAATTTCTTGAGTTGGTTCACATTGATTTGTTTCAACCATCTAGAGTTTCAGGTTTTAATGGTAAGCACTATTTTTAGGTTCTTATAGATGATTCTTTTAAATATACATTGGTATAATTTATAGCTCACAAAAGTGTAGCATCTTCTTACTTCAATAAATATTCCATGACTGTAGAAAATTTAAGTGGACATAAAATTAAGACCATAACACGTGATCATGGTCATGCGTTTGAAAATCAATAGTTTTGAATTAATTTTCTCACAAAATGGATATAATCTCAATTTCTATGCTCCTAGAAAACCTCAATAAAATATAGTTATCGAAAAAAGAAAAAGGACACTTAAAAATATTTCCCAAACAATGTTAAATGAGTATAACTTACCTATCTATTTTTTCAGCTGAAGCTGTTAATACTGCTTGTAAAATGAATAATAAAGTCTTCATTAATCATGCTCTTAAGAAAACCCCTTTGAGCTATGGAATAATATGAACCCTATGGATAATTACATTAGAGTGTTTAGTTTCAAAGTCTTTATTCACAACACTTGGGATAATCTTGACAAGTTTGCTTTTATGAGTGATGAATGAATTTTCTTAGGTTACTCAATCTCTAGTAAATATTATAGAGTATTCAATAAGATTACCAAATGTGTGAAATAATCAGTTCAACTCAAATATGATGTGACTGATCCACATGAATGAAAAACCTCTGTTGAACATCTTGAATAAGATATGTCAATTCTATACCATAATGATAATGATAGTGAACACTTAGTGAAAACAACTAGATCTGGAAATGTTCCAAAATGATATCATGGTGAATCTGAACCTATAGGCAACCATCAGGATTGTAGTTCAAATCTTTTTAGAGTAATTAGAACCCCCAAAAATCATCCATAGATGTTGTAGTAGGTGATCTAAATAGTGGAACACAAACAATATCTTCTATAAGAAAACAGGTTGAACATAATGGTTTTATTTCACAGCTTAAACCAAATTATATTAGTGATTCTATCAGTGATGAATTTTGGGTGATATCTATCCATGAAGAATTAATTTAGTTAGAAAGAAAGAAAGTTTGGGAATTAGTAGAATGAACTAAAGACACTTTGACCATAGGAAATAAATGGGTGTTTAAAAATAATGTTGATTAATATGGAAACATAATTTGAATCATGGTTGGACTGGTTGCAAAAGGATATAGTCTTGAATATGGAATTGACTATGAGGAAACCATTGCACTTGTAACGAAACTAGAGGCCATTAAGATATTTCTTTTTATGCATCACATCTGAATTTCAAACATTATCAAACATATGATAAAAGTGCATTTCTATATGGGTACAGAGTTTTGGATTTATTTTTTGAACAACCCCCTAGTTTTACAAATCCCCATTTCTCAAATCATGTCATTAAATTTTATAACGATCTATATGGTTTAAAATAATATATAGGATCATGGTATGATTGAATTTGTTCTTTTCTAATTTCAAAAGGTATTAATAAAGGAAATGATGATCCTTCTCTTTTTAATAATAGTATTTCCAATGATTTTTTAATAGTACAAATGTATGTAGATGAAATTATTTTTGGATCCTGTAGAAATTCATTATGTACTAATTTCTCAAAAATGATGCTAGAGGAATTTGTAATGAATTTAATGGGGGAGCATAAATATTTATTTAGATTTAAAATTTTTTAAAATAAAAATGGTGTTGTTGTAAATAAATGTAAATATACAAACTATATTTTAAAATGTTTTGGTTTAGATAGTAATAAAGGTAGTGCTACGCCTATGAGTACCACTTGTAATTTGGATGCTGATGAAACTGGTAAATTAGTGGATCAACACAATTATTGTGGAATGACTAGGAGTCTTCTCTACCTTACTTCTAGTAGGCCTAATACCATTTTCGGGGTATATAGGTGTTCTCATTTTCATGACAATCCCAATGAGTCTCATTGAACTACTGTTAAAAGAAATTTTAAATATCTTAAGTATACTAAAAACATAACAATATTTTATCAAAGAGGAAAATCCTTTGATTTGATATGTTATTTGGATGCCAACTTTGCTGTTTTCATGTTAGATAGAAAGATCTCCTCTGGAACATGTCACATTTTGGGAAAGTCACTAGTATCATGGTGTAGTAAGAAACAGAATTTTGTTGCATTATATACTACCTAAGCTGAATATATAGTTGCTGGTAGTTGTTGTGCTAAAATTCAATGGATGAAACACACATTACTAGACTATGGATATCAATTCATACATGTCTATATAAAATGTGATAATATAAGTGATATTAACATCTATAAAAAATATAGTATCTCGTGCTAGAAAAAAATCATAATGATCTAAGACATCACTACTTGAGAGATCATTATCAAAGAGGTGATATCACTCTTGAATTCATAATCACAGAACACCAAATGGATGATATATTTAAAAATATTTTGAGTTATGAGAGGTTAAATAACATCAAACATGAGTTAGGTATGATAAAATTTTAATGTTGGGACCTCACTGTTAGGACCTCACCGTTGGACCACACCATTAGGACCACAATATTTGACATCACCTTTAAGACCTCGCCATTATACCTCACCATTAGTACTTCACCATTATAAAACATTGTTGGATCTCACCTTTAGACTTCGCCAATGGACCTCACAATTGGAACCTTCCGGATAATCGATCCTTTTGGGACTATTCATTTTTCTACTAGAATTCGAAACACTTTTAATACTATTTATTTCTTTTACATGATCTGTTTTTTGATCCAAAAATGATGAAAATAAAATATAAACCACATTTCAATCTACATAAATCCTCTCCCGAACCACTTTCCCCCTAATATTGGAACCTAAAATTCTATAGAAACCCTCAAAATGCTCCATATCACAATTGAAATATTTAAGAGACAGATGGTTGGTGATGAATGAGATGTGCCGAACCCAAAGAAACCCCGAACTAGGTCTAGTAGTGGAAGAAAGGTAGTGGAAAAGCTGATCGATTCACATTTTTCAAAGAGAGAAATCATGGTAGAGGAGAAATTAATTTTGGAATGGCTACTGTCAAGAAAGTAACTAATGCTGAAGTCACTCGAAACTCGTGATTTGGTAGAATTCATTGCAAATAACAATGGATCTTATTACCTGAATCTAGTGAAGTAATTTTATGAGTCTCTAATGTTCCAGAAGTCTGATAATGAGAACTGAATGTCTTTAAAGTTAAATGGAGTAAGTGTGAGATTATCCACTTTTGAATGGGATGAATTTTTAAGAGTCCCACATGAAGGTGTTTTTTGATTACTACACTGGAGTGGTGCCTCCCAATAGTGAGTTCTCCTATTATAGAGAAGCTTTGGACGAACTGATAGGGAATGGAAACCCTAGGAATGTTATTTCTACTAAAATAGAAGGATAAGACAAGTTGTTTTTTATGTTTTCTCAGCATGTATTGAGTCTCAGGAGAGGGGATTTTGCTACCTTTAAATATCAGGACATGTTTCTTTTGTCTCTATTAAAGCATAGACAGAAGATAAATCACTATAGGTTGTTGATGATTTAGTTAGAGAATATGAAAAATCCTAGTTCGAAGTCAAATGTTTTTTTTTTCATGCTAGGTTGATATCCTTGATGTTGAAGGTGAATGGATTTGCTGGAAATAAGATGGAAATAGTAGTTATAAGGGACAACATCTGCATTAACAAGATGATTTGCATGTTTATGAAGATATCTTGGAAACCTTGGAAAAGAAGATGGGTGAATGATGAGTCAAAGCTATATGAAGAAGCCAACCATGTCACCCACCCTACTAGGACAAAGAATAAGATAGATTCAGGTTTAAATCCTGGTATAGTGGATCCAGTATATTAAGATAAATGCAAAGTAATTGTTGTTGTGCAAGAAATATGTGATTCTCAAATTGATGGTAGGAGTTATCTTGACCATCCCTCATGTCCTCATGGTAATGTTGTACCCTTTAGTGATCCTAGCCCACCAAAATTTTTTTGAGAAGAGAGGTTCTCCTAAGGGACAATGATGATTAGAAAACCAGTGAAGAAGAAGGAGAAGAAAATGTCTTAAGAGACATTAGAGTGACCTCAAAGGAGGTGGATAAAACTAAATCTTTTCATGATATTTTTTAGACTGCTACTAATGAAATTTAAGAGTAATGTCTAAGTCTGAGTCCTATAATAGGATATACAAAAGTGATATAAATTTAAGAGGAATAGTATGTTGAATCTTTTGAAACTAGAATTGAAATTGCAGTAGTTGAAGATTCTGTAGGAGTGGCATTGGACTCTCTTGTTGATGAAATTGTTGAAGGATGTATGGAAGAGGTGAATTTAATTGATCATATGAATGCTCTATATGAGGTGGAGGGACATATTTCCATAGGTTCATTTTTTGTTGCTCATGGAAATGAATATTGGTCTCAAGACACTGGATTCGAGGCCTTCGTCTTAGACTATGGAGACTTGGGAGATGACAAGCCTTACAGAAGCCCTCCATTTCCTTCTATTTCATAGACCACTGTTGTACATCCAGTAATGCTTTTACCTCGAAACTATGTGAAGAAGGATGATTGAGAATCATTAAAATCAGATATGAAGATACACATTTATGATAGATCTATTGACAAAGAGGGAAAATGGATCACAATCAAGAAGTGGTGGCATCTGCTGTAGAAATAGAATTTTTTAGCTCTCATTGAAATTTGAAATAGGTAGTGAAGGAATGTTAGATTCGGTTTAAAACATTGGAAGAGTCTATGGAATTTGTGAAACAATGATTTTAGATTTTAGACTTCTATATGGATTCAAGGGTTCAAGTGGAAAAAGATCTTATGTTTTTTAAGAGTGTTGTCCAGCCGATGGTCACTGTGATTGAGGACATTTATAAGTCTATAGAGGCACATGTGAGTGGATAGGATGATGATGTGAAGAGGTAGATCAATTGTATAACCAAGACATTTAAAGAGACAATGTATTTTTCAATGGAACTTATGTGTTCATCAACCTCATCTTCAGCCTCTCCTGATGTTGATCTAGAATCATTCAGGTCGGTTGTTAGAGAATGAGTGGAGAAGTTCTATGGTGCAATTACCTCAGACCCAATGTCTATGACTCAAGTCATTTCCACTACTAGTGACATTCATAATCCTGTGAGATATTACTTATGGGAGGTTTATAAAGGTTAGAAGGTCATCAAAGAGGAAGACGACTTCATTTACCAAAGGGTGTATAATAAGAATCATATTGATGGTCACTTCAAGCTGTTGTTGGAAAACATGAGGATCCAACATGTCACTCATGCATTTAAGGATCATGTTATCAGGTTTAGAACATTAAAACCTACCTTGTAAAAATTAAGGGAGAATAATGATGTTTTTATATCATCTATGGAAAGAGGAGGAAGAATTATTATGGATTTTGGAAATCTCTTTTTACCCTTCCTCTTTGTGTACTACGCTCTAATTATTGTTTTTCCAGCTTTACCTTCTTCCTCAGTAGACTTATGCTCTATCACTGTTTCCCTGTTTATTACTCCTGAACATACCATGAGAAAATTAACCCATATTTTTCCTAAGAAATATACTCACTATTGATCTACTGATGCCTCTGTAGCCACTCCTCCTACACTGATCAGTACCATACCTCGGCATATCCCTCCATCTTCCAGACCTATCTCCAGATCATCTAATGAAAAATAAACATTACACATATCTAATGTGAATTTAATGTGGGATGTCTTATTTTATAGGGATCTTTGTACACTTTTTGTATTTTTTATTATTATTTCATTAATAATAAAATTTTATTTTTCCTCTTTTTGTCTTATATTCTTTTTGTTAATCACAAAGGGGGAGATGTTTTAAGTTGATTGGAGTCCTTTCATATATACACTATCAATATTATCCACAATAGGCATGGTTAAGTTTTACTTATACAAAATATATGTACACTAACACCTCTGATGAATTTAGAAAATGTGCAAAATCATAATTCTAAAATACTTACTTCTAAATTTTCAATAATATAATTAGTGATTATAAAAAAGGGGGTGATTGTTAGACTCACCTATTTTGATAATCCCAAATATTGATTCTTTGTCCTAATAATCGTATATCATAATTATATATTGTTTCTATCAAGTCATAACTATGTATCTTTAATCAAATTATTCTATCATTTAAGCTTACAGTGAAAAATTTATCTATGTAGAAGGTTACTGATAAAGTTCACTGATAGAAGGTCACTGATAGAATGATACCGAAGAAGGTCTCTAATAGAAGGTTACAGATGAAGGTCACTGGTAGAAGGCCACTGATAAAAGGTTTCCGATGAATTTTATCGATGAATGTCACTGATAGAAGGTTACCATCAAAGGTCACCGATAGACGGTTACCGATAGAAGGTTATTGATGATGGTTACTGAGAGAAGGTTACCGATGAAGGTCACCAATGGAAGGTTACCGATGAAGGTCACCGATTTAAGGTTACTGATTTAGGCTCCCATTGAAGGATACTGATGTAGTCTACCGATGAAGCATATCTTTGAAGCCTACTATAGAGAAGGCTACCGCTACCAGTCTACCGATGCTCACTATTATACTCCATACATTGTCAAATTCTGAAGATTATTCTAACAGCCATATTTGGTAAATTTAATTCTTCATACATTAATTAATGTTGTTTATGGAGATATCAAGAGACCGTATCCGGGGATAATATTATGTACGAGGAAGACCACACATAGTTTACTTATTCCTATTTTCAAAACACAAATATAAAATAGATGATTGAGGAGGAAAAGAAGTAGAGGGGAATGCATGAGAAAGATCTTACCGAATCGATCAAAGAGAACAAGGAAGAACCTTCCATCATATACATTATGAACTCAAGGCCATCAAGAAGATCATTTGGGACTAATTCATATCTACCTTTTAGGCATCTTCAATTCTTTTTCAGTCCAAGAAGTAGAACCCTCAGTACATGGAAGCTTGATCCTAGAATTGTGACACTCTATTTTGAGGACAACTTCCATATAAATACTCAAACTGAAATTTCTTCACCCCAAGTAGTCAAGAGAAGAACTGAAAACACATAGATCTTTCAAAAACTCAATCGTATAATATTAGATCTATTGTGTTATTTTATTTTATATTTCTATGAAATATGTGTTTTCCTTTTACAGACATTGTCTCATACACTTGAACTAGAGGATACTAAAAATACCAACATCAAGATTCACTAACACCTTGTTTCCTAAGTATAACGGTTGAAGAGGTTGTATCTAGTCTGGTTTGTTTATTTTTCCCATAAAAAATTGTGGTATATTGTGTGATCCCTGGAATTTTTTTGAAAACTATTATAAATCCCAATATATGTTATGTATCATTTTTATTGTTAATATGAACTTTTTGGTGGTTGGTGATCACCATGTTTGTGGGATTAAATCTCAGCTTGAGACTAAACCACATGTTTAACTCTCTTGTGTTCTATGTTTTTGTAATACTCTATTTTTTTTATTTTCTACTCCCTATAATTTAAAAAACCGAAAACTGTTTTACATTGACTCTGATAGATAGTTCTGGTTAGTGTGTGTATGTGTTTAATTCAATAAACAATTTTTAAAATATTAATTAGTGTTTTACACAGATTATACTGAGGACTAATCACCCTTTGAGAATCCTTTTGACCAACTAAACATTTATATCTCTAGTTCCTTACTTATATGATATGTTTCCAAATTGGGGGATCATTATCATAATGTTTTAAAATAAATTATATGTAGGAACTCAATTCACCCCCTCTTGAGTTTCCAATCCAACCAAAAATTTATAAAAAATAAATTTAGTTACTAATTTAGAATATTATAAATCATATTTTCCATTTTCACTCGCCAAGGCTCGCTCCATGTTATAATGATTCTTCTAGTCCTGCCTAATGGAACCTTTACACAACAGTTGCCTCAACCAAGACACACCCACCATGGATTAAACTATCACTATTTCCTATAAACCATAGCTACCTGAAAGGAATGGTGGAGTCAACATGATTGTTTTACATGAATTATCATTTCACATCATTTTGAAACTAAAATAATTTTATCCACACCATTTTATAAATATAGTGGTCTTTTTCACACATGAGATGGCCTCCACGGTATAGTGACATGTTCCCTTCAATATAGTGACATAGAAAAAAAAAATTTCATCATGAATTAATTAATTACAAGGATGGTGATTGAAAATAATGAATCGTAACCCACTATTAAAAAATTGGATTGACCACTCCTGCTTCCTAGAGGGGTCGTTAATTCCCATGAGAATAATGAATTTAGAAATTTATAATCTTCATGGATCTAAACTCACTATGTCTACACCTAATTAGAATGAAATATTGAAGAAATGAGTTCGGTATAACAAATTAATATTGGAGAAAATAATTAATTTAGTAAAACGTACCTATATTAAGAGTGATTAATAGAATTTAAATTTAAATTATAGTGCATGTCAATATTTTGAAAAATCATAAATAACAAAATAGAAAAACTGGTGCTGAGTAAACATAAATATAGGTGAATGAGTAATAAAATGATAAATAATGAGAAACTAATTATAGGGTCATTAGAATCGAGTCTAATTGAATCCTATAGTCTAGGTAAACACTTGTTAATCACTTTTATATATGGTCATGTACATAAAATAATCAAGAAATAGGTAACAGGAAACCATTTTTAACCGTAGAACGTAATTGGGCCAATGGTCATGGTGAGACAGAAACTCTAGTAAATCCATTAAAAAGTACCCCTCACTCCCTGATAATTCTATAACATCCAAATACCTTTAGTTCAAGATTTAGTGCTAAAATAATAATCTTTACATTTCTATATTTGATACCAGAAAATGTGGATCAATTTTATCTATATAAACATACAATATAAAAACAAAATATTCGATCACTAATATAAAAAATGATAATTTTTGGTTTGGGGTTTTACATAATTTTTTAAAATTCTCTCAAAGTGGACACAATATCCACTTATCCCATTAAATAATTTCCTTATAAAAACAAGAATTATTTTCTTAGTGTAACTTCCATATCTAGAAATATGAAATTATTAGATTTTCTACTCATTTATGAACCTTGTGATATCATTTAAAATCATAATATGACCATAAAAATATAAATAACGTTATTTAAAATAATGGTAGAAAATCATTAATATATTTTTCAACACAGAAATCATAAAAAAATTCTTTTAACATAATAACAATTAATATATAGAATAATAATTCATATATACATAAAATTATAATTATTGTCAAATGTTTTTTATAAAAAAACTATATATGAGCTTATAATAAAATAATAATTAACCTATGGGTTTTTATAAATCATGAGAACACATTAAAACACTTTCTAAAAAATAATACTTTTAACCAAAAAGGGAATAATCACTCTTTTTAAACAATAGACATATAGATTAACTTTTGAAAATCAACATATTTATTTGAAATCACACAATAAATTATAAAAAATCATGTTGTATCTATGGGACATCATCTCAAATTAATATACAAGAACACTCACAATAACCATTACAAATAGAATAACCATATGGCTGACTTCCAATATAATTATCTCACAAACATATAATTATCAATTTCACTGGAGAGTTATATCAGGCACACACATAATCTATGTTATATCTGTATCATTCAGAACCATAACATATATTAGGCTCACCCATTATCATACAATATTTCCAAAGACTATATAATGAATAAAATAATTAAAAGCATTTTTAAACCTGTTTACAAAATAGATTTGGATATTTAAATACAATTTCCTTTTCAAAACCCACTTACAAAACATAAATACCTAGAATATGAAAATGAGGGATTTTATTTGAATAAAATACGTTGAATTATCTAAAAAACTAAATATAAAATAATTATTATCGTGGTGGTAAAATCTGTAAATGTCATAGACAATAATATAGAGGATTCGTTTTTTTCTTTTATAATGAAAGTCAAAAAAGTACATATAAAATGCATAAAAATATAACATTTTAAATATAATTAAAAGAAAGAAAATAGAGGCATAAAATATCATTTATATGTATTTTATATCCTTATAAAAATACAAAAAATAATTTTAGTAATATGTATATGGAAGAAAAATATAAAAAAATATATCATTAAGACACTTAAAATGAGGTTTTAAGTTAAAGATTCATATAACATGAGTATGAATCAACATGTACGTTTTTTATAATATATAATAATAAAATTATATATATTATTTACTTATTTATAAAAAAATTCATGTTTATTATTTATTTTCAATTTTTTTTTTCATTTCATATAAATTACGTAATCATTTTTGTTTTTTTCAAATGTTTTGATGATATTCTTCTCATATGCACAAAATGACTCTTATATGATGACTATAGTCAAACAAATAATTATTAAATCATATTGAATTTAATATTCATGAAAATATTATAATATATATTTTTTAATTGTATATTTAAAACCAATCATGAATCTGGGTTATGAAAAATGAACTACGTACCAATCATGGAGATTACATGTCAAATGTATATATTAGTAATGATTCTATTTTTCAATGATCATTATATAAATGTTGTAGGTATTATTTTATATTTAAATAATTATAATTAAATACTAAATAACATATTATATCTTTTTCTAAACTTATATAAAATAATCATGTGGCGTGTTCGTTGAGGTGGTAGTCAACATGTATACATGAATGAAATTGTCATTTTTAAATGGATGGAATATTAAGAGAATAGATGATATATTATCTATATAAAATGGTAAATATATCATTAATATTGTATATATTCAACAAATCCATCATTATGTTGATATGGGAGGGGTTTTGATAAAAAGGAATTACATTAGTCGATGCCGCAATAGTCTTTTGTACACATGAATGATGGTTTTATTTCATATTTAATGGAAGAATGATATATATTTTGGTTATTACCTTAAAATAACTATATAATAGTATATATGATAAAAATATTTAATTATATCATCATGGATGAATACTATTTTTCTAAGGTGGATGAATAAATAATAATAATAAAATCGGTTAAAAGATATACATCTTATTTATACAATATGCTTTTCATTACACCATAATCCCAATAAGGATCAATTTATGTCCAAAATAAGACCCAAATAATGTAGAAAATGATTTTATTATGGTATTTGGATTGGTATATTGTGAAAAAAAAGGAATTATTAGTGTGTATAGAAGTGGATATGGGGATCCCATTTATAATGAAGGGAGGAACATTATTAGAATTTCTTAAAGTATTAAATTGAAAAAAATATTATTCATATTAATGTTTCTTCGAAATAATATAATTAGAATATGGGATTTTGATATGTCAAAATAATATCATCCAAAAATTAGTATAAATTTAGGTAATGATTTCACCCTTGTCCTTTTGTTTGAACCCTCCATTAACCCATTTTAGAATTACCGCGATAATGATATCTTTTACATTTTAGGTGTCAGCATAGTTACTATAAAATGAAAAAAATCCAATAAATGAATCATGGATGATATATTAAACCATATACTAATCACTTTTCAGATTATAGTAATTTTATGAATTTAAAACCATACAGTAAAATATTTTATATTATAAAATTACATTGATGTAATTTTTTTGTAAGCATGAAAAATTACAATATAATAGTTTAGTAACTCGCGTAAAATGGATTGAAAATTAAATGGATTCTTAATATAATGTATGTGGTTATAATATAATCATATAATTAAATTTTTATAAGTTTTGAAATCATTTTAACCCTTAAATTTTGGAATGAACCCTTGGTTAACTAATTTTAACCCCAACCATAGTAATGACTTTTAAGATATTAAATGGTTATAATTTAAATTATAAATTTAGTATTGGATCATTAAAATGAAAGTGTTGAAAATGATTACCATTAATAATATTTTGTTGTCTTATTTTAATATTTTTATGATATTTTTTATTTATTAAAATATTACATTATTGAAAATATTATGAATGTCTTTTTTAGATTCGTCATTTAATTAGAATTTGAAAACAACTTGAATGAAAATGAAAATGAATTTATTTCTTTCAAACAAAAATACCATGTTTGAAATATAATTAAAATTCATATAAAATATAATTTTTTCAATTTATATTATTTTTAATTATTTTTATATAATTTAATTTATTTTAATTTTAATTAAATGGATGTTTTATTGATGTTACAGAAGATTTTAAGATAAAAATTTAATCATTAAAAAAATAAAAATATATAATCATTCTAAAAAATTAATTTACCTTTAAAATAAATATTTATTATTGAAAGAAATTTCTTTTTACCCCTATGAAAAAATAATGATAATAATAAAACATGGAGAATAACCTTTTTTTACTTTCCATTAAATAAAATATTTTAAATTTCAAAATCAAGGTAAAATTAAAATAAAATGTAATATAATTTAAATTCGTATGATTATTAAATATATATATTCATCTAATAAAATTAATTTAAGTGATGGGATAATTTTTTAGTACCTATCATATTGTTTTTAAACTTAATTACCAAATTTACCCATACTGTGGTGACAAAACATTTCATGGATTATTATCCATAATGACCAATAATAAAAAAGATATAATAAACATATTTCTAACTAATAATTATATATATTAAATCATATTTGAAAATTAAAATTCACAAAATGTTCATATTTTAATTTTTAATTAAAACCTCCAAACAAGATGAAAGACTGTTATTTTAGAAAAAATTATTTTGCTAAAAAATGTAAATATAAAAAAATAGGTATAAATAAATTTAAATTTTAAAAATTTGGATTATATTTTACTAAATAATAATAGTTTTAATTTGAAAAAATCTTTTAAGAACAATGGTACATCGATATTTCTTTATTTAATGAAAATAAATATATGCTGTATAAACATTGGAATTTTCATTATTTGAATAAAATTAAAAATAAATTAAGAATATAATTTTTTACCACTATATAATTTATATATAATAATTTCATAAATCATATCTTTTTTATTAAATAAATTATCTAATTATTTTTATTTAATTATAATATTTTCTCAAATAAATCAATAATCACAATTTTTGATAAAAACATTTTATTAAAAAATAAAATGGAATAATAAAAATTAATTCCTTATTTAGAAATTGTTAAATATATATTTTAATTAATTATGAAAAATATATATATTTCATAATGTGTTCAATATTATTATTACCATCCAATTCAGTGGATGGACTATAACGACAATATTTAAATAATAATATTGTCTGGTTTGATTAAGCTCCGTGTTTTGTATCGTGTATGCTATCCAACACACTATATCATATCAAATATTGGGATATTAAAAATAAAATCTCCATGCATTAACAAATATATGATGAATAAGTATAATAAATTTTAGAAATTTATGAGGCCCAAGAATAATAATTTATTAAAAATAATTATTACATTAATTACCCTTCATTAAAATTAGCACAACATATTAGAAATCACCCCATCATGTTATCCGTGAGAGGGTGGAAAATAAATAAATTCAATAAGTAAAATAATATGTTGATCTATATATGAATATTAATCAATTAAAATAAAATACATCTCCTTGAATCTCTAATTTCCAATACCTCTATAGCTCTTAACAATACAGGTATTTATTTGAAAACACGGGCACCCATGTGGATAAAATTATATAAATTATAAGATTTAATGTCGCTAATAATATATCAAGTGCTATTAGAAATTTTTTAGTGGGTCTTGCTCAAAATTAGACAACAATCAGAAGCTTCTAGGTCACAGTAAATTTATTCACAGTCTAATACAATTTTTTATGCTTAGAAAATTTTGGCATTCACACCCTGGTTTGGGATTTATGACTTGAATCATGTGGTGAATCGTTTTTATAATTTCAAATCATGAAAATGATAATCGTGTTGTGAATCTTCATTCGATGTTCCTAATTTTTTTCTCATCCACTTATTCCAACACATCTTTTAGAAAAAATTAAAATTGTGAAACGTTATTTCCCAATGTGAATTATTATTTTCTAGTATATATGGATTCGTTTAAACTCAAGAATACAATTTTGAGCCTCATACTCAACCCACAAATTATCCTATTCCTTGGACCATCATTTTAAATCATAAATTTTATCATTTTTTTCTCATTCTCTTCCATTGAAATTGTTTCACATATATCTTATCATTTAATGGATTATCCAGGAAATGTAAACAACAAATCCTCCCACATTTAAACTCAATCGTTCCCTGAGATATAATTCTCCACAAAATCAAAAAAATTGGAAACCCTACAAAAATATAAATTCAATGTTGTTAAAATAAATGTATTTAACATGTAATTAAATATCCCTAAATCAGATATTAATATTTTACTAAATCCTTACATTTAAAAGAACCAAATTAATCGTGTATTTTAATTTTCCTATTTTAAAATTAGTGTTCCCTTCATTTATTAAATTCATATTTTTCTATTCATTTTAAATATTCATCATAATTGTAATTTACCTCATCTAATTTTTTTACGTCATCACTCATAATTAAGGAAACAATTTAAATAGAGTTTTTTACATTCCTCAAATCATGTACCTCACCATTGGATTGAAATGAATCTAATTGATCCACACTATAGAGACAAACATGAAAATTATTCATGAGGCCTTAACCATATGGGTCAAATATATATTGGGATTAATGGTATGTGGGTAGTGATTGGAAAATATTTAAATCTTAAAACATAGGATAATATATTAAATAAATGTTCCATACATTTGATAAAATATCTTTGAAAATTTATATATTTACTAAGGAAACCCCCCCTTTTCACAACATTCAATGAAATGTCATGAATCAGAGATATGTAATGAATGATGCACCTCTTGATTTTTTTTCAAAAGTTAAATTTAAAAAAGAATGACATCCACCGCCCTAACCTAAATGATAAAAACTCATTGGTCATGTAAATGGTTGTTTTCTACCATACAAAACACATCCAAGTATTTTATTTTATAAAGAGTTTGTGCGATAAAGTACAATAAATGTAAATTGTGTAACTTCTAAATATTCCAAAAAAAAATCACACACAAATCCATTTCAATAGATACTGCCTTTTACCATAGAACTGGCTCCCATGTACTCAATTATTGATTATCATGAATAATACATAGATTAGTGTAAGAGAGGACGAAATTGTAATGAAATTAGGCACTTCTTTAGAGAGGTTATTCATTGAATTTATGGCATTATAATGTAATATTGAAAAGATATGTCTCAAGATAATGGATATCCAAAAACACATTCAATCATTTTAAATTTGGAATTGAACTATCATATTTTTAATAAAATAATTTCAATTTATAAAATATAACATTACCATATTTAAATCAAGAAATAATCCAAAGAAATGTAGGAAATAATTAATTATAGAAAAATACTCTTGAATTGTAAAATGTAATTTGAAAAATTAGTCATGAAATATCACACCAAAAAATAAAATCCCTAAATAAAAATATAGGAAATTCAAGGCGTGTAAAATCATAGAAAATATCCATTTACAAAAATAAACCTATCACTCGAATAATGATTTTTCAAATAAAAATACTCGTATATTATATGTAATTAATCATTCAAATTTTACCAATTCAATTTATTTAAAAAAAATTAAAAAAGGATGTGATAAATATCCAAATGAATGTTGGTTTCTTCAATCTATGATTAAATAAAAAAGACAAACATTTTTCATCCATGTTACATAAATATTTTTAAACAAAAATAAATTGTAGTGGTATAAAATTGTTAAAATTTAAAACTTATACTTTCCTATTACACGGTGAGCTCTCTCTTGTGCCTTCAAACATTTATTTTGTTATTTTTTATTAAATTATTTTTTCATGTGACTTCACTTTGGACCAAAACATTTCATACAACATAACAATGTGGAATGTCCTTTTTTTATTCTAAAAAAGATAAGGGGAATTGAAACTCTATGCATAATAAAAAATTAATTTCTAAAAAAACAATAAATATAATTTCATAGAATGAAATTATAAATGTGGGTTGTCTCTCAAAATATTAACTTTTTTATTAGTCATTTATCTTGACCTTACCTATGTTTGTTGGTGGTTGTATGATATATAGAAAACCATCATGGCTTAACCATGTTCATAATTATTAGTGAATCAAGCTTAAATCCAATCTTCATTAGTGAAATTAACATGAGACTCTAATAAGGTGACCAATTTCTTGACAGTTTGAATGTAACAGGTAAGAATTCAAAGATTATCCAAACATGTTATAATTACACCTTTTCAATTATTGTTTGTTTGTGTTCCACTTCTACAAATTCCTTTTAATGTTTTGTTTCTTGCACTTATCATTATTATTAATATTAATATTATACATATCCTACTTACTCAACATATGAATTGTCATTATAGATAAAGGTGCATCTTCTTATTCATCTTTTATCACTTTTCTATCTTAAAATTAATCCATTAAAATATTATAGAGGAATTCTCCCATTTTTTCCCTTCCTCATCCATAGATGATGCCAATATTTGAATTAATACTTTTATTAATTCAATATCCAATGTACCTTATTATTATTCTTTATCTTCCTTGGAACCTGTAGCATTGAGGGAACTCTCTAGAGGAATGGTTTTAGCTTTTAAATTGATACATACCAAATCATTAATTTTCTATGCCTTCATGCTTGTAACTAGCCCTTTCAAAGTATAATTCCATATTTTAGAGTGTCACCTATTCCTTGTGTCACGACCCGTCCCCCGGGGCCTATATAGTGACAACCCAAGCTTGCCTTCTATAGGCCATGGGCTGGCGATTAGCACCAAAGGCGCAATTCCCTAAAACTGGGAAGGCATTGCCTTTAAAAAAATCGTAAACACACACAACAAGAGTACAAGAGGAATAAAACACTATGTAAAAGCTGTATAACAAGTGTACTGAATGTAAAGGGGAGGGGGCCAAAATACAAGCCCAACTATAAAGTAAAAATACAACAAAAATCAAGTACAACTGAAAAAGAGACAAACAGCTGAAAGGTGAAAGCAACTCCTGGATCGTACTTCAGGGTTCCTACCAGAAGGGTAGGTACAGATAGCCTCCATATCACTCCTCATCCGTAAACTCCACTGTGTACCAATATTTCATAAGGTCCTCCTCCGAGTACCGTCCAGTCCTGGCACTCTCGGCCTCCATCAACGATATCTGTCATCTGCATCAAACACAATGAGGTGTGGGCATATCCCGTGCAGGGGTTAATATAACGATACTCAGTAGGGACCCTGACACCCTCAAGGTCTCGCAAAATACAACAAGGATAATCCACACTATATGAAATAAATGGATAACCATAACGTAGGTATTTGCCCTCACATATACCTAAGTTATCAAGTAACCCATATCAATCATGAGGAAAACACAAAGGTCATTGACTCAGATAAAACCAGGATTTTCATTATCGAAACCACAACTACTGGAGAACTCCTCCTCTGCCGAGTACAGTGGGCATGTCGTGACACCGAGGCACTTATCACTAACCTTGTACTTCTGAGGTACTCATCCTGTCCGCTCCTGGAATGTCTGGCTCTGTCTCCACTCTAGGTTCCACGCACAACCGTTCTTGAGTCATGCAGTCGAAATCCTATAGTTCTGGTCCTCTTGGACCTCTACGTCATCTTTCTATTACGAGATGCAGAAGACTTCACTGCATGTTGTCTAGTGGTGGGTCTCACTACTGGAGACTGCTCAGCAAGAAAAATCTCCACTAGGAGGGCTCGTTCCAACACCCCTGTCTGCGTCGGGATTCTGTGGGAGATAACTAAGGCTTTGATATCTCACCTGAGACCCTTCTCGGAGGTCTGGGCCCTGAAGAATGGGTCTCGTACAATATTAGTGGAGTAGCATGAGAGGTTAGCGAACCTCGCTGAGTACTGAGCTACACTCATGCTGTCCTGCTGTAGATTAAGTAGCTCCTGTATCCACACCGCTCGAAGGGTTCCTGGTACAAACTCTGCCCGATATAGGCCCTCGAAGTCTGCCCATTGAAGTGAAGCCTCATCATGTATCGCGAGCATCATGATCCACCATCTACCTGTTGCTTCTTGAAAGAGGATGACAACAAGGATCATCATGAAGTCGGCTGGTGTCCCCACCAGTTTGAAGACTCTCACCACAGCCTCCTGCCAATTCATAGCTGCATGCGGGTCCATCTCTCCCCTGAACCTGGGTGGCCTCTGGCGCTGTAACTCGTGAAGCGTGCTCAAGCGGTGTGCACTCTATGCTGCTAGGGATTGTGGAATCAGTGGACCAACGGGGAGTAGTACCTCTTATTCCTCCGTTGGTGCCTCAACTGGAAGAGGGCCATGTACAAAGGCCTCATCGCTCAGTGGGATATCAGTAAGTATGAATCTCGGGGCTCTATCTAGTCGTCCACAGGGAGGCATAATGAAAGAAACAGATGCGACATAGTCAAAAGACTATACCTGGTGAGCTGACATGGTGGAGTTGACTAAAAGAAAAACTTTTGAAAACTCACACACAATCACTGTTTTCATGCACTGAGACAGAAATCAGAAGTCAGGGTCCTGGTGTACGAATACGTCGGCTGCCCGCACCAACACTGGACTCCCGGAACTAAAAACCACACTTAGTACCCTTAGCGCTATTGCTTCACAGAAAGAATTATCAGAGTCCTAAGTTCTACAGTAGAACTGATGTCCTTTGATACCACTTTTTCACGACCCATCCCTCGGGACCCGTATCGTGACTACCCCAAGCCCACCTTACAGAGCCCATGGGCTGGTGACTATAACCAAAGGCATAATTCTCTAAAACATGGAAGGCATTTCCTATAAAAAAATCATAAACACACACAACTAGAGTAAATGCGTAAGAAAAAACTATAAAAAAGATGTATAACATGTCTACTGAATGTAATGGGGGGTGATAATACAAGCCCATCTGTAAAGTACAAATAAAACTGAAATCAAATACAAATGAAAAGAGACAAATAACTGAAAGGTGAAAGAATCTCCTGGAACGTCCTCCGGGGTTCCTACCTAGATGGTAGGTACATATGGCCTCAACGGAACTCCACATCTGTCAGACTCCACCATGTACCCATACGTTTTAAGGTCCTCCTCCTGGTACCGTCCAGTCCTGCCACTCTCGGCCTCCATCAGTGTTGTCCATCGTCTGCATCCAACACAACAAGGTGCGGGCATAGCCCGCGTAGGGGTGAGTATAACCATACTCAGTAGGGACCCCAAGACCCTCAAGGTCTCACCAAATACAACAAGGATAAACCACACAGTATGAAATCAACAGATAACCATTACATAGGTATATGCTCATACATATACCTAAGTTATCAAGTAACCCATCTCAATCATGAGGAAAACACAAAGGTCATTGACTCATCTCAGACCAGGATTTTCATTATCGAAACCACAGATACTAGAAAACTCCTTCTCTATCGAGTACAGTGGGCCTGTCGTAACGACGAGGTACTTCTCACTAACCTTGGACTATTGGGGTACTCCTCCAGTCCAGTACCATGGGTCTTCTACTAACCAACTAGCGCTCCATCTACTCTAGGTCTGCAGCCAAACACAGGGTGCTCCCCCAAATAGCCTGCAAAGGTACTCCTCTTGTCAATTACCATAGGTATTCTTCCAAATACCGAGATCTCCTCTACCATGGGTCTGCTGCCAACTACTAGGTTCTCCCTACTAGGCTAGTTGATTCACACCGAGTCGAATCGGTCAAGCAGTCGTCAGGTCTGTCAGCTACTAGGTCTCCGCACTCTGTATGTTCATCTCTGGGAGGATCTGCTCCACGAGTTGCCGGTCGATACTCCAAATGTTACAATGTATCAAGTGGAATTATCTCCAAGGACCGCCACATTATAGGGGTCTCAATGCAACAGACGGTGTGTTAATCGGACGCCCGGTTTGTGATTTATTGGCATTTCTGTCCCTAGGGCCCAGTTGGTTTTTAGGTTCAAAACAACCCGACTATACTACAACCATGTCCAAAAATCAAGTGGGTAATGCCAAAGGAAAATTCTCATTCCATGCTTTCCGTCACCGTAGACGGTTCGTCTATCAGACACCCATTGCCTGAGTTATGGGCGATTAGGTGTAATCTGGTCTGACGGGATCGGGTCTGGTCTGACCCTGTTAGACTGACCAGACCCGACCCGACCTGGTTCCAGACTAAAGTCTAACCCGGTCTGTGGGTCTGACGTGACCTGAGGGCGGCCTAGCCCGAAATCGCCCGGCTGGCCATGTGGCCTGGCCCAATTGGCCATGTGGCCCGTCCCCGCTGGCCGTGTGGCCTCGCCCAGCTGGCCGGGTGGCCTGGCCCATCCAGTCGGGTGGCTTGGCCCAGCTGGTCGTCGGGCCAAGCCTGATGGGCCGCATGGTCTTGCCGTGGGGTCTGGCCGGTTGGCCGCGGTGGGCTGGTCGTGGGGACTGGATGGCCCCGTCGTGTGGTCCATCTCGACCCACTACATGGCCCGGCTATCCACACTATGGTTGGGGGGGTGTCACCCCCCTGTTGTTTGTAACGGCTAGCACATGGTGCTGGTTTTAGTAACCACAGGACCCAAAGGGTCTAGCCTGTGTAGCACGCACCGGTGGCCAGCTCAGCTGGCCACCCTCCCCTATCCACTGCGGCCTTAGGTCCCGAGTCTTCTCTGATGCGATGTGATGCGATGATGCCACACCCCTGCTCTCCTACCACAGACCGCATTCGTCGTGACATTCTACTGCCCTCCGTGCAGCGCAACGGTTCCGCGCGCCTCCCCTGCGGCCCGTCATGGCCGTGGTTCTCCCCCGCGTTGCGAGGTGGTGTCGCGCCCTCTTGGTGACCCAAAAGCCTTTTCGCTGCCGGTTTGTTTCACGGCCGGCCCATCATTGGCCACCATTATTCACCGCGGTCCTATCCTCCATCGTCAACAAACAAGATCAACCAAAGGGGGGAGGGTCGGTCGTGTTGGTGTGGTCCGAACCCCCCATGTTATGTTTTTAACATTCGTAATACCGAATACTAAAATATTAACGACGTAGAACAGGAACCAAAAAACTCAAATCCCCCAACCTTACTTGACGATTTTTCATTGACGATGTCGTGGGAAAAAAAAGCATTGTCATTTTGTTGACGTCAGGAAAGAAGATGTCGAAGATGGCATCGACATTCTTTGTGGGTGACGCTTCCCTTTATTTCCACATTAAAAGAAGGAAGAAATGGTGGTCATCGATCTTCAGTGGAAAGAGCTTTATTTGCGTTCTTCATTGAGAGGATGAAGTTCTCTCTCAAGCACCACACAAATGAATTTCCAACCAAATGAAATAATAGTTTTGTCTATTATTTAGTTATTGGATTGAATTCAAAAGAATTCAAAGTTTGGATTAATTAAACGAGGGGGTTCAATTAATCCTATGTGGGTTAGAAAATTTAATTAGTGGGGGAAGTTCAAGGGTTCCCCCTCCCACACTTTATGTAGAGTTACGAAGGGCTAAAGCCCATGTGGTCCCCATGATAAAATATCCTCCCATTGGAAGTTATTTCTGCATGGGCCCCACCTCCATAACCTCTCATGGGAGGTTATGGTTTGGTGGACCCCACCACTAACCTCCTCTTAGAGCATATAACCACCAAGAAATAAAAATAACCTATCACCATATTTTTATTTAACTTTATTAATGAATCCCAAAAATCTATCTTCTAAACACGTTAAAACACAACTACGGTGAAGGTCTTACTAAGAAATCACAGACGCTACGAGTTCAACGGTACCCTTGGAATTCGATTCCGAGAACCTGTTCAAGAGTTATAAAATAATGCTCACACATTTACTAAACGTACCCATGAAAAACTTCTGAGATTGATTCCGGGTGTAGCGGGCCTCAGAATCAAGCACTGTCAATTTTCTCAGAGTCATAAAATTCCCATGTATCTAAAATAAATTCCCCAGGAATTATGGGTCTTTACACCTTACTTGGGTAAGATAATGGGAATATTTATATTTTAATATTCATCTTTCTTATCTCATTTAAATTATGTGGAATATCTATCATATAAATGAGGAACGTCCATTTTTTTCCAAATAAATTGTATCCTTTCCATAGCAGCCCAAAGTACCCAAGTTTACTTAAAAAATTCAAATGAAAAAAAGAAAAATATCTCCTAAAATTAGGAAACATAAATATAATATAATTTTTATTTTTAAATTTATTTACCGAATAAAATATTGACACATATCCTCAAAAATATGAGAAAAACATTGTAATATGTAGAGGTGTTGTTAATTATCATGGGGATAATAATTCTGAAATTCATAATGTACATTGAATCTTAATTACTATGTCTTATAATAATTAGTATAGTATACTCAATTAATGATGTCAATACTACATGGAAAATATGGAATAAATAAATAATTTTTTGAAATATAACCAAATAATTTAAGATAAATTTTTTTGAAATTTAAAATAGAGCATTTTTATTAATCAATAATGTGGGGGAGAAATATAAGAAAATGTGTGTTGGTTAATTAGATATATAGGTTCACCAGTAATAATAAATAATAAATGTAAAAACATTTATATTGTCATTATAATAAAGTCTATTTGAATCTCTTGTTTTTAGTATACAATATCCATTTCAAGACTCCATTTTTTCTATTAATAAGTACCTTGAGTAATCAAAAGATTGGTAACATGAATCCATTTGTAGAAATTATAATATAATTATCCCAAAGATAATTTTGAAAAGAAAATTTTAGCTAGTTAATTAAAAAAAATCTCCCAATCACCAATAATATAATTTTCATGAGTTAATGAATTATAGAGGAAGATTTAATAGAAAATGTATAAATACAAATAACACAACCATGAATTATTTTTTCAAAATAAAATAATTATTACATCAATTAACCTTCTATGAAATCATCATTGTAAAAAACTAATCACCTCCTTATTATATCTCATAGACATAATAAATAAAAAATATAAATGGATTTGTGGAGTAGGATTTGTGGAGGACTTTATTAAAACACATCACCAGTCTCAAGTGATATATCTTATAATGCCTCTGAATCTCCTCTAAATCCATGTGTTTTAGGCTAACATGGTCCACCCATAAGTGTGTTAAATACTATAAATTAAAATCTAAAATGTTTTCAAGAAAATATCAGGGGTTATGGAGATTTTTTTTGTGAGGCTTGGTTAATATTTGATTAAAATTTAAAGCTTATGGGTCCCATCAGATATATTCTTAGAATGAAAACTAATGTCACATCATCAAAATTCAAACTAGCACACGTTTTATTATGATTCATACCCTGAATAATGCAGTGAATCATTATTTTAGTTTTATTTCATTATACAGAGAATCATGTGGTTAAAAATTATTATATACTCTCAAACATAATTTTTCATTCACTTCTTGCACCATCATTCCATTTTAAATAGTTTTACATCTAGAATAAGTTTTCCCAAGGTGAATTATTATTTTATAGGGTATCTAGCTTAATTTAAACATGGATATTCAATTTTTTGCACCAAACATGATCCATGACTTATCCTATGTCATATATAAACATTTAGCCTCATGAATTTCATCTATGTTTACTGGGTTTCTATCTTTTAATTTCATTCACATGTATCATACCATAGAAAAATAATATATTAAAAATGATTGAAATAATTATCATTTTAATTATAAAAATATTTTAATTTTAATATTAAAATTATATTCATGAAATGAAAACATGTACCACTCACCACAATAAATACAACCACTATTAAACTTCTTAGAATAGAAAAAAGAAACTGAATGATAGAAAACTCACTAAATAAAAACTACCCTCTCACTAAAACTATAGTGTGGTTATTTCTCAATATTTATCAATATAAATATAATATGGATGTGGAAAACTTTAAAAATAATATAAAAGTGATATTAATATATATTAAATAATTAGGAGTCTATTATAGTTTAAAAATACTATTAACCAATATAATGTTAATAGATAAAATGGAAAAATATTTCCAAAAGAGGTGGAGTAAAAAAAATTAGGCATGTGGGTGGTTCATTTCCACTCCAAAAAAACCTTGATTTTTTTTTTGAATGGTGGACCCAATAAATGGCCAAATGGTGAATTGATTTATTTTTTAAATTTGTTCACTTATGTCTTTAGTGTGAACTTAAAAAATTTCAGATCCATTTTCCAAGTGGAGCATAACCAATAAGGGAAATTTTTTAATCTTGGAGACTCTTCATATTACCCTTCTTTGACATCCCTTATATTTATTATCATAAAGCATATAGAATCACATGCCAAAAAAGTTGATCGAATTGATACCTAGCCTCTTATCTAAATCAATAAAAACATAATCTCATTTACATTGTTCTTTTTTGATATATGGTCCCATCAATAAAAGTCACAACTAATATGCATAGATATTAAGTATTGAATAGTGATATTTATTTGTGACATAATTTTTTATTCTTACATTTTTATTGTTAATGTAAATATCTAAAAATAAATACTTTATCACATAAAAAAAGAAATTATTTTTTTAGAAATATTTATGCCTATAATATAAAAACTAATTTAAGATAGTAAAAGTACCAAAACTAATTCATTTTCTCAATTAATATCATCCTATTATTACATCATAATTTTTTTTATAATTATCCTTAATATTATAATTTTTTATTAAAAAAATTTAATTATAAAATAAAATGTATGAAAATATGATATTTATCATCCCCCCACACATTACAATTTCACTCCTGGGTAATCATAAAATAATTTATTTTAAATCCACACCAAAATAAAAAGTAATAAAATTCCCATGATCTTTCGTAAAATGTAGTTCCATCATGTATATTTTATGAAAAAAATTTCTTTCCATTTTTGATATCATATTAAGTTCAATAAACCTTAAAAATCCAACCAAATCCCAATCACAAATAACCAACATGTAATTTTATGTCAATTTTCACATAATAGAAATTAAAAATGGATTTATATTTTTACCTTTAAAATGAATATATCAACATACATTTTTAAAAATTAAAATCCCTTGAAATGGTAATATTTCTTTATTTAATAATGTAGTTATTTCTAGGAATTGTTTATTACTATGTTTTTCAATATAAAATTCTTTAATAATTGGAAGAGTTGAGATTTTTGTTGAAATCCAAAGTACAATCTCATGAATTTTCATTTGAAACCCCATGAACTATTGCACAATAAATTTCAATTAAAAATGGTCACAACAAATACATTGTTGTGTGACATGATCAATGAATAATAGAATTAATTAAATTTATCAATCATCAAAATGAAAACATTTAATTTTTGTATTTTTCATTTTTTATATAGTATGGTATAAAAATTGAATGTAATGAAAGGCTAAAAATTCATGACCATAAATTTTGACATTGACACGAGTGATAAAAATTATGAACATTGTATAATTAAATCTTGTCTCTTGTTTTCTTATTTTATATTTTTTACTTTTCAAGAGTAAAAATGATAATAAAAATAAATATCAATGAAATAAGGACTATTTAACAAATATCACCCCCACCGTACTACCAAAAATAATTAAACACACCTCAAGCCAACAAAAAAATGAATTATATCCAAATGAACTCACACAAAATGCCTTTATTACACACTCAATCTTAGTATACACAACAAAAAATATTATCAATTCAAGTTAGTAAGGGAAATGAACATGAGATTGGGATGAAACCTATAGAAAATAATGGATTTAAATGAATAAAAATGGTAGATTTAAATGTGGGTCTCAATGTAAATTTTGGTAGCTCAAAAAAATGTAGAAATAATATCAAAATAATTCTATAAACTCAACATTAGTTAAAGGAAAAAACTATAAGTTCATATTCTTTGATAAAATCCATGTTTCTATCAAGAAAAAGTGGGTACTATAAAGACTGTGTCGAAGAGATATAAAATACATAACAAGATGAGGAAAATATTTTTAGTCACTATTTCATGGTCATGTATTTCAAAAATTGGTCAAATTCATAATAATGATTGAAAATAATATTTCAATAAAAAATATTATCATCAAATATCATAATAATCAGTTTCATTAGTAATCAAGAAAACACTCCCAAAATAAATTCAAGAGTAAAAATTGATTGAAAATATTTCTAAAAGAAAAAATATCTAAAAAATGAAAATAAAAATTCAAACATAAAAACTTCTATGAATTTTGAGGTTTCCCCATACTTAAATTTCACTACCCTTAGTGTTAGCTAAAACAGATTTAAAGGGTAATGGTAATAAAATAGAATGAAAGATAAAAACAATCATTATTTTCAAATGGAATCCTCAATTTAAACATAAAAAAGATTACACATTAAACCGAAAATAATATAATAATAATACATAAGAAATAAAAATTGAAATGAAAATAATAAATATGATAGAACATTATTTTAACCCCTCAATGATTACTGATATTTCAATGCCTCAAGTTAATAGTTTTTGTGGGTTATACAAATTATAAATGTTGGTTTGATTTTGTTCCCATTGACCACCACTTGTTATCTCTTACAATGTGTATACCTTCACACTAGTTATAGAATAATTTTTTAATATATTTCATTACTATCACCCCATTAGTAATGTAGCATAAATTAAATGGTCGGGGATACAAATTAATATTCAACCTTCATTAGCTTGAACATAACCCTGGAAACATCATTAAATTCATCAAAATACTTCTCATTCGATGATAAGAAATATAGAATTTAATGAAATGATATGTCAATGATAATTTCAATTTTAATTTAAATAAATCAAAATAATAAATAAAAATATTTTTTGCATTATGTAATATGTCATGGATAAAAATCCTTTTATCCAAGACCACAAGAAAATATATACCAGTAGGGCATGTTATTATTTATCACCATCCACCAAGGGAATTAAAGTGTTTTCCGAATATGAAAATTGAAAAATAGTGTGTGGTAATACTAAATTAATATTAAATAAAATAATGAAGAAAATAACTCAAGAAAATGTTTTCTCGCTCAATTTTTTCAAATATATTTTCATGTTCTTTACTCATCACCTCATTGAGTTGAGTTTTTATGGATAGAGGAATGAAGTTAGTCAACACCATATTTTCATAAAATTCTTACACTTTAATGGGATCTTCTTCCAATGCTATAGAGAGGTAGAGAGGTGTGGATACTTTATTTTCAAGGATTATAGGATCACATACCTTTTTAGTTTTTTGTAAAATATGTCCAATTTTATACTATTTAATTATAATCTATGAAATCTACATCATATGAAATTTATTCTTTTGGAACCTCTTCGCAAAATGGTAGATAAAGGAAAGATTAATAATCAATGAATACCTTTATGGTGTCCTCATGTTCTATAACTAGGCATGTAGGTAGAACAAGCTTCAATTCTTATTTAACTTGTAGTTGCTTCTCTATCCTTAAAAAAATAATCTCATTATGAGAAGTGGAACGAATCTGAATTTTTGTTAAATTATAATAGTAATTGACATAATCCATCGATGGACTACAGAATATAGGATATTTAAAGAATAACTTATTATTAGTTTTTGAAATTTATGATTTTCTACATTAAAAATATTGATTATAATCTCTTGGACTTCCTAGTAATGGAGAAAAATTGATGAGTGGTGAATATTAATGGATCGGCGCATAATATATTATTATTCAATTAAGTATACTTTTTAGTAAAACCACATGGTCAATATCAAATAGAGGCCACTTAAAAAACACTGAGTTTCTATTATCATAATTAAAATATAACTAATATACTTCTAAATAATATAAAAATATATCAATAAATCAAAATTCATGTGATAAATATAATATAAATAAAAATAAATGGATAAAATTGACAAAAAATAAATAATTTATTTGAATAAAATTGTTTCTACTGATATTTTAGAGAATGAAAACTGAAATTATAAAAATATAATCATAATATTCTTCTTAGTGTTGAAGGTCAAACCACACCCTTCAGCTGAAATGTTTGTTACCCCAAATTAAGACATATTCATTTTCGTAAATAATATTCATAAATAGGTCAAAGAGAACTATTCACAAACAAAAACAATTCTATACATGCTCTACCAGATACATGACTCAAACAATGAAGTGGATGATAAGAGAGAATATGGAAGAAGAAATAAAGAATTGAGAAAATAATATGAACACCCACTAAAATATATTTAACCAAAATGTAAATTATTAAAATAAAAACAAATAAATAACATAAAAACACAATAAATCATGAAAACATACTCCCTCTATCATTCACAAGTGAGTTCATTTCTCTAGTTTTATATAGATTAGAATCAAATGGAGAGATAAAAAAATTGAGAAAACAAAAGTGAAAATGAGAAAGTTTGATTCCTAATATATGTTAAATATGTATATAACTAATAAATCCAAAAATTACTAAAAATATATAGAAATATGTTAACTATAATGTCCAAAAATTTATAATAGAGGTGGAGAAAAAAATTATAGGCATGAACGTGGTTCATATTCATTTCAAAAATATTCATTCATATATTTGTACATTGTATCCTTATATAATATCATATTTTAGGAATGTTTTATTCATTAAATTTTCAATAATTTGACTTGATATTTCAGCGAAAAAAATTATCTTCAGTGAATACGTGTAGCAGAAATTATAGCTGAAGTACCAATGAAAACATTTTTCTCCTAAGGACTCTACATATTCCCCTTCTATGGTTTCCCATTCATTATGAACATTATTTTGATAAAATAATATATGTAAATAGTTGAAAAATAATTCTCAGTATCTTTTCTTTCACTACAGAAAATTTAATATCATTTAGTTCATCAATTTAGGTGATATAGACCCAAATTTGAAAGTCTTCTGAAAAGTAAATTGATTTAGAGGCCTGAGTCATGAGTTTCATTTCAGCCATAATTTATTAATTTCATCCTTTGTTAATGTTGAATGAAATGCATAAAATTTATTAAAAATCATAAAAAATGAATTTTCCAATTTTTTTTAATGTACACAAAGTTATGTCCAAAATAAAAAATGAATTAAATATAAATTAAATTTAAAAATTACTTAAAAATCAAAATTAAAAACATATTATTCTAAAGGCCTAAAAATGGTACAATTAACCCAGTAATAAACTGTTTTTCGAATTAAAAACATTTAATTAAGGGAAAAAAATTAGGAAATTATGATCTTCATAAGTGGCGGTAGTCTTTATAATATCCACATAGTGCTCCCTGATAGTGTATGCATTATCTCATGTGTTATGATTCTTGATTTAATAGTTTATAAAATTCCTGTGTCACATGAATGAATGTGTCTCCTCTTTTATGTTTCATATTATGAAACTAATATTAAAATTATAGTTTATATGGTTGATAAATTCTAAAATTATCACTTTAGATTTGGGTCATGAATGATTGTAAGAAACAATATCATATACATACCACAAGCCCTACCATATATTATACCAAAATATTCTCAAAATAAACATCTATTGTGTGAAAATTTAAATTTTTTAAATTATTTTCACATCCCATAACATAAGGATATATTTTAAGCAATGTATTATAATATTCTTTTTATATGTAATTTTATATCCTCCCATTACATCCAATAAATTCATATCATTCTATCTTATCGAAGAACATTTTTATTCAAATAGTTTTCATTTTTTATTTTTCAAAATTCATTCTCCTTTCATTATTTTTTTCAATTGTATGTTTAGTTCTATGTATGGTGATTATGAAGGGTAAATAATATTTAAGGTATTTAAAATTTGTAAATATATTATTTTTTATATTTTCCCCTTTTAAATTTATGTACTTTTAAGGTATGAAATCATCCATAGATTGTAATAAACCTATTGAAGTAATTTTATTGTAATGGTCCATTATGAGTAAATACAATTGTTAGTATTATTTATAAATTTTATTACTTACAAACTACTCATGTTCTCGTATTTTAATAGATGAGAAACACATAATTATGAATGTCATAAATATAGAATATAGAAATAAAATATGTGTTAAAACCAGGGTTTCTACACACCTAATATGTATAAACTATAATTAAATACATAATTCATCTTCATAACCCATCATAAGAAAAATTCATGTTTGAAGAGGACTAAATTAGTAATCATATCAAGCTTGTATCATCATAGATGCATGTATGAATTTTTATAGAAGAAATTTAAATCTTTAAACTAAGGGATACATAATTCATAATATAAAAAAATTTCATCATTAAAATATTATATAAATTAAATAATTGACTAATATAATATATTTAATCATGATATAAATAATTTATCAACATTTCATTTAGAAAGTAAATTATGAAAATATTATGATTTATTCATGTATTCTGAACATTCCATAATGAAATAAATATTAAAATGTTAGATTTAATATTATTAGTAAATCCATTGTAATGTATATTTTATAGGATATATATATAAATATATGATATTTATAATATAAAGATTGTTTATATGAATTATACCAATATGTGGGACATCATGTTGGGTTTAGTCTGGATAACATATGACACATTTATTAATCTGGTTTGGATGGGTTGAACCTAACATGGCTCATTTACAATCCAATCCCAAAAAAAAGTTCATTACATAATCATACGTGGACAAACCAAACCTTTCGTGATAAGATTACTAATAGATCCTTGAAAAAAACTATCGATATATAATAATATTTAATTTAAAATATTAAATACAATTTATTATAATTATATATATATAATATGACTAAATTGGATTGATAAGTTTTGTTATTGGGTGAATTATTAAATCATGATATAATTTCTATTTGTAACACACTGAGTGTTTATGATATATTTCACATCAAATAAATTTAATTTCTTTGATATCTTGTGATACATGCATCTCAAAGACTAAATGAACAGTAATGTAGTAGACTATTATAAGCTATAAATTAAATTATAAGAATGAATAATAATCATTAAGTTTATAATATTTAATATAATTTCCGCAAATAAAAAAATATGTTGATAAATAAGTACTCAATTATTAGTAAAGTATTTATAGGATTCAAAAATAAATTTCTCCTCAAAACTAGATTTAATTTATTTTTATGATAAAAATTATAACTAATTTATCCAACATTTAGAAAAAATATTTGAAACAAACGGTTTCAATTTTAAATCATCATGCCAATTTTATATTAATTTTAATTATTTTTATATTCTAAAAAGAATTATTTTTCTATTAATGTTGAAAATAGTGATTTTTTTTGAAAAATGCTTTTATATATAAAGCATTTACATAGTGAAATTAAATTTTAAATGGGTTTTAAAATTATAATTAGTTAAATTATATTGTTAATAATCATATAAATGTCATTATTGTGAATTTTATCTTCATTTTTTATCAAAAAATTTACACTTAAGAATAAAATTTCTTTGTAAAATTAATTTACATGAAGTTTTGTTGGTTTAATTTTAAATAAATTTATATCAATTTTTTGAGATAAATTTGATAACATGTATTTAATAATAAAAACAAGAATAATTAATATTTTTTAGTATGGGTAAATTAACTTTTTTTCATAACTAATAGACAAATAATATTAATTATTTATCCCACTTAAGTTTTTATTGGGTTTACTAAGGGTTAAACCAAGAGATGACGATATGTTTTCCAATTAAACATTTATTAATCCTATTTTATGGACACATTTGTACCTCATAATATCCAAAATTTTAATATCTATCAATTTGGAATCATTTTTATTGAATATTATTTTATTTCATTTTATTCCTTTTAGAAAATTCATGTCTTCTCTCTCCCCCATTGATAAAAGAACACCCCTCCTTTATCATTTTTATACCAATTTGAGTTTTATAGATCAAAAAATCCTGAAAAATTAGCTTCTAAACTTCTCTATAAAAAAATTATAGGTTCTTCTATTTTTAAAATACCATTCAATATGTCTTTAATAATAGTTCTATATGATACCAACTAATAGAGAGATAATTATCCTACTAGGCCGAATTCAATTTCATTTTCTTCTAGAACCTCTTAATATATGGTTGTAATTAAAAAATAAAAAATAATTATCCTTAATAAAAAAATTATGATTTTGGCTCCTCCAATATTTATAATCTATTCCATAAAATGGAAGTTGAAAGTATTTCTCATGCATACGTGTGGACAACCGCTAATATGTAGTGATACAATTAATTTTCAATCACTATATATGATGGATGGTTATTATAATTAGTTTTATGTTTATATATGACAATTATGAAATAAGTATTCATATTCAATTATAATATCATGCCTATCTTCTTTAATTCCAATCCTTAGGAAGATGATTACATTGTTTTTGGGAACATGTGGACTACCACCTCCACAAAGCTATTTGATTCATTTATCATTTTTTCATTATAATAAAGGAAAAATGATGGATTTTTTAAATTCATATTATATATATTATATAATAATCATTCCAAAATGGTGATTTATTATTTAACTTTCTTTGTTTATATCCTTTAAGAAGTAAAAAAACAATGTTCACATGTACGAATGGAATACCATCTCTATGAATGATGTGATTCATTTTTTGATCTCTAACAATTACGGATGAATATACACACACATATACATATAATGAATATATAATATATTTATAACACAATAATAATTTTTTTATTGTGGAAACATGATCAATGTAAGAGTATTGGAACTACCCAATAGAAATTTTTCTTAAAAACGAAATAGATAAGACATGGAAATGCATATTTGAATAATGAGATATTAATAAAATGATACTAAAATTTTATAAGTGTATAATATATGATATTATAAGCATGTACATGATTATATTATCGAACTATAATAAATTTTAATATATTGTGGAGGAGGATAGAGTTCATTCAAAGAAAGTCAAACTTGATGTAAGGGGTTTACATTTCAATCTAATTGTTTTTCAAGATTGATTATGATTAAGTTACCAATGAAGAAATTTTATGACCTAAATCTCAAAAACCAAATTTAATTTTTTCTTATTATGTTTACTTATTCATATTATTTGTATTCATTTTATTTTACTATATTTATTTACATAAAATCCCATGAATATTATTTTTATGAAATCACAATGTATATCTATCATCGGTCAAAATTATTTTATATTTGACATAATTGTTTAATAAAAATTATTTAAAGAATGTTTTTAAAAATGTATATTGATTTTTTAATTTAATATTTACCTATTTTTGAATATATACAAAATGGGTTTAAATGAATCTTCTATTCATTTTATGAATGAGTTATTTTCGATTTGTTTTGCCAAAAATGTTAATGAAATTTTTGTATTAATGTAGATTTCATGCACATAATTTCTTTCTTCCATGATCACCAAATAATTTAAATATTTATTTAATGTTTCTAAAGGAGATTTTAAATTAAAATATTTTCCATAATATTTTGTAATTTATTAGATTTAAATAATTTATTTCAAAATGAAAAGGGTATTTTCTTTGGAAAATATTCCATGTGATATTTGAAAGGAATTTTAATTTATGATAAAATATCTTGATGATGCATATGATTTATTAGGTATATATTCCAAGGATACAATCCTTATTTTTTCATTTGTGGTTTATAATTGTGATGATAATATGTTTATGAAAACATTTAACATAGGTTCTACTATGATGAAATGTTGAAATGTTTTTGAAACCCACTTATTTTTTTACATGTTATTATATATGATTATTGAATTATGATATTGGAAATATATTTTAATTCATTATGATTATGTGATGGGTGGTATCATACTTATTTATCCATTCAATTAATTGTGAATAATAGATATCTCATGAGAGATAAGAACTTTAATAGGGAGTGAACCAAGTTCTGTAAGGAACATTGTCTAATATAATAGTATTGGGATTAATCCATATCTAAGGATTTGTTAGAATTTGATTTGAACCCAATACACTATGATATTATTGTTTTTGAGCCTTGACTGAAGAATTTATTTTATATGATGATGTGTATGCCACCAACATATGTCTTATGACAATTTTTCTGCTCTCACGGATCATGTTCTTCAATTCCATTATGATTTATTTCTTATAAAAATTCAATATGTATTCCTAGATTCCTTATTATGATATATGATATTTTTTGTATTTTTTTTAATTGTAATAATCATTTTATGAAACCCTTATTATCATTTTATGGATTAGTGGTCATTGATATATCCCTTTTTATCCTTACAAAGAATCTGATCTCCCTCATTATTATATTTCCTTTCGCCTAGTTTTGAAGAAAGGTATTAAGTATGATATGTTTAAGAAGGTTTATAGTTATTAAAAACTTTGTAGGAGATTGGGTGGATCTCATATGTACTATTTGACTATGTATCTATGTTTGCAGGTACTCTAAACCTATAGTATTCTGGCATTGATCATAATTTCATGTAATAGATATTAATCTATTAATAAGATATATCTATTTATAGAGATTATGGTTCAATATAAAATTACTAATAATTAATTAAAATTTATCCCTAATTTATAATCATTCCTAGAAAATTATGATGCCTTAGTCATATTTATCATGTGGGGGTGGTCTTATCAACCATCTACATGTATAATATGATTTATTCAAATATTATATAATTACTAAAAATAACAAATAGTTAATATTACCTAAAAAAATCTCATATCTATTATCAAGGATCATTTGTACATAGATTAAATAATTTTATTGAATAATGCCTTTTTATTTGGGCATTTCAAATTGAATTATTTTAAAAAAAAATCATAATTTTAAATATAAAAAATTTTATGTTATGGATTTTGTTTAATTTTTTCAAAACATTATTAATTACCATATAATTTCTATTTTTAAAATTTATATCCATTTTACACGTCATGAAATATAATATTAAAAAAAATTAATATTAATATTTAATATTTATGAAATATTAAATTATTAAATGTTTCATAATAATTTAATAATTAATTATAAACCGTTTAAAATTTAATAAATTATAAAAAAAATAATAAATTAAGAAAATAAATCCCAAAATTCTATTTTTTGGCTTATAAATAATTTCATTTTTTTCAACACATAATTGAAAAAAACCAATTTTTCATAGATAATTTTTTTAATATAAATTATTCCATAATATATGACTTGTGTCTTTAATCTAGTGTATATTATGACATATAATCACTACCTATGATATCACATACAATTCCATGCATGGTAAATCTTACAATATCCATTATATCATAATAATGATATAATGATCTATTTTAACAAATGTGGCATGGTGTTATCATCCATTACAATTTCATATGTCGTACAATAGACATAGTAAAATTTTGAAGGCATGGGATTTTTCACTTCCTAGTATATCCTATGTGATATGGAATTACTATATCACAAAAAATGATATTTCATATCTATGGCATACCATAGATTAATTTTTCAGTCATTTTTTACTAAATGAAATACGATAACCATGTGATATTTACATTTCATCATTTTAAAAATGATTTTATTAATAAATTTATTGTTCCATGGATCGGGTGAAACTGATGGGTTTCATAATAAACCACTAACATTCAATGTACACAAACAAAACAATAAGAAAGATGAATTCCCAATATTTACAATGATGGATACTAAAATAATTCTTTATATAAAATGAATAACTCTATGTGTACCTTTCATTGTCCAATGTTGAAACCACTATCATCAATTGCATTTTCCAATGAAGATCCCTTAAGGGAAGCTAAAGGATTCCCTCCTTTGTGGTGTATCAATTGGTCGAAATTGAGTAACCCAAAATTTTGGAAGGTCCCTTTTCATTCCCAATATTCCAGTATATCATTGTGTAATTAAAAGGGAAGAAAATAGCTTCATGTTAGTCTTCATAATCCATAGAAAAACAAATATTTATAGTTATTCCATTTTTTATCACCTTCAATGACACTCTCTGATCACCCATTAATATTCTCATGTGTTACATAATTCATGAGTAAATAGTATGTGGTTATAATATTTTTCACCACTTTAGAATTTCACATATCTTTTAAATATTTGGACTCTACAAATTTAAAAAAATATATTACATATAATAATAAGAAAATTTTCATGTTTAATTTTATATTTTTCGATGGGTGATAAGGTTTAATCTAATCATACAAATATAATAAGCTCATTTAGTGGTAAAAAAATATCCATATATCATATTAAATTAAAATCTTAGTGAATTTTAATAATAAATTTTAATCGTTCCAATCAAAATATTTGACACATATGTCATAACATAACATATAAATTATTTCTTGAATTTTTCATTCAACAAGATCCTAATGATTTTAAACATAACATATCATCACACCCCAATATGATGATCATTAATCTTGGATAATAGGGTAATGTGCATTTTCTATGGGGGTTTTTATCATATCATCTACCCGTTTTAATTCAATAAAAATAGATGATAATGTATTGATATTAATATAAGCACCATGATATGAAATTTTCCAAATCCAAAAAAATGATTAATATTAAGGAAAACACTAAAATTATGTGGATATTTAGTATTGGATAAAATGGGAGGTGGAATGGGTGGGAATGGAGGTTGTATAACCAAGTGGAACACATCAGAAATAGATCCATTAATAATGATAAACCTTTATGTCCCATGGAAAATGGTAGTGTCTATTCATGAGAATCAAGAACCATCTATAGTTCCCCATTGAATTTAGTGAATCATACCTCATTATAGATTATGCAGTGGAATACATGAACTATGGAATTATTAATAAACCCTCCATATTTCATGAACATTATTTGGTGATGAACCTACTAGAATCCTTAGGTAGATCATTTATACATAAATTTTCTATGAAACAACACATGCATCCCTTTACTTTAATTTCGAACCCATAGTGTCATCCTTTACAGTAACGGTATAACAGCATCTCAAATGATTTGTTTATGATTATAAATTTTCAAAACTACCCAACGTCAATTAAATTGACCACGAACGTCCCTAAAACTGCAAACTGATTATAGTACCTCAACATCACCTAACCTGAATTACCACATCATCATTACCCCATCTAAAATGATATTTCCAATTAGGTGTCTTTCTTATTATAAAATGAAATAAGATACCCCTTTGACATATTCATCTCATAGAACTGCTTAGATCATCCTAGATTTTTTCATTGTTTATTCTCGGACCTTATGATTTTTGACCTCCTTAATTTTGTATAAACAATAGTGATCCAACTCAAGGTTAGTGACCACTAAATACAAGTTTAATAGGTAATATCATTATTATATATATATTCAGGACTTCATGAGTTAGTATAAGAATAATGGGATTCAATAAGTTGATTTTATACTAATCCAAACTTACATATAATTTCTAAAATTCAAATAGAGTACTAAAACTGTAATTATAGATTAAAAATTAATTCCAAATATGATAAAACATTATGTTTCAATTTCGAAAACATTTTCAATCACTACTATTTGACTAATATATCAATATAAAAATATATTTTAAATTTTAAAAATAATTTTACAATAATAATAGATTTCCTAAAAACTATATCCATTTAGATTTTTTATATCAAAATTTATTGTTTTGAATATATTTTAACTTCCAAAATAAATTATAATGATCTATAGTGTTTTTTACAAAAAAAAATAGAATTTAAAAACCAAAATTTAGTGAATATGTGAAGATATTGATTGCATATACTATTATATGTTAAATTCCAAAAATAAAACCAAATTTTATTTATTCATAAATAATATAGTAGACCACTATAATAATGAAAACATATTTTATCTTAGACTTTAGGATGAAAAGGGTACAGTTAATGAAACTGAAATAAAAAGAGTTATAAAAATACCAAATTATTGGTATAAAAACATAGAGTAATAGACTTTATCCAATCCATAAGGGTATTTATTTTCAATGGAAACTCTAAAACTATCCTAATCTATGATATATTATTGTGAATAATTATAGATGAGCTTATTTTAAAAAAATGTTTGTCACATAGGTTTCTTAGTCAGTGGTTCATAGGAATACATGTAAGATAGGAGGGTGGGAGGTGGGGCTCATCACACCATTGTGGGGATATTATTTCACATTCTTTGAATCAATTATAGATTTAATTCATTTGGGTAAACCCTTTTCGAATCCCGACATGGAAGATATTACCTCTATGAAAATGATCTGATTGAATCTACATGGATACATGAATTTCTATGTGTATAAAAGGTTCTTTATATCTCTCTTATTAGTTACAGACTATTTGGTTTAACAGTATAGTTTGAAAAACTAGATTTTATATCAATCTAAAGAGGAGGAATATATACGACTGTTCAGATCAATCCCTTGATAGGGGATTCTTATATATCATTGTGAAATTTATTTTCACAGACATAGTTCAGTCCCACTTAATAGGACACAATGTTCTTATTAAATTCATTTGAAATTGACAAATCCATGTATTTTAACATCATGTGTTAAGGAATTCAAGTAAAAAAGGCCACATATCCTTGGTTTGTGTAGTTATTACACCAAAGATACCATTTATGGATCATCCTCTATATTTTAAAAGAGTTAGTAGAAGTAATGGTTTTGGAATACTTTTTTTAAGAGGTCTATATGTACACATTAAAACCCTTACCCATATCCAGTTCAATTAGTAACTTGGTGTGGAAGGAAGACAAAAGTTATTGGATCTTACAACTTGAAGGACTCCCCAATTTGGTGAATAAAATATGAGTATCTCAACTCAATGTGTATGATGAAATCAAAAATGAAAACATCGATATAAGGTAAATGATGAATCTAATAGGGGTATCTCAAATCATAGTTTCTATTGAATGATAAAAGGATAATGTAAACATTAAACATATGAGAAATAAATCATATAAGGGAACGGAATTTTTGAGAATGTTGTGATTGAACCTCAAAGAGGAATCCTATGAATCATGGTCAACAAGAATAAAAACTCACATAGTTTTATTTGTATAATTTAATTTCATATAACAAGATAGGTCGATGTGGTTTAATGACGATTATAAAGTTGTTCACAGTGTATTTGAGAGTAATGTTGTATGGAATAAGTATTTTTTATGATATTTTATCAAAATTATAATTTAGAAATTATTAACTGCACCTCTAATTCCATACGTTTCATGATTAATGTGATAACCAAATGATACAAAATCACTCCCATTGCATTGAAGCATGCTATATTTAATTGAATGGAGCTTACAGATGAACAAACCTATAAGGATTCCAATTTCAGGAGTGAGGATTCAACTAGAGATTGAGTGGGTAATTTCTTTACTAATTTTTTTTATATTACCTTTTTATTGGTAATGTCATAAGAGAACATATAGTTCGATCTTACTTCGAGTAAGAGGTCAATATAAAATGCACTTGTCATGGAAGGGGTGAAAACTATAGACTATTTAAAGAATATTAATCAATTTCCTGATTTTGTTTTCACTCTGGTGGTTGATACAAGTAATATATTTTGGGGAACCCAAGAGTTGTTTCTTGACTCTCGGTGTATAATGAAATATATAAAAATATCTCAACTCGAGGAGACAGTGTGGGGCTAATTTGTATGATCCCATACTTTTCTATAGATTTCATAATCTTCTTTTCATCTACTATTTTAATCATCATTTTTATATATCATGGTTGGGGTTTTTTGTGATCTTTTGGGAGAAATATTGTAATTTTAGAATCAAAACAAAAGGTTCACGATTGGTACAATATTTTCCAAAATGGGGTGCCTACCCCCAGAAAACCATGCAACCACAAGAAGAGGGGTATTTTATGATTGGGGCATAGTCTATCAAACCATGTTCCCTCTCAGTAAAAACCCTGATTCCCAAATAAGGAGAACATGGTTACGAAGGAAAATTTGGAGAACCATGCGCCCCTGCCCAAGAAATTTTTTGCACTATTTTTATTCCCCCAAGATTTTTTTTCAAATTTTTAAATACCCATAGTATTCATCATCATTCCACCCTATATGACCTAATATTATTTCTTATAGTTTTATATTTCCCCAAATGGATTCCATGTCCATTAAAACTCTATTATTGATGAATAAAATATCTGATAGATAGATATATGCCACACCTAGTATAAAATCTCTTCCCATTTGGATTCCTCCCCCTCTCTAATGTCTCTATTTCCAAATGAAGAATAAATTTTAATCCTACATTTGTGATGTGTTTTGTTTTAGATCATGAAATATTATATTATAATATATCATTATCTATGTTTTGCTGTTATATATCATTCTTCATTATGAAATTTTCTATTTTTCTTAATTTTTGGGAATTATGACTGAATGACATTTTTTCAAAAACCTTGAAGTATGTGGTATAAATTCAATTTCACATAGTCTTAATTTTTATTTCATTGGCCAAAATATAAAATTTCTATTCCATGATTGGGCAATTGTATTTGAAAAAGGAATTGATTAAATTTAATTTTCATGTGTTATTGAAATGGGTTCGACTTTGGGATATTGAAACAGGTTGAATTATGTTGATGAAGTTAGTGGATAACATAGATTATGAAATCAATAAATTGATGGAATTTTTTAATTGAATGATTAATGAGAAATGATGGGTTCATTGGATTTACCATAAATAGTTAACTATTTATATTATTTAATGATGATAGTTGGATTATTGGTGATTCATTAAAATTATTATAAGTGATTAAAAGTGGAGAACAATGATTAATTTGATTAATTGAAATGGAAATTTATGTTGAGAATGGTTGATGAGAATGTTAATGATCCTTAACCTTAGTGTATTTGAAATTTTGATATGTGTGATATTGTGATATATGTGGGTGGTACATTGACTATTTATTCAAATACCATATATTACTGGATGATATATGTATGTGGAATAAGTATAAATTCTTCAATATCCCATATTTGATAAAAATGGGTTGTGGGACACAGGTTGATGCTTCAAATACCTAAGGGGTGATAGATATGGAATTTTATTCCCAAAATGATGACGTTGGACTATGGTTCCATGTATCTATAGAATGGAATTTAACATTAATGGATAATGAAATCCAATGTTATACTAAATATTGAATCCCTATTTTACATGACTCTGACTCTGTCATGGGATGAAGTTAGTATTTTTGGATTGGGTGTCATCATGAACCTTGGCAATTTTTTTGGTTAATTAAAGAATAATTTAATTTGTAAAATTCATATTTTATCAAATTTAATTTATTCTTTATACAACCACATACCTTGTTATATACTTGATATTTTTTTAGACACATTTTTTGGTTTCCTACTGAGTTTTACACACATGCTACTAAGATTTCTTGATTGGTACCCAAATTGGATTCATATTCATAGGATATGACAAGGTAAAAATCCCTATATAAGATGGATGATATGTTATGGAGAATCCGTGAGGGAACTATAAATTGTTTTGGGACCCACAAGGGATTTTTTAGTGTCATTATTTTGGGTATTTCATTTGATACATGACATGTATATGTCTGAAATATCTTCTACTTTTTTTGGATATTGTTTTCTTATTAAATTTCATTATGTATTTCTAGTTAATATTGGTTATATTATCATTATGATATTTGTTTATTATCACTTGGTTATTGTTAATTATATGCACTATTATTTTGATACTCTAATAAAGTTTGTATATTCTCCCTATGTTATATATTAGACCCTCTCTACTAGTTAACTTCCTCTAGAACATTTGGAGGTGCTCCTGAGGTCATAGGACCTACCATCTTGGGAAATAGTAAGTGGTATTAGATTTGTAGTTTTATTTTCATCTTTATTAAAAAAATTAATGATAGAAAATACACTATTTAGAGTCAAGTCTTGGTCATCATGTCATTCATGGGAGTATCTTTCCCATTTATGGGAGAAACCAATGTACCCAGGGTGGGATTATAGTTATTGATGTTTGGTATTACATTTTTATGTTATTTTACCAAGAATGATTCAATTATTATGTGATGTAATTATTATTTTTCTTAGATTTTCTTCTTTGAATGATATAGAAAGAGACTTCTATATACATGAATAATTCTAGGCACTCATGATTTATTGTGACACGCTTTGTTTTAGGAACACAAGGAATATTCTATTCAGGGGTGACTTTCCGAATTGAAAATTCTTTTCATTACATATAATGTTAAAATAAAAATGGTTACGACTAAGAAATGTATATTTTTAAGATGATTCTAAAATGGAAAAAATTATATAGACAAACGGGTTTCAATTGTGAAAATTGGGTTGGAAAATTATTTACCCTATTTGAAACATAACATAGATGGGGAATGTTTGAGGGACGTAATAACACCATTGTTATGACCATGTGGAAGGAAGCTAGGGATAATTTTTTAGAACCTTGAATCAAACCCTCATGAAAAATGGTAATTTTGTTTAATTTGTCCTAAAACATGTCTTTGAAATTGTATATATATTCTACCTTGAAAATTCTTTTTGATAGGATGATTGGATGACATCGATATCAATGATCCTCCAAAAGTAGAACCAGAGGCTCTGATAGCTATAGGAGGAGTTGAAGATCAGTTCTATAAGTAGTTTTCTTACCTCAAGTAGATTATTGAAAGAGGCCCAGGGAAGATTGTTAAAAGTATTCCATACCAAAAAATTCAGTTTTATTTGCATCGCCATGAAATTTTCACCAGAGAGTGTAGAAATATAGTAGCAGAGTTAGTTATTTAGTTTTACTAGAATATGCATGACCGCATATAATCTTCTACTAAGAAAATAGTCAAACTGGAAGCTTATATGTTATGTGGTCAATTGAATCCTTGGTGGGACATCCCGAATCAGAATGGTATATATAATAATATTGATTGTAAGGAATTTTAGGAGAGTTTTTTGGATCACTTTTACACTAAGACAATTAGGAATGAGAGGAATGATGAGTTCATGAGACTAAACTAGGGGATTATGTCCATTACCCACTACGAAAGACACATTATAGATTTCGAGTTATTTGTTATAGCATTTGTAAGAGATGAGGTTACATTGGAAAAATGGTTTCAATATGGGATTAAATGTGAGATTATTTCATAGGATAGAATCATTCGGCTGATAAAGTTTTCAAAGATAGTGAATTAGGATCTCATATTTTAGGGGATCCTAATGGAGGCTTCTAGTAGAGGAAAGGTGGTTTTGATTGGATGACTATGAGGTATATATAATTAGAGTAGTAAGAGTCACTTCAAGAATATTAACCAGGGAGGTAGAATGTAGAGTATCCAAGGGGAAGGATCATTTTATAAGGAAATTTTATAAATGACCTGCCACTGGTGAATTAGGTCATGCCATATTCATAGATAATCCCCCTATCCACTGGTAGTGTGGTGAAATCATAGAATGGTTTATCTACAATGGATCTACATGAATCCACAATATATTCTTTGTAAGGAAGGATATTGGTAGAATAAATTTTATGGAAGGGGTCATCTACCACATATCATTATGCTAGTATCAGTTCTACTGCTCATGGAGGTCGAGACAATATATTTGGAACTTTTAAATAGTAAAACCATAACATCACAGTGGTGTAAATTAGGGGACTCAAACTACTTCATAGGGAATAGGGGAAGGACATTTTTAGGAAGTTCATTCTACAATAGTGGATTCTGAAGCTTGATCGTCGACCTTTATAGGTAACATTATTTTAGCTTATATGTCTTCTAGTGACTTATCTAATATAATAGCCACTCATTACCTTATATTTGTAAAAGTTTTGAATTCTTTGAGCATGGTAGTGGGTTTTATGATCAAGGTTATGATGATCAATACACCTTTTGGAGTATTATCGAGAGTCATCTATTTAGTCAAGGGGTGTTCTCTTAAACATAGGAAGTATCACTTTATTTGGGATCTCTACATACTTGATATGTCAGGTTTTGATGTAAATTTTGGAATAGAATAGTTGGTATCAAATTGAGGTCACATTAATTTAAGCATATAAGAGTGATATTTACATCTTCTGAGGGTGAACATTATTATCATCATGGAAAATGAGATATAAATGAAGGCGATGTAGGTCAAAATCATCAGCAACTAGGCTGATCACCATTCAGGTTACATGTCTATAGCAAGACAGAGGGGGTGTGAAGAAATATGTCTTCTATCCCATTGTATATTGGTTCTAGTATTTGTTTCATTAGGACTTCACATGGAATCCACCTAAGAGTTATTTGGATTTAATGATTGAGCTCATGAATGGAGCATCGCTAGTTTATGTTATACCTTATAGAATGGAACCATCAAAAATTCATGATATGAAGAATCAACTTGAAGAGTTGATGGATAAGTGGTTTAACCATCCAAGTATGTTGCCTTTGGGGTCTCCATGTTTGTTTGAAAAGAAGGATGAAGGGACTTTGAACTTATATTTTGATGATTGGAAGTTGAATAGGTTAACAGTGAAGAATAATTATCCTCTATTGCATATCAATGAAATTTTTTATAACATGATATGAGATTTTGTTTTCTACTTTATTGGTTTTAGATCAGGGTATCATCAGGTGAGAGTTATAACTTCTGGTATACCTTCAAATTTATTTAAATGTACGTATATCCAATATGAGTTCATCATGATTTTTTTTTGGGTTGATTAATTATTCATCAATGTATATGGACATGATGAACTGAATTTTCCACCAATACCTATATCATTTTATGATTGTTTTCGTGGATAAACCCTTAGTGTGGTCAAATACATTTGATTAACCTTCCCTGCATCTTGATATTTTCTTGATTACACTGAGATAGAATATTCTACACACCAAACTATCTCACTGTCAATTTGTGATTGATCGAATACAATAAAAGTCTCAGGTCATCTCAGAGGAAAGTGTGTTAGTGGAACTATGAAAGGTGATGAAATATGTTTCTTGGGAGTAGCCAAAGATTTTTTTTATATATGTAGCTTTTTGGGTTCAATGGGTTACTATAAGAGAATCATAAATAATTTTATTTTTTAGAACCACCAATTTCGATCATGAATATGTATGGAGTTTTATTTTAATGGAATGGAGAAAGTGATAATTCTATGAAGGGGTTGAAAAATCATCTGACAACCACTTCAATAAAGATCCTACCTGAGTCGTGGGTGAATTATATAGTGTTTCTATGGCACATGTAAGATAGTAAATGAAGAAATATTCGTGTAAGAAGATTGATTCTAAGCATATCGGCCCCGAATTCTACGTCCACATGAACAGAACTACCGTAACCATTGCCTTATGTTAGCTGCATGTTGTATGATTATAATTGTTGGAGGAATTATCTATTTCATGAAAATTTTACAATTCATATTGATCATAGAAGATTAAAATTTATTTTTTACAGTTATATTAAAATATATAGAAGTAGAGGTGGGTTAAAAATGTTTTGTAATTTGATTTTGATCTATCATATACACCCGGGATGGGAAACAATGTTTCTAATTCTGTGATTCAGAAAAAATAATCTCATGTAGTTAAATAGTTTAGCTCTGGGTAAAAGATAATGTTATTTCTATAAAATATGAATTTTTTGGTGTAAAAGGTCTAGGAGAAGATGACTCTCATATTAGTATCAGTGAAATCCACCATTTTAAGATGGATAAAATAGAGGAAATGTGATGTTAGAAAGTGTTTTCTTTGAGATAAAGTCGTGAAGGTGGAGACTCTCCTTATTTTTCTATAGATGAGGATAATATCATCTATATTATTAATCGTGTGGTTGTTCCGATATTTATGTTTGATGATCTAATTCACGAATTTCAATCCTCAATGTGGGTGGTGAATCTTGGTTTGACCAAAATCTGTCCTGACCTACATCGACATTATTGGTGTTGTGGCATGAATGGTGAGATTGTACGGTTCATGACATGATGCTAGACCTATAAACAGGTTAATTCTGAGAATCATTTAACCAATAGGTTAATAAAGTTATTTCTCATTTAAGAATTGAGGTGGGACGAAATACTTATGTTGTTTTTGGCGGGTCTCCCAAGGAAACCTTGGGCGAATGATGTTCTTTGAGTAATTTTGGATATATTAATAAGGATATAATTTTTGACATATACCATATAATTTCTTATTTGATTAATTTATATTTATGTACATTGGGTAGATAGTCTTTTTACATGAGGTTCCATGGATTATAGTTTTAGAATTTGACTGATGTTTCACTTTGAGATTCTTAAAAGTCCTATAGAAATTGCTTGATACATATTTATGATTGAGTATGGATTTCCATTGAAAGATAGATGGGTGGAAAGACAACACTATATAGGTTTTAGAAGATAATATCTTAGCATGAGTCCCCAAATTTTGTGGGTATTGGGACAATCACATAGAACTCATGGATATTTTATATTACAATAATAATCAGGAATACATTTAGATAGAACCATATGAGGCTCTTTATGATTATCCATGTAGACCACCTTTATGTTGGATCGATGTACGTGAGTCATAACTATTTGGCCTAGGATTCATGAAGGATACAATGTATCTAGTTCTGTTGATTCATAAATATTAAGATATTTCTCATAGTTGGAATTAGTTGGATGATGATGAAAATCAATTACCCCTCAAGTTTATATTGTGTGGTCATGTGTTCCTTCAGGAATCTTTTAGACGGGGACACCAATGAATTCAATGATAGTGAAATTCGGCACCCATTTTTAATGGCACTTTTTAGGGGATGGAGAGGGTTGGACTGGTGTCATTCAGATTGGATCTTCCATAGAGGTATAGTTCCATGAATTTTTTTTCTTATGTTACAAGTTCTGTGGTATTACACAAACCCTCCTCATATGATTTATGTTGTTGATGTTGATATTGATATTGATGTGCCCTTTTAAGAGCACTTGATACATGTTATGGATTAGAATGATAAAGTGTGGTGGGTAAATAATTTAATAATAGATACAGTGTTGTTGAAATAATTCCATGATTAGGTGAAAATATTGGAGAGAGAACTAGATATGTAGGCTTTGTGACCCAATATTTTTTACATCAAAATATTTGAGATTCATGGGAGTACAACTCAAGGATAAGTTGTTATAAGGTGGGAAGATTGTAAGATCTTGAAATTTTATAGAGATTTTTCATACCCATTTTTTAGGTACGGTTTTACACATATTTCGATATATCATGGGTGGTTTTTTGTTTCAGGGTGTTTCAACGTAAATATGGGAATTCTGGAAGAAAAATGGAATTACATTGTTGGCTCATAGAATTTCAAAACCATAGGCCTACACCCAAAAAACTGTGGATCCCAAGGAAGTGGGGGTATTATTCAGTTAGTGCATCATTTTTTAAATAGTGTGTTATATTATTAGAAACTGTAAACACCTAAGAATAAGTGCATCATTATGGAGAATAGTTTTGGTAAACCATGTTCCCCTTCTAAGGAAACTATGCAGGCGGTTCTTATTCGACCACCAAATTGTTTTAAAATCCCCCCCCCCCCACATTGACCCTATGTCTCCGATATTAAACCCAAACTGATTTACTTTGATTCTAGAGTGTTATGGATAGATTCCAAGGCCATTAAAATTCCATTCATGGGGAATTGAATATCAGATTGATAGATCTACACCTCTCATGTAAGAAATCTCTTCCCATGTGGATACATTTTTTCTCTCATATCTCTTTCCATATAAAAAAGAATGATTTATTCTCTTTCGGTGATTTATTTAGATATAGTTTCTTATATAAGATAAAACATTTATTTATGATCTACTTTTTGGTTAAAATTCATGTTCTTTGTTGAGAAATTTATCATCCCGATTCAAATTGGTGATTTTCAACTTGATGAACGTTTTTCAACGAACTTGATGGAGTTTATCAAAATATTAATTAAAATAATATTAATTTTAATTTAAATTGTTAAATTTTTTAGTTTTTGTTTCCATGATAGGGAAACTACATCAAATATTTTAATTGATTAAATAAAATTTTCAAGTGATAATGAAGTGGGTTGTCCTTTGGGAAATTGATATCTGTTGACTGATGATTAAGTTGATGGTGGGTTATTGGGATTATGTAGATTTCCAATTGGTTTAATTTTTTAATTGAATGATCAATTTTTATTAATGGGTTAGTTGGATTAAACATAAAGGTTTAATGGATTATATGATTAAATTTTGATATTTGGTATAATGGAGAGTCATTCATATTATTCTACATGATTAAATGTGAAGAACCATGATTTATTTCATTAATTGAAATGATAATTTTTTATGATAATGTTTGATGATAAGGTTAATGTTTCTTAAACTTGGTGTATATGAAATTTTGATACATGTGATATTGTGATATTGTGATATACATGTGATAGAAATGGACCAATACTTCAAAATCCCATATTTGATTGACTATTATATGTGTGTGGAATATCTAATGATGCCTAGAAATCCTATATATCAAAGCAACATGTTTGGTACAAGTAATTATGGATCAAATACATATGGTGTTCTAGACATGGCATTCTAGGCCCAATATGTTGGCATTGGTATGTGATTTCAAGTGTCTATGAAATGAAATTGAAATGATAATGACAATGAAAGCCCGTGTTATAATAAATTGTGAATCCCCATGTGATATAATTCAAACTCTCATATAAACCAAAACATTTATTGGTCGTTTCGATGTCGTCATGAACCCAAGTAAATTATGTGGATAATTAATGAATAATTGAATCCATAAACTGCATATTCCATCACTTGTAATTTATTCTTTATTCAACTCCATGAACTATAAGATACTTAATATTAGTTTAGACAAGGTTTTTGGAGCCCTAATGAATTTTTATCACAACTTTATTGGTCCTTTTGATCATTACCCAATGGTAAATAAGGTTCACATGACAAGATAAGGGATATAGACCTATTTTATATGGATGAGATAGGATGGAGTATAGATGAGGGAACCAGACATTGTGTCAAAATACTCGTGGGTTTTCTAGTTTCATTACTTTTGTGGTTTACATTTTACACATGACACATATATGGAATGAAATATATACTATTTTTTTGTATATTTTTTTCCTCTTCTGGTTCATTTTATTTTACTAGATTGAATTAGTTTTGGTATAATTGTGAGTATTGTTTGTTATAACTTGGTAATTATGTATTATTTTCACTTTTTTATTTCTACTCTGATAAATATGGTAAATTATTCCAATGTTATAAATTAGACCATCCCTAGTAGTCAAAATCCTATAGCATATGGGGAGGTTTGCCTGAGGTCATGTGGCCTACCAGGTCTGGGCATTGGTATGCAACACCTTGGTCTAGATGTTATATAATTTATGTATTCTACCATTTTGAGGTTGAGTTGGGAATTACACCTAGTTAGATTCCCATGGTGATTCATCCAATTCATTATTAACAATGTATGATATGAAGTTATTGTTAGGTCTTACACATAGGGGAGGTCTAGGTATATCAAAACAAAGAAAAGTATCTCAACTCATGCTATTTTGGAAACCAAGTGTAGAATCTCAATATAAGGTTTAATGGGAGGACTTTAGAAGTATCTTAAATAAAGTAGTTATATGAATTCAAAGAAAGAGTTATGGTAATTGCAACCCAAATTATGTCTAACATTAAAATAAAATTTCACATTGTGACTCTTTATTTTTTATATGTGTCAATGGAATATGGAAAGTGAATGGACTAAAAAATAACTAAAATTTCCTAATACTAACCCAAAATAGGGATGTGGTATTTAGGACCTCATGGTTTGGACATTAGAGATGAATTCCCTAGTGAATATTTACGATGGATCTTATAGATGGTTTTTCTCCCTAGGTGGGTTCATAGATAAGGGTCTCACGAAGTGATTTTATTGGAAATGTTCTTTTGAGGTGAGCTCATAGATAGAGTTCCAACATGGTTAGTTCATTGAGAAGGGTACCATAATGAGAGTTCATAGTTAGAGGTTTGTGATGATGGTTCATAGAAGAGGTGATCCACATGGGTGGATTATGTAATTTCAATCTCATATACTGGACTCAAGATGTTGGATATGTGTATGGAATTAATGAATGAATCTCAACATAATGACCTCCGGAATTTAGGTCCACAGATAGGCCCAAGAAAACTAGACTTCATGATTGTACTTCATAGGAAATACATCATGAAGTCATATAATGGATAGGACCACACAAAGTAACTTTTCATGTAGAAACACATGAATACTCTTTGAGTTCAATAACTCATAAAGGCTCTTCTCTACTAGGGCCTCAAAAACATAATGAGTTTTTTCTTCAATTTTTTCATTATTTTAACTCTAGAATTACCAAATTTTTTCACCAATAGTAATTGGTATTTCTCCAAATCAGATTCCTATAGTTTACGTTGGTTTGGGGTACTGATAGGTGGTTTTGGATAACCACTCACCAAAAATGAACAACCCTGTGAATATGACAACCATCTATAAAGGTAGAATTCATGGATACCATGTGAGTATACCAAAATTATTTCTCTAATATTTCATGTTCTATTTATTTTTGGGGTATCATAACCTATAAAAATGATTCAAGATGTCATCTCTCAATGAAGTCCACAATGGAAACCATATAAAAATATCCATTGACACCATGGTGTTTCGAACAACATTGTTTTAGTTACATCAAGAGGGTACCTCATATTATGGTAAGATAATGCCACTCTAATTTTATGAGGATGGGGAATTTATCATAAGGTTGGAGGCTTCATATTACATCATCACGAGGTAGCTCTATAATGTGCCTCCATAAGATTTATTTAAAATTGTTTCTCATATAGGTTCTATCTATGAGGTTAACTCTATGGAGATTCTTGTCTAAAACATGGGAATTTTTTATTTTCATTCATGTCAAAACGAATCCTAACATAAAACATCCAAAAATTATTATATGTAACTCTATTTTAGATCCAAAAAATAGTTAAAATGTATCTTGTAATGTGATTCATGATGTTAAATATTGTTCTTTCCTTTTATATATTGTTTTAATAGGATAAATACTACCTAAATGTCTCTAAAAATGGGGTTTGATGATTCATAAATGGTATCATCACTAGTTTACAAAATCATAGACAACTCCGTTATGGATTTTCCCACCACTATAACTTTGAAATGCACAATTATTTTAATGAATATCAATCCCTTAGTCATTGAAAAATATTGATGTAAATATAATTCCCATCTGATTCCTATTTGGGTTGTTAGATACATTTTTCTCAACCTTACCATGTGTTTTTCTATGAGGATCATGTCATGGATTATGTGTTAATGTTCATAGAATAGAATTTCTATTACGTATAGTATCATAAGGTTCATACTTGTATATATCAACAGGGAACCGATTATTTATCACAAACCCAATCTAACCAAAATATTACACCTGATAATGTTTCGATCATGGATCATATTTTATAATGAAACCTATTTAAAAAATTCACACAATATCACACTTTCTTTGAAAAGTATGTATCTACCTTAATAGGTAAAATATAACAAAAAAATTATCAAAATACACACTCTTTGTAATTATTTTAAATTCAATTATAATATAACATTGTAATTCTCTACATTTTTTAAGAAAAAACACATTTAAAAAGAAATCATTTAAAATACTCATCCTATTAAAATAAAATTTTGAGTAACCTCCCCTCTAAATCCAATTTAAATGTTTGAACCGCTTATTTTTGGGAAATATGTGTCAAACTAAACTCAACCCACCATATAATTCATAAATTGGACACCAACGGTCATTTGACCAAGCCTCTACAAAATAAACCATTTATAAATATTCAGGATCATTTGAGGACTATTCAGTCGTCATAATCCCATCCAATTTATAGAATGATATTATAATATTTCATAAAATAATACTCAGTAAAAAAATAGTCAAATGAAGATAAAATAACCGGTATGCAATCCATCCCATGTCAAACAACAACTCTTTTCAATGAAAACGGAATCCTATATCATTTACATGTCTATATATTATTCCTAGGCCTTTTTGGTGTTCCTCTATTCAATGAGAATATATGTCATCAAGAATCACTAACTAATTACCCATAAAAACATTAAATACTAAATTCTATAATCAGTGGAAAAATGGAATACTCACCACAAAATGTAAATACACTGAAACATCATAAAAAAGATGTAGACCACTCCCAACAGGATCCTAAGCCTATGAACATTTGCCTCACATATTTTGGGGGAAATCAAGAGAGAAATAAATGGATGGATTAATGGCTGGTCTTCCAGCATAGTTTTTTCTATTAAAGAAGATCCCCCCTGAGTGAGGCTCTTAAAATAAAAGGCTAAATCTACCCTTTATGTTTGTTTTTAAATTGGGGGTTGGAGGCCACAAAAAGTACAATGATACTCTCTAATATTCTAGAGAATCTTCTAGTACTCTTATGTAAAATGATAATGCTTTTCAGGGTATGGTTAATGGTTATATACTACTTCCCAAGAAAACAAAACTACATTGGGCTACTATCTACAATTTGGTAGATTGGTACTATAACCCTTCAAACCTCATTTCACTCAACCATGATGAGATTTATTCATCAAACTCTTATATGATCTATTCCAAAACACTATTATCAGAACATTTAATAAATCCATAAATCTATTCACATATATTCGTTTTTTTAACTCAGTATCAACCTAGATATGTTATTTCTAATGATTTCACTAATTCTTATGATTTTGATTCACTACATCCAAAAAACACTATAGTCATATAAATACATGTGTATGTAGTATCCCCAAAAATTATAAATATAATATGGATGTAATAATAATAAATATTTCATGAAAACACCTGATATAAAATAATACATTAACCTTTTATCTTAGTTCCCACTTGTTAACCAGCCCACTGTGGAAACCAATCACACCTCCCTAAATCAAGGCTTATAATACCAAACGAAATGAAAAAAATACTCTTTAGATATACCAAGTGGTAAAAATATAATTTTTACATCCTTGATATAATTTACACAGGGAATTTTTATCATAAACCAAAAATATATAACATTTTATTTTATACAATTATCTATTTTGGTAACATAATAGATGATCATTATAAACTGTAAAATCAACCACATCCATGATTTTATGAACCTACATATGTAATTAAAAAAATATAAAACACGCTATAAACTTTTTCATAATAGTATCACAACATATATATACCAAGAACAAAAATATACTATGTAAGTTACTCAAATAAACAAATCAAAATATAGAATAATCCATGGTTTAAAAACCTGAAGATTAATAAAAATAATCGAAAAATGAAACCATTAAAATGGAATTTTGTAAATGAAAAAAAAAATTGTTAAATATCAGACTAACCCATGTCATTTTTATCATAACCACTATAAAAATATGTGAGGGGTGTGGGGGTAACCTACCATATAGCATGCCTTGATCAAGAAAAATAATTATAGGAAAAAAATTACACCTTAAGATAAATCATAATCCTAATAAGATTTGAGATTATGGATTTCTTTTATAAAAATTAGTGTAATAGAAATCTGGGAAAAAGAAATGCAACCTTACCATATTCTCTCTATAAGTGTTGATATATAGTGTGACAATAGAATATTAGTTCCAGGAAAATGGTGGAATCAATTAAATAGTACAGATTAATCAGAAGAGTTTAAGGAAGATGTCTTTGAATGATATTTGTATAAAAATTATGAAACTAAAATTAAATAAAACCAAATTTTTTAACAAAATTACTATTTTCTACAAAGTTTTTTAAAAACCATATATAGACTCTAGTGAGAACCCAAAGGGGGGCCATTGACCAACTAGAGACCATTAGATACCTATTACCTAAGAATTAACCACCCATTAGGGGTCGAAGTGAATTCTTGTAAACCTCTTGGATGATTATGGTTATATAACATTTAAATATCGGCTTCCGGGTTCCCCTTCTACACCAAACACTCCCTTTTTAATTCCATCCCAGACCCATACATCCCCTCCCCAAATATTATATTATGTCTTGAATAAATATTTCACGTATTTAAAGAACCTAATTAAAAAAATAAAAACATGAATTACTTGAGTTGGTATAGATATATGCTTTTTGTTGTTTGTGTTATAGATATGATGTGACCAGTGTTTTGGTATAATAATATATAGAGAATAGTGAGAAATATATAATATTTAAAAATTAATTTAAGTTCATTCCAGTTTTTTTCATATATTGGTTAAAATAATTTTATTATGCTTTAAATTTGTTTTTTTAGTTTCTGTAAATAATTTAAATGTTAAATAATTCATTCACGTATGTTGTCATAAATTACAAGAGTTTTAAAGTATTTAATAGATTAAAAATTTATAAAAAAAATGTAATGGAGACTCCTTGATATATACTTCCATTATCATCCTTTAAGATTATTAATGTATTCCCAACCATGGTTGTGTGTATGTTGGATATTTTTGAAACTCTAAAGATAAAGATATTTTATCTCTCTTCTCCCTTTAACATCAAGCCTATAACAAGACAAGTGAGTTTAAATATTCATACTCTCAAGATTTTTTATTAATTAATGGATATTTTCAACACCATTTGAGGTTGGAATATATTAACTAATGCCACATATTATTTCTAAAACAATATACATACGTTTTACCATCATTAAATGTAAGATTAGATCTTTATTATTTATGTATTTATTTTATATGTGTCATGGTAAAACATTTAGAATATGTTTTTCTATTTTTATTCATTCTCTTAAAGCATAATTTTTTCTCCATAAAAACCATTAGTTGTTACATAAATTTTGATGTGAGTATAATTATGTATAAATATTAAGTGTTTATAGTGACATTTGGAAACTGAAATATGATTATGCCATAAAATATCACTATATATGTAAAGATACGAGTAATATTTATATATGAAATATTTTTAGTTTTGATTAATAAAATATTTTAACACATTATGGTATATTTGATTTCATTATATTACATGTTCATCACTTCCATATTTGGTACAAATTTCCTATTAATTTCATTAAATTTTGTTTAAGTCAGTCCTAACACATTTCAATGAATTTTTAGTCATTTAATATAAAAAATATATTTTGAAAAGAGAAATACAATATAATTTATTTATGTTTTATTATATGTATAATTTGTGTTGAATGTATTACTTTAATTAATCCTAAGATCATCCCTTGGAGCCTATATAAACAGGATCAAACAAAAAATAATGTAAGAAATCTTCGGTGGGCCAAACATCTGATGACTGAGACTCTCATAATCTCTATATCAAATAATCCCAAGGTTCTGTCATGTCATTTATTTAATAGGGTTCCATCAAAAAGTGTTTCGATATTCACATATTTAGTGGAAACCATTATTGGAAGGAGTATTTAGGTTTCTATTAATTGACTTCTATTAAGAATCAACGAAAAATGATTAAAAAAACAATTAAATGTATTTTTTTCATTTTTATTGTAAATATATTATAAACCCCTCAATGACGATCTTATGACATCAGTTTTATTTTTTTAACTTTATATAGGAATTTTTATGTTTATAAAACAAAATAAAAATTGATAAATAGTACCTCATGATATAAATTTTTTTAATATTTAATGCAATATAAAATTTGAAATATTTTTTGTTGTCTACATCATTCACAATATATAATAATATAAATATAAAATTTTTTGTGTCAAAATTTTTGATTTTTATTTCCAAAAAACATGAATTTATAATAGAGATGTGTTATCAATAAACATTTATTAATTAAAATAGATATACTAGTGAATTAAAGCTAAAAAATATAATTTATGTTACTAATAAATATAGAAATATTTAATTTATTATTTTCAAAAAATTTAATTGATATGAGTTAATTCCAATTAAGTATACAGTTGATTATCACTAATTAATATATTAATATTAAACCTAATTCACAACAACGTTTCATATCCTTATTTGATTATGATAAATCTTAATGAGGATTAAATAATTTTTAATTGAATCAACGTATTTTACTTGTTATTATGTGCTAAATTTTAGTGTAAGAATATTAATTATTATACGATTATAATTTCTATACATTTATTGATAATTTAATCATAATTGTTATTTTTAATTCATGTTTCTGGTTTGGTTAAAATTATAAATATATTTTAAATAAAAAAAATTTAAACACCTCTATTAAACAGTAAATTATCATTTTTTATTTGAAATAAAAACATTTCATTAGGTTTAGTAATGATTATAATAATATTTCATCTATATTTATTTAATAAAAATTCCAATTTCTCACTTGATTATCCACATATACTAATTTTTTAAAATTTATTATTATTTTAGAAACATGGGATTTCAGAACCAATTGAACCCATAAGAAATGTTAATATCATAATTTTTTTTCAATCATATATGAATTTAGATATTAGAATATAGAAAAAATAATGGAGAATGAAAACTAATATACAATCAAAATGAAATTACCAAACCAGTAAAGATAATGTATACTAGGAATAATTGAATAGAAACTTATCATTTCACTATAATCCCTACATATATATATGATACCTTTTAATATAATAAATTGTATAAATTTAAATTTATTCTCCCAGAAAAATTTAATGAATATGATATTTGAAATGCATTATGACTTGGGTGATAAATTATCACTCTAATTACAACCCATGGGAATAGTTCCAATGGGAATTACCACTGATAAAAAAAATTGATAGTCTATAATAATTAGAAAATATTTTTCCCTGTATTCTATAAATTTTTTGAAATATTATTTATCATTATCCCTAAAAACATTAATTAAAAATAACTGAATTTTAAAACAATTTTTAAGTTTCCTCATTACAAAACTTATTTGGGAAACATTAAGGGAAAAACTAATGTTAAGGAAGAGTATAACATTCTCAACTCCCACTATTTAAATCATGATAGAAATCTCAGTATTATCATCCAAATTATATAAACTTAATTCTTAATAGTTCTAATAGATATTAATTTTGGATTTACATTTTATATACTGTATTATGATATAAATTATTGAATATCTGTGACCCAACTCTTTTAAATATCATTGGTTAAAAATTGTTCTAGTGTGATATTTTTATCCCCCAACCATTAATATATGGTCCCAATAAGTCCATTATACAATTTTATTTACCATCATGTAATATTTTGTTAATATCATTGTCTATATTGAATCCCCAACTATTTATAATATGACAAATAATCGATCTCAAGAAACCACATTCATGATGTATCTCATTAATTGAAATTTACATGAAATTAATAGATGAAATATCAGAAATTATTCGTTTTGTAGAAGTCCAAGACATGAATTTTCCACTATATGTTTTAATTTAATATTTTTATTTAAATATATTAAAAAAATATAGTACATCATTATATCTTACCCATTTTGATTACAAATTCTAGAATAAGTAATCATTTATATTATTTAAATCATAATGAGTAGTGAAGAAAATTTCATTTCAAGTAATTTATTATAATAAGGACTTATACTATTTGAAGGTTATATTTGAATTTTTAAAATTTATAACTTTTAGCAGTAAATAAATTGCGTATTGTTATTTAATATTTTAGGTAAAAACAAGTTTATTATTTTCCCCTTGTTTTTGGAATATATAACTCTTGAAATTAAAGTATTTAATTATCCAATAAGATTGTTTTCTTAAAATTTGAACTCATTCCATGATTTATGATTCAAAATTATGGATAGTTAATTCAAAAAATAAGGATATACTTGTAATTTGATGAAAAAACATTCAGATCTTTTAGGAACCCTTTTAATGTTTTTATGTATTCAAAACATCTTAAAAATTATAATTACTAAAGTAATTTTTATGATGGTGACTTATATTTTTCACTTACATTTATTTTGTTTGATATATACTTTTTATAAATAATTACTTTTTATAGGAATTATACAATTTAAATATATTTTCCATTTAAAACTACCATAATCATGCTAAAATCTACATAATTATTCTAAAATTAGTTTTAACAAGAACTATATATGAATATATATGTATTAAAAATCATTTTTTGATATATTTTATGGATGAAATATCTTCATATGTTCATAATATTACCCCTTTATTATTCCAAAAGGGTAACTTTTAACATGGTTTTATTATTTTAGAAAAAGGGATATTCTTTAGTTTTTCCTTACCATTATATTTATTTTATTTTTAAAATTATAAAATCCACATTTTATTCCATGTACAAGTGTAAATAAATTTGTTTCAATCTTGATATTCTAAATTTCAAAATAATGACTCTATTAATTAAAAGACTTATGATTTTATAATTCCTATGATGTTACATTTAAATTATTATGAAATGTTTTTTATAAAGGATAATGACTTACATTCCTTAGATAAGTTATACATTATTCATTGTAGACATATGAAATTTTTTTTTCAAATTATAATATATTCCATGTTTCTAAATATATTCTTTGATTGGTGAATGACTTATGGAAACTTGAAATCTACCAATGTATAAAGTTTTATTTTGAGCTAATGTCTTTCAAAATTTATAATGTCTTAATTTTTTGTAGTGTGTTACTAAAATAAATATCTTATGAAAATCGATATCTTACAAATTAAAAGACTTCCATGAATTAGAATTTATATTATTTATTTTAAATATTATTTTAGAATTGTTTCAATTGATATTATGGATTTTTATTTCATAAATAATTAATATTTATTATATTCTTTATAATATTGTTTTAGAGAAAATCCACATCTATGTGAGTTATTTTAGGAAGCATACACTAATGTTTCATAATAAGATAGGTATAATTTCCCCAAAAATTATTCACATATTTATTTCTCATATTTATTATATTAATAATTATTTATTATTATTTAATCTTTTATGAAATCTATTTTCTCAAAATTTTAGTATTTTTGAATATCTTATACACCATAACGGAATGAATCGTACACAAATTTAACATGATTTTTTTCCTTTTCTATAAAATTTATTTAAAATTTTCATTTGGTTGAATTATTTCTTATTTATTATATAAATGGTTTTAGAAAGCTATTTTAATTTATAATTTTTTAGTAGAAGAAAACTAATTTAATAAATTGTTGGGACTACTCAAATTTGAATGAATGAGTATTAGAATTAAATTTTTATGTATTATTTAAATGTGTTGAGAGACCCTTTTTTAGATTCTTATCATTAAAAAATAAATCTATAATCTCACTATAGTTTTATTAACTGAGATATTTTTGGTGATAATTATTATATATTCATTAATATTATTGATATAACCATTATAGATAATTGTGTAGATATTATTTACAATATTTAAATTAAAATTAAAGATGAAAGAGATGAGCCGTGAGGTGACAAAGAATTTATTGATTTAAACAGAAAAAGTTAATTAATTTACAAGTTATCACGGGAAAAAAAATTCAAATGGTTTACTGGTTATCAAGGGATATCTAAATATTTCATGATCACTACTGACTTTAAGATATATACCAATTAATTTCACAAGATTCAGTTTTTTCTCGTCAACTATTTTACAAAATCTTATACTGACTCATTTATTTGAGTTTATAAATAATAATGTTATATTATCCAATTATCCTTAAAAATTATTAGTTTATTATATTCCCTTCTAAAATAACTAATATGTTTATTTATTTACTATCATATTAAAAATTTAGGATAGGGTTACACTACAATTAAAACATATGTTTTGGTTGGGACACAAAGTAAAAAAAGTCACTAATGTAATGGGTTGTGGCATTCTAGTAAATGTTTTCTTTTTGTGGACTAACCTCCAATAGAAAAGGCATCACGTAATAGGTTTTTGACTCTCTTTCACAATATTGATCCTTATAAATTATATTATTTCACTCGATGAGTAGAGATAAGACAAGAGTAGACACAGGATGACTTCAATTGGAACTACTATTAAATATTATTGTGTTCATATTTAATTTTTACAATGAATTGAACATAAATTTAGTTTAATATTATATATTATTTTATTTCATTAAATTTTAAAAAAATTTATATTGACCCTCACCCCCCATTGATTATTTTGTTTTGGGATTAATATATTTCATTTTTAATCTAAGGTTTCTACTATTTTAAAATATTCATATATTGTCCTTATAGTTCTCTCAACTAAATTTTTATTTTGAATAACCCTTATTTATTATCTTCAATTAGTAATAATATTTTTATGTAATTACCATTAATAGTACCATAAAATTGATTTTTAGTCAAAATTTCTCTTTCTTAGTTTTTGAGAGTCATTTAAGGTGTATATTTTTTGGGAATTAGGTCATAGTTCATACACAAAAATGAAAATTTTTCAAATTGAACACTTGTAATAAATATCCATTTTCCTCAAAAATTTAAATAGAAAAAATTATTTTTATGAAAATTATTCAAAACATTAAACTGGAAATATTCATTATTATTACTAATCCATAAACTATGAAAACATTTAAAACCTAGGGTGGGAGCCAAAAATATTTTTAAGGGATATAAAAAGAATAAAAAAAGAAAATAATTAGTCCCTACAAATTTATAAAAACATCCTTTTAAATGTAATCATTGGGATCAATATAAATATTTTATAACCGTAGAAATAAAAATCCCTACCCAATTATTATTTACAAAACAATATATAAGAAAACATAAAGAGAAAATAAAACACATAATGGTTTCTTTTAATACATTATAAACTAAAAAAAATTATAAATTTATAAATTTTACACTTAAAAAGTTGTAAATACATTAATTTTATAATTATTTCATTTTTACCACTTTATAAATCATAGGAATACCCTAGAAATCCTTATTAATCCTAAAAAACATATCGGTATCTTGGGATAAAATTTTCTATTTCACTCTTACAAATATATGTAACACCATGAGTTTTTTTGTTTTTTTCAAATACATTAATTTTATTTGATATCTATAAATATAGGTCAAACATGATTTTTTATATGTTACATGAAACAATGATTTTTCTTGATATCATTCACTACATTCAAGACTACGTTTTACTGAATGTTGATATCCTATTAAAATTAGGTCTTAATATACTGACACAATGGTCAAATGAAAGGCATGAGTATGAATAAACAACTTATTATCATATATATTTTAAACAAATTTATTAGTTATGTATTTATTAAAAATAAAAAATAACTCATTTAAAATAAATAAATTTTTTTAAAACTATATTTTTTCTAAAATGAGGTTTAGTGATGATTTGTGTACATATTTTAAAAAACATTCTTACCAACATTTCAAAAATAATTTTAGAAAATAATCATCTTTTTTTAATCAACATGTTAAAATTATCTTATGAATAATTGTTTCTTTTTTTATAAGTATTTAATTTTTATATAAATACATAAATATACATTATTTTAATTGAGAAATTGTTTTTCTTTTAAATAATTTAAAATGTTAAATTTTAATGTGAATTGGATTTAACATAAATTAATTAATATTATATGTCATTTAATTCAATTTTGGTCATTTGATTCATTTTCATATTAATTTTTTATATTAACAAATTATAAAATTTTATACTTTCATTATTTAATAAATGCTTTCTCTTCACATTTTCAAGATTAATTATAAATAATTGTCTTCCACTTCTATTAATTAATTTTTTTAAAAATAGATTCTATATTTGTAATAAACAAAATTTATTTTTTCTAATAAGTTATAACATATTTATTGTCCAAAATTAATAGTGAATGTTGTAAGAACCCAATTACTATAGTTAATGTTAAAAATGGATTTACCATGGGGTTAAAAAAAGTATAACGGTAAATATTAACTACTAAATTTTACAACACCAATTTTATGGGAAAATTTATTCCCTAATGAATATGATTTTCCCTGTTGTATTTCGAGAAAAGTTTTGGTAATATTCATGGAGTAGGTACTAAGAGAGCATGTGATTTTGAGACATAGTGTTCCTGAAATAGTTTGACTAAAAATTTTATGTTTTTAATAGTGTGCGTGAGTTTTTTTCATGTTAAAGTGGTATATCTCATATATTAGTCTCCAAATCATAAATCATAGGGAACCATTGCATTCTGGATTATGTTATTACCCTAATCACGACTTCACTTTAGTCGATACGGGTATATAGTGGGAAAACCAAAGAATGATGTAACCATAAATAAAATAATTAAATACAATTATTTTATTTTAAAATATTAATTACTCATCAACGATGGCTCATATCAGAATCAAATACCACCATTGAGTTCGTAATATAGAAGTTTCCATAGGCAGTCCCTAGTATCTACTAACATTGGTTGACTACGAATGTTAATTTATTTGTCATTTTAAAGAAGAATAAAATAAATTTAAAGAATATCATTTAATTTATTTTTAAACATTTCACAGGTACACTGGGACGTAGCGATGAGTCAGGAAATTTCGTTTCACAAATAAAAAAGCATGGCAATGCTGCAATGATTTAATGAGCCATTTCCTTTTCTTTTCTCCCTAATTAAATAGGAATTCATGGTTAATTAATAACGGGGGAATTCCCTATATGCTCTGTGAAAAGTCATTAGCGGTTCCCTCTTATTGTTGAATGATAAAAAACGATGAATTCCAAGGAATTGTAGATCATATATCAACGATCGATGAACAATGTGGACACAACTCTGTTCTTTATTAAAGATAGATCGAATCCTTGAGGTAGTGTGTGAGTTTAAATATATTTTCCTTCCCCATTCATTATCACTATGATAAACATAGATTAATTGGCCAACGGATTAATCCATGGGTCATGCTTATTATGGGATTGGTTTTACAATGCAAGGTTTATTAGGGATTTTTTATTTAGTATTGATTATACATCACTATGAATTTTCATTAATAATTATAATGGAAACAAACTGTGATCTAAATGAAAATAGATTGAGGTTTTTTCCTCTTTTTTTCAATAGTTTCACCCTTTCTTCTTCATTCATCATGGGTGTTCTTCATTTAGCCTGCAACATGACAATTTTTTTTCGATCGATTGTTGCACAGTTGATCCTTACCACAATGATCTGATATCGTAGACCTGGGATGAAAGCTGTATGATAGAGGTGCAACGATGATGGTGGTATATGGATCAAATATACGTGGGAGGTATCGCTTCCCAAAAGACTTTTCACTAGGATGGATCATAGAATGGATCTAAGCTTGTGAAGATGCAGGTGGCGACCTGAGGATCGCATAACATCTTTTGGATCAACAATCAGAGCACTGGATTTTATATCATGGCCCATTGAAGAGACCACTGATGGTGGCATGTGGCGGTGGCTTTGTGTCGGTGCAGCGGAGGATGGACACCTAAGATGGTGGTTGTGGGAGACCGCAATGGCGCCTGCATTGACCTGTCGCAAGCATCTGAGATGTGTGCGGGGTTATCAGTCCACGTGAGTGGACTGAGCTAGATGGTGTGGTGCACCCCTATACTTAGGGTGATGTGGAATGTGGCCAATCCATGTGACGTGGGTCGGACAGGAAGAATCTGGTTGCGGTCTAGTAGGCCTAGTGGGCCAAGCCCAATGGGTTGTGCTGGATGGGGCCCAGTGGGCTGCCCCTTATTGGGTTTGTTCAAACCCTTCTCAGAACCAGATCATCCCTTTTCAGAAAAATGGGCGTATATTTCTAATGCACATTATGTTTTATGATAAATATATAGTGTTGGGACCTCGGGATGAGGAGGTCCTTTTGAGATGGCTAGGTGGGATTTTAGTTAAACGATTATGGGCTGGTATCATTCTCTTGGTGTCTCCAATGAGGGATCAATGCAGTATCTTGATCCCATTAAAAAGGTTGAAAATAGATTTTTAGATCGTACACTTGTTATTTCCAACAATGTTTCGACGCAGGATCTCATTCCTATCATAGGGGATGACCCGTGTTTTGATGTTGGTTGTCTCAGCCTGGCCTTGATAATGACTCAGCAGGCTAGAGCATTTATTGCATTGAGAGGCCAAGTCAATCCTTAATTCTCTTCATGGTACCTTAGATATGGGTTATTGAGAAGGTGTCAACAATATTTACATGTGAACCTATCCCATGTCTATGATTTTGAGTCTAGTAGGGCTAGGTGTCCCCTAGTGAGACTTGGGTGTAGGACCCCCTATCCATGTAACAGGATCTGATTATTTCCTTTTTGACTTTACCTGACTAGTGTGCTTTGGTTATTTCTCAATTTATTCTCTTTGGGTGAGGCCCAAATTAGTGGGACCTCTTTCTGAGGGTCTTTGATGACTTTATATCTAAAGAAGTGAGTTCTTCCAGAATGAGCATGCCTTATGAAAAATCATGTATCCAAGGATTGGTGGTAATATCGAGAGTCATTATCTTAGTGAGACTAGATCTCTCTGGTAAAATTAATGACAAATTGAGACCATATGTTCTATAACATTATTTAGTTAGACTTGTTCTATATGCATACTATCGGATATCTCAAGGATTATGTTCTCCCATAATTGAGCGTTCTACGAGTGGAACCATGGGGATGGTAGTGGATGGGACATTGTGTCTTGGAATCCTTTATGAGTATACCTAGATGTTCTTGAGATATGTGTTATTGACATATACCTATGTTTAGCTAACTATATATTCTTATTGATGTTCCTTTTATGGTCTTTTATATCATGTTTCGGGGTTCCCTACTAGTTATTGTTTTACTCACCCTACATGGTATTTTCCCTCACATGTCATGTCTTGTGTAGACTGTCATCTATTGGAAGTGTTCCAGGAAGACCAGAACATTGTGAGGCCTATTTTGACCATAGAGATTGAGGATTGTTCTTGTTTCTTATAGACTAATATCCAGTGTCGTACCTAATAGTTTCATTATGTGGTGTCTTCTTCATAGGAGTTTCAGTACTTGTGTTACAAATTATTTCCATTTTGTGGTCTTATATTCTTTCCCAGTTTAACTTTACTGATTTACTTTTTTCATAATCTGTTTATTCGTCATAGTGGTATACATACATTTTCATTACATTGTTTTTTAATTTATGTTATATTTGCCTCAGAGTTGTGATTTTTTGTGCATGTTCTCAGTAAAATTCCCCACATTTGTGGGATATGCCTTCTCAGTGCTAGTTGCTAGACCCTAGCCTATCAGAGGAGGGAATGGGGTTGTAAAGTAATGGGCCTCAGGAAACGAGTCATTATAGTGTGGTATTAGAGGATGTTAGTTCTACCTTAATATCTCATAGTCTGTGAGTTGTTTTTGGGAAATAGTGTTAAGTGTTTTATGTTCAACTTTTAGGCTGGGGAATCCAGTATTGGTGTGGCAGACGATGTATCCATACAATAGAACTGTAAATTATTCTTTTCAACTTGGTAAATGAATATCGAATTTATAGGAAAAAATGAGGCTTCATACGTCATATATGAATGGGTTGTCCTTTCCATGTCCTTTTTGAGTCATCTCAGCATGTATACACTATTGATCATATTACATCATGTTTTTCTTAAAGATTCTTCCACAATGATAGTAAGGTAGGATTCCATTGTGTGATAATGAGGATGATCCATAGGGTGATGAGATATGGGTATAGGGATTTATACTAGATATATAAACATTGGGTGGTGTACCTATTATACCACCACCTGTACTCGTAGTACTAGCAGATGGGATGAACATACTGACCACATTTCACATGTTTTGGTGATAGAGTCCCCTTGGGATCTGAGGTGAGCCCATCTTTTATGTGGATGATGATTGTCTGGAGGTGGTGATATGGTTTTCCATCCAATCGGGACACCATTAGATCATTTGATGGTCCTAGCGGTGAGCCTTCTAAGTGGGTCAATTGGGTGATGATGGGGGTTAGATAAACTGATCATATGATGAGGTGACTCTTCCATGGATTGAGTTTGGGAAACTTTACCAAATAGGGGTATCTCGCCAAAAATATAAGGGACATGTGTTCCAAAGAACTTCAATAGCTTTGGTAGGATGACATGTTGGTATCTGAGTATTAATCAAGCCATAAAAACATCCCCAGTTAGTCAATGGTTGTGGTACAAGACTAGTGCTTTAGGGATTGGACTATTGAGAAAGGCGTGCATAGGGAAATTAAATCTAGTGTTATTACTCTATGAATTCCTATATATTCTAGGGTGAATGAGAGAACCATTTCGGTTTAATATCCTTTGGAAAAGAGGAAGTAACCAGTGGATGTCAGTAGTGGTAAAGTAGAAACAGAGACCATGGGAGATGGAACTTGATGTCAGTGTTAGAGACTTGGACATGTGATTAATTTGGAGAGGAGGTCCTAGGATAGGGTATATACAGCGCATGGTTCATATGGTGAGTCCATTCAGCCTAGAGGAAGAAAATTATTTTCATGAGATGACATGGTATATCTCACAATTGATTTTCTAGCCTGTCATGCTGCAGACAGGGTAATAGTGGATGGGCCACCAAGGTAGAGATAGTGAATTGAAAATACTGATCTATAGGGAAGTAGTTGTGGTATAGGAGTTGGGAGATTTGAAAGATGTGGTATACAATTCAACATGTTACCACCACCACCACCCATATGTGGTCCACACCAGCCTCATGGAGTTGGGGGATGGGAGAAGGGGCAACTGCATACAGTCAAGGCATATGAAATAATGGATCTAGGAATAAAATATTTATGATCTTTGTCTACTCTAAGATATAGTATTAATATATATAGGTTCTAATCATTCTTCTTTAGCACATATTTTGTACGAGACCCAGAGTTTCTAGTTAAATCATTTACATGATCCTTACGTATTGAGATTCCTATGGGAGGATACTCAAAAATACCACTTATGACTATAGTGTGATATGACCTTTGAGTTGTGAGTTTCGGTTGGAACCTCTTTTAGGCAATTTCATGCCCCTACGGTGTCATTCTTGGTATGGATCAGTTATTGGCAGTCCATTATTAGATTGACTATTTTAGGAAAAATGTGTGGTATGTCTATAGCGATGGAATGGGGCTTTCCTTGGTCAGTGAAAAAGGAAACCTAGGAATAATAGGATAGACTCATTTATATGAGGTTGTATCCAATCACTCTTGAGTTGTCTGGCCCTACCCTAATAGAAATAGATGTTATGTGTTTTCAGTTCCAAGTAGTACTTTCAGAGTATGAGTAGGAATTTCTAGGAAATGCTTCCATTTTTACCTCCATACATGGATATAGAGATCTACATTGTTCAATGCCCTAAGATGGTATCACTATTAGTTTCACTATATCAGATTCATTTTGTAGAGCTTCACAAGTTGAGGGTAGAAGTGGAGTACTTATAGAGGAATGGATTACTAAGACCCAATGATTGAGGTTATGTGTGGATTACCGACACTTTCACGAAGTGAACATGGGGAATGAGTATCCACTAAAAAATGGTCGATGAACACATTGATCAGTTGAAAAGGGTATCCTTTCACATGGATATAATGGTTATTATAGGCTTTTTTGTAGTTAAGACAAAGTTTGATGAGTTCCCTGACCATGAGTTATCTAGAATAGGGTGTCAAGTACGTAGTGTTATACGATTCATCGGGGACCATACATCGTTGTTTCTTGATTCCAAGTCAAGTAGTTCTTTCCTGTGGTTCATGTCACTTGTGACCACATGAGTAGAATGATGTGACCTGTGATCTTGAGTTGGAAATGGTAGTCTTCTCATTGAAGATGTGGCGCCACTACTTGATGGGTTTGCAGTTTATGATCTACTCAGACCATAAGATTATCAAGTATATCTTCTCTCAATAGGTCTTGAACTTGATATAGAGGCATTTTCTTTTGTTCCTCCATTATAATAACTTTGAGAGTGTATATACTCTTACTATGGGAGACGTGGTAGAATATTATCTATGTATGAGGTCCAATTTTCAGTTGTTAAATGATTCAATGGATTAGTTAGCCTTTTTACAGTTATCCTTTATGGATTGATATGATGCACCTTACCTCTAATCGGTGGTTGTTACCCCTCCACTATTATAAGGAGTTATGAAGTTATGGATTGATGGCACCAATAGAGACATTTATGTGATTACTTGTCTATGGGGAATTCCCTTGATAGAAATTCAAATGGAGGAGAGCACATTGTCCCTTTCATAGGATGCATAGTAATAGAAATGGACTCATAAAGTGGATAGATGCCTATAGATATGCATGTGGATGTCAAGGAAGACATCGGGGATGACTAAAAAAGTTGATGCAGAGCATACCTATTGATATAAAAGGTGATCTCTTGCTTGAATCTGTATCATTGTTTTTCAACTCATCGTGTTGAGACCCTATACTAGGAAGGTGTTTATAATTTCTTCCTTGGGGTTCTAGGAAGGGAGTGATAAATGATATCAATGGACTTCAGGATTGGTTTACCACATATGCCCTGAGAACATGATACCATCTGGGTGATCATTGACTGACACACCATGTCGGCCACTTCATAGCTTTTTAATAGAAGCGTTCAGTAGGGAGATTGAGATTCCTCTTCATGATGGAGATAATATGACACCATGTAATCCCATATATTTTAGTTTCTGATCACGTTTCCTACTGCTCATCCTGGTTGAAGAGGTCGAGGATCAGCAGGTGAGGACCATTAGTGGGTAGTCAATTCTTTTTGTGTGATCCTTGTAGTAGTATGAAAATCTATGGAGGAACACATGGAAAAGGGGGGATAAGGTTTAGTCTCATTCCACAATATTTTTGGGTGTCCATTAGTTTGGATTTCAAGTACATAAATCATTAAGGAGGGGAGAAGGTAATGACTCTGATTTTTCCAGTTTTATTTTTAGAAACATTCATTTTGAATTTTGAGACCAAGCACTAAGAAGGCATGAAATTCCAAGGCCTAGTGTCCTCATAATGGTTTGAATAAAAATTTAATGTTTTTAATAGCACACATGGGTGGGTTTCTTAAAGATGTGGAATAACTCTTAAAAATGTGCACGAATCAAAAATTTGAGGGCACTGTTGCGTTTAGGATGGAGGGTTTACCTTGGGCACCACTTAGCTTCTGTCCATGTGGGTCTCTACTGTGAAAACCATAAAATTGAATAACCATAAATGAAGTAATTGAATATAATTATTTTAGTTATATGTATTAAAAAAATGAATAGTAACTCAAATTGGAAATCTGATACCATCATTGAATTTGTAATGTGGTGTTTTCCTTAGGTGGGGCCTAACATCGACCCATGTGGGTTGACTGTGAAAGGTAATTTTTTAACATTTTAAAGAAGAATAAAATAAACCTAAATGATTTTGTTTCATTTTTTTAAATGTTTTGTAGTGATGCTATGATGCAGTGATGAGTCAGCCCATTTCATTTCATAAATGATACATTGTCGTGATAATGCAATGCTGGAAGGGCTGATGCATTTTATTTTCTACTTAATTGAAATATAATTAAGGGTTAACACATAACCATAAAATTCATTGTAATATTTCAATAATGTAATTGGTAGTTCCCTCTTATTGGAGATTGAAAAATGATGATGGTAGCTGTCGAATCTTGGATCATGGATTAAGGATCAAGGATCGATGAATAATAGCAGCAAAACTATGTTCTTCACCAATGAAATATCCAAAACATGAGGTAGGGTGTGAGTTTCAATCTATTTCCTTCCCTATTTTTAATCACTACAACTAATGTGAATTCCTACTATAATGGAATAATGCATAGATCATGCATATTGTGCATTGGGTTTTACCTAGTGGGGTTTATTGGGGAATATTTATACGATATTGATTATTCATTGTGGTGGATTTTTATTAACCATTATAATAGAAACAAACCATGATTGACAAAAACATCGAATAAGGTTCATTCCACTTTTTTGGTTCACACATTCGTCCCTCTATTCATTGTTCAACAAGTGTGTTTTTCATTCGGAATGGGACTCAAAAATTCATGATCAATCAATCATTTCACAACTGATCCATAGCACATCAATCTGATATCGCAGACTTAGGATTGATGCAGTATGATGGAGGTACGATGATGACCGTGTAAAATTGATCGAAGAGCTGTGGGAGATTTCTCCACACAAACAACATTGAACCTAGATTGATCATGGAATGGATCCAAACCCACATTAGTGGAGGTGGAAAACCAAATATCACATCATATAATTCAGATCAACAATCAGAGGATGAGTGAAAATCCAATGGCCCATGGAATGGACCACTGGCACGCTATCGCCAGTGACTTACAGTGACATATAAAGGATGGATGCATGTGGAAAAGGCTGCGAGAGCCCACAATAGATGTTGCAGGACTGGTGAGATGTGATGGTCTGCTGTATTCATCATGGTGGAAGTTGAGTCGTCTGTGGGATTTCTAGTCTAGGTGAGTGGACTAGGGTAGATGGGAGTGGCACACCCTTGTGCTCAAGGTGACGCACACACGTGATGTGGGCCGGACCAGCATAACTGGGCCACCGAAAGGCCTAGAAGGATGGGTGCAACATGATAGTTGGCACATCAGGTCAGCACAGTAGGCCCGGCCTGTTGGGATGGTCCATACTAGGCCATGTGAGCTGGACTAGGTCAGGTGGGTCGGATCGGACCCAGCCCGGTCCCAGATCATGCTTTTTTCATAAAAATGGAAATCATTTTCAAAAAGAAAATTGGTTTGATGAGACTTCTACTGATTTGGGAACCCTGTGACAAGCTGGTCATTTTGAGATTTCTTGGTGAGTTTTTAGTTAGACCAACAGGAGATGGTAGTGTTCTCTTTGACTTCTCAATGATTGATTGATGCAATATCTCAATCCATTTATAGAGGGTCAGAATATAGATTGAGATTTTACCCTTGGTATTTCCTGTCAAGGTTCACTAGAGGATCTCATTACTATCATTGAGGACCATCCATGCTCCGAAGAGGGTGGTCTCAACCTGACCTTGATTGGGACTCATCATGGTGGAGTATGTATCACACAAAGAGGGTTGGTTGATCCTCACTTCTATTCATGGTACCTTAGATATGGTTTGTGGAGAAGGTGTGAAAATATTTACACATGAACCTATCCCCTATCTTGGATGATGTTTCTAATAGGGATAAGAGTCCCCAGTGATCCATGGGAATAGAACCCCTGATATGTGTATCGAGGTTAGATTCATCCCTTCGTGACATGACCTGGCCAATGTGGTTCGGGTAGTTCTTAGAGTGTTCTCTCGGCGAAGTGACCGAATTAGCAGGGCCTCTTTTCAAGGGTATCTGATGACTTCATATCACAAGGAGTGAGTTCTATCAGAATGATCTTGCCTTCAGTAAAATCGTGTAACCAATAATTTGTTGTGATATCAATACTTTTTTTCATAGAAAGACTATGTATCTCAGGGAAACTTTTTGATGTATTGACAGTAAAATTTCTCTCAGAAATATTTGGTAGAAATATTCTATATGCTTAAAATCAGATAGCAAAATGAATGAGATCTCTTGGAATATAGTGTGCTACGAGCGGAACTACATCACTGGAAGTAGATGAGACATTGTGTGTTGGAATCCTTTACGAGTATACCTGGATGTTCTTGTTATATGATTTATTGACATATACCTGTATTGAGGTAACTTTATATTCTAAGTGGTTTTCCCTTTGTGGTCTTTTACATTGTGGTTTGGGGTGCTCTACTGAGTGTTGTTTTAGTCACCCCTATATGGTCTTTTCTCACACGTGTCATGTATTATGCCGGCGATCATCTATTTGATGGTGTTCTAGGAAGACTAAGACAGAGTGAGGGATAGCGTGATTAGAAAGGTTGACGTGTGTTCTTGTAGTTTAAATACAACAGTCTAGTGTTGTACCTTGAAATTGTATCAGGTGGGATTTTCTTCGGACGAGATTTAAGACATATATTACTGACTCTTTCAATACAGTGGGACTATATTCTGGCCTGATTTTACTCTACTAATTTACATTCTATCATAATATGTTGTTGGATCATAGTGTTAAACATGATTTGTCTTTAAATAGTGCTTCAAATTTCCAATATATTTGGTTTGGAGTTGTGTTCATTTGTACATGTTCTTAGGAAAATGCCTATCATCTATGGGACATGCCTACACATCGCTAGTCGTGATCCCCTAGCCTATCAGAGGCAGGTTTGGGGTAGTCATGACATGGTACCTAAGGTAAGTGTCATTAGATCCACATTATCTATTATATTTTCAATAATGGTGGATTTTTTATTCGTATGGAATAGTAAAACCCTAGATATGATTAAATATTTTTAAAAAATTACAACTCTTTACTCACATCACTTATAAAAAGACACCCCCTCTTCTCACATCATCACACATTAAAAACCCATTTTTATTGGATAGTACCTATCCAAATAACATATAAAATTACCTCCTCTCATAATATTAGCCTTGTTTTGGGAAAAAAATAGAACCTAGGAATCTTTTGTGGAAAACCTAAGGATGCTACCTAGAGAAGATGTTATCTAAATAAACGTGTGTTCTTGTTTAATTTATTCCTCCACCTCCATAAATTAAAATTATACCATTATAATATAATAAAATTATTATATTCTATTTAATAAAATATTTTATATTAATCTAATGACCTAAACCCATCTTCACTTTCATCAAATGGGTTACGAAATCATCATTTCTGTCTACAATAGACTATCATCTCACAAACCAATCTCATTCATTTTTTCTTTTACACCTCATAGGGATGGACCTAATAATGAATTTATTTTTTATATGTATAATATTTATGACTATTTTATTGTTTGTAAATTATAATATCACATATACCTTAATGATATAAATTTGTTGTGAATATGATAATGTCAATCATGTCAATGGTGGACTACTATATCATGAAGCGATGTGTTTGGTTTTTCACTAAAACATTACCTAGAAGATAATAAGTACTAATATATGTGATATAAATTATACAAAGATGATATGAATGATCTATTTACCATACCAAAAAAATAATATCTCATTTTCTTTTAATACCATTTCACTCACTGAATAAAGATAACATCATTCGTGTACGTGTGGATTACCACTTTCAGAAAGAGATGTGACTCTCTTTTCATTACCACCCCACCTATATGATATTTATATGTATAAATAAATAAATAATATATTATTTTTTATATTATTATAATTATTAAAAAAATAATATATTACAAACCTAATTTCAATACAGATCAGTTAATAATATAAATGTTACTCATACATACACATAGCCTATATCCTCCATGATCATAACATACTTTATTTCTTGAAACTACCATTAATGATTGTATTAAATATATAATTTATGTGTAAATGTGATAAATTTAATTATTATTATTTAATTTATGGATCCATGATCATATAAAAATAAAACAAAATCTAGAAATATACGAAAAACAAAGTGGTTAGTACCCAAAATGTGACCTTAACATAGAATTGATAATAAGTGGGAAATAAAAGTAAATATGTAAATAATTTATGGTAAGATAAATATATTTTTTGGACGATGTAATATATTCATAATAAACTTATATTTATTATAATTTAATTACTTATGTGTTATAAATAACTTGATATGTATGGTAAGGTATTTTTATCTCTCTTTTTTACATCTATACGACACATTCCATATTCACCGCCTATTTCTTTTTTATGTGGTCTGTATACATCCCAAGAATGTATTTTATTATTCTTATACTAATAATTATTTTTATTTCAATAAAAATTTCAGGATCTTTCATTCATGGGTTTTATAGTTAAAACATTACTAAAATGGTAATGTATTTGTATCTCAACTTTACTTCTTTGACACATTGGTTATGTTATAAACTTATATCATTTTTCAAGATGTCTATACAACCCATTTTACATGAAATATCATATCTTATTTATCCTCTTGATATTTTAGTGTTTCATTTTATTTTATCCATTTACTGGTATTATGATTCATAGTTACCATTGTGTTAATGTTTTAATGTTACAATATAATCATTTATTAGTATTTTTTAAGAATAAGCCTATAGTGTTAATATCACATGTTCTTACTATAAATAATTCCCAGGAATTTGATTATACTATGGTTATTCATGATATATTCAAGAAATATTATCATCTTCTACTCTTTGTTACTTAAAAAAAATTTAATATATTTTTAAGAAAATTTGACATTTTCCTTATTTTTGGTAGGAAATATGTTTTCATCCAAAAACATTTTTTCAAAAAATTTATTAAAAACTGTAAAATTATACTACAAATGATTTATTCAATAAATTTTTACCTATTTTTTTTCCTTTTGTGAAATTGTTTAAAAAGAATTATAATGTTTTTTCTGAATAAATGCGCATTTTCCATTCATTTAAAATTTCATAGGAATATTCATTTTAACCTATTCAAAATGAAAATAATTTTTATCTAAATACCGATAAGTTATTAGAATAATCATTTATATGCATTAAATTTTATTTTCAAATAAAATTATTTTCCAAAATATTTGGTTTTAAAAATGTTCTTTTTCAATGTTTAATATATATTTTCATGAATAAATGTTTTAAATGATTTTTAATGATTCCTTTTAAACTAATCATACTTATTTTAAATTAAAATTAATTTAAAAAGTATTTAATTTTAAAATTTTATTTTCAAATAATAATTATTTTCCTCATGAAGTTTATCATTCAATATTTTTGAATTATTTTCCATATTATATGACATTTATTGATGTTAATTTTTTTCTAGGGATATGATCTATGGATACCATTATTGAAATTTATCTAAAGGGTTTACGTTAATGATGGAATGATATTTATGAAACCTTTCATGTGTTATTAGATGAGTTGATTATTGTGAAACCCACTTATTATCAAATTTTATCCAATAATGAAATTATTATGAAACATGTCACTCTTCAACTGGTTATGGTGTTACGAGATATTTGACATTCCTATTCCATTTCATGTGTTTTGAAATAATGAGTGTGTATGAACATATAGAACACAAAAATATAGTTTTCATTATGTGAAGTGTGGGGCCTATATCTCTGTCCCATGAATTAGGTAATGATAAATGTTCAGTGTGATAAATGGGTACATGAGTGGTTATCCCAAGACAAAAAATAAGGGAACATGGGTGGTGAGCCTAATCATGACTAATGGGTACACATGTGGTTAGACCAACCCCAAAATAATGGGTACACAACTGGTTAGACCAAGCCTGTTTGAGGATACACATGAGGTTATCATAATCTAGAAGAAGGTATATGATTCTTTCTGACAGAACTACTATATTGTGAATGCCTTGTTAGGTATCCTTGACACAAGACATTATATAATTAAGTGTATACCAAAAATCTATGTGTTATTCCAATATTATTCTCATATGGTTCATGAGATTTGATTCCCATGTGATTCATGTACTAGGAACTACAAAGCATTATGACATGACATATCTTTTTGATTTATGATAAGTTGGGTATTAACTTCATATGTTACGTTTAACAACATTTACCCTTATTCTTATCTTTTTCTTTTATATAATCAGTGATTGATATCTCTGGTGTTTACCATTACATAGAGTCTCATCTCACCTAATATTATGTTTATTTTTATTAGGTTATAAAAAAACTTATGTTGGGTACACCAATAAAGAGTACTATTTGGGAATATATTTGTATGAAACATTTAAGATCATTCAATATATTATAAGATTGTGTTCCATGTTCCCAAAGGCATTGATCTATTAAATTCTTTAGGCATGTGTTTTTGTAATGTAATGAATGATAATTTAAAAAATGTAATATCACTGTATGAAAAGCCAAAGTTAATATAGTTAATATTGACAGAAAAGATTTTATAACATTTTAAAATTAGGATGAGAAAACAATAGTGAGATCCCTAGGGATATTTATAAGGATATATTTAGGGATTCCTTAAAGGATACATCTAATGATGAGTTAACTTTTAGGAAAATGTAATTTGATTGTGGTATTGATAGGGAAAGTGGTTTTCCAAAAATTTCATCCATATCTAAAAACTATAAGTGGATTTGGATCTATAAAAGTTGTTCCTAGGGGAAAAAACTCCAAAAATTATATATTGAGATGGACTCAAAAGGAAATAGTGAATGAAAACGGGCCTTGAGGCACACCTGGATTGAAACACATACTAAATATTTTTTTAATACCCAAAATCACTTTAAAAAAATAACGAAGTATTTAAATAGATTATGATTGTGAATGAATTTAGATAAAACTAAGGTTTTATAGATTAAAAATAATGTTTCATGGTTTAGACATCCTATCAGTGATTTTCATGATTATGTGGTTCCCCACTATGACTAGTGTTTATCACACAATGTTTTTGTTTTTATTCAATTGATGGAACATAAATTAACCATATTAATGAGTGATGGAATGAATAAAGTAATTATTATACTTCTTATAAATCTAATTTCATCAAAGAATAAATGAAATAGAATATATTTATGCTCGCAAAACTTTCTAAAGAAATGAATCATATGGAACATGAAATAGTGAAAAAGAGGGAGACATGTCCTATTCATTATTTTATGAAGAAACACCAACTTTTTTAGTGATTATTTTGATATTTTAGTTGATTGGAAAGGTATCATGACCAAAAAAAGATATTTTCAATTCTCCAGTGTTCAATGTATTAAAAATTCACATTGTTTATATACCATTGTGAATATGAGGTGGATCGATGGTTGAATATTATCAGCAATACAAGGAAAATAGATGAAATTGAATCCATGAAGTGGGATGGGTTTAAAAGATTATTTCTTAATAAGTAATTTTTAAAACTTTTCATATAAAAATGTATAATTAATCCCAAGAGCTCAAAAATAATTATAATAAATTTGTTAGTCCCTATAAAATAAATTTTAAAACCCTTTTGAGGGACACTTCTGGTATTATCATTTATATTAAAACTATGGTTCACTGATTCATTTGATGATTAAAAAAAATATTTAAATGGTGATACCTATAAGGGACATTGGATGCTATGGATACATCATTTGAAGTAATATTAATATGGAAATGGAGGTTTTTCTTATATATATATCTCATGATATTGAAAAGAATATAAAATTTTAATTAAAATTAAAATATATGAACCATGTAGAGGAGAATATGATCATTAGTTTATACTCAAATTATGTTAAGAAATATGGAGGGAATTATCCTAATGGGACAAGTAAAAATTTTAAGTGTAGAAGGAATTTTCACTGAGTTGTTGAATTCTGATGTGATGGGAAAACATTATCTAATGATGCAATTAATGATAATTCTCATCAAAATGAACCTCCCACATATATTTCATTAAATTTCATAGTGGTTTGGAATTTTCACTAATAAGTTTTCAAATCTGACGGTTTATAATGGTGACCAACACTAGAAAACCTTGATGAAAAATGAAAATAATGGGAAATATTATGCAATCACGAAGGTTGAAGAGAATCATAATAACTATGTAACACTAATACTCCCTTCCATGGTTGGTAATTTCATGTTTTATTTTGTATGAATGATCCCTATGAAAACCATTTTATTCATCCATTAGTGAAATTTTATATTATTATCTCCATATATATAAATTCTAGAATAATAAAGTCACATTTCATATTCTATCGGTACAATGTTTAACACAATCTTCCAATGTAAATGTTTTTTATAAAATAATTTCTTATTTATTAAATAAATGGTGAATTTTCTCTTGGAAACATATATGTCTCCATGTAATATTAACTCATGATTTATGGATACCATAATGAGTTTATGATATTATGGTTTATCATAAGTTTATTGTCATTGGCACCCCTTTTTAGGTTTTATATTATATAAGGATAGATAACTTCAAAAACCTTTTTAACTATACAATATTGAGCGAAATGTTATACTGATAATCATTGAAGTGATCTAAAATTTGATGTTTGTGAGAAGTTACTTTTATGAATTTCTCTATGGAAGAATTCCTTGGAAATTAATCCCTAGTTATATCATCCCCATTAAAACATATGATCATGTCTAGATAGTATCTTATATCTAGAAAATTACACTAAACCCCTATCAGTCCCATGGTGTGTTTTGTGTATCCATCCTCAGAATGTATATACCGAATCCATCACATATACTGAACTCAAAGGTCCTACCAATGTAGTGTGATCTTTCTGATAAGAAAAAAACCATGGAGATTCTAGATCATACATAGAAAATTATAAAAATCACAAAAACTCATCAGGTCAATTGTTTTTAGGAAACATCTATTTTTAGGAATCTATGATGGCACCGAAAGATATTTTAAGGTATATGTATCCTCATTTGCTTATTTTAGAGTGAAAATTTTGAATGGAAAATTCACATTAAGAGGGGTAGAATTTATGAACATAAATTTTTATGAAAAATATTCAAATAAATTAAATATATTTTATATCATTTATCAAATTAAACTCTTAGTTATCTTATGGTATACACAACAATGAGTTTCCACTATAACTTTGGTTACATGCCATATTGTTTTATACAAAATACCAATATACTTTTAACATTTTTATTTAGTAAATCACATATAAGTTGAAATTCAAGGTATCAGTATGAAAACATAGATTTTGAAAATATATATTTTACAAGAATTTATTAGATATCAATGAATTAAAAAAATTATTTAAAATAAAAAAATGTTTTCTGAAAAAATTGTATTGATTATAAAATATTGTATAGTCACACCATATACATATAATTTAATATTAATTTTTACCAATTTATTATAATGAATTTTATAAACTTACATTATTTTTTGTAATCATCATTTTAAATTTATCTTATTGGTAATTTTTGATATTTTTAAAAAATATTTCATTTTTCGATGAGTAAACATTAATGAATTTTAAATATAAAATACCTTTATTTAAACAATTTAAAATGTCAAATTATATTTTTAATTTATTTTCTATTTCATTTAGTTCAATTTTATATAAAATAATCCATTTTTGTTTATTGTAATTTTTTTATATTAAATTTTGATATTAAATCTTGTTTAACTTTTGAACATTTTCCCTTTAAACCCCTTTGATCTCATCGTGTTTGTGTGATTAATTTTAAATTAAACATTTACACTTATGGTAATTAAAGTTATTTAAATGGATTATTTTTTGGAATAATTATAATTTATTTATTATAACAAGGTTAACTTAATTTTTTACCAAAATGAGAAGTAAAAATAGTAAAAATAATTACTTCAGTTAATGTAAAATTTGGATTTTCCATATGGTAAATCAAAGAGTATAATGGTGAAAACAAAATAAAAAATTTTACAAAACCCATTTTGTAGATATATTTTCACTTTAGCTCTTTTTTTTTTGTTAATGGGTAATTTTTTAATCTTTTGGCATGATAAAAACATTTGTATGATTGAATGTTTTAGAAAATTTACATGTTTTCCAATATCCTCAAATATAAAAGTTTCTCCTCTCCACCCTTGATCTCAAATTTTAAAAAATTACAATACCTAAACAAATAAAATAAAAAAATTTCTCATCTCATCCACTAACCCTTGTTATTTCCATAAATTTCTCCTAGTAAGGCTATCAGTGGAAAACTATTGAGAATGCCTAAAAAAGATGTCACATTCATCAATGAGAATTGTTTTATTCCTTCTTCTACCTCCTTCAATTGTTACTATAAATTTATGTAATAATAAAATCATTATATTAGAAAAATTATATGTTTTTATGTTAATTTCATGACCAAAAATCATCTCTACTTCTATAAAATGGGTTACAAAATCTTTATTTGTGTGTAAGGAGGACAGTAGGCTCCCAAACTGATATCATTCATTTTTCATTTCCACCTCCCTAGGATGGTTATAATGATTGATTAATTATTTATATATAATATTTTGAATATTATTATTCTATTGTAATTATTACATCCAACGAACCTTAAATTTTTTTATTTTTTTGAATTATGCTAATGTAGCTCATGTCTACGGAGGACAACCGCCACACAACGTGATGTGACTTTTTTTCACTAACACTTTTAATTTAAGATATTGAAAAGAAATATATGTGATATACATGAAATAATTTTTATTTTATTTTAATATTAATCATAATTGAAGATTATATATCATTATATTTCATACCTTTTCACTCACTGAATGATTATAACATCATTCATGTACGTGTGGACTACCACAATCACAAACCAACGTGACTCTCTTTTCATCACCACACCACCTGGATGAAATTTATATTCAAATTTAAGTAAATAATATTTTATTAATGATATTTTTATAATTATGTTTTTATGATATAGTACTTACCTAATTTCCATAATGATCATTGAAAAATGGAAATGTTAATTATGGAGTCATATAACCTACTTTCTATATGATCGTAAAAAATTTCATTTCACAAAACACTCATTAGGGATTGGTATTAAAATTATATTTATATATAAATATGATAATTATGTCATAATTATTATTATGTATGTAATGTTTCTATGATCAAAGAAATTTGAAAAAATATAAAAAATCAAGACATATACGAAACACAAAGCCGTTATTACCCAAAATGTGACATTAACATTGAATTTTTAATAAATAGGAAATAAAAAAGGAAATTAGTAAATATTATATGGTATTATATACCTAATTTTTTATATGTAATATATTCTTTATAATATTATATTTATTTTATATTATCTTCATATGACTGCAAAGGATGTTGAGACTTATGGTAAAGGAGTTCCATCTCAATTTTTACTTCTATAAGACACTTGCCACATTCACTACATATTTATTATAGGTGGTGAGTATACATACCATTATTTTAATTTATAATTTTTATAATGAGAATTAGTTGGTTTTACATAACAATTTTTGGATCAGTATTTCATAACGATTATAGTTAAAATGTTACCAAAACGGTAAGGGGTTTTTGATTCAATTTTCCATCATTGATACATATGTTATGTTATGAACCTATATACATTTAATAGGAGTGTTTAAACACCCTTTGTAATTTAATTTAATTAATTTATTTATCCATAGAATATTTTAAATTTTCATTCTGTTTACCCTTTCATGTGGCTTATGATTGAAGGATACCAAAGTGGTAATGGTTTAATGAAACAACCACATCATTTCTCAGGTTTGTTTATGATTATGTATAATTTTTTGATATCCCATGTACTAAATATTGATTATTATGATAATTTTTTTTATCCTCTGGTTATTCATGATATCTTCAAGAAATAATCCCATTTCTCACTGTTTAAAGCTTAAAATAATTGATATAACATTTTTAATAAAATCTGAAATCATTTCTCTGTACAATCAAAAATCCTTTTTATTATAAAATAATGTCTTCTAAAAATGTTTTCACATAATTGTTTTTATAAAATTTAATTAATTAATATATTTGTAGAGAATTTTTAAATTTAAATAAATTAATGGAATCTTCTTGTTGTTTTCTAAAAAATGACAATTTAAATTTTATTGAAAATGTAAAAATAATCATTTTTTGGACATTTACAACATGAAAGTCATTTCATACTTTAATAAACAATCATTTATTTAAGGATACCCTTATAAATTTTCATGTTTATTTAAAAAAAATATATTTTTATTTTTTAAAAAAAATCATCAATGTGAAAGGGATTTTTTTTCAATATATGATATAAATGATTTTAAAAGATTATATTATATGTATTAATAGTTATCATCAATGAAATGGAATTTAAAAAATTTTAATCATTAAAAAAATTTATTTTTAATGAAATGATATTTTCCTGAAACAATTTACCATGTAATCATTCCATGTTATTTTTCATCTAAGCATAAATATATTGATGTTATCTATTTTTAAAGGGAATAAAATCCAGTGATTCTATTATTATTATTTATCTATATTTTTATGATGTCAATATGTTTATGAACACCATTTTTATTCCACTTGTTACCACATAATTAAACTCTTTTAAAACCCTCTTATTTTGAAATGTTTTTTCACGATGAAATGATTACCAAACCTATCTATTTTCCAAAAGTGATGATATGATAAAATATTTAGGATATAAATTTTATATCATGGGTTATGATATAATAAATTGTTATGATCTTATAGAACAATGATATATGGTTTTAATTATGTTAATTTTGGTACCATTTTCTCCCTCCAACAAATTCGTTAATGATAATTGTTCTACAATCTCAAATTATCCACGATGTATTAGCACAATACAAAAAATGTAGGGTACACTTATGGTTATATTAAGCCCAAAAATGAGGGTAAATAGGTGGTAAGCCCAATAATGATAGTGGGTACATGGGAGTTTATCCAAACATTGATGTTCTATATATGGGCGGTAAGCCCAAGACTGACATATTAAGATTTTATTTGTTGGTATCCTTGATATAAATTTTTTTGTGCTTATATGAATATCAAAAATCTATGCTTTATTTTCATATTATGATCTCACGGATCATGTTCTTTGATTCCATTATGATTCATGTCATTTAAAATACTAATATCTATGTCAAGAATCAATCATATGATCAATGATAGGTCATATATAAACATAATATGTTATATTCATCTTCTTGTATTCTTATTATTATCTTATGCTTTTATATGATCTTATATTGATATCTATTCTGTTTCCCCATACAAGTCATTTATGCTCATCTTTTTTTATGTTTCTATTCCCCTTATTATTAAGAAAGTTTTTATGTTGGGTTTTTCTATGAATAATACAAAATTTAAGATACTTTTGGGAAACATTGAAGATATTTCAGTGGATTAGAATATATTTTTTCATGTTTCCAAAGGCACTATACCATTATGACCCATGAGCTTGTGTTTACCTAGTGTATTTAATATTACCCTAAAAATATTTAATATCCATGTATAATAATTCTTGGCCACTATAAACTAACTACATGGTGAAATTACATACATAAAGAATTGTATAGATATCACAGAACCATTCGTATCTGGATTATAATGTAACCATCCATCCTTGGATTATAAAGTAACCACCCATCCCAGGTTAATGAATAAATTTCCCATCCTGGTTTAATAATATTACTACCCATCATTATGTTACAATGGAAACACCACTTACCAGAAATAATGTACAAGAACCCTAAAAAACAATAAATCACAAAATATTTTGATTTCCCACATTACACTCATAATATATTTTTCTCACCCTTCAAAAATAAATTTTAGATATTAAAATATCCAGACCATTTAAATATATATTTTAAATACCAAAATACCTAGAGAAAATGAAAGTGTGTTTTTCCTTTATGGAAACATAAAATCATGTAATGGAATCTAAATATCAAATATTAGTTATTGGGGGATAAAAGTTTAGTGTCATCATATACGTTAAAATTAAACATTCCTTTTTCATTTTGTAAAGAATGTCAATTGAACGAAAAAAATATTCCTTTTTAAAAACCAATAAAAGACAGAAGAAATAACATTATAATTATTAAATGTTCATATATGTATACAACTAAAATTATTTTAAAAACATGTATATGGAAGATAAAGTTTTTTAAAATAAATCAAAAAACATTTAATATGAGGTATTCAGATAATGTTTCATTTACCTAAAGTCGAATTTGTCACATACATTTTTTATATCCCAAAATAATAAAACTATGTGAATTATTTACCTTATTAGAAAAAAATTTATATTTTATTATTAATTTTATTTTGATTATTACAATGTGATATAAAATTACATAAGCAATTTATTTTATATTAGATGTGTTTATGATATTTGGTTTATATGTCTAAAATGAATGTAGTAGATTTAATATGGTAAAATTTTAATTATTTCAACAAATCCACAATAATAATAATTAAATATTTATAATTTATATAAATTATTTATAATTATATTACCAATATCAATTTTTTTTATGAAAAATGGACTATGATACAATCATGTATTCTGTAGGTCATATGTACACTTGAGTAATATTTCAATTTTTTATCAATCATAATGGATTAAAGTTCAATTATTTTTTAGAATTAACAAGTTATAAACCCATAATAACTAACATATAATCTATTTTATAATACATATATGTATATATCATCCATTTTAATTGGTTATGAAAAATAATCTCATTCATTTATGGAGGTGGTAGTCCACATATGCGCATAAAAACATTATCATTTTTTAATGAGTAGAAACTTTAGAAGGAAAATTGTGTATAATATTTTCAAAATGATAAATATTTCATTAATATAATTATTTTTTTCCTAAATATAACATATATTAATTACTTATATCCTTATATCTTTTTAATTAAAGCATTCGTGAAAAATGAACCACATCACTTCATGAGGTGGTAGTCTGCCATACAAATGAGTGCCATTATCAGATTCCCCAAAAATATAAAGTAAAAATGTATAGGTGATATAGTAATTACATAATTAAAAATATTTCTAAAGTATTATATATATATATATATATTAAATCCTTCATTATAAAAAACAATTAGAGGTTATGATGGAAAACAAATTATATTATTTTGTGAGGTGATAGTTTACCATAGACATGAATTCATTCCCCATTTGAAATAATAAAATATGTTTTAAGATATTTTATTAAAATAATAAAATATAAGTATATTTAATATCATATTTTATTATACCAACATAATTTAAAGAGATTTTTTAGAGTTGCATATTGAATTAAAATAAAAGAATTTGGTTAAGCATTGCACCTCTTCTTTAGATATCCACCATATCTTTACACGAAAGTCCTTTATAGGTTTTCTTTCTGACAATAACATGGATTATATTATGTATTTAAGGAATTATTTATTTTATTTTGGTAGGGATTTTCCAAACTAAAAGTCCTCGAATGTGTGAATAAGAGAGGATAGGGGCGGCCTTTTATAAGTGGGTGAGATGTAAGACTTCCAATTTTTGAATACAATAACGTGTAAACACATTTTTCTCATGAAAAAAATGATAAAACATGGATCATTATAAATTATTATATATTATAAGGTCACAATATTTCTATAAAATATTTGATTTTATAGGTTTTTTGTCATTTTAAACCTTATCGTTTTTGTTCAACTATTTTAGAAAACTCATTTCTACCTTAACCTTGGTAAACAATTTTTTTTATTATTACTTATAACAAATAATTAGGTTTAAATTATTTTATAATATAACTAATTTTGATTTAAAATATATAGTTTATATTACCATGTTAAATTGACAAAAGTGGTTTAATTTAATTTAAAATAAACCCCACAGATGTGATGAAAAAACAGGTTTTCAAGAAAAGTATTTTTCATGAATAAAAAGATTTTATATTAAATATATGACTAGTATTAAAAATTTTATTAAAATAAATTCAGATTTATAAATATATAATATTAAAATTTAATTTAAATAATTCTACATTATGTGTTATTTTAATGAGTTAAAATAGATAAACATTAGAAACATTAAAACAGTTTAAAAAAAGTGTTCCTTACCCTTAAATTAAAGTAATATTAAAATTCATTACAAAGTTGGTCAAAATGTAATTAATTTTGTTAAATATAAATAAATAAAACATATATTACTTTAAATAAAATTCAATGAACAATTTTAATATTTTTTAATTAATGAAAAATAAATGACGGTTCTATGAATATAATTATATTTCTCTATTCACTGAAGAATCAAAATTTTCTAAATAATAAATGAATCCCTATAAGTGAATTTGGATATTCATATTTTAAAAAATAATCATTTTTTTTAAAATAAATTTTATAAAATATTTGTATGAAAATTATATTATTTTCTTAAAATAATAAACAAGAATCATTTTTGAAGAAAAAAATATTTTCTAAGAAGAAAATAATTTTTCAAACAATTGTTTGATTATTTACTACGATTTATCTATAAATTTAAATTTAGTATGAAATATATATATATATATATATAATAAACTAGTTAATACTATTCTTACCTTAAAATTTAACGACATGGTTTTGATTTTACTTTTTGAATAATAATATTTTCTTGTATATTTATTTTTAGTGTTGTATATATTGTGTCCTATATAATATAGTTTTATTATTCATAAATATTTGGTACATAAATCCCTCCAATAAATTTCATCCTTGAAATTTGAAATTCATCTCTGTAATAATTTTTTTTTCATTTGAAAATACATTTCTTATAATCCCACATCACAATAATAGTTAATGAAACATCCACATGATAATAGTGGAAATAAAATAAAAATATCACTTTGAATAAAACATAATGAAGTTTCCATGTAGAAAAAAATTAGTGGTAAGTGAAAATATATATTTGTGAAGAAGTAAGCGGAAGAAATATAACCTTTTTCATATGAGAAAATATACCATTGATTTATTGAAAATGGATTACATTTTTTACTTCAAAATATTTTTAAAAATTTTGAAGGATAATTTAACCATATATACATAGAACATAAGTAAATATACTTACATTATGGTTATAATTTTATGATTTAATTTATTTCCACCATAATACCAACTTTTTCTCCAAATGATGAGTATTCAACATATATTGTTCATGTTTGTAGAACTAAAATATACTTTTAATATATCACATAATACCTAAAAGGATAACTATATATTCCTACAATGTTTAAACAATTAACACAACCCTAATAGATAGAATAAATCAATAAGATTCCCAAATGGATAGACCATCATATTAAGAAAAAAACATTAATCTCCAAAATGAAATTGTAATGTCTAAAGTTCAAGCTAAATCATTCCATATATAAAAATCAGAAAAAATTATTAAAAATATTCATTTATAATGTTGAAACCAAAAAAACATGTGGATTTGATCACATATTCTTCTGATAATAAAATAACAATTTTCTTCAAATAACAATAATCAATTTTAAAGTATCATAATTAAGATTTATATTCCCAAATAATTTAATCTCTATTATATAATAATAATTTCCCTAAATAACATGAATCACCAAAAAACCATATTAATGTCAAATAATATTTAAAAATATAAATCAGACTTTATTACTTAAATAAAATCTTATAATGATTGGTTGTCCTAAATAGTTTACGTTTCTCAAATCATGAACTTCTTCAGAAATACAACTAATCAACAAAAAAAAATTCATGGTAATATATATGATAAAACAAATATTATGAAAATAAAACTAATCATTATCTTTAAAATGGTTTAAGTAAAAAAATAATTTCCTACTAACTAAGACATCACATAGGCAAGTGGTAGGTGCTACACCCTTTTTAACCTTTGGTTATTAGTTCAATCCACAATGAATTTATAGATATGACTGGTTTTCCATTTACTTAGCCAGTAAAAATATAATACCTCTATCCTATTTAGAATTTTGATGAAAATACTTGATCAAAATATATCATATAAACCCTAAAGGTTGTCAATGTCTTTAAACATATCTCCACAAACTGATAAGATTATTCTTCATCTAAAACATTCTGATATGTAAATAATTGTGTTATATATAACATAAAAATATATCAAAACATAATTAATGTCTCTAAAATTAATCTAATTAAATAAAACATCAAAAGAGTAATAATTAATTTAAATATATGATCATCCATAAATCTACCATTAAATCATAATTCATACATCCCTAAAAATAAACACCTTCACTCAACATTCTTCATAACCCATTAACAATTTTTTTAACCTTATTTCTTAATATTTCCTTCCTATAATGAAATATAAATCATTACCTAGGATTTATAAATTCACAAAAATTCTCCTTGATGTAATCTATACCTTTCATATGTCATTTACTATTTCTTTTTCTTAAACAATAATTGAATTAAGAATTTCTACAAATTAATCTACATTGTCTTATTGATATGTTCTTGATCTTTCCCCATAGAACATTAATTTTCATAACTCCTATACTCTCTACATTTAAAACATTCAATCGGATCCTTAGGAATATTTTTCCCCCATTCATGGAGTTGGTCAAATTATTCCTTTTCTGGTCGTATATTATTACATTATTACATCATATACCAAATATAATACATCTTACAATCATTCTAAGACATGTTAAATGGTTCTTATTCACACACTATTGATATATATTTTGTTAAATATTTTTACCGTTATGATAATTTTCATTATAACATCAATGGAGCTTCAGTTCTATTTCATTAGAATCATTAGGATAAATACATAGACCCAGATGTCTAGGATCTGGTGGAATCTGATACTCAAATATATATATATATATATAAAGGGTTAGTTAATCACTTAATGTGTTATTATAGATACAAGATTGTATTTCACTATATATGTTGTCCTCCAAAATTGGAATACAACAATTTGGGGTTATGATGGACCACATCATGGCCATATCTGCAACCGATTTCCTCGAATGAATAACCCAAACTTTTTTTCCTCCCTATAAACATGAGTGACAAAAAAGTTATGTTGTGTTTACTTAGTGAGAAATTCAACCCAACGAGGAAGAATTCTCCAAGGCACATTACGTGTTCTAGTTTTTAAACATTACACCTATCTCTCACTGTCAGAATCAATCCATAACAAACTCCATTTATATTGACTTATGTTTCAAAATACATATATCATCACCCATAACTGAGAATCATAAGAAAAAAAATACTATTGTAATGGAATAATAATCCCTTGACAAAACCACGATAAGTTCGGGAGAATCCTCCCAAACCAAAGGGCCCTGGGGTGCAAGAGGCTTCCCCATCAACATTAACATTGAGCCATTGGTTTATTGGAGGTATCTATCGAATATACATTACCATTTAAAAATGTATATAGGTTTAACTTATTAATCATAACTTGTGAAAGATATTTATGACGAACCATAATATTATTTACTATATCAAAAATCAATTCGATTTCACATTCAGACCACCACAACATTTTTTTACAACTATTATTAATTTTTTCCTTCTCTAATCTAGTGATTTACTAAATACAAAAAAATTTATTGTGATTATATTCATAAAATAACTATAAAATATCAAATTTGGGGGATAAACACTAAGATATCATTAACCATTTTATCATAAAATATATTTTTTACATAAAATAACTATAATGTTCCCTAATATAATAACCATTTTTATTATAGATTACATTCATCGAATACCCAAATAGTATCCTAACCACATTGGGATCTAAATTAAAATTCGATACCAACATTAAATATGAATCCATAAACATAACATAATATTTAGTTTGGTTCATAAATTCTCTTTGTTTCATTTTAATGATCTTCTTAGGTTTCAATTTCATGAGAATTAGTTCATAAACCATACATAAAAAATCACATTTTTAATAATTGGACACATTTAAACAGTATCCATTTTGCCACAATATAGAACATCCAAAAATAAGGTTATTTTTTCATGACAAAACTTAATTCCATTTAATTGGATTTTTTTTATTACCCATCATTTTACCATATAAAAAACTTTTTAAATTAGGGGATGAGAACAAAAAATATTGTACAATACATAAATATAATTTATAAACAAATTCATCAATCCATGAAAACATATAAAAAACATTTTCAAAGAATGATATGGTCTCTAAATAAAAATTTCATACCCATGAAATCACCATATATGACAAAATATTTTCAAAAAAATTACATAATAAAACATAAAGGGAGAAAACTGAAAAAGGTTTCATTCGAAAAATAATAAATTCATGATTACAATTTCACGAAGTTATACTTTCCACCCTTAAGAAGTGGTAAATAATTTACATTAAAAATAATCTCATTACATAACTTCTTAGAAATCAAAAATCCATAGAGTGTGTAGATATTATATATAGGTAACTCAGGATATTATTTTCTATATCAATCTTATAAATGGGAAAAACATACAATCGTCCTCTATACCCAATTAATTGGACAGATATCATGAACCCACACATCCTTGGTTCATAACCTACCCCACCCCACCCCCATCCTTACTTTATAACATTACCAATAATATATCATTTATAATGCAACCAAATTTCATTTTTTAATAACATAACCACCAATCACAATATTATAATAAAACAACTTGTCAGAATAAATAATTTCTAAGTACCATAACAAAATCATAACACATAAAATATTTAAATTTTCAACATTACCCTCATTTAATGTAATTCCCACTCCTACAAGAATATTTTTGGTTATTAAAACCTCCAACCTATTTTAAAAAAACAATACCAAATTACAAAATGAAATAGAAATTGGGTTTTTCATTGAATTTAATATTAAATCCTTAAACAGAATATAAAATTTAAATAATTATAATGGTGGTATAAAAACTCACGTCCTTCATATACATTATAATATAAAATTCATTTTTTATTTTGTAATGAAATTCAAACATTCGAAAAAAATATTACCTTTTAAAATAAATTTAATGAAAGAAAAAAATACATTATAAAGAGATGAATTTCATATAATTTTTTCCATAAAATAATTTTAAAAACATGTACATGGAAAGGATAATTTTTTAAAATAAATCTTAAAAACATTTAAAACAATGATTTATGTTAATGTAACTTTTACCTTGAGTCTGATTCATCTTGTTTATTCTTTATCATAATGAATAATCAATTTTTGTTAATTATTTACACTATTATGAATTTTTTAAAATTTAATAGTTTCATTATTTAACTTATTTCCATTTCATATAGAATTTAATATCAATTATTTTACATTGAATGACTTGAAGATATTAGTATTATATGTCCAAATGTCATCGATTGGTTTAATATGTTCAATGTTTTAATTATTTCAACATATCCAGAATAAAAATATTGAAATAATTAAAAAATCATAAATATTTCTTTTAAAACCAATAATTAATTTTTTTTAATAAAAATGAAATATGTTACAATCATGGATATGGTAGTTTTTTTATATGTATTAGTAAAATTCTACTTTCAACATCCAATTTACAAAGTATAGAAGTAATCTTTTATCATTAATAAATAATGATAATATCATAATTACCAAATATTTTATTTTAATATACTTTGATATATCATCAATGTGAATTGGTGATGAAAAAAATAGGATCACTTCATGGAGGTGGTAGTTCACACGTACACACAAATGACATTATCATTTTTTACTGAGTGGAAGGTAACTAAGAAATTGAGATATTATAATTTCATAATGATGAATTTTTCGGGAATATGATATTTATGTCACATAGATCACATATATTAATTAAATATATCCTTATTACCTTCTATGTAAATAGTTATTGAATAAGAAATCAACCCACCTCTCAAGGCGGTAGTCTACTATACAAATGAGGGACGTTATCCTATCCCATATATTTTATTGTGATAAGGTCTATTTTATATCATAATTACAAAAGTAAATATATTTTATAAATATCATATATATTCTTTTAATCCAACATTATAAAAATCCATGAGAGAATATGATGAAAAATGAATTACATCGGTTCGCAAGGTTTTACACTACCATGCACACGAATGATGGTTCTATTTCCCATTTAATGAAATAAGTGATTGATTTAAGATATTACCTTAGAATAATACAATTTTATTATATATTAAATATTTGATCAATTGTATCATCATAATTAAATAAAATTTTAAGTATTTGGAATAAATAAATTAAAAATGTTCGGTTAAGCACAATACATCTTCTTCAGAAATCATCCATATGTTAGCACAAATTCCCATCAGAGGATATATTTCCGATTAAAAAAGTATTACAGGATATGGGTGTGGAATTAAGTAATTAATATTTCATTTATTTCTTAAACAAAAATTATTTGAAGCTGTCAAGTGGAGAAAAGATTGGGTTTCCTTTTATAAATGGGAGAGAGGACACACTTGGAATTTTCAAATAGAAAAAGATATAATATGTTTTTAAATTTCTAAATGAAACCAAAATGAACCATTATGGATAATTATATTTCGCAAGATATAAATATTTCCATAAAATATATTTTATATATGTTTTAGTTTATTTTATCCCTTATCTGTTTAGTTTAACTCCACGGTAAACTCGTTTTCACCAAAACCACAGTAAAATATATTTATGGTTTTAACTATCCATTATGAGAAAAAAAATAACATAAATTTTTTATATAAGATAAATAAATATGATTTAATATATGAAATACATTTTATAAAATTAAATTCAAATTATTCATGGAATTTATTTTAAGAAAAAACCTTTAGAAGCGATAAAAATTAGCTTTTCAAGAACTATATTTTTCAAGCATAAGATGATTTTACATTAAATCAATGAATAGGAATAATAATTATATTAATTTCAGTTAATATTTATAGATATATAATATATAATTTTCTTTAGAATAATTCCTCAAAATAGATAATATTAATTATTTCAAATTGATATAAATTATTATCTTTAAAGTAGTTCTAAAAATTGAGTTTTTAAACCCAAACATAAAATTATAATAAAAGTCATTATAAATTTGGTTCAAATGTTTTATATTAGATTGAATATAAAGAAATAATAATTAATTTTATTTAAATAAAACAAAAATTAAAATGGTACTATTAAGTTACATAATTATTTGAAAAAATGAATGTTTTACAAAAAAATTTATTTTCCACCATTCAATGAAAAATAAATACATTCCATAAAATACGAAAATTTAAAACTAAATTATTTTTAATAAAATGATTTTAAAAATGAATTTAATTTTATAATATAATTTTTCTAAAATCTATGTAAATTAATTATAATATTTTCCCATTAAAACTTATAAAAATGATATTTTGAGAAAACTAATTTTAATGAAGAACATTATTTCATAGAAAATGATTGATTATTTAGTAATAATTTTTCAATAATTTTATATTTATTAAGTCATTTATATGTATATTTCATAAATTATTAAATAATATTCATACCAACCGGTTTAATGGCTAGGTTGTAATAGAAAAATTTAAATAATAACATTTTGTGGTTCATTTATGTTCTGTGTTATGTATCTTGTATATTATCTCAAGTTTTTTTCTCAAAAAATATCAGGTTTTTACATTATATATGTATAAATTATTGTTTTCTAGAAATATTACCACTTATTTTTGGGATTTATTTATGATATCATAGATGATTTACAAAATTCTAAAACAATTTTCTATATTTTAAAACAATTATGCTATTTTTGGGTGATTTAGAGAAGGTAAATCCATTTAACATCCCAATGATATCTTTATATTCATAAAATACATTTAAAAAAATTTAAATTTAGATAAATGTGATGTGATCATTAAAAAAAGTAAATTTATTTCTTCAAATATCATAGTAATTCTTATATACTAAAATTTATTTCTCCCGTAAAACTGAAATAGAGGGGGTTTTCAAATTATTTACAATTTTGTTATGAAATTAATGAAATACTATTACAATTAATATTTAGATTATATAATTATAGTTAATAATAAAAATTTAATAAATATGTTTGTATATAATAATTATTTACTAAATTAGTGTTTAAACATGTTAATTATAATTTATATGTAACATAAAATTATCTTGTATTTTGGTTTCTTCAACATTAATATTATAAAATATACTGTACCTATTATTATATAAATACATCTTGATTTCATATTGAATTGTGTTTTATTAATTTATGGTTTTAGTTATCATATGAAATACACCAAATCTAAAACATTTTCATTTATATAGGAAACTAATTTTATCATTCTTTTACATTCTTAATCGAAATATTAATAAAAAATTCAACTGTCGAAAGGTTGAAGTGAAGTTTTCTTATAAATTAATTCATGTAAATAATTCAATATTTTCCTTAAATAATATTTTTTGAATCCTTTTTCAAATATAAACACCAATATTGATTTTTTATTTTTTGGTTTATTTATTTAACTTCATATATAAAAATTTCAAGATATAAATTTTATGAAATAACTAAACATACTATAAAAAAAATCAATACCCAGAGGTTAGATATGAAATTATATGATATAAAAAAAATTAAAAAAAATTATGAATCATTATATAAAAATTATTAAATTTACCATAAGATTATAGTAAATAATATTTGACCAATTCTAATTTACAATAAAAATATAACTTATAAAGTTATCAATCAATTTTTATGTTGTTTTTTATTCAAAATATTAAATATTTTCAATATTTAATTTCAATAAATTATTAGAATGGTTCTATGTTTGATAAATTTTGTTATCCAAGCTAGTATTTATTGTCAAAAACAAAATATTTTGTTTTATTTTTCATATAAAAAATATCCTCAGTGAGGACTCATTTATGTTCCTTATTATAAATTAATTATAAAGCTATACCTCGTTGAGAATTTAGTTTTTATATCAAAAGAGTTAGTTTTCATTATAATTTTGAGGTGTGGAATTATAATCGGTAATGTCTTCTACTGTGTAATGATATTTACAAAAATGAAATAAGTCATATGGATAATATAATATTTCATAAATTACCTTTTCTTTCTCAATATATAATTGAATCCAAAAAATGTAGGAAAAAGCAAAAAAATGATGATGTAAAAAAATTACCAATTTGATAGAATTTCTTTAATCCATGTATATTAGGCATGTGGTAAAATGAAAAAATGTTATTTTTTTAATTATATTATATCATTTTAAAATTATGTATGGATTTATTAATAATAATATTTATTCTTTTAATGTTTAAAGGTATTGCATTATGATTATGTAGATTATGATGAAAATGATTATCTATCAACATATTTAATCAATCGGTTTAGTTTTTCATCTAATAAAATTAATTTATTCCCAAACGGTTTTAGTTTGTATTGGAATGAAATTATGGGGTACTATAAAAATATTATATCATTGTATTAGGTAAGATAATATATAAGATACCATAGTGGGGTACTATTTTAAATATAATATTCATTTCATTGGGAATTCAAGGTATTGTTTTGTGACATAGGGCCTTTGGGATTCCAGTAAATATAATTTTTTTCCTTTGGGATAATTATTATATAAATGGTAGACATAGTGGTATATAGTATTAATGTGATCACTAGTGAAGACAACTAGATACAGGGAGATGGTTAAGGGTGCAACGGTAGTGTGACCTATCACTGGTAGCATCGAATGGGTGTTAATTCATGGAATTGGTTGAGGTGGTTCTAGAGTGGATTTGTACAATGAAAAGCTTTGTGTACATCGATGATAATATAGTGGGAGAAAGGGATATTTCAATATGGACCTTAAGGTAATTTCATTAGCTTTAATTCGTCTAGTCATTTGATCCATTTATTCTGGTCATTCTAGTCTAGTAAGGGTTCAATATCAACCCAATTTAATTTCAATTTTAAATAAAAATTACTAAAAATAACATTAGTATTTGGTGTAAGTTGGAGGTAATAATGTGTAAATAATTGAGGTACATAAATATGTAAATCAAATAAATATATAACTCTTTCTAATGATCCAGAAAAAGAATGTGTAACATTCCTCTTTTCTCTACTCATCGATACCCTTTAAATCCCATCACCGCATAGTGTTATTTTATCCCATATTATCCTTTGATCTATACCCTACGGTTATTTCCTGACTCAGTAAAATCCATCATCACCATTGGTTCCACAATATGGGGACTGTCATATGATATCATACTCCAAGTCACATAGTATATTAATGCCACGTCCTGAACAGAATTCATGACCCCACCTTAGTTTCATCTCATAACTCCTACGTTATATGTATCATCATATAAAACAGAATAATCCATCCTCATCACACATAATATCATCTTGAAGTAGTTATAATTTTCATGTATCTATTAAATAATCTCGTTCAACCTCAATAGAGTGATTCCTAACAGACATAAGAAATATGACCATCTTTATTATCATAACAGGTCATAATCCTTCTTTTCTCCACTCAATTGTCCTTATAAAAATATTAATAAGATACCCCTTTCAAATAAAACATATAGATACCATCCTAGGTCTCTTTTCATCTCAAAGAACACCCTATCCCTTACTGATATTGTTTTTAGGAAATACATACTCACAAAAGTGCTAAGTAGAAGTTGTCCTGATCATAGGTGGTCGAACAACATCCTGTATCTTTCTATATAAAATTTTCGACCCAAACTATTCTACCCAAGCACATTAATCATGTATGAAACAAAAAATTATTAAAAAAAAGTTTATGAATTTTTTTTAAAGGGAAAAAATTCCTACTTATAATAGTTACCAGACAATCTATGCTCCACCTAGCCTCATCCATGATCACCCATGCCACGTTCAAGAACACAATTCCACCTGAGCTCATATCCCAATCCATTAAATGATAATAAACAATTATAATTTATTTTTATAAATAATTATAGATATTAACAATCAACCAAAACTATGTTTATATTTATCATCACACTAAAACCTCAATAAATTGCCCACTAAAATTCCTTGACACATGACTAACGTCATCTCAAGTACAAGGCCTTTAACTTAACGCCCTATAAAATTCTAATATAAACCAATTTCATAGAAATTTCTAAATAAATTATGTTTTTGACTTAAATTAATAAAATGGGGAACACCATCATGAGTTCACCTTTTAGTGACCTCTTATATCCACCACTAAAGAAAGACCAATATTTCTCAGACAATTTCACCATAATCTGGTGAAATAATATCTAAAAACTATTCTAAAATAATCATGAATCATATGTCTAGAAATGGTTAGTAATAAAAGAGATAAACATAGAATATAATTCCTCTGATCACCAGAGAAATGAATTCATAATCACCCCTATCCAAATGCGGCAGAAGAATGGGTGTGTAAGAGGGAATTTACAAAGAAATAACCTCTCCCAAACTCCCCCTCCCCCCTAAATCCAAAAACAACCTAACCTAGAAAGGTTGGTTTTTCTATTTATTACTAAATAGTCACCCAAGAACCATTAAAATCATAAACATGGGGTTCATGAATTGAATACCTACCACTGGTGAATTTCAGATCCAGGACCCCAAATTCATGACCTAAAATGCGTGAGATGATGTATCCTTCTATCGGAAAACTACATTCCTGATGTATACTAAGGATAACGATGTAAATTAATTTTATGAGGTGCTATGAATCCATGAAACTGTGTTTAAGGTATAACCACCTCATCTTTTCATGTTTTAATGACATGAACCATGGTTCATGGAATGAACTATTGAATGATACTAATGTTTTTATCCTCACAAAACAGAAATTTCCTACCGTGCATATCTATGAATAAGAGAAACCAATCAAGCTTTATTCCATGTCAAAAATTAGATGTTTGAGATGGCCAATTTCTTAGTTTATCGAACCAAATCCAATTCATTTAAAGACCCCTACTTCTTATAAAAAAAATCAAACTTCTTACAAAATGTAATGACCTGATAATTAATAGAGCGTTACAAACTCCCCAATAAAACACTTATCATCCATAAGAAATCATGGTAATCCTTAAACCATGTCTCCTAAACTATTCTGGTTTTCAATTCACAAGTATCTAAATGTATTCCATATCATAATTTGAAATATTATTCTAATCTGTGACAACAAAAACCAATTATAAAATTCCCCAAAAAGTGAGCCATACCCTCACCAAAAGTGCCAGTATTTAGTTCGTTATCACCATACTCATCTGTTAGGATAAAATGTAGTCTCATCAACTAATTAATCTATGTGTATTATGGTGTCTTCCTAATATTGATCCACATAAAAAGGAAAATTTTGATCCATGGTGTACTCCACTATATGATTGGCCTTACTGAAAACTCACTTCTAGTGGTCTATATCCCCACCAACCACATTTCTAACAATGATAATGGTGTTTTTTCAACCTCAAGATATCCAATTCCACACAAAACAGTAGTTGCAACTCCTTTGGCTCACCATTACTAATAGTTCATGGTTTCACCAATCGACATACTACAAAATTACCAAATATCATTGAATTTAATATCAAATGTATCATAAGATCATATAATTATCTACACCATATTTCTTTTCCAGACATATATTGTAACTTCTCTATTATACGACCAATCAATATAGTTGTTGTGATCCCCCTAAGAATAAACACACTACTCGTATGACTTGATCTTAGAACATAGAAACTCAAAATCAAGTCTCATGCAAATTAAATTACTCCCACAACACATCATACGAACCCTGAATCTGGTATTTTCAAAGGAACTAGATAAAATTAAATATTACACAACTCTAGTATCCCCGTGATACCACAATTGTACATATGTTTATCCCACATTTTAAATGACCCTTCTTCCTAAGGGGTCACTCAAACATGACTGATATGATGCTCCCCACTGTATGAGTATCATTATAATTTCCATATGGAACCAAATGCACAATCATTGGGGACCATGATTCATCCATTACCACAAATAATGGAGGGACATTCCCATCTCTCACTAACCCATGTTATGAAAAAAAAATCAATGATTCCCATCTCCTACCAACCACAAATTATATCCTCCTAAAATAAATGTTGTGGTCTGTACTATACGGTTCCCCTTACATTAATCCTTAATAATGAACCCCATAGGGTTATCATAAACATGCCTCCTTTATAACACCCCTTTATATTATAAAAACCCTAAGCCATCACACCCATGTCTTTCTCTCCCCTACACTACTATCATGACACAACTCGAGTCCCTTCAGATCCTGAATAATTCTTAGTAGACACACACACTACTGGATCACCAAGCCACAATTACAATAAGGATACATAATTACCCATCACACACATTACCTCACAAAAAATTCCCTAAAAATACACACCGACACTTATTGTCATTATCATGTTAGAGTGATCCGCAAAGATCCCACTCATAGGTTCCTTCTCATCATCCCATGTGGTCGCACCCAAAAACACATAGTGTATACTTATATACACCCAATCACACACTCAAATCAAACTCACATTAGATAAAACTCACTAAAACATAGCTCGTAGTTTTATCTCACTGATCATCCCCTTCGGGTATGTCATACTCGCTAAAAATCCCAACAAATATAACACATTACAAGTAAAATCACATGATCACCAACCACAAGGTCTTCATTCAAAACCCATGAGTGTATACCCTTGAACCCACCATAAATCCCAAAAGTGTATCACAAGAAATAAAACATCCAATTATTTAATAGATAATTCCCTTTGATCCGGCCTAAAAAATACTCTACACACTTCACATATCAAATACCCAAGGCACCTCACATGTCATTATTGAACTACCTAGTTTGGTTAATTTATATTCCTCCAATAATATTTGTTAAGACACCCTATATATTGTTATTTACACTTTATGTAACAAAACCCCCTTACTATTGGAATGTTGTGTCTTCGCTCATATCATTCCTCAGGCATTAAATTCTTGTTTTGACTTAGTAAGGATCTTTGAGATTCCCATAAAAAATGTATAGTATAATTTAAACTAGAGAACATACTTCACCAGGATCCACATAAACTACCATCAGATACAATAACATGGTCTATAAGAGTATTATTACAAAAACATTTTATATTGGAAAACACAATATTAGTCATTTTTTACACTTCAAACCACTGAAACATTTTTAAAAAAATCCAATTTCATATAAGAATGAATATGTTATGTGATTCCTACGTGCTTAATCATGTTATATTGATATGATCATCATACCAACAATCCAATTTCAAATATAATAAATTAAAACCACTAATAAAGAATCATATTAAATAAAAAGGTCATTCATAACACTGAAAACTAAGAGAAACATTATTTTCACCCCCAATAACATGGACATCCCATCAAAATGTATTCCTGAATTACCTCTATGAGGATCATAACATGATCTGAAACATTCATTGGAAAACAATTTAATACAAACCCAATTAATAATACAAAACAAAAGCATTTATAAAACATTCAAATGCCCTTATTTTGAAACAGATTTACAGATGATGTGCTACATGACTTCAGGCATGAGTCCTCATACACTAAAGGATTCCGACTAATAGTAAGGGTGTAACCAACAGAATATTGAGACTATTACCTTGAATATGATTCGTATACACAAATAAAATAACAAAATGATACCATCACTAACATCCAATTACACATAAATAAATAAAAATTGTGCTTTAATAATAATAATTTGGAAGTATACTAACTCATGGTTAAGACGACATACAACAATAAATACCTATTGGGTCAGTATTTAAAAAAACAAATAAAAAATACTCACACTATCCCCCACTACAATATATGGGCCTCTACCCAAAAAACGATTATCTTGATATGCTCTATCTTAATCTATTACCCACCCTATTTTTTGACATAAAAGTGGGAATAAAATCTATGTGCACACTAATGCGCCCATACTCGGTGTGAGAAATATATCTAAATGGGGTCTCATTGACTTCCCCATATATAGTCCATCATATATCTCTATGAATGAGAGAAATTAAACATTTCATTCATGTTTCTTGTGCAACGTGTGGTAACTAGGAACCATAAATCTGAAACATTACGTCACCTTGTGAAAAAAAATGCTACCAAGACACCTGATCATACTTAATTGCATCTGTATTATAATCCACCTCTTCTCCTCATCATATCATTCCATAATACCTAATGTATAACATGCATACAAAAACAAGGGTCATGACATTATCTTAACCACTTCCCACTATATAAATGAATAGGTAAAATTCATATAACTCCTTCTCAGCCCACTACCTTATCACTCAGGGTCGGGTCTATCATCCATGTCTCATGTGTCACCACGACCGAGCCCCTTGTGGGCATTCAACTACCCTGACCCAATACTACTCACGAAAAGGTCATCTTCTATGACCCTAGACTACTCAAGGAAAGAATTGTTGTTATCACCAAATAATACATAATGATTGGACCTTATATATTCATCAATCCATGTCATATCACTCATGACATAGTTTATTAGGCCTTCACACTGAAAGAGATTCCCATTTTTTAACCAATATCTTATCAATCAAGGTATTACAAAACATTAATATCCACTATGACATTGTTTAAAATATATCAGTCTTTCCAACCATCATTTTCATGGAAAGGCTAAGACATAGTATCAACTATTATATCAATATATTTCTCAAATCATAGGATGGAACATAAAACAACATTTTGCTATTGTAGCCTATCACATGGCTCACCATCTCAACACCTAGTAACTACTCACTCAAAAGTATCCCCTTAGATAATATATCTCAACATGACTATTAGGGTTTTCATTGAATCCTCTAGACCTATCACAATATTTACTCCTGGATATCATCTCAATAATTTCACCACATAATGATACCATAACCCGTATGCTCCTCCAATCATGGACCAACGATCCTATCTAAACTCCCCAAATACCCGCATCATACATGGCTAGGACATGTTGGGACTATAAAAAGATTTCCTACTATATATTCCTTGGTATCCAAATACCAAATACTAATCCAAACCCACAATCCATACCATGATCCCATCTCACATCTCCTAAGGGTGTCTCCCCATAATGTCACCAGAAGGAAACCCTCTCAATCATAAACTATATTTTCCCAAAGTACTCATCCTACTCATAATTATGTATAATAACTTTCTACAACAACATGGGGGGGTTTTTCCTACCCCACAAACGATGCATGAATACATCTTTTATCATCATAGGGCATAAGGCCTCTCTCATATAACCTACCAGACATTGGATAACCCACCCAGGATACCCACATCGCATATTGCATCTTATAAAACCTATGTTTATCGTTATATCATAAAAAACCATCTCCCCTATGTTATAGTGTCTTTTGGTTATCCCAACTCACCAAATCGTTAAAGAGTACTTATCCCGAACATATGATGTCAAACACTCTCTTATTGATTTATTTAAGAAATATCAATCCATTACCATTAAAACTAAACAAAGTAGAAAATATTGTAGTAGTAAATTATTCTTAACAATCATTTGGATTTTTATTGAAGACCTCACCTACCTCTATCAAGGATTATCCTCCCATTCCTTTCTCCACTAAGACTCGTCCAATCCCATCCATCTGTCTTCTAAGCTTGTTAAACCTTATGAGATCCTATCTCATGGACATCAACAGGATAAATAATTATAAAAAACTATATTTAACTATATAAAATAATGAAAAATAGTATTAATTGATCAAAATATCATTAGGAATGTTTGACATTCCTAAAAATTGAACTACTTCCCATCAAATGTTCGCGGAACACCATCAACACCATCCTATGTAAAATCCATATCACCCAAAACCTATTCAAATCCTAATTTCAACCAAATTCCTATAACCCAAAATAAATTAGGGAAGGAGCTTACCTCAACGAAAATGCAGATATAGGGTGTGGGTTTTAACCAATAAAGGATATTATCTAACCAATGTTTATGAAATTAATATCATGTTCAGACAATTTGACCATGCTTTAAAGAAATTGTCTATAAAACCTTTCTTGGAATAATCATGGATTAACAAACATTAAAATGGTACCAATAACAGAGAATGATGAAAAAATATTACATATTATCTGTGAAAAATGTATCTAGAACAACCCATAACAAAATGGGATTGAAAAAGGTGTCTAGGAAGGGATAATGGGTCAAAAAATAGCCTATCCTATGCTCCCCACCCCAAACAGTCATGAAACACCTCAATCTAGAAATTTCACAATTTCCCCTACTCAATAAATAGTCATCCATGATCCATTAATGGAATGTACAAAGGTATCACATCATTAATTCCAACAAAAATAGCATTTTATGACCTAAACAATTCATTCACACCAATAAATCTGTATGCATTGGGATCATTAATTTTTTCAAACCCATTTCAAGAACAAACAAAGGTTCACATTTTAATTATTATGATGAATTTTCTTTAACTCATAAAGATTCATTCAGGGAATGAACTCTCAATCCCTTGTAAAATTCAATGTGGGAATCAAGGTTCATAATTTAAACTACTGTATAATGCTAAAATTCAGCTCTTGGGTAACATAAACCTTCCTCAAATTTCCAATGATTACCTAAAAACTTGTCATTCCTCATTTATAATCAAAAAAATGTATCATTTATATGTCCAAATTTTAAAATAATTTATCAAAATCTAATTAAATTAATGAACCATACTCTACATAAAAAAATAAAACATCCTCTAAAATGTGACGACTTTAAAATCCATGAGAATTTACAATAAACCCATCCAGTTACCTGTATATATAATCATGATTACCATGTGATATTAATCAATCATTAAGTATCATAGTAGAGTTAGCATCAATAATTACATAATTAAACAACACATCACATAAATTTAAAGCTTATAAATCAAATAATTGTATTTGATAAACATTTCCCCCTCAAAAATCCACTGAAAATTCTTTTTGAGTGAAAAAAACTTTTTAATCACTTTATCAAACATTTCATATGATTATAACTAGTTTTAATGTGAAAAACTCATGAAAAACATGTAAAATGTAAATTCATTTAACATATAGTCAACAATATAAATGGGAAAGCATAATCTATCCATAAAAAATCATTTCAAATATAATTTGAAAAATGAAACAAAAGAAATACTCAAGCACCAAATGTTAGCTGAATAAAAGATCCATTGTATAGAAACACCTGCCTCATAATCCTCATAACCTCATCAACATCATTAAATATATTCAGAAAAAAAAAATTGGATCAACATAATCCTAGAAACCAAGATATTTGATTAAAAATTTAAAACCATAATTTTATATATAATGATAGTTATTTCCAAATAGAGCACCATAAAAAGAGATCCATAGATGAAGAAGTAATTGTAGAAGGATAGAGAAAGAGAATGATAATGAATTAATAGGTTTAATTAAAATAATTGAACAAAACATCAAAGAGTCCACAAATAATCTTAGTTAAAGATAAATACATGGAAAAGAGGCTAAAAAAAACTTGATAGGAAGGGATTTTAAATTTATAGGAGCATGATGATAAATTTTTTTATAAAATATTTTTAGAAAACATAGTTCATCCTTTCAGTTAAAGAAACCATGAAAAAAAATTGGCGTACCTCCGGTCAAATTATTTTTTATCAAATATTGTTAGAAAACATTGTTTTTCCTCCGGGTACTTTATTTGAGGGAAGACATCACTATCCCTCCGGTCACATTATTTGAGGGTAGACATTGCAGACCCTCCAGTATTTATTTGAGGATAGGCATCACTATTCCTCCAGGTTACATTTCTTGGGGATGCCTTCAAGACATCGTTACATGAGACACATGGTGTAAGGGGGCACATGGTGCCAGGTTACATGACAGAGATTCCGGCATTGGCCGAAGAAGGTTACACTCCATGGTGGCTGATGAGCACTAGTAGAGTCAATATTTATTTGTGAATTTTACCATTTACTGCTTTCTTTATAATTGCATTCCTTCTTAAACACTCATACTAGGTACGCACCATTGGGTGGTTTCCTACTGATATTCGTCTGACACCCTACATGGGTCCTTCGGGACGCGTTTAGACATTATGGATTTATGTGTACGAAAAAAGTCCAGCATCAAGAGCCGGGTTGTATTAGCTGTTGCTTGGAGATATTATGGACCATGAGGTCTTACCAAGCTAGTGTTACCCTATTTTGTTTTTTCTTTTCTGTTTTGGCATGCTTACTTGTTGCAGTTACAGTTGGTTAGCTATTGGCACCCTTTTATGTTCAGATATGTATGAACTGCTTTGAATGCATGTTTTCTTACTCAGTAGTAGTTACATGTGATTAGCATGTTGTTTTATTTATTTCTGGTGTGTTGTTATATTAATTACTTCCACTGTTTATTGATGTGGAATGCGCTGCCACTCTGCGAGTCTGGTTCGAGTCTGGTGAGTCATTTATTCCGCTGCATCTTTATAGCTATACTTGTACCAGTACTGTTATTATTATCCTCTAGGAGGGTATAGCCTCCCCACTATACTTTTCAAACCCTCTCTACTAGTCATCAGCCATTTTCATTTGGGTAGGTGCACCTAAGGTAGTATCACCAGACCCGTTTAGCACTGTCCGGGTGACTATTCATGTATGAGTTGATACAAAGTGGTATCAAATGAGTTCATTATAGGAATTTAGTAGCAACATGTTACTGGATACTAATGAGATTGAGAGTTCTTTTTTTAATTTTTCTGGTTTTACTATTTTTTATATGGTAGACTAGAGATAGGTTGTTAATAGAACTGGGTTTCTAGCTTGATCTAGTGTGCCTGTAGCCCCAGGTAATGTGATGTATGATGTATCCATGGGTAGGATTTGCTATTTTCTTTTTTCTCAGATTACAGTTTATATGATTTCCACCTCGGTGTCTCACTTGGTTTGTGAGGTTATTGATTTTGATATGTGACCCTTGACCCATTTTGGTACAGGAGAATTGGACCTTGGCCCGATATGGCTTGGTGAGATTGTTTGGCTTTTGATAGGCACATTTTTAGGGTATTTCAATTACATAATTGCATGTATGCTTTGTGAAGTGATAATACCATGTGAATAATTTCAATTACCATGATTGTATGGATTGAAATGTGAATAGGTGAAATTTATGATAGAATTTATTGTCTGTTTTAATGTTTATTCCATGCTTTATATTTTTATATAATTGCATCTGAAAGGTTATTTTGGTCTGGCACTTGTATGAGCAGTAAGGTACTATCAGTTGAGGTGATTTTGATCACCAGGATTGTGTGACTCGGTCATCGGTTTGATGAAATGTTGGGTGTCAGGACGGGCATTGCCTGAGGTACTTTTGATACTTGGCTCTATTAGGGGCGGGTAAGGAGGCCATGAGGTAGGGTTGTCGTGGGGCATGGTTATAGTGGGAGAGAGTAAGGGTAGTTGTTTTATACTACCTCATTACTTCATTCCTTATATGCATTGAATATGTATTGATATATATGGGTTGTCTGACAATTTATGGTATTCATCAGGTTACTCTAAGATGTATCGATGGAGCATCAGGCGGGTGATGGTACAGTGCCACAGGTGCAAGATCAGGTTCAGGATCCAGTGCAGGCAGAGCAGGAGCCGCAGGTATAGGCTCAGGGAGAGGATCTGATTCAGGATCCAGGGCAAGAAAGACAGCATCATGGTTTGGTAGTGTTCATGCCATGGCTCGATTAGTAGCTCTGATCTAGCCTAGTGCGTTTCTTGTAGGGGATCTACAGAGGTGCTCAAGGTATAGAGCAATCTATGGAATATCTGGAGTGGGAGTTCCAATCACAGCACCCACTGCTTTTTCCGGGTGAGGGTGGTCTGTAGGTGACTAAGATCTGGATAGAGAGCATGTAGATGATATTAGAGAAGCTCGATATGCCTCTAGGGTAGAGTGTCATGCTGGTGACGAACATGTTGCGAGGACCGGAAAAGCAATGGTGGGATGTTCATGTTTAGGCTCACAGGCACAACAGATTGGCATGGAAGGACATCAAGGACAGGTTCTTTGAGAAATTTTAACTGGAGACCTGAGGGAAAAGAGAGTTCAGATGTTTTTGAGTCTTTAGAAGGAAGACATGTCGGTCATGGACTATGTAGCTACTTTCACCGAGTTTTCCCTCTTTGCACCTGGTTTCGTAAGAGATTACATGACTAGGGTGAGCCGCTTTGAGGATGGATCACGACACACCAATCAGGTCCTGGTAAATATATTCAACCTGCGTTCTTTCATAGAGGTGGTGAACCAGGCGCTCATATCGGAGGGCAACCAGAGGGATCAGCCCAGGTTGGTCGGGCGACAACTTCAGGTGATGGTTCAGACAGTAGGAAGTGAGGATGGGATGAGTTCCAGAAGGGCAGTCAGACTAAGGACTCATCTAGACCACCTCATAGAAGTTCTTCAGTGGTTTTCTTCTAGTGTGGACAGCCGGGACATGTTTCGACTCGGTGCGATAGGCCTCCAAATGAGTGTTAGGCGTGTGGATAGGTCGGGCACATTGAGATGTTTTGCAGGCAACCTTCTCAAATAGCTGGAATGCTGGGACCAGGACATATGGTGGAATCTGGAGTTGGTTCAGATTTGTTACAAGGAGAGGGTAGCTGAGGTTCAACTGCACATGGAGGACATGACAAAGATAGTGGGATCTAGCTGAGGGGTCAGTGTCCAGGGGCTAGAGTAGCACCACAGGGAGGTCAGGAATCAGGCAGTCGTACTTCAGTACAGGTGCATGTCGTGGAGCTTCCAGAGGATGATCATGCTGGTGAGCCTACGATAGATAGAGGTACACTACGGGTGTGGTCGTGATTTCCTTGTTCTCTTTTGGAATGACCTATAAAGGCGTGTATTTTTTGAGTGCAAGAGGTGCACAAGATTAATGTGGGCTGACTAGATGCTGGTTAGTGGGATTGGCACCTTCTCGGGTGTGTGATATATATATATATACATATACATATTTGTGAGATGCGTAGCATCAGGGCATCGAGGATATAGGTTACTAACTACTATAAATACCCCTTTTATCAGCGCTAAAAATGGCATTTAATGGCGCTAAAAAAGAACTATAAAAGCTGGTGAAGAAAAAGGGGTCCCCTTTATGAGCACTCCAAAAAGTGTTGATAAAGAGTCATTTTATCAGCGCTAAAAAAAGCACTGAAAAAAGGGGTCTTTTACCAGAGCAACAAAAAGTGCTGATAAAGGGTGCTTTAATAGTGCTTTCTTTTTATCACTAATAAAAGACCACTTTTATCAGCACTTTTTTTAGAATTGATAAAAGTAAAAAAATTTAAAAAATTTAAAAAATCCTACCAATCGGGGGGGCTTTTATAGCGCTTGATCCCCCCTTTTAATAGCACTTTCCAGCCCCTCTAGTGCTCGCATGACCCCTCTTACACCCTATATCAACACTACACCCACCCCCTTTATCAACGCTAGCCCCCCTAAACCACCCCCATGCACGCACCCTTTCCTCCACAAAGATTTGATCTCGAGACCTCCCCCTTGCGCCCCTAAAGGCTTTACCACTCTACCATATTGATTTGTTTTCCAGTTAATGACATATATATTTATTTATTTATATATTTAGTTATATTTATACATATAGTAATATATAGTTATATTAATATATATATAATCATATTAATATATATATTTATAGAGATATTAATATATATACTTATTGTAATATCAATATATATATGTAGCTATATTAATATATATATCTATAGTTAGATAAATATATAGGTATATAAATATTTATATATTAGTATTTTAAATAAAATAGATATTAGTTATTATTTAGATAATGCTAATATATTTTATATGTAAATATATTTTTTTATTTATATTTATAATTAAATTTTTTTGTGTTCATATATAAACAATATGTATATATTGTTATAAATTTGATAATAAATAGAAGATCAATATAAAAAATGATAAAATTTCAAATACATATTATCAATATGAATGTAATACCTTGGAATAGATTCAGTCCCCACTAAAAAACCAATAATACCCCCTTACATGAGGCTTAAAATCCTAAAAATGTTAAAAAATCGGGGTATCCCGACTAATAACTCAGTTTTTGAGGCCTTCTGGGCCTTTTTTGGCCTAAAACAATGACCTGGGTGACACTGGGTCACAAGGGTGTAGACCTCATCATGGGCTTTGATATAATATGTGATAGAGCTAAAACGGATACTGGGATTAAAAGTTATGGGTGTTTGAAGTTCAAGTTGCGTTTTCAACATATTTTGGGTCTTTTTTTAATTTTTTTAATTTTTTCAGTCTTCAAATTGTTATTAAATCACTATTACTCCATAATAATAAAAAAATTATTAATTAATAATATTTTTTAAATTTTTTTATAAGCCATTTTCACAAAATATCTTAAATCATAAGTGTAACTGTATATTTATACTTATCTAAATTATATTTAAAATTATATTTAATAAATAGATATTATATTTATATCAATATAACTATATCTATATATTTAAATATTAATATATATTTTTTAATGAAGTTTTCATTGGAAGTAGACCCATTATCAGCTCTTCTAAAAAATGCTTATAAAGACCCCCCCATTATCAGTGCTACTAAAAAAGCGCGGAGAATAGGGTACCCTTTAACAGTGCTAAAAAAGCACTGTTAAAGGGGGTACCATTATCAGTGATAATATACCGCTCATAACGGGGTACTTTTATCAGTGATTTTTTAGTGCTGATAAAGGTACTCTTTATCAGTTCTATTTTAGCACTGATAAAGATACTCCCCTTTATCAGCACTTTTTCGTTAGCGTTGATAAAGGGTGGCATTGGACTTGCCCCATTTTGTGGTAGTGACTTTAGGTTCTAGGAACCAAGGCCTCGTGAAGGCAGACACCAATGCAGTGTGATATACGTTGGGTGTCGGGAATGACACAGGAGCACTTATGAGGCACGGGGGTGATGATGTGTCACTGAAGGACTATGCGTTTGGAAAACAGGTTAGTGAACCTTGTTTGTTTTGAGTTTTGATATTTTGAGACTGATTTAGATGATTCCTAAGGTGGGAAGCCCCCCTGAAGAATTTATTTGGGACCTTTGAGACTAGGTATGTCTGGGTTACATTGGTCGGGGTGGTATGTTTGGTGCCATCTTAGGGTTTTGTTTGATATCTCATGGATGAGCTATGCTAAGGGGGGGAGATTATAAGACCACGGGTTCTTATAATGGGTCAAAATCCTGACCCTGTTTGAATTTTTGACTTGTTTCTAGAGGAAATGGGAAGTTTCTGGAAATTTTCAGACTACACGCTGTGTACTTTAAGTACACGCTGTGTATATTTTAATCGAGTGATCGGCCGTGTGCTCACCAAGTACATGTTGTATGATGACTGGTAGAAATTTCTTACTACACAGTGTGTAGTTTTTGACATGTCGTGTACTTGTGACAGTGTGGAGGCCATACATGTCGTGTAGGTCTGTTGGATGGGTAGAATTGTCTAACCAAGTACACATTGTATTCCTCCAGGACATGTCATGTAGTCTAGCTATGTATGAGAGAAATACAAGGTGTGTGGGTAAGTCAACGAGGAAGAGAAGAAAAACTAATTACACGCCGTGTACCCCTAGGTACACACCGTGTACTCATGTCGGCAGGTTCTGGAGAGTAATTCAGAAGAATTTCAGCAACCAAATGAACATTTATATGACATACACAGCGTGTAGTCATAAATTACACGCCGTGTTGTTTTTTTTGTGTTAAAACAGGCAGTAGCCTCGTATTGAGGCGGAATACACCATGTGTCGCCCAGTTTCGAGAACCAAGTATACTGGAGCTTCAAACTCATCCTTTTTCTTTGTCCAAAGTCAGATTCGATCATGGTTAGATGCATTGGAACCCCATCAGTAATTCCTTGATTCCACTTGATCCATTTTGTTTGATTTCTGTTCGAGAAAGAGTTATAGGGGTTTGAGTTGTTTTGATTCTATTATAGATCTACTGCGTTTTCGACCTAATTGGAGGTTGTTACCAGAGGATTAGCATCGTACGAGTCCTAGGTAGGTGATTCATACATCTTTTTGTGTTTTCATGGTTATTTGGGTGGTGTGACCTTCAGCGGGTTTTCGAGTATTTTGAGTGGGACACATTTTATCTGTTGTTTCATATTGAATTTATTGTTTGACCTAAAGGATGCCTTTGGGTATACCCTATTACCAGTTTTACCTGAGCGGGTCCAAGTGAGGGGTCGTTTCTCATTTGGGAATTTTGGTCGTGGAATGCCAAAATGGATGTATTTGAATTATAATGCTTTAAACTATTGAGTGTAGCTTAATGAACTTGATGTAAATTTATAAGAGGCATTCCAGACAACAGTGCTAGTATGGGACAACACCTTGCATAGGGAAATTCAACAGTTTATAATGTTTTTCCCATTTTTGTATTCTGTTTCAATATGTTATATATGCACTTGATGAATTGTACATGTTGTACCATTTGGGTGGTGTTGGGATTGGCCCGAGTTACTTTGGGTGGTTTTGACCATGGGATTTGGCGTCATGGATGTCGGTTTGAGGTAGGAAGACTGTCAGGTTGGGAATGGCCCGGGTTACTGGGATGGTGATGCCATCAGACATGAGCGACATGGTCACAAGGACACGATGTGTCATAGAAGTTGTTTCTTTGGATTATTTTGGTGATTACCACTCACCCGAACTTTGAGTAGTGTGCAAACAAATATACTCCTTGATGAGGTCATTTTGACAACTCGTGTGGGTAGAGGACACAGTAGATGTGGTATAGGTACTTTTTTGGGGTTTCTTTCTGTAGGAATCCATGTGGGAGGTTAGGATCCTTCAGGGGATAGCATTAATGTTATCGGGTTGGGGGATGAGGCACACTGTTATTTGAGGGTAGATATTGTTGTCCCTTCGGGTACATTATTTGAGGGTAGACATTGTTTTGCCTATGGTGTCCTTATTTGAGGGTATAAATGTTTGTCCCTCAGGTAATTATTTTTGGACAGCCATCATTGTTCTTCTGAGTTACTATTCTTGGTAAAGCATTTGGGTCGTCGATACTTGAGACACATGGTGTAAGGGGGCACATGGTGCCGGGTTATATGAGAGAGATTCTGGCGTTGGCCGAAGTAGGTGACACTCCATGGTTAATGCTGAGAACCATTGGAGACAATTTTTATTGTTGTATTTTACTATTTAAAACATTCCTTATAAATGTATGTCTTTTTAAATAATTATATTAGATACACACTGTTGGGTGGTATCCTACTGAGATTCTTCTCACACCCTGCACGGGCCCTTCGAGACGCATGATGATTTTATATATTTATGTGTAGAAAAGAGGCCAGATTCAAAAGATGGGTTATATTAGCTATTTCTTGGAGATCATATGAACCTTCAGGTCTTTCCAATCTAGAGTGACCCTATTTTGGTTCTTTTCTGTGTCAATATACATACTTGTTGCAGTTATTATTGGTTAGCCATTGACACCCTTTTATGTTCAGATATGTATGACCTACTTTGGAGGCATGTTTTGTTGCTCAGAAGTAGTTACATGTGATCAATGTGTTGTTTGGTTTATTTCTGGTGTTGTTGTTATATTAATTTCTTCCACTGTTTATTGATGTGGAATGTACTTCTGCTCAGCGGGTCTGGTTTGAGTTTGCCGAGTCATTTATTCCACTGTATATTTACTGTTATACTTGGACTAGTATCATTATTATTATCCTTTGAGAGGGTATAACCTCTCCAATATACCTTTCAGACCCTTTCTTCTAGTCGGCAGCCTTTGGCATTCGGGGAGGTGCACCTAAGGTAGTAGCACCCGACCCGTTTAGCTCTGTTTGGGTGGTTGTTCGGGTCCGGGTCGTTACGTATCTCATTTCATATAGAAGCTTCACCATGAAACATAATCCATAAAACAAGTATTCATTCATTATTTTAAAATATACAAAAATAAAGGAATATTGAATACATACATATATTTTCCAAATAGAATTATATATATCTGTAAAAGTTAAAACTATTAATAGGAAATGGGTACTTTATTCACTACATAAATGTTTTGTCAATGAAAATCATGGTGTATATTTGTCTTCATAATGGTGTCACATGAACATTAATAAAATGGTTAGATGATAATTAAATGTGTTTCTAATCATTTTTTCATGAATTTGACAGTAATAGGGAAAACAGAATAAATTTCCAATCATTTATAATTATATCAAATAAGGCATATGATAATAAATAATGTTGAATAAAAATAGAAAAGAAAAGATGATTACAAAATTTCTTCATGGTAATGGGTGTACATGGGATGGTTTAATGAGAGATGAAGGGGTATCTCATAATTGATAAATAATAATGGATGTCTGGTGGAGGTTTTAAAATATACCCCCATTATTATTAATTTAAAATAAAAGGTAATAACAAGATTAAAAAACTTGGATAAATATTAGAAAAGAAGGAAGCCTTACAAGAATGTGTAGCTCCAAAATATTGAAAAAGGGATTATTGAGAGATTGGGATGAATTGAGAGGATTATAGAGTGTGGGCAAGGTTAAGAGAGTTCTACAATTTTTTAGTAAATATAATTGTTATATTGCGAGGGTTTATATTGGAAATGATAGGGTAATTGTTTACTATCTGAAAAAACTTATGTTTTGTTGTATATATAATAAAATATTGATATCTTAAAACCATCTAAATGGTTTGGCCCATGGGTTTTTCCAAAGTGTGTAGGTTTTCATAATTTTTTTAGGAAAATGATAAAAGATATTCAAATAATTCCCCTTATTATGTGTAGTTCAGTAACACTTTTAAATAAATGAATTTAAAACTCAAAATTTATTAATTGTTTTGGAGGATTCATAAATCCATAATAAAATTAATGAAGAAAACATAAAAAAATTTATTTTAAGTGGAGAATTTTTTTTTGTCTTAGGATACCCATTATAGTATTTAGTACATAATTTTTGGTTCATTATGATGTTATAAAGGAAAACATATATTGATGTGGTATTTAATTTTAACATGAAAATTTGATTGACACAAAAAAATATTTAAAACATAACCATTAGAAAATTTGAACATTATGATTCCAAAAATAATATTTTCCTTATCAACCTAATTTTTTATATATGTTCATTTTCACTTTTAAAATAGGATTCAACATTTATTTTTAAATGATTGTTTTTTAATAATAATAGTTTTTGGTCCCTTATAAAATATTATATCTCACTTCATAAAAATAATATGACTATTTATAAACAATAGACCATATCTTATAATAAAATTTTATTAAAATACAATTTATTTCAAATATCTTGTTCTTCATTAAAATAAATCCCCTATTTGAAGAGATCAGTACATGAAAATACAATTTTTTTAATAGAATAAAAATAGAAATAATTTATAAAGTAACAATAAAAATGAAAATAAAATCATTATTCTATACAATATAAATATTTATATTATTAATTTATTGATAAATTTCTTTTTATTACATCATTGTACACCCTAAGAGTAATGTGCCTGATGGTGAGACTTTCAGAGGACAATTCAGAATACATGGATTTGGTCATGATCTCGATAACCTTGAACTTATCTCTTAAAAGGGTTTTCACTTTGTTAATTTTTTGGATATCATATATGGACTAGTCAAGTGAAAATACTATATATGTTATCTCTTATAGAATTTCAAATAAATAGTGTTCATAGGGAATGATTCCACTGAATGAGTCTATTGCATCCTTTTTCTGAGTCAATTGGATTTGTTAAAGGCCTAATAGTTTTACTAATAATGTGATCACTATTTAATATCTATATTATCAATGTGAAATATTATTAATGGTATTTTTAATCCATATATATAAACGAGGATATTCCTGTGTTTTATGTAACGATATTACATAATAATACATTTAATTAAATCATAATGGGATACATAATTTATAATAATCCAAGTCATTACAATATCCCCCCCTCCCAAAAATTTTTCCTTAAAATTTTCATTTCACACCACATTAAAATATATGAGGGAAATTATGTCCCATTACTTCCTCTATTTACCATGTTGCTTCTTCAAACATTTGGTTTTTCCACAACACTTTTACATGTTTCATTTTCTATGTTCATATAACATTGTATCTATAATCTAATATCATCACTGGATACTCCTCATAGGAAATATAATCCTCCAATAGTACCACCTAAGGATTGAGTACATTTGAGGTGTCATGTATTTAATCCTGAATAGTAAAACATTGAATACATCATGAACTCATGATAGGTTTGGTGGCAGTGCAAGTCGATAATCCAACTCTTCGATGAGGTCAAAGATCTCAAAGGGGATGATGTATCGTAGACAATGATTTCCCTTATTCCAAAATCTCACAAATTTATTCCATAGAGATATGTTTAAGAAAATACATGTCTCTAATATAATATTACAGCTCTCATCGATGATTGTGAGCATAGATGTTATGCCAACTCTAAGAAACCTTCATGTGATGCGGAGTGGTCTTAACATTTTACACCATTTACTAAAACATTTCATGAAAAAGTAGTTTTTGTTCCCCAACATCATCCCAAGATGAAGTTTTACTACACCTCTTCCTATAAAGGGTGTCATAGGGAGCCATTTTTTATTCTGATGTGGAATTTATTGTTCTAAGAGAACTTGATTAGATGAATTTGTTGATCTCACCCTCATTTTATTTCCATTGAGAATTCTTTAAACATTTCCCAATGTGTCTTGATATTCCACTCCAAGTGGCCATAATTTTGAAGATGATAGGCCACACTAAAGTTCAACTCATTATTCAAAGTGTGTGGGAGACTCCTCCAGAACATAGAGGTGAATCATGGATCTCGATCTGATATAATCGATAGTATTACTCCATAAAAACTTACAAAATCTCTAATCTATATTCCTTCAATTAGATCCAGTGATACTTCCTCTCATATCGCAATCAAGTGTTCAATCTTTAGAAGATGTTCAACCACAACCCATATAGAATTATTACCACTTGATGATTTTTGATTATCAGAGAAAATGCTAATGGTAAAGTTTTATAATATCCATATTGGAATGTCTAATGGATTCACTATCCTTTTATATTTTATCCTTTATATTTTCACTTTCTTACATACAAGATACATGATGTATGTTTAGTGGTCTCCCTGTTCATATTGTTCAACCATTTTTGTTCTTGGAGATATCAATACATTTTTTCTTCATGGGAGGATGGGGAAAGTTGAACTATGTAAATCATCCAACAACTAATTATTTAATTTAGGATTTGGTGGTGCACAAATTCTTGACCCAAATCTCACAAAACCTTCATCATTAACATTTAACTCTTAGGATTTCTCATTCCTTATAGCTTCCACTTTCTTTTAAATTTCTATATTGACTCTTTGAAAATCCTTTAACCTCTCCATAACAGATGATCGATCAATCATTTGTGAAAATATTTAGGATGTTCCTTCCTTTCGGATTCCTATGCCTATCCTATCCAAATATATGAATATCAAAAACCTCTCAATTCTCACCAATGTCATAATAGTTGGATCCAATCTTCCTAGAGCATCTACCACATTTTTTTCTTTCCCCGCATGGTAGTGGATTGAGTAGTAATTATCATTGACCAACTCTAACAATTTTTATTGAAACCTATTCAGCTCTTTCTATGTGAATATATACATTTTAATTTTTTTATCCGTATATATTTCATACTTATCTCTAAATAGATAATACAATAAATATTAAAGATAAAAACAATACAGCCAACTCCAAATCATGTGTTGGGTTTTTCTATTCATGAACATTCAACTACCTTGAAGCATAGGAAATGAATTTTTAATTTTGTATCAACACATAGCCCATTCCCTTATTTAAATAATAGATAAATACTAAAAATACCTATCCACTTGTGGGTAATTTTAGCATAAGTGCAGTGATAATCCATATTTTAAACTCCTTGAATTATTCTTTTCATTCATCATTCTGATAAAACATGACTCCCTTTGATTTTTTTGGTGATAGGGCATGACATTCATAATAAATTTCTCATGAATTTGAAATAATAACTAGATCACCCAAGGAAACTGTGGATATCAATTATAGATGATGGCCTCATCCATCCTTCAATTGATTCTATTTTTGACGGTTATGCAGATATCCTATTAATTTTGACGATATGCCCCAAGAAAGATATATCCTTCAACCAAATCTCATATTTTCTGTACTTAGCATAAATCTTTTCCTTTTAGAAGATCTTTATCACAATATTCTAATGCTCCTCAAGCACTGCATTTATTTTAGAGTATGCTAGAATATAATATATAAATACTACCATAAAATTTTCTAGGTAATCAATAAAGACAATATTTATAAAGCCCATGAATATTTATAGAGCATTAGTGAGTCTGAAAGGCATTAGTATAAATTCATTGTGCCCATACCTTGAACAAAAACCATTCGTGGGGATATCCTACTTCTCAAACCAGATTTTTTAGTATCGTGACTATAGATATACTATATAGAAGTATTATACTCCACATAGCTGATCAAACAAGTCATCAATATGAGGTAGATGATACCTTCTCTTTATCATAATTTTACATAGCTCATGATAATCAATTCAATGGATCGTTGACCCATCCTTCTTCTTAGAAAATAGGAATAGTAAACCCCATGGTGAATCACTTTAGAAAATAAACCATTTACCTAGATTCTAATATATTTGTTTCTTTAGCAACTCAAGTTTCCAAAAAACCATTCTACATGGGGTTTTGGAAAATGGTAATTCCCCAACTATATTCTTGATTGAAAATTCCACATCTCAGATATGAGAAATACTAGAAAAATCATTGTAAAACACATAAATTTATTCCCATACAATGGTAATGTATTAAAGGCTGATCTTGTCCTTAGATAAAATCATTTTTGCAAGAAACACTGGCTCATATGAAAAAAATATACAAAATTGATATGATGGTGATAAATAATATTCATCATTCTTATTTTATTTTTATAAAATCTAAGGATGATTCACAACACATAGAGTAATTTCCTTTTCATGGTTATTTATGTTGACTCTATATAGGGAAATCAAATGCATGCCCGTAATTGCATCAAATTATACAAAAGGAAGTATGTAATGGTTTTATGGTAAATTCATCCTATAAAAATTGATTGGGGAGGAGTTATATACTTAGGATATAAAAATTTCCCCATTTATTGTACTCACTGACATCTCTACTTCAAATATTTGTTGTGGTGTTTGAACAATTCCACTAAATCTTCATGATATAAATGAATATGTATATTTATAATCAAAACGTCTGGTCGCTATTCTTGAAAGAATAACAAGTGAAGCATTCACCACTTCATTGTCGAGATTATCATCAGAGGTAGTGATGGAGAAACCTCACCCATTTTACCTTGGAGGTTATTGATTGTCTTTGAAAACCCTTGTCTTAGAGAATTGGATTGAAAAGTTACATGGTTCCTTGTAGTTTATGCAATGAAAAATACAATGAGGATTCATTAGTTCATTTTTTCCTCCATAACAGTAGTGGGTTATTCGTTTTTATAAATCACTGACTAGGCGCCCTTCCTTCCCACAACTAATGCGTTTCCTCGTCCCCTTCCAGAAATTTCAAGGGTTCTTCTTTAAGCACCTTTGGAATGTAGGATGTTGAATTTTGATAGCACCGTTATATATCTATGTTAGGCTACCATAATTGATCTCCAATTTTAACTTCTTATCCACATGATACCCCTGAGATTCTCTGATCTCCATTTTGGGTTTGAGGGAAAATCAGATAAATTACTCATATCTATCAAAGTCACGGATAATCAGAGATTTTCATAGGGAATGTTTTATTCTCTCAAAAAATAAGTTAACTTTGCATCATGGGGTAACAGCAAATCTGGAGGCATACCATGCAAGCCTTGTATTGTTTTCCTCATATTCCCTAATAGATTAATCATATGTTTTCATGAGGTAATGTAAATACCTTTCCATTTTTAGATAGTGATTTTGAGGAAAATATTTATCAAAAATCATTTTCCAGATATCCATCCACACCATTACTTTAATATCTTTCTCAAGATTCATAATTTTTTATCAATATCCACCATTGATCTGCTTCACCCTCCATAGAATAGACAGCCAAAAGAACTATATCTTATTTGGAGCATTAAAGTATTAAAAAGGTTGTCTAAATAGATTTGATGCATTTTTCATAAATTAATGTATCATATCATCCATTGAAATTAGGAGGAGTTTTTCATATAAATATCTTGATTATAGCTTGTTCACTATTGGGGGGATTTGAATGAACCTCTAGATCTAGACTTCTACTAAAAATATGAGTCAACTATGATATTAATTTCCTGATGTGTGTGATTCCTTATCCCATAGGGTTAGGCATCTCATTGGGGAAGTCATCTCATTGATCATCACCTTGATTTTTTACTCAATTTCTCATATTTCAGACCATTGTATAGAATAAAATAAAAATTAATTATGAGTATATTTAACTTTGAAACACATAAATGTGAATTTAATGAAATTAATGAGATAACTTATAACCAACATGTATTACCTTAACTTATGGATTTCTAAGAATTATTAATTTTTACCCATGATTTATTTATTTACATATACTATTATGTGAATTTTTTTACTCCCTTAATAATGGTTTGTAATGAAATTTCTAATTAAAAAAGTATATCCCCTATGAGTCACAAACCAGGTTTGCATTATGGCTCATTGTCATATAACAGGTTACCTCAAGTCAGTCTCGAAATGACATGTCAGAGTTGTTCCTCATAAGTAAATATTTCCATAATCACATTCACTTGTAGTATCTAGACACGGATAAATTTTATTGGTAAAAAACATACTCTATACTCACCATATATTTAGTGATGTATTCTTATAAATAGTCTTATCCCTAAGTATATTTCATGTTTTTTCAAATCCTAATCCCAAAAATATCTCAAATTTTTTATTGATACAAAATTTAACAACCCTTATATTTGTTACAAACTAATACATGATTTAATTACAAAAAATTAAACATAAAATGAAATTAATGATTGAGAATTATAGTGTATTTATGAATTAGGTACATATATTTACAACTTTAAACATGAATTACCACATATTTATTGAAAACATTTTCAATGTGCTTGATCTTAAAATTGAATCGGATAACCTAGGGAAATACATAATAATGGGGTGAACCATAAATCCCAGTAAAAGAATAAACAGGTCATAAAATTTGGATAATGATAAATGTTATACAATTCATATCAATGATTCATAAAGGATCATGAATAATAAGGAATGATATTTCTTGATAATCACAACATGGGAAATGTGGAATCAACTTAAACATTTCATCATAGGTCAAGGATAAACCCCCAAAACCTCATGGTTAGAAAGACCCATAATGGAATCAAGTATACCCTTGTCCAAACATGATGTATCATGATATTAAAAATTACCAAATTCATTAGAGAACTATACAATTCTATGATAACCCATCACATTCATTTCACTCTGATGCTTAAGTGAGAAACATATATCAAAATACATAGATTCAATCATCATTATAATTTACTCCTTGAACTAGTAGTGTTAAATAAATATATATATATTCCCCTAATAAATAGGAATATATGAAGAAAATTGGATACCCTTGATAGTAAATGGATATGAAATTCACTACATAAATGGGTTTTCATGGAAAATCGTGATGAAAATTCGGCATCATAACAGCGTCACATAAAAATTTATAAAAAGAGTAGATGATAGGGAAATGCATCTATAATAATTTTTAAATGTAGTCGATAGTAATAGCTAGATTTTAGGACATGTCAATAAATTTATAATTAGAATTTTGAAGGCATGTGATAATATATAAGCTTGAATAAAAAGAAAAAAGGATGATTATGTAATTTTGACATGGTAACAGATGTACACAGGATAGATTAATGAGATATAAATGGGTATATAATCCTTTATAAATAATATTGGATGTTTGGGGGAGGTTATAAAAAGTACCCCATAATTATTGAGATCTTGGGGATCCTTGGGAGTACTAGAGTAATGGTAGGGAATATTAAGGATGTGAACCAAGTATTTAGAGTGAATAAAAGTGCAAGATTGGGTGGGTTTATATAGGAAATGAGAGGGTAATTATTTAATATTTCAAAAATATAGCTTTCAGACTCTATATAATAAAATATTCAAAATAAAAAACCTTCGCATGGTTTTTTTCCATTCATTTTTAAAAATTTAATATGGTTTCGTTATTTTATTATGAAAATTTATGAACATATTAAAATAAATCCATTTCTTATGTGGAGGAGAGTCACACTATTAAATAAATGAATTTAAAACTCTAAAATACATTAAAAATTTTCATGGATTCCTAATTTCTTAATAAAATTAATGAAGTAAACATAAAATCACATTATTTTAAGGGGAAAACATATATTTCTTTCAAGGATACCAATTATGGTATTTATTACATCATTTTGGGTCATTATTATTCCATAAAAAAACGTATATTTATACGGTATTTAATTTTTACCCAAAGATTTGATTGTCTCGGAAAATTAGGAAAAAAAATCACTATTTGATCATATAGATTTTTTATTACATAAATAATAATATTTTTACCTAATTGTTTTTAAATATATGAATTTTTACTTTCAAAATAATATCCAAAATTTACTAAAACATGTTATTCTTTTTATAGTAACAGTTTCTGAACCATTATAAAAAGTTAATTTCTCATCATAAAAATTTTATGACCATTTATAATTAATAAAAATTAATTAAAAATAAAATTTAAAGAAAAGAATATTTATTTTAAAAATATGTTAATTCATCAAAATAAATCCCTTAATTAAATTTGGACATTACCTGAAAATACAATTTGAGTTTAATTGAATCAAAATCAGAATCGTTTATTAATTAAAAAATTAAAATAAAAATAAATTGATAATTATATAAAATATACATATTAATATTATTATGGTCTTTATATATATACATTTATAACCAAATTATACTATTTAATAGTCTAGTGGGTGAGAGTGATACTTTTATGAGTTTTTTCAGCAAACATGGTTTGGTTTGTGATCTTGATTATCATGTACTTCTAATGTAAACAGTTTTTTTGATTCTTATGTTATTGGATCATAGCATGGGTTTAGTCCTGGGAAAGTCTCAGTTGTTCTAACTCCCTTAAAAAACTGATAATTGGGATTCATTGCAAGTTATTCTACTATTTGAGGTCATTACTTACTTTTTTGAGTCAACTTGATTTCTTAAAATCCCTATATTTATAATAATCATGTGATAACAATATAACAACTATATTATCAGTAGTAAAGATATATAAAGATATTTTGAATCAAAATATATACCCAAGGATGCATATGTGTTTTCTATAACCATGATACATAATATTGCATCTATTTAATTCAAAAATGGAAAATTCATTTATAACAGTTTCGGTCATTACACACCAACAAGGAAAAAAACAGTCGAAAACACCCTCCTTATCTCATGATTTGGGTTCAAGATCATTACTAATCGTTCACCCAGTCATTGTTCCCCTTTTTCACAATTTTTATCTTTAAACTCTCACAACTCAAAAAATTCAAATAAGTTAACAAAATAACATAAATAAATAAATAACAGTGACTGGGGGCTATCGAAATTCTATTGTGAAATGTCATTTTTCACAAGGATTCATGGATTGTTGTTCAATGTATTTGAAAAATGAAAATACATGATGCAATCGATTGATGGAAAATAATGACGAATAATTTTAATAGATTAATCATGTATTACTATCTCTTCCACATCTACCAGTATTTATTGTTCATATATATTCAAAACATCATGGTTTTAAGAGTATGATATGATGCATCACACTATGTTGTTCGATTATGATACACTGGAAGAATATATTATGAAATTTCGCTATTATTTCATTAAAAATATTTTAAAAATAATATGTTAATATTTCATTATATAATATTATAGTATTCATATTTAATTTATATATAGGACACATCATGCCTTAATTGTTAGAATTATAAATAAATTTCAAAGAAGATATTTTACTGGATGGTTTGAATCACATGTGTGAAATTTTACTTTTTAAATTATATATTTTATACCCACTATTAATATTAATATATTATTCTATTGAATGAATATATTTAATTGATAAATAAAATATCTCTTTTTATTAGAGCACTTTTATTTTGTCTGAATAATATGCTATGTGAGTACAAATCATTCACTGGGAATGTATATAATTTTATTGTTATATGTTTTTTTAATATGGTACCAAAACATGGTGGTGTAATGTTACATGAATTAATATATTTTTATTCTAGTACATCATATAAACAACCCTCAAATGAAAAAATCTATGATTATAATATTTTATAGAAAATTAATTTTTTAGACTATTACTCTAATGATACTATTATTATGAATAAATCAAACTGGTTTGATTAATTAACATGGAAAGTCATATATATGGATAATTATATAATTAATTTGGTCTGAAATAATTTTTATATGAAAAATAGGGATTCTCATATTTTAAAATAATTGGTAAAAAAAGTGTTTTATGTTAGTTACTCATTGAACCTTTACATTTGTAGTGTTGTTAAAGTAATACCTAGACATATATTATAAGAATATTTTGATGAAATGTAGAGACCCAAAGCTTGACGTACATAAACATTACATTAATTTTATGTAATACTTAATAAATAACAAAAGTAGACACCAGAGGACCATAATTATTTAGTGTCTTTGGAAACATGGAATATAATCTTCTAATCATGGTGAAAGATCTTCAACATCTCCCATAAAGATCGTTTACTTTTTTTTCTTACCTAAAACCCTTCTATATATACTGGGGATAAGAAAACATATAAAGGGTGATCTCAAATGCTCAGTAAGGTTAAGCATGGAGAAAATAAAACAAACCATATACATTTGAACATCAAAAGATGAACATAATGTTTTAACGTCAAAATATTTAGTGGTGAAATAAATCTTGGCAGTACATAAGGCATAGATCATAAATGAACATCAATCATGATAAAATATCATGGGAATAAAACATGTAATTGTGGAAACAATTAAGCACATGATATGATTTCCATAGTAGCCAGGGCATTGCTTCCAAGAAAATCATAGTGGAAAAAGTCCCTTTCTGAATCGAGTTCACTCCTAGTTCTAGTCCTGTATCACTGAACTAGATTGACTTACCATTCCAGCCATGTCTATCTCATGAGATATAAATATTTACCCAATTAATTTTAGGGAGATATGGGTCCCACCAATCTCATAAGAAAATAATTATTACTTATGCCACAAAATAAACATAATTTATTCATCATAACCCAAAGAATAAAATGGGATTTATAGACATCATCCCATCATAACATAATCCGTATAAAACAAATGGATATCATTTCATCATAATAAGAATCAAACCATGTAAATAATAGATACATTATAAATTAATCATACACATATGAAATAATTTCATTTTAGATAGAAAATGGTTTTTATAAAACATTTGAAAAGATTTCTTGAGGAAATATCCTTTCTTCTTCAAAATCATTTTCTTTTCACAAAATGCCACGAAGTTTTAATACAAAATGATTTTGTTGAAAATAGAAATGAAATATTTTAGATTAATATTCATGAAAATAATTCATTATAAAACAATAAAAATCCATTCAAGTGATATAATTTTAAAAAAACCATTCTCCTCGTACTTTTGTCTGAAAAGTCAAAAAATTTCCTCGTTTGGTAAACAATGAAATATTTTTTCCATAACACAATGTAAAAATCAAAGAGGGGTAAAAATGAATTTAAACATAAAATGAATAACAATAAACAATTTATGTAAAACAATTTTATGGACATGGATGAAAAATATAACCCCAGTAAATACTTACGCATATGGAATCTCGGATAAAAATAAGATTTGCAAAATTATCCCTCACCTTAGGTCCGATATGCTTAGTACGTATCAAAAAATCATGTATAATGATTTAAATAATTTCATTGACTTATTAAAAAATCATATTCATTGTTATGATATCATATATGGTTCAATATGACTTTAAATTATCCGTTCTTTTGTAAATTCCATGTTAAAGCAGCGTTTTGGGTAAAATCGTTTCATTTATCGTACGTGTTTTGATTTGTTGTTCTTGATATTATAATAACATATATCATGATTTAATTACTTCAAGAATGTAAATAATGAATTATATATCATATATATTCGGTATATACATATATATAATAGATACATGAATGAAATTAAATACACTGTTCATGGAGATGGTAGGCTATACGTTCGCATGTACGCTGTTTTCCATTCCTTATTGACTTGAATGGAAGTAAGTATATGACATATATATATATATAAAGTAGAATTATTATTTCATATATATCATTATTATTTATTATATATACTTTATAATTATTCTTAAATGGTTAATATGGAAATGAATCTCATCGCGTCGTGGAGATGGTAATCCGTACGTACGCACGAGCGATGATATCGTTGCCATAATTATATGAATGGAATTGGAGTTGATGATATAATATATCAGAATAAGTATCATGTTATAATAATCATATATAATTATTCTTTACAACATTATAACCATCCATGTAAGGTGGTGGTGGAAAATAGATTATACCACGACATGGAGACTGTATTCCATACGTACGCACGCGCGGTGATTTCGTTTTTTGTAGGATGGATAGAAGGTGAAATGTGGTTGTTTCATATTTATAATAACATATCAGTATATTAGTGATACTGATTTTATTACTTTATAATGAAACAACTAAGTAAGAGTAAGTTGAATACGAAATAAATTTAAAATAATCGGTAGAAGAGATTACCTCTTCTTTGACGCACCACTTTTATGCTTCCTGTTAAGGGACAGGAGTTGGTATTTTGAGAAGACCATAACCTCCTGAATTTTTCTAGGGAAGTGGAGAAGAGAAATGGGCAGGAGATTTCAGATCATGAAGGCTCAATGTTTTTTGAATAGGAGAGGGAGGAGGTGCCCTAATATAGGATAGGAGAGTAGCACTTTTGGAAACCATAAAAACATTAATTAATAATAAAATTATACCTCACTTAAAAACCTCCAAAAATGACTAAATTAGAATAAGAGATGAGATAGGATTTTAATCTTATCAAAAAATAAAATTTATACTTGTTTTATGTTTATATTAGACCTTATCAACTTGATTTATCACTATTTAATCTATTTAATTTTATTTGTTGTAATAAACTTCAAAATTTTAAATTTTTATAAATACAAACTTAAATGTTGTAAATTTCCAATAATTGGATACTTCATAAACATTTAGACCATATAATTTTTAATTTTTAGATTTTAAATATTTTTGTGATTTTTATATAATTTAATAATATGTTATTTTTATAAAATATCAATAGTGTCAATTATGACACTATTCATTATTTGAATTTAAATAAAAACCACACAGAAGATATGTTCAAACAAAAATATTTAATAGATTTATAACATGTCATATTCATAAAAATAATTTATGGGGCACATTATTTCGTTCATATATTATTTATTTTAATATTTTTTAAACAATTTATTTGTTATATCTCTTAATGAAATAATTACAACGACATTTTTGTATAATTATTTAATATACTTAGTTGTTGCTTAAAAATTAAAAATAAACTCCTCTGATGAATATAAATATAATACCTTTCATATTAATATTTTTACTTGAATATATAATCTTAAAATCACAACATTTAAATTTTTATATTTATTAAATTATGAAGGTGACATCTTTGACATCATTTAAAATAAAATAATATAAATGTTATAATCATTTTTATAAGGATCCAAATGGTCCACAAATCGATCCTTATATGATTAGGGTATATATATAATCGTCCAATAATATTTGGTCATGTTTTTGGTCCTTTGGTAGGTATTTTTATTTTAATAAAAACTATATTATTGATTTTTCACTAAATAAACAATTTTTGCATCACTATTTTGTCAACATTAATTGAAATTATTTAATCCCTAAAAATTCTAAATAAATTTTCATGATGTATATAACTTTTTTAGATTTCTGGATACTATTAATGTTCTAAGTTTCATGATGCTTATCAGTAAATTAAAATTATGATACTTATAAGATTTAAGAGAGTGACATGTTGTCACTTTCTTTGGTTTTAATAATAATTAAATTATTTTCATGGTCAACAGTCCATAAAATGAATCTAATCCGACCCTTAGGTGATATGGTTATACTTTTAGTCATCCAAAATAATTTTGTCATGGTTTAGGGTAATTTTATAATCTGAGGTTTACCCTTAATTACATGATTTATCTTTAACTGATGTAAATAAAAATTTTCATATTTACTATTCATAATATCAAAAAAAAGTAACCTATTGACATAAGTAGGACCCACAGAATCAAAATATGGAATTCATTTTTTCAAAATAAAAAACACAGAATTTTCTATAATTAAATTAAAATTTATCCCGTTGTTAAGAAAACGGTTTTTAGAAGTTAAAATATTTCCAAAGAGTGAAATGTTTTTACCTATGAATTCAATGTAAATTTAATGGTAATGACATTCATTAAATAAAATGGTAAAAATAAATTCTATTTATACTTTAAACCCATTAAATTTTAAAATTTATCCATATATATTATTGTGATGAAAAAAGTTGTTTTTAATTAAAATATAGCGTGTTTTACTATTCATTAAAATTTGAATGTTATGAGAATAATATGAAAATTTTATCCAAAGTAAATTTTTATATCCTGATTTCAAAGAAGAATTTCATTTTGTCAAATTTATCTTATAAAAATGTCAAAAACTATATTTAAAGTGTGTGCGCCATTAAAAGGCGACAAAAAAGTATTTTTTTAAAAATACTTACTTTACCCGAAAAATTTATTTTGTTCTCAGACCATGTTCTAGAAAATGTGTAAGATGAATAATAATGTTATAAAATTCTAAATTTTGTTAATACTATGCATAAAGGCTAGTCTATAATAATATTATAACAGTATATCAATGTTTCGTTAAACTCAGTATTGCATACTACACATGTTATCGAGGAAGGTCATGATTGTGTGTTACACAAGCAACATCATTGTTGTGTGTAGTAAAAGTTTCCTTTGTTATTGCGTATAACATAAGACATAAAAAAATCTCACAAAATCTCAGGGTGTTACATGAGACATCTATTCTAAACTACCCTAATGTTTTTGACCAAAATATTTTATATTATGATAAAATTACTTATATTTTATGGTTTGATAGATATCCAAGTTTTCAATGAATATTTAATGAAGTTATGGTAACCTTCCTATGTTCATTTCATTATTATAATATTTTTCAAATAATATTTTTTATTTATATGACTAATTTTTTTAGAATATAGTGTTAATATATAAATAATAAATAAATTAGATATTTTTTATATTTAATGTACAAAACTAGAGGTAAGGTTGACACCTATGATTATTAATGTAACAATTATTTTTAAATTTTATAATAGAGTAATTAAGAATATGTAACTGATAATTTATGATATTATGTAATTACCCATCCAACATCATCAAAGATGGCTCATATCTGACCAGTCTAGCAATACTAGGATTATCTTGAGTGTACTATTAATTAGGTAGAGAAATGTAAATTCTAGGAGTAATGTAATACCCAATCACAACATGTTCCTACATCTGAGAGACCCTCATCTGCAGTTTATGAACAACTCTCCCTTCTTTAGTGAGGTTCTCACATGAAAATGAATCCTCATAGGTAACTTATAGACAAGTATCCAACTCTATATCAAATGATTCATCCTTCTAGGTCTCTTATGGAATCACCTTCTTATATACAATTGACCCCTCCTTATTCTTTTGTCCAATTGGTTTCTAAATCCTTTTTAATCATTCTTGCTATCTTCTAAAAATGATAATAATTTGTTGTATACTTTTCATACATGTATATTATGTTATTTATATTTTATTTATAATATATTTATTACATTATTATGTATTTATTTGTTTTCATCATTGTCTCTAACAATGGTCATTCAAGTACTACAAGTATTCATTATAATTGGAACTAACATATAAAAATTAATGTTGAATAAAATTAGAATTATAAAATGATTCCTAAAACTAAAATTAAATATGATAGTTCTTGGGGAATTCATTCAAAACCAATATATTTGTAAAAAATTAAAAACTAAATTAATTGGGGATAATATGATAAAATATGATTTAGTAAAATTTATATTTTTCATAAATCCATAATTATAATATTTTATTTCTTGTCTTTTTCTAAATACATATCATGTTCAAAATTTTTGATGGTTTCAAGGTGAAAACCACTCACTTAAAAAATCTTCATGTGATGCAGAGATCATTCAATAATTATTTAAATCATAGATATAATAGTAGAAAACAAATTTATTTTCTAGATTTTTATATAATAAAAATGTGACCCATAGGGTTGTTTTATATATAAGGGTACGTATTGAAAATATCAGGGGAAAAAAATACTTTATAGGTGGTAGGTACAGATATAGTTAGTTGGGTTATTGGAACTTTATTGGAGAATAAAATATGGTGATTTATTATATGGGTCGGGGTTCATATATTATTTAGGCATCATATTTGCTGAAAATTGGTTGCGACCATGTCCTTAAAAAGCATCTTTTCAAGGGATATTCTTATTCAACATCATAATATTTTCTTTCAAATTATTCTATAATATTTTTTTAAGTCCAATTATATTTCTAATCATAAATTATTCTATATTTATTATTCTATTACTCCTCATGTAAACTCATATTATCATATAATTTGTTTCTTCCATTAAGATGATAGTAGGTTGTAGAGGCATATTAAGGATCATTGGTAAATGATTTCCAAGATTAAGATTATAGATGATTCATTGGAAACAGGGAGTTAGAATCTTGAATGGATGATTCAAGTACATGTGATCAATATGGAGTTCCTTTCATCTGAATATTTCGATCACATGAAGCATTATCTTGATCTATATATTTTTTTGTATGAATAATGATTATTTTTTAAAAGGAAGCAATGATTCTTAGATCTAGTCGATATTAGTGAATCAAGAACAAGTATGATCATAGTTTAGTTTTTATGAATTCAATGTAGTGAAATTGTAAATATCTCTAGATAATGTTCTCAAAATTGATCAATGTGGGTCACTTATGGGAAAAAACTCATGTATAGATTGTTCAAACGAATATGGGTGTTTTTTCAAGGGATGGGAAGTGATAAAAATGTAGGGAACCATTTCCTATAATTCTCATCACTGAAGAACTCATATGTTTCTAGAAAATGAAACCCATATATATTTGTGGTAGATGAAGTAGTAGTGTGTTTGAGAATTTGTTAGACTTTTTGGGAAAGTAAATATAGAGAGTATAATCATGCACATTTAATTGATCATAGTTAAAAGGATACAAAAAATATATATTTTTAATTAAATAACTACGATAATTGGATAAGAATTTTTAATTGTCATCATTTACTATGGAGGAGTTGAGAAATAGGTCATATACTGAGACATTAATGGATCAATGTGGACATACATTTCCATAACCATAGGGTCATTTAACAAATTTCTTTAGGCTCTCAATTGGATAAGCATCAACTTCTTCACGGGAATTGACTAAAAAATTGTAATAATATGAAAAAAATCATGTAAGAAATGATTCCATCAACACCAATTCATACATCACTTGAATTAATTGGATCGAAAATAGTTTATGGATTAGTAAAATACATAAAGAGTGATAAAAACAAGGAAAATAAAAGGATATAAATATAGATATTTGTTTTTAAAATACATTTTATAATTGGTAGAATAATGTAATTGCACTAATATAGATGGATTGTGTAACGATATTCATAGAAATTATTAAATTGGGTTGTATTGTCCCATTTTAAAAATAAGAGGGGGAACTTACAAATATAGCTTTTCAACATTTTTCTAAGGTTATTCCATGATATTCTATGAGGAAATATTTGTTGAATCATTACATTGAATGAATATTTTATGAAGAATGCAAGGATGGATGATTATCTCAAAAATATTCAATAATAAGTTATCAATAACTTCTAGTAGATGCTCCAAATACTAGAATCCAAAAGGGAGAAATGGAGGATCATGAACCATCACACAAATGACCAAATATCCATATTCAAAATATTAATTCTATATGGTAATTAATAGTTTATATTTATTTAAGTGGTAAAAAGATAAAACCAACATTCCTTCATGAGTTCTTTAAAGTGTCATGGAAAGTTGAATAATTGAGGTTACAGCCTGTGAAAAAAATTATTATGGAAAATCCAAAGAAGTTTATAGCCTGGACGTTTAAGGACTTGAAAAATCCTTTATTTTTTTCATGATTCTTCTATTCCACATCACTAAAATTTGTATGGGGATATATTATAACAAATTAAAAATTATGACAAAATTACCATTTTGTGTGAATTCAAAGTTGAACCAAATTCTTATTTTGATAAAAATTATTATTTGGATAACTAATGAGGTGATGTAGGTTATTTGGGAATGAAGATTAGTATGTTTCATTAATTATATGGCATGATTTCCCCTTCATTTTTACAAATGACTATTGTTTCTTGGAATCAATTAAAAATACAATTTCATTCCACGTTTGTAATAATAATATACCATAAATCCATGAAGGTATAAAAACATAACAGACCTAATTATATTGGGGGTATTTTTAATTATCTAAAAATTCATTTGAATATGATTTCACACATGTTTTGAAATTGATTAAAATTAAAAATATATTATCTAGATTATATTTATTTTGACTGACTAGGGGAAAATAGATTATTAAATGATAGGAAAATAATTATGTTATTATTGAATCTCATTCCTCTATATCACCAAATATGTTTCTACATGTTACATTACCTTTTATTAATTTTATCAAAAAAATTATTTATTACCATTAGGGTTTCTAGTGGTTTTTAATTAATGTAACATTTAGTAGGAACACACTACATCAGAAGAAACTAATTAGAATGAATAATTTACTTGAGGCCATTCCACATGTTATCACTATCAGTTTAGATGTTCAATATTATCTTATTTTCAATTATTGTGAAATTTAAAAATATCTAATATATTTATAAATTCAGTGCATGTCATGAAAGATATAATTTGATATATATTTTCATTAGATATAAGGAATTAATGTAACATTATTATTATCAATCTATTGTGAAATGTATCATACAGAATGGGAAATGGGTATTTTTTGTCTATAGAAATGATTATAAATTCATAATGTTTTAAAATATGAATATAATGTGTATTTTCAAGAGGGTATTGGCAATATGAATGTTTGTAGTATTCTTGTTTTCTATATGAGGGAATGATTTTATACAACATGGGTTAGAATTCTAATTTATATTTGATATTCTAATTGGATTAATGTATATGTGGGGGGTTATTGATAGTAGTTTGTCATATTAAATATAGGGGTTGATTATATGGGATGTGGATTCAAATGATATTTGTCTTTATATTTTCTAAAAGTAGGCTTTCACCATAGCCTTGGGTAGTGTCTTCCCATGAGATCTTCTTCATTTTCTTCTTATAATTCTCCATTTATCTTTTATAATGTTTTATTTTGATAATATCAATATATTATGTTTCTATTATATATTATATGTTCCATCAAAAAACACGTAAAATCCAAAAAATATAGCTAAAATTATTTCCTAAAAAAATCCATTCAATGATTTGATTAGTTATTGGATATCAATTAAATTTCATATGTGTTTTGAATAAGTAAAAAGTTATAATTTAAATATTATATTGAAATTTGATTATTTTGTAATGTTTTCACCTTTAGATACATCATTTTTTTAATATGTTACTTTTTTAGCAATTTTTTTCAATTCAATATTGATGCTTTATTTCTAGGAATATTACATGTATCTTATATCTCCATTAAATTTCTATAATTCAAATGTTTGGTTATCCAGATAATAATGAATATGGTTTCTATATCCAAAATATTATTCAAGTGACTCCCCAAACTATCCTTATACAATTTTATAATGTATTTATAATTGAAATAAATTTCCATGTTCTCATAATATATGTCATTTTATTATTTTTCAATTACTATAATATATTTATAATCCAAGATGATGGACGGGGAAGATTGTTTTCTCAAGGAGAGGTTAGTTTTCATTCATTATTTTTTGTACACCAAACATATGTTTTTTCTAATATAAGATTATTTTAGGATTGATTTACATACAATGTTTTTACGTATAATGGATCTCATTTATTATTTATAATTTTTATTTAGTGTTTTAAAATAGAATATCATAATTAATGAGAATATGAGTGCGATGGGTGGGGATTAAGAGGTTAGGGGGAGAATTTCATGGTAGTTATCTTGGATGTTATCTGAGGGCTCCCATATATATCTCATTCTGAAAAATGGGGTATGTAAGTGTAATTGTAATGATTATTATGGGTAGGTTTATTGTATATTTTTAGATGCACAGTTAACTGTTGTTCATACATAATAGTGTTAAGGTCTTTTTGATATATAAGGGTAGGGTGTTTATGTGTTGATAATACATAATGGTAACTTCTATGGGAATTATTGTATCATTTATTCAACATTTTTAGTTAGTCTAGAGATCATATTTGGGAGTGGAGCTTGAGAGGATGGTGAATTCATTTATTTTTATTTGTGAAGGATAACATCCTATGGGCTTTATAAGAGAGTCTCTTCTTGGATTGGATAACTCAATAACATTCTATAATTATTATATAATTCAGTATCATATTTTATAACTAACCCAATTATAATAGATTCTTTCAATATTTATCAATTAGTAAATCTATTGAGGGAGAATATGGAGAGAGAATAATTAATGAGAGAGATAACAAAGATTTTTTCTTAAAGCTAACAGTGACTATTTATGCCCACAGAAATTGAGTGCCGACACAAAACAATGGAATAAATAGTAGTTGATTTGATTATGGAGATCATACCATGGGAAAAATAAATTAATGAACATAGGGAAATAATTTCCAATATAATCCTTGATCGTGAGAAAATATAGTTATTGATAATGTAATGTTCTGTTAATTATTCAATTAGAGAGATGTTAGTCATTATAGAGGAAGGATAAATAAGATTGAATCCAAAATCAGAAGGTAGAAATTTGTTTAATATGATAGTTGTAGACTAGAGGATAATTATAGAAGAGAATGGGAAGAGTTTGGAACAGAAAATTAAGAAAATGGAGATTCTAACCATTTATATAGAAGATCCATTGAATGTATCACATGAGATGGGACATATATTTCAATAAACCAAACTCAAGAGGTGATGATGATGTTAATGGAATCGTTATTCATGGGTGCAATGATCCATTATTGGATTCTTCCACTGAATATAATTAATTATGGACCCATTGAATGATAAAAAAATTAAAAATTCTATGAAATTTAGTTTTGAGATCAGATAAGATCTAATTATTTCCCTACAAAGGGAATTGGCATACTAGAACAGTGGATACATACATAGAATTTTTTGAAATTATAGATTTACAAATATAATATTTCTATGATTAATGCTACATTATTTTTTCCATTATGAGATTTAGTCCTAATAAAAAGAGTTCATTAATGACACAAGAAATTAAAAATAATGTTTATGCACAAACTCTTCGTAAGAGAATTGAATGAGTGTTTTTGGTGAATTAAATTATCAAAAATTTCAACTCATGAAGAATGAGTTTTATTTCTCAATGTGAGGGAATATTTTTCATACTTATATTGTCAAATAAATTCCAACTCAATAATGAAAGGAGGGGATAGGAAAATCAAATCCTCACCATTTTTTAGTGGAGATAATGATTTATCCCAGGGAGAATATAAGGAAAGTAAATAGAAATGGTTTTGTTATACCAATTGAAATAATTTCAGACTAATCCAATGATGCATAAAAAAGGTTTCAAACTAATTTTATGACAGTGTTAAGATACTTTCAATTATTTTGTAGTGGAAACAAAAAATTATGTAGAGATGTAATGGGTTTACACTTATAATAGATGGAAATATAGGGAACAACTACATATATTTTGGATAAGTCGTTGTGATAATGTTAAGAATTAGTAATTATAGAGATAAGTATTGAAGGAGTACCAATAGTAAATTTAGTTGATAGTGAATAAATAATAAAATTCATATAAAAACATTTTACAGGGACATAGTGGTAATTTAAAATAACATTATACTATTTATAATCAAATTTGGATATTTTTATTAGGCAGTTTCATAGGGAATATATTAGACATTGAATGTAAACTTGACGAATTTGATGTTGAGTAATACTTCTTTGATACCACATGGATAAATTTATTATATAGGAATAAAGTGGATTATGACATTAGGTTATGATAATACCAATTATAATAATAGGATTATGGAATTTTTATAGAAACATATGTAATTAACATTATGGGGGTTGAGAAAACAGCAGGGATCACCTGAAGCATTACTAGAGTACCATAGAAGGGGAAAAATATCATTGTAAGGGTTGTAATAGGAAACAACCAAGATTGTGGAAGTGTAGGGTTTTGATTTAAGATAGAGGACAATTAATTTTAGTGTGATTGAAAAATAAATAGGGTAATATTTATGAAAACCAAATTATTTCTAAAAAATAAGGTGAATGTTCATGCCATTAAACATAATGAATGTATGGATCTTGTAAATATCAGGCCCTATAAAATATATTATTAGAAGAAAAATTAGATAAAAAATTATGTCTATGAAATATTGGAACAAGGATTCTTTATATAAGGATTTGTACTTAAACATTACATTATATTATGTTTTATGTTATAAATAAATATGTTATATTTGAGGATATTTTCAACTTTAAGGTTTTGAATAATTGTTTCATAACTCATAAATAATAATCGCACCTATCATAATGTGGAAATATATTATCATTAACAATTTTTCTATAATACAAGACATTAAAAATCAAAAACACATTTTTTTCATGACAAATCATCATGACTTTTAATCAGACTTCTTCCTTCCCACTACCCATCCATAAACCCAGTGAAACACATTTTAAAAATATGAGATATAAAAAAAATATCTCATTAAGGTACATAAAATAATAAATATTTTATCTTGGTGAAAGACATGAAAAATGATGAAAACATTTTCTTCAAAGCATACATTTTTATCCAAAATTACATAATTTTTCCTTTAAAATAATCAATATATTATCTTCTGAAATAAAATTATTTCCATGAAAACTAATTTGTAAACATACAATATTCATGTAGGTTCATTAGGAAATAGTATAATATAACCGTTAAATGACCCTTTAAATTATGAATATCTTTACTATAGACTTCTAATGTAATTATTCAATGAAAAGCAATACCCAATGCATTAGAGCACTATATAGGGACACCCATCATATAAGATATATAGAGATCACACATGATCTATAATGGGGATCAACCCATCCTATACACAATTTAAAATGATTATAACATGAATAAATCAATTTCGGAATGTATATTTTTATAATAAAAACATTAAAAACCCTTTTAAACATTAATTCAAAATGCTTTTAGATATAAAAATACCTTTTTCCTTAGGTACCTTTTTCTAAAAGGAAAATACGAAGAAAAAGAGAAATGTGACTTCTTATTTAATAAAAAAATGATAGATTTTAATGGAATCCAAAATTCAATTAATGGTTATGGTGGTAATAAAATACATTTTCACTATATAAAATAATATTTAACATTTCGTTTTAATTTTTTAAAAATCATCAAACATTCCATAAAAATAATCCTTTTAAAAAACAATCAAAATAAAGACAAAAAAGACCAAAAAATTACTTTATATATCATTATAAATAATTAAATTATTTTAATTATATACATTCATAAAAAATTTGGTTTATTATTCCTTTTAATTTATATCTTACCATGATATACAAAATCATTATTCATTTATGTTTACTTCATAATTTTTGAAAGTATTCGACATTTAAATCAAAGATGAATCTGGTAGGTTCACAATGGTAAAATATGTCATTATTAAAACATATATATAATATTAACAATGAAATAAAATCCATTTTTATTAATCAATTATACATTAAGAAACATGAATGATGGATTTTAAAAATTCACTATGTTGTGATCATGGATATGATAGGTCGTATATACACATAAGTAACATTCCAATTTTTCAAATATCATTATGAAAAGAATGTAGTAATATTTTAGATTTTTTGAATTAAAATAATATGATAAAAATCATATTATTTCCTTAAATATAATCATATATATCATTCTTGTTATGTGGTGATGATAACAAGAATCACAACCCTTCATGGTGGTTGTAGTCTATGTGTACACATGGCTGACGTTATCATTCATCAGTGAGTAGAATATTATGAAATTAAATGAAATATTATATTTTAAGAATTATAAATGTTTCATGAGTATCATATATATATATATACACATATATCATCAATACAAAATTCCTTAAGAGGCGATGATGGAAAAATAATTATATTAATTTGTGAGGTCGTTGTATTCATTACATATAAAAGAATATTTGATTTTACATTTGATGGATGTTGAGAAGAATTATAGTTATAAAATTAACATAATAAAATAACAATATATATTATATTCTATTGATATTATGTCAACTTGGTTTTAGAACTATTTTAAAGAGGTGGATGAATAAACAAATAAATCCCAGTTAAAAATGATGCCTCTTATTTTCACCACCTATTTAGGATTATAATTAATGCCTTTCTAGATTAGATTTATGATATGAAAAATGAATCTATGATTGGGTAGGTAATTATAGAATGTATTATATTTTCATTTTCAAATAAAAAGGCTTTTTAAGTGTGAATTGTAGAGGATATGGGGTGGAATTTTTTAAGTTCTAGAGAAGACACTCTTGTAATTTTTGAAAATAAAACATTAAACCAACATTTCTAATGTGGAATAAGTCTCCTTAGTAGAATATTATCAAGGAACAAATGAAACAGGGTTTATATACTTCCACAAAAAACGTAAATGTTTTTAGTTCAAATAAAATGTTATCATTTTTGTCCCCGCACCCTATCCCCTAATAAACACGTTATGGTCATAACTGTGGTAAGTGTTTTGTTACTATTTTCACAATTTATTAGGGAAAAAATAATTTGATATTATTATATAATAAAAAAATATTTATTAAAAATATATAATCTATTTTACCATTTAAAATTAATATATTTGGGAGAATTTTATTTAAAATAAAACATGTAGACGTGGTGAATGATTAGATTTTAAAAAATTGATTTTTCAAGAATAATATGGGTTTATATTATCAGTTAGTCTATTAGTTATTATTATATTAATTTAAAGTATCATTTAGAGATATATAATATATAAATTTATATCAAATAATTCCGCATTATGGGTATTTAATTAATTTAAATTGAGAATCACTAGGCCATTTAAAATAGTTTTAAGAAAAATGTATTTTAATGCCCAAAAGTAAAATTATACTTAAATATATTATATTGACGATAAAAATTTAATTGATTAGAATAAATATAAAAATAATAATTATTATCTTACTTTAAAAAAAAACTAAAAACCTAATCAGATTTTTAAATTACAATATTTACTAAAAAGAAAAGACTACTTTAGAAAAATAAATATCTTCACAATTCACATAAAAAATATATTTTATGAAAAATCCTAAAACATCATCCTCTGTTAATTATGATATTATTATTTATAATTTTAAATTAAATTTTTTGATTACATTTTCTAAATTCACAATTAATTAATTATTACATTTTCATAGAAAGGGATAAATACATTTTTTAATAAAACATATTTTGGAAGAAAAATTTTACTTTAGTAAAAATTGATTAATTATTTACATAGAATTAATCCGTGAATTTATATTTATTAGGATATATATATATAATAATAAATTATAAAATTTTATTTATACGCAACAATTTAATTTCAAGGTTGTAACAGTCAAAATTAAATAATAATATTTCACGATTCGTTTAAATTCAGTGTTATGAATCTTCTAGGCTATCTAACATAGTTTTAGTTTTTAAAATATGATTAATATACATACCCCCTCCCCCAAATGAATTGGGTACCTAATATTTCATCTTTATCTCAAAAATTCAATATTTTTAAATTGTAAAATACCTTTCTCGAAATCCAACATAATAAAAAGGGTTAATAAACTTCCTTCGGATATGAGAAAAAACAATTCACAAAGGTATCCACAAATTACACCTTAATAAGATTTCATGTTCAAAAAAAAATAGTTGGAATTGAAAATATTGACATTAAGAAAATCATAACGACTAAATAATTATGAATAGTGACATATATCATTTATCCCAAAAATGTATATGTTCATGAGAAAGTCAAAAACTACACAACCATAAAACAAAGAGGTGTGAAAAGATCATAAATTTCATTAGAAAAGAATATCATTATACATCATTTTTTTTCAAGGTCATTTTCCTAAGGTCAAGGGATTCATTTACCATCTATAGTATAAACATAAATAAATATACACACATGATAATTCTAATAAAATACCACCATAGTCTCATCTTTTTATCCAAATGATGAGTACTCAAGATTAAATTTTTATTATCCTAAAGCACTAAAATACACTTATAATTGTTCACATTATTTAGAAATATTATAACAAGTTATTCCTCCTATATTTATAAATTAACCAAAACCAAAATTTCTAGTACAAGATAAGATATTACACTAAGTGAATAAACCTTCATATCATTAATCATTTCGATTCAACATTGACACCCAAATTTCAGAATAAATAATACAATAAATTATTATCATTAAAAAACATCCCAATATTTCAGACAAATTATGAAACACAAAAATCTAAAAAAAATTAATATATATTCGTCTAATATTGATATAAATATTATATTTAAATAATTATGATCAATTTTAAATTATCATAAAAAATTATATACTCAAATAATGTAATCTTCATGATATAATAAAAATTTACATAAATAAGTTTAATCACCACAACCAGATTGAAAAATCTTATGTTATTCAAATACATAATTCATCCATTATTCATCAAATTAAATCATTATTTTTGGCCTAACATAATCATATGTGGTTCTCAAAATCATAAAAATATTATGATATAACAATAATGAAATAATCTCCAAATGAATTTTTTATCCCATGGTTATCTATGTGATACAAAATTTGATCTGAAAATAAATTCAATAATTATCATTGAAACAATTTATCTATAAAAAATATGTTTTACTATGATGGAAATCGTATTGGACAGTGGTAGGTGTTTAACCCTCATCGCCCTTTAATTGTTGGTTTAATCTATGTGGACTTTTCTAATGTGACATGTTTCCATTTTTCTAAAACCCTACAAATATAATTCTTATAACATTACCATAAATATGATGAATAATCTTAAAAATAATCAAAATCATCAAATAACATGTAAACCCAAAATGTTATAAATACCTCTAAAATCATTGTAAAAAAATGAAAATATAAATATCCACCAAATAACATTTACATATGTAAAACTTATGGTTTCATATAGTTTAAACATCTATCAAAGTACACTAAATGTTTCCAAAATTACTCTAATCCCATAAAACATAAAAAAGTATTAATTATTTTAAACTAAATATCGTCCTTAAATATATAACTCTACATTTAATATCTTTAATCCATATATATAGACACCTTAATCACTCAATATTATTAATTGTCCATTAATTATTATTTTTCTCCATATTCCGTAGAACTTCAATCCAACAAAAAATGTGATTCATGTCCTAAGATTAAAAAATTTCCTAATAGAATCCATGATATAATCCTTAACTTTCAAATTTCATTTTTAGTATCCTTTTATTATATTGTGATCCAATTAGGAATTTCTTGAAAATTATTGACATAGTCTTTTTGATATTTTTCTTGATATTTTTCCCAAGGACAACAATTTTAACCATTACCATACTCCCCATAGTTATAACATTTAATTGATAGACTGGGAATATTTTCATTTCCCATTCATGATTTTAAATGAATTATTACTTTTTTTATTGGTATATTTTTTCATTATTCCCTCCTTTACCACAGACAAAACATCTTCCAGGACTCATAGGTTTTCATTCTAGGTGCTTCTTTACACAGTCATTATATTTAAGTCATTTACTATTTTTATTTTATTATTATTAGCTAAACATATGTGGATCTTAATTTCTCTATTAATTTGTGTGTTATGAAACTCACTTAGGTTTATCTTATTAATCATTGCTCAAAATATATGATTATGAATAACCATAATATTTTTCACTCTAACTTCTATTATATTCAGTTGCTCATTCAAAAAAAACATAATATTTTTCTTTCACATCCATAAATATTTTTTCTCATACTAGGTACCTCCATTTACTAAAATAATAAATTTTATATTGATTGTGAAAAAAATAAACTATAATAAACCATCTTATGGGGAGGTTAAATACTAAGATATCCTTAACCATACCATTCAATATTCAAATCATTCTATTTATATTATCTTTATATAATTAGCCATAAATTAATAACATTTATGGTTATAGATGATTTTTAAGTTATTATAACATGAAATCCTAACATCTAATGTTAACTAAACCTCTCTTTGATAAAATCATTATGGCCTTATCTATAAACATTACATAATCCTGATTTTTTTGATAAGAATTAATTCTCTTACATTTCAAAATCATTTCAGGTTTACTGTTTTGGAGAATTGGTATCTGACTCATAGATAATGATCCCACATATTAAAAAGTGGATACATTTGATTATTATATATTATTCCTAGAATTTATGTATTTATAAATAAAACATGTTCTCATTCCATGACAAACCTTCACAACTTTTGACATGATTTTTCTCTTTATGTTACCCAATTTTAAAAGATTTCTAAAAAAGATTAAAAAGGGGGATGTGAAAAATAATCTCACTGTGGTACAAAGAAATTAAAATATGTTACTATAGTGAAAAACATGGAACCCCATGTAAAAACCATTATAAAAAAGTACATTTTACCTAAATAGTGCATCATTTTTCCATTAAAAAGATCATTATCTTACATTCATAAATAAAATTATTTTTATGAATGCTTATTAGAAAACATTGAAAAATCATGTTGGGTTTCTAGGGAATCTTCTTCATATAAACCTTACTGAAACCATATTGAACACAAATAAATTTGTATAACTATATGACCGGTATCCAATATAATTCTCTAGAAAAAGGAATCAATACCCAATGTATTAGTGAACTAATAGAGAATTACAATTTTATATGCTATATTAGGCTCACCAATAAGATATTATTAGGCTCAAAATATAGAATAAAATAATTACAAGGACTATAGAATAGAAAAAAAAATTAATATTTCAACTTTTCATCATAATCTTCCCCAAAAAAATTTCTAAACTCAAATGCAAAACTGTTTTAGATATCAACATACCTTATTATTATAAAAACTATATTTCAACAATAAATACCTAGAAAAGGGGAAGACTATTTTTATTTGAATAAAATATTAAATATTTTAAAGTAAAAAAAACTTCAAATAATTTTTATAGGGATGGAAATAATCCTTGTCATCATAAACATTAAAATAATGCACTATATTTTTCCATTAAAAAATTCGAACATTCAATAACAATATTCCTTGATGAAAACGTTTAAAATAAAGTCAAATGGGAATGAAAATGTAATAAATAAATATTTTATTTCTATATATAATCATCCACAACATAATTTAAAAAATATATACATGGAATAAAAAGAGTTGAAAAAAATCATTAAAACATTTAAAATGTAGTTTAAAGTTAATGTGCCTCTTACCTAGAGTCTAAATAGTCACATATGATCTTTATATTCATAAATAATATAATATTTTTTTAATTATTAACATTATTAATATCTTATTTCATTTTTATTATTCGCTTTAAATGAATTTATTACCATTTTATAAACAATTATATAATCATTAATGTTCACATTGGATGTTTTGAAGGTATTGAGCTTATATATCATCAATGACTTTGATATGTTGACTATGGTTAAAAAATAATTATACCAATATATCCTGTGTAATAATTCTTTAATTATTATAACTTTATAATTCATGTATAATTTTAATTCCAATCCATAAATATGGTTATGAAAAATTTACTATGATACAATAACGGAGATGGTAGGTCACACGTACACATGAGCTACGTTTCCATTTTTACACGAACATATTTCAAAAAATGTAAGTAAAATTATAACATTCTATAATGATCATAATATCATAAATAAATTTTTATTTATTTAAATAGACTTATATATATCATCTATATGAGCTAGAGAGGGAAAAAATCACATCACTTCGTATAAGTCGTAGTCCACACGTACACAGAAACTACATTATCTTTTTTTTGTGAATATAAATTTAATAAATAAAATGATATTTTATCATTTAATAACCATATTTATTTTATTAATATAATATATATACCATAAATTCATCATTATAACTAGCCTTAAGTGGCTATGATGAAAAGTATTTACATTGGTTCATGAGTCAGTAGCCTGCTATACAAATAAAAGATGGTATCATTTCCTAGTTGATCAAATATGAGATGTATTTATGTTATAAAATTGTCTTAATATCGTATAATTATATGGAATAAAAAAATTATTATAAAATTATGGTTTAATAATATTTTAATTAGTTGGAAGGAAAAAAATAAAAACGCTTCATTAAGAACAATGACTCTTCTTCTGACTGCCTCTTTAAATTATACATAAATAATTAAGAGTTTTAAATTATTATAATATTGGAATCTAGTAAGTGGTTTTGTTGGTAATGAATTTTTTTGGGTATTTATTGGGATAAATAGAAGTCTTTTCATGTCTGAATTGGAGTGGAGAGTGGGTGGCCTTTTATAAGTGGGGGAGAAGACACACATAAAAGTTTTTAAAATAAAAAGTCATTCCCTTGTTTTTCATATTATAAAAGAATTAAAAAGGGACTATTATCATTAATTAGATGAAATTAGTTCAAAATATGGACATAAAATATATTTTAGATATTTTTAGGTCATTTTAACCCTCATTATTTTAGGTTAACCTCATGTAAACCTTCTTTTCCCTTAACACTGGTATAATATTTTTATAGTTTTCACAATTAAAAATTATAAAAAATTTTGTTAAACTTATTATATAATATAATTTATAACGATTAAAAATATGGATACAATTTTAATAATTTATTCTCATGGAAGTTTCATAATTTACTTTAAAATTAAACACGTGGAAATGATTACAAGAGAGTTTTTTTCAAAAATGTAATTTTTTAGAATAAGATCATTGAATATTTAATCTACGACTAATAAAAATAGTTAAATAAATTTAAATTTAAAATTATAGTTATATAATGTATACATTTCATTTACATAATTACACATTTGGGGTTTTTTAATTCGTTAAATTTGAGAAACACCATACAAATGAAAATTCTTTTTATAAAAATGCATTATTAAGAATGAAAATAAACATATGCTAGAATATTTTACAAATTCAATTCAAATTTAATTAACAAAATTAGATTTAAATAAATAATTATTATGTTACATAAAATAAAATTAAACAAATAATTGTACTTTTAAATTACTTACTTTATTAAAATGAGAAGACTGTATTTGAAATAACTGTATTGTAACAATTCATTTATATATCAGTATTTATTGAAATATCCCAGAAGTTATCACAATGATAACAATGATTTTATGATTCAAAAAATTAATTTCATTTTACAAAATACATTCTCTAAAATATATATAAATAAGTTATAATATTTCTCAAAAATAGTAATAAAATCATTTTTAAAGAATACATATTTTTTAAGAATAAAATTACTTATATAAAATATGATTGAATATTTACTACGAATTTATTAATATATATTTTTTAGTAAGAAATGTATATATATATATATATCATAAAATTGATAATACTATTCATATCTGTAAAATTTTTCATTTATGTTGTAATGGTCATTTTTAAATAATTATATGTTGTGGTCCATTTAAGTTCATTATTGTGTATCTTGTATTCTATCTGACCTAGTTTTCTTTTCTAAAATCTCAATGTGATACTCATCATACAAGTAATGGTTCCATATTATAATCCAATAATATTAGTGTAGAATAATGATAAAGGATGGAGTATGTGCATTGGTTATAGGGAATTAAATAAAAAATAGAGCATAAATGATATTTTATTCTAGTAATAGAGTATATGGTGGATGTGTTACATGAATACGTATAATTTAGAAATATAAATATTAATTATAAATTCAACTAGGTAAAATGAATGATGATTATGTGTGAGTTATATATTTAAAATATCCTGAGGATAATTATAAAAATCATTTAATTCCACTTTAGTAAATGAAAGAACGAAAAACCTTCTAGGGTGCAATGAATATGGTTTTAAAAACTATCTTTAAGAATTTTTTATCAGTGTTTTTTATGAAATTATCATTTCTATCATAGTATGGGAAGAAAAAATAGATTATTTATATAGAGTACTAACAATAATGATGTAAATTAATTATTCATAATCAAAAATAATGTTCCTTTAAGAGGAATTCGTTGAAATAAATGGGGAACATAATTTTGGGAAGAATGATTATTTATGGATCCAAAGAAATTTAAGGTGGTGAAGAAGATTTTGGAGTCAAAAAATATATAATAAGTTAGAGTATTTTTAGGACATATATGGAAATAAATGTATTTAATTAAGTATTAATTTGAAATAGCATGAACTTTAACAACTTTGTGTAAAAACGAGATATTTCAGTGGTCCCCAAAATTTTATGCTTCCTTTGAAAAGATATAAAGTAGCATGACTTATATGCTTGTGTTGTGTATGTTAGTGTTTGGGAAATGGTTCTTGAAATACTTCATTGAATCATGATTAGAAAAACAGGTAGTTTTCATTCCATGTTAATTACTCTATCTAATTTTAGTAAGGAATTATGTCACTCTAACATAGAATTTTTGATTCATTACAAGGAAATGGTGGATTTAGTATTGTCCAAACAGCATTGGAAAAAATACTTACAGATGTTTTGACTAAGTAAATATGAAAATTGGGGTTGTAAATTTCCTTTTAAAACATCTTTTAAATAAAAACTAACTCTAATATGAATAAAAATTCAATTAAAAATAATAAACTATATATTAAGAGTAAATTTATTGAATGATAATTATAAGCGAATGTTACTAAATAAAGTGTAAAAGTTGTGATAATAAAATATATCACATAATAAATTTATATAACATTTTATTGGTTCTTTATAGAAACTCAATCTCCCTTTATTTATTTACCAATAAATAACAAAGAATATTTCTCAATGGAAAAATTAAGAAACTAAACACATTTTTTAGAGACCATATATGAAACAAAAAAATAAAAAATAAACTTTATTAATGAAATCCAATTAAATAACACACTCCAATATCCTTTTACAATGAATAAATAATATATACAATAGAGATACATAGGTAATATGTAACTATAAGAGATTAATAATTTATAATAATGAACATGATAAACCACCATAGTTGGGAAAATAATAGATTAATATTTCAAAGAGAGAAGTATTAACTTCCAAGAACCCAAGGGGTGTATTTATAGACACTAGAGACTTTTAAGAGATTTTAGTGACACCAGGGGTGGAATAGATCCATTTGTAGGAGAAGATGTGGGAAACCACTCTTAATTGATATATTTTTGTTCTATACCAATGCAACCAAGTTCCCAATAGGTACAACCAGTATGCCTGTGTGGTCGACCAAATAGACGATGGATGCTAAACTAATTTGGTGATCTTAATAGAAACTATTGGGAATCCAGTTATACCCCACTGGGTAGATACTGTAAATTTCTTGTGGAGGCCTCCAAAATACACCTTACTCCTCTTAAAGAGTCTAATTAGTTCAAAACACCCACGAAAAAAATCCAACAAATAAACACTTAAATAAACCAAAATAATACGTTATAAAAGTGTTTTGATGGCCATTAAAAACAACTATAGGGAGTATGATGTAAACAAATTTCCCCATATGATGATAAAAAATAAATAATAAATTAATAGAAAGATATAGTCATGATGAAACTCTATTGGTTGTACCCAATCTGAAATTCTACACAAAAAATGAATTTTAATATTTCAAAGTCAAAATTAAAAAATTATTGACAATACATTAAAAATAATATTTAGAATACATTTTCACAAATGATTTCAAAACACATAATTCCATATCAACACTTATCTTTCATTTTTATTATAAAAATCCAAAATAACAAAATTTCAATAATTCAATAACAATTAAATTTCAAAATCATTATATTTTCAAAATAATTTAAATTAGAAAAAATGATTTTGACACTATTACGTTTACTCTCATAATAATATTAAGAATATTTTTTTGATGATCAAATCTACATCCCACTTTTATTATATAAATTTTTTATAATTAAAAATCTTGAAGTAAATTAGTATCTGAAAATGTTTTGAAATATAGTAATCATAACTTATGTCTTGTAATCTTCTTCATTAGAATAAATTTAATCATAGTAGTATAGAAATCATACATTAGATCCATAACCTTCTCCCCAATTGGATTCATTATAAAACTCATAAAAAATGGAAGATAGATAATGATTTTATAAAAATTTAATGTTTAAAAATCATTTAGATTTCAGTGAAATAATTAAATGATTGTCATATTTGTATATTTTGAATCAAATATTCCATCATTAAGTTATTTGATAAAAAAATTACCAAATACTACACACCCATGTTCTTTAAAAATAAAAAATTCTAAGACTCCCCCTTAGCTGATGCATACATTAAAAATTAAAAGGGTAAACTGAAAGCATGAAAATCGATATTGAAATTAATAAAAACTCACATAAGAGAGTGAGATAAATCAATTATCCAAAATATAAATCAATTAATCATATTAATATATATCAATGAAATCAAGAGTTAAAAAAATATATCCCGAGTATATAAAAACAATCCATGATATTCAAAAATAAATATATTGTCCCTAAAATAATAATACAATAAAAAAATTATAATAAAGATGAAAATAAAGAAGATCATATGGAAATCAATGTGCTAAAAATCTGAAATGATATATCTAATTCAATAAATATTAAGGATAAATATAATACCTGCATCAATAAATCAAATTATCAAAAAAATTCAAAGAGTGGAAAATCCGGTAATTTTTTTTTGAAAATGGAAAATAAATAATTATAGATATTTACATTTCATTTAAAATGAAATTCATTTAATATTAAATTAAATATTTTGAAAAACATATTTATCATATATAATAAAAAACTATAATTTCACTCATTAATTTTGAACATTGATATAATTATAAGAATCAAATCTCATGAAATATGAAAAAGGTTACCTTATTTAGAATACTTTTTTCAAACAATGCAGATTTTTTAAATGTGTAAATGAATTTTCAAAGAAAAACAAAGTTATTTATAAATATTTATCAAATATTCATGGCATCAGATAATATTATTAAAATATACATGGTAAAACAAGATAATATATATTCATGATATTATCTTTTTATTATAAATATCATTAGCAAACATGCTAAAATCTAATACCTTAAATCATGATATTATGAACGATTATAAAAACATAGATTTCAGATGTCAATGCATAAAAAATAAAATATTTAAATTCTATAATGATTTAGGGGTAAAAAATAATTCATCTAGAAACTACTACCCCCATATAAAAAATTATATCACCTTTTACAAAATTATTACAATTTAATTATAAAATAGAATTGAAGAATTTTGAGAATCTTAAGTAAATAAACAATGATGAATCAAATTAATTCCTCATTAATATAAGGAAAAATAATTTATAATGATATTTAAAACATGTTTATTTTAATATGTTAAATGAATTTTTTTATTATAAATCAAAAATCAGCATTTTTAAATGTTAAAAAAACGGAAGGCTCATAACAAGGTCATACAGACAATATAATATGGGAATTCAAACCATTTAATTCACAATCCCTATTAATGATTAGTAATACCAAGTCTACCTTAATAAAAAATATGAGATAATAATGAATATGGAAAACTATTTAAGGTCCTTGGATTAAAATAACAACAGCGGATAAATAAAAAACATTATAGGCTAAACACATCAGATCAAATCTCATAATTGTAAGACCCCAGTTTTTTTTCAAAAGGTATGTTTTCATTTGTGTTTTGGGTTGAACCCTTTTTTTGGGCTTTAAAATGTTTACTGATACGGTGAGAGGCCTTGGGGGTGTTTTGGGGGCTCGGGGCATGAAAGAAATGAAATCTGGGAAAGACATGCCATGGTGCTCGGCCAGCGCATGGCGAGTGAAACCGTGTGGCTTGTCTAGGCTAAACTGTGCGACCCTTCCTTTTACATATAGAATCATTTGCACGGTTTGCGAACGGTTTGCCAAACCGTGTGGCTAAATCGTGTGACCCCTCCTCCTCCGGATAGTGGCATGCACACGGTTTGCGCACGGTTTTCCAAACTGTGTGGACAAACCGTGCGACCACATAATGTTGGGAAAAATTACAAGTTCTCAGCTCCGGACATTAAAGCCCCACTCGGGATTTCCTCTCATTTCCTCCCTCTCCACCCTAGGCACAAACTAAATCTCCCAAAGTCTCTAAGAGATCGATCTCCTTCAATCCTATGGCGTTTTGGGTGTCGTTGGTTGCAGATCGAAGCTCCGGGTAAGGCCAATCCCAACCTTACTTCTCTTTTAGGTTTAGGGTTTTTATCTTCTCTCCCTCTCGTTCTGATGCTCTAAAACCATAAATTTTGGGTGATTTTTAGGTTTAAACCCCAAAGGTTGGTTGGATCGTGTTCTAAGGAATCGATTGAGAGTGTGTTCAACCATTGTTTCGAGGTAGGTGTTCTACAAATGATATCCCATAGTTATTTGGGTATTTGTGCATGTTTAGTTGTGTTCTTGCTTTCCTTTGGTTATGTTTTGGATATCCTTGGAATTTTTGGTAATAATGGTGTTTAAAATGGTAAATGGGAACCCTCACGATTGTCATAGGATGTGTTGGGATAGAAGTGACCTAATTGGGGCCATCCATGGGATGTGCCGGCTTTTCCAAGATTTAGGGAATGATATTAAACAAGTGACCTTGTTGTAATTAATTGTAGAGCCGTTGATTAATATGTTTGCATGATTGGTTGAACTTGGAATAGAAGTTAGGTGATGCACCTAGACTTGGAAACAACCTAAGGGTTAATGTGGAATGGGTTAAATGGTTGATTCATGGGAATGATGAACGGGTTAAATTGGTTAATGTGTAAACTGATTAAAGACCACAATGGGATAGATTATGGGTTTAATGTTGAATTCTTATTGAGATAGGCATAACACATGGGAATTGGGTGAATGGTTAAATGATGTGAAATGGAAAATTGTTAATGGGTTAACGCATGAGGTGGTTTCCCATGTGGGTTGTTGTGAATAGTGTTTGTCGAAGGGAAATGGTTTGGATGATTGGTGGTTACTTATATAAAATCATGTGCACATGGCTTCATAGAGTGGGGTATGACATGAGGATCTATGCCCACAGGTTGAGTGAAGACTGAGGTTCTAAACTCCACCCTAAATTCATGGGTTAGAAAAGGGGACTGAGGATATATTCTCCTAACGGTTGCATCCACCCGGACTGAGGCTTCGAGGTGAGTTTATGGTTGCTATGACGGGTTAGTCCTAGTGATATAGGATAACGACGTGTTTACCCTCTTGCAAGTGATTGTTGGTCTTAGACCCATGTATCATAATGTATGTGATTAACCCATGGAAATGTGATGAAATGATAAATGGTGATAATGGGTGTGTAATGAATGGTAATGGAAGTGGCAATGGCTTGGCTCTAAATAGGTTAATGGTACCTTAAATAATTACTAGGAAATTATCATTCATATTTTTCTTACATGCACTACCTGTTTATACTGGATATTTTGTAGAGACTATTGGTGGTGGCCTACTGAGTTGTACTCACACCCTGCTCGGGTCACCGTTGGGTACCCAACCAGAATTCATGTTTGCAGGTCAGGAGAAAGGAAAAGGTCCTTGCTAGATAGTGAGTGGACATGGGTAGCACTTGGTGGAGGATCCGAACATGAAGTCGGGTCCATTTTGGGTATTTTGGTCGTTGTCTTTATTTTTGGGTTTTGTCCACTTTTCCACTTCTAGTATGACATGGTATATTTATTATTAGAAATGGATGTTATACATGTTCTGTGCGTATTTGTTATTGTTTCCGCTATTTGGTTTATTTATGTTGTAGCTTACTCTGATAAAAAGGGGGTATAGTCTCCCCACTTGACTCTGTAGACCCCCGCTTCTAGTTGACAGCCTTTGGCATATGGGGAGGCCCTCATAAAGTCATGTAACCACCCGGCTCGGAGTACCGGTTTAGTGGATTCCGGTTCGGGGACGTTACAATGTGGTATGAGAGGAGGTCTTCTTTCTCCATCTCTTAGGTCTTGTTATTTGGGAATTGTAGCCATGGTTTAAGATGTTTCAGGCCACGGTAATGATCTCGTGATTTGGAGTAGCTAACCCATGTACGGGGAAAAACCCAAGTCACCATGGGTTGGAAATGATTTTCTTTGTTGTGTGTTTTTACAGTTGATGATATTTCACTATTGGGTGATGCGCATGTGGTTTGATGTGACTATTTTATGATATTTGGCTAATGGAATTAACAACATGAGGATTGGCATTCATGCAACATTATAGGAACCTAGGGAGATATGTGACATGCATTGTATTAGACACACACACGAGGTGGTATGTGAGGTAGGAAAGTAGGGTGCATCATGCATTTCATGAAATCACGAAATAATGAGAAGAATGAAATAAAAATGTGGGTAAATGATGTTTAATGGAGTAATAGGGTTTCATAGAAGTTGGAAAATGTTGTTGGGTTAGCGTATGAAAAGTGGGTTGTTTTAGATAGTAAATAGCTTTTGATAAATTCATGATAGTTATGTGGTTTGTGTGCTAAATCTCGTGCTTGGCATTGTAGAGAAATTCCACCATGATATCGGTTACTAGTTGGGTAATGGGATGGTGTAGGTGAGAACACTCCTCCAGTAGAGGAGAAAAAAGTGTGGCGATCAATGATGGTAGAGAGGAACAGTTCCAAGAGAACTTGGCTCACCTTATGGAGGTGATGGATCGGGACCCAGGGCGGGTTGCACTGAGTATGTTTGAGCTGATCAGGGAGTTCCATTTGTAGTACCCTCTGAATTAGACTGGAGAGGGTGGGCTAGAGGCAGTGGAGTTCTGGTTAGAGACTGTACAGATGATACTGGATCATCAAGAGACCCCCGTTGAAATGTGGGTGAAGCTGGCCGCTTATATGTTGCGAGGCCAGGAGAGGCGTTGGTGGGACATTTAGGCTCAAATTGAGCAGGCTGATGGAATGTCATGGAAGGGTTTTCAGGAAAATTTCATGAGCATTTCTACCCAGTGACCTTGAGACAGGAGCGGGCTGTAGAGTTTATGAGCCTGATTCAGGTATTACTATCGGTGATGGACTATGATAGTCACTTCACTAACTTGGGACGCTTTGTCCAAGTGTTAGGAGGGGATCAGGAAGCAGTAGCTAGGCATTTCTAGGATGGGCTGAGACATGAGATCAGGTCTCAAGTAAACATATTCCTCTTAAAGAGGTCCGTAGATGTAGTAGATTAGGCACTGATCTCGAAAGGAAAACTGAAAGGATTTTCAGGTAGTGGGATTGTGGTGTCAGTGGGATAGACGAGTGGTGCAGCTACCAAAGGTTGAAAGTGATGCCATGAGATCTCACTACATGGTGGAAGTTTTTAAAGTGAATGGAAGAGAGGGTCAGCCTCTCAGAGTGGAAATCAGGTGTTCTTCTATCACTGCGGTAGGCCAGGGCATATGCGTGGTCAGTGTCCTCAACCTCCAATTGAGTTCTGTTTGTGCGGCCGGATGGGACATGTGCAGATGTTCTGCAGGAAACCTCAGAAGGTGGGCGGGTATGATGGTGGAAGGAAGGTACTGGATTTGGGAAGGGGATTGGCTTTCCCACATCAGGTAGGCAGTTGGAGCTCCACAGGATGTACTGGTAGGGGCGGTGGACGTGGAACTATAGGGCAAGATCACTCATGCCAGTAGGGTAGTGTAGCACAAGGCGTTGAGGCTGGAGCCCATGGTAGAGGGGAAGACTGCTTCAGGCAGTTCAGTTTATGCCTGGTGATGGCGAGGCTGCACCATCGGCTGTTCGAGCTACGATCCTTGTATCTTCTACTTTTTCTACTGTGTTGGTTTACACCGGTGCCACACACTCTATTATCTCTACTCAACTTGTGGTAGCGTTGGGTTTACATGTGGAGGGGGTGTGTTGGGTGATGACAATTGACACTCCTTTGGGGGTGCGGGTTGAGGATATCAAGAAGTGCTAGGGATGTGCCTTGGAAGTTGGTGGGTATTGTTTTCTATGGGACTTGTTCATTCTCGAGATGTCAGGGTTTTACCAAATCCTAGGAATTGATTGGTTTGTGTTGCATCGGGAACACATAGATAGTTACCCTCGCAGAGTATCATTCAGGTCACTTGAGGGGGACGCTTACGTCCACCAAGCCAAATGGGATGTTCGAGCCGGGCATGCAGGTACGTTTTTTCAATAGATGAGTGGAATCACAGATCGAGTGGAATGTCTCATGCTTGATGATTATGCAAGAGGGGAGCATTCTTTTTTCCCTCCTGTGGTCGATCGGTTTCAGAACATGTTTCCTAAGGATTTCTCGATGTTACCCCCTGAGAGGGATGTGGAATTCAAAATCGAGTTGCAGCTGGGAGTGGAGCTAGTTTCTATTCCGCCATACCTAATGGCATTGGAAGAACTCTAGGAATTGAAGGTTTAGCTTGAGGAGTTGGAACGTAAAGGGTTTATCCATCCTAGTACATCTCTTTGTGGATCTCCCATTCTTTTTGCAAAGAAGGCTGATGGGTTATTAAGGTTGTCTGTTGACTATCGAATGTTGAACCAGATGACGGTGAAAAATCAGTACCCTCTTCGTAGAATTGATGACATGTTTGATCATTTAAGGGGTGGATTAGTGTTTTCTAATATTTATCTGAGGTTGGGTTATCACCAGTTGAGGGTGAGGTCTTCCGAAATACGGGGAACAATATTCCGGAGTCAGTACGGGTTGTTTAAGTTTGTGGTAATTCCTTTCGGCTTGAACAATGCTCTGGCGGTGTTTATTGCTTTGATGAACCAGATCTTTCATCCATATATCGATCTCTTTGTGAATGTATTTGTTGACGATATCTTAGTGTACTCGAGATCTCACGACGATCATGCCCAACATCTTGACATCATCTTGGGTACGCTAAGAGAGCACTAGCTATACACCAAGCTATCCAAGTGTCAATTCTGGATAGGTGAGGTACATTTTCTGGTTCATGTCATCTCAGAGGCAGTTGTGTGAGTAGATCTTGGGAAAGTGCAGGAAGTTGTATCTTAGGAGCAGCCCAAGAGTGTTTCTGATTTTCGGAGTTTTTTGGGTTTGGTCGGGTATTACCGAAGGTTCATTCAGGATTTTACTCACTTTGCAGCACCACATTCGGGCTTCACCAAGAAGGAAATCTGGTTCTAATGGTCTAAGGATTGTAAGAATTCCTTCCAAGAGTTGAAGAAGTGGGTGACAACTGCACCTATCTTGATCTTACCTGAGCTGGGTAAGAAGTACTTCATGTTTTGGGATACATCTGGAATCGGACATGGGGCTGTCTTGATGCAAGATGGGCGGGTGGTGGTTTATGACTCAAGGAAGTTGAGACCCCATGAGCGAAATTATCCCACTCATGACCTTGCGTTGGCTGCAGTAGTGTACGTCTTGATGTGCTGGAGGCACTATCTATTGGGAGAACAGTTTACCATGTTTACCGACTATTTGAGTTTAATGTACATCTTCTCACAGTGGGATCTGAATCTTCGACAACAATGATGGGTTGAATATCTCTAGTCTTTTGACTTTGAGTTGGTGTACCCACCGGGAAAGGGGAATTGTGATGCTAATGCTCTGAGTAGGAAGGTTCAGAATCAGATGGTTCAGGAGTCCAGCATCGAGTGGAAGGTGATGGCCTTGTTTGCAGAAATGCACCTGGAGGTGCAGGAGGAGAGTGGTCAGGTCACACTTGCTTCCTTAGCGATGGAGTCGACACTTTTAAGTCGAGTTAAGGAAGGTCAGATTGATGATCATGAGTTTTTTTTCGTGAAGGAAAAGATTAAAGGTGGGGAGCTACCTTCTGTATGGGTCGTCGGTGTGGACGGTTTTGTTCGTGGTCATGATCGTGTGATTGTGCCAAAGTGTGTGCGGGAAGAGTTGATGCATGAGTTCCATGCATCAAAGTGGGCAGTGCATCCTGGTTTAACCATGATGTACCGTGATCTCCAAAAGAAGTTTTGGTTGCCTTGAGTGAAGAAGGACATTGTGGGCTTTATGGCACGGTGTCTTACCTATCTGCAGGTGATGACTGAGCATCAACACCCAGGTGGTTTGTTATATCCGTTGCCCATTCCAGAATGTAAGCGGGATGATGTTACAAGGGATTTTTTCGTGGGTCTTCCGAGGACACCGTAGAAGAATGGTGCAATATCTGTGGTTGCTGATCGGTAAACGAAAGTGGCTCCTTACTTACCGATTTAGGAGACCTGTACAGTCGACCAGTTGGGTGAGATGTATGTTCGGTAAATTGTGTGGTTGAATGGTGTGTCGTGGACCATAGTTTCGGACCAAGATCTGTATTTCACAGTGCGTTTCTAGCAAGTGTTGAAGAAGGTTCTTGGTATATAGATGTTTTTGAGTACGGATTTCCACCCGTAGATGGATGGGCAGTCAGAGCGTATGATCCAAGTGTAGGAAGACAAGTTAAGAGCTTGTGTCTTGGACTTTGGTGGTTCTTGGGAAATACACCTATCGTTGGTTGAGTTTTCCTACAAAAATATTTTTCAGGATACGATTCATATGCAACCATTTGAAGCACTTTACAGGAGGCCATGTAGATCATTGTTTTGTTGGCTAGAGGCTGGTGAATCCGAGTTGTTGGGACCAAGTCTCGTGCAGGAGACTTAAGAGAGACTTAAGTCGATCAGGAATTGAATGGCTACGACTCAGAGTAGGAAGAAGTCGTATGCAGATCGGAGGTACAGACCTCTTGTGTTTTGGGTGGGTGATAAAGTGTTCCTTCGGGTGTCGACATGGTTGGGTCACCATCGGATACGAAAGCAGCGTATGTTGTCACCCAGGTATGTGTGACCTTTTGAGATTGTGGAGAGGATCATACTAGTAACTTACCGATTGGCACTTCCACAGCAGTATGGTGTGATGCATGATGTGTTTCATGTGTCACAACTTCGACGGTATCACCCTGACCCATCTCACGTGGTTGATGTTGAAGATGTGGATCATGAGGCTGATGCGTCCTTTGAAGAGCATCCGGTTCGTGTGGTGGATCATAGTGAAAAGGTCTTATGAGGCAAGGTTTTTCCATTAGTGCAGGTACCATGGAAGCATGGGAACATTCAGGAAGAAACTTGGGAGCCGGAATTGGATATGCAGGCTCAATGGCCCAAACTTTTCTCTTTGGTGCATCATTGAGGCTTGGAAACTCAGCTTGAGGACGAGTCGTTATAAGGTGGGGAGGTTGTAAGACCCCTGTTTTTTTTTGGGAAGGTATGTTTTTGTAGTGTTTTGGGTTGAAACCTTTGTTTTTTGGGGGTTTAAAATGTTTCCTGAAAGTTTGAGAGGCCTTGTGGGTGTTCCGGGGGCTCGGGACATGCAAGAATAGAAATCTGGGAAAGACAAGCCAGGGGGACGGCTTGCGCACAACCAGGCAAACCGTGCGGCCTACCCAGGCTAAACCGTGCGACCCTTCCTCCTCCGAACAGAAGCATGCACACAGTTTGCGAACGGATTTCCAAATTTTGTGGCTAAATCGTGCAACCCCTCCTCCTTCGGACAGTGTCACATGCACGTTTTGCGCATGGTTTTCCAAACCGTGTGGACAAACTATAAGGCCACTTAAAGTTGGGAAAAGCTACATGTTTTCCACTCTAGCCTTTAAAATCCCACTCTGGATTTCCTCTCATTTCCTCCCTCTCCACCATAGGCACGAACCAAATCACCCAAAGTCTCCAAGAGAACGTTCTCCTTCGATCATAAGTCAGTTTTGCTGCCGTTTGTTGCGGATCAAAGCTCAGGGCAAGGCAAATCCCATCCTTTCTTCTTTTTTGGTTTAAGGTTTCTATCTTCTCTCCCTCTCATTATGAAGATCTAAAACCGTATCTTTTGGGTGATTTGTAGGTTGAATCCCAAAGGGTTGGTTAGATCGAGATCTAAGGAATCGATTGGGAGTGCATTCAACTACGGTTTCGAGGTAGGTGGTCTATAAGCGATATCCCATAGTTATGTGGGTATTTGTGCATGTTTAGTTGTGTTCTTGCTTTCCTTTGGTTATGTTTTAGATAACCTTGGCATGTTTGGTAATAATGGTGTTTAAAATGAAAAATGGGAACCCTCATGATCCTCATGGGATGTGTTGGGATAGGCAAGACCTAATTGGGGCCATCCATGGGATGTGTCGGCTTTTCTCAGATTTAGGGATTGATATTAAACAAGTGAACTTTTTGTAATGAATTGTAGAGCCCTTGATAAATATGATGGCATGAGTGGTTGAACTTGGAATAGAAGTTAGGTGATGCACCTAGAATTGGAAATAACCTAAGGGTTAAAGTGGACTTGGTTAAATGGCTGATTCTTGGGAATGATGAACGGGTTAAATGGGATAATGTGTAAACTAATTATAGACCATAATGGGATAGATTATGGGTTTAATTTTGATTTCTTAGTGAGATAGGAATAACACATGGGAATTGGGTGAACGGTTAAAAGATGTGAAATGGTAAAGTGTTAATGGGTTAAGGCATGAGGTGGTTTCCGATGTGGGTTGTTGTGAATAGTGTTTGCCTAAGGGAAATGGTTTGAATTGTTGATGGTTACTTATATATATGCATGTGCACATGGCTTCGTAGAGTGGGGTATGACATGAGGATCCATGCCCACAGGTCGAGTGAAGACTGAGGTTCTAAACTCCACCCTAAATGTACGGGGTAGTAAAGGGGATTGAGGATCTATTCTTCTAAAGGTTGCATCCACCCGGATTGAGGCTTTGAGGTGAGGTTATGGTTTCTAGTAGGGGTTAGTCCTATTAAGATAGGATAACTTTGAGTTTACCCTCTTGCATGTGATTGTTGGCCTTAGACCCTTGTAACATAATGTATGTGATTAACACATGGAAATGTTATGAAATGGTAAATGGTGATAATGGGTGTGTAATGAATGGTAATGGGAGTGGAAATGTCTTGTCTCTAAACTGGTAAATGGTACCTTAAATAAGTACTTGGAAATTATCATTCATATTTCTCTTTCATGAACTACCTGTTTATACATGATATTTTATAGACACCATTGCTGGTGGCCTACTGAGTTCTACTCACTACCTGCTCGGGCTGCCGTTGGGTACCCGAGCAGACTTCATGTATTCAGGTCAGAAGAAGGGAAAAGGTCCTTTCTAGATAATTAGTGGACATGGGTAGCACTTGGTGGAGTATCCGGACTTGGAGTCGGGACCATTTTGGGGATTATGTTCGTTGTCATTATTTTTGGTTTTTTTCCACTTTTTCACTTGTAGTATTACATGGAATATTTATTATTGGAAATAGATGTTATAAATGTTTCGTGATAATTGGCTATTGTTTCTGCTATTTGGTTTATTTCTGTTGTAGCTTACTCTGGTAAAAAGGGGGTATAGTCTCCCCACTGGACTCCGTAGACCCCCGCTGCTAGTCGGTATACTTTGGCATATGTGGAGGCATGATTAATGTCATGTAACCACCCAACTCGGAGCACCAGTTTAGTGGCTTCCAGTTCGGGGACGTTACAATAATGATACCAACAAATAAATATATTTTTATCAAATATAAATCACTTTAATGCACACTATATGTATTTAGTTTAAAGAAATAAATTTCTTTAATTAATAGAGTGTGGTACTAGTATCTATGATGAATTATATAAATTAAGATGTAATGATTTAGTTGAAACAATAATAGTTTTAAGAATAAGTGACCAATTTCAATCATAAGTAAAACGATTAAAATGGAAATAGAGTGGCTAAAATTAATTTCAATGGTTGGTAATGAAATATTAAGAGTATATAAAAATTGTTTAAAAATTATATTGAAATGATTTAAAACATTTTAATTTCATAAAATAATTAGTATAATAAAATGTGATTCCATTGGGAAAATGATGCATTTTATTCCATTGTCACCTTCCTCATAAATCAAATCTGTTTTTCATGTAAGATTATGAAAAATTAATAATTCATAAGACATAGGAAATGTAAGATAAATAAATACCCAAGTAACATTTTCAAGAGAATTTAATTTCAATTTTTTTATAATATTTCAATAATATTGATTATTTAGAGTGATCAAAAGATAAGAGAGTTATAAAATAAATGAATAAAATCCCCAACACAAGAGAAAAAATGAGCATAAAAATGACTTATCATCTAGATTGTGATCTATACTAGCTAGTTGGTGGGAAAATATAATGCTTTCTTTGTAAATCACTAGTGGCTACTTAGGGAGGAAAAACTAGATAGAAGGTAGCTCCATGGGAAGCTCCAACAGTAAGTTTAATTTTTAAATAATAAAAGAATTTTTTTTACAAAAAATCATAAAAATAGTTTAGAATATAACAATGATTTAAAAAATATATATATATCCAAATATCATTAATATTATAAAAAACATTAATTAAGTAATAGAATAAAAGATAAACTTTGAAAAAAAATTATATAAAATGATTATTCAATTTAAAGATCAATTTTTAGCGAAAAATTGAATTCCAAAGTATATAACCATGTTAATTTCAATCTTTCACTTGCGATATTTAATTAGATATTTTGAAATAATTTTCAATTGATTTCTTCTATAGAATATTTAAATTGAAAAGTAAAAAATTAAATTAAATTTCAATTCCCAATTCCCAATTCGAATAGAAATATTAGAATAAAATAATTGATATAACTTGTAGCATAACGTGCATTCCAATCTAGTTACATTGTGAATTTTTTGTGTTGGATGTGTTTCAGAGGTTCCCTGATAAGGTTTTGTTGGGGTTGGAGGTGCAATAGGTCTACTGTAAGATATTCACACCATTAATGTTTTACATGATGTAAATTTGTGGTTCACTTCTTGTGTTGTAATCCAGTTTCACAACATCAATATGATTGAGGAGGAACCTGTGAAATAGATTCATGTCATGAAATTAATTCATGAATTGTAATCAAATAAATTCAGAGCTAACATTAATTTTTATGGATGTTTTTTTATAATTACAATGGAATTAACATCATAAATTTGTTTCATAATGGAAAATGTGTGGGATTCTATGTTTCACATTATTTGGTTCAAAAAAACCCATATTATTTCATCCACCTATATTACACTTTTTTTACAGAGACTTATATGATTTTAAAGATCATACATCCCTCTTTATTTCACATTGGTATGTTTGTTATGGTGGATGCTCATTAGTGATCAATTGTAATCCATTTTCTTCTTTTTGGTTTTTTCTTATAATTTTCTATTTGGGATCCTCTTTGTTGTTGTTGTATTGATTTGGGTTATGATTTGGGATTCTTTTTTGATAAACCTTGAGATTTTGTAGGTTGATCCATTGGTATTGCATGTTGTTTTAATTTTTGAGAACTTATTCTTCTTAATGAGGTGCGCAACAAGTTAGAAAATCATATATTGGGAAGATGGTCTTTAATTTATCACTTTATTGTATTATTATGGTGGGATTTTATCATTTTTATCTATATAGTATTTTATTTGATGTCCTTATGAAGATAAATTAATCATGTAAATGAAAATAAAAGGGAAGGGGAATAGATATCATGATTTAAAAACTATGATATTTTTATGATATGGTATATTGTATAGTCTTGATGCCTTGCTAAAAATTATGGTCATTGGGGGATTTTTCTCACTACTTTGGAATGAATTGTGAAACGATTTATTATTTTTCTTTATTTGATAACACCCTAAATGATAAATTTGAAAATCGCATAAATTATTCAAATTAAATGGTTCCAATTGGATTGTGGATTTTTTTGATAAAACCTGTAAAATTAAAAATTTTAATTGAAAAAAATCATTTCCAAATATGAAAAAAAAATCTGGCATGTTTTTTTGTGTGGTCATTATTTTGGGGTAACAAGGTTATGGTTCTTTTCATTCTTTTATGGTGGTGAGGAAATTATTTGAAGGGGATGATGAGTGAATTTTTATTTGTGTTTTTGTTCTATTATATTCCCAAGTAGTGATAGAATGACTGCTTAATATTGTTTCAAATGGATTGGGATGGTTTAGATAATGGTAAGAGAATTTTTAATGAACATATAAATAATGGGTTGTGTGGTTCAATTTAGATTATTCTTAATAATGAAGTAAATTGGCTAGATAATGGGATTGGTAGGAAATTAGAAATTTGTCTTGTGGCTTCTGTGGTGTTATGTATTTAGTGATGGACATGAGATTGTTGGTGTTGTGATTAGGTTAGTTTTTTTGTACCCCATAGTTTAGTCTTTTGAATGTATTATTTTTATATAAATTTTTATGTTTCTTGTGATTTTGTAAATTCACCCTACCCATGTCAATAACCATTTGATGAAACCCATACATTTATGTGGAGTTTTTTTCGACATCTAAGAGAGAGAAATATATGGCTGGAAACCATCACTTTATCCCTCCCTCCCTCTCTCTTTTAGATGAGTAGATATGCACATTTTGTGATTTCAAGATGTCTCACAGTTAACTAGGTGAAGGACCATTATGTCTTCAGGTGAGATATGATGTGACTGTGCTGTGGGCCAGTGTCCCTGGTGTCTTTGAGTGAAATGTGTTATGACCTTGTTGTGGGGTGTGGTATAGTGAGGATTATTCATGGAATGAGGAGTTCACATATTTGATTTCATTCATTATCACGATACCATACTATTCTTGTTATGGAAGTAGTTGTGAAGTGATAGACCAAGTGTATTCAGGTGAGATTATAAGTGACTATGTTGTTGGGAAGTGGTGTAGGTGTCAATAGGCATGATATTATGTGACTATATAGCGAGGGTGTGGTAGATGTTATTTTGATGATATGGGCGAACTAGGACATATGGTGTTGGGGGTAAAAGTGTGAAATCATTGGTAAAGTGTGGTGGGGTACCTTGTATTAATATGATTCATTTTATGTTATTATGTTTGGATTCTATTATTTGGTGAGTCTATTGTGGTAAGGATAGTCTCAGTTAGTTAACTTAGTTACATGTTGTTTGGTTCTACTATTTTCCCATGGGGGTATTATTATTCTGTTTTGACATGTGCATGAGTTATAATTGTTTTTATTTATAGTGTTCCTATAGGCTAACCCAACATATTTATTATGTTTTTAACATTTCTTAAAGGATTACAAGGATCGTGATGGATAGTACTAACTCAATTCACTTCAGATAGTTACTTTATTAATACTTTGGATTTCCTATAGTGATCCTCTCTTTTCAAATGTATACATCTAATCACATTTATGGAGTACTTAATATGTTACATAAAGATATTCTTAATGATTGTATTATTTTACTACCTTTGTGTAATTGGAACACATTAATCTAATTTGATGAATGATCTTCAACATATCCCAGTAAAATCATCCCCTTTAGTACCCATAATTAAAACACTTCTTTATAATCTGGGGAAAATTTTATATAAAAAGTGTAGAGATTTGATGCTCAATATTGGTAAAAAAGTGAGAAATTTAAACAGAATCATGATTATATGGGTATGAGAGCATGATCATGTAAATATAATATCATACCTTACAAATAAAAGATCAAAAACATAAATCATGGACTAAAAATTGACACTTCATAAGAAATAAATATCATGGAAATAAAAAAAACCTGAGCCCTGAAATCATAATGTATGAAAAAACATGGAACTGTAGCAGACACATAAATATATAATAATTATTTTTATAGTACTCGAGGAATCTCTACCGAGGCCTTCTTGGTAGAATGGTTTCATTTAACATACTATCTCAGTACCAATGGTTCACTACCATGGAAATAGTAGTAATCATCTCTAACTCCAAAGACCATCTTAGTCAATCTCATGATATATCATTATTTACCCAATGCATTATAGGGAGATATAGTTATCACCCAACTCATAATTAAATCATTTAAACATTTTCCACAACATTGTAAATAATCATATCATAACCAATGTAATTGAAATGGTGTAGTAATCATGTAATCATTTCATAGATTGTGGAAAATGTATAAGTTTCATAATAATTTCATAAAAAATCATAACATGTAAAAATAAAAGAATTTCTTAAATATTGTTCCATCAAAATATAATGCATTCAGAGAAAGAACAAGAATTATATTCTCAAACTACACCAAAGTATGTCATAATAGGTGGGGAAGAGATTGAAATATCCCATAGAACATGAATTTTCCCTAAAAATATAATTTTAAAACATAAAATGATTTGAAAAGTTTTTTCTTGAAAAACACATTTAAAACATATAAAAAATAATGAAAAAAATAATTTAACAAATAGTTCTTGAGGAAAATATCTTTTATTCATAGAAATCATTTTTTTCATAAAATTTCATGAAATTTTAGAAGAAAAAATATTATTTTAAAATAAACTTGTAATATTGTAGGGAAAGATTTAATTAAATAAGGAATCATGTATATGTAAACATCTAATGGTTGCATATAATTTAAAAAAACAATCCTTCAATACTTCTTTAGAAAATTCCAAAAAGTACCATGTTAGGAAAATAAAGAAAAACATTTCCTTTCAAATCATTTAATAAAAAGTCATAATGGGTAAAAATTTACTTAAAAAATTTTATGAGAATAGTAAAAATATTTTGGAATAAATTTTTAAGAAACATGGATGTATAAAAATATATTCCCTTGTAGATACTTACTTATAAACAATCATAAATAAAAAATAGATTGTGAAATTAAGCCATATAGCTATATAATAAGTAAAATATTATTTCCCATGAAATAAAAAAAATTAATTGGATGTAAAAATACCATAATATTTTGGATAATACTCAAATAATAAATTTAGGGGAAGTGTATACAACACATAGAATATACAAGTAGTGTGTGAGGCATTTGTCTCAAAGAAGTAAAGGTGAGATAAAAATTCCTTACCCTTGGTCTGATTCCCTCTCTACATGTCTGAAACTTTTGTATAATAGATTTAAACATATTATTAACATATACTAGAATTATTATAATTTTTATTATATCATATATTATTCATTTATTACATTAAATTAAATATTTATTTATAATCCCCAGTTAAAGCATGGTTTTGGGTGATAACCACCTTGTTAATCTTATGTGGTTTGACATGGTATTCATGATTATCTTAATTAGATCCTAATTTAATTATTTCTAAAAAACAAAAAATGAAATAAATATATTATATATACAATATATAATTATTTATAATAATCTATAATGATAAATGGAATATACCGTTCATTGAGACGGTGGTCCATACATATGCATGAACGTAATTTTCATTATCTTATCGGGTTAAAAGAAAAGGAATTATAATATTTATTATTATTAAATAATAATTTTAATTCCACATATATATAGATAATATGTTCGAAAATGTTATCCTCATTACTATCCATTTGAAATATAGGTGAATAATGTGTCACATCCCATTAAGGAGATGGTAAGCCATGCGTACGCACGAGCGAAGTTATCGTTTTCCCAAAATATCATATCATGAAAAGGGAGACATGATATTGTTATTAAATATGTATAATTATATTATATTTATCATACATAATCATTAAAATCCTCATAATTTTTGGTCATAAAAAATGGTGATGAAAAACATATTACACCATGGTGTGGAGACGGTAAGTCGTACAAACGAATGCATGGTGATATTGTTTTTCATAGGAAAAATAAAAGTGGGGATATGTTGTACCATAATAATAATAAAATATCAGTATATATATGATACTTTAGTTATAAATTTATTATGGAGAAACATATTAATATGAATTATAACAAAAAAAATTGAATTGGATTGGTAGAACAATTACCTCTTCTTTGGTGGAGTTTCATTGGATCTCCACTTAGGATCACTAGGGATGATATTTTTGGAAGAAAAATAACTCTATAACTTAAAATTAGAGTTTTGTGAGGATTATTGGGTAGGTTTTGGTTGATCTAGAAGCTTCATGGTGTTGAAAATAAGTGAGGGAGTAGGATCCCTTCTATAATAGAGTAGAGAGGCACTCTAGGAAACTCTTAAAATATAAAAATATTTTAAATTTTTTGTTTATTTCAAATGGTTGAAAAGTCATTTATTTAGAATATAAGATGATTAGTGGTATATATCCTATGAACTAATAATTTTTTTGTAGGTTTAGGTCATAGTATTAACGTTTTCGTTTATTTTTAACCCGTAGTTAAACACTTTAAATCTTTCCATGACAACATAGATTTTTACTCTTTAGGGTTAATAAATTTACTATAATTTTACATATGAACCCCAACTGGATAATTGATGATAGAATTATCTTTATTAAAGTCTGTTAGAAAAATTACAGATTTTTTTGAATTCTGTATCATTTAATAAATTAATATATTTTTAATGTTTCATTTACATCAATTTTGATAATATTTATAATTTTTATTTTTTAGAAAATAGAAACATGATAACTTATAAATAAAAAATATAATATATCTAATGTTTATAATTTATATATATAATTTTTTATTTTTCATTAATTATGTCAAATTTTATTTATTTTATTATTTTTAATATCATTTACTTGATATTTCCATTAATTAAATAATTATTGTATCATTGGTATTAAAGTCATTAATTAAAGTATATAATTTTTTATATTAAAATTAAATATCATGATGATGATAAATTTATTAGAATTCAAATAATTATATATAGATGGATTTTTTTTCTGTATAATTCCGTATTAAAAATGGTTTACTTATTTAAATTATGAATGTTACATTTTTTAATTTTTATTTAAATAAAGAATAAAAAATAAAATATTCATAACCAAGTGGATTAAAAAATTTATAATATAAAAATATGGTTTATTATGTTTAAAAATAAATTATTCAATGCTATTATGAAATGTTTAGGTGAAATTCTATAATATTATAATGTTATTTTTACCATTAATTACATAGTTTACCCTTAACCATGGTAAATAAAAATAATAAAGTTTTTATTCAATAAAATTTAGTTTATCCTATTATAAAAAAAATTAATCATTATTACAACCATGTATTTATGTTTTTTCAAATTAAATTCACAAAAGTGACTAAACTAGGTTTACAACTAATCTCTCATAAGTGGCGAGAAGGCCGATAAAAGAGATGTTTAAAAGTAAAACATTCTCTTATATCTAATTTTAATATAAGAATGACTAAAATGACATAAATTGGGTTAAAATATTTATAATTGATCTATTGGGACATTATAATCAATTTAAAATAAATTAATTATTTAAATGAAAATTTTAGTTTTTAACTACAATGTAGTATTTTTTTATTCATAAAAAATGAAACTTCTCAGAAAAAACACTAAAATTTCACCCTAAGTTAACATTGACATTCCAAATTAAAAATTGATTATAATTTTTTCAAACTCATATTCTATAGGTTTTTAAAATTATTTTTATTTTTATTCATGGAAGTATATGAAAAGAAATTCCTTTATGAAAATAGTATATTTCAGCATATATAACGTTTACCAAAAAAATTTACATTTCATTATAAATATGTTTTATTTTGGTGTTTTTTTAAAATTAGTGTTTATTATTCATATAACTATTTTTAATTGCTATTTTAAAACTATATCATTTAAATTATTATAATAGTACTGTGTTGTTTTGCAGAAACTCAGTGTTGTATGCAACGAAAACCTAGTCAGTATTACGTATGTTGCATGCTTCTCATATTGTGGTATATGACAATTGTAAAATTAGTGATTTTATATAATAAGAACTATGTTTGGTGTTGTGTGAAGTGAAAATATCATTAGATTAAATTAATTGGAATAAATTCAGAAAATTGTAGATTCTTACATTATATTTTGTGAATTTTCTTTTGGAGACCTCAATCTATATCAATTTTATTTATACATGCATTCTAGGATGGTTTTGGTTTCCTTTTTTATTATATAAATATTTTTCTTGTGGATTTTTAGGATTATATCTCGATATTATATTATTATATATGGTAATACCTCCCACTTCATGATATTTTTAAACCCTTAGTGTTTTTCGAAATCTTGGGGCCTAATGGAGGTGGGACTCAGGGGGTCATTATCTCTCTCACAGTATTGTGATATCATTATTATGAGGTTTTTATGATATATTGGTATCATGTGCTTATGATTGAGATATATAATCGTGTTTAGAATTAAGAACATTGAGGATTTTATGATTTGGTATGGAAATGGAACTAGTTGAATGTGGTGCATGACATAGGTCATGGAAACCATCATGGTAATGGATTTTAGCCCCTCCCCCATGATCTAGTTCACATACTCTTAAAATATTAAATGACCAAATTAGGTGGACATGTTTACTAGGTAAAAAGATAAGAGAGGTACAATTATCATGATGAATTGTTTTATTATATGAGTTTAGAAATTTTAGGTTGGGGAAAATGAATAAATTGAATTAACATATAGAAAAAAATCCTACTAAAAATAGTAGTAAATAATTGATTTATTTTCATCTATGGATGATGGACATTTTCATCATGTGGATTATGTTGTTTGGGTTTAGTAAGCTGATCTAGATATTCACTGTAGGTTTGATCCAATAGAGGAGGGAAGGTTCTGGATGATGTGGCTTTTCTTTTCTCAATATCCAGACATGAGAAGTATGTGGGCAGTGATTCAAATGTGTACATAGAGATATAGATGGATGATCTTAGGAATTTTTTCATTTTTATTCGATCCCTGATGGGTTTTTGGATCCCTTTCACAGTTAGTCAAATGCAGGGATTTGTGCACTAGTAGTGGACCTTATATCTTGTTGAGCGGAAGGAGGAAGATGTTTCAATGGTCAACTTCTAGAAATTTGTTTGGGTAGAGTTACTTTATTAAAATATGAATGTTTTAAATAGGTTATAGATTATTTTTCATTAGTAAGTAAATATGTCAATTCAAAAGCAAGGAATCATGTTCAAATACCTTATATGTTTCCCCGTATCATTCTATGGATGAGGAGTCTTGTGTGAGATTTCTTGAATGGGAACATTATCATTTTATCCAGTTTGTATTTACTCAATTTATGTTTATATTATATCTAGAGGTTTAAAATAATGTTGAGGTTACTAAGACGATTCACTCATGAGGTGGTTTACCAAAGGATGAAAACCATGAGGGTTCCTCAAGCAGTTGAGATGTTAGTGGTAGCTATTCAGTACTATGGCCTTTGAGGTTATGTCCAACAATGTTTTGACCTTATCATCATCCATTATTGAATTATGGGGCTAGTTGTTTTTGTTATTTTCCTAAATATATCATTCTATTGTATGTTTTCTATGGGGGGTGGTGGCCACCACTATAAACTGTGCCCAATGTTTTTTAATGATCATTTTTGTGGAGGCTGATATGTTTATCCCCAGCCTCAGTAGTTGATTCCAGAATGACCAACTCAACATTAGTGTAATTAGACTTATGGTCCACTGAGTGGAGATATAGAAGGTATAGGGCCAACTCAGAATGATCCTTGTGTCCAGGGACGTTAGCACTAGCATAGTTCTAGTGGGTTTCATTAGAATATAAGTAGAGGATCTGGGATTGTTCGGTTATATATGGTAGGTTCATAATTTATAAAGGGGATAGAAATCATTTTAGGTATTCCCATTTTTCATTCTATACTTGTTTATGTCTTTTTGGATTTAGGAGATTCAAACTTCGTTATTTAACCAACTCTAGTTTTATCTCTAAGACCATATGTAAATGGGATTTTTGTGCCCCTTGTGTTGTCTACTCCAGTCAGAGGATGAACTAGCTTCTTTGAAGTGTTCCATGGGTATAAAATGATCACGGTCCCACATCATTCCTATAGAGACATTTTATTTCAACATAATCATTCATTCAATGTCATCGTATACATCGATTCGTTGTATTAAATGTGTTCTATTATTATATTCTTCTGGAGGAGTGTCGTGTTCTCATATGTGGTTGTCCAACTTGTGGTTTTCATTGGAAAGTAGGGTTTTTAAGTGTAAATCATCATGTGAAGCCTTTAATTAATTTTATGGTTGATTCATTAGTGTAATCAATGTATTCTATGTTATTTTAGGTCCCTAGGGGTATTTGGGAGTTTCTATATGCTTTCTATGATGAGGTTGTGACGATACAACCTCTATGTAATAATGAGTTCAGGATAGATGTAAATCCTTGTACTTGTATAATTTTAATGGATCCTTACTGAATGAAACATTATCAGTAATGGTATTTCAGAATTCATATATATGATTGGATGTATAAGGGTTTTATCTAACATAATCTGTTATCCTAGGGTGCCCCAGTGTTGTTCGACAGTAAATAGGATGGTAGCCTAAGGGTTTTTTTATATAATAGTATAGGTTGAATCATGTGAATGTAAAGAATCATTACCCTGTTTTTAGGATAGTTGGTTCTTTCATCTAACTGAGTGTGGTGATTTTGTTTTCTAGGATAAATTTATAGTATGGATATCTCTTGTTGAGGGTGAATTTCATTGATATCCCATATAATATCTTTATATAGATGTATGGGAACTTTATGTTTGTAATCATGGTGTTTGGTGTCACAAAAACAACAAATATGTTCAAGGGACTCATAAACTATGTGTTTTTTAATTATTAGACCATTTGATAATCGTTTTCATTAAAAACACATTGATCTACTTGAAGTTATAGGAGTATCATGCATATCATCATAGAGTTGTATTGTAGGTTCTTCAATGCCACAAGATCTATGGAATGTTTTCCAACATAAATTTTTTGATCATTTAGGAGAATTACATTATTCTTGTGGTGTCTCAAGAGGTTGTGGAAGTGGACCCATCAATGGTCAAAGAATTGGTTTCATGGGAATAAATCATGAACATGGAATAATAAATGTTTTTTCATATTTTTTAATTCTATTATAAGAGGGTTTTTCTTAATTTATATGTATTCAAATCCGTCTACATAGAATTAATTGGAAGAACTGAGTTTTTTCATGTACTGGTCTGGGATTTGGAGTGTTTTTATACATGAAGTGGATGTTTCTTAGTGCTCCAGTGCTTTAGTGCTTCAGTTTTCTGACTATGTTTTCATAGTTGATATTATTTTATGCTCCTCATTTGGGCCTAGGATGCATATTATTGCACCAAAGGGAAGTGATCTATTATTTTTCTAAGAGGTTTTGTCCATGTAAGACTATCCTTTCCACCCATAATATAAAGCTATAAGTTGTGGTGTTTTCACTGAATTTGTTCCATCATTACCCCATTGGAGAGATATATGTGGTCTTTATGGATCATAAGGGTTTAAGGTATATCTTTTCTCAGTGTGGTTGGGATTCTAAAAATTAGAGATGGTTGGATTTTCTTCAACAATGTCAATTATTTATTTCTTACATCACATAAAATGGTAATTTGTTTCTTCAATCATTCTAAATAAATTATTGAAATGATGTTTTTCATGAGTTTTGGATTTTTTGGAAAGTGATGGAGTATTTGGAATCCATTCACTTAGATGAAAGGTGGTTAATAGTAGATGTTCACTCTTGTAGATATAAGTGTAGCCTTATTTGATTCAATATATTTCAGAGTATGAATGTAGAGACTCCCAGGAAGTGGTGATGTGCAATCATTTTGTCCATGGTGATTCACTAGAGGGATGGTAAGATGATGGTTTGAATCACAAGATATTTTAGTGGGGACTATTTTTTATGACAGTCATATGTTAGAGAGTCCTTCATAATTTTTATAAATCACCATTCGTGGTACACACAAGAGTATCCAAGATGTATCATTGTTTTAGAATGAATTTTTAATAGCCTAGGATTGAATAATAACTACTGGTGTTCCGAGAAAATAGTTTGGTTTTTTAGAAGTTAAAGTATGAGAAGCAGGTTCCTGGTGGTTTCTTGTAGCCATTGGATGTTCCCTGGTGGAAATGGGATGACATTTCATTGTGTTTTTTCACATGGTTAACCTGAGATCAGGATGTTTTTTATTCTATTTGTTTAATCATTGATCAACTAAAAACATCATCCCACTTCATAGTGATTAATGAGTTAGGTTAAATGGATTCTTTGTGTAAGAGGTATGTGGATGAGGTGGTGCGTATTCAAGAAGTTATAAGGTACATTTCTCATACTAGGATTCATGTTTGACCTCATGAGTATGGAGGGCATTAAAACATGTTTTTTTCACTCAGTTACTCCTTATTACAAGTTTCCACTCTCATCCATATGGATAGATATAGTATACAATATAGTACATGTTGTATTCATGCATTTTAGACATCGGTGGGTTGTGGGGATCACTCATTCCCTTTGGTTTGGTTTTATTATAAAAAAATGTATCACTCTTTCATTAGTATGGCCCCATTTTAGGTCGTGTCTAGGAGGCTATGTCATTATATGCTGGTTTGGATGGTGGTTGGGGTGGTATTACTTCCTATTCCCAATGTGGTTTAGAAAACAACATATAAGGTTTGTCTTTTTATTATAGTACAAAATTAATGAAATAATGGCGTAATCAATATTTTTATCATAATAGGAGGCCCTTGGAGTTTTATATAGGGGTCCAAATGTTCTTAAATCATTATCCTATACATGGAAAATATTTTTTTTTTGTGGTGGTGGGGGCAAAATTTCTGTCAGGTTTTTTGGTATCATTATGGTTCTATAGTGATTTAGAAAGGTGTGGTACTTTTTTCATTGCCACCAAGGCTAGAGGGGATCCACAATGTCTTCCATGTTTCTCAGCTTCATCATTGTCTTTATAATGAATACCATGTCATTGAATATGGAGAGAATTTCATTGAAGATAGAATGTCATTTGTGGAGTATCCATTAGAGATCTATGATTTCCAAAAGATGGTGTTGTATCGACAAACAATTTCATTAAATTGTTTGTTGAGAAGGAATGGTTTTCTAGAAGAGAGTACATGGCAATGAGAGATATAGATTCATTCCTTGTAATATGAGTTGTTTTGATTTTTTTTCTTACCATTTTTTTATAATTTTATTTTCGTATCTTCTATGGTATGGGTTTTAACCCCATTAGGTTGATGCGTGATAATTAAATCATATCTGAAAAGATTAGGACAAAATTCCTAATCTATATTCATTATACTATGATGCAATTTAACTTATATGGATGAGTCAATTCTATATATAGATGATATAATCTTAACATAGAGAATAAAAATTCCAATAATTGTGTATTTGTGTCAATGTGGTTTGTTGGTTAAGGTGGTTGTTTGTTTGGGATGTATGAAGGATGAGATGTTTACATGGTGTTTGTGTGGTGTCTATGGATGGTACCGAATAAAGTGTTGTTGTTACACTAATAGGTGGTTATGTGGTGGTACAATGTGTTTTGTGAGTGTTTATACTAGCACGCATGGACGGTGGTATCATTGATGTGTAACAAGATCCTTGAGAGGTATCTCACAGGGTGGTTGTTCAGAACCCTTTCCTTCTAGGATTGGATTTGGATTATCATGGTATTGAATCATTTGAGATGTATCTATTGTAATGGATCATCACTTACCATCCCATTAATTTTTCAATTTTGGGATTTAGAGGTTGTCTGGAAGAGGCTTGAGGAGGTTCTATGGTGGGCATAGGTTCATGAGGGCCCCTTTGTTATATCCATATCATGAAAGGTTTACACGGTGTGAATTTTTGGTTCACAGCTTGTGTATTTGGAAAATTTCAATACTTGTATATAGATGGTAGTGAACTCATGAGTGATATTATCATCATGAAATCAATTCAAACTATGTAATTAAACAAAGGCTGAGTATTTGAGAATTTAGTAGAAAGTTGGTTTTTTGGGAATTCATATTCAATTTACAACATGAATTGGTTTAATGATGTTAATGGGGAGAATTCTATACTTTCAATTATTTTGTTTAGTTGAACCACTATTAATTATTCCACCATTCTTCATCTTTTTTCTTTCAAAACCCTAGGAGATTTTGAGGGATCTTCCATCCCACCATCACATGCCATGATCCATTAGTTTCGGTGGATTCTAATTGGTGATTGGTGGTAGTCAATTTTTTTCATTGTTTTTTTCAACTGTTCATCTCTAGAGGATCCACGGTGGTTGTGTGGTTTCAGTATTGGATGTCAGTTAGGATTTTGTTTTTAAAACCCTTGGTGTGGTGAAGGTTGATCTCTGGGTTTTGTTTGAGGTGATGTTTTATGGGTGTTCAATCTTTACCCTAAGGTGTGTAGAAATTTTGAAATGTTTCTTTAAGGTGGGGAATCCATATTTTCTCACATTGTTATATCATATGGGTGGGGTTTTCTCTTGTTTACATATGGGGGTTGGCTTGCATTTACCTATTCAACAAAAATTAATCAATTAATTAATATATAGGATGAAAGAGGAACAATTCACACAAATTTACAAAATTGATATTATTATGATATGGTCAATCATATAGGGTTCATTCCCCTCTCAGAACTATAGTATTTGGGGAAATTTTATCATGATTTTGGAATGAGTTCTGGAATCCATGATTATTGTGCTTTTATTAATATCAAGCTGAATAAGAAATCTCTTATTATCTTATATTTTTTAAGGAAATGGTTTCCCTGGGATTATGGATTATGTGATAATAACCCTAAATTGAAAAATTATAATTGATAAAATACCATTTCATAATTTTTTAAATGTTTCATGAAATTTTGTGATGTGGGTTTGTACTTTTTTTATTGATTTCATGGTTTTTTCATTCTTTTGGGGTAGCAAGTTTATGGTTTATTTGGTCATGATTTTGGGGTTGTGAGGTGGTGGGATATTTGATCGTTGTTTTCAGGTGGTGAGGTGATGGTTAATTTGGATGTGATTTTGGGGTGGTGAGGTGAGTGTTTTTTATCATGGTTTTTGGGTAATGAGATGATGGTTTGTCTGACCCTTATTTTGGGGTGGTGAGGTGACATGTTTTTGTCATGATTTTGGGGAGTCATGGTAGTGGTAGGTTGGGTATGATGAGATTCTTTTTATGTGGGTGTTGTTGTGCTAGATGTCGAGATAGTTATGGAATGATTGATTAATAAACATAAAAATTTATTGATCTAGCTTGGTTAAAGTGATTGAAATGATTAATGAAAAAAATGATGGGGTGGGTGGTTAAATTTGGTTAATTAATATTAATAAAACAAATGGTATGGGTAATGGGATTGGTAGGAAATGTGAAATGTATTGTGTCCCTTGTGTAGTGTTATACATTTAGTGGTGGTAGTGAATGTGGATTTGTTGTGTGATTGTTACTGTTTTTTTCTGAAGCCATTGGTTAATTTTGTGTGTGGATTATACATACAAACACACACACACACAAACACACACACACACACACATATATATATATATTTATTATTCTTCCTTGTGATTTTACATAAACACCTCCACTTTTTTCAAGCACTATGTTTCAAGACCCATAAATTTATATGGGGGTGTTTTCCCAACATTCCAGTGATGAGGATGGATGGATGGATATCTGCTCTTTGCCAAAATATCTTCTAGGATAGTAGAAATACATATTATTTAATTTTCATAAAACTAATAGTTTATAAGGTGAGGTCCCATTTTTCTATAGGAGAAATGTGATGTGACTGTGATGTGGGGTGGTGGACCATTTTTCTTCATTAAATATGTGATATGATCATATTATGAGGTAGCTAATGGTAAGGTTTTTTCCTGGTATGATGAGGTAATGAGGTTCATTTCATTCATTCTCATGATAAACTAATACATGGTTATATAATTGACTATAATTTTGTTTCCCATGTTTATTCATGTGAGCTAAGATGTGACCGTGTTTTTGGGTGGTTTCCTAGGTGTCTGCGGGCATCATGTGATGTCAACGTGTGTTGGGATAATGGGATATGTTATTCTATTGAGATGTGAGAACATAAATATAGAACATTTGGGTGTGATAGTCAAAAATAAGTGGTAAACTAGCTTAGGTACCATTTATTGATATAATTTATATTATGTTATTTTACTTGGATTTCATTATTTAGTGAGTGCACCAAAGTAAAATAAAAATTGGTTAGTCGGAAAATTTAGGATCTTTTTGGTTCATTTTTTTGTCATGGGTACATTAGTATGCTTCTTTCACATGCACATCTGAGATTTTTTTAAATACTTCTTATAACTATATACTCACCCAACATATGTAATTTTATTTTTAGGCATCTAGGAAGATTATGTGGATCATTATATATAGTACTTTCTTATATATTTTTATATCGATGTGGGGTCACAACATTAGAATTAATTTTTTTGTTTTCTTTTGTAAACATTCATATGTATTGTTATTATTTATGAATTCATTGTGTGGTGGATTTATATTTTTTTAATATTATTTCATGGAGTTGATTGTGGTAGATTAATCTAATCTCTTGATCTTATATTATGGTAGAGGGTAATGAAAACCATTTTTTGATATATTTATACCCTTATAGTTAGTCACCAACCCAGGGACTACTGTTTGCAAAACAAATGGGGCATTATCTCACTCCTATCATTGTGGTATCATTTTTGGGTGGGGTCATGACATACATCATTCTTCAAAAGTGAATGTATCTAGATATCCAACATTTATCTCCATTAATGATATGAAAAATATTATTTTGTAAGTGGTTATTCTTCATAAGGTATTATACAAAACAATTCTCTCCAGAACCCCCCAAAAAATTACTATAAAGATCGTTGGAAATACATTTGAGACAATTACTATAAAAATATCAAAATAATTTTTGGTAGAAAATTGAGAATTTTCAAATAATTTTATTCAAGAATGATTTTAGAACAAAATATTTTTAGGAATGTAAGATTAAATAATAAATATGAGTGTTTATATATGATATATTGGATGAGAGGTGTACTTATTTTGTTAGTCCATAATTGGAATTTTTTAATGATTCATTCATAGATCAAGTTTTCATTCTTAGATATATAATTAAAAAAATTTATTTTTGGAAAAATATTATATAGAATTTGTAATCTTTGAAGTTATAGCTTGATTCTTATAAAAGTGTTTCATATTTCACTCGTAACCTAATAATTGTTTGTAATATTTTTAAGTCCAATGATCTTTGAAATAGGTTCCCATAGACCTATTATGGTAGATACCGACTTCTCAGTATAAAATTTACAAAAACAATCCTACTTAGTTAATTCAATTTTCAATTTATTATTCTCATTTTTAAGATCATATCATTGATTCTAAAATTTATACATATCACCAAAAACCACATTAAAAATTTTCTATTCATGTTCACTATTTTAGAATGAATTGAAACATTACTTATATTATAATTTTTATGTTTTTAATTTTCATCTCAATGATGGTCATTCTAACTCATAAATTTATAGTATTTCTATTTAATATTATTAATTTTTGTGACGTTTTCACAAAATCATTATTGTAATTGATCTTTATTATAATTAAGATATTTATATTTTAAAATAACTGAAAAAAAATTGAATAAAATATACCCTATTTCATTCTTTGGATATGGCTATAATACATTTGAGGCTTGAATCTAATGAGGTTAGGGAGTCGTTCCTTTAACTCTATTTTGATGCTTTTAGAGTATTCTTCATATTCTCATTCATTTTCAAGAACCATATCTTGATATTTCATTGTAAATGTCTTATTGAAACATCTAAATTGAATGATATTTATTAAAATTGGAAACATGCTTAAATTCAATCTTTGTTAATTCAAAATAAAGATAATTCAAGGATTATACATCTATATCAGAACAACTAATATCATCAAAAATAAATTTTACCTAAAATTGCTTATAAAATTTATATCCATTCATTAAAATGTTCCAAACAAGATTCCATGTGATTTCGATAAATCAAAACATGTGTATTTTCCAATATATTTAATGTTTTCATCAAATAAAGGGGCATGACCTATTGAATGACCCTTGTGATCACCTTGTGTATAAGAGATTAAAGTCATCCAAAATAGAATAATATGTTAACTTGTTAGGTTTTTGAAAATAAAACGGTTTACTCGAATACCAATTATTGGTTTTAATAATTGTTTCAATAGGGGTGATTTTCCTTTTAAGACCATTTTAGAAATTTGATCTAATTTTGAGATGAATTTTAAAACAAGTAAATTAATAAAATATAATTATAAGTGTTAATTTAAATAATGATAATTATAAGTGAAATTGATTAAAAAAATTGAATGAAAATCATTAATAAATTAGACAAAATATTAATTTTTAATAAAAAGGATTATAAATGACCCAAAAAATGTATCTACTTATCTACACTAAGGCCTTCAATGGATTTTCCTCTCTTAGTTTAAATGGTACCCAAGAAACCCATTTACAAATTCAATCCCCTTATTTTATGTACTAAATAGGAAAAAACAATCTCCATTGATTTTTAGCACTTTTAGAAACAAATATTCTATACTGTTAATGGTTTTGTCATTAATCCAAATCTCTCTAACATTAAGTACCAATAAAGAACAAAACCCATTGATTTATGGTCCAATAAATAAACCAAATTTCTTTTCCTAAGGAAAAAATAAGAAACATAAATGAAAACAAGAAAAATGATTTGTGAAATCCTAATGAAGATCACACTCCAATCTCCATTTATAATTAATAATATAAGAAACAGAAGGGAGATATAAATTGAAAAAACATAAGAAAAATAAAATATATAAAATGAACTACAGAGAGCTATCGAGATGAAATAATGGTAGACTAATATTGGAAGGAGAGAACCATTTTCTTCTAATAACACAAGGGGATGTATTTATATCTTTTTTGTGATTTAAGATGCTTCTATTTTCCTTAGGGATTGAATAGATATATTGGAGGAAAAAAAGGTAGCAGGGAAAACAACAAATGGATATATTTTTATTTTATCTTGACACTATTAGGTAGCTAATAGGTCCCACTGACTGGTCTTTATGGTCGACTGAATAAGTGGTGGAACCTAGATAGATTTTCTAATCTATTGAGGCCCCACAGACCATCTAGTAATACCCCACTGGATCACTGCTAGAACTTACTGGTGGATTCATCTAAGATTGACCTCATATCTCTTCTTGAGGCCTTTTATTGGTCAATATCTTCCATAAAAATTTCAAAAAAATAGAATTTCCAAAATCCACCAAATAATTTGATAAAAAGTTAAATGTTTGTTTTTAAAAATTCAAATAAACCTAAGTGAGTGGGATGAATAACAAATCATAATGTATTTTAGAGGTTTATATGAATCGTTTAAGGCCAAATCATATTCCTAGTTAAAGGGTAGTAATGATGGGATATTGATGATGTTATTAAAATTTCATAGGATATGATATTGATAGTTATATCCTTCAATGTTTAATGATATTATTAGTATTATGTCATTATCTTCTATAATATGGAATTAAATTTTTTGAATTGTGATAATTTATTATTATTTTTGTTATTTGGAATAGTGAAATCTCTATTTTATGCTTCCACTTCTTGAAAAATGATGTTGAAATTTAATATTTTATTTTTTTATTTTTTTAATTTTTTTTATTATTTAATATTTAACTCATTACATAATATTTAAATCTGGTTGGTATTCTGATTATGGATTACATAATGCCTCCTGTATAATATATATTACGTATTGAAATTTCATAAAAAATATAAGTACAATAACATATAAATTCAAATGTTCTATTTATATTATCTTAAATATTTATAAAATATAATTAAGAAACATACTATCCATTAATTATATTATATTATATATTTATATTGATTATTAGTAATGTGTTACATATAAATAATATGGAAGATTAAATTATCTTATTCAGTGTTTTTTTCAGGGAATTTAGGTTATATATTCCCTTTAATGTGAAAATTTTGTTATGGATAAAAAAATTTAGAGAATTTTGATTAAATATCATCAAAAGTTTTATTTAATACTTTTATGAATTAAATTATATTATGTAAAAATAATTTTTCAAAGGAAATTGTGTTACATATTCATAGAATCCAAAAAATTTATCCTATTTCTTATTTAATTATAACATATTATGTATTGATTTTCATCTTCTCATTTATGATTTTTTTCATATTATATAAAAATACATATTGATTATTAATATTATTTTATATAATATTTTCTTATAATTATTCCTCCTACCTCTTGATACTCAACTGTCGTGTACAATAAAAATTATTAGAAACGAGTTTCCACTTATGAGATCTATATAAAAAGATTTATAGTGATTCTTGCCCATATTGGGTAATGAAAAACCATGACACAACTCATAGAGATATTTTATAGGAACCCTCATTATTATTTTCACAAAATTCCATTTATGATTGTTTAAAATAGGATGAATCAACTCAAAAATATAGAATGGAATACATTACCATAGTTTCATTATTGTAAATTTCTATACTTTGTGGTCAGTGATAAATACAAAAAATATTCCTTCAATTTTATGTATGAAATATATTATTTCACACTAAAAAATCAAGCATGATGATACTATGTGTGACAACCTATAATTTTTTATATGAAATCTCCACTCTTATATAAATATTATATATTTAATAATGTAGTATTATTCAATGCACACACACCACATTATAGAACTGAAAACATTATTTTATATTAATTTCACCATTAAATTTAGAGAATAAATTAGTCCCATAAAATTGAAAATATTACCATGGCATAAAAAATATAAAATATGATAACTAAATGTTAAAAATTTAGATATACTTGATCCACCGAAATAACTGAGCACATGAAAATGACTATAAAAATGAAGATGAATATTGGAAAGGAAATTTTCATATTGAAAACTAAAAAAAATATAACCCTAGAAGGAAATATAATTTATTAAATAATGAATGGAATATTTTGAATTTATTGAATTCAGGGAACCCATATTAATATTAAAAATCTCACTATTAAAGAAGTGATTTGATAGTTGGAATAGTAATATTCCCATTTGGAATATTAACCTAACTATTATAATAGTATCCCCACCTATGTATGTGGGAAAAAAATTATTTACGTTCTTATTGTATTTATGACATATTTATATCATGGTATAATTAAATAAATGTCGTCAAAATGATACAATAATTGTTTGTAATTTTGTAAAACATTTATTCTTTTTTTTAATTTTTTATAGAAAATGTGAGGATTTAAATTAAATTGTATTTCTAAAAAATGTTATTATAAATTAATATTATGGTATTTTATAATGAAATATAATATTATGATACCTTAAATAATATTTCAAAGGGTTGGAAAATTTATCATAATATTATCATTTTTATTTTTCAAATTAATATTGATTTTATTTAAAAATAAAATTTCTCATATTTAAGAAATTATTTTCATAAAATGGAATTAGTTTTTGGAATATTCATGTTTAAAATTGATTTGTATGAATTACATTTATTTTTCTAAAATAGTTGTGTTTTTGGTGAATAGTAAAATACGGTGAAATATGGTATTTTTGATTACAAGTCAAACACAAGATTAATTACATAAGTGGTGATGTAACAACCTATTAATTAGATCTAAAATGAAAAACTTATTATATATAAAAAATATTCATCACTATTGTTATTCTAGATCAAAAATAAAAAACTAAGGAATATAATATTAAATAACACCCCTCTCCTCCCCTTACAAATGATACCACTCCAAATCAAACCTTCTACACCATGTAACTTACACAAAATAATATAAATTATACACCCAATCCTATCCCCCATCTCATAGAGACATTGGTATCATCAGGTACCATTTCATTGACTATTAAGGGGTAGTAGAAGACGTTACAACATACAAAGCGTTTAATAATGATTTTTTAGCGGTGGTTTACAAAAGAACCAGTAATTTTTTAAACTAATTTTGATGTGATTTTATAAAAGCTTTCACTAAATAGTTAAAAAACTATCAAATGTGCACTTTACCCCTCCCCCAACAACCTTTACCCCCCACCCTCTACTAACTCCATAACGCTCAAGCCTCATCACCACTCGTCATTTCCCATCAGCCCCACTCATTGTACCTTACCTCACTGTTCCTCTCTTGACCTCACCGCTCCTCGACTCACTGTCCCTCGCCACTCCTCCTCGCTGATCCAATCCCCCACCTCCCATCCCCATTAAGGTCGAGTGGTGTTTTCAATTGAGATTCCCCCTCATCTCCTCCTACAATTTCCTTTTAAATTATTTAAATCCCAAATAATGTTATCATAATAAATATGGATGTATGTGTCTCTATATACCACAAAGGAAATAGGAAAATGTATGTATTTTTATATTCTCAATGTAATGATTTCTATTGGTCTATTAGAATATCCATATTTTAAATCAATATATTGAGAAACATGGATAGCAGATGCGGGTGTGCATTTATTATTAATATTATGTGTCACCAAATCATTATGGTTTCTGTTAAGGCTAATAATACACCATTTATAGAATGGTTTATCATGTTTTTCCACTGTCCACTTCATTTTGAGGTTTCCTTCCAATTTCTTTATTTTATTATTTTCATTAAATGTTTCTCAATGATACGTTTTTGTATGATTTTGAGATTATAAAATGGAATTAAATGATCTATGATACCTATTATACTTAATTTTTCATTATCATTAACTGGATGGTATCATTTATGATTTCAAATTCATGTGTATAAGGGATTATTACACATGATATTTCAATTATAGACAGTATTAATCATAAAAATCATGCATTGTAGGGATTCTTATATACTATATGTCGAGGGATAAAGTTGTGTATCCTCTTAACAAAATATTATTCTCTATTACTGATTCCCTACAACAAAGTATACATGAATAATTAAAATCATTGAAGGCCAATATTCATAATAAATTATTATTTTGTAGAATTTTTACTCAAATTCGATTTCTCATGTTAAATTGAAAATTATGAAAATAAATTTTCAATGAGCTTCCCTTGTGAATGGAAATTGTTTCATTTTAATGGTACTCCGATATAATCTAAACAAATAATAACACCCATTTCATGTTTGATTCATTGTAATGATACATTTATCTATACCAAATGATCCAATCCATAAATGAGATCAGACATTTAATAATTTGTTATTTAATGACTTGATAACTAGGGACAATATGTGATTTGAAAAATTAATATGCTAGTTGCACAACATGTGTGTGTAATAAATGTAAAATCCATATGTTATACAAATATACATTGGTAGGGTTCATAGAAACCATAATAAAAAATTGATGTAGTCATTAGAAAACCATGCTTGTATAAATTCATTGCATCCTTATAATATGAATTTTAATTTAATTTAATAGGAATGAATGTTTGGCCAAATTTTATTTTGAATTCCATAGTCATTTTAGAATCACTATGATGAAAAGAAAAATATATGGGGTTCCCAATAAGTTAATCATGGGATATAAAATTATTTAGGAATGTTGCGAAGTAAACATTTCCTAATTCCCACACACATACATGTATTTGAATTTCCATATTAAATTTTAATATAATATATTCTTGTCTTTTTTTGACTATTTTTTCTATAAAGAGTACTTATCCATTTCATTTTCATGGTACATGGTAGCATATAATGTAAATTAATTTTTTTTTATAAAAGGTACTGATCGAAATAATATATAAAAAGAACATATTTTTATAGTTATTATTTTTTTTATATTAGGACCAAATCCTCATTTTATTATTATAGAAAATACCCTTTTTCTGGGTAGAGGGAGACCCATTACATAGCCCAATGTCCCAACACCATGTGCCCTAAATAAGAGGCCTGAAAGTACATTTTTTGGCCCAATGGACCCTTTCGTGAATAGTACCACAATAGTACATGTGCTGCTACAATCCTTGCTACAGTACCACAGCTGCTACAGTTATGTCACTGCTACAGTGCCCGAAAATTTGTCCCTTCCCAGATTCAATCCTAGGTCTTTTGGATGCCATGAAGGAACTTGTACCACTTGGGTACATTCTCATTGGATTTTTATAGTTAGTATGAAATACAAAAAACATAAGAAAACTTTCATTAAAGTAATTAGTGTTTCCAATTTGTTGGAATCCATACACTACACTGAACTGAGCATTTAGCAGTGGGTTTTTAGAGGCATTTTAAAAAACTGTTGTGAAATATTTTTATAATAATTTTTTTGTAGTTTTATATAAAACACTACTAAACAGTTATAAAATTTAACAAAAGTGACAATTTCCCCCTCCCATAACACCCTTGACCCCCCGAAACACCTAAACCCCCACCCCACTGACCCCCTCGACGCCCCTTTGTGCATGTATACCATATATTTAGACTTCATCTAAGCACATCCCATGAAGTTGATTAGACATGTAATGTTTGATGCATATTTTTATATAGGGTGTATTGAGTCTTGAGGATGGATTTAGGTCATGATTTATAGTGTTTTTTTCTTTTTTTTATTTTATATTTTTCATCATCCCTTGGGTGATTACTGTTTTCATGAAAATATGAATTATTCATGGAATTTATAATATAATTTTTTTATTTTATATATTACATTCATATATGGTAGATGTATTGTTTATTTTCTGTTTATATTATACTATAATTTGATTTATTTTTTCACCATAGAATATAGATTATTACCTTGAAATAAGTTTTGATCCACTTTGAAATGTGTTGGAATGCATAAGGTATGTCAAAACTCATCTCATATGAGGATTCTAGAATGGGGAATTACAATGTGACATCCTTGCATTTAGGTAATCTTATAAATTTGGTATATGGAAGAGGGGAATATGAGGACTTCATAGAATCCTATGAAAAACCATATATAGTTGAGTCATGAAAACCTTTTTGTTGGTATGTCTTAGTTACAATGGGTGTGATATTTTTTTATTTCATCTTTCTACTATGATTGAGTTTTTTTATGGAATATAATGTTTTTAGGAAAGTTGTTATTTTAAATTTTCATCTTCTCTATCACTAGAATGTGGCCCATGTGAATGAACCATATCTATTATATATTATTTACATGACAAATACATGAATAAATTTAATTGAAATTTTAAAATGGGATTCAGTTTTTTAAAGTGAAAAAAACATATATAGAGTTCAAAAGTATTTAACCTCAATGATTTTATGTTAAATTATTGATCCCTTTATAAATATAATTATTTATAATTTTTGTGATTGAAATTTTGGAGTCATGAAAATTGATTCGGGATCCCTTCTTGAGTATTTAGATAGAAAACCCTTATTTATCATATTTATATTTTTTTAAACTAGTACATATGAATATAATTTCATATTTAGTGATAGTTATATGTTTTAATTTTATTTTAATAATGTGTAGACACATTTTGATTTATATGGACAAAATCTAGATCACATTACTAAGGAACACATCTCAGTATGCTAAGGGTTTGTTTGAGGTTTTGGATTTTTCAATTTCAAATAGATCTGATGATTGGAGAATATTATATCAATGTCATAAATGTAAACGTAGAAGATGGATGAAGCGATATGATGTTTATGAACACTCGATTTTTAAGAAATTACCTACTGAATATTTGTGATCAATTTGGCACATATAATTATACATTACAAAAAGGATGAGCACTGGCATCAACCCATAGAATGAGCTCCCAAATTATACAAACAAATCACTAAGCTGACAGATGTGTTTCATAGATTAGTAGAAAAATTAAATCAATAGTTTTATAGTTGATTTTGTAAATATTCAAAACATTATTTTCTACTGAAGTTATACCATATAAAATGTCTATGTGGAATTAAAAATAAGGTGATTTCAATGATATTAGAATTGTTGCGTGATGCATTTTTGGATGTAATGATCCTTGAGGATTTTTATGATTTGAGAATTTTTTTAATAATCATAACCTAAATTATAAAAAAATCACGTCTGTCTAAATGAATGTTTGTTTTACTGGGGAGAGGATTTAATAAGATATGATTTTGGAAACTGTTACACTTTTAGATTGAAGTATATTCATGATATTTGAAGTCTAAATCAACATAATAGCATGAAGAATAATAAAATGATAACTCATGAAATGGTTTTGTATTACCTTCCATTAAATCCTCGATTTTAAATATTATTCATTTCATCTAAACCCACCGAACACATGAAGTGGAATTTTGTAGATAATAACAGTTACGGGTTAATTTGAAATCAATGAAATTTATAATCATGAATGACATTTTATTTATTACATCACGATTTCTCATCTAATCCGATGAATGTTTGATTAGGATTTTTTGCTGATGGATTCAACCCATTTGGGACTTTCTATACAATTTATAGAATTTATTTGGTTGTTTTGATACCTAACAATATTTCTCTATGTATATTTATGAAACAAATTTATTTTCTCATTTCAAATATTATTTTGCAAAAAAATTCCTAGAAATGATGTTGATGTATACTTTCAGCCTTTAATTAAAGAATTATATGAGTTATGGAAAAACAGTTTTGGGACATATGATGCATCTTCTATAAAAATGTTCAGCATGAAAGTTGTTCTAATGTGGACCATTAGTAACATTCCTAGACAAGGTAATTTATCAGGTTGGAACACTTACATGGGTTTGTCTTGTCATGTTTGAAAATTTTGTTTAGTACCCAAATGGAAATCACATAGTAGAATATGATGTTACTTGTGTCAGAAAATATTTCTTGATGTATCTTAAATATTTTCTATGAAAATTTCAAAATTAAATGGTTTCAATTATCCTTGTCCACCTCCAAAGTTTTTAACAAGTCATCAATTATTGAAACAACAGGGAAATGTTGAAAATGAATTGAGTAAGGTGCATATTTTTAATGATTGTGGAAAATGATATCAAAGTTCATTCTCAAATGAAATCGAAACAAAAAATGGAAAGAATATATATTTTTTAAACTTCCGTATTAATAATTCAATTTATTGCAACATATTCTTGATGTGATGCATATTGAGAAGAATATTTGTAACAATTTTATCTTAACATTGCTTAATGAAAATGGAAAGTGAAAGGATCATATCAATGCTTGGAAATACTTACAAACAATGATCATAAATCATGATCTTTGGCTAGATGACAATGGAAAGTGCGATCAGACAATTTTTTTAACAAAAAATAGGGATAAAGATACATTCCATATAATTTTAAATCATTTGAAGTTATCTGATGGTTATTCGAGTGACATATCAATGTGTGTTGAAGTATATAATTATAGGTTACATGGATTGAACTGACATGATTGATAAAATTTGTTACAATCATTACTTCCATTGGAATTTTGTACATTATTACCAGAAAAGGATTGTGATATTGTACTCTAATTCTATATATTTTTCAGATAACTATGTGAGAAAACAGTACATCTATTTTATCATGAAAACCATTAGGATATATTTGTATTGACACTTTCTATAATGTAGATGATCATTCCTCCATCCTTTATGACGGTGATGATTCATTTAACTGTGCATTTGGTTCAAAAAATTAAATTAGGAGGCCACATAAATTATTTATGGAGGTATCCAATTAAGAGGTTCCTTATTTATATTTTTTTCATTTTAATAAAAAATTCATTCCACTTCATTTAATGCATAATTATATTCCTTTTATTTTATTTCACCAATATCTTGGGCATTTGAAATAACATGTGAAAAATAAATCTCAACCTAAAGACTCTATTTCTGAATGTCATTTGGCATAAGAGTGTCTTACCCTTTGTTCTTGATATATGGATGATATTGAAACATTATTCAATCATAATGGACGTTTTTAATACAATTGAATCAATGTTAAATATATAGTAAATCAAAAATATCTTCTGTAATAGTCCAATTTGTTCGGATGATCCCAAATGTTACACTAACAGAAATAGAATTATTAGAGGCATATATATATATGTTTGATTCTTATTTGTGAAATTGTATATCCATTAATTGAAAATTTTAGGATAAAAACAAAGTGATTAATGAGTGGATGAACACAAAATGAGAAAGATGTAACAAAATCTATTAATAAAGAGTATGTCGAATGGTTTTCACGATGTGTAAGTTCAAAAATATTTCAATCTTTATGGATATAAGGTTGGCACATTTATTTTAAATATCTAATAATGTATATTAATTTTCTCAAATCATTAATACTAATACTCTAGAAGATTTTTCAAAAGATTTTTTGTTTATTGCTCAAGGTCCTCTAAAACAAGCTTGAAAGTTTGACGCTCACAACATGAATGGATATAGATTATGTATAGTTGATTTGGAAGAGGGTCTGAGAAAATAGGATAATGGAATATTTTTGTTTCCTGAAGTGGAATACTATGGAAGGTTGACTTATATTATCAAATAAAACAACCATAGACACTTGTCAGTTGTTTTATTCAAATGCAATTGGTTGGATATTATCTAGGGTGTAAAAAGTGATTCATTGCCATTTACTTCGATGAAATTCTCTCTCTTGATGGATGTTGGTGACCATGAACTACATGATCTATATATCTTATCATCACAAGATAAAATGGTATATTATTTAAAAGATGTCTTGGATAAAGGGTGGAGTGTTGTTTCTCACATAAAACAAGGAGACTTGTATGATATGGGTGATAATGTTGAAGATTTAACCTCTAACATTGAATCTCATAAACAACAAGAAGTGGACTTTTTTTCTATCATGATATCGAAAATACAAGTCTTGTAAAAGTGGAGGATGTAGAAGAAGAAATAATGGAGTAGGAAAATGATATGATTAAAGGATAAAATGATTGTGTGTGTAGTTATCCATTCATTTATCAACCACCTATGTCATTTTTGAATTCATTCATTATAATTGTTATGTATATTTTGTTTGTTAGGACTGTGCATCTGTTATCATATCAACTTTTATATCTTCATTAATTTTTTGAAATATATGTCTTGAACTGAATTTTATTTGATTAAATGACAGGAATACCAAGGAGGAAGCATTATGATCACAATGGGTTATGAAAGTGTTTTCGTAAAAGACATTCATCTTTGGTAATCTTTTAATTATTTTAAATATTTATTCGAAATTTTTATCTATTTAATATATTAAATTGTTTATTTACCTTTCATTAATTTAGTCACCGAGTTTAGGCCACCAAACATCCCAAATAGATGTGTGGTTGAATGTTCATAAAAATATGATGGGATTATTGTTATTGAGTATTCCAAAGAATTTACGATATGAATTAATTTTTCATTATAATAATTTATTATTAGTTGTAACTATGTTTATATATATTGATTGTAATATGATTGATATTTGATTTATATGTAAAAATTAATGAACAATGGGATGTTTATCCCACACAGTCGTACTCAGTCTTCTAGGAGGACCTAGTAGGTAAAGAACTCTGGAAGGAGCATCATTATCGAGTGCATAGAAGGGTTTGGAACTATTACTATCCAAGGTATTTAGTAGGAAAATAAGGATTGAATGTGATGACTGGTGTTGAGAAGGTAAACCAAACAACATCAAAATCATCTAGTTCACATAATTTTATTGAATTTATATTTAAATATAAATATAAAACATTATTTAATTTTTATTAATTGTCTTACCAGTGTCGATAGCTAGAAGTAAAGATGGAGATGGAGAGGATGACAAGCAAAGATTATCATTGGTGAATGGTTTGTATAGAGGGATTGTTTATATATTAGTAAATCCAATGTGGGTATTTTGTTATCTTTTTATTTTATTTTATATTGGATTGAGAAAATGGGTGCCATATATTTGTGTATTTTATAACATTATACCTATAAGATGTGTTTCAACTAGATATGGAGATTGAGATTTTGATATGATCAAATATTTTTTTTTTATCTCTTTTACATATTGGATGATCTGCCTGTTATATTCTATTATTTCCCACTTTTTTCCATGCTGCCTTACTAATTATTTTTATACTCACACTAGTATGGGCTTTTCCTGCATGATTTTTTTAAATAGCTGGTATATTGTTTTTTTAATGGATCAAGTGTCTTTGGAACATTTATGTAAGTGGAGGAACAAACCATGATTGGTGGTCAAACATAGCGGTCGTGAGTAGTGAACTCATCTTCTTTTCACATTCAATTGTTTCTCGACTGGGACCTACGTTTCTTTTTCATAGTTAAGAATGTATTTTACTTGTTTCCCTTTCTCTGTATTTATTTATCTCATTATTATGTATTTCCTGGAGTTTAATAAAAAAAAATTACACTGAGTGGTTTTATTTTATTATACCTATGTAGTATTTCATGGAGTTGAGTGTCTGTGTGTGTGTACACATATAATAGGATAAATCCTCCCACTCTGGTGATATTCTTACTATGTACTTGTCTCTAGCCCTTATACTATTGGGTGTAAAAGTGTGGTGTCACCCTCATCTTACTGGTGTCCCAAGTAGGGTCCTTATAGGTCCTATTAAGACACAAACCCCCATGGTTTTCACCAAGACTATAATCTCTGTCTAACACCAGCTATAATAGGGAAGAGTATACTGTTTTTCCAAGACACAAACCCCCATGGTTTTCACCAAGTCTATAATAGGAAATTCTATACTGGTGTCCCAAGTAGGGTCCTTATAGGTCCTTATAGGTCATATCAAGACACAAACCCCCAAGGTGCTTCTTTCTTTTTAGAAACCAACCAAATTAGATCTTCGCATTTTAGAAAGGATTTTTATAGAGTAGAATCAGGATGGGTGACATCCTAAGAATTTTCTCAGGGTTTGTGTGATTGAGGGAAATCCAAACTAAAATAACTTTTTTTTCATGTGGACAATCAATATTTTGATGATATGTTTGGGAGTAACGGTGGAAATTAAGGATTTGACATTAAATTTATATGGATAAACTATTATTTCATGGTGATCTAGAATCTGATACCCACAATAGGTTGGAGTGTCTATGATGATAAAAGATACTAATTATTATAGTGGTATTAGGGAAATACCTTTTCTTAGGTTAATTGGCACTAAATTGGATGGAACGTACAGTCCAAAAAGGAGAAAATGTTCTCTAAATTGAGGTATAATGTTACACCCCAGAAAGATAACTAGTTTCAAAAAATAAATCCTACTATTCATGTCAATATGGTTTACCATTATTTTTGGGATATTTTGAAACTATAACTCCATAGGTAAGAGACCCTTATCCTCATGTAGTGTTATGATCAGTGAACACCTATGAATTTTTCTAGTGTGTTTATGAGTGAGGAAAAAGAAAATTGAAAGTATATGTTTTGGAATATGGGGATATACATTAGTCTGATGATCTATTTGGAAATGTAAATGGGACCTATTTGGGGACTACGTGTCTTGGGGAAAGTAGTGGTTCTTGGAAATCTAAGACCAGATGAACATGTTATGTTTTGGTGATAAAACTATCAATGGGTCCTAGAAACTATAATGGTCTATGATATCATTAAATTTATATATATACTATTGATTTGTGTTTCATGTTTCACCTAATATTTTTCTTTTATTAAGTGATTATTTTGGGTGATCATGTTTTTGGTATAAATAAATTTAATATATGATTTTTTATACCATTTTTATGTTTTATGAAACCCATTTTATTCTTATATATTCTTTAAAAAAATTAAATATTTCCATTTTAATGTATTATAAAACAAATTTTATTTCCAAGAATTATATATAAAGTGGTATTTATTTTCATTTATAATTTTTATAAAACACATTTTTTTCATTGGTTCTTCTTCATTTGAAAAGTGAATGATTTTTAAGAAGAACATGTCAGTGTTGATGAATGATAGGTAGGCTCATATATCATCGAAAAAGACATTGGATAATAGTTTTAATGAAATGAGATACTTATTAGTGAGTATATTTTATATTGTCATAACTATGGGCACTAATGATGTGGCTTATAAAAGTAATCTTTCTCTATGTTAATGTGTTTGCGATAGTTATTCGATGATATTCATTATGATATTATTATCTCACGATTTAAAGATTTTGATAGATGTTTCTAGTCCATGGTATAGATATTATTCTACTATATAAATATTTTGTGATTTTAAGTTCTTATTTCATTTAAATTGAATTTAAATTATGTCTTATGTTATCACCCTTGATGCAATTATTTCCTATTATGCTCATTTTTTATTTATTTTTATTAACTAGTCCTTGATGTAATCATTGTTCATCCCAAAATAATCATTTGATCTCACCACTTCCTTATGTTCACATTCCTAGGAATTTAAGGATGAATATTACTAATGATATTCCTAAAATATGGTCTAGTGTGGTGAATTTAATGAGAAATGATCGAGAGTTTTTTAAAAATGTTTATTATGTATAAAGTCTCTAGAGACATTTATCCTTTCAATACTTGGGATATTATTAATTATGAAATTTATTGGTTTTTATAATTTAAAATATGTTAAATAAATCCATATTTTATTGGGACTTTATACTTGGTATCAGAGTGAAGGATTTTTTATTCTTAATAGATTATTTTTGTTAACTTTGTTGTTAGGGTTACAAAACCATATTGAAAACTCTTGATATGATTCTATGTATGTGATTAAATCATTAAATTTGTTTACAGTAATGGGTCTATGGTTTTCGAGAAATATTACAATCATTGTATACTAGAATGTGGATATGGTTGTGGAATAGAGTCACTTAGGGATAATCACCTAAAAAAGGGATTGATGAGCATTAACTTGCTCATCAATTTGATGCATGATGAGTGGGACTAAGACTACATGCGTGTCTAAAACCTCTTGTGGGGTATGATTTGGTTAATTTTATGTTCATTATGAACCACTATAAAATATTATTTCCTATTAATTTTGATGTCTAATGTAGATTACTATAAAATTACCCAACTGGAAGTTGTTTAGTTGGATCCAAAAGGGTTTTAGAATGACTTAAGGGTGACATAATTGAACAAAAAATGTATCATAGGTAGAAATGATGGTTTTATTAAAGAATTCATATTAGGATTGAGGTTTCATATCCATATATTTATTTAATATATTTAAATTGGTTTTTTTAATAACCTTTTTTATTGTAGTATGTGGTTTTAAATAGTACTATGGAAATAAATCAATGAATGGTATGTACTAAGTATTCCTTTTAATTATATTTGGGATAAATATATTCCAATTCCTACCATGGATAATAATGTGTATATTGTAGTATAAGATCAATATTTAGTTTCTCATGTGTCCCATTAGTTATTCAATTAGTAAAAAAACTAAAATTGCGAGGAACTAATTTATTTTAGGGGGAGTGGTAGGGTTTATGACATCAAATATTGGAAGATGTTACATATAAAACATATTATTTTCATTATAGTAGTGAGATAATTTTTGTGGGGGATCTTTGTATCTACATGTAGGAAAATGGAGTGGTGGATTTTGTTATAAGATGGATCATGTGTGAGAATGAATTGGGAGGGAATATTGTTAGGAATTATATTCATGTTAGAAATTGGTTTTTTCTTGGTTGGGATATCCCTTGAGTATCTCTATCTTATTTTTCATCCTATGTATAGTTTTATCCCTAATTATTCTGAGTAAAAAACATCTAGTTTTCTATCTATAACTATTTGTACAATATTTTTCTCATATCAAATATCACTTACCCAAGGCCTGCCTCACCGGATCATATGCTAATTATTAGTGACCAAACCTGATACATCATCAAACTCTTCAGACGTGATAACTTTTATGCCTCTTATACTATAGAATAATATATCATATAATGCGGTTCTCAATATGGGATTTCTTAAACAATTCGTCTAATGTGCATTAAAATTCTTCCTATAGATTCTCATGTTCATCTCGATGAGGCGTCTCACCATATATCACTCTGATGTGTCTTCAGTTCCCTTTTTACATGAATTATCCACACATTTGACCAAATTCCTACCATAAAATATCTACAATGGTGTCCATTTTAACCTAATACTATGTATATATCTACTAATCCTTCATCTATTATATAACGTTTTCTAAATACTCTATACTCATACTATTAAGAAACATAAAAAAATAGAATAAATACATGACACTTCCCAACCAACCTACCCACACCATGGTCCCTCATAATCAAACTCATAAAAATGACACTCACTAATGGATGTGATTATTAAAATATGTCTTATCCAATATAGAATCTTAAATACAGAATATCATGATGAATTAGTATACCTGGGATCAAGAGTTCTGTAATATTTCTAAATTTTGTACGGAACAAGAGAAACTCTATACCAAAACTATTAGAAATCTCACTACCTAGGGAAGGCACCACAACTGGAGGTAAATCCCATTTTATCCTTTACTAACACATATGGTTTTAATATAATGAAATTTATCAATTTTATGAAACTATGGGATGAAACTGGTTTTCTCACTCACCCTATCTACATGGGAACCAATCAACATCTACCTTCCAAGAGGTTAGAACTCCCAATGTAGGAAGAAAATTTCACCTAGGGAAGGATCACACATTCTAAATGCTACATTCACATAATAAGATATATGACAATGCTATGGTTCTACATGAATAGAATACTATTGAAGGATCTATAATCCATTGAATCAATATTGTAAAGAAAGTTTTTTTGGGAGTTTCTTGGGCATTTTTTAAAGAGTTTCTCATATAATGGTTTAGGTACCACAAAATCAAAAATCCTTTCTAATGAACTTTCCAAAATACACCAGATAGGTCTATTCCATGAATAAATTGAGAAATTGAAATATCTTCTCTCTTTAATTCCTTATGAATCGAGGCTGCAATACATTAGGTATTTTTTACATTTACTCCAGGAAGACATTCGTAGTTGGGTTCACAGTCAAAATCTCATGACTCTACTACATGTAATGTTATTAGCTAAGCATGTAGATATGTCCTAAACATGTGGAAAATGAACCCATAACCACATTGGTTGGATTTTTTATCCTTGTTTGGTAAGAAACACAAAATTATTGTATCCACTGAACAATTCAATGACATAGTTATGGAACGTGACCAATCCCAATCCTCTTAGATGAGGGGAGGCTGTAGGAATAGGATTTCATTTGTGAGCCCCAAATCAGACACCTCTTAGTGTGAGTGTTGTTAAATACATCACAAACCTAGAATTATAGGTGTATCAAAGTAGAGGATTGTGCTCCATTTGTGGGTATCCCTTTATCCCCATGTATTGATGTTTTGGTCTAAAACTATGGGTGATACTTTTGAATGAAGTTGAAGGAGGCACCAATATTGATCCATTTGATTATTAATGAGGGTAAAAATATTTTAATAGTGGGTGATAGAGTCTAAAACATGTTCAAAGGGATGTATTTACTTATAGGGTAAATAGATTCATTATAGAAAGGGGTTGTATTTGGTGGGGGCTATTTGGGGCCAACGTGTATGGAAGGGGAGGGGTGGATTCTTTTATTAGGAGGAGTTTGGTTCAGAGTGATGAAGGTGGGAATATTTTTATGAATTGGCTTCTCCTTTGGTGGGATATCTCCAAAGTGTATCCATATACTTCCTCTTCGTGACTATATTTTCTACTATAATTATTCTGAAAACAAAATTTCCAGTCTTCTATCTTGTATTGGTAGAATGTAACACCCTAAGATTTTAGAATAAATTTTTTTATTAAATACAAATTGTTTTGATAGAATATTTCATACACTATAAAAAATACAACGAAAATCCATGATATATTTTTAATATTAAATATGACCATCAAAACAAAGTAATTCAATAGTTGGTTTAAATAGAAGTAACCATATCATAAAATCAATAATAATGGTGACAAGAAATGGAATATGGAAGAAAAAGTATTCCTTCTGAATCCTATTTTTTATATCTCAAAATGGAGGTACCTTCTATATTTTTTACCTAGAACAATACCAATATGAACTCGAATTATTATGTTTCTAGAAAAACAATATATGGGAGAAGTTGAAGCCCATGTAGATTTCCATAAGATCTATGATAACCGAATCACCAGCTGAAACTACAACACGATCTTATCTGATGCATAGGTCCTAAACAGAGATTATAAGGGGATATAAAAGTAAATAAAATAGAGTATATCAATATAATATATATATATATCTTAATTCATTAATTTTTTGATATTTAATTTTTCTTCAATGCATGTTTTTCTTATAAAATTATATTTTTATTAAATGTAATTTTATTTCAAGGAACTAATTTAATTGTGATTTACTAATAAATATATATACTTATCATATAAATAATAATTTAATAATATATTAATTTGTATTATATAATAGAAATAATAGTTAATATTCCAAAATTTGTTTTCAAATAAAAATTGTTTTTCACTACATTTTCAATTATTAATTTAAAAAAATTGTATATTTTTAGATGTTAATTTTTAGAAAATAAAATAATTTTTTTATGTATTATGGAAATATTTTTATACTTTAAATTTTTTTAAATTTTCTCAAATGATTCATTTTTAGGAGAATAGTTAAAAATACTATTTTCTGAATGATTCGTGTTTAGGTGAATAGTAAAAAATGTTGTTTTTCTATTATCGTAGATTTTATGAAATTAATAGTATATATATAAGAATTTGAAATTAAAGAATGATTTTTATAAGAATCATTATGGTTTTTGCGATAGAATTTATAATTTTCTATATATTTTTAATTTACAATACTATGTGTGGAATTTTATAACTTAATTATTATTTTTCACAAGTAATTGTTCTTAAAATATTATTTAATTTTCATTTTAAACTTAATTTTTAGAAATTATATTAATTATTTGGAATTAAATATATTTAGAAAAATTAATGATTATTTCAAGATTATTTCAGGAGGGCCAATTTACTTTTACGCCTAAATATTATGTTACTTTGGTAAAAACTAGTTACCTTAATTAAATCTAAAATAGTAAAAGTATAAAATTTTGTGTAAATGGCGTTAAAAAAGTTTAAAACATATGTGCGGATTTTATTTGAGGAAATAATCAAGGTAATCACATATAACATCATTATTTTTCAATTTTAGAGATGATATAATTGAGGGTGACTTCACATTATTAAATTTATTAGTATTTACAAAAATAAAATCATGTTTAACATATAAAAGGAACAATCTGATCCTCAATTCCTATCAAACCACAACACACTATGTTTATAAATAAATATGAAAAACTTTATCTTAAATAAAATTTCCACTATAAAGAGGTTTTTTTCTTCTCAAAATATTATCCCTTAAAGGTTTGACCCCCTTTGAAAAGCAATTAATCCATGAAGTGATATAAAACATTATAACTTATCGTTTCCCATTATTATTTCTTTATATGAACATATTATAGATCAAATTCAATTATATCATCAAAAAATTAAAAAATTAATATAATTATTATACTTCAATGTCATAGTAAAGCCTACATAATCAATAACAATGTTTTTGTTTTCCTTTAATAAAAAAACATGAATCATGTGGATAACCACCCCCAAAAACAAACATGTTTTACATTCCATCACTACCAAACCTAGCTATAAAAGAAGGCGAATTAACTAAAAAATTATGATATATATATATATATCATATCAAATTTTATTAAATAATAATCTTTGTTATGCCTTTTTTCCTCCCCTAGAAAATTGAAACCATTATATAGGCGTACATGCGGACTACCACCCCCAAAAAATTATGCATTCTATTTTTCACTACATACTTCATAGATAGTTTATATATATATATAGTGATTTTAAATAATATATATATATATATATATAATTTATATTTATCATGAATATGTTCCCATATGGATGACACAAAAATTAATGTTCTTTATAAGTTAAACTGTCGATATATGTGAGTAACCTAAAACTAATCTATCATTGTTTTTGTCTTTATGAAACGTGAATAAAATCCCTATGTAATTGAATTATAACATAATAATTATTTAAAAACACCAATGCTAGAAATTTTATTATTTCATTAATAATTTACTTTAGGATAATAAATAATATCGACATATCCTTTTGGAACCTAGTTTAAAATGGTTAATATTATTACAAACCATTATTTAAAAGATAATATTAAAATACAATACCTGAAGATAATAATTTATATTTAACAAAATAAATGGAAATGTATATTAATAAGGATATAAAATAGTAAATTAAGATGATTATATTTATGATATATAAATTAAAAGTATTATCATGGAAATAAAGTGTAAAATTAAGGGATGCGATAACACTAATTCCTTTTTTGATTTATGAAATTTCTTATTGAACTTAATTTTTCATATTCATTACAATTTTATAGATTTTACATGCCTATTTTTTTGGGAAAATGTTTTCTTCATCTTAATAAACTTCTATAAAATTTCTTCTTTTCAAATTTTAAAGGATTTTTTAAAGGAGGCCCATATATATGGCTTATACATCGATTAATAATAAATTATTTCAAGAAATATCTTTTCATGAATTATTTTTATTGTTTGTATCCATATTAAATAGGATATATCACCAATGGAGTTATTTTTCAAGCTTCATCAAATCTATGTTTTTCTAGTATTAGTTTATTTTGGGAAATCCATCTTTTAGTATCAAGTGATTTAATTCAAAATGTTATTTTATACCATTTGGATGTTGTATAAAACCATTTTTTTTCTTTGGGTTATTTATTTAAAGTGAATGCATTCAATTTAGATGTTCCATGAAACCCATTTTATTTCCATGGGTTCTTCATAAAATGATAATTATTTTCATTTGGATGTTTTATGGAACCCATTTTTACATGGGTTCTTTAAGATGTCAAAATTGAATGAATTTTAAGGTGTACATGCATGTATATATGAATGATAGGTGGGGTATTATATCACCCTATATTAAAATGTTTAATAGAATTTATCTCATGATATTGTTCTTCATAAGTAAATATTAGTTTCTCATGAGTATGAATATTGATGGTGTTATTAGTGAAGGTAATAATTCCATTTGAAAATGTTTTTTCCATTGGAAAAGAATGTTATTCATTATCATCTGATTCGCACACAATTAAAGGATTAGGAAAATATCATCTATGTTTTATATATTATACATCCATTTTTAACTTATATTGCATTAAGTTTTTATTCCATGTACATTGATGATAACATATTTCTTAGGGTTATCAATAATTATATTATAATATTTCCAATATGGTCATGTTTTTACTCATTATTATAAGCTCTTAATTAATGAATAGTTTATTCTTCCTATAGTGAGATTTTAAGCTCACTGATTTATTCTTTTCATTCGTAACGCTTTTGAGGATGATTCTTACTACGGATTTATCTATAATATGGTCTAGTATGGTTGAATTAAGTAGTGATAATCATTAGTTTTATAAAACAATATTATTACATATGTAGTCTCTGAGTAAATGGAAACTATAAATTTTTGGGATATTTTTTTTATAAAATGTAATTTTTTAAATAAAACAGATTGATGAAAAATAAAGGAATGGTTTACTTGAGTCACTATTGTTTTAAACAGAGTGAATTTTCAATTATTTTTCATATATTAATTTAGATACCATTGTTTTTTATGGTTAGATAAACATAGAAAGACCCCTAATGTTAATAATATATATTTTATGATAACATAATAATTTGTTAATGCCATGATTATTTGGTTTTCCTATAAATACATATCTATTTGGATTTTTGAAATTGGATATATATGTGGCATAAATTAACCTAGGAGTAATCACCATAAAATTGGTTTTTTTAGAATTGACTCGATATTCACTTAGATGGCGGGTGAGTGGGCCAAGACAGTACAACATGATAGACCATTCGTGGTGATATAATTTTAATGATCATATTCTCTTTAGTATCCACTAAAGAAGTATGTATATACTATTTATTTTGGGTGTTTATCTTGAGATGTGTAAGATATCATAACTCAAAATAACCTTGTTTGAACCAATAAAGTTATAGGGTGACCTAAGTGTAAAATAATTTAAAATAATATAACATTAGTAAAAATGAATATTTCATTAGAGATGATATAATAGGATTGATATTTTATATTCATAATACCATTTAACATGATTCTACTAGAAATTATCAAATCCTTTTTGGTTTTAGTATTTGGTTAGAATTAGGGTCATGAAAATGATGTTTTGAAAGGAATATCCCTAGGAAATCATAAGGATCGTATTTTGGATAAATATTTTTTCAGAATTACCCAGGATAATGAGTTGGGTATCTTAGTAGAATATATATCTTTATTTTAACATGGATCCCTTTGCTTCTTCCTTTAGTAAAAAATTATTAAAATTATGAGGATTTAGTTTATTTAAAGGGTAAAAGGTAACGCTCGGAGATGTTGAAATATATTTTTCCTTAAAAATTAATATATCTATTTCATGTTTCAAAAATTATAACAAACTAAAATGAAGAACGATCTTATCTTTTAAATATTAACTATTACCACTAAAACATAGTCATTATATTATCTAGTATAAGTTAAAGTTACCATATAACAAAATCAATAAAGAAAGTAATAAGAAATGAAATATAGAGGTTCAAGTTTTCATAATAAATTCCATTTTTTTGTCATGGAAGGGTGGTAGCTTTACTAGTGTTTTCCTTACACCAAGACCAATCTAAACTCAAGTATTTACGATTTGACAATAACAATATATATGAGAAGTTAAGGCTCATATATATTTCAACAAGATCCATGTTTGTTGAATCGCCACCCAAAACTACAACCAAATCATATATATTCATTAGGAATTACTTGAATATCAACAGGGGTTTTCTAATTTGTAATTTGGATTATATTAATTTTTAATAGAATATATATATTCAGTGATATATCATGATACATTATACTTTTGATAAGTCATTTTTTATTAAATCATTTTTTGTTTAAAATATATTATCCAGAAATTGGAATTATATTCAAGGAACTATGTTCATAATTATTTAATAATAAAAATATATATTGATTTTATTAATAATATTTCAAAATTAAATTAATTATTAATTTATAGGAAAACTAATAATTAATTTAAAAAATTCCTTTTCCTATTAAAACACATTTCATAATGTTTTATATTTTTAATTAAAATATTATAAATTAAGGGTTTTCAATAAAGAAATTATTTACAATTGAAATATTGTCTTTAGATTAATTTTCTAAACATTTCTAATAATTTTAATTTTTATTTGAATTGTTAAAAATACAATTTTTACAAATAAAATCAATTTTATAACATTTTTAATATATAAGAATCAATTGAATTCATGAAACCTCTTTATGAGACCAGATATATATTTTATGAGATACATTATAATTTTTAAAAATTCATTTTTAATTTAAAAAACAATATTTAACAATTTTAACTTTAGTAATATTTTTCTCAAGAAATTATTTTAAATAAACTACATATTTATTATTTTTTAAATAAAATTATCACTTGAAAATTGAATTAAATTATAATTTATTTCAAATTATGAATCATTATGTAATAATTATATAATAAAGAGCATTTAAATATTATACACAATGGATATGTTATAAAGGTAAAAACTAGTTAAGGTGGTAAAATATAAAACACTTAAAGAAAAAATCGAAGATTGAATGACCTTAAAAATGATAAAATCATGTGTTAAAATGTGTTTTTAATACATTTATTGAAAAAATCACTTATATCATTTATTATTTCTTAATTTTTTTGAAATGGTACATGATAGTTACTACAAATTATTAAATCGTTTTGGGTACTTGCAAAAAATTCATCCCTTTTAACTTATAAAGGGTATATCCACTATTATGTTCTCATCACATAAAACCCCACTATATTTAGATGAAATTCTACCCAACTCTCTCATAAACACAATTTTACACCTCTAATATTTTTTTATTCTAAAAATATCACACCACAAGGGTTTATACCCCTTTTCAATAAAGATATTCCAATGACTGAGGTATAAATTTCAAACCCCTCCTCTTTCATTTATTTTTCTTTTTTTTCACAACATATTCCTAAAATACCAATTAACTACCTTAAAATTTTTAAATTATAATCATTATTATGCAATTATGTAGTTCTAATGATGGTAAGACCATTAACCATCTTTCTGTTTTACTTTAATAATAATTAAAATGTGAATCGTGTGTACGTGTGGACAACTGCCTCCATAGTGAAATTTGCCTCATTTTACATCACCTCATATAACATATCATCCAAAAGGGTAATTAAATTAATTTTTATCATATATATATATATATATCATTTTTATGTTTACAAATTGATAAACCATGTTACTTCTTTCTTCTTCCCATAAAAATGAAATCATTATCCATGTGTATGTGCAGACTACCGTTTCCAAGGAATGATGCATTCCATTTTTCACTACCACCATCATAGATGGTTTTAATTGTTATTTTATGAGTAAATATGACATATATAAGTTATATATATCGTTAATATGGTTCTTTAAGGATAAAAAATTACCATGGATATTAATTAATAACCTAAAACTAGTCAATTGCCATTTTTTCTTCACGAACATGACCAAAACACTCATATAATTGAATTATAACACTATAAGAATTTATAAAACATAAACTCCAGTTACATTAATTTTTCTTAAATTATAAACGTTTCTGTAATAATGATGCTCATAGTTTATTTTTTCAACCTAGTTTAAACAAGCCATGATTACAAACACACGATGTTAAAAGGTGATTATAAAAATATAATATTTAAAGATAATTTCTTAATGAAGATAATAAATGTAAATGTATATAAAAAAATTTCTATAATATATTATTAATATGTTCAAATTTATAATAATGGAGGTCATATCAATTTTATTGAAATTGAGGGTAAAAGTATGGGACTTAGTCACTCAAAATTCTTTATCTCAGTTTTACAATTTCATATTTAACTTCAATTTCATAGGAATTTTTATTTGAAATGATTTTATCTTATTATTTTCAGGTAAGATGGGTTATTTATTTCAATAAATATCCTTAAATTATTTCCTATTCATAGCCTTTTAAAAAAAATAGGCTTTTTGAAAAGAGACTCGTAATAATATATTTTACATTAATTAATAATAAATGTTTTCAAAAAATATATTTTAAGGATTTAGTATTAATTTTACTCAAAATATTAAAAATTATATACCTCTAATGGAGTTATGCTTCCTATTTCACCAAATATTTTTCATTTATTATGTAATTATTTTGGGTGATCTAGTTTTCAGTATCAAACAAGTTAATTAAAGATTTCATTTTAAACCATTTGTATGTTTTTGAAAATTAAATTGATTTAAATTGGTTATTTAGAAAAGTGAATGATTTATATTTGTATTATTTATGAAATCTATTTTATTTTCATAGCTTCTTTATGAAAACATAATTATTTTAATTTGGGTCTTTTATGAAACAAATTTTTTCAATAGATTCATTATGATGTGAAAAGTGAATGATTTTTATGTGGAACATGTGAGTATGGATGAATGATTGGAGGGATACAATATCACACTATAATGAATTTTTTATTATATTATATCACATAATATATGCCGTTTTATGTGTATTTGCATTTCTCTTATGCATGAACACAGATGGTGTGGATAAATAAATTAATGTTTTTCTATGAAAATGATCATTCCATAATTAAAGGATGTTATTAATTATGATATTATTATGTTAGGATTAAATATTTTTGTAGATGATTCTATTCTATGTTATAGTTATTATGATTCCATGTAGATCTTTTGTAGATTTAAGTTCGTGTACAATATAATTTTAAACATTAACACATCATATAGTTATCACTTAGGATGTTATTATATTTATATTATGCTCATGTTATTACTTATTATTATGAACTCACCATTGATGAAATGTTAATTTATCCCTTACTAACAATTTGAGCTCTCTATATTCTTATGTTTTAATTCCTTAGGTTTTGAAGATGACTCTTACTAATTATATTTCTAATATATGGTTTAGTATGGTGCCATTGAGGGGAAAGGATCATTATTTCTAAAAAATAATCTTTTTATATAACTATTCTCAAAAGAAACTAAACCTATTTCTCATTGGGGTAATTTTATTTATGAAATTTAATTTATTGAATCATATAAAATAGGTACAATGGAATCTTTATCATTGGTTTGTATATCCTATATTGGTCCACTATTATTGAATTTATAAGTTTATACATGACTTTAGAATTTTTTAATCATTTCATACTGAGGGTTAAATGATCACTTTAATACTCCAAAAAAAAAATTCAACAACTTCTTATGGGTCACAATGTTTAATTTCTCATACAAATTATTTTTTTCATTGTTGTAACAGATGAAGAAATACTACCATCATAATATATCTGGTAAGTTAATCTAATCTACTTAAAATGAAATAATTCACAAGTCATGATTTAACCTAATACATTTATTGGTTAGGGATACTCCTTTGGAAAATATTGGGATTTTTATTCACTCCTCTAAAGGTTTTAGGATTATTAATCATTTATACATGACAAGGTTTGTTCTGAACCAATTTCAAAAAGCTATTTTCAATATAAACCCCTTTGTTATTGAATTTTTTATAGTAGTGTGGTTTCTATGGGATAATATATAGAATTTAATATTATTAGTAGGACCAATCTATCAAAACTATTATACAACCAAATGTATTATTTTCTTTACTTATTGGACATCTCACACACATATTTTATCTTTTATGCTTGAATTGTTTTTTTTCATATCCCATAAATTCCATGATATATTTTAAACATTCATAATTTTTATGGAAATAAAATTCACCCTACCCCATATTTTCTACTTTCATAATGATAGTGGGATTTAACAATAAGTATTATATAAGGTTAGTCTGTTGAATTTATTTTGTATAAAATATTCATTTTTTGGGTATTATTTATTTTGAGCTAACCTATTTACCCTAGTACATAAATAGAATAAGGAAAATATTTATTTATGGGGTTATGTATAATTCGGAGGTCAAAACATTGAATCCCCTCAGACAATATCATTTAAATGGATGTTATTATTTATATTAGAATCATGTAATTAGGGTATTTTTGAAGAATATATGTATATGGTATTGGAAAATCATAGACATACCATACAAATTACATGAAATTTAAATTGATAATTTTTTCTGTAATGATGGTACAAAATAAGTATTAAATTATAAAAATTTTAATTTTTTTAATCATTATATCAGTAAAACTGTGTATAGGCATGTTGTTTACTGTAAAATAGCTTCTAGAATTTAGATGAATCTAAAAGTCACTCTTCAAGATACTGATAAATTTTAGAGAGACAATGTTGATATCCATAGGGAATAATTTACTGACATAAATATTATTTATCATTAATGTGTTTGTGAGATGTAAATCAAGTTTATAATGATTGTGAAAAATATTAATACTCTTGTTGAGATCACGAATAAAGAATGGTTTATTGAATGAATACTTTTATATCTATCAAAGAAATTGGAATTCTGAAAATGCTATTATTAACGAGTTTATGGTTTTTGATTAATATTCCATGAATGTTTAAAATGCATCATTTCTTAAATCCAAACTTAAGTTTAAGAATATTTATCCATATTAGGTAAAGGATATTACAAAACACACATTTACACACCCCAGTATATTAAGACTCATCCCTTCCCACATGGAATGAAAAACACCCACTAGACCTATTTTATTACATATTTATTTCCAAAATTCTATAAAACTTTATGGATTGTAGTTAAAACATAATGTGGATAAAATTATTTGGTTTGTGATGAGTGAAAGATTCACATGATGAACCCAAATCACACTATTTTACGACACTCTACATAACATCACCACTATATATAGTCATCACAGAATATTACTATTATGAAATTATCCTCATGCCTACACCTCCATGTATCGTTGAGTCCTCAAATGATCTGAAATAATGCATTAGTGAACCCATATATGAATCCTTGAATATTTGTGTGGGAATTTTTTTTAAGGGTAGGTTCCAGACCACCCATTTCTCTTCCAAGCTACCACCTGGAAATTCAATCATGTCAGCACACTACATCACCCTTTTTTCACATTTCACCATTATATGAGTCCGAATTTATATATATTTACATATTTGGCCACCACTTCATCCCATATTGTAAATCCATGCTGATGAAAGGATTTTTTATTGTCTCTAGAAGCTCATCTAAATTTTTAGGGTGCCGAATTAGGAATGACTACATGTAACCAAGATACATGACCTACCTATTTTGCTGAGTTGTTATTATAATCCCACTATGGCAAATATTTCTATTTAATAATATACTAAGGGAATCTAATGGTTTGGAGATCATATGTCTTGATGTCCCACAATTTTATATCTCGAATCCCCATTTTTTATGCTACCTCACCACCTAAATTATCATTTACATAAAAAATAAGTACAAAAAAATTAAAATGAAATTTAATAAAGCTAGTCCAAATTTTGACACCATATATTGGGAATATAAGAAGAAGGGATATAATAAATATGGGATCCTAATACTAAAATATTAATTAGAATAAAGTAATAAGAATAAGAGAAAGAAGAAAGCATGTGTAGATGGATTGAGGTATAAAAAAGACTTTTATTCCAGCAGAGAGTATGAATTTAGGAAGGATATTACAAATATTTTTCTTATGAAGACATATATTATTGAAGTTATTGATAATAGTTATTATTTTAATGTTTATTCCACTTAGGATTCCGATTCTGAAAAATCTTAATGTCGAAGAGTTAGATTCATTCTATTATAAGATTAACGATGAAATTAAAAATCTTTCAAAAAAGTATTAGAGGTTTAGTAAGTATCATAATAATATTATTGTGGAAAATAATAATTTGGTTTTGGAAAATGAAATCATGAAATTTTTTATCTCTATGAATGATAAACAAATGAAATCTAAATTACAAATTTTAATAGTCTATGTTAATTATTTAGGAAAATAATGTAAAATCTCAGATAATTCTTCATTAATTATTAATGATAAAATATATGATGTTATGGAATGTGTTTAAAAAAGAAAATTGAAAAAATAAAGTTGAGAATTTTTAGATTGAAATAAATTATGTCTATGTTTTTTATTAGAAGTCAAAATATGGATGTGTAGTAATTTTCTAGATCAAAAAAATAAAAAATTTCATGGTTTGGTTGGGATATTAGCACAAATATAAAATAAAAAAATTACAAGGTGAAACTACTATATTTAATTTTTTAAATTATTTATTCATGTTACATTTAGTCATTATGCATCATATTTTTCAATAATATATCTTCAATATTATTTATATCTTGTTTTTATATCTATCTAAATCTATTTTCTAGGTTAAAAGCACTAATATTTATGCATCATGAGTTCCATGTTCAACTAATATACATTACCATATGTGTATATATTAATTCGATAGAATGCATACACAATGATATTTGATTATATGGTATGTTGATAAAGAATTTAATTTGTATTTTTTCCTGTTGAGCGCTATATTATTATTTCATTATATGTCTTATAGGCATGCATTTTAATATTTTCTTAATTCATTAAAAATATTTTTATAAATATGTGAATATTATCTTACATGTTATCAAAGATATTTTATTTTTATACTTAATTCATATGGTTGATGATTTTACAATATATACATTATTTTGATTCTTGATTTATTATTACTTCACTTGGGGGTATTAAATATTATTTCTAACATGTCAGTATATATCTTCTAAAAAACACAATTTTAGGTGGGAAAATCAAAATCCTATCTACTATATTTATATTTTTTGATATATAAAAATATCTCTAGAAGAAGTGATTGTGGACCATTGTGGATTGGTGAATTTTGGTGCCACCATAAATTATGCACCAGTAATCATTACAATTTTTATTTTTTGAGTTATATATCTTTTTAGAAAAAAATGATATTATGATGAAATATTCATATTTTTTGTTTATCTTCATGAAATTACAGTTTATTTTAATGTGTTTGATCATGATAATATTTTAGTTTTATATTATTTAAATAATTTTTTAAAAAAACAATTGATTGAAAAATATTATATTTTTAATTATTTTCTATTATACCTATGGATCATTTTAATATTTAATGATAATGAAGTTCATCAATACTTGTTTTATTTTCTAGGGGGAATTTTAGATATTAGAAAATATTCATCTTTAGAAAAAATTCACTTCTTTTTAAATTTAAGAAAAAATATATATTTATTATAGATTATTTTTATGTGATAAAACATATTTTCTTGTTTGATCCTTTTGTACCATTCACGTATTCAAACTATAATAAATTACACTAGCTGAACAATTCTAAATATCTACACATTATGGTCAGTGAAAATGTAGAGATGTTTAATTCTATGTTTTAGATGAAGTCATGTTATTTGAGTTAACATACCCAGCAACGTGATACTCGGTTTTCAGATATTTTTTTTATATTATTTTTTTTATAATTTATTCTGGATCACTCTAATGGTTTAATCGATTTTGAAATTAATAATAAATAATAACAAAACAATTCAAATTGGTTTCAAAATAATTTATTTTGGATTAATATGAAAATTTCTTTTTGTATGAATATTAAATGAATTAAAATAGTTATATTATCATATGTTTATATTCTTAAACCCCATTGCGCATATAGGATATGATGAGAAATTAAGAAAATATCTTGTTAATAATGAACATTTAAATTTCAATAGAATAGAATTAGTCATTCTTATTTCATCAACAAAAATATTTTGAAACAAACTGAAAATAAAACAATTCAATTACAAGTTACTAAAGCGTTTAAATGTTTATAATATTTATTTTTCTAGTATTATGGAATTTTTTTGGAATTTATGGTATTAAAAAGTTTCATAATTTCTTCTTGAAGGGTCAACGATCACTTTACCACCCCATCATTTACGCCTATAACTTTCAATATGTTTCTTTGTAATATTTATGGTACCCATGTTTTCTGCCATTAATTTTATAAACCTAGTAATACTACCCTTAAAAGGTACTCATTTGGTTATGATAACCTAAGGAAAATGCAATAATTGGTAGGTTGTGATTGAAATGACTAAATAGAATTTGTTATGATCAATCCTTTATAAGAAATTATTTTCTTCTACATCCATTAAAAATACTATAAAATTGGCATTCCTTTAGAATTTACTATGTTTATTTGAACTTGTTATAGAATAATGGTATTGGTATTCTCCCTTTTCAACCTACTATTCTACAATTTGTTATATTCCTCTCACTCGGTTGAGATAATTTATGAGTATATTTATGTTCACTTTATTAAAACTACTATAAAAACCATTATGTTTTTTATTTACTATGCACTCTTCTTGTAAACTTGTTTTATTATTTATCCTTGAATTTTTTATTCTATATACACAAAATTATGAAATATATTTTATTCAATGATAATTTTTATGAATCAAAAACTCCCTATACCCCCACCCTCTTTTATATTTCCATATTTACCTCAAAATATTACTATAATTTTCTCTAGTAGGTTAGAATATGGGGATCTTGATGATATAAAAATTAATTTCGAATAAATTTTACATGGTATTTATAAAACTACCTCTAATTTTTTTTGTCATGGAATTTGAGGTATTATAAAGAAATAAATATGAAACTTTTAGTCATATAGGGTTACTAGAACCAATACATATTCATGAATTAGTATGGGAATATGTTGTTATGGACATTGTGTTGGGACTTATAAAATCTTAAGGATTGTTTGTGTGGTTATTGTGGTTGTAAAATAAAAAATATATTTTCCCACTTCATACCACATAATAATAAATATTTAGTGAAAATGGTTAATTAATTATTTATGAATGAGGTTTTAGGTTACATCATATACCCAATAGTGTAGTCTATGACATAAATCTAATTTTTACTAGTATGTTTTTTATGGGATCTATTTATTTTATAAGGGAAAATATTAAAGATGAATTATTACCACCATACTAAAATTAATGGCTATACTAGAGTGGTGAATATAATTTTAGAAAAATATTTGAGGTGTTTAAGATTAGATCATCTAAAATAGAGGAAAATTTTAGGGTCATGGGTTAAATTTTTTTATAATAAATCCCATCACACTTTTATATTGAAGAAACCTTAAGAATTATTTTATGGACACAAACCCCCCATATATTATTCATTTTAATAAGGGGTAATATATGGTTGAAGCCATGGAAAATGTTTTAGTCAATAAAGATGATTATTTATGATATATTCATGTTAATCTATAAGGCGTTCAACAGATAATTATGGTTTTTTCAAATAAAAAATCAAGGAGAGGTTATATATAATGTAAGAGATATATATTGAGTCATGATGATACCATGTAAACTTGGGGTTATATCTAAAATCATTCAGAAAATGGCTACCTAGTATTATGATCCATTTTTTATTTGGAAAAAAATTGGAATTGTTTCTTATAGAATCGTACTCCTTGAAAATATTTGGATAAATTCTCTGTTTCCTGCATCCTAATTGAGGGAAACAGTCATAAAACATCCAATGAAATAAATTTGACCCTATTAATTATTTGTAGATATATTTTACCCCATACGTTTTTTGAAAGAAAATATACAGGGATAGACTCAAATTTGACTCATAAAGTGGAATGGTAAAATAATGGAGTAAGAAAAAATTGAAATTTTAAATGATGATAAAGTCATAGCTCCATATTTTACACACTTATGGAATGATGTTTCTTTATGACTATGAAATTATGGTACTGTTAGTGTGATTGAATGTTACTATGAGGATAGGGAGGGATAATACCTAGGTAGTTCTTTTTATGTCATCCAAGACAACCCTATAAATCAAAAACCAAACAAGGGTGAATGTATTGGTATTTATAATTATACATAAGGTTAGATTACTTTTTATATATTGATAATTTTGTATAAATACCTTTTTTCAATATTGATATATAATGGTTGGGTGTTGGGGTGTTGTTGATATGTAAGGGTAACTGCCAGAGGTAGTGTTGTATATTGTATTCTATATATTTTATTAATATAGGGAGTATAAATGGAAGTGAAGTTTGATATGGAAATTAATTTTATTTTTTTAGTTATGGAAGGATGTTCTAGAGAAGTGGGTCTTTTCTATTAATAGTGAAGTTAGGAACATTCTATTGTTTTTTGTAATTTTATTGATTAATTAAACTTATCAATGGTTTTTCGTATTTAATTTTTTTTATCAAATATATTTCAATTATGATGTATAATTTATATAATTAATATATTTTCAATATTTTTTGTATACCAATACAATATTTTTATAGGAGGAATCAAAAATTAATAAAATTAAGTGTTCTATGAAATATTTACATACAATGGGGTATACTCCTTTGTCAGAACATCAACCAAAGTGGGTAAATTTTGTGATACATTTTTATGGAAACATATACACATTAGTATATTCTTATTTAAGAAATTTTTTGTTTTTTTAATAGTTATATAAGAAAATATTAAATATTAATGTATGGGTTTCACAAGATAATTTTTTTTCAATTCGTAAAAAGGAATATGGTATAACTCTATATAATGTTACTTTGGAGAGAATAGTAGAAAATATTATCATATTTTATAAATGTATATATTCTATTTTATCTATAAAATTGTACATTTCCTAGTATATAATAGAAACATGAAACATTGGAAGATACTGATGAAAAGGAGATGTTTTTTGGGGGTAAATGGTCATTTTTCTATAGAATTTAGTCCAGAACATCTTGAAAGTGTTCAATATTGACTAGAATAAAATTATTCCATAAAAATATTGGTCTTCATCATGTATTATTCCCTAAAAAATATAAATATTGATATTTTGTTAATTGTTCTCATGGAGAGGTCCAACAAATAGGAATAATAATCTAAACATACAAATAAAGAGTTATAATGTAAGAAGTGGGTGATTCTCAATCATCAATTAATGGATGTAATGGAAATTAGGTATTCCATAGATCTACTACATTAAGAATTAAAACTATATTAATTTTAGGCCTCAGTGTAGTCTTCTACAGGTGTTACATATTTCTATATAACATCACCAACAACTATACTCTTTTATCATGATAATTATAGTGATGATATTGGAGATGATTGGGATGGTGGTTGAGGTGTTGGTGAAGAGAATTGAAATGATAACATAGGAAATGATGTGGAGAAAAATGAAAACGATTTTGGTTCTACAACTAGAAATATTGATAATTTCAATGAGGATTTAGTTCATTTTTTAAATTGTAAGGTCAACAGACTTGACGATCATCAGTGTGAATATTTTCCTACAAAAACAATCCACTATTTTAACCACAAAATTGACTTCTTAAAATGATTCTAAAAATGGATTTTTATTACTTCATGTATCGGATAGTGATACACTTTTATATTGTTGTGTCTTTAAGTATACAATGTAACAATTTTATATAAAATGTATTGTTATTTTTTTTATAAATTTATTGGTTTTATATTTTTATTTAAATATGAAATTTACTGGTTGATTTACCTATAAAAATGAAAAATAATAATCATTTACTAATAAAAATATTTCCTAATTAATAGTTAGAAAAACAAAAAATTATAGATTTATTCTATAATAATTATAAACATTAGAAACATATATATTCATCCATGGTTATTTAATACAATTGAAATAAAATAATATGGTTTTACATAATGTCAATTTGACTTCCAACATTGTTAAATACAACTATGTTGGGATATTGATTTTGCCATAGTTATAAATCATGGATATAACATAATATATATAAGGATTTAAAAACTATGTTTATAGGTATGTTGGTGGACTTTTGAAACAAGAGCGGTTAAATCATGGAAAAAACATAATAACTGGGTTTAAACCTTTATTAAAATTGTCTAAACCATAGTAAAAACTACCATTTTTAGTTTTGTACTACTATAAAAAATTATAGATTAATCTAAATTTGTTATATATTTTTTAAATCACGTAAACAAAAAAACAGATGAAGTGTCCAATAACATCATACAATAGCTAAGGCATAATTTCAAAGGTGTTATATCAAAGTAATGATGTCATAAGTGGAATGTTTGTGGCATAATTACATTGGGTTCAGGGGAAAACTATTGAAGGGGTCTTAGGAGTGGAGATAATGGAAAGGTTACAGGTATTTGCGATTAATGTTCTTAGGGTAGTGATGGTGATGTTAGCATCAAAGGGAGAGGTAGTGGTACGGTCGGAGGTGATGATGATGGTCCAGATGGAGGGGGTATCACAATACTACATGGTTTAGGGTAGTGGTGGGGTCTTTGGGGTGAGATAATAGGTAGGATTCATTGGTTAAGCAATGGATTAGGGAGGGTAGTTAAAATAGATATTCCTGAAATCACATAACAATAAAAACAGTATAGGTTGATATTTTATTGTATGATATATATACTAGTCATATATGTCACGACTCGTCCCCCAGGGCATGTGTCGTGACTATCATAAGCCCGCCTTTTATAGGCCAGGGGTTGGTGACTAGCACCAAAGGAATATTCCATAAAACTGGGAAGGGATTGCATTTATAACCTGTAAGCACATGCAACCAAGCACATAGAAATATATGAACTCAACAAAACTGTATAACCAAAAGAGAGTGTTGAATATAAATGGGACAGAATACAAGCCCAATAGTAAATGTACAAGTACCACTGAAATAAAATACAACTGAAGAAAAGGCAAAGTCAGCTGCTGGGTCATCCTCGAATGATCCTACCTAAACGGTAGGTACATATTTCCTCCTTATCGCACCTCGCCCACCCATATCCTCTGCGTACTAACACGCCGTATGCTCTGCCTCTGGGTACCGTCCCATCCTCGTACTCTCCGCCTCAGTCAACGCTGTCCATCATCTGCATCCAACACAACAAGGTGCGGGCATAGCCTGTGCAGGGGTGAGTATAATGACAATCAGTAGGGACCCCGAGACCCTCAAGATCTCACAAAAATCTACCAAGGATAAACCAAAAATATTGAAATCAACAGTTAACCCTATATAGGTATATTCTCATACATATACCTATGTTATCAAGTAATTCATCTCAATCATGAGGAAAACACAAAAAAATAGACTCAACTAAAACATGGATTTTATTCTAGGGGTAGTATAAAGTGACATCCCCAGTCACATTGTTGAAACCTAGGCTTTTGGAGAGCTCCTCTTCTATTGATTTTAGTGGCCCTGCCGCAACACCAAGGCGCTTCCCACTAACCTTGGATTGGTGAGGTACTAATCCTCTCGAGTACAGTGGGTCTTCCGCGCCACCAAGGCGCTCCCCACCGTGGGTCTTCCGCATCACCAAGGCGCTCCCCCCATAGCCTGCTCAGGTAATTATCTTGTTGAGTACCATGGGTCTGTCGCATCACTAAGGTGATCCCCAATGTGGGTCTTCCACGACGCCAAGTCACTACCCACATGGCTAGTAGAGTAACTCCAGTTGAATCGGTCAGCAGTCGTCAGGTCCCAGCTATCTACTAGGTATATGCACTATGCTCACTCATATCTGGTAGGATCCACTCCAAGATCTATTGTTATATACTCCAATTATTAAAATTTCCCATGAACAAGTATCTCAATTTTCCTCTATGTCATTGGGGTCTCAATGCAACTGACGGCGCATCAATCAGACGCCTGATCTGTGAGTTATTAGCCTTTTAGTCCCGGGGGCCCGGTTGGATTCATGCTCAATCGAACATGACTGTTTCACATCTCAAACCAAAACTCCAGTAGAGTATACTTAAAGTAACCATATCCCTCTAAGATTTTTAGTGCCACTGACGGTTTGTTAAATAGACGTCTGATGACAATGTTATGGCCAAAATAAAGTAAAGGGTCGAAGTGGGCCCGAGTCTGGTCCGACCCAGTCTAGGCTGACCCGGTTCGGGTCGACCCGTACCGCCCAGCGAGGGTCACAAGGGTGGTGGACCGGTTGTGAGGGTAGGGACCAGCCACGAGAGCGGTGGAACAGCCACGGGTCGGCAGACCGGCCGAGGTTCGGCATACCTGCCGCGGTTTGGCGGCAGTTCGGTCAGGAGGGCAGAGCCGCTCGGCTCGGCTATGCGGCACAGCTCAGCGGCGCGGCTCGTCTCGGATGGTAGGCTCGGACCTCAGGTCAGCCAGGGAAGCACGGCGAGGCCGCAGGAAAGCCAGGGTAGCACGGCGAGGCCGTGGGTCGGCCGGGGCAGTGCGGGGAGGCATCCGGACGATCGGGGTAGCGCGACGAGGCAGCGGGTCGGCCGGGGCGGTGTGGTGAGGCCGCGGGTGGCGTCATAGTTTCCTCTATCATCTTCATCGCCTTCCACTATTTCTAATAACAAACAAAATAACAATGGTTGAGGGGTCGGGTTGGGATTTTTTGGCCCGCACCCTCTGCATTTACAGTGGTAGAAGGCGGATCACAAAGAACGAAGTGTGAACGTGAAACAATAATATTCCGCAATGTTTCTTCCCAACCCCCAAAAAGAAAATAATGGAGTACCTGGAATGTGATAAATATTTATGAATAAACCCCTACCTTTTTTTCATGATGATTTGGTGCAAGAAGGTAGTATGATCGTTGATTCTCCATAGATGAGGATGTCCCACGTCGGAATAAGTCCTAAGGAAGACTGTCGAAGGAGGTCGGTGTTCTTCGTTGGTGGAGCATTATTCATTGGAGTGATTTCTCCCAAGTTATCCTAATCCTCCTTTTCCAATAAAATAATAGGTAGCCTAAAATAATATATTGTAATATTTATTAAGTGTTTGGCATAATATTCAAAAAATATTTAATTAATTAAAATAGAGTTAGCATAATAAAGATATGTGTGTTGGCACAATTAATGTGGAGGAATTCAAGAGGCTCCTCCACATTAACAAGGGGGTTTAAGAGGTTTTTGTCTATAAAAAAGGGAGTTTAAGAGGTTTAGGCCTCAGGTGGTCCCCAGCACCATAACCACTCATGGGAGGTTAAGTTCGGGTGGTCCCCACCCCCATAACCTCTTATAAGAGGTTAAGGCCTGGTGGTCCCCACTTCTCAACATCCATGCAGAGGTTTAGTTCCGGTGGACCCCACCTCCCAACACCCACATGGTTGTTGCAAATAAAAAAATTTCAGACACATTTATTTTTATTTTAATCTTACACGAAAACCCAAAAAACTAAATTTCACAATCAACCAAATGCCTTCGAGGTGAATGACTCTTTAGGGGAAAACCGGCGCAGCGAGTTCAACGTTGCCCTAAAATTTAAATTCCGAGAACTTGTTCAAAAGATAAAAACACCCGCTCGAACATTTAATTAACGTACTAGGACTATGGTTTGTAAATTAATTCTGGGCACTCCGAGCCTTGGAATTACACACCTTCAATTTTTTCAGACTCATAAAATTCTAATTTATTTTAAATAAAATTACATGGAAATTCCAAGTCATTACAATATATTATGGAATATATTAAACTAAGGCATAACATATGACTTTTAAAAGGGATTTCATATGGAATAGTATAGGATATAATGCCACTAACTTTCATTAATTGAGTATTTAATTTTTAAATAGTTAACATTCGAACTATCTTCAGTAGTAGAAATCATTAAACATTTCATAAGAAAAAATGAATGGAGAACCTTGGTTTTTATTAAATGATAAATGTAATAATTCTCAAAGTATTACTCATATGTTTTTTATTGTATGAGTTACTACACAATGGCTCAAGGAACATCCTTAAAGGCTATAGAAAAAAGTTAATTACTAAGAGATATTGTTCGACAAAGCCTGCATAATCATTACTAATTCACCCTCTCATAGAGTCTCTCTTCTTCTTCCTCTTTTACTATGAGAGTTACGAGAATACCATGGGGATTCAACGAGTCCCACTAAATCGTTATAAAATTTATTTCAGCCTATGGATAAACTAAAGAAGGATTCATTTTTCTACTTTTAAGAGATATTCATCATCTATATTGATTGAAGTCAATGGTAAGACTATCATTGGGGAAAAGTATGGAAACAGATTATTTATTTTCTTTTTATATGGTTATGGGTTTAAATCATGGTTGATACTTGTGTTAATAGATTCATATTTATTCCACTACATTGAGTGACTATTAATAAATCATTATAATCATGTTAGTGGTATCATAGCTTCACCATAATCTTCAATTCCTAAAATCATGTTTTTAAACGTATCAACTTGATATCACATTAATATCGTATTCTATATATGTAAAAAATTATTAGAATTTGTTTCTATGAATAACTATATGATATGTGATATCATATTCTATGATATGGTTAGACCAAACAAAATGACATATCATAGGCGATGACATAGCGATATATCTCTATTTTTTATATCATATCATACGATCTGGTAGATCATAAAAGGTTAAAACAGTAACCTTCATATGAATAAAGATAATTATATTATAATAGAAATACAATGCATGATGTAAGGTATGATATCCAGAAATTAAGGATTGATATGTTATACTATTATTATCCAACAAAAACTATGACTAATAATAAGTTATGTTGAAACTTAAAGTACAATATATATCATAAAATATGGTATGAATTTTTTTCAATTTTTCTAAATTTCAAAAATTAATTGAATTCTACGGTTCATAAAATGTATACCAATCATATAAAATTGTGTTTTGATATATTTATTTAATTTATATAATGTCTAAAAATTAAATAATTATACACAATTTATAATTAATTATTTATTTTTTATATAAAATTCATTAAATAAATATATTTAATATTAAAAGTAAATATTAAAAATCATTGAAGTTATGTGGTATGACTTATACATTGTATATAAAGAGTTTATATAAAAAATATAAATTTAATTTATATTTTTTTATAAATCAAGAAAATATATAAAATAGTTTATACGAAAAATTATGACTCATTTATAATTATTAATATGATTTTTCAAATTAAAGGTTCTTATTTAATGAAATTATTTAAACCATATCACAAATAAGTATTTATAATTGATATGATCATGGTTTATATAACACTTACAATGTTATATTTAGATCATGTAAATTAATTACATGATAGAATTGAAATATGATATATTATATTTAATTTAATATCATATATTTAATGAAATTTCATATAAAAGATAATATGAAGGATTTTATATTATATATGAATGTAAATAATTTATATTTATTTTAGGGAAGGATTATAATTTATGGATAAATAATAATGTAATTATATGTGTCTTTATTTATAAATCCTTCATAATTTTTTTTCAAATATTTAATCATATGAATAATTCATTATTTATTTTTTTCCTTGTTTTATTCATGAATATAATTTTAATGTTATGAATGGGTGTGTAAATTATTTTAAAGAGTCGATATTCTTATATATATTATCATACATGAATCTAAGGAGTTACATGATAGGTATGATAATTGGTTTAGTTTTCTTATACCTTGTAATTAGCTTGTACTATGTTATGAGATTTAATTAAGAAGTTAATTATAGTTTACACATATTTTTTGACAAAGGGAATTTAGGCTAGACTACTTAATATGCTCCAGACTTTGGCCTTGTCTAGAAAACTGGGGCTTGGAAACCTATCACTCTATGATTATTCTTATGGGTATTGTACACATTATATGGTTTTAAAATAGTTTCTAAAGGGTTTTATATTCCTTGTATGAATTTGTATATGTATTAATTTAGTTTTATTTTAATTTCGGTTAGTAACACAATCTATGAGTTCTGTAATGAGTTACACATAAATGTGGCATGAACATTTTGATTTGGTGGATGGAATAAGACCCCAAACTGAATCATTAAAATCATGCATACATAAAGTTAATGAATGACATTATATTTTTTTGGTTAAATCCCTATTCAATTATACTATGTGTTAGATTCCTTTTAGATAAAACACATGTCAAGACCGCATTCACCCAATCGGGTGGCTTCTTCCATTGTTGGGTACTTAGGAATTATCTTGTATAGGGGCTGGTGGAAATAAATAACACTATGAGTTAGGTAAAAATATATCAATATGATATTTGGCATAAAATTACCTATAAAATCCATAGAGTTAGGATACCACATGAATTTAGTAGAGTATATCAATATAATGGATTGGGAACAGAGTTTTCTTATAGGCCATCCAAGTTTTTTATATGATATAATTGGTTTCATGTCCTACCTAAGTAGATAAATGGTTAGGGGGTACCAAAACAAACACATTTTTTAGAGAAATTTGGATATTTTCCCTCCAATAGTTAAAATGGATTTTAAAAGGGGTCATCATTTTAGTCAGATCACATTTAAAAAAAATTATTATGTGTATATCAAACATGATACACATATGATGATGAAATTTAAAGATTAATAACAACATCATCATCATCTAAGTCAACTTCTAGATCAATTATATAAAATGGATAATCATTATAAGTAATACATAAACATGTGCAGAAAATTTTTATGTGTTAATGTAATACATTCCTTAGTAAATAATTATTTAATTTGTTTAAAACTTGCGTATAAATGCTTATGAGAATAATGGAACGATTATATAGGATTAAATTGAATTAAATACAAAATTACCATAATAAAAATATTCTCCACTTCTATATTCAATGTGATCGTGTGTGTTAATGACATAGAGGTTCTAGATTTATCCAAAAGGCTTGTATTCACTATGTAATTCAATCTATTTTCATTATTTGAAATGTTTATAAAATGTGAATACATTAAAAAAATATTACCCACTTTTTCCAAAGTATTATGGATATAATAAATAGGGAATCTGATATTTATGTTTTGGTATTATATTGATTGCATAAGTGTGTAAAAGAACACATCGAAAGAAGCAATGTTTGTTGGAGAAAAAAACAATATTTCATTATAATATCCATTTAAGTTTATTTAAATGTAATAAATTTATTTGGTAGGGGGAGTAATAATACCATAGCATTGAATTTTCAAAAATTCTTAATGGGATTGATAATCTTTGTATAATGTTTATATCAGGTTTTTATGTTATAGAAATCAGTTGTTTGATCTTTATGTAATTTGATACTAACTGTATATTTTACACATGTTTTTAATATAAGTAAATTAAAAACAAAATTGAAATTTAAAGATATTTTAGTTTTCATTCAATTGAAAAATAAAAGTATTTCTGAATAATAATATGAAAAAAATTATAATATATATATCATTGATGAATTTGAAAATAATTTTCATTTTTATCTTATTTATTTTATATAAAAAGATATTTTTTATAAATAAGGATTTTTTGTACACAATATAATATGATGTTTTTAACACCAAAGTTTTGTTATTTATAGTTTCTAATAATGTCGTTGAGAAGAAGATAAGTATTAAATGATTTTTGTCTGAGATAAATCATTTAACTATATGTTAGTTAAAATTTAATGGAAATGAACTAACCACACCTCAATAAAAAAATTTAATGAATAAAATATTATTTATAGTATAATATCAAAACCCATTGAATATCATATATGATTTTTATACATTAGTTTAGTTCTTTAATATTCATACTAAATATAAATATTTTTTATTTTTAAACCCCAAAAATTTTGTGTATCATGGAATGATACTATGAAAATTATGTATTTTCTAAGAGGATATTTGAAGTGTGTTTGGACTTAGAGTGGTTCAAATTTAATGAATAAAATATTATTATACACAAGATTAAAATTGAATATAACTCTATATCTTAAAATAGTTTAAGATATACTGGTAAAAATTAATATAAAGTGTTATCTTAAGATATCTCAAAGAAAAGTTTTGATGGATCGATTCCAATAATGATAATAATGATAAACATAAAATATTTCACAGTGGAAAATAGAATATAATAGCATCATATCATTGGATTTTATGATGTTAATGAGTGTGGAAACTATGTTTAAGGAGTTTTGAATTAGGAATATGATGCATGTAGTGACATAATACGTTTATGCAATTATTGAATGAATTTTTAGGATAAATATCCATGAATGAAAAACAAAAATCATGAGCCTAAGTGTCTTTGGAAGACTAGGTTGCAAATAAATCGAAATGAAACTAAACATGAAATATATATTTTATTCTTCCTAATGATATTATTAATCCATTTCAGCTCAAAAAATTGCATTGGATTATTGGGAGAATATATAAATAAAGATATGATCTAAACACCTGGTAAGGAAGTAAAAATTATAAGAAACAAAACTTGTGATTTAAATGTATAACATTATATTATAAAAGATAAGGCTAGTGAGTGAATCCCATTATACAACAACATAAAAAAATTTACCATAAGATTGTGGAATCAAAGGAAATTTGGAAAAAAAAACATATAATAGGAAATAAACATGGATCAAGGTTAACTATTTATGTAATATCACATGTTGGAAAAAGTCCTATAATGGAATATTTTTACTCTCTAATCCCATGCATGAACTCTATTGATAATAAATCATTCACAATACAATGTATAACTATCTGGGTAAACAATTTATAAACCATTAACAATATATGAGTTCCGTAAAAATGAATACAATCCTAATGATATACTTAATAATTACCCATGGAATGAAAATGGGTTTCATAATATTTTCTCATATCATAATAAAAGGATATTTTACAAATAAGGGATTTGATAAATGAACATAAGATATGTATTAACCCATTATATTAAAGTAAAAAAATCTAGTTATACATGCTAGATACATATATACATAATTAATAATAATTACATAAAATAAAATAAATATATATATATAATGTGATTTTGAGTGAGAATGTTCACAACCTAATGAAAATGGTGGTTTAGAGAGATCTCTTACCTGAAACCCCAATCATCACGTTTGTCCATTATTATCCTAAATAATAATAAAATATTAATTATTTAATTTATTAATAAAAATTTTTTAATCTCATTATTCATTTTAAATTTTTTCTTACCATGTTATATTCAATTACATAACCCATTAATATCTCATCAGATTTTTTCATGATATTCATCTAATATGTCCAAAATCACTTCGGTAAGTTAAAAATGGTCAAAAATATTGTTTTTAAATCAAATACGGAATTAAAAAAATAAAATAATTATTATTTTTTATAATTAAATTATAATTTGTATCTCAATGATTAATTGTGTTTATGAATAATGAACTTGGTTACAATCATGGAGATGATAAGTCATGTGTATGCATGAGTAACATTTCCATTATTCAACAATCCTGGTAAAAAGATTTTAAGTGATATTTTATATTGTCATAATTATAATTGTATCATAAATAAAAACATGTTTATATAAATACACTTACATATACCATCCCTGTTATTTTTTATTAAAAAATTGAATCACATCGCTTTGTGAGGCATCGATCCTCCATACACACGAATGACATTATCATTTATTAAAGAATGGTGAGGTTAGAAAGTATATCTGATATTGATTTTATTTTATTATTATTTTGTCAAAAATATTATATATAAAAATTAAATCCATCATCATTAATATCCAGGATAGGTTATTATGGGAAAAAAATTACATCGGTTCATGTGGCGGTGGTCCTCCATGCATACGGACAATGGTTTCATATCCCATTTGATGAGAGAGGATATGGATATAGGTTAATAATTAATGTAATAATATCATATTAGATCAAAGAAAATTATTTTCTTATATAATCATGTTTTATGAAAATTTTAATGTGTCTCGACAAAAAATAGAATAATGATGTTCAGTTAAGAATATACATCCTATTCGAACATTCTCTTTAGGATTAGATTTAAATCCACCATTGATTGGATTAATAAAATTCTTAAAACAAGAGAGTATTGAATTATGGAGGTTATTTGGGATGTTATTTCATTAACTAGATGTATTTTCAAGTTTATTAAGGTAATGAGAGAAGATTCCACTTTATATGTACAAAAGAGGACATAATTTGAATTTTTGAAAAAAAAGATATACCAGTGTTTTCCACACTCCAAAAGGCTAATAATTGTCCCTTTATTGAATCCTAGATCATATAAGGTAGAAAAAAGTCCATAAAATATTAAATATACATGTTTTTATGTTATTTTAACACTTATATGTTTAGTTCAACACCCTGTTAAATGCATTTTAACGATAATCGTGGTAATTAATTTTTATATTGTTTTTTTCCATTCATTTTAACCAGTACATAATTTTAACATATATACTGATTATATTTATGATATTTAAAAATATTTAATGTACATAATAAATCTAAATTAATATTATTATAAATCATTAATTTAATGTTAAACCCAAAAATCTTGTTGAAAATAGTTTTTCAAGAAATTCGATTTTCTAGCATATGTGGTCTTATATTAACTCTATGATTAGAAATAAGCATTGTATGAATTTGAATTAATATTGATAGATATATAACATATATATTTCATTAAAATAATTCTTTATTAGGGTCATTTTAATGAAAAAAATTGATAAATATTATCCCCATTAAAAATAGTTTGCAAAAAAACTGTGTTTTGAAGCATAAAAGTAAACTTAAAACAAAATCATTTAAATTGTCAATTAAAATAATGTTCATTAGATTATTAAAAAAATGGTTCATATTTCACTTATATACTCAAATAAAAATATAATGATACTTTAATATTAATTAATTTATAGAAAATAAATGACATTTTTTGAAAAATCATTAATTTTTACTATTCACTAAAAATTAATCATTTCGGAAAAGTCCCAAATATTCTCCCTAATTTAATTTTTATATGCTGATATAAAAGTTCCGTTTAATTTTATAGAATAACGTCTCAATAATTTCAATAAATTAATTATTATGTTTTTCCACAAAAATAAATAAGAATTATTTTTTAAGCAGACATATTTTTGAATAAGGATTGTCCTCATTTAAAAAATCGATAAAATATTTCATTATAATTTATGAATATTTTTATATTAATTTGGACCTACATATATATTTCATAAATTATTTAATACTATTCATACATTCTAATTCTATATCATTTTTATAAATGTTATATGTAATAAAAGTTTTTTTGGGATTGGTGTTGGGTGTTACAAACACTATCGAATATAGTGTTTTTAATACAAAACTCATGGAGTTACATTAATATAGAATTAAAAAATTTCACCCTGAAAATTTAATTTTACATACTAATGTGAAAATAGGTGAGGGTAATTTTTATTCATTTCTACATCTAGTTCCGTGTTTAGCTCTTCGTATGTATGGTTCTGCCATAGTACTATGACTAGGTTAGAAGTCTAGTTGCTTAGATCATTATATCTATGGTCCAGGATCATCACTGGATTCTCCTAATAAGAGAGGAGATTTTCTAGTTGTAGAATCCCATAATTTACTACATTTGAGTGACATGGTATATAAATCCTCCATAGATATACGTGGAATATGTTTTTAACTTGAGAAAGGGTTTAGGGGACTGCTAGTCGGGATACCACAACTCCAATGTGATAAAACATCTCAAAGGGGGATTTTTACCTTGGGATTAGTTTTCCCTTCTTCCCAATTCTCATGAATCTACTCCCGGTTTTGAATTGAAAAATGATGTTATCCCTGACCTCATACTCCTGGTATCACTAGGGATTATTATTATAATTCTTTTATCTAATTTATGAAATATTGATATGTTGTTGAATATTCTTCAACTTTTGATCATATCCTTAAAAATATCAGTTCCCAACATATTTAATTATCTATTTTCATCCCAACACATATTTTTTATATATCTCTTTTCATAATGGAATTAATAAGGATATATTTCGTTACATGTGTGAAAAATATTATTCTATAAAAAATTGACCATAATAATATTTTGATCTCATCCTACTTCAATTTATATCAAGCATTCTGTCAACATTTCTTGAAGATGCTAAATAGTATACTAAAGATTAGAAATCAGTTTGGTGTTGATAATTTGTATTTTATTTCAAATTAGTATTCAGATCATATTGAAGGTCTTTTGCTAAACTTTGTGGGAAAACATAGATCTCATTCATATACTATCAGTAGTGGCATTCCATGTAGCCTGACCACTACTCTAAAGTATATCCTTACAAGTTGATCAAGAGAGATGTCATATTGAATTGAAATAATGGTATCAATAATTTTAAGACTATCCACCAAAACCCATATGCAATTATTTCTTCTTCATCACTTCGAAATACCAATAATGTATTACATGTTTATGTGTTCCCATTTACAAATATTTATGGGTAATTCTTTCATCATACCCATATAATTTTTCCTTTCATCCTTCAATTTCTAAAATAATAGACACAGTGATCTAAATTTAGAGATATTATTCATCATATTTTCCCAGTAATGGTTCTCTTAGTGATCTAAATACATATTTTTTCCCTTGGTGGATAGAGAAGTTTGAGATATGTCCATCATAAAGAAAATATTTCTTTGTCAATGTATTTTATATTATATATAGTCATAACTCAAATATTAAAACTACGTATTCATCAGTTTTAAACTCTGTAGATTTACCATTTCATAAATATTCCACCTTATTATGGATTTCCACTATCCTTTAGCTTTTATAAAAGGTATAGTTCAAGAATAATTTGAGAATTTAATGATGATGTTCCTTCCTTTATGATTCCTTTGTACATCCTTTTCAAGTAATAGAATATTATATCTTCCTTAATTCTCATCCGTGATAAATTTCTAGAAACATTTATTCTTAGATCATCTTATACTCTGTTTGATCTCCCATTATGGTAATGGATTGATCAATCATAGTACAAAGTCATCCTCAAACATATTATCAACTTCATATTAATCACTCTATATTTAAATATATATTTGAGTCTCTTACAGTCTATATATATTTCACACATAGCCTATTAGAGGTAATGTCACTATATTATTATAAAAATATCACTATATCTCGCTCCAGGTCTTGAGTGAGATAGTTCGTCTCATTAACATTCAACTACCTCGAAGATTTTGATATCACTTTATCATTTTTCATCAATACCCAACATAATTTTTTATTTAAAGCATCATCATATACCATGATGAGTTCCGAATTTGAGGGAATCGTAATTTTTCTTATAATGATAATCCTCTAATTCAACTCCTTAAAAGATTATTCACATTCAATGTTCTACAAAAAACATTTCTCCCATATTTTTTATCTTGGTTTGTGGGTTTGGAATCTCGGAGAAGTTTCTCACAAATTTTCAGTAATACCCAACTAGTCCAAAGAAATGATGGATCTTCCTTACAGTTTTCATTCTAGGCCATTCCACAATTACAAATATATTATATGGGTTTATCGATAATCCTTTTCTAGCGAAATTATGTCCAAAAAATGAAACTTCACTCATCTAGAACTCACATTTACTATACTTTTCAAATATAATATCCTTTCTCAAAACCTTTGTCATGGTATTCAAAAGACCCCCATGCTGATCCATGATTTTTGGAATAAATTAAAATATAATCTATAATTACTACTACAATTTTTTCATGTTAATAAGTAAATAATATATTCATTAACTTGATAAATTTTTTTGGATACTTAGTGAATTATAATGGGATCACTATGAACAAATATTTTTTATACCTTGTTTGAAATTAAATTTTGAAAATATCTTCACTTGTTAACCTTAATAAGTGATATTATGATTGCAGGTCTACCTTATAGAAATATTGGGCCCCACATAGTTCATCAAACAAGTCTTCTATCCGAGGGAGTGGATTCATATACTTTTCCATGATTTTATTGAGTTCGCAATAATAAATTTAAGAGCACATTGACACATCTATCATCATGATGAAGAGGATTAGGTCACCACATGGTGAAGCACTTAGTTGTATAAAACCCTTTTCTAGATTCAATTATAATTTTTTTTTCATCTATTCTAGCTTAGCTATTGTCATTATATAAGGTGTAATTTATTTGTCAATATTTCGAGGTATAATTTCTATTTAGAAATCATCCTCTTAGTTTGGGGGAATACTAATAAACACTTTGGTGTAATATATCAGTTTAATCCCTCATAACGGGAATGCATCCAAGAATGATTTTGTCCATTGTGTCACAAATTTTGGCTGGATATTCTCTTTCATAATGAAATAATATATTCAATTGAATATATGATTCTAGGGGAGATGCATCTTTCTCCTAACAATTATATAGAATAAAAGGATCACTTGGGACATGAAGAGTGATCTCCCTCTCTAAATAATTGATATTGGATTTATATAAATCCATTAATAACATAGCATCAAACTCCACTAATGGATGTAATATGAGATTATATTGATGATTAATCTAAAAAAATTGAATTTGGAGGAATTATATACTTTGGATGTGACCATTTATCTATTTAAAATTCTCCCAAATAGATAAAACCTCATGTTTTGAGTTGTTTCTTAAATATATCTAAAAAACATGAAAGATATAAAATATTTCATATAATTAGAATAGAATAATACTTTCCCTACTCTTGACTGAATAACTATCATACTATTCACCACATAGTTATTGGGATCCACCTCAGTAGTAGTGATATCACATGATCTTCCTTTCTCTCATACACTTAGAGGTGGTTTTTATTGTCTGTATTGGACAAACTCTGGCTTAGGGTATTGTTTTTCATAATAAAATTTATCTATGATGTTTAAAAACTACACCACTTAATGAGTGTCTATCTAAATCTTTTTATATTCTTCCTCGTTAATGGGTTTCTTCATTTCCATTCATCATTGATTGTCTGTATTATCCACCTTTCCAAAATTTAAATATATATTGGTTCCCATAAAATAGTTTCCAAGATGCTTCTTAACACAACTTTGAAAAGTAGGATGTTAGGATTTATTTCTTCACTGGGATTTATATATTAATACTGTTGAGTAAAACTCTATTTTTCTATTTTTTCTTCCAGCCCTATGAGACCACTGACAGTCATTGATCTTTATTTCAACAATGAGTGCACAATAGAAAATATATTCATATATATCAAATTTTTTAATAACCAGCGATTTTATTAGGCCTTTATTTCATCCCCAAATGAAATGGGTCACCTGAATGTTGGTGTTGATGAAACATTTATAGGCATACAATAAAATCCTTTTGAATTTTTCCTCATACACTATGATAAACTCATCTTCCTTTTGATTAAGACCGATTATCCCCCACTGTATTTTAAGATGGAGAGTTCATGGAACATATTTATTGAAAAAAATTTCGTTCAATTATTACCATTGTATTAATCAACATCCTCTTTGGAATTTTTTTTCTTGATCATAGTCCAAAACTGATCAGGTTATCCTTTAATAAGATAAGTATTCTACACAAATATTTCATTATCTGACCATTGCAGGACATAGAATATATTCTCAATAGAGTTAATCTATTTTTATATGATTATGGGATCATTATATTCACTAAATTTAAAATTCCTCAATTAGATAAAATACTTGACTATATCTATTTCTTTCTTAGGAGGAGTATATTCCCTGTGATTCATGTTTTTATTAATAACATGAACTAATTGAGAAAGAACTACCACGAAAATCTAAGGTCCATTTTCTATAAGTTGAGGGATGTCATTGGTCCAATCATATAATTGTATATCATGTTGGTAGATGGCATAGTTTCTCTTATTTCCCTCCATTAACTAAACGGAATAAAAAACAAGATGAGGATATATTAACATTAAAAATGCACATATATAAACTAAATATTAAAAAATATATAATTGATATGTATATCCTAACTTATTGTTCTAGATATTTCAATCTATTATATCCATGATAATGTTTCATATTATTTTTTTTAACCTGCTAATTTTTTCAAGTACTTTATAATTGATTATAAATGGTTTGTGAATTTCTAAAAAAATCCCCGAGGTGTGTCAAACCTGTTGAGTGGATACATTAATCAATTATTTTTATATAATTAAAAATATAAATTTTTTTATTTAATATAATTTTAATAATAAATGTAATTATTTATTGATTAAATTATATTTTACATTTATTATATCATAATATTTAATTTTTAAAAATATCATTAAATTTTAAGTGTTTATTTGTGATAACATGAAATAAAAGTGTCTTGAAGTGTTCCTACACAAAATAAGCCACTTAGGACATTAAAATACACATTAGGAATGGTTTTCACTATTATAATGTTAGAAATATTCTATAAAACACATATTAAAATGCTTAACCATGAGGATGATTTGTGAATAACATAACTATTTTGAAATCCACCTAGTCGATCTTCCAGAATATGTTTCTCTTTTTATTTCATCATTATCAGGCAAAAAATAACTAAAAATGATTGATTATTATTTTTAAAAATATATTTAAATTATATTAATTTTATAATAATAAAGAAAATTCTAAGTTGATCTCTATCATGTCTTAAATTTGGATAGAATTCATTATATGTTTTCAAACTTATTTATGCATTTTTCCAGAACAATTCCTCTTTTATTTTATAATCATAAGTTGAGTAAAATAAATATAATTAAGGTTACTATTTATTATATGAAAACTGATGAATTTTTAAAAATAAAATTCGAAAGGACCCAATGTTGATATTTCCATTTAGATGGTATGTATTAAGTCTAAAATACGAAAAATCATCTTCTTTAAAATTTTTATGAATTCAGATATGTGAATCTCAATTGTGAAGAATATACTTACATGAATCCATTACGTAAATCCCCTACATGGTGAATCAAATACATCAATATCTATAATATATTTTCCTATCAGGTGAATTTTATTACCTAGAAAAAAATGCTTATATGAAAACCCCCTATGTGAATTTGGATATGTAGTTCAGTGAATTTCTACATGTTTTTATAAAATGTCAAAATATGTTGTATTTTTGTATTTTTTAAATATATATATTTTCTACATGTTCATTTCATATATTTAAATTATTCTGATGAATTTATAAATCCATTTTAATTATTTATAACATTTCCAAAGTGTTTCTCATTGTTTTAAACATGGGTTTATGACGATCAAACTGTCTTTTATCTTCATGAATGAAACATACAACTTGAAATTCAAAAAATATCTTATTTTATTATGTTCTCTTTGATTCTATTAATTTTAAATTAATAAAAGTTTTTATTAAACTATTAAAACTTTTTTTAATATTTCCATTGTGGTGTTATTATATTTTAAATATATCTGATTATTTACTACTTATTTCAAATAAGATTTTTTTAAAATTTCTAATTTGAAATTAAAACAATCTATTTCATTGGATTTTTAATTTAATTATTATTAATTGTGTATTTGAAAAATTTATATAGGATGATTTAATTTTTTAAATGATTATTTATTTATATCATTTATAATCATGTCCTGGGTTATTTTTTGGGCATGATAATTTATCTCTTTTTTCAATATTTTTAATAATTCAGTTTATCATTTTTTTTGGAATTTTGAATTGTATTCCATGTATCAAATATGTTTAGTGTAGTGATTTTTAAATGACTTAAATAATTCCTATTGTTAAAAATATACATATATGGTTTCGAAAACATGAAATTTTGAGAACAAAATATATTCTTTGAACTTTTCAATATTTGTACATGTGAAATAAATGTTTTTCTAATGGATGATTTCTCAAGGGATTAAATATGTCTTTTATAACTACTAATACATATAAGAGGCATTCTCAAACATTACTCAAGAACTAGTACCCGTGATTTCTTTTTTATCTTATAATTCATCCGAATTTCTTGTTTTTATAAAAATTATTTAAATCATTAACATACACTCACTTTCCTATTTATTATTTTTCATAAAAATTAGTTCTTATTAAATATATTTATGTTGTTACTCTTGTATTCTAAATTCATGAATTTTTGGGTTTTGGATATTATTTCCTGAAGTTATTGTTGTATTTGACTTGTGACCCACCATTAAAAACATAGTATATCAGTGTGGTAATATCACTACTTTGTAGAAAACATTTCTATAATAAGTTAATGATTACACATCAAAAATCATATTAGTTAACAATACATCTCTCACTAAGTAGATAGGTATAAGCGTAGACTTATTCCAATTTGGAATGAGCTATATAAAATCATCGTAGTGTTCTTTTATTTCATTTAAATTTTACAATGATAATTAACTCTATCAATTAACAGTATAAACTTTATTTTATAATTAATATGGCACCTTAAAAAAATTTGTATAGTCTATTCTCCCCATATAGACAATTTTTCATCTTCTAATCTGACCAACAAAAACCAGTTATGCAGCAAACCCAATTTCATTCACTATGTGATAATCGATTCCAACTCAATATTACCTTTTTGGGGTTATTACCCCTATGTAAAAATTTTCCAAATATACATCAACTTGTGGTATCCAAACTGGGATGTAATAACATGAATACCATTGGATTTATCCTTCACGGAAATTCCAATATTTTTAGTATACTTTGACTCATCCTTGGCGTTCTAACTAAATTTTTATAATACTAATCTCAAAACATAGCTAGACCATCCTCTAATACCAAGTATAGAGACCCTATAATTTTACACAAATTATTTCATGAATATTTAACTTAAATATCCATTAATTCAAAATAAGGATGGTGAGGCCTAATATCATTGGAAGAGTATACTCATATTATAAAAAAAGTAAATTAAAAAAGACATCCATATTTTATTCCCCATAGTGAGATCATAAATCTATTTGAGCTCCTAAAAATACATTGTATAACCTAGGGAACACATAAATAAGGGTTGATCTATAAAGACCAATAATTTAATAAACATGATATGGAAACATAACGTGTGAGTCAAAGTTATAATGTGATATTATATAATAGGATTCTATTGAGTGAATAATATAGGATCATAAAATGAAAAAATGATATTTTAATATTATGGAATAATAGTATATGTTGAAAAAAAGATATAAAATGATCAAAAATTGATTCAAGGATAGCATACTAGACAATATTATATAGTGTAAAATTTCCCATAATGGATTATGTAAACTTCTGAATCCCATATATGACATCTCAAGGGAGTAATTCATCACTTTATTAATTAGAGTGATATGTGGTTGGATCGATCATAAAATTTTCATGAATTGTGTGTTACACAAAATGGTAAAATATTATAATTTATATAAATAAGTGTTACCTAGGGAAACAAAATTAGTTTCACAATCTCTCCTCATATCATAATCTAATGATATTTCAAAATGGAGGAATTTGTGAAATAAAAAGAAGACATGTATTTTACAATTAAAGGAATGAGTAATAAAATTATAATATATGTGGAAGACAAAGATAAATAATTTATAATCATCACATAACATTAATGATTCACAGATAGAGGATGTGATTTTGGATGAGAATTGTCATAACCCAAATAAAATTGTGGTTTTGAGAGATCCCTTACCTCGAGCCGAAATTGTCTTGTACATTCTTTATCTTGTTAAATAATAAAATATTGATCATTATTTACATGATTAATAACCATTTTTATGTTGATTATTTGCTTTATTTTATTACTTAACATGTTATATTCAATTACATAGTCAATTAAGTTCACATCAAACATTTTCACAATATTGCGCTCATGAATCCTAAATCAGTTTGGTAAGTTGACTAAGGTAAAATAGATTAATTTTTTAATCTTCTCAAAAATAATTATCATTCTTAAAATAAAAAAATACCTCTAAAATAACTATTAAATATGTTTATGAAAAATGATATGTGTTACAATCATGGAGATGGTATGTTGTACAAATGTTGAATAACATTTCCATTTTTCAGTGATCATGATGAAAAAAATTGAAGATTATTTTATCTTTAAATAATTATTGTTATATAATTATTATAATAAATATAATATTATAGTTTTAGGTAAACGTATAAATACAATACATATAATGGGGTAATAAAAATTGAATCGCATTACATTGTGACGTCGTAGTCCATCACACACAAAAACACCATTGTCATTTTCCATGAATGGTAAGGTAATAAAGTATATGAAATATTGATTTTACACAAGTTTTAATATATAATTAACATAATATCTAAAAATTAAATCAATAATTATGATAATATATGAGACTAAATTTTGGACAAAAATTACATTGGTTCGTGATGTGGTAGTCTTATGTTCACATGAAAGATTGTTTTCTTTCCAATTTGATGGAAGATGAGATGGATGTAGGATATGAAATTAACATAATTAAATCTCTGTATATCAAATATAATTTTTTATTATAAATTGTATTGATTTATTAATATTTTAAACAGTTGGAAGAAAAAGAAATAAAACAAAAATTCTTACTTAATAACGATAAATTTTCTTCAAACCACCTTTATAATATTATACCTAAATCCTCCATAGATTGTCAATAAATTTGGGTATTTATTTTTTAAATAAAAATGTTTTTAATTAGTTTAAATAGGAGTATAAAATGTTTCTTTTTTAGTATGGGAGAGGACACATTATGAATTTTCAAAAAGAAAAAATATATACTCGTTATCTCACACACAAAAATACTCCAACACGGCCCATTATCAAAATATAGGTGACAAACGGTAAAAATAGAGCAATAAGATAATAATTTCAAAAGTTTTATGGTATTTAAACCCATATATTTTTTACACCCCTCATGGAAAACCTATTTTAACCATAACCGTGATGATTTTGTTTTTTACAATTTTCACAATTAATTATGAAAAAAATAGATAAAAATATTACCTAATATAATTTATTATTAATAGAAATATGGATTCAATTTTATAATATTATATTCATAGAACTGGAATAACTTAATTTATATTTAAAACCATAAAACTTGTCGAAATATGGGTTTTCAAGAAATGTATTTCTCAAGAAATTAGTGATTTTATATTAACGTTATTATAATAATTATTAATTATATGAATATAAATTAATATAAATAGAGATATAATATATAAATTTAATTTCAATATTTCCTTACCAGGGTTTTTTTAATTAATTAAAATGTATAATGTTTAGAAACATCTAAAACAGTACATAGAAAACTATGTATTTAAGCATAAAAATATATACCAAAATCATAAATAAAAATAATAAATTAGTGTTAATTAGATTTTTATATAAAAAATTTCTTATATTTAAATTTATTACCAAATCAAAAAAGTAATTTGAAATTTAAATTATATTATTTAATAAAAAGAAATGATAATAATTGAAAAATATTTAATTTACACAGTTCACTAAAAAATAACACCTTTTAAGTGAATCCCAAATTTTGAAAAGAATTTAATTTTTGTATAATGATTTAAAAATTATATCAAATTTATAAAAAAAATATTTATATATTATACATACTCTAATTGTAATATTTACCCACAAAAAGGAAAAATTATTAATTTTTTATGGAGGTATATTTTTGGAGAATAAAATATATTTATTAAAAAATTGGGTGATTATGTACTAAGAATACCAATAATTTTATATTGATTATGACCTATATATATTCATTATATTATTTAATATTATTTCTACACATAAATTTAGTTTTGAGGATATAAAATTCCAAGATAAATATTGTTCGTTTAGGCTTGTTGTTGTGTGTCACATACGCTATCAAACCTATTTTTATTTTAAAAAAACATAGGGTGTAATAATTCCTTAGTATCGCAATTATTCAATCTATCTCAATTGATAATTGGTTACTCACTAAATATTTTAGTGGGAAATTATTATTTCATGTTCAAATAAAAAAAATCGTAGGAATTGCAAAGATGTGTATGGATTTTAACATAATTTTAAATGTGAAACAAACATAACAATAGTCTAGAAATATATCATGTATGATTTGATAATACAGGATATAATGCATAGTTTTTCTAATATTATTGATTTAATTTGGGGATATAGAATTTATCATGTCATTCAAACTATTATCTTTACATTATCATTCTTTCACATAGGCTTCATATTTATCATGAAGTTAAATGTTAATTGACCTATAAATGTATGAATTGGAGTTATACCTGAATAATAATTATAAATATATATTTTTGGTTATGATTAAATGTTATCGTTTCCATGTGAATGATTCTTGTATTAGGATACCGAATATCATCTTGAGGAATAAAATGTGTTTTGTGTATAGGATGACCCCTAATGTATAACACATAGAGTGTTTTACATTATGTATTTGATATATTATTAGTTTTAGGTTCGTATTTGGATTTTATCATACCTACGATTGAGGATATACAAATAATTAGAACCTTAACACCTTGATAACTTTTCTACACAAGCCTTGATGCATAGCTAATTAGGTGATGGTTGAGTATATTATTGATCATTTATTTAGTTATAGATTAGCCAATTTCTCGTCGGTGGCCGTTTCAAGACCTGTTCTGTGTGGATCTCAATCGTCGGTGGTCGTTGCTAGCCCTACCTCCATACCTCCAGTGGTCCGTCCTCACTTGGCTCTTATCCAGGTTGAACACCGGCCCCCCCAGGCAGGTGGACGGGTTTTCGTTGGTGGATCTCTTCGCTCATGAGCTCCGTGAAGCTACTTCTCTTCATGACCTCTCTTTGGTGGCCCACTTCAGTCGCAGCAAGGCCTCGCTGATCTTCTTCTAGGTTGTGGTGAACTCTTGGGGTCTCTCTTGTCTGCCGGCGGTCTCGGAGCTTTCCAGAGTGGCCTTCAGCATCCATTTTGGTTCCAGACTCGACTTTGTGAGGGCTTGGTCCAGTGCTAGCAAAAGGTGTGGCGCCTGACACTTCTCCCTTTCACACTGGTCCTAGGACTATCATTTTGGCCGCGAGTCCTCCTCGGATGTGGTTTGGATCTCCTTCACAGGCCTTCCGCTGCCTTTCCAAAACCCCTCCATCCTGCAGTCCCTGGGGAACTCCTTTGGTTCCTTTCTCTACATGGACGAGATGACTCAGTCCCTCTTGTCTACAGGCAAACCCCGCATCTGTGTTGAACTCGACCTGGCCAAAAAACTTCCCTCCATGGTTATTTTACAGGCTAGCCACGGTTTTTCATGGAGACAAAAGGTCAGATTTAACCACCCCTTGAAGTTCTGTGCCCTTTGCGGGCTGCATGGACACTGGGATTCGGCTTGTAGGAGTAGGAAGGACGCTGCTAGATCGTCCCGGCAAGCTCCTCAGGCGGGTCCGGGTCAGGCGTCGCCCGGTCGAGGGCATGTGGGTTCCCCGGTTCATCCAGTTACGTTTTCAAATTTGAATTCTTCTAGGAGGGACGATGCGCCAGAAGAGGTTTGCATGGGGGTGCGGTCTCCAGTGTCGGACCAGTTGTCGGCCCCTCCTGAGCCTCGCGATCGGATTACCTGGTCGCCCTGTCCTGTTGTCGAGATCTCCCCCCAACAGGATCGAAGAGCAGTGTTCAAGCATGACTTTTTCCTAGATCTTCTGGGGTGTCCTCCCAGATATCTCTCCCCTTCGCCCCCTCCTTTCTGCATCTCAACCCAGCTTTCCCCAGAGTTCCTCCAAAAGTCTCTTGTGAGTTGCCTCACTCTGGATGTGGAGGGGTTGGCCAAGAAGAACCTCCCCTCGTATGGCCTGTAGAAAGAGCTGGTGCTCTCTCGTTGCTCCTCGCAACGTCGCCTATTGCCTTCCTCTTCTAAGGGAGATGCGGGTTTGTTTTCTGATGTTGATGCTAAAGGTAAAGGGAAAGCTCCGATGGAGGAGGATTTTTACTCTTTCAAAAAGGTGGTTCTTACTCCAAAATCAGCGCCCCTCGAGGCAGTGTTTTTAGGTCCTGTTACCCACTCCAAATTCAAAGATTCTAGCCATTTTTCGCCTGCTCTACTCTCTTTGTCCTCCCCGTCTAGAGCCCGGAAGGGCCTACCTTGATGCTACCCATCCTCATCTGGAATGCACAGGGCTTAGGGGCTAAAGCCAAATGTGCTTTTCTGGCCTCTGAGGCCAGGAGTTTTCATGCTCAAGTTGTGGTGATTCTAGAACCCAAATAGGTACATAGTAAAGGCGCTACTCTTACCAGGAAAATGGGTTTCCCCAACTTCTGCCATGGCGGCGATGAGAAATCCCACATCTGGATGGTCTGCAAGAGCCACATTCTTGTTGAGATTTTGAGTCTCTCTTGTCAATGTATCAATGCTAAGATATCCATAGAAAGTCACGATTTGGTGTTCTCCTTCGTTTATGCGGCCACTGAGGTTCTCAAGAGGAGGGAACATTGGTATTTTCTGGGAAACATGCAAACGGGGCCTCTCCCTTGGTTCGTGGGATGTGACTTCAACACTATTGCAGATGTCTCTGAGAAAAAGGGGGAGTTTGCTATAATTTTGGTGGCATGGATGATTTTAATGATTTCATGAGGAGCACTGGGCTTTTGGACCTTGGATTCTCTGGACCCAATTTCACCTGGTGCAACCACCACAAGGGTGCAGATCGCATTTGGTGCCGGTTGGACCGTTGCCTCTCCAACCTTCTTGGGTTGGACACTTTTCCAAAGACGACAGTCACTCATCTTCAGCGGGTGTTATCTGATCATAAATCGCTCCTGATCAACATCAAGAGGGAGGAGGCTGTGAATTCCCTCTTCTCCTACTCGACTGCATGGCATGGGGATGACACTTTTCTAAATGTTATCAGGATGTCCTGGTCTAAATATGAAGGTGCTAGATCGTGGGGTGGCTTGGTGAACCACCTCAGGCGTCTCAAAATGGATTTGCAAAGCTGGGTGAGCACCAGACCTAATGTTTCCCAGTGTATCAACAACCTCAGGTTGGAAGTCGACAGGTTGGAAGAATCTCTTCAGATCTATTGGGATGAGAATTTGTTCGTCGCTCTGTGTGACAAACAGAATAACCTGGCCGAGAGGCTTCTTTCTCTGGAGAGAGATTTCCAACAGAGATCATGGGTTAGATGGCTTAAGGAAGGGGATAGAAACAGTTCTTTTTTCCATTCTTGCATTAAAGAGGGGAAACGCTCACGGATGAACCTGAGAATGGAGAATGGGGGCTACACTTCGGACGTGAACACTGTGGGGAAGATCACCCTGGACTATTTCGAAAACACCCTTGCAGGGGAGTATGTTTCTTCCTTCGTGAGGGGGAATCAATACATTGAGGAATTCTTCAACCATATCCCCTCAACGGTTAATCAGGTGGAAAACTACGCTCTTTCCTCCATCCCCTCGGCCGAGGAGATCCAGGTGGCTGTCAGAAACATGCCCTAGGACAACCCACCTTGTCCCGATGGCTTCCCGGCCATATTCTTCAGCTTCGCTTGGGAGATTGTCGTCCAGCTTGTTGTGGAGTCGATCTAGGACTTCTTCCTCTGTGGCCCTCTCATTAAGGGCATTTCAGCCTCCAGACTGGTCCTCATTCTGATGATCAAAAATCTCACCCTTGTGAGCCAGTACAGGCCAATCTGTCTTTGCAACGTTGCCTATAAAATTCTATCCACTGTCCTCGTCAGAAGGCTCGACAATGTTATTCCTTGCCTAGTCTCAATGGAGCAGCACAGTTTCATCAAGGGAAGTATCATTCAAGGGGCGGTGGGCATCGCTAATGAATTGGTGCAGGACATTAACAGAAAATTGGTTGGATACAATGTCATCTTCGAAGTCGACATGAACAAGGCTTATGATATGTTGGAATGGAGTTTCATCATCCGGGTCATGAGGAATTTTGGGTTTAGTGAGGTTTTTTGCGATATCTGCTTCAGATGCTATTCATCACCATGGCTATCCATTGCCTTGATGGGAAAAACTTTTGGCTTCTTTAAGACTGTCTGTGGTGTTTGCCAAGGGTACCCCTTGTCTCCTTTTCTCTTTGTTCTCATCCAGGATGTGCTCTCATGAAATTTGAAATGTGGGATGGATTCAGACCTCATGCTTCCTTTCCGTGGAATGAATAGTGCTACCATTTCCCATCTTATGTTTTAAGATGATATTCTAATCTTTGTCAATGGTAGGAAAAGGTCGTTGAAGGCTCTCATGGACATCTTAACCACCTACGGCAGATGGAGCGGGCAGAGTGTCAACCCTACTAAAAGCCATTTCTTCACTTCAGACAAATTCCCAGCCCCAAGGAACAAGGAGGTCCAAAAGATCCTTGGTTTTTGTAGGATGAAGTTTCCCATTTCTTATCTCGGGGTGCCGATCTCCTGTGGCCGCGTCATGAAGGTGCACTTCTATGTGACCCTTGATCGCATTCTGGGCAGAATCTACAACTGGAAGAATAATCTTCTCTCCTTCGGTGGATGGATTACGCTGATCAATAGCGTCCTCACATCCATTCCCATGCACGTCTTCTCGGTGATACACCCTCCTAAGGGTACTTTGGAGAGAATGGAAATTATCCTCAATTATTTTCTGTGGGACGCCAAGGAGGGGGGAAGGTCCCACTGGGCCTCTTGGAAGTGGCTTGCTAGAATAGTGGAGGCAGGAGGAGTGGGTCTCCGTGAAATCCAGGGAACTCTTCAAAGCCTTCAGGCTCGACTCGCTTGGGAATTTATCATCGAGGATTCGTTGTGGGTGAAATTTTTCAAAGCACGGTACCCGGGGCTAGAAACACGGGACCTCTACAGGTCCACGCGGCTTGCAAGGTGCATGTTCTACCTTATGGACACGTTATCAGGTCATGTGAGATAGATCATCAGTGCTGGGAAGATTGGTTTTTGGGACACCAATTGGTATGGGGAACCCTTGGCATACCCTGACTGCCCTTCTCCGGATATCAACTTTTGTAGTGCATGTGAGGAGTTCGACTTGATCAATACCTCTATGAATGCTAATCAGATGTCTATGTTCGAAAATATTGTAATGAGTGAGGAACCTGATAGGTGTTGTTTCTCAGCTACTAGCTCAGGCAGGTTCACCTCGCAAGGCTTCAGAAGTATCGTTCTGCCAGGTAGCACCTCCAACGCTTGGGCTCCAGCACTCTGGTGTAATGAAATACCGATCAGAATGGATTTTTTACTATAGAGAATCAGGAACAGTGTGCTTCTTAAGGAGGACAACATCCAGCGTCGGGGCATTGCTTTGGCCTCTAGATGTTCCTGTTGCACTACTCACAGGTGCGAGTTGGAGAAGAATCTCTTCTTTCAAAGTCATTAGGCGCCTCACCTCTGGTCACTATTCCCGCATAATCCACGTAGAAATGATGGAGAGTTTTCTCTCCAGGAATATATGGAGTGCTGGTTTTCTGGCTCGGGATCTTCTGGCCAGGAGCGAAGAGTTAGAATGATCATCATTGTGGCCTTGTGCTGGTTGCTTTGGGAGGCTTGCAATCAAGCAAGGAGGGGAGAAGATCGTTCGCCGTTGATCCTCCAGGCCAGTCTCAAATCCCTCATCTTCGAGCTTGCTTCCCAGATCAAAGGTGGTTCAACGTCAACTGCCATCAACAACCTGCTCAATCGCCCCTGTTTTTTGACAAAAGGTACTGTTCAGTGGGTTAAATGGCGCCCGCCGTTTATGGGACTCAAAATCAATGTTGATGGCTCATGAATGGGGGGAATCATGAGAGGTGGAGGGGTCCTGCGAGATACGTCAGGATCGGTTTTCCTTGCCTTTAGTGCCTTTTATGGGCCCGGAAATTCTCTGAGTGCGGAGGTCCATGCCCTGGCCTCGGGTATGTTGGTGTGTAGAAGGAAGAAGTTGACAGCGTCCGAAATTGATACGGACTCAGAAACCCTTGCGAAGATCATGAATGGGACTAGTGGGGTTCCTTGGAAACTCACTTACATCATCAGAAGGTGCAAGATCGGAACCTCACAAGGGAAGATTGTTCATCACAGTTGGAGGGATGCTAACTTCGCGGTGGATTCCCTTGCCCGCTTGGGTAGGCAGGATGTGCTTCTCATTATTTATGACTCACTTTCTTCACTCCCTCCAGAATGTGCCTCCTTTGTGCTAGGGGATGCCCTTGGACTCCACCATTTCTGACCCCCTTGAGGGGTGTTGTCTCCCTTGCCCTTTCCTTTTTGAATAAAAAATATACTAAGAAGACTATATCGTATTTTAATTTTTTCAGTTGAATCATATCATATGATACACATTAATATCTTATCATTTATTTTTTAAATATTTTTAAATGTAAATATACATGAATATTTTATTCATTTCATAGTTTGATTATACTTTTTTCATAACATAATGTGCATCAGAAAATGTTTGGGTGACCGAAGAGTCGCTCCACTACCTCAATTTTATTTATTATTTTATTTATTTTTTATGGTTCCACTATTTTCTTCATTTTTTAGTCTTTTACAATAAAATGCCTGAGAATTTATGGAGCATCACATGCCACATTGTTGGTGCATTATTAGTGAAAATGATGAGACCAAGACTTCTTAAACCTACAATCCATTTTAGATATAATTTCATTTTTTTGTTTGTACTCTATCAAACCACATTGCTGAAATTTGTAAAATCACCACATATATGGGCACATTAGTCATTCTTGGTGCGTCATTTGATAAAATGTGTGGCTAAAACATTTTTTTCATCTTAGGATATTATATAGAGGGTTTCATAGTTGGTAAATGGTTTAGTAAAACTTGTGATCTAGTCGATTTCATTAAAAGTGTAATTTTTCAAATTCCCCATTTTTGTAATAAACCCTTATTCCAATTATCCCCATCCCATTAAACCTCAAACTCCTATCAAAACATCCACATTATATTTACATTCTATGGTCCTCTCACATTGATTTATCCATGTTTTTATAACAGATTTTTAAGGTAGGTTCACCCAAATCTCCTCCACTCTTCCCCTTCTTTGTTATTATTTTTAGTTTATTACTCAATATGGTTATGAAGACCTATGTTTTATAGCTACTAGATTTTTAATTTAGTATTTTCATGTTCTGGGGTTTAGGTGGATTATTTAAGGATTCTTTCTTATAATTTTTGGTGGATTAACATATTAGACAGTGAAATAAATAAATTAATGTAGGTTTTATCTATGAATAAATCATTCATTTTAAAATCCTAATTTATTTCATTTTTTATTAATGTTTGAATATAATAATATTTTTAGCAAGTGAATTTATTGTTCCTTTAAAAATAAAATGATTTTCCTCCAGGTTACGTTTGGATTTGAATGTGTTTTACCTATATTTATATGTTCAATATAGTATTTATGTTATGATGAATGTCGAGTTTTTAATGAACATAATTTTTTTTATAAAATATATTTCAAATATAAGAAAAAAAATAGTTTTAAAAGTTTATTTAGGTTTTAACATTAAATTAATTGTGTTCTTGGGTAATTTTAATGTCATTTTTTATTGTTTGATTATATAAGATACATGGTGATGATTATATGAGTTAGTATTAGAAATAATCCTTTGTAGATTGATTTTAAAAATGTGGTTTTAAATGATTGATGATCACTTTCAAAATTGGTTTTCATAATGTAAATATTCCTTTATTTGTTTTGTTTTTTTGTTTTCAGATGGAAATATCCAAATTAGGGTCTTTTTTTCTTCAATTTTACATTATCGATGAGAAAGCGATGCTTCTGTGATGTGGGTTTGGAGGTGAATGTGTGATTTTATTGTTTATTATTAAATATGTATATGATTTAAATGTCATGTTGATAGTTCACCATTATTTTTTGTCATGGGAGAAAAATAGTGGCTAGGTGGGATATATTGGTTCACATGTTGCACTAATGTATGGATTTTGTAATAACCCTTTTAGGTTTGACCTAACATTTTATATAATATGGCTCTCAACATGGCATCATGCACACCTCTCTAAATTTTAGATGCTTATGACCAGTGGTGAGGGTAAAAATATATATTTGGGAGACTATAAAATCTTGTTGCAGAGTTATAATAGTATATATAACCAAAAAACGACACAAATAACCATAAATTATGAATAATAAATAACTATAATAGAAACATGTTATTATAAATGGAATGTAACCTACAGTCATACATACTCACATGCATGCGAAACATAAAATCGATGTTCACCCATTAGGATACCACATATACAAAATAAATAAGCTAAAAATAAATAAAATAGGATCTTCTTTCTACACTGATCCCAACCACCCACCCTATCTTCGCGATGCTCGAACTGCACTACATATATATTAAGACTCGACACAAGAATATCTTCTCAATAAAATGGAATTATGCATCATCATCATCTATCATACAACATTTTTTATGATCTTAAATGAAAACATGAGGTCTGTATGAACACTATCATTCATGTACATGGGTTGAGAATTAAATCTCGAAAGGCCACCCCCAACGGTGGACCTTTAATCTGCTTTCATAACTAGTTCATTCAAACCAGGTATAGTTAGTCCATCCTAAGACTAATAATGGCTAGAATAAAACAATAACTCCATATAAACAAATGGGGGAAATTAAAATGATGAAAATAGCCAGCTTTGGGTTCTAGACTAACTCCATAGGTAAATCTACCCCCACCCTAGCCCTGCCAAAGGATTTGTATCACGTGTCTCACCCAACCACCCAACAATGAGAACCTCCACTAGATATACACAAGATCTCCAATACATCTGAATTAAATTGGAATGAATTTTGAACCCATGTATGTTACCATAGGAGTCCACATGAGAAAGAGAATCTACTTGTGCCAAAGAATTCAATGGGATGATCAGAACCTCAAACATAATCTCCCCTCCACATGTTTGAGAATATTCCATATCCTGACTATCCTGCTAAACTTATTAAGATCTAATAAAATTGACCCAAAAGATACACCACCATATAGACCCCATCTTAATGTAAATAATAGATCAATTTTCATATGGGTTCCTTACACATGTCCATCAGTTCATAACCACTCATAAAAACTGAACACACTCCGTGTGTGCATCAACACCTCACAGACCCAGATATGGGTGTCACTCTAAACTAGATGGGGGTTTTACTCGTACATATTTTCTATTATATCACTAATAAATTTTAGGAACATCCATACAATGGAGTATAAAACCATATCACAACTCAAGTCCAACTTCAATCCCATGATATCCAAAGGGTACCCTCCTCAAAACATGATTTGAGAAAAAAAATTCTCAAACATCACAAACATTGGAAAACTAAACATGGGATGATTCAACCTCAACCCCACTATCTAAAAAATTGAAATATATCATTGATCAAATATAAGTACAACAAATAATATCTCCCATTTCAATACCCTAGGTCTCAACATCCAATAAAAATCATCCATGAGATCTCAATGACCCAACTTAAGGTCAGTCAAAACATGGGGCTCTCAGGGCCCCTCATGTCACAACATAATGTGACTTCTAACTAGGTACTGACCTGAATCAACTAATTCATCAGTCCACACTCATAAAAATATCATAAAATGACCTAAATAAAAAATAAGTATATGGAAACACTAATATGTTTTAATCTTTCTCATCCAAAATCATTTGAAATTTCCCTTGAAACAACATTCCATAAAGAACACATCAGCCACCAACTAATCCTAGGTCAATAATGATCCCAATGGGAATCCAAAATCAAGTCACTCTAACCATGGCACTAACAATGGTCCTCATGACCACCTCAAAATAAGGACCATCTAGAATGGATCCTTGTCATAATGGTAACCTCAAGGTAAATTCCACTATAATAAAACCTCAACTAAACTTCTTGAAAAGCATCCTATATATGGGTACTAACTCTGCCACAAGGGGAACCAACTTTTACACTCAATATAGGAATTATCTATGTTCATATAAGACAACCACTGATCACACTCTCAGTAATCCACCCAGTATGGAATCTTCAAGAGTCTCTAGGAATCATCTCAATATCTCACCATAACCCAGTAATGATTGACATCCCCTAGAGTCAACCCAACCCTATGTCTCCATAGCTTCGCCTTCATCAAATCCAAGATTTTACCTTAATTTACCAAAAATCAAGAAGCCATAACCATCAAGAAATGAAAAATCATGGTCTCTTTATACATACCATATGATCATATCTTCCAGAGTATATCTAATGAACCTCAAATATATTACTATGAAATTCCCAATCTTGGATGATCGACATTCTCACAACCCACACCCTTGCTTCACAACTCATTACCCACACCAATGGAGGATTCTTAAACCTACCCTCATTGAAATCCTCCTAATGAACTATCACATTATAAAACATCATACATATAGCCTCAAAACAAAAAATTATTCCACTATCATGTTCGACAACTAAAATTGATTAGAATGGTCTTATCATAAGTCTCATTCTGACATGAGGCCCAAACAAGGAATAAGAAACTAGGATAAGGAAATAAAATGACATATACTATTGATACACATCACTTAAACCCAATTATATTCTTTGTCTATGTTCCTCAATTAATGACCCTGAACCCAGTTTCCCAGAGTCAGTTCTTTCTTTATTATATTTAAATAAGACACAAGGAATCAAATCCTAAATGATTTAGCAGCATAGTATTATTTGTTTCAATACCCATTATTTAAGGTAATTAACCCTTTATTTAAATATTTTATATATATAAAGTTGTTGGGTTGAGTTTCAAGCGGTTTGGAAGAGATTTTTAATTCTTTAATGATTTGATAGAGTTGAATGGTTTTAGAATGGTTAGTAAAAATCATGAAACACCTACGTAGAAACTATGAAAATGAAATGGTTAGCAATGGTAGGTTCCAAATTTGGTGAATCTGTGTGGTCACCTATAAATTATGTGAAATTATAGATATTGTAGAATAGCATGGTTTGGAATATGGTTTTTCTAAACATCTTAACCAATCGTTTCAAGGTTGTTTATATGTAGTGGTCAATACCTGATTAGTGCATGGTTTACCTAACTGTGCACTCTAACTGTACATCATTAATCATTAGATCCAGATTTTGTGGATCTATTCTTATTTACCCACTAAACCTATCAATTTTCCCTTAATCATACAATAAAAAAATTCTCAGAATGCAATGGTAGTGGAGAGCATTAAAATTGATCTAAGAGTGATCCGTATGAGAAACTATGTACTTTGGTTTCCCATGTTCTATGGTATGTGTTCGTTCTTGGTTGTATTTCTATGTTTTTTTCTTCACCCCTCTTTTATATTCATGAATATAATTCGTTAGTAATAGATTAATGTTGTGTGAGTAAAATTGTGAGGATATATGGTTTTTTTATGTTTACAATATCTAAGGAATATTTTTAGAGTTTCAATCCATGTTTTTAATGTTATATGTCATTCTTTGGTTTCTCTAATGCATAATGGGAAGGAGCATACACTATCAAATACTATTTTTTAGATCATGAATTCTTGATTATAGATTGATTTAATTAGTTGAATATAATAGGAAAATTTATGTGTTATTATTGGTGGGAAACCTCTTTAGTGATGGTATTCTGAAATTGTGAAATTGGTTGGTTTTTGGAAAGTTTTTTGGTTCATGATTTCAAATTGAATATTTTAAAATTATGTTTTTGTTTTCAATTTATACAAAAAAAAATTCTGTGTTTTTATTTAATAAAATAAATAATTTATTTCAATTTATTTGCATGGGTTTTTATATATATGATTGGTGTGACACAATTATGTTGACATGGCGCTAAAAATTGGGCATGTTTCATCGGGCTACAATAACAAACCCTACTAAAGGGGAATGTGCCAATGGGTAACATGAGATTTTGTTATCTTTAAATGATTATGTAGATCTAAGAGAGACCTCTCATTAGTATGGAACTATAACATGGTCATGCATACATTTATTTACAAATGAGTTTAATAGGTATTCCAAAATGGAATTTCAGAAATGGTTTTAAATAATTATTGCATTCTTCCTTGGAACTTCTTTAGTTTTCAGATAAAATGTTTAAATTATTTAAATTTATTTGAAGAAACTGTGTTAAATAAATTTCATAACATGTTATATACTATTGGAATTAGTTGGGAACTCATTGGGGACATCATACTGAGTTATGTACTCATGCCTCACTTTGGAACGTTGGTGCATTTACAGATATTGTATATCAAGAAATAGGTAAGGGAATGGTATCTCATTTTTTTGTTATTCATCTTTATACCACATGAATATATATTTGAGTTAAATATAGGATCTTTTTGGGAGTTTCTAGGTTTATATCTTGTAATCTTTGAGTATTTTTGGTTTTTTCCTCCTTATACTCTAATATTTTTGTTGTCTTGGTTTCTGATTTATACTCTCATAGTTTGGTATTTTATATTTTTCATTGAGATGTATTATACTCATACATAATATAGATGTTGTTATGTCATGGTTATATTGGTTTTACTATTATATTTTCAAAGGGAAAATAATCCAATAATTGTTTATGGATCCCGTAGAAGTATTGCTTGCCTTTGGTGTTTGGGGATGTCACATAAGGCATGGTAACACACCAACCTTATCTTCCCAAGCCACTGGGTGTGGGGAAGGATCTTACAAGTGGTATCATTTTTTTTGGTCTTGTAATTGGTAAATAATTATTTTTATTACTTATGTTTTGTTGGTAGTAAGGTGTTAAATCATTGGAACATGGAATATAGATCATAAAAATTCATTCCCAACCAATTTATTTTGAAGTTCATGGTACATGGTAGTTTAAAAACATGAGTGTTTTGACACACATCAAGGAGTTGTAACCTCATTGTCATTGTTTTAGCTAAAGATAAGGGTACAAAATGCATTGATAAAAATTTATTTCCACTATGAGTTCCTAATTCATTTAGATTAATTATTAATGATTTCATGAAAAAACTTTATTTTTGAAAATAGTTTGAAATGGTTTTACATTCAAAAATTTAGGTGTAATTTTAAAATAAATTGAATATAGAAATTTACAAAATTTAAAAATCCATTTTGTCATATTTTTTATGTGGTAAATTAGAAATTTCTAAGATATCAGTTTCTATAGAGTGAGACTAAATTCCATTTTTTAGTAATAGTGAATGGAACCGATTAAGAATCATAGAAACCAACTGGAGGAGGACGTTGAAAATTTAGTTACACGTGAGTCAAAGGTGAACCAATGGATGGTTCAAAGTATTTTCTGGGATTTTCAATCCATGTATAGAGGGAAAAAAATGGATGATCCAAAGAAGGTGGATCATCCCGTTCTGCTTCAAAATTAAAATCCACCCATATTTTGTAGTTATTCATAATAAAAAAAGGTTGAGGTGTGGATAAATAGGATGAATCTAATATTTTATTTACTAGGTGCAATATATGGTCTAAAATTCATGTTGGAGATGTATATTTTGGAGGATCTAGCATGCCAATGGTGGGATTCAACATTTTCGAAAAAATTAGACAATGTCATTAGGTGGGAGGATTTTGAAGAATTTTTCAACAATATATTCTATGCTCACACATTCAAAATTTCTATAATAATATAATTTTTCAAAAGAATTAGGAGAACCTAATCATTATAGATTATATGGATAAATTCATGAATTTTTTCTAATTTTCATCTAAGGTTTTTGTAAGTGGATCCATGAAGGGATGAATTTTTTTAATCTGGGTTTCATCAAGAGATTCACCCAAAGATTATATTTCTATGTATATATATATTATATAGAAATGGTCAATAGAGTGATGGTGGAAGAAAGGGATATATAGGTAATTAATGTTTTATTCAACATGGTGATACCTATGAGAAGTGGTGGGGACTTTAATGCTTGGAATAAACATAAGAGGGACATCTCTTTCCAAGGTAGTGGTATAACATATAATTATACACCTGGATTAGTGAATATTCATACTTCATAAAATTTTAAGTGGGTTATTTTCAGTGTGTCTCTTTTAAAAATATGTATTGAGAATGTACAACACCACCAATATTTTTAACAATTTCGACTAGAAGGGAATGTTCTGATATATTATTTTAGTTATACAAGGTCAGGTGTTGTGGACACATCTCATGTTTCGATGATGCTATATTCATCGATGGGATGAGTGTCTTAGTTTTACACTTGTTAACAAACCCATATAACCCATGTGGATTCGTTTAATACCATGACTTTTCAACCATTTCAATCATAACAAGTTAATAATGAAATAATTGAAAAGAGTATAAAATCATATGGATCATGAAAAAGTGATCATGGATGAAAATTATGGTCCTTTGATAGGGAGAGGTATGATTCTTTTTAATTCTACACTTATGAATTCTTAATTTTATACAAGTGCATATTGATCATTTATTTCTTCTATTTTTTTTTTGTTCTTAGGGTTTTTCATGTTGAAATGATTCCACTGGTTTGGAAAAATAAAACTCCTCTTATAAAAAGAGAATATATAGCCATTTTGTGAAAAAAATGTTTTATAGATTTCAATGGGTCTAAATAGTTTTCAGATTCTTTGTGCTTTAGATGAATGTATATGACATAATTTTGGGTATAAACTAGCTGAAAATGTTCAAATCTCCCACTTATTATTATTCTTGAATGTCTTTTTTCAAACTAATGATATCATCAAGCATCTCTTTAGAGGAGATCAGAATGTAAATGGTGTCCATCTTGCTTTTTGTCACCAATGGATGGAACTACCTCATACCAGTTGGTATCATTGATCTTGGAATCTATGGATGAGATCGAGAATAGTGTTTTTCTGCAATTTTTTTATTAGTTTCATGATGTTTTCTTCACCATTTTTTCATGGCGTCCCCCCACAAGAGAATTGTATTTTATGATTTATATCTTACAAAGTACTATCAATATATCAGTTCTATCTTATCAAATGGTACCAAAAGAATTAAAATAATTAGAGGTACATTATAAATATTAGGAAACAAAAGGGTTCATTCGGCCCAGTATATCTCTCTGGGAAGCACTAGTCTTGTTTGTGAATAAATAAGGATATAACACTAAGGATTTGTATTGATTATTATAAAAATAACCAAGTTTTGATAAAGAATCAACATTCACATCCATTAATTTTTAATCTATTTAATAAATTATTGGTAGCATCGTGGTTCTCAAAAATTGACTTTGATTCGTGATATCATCAACTATAGATTCATAATGGGTATATTTGGAAGATACCTTCATTATTATATATATAAATTATGAGTATTTTGTTATTAATATTGTTTATGTGATTGAAACATCTCTCTATGTGGATTTTATGATTATGATATTTTAAAGATATCTATATTTCTTTGTGTTGGTCTTTGTTGATGTTATATTGGTGTATTCTTGGAAAATAGTTGAGGATGAGAAACACTTAGTGATAGTGTTGGGAATTCTATGGGATCATTATCTGTTTGCCAAATATTCTAAGTGAGGTTTATTTATACAAAAGGAAAATTTCCCTGGCTATATTATTTATAAAAAGGGGATATTATGGAACTATAAGAGATAGAGTTAGTGACCTCCTAGAAACTGCTAAACAATGTCTTTGATATTTGCAATTTCCCTATCTTGGATGATTATTATAGACATATTTTCATGAATATTCATGAATTGCTTCACTAATGATGGTTTTGACAAGAAAAAATGATCCATTCAAATTGATTATGGAAGGCCAAAAATATTTTCAAAACATGAATTTTTACTCACATAAGCACTAATCATGATACTTCTATAATCTGGACAATGATATGGGGTTTATTTCAATTCTTTAGGATCTGGGTTGGGGTGTGTCTTAAATCCAATAGATCATTTTTTTCTTATATCTCATTTTATTTATGGTTTCATGAGAATAACTAACCAATAAATGACTTAGAATTAGTTATTGTTCTCCATTATTTTAAGAATTGATGTAATTAACTCTTTAGTGAGAAATTCGTGGAGTTTACGGATCAAAAGTGTTTCGAATGAATTTTATCACAAATATATTTTATTCTTGTCAAAATAAAATTTATGGAGTATCTGTAAATTTTTTATTTTGAATTAATATATACATATAGAAAAGTATATTTGGCGTTAGATGCATTAATCATAAATTTGTATAGTTATATAGCGAAAGAAGCTTTAGATCAATAGACGATGACATCCTTGATAACTAACATGACCATAGATTTTGAATATTGATTTAGTGATTAGGTTTTATTCCTGATTTATTTTGATCTTGATATTGTTGAGAAAGTTATATTTGAACAGAAATCCAATTATTTATTTGTTTATATGAGGTTAAAACTCAATGGTGGGGATACCATTGAGGGATGAAATCTTGGAAGAGGGTCAATGTTGTTCTTTAGAGATCGGATGGTGGTACCCATGTCCTGTTAGGAACAAATTATTCATCTGTACCACCATTAAGAATTTATTGTTCATATTTTAATTCAAAATATGAATATGGAACTGAAATAAAGGTTTTGGTGGGCAGGAATGAAAAAAAGCGGACAAGTTTGTTATGAGATACATAAATGGTCATCAATTTAAGGCAATGCACTAGTGGCTAGTTGGTATACTATATCCTTTTTTGATTTTTTGTGGAAGTGTGAGTAGATATCCATGGATTTGGTGACTAGTCTTCCAAGGTAAATTACAAAACATGTTTCCATATCGATGATACTGGATCAGCTCAAAATATCATCCCATTTCATCCTTATTCATGAATCTAATACAGTGGTGTACATATAAAATATATATATCTAATAAGCGGTAAAAAGTCATGGAATTATAGTGTCAATTGTATCATATAGAGACCCATGGTTTACATCTTTTTTTACAAATCCATATATAATGCTCTTGGGAATCAGTTTACCATGATCATGGTATATCATCCTCAAACAAATGGATAATCCTAAAGGAATATATAAATGTTAGAGTAAATTATTAGGGATTCTGTAATATATTTTGGTGTCTCATTGGATGAGCATATAAAATTAGTAGAGTTCTATTATGAAAACATTTATCATGCCTTAATACATATGGATCATTTTAAATCACATTATGGGAATTCTTATATTTCATCACATTTTTGGGTGGAAATAGATAAGACTTCACAAGTTAGAAAAATTCATGTGGAAGGGGAAATAAATAATATTCAATTGATAATAAATGTAATTGATATGGATTATATTCAATAGAAATTATATGTATATCATTGTTGAAGTTTGTTTTTCTTTTAGTTGAGGGATCATGTATTCTTGAGAATATCTCTAAGGATTGGGAATCATCCTTTTATAAAGTATGGAATGTTATATCCTCAATACATATTCCCTATTAAGATACATGAATTTGATAGAAAATGAAAATATTGATTGTATTTTCCACAATGACATTATTTTGTGCATAATGTGTTTAATGTATCTCAATGGAAGAAGCACCAACCAAATTATGACAATGTGATTTGATGGGATCATGTTGGACTAGAGTCTGATGCTACATTTTCTTATGTACGAGTGAAGATTATTTTTAGATAAGAGAAATTATTACATGGTAAAATAATTAGTATATTGTTAGTTTTATATAATCATGGTCATATTTTGAATGAAACATGGGAAATAAGATAGAAATGGTTGAGAAAAGGCCTAAACCCATTCAGGATAATGGTTGTTTTAAAATTTATATGGATGGAAATATAAATTGTGTGGATAATGTTTCACTTATTATTTCTTGTAATTAACCATTTATTTAAGTAGTTTATAAATATAAATTCATTAGGCTCAGTTTTTGGAGGATTAATGGATATTCAGAATGTTTTGTGGGATTTTCTAGAGGTGTACGGTTTGAGAACAGTTAGTAGAAAGTATGAAACACCTCCTAGAAAATGGTCTAACTAAAACAGTGGGCACCAAGAAGATGCATGTTTTGGATGCACCATACATCACCTAAGAGAAACTGTGTAAGGATTTATATAGGGAAACTTCATGGTTGTTTCATGTTTTTTTATAACTATTTGAGTCGAATGTGTGAGGGGTGTTTAGAGGAAGTTGCTAGTGTGCGTTTAGTATACGATTATAAAAAAATGCATCCTAACTATGAAACTTAAAAAATTAATCTTAATTTTGTGGAACTAATCTTATTTACCCCCTAATACTTTTACATTACATTTGAAAACCTAAATTAACACATTTTATTAGGAATAACATTATTCTCTCTAGTATATCCTTCTATATAAAACATTGTAAACTTCGTAGGTTCTTGGTAAAATGAAAAAATATGTGTGAGATCAAATGCTTGATAAGGGTTCTATAAATTGGATTCTATTATAAATCATCAAGAATAATCAACATAGAAATATTTCAAACTGAAAAAAAATTCATTTTTTCATAATTTATCATAATATGGTAAGAATAAATAATGATATTATAATTTAATTTAAATAATCACATGGTATTTAAAATGTTACCATGGATATTATAACTAATCTAATAATGACTTCGAATATCAATAACTAAATTCATAATGATTTAATGCATAATTTTTGACATATAATTTATTAAGATATATCAACAAGATACTTAAAATTAAGATATATCATCAAAATAGTTACTATTGTGATCTATCCCCAAGGAAGCTTAAGTCTCTAAAAAAATAGTCTACTTTGGCTAACTGGTTGGTCTCATGAGACCTATTGATGCATCAAGGGAAAATATAAATCATATTAACCATCCTTCACAAACTAATTCTAGTTTTTTCATTGTATAAATTTGTAAAATATAAACAAAATTAACATTCATATTGAAATTTTTTGATACAAAATGTGAATTTTTTCCCTAATGAATAATCATAATTATAGACCATCAAGAGTATTAACATCAATGCTTTGAAAATATCACATCCACTGTCAAACTAATCATAAATAATCTAAAGAAAGAATAATTATTATTTTAACACAAAAATTACTCAATGGAACATAATTATAATAAATTATTGATGTTGTTGATGAATAAAAATTCCATAAAAAGTTACTTATAAACATTCTTGAGGAATATATTCCTACCATTTGAAAAATTAATTTTTAAAATAGAAAATAATTTATTTTATTTTATATCTTGAAATAAACTTGAAATCATGAAATGTAAGACTTAAAATATTTTTAGGTCATGATAGGGGAAAATTCCATACATAACGTACACATTAAAACAATTATTCCTTTCACATTTTTAGTAAAAACTCATCATTATTTTGAAAATTAAATAAGACTAAAGTGAAAAAATAAAGTTTAAAAATGGATAGGAAATAATTTTATAAATAATATTTTAATTTTTATAACATTTTTGGCAATATTATTTATAAAACATGGTTTTTTAAGAACACATGCTTCCGACCGAAGAGAGAAATGAATTCAAAATTTCATGAAACATTTTATCAATTAATTTATGTCCTAAAGAGTGGGAAAATAGTATAATTAATGGAAAATATCACGAATAACTAGATAAAAATAAAATTAAATATTTTTATAGTTATATGTTAAAATAACTACCTTTTACGAAAATTCCAAAACAAAAAAGTCTCAATTCGAATAAGATTTTGAAATAAACAATTATAATTAATATAAAATTGTAGTGAAAATTAATCCATGAATATATTATTATTTTCAACTATAAATCCCCATAAAACATGTTAAAATAATATAAATTAATAAAAGGTAATTATATGCAAAATCATATAATGACATAATCAATTAATTACATGTTTAACGCAATAAAAATAAATTGAGTTAAGAAATCCCTTACCTCGCGCTTCCTTTTGGTTGAATCTTATTAAAAATCATGAATAGTGGTTTTAAAATTGTTATCAAGAAATTTAAGAACCATATTAATATTAATAATATATTATATTATCTTTTTATAAGATCTTATCACTCATTCATTAATAATCATTTGTTTTTTCTGGAGTAAATTATCTTGTTTTCTAAAAGGTGTTTCTTTAAGAAAGATCTGGTTCATAAACAAATTATAGTAATAAAATATATTTAATAATAATAATTACATTATTTATATATTTTAACATCAATTATACATTTAAAACTAATCATCAAATATGGTTATGAAAAATGATGTGTGTTACGATCGTCGACATGGTAAGCCATACATACACATGAGTAACGCTTCCATTTTTAATGATCATTATGGAAATATGGTGAGAAATATATTATCATTTCTAAATTAACATAATATAATATATACCATACTATATAAATTTATTTATTATACATGAAGAGTGGTTATGAAAATAAAGTCACATTGTTCGTGAATGTGGTAGCCCACACATACACGAATGATATGATCATCTTCAAGTGAGTGAAAATGTATGAAATAAAATTATATATATTATTTTTAAAAAATGATAAATATTTCATAAATATAAAAATTATGACATTTATATCACATATATTAATCAATATTAACCATATTACATTCCATGTAAAACATTAGTGAAAGATGAATCACAGGCTCTGTGAGGTTGTAGTCTACCGTACACATGATCGATGTTACCATATCCCATGTGAAGTGGAATTTAAAAAGAAATGTATATGATATAAAAAATATAAAGGTATAAAATTTTATAAATATAATATTTAGACTTTATATAACTCATCATACCCAACCATTACCGGTGGTAATGGATGAACAAATGAAATTGGTTCATGAGGAAGTTGACCATCGTACACACGAATGATGATTTAATAACCCATTTGATGGAAAGGGATATGGTTTTAGGTCATACCCTCACAATAAAAAATTACATTATAATTAATATAGTTATGTTATTACATAATCATGGTATAATAATTATTTAGGAGGTGGTTAATGGAATAAAATAAATACATTCACTGAAGAACATTACTTCTTCTGCTGTTATCCTCTTTAGGCTTTCTCTATATCCTTTCTGGGATGGATTTGTACAAAAACTAAGGATTATAAGATGATAGAAATTAATTTGGGAAATTATTTTGATTGTTATTTATCTAACCAATTATGTTTTATGTTTTGATGATTGGAGGGGATGGGGTGTCCGTTTATAAGTAGCGAAGAGGACATACTTTGAATTTTTAATAATAATTGAGTGCTCCCACATACTTCTTATGTCAATAGGGTCAAAAAAATGGTCCATTATAGAAATTTATATGTTTAAGTCTCTAATTAAGTCCGTCAAATACTTTTCATACACATTTATAGGTCATTTATACCCTTTTGTTTTTAGTTTAACCACCCGGTAAAGCCTTTTGAACCTAAACTTTGGTAATTATTCTTTTTGTATTCACTATTCATTTTGGTAAAAAATTAAGTTCATATTATTAGAAATTATAAATAATTCTAATTTAAAAATATTGAATCTATTTTCCAACTACAATTCACAGAATTTGAACTTTCTAATTTGAATATAATTATTCACTTGGGATGAGAAAGCGGTTTTTTAATGGAAAAAATCCAAAAGATTACCATATTTTTATATCAAAATTCATTATGAAAATTATTCCAATGAACTAAATTGTATTAATAGATATTTAATTTAATTAATTTTACCAAAAAAAATTAAAATTTCAATTTAACAATAAAAATTATTTAAATGAAAAGGAAATTTTCAATTAAATGTCAAAATTTTCACTATTCATCGAAAAATAAAACAGTCGAGAAAAAACCAAAAAAACACCCCAAGATAATTCGTTGTATTCCGGTTTGAAAAAATTTACCTTTTTAATTGAATTTTTCGAAATTGGAAATAATTAGTTCTAAATTATGTTCATAAAGCTCAAATAATATTTTTTTAGGAAAGGTATTATTTTTTAAAAAAAACTATTATTTTTCTTCTAAATTAGTTTTATTTTATTTTTAAAAAATTAATAACTAGTTTTTTCATAATATGGTTATTACTATTTATAGTCTCCAATTTAATGGATAGTTTATAACTATTATATTAAACAATAGTATTTTAATAATATTTCATATTTCTTTTAAACTCAGTATTTCATGTAACACATGTTAACTACGTGTTGTGTATAATGCAAGTTATTCGTAGTGTTTAGTGTAAATAAAGATAAACTCATTTTTTGGGTATAATGAATGTTATTAAATAGATTATTTTTATTTTAAAAATTAAATATATCATAAATTCTCAAGGTGTTATTTTTTTTAAACTGTACTATAACGAATATAATGTTATTATGATTGAATTTTAGGGTGTTGAACCAAAACCCACATAGAATGTAATATTCTGAAGTACTTGTTGTGTTACTCTTAGTATATAGTGCGTAACCCCATATGGTTACTTTAACGTGTATCTCAACCCCACTCGACTTGTGCACCACTAAACAACATAGCATGTACCACCCCATACATGGCTTGTACCCCACACAGGGTCTCGAACAGTGTTTTAGTCCATCTAAACTCATGTCGTGTCTAGCTAACAATAGTACATGGTCACATGTTTTCTTCCTCGCATGGGTTTTTCTTTTCTACCCTACACAGACATATTCCCCTGTCACACATTGATTTTTCACTACATAGTATATACACCTAATATACTGTGTGTTTTCCCAAAACATAAAATTACCTGAATTGAAATAACACACAACATGTGTTCTTTGTACTACATGTTGTGTATAGAGGTATTCTCAAACAAAACCCCCTAAAATTTCCAAAATCCCCCCCCCCCCTTTGTTTCACCATGATTAAGCTAAGATTGACCCACCATGTGTCTCGAAATGGAAAAAAAGTATTAATCTTTTGAAAACATTTAAACTCTCTGTATTCATAGTGAGAACCTCAAAACATACATTCTATTTAATTGAATCCATCAAAGCTTCATGTCAGATCTGGGCCACACACCCGCTGACATTCAATATTACTATAGACAAGCTTCTAGGGAGGAGCCCCCTCCCCCTCTCTATCTCCTCTCTCCCTCTAACTCATTGGAAAAAGAACCTAGAGGGCATATCCCTTGGTGTTTATGTGATAATACAATGGATAAACGGAAAATATAAAAAAATAAAAATATATAATATAAAATAAAAAGAAAATTAAAAAGAAAACGGGACTGAACTAACATCGAATGAAAGGTTATACCTCGCAGAGGAAAACTCTCCCATCTTAGACTAAAATGAAATGGCAAAATATCAATATGATTATCTATTTAAAATATTTCACTTCATAACATTCATAAATAAATTATTATTTAATTGATTAAATATTAAATAATTCAGGAAAATTCAAACTGATCAAAATTTCCATAAGCTCATGTGCTAGTGTAAAAACCCTATTTCAATACAAAAAAAGTGGTCATAGAAATCATCAGATATCATATCTAAGGTGAAATTACAATTTTACCCTACACACTCCTTATAAGAAAAGGTTCAAATCTCCCTTGATTTTCATAACATGTCATGATGTGGATCATCACAAACTCGCCAATAAAAACAATTCTCTCTAATAAGAAGTCATAGTAGACAACCATGATCCTTGGAATTCTATAAACATCATCACAACCAATGCTACCTTGATTATCTAATGAGAAGTATTTTACACCCACAATTCTCTCTCTAAATAGAAGATACATTCTACATCAATTGATCGGATTCTACCCACCGAATAAGTATTTTTATCATCTCCATGTTACCCAAATAAAAAAACTACATGATCAATACCATTTTATCACTAAATTTAGTGGATATTCAAGGCCAAAATTCCCACACCTAAGTTCTAATAAAAAAATTTCAACCCCTACACTCAATAATGCACTAAAACGACACTCATGACCTCTAACGTCCCATAGTTCACTCCCCACCAGAATCCTTTCCCTAAAATACTTCTGAATGAGAATCATAGACCATGCTCACATATCCCAATCCCAAATGAAAAATTTATAATTCACCTAAAACTTCTCACCTTGATACCCACACATGTTAGCTCTAAGAAACCAAAGCACCCCCCCCCCCCAATACACCTATTTATAATAGAGGCATCACCCTTATTCCAAGATCAACCACTAAACCACCCTGAACTCATGGGTCGATCCAATGTAACAGGAATACAACCATGCATCCACTATGGTACCCAATTTTATATCAAATGAGTTAGTCTAGGAAACCAACCAAACCTACCCTCTCAAGTCAGCTACGAGATTGGGATAACTCCCATTACTCCACTTCTCAAACACTAGGTCCAAATGGATTAACACATCCTAGTTATATTAGACCTCAAAGACCCCACCAAATAATAACAACCAACCCCACCAAATCCATTGGTGATAGCTAGGAAATGGGTCCCACCACATGACATGATAGATAACATTTTGGAAAATATACTTTATCCCAAGAAAAATGATCCTAGAACTTCATGGGAACCACCACCTGAGGGAAACTTAATGAAAATAAAATATTTCTTAGGATTCACTTCCCTCATCAAGCCACAAAAAGAGATCTCAAGTCCCATTATCATCCCATAAGAGTCTCTATATATCCCTTGATAAAGGGAATGCATCTACATCAACAGCGAACATCTCAACACATAATCCACATGCCCTACTATCATAAGAAAATGAATAATCCCATAGATATGAATATTCCATTTCAATCCTATGTTACTATAATGATGTTTGAACACTATACTCTTTCCCAATTTCGAATATCCAAAACCAAGAAAGCAATAAATCCAAAATCCCAACTGAATCAATCCAAGGGAATTATTTCAACAGTAAAAACAAAATCCAATAATAGAAATCACATGCCCTAAGAACTAGGAATTCATATAAGAAAAGGAATTCCTGAAAAAATAGTTTGATATACATAATTTTTTTCAACACATTCCAATAAAAACTACTTACCAATTCCATTAAAACCATACAAATAAATAAATATAATATTATCTGGAAACAAACCATCCAAGGTTGACCAGTCACGTCATTTGTTTTGGCACACAGAAAAGCCTCTTGAATTTCTCCAAAAATTGTACTGCCACTTGACTAGTATTGAGGGTCCAAATGATATAGTTTGGATACTATAGCCACTAGTAAGAGTGTGATAACAATGAAAATAATCAATACATAAAAATTTAACCATCATAGTACAAACAATAATTAAATGAAATATAAAAATCATATAATTAATTTAATGTATTATACTATTGTATGGAATAATAAGAAATAGAAACATAAAATAGATAGTAACCTGTGTGGTCGACGAAATAAGAAAAATAAACAAAATGAGAAAAAAAATACAAGAAGACATACTACTAACACAAATACCAACCACATACTCGGTCTCCATGATGCTCAAGCTACACCAACCTGATCCTATGAATCGAGATGATAAGATCCACTCGATAAATAAAAAATTGGTCTTAGACCCATATATCATGCAACAGATGATCCTAACTAAAAGTATACATCAGTTATGAATGCACAATTAGGTTCATGTACATGATGTGAGAAATAAATCTCAGTAGGTCACGCCATCTTTTTGATCTACAATCTACAAACCAAGAAATTGAATATTCCCGTTATATTCCTAGCCTGTCAAGATTAACAATATTTTGAATGGAACAAAATCTATATAAAAACAAATGGGATAAAAAAATGTTAGGAAAATATCCAATTGTGGGTTATATCATGACACTGAAGGTAAATCTACCCTAGCTATGGCCCCAGCCAAAGGATTTGTAGCACGCACATCACCATACCATACAACAACAAGAATATCCCCAGAATCAACACAAGAGCTAAAAATGAAAAAATGAAATATGAATTAATGTTGGACTCCAAGGTATAAATATAGGAATCCACATGATAAAACACATTTACCATGTCATAGGACCTCAATGGAAGGATTTTAACATGTGAAAGAATATCCCCTCTACATGTATAATAATATTTTACATCTAGAAATTTCTATAGAACAAATTGGGATCTACTAAAATTGACATGAAAAATACAATTCTCTAGAGTATCTATCTCTCTAGAATCGACAAATCCACTTCCCTATAAGATCCATAAACATCACTAGGATCATAGTACCGTCCAAGGATAAGAAACTAGTTACTAAGTTCCTAAACTACTCACAAACATGAATCAACTCCAGTAACTATCATATAATAATCTTTTTGGGGGTACACTCAACCACATTATCCATTCACATGCTAATCATGTCTGACTATAGTCAGCTAGAAAAAGAGAGAACCAAATAAAAACTCAGGATCAATGCTCAATCCCTGATATCCCTAAGATCTCATCCTAAAAAAATTCCTAAGTATAAATTTCCTCAAACGTCATGTCCAATGGGCAACCGAACATGTAACACATGGATGTTTTTAGGAAATATTTCATTTAAATAATTATTATTCTTCAATATCATTCTTTGTACACTGTTTTGAATTTAAAGGAACCCTAAGATGACCTTATTATAAAATTATTTTTATATCCTAGTTGTTTGGTTAATAGGAATATTTATAACTAACATATAAAAATGCATTATGAATTCAATAGCTATCTATTATTTATGGAAAATATAAATCAATTACATATATTTATTTTTGAGGTAATGTATTTTGATAAGGAAATTAATGAGATATATATGTGTTATATACTTAAAAAATATTTTTTATAATCTTCCAATGGATATTTTAGTCATAGGGTATGAATAAAACCCTATTAGATGTATAAAAAACTTTTTTTTTAAATATTTATTTTACCCCATTGAATGGAAAAACCCCTTAAAATTAAATTTTTTACAAATTAATAATTTTATATGACAAAATAAACTATATATTTTTAACCAGGTTATAAAAATTTACTTTCGATAAATTTTTGATATTCTTCTAATAACATTCATGTTTTCATTAATAGTAAAAATACGGTAAATTTTAATTGCAAACTATTTTTTTCATCAAGATTATTTATATGGATAAATTATAATATTTAGTATGTTTAAAATGAAAATATATTATATTTTTATCATTAAATATAATGTATGTCATTATAATTAATATTAAATTGAATTCATAGGTAAAATAATTTTAATATTTCGTAATGTTTTATCATTTAAATATTGTTCTCTCATTTCAACAACGGGATTAGTTTTAAATTAATTACAGAAACATATATGTTTTTAATTTTGAAAAATGGATTGTATATTTGGAATTATTGGGTAAAAATTATGTTAATATGATACATTTATATTTGAGAATTATTAATATTAACTTTGGTAATTATATTTATTACCATGGTTAATAGTAAATCAAGTAATTTAGGGTAAAAATTATATTTTAAATTTACCTTAACACCTATAAAAATTATATTGGAATACTAATTTAGACCCTTAACATATATTTTTTAAAATGGAATCACTTAATTTTCACTTACCTATGAATATGACGTCAATATAATAAAAACTAATGAATGTGAAAAAATATGACAATATGATTTTATATATGTCTATTAATTTTCATATATTTATAGCTAGTATATAATATCAATTAAAAATAGATTCTAGTACGGATAATAGAATTACCTACATTATATAAATTTACTTATAATTTTTAGATATTAAATAATTACCATTAATGATAACACAATGGGGATGTATAAGTTTTTTAGTAGAAATATCAAATAAATAGTTTCAAATATATTTAAATAAATATCATATGAACTAATTAATGTATGATATTTCTAGGTTACTATGACATTTTAGTAGGGTATTAAATATTTTGGGCTGAATTAATCTTCTATTTTGAATTTTATTTAATGTAAAATAAATGAATAGTATCAAAATTGACATTATTGAAAATTTATTAAATTATTTAAAAATCATAAAAATATATAATAATTACCAAGTGATAGTTATCAGGTATAAAATGTCATAAAAGATCCATTTAGGGTCAATTAACACCATATAAGTAAATATTTACAACCATTTAATTTTTAGAATGTTATTACCACAATTAAAATTAAGTAGAATAACAAGGGTTTGATTTTATATATAAAAATTACCAAGTGATGGTTATAAGGTCTCATCTCATATTTGAAATTGGGACACTTTGGAGGTTTCTGTGTAGGGTTTGATTTTATTTTAAATGATTATTTTTGGTGTTTCCAAAAGTGGCCTTAACCTCAATTATAAAAGGGAACCTCCTCCCTCACATATTCACTTGATTTTGAGCATTCAAGATCTACTACCCCCAACCATTAATCCTTTTCAACATCCCTATTTTCATTATATAGGTTCTATTCATCATTATAGACCAACTCTAGTGCTCTAAGTGGATATTTAGAGGAGGTAAATTGAATAGGAGTAGGTTCGACTAAATATGAAGGACATCAGACCTATGGTTAGGGATAATTTTGCAATGTAATTTTTATCCAACATTGTTTATATGAATGTATTTATTTTGTTATATTTATCATCAAAATATATGTTTCCTAATTATGTAAAATTGTTTCTATTCTTCTACAATTTTTAAAAGTTAATTTTACCCTTTGGGTAATTTTTATTAAACGGTATGAAATAAATATTTTCTCATTAGTCAATTTAAGTTAATTTTTTATATTTATGGAAAAAGTATTGAGGATAATTTTTTTAAAAATTATAAAGCATGAATGGATTTTTTATGGTTTCTTGACACCTTATTTCCATGAATCTTCTTCTACACAATTTCAAGATTATATTCAACAAAATTATTTTCTTTTTAAATTGTGTGCCATTTTGTGAAATGAAAAAAATTAAAAATAAAGGATATTTTCCTCAATAATTAAGTTATAGTGTTTTAGAAAAATTATTTTCCATCTAAGATAACATAGGGTTATGTTTCTATCCCTATTAATATTTTTATTTTATTGTGTTTATGATTGAATTAATTTTATGAAATCCATTAATTTTATATAGATTATGATGGAATGATGTTTAAGAAACGAATTTTATTTCATGGGCAATGTTGTGGTGATTGTTTTTATGTTCTTTTCGGACACATTAATGTGGTTTAATTATGAGATGTGTGTGACCTATATCTCCCTCGATTTCATTGGGTAAATATTTATATCTCATGAGGTATACATGACTACAACATCAAATAAATCTGGTCCAGTAATACTGGGCTAGAATGAGGAGTGAACTCGGTTTGATAATAGACATTATTTGGTTTGATGGTCTCAACAATGATCCTTGACTAATATGAAATTATTTTATATACTTATGTTTGTATGAAAAAAAAATTCATGTCTTATTTTATGACTATTGGGATTAAATATCACTTTTATGATTTATCCCATGACATAATATTATGATCTTTTATATGTAAGATAATATTTTCAAATGTTATGTTATTATTATTATCACATGAATGATATTTCCTTTTTTCCATAACTGATCATTTGAGATCACCCTTTCATATGTTTCTTTTCCCTAGGTCACAATGAAGGCTATTGAGTAAGATATTTCACAAGGGAGTCTAGTTATAAATAAATAATCGAGAGAAAATGTGGATATTTTATGAACCAATTTTTTATGTTTCCCAGTTTCTAAAGACACTAAACCTATACGGTGTGGAAATAGTTTTTTTGTGTTATGTAATAAATATTCTTAAATGTTGAAGTAATATCTACATGTACTGTATGGGCCGTTATAGTTGGTATCAGAGAAATGTTATTGTTAACCATTGGAAACTAGGATGAGAAAACCTTAGTATGAACCATAATATATGTCTAAGTATAGGTTGTTATCTTATCCTCATGTTTTATAGATCTTCATGAATAAACTAGGAATAAACCTAAATATTCCATAATTGAAACTTCATTCTTGATTGTGTAGTTTTCCTGTTATAATTAATGTTTCTCACACTATTCTTCCGGGTTATATTCACTAGCTGGAACCCAAAGGAACTGCCTTAATGCTGAATGTGATGGGAAATGAAATGATTGTCCCCCTGAAAAACCAAATGTTATGGGAGATATAATGAAAAATTGTGTAACCATGCTCACACAACTTTCTCAAGATATGAATCATGTAGGACTTCAAAACACGTAAAGGAGGGAGAAACATTTTTGATTCCTTCATGATATCGCATCAACCTTCATTCAGTTGGTCTTCTGATACATTAGTTGGTGAACGATTGATCAGTACCACTAAAATTATATTTTTAGTTTACAATTTTCTAAACATGATAATTTCATCTTAACAGTATATCATTGGAAGTCGAAGCTTATCAATGGTAAAATCTTATCAAGAATATGAAGCAAAGAGATGAAATCTTGTCTATATAATGACAAATGTTCAAGAACTTATTTATCAACAAGTACATTTCTCATATTCATCAAACGGATTTAGATAAGGAGTTCCTTGAACTTAAGAAAAAGGAGGATGAATCTGTTTATACCTATGAAGAAAATTTTACAAGACTTTCAAGGTATGCTTTTGGAATTTTTACCCAACCTAAGAGTAAAGTTGACCAATTCTTTAGTGGCTTAAAACCAAGTCTTTGAAGGGCATTGAGAATATGGAACTTCAATAGCTACAATAAATTTTTTCAATGTGCACTCATGTTTGATATGGAGATGGGAGTAACCCATCAGTCATATGGGATTGATAAAAAATAAAATTTAAATTCTATGGAAAATATAATGACCACACTAAAAAGAAGATGATTTTCCCCTTATGCTCAATGTTGTGGAAGAAACATAGAGGTAATTTTCTTAAAATAGCTAGTAAATGATTGAAGTGTGAAAAATAAAGTCATCAAGTACTTTAATGCTGAAGTGATGGGAGAAATATGTCTACTGATGTGAAGAAACAATGGGCTACACAGAATGAAAATCTCACACTTCAATACGACAAGTTTAAGGAAATGGGGCATTATGCCAATCAATTTTCTAATCCAAGGGTTATTTATGATGATCGACATCAAAAAATGGTTAAGTCTAAAGACAAAGAAAAGTCATATACAATCACTATCGACAGTGTAGAGTATGATAAGGAAGTGGTGAAAGGTAAACCTATCATCCACTCTAAAGTAGAAAATGTTTTTTTTATTCTGGATCCATATACTCTTTTATTTCATAAGTATTTTCTAATTTATCATCGTATTACAGAAAAAAATTGATGTTGACTTAGTAGTGCAAAATCTTAATGGCACAACAGTTGCATAAAAAGTTTATAATTATTCTTAGGTTGATGTTTGTGGGAAAGTACTTCCAAATAATCTTGTGAACCTTCATATAGCGGAATTTGATGTGATTATTGGCATGGATTGGCTTTCTCTATATAGATATCATATCAATTCCCAACAAAGGGAAGTCACATTTCATATTCCAGATCAATGTATGACCATCTATCGAGGCAAGGACATTAATAACATTCTAGTAGAAATTTCTTCCATATTATGGGTATTTATTCCTATAAATAAAGGTTATTTATCTCAAATTGTTTGGTAGAAACTCATGATTAAGAATATTCCCATTGTACGGAAGTTTAATGATGTCTTTCATGAGAAATTTTTAGGTGATCCACCAAATTGTGAAGTTGAGTTTTCAATAGAACGTTTACCGGGTTCTAGGTTTATTTCAAATACACCATATAGAATGGTCTCAATGGAGTTGAATAAATTGAATAAGAATCTCCAAGATAATATTGATAAGTTATTCATACACCCTGGTGCATCACATTAGAGAGCACATGTTCTATTTGTTAAGAAGAAAGATAGATCAATGCGATGCTTCATTGATTATCGATAACCTAACAAGATCAATATCAAGAAAAAATATCATCTTCCCTACATTGATGACTAATTTGATCAACCACGTGGAGCTCAATACTTTTCCAATATTGATCTTCATTTAGGATTTCATCCATTATGGGTTAAAAAGAAGGATATACCAAAGAAAACATTCTGAAAAGGTATGGACATAATGAATTTATAGTGATGCCTTTTGGTCATACCAATGTCCCTACTATCTTCAGGGATCTGTTGAATAGATTCTTTAGAGACTATCTTGACTAGGTTGTGGTAGTATTTATAGAAGATATTTTTGTCTTTTCAAATATTAAAAAATAACATTAATATCACTTGGGAATTTTAATGAAGACCCTGATAAAGGAAAACCTTTGTGCCAAATTTACTAAGTATGAATTTTGGCTTCAGAAATATTCATGATTGGTCACATAATCTCAAGAGAAGGGATATTTTTGGTTCATGAAAAATTAGAGGTTCTTGAAAGATGGTCTGGACCAACAACTATTACTAAGATCCAACCTTTTCTTAGTTTGGCTAGATATTATCGACATTTTGAGGGATATTTTTCACAATTATCTAATCCAATCATCAGGTTGACTCTGAAATGAGTTATATTCATTTGGATGAAGGAATTTGAAGTGAATTTCACAGAGTTAAAAATAATGTTTTCCAGTGCACCTCTGATCACACTTCCAAATAGTGGAGAAAGGTTTGTGATCTACGGTGATGCATCCAAGAAGGGGATGGAATTTTTTCTCATGAAAAATGATGATTTTATAGCTTATTCCTCAGAGAAGATGAAAATTAATGATAAAAATTACCCAACTCATGATTTCATGTTAGTTTCTATAATCATTGCATTAATGATATAGAGGCATTGTCTTTATAGTGAAAGGATTAATATTTATACTTTCCATAAAATTTTAAAGTATATTTTCACACAAAAGGAGATGAATATGTTCCAAAGAATATGGTTAGAGTTGATTAATGATTATGAATTCTCAATAAATTACCACCATGGGAAAGAGAACAAGGTGGCAGACACTTTGATTCAAAAAGATCATTCTATCTTATCCCTGATGAGGATCATGAAAGATCTAATATTTATTGATTTGGAAATTATGGATATAGAAATTTTAATGGATGGGGAGAAATCTTATCTTTCTCAAATGAATGTTCAACCATCTATACAAGTGAAAATTAATGAGGCAAAGAAGGAAGATGTAGAGTTAAAAAACTAGGTGATAAATTCTCTGGAATTCCCCCTTGATTGTGATAAAATAATATAGGTCAAAAACTGGGATTGTATTCCTCCCATAAAATAATTAATTAAGGATCTATTTTGTTAGTATTTTAGTTATTCATTCTCTGTTCACCCTGAAAGAACCAGGATTTATATGTATGTCAATGAGTACCTCTAGTGGGATGTCATGAAAACGGATGTCACTGAATATGTCTCTTGATGCTTGGTTTGTCAGCTAGTTAAGGGTGAGATATATAATTCTAAAGGGATGTTACAACCATTGCCCATACTAAAATGGAATTGGGGAAAATAAAAATGGAAATTTTCATTGTAATTCCAAAAACATCCAAAGGTAATAATTCTATTTGGGTTATAGATGACCGCCTTACAAATTCATAACAATTAATTATTATTAGAGATGATTTATCTCTTGATATACATTCCATGATATACGAAAATGAAGTGGTAATATTTCATGGAGTACAACATTACATTATATCTGATCGGGATACAAGGTTTAACTAAATGTTTTGTGGAAGTATTCAGTAGGCTCTAGATACAGAGTTCTGTTTCATCACTTCTTATCATCCACATACAGAAAATCATTATGAGAGGACAATTCAAACTCTTGAGGAAATATTGAGATATTTCTCAAGGGATTTAAAAGGTGGTTTTCATCAACGCCTACAATTTTTCCACTTTTATTAAAAAAATATCATTCACTCTAATATTCATATGGCTCGTTATAAATAGATCTATGGAATGAAGTGTAGAACTCTAACTTGCTGGGATGAAGCTGGGGAAAGGATTCTATTAGAACTTGATCATGTTGATAAAATGGCAGAAAAGGTCATATCTTTTCAACGAAGCATAAGATCAACTTATAGTTGAAAAAAAAGTTATACTGACAACCAAATAAAAAAATTAGACTTTGAAGTGGGTGAAAAGGTTTTCTTATGAATATCTCCCATGAAGATAGTAATGAGATTTTGGTAGAAGAGAAAGATAAACCCAATGTATATCGGTCTTTTTGAAATTATGGATCGTGTAGGGAATTTAACTTACTGATTGGAACTTCCACATAATATCACTTAATTTCATGATGTCTTCCATGTATCTCTCCTGAGAATGTACATACCCGATCCTTCACATGTACTAATCTCATAAGTCGTACCACTATACTAAAATCGTTCTTATGAAGAACAATTGTTATAGATTCTGGATCATAGAAAAAAATTATATGAAACAAGACCACTCGCTTGGTTAATGTTTTATAGAGGAACCGCCAATTTAAAGAAGTTACATGGGAACATGATGAAATGATGGGGGTGATTTCTCCTCATATTTTGGTTTCTATGTGACAAATTTCGAGGGTGAAATTCAGTTTAAGGGGTAGAATGTAACACCTGGATGTTTTTATGAAGTATTTTCTTTAAAAAATTGTATTCTTCTGTAGATTTTTTTGTACTCAATTGTGAGGTTAAAAAACCCATGAGATGCCCTTATTAAAAAATTACCGTTTTAGACTAACTGTTTGGCTAGTGGGAATAATTTTTACTATCTTATGAAAATTCATTATGAATTCATTAGCTATAAATTATTTATGAATAATATAAATCAATTATATATTTTAATTTTTGAGTGAATTACTTTTGGTAGTGAAATTAATGAGATATATATATTTCTTATATACTTAATAAAATAATTTGGTATTCATCCAATGGATATTTTATTCATAGGTTAGGAAAAAACCCTATTTGATGTTTAACACATATTTTTTAAAATTATTTAATTTTACACCTTTGAAGAGTAAACCCCTTGATATTTTTGATTTTTAAAAATTATTAATTTCTATTTAAAAACATAAACATGATATTTTTGATGTGGGATATAAAAATTTACTTTGGATAAATTTATGATAACATTCATGTTTTGATGAATACTAAAAATAAGAAAATTTTTAATTAAAAACAATTTTTTTCATAGAGATACTTTATATGGTTAAATTATAATATTAAATGGTTTAAAAATATAAATATATTATATTTTTATTATTCAATATAATTTATGTCATTATAATTAACATTACATTGAATGTATAGGTAAAAACGTTTCAATATTTTGCAATGTTTTTGTTCTTAAAACTCATTTTCTCATATTAATAATGGGATTAATTTTAAATTAATTACTACAACTTCTATGTATTGAATTATGAAAAATTAATTCCATATTTGGATTAAGTATGTCCAAATTATGTTAATATGATAATTTAATTTTTGGGAATTATGAACAGTAACTTGGGTAATTATTTTTATTACAATGGTTAAAGGTAAATTCAGTAAATAAAGGTAAAAATAATATTATAAAATTACCTTAACACCATTAAAAAATATTTTGTATGACTAAATTATTCCATTAATATCACTTTTTTAAAATTAAATCACTTACTGGCTACTTACCTATGAATATGACAGGAATGTAATAAAAACTTATTAATGTGACCAAATGTCACAATCTAAATTTATATAAGTACACTAATTTTAATATATGTATAACTAGAACATAATATCTACTAAAAATAGTCTATGGAAATCTAAAATAATTACCTACATTATATGAATTTATTTATTATTTTTATAGATTAAATAATTTCCAATAATGATGACATAATAGTTATGTATAATTATTTTATTAATAAAAATATCAAATAAATGTTTTTAAAAATATTTAAACAAATACAATATAAAGAAATTAATGTTATCCACTATTTTTATAGGTGAATATGACATGTTAGGAGTGTATTAAATATTTTTTAGAATTTTTCTTCTGTTTGAATTTTATTTGAAGTCAAATTAATTAATAGTTTCAAAATTTACACTATTGACATAAAAAAAATAACATTGTTTTAAATTATTTAAAAATTATAAAAATATTGAAAAATTAAAAAGTGATAATTATAAGGTTGAAAATGTCATAAAATTTTCTTTTTTGGTCAATTAACACAACATAATTAAATATTTATAACCATTAAATATTTAGAATGTTATTAACAAAATTAAAATTCTATATAATAAATAAGTGTTAATAAAAATGATAATTCTTAAATTGAAATAAAATAATGTATAATATTTTTTGGTTAATGAGATTACAACCTTATCTCATCACATCATAAAAATTAGGAAACTTTGGAGGTGTTTCGGTATGGTTTTATTTTATTATAAATTATTATTTATGGAGTTTCCAAAAGTTACCCTCAACTCAATTATAAAAGAGAACCCCATCCCCCACCTCTTCACTTAATTTTGAGCCATCATGCTCAGAAACCCCCTTCCTATATTCCATCTTATCTTCCCTATATTCATTCTAGATGTTATGTTCAACCTCAAAGACCAACTATAGTGATCTCAGAGATGATTTATAGGAATCACATCAAAGAAGAGGAGGTTCAGATACATACAGAGGATATCAAACCTAAGGTAAGGGATAATTTTGCAATATCACTTTTATCTGATATTGTTTATAAGTATGTATTTAATAGGGTATATTTATCATTCACGTCCATGTTTCATAATTATGTAAAAAACATCTATTCTTAAAAACAATTGTGTTAATTTTACCCTTTGATTAATTGTTATTAAACAATGTGGATGGAATCTTTTTTTGTTATTCAATTTAAGGTACATTTTGAATTTTCTGGAAAAATTATGTGGATACTGTTTTTTTAACATATATAGCATGAATGGAGTCTTTATAGTTTCATGACACCTTATTTATCTGAATCTTCATCTACCCAATTTCAATATTATTTTTCAACTATATTCTTTTCTTTTAAATTTGTGTGGCATTTTGAGAAATGAAACATTTTTTAATAATAAAGGACATATTTCTCAGTAGTAATGATTAAGTGTTTTATCAAAATTATTTTCAATCTAATAGGGAATAGGGTTATGTTTATATCCCTATTATTACTTTTATTTGATATTTTTTATGATGGAATTATTTTTATTAAATTCATTTATTTTATATGGATTATGATGGAATGATGTTTAAGATACCCATTTTATTTCATGGGTTATGATATAGTGATTGTTTTTTTTTGTTTTTTTGTCACATGTGAGAATGGTTTCATTATGAGATGGGTGTGACCTATATCTCCCTCCAATTAATTGTATAAATATTTATATCCCATGATATTGACATGACTAGAACAGCAAGTAAATCTTGTTCACTAATACCGGGCTGGAACGAGGAGTTAAATCAGTTCAGTAATGGACTTTGTCTACTATGATGGTCTCCGAATTAATCCTTGACTAATATGTAATTATTTTCTATACATATGTGTGTATGCCACAAAATTTCATGTCTTATGTTATAACTATTTGGATTACATTTCAATTTTATGATTTATCCCATGACCTGATATTACGATCATTTATATGCAATATATGATTCTCAAATGTTATGTTCTTATGATTTTGATATTAATGATATTTCATTTTTTTCTCTTACTAATAATTTGATCTCACTCATTCATATATTTATTTCCCTCAGTTCATGAATAAGTTTATTAAGTATGATATGTCAAAAATGAGTCTAGTTATGAAGAAATAAGCGGGAGAAAATATGGGTGTTTTATGAACCAGTTGTTTATGTTTCCTAGTTTCTAGAGACACTAAACCTATATAGTCCTATCATGGTTTTGTTGTGTTATGTAATAAATAATCTACAATGTTGAGTAATATCTACATGTAAAATATGGCCCATTATATAAAATGGGATGATTCAATATCAAACCCACCGTCCAAACATATAATCTAGCCATAACAATCAACTCTTGTCCAAAAAAAGCATAGGGCCTCTTTTAGAACCATGGTTCTCAATATCCAACAAGCAGCAAACACTAGATCTCAAGAAACCTCCTCTTGGAAAATCAAAACTAAGGGCTCCCATAGTCTCTGGGTGACAACATATTGTAACATCCCAATACAGACTCCATTATTGAACCTAATATCTAATGAAACATCCATCAAACTGTCCTCAAATAGCCCAATGTCTAAATAAATCAAAAGACACACTATAAAGAGTTCCACATTCCCATCCAAAATTACAAGACAGTCCATGTATTGAAATATCTTTAATTGACCTCAATAACATCCAATTGATCCTCAATCAATAATGTAACAAATGGGAATACAAAATAAAAGAACACCAACTAGCATGTTCTCAATAGAACTCATGGAAACCTCAAATAAAATACCCTCTATAAGGTATCATTGGTATAAGCCAAACATTTTTGAAAATCCCACAGCAAAAAAACATCATCCAACCTTCCCATAAAACACCCCATCTATAGTTACCGACTCAACCATAAGGGAATAAATACTATGGTATACCAAACAATCATTCTCAACGGCCTACTACTGTAACCACTAATCACTTGATCAAAAACAATTACAATATATAATCCTCAATAGTCCTTGATATTAATGTCAATAGCTCAATGAAACCTATATCTGATCACCATTCCATGGAATCAATGCATTCCAAAGGCTCCAACAACTCTAGTCTCCTCAAAACCAAAATGTAACCTCAAATGATTTGACCACTTGCAATAAGTCTTAGCATGTAGAGAAAAAATAATATATCCTTTTAGGTACCAAATGATCCCTTATTGTATAATGCATCAAAATAACCTAAACTATATCACTATATAACACTGGATCTGGGCTAATCAATGATCTCACAACCTTCATTCATGCCTCCTAACTCACACCCATCCCACTAGAGGATTCTGAATCCAATCTTCAAGGAAATCCTCCAAAAAACTATCATAGACAAAAATATAATCTAGATGGCCTCTAAACCCAAAAAATATTCCACTATCATTATCTAAAAGGAAAAATGATCAAAATGAACTACATAAAAGTCTCATTATAACACTGTGGTGAAAACAGGTAGACCAAACCCATGCATGAAAAGTACATAGCATGTACTTTAGGTACATGACATGTAACCCCAATGATCATCCATGTTCATATGATTTGGAACATTCAGTGTGTTCTTTCCCAATGAAAATGGAACGTTCCTCTTGGCACATTGAGTGTAACCCTACATGGGTACCTGGTTGTTTCCATCATCCCCAATCAGTACGAACACCATCGGACTAAATGAAATATACCACCTTGTACATGATGTATACCACACATAGGATCACCAATAATGTACCAGGATATGTACACCCATGCAAGTTCTAGCTGATCATAGTTCATGAAAAATACTTGTGTACCTCACATGGATTTTGGATATGTATTCTACACAGCCATGGGCCCCTAGTACAAACCAAGTCACCACTACACAGCATTCACCCTAGGTATATGGAAAGTAGTCCAAAAATACATCAACCCCAAACATATGGAAAACACAACATGTTTTCTCTAAACTACATTTCATCTACATGTGTATTCCCAAATGGAAACCCCTCAAAATAGCTCAACCCCCCTGATTAATCCTATATTGACCAACATGGGGTCCCTAACAACCAAATTAAGGCATATAATGTCAAAAAGGATTAAATTATGTGTATTTATAGTAAAAAACATAGGGCCTACCATCACGAGGATACCATTGATGCTTCACACCAGATCCTCACCCCTCACCTGTAGAATATGAGTCTGCCTCTGGACGAGCTCCCTAAGTCATGCATCCTCCCTATCCTATTCTCTACCTCTCCCTATATGGTCGATGAACCTATCAGGGGAGATCCCATAGTGAATATGTGAAAATTAAATGGATAAAAATTAAATAATGAAAAAAATGGAAGAGGACAAAAATAAAATAAATAATAAGAGAAAATATGATCAGGACTATGCCCAACAACCAATGAAATATTAAGCCTCACCTAAGAAAAACAACTCAACCTAAACTCAAATGCAGATTTTAAATATCAATATGAAACTTCATTCAAAACATATCACAAAATAAACATTCATCAATAAAATATTATTTAATTAATTATATATTAAATATTCTGTTAAAATTTGAATGTCTCGTATTTATACCAAACTCATATCCTAGGGTAAAAAATCTATTCCAAAACCAAAAAAATTGTTTGAAATATTATCTAAGACTGTCTCAAAAGAGAAATTTCTATTTTTTTCCCTAATCAATACCAGGAATAAAATTTTCAAATTTCTAAGGATTTTTACTTCCCGTGACAACACAGATCATCACATCTTCTCTCTTCTAGTGGTACCAAGTGATGTTATAGCCAAATTTTTAGATTCTACACCTTATTAATACTAGGTAGGGTAATATAGAATGCTAGGGTGATAGAATCATATCATGTTCTCATTAAATGGAATCGTTTTATGTTTTATCGTGGATTATCACTTGGGCTCCAACATCCCCATGATTTTTGGGATTATATACCTTTATGGTTATATTTATTGGTTATTCTATTATTGGTTCTTATTAATATATATTTATTTAATTAATGTGTGTTATTTATTTTTTTTATTTGAATATATAACTCATATTTTATACACATTTCTTTTGAAAATTTTATCAAATATTGATTTTTATTTTATACTCTTTCAAATTGATAAATTTTTAAATAATGGGTTCTCAAAATAGCCACATATATTTTAATGTTTCATCCTTCAAGGGAAATTTATTTAAATATTATTATTTCTAAATGGTTTAATGACTTATGTTGAGTAAAATTGAACTTATGTGATGCAGTCATGGAAATTGAATAAAATTTAAATAAAAGGCTTGCTTTTATATTGTATTTTGAGCTATAATAAAATGTATTAATTTTTAAATATAATACATTGGGTGTGGGAAGGATACCTAATGCGAATATTTTCTCATGTCTATATATATTACAAGTTTGGTGTTGGTTCAATGCAGGTTAATTTATTCCTTATCAATTTTTATTTAGTATTATTAGACGTGGAATGTGAAGGTGATTCACTTGGCACATTATGATGGATGGTAGTGGCCTTTGTTTTTATTTTATTATTTTGTATTTCTGATGTGTCGATCCATTTCATTATCCTTATTTTTTCTAGTTATTTCATGATGATCTTTTATTTTATAATTAATTTCATTATATTTGATTTGGATTTATCAAATTTGTTAATTTTATTCATATTTGTTCCATTTTTTATATAATTATATTGTATTTCGTTCTATTTATATATGAACTATATATTTCTTATGTTCATGGTTCCCCAATTTACAAACTATTCATTTCAAGATTTTGAGGGAAAAACCCTTGTTTAATCATGGTATTCATGAAAATTATTTTCCACTTGTGTGGTGTTTGATTCCATGGAACTAGTTTCTCGTATATGGGGATCGAGAATGTGTAACATCCAACCCTGCTCATTGCCTTGAAAATAGGTGGGCGATTATAGCCTTAGGTGACATCCCCAAGACACCAATGGATTCAAATAAATTCCATGGTATTTGAAAAATGTTGGGGGATGGTATTTCCTTAAAGATAAAAAAATGTTAACAATGAACTATGAAGATCTTGGAAAATCTATATGATGCATAAAAAACATATATAATTTTAAATACAAACCAAATTAACAAAATTATTAGACTAAAAATGGAAACATAAAAAAATAACAATTTACGGAATAAAAATACAAAAAATAATAAAATAACCAATATATTCATCTCCAAGCTCTAAATCCACCTTCTACATTGAAGGATTCAAGATACATCACTATAGAAATATGTTTCATTCAACTTTCATGTGTCCTGATAGATGAAATATAAACCCACACCAAAGTTCCCAAGGAAACTGGGTGAGTATAAAATCATTATGACCTCCCCAAAGACTTCCCAAATCACACCACTACGATAATAACTAGTTATAAAATTAATATAAATTAAATAAAGAAAACAGTTTTAGTGTTTTATATCAAAATATTACTTCCATTTAAATATATAAATAATGTATTGTGAACCATTCCTAATAAATTGGAATACACTCTTCCATATTTCTATAGTCACGAAAACAAACACATTCATTCCAATTGATAGTTCCATACTCATGAGTGGCCTCTCATAGATTTACTATGTCTTCATAATGTGACTAAGAGGCATGTTCACCAGTGGAACACACCCCTTCCTTAGTGTCACACCCAAAAATGAAATCATACCAACCATGTTTGCTAAAATCGATTTCCAAATTCAATTTCACATTAAACTAATTATTTATTTAAAAAAAATTATCAAACTAATTTTGTGAATTAAAAAATTGCATAATTCTAAAACTATCATTTCAAATTTATAAATCAATAGTTTTTTCTGAAAATTATCTAATTTCCTAAAGTTAAAAATCCCCCACCAATGGGGGTTTTCCATAGACAATCAAACATGTTTTTTTAAATCATTAAACCATTAAATCAAGACTAATATATCATATTCATGAATGGTGGAGATGAGAGAGAGGAAACCTACCTATTAAGGGGTGGAGAAAACAAATAATGACATAAATGTATTTTAAATATAACCTAGAAAATTCATCCCTTTAATAGATTCTATAAAATCTCATAAAAATATCATCATATAACACATATATCTTCAAAATATACTATGTATGTGGTTCTTGTAGAGTGTAGAAGAATATATATTAGAATAATGGGAAGGAAATATGATATATCTATGAATCTGGATCTTCTATATGGTTTGATTCGTGAAAAGTTTTCTATGGATAAAATGTAATCTTATAAAGAGCCATAGAAGATAGAGGAAATTAATATCCTAGGATTATAAGGAAAAAATGATCCTTACTAGTCCTTAAAATAGATTACACCACCATTTCTGGACCACCAACTACAAATTGCATGGTTATGTCACATCGTTTTGTGTACCATGTTCCAACCTTGCGCATGAAACAAGAAAATCATTGTAGCCACATTGTTTTGGATAAATGGTTTTTAAAAACTTGTGAAAACCATGCAGTGCTACTATCTTAATCACACACCCCCACGTGATTGGCATGCATGATTACACAAAACATGTACCAACTATTTTTTTCTCTCTATTTAGATTTTCATGGTTTCCTCTGGAATCTCGCATGGTTTTTCTATCCAATTTACCAACATTATTATTTTATAGTATACCCCAAAACGTTTTTCATGGTTTCTTGGAGGTTGTGGATGGTTATTGATAACCATGAAAAAGAGTTTCACCTCTATAAAAAGGCCTCCAAAATATTCCAAAACACCACCAATCCTTCTCAAACACTAATCAATAATTACATAAGAAAAAATTCATAGAAACATGAGAAAATTAATTAAAATAAAGGGATATAATTTATAACCACCATTAGTATTTTCATCCTCAAAAAGAAGAAACCAATTGTTCTTCTCATAAATATTAAACAATTCTATAACATTTCCTTTTCACATACTCATGTCTCTTATTAAATCATACCATGATATGATAAAACCAGCACTAAAAATATGAATTCTTAATGGTGAATCTTATCTCACATATCCATAATCTGTATTGACAAATGAATCAATGTAGAATATGGTTCAATATCAATATGGTTCATTGAATCCCATTTTCATGACTAGGATACTACTTTAATTGAGATACATATAACACGTTGAGCACTGAACTAAACCATGGAGGTATCACCAACCAATTAGCCACATCACCAAGATTTTAAAGTATCTAAAAAGGGCCAATCTACTAAGTAATGGACATTACTTTCTTACCAAAACATAGATGTCTATGTCTTGGATATATTCTCAATAAAGCACGATCAGCTACCTCAAAATAAAATGTTCATCGCTGACGGTCCACATGTGATTTCTAAAAAAATTTAATCATCACTGTTCTAATAATAATCATATAAATCTTCTATATTGTCTCATCGATTATATTATGTAGGACTACTTATCTCTCACCAATTTCTACCCAAATAAGTATATAATTAATAGGATGGTCATACATTACTTCAGAGGATGCCATATGTATCAATGATAGATAAATATTTTTGTATGAGAACTACACTAATGGTATTTTCTCTTCTAATGAGCCTTAAAAATATGCCACACAATCCCTAATAATTTATTCCAATATTTGGATCATCCATTTAGATTATCCATTAGGAATGATGATGATATTGTATAATCATGGTTAATTGGGTTTCAAGTGCTTGTTATAAGGATTTTTGAAATTGGGATGTAAATTTTAGATCCTGATTGTACAATATCAAAACATGAAACCCATAAATCATTAAAATTACTTGAATTTTGAGATTGGGAAAATAATGCACCATATTTCATTCATGAATAGGTATGAAGTGAGATGCCAATTTTAGTTGATCTGCAATCACCCATACGGAATCAAGTTTTCAAACCTTTATTTATAGGATTACAAAAACATCATATCTATTTTCCCTAATTACCATATAGAAATCGGTAAATAATGCACATACTAGTTTCTCATTTGGGAGCTTCCTTTACCCAATAACATGTGAGGAATTTCAATACAAAATCTCACACTGCTCTTTTAATTATAACCCACTAGAATTATGATTTCATCACTCTATATGACTTCTATATTCCATGATGAATAGACTATATCAAATGGTGGTAGGATGAAATAAGTATTTTCCTATAGTTTGGTGGAACCATAGTATGATCCCTAATCCACAAAAAGGATCTTCCATCTAGAATCCACCCCCTAGTGGTCTCCCCATAATTTAGTTTTGAACTCACTGTCTGAAATTATTGATCGAAATTTTGAATATCCCCTACCTATGAAATTAAATTTGGAAAAAATGATACTGGAAAGAAAACTATATAATTACATTTCTACACACAACCCATACGCAACACATCTATAACTGAAATTATCTGTTATTGATATAAATCTTCTATAGAGAAATAGTTATTGGAATTCATGCTCAGGACCACATCCATGTAATTACCCTTACTGTGTGTATACATAATGTTAATGTAAAACTTATGAACATATTAAATCCATATTCATTTACTTATGTTCATGTATCTTTGTCAGATAATTTTTTTCAAGCACTTATGATCACTAAACATTATAAATTTCTAAATAAAGAGATAATGATGAAAATTAATCAAATTATGGATTATAATAGTTATTTTTAATTCATGTGTTGGGTGTTTTTTCTCTTATACCTATAACTATAATGAGGCATAAGTTATTATGTCATCTCATTGCATGGGAACATATACCAACCCAAATCAAGATGCGTCAAAAAATTCCACATACCTTTTCCAAACTTAGTAAAAGTAAGGATAAGTTCTAACATAAGGGGAACCTTAAGATATTAAAGTTATATATGGAAATAATTACTTAATTTAAAAAGGAACCACTTTCTATTTCAATACTATTATTGGTGAGGTATGTCAGGAACAATAATGAATGAAATGTTTTTAGAATCCTATTAATATAAGGAAACTATGTATCACAAAAACATTTTTTTGTTTACATGAGATAATTTCTTATATATTTTTAGGTCCCACAGAAATAATTTTTTAAAAGATTATGTGACCAAGTAAAAAATCATTTTTTCCAAACAACACTTATGAAAAAAATACCATAAATTCGTGTCTAAAAAACATATAAAAACTATAGATAACTTTTCTTCATGATCTAATTTATTTTTCAAATAACATGAATATCATCCATGAACACCACTACAAGGGGATTGATATTCTTCTGGAAAATTCAACTGATTACTTCCAATCATAATGATGGCGTATTGTGAGGCCATATTTCATGATAATATGTCAGTAATGGTCATAATGGATTTTAAATGCTATTTTGGGAATATCATCCTTTCAAACATGAAGTTGGTGATACCCCAAATGTAAGTTTATCATAGATAACCACTAGGATCCCCTAAATTAATCAAATAGGTTTTCAATTCATTGATGTTGTATTAATTTTTTCTCATAACTTTGTTAGGTTTATGATAACACCCAAAATCATAAGATTTTGATCCACCTTCTTCAAAAAAATGATCGATGTTGTGTATGGGGACATGCTCGGTTGAATAAAACATTTCTTATCCAACTCTTTTAGTTGGTTTTTTAGTTCCCCCAATTCTTTTTTTCAATCCTATAATGTAAATGTGAAATATGAATAGCCCTTGATAGGATATCAGTCATAAACTCCACTTATATTTTATAGGGAAACAATTAGAAATTGTTAGAAAAAACATTAAGAATATTTTAATTAATTGTTGGAAAACTTTATTATTGATCCTCTTCACCAATTATGGGGTCACCTCTTCTAAATAATAAAATATGGTTTGAAATTTTGGTTCAAGAATTCCTTCTTTAGTTTTATTTTAATCTCCTTCTCCCTTAATGAGATGCTTAATACAACCAGATGCTGTGAAACTCACATTACTGGTATAAAAATCAATATGGGGCTTCAAATTTATCACCTAATACTTCCCAAATATCATTTCATATATATCAAAATCAATGACATAGAAGTTACATACCTTTTCTACCCCATCAATACTCAGTACACATATTGCACACATAAATTCTTGAAACTCTCATTGGCCTAGAGAAGATTAAAATATCAAGACAAACATATCCAACTCAATAGGAAAATTCACCAGATTTACTGCATAAGAATAAATAAAAGAGTGTGATTAACCAATATTAATAAATTTCTATATAAGGGTATAACTCTCAAGAATTGTACCTCATACTATCTAAGGACCAGATTGATCATCTATGATCTCCATATCCTCACCATTCCTTTTTTTCCTTTTTATTTTTGTTTTCTCTTTATTACCCTATTGAGATTTACATTTCTAATGATATTTGGTGTTCCTATAATCACCTTGAATCACTTGTTTCTAAGAATATGTGTTATTATTATGATATAACCCTTTTGAATTATATGATGTATAAAAAATGTGATGTATTTCCTTCACCAGACTTTGGAATACAATGTCAATAACTCTGGAGATGTACCATTTCATTACAGTTCTAAAATGATATTTATGGTTTAACACAATCTTTCCTAATATGCTCAAGTGAACCATACTGAAAACACTTTGGATTACTGTTGTGTCATGGAGGAAAATTTAATGATCCTATGTTTCGGTTCTGTAATAGTCAATTATTTGAGATTTTTGTGTTCCTATTCCCATTATTATTATCCTTTGAGTTCCCAACTGTTCCAATAGTGATAAAAACTCTTCCTCCAACTGAATTCCTAAAAATATCTATTTCTATCACTATTTCATGATTTACCATATTCGTATTGTTTGTAGTATGAAGGAAAATATACATTGTGTGAATTTTCATTAATATTCCTGACTAAAAAATGAGTTCATTCAATGATACACTAAAAGAACATGTGGGGAAAAGCATAATAAATTCATAAATTTAGCCACATAATATGATATCATGAGATATTTCTTTCTATAAAAATAAATAAATTTTTATCGAAATAATGAACATGTGGGGAATGAATGTTTTGTCAAACAATTATTCAAAATCATTCCTTGTTATTTTTTGTTATTTTTTTGCCTCAACTTCAAAATCCTACCATTGGCATGGAAGATACATGAGCATGTATGCTTCCAAAATCATTTTCATCTCACTTGGAATTCATAGGAAATAAAAATTTGATTCAAACTATTCAACCATTCCCTTAATTTATTAGGTTTCAAATCCCTTTGAAATATCTGTGGATTCTGTTTTTGAAAACTAATTTGAGTGGTCTATTTATCAAGGATTAACATTTTAGTTTCCTTTATCAAAAGATTGAAAATTATTAAAAATTCTCTAGACTAAATCATGTTTCACTTATGAGTTGTGTGAGACCAAATTTTCTATGGCATCCTCTTGTTGGTTTATATGTTGTATACTATGTTCCATTTCTCCTCCAATGGACTGAAGGCCTTTATTTTTTCTTGATTTTTGATAATCCACCTATCAAGGGGTGAGGTGGATCCCTTACAAGGCCTGTAGGAATAATTATTACATGTCTCATTGGCCTTAGAGGAATTCATTTCCTGTAGGCTTTAAACATTACATAAAACCCGGACTAACTACTTATAACTGCTCCTCCCCAGCATCTTCATTGTGAAATCAGCTCTCCACATTCGCAAGACAGTTTGGCTAGGCTTTCCCATGCATGAACAGGCTTGTCCCGATGTCAGGTGTCATACCCTCTCATTCTTGCAATCTGTTTAGCTTCTGCTATGGTGAAAACTCCTTGCTCCTCCTTCTTCTGAAGCTTGTTCCTTGTAGGTTGTATGGGTTTCATCTTCACATAAGGTGGCCTAACGGCCTTGAGCTTGCCTGAAGGCCTTACTGAACCGAAGTCATGGGTGGCCTGAAGGCCTTAAAGAACTCGAGGACAAAATCGGTGACCCGAAGGCCCAAACAGGGGCATATTTTTGGCTGCTACAGTGCGAAACAGTGCCTGCTACAGTTCCCGCTATAGTACCTGCTACAATTCGGCACTGTTCTTGCTACGGTTCCTATTACAGTCCTACTACATCACTTCTACAGTACCCTGGAAATTATCCCCCACCTAGATTTGATCCCAAGTCTCTTGGATGCACTTAAGAAGTCCTCAAAAACTGGGATGAGGCTCATGTGCATGTTCTATTTCAAAAACTAGAACAATACATCACTTGGTCAACACTCACTAGAAACTGAAGTATTATATCATTACAAATCATAATAAGCAACATGATTTACATGTTTCATTTTCAAAATCCAACCATCATTACTAGGTTATCCTTTTCTCATAAATCATCAAATACCAAATGAAAAAAAACATCCATGTGGTATGTCTCAAAAATAATTTATGATATGCTACACACATCAGCTAAACCCATTATGACGAGGTGAAAACATACCTTGAAGTTACATTTAAAACTTTCGTACCAAAAAGACCCTAGTAACATAATGTTCAGAAAAAATAATATTAGATATGTATTTTTATGATATACATTTCAAGTCCTAATGACCATATTTACTTGTTAACATCCAAATAAAAAATATCAACCAAAGAATACCTATACAATTTATAACTAAAAGACTAAATGAAACTGATACCATTTGTAACATCCCACCCCTACTAATTTTCATGAGAAGGGGTTCGGTGCTGAAATCCATATATGACATCCTCAAGATATTAAGGGATGGTAATAAATTCCAACAGATTTGGAAAATTATTTGGATAATTTTTAGTTAAAGACAAAACAACCTACTAAAACTAGTCCTCGAATATCTAGGAAAATATAAATAATTCTTGAAAGAAACCATGTAATATAAAATAAAAACAAGAAACCAAATATTTCTACAGTGAAAAAAACATAAAAAACAATAAACATGACAAAACCCAATAAAATAATACACCCATTCGTCTTCATCAAATAACTCCATAAGCCATGCCCTATGTATCAAGATACATCTCTAGAGAAATATTGTTACTTCCACTTTCCTATATCTTGATAGATATCTTCTAAAACTATATTGGAGTTCCCAAATAGGGTTGATTATTAAATAAATAAGAATTCCTTATATACATCCCAACTCAAGCCAAATAATAAAGAATCCATTTCCACATTAACATAAATCAATTTCAAAAATATAGTTTAAGTATTTTATAACAAAAACTAAATTATTCCATGGAAAAAATGAAAAAAAGACTTCCAACCATACCTAGTAAGTTGGTACACCCATTTCTGTGTTTCCACACCCACACATTTATAATAACTTATAGTTACATACTCATGAGTTGTTCCGCAATGATCCCCCAATTAGTTACAAGGTCACCAATATTCAGATTCTAAAATGACACACACCTCGTCCTCTACATCACGTCAACAAATGAACTCAGTATAAACATGTATGAAGAATTCCATTCCCAATTTCTATTCCATAAAAAATCAATTATTTATGTAAAAAATGTCCTCAAACAACCTGTGTACATTAATACAATACAATAATTTTAAGACTATTATTTTAAAATTATAAACAAAGAGGGTTTTCCAAAAACCATCCCATTTCCAAAATTCCAAAGATAACATTAAAAAAGGTTTTCTGTCAGGATTCACACATGTTATTTAAAAAAAATCAATAAAAACGTTAAATATATGCCAATTCTTTCAGTTCTAGAATTGTGGAGATGTGAGAGAACCCACATACCTCTCAACAGATTAAAAATACAAATAAAGGGACTATAATATTATAGATTTGACCTAGAAACATCTTCCATTAAATATATTTAATAAAATATCATAAATATTCCCATAATAAGACATATATATCCATAAATAAATAGATATATGGTTCTATGAGAGAGGATTATAGTAGATATAAGATGAATGGGAAAGAACTAAGACTTACTAATTAATCTAAACCCAAAACATTATTTTATTTGACAAAAAATTTCTACAAATTGAAAGGAATCACCAGAGGAGCCTTAATAGAAATATTAATTAAAGATAATTGGAAAATAGTGGAAAAATGAGGGTTATATAGCCTTAATCGAGATTAAATCACAATTTCTAGGTCATCAAATGCAGGCCACATAGTTAGGTCACAATTTTTTTCAAATCATGTACCAATTGTGTGTGTGCTACTGGAAAATCCAGGTATCAACATGGTTTGGTATTCATAGTTTATCATACCATGTTCCAACTATGTGGTGGTACTGTCTTAGGCATACTCACGATATGGTTGGATTTCATGATTATACAAACCATGCACTAACAAACCTTTTCAATCTGTTTTCCTTTTAATGGTTTTCTCTAGGAACTCACAAGGGTTGTTCAAACCAATATTCCAAAGGGTGATTTCATAGTGAACCTGAAAACATATTATTATTTTTGTTTGAGGTGGTGTTTGTAATCTACTAACCATTTATGAACAACATACCTCTATAAAAACATCAATAAAATTCCAAAACCTCCTAGAACTGCAAAAAAATTTAACCAAGCATTATATAAGGTCAATATAAATTAAAAAATTGGAAAGTAATTAAAACTAGCGGTGTTATAGAATTCTATAGAGGCCCTTCTATATACTTACTAAGGTACCTGAATAGGGTAATCATGGGTTTGTTTATCAAAAAATGGTATTATAGACCATTTATTGGGAAGTATTGGTATATTAGATATTAGAATATCGAGACTTAAGAGGTATGTATGGGGAATGTGTAGTTTTCCCTTTCTTACTAGAATCCTTTAGTTTCCATGGAATTTTGGTTGCATGGCTTGGATTTTAAAACATTCTTAAATTATATTTATTTTCTTTTTTGGTTAATATTAATGCTTTGTTTATTTATATTGATGTTATATTATTTATTAGTGATTATAATTTTTTTAGGGTGAAAACAGAAGAATAAATGAAGGTGAATGGTAAAATTTGATAGTCTGTAAAACTATGTGTAGGCTATTTGCATAGTTCTGAGGGAGTTAGATATGTGGTTCCATGGTTATAACATGGTCTACTCAACCATGAATCTAAATTTTTCATACTCACTAATGCGTTTTTAAATGTATTATTCATCCACTCTTTCCTTTTAGGTTCTTTTAGTTATGGTTTATACTTATTGGGGTTTATTATAGAGGTTTTTTATTATTCTCTAATTTTATTTAGATGTATTGCATAAATTTCTTTCAATAAAATCAATTTTTTAAAGGTTAATGTTTAGATTATAAATGAGTGAAAGGGTTTTCTCAAAAAGGAATAGAAAAGGATTCATGAAATTGAAAAAAAAATATTAAAGGTAATTTTAATATTTTGAAAACAACATAATTGATTTTAAAATACATTTTGGGAGGGTATTAAAAAGTAATTTTATATTTTTGATATAGTTATCTCTTTTCAAAGGTATTTAGTTTTATAAATGGCACATGGTATCCTAATTTGAGGGTTTTAAAGAATTTTTTATAATATTATGAGGTAAATATTTAAAAAATATTTTGAGTAATGTAGATTTTTTATTGTAAATGTTTATGAATTGGTAGGGAAACATGGATTATTTTGAAATTTTTAGATTGAATCTGTGGTATGGTTTGATATCTTGGTATTTAGTTTAATGTATTTTGAAACCTTTATGCTTGTTTTGATTTTATTTTTTGTTTCTACTCTTTAATACTTTCCCCGACCATGTATTCACCGATTATAAAGGGAAATATATATGTGGTTATTCAATGGTTAACCATTCAATTGAAAAACCTAGATATTATGTTCTTGAACTTTAAACCTCAACTCCTTCTTCCTTCAATACATATCCCAACTCCCATGAAGAAGAGAAGTATTTTTAGGATATTTCGAAAATCTTCATCCTTCCCAATCTCCCTAAGAAAATTAATCTTATGTTTACAAACATTATGCTTGAGGGTCTGATTTTAAAGTGTTAAAGGTTAATTTTATTGTCTACTATAGATGAAGATAATCCATAAAATGATTTTAAGGAATTTTTTTCTAATTATTAATTCCCATATACCATGAATGTGGCTATGTTGATGGAGTTCTACTACCTTGGGTGGGGTGGTTTTTGGTTTTGTATAATTTTTATCATTTCCTTGTCTATATTACCTTTCTATAAGATATATCGATGGATGATTCTTGGAAATATTTTTTAGGATAGTTTTAAATACTAATATTTAGATTGGTGTATCTATGTTTGGTGTCACCAATTATATAAAAGAGCTGAGGCTATCATTCAAACTTAAGAATAAAATTGTTGGAGTGCTTGAGGTGATTAACACTTCCTATATTCCTATGAGAAATGAGGGAATTATATTAAAACAAATGAGATGAAAGATAGGTCTTATATGATGGGTGGTGGAATCATGAGGCCATTTTATTCCTTCACATCATCTTTTTCTAACATTAAGGTTATAATATTTCATTGGTGTGGTAAACTAGGTCATAAGGACCATTCATTTTAGGTATCTCCTCAAAAAATTCATGGGTTTTCTCATTTGTGTAATTTGTAAATGTTTTATAAAGGTGCATCTTATAGAATGATTGGGATGATATCTACACCCTCAAGAGATCCTTATGCTCGACCTACAAAACATGATGCTAATACAATGAAATATTTATGTATTCATTATTCTCTTTTGTTCTCTTTATCTAATTTATATTCATTTTCCTAGTTTTATGGATAAAAAATTCTCAAACCATAAATTTTGAAGAAATATATTTAGTTTTTTATAGATAGTTTCATTTTACTATAATTATAAATCATTAATCATTAAGTATATAAATTCCCTATCTCAATAACGATTCTCACAATCGTAATTTATAAACATAATTACTCAATCATGTGTCATATTTCATTCTCATACTGATTGTCTAAGCTAATTATTAATTTCTCTAGAGTAATGGGTTTTCTGAGGAAATTAATGTATTAAAAAGATTCAAATATGGTTAAGAGACCACCATTAATCTAGATTTATTTGATAATTTTTATGAGACATTATTGAATTCTCTTATGGAATTCATACTAGTTTTATTCACATTCTTTATCTTTGTATCCATCATGGTGGTCTATGTTTTTTGGTTTAAAGATGTTAGTGAGGAAGCTAACTCAATTCCTTCTTCCTTTGATCTTTTAAACTATGAAATTCTTTGGGATCAAAGTCTTATGGTGTGTATAATTATCACATTTCATGTTCATTATTACTTATTATTTTATGTAATTATTAATTTGTATCATTTTTCTTAATTTCGCAGTATTTTCCATCGAAAAATATTAAAATTGAGGAAGTATTTTATATTTCAATATTGGTGTATCGTTAGTGAAAATCATGTGACCAATCCTTGAAGAACATGCAGCCCATTTCAAAAATGATTGTATGATGGAAATATTTTTTGCTAAACCATTCATCCGAATGATGCATAATCTGCATTTATATGGTCCCATTCAACAAGGTTAGAGAACAGTTTGGTAAACCATGTAGCCAAACTGCCTGGAGACTCCCAATTTCATAAAAATTCCCATAGAGCGTCGTTACATCTATATTAGAGAGATCAAATTAAAAATTTATATTTTTTACAAACAAAACTTACTAAAAAGATATTAAATATTTCATCGAAGGGGTTAATGAAACAATAGAATAGGTAAGAACAACAAAAACTCTTGACTAATTGTCAGGATATCATAATATTATCTGGATCACAACACTTAATTTACTAAATAGAATTATTTATCATAGACTTTATATAAAATGAAATAAAGGGTGGTTGAGAATATAAAATAAATATAATATAATTATTGATTATGGATCAATTTTATGGTATGTATTATTTTGTTATCATTAATTAGTTCATAGATATTCCCTATAGTGTTGGCTGTAAAGTTGTTTAAACATAACCAACTTCATATAGTCAATTTGGAAAGTTTTACCAATTTTATTAACTATGCCCTATTGAAAAAAACGTTACCATTTTAGGTTAGATCAATTCAAATCATATAGAGGATAATAGAAAGGAGATAATGTTTGTTTCTCTATCATATCATTTATATTGTGAGTTTATCATAGTGAAACCAATTTTTATACTAACATAAAAGGATTTCATAGTCAATTGGTTACCAATATAAATCCTAACCCAACTGAATTTACCATGATATATTAATGATTAATTAATTTTCAATTCCCCCTACTCTCGAATCCCAACCCATTAAATAATTTCCCATAATTGAAATATGTGAAGGAGAGCCCTATTAAACAATAATGTATTCAATAATTATAACATAAATTGAAAATTAGAATGAAAATTTTAATTATGATGAATTCTCATTGGGTTGGAATCCTAGAATCATCTCCCCACTGATTGTTGAACAATGCCTGATTGGGTGGCTGAATATCTTCTTTTAAATACCTCATGGTCATTCCAATGTCTTCTATACAAATGGGTATCCAATCCCTACAAATTTTGGGGGATGGAATTGGTAAGTTTATTATTGACTATGGGTTCACTCCAGGAACTCATACATCATGACGTGAATGATGTATCATCACCTTAAAAATTAATCCATCACAAAACTACACAATTTATACTATTTATTATAGTGTGAAGGACCCTTATACATCCCTTATTTTATCCCTTAATATCTCGAAATGGTTGTGATCATGAACTTTTATTGTGAAATATATCGAATAAATTTTTGGCAGATGACAAGCCTAATCCATTCACAGTGTGACTTCATATTCATGGAATGAATCCTAAGTTTCCCTTTTTCTTCAATGTTTCTTATTTATTTTCTTCTAATGTCACTTCATGATAACATGAATCTTTGTGAGATGTTTCATATTCATAAAATAAATCATTTTCCTCTATATTAATTCATATTCAACATCAATGTCATATCTTCCATGAAAACACATAAAATAATATAATCAGGTAGGAATGTCCAATTCACATAAAATACACAATGAAAAAAGTATCAAATCCAACAAATATATATGTATATAAAAGAGATATAAAACTCTTATATATTCAATCCTTTTCTCATTCCCATGAAGAATCTCAAAATCTAAACATAGTGGGTACATTCCTCAACAAGTAAATTTTTAAATCATGATGATCATAATAATAATGTTATATATGATTGTTAAAAGCGTAAATTTACCCAAAAAATAATTTCAAAAAAATAATTTAGATTTCCCAATTCAAGGCATCTTTCCCCATTCACTCATAAAATTAATCCTCATCTAAATATTAATTCCACTTATGAATTTACTCTCAAGGAATGTAATTCAATCTTAACTCAGGAACATGTGATTGGATTTTTCCACATTTCCAGGTATATTCTCTAAACCAAAGGCATTCATAGAATCTATATTCTCCCCCCTATAAAGAAAAATATCACAATTAATAATAATGTCTTAACATTAAAGATAAAATGACTCTAACTATAATGTTTGGTAGGTATTTACGTTTAAAAACATGGCTCATTAGGGGAATAAAAGATTTGGTATGCTTTGTTATATAAAAATGATAAAGGCAATGATATATTCCCCTCTAGAATAGAGTGTCATCTCCTACACTCCCTAGATATCAATGTAATGTCTCATGTATGATGTAATCAAAAATATTGAATATAATCCCTTATTTGGTGATTTTTCCATTATTTTTCATTTTTTCCAAGGATATTCTTTTGAAAAATCTCACATATATCACCCAACCCCAAATGATACAAAGTCATTCGTCAAGAAATGGTGATTTTTGACCCACCCAAATCAAAATACATTCATTCTCTATTTTATCCATTTTTTCAAAAGCTGAATCTTGGAAATGTATAACATTGACTTATTAACCCCACATTATTTTATGATCATTGATTAGTTAATGGTAAATTTTAAGCTACCAAGGAAAAAGTCCATTTTCTCCCGATTTTTTCATTTTTTTAATATTTTTAAATAATCATGATAAAAAATGAATTAAAATGAATGAGTAGTCATCAAACATCCCTAGTTCCCATAAAAACCCCAAATCCTTTTAATATACAACATCACACATTCACCATGAACAAATCCCACAATATCATTCTATGTAATAACATGAAAAATAAAAAAAAGTATGTTGGAAAGGATAATATAGGCATGTATTATGGATCTTCCCTAATGGGTCATCCATGGATTTTGTGTGAAATGTAAGATCAATGTGGATGTGGGTCACAAGGTAAAGTTATTATCAATAAAATTCCTCAATCATAATAAAATTTAATTTTTTTAAGTCATAGATTTCACAATACATCAATATAAGGTCTATTAGGTTTACATGCCCTACGTATTTCTCAAAGAAATTTGCTTATAAAAAAATAAGAAATATTAGATCCGAAATACTCTAAGGAATTGAAAATATATAATTGGGTAAATAATTTTATGTAATTAAAATAAAAAATTAGTTTACTAATGAAATATTCTATTAATATTCGTTAAAAATGAAAATTATTTTGGAAATGAGTTTCAAAGAATCAAAATATGAAAAATAATTTGACTCATATCTATTTAACCTATATCTATAACATTTATGGGTATGATAATTAAAATAATTGACATATAAAAATGATTTCCCTATGTGTTTATGTCTTCTAGATCAGTGAAAACAATAAAAAAATTTCATGTAATGGGTGAATCTAATTTAGCTCAAATCCTGTAAAAATTTATCATTGTAAGGAAAATGATAATAAAGGTAATTTCATTAAAAATAAAAGTGAGAAACAAAAGGACTCCCATTCCCATGAAGCATTATTCCTTGTTCATATTTTCTCAATTTTTTCATTTCATCTCAAATTACCTCGCTTTTTTAATGAAATTTTCCTTTCCTTTTGAACTTAAAAGATCCAAAAAACTATGTGAACATATGATTTCCAACATAATTCTTCTCAAAAATTTCAGTAAGTCATCCATTAGAAGAGTTTATAAAATAATAAAATTAAATAAAACAACATCCTATAATGAAATAAAAAAAGAATTACCTCCCAAGACAGTTTTGTTTATTCTCTTTATGATGTATCTTTTCCTCTTTATCCTATAATTTGATATTGGTATAGAGAAGACTGGTCTGATATTGAAATTGATTTGAGGTAATTACCATCAAGGTTATATGTTCTTAATCTTTTCTATTATTCAATCTTGGGATAATAATTTAGTGGTCTGTAAATTGAGATAATATTTAAGTTAAATATCGTGAAATTTAAATTATAAAACATTTTGTATTTCTCTTACATAATAGTATATTTTTATTTCTCTTTAATATATTTATATTTTAAACATACTTCTTGAATTATGGACTTCTTTTCCTCATATTTTTCAAAAATATATGGATTTTTGTTATCTATGATCCTATTCATCTTCTATTATTCCCCTACTTATTCATGTAACTGTATGAGAGAGTCCAATTATTCATCTATTTCTATAATTTGATTGAATTCAAGGAATATTTTCACATTATCCACCTTTATATAATCATTTGTAGGTATTTAAGGTATCATTTTTAAAAAAAACTATGTCTGAACAATTCACCTTTAGCATCTCTTCTTTATTCCCTTTATTCCTAATTTTTGTTATGGGTACTAGAATTTCAGTGAATTTCTCCCTGAATATCAACTAATCTCATTCATCTTCAATTCATATTTCATGTTTTTAATCGACCAAGGAATGTCAATGGTAATATATTTATTCATTTTAGGTGTTATAGGTTCTTCCTCCTAAAACAATTAATTGATATTTTTTAATTCATGATCCTCCTCTATATGGTTGTATTGAACCCCCTCTAATTTAGTAATGTCATCAGCACGGGACTTCCCATCACGTCAACATACCATTTCCATGATAAATATCTATATAATATTTTTTCCTCTTCTTATAATTACTAAATATTTTTATTTATTTACTTCATCTTCATTTAATTATTGAAGGGATGCTTTAGGTTTATCTTATGTATCTTCATAAGTCATAGGTTCGTCATTTTTTTATATTTTAGACTTCTCCAAATACTACCCCTTCTTGACCTACCTAAATTTTTCTTCCCTTGTAACATTAGTAGATTTATTTATTTAACCATCTACATGTCCTCTTATACTTATTTGTTTACATCCTAATTTAAACTCAGTTTATCCACGTGTGAATTTAATGTTGTAATAGTACCTATAAAATGATTTTTCATTTCTTAGTGTTCTTAAATCTAGAAATTATTTTCTTCTATACTCATATTCAAGACATAAATATACTATTTGAGAAATTAATTTAATCAATATAGTTCTTCCAACTCTTATGGTACTTGGAAATGTGTTTCTTCCAGATTTTACTTCACACATCAGGATCCACCTTGGAAATTCTCATATTTGGGAGCTCCATAATAGGCCTGATTATAGTTTTAATTCCATTATTGGGTATGTAATATATCATTCCCAAAATAATATAGATCATTCCAACCACTTTTTTATTTTAAAAACAATTTTCAACTGAGTGCTTCCAATACTGTAGACTTTGAAGGGATTTCACTTTATCAATATAGTGGTGTGGGATGGGACTCATATGATGTATATTCCATACATAAGATCACCAAAAACTAGCAAGAACCTAAAATGGAATCCAATGTGAAAAAAAAGAAAAACTAAAAAGAAAAAATTTAAATGAGAGAATAAAATAATTTTTAATCTAGGAAACCAAATTCGCGTTATTAGCTACATTCCACTGCGCCACAAAAATGATTCCATAATTTAACATGACTAAAGAGCATCATCACTTACCCATGGGAGATACCATATTATAATTTTATATTAATTACAATACACACTAACTATAATTATATATAATAGTGGATTTATCATTCTGGTCCCATATATAATAGCGATGTGCAGTGATAACTCTTGACTAACAATTTGTTCTTCAATATATTGGTAGTATCCCGATACTCAATTTACTAAATTGAATTATTAATCTGATACTAAATATAAATTCATTTAAATTTATATAGAATTGGTAAAAAGTATATGATAAAATTAAGGAGATTTAATCACTTTTAGGGGATTTATTCCTAGATTATCATTAATCCATTCATAGAAATGTCCAATGAGGATGGCCACAAATGTTTTTTAAGGTGATGAACATCCTATGGTAAATTTGGTTGACTATACATAATTTTTTCACTATACCCTATTCTAGAAATATTTTCCAACATCAGGATATTCAATTAAACTCATAAAGTGGAAGAAATATATGTGATTGTAGTCATAGTTCTATCATCTCAATAATATTGGGGGATTATCCCAATGTAATCCCTTAATCAATCTCATGAAAATGGATGTGATAGTGATTTGGTTTCCAATATAATACTTAAACCCACTATACTTAATTTGTTATATTAAGGATTCATTAATGATTAATTCCAACTAATACTAAATCATATCCTTGTAAATAATAATCTAAAATAGAGATAATGGAATTAGAGTTCCATTAAACGAGAAATAATTCATAAATAACAAAAAAAATTGCATAAAAAATATGATAACCCAAACTATGCTGAAAAATATATAGTCCATAACCCTTGAAGTATCTCCACACTAAAGACTAAATGATCCCTAACATAGAAATTGAATAACATTTTTACGAATTCTAAGTCATGAATAGGTCCTAAAACAAATTAATATTAAATCCCCTCAAATTCATGGATGATCACATCATTAAATTTTTTGTTTACTATGGATTCACATCATCAACTAATATGTCATGGAATAAATTATGTGTCCATGAAAAAATAATAATTTCATAAAAAATTCATGATGTGGAATATAATTCATTGTATAAATGAACCATCCCTAGTGCTTCCGGGATCCATAGATATATCAGTTATGATGTGAATAATAACTTTTATGTTTTGATGGGTCAGTGTGATTTTCAGAAGATGTATGGATTCATACACACATGATATAACTTCATATTTCCAATTTTCATTAGTTCTAATGAATTTTATTCCACTAATTTCATTAAATGATACAAAAAACCATAGAAAAAAGTTTCATCTTCATATAATGAGTCATTTTTTCAATATATTCCTGTATATTCCATAACATTTTCAGCTCTACCATGAAAACACATAACATAATATAATCAGATAGGAAAGATTACCCCTACTTTTTTTCCATTAAAACCATAACACCTCTAACTGTTTCCCCCCTTTAGTCCCCTCTTCTATAGAGATCTCGAATGGGTATCTTCATGTTTTGATGATGGTTCTTCTAGTTATGTTTATGTGAATCTTATCATTTACTCTCCTTCATTATTATACTTAATGTTTCATGACCCGATCCATTCATGATTCACTAGTGTTTTCTTCTACTCATTTTTCAATTATGTACATTCATATATTAAGGTTTGGGTTGACACTTTAAGTGTGGTTTTTGACTTTTTGAAAAGTATTAACACCTCATATGATGAAATAAATTATTTAAGTAATAATTTATCCACAAATGAGTATGTATTTTTCAAATAATTATTGCTTCCCATTTTAATTATGTTACCAAAAATGAAAAGAATTTTTATTCATAATTTCTTAAGAACATGTTTTTTCTCTTTGTCTCACTTATATTTTAATAGGTTTTACTCATATTTTTAATTACAAAATAATTTCATATAACCATGCACACCTAATGTTTAATGAAATGAAAAGGAAAATCTTTTATTGGAATTTTAAATCTAATAGAGTTGTTTTTCTTCAAAAATAATTTTAAATGTTTTTCTTTTAATTCAAGGGTGTTATTGGGTTATTTTATATAAAATTTGTATTATTTTTTTATTTAATATAATTCATTATATTTATAAATGTTAGTTTTTGGAATAATCATTTAAAACTTGGTTTCTAAAATGAGGTTCAAAAGGCCATATTAGAACATTACAAATAATTTTTTATCAAATTAAATTTTTTCTTAAAGTATAACCTCTGTTGATACTTGTGTAAATGGATATAATCTCTCAGTTAGAGGATGTGTTTTATATAGTTTTATTATTGTTCAAAATGGTATTCTTCTATGAACGGTGTTTGGTGTTGAGGGTGTCGTGTGATTTTTCCTATCTAAATATTTTTATGATTCACATGTCATGTTGATTTCTTATATCTATGACATGTTATGGGAAACCAATAATATCTAGGTGAGATACTAAGGTTCACATGTTTCACTAGTGTATGTAATTACTTTGATAGTGGTCCCAAGTGAAGGTACACTCTTATTTTGGGATTTCCCCTCAATCATGTCACATAGGGTGACCTCGGGTGTTTTGGAAATCAAATTAGATCAGTTGACGATAATATAGATTCTATAATCTATTATCCTTAATGTCCCTATAGAGCCTATGTTACCTTTTTGTTTTTGATAGTTTGTAACTTTATTATTATTGGTTATGATCATTCTATGATTGTTTCTCATTTTATTTTATGTGCCAATTATATTGAATGTTTCCATTTTTCTATATAGAAATAGAACTCACTCGTTATACAAATTTCATTTTGAAAAGTTCATTGAATCTAGAGTTTTATTCTTTAATCTTCAATATTAGATATCTTCAAGGAATGTGTTTATAAAATGGTATTTTCAATAATAAATATCAATCCTTTCATGATTTTTTTAAAAGAAAATTATTTTTAAATATTTTGATAAATTATATTTAATAAAAACATCCCAAAGGGGTGGATTAATGTTTCTTTAATTCAATTAATATGAATGGATTAGTATTGTGTTATATTGAAAATTATAATGAAAAAAAAGTTCTAAATGTTATGCATGGGGTATAAGGAGGATACCTACATGGTATATTTTCTCATTTCTATATACATTACACTCTATTGAAATTTTTTCATGGGGTGAAGCTATTTCCTTTCGGATTTTGGTTCATACTTATTATAGGTAGAATGTGAAGATGATTTACATACAGCATAAAGATATATGGTAGTGGAATTATTTTTTATTTTTTATATTTCCGATGTATTGAGACACATCAAAATCCTTTATTTGTACTTCTATCTCATAATAATTTAGTTTATTTTAGTGGGTTTCATTGTGTATTTTGTGGAATGGTTTCATTTATTAGTTTTTTTTTGCTTGTTGGGTTATTTTACATACATATTCTATATTTGATTCAACATATTTTTGAACTTCTTGTTTCATATGTGAATGGTTATCTATTTTACTAGGTGGTCATAATGGACATTCAAGGGGAGTTTTTTTATTTATTTTTATCTGGAAAATTATTTTACAATTGTGTAGTAATTGATTCCATGGGTCTATTTGTCAGCCTATAGGGGTTTGGAATACCATTTGATCCATGACACATACCATCTCAAGTACCTAGATTAGGGTATCCCATGCTGATTCTTGGTATGGATGATATAACTGCTACAACATATGACATTTAATCACACATTTTTTAATGTATGATTAAATGTTGTGAATGATTTTAGAGTTTACATAAGATTATAGAAAAGAGGTGATCACCATGAGATGGTAACAAATTGAGGTGACTAGATCCTATTATCGATTATATTTAATTAGGAACTCCCTTCTTCTTACTCCTTTTACTGAGATAGGTTCTAGCATACCATAGAGTGAAGGATAATAATTCCAAACCATCAGGTGATTCTTATACCCCATAGATACACCATGGGAAAGGGAATTTGATGGATTCCTTTGAGTGATATTCTAAAAATATAATGATTAAAGACAATGGTGGTGCCTTAATTAGTGACAGGTACATAAGTTATTCATTTTATAGTTATTCATGGTTTTAGGATTCATAATCTGGGGATATTGGGAATAGAATATTAAATTTTTTTGTCGTTCTGATTAAGCTTCAATGGATCCTTATAAACCCATCATTGGTATCATATCCATACCAAGTATTTTAATTCATTAAATCATGGTTAAAAAGAAGAAAGATGCATATCATATTACATTCTTATTCCTTATCATAAAACATGGTTAATATTTTGATCCATGGTATATTATACAATATGAGATATCATACTTGGGGACAGTAATGTGTAACATGATATATGATATATTAAGTAATTACACCATAAAAAATCTTTAGTTTTTGAATATCCTAGTGTATGATATATGTTTTTGTTCCCAATACCAATTATGATTCATTATTGAAAAAGACAGAAAGGCTTGTGTCATCAATATGATATAGTGTATATCATAAGAAATGTCTACCTGGAATCGAAGGATTATATCATTGGTCAATCAAAAAATTTGAAATAGGCTAATTAATGTTCTATGATTTGGTGATATCCTATGATATGAATGATAATGAATTATTTTTCATCATAATTTTCTTGACCCGTCCCCCAGGGCCCATGACGGGACTACCCCAAGCCTACCTTCCATAGGCTAGGGGCCAACGACCCACACCGAAAGGTGTATTCCCTAAAACTAGGAAGGTATTGGATTTATAACATATATACAAACTCAACCAAGAACACAACGAGATAAGAACACAAGTAAAACTGTATAGAAAAAAGATTTTTGAATTTAAGAGGAGCCAGAATACAAGACCAATAGTAAAGGTACAAGTACAGCTAAAATCCAATACAACTGAAGAAAGAGAAAGAGAGCTATTGGGTCATCCTCTGACGTTCCTACCTGAAGGGTTGGTAAATATCTACTCCTCAACAATTCACATCTGCCCATATCCTCTGAGAACCAACAAGCCGTATGGTCCACCTCTAGGCACCGTCTAGTCCTGGTACCCTCGTCCTCAGTCAGTGTTGTCCGTCGTCTCCACCAAACACAACAAGGTGCGGGTATAGCCCGTGTAGGGTGAGTATAACGTTACTCAGTAGGGACCCCGAGACTCGCAAGGTCTCATAAAATACACAAAGGAGAAACCACAAAGCATGAAATCAAATAACAACCTTACTTAGGTATATACCCATACATATACCTAAGTTATCAAGTAAGCCCATCTCAATCATGAGGAAACACATATTCCAACTCAAAATCCCAAGATCATCTCTTCCACAAAATAATGAGTACCACAAAGGTCGGTACCACATAGGTACTCCACACTGAAGAATACCACCAAGGTATTACCACAAATGGAAAGTACCACACATGTATGAACTCATCTCACAACAGGTATATTTTAGGTATAGTAGTAAATAAGATTAGATGTAACTACAGAATCATCATACCCTATTAAAAGGTAGAAGAAAAAAAGATAATAAATCATCATCAAACCCATAGAGGATCATTTTACGTTGTTAGTATGTTGTCATACCCACACAGGATCCTAGTATATCATTATTACGTCGTCATACCCACACACAATCCTAGTACAACGTCAAAGCTAGGTATAGGATTCCCGAAATAACCTTGCTCGTCTCCAGGAGGGTCCAATCCTCAGGCCGCTAGTCGATACTTCATCTTCCACGAAGTACCATGAAGAAGTATCCCAATGAACCGCCATGTTATAGGTGTATCAGTGCAAAAGACTGTGCATAAAACAGACGCTCGGTCTGTATGTTATTAGACTTTTAGTCACAAGGGCCCAGTTGGATTCATGCTCGATCCAACCAAACTATTCCCAACATTATCCAAATCTCCATTTGGATATACCAATGGGACTATCTCTCTCCAATATTTCCAGAACCGAAAAACGATTCATCAAACTAACACTCGGTGCCAAAGTTATGGCCAAAAGAGTGGGAATGGGTCGAAGATGGTCTGGGTCCAGTCTGACTGAGTCAGACCGACCTGGCCTGCTGGGTCCATCCCGGCCTGCGTTGGGTCGCCTATCCTAGAAGTGGGGCAGCAGTGTTGTGGTGTGGGGACCACAGAGCGATACGAGGTCCACGTTGTGGTGTGGGGTCCGCGGGGCGACGTGCGGGCCGTGGGGCGGTGCGAGGGCCACAATGCGGAATGGGGTCGTGGTGCGGCGCATGGGCCGTAGGGAGGGGCGAGGTCCATGGGGCGGCCTGAGGGCCGCAAGCCAGCCAGATGGCCTCTGTGCGGCGCGGTGGCCACAGGGCGGCATGAGGGTCGTGGGGGGGGGGTGTGCAGGATGTTGGGCGGCATGGGGGCTACAGGGCTGCGTGAGGGCCGTGGTGTGGTGCGGCGGTCAGTCGCGGTTGGCCGGATGGCCATCCTTCCTCTCCCCGTCGCACGGTCATGCACTGTGCCTTCACCAAAAGCTGGTTTAGTCGGCCATCTTTCATTCACCACTGCGGCACAAGCCTCAGTTCTCTTCTATCGGGTGGTGCGGTCACGCCATCGCCTTCACTGCTAAGAACACAAAAAATAATCACAAGAATTACCGTGAGGTCTGGCCATGTTTGTTTGGACTGCACTATACACATTATAGTGGTAGAAAGAGTCTATAATTTCTTCTTGATTTGCGATGAATTTTCACGAATGGGTAAGGGGTAAATTCAAACAACCACCCTACCTAAAAGGATTCTTGACGTCGTAGAAGTAGAAATGATGGACGTTGGTTGGTCATTGGTGAAGAATTCCCACATTGGAGGTCGTGCGTTCTTCATTGGAGAATATGGTGCGTTCATCATTAATGAATTTATTCATTGGGAGGTGTTCTTCCTTGGAGTGAATAATCCTCCAAAATCTCTTCTCTTGCCAACCCTTTTCTCTCCATTCCACAAAAATGTGAAATATCCAACTTCTTAATTTAAGCTTTTCAAATGAAATTACATTGGCACAAAATAGAAGGATGTCATAATTAAATGTTGACACATTTGATTAATTTCCTAGTTCGCTCAAACAATTAATTAGGGAGTTCAAGGGTTTTCTCCCATTAAAAGGTTCCAAGTGGTCCCCACCTTTGGGAATTCAAAATGGGAGTTTTAGGCTTGGTGGTCTCCACCACAATAACACACATGTGGGAGGATTCATCAAATAAAAATGTTAAACATTATTTTCTGTTATTGTTACATGAAAAACACAGAAACTAACTTTCACCCTTCACCAACTGTCATCAAAGTGAAAGTCTTTTTAAGAGAATACTGCTGTTGTGAGTTAAACGGTGTCCTTGGATTTCAATTCTGAGAACTAGTTCAAAAGTTACAAAACCCCACTCGCACGTTTACATAACGTACCCAAAAAAGATTAGAAATTCCATTTGGGCACTTTAGGACTCGGAATCACACACCGTAACTTTTGATGGACTCATAAAATTACCATATAATTAAAAAATATATATAGAAATTCTCGATCTTTACATTCTCCCCCCCCCCATCAGGGATCTGCATCCCCAAAAGCCCCATCATAAAACTAGGAAAACAAGTGGGGGTACTGAGAATGAATATGAGTCTCCCACTCCCATGTTCTCTCCTGGACGTTTTTGTGCTGCCAGTGAATGCGTAATAGAGGTATTGACCTCCCACGAAGGACCCACTCCCGTCGATCCTCAATATCTACTGGAACCTCCATAAAATTCGCCCCATCGTCGACGTCCTGCTCACTATGGTCGATTATGTGAGATGGGTCATGCACCTATCTCCTCAGTTGAGATACGTGGAAGATGTCGTGCACCTAGTGCAACAGAGGGGGAAGTGCTAAGCAGTAAGCCAACATGCCAACTATGATTAGTGCCTGAAAGGGTCCAATAAACCTCAGAGTTAACATTCCACCTTTTCCAAATATAAATAAACCTCTTTGGGGTGAGACCCATAGAAATTCATGGTCACCATCCTAAAACTCCAGTAGTCTACGTCTTCTATTGGCATAAGACTTCTGCCTGCTCAATGCAGTCTTCATCCACACTTGCATGATTTGTAATTTCTCTTTGGTAGCCTATACCATCTCTTGTCCCAAGAGTGATTACTCTCCTAGGTCAATCTAACACAAAGGTGATCTGCAACGTCGTTCATACAATGCCTCAAAAGGTGTCATCTCAATGGTGGAGTGATAGCTATTGTTCTACGCAAAATCTACCAAGGGAAAGTGATCCTCCCAGCTGCAACCGAAGTCAAAGATGCAAGTACGCAACATTTCCTCGAGTGTCTAAATGGTCCGCTCAATCAGGCCATCTATCTGAGGTTGGAAGACAATGCTCAAATAAAGCTGAATCCCAAAATCCTCCAGCAACCCCTTCCATAGATGAGAAATAAAATGTGCATTACGATCAGATAAAATTGTCGAGGGTAATACATGTATTCACATAATCTCCTGCACATAGAGGCATCTCATTCTCTCTACTGAACCCTACTCTCTGATCGGTTGGAAATGGGACAACATGGTGAGTCGGTCAATGATCACCCAGATAGAATCATGACCTCTGGATTTAAGTGGAAGTCCTGCCATGAAGTCCACGAGTATCTCTTCCCACTTCCACTCTGGGGCCTCTAAAAGCTGAACCAAGCCTATTGGTACCTGATTCTCTACCTTCACTTGGTGATAAGTGAGCCACTAAGAGACAAACTCTTCTACTGATTTCTTAATTCCTAGCCACTAGTGCTATTGTTGGAGATCCGGGTACATCTTTTCCACTCCTAGATGTACCGCTAGTGGGGATGTGTGGAACTCCCACAACACTTCTTCCCGAAGTGACACTGGTACCATGGTATGTCCTCTAAATAAGATTAAATGCTCCCCACCTTTATAAAATCCATCAGGGGCCTGTCTTGTGGATATCTGAGCACATCGAGCCTCGCAGTCAGTGTCCCCAAGCTACACCTCCCTAACTCTATGAAGAAGTGGGAGAGTGACTGTAAGCGACTGGAGAAAATATGATTTATCTCGGTCCACAAAGGATATCGGCAAAGTGGCAAGTTGCTTCATTGCCTCACCTAGAAGCTATATACTAGATCTCCTGCTGAGTGCATCTACTATAACATTCCCCTTCCTAGGAGTATAGACTATCCCGATGTCATAGTCTTGGAGGAACTCAAGACAGTGTCGTTGTCTCGGGTTCAGGTCCTTTTGAGAGAAAATATACCCAAGACTCTTCTGATAAGAGTATACTATAAAATGCTCGCCCATCAAGTAATGTCCCCATATCTTCAAGGCGAAGACCACTACTGCTAACTCTAGGCCATGGGTAGTATAGTTCGGGTCATGTTGTCTCACCTGTCGGGAACCATATGTGATCACTACTCGCTCCTGCATCAGGACACATCTGAGTCCAGTCCCTAAGGAATCACAATAGACTACTTACCATATACCCTCTTCTAGAGGCCTCAAGATGGGGGTAACTAGTCAGCTTTAGCCTCAGCTTCTGAAAACTCCGTTGGCATCTTTTTGACCACACGAAGGATTTCCCCTTCTTCTTAAATTCTGAAAAAGGTGCTGCAACTCTGTAGAAATCTAGTACAAACCTTCGGTAGTATCCATATGACCCTAGAAAACTACGTACCAATGTTACACTCCTGGGTGGATCCTAAGAAAGTACAGCCTCAATCTTTTCTTGATCCACTGCAACTCTAGCCTCCAAGATGACATGTTCAAGAAAGTGATCCTCTTGGATCCACAACTGGCACTTTGACAGCATACCAAAAAGTGGGTTCTCATGGAGTGTGTCTAGTACTACCTGAAAATGAGAGGCATGCACCTCCTTAGTAGTCGAGTATATCAGAATGTTCTCGATGAAGGCTACTACAAAGCGATCAAGGTATGGCTGAAAGAATCTGTTCATGAGTCCCATGAACATTGTAGGAGCATTGGTTACGCCGAACGGAATACCCAAGAACTCATAATGGCCATACTGACATCTAAAATCTGTCTTCTGCAAATCCTCCTCTAGCACTCTAAGCTGGTGATAGCCTGATATGAGGTCTACCTTCGAGAACTATTGTTCTCCATTTAGCAGATCAAAGAGGTCATCAATCCTCGAGAGGGGGTACTTGTTCTTCACGGTCATTGAGTTTAAGCGCCGATAGTTGACACAAAGTCTCATGCTCCCATTCACCTTCTTGGTGAACAAAATTGGGGCTCCCCAAATAGAAAAATTGGTTTGAATGAATCCCTTGCCCTATAAGTCCTCCAGTAGTACCCAAATCTCTTGAGGCACTACGGGAGACATCTGATATTCCAGTGTAGATATCAGTGTGATCCTGGGGTACAAGTCAATGTAAAATTCCACCTCTTTGCATGGATGTAGACCCAAAACATCATCAGGGAAGACATCTGCCTATAGGTCCACCACTACAGGATAGCTCGTACACGCCACATCAACCACTATGAGAGTAAGTCTAGCCAACTGATGAGTGATCGGTTCCACTCTCCTCCAGATAATTCCATTTTGTGCTGCCAAGGCTCCCTTCTTGTAGGTGATGGTAAACCAAGTCCCATTCGTGTGGATACACCATACTTTTCACCTAATAAACTCAATATGAGCATGGAATGTAGATAACCATTCCATACCCAAGATGATATCATAAGGCCTCGACGCTGCTACTAGAAGATCCCAGGAGAATCTATCACCTCCTAGAGTAAGCTCACACTGTCAGCACTTGTGTGTAATCATCAAATCCTCCACCATAAGAGTCTCTAGACATAACAATCGATCCAATAGCTCCATTAGAATCTCTAAGCTCCGTATGAGGGAAGTGGAAATAGAATAATTACTGGCACTTCTATTTATAAGTATTGCAGTTAAGGTGTATTAGACACGGATTATACCTTGTATCATCTCTGGAGCACCGTGATCGTAGGCCTTAGCTACCTACAGTTGTGCTCTCCCTGTCCTTTTTCTCCCTGTGGTTGGGTTGGACCTTTTTATGGTGGTGGCAGTAACATCCCGAATTGTCACCCACAACCAGCTACACAACCAGCTCCTCTGCCACGTCCTCCTACTCCATGTGGGCCTCCTCGTTCGAACCTTTGTCTCTACCTGGGAAATCCCTCAACCACCTACTAATCATCCGTACAGTGGGTAGGACAGTCATGAGTCATGTGACCCTACCCGTTTCATGTGAAACACTGCATGTTCCTCGCCTGACTGGCTCTATCTCCAGTACCCTGCACAACTGATCTTGAGTCATACAGTCGTCCACCAGTAGGTCTATTCCTCTTGGACCTCTATGACATCTGTCTGCTACCAGCTACAGAAGACTCTACTATGTGATGTCCGGTGGTGGTTTTCCCTATTATTGAATGCTCAGTAAGAAAACTCTCCACTAAGAGGGCTCGCTCTAACACCCGCACCTACGTCGAGAAGCTGAGAGAAATCATCGAATCCTTGATCTCGTGCCTGAGTCCCTGCTCAAAGCTATGGGGCATGAAGAATGGGTCTCGCAACATATCAGTGTAATAACGTGAGAGGTCGGTGAACCTAACTGAGTACTAATCCACAGTCATGCTACCTTATTACAGATGAAGAAGCTCTTGTATGCATACTGTGTGAAGAGTCACTGGGACAAAATCTACCCAAAAAAGGCTCTCGATGTCTTCCCTGATAAGTGTCACCTCATCATGAACCTAGAGAATAATGCTCGACCATATTCTTGTTGTTTCCTATAGAAGGCTGGAGACAAGGATCGCCATGAGATCAGTTGGTGTCTTTAGCAGTCGAAAGACTCTCACAACAGCCTCCAACCAATCCTCCTCCGCCTATGGGTCCGTCTCTCCTCTAAACCTGGGTGGCCTCTAGCACTGGAACTCATTCAAGGCCCTCAAGCGGTGTGCACCCTCTGTTATTGGGGCTAGTGTAATCGGTGGGCCAACGGGTAATGGTACCGCTGGTGCCTCCACTGGTGCTTCTACTGGAAGAGGGCCCTGCAATGAGTCCTTGTCGCTTGGTGGAATATCAGTGCGTACTATAACTGGAACCCAAGATGGTTGTCTATGTAGAGGAATCCTAAAAAGAAATAGGTGTGCCATGGTGTAATTAGTTATCCCTTGTGAGATGACTCCATAAAATACAAGAAAACATTTCAAAACACACATGCAATCAGTTGTTTCGTGAACTGAGTCAGAAATCAGAATTCATGGTCCTGGTGTACGGATATGTCGGCCGCCGCACTAACACTGGATTCCCAAACTGATAACCACACTCACTACACTTTCTATTTCTCCATGCTCTCTGTTGTGGGGATTTCTGGTTTCATATGATTCTATAAAATTACTTAAGGTGTTAAATGTTAGTTATTCAAGGGATTCATTTAGATATGTAAAAATATAATTGTATTTTAATTTATCTTAACAACACATTCTATGAGTTGGGAAATGATTTATACATCAAAATGGTTTGAACATATCAATTTAGTTGAAGGAATAATATTCAAAACTAAATCAATAGAAGCTTTTTTACATAAATAAAATAACATGAAATGAGATGTATATATTAAATTCACTTTTAAAATACTAATTGTTTAATTCAATCCAAATTGAGAACTTATCAAGACCTCAACCATGTTTCTAATAGGTCATAACAAATCTGGGTTCCCCTAGATAATCCTATGTTAATAAGGAATGTAATGATTTGACATTATTTGATTAGGTTCACATTCTTGGAATTTCATTTGTGTTATACTTAACAAGGAGACCATAATGGTATTACAATATAAGAGTATTAGAGTTGAGTTTATACATATGATTGATTCGAATAATGATTAATACACTCAATAATCCAAGAGTTGTATATAATTTAATTATGATGATTCCATATTTAAATGGCTAATGTATTTGATAAATAATAAATATACCCATATATTAGTGAAATATATATAATTTAATACTATGGGGTATGATTAATATAAAAGGGATAAGAATATTATAAGGATCACTTTTATTGTCGGTCCCTCTTAATTGAATGTGAAACATGATACTCATCTGATAATAGATTCTTTTGTAGATAAATGAAATATTAATCATCAAAAAATATCATTGAGATAAATACTTGAAAATAATAATATTAATGTTATAAAATTCTTATCTACTACAAAATTTAATTAGAATAATTAACTAATAAATTTACATGAGTTAGAAAAAACCCTTCATGGGTAAAAAACTATTGAAATTATAAAACATGTAAATCTAGATACTTTTAAGAGTAATATATTAATTAACTTGAGGTTTCAAAACCATATGATTAATGTTAACTTACGTAAGTTTAGTATCCACTAAAATAATAAATTTTATTGAGTATATTAATGGCTTGAAGAGAATGAAGGTTTCACTAAGGATTTTTTTTTTCTATGGAATTCATTCCCTATCCATCATTAGAAATATTCTTACAACGTTAATGAGTTTCAAAAAAGGTTTACCGAATATTCTTAAAAAATTATGAATATATTAACTATACATGATATGGATTGATTCTAGTACTTTATTAATACTATAGATTGAAAAAGTATAAACTATAAGAGGTAAAGTTAGTTCCAAAGTCCAAAAATTATTCTTTGAGTATCCACCTAAGCCAATTGAAACCAAAATGAGTTCTTGGGAAGAAAGAGTAATGATCCTATTAGATGTAATTGTTTATAATACATGACAGGGTTAAATAAACTCAATGGAAAGACCTTGTCAGTTATCAATGTTCTACAAATTAATTATTTTATTTTGAATGGTATATGATACAAAATATATAATTTTGAGATTGTTTAATAAAAAATGTGTTCAGAACAATGAAATAATATATATAGTTTACAGTTTTAATTAAAATGATTCAAAAAGGGTCTATTGAATAATATATTTCAATGTAAAGGAAAATATAAATCCCAGCTTGATATAAATAAATACAATGTATAATCTACTAATTTAACATATATGATTGAAGAATTTTTTTAATATCAAAGAGTTGTTATGAGAAATATGAGATAATAAATTTAGTAACCATGGTTATAAATTAATTATATTCTATAACATATTATGAGAATAATATAAGGCTAAAAAATTATCTAGGATAAAATTTATATCAAAATAATTGTTTAAATATAAGGGATTTGACACCACCATCAGTGGAATATTTAATATAAAAATATTCTCTTTGATAAAAATGATCTTATAACAATTAATATCATATATATTATTTATATAATAATTTATTAGTTTATATATATATCACTAAAAGGAATAAATTTCATTTCTTGAACACAAAAGAGTTTCTTTTTCTTAGTTTTATATTATGAAATTAATATTGTGTCTGTGAGACTCATGAGAGTAAGTTTAAACTATGATAAGTTCAAGGTAAATTAACAAAATATTTTTCAAGTATAAATACAAATTGAATTCCATTTAATGTCCTAATAGTTTCAGGGTATAGCAGGAGAAATATTAGTATAAACAATGAATTTGTCACAAAAATATTTTAAAGATAAATTTTAGTGGAATAGGATCATAGAATTATGGTATTTATGAAAACAGAAAAAAATAAAATGATAAATATAATTTAAAAACATCAAAAGACAATATTTTGTAAAGATAGATATTTTAAAATTTAGGTTCAAATAGTTATACGTTATGATAATTATTCATAATTCCCACTAATATTTAAAATTTAATTCTTCATAGATTATTCCCATTAAAAAATTTAGCAGGGTGTTATCATATGGTCAAATAGATATGTGTTCGAAATTATATAGAGAAGTAATGATTTTAAACATAAAAGTGAAGAAAAAATATGGTTGATATTATAGTCTACCATATGTGGTTTTATTGGAAAGAACCATATATATGGTTTTTAAAAGAATTAACATATTCTAAGAATAAAAATGTATCCTATTATACATAAAAAATATTCATATCATTATTATTTCCTATTTCCTGCATATATTTATATATTTATATATATATTTCCTAAAATGAAATGATAATTATCCTCTAAAAATATGAAAATAAGATGACCTTGTCTGATGTTCATCATGTTTTTTTATAGGTTATGATGAAATTTTAAGGTTACAATGAATAAAATTCATTTATCAAGATATTTAATATGCTTATAAGGAACAAAATGAGTATTATGCGCTACATAACCCCTAAAGTATACCATAATGAGTTACAAACAATATCTCTATCATATACTAAGGGTGAATTATAATGACCCTATTCATTAATTTCTGAAATTATCAGGGGAAAATTGAAAATTTTTATATTTGTTTGTATCCCTAGTTTTCTGGAATAAAATTCATGTTAATTAAGGATGTTTGGGGGAATATTATAGGAATTTTTAATGAATGCACAACTGTAATTCCCCAACCCTAGCATCCTAGAGATAGGGAATTATTTTATTACATTGGAATGATTAAAAGGAATCAGATCACAAATCATTGAAGATTTTAGTAGTCTTGGTAAACCAGATACCTATATGTGTTTTATATTATAATTAATACACTAATTACAACAATTTTTTTATTTTCATGAAAACATGATTCTCATTTAGAATATCATTTCATTCCTTTATTAGTACACTTATTATATTCTCGGTGAAAGGAAAAATAATAAGGGTGATCTAAAATTCTCATTAAGGGTCAAGTATACCAGAATCAATAATAAATCAATGAGAATAGTCAATATGGAATGGAAATAACTATAGACACATTCCATGTACTCAGTAAACTGAGATGAAATTTTGTAAAAAATATAAAAAGATAATAATTTAAAAGATATGTCATTTAATAAATAAAAAGATAATGAAATTTATCCTTAAAAATGTAAAAGCAAAAATATCATGGATAATAATAAATTAAATGATATAAATGATTAATTAATGGATTCCATGTTTCTTCATAACATGATACCTTTATCATCAAGACCTAATCTGGAGACAGATTAAATATGAGGGTAGAAATTTATTTATTCTACCTAGAATCAAACTCTAAGGGTTTTTTCCTAACTTATTTCATCTCATAAGACTATTGATTCATAAAGGGGATTAATTAAAAAATTTCCCTACCCATGTTATACCAGTCCAAATCATTATTCATATATCAAATAATTAATTTAAAAAAATATTTGAAATCAAAGTGTCCCATTCCACTTTTAAACATTTGGATACCATGAATACAATTAGATTTATGATATGATATATCAATGTGAATTATACATACACCAGAGTCAAGAAATAAGTGGTGAATAATGATTATATCTAATATAATTAAAATTGATATGGGAAAATCCTTACAAAATTTTAATCATTTATTAAAAATGTCACACATTTTTAAATGAATATAATTTATTTGAAAATAACCTTATAAACATGGAATAGAAGCTTAAAAACATTTCTATTATCATAATGCCCTAATTTTATCAACTGTAGTTTCTATAATTACAAGGTTCTCTTCAATGAAAATATTTACTTTAATAAATGAGTGGCCTTTTAAATAAATGATTATGATGTGGTAATGATTTTCTCATCCCACATTAACTTATATGAGATATAAACATTATCCATATCTTATATATTGTGTGAGGTGTATTTATAATACCCTTTGATATATCATATCATAAATCCCATTGACTTCTTGGTATCTAAATTTTTTAAAGTTGTATGGGACACTTTGATTAAAAATCTTTTTTAATATTAATTATTAGATGTGTGAAGAATATGTAGGACTGGTAATATATGAGTTGGGTTCCATTTATATTAATCCCCTTGATACATTGGTTGTATGATGAGATGATTCAGTTGTCCAAATCAACATGTATTCTATCCTTGGAGAAAATATGTCGATGAAAAGGAAATTCTTGAAGTTAGAAATCACACTTACTAAATTTACCATATATCAATTCTTTTCTAAGAGTCTTAAAAATGATCTCAAAGTGATTCAACTAATCCTCATAGCTTTTAGAGTATACAAGAATATCATTAATGAATACCCAAATAAAATCATCATGTTATTCTTTGAATATGATGTTCATTGTGCCCATAAAACATAGGGCAAATTAGTCAATCCATGTGTTGTTACTATAATCTCATAATGTACATACCTCATTTGAAATATTTTATTTATAATATCATCTTTATTTACATTCAATTGATGATACCCATAATGAGGATCAATCTTTAAAAAATATTAGGCCTCCTTGAAGTTCATCCAAAAAATTAATCAATACAAGGTAGAGGATAATTGTTATTTACGATAATATCATGGATTTTACTATAATCAATGCACATACTCTTGGATCCATATTTATTCTTAATGAAACGAATCAGGGCTCTCCATGGTGAGCACTATGCTGAATACAACCTTTATTACCCAAATCCTATATATTTTTCTTCAAATATACTAATTACAAACTGATTATTCTGTAGGGATTATTTTATATCGTCCTCACATGAGGGATTAAATCAATAGAAAATTAAACATCACTTTCTAGGGGATATGCAGGTAATTCCTCAGGAGATACATTGATGTTTCCCACAAAATAAGAAAATCCACAATCTGAATATTACACTCTACATCATTGGGTAATTCCACCTCAGTTTTAGTGATTTCATAAGCTTGGTCATATCCTATTTGGCCTCTTCTATGGTAGATTCCCTTGATGCATGGGGAATTTATATTCATAGTTCCCCATATACTAAATGTTGTTTTAATGAATATAAGTGTTTTCTTTCTTCCCTTTTAATTCATGACATTATTACCATTTTACCGACACTTATAAAAATACTCCCATTCCATTCTATCATTTCACCGTGTGACTCTTCCCATAGTTTTCACATGATGGGAATTTCTTCATCTACATATTTGACGCTTTACCTTTATCTTCATGTTCAAATGACCTCTTATTGTCTTGATTCCCATTTAATATATTGATTCTATAAAATTAATTATCCATCTTGATATAATGTGATACTATTTCATCATATAATGAAAAATTATGAGAAACTAGTACCCTTCAGATATTTTTCATTATACCTCCAAACAATTGATCGATATTGAACTACGTGTTGTGTATATAAACAATAGAAAACTTGGATAACCTTGTAAAGGTATATTTATAATCATTAACACTTTCTTTTTCATTTATCTTTATTCAAAGGTATATATAACCAAGATTTATATACATGTAAATTACTTTTCTTTTAAAGAATACTTAATACATGACACAAACAGATGTTCAATGATCGTATTAGTTTAGTGTCATTGGAAACACTGAATAAATTCTTCTAATCATGGTGAAAGATCTTCCACATCTCCCATAAAGATCATCCACTTTTGTTTTCCTATCTAAAACCTTTATTTATTTCCTTTTGAAAAGACAACAAAAAAATGGTAATCCCAAATTCTCAGTTAGGGTAAACATGGAGAACATAAAACCAACCTTAAACATTTGAACATAAAAACATTAACACAGAGTATAAACATCAAAATCATGATCCATAACATAAATCTTGGAAGTACTTAACTCATGAAACATAAAGGAACATTAACCATGACATAATTGAATTGTCATAAAACATGTAATTGTTGAAAACAAATAAGAACATATTTTGACTTCTATCATTTCCAAGGCATTACTGCCAAGACTATCATAGTGGAAAAATTCCATTACTCACCAGGTTTACATGACATTCCAACCATGTATTATTGAACCAGATCTACCAGCCCTTCCATTCATGTCTATATCATGTGATATAAATCTTTACCCAATGCATTGGATGGAGATATAGGTCCCACCCATCTCATAATGAAATCATTCTTACATGTGACACAAAAACATAAATCATTCATCATACAATAACTCATAAAATAAAATGGTATTCTAAAAATCATGTAATCATAACATAATCCATATAATATAAATGAAAATAAAAAAAATACATCATAAACACCATAAAATAAATGTAATAATAGGGATAGAAACATAACCTCATGTCATCATAGATGGAAAATAATTTTGATAAAACACTTCAACATAGTTCTTCAGAAAAATATCCTTTCTTATTCAAAAAATATATCTTTTTCAAAATGATACATGATTTTTAAAGAAAATAATTTAGTTAAAAATTAACATGAATTAGTTTATAAGAAGTTCCATGGAAATAAGGCATAGTGAAACTGTAAAAATAAATACATTTCATATAAATATTCTCCTTGTACTTTTTCCAAAGACGTCAAAAAAGTAACTTTTATGGTAAACAAAAGAAAGATTCCTTCCATGCCAAGTAGCAAAAGCCAAAAATGGGTAAAAATGAAATTAAAAATACATGGAATAATATTAAACATTTTATGAATTTTTCTAGAAAACATAGATATGGATGATAAATATAACCCCAATAAATACATATGTATAAGCAATCTCATAAAAAATGAGATTTCAAATTTATCCCATACTCTAGATTTGACTTCTTTGGTATGTGTCCAAAACTATTGTATATTGGGTTTAAACAACTTATTCAATTTTAAAATAACAATAATAATATTTATGATATCATATATGATTTACATACAACTTTATATTACCTGTTCATTTATCAATTTCATGTTAAAGCAACATTTTGGGTAATAATAGTTGCATTTCTCATAAGTGTTTGGACTTGTTATTCTTCTTATGATTACATAGATAATGATTTATTTACATATATAATTTAAAACATGATTTATATATATCTTATATATTATGTATATAAATATATATATAATAGACAGATAAATGAAATGGAATACACCATTCATGGAGACGGTAGGTCGTACGTACACATAAACACTTTTTTTGTTTCCTTATTGAATTAGATGTAATTAATTAAATGAAATATATATATATATTTATACAGTAGAATTATGACTTCATATATTTCAGGATTATTTATTATATATACATTATAATCATTCTTTAATGGTTAACATGGACAATGAATCTCATTACGTCGTGGAGACGGTAAGCCGTACATACGCACGTGTGACGATAACATTCCCATAGTTGTGGAATGGTTTCTAATATAATGTTTTATAATATCTCAAAAATATTATCATGTTATAATAATCATATAAAATTAGTATTTCCACCATTATACCCATCCAAGTAAGGTGTTGGTGAAAAACTGATTACACCTCAACGTAGAGACGGTAATCCATACATACGCACATGAGGTGATTTCATTTTTTTAAGATGGATAAAATGTGAAATAGGTTTGTTTCATATTAATAATAACATATCCGTATATGATTGATTCTGATTTTATTACTTTATAATGAAACAACTAAATAATTGGAAGCATAAGAAGAGATGAATTTGAAATAATTTGTAAAAGAGATAGCCTCTTCCTCAATGTGCCTCCTTAAAAATTCTTCTTAGGGAAATAGAGTTGGTCTTTTGAGTAGAACATTACCTCTAGAATGTTACTAGGGATGTTGATAATATGAATTATTATTGTTTGTCCAAGATTGATGGCTCAAAATAGAGTTAATAATAGAGGGAGGATGTGCCCTTTTATAAGAGAGGAGAGGGGCACTTTATGGTAGTTCCAAAATCATAATTTATTAGAAATTCAATCTCGATTTAAAATAGTCAAAAACTTATTTAGTTCCAATATAGGATGATTTTTTATTGAATAACACTAATCTAGTTATTTTTTCTAAACATTTGAAAAAAAATTGTTATCATTTTGGTTTTACACTTATTTATCCTTTTTAATCTTTCTGTGATATCATGTTATTTACACATTGTGGGTTAATTTAAATACCATATCATGTCAAACGTCCAAAAAAAATTTATTTATGGTATATTTGTACTTATATTAAAAACATTCCTAAATATTATATTTTTACAAATTTAATATCATTTAATAAGAAATTTTATGTTTTAAGTTATGAATTATGTTAATTTTGGAAACTATTCACAATTGATTTTTTTTAAATTCATAACAACATGATTCCTTCAAAAATAAGTCATTAACTCAAATATAATATGTCAATATCATCTGTAGAATTCATGAATTACATCAAAATAACCAACTTTCATTTTATTAAATATTTATAAATTCATTTATTTGAATCCTATATTAATGAAGAAATCACTACATAATCCTTGTGTCATAATTAAATTTAATAATTTAATATCCAAAAACTAAAAATAAAATATCATGATGCATAAAATCATATTTTATTTCTAATTACTTTATATAGATGATGATATTAATTATATAACGACATATAAATTTTTTTTAGTAAAAGATATATGTTTAGGTTATATTTTCCTTAACATTAAATTAAATGTAATTAAATTTCATTTTCACTTACAACAGGATCCATGGGTGTCATGCAAATTTCCCTAAGGCTACTTTTATGACAACCACAAGCCTGCCCCCATAGGTCAGGGGCTGGAGGCTAGGACTGGAAAGGCATTTCCCTAAAACCGAGAATGCATTGCCTTTTTAACCTACCACCCACACAACCCAAGCACACAAAATGATACAATCACAAGGTAGATTATATTGTAAAAAGAGTGTTTATAGTAAGTAAACGGTGCAAGAATACAAGCCCTACTAGAAAGTACAAGTAAAATTGAAAATGGATCCTTTGAATGCTTGCCAAATATCTTACCTGAAGGGTAGGTACAGCTCTCGAACGGTCGTCTCTATGGTATGTCTCGTCTAACAGTCCACCTCCAAGAAGCCTCTAATCCTAGTACCCTCGTCCTCATTCAATGTTTCATGTTGTCTACACAAGACACAACAAGGTGCGGGCATATCCTGTGCAGGGGTGAGTATAACAATACTCAGTAAAGACCCCAAGACCGTGGAAGATCTCTCAAAATCCACAAAGGATAAACCACAAAGCACGAAAACAAAAGTTAACCATACTTAGGTATACGCCTTTACATATACCTAAGTTATTATGTATACTTGTCTCATTCAAGATTAAATATAGGTCCCAACTACTCATCCAAAAGCTCAATTATTCCATGAAGGAATGAATACCACAAAGGTAACACCACAAAGGTATGTACCACAAAGGTAACCCCACACAAAAGAATACAACGTAGGTATCACCATGAAGGTAAGTCCCACAAAGGTAGTTACACAGAGAAGAATACCACAAAGATATAACCACAAAGGAAAGTACCACAAAGGTAACGTCACACAAGAGAATATCACAAAGGTATCACCACACAGAAGTGTACCATAAAGGTAAGGACTCATCTCACACTAGGTATAACTTATGTAAGAAAGTATATGTTATTAGTTGTATTGATAGATCATCTCACTTTGTCGAGAGGTTGTGCTATTTACCCACACAGGATCAAAGATGATTGACACAAGATCTGAAGATGACCCACAATTGATCTGGAGATAACCCATACAGGATCGGTATGCGCTGACCCACACAAGATCGCTGAGCGCTGACCCACACAAGATATATAGACTCTTCAAGTACAACTAGACACATGTTTCCCACACTAAGATTTCTTGGCTCAGAGAGGTTCTACTCCTCAATCCATCAGTCGATACTTCAACTTCCACGAAGTCCCATGAATATATATCCCAAAGGACTATCACGTAAAAAGGGACACGACGCGAGAGACGGGGCGTCAATTTGACGCTCGGTCTGTAAGTTATTAGTGTTTCTGTTCTGAGGGGCCCAGTTGGATTCGGGTTCGATCCAACCTGCCTGTACATTATCTTTATCCAATACTCAATGGGAGTTTACCAAAAGGACCATCTAGATCCAAGGATTCCAGCGCTGCTGACGGTTCTTCAAACAGTCACAAAAATTACATGTTATGTCCAAAAAGGTGTATCTGGGTCCCAATGGACCTGGGTCTAGTCTGACCCAGCCTGACTCGGCTTGTATAGACCTGACCTGGACAGGTCGGGTCGTGGTGGGCTCGGCCCGTAGTGCCATAGTCTGGCAATGCCCGTGAAGGGGGTGGCATGTGGTGCAGCTCGCGACTGTGGGGGCTTCTTGTGGTGGGGTCCACCCTAGCTGCCGCCCAGGAGGGGAGGCACCCCTACCCACCCTGCCCAGGTCACCCAAACATCCTGTAGGTCATTTAGATTTGGCCAACAAGTCGGTGCCATGCGGTGCCACCGGCTAGCACACTGGACCTGCCAGAGGGGTCCTGCTTGGTGTGATGCGGTCGGTAGGAATGGATGACCCTCCTTCCAGCGGCGCGGATGTGCACCTCTTTTCCACTATGGCTAGCCAAGTGGTGGCCACCCTCTAATATCTGCTACATCCAAGCGTCCACATTCTCTAGCTCCGGAGGTGCAGACGTGCGCCACCGCTTCGCCCCGAGGCCGACTGCTGTGCAGGCCGCCACACTACTCTGTCGCGGAAGACAGGCCGTGCCCTCCTCTTCTAGCAGCGTAGAGGCTCCACTGCCCTCCTCACGGCCATCTGGAGTGCCGGTCACCACTTTTTCACTATAAGCACCGGTCTCCGGTGAACTTCCTCTGGTCATTGGAAGCGCTCTGGTGGCATGTTCTTCAATCAAATTGAACTGTTGCAGGTCTCATGACATTGTCATCGTTCCAAGACCAATGGAGTCAGATTACAATCAACTTGAAGTCTCACCTGCTAAGATCACATCATTCAATTAATTATCGGAGGGATCGGTCCGTGTGTTCATGGCTTGCATCCTCCATGTTATATTGGTAATAGGCGGCTTAGGAATATTGAATCCAAACGTGGAATCTCCATGAACATACAAGAACATCCAAATTCAAAACCCCAACCCTGTCGTTCATTGGAGGTTCCATGATAAAGGAGGTGAAGATGGTGACATCAGTGTTTCCACAAACATCGGTTCGTTCATCATTGGAGCTATTCTTCGTTGGAGGAGGTTCTTCCACTAACTTCTCCTCTCCACCAAAAGCTATCCCAAAACTTCCCCTTTTCCAATGATCCCCAATCAAGAGGTGAGGATACAACTTTAATTGATTTATATTTATTAATTAATTTAATTTTGTCACATTAATTTGGGGAATTCTAAGGGTTAACTCACATTAAAAGTGAATTTTGGGTGGTCCCCACCTCCAAGATTCAAATTGGAAGTGGGAGGATATGTGTTTGAAATAAATTATATTTATTTTTTTTATCCTCTACGAAAAATGCACAAAAACTCCCACCCTCAACCTACTACTGTCAATGTGATGGTCTCCATAAGTGCATATTGGCACTATGAGTTCAACGGTGTCCTCAGATTTCAATTTCGATCGCTAGTTCAAAAGTTAAAAAAACACTTCTCGCACGTTTCTTAACGTACCTAATAAAAGATCATAAATTTATCCTAGGAACACCATGTCTCGTAATCACACGCCATCAATTTTTACAGACTCGTAATATTTACATATATTTAAAAAAAATTAAATGGAAAATCTGGGTATTTACATTCTCCCCACCTCAGGGTTTTGCGTCCCTGAAAGCCACAACACAAACAAGGGAAACAAGTGGGGGTACTGATCATGAATCTGAGCCTACCACTCCCATGTTCTCTCCTGGAGGTTCATGTGGTTCCAATTAATACACAATAGGGGTATCGACCGCCCATGAAGGACTCGGTCTGGATGATCCTCAATCTCGACTGAAACCTCTGAAAACGTCACCCCATTGTCGATGTCCAGCTCGCCCCAGTCAATGATCTGCAAAGGATCATGTACGTGTCTCCTCAGCTAGTATATGCGGAAAAGTTCGTGCACCTGGTGAAACTAAGGTAAAAGGGATAAGGGTTATGCCACCTTGCCGACTCTGTTGAGGTCATGAAAGGGTCCTATGAACCTCGAAGATAACTTGTCACCCCAACCAAATCTTCCTAAACCTCAAAGTGAAGATACCTATAGAAATATGTGGTCACCATCCTCAAACTCCCGAGGTCTCCATCTCCTTTCAGCATAAGATTTATATCTTCTTTTTGTAGTCTTCATCTGCTCCTAGATGATCTGGACCATCTCTATTGTAGCCTGTACCATCTCTAGTTTCACGAGTGCTGACTCCCCTGGGTTAGTCCCACACAATGGTGATCTACAAGGTCGACCGTACAACTCCTCAAATGGGTCCATACTGATAGTGGAGTGATAAATGTTGTTGTACGCGATCTCCATGAAGGGAATTTAATCCTCCCAATGGCATCCAAAATCAAGGTTGCAAGCACGCAACATGTCCTTGAGGGTATGAATGGTCTGCTCCATCAGACCAACGGTCTGAGGATGAAAGGCAGTGCTCAATCAAAGCTGGGACCCGAACGCCTCCTGAAATCCCTTCCATAGCCGGGAATTAAAACATGATTCACTTTCAGAGATAATCATTAAGGAACTCTATGAAGCCATATAATCTCTTTCATGAAGAGGCGTCCCAAGCCCTCCACTGACCCCTTCTCTCGGAAAAGTAGGAATTTGGCCAAATTGGTGAGTCGATCAATGATCGCCCATATTGAATCATGACACATGTGCTTGCATGGAAGTAATATCACAAAATCCATGGAAATTCCATCCCACTACCACTATGGAACCTCTGGTGGTTGAACTAAGAATGTTGGAACCTGATGCTCTACCTTCACTTGCTGACAAGTGAGGCACTATTAGACAAACTTTTCCACTGCTTTCTTCATTCCCAGCCACCAGTGCTAAAGTTTATGGTCCCGGTACATCTTCACCTCTCTTGGATGTAATGATAGAGGGTATGTATAGAAATCCCTCAACACTTCCTCCTGTAGCGCCACTAGTACCATAGTACTCCCTCTGAAGTAAATGGCTTTCTCCCAACCTTTAGAAAATCCATCAGGTGCATGTCCTATGGATAACTGAGCATTTCTATCCTCGTAGTCAGTGTCTCCAAGTTGCACCTCCCGGAATTGCTGAAGGAGTGGTGGAGTAACTATTAGAGGCTACAGATAAGCTTCTCCATAACGATCCTTGTAGGATATTCACCAAGTGGATTTCTTCTCTTTCACCTCACTCAGCAACTATAGACCCGATCTCATGCTAGGTTCATTTTCTACTAAGTTCCCCTTTACAAGAGTATAGAATATCTCAAAGTCATAGTTCTGGAGGAACACAAGACAACATTGTTGTCTCAGGTTCAGGTCCTTCTAAGAGAAGATATACCTGAGTCTCTTTTGATCACAGTAGACTGTAAAACGTTCATCCAACAAGTAATAATGCCACATCTTGAAGGAAAATACCACTGCTGCTAACTCCAAGTAATGGGTAGCGTAGTTCTGGTAATGATATCTTGGTTTTTAAAAACCATAGGTGATCACTGCTCTCTCCTGCATCAGGACACATCCAAGCCCGATACCTGATGCGTTGTAGTAGATTACATACCCAACACCCTCCTTCAGTAAACTCAAGATGGGGGAACTCGTCTGTATCTGCCTCAGCTCTTGGAAACACCACTGTCATTTCTCTAACAAAACAAAGGGTTTCCCCTTCTTCGTCAACACTGATAAGGGTGCCATATCTCTGGAAAAGTTAGGTATAAACCTTCTGTAGTACCTGGCTAAACCTAGGAAACTCCGCACCTCCGTCACACTCCTAGGTTGCTCACAAGTAAGAAAAGACTCAATATTCACTAGATCCACTGAAAATCTAGCCTCTGAGATGAAGTTTCCCAGAAATTGGACCTCACATATATAGAATTGGAACATAGAGATCATACTATAAAGCCGGTGATCTCAAAGTGTGTTCAGAACTATCTGTAGATGATATGCATGCTTCTCTTCTATAGTTGAGTATGTCAAGATGTCGTCGATAAAGACTACCACAGAGTTAATGTGGTATGGCTGAAAAAACCTTCTCATGACTCCCATGAACATTTTTGGTAAGTTGGTTAGGCCAAATGGCATAACCAAGAACTCAAAATGGCCATAACGTTATATGAAGGCCATCTTCTTCACATCTTCATCTCGTACCCTTAGCTGGTGATAGCTTGATCTGAGGTCTATCTTCAAAAACCATCCTTCTCCCTTCATCTGATCAAAGATATCGTCAATACTTAAGAGTGGGTACTTGTTCTTCATGGCCACCTGGTTCAAGCACTGATAGTCCACACAGAGTCTCAAACTCACATCTTCCTTCTTGGTGAACAAAATTGGGGCTTCTAAGGAGTAGCACTGGGCCTAATGAACCCCTTAGTCTACAATAACTCCAATTCTACTTGTATCTCTCAAAGAACCATGGGAGACATTCAATATGTTTGTGTAGATATCAGTGTCATACCAGGGTATAAGTCGATATAAAATTCCACCTCTTTGTGAGGAGGTAGACTCGGAACATCATTAGGGAAAACATCAATGTACTAGTCCACCACTATAGGATAGCTTGGACTCTCAACATCAACCGCTCTGTGGGTAATGCTATCCAACAGATGTGTGATTGGTTCCACCCTCCTCCGGGGAAGCCACTCCTATGCTGAAAAGGTTCCCTTCTCATCGGTGAAGGAAAACCCAGTCCTTTCTATGCGGACACAAAGCACTTTGCACCTAATACAGTCAATCGAAGCATGGACTGTGGATAACAAGTCCATGCCAAAGATGACTTCATAAGGCCTCGACACCGATACTAAAAGATTCCAACTGAATCTCTCACCTCCTAGTGTAAGATCACATTATCTACACCAGTGTGTAATCATCACATACTCTCCCTTAGGAGTCTCTAGTTGTAAGGATCGATCCAACGGCTCCAACGGCTCCACCGGTATCTCCATGGTTGAAATTAGGGCCATGGAAATAAAAGAGTTATTGGCACATGTGTCTATAAGTACTGCAACATAGGAGGATTTGACATAGATCGTATCTCAAATAATCTCTAGAACGTCATCGTCATAGGCCTCAGCTTCCTAGAGCTAAGCTCATTCGTGTCCACCTACTCTCTGTGGTCAGGGTGGACCACCTAGTAGTGGTGTTAGTAGAACCTCAAATCGTCACCCACCGCCTACTGCACAGCGAGCTCCTCTTCCACGTCCACATCTTACCTACAGACCTCCTTTATCAAATCTTTTCCTCTTCCTAGGCGGTCTATCGACCATATTCAGTTCGTTCGTATGGAAGATCGGGCAGTCACGAGCCATGTGACCATGCTCGTCGCATGAGTAACACTACCTAATCCTCACCTGTTCATCTCTATCTCGAGAGCCTCGCACAACTGACCATGTATCCTACATTCATCCACCAATAGGTTTGTTCCTCTTGGACCTATTCATCATCTATCTACTACTAGCTATAGATGACTCTGATATGTTACGTTTGGTGGTGGGTCTCCCTACCGGTGACTTATCATCAAAGAAACTCTCCACTAATAGTGCTCACAGTAACACCCCCACCTCCGGAGGGGTGTTGAGAGAAATCATGAAATCTCTAATCATTTGTATGAGACCCTACTCAAAGGTATGGGCCTTGAATAAAGACGCTCGCACAATGTTAGTGGAGTAGCACGAGAGGTTGTCGAACCTCAATGAATACTGATCCATGGTCATTCTTCCCTATTGCAGATAGAGAGGCTCCTGTATAAGCACATAGCGTAGAGTCGCTGGGACGAACTCTGTCCTGAAAAGGCATTCAAATTCTGCCCAGATGAGAGTGACCTCATTGTGGACCTGGAGCATCATGCTCCACCATATTCCCATTACTTCCTGAAGAAAACTGGTGACAAAGATCACCATGAGATTAGTTGGTGTCCCTACCAGGTAAAAAACTCTAACCACAGGCTCCAGCCAGTTCTCAGCCTCCTATGGATCTGTCTTGCCTCGGAATCATGGTGGCCCCTAGTGCTGGAAGTCGTGCAATGCACTCAAGCAGCATGCACCCTCTGCTGCAAGGGCTAGTTGCATCAGCTACCAAATGGGTAATGGTGCTACTGGTACACCACCTAATGGTACAACTGCCGTGAGTGGGCCCTGCACCGAATCCTCATTGCTCAGTGCACGGTCATCACATACTCTACCTGGAAACATAGCTGGCTGTCTGCATGGAGGCATCCTGAAATGAAACAGGTGTGCCATGGTCATTATGTTTTACCTGGTGAGCTTACTCAAAGTGGTTACAAAAAAATTCAAAAACACACATGCAATTAGTGCTTTCATGCAATGAGTCAGAAATCGGAATTTAGGGTCTTTGTGTATGGATATGTCATCCACCGCACCAACACAGTATTCCCTTACCTGAAAACCACACTCATAACACATAACACTATTGCTGATTAGAAGATCATTGTCCAAGCTCTTTGGTAGATCCGAGTCTTCTAATACAAATTGTCCACGACCCATCCCCCGGGGCTCGTGCTGTGACTACCCTAAGCCTGCCTTCCATAGGTAGGGGCTGACATCTAGCACTGAAAAGGAATTTCTCTACAAACAGGAAGTTATTCCATTTTTAACCTTCCACCCATGCAAACCAAGAACATGGAAAGACACAAAGACACGGTAAAATATATTGTAAAAAGAGTGTGTACAGTAAATAAATGGGGTCGGAATACAATCCCAATAGGAAAGTACAAGTAAAATTGAAAATAGCTATTGTGAATGACCGCCAAGTATCCTACCTGAAGGGTAGGTATAGCTCTCGAACGGTTTTATCTACAGTACGTCTCATCTAACGGTCCAGCTCCGAGCATCCTCCATTCCTGGTGCCCACATCCTCCGTCAACGTTTTTCATCATCAACACAAGACACAACAAGGTGCAGACAAAACCTGTGTTGGGGTGACTATAACAATACTCAGTAGGGACCCCAAGACCCCTAAAAGTCTCACAAAATCCAAAAATTATAAACCAAAAAGCATGAAAACAACAGTTAACCCAACATTGGTATATGCCCATACATATACCTATGTTTTCAAGTATACCCATTTCATTCAAGAGTAAACATGAGGCCCAACTCCTTAGCCAAACGCTCAACTGTTCCATGATGAAAAGAATACCATGAAGGTGAAACCACAAATGTAAGTACCACAAAGGTAACACCACAAAGAATAATACCACATAAGTATCACCACAAAGGTAAGTCCCACAAAGGTACCACCACATAGGAGAACACAACACAGGTATCACAATGAAGGCATGTACCACAAAGGTAATGCCACATAAGAGAATACAACAAAGGTATCACCATGCAGAAGTTTACCACAAAGGTAAGGACTTAGCTAACACTAGGTATAACATAAGTACAGAAGTATAGATGGTTAGTTTTGTTGTTAGATAATCTTACATCATCGAGAAGATCCACTTTTGACCCACACGGGATCAAAGATGACCCAAACAAGATCTGAAGATTACCCACACATGATCTGGAGATGAACCACAAAAGATCGGTATGTATTGACCCACACAAGATAATTGAGTGTGAACCCACATAGGATCCAAAGATGACCCAAATATGATCGGAAGACCCCTCAAATATATCCAGCCACAGGGTTCCCACACTAAGCATGCTTGATTCTAGGAGGTTCGGGTTCTCAAGCCATCGATCAATACTTCAACTTCCATGAAGCCCCATGAAGAAGTATCCTAAAGGTTTTTCATGTAAAAAGGGACCCAACATGACAGATAGTGCCTCAATCGGACACCCAGTATGTATGTTGTTAGTGCTTCCATTCTGAGGGACCGGTTAGATTTGAGATCTATCCAACCCGACCAAACTCCAACTTTATCCAAAACTCAAGTAGAGTATACCAAAAGGTCCATCTCAGTCCAAGGATTATGGAACCACAAAGGGTTCATCAAAAAGATGCCTGGATAACAATTTATGGACAAAAAAGTGTATCTTGGTCCAGATGGGCCGGGGTCCAGTCCGACCCAGTCCGGGTCTGACCCAGACTGGTTGGGCCGCAGCGGGCCTAGCCCATGGAGTCGCGGTTCGTGGTACACCTCATTGCCGGGGTGGCCTCTTGTGGTTGGGTCCGCCCTTGTTTCCACTCGAGAGGGGATCCCCCCCCCCCCAGAGAACATGAATGGCTTGCAGGCCTTTCAGTTTTGGCCAACCAAGCAGCATCATGTGGCGCCGCCAGCTGAAACGCGAGACCCACCAAAGATGTCCTGCTCGGCGTAACATGGCTGGCTGAGTGTCGGCCACCCACCGATCTCTACCACAGCCAAGAAGCCGCGGTCTCTAGCACCGATGGCGTGGAAGTGTGCTATCACTTCTCCACGCTATCGGCGGGTGTCCCGGCCGCCCCTCTGCATCACTATGGCCAATGGGCCGCAACCTCCTATCCTGGTGGCATGGACATGCCACCACCCTCCTTGCGGCTGGCTAGTGTGCCAGCCATCTCTTGTTCCCTACTGGCACCGGTCTCCGAAAAACAACCTCGTGTCACTAGAAGAGCTCGGGTGGCCTGTTTTTTAAAACGAATGAACTATTTTGGGTCTCAGGATGTTAATTTTGTTCCAAGACCAATGAGGTCAGATTCCAATCTACTTGAAGTCTTTCCCACGAAAATCACATCATTCAATGAATTAGAAAAGGGATCAGGCCGTGTTAGCTTTTCCTGCACCCTCTACATTAAATCGGTAATAGGCGGCTTATGAAGATTGAATCACAATGTGGAATCCTGATGAACAAACAAGAAAAACCAAATTCAAAACCCCTACCTTGTTGTGTGTTGGATGTTCCGTGAGGAAGTAGATGGAGATGGTGATGTCAGTGTCTCCTCGAACGTCAGTTTGTTCAACGTTGGAGATGTTCTTAATTGGAGGATGTTCTTCCACCATGTTTTCCTCTCCACTAAAAGCTCTCCCAAAACCTCCCCTTTTCCAACGATCCCCAACCAAGAGGTGAGGAGCCAACTTTAATTGAGTTTTTTTTTTCAATTCAATTAAAGGGGCACATTAATTGGGGGAATTACAAGGGTTAACTCACATTAAAAGAGGAGTAAAGGGGGTCCCACCTCCAAGATTGAAATGATAGGCGGGAGGATATGTGTTTAAAATAAATTATATATATTTTATTTATCCTCTATGAACAATTTAAAAACCAACTCCCCCCTCAACCAACTGTGTTCGAGGTGAAGGTCTCCTTAAGCGAATATTGGAGCTGTGAGTTCAACGGTGTCCTCATATTTTAATTTTGAGCACTGGTTCAAAAGTTACAAAATTCCGTTTGTACATTTACTTAATGTACCTAAAAAAAGATCAAAAATTCATTCTAGGCACACCGGTCCTTGGAATCACATGCCGTTAATTTTTGTGGACTTGTAATATTTCCATATATATTAACAAAATACATGGAAAATACGATTCTTTACAATGGGGTCCCAAAATTGACCCAAGGATGTCCATGGTTGGACATGTATCATCCAATAGGGTTAGTACACATGTTAGTGTAATTTAATATTAATATAATATTATTTTTTACCCTAATTTACCATATTTACTCTTTAAGCATGGTAAATAAAATATTTACTGAATTTACAATTCATAATGTATAAAAATAAAAGTTACCTATTTATAAAATTTGGACCTCCTGATTCTAAATATGGAATCAATTTTTTCAAATTCAAAACACATACTATGAAATTATTAATATAAAATTAATCATGTTGCTGAGAAAATGAGTTTTAAAAATTAAAACATTGCAAAAGATTGAAATGTTTATACCTATGAATTTAATGTAAAGTTAATGATAATAGCATACATTATATTAAATGGTAAAAATAAAATCTATTAATACGTTAAAACCATTCAATATTATAATTTAACTAGATAAATTTTCTTGCTGAAATTTTTTTTAATTTAAATTTACCATATTTGTACTATTCATCAAAATATGAAATTTATCAGAAAAATATAAAAATTTATCAAAAGTCAATTTTTATGTCCTGATTCTAATTAAAAAATTTATATTGTTAAATATAACTTATAAAAGTTACATGACTATAATTAAAATGGGTGTGCCATCAAAAGGTAGTAAAACTACATTATTTTTCAAAATACTTTTTTTATCCGAAAAATAGGTTTTGATCTGATATCATGTGTAAAAGGAAATCTAATTTTATATAAAATTCTAAATTTGGTTAATATTATTCATAACATAAAGTTATATAATAATTATTAATATATTATTGTTTAGTGAAACTCAGTATTGTGTGCCACACAAGCTATTGATGAAGGTCACTCTTGAATGTAACGCAAGCCATGTCAGTGTTAAATGTAATGCAAGATTACTTTGGTGTTGTGTATAACACAATCAAAACGTGGCTCATTTATGTATTGAAAAAAAAATACTCATTGTTTTGTGAAATCAATTCAATCAGAACATGAAATTGTGTACAACACAAGCCAAGTATATTGTTTCATATACTACATTCTAATAAGTTGTTGCATGTAGCACAAGATAATATTGGCGTTGCCTACAACACAAGAAATCAATGAAATTAGAAAGAATCTATCTCATAAAATTTATGGGTGTTACATAAGGATATTTATCTTTATCTCAATTTGTTAATCATGAAGGAAGTATTTATTGAAGAATGTCTCTTAAATAGTTCTTCATTCCATGAGTTTTATTTCTTCTTCCTCCCAAGAATATTGGATCAGAGACCACCATTGATCGTATCCAATTTGAGATAATAGATTAAAACTATAACCATTTCTATTTCACTACATTCTAAGGCCATAGAAATATTCTTTATAGGCTTAATCCACTTCTTATTTATAATTAGATCATTAGTTCCACTAAAAATAGGGGGATTATATCGCATAATGTGACCCATCATTTGAAATTATCTCTATTTAATTGTTTGCAACATTTAAGAAATATTATTATCCATAACCTAATAAATATTCCAATGTATATCCCTATATTTCATCATTCCAATACCAAATATGTTGGTTTCTTGAGGTGGGAAACCTCACCAATTTTCTTCAGTATTGATACCATTCATCCTTCCAGGTGCTATTTCTAATTAACGGAATATACTTTATTAGCTTAGAAAATGGTGAATTTAAAATATGGTATAACACTCAACAAAAATTAAAAAATGCATCATAAATCATAAACCCTGGTAAATTTGGGAACATCCTAAATTTTAAATCCTTCATAATTATAGGTACAAAGAATATGAATTATTCGAAGGGTATCTCCTAGGGGTGTCAAACTAGGTGTGCAGTAAGGCTCATTTTCATGTACGAGGATAAGATCAAGTCAGGCCCGATGCACCTTTTCGTAGTCGGTTCCCCTAGGTACTTATATTTCAAAACCACTTATTGTATCCAGGAAAGGATATATTTCTTGTAATACCCCCATAATTTCTAACAGAGCAAAATTATAGGTTTTTTTCCTATAATTATCTTCTATTTTTAACATAGGGTTATGTCTGTTAATCTATGTTTTCTAAAGCTAGTTTCCAAGGATTCTGCAAAACATTTATTGATACCAACTATAAATACCCTACCCCAAATACTCGGAACTGGTTCATTATTGTATTAAATTGGCATAAATAAAAATAATTTAATCCCAAAGGACCAAATAGGATAGTATTATTGGTAAACCAGATACATATAAGATTTTTTATTATAGTTAATTCACTAAATAAAACATATATTTTTTCAAGGAAAATTTTGTTTCAACTTAGCATATCCTTGCATATATTTCATTGGTCGCTTCATTGATTCATCGCGAAATGAAACATAATAAGGTTAACGTAAAATTTTAAATAAAGACTATGTATTTCAGAATCTATAATCAATCAAGGATAAGAGTTAACATGGAAAGGTAAAAACTGAAGACACATGCAATATATTGAATAAACTGGGAAGGATTTTTGTAAAAAATATGGCATGGTAATAAATTAAAACAAAACCTATATAATCAATAAGTTTATAATGAAATTAATCCATATATAATGTAATTTTTTTTAAATAAATAGAGATAATAATAATTTAAATAAAGTAAATTCTTAATTGTTCGACTTCGTGTTTCCCAATAACATGATACCTTTACTCCCAATACCTAATCTCAATATAGTTTAAATATATGGTCAGATACCCATATATTCATCTTGGAAAAAAATGAAGGTTCTTTCACAAATGGATTTCATCTCATAAGACTGTTGATTCCTTTAGGGTCTTACTTTTTTCCCCAACCTATGTCATACAATTCCAATGAATTCTTCATAAATTGAATAATAGATTAAAAAAATATTTTTTTTATCAAAGCGTCCTATAACAATATGAAAGGTTTCTATACTATAAAGACAATGGGAATTATGATATTATACTTCATGTGGTAGTATACATACACAACACATAAGAAATAAGTGGTGAATAAGGCTTATGTCTAAAATAAGAAAAAGTTAGATGAAAAAATCCTTACCACATTGTAATCATTTATTTAAAAGGCCACATATTTATAAAACAAAATATTTTATTGGAAAATAACCTTGTAAAAATTTAAAATAAGCTTCAAAATATTATATCACCATGAAAGTTTGAAATTATAATCATTTCGAAAAAGTTAAAAAAACATTCCTTTTACATTTTTAATGAATTATATAAACTACTTTGTTCTGGAAAATGATCAGAAGATTAATTTTAAATACATTTTTAAAAGTAAAAAATGGGTATAAATGAATTTAAACAATCACTGAAGAATACTAAAAACCTTTTTGAAAAAATTTTTATAGAACACTAATAAGGAATATAAATATTCCACAGTGGATACTTAAATAAAAACAATCCTGAATAATAAGATTGTAAAATAACCCTTACCACATTATAATTAATAGAATTACATTACCCATGAAAGAAAGAAAATTATATGGATATGAAAAAACCATAACATTCGGAATAATACTCAGAAAATATTTTACTAGTTAGTATACACACCACACAAAATAATAAATTACTATATAAGGCATGTGTCACACATAAATAAAAGTGAGACAAAAAACTCTTACCTTGCATTTTCTTCTAGGTGAATTTACTTTAACATAATGTATAATGGCATTAGGAAAGTTATTATCTTATAAAAAAAATTAATCATATTTATAATATTATATATTATCTTCTTATAGTATCTTATTACTTGTTTGTAAGTAATATTTCATTATTTTTTCTATTTTGGGGGTTATTTACCTAGTTTTTTAGTATGTTTTTTCTTTCTAACTGTTTTTCCTATAAATTAGACCATAATTTAATAATGAATATAATTTATAAAATAATTTCAATAAAATATATATTGATGTATATATGTATTTATAACAATCCATGAAATTTTGAGATAAGAAATGAAATGCACAATTCCTGAAGATGGTAGGTCGTACGTACGCATGAATACTACATCCATTTTGTAGATGTTTTAAAATAATTAAAAGAAAATAATATATATATGTGTGTGTGTGTGTGTGTGTGTGTGTGTATTTTTATTAAATTATCATATTTATGTATCAAGTGACACATATTCTTTTTAAAACCACCCTTTATGTGTTTCATGTACAGAGTGAATGAATCACATCCCTTTGAGGAGGTTGTAGTCAACACTTCCACAAACAATATTATTGTATTTACACAAAATGGAATAAATGAAGTTATGTGTTATATAGTAATTACATGTGTAGTAATACAGTATAAATATCATATATATATATATATATGTCATATAAAAGTAGTGTTTCTATCACAATTCTCAACCATGATAGGTGGTAAAGGAAAAAACGACATCACTTAACTAGATGGTAGTTTAAAATTCATGAATGGTTTATTTATTACCCATTTGATGGACGTGTGTATAGGTATATATAGAAAACCTAACATAAAAAATATAAGAGAGTTTATATTTATATTATTATTATTTTAAATAACTTAATTTTAAATGTTGAAAATAAATTTTTTTATTTGAGGAAATTATTTAAACTATATTAGTATGTGTTTTGATGATTTATTTGATCAATGATTGGATAAAATAAATATATTTTATTTAGATTATATAAATATATGACATAATATAAATTGAAATTTAAAATTTTTATATTTCATATAATACAATATATTTAAAAATAAAAAACATATAATAAACAATGTGAAATAGTTCATATTGGGATACAAATATAAAGAATTTATATTCAAAAATATAGTTTGTCCATAATTTATAGAAAAATTGTAAAATGTTTAATTTTATATTTATTAGTGGATGGTTCATAAATGTTTACCTATTGTTTAAAAAAATTAATTTTTTATTTAGTTATTATTCACACTTTTATTCACAGATATTGTTTTTTATATTTTGAATATTTATTTGTATGGTTTAGCTTAATTTTGTTAAATTGATTCCATATATTATCATAAAATAATTTTAGGAGTTTCATGCATGATATGGTGATAGATTTAGTTTTCTTATACCTTTAATTTATCTTTTATTGGTCTATGATTTTCAGTTTAGAATATTATTTGGATTTATACATATTAGTGATGGATTTTATGGTATCATTTGATGATTGATAACAGATGATCCAAACCCATATATTCACAATCAATCCTATATAGAATCAATGTGCATGAAAAAAATTAACCAATTACTAATTTAACTAATGTGGCAGCATCTATGTTAATGATATTTTATTAATGTTCCACATCAACGAAGTAAAAATATGTTTCCTTTCTCTATAGGTAATCCACTAGCCTTTGTATCTTTGTTCACAACAACAGGATAATTGTAAACCGAGAGGGATTTAATCTCTTTCACCATTTCTAAAAAATGATTCTGTTGTATGAAAAAAAATATTTATAATTATTTCATGAATGTAATGATTATTAAATTATAGGGATAAAATCCCTTTTTAGATTTATCCTCAATGATCATTAAATATATAATATGTTAACTATATAAAATTTATATTGTGTCATATTTTGTGTTTCTTCCCATTAGTGAATCCATTAAACCCTTTCAAAAATATTCAGGCCTTATAAAATATATTTTTAATGTATTATAAATGACTAAAAATTTGTGTGGGTGATGTGGTGTAAGTGTCTATGGCGAGAGCATATTATGTTGGGTGCAACCTATCTTAGTTTTCATCGCATACACACCAAACAATGATGAAACCAATGTAATATTGAGCTTAGGCTTAGTGATAAATTGGCACCAGTGTATCCCTAATTAATATTAAACTGATTTTAGTTCACATCCAAATATGTCCCACTTGTACTAAATTCCAAAATGAAATTATGAGAAACATCATATGTCTTTATTAATCACCAAAATCTTTTTTTTTTTGGATATGGTTCTACAACATCATTTTATTTTGAAAAAGAAACTTCATCCAAAACCTATTACTTATCTAAATTCCTAACCAAGAAATCCTATAGGACATAGTAGAATTAACAAATAAAATTATATCCCTATTTTATTGTTGAATGAAAAGTGAAGTCTCTTGAAAAGAATAAATACTACTCATTATACTAAGGGGTCTCATGTGATCTCCATTAAATATAACCATATCTCATATGAACATGTCCACCAGAAATTATATTTTGTAAATCATATTTATAACTATATAGACCCTTTTTTCCACAACACTGAGTGGCCAATAGACATTGAATAATTTCAATCTGGTATATGTCATCTCATATTTTCTTAGTTCATTGAAAAAGACTGACTGGGTCAATAAATACATTATATGGAAATGATTTAGTGCATGATAACATCACATATTCCTGATCCATGTAGTTTGATAAATCTATTGTATCTCAATAAAGTATAGACATATGTTTCCTTAGTCTAATTCAATAAAGGTATGGAATTATCAACTTTTCATATAATTTGACCAATCCCATCCCAGTCAAGCTTTATCCAAACATATAATCCTCAACACACTCAACCACCACATAATTAGTTAATTCGAAATTAATTTCATAAGAAAGGTATAAAATGATATAGTTTCTCTTCTTAGGTATATCCCTAACATCAAGTAATAATAATTTATTATAAGTATAAATCTAAAATTATTTTGATGATTATATGACATTCCATGGGATATAATTGGAAGGCCAGTCCAAATAATATTTCACCACTTATTATCAAATCAGTAAACTACTCATGATAATCTTTCCATATCATCACAACCCATACTACTCTTGATCATCAATTAGGAAAATATCAATGATATACTTTGATGGTATGTTATCATTCCAACATTCATGTAATGTAAATAACAGTATTTATTATTGTATGATATAAATAGATTCACTTATTTATAACAACATGAAATATGATGAAACTATTGTATTAATTTATTAAGTGTCATATACTAATAGACTCTATAAAACCCTCATGATTCTATTGTGATAACAGTTTTATCAATAAATTTACTAAATTGACCTATATACAACCCAAAAAACATTATATCACACATCTCAATAATCTATTGAAATATATGGTATTTTCAATTTATGTTCTATTTAATTTCGTGAGATAAGGGTTTCTGGACCTAATTGATGGACCAATTATTATAACAGTAACTCAGAATCATTCCCTAAATTCTATTAACCACCCTAAGTTTGTATATGGACATCCTAATCAAAACAACATCCTTCAGTGTATCTAATAAAGTGATATATTATTTGTCTATTTTCGAGTCTGTTATGGTGTCTTATTGATAATTCATCCAAATGACAGCTTTATAATTTCAATAAAATAAGAAACTATAATTAAACCCCATGAAATTATAATATATTATTACCTTTAAATTAGATAATTTGTTTGATAGGTGTCTCCACATGCAGAACTAATCTTAAACAAAACAATGTTATATTTTGATAAAATATAACTGTTTAAGTATATCCATTAAAACAATTCTATTTAATCAATGATAATTAATATAAGTAAAAAATTTATGAAATGTATGAAAAAATAAAATAAATGATACTTTTAATTTTAATTAAAATCATTTAGTTTCCCAAAAATGGAAAAAAAAGATCATTTATTCTTTATAAAATTGTTTTTTTAATTATATTTATGTGATACAAATTTCTATTTCAAAACAAATATGACTACCAATAAACTAGGTTTGATATTAATAACATGTTAATGAGAATTTAGTTAGTAAATTATTTGAAATAATAATAATATCAATCAATAATTTAAATTGTCATTTTCTAATAAAAACAGTTTTTCAGTATATTTTATGATTTTATTAATAAATGAATTTATAAATTTTTGAATATTAAATAAATATAATTTAACATCATTTTTTAATCTCTCATATTAAAATTGACTTAGTATAAATGTTTTAGTATTTTATAAAAAATTATTTTTTGTCAAAAATACAGATTTATGATGAATAAATTTTCCATGATTTTATAATTATGTATTAATAAACTAAAAGGTTTATGGACCATTTTATAAATAACATTTAATTTTAAGAATAAAATTATTTTTATTAAAATATTATATCAACTTATAAATCATAAAGAAAATATTTTTATATCTAATTAAAATATTACTTCAATATAAGAAAATTTACTCATTTCTCAAAATTAATAATTTTTTAAGGGAGATCCGGTTTTAGATTTCCATTGAGGACTTATATAATTTATTTTTTTATAATAAAAAAATATTCTTCATTTAAATTAGTATCCAATATAATTTTATCTTATATATAAATTTAAATCATAAAAACATAATTCTTCTAAAAACTATTTTTCTGAAATTAAATCTATTTATCTTATAAATTACCTTACAGACCTTAAAAGAATTATATTTGAAAAAATTATTTAAAAATTTTAAATCTTAAGTTTAAAATTGGGTAAAATTTTCAATCTTTTTATATTTTATAAAAATTTAATACTAAGGTAAAAATTACATTTCAAAGGTAAAAGTAAAAGGGTTAAATTGAGTTTTACCAAGAATAAAAAATAAAAAAAAATAAAAAACACCTAGAAATGAATTATTTTTATTTTTATCTACCAATAAATGGTTCATCTACACATTTTTTCACATTTTATTCATTTAACCTTGAATAATGTCATGGAATTGTTGATAAATGTAAATGTGTTACCAAAACTGCCCTTTCATTCACTTATAAAAGGGTAAGATCTTCACTACTTATATACATTCCATAACATAGAGTCCATCCTTTATAATATTAAATTTTACTCTACCTAGAAACATATCCCAATATCATAATCCCCTTTCACAAATATTTTTCCTATTCCTTTCAAAATCTAGTGGATTTCCTAGGAAAATCTGAGTCCCCAACGTGAATATTATCAACTATTTTGTTTTAAATATTCATTTAATTATTTAAAATTTATTCTAACCACCCAGATATAATTATATTAATATAAATTATATTAATTAATTTTATTATATTAATGTTATTATCATTTTAATTAATATACATCATGCTTTAAGAACAAACCAAATCGGTGTTCATGCATTGTGCAGACTATTAAATCCGTAATGTAATGATTTTTTTCCTTATACACCTTACAAGGTTCGATATAAAAACGGTATTTAAGGATAAATTTAAAATTTTTTATATCATTAATGTTACATTTTAAAAAAAAATTATAACCTATAAATTATATGATCAACAAACTATCATCATTAATTTAATCGTTTAAATTATGCATCCTAAAAGGAAAATATTTTATTAAATTTTTTTAATGTTTTTATATCCATTACTTATTCTTCTATATATATAAACCCAAATCATGGTGAACATTAAAATTTCATCACTATTTTAAAATACTTAAAATATTTCAATAATTTGCACCCAAATTACATATTAGGTAATTCCATTGGAAAAATGGAAACATAAACAACTGCTTCATAACACATCCACTTGTTATCCGACCTATTTCATCATAACTAGACCAATTATTTATTAATAAGACTTATTGATTTTTTAATGTCCTCTGGAAAATAGAAATAATAAAGGATGACTATATATTCTCAGTAAGGGTAAACATGGAAGATATATAAGCATGATAATAATATAAGGTTACAGAAACATGAGCATAATGTTTGAATATCATACCCTTCATATCAAAAAATCATATACAAGATTCATGGTATAAAGAATGGAATTTCATAAGACATGAATCATAAGGAAATAATTAAAATAATATATTTAAACATAATATAAGAACAAGTCATCAAATTTGTGGATGACACATTAGTATATAAAATTATTTCCATAGTAGTCAAGGCATCGCTATCATGACCATCTTAGTAATATGGGTTCACTTCCATTACCATAATGGGATTCTTGGTTCACTCCCATAACCTTCTTTGTTTTCATGGTTCACTCATATAACCATCTTGGCGGGCAAGGTCCTTCATGTCTATCTCAAGATATATAAATCAATATACAGTGCATGATAGGGAGATAGTGGTCCCACCCATCTCAAAATAAAATCATACATACATGTTCCATAGGATCCAAAACAATCATATCATTACCTATGAAATAAAAAGGGAATCATAAACATGTAATCATATCATAATTGGTGTAAAGATACATATTTACTAATCATTTCATTAAAAGAATAACCATTATACGAAGTGGGTTTCTGAAACATCAATCCATAAAAACATATACCATTTAGAGAAAAAATATGAATGGTATTCCTGAAATATAAAAAATCATTTCATCTTATATGGGGAAGTATTTTGGAAGATCACTTGTAACTTGAAATTTCCTTAAAAATAACTTTTTAAAACGTAAAACACTTTTAAAAACATTTATTTTGAGACCACTATGAAAAAATATAAATTAAGCATAACAATTAATTTAAATCATTTCTTTAAGAAAATATACATTCTTCTTTGAAATTGTTTTCTTATCTTAAAATGTGATAAAATTTTGAAAGAAAAAATTATATTTGAAAGTATCCTTGTTATATTATAAGTAAATATTCAAGATAATAAGGTTTCCTGGAAGGGTAAAAAAATTTCATTCCATATAAGATAAAATAAAATACTATTCTCTTACTTTTTTTAGAATAGTCAAAATGTACCTTGTTAGGAAAACGACAAAAGATGCCTTTCAAAAAATTTAATAAAAATTCATAAATGAGTAAATATGAATTTAAATTTTTTATGAAGAATAGTAAAAATATTTTGGAATATATTTTTTTAGAAATATAGATATGGAAGATAAATATACCCCAACAAGTACTTATATATAAAAAATCTCAGATAATAAAGACATTGTGAAATTAACCCTTACAAATTTATAATCAGTAGAATCATATTCCCCGTGAATGAAATAAAATTATATGGATACTAGAATTCATTAATATTATGTTTAATATTCATAAAATAAATTAATTTGATGTATATATACTATGTATAAGAAACATGTAGTGTTGGAGGCATGTGTCTCAGAGAAGTAAAGCTGAGACAAAAATCTCTTACCTTAGGTAATATTCTCTCCATATGTGTTTGAAACTCAAATATAGTGGTTCTAAACAAATTTTAACTTATTAAATAATAATAATAATATTTATTATATCATATAGGATTAATTTATGAATTTACATTACACATTTATTAACAGCTCCATGTTAAAGAAACATTTCGAGTAATAATTTCTTTGTTTATCATACGTGTTTTGACATTTATTTTCACGATCCTATTACATAGATCATGATTTAATATCTTATGTAATGTAAAATTGATATATATATACATATAATTTATATTTAGTATATATATATACATAATACATATGTTAAATGGAAGACACCGTTCATTGATATAGTAAGTCGTACGGATGCATGGTCGATGATATCATTCTATTAATGGTAAAAGGGTGAGGAATTAAATAGTATATTAAATAAACAGATTCAATATAATATCATATTTATTATTTATATCAATTATATCCATCATTTACCAATCCAAATAAATTAGTGATGATAAATTCATTACACCAAGATGTGGAGATGGTAATCTGTATATTCAAACACGTGGTGCTTTTGATTTTCATATGATGAATAAATGGTGGAATATGGTTTCTCCATAATAATAATAACATATCAGAATATAGTATATACTAGATTTATAAATTTATAATGGAATCAACACATGAATAAAAAGTATAAGAAGAAGAAATTTTGAAAGAGGTTGTAAGAAGATTACTTCTTCTTCAACGATCTCTATATAAATCACCTCTTAGGGATAGTAGAGTTGGTCGTTTGATAGACCTACACTGCCAGAATGTTAATAAGTAATTTCATAATGGAAATGGTTAGGGTTTTGTCGTGCTTTAAGACTCAAAGTGGTGTGAGTAAGTAATGGAGGATGTTCCATTTTATAATTGAGGTGAGGGGAACAATTAGAAATCATCAAAATATTAAAATAAAATAAGATTATTCTATATCTAAATACATACAAAAGAACCATAAATGAAATTTAGAATAATTTTTCAACCAAATCCTATCCCCTTGTGATTATTTAACATTTCTATATTTTTTAATAATTTATTAATAAATTAATTCAATTAGATATCATATTGTCAAATTTATTACTATTCATTTAATTTTACTTCAAATACATAAATAAAAAGTGATAATTCGAATCTAATTCATTCAAACGTCTATAATATATCTTCTAGATCTAGGATATTCATTATAAGCATTAAATATTCCAAAATATATCAGAATTCATATTATTAAATAAACTTATTTTATTTTTTGATTTATGAAATAAATATTATTTTCGCCTCGAGGAAGCTTTTAAGGTAATTATATAACATATAAAAATTCAAAATAAGATTAAACAATTAAAATTATTTCATTTATATCAATATATAAATTTATATTCTTATATTGATTGATTTTTTCCCTAAGTGGACACATAAAATATATTAAGTACAAGAGAGTGATACATTATAACAATCTTTCATTTCATTAATATATAATTTATTTTCATAAAAAAGATTCAATTAAAGAACAAAAAGTCAATCATAATGTTATATGGGCATAATCCTTTTCATCGAATAATTTTTTTTTGGCCTTTTTTGGTTTTATTCTAAATCTTTTCCGTTTGATTTACCCTTAATTAATCTATTATGATTTTATTTGTGGTAACATAATTTAAAATATTAAGTGGTCATAAATTATTACCTATATACGGTAAATTTGACATATATGGACACTTTATGAGATTTTAGAACATATCATTTTACATTTATATTTTTTAGATATTTTTTTGATTTTTAATTACTTTAATAAAATTTTATTTTTATAAAATACTATTAGTGTCCATTTTTAAACAATTGACAACATTTCCTTTATATAAAATCAAAAAAACAATATTATTTTGAAAAAAACATTTATATAATAACCTGGAATTTTCAATAAAAACATTTCACGATTTTTTGATGTGAATGTGAGACTAGGATCTGAGACAACACGTGATTCCAAGGCATGGGCCACCCAGAATACTTTTCCTAACATTCTTTATGTGCGTTCATTAGATGTGCGAGTGATTTTTCTTAACTTTTGATCTGGTGCCCATATTGAAAATATAAGGGCACCATCGAATCCAGAATATTGGGTTTCTCTTAGGGGGACCTAACATCGGTCAGTGAAGATCAACTGGGAATGATATTTTTCAGACCTTTTATTAAAAAAAATTAAAAAATATATTTTATTTTCTATATCACTGAACGGAATAGTTGCGTAATGGAAGTCTAGCGACGGAATAGTTACACATCAATAAATTAAATTTTACCCTTTGACTATATAACTTCATTGTGCATGTGGTTATGGAACCCTGTTAATTATGGTTCATTAATATGCCACATTAATGAACGCAGCGTTGCGAGGGTTCTCTTTAATTGTAACCATTTGTTTGCTAACGAATGGAATAAACGTCGGAGAACCTCTAACGAAATGTCGAAATATTTCATCCTCAATGAGGAATGATGGATCCCGGTGAAGAACAACCTAGAGGAAGAGACTGAATTCAAAGAGCGGTGGTGAGCACAACCGAATCACAAACCAATGACAATGAAGAAGGAGGATCCATCGATCGTCATCCATGTACGTTTCATCCAGGTAGGGGTTTTTGTTTTTGATATTTTGATATTCCTCCTTCTCTATTATTGATTTATACAAAAACACGGATGAACCGACCATTGGTTACATCTTCAGATCATTCTTTAAACACAGGTTGTTGATGTAGGGGGAACAAGTTGGAAGTTATTTCTAAATTCAATTACTATGGAAAATACCCCTTATTAAAACGCTAACGCGGAGGGTGTGGGCCAATCCGAACAAGGCTCAGACTCTTTGCCAATATTGATGTTCTAGAGTTTCTCATGCACACCAAGGAAATGTGATGATAGTGCAGAGATAGGGGTCATGTAGTGGAGGTGGTGAACCAAGAGGCTCATAGGCGCAGACGGAACCTGGAAAGGACCATCGGACCACATCTGGTGGCCCACAGAAAGAACCACTGGTGAGCCATGTTGAGGGTGGGCGATGATGGATGGAGGAGGCCCGAAACAATTGGTTGTGGGAGGTGGGAAGGTGGCGCACCATGGATCACCACGGTTTCTAGAGGCAGCTGGCCTGATCCGACCATGTGGGAGAATGCAGGAGCCCGCAGGCGTCGGTGCCAGTAGTAGCCACTGCCAGCAAGCTGCAGCAGGAGGGGGCGGCGCGGCCCCATGCTGCACTGCATCAGCAAGAGACCAGTCAGCCACCTGGATGATTGTTTCACGTAGTGGGGTAGCACCCCACTTTCCAAATGAAACAGCCACACATCCCCAGGGACAGCTGGAGACACGGTCCGTCTTCAAGTAGACTGGGCCGAACGAATCGGCCGGACTCGTGGCCCAACAGGCCACTGTGGGTGGGCCGATCCCCACCTAGCAGGCTGGGCCAACTAGGGCCCAGGCCCTTGAACCAGTCGGGATGACCCCAACAGGCCGGACCCAGTGGACTGATCTGACCCTTAATAGGCCAAACCCGAGCAGGGTCAGGTAGATCTCGGGACATATTGTGTCGGGCCAGCCTAATCGAGTCGAATCGGGCCCAGACCCAACCAACCCCAGAATAAAAAAACTCCCATAACTGATGAACTCAATGTTCATTTGACATGCCATCAGTGGTTTTAGAACCCATTTTTTTAGAAGCGGTCCCTTTTCCATATTCTAGCAGGCCCGACCAAGCCGGGACGGACCGAGTTGTGATCACCCATATCTCATGAAAAGTGGTGTAACTAACAAACAGGGATTATGATCGATGCGTCATCTATGGCATAAGGACCCTCATGACAATGTGGTTCATTGGAGATAATATAAATGTGTTTTTAAAGAGTTTCAATTGTGATAGGGGTTGGATCAAACGTGAATAAAACTAATCCCTTTTTATAAAAGTGTCCATGTCTCACTCACTGGGCATCTGATCAACATGTCATCTGTTACGTTGGGACCCCTATGATAGTGCAGTCCCTTGGGTATGATTTTTTCTGGACATCCAAATGGTTGAAATATGACCGATGTCTTGAAGAGTGGAATCTTCCGGAGATGAGGCGTGCTTCGTGCGGAAATCCAGTGGCTAGTTGTGACATGAAAAAAGAAGAGCCACCAATATGAGTCAGCATCAGAAACTCTAGAGTGGGATGATCAATTTTTTTGAATAATCATCCCTACCTATGTACAAGTGACAAATATGGTTCAGCACCAGTGACCAATACGGGTCACCACCAACAACCAATACGAGTCAGCACCAGCGAACAATAAAGGATAACATCTAATGACCAATACGGGTCAGAAAACAGTGACCTATATAGGTTAGCAGTAGAGTTATTATGAATAGAATGATCTAGATTTATGACTAGTCTTTTGTATTTCAGTAACCTTGAAGTTATACCATTCGAGTGAGCTATCTTTTTTTCTTTGTGATTTATGATTTAGATCATGATTGTGATATTACCTTTGTGGTATTTCTTGTGATTTTTCCTTTGTGTATTATTGAGCAGTATTCGGGGGTCACATGGTATACTAATGAGTTCTTATACTCACCCCTACACGGGCTCTTCCCGCAGGCCTGTGTCTGATGCAAACTTCTGAAGCTCCAAGGAAGATTTTGGAGGTTTGGGACTTGGTGGAGCTTGGTGCGATGAGATCAGTCAAGATCCTCTTCATTTACTTCATAATTATAGCTACTACCCTCATGGAGAAGCTCCAAGGAAGATTCAATAACTATTTTCTTTGTTTTTAGTTTCCAGGGCTTGTAATCTAGCCCACTGTTTTTAGTTTACCGTTGTACTTGTGGTTGTACTTTACTATCATGGTGGTAACATACTTTTGTTGGTTGTTTACTTGAGTTTCCCTTTTTGAGTGTGTACGGATCACTATGGAAATTCCTTCCATGTTCAAGAAATGCCTTTAGGTTCTAGTCACCAACCCCTAGCCTATGGAAGGCGAGCCTGGGGTAGTCACGTCCGAGCCCCGTGGGACGGGTCTTGACAAATTGGTATCAAAGGATAGTCGGTTCTACAAGAATAACAAAGTGTCTATTTTTAATGAGGAAACAGTGTAACGTGTCTTGAGTTCAGTTTTCATTACAGTTAGTCTTTTTTTGGTTTGACGGTTGATGTATCCATACACCAAAACCCTAAATTCCGTTTTCCAACTCTGTACATGAAAACACTGATTGCTAGTGTTTTGAAAATTTTTCATGATCATTCTTGAGTCATCTCACCAGGTATAACTTATTGATCCTGGAACATATGTTTCTTATAGGATTCCTCCATGAAGACAACCGTATAGGATTTCGGTTAAAGATCATGATAGTGGCCCACCGAGCGATGAGGCTTCGGTATGGGGACCACTCACAGCACCTTCAGGTGGTGTACCAGTAGCAACACCACCCGTTAAGAAACATATGTTACTAGTGGATCATGAACGCACTACTGAGAAAGTTGCATGAGTTCTAGAGACAAAGGACTATGAGGTTTTGAGTCGAGATGGACCCCCAATCAGTACAGGACAGGCTTGAGGCGGTTTCGTGGGTCTTCCACTTAGTTTAGACACACACCGAAAAGATGGCTATCTTGGTCGCTAGCCTTCTTCAGGGCTCTACAGGATGATGGTGGACCTCTATGCTCTTGGTGTATGAGGAGACGACCCTCACCTAGCTAGACTATTAGAGTTGTTTCTGGGTGTAGTTCATGTCAGCGACACTACATTGTGTGCATATTCATGAGATGTTGTATCTGCCATAGGGCACCCAGACTATGGATCAATACTAGGAGAGAATTTATGACCTCCTCTGATACTCAACCAACATGGTATGAGACCCTTAATTCAGGGACCGGGCCTTTGAGCAGGGTCTCCAATGAGAGATTAGAGTTTTTAATTGTTATCTCAGCATCCCGACACAGGATGGGGTGCAAGAGAAAGCGTTGTTGATGGATAGATTCCATGCCAAGAAGAAACTGATAGTGAGAGGACCTACTAAATGATAGGTAGAAGATATATTTTTAGCTGGCAGTAGAGATACGATGCAGATGTACTTGTGGGATAGACCTTCTTAAGGGCAGCCTCGGGATGCAAGTTCAGAGGTGCGAGGCTCGAGAGGCTGAGGGAGCCACCAGTGAGGCATGATCTGTTTTTCCTATAAGGGAAAGTGTCACAGAACTCGAGTATGTCTGAATCCCTATGTAGATGATCACTATACAGTGGAGGGGCCTTCGAGGAAGCGACAATGGTAGGAGGATGAGAATAATCTAGGCGGTAGATGAGGCAGGGGAGAAGGATATGTGGTGGGAGTTGGTCGGGGTCACCAGGCACTACCACCACCACCCCCAGGCGGTCCACCACGAGCTCAGGGAGCCTGTGGATGGGGGTAGGCCTAGATATAGGAAGTAGAGCCTCACAATAATAACTTCCTTGAGATGATATGAAGTACAATCTATATCTTATATACTTTAGTAGCAGTTCTTATCAACACAACTGGTATCTATTATATCTTTTTTGTAGACTTAATTTGGGACTCTAAGATTCTGACTGAGCATTTAGGTCATCCTTTTTATTTGGATACTCCTACGAGGGGAGATTCAGGGGTCACCCACTATTACTGATAGTGTGACTTACAATTGGAGGAGAGAGTTTCAGATGGGATCTTCTAGTAGCAGTGTTGAATCACTACAACGCCATTCTAGGCATGGACTAGCTATTAAGAGTTCATGCACAGATTGACTACTTTAGAGATATAGTGCGATGTATATGCAGAGATGGAGTCCAGTTTTCTTTTGTTGGTGATAAGAAAAACAGAGAAGTGCGAGATGGACATGCACTCTGGAGGGTGCATCTGATTACATAATAGCTGACTTGCATGACTTTCGACACAATGGATGAGTTGAGTCTATAGTTCCCAGCGGTGGTTGCCAAGTATAACTAGGTATTTCTAGAAGATTTCCCATTGCTGTCTCCTCATAGATAGGTAGACATCCATATTGAAATGTACCCAATAACAACAATAATATCTACACTAGAATATTGGATGGCCCATGTGGAGTTCTGGGAGATGAGGGTATAGTCGGAGGACTTATCGAGGAAGGGATTCGTAAGGCCCGGTGTTTTTCCATGGGCATCCCCAGTGTTGTTTTCCATGAAGTTAGACAGATGTATGAGGCTATTCATGGACTTATGATACCTACCCCAGGTGACCATGAAGAACATGTATCATCTGCCGATGATCGAGGATCTCATCGACCAGCTAAAGTGTGCTCGTTTGTTTTCAAATATACACCTCAGATCAGGCTATCACAAGCTCAGGGTATAAGATAATGACATACCAAACATAGCCTCTAGATGTCAGTATGGCCATTATGAATTCTGGTTGATGCATTTCTCCATGACCAACACTTCAACAGTGTTCATGGGGCTCATTAACATGATCTTCTAAACATACCTCAATCACTTCATGGTTTTCTTCATCAAAGACATATTGGTGTACTCAACGTCCGAGGAAGAGAATGTTGTACACTTGAGGATAGTTTTGAAAACACTATATGAGCACCAGTTATATGGGAATATCTCAATGTGTGGGTTCATGATAAAGAAGGTCCACTTCATGGGACACATCATCTCATAGGTTGTAGTTTTAGTGGATCCAGCAAAGTTCGAGGCAGTATTTTCTTGGGAGCCACCCATGAATGTTATTGTGGTGTGGAGCTTCCGTTCATTGGCAGGATACTATCAGAGCTTCATACACAATTTCTCTAGAGTAGAAGCACTTATGACTTCCGTTAAAAGGAAGGGAAAACCATTCCTATGGTAAGAGACATGTCAGTATATATTTTATGAACTAAGGTAGAGCTTGACCGGGGCTCCCATCCTGAGGTTGCTGGTGGAGGGAACTGACTACGTGGTTTAATGTGATGCATTAGGTACTAGACTTGGTTGAGTCTTGATGCAGGAGGATGCAGTGATTTTTTATGGCTCACAATAGTTGAGGCCTCATGATAATAATTATGTGATTCAGGACTTGGAGTTTGAGGAAGTAGTCTTCGCACTGAAGATTGGTTACACTACCTGATGGGCGAGCAGTTCATTGTTTACTTAGACCATAAGAGTATCAGATATATATATATTCACATATAAAGATCTGAATCTGAGATAGATTTGTTGGCTAGAGATCTTCCTGTACTATGACTTTGAGATAATCTGTACTCTGAGGAATGGGAACATAGTGGAAGATGCACTTAGTTAGAGATTGAGTTCATGACTACTGAACGATGCTTCAGAGTAGTTATCCTCACTTCAGATATCCTATGTTGATAGAGATGAGACAGTATACCTCTATTCAATGGTAGTAGACTTTATACTCCTTCAGTGAGTCATGGAGGCACAACTCAGAGATAGCAACTTCAAGACTACACGTGCTCAAATATCCTCAGGCCATGCACCTGACAGATAATCTGAAGGTGGGAAGCATGTTATCCTTTGCAGAGTATGTACAGATGTACTAGGGGCGTAAGAGATGAGGTGTTAAGGGAGATTCATACATCCCCCTTAGTAGTAAATCCATGAATGATTAGGATGTATTATGACCTCTGGCATCAGTACTGGTGGCCAGGGATGAAGAATGCTTTGATGGAGATTGTTTCTAGATGTCTCTCTTTCCATCAAGTGAATTCTATGCACCAGCTACCAGTAGGCTTGTCCCAACCCCTCAAAATACCAAAGTGGAAGTGGGAATGAATATCGATGGACTTAGTGATTGGGTTACCATGTATGTTCAAATGGCACAATACCATCTGGGTGATCATTGACTGAGTCACCCAGTCGGCTAACATCCTTTCTATTCGAGAGAAGGGTTTGGTAGAGTGCTTGTGACATCTCTACGTTTTGGAGATCATGTGACTTTACTGGGTGCCTTCGATAATAGTCTTAGACCATGATGCATGCTTCACATCCTAGTTGTGGGAAGGATTGCAGGAGGCTTTTGGGACTCATTTTCACTTTACCACATCTTTTCGCCTGTAGACAGATGGTCAGACTGAGCATACCCTCTAGACCATGGAGGGAATGCTTCGTGTAGGTGTCATATTTTTTGGTAGCATTTGAAAGGACCACCTTACCATGGTGGAGTTTGCATTCAACAACAACTATCACTCCACCAATGGTATGGCCCCTTTTGAGGCATTGTACGTACAACCGTGTAGATATCCCTTATGCTAGATAGATCCAAGAGAGCCACCACTTGTGGGCCCATAGAAGGTATGGCCTACCACTGAAAAGGTGAATGTCATCAGAGAGTGGATAAATATTTCATAAAGCCGACAGGAGTCCTACGTTAATAGGCGATGGAGAACACTAGAGTTCTAGGAGGGGGACCAATTATTCTTTCGAGTATCCCCTCTATGGGGAATACATATTTTTGGTCGAGGTAGAAAACTCTCACCGTTATCAGACCATTTCTGATACTTTAGAGGATTGGAAAGGTGGTGTAACACTTTGCACTGCCACGGTAGTTGGAGAGGGTGCATGACCTCTTCCACGTATCCCAGCTGAGGAGATATGTGAATGACTCATCTCACATCATCAACCATGAAGAGATGGAGATTGACTATGCGGTGACTTTGTGGAGTACCCGATGGAGATAGAGGATTGATAGGAGAAAATCCATCATGGGCAGTTGATACCTCTGGTAAACTTTCTATGGTAGCACGAGAATCTCCAAGAGATCACATGGGAGAAAGAGGTTCATATGCATGCCTAGTATCCCACTTTCTTTTTGTTTCCTTGTTTGTATTTTAGGGATATAAAACCCTTATGTGAGGAGAATGTAATAACCTGGAATTTTAAATAAAAAAATTTCATGGTTTGTTGAATTGAATGTGAGACCAGGCTTTGAGATGGAATGTGATTCCGAGGCATGGGGTACCCTGAATACTTTTCTATACTTTAATTAAGTATGTGCAGTAGACGTGTGAGTGGGTTTTCATAACTTTTGAATCGGTGCCCGGATTGAAAATCTGAGAGTACCATTGAATCCAGAATACTGGGAATCACCTAAGGGGGCCCTAACTTCAGTCGGTGATGGTTGACTAGGAATTATATTTTCAGACATTTTGTCAGAAAAAAATAAAATAAACATATTTTATTTTCTGTAACCGCTAAGCAGAAACACTAAATAATGTAAGTCTAGCGATGGAACGGTTATGAAGCCATAAATGACGTGTTACCCTTTGACTGTGTAACCTCACCGCACATGCAGTTATGGATAACTGTTAATTGCGGTACATTAATGAACCGTATTAATGAACGCAGTGTTGGGTCGTTTCTCTTTATTTATAACAATTTGTTGGTGAATGAATGGAAAAAACATGGGGGAACCTCCGATGAAAAGCTGATGGATTTCTTCCCCAATGAAGAATGAATGATTTCAGCAAAGAACCACCTGGAGGAAGAGACCAGATTTAGTGAGTGGTGATGATTGCCACTGGATCCCGAACAGACGATAACGATAAAGGAGGTTCCATCATTCGTCATTAGAGGACGTCTTATCTAGGTAGGGGTTTTTGTTTTTGATATTGTGACATTCCCCTTTCGCCGTTCTTGATTTATATGAAGAACACGGATCAACCAACCAAAAGGATGATCTACGGATTGTTATTTAAACATGGTAGGTTGATGTTGGGTTATATTTCAGGATTTATTTATATATTCCCTGATTATTTCTAGAACCCCTTGTTAAAACGCTTACATGGAGGGCATGCGCCAATCCAAACAAGGCCCAGAATCTCCGCCAATCATGTTGTTTTTGTGTTTCCCGTGTGTGGCATGGTAGTGTGGGGACAAGCCAAAGATAGGGTTCACAAAGTGGTGGTAGTGACCCGAGAAGAATATATGTGTAGATGGCACCCTGAACGGACCACTAGAGCACATCTGGTGGCCCGTGGAAAGAACCGCTGATGCACTATGTCAGCAGTGGCCAGAGGAGGCCCGCAGAAACTGAACGCGGGCTGTGGGAAGGCAGTATGTCATCACACTCTACCACGGCCAGAGGCGGCTGGCTTGATCCAGTTGTGCAGGAGAAGGGTGGTGCCCGCAGGCGCTACATGCGACAAGAGTGAGCAGCATGACCCTACGCCGCACCACATCGGCTGGAGAGCTGTCAGCCGCTTGGCCAACCGTTGAACATGGTGGGGAAGCACCCCACCATAAGGATAAAATTTCCTCGTGTTCATAGTGATAGCTAATGACACGGTCCACCTTCAGGTGGGCCAGGCGGGACGTGGGCCGTCCAAATGAGCCAGACCCACCCAGCGAGTCGGGTCGGACCCGCGGCGCAATGAGCCAGCACTGGTGGGCCGAGCCCCACCCTGTGGGTTGGGCCAACCACGACCCGGGCCCTCGAACCAGTTGGTCAGACTGTGAAGGGTCCAACCTAGTAAACCAAGATGACCCTTAATGGGTCGGACCCGGGTGGAGTCAGGTAGACCCCCGGACCCATTGCGTCCGGCCAGCCTGATCGTGTCAGGCCAGACCAATACCCAACCGGCCCCCGAATAAAGAAACGCTCATAACTGATGAACTAAATGTTCATTTTACACACCGTAAGTGGTTTTGGGACCCCTTTTGGGATGTGGTCCCTTTGGTATATTCTGGTGGGCCTGACCAAGTCGGGTTAGACTGAGGTTTGATCACCCCTGTTTCATGAAAAGGGGTGTAACTAACAGACCAGATGTCTGATTGACGTGACGTCTGTGGCATAAGGACACTTGTGACAAGGAGGTCCTTTGAAGATACACTAAATGATTTTTGATGTAGTTTGACGTGAAAATTGGGTTAGATCAGAATTGAATCCAAATTTGGACCTTTTTACAAAAGTGTACATGCCTCACAGACTGAGCATTTGATCGATGTGGAATCTGTCATGTTTGGACCCCTATTAAAGGGCGGTCCCTTGGGTATGATATTTTCGGGACATAGTACTATTTCAAATATGACTCATGGCTTGAGTAATAGAATCTTATAGAGATATTCAATGCTTCATGCAAGAATCCAGTGGCTGGTTGTGACATAAAGAATAAGGGGGAACAATGCGGGACATCATCAGAATCTACAGAGTGGGATGATCATGTTGTATGACTAATCATCCCTTCCTATGTACCTATAACCAATACGGGTCAGCACCAGTTCCCAATACAAGTCAGCACCAGTGATCAATACGGGTCAGCACCATTGACTAATACAACTCAGCATCTAGTGAATAATACGGGTCAGCAGTAGAGTTACTATGGAGAGAATGATCTTGCATTACGAATAGTCATCCATATCCCAGTAACCATAATTTTATACCGTTATAGTGGGCTGTCTCTTCTTCTTTGTTCTTCATGAATTAAATTATGCTTATGATATTATCTTTTTGGTATTTCTTATGATGTTTTCCTTTGCGGATTACTGGGAGACATTCGGGGGTCTCGGGGTCCCCTACTAAGTTCTTATACTCACCCCAACATGGGCTCCCCCCACACGTGTGTGTTTGGTGTAGACTACTGATGCTCCAAGGAAGAATTTAGATATTCGGGACTTGGTGAATCTTGGTGTAATGGGATCAGTCAAAATCCTCTTCTTTGATATTAGACTTACAACTACTACCCTTCAATTTGAGCTCCAGGGAAGATGTGACAGCTTTTTTACTTTCATTTCAGTTTCAAGTTCTTGCATTCCATCCCACTGTTTTCAGTTTATAGTCGTACGTGTGGTTGTACATTACTCTTGTGGTTATACCTTACTTTTCTTGGTTGTTTACTTCCATTTCCCTTTTTGAGTGTGTTCAGATATCTAAGGAAACACCTTCCATTTTCTGGAAAATCTTTCATGTGCATGTCACCAACCCCTGGCTTATGGAAGGCGGGCTTGGGGTAGTCACGTTCGGGCCTCGTGGGATGGGTCGTGATGATTTAAGATAATCCAAGAATGTCATATTCACTTTAAATTTTTTTGGGGAAATTAATTAATTCAAATAATATTTATTTTAATATTTTTAATATCATTTATTTCATATTTTGTTTAATTAAACAATTACTACATCATCATTGTGTAAGTCTTTAAAGAAATTATTTATTTCCTAAAAATTATAAATAAATTACTATAATTAATATAATGATTTTATATTTCAATAGAATATTAATAATCTAATTTATCTTTTTTTAAACCTATGTTACAAATTATTTAATTATTTAAATAATGAGTATTTCATTTTTAACTTGTATTAAAATAAAATTTAATAAAGGCCTTATTCTTTCCCAAGAGTCTTGAAAAGAAAAATATTTTTTCCTATGTTTTATTTTGGATGAATCTCACTGATCCAATGAAATTACGAAAAGTGTTAGGGATGTTTTATAATATTATAATATTATTTTTTTCATTAATTACCTAATTTACCATTAACCATTGTAAATAAAAATAAAAAAGTAACAATTTAAGAATAAATAATTCAATCTTATTAAACCAAAAATTTAATACTGACTACAACCGTATTGTCTTGTTTTTTGAAATTCAATTCATAGAATTGGAAAATTTTATTTTAACACTAATCCTGTAGATGTGGCGAGAAGGTGGTAAAAATAATGTTTAAAAGTTAAATAACTTTTCGTGTATAATTTTTATATAAAATTGATTAAAATGACCTACATTGAATTTATATATGTATAATTGATCTATTACATCTTTAAAATAAATTTAAAATAAAATAAGTTTTTAAACGAAATATGTATTTTTTTAACTACAATGCATTATTTTTTTTACTATTCATCAAAAAATTAATGTTCTCAGAAAAATAATAAAAATACATAATAAGTTAATTTTGACATTAAAAATTAAAAAAATATGTTTTTTTTATCAAATTAAATTTCTAATATTTTCTAAAATTAATTTTATTTTTGATCACAGAGTGACATAAGATGCAATTCCTTTAAGAAAATAGTATTTCTAAACATATAAAGACTATAAAAAATTATTATGATTATCATTATCAATATCATTTATTTATATATAAACATTTCTAAATAATATTTATATAGTAGTTATTGTTATTCATATTACTAGTTTTAATGGCAAGGTTATAGCTATCTCGTTTAAATAATTATAATAACATTTTTTTGTTTCGTAGAGACTCAATGTTGCGTGTAGCGCAATCCAAGTTGGTGTTGTCTATATCACAAGAATAACATGGTGGTTCATATATTGTAATCTAAACATAGCTACCTTTTTTAATAATAAAAATACATATGTAGTGTTACATGAAGTGCAAAATATCAAAAAGATTAAATTAATTTGAAAAAAAAATAATTCACAAAATATCATGGTGTTATATTATAATTATTTAAAAATATGGTTTATAACACAATAATATACAAATTAATTTCATTATTCTTATGGAATAATTATATTAAAACTAAAACACCTCATGATTAGTCATTAAATGAGGGTATTTTCATGTTTCGATTGGATTAAGCACCGAATCGAACAATACTACATCTATATTTCATGGATGGCTATAAGAACATATTTAAGAGTTTAATTTGATATAAATATGTAAAGAATATAATTTTAATGGTTTTTCTACATGTTATATCAATATTTAAATCATTAATTCATAATACATCTTTTGTTCATTAAGAATCACGGAAACATGATCATTACCGATTTTGTCATCCTAGTTTATAATAATAAAATTACATAAAATGAAATTATCAATTTATAAACTATGTTATAACATCTATTCTAGTATATAATATTATAAATTAATTATTAAAGATGAAATAATAAAAAACATATGCATCACTCTTATGAAACATGTACAAATGATCAAAAATATGAACACTCGATGTGAAAAATCCGAAGAATTCAAGTAGTGAGATACTTGTTATAAAGAATTTAAATGAAAATTTATATGATTAAGTTATTAATTAACTTATTAATAATTAATTTTTCGTGATACATGAGGTTAAATTTCATTCATATAATTCATGATAAAAAATTAAGGGTTCTCATCTCTGTTTCCCTTCATTGAGACAAGTATTATATTTATACACCTAATTTCATTTATTTGGTGTATATATTTATTAATTGAGATATAATATAGTAAATTATCTTGTGATAATGTTATTTTAAGTTCAATTTCTTTCTCCCACTTTCTTGGGTTTGTATTTGAATTTTTATTAGTCTTAAGCCTTTTCATGGTCTTAATTTTCATTCTTTGAGACATAATACATTTTGGACACCATGATCCCTTTGTATGGTGTTATATTGATTTACTATCCCATGAATTTTATTTTCCATTTATTTCAACTTATTTAACATTAAAAATTATATTCCTTATTTAAGTGTCTAGTGATTTAGTTTTTTCTCTAGTAGTGAGAAGTTTTTGTAACCTAATTTTTGGTCATTGATCTATGATTGTTATTTGAATTTTTTTATATATAACATGGATACATTATGACCTAGAATTATATTATAATGTATTATCTCTTTTTTATATGGACAAATATTAGCACCACATAAACCATTTGAAAAATATTTCTCTCTACTTGGGATATGTTCTTATGAGACCGTCCCATTTCTTTCTGAAGATGAATTATGATAAAGTTATTTCATTATTATGTTAGATGTATTCCAATTTCTATATATGTTATGAACACCACATTTTAAATGAATATGATTTTATGAACTTCACTAATAGAGTATTATATTATATAATGATATGAACTATTATAAATGAAATTCTTTTTTAAAAAATAAATTCTTTATTATGTATTGTAGATATTGAAAAAACATGCACAATTTTAGTTTTTATGGACCATTATAAAATATAATTTTTGGATTTAAAATATAGTTAGTAATATTAACCAATGAAAATATAGATGATTTATTGTGACTATAATTATTTCTATATAATAATGTTTACGATAAAATCCAATTAACAAAAATGAAAGAAGTGATGGCCTCGACCTATAGGATCGTACCATATAAAGCCCATTTAACACAGCTTTTAAGGGAGATGTAATCATTGGGATTTAACCTTGACCAAACCCATGTTAATATATAATAAGTAAATATTGAGTTAAATGATTTATGGGTGATGATAAAGCTAATCGAGATCACAACCCAAACCATATTCGGCGAACAACCCTAAGAATTTTTCATAATCATGCACCTTACCCGGAAGGATTATGATGGTTTAACAAGGGGTTATATATCAAGAACCTGTAAATATGAATTTTTTTATTTTATTTTTTAATGAAATAATGATTATATTTATCCCTTTTAATTATAAATTGTAATACGATGATATTTATAATAATAATCTTTTGATACAGAGAAAAAAATTGATTTTTGGGGAAATATATTATTTCCCTTATAAAAAATTATTTGATCAAATGCATAATTTTTGAAAAAAATGTTATTTTAATAAAACACTTTTATTAAAAAATATTTATTTAAATATAAATGACTATATAATTTATTAAAGTCCAATGTAATTTTAATAATGGTCATAAAGTTTCTAGTATTGTAAAAAATATTATTTTTTTAGTAAATAATGATTTTTTTAGAAATATTATATTCTAATCATTATAGAATTTCTTTGAAAAAGATTATTTTATTTTTTAGATAATCATGTTACAAATTTTACAATGCTTAATTTTTCATAATTTTTTAATAGAGTCATGTTTTGGGTGAAATTTAAATACGGTATATATTTAGGGTTGATATTGTGACATCATAATGGATGATAAAGGATGTAATAAATACTATAAGGAGTATAATAGAACAAAATATTGTTTTCCATTTAAAGTAATATTTATTTGGTTATTTTATTAATTTTCTGTTCCTTTAAATCATCCTTTAAAACTTATATTATATGTAAAGGTTTTAAAACCAATTCTTTATGAACATGACTCACTTCCACATCACTAATTAAATTAATTTATTATTTTCAGTTGTTTTACATATAAAATGTTTAAAATCACCCTTATTTGGTATAGACCTTGGTAAAGAGTAATGTGATAGTTTTTTTAATTATTTAATAATATATATTGTAAAACATATATTTAGAAGTTAATTAAGAATTCCCCTCTCTTTTTCTATAAATACACACAAATCCATCCCTTCATCCCCACTCAAAAACCATTGAGTATTACATTCCTCTCTATATACCATTATTATTATCTTCTTTATTTGTCACAAGATCATAATAATCTATACATATATATTCTGAATATCTCTCTAAATCTAAGGAATCACCTCCTCTTTCTTTTTATTTTTTACACTTTCCTTATATTAATCCTTTTTTATTTCCATTTTTTTATGTTGGTATGTGTTTTTAAACATCCCTTTTATTTCCATTACAATTCCCAAGTAATTATATACCACGTTTAACTCTCATTAAACCCTTATATACATCATTATGTATGCAATGTTATGTTGATGAAGTTATCCTATTATTTTTCCATGGTAAAAAATTGTGTAGGGAATACCTATCCACATTTACACTCATGGGTATTCACCTAAATGTATATATACTTAATTTATTTTGTAATTCCACATATGTAAACCAAACTCTTAAATCATGATATTAAAAGTGATGAAATGTGTTCTTATGTTGGATGATCTATGTGTCACACTTACACATGTACATTATATGAATGTGAAGGGTATGCCTAAAATTATATTACACTCCAAATAATTAAGAGTTGTTTTTATATAATGAGATAACTTGTGTGGATAAAAAGTGGTAATCCTCAAAACAATATGTTATGATTTCTTATGAATTTTCCTTGACATATTCGTATAGTTCCATCTTTTATGTTCTTTATAAATTCCTTTTATTCCCTTGATGTTATTATCTTATATTATGCTTCAATTTCCATGTTCATAAATATCACCTATTTTATGGCACCTTGTTATGCCTGTTGACTAACATGCATTACTTATACTATATTATGAAATGATTATTCACTTATAGTGCTTTATATAACACATGTTTCTTATGTATGTCCCCAGGTTATCTCGTTTAGTTTTAGAACGGTGATGGAATTTTAAGACAATGTAAATGAGTTTTTAATGTTTTTGTTACATCCCAATTTCATGTTATTAAGGTATGTATATAATCCCCCAAATTAACTAGTCCTCTTGTTCTTATGGTTTTGAATTATGTGTATCAATCATTAATATGTCTTGAATTAAGGTTCCTTAAGGATACGGGTTATTATAGTTGGTATCAGAAGTATAGATATTTTTGGGATTTAATAATAGAAACAAAATAGTGAATTACTTATGGATAAGGAATAATCTAGGAAAAATTTCCTAAATATTGCTAAATTATAATGTATGTGGTTTCCAATTAACAAAATTTCTTTCCAAATAGTACTGGTAGATGTGGCTCTATCACAATTGTACTGATGGTTGATAACCTCAAAAGGGTGCATTGAGTATTCACTCATCCATCACCTGACTGAAAAGTTATTTTTTCATTTTCAAGATATCCACTTTATGGTTGAGTGGTAACCAAAACACCAGTAGTGGGAACTGATAAACAACAACATAAACTATTCAAATTTAAAAATTTACAAAAGAAACAAAAACCTTGACACTGAAACCAAGGAGCTCGCATCCATGATCATGAACATCAGAAGAAGTTTTGTCACCAGCATTCATGATTTACACCTATCACAAACATCACCTGAACACCACTGGAGTCGGTAACCATATAAATTACCTGATAAGTAGAACTAGAAAAAACATTTGTCCCACCTTCATCAAAATAACATTCACCCTCTTCATCATTGAAACCCCTATGATGTCAGAAAAAACCCAAAACTAAATCAAATCACCACCATACAGTATTTACACCTTCACACCAATTTTAAACAAGTCTGAAATAAATCATGGTTGGCATGGAAGGTCACTTGTCTCAAGAACACATCATCATAAGAAATGTACTCTTTTATAAAAATTCACCATTGGATGATGTTCTTGCCTCTGGTAACATCATTATCCACTTGAACAACACATCCCAAATATTCCTTCTTGACTAACACACCAAACCAACCTAGGGAGGACAGATGGAATATCAAGCTATGGAGGAGAAGAAGCATCTTAAAACCTCCACTAGGAAGACATGACATTCTCCAAGAATGATATGTACAACACATTGACCAAATACAAACAATAGTATAAAATATAGAAGGTCTGAAAAAAACCATAATACACAAGATATAATCCAACCATATGTTTGAAAGAATCACATGAAAGAACCTTTAAGCACCCAAACAAATGTGAAACAAAAATAAGTTTATATGAATAGAAATCCAATGAATAATAAGAGATAATATTGGTGACATCCCTCCTCTAATACCATCCAAAGATGTCCCAAATGTTTCATCTAGGCTGACCAAATATGGAGTCAAATGGGATGGGATGACTAGAAAGGGATGTGGAGAAGGAGAACAGCATATGTTGCCATCAATGCTAACCCATGTAATCTGGATCTCCAATGTATAGACCCAAAATGAAGTTCTAGTTAGCTAGTATGGAAAGAAAGAGGGTTTATGAGAGGTATCTGATATTAGAACAAACAAGCATCTCTATCCATGAATTGGGGAGAAGAAAATGAGAATGTGAGGAGGAATCAAGCTAACTAAAGAAAGGGGTTCCATCAGTAATGGACGGACATGGAAACAATCCTATGAAGAAAGGTGAAGGAGAAAGAGGAGGGATAGGGAGTGTCATGAGAACTAAGAGAAGGAAGAGACAACCTATAATTCAAAAATATAATCAATTCAACTCGACCATCACCTAATCCAAATAGTCCTTGTTGCAAACCAAGTTTGACACTCCTATGGGTTATGATTTTGAATATTCATAATCTCTTTAAAAATCGTTATAATACAAAAAAAAATCTCATAAAACAATATGTTTTCAAATAGACCATTAATATCATATATTAAAACCTAAAAATTCATATTTTAAAGAAATAATTAATTTTTTATATATCCCTTAAAAGTTTATATTTTCCTTTTATCTATTTAATAGTTTAAAAATTATCATCCTTAATTTTACATTTATTCTAATCAATTGATATACATAGGATGAACTATTTAAACAGCCAATGTGATGGGAAATGTGATTAATTCCCCAAATTAGATAACCAACCTTATGAGAGAAGGAATTATGAACATCATGATAATAATATCTCATTTAAGTCATGTTTTTATATAAAAATGAATCGCGAAGAATGCACACCCCGCTAATAAAGAGAAATTTTATGTTGAGTCTTTTAAATGAAAAAGTTCTCCGACATTCCATGGACCATTAAATCCCATAATCATATAAAATTAGATCAATTCCACGTAAAATATATTCTTTATCATTCAATTATTTGATCAAGAAAAGTTCATTTTATCTCTTTATCGTATGGAGGAAAAAACTGGTAAATGGTGGGCGTTGATAAAAAATATGAAACCCCAGGAGGTGATTAATGAAATTCAGTGGATAGACTTCCATAAAATGTTTTTCAATAAATATTTTCATTCTAATCTCTGATTAAAAATAGAGAGGGAATTAATTATACATAAGAAAAAGGATGAAAAACGCACTAGGTCATATTAGGAGAACTTCACAACCTAGAAAATTGTTGTTAGAGCCTATAATATTGTTTAATAGTTCATTATTAGGGTACATATGAATCTAAAATAGTATTTTGAGATTCAAGATGTTGAAATTTATGAGGAAATTGTCAGATTTTCTCCAAATGTCAAAATGTATGTTAGTTATACTCATAGGTCTCATGGGTCAATGTATAGGAAGTAGAGAATGGATTTTAATTTTGGAAAAGTGATAGAGAAATATCATGCGGGGAACAAATTCTAGCATCCCATATTTAAAATGTGTTGGAAGAAGCATCCTATAAATATTTTGATTAGGGAAAGGATGTGAATTAGGTGTGGGAAGGAAGGACACCTAGCTATAGAATGATAACTTGGTAATCCCACCATTCTGATAGAAGTAAAAAATTTCTATATTCAACCCTCTTCCTATTGAATAGTGTTTCAAAATCAAGGAATAAAGAAATTATGTGAATCAATGCATCATTACAATGGTTTTATATGAAAACTAATGATAATAATCTACATGGACTAGAGAAAATGGGAAATCTTATGCCATTACAACTACTAAGATGAATCCATAAAAGGAGATTTTGATTGGTTTGCTAATTTTTCATTCATGGATATGGAACATGCTGTTTTATTTTTCTTCTGAAATATCTTTCAAATCACAGAAGTTTATATAATTATTCCATAACCACATCAAAATATGGAAGTCATGTTTTTAGTGAAGATGCTGCTTTTTTAATTTATTTCATCCCAATAATAAAACTCATCCCTATCAAAATTTATCATCTAAATTTCATAAAAAACATTGTGATAGTCTCTTTAGTAAAATTTAGTGATATTGGGTAAGAATTTTATTTCCTTACATATAGAGAACATAAATTTTTGAGAGAAATAAATCATCCCCTATATCAAAAATCACCATATAATTATATAAATTTTTTAGGAGGAAGAATCTATTTAAGAATAATAATCTCAATCATGGATATTATTTCATTATGAGTAAGAATATGTAGCTATAAAGATTGAGACTAAGGAAAATATTATCCTCGATTATAGGAACATTTTTATATAATATGATAATGTGTTTACCAAATAATTTTATAATCATCCACCAAGCCATGAGGTTGAGTTCTCAATTGATCATATACCTAGAGCTACACAAATATCAAAGACTCCATAGAAAATGTGTAACACCCGAGACTTTTATGTTATATAAATCATCAAAGGAATCTTTTTCTACACAACAATTTCTTGGCTTGCTTTACATGCAATCGCGACCTTCCTCGATAGCTTGCGTTGTATGCAATACCGAGTTTCACTAAGCGGCGATATGCTATTAAAATATTATTTAAAATAGTCGTTATAAATAGTAATAACCACTTTTTGAAATTTTTATAAATTTTATTTTTCAAAATGGACTTCATTTTTGGATTCGGAATACCGAAATTAGCCTAAGGTGAAATTTTCGTATTTTTCTGAAAACTTTCAATTTTTGATGAATAGTGAAACCACTAAGTGGTAGGTTAAAAACTGAATTTTGCATAAAACATAATTTTACTGATTCTGTGAAGGGAATTTCAAAAATCCGACAGACACGGTTGATATCAGTAAGTAAAATGTGGTTCAATGAGGTAAAAATAATTTTTGGTGAATAGTAACTTTCTACTTTTTTTTACCCCGATTAATAGTAAATAGGGTAACTAAGGGTAAATATGATATTACTATTACCCTAAAACATGTCCTAATTCTATTGGATAAGTTTAATTCGACCAAAAACAACCTTATGAATATAATATGCCCATTTAGGTTCACTTGGATTATATTATGACATTTAATATTATTTTATTTAATGAATAGTTAAAATAGTTAAAATCAAAGTTTAATAACTAAAACATTTTTAATATGGGTTTATAAATAATATAAATTCGATTATAAATATTCATTAGAAAGCTAAAACGATTTCCTACATAATGATATTTTATTTATAATTTTTGACTTTAAATAAATTAATTTATTTATGACACAACGATGATGCAGTAATTACCCTTTTAAGGAAATGTTAACATAATTGATGTTATAAATGCTCAAATAAATGTAATTTGAGAATTTTTATGAATTACACTAATTTAATAGGTTACTATGATATATTAGTGTTGATTTAATCAACCTTTTCGAACATATAATTCTGTTATGACTTTCACAAAAATCATATATCAAATAGTGTCAAAATTGACACAAAATAGTTTTTAAATCAAATATTATATTATTAATTGTTATCTTATTCCTAAAAATCTAAGGATCGGCCAAATGACTTAGATAAGGATATATATATAAATAATAAACAACTTGGGGTTCGTTTGGCATGTTATTGTAAGTGTATTAACCATATAGTGTAAGAAAAAAAAGTCACGGTAAAAGTTAAATTATTAAACTTAGAGTTAAATCTAATTGATAATGTTAAAATAATAACCTAAACTTGACTAAATCCTATTGTTTGATATGATTTCGACCCATCCCCACTTTACCTTCTAAATAAGACCCTTTGGAACCATTATAAACCGATTTTGACTTTAATATAAAATAATATTTTGAGATATTCCTAAGGTGCCCCTCTCCTCCCTTATAAAAGGGCACCTCCTCCCCCTCCTCCTCGCACCAATTTAAGCACTCAATCTCGGCCAAACCCTTACAAAATCTCTTCTCCACTTCACTAGAATAATCCTAGAGGTCCTGGTCTTCTTCAAAGACCAATATTAGTTCCCTAAGTGGAGGATTCAAAGAGGCGTTTCAAAGAAGAGGTAATATCCATTACCGATCTTTTCAATTTCTTTCTTCTTCAACTTCTTCTTCTTTAGTTGTTTCATGATAAAGTAATAACATCAGTATTACTTACATACTGATATGTTATTATAAATATGAAACAACCCTAATTCACCTTCTATCCATCCTACGGAAAAATGAAATCACCGCGCGTGCGTACGTACGGAATACTGTCTCCACGCCGGGGTGTAATCTATTTTCCACCATCACCTTACAAGGATGGGTATAATGGTGTAATGAGTAACTATATATGATTATTATAAAGTGATATTGATACTGAAATAGTATTCATATACTCCAATACAATTCCACGATCATATGAACGATATCATCACTCGTGCGTACGTACGGAATACCGTCTCCACGATGTGATGCGACTCGTTCTACATTATCATCATTACATAGTAATTATATAAATGAATTTAATTAATAAATATGATATATGTTACACTAATACCATTCTGGATATAAGGTATCTATAACCGTAAAAGAAGAATAAGAATTTATTCGGCAAAACACGCATAAGAACAAAAGGCAATAAAGACCCGAGTAACAAGTAACAATGAAATATAACTAATAAGAAGCTAATAATATGACCATATATGATATCATATCAATATGTATGATTATGGAATAAGTAAATAACAATATTTAAACCATTATACAGGATATTCGGACACGTACAATGAAAATCGGACCTAAGGTAAGGGAAAATATCACTATCTCATTTTTATCCGAGATTGTTTATACTTTGGTATTTACTGGGGTGTATTTTATCATCCACATCCATGTTTCCTGAATATGTAATATTATTTACATCCACCTACAAATGTTTAAATCCAATTTTACCCTTCAGTGATTTTTTAGTAAAAGATATGAAAGGAATCTTTTGTCGTTTTTCGTACGAGGTACTTTTTGACTTTTCTGACAAAAGTACGAGAAGAATGTTTTTTTTAAATTAAACGGAACAAACGGATTTTTATGGTTTTATAAAGCTGTATTTTCATGAAGCTTCCTCCAAAATATTTCATGACTATTTTCAATAAAATCTTTTTCTTTTAAAATTGCATGATGTTTTGTGAAAAGAAATTGATTTTGAAGAAGAAAGGATATTTTCCTCAAGAATTCATTTCAAGTGTTTTATCAAAATTATTTTTCCATCTAAGATAATAAAGGGTTATGTTTCTATCCATATTTTTACATTTATTTGACTATGTTGTGATGGAATTATGTTTATGAATTCCTTTATCTTATATGAATTGTTTTATGATGTCATGTTGTTAAAGAATCCCATTTCTATTACATGGGTTATGAAATGATGTATGGTTTATGGTTTTGTGGCACACATAAGAATGGTATCATTAAGAGATGGGTGGGACCTATATCTCCCTCCAATGCATTGGGTAAAGATTTATATCTCATGAGATAGACATGGCTGGAACGGAAGGTTATTTCAGTTCAGTGATACAGGACTGAAACGCGGAGTGAACTCGGTTCAGAAATGGACTTTGTCCGTTAAGATAGTCTTGGCAATGAGTCATGACTAACAAGAAATGATTTTCCATGATTATGTGTGCATGCCACAAAGTTTCAAGTTTTATGTTATGATTATGGGGATCTCATTTTCACTTCTATGATTTATTCCATGTTATGATATTATGATCTCTTTTGTAGGTTATGATTTTCAAAAAGATATGATATGATTTTTATTTCCTTTATTTGCCTTTGCTGAGCATTTGAGCTCACCCTTTTTTGTATGTTTTCTTTTCCCCAGGTCAGGAAGATGGATATTAAGTAGAATATGCTAAAAGGGACCCTGGATATGATGAAATAAATGGGAGACACTGTAGAAGATTTATGAACCAATTGTTTATGTTTCCCAGTTTCTAAAGACACTATACCTATACGGTCTTTTGTGGTTTTGTCGTATGTTGTAAAAAGTGTGCTTAAATTTTGATGTATTAACAATGTATGTAAAGAATGGGTCATTATAGTTGGTATCAGAGGAAAGGTATAGTCAACCTTTGGAAACTAGGATGTGAAAGCCTTTGTAAGAACCCTAAGGATAAGTCTAAGCATAGAACACAATCCTAGTGTTTTAGAAATGGCCATGAATAACCTAGGATAAGACCTTAAGCGTGAAAATTTTATTCTTGAATTATGTGGTTTTCCTATTATAATTAGTTTTGCTCACACTATTCTTCTTGGTTTTAGTCAATGGCTGGAACCCGAAGGAACCGTATAAATGCGGAATACGATGGGCAGTGCAATGATTGTCCCCCTGAGAAACCAAACGATATGGGAGCTGGAATGCAAAATCTTGTAGCCATGCTCACACAACTTTCTCAAGCTATGAATCATGCAGGACTTCCAAATGAGCAAAGGAAGGAGCAACATTCTGTTGAATCCTTCATGAGGCAGCGTCCACCTTCTTTCAGCGGGTCTACTGATCCATTAGTTGCTGAACAATGGATTAGTACTACTGAAAAGATATTTTCAGTTCTTCAATGTTCTAAACATGATAAAGTCATCCTATTAGTGTATCGTTTGGAAGGAGATGCTAATCAATGGTGGAATCTTATTAAGAATACGAGGCAAAGGGATGAAATTGAGTCCATGGAATGGGACGAGTTCAAGAACTTATTTTTCAATAAGTACTTCCCTCGTATTCTCCGAACAAAGATGGAGAAAGAGATTCTTGAACTGAAGCAAAGGGATGATGAATCTATTGGTACCTATGAAGAAAATTTTACAAGACTTTCAATGTACGCTTCTGGTATTATTATCCAACCTCAGAGTAAGATCGATCTATTCTTTAGTGGCTTAAAACCAAGTCTTCAAAGGGCGTTTTCCATAAGGGACTTCAATAGCTACGAGGAAATCATTCGATGTGCTCTCAAAGTCGAGATAGAGATTGGAGTAACCCATCAGTCATATGGGTTTGATAAGAAGAGGAAAATGGAATTCAAAGGAAAATCTAAAGAGCACAGTGAAAACAAGATGAGCTTTCCCTTATGCTCAAAGTGTGGAAAGAAACATGGAGGGAGTTGTCTTAAAGGGACAGGTAAATGTTTCAAATGTGGAAAGGAAGGTCATCGGGCATTTGAATGCCACGATAATGGGAAGAAGATGTATAATGATGCAAACAAAGGAAGGGATACACAGAATGAACCTACTACACTTCAATGTTTCAAGTGTAATGAGATGGGGCATTATGCCAATCAATGCCCAAATCCAAGGGTTGATGATGATGGTCAACATCAACAAACTCCTAAGGCTAAAGACAAAGGAAAGTCACATGAAATTTCTATCAGCGATGTGGAGTACGATAACGAAGTGGTGAAAGGTACACTTACCATCCACTCTAAAGTAGCAAATGTTTTATTTGATTCTGGATCCACCCACTCTTTTATTTCTGAATAATTTTCTAAGGGTATCACCGTATTACCTCAACAATTAGATGTTGAGTTAGCTGTGACAACACCTAATGGAACATCAATCGCATCAAAAGTTTATAATTCTTCTCCGATTGAAGTTTGTGGGAAATTGTTTCCTGCAAATATGGGGATCCTTCCTTTAGTGTAATTCGATATGATTCTTGTCATGGATTGGATTACTTTATACGGAGCTCATATCAATTGCCAAAGAAGGGAAGTCGCATTTCATATTCCAGATCAATCTATGATCGTCTATCAATGCAAGGATGAACATAACCTTCCAGTGGAAGTTTCTTCCATTTTATGGGTATTGATTCCACTAAATGAAGGTTATTTATCTCAAATGGTTGGTGAGAAACTCTTGATTAAGAATATGCCCATCGTACGGGAGTTTGATGATGTCTTTCCGGAGGAATTACCGGGTCTTTCACCAAATCGTGAAGTTGAGTTTTCAATAGAACTCGTACCGGGTTCTTTGCCTATTTCAAATACACCTTATAGAATGGCCCCAATTGAGTTGCAGGAATTAAAGAAGCAACTCCAAGAGAATCTTGATAAGGGATTCATACGCCCTAGTGCGTCACCTTGGGGAGCACCTGTTCTATTTGTTAATAAGAAATATGGATCAATGAGACTCTGCATTGATTATCAAGAACTTAACAAGATCACTATCATGAACAAATATCCTCTCCCACGCATTGCTGACTTATTTGACCAACTACGCAGAGCTCAATACTTTTCCAAGATTGATCTTCGTACAGGGTATCATCAATTAATGGTCAAAAGGGAGGATATACCAAAGACGGCTTTCCGTACAAGGTATGGACACAATGAATTTATAGTGATACCATTTGGTCTTACTAATGCCCCTGCTATATTCATGGATCTAATGAATAGAGTCTTTAGAAACTATCTTGATAAATTTGTGGTAGCCTTTATAGACGATATTCTTTTCTATTCAAAGAGCAAGGAAGAGCATGAAGATCACTTGAGAATTATATTGAAGACCCTGAGAAAGGAGAAGCTTTATGCCAAATTTACCAAGTGTGAATTTTGGCTTCAAAAAGTTGCATTTTTTGGTCACATAATCTCAAAAGAGGGGATATCTGTGGATCTAGCAAAAACAGAGGTTATCGAAAGATGGTCGAGACCAACAACAGTAACTGATATCCGAAGTTTTCTTGGTTTGGCTGGATATTATCGACGTTTTGTGAAATATTTTTCACGATTATCTAATCCACTCACCAAGTTGACTCGGAAAGGAGTTAAGTTTGTTTGGACAGAGGAATGTGAAGAGAATTTCAAGGAGATGAAAAGAAGGTTATCCAGTGCACCTTTTCTCACACTGCCTTGTAGTGGAGAAAGGTTTGTGATCTACAGTGATGCATCGAAGAAGGGATTGGGGTGTGTTCTTATGAAAAATGATATGGTAATAGCTTATGCCTCACGACAGTTGAAAATCCATGAGCAAAATTACCCAACTCATGATTTGGAGTTAGCTGCAGTAATCTTTGCATTATAGATTTGGAGGCATTACCTTTATGGTGAAAGGTGTGATATTTATACTGATCATAAAAGTTTAAAGTATATTTTCACACAAAAGGAGCTGAATATGTGTCAAAGAAGATGGTTGGAGCTGATTAAGGATTATGACTGCTCAATCCATTACCACCTTGGGAAAGCAAACAAGGTGTCAGATGCATTAAGTCGACACGACCATGCTAGTTTATCCATGATGAGGATCACAAAAGATCCAATATTTATGGATTTACAAAGGATGGATCTTGGAATTATAATGGAAGGGGAAAATCTTATCTTTCTCAAATGAATGTTCAACCATCTATACATATGAAGATTAAAGAGGCACAGAAAGAAGATGTCGAGTTACAAAAGAAGGTGAGAAATGTTCCTGAATTCAACCTTGATTGTGATGGGATAATAAAGTTCAGGAATCGGGTTTGTGTTCCTCCCATCCCCGAATTAAAGAAGGAGCTGCTGGATGAGGCTCATAGTTCTTCATTCTCTATTCATCATGGAAGCACGAAGATGTATAGGGACCTAAAAGAGTACTTCTGGTGGGATGGCATGAAAAGAGATGTTGCTGAATATGTCTCTCGATGCTTGGTTTGTCAAAAAGTTAAAGCTGAGAGATAGAAGTCTAAGGGGATGTTACAACCATTAACCATACCCGAATGGAAATGGGAAAACATTACTATGGACTTTGTCACTGGACTTCCTAAAACATCCAAAGGCAATAATGCTATCTGGGTCATAGTTGATCGTCTTACAAAGTCTTCACACTTTATTGCTATTAGAGAGGATTTCTCTCTAGATCAGCTTTCCAGGATATATGTAAAGAAAGTGGTAAGATTGCATGGAGTACCACTTTCTATTATATCTGATCGGGATCCGAGATTTACCTTGATGTTCTGGCGAAGTCTTCAGCATACTCTAGATACAGAGTTGAGTTTCAGCACTGCTTATCATCCTCAGACAGACGGTCAGTCTGAGAGAACAATTCAAACCCTAGAAGAAATGTTGAGAGCTTGCTCTATGGATTTCAAAGGAGGTTGGGATCAACACCAACCTTTGGTGGAATTTTCTTATAATAATATCATTCACTCCAGTATTCAGATGGCTCCTAATGAAGCTCTCTATGGAAAAAAATGCAGGACTCCAACTTGCTGGGATGAAGTTGGGGAAAGAAATCTATTAGGACCTGATCTCGTTGATGAAATGGAAAAAAGGGTCAGATCTATTCAACAACACATAAGAGCAGCTCAGAGTCGACAGAAAATTTATGCCGACAACCGAAGAAAAGACCTAGAGTTTGAAGTGGGTGATAAAGTGTTCTTACGAATATCTCCTTGGAAGAGGGTTATGAGATTTGCAAAGAAGGGGAATTTGAGCCCTAGATATATCGGTCCTTTCGAAATACTGGATCGTGTTGGGAAGGTAGCTTACCGATTGGCGCTTCCACCGAATCTCTCTCAAGTTCACGATGTGTTCCATGTATCTCTCCTGAGAAAGTACATACCTGATCCTTCACATGTACTCACCTTAGAAGTTGTACCGCTGAAGCAAGATCTTTCTTATGAAGAACAACCGATAGAGATTCTGGATCGTAGCGAAAAAGTCCTACGAAACAAGACAACCCGATTGGTGAACGTTTTATGGAGGAACCACCAACTTGAAGAATCTACATGGGAGCTTGAGGATATGATGAGGGAGAAGTATCCTCATCTGTTTGTTACAAAGTGGCGAATTTTGAGGGCGAAATTCTTTTTAAGGGGGGTAGAGTGTAACACCCGAGACTTTTAAGTTATATAAATCATCAAAGGAATCTTTTTCTACACAACACTTGCTTGGATGGCTTTACACGCAATCGCGACCTTCCTCGATAGCTTGCGTTGTACGCAATACCGAGTTTCACTAAGCGGCGATATACTATTAAAATATTATTTAAAATAGCCTTTATGAATAGTAATAACCACTTTTTGAAATTTTATAAATTTTATTTTTCAAAATGGACTTCTTTTTTGGATTTGGAATACCGAAATTAGCCTATGGTGAAATTTTGTTATTTTTCTGAAAACTTTCAATTTTCGATGAATAGTGAAACCACTAAGTGGTAGGTTAAAAACTGAATTTTGCATAAAACATAATTTTACCGCTTCTGTGAATGGAATTTCGAAAATCCGACAGACACGGTTGATATCAGTAAGTAAAATGTGGTTCAATTAGATAAAAATAATTTTTGGCGAATATTAACTTTTTACTTTTTTTTACCGCGGTTAATAATAAATAGGGTAACTAAGGGTAAATATGATATTACTATTACCCTAACACATGTCCTAATTCTATTGGATAAGTGTAATTCGATAAAAAACAACCTTATAAATATAATATGACCATTTAGGTCCACTTGGATTAGATTATGACATTTAATATTATTTTATTTAACGAATAGTTAAAATAGTTAAAATCAATGTTTAATAACTAAAACATTTTTAATATGGGTTTATACATAAGATAAATTCGATTATAAATATTCATTAGAAAGATAAAAATATTTCATACATAATGATATTTTATTTATAATTTTTAGACTTTAAATAAATTAATTTATTTATGACACAACGATGATGCAGAAATTAACCTTTTAAGGAAATGTTAACATAATTGATGTTATAAATGATCAAATAAATGTAATTTGAGACTTTTTATGAATTCCACTAATTTTCTAGGTCACTATAACATATTAGTGTTGATTTAATCAACCTGGTTCGAACATATAATTCTGTTATGACTTTCCCAAAAATCATATATCAAATAGTGTCAAAATTGACACAAAATAGTTTTTAAATCAAATATTTTATTATTAATTGTTATTTTATTCCTAAAAATCTAAGGTTCGGCCAAATGAATTAGATAAGGATATATATATAAATAATTAACAACTGGGGTTTAATTTGGCATGTTATAGTAATTGTATTAACCATATAGTGTAAGAAAACAAAAATTCACGGTAAAAGTTAAATTATTTAACTTAGAGTTAAATCTAATTGATAAGTTTAAAATAATAACCTAAACTTGTCTAAATCTTATTGGTTGATAGTATTTCGACCCATCCCCACATTACCTTAGAAATAAGACCATTTGGAACCATTATAAACCGATTTTGACTTTAATATAAAATAATATTTTGAGATATTCCTAAGGTGCCCCTCTCCTCCCTTATAAAAGGGCACCTCCTCCCCCTCCTCCTCACACCAATTTGAGCACTCAAGCTCGTCCAAACCCTACCAAAATCCCTTCTCCACTTCCCTAGAATAATCCTAGAGGTCTTGGTCTTCTTCAAAGACCAATATTAGTTCCCTAAGTGGAGGATTCAAAGAGGCGTTTTAAAGAAGAGGTAATATCCATTACCGATCTTTTCAATTTCTTTCTTCTTCAACTTCTTCTTGTTTAGTTGTTTCATGATAAAGTAATAACATCAGTATTACTTACATACTGATATGTTATTATAAATATTAAACAACCCTAATTCACCTTCTATCCATCCTACGGAAAAATGAAATCACCGCGCGTGCATACGTACGGAATACCGTCTCCACGCCTTGGTGTAATATATTTTCCACCATTACCTTACAAGGATGGGTATAATGGTGTAACGAGTAACTATATATGATTATTATAAATTGATATTGATACTGAAATAGTATTCATATACTCCAATACAATTCCACGATCATAGGAACGATATCATCACTCGTGCGTACGTACGGAATACCGTCTCCACGATGTGATGCGACTCGTTCTACATGATCATCATTACATAGTAATTATATAAATGAATTGAATGAATAAATATGATATATGTTACACTAATACCATTATGGATATAAGGTTTCTATAACCTTAAAAGAAGAATAAGAATTTATTCGGCAAAACACGCATAAGAACAAAAGGCAATAAAGACCCGAGTAACAAGTAACAATGAAATGTTACTAATAAGAAGCTAAGAATATGACCATATATGATATCATATCAGTATGTATGATTCTGGAATAAGTCAATAACATTATTTAAACCATTATATAGGATATTCTGACACGTACAATGAAAATCGGACCTAAGGTAAGGGAAAATATCACAATCTCATTTTTATCCGAGATTGTTTATACTTTGGTATTTACTAGGGTGTATTTTATCATCCACATCCATCTTTCCTGAATAGGTAATATTATTTCCATCCACCTACAAATGTTTGAATCCAATTTTACCCTTCGGTGAGTTTTTAGTAAAATATATGAAAGGAATCTTTTGTCGTTTTTTGTACGAGGTACTTTTTGACTTTTCTGACAAAACTACGAGAAGAATGTTTTTTTTAAATTAAACGGCACAAACGGATTTTTACGGTTTTATAAATCCTTATTTTCATGAAGCTTCCTCTAAAAGATTTCATGACTATTTTCAATAAAATATCTTTCTTTTAAAATTTCATGATGTTTTGTGAAAAGAAATTGATTTTGAAGAAGAAAGGATATTTTCCTCAAGAATTCATTTCAAGTGTTTTATCAAAATTATTTTTCCATCTAAGATAATAAAGGGTTCTATTTCTATACATATTTTTACATTTATTTGACTATGCTGTGATGGAATTATGTTTATGAATTCCTTTATCTTATATGAATTGTTTTATGATATCATGTTGTTTAAGAATCCCATTTCTATTACATGGGTTATGAAATGATGTATGGTTTATGATTTTGTGGCACACATAAGAATGGTATCATTAAGAGATGGGTGGGACCTATATCTCCCTCCAATGCATTGGGTAAAGATTTATATCTCATGAGATAGGCATGGCTGGAACGGAAGGTTATTTTGGTTCAGTGATACAGGACTGAAACGAGGAGTGAACTCGGTTCAGACATGGACTTTGTCTGCTAAGATAGTCTTGGCAATGAGTCATGACTAATAAGAAATGATTTTCCATGATTATGTGTGCATGCCACAAAGTTTCAAGTTTTATGTTATGATTATGGGGATCTCATTTTCACTTCTATGATTTATTCCATGTTAAGATATTATGATCTCTTTTGCAGGTTATGATTTTCAAAAAGATATGATATGATTTTTATTTCCATTATTTGCCCTTGCTGAGCATTTGAGCTCACCCTTTTTTGTATGTTTTCTTTTCCCCAGGTCTGGAAGATGGATATTAAGTAGAATATGCTAAAAGGGACCCTAGATATGATGAAATAAATGGGAGACACTGTAGAAGATTTATGAACTAGTTGTTTATGTTTCCCTATTTCTAAAGACACTATACCTATACGGTCCTTTGTGGTTTTGTCGTATGTTGTAAAAAGTGTGCTTAAATTTTGAAGTATTAACAATGTATGTAAAGTATGGGTCGTTATAAAATGTCCCCCGTTGAACTGAATGATCTTAAGAAGAAACTATATTTAAATATAGATAAAGGGTTTATACACCCAATTGTTTTACCATGGGGTGAACTAGTTATCTTTGTAAAGAAGAAGGATGAATCAATGTTCCTTTTCATTGTCTATTGTGAGCTCAATAAGATCATGATAAATAACAATTATCCAATTCCATGGAATGATGAATTGTTTGATCAGCCACATAGAGACCAATAATTCTCTATGATAAATCTTAGATTGTGATATTATCAAGTATGGGTGATGAATAATGATATCCCCAATGTTGATTTTTATATAAGTTACCAACACTAAAATCTCATAGTTAAATAGTGTGTACTCACTTTAACTCCCTCTATATTCATGGACATAAAGAATAAGATCTTTAGGGATAACCTCAATCAATTTTTGGTAGCCTTTATAGATGATATTTTTTTATACTCTAAAATAATGAATGAAGCTGAAGATAATTATAATTATATATTAATGAATTTGTAAAAGAAAAGTTTATTTTCAATGTCTAGTAAGTGTGGGTTTGGGATAGGGAAAGTAACATTCTAGGGGAATGTTATCACTAGTAAAGGGATATTGTTGGTTGATTTTAAAATATAGGTAATTAAATGATGTCCCAAATAGATATCTATGATTATGATAGTTTCCTTATATTAGCATGGAATTGTTGTCAAATTGTGATAAAATTCACATGATTTCTAATCAAACTAACCTTGATAACATAAATGGTATGATTTTTTATACACTAACGAATATAAAAAATATTATAAAAAGTTAAATAATATTCTAATCATTACACCCCTTCTCACATTACCCACAATTAAGGAATAAATTTGATCTACAGTGATGCATTCATGAATGGATTTGGTTGTGTTCTCATGAATGAAGAAAATTTGATAGCCTCGGACACTTACCAATTAAATATCCATGTGAAGAACTACCCAACACATGATATAGAGTTTTCTTTAGTGATATTGAAATTATATATTTAGTGATTTTATCACTAAGGGGGAATTTGGGAATATATATGGATCATAAAAGACTCATGTATATATTCACACAAAAGTAGATAAATATACACTAATAAAGGTTGTTAGATTTGATTGATAATTATGATCATTTTACCCATTTTTTCAAGGGAAGGTAAAAAAAGTTGTAAATAGTTTGAGGGTAAATTATCCTAAAACCCTATCCATGATTATAATTGAAAGAGATATCTTTTTATTATACATTAAAAGGTTATTCATGGGAATAATAAATGAAAATTGGAAAACATAACCACATATTTCATTATAATACTCCTTGTGACATCTAAAGAAAATAATGTCATATGAGTGGTCATTGAAAAATTTTCAAAGTTAGAGCATTTAATTTCTATAAATTAATATTTCTATCTTGAGTAAATCATTATAATATACATAAAAGAAGAAGGTAGAATGCATGGAGTGACACTCCCCATCATATTTGATGGAGATTCAAGGTTTTGTATTAGGTTCTATAGAATATTTAAGAAAACAATGGATATAGAGCAAATTATTTGTACTGCTTATTACCCACAAATAGATGGTTAGTCTGAAAGAACCATTAAAACACTATAGCAACTAATGAGATCATGTTCAATGGATTTCCAAGGATGTTGAGATCAACACATTCCCCTAGTGGAGTTTGATTCTTACATTCAAATGGAACCATTTGATGATTTGAATAGTATGAAGTATCAAAATCTAACAATATAAGATGATGTTAGTGATTGGAAGCTCATGGGACCTACTGTTATTCAAGATACGACAGATAAGGTTCAAAAAATTCAACATCATATGAAATATTATCAAAGTTGATGGAAATAATATCCATAAAATCATTGATAATACATAGAGTCTAGGGTTAGAGACTTGTTATTCCTTAATATATCACCATGGAATAAATATATCAGGTCTGTGAAGAATGGAAATATTATTATAAGATATATTGGTCCCATTGAGATCCATGGGCACATCGAAGTGGTGACATGTTGAATAAGATTCTAACCTAGCTTATCCCATGAACATGATGTGTTACTTGCATCCCTTTTAAAGAAGTACATATCAAAACCCTAACATGTACTAAATCTATATTTAATAGGCTAGGAGAAGGGGCTTTAATACAAGAAGCATCTGGTGATGATCTTTTATCCTGGAGATAAAGCTCTAGGAAATAAGAAAACATTCCTTGTCCAAGTGATATGGCAGAGACATAAGTTTGAGGATGTGACATGGGAACTAAAAGATGTGAAAAATCAAAAGTACCCTTATCTATTTTAGTGTAAAAAATAAAACATATAGGGAAAAATTTATAAAGGGGGAAGAATGTAATGACTCAAACTTTTATAAAAAAAATACCATTTTCAATGAACAAATTCTTTTTTATGTAATGTAGTTATAGAAAACACGTACATTACATTGGAAATTTTGGATCATTGTAAAATATAGAATGTAATTTTTAAAATACCATTATGAATATTAAACATTAATAATATTTCCATTGTATAGTGAATATTTTTGTTAGTATATATAAATAGTTAAAATAAAATCCAATTTTCCCGGATGAAAGAAGTGATGGGCATGACGAGAAGGATCATACATTGAGCAGTCCTTTTATATGAGATTTTAAGGGTAATGAAATATCTAAAATTATTACTTGATCAGGGTAAATTTGTGATATAACAATTAAATCATGAGAAAAACTTTTTATGGGAGATGCTCATGATTATTGAAATCACAACCCAACCAATGTTTTCTGAACCACCCCAAGTAAGTGTTACCATCACACACCTTACCCTTAAGGGATACAATAGTATAATAAGGATTATGTATCTAGACCCTAGTAATATGAATTTTAATATTCTATTTTTTTAATAGAATAATAATTGTATTAAATACTTTTTATTAGAAATTATTATATAAATTTTTTGAATTAAATAATATTTCAATATGAAAAAATAAAAAATGTATTTTGGTAAAATATATAGTTTTCATTAAGACACTCCCTTTGATATATTAATGAATATTTGAAATAAATTTTATTTTCACAAAAAAAATTATTAAATAATATTTACATAAATATAAATCATAATATAATTTAATTAAGTCCATTGTAATTTTTATAAGTGTCAAAAAGTTGTTAGAATCGTAGAAACTAGTATTTTATGATAAATAAGTATTTTTATTTCAATGTGCCGGTCCTCAAATTTATAGATTTATTTTGGAAAAAAATTATTTCATAAATATCAATTTATAAATTATCAATAGATAATTTTTCATTATTTTCAGAGACATTCAAATTTTTAGGTAAAAATTATGAATGGTATAGGTACACAATCTGTATTATGACATCATAATATACCAAAAGTGATTTAATAAGTACTATAAGTATTATAAATTTCCAACATTATGTTACCCCTTTAAAATTATTCTATTCTTAACTTATTTGATTAATTTTAAAATCCTTTAATGAATATTCTGAAAATTATGTTCTATTTTATGCTTATAAAATAAAATATATATGAACATGACTCACATCAACATCAACAATGATATAATTTTATAATGGTCGGTTCATGGACTTATAAAATATTTAAAATAACTTTTATTTAGAAGAAACTATGAGAAAAAACTCATATTTTGTTTTTTGTTTTTATTTGTTTAATCATAAAGTCCAAAACCTAAGTATAGAAATTAATATTGAATTCCCCCATCTTTTCATTAAATTCTAAACAATCATCCAACTCCTCTTCACTAAATTCCCATGTAAGATTAATTTCAACTCTATTACCTTTCTAAATTCCAAACAAGGTTTTCCCATGGACTTAATAATATCCACACAAGCTTTTAAAATTTCACGCTCAATGTAGGGGATTCCCTCCTCTTCCTTTTTATTAGGAGTTCTTTATTTTTAGTAAGACATCTAATTTACGATTTTTTATGTTGTTATATGATTTTACACATACATTTTAAAATTCTTATGATATCCATTTGAGGATATTCCATATTTAACTCTCATTTAACCAATATATGAATTTTTATGTGCACCTATTATTTTGAAAATATTATCTTAAAAATTTTTCATGTAAAACATTTTTGATGTAAATACCCATCACCATATCGACTCAATGGTATTCAAATTGGAATGCGTATAATTTATTTATTATTAAATTCCATGTATGTAACCTAAACTACTTAATCATGGGAATAAAAGTTTTGAAAGAAATACTTATGTTGTATGATATTTGTGGCACGCTAATACAAGCACATGATATGAATCTGACGGGTGGACCAAAAATCATATATCCCTCCAATTCATTTGGTAATGTTATTATATCATGATTTACCATCTATATTGAATTAGAGGAAATCATAAGTACATTATGTTTGTATTTTTTAGAGGTTGACCTTTACTTATTCTTATGATGTCATTTTTTATGTTGTTTACCCACTATTTATATTTTTTGTGATGTTATTATATTATATCATGTATCGATATTCATATTTATGATTATCACCCATTTTTATAGAACCTTGTTATTCATTATCACTAACATATATTACATACATCTTTTTATTATTTTATTATTCCCTTAATGAGATTTATATCTCACCCCTTTCTTATGTATGCCCCTATGTTATCATGTGCAGTTTTAGAAGTGTGGGGAAATGTTAAAAGTAATTTATGGAGATTTAAATAATGTTGTTATATAATTATTTTAAGTTATTAAGTTATGTATTTAATTGCACGTATACACTAGAATATTGATATTTCATGTTTCTATTATGTTAATATTTATGTAATAAATCATGAATTGTGATGTATTAAGAATATAGATTTTTTAATATATTCTATTTACATGAAAAAAATATTGGTATTACAATATGTATTATTACTATAATGTTGTTTATGTTTATTTTATCTATCCAAAGTATCCCTTTAGATGATTTATGATCATTTTATTCATTTTATTAATGTAGGGAAGTTTATTAGCATTTTAATGTTTCTATTTTAAAACAAATGATTATTTTAAATGTTGAATATATATTGTTTATCTATCCACTTACTTCCTCTGGATTGGTTTTTATTAGGTTATCCTTCCACGAAGTGGTTGTTACCTTGAATTCCTATGATCCAAGCCATGTAGAACTGGTAATAACCACTTCGTGAAGTTCTCTACGATAAAATTATTTAGTAATTTTCCAAGGTAAGTGTCATAACTGAGTCCTTAAAAACTCTTAGAGATATCCCTATAATTTATCACACATAGTATACGGTTACCTTCACCTGTATCTATCGTTGATAATAATTTACCAAACCACACATATATATATAGTGAATTTTTAGTATTTCATTTATGATAAGAAATATATCATCAACATACAACACTAAAAATACTAGATTAATCCCAATAGTTTATTTTTACACATAATAATATTCTATATTTTTTTGTGAAACCAAACTCTTTGATTGCTTCATCTAACCATATTTTTCAACTATGATAATATCACTTCAAATAAAAAATTGACTATTGCAACTCGCAAACCTTAGGAGTCTCATTAGAGACCTAAAATGCTTTGTGTTATATCATAAATACATTCTTAACTAAATTTCATTATGGGAAGTGGTTTTGATATCCATTTTATATATACCGTTATTAATTTAAGCTTCTATAATGAGAAATATTTGAATGGAATTTATCATCACACAATGTGAAAATGTTCCTTCATAATCTAAACCCTGAATTTATTTATAAGCTTATATAACAAATAGATATTTTTATGTATAAAATCTACCATACATGTAAATTTTCTTATAAAAACCCCACTTTACCTTAAGAAACTAACCTCTTCATGTGTATCCTCTAATTTACAATTTTTTTGTGTATATAGAGTCCATTTTAGATTCCTTGGTTCTTAACCATTTATTAGAATCACAAATATTTTTATACTCCTAGTATGTGGTTGTTTCATCTCCTATAAGTATTACCCCATCATCACTATCAATGAGAAATCCATATCTCATGAGTTCTTGATGAGTCCTATTATACATTCTAGTATCATGTGTATATTGACTTAGTTCTTATTTTATAACTCATTGTGGGACCATCATGACATAAACCTTGGAAAAAATCCAATTTATTTCATTTTAACTTTTACAAGATAAATTTTTCTCTAACTAAATCCTCACCAAAAGGGTTATTCCTCAAGAAAAACACAACATTGGGCCTCCAACACTTTTGGTTTAGTATGATCGTGGAATAAATAACCACTAGTTTTCTTAGGATGTCCAAAAATATGAATTTTATAAATTTGGAGTCAAATTTGTCAACATATAAACGTTTCATGATTTCTTTACACCCCCATACCATTAGAAAATACATAATGGGATGTTTCCCCATTTATATATTATATGGTGTCTTTACAATTTCTTTAGATAAAACATGGTTGAATATAAATCTATCAGCCTCCAGAGAAGAACCAGGAATGTAATAATAAGGAGACATTGAATCAATATTAATAGTCACATGTCAAATAAGGTATGATTCATCCTCTAAAGCATTCTATTCCACTGTGGTATTCTAGGAGGACTTGTTCTTGAAACATTCCATGATCCTAGAGATTATCAATGAATTCCTAGTTTATGTATTGAATAGCTATACTAAACAGAGAATCTTAAAACATATTCTATTTGATTTTTTTACTTCATTAAAAATACCTTTAAAATTTTCAAAACATTCCTACTTATTTATCATCAAAAACATATAAACATATTGACTAAAGTTATCAGAAAAATTATCAATGTTCATTAATCCATCACTTTCTGGAATACACATTGATCCTTATACTCTACTACGTATGAGATCAAATAGTCTGCTATCCCTTTCACCATTTCCACAAAAAGTTAATTTACTGGTATTTCCTAATAAAAAATTTAACATTTTTTAAATTATTTATAATAAAATGTTTCTAATAAATCATAATTATAGAGTTTCTGGATGAGTTTGTAATTTACCTTTCAAAGCCAAAAAAGCCAAAGTTATGCAGAATTAATATCAAACCTAACCTTATTTTATTAATTTTATAAATATGAATATCCATGCTTAGAATATATAAAATATTTATCATATTCAGGATTTCATAAAAAATGTTGTTCTTATATATAGAACAACTTTTTTTAATAGTGAATGATAATAAAATCTTATCCAAACAAGACAAATAAATCATTTTTTTTGTTTATAAAGGGAATATAATAATTTTCCTCTAATTATTATAACCCACTTGGTAAAATTAGATCATATGTTTTCATCTATAATATAGTAAATATTATTTCATTCATAACAAAAAGATCTACATTCACCTTCTTCGATTGTACTTTATCTTATATTCTGTGTTTTTCCACTCAAATGGGTAATGGACACCCAGTTTCGAATACTCAAGAGTCAATGATAGTGATACTGATTGGTATTACATTCACATACAGATTATCATATTTCTTCTTTTTTAGAAACTTTTGATCCTTAGATAGAAATATATTACTATGTTATAGTTCATACATATAAAGTTTCTCAATGTGATTAGCATGTAGTAAGCCAAAACCTATAACAGAGGCAGATATATGGGTGAGTATCAGGTATTATATCTTTCCATACATGAATTTTAGTGAAATTACTCTCACTAAGAATGATGACCCCTTTCATCATATATATTTACTGATCGATGTTCGATATTTCATTAAGACATAGATCAGTTTGAGTATGTAAATAATCCATGATTATATATGATTTAAAATAACTTTTTCAATAATATCATAAATGAATATTATATAGTTGAGTGACTAAACTCTTTAAATAAATCCATGATATAAATTCACAACACTATTCCTCTAAAATTTTAACTATAAGGGTTACTTTGAAAGTGAACCCCAAAGTAAATTCCATGAACAAGGCACCTAATAGTGGGGGTAATTTTATTTATTATTATCCATACACTAGATAGTTTCTGGGAACCAAATCATTAGTGTCTTTCATAGTGAATGACTATAGTCTTGATAAGTGAAACTTTGGAAGGAATATATCACATTGTATATTATGTATTTTTTTTATAAGTCTCTCTAGTTTAATATATATCTCATCCATATTAAATATGTTTAATCTAATGTAATTTTTTATCTCATTTTTTATCCCATTTTGTGTGCATAGTTATAACTATTTAGATTTGGAATCATATTACATCCACCAAATTAAGATGTTCACACCATATTAATGATGGGTACATGTCAGCGGGTAATGGAATGAAGTATTATTGTATGATAGAAGAAAGATATTACTAAGGAGAATTACATTATTACTCTCTTTAAGAGTAGATTCACCCCCACTAAAACAGAAGTACAATGGGTTATCGATGGATCCCATTTAGGATATAATAAATGATCAATACTCTAGACTTGTACTAATTATAGAATAATCTATTAAGGAACTATCTAAAAATGATATAGATAAAATTATTTTTTTATCCCATACCAAACCAAATCCTTCGATTACTTTTAAAGGAATTTAAAGGAATATCAATTTGTAAGATGGATTAGAGTGCATGGAAATAGTTCTCATTAATTTTATCAACCAATGGGGACTCCATTTTATTTTAATGTAATAACTAATTTAGTTAAGGAATCATACCCCTTACTTTTGGGTTGATACCTTTTGTGGAAAGGAATATATTTTCCAAATTAAATCATATCCATTAGATCTCCCCCGATCAAATAAGTGGACAATATCACACCTATTTTGGGATGGATGTCTCATATATTAAATGAACATGTCTGTTATAACCCATTTTAAAATGTGTGATTCTGAAAAATCCTTCACCTTTTAAATCTTATAAACACAACAAATTAAATATTTTTAAAACATCAAAAATTTAATAATTCCCAACAATTTCAAAAAAATTAAAATCACCTTTAAAAAATAAATAATTATAATATATTAGAAAAAAACATGAATAAATAGTGGTATCTCTCTATTTTAGCCTTTATGTAGTAGATACAAATAAAATTTGAATAAATAAATATGTGTACACTTCATTGAACATGTAACTCATGTTATCAACCATATATAGACTACAAAATTCCATTTATATTCTTAAGTTATTAATCTACACCTATAAAAAATAATGGAAATGTTTAATGCATACTTTCATGAATTTTTAGAGGAAAATTAAAATACTCTTTATAGTGGCCCCACTCCTACATTCACATAGGTGAACAAAAAAGTGTTCACATGTTTCTACACAAATGTGATATCCATGCTTCATTAAGAGTTTCAGACTCACCATCATTTTCCCATGGTCACCATATAAAATTACCTTAGGATGTAATATAAATTATATGTTTCCTATACACATATGATATAATATCCTACATTGAACTTAAACATTGAATGTTATCAAATTTTAAGTTGAGGTCCCATTAATGGGGATTTTTTTACAATGAATTAAAAACAATTCCTAAAAACGTTTTGTACACCAACTCCCTTGAAAGTCTCTTTTTTATAGGATCTACTAACTTTTGGGTCGATCTAAAAATGTACATAGTTATGATACCATATTATATTAATGAAATTTAATATATATTTTTGAGATTAAAGTGTCCCGATTTTTCATCATAAGAATTGTTATATAACATAGCCAACATAGCTTGCCTATCATTATGTATATAAACGGAATACATTATCATAGGCCACAATAGTAGATATAATAGAATATATTTTATCCATTTTTCTTATTTAACAATAGTAGTTAAAGAAAAAAATCAAAACTAATTGTAAAGACTATGTAGGGATGTGTACCATGGTTAAGTGCATCGTAAGCTCTGATCATGGGCAATTCAAGTCACTAGAAGATTTCTCATTATAAGTTCAGACCTTGGTATTTTTAATAGGCCTTATCAGTTCTATGGTGGTTGAAAACATCATCATATGGTTCTAACCTAAGAATGTATATTAACCTTCCATTGATGTTGTGTAATTTGGAATGTGGCTGTTGTAATTTATATACCAGTTGGGATGGTTGATTCATTGTTAATATCAACCAAATGGAGGTGTCACTAGATGTTTGACTTAACATGATGGAATTTGGTGTAAAATTTTTGATAAAAAATGAACCTCTATAAAAGGAGGTGTGGCCAATTGTTGGCATGATAATGTATAATAATCAGATGGACTGACATATGATAGTTACTAAGTAACAAAAAATTAAATCACATTGTTTCGAAGAAACATTTTTAGTAGAAATTATACTTTTGGTAATTCTATTTGGTTTATAGTGTTGTCCCATGGAAATAGGATGAATGCTTGAACCTCATAAAACTGGTTTTCTTTATTTATTTATATTTTTAATGTTCTATTGTGTTTGTGTGATATTTCTTTTGATTATTTATTAGAGTTCTTCTTTAATTTCAAATTATAGGACTTTATAACATAGCTGAAAGGTCTAGTAATATAGAATTGCATTGTGCTAAACTATCAATGGATATAACCTTTCAGCGAACTCGATGATCAAGTAACTCATATTTCATATCTTTTTTTCCATAGGAATAATTTTTCAACACCGAAAATTGGTATCAAAGGGTACTTTTTATTTTAAATAGTCAATAATTTTAGGTCCTTTATCACATTAATTGGATTCAAATTCAATTTCTGTTGGTTATACTATAATTAGAAGATATAAAAAAGGATAAAGTATGGTTTAAGATTAGTAATTTCAATAGAACTGAATTGTATTTTAGGAAAACAAATATAGAGGAAAATATATAATATCCTCAAAAAAAATGGTGATAAAACCTACAATATGGAGAAACGTGATTGGTAAAAATATGAATAGAAAAACATTACAATTTTTTTGGTTGATGTTGGTATGGAATATTACCTTCTTTGTCATGGAGATGAAGTCTATAAATATACTTAGGGAGGACTTATAACTGATCTATTGAAAATCGATTCCTTAACAAAATTATTCATGATGATGAATTTATTTATCATGAGTCTGTCAAAAGTATAATAAATGGTAGATCATGTGTATGATTTCAAAATGATCAGTTGTCATCTCAATTTAGTGAAATTGAATTTTGGAGATTATATGTGCGGTTTATTTTTGATTTCATCTTTAATAGGATCATGGGATAGAATTGTTACTTTAGTAAAAAATTATTATATAAAATCTAATATTTTGTTTGTAGATGTTCAGAATTTGATCCTTAAAGAGGAGATCACGATAAGAGTGGTCTAAGAATCTTATAGTTGTTCATTTAGTACTAACGATATCAAACACTCACCTAGTAAAAATATCCCATTACAAGAAAAATAGAATATTATAGATAAGAGTTGTGGAAATTCTACTAGTTAAAATTATGTGTTCTATAATTATGATAAATGAGGTTATCTTTAGATGAAGTGTAGAAATATCAAATTAAATATCATAGGATCATCTACTGGATGATTAAAATCCTCTTACATAACGTATATATGTAGTTTTCTACTAGTTACTTTTTGAAATTTGATAGATTCATGGATTGTAGACCATGGTTAATACTTCCATACATAGAATTATCATTTATGCATGAAAAGATATATATCTAGAATATTTTTTGTATTTATTCTATAAAATGATAAATATTTTTAAGTTGTTTGAAAATGATATATAAATCTATAGATGTAGAATGAGTGTATTCCTCAATTCAAATGAGTGAGACACGTATCAAGTCTTAGGAGGAGTCTCATTTCTGTGAGGTAGTTTGATGACGAAGGATTTAAAACTACTTTCTACAATGGATTTTGGAAACTCTCTTGGGGATCCATGGCTATGGTGAAATGATTAATCAATATAACACTGTATATTAGAATAAGATCAAATGGGAGTGAGTTGGCTTGAATTTCAGCCTCTAAAAATCTATAGGTCTGTAATTTTAGACTAGGTGCCCATAGTGAGAAGGACATAAATGTTCTAAAAAGGAAGGGTAATTTGAGTCCTGGTCATACAACGATCATATATTGTGAGTGTTTTTTTATTGTTATGAAAAATAGGGTCTCATTCAATATAAATGGCCAAAACCCCATAACCATAAAATTAGTGCCTGTTAACATAGATGTTTGGGGGTTTTCTTTAGTTTAATATTAATGTCGATCATGGTACATTGTCGCATTAATTTATGATATCATGAGGAAGGTGTAATTTTATTTTCATAGAAATAAATATGTTTTGTTTTATGCCTCTATTCAGTGGATATCCATCGTGGTATTTAAAATTGATTAGAAATGGAAGTTCCTTTGATCATATAATGGTGGTGAATATAATGGTATAAACTTCACGATACGTTTTTGAAATAAGGGTATTATGATTGATAGAACACTATATGGGACTCCATAATAGAATGGGGTTGCATATCGAATGAATCAAACATAGATAAAGAAGGATATATGAATGCGTTTCAACTATGGTAGACCCAAGGCCATCTGGGTAGAAGAAATTAACACAGCCGCATACATGGTCATGGGAAATATGACCTCTACAATAGATAAAATTCTACTTGATGTACTATGTTATGATAGGATACCAAAAGTTTTTCACCTCAAAAGATTTGTTATCAATTTTTATGCTCTTTATGATGATAAGGATGGTGAAAAGTTAAATGAAAAGTACAAAGACTGTTTTCTTATTCGATATGGAAATGAAGAGTTTTTCTATCATCTTTAGGGAAGTTATCTCTGGAGAATCACCAATTTAGAGATATAATCATCAATGATAACATCCTTCATAATGATTAGATTTTTGATAAATCTAAAGTTGAAGAAAAGTGGCCAACTACTGAAGTATAATTTGGTCTAGATGAAAAAAAATTCTAATTGTTGATGATACTATAAATCATATAAAATGTATAAGAAGCTTGACAATGGTAGATATTCAATAATTCTCATGAACTGTAGAATATTGAGTAAGATATTTCGTACTATAATTATCAATATCAGGATCATCATATATTTAAATATAGGAAACTGAAATCCCAATGGTTATGGAAACTTCTTGGAGGAGATCTTCTTGAGTCAAAAAATCAGTCAAGTGGAATGGGTGTGGAATGAACTTCATACTCTAATAGATTTTGGGGAACATGAATGTTTAGAAGATGTTACAACACATAGTGACTCGGTGTAATGTAATTCATCCATGAAAAAACATTGAATTATTTAAATTTAAAAAGAACATAAGAGCTAAATGAACTACATAAATGGGAAAAATTAACCTCGTAATAAATGGGTCTAAAATTTTAAATAAAAGTATTATATAAAGAGAAGATAAAATTTTTATTTGGTAGTGAAATGATTCCATAAAAATCAGGAATCAATTTCTCATATATTTTTTCAGTTATTATAAAGAATACTATAATTATAACAATGTTAATAATTTTTTATTTTATGACTTAAAATTAGTGAAAATGTTTATTAAGAATTACATTATTCATGGTGATTTGGAGGATGAGGTCTACACGATGTAGCCCAATCTGTTCAAAGACTATTAGATGGATTATTTGAAAACAAGAGAAAATGATAAATTTCTTCAAACAGGAACCTAAAGAGTCAGATTAAAATTTAGATGCTTTCATGAGTGAGTAAATTTCAGAAGGAGTGACTCAGATCAATATTTCTAACAAAATTTATAGATTTATGGATCCTACATTTCTCTCCTAAATTATGTGGATGAAATGTTTTTTTAAAGAACAAAAAATAATCATATTAAGGAGATAAAAAGAATATTTCCCAAAGGAATTTAAATAAAGGATATTGTACAAGTAAAAAAGTCTCTTTGTGGTTGATGATTTAATGTGATTGAAAATCTATAACTCTTATGTTATGCATGAAATATTATATCTCAAATATCAGTAAAAGGATTCCAATAATCCAATATAAATCTCTCATAACTACCCTAGTTGGACCCTTTATGTTATTTAATACATAGTTAATTTCATTGGAATATGATGTTTGATACATGGAAATTTTTTTTTATGCTTCCGATATAAGAATACTAATGTATTTAATGGTTTGTATGTGGCAGGATATTACCTTTATAGTGGGGATGGAAAGTGATTTCATGTCTAACCCTAGGAAGGATCATCAAAAAGATGTGAAGTGGATCATCTAAAACTTAAAGTGATTGTAAGATAAGGAATCTTCTTTGGGTACTAAAATATTCGACAATGATTGGTTGATGTTTATTTTTCTTGTGATTCTGAAACCTAGAAAATTAGAACAAGTTTTGTGTTTATATTTTGTTGAACAATGATCAGTTGGATGTCAGAGATATAGTTGGTGGTAAATTTGTTTACAACATTAGTAGATTATGTAATAAATATTGATTCCATAAAGGGTTTTATCTAGTTAAGGATATTGTATATGGAACTTAGAAAATAATTAGAAAATGGGATGATATTCTTGGATATTCAATGTTTTTTCCACATATCCATGAATTTAATATTTCACAATAAAAATACAATTACCTATGATTACATTTCATTAGAGATCATCTGGTGGAAAATGTGTTTCATCTATAAAATATATCTAATATGTTCACAAATGATTTAGTCAAATAAATATTGAGGCATCATTGTGCCTTAGTGGAACTCGGATGAACTATCGAAAAATGGATAACACTACAATGAATGTGAAAGGAGTTAGTTTTCCCAAATTTTTAGAGGATCTCAATGAGGTTTCTTGAAAAAATTATTCTTGTCGGTGATTTATGGTTTTAAACCCCAGTTCATAGTATTAGAATATCATATCATGTGACGATAAAGTAAATGAATGTTTTCTCATCAGAAGTTTAGAATTTTGTCGTTTTCTTTGGCTTCTCAGTTCAACAGAAGTATAAACTTTCACTGTACATGTATAACCAATAAAATTCCAAAAACTACCAATGGATGTTGTTCATATTTGTAATTGAGTGCGATGAACATTGTACCGACTTAGATGGTCGAGTTGGTGGAAGTCTAAACTCAACAATGATATCAATGAATGGTTGATAGAAAATGTTATGGGTCAATGTTACCTATTTGAATGAAATTTAACATCAATTAAATGAGGTTGTACCAAGTGTTGATTTGAGAATGTGCAGTAATCTGAATTACTAACATCTAATGTTATCAACGTTATAAAAAGGTATAATTCTGGATTTCTAAGATACATTATTTGTAAAACTTGTACTTATAATAAAACGAAATAGTTTACATTATTCACCCATGTGTGTAGGATTGATTTTGAAACCACCTAAAACTAGTGTTAATTCTTTATTTTCTTTTTTATGTTTGATTTTTTTGTGTGTCATTCATCTTTTGAGCAGTGATTAGGGTGCTTCTTTACTTCATAATTCTAGTGTTCTAAGACATAAATGGAAATTTTAATAGATTATAATTCTTTGATACTCCACTAATATTGGATACAAACATTTGGTGAACTCAAAGTTAAATTATCTTTTATTTCATATTGGATTTTTAAGTGTAATTTTATTTCTTCTACAGAAGTATGTAATACATTTTTCTTCTTTTATCCCCAATAATCACTCACCATCTATGTGTAAAAACCCAACCACTTTTAGTTGAGTGATACTATTGAATAGTTAACTTGATTGCATTAGTAAAAATTTCCATTTCTCGTAGGTATGAATTATAACATATTTAGTAATATATAGTAATCTTTAGATACTTTAGTAATATTATAACCATATCCCATTGTTCATAACCTAAATTACTTCTATACCTTCTCAACATTACAAAAAGATATTAAATATCTGGTCTTATGCATGTCATGAAATACCTGAGACACCCGATAATGATTTTATATTCAAATTGATAATATGCCCTACAAGGATTTTAGAATCCCACTCCTAGAAGAATATAGGGTAGAAACAGATAAAAAATAAAATTGTTCAAATATCATTAATAACTTTTCAATATAATGACATTGATAATTTATAATAAAATTATTATTTATAAAAAAAATTATTCCATAAATAACATCACTTTAACTTAAGTCTTTCATACCAAAGTGTTTAAATAAGGTTGAATTCTCTTTAAGGCTTTTCTCCTTACTATGTACTATAAATGTATCAGTTTTTTCCATATATATTCCTTGATCCAAATAACCATTAAATAATATTATTTTAACATCCATTTAATTAATTTTCCAAATATATAAGGATTCTAAAGAGATAATAATTCTAATACAATTAGTCTGAACTATGAGAGAATATGTTTCGAAATAATAGATTCCTTCCTTTTATGTATATCCCATAGATTCCAATCTGGATTTATATTTCTTATTTATGACATTGAATTTTATTATCATATAAATAAATAATTATAACATATATATTGTATCCCCTAAGTATTATCAAATAATATCAAAATATTATTCCCATTTATAGAGTCGATTTATTTAATTTTGGATTTCTTCCAAATTGATTCATTTAAGATGACATAAATTCTCTGAGGGTTTTTTATTAAAAGTTTATTTTATGTAAAAATATATTTTTTTAATTATAAAATCTCTAATAACATTAAATAAGTATATATAATAGTTAGATCCATATTTCTTTGGAATCTATTGTCATTTACTTATACGAACCTCATCAACTATATCTTCTTGAGATACTTTTTTATTTGATCTAGATTTCTCTATTTGGAATTTCATAAGTAAATTACTAAACATAGATTTATAAAAAGTATAAAATATAAATTCAATGCCTATATTAATATCAACTAGATAATTTGATACAACAATAATGAGTATATAATATTTTTAATGTTTCACATATCCAAAAAATATGTCAGTAATACCTCTTTAATCCAACCTTTCCCTTTTAGATTCAATTACTATTATAATTTCATTCCAACCCCACACCATTAAATAATTTATTTTATTATTATTCCAAAATTCATATGAATTCATATAATTATCTATTATAGGAACCCTATTTAGGATGTGACACGAATATAATAATTTATAACCCTAAATCTTTTTGATTGACCTGAGATAGACATCATGAAATAACCCCTTTCTATTAATTTTATTTTCTTTCTCACAGCTACAAAAAAATTTTCAGTTTTATATGCAATTATATTTCATTTATAATCCCTAGGGATTCAAAAAAGTACTATAATATTCTTCTCCCCTTTTATATTTTAGGAATTTAATTATATACCCCAAATGATTTGTAACCTCATTTTTATATATAATTTACAAATATATTACTTCATCTTTAGCATGTAAAATATAGTCATGTAAAAATCAATAATAATTATCAATAAAAGTTGTAAAATAAATTTTATTACATATGGTTGTAGAATTCAAATCATATACATCACTATACACAAATTCTAACAAATTAATTTTTCTTTCTACATATTGAAATGTTTTCCTAACTATTTTAGTTTACATGTTGGTCAATCATTTATGATTATTTTTATCCCTGAATGGTTGTAATTCAATTTTTTTACATGTAATTAATTTTCATAAAATTCATGTAAATTAAATAATTATCCCATTGATAAAAATACTCTATAAAATAAGTAGAAACAATTTTGGTATTTAATTTGAATAACCCATTGTAAAAAATAAGTTTTCCAATAATGGTATCACCCTTATATAAAACAAAAATATCTACCTCAAATAAAATCTCACACCCATACTTGTCTAACAAGAACTCTAAGTCTAGTTCCTATAAACATCATGAACATACAAACATTATTAATTATGAGGATATTTACTAATGTATACTCAATGTCAACCACTCCTTTCCCTTGCCTATTTATACTTTTATAGTTCCCAATATTGATAGCAGTATTTTAATTTTATAATTACATCATCCTAAAGAGATATTTATTATTACACACATGTTCTTTAACTCTAGATCCAATCCCCTATGAGGATATATCATTGAAAACAATATCTTAGAATATCATGGATGCAATGTGATCCTTAGTAGTATTATTGTTCCCCTATTTCTAATTAGGGATATGATAGTCCCATTTAAATTTTCCTAACCTTCAATGGAATTAGCATGAACCTTTCTTATTCATGAATTGTACCTTTAATTTTTACGGATATATTGGATGTGTTTTCCACTTTGAGGACCCAGTAGACCAACTCCCTCTATTATGAGGACATTAGATTTATCATCCTTGGGCTCATTTCCTCTGGATTCTTTCTTTATTTATTCCCCAAATTATAGGTATTTGAGTAGCACATTGATGAAAATAACTTCCTTATTTTGATTCATAAAATTATTAATATTATTCTAAGAAGGAGGATATTTATAGACGATTTATGTGAAAATGATACATCAGAAATGTTCACATTTTTTGATTTAGGTGTTTTTTATGCATTGTATTTCATGAAATTTATCACAAACAGGTCTATTATCTACAATTTAATATGGAAAAAACATACTATAAATTTATTTATTTTAGTATCCTCAATGATATATTTTTATTCTATGTAATCTCAAACCACCTTTTTTTGTGGGAAGATAATGATATTTGTCGATGATTTTATTGGTCAATGCGTTGAGTATGTGTCTTTGACTCCTGAGATCATTATTTTCCAATTTTTCCCTTATGTGATAATATAAATGCATCTCATATATAGGGAGATTTTAATTTGAGATTATATTCACCACATTGAGTGTTTCAAGAATAAATTGAATTCTTTTTTTCCACTTCTTGAATTTATTTCCATCAAATTACTCCACCTTTATCACAGTGTTAAGAATTTCCATATCCATGATAATGAATATTTATGATTAAGATTATTGGGTATATATTATAGAGAAGATATTTATATTTTGTTCATTTTGTTTTTAAATGACTAAATACCCACTAACTTATCAATTTGATCTAAATTTCATCATTTTTTGTTTTTTGGGGAATCTTGAGCTTAAGTATTAAAATTGATTAACTCAAAAAATTTAACTATTTTTTATCTCTTTGATGTTTTTTCAATCCTTAGTGATCAAAATTTTTAAATATTTTTTAGAGTCTCATTGTTCATGAAATTAATTTCTTTTCAGTGGAAATTTTTTTTAATTGAACTCTATAAGTCCAAAATTAATCATGTATGTTTGGGAATTTTTAAGTTCAAAAAAGTTAATGTAACTTCAATAAATATATCATAACATGGTATATACCACTTAAATTGGTTGATTCTACTTTTAAAGTAAATAAAAATCTATTAATAACATCTATATAAAATATTATGACCATATTCATTCATTATTATTTCCTAAGGGTGTGTGAAAAGGATAATATTTGGTGGATCGTTTATCTAGAAAAATATATCTTCAGTAATTTCATAATAATATTTTTGGAGACACGTCTTATTAGTTTGAAATTTTTATATATGAAAAAATTTGAAGAAAAATAACTTTGAAGAGTCAATATATGATGCATTCATTAATGTTGTGGGAAGAATCTCTATAAACATTCATATAACAGACTTTGTAAGGGAAATTTTCCACACAAGTTTTCATTTTCATTTTTAATTTCCTAGTAATTTATTTCTCTTTTAACCCATATTATTCTCCATTAAGAATCACATGGAAGGATAAAATTTCAATTTATTCGGGAAGGGGAGGTTTTACTTTGGTGTTATATAAGTATTTTACCATAATTAATAAATTTATCTTTAATTTGTTAATTTGTTTCAATACTCGTAAGAAGTTCATATTGTCATATATGATTGTGTTAGTTTTTAATTTCACCTATAATTTATTTCCATAAATAATGATCCATTATATCCATAAACTAGGATATGAACTATATATGATGGAATATACAAGATCTTAGTGGTAAATTACTCTGTGATTGGCTATATGTGTGGGAGGGGTAGTGGACACTCCTGATTATTTTTGAAGAACATGTCTTAATTGGGTATTTGTAACACCCTGAATTTCTTATGAGATAATTTTTTTAAAATTTATTTGTGTCTTATGTTTTAATCTAAAACAAGATAATCTTTCACTACTTTCAACACAAAATAATCATGCTTCATATGCAACACTATTCATGGGTTATTTTAAAGACAATTTCAAGTTTTTTTGATATAATTCATTTTACGAAAGACTGCGGTTAAGAGAACAACTAAATATTAATATGTAACCTTATAACCTAAAAATTATATTAGTTTGTTTTAATATTATTAATTGAATTATATATATATATTCTATACACATGTATATATAATTAATTCTTTGGAGAAAAATTAATTATAAATAAGAATAATACCAATTTTAAATAAAAGGAAATGTTTTTCTATTTCAAATGATAATAAGCGGGTTTATAAAAAAATAAAATCAATATTGATGGATTTTATTAATTTAATTTATATATATAAAACATTCAAAAAATTGTTTTAAAATCATATTATATGTTTTCTAAACATGATATGAGAATAAGCTCAATTTTTTTAATAAAATATTTCTAAAAAAATGTTGTTTTTCCTCCTTTTGATGGGGCATCCATTTTAAATATAGTTTTTGACATGTTAATAAATTTTATTTAAAAAATAAACTTCTTCTTTGTAAGAGTGATATAAATATTAAATTTGAATTAATTTTTGATATTTTTCTGATAACTTTCATGTTTTGATGAATTGTAAAAATACACTAAATTTTAATTGAAAACAACTATTTCATCAAAATAATTTATGTGGTTAAATTATATTATTGAATGGTTTTAAGGTATTAATAGAATATATTTTTATAAATAAATATAATTTATGTCACTTTCATTAATTTTAAATTTAAATTTAGATGTAAAAACATTTCAATATTTTGCAATATCTTAACTTGTAAAACATGTTCTCTTTTTTTGAAAACAGGATTAAGTTTCAATTAATTACTAAAAATTATCTATTTTGAATTTTCAAAAATTTATTCCATTTTTGTTATCCGTAGATAAAAATTATGAGAATAAATTGATTTTATTTTTTAGAATTCTGAATAGCAACTTCTGTAATGTTTATTAATATGATAAAAGGTCAAATCGGGTGATTAAGGATAACAATAATATTATGAAATTAATCTAAGACATTATCTTAATATAATAATAGGAGTGTGTTTATACCTAAATTATCTTTGTTTATAAATGGTTTCATTTAAGAAGCTATTTGGATGAGATTATGAAATTAAATATATTTTACTTAATAAAATGTTAAATATGTCTTACACAAATTTTAATAGGTTAATAATTTTTAACATAATGTTATAAAAAAGTTAAATTTGAATATAAATACTAATTTGAAAGATAAAATTTTTTTTATAATCATTGTAATTATTTTAATTTTTAGGAAATAAAAAATTACTTTAAAAGATTATATATTGGCGATGCCCATATTATTTAATTGATGGAAAACCATTAAATGATTTTTATTAAAATGATAATAACCATTAAAAGACAAAAACACATGAAAAACTATTTTTGGTCAAGTATATCTCAACCATAATAATCCAAGGGTCTAGTTATTACACATTTGGAGCAATATTTAAATGATTATTACACTTGTAACATTTTATTTAAAGTTATGTTAAAGTTGTCACATTCTTGTTTTAATAAATATAATATTTTTAATCTAGAATTTTCCAGGAGATAAATTATTCTATAAGTATTATTATGAATCCTTGAATAATTTTATTTGTTGTGGTATTTTATTTTTAATTTTTACCCAACAAATACAAAAAATGATGTAGTAATTATTTTATTAATAAAAATATCAATTTAATGTTATTAAAAATATTAAAATAAATATAATTTTTAACAATTAATATATCAAATGAATTTTATAGATGATTTTGACCCCGTAAGAATATAATAAAATATATAGTTATTTAATAACATCATATATTTATATTTTAAAAAATCTATTAAATTAGTATGGTCAGAATTGATACTATTAATATTTTTTAAAACTAATGTTTTATTAAATTATTTAAAAATCATAAAATATTTTCAAAAATATAAAATAAATCTTTTTTACTCTAAAATTATCTATATTTTTCAATAAGGGTTTAATTGACATCATATAAGTAAAAATACACTATTTTATATTGAACAATTTGTTACCTTTGTCAAAATTAAAATAGAATAATTAATGGTAAACAAAATGATATGGTTTTAAATAAAATAAAAACATGTATTAAAAAATTTGTTGATTATATTACAACTTTATATCATTTTATATTATAAATGAAGTCATTTTTAGGTTCTTGGATGTGTTTTGAGTTTATTATAATTTTATATTTTTTCAGTTTCCAAAAGTGCCCCTCACATTAATTATAAAAGGGAACCTCCTCCCACACCTATTCAATTCACAATGAGATTTCATGTTAGAAAATACCATATTAATGTCCCTTATAAACTTCCCTAGTTACATTATATAGGTTTTGGTCTTCTCAAAATACCATCTCTAGTGCCTTTTAGTGGAGAATTAGAGGGAGCATGTCGAGGACGAGATAGTCTCCTCTACTGATTCATTCAAATTATTTCATTATCAACTTCCACTTCCTGAGATTTTCTAATCATAATGTAATAATTATAGTATAAATTATATGATGATATGTTATTATGGTAATGGAACAACCATATTCCACCTTCCATCCAGCCTTTGAAAAATGAAATCACTACACGCGCATATGTACGGCTTACTGTCTCCACATCATTGTGTAATATGTTTTCACCACCATATTTCGTAGATGTATATAATAATGGAAATAATATCTATATATGATTATTACAACATGATAGGTATTCTATAAAAATATATATACCCTCTACTTACATACCATTACACAATTATAGGAATGATATCATCACTCATTCCTACGCTCGACCAACCATCTCCATGATGCGATGTGATTCATTCTACATGATATTCATTAAAGAATTAGTATATAAATGAATTAAATGAATAAATATGATATATATTATACAAATATCATTCTATAAATTATATAACTATAACTTAATAAGAGGAACTTATCCAAAAAAAACATGTGTAATAAAATAATGATTTTAATACTTGGTGGACAAGTAATATTGTTTCTAAAAAAGGATGATATTATGATAATATATTAATACTATGATTCATTAACAATTAAATAATGTTATTTAAATAATTATACATGAGGATAGAATACATAAAAAGGATATTGGACCTATGGTAAGGGATAATTTTGCAATATCATTATTATCTGAGATTGATTATATATAATTATTTAATGGGATATATTTTTAATCCAAGTATATTTTATCTAATAATGTTTTCATAAAATATATACTATTCTCTTATGTATCATTAAATTCATTTTTTACCATTATTTTTCTTTTACTACATGGTTTTGAAGGAATTTTTTTTCCCATACGAGTTACTTTTTGACTTTTCTTGTAAAAGTAAAAGAAGAATGTTTTTCAAATTATATATATTGAATGGATTTTTACACCTTCCTAATGCCTTATTTTTATGAAGCTTATCATAAAATATTTCAAGGTTATCCTCAAAGAAGTTATTTTATTTTAAAAATGTGTTGTATATTGAAAAACTACTTTTTTAAAGAAAAAATTATATTTTCATCAAAAATTAATTTCAAGTGTTATATGAAAATTATTTTCCATATAAGATTGGATTATTAAATAGGGTTATGTTTCAAGTATAATATTCATTTTTCTCCCGTGGTTTTATTATGTTATTTATGAAATCCATTTGTTTTACATGGATTATGTTATGGTGGAATGATGTTAAAGAAACCCATTTTATTCTTTGGTTTATGCTATGATGAATGATTTATTTTTTTGGAGAACGCATAAGAATGATTTGATTATGAAATAGGCGAGACATATATCTCCCTCCAATTAATTGGGTAATAATTTATATATAATGAGATTGACATTACTATAATAGTAATTGAATCTGGATCAGTAATATAGGTTTGGAACAACAAGTCAATCTAGCTCAGTTATACAGGGCTTAGACGACACATAAATCTAATTCAGTAATAGACTTTCTCCACTATTAAACTATTTTTAATGAGAAATGGATAAAATGGAAACGATTCTCTATGCTTATGTATTTTCCATAATTCCATGTTTTATGCCAATGAAATTTTCTCATGGATTTAGTTCCTTTTCCATTTATTCCTTATGAACTACCATGATTTGTTTTGTGACTCAATATTTTGATATTTGTTATACATGGTATGATTTTCAAAAGTCATGTTCATGTTTTTAAATTCTTATTTTTATGATTTTTTATATCTTCCATGTTTAACCTTACTCAGCATTTGAGTTTACCACTTTTTATGTTTCTTTTCCTCCAGATATAAAGAAGGGTATTATGTAAGATGTGTCCAAAATGGGTTCTAGTTATGAAGGAAAATTCAGGAGACAATGTAGATGTTTTATGAACTAGTTGTTTATGATCCACAATATCAAAATACAGTAAACTAATACTATCTTTTGGAATATATTTTTGTCATGTATTATGTTTTCTGTAAAAGTAAGGAAATGTCCATGTATGTTAAGAGTAGGTAATTTACAATCGGTATCAGAGTGAATGTGTAGTCAACTATTGGAGACTAGAATGCAAAATTTTTATTGATGTCCATATATATATTTCTAAGGATATTTCTAGATATGAACTATGGATAAGTTTATGTATTGGTTACAATCCTGGAGTTCTTTTTATAATCATGAATAGCCTTGGATTAAACTTATGATATCATAGATTGAAATATTATTATTAATTTCCCTTATTTAAATGTTGTTAATATTTTGTCACGACCCGCCTTCACCAAAAGGAGGGAAGGGATAGTAGATTTCCAGACCCTTCCTTCTTTAATTTGAAGGTGAGATAATTACCCTCGAGACCCACCTTCAATATGTACCAGAGTGTCAACTAGAACCAAGGGTATAGAATCACACACATGATGGAAGGAATTACAATTTTTTTTATTTTAATAGGATAGAGAGATAAGACAACAACCCCAACAATACCGAAGATGAAAGTAAAGGTAAATCAAAAAGTAAACCATTCCCATATGCATGTTCAAAAGTAAAATATATAAAACACAAAACTCCAAATGTAAAGTACCAAGAAAACGGAAAACTACAATAGCAACTGCCCCAAGGACCGTGCTAGTATGGTCCCGCATGATCCCTAAAGTCCTCCTGGAAAACTGAAAAAAGTTTTATATACGTAGGGTGAGAATACAAGTACACTCAGTAGGGAAAACCAAAGACTCTCGTGCAAAAGTGAGGAGACATTATAATGCCCCGTTGAAAAAGAGATATCCAAACACCCAACAAGAAAAATCTATCCACCCAAACCTCACCAAGGCACACTCCCCAAATAATGCAAGTCAAGTAACATATTGTAATAGCACATCGATATTTGGGTACCCCGCACAGCTTTCCCACTGGTTATTGAAGACATCCTACACATCAAACCAATCCCTCCATTCACACTGCAGTCCCACTGCCACACCCGTCCACACACACCTGGGCCACAACCACACATCCCGCCCGCAAACACCATGCCCACAACCACTATCTCGCCCGCAAACACCTGGGACACAACAACCTCACGTAACCATGCCCGAAAAAACCTAGGCCAAAACAACCACTTCCACGCCTGAAGACATATGGACCTCATCCCAAAGATATTTGGAAAACAACCAGCCCATAAACACCTGGTCCAACCACCACAACTACCCCGCCTGAAGACTCTTGGGCCAATAATGGATCTCAGGCCATCACAGCCTGCCCGAAGAGTCTTGGGCTATTCGGGAAAGGGAGAAAAAATGGAGCTAATAACCAGCCACTCATTGGAGTGTTGACGAAAACACCCTCCCCATGAAATGGGGTGTTCGGCACTAAGTTCTCAACTTGGTTGGGGCGCGAATAAGAAACATAAAATCTACAGATATATGTATAGGTAACAAAAACTCATCCCAACCTAGGGGTTCCAAATCCTAAGCACAAACACCCTTGTTTCAATTCATTCACAAAAGAAGTCTCGACACTTGCGGCCAAGTCACAACTCATTCCCAAAATAATTCCCCACTCAACCATTCTTGTTTTCATGTTCAAGTGATCCCATTGGGGTGAATTCTTCACTACCGGGAAACTAACAGGCATAACGACAATCCAAAAGGAAAGAAACATCCAAACAACAATTTAAGCATTCACACCCGATCATCTTGCAAGTCACAACAACAAAGGGATACGTGAGATCCCTCAATGTACTAGAACCAAAGAAAACCCCGAGACACAGCCCCATGTCCCCAAAATCTAGGAGCCAACAGTCTCTCAACAACAGATGATTCCACCCCAATTCATGAAATAAGCAGAGTAACCACACGGCCTCAAATTCACAACCAGTGAAAGTACAATGACAGGGGATCCCATCCCCACATGTATCACCCCCGCAGATGACCCGTGAAAGAAACAACCCAACAGCTACCACCAACCCAATGTGGGCCCTTGCAGGTATTTTCAGGTTTAAAAGATTTAACACACTCTCGGGTTTCAACTCCCTTGTGCTTTAACTGGGGTTATCATAGAAAACGGTTGATCCTGGTGCTTTCAATTTATTTAACTGAGTATACATAATTAAACAATTCCATGTTACGATACTTTAAACATCCAGGAGCACCGAGGTTCATTAGTGCATAGAGAAAGACCACCAACAGCCATGGTTTTCAATGAGCATAGGTTTGTACAATTCAAAACACAAAACAACATAAAGAGTACATCAGACCATCGATCACCCCCCCACCCTTAATTCATTAAAGTTCCATTCATTATGTTCATTAATTTTGATTTCATCAATTTAAACTGAGGAAAAATCATGCCCACCCCGCATGATACATGGAAAAGAGAGACGAAGGAAAAAATCTCTACCTGGTTGATCAAAGATCGATGTTTTTCTCCACGCACAAAAACAAGGGAAGCGCGACTCGCAGGGCTCCTGCACAGGTGCACCACTTGCCTCGGGAAAGAAAGGACTTCAAATGCACAAGGAAAAGGAAGAGACTATCCAATAAAGAGAATAATAATTTCTAGTATAAAAAATAGATGAGATCCCCAACGTTATGGGATAAATAATTTGAACACCTTGGCTGTCGGATTGTGGTTCTACCACACGGTTGGGTGGTTACGCACGACTGAATTAATTGTTATTTAATAGGGAGGTTTCTCGGGATTTTTATATTTTAATTACGGGTTAAAAATGGACTTGAAATGCATAAATGGTTAAAAGGCCTAAAAGAGGCGTTACGGGAAATCTGTAGAAGGAAAACCTGACAAGGCTGGATAACACCGATCGGTCGCCCTGATCGGTCCCGCCGATCGGCCGCACGGATCGGTCGCGCCGATCCGTCGTGCTGATCCGTCGCGCCGATCCGTTGCGCCGATCATTCGTGTCGATCCGTCCCGCCGATCCGTCGCACCGATCAGTCATGCCAATTGGTCGCACCGAACGAGGTGTGACCCCTTAGGATCCTAGAATTTGGAAAAGTGGTGGATTATGAGGGTTTGGGGCATTACATCAGATTCCAGTCAAACTATTCTTGCCCTCGAGAATCCAGAACCAGACCCGAAGGAAAGAGGGAGGTTCCGAACAACCACCCCAGAAGATACCTCTCAAGAGTGAACCTCTCTGACACAGGAACACCTTATCTCCTGAACAATCATGGATGTCCTACCGCTTCTTTCCCCATGCAATCACGCAAAACAAAAGGCTAAACTATCTGACCATGTGGGAGAGGGGTTTCCCATCCTCCGTGTTAAGATACTATCTGCTTTGGGCGAGACTGACTCTCCTGCACGGTTTTAGGCGCATCCACTTTAATGCATCCAATCTAAGAATCAGGTCATCCCCTCCCCATCCTTTAGGAAACTTAACACACATTCATAGAAAAAGGAAACTACACATCCCATAGTCAACAAGGTAAAGCAATACATAGCAAAAAAGTACTGACAAAACATGATAAAACGCAAAACAACTCTGGGTACTGGGAACCCATCTGTACTTCCCTCTCCCAGGTACTCTCCTCAACCCCACCAGGCCTCCACAACACGCGAACCAACGAGATGTTTTGTCCATGAAGCACCTTCTCCTCACGACCCTCGATCATCACTGGTCGTTCCATGAAGGTTACATCGTCTTCGATATCTATCTCTCCCCAGTTAAGGATGAGGAAGTCAATGTTTAGATACTGATGAAGCTGGGACACATGGAAGACATCATGCACTATTTTTAGGTGTGGTGGAAATGAGAGCTGATAAGCCACCTCGCCGACCTGGTGCAACACCTCGAAGGGTACGATGAACCTGGGAGAGAGCTTACTTCCCCTACCAAACCTTCGCTGCCCACGCCAAGGGGAGATCTTCAAGAACATGTGGTCATCAACCTCAAACTCCAAGGGCCTTATTCTATCATCCCCATATGACTTCTACTGGTCCTGAGCCACCTTTATCCTCTCTCGTATAAGCTGAACCTTCTCCGTTGTGCTCTGTACCACCTCCGGGCCAAGAACACCCGCCTCCTTGACTTATATCAAGCACACGGGTGAGCGACATGGCCTCCTGTACAAAGCTTTGAATGGATCCATTCCAATGGTAGAGTGACAGATATTATTGTAGCCAAACTCTACCAGAGGCAAGTGTCACACCCATGATCCCTTGAAGTCTAGGATTCATGCTCATAGCATATCTTCCATGGTCTGGATGGTGCGCTCTATTTGCCCATCTGTCTGGGGTGGAAGGTAGTGCTAAGGAGCAGCTGGGTGCCAAAATCATGTTGCAAAAACCTTCATACTCATGAGGTAAATCATGCTTCCCAATCCAAGACTATGGAACTTGGAACCCCATGAAACCACACCACCTCGTCCACATACCTCGGTGCTAGAGCGTCCACTACACTAGACTCCTTGATTTCCATAAAGTGAGATGATTTCGTCAACCAGTCAACTACTAACCAGATGGCGTCGCACCCTCCTTGAACCTTGGGTATCCCTGTGACAAAATCCATTGATATGTCATCCCACTTCCACTCGGGGACATCTAAAGGTTGCAACAAACCAACCGGAACACGGTGTTCAGCCTTCACCTGCTGACACACTAAGCACTTGGCCACAAACTCTTCCTCTGCCATCTTTATCCCGAGCCACCAAAATTGTCTCCTCATACCCTGGAACATCTTGGAAACTCATGGGTGCATCACCAGGGGTGACCTATGGAACTCACCAAGGACTCTCTCGCACATCGCCTCTGGAACGAACAACTTTCCTCGGAATAGCATCTGATTCTAACCATCTTCTGTCCACCCTTCCAGAGCACTTCCTTGGCTAACCCGATCACACATCACTTCACTCTCTGGGTCTCCCCATTGAGACTCCTCCACCTAACGTAACAGAGAAGATTGTACCATCATCTGATACAGAAAACCCTTACCACCATCCATCCTCAAATCCAGGTGCAGGGAAGCCAACTCCTCCATCGCCCTCCAAGCATCCGCTGACTCTCAGGCCGCATCCCTCTCTGACTTCCTGATCAAGGCATCATCCACCACATTTCCTTTCCCGGAGGTGTAGGAAATCTCGAAATCGTAGTCCTGAAGAAACTTCATCCACCTTCGCTACAGTAAATTCAGGTCCTGCTGGGAGAAGACATACATCAAGATCATGTGATTGGTGAAGAACGTGAAGCACTCCCCGATGAGGTAGTGCCGCCACAACTTTAGTGCGAACAAGACCGTTGCAAGCTCCAGATCATGGGTAGAATAATTACGCTCATGAGGACGTAACTTCCTAGATCCATAGAAGATCACCCCTTGCCGCTGCATCAACACACACCTAAGGCCATGCCCTGAAGCATCACAGAACACCTCATACGCCGCCCCTTTTTCTGGTAGCCTCAACATTGGGTCACTAACCAACTTCTCCTTCAGATAACTAAAGGCTTCCCCACACTTCTCATCCCACATGAAAGACTGGTCCTTCTTGGTCAAAGATGTCAAAGGTGCTACAACTCGGGAGAATTTGGGTACGAACATCCGATAGTAACCTACCATCCCGAGGAAACTACGGACCTGTACCGCGTTCTTGCGTGCTGCCCAAGAAACAACCGCTTCAACCTTTGATGGGTCTATCAATACTCCCTTTGTGGACACTACGTTCCCAAGGAAGTGGACTTCTCGCGTCCAAAACATGCACTTCGACAACTTCCCAAAGAGTTGGTGTTGTCGGAGGACCACAAAAACCGTCCTCAAGTGCTCAGTGGGATCCTCCTCTGATCTTGAATAGATCAGGATGTCATCAATGAACACTACTATAAACCAATACAGATACTCCCAGAAGAGAGAGTTCATAAGCCCCATGAATACAGCTGGAGCAATTGTAATGTTGAAAGGCATGACCACAAACGTGAAGTTCCCATATCTGCACTTGATGTCTGTATTTGGGATGTTTCCCTCCTTCACCCTCAACTGGTGATATCCAGACTGCAGGTCGATCTTGGAGAACCATCATTCCCCCTTCAGCTGGACAAAAATATCATCTATCCTCGGAAGAGGGTAGTGATTTTTGACCACTACCTATTTCAATCTCTTGTAGTCTAGGCACAGCCTGAGACCACCGTCTGCCTTCTTTGAGAACAAGACTGGATCACCCCACGGCGACGCACTCAGTCGAACAAAACCCTTCTTCATCAGATTGTCAATTTGAATCTGCAACTCCCGTAGATCTGAAGGTTCCATCCAGTAGGGATCCATCAAAATCGGATGAGCACCAGGCTACAAGTCTATCAAAAACTCGACATCACTTCAATTGGGTAGAGTCATCACCTCCTCAGGGAAGACGTCCATAAACTCACTAACTATCCTTGGTACCTCCACCATCTCTGCATCTGTTGATTCCACTGATAGCCCAGCTAACAAAGAGAAGAGGGGTTCCTCTCTCCTGCTGCCCTTCTAGCCACCGCACTCGCCGGTGAAAGTTACATGCCGGCCGCCTACGTCTGAAAACACGACCCTTCCATGGAAGCAGTTGATGACGGCACATACAGAAAACAGCCAGTCAATGACTAGGATGACATCGTATGGCTATATCTGTAATAGAAGGAGGTCCCTGACTGACTGATGTGGCCTTATCTTCAGTCTGCATACTCAAAAAACATAAATCAAGTTGGTCTTACCTCCGACTGGTGTTCTCAGCACCAGGGGCCCTAGAAGTCTCTCATCATCTAGACCCAATGAACAGGCCAGACTGGGTATAACAAAGGAGTGTGAAGATCATGTATCGAACAAGACGTAAGCAAGGGTACTGAACAAACTGATCATACATCGAACGACCTCTGGTCCTACTGGAACTGCTGCCTCCACAACATAAAACTGCCCGTGCTTAGATCCTCTACCTCTTGGCTATCGGCCACCTCCCCGACCACGCCCTGGTCGAGGTCCCTAAAGAACTCCCTGGGGGTGGCCTCCCCCTGTAACGTCTTCCCTCGGAAGGGCGGGAGATTGATTACCCTATTGTTGCTGCTGAAAGGGCCTACTTAGAAGCTGCTACTGCTGAGGTGGGTCCTGGGCCTGCCCACTACTGCCGTACTGCACTCTATCTGGGCACTGGTTCCGAAGGTGACCGTGGCTCCCACAGACGAAGCATCTCTACCCTGGGGCCGAAGGGAAAGGGTGAGGGCCAGGGGATTGGAACTGGAACTGCTGAGGCCTGCTCCCTACTGGTCGGAACATAGAGGGTCCCGATGCTGGGGGTCGGGTGCAGACAGCCTTTCCCTTTGATGAGCCTAGCTGAATCCCTTCTCGTGATACACCTCCCAGCGTGTGCATCCTCTCCACCACTTCAGCATTCTTCTTCACCTCTAAATATATTGGTAGGGTGAAGGGAGTAATGTCATAATGGGGGGAAGTTCGGAGCGCCTCCTCTAAACATCCTACCTGAGACTCCTCATCTGGAAAGAGGTCTGGAGAAAAGCGAAGGAGATCCTTGAACATGATCCCCAACTCTCACACAGACATACTCCCCTGCTGGAGGGAGAGTAGCTCCAACCTCTTCTCGGCCTTCATCGTGGAAGGGTGGAATTCTACCCGTAATGTTTTCTCAAAGTCATCCCACGCAACCTCAGCTTCCCTCTTCTCTCCAAGATAAAGTGTCCACCACTAATGCGCCACTCCCCGCATCTAGATCATGACCAGAGAAACCCAATACTCCGTCGGAGCCCGAATCAGGACGAAATTGATCTCTAGTTCCTCGAGCCAGCTCTCCGTCTCCATATCTGAGGTGTTGCCCTCGTACTTCCCGATGGTATGTAGATGAAAGGCTTGAAGCATCTTCTACCACTGATCATCCTCCTCCTCTCAGTCAATCCTCTGTTGATCATCCAAGTCGACCTCCTGGGCCTCGATCTCACGCACAACCCGTGGTCTACTCCCAGGTGCCATAGCTATAAATAAACAAGGAATTCCTAAGCCCGGGTAGTGCAGAATATTGTTCTTAGATTTTATTTGACTTATTTATTTATTATTGAATCCCCAAAACACACAGAAACACAAGAACACAAGACATTATGATGCATGTACCTTTCCAAGGGTATCTACCCTACAATCAGTGTAGCCTCACTTGGTCATTCGGTAGGTCTAGAGTCCTTGCATCAGATCATATGAGGCCCTAAAATATCGTTTCCTAGATGGTCTTCCCTAGCCTATTTCAAGAACCAAGATCACCCAACACTATTTCCCTACCATCCCATACAATCCTCACTCTGCCTAACTCCAGACTCCATCCTACCTCTCAACATGTCCTTCCTCTGATACCATTCTGTCACGACCCTCCTTCACTAAAAGGAGGGAAGGGATAGCAGATTTCCAGACCCTTCCTTATTCAAGTTGAAGGAGAGATAATGACCCCTATGACCTACCTTCAATAGGTCCCAGAGTGGAGACGAGCACAAAGGGTATAGAATCACACACATGATGGAAGGCATTACCCTTTTTTTATTTTAATAGGATCGAGAGATAAGACATCAATCCCAACAACTCCAAAGCTGAAAGTAAAGGTAAAGCCAAAAGTAAACCATTCCCATATGCATGTTCAGAAGTAAAAGATACAAACCACAAAACTCCAAAGGTAAAGTACTAAGAAAAAGTAAAACGACAACAGCAACTACCCCAAGGTCCGTGCTTGTACGATCCCGCACGATCCCTGAATTCCTCTTATAAACCTAAAAACAGTTTTATATATGTAGGGCGAGCATACAAGTACACTCAGTAGGGAAAACCAAAGACTCTCGTGTACTAGTGAGGAGACATTCTAATGCCTCATGGAAAAAGAGATAATCAAACACCCAACAAGGAAAATCTATCCACCAAAACCTCACAAAGGCATGCCCCCCAAATAATGAAAATCAAGTAACATATAGTAATAGCACATCGATATTTGGGTACCCCGTGCCACTTTACCACTGGTTATTGAAGACATCCTACGCATCGAACCAATCCTGCAATTCTCACCGCAGTCCCACTGCCACACCCGCCCACACACACCTGGTCCCCAACCACACATCCCACCCGCAAACACCTTTTCCACAACTGTTATCCCACCCGAAGACACCTAGGCCACCACAACCTCATGTAACCATGTCCACAAACTGTCAAGACCTGTCCTCGGGGCCCGTGTCGTGACTACCCCAATCCCACCTTCCATAGGCCAGGGGCTGGCAACTAGAACCAAAGGCGTAAATCCCGATAAATGGGAAGGAATTGTCTTTATAAAAGTAAACAAAACACCACATAGTACAAGCGGAAGTAAAACACTAAGTACAAAGAGAAGTGCTGAAAGGTAAATGGGCCAGAATACAAACCCAAATGAAAGTACAACTACAACTAAACAAAGTACAACAGAAAAGACAACAGCTGGAAGGAAGGAAGCAACTCCTGGGTCGTCCTCCTTGGATCCTACCTGAAGGGTAGGTATAGATGGCGCAACTCCTGGATCGTCCACCACAGATCCTACCTGAAGGGTAGGTATAGATAGCCTCCACAACTCTCCCGCCCGTCAACCTCCTCTGTGTTTCATCTCGCCATGAAATCCACCTCCAGATACTGACTCGTCGTGTAGTCCACCTCCGGGTACTAACTCGTCGTGTAGTCCACCTCCGGGTACTGACTCGTCATGTAGTCCACCTCCGGGTACCGTCCAATCCTCAAACACTCGGCCTCCGTCAGTACTGCCCGTCGTCTGCAACCAACACAACGAGGTGCGGGCATAGCCCGTGCAGGGGTGAGTATAACGATACTCAGTAGGGACCCCGAGACCCTCAAGGTCTCACTAAAACCAACATGGATAACCACAAAAAAGATCTCCACAGATAACCTCTAATTAGGTATATTCCCATGCATATACCTAAGTTATCAAGTAACCCATCTCAATAATGAGGAAAACACCAAGATCATGAAATCAATGGATAACCACAACCCATGTATATGCCCATACATATACCCAAGTTATCAAGTGACCCATCTCAATCATGAGGTAAACACAAAGGTCAAAAGTCTCATCTCAAACCAGGATTTTCCTTATCGAAACTGTAACTGCTGAAGAGCCCCGTCTCTGGAGTGTACAGTGGTCCTGTCACGACTCCGAGGTACTGCTCACTAACCTAAGACTGCTAAGGTACTCCTCCTGTTGAGTACCGCGGGTCATCCACCCAAACACAGTAGTGCTTCCCGCCGGGGTATGTCACCCAAACACAGTAGTGCACACCCCCTAGTAGCCTGCAAAGGTACTCTCCGGACGAGTACCGCGGGTCTGCACTGTCACACAAGTAGTGCTCCATCGTCCATGGGTCTGCACCTCACAAAGTAGTGCTCCGTCCACTAGGCTAGTCGACTCACTCCAAGTCGAGTTGGTCAAGCAGTCGTCAAGTCTCAGCCGGCTACACGGTCTCCGCACTCCGTACGCTCGTCTCTGGGAGGGTCCGCTCCATGAGATAAATGGATACTCCAAGTATCACAAGTCCCACGAAGAATTATCTCAAAGGACCGCGTCGTCATAGGGGTCTCAACGCAACAGACAGCGCGTCAATCAGAAACCTGGTCTGTGAGTTATTAGCATTTTCGTCCCAGGGGCCCGGTTGGTTTCGTGAGTGAACCAACCTGGCCGTAACTCAACTGTACCCTGAACTCTCATATGGTATACTCAAAGGGACCATTTCTCCACGTGATCACCAACGCCGCTGATGGTTCGTCAAACGGACGTCCAGTCTGAAAGATTACAGATTTTCTGTTCCAAGGGACTGGTTGGATTTCGGGTACAATCCAACCCGGCCACTATCCAACAGTAACCAAAACTCGGGAAAAGTATTCCAAATGTTCCGTCTCATCAAGAGGAATTCAACGAGACAGACGGCGCGTCAATCGGACGCCCGGTCTGTGAGTTATTGGCTTTTTCTTTCTAGGGGCCCGGTTGGTTTCGTGAGCGAACCAACCCGACCGCACTCTGACGGCATCAAAACCTCGAGCGGAGTAAGCCAAAATAATCGTCTCACTTAGAAGAAACCATCGAAGTCAACGGCACGTCAGTCTGACATCCGGAGTTCATGTTATGAGTGTTTCCGCTCCGAGGGCCCGGTTGGTTCCGTGCACGAACCAACCCGGCCAAACCCAAAGTATTCCAAAACCTCGAGTGTAATATATCAAAATGATCGTCTCGGTCGAAGGATCGCATCACCACTGACGGTGCGTCGATCGGAGGTCTGTAGCCCATGATAAGGTAATTTGAACGAAAGTGATCAAAAAACGGGGGGTCTGGGCCCGGACCGACCCGGCCCAACCCCCACTGGGTCGGTCCGAACCGGGTCGACCTGACCCGGGTCCGGGTCTGACACGGTTGGCGTGACCCGGCCCAGCCGTAGTGGTCCAGCCCGGCCTGGGCACGACCCGGCCCAGCCAGTGGGTCGGCTCGGCCGGTTACGGCCGAGCGGAGAGGAGCGGGGCGCTGCCCCCGCGTGAAGAACCGTGGCCCCGCGTGGGGCCGCCCGTGCCAGCGGACGCGGCAGCCGGCCGCGTCCCGCCGCCCCCCTCCAGTCCCACGCAGTCGCGGGATCGCGCTCCGCGGCCGCGGCTTCAGCCGCGGCAGATTCTTCCGACGGCGCTCCGGGCGCCGCCGCCCCCGACCGCCGGCGCCGCCGCGCCGGTGGGGGCTTCCGCGGACCACCGGACACACTCCGGTGGTCCGATTTGCCTGTGGTCTTCGCCAGTGGTCATCCCGGGACCCAAACTTCGCTGAAAAGATCCCAAAATGCCCATGAGGCTTCGTTTGTCATTTTCTGGCGTGGCGCGACGGTGCCGTGGCTTGTTCAACTTCATCGGCGCGGCGCGACGGCGCCGCGCTTCTTAGCCCTTCCTAATAATTTCTGCACGGTGCAACGGCACCGCGCCACCTTTCACGTGCCGCTAAAAATTCAACAACAAGGGGGGGAGGAGGTTCGGCCATGTTCGTGCGGTCCGACCACCTCCCGTTATAATGATAGAAAGCGGACATCTATTAGAAGTCGACGTACGACAAGAAATAATTCACGGGCAAAAACAAAAATCCTCAACATCAATCCGCATGAACGTACGATCCGCGGATCAACCTGGAATTGGTTGGTCCGCGCTCGTCATTCTTTTCTCAAAAGATAAGAGAACACCAAATAAATTCCCCTACATGGATATTTGACGTCGCACATCGGGTGTCGCGGAGAACGGAGTCGCGGGGTCGGACGTAGAATCTATGGATGTCAGGGTGCGTCCGAGGAGGAAACGACGTCTCCTCACTTGTTTTTATGGAAGAAGAGGATAGAGAACCGTGGACGCCGATTCATTCTACATTGAAGGGAAGGTGTTCTTCATTGAAGAAGAATCGTTCTTCGTTGAAGGAAAGTTCTCTTCTTCTTCACACCAAAGCTCTCCCAAAAACTCTAGGACTTTGCTAAAGATTTCTCACACACCAAAATCTCTAACTCAAAATAACATCCCATGATATTATTTTTATTCACACCACAAATATTTAAAATTCAAACCAAACCACTTAATTAAACAAATGAAGAGACTCATCTCATTAATTAAGGCATGTTGGCATGAATTAATGGTGGAAGGAAAAGGTGAAGAGTTACACAATAATGGAAGAGGAGATTAATGGGGTGTTGACACATTAAACGCAAGGGAGTTTATGGGGGGTTGTAGAGTTATACATTTAAACACAAGGGGTGTAAAATGGGGGGAAGTTTGTGGGGGTTAAAGGGAAGGTGAAGGGTTGGGGTTTTTTGCGGACCCCACCAACCTTGGTCATACCATCTCATGGGAAGTTAGGTGGGGTGTGGCCCCACCTCCAACTTCTCTATAAAGAAATCAACTTCCACATAAAATAAATTGTAACACTACAATTTATTTAAGACTTATCGAATCCCCAAAAATTAACCACCCCATGCGACAAAACGCAACTGTGCTTAAGGTCCCCTTAATAAATTATTGGCGCTTCGAGTTCATCGGTGCCCTCATATTTCAATTCCGAGCACCAGTTCAAAATATAGAAAAACTTGCTCGTTCTTTCACTGAATGTACCCGAGCCAAAATTAGGAAAATGATTCCGGGCACACAGGTCCTCGGAATCAGACGCCGTCAGAAACTGCGTTCTTGTAAAATTCAAAATAAATTTAAGAAAAACTTTTCCTTGAAATTTATGGGTCTTTACATTACTCCCGCCTCAGGGATTTATGTCCTCGTAAAGCTTTAACACAAACTAGGGATACAAAAGTAGTACTGAGCATGCATCTGAGCCTCCCGCTCTCATGTGCTCACCTGGAAGTTCCCATACTGCCAATGAAAGCGCACCCGAGGAATCGACCGTCCTCGTAGGATCTACTCCTTTCGATCCTCGATCCCCATTGGAACCTCCGTGAAAGATACCCCACCGCCATTGTCCAGCTTCCCGTGGTCGATGATGTGTGAAGGATCACGCACGTATCTCCTCAGTTGAGATACGTGGAAGTCGTCATGCATCTGGTGCAACTGAGGTGGATGGGTCAAGTGGTAAACCACCTCTCCTACCCAGCTGAGGACCTAGAAATGGTCCACTGAACCTCGGAGATAACTTTCCGCCTTGGCCACATCTCCGTAAACCTCATTGAGGTGAGACCCGTAAAAGAACTTGAATATCATCCTCGAACTCTAGAGGTATCCAATTCCTGTTAGAACTGGAACTCAAACGACTGCTGCCACGAGGGTAAGGTTCACCGACTCAAGAGTGATCGGTCGCACCCTCCTATTCAAGAGTTTATCCTGTGCTGCCTGGGGTTTCATTTTCACCGACCAAGGAAAACCCATCCCGACGTCGTAGTTAAACCACATCTTTTATGCCTAATACCTTCATTCTGTGTATGAACTGTGATTGCCCTGTCCATACTCAATCCAACGTCGTAAGGCCTCGACGCTGCCACCAAGAGATTCCAACTGAAACTATTGCCTCGAGGGTCTGACCACACTGTCGGCGTAAGTGTGATTATCGAGTCTCCTCCCACGGTATCTCCAGACGTGAGGGTCAAGTCCACGGCTTACCGGAAACTCTAGGTCTGGGACAAGATTTGTGAAAGCATGGAATGATTCATATCGACGTCTGTTACTACAGCAGCTAGTAGTGGACACAGACTGTCACTTTAATCATTTTTAGAGACATTGGGTCACTCTCCCTGACCGCATGAAACCGCACTCTCCCTCTGCCCTCCAGCTCCCTGAGCCTGGCGGGGATAACTAAGGTGGGTGGTTGTAGCATGTTAAGATGTACACCACCTCATGTTGCTCTCCTAGCTCTGCCACCACGTCTGCTGCATCGCAGACTCATCTCTCCTTAAAGCTTCTTCTTCTTGAAACATTTAACACGCTTGAGTCTCTAAGACTAGCGCCGATTTCCTGAAAGAAACAACATGACACGGTCAAATGATTATACCTGGTGAGCTGACCAGGTTTGAGCTGACATTTAAAAACTTCTGGAAACACACACGCAATCAGTTTTTCCATGCACAAAGTCGGAAATCAGTTGTCAGGGTCCTGGTGTATGGATACATCGCCCGGCCACACCAACACTGTACTCCCTGAACTGAAGACCACACTCGGTACCCTTAACACTATTGCGTCACAGAAAGAAAACATCATAGTTATAAGTTCTGTGGTAGAACCGACTCCTCTGATACCAATTTGTCATGACCCCTCCTCGGGGCCTATGCCATGACTACCCCAAGCTCGCCTTCCATAGGCCAGGGGCTGGTGACTAGCCCCAAAGGCATAAATCCCGATAACTGGGAAGGCATTGCCTTTATAAAAGTAAACAAAACACCACAAACTACAAGCGGAAGTAAAACACTAAGTACAAAGAGAAGTGCTGAAAGGTAAATGGGCCAGAATACAAACCCAAATGAAATTAAAACTACAACTGAACAATGTACAACAGAAAAGACAACAGCTGGAAAGAAGGAAGCAGCTCCTGGGTTGTCCTCCTCGGATCCTACCTGAAGGGTAGGTACAGATGGCGCAGCTCCTGGATCGTCCACCACGGATCCTACCCAAAGGGTAGGTACAGATAGCCTCCACAACGCTCTCGCCCGTCAACCTCCTCTGTGTGTTGTCTCACCGTGAAGTCCACCTCCAGATACTGACTCGTTGTGTAGTCCACCTCCGGGTACTAACTCGTCATGTAGTCCACCTCTGGGTACTGACTCGTCGTGTAGTCCACCTCTGGGTACCGTCCAGTCCTCGAACACTCGGCCTCCGTCAGCACTGACTGTCGTCTGCAACCAACACAACGAGGTGCGGGCATAGCCCATGTAGGGGTGAGTATAACGATACTCAGTAGGGACCCCGAGACCCTCAAGGTCTCACTAAAACCAACATTTATAACCACAAATAATATCTCAACAGATAACCTCTACTTAGGTATATGCCCATGCATATACCTAAGTTATCATGTAACCCATCTCAATCATGAGGAAAACACCAAGATCATGAAATCAACGAATAACCACTACCCAGGTATATGCGCATACATATAACCAAGTTATCAAGTGACCCATCTCAATCATGAGGTAAACAAAAAGGTCAAAAGTCTCAGCTCAAACCAGGATTTTCCTTATCGAAACCATAACTACTGAAGAGCCCCGTCTCTGGAGTGTACGGTGGTCCTGTCACGACTCCGAGGTACTTCTCACTAACCTAAGACTGCTGAGGTACTCCTCCTATCAAGTACCGTGGGTTAGCCACCCAAACACAGTAGTGCTTCCCGCCGGGGTATGTCACCCAAACATAGTAGTGCACACCCCCTAGTAGCCTGCAGAGGTACTCTCCGGACGAGTACTGCGGGTCTGCACTGTCACACAGGTAGTGCTCCGTCCGCCATGAGTCTGCACCACACAAAGTAGTGCTCCATCCACTGGGCGAGTCGACTCAATCCAAGTCGAGTCGGTCAAGCAGTCGTTAGGTATCAGCCGGCTATATGGTCTTCGCACTCCGTACGCTCGTCTCCGGGAGGGTCCACTCCATGAGCTACAGGTCGATACTCTAAGTATCACAAGTCCCGCGAAGAAGTATCCCAAAGGACCGCCTCGTCATAGGGGTCTCAACGCAACAGACGACGCGTCAATTGGACGCCCGGTCTGTGAGTTATTAGCATTTTCATCCCCGGGGCCCGGTTGGTTTCGTGAGCGAACCAACCCGGCCGTATCTCAACTGTACCCCGAACTCTCATAGGGTATACTCAAAGGGACCGTTTCTCCACGTGATCACCAACGTCGCTGAAGGTTCTTCAAACGGACGTCTAGTCTGAAAGATAACAGCTTCTCTGTTCCAAGGGCCCGGTTGGATTTTGGGTACAATCCAACCCGGCCACTATCCAACAGCAACCAAAACACGAGCTAAGTATGCCCAAAGTTCCGTCTCATCAAGAGGAATTCAACGAGATAGACGGCGCGTCAATCGGACGCTCGGTCTGTGAGTTATTGGCTTTTTCTTTCCAGGGGCCCGGTTGGTTTCGTGAGCGAACCAACTCGACCGCACTCTGACGGCATCCAAACCTTGAGCGGAGTAAGCCAAAAGATCCGTCTCAATTAGAGGAAACCATAAAAGTCGACGGCACGTCAATCAGACGTCCGGAGTTCAAGTTATGAGCATTTCCGCTCCGAGGGCCCGGTTGGTTCCGTGAAGAACCGTGGCCCCGAGTGGGGCCGCCCGTGCCTGCGGACGCGGCAGCCGGCTGCATCCCGCCTCCCCCTCCGGTCCCGCGTGGTCGCGGGACCGCGCTCTGCCACCACGGCTTCAGCCACGGCGGATTCTTCCGGCGGCGCTCCGGGCGTCGCCGCACCCGACTGCCGGCGCCGGTGTGGCGCGCCGGCGGGGGCTTCTGCGGACCACCGGACACACTCCCGTGGTCCGATTCACCTTCGGTCTTCGCCAGTGGTCATCCTGGGACCCGACCTTCACTGCAAAGATCCCACAACGCCCGTGCGGCTTCGTTTTTCGTTTTTCGGCAGGGCGCGGCGGCGCCGTGGCTTGTTCAACTTTATCGGCGCAGCGAGACGGCGCTGCGCTTCTTAGCCCTTCGTCATAATTTCCGCGCGGTGCAATGGCACCGCGCTGCCTTTCACGTGCCGCTACAAATTCAACAACAAGGGGGGAGGAGGTTCGGCCGTGTTCGTGCGGTCCGACCACCTCCCGTTATAATGATAGCAGGAGGCCATCTATTAGAAGTCGACGTACAGTAAGAAATAATTCACGGACAAAAAAAAAATCCTCAACATCAATCCGCATGAACGAACGATCCGCGGATCAACCTGGAATTGGTTGGTCCGCGCTCGCCATTCTTTTCTCAAAAGATAATAGAACACCAAATAAATTCCCCAACATGGATATTTGATGTCGCACATCGGGTGTCGCGGAGAACGGCATCGCGGGGTCGGACATAGAATTCGTGGACGTCGGGGTGCGTCCGAGGAGGAAACAATGTCTCCTCACTTGTTGTTATGGAAGAAGAGGATGGAGAACCATGGACGCCAAGTCATTCTACGTTGAAGGGAAGGTGTTCTTCATCGAAGATGAACCGTTCTTCGTTGAAGGAAATTTCTCTTCTTCTTCACACCAAAGCTCTCCCAAAAACTCTAGGACTTTGCTAAGTTTTCTCACACACCAAAATCTCTAACTAAAAATAACATCCCATGTTATTGTTTTTATTCACACCATAAAGAATTAAAATTCAAACCAAACAACTTAATTAAAAAAATGAAGAGAATCGTCTCATTAATTAAGGCATGTTGGCATGAATTAATGGTGGAAGGAAAAGGTGAAGAGTTACACAATAATGGAATAGGAGATTAATGGGGAGTTGACTCATTAAAATCAAGGGAGTTTAAGGGGGGGTTGTAGAGTTATAAATTTAAACACAAGGGGTGTTAAATGGGGGGAAGTTCGTGGGGGTTAAATGGAAGGTGAAGGGTTGGGGTTTCGTGTCGACCCCACCTCCCTTGGTCATACCCTCTCATGGGATGTTAGGTGGGGTGTGGCCCCACCTCCAACTTCTCTATGAAGAAATTAACTTCCACATAAAATAAATTGTAACACTATAATTTATTTAAGACTTATCGAATCCCCAAAAATTAACCACCTCATGCGACAAAATGCAACTGTGCTTAAGGTCTCCTTAAGCAATTATCGGCGCTGCGAGTTCATCTGTGCCCTCAGATTTCAATTCCGAGCACCGGTTCAAAAGATAGAAAAACTCGCTCGTTCGTTCATTGAACGTACCTAAGCCAAACTTCAGAAAATGATTCGGAGAACACCGGGCCTCGGAATCAGACGCCGTCAAAAACTGTGTTCTTGTAAAATTCCAATGAAATTTAAGAAAAAAAAATTCCTTGAAATTTCCGGGTCTTTACACAAACACCTAGGCCAGAGCAACCACTGCCATGCTTGAAGACACCTAGGCCTCATCCCGAAGATACTTGGGAAACAACGTTCCCGTAAACACCTGGGCCAACCACCACAACTACCCCGCTCGAAAATTCTTAGGCTAATAATGGACCTCAGGCCATCACAGCATGCCTGAAGAGTCTTGGGATATTCGGGAAAGGGAGAAGAAAATGAGCTAATAACCAACCACTCATAGGAGTGTTGGGGAAAACACCCTCCCCATGAAATGGGGTGTTCGATGCTAAGTGCTCAACTTGGGTGGGGCACGAATAAGAAACATAAAAGCTATAGATATATGTATAGGTAAAAAACACCCATCTCAACCTAGGGGTTCCAAAACCTAAGCACAAACACCCTTGTAAATATTCATTCACAAAAGAAGTCACGACACTCACTGCCAAGTCATAGTTCATTCCCAAACTAATTACCCAGTCAACCATTCTTGTTTTCACGTTCAAGTGATCCCATTAGGGTGAATTATTCACTACCAGGAAACTAACTGGCATATCCAAAATCCATAAGGAATGAATCAGCCAAACAGCAATTTAAGAATTCACACCCGGTTCTCTTACATGTCACAACAACAAAGGGATAAGTGAGATCCCTCAAAGTATTAGAACCAAAGAAAACCCCAATACACAACCCTATGTCCCCAAAATCTAGGAGCCCACAGTCTCTCAACAACCTAGGATTCCACCCCAATTCGTGATATAAGAAGAGTAACTACACTTCCTCAAATTCACAACCAGCGAAAGTACGATGACAGGGGATCCCATCCCCACCCGTATAACCCCAGTAATCGTCCCGCGAAAGAAACAACCAGACCGGTCCACCAACACAAGGAGGTACCATGCATGTATTTTCATATTTAAATGATTTAACACACTCTATGGTTTCAATTCTACTGTGATTTAACTGAGGTTGTCACAGAAAACGTTTGACCCTGGTGCTTTCAATTTATTTAACCAAGTATACGTAATTACCCAATTCTATGTTACAGTGATTTAAACATCCAAGAGCACCGAGGTTCCTAAGTGCACAGAGAAAGACCAACAACGACCATGATTTTAGTGAGCATAGGCCCATACAAGTCACCACACATAACAACATAAAGATTACAACAGAACATCGATCACACCCCCCTTTCATTCATTAAAGGTCTGTTCATTATTTTCGTTAAGTTTGGTGTCATCAATTTCCACAGAGGAAAAAGCATGACCACCCCTCATGATACACAGAAATGAGAGATGAAGGAGAAAATCCCTACCTGGTTGATCAAAGATCGATGTTTTTCTCCACGTTCCAAAACAGGGGAAGCGCGACTCACAGGGCTCCCACACAGGTTCACCACTTTCTTTGGGAAAGAAATTACTTCGAATGCACAAGGAAAAGGAGGAGACTAGACAAGAGGGAGAAGAATAATTTCTAGCGTGATAAATAGCTGAGATCCCCAACACTATGGGATAAGTAATTTGAATGCCTTATAAGTCAGATCGTGGTTCTACCATGCAGTTGGGTGGTTACACACGACTGAATTAATTGTTATTTAATAGGGAGGCTTCATGGAATTTTTAGATATTAATTATGGGTTAAAACAACCTTGAAACGCATCAAGAGGTCAAAAGGCCTAAAAGAGGCATTACGGGAAAAACTGTAGAAGGAAAACCCGACAAGGATGGAAAACACCAATCGGTCGCACCAATCAGTCGGTCGCACCGATCGATCGCCCCTATCGGTCGGCCCGATCGGTCACGCCGATCAGTCCCACCGAATGAGGTGCGACCCCTTCGGATCATAGAATTTGGAAAAGGGATGGATCATGAGGGTCTGGTCCATTACATATTTGATATTTATTTCTACCATTTTGATTTATGTTCTTATTCAATATGGACAACAAGATAGAATATATTTAACATTTAATGTTTAAGATGTGTAATTTATGGGAATTATGAAAATAGTTTTCCAATGTAGAAATATCATGAAGAGAATAATGATGTTGGTATGGGTATTGGTCATAATGGTAGGGATAAAGATGTTGTAAATGATATGTGAAAGGTATGTGATATTGCTAGAGTATTTTTTACATTAAACATAATAATATTTTGGTTGAGGAACATTAATATGTGATTCATATTTTAGTAAAGACTAATATGTTGGATCTTGAGTAATGGTTTAATAATAAATTTGGATGATTGAGGTGTATATGATTCAGAATTCAAATATTATGTCATAAGAATCATGAAATATATAACCATTTTTAGAATAATATTTTCGTTAATGGTTGGAATGGATATATTGAATAGTTATAAAGATCTCGAAAAGTGATGTAATGATAATGTCATATATTTGGAGAATACATGATTAAGGGAAGGATAAACCTTAATATATCATATTTGTTAAGATATTTATATTTGGATAATGATATGTAGGATATGAATAAGTAAATCCAATAATACAAGTATCTTGCAAAGTAATTATTGACATGGTGTCAAGAGGATTATGCTATAAAGGATGAAGTAGAAAACTTTTAGGACTTATGGAATATATCCAATATGTTTTGGAATAAGGCAAAATGCATGTTTTTTATAAGGAAATTTGATAATTATAGTTCTTACCATGAATCAGTGGAATAAATTATGAAGGTTTTCACATGTTTTTAATGTGACCAAATAGAAATACCTTACGATATATAGTGGATAAATGTTAATAAGAGATTAGTGAACCTGTGTCTATAGTTTTACGTATTCAAATTTTAAAAGGATTTTATAGTTATAAACTTATGGAAAGTTTATGTTAACTTCAAAGGAATTTTTTTATCATAAAGTATTATTTAACCATAGGTGGACTTAGACATATTTGATAACTTGTTCAAAAATTTTGTTGTAATAAAGAAAATGGAAAGAAGTATCATTATATTTATGGATTACTTGATCTCTTAACAATTTAGGTTTGAAAAAATCAACTTCATTTCTTTGAATAAGTCTCTAAATGGAAATTGTTCAAAGCACGACCAATTGTGAGACTACACCTAAAACAACAAAGTATATCTTCTAATGAAAATTCTTCAACATTAGGAAAAGGGATAGTGATGTAAAAGGGCATCTTATTATCATTATTTTTATGATATCAATGACCCCTTTCATACATAGTTTGTTTATGGTTTGTTTATTGTTATCATCTTATAGATCATCCACTTTCTTTTGGTCAGGGATGTATATCAATCCCTTTGATTATTTATGAAATTTTCAATAGCTAATATTCACATATGTTCTTTTACATTGAGACCTAGTTATTATTTACTTTGGGTAATTGCTATTTTTCAGCTATTATTTTTTAAAGGGAGTTTTATTTTTAATTTTTACTATGTTGTTTGTATGAAATAAACTTTTAATTATTAATAATTTTATAACCTAGACTAGTTTTTTGGGTGAAATTCATTTTATGGTGGGTAGAATGTGACACCTAGAGATTTTTATGAGATATATTTTTTTTATTTTTTTTGATGTATTTGGATGTATGATACACCAATATAATATTATTCTAAAATAAAACACTAACTTATCGTTCGGTATATGAAACACTCTACTTGGCATTTGTTACAAACAATTTCATGATCTTTTGATAGAATTCATTTTATACAAGACTGTGTTTAAGGGAACAACTAAATATTAATATGTTACCTTATAACCAAACCATTATAATAGTTGGTATGAATAGTATTAGCTATATTATTAATATATTTTATACACATTTATATATAATTAATTCATTGGTGAGATATTTATTATATATGAAAATAAAACCATTTTTAAATAAAAGGAAATGTTTTTCTATTTTAAATACAAATAAGTGAGTTTATAAAATAGTAAAATCACTCAAGATGGATTTAATTAATTTTATATATATTTAATATTATAAATATAATGTTTAAAATTCATCTAATATGTTTTCTAGACAAGATATAAGAACAAATTCTATTTTTTCGAATAAAAGAAGCATTTTTTAAAAAAATGCATTTTTGTCCCCTTTTAACGGAGCACCCATTTTAAAACTATTTTTTGACAATTTTATATGTTATATTTTTAAAAATAAAATTATTCTTTGTAATTGCAATTTAAAATTTTACTTTCGATCAATTTTTTATTTTTTTCTGATAACATTCATGTTTTGATGAAAAAAAATGCCCTAAATTTTAATTGAAAACAACTTGTTTCATCAAAATAAATTATATGGTTAAATTATACAATTTAATGGATTTAAATTATAAATAAAATATATTTTTATCAAAAAATATTATTTATTTCATGGTCATTACTTTTAAATTTAATTCAGATTTGAAAACATTTCTATCTTCGTAATGTTTTGAATTTTGAAAATTGTTCTCTCTTTCCAACAAAGTGACTCATTTAAATTAATTACTAAAACTTATGTGTTTCAAATTTTATAAAATGGATTCCATATTATGAATCATTAAGTACAACTTTTTTAAATATCTTTATATTATTTTTGGGAATTATGAATAGTTACTTCGGTGATTTTCATTAATATGGTAAATCAGGTAATTAAGGGTAAGAATACTATTACAAAATTACTCTAACACATTTATTAATATCATTTTATGAGTTATTTTCAACCTAAACCATTATTGGGTCAAAACGGTTTCCATTTGAATCATCCTAGATGAGATTAGGAGATTTATTATATTTTATTTAATGAAATGTTAAATATACCATACTCAAATAGTAATAAATTAATCATTTATAGAATAATTTTATAAATAATATAAATTAATATATAAATAATCATTTGTAATATAAAATATTTTTTATTTATCATGGTAATTTATTTGCAATTTTTAGGGAATAAATAATTTCTTTAAAGGCATATACATTGATGATTTAGAAATTATTTAATTGATGGAAAAACAATAAAATTATTTTTATTAAAATGTTAATAACCATTAAGAAACCAACAAACTAGAAAAAATCTTATTGGTCGAGTATATATCGACCATAATCATACAATTTTTGTGTTATTGGCCATTTGTAGCTATATAGAAAATATTATTACACTTATAAAATTTTAATTAATATGAAGTTACAGTTTTCACATTCATGTTTTATAAAATAGAACTTTTTTTTATGTGGGATTTTCCAAGATATATATTAAACTTTAGTTATTATTATTAATTCTAGAAGAACTATATTCGTTATTATATTTTATTTTTAATTTTTACCTAACAAATAAGTATATTAACTAATAACGAAAAACTGATGTATTAATTATTTTACTAATAAATATATCAAATTAATGTTAATAAAAATATTAAAATTAATATTATTTTGGATAACTAATATATAAAATTAATTTTATAGATTACCATGAACACTTAGGGATATAATTAAAAAAACTCTAGGATAAAATCTTTTCTTTATATTTTTTAGAAATCCATTAAATAAATAGAATCAAATTTGACACTACTGATATTTCACCAAAATAATGTATTATTAAATTTTTTAAAAATCATAAATTATTTTTAAAAAATATAAAATTAATATATTTATCTATATAAGATTATATATTGTTCATTTGTGGTCTAATTTAAATCTAATATGTTAAACATAAACTATTTTAATATTGAAAAATTGGTTACCTTATTTAAAATTAATAGAGAATAAATAAGGGTAATTGAAATGATATTATTTAAAATGAAATAAAAACAAGCATAAAAATAATTGGTTCATTTTATTAAAACTTTTTGTCATCTAATTTTTTAAATAAGTATATTTTTGAGGTTCTTGGGTGTGGATTGAGTTAATTATAAGTTAATATTTTGTGGTTTCAAAAATTTCCCCTCACATCAATTATAAAAGGGAACTTAATCCCTCGCCAATTAACTTCAAATTGAGCCTTAAAGTTCAGTAAAAACCTTAAAATTTACCTTATCAACTTATCTAGTAATATTCTATAGTTTATGGTCTTGTAAAAAGACAAACTCTTGACTTTGAGAGGATATTTAGATAAAGCACATCGAAGAAGAGGTAATTCCTCTGCTAATTATTTATAATTATTTTTTATTCTACTTACACTTCATGAGTTGTTTCCATTATAAAGTAATAAATCTATGATAAATTATATTATAATATGTTATTATGGTTTTGGAGAAACTGTATTCCACCATCTATCCATCCTACGAAGAAACAAATCACCATGTGTGCGTACATACAGCTTACCATCTCCACGACGTGTCGTAATTTTTTTTTCACCACCATGTTACTAGGATGGATATAATGATGGAAATAATATCTTTATATGATTATTAAAACATGATATGGATTTTTTAACAAAATATATACTATCCAATTTAATACCATTTCACAATTGTAGGAATGATATCGCCGATCATGTGTAAGTAAGACATACCTCCTCCATGATGTGATGTGATTAATTATACACAATCATCATTAATGAATTATAGTATAAATTAATTTCATGAATAAATATTATATATATTATACAAATATGATTATTAAAATGATACATTTATAACCTATGAAGATAAACTTATCTGAAAAAACATGCGAAAAAATTAAAGAAGTTAATATGTGACGGATGACTAATAATATTACTAAAAAACAGATGGTAATATGATCATATATATGACTATGATTCTGTAAAAATTCAATCAAAATATTTAAATCATTAGACAAGATATTTGGATGCATCCAAATGGTATCAGACCTATGGTGAGGGATAATTTTTCAATCTCATTATTATGTGATATTGATTATATATAATTATATACTGGGGTATATTTATTATTTTTTCCCATGTCTTCTAAAATAGTTTTCCTAAAATGTTTATTATTATCCTATGGATGATGAAAGTAATTTTTACCCTGTTCTACTTTTACTACATAGTTTGGAAGGAATCATTCTTTTTTTCATACGATATACTAGTTGACTTTTCTAGAAAAAGTACGAGAAGAATTATTTTATTAACTTATATGGAATAAAATGATTTTTACACATTCATAACGCCTTATTTTCATGAAAATTCTCTTACAAAATATCGAGGTTATTTTCAAATAAATTATTTTATTTTAAATTTCTCTGGGATTTTTAGAAAAGAATTTTTTTTGATGAATAAATTATATTTTCCTTAAGAATTAATTTCAAGTGTCATATCAAAATTTTTTTCCATATAAGATGGAATTATTTAATAGGGTTATATTTCAATTATAGTATACTTATTGTTCATATTATTTTATTTAGTTTATGGTGGAATTTTATTTTCCAAATAAGTTTGTTTTACATGGGTTATGTTATGGTGGAATGATATATAAGAAACCCATTTTATTATTTGATTTATGCTTTGATGAATGATTAATGTTTTGTGGGAACACATAATATTATTTCATTATTAGATGGGTGGAACCTACATCTCCATCTAATTAATTGGGTAAAAATTTATATCTCCTAAGATAGAAATTTCGGGAAAAATAAGTAAATTTGGTTAAGTAATATAGGAATGGAATGATAAGTAAATTTGGTTCATAAATACAGGGTTGGGACATAAATAAATCCTAATTAAATTGTGGACTTTTTACACTATAATAAAATTGGAAATAAACCTTGGTTAATGTGGAAAATATTTTCTATACTGATGTGTTTTTCACAATTCATTGTTTTATGACAATGCTATTTTCTCATGGATCTTGTTACATTATAATTTATGCCTTATGAAATACCAATATTTTTTTATGACTCAATATTTCTATATTTTTTATACATGGTATTATTTTCAAACGGTTTTTTCATGTTTTTACAATTTTTTTTTCAAGTTTACCCTTAATGAGAATTTGATCTCACCCATTTTTATGTTTCATTTACCAATGATATGAAAAAGAAAATTAAGTAAGATGTTTCCAAAAGGGGCTCTATTTATGAAGTAAAATTTAGGTGATGATGTTGATGTTTTATTAACTGGTTTTTTATGATTCCTAGTTTCCAAAGACACTAATCTAACACCGTTATTGGGTGTCTATTTGTGTAATTAATTTAAGTATTCTTAATAAGTAATTTAATTTCCATATACTTCAAGGATAGGTTCCTTAAAGTATTTCTTAATTCAATTGGAGGTTATTCACTTTAATTCCATCAAACATTATAGATAGGGTAAAACAATCTATGTTTTTTGTAATTAATAACCCTAATTACACCATTCAACCAACATTGAGAGGGGAAATGGACATTGATCCTCTCACATAATTTCAACTAGGATAGAATTGTAGCTGGAAGACCAACCTCTTCCTAGTAACCCATTTCATATCATTATTTCCAATACCATTATTCATTACATAATTTTTTTAGAATCAAATATTTAAAAAAAATCTTTTCTTTTACTATAAATAATGTGACAGTATATTTTGTGCCATCTCCTCTGAATGTAACATAAAATAACCAATATATTTCATTATTAATTAGGATATAATTATTATTTACACACCCTTGTATGATGGTATAAGGGTCTCACCATGTAATGTTATGTTGTCTCTCTCATTAAGAGTATTTTCTACCCCCAGAAAATTGGTAGTACAATGGGTTGTCAGTGAATCCTATTTAGGATAAAATGGTGTCTCGCTACTCTACACTTATACTAAGTTGAGAATAGAAGGTGAAGGGTAATTTTAAATATGACTGTAATAAAAATAATTCTATTATTGTGCACTAACAAAAATACTTTGATTCATGTTGTATATTTTTTGTTGAATTTCAATTTATATGAAATATTGTAGTGCATGGGAATGGTTGGAATTAATTTCCCCTTCCAATGGAGAATCCATTTTATAGTCATGGAAGAACCCAATAGGATAAGGAGTTATCCAAATAAGAAATTTGTTGATACATTCATGGGAAAGGAATGAATTATTTGGGATTAATCTTGTCTATTAGACAGAACTTGATTGAAAAAGCAGAGTATATTGCACATATTGAAAAATAGATATGTCTAATAGAAAACAGACATGTCCATTCCAAACCATTTTATAATATGGGATTCTAGAAAATCCATACCCTATTTAAAAAATTATAAAAATTACATATTTTATAAATAATAAAAATAAACATTTGATATTTAACTCGTTACACAACCCAACAGTTTATGTTAATTACAAAAACAATGTATAAAAAATATATTCATATATATCTGAATACGTATCATGAATTATATACGTAAACATTAATGTAAAGGAATAAAGTTATATAATATTGAAACTCTCTATGTGATTTATCCCAAAGTGATAGATAACTACCCTTTCACCTTTAGAGAACATGGGATAAGCCTAAAATCTAGCAGGGAGTCCAACCCCAAGTCCCTCTCTCCATAGAGGCTTTAATCAATAGATAATTCAATTATTCATATCTTTAGCCCATAATATAAAAAACTATATTTAAAAATTATTACCAATATCATAACTCAATGTACAAATCAAGGTCAAGGTAGATAAAAACAAAATATTATGGAGTCACACCAAGATGGTAATGCAAGGATATATTTTTTATAGTCAATTTATCACAAGAAAATCATACATAATATCCAAATTTTAAGAAACAATATACTAAATATGAATATCGATGTAATAGATATATAAATAAATAATTTGTTTGTTTGTTTCCAAACAAAATTGACATAAATATGAACCTTTTCATATTTAAAACTTTAATTTAATATTTTATGTTTTTGAAGCATACACACTTGAAAATTATAAATAATTTAAAAAAATAATAATAATGAATTTACAAATAAATGAACATGTTATTTATTTATTTCTAAAAAATATGGTTAGCCCTAGAAATATTTCATGGCTAGTCAGTCATAATATGGGACAATGACCTAGAGTAGAAAAGAAGATATAAAAGGCCTACATAGGTTACTGTAAGCATAAGGTTCATAGGGAGATGATGGGTAAGATCCACTATGCAGGGTGACATAGGGAGAGCGGTCATATAGTAGGGTGGATGCATGGTATTTTAATGACTATCCCAAAATCTCATAGGGTAATAAATCAGTTCACATATAACATAACATCTAATCTGAGACGCACTTGGTGCAACCCTGTTAATTATTTAAGTTGGCATTCCCCACATATTAATTCTATAACACCCCGAGATTTTATGAAAAATATTCTTTTAATTTAATTAATGTCTTGTGTTGTATTCTACACCAATATTACCTTGCGCTATACGCAACACCGTATTAGCTTGCAGTATACGCAACACTATTCTTGGATCGTGTTACACAATTTTGATAATAGTTATTCTACGCAACATTGAGTATATAAATATATATATATATATATATATTCAATGTATAAATGAAATATGGTTGGATTCTGTTATATGAAACAACGAAGGATTCTTTAACAACACGCAACCCTTACTTGGCTTGCATTATACGCAATTGCGACCTTCCTCGATAGCGTGTGTTGTATGCAATACCGGGTTTTAATAAACAACGATATATTATTATAATATTGTAATGAACTAGCCGTTATTAATAGTATTAACTAAATTTTGAATTTTATAACATTATTATTCATCTTACACGTTTTCTAGAACATGGTATAAGAACAAAATAAATTTTTCGGGTAAATTAAGTATTTTTCAAAAAATACAGTTTTGCCGCCTTTTGATGGTGCACCCACATTAAATATAGTTTTTGACATGTTTATATGTTCAATTTTACAAAATAAAATTCTTCTTTTCAATCAGGATATAAAAATTTACATCAGATAAAGTTTTGATATTTTTCCGATAACTTTCATATTTTAATGAATAGTAAAAACACGCTATATTTTAATTAAAAACAACTTTTTTCATCGTAATATCTTATGTGGTTAAATTATAATATTGAATGGTTTTAAAGTATAATTAGAATATATTTTTACCATTTAATATAATGTATGTCATTAGCATTGATTTTACCTTGAATTCGTAGGTTAAATCAATTCAATCTTTTGCAATGTTTTAAAGAAAAACCCATTTTCTTTCGACAACGGGATTAATTTTAATTTAATTTCTGAAAATTTTGTGTATTTAATTTGGAAAAATGGATTCCATATTTGGAATCAGTGGATCCAGATTATTTTAATAAGCTACTTTTTATTTTTGGAAATTATGAATAGTAACTACAGTAAATTTTATTTACCATAGTTAAAGGTAAATCGGGTAATTAAGGGTTAATATAATATTTTACAATTACCCTAAAAAATGTAAAAATATTATTGGATGACTAAAAGTAGACCCATATCACCTAAGGGTCAGATTAGATTCATTTAATTAATTTTTTTCAATGAAAGTAATTTAATTATTATTAAAACCAAAGAATGTGACCACATGTCACTTTCTTAACTTTTATATGTATAATAATTTTAATATAGTGATAAACATCATGAAACTTCTAACATGAATAGTCTCCAGAAATCTAATACAATTATCTACATCATAGAAATTTATTTATAATTTTTAGGGATTAAATAATTATCATTTATTATGACACAATGATGATGCAGTAATTGTCTTATTAATGAAATATTGACATATTTGATGTTATAAATGCCCAAATAAATTTAATTTGAGAGTTTATATGACTTAAACTAATTTTATAGGTTAATATGACATGGTATTGTTGATTTAAGTAACTTGGTTCGAACTTATCATTCTGTTATTAATTTCATAAAAATCATGTACCAAATAGTGTCCAAATTGACATAAATTAGTTTTTAAAACAAATATTATATTATTAATTGTTATTTTATTCCTAAAAATCTAATGATCGGCCAAATGACTTAGATAAGATTATATATATTAATAATAAACAACTTGGGGTTCGTTTGGCTTGATATAGTAAGTTTATTAACCATATATTGTAAGAAAACAAAAAGACACAGTAAAAGTTAAATTATTTAACTTAGAGTTAAATCTAATTGATAAGGTTAAAATAATAACCTAAACTTATATAAATACTATTGGATGAGAGGCTTTCGACCCATACCCACTTTAGCTTCAAAATAAGACCCTTTGGAACCATTATAAACCGAATTTGACCTTAACATAAAATAATATTTTGAGATTTTCCTAAGGTGCCCCTCTCCTCCCTTATAAAAGGGCACCTCATCCCTCTCCTCCTCACACCAATTTGAGCATTCAAGCTCGTCCAACCCCTGCCAAAATCTCTTCTCCACTTCCCCAGTATCATCCTAGAGGTCCTGGTCTTCTTCAAAGACCATCCTTAGTTCTTTAAGTGGAGGTTAAGAAAAGGCGTGTCAAAAAGAGGTAATATCCATTACCTATCTTTTTCAATTTCTTTCTTCTTCAACTTCATCTTATTTAGTTGTTTCAGGATAAAGTAATAACATCAGACTTTATTATATACTGATATGTTATTATAAATATTAAACAACTCTAATTAACCTTCTATCCATCCTACGGAAAAAGGAAATCACCGCGCGTGCGTACGTACGGAATATCGTCTCCACGCAGTGGTGTAATCTATTTTCCGTCACCACATTAATTGGATGGGTATAATGGTGTAATGAGTAACTATATATGATTATTATAAAGTTATATTGATACTGAAATAGTATACATACACTTCAACACAAGTTCACGATCATGAGAACGATATCATCGCTCGTGCGTACGTACGGACTACCGTCTCCACGACGCGATGAGATTCATTCTCCACATTAACCATTCATGAATGATTATAAAGTATATATAATGAATAATAATGAAATATATGACATGTTAAATCTACTGGATTTATGTATATATATATATATATGTGTCATCTACTTACTTCCATTCAAGATAATAAGGAAAGGAAAACAGCGTTCATGCGTACGTACGGACTACCGTCTCCATGAACGGTGTGTTTCATTTCATATATACTGAATATATATGATATATAAATCATGTTTTATATTATGGAAGTATGTAAATCATGATATAAGTAATAATAATATCAAGAACAACAAGTCCAAACACCTACGATAAATTAAACTACTTTACCCAAAACGCTTCTTTAACATGGAATTTACAAAAGAACGGGTAATATAAAGTCATAAGTGAACCATATATGATATCATAACAATGAATATGATCCTGTAATAAGTTAATGACATTATTTAAATCATTATACAGGAGGTTCGGATACGTACAAATCATATCACACATAAGGTAAGGGAAATATCACAATCTCATTTTTATCCGAGATTGTTTATACTTTGGTATTTACTGGGGTGTATTTTATCATCCACATCCATGTTTCCTCAATATGTAATATTTATATCCTTATACAATAGTTTATATCCAATTTTACCCTTCGGTGATTTTTTATTAAAAGATATGAAAGTAATCTTTTGTCGTTTTTTGTACGAAGTACTTTTTGACTTTTCCGACAAAAGTACAAGAAGAATGTTTTTTTAACTTATATAGAATGAATGGATTTTTAAAACATTATTTCCAAGAATCGTCCTTTTAAATTTTTCAAGTTTATTTTTAATCAACTTCTTTTGGTTTAAAATTGTATGACATGTTAAGAAAGGAAAAGTGTTTTTGAAGTAGAAAGGATATTTTCCTCAAGAATGAAGTTCAAGTGTTTTATTAAAATTATTTTCCATCTAAGATAACAATGGGTTCTGTTTTTATCCCTATTATTACATTGATTTGATTATGTTGTGATGGAAATATTTTTATGAATTCCTTTATCTTATATGAATTGTTTTATGATGTCACGATGTTTAAGATTCCCATTTTTATTACATGGGTTATGCAATGACGTATGGTTTATGATTTTTTGGCCCACATAAGAATGGTATCATTATGAGATGGGTGGGACCTATATCTCCCTCCAATACATTGGGTAAAGATTTTATATCTCATGAGATAGAAATGGCTGGAACGGTAGGTTATACCGGTTCAGTGAAACAAGACTGAAACGAGGGTGACTCGGTTCAGATTTGGACTTTGTCCACTAAGATAGTCCTGGAAATGAGTCTTGACTAATAAGATATGATTCTCTATTATTATGTGGGTATGCCACAATGTTTTATGTTTTAAGTTATGATTATTGGGATTACATTTCACTACTAAGATTTATCCCATGTTATGAAACTATGATCTCTTTTGCAGGTTAAGAATTCGAGAAGATATGTTCTTATGAATATGACGTGATTGATATTTCTTTTGTTTACCCTTACTGAGCATTTGAGCTCACCCTTTTATGTTTTTTCCAGGACATAAATAAAGAAATTAGTTTTTAAAAAAGTAGATCTTTATTGGAGATGTTGAAGATCTTTCACCATGATTAGAAGATTATATTCCAAGTTTCCAAAGACACTAAACTATTGCGGTCCTTGTGTGTGTGTTTTTGTTATGTACTAAGTATTCCACAAAAGTAATGTAATGTCCATGTACGTCAGGATTCGGGTCTCTACAGTTGGTATCAGAGTAAAGGATTAGTCAACCTTTGGAAACTAGGATGCGAAAATGTTAGTGAGATCCCTAGAGATATTTCTATGGTATGTCTAGGGATGTCCCTAAGGATAAGTATACGTATAGGATACAGTCCTAGAACTACTGTAATGATCATAGAATTTATCCTAAGCTGTTAGATATTGGGGATACTCCCCCTTTATTATGTTTTTTCCCTAGCATGATTTTTGCCTCTCACACTATTCTTTGTGGGTTTTAGACGATGGATGGAACCCGAAGGAACCGTGTTGATCACTGTAATGGACAATGCAATGATTGTCCTCCTGAAAAAACAAATGTTATGGGAGTTGGAGTGCAAAATCTTATTGTTATACTTACACAAGCTATGAATCATTCTGGACTTCCAAATGAGCAGAGAAGGGAACAATATTCTATTGAGTCCTTCATGAGGCAACATCCACCTTCTTTCAGTGGGTCTTCTGATCCACTTGTTGCTGAACAATGGATCAGTACCACTGAAAAGATATTTTCAGGTCTTCAATGTTCTGAACCTGATAAAATCATCTTAGCAGTATATCGTTTGGAAGGTGAAGCTGATCAATGGTGGAATCTTATCAAGAATACGAGGCAAAGAGATGAAATTGAGTCCATGGAATGGGACGAGTTCAAGAACTTATTTTTCAATAATTACTTCCCTCGTATTCTTCGAACAAATATGGAGAAGGAGTTTCTTGAACTAAAGAAAAAGGATGATGAATCTGTTGGTATATACGAAGAGAATTTCACAAGGCTTTCAAGGAATGCATATAGATTTATCATCCAACCTGAAAGTAAAGTTGATCGATTCTTCAGTGGCTTAAAAGAAATTCTTCGAAGGGCATTATCTATAAGAGACTTCAGTTGCTATGATGAAATTCTGCGTTCTGCTATCAAGGTAGAAATGGAAGTTGGTGTTACATGTCCATCTCATGGTTTTGACAAGAAACGAAAGATGGAGTTCAAGGAGAAATCTCAGAATAATGGTGAAAAGAAGATGAATGTTTCCATATGCACAAAGTGTGGAAAGAAGTATGGTGGAGATTGTCTTAAAGGGACTAGAAAATGTTTTAAGTGTGGAAAAGAAGGTCATCGAGCAGCTGAGTGTCAAAGTAATGGAAAAAGGGTTTCTAATGATGTGAATAAATCAAACACTGCAGAGAACGCACCACCAACACTTCAATGCTTCAAGTGCATGGAAATGGGGAATTATGCTAATAAATGCCCTAATCCAAGGGCTAGTGATGATCGACATGAGCAACCGCTTAAGGCAAAGGACAAAGGGAAGTCACATGCGATCACTATTGGCAATGTTGAATATGACAACGATGTGGTGGAATGATTAAGTGTTTATGTAATGGGATTTCAAAATATTATCATGGAATCTCATTTATGGTATTGTGGAATTTTGGAATATCTATGTATTGTTTTTCAATAATTATATGATACTGGTAACCAGGAAAAAAAAGTGATTGAAATATTTTTGGAAAGTAGATGATATGCGCATAATGAAGGGACAAGAAGATAATGAGATGTTTGATTGTATTCATGAGCTAATGATTGATATAAGGACTAAGTATATAGAATTTTGAGGATTTTGGTATGTGGAAAGAGTTATCCTTTGACAGCACTCATGTTTTCACAAAGATTCAATGGGTATTCATTTTTCAAGAGATTACATGATTATGGTATTCACATGACTGGAATGTGACGAACAAGATATATGAGGGATAAATGATGGAATTCACGTGATCATTTTCTCTATACTATGAGCTTGGACCGAAATATTTTAGATGAGCCTAAAGATTGGAATTTATTATGTTGGACATAAGTTAGTATTGTTTAAGGATAAAACTTTTTTTGATATTGTTGATGGGATCTTATAATAATGTAGTTTTAGAAAAAGGACAACCTGCAGGATGTGCGACAACCCATCGCGTCGGCCAAGGCTGTGGGAATCAAACCCACAACTAAAGTGCGACGGGCCTTTATCGCATTCCACTGGCCTACAGAAAGTCCCTGGTTAGTAGAAACTAGTTTTATTTTCTTAAGCGGTATGATATATGAAGAATAAGTTCATTTTTGGAATTGTATATGAATAACCTCACCAAAGATGGACTTATGTATATTTGATAACTATTGATAAACTTTTGTTGGAAACAGATGGAATGACCCATCATTCTATCACATGATCTATTAACACATCACGAATAACAAATTCAACTTCATTTCTTTAAGAGATGAAGTGGAAATTGTTCAAAGCATGAACAACAGTGAGACTGTACCAAAATCAAGTAAGTATTTCTTCTAATTCAAAATTTTCAACTTTAGGGAAATGATATTGAAAACCAAAAATGTTGTCCTAGTGATCTTATATCTAATGAATCAGATGGTACCCTCGATCATCACAAATTTATGGCTTTGCGATTGTTGGCTTTTTTATATCCATGTTTTCTACCACTCTCCATCAGAACATGATGGTTAGATTTTTCTTCCATATCCATATTTTCACCTATTTTCTCCTTCATGGAAACCCAGTGATGAGTTAATTTGGGTAACCGTTACATTTCATACTTTATTTTTTAAAGCCATGTTTTGGTATTCCTTTTTACGATGTGGGTTTCTATTAAAAAAACTTTCGAGTAGTAAACCATTTATAACCCCGATGAATTTAGAGGGAGAAATTCATTTTAAGGGGGGTAGAATGTAACACCCCGAGATTTTATGAAAAATATTCTTTTAATTTCATTAATGTCTTGTGTTTTATTCTACACCAAGATTACCTTGCGCTATACGCAACACCGTATTAGATTGCAGTATACGCAACACTATTCTTGGATCGTGTTACACACAATTTTGATAATAGTTATTCTATGCAACATTGAGTGTATATATATATATATATATATTCAATGTATAAATGAAATATGGCTGGATTCTGTTATACGAAACAATGAAGGATTCTTTCACAACACGCAACCCTGACTTGGCTTGCATTACACACAATCACGACCTTCTTCGATAGTGTGTGTTGTACGTAATACCAGGTTTTAATAAACAATGATATATTATTATAATATTGTCATGAACTAGACGTTATGAATAGTATTAACTAAATTTTGAATTTTATAACATTATTATTCATCTTACACATTTTCTAGAACATGGTATAAGAACAAAATAAATTTTTCGGGTAAAATAAGTATTTTTCAAAAAATGCAGTTTTGCCGCCTTTTGATGGCGCACCCACTTTAAATCAAGTTTTTGAGATGTTTATATGTTCAAATTGACAAAATAAAATTCTTCTTTTGAATCAGGATATAAAAATTTACATTAGATAAAGTTTTTATATTTTTCCGATAACTTTCATATTTTAATGAATAGAAAAAACACGCTATATTTTAATTAAAAACAAATTTTTTCATCGTAATATATTATGTGGTTAAATTATAATATTGAATGGTTTTAACGTATAAATAGAATATATTTTTACCATTTAATATAATGTATGTCATTAGCATTGATTTTACCTTGAATTCGTAGGTTAAATCAATTCAATCTTTTGCAATGTTTTAAATAAAACCCTATTTTCTTTCGACAACGGGATTAATTTTAATTTAATTTCTGCAACTTTTTTGTATTGAATTTGGAAAAATGGATTCCATATTTGGAATCAGTGGATCCAAATTATGTTAATAAGCTACTTTTTATTTTTGGAAATTATGAATAGTAACTATGGTAAATTTTATTTACCATAGTTAATGGTAAATCGGGTAATTAAGGGTAAATATAATATTTTAAAATTACCCTAACAAATTTCAAAATCCTATTGGATGACTAAAGGTCAACCCATATCACATAAAGGTCAGATTAGATTCATTTAATTAAATTTTGTCAATGAAAATAATTTAATTATTATTAAAACCAAAGAATGTGACAACATGTCACTTTCTTAAATCTTATAAGTATAATAATTTTAATCTAGTGATAAACTTCATGAAACTTAGAACATGAATAGTATCCAAAAATCTAATACAATTATCTACATCATAGGAATTTATTTAGAATTTTTAGGTATTAAATAAGTATCATTTATTATGACACAAAGATGATGCAGTAATTGTCTTATTAATGAAATATTGACATAATTGATGTTATAAATGCCCAAATAAATGTAATTTGAGACTTTTTATGACTTAAACTAATTTTATTGGTTAATATGACATTTTATTGTTCATTTAAGTAATATTTTTTGAACTTATCATTATGTTATGAATTTCATAAAAATCATGTACCAAATAGTGTCAAAATTGACATAAATTAGTTTCTAAAACAAATATTATATTATTAATTGTTATTTTATTCCTAAAAATCTAAGGTTCGGCCAAATGACTTAGATAACAGTATATATATTAATAATAAACAACTTGGGGTTCTTTTGTCTTGATATAGTAAGTTTATTAACCAAATAGGTTAAGAAAACAAAAAAGACATGGTAAAAGTTAAATTATTTAACTTAGCGTTAAATCTAATTGATAAGGTTAAAATAATAACCTAAACTTGTCTAAATCCTATTAGATGAGAGGATTTATACCCATCCCCACTTTATCTTCGAAATAAGACCCATTGGAACCATTATAAACCTCATTTGACCTTAATATAAAATAATATTTTGAGATTTTCCTAAGGTGCCTCTCTCCTCCCTTATAAAAGGGCACCTCCTCCCTCTCCTCCTCACACCAATTTGAGCATTCAAGCTCGGCCAACCCCTACCAAAATCTCTTCTCCACTTCCCTAGTGTCATCCTATAGGTCCTGGTCTTCTTCAAAGACCATCCTTAGTTCTTTAAGTGGAGGTTAAGAAAAGGCGCGTCAAAAAGAGGTAATATCCATTACCGATATTATTCAATTTCTTTCTTCTTCAACTTCTTCTTCTTTAGTTGTTTCATGATAAAGTAATAACATAAGTATTTATTATATACTGATATGTTATTATAAATATGAAACAACTCTAATTAACCTTCTATCCATCCTACGGAAAAAGGAAATCACCGCGCGTGCGTACGTACGGAATACCGTCTCCACGCCGTGGTGTAATCTATTTTCCACCACCACCTTAATTGGATGGGTATAATGGTGTAATGAGTAACTATATATGATTATTATAAAGTGATATTGATACTGAAATAGTATACATACACTTCAACACAAGTTCACGATCATGAGAACGATATCATCGCTCGTGCGTACGTACGGACTACCGTCTCCACGACGCGATGAGATTCATTCTCCACATTAACCATTCAAGAATGATTATAAAGTATATATAATGAATAATAATGAAATATATGACATGTTAAATCTACTGTATTTATGTATATATATATATATGTATGTCATCTACTTACTTCCATTCAAGACAACAAGGAAAGGAAAACAACATTCATGCGTACGTACGGACTACCGTTTCCATGAACGGTGTGCTTCATTTCATATATACTGAATATATATGATATATAAATCATTTTTTATATTCTGGAAGTAAGTAAATCATGATATAAGTAATAATAATGTCAATAACAACAAGTCCAAACACCTATGATAAATGAAACGATTTTACCCAAAATGCTTCTTTAACATGGAATTTACAAAAGAACGGGTAATATAAAGTCATAAGTGAACCATATATGATATCATAAAAATGAATATGATTCTGTAATAAGTTAATGAAATTATTTAAATCATTATACAGGAGGTTCGGATACGTACAAAGCATATCGGACATAAGGTAAGGGAAATATCACAATCTCATTTTTATCTGAGATTGTTTATACATTGGTATTTACTAGGGTGTATTTTATCATCCACATTCATGTTTCCTCAATATGTAATATTTATATCCTTATAAAATAGTTTATATCCAATTTTACCCTTCGGTGAGTTTTTATTAAAATATATGAAAGGAATCTTTTGTCATTTTTCGTACGAGGTACTTTTTGACTTTTCCGACAAAAGTACGAGAAGAATGTTTTTTTAACTTATACGGCATGAATGGATTTTTAAAACATTATTTCCAAGAAGATTCCTTTTAATGTTTTCAAGTTTATTTTTAATCAACTTCATTTAGTTTAAAATTGTATGACATGTTAAGAAAGGAAAAGTGTTTTTGAAGTAGAAAGGATATTTTCCTCAAGAATGAAGTTCAAGTGTCTTATCAAAAATATTTTCCATCTAAGATAATAAAGGGTTCTGTTTTTATCCCTATTATTACATTGATTTGATTATGTTGTGATGGAAATATTTTTATGAATTCCTTTATCTTATATGAATTGTTTTATGATGTCACGATGTTTAAGATTCCCATTTTTATTACATGGGTTATGCAATGATGTATGGTTTATGATTTTGTGGCACACATAAGAATGGTATAATTATGAGATGGGTGGGTCCTATATCTTCCTCCAATGCATTGGGTAAAGATTTTATATCTCATGAGATAGACATGGATGGAATGGTATGTTATACCGGTTCAGTGAAACAGGACTGAAACGAGGGTGACTCGGCTCAGAAATGGACTTTTTCCACTAAAATAGTCTTGGCAATGAGTATTGACTAATAAGATATGATTCTCTATGATTATGTGTGTATGCCACAAAGTTTCATGTTTTATGTTATGATTATTGGGATTACATTTCACTACTAAGATTTATCCCATGTTATGAAATTATGATCTCTTTTGCAGGTTCAGATTTCCAAAAAGATATGTTCTTATGAATATGACGTGATTGATATTTCTTTTGTTTACCCTTACTGAGCATTTGAGCTCACCATTTTATGTTTTTTTTTCAGTACATAAAGAAAGGAATTAGGTTTTAAAAAATAGTTGATCATTATGGGAGATGTTGAAGATCTTTCACCACGATTAGAAGATTATATTCTGAGTTTCCAAAGACACTAAACTATTACGGTCCTTGTGTGTGTGTTTTTGTTATGTACTAATTATTCCGCAAAAGTAATGTAATGTCCATGTACGTCAGGCTTCGGGTCTCTACGAATTTGACACCCAACATAATTTTTAGCGTATACCACATGTTTTGTTGGGTGTCAACATAATGTTAGGAAATAGAAAAATGATACTCTAGTTTCTACATCACACCATACAAGCTATGTTATCTCTATACCATATTTTTATGCCTTACACTCTATATTAAATTAACTAATTAATTTAATTTTGTGTCGCATGAAAAATAAATTATCACATAATAATATCATAATTTATTTCACTTAATATTAGTTTTACTACTTTATGTAATGTCAATATAGATTACCCAAAATTAAATAGATATATAAAAAAATTCAAGTATGTAAAATCGAGTATACTTTGCAACAATTGTGTTCGATATCAAAAATGAAATAAATATATATTTTTTAAATATAAGTCTCTAATACCACTTTTGGGTTTTAGCGGATCATCTAATGATTGATAATAGTGTAAGAAACCTCATATATGTCTAATATATCCTCGATGGAATCCACATACCAGAAAATGAAGAACTTTATATACATTTAATTGATGTCATATCCTTCATCTGAATGGATTTTTGATGATGATGATCATAGGAGAATCAATCATTGTCTTTGTACCTCCATATGTAATCCACTAGACATTGGTTCCCAGTTTGTTACTTACATATTCCTAGAGTGACCAACACTTTTTATACATAGATATAAAATAAATATCACTATAATACACTCATGAGAGTTGTATAGTTTTAGTCACTCTGGGAACATGGATATGTAAATATGAGTGTATAAAATATCTACATAATTTCATATTTAGTTATTCACAACTAGAAACCTTCTTAGACATAAAAAACCTAAAACTATTATCCAAAACTTTGGGAAGGCACAAAAATAATTGGTGAAATCAGATACTTTGTAAGGGTCAATATAAAATATATCAATAAATGACTATATTTTTTCATAAGATTAACATAAGGGTATGAAAACATGAGAAAAACATTATAAAATCATACACATAAATTCAAATTTCATAATCTAGAAACATGGTATAATACTTTTTCAACCATAAAACATTAAACATAACAGTATAGATTCATTAATAATCAATCATGTGTGATGAAAACATATCAAAATCATTAGACATGAGTTTTTTGTTTTCCAAAAAACATAGAAAATCACTTCCATATTCAAGGATCACTAAAAAGAATATAATATATAATTATACTCACTTTTAATTCCATCATTTATGTAGTCAAGGTTCACTCCGAAGACCATATTTCTAGAAAAATTCCCTTACATAACTAGGTTCACCTTCTATTACAGAACTTATTATCTTAAGAGATATCCATATATACACGATGAAATGGGGGGAAATAATTGACCTATATTAATTTAGTTTATCAAGTAACCACTTGTACTTAATTTATAATATAACCATCCATTATTGGTTTACAACAAAACCTCCCATCACATAATGAAAACCATATATGTGTGTGAACAAATCATAAAACATTCATTATTCCATCATATCATTATCCATGGAAAGGATACAGGTTCCATAAACATTTTATAGTCGAAATATTAAACAATCCAAAGGAATAATAAATATGGTAACATTGGATATTATCCTCATTAAATCAAAAGAAACATCAAAGGATGTTTTTATAGATGAAAACTTCTTTAAAATAAACTGATACATTTCTTGAGTAGAATGAACTTATTTATCTGAAAACACTTATTTGGAATCAAAAAGTTTTCAATATATTAAAAACACATTTCATAAAGGGAAAAAGGAAACTTATAAAGAAATCTTTATTGAAAATAGTATTCAAGAAGGTGAGGAAATCCATTTATGTGGTCAAAGTTAACACAAAAGATTATTTTCCATGTTTGAGAAAAATTAAGAAGCTCCTTGTTTGTAAAATGACATTTGATGAAGAAATATGTGTGTCATAAGAGATTTTAAGGAAGGTATGGATGGTTCAAAGATAATTCCAGCCAAAACAACACAAAAACACTTAATGGGATGGATTCATAAAGTTTTAAACATTTTAGACTTTTCATGGATCATGGAAGTCTCTGAACAGATAGGTCTTTGATGGTAACATCAACACAGAATAAGTCCAATTCATGGAGCGCCAGTTCATTATAGTCTCCCCCAGTATAGATATTTAATGATAATAGTCACACAAAGTAGACCTAGATCGTGTGACCCATTCAGTTCATTAAACACTTAAAAATTCATGAAATGCTCCATATTTCACTAAACCAGTGACATTTCCAGTGATGGGCCTATAAATATCCCCCCTATATTCTACTTTTATGGGGATGTGACTATTAAACATCAGATAAAAGATCTAAATTCATTATACTTTGAATCACCCTAAGAAAAAAAAAGATAGAACTCCAAAGGTATTCATATTTCATAAAATTGACTCCATTTTATTTTTTAATACCTCAACCCATGATAGAGACACCTTTGATGAAGTTGAATGGCCATTGGTAAGAAGAAATCCTTTTGTGGGTCTTGGGGTTTTTTGAGATAACTATCCTTTATGAAGCCAACCACATGGGAACCAAGACTTTACTGGGAGGTAGGGTCACAATTTTTTTGGAAACATATTCTTTCTTTTGTCCCCTTACATTGGTGATACCACTAACCTATGTGATACCATCGGCCATTATGAAGAACCAAATTTTCCTGAAATCCCAACATTCAAGAAACCCATCCTCCATGCCTCTCCATGGTGCCTCCATTCATCCAATCCCCTTTCCTGGAATTTGAGATCCTAATACCCCTATACCAAACCAATATTGGTTCAACCACACCCTATGTATCTATGTGATAGGTACCACTGACCCTTGTGTCCACCCACATTGCTACAAGTGTAGTGTGGGCCTTCACCATACTTGTTGCTCCTAGGCATAGGTACCCAAATTCAATTTTATCATAAGACTGGGAACCCTAAAATTGGGGCTTCCGATTTACACTCCTCCATGAATGTTTTACACCATGACCTACCCAGAGGTGCATGAGAAGAGGACATGTAATCCCTAAACATATTAACATTGAGAGAAATGTATTACCTTTCTCCTTATAGAGTAACTTTTCCAGATCTTCCTCTAACCATGACATGGACCCCTTAGGTTGTAATCCCCATCCACATCCGATCTATAAGACATAAAACTACCAATATTTTTACCCTAGTCATACTTCATTAATTTTCAAGATAATTATCTCGACACATTATGTAAAATAGTAGTCGTACCCTCTGTGATGAATGTAGAATTCCCCATGTATAATCCCCATGGGACGCCACATGCTCCCACACAAAGGGATTAACCCCCACACAAATAATCTCCTATTTTTAATATTTATTCAATCCTCCATCACCATGGTATTCAACTCCTACACAGGGAAGATTACATATATATTCCCCACACTATCCCTCATCAACCATCCTTCCATGAAATGATCATCCTTACCGCACAATGTTAAACTACATTAACCAGTCCTATCACACAACCTTAAACTATGGAACTAAATTATGTGGGGTTTGATCCTCATTTACCAATAGGGTATATAGGATGCCTCCATGAGGTTCACTCCAGAAAACCATCAAGTGTGAAATTTTCCCCTTGGGGGGAAACACTCCATCAAATCTAAGTGTGATTTCCTCCCTATTAGGGGACACACTCCACCAAACCACACAGTGTAAAATATTATTTCGTAGGTGACACACTCCACCAGATCCTAATTGTGAAATCCTCCCCTTGGGGGGGTGGATCACTCTCCACCAAATCCAATAATGAAATATTCCCTCTAGGGGGGACACACTCCACCAAATAAATGTGGGAAATATTCCCCCTTGTGGAGACACACTCCACAAAACCTAAGTGTAACCACCCTTTGGAGGTCACACTTCACCAAACCCAAGTCTAAAATCTTACCCTTTGTGGGGACACAATTCACCAAATTCATGTGTGAAATATTCCCCCCTTGGGGGGACAAACTCCACCAAATCCAAGTGTGAAATATTCCCCTTGGGGATATACTTAACCACCCAACCTTGTCTACAATATGTTAATCTTGGGACCTAATTAGAAATCTCAATCAAATATAATAAACTTTGGATGACGTAAGTGAAAATACTTGTATTTCTTACACCCCTAGTGTCGAATACCTCATGAACGACATGGGTGGCCATATGTTTTTCACCTAACATGCCTCACATATGTAATGCCCTTATAAATTGGAATACTGTACAAGTGAATAACATAACTAATGTCCATAAATTATCAACATGACCAACATTACTACCTCCACTATCCACTGGTTGATTCCCTATCAAGATATAATTATCATAATTAAATAATATCCACCTCGAGGTGGAATCAATAATGACTTTAATGATCTTGACATAAATATATGAGTGATACGCAAACAATGATAAAATGTCAGAGGAGATAACATCCCATCATCTCATTTTCATTAAAATGTGACATCACTAATTAATGTGATGGAATTCTCCCACCTTTGGAATGTATGAATACAAGGAAACATGAAGCATGTGCAACACAGTGCCCCTGAAGAAGGTGTCAGAAATAGAAATATGGAACCATAAATTAAACTCTTGTAATTAAAGTATGGTGAAAAGTAACATTGGGGAACCATTAGATATTCATTTTATCAGATCAAGATATTTTTCACCATGTCCCACCAAGAACATTTTGTGCCAACATGAAACTCACCTGTGACTTGGTGTAGAAACATCGGGCATCATTGATCTATGACATTATTAGTGTGGAATTATTCTCTAATTCATGAAGAATGAAATAAATTGGGGAATTAGGAATTAACTTAACTTTGGATATACAGACGAATAAATCCATATCACATATATGACTCAATATAATGAAAATCTTATACCTAATGCCCTCAAGAGTTTGGGAAAGGGAGAAGTTTGTGCAACAATACCCTATTACTATCATCCTATAAGAATAACCATCACACCTTCAGTTTTTGGGTTCCCACACCCTATCTCACAATCAGATATCATATAGAGGAGGGTGATTTAAACCCTTGTTTTTTATACAATAAGGAATGGTTCATTCAAACCTGGTATATATCCCACTAATATCTCAAGGGAACTATGCCTTGTAGACACTTCCACCCCTCGAGGGTCGGGTAGGGTGTAACCACCCCCCATTCCAATAGCAAACTGCTATGGGATCCCCTTCTCAAAGTGCTCTGATAACTCACTCCCTTATGCCAAGAAGGTAGGGGAAGTTTGAGAGGTTCTTAAAGTGATCACCACATTAGAGTTTCCCATGAGGTTTCCCACTAGGCCACATTAGTTCCAAAACTAATTGGTTTCATAGTCAGATGAGTGGTTTGAATCTATCTACGCTCTAACAACACTAGTCTTGAACACCCAACCCTGATACTGGGGGAAGACTCACAAAATTTCTAGACATGTGGAATCTTATACAACTCCATTGGCCCCTATAAAAATTGTCACATCACGTCACATCCTCAAAATAGTTAAATGGGGACCCATCATTTCCATCCTTCAATAAATACCCATTGCCTCCACAAATGTCGGCTATGTTGACTCTCTTACTAGTTGGAACCACCACCAATTGTAACGATCCATAACATGAAGTAGAAAACCAATCTTGATGTCCTCCCCACACTATCCTGATGAAATGTGAAAGTCATACCCACACCATAATCACCCAATACAGAGGTCATCTATGCCCCACCAAAAACCATCTTTGATTTCCTCAATAAGCCAATGATATTATCTGATCTGAAGAACCATCATAAGGCAGGATGGAAGACACAAATTTTGGGGGTCATGCATGTGGTGGAAGATGAGACATGCATTGATGAAACCTAATATACTCTTAGAAATCCTCACTTGGAGAATTATCATTCCATAAAATTTATAACCATGGATGTTTCGTGTTATCATCAACCTCTATGATACCTATATGACAGATGATGTAATGAAAGAACCTTTACTGTAAAAACCCATAATTTTATCAATGGAAACTATATTATTATAATAATTAAATATATTATAAAAAAGATAAAATCACAAAGTGAACATAGTATAAACTTCATAAACGAATCATGAATGGAAGAAGAGGTATTTTTATAAGATTAGGAAACTATACAAATGAATAGTAACTTGACCTTTGGAATAGTAATGTGACCATTTGGAAAATAATCCAACCAATAGAATAGTAAAATAACCTATGAAAGTAAAAATAAAATATATGTATCTTATGAATAAAAATATGATATATGAATTTCATGGAATATGTAAATAAACATTTTCGAAATGATAAATTAATTGTCAGTATTTTTGCTAGTTATAAATATTTAACTAAAATTGTTTAATAAATATTATAGTTTAAAATAAATTTTATTTTCATTAAAAGAATTTATAAAATAATATTTTGTTCTCTTGTTATTATAGTAAAATTTTATGACACGTTAATTAATTTTTAATGGGTCATAAAACTGGTTATAATTTTAAAATCCGAATTTTTAGAATAAATTATGATTTTAATTAAGATCATAATTTATCATATTTATAAAATCAGTTTTAGTAAATGGATATAATTTTTTAATGCTAAATTTCAAAATTTTCTTGGGTGATTTTTTTGATATTTCTAAAATAGGTGTATTTTTTGTGAATTGTGAAAAACGGTAATTTACAGTATTTAACAAATACATGAATTATTGTGTCATAAATGATGTATGGATTATTTAAGCCCATAATCTCAAAAACTCCTTATTTATTTTAATATATTTAGTGACAATGTTAAAACTATTAATATTCTTTAGAAAAAATAAAAAAAATAGTGAATAAAATAATCAAAAAAACCTCTCTCCTCCACTATAAATACAACCCCTCACTACCTGTTCTCCTTACAACTCAAAAGATTTTAATATTGTCCAATTTATACCCAATAATCATCCAAATCACCTCAAACCTTTCCCGATGCCTTTTGACTCAAAAAAATACGAAAATGAATTCCCTGAATGAGGTTCTCATTGAGAAGAATTCAGGAGGTAAAATTTTCATTCTTTTCTTTTAATTTATTTTAAATTTATTTTATTTTATTATTCTTGCATAACACCCCCTTTTCCAAGTGGACTGATAACTCCGTTATCATAAATAAAATTTAATGTTATTATGTTAAATGGATAATTCATCATCAAACATCTTCTCCTCTCCCTTTTATTCTAAAAATGAAAACATCATCTGTGAGGTATTGTTTTATCACCTTTAAGGATGGAAGGATTTCATTTTCCATCACTACATTAAAGGATTATCTTAAAACCATTATAATGGTATATGTTTCTAAAAAAATTATGTTATATTCATTTTTTCCAAAAAATTATTATATACATCATATTAATTAATAAAACTAAATTAGTTTGTTATGATCAAAAACCACCAAATTAATATAAATGATTATCATTAAAATTTTATCTAATTAATCATCCTATTATATAAAAAAATATCAGACAAAATAAACATATTAAACCTCATTAATAACATATAATATCAATTTTGAATAATTATCACTACATTACACTCCCTTACATACATGTATACAAGTGAGCTGATCTTGAAAACCAAGAAAATTAACACTCTTGAAAGATGAAATTGAAGTCTATAACACATCATAATATAAATAAATTAACATAATAAAATTATTATAAATAAAATAAATTTAGAAGAGGATATATATTTATTAATTAGTAATGTTAATTTTATTATTTAGTATATTAAAATGAATAAAGAATTCTAACATAGGGTAAGTGGACTCTCAAACCCAATTTCTTTTCATTTGGTTATTCATATTTTGGGTAAGATTTTAGTGCTAATATTATTTTAATATTAATGAACTATAATTATTTGTTATTACCCTTACTTTTTCAGATATACATGTTTCTAATCAATTTTTATGACAAATTAAAAGATTTTTCCTAAATAACTCATCCTTTTAAAAACACATCATTTACTTATCTTTATATTGTTTCTTATTTACTAAGGATTAATGATTATTATACTAGGTATGTTATTCCCTTTTTATTTTAGGAATCATTATTTTTATCCATGTATGTATGATTTATAGAATTCTGATGAATCCTATTTTCTTTACAATGGATTATCTAATGGAAAATTTTGTTATGTGTTCTATCTGGCATCCTTGATTATGTAAATGTAATGATGTGAATTGTGCACCATGAATTATATAGCACTCAATTTAATTTTTTAATGTGATGCCTCTCATAAGATATGTGTAATATGTGTGAACATGATGTTATATTTGTTTACAATTATGATGTTAATGTTATCCACATATTTTAGGTGTGAACATGATGTTGTCTTTTTTCACAGCTATGCAAGGTAGTTGACCAATAAGACATGATGTTTCATTTTTTTGCCTTCACACATTCCATGAATTTATCTTATGCATCCTATCATTATTTTATTGATGATACCATGCTTACATTATGATGATAATGATTATTCTTACCCATTATATATTGATGCATGTTCTTATATATGCTCTTATTGGGATTTTAGATCACCCCTTTCATTGATGTATATCCTCATGAGATTACTTATAATGAGGAGAAAAAGCGAGACAATAAAAAGCTATACAATAAGTAATTAAATAATGTTAATTTTTTATTATTTAAATGTTATGTTTGGTCCTAATTTTTTGAATACAATAAACCAATGGATCTTAGTTTTGCATCAATATTATATTATTTTTTATTAAAATGATGTAATCATAATGTATGAAGAAATAGTGTCTCAATAGTCAGAATCATAGCATGGTTTAGTTAAATTGGGAATTGGGATTAGAGAATGTTAGTGGAAACCCTTGTTTTTAGATTATTTATATATAATAACTGAAGAATATTTGTTTTTGAAAAATTTTAAACATTGGGATACCATGATACATTCCATTAAAGTTAATTTCACAATGGAAGAATTTATTTATACATGACTTGTTGACTTCTATTTTTTTCAAATATTTTATATTATCTAATATAGTGGGAATAAGGATAGGCCATATCAATAGTCCATTTGAATGTCATTGCAACGATTGCCTGAATGAAATCCCAAATACCTGGAGATGTGGAGTTCAAAATTTCATGGAGATGCTTACCCAGTTGTCTCAGGTTATGGACAATATCATAAATAATGTGGAATGTATTCCTTCAACAAATAGGGATAAACTAGCTGTCAAGTATTTTATATGAAAATTTCCACTGATGTTTAGTGGATCTTCATATGCATTATATGTTAAAGAGTGGGTCAACTCAATGTGGAAGATATTTTCCTTACTTCACTATTCTAAAATGGATAGGGTGACTCAGTCCATTTATCATTCATATGGATTGGTTGATCAACTGTGGGAATTAATTAAGAACACTGGTCCAAAAGGATGAAATTTAATATATTGAGTGGTAATACATTTGGAAAATATTTCACGACAAGTATTGACCTTGAAATATTTGTACAAATATGGAGAGATAATTCTTATAGGTGATGAAAAGTGGAGGAGAATATGTCATGGTTAATGAAGAAGACATCAAAACACTTAAAAGGTATGCCTCATGGTTTTTTTTATCAAAAATGATTGAAAAATAGATATATTATTTATTTTCTTAAAACCAAAACATAAATAAATTTTTTACAACATGAGCGGCGATAAAAGCCTGCCACTTTTATTGGCACTAAAAAACACTGATAAAGGGGACATTTATCAGTGCTAAAAAGAGATGATAAATGCGGCCTTTATCAGTGCTCTTAAAATTGGTGATGAAGGTCCCATTTATCAGAGCTTTTATTTAGAACCACTATAAAAATCATTTATCAATGCTTTTATAAGTTCTAATAAAGGAATTTTTATTTGATCTTTTAAAAGAAGATATAAATGTTTTCTTTGAAATCTCTTTTGAAAGAACTGATACTGGGCCATACTACAGTATATTATAACCTCAGAACGCGGCACCCGAAACGCACTAGAAACACACTAGATATCAACGAAAACAAGTAAAGATAAAAAAATTTAAATGAAATTTATTTTACAATACAAAAACAACTAAAAACACTATATTATAAACATTTAAAACATTGGATTGTAAAATTACATAAATAAAAATTATTACATAAATTCAAAAATAATCATAACATTCAATGTTACTATTATTTTCATTGACTTTTTTTCAAAATTTTAACACTCCATGAGCAGCTTCAACCAAACCGCATCAACAAAAAAATAATCCACCTTTATAAGAAAAAAATATTATTATGAGTAATACAAAAAAAAAATATATTATACATAAATATGAAATAATATATTAATTCAATGGATAATTAATTTACTATGAAAATATCAAGATTACCTTTGTAATTGAGCAGATGCAGTGGTGTTTCTCTTATTACAATGGTAACGGATAGAACATGAATTAATGTAATAAATGAAACACTATTAGGGTGAAAATGCTCTGAGGGAGAAGAGACGTGAATGTTTGACAGAGCACCCAAACTCAAACAAAATAATCCACCAATATAGGAAAATAATTATTACATGAGTAATGCTAAAAAGAATTAAATTATACATAAATTTTAAATTGTAAAGACCCGCAAATTTCAAGGAAATTTTTTTCTTAATTTTCTTTGGAATTTTACAAGAACGCAGCTTCAGACGGCACCTGATTCCGAGGCCCGGTGTGCCCGGAATCAATTTCCGAAGTTTGGCTCGGGTACGTTCAGTGAACGGACGAGCGGGTTTTTCTATCTTTTGAACCGGTGCCCGGAATCGAATTCTGAGGGCACCGATGAAATCGCAGCGCCGGTATTTGCTTAGAAACGCCTCTTCCGGAGTTGCGTTTGCTCAGACGTGGTTTTTAAATTTTACGGCTTTAAGTCAGAAATAAAATAAAGTTTGTGCGACAACTTTATTTTATTTCACTTAAGCTGCTTGGAAGCCACTTGAAGTCACTTAAAGACGGCTTGAACTGAGTTGAACTGGATAGGATGCTATCCAGAAATATCCTACCCCTTGGTAGGATATTTGTGCGGTGGGACCCGCACGAGCCCCGCCGTTTCTTTCGCTAAGTAACGCACCCGCGAAAACCCGTCAAAGTAACTGAAAAGTCAACCGACGCGTTTTCTTTAATTCTTAACAGACCATTTAATTGGGCGGTTTATTTCGTGAATTAAATGGACTGTTTCTTCGTGAATTAAATGGGTCGTTTCTTTCGTTGAATTAATTCAACGAATTGATGGATCGTTTCTTAACCGGTTTCGTGTTGGCATGTTTATAAAATAAGACCAACATAAAAATCCTTGGAAAGGATTTGAGAGAATCTTCGTTCCTCCACCCTCTCCGCGAAGAACGCGAAGAACGCGAAGAACGCGAAGAACGCGAAGAACGCGAAGAACGCGAAGAACGCCGGCGACCGGAATTCGACGACGCACACCAAGATCTGCGACGTCGACGAGATCTACCCGCGACGTTCTTCGGCGACGCCTCTTCTTCCGCGGCCGACCCTCGTTCGGCAACAAAGGTGAGAATCAGATCTTTTCTTCTCCCTTTTTAATTTCAATATCAACGGATTTAAACTAATTAAATCCGTTGATCTTGATCCGGAGATTGGCGACGCGACGAGCGATTCCGCGACGACGCGGCGATCTCCATCTTCCGCGACGAGCAATTCCGACGACGACGATAAAGTAAGGGTTGATTGGAATATTTTCCTTCCCGTGATTTATTTCTTTTAAAGTAAAGAAGCATGACCTTCGAACAATTTTAACATTTAAAATTGTTGTTGATTGTTTTATTGTTCCTCCCGTGGATTATGACTAACGCGGAGGGTGCGGGTCTAACGAACAAGACCCGGCAACCCTCCGCCGATCTATTTTGGTTGTGCGGATTTGGCGGACGTCGACAAACCGTGCGGCAAGGGCAATTTGTTGGCTCCGCAGTGAAGATCGTCCCCCGGGAGGAGCATCGGCGCAGACGGGAAAGAAATCGGGCCACCGGAGCATCTCCGGCGGCCCGCGGAAGGAGGCGGCGGCGCGGGTCGCCGGCGCGGCGGCGCCGGCGACCGGAGGCGGCGGCGCCAGGCGCGCCGCCGTGGAAACCTTCCGCCGCGGCTGAAGCCGCGGCGGCGGCGGCAGCCGGTTCCGCGGCCGCGCGGAACCGGGACGGACGCGGCGGCCCGGCCGCGTCCGCGTGACAGGCGGCCCCCCGCGGGGCCGCGGTTTCTCTCAAGCCGCGGGTTCAACCCCGCGGCGGCGGCTCTTCGGCCGCGCGGCCGAAGACCGAGCCGGCCGGTCCGGTCGGCCGGGCCGCGCCCAGGCCGGACCGGACCCGGCCGAGCCGGTTCGGGCCGGGTCGGGCCGACCCGGTTCGGGCCGACCCGGTTCGGCCGACCCCAGGGGGGGGTTCGGGCCGGGTCGCCCCGGGCCCAGTACCCCCGTTTCGGGCCCTCTACGGTCTTTCGCCCATATCTTGGGCCTGGGACCTCCGATTGACGAACCGTCAGCGGCTACGCGATCCTTGGATCGAGACGGTCGTTTCGGTATATTATACTCAAGGTTTCGGAAGACTTTGGGTTCGGCCGGGTTGGTTCGTACACGAAGCCAACCGGGCCCTCGGAGCGGAAACGCTCATAACTTGAGCTACGGACGTCCGAACGACGTACCGTCAGCTGTGGTAGTTTCCTCTAAGTGAGACGGAACTTTTGGCATACTCCGCCCGAGGATCGGATACAGGCGGAGTACGGTCGGGTTGGTTTTGCCCTAAAAACCAACCGGGCCCCTGGGACGAAAATGCCAATAACTCTCAGACCGGGCGTCCGATTGACGCGCCGTCTGTCGCGTTGAGATCCTGTTGTCGATACGGAACTTTTGGATACATCAACTTCGGACTACGTGTCAGTTGATGTATCAGCCCCTCGGCTCGTGGAGCGGACCCTCCTAAACGAGCTCGCTACGTGCGGGAACCCTAGCGCTGGCTGTGACCTCGACGACAGAGCAGAGATCCTCCGTGGACTGCGACGACGGCAGAGCAGAGATCCTCCGTGGACTGCGACGACGGCAGAGCAGAGATCCTCCGTGGACTGCGACGACGGCAGAGCAGAGATCCTTCGTGGACTGCGGCGACGACTGTGCAGAGATCCTCAGTGGACTGCGTCGACTACTGCACTCAGCGATCCCACGTGGATCAGTGCTTCAGGTTCTGTGTGAGCCCGATCCTCCGTGGGTCCTTACTACCGGTTCTGTGTGAGCCACTGCCTACAGGTTCTGTGTGAGCCCGATCCTACGTGGGTCTTTTTGCGGGGGTTAGTACCTATCGATCCTTCGTGGGTCCGACGACTGAGACGGATCAGTGATCGTCTTTGACGTCATCTGAAAAAGTATACCTGGTTGAGCTGAATCTTATGTTACTCTCCTTTGTGGATTGTGTTGAACCATCCTTTGTGGATTTACTGTTTACTCTCCTTGTGGATTTGGGTCTTGCTTTCCTTTGTGGATTGAGTTGTTCTTGAGCTCGTGAGCAGAGCTAGAATTGGGGACTTAGGTATATGTATGGGCATATACCTAAGTCGAGTCAGATGTTACTTCGTGATTGCATCTTTCTTTTGTGCTATATCCTTTGTGGATTTCGAGAGACCTTCGGGGGTCTCGGGGTCCTTACTGAGTAGTTGTACTCACCCCTGCACGGGCTATGCCCGCACCTTGTTGTGTTGGTTGCAGACGACGGACAGCGCTGATCACGGTTGGGGCGTGGAGCAGGACGGTACCTGGAGGTGGACCACTGGGCGGGACGTGCTCGGAGCGGACGTGGGACCCGAGGAGCCTGGAGGCTATCTGTACCCACCCTTCAGGTGGGATTGCCAGTGGACGACACGAGGCCGCCGTCTTTTCTTCAGTTGCTGTTCTTTTTCTTTTCAGTTGTACTTTACAGTTGGGCTTGTATTTCCGGCCCCTTTACTTTTCTGCACTTTACTTTCCGCTTGCTGACTCTGTGTGGTTGTTACTTATAAAGGCAATGCCTTCCCTGTTTACTGGCATTTTACGCCTTGGTGCTAGTCGCCAGCCCCTGGCCTATGGAAGGCGGGCTTGGGGTAGTCACGGCACGGGCCCCGAGGACGGGTCGTGACAAATTGGTATCAGAGGCGGTCGGTTCTACCGCAGACTCTGATCGTCCTTTCTTTCTATGTGAAGCAATAGTGTTTAGTGTATTGAGTGTGGTTATCAGTTCAGGGAGCCCAGTGTTGGTGCGGCGGCCGACGTATCCGTACACCAGGACCCTGACTCCTGATTTCCGACTTAATGCATGAAAACATTGATTGCGTGTGTGTTTCAAGTTTTCTTTGTGATTACTTATGTCAGCTCACCGGGTATACTGATCTGCTTTATGAAAGTCTCAAGTTTTCCTTGTGATTACTTGTGCCAGCTCACCAGGTATACTGTTCTGACTGTGGTGCTCTTGTTCTCCTTTTCAGGATGGCCCCGCGACGACTGCCAGCTAGGGTTCCGAGTGTAGGGCGCGACGGCAGCCCACCGAGCGACGAGGCCTCGGTGCAGGGCCCTTTGCCAGCAGTGGCACCGGCGGTAGCCTTACCCGCCGAGCCACCGATGCTTCCAGTACCAGACGCCGACGATGCACGTCGCCTCAGGGCACTGCACGAGTTTCAGAGCCAGCGACCGCCCAGGTTTCGCGGTGAGGCGGACCCCCAGGCCGCCGAGGACTGGCTAGAGGCGGTGGTACGGATCTTCAGGCTAGTGAGGACACCAGCGGATCTCATGGTGATCCTCGCAGCGAGCCTCCTGCAGGCGGCGGCAGGACGATGGTGGAGCCTGATGCTCCAGGTTCACGATGAGGCATCCCTGCTCTGGACGGACTTCGAGAGCCTCTTCCGCTCTGAGTTCGTCCCGGCCACCCTCCGAGCGGTGCGCATCCAGGAGCTTCTCCAGCTGCGCCAGGGCAGCATGACGGTCGCTCAGTATGCGGCGAGGTTCACGGACCTATCTCGCTACTCGACCGACATGGTACGGGACCCCTTCTTCCGGGCCCGGACCTTCGAGCAGGGCTTGCGACAGGAGATTCGTGCGTCGCTGATCTCCCTCAGCATTCCGACCCAGGCAGGAGTGCTGGAGCGAGCCCTCCTGATCGAGAGCTTCCTGGCAGAGCCTTCTTCAGCGGCGAGACCTAGCGCAGGGCGGCAGGTAGCTGAGTCTTCGGCAGCAGGTAGCCGACGGATGACTCACGGGTCCAGGCAGACCAGACCCCCACGCAGACGGCCTCAGGACACCGGCTCAGCAGTACGAGGCACACAGCGGAGTGCCAGCCTTTCGAGAGGCAGGCTGTGCTACTCTTGCGGCGGGCAGGGTCACATGGCTCGTGACTGCCCGACTCGCCGATCAGAGGAGCAGCAGACGGTGGAGGGGCCACCCAGGCAGAGGCAGAGGGTCGACCGTGGCGGTCCGCAGGGAGGAGGCGGACGAGGCCGAGGAGCTGGCCGAGCAGCGGGTGGTGGGCGACGCTTTCAGGCTCTACCCCCACCACCACCAGGAGGGCCACCTCGACCACAGGGAGCCGGCGGGCAGGGACAGGCCCAGCTCCAGGCAGTGGAGGCCTACGACCCCGACATGCCAGAGATGATTCGAGGTACGATCTGTGTCTATTCCACCCTTGCTGCAGTACTTATAGACACAGGAGCGAGTCACTCTTTCATAGCCTCTGCCCTTGTTCGGAGCTCGGAGATTCCGACTGAGCCGTTGGCTCGATCCTTACGGCTAGAGACTCCTACGGGAGCAGACTCGACGATTACGCACTGGTGCCGGCAGTGTGAGCTTACTCTAGGAGGCGAGAGCTTCGGCTGGGATCTCCTTGTAGCGGCGTCGAGGCCTTACGACGTCATCTTGGGCATGGATTGGCTATCCACGGTTCATGCCCAGATCGACTGTTTTAGGCGCAAGGTACGATGTGTTCGTACCGACGGGAGCAGGTTTACCTTCACCGGCGAGAAGGGAACCTTTGCAGCACAGGATGGACTTCCGCGGAGGAGAGTGCAGCCCATCTCACATCAGTTGGCTAGCCTCATCCTAGGAGCAGTGGACGTGCGGAGTCCGGCTTTTCCTGCAGTGGTGGACCAGTACGTGGACGTCTTTCCCGACGACGTTCCAGGGCTACCTCCTCGTAGAGAGGTAGACTTTTACATCGACTTGTACCCCGGGACAGCCCCGATATCTACTCCAGCATATCGGATGGCCCCCGCCGAGCTTCGAGAGCTGCGGGTACAGTTGGAGGACTTGCAGAGCAAGGGGTTTATCCGACCCAGTGTTTCACCCTGGGCTTCCCCGATTTTGTTCGCCAAAAAGGCGGACGGGAACTTGCGACTTTGTGTCGACTATCGTCGCCTGAACCAGGTGACAGTGAGGAACAAGTATCCGCTGCCACGGATTGATGACCTCTTCGATCAGCTCAAGGGAGCGCGGTGGTTCTCGAAGATAGACCTCCGGTCAGGCTATCATCAGCTCAGAGTTCGAGACGAGGACGTGCAGAAGACGGCCTTCAGGTGTCGGTATGGCCATTATGAGTTCTTGGTTATGCCGTTCGGCGTAACCAATGCTCCAGCGGTGTTCATGAGCCTCATGAACAGGATCTTCCAGCCATACCTCGACCGATTTGTCGTTGTCTTCATTGATGACATTTTGGTATACTCGACGACTGAGGAGGAGCATGCCTACCACCTGCGAGTTGTGCTAGACACACTCCGAGAGCACCAGCTTTATGGCAAGCTCTCAAAATGCCAGTTCTGGTTACGTGAGGTCCATTTCTTGGGGCACGTCATTTCTGAGGCGGGAGTTGCAGTGGATCCCGCGAAGATCGAGGCAGTGCTAGCTTGGGAGCCACCCAAGAGCGTGACAGAGGTGCGGAGCTTCTTGGGCCTAGCGGGATACTATCGGAGATTCGTGCCAGACTTCTCCAGAGTTGCAGCACCACTCTCAGCCTTGACGAAGAAGGGGAAACCCTTCGTGTGGTCAGACAGATGTCAGCAGAGCTTCCAGGAGCTGAGACAGAGATTGACCAGCGCACCTATCTTGAGGTTGCCTGAGGAGGGAGTTGGGTACGTAGTTTACTGCGACGCATCAGGGACTGGACTCGGGTGCGTCCTGATGCAGGAGCGGGCCGTGATCGCCTACGGATCACGTCAGTTGAGGCCGCATGAGCAGAACTACGCCACTCATGACCTGGAGTTAGCAGCAGTGGTCTTCGCTCTGAAGACTTGGCGGCACTATCTGATGGGCGAGCGCTTCACAGTCTTTTCTGACCACCAGAGTCTTAGGTATATCTTCTCTCAGAAGGACCTGAACCTGAGACAGCGGAGATGGCTTGAGTTCCTCCAGGACTATGACTTTGAGATAGTCTATACTCCTGGGAAGGGGAACGTGGTAGCCGATGCCCTCAGCAGGAGGACGGGCATTCAGCTGCTTGAGGAGGCGACGGAGCAGCTAGCCTCCTTGCAGATATCCTTCGTGAATAGAGACGGAACAGCCTTTCTTCAGTCTCTCACAGTCTCTCCTCCACTTCTACAGCGGGTCAGAGAGGCTCAGCGTGGGGACGCTGACTGTGAGACCCGGCGTGCACTGATATCCTCAGGTCAGGCGCCTGATGGTTTCTCCCTTGGAGCAGAGCACGACATCCTTTTCAGAGGACGTACCTTCGTACCAGTCGCTTTACGAGAGGAGGTGCTGAGAGAGTTTCACACTTCTCCCTTGGCGGTACATCCCGGAGTGGCGAAGATGTACCAGGATCTCAGGCGACAGCACTGGTGGCCGGGTATGAAGAAAGCTGTGGCAGAGTTCGTTTCACGATGCCTCACCTGCCAGCAGGTGAAGGCAGAGCACCAGGTACCAGCAGGTTTGGTACAGCCCTTGGAGGTCCCGGAGTGGAAGTGGGACGGCATATCTATGGACTTCGTGACTGGACTTCCACGCACTTCCAGAGGTCACGACTCCATTTGGGTGATTGTCGACCGACTCACCAAGTCGGCACACTTCTTACCCATCAGAGAGCAGGGCTCAGTAGAGAGCTTGGGACGTCTTTACGTCCAGGAGATCGTACGGCTTCACGGTGTGCCATCGTCTATCGTCTCCGATCGAGATGCTCGTTTCACTTCCAGGCTTTGGAAGGGGTTGCAGGAGGCGTTCGGGACGCGGCTCCATCTGAGCACAGCCTTCCACCCTCAGACGGATGGACAGACGGAGAGGACCATACAGACACTCGAGGACATGCTCCGTGCATGTGTTCTCGACTTTGGTCGCAGCTGGGAGGACCACCTACCCTTGGTGGAGTTTGCGTACAACAACAGCTACCACTCCACCATCGGGATGGCACCATACGAGGCGTTGTACGGCAGACCCTGCAGATCACCGTTGTGCTGGACAGACCCTGGGGAGTCAGCACTCGTGGGACCAGAGATGGTCCGAGCCACGACAGAGAAGGTCCAAATCATCCAGGAGAGGATGAGGACAGCTCAGAGCCGGCAGAAGTCATATGCTGACAGGAGGCGGAGGCCACTAGAGTTCGAGGATGGCGACCACGTCTTTTTGCGTGTCTCACCTCGACGTGGTTTACGGAGATTTGGCCGAGGCGGCAAGCTGTCTCCCCGCTTCATCGGGCCTTTCCAGGTCCTCAGCAGGATAGGAGAGGTGGCTTATCGCCTGGCTCTACCACCTCAGTTGCACCGGGTGCACGACGTCTTCCACGTGTCTCAGCTGAGGAGATACGTGCACGACCCGACGCACATCATCGACTTTGGGGAGCTGGACGTGGACGATGGGGCGACTTTTGCGGAGGTTCCAGTGGAGATCGAGGATCGACAGGAGCGGGTCCTACGTGGGCGGTCGATTCCTCTTGTGCGCGTCAGATGGCAGCACGGGAACCTCCAGGAGAGCACTTGGGAGCGGGAGGCTCAGATGCGTGCTCAGTACCCCCATTTGTTCCCCTAGTTTTGATGTATCTTTACGGGGACGTAAAGCCCTGAGGTGGGAGTAATGTAAAGACCCGCAAATTTCAAGGAAATTTTTTTCTTAATTTTCTTTGGAATTTTACAAGAACGCAGCTTCAGACGGCACCTGATTCCGAGGCCCGGTGTGCCCGGAATCAATTTCCGAAGTTTGGCTCGGGTACGTTCAGTGAACGGACGAGCGGGTTTTTCTATCTTTTGAACCGGTGCCCGGAATCGAATTCTGAGGGCACCGATGAAATCGCAGCGCCGGTATTTGCTTAGAAACGCCTCTTCCGGAGTTGCGTTTGCTCAGACGTGGTTTTTAAATTTTACGGCTTTAAGTCAGAAATAAAATAAAGTTTGTGCGACAACTTTATTTTATTTCACTTAAGCTGCTTGGAAGCCACTTGAAGTCACTTAAAGACGGCTTGAACTGAGTTGAACTGGATAGGATGCTATCCAGAAATATCCTACCCCTTGGTAGGATATTTGTGCGGTGGGACCCGCACGAGCCCCGCCGTTTCTTTCGCTAAGTAACGCACCCGCGAAAACCCGTCAAAGTAACTGAAAAGTCAACCGACGCGTTTTCTTTAATTCTTAACAGACCATTTAATTGGGCGGTTTATTTCGTGAATTAAATGGACTGTTTCTTCGTGAATTAAATGGGTCGTTTCTTTCGTTGAATTAATTCAACGAATTGATGGATCGTTTCTTAACCGGTTTCGTGTTGGCATGTTTATAAAATAAGACCAACATAAAAATCCTTGGAAAGGATTTGAGAGAATCTTCGTTCCTCCACCCTCTCCGCGAAGAACGCGAAGAACGCGAAGAACGCGAAGAACGCGAAGAACGCGAAGAACGCGAAGAACGCCGGCGACCGGAATTCGACGACGCACACCAAGATCTGCGACGTCGACGAGATCTACCCGCGACGTTCTTCGGCGACGCCTCTTCTTCCGCGGCCGACCCTCGTTCGGCAACAAAGGTGAGAATCAGATCTTTTCTTCTCCCTTTTTAATTTCAATATCAACGGATTTAAACTAATTAAATCCGTTGATCTTGATCCGGAGATTGGCGACGCGACGAGCGATTCCGCGACGACGCGGCGATCTCCATCTTCCGCGACGAGCAATTCCGACGACGACGATAAAGTAAGGGTTGATTGGAATATTTTCCTTCCCGTGATTTATTTCTTTTAAAGTAAAGAAGCATGACCTTCGAACAATTTTAACATTTAAAATTGTTGTTGATTGTTTTATTGTTCCTCCCGTGGATTATGACTAACGCGGAGGGTGCGGGTCTAACGAACAAGACCCGGCAACCCTCCGCCGATCTATTTTGGTTGTGCGGATTTGGCGGACGTCGACAAACCGTGCGGCAAGGGCAATTTGTTGGCTCCGCAGTGAAGATCGTCCCCCGGGAGGAGCATCGGCGCAGACGGGAAAGAAATCGGGCCACCGGAGCATCTCCGGCGGCCCGCGGAAGGAGGCGGCGGCGCGGGTCGCCGGCGCGGCGGCGCCGGCGACCGGAGGCGGCGGCGCCAGGCGCGCCGCCGTGGAAACCTTCCGCCGCGGCTGAAGCCGCGGCGGCGGCGGCAGCCGGTTCCGCGGCCGCGCGGAACCGGGACGGACGCGGCGGCCCGGCCGCGTCCGCGTGACAGGCGGCCCCCCGCGGGGCCGCGGTTTCTCTCAAGCCGCGGGTTCAACCCCGCGGCGGCGGCTCTTCGGCCGCGCGGCCGAAGACCGAGCCGGCCGGTCCGGTCGGCCGGGCCGCGCCCAGGCCGGACCGGACCCGGCCGAGCCGGTTCGGGCCGGGTCGGGCCGACCCGGTTCGGGCCGACCCGGTTCGGCCGACCCCAGGGGGGGGTTCGGGCCGGGTCGCCCCGGGCCCAGTACCCCCGTTTCGGGCCCTCTACGGTCTTTCGCCCATATCTTGGGCCTGGGACCTCCGATTGACGAACCGTCAGCGGCTACGCGATCCTTGGATCGAGACGGTCGTTTCGGTATATTATACTCAAGGTTTCGGAAGACTTTGGGTTCGGCCGGGTTGGTTCGTACACGAAGCCAACCGGGCCCTCGGAGCGGAAACGCTCATAACTTGAGCTACGGACGTCCGAACGACGTACCGTCAGCTGTGGTAGTTTCCTCTAAGTGAGACGGAACTTTTGGCATACTCCGCCCGAGGATCGGATACAGGCGGAGTACGGTCGGGTTGGTTTTGCCCTAAAAACCAACCGGGCCCCTGGGACGAAAATGCCAATAACTCTCAGACCGGGCGTCCGATTGACGCGCCGTCTGTCGCGTTGAGATCCTGTTGTCGATACGGAACTTTTGGATACATCAACTTCGGACTACGTGTCAGTTGATGTATCAGCCCCTCGGCTCGTGGAGCGGACCCTCCTAAACGAGCTCGCTACGTGCGGGAACCCTAGCGCTGGCTGTGACCTCGACGACAGAGCAGAGATCCTCCGTGGACTGCGACGACGGCAGAGCAGAGATCCTCCGTGGACTGCGACGACGGCAGAGCAGAGATCCTCCGTGGACTGCGACGACGGCAGAGCAGAGATCCTTCGTGGACTGCGGCGACGACTGTGCAGAGATCCTCAGTGGACTGCGTTGACTACTGCACTCAGCGATCCCACGTGGATCAGTGCTTCAGGTTCTGTGTGAGCCCGATCCTCCGTGGGTCCTTACTACCGGTTCTGTGTGAGCCACTGCCTACAGGTTCTGTGTGAGCCCGATCCTACGTGGGTCTTTTTGCGGGGGTTAGTACCTATCGATCCTTCGTGGGTCCGACGACTGAGACGGATCAGTGATCGTCTTTGACGTCATCTGAAAAAGTATACCTGGTTGAGCTGAATCTTATGTTACTCTCCTTTGTGGATTGTGTTGAACCATCCTTTGTGGATTTACTGTTTACTCTCCTTGTGGATTTGGGTCTTGCTTTCCTTTGTGGATTGAGTTGTTCTTGAGCTCGTGAGCAGAGCTAGAATTGGGGACTTAGGTATATGTATGGGCATATACCTAAGTCGAGTCAGATGTTACTTCGTGATTGCATCTTTCTTTTGTGCTATATCCTTTGTGGATTTCGAGAGACCTTCGGGGGTCTCGGGGTCCTTACTGAGTAGTTGTACTCACCCCTGCACGGGCTATGCCCGCACCTTGTTGTGTTGGTTGCAGACGACGGACAGCGCTGATCACGGTTGGGGCGTGGAGCAGGACGGTACCTGGAGGTGGACCACTGGGCGGGACGTGCTCGGAGCGGACGTGGGACCCGAGGAGCCTGGAGGCTATCTGTACCCACCCTTCAGGTGGGATTGCCAGTGGACGACACGAGGCCGCCGTCTTTTCTTCAGTTGCTGTTCTTTTTCTTTTCAGTTGTACTTTACAGTTGGGCTTGTATTTCCGGCCCCTTTACTTTTCTGCACTTTACTTTCCGCTTGCTGACTCTGTGTGGTTGTTACTTATAAAGGCAATGCCTTCCCTGTTTACTGGGATTTTACGCCTTGGTGCTAGTCGCCAGCCCCTGGCCTATGGAAGGCGGGCTTGGGGTAGTCACGGCACGGGCCCCGAGGACGGGTCGTGACATAAATAGTACCTTAATTCTATGGTAAAATATTCTACTATGAAAACACCAATATTACCTCTGTGATTGAGCATAGGCAACATCGTTTCTCTTCCACCAAATGCATGACACATGGATAGAAGTATAATATAATAAATGAACTTTGAAAGGAATAATTAAAATTATATCAATGTTTAATTATATAATTTTTCAGTAATATAGAAAACGTATATCATAACATTACATTTAAATATTTACAAAGGGTTTCTTTGGTCCATATATATGATAAAAACAAAACTAATAATTCTATGTGCACTTCACTACTATTAGTTAACTACCCGTTAGCATAGCATCTGACCTAATCTTCCTTCATGGCATCTGTGTGATTCTATCATCTCACACATGATACCCATAATATATATCATATCTCTTTTCATCATTCACTTTTCCTTCTCTACATACACCAATTTATTACTTTTAAAGATGCATGATGCATTAAACTGCATGAATATAGTAAATGGGTTCATGAAGGGAAAGAAATGTGAATGGTGAATAGTGATATGATACAGGTGGTGGAAAGCGTTTGTGAGATGGGATCATCACGAGAATTCCATGAATGAAGTCCAGGACAGATGCTATTCTAAGAAGTAGTTAACCAACAATAGTGTAGTGCAGATAGAATATTTAGTTTTTAATTTAATTTGTGATAGACGTACAACCAATCCATGTTTTGGATTCCTTGATCAATGGAGACCAATAGACATAAATATTCTTCTGACACACTAAATTTGTAGAAATATTAATAGAAACAATCATAATATAGAATATAAATGAAACCACACATAAGGAAAAAAGAGATATTTCCACAAATATAGACATATCCAAAAAACCATGACAGAAAGAGGGGACCAAATTCCCAAAAATCTAACCATTTAATGGTTCACATTCAGAAAAACAAATGCATTTTAACTATGAAAGAATGATTTCATCGTAATTTTATAAAAAAATATGATCATACTATAGTTCAAAAAAATTAAGAATCTATGAACATATTCACCCCTACACAGGTGAAAAAATTGAGACAATGTGTTTATGATTCTTTCACAACAACTCCTCCATAAACGATTCCTCATCTAAATTCTAAAAGTAAAGATAATTGGAGAAGAGGAATAACTCCTTGATACCTAGATGAAGACCCCCAATGAAAATAGATGATTTCAATAGACCTTGGGAAACCACCTTTGGAAAAAAGGAAACTAGCCCTTTGAAGTGTTCAGCATAAGATATCATCATCCACTGAACATATTCACCCCTACACAGGCGACAAAACTGAGACAATGTGTTTATGATTCTTTCACAACAACTCATCCATAAACGATTCCTCCTCCAAATTCTAAAAATAAAGATAATTGTAGAAGAGGAATCACGACTTGATACCTAGATGAAGACCCCTAATGAAAATAGAAGCTTTCAATAGATCTTGAGAAACCACCTTTGGAAAAAAGTAAACTATCCCTTTGAAGTGTTGAAAATAAGCTGTCATCATCCGCTGACCTTGTTGGAGACTCATGAGATCTTCCCTTTTCATCATCTTCACCTCCTCGAGTATAAACCATCGAACAAAGGGAGACTTAAAATCTTACCATGTCATCCCAACATGCATCATTGGTGGGGAAAATAACTCCCATTATTCCAAAGTTGGACCCCCCATGAAGACCCAGAATAGCATGAATTCTAACAACATTGGGAGTTCAAAACAATCTTAAGACATGTTGAACTTCCTCAAACCACTTCACTACCTCTAATAAACCTTGATTTCCATAGAAGATGGGAAGAAACTGAGGAGAAATATAACTAGGAGGAGACCCAATAGAAACATTGGGGACCTTTCATGGAGGCATATTCTAAATAACAAAAAAATCATAAAATCTAGTTCATAATTAATCTAAAACTCAACCGAAATGAACATTTCAGGCAAAAAAACTAACTCACAAGAAAAATTTCATGCAATATAATTATCTCTTTTCAAACCACTATATAATTTTATATTAAAATACACCTTATTATAAGGCCACTTTTGACAACATAATAACACAAATTTTTAACGAAAATTTAATTCTAGAAATCATTTATCCCTTTTCCAAAAACCTTTTCTAAAAATCAAGCCAAGGCAATCCACAAGAAAGAGCATGAAAACTAGCCACACTGGATGAGGAATGAGTAAAAAATCACAGCTATACAATATTTTTCATCAAATTCTTTTCATTGTGGTTATAAATCATCTCTCATCAAGCTTCCATGACGATAGACTGCACAAATATATCTTAGAAGAAAGACATTAAACTGCATAGTGTCTCTCATCTTTCTTTCATGATGTTATACTGCACAAATTCATCTTGGAATCAAGGCATTAAATTGAACACTATATATCATCCTTGTTATAGGATATTAAACTATACAAATTCATTCTAGTAGAAAGATGAAAAACTTCACAACATCTCTCGTCTTGGTTGCATGACATTATACTACACAAATTCATCCAGAAACTAAAAATTTAAATTCCATAGAATCTCTCTTAATAATATTATGAAACTAAACTAAAAATATTCATCATTTCAACAAGATATTAAAATACACATAGGAGTCACACTAGGAGCGGTGAGGATATGAGATGCAGGGTTCGTCCAGGTTAAGAATAGAAAAAAAATGCAAAATGTAGAATCTTGTAGATCAAACAACGATATATAAAAAGCATAAAATAACATGCATTGGATTTTATACTTGATTCATCCAATGTATTGTAGTGGAGTGATGCCTACAATAGAAGAGTTCGGCGAGGGCTTCAGAATCGTGATGAGTGAGTACTAATTTGGGTTCTTTTAAATATATCAGAAACACATTTAGCATCTTTTTCAAAAAAAGTGTTGATAAAGATTCCTTTTGTTAGTGTTATATTGATAAGTGCTGATAAAAGAGATCTTAATCAATACTAAAAAATCATTGATAAATATCGACATTTATTAGTGCTCATAAAGAACTCATAAAAACATTATATCAGGGATAATATTTTAGTGTTGATAAAAAAATTATCAGTTATTTTTTGCGCTAATAATGGATTTATTTAAATAAATTTATTATAATATTATAATTAATAAATATATATAATTTTTTTTATAATTATATAAGTACTTATTTAAAAATTAATTAACCTTTATTTATAACAATTATAAATATATAATTTTATAAAAATTTATTTACAAAAATATTTTTAACATTATTAGTGGATATATAATCTAAAATACATGCATTTTAAATATGACTGAAATTAAATAATTCAAAATGAGTTCACTTTAAAAATATTGAATAAATGGATAAATTTTATTAATTATAAATAAATTATTTAAAAAATATGGATATATATATATATTGAAGTAAAGATGAATACATACTGAAAATACTAAAACATAATAGATATATATATGTAAATAAATAATAGAAAATGATTAAATTAAAAAATAAAATATTAAAATATTAAAATATTAAAAACAAATTCCCAAACTATAATTGTATTAAAAATAAATAAATAAAATTGAATGATTGGAAACATAATATATTAAATGTGTCATGTTAAGAATGAAATTCTAAAATATAATGAAATTTTAATAAATTTGTTAAATATTTTGTGTATATGTTTCTATATATTTCATAAATATATTTTTATCTGTGTTTTTACATAAACTGCATTAATTACATATATATGTATGTGATATCAATTTAACACACAAGGTTTGACATATGTCAAATTTAGAAATAAAACATTAATAATGAATAAGACATTAATATGTTTTTGATTGACATTTTATTCTTTTTATATGTATTTATATTTAATATATATTATTTATAAATATATAAAACTAATATATACATATATATATATATTATAATTATTAATTTGTAGTAATAATTGTTTCATTAACAAATTTTTAAATAATTTTGTAATTCATTCATTTTTTATTTTCTTAATTATATATTCCTTTATATATATAAATTTGATATTTACTATTTATGAGTTTTTATAATCTATATATATTACTTTTATTCATTTTCATCAATAATTTTTTAATCAATAATTTTTTTTTCATTTTTCTTAATTTACTAATTTTAAAATTTTATTTGTTTAATTATTTCATTTTATTCATTTTACATATCTATATATTTATTATAAACTATTTATCAATTTATTTATTTATATATATTCATATTCATTTTTAACAATAATTATTTAATTAATGAAATTTTAAATTTTTTATATTATTTTCTAAACATTCATTAGCACTAATAAATGTTACCATTTATCAACGCTTTACTGTTAGCGCTCATAAAGGGTAACTTTTATCAGCACAAAAAATAAAGTGTTGACCAAGGGTATCCTTTATCAGTGATAAAATACAGTGCTCATTAAGGTGGCATTTTATCAGTGTTAACCAATATGCATTGATAAAGGGTACCCTTTATCAGTGCCTTTATTTAGAACTGATAAAGATGGAATTTCTCAGTGTATTTTTCTAGCACTAATAATTATCAGCGTTGTTAAAGCCCAATTTTATAGTAGTTCATGCAGTTTCAAGATAAGGATATAATGAAAATGGTTGATATAAATCTCACCCAATCACATTTCAAAAATGTGGAAAATAGCATCATGGGAACTACTATAAAGGGATGGGGAAAATTATTCAACTCTTGGAGAGAAGGCCACCAAGCTCATAACAGTTGAAGATACATGGGGATGTTGGACAATGTGGTGGGGGAAATGAGAGAACCATCCATGGTTTAATGATTAAATTGTTGGGAGTAATTGAACTATGAAATCCAATGGACTAAACCTCGAGACCTCATGGGTAATAAGCATCAATAGCCCCCAAATCCAAAGGAATCAGGGAAATCTTATTCCATATCTATTATTGAGGTGTATATTTACAATTATGTCATGATAGGTATGTTGATTATTCATTCACCAATAGAAAAAAAATACTATTTTATTTTAGTTCTATGAATTTCTTCATTTCATCCATGTTTAGTAGAATAATTCGAACACCACCTCAAAATATAAAGGTTGATTTATCAGTGATAATAGAAAATGGAAAAATTATTGCATCCAAAGTATATAAATCATCCCTAATTATTTTTTTGGACTAAACCTCCCATAAAATCTACTCTTACTTAATTTGGTATGATTTTATGAAATATTTTACTTGGATGGTATATCTCTATAGAATGACAACATCAACTGTTGGGAAAGGGATATCACTTTCACATCCTATAAAATTATCCAATTCTATATAACTATAAGGATATTGGTGAATCTCCTTCATAACAATCATATAAATTGTGGATATTATTGAATTATTAGAAATCATGTCTATCTAAAATGATTGAAACAATGTATAGAGTTTTTTTCGAAGACATGCCCATTATGAGGGACAACACTTATGTGTTCCCTAGAAAATTGTATGGTCTTTCTCCTAACTAAGGTGTTTAGTTCTTAGTTGAACATATTCCAGGATCAATGCCTATATTAAATACCCCTTGAAGAATAGAAACCATTGATTTAGAGGGACTGATGAAGCGGTTATAAATGAATTTGGATAAGGGTTTTATATGCCTGAGTACTTCACCATAGGGTGCACTAGTCCCCTACTTCATAATGAATTATAGATCAATGTGTCTCTACATTGAATATCATCAACTAAATCAAAGCGTGATAATGAACATGTATCTCCTTCCATGGATAGATGACTTGTTCGATTAATTTTCTGGGTCCTAGTATTTCTATAAGGTTGACCTTTGGTTCAGATATCATTTACTAAAGGTGATTATGGAATATATTTTTAGGACTGCATCTCGAAATATTTATGGACATTATGAGTTCATAATGATGACTTTTAAACTCATTAATTCTCTAGAAATATTCATGTAATTAATGAATATAGTCTTTATTTATTACCCTGATAAATTTCTGGTATTATTTATTGTTGATATTTTGATATACTCCATGAGAAAGGAGAAACATGAAGAGAATTTGAATATTGTTCTAAAGACATAGTGAAGGGTGAATATATGTGAAATATATATTCAATTTGAGTTTTGGATGGAAGTGGTGTCATTATTGGGGCATGTTATCACCAATAAAGTAATATATATGGACCCTTATAAGACATAGGCAATCGATGAGTGGACCAAGACAACATATGTAATAGAGTTACATAGTTTCCTCGGTCTAGATAGGTATTGCTGATTATTTTTGAATAAAATCTCATAATCTTCAAAACCACTAACAATGATGACTTGAGATGGAGAAAATTTTTTATTGACTAGTGAATATGAAGACTGCTTCAAATAGTTAATAATGTGTCTTATCACCGTGCAAGTACTCACACTTCTGAAATGTTGTTAAATATTTGCATCGTATAGAAATTCATCAAAGATAGGTTTAGGTTGTGTACTTATGTACAATTATAAAATGATAGCATATATATCAAGTTAGTTAAAAAATCATTAGTAGAAGCATCCCACACATGATCTAGAGTTATAAGCTATGATGTTCACATTGAAAATATGGAAAAATTATCTCTATGGGAGATGTGTGAACCATATACTGATTATAGGAGACTTAAATATATATTCAAATAGAAAATTATTAATATGAACCAGGGAATATGGTTTGAGATCATCAAGGATTATGACTACTCAATCCACTACAATATGGGAATGGAAAATAAGTTGGAAGATTTTCTAAGTTGAAATGATCCTGAACATTATCAATGATGATAATTGAGAGGGAACCAATCATTTTATATTTGAAAAGAATGGAAATCATAATAATTAATAAAGGAACATCCCCACTCCTTTCTCAAATTATTTCTCAACCATCCGATATAGATAATATAAAATATTCCCAAAGAAATGATTTGGAAATTCAGAACAATGTGGATGCCATGAGAATGGGGAAATCCTAAGAGTTCAATGTTGATGAGGAATAAGTTGTAAGATTTGGTTCATGACTCTGTGTTCCATCCAATCAATAGATAAAGAAAGATATTTTTAGTTATGCACATAGATAAACCTTCTCTATTCACCCAAGGAGCACAAAGATGTATCAAGATCTCTGAAAGAACTATTGGTGGGAAAATATAAAGTATAAGATCACTGAATATACATCTAAGTGCCTAGTATTTCATAAAGTGAAGTCTTAAATTCCAAATTATAAGGAAATTATACAATAAATACCCTTACCAAAATGAAAATGTGAAAACATGACCATTGACTTCATCACCGGACTTCTGATGAAATTTAGGATAAATAATGAAATGTGGTCATTATGGATCATCTTATAAAGATAGCTCACATTATCATAATTCTATAGGACTTATCACCTGATCCACTTGCATAGATATATATATATATATATATATCATAGAAGTGGTAAGGTTTCATAGAGTTCAAATATTAATTATATCCGATCAATATCCAAGATTCACCTCAATGTTCTAGAAAGTCCCCAACATACTCTAAACATTGAACTAAACCATAATATTGATTATCACCCTCAAACTAATGTCTAATTAGAGTAGACTATTCAAAAATTGAATGACATGTTGAGAGTATATTATATGAAATTCAAAGGAGTATGGGATAAACATCTAACTCTTATTGAGTTCTCTTATAATAATAGTTTCGACTCAAGAAACCAAAAGGATCCATATGGATCCTTTTAGGGAAAAGATACATAACATGGATATTCTAGGATAATGTCAGTGAATTAAAGCTTTAAGGCCCTAAAATAGCCAATTAAATGGTGGAAAAGGAGAAAAAAATTCAATATCACATCAAGGAAGACAAAGGTCTCCATAAAAAATATGCATAAAATCGTCAATGAGACATAGAGTTTGAGGTTAGAGACATGTTTTTCCTCTTCATATCTCCATGGAATAGGATCATGAGATTTTTAAAGAAGGGAAAGATAAGTATCAGGAACATCGACCCCTTCGATATTCCTGATCATAAAATAGTTGTGTCCTATCGACTAGAACATCAACCAACAATGTCTCAAGTACACAATGTATTCCATGTATCCCTCTGGAATAAGTACATACATGATTCCTCACGTGAACTGAATCCATAGATGGTATAGTTGGAAAATGATCTCTCTTACAAGGAGATAACGGTGAAGATATTAGACCATAGCGATAAATTTCTACACAACAGGACTGATCCCCGGGTCAAAAAAAGCTATTTTAGAATTATAGGTATAAATAAGAAACATGGGAACCATTGGAACTGATGAAGGATAAGTAACCTCACTTATTTTCATCATATTATCTAAAATGATAATTTGAGGGTGAAATTTCATAAGGGGTAAGAATGTAGAAACCTATAATTTTATCAATGGAAACTCCTTTCTTATAATTTTTACATATATTATAAAACAAATAAAATCACTTAGGACACAATAAAAACATTATAAATTATGAAATAATGGAATAAGAGTTATTTCTAGATGTTAAGAAACCCATACCAATGGAATAGAAACATGACATTGGGAATAATAATGTACCCATTAAGAATCGAAATACAAACAATATAATAGTAACATCACCTATGAATTCAAAAAAATAGGTATATTATGAATAAAAATATTATATATTTATTTCATGGTATAAGTAAATAAAAATTTTATAAATGATAAAATATGCGTCAGTATTTTTGTATGTTAAAAATATTTAATTACAATATTATAATTAATATAATGATTTAAAATAAAATTTATTTTCAAAAAAATATATTAATAAATTAATATTTTGTTTTCTTATGATTATAATATTATTTTATTAGATATTAGTTAATTTTTTAAAGTGTCATAAAATCGGTTCTAATTTTAAAATCACAATTTTTAGAATAAAATATTGGTTTTATTTAAAAACTAAATTTATTATATTTATAAAATTATTTTCATAAAATTTAGTTCATTTTTTTCTATGTGTCATAAAATGGTTCATGTGATTTTTTTTTATTTTTCTAAAATAGTATGATTTTTGGTGTATAGTGAAATAAGGTAATTTATAGTATTTAAAAAATACATGAATTATTGATTTAGGGATGATGTATATCTGATGTAAGACCATAATCTCAAAATCAAAAGAATTACTTAAATATATTTAGTTATAAGGTTCAAACTATTCATATTCTTGAGGAAAAATAATAAACTAACAAAGAAAATAATTATAAAACACTCCTCTCCACAACTATAAATACCACCCTTCACCACCTCTTCTCCTTAAAACTTCGATGATTTGAATCTTTTACATTATCAAACCAATACTATTACCAATACCCTTACAAATTTTCTTGATCATTTTTTGTCAAAAAAATACCAAAAAAATCACCCTTAAGGGGGTTATCAAGGAGAAGAATTCAAGAGGTAAAATATTCATTATTTTCTTTTAATTTATTTTAAATTTATTTTATTTTCTTATTTTATATTCACATAGACTTTTCTAAGTGGAATTATAACCACATTATCATATATATACTGTAATTTTATTATGTAAATGGAATAATTCATCATCAAACCTCTTCTCCTATCCCTTTTATTCAAAAAAATATAAATGTCATCTGTAAGGTTTGTTTTATCGCCTTTAAGGATGAAAAGTTAACATTTTACATTACCATAAACAAGGATAGTCATAAAACAATTATAATTATTGAAAAATATTTTAAAATATATATTAAATCATTTTTATGTTCTATAAATAACGTGTATTCATAACATTAAATAATAAAACAAAATGAGTTCATTGTGATCGAAAACCACCAAATTAATCTAAATGATTATCATTAACATATTATCTAATGAATCATCATTATATCTATAAAAAATATAATATATAGGAAAAATTAAACCTTTTAAGATCATTAATAAATTATAATGATGATTCTGTATAATTATCTCTATTTTACATGATCATCTATACATGTATACAAGAGAACTGATCATGAAAACCAAGAAAACGAACACTCTCTAATAAAAACAAGGAACACTATAACACATCATAATGGTCATAACTGAATGTAATAAAATAATAATAAATCAAATACATATATAAGAGGTTATGGATTTATTAATTAATGGTTCTAATTTTATTGTCTCGGATATTAAAGTGAAAAATTTATTCAAACAAAAGGTAAAGGATTCTCAATCGCAATTTCCTTTCATTGGGCTATTTCCCTTTAGTAAAAAATTTCTCTAATGGTATTCATTTAATATTAATAGAATATAATTTATTTATAATTAAATTTTAATTTTTTGGATATACTTGCATCCTATATTATTGTATAACAAATACAATGAGTTTTTTCAAAAGAACTCTTCATTATAAAACACATCTTTTACTTCCCTTGAGATTGTTTCTTCATTACTAAAGATTGATGATTATTATACCACATTATTCCCTTTTTATATTTTGAACTCAAATGTTTATCCATGAATTTATTATTTATTAAATTATCATGAAACCTATTTCAATTCCATGGGTTATTTATGGGGTAAATATTGTTATGTGTTTGATGTGCGAGGCATGATTATGTAAATATTATTATGTGGAAGGTGAATAGAAAATTATATAGGACTACAATGCATTAGGTAATGTGATATGTCTTATGGGATAATGTGAAGTATTCATAAACGTGAAACTATATTTTCTCACAATGATGATGTTATGGTTATTCACATATGTTATGTGTGAACATGATGCTAGCTATTTTTGCAATTATACATCATAGTTGATCACTAAGACATTATGTTTCATTTTTATTCATGGACACATTCGATTCCATTATATAATGCTTCCTATCATGATTATTATGATGATACCACGCTTATGTTATGAGTATAATGATTATTCTCACCCATGTTATATTGATTTAGGATCTCATCTATCCTCCTACAAGAATATTAGATCATTACTTTATTTGATGTATATCTTCAGGTGATTACTTGTACTAAGGATAAAAAGAGGGCCACTAAGAAGCTAGAGAAGAATTAAGGAAACAAAGATTATGCTTAATTATTTAAATGTTATGTTTGGTCCTCATTTTCCAAATACACAAACCCATTTTATCAATGTTTTTTGACACTATTATATTGTTTTTCATTAAAATGATGTAATAGTAAGTTAAGAAAAAGTATAGTCACTTTATTCACCCACAATTCTAGAGTTTAGGGTATAATCCCATCAATTGAGTCCTACGATCCATAATGTTGAGGTCAGAAAGATCCCCAGATACCTCTACAAATACTTACAAGTGGAGAGCATGATGGCCTCTTTCCAATGACTCATAGTGAAACCATCATTGTCACCAAAATTATTCATCCTCTCTACCTCAACTTAAGAAGTTGAAAAGGATTCAGGGTCTAGTTTGATGTCCTCATATGATGGTGATCATCCCATTGATCCTCAAGGTAATTCATTCACCCTATCACATAAGGAAGTGGTAAACACTCAATCCTATATGGATATGATCTTAAATATGGATCCAATTATAAGAAATAGACCAGCATTAAATGGATATTAGACTGATGGCGTTCCCCATATCCTAGCATAACAACAACATAGTATGACCTCATTGATACTTACACCCTTATCTCAGCCTATCCCAATTTGGGATTAGGCCAACCAATAAAATAACCCTTCCCTTAAAAATGATAATGATTTCCTCCGGAATTTTCTAGCCTCCAACCAAATATTGGTCATGTTTTGGCCACCTGCAACACCATATTTTTTCATTCCAGAGTCCCTCACGGTGGACTATGAATTTGTTTCTATATTATTTAGGAAATATTTTACCCCATTTTGGTCTATCAACTAACTTCTCTAGGGATCCATGAGCACCATGATTTCATTAACTAATAATTAAAATGGGTTAAGATCATGAAACTATCATTAGATCAGTGTCTATAATCATATGGATGCCACAAGACTCTCTAATAGACCAATGTTAAGAGCCTTATTATGCTATATTGGGTTATAAAATAGGAATCTCCACACATGTAGATCAGAGGCTAAGGGAAGTATGTCACCCTCAATTTCATCCATATCATATGAAAGTGATGGGTCCTTCTATCTAGACAACAAATTATAAATTAATTTCCCCCCATGACTTCCACAATATTGAATGTGGTCACAACCAACCCATGAGAGGATTCATGGTACTAGGCGGCCGAAATAGGGAATGATAAGGAAAACCCACCCCAATGGGTGACACAATACTAGGTATACCCCTTTGAAAAATTCTACACTCACTAGTAGAGATAGTTACTGGGCCTCAGGAGTCCCCTCAATGAGATGTTATTGCATTTTCATCGTCACATTGACAGAGTTAATGGAAATGTTAATACCACCATTTCCTCCAAGGTTGTCCCCAAAGAGTATGTAGACCCCATGTGAGTTGCGTTGTTTTAGTATCTCAAATAGTATAAAATGATCATTGTGGATATAATTACTAAGTACTGCCCAAAAACTAACAACACCCAAAATATCCCATTATCTCCTCTATTGGAGCACCCAGTCCCCATCGGTTAGATGCCCCAATTCAAACTTGGATGCCTTATTTACTCGAACCAGGATTAAGACTATGGTTATGGGAAAAAACCAAGATGTGAGTCACCCACCCAACATAAGTAGAATGATTATCTATTTCTGGAATAATGTTGTAAAAATAATTTAGTTAATGAGACCATAAACACATTGGTGGTCCCAAAACATCACTTAGTTGACGTGATAATAGCTCTCATTTCCCATCTTGATTCTCTGGAAACAAGATAGGTAGTAGTTCTTCCTGAAGGAAAGCCATACACATCATGGGTGAACCATTTTTTATCACCCCCATTGTTTTTTAATCTCATGTTCTTAATATTTCATGGCATGGGTAACATGGTATATCATATTTCCCAATTTCTCTCAAGGTGTGGCCCAATGTTGTGGACTTACAAAAACTATAAGGCCACCAAGATTTGATTCTTATTCTAGACATTGGAAAGGACAACATTCATCTTGATGTGTTTTTTATATCATAAATTAATAACTAGAGTGACATATATATGATAATATTTTATTATGATTATGGTACAAACATATTCCACCTTTTATCTATCGTACAAAAAATTAAGGTACCATGCATCTGTGAGTAAGTACGACTTACTGTATCCCCATCGTGGTGTAATCTGTATTTCATCACCATTTTACATGGATGCATTTAATGATGAAAATAATGTGTATATTTAATAAATACTACAAGATATTTATCCTCAAAAAATTAATATACGATACACTTCATTGTCCTTTCATTCATAAAAGGAATGATATTGTCTCTCATATGTACGTACAAGTTACCATCTTCACGACATGATGTGATTCATTTTCCATATCCAAAATTCCATAATGGATCTAAAAATGTATTTATGGAATAAATATTATATGTATAAAATTAATATAATTATATAGATATCGGATCTATATCTTATAAAAAATAATAGAGATATTCATGACAAAACATTCATATTAAAATAAAGCAGTTAACACCCGAAACAAGGTTAATAACAATATATTATCAAAAGACGGGGGATATAATATTATAATAATATCATATATAATATCATAAATATTAATAAGTTTATGATATAAGTTAGTAAAATTATTTAAATGATTATACAAGATGCTAAATCATGATCAATTAAAATAAAGTGTAAGCTAAGGTTTTTTCTCTTCTCGCAATTATTTCAGTGAGATGTTCCTTATTCACCCAGTTTTTATTTTTTCAGCATATTACCCCTCTGATATATCATATCATGAATATATTTATCTTCAGGTTGTTCAATGTTTCATTTGATAATTATTTAATTTTATGGGTTTATAGTTCAAATATTTCAAAGTGGTATGGGACACTTCAATTTAAAAATATAATTTTAAATCGATTATTCGATATATGAGGAGAGATTTGGACATACAAGACACTGATTAGGGGCCAGTTAATGAAATCCTCCCAATGCATTTATAGTGTCCTAATATGAAATTATTGTAGGATAGAAATAATGATGTATATTCTCAATATAAAAGAGTGGGTGAATTTTATACTTTAAAAATACCTTTGGAAACATTAAATTTGGTTAAAATTTTCTATTGTTTAATAAAGTTAAACAAGGAAAATTCAGAAGACCTCTTAGTTCTACAAACTTGTTAGATTCCTGAAATATGGTTCCAGAAATGATACTTAAGAAATGTTTTCAAGGACAAATATTCTACCTTAAAGAATATAGAGTCTTACTAATCATATAATACAAGTATAAGAAAGTATAATATAGTTATAAATTCCTTAATAATCAAAATGCAGTAGAAAACAAACTTGAAATAGTATAAGAAAAAAAGTAAGAAATCATTAAACCCAAAGAGTAGGGTATCCAAAAATCGTGGATAAAGGTCCCTTGACATATAAATTCATGAAGTATATCTTACACACACCCAAGTAATCCCTCAATAAGAATGTCAGATTCTATATTTCTATCCACTCAAGCCCTCAAACATCAAGGTATCCAGAACCTTTTTCTTCCTTTTCCAGGAAGTCCTCGAAATTTAGGGTATTCAACACCTCTGTCTTCCTATCCACAGAATCCCATGATTGTACACATCAACAATTATAGTCGCACGAATCAATCTGGACATGATTTTTAGTACACACAAAGCATAAGAGTCTCTATCTCTATAAATCACTTCAGCAGCATGTAATCTCTAGAGTTGCAGAATATCGATAATCAGTTAAAAAGTTCAGTTCAGTGTTCAGCTCGTTCAAATGAGCTCCTATTTATAGGAATTTTCCCAATGTACATCTCCCTCCTACAACGGTCATATTTTCCCATGAAATTTGGAGGGACTTATACCTATGTCACATAAACAATGGTTAGTTAGATACAAAATACATGACATCATTTTATAACTATAACAAGGATATGTAAAATGTGGTTTCTCAACCAAGTTTTTTTTTGGAGTCTAAGGAAAAATATTCTGACTCTATATTACAAGGATATTCGGATTATATTTTTCAATGAATTCAAAATCAAAATTTATTAGACATCGGAGTCTGAATTCTGAGGAATTCGATGTTTGAATTCTAAGGTGTTCATAACCTGAATTCTAAAGAATTCGGATTCTAAATTATAATGAATTCAGAGTTTGAATTCTATCAAATTCGAAACCTGAATTCTATGTAATTCAGAGTCTGAATTCAAATGAATTCGGAGTCTAAATTCTATGAAATTAAAAACATGAATTCTATGGAATGCATAACATGAATTAGAAGGATTTTGGAGTCCTAATTCTAAGGAATTCGGAAACTGAATTCTATGAAATTCGGAATCGAATTCTAAGGAATTCAGAACTGAATTTGGATCCTAAATATAGAATACTCTATATCTATGTATTTATATAATTACATGCTTTTATATTCCAAGAAAAATTTTCACTTAGGAATAAAAATAGTTATATTTAGAGAAACTAAAACATGAACCATTAAAACATGGTAAGGATAAATTTTCCTTTGGGAAGGAAAATTTTCCTTATTAAGGAAAATCTGAGTGGAAAAGAAATTTTCCTTGAGATAGAGTGTTTGTGATTTTTAAAACATTAAGGAATGGAAAAGTCATAGGGAAGCCTTATTGACTCAACAATCTCCCTCTTTTTGGAAAGAACAATTATTCTTATGAAAATGAATGTAAGGACTTAGAAATTTTATGGTCTTGTAAATAAAAACTTATCACACTTTACTTATGGATAAAATTAAATATGACTAACTCCCCCTTAGTCTTTAAAAAACCTTAGGGTCATATTCTGAATTTCTTGAATGAGTTTTTCATTTCCTTTCATATGAAAATATTCATGATGAAAACACCCCCTAAGATGAACTCTCCCTTACTTAGGGAAATTTCTTTTTTTTACTAAGTAATATTTTTTGATATTCCTTCCTCCCCTTTTGCGATTTTCAAAAAGAAATATAGGTAATGGAAAGGAAAATATGGCACCTGAAATATTAGTACTGAACAACCAAAAAATATTAAGAGCAACTAAAAATCTATTATGCTCGAAAGAATTTTTACAAGGAATGAAATTCAAAAAAAAGATCGGATTTGGAAATGATTATCCTTCCTTCTCCTTCAGCATACTATTTTTCACTATGTTATTTAACTTCTTGATCTCCTTGTGATCCTCTTATGCATGCTTGAGAAACTGATCCTGGTCTTCAGTTTTCTTCTCTAAGGCTTTAATTTTTCATTTCTAAGCCTTAACATTCTCTGTCTGGGCTCTGAAGACTTCTTCGTGCTTAGAAATCTTCTCTTCAATCTCAACTCTGAGATCCCTTCCCCTTTTCCATCTCTGAGCAACTGAATTTAGCTTTCCATTCAAAGATTTAATTTCTTGCTTCCAAGAAGTTTTTTCAAGACAAAACTTTTCCTCAAAACTATTAGTGAGATCCTTGATCTTCACATCTTCGATGTCTAAAGCATCCTTGAAACTATCTTGAAATTCATCAAATATTCTCACCTCTTCTATTGTATTCCTTGAACAACTTGTAATCTTCTTGAAAGATATTTTTTGATCCTCATAACCAATGAGAAAGGTCCTGAAGTCTGCCTTGATATGAACACAATTATCCATCACCATAGATACTGAATCTAGTTTTTGATTTCAAGAATTCTGAAGAAACTAACATCTTGATTCTATACAAGGGAATAAAGGAATAGTCCTAACCAGCTTCTTCAAAGAATTAACAACAAAGTCATGGCCAAGAGAAGAAGATTCTGAATCTGAGACTTTGGTTTGTGAAGATTATTTCTCAATTTTAGAAGCCTTACTTTTTTATGAAGCACCCACTTCTTTCTTCTTTTCCATAGTTTCTCTAGGTGTATCCCCAACCACTTGTTTTCTCTTATCATCCATCATAATTATTTCATCTTGACTAGGATATTCATGTTCAATATCTGATTGCTGAACAATATTATCTTCATTAACTTATTTCTTTTCTACTCCTACCTCAACAGCCCCTATGTGAATGAAATCATGATTTATACTTTCATTTTCAGACAACGTATTCACTTCATCCTCACCCTTCTCATCTTTTCTTGGGGTAGAATGTTTTTAAAACTCAGCTTCAGAAGTATGGATTGATAATTTCTCAAAAGGACTATTCTTATCATGGAAATCCTCTACATTCCTTATCAAGTCCTTAGTATTACCATTGCCTTCTTCTTCTTCCTCCTCCACTTATTCTTCTTGAACTATTTCTTATTCTTGATTTCATTCAAAAATGAATACTTTTTTCCCAGAATCTCTACTAATGGTTCCACTAAAAAATATTCTGGTACCAGAATTTGTTCAGAGGCTTTTTCAGTAGCCTTGATAAGAGATTGAATGAATTAAACTTCCAAAAATTTCTTCCTTTTCTTATTTTCTTTTTTATCTTTTTCAATGTTCTCAGTAGTCTTTTCCATCAATTCTTTTTCCTCAGCAGGTTCCAAGCCAAACTTAGGCTCCCCTTCATTGTAGTTCTTCTTTTCCTTTCTCTATTTAACAGCCACTTCATTAGTATATGTCTTTTTCTTCTTAGGTTTTGGGGGTGTGGATTGATTTTCCTTCTCCCCAGGTGTTGTTTCTTATCCTTCTGGTTCCATCGCCAACCTCTTCCTTCAACCCTTTTTAGAGGATTCATCCACCTCATATTTCTTTTAAAGAGCATCAACTTCTTTTTCAGATAGATCATAAAATTATTTTGATCGACTTTTAAATCCAATCTTCATACTCCTTAGAGTATCATCACATAAAATAATAACCTTGAAATTTATCAGCATAGAACTGCATGGAATCATGAATGAATGAAGGAAAAGAACAATAATTTTTGAAATAATGGATGGATACATGATAATCTGAGACATCATATTTCTATTCTTTATATTCTCAATTATATCCAATATAGCCTAACCGGGTTTATCTTTCTTTAGTTCACTAAGAAATCCAGAATATTAATACCACTTTTCTTCAGGGTATCACTATCCCCATTTCTTGGAATGAGAAAACCTTGAACCCATAGCTGAAGAATATAAATATTTGTATAGAGATGAATAATGTTTTGGAGTCTTCACTTCCTTCAATACAATATATTCTAAAGCCTTTTCCTTGTCTAAAGATCCAATTACATTAGGTAGCTTGTGTGAACAAAACTCTTCTTCTACCTCATAATGAATTCCTATCAGATTTTCCGCTATGTTGTAAGAAAAAGTGTATGTATTTACATAGCTCTTAATAGAAAATTTATCTCTTACTACTTCATTGAAAAAACTAACTGTGTCGTAGAATTAAACCAACAATTCTAGATACACTGGATCATGTGCTCTTGGTTTTGATATACATACACACTCCCAACTATTCAGTTTGATATTATTAGAAACAATTGAATCATACATGGAATAAAATTTAGGATCGAATAACCTTTCTCGGTAGATCATCCACAAAGAGATTTCCTTAATAGTTGACATTTCATTTTGAGAAGAGCTTTAGGCAGACATTTGGAAGTAAAGAAACATTAAAGATTCTAGACGACTTTAAAAAATAGAGGCGGAGTTTCAGAATGCGAAGGCTTGGGGTTAGATGTGGGACAAGCATCAGGTGTCCTTTATATAGGCAATTGAAGTGATGGTTCAACTTTCATGATTGATCCAACGGTTGAAATATTCTTGAGAAGATATAATGGTTGAGATGATAGCCGAGAATGGATTTTTATAGATTCTGATATTTTGAGGATTTTTTATAAAAACATTCGGATTTATGGAAAAGTGAATCTGAAAAATTTAAAACAAAAAGAAAATACCAACAAGTAAAAGAAGATTATGAAAATTTCAGAAAGGAAACATACTTTCAGATTACTATAAAGATTATTCCTAGTGGGGGAAAATTCTTCTTGAATAACTTTAGATTCTGAAAATTTTGATTACCAAAAAAATTTCAGTACCTAAATTTTGATTACAAAATTTTTGATTATGAAAATTTTTAACTAACAAGAAAATGTAAACCACCTATGAAAAGGAGTTCCTTACTGTAATCAGATAGGTTTCAAAAAAAAGTTAATAATGAAGATTACCTTACGTTTATAATTCCTAACTTTTTTTAATGTATTCAAATCTATCAGATGGTAAATATTTTTTGAAAATATAAGCCAGTTGATCTTTTGTTCCAATAAATTGAAGAATTATATCTCCTTTTTTTGTGTGATCCCTACGAAAGTGATACTTAATATCTATGTGTTTTTCTCAAGAGTGATGTGTAGGGTATTTTCGTAAGTAAATGAAACTAGTATTATCACACAAAATTTGTGTTTTGGTAATACTCATACCATATTCTATGGGTGTTTATTGCATCCACAATACTAGAGCACAAAAACATCCAGTTGCTACATATTCAGCTTTAGCAGTGGAAAGTGCTACTGAGTGCTACTTTTTTCATGACCAATAAACTAATGAATCTCCTAAGAAATGACAAGTTTCAGATATACTTTTCATATACATTATTCATCCACCAAATTCAGCATCTAAAAAACATTTTAAAATAAAATCATTTCTATAATTGTAAAAGAGTCCTAGATCCATTGTTCCCTTTATGTAGTGAAAAAACCTTTTCATTTCCATTAAATGAGATTCGTTATGATTGGGTTGATATCTTTAACATAAGAAAACTGAAAACATTATGTCCGGAATACTAAATCTCAAGTAAATTAGACTTCCTATCATACCTTTAAAAGATTTTTGATCTATTGGTTTCCCAACTTTATCAACATCAAGTGAATTTTAGGTACCAATGAGAGTACTAATACGCATAGTGTTTTTATATCAATACTTTATAAGAATATATTTAATATAATTATGTTAGGATATATAGATTCTCTCTAGTTTTTGAGAAATTTTAAAACCAAGGAAAAATGTTAACTCACCCATCATACTCATTTCATACTCATATTTCATTAGATCTACAAAGGAACCAGTTAAAGATTGCTGAGTTCAACAAAATATAGTTTCATCAACATAAATTTAAACAATAAAAACATTTTTCTAATCTTTCTTTATAAAAATAGTTGGATCAGAATTTCCCTTAACATAATTGCTTGGAATCAAAAATATTGTAATTATATCATTCTAGGATCTTGGGAATTGTTTAAGTCCATATAAGGATTTGGTGTGTTTAAAAACATGTTCAGGATGTTTTGTATCTTCAGATCCATGAGGTTGTTCAACAAAAACTTCCTCTTGAACATAAACATTAAGGAAACAACATTTAACATCCATTTTAAAAAGTTTTAAATTAAAGAATACTTCAAAGGCATGTAAAATACGAATAGATTCAGGTCTAGCTACTACAACATAGGTTTATTCATAGTATATTCCTTCTTGTTGATTATAGCCTTTAGCAACAAATCTATCTTTATTTCTTACTATGATTCTATTTTTATCACAATTATTTCTTAAGACCCACTTTACTCCATTAACAAAAGTTTCCATATGTCTTTCAACCATGGTCCAGACTTTATTCCTTTCGAATTCATTTAGATCATCTTACATAGATTGTATCCAATCATTATCACCTAAAGAATCATCAGTGCTATTTGGTTCTAATTGAGAATGGAATGCTAGATGTTTTATTTCATTTCCTAAGGAACTTCTAGTCCTTATAGGGTGATTTACATCACCAATGATACTATCACTGGGATGATTCTTATGAAACAACATATTTGGGTTTTGTAAATCTTGTTCTTTAACATATGGTAGGAAGTCTTATGGGGTAAATTCTTCAGAAACATTTTCATGAACATTTTCCTTATCAGCATAATTTCTATCAAGGGTAGATAACAGGTTTTTGAATACACATCTAAAGATTTCTATTGAGGATGTTTAAATAGAAAAGGATCAGTTTCATCGAATTTAACATGTACTGTTTCTTCAATAGTACAAGTATTTTTATTGAAAACTCTATAACCCATTAATGTTGTAGAGTATCCTATGAAAATTCCTTCACCAGATTTAGGTGTGAATTTTTTTAGATTATCTTTAGTGTTCAGAATGAATACATTACAACAAAAAATATTTAAGTAGAAACGTCTAGGTTTTCTACCATTCCATAACTCATAAAGAGTTTTATTAAGAAAAGTTCTAATCAAAGCATTATTTATCGTATAGCTAGCAGTACTTACAGCATAAGCCCAAAAATATTTGTCTACCAATTGTTCAGTCAACATGGTTCCTGTTTTCTCTTGAAGAATTCTATTTCTTATTTCAACAACACCATTTTTTGAGGTGTTCTTGGTGCTGAGAAGTTATGAGTAATGACTTTTCTACTACAAAATGTTTCAAAATCAGAATTTTGAAATTCTCCTCCATGATCACTCTAAATAGTTATCAATGGAAGGTTTTTCTCATTTGTAACTTGGGCTCTAAAAATTTTGAAATAAGAAAAAGCTTCAGACTTCTTTTCTAGAAAATAGACCCTTGTAAATCTAGTGTAATCATCAACTAAGTCAAATACATAATATTTTTCTCCAATGCTTCGCATTTGTGTTGGACCAAAAAGATCTATATACACCAAGTGTAATGCATCAGTGGTTGACACTTCACCGACTAATTTAAAACTTGATTTATGTTTCTTACCACATTGGCAAGGATCACAAACTTTTGAAGAATAAAATCTAAGCTCCAGTAGATCCTTAACTAGAATTTTCATAGAGAGTTTCATAGGTTCCTAATGTTACTGTTTCCTAACCTTCTATTCCATAACCAAGAATGATCTCCCATTTTGTTAAGACAAGGAAGATCTTGGATCCTAAGGTATTCTATGTTTAGTGTGTAAACATTCTCTTTCTTATGGGCATAAATAATAAACTCCTCTTTGGAATTGTGTACTAAACACTTTTCATTCCTAAAATTCACAAGGTAACCTTCATCACATAATTGACTTATGCTAATAAGGTTTTTCTTAAGATGCTTAACAAATAAGACATTTGAAATAAATGTTTTTTCAAGAAGAAAAATGTCACCTATACCAATAATTTCTCCCTGAGCATTATCCCTGAATGTTACTTTTCCTCCTTTTGTCTTGATAATATTTTTCAAATAATTTTTTGTTACTAGTCATGTGATGATAACCTCCACTATCCAGGTACCATGTATTGTTTTTGGTACTATCTTTACATTCCTGAAAATAAGAGTGTTAGACTTTTGGAACCCAAACTTTCTTGGATCCAAAAACTTCAGAAAGAAAAACATTAAGAATCTAATTTTTCTTTGAAAAATAAGCGTTATGAAAACATAAAGACTAAGTTTTGTTTAAGGAACAATTTTTCCCTATGCCCACCACACTGACACTTTGTGCAGAATGGAACACTTTGAGGAACAAAATAATAGTTACTAAAAATCGGTTTTCAATGAGTATAACCAAATCCAAAATTATTCCTTAGAGGTCAAATTTGGGAATACATCTTATCAAATTTTTCCATACCTAAGGTAAAATTTGACAAACACTTCCTTAAAGAAAATATTTTTGAATTCAGCTTAATAACTATGTTTTTATCCTAAAACACGTTAGTTTTAGCACTAGAGTTACTCTCGAATACATTTTTTAGAAATTAACTTTTCTGGATCCTCAAAAAGTTTATCCTTCTCAATATTATCTTCCTCATGATTTTTCTAAATACTTTCAAATCATAAATTTTGTTTTCAAGATATTTAGAAAGATATAATATTTTTTAGTGAGAAAAGAAATCCTATAATTCTCCTTATCAATATTTTTCTTGACATTAGAATTTTCATTCTCAAGGAGCATAGAAAACCTAAAGAATTCTTCATAAGTAGGTAATTTATTATCTCCATCAGAAGAAGATTCTTCATATGAGGATTCATACTATTTTCTAACGCTATAATTAGTGTTCAATGATACATTGGTTATGGATTCAGTATTATGTACCTTAGCCATTAGACAATGATTTTCAATAGGTATCTTAGCTAATATACAAAGATTCTTCTGACAAGAAGATTCGTACTCTAAGGATTCTTCAGAAAAGTCACCACCACAAGAACACCAGGTTTCATTGGCTTTAAAAACTTTTATAGATTTTTCCTTATAGTACTTATTTCTATTCCTCTTAGAATGATTTTACTTTCTATCTTTTCTCTTAATAATAGGACAATCTGGCCTTATATTCCCTGCTCTTTTGCATTCATAGTAAGTGCATTCTGAGTCTTTCTTATAGTTTAATTCTTTCTTATGGTATATAGATTGAAAATTATATTGTCCAACAATCATGTTCATCCTTCAGGCAAGATTGGATAACTTGTTTTCTGAAGATTCACTTCTACTAGATTCGGATTTAATAACAACTCTCTTAGATTTAGATCTTGTTAGACTCTTTGGAGTCCTAGATTTTATAGGATTTGAAGTAGTTGTAAAAGAAACACATCCATTTCCATTCTTCTTCTTATTTAGTTAAGTATCTCTTTTCATTCCTGTCTCATGTTGAAGAAGAGTTCCAAAAAGATCATCAAAGAAATTTGTGATACTTTTTTATTCTCATCAACAGATGCTCTCTTTGACTCCCACTCATTAGGCATAATATCTATAATCTTGTCCACAAGTGCCTCATCATCTAATCCTTTTTCACCCATGGATTGTAAACTATTAACAATGGTCATAAACATCCATTGTACCTTGCACACTGGTTCTCCATAAGGAAATAAAAAAAACCATGATACTTATCTCTAAGCATAGCTCTTCATGTTTTGATAACATTGGAAGTTTCAATGTGAGTTACTTCAAGCTCCTTTCAAATACAATTTGCATCTTCACAAGATGAAATCTGGATATATATATTCCTAGTCATGGAACACAACAATGTATTGTGTACCTTATAGTTAGGTTGATATTATGACATTTCTTGATTAGTACAAGTTCTGACTTCCTTATCAAGAATAATGTAATCTCCAATAAGCATTACAATGTTTTCCACTCGAGTGTTAATAACAAAATTATTCATATGATCTCTCCAATATTCATAATCATTTACATCAAATATAGATGGTCTATTATGATTAATATTTCCAATTGAACCAACATCCATTCCTTCCATCTCAAAGAAAATATCATTCCAGATAAACTTATTAGTAATAAGAGTTTGTAAACAAGGATAAAAATCATAAGCAAGGAAAATATAGAACAATGAAAACTTGAGAAAGAAAACTTATATGTGAATATAAGTATTTCAGAGATTTCCTTTGATACCAATTGTAGGATAAAAATAACGATGTAGATGCTCAATATACCATAGGGGGTTAATTGTATACTTTAGAAATTCTTTTGGAACCTTTAAAGTTGGTTAAAACTTTCTATTGATTAAGAAAGTTAAACAAGGAAAATTCACAAGACCTTTTAGTTTTACAAACTTGATAGATTCCAGAAATATTGTTCTGGAAAAGAAAGTTAAGAAAAGGATTCAAGGATAATTATTCTACATTAATGCCTATAGAATCTTACTAATCAGTGTATATAAGTATAAGAAAGTATAACATAGTTATACTTTCCTTAATAATAAAAATGCAGCAGATAACAAACTTAAAACAATAAAAGTAACAAGTAATAAATCTTTTAACCCAAAGAGTAGGGTATCCAAGAACCTTGGATAAAAGTCCCTTGATTTATACTTTCAATAAAGTTTATCTTACCCACACCATGGTAAGACCTAAATAATAATATCGAAGTCTGTCTTGTAATCCACGAAAGCCCTCGAACATCAACATAGTCGCAACATTGTCTTCCTTGTCAAGGAAGTCCTCAAACATTAAGGTAGTCGGCACCTATGTCTTCTTATCCCTAGAAGCTTTCGATTGTACACATCAATAATCGGAGTCACACGAAGCAATCTGAACAATATTTTTGGTATGCACAAAGCATGAGAGTCTCTCTCTCTCTCTAGAAATCACTTCAATGACATGTAATCTCTAGAGTGGTATAACATTCATCATCAGCTAAAAAGTTCAGTTCAGCGTTGAACTCATTCAAATGAGCTCTTATTTATAGGAATTTTCGAAAATGGTCATCACCCACCTATAATGGTAATATTTTTCCTTGAATTTTGGAAGGACCTATACATGTGTCACTTAAACAACTGTTTGTTAGAAATAAATTGAACGACATTGTTTTATAACATTAACAAGGATAAGTAAAATGTGGTTTCCCAACCAATTTTAATTTTCGTAATCTAAGGAAACATATTCAGACACTATTATACAATAATATTAATATTCTATTTTTCATTGAATTTGGAATCATAATTATTTAGACATCAAAGTCTGAATTTTTATGGAATTTGGAGTCTGAAATATAAGGAATTTGAAACCTGAATTCTAAGGAATTCATTTTCTGAATTCTAAAGAATTCGGAACTTGAATTATAAGGAATTGTGAGTTTGAATTCTAAGGAATTAGAAGTCTAATTTCTATGAAATTTAGAACCTAAATTCTAATGAATTCAGTGTCTCAATTCTATGAAATACAGAACCTGAATTATATGAAATTCAGTTCCTATATTTTATTGAATTTGGAACGTGAATTCTAAAAACTTCAGAGTCTCAATTCTACGGAATTCGGAGTCTGAATTTCACAGAATTTAGATTCTTAATTCAGATCCTAAAAATAGAATACTCTATATATATATATATGTATTTATAGAATTTCGTGGTTTTATATGTGAAACTGAATTTTTCACATAGGAATTTTAAGAGCTAGACTTAGAGAAACTCAAACATGAACAATGAAAACATGGTAAGGATAAATTATCCTTGGGTAAGGAAAATTTTCCTTATTAATGTCAATTGGAGTGGAAAAAAAAATTCCTTGAGATAGAGTGTTTTTTATTTTCCAAACATGGAGGAATGGAAAATTCATAAGGAAACCTGATTGAAATTACAATTATTTGGTGAAATACCCTTGGCATTTGTTTCCAAGAAGAATTAAATTGGTTTATACCTATAGACATAAACTGGTAATAGGATTGATCTTGACATTAACTATCAAGTGGATATAACTTGATAGTTTAGATTCCCAATATTTAGCATTTCCAAAATTTTAGTTATTACTATCCAATGAATTTTCACTATAACAGAATCTATAGATTCATTTTAATTATCAGTTTATTGATTATATAGAATGTGTGTCCTGGAATTTACCTTGAAATGTTGATTATTCTCATTGATTCAAGTTAGTTTACACTCTACTATACCCTTTCTAATAATTTTTGATAAACAATTTATTAGGTTTTATTTTACCCAGGTTTCCCAGAATATTATTTTGACTTATATGTAGGGTTAATCATGGAGGATAATGGTGTTCTCAAAAAATTATTATTTTTATTTTATATTTAAAATTTTAATTTAAATTTTAAATATGTATCCAGTTTACCAAGACTATTTAAATATTCAATACCTTGGGATTTAATTTCGTATAACTTATGCAAGGGTAATAAATTAAGGCATCAGATCCATGCTGTTATGTTTTGGGGTGTTACATTTGGTATCATAGCATGTTTACTAGAAACCCTGGAAACTATATTTAGAAAATCATATATTAGGTAATATATCCCTATGAATAAATTTGAGTATGATCCTATGTATAGGATATCATCTGACTGATTTGGTAAATACAATAGATAACCTAGGTTAAACCTATGAACTCACATATTCAGAAGAATGCATCCTGATTTAGAAAAACTATAAATTATTATTCATGACTATATCACAATTATTAGTATGTATCACATTGCACTTTCTATTTCATTCAATAGTTAAAATAAAAACGTTATACAATTAATGGTTATACTATTAATGATGAAGATAATACAATAGAAGAATTAAAGAATTGAGGTATTAAGAAATAAGATTATGAAGCATACTTAATGGTTTCAGAATGAATTAGAATGATTAAATTTATTGTGTATTTGGATTCAATTATTATTTCATCTATGATGTTTTTTTATAAGATTAATTAGAAATATATGATTTAACTGCATTACATGTTCTTTAAGTATTGGAAGCATGAATTTTTTCCTTAATGCTTTTAAATTTATGATGGTATTCATATATTTGGTATGTGACAATAATATATAGAGTATGTGGTTTGGGGAATATAATGTTAATATTGATTTTGGAAATTTTGATACTTTTTTATTGTCAATTTGGAAAGATATATTTTGGATGAGTCTTAAGGTTATAATTTATTAATTTTAAAATTGGATATTATTGTTCGAATTTAAAGTGTGATTTATTATGTTGGATATCATGTGATAGCAATTTTAGTTGTGGTAATATTTAATTTTTGATAGAAAAACTTATGGGTAGTTCATTAAAATTTATTTTTGCATAAAAATACATCTTGAATATCCATCTCCAGGTGTACAAAATGAATTTAAAATAGATCGAAGAACAAACAATGGATGAGATTATGATAATGACATGGAAATTAATCAATTATTTTTACCTGATAAATTGTTTATGCGGATCAAAAATAATTCATCGACACTAAGAAAATGATTTACAATTAAAAAAATTATTAATTTAATTTTCATGCTGAAAAATCAAGGGCCTCTTTAACCCAACACATATTTAAGGTTTTTTATCATATAATTTCTAATTACCATGTTCTTGATAACTGTCCATCAAAACATGATAGTTTTATTTCTCACCCATATCTATGTTTTCACATCCTACCAATGTTATCATATTTAATTGCCTAACTGTGTGGCGACCTTTTCTTTTTCCATTTCTTTCTTATTAAGGGGATGTTTTATTAACCCTATAAATGATGTGGGTTTGCCCCAAATATTTTTCAATTATCAACCTTTGAGTTTAAAAGTCAAATTTCTTGTTGTGAGGAAGAAATTTATTAAATAAGGGGAGATTTTTACACACCCAATATTTTATGGTATGACTCTTCTTAAAAAAATTCAATCTTTTCAATAGTATATGTTTCACACAACACTGATCTTAAAAAAATGTGATATTCAATTAGATATTACTATTTTAACATTATCCATTAAGTTTGAGGTCAGGAATATAATTAACTAAATTAATAAAATATTGTTGAAACATATTTATAATTTTAATTCATTGATTACCAATTTATTTCGAATGAAAATAAAAACCATTTGAATATAAAGGATATGTTTTTATTAAAAAAACTTTATTATGGCCATAATGGAATTTAATAATAATTAATGAAATTAATAAATATTAGTAAAAAACAATGAAATATATATTTTACATATTCAAAGAAATTAAAATTCATACAATAAGTTTGACAAAAATATGATAAGAATAATACAAATTTTAAGCATAGAGGTTTATATTTTTTGAAAAGCAGTTTTGTCTCCTTTCGATAGGGAACATGTTTTAAGTATAGTTTTTGGCACATTTATAAATTTTATTGGAAAAAATAAAAAATTATTTTAAATAAGGAATATAAAAAAATTGGTTTGGTTTTTGGTATTTTTATGATAAGTTTCATGTTTTGATGAGTGGTGATAAAATATTGCATTTTAGTTGAAAATATTTTTTTTTCAAAATAATTTATTGTGTTAAATTATATTTCTAACCAGTTTTAAAGTATAATTATATTAATTTATTACCATTTAATCCAATTTATGATATTTTGATAAATTTTTGTTGAATTTGGATATAAAAACATTTTAATATTTTGTACTTTTTCCCTTTAAAAACACACATTCTTATTCCGTCAACAAGATTAATATTAAAATAATTTTATCCAATTATGTTTTTTGAATTTTGAAAAATTTATTATATATTTGTAATAATTAGAACCAAATTTATTAAATAGGACCATTTTTTTGAGAGTATGAATAGTAACATTGGTAATTTTTTTTACCATTTTTAAGGTTAAATCGAGTAATTCCGGGTATAAATAATATTATAAATATTAAATATATACCCTAACTCTTTCCCCAATTTTATTTTATGAATATTTTTAATCCCAAATCATTAAATCATAATTAATGTAACCATTTGTGACTATTTTTATTATAGTGTAACCGTTATTAAATTCTTTTCATAGAAAATTCAAACTTATCATCCATTTGTTTCTAACAATTCAAATATTTTAAAATGGGGTTACCTGTGAGATATAGTTGACTATAAATATTTCTTAGAAATATAAAATGCTTATATTAATCTTAATAATTTATTTTTAATTTTTAGTAAGTAAATAATTAACAAAAAGGGTTGCACATTGATAATGTAATAATTGTTTACTTAATGGAAATATCAAATAATTAATATTAAAAGTTTCAAAATAAGTGAAATTTTAGATAATTAGGGTCATAAAAGAATTTTATATAATAATTTGACATATTTGTAATATTTTAGAATATTTTTCTCAAATATATCTTGTATTTATGATATTTTTAAAAATTATAGTAATGAATAGTTACAAATTTAATATTAATGATATTTTAAAATAAATAATATTGTATGAAATGATTGAAAATTCATAAAAATATAAACCAAATGGCCAAATTATTTGTATAAAGTTTAAAATGTCATCCAAAACTCATTTATATTTATGTTGTCATTTTATATTTACTATATTAACCTTCAATGAGTAAAAAACATGTTGTCACAGTAAAAGTTAAAGGGTTTAAATAAGTGTCAAAACAAAAAAAATAAAGATTAGAATCTGACATCAGAATGTCTAAAAATTATTGGATGAATTTTATTAGACTCTTATGACATTAATATTTAATTTCAGTTGTTTAATGGGAATTTTTCACTAAAAATGACTTATATATTATTTAAATCAAAGATAGCTACTAAATGTCACTATCTTTGTATTTAATATCATTTATGTGTCCCCTTAGTGAAAAAATCAAGATATGAAAAAAAATGTCTATTTTAATCCAAATTAATTTAGTTTTATTTTATAAATTTATTTTTAATTTTTATGAATTATATATTTACCTTAAAATATTCTACAATTCTAATACAATATTCATTTAATTAATAGAAAAATAAGATAATTAATTTTAAAAGTACTACTTTTGATATATTTGGGATGATTTAATATGTATAATTAATTTTATAGATCCATAGGACATATTATAGATTTGTGAAAGAATTATAATATAATTATCACTTTTTCTTTATGTATTTGAAGTCAAATTAAATGAATAGTATCAGCATTGAATATAATGATATTTTATTGAATTAATATTTAATTAAATTACATAAATATCAAAAAATATAAATATTCAAAAATGGGATAATATAAGGTCTCAAATTTCTTTCCATATTCATTTATATTCCATTTAGTACTCTTTGTCTCTAGAATATTCTTATTCTATTTTAATATTTTGGGGATTTCAAGAATTACTCGTCACCGAAATTATAAATGGGAACCTCCTCCCTTACCTCCTCACTCCAAATTGAGCCATATATCTTGTCGAAGCCCTAAATATTTATCTTCTCAACATACTTAGTTAAATTATTGAGGTTATGGTCCATCCAAAAAACCTACCCAATATCGCTTTAAAATAGATTAAATGAAATCCTTCGAAGAATAGGTAATCATCTATATCGACTCTTTTATGTTCATTTCTTCTTAAAATTCCTCTTCATATGTTGTTTCCATTAAAAATTAATAAATATAGTCTCATGTATATGTTTAAATTTTATTATGATTACTTTACAACCATGTTCTACCTTTTATACATCCTATAAAAAACAAAAATATTATGTATACAGACGTACATCTTACAATCTCCACGTTGTGGTGTAATCTATTTTTCATTACCAATTTACATGATTGGGTATAATTTTAGAAATAATGGATATGTATAATAAATATGATATGAAATTTATTCTTGAAGAATGAATATACCATACCAATCGTTATCCTTTTAATCATTAATGGAATCATATTATAGTTTGTGCGTACATCCGGCCTACCATCTCCACGATGTGATGAAAACAATTTTCTATATCCAACATTAAATAATAAATATAATAATTTATTTAAATATTAAGTGTGGTATTTATAAAACTAATATAATTTTTTATATTTTGGATCTATATCTTGTGCAATATAACTTATACATTTATAACAAAAACATGCAAAAGAAAATAAAGCAGTTAACTCCCTAAATAAGGGTAATAACAAAATATTATCATCAAATAGGTTGTAAAATAATATAATAAGATAATATATGATATCATAAATATGAATATGGTTCTTTTTACAAGTTTATAACATGATTTAAACCATTATACATGAAGTTAAATCCCATTAAATTAAAGGAAAGCGTATGGTAAGGGTTTTTCTTGTCTCACTTTTTGTTTCTAGGAGATATGCCTTATTCACCACTTATTTATTTTTTGTAATGTACTGGTCTCTTTGATATATAATATCATTAATCTCTTTATCTATAGGTTATTTAATGTTTTATTTAACTTTTTTTGGTGGGGAATATCATTCAAAAATTTCAATGTGGTATGGGACACTATGATTTAAAAATATTTTTTAAATTGATTATTCGATATATGATGAATTATTGGGACATGAAAGAATTGGGATAAGGATTAGCTAATGAAATATCATCGATGCATCCATATTCTATTGATGTTAAATTAGTTGTTAAAAAACCCTTCACATTTTTTCCATGTAGAATTAGAAGGGTTTTTACCCACCAACAAAAAATAGAAAGATGATTGATCATGATAGTAACATTATAAAGGATATATCTTGATACTTAAGACATATTACATTAAGCATTTCATTCACTTCATTTTTTACTATCTAGAGGATTTTCACTATGACTAAATATATGGATGCATTTTTATTCTCATTTTATTTATTACAGGGCATGTGTGTTCAATTATTTACCTTACTTTGTTGATTATGCTCATTGATTCAAGTTAGCTTCCAGTGTACTTTACACTTACTGATTATTTTATGTCACCATTACTTTTGTTTTATTTTCCCTAGGACTCTATGTTTTTTATTATGACAAATATAAAAGGTTAATAAAGTATTATAATGGTGTCTAAAAGAATTATTTTTATTTTATGATTAAAATGTAATTTGAATTTCAAATATTTTTAAATTTTACCAAGACTACTAAACTATTCAGTCCTTTAGGATGCAATTACTTGTATTATATTACAATGTAATAATGTAAGGAGCTAGCCCCCATTCTATTGGGGTCTAGGGTGTTACACTTTGTGTAAAACATTTAATATAATATTTGAACACTTTCAAACAATCCATACCCAGGATTATGTCATAGACATCCATCTCTAGCACAAATAAAAATCATATCAACTCCGCTCCATCAATCATTATAGAACCTTATTTTATTATAAAGGCTCAATATTCTCTTTGGCCTAGAGGGTTTTGAAGTTTAAAAATAAAAGGCATCATCCCAATAGGAAAATATATAAGATCAATATAATGATAAGTAATAAATGAATGGGATGCACCTATTTTAATATAATTCTTTCATATGGGTAGAATTAAAAAGAAGTGTACCTCTCATTGTCGATGTTCTAGTTTGATCATCCATAGACACTTTCTCAGATCCATAAAAATTCTTAATCACTTCACATTTATCCTTATTACCCTATTGAGATTTCCTTTTTATAGAGTCATCGTATTCCTAGAATTGACGTGGCTAGATCATCTCTATTTAATAGAGGTGTTCTATTGTCCTTATCTTGTCAAAAATTGTAGTGTCTGAAAAACATGAGATGTTTCTTGAGCACCAGACCTTGGATAACTACAACAATAGTGATGAATATGTCCCATCTAGATTGAATTGTGTCATGCACTAGGAGGTTCCATAAAATCTCACATCATTTTTTCAAAAAATACACAGTAAAAACATTTAAGATATCTCTTATGTCTTGGAGAAGATCCACCGATCCAACCATCTGATTCCGAGTCATACCACTTACTCGGAGATATATTTCCCCCCTTGATTTATTTCCAGAATTATTGTTTCCACAATTTTTCATAGTTATAAACATGCTTCATCCATATGTAGTTCATGTGATGTCCCTTTCTACCACTATCTCTCTGTTGACCATCTCTGTATAATCCATCACACAATGCACAACAATCTTTTAGAAAATATCCTGCCTCAACCCTGATTCAAAAATGTCTTCCATCAGTAACACACTTATAGAAAACTCAAGAATAAATTAGACAACATTCATAAATTTATCTACATACTCTTTAGTCATGATATTCTCCTTCTTTAAGCAAAAAAAGGTTGTCCTTCTACAAATCCAGAACATGTGGGGATAGAATTTTTTGTTGAATAATTATTCAAAATCCACTTATGTGTTGACTTGGTCGTATATAGCATGAGTTACAAAATCCCACCACTAGAATTAGAAATCATAAAAAATATAAATGTCTAACTTGACATTCATCTCACCTAGTGTGCATAGGAAATTAAATATTTAATTCACCCTATTCACCCACACCTTTACCCTCTCTCATTCGGAATTAACCTAAAATATGGGTAGATCATTCTTCTAGAACTGAATGAAACTATCCAAATTTCTTGGTTCATCCCTTCTGTACCCCCTATACACAGTTTGAAAATCCTAGACAATAATCTGAACCAGTTTTGGCTTCACCTATGGCTCATGTGCAACCATATTCTCAACAACTTCTTTAGATTGGTTTCTTCTTTTCTTACCAGGAGCCATTTTTAATAACCAAGTCCAACACCATTAGTCTCACTCTATAGAAAATTAAGACTTAAAATTTTTAAATTAGACTATCTTATATATATCACAACATTGATTTCTATATTTCAAATTTTATTCTCCTTACACAACTTTTTAAATTTGCACCATGCTTTTGAGAATCAAACCATTTTGAAAATATGACTAATATTCCTTTACAGAATATAAAAATTGTAAATTTTCTCAACACTATTAAAAAAAATATAAACTCATATTCAAAAAATCATAATTTAATACTCAAAAAAAAATTTACTCTTAGTGGGAAGTATTTTATACAATTCTTGTCATCCTCTACTCATTTGATAAACCCATGGCAATGAGATTACATATCCTATAAGTGTGTCAAAAAACTCATGTACACAATATCTCTCGTAAAATGAGTTTCATCATAAATAATTTATATATTAGATTTTGTAATATAAATTTCAAGTTCTTACAATCCTATTCATTTCTAACATCCCAAGATAAAGAATAATCCTAAATTATTTTCCAACTCCAAAACCAACAACCGAATACCATTTATACTGAAATGAAATACTGGCCTGCTAAGACTAATACCATTTGTAACATCCCCCTTCCCAATTGGATTGACCAGGTTGTAGTATTTTATATGGAATTATGTTACACCCCAAAAACACCAAAATCTATAAAAAAGTTCCAAGGGCTTCAACAACAAATGGGGATGATTTTAGCAGTTAAAAAAACAACTGAACCAAGTATACTATAACCAAAAATATCACTAAATTATGCATGAGAACAATGTATAAAACTCAAAATACATAACTCCACATATTGAAACATGATCCAGGATCAAAACTCTAAAATCCATAGCCAATGTATCATGATACATCACTAAATAAATGAGATATCTTGTATGTACCTATCTCTTAATAAATAATATTTACATATTCACCAAAGTACCCAAGTTGGGGATGAGTAATGAAACATAGTGGGTTTTCCACAAATGAATTCTCTACTCATTCCACTAGTATAGAACATATAAGTACAATTATATAAAAAAATTAATATAAAACCGTTTAAAATTTTTATATCAATGAAAATTAATTTCTATGTAAACAGGTTTTCATACCAAAAAAAGTTTCCAACCAAAAACCATTTTCTCAGGAAGGGGGCCAAAAAATTCTTTTAAAAGATATCTAAATCAATTGGCATACACAATATTTATTTCCAAAAAATTACACAACCACAAATTCATTCCCAAGAGACAATTCCATACTCATGATATGTCTCCCATAAGTCTACCAAGTCATCACAAGGTAAATAAATACCAACTTTCGCAATGGAACATGCCCCTTCCATAAGATCTCATCAATGTGAATGAATACACACCTACCAGGTAAGAAAAAATACATGCCAAACCAATAATTTAAATCCATTTAAATAAAAAATTGTTATATTTAAAACCTTTCTATCAAAACATTTCCATAAATCTAGACGAAGACATATTTTAAAACATCATTTTGAAATATTGAAATAACCAATTTTCAAAACATCCAATTTCCATAATTTTCCTAACCATCCTTAAATAAGGTATATACCGAGCTCAAAAGATCAATTTAAAAATTAATTTCAATAAATTTAAACAATTTGAGATGAAGTCTTTATGTTTTAATAATATGTGTCAAGATTGAATCCACCTACCTTGCAATTTTTGGTGGAAATTAATAATGAAACAAAATTTTCAAGAAAATGGTTTTAAATTCCAAAAACCCACCCTAGATCTCATGAAATGTCATTAAAAATACAAATATCATCATTAATGACATTAAAAATATATATATATCCCAATAGATAAGATTTATGTATCCAAGAGTGTTAATAAGGATATATCTATGGAAAACAAAAAGGAAAAGATACTTACTAAGGAATCTGGGATTAACACAATAATATTTTGCAAAAAATCAGTCTTGGTTCATGAGGAACAATCTACACATCCTTTGGGAATATATTAATTCATGTTATCATTGAACTAGAGTAAAATCATGCCATTAAGTAGAAAATCCAATTTAGATTTACAATTTCCAAATCTAACTTTTAGTCTTAAACGGTTTGACAAATTGTGAACTAACCATGAACAAGCCCTCTATCCATAAAATAATGGATTCACTAAATTGGAAACATGGTTTAGAAAACCCATGAACCTACCCAAATCCCACTACCTGAATTTCAACTATTTTATGTAGGAGTTTCACTATTTCTACTAATCATTCCCAAACCATGCATCTCCAGAAAAAAATAAAAAACATTCCTAAATTCCACAAAACCATAACAAACATCACCCAAACACTTTATATACAAAAATTAAATAATGTAAGGGATGATTACCTGATATCATGGTTTAAAAATGTTATTCCCACTATATATATGTTTTCTACAACAAAAGGTATCTAAATTAGGTCCAGATTAATGGGTTTGAGAGCATCGATGTCTCCAAAGATCTAATGACCACTATAGTTAGTCCATGGATAGAATTTAAGGACAATTTTTCTACCAATTCATTATTTATATCCCATGGTACCAACATATGGAGTTTTTTATTTTTTATAATAAAATTGAGTGCTCATATATTACTTCATAACTATATGGTTGATAGGCCTGCTTGATACTGGAAGACCCAACTACTATGAATTACTGAGAAGTTAACCCCATGGACATTGATATGTTCTATTTATACATGTTCCAAAAATTATTGATGAAAAAATGAAGGATTAATCATTTCCATTTCATTGATATCAAGAGTGAACCTCATGTTCAGAAACCAAATATGATTGGCTCAATAGCTTCGGTCGCCACAGTATCCGTAGAGAGAGACCCCTATACAAGATTCAGTATCCATCAGAGTAGGAACTAGTTGTCTCCTGGGGTCATATATCCTAGAAGGGTCCCTTCATTTTTCTAATCCTCGATCTATGATTATTAATAGGACTTGGAATATTCCCCTCTTACATTTGAAGGGTGTTTTCCACCACTATTGATGAGTTATACTTGGTGAACCTTAGTACTAAGGAAGATCTTAGGATTAAGTTGATTAGTTCATACAGTTCCCTAGAGGAGTAGTATTAGTATAGAGCCTTCCTGAAATAGTTCCAAAATGTATTCAGATAGAGCTATGAAGAGATTCTTTGGCTTGACCCTCAGTTCTCCGTTCATTATCATGGCATCCTAGTGAGTCATCACAGGTTAAAAAAGAATCATAGAAACATTGACTCCCATCATGGAGTTATGCTTGAGTCCAAATTTAATAGTATTATAAAAGAAAAAAAATTTAGGGACCTAAAGTACCCAAGGGTCTAGCCAAAATTATCCCTTTAGGAAGAATAATGGGTAGGTTTGTGTCAACATATACTTCTGGGACCTCACCCACCATTGTATAAAGGATGATTTTTCCATCCTAGTAATAAATCTATATATTGATGTTATGGATAGGTTCCAAGACATCTATTTCATTGAATGATACTCATGATATAATCATATCTATATGGTCTTTTAGGATGAGTAGTCTTCCTCCTTCAAGTCATACCAATTAAATTTCTTCTACTAGGTAATGCCTTTTAGCTTGAAAAATACGGTATCAACTTAACATAGATCCATGAACCAAATATTTATAAAAATTCTCAAGATGTTGGTAGAATATTACATTGCTGATTTTGTGTTCAAATCCTTCTAGTTTCTAGACCATATCAAGGATATTGACAATGTTTTTAGTCTCCTTGTATCTTGGCACTAGAAGAAAACCCCCTGAAATTATCATTCTGGATTACCTCAGAAACTTTTCTTAGTATTTCTATAAGATATATTGGACTCAGGGTTGACCCAAAGAAGATCAAGGCTAACAATAAAATTATTCTATTGAGAAATACCTATGATTTTTTAGGACTCCAAAACACTTGATCCTATATACTCCAATTTATTGAAAAATTTCAAGAATGTGTAATCCCTTCTAAGGGCTTATAAAAAAGGGCATCATTTTCCAGTGGAATGAAGAGTTCCAGACTACCTTTGAGGATATCAAGAAGTGCCTTATATATAAACCAGTTCAATTGTGACCGAAATTAAAATATCCTTTGTTCATTTATGAGACCACCCTTGAATAGGACTGTGACACCCTCATAACCCAGAAAAATAATGTGGGGAAAGAGAAAAAACTCAATTATACCAATCGTATGATCCTTGACACGAACACCAGATACTCACCCATTGATAATAGTTTTCCTTAAGTAGTTTTTTCAGTTCATAAGTTGAAACATTATTTTTAGTATTAGAAGATACATATGGGGTCTTCATTAGACCTTATAAAGTATATACTCAATATCCTTGTACAAAAGAGATGATTGGAATGATTGAAGATAATCCTCAATCATTTTGACATCATTATTTCCCATATAAACCTTACAATTTTTTGTAATTTTTAGACTTCTTGGAAGCACATCCATCCATTAAATAAATTCCCCAAGATGTTGATTTCTCTTATGAATCTATACTATTAGTGGATAAAGATGTACTATGTTGGAAGATTAATTTCTATGGTGCCTCTTGGATCCCTACCTATAGAAGTCTCAATGACCCCAAGATCAATTATGTATGTTTGGGTATCATTTTGATCACTTTGATATAGTATATCTTGACAAAATCAAACTTATTATCATAAGGATACACCAAAAATAAGGAAAAGTAGCATGCACTTATTACTGGTCTTGATATATCCCTAAAGATTTATATCATATGTTTAAACAAGAAGGGAGACTCCATGTTATTAATCTAGAAGATCAAGGGTAACTATGTTGTCAAATGTAAAGATTGTGTTACCCTATTTGAACATACTCATAAGATGGTAGCTCAGTTCCATTACTAGCTAAAGGTGGATCAGGTCCCTCAAACCCATAACGGTCATGTTGATTCATTGATAGGTTTGGAAACATCTCTTATAAAACTAGACTAGGATGACCTAGTAATTCATGTGGAACACCAAAGGGTCATCACCCCCACTAATTCAGATGATGGAAAAAAATAGTTAAATCAGATAGATTCCAGTACCTCTATTCTATGATCATAAAATCCCCCTAAATATAATTAAAATTTTCTTGTACAAATCCTTTCCTAGGGTACTTACAGTATGTAATTCTCTTGTTATAAAGATCCATGTGTGAGCTATCCTGCCAGATTTCAGTGTATTTTAACCACAAGTGTGCGCCAAAAATTTAGAAAACCCTCGACGAGAATGGGTTTAATGGAATTCTTCCATGTCATATGCAAGTATATGAAATACCTCAGGTTATTCAATATCATCTTATCAAATCATATGGTTCCCATCAAGCAATATTTATGTTCTCCAACCAAATTTATTGGTTTGGTTACTTTTGTCCCACCATGGTTCAAAATTCCATTGAGTTCACCAAGAGGTGGTATGAATGTGAGATCCATTATATCATTGTGCATCAACCATTAGAGGTTCTCTATACCACCAAATATTTTTTCCACTTTGGTGTATGGTGACTCCAGGTTGTGGGGTCATACCCACCAGAGAAATATCAACTATGAAGGTTCATATGTAACCCAAAAAACTACTTTTACAAATAGAAAGAAGTGTTTCAACTCTTGGAATTCAAAACCTATTAGATGATCAAGATTGTGAGCTCCCAAATCATTCCTTATTTTGGTGTTACTTATGCAATTCTTATAGAAAAAGGCACTAAATTACAGGATGTATAGCTCAATAAATTTTCAACCAAGTACCAAACCTAGTCCTACCATAATTATCACTATCATGTATAGGTAATTGGGAAGATCAAGGCGTTCAACAGAACCCTCTCAAACATCTTGTATAAAATTTTGGTCCAGATCAAATTGAGTTTCCTTACAAGATCCCTAATTCCCTCTAGTCTTGTTGGACCTCAACTCAAAATTCCACCAAGGCAACCCCAAAATCCCTGGTGTATATGATATAGAGGTAGTATTAACTATTGATGTTCAATTATCAACATAGAGAACAAATATTTATGACCAATAGATTTTATATAGAATAGAAAATTCCTTCTAGTTGAGTTGTATTCCATCATGGAGAATAGTCTCCATGCCTTGCATACATTGGAGAGGCACCTAAATAGGATAGAGAGAGCATTCAATATGAAGGTTCACCTATACTTCATCCTCTATGGTGACACTGTAGTGGATCTAATAATTTCAATGATTCCCAAAAATAATCTACTGAATTTTTATACCAAATGGGAAGGACCATACATTAACAGTGAATTATATTCCAATATTTCATACTCTTTATTCACTATGGAATGATAGAATATCACACCTCCCTCCAACAATAATTTTCTCAAGTAGTATTTCAGGATAAACCACTATTCTAATCATTGGGACCTTAAAATATTTTCAATCAGTTGAAAATATATGACATTAAACTATGTGTCTTGGTCCAAATGCTATGACCTTAAATAAGGAATCGTGGTCAAATATATGTGTCCTTAAATTACTAAAACTAGGGTATGACCTCTACAACCCTAAATAAAATAATCCCCCTATGGTACAGGAATTATAACCATAATCTATTTGCATCCCAAAAGGTCCTAGATCAATAACATTAAATTATAAGAAACCATAGGCCAAATTATGAGACTTTAAACTAAAAATCCCAATGTCCTCAGTGAATGACGTTAAAATACGGTTTTACCCAATGAAAATAACAGAGGATGCCTCAAATACGAGGAGTGGTATGAATGAAGAATCATCTTTTTTATCAATATAATGATAAACTACAGCCTTACCAAATTTCATAAACTCTAGATTCCCCATGTAAAATTTGGGATTCCTTAATGTCCTCTCCAAAGAGGACACCTAACAACTTCTCACATTTTCCTCCTACCTTTTTGAATTCCATAACTATGTGTGTCTTGTCTATCATTCCCATATGATAGGTAGGGTTTCCTAGACCACCTTTACCCTGATCCCTACAGCAAATTAACCAATATTTGTCCCTTTTCCACACATAAATTCTAATCATTACGACTATAAACTATTTATAGATTATTTCAATGTATTTATGTGGTATATAGACCTACGTATCCCTCCTTTCATGTCAGGTTTGAGAACATTTATGAAATTAAAATACCATTAAAAGAAACACTCCCCTCATACAAGCACCATGAATCTAAAATATTTTCCAAATTCCCTTTGTCCAAACCTTATCCCCATAAATTGTGAGCAGATGGTTCTACGATTTCTTTGTATGGTACGAGGATTTTTTGTCCTCTCTATCACATAGGGTTTCAACTCCTAGGTACCACTGAAAACAAATATGAAATATGTAAACTTTTTCCCATCATTATTTCCCTAAACTATATGTATCTTCTCATAATTCACATCATTTTCTTCATCTGTAGTTTTTTAGTAGGACTATTCCCCCACCACTTTTGAAAACTATGGGTGGATTGATTATGATTCAAATGGGATACATAGTGATGCCTGGACCTTCTGTCTCTAGGTCTAGACAAAAGTTCACCATATAATCACCCATTACCTTATATTTATCACCCAAAATACCCTAATGGTACTATTATTTAGGTTTAAGTACCAATCATATTTCTTGAACCATAAATGGGATGAGATGCCCTCATAACATAACATTAACAAGAAAAAAATTGAAATCTCAATGTGAAATTACTTCCAATATCCACATCACCAGACATTAAACTATAGACTAACCCTGTATAAATTATAGATGCCTCATATCACAAATAAGAGATGATTTCATTTCACCACTCGAGAGTACATCCACCTACCAGTGTTGGTTTCCCGCCACTCCATGTTCTACAAATTTGTGTGTCTTGGTTCCCATTCACATGGTATAAATAGTGATTCTTAAATCGTATATCATGGTTCCATCCCCCCTTTATTGACCAATTTTGGGGTATTTCATTCCCTACCATCATGATGTCAACTTGGGTATGGTTTTTTTACTTTTATGTGAATGAGGTTCTATTTTTCCCTCTTTTTATGATAGTTTGTCACTCTTTCATTCCACACAAGCCTCATTAGGACACCCATTCCCCTTGGGTCCAATCCCTATGACCTTAAACTAATATATTTCCTAGGTTAAAATATATATAAACTTAAACTATTAGCATTAATAGTCTGAATTGTATGAATTTAAAATACAAATCCCAATGTCTTCACCTCATATTGATAAACTAGTGCCTTACCCCACACAAAACTGGGATTCCACATAAGAAAAAAAACAGGATGACTGAAAAAATGTCCTCAACATAAGATATTAAACTATATCCTTACCCTGTATAAAAATAGGATGCATCTTTATATAATATGGTCAGATATCCTCACCAGATAGGATTTTACCACTCTAGTGTTGGGATCCTTCCATGAAAAATTCCAAAACAATGCGTGGATTGATTTTGATTATCATGGGATATGTAGTGACACCCAGATATCTCATTCTAAGACCATCCCTTCCTACACATTTTTCATCATCTTCCCCCTTTGTTTAAGGCTTTATTATCACCTATCAGTATGTCCATCCAGTGCATTTGATTGTGTGAAGGAATTGATCCTGGAAGACTAAATATCTCCTCTAAGACATTCCCAACTTCCAATTTCATGATTCACACTTATATCCATTTATATATCCATTATCCCCCCAATATGAATAGTAAACCTAATAAAAATGGTTCTTATATAAATTGGTTCACTTGTCACCTTAGGCTCACAACTTGAAGGATCCTTAGTAATAGATGGAAGCTCCCATATTTTGAACTCAATCCATGGTTGATCCGGCCTTTGTTTTGACCATACTAAACTAACATGGTTACAGAAACTATGTTTAAAATTAGTTCAATAGTTAATCCCCTCCCATTTTTCATTCCCTTTTTACTATCTTGGTCTCTAATGTCACAATCCACTATCATAGGATTTGTCTGTCACTTTTTCAACCTGTTGTGTTTCCCCCTGTGAACAATGGAGACTCCTCCCCACTCATTGATTCTTTCATCGAGTATGGATAATATTGGATTATGAGTTAGGATAAATTTCCCCTCAATAAAGGTTTAGATTCATGGGTGATCACCCATGGTATAAAATATATATCTTTAAACTATGAACTCAATTCTAAACATCATGGATTTAAACCATGTTAAATTCATCTTGGGAGTCATTCATGTGGTTTTAGGCCTCATTATTCCGCAATTCACATTAGGTCACCACCCTTCCATGTCATGAACACTTCTTTTAGATTCATACCCCCCCACCCACCCCTACGGGCCATATATTATGAACGTAAAATACTTTCTATTGGCCTGAACTATATAACCTTAATCTAGGATCCCATGTCAAAGAATCCTGATGTTAAAATAATTTCATTCAGTCTCTTGGATGTTCCATGTTGAAGGGATTACTATACATTTCATTCTTTTTGGGTTACCTCTCCCTTATTCCACACACAACCCCTTTCATACACATAGCTCTATGGTCTAAGAATCACAACCTTAAACTATGTGAAACTCACACCACATTATTTTCCTTAATGTAGGGTCTTCTAGAAACACCACTTCTGTTAATTTTGAATCCTCCAATGTCATAAGAACCTTTCTCATTATGATCCCACTGAGTTTAAATAATTATGATCTTAAAATATTTTCACCCTTGTGGTCCATTATCTATGACCCTAAATTAGGATTCTTGGTGTAGATACCCAAAGCTTGACGTACATGGACAATACATTACTTTTCCAAAATACTTAATACATTACAAAAACAAATAGACAAGGACCATAATAGTTTAGTGTCTTTGGAAACTCGGAATATAATCTTCTAATCGTGGTGAAAGTTCTTCAATATCTCCCATAAATATCTTCCCCTTTTGTTTTCATACCTAAAACCTTTCTTTATATCATGGGGAAAAGAAAACATATAAAGGGTGAGCTCAAATTCTCAGTAAGGGTAATCATGGAGAAAATAAAACAAACCATATACATTTGAACATAAAAACATGAACATAATGTTTAAACATCGAAATCTTGAGCAATGAAATAAAACATGGCAGCACATAAGGAATAGATCATAATGTATCATAAATCATGATAAAATAACATGGGAATAAATCATGTAATTGTGGATACCATTAGGCACATGTTATGATTTCTATAGTAGCCAAGGCATTGCTGCCAAGACCATCTTAGTGGACAAAGTCCCTCTCTGAATCGATTTCACTCCTCGTTCAAATCTTGTATCACTGAACCGTATTAACTTACCATTCCATCTATGTTTATCTCATGAGATATAAATATTTACCCAATTAATTGGAAGGAGATATAGGTACTACCCATCTCATATTGAAATCATTCTTACTTGTGCCACAACATAAACATAAATCATTCATCATAACCCAAAGAATAAAAATGGGTTTCGTAAACATCATCCCATCATAACATAATCCATATAAAATAAATGGATATAGTTTAATCATAAGAAAAGTGAAACCATTTAAATCATAGAGATATTAAACCTGAAACAAACACATATTAAATAATTTCCTCTTATATGTAAAATATTTTTGACAAAACACTTGAAATTAATTCTTGATGAAAATATCCATTATTCTTTAAAATCGTTTTATTTTCACAAAATTCCGTACAATTTTAAAAGAAAAATATTTTTTAAAAAATATTCCTGAAATCTTGTACAGTAAGCATCATGAAAATAAGGCATTATAAAACCTTAAAAATCCATTTTGGCCGTATAAGTTAAAAAAACATTCTCCTCATACTTTTTTCGGAAAAGTCAAAAAGTTCCTCGTAGGGTAAACAAAAGAACGATTCTTCCCATAACACAATGTAAAAGTCAAAGAGGGGTAAACATGTCTTTAAACATACATGGAATAATATTGAACATTTTATTAAAAACATTTTTATGGACATTGATAAAAAATATAACCCCAGTAAATACTTACGTATAAACAATTTCGGATAAAAATGAGATTGCAAAATTATCCCTTACCTTAGGTTCAATATGCTTCGTACGTATCCGAACATCCTGTATAATGATTTAAATAATGTCATTTACTTATTAAAAAATAATATTCATTGTTATTATATCATATATGGTTCACTTATGACTTTATATTACACGTTCTTTTATAAATTCCATGTTAAAGAGCATTTTGGGTAAAATCGTTTCATTTGTCGTCCGTGTTTTGGCTTGTAATTATTCATATGATTTCATAGATCATGATTACATAATTACAGAATATAAAACATTATTTATATATAATATATATTTAGAATATACATATATATAATAGATCGATAAATGGAAAGAAATATACAGTTCATGGAGACGGTAGGCTGTACGTACGCATGAACGTTATTTTCATTTCCTTATTAAATTTAATATATGTAAGTAAATAACATATTCATAAATTCAGTATCATTAATATGTCATATATTTCATGATTAATTATTATATATAGTTTATAATCATTCTTGAATTGTTAGCATGGAAAATGAATCTCATCGCGTCGTGGAGACGATAATCCGTACGTATGCACGAGCGATGATATCGTTCCCATATTTATTGAATGGAATTGGAGTGGATTATATAATATCTAATAATCAGTATGATTTTATAATAATCATATATATTTATTATTTACACCCTTATACCCATCCATTTAAGGTGGTGGTGGAAAATAGACTACACCACAGCGTGGAGATGGTATTTTGTACGTACGCATGCGCGGTGATTTCATTTTCCGTAGGATGGATAGAATGTGAAATAGTGTTGTTTCATATTTATAATAAAATATCATTATATTTTTGAGACTGATGTTATTAAAATATAATAAAAAACTAAATAATAGGAGGTAGAAGAATAAATAAATTTGAAAGAATCGGTAACAGATATTACATCTTCTTCGACACGCCTCTTTGAAACCTCCTCTTAGGGCATTAAAATTGGTCTTTGACGAAGACCAGGACCTCTGGTGTGTTTCTAAGGAAGTTGAGAAGGGAAATGGCCAGGGTTTGGGTGAGCCTAAAGGCTTAAAAGGCTGTGAGGAGGAGAGAAAGGAGGTTCCCTTTTATTAGGGATGAGAGGGGTACCTTCAGAATTATAAGAAATATTAATTTACAATAAATTTCAACCCCACTTTAAAAACTCCAAAATGATTAAAATACCAATATTAGATGATATAGGGTTGTAATATAATCAACCAATAAAATTTATACAAGTTGGTAAATTATTTTAAACATTATCAACTTGATTTATCCTTATATAATCTATTTAATTTTATTTGTGGTAATAATATTCTAAATTTCAAATAATTATAAATAATTACTTATATATTGTGAGTTTTCCATATTTGTATTATTTATTACATTTTAGACCATATAAATTTTAATTTATAATTTTTAAATATTTTTGTGATTTTTAAACAATTTTATAATATGTCATTTTTATAAAATAACAATACTGTCAATGTTGAAACTATTCATTTATTTTAATTTAAATAAAATCAAAACAGAGGATATATTCTAAAAAAATATTTAATAGATTCCTAACATGTCAAATTTGTTTAGAAAATTCGTGGAGCACATTAGATAGTTCATACAATATTTATTTTAATATTTTTAAAACCGTTTATTTTGTATATCTCTTAATAAAAAAATTAGTACAACATTTTTGTATAATTGTTTAATATAATTATTTGTTTCATAAATATTATAAACAAAATCCTATGATGAAGATAAATCTCATATATTTTATAATAATACTTTTACTATAATTTATCCTCTTAAAATCACATAATGTAAATTGTTATATTTATTAAATTATGAAGGTGACAACTTTGGAATAATTTAAAATAAAATAATATAGGTGTCATAATCATATTTATAAGGATCCAAATGGTAAAACATTCGGAAAATGGATTTTTAGGGTTTATATATACACTACCATTATGTTTTTTTTCATATTTTTGGGCCTTTTGATATGCATTACGATTTCAATAAAAACTATATTATTGATTTTTCACTAAATAAATAATTTCGGCATCATTAATGTATAAGATAATAAGGTAATTAAATAACACTTAAAAATTAAAAATAAATTACCAAGATAAATAAAAACAATTTAGAATTAAAATGAGTATTTATAACCGAATTTATATTCTGTATAACCTTATATTAAAAATACATTAATTATTAAAGTTTGAGTGAGACATATTTCACTTCCCTTTAAATAAAATAAGCTAAATGTCTTAATCAAATACAAGTGTGTTCCATTAGATTCAATTTCTACCCAAGTATGATTCTGGGCAAAATATAATCATCCAATTATATTAATACAAGTGTTAGGATAATTTTATAATATTATGTTTACCCTTAATTACCCGATTTACCTTTAACTATGGTAAATAAAATTTAACGTAGTTACAATTCATAGTGCCCAAAAATAAAAGGTAGCATATTAACATAATTCGGACCTACTGATTCCAAATATGGAATCCATTTTTCCTAATTCAAATCAAAGAAGTTTCATAAATTAATTTAAAATTAATCCCGTTGTTTAGAAAATGGGTTTTAGAAGTTACAACATTGCAAAAGATTGAAATGATTTTACCTATGAATTCATTGTAAAATAAATGATAATGACATAAGTTATATTAAATGGTAAAAATATATTCTATTTATACTTTAAAACAATTAAATATTATAATTTAACCATATAAAGTATTGCGATGAAAAAAGTTGATTTTAATTAAAATATAGCGTGTTTTTAATATTCATTAAAATATAAAAGTTATCAGAATATTATGAAAATTTTATCCAATGTAAATTTTTATATCTTGATTCCAAATAAGTATTTTATTTTTTCAAATTGAACTTATAAACATGTCAAAACCCAGATTTAAATTTGGTGCGCCATCAAAAGACAGCAAAACTGTATTTTTTGAAAAATACTTATTTTAATCAAAAAATTTATTTTGTTCTCATACCATGTTCTAGGAAATGTGTAAGATGAATAATAAAGTTATAAAATTCAAAATGTAGTTAATACTATTCATAATGGCTAGTTCATAATAATATTATAATAATATATCGTTGTTTAGCGAAACCCGATATTGCATATTACACATACTATCAAGGAAGGTCGTGATTGCATGTAATGCAAGCCATGTCAAGGATGCATGTAGTGAAAGCTCCATTTGTTGTTTCGTATAACATAATAAAAACTTATTTCATTTATACATTAAAAAATCTATACATAATGTCACATAAAATAATTTCTACAAAATGAACTTGAAATTGTGTGTAACATGATCCAAGAATAGTTGTGCGTACACTGCAAGCAAATACGGTGTTGTGTACAGAACAAGCTAATTTTGGTGTAGCGTATAACACAAGACATCAATTAAATTAAAAATAATAATTCTCATAAAATCTCAGGTTGTTAAACTTGGTCCAAATATTATGACCCAAAACAATTTTCAAATTTTTGGTCCAACAGGCATGACCTAAAACTGAAAAATTTATGTTCAAAAAACATCATTCAGGTTGGAAACCCATAACGTAAAACTAATAACGAATTATCCTCCCCCAATATGGTCACTCCCAAGACATGGGAAAAATAAAGGGACAAAAATAAAGAGGTACAAAGCCAGCAGGACCCATTATGGACACAAAAATAAACTGACTATGCTTGTTGAATGCATCAGTTCATAAAAATGATAGATCCAAATCTTAAACCCCATTTACCTTACGATCCCCTATAGGGGTACACCCATTATATAACTACACTATTCCCCATATAACCTTGGTTAGGTGGTTGTTATTCATGTTGGTTTATACATCTGGGTTATAAGATGCATGACTATTCCATGAATGTACCAAACACGCAAATTTAAACTATGTGATGCATCATCCACACCATATGATGTTAAAATAGATATATATCACCCTCACTATATGATTTTAAACTACATGTCCATATTCCCAACTATATGATGTAAAAACAGGGGGCATCTTACTCCATTTCTTGAGAAGCATCTTTTCCCTTCTGTGTCGATCACATTCCACATCGTTCATATTCTCTAACCATTGCTCAGCATCTGAGATGGTGATCCCCTTGGAAGATGAGTATACCAATTTTTTTACTGATACACTGACTCAATGTTCTTAAATCCTTAGTTCCATAATTATGGGTGTTTTAAATTCCATTTGAACATTCTATAAGCACACATGCACCCTTAAAGTCTCCCTTGAATTAGATCCCCACCATCTTCCATGCCTGAACAAGTCCCCAAAATATTAATGGTTCCTAGCCAAATTCACTGACCAACCATCCTAAGAACATTCCCTGAAATACTTCTGTTGGAATTTTGATATAGGTTCCATTTTTTGACATAGTAAATGGTAAACACTCATCTGATTAACCCATCCTCAAAAATATGATAGGGGATTCTACGTTTTGAACATGATAATAAGTTATCTTCCATGGTGAGGCCACCACTTTGTGTTACATACCTTGGGGATCCTGATTCACACCCTTCACCACCCCTTTTGTTTTGGTATAGTTAAATTCCTCTAGAAATACCCCATTAGTTCACTATAGTTCATTGAGAAATAAAGTTGATTGTTTAGATAGATACTTCCTCCATCCATATCCTATCAAGTTGTGACACTAATGGTGGAAAATAAGAATGTGCATACCCCAAATGTTTGGCCCTTTTTTGTTACTCTCTTATAAATTATCAATCATCTATTTTTTACTTTGTTTCCCACACTAATAATGTTCCGTACGAGCTTAAGGATTCATTTTTAGTTTCATATTTAATATGGTCAGAGATACAGAAACAAGATGGTTTATGAAGTATATAGGGTAATTTAAAACAATCCATCCAATGATTGGGAGTTTCATCCACATTTTTTATCCCCTCATTTATTTTATGAAAAGGTTAATTCCCTTAGATCTCAACCCCAATGACCGAATGATTGAGATCATCTAACCTCTATTGAGTAGGCTCTAATGTTCATTGTTGCTCTAATAAATGGAGTACATCGTCCTAAATTAATAGGAAAAAATTTTAATCCCTAATTCACACCAAATATCACATTACATGGAACATGGCACCAAATATTTATTCTCTACTTCCATGTCTTCAACCACCACCAACTGACCCCTTAATTGGATGATGAACTCTACTTAAGAAATGAATACGGTCTCATGCTATAGTGTCTGCACTTCTAGAATGTCTATATCCTATTCATCCACCTAGAGATTATGATTTCCATAATCCTTCTTATTTAGAAAAGTTTCATCAAACTCTTTTAGCTTAGCATGTTCCCATTTGATGTGGTATTCCAAATATAGTGTACGGTGGCTGCTAGAATCCACCCCTCCAGTCCCTAGGCTGACTAAAAAATAGTGACGGGATCCATGTATATTTAAAATATCAACCAATGGAGTGTGGGTGATTAAATTCCAAACAATCCTCCACTTATTTTATTAGATGAATTTTTTATCCTCAAAACATATAATTCAATAATAGTGAATTCCCTAGGCAACATAGGCTCATATAAGGGGAATAATTCCAAAAAATTAGTGGCCAAATCATCCATTGGTAGGTCATTAGGTAGGATAGCCCCTAGTTCAAGGGAAATATAACTTATAGACACCTCACATATAGTTGTAACCCCACATACCTACTATGGAACCTTTCAAGTAGGATGAGTCACCACAACCTCCACAACCACCTCCTTTGGTTTCCTGATATTTACCACGTTCATTGAGGCCTCATCTTATGCATCTATTTCCAAAAATACTTTTGGGATAGTTAATTACATTTTAGTCTCCCAGATTACACTAGTTTTTAGAATGAAACCTTCCTCCTCTATTATGACTTTATCCCAAGCAGTCACCTATTATGGCACTTCCATGGAAAGATCAATTACCACATCCTCCTCAACTACCTTCATCAAAGGCATAGTCTTATCTATGTCCACTACCCTGGGATCAAGCATTACCATGACTGGATGTGCTCCAAAAAAGGTTTGAACTATCGTTAAATGCATAGGGTTAGCCGAGTATCACTTATGAAAGGTAAAAAATGAAGCTAAAATTGAGAATGGGAAAGTAATTAAAAGACTGGTGTGACCCTATAAGCATCCAAGAATGGTTCATGTGTAGTCCCCTAGAAACATCCCAGTGTTTTCCACCTCAGTTAAAGGCACCACATAGGCCATCGGTTGGCTTTCTATGGTTACAACATTAAAAAGAGGCCTCGTGCTTACTTCCTAAAGGTTTAGTACTCTATCATGATCTACCATATATTCATCACAATCCTATCACCCTTTGGTTCTTAATAATTCATACACACAAGGAAAAAAAGGCGTTGGAAAGTAAACATAAAAGCTGAGTAATATAAAAGGAAAACAAAATCTGAGGATTTTTCTATTCACTAGAAAGACCTCAATTCCCAATAGAGCCCTAATTGGCATAAATTCCCAATAAATCCTCCTATTACCCCTCTTATAGAGGTGAAATTGTAGGAAAATCACTTTCCAATATATCTAGGGAAGGGTTCCAGGCTAGAAACATCATGACTCATCCAATCAGTGTATGTATAGTACACCAAGAGTGGACCTAGTCCTCTAGCTCTGTAATGTATTGAATAACTTTGGTGTGGGGAAAATAGAATCCTTCACTCATGTGGACCAAAACAATGAATAATATCCATGAATCATGAACAAACATCCATATTCTAAAGAGATAGGTGATCCTCTTGTGGATTCCCAACTTTCCCAGTTATCGGGAAAGACAGTATAACTAGGAATATCTAGGAGGTGTGGTCACTTCTTCATACCTTGAATGTGTACCCTCAGGATATCCCTAAAGGGTATACCTTCCTCCTATATCCAATTGACCAAGAGTGCTGATATTGTTTCTACTCCCCTCCCTATGACTTCCACCTATGTTGGGCCAGGATTTTCCAGCTCAGTGGTTACTTCTCTACCCATTAAACCGACCTTGACTCAACGAAAGGTCTCTACTTCCACTCTTCCTCTAACCTATAGTTTTGGGTCCCCTTATTCATCAACCCAATTACTTATCTACCAAATTTTTTCCCCTGGGTATGTGTTACCCATCTTATCACATGATCATGGGTGATCCCATAAGCTACAGTGGGTGGTGGAAGTTCATTTCGACCCCTCCCATCTTCAGGTGAAAATTTGTTCCATATCTATTAAAAGATAGAGTGTTTCAAATTTATACATACTTATATAAATACCCTAAGGTTAAATAACTAGATTAATTATAACTACCTCATGAAGTGAAGTGGCATGTATGGATCACATATCACCTTGTAGTACACCCTTGCCCCCAATACCCTGCCTAAAAAGGCCAAGTGGTGTAATTGTTGGTCGATGGTCCTAATGTCATCTCTATTCACCATCCATAAGAGAAGTGGGAACATGTGTAAGATGAATTTAAATTCCATCACAAACCTTTCCATCACATCAACTAATATTATGTAGAGAGGAATTATCCCTGAAATTTTGAGGATCAATGGATGGAATTTTGTATTGGGAGGGAGATATGGTTTGGCTATTCATATCCCCTCATATGTGTAGAAAACCAACCATATAGAAAATCGAAGGAACCAAAAACATAGAGGGGGTCTTCCCCTGGTTAATTTGGAACAACACATTGTACAAATTTCAAATTACTAGTACTAATATATTGATGTGATACCCCATCACTAGAATTGATTCCATGATGAAGGTTCTCCCCTGGACCACCATCTGTGCATCCCATAATAGGCTCATCCACCCACAGATCAGTGCAACAATAAACCCTACTATCATGACCAAGAGATCCTCAGGATTCACACTGTATCCCCCACAAATTATACTGTAACACCTCCAAAAGCATCTAGTATGAGTGATCATTTCCTTTTTGGAACTTCAAAGGTCATTGGCAAGGCCTCCATGGTATCATGTACACTAGTTCGTTCCAAAAATAAATGAACCACTTCTTTCTTGTAATTTCATTCATTTTGGGTTTATGGTCAGTTATCCCATATACCATGTACAAAAATACCTTGGTTATGGATGGTTTCTACTCTTAGTCCACCTAGGAATTCTCTATGAGGAGGAATTCAACATACATGGATCCTTGGATTAGGATGCTAGTAATCTAGTAAAGATCCCAAAAGCTGATGTTATCCTCCCCATGGTGTAGATGAAATGTACTGGTACCTAGTGACCCCTTGATCAACATCTCCAGCAGGATGTCCAAGTGATAGTAGGCATGAAATTGTGAGGACCATGCCACCTCATAAATCCCAACCTCCTTTATCTACACTTAAAATCATAGATAAATTGACATGCTTGGTACTATTATCCCCACTCATCCATGAAATGCCTTCACGGCTGGGGATCTCAACCCTCTATCCATACCGTAATAGGGTTCCCCAAGAATTTATTGAGAATATATCATGAAAAGGGGGAGATAACCCTACCTCAAATTCCTCCCCATTTATATTTTTCATGTTATTCTATATACTATGTGTAATGAGAGATGTGTGATCCATCCTGATGTGGCCTCTGATGCCCAGTTCAACTTGTACTACCCAGGAATGCCCTTGATCAAAATGGTTAGTTTTCATGATCATCACTAGGGAAGTACATAACAACCATTAGCCTAAAACTATACAACATCAACCTCTTTTATTGTAGTTATTTATACTAAGTGGGCATTAGTAGTTTTGTCAGTGTTACATAATACAACATGTAGCGAATGATATATTCAATGATGAGGTTCATAGCCATCTCTTCTAAATAAGTTAAAGAAAATATTCACACTCAATTTAAATTGTTCAATATATTAAATTATTTTTGTACTGGTTCATAAGGGATTATTCTTGAAGGTGGAATCATGAATTTTGGTTTCATTGGAGTTGCAGTTTTGTGTAATTTTTTCAAGAATGTCTAGTTTTGGAATATCATTCTCAGAAATATGGTTCATTGGGGTGTTGATTTTTGAGATCAGTGGGGAAAAAATATCACAAAATTCTCATAAAGTTCATGAGTTTCATCAAAATAGATCATAGTCCTATCTTTCACAAAATTTTCATCGTCCCCTAAGGGACCCCCACCCCTATTTATAAGTGTACAGTTAGACTGAGTTTCATGAATTTGTCTTTCCAATAAAAAAAATTCATCTTTTTTCATAAAAATATGACTATCCCCATCCTCATTGGATCCAATTATAAGGGGGGATTATATGAATGTAAAATATGTGTTTTAGTGGATAGTTCAGGTAAGCAATGGCCAATTTGAAACAAATTCAAGAAAACACATCCCAAAACATACTTAATGGGAAGGATTTATGTACACCTAAACCTTTGAAAATTGACATAGCCTGAATTACTTCCCATCCACATAGAGCTCTGACAATAACCTCTATGTGGTGTAATTCTATTTCATAGAGCTCTGTTTCATGTAATTCACCACTGATGTGGATCTTTCATGGAAACCTTAACACAACATTGCTTTGGTTCATGGAACCCCTCCTATTCTCAAAACCCATAAAAATTAGTAAGAGGATAAATATTTCATGAAACTAATTTCAATTCTTATACGAGGCCTATAAATACATCATATGTCATAATTTTAAGGGGATAAGTCATTTTTTCTTCTGAGAAAATCACTGAATTATCGATACTTAGGAGGTTCATGAGAGAAATAAGAGATAGACCTTAATGGTATCCATATTTCAGGAAACCATCTCCCATGATTTTTTGAGAACCTCGTCCTATAGTAAATATTCCTTTCATAAAGGTCCATATAATTCACATAAGAAGAAATCCCATTGTGGATCATTGTGTTTCATGAGATTAATATCCTTCCCGAAACAAACCCCTTAGGAACCATGACATTACACTTATAGAGGGTCATCTTGTTTCATGAAACATATTATTTCATGAGACCCCTAACCTCCATGAGACCCCTGAACACTATGCGAACCCTAGCATCCATGTAGCCCAAAATTTTTGATAAATCCCAACATTCATGAAAAAATCTTCTTATTCTCTCCATGGTTCCCCATTTTATCCAACCCCCTTTAATGAAATATTAGTTCCCGTTCCACATACATAAATTTGGGACTAGTTCAACCACACCCCAAGCTTCAATGTGACTGATACGACCAACCCTTATGTCTGCCCACTTTTCTTTAAGTGCAGATTGGGCCTTCAGCCTACCTATTTCTCCTAATCATAGGTATGCTAATTTCTTTTACTCATAAGAATATGCACACTAACATCGGTCCTCCTGATTTCCCAAACTCTACGATAATGTTTACAACATTCCTCACTAATATGTGCATGAGAAGTAGACATGTAATCCCTAAATGTGTCATCTTCAAGGGAAATGAGTTAACTATCTTGATAGAAAGTTAATTTTATATAACATTCATTTACTTTGACATGGTCCCCCTTAAGGTCTAAGACCTATCCATATACTATCTACAAGATGTAAAATTTCCTTGCTTCACATCTTAGTTGTATGAGACAAAACTACATGAAAACATCATCATCACATTATGTAAAACTATTTCCTTACCTTGCATAATAAACATCAGATTTCTCCTGTATTATCATCATCAGATTTCACTTCCTCTCTATCCATTTGATAATATTCACATAGTGGGAATCTCCCATTCATAATCCACACAACATCATACCTCACCATGGGATGAAACTCCTATGTCAGGAAGCTTCAACACATAAGACTCAATCTACCCCTTGTCAATGCTTCTTCTGCAACATGAGAATTCATACTTCATGATGTTAAACTAAATGGGATCATTATCGTTACCCTAACTTAAACTAAGACATAGAAATACATAGTTTTTTATCCCTGTATACCAACAGGGTATATTGGGAACATCCCTGAGGTTCAATACTAACAACCACCAAGTGTGAAGTCATCCCCCTTTTGCAGATATAATCAATAAAATCCACGTATGAAAACATCCCCTTGTGGATAATCACTATAAAAAACCATTACATGTTAAATATTACCCATTTGGGGAAAACTAATCTAATTCCCAAGTGTTAAATCTTCCCCATTGGGGCCACACAATCCACTAAATCCATGTTTGAAATATACCCCTTGGGGGGAACCATCTACCAAATGCAAGTATGAAATATTCACCCATTAGGGGACATAATTCACAAAATAAATGTGTAAAATATTACCCCTAGGGGTGAAACACTCCACCAAACCCAAGTGTGAAATATTACCCCTTGGGGGGATAAAATTCATGAAACCCATGTGTGAAATATTCCCCTTAGGGTGACACACTCTACCAAATCGAAGTGTGAAATATTCGTCCATACAAGAAAACATAACCACCAGACCATATCAATGATATGTTAAACATTTGAACTGATTCAAAAACCCTACCCCAGACAATAATTATGGGATACTTGATGTAAAAATACAGGGAATATTTGTTCTTATAAATTCAATTACCTTGTTACTATCATAGGATGTCTTAGGTTATATGCATAAGATAACCCACATATGAGATTCCCTTCAAATTCTATACATACCCAATGTGACCAATGTTACTCCCTCCGTGATTAAATGTTTCTTCCCTATTGAGATATAATTAGTGTACTTAAGAAGAATCTACCTCGAGATTGAACCGAGAATGAGTTTCATGAATGTAACTTAAATATTTGAGTGAGACCTAGACTATGAAACTTGTTATAAGGAGAAATATATGGAAGGAGGAACCAAAATCCCATCATAAAATTTCAATAAAATATCTAACATCACCAATAACAACTATGGAAACTTTACACCTTTATAAATCTAGAATGTGAGGTAATAAAAAGTGAGCGTGATGTGTTGACCCTGATTAAAGTGTCAGAAATAATGAAAATAATATTTCATTGTAAAAAATTATATAAAGTTAATAAAGGGTAAAATAAGATTTAATAAATTTTTTTATAATATTAAATAAATTCTTGAAAAAATTTTAATATAAATTTGAAGATAGAATAAAACCTTCTCATCCAAATAGAAAAACATGGTTAGTTTTCCACAAAAACATTCGTCCAATATCTTGAGTACTTAAAGAGAGTGAAATGAATAAAAAAATTTAAATATATATAAATAACTATATTATAATAAAATACATAAAAATTTAGAGATATATATAATATAATTTCATCATCATAAAATTTATACACAAACAGTCACGGTAAAAATGAGACTATAACATAAAACTCTTACCTCAAATCCATCATTCTTCCTAAGCACTCTAAAAAATGTAAAATAAATTCCATTTTTTCATAATTAAATAAAAAATAATAATAATACCTATAATAACATCCATATTTTACTTATAATATACTATCACTCATTCATTACTAATATTTCATCATCATCATCATTTTAGATATTAACTGCTTTGTTTTTCATGTATGCTTTGGTTTGGCGGTTATGGTCCTTAAATTTTGATCATGGTTCCATCATATATATAATTAGAATAATGATATAAATAGTATATATATATATATATATATATTCACTATATACATATTTATAACTGTTCATGTAATGTGGTGAATAAAAATGAATACATCACTACGTGGATATGGTAGTCTGTACATATGCGTGAGTGGCATTTCCATTTTCAAATTGATGGAATGAAATAAAGGTAAATATTAATTCATATATATATAAGAAATATTAAAACATAAATATAATATATAAACATTAAATATATCATTATATCCAACCATGAATTATTATGGTGGAAAATGAGTCGTATCGCTACGTGGAGGCAGTAATCGACATGTACAAAGGAGAAAAATTTTCATCTCTAATTGGATTGGGAAGTAGTGGTAAATGGTTTCTCCATCATTATAATAACATATGATTTTATATACTATTCTGGATTCAATTTTCTAATTATAAAACAATTTTAGAGGACATAAAAGAAGAAATAAAATTTAATGATCCTGGTTGAGATCTATACCTATTCTTTGAGAGACCTTCGTTGGGTTACTTCTTAAGCCATGAGGGATTTTATTAAGAGAAGAAAATAAGATATAGTATTACAGTAAGTATTATTGGAAGTTTTTTAAATATATATATTTCTATATCTAGATGTCTTAAATTATGTGATTAAGGGATGAGAAGTGGTTCCCTTTTATAAGTTAGGGGAGGGACACATGGAATTTCTTTAAGGATTTTAAGGATTGAGGGTCACATTCAAGGTAAAGTGGTTAAAAATGGATTTAAATTTAATTTTAAGATATCATAAGTTTTAAATAACTTCAACCAAAATATATTTCAAAGGTTTGGGTAGCAATCCTGCCCTCATATCATGGTTTAATCCATCAAAAACCTATTTTATCCTTAATTGTGCTAATAAAATTTTAATATTTTTATTATTCATTATGACCAATGATTAAGTTAAAATAACTAAACTATATTAATTATTCTGACGAAAATATTTAATCCATTTTACCATATTCAATTTCTATAAGTGGTAGAATTTAATATTAATTTATCACACAAACCATAATTAATTCTCATTTTTGAAAAATAAATTCTCAAGCATAATACATAATTTACATCCATTAATTACATTATAAAATTTATAAAATGAATTTTAAAATATTATATAATATATATAATATATTAATTTCATTAGTAACCTTAATAAATAGAGATTAAATAATTTAGTAAGATAAAAACACATTGCGAACATAAAAACAATATTTTAGAAAACAAATTAAACCCCAAAAATTATCCTATACCAAAATAAATTATAACTATGATTACTCTATAATTAATAATATTATTTATAATTAAATTTTACTTAGGTTAATTTAATATCAAATTCAAAACGTAATGGTACATTTACTTGAATGGAAATGAAAATGTTTACAGAGATCAGTGTTTTTCACTATTCAGTTAAAAATAAATATTTTTAGAAAAATAAAAAAAAATAAACTATGAACAAATTGAATTTATGATTTTAAAAATTATATTAATTTTCTAAAAAAAATTATATAAATTATTGAAATTAATTATAATTTTCATGTTAAAAAATTTGATAAAAAACATTCTGAAAAAAAACATATTTTAGAAGAATAAAATGAATTAATTGATTCTTGTGTACTTATTTATTATGAATTAAAAAATAAATTTTGTTTAATATAAATAATTAAACATATATTTAATAAAATTTCCATTACTATCCATATCTACAAATTTAATGGCTAGGTTATAATTGTTTACAATATCACAGTTCATATAGACTCAGGTTTCTGTGTAAGACAAGGTATCGAATACTTTAAGATTGGTTTCAAAGGAAATACATATAAAAATTTGGGGAGTTACATTTTAACCCCTTTAATATGAATTTTTACCTTAAATATTATCATTATATTATATAAAAATGAGGATATATTTGCTTCATCGCATCCTTTAGTTCCCATGTTACTTCCTCAAATTTTCAATTCCACAAAATAACTTTAACCTAATGAGTAATATTTTCCCATTGAAAATTATCTCTTCAATCCAAATTTATTCAAATTGTTATTAATATGAATGAAAATTCACCAATGGTATTACCTCTTAGTTTAGTAAATGTGAAGGATCTGGTATGTACATCACTAGGAGTAATACATGGAATGCATTACGGACTAGAGGGAGATTTAGTCGGACTTCCAAGAAATAGGATACAATACATACTCGATAAAAATTCAATAATGGACCAATATAACTATGGATAAGATTTACCTATGTTCATAATCTGATAATATTCTTCCACGGTGAAATTCATGTGAAAAAATCCTTATTAAAATTGAATTCTAGATCTCACCGATCATTATCAGCATGAATCTTCTATCAATTATGATATGTCTTGATATGATACTAAATTAATTTAACCTTAACATGCATTTCCTCAGTAATATTAGGACTAAATATAATTATTTATCCAAATTCATCCTAGTATTTCATATTTCAATACCTATTATCATTCTGTGCTTTATAATGATCTATTTGAAATCTCAAGTGGAAGATATTGTTGTAATAAAACATCTCTAGATGATGTTTTAATATAAAAAACAATTGAAATCAAAATAACAAGATATAAATACATAATATAGGGTTTTAATCATCCTATTAGACTTACTAAATGTCTAAATATTATAATATTTGTTAAAACACAACACCGTATCTATATTTTTTTTATATTTATAAAAAACATCAAAGTAAAACTCAGATCTTTATCGGATACAATATAATTTGGTACCCCATGTAATGTTACCACTTCATTATTTTATATCATATAAATATGATTAGTAGATAAACATTATCTTATAGAAATTAATTTTACAAACTACTTAAGGTGATGGATTATAATCGAAATAGGATTATGTAAGTATTTTTTTTGTGAGTCTGAAAAAGAAATACATGGTAATGATTTACCATTTCCATTTTGGTATGGTTAATGGATGTAACATACCCTTGTACTTATTTATCCCAAAATTAACTTGTTAACAAATCATGCACTGAGATTTATTCTCTATAATATCACTCTTACTGTTGTCCCACCTGAAATACTATTTTAGTCTTATTAAATCTTCTTAATTATAAGATAAATAGAGAATTATGGGATTTGAGATTCTTCCAATGGTTCCTTCTAAAATTATTTTTTTATGGGACACATACTCGATTCATTAACTACATCGATCCATTGTAATCAATTTTGAACTCAAGAGAATTTCTCACCTATTTTTTCATCTCCACATACTCCCTATTTAACACTTTAATATTTTCATGGATAGATGACTAAACACTCATTTGAGAATGATAATGTTTATCCCCTTACATTAATATTTACATATGCATCCTTTTAAAATCAAAAAATACTATATATTTCATAATCTCAATCATAGATAATATTGTATTATCCTTTTGAATCAAAGCATTATCCACCTTCTTCATTTTCCCATAGTGGTAGTGTATTAAGCTGACATAATCTTTAATAAACTCCTACCATATTCTATAGTGTGTATTCAACTCTTTTTGTGTGACCATATACTTTAAAATATAATGACCATTTTATATGTCACACCCTTCTCCATAAAGACAATTCCACTATATCTTTAATGTAAATATTATCATTACTAACTCCAAATTATCTGTCAGGAATTTTTCTCTTAAACCTTAAATTATCATGAGTTATACTATATGAACATATCATTCTATACAATAAAACATCCTCGCCCTTTCTTCAATGTGAGATTATAAATAAAAAACCCTTATCCATTGTGGAGTACTGTGAACACAGTTGCACCAAACAGCCTTTTCTTTAGTCCCTTGAAATTTTCTTCACACTCATTAGTACAAAAGAACTTATATCCCTTTTGAGTAAACTTGTTTATTAGAATTGATAACCATGATAAATATTTCACAAATTATGGTTAATATATATCTAATCCAATAAAAACACATATTTTAGCCACTACAATTGGTCTGGACCAGTGTTCAATAACTATTTTCTTTGATTAATCCACCGATACACCCTTTCAAAAAATTATATGACCCAAAAATAAAGCTTTTATATAGACATAATTCACACTTTGTAAATTTTCCATACAAATTCTCCTTCCTTAGGGTATTCAATACAACACTCAAGTGATATTCATGCTCTTCCTTTCTCTTTGAATATATAATAATATAATCTATAAATACTACCTTAAACCAATCATGGAAATATATAAAGGCATTAATCATTAAATCTAAGAATATATAGGGTACATTAGTAAGAAAAAATAGAATCACAACAAATTCATAGTGTCCACACCTTGATGGAAAAGATATCTTAGGAATGTCCTCACTTATGACCCTTTACTGATAGTATCCAAATCGAATATTAATCTGGGAAGAATATTGATCTCCTCATTATAGATCAAACAAATAATCAATATAGGGTATAGTATACTTATTATTGATTTTTATATTATTAATATCTCGATAAGCAATATAGAGTCCCATTGATTCATCTTTCTTCTTAACAAAAAGTAAAGGTGTTCCCCATGGTGACATGCATGGCTGAATTAATCCCTTATAAATATTATCAAATAGTTTCTTGTTCCATTCATATAACTCAATTGAGATTATTATATATGGAGTCTTTGAAATACATATAGAACTGGGTATGAGTTCTATTAAAAAATCTACCTCATGATTAATTGTAATACTAAGTTCATATTCTATAAAGACATAAAAGAAACACCCAAATAATAAGAATATCATTGAATTTTAGTTTCTCCCCAACCATATTAGACATATACCCACCTTGAATAGTAATAAATGCTAATGAAAGTGATGTAATTTTCATTGGAATTTCATATTTATCCTTACACTAACAAACAATCATATGTTGGTTTTAAATATCAAATGTGACATCTCTTCCTATATAATTGATATAGGATTTATATAAAAATAATTTTTCGTTCCAAAAATCGCATGAAATTCAACTAGAGTAAGAATAACAAGATTTATAGTAATAACATTCTCACAAGCATCAATTATGGGAGATTCATAAACTTAATATGTGATCAGCATACCAATAAGATTTTATCTACTATTTTAGCATCTCATAATTGATGATATGAAATAACATTACAAGAGAGTTTTCATGATAGACATGAATTCATATAACTAATCCAAAATAATGTACATAAATACTTGAGCCTACCTATAACCACCATAACTATATCATTTTATATCTATTCCAATACTAAAACCAAAATGGTTAGAATGAACACCAAGAATCATTAATTATAGTGATTAATCATGAAATATGATTCATAGAATATCTAAATATCTCTCAATTATTTTAAATATTGGACATATTAGATTTAACATAGGTCATCCATGTTTATCATCTATTAAAATATTTCATAAGAGATCTTAAATAAAATGTTAATTAATCTAAGCATATCACCAGAGGTTTTGATGCTAGATGTGTAGTAAGGTCACATTCATCATGGGCTAGAATGATTGTCGAGATATACTCGACAAAAAAATTTCAACGTTACTATCTGTCGTGACTCGACCCACAGAGGTCCGACCCAGGACTACCCCATGCCCAACTCCAATAGGCCAGGGTCTAGAAACCAGCAACAAGTAAGAATATCCCAAAAATTAGTATAATCATTCTAAGTACACACACAAACACACACACACAGACACACATCACCAATCCCATATAATGTGAAATATAAAAACAACTGAAATAATGCATGCATTCATCTAAGATCCCTCAATAGAGTATGATAGTAAAAGTACTGAATGTAAAAAAATGGGTCAAAATAAAATCCAAACCAGAATCTATAAAGAGTATAACATTCTATAAGGGTGATAAATAAGTAAAATTAAATCTAAATAAAATAACCACAATATAATAATCTATATATATGTTCCACGTGCTCTTTGTCCTACCATGACATTGTAAAAATGGTCTTCATCTTCCAAAGACACAACATGTGTAGGCAAATCCCAAGTAAGGGTGAATATAATAATACATTGTACAAAAACCCAAAAACTCATAAAATGAATGGCCAAGTATAGTCATCTCAACATAGAATATAAAAATAAACTCATAAAAGAAACACCAAGATATACTTAAGAAAGACACCACGATACTAGGCGGTCATAACCAACTACCAACCACATGATTCTTATTGAAGAAATTATTTTTAAAATAGAATCCACTCCACAAGAAATAACATAATTGGAGACACATGAGGTAGAATTCCTGATCCTTTTTCCTCTAACAAGAATGCTCTCTGGTCAAGGAAGAACCTAATACATAGATAGGTTTTCACACCCAGAACTCTTTGGGGACACCACAAACCAAATCTGGATCAAACCACTATGTAGGAGATTGTATACAAATGATTATATGAACCATTATTGGTATCTCCTGCTATATTAAGGTTCAATTCCATACTCAATGAGGTCACACTCATTCCAAAAACACCACCTAGGAAACAAAATTGATAGAGGATCACACTCCAGTCTCACAGAGGGACACTACAACTCTATCTGAGACTCAGCCTCTAGAGGGGTTCACAATCCTGTGATGTGGATGTAATATCACTTTTTACCCTCATGGGAATGGACCAAGGGAACCTTATCATCCCATAATATTACTAACTAAGAACAAAAAGTGTAAAAACTCTCTTGAATGGGTTATACAACATGTACAAGGGGGTACATGGCATGTCCAGTTATCCCCATGACATCACATGTGGAAGATCCTTACACAGCAAGTAACTACCCATAAACACGATGTCTAGAATATGTACATAGTGTTTAGGGACACACGTTATATATCTTGTGTTGCCTGACCATGTCCATGTATGGTGGTTGTTTCCGTGTACGAGACTCCATGTGCTAAGTCATGTCCATGTCCAAGTACATGATGTTCCATATGGACGTGTAATTTTTTCTATGTTTTTGTAACTCTAGAAGTACACATTGAGTCTCATGGAAGGAGTCACATGGTGTCTGAATAATTCAAAATGATCATGACACTTTAATTTGTCTCTATCCCTATCGTTGTATGCAGGGGGCCCACATGACATGTAAACTCGGATCACACGCTGTGTTTCTCGTAGTTCTCTAAATCCATTCTATATCATCACGTTCTTTGTTAGACCGATCGAAAATTCCAAAACCTGTATATATGGTTTCTAATAGAATTTTAGTCTCTATTAATATTGATTACAGTCCAAAAATCCATTTTAAAAACTATCCATTGAGTAAAATATCATCGATTGTCAAAACCAGGAAGGTCGAGAACAAAAAATTCATCCAGTATTTTTCTGATCATTCACTACCATCATCGCACCACAACCACACCATCAATCACAAAAAATACCCATATTATTGATTTTTTTTCTAAATAATAGTTTTTTGATGATCACATATTGGGTATTCGTTGAAACATGGTCTAAAAAAACTTTCTATGATTAATGTGTGAAGATATGTGGAAGAAATCTATAAACCATAAAAGTGAGGATTGAAACACATTTTTTGTTTACTTGGACTCAATTTTTATTAAAAAAAAGATGAATGAAGAGGGATAAATTAATGAAAAAATAAACAATTCCATAAAATTAAATCTATCGATGATGCCCGTATCTATTAGGTTTTTGGAATTGAACTGAATTCGTCTAGGATTAAGAAAAGGGATGGAAATAAAAAAGAAAAACATTCTACCTGGAGTTTGGATTAATTTTTTATGTCGAAAGGTTTCATTTATTTCATCTAACAGATCCTCTAACTCAATTTTTGAAACTATCCATGATCTGGTCCCAATCTGTCATGTTCGATAAGAACACTCTCCAATGATTTGTCTAAATCATCATGGTTTGAGCAGACAACTAGGAGGAAAACCTATAATTTTACGTTTAATGTGTAAATTGTATCTATGATAAAAATAAAAATAAAATATTTTATCTATTTATTTTAACTATTACTATTGTGACTTTTTCACAAACGGCCTTCATCAATAATAATTATGTCACACCTAGGCTAAAACCCACATTTTGAACTCGATGGTGACCCCATATTTCTGATCAGGGACCATTTTTGGGAGTTATTCATCTATTTTAGGAAAACCATGTGGGTTATTTATTTATTTTATTTCAAAAATTTATATTGGGAACATCGGGCCTTGGAATCACCTGATGTATCAGCACATGGCCTCAAAGATAATTCACATAATATCCATAATTAATACATAGAAAATATAAGACATTACATACACCCCCACCTTATGGATTTTTTCCCTAAAAATAGATAAAACAATTTAAAAATATAACGGTATTGAGCTTTCATCTCCATATCTTAATCCCAGGTGATATTCTACTGATTCTCATGCTTCCATTAGACACTCATAAGTGGAATAAAAAACCCATGAAGGATCCTCTCTTTTGTATCCTTGATCTCCACTGGATAATCTTTAAATGTATCTCTATCCTCAATTTTTAGCTAACCATAATAGGTAACCTGTGAAGGGTCATTCATGTAAGTCCTCATCTATGACATGTGGAAGATTTCTTGTACCTGGTCTAATTACAATGGTAGATTTATGAGATATTCCAACCTACCAACACTATGCAGTATCTGGAAGATACTAATGAATCATGGAGAAAAAATTCTACCACAGACAAATATCTTCAATCAAAATTTAGGAGTGACCCTAATGAACATATGTTCTCTCCCCAAAAACTTCAGAAGTCACCGTCTTCAATCCACATATGATATATTTGTGTAGTCTTCATCTAATCCTAGATGATTTCAAACTTATTTTTAGTAGTTCACACCAACTTTATGCTCATGAGTGACGAATCTCTTGGGTTAGTCCAATAATGTGGTGACCTGTAGGTTCACCCCTAAAAATCCTCAAATGGTGTCATACAGATGTTGGGATGGTAGCTGATGTTATACGAGAACTCCACCAAAGTTATGTGATCCTCTCAACCATGGCCAAAGTCCAACATGCAAACTAGCAACATGTCCCCCAAGACCTGGATGATCTTCTCTATCTATCCATCTATCTGGGGGTGAAATTTCAGTCTCAATTGTATCTAAGTCCAAAAATACTCATGAAATATTCACAATAATATATATCTTAAGCGAGAATCCAATTCATTAATGATCACTTAGGGAAATCCATAGAGTTTTACTATCTTCTAAAAGTAGAGGTATCCCAAGCTCTCTACTGAACCCTTATCTTAAATAGCATGGAAGTGATATGATTTTGTGAGTCGTTCTATGATCACCCAAATTGCATCATGTTCCTTGGACATATATGGTATTTGTATCATGATTTCCATAGATATCTCCTCTAACTTCCATTCTTTCACCCCAACTGGTCAGTTAAAACCACTGAAACCTAATGCTCATCCTTCACCTACTGACAAGGGAGGCATCCAGAGACAAACTATGCAACTCCTTTCTTCATTCATAGGCACAAATATTGACTTTAGATGTCCTGGTATATCTTCTACAGACCTTGAAGTACTACCAAAATGGATTTATTAATCTCCCACAACACCACCTCTTGTAACGTTAATGGTACCATTTTCTGTCCTCTAAAAAGGATAGTTGTCTCCCCACCTTTAGAATACTCATAAGGGGCATGTCTGATGGATATATAAGTATGTAAGGTTTCAAAATTGGTATATCATCACTGATCAACACTGAAACATTGTAAAATATATGGGGTAACAACCATTGACTGAAGATATGAAGCACAATCCTTTCTCACTCAGGAAAACTTCAAGGAGGCTAAATGATCTGATGCCTCAGCCAAAAAATGAGAATAATATCTCATGACAAGATCAAATTATATCAAACTTCCCACTCCCGAGCTATATAAAATATAAAATTAATAGTTTTTGAATAAATATAGACATCTTCTCTATCTCACGTTAATATACTCCTATGATAATATGTTATTAAGACTCTTGTGGTCCTAAAAAAATGATAAAACATGCACCCATTAGGCAGTGTATCCACATATTCAATGAGAAAACTACCACATCTAACGCAATATCATGGATCATGTAGTTCTACTCATGTGGTGTCAAATGTAATTAACCATAGGAAATAACCACCTGTCTCTATATCATAACACAACCAAGTATGATACGTGAGGCATCACAGAATACTACTTACTCAATTCCCTACACTACATATCTCAATATGGGATCACTCAACATCCTCTTACTCTACTCCTAAAATCCATTCTATCATCTTTCCATCCACACAAAATGTTTCCCTTTCTAAGTAAAAGTTGTCAGGGATTCTTGCACTCTATAGAAATTGGGTACAACCCTTCGATAATGCCCTTCCTACCCAAGGAAACATTCCACCTCAATAAAAGTTTTGGGTGTCTCCAAAGAAACTACCTCAACCATTTCTAGAACCATGGAAACTTTAGCATTTGATTTGATGTTTCCCAAAAAGTGGACTTCTATAATCCAAAACTGAAACTTCGAGAGCTTCTCATAAATATGGTTGTCTCAAAGTGAGTCTAAGACCATCCTTTAGTGTCTCTCATGCTCAAACTCATATGCTAAGTACACTAGGATGTCATTAATGAAGACTACCCTGAACTGGTCTAAGGAGGGATGGGAGATTTGGTTCATGAGTCCCATGAACAATACTTGGGTATTATTTACACTCACCGACATTAGTAGTTACTCATAGTGATCGTAGCCATATCTGAATGTCATATTTGGTATGTCTGTATCCCATACTCATAGTTGGTGATATCCTGGTATGATTTCAACCTCCGAGAACCATCAATCCCCTCTAAACTGGTCAAATAGGTCGTCAATCCTTCATAGTGTACTCTTATTCTTCATGGTCACCTAATTCAAGTGCTGGTAATCCAAACACAACCTCAAACTCTCATTCAAATTCATAGAAAGAACACTTGGGGTACCTAGGGTAAACGTTGGATATTAAAAATCCCTTCTCATGTAAGTCCTCTAACTCCACCCTCGGCTCTCAAAGCTCTATGAAACTCGTCTCATATGTCAACGCAGGTATCAGTGCCACTTGGGGTGAAATCTGAAGTAGGATTCTAGCTCTTGTTGGGGAGGTAAACATGGTATGTACTCCAAAAATATATCCCCATACTCTGAAACCACTACAAAAAATTGATATCCTAAATCATCTACTAATCCAAGCGTCATTCGAGCCAACTGGTGAGAAATCAGTTGCACTCTCCTACTCCTAATCTATCTGTGCTCTTCCAAGGTCTCCTTTTCACCCACAAAAGAAAACATCATTCCATCACTACAAACAAATCGAATCCTATTCACAAATATTAAATCTAATAATGGTATATGGATAGCCATTCCTTACTTAGGATGACATCATAAGGCCTCATTGCTACAAAAAAGAGATCCATACCAAACCTCTCACCCCAAGCCTCAAATTTCACTATCATCACTAGTTCATAGTCATCGAGTCATATCCTATGGAGTCTCAAACATTAAGGTTCGCCACAATGGCTCAAACAAAGTATCTAAGTAACATACCAGAGAATTGGAAATGAAGGAACATATAGAACCTATGTGTATCAACACTACATCTATAATAGAAAGGACACATACTATACCTCATATCATCTCTAGATCCTCATGTTTGTAGGCCTTCATAGCCTATAATTGGCCTCTTCTATAGAGACATTTTCCTTTTACTCGTATTAATACTAGATTTTAATCATAATTAAACATAAAATTACAATCCAATGATCATAGAGTTTAGTTTCTTTATAAGATGTGTAAAATAATCAATCATCATAAAAATTTATTTTATTTTATCTCTAAATAATCTAATAACTTCAATTGAGAACCTATATCTAAAAAATATATCACGGTGAATACATGGAAAAAATCGATGAGCTAAAAAGACTAGTAAGGAAACAATAATCAGAAATCAACTTAGAACATGGGTTACAAAGAATCACATGATGACATAAAAGGCATGGAACATGAATTAATAGAAGGAATAATAACGTGTATAACAAGGTAACATATAAACATGAAATCATATGACTATAGAAATAAAATATAACATGACATAAACATGAGTCAAGGATAACTATCAAGACTATATAACATGGTGGACAAAGTCATGTAAAGGAATAAGGTTGACTTCTTATCCCAACATGATGTCTCGGGAGACTAAACATTTCCCAACGAATTAGAGCACTATCTTGGTGCACCCATCATAACATGTCCACAAATATGTTTTTCACCTTAAGAATAAACATAAGGGTTACCGATGTAAATAAATGGCTATCATAATCATGTCACAAGGCATAACAAATGATAATATCATAAATGTGTCCATAATATAATAGATTAAAAAAATACATGGAAATTAATAAGAAAAAATATACATAGATCATGATAAGTGAGCTAAAACTGAAGTGAATAAATTTAAAAATACTGTTTAATAGACTTTTGAAATAAAACATTTTAGTGTGGTTTAAGGTAAATATTACATATTCTTTATAACTAAAAAGGAATAAATTTTTTATGAAACCAGAAATGAACCATGAAAGTTTTTCACGATAAAATGAGTGTTTTTATAAAAATAATGATGGATTAAAATCTATTATATAGTGAACATGATAATGGGTAAAAATTCAGAAATTTCTCTTAAATCAGACTTACATATCGACAAAAATTAAGTACGGAACCTTTTAAAAACATATATATCCCTAAAATATAAGGATGAATTTATCTTGATACCTGATTTTAGAATATATACACAGTATTTAAATTATTTAAATGAAAATAAAATTTTATTTTATTTGGGTAAAAAGGGAGAAATAATAACCTGAAGGAATAATGGAGTTTTGGGTATAATCACTTAAATTATGTCTGAAATAATTCTTCACCTAATATTAATGTCTTGAAAAAACCAATTAAATACATTAATTAACGTATTCATAACTTTTTATACATGTATTTTATTTATTATAATTTTATTATGATCATTTATGTCCCTTTTGATGGGTTATGAGATTCAATTTCATCATTTAGGAGTGTTAGTTTCCTAGGTTTTCATGATCAGTTTACATATATAAGTATATGTAAAATTAGGTATAATTATGATATTTTTCTAGAACGTAACATATATTTTATTAATTATCTTATAGAATATTAAAATACCATTATTTCAAATGTTAGGATGATTCATTAGATTAATCATTAATTTTAATCATTTAGATTTATTTAGATTTATTTTATCATCAAAAACAAATTTTCTTTTATTACTAAATAACATGTATATATACTGGTTCTAGAACATTAATTGGTTGTAATAAATATAGAATAATAATCTTTAACCATACAAAAGATTTCATGACCAGAATTGAAGGTGTAGTTGAAACATGAAAGTACATCATCCATGACGGTGGTAAATTAGAACCTCATAGATGATGTTTTCATTCCTATAATAAAAGGGATAGAATACTAGAATAAATTAAATTGAAAATAAATTTAAATAAAAAAGGAAGTGGATTTTACCTCTTGGATTTATCCAATTTGAGAACCTCCATATAGAAATGGGTTTGGTAGTTTTATGATACCAAGATCTCCGGGATGTGGGAATGGGGCTTCGGAAGAGGTTTGGTAGAATTTAGACAAGTCTCAAAGAATGGTAGGTGTGATGAAATTAGGTGGATAGGGGTACTATTTATAGTGGAGTAGAGGGGTGTTTTTTTCATTATGATATTCATTAGTTAATTATTTTGGATCAAGACTATCAATATTTTGAGAATTATTACCAAACTTTTTAAAATAATTCGGTTAAGTTTTATATTAATGAGCTTACATTAGTGATTAATCAATAAATACTGTTCTTAATTTATAATGTATATATAGTAAATTATCATATTTTACTATTCCTAAAAAATAAAGTATTTCATAAAAAATCCTATAAATTCACCCTAACTATTTTTCATCATTTAAAATTTATAAACGAACTCCAATTTTCGAAAATAATTTTTTAAATATTTATACTTTAATTTTTAATTAAAATATTCATTTACTTTTAAAATACATATTTTAAAATTATAACTAATTTTATAACACTTTAAAAATTTGCGTATGGTTTCATAAAATTGTCTTAATACCATAAGACATCAAAATATTAATTTGTGGAAACATTTTATTAAAATAATTTTTCTATTAAATTGTAAAATTAACTATAATAATATAACTAAATATTTATGACTTAAAAATTGAAAAACTTAATTAATAAATTTTTATTAAATATTTATTTATTTATAATATGATATAATTATATCATATTATCATTTATGAGATTCATATATTTTATTTATACTTTCATAGTCTATATTACTATTCATTTGGTCATATTATTATTCCTAAGGGTAAAATTACTATTCCAAAGTTTCATGTTAATATACACCAAAAAAATTAAGTTAATCCTATCAAACACTAAATATATTACTGATCGCAACCATGTTTTTCTATTTTTCAAAATTCAATTCACAGAAGTTGAAAATTTATGTTTAATGGATAACTTATAACTATATCATTTAAATTATTATAATAAGAAAGCATTGTTTTGTATAGAGTCAGGGTTGGGTGCATTACATGCTATATCAAATTTATTTGTAAATCTATAGTGTGTTACATTATTTCCCCATTATGAAATTTTACCCTCAAATTCTCATTTAACATTCTATGTTGAAAACATGTGGGGTTACTTATCCTATTCCTATCCATTTACTGTAAAATAAAAACTAAATTACATGGGCTTGAATACATATCTAATAATAAAATAAAATGAAAACATTGAACATTGAAGGATAAACTTTTAAATGAATAGTTTGTCATTACTTTTGATTCTCAGGGTTTTAATCTTGGTTATCCATTATCTATTTCCTAACATATATTCTTATGGTCATTTTTCGTTCCCTTAATAATGGTTCAGAATGAGCTTATGAATTTACCCAAGCATATCCTCAGAGAGTGTCAAACTATGTGTGTATTGAGGCCCATTTTCTTATACCAGGTTACCCCAAGTCAAGACCCTAACACCTTGTTGGAGTTGTTTGTACTAGGTATATCTTTTCCAGATCCACATCCACGTGTAGTATTGAGACTGATATTTATTATCTTGGTAAATCACTTACCATATGCTATCAAAAATTTAGGGATGTTTTCTCATACTTAGTCTTATCTATATGGTTCTTACTAAATTTATCTAGTCCTAATGTCCAAAAATAACATGAATGTTCTTTGATACCAACTATAGAGACCCTCTCCATTTACCTATATTCATACTTGATTTTAATCATAATTAAACATCAAATTAGAAGACCTGGATCGTAGAGTCCGATGTCTTTGGAAGATTAGATACATAATCAAACAACAAGAAAACATCTTTTATTTATTCTCCAAAATGATCTCCAAACTTCCATTGAACTCCAATAGCATCATAGGATAACCTGGGGAATACATGACCAAAAGGGATCTGGTAAAAATCCCTATAAGAAAATATCCATATGAATAGAACATAGAAAAGTGGTTAAAAAATATAACGTGTTGACATAAAATGCATGGAACATGAATAGACATAAGGAAGAATAACATGGGAACATATAATCATGTCATTGTATGAATCTTGAAACAATATATAACTTGACCTAAACATGATTAAAGACTAATTTCCATGACTGTATAACATAGTGGACAAACTCCCATAGAGGAATCAGGTTCACTCCTAATCTCAACATGAAGTATCACGAGACAAAACATTACGCAATGTATTGGAGTGTTATCTTGGTGCACCCATCATAACATATTCATGAATATATGTGCCACATGAAGAATAAACATAAGGGTTACCCATGAAATAGAATGGGTATCATAATCATATCATAAGAAAAAACAAATGATCTTATCATAAATGTATCCATGAAAGAATGGATTAAAAATAAATGGAAATTCATAAGGGGAAATAGATAGATCATTATATTTGAGGTCAAACTGAAGTGAATACTTGTAAAAGTAGTGTTTAAGAGAGTTAAGGAATAAAACATTTTAGTGTGGTTTTGTGTAAAAATTAAATATTCTACAAAAAAGGCATAATTTGTTGTATAAAATGAGAAATGAACCATGATATTTTTTCCTGAAAAATGATCGATTTTATTAAAATAAAAGTGTTTTAAAATATATTATATAGTTTACATTAAAATGGGTAAGAATTTAACAAGTTCCCTAAAATCGGGTTTGATTATTAGAAGTAATTGAGTAGGGAGCCTTTTAAAAACATATATATCCCTAAAAGTGAAGGATAAACAGATCTTGATACATGAGTTTGGAAAAAATTCACATAATTTGGAAAATGTACATAAAAATTAAAGAGAAATTAATTTGGGTAAAACTAGAGAAAGAATAACTTGAAGTTATAATGGAAGTTCAGGTAGAATCTTTTACCTTATGTCATAATTCATTCTACACTTGATCTCAATGTCTTAAATAATCAAATTAAATATATTAATCAATTAATTAAAAAACCTTTTATACATGTATTTTATTTTGAATAATTTTTTAAGTTCATTTTGTCTCTTTTGATTGGTTATGAGATTCAATTTCCTAGTTTAGGAGAACTATTATTCTTGGTTTTCAAGATTAGATTACTTGTATAAGTGTATGGAAAATCAATTAGAATGAGTATAGTTGTCTCGAAAAAAAACTTATATGTTATTAATGAGCATATATAATATTAAAAAACCATTTTTTCGTTAGTGTGGATGATTCATTAAATAAATCATTAATGATAATTTTTTAGATTAATTTTTTGTTTTTTGATCATCACAAACTACTTTTGTAACATTATTAAAAAAAATTATATTTGCTGGCTCCAAAATAGTAAAGAGTTTTTAATACATATAATAAAATCTAGTTCAACCATAACAATGGTTTCATGACCAGCCTTGAACGTTGAATTGAAATACGAAAATAAGTATTCTATGAAGGTGGAAAATAGACACCTCCCAGACGATGTTTTCATTCTCAAAATAAAATAGAGAAGAAGAAATGAAATGAAATGGAAAAGAAACTAAAAGAACAATGGAAGAGGATTTTATCTCTTGGATTTATCCTCATTGAGAACCACCATAGGGAAATGGTTTTAGGCTTTTAATGATATTCAGATCTCATGGATGTGGGGGAGGGTCTTGGGAAGTGGTTTTGGAAGAATTTGGTCAAGGCTCAAATCATGAGAGGTGTGAGGAAATGAGGTAGTTTGGGCTGGTATTCATAGCAGAGTAGAAGGGATGTATTTTCATTATTATATTCATTAGTTTATTATTTTAGATCAAGACTATGTATAGTTAGAAAAGTTTCACAAAATATATTAAAATAATTAAAAGATTTTTGATATTATGGTGATTATATCAGTGATGACTCAATGAATAGTTTATTTACCTAATAATGTATATATACTGTAAATTATTATATTTTACAATTAACCAAAGCATCAATTTTTTTATAAAATTTCAAAAAATTAACCCTAACAGTTTTTTGATGTTTAAAATTTAAAATTGAACTCAATTTAATAATAATAATTTTCTATGGAAGGGTATTTTAGTTTTTAATTAAAATCATCATTTACATGTAAAATACAGATTTTTAAATTATAACAGATTTTATAACACTTTGAAAATTTACATATGGTATCATAAAATTTTCTTAAAACCACAAGAAATTAACATATTAATTTATGGATACATTTAATGTAAATAAATTTTCCATTGAATTATTAAATTAATAATAAAATTGAAATTAATTATTTCTAACTAACAGAAATTCCAGCACATAATTAGTCATTTTTTAAAATGATTTATTTACATAGACTATAAAATAATTATATCTTGTTGTCACATATCTGATGCCTAAATTTTATTTATACTTTCATTGGTGTGGTCACTATAAATTTGGTCACGGTACTATTCATAATGTTAATATTACTATTTCAAAGGGTCAAGTTAGTATTCAAGTAAAAATTATGTTGATCCTATCAGAATCTAAATATCTTTCTACTCACAATTATGAATGTCCATTTTTTAAAATTTAATTCAAAGATGTAGCAAAATTATGTTTAATATCTAGGTTATTACTATCCCATTAAAATTGTTATAAACAAAGTGTTGTTTTGTAGAGACTCAGTGTTTTGTCCATAACAGGATATATCCAATATATTTTTTAATCCTTGGGTTGTTACATCATCCGAGTACCATAGATTTATGAACCGGTGTGGACAGCCTTGGGGTGGTGGTGGTAATAGGATGAACCTCTGACACCCTCACTATGCCCTATCAGACCCTCAACCATGGTTTCCTCCCTATGTACCACCTTTCTCTTACCTCTGTATCCATCTCGATTGTCCCTCAACAATCTCATGATCAGTTGCACGGCGGTTCATACATTCATGAGCCAGATGTACCCAATCATCATAGGAGAAACACCTCCTCTCCCTCGGTAGATTTGAGAAACCCATGATCCCTCCACCATTGTCCTAAGTCCTAGGATCACCTATTGAATCGTATGATATGATCAGATCCCTGTGACTGTCACCGGATACCTACTGTCGAGGTCTCAGATACCTGGTTCCCACTACTATATCCCACCATTAGTTTTTTCTCTTCCCAAAATATCTATTCAAAAAAGACACTCTCAGAACCCAATAATATGTGGAAATGAAAAAGGAAACCAAGTTATCCCTGATGTCCCCCCACAAGCCCAGTTTAAAGGCCTGAGATAGGAAAAACTGACCCCACACTATATCTAATGAGTAACATGAGAGATCTATAAACCTCATTGAGTACTCTTCCATAGAAATACTACCCTGATAAAAATGAAAAGGCTCACGTTTGTGTACTGATTACAGTGTGGATGGATGGAACTACTCCCTAAAGAGACGCTCAAAGTCTATCTAGGAGATAGAAGTCACATCATGTGATTGATTCTCGATGATCCACCATTTCCTAGTAGATCCTTGATAAAGACTCACCACAAATATTACCGTATGGTTGGTAGGAATCCTCACTATGCAAAAAACATGAGTGAATAACTCTGTATAGACATCATCTACATGGGGAGTCTGGATCAACCTGAAACCTTGAAGGTTTCTTCCTCTACAACACATGTAATTCACTCAACCTGTGTTTATCCTCAGTTGGTTCCACAAGAAACAATGTGGCTCAACAGGTGGTAGTATAGATATTAAAACAATCATAGGTTCTATCTCTTGTACATTCCCATGTTCCAATGCCTCGTCACTCGGACAATCATCCACATTTTCATGAGGTGGAATACTAATCGGTTGTCTGTGTAGAGTAATCCTTAAACAAAACAAAATGTACCACAGTCAAAGAGTATATCTGAGAGATGACTCAAGAATTACATAGAAAAGGAAACCATTTTTAAATTATCCATGTTCCTAAATGTTTCCCTACAACTAATTTTTATATGTACCAAGTCTACGGGTAGTTGATCAGAGTCCTGATGTATGGATTCATCAATTGTCGCACCAAAACTAGAGTCCCCAGCCTGAAATATGAACTCGAAACACTAAAAATTGTTTACCCAAACCAATATCACTAACTTTGATCCTATGGTGGAGCTAACTACTCTGATACCACTCTGTCAGGAACTGACCTACCAAGATATGACCCTTTACTACCCCAAGAATGCCTCCAATGGGCTAGGGCTAGAGACCAGAACCCAGTATAAATATCCCACAAATGGGAGTCATTAGCCTAAGTGAACTATTCACATGCCCATATATTAAATCCCATACAATGATAAAATGTAAAAATAACCTAAACAATGCATGTAAACACCTATGATCCCGTAAAAGAGTAAGATATTAAAAGTAACAAAAGTCGAAAAAGGGTCCAAATATAGGAACAAAAAACCTTGTAGATTTTAATGTGCCCCTAGTGAAATGAATAAGTCAAATGAAATCTCCCAGTAATAACATTGATCTAGAAAGCTCACTTTATGCTCCACCTACTCTTTATCCTCCCAGTAGACCATCAAAATGGCCATTATCTTCATAATACATGACATGTGTTAGAAAATCCCATGCAAAGGTGAGTATAATAATTCTCAGTAGAACACCCCCAAAGAAATAAAAATGAAGAATCAAGTATAGTAATCTCAATAAAAGATATAATAATCAATTTTTAGAAGAATCACCCAGATATAATTTGGAAAGGGACCACACCCCAAGCGGTCATAACCAACTGCCAGCCATAGGATTCTACTCGAAGAAATTCTTGTTCTAGGAGAATCTACTCCACAAGCCATCCTATCATCAGATACACATGAAGAAAAGGTCTAGAGCATTGGTAAAGACACAATAAATTACACTTTTCTAATAATATCATGACACAAAAATAGGGGTTTGTGCCCAGAATCACTGGGGGCACCATGAACCCGATATGGATCAACCTGCTACATTGGGGATCATATGCCAATGATTCTGAAAGCTCAACTGATATAACCTTCTAGATTGAGTATCAAATCCATGCTTAGGTAGGTCATGTTGTTTCCATAAAATCCACCTAGGGAATAAGAGAAATATAGGATCTCACTCCAATATCACAGAGGGAGACCACTGCTCTATCGAAGACTCATCCTCTAGAGGGTATCAGAATATTGCGATATATATGTAATGGAATTATGTACCCTCGAGTGAATATACCAAGGGTACTCTCTAAAACTATACTGGTAAAAAATAAGAAAACAAAGTGTTGTAAACACTCTTGAAGGGGGTACATGTCTATACTAGGGTGTACACGAACGGCTACACCAGAGAGTACATAGAATATCTAGCAATTCCCATGAAAACCTGTGTGTAAGAGCCTCACACTACATGCATGTATGAATTTTCTTGGTGTTTATAATAAGTAAAAAACATTTAGAGACACATGGTATCCTTCCTGTGTCATCTATATGTGGCTACGTATAGTGGTCGTGTCCGTGTATCAGCCCATGTATGCCAAGATATGTCTATGTCCAAGTACACAACGTGACATTTAACCATATACATTTTCCAATGTCAGAATACTTCTGGGAGTACATTCCAAGCCTCATGTAAGGTTTCACATAGAATTTGACCATGTCACATGTTTTTGATACTTAACATTGCCTGAAACCCTAGCACCGCACCCAGGGGTCCACATGGTGGGTAATTTTTGATTACATGCTGTGTTTCTCATGATTATCCAGATCTATCCCACATCATTCTGAACTTATATGGATAAATGTTCCATTCAATAACCTATATAATAGGGTTATTTCAGGCTTATAGTTACAGGATCCATAGATTTTGGGTCTTGAATGCATTCAAAAAATGATTTATCTAGAAAAACATCATTGTTCATCAAAATCGAGAAGAACATGAACCAAAAATTCACATGCTTCACTTCTACTCATCCACTTCCACCATTGAACCTCAACCACACCATCAATAATGAACCACACCCACAGTATTAATTCGTTATACAAAAAAACTATTATACAATGATCAAATATCGAGTATTCATCAAACCATGGGCCAAAAGAAAAGTGTATGTGATGAACATTAAAATAATAGGAGAATAAATACACAATCCATGAAATTTAAGAATGAACCTCAGTCGTTTTTTATTTTGAATCATTTCTATATCATAAAAAATATGAAAAAAGTTGGATAAATCAATGAACAAATATGAAATTCCATCAAATTAAATCTAAAAAATATTTGTATATCAATTTTGTGTGTGTAATTGATCCGTGTTCAACCAAAATTATGAAATGTGACAAAAATATAAAATTAAAACATCCTAACTATAGTTTGTATTAATTTTTTATGAGGAATGTTTTTTTTCAATTCTAATGAGATCATCCAACTCTATTGGTTCAACAATCCATGATCTGGTCCTGATCTATCGTCATCTATAAAAAACACTCACCAACGATTTGTCTAGATATCTAGGGGTTGAGAAGAAAACCCTAATAGAAAACCTATAATCCTACATTTAAAGAATAAAAATTAGCAACACCAAAACTAAAAAAATTATTTATTTCATTTAATTCATTTAATTCATTTAATTCATTTAATTATACTAATATTTAATTTTTCACAAGTTGTATGTGCTGATAAATATTCTTTCACACCTAGGGTAAACGCAACATTTTGAACTCAATGGTGTCATCATATTTCTCATAAGTGACCCCCTTTTAGGACTTATTCCACTTTTTTAGTAAACATTACAAACAAACTATTTTATATATTTTATATATTTCAAAAATTTATTCTAGTTACACAAGGCCTTAGAATCGCATGTTGTCTTAGAATGTTTTCTCGAATATAATCCACATAATATCCAAAAATAATAAAAGATAAATCTAATCCATTACATTACCCCTATATAAATTTATTCAAAAACCATGTCCACAAATATTATCTATATAGGGATTTATTTTTTTAGGGAAACCATACATATTTCTTTACTAGAACATAGAAAGTTCTACTGTACTTAGGCTTATACTAAGGGTTCTCACTAAAGTTTCCTCATAACAGTTTCAAAAAGTTACTAAACATTTCCTATGATACAAACTATAGTGAAAAAAAGTTATACATAAATTATAAATCATTTTAGATTAATAGTCAACAATTTTTTTAATAATTCATGCTTAAATACTAGAGAGGTTTAGTATGTTTGGAAACTTGGATATGTAAATAGCTTGTACATATAAAATCTATATCATTTCTAATTTATATCCTTACAACTATCACCCTTATTATATATAAAATATATAAAAAACCTTCTTCATAATGTAGGTTAGGGGAACATAAGAAAGGGTGGATTGAAATGCTCAGTAAGGGTAAACATAAGAGATATCAATAAATGATCATAGGTGAACCTAAGATAAACATAAGGTTATGAGAACATGAACTAAACATTTGAAAATAATACCCATCAATTCAAATATCATAATCAGAAACATTGTATAAAGTTTTACCGATTGAACAGATTAAGTCATAAGAGTGTGGATTCATCAGTAATCAATCATGTTCCATGAAAACATATCATAATTATAATATAGAAGTTTGCGTCAAGAAAAATAAATAGAAAATAATTTCCATACTCATAGATCACTTTCAAAAAAATATTATAGTGGATTAATTTCACTACATTTTCAATGATTTCATTAATCAAGGTTTACTCCCAATATCATCTTATTACAGAAATTTCCTAACTAGACAAGGTTTACTCTCTATTCAAGCCCTTATTATCTCATGAGATATTCATATTTACCCAATGTAGTGGAGGGTTATAAAAAACGCACCCAAAATTGGTTTATAATGTTATCACCCATCCTTAGTTTATTAAATGTCTTCATGTACTAGGTTTATAATGGAACCACTCATCACATAATTAAAACCATGCATATTTTGGCCACAATATCATAAAACATTCATTTTATCATTTTATCATAACTCATTAAAAGGATATAGGTTTTAAAATCATTTGATATAAAAAATCATAGACCATCCATATAATGAAAAAATATAGTAACATTGTATCATATATATAGTAAATTCTAATACACATATCATGTTCTTTTATAGATGAAAATTTCTTTAAAACATCAATAGAACATTTTTTAAATAAAATACACTTTTTATTTGAAAAGGTTTATTTAGAATCTAAAACGCATAATATATTAGAGAAAAAATTTTATTCTAAAATAAAATAGTAATCTTGTAATGTAATCTTTAAGGAAAATATTGTTCATAATGTTAGATAAGGTCATTCATGTTGTGTGCATAAAAACAAAAAATTATTTCACGTTTTCAATAAAAAGACAAAAAAACCTTATTCAGAAACTTATAATAAGATTATATTAAATTATTTTTATAGAAATTAAAACATGGAAAAAATTTCTTTAATATATCCTTCGAGAAAATTAAAAACATTATAGGGAACATCTTAATGAAAATTTTGGCTTGAAATAAAATGTTCTTGATTAAAGATAAAAACATAGTTGGTTTTCATTAAAAACATTTTTTTAGTAACTTGAGTAATTAAAGAGATAAAAATGAAATAAAAAATAGAGATATATATAAATAAAAGGAATATAAGAAAATAAATAATACTTGGGAGATATATAATATATAATTTCATTATTAGAATCTTTAATGATAAAATTCCTAGTAAAAAATAGTTTCTAACATAAAATCATTTCCCCAAGTCCATCTTATGTTGTAATTAGTCTAAAATACTTTATAATAAATTTATATTTATTAAATTTATATAAAATAACCAAAATAAAACATATAATACTATAAATGGTAACTTAAAATATCTTATCACCTGTTCATTAATAATATTTCATTATAATCATCGTTTCAGGTATTAACTTCTTCTTTTTTGATGTATATTTTTATTTAGTGGTCATAGTCCTTGTACATTGATCATACTTTCTTCATATAAATAATATTAATCATGATATAAATATAATATATATTCATAATATACATATTTATAACCATTAATATAATGTGTTTATAATATATAAAATACATCAATACTTGGGAACAGTATTTCGTACGTATGCACAATTGACGTTTCCATTTTTCAATGGATGAAATTTAAGAATGGTAAATATTATTCATATTTCCATAATAATTATTAAAATATAAATAATATATCTATCATGATAACCAATCATTAATGATGGTTGTGGAAAATTATTTGTATCATAATGTGGATCTAATAGCCAACATGTTTACATGAGTGATAATTTTATCTCTAAATAGATTGAGAAGAGGTTGAAATGGTTTTGAAATAACCATTATTACATCTTATTATATTTATAATACTATATAAAAAATTGTGGATAAAATATTATTATATGAAGTATAAGAAGAAATAAAATTGAATGATATTGGTAATGATCTGTACCTATTCTTTCATAGATCTTCTTTGTCTTACTCAATAATCCTTGAATGATTGGTCTTATTAGAATACCATAAGATCTATGATGAATGGAAGGATTCTAAGAACTTTTTTGAGTAGGGATATTTTTATTTTGATGTGTCAAATTGTGTGAATAAGGGGGGAGAATAGGTTCCTTGTATATGTTAGGGGGGACACAAATGAAATTTCATAAAATATTTCAATGATTTAAGGTAACTTGAAGAGGTAAGTAGATCCAAATGGCTATGTATTCGAAGGATTTATAACATAATGTTTAAATATATTTAAAAATAATAATTTTAGAGGTGTGTATAGAAATACTACCCTATCTCATGTTTTTACCCCTAGTAATATCATTTTAACATAAACCATGGTAACAAAATTGAACTAATTTTACAATTATATGTGTCCAAAAAATAAGATGAAATTATAATATCATATTAACTATAATGTTTCAAAATATTGAATCCATTTTACTGGATTCAAAATATGTAAGTGGAATAATTTATTATTAATTAAGAACATAATACAAAGTGAAATGAATCAAAACAATGAATCCATTTCACACATTCAAATTCTATATGTGTCGAAATTTATTTTCAATTAATCATGTATACCGGAAAGTAAATTCATTTTTAAAAATTAATTTTTAAGTATAAAACATAATTTACTTCCATACCATACCTTGTAAAAACCACAAAATGAAATTGAAAATATTATATTGAATATATAATCTATAAATTTCCCAAAAACCATTAATCAATAGAGATTAAATTAATTTATTAAAATAAAAATACATTAAATGTATAAAAATAATTTTTTAGAAAAATTTCATTCTAAGCCCATAAATTAACTTGTATCAAAATCAATTGTAATGATGATTCTTATGAAATAAATTTTATTATACCTAATTAAATGAGACTTAAGTTACCTCAATATCAAATTAAAAACATAACAGTACATTCAACTAAAAATAAAAGAAATATTTTTTAAAAATGGTTATTTTTCATGATTTTTTAGAAAAAAAATATTTTAATAAAAATAATAAAAATTTATCCTAATAGAATATTGAAATTGTTTTTTGAAAAATGATATTAATTTACTCAAAAAACATCTGAAAAGGGTAAAATTAAATTATAATGTTCACTTTCAAAAAAATTATATAAATATTTATGAATTAAAAATATTTTTGAATCAAAAAATTACTTTATTGAAATTTTATTAATTATTTAATATGAATTAATCAACAGATTTTCTTGAATAAAAACCTTTATAAAAAATTTTCATAAACTATTTATTACTATTAATACCATAAAATTTAATGGCTAGTTTATAATGGTTTAGTATATCATTGTTCATAAAGACTCATTGTTGTGTGTAAGGAAAGATATCAAATACCTAATTTTTTTCAAAGGAAATACATATAAAATATTAGAATGTTATAATTCTTATAAACCAAGATTGGTGATAGATCCTTCACTATTGGTGATTAATATTTATATAGTAAGGAATTAAGATTCAAATATCATTTCATGAAACTAAATCTCATCCAACAGGGGGGATCTCATTAAATTTTATAGCCAATCGTGAAGCACCTTATTAAATAAAAAAATCCATCCACATAAAGTGTATCAAATGTTATCCTATCGGTAATTTACCATTGTGGAATTTAATAAACTCATTCAATGAACATGTAATCCTTATATAATAAATTAATAATGGAATATAACTAAATAAACCCTTGCAAGGATGATGCGATGGAAATTTCTGTTTTTAGAACACATTAATTGGGAAGAACATAGTCTAAAGAAACATCACAAGAAAACTTAACTACATTGGAAGGAATGTAATATCATTTTTTGTATTAAGGATATTATTTCACCAATATATCTATATAACCTAGGATAAAAGTATCACTGACATGAATAAGGGATGAATCAATGATTTTTTTTTTGAGATATTCATTTTTATCCCATCCACTTGAACTTTTTGAAGTTCAAGATCCACTCACGTTCATCTCATAGCCAAACCTCAGCTAAACTAGGAGGAAAATACAAAATATATCATAGTGTTTATAATTTTGGAAGTAAAATACTAATATTTACCATGTTAATTAGTCCCCTAATATTGATTCTCAACTATACCCACAAGATAATACAACTGGTTAGACGCCCCAGTTACAATATCTTAACAATTGGTTAGACAACCCTAGCCACTACTCTTATATGATTGGTTATCTTAACACATCACATCATGTGTAGTAGTAGTAAAATAAAAACAATAACATAAAATTTACAAGTCTTGGTACAAAGTAATACTCCATGTAATTCTAGTTATTCCCCCGAATATGGATTCTATAAAATACCCAGAATTGAATAAAACTAGTTTGACACCCCAGTTAGAATCTCTCAACGATTGATTAAACGCCCCAACTATTCTTCTTCTTTTAATGTTTAAACACTAAATCACAGGACTATTGTTATTCCTATCTATTTTTATGGATCATAAATAATGTTTAGTCATGTCTTAATTATTAATGTCAAAAATGTTTAATTTTGGTTCTTTATGTTCAATCATAAGGTTAACACATTATTCTGATGTTTATTCTATAAGATAAGAAGAAAAACATGTCCAAGTATGAGTCAATGATAGTTTAAGTCATAGAATCTATGTTATTTATAGTCATGACTCACTGATAGAATGTAACACCCCAAGCTTCCATGGTACGCTTCTCTTTGAATAATACAGTAGTGTGTGTTGTAGGCAACTTCGGGTTCTAACACACCACAACCAAACAGACTAGCCATTATGAAGAGTAATACCAACGTTTTGAAATTTTATAAATTTTATCTTTCAAAATGGACTTAATTTTTGGATTCGGAATATCAAAATTAGCTTAGGGGGAATTTTTGGTATTTTTATGAAAACTTTCAATTTTTTATGAATTGTGAAAAACACTGAGTTATAGTTTAAAACCAAATTTTTATTTAAATAATCATTTATTTTATATAAATTTATTTTAGGTAAAAATATGTACATAATGCCTATATAATTTCAATCTAATTAATTGGAGTCAGTTTATAATAATTTTAGATTTATAATTATTTTATTGAACTTTTCACCGCCTTTTACCCACCCCCTAGGAGAATTTGAAAATTCACATAAAACATAATTTTACCACTTCTGGAAGTAGAATTTAAAAAATCTGAGAGACATGGTTGATATCCTTAAAAAATGTGGTTCAATAAGATGAAAATAATTTTTGGTGAATAGTAATTTTTTACTTTTAATTACCATGGTTAAACGTAAATAGGGTATTTAAGGGTAAGAATGATATTACTATTAACCTAACCCATGTCCTAATTCTTTTGGATAAGTATAATTAGGCCAAAAACAACCTTAGGAATAAAATATGAACCTATTTGGTAAACCTGGATTAGATTAGGACATTTATTATTATTTAATTCAAAGAAGAGTTAAAAGAGTTCAAATCAATGTCTAAAAACTAAAACATTTTTAATATAGGGTTATAAATGAAGTAAATTTAACTATAAATATTCATTAGAAATTTAAAAATATTTAATACATAATCATATTTTATTTATTTATTTTATACATTAAATAATTTAATTTATTTATGACACAATGATGATGTAGTATTTACCTAATTTAGAAAAAACAAAATACCAAATAGTGTCAAAATTGACATAAAAGAGTTTTTAAAACAAATATTATATTATTAATTGATATTCTATTCCTAAAAATATAAGTTTCATCCAAAGGAATTATATAATGATTTTATTATCATTAATTAACCACTTTGGGTTCTCTTGGAAGTATATAGTATTTTTATTAACCATATAATATAAAAATACAAAGAGACATGGTAAATGTCAAACTATTTAACTAAAAGTTAAATCTAAAAGATAAAGTTAATATAGTGACCCAACCTTGTCTAAAACATATTGGTTGAGTTGTTTTCAACCCATCCCCACCTTATCCTTTAAATAATCCACTTTTGTGTCATTAGAAACCAAAAATGATTTTATTATAAAATAATATTTCTAGCTTTTCCAGAGGATCCCCTCACCCTTCTTATAAAAAGGCACTCCCCCTTCTCTCTAATTTACACCTTCAAATCCATTTGGCTCTGCCAAACTCTGCCCAAATACCCTCTCAGCTATCCCACCTTCGACTTAGAGACCTTAATTGTTTCATAATGCCAACCTAAAGAGCCCTTTTGATCTAATCCAAAGGAAGAACCTGAAGAAGAGGTAAATATTTCATCACCAAGTTCAAGTTCCTTTCTTCTTCCACTTCCTTTTTATTTGTTGTTTCCATTATAAAATAATAACTCTGTTATTTTCTATATAATGTGATTTTATTATAAATATGGTACAATAAAATTCATTATCTTTTCCATCTTTTGAATGACATGTCACCATACGTGTGTACGTACGGCTTATCGTCTCCACGTCATGGTGTAATTGTTATTCAATGCATTATTATTTGGTTGCATATAATAATGATGTGTTATTAATATAAATAATAAATATAACATGATAATGATTCTTTATATAAGATATACCATCCAATTATATATTATTTTAATATCAAAAGAATGATATTGTCGCTCGTGCGTACGTACGAATTATCGTCTCCACAAACGCGATGAGATTCATTCCCCCATCATATCCATTCAAGACTAATTTTCATTCAATGTTTAAAAATAATGCTTAAAGACTTGATATAATTCAGGATAGGAAATAGATACATTCCATCCATAACAAATATGACTCACATAACAAAGAATATAAAGGAAAACAAATCTCTTAACACCAGAAACAACGATAATACTAAGATATTATTAACAAAGCAATGTTAAAAGATCATATATGATATCATATTAATGTATATGATTATTTTATAATTTAATGACAATTATTTCACTATTATATAGGAGGTTAAATTATCCTCGACCAAGGAAAAGTACACGATAAGGGTTAATTCTACAATCTCTTCATTATCTGAGGTTTTTTATACGTAATTATCTACTCGGACCTCTTTATCATCAACGTCCATATTTCTTAAAAATGTATTTAAAAACATTCATACTAATTTATAAACTATGTTTTAAAGTCATTTATACCCTTGTTTTACATTTTATAATATGTTTATAAAGGAATCATTCCATCATTTTCCAAATAAGGTCCTTTTTAACCTTTTCGACAAAATGACAGTAAGAATATATTTTTTAACTTATACGACAGGTTCGGATATTTTCCACCGTTATAAAATTGTCAAAGCTTCCCTTACAAGATTATAAGAATATTTTAAAAGTAAATGTTTTCTTTTATAATTATTTAACTTTTTAATTATTTTAAAAAAGAGTTATTTCTCTCAAATAGTTTTTATTTCATCTATGTCAACATCCTTTGATAGATTTTAAGCTTATTTTAAGTTGATTTATTATGATACAAAACTTCCATATTGTATTGAAGTATATTTGATATGTTTAACTATGGATGTGTTATTTTTATACAATTCAAGGTTTATTGAGAATGTATTGACATTTTTTATGCCAGTTTTAATACGAATGTTTATGTTATGTTTAAATCTTTTCATATGAGGATTGAATTGGAATTAGTATGTGACGGGTGGAGCTTTATATAGCTCCTAGATGCATCGATAGGTCTCATGAGACAAACTAGTTTCTTGGAACATGGCCTTGACAAAATCTTATCTGTATTCCTGGCCCAAGGCCTTGACTATGTGGTTATGAAAGTCTGGTATTATGCATTCCATCATTATGAAAGTGGCTATTTATATTGAATGTGATTATTAGAATAGTAGAATATCCATGTGAGTAAGTAAATGGAATTATTTGATTTTATCTTTTTCATATTATGCTGAAGTTCAAGTTTCAAATGATTTTGTTTTAGTCTTATACATTTCCTTAAATGTTTATGCTTATTTATAAAATTTTCTGCTATATTTTTATCCTTACTATGCATCTGAGCTCACCCCTTTCTATGTTTTATTTTTTCCAAGATGCGAAGAAGTATTTTATGACTAACCTGTAGGGATATTCTGAGGGGATATGAGTGTGTTCTATGGAAACAATGTTGTTGTAGTTTTTCTTTTTTATGATGTAATATAATCCTTATGAATGTATCTAGTACTTCCAAGGATACTAAACTAATCAGTCTTTCGAGACTTGATATTTTGTGATCGTACCAATGTTATGTAATAATGCACCAACTCTGGGTAACTTGGGTTGGTGCGTTATAGTTGGTATCAGAGGAAGTTTTGTACAAACCTTGGAAACAACATTTAGATAAACTCTGATTAAAGCATATAACCCTAAGATAGACTTTGAGGATTAGTATAGAAGATCTGTCTAGAATTTTGGTATTGTAGATATTTTGTGAGTTTTCCGAGCAATACATCCTTATATGGATACTAGTAGGTAGAGGCAGCTCTGGCATAGATGTACCTAGGGGTAAACCTTGAAAACACCTCTTTGTGCTAAACTCAAACGGGAACCGGTGCACAACAACGGGTCTTGCTGCACTCTTGGTTAAGACACTCCTAGGGGATATGCTTAGGATATTTCTTATTTTCTTTATAAACTGTTAATAATGGTTTATGAGTATGTACTTCCTCAAAGAAACCATTTTTATTATTATGGATTATATCCATAAACTGTTCTTTTTATGTTAAGTTCTTTACAAGTTTAGAATTATGTATTGGGATTCATAAACTAATCAAGTGTATTCCATTTTTTAGAAATGGTGCCAAGTGGAAGGAATGGAAACCATATCAATTCACGCACTCCATGTAGGGATTTCCCTCCTACTAAAGATAATTATAGTGGAGCTGGTGATACAACTGTTGCTGATTATCTTATCACTATATTGGGACAACTCACTCAGGTTATGAATAATAACCTTACCCATATAGATCACCCTAATTCACAGTGTGGAGGATCAATGTTAGATCGCTTTATGAGGCAAAAACCACCAATATTCAATGGGAGTACAAATCCATTAGTATCTGAGCAATGGATAAATTCATTAGAGAAAATATTTCATGCCTTGGGGAGTAGTGAAAGGGAAAATGTTGTCATGGCAGTTTACAACCTCACTAGAGATGTTGATCAATAGTGGTCATTGATTCAAAACACAAAGGAAGATGATTAAGTATCAAATATGGAATGAAGGGAGTTTAAAGAGCTTTTCTTAGAAAAATACTTTTCGTGTGACCATCGAGCTGATATGGAAAGGAAATTTCTGATTCTGAGGAAAAAGGAGGATGAGAATGTCTCAAAGTATGATGCTAACTTTACAAGGTTAGAAAGGCATGCAGCAGATTATATACGTAACCCAAGAAGTAATATTGATCATTTATTTTATGGGTTAAAACCATTTCTCTATCGAGAATTACTCTCTCAATCCTACTTGTCGTATGAAGATATTTTCTCATGTGCTATCAAGAGAGAAAAATAATTCTCTAAGTCTTACAACAATAAAGAAAAGCAAGAGAAGAAGATATATTTTGAACACTCTAGAAATAGAAATAAGGGGAAGACGGGAAATGTTGAATATCCATCCTATAGTAAATGTGGGAAGAAACACCCTAGTACTTTCCTAAAGGGAATGGAAGTCGGTTACAAGTGTGGTGAAAAAGGCCACCATGCTCGTGATTGCAAGGCGAGGAAAGAGGTTATCGATGTTGAATGCTACAATTGTAGAGAAAGGGGGAATTATGCAAATGAATGTCCTAAAAGTCAAGGGAAATTACCTCAAAAAGGCCAAGGGATCAAGGCCATGCTTATGCTATCACTACTATTGAGGTTGAAGCTCTGAAAGACATGGTGGAAGGTAATTTAATGGTTTCCTCAGGTATAGAAAATGCTTTATTTTATTCTCAATCATCGCATTGTTTCATATCTTCCCTATTAGCTAAGAAAATTAGATATTTCCAATTTGATTTAAAAAGGGAATTTTCAGTCAAAAATCCTAAGGGAAGTATCATTGAAATAATGTTTTATGAATCAGTTCCCATTAGAGCATATAAATGTTCTTTATCTGCTGATCACATTGCCATACCCATGATTGAATTTGATTTAATCCTCGGTATGGATTGGCTTTCAGACCATGATGAAAAAAGTTTATTGTAAGAAGAAGGAGGTTACTATTTTTGATGATGATGATAAATAACACCTTATATTTAGAGTAGAATCATCACCACCTAATTTCTATCTAGATCCACCCCCAGTAGCTTAACTAAATTCAATTATTGGGGAGGAAGTGAATGAAATAACTATTGGTGAGGAAAGGAATGTTCAAATAGAGGATGTACCTATTGTGAATGAATATGTTGATGTGTTTCCAGAAGATTTACCTTTACATCCTCCAGAATGAGAAATTGTGTTTTCCATTGATTTAATTCCTGGTTTAAGGCCCATATTGAAGACCCCTTATTGAATGTCCATTGGTGAATTAGTGGAACTAAAGAAATAGCTAGAGGAATTGAGTAATAAGGGATTTATTCTCCCTTGTGTTTCTCCATGGGGATCCCCTGTCCTTTTTGTTAAGAAGAAATATGGATCTATGAGGATGTGCATTGAATAATGGTAGATCAATGCTATAATAATAAATAACAAGTATCCCCTACCTCGCATTGATGATTTATTTTACCAAATTCATAGAGATCAATACTTTTCAAAGATTGAACGTCGATCTGGATACCATCAGTTGTGCATGAAGAAGGAAGACATTCAGAAGACAGCATTTCGAACTAGGTACGAGCATTACGAGTTTATAGTAATGCCTTTTGGGATGACTAATGAACCCTCTATTTTCATGGATCTAATTAACAGAGTTTTCAAGAAATGTCTTTCTGAATTTGTAGTTGTATTTATTGATGATATCTTGGTATACTCCAAAATCTATGAAGATCATGAAAATCACATTCACATTATCCTAAAGACTTTTCGAATAAATGAATTATATGGGAAGTTTAGAAAGTGTGAATTCTAGTTTTAAGAGATTTTGTTTCTTGGACATATTTTCTCTAAGGATGGAATCTCTGTTGATCCTTCTAATTCAAGAGCAATCCATGAATGGCAGCACCAATGAGTATAATCGAGGTATGCAGTTTTATTGGATTAGCAGGTTATTATTGACATTTTTCCCAGACTTTTTCCCAATTGGCTAACCCATTAACGAATGTGACATGTAAAGGGGTTAAATTTGTTTGTCCAAAAGAGTGTGAGGAATGTTTCGAAGAACTGAAGAGAATATTAGTCAATGATATAATATTGACTCTACCATCGGGGAATGATGGGATTTTTATTTATAGTGATGCTTCAAAGAAAGGATTTGGTTGTGTCCTTATGCAGAATGATAGGGTTATTGTCTATGCATCACGAGAGCTAAAAATTCATGAGCAAAACTATCCTACTCATCATCTTGAGTTAGCAGCTGTAATATTTTCTTTGAAGATATGGATACATTATCTCTGTGGTGAAAAATGTGAGATATATACCGATCATAAGAGTTTGAATTATATTTTCTCACAAAAAGAACTCAACATGAGGCAAGGGAGATGGCTTGAACTACTCTAGGATTATGATTGCACTATACACTACAACCCGGGTAAAGAAAATAAGGTCGAAGATGCTTTGAGTAGAAAATATCATGGAGTTTTGAACAAGATGAGAGTTGAAAAGGATCCTATATACATGGATCTATTAAAGATGGATAGGGGATAACCATGGAAGGTGAAACATCAAAACATTTTCAAATGGTTGCCAAACAATCTTTAATAGAAAGGATAAAGTGTTCTCAGACTGATGATGAAGAGTTTCAAAAGAATATTAATGCTATGAATGATGGGAGATTGAGTGACTTTGTATATGGAGATGGAATTTAGAAATTTGGGAAGAGACTTTGTGTTCTCGATATACCTGATCTAAAAAGGGAATTATTGGATGATGCTCAGAGTTCCAATTTTTCTATACACCCTAGGAGCACCAAAATGTATAGATATTTGAAGGAACATTTTTTGTGGGACAACATGAAGAGGGAGATTGCTTATTTTGTGTCAAGAAGTACTGTTTGTGAACAAGTGATAGATGGAAGGCAATAGCCTAGAGGAGTCTTGAAACCTCTTCCTATACCTGAGTGGAAATGGAAAAATATTACGATGGACTTTGTCATGGGACTACCAAAGACTCCTAGAAGGAATGATGAAATATGGGTCATTTTTTATCGTCTTACCAAGTTAGCAAATTTTCTTGCTATTAGAGAAGATTTACCATGTGAACGTCTAGTAAGACTATATATTAATGAAGTGGTGAGACATCATGGAGTACCCCTGTTGATTTTTTCTGATCATGGTCCACATTTTACATCAAGATTCTAGAAAAGTCTTCAGAAATCCCTAGATACTGAACTTCATTTGAGCACTGCCTACCACCCCCAAACTGATGGACAATCAGAACAGACTATTCAAACCTTAGAAGACATGTTGAAATCATGCTCACATAAATTTCAAGGTATGTGGTATCAATATTTACCTCTGGTAGAATTTTCCTATAACAATAGCTTCCATTCAAGTATTCAGATGGCACTATATTAGGCATTATACGGAAAGAGATGTCACACACCAACCTGTTGGGATGATGTTGGTGAATGAAAACTCGTAGACCCAAAACTTCTGGAGGAATGAATGGAAAAGGTGAAGCTAATCAAAACCCACATAAAAGCAACTCAAAGTAGGCAGAAGAGATATGCCAATAATCGAATGAAGGATTTGGAATTTCAGGGAGAAGATCATGTTTTATTTAAGGTATCTCCATGGAAGGGTTTTATAAATTTCGGTAAAATGGGAAAATTGATTCCCAAGTATATTGGACCTTTCAAAATTCTAGAACGAATTGGGGTAGTAGCTTACCGGTTGGCAGTGCCTCCAAGTCTCTCCAAAGATCACGATGTGTTCCACGTATCACTGTTGAGAAAATACATGCTTGACCCAACGCATGTACTAACGTATGAGGAAGTATAACTGGATCTCGATCTGTCTTATGGAGAGGTGCATGTCATGGTTCTTCATACAAGAGAACAAGTGTTGAGATACCAGACAACTCGTCTGGTAAAAGGTCTATGGAGAAACCATAAGATGGAAGAGGAAATGTGGGAACCTGAGGAACTTATGATGAAAAACCACCCGAGTATTTTTATGCAGTAATATTCTAGAAATTTCGAGGATGAAATTTTTTGAATGAGGGGAGAATGTAACACCCCTAGCTTCCACGGTATGCTTCTCTTTGAATAATACAGTAGTGTGTGTTGTACGCAACTTCAAGTTCTAACACACTACAACCAATCAAACCAACCATTATGAATAGTAATACCCACTTTTTGAAATTTTATAAATTTTATCTTTCACAATGGACTTCATTTTTGGAATCAAAATATTGAAATTAGCTTTGGGTGAATTTTTTGTATTTTTCTAAAATCTTTCAATTTTGGATGAATAGTGAAAAACACGGAGTTATTGTTTAAAAATGAATTTTTATTTAAATAATTATTTATTTTATTTAGAATTTTTTAGGTAAAAATAGATTCATAATACCTATTTAAGTTCAATTTAATTCATTGGATTCAGTTTATAATAATTTTAGATATATAAAAATTGTAATGAACTTTTCACCATCTTTTACCCACCCCCTAGGAAATTTGAAAATTCAAATAAAACTTAATTTTACCGCTTCTGTGAGTGTAATTTCAAAAATATAAGAGAAAAAGTTGGTATCAGTAAGAAAAATGTGGCTCAATAAGATGAAAATAATTTATGGTGAATAGTAACTTTTTACTTTTATTTAACACGGTTAAAAGTAAATAGGGTATTTAAGGGTAAAAATGATACTATTATTATCCTAAAACATGTACTAATTCTATTGGATAAGTATAATTCTTAAAAAACATCCTTGAAAATAAAATATGAACCTTTTTGGTCCACTTGGATTAGATTAGGACATTTATTATTATTTAATTCAAAGAAGAGTTAAAAGAGTTAAAATCAAAGTTTAGTAACGAAAACATTTTTAATATAGGGTTATACACAAGATAAATTCGACTAAAAATGTTCATTATAAAGATAAAAGTATTTAATAAATAATGGTATTTTATTTATATTTTTTCGAAATTATATAATTTAATTTATTTACGACACAATGATGATGCAGTAATTAACTAATTAATGAAATATTAAAATAATTGACATTATAAATATCCAAATAAATGTTATTTAAAACTTTTTATTAATTAAAATAATTTTCTATGTTAATATGACATATTAGGGTTGTTTAGATGAATTTCATTTGAAGTAATAATTCTGGTATGAATTTATCAAAAACAAAATACCAAATAGTGTCAAAATTGACATAAAAGAGTTTTTAAAGAAAATATTATATTATTAATTGATATTCTATTCCTAGAAATATAAGGTTCCGAAAAAGGACTTATATAATGATATTTTATCATTAATGAACCACATGGGGTTCTCTTGGGAGTATATAGTAAGTTTATTAACCATATACTATAAAAATACAAAGAGACATGGTAAATGTCAAACTATTTAACTAAGAGTTAAATCTAAAGGATAAAGTTAATATAGTGACCCAAACCACTATAAAACCTATTTTTTGAGTGGTTTTTGACCCATACCCACCTTATCATTTAAATAATCTACGTTGGATCCATTAGAAACCGGAAACAATTTTATTATAAATTAATATTTCTAGCTTTTCCTAAGGTGCCCCTCACCCCTCTTATAAAAGGGCACTCCCCCTTCTCTATAATTCACACTTGCAATGCCATTTGGATCGGTAAAACTCTACCCAAATACCCTCTAAACTATCCTACCATAATCCTAGAGGCCATCCATTAGTCATAAATCCAACCTAAGGAGCCCTTTTTGTCAAATAAAAAGGAAGAACATGAAGAAGAGATAAATATTTCATCACCTCTTTCAAGTTCCTTTCTTCTTCCACTTCCTTTTTCATTGTTTTTTCCATTATAAAATATTAACTCCAGTATCTTATATATACATTGATTTTATTATAAATATGTTACAACCAAATTCATTATTCTATCCATCCATTGAATGACATGTCACCATACGTGCGTACGTACGGCTTACCGTCTCCACTTCATGGTGTAATTGTTATTCAATACATTATTATTTGGATGGATATAATAATGATGTGTAATTAATTTAAATAATAAATATAACATGATAATGATTCTGTATATATGATATACCATCCAATTATATATTATTTTAATATCAAAATAATGATATTTTCTCTCGTGCGTACGTACGGATTGCCGTCTCCATGAACGCGATGAGATTCATTCCCCCATCGTATCCATTCAAGAATAATTTTCATTAAATGATTAAAAATAATGTCTAAAGAATTGATATCATTCAGGATATGAGATAGATACATCCCATCCATAACAAATATGACTCACATAACAACTAATAAAAAGTAAAATGAATCTATTAACACCCGAAACAACAATAATACTAAGATATTATTAACAAAGAAATGTTAAAAGATCATATATGATATCAAATTAATGTATATGATTCTTGTATAATTTGATAACAATTATTTCACCATTATACAGGAGTTTAACCTATCCTCGACCAAGGAAAAGTACACGGTAAGGGTTAATTCTACAATCTCTTCATTATCTGAGGTTGTTTATACGTAATTATCTACTGGGACATCTTTATCATCCACATCCATGTTTCTTAAAAATGTATTTAAAAACATTCATAATATTCTGTAGACTATGGGTTAATTTCATTTATACCCTTTTTTTACTTTTTATAAGATGTTTATAAAGGAATCTTTCCATCATTTTCCAAACAAGGTCCTTTTTAACCTTTTTGACAAAATGAAGGTAAGAATGTATTTTTTTAACTTATACGACAGGTGCAGCTATTTTACACAGTTATAAAATCATTGAAGCTTCCCTTACAAGCTTATAAGAATATTTTAAAAGTAAATTCTTTCTTTTATAATTATGTAACTTTTAAATTATTTCACAAAAATAGATATTTCTCTCAAATAGTTTTTATTTCATCTATGTCAGCATCTTTTGATAGATTTTAATCTTATTTTATGTTGATTTATTATGATACAATCCTTCCATATTGTATTGAAGGATTTTTGATATGTTTGAATATGGATGTGTTATTTTTATACCATTCATGGTTTATGGAGAAAGTATTGACTTTTTGTATGCCAGTTTTAATAAGAAAGTTTATGTTATGCTTAAATCTTTTCATATGAGGAATGCATCGGAATTTGTATGTGACATGTGGAGCCCCCTATATCTCCTCGATGCATTGATAGGTATAATGATACAAACTAGTGTCATGGAACAATGCCTTGAAAAAATATTATTTGTAGTCTTGGCACAAGGCCTTGACTATGTGGTTATGAAAGTTTGACATTATGCATTCCATCATTATGAAAGTGGATATTGATATTGCATGTGATTATTTTACTAGTATAATATCCATGTGAGTAAGTAAATGGAATTATTTTATTTTATCTTTTCCATATTATGATGAAGTTCAAGTTTAACAGGTTTTTGTTTTAGTCTTATACATTGCCTTAAATGTTTATGCTTATTTATGAAAGCTTCCGCTATATTGTTATCTTTACTGAGCATCTGAACTCAAACCATTCTATGTATTATTTTTTCTAGGATGTGAAGAAGTATTTTATGACTAACCTATAGGGATAGTCTAAGGGGATATGAGTGTGGTCTATAGAAAAAATGTTGTTTTACTTTTTCATTTTATGATGTAATTATAACCTTATGAATGTATCCAGTGCTTCCAAGGCTACTAAACTAATCGGTGTTTTGAGACATGATCTTTTGTGATCATGCCAATGTTATGTAATACTGCACGGACTCTGGGTAACTGGGGTCGGGGCATTACATAGAACAACTCATCAATATAAAAAATGAATCACCGATAAAATGAATGACTCAGTGACAAAACAAATGAATCACCGACAGAATGACTCACTGACATAATGAAAGACTCACCAATAGATACAATAATGAGTCACCAATAATATTATTCACTGATAGAAAAAGTCACTGATAGTATGTGACATTGATGCACTGACATACCAACACATTGAGTCACCAATAAAGGATTCAATAATGCATTGACCTATCGACAGAGGGACTTACTGACAGAATGTCCTACAGTTAATACTTAGAAAATTTCTTAACTCTAAAAATTCAATCCTTTACCTAATGGTTGTATTGGGTTATTTAATTCTATTAATTTACTTGTATTACTTCTTAAAAACATCATTAACATGGATGTTTAAGGTACAAGGTACAACACATGTCTTAAACATTCATATTATCGACCTCTGTAATATAAAAAGAAATCAATGGAGAAAAAAAGTAGATGTGTGTGATATAGAGAACACCTATGAAGTAAAGTAAGAGACATACATGAAGAACAATCAATCCTGGTATCTGTGAACAAGAAGGATTCTGTAAGAACCAATTTCACATCATTCTTGCAGCAACAAACCCCAGTGAAGAGAACCTTAAAAGAAAATGTCACCTCACTAAAACCAGAACACGTAGCTTCCATGACACTCTGTTTTGGGTTCTGTTTCCCTATGTGGAATCAAGAATCACATATACAACACCTATGATGTCTATAAGCTTAAATCACATCACACATAAAATTATAAACCTTTTCTTATTAATTATTCCACGTTCTACACATTAATATTATTCTTTCAAGAAACATGCTTATTTATATCACAAATACATACTGTCTATTGAGATAAGATAAGGGATACAATATTTCATTACTCCCTCATATTTATAAATCATTTTTCAACAATGTATAATTGTAGAAGTGGTCTTCGTGTGACCTGATTTTACTTTGTTTCCCATGAATAACTACAATATAGGAATAGTTGACCTATAATACATTGTGTTGTATTGTGAACCTTGATCCGGGGTTTGGATAACATTTATTAATATAAAACACTTTGTAGCAGGTGATCACCAAGTTTAGAGAATTAGGTCTCTTTTTATAACTTCTTTTGAGTCAGAAAATTACTTTCAAAAGTTATAACAATCTTATAAATTGGTGTAACTAGGAATTAATCAATCTTCCGATAAATTAATTGAACATTAAAAACTCTTAAAAATCTTCTACATTGGTTAATTGGGATATTTAAATTTTAATTTGGGGGAATTTTTAGATAATTTTTTAATAGAAATTTTGATAGGAACTCAATTCACCCCATATTTAGTTTCCCGCTCCAACCAACATTTGGTATCATAGTATTTTTTTATCTTCTATGTTCAAAAAATTTTAAATATTTTAAATTGTGATTTTAGTTGTGTTTTCATGATCTTTAAATTTGTCTAAGTTCTAAATTTTTATCTCATTAAAAAACGTATTCTCTATTCATTATTGTGGATAATAGATTGGAAGGTGATGCTAGCAATAGACCTCTATTTTTTAAATGGAATTAATTATGATCAATGGAGAATTATGATTAAAATTTATTTAGAAAGTATGGATTTTGGAAATTTAGTATTCAATTGTAGATGAATATAAGATACATTCTACTTCCATAAATACATGGGATGGCCCAACTATTCCGGATTATAATAATAAGTGAAAAGATATGAATTATTTATTTTTCTCTTTAGGATATGAATAATTCAATTAGATTTCTGAATGTCAAATAGCCCATAAAATTTGGGATACTCTCGTTGTTTTACATGAAGGAACCACTTCTGTTAAGGAAATGAGACTTACCACATATATTGCTAAATATGAAAACTTCAAAATGAATCTTGATGAACTTATCTCTGACAAATATCTTGGGTTTAATGAAATTTTAAATACTATTTTCTCTCCCAAAAAGTCTGTTATAGCTATGGAACGACTCACACAAATTCTCATATGTTTACTGGGAAGTTGGAGGGGAACCCCAGTGTTAATTAAAGAATCCAATAACATCAACAATTTTTCAATAAAGGAGCTTATTGGTATGTTGATGATGTTCATGTAAGAATTGATTTTCAAAAAAGAAGAGGATTATGAAACTAAGAGAAAGTTAGTGTCTTTCAATACCACTGCTTCTAAACCCCCCAAAAAAAAGAGAAGGCACAAACTCATTCTGACAGTTCAAGCATTGAAGAATCATCATCTGATAATGATGAGTAAGTAGATCAATTATCTATAAGGTTTAAAAATATTATAGAAAGAATAAGTTCATTAGGAAGCCCTCCTACAAAAGAAAGCATGACAACAAGGGCAACTAAGAAAAGGACTTATTGATATGTAATAACTCAAATGAGATGATCTGTTATGAATGTAAGAGAAGAGGACAGGTAAAGGCAAACTATCCTAAGTTAATGGATAAGAAGAATTATGAGGACAAGGATAAAAGGTATAAGATGTGATTGAAGGCCATATAGAGTGATTCTGAGGATAACTCCAGTGAGTTAGAGTCTTCACATGAGGATAAAGGTGACACAGCTAACATGTACTTCATTAAAAACACTTATGAAGTAACCCTTGAATCTTTTCTACTAAATTCCTAATATTCTAAAGATTAATATGATTTTGAAAACAGGCCAATGAGGAAATGTTTTAGTACTAAAAAAAATTTTAAGACACATTCAATGAATTAGAAGATAAATATAATGTTTTTAAGAAACAAAATTATCTCACCTTTACTATTAAAATTGATCTTATTATATAGAAAGAGAATAATGATAAATTACTTAAATAAAATAATGAGCTTAAATTTTCAAATGAGTAGTCAAAAAAATGGCTTATAAAATTTTACCATTGGAATAAACAGTCTCATACAAATGATTAGTAAACAGGTTTCACCAAAATATGCCATTGGTAAAGGTTATCAATTAGGAAAAAGAAAATTTGTTAAAAATAATTTGGTATCAAAATATGGAAAATTAATCGTTGTACCTAGATTTGAGAAATATGTTGCAAGTTCCAGTAGTGGATAATATTTTACTTCTTCTATTTTTTCAAACCAAATAGAGTTTATTTTTTCAATACTCTACAAATTGTTTATATAAAATCCATGAAGCATGTAAGTGTTCCCAAAGCATTAATTACTAATATTACTGCACCCAATAAATTCAAGGGTCCAAAATATTTTCTTTTTTTGAATTGTATTTTTAGGAATCATTCTAAAGAGATCTGATAAAAGATTATGGTACTTGGGCAGTGGATGTTAAAGACACATGATAGGGGACTACTCGAGCATCAATAATCTTATAAGGATTGATGGTGGTCATGTATCTTTTGGTGACAATTCGAAAAGAAAATTAATTGTTCTTAGAAAAATTGGTAACACTAATTCAATTTTAATTAACAAATTACTTTTGTTTCTAGATTAAATTACAATATTCATATTATCTCATAGTTATGTGATTGTGGATTCAATTTAAAATTTGAAAATGATTCCTATAATGAGTTTAGTTATAAGAATGAGTTAGAATTTACAACTTTTAGAAATGAGAATGTTTTTGTTGTAAACAAGTATTCTTTAGTTTCTCATTATGTTTCTTGCTTAGTATCTTTCATAAACAATACTATCATTGGTAGAAGAGATTAGGCCACTGTAATACTCACTTAGAAATTTTACAAGGAAAGGGTTAGTCAAGGATCTTCTCATACTAGAATATCCAAATAATAAAGTATATTATCCTTTTCAAAAAAAACAACCCATAATATCTTTCAATCCAAAGAAATATAAGTTTCAACTTCTTAACTACTTCAGTTGGTTCACATGGATTTGTTTTCACCATTAAGAGTTACATGTATTAATGGGGTGCATTATGTATATGTTCTTATAGATGAATTACCGAGGTATACTTGAAACCTATTTTTAGATCACAAGAGTGAATATTTTTATTACATCACCTATTATACTAGGTCTGTAGAGAACCTAAGTGGTCCTATGATAAAAACCTTAAAGAGTGACCATGGCCATGAGTTTGATAACCTAGATTTTGAATATTTTTTCTCACAAACTGGTTATATCCATAACTTACCTTCCCATAGGACACCCCAAAAGAATGGAGTTTTTGAAAGAATAAATAGAAAATTAAAATAAAGAGCCTGAAAATTTCTTAATTATTATGAATTACCTATTTATTTTTTGGATAAAGTTGTAAATAAAACTTGTTATATAATTAACAAAGCCTTAATTAGACAAACTCTTAAGAAAAAACCTCTGATTTAGGGAACAATAGGAAACCCAATTTTAACTTCTTCAAAGTGTTGGGTTGAAAAGCTTACATCCTTAAAACAAATGAAAATATTGGAAATACATTATCCAAAAGTGAAGAAGTAATTTTCTAAGGTTACTCAACCTCTAGTAAATCTTATAGAGTTTTTAATTAAATAACCAAATGTGTGTAAGAATCGGTACATGTTTAATTTGATGAAATATATCCACATAAAACTTAAACCCCTTTTGAAAATGTTGATAATGATAAGTCATATCTTGATATAAATTCTAGACACTCTAATTATACTATTAAGGATGGTGAAAACCCCTCTAGTTCTAAAAAATCTCCAAAATCTAATCATAGTGATCCTAAATCTAAATATGAACCTGAAATAACTAGTCATATTTTCTCAAATCTATTATAAACCTTAAGAATCATCATTTATATGTTATAGTTGGATACATAGATAAAGGAACACATTGTCGGGTTTCTCTTAGGAACTAGGTTGAACATTAAGCCATATTATCATACCTTGATCCTAAAAACATTAATAATTCATTCAGTGATGAATTTTGGGTGATGGCCAGGCAAGAAGAGTTGAGTCAGTTTGAAGGAATTTTTTTTTGGAAACTAGTGGATAGACCTAAAGACACCTTGAACATATAGAAAAAATGGGTATTTGGAAACAAAGTAGACGAAGAAGGAACCATTGTGAGAGATTAGGCTAGATAGGTTGCATAAGGATGTATTCAAGAAGAAGGTATTGAATATGAAGAGACTTTTACACCAGTTGTTAGACTTGAATCCATTAGAATCATGCTAGCATATTCAGATCATATAAATTTCAAACTATATCAATCATATCTCAAAAGTGCATTCATAAATGGCTATATAGTTTAGGATGTTTTTTTTTAACAATCCCCTTGTTTTACCAACCCTCATTTTCAAAATAATGGTTTTAAGTTAACAAAGGATTTATATGGTTTGAAACAGGCTCCAAGAGAATGGAATTATAAGATATGTACTTTTCTTATTTCTAAATGTTGTACAAAATTTATAGTTGATTATACTCTCTTTATAAAAAGAATTTATAAATATGTTTTAGTAGTTCTAATATATGTTGACGATATTATTTTGGGATATTCAAATAATTCTTTATGTATTAATTTTTTTTAAATGATACAATGTTAATTTGAAATGAGTTTAATGGAAGAACTCAAATTCTTTCTTGGATTTCAAATATTGAAAAATAAAGAAGGAATTATTTTAAATAAAAGTAGATATACTAAATATCATTTAAACAGTTTATTCATTTTATAGTAAAAAAAGTTGTGATAATCCAATGAGTTCCAACTATAATTTAGATCGTGATGAAAATGGTAAATCTGTTGATCAAACCACTTATAGAGGAATTATTAGAAGTCTACTCTAATTGAATAATAGTTTTCATGACATCATGATCAGTGTGTGTATGTATGCACATTTTCATGATAATCCTAAAGAATATCATTTAACATCTGTTAAAAAAATTCAAATACCTCATGTAAATAACCAACATATGATTCTTCTATCCTAGAGGATAACCTTTGGATTTAGTTAGTTATTTTGTTACTGATTTTGGTGGTTGTAAGATAGATAGAAATATCACCTCTAGAACATGTCACTTTATGGGAAATCCTATAGAATCATGGTTTAGTAAAAACAATTTTTTTTTCATTATCTACTGCTGAGGCTGAATACAGAGCAGCTGGTATTTTTGTGCTCAGATTTTGTGGATAAAACACACCTTACTAGATTATGGGGACCAATTTAGACATATCCCCATAAATTGTGATAATACAAGTGATTTTAACATATAAATGAATATTCTTTCTAATTCTAGAAAAAAAATTGATGTAAGTCAGCTCTTTTTTAGAGAACGTTATCAAAAAGTTTATATAACTCAAGAATTTATCAGCACAGAACATTAACATGCTGATATATTCACTAATATATAGAAATATAATAGTTTGAGTTGAATCAAACATGAATTAGTGATGATTAATTAGTAAGGACCTACTATTAATAACTCTGTGAAAAACTATATATGGATGTCACACTGATAGAACCAACTGGTGATGTCTCACTGACACCGACATTATTGTCTCACTGTTGGCCACTCACTGGTGGAACCCACTATCTATATCTATTTTACTTTACCAAAATGGCATAGTTTTGTTTATGTCATTTTATTTAAACCTATTTTACACGATGTATGACTTATAAATCCCTAAATGATAAAATTGAGTTGATCCATCCTATTTCTTACTCTCAGACTACCACACTTACACTCCTACCCCTGTAATCTTTACCCTTGGACCTTTAACCTTTCTACATTCAACTGAACCTTCAAAATGGTTAGAGTAAATCATGTATTCTAAGGATTTTAATATTAGTCTCCACCCAATAAGAGGTAGAAAGAATAATCAAGAAGATATTAGCATGTTAATTCATTTCTTGAAAAAAAATATGGTAAAACCTGAGAGAGAAGTGTTTGATGAATGGTTTTTATCTAGAAATTCTCCTCTATTAAGAGTGTTTCAAAAATAAATGGTGGCTTGATTGGTTTTCCAATAATGAAATGTCATATTTTCCTAATCTTGTGCATGAGTTTTATCATCAAGATGAGTTTATCGTGGATGTTAGTAAGGTTTATTAGATCAAATTAGTAGTGATTGGAAGGAAATTATATTTTTCTTCGAGGAATTAGGAAGAATGCCTTAATGTACCACATGAAGGAGTATTTTATGACTACCACAGAAGTAGTCCACCCACAAATTAGTTTTATTTCTATGAGATATATTTGTGGGAGCATACAAGTAATAAGGATCAGAAAATTTCTATAGCTATAGGGTTGGTTGGAGAAAGTATACTTGTAGTTAAATTTAATGAACGCTAGTTAAGTCCCATTAAAGGGGACATTGACTCACTAAAATAAAAAGATGTATATCTCTTCTAATTTTTGAAGAAAGGGCATAAAGTGAATATATGTAGATATGTAATAGTCCATATTAGTGAGATGATAAAGACATATTATAAGAGTACTTCTTTGTTCTATCCAAGAATGATATCTACTATTCTAAATAAAATATGATACATAGCTGAGAATAAAAAAACCATTTCTTCTTTTAGTGGAGTTTCCTTAAATAAATAAATTTTCAAGAGAATGAATAAAACTTGGAATCAATGTAAGAGGTATTTGTTTGAAGATAATGAGAAGTTATATATAAAGTTCAATCATATTGATCATCCAACTAGGATAAGAGATGTCATTGGTCTTGTTCTAGGACCAAATGATAAGGTTGTTTATTCTGATTAAGAGGAATCTAAATCTTCTAGATAATATGAGCCTCCTATATGTGATAGGAGTGACCCAAATATTTGTGAAATCCCTAAGGGGATGCCTTTTTGACCTCATAGTCCACTGTTTGCTCTACCATCCAAGGAGACTATTTTGGATAATAATGATGATGATGATGATACTGAGGATTCCTCTAGTATGGAATATTATAGAAGGTAAAATAATTTAGAAGACGAATCTGGAGAATAAGAATACGCAGATAGAGAAGAAGAAGAAAGTGGTAGTGGTAATGGCTCTGACAATGAAGAAGAAAGGGATGAATAATCTAGTGATAAAAGTTGAGAAGGTAAAAGTGAAATTGAAGGAGATGATCCTGAGTATGAAAGTTATAGAATTGGTAAAAGTGACAATGATTATGGTCATCCTGTGGATAATCAAGGTTCCAATTTGGAATCGGATGGTCCCAAGAATCAAGAATAGTTTATTAAACCTCTAGGTGCTATAGAAGCTGATGTTGAGGTAGAAGAAGAAGTTGAGGATAAGAATGTAGAAATATAATAGGTAGGACCAGTACCTCAATTGGTGTATGTTATAAGGAGACATAAAGTTGAGGGGGAGAAACATTTGAGGAGAGATAAAATTGAGGTGGAGCCTCAAGCTAGGAAAGTGTGAGTTTATACACTCACTCCTTTGAATGCTTTTGCGTTATCGGAGTGGGAAATTTTTTTAGGTTATATTGATCTCAGTCAAGATTATACATATGATGGGGAGAGAATATATATTTAAAGAGGATTGGTAGTTAAGGAACTTCCAAAAGTTATATATTCTTATACTTTTGCACCCTTACTGATTTTAGTGCTCAGTGATTATGTCACGAAATTAGTTTTTGGATATTTTAAGGAATAAATGTTAGATGTTGTCAGATCATTACATCAACATCAAACTGCACCTGTAGAACCACTTAGTGATAATGATTCAGATTTTATAGAAGAAACAGTTGTTTCCATGCTCTAACCTTAGTTAGTTTTATTTTTGGAAGCTGATAAGACAGCTAGTGATATGGTTTTTGATGAAATGGCCAATCTTAAATTTTTTTAATCTAATTGATCAGTGAATACAAAGCCACTGTATACCAATATCTGCAATGTCATGACTTATCTCATGAGTCACCTATTGAGGATGCGACTCTAACTCTTGATTTGGACCTTCTGAAGTTTAAAGTCTAGGATTTAGTGAATAGTGCCTCGACATCCATAGATCCAATCACTATATTCCTCCTATTCAATCTTAAAATAATGATGTTATTTGAATAGTGGTAAGGGAATACCATTAGTTAGTAATATTCTATTCAGATAGTGAAAGCATAACACAGATAAGGAAATATGTGAGAAGCATTGTGCCAGGGGAATCTAGCTTAGAAGCTCCTATATCACACCCACCAGACATAGATATGGTTAGGACTATAGTTAGAGAAGAGCTGAGAACCATTATGGGAGTAATTGATTAGCAAATTCTATAAAAAATATGGCAGAATGGTGACCATATATATGACATGGTCATATATTATTCCAACAATACTATAGCCTCTCATGAAAAAGTCACTAAGAAAGTTGATTTTCATTTCAATATGATATACACAAAGAATCAGTTAGTTAGAAACTTGATGATTTTACTTGAGAACCTGATAATTTCTCTAGTGACCCAAGACATCAGATATCAGGTAAATTTACTTAAGGATTATACTCCTACAATTGAAAATTTCATTGAAAATAAAGAAGATTTCACAAAATCTATTCAGTATGGTGGGGATATAATCATGGATTTAAACACCTTTTTAAGCCATATTTACATTTCTAGATTACTTTGATTGTTTTCCCTCTTTCCACTCATATCAGACCAACTCAGGAACCTTTTATCTTGACTTCTTCCAAAAAAACTTTTTGGACACTCTCTCCTACTTATGATTTCAAGAAGATTTTTTCTATCATTTTTATGGAAGTTATTGGCCCTATTTTATCCACTAGTCCCAACTTGGCCCCTTCAATCCTTACAAGATTTACTTTTACCTCTCTCATAATTCATTCTGAACCTCTAGCCACTACTTCTAGATATACTGCATCAATTTCTTCTTCGGATAAGGGAAAAGAAACACTTGATTCCTCTCTGAATAAGAAGAATAAGTAGTTTGGATCAATTTTTTTATAAGGATTCTTTGGTGTACCTTTTAACTTTAATATAAAATTTAATATTCATTGCTAATGAAATATAGTATCTTTTCATGATATGATTATTTATTTTCTTCCTTTATCTTTATTCTTTAATGTGTTTACTCTTTTTGGTAATCCCAAAAGTGGGAGAAAGGAATAATCATTATGCATTAGTTTAACTATGGAAACATTATTCCATTATTTTCACTATGAATTTCACTCTCCATAATTATGCCTTAATTGTTTATGGGAGATAGTAAGAAGAATAACTACTTTGATCATTCTGAATCAATTGATTATACATTTTAATTCCATGATTCTTTATCATAATAAAGGAGGGATTTTTTCCCCTCTCCAGTTTTAATGATCTGAAATAATGTCAAAAAATGTTTATTAATGTCTTAATTGTTAAATTAATCTCTGTTTAATTATGATTATTTATGTTCAATAATATTTTTAACACATTTGGTTGACATTTATACTATAATACAAGTAGACAGACAATCCCAAGTATGAGTCACCAATCGTTTAAGTCACAGACTCTTAGTCGCCGATAGTCATGACTCACTGACAGAACAAATGAGTCTCCGAAAAGAGAACTCATCGATAGAACAAATGAGTCACTGAAATAATGAACGACTCAACGACATAATAAATGATTCACCGATAGAATGAATCAACAACACAATAAACCACTCAGTGATAGATACAATACTGAGTCACAAACTGTCTGAGTCACTAACAGAACAAGTCACTGATAGTATGTGACATCAATGCACTGAAATATTGATGCTTTGAGTCACTGATAGATGGAGTCATTAATAGAAGGATTCACTGACACACTAGCCTACCGACATAAGGACTTACTAGTAGAATTCCATGTCGTTCAATACTTTAAAAAAATTACTCTCAAAATTCAATCTTTTAATAATGGTCATATTGTGATATTTAATGATACTTATTACTTGTTTTACTTTTTTCAGAAATCATTAACTTGGATGTATAGGTATGAGGTACAACACATGTCCCAAACATTCCTATTGTCAACCTATGAAGTACAAAAATAAATTAGAAGATCTAAAAGACGATGTTTGTGATATAGAGATAACCAGTGAAGTAAAGAAGTATAAATACATAAAGAACACTCATTCTTGCTAACTACGAACAAGAATGATTTTTTTTTTGAACTACTGTCTTATCATTCTTGGAGAAACAAACCATATTGAAGAGAACCTTTGAAGAACATATCACCACACTAGAAACCAAAACACAGAGCTTCCACGAAACACTATTTTGGTTTCTATTTCCAGAAGTGGACTCGAGCCTCACATCTTCTACACCAATGAAGTCGAGAAGCTTCAATAACATCACACAAATCATTCTAAACCTTTTAAAATTATTTATGATCAATTTTGAACATTATTAATATCCATTCAAACAATATGCATTGTTGTATAACAAACACATATTTTTTCCTCAGCTAAGCTGGATGATACAAGATATTCTCACTCACTAAACTTTCTATACAATTTTTCACACACATATAACTATAGAATAGGTACATGTGTGACCTGATTGTTCTTTTTTCCCACAAATAAGACGACTTGGACATCCTTGTTTGTTGTTCTGAACCCTGATCAAGGGTGTGGATCAAGTTTATTAATATAAACTGTTTGTTTTTAGGTGATCATCTAGTGGAGAGGATTAGGTCTCTACTTGAGACTAAACCTCTTGTTTTATCTGCCCGGATTTTCAAATTTAGTTTTCTTTTTTTCACACATATTTGAAAGTATTAAATATTACATTGATAGTTAGTTTTAGTTAGTTTTTACAAATTCTTTTGAGTAAGTAAATTATTTTCAAAATTTATTACAATATTAAAAATTACTGTAACTATGAATTAATCAATCATTTGAAAAATTAATTGAACATTCAAAACTCTTATAAATATGTTACTTCAGTTAACTGGGCTATTTATATTTTAAATTAGTGTAATTTTTAAATAATTTTTTAACCAAAATTTTGATAGGAACGCAATTCACCCCACTCTTGAGTGTCCTACTATAACCAACACCACATATAGATGGTTAGACACCCAGGATCCATGCTCCTTCATCAATTTTGATCCAAATATGGAAAGATACACTTCTCAAATGTTCTTCCACCATAATAATGATGGATCTCATTTACTTTTGTATAATTATTCAAGGGAATCAATAATTGTTTGGAAACATATTTTTGTCCATGAAACTCTTTTTAGATCTTGAATGGTCTGAATTATCAACTTGAAATAGATGAAAAAATAAAATCATATTCTTGTAGAATTTCCCAGTTTTTGAATTCTTCTTTAATAGATAAAAATATTTATTGGGATTCTCAAAATTTTCTGACATAAAAAAATCAATATATCTCATAATATTCTACATTATACTTCATCACATGTATACAAACATTTATCCATAATAATAATATAAATTTCACATATAATATCTCATTTACTCCATGATTTAAATGTGTTATAAATAAAAAAATTATTTTTCTCAATTTAAGTACCCAAAATTTTTTGGGTAATTTTATTTATCCTCAAAATAATTTTAAATTCCCATTTGAATACCCATTTTCATTGAATGAACCTCATTTCATGAACTTGCAAGTATGTATGCATTCATTTGAAATACCATTTGTTCAATTATTCATTATTAATTTAATACACCTGAAGGACTCATGTGATTTTCTTTCTTCATTCGGAAACATAATATTAAATATCTAAAAAATAAGGGATCTATTTTTTCACATAGTATGTAATTCCCAAGGATCCCCTCCTATTAATATAGTGGATACCTATTTTTTAATTTATCATATATATTGAATATATAGGCATGAACTTTTGATGTTGAGACTATCCATTTAGTTCATATAGTATCAAAAACACATCCTTTGATCGTCATTTAAGACTAATTCAATATCAAAATTTAAATATATCAAAATAAAATATATTTTCTTCATATTTGAAATGATGAAGATCACATATCTTTAAAAAACATAACACATGTTAACTTTTATCTATTCATCTCAATAGATTTAAATGCATAAAAAGGGTATCTACATGCATGTAAAACTATTTTTTATCTCTAACCATCCAATTATATAGTGTGATTAGTGGTAAATACCTCACATTGGGCTACTAAAAATCAAGTTTATATAATATATCATAAATGAATGGATCTAATACATCCCATGATGTATGTATCAATCTTATGTTGATCTCTTCCATCATCAAAACATGGATGTGATCAATGCCTGATAATAAGAGATAATTTAATCAAGATTATTGAAGATATGTGGTGAATATTGGCGAGATAACCACATACAAATGAACCATTGAACAATGGATGATGGTGAGTTTGCTCATAATATTGGATGACACAGATTGATAGAATCATATGGCCCCATTATTTATGTATCTTTTTAAAATGGAGGAACAATGCATCATAAACTCACTCATCCTACATGAAAAACTTCTATGACTATCCTCTACTGAATTATGTATCTCATTCCTTTCACCAGTCAGCTTCAAGTAATGGGGTCTTCTATAAACCTCAAATGGAACTGACCTCACCCAGCACCCCTTCACCATCGTGCTTCCTTGCACGGTGGTGTGTCTTCTCTACTATGTGTAATGTGAATACTCTTTTACCCTGTATAGATTATCAGAACAATGCATTTCCTCACCCCCTACCACCCATGGTTATCTAGGTGGACCTTCCTCCTACGTGGTTAACCTTCTTCCCATATGTGGTTGATGGAGGGTCCTTGGTTGGCCAAGGGATGACCCATTATTTTTTAAGGACCTCTCTAAAAAATTTTAAAAACTAAATTCTAAGTAACTCAATGTAATTTTCATCTCATAGGAATACCTTATGAAAATAATAATAATTTTTTCATATCCAGCGTATTCCTTAAAACATAATTGAATTATTTTTCTTCTAAAATTCTCAAATAATTATTTAATTGTCCTCAAACATTGGTATAGATATTTCATGCAGGTATTAAAAATATTAATTCATTTAATCATTATAAAAAAAATATAAATATTATTTTCATAGACTTCATTAATTCCTCTTATTCATCATTAATTCATTATCCACTCATCTTTTTATTCTTCATGTTTTAGACAATGTGTCTTCATTAAGATAGGTCATCGACATTAAATAATAGATAAAAAATTATCAAAATTGAAGAAGGATTTATCAATATTGAAATTCAATATAATTTCATGAATCTATAACTATAATTCAAGAATTGTCACCTCATCACAACTTACCAAACACATATTGACTCATTTAACAAAATACTCACTTTGACTCAACAATATCCCCCTTTTTTATTTGTTGTCAATGTATCCTCACATCATAAAAGTAAATAAATGGTACTAAATTCTTTTATAAACCTTATTTAAAATAAAATTAAATGTATAAGCGGGGTTCTTTGCATCTAATAAATTTTCAAAAAACATATTTCCCTCCCTTATATGATTATTTCTTGGATACATCTAAGAGCGGGGTGATATCATATGGTTCTATTAGTAAACATTCAATAGCTGATCCTCTATAAGTGTACATGGGGTAAAACAGTTTTGAAAACAAAGGAGATGTAACAAATGGTGACTATACTATCCATAAACTACCATTAATGTTAAATCATTCTCATAAATTATCAATTATTAATTCAGGTGTGGTAAATAATTATCAATGAAACAAAAAATCTATCATTCTCTATAAAAAACATCAGAATTCTTATCTACAAGAACAAACAATCTCACCCTTTGTATAATATTTTAATCGACCAAACACTCCACATTAATAAATATGATTAATAAAATTTCTAATTATAGAAGATATTATGGTTATAATACCTTTAAAATATTTTATTCAAACATTCCTATAATTTAGAAATTCACTAGAAGTGAAAAAAATGAAAATTTCCTCACAAATTTTATCACCCTACGGGGATGGACTCCTATTTAAAATATCATGTAAGTTAGAATAATCAACTAAGGATAATCCATTTGTCATATTCAGTAAATAAATCCTCAAACCACTCCATTAATTCCGTGATTATTAGTTTCAAACTTATAAAATCATAAGGAATATGTAGAAACCTATTTGATTTCATTATAAGTAACACTCAAGGTGATATTTTCCTCTCAAAATTGTATAATCTCTTCATTCAATATCAAAAAAACCTTTCCTATAAAAAAATATTAATTTTTTGACTTGGAGATAACTTCTCATCAACTTTTTCCTCATTTTATAAATCAATTTGTTTTCCATTATCCTTAGCAGTGCAAGATTTATTTATATACACATAAGAGACCACTATCGATATTTTAGACCTACATACATATGATAAATGACCTTATCGGTAACATATTTAATAAACATCTTCAAAAAAAAAAAATTGGGTTGACATGATTTGGTGTAGTTTTTTACACCATGCTTCCATTATGTTTTTGGTGTCTTTTTATCACCAAACTCTCCCTTAGTTCTTGTAACATTCCAATAAGATACATATTATACCAAAAAGAATAGTATTTGTGTAAAATCCTTTGAAAACACCAACAATAGAATCTAAATTTTGATTTTCCAAATCAATTACAAATCTATCCAGTATTATGTTTTGACTGCCTAAATCAATGTATGACTTATTTTTCTTAGGTGGAAATTATCTTTTTGACCTCTTTTCTTCCTTCTATGGGGAAGAGTATATCTGAATATATTTTTTACACAAAACATATACTAGTTTATCTTTGAGTCCCGTATTATTTGATAAAGAAAATATTATTTTAGAATAATATTTTATCTTTTTTTACACACTTTATCTCACAAAACTGATATGATTCTCCTTTAACATCAAAATTGTTTTTGAAGTATTCTCTGACCTTATTCATCTCATGATAAATTGGGACACATATTTCTTTTTTATTGAAAAACTCTTCTTCATTTTCACCTATTTCCTATTTGAGAACATTGATATGTTTTTATTATTTTACTTCTATAATCTTCTATATATTTATCTCATCTTAGTATATTACTTTCTTCTTAACATACTCTTCCTTCTTGGTAGGGTTATTATTTTTCTCCTTCTCTACCTTCTAGTTTTTTTCTTGAGTTGTAAAATATAATCAAGATAAGATTAAAATTTTAATTATATTTTTCACTAAAATTATGTAATATATTCTCCATCATAAATAATTATTTATTAATCAAATTGTTCCTTTACATGATAAAAGAAACTAACATAATCCTATAAGGAACTACATAATGATGAATCGTCTTTTTCTTGCTCTTTAAATTTCACTTCTTTTAAATGAAGTGATTCTTATTCTCTTTACCTAATTTATGTTTCATAGTTTTCTCCTAATGCTTATTATATTTCAATTTTTCTTCCCTTTTCATTGCATAATCATATGAAAAGTATCCAATGCTATCACAATTCCAACACTTTGGTGGTTTTCTTCTTTTACCTTTAATTTCACTTTTCTAAACCTTCTTGAATGAAATGAAATAATATTATTAAATTCTTATTCTTCTTCTTCTTCTTCTAAATAACTAGATTCAACAACAAATTTTTCATTAATTTTTCATTTACTCTTTTCTTCAAAGGACATTTCAATTTTTTCTTTCTTCTTGAAAAATACTATTTCCTTAATCTCATAAGATATGAGTATATTGTATAATTAATCAAGAGACATATCTTCTCTTTCTTAATGAGTTTAAATTTTTGGAATTAAAATGACTATGAAATTTTATCATAAATTTTTTCATATTTATGGAATCTTCATTATTCTCACCAAATCTTTGAATGTTTCTTATAATGTCATTCACCGCTGAAATGTAGTCATCAATATTTTCATCATAATCCTTGTTTATGTCTTTAAATTGGCCCCTATGGACTAGTACATTTAATTATTTTACGTTTATATTAAATTTATAACTTATTTATAATTAATCCTACATTTCATGTGCAATTTGAAGACCTAATACCTTGGTAAAAACCTTTTTTATTAATGTATTATGATATAATTCTGAACCCTTCCATGAACCTATATATTCCTATAATCTTATTGTGTAATATAATCTCCTTAAACAATGGGTGTAAACCCCATTATTTTATTATCTCTCAATTCTATGCCAGGTGATGAAAGATGGGAAAACATCATATTCTTCTAGTTATGATAATTCTTACCCTCATATTTAGGAACGCCCTAACTATTGACTAAATTAAGATTCCACATGAATCATAATTATTCATAGATATTTAAGGGGAACCATAATAAGATACCAATTATAGATACTAGGCCGGATGAATCACTAAGAGAGGGAGGTTTGAAATACTGATTTTTTTTATGAGATATTTTCTTTTACCCAAACCTCTTGAACTTGTTGATGTTCTCCATCCACTCACTTTTATCCCTCAAATTCACCTTGTGTGAAGTAGTCATAAAATAAAAAAAAGCACATAGTGTTCATAAGGTTCCATATAAAATCATACTCTTTACACTATTGCTTAGTCCCCCTAAATGGATTCTTCACTATACCTAAAATTGAATAAAAGTGGTTAGACACCCCAGTTACAATATATCAGTAATCGGCTAGAGACTACAATCAAGAAGTCTATATCATCTGATTAGGCACCCAGGATCTAAACTCCTTATTCATTGTTGATCCAAATATGGAAATATCCACTTCCTTATATGTAAATCCTCAATAAAATAGTTGTATATATTTTAATTATGTCTGATTATTTGAGGTATTCAACTGTTTTATAAAAATAATATTGTTGCCTAAAAATTCCTTTCATACCTTGAATAATCTTAATTTTAATCTTCATATACGTGGTCATATTTGATCAATTTATTATATAATTTCATGATATTAACACCTTCTTTCATTAGTAAATATATTTATTGGGATTATAAAAATTTTCTTTCATATTAGATGCAAGATCTATCATAATTTTCTTCACAATACTTCAACACATTAATAAACACATTTATCCACAAGAAAAAAAAATATTTTTATTATAATATATGATTTATTCCATGATTTAAATGTTTTATAAATAATAAATTTATTTTTTTCAATTGAAATACCCATAAAGGGTAAGGTTTTTTTATTTATTCTCAAACTTATTTTAAATAACCTTTTGAATGCCCATTTTCCTCAAGTGAACCTCATTTCTTGATCTTTTTTGCTAGAATGATTTCATTTGAAATACTGTAACATCCCTTATTAACTTTTAATTAAATAAACATGAAGTGATATGGTGATTTTATTTCCTCTTATGTAAACATAATCTTAAATTCATAATATTGATGGTAATTTCATTGTTCGTGAAGTATGTAATACCCCCAAATCACCTCTTATTTTTATAGTTCATGCAAATGTTTTTCATGAATCGGGTTCAATTAATGGTTTTGGATTAACCCTTGATGTTGTGGCTATCCATTTAGTTCATAAAGTATCAAAAAAATACCTTTTATAATCATTTAATGTTGAGTTAATCGTATAATTTAAATATTTGAAAATCATGGATATTTTCTTAATATTTGAAACACTTAAGATCACTTATCTTTAAAAAAATTACATAGATTTACATTTATCTTTTTGCCTCATTTAGTTTACATTAATGAAAACCATTTATGCATACATGTATAATTTTTTTTTATCTTTACCCATCCATTTTTGAACTATGATTAATATAGAATACTCCACCTAGAGCTTCTTCAAATCAAGTATTTATAATAAATTTTATATTAATGGATCTTGGACTTCCCATAAAGCATGTATCAAGATTGTGATGATAGTATATATTATCCAAAAGTGGAGGTGATCTCAAAATGATCATTGGAGAAAATATTGACTCAATCAGTGTAGGTGAATTCTCAATAATATTAGGAAAACTATTACTAGATGTACTGTTAAATGAATGATTATGATGACGATTTACAGAAGATCGGATTGAAAAAATTGATAAAATAAAAATATCCTCGTTCTATTTGTGTCTTTTATAATATAGGAATAGGTTATTGTGCGCATGCTCATCCCAAATAAATATCTTCCATGGTTGGTCCCAACATAATAAAGGGATCCTTCCTTCTTCACCAGCCTTTTGCAAGTAATGGGGTTTTCTTCCATCCTCTACTATAACTAATCCATTTCAGTACCATTCTCTCATTATACCACCCCCACTTGGTTGCATCACTTATCCTCTATATTAAGGTCACATTATTTTATCCCATGTTATCTATGTTGTTGATATGAACACCCTCACTCAGCTTCCTCCCATGGATATCCTTGTCGACATGTATCCCATGTTGTTGAAATTTTCCTCATATTTTATTGAGGGTGGGTCCTTGTTTGGACAAGATATAGAAAAAAATTATAATTCCCACAAAAATACAAAGTAAAAAGACAAATATCCAATAAAATAAAAGTAGTTATTTCATGAATTGGACTTATTCATAAAAATAATATAGTATTCTTATTGGACTTCAAATTCATTCAAACATTACTAAATTATTCTACATCAAAAATCATAAAATAAATATTTGAATATCCATATGAAATGATAGGAACATATTATAGACTTCTTAAAAATATTTCATCAAATAATATTTATACGAAAAATATAAATATGTTTTTCATGTAATTTTTGAATTCATATTATTCATATTTAATTAGTTATCCACTCATCACATTCTTCATCATGTTGTAAATTAGGTATCATCATTAATGTAAGTATTTGACATTAAATAATGTCACAAAATCATCACAATTGAAGAAGGATTGATCAATCATGAAATTCAGTGTAATTTCATGAATCTATTATAATCCTTTAAGCATGAGCACCTCATCTCCACTTACTAAACACATTTACACTCATTTAAAACAAATTCAATACTGACATGGTCTCAATAATATCATTAATTTATGTGTTTCATATACATTGTTTTTTTGCACAAAAAACAATCAAGTGTTTTGATTTATGATCTAATTTAGTTCTATCTTGAGGAAATTATATTTTAGAAGATATTTTTTTTTCTAACTACCCTCCATTATTTAGGATAATACATTATCTTGAAATGTGATAATTGACTATTTTTATTTCCAAATATAATCATGTAGAAATTTTTGATATCATATAAATCTAAACCATTGAATAAAAAGTATTAACAAACCTTATGCATTTGTATGTGTATAGATTTACCTATCTTATTAATTCAGGTTAATAACACAAGTTATGAGTAGTGTAAAGACTTACACATCAATTTGGTTTGAACATATTGGTTTGGTGGAAGGAATAAAATTCCAAACTAACTAATTAAAAGCATCTATACTTGTCACGAACTAGGCCAGGTCGCCATCCGATCTGGCTCCCGACCTAGTCCGCAACATGGCCCAAAGGGCGTTCTCGATCCCCATGGGCTGGCACAATTTCCCAGGTATCATATGTAATAAAAGGGAATGGTTTACCCAAAATAAAAGATAAAAATACAACTCACAATTTAAACAACTGAAACTGGAAACAAACAAACAAACATGCCTTTAAACTATAAATCAAACCTAAAGGATTAAAACTTAAACCAACATCCAAAATTAAATGACAACCAAAAGAAACTAAAACTCTAAGTCCAACCTCTAAGTAACAATAGAGGTGTAGAATCCACATGCCACAAACACCAACCTCCCCAAGAAGACAATCAACGACCAAAATGACCATCGCTAAGCTCAACGCTTTGACCTGGAATACAAAAGAAAAAGAATCTACATACACCCAAAGGTGTATATAGTGTGTGATACAAAAGCCCAGTAGGATGTCCCCAATAAAAAGGTTCCATGCATAATTATTTAATGACCAATACATTTTTAATTTTAATTAAATAAAATAAGTAAATGCTGGAACTGTTTTAAAGAAAACAGGATTATGGAAAACAGTTTCAAATGGAACAACTTAAATTAAAACACACACACTCACTTTTTTTAAAAAAGTAACCCAAGTGTCACACTAACGAGCGTAATGTATCCAATGAGCACTAATACGGGAGAGGCCACATGGGTGTTAGCTATCTTGGGTCCCTAGATCTTCCTGTCTCGGTGAAACATAGCTTAAAAGGCCATGACCCTTAGAAAATGTGTCTTAGAAGGCCACGACCCTCAGAAAACGTGGCGTAGATTTCCATGACCCTTAGAAAATCATATGTTTAGTTAGTGTTGCAATCTTCAGTACTTCCATTGAAACTGGGTCAAGTCACCTCCAGAATACTAGCCCACTAGTCTAGTCCACCCTCCTAGCTACTCGGGCTTCCAAGTTTGTGCTCAAACAAGTTTCAAGTTCATGTCACACATAAAACTTATGCATAAAATCCAAAAACGGTACTCACAAACAAGGAATCACCATATTCACACTCAAACCCTCTTTTAAAACCATGTGCACGCCAAAAGTGTTTTTAAAACTCAATCTGCATATGTTACATACCCATTTAAACCATTCACACAAATAAAGAAATTCTTATCATTAAGAAAACCACCACTTACACACATAAATTCCATTTTGAAATAATACAGACCCCAAAACATTTTTCAAACATGTTTTACTTCATTGTCATAATTTATTACACCACATTAAAAATCATAAAGGAGTAGTGAATGAGTGTTACCAGGCCTTGGCACACACTAGAATAACCAGCTATAAATTCTATCACATTCCAACATCACACACACTCAAATAATGTTTTAAAGTGTAACATTCACCAAAAAAAGGTTTGATGGAAAACCCTTACACCATATGAAAAACACAATGGCATAAACCACATAATATAACTCGATAAAAATAACATCTTATAAAACAATTTAGAAGAAATTTCTTAGCGTTAACCACTAAACTCAAGAAAAAACTTCTTTTACGACCAAACACACCCGACACCATTTCAAAAAAATTGTTTGCACCACTTGTATGACTTAATAAGATAACCACACAATTCAAAAGTCACTAATAGAGTTATCAATAGAAGACACGCTCATAATATAAACAACCTACTAAAAAATTTCCAGCCCAAATCCAATTTCAAAGAAGAACAATTTCGCACTACAAAAAATAATTAAATAAAATCATAAAAGAAAATTAAGCTTGCAAATTAATTCATCAAATAATAATTAGAGACGGAACCTCCTACCTTAGAAGTAGTAACTCCCATTCCTTTTGCGAATCTCCAATCGTACCTCATATGCACCACACGCGAACTGAAAAGGAACCTAAACCAGAATTCAAACCAAATAGAACATCAAAACTGGACCAAAACCACCTAAACCCTATCCTGATAATATCCCAAAGGAGGAAACCAACTAAGAAAAGAAGTACGCACCTATGGAAGGGCTGCATAAAGATGACCGAGCACAATAGAGAAGTGTCGAAGGTGTGCCACACTGGAAAATCCGGCCGAGATCGGACGTGCGGCCAAGGGGGTGCAAGTTTTGTGAGGGAGGAGGGGGTCGATGGGTAGTGGTTCATCAAGGTGAAGGGTGCCAGTCAGATAAGGGAGTGGGGAACCAGAATATAGGGAGGTGAGCCGACAGTGGAGTGTTGTGCAATGGGAGGACTTCATCGGCTGACCAAAGGGGGGCGAGATCGCTGGGAGGCACTCGGAAAGGAGGGCAGTGTGCGCATTAGGTCACCAGACGGAGTAGGGCATCAGATCATGGTCGGCCGGGAGGGAGAGATGTGGCGCGAAACGGCCAGTCGGGAGGGAGAGATGAGGCATGGAGAATATGGTTTCAAGGGGGAGAAAATTCATAGGAGATAGAGATGGTGGAGGGGGTCGCGACGGGATTAAGCAGGGGAGAGCAGAACTAAACCCCAACATAAAAAAATCATAAAACAATTAACAACAAAAATGATAGTATTAAAAATAAAAATAATGATAATAATTATAATAACCTAAATATGATCTGAATAAACATAATAATTTTAACAAAATTTGATAAAAAGAATGTCAATCAAATTAACTTAATAGTAATATACTTTATATTAATAAACACAGTGAACATATTGATAATAATAATAATTATTATAATTGTAATAATAATAATAATAATAATAATTACTATTTTCATTATCATTAAAATAATTATTTAATCTTCCTTTTATTATCTTTATTTTTAATGAGTCGGGAAACTGCGTAGTTACTCCACACGACCCATAAAAATATTAACAGAAAGATGCTGATAATAGTAATAAACATAATAAAATTATCATATTTGACAGATTTTTAATTTAAATATTTTATTGATCATTTAACTTAATTAATTTAATAATTAATTAATTAATCATACACCAGGAAAGAAGCATGGTTAACTGGTCAAGGTCGTATGGAGACTGGAGTGGGGTTGCACAGCTTCGACTGCAGTGCGCTGGATGCACTCAAGACCATTACAAGCATTTTTAAATAAAAACTTCAAATTTTAAGTCGGGCTTAACCCCGGACTACCCGATGCAAAAAAATAATAAAATAACTTATTTAAAGATGACGAGTGTGAAAATTCTCCCCACCATAAAGATTTCTATCCCCGGAAAGCCACAACTAAGGCTGAGACCCAAAGTAAGAAACAACACCCCCATGAGGTCCAAAGAGGGTCCCTATGAGAACAAGAAAAAAAAGTCAGATGCATCAAGCTCAGAGAAGGTGACTAAAAGAAAACTTCATGAAACACATAAAAAGACTTTTTGATATGTGTCGCCCACCCCAAAAAGCTAAAACGCCTCTAGTTGACTGATCAAGGAAAAAAAACTCTCACACCCACGGAAACCAACTTCACAAGATAAAACACCTCAAGAAAAATTAAATGAAAACCACACCATTTGGTTGGAATTAAAAAACAAGGTCAAACCACATCTGAGGAACACTATTATCACTTATCACCAAGCCATATTTAAAAACAGAAGCAAAAGATCAACATGGGGTGGGCCAAGGGGCTCCCCACCATTAGGATATCATTGACACTCATGACGAGACTAGAATACCGACACAGGGAGGTTTGAGTGGACTCCCCACCATTAAAGAAATGTCCTGCACCGATTCATTCTAGAGATATTCGTGTGAGACCCAATATGGGTCTCCCCGCTATTAAGAACCTACCAACGCCCAAGAAGAGCCTAGAAAACCAACATGGGGAGGTTCAGACGGACTCCCCACCATTAAGGAAATGTCAACACCGATTTATTCTAGAGACCTTTGTGCGAGACCCATTGTGGGTCTCGCCGCCATTAGAACTAACAGAGGATACAGAACATTGAAAAATTCTCAATGGTGACCAAACACCCCACCACAAGGGGTGGGGAGGGAGGGGACTAACTACCGGGGTGTCAAAAGAATTACCCAAGACAAACCAGCATTTCCACACTCCTGGATGAGAATTATTCAAATTTGAGACAGATTTACCCAACAGACTCCCATAAGGACCACTAAAGCAATTTCATCCAGTGGGACGCAACACCCAAGACTTTAAGGCAATGAGACGAACATGCCTCCACATGGGCACGAAAACCTTATGCAACCAGACGACTCATTTGGAGTAGAACAACCATAGAAACAGTTTATACTCCCTATACTTTTAACACCGATTCCATAAATAAAGTTGGGGTCCCATACACTCCCGGTTTTCTTGACCACACACTAGCTTCACTCTGAGGCCTACAGCTGGAGCCCTGATGTTTCAAGCATCTCTTTCCTCGTAGTTAGGTATTGAAGCCTCCTGAACGGAGCTTCTACTTTTGGTGTCACACACAACCACACTACAACCGAGGCAACACCAGCCAACACAACACATTACGACATCAAACTGATCATACACGGATCATTCACCAACACAAGAGATGAAGTAGTTCATGCGCATCAGCCTTTGTCACACTGAATGAGAACACGACACCACAAATTGTCACCTGAACATGACCATTGATATTGACAAAAACATTATATGGGGAAGGAATTTAAACTGAGTCTTAAAGAACACGTGATTCCTCCAATCGACCGTAGCATCCCCACGTGGCTGGGTCTGCCACACTAGTGGCCGAACAGAGCCTTTTTTCTTAAACAAAACCAACGAAGGGCCAAAGGTCATTTAAAATAATATCCCGCACCGACAACCCTAGGTTGCTTCTGCCTTTGCACTTAGAAGAGAACTCACATTGCAAGTAGTCACCAAACATGACCCTTGTAGCAGATGAAAACACTAAAACCCATTCAAGACATTGGTAAGAACTGATAACTCTGAATCGCCTTCACCATTCCCTGCTAGAATTTCTTTCACCACTTCCATGGGAAACCATCAAACACAATGATGTAAAACTTCATACTTGATGACTCAAGATACTAAAAGAAACCAAAACTCCGGTCAACTCTCCTCACATATGTTATTCCGCTGCAAGAGGTTCTATCTAGCTGCAAAAAGGAGAGGTGGGTTCAATTATAGAATTCAAGGAGAGAGTCATCTGATCAACTGTAGGACTAGACAATGATGAATTTACAGTGGCCATACATCAATCGCCTTTAATTGCTTCATTGGGGGAGTACACTAGTCAAGAAATAAAACCACGGACCCAGCAAAATTTTTCCAATGGTCAAGACATACCAGAAGTGAACACTAGACGTGCAGGGGGAACCACTGAAAGGGCTTCTCGAATCACTTTTCAAAATAATCACTAACCACACTCTTTCAAACTAACATGCAAATAAAAATTCAAACTCAAGACACAAATCATTCAAAAAGGGCCCTCACCTCGAAATTTCTCACATCCGACATTTCCAAAACACAATGACACACCACACAAACTCTGATTATTAAGACACCAAATTCCCATTTAACAACATTTTCTTTTTGAAAATAAGTAAAGGTAATTGGTTGCGCAAACACCAATGTTGTCCCATGGGCCTCGCCCATGCATGTTCTCGTGCCGCACCGGCACCAACCTCATGTCCATCCAAGAATTCAACCGCTCATACCATTGACCACTTCTCTTTCCACATACACCCATGCATGTGGTTTCCCATGAGAACACCAAGGATCAAAACCAGACCTTTTTCCATTTTTCAAAACCAAACATTCAACCGACACTTTTCAAACCTTACACATCATTTCATTTTTAAAGCACTTAATTTGAAAAAAATTTCCAAGACCAAAACATTTTTACTTAAAATGAAAATTTCCACAATTCCAAAACAAAGAGACGAGGGACAATGAAAGAAGAAACTAGTTCTAGCGGGTGACTGGGACATATGGTTGGTGACCATATGCCAATCACACCACTGCCATGGAGAGTATTCTAGGATAGCGTCCCCAACTCCATATGTAATTCCATACCCTACGAGCTTACTGGGACCATTGACCCTACTCCCTTTTCATTTCCCTTAGACACGATTAACCGCAAGGAACAAAGACTCTGACAAACCTCAACTTACATTGGTAACTCGAGTCCTACCATGGGGTGTGCTGGCCAGGAACCTTACCCATAGCCAGGACATCGAGTCTCGACAACCCTAAATCCAGCCTACCATGACTCCATCCCAAAAGAACACAACCTTAGAGAGAAAACCAGCCTCTAATAGCATTTTTTCACGAACCAGGCTGGGTCACCATCAGACCCAGCACCCGACCTGGTCCGCGACATGGCCCGAAAGGCGTTCCGGATCCCTATGGGCTGGCAAAAGTGCCCAGGTGTCATAAGTAATAAAATGTAATGTTTTACCCGAAATAAAATATAAAAAGACTACTCACAATATAAACAACTGAAATTGGAAACAAACAACCAAACACGCCTTTAAACTATAATGTAAACCTAAATGATTACAACTTAAACCAACATCCAAAATTAAATGACAACCGAAAGAAACTAAAACTCTAAGTCAAACCTCCAAGAAACAAGAGAGGTGAAGCATCGTCACACCACAAACACCAACCATCCCAAGAAGACAATCAACGACCAAAACCATCATTGCTGAGCTCAATGCTTCGACCTCGAATATAGAGGAAATAGAATCTACATACACCCAAAGCTGTATGTAGGGTGTGATCCAATATCCCAGTAGGACGTCACCCAATAAAAAGTTTCCACACATAATTATTAAATTAAAAATTCATTTTCAATTTTAATTAAAGTAAGGAAGTAAATGCTAGAACATTTTTAAAGAAAATGGGATTATGGAAAACAGATTCAAATGGAACAACTTAAATTAAAACACACACACTCACTTTTTTAAAAAAAAAACAACCAAAGTGTCACACCGATGAGTGTAAATTAACAAATGAGCACTAATATGGGAGTGGTTTCATGGGTTTTAGCTATCTTCGGTCCCTAGATAATTGTGTCTCAGTGAAACGTGGCTTAGAAGACCACGAACCATAGAAAATGTGGATTAGAAGGCCACGAATCTCAGAAAACGTGGATTCGAAGGCCACAACCCTCAAGAAATCATATGTTTAGTTAGTGTTTCAATTGTCAGTCCTACCAGTGAAAATGGGTCGAGTCGCCTCCAGAAAACTAGCCCACTAGTCCAGTCCACCCTCCTAGCTACCTGGGCTTCCCAGTTTGTGCTCAAACAAGTTTCAAGATCATGTCACACATCAAACTTATGCACAAAATCCAAACAGGGTACTTACACACAAAGAACCATCATTTTCACACTCAAACCCTCTTTTAAAACTATACGCACACCAAAAGTGTTCTTAAAACTCAATCTACATAGGTTACGTACCCAGTTAAACCATTCGCACAAATAAAAAAACACTTATCATTAAGCAAACCACCACTTACACACTTAAACACCATTTTGAAATTAGACACACCCCAAAATGTTTTTCAAACGCAGTTTAGACCATTTTCATATTTTATTGCACCACTTTAAAAAAATCATAAAGAATTAGTGAATGATTGTTACAAGGAATTGGCACACACTAGAATAACCAGTTATAAATTCAAGCGCATTCCCACATCACACGCACACAAATAAAGTCTTAAAGTGTAACCTGTACCACCAAAAGGTTTGATGGAAAACCCTAAAAACATATGAAAAACAAAATTGCATAAACCACATAATTTAACAGGCTAAAAATAAAAACTTATAAAACTATTTAGAAGAAATTGCTTAGAGTTAACCACTAAACTCAAGAAAAAACTTCTTTTACGAGCAAACGCACCCGACGCCATGTCAGAAAAACTGTTCGCACCACTTGCACAACTTAATAAGATAACAGCACAATTCAAAAGTCACTAACAGAGTTATCAATATAAGACACACTCCTAATATAAACAATCTACTCAAAAATTTCCAATGAAAAACAAATTTCAAAGAAGACCAACTTCGCACTACACAAAATAATTAAATAAAATAATAAAAGAAAATTAATCTTGCAAATCAATTCATCAAATAATAATTAGATGTGGAACCACCTACCTCGGAAGGAGGAAATCCCAAACCTTGTGCGAATCTCCAATCACACTTCATACGCACCACACACGAACCGAAAAAGACCCTAAACCAAAATTCGAACCAAAGAGATCATCAAAACCGGACCAAAAACCACCTAAACCCTAACCTGATAATCTCTCAAAGGAAGAAACCAACTAATCAATGAAGTATGTGTAACGACCCAAATTTTTGGAATAAATTTTGTTACCTAACATTGTGTGTAATTTTATTTTTTTCTCAACAAAAGTTTTTCATTTAATAAAATGAGTATAATGAGACCATTGGGTTTAGACTATTATATGACCATTGGAAACTTTTTGTTACAATTATTTTCTATAAATAGAAGTGATCTTAATTAATATAGAAAGGATATTTGATGGCCCCATCCAGTAGTCTTGGGTTGATCGAAGCCCATCTGAAAAAACTCGGGAAGGAGGTAGCACCTTTGGGTTTTTCTCTAAACAATCCCAAGAAGAACTTCATCGTGTGAAGCTGGAATGGAATTGCCTTCGCGAGAAGTTCAAGAAAATAGAAATCACTACTCAGGCATTATTGGGCAAGCCGCCCCAAGATTCTATCAGCCTAGCTCACCTTACTCTTAGGTCCTATGATGGTGTTATAAGGGGTTATATAACAAGACCGTAACAGCCTTGTGTAATCCTTTGATTTAAATAAAAATTGTGATTTATACTTATGATGAAGTTTTTGAATTTTAAAATGTCCGAATAAATATAGTATGCATATTATTGATGAATTTTAGAAAAATTATATTTTAAAAATATTTATGTAAACCTTAAATAATTCAAAATTTGTAATGATTTTCAAAAAATGGTCTTCTACAGTTTTATTCAGTATGAAATTTAGATTCTAATAAGATCAAAAAAAATTTGATGAATAGTAATTTATGAATAGTGATTTTATGCTTAGGATTAGTAATGTGACTAAATGGATTAGTAATATCACTTAAAGAAAGTATTAATATAATTTAGGCACCTTGATTAAGTACTGTGATTCAAAAAAATAGGCGAATAATTGTTTCAGAAATTATTGGTTAAGTATTAGTTTTTTTTGTGAATAGTGTTTTTTATTTAAAAAGTAAATTATATATATTTAGAAAATTATTTTCATAAAATGGATTTCATTTTTGAATTCAGAGCAACGATATTAGGTTTTGGTGATATTTAGGAATTTTTTTGAAAAAAAAATGAATTTTTAGTGAATAGGGTTTTTATTTAAAAATTAAATTTAAAATATTTAGAAAATTATTTTCATAAAATGGAGTTAATTTTTGAAATCAGAGCATCGATATTTTTTTAAGGTGAAATTTTGGGATTTTCCTGAGAAAGATGAATTCTCATTGAATAGTGAAAATACAGTTTTTGAGTTTCGGGTGTTTAATGACATCATTAAAGATGTAATAATTATGAAATAATTCTGGTCGACATATGAATAGTAAGAAAAGGTATGAGGTGTCCCATGTGGCCAATACCATGGGAAAATACCATGGGAAAGACCATGGTTTTGCCAATACCACCAATGAGGTGTCCCTTGGCCATTAATGTTGTGTCCCCTCACTTCCCTTATAAATACCAATCCATTCTCTCATCCTTTCCATTCCAAAATCCACCTCAACGAATTTCTGGTCTCTTTACCTCCCAAGGAGCCCTCCAAAGGTTCCCTCAAGCCTACCAAGTTCCCAAACTTCAATACTTTGACGTTACTCTTCATGGTAAGGGATCCTACCTCTCACTTTCTTTTCAAGTACTCTTGTTTATGTCATTTCTTTTAAGCCCCATGTTCTTATTTTGGGGGTGTTCTTTTATATTAATATTAATTTTCATTTCATTTTCATATGATTATAGACCCCCTCTTGCTCTCATCATTTCATTTTATGAATGTTTAAGCGGCTTCGTTAGGCTGCCGAATTTTTGTAAGGGATTATTTCACTCTTCCCATTTTAAAAGTTCTATTTTCATGTCAAGTCTTTAATGTTTCTTCTTACCAAGTTGGGATATGGTATCTATATTCAACATACTATCCTTTTATGTTCACATTATGAGAGACCTTATTTAATCTTCTCAATTCATTTTTTTTGATGTTTTAAGTGACGTCGTTAGGCTGCCGAATTTTCATAAGAGAAGTCTTATTTTTGCCTCCCATTCAAATTTTTCATTTCATATGGTATACCCTTCAATATTCATTACCATTTTCTTATATCCTTTATATTATGTCCCTCTACTGTTTTATGGATCATTTATGAGTGGGTGACCCATGTCCCCTCTCTTTTCAATGTTTTCTAAAACCCTGTAACATAGCTGTTATGCTGCAGAATTTTGGTCTCAAAATGTCTTTCTCTTTTTCTCAAATTATTTTATTTTATTAAGTGAATACTCAAAGATATTTCTTCAATAGGGGTATTCACATATATATATATATATAAATGATCTATTTTAATTCTGGTATTTATATACATGAAGCCCACTTTCCTTTTTCTATGGGTTTAAAATGACATAAAAATCATGTCTTAAAAGCAGTTTTTAAAATGTTATGATTATGAAATGAAACCCATTTATTTTATGCTATATAGGTTATTTATGAAATTTTTTATGATGATATATGTAGCTCACATGATAATAAAGACAAATTTAAGGGTGCACCCTGATAGCGCTCCAATGCATTGGGTAAAGATGTAATCTCTAGGGATTGCAATTATAAAGATACCTTGGTGAATAAACTTGGTAATTTTTATTTAAATGACACCTTGGGGATGGACCTTGGTGATATGTTCATGATTATATAAGATAAATTTTTCAGCCACATCTTCATGATATGAAACATGTTATTTTTATTATGGTATCCCTCATGATATCTTTCTCATGATTTAAAGTTATTTATCATGACTTTATTGATGTATCTCAGGTTCACAAGTAAAATGGTTCTCTTGTTTCCCTTACTGGGCCTTCTTCTCACCCTTTCCTTTTATGTATTCTCCCAGGTTATGATATGATGTAATTAACTTAGGATAAACAATGAAGAAGCCTTAAAAGTGGTTTAGAATAATTTTTTATGTTGTTCTCGTGTTTTATGTTCCTGATTTCCAAGACACTAGACTTTAAATATCCTCTATTTGTAAAATGTAATGAAATGTTATGTAATAAAAAGGCAGGATTCTATAGTTGGTATCGAAGGATAGTTTAGTTATTTATGGAAATTAGGCTTTGAAAACTTTAGGAAGAACCCTATAGAAAAGTTTAAATATAGGAAAACATCATGGTATTTTAGTGAGTATTGAGTTAGTGGTTTATCAAACAAATACATCTCTGTCTGAATACTAGCAGGTAGAGGTGGCTCTGGCACAGATGGACATAGGGGTAAAACCCGAAAACACAACTTTGAGCTAGACTCGAACGGGAACTGGTACACGACAACAGGCATTGCTGCACTCTTGGTTACGACACTCCTGGGGGATATGTTTAGTTAATCGTAAGATTTTTATAAATCATTATGAAGGAATTATAGAAAAATGTAATTATATAAAAATGAAGTTTTAAGACATAAAATCATTTTTAGTTAAAATATTCTTAAATGAAATAAGTTTCTCGTGAAGGATTTGTTCTTTTAGAAAATTTCCCAATCATCTAGGAATATGTTGATGTATTTCCTAAGGAGTTACCCGGACCTCCCCCAGAAAGAGAGGTAGTGTTATCCATTGAACTCATACATGGATCTCATCCTATGTCAAAGACCCCCTATAGGATGAAAATGTGAGCTATAGGAATTAAAGAAACAACTCTGAGATCTTTTGGGGAATGAGTTTATCCGAACAAGTTTGCCTTCTTGGGGAGCACCAGTTCTCTTTGTGAAGAGAAATAATGGATCAATGCAGCTATGCATTGATTATATAGAACTGAATGGGATCATAGTGAATAAAAAATACTCTCTTCCAAGAATTGATGACTTATTTGACCAACTTCTTGGGACTCAATTCTTCTCTATGATTGATCTTTATTTTGGTTATCCTCAATTGAGGGTGAAGAATGATGATATTCCAAAAACCTACCTTTTGATCAAGATATTGGCATTATGAGTTTGTTGTTATTCCCTTTAGGCTAATGCACCTGCTATTTTTATGGATCAAGAATAATATTATTTTTGAAACTTATTTCAAATGGATACCCTTTGTATAGGAAAATTATTTGGTGATTAAATGATACAGGTTATTTTGGAAGATGTTTTCTCTTTTGGAGTACTATATTTCTAAGATACTACAAGATTCAAATTGTGGAGGATGGTTGATTTTTTTTTTTTTTGTAATAATTTATGTATTCATTGTGGACATATGGTGATTTGGGTTATTTCTGGAAAATGATGAACCTAGCATAGAGAATATATGAATAGGTTAATTACACTTTAGTACGAGACTTTAATAGCAGTCGATGTTATTTGGAGATAAATGCTAAGATTTTTTTGGGGAAGACTATGTGATTAAATCCTTATGAGTTTTGGGTTCCAATATTAGTTTTGTTTATTATGAAGAATTTTAAGGATGGTTGTGTATTGAATGGTATTTCTGGAACTTTGGGTACTTTTCTTGATGTTTGCAGATTAATAGTCATATTTCATTTTATAAAGGATTATCCTTTTTCGGGATTATTTGATCTCGTACTAACCTTTTTTGTTTTAGTTGATGAATAAATTCAGAGGAAAATATAGTTATTCTTTGGTGGATTATGTGATTCTCTAGATAATGATTCTTGTGCTGAGACCAAGTAATTTTGAATGTTCATTGTTTAGAAAAAATATTAGTCTTGGTGAAAACTTATTCAGGGATGAAACTCTAATTGAAGGTAATTATATTTCCTTATGTTTTTATTCTATGTGGTAAATTAATTCCTCAAAATTATGAAAAGGAACATAAAACAAAAACGTTGTTGGTTTACGTTTCTTACTGGGTAATCAAAGACCATTTAACACATCTAAAGTTTGTGATCTTCTTGTGGTTAATTTTCTCCTAATCATGTTTTCTGTCACTCTCCATCAGAACTTGACCCTTTGTTTTCTCTTCCATATCCATGTTTTCCTACATGGAATCCTAGTATGGGTTAACTTGGGTGACCTTTGTACTTCTCTTCCTTTCTATTAAGGTAATATTTTTACTGACACTTTTTCCGATGTGGGACTTTCAATGAAATTTCCAAGCCCAATTTGAAAATTGCAAGGACTCAATTTCTTAAGGGGGGAATATTGTAACTACCCAAAATTTTGAATAAATTTTGTTTCCTAACGTGGTGTGTTATTTTATTTTATACTCAACAATAGTTTTTCATTTAATAAATGAGTATGATGAGACCACTGGGTTCTGACAGTTATATGACCATTGGAAACTAATTGTTACAATTATTTTCTATAAATAAAAGTGATCTTAATTAATATAGAAAGAAGATTTGATGGCCCCATACAGTAGTCTCGGGCCGATCGAAGACCATATGATAGAACTCGGGAAGAAGGTAGCACCTTTGGGCTTTGCTCTGGACCAAGCACAATATGAACATTATCATGTGAAGCTAGAATGGTATCGCCTTCGTGAGAATTTCAAGCTGATAGAAATCACTACTCGGGAAATTTTGGCTGAGCCACCCCAAGATTCTATCAGCCAAGAACACCTTATTCTTAGGTCTTATGCTGGTGTTATAAGGGGTTATGTAACGAGACCGTAACTGCCTTGTGTAGTCCTTCGGTTTGAATAAAAATTTTGATTTCTTCTTATGATGAAGTTTCTGAATTTTCAAATTTTTTGGATAAATATAGTATGCATATTATTGATGAATTTTAGAAAAAGGATATTTTAAAAATATTTTTGTAAACCTTAAATAATAAAAAATGGGTAATGATTTTTAAAAAATGGTCTTCTACAATTGTGTTCAGTATGAAATTTCGTGTCTAATAAGATCAACTTAATTTTTTGATGAATAGTAATTTATGAATACTGATTTTATGCTTAGGATAAGTAATGTGACCAAATGGATTAGTAATATCACTTAAAGAATATTTTAATATAAATTAGGCACCTGGATTAAGTAATGTGATTCAATAAAATAGGTAAATAAATGTTTCAGAAATTATTGGTTAAGTATTAGTTTTTTTTGGGTGAATAGTGTTTTTAATTTAAAAATTAAATTTAAAATATTTAGAAAATTATTTTCATAAATTTGAGTTCATTTTTGAATTCAGAGCATCGATATTAGGTTATGGTGATATTTGAGGATTTTTCTGAAAAAAATAAATTTTCATTGAAGTGTTTTTATTTAAAAATTAAATTAAAAATATTTAGAAAATTATTTTCATAAAATGGATTTCATTTTTGGAATCAGAGCATTGACATTTTGTTATGGTGAAATTTTGGGATTTTTCTGAGAAAGTTGAATTTTCGGTGAATAGTGAAATTACAGTTTTTGAGTTTCGGGTGTTTAATGACATCATTAAAGATGTAATAAGTATGAAATAAATTTTTTCGACTTATGAATAGTAATAAAAGGTATGAGGTGTCTCAAGTGGCCAATACCATGGGAAAATACCATTGGAAAGACCATGGTTTTGCCAATACCACCAATGAGGTGTCCCCTGGCCATTAATGCCTTGTCCCCTCACTTCCCTTAAAAATACCACGCCATTCTCTCATCCTTTTCATTTAAAAATCCTCCTAAACAAATTTCTGGTCTCCTTACCTCCCAAGGAGTTCTCCCAAGGTGCACTCATGCCTCTAAAGGTCCCAAACATCATGATTTTGAAGTTACTCTTCCAAGTAAGGGATCCTACCTCTCACTTTCTTTTCAAGTAATCTCATTTATGCCATTTCTTTGAAGCCCCATGTTCTTATGTTGGGGGTGTTCTTTTATATTCATATTACTTTACATTTCATTTTCATATGTTGAGAGACCCCTTTTTCTCTCATCATTTCATTTTATGAATGTTTAAGTGGCGCCGTTAGGCTGCCGAATTTTTGTAAGGGATTCTTTCACTCTTCACATTTTCAATGTTCTATTTTCAGCCACTTCGGTGGTGGTGCGGTGGTGAAGGTGAGTTTCCAAACACGGTATATCTTTGGGAGGTGAAGGTTTCAAAACCTGGGAGGTTTTCTTTTTGGGGTCGGGCCTCTCCCCCGGGATCCACCCGCCTTGCCGGGTCGCCCAGATTTTTCTGGGTGGGAAAAATTATGCGCGACCCAATTGCCGATGGATCGTTGTGCTGGTCCATCACTACTGGGTTGTTACCCTCGGGAAGCTCTACCATCTCGGCTGGTAATGTCTCCTTCCCCGGCTGGGGAGCTACCTGTGGGTACAACTCCTTCGTGGGGGAGGGGGGTTCCTCTGTGTGGAGGGTTCGAAAAGGCCAAATCGGGGAATTCCGTTTTTAATATAAAATATAAAATGTACTATTTTCATGTCAAGTCTTTCAAGTTAATTTTTCCCATTTTGGGGTATGATCTCTATATTCATCATAATTTCCATTTATGTTCACATTATGAGATACCCTATTTAATCTCATCAATTCATTTTTTTATGTTTTATGTGACGCTGTTATGCTACCCAATTTTCATAAGAGAAATCTTATTTTTGTCTCCCTTTCAAGTTTTTCATTTCATATGGTATGCCATTAAAATTTCATTAACATGTTATTATATCCTTTATATTCTTCCCCTCTACTATTTTATGGATCATTTATTAGTGGGTGACCCATGTCCCCTCTCTTTTCAATGTTTTCTAAAACCCTATAACATAGTCGTTATGCTGCGGAATTTTGGTCTCTAAATGTCTTTATCTTTTTATCAAAAAATTTCATTTTATTAATTGAATACTCAAAGCTCTTTATTCAATAGGGGTATTCACATATATATCAAAATTTTCTATTTTAATTCTCGGATTTACATACACGAAACCCACTTTCCTTTTTTCGTGGGTTTTAAATGACATAAAAATCATGTCTTAAAAGCAGTTTTTAAAACGTTATGATTATGAAATAAAAACCATTTCTTTTATGCTATATGGGTTATTTATGAAATATTTGATGATGATATATGTGTATCACAAGATAATAAAGACAAATTTAAGGGTGTGCCCTGATAGCGCTCCAATGCATTGGGTAATGATGTAATCTATAGGGATTACAATTTTAAGATACCTTGGTGAATAAGGTTGGTAATTTTTTTTAAAATGACACCATAGGGATGTACCTTGGTGATATGTTCATGATTTACTTATGTTAAATGTTGTAGCCACATTTTCATTTTTTGAAACACATTATTTTTATTATGGTATGAATTGTGATCTATTTCTCATTCTTTAAAGTTATTTATCATGACTATATTGATGTATCTCAAGTTCACATGTAAAATGTTTCTCTTGTTTCCCTTAATAATCCTTTTACTCAACCTTTCCTTTTATGTATTTTTCTAGGTTATGAGATGCTGTAATGAACATAGGATAAACAATGATGAAGCCTTACAAGTGGTTTATAAGAATGTTTTATGTTGTTCTCGTGTTTTATGTTACTGATTTCCAAGACACTAGACTTTAAAGATCCTATGTTTGTAAAATTTAATGAAATGTTATGTAATAAAAAGTCAGGATTCTATAGTACGCACCTATGTAAGGGCTGCGGAAAGATAACCAAGCACAACAGAGAAGTGTCGGAGGTGTGTCGGCCTGGAATATCTGGCCGAGATTGGATATGCGGCCAAGGGGGTGCAGGTTTTGTGAGGGAGGAGGGGGCCGATGTGTGGAGTGTTGTGCACAGAGAGGACTGTATCGGTTGACCAAAGGGGAGCGATATCGCTGAGAGGCACATGGCTAGGAGGGCGGTGTGTGCAGCAGGTCACTAGAGGGATTAAGGAATCACAACATGGCCGACCGGGAGGGAGAGATCTGGCGCGACATGGGCAACTGGGAGGGAGATATGAGGCACGACACATATGGTTTCAAGGGGGAGAAAATACACGAGAGATAAAGATGGGGGAGGGGGTCGCGAAAGGATTAAATAGGGGAGAGAAAAACTAAATCCCAACATAAAAAAATGATAAAACAATTAAGAAGAACAATGAGAGTATTAAAAATAATAATAATAATAATTAGAATAAACTAAACACGATATGAATAAACATAATAAGCTTAAAAAATTTTGATAAAAATGAAGTCAAACAAATTACCTTAATAATAATATACGTTATATTAATAAACACGGTGAAAATATTGATAATAATAATAATATTTGTAAAGACCCGTAAAATTCAAGGGAAATTTTTTCTTAATTTTCTTTGGAATTTTACAAGAACGCGGTTTTTGACGGCACCTGATTCCGAGGCCTGAAGTGCCCAGAATCAATTTCCGAAGTTTGGCTCGGGTACGTTCAGTGAACGAACGAGCGGGGATTTCTAACTATTGAACCGGTGCCCGGAATCAAATTTCGAGGGCACCGATAAACTCGCAAAGCCGATATTCGATTAAGGAGACCTTTTCCGAGGTTGCGTTTATTGCGGGTTGAGGGTTAGTTTTTGGGAGTTTAGAATAAGTTAAATAAAAATTGTGGAATACAAATTTTTATTTTAACTTGTTGGTTAACTTCTCCCAAAGGGAGTTAGAGGTGGGACCCACATCCACTTAACCTCCCTTGGGAGGATTAAGTGTGGTGGGGCCCACACGAAGCATAACTCTTCACATTCTTATTTTTTTAAACTCCCTTAAACTCCTCCTTTATTAACATGACAACATTGTTAATTAATGGAGTTGAATTGTTTGAATTTCAAAACTTTGAAATTCAAATTGATAATTGTGAGAATAAAATAAGACTTTAGCTTATTTTATTTGGGTTGGAATTCTCTAGCCACCTTGAGAGAATTTGGAGCCTTCATCTTTTTCCTCTTCAAGCTTTGACGAAGAACGCGAAGAACCTTCGAACATCGACGAAGAACGCCACATTCTCGGGAATCGTCTTCCGCGACGCCATACCCGCGACACTGACGACGTCTTCTTCCACGTCATCTCTTCCGCGACGATTTCCCGCGACGAAATCGTCATCAAAGAACTTTGAATCCTCGCTTCACGACATCGACGTCCTTCTTCCGTGACGCCGACCACCGCGACGCGTCTTCCGCGGGTAGTTGACGATCATCGTTCTTGAAACCGAGGTAGGGGTTTGTTGTTGATTATTTATTTATTCTCGTTCTTGGTTCTAGCATGACAAACGTGAGGATAAATATTTATGTGTTATCGTCTAACGAGAGGGGGGGCCGGACCGCACAAACATGGCCGAATCCCCCCTCCTTTGTTCTTGAATATTATTATTTTCTCGTGGATGAACGTGATGGCATGGTTCCATCGCACCACGCGGGAATCGCACGGCTATAGTTGCGCGGCACCGTCGCACCGCGCGACGCAATAATATTATCATTAACGCGACGCTGTCGCGCCGCGTCGAAGGAAAACAAAGGCGCCGCAGCCGGAGCGGGGCCGCGGCGGAGGGGCGTGGTGCCGTCACACTGCGCTGGATGACGAAGGCTGTGGCCGGTTCCGGGCCGCGGCGGAACGGGAAGACCGGCGGCCAGTCGGGCCGCCGGTGTCGGAAGCCGGAAAGGGGACCGGCATTGCCGGTCCCGTTGAGGAAGGACCGGCCGGCCAGGTCGGGCCGGCCGGAAGGGAGAAGAACCGAGGGAATTAATTCCCCCGGCTGGCCAAAACTGGCCCCCCATAATGGGGGGGTCGCGGTTACACCAAGGGGGGGGGGGGGGGCAGTGCCCCCCCGTTTTTCTCAAAGGCAGGCCCCCACGAGGGGGGCCGGTTTCTCCAAGGCGCGACTTTCAGCCGCGCTGCCAGCAAAGAAGGGCGAGGGCCTTGCCCCCCGCACGTGGCACCCGAGCGGTGCCCAGGCCGCGCCGCCGCCGGCCGGGCCGCGCCGGGTCAGACCCGGGGTGGGTCGACCCGGTTCGGGCCGACCAAGGGGGGGTCGGGCCGGGTCGGCCCGGACCCGGACCCCCCGTTTTCGAATCGACTTCGGTCTTTTGCCCATAACTTGAGCTACGGACCTCCGATTGACGAACCGTCAGCGGCGATGCGATCCTTGGATCGAGATGGTCGTTTTTGTATATCACACTCAAAGTTTCGGAATACTTTGAGTTCGGTCGGGTTGGTTTGTACACGAAACCAATCGGGCCCTCGGAGCGGAAACGCTCATATCTTGAGATACAGACGTCTGATTGACGTGCCGTCAGCTTTTTTGTGTTCCTCTTAGTGAGACAGATCTTTTGGCATACTCCGCCCGAGGTTTGGACGTAGGTGGAGTACGGTCGGGTTGGTTTTGCCTTAAAAACCAACCGGGCCCCTGGAACGAAAAAGCCAATAACTCTCAGACCGGGCCTCCGATCGACGCGCCGTCTGTTGCGTTGAGTTCCTGTGGACGATATAGAACTTTTGGATACATCAACTCTGGACTTTTTGACAGTTGATGTATCAGCATCTTGGCTCGTGGAGCGGACCCTCCCGAACGAGCTTGCTATGTGCGGGAACCCTGGTGCTGGCTGCGACTGTGACTACTACTGCTACTGTTACTGTGACTGCGACGACGACAGTACAGAGATCCTTGGTGGATTCGACGACGACTACAGCACTCAGCGATCCTACGTGGATCAGTGCTACAGGTCCTGTGTGGGCCCGATCTTGTGTGGGTCTGATCCTGTGTGGGTCTTTGCGCTCAGCGGTCCTGTGTGAACCAGCGCCTACAGGTCCTGTGTGGGCCCGATCCTATGTGGGTCTTTACGGGGGTTAGTTACTTATCGATCCTTCGTGGGTCTGACGACTTAGATGGATCAGAGATCATCTTTATCATCTTTCGATGAAGTATACCTGTGTGAGCAGAATCCTGTTGCTTTCCTGTGTGGATTGTGTTGTGCTATCCTGTGTGGATTTCGTTTTTCTTTCTTGTGTGGAATACGTATACTTTCCTATGTGGACTGAGTTGTACTTGGGCTCGGAGGTTGGAGCGTATTGGAATTGATGACTTAGGTATATGTATGGGCATATACCTAAGCAGTGTCGGTTGTTACTTCGTGTTTTTATATCACCTTTGTGGTTTATCCTTTGTGGATTTTGGGAGACCTTCAGGGGTCTCGGGGTCCCTACTGAGTAGCTTATACTCACCCCTGCACGAGCTATGCCCGCACTACGTTGTGTTGGTTGCAAACGACGGACATCGTTGATCTTGGATGAGGCTTGCAGAGCAGGACGGTACTTGGAGGTGGACCACTGGGCAGGACGTGTTCGGAGCATACAATGGGACCCGTGGAGCAGTGGAGCTATCTGTACCCACCCTTCAGGTGGGATTTCCAGTGGACAGCTTGGTGAAGCGGCTTTTACTTTACAGTTGTTGTTTTCCCTTTCGAGTTGTACTTTAATTTCAGTTTGGGTTTGTATACTGGCCCATTTACTTTTCCGCACTTTTAGTTGTACTCTTTTTTTTACTTAGTGTTTACTTTCCGCTTGCTTACTCTGTGGTGCTTGTTTACTTTACAAAGGCAATGACTTCCCTTTTTACCGGGATTTACGCCTTGGTGCTAGTCGCCAGCCCCTGGCCTATGGAAGTCGGGCTTGGGGTAGTCACGGCACGGGCCCCGAGGACGGGTCGTGACAAATTGGTATCAGAGGAGTTCGGTTCTTCCGCGAACTCTGATCTTTTCTATGTGAAGCAATAATGTTTAGCGTATTGAGTGTGGTTATCAGTCCAGGGATTCTAGTGTTGGTGAGGCGGCCGACGTATCCGTACACCAGGACCCTGACTTCTGATTTCCGACTTAATGCACGAAAACACTGATTGCATGTGTGTTTCAAAGTTTTCTTTGTGATTACTTTATATCAGCTCACCAGGTATACTGTTCTGACCATGGCACACCTATTTCCTTTTCAGGATTGCCCCACGACGGCATCCAGCAAGGGTTCCGAGAGTCGAGCGTGACGACAGTCCACCGAGCGACGAGGCCTCGGTGCAGGGCCTTTTGTCAGGAGTGGCACCGGCGGTAGCACTACCCGCCGAGCCATCGATGCTTCCAACACCAGCCGCTGACGATGTACGTCGCCTTGGAGCTCTGCACGAGTTCCAGTGCCAGCGACCGCCTAGGTTCCGTGGGGAGACGGACCCCCAGGCAGTAGAGGACTGGCTGGAGGCAGTGGTTCGAGTCTTTAGGCTAGTGAGGACACCTGTAGACCTCATGGTGATCCTCGCTGCGAGCCTACTGCACGCAGCAGCGGGCTGATGGTGGAGCTTGATGCTCCAGGTGCACGATGAGGCATCTCTTCTTTGGACGGACTTTGAGAGCCTCTTCCGCTCAGAGTTTGTCCCAGCCACCCTTCGTGCGGTGCGTATCCAGGAGCTTCTTCAGCTGCGGCAGGGCAGCATGACGGTCGCTCAGTACTCGGCGAGATTTACTGATCTCTCGCGCTACTCGACCGACATGGTACGGGACCTATTCTTCCGGGCCCGGACCTTCGAGCAGGGTTTGAGACACGAGATCCGGGCATCGCTGATCTCCCTCAGCATACCGACTCAGACAAGAGTACTGGAGCGGGCCCTTTTGATCGAGAGCTTCTTGCTGAGTCTACACCAGCACCGAGACCCACCGCAGGGCGGCACGTGGCAGAGTCATCTGCAGCAGGCAGTCGACGGATGACTCAGGGGTTCAGGCAGACTAGACCTTCAGGAAGACGACCTCAGGACACTGGCTCAGCAGTGCGGGGCACACAACGCGGAGCTAGTCTTTTGAGAGGCAGACAGTGCTACTCGTGCGGTGGGCAGGGCCACATGGCTCGTGACTTCCCGACCCACCGTGCCGAGGAGCAGCAGACAGTTGAAGGACCACCGAGACAGAGGCAGAGGGTCGACCGTGGCGGTCCGTAGGGAGGAGGCGGACGAGGCAGAGGAGCTAGCCGAGCAGCAGGTGCTGGCCGACGCTTTGAGGATCTGCCACCACCACCACCAGGAGGTCCACCCCGACCACATGGAGCAGGCAGGAAGAGACAGGAACAGCTCCAGGAAGTAGAGGCCTACGACCACGGCGCACCCGAGATGATTCGAGGTACTATCTGTGTCTATTCCACTCTTACTGCAGTACTTATAGACATAGGAGAGAGTCACTCTTTCATAGCCGCTGCCCTTATTCGGAGCTCAGAGATTCCGACAGAGCCGTTGGCTCGATCCTTACAGCTAGAGACTCCTACGGGAGCAGACTCGACGATTACGCACTGGTGCCGGCAGTGTGAGCTTACTCTAGGAGGCGATAGCTTCAGCTGGGATCTTCTTGTAGCAGCGTTGAGGCCTTACGACGTCATCTTGGGCATGGATTGGCTATCTACAGTCCATGCGCCGATTGACTATTTTAGGCACAAGGTGCGATGTGTATGCATCGACGGGAGCAGGTTCACCTTCACCGGCGAGAGGGGAGCCTTTGCAGCACAGGATGGACATCCGCGGAGGAGAGGACAGCCCATCACTCATCAGTTGGCTAGCCTCATCCTTGGAGCAGTTGACGTGCAGAGTCCAAGTTTTCCTGCAGTAGTGGATCAGTTTGTGGACGTTTTTCCCGACGACGTTCCAGGGATACCTCCTCGCAGAGAGGTAGACTTTTATATTGACTTGTACCCCGGGACAGCCCCGATATCCACTCCAGCATATCGGATGGCCCCCACCGAGCTTGGGGTGCTACGTGTATAGTTGGAGGACTTGCAGGGCAAGGGGTTCATCCGACCCAGTATTTCACCCTGGGCTTCCCCGATATTGTTCTCCATGAAGGCGGACGGGAGCTTGCGACTTTGTGTTGACTATCGTCGCCTGAACCAGGTGACAGTGAGGAACAAGTTTCCACTACCGAGGATTGATGACATCTTTGATCAGCTCAAGGGAGCACGGTGGTTCTCGAAGATAGACCTCAGGTTAGGCTATCATCATCTCAGAGTCAGAGACGATGACGTGTAGAAGACGGCCTTTAGATGTCGGTATGGCCACTATGAGTTCCTGGTTATTCCTTTCGGCATAACCAATGATCCAGAAGTGTTCATGGCTCTCCTGAACAGGATCTTTCAGCCATACCTCGATCGATTTGTCGTGGTCTTCATCGAAGACATTCTGATTTACTATACGACTGAGGAGGAGCACGCCTATCACTTACGAGTTGTACTAGACACACTCCGAGAGCACCAGATTTATGGTAATCTCTCGAGGTTCCAGTTCTGGATATGTGAGGTCCACTTCTTGGGACACGTTATCTCTGAGTCGGGAGTTGCACTGGATCCTGCGAAGATCGAGGCTGTGTTAGCATAGGATCCACCCAGGAGCGTGACTGAGGTTCGGAGTTTCATGGGACTAGCTGGATACTATCGGAGATTCGTGCCAGACTTCTCTAGAGTTGCGGAACCACTCACAGCTTTGACGAAGAAGGGGAAACCCTTCGTGTGGTCAGACAGATGTCAGCAGAGCTTCCAGGAGCTAAGACAGAGATTGACCAGTGCACCTATCTTGAGGTTGCCTGAGGAGGGAGTTGGGTATGTAGTTTACTGCGATGCATCAGGGACCGGACTCGGTTGCGTCCTGATGTAGGAGCGGGCAGTGATCGCCTATGGATCACGTCAGTTGAGGCCGCATGAGCATAACTACGCTACCCATGACCTGGAGTTAGCATTAGTGGTCTTCGCTCTGAAGACATGGCGACATTACCTAATGGGCGAGCGTTTTACAGTCTTTTCTGATCATCAGAGTCTCAGGTATATCTTCTCGCAGAAGGACCCGAACCTGAGACAGCGGCGATGGCTCGAGTTCCTCCAGGACTATGACTTTGAGATAGTCTATACTCCTGGGAAGGGTAAAGTAGTAGCCGATGCTCTCAGCAGGAGGACGGGCATTCAGCTACATGAGGAGGCGACGAAGCAGCTAGCCTCTTTGCAGATATCCTTCGTGGATAGAGATGGAGCAGCCTTCCTCCAGTCTCTCACAGTCACCCCTCCACTACTGCAGTGGGTCAGAGAGGCACAACGTGAGGACGCTGACTATGAGACACGACGTGCATAGATATCCTCGGGACATGCACTTGATGGATTCACCCTTGGAGAAGAGCACGAAATCCTTTTTAGAGGATGTACCATGGTACCAATCGCTTTGCGAGAGGAGGTGTTGAGAGAGTTTAACACTTCTCCTTTGGTGGTACATCCTGGAGTGGCGAAGATGTACCAGGATCTCAGACGACAGCACTGGTGGCCGGGCATGAAGAAGGTTGTGGCAGAGTTCGTTTCTTGATGCCTCACCTGCCAGCAGGTGAAGGAAGAGCATCAGGTACCAGCAGGATTAGTACAGCCCTTGGAGGTTCCGGAGTGGAAGTGGGACGACATATCTAAGGACTTCGTGACTAGACTTCCACACACATACAGAGGTCACGACTCCATCTAGGTGATTGTTGACCGACTCACCAAGTCGGCACACTTCTTACCCATCAGAGAGCAGGGCTCAATGGAGAGCTTGGGACGTCTCTACGTTCAGGAGATTGTGTGGCTCCACGGCGTGTCATCATCTATCGTCTCCGATCGAGATGCTCGCTTTAATTCCCGGATTTGGAAGGGGTTACAGGAGGCGTTTGGGACGCAACTACGTCTGAGCATAGCCTTTCACCCTCAGATGGATGGTCAAACGGAGAGGACCATCCAGACTCTTGAGGACATGCTCCGCGCATGTGTCCTCGAATTTGGTCGTAGCTGGGAGGACCACCTACCTTTGTTGGAGTTTGCGTACAACAACAGCTACCAATCGACCATCGGGATGGCACCGTACGAGGCGTTGTACGGCCGACCTTGTAGATATCCTTTATGCTGGACAGACCCTGGGGAGTCATCACTTGTGGGACTGGAGATGGTCCAGGCCACGACAGAGAAGGTCCAGGTCATCCAGGAGTGGATGAGGACAGCTCAGAGCTGGCAGAAGTCATACGCTGACTGGAGGCGGAGGCCACTAGAGTTCGAGGATGGCGACCACGTCTTCTTGAGGGTCTCACCTCGACGTGGTATACGAAGATTTGGCTGAGGCGGCAAGTTATCTCCGCGCTTCATCAAACCCTTCCAGGTCCTCAGCAGGATTGGCGAGGTGGCTTATCGCCTGGCACTACCACCTCAGTTGCACCGGGTGCACGACGTCTTCCACGTGTCTCAGCTGAGGAGATACGTGCACGACCTGACGCACATCATTGACCATGGGGAGCTTGACGTTGATGACAGGGAGACTTTTACGGAGGTCCCGGTGGAGATAGAGGATCGACAGGAGAGGGTCCTACGTGGGTGATCGATTCCTCTTGTGTGCATCAGATGGCAGCACGATAACCTGCAGGAGAGCACATGGGAGCGGGAGGCTCAGATGCATGCTCAGTACCCTCATTTGTTTCCCTAGTTTTTTATGTATCTTTACGGGGACGTAAATACCTGAGGTGGGAGTAATGTAAAGACCCGTAAAATACAAGGTAAATTTTTTCTTAATTTTCTTTGGAATTTTACAAGAACGCGGTTTCTGACGGCACCTGATTCCGAGGCCCGGAGTGCCCGAAATCAATTTATGAAGTTTGGCTCGGGTACGTTCAGTGAACGAACGAGCAGGAATTTCTAACTTTTGAACTGGTGCCTGGAATCAAATTCTGAGGGCACCGATAAACTCGCAGTGCCGATATTCGCTTAAGGGGACCTTTTCCGAGGTTTCATTTATTGCGGGTTGAGGGTTAGTTTTTGGGAGTTTAGAATAAGTTAAATAAAAATTGTGGAATACAAATTTTTATTTTAACTTGTTGGTTAACTTCTCCCAAATGGAGTTAGAGGTGGGACCCACATCCACTTAACCTCCATTGGGAAGATTAAGTGTGGTGGGGCCCACACGAAGCATAACTCTTCACCTTCTTTTTTTTGAAACTCCCTTAAACTCCTCCTTTATTAACATGACAACTTTGTTAATTAATGGAGTTGAATTGTTTGAATTTCAAACCTTTGAAATACAAATTGATAATTGTGATAATAAAATAAGACTTTAGCTTATTTTATTTGGGTTATAATTCTCTAGCCACCTTGAGAGAATTTGGAGCCTTCATCTTCTTCCTCTTCAAGCTTTGACGAAGAACGCGAAGAACCTTCGAACATCGACGAAGAATGCCACGTTCTCGGGAATTGTCTTCTGTGACGCCATACCCGCGACACCGACGACGTCTTCTTCCACGTCCTCTCTTCCGCGACGATTTCCTGCGACGAAATCGTCGTCAAAGAACTTCGAATCCTCGCTTCACGACATCGATGTCCTTCTTCCGTGATGCCGACCGCCGCGACGCGTCTTCCGCGGGTCGTTGACGATCATCGTTCTTGAAACCGAGGTAGGGGTTTGTTGTTGATTATTTATTTATTCTCGTTCTTGGTTCTAGAATGACAAACGTGAGGATAAATATTTATGTGTTATCGTCTAACAAGAGGGGGGGCCGGACCGCACAAACACGGCCGAATCCCCCCTACTTTGTTCTTGAATATTATTATTTTCTTGTGGATGAACATGATGGCGTGGTGCCGTCGCACCACACGGGAATCGCACGGCTATAGTTGCGCGGCGCCGTCGCGCCGCGCCGCGGTAAGATTATCATGAACGCGACGCCGTCGCGCCGCGTCGAAGGAAACCAAAGGCGCCGCGGCCAGAGCGGGGCCACGGCAGAGGGGCGCGGTGCCGTCGCACCGCGCCGGATGACGAAGGGCGCGGCCGGTTCCGGGCCGCGGCGGAACGGGAAGACCGGCGGCCAGCCGGGCCGCCGGTGTCGGAAGCCGGAAAAGGGACTGGCCTTGCCGGTCCCGTTGAGGAAGGACCGGCCGGCCAGGTCGGGCCGGACGGAAGGGAGAAGAACTGGGGGAATTAATTCCCCCGGCTGGCCAAAACCGGCCCCCCATAATGGGTGGGCCGCGGTTACACCAAGGGGGGGGGGGGCAGCGCCCCCCCGTTTTTCTCAAAGGCAGGCCCCCACGAGGGGGGTCGGTTTATCCAAGGCGCGACTTTTAGCCGCGCCGCCAGCAAAGAAGGGCGGGGGCCTTGCCCCCCGCGCGTGGCACCCTAGCGGTGCCCAGGCCGCGACACCGCCGGCCGGGCCGCGCCGTCGGCCGGGTCGGGTCGGCCCGGACCCGGACCCGGACCCCCCATTTTCGAATCGACTTCGGTCTTTTGCCCATAACGTGAGCTACAGGCTTCCTATTGACGAACCATCAGTGGGGATGCGATCCTTGGATCGATACAATCGTTTCGGTATATCACACTCAAAGTTTCAGAATACTTTGAGTTCGGCCGGGTTGGTTTGTACACGAAACCAACTGGGCCCTTGGAGCAGAAACGCTCATATCTTGAGCTACAGACGTCCGATTGACGTGCCGTTAGCTTTGTTGTGTTCCTCTTAGTGAGACAGATCTTTTGGCATACTCCGCCCGAGGTTTGGACGCAGGTGGAGTACGGTCGGGTTGGTTTTGACTTAAAAACCAACCTGGCCCCTGGGACGAGAAAGCCAATAACTCTCAGACCAGGCGTCCAATCGACACGCCGCCTTTTGCGTTGAGTTCCTGTGGACGATACAGAACTTTTGGATACATCAACTCTGGACTTTGTGACAGTTGATGTATCATCCTCTCGGCTCGTGGAGCGGACCCTCCCGAACGAGCTTGCTGTGTGCGGGAACCCTAGTGCTGGCTGCGACTGTGACTGCTATTGCTACTGCTACTGTGACTGCGACGACGAAAGTACAGAGATCCTTGGTGGATTCGACGACGACTACAGCACTCAGCGATCCTACGTGGATCAGTGCTACAGGTCCGGTGTGGGCCCGATCCTGTGTGGGTCCGATCCTGTGTGGGTCTTTGCGCTCAGCGGTCCTGTGTGAACCAGCGCCTACAGGTCCTGTGTGGGCCCGATCCTGTGTGGGTCTTTGCGGGGGTTAGTTACCTATCAATCCTTCGTGGTTCCGACAACTTAGATGGATCAGAGATCATCTTTATCATCTTTCGATGAAGTATACCTGTGTGAGCTGAATCCTGTTGCTTTCCTGTGTGGATTGTGTTGTGCTATCCTGTGTGGATTTCGTTTTTCTTTCCTGTGTGGAATACGTATACTTTCCTGTGTGGACTGAGTTGTACTTGGGTTCGGAGGTTGGAGCATATTGGAATTGATGACTTAGGTATATGTATGGGCATATACCTAAACAGTGTCGGTTGTTACTTCGTGTTTGTATATCACCTTTGTGGTTTATCCTTTGTGGATTTTGGAAGACCTTCAGGGGTCTCGGGGTCCCTACTGAGTAGCTTATACTCACCCCTGCACGGGCTATGACCACACTACGTTGTGTTGGTTGCAGACGACGGACAGTGTTGATCTTGGCTGAGGATTGCAGAGCAGGACGGTACCTGGAGGTGGACCACTGGGCAGGACGTGTTCGGAGCAGATGGCAGGACCCATGGAGCAGTGGAGCTATCTGTACCCACCCTTCCGGTGGGATTTCCAGTGGACATCTCGGTGTAGCAGCTTTTGCTTTACAATTGTTGTTTTCCCTTTCGAGTTGTACTTTGCTTTCAGTTTGGGTTTGTATACTGGCCCATTTACTTTTCCGCACTTTCAGTTGTACTCTTTTTTTTACTTAGTGTTTACTTTCCTCTTGCTTACTCTGTGGTGCTTGTTTACTTTACAAAGGCAATGCCTTCCCTTTTTACCGGGATTTACGCCTTGGTGCTAGTCGCCAGCTCCTGGCCTATGGAAGGCTGGCTTTGGGTAGTCACGGCACGGGCCCCGAGGACGGGTCGTGACAATATTGATAATTGTAATAATAATAATAATAATTACTATTTTCATTATCAATAAAATAATTATTTAAACTTCGTTTGATTGTCTTTATTTTTAAAGAGTCAGGAAACTGCGTGGTTACTCCGCGCGGCCTATAAAAACATTAACAGAAAGATAATGATAATAATAATAAACATAATAAAATTATCATCTTTAACACATTTTTAATTTAAATCTTTTATTGATAATTTAACTTACCTTAATTTAATCATTAATTAATTAAACATGCACAGGGAAGGTAGCGCAGTTAACCGGGTGAGGTTGCACGGCGACCAGAGCAGGGTTGCACGGCTTCGACCGCGGTGCGCTAGACGCACTCAAGCCCATTACAAGCGTTTTTAAATAAAAACTTCAGATTTTGAGTCGGGCTTAACCCTGGTCTACCTGACGCAGAGAAAATTAATGAAATAACTTATTTAAAGATGATGGGTGTGACAATACTTGTAAAAGGGAATAAATGAGATAATATATTTATATTAAAACACATTTAATTATACTATGTGTTATATTTATTCCTAATAAAATACGTATCAAGACCTCAATCATTCAACTAGGTATGTTTTCCCAAAGTAAGGTACCCATTGGATATCTTTTGTCAGACATGTTGAAAATGGTTATCCTTAAGAGTTAAGTAACAAAATCCCATTTTAAGATTTCATTTACACTTTGCAATGAAACCCTAAGAGATATAATACTGAAAGAATAATGTTGACTTTTTCCATATGACGGACTGGATAAATTTTTATTCACTCAGTTATCTATGATTTATATATTTTAAGATTAAGATGGTTCTTTATCTAATTAACTAAGTGGTTATAATAACATCAAATAAGAATCAATACTTTTTTTAATATGGATATTGTCCCACTAATGGATATGATGAGTTGTAATGTTTTTATCATTGTAGTGGGATCACATTAAATAATATTCCATGTTAAATGAATACAAAACATGATGTTGATTTGGTAAAACCTTCTATTTTAGATGAATATAATCATAATTATAAAAGATAACTTTGATATTAATACTATAAAAGAGTATCTTAATGTAATAAAATTATAAGACTAGTATCTTAAGAAAATTTATTAAGTGAAATTAAATTTGTTAGAACAATCCCTTTATGAGTGACTTAATGATAAAATTTATTCATCTATAGAATCTAGATGATTATAAAAATTATATAATGACTCACTTAAATATTAAAATAGATTATATATAAGAAAAATAAATAAATTTCACTCTCCACACATATTCTAAATATAATTTAACATTATAATGAATTGGTGAGACTGGAGGTTTTCTATATTTCTTTTTAGGGATGAATATTTAATTTAATTTTAATTTACTGAAATGTTCCAACAACATGAAAGATTTCAAGAAAAATTTTATCCAATTTTAAAAAAAATGGAAATATATGAACAGAGTATATGATGTCTAGGTATTGTTCTAACAGTATAAGTGACAAGAAATTAAAACTGCAAGAAGAAAAGTTAGTTGGAAAGTCCAAAAATATTTCTTATAGTGGTCATTCAAGGTCATTGGAACCTAAAGGTGTTATAAAAAATAAGGATAAATAATTAAATGGGATATAATTTTCTATAATACCTGAATGAGTTTAGGAAACTTCATGTTTTTTTATATAAATTATAAATTGTATTGAAATAAATTATTCTATTTTAAAGGTATATGATACCAAGTGTATTAATTAATTTTATAAAATATAAAATATTTCATAAATAAATATTAGAAATAATAAATCTTTTATTTGTCCGTCAATTGATAGTGAAAATAATATTTACATCACTGATTTTAATGTAAATGAATATATCAAGATTTTATGGATCTATGTAAATGATGTGTATCTTCATCAAAATTTTCTTACATGAAAGGGAAGTTACTTACTAAAAAAGTTTAATTATTAAAAATATAAAATAGTTTATTTAATACACATTGATTATAATTCATTAAATTCCATAACATTTTTTGAGAAGAATATTTGGATAGAATGTTTTATCAAGGAAAAAACCGTTTAGGTTTGTTAAAATATGAGGAATTTTGATTCCACCACCATTATTGGAATATTTAAAACAATGATATTGTTTCCAATATAATGTTTTATAAATATAGTATATCATATATGATAATGAATAAATGCATTATTTGTTAAATATTCTTACTTGTTATAAATTAGATTTATTTCCTAAATAGAAATAATTTTTTAAATCATAACATGATATTATAAAGATAATAAAGCTTCTATGAGGATATTGGGGGTATTTTTAGACATAAATATGTTCAAAGCTAAAAAATGAAATTTTATTCCAATATAAATATATAGTGAATGTCATTTTATATCATAAATGATATTAAAATATAATGTAAATAATAACATTATATTTTAAGTAAAAGTTTCATGTAAAGGTTTCTATGAATGACGACAGTAAACATAGAAAGAATTATAATTAGACATCATATGTTATTGTCATCATAACATCTCATGTTATGAAGTTAAGGAGTTTGAATATATTTAATGATTTGAACATTAGTAATACGATTCCCAAGTCATTCCATTATTCAAGATTGTCTTCTTCATAGATGTTACTCACTAAACTGTTTTGTGGGTGGGTTTATTAGTTTTTTAGATAGTAATGTTATAGGAATTACAAAGATATGTGATGGGTTTAACAAAACCCATGAAGGTGTAGTAAGTATATAGATGATCTAACAGACTATCATATGTGATATATTAGATATATTCTTATTTATGGTTCTTAAACTATTCTCAAAGTAGTTTAATAGTATAAAATGTATCATAATATACTAAAATAAAATATCTAAATTATTATTCATTAATATTTGCTACATATATTTATATATGTATATACATTTCATGAAGTTAAATGATAATATACCACTAAGAGTTTAAATTTGAGTTATCCTTGACTAATTTTAATCATGGATTATTATAGGTTATAATTTAATGTTATAGTTAGCTTGAGTACAATTCATGTATCATTATAAAAAATAACTCATGAGGCAAAGAATGAGTTCTGTACACCATATGACTAATGAAGTATACCACAAAAAGTTTCATACACTATATATCTGCTATAATAAGGGCATAAGGTTTATATTTGGAGTCCAAAATAATTTACTTTTTCAAGATAGCTATCATGAAAACATTCATACATTGATATTTTTATTATGCAAATATTGAGGCTTATCTAGTCAAGGTGGTTGGGTATATTATTTAGGATGTCATTGGTAGGATCCTAATAAATATGGTATTTTTTTCTATTGAATGGACATTATGACATCTAAGTCATCAATTAAGATAGATTGTCATAGTGTATAGTTATTACTAGAAACTGCATATGATTTGTGTGTTTATCCGGGTGAGGGCCATGTGATGTTCTCTTCTATAAGGGTGAATAAAATGTGTCTTATTCTTAAACTTGGTCATTCTATACTCAAAGAATCAAGAAAATATGAATTTGGTAAATGGTATTTAAAAACACTATGTATCATTGTCACTAAATTTATTAAAAAAGGTTCATTTAAAAATACTTTCTATTATACTATATAGTTGGTTGGAACATATAGAGAGATACATGTGCTTTATGGATATCATGTGATATCCCTTTATAGATTGAGTTTCCTTTATGTTTTTATATAGGACTATAATTTCATACAGTTAGGGATTCAGTGGTCCAAATTTTTTTAATTATAATAAGGGAAATGGGGTCACAATTTATGGTTGATTGGATGAGTTTTGAGTTTAAATCAATGATATACTCTAAAAGTGTTTTTGAGTATACCCAAAAGAGTTTTTGAGTGGTGTTCACATGGTATTACAAAAGATGTGATATAGGGAGAATTTAATGATATATTTCTAAAATATTTTTTTAATATATTAAAAATTAGTATTTGGATATGGTTTCATGAGTTATTATGTGTGATACAACGTAATGAACTAGCTTATGTAAACCTACCAAGTCTACTGGGTCAACTCGAAACAGGGTACAATGTGTGTTCATGGTTACCATGTGTTAGATACAATCACCAGGTAATCAAAATAATAACTAGTGGGAATGATTTCACCATTTAATGTCAATAAATAACTAATAAAATCCAATTCATAATCAAACATGGTGCATCGATACATTGGACATCCATATATTTGAATTAAATAGTTAAAAATAAATAGTCAAAAAAATGAGGCATATTAATAAAAAATCATAAAAATATATATATTAAATAATAGGGATAAATATCACTTTTTCAAGTATGTTGACACATAAATATAGCTTAAGATCCAAAATAGGGAAGGCTAATAGAAAAAAAAAGTGGATGGATAAATTTTTTGATACATAAAAATCCCCAAAAAATATAATAACCTAATCCATTGTTCAAACATATCCATGTGACCTATGTTCAATCACCAAATCCATAAATGGACTATATGAACAATATCCAAACTAATATCAAACCTGTGAACCTTTATAAAAACATGACAGTTGCACACACAATTGTTTATGTTGGGTGTGACCTAAATAGCAATGGTGGGATTTGACTAAATAGTCTATGTAATTACTTTTATAAAACATTTCATAAATTATTGTTATAAAATCATATATAATATAATTTTTTTAATATTTAAAACATAACTAAAATTAATATAATTTATTTATCCATTTTTTCCAAACCATGGTAAAACCCTTTTTAGAAGATATACAGAATATATATCTTGAAAACTCTGATTTAAAATTCATGATATGAAATCAATCGTTTCATTAAAATATTTCTTTTAAATGCCCCTATTTTCTAAATCAAATTGGAATTATCACATTAAAAGTAAAATTATTTAATATATTAAATGTATGGGATTCTTTTTTTAAGAAATCAAAACATAACCCTTCCCTTCTTTCAAAATGTTTCACAAATACAATTTTAAAAATAAGTTGGATGTAAACAAAACCATGAATAGAAATGAAATATAAACAAATGGCCACTAGTATATCAAGGAATATTATTAAAAATAAACAATAATAATTTAGTGGTATCTCTAATCTAAAATGAGTAAAAGGGGATACAAATAAATATGGTGTGGGAATCCCTTAATGAAATAATAAACAAAGAATAAACATTATTGAAATTTCCCTAGGTTCTAGCATGAGACAATGTCATATATATATTCGTATGATCAATTTCAAGAATTATGTTTCATTTATAAATGGTATGAGATCTCAGTGAGATCCAATAATCTCACCATGAAACTCCTCCTAATTATTTCCCATGGTCTAACTAGGTCACTCCACCTAGTTATCACCCATAGTTCAATCAGTCACAACCCTAGAAATGACACAACATACATTGGAGTTCACTAGGTAATTCTCAAACTAATTTAGTATGTATTGAACCTAATATATTACTTAGTTATCTAGGTTCCCATTAAATAGTCACTGTGGATATGAATGATCATATATGTATATCACCATCATAAAATTATTTATTTAAAACATAAAAAATATACCTCATCTAACCACTAACACCCTGAAAAGTTACAATCCATTTTCATATATTCATAATAGTAACAATAAGGATACAATTATTTTCATATAGGGTAAAATTCTATAAAAGATAAAATATAAAAAAAGGGAATAAAAAATAAGGGTATCTCAAATTTACTAAAATATTTTTCATTTATATAATTCTAAACAGTCCATTCAAAACAATTTGAATTTCATTGTTACAAACATACATTGAAAATTATTTATGGATCAACAGTTCGAAAATAAGGCTTTCCCCCTTATGAGTCAATTGAAATAAAAAACATCTCTAATATTTAAAAATCCCCTTGAAACATGGGTTATATTATTTGTAAATAAGTACAATTCTAAACCCCTAATTTTAACCACAATTTCACTTTAAAATATCCTCCTAGTCATTTTTAAAAACACTTGGAATACATTAATTTTTAGTTCAAAATGAATAATACTAGTAGATTTAAAATACCTAATTACATGTAAAGGAAACATTAAGTAAATTTTACAAATCCTTTTAATAGAATCATAAATAAATATAATTTGATATAAATATAATTTAAAAACACCAATAAATTCCTGACAAATAAAATAAAGGTATCACAATAAACACCTAACTCAGTCAAGTGAAAACCATTCATGTTTGATGGAAGAAGAACATCCTCACAAGAAAAAAACCTCTATAGTTCCACAATGGAAAAATACCCTATATTAGACTGACCAAAAATGTATATTTACCCTGAGGACCATCGAAGTTTATGGTAGAAATGAAAACTAAGTCGAAATTGAAGAAAAGGAAAAATGTAGAGAATAATGAATCGGAAAGAGGTAATTAACCATGAAAAATTACATAAAAATCAAAGGAAAAGGCTTATAATCAAGGAGGGTATGAGGATGATCTCCTTTGAGCTTCCTCCTGGTTTTCCTCATGTGATTGAGAAGAGGGGAATTCAAAAATATATTAAATAAAATAGGGGAAAAAAATCACACTTTAATGAATCTTAGAATCTATCATAGTTTGGATGCATGGTTTACCAAACTATGAACTAACCGAGAAACGTGCACTATAATATATCTTCAACCTATAATAATTTGAAAAATAGTTATACCAAATCCTGTGCCAAATCTATATCTTCCACTATAATTAGGATTTAAGACTCCACATGGTTTCATCACACAGTTTTTTCAACCATGATCATGTTGTGCACAAGACACCCCATACATAAGGATATTATCATGTTTTCTACTGAAAATCATATGTAAATACCTCAACCATGCAAAATTTTATGGGAGTAATCATGTGTTTTTTGTATGTAATTTGTTTTGATGATGTTTTGGTGATTTTGGTGGACTTTTGGGATGTTTTGGGATTTTATAGAGGTGTGCATGGTTTGATCATGGCTAATAGAAACCAAGAAACTCATACAAAAACCATGAAAAGTGGGGAAGTGGGATATAGGTAGTAACATGATTAGGAACATATTTTTCTGAACCATGCTTCCACCTATGATAAACCGTGATTTTTTGGATAAAGTCTTGTGTATAGTTAGTGAATGGTTTTCCAAATTGTGCGCCAAAACTGTGCATAAAAATGATTAGAATCGAAAAGTGTGGATCTGATTTTGGATTTATTTATAAGCCAATTTTTCCTTATTTTGACCCAAACTCGTTTTTATATCCTCTCAAAGGTTTAAAATACCATTACTTTTGATTTGGGAGTCATATATTGGTGTTTCTTGGTGTGTTGAAGCCCAATTTCTTTGGTAATTTTATGTCCATCATTATTTTTACTTAGTTTCTTCTTCTTACATATCTTGGATTCATAGATATATAAAATTGGGGATATATATTTGATATTTGATGCCAATTTTTATGATATTATACAATGTGTATGTTAGTTAACAAGATATAAGGTGGGTTTTTGGAGATTCATCCTAGTTTTGTGCAACAATTTGTGTCATTATTTTTTTCTCCATATTTTCTGAGCTAGGTTGCTTTACTATAGACTCCTATTATTATAAATATAAGTCTTGGTTTCAAATTGTTTTAATTCAATGATATTTATTGTGAAATTTATGTTGAAATTTTGGTATAAACCCTCTATATTGATGGTTTGTGTGTAAATTGATTGTTGTGCAATGTGCTTTGGTTCAGGGTTTAAAATGATGATTTAAAAAAAATCGTTGGTTTCATTCTTGAAAAATAATTTGTGGAAAGGTTTTCAATAAAAAAATTATTTTAATTAAATTTTTTGGAATAGTTATATTTGGCATGTTTTTCATATAATTGTTTCCATGTTTTCATTTTCCAAGATGTGACCCTATGGAAGGGGTCTGTCCCATTGGGGCACTGGTATATAGTTACCTTGTGATGACTTGGTAGATCGATGATAAACCACTCATAATTATGAAACTATCACTTAGGGATGCATGTGAGTATATTTTGATTGGAATGGGTTATTCCAAACGGATTTCAAAAAGGTTTGAAAGACTTATTTGGTTATTTTCCATGGAAATTGTTCTGTTGTGAAATTGATTGGATTCTATTTAAACTATTAATATGTTTTAAAGTATTTTATATAAATTTTCTTATGTAAATGTGATAACATGTTCTTTCATAATGGCATGAGTAAGTCATTTTTGTAAACACACTGATTTTACTTACTCTATCCCTTCTTGGGCACTTTAGTATTTCTGTAGATATCATTTATCGAGACATGGGTAAAAGAATGTTATATTGTTTCTTTAGTGATGCATCATGATACATTGGGAATGGATTGTGAAGTTAGATCCTGGAGAATCTTTAGGATGTAACATAATTCTAGTAATAAATTATGTCTTAGATCAATCCAATTTGTATGGGTTGGATGTTACAAGTTCTATCAGTTTGTTCGATCCTTGAGTATCATTTGTTTAAGTATTGGAGTTGAAAATAATTTTCTATTGGTCCTTGAGTTATGATGGTATAAAGGAGTAGGGTCATATTAATTTTAAATTTATAAGAAAACAAATGTGTAGCTATCCTATTTATTTTGAACCTCAAGTTACCAGGGAGTTGGGTATATATGTTTTTTGGAGACACTTATAGTATTCTAACCTCATTTTCATGGGTTTATCTAATGAGAAGATCATGAAATTAATTTTTTTTAAATTACATCCCACTAAGAGAGAATATTCCCTTTTGATTAATGATTTAATATTTTTGGAAAAAGTTTCATTATTTAAAATGTGTTGAATTTTTTTTTCAAATATGATACTTTTAAAATGAATGATATGGTTATTTTAAAAATGGGTTGATTTTAAAAATAATGGTTAAATTTTGAAATATGGATAAATATAAAAAAATTTGAATTTTAGAAAACCATGTTGTGATACTTTTGATATAGTAAATTTTAATATCTAATCCTTCATATTCTAGAGAGTGATACTTGTAGTTTTTTCATGTTGATAAAAAGATTAACCTGGTATGCCTCATTGAAACCATCCAAATTAAGCTACTAAGAATGTGGTTGTACCTGAGACATAGGTAATCCAACATTAGATTCAAATTGGTTTCTAGGAATTTCAATATAAGGATAGATAGAACTTAAGTGATGAACCAAGTCAAGTAGATCATTCCATTCATTTTCAAACGAAGAACCCATCCACTATTCGGGATGATTCAAAACCAGAGAAGGAATAGGTGTCACTAAATATAATAAATCAAATATTTAATTTCATAGGCACACCATCAAACCTGAAAGTCAATATAGTGACGTATATGTTTGAAGATATTTCATTCCAATGGTGGGTTATATCAACTTGGGAAAAATTATACCAATGCTTTTCATGGTAAATTATGAAGAATTGTTCAAAAAATATTTATCCTCACACATTCCGGATTCCTAGAATGACAGATTTTTCCATCTTGAAGCAGTAAAATCTATTTGTGATGTATTAAAAAACTGAATTTATGAATTTATTTCTCTTTTCACCCAAATTTTCCTCTATTGAATCATTTGAGACATTCATTTTTTAATCAAGGTTGAGGACATAAATTTTTTCAATATTTCCATGATTTTTATAATAGATTGGAAAAAGATGGTAAATATAACAAAAGTGGGAGAAAGGGACATCTTAGGAACTCTCAGTAGTGGAAGAATGTTGATACCTATGGGAAATGGTGGGAACTCTAATGTTGGAAAAAATATGAATAACTACACCTATATCAATGTTGTGGGATGAATCAGAATAATATATGTGGATAAGTGAATATTCCTCCAAAACCTGAGACTTAATATGGATGTTTTCAAATGTGTATTTTTTGATCACATCAAGAATGATTGTACAAAACCACCTATATCATGCCATAATTTCAACCAAATTGTCCTTCTTCAAAACTTTTGTCACAATACTCCAAGGTTGGGTGTTTGGGACAAATCTCATGTGTCACACACATTGTATGCTTAGAAGGTATGAGGGATGTAGAATAATTATCTTCAGTAGAATTGAGGTAGCACTGGTGATTCTAGGATTAACATGACTCCTTCACAGTGGAAATCTAAATAGGGAAATGAAGAACAAAGTGCAATGATTGAGCTTTTATATGGATCTAAGAAAGTGATTGTGGTTGATCAATCTGAACCACTGATGGTGATAAGTAGAATTATTTTTAATTCTACCCTTATAAAATACTTTTTTGATAAGGATGGATCCCATTTGTTTATTAAATCTCATGCTATTGATATTATGGGTTTTCATGTTGAGATGATGCCTTCTATTTTGAATCATCAAACTATTCTTGGTCAAATAGAATATCAAGACTTTATGTGCAAATCAGGTTGTATAACTGTTGATAGAGTATAATTAAGTTGGTATTTATCTATTCTTGACATTTATTTCTATTATATAATCATGGTTATAGATTTGATTCCAATTTTCATGGATCACATTGATTATTATACTCAAATGGTTAGTTTTACAATGGTGGATGGTTTAGATCATCTATTTAGAGGAGAAAGGAACTTAATGTCATGTGAAAAAAAATATCTCCATTGGTTGGAAATATATCATACCAATTAGATTTATTGACTTTTACATTGAAGGATGAGATTAGAGATAATGGTTTTCTAACTATTGTTGATCACTATCAAGATGTTTTTTCCAAAACATTATCAGGGTTTCCACCCACAAGAAAAATGGAGTTTATAATTGATATATTAATAGGGACTAGTCCTATCTCACATGTATATGACTACATGTAACTAATAGAATTGGTGTAATTGAAATTCTAGTTGCAAGAGTTGTAAAGAAAATGGATCGTTTGACCGAGTACATCTCAGTGGAAAACACCCGTCTTATTTGTCAAGAAGTTGGATGGAACTATTTGGAATTGTGTGTATTATCATATGGGTAACCAAGTTACGATAAATAATTGGTATCCACTTCCATGAATTGATGATATTTTTGATCCATTGAGGCGATCTCATTTGTTCTTCAAGATTTAATTGTGCTCATGAAATCCCCAATTGTGGTCTCCAAAATAGTATATTCCAAAAACACCTTTCATAAGTATATGTGTACAGTACATGTATATGGTTATTTCCTTCGATCTTATGAATGCACCAATAGACATTATGGAATTTATGAATAACATATATCAAAAGTATCTGGATTATTTTTTGGGGGTGTTTGTATGTGACATATTTTTGTATTCAACGATAAGGATCGAGCATCAAAAACACTTTGGAAAGGTGTTCGGAATTTTGTGAGATCATTAATTGTATTCCAAATATTCAAAGTGGGAATTTTTTAATAGATAGGTAAATTTACATGGACATGTAATATCTAAAAGGGTTTTTTCTATGGATCCAAAATATATAGAGGTTTTTATCTCCTTCCAACCGACAAATATTTTTTTTGATATACACAGTTTATGTGGATTACATGGCCATTATTAATGTTTTGTTCAAGATTTTTCACAACTAGAATCATCTATGACAGATTTGACATGGAAAAATATTTTTGTTCAAATGGGATGAGGAATGCCAAAAGTATTTTCAAGAGCTTAAAAATATCTTTACATTATCACCAATCTTGATTTTCCCATAATCAGTACAAGGGTACATTGTGTTTTATGATTCTTCAAGATTAGGGTTGGAATGTGATCTTATGTAGAGAGATCATGTTTTTCTTATGTCTCATGAAAGTTACATTTTCATGAGAAGAACAACACAACTCATTATTTGGAGATATATGTTGTAGACCATGATTTAAAAACATAGATTCATTAACTATTCAATTTCAAATTTATGATTTTTACATATAATATGATATTAGGACACATTTATCACATAGATATTTGACCCTAGGAAAAATAATATGGATGCATTATATCCAATTTTATTCCTTTGACATGATTTACATAATGGGTAAGGGAAATTTAGTGAAATATTCATTAAGAATAAATTCGGATGGTTAGTTGGAAAATTGGATTCAAAACAGTTTAGTTGATGTCGTTGATAGACAACATGCACTTGGATTGTGATGACCAAGTTAGTATAACAGTTTTCTTTATAGTTAATTTAGTTATTGATTTTGTGTAGATAGTTAAATAGGTACATACATGTAATTCAGAATGTGTTGTAATGAGGTCAAAACTCAATGGTGGGGAGACCATTGAGGAGTGGAAACTAGATGGGATTTCAGTTATTATGGGTTTGAGATTGAATGGTCGTACCTAAGATTTTTCCGGAAAAAAATTCATGCTTACCACTATTCAAGATGGGTTGTTCAACTTGGAATATTGAAGTTGTATAAGGCAATGAAAGTATAGTTTTTTGGATTAGTTTGAAAAATAACGTGACTTAGTTTGTTTCAAGATGTCTCACCTATTAGAAACTTAAATAAGATCATCAACTACCAGTAGGTATGTCTCATTAATTAACTATTCATGTTGGTAAATGGGAGAATATGACCATATCTTTTTATGAAAGGTATCCGAATTTCGGTTTCAAAACTTGATTCCATATGGGTGATAGTGGATCATCTCACAATGTTGGATCCTTTCATTCATATTCATCAATTTCATATGGTGGGGACTTGTTAAAAATATACATCCAAGAAGTGGTAAAGAGGAGTGGTGTACCAGCTTCGATTGTATCATACCGAGATCCAAGGTTTACATCTCATTTTTTGAAATCCATACTATAAGACATTGGGACTCAGTTGACTATAAGTACAACATATCATCCTCAGATAGATTGACAATCTGAAATGATGATACAATCATTGGAAGGCATTCTTCAGGCTTGTGTAATGGAGTTTGGTGGATCATGGGAGGATCACATACCATTATTACAATTCTCATATAACAACAATTATCAGACTTCTATTCATATGGATCGTTTTGAAGCATTGTATGGGTTTCATTTTCATTATCCACTTTACTGGGTGGAAATATGTGAGGCTTCATTGGCTGGTATGATCGTTGTTCAATAGACAATATAAAATCTTTATTTGATCAAGAAAATGATGGATATGACTCAACGTCATCAGAAATCCTATGTGGATCATCGTCGATGGACATTTTCATTCAAGGTGAGTGATCATGTGTTATTTAGAATCCCTCCAAGTCTTAGGAATCATCATTTTTGGAATAATAAAAAGTTATCTTTTTGATAAATAGTCTCATTTTAGAAAATAGAACATGTTGGTGGGTTGTCATATTAGTTGGATTTTCCACCATGGTTTGTTTCAGTGCACAATATGTTTCATTTATCTTAGTTGAAAAAGTATTAGTCTCATCCTGACCATGAGATTCAATGGGATAATGTTATCCTTTATTGGGATGCTTCATTGTTTCATGTGCCAGTGTATATCGTGGATAATAAATATAATGTATTGTGAGGTAAAAGCATCGGTCTAGTGTGGGTTTTTTGGAAACGTTGTTGGATTCAAGAAGAAACACTGGAATAGAAAAAGGAAATGGTTGGGAAATGGACCAAACTCTTTTGGGGAAATGGCTGTTTTCTACATTCTATGGATGGAAAGGCCAATAGTGGGGAGAATGTAGTACCCTAGGTTTCAATTAATTACCCCTTTCTTAATTCATTTTAAGTATTTAATGTTTTTTTGTGTGTATTTTGAGTATTTTAGTACTTTTTGAATGTTTTCAGGTCTTTCTAAAGGTGAAAAGTTTGATCATGATTAGTATAAACCATGTAAATCTTATAGAAAACCATGAAATGTGAGGCCGTAACCTCTGGGTAGGTGCGCAGTTAGAATCATAGTTTGGAAACCCCATACGACCACCTATGAGAAATTTTGATTTTGGGTACAATTGAATATTCATGGTTAACACACTACTTTTCTAATCGTTCACCTAGACTGTGCCCCACAAAAAGTTAGATCCAAAAAAAATATGTGATTATGATTTTCTAATAAAACTTTTGTTTTTATTATGTCGACCCTAACATGTTTTTTCTTCCTCCCAAATTCCTTGGAGACCATTCCTCTTGATCTAGGAGAGATCTATTGGTGTTTCTTGGCATGTTTAATTCTGAATTCCTTGGTAATCCTCCAATCTTTATTGATTTTCCTTAGTTTCTTCTTCTTCCATCTCATGGATTCATAAATATAGTCTTTTTTGGATAGATCTATGATATTTGGATCCAATCCATATGATATTTTTCTATTTGTATGTTAGGAAACAATATATAATGAGGTTTTTTATAGTTTCATCCTGATTTTGTTGAATAATTGGTGTTGTTATTCATTTTCTATATAGTTTTAGTGGTAGGTGGATTATCTCTAAAATCCTATTATTATAAATAGAAGGGTTGGTTTTAAATTTTTTAATTTCATGAAATTTATTTTTAAAATTATTTGAAAATCTTGGTAGAAACCCTCTTTATTGATGGTTTGTGTAGAAATTGCTTGTTGTAAAAATTTATTTGTTTCGTGGTTTAAAATGAGGAATTTAAAAATGTGTTTTTGGTTTTATTAATGAAAAATGTTTTTTGGAAGATTTTTCAATAAAAAAATATTGAAATTTTTTAGTACAATTATATTTTTCATGTTTTTGGCATAATTTTTTGGTTTTTTTTCATTTTCATTGATGTGACCTTGTGGAAGGTGAGTTTTCCATTGGGTCACTGGTATATGGTAACCTTGTGATGACTTGGTAGAACGATAAGAAACTGATCATGAGTATAGAACTATCCCATGGGCATGCATGTGTGGAGATTTGGATTGTAATGGGTTGTGGAAAATGAATTACTAAATTGTTTCAAAGACTTGTTTGGTTGTTTTCCATGGAAACTATTTTTTTAACTTCTTGTATTTCATTTGAACTGTTAAAAATGTTTTAAATTGTTTTATGTAATTTTATTTTGTAAATGTGGTAACCTATTCTATCCTAGTGGTCTGAGTAGAGAATTCATTTGGTAAAAACCTACAATGATTCATTACTAACCCCCACATGGGAACATTGGTTCATTTTCAGATATCGTTTATCGAGACACAAGTAATGGAAAATTATATCATTTATTTAGTGATGCATCATTATAAATTGGGCAGGGATTATGGACTTAGATCTTGGAGATGTTTGGGAGTTACTTTGTTGGTTTTTTATTTCTCTCTGTATTTTGATGTTGGTCTCAGTATCCACTTGGTACTCTGATATATTTTTTTGGGTTGTTATACACTGAGTAGTATTACATTGTTTCCATCCATCATGTAGTGGTTGTTGGTTATAGTTATCTTAGTGTGGTTTTTTACATTCAAAGGGAAAATCATCCCCTGATTGTACTAAATACCTTAGTGTTAATTAAAAACCATTTTTGTCTTGGGGATGTCACCTATGGATAAGTAGAAATTTCACCTTGAATTAATCCAATGAGGAGGGGTATGATGTAACACAATATATCAAGAGTGATATAAAAAAGTAAATCACATTTCTATAAATCACCAAGGAGAATGGTAATTATCCACCATGTATTAAAAAAAATTTAAAAATCAATTCATAATTCCCTAAAGGAACCAAAACCCAAAAAATACCCTAAGATTCCATAATAAATCATGAATAATTCATTAAAATATCATGGATTAAGAATGGGAAAGAAACATTAATCCAAAACATGCCTCAACATAGCACATAATGGGCTCTAAACTTGGATCGCAATATGAAGGAAATGAAACATCGTAAAAAAATTTATAGAACACCTACCCATAGTAAACATAGGAAAATCTCAAACTGGGAACCAATAATATAACAATTTAAACTAGTATAGCACTGTTCCTAGCTACCCAAGAAAATACCCATGTATTCCCATGAGAAACCTACCGAAATCCAAATCTCATCACATGGACAATATCATACACAAAAATGAGAGGCATAAAAAATAAAATACCAAAGATCATAATAAAAATAACCATAACTCAAAGAATAACAACCAAAGAGTTACCCAATGAATACATCAAGAGAGAATTACCTCAAAAGAATCACCCTCCTCTAAACACATTTAGCATACATTCCAAAGATAATTAATAGTCATCTTATCAAAGAAGACCACATCAAAGACTGTTCTTCAGAGATCTCTAGGTGATTAGTATGCTCAAAATTCCCAAAAAACCCAACTGGTATATAATCTTGTTATAATAAATATTAATTATCTAAGGAAAATGGCCCTCGTCTACCCAACTAGGTGTAATCAAAGCATCATTCAACATAGGTTGTCTCATATGATTGAACTCCACCAATAAGTCCTTATTAAACCATTTTCATATAAGACTTTATTCAAGATTTAAATATAACTAATTTGAGTTAAGGGTGAATACCCCTCTCAATGAATCAATATTTTATAAATTCATCAATGAATAAATTATGAGAACAGAACACACACTCTAAAATATATAAGAATACTCCTTCATTGCTCACTTTCCCTAATAAAGAAACATAAGTTCAATGGATTTCCGTATTACCAAATCATCAATATTATGCCACTAAATTAATATGGTATTGAAGAATTTCTAAGGCATGTCATCATAAAACTAATATGAGATAATAGTTATCCATTACACATGGTTTGATCCCTCAAACAAGAACAGAATATCTTTGGACTTTAAAGTTTCATGAGCTTCCCAAGAATTGAGGATTCCATTAATCCTCTAAAACCACTACATTACCACATTTGGGACTTAATAATCATATAATTAACAATAATGATTCATAAAATCCTAAATAAGTTTAATTTAATAGAAAATTATGGCTCCACCACTGTACGAGATGTCTAGTCAGAGCCAACAACTGGAAGGGTCTCACTCATAGGATAAAATAAATCACCCTAAGGATCACCTCTAGAGAAAACATTATGTGTTTCATCAATACCATTCTAGGAGGCATAATATAAAAAAACATTAAATATAATCCTAATAAATTAATTCATCCCAACCAAATTTCAAAGGTCCCAATATAAACCAAGGGATAAATCCAAAAGCACCAACTCATCAAAGAAAATTAATTTTGAGAATGTAATATGAATTGCATTCATTCCAAGAAGAGTCTAAAAATCCAATTTATAAAATCATACATCCTTTGAAAACAAACTTCCTTTGAACATAACATGAATCATTTCGAAAACTAAAGAAAATACACTTCACAACATAAAATTCCATTTTCCCAACCAGAAATTGCAAAACACTTATAAAAATACAATTTCATTTTTTAAAAACATCCCACAAATCATTATAAAATCATTAAATTCTAAAAAAGATTTATAAAAACCCCATGTACTTTCACGAGTACAACATAAAACAAATAAAGTTTAAAAAAACACATCAAAATAACTAAAATCATTTACATATAAAATGTGGAATTAGTTTTTTAACTTAAAATATTTAATAAAATTCCATTTTCACACAAAACAATACATTATAACAAAAATTATAAACAAAAATTAATCATGGAAAACCAAAAAAATTCCACACCTACATCATCAAAACATCATTATAACCCTATTTTATTCATCCACCACAATTGAAACCAACTTTATAATAAATTAGATATAAAAAATATGCTCAAACAAAAAAATTAGGTTGTATATAGAAATGTGCAAGGTTTGGCCAAATGGTTTGTTAAACCTTACACCAACCATGTTACAACACACATTAATATTGTAGACCAATGTGCATAGGCTCTAAACGGTTTTCCAAATCATGAGATCTAACCATGAAATTTTGTATTCTCCACTATTTAACCCTAAATCATAATGAGACCCCAAAAGTATCTAATATAACTCAATGGTGATAAAAAATACTATAATTTTAGATCAATATCCATAAAAAATAAATCAAGAATAATTCAATTCATGACTTGAATTCAAATTACCCAAAGGAAACACAATTTTTATCTCAAAATTTGGTGATCATGAACCAACTCTTGACCAACCATTTGTGTCCTAATAGTAATATCTCCATACTACAAAAACAATCAAAAATAACAAGAGGGTTTTCAAATATCACTTTGTAATTAACCAGCACATTTCAACCTACCATGTCACCCAGATCAGCTTGCCACAATGATCAATGTGAATTATCGATCACTGTCATGACCCATCCCCCAGGGCCCGTGTCGTGACTACCCAAAGCCCACCTTCCATAGGCTTGGGGGAAGTGACTAGCACCAAAAGGAATACTCCCTAAAATGTGAAAGAATTCCTTTTAATCCTGAAAAAACACATAGTCCTAGAACACAACAAGAAGAAACTGTGAAGTAAACTACTGTAGTAAAAGAGTGTTGAAAGTAAAAGGGGCCGGAATACAATCCCAACTCTAAAGGTACAAGTACAAAGAAATGAAAAAGGAAAATAGCTACCAGGTCGTCCTCTGAGGTTCCTAACCGAAGGGTAGGTACAGATCACCTCCTCGGCACTCCACGTCCATCTGTCTCATCTACGTCACGTCACGCTGAATGGTATACCTCTGTGCACCATCCAGTCCTGGATCCCTCAGCCTCGATCAATGTTGTACGCCATCTGCAGAAGACACAACAAGGTGCGGGCGAAGCCTGTTCAGGGGTGAGTATAACAATACTCAGTAGAGACCTTGAGACCCCGTAGGTCTCCTAAATTTCCACAAAGGAAAACCACAAAGCATGAAATCAACTCTACTTAGGTATATTTCCATACTTACACCTAAGTTATCAAGATATACACATCTCATACATGAGGGAAGAATACCTCAAAGTAACACCATGAAGGTAAAAGTAATACACAGGAAACACCACGAAGGTTACACCATGAAGGTAAAAGTACCACATAGATATCACCATGAAGACAGTACCATGAAGGTAAAAGTACCACATAGGTATCACCACAAAGATAGTACCATTAAGGAAAAATTACCACACAAGTATCACCACAAAGATAGTACCACGAACGTAAAAGTATTAGTTCCAACAGAGTCTCAGCTCAAACCGGGTTTTTAGTGAAGTATAGAAGTATAGATGATTAGTCACAAGATAGATCATCTCATTATGTAAAGATAAAATAAGGATTATTATACAGAGTCTAGACCACATAATATCGATAGGTTCTAACCACATCAATGACCCACACAAGATCTGACCCACAGAGGATCGGTATGCGCTGACTCACACAGGATCGTTGAGCGTTGACCCACACAAGATCTGACCCACATAGGATTGGTATGCACTGACCCACATAGGATCGTTGAGCGATGACCCACACAGGATCACTATGAATGCTGATAGCCAACCACATGATTCTAATGGGATAATAACAAGTAACATTCCAGTCACAACATCGAACACCATAGCTGCTGGAGAACTCCTCCTCTAATGAGTACAATGGTCCTGCCGTGACAAAAAGAGGCACTTCCCACTAACCTTGGACTACTAAGGTACTTATCCTATCGAGTACCATGGGTTTACTACATCACAAAGAGGTGCTCCCCACAGTTGGTCTCCCGCATCACACAGAGGGGATCCCCCTTATGGATTGCTGAGGTACTCCTCCTATCGAGTACTGTGGGTCTGTCATGTCACACAAAGGGACTCCCCACTCTGGGGTTTCTGCATCACACAAAGTAACTCCCCACTGGGCCAGTCTAGTCACTCTGAGTCGAAATGGTCAGCAGTCGTCAAGTCTCAGTAAGTCGCAGGGTTCCTAACATAGCATGCTGGGGAGAACTGCTCCCCAAGCCATTGTTCATACCTCAACCACCATAATGTCCCATAAAGAAGTATCCCAAAGGTCTTTCACGTCATAAGGGACCCAAATAAAATAGACAGAACATCAATCGGATGCTCAGTCTGTAAGTTATTAGCGTTTCCACTCTGAGGGCACAGTTGGATTCAGGGTCCGATCTAACCCATCCATAATCCAAGCATATCCAAAACCCAAGTCTAGTATACTAAAAGGACTTTCCTGATCCAAGGATTCCAATGTCATAGATGATATTTCAAATGGATTCATGGTTCTCATGTTACATCCAAAAAGGCGAAACTGGGTTCGGATGGGCCCAGGTCCGTTCCAAACCTGTCAGACTGACTCGGCCCGACCTAGCCCGATTCGGGTCTTTCCCGGTTGTCCTGGGTTGCAGTGGGCCTCGCCCGTGAAAAGGGAGGCCCGACCCTATCCATGCTGGGTGTGGCCCGGTGGCGTAGCCCGATGGACCGGTCTTCCCGAGTAGGCGTTGAAGGGGGAGTGGACCCACTTTCATTCGAAACTGCAAACGGAAAGCACCTTTAGGCGCTGCTATGTCACCACGTGACCTGAGCGGGTCCCGCTGAACCACAACGGCTAGTTGGTGGTCCGTCCGGTCCCACTCCCAGTGGTGCAGTCACGCGCCGCTTCTCTATGGTGGCCGGCAAGGCCGGCCTCTCTTCGGCCTCTACCGCAGCCTCCTGCTCCACCGGCGGTGCAGACACACGTCGCTGCTCTGCCACGTGGCCGATCAGATGTCGTTCGCCACCCTACCCTATTGCGGCCGACGGTTCATGGATTTCTCATCATCCGGAGGCACAGATGTGCGTGGACCTTCCTTCCTCGTGGTTGGTCGGGTGTCAGTCTCCGCCTTCTTCGACGAGCCATTGCGGGTTCATTTAAAGCCCAAAAAATAAAACAATCACATATTCACGATCCTTGGGTAGAGGGCTCCGCGTCCATATGTCACGCTCAACAAAACTACATGTTTCCAGTATCATTAAATATTTGGTGTCTAAGAACACATGAATAACACGTGAAGAACGCAAGATAAGAGGCAAGTTATATGTACGGGACGTTGGCCATGTTAGTTTGGACATTATTGTTGTGAAACTATAACATGAAGAATCAATAAATAAATTCAATCATATATAAATCCCCTACCTCAATTTTCCATTAGAGGTGGCATGTCGAAGAAGAAGATGTCGTTGAAGATTGAAGTCGGTGTTCGTCACTCCCGCAAGATTCTCCAAGGTCAGTTCATCATTCATCGATTTTGGAAGTCATTCTTTGTTGGAGGATCTCTTTTATTGGAGAAATATCATTTAAACTCTCCAAAGCTCTCCCCTGATTTTCCAATCCTTTTTCCCATGATAAGTGTGGAACCAAAATAAATAAACTTAATACATAATTTAATTAATTTTTGTACATTAATTAAATTAAGTTGGCACATTTAATTTGAAGAAATCCAAGAGTTCAAGTTGGTTTATTAATTCTGAATTATTGAATCCTATTAATTAAAGAATAATATGGTTAAAAGTTTTATGTAAGTGGGAATTTAATGCCCAGCATTAAAATCCACACCACCCTCGTGTAGTCCCCACCTTCATGTTTCAAATGGGAGGTTTCATTTTCAAAAATAAAATAAAGCATGTTTATTTTATTTTCTCCCACGAAAAGTCTGAAAACTAATTTCCACCCTTGACCTACTACGGTCGAGGTGAATGTCTCTTTAAGTGAATATCAGCGTTGTGAGTTCAACGGTTTCCTCATCTTTCAAATCTGATCACTGGTTCAAAAGTTACAAAACACCGCTCGCGTGTTTACTGAACATACCCGAAAAAAAAGTTTGGAAAATTATTAATAGTCACCCTCGACCCACGCTGATAGAGGTTAGGCTCCCCCTAATTGAAACATGCCTAAAGAACCCAACGATACTCTCATATTTTCTATCTGAGTTACCATTTAAAATTTATGTATTTTACAATAAAATAATTGTCACTTAATTTTTATATTTATCGCGAAAAACTAACTTTCACTGGTGGCCCGCACTGGCTAATGTTAGTATCTACCTAAAGGAATCATACCTTCAAAAGTTTAGCAGTGGTCTTATATTTTTAATCTGAGTTACTTTTTGTGAGTTATAAGAATTTGAAAAATAAAATAACATTATTTTATTATTTTATTTATCGATATTCCATTTTCAGGTTTTCTCACAGGAGGCCTGCGACAACTAAACTTAAGTCGCACCTAGGGTAAAATTGCCATCCTAAGCGTAACGGTGCCCTTAAATTTCTGGTCTGAGTAACATTTTAAGAGTTATTTCACTATTTTAGTAAAACTGCTTATGCGTGCTAATTAAATCCTAACAAAATTTTGACATATCATTCCGAGCACTCCGGGCCTTGGAATTGCACGCCAATATATTTAGCGGTCTCAAAATAATTCAATTTAATTAAATAAAATATACAAAATTTAAAGAACATTACATTCTCCCCACCTTAGGGATTTACGTCCCTGAAATCCACAACATGGACTAAGGAAACAAATGGGGGTACTGAGCATGGATCTGGGCCTCCCACTCCCATGTGCTCTCCTAGAGGTTCCCATGATGCCAGCGAATGCGCACCAGAGTTATCGACCTCCCAGAAAGTACCCACTCTTGTTGATCCTCAATCTTTACTTGAACCTCTGTAAACATCTCCCCATCGTCTAATTCCATCTCTCCATGTTCGATAAAATTTTATGGGTCATGCACAAATCTCCTCAGTTGTGGCACATGGAAAACATTATGAAATCTGTACATTTGTGGGGAAAGAGATAGACTGTATGCCACCTCACCTACTCTGTTGATATTCTAGAGAGGATCGATGAACCTTAGAGATAACTTGCCACCCCAAACAAATATCTGAAAACCATGTCGATGTGAGACCCATAGGAAGACATGATCTCCCTCCTCGTGTCATCATAATACTTCTGTCGTCTTTGAACAGTTTTCACTTGAAAACAAGTGAGGCATATTGATACAAAATATGCCACTACTTTCTTCATCCTTGGCCAATAGTACTAATGCTAAAGGTCCTGGTACATCTGCAACACACCAAGATGTACAACCATAGGGGACATATGGAACTCCCTCAACACCTCCTCCTGTAGCACTACTGGTACCATGGTACATTCTCTGATGAGGAAGACGTGCTCCCCACCTTCAAAACAATCCATCAGGTGCCTCCCCTGAGGATATCTGAGCACATCAAGCCTCACAGTCAATGCCCCCATGATGGGCCTCCCTGACTTTCTGAAGGAGTGGGGGAGTGACAGTCATACACTGGAGGTAATTAGCTTCATCTCTATCCATGAAGTATATCTGCAGCATGACTAGTTACTCTGACGCCTCACACAGATGTTGTAGACTAGACCTCCTACTAAGTGCATCTGGTACCATGTTCCCCTTCCCAAGAGTATAGAATAACTCAAAGTTATTATCCTAGAGGAACTCTACCCACTCTTACTGGGAACTAAAAACACAAAACTCCTACTGCCATGAGGGTATGGTTGTCCAACTCACGAGTGATCGGTTGCACCCTCCTATGTAAGAGTTTATCAAGTGCTGCCTATGTTTCCTTTTTCGCAAACCAAATAAAATCCCATTCCATTGTTTTAGGTAAAACACGACTTTTTTCCTAATAATGTCAACATGAGTATGAAATTTGGATGTCTAATCCATACCCTAACTAACGTCGTAAGGCCTTGACATTTCCACCAATAGGTTCTAACTGAAACTCTCATCTCAAGGGTTAGATCACACTGCCGGCGTAAGTGTGATTATCGAGTCTCCTCCCAAAGGTATCTCCAGACGTGAGGGTCAAGTCAACGGCTTAACCGTAAACTCTAGGTTTTGGACAATATTTTTGGAAGGAAGGAATGATTGGTACCTATTCTTATTAATACGGTTTCTAGTAGTAGACACATACCATTCATTGAATCATTCCTAGAGCCCTTGGGTCGCACTCCTTGACCATATGCAGCTACTCCTTTCCCCTGTCCTCCAGCTCCCTGAGCCTGGTAAGGACCACAAAGGGGTTTGTTGTAACATGTTGAAATGTAAACCAACTCCTGTTACTCTCTTAGCTCTGCTTCCACATCAGCAGGCCTGCAGATTCATCTATCCCTAACACTTTTTCTTCCCAAACCATTTTTACAGGCCCAAGTCTCTGTGACTGGTGACAGTTTCCTGCTTTCCCACTATAGAAATTCACTGGCTATATTTGCTCATCCAAAGAACATTCAACCAAAAAGGTTATATCTATCACTTTAACATAGGTAGTAATGCATAGAGTAATAGTGTTACATAGGATGTCATTAAAAAAATAGTGCTCGGAAGTCTAAGCCCCGAGGCACTGATCGTATCATATTCATCGAGTACTAGGAATGGTTGGTATGCCTAGATGAATACTCAGCTACCGATATGTCATCTTTCTGAACCTGTAGAAGCTCTATATAACTCTAATCCACCTCTTCAATCTAGTCCTCAACCACCCATGAGTCGGGATCACCATGGAACCTGAGGGGTATATGATGTTGAAACTTGTGTAAGGCACAACGACAAAATGTTTCCTCTACCGGTACTGCTGGTTGTAACTGCTGACCAACGGGCGGTGATATAGCTAACACACTACCTGGAGGTACTATCTCATGTGATGGTCCACATACTAAAGCCTCATCACTATGTGAACCATCCTCATGTACACTCATAAAAAATAGTAGAAGCTAGGATCACCATCAGCTCTACCGGTGTCTCAACTAGGCTGAAAACTCTAGACACAGCCTCCATCCAGCCCTCAGATGATTGAGAATCTATCTCGTCACGAATACTCAGAGGCATCTATCATGGTAACACGTGAAATTCACTCAGTCGTTGTGTATCCTATAATTGTGGATCTGGGGGATACGATCATCCAGCGAGTGGTGGTGCTGTTGGTACACCACCCGAAGGTGCTAATGCCATAAGAGGGCTCGACACTGAGGCCTCTTCATTCGGTGGGCCGTCATCATGTTCTATCTCAGGAATCCTAGCTGGCTATCTACATAGAGGAATCCTGATAATGAATAGGGTCACCATAGTCATTAAGTTATACTTGGTGAGCTGAATCCAAGGAAATCAAAAGAAAAACTTCTCAAAAACACACAAAATCAGTGTTTTCATGCGCTGAGTCGAAAATCGGAATTCAAGGTCGTGTTGTATGGATACGTCGACCATCGCACCAACACTAGACTCCTAGAATTGAAAACCACACCCATAAAATTTCACACTATTTCTTCACAAAAAATATCAGGGTCCTAGTTCTTCGATAGAACTGAACTCCTCTGATACCACTTTGTCATGACCCGTCCCCTGGGGCCCGTGGTGTGACTACCCCATGCCCGCCTTCCATAGGCTAGGGGCTGGAGACTAGCACTGAAAGGAATACTTCCAAAAACATGAAGTCACTGCCTTTAATCCTGAAAAAACACACTGTCTAAGAATACAACACGAAGAAACTGTGAAGTAAACTGCTACAGTAAAAGAGTTCTGAAAGTAAAATGGGATGGAATAAAAGACGGACTGTAAAGGTACAAGTACAACTGAATAAAAAAGGAAAAAAGTTACTGGGTAGTCCTCTGAGGTTCTTAAATGAAGGGTAATTACAGATCTCCTTCTTAGCACTCCACATTCGTCCGTCTCCTCAGCATCACGTCACGTTGAATGGTCCACCTCCATGCATCATCTAGTCCTGGCTCCCTCAACCTAGATCAATGTTGTACGTTGTCTGCACAAGCCACAACATGGTGAGGGTGATTCCCGTGCAGTGGTGAGTATAATGATACTCAGTAGGGACCCTGAGACCCTGTAGGTCTCCTAATATTCCACAAAGTAAAACCACAAATAAAGGCATCAAATTTACATATGTATATTCTCATCTAAACACCTAAGTTATCAAGATATACACATCTCATACATGAGGGGATAATAACACAATGGTAACACCAAGAAGGTAACACCATGAAGGTAAAAGTACCACATAGGTAACACCACGAAGGTTACACTACGAAGGTAAAAGTACCACACAGATATCACCACGAAGATAGTACCACGAAGGTAAAAGCACCAAATAGGTATAACCACAAAAATAGTATCATGAAGGTAAAAGTACCACAAAGGTATCACCACGAAGGTAAAAGTCTTTGTTCAAACAGAGTCTCAGCTCAAACCAGGTTTTCAGTGAAGTATAGAAGTACAGATGATTAGTCATGAAGCTAGATCATATTATTCCATCAAGTGGTGCAACTACTGATTATACCGAGTCTGACCCACACAGGATCTATAGGTACTAACCCTCAAAATATCCCACACAGGATCTGACCCACACAGGATCGGTATGCGCTGACCCACACAAGATTGCAGAGCATTGACCCACACATGATCTAGTCCACATGGGATTGGTATGTGCTGACCCACACAGGATCGCTGAGCACTGACCAATAGAAGATCTAGCCCACACAAGAATGCTATGAATGATGATGGCCAGCCATAGGATTCTCTAGGGATAATAACATGTAACATTCCTAGTCACAATGTTGAAACCCTCGGATGCTAGAGAACTAAACCTCTAATGAGTAAAGTGGGCCTACTATGTCGCAAAGAGGTGATTCCCACTAAACATGGACTATTAATCTACTCCTCCTGTTGAGTACCACGAGACTTCCATATCACACAGAGGCGCTCCCTATCATGGGTTTTCTGCATCACAAAGAGGCTCTCCCCCTCATGGCCTACTGAGGTACTCCTCTTATCGAGTTCCATGATTCTACCACATTACACAGTGGTTCTCCTCACCAGGGGTTTGCCACATCACACAGATGTGCTCCCAACTAGGCCTGTCGAGTCACTCTGAGTCAAGGTCAGCAATCATCAAGTCTCATCCAGTTGTAGGGTTCCATACATAGCGTGCTTGGGATAACTGCTACCCAATCCATCGGTCATACCAAAATTTCCTAGAAGTCTCACAAAGAAGTATCCAAAAGTTTTTTGACAACATAAGAGAACCAACGCAGTACAAGACACATCAATCAGACACCCATTGTATAAGTTATTATAATTTCCGCTCTGAGGGCCATGTTGAATTCAGGGTCCTATCCAACCAGCCCGTACTCCAACCTTATCCAAAACTCATATGGAGTATACCAAAGGTACCATCTCTATCCAAGTATTTTGGTTCCATAGATGGTTCATCAAACAGACCCCAAGTTCTTAAGTTACAACCAAAAAGGCGAAACTGGGTTCGGATTGGTCTGGGTCTCGTCTGACCCAATCAGACCGACCCAGCCTGACCCCGTCTGGGATAATCCTAACTAGTTTGGTTCGACCCGACCTGATTTGGTTCTGGCCTGGTTGGTCAGGGCTGCAGTGGGCCTGACCCACTAGAAAATAGTCCAACCAGGCCCGCGAAGGGGGCGGCCCACTGGCATGGCCTGGTGGCATTGTCCGCCCGAGCTAGTGCTGAAGGGGGAGCGGACCCCCTTCCGTTCGGAACCATAAAGGGGTAGTGCATTAAGGTGCTACCAAGTCACCATGGGACCCGAGCGGGTCCGGACAAACCACAACGGTCGGCCAGTGTTCCGGACGATCCTCCTCCTAGTGGCGTGGTTGTGTGTCGCTGCTCCATCGCGGGCGACACAGCTAGCCACTCTTCGACCTCTGCTGCGGCCCAGTGGTCGCGGCCTCCTACTCCCACTTGCAGCACAGATGTGCACCGACGCTACACCATGTTGTCGGTTAGATGCCGGCCACCCCCTACACTACTACAACCAACGGGCCACTTCTTCCTCATCATTTGGCAGTGTGGACGTGTGCCGCCATTCCTTCCTCATGGTCAGCTGGGTGCTGGCCGCGACCTTCTTCCGCGAGCCATGTTGGATTTGTCCCAAGCCCGAAAATTAAAACAATCACATATTCACGATCCTTGGGTTGAGGGCTTCATGACCATTTGTTACGCTCAACAAAACTCCATGTTTCCAGTGATATTAAATATTTGGCGTCAAGGAATGCATGAAGAGAACATGATGAACGCAAGATAAGAGGCTTGGTATATGTGAAGGACGTTGGCCAGGTTATTTTGGTCATCGTCATTGTGAAACCATAATATGAAGAATCGATAAATAAATTCAATCATATATAAATCCCCTACCTCAATTTTATATTAGAGGTGGTGCGAGGAAGAAGACGAAGTCGCTGAAGATTGACATCAGTGTTTTTCACTCCTGCAAGATGCTCCAAGGTTGGTTCCTCATTTTTTCAATTTTGGAAGTTGTTCTTCATTGGTGGATCTCCTTTGTTGGAGAAAGGTCTTCACAACTCTCCAAATATCTCCCCTCCTCTGCCAATCACTTTTACCAGGATAGGTGAAGTGCCAAAATAAATAACCTTAAGCTATAATTTTATTAATGTTTTTACATTAATTAAATTAAGTTGGCACATTTAATTTGGAGAAATCCAAGAGTTAAAGTTGATTCATTAATTCCAAATTAATGAATCATATTAATAAAAGAGAAATGTGGTTGCAAATTTTGTGTAACCAGGCATTTAATCCCCATTATTAAATTCCTAACCACCCTCATGTGGTCCCAACCTTCATGTTTCAAATGGGAGGTTTCAATTTCAAAAATAAAATAAAGCAAGTTTATTTTATTTTCTCCCATGAAAAGTTCAAAAACTAATTTCCACCATCAACCTACTGTGATCGAGGTGAAGGTCTATTTAAGCAAATATCGGTACTTCGATTTCAAAAGTGTCCTCATATTTCAATTCCAACCATTGGTTCAAAAGTTACAAAACTCCGCTCGCATGTTTACGGAAAGTACCCAAAAAAGAGTTTGGAATATTTTTAACAGTCAACCTCGACCCGCGCCGATCAAGGTTAGGATTTTACTATGCGAAACATGCCCCAAAGAACCCAACAGTACTCTCGGATTTTCAACACAAGTTATTATTTAAAGGTTATGGATTTTACAATAAAATAATTGCAATTAATTATTATTTTTACGACCAAAATCTAACTATCATTGGTTCCTCGTGCCGGACAATGTTAGTATCTTCCTAAAGAAATCATACCCTCATGAGTTTAGTGGTGGTCTCAGATTTTTAATCTGAGTTACTATTTTTGAGTTATAAGAATTTGAAAAATAAAATAACATTATTTAATTATTTTATTTATGATTATGTCATTTTCGGGTTTTCTCACAGGAGGCCCACACCAACTAAACATAAGTCGCCCCAAGGATAAACCCGCCATCCTGAGTGCAACAGTTCCCTCAGACTTCTGATCTGAGTAACCGTTTAAGAGTTATTCCACTTTTTATGGAAAACTGCTTAAACGCACTAATTAAAGCTTAACAAAACTTTGACGGATCATTTCAAGCACTCCAGGCCTCAGAATCGCATGCTGTCAGATTTTGTGGTCTCTAAATAATTCTATAAAATTAAAAAATATATACAGAATTTACAGGACATTACAGTAATAGTTGTTTGAAAAAATTCACCGGGGAATTAAAAAGATAAAAAATACTAATGATTCATCTCTTTAATAATAATAAATAAATAGTGGAATCCAAACATGAATCCGGCGTGGTATATCTATACATTCTACATCCGTGTATGTGAAATAAATAGTTCAAAATAAATTTCCAAAAAACAATCATATCAAGGAAATAATTTTACAAATGAAATATAACAAATAATAGGGATCCATCTAATTTTTACTAGTTAAAATTTGATACATAAACACATCATGAGATCCAAAATCAAGAAGACAAGAATATATATAAATAGTTAACTGAATATGATAATACATAAACATCCCTAAAAAATTAACCAGTTACTTAAGACACTTCTCAAAAATTTCTATGTGACCCATCGTTACATGCCACACATAAAACCTAAATCCACAAACTATATGAATTGTTTCAATACTATGATCGAACATAAGAACCTATATAATATCATCAGATCTATGTGCACACAAGTGTGTTCGTAGAGTTTAATCTAAACAAGCATAGTAAGACTTCACTAAATATTCAATGCAATTACTTTAATAAAACATTCCACAAATTTATGCTTTAAAATCACATAGATAATAAGTTTTTATAAATATAAATCATAAAGAAAACAAGTATCACACTAATAGGTTCCATTTGGTCATCTCTTTTCCAATAGAAAACAAACCAAAAATAGGTAGATTTATTTTCAAGAATTCAAAATATCAATTATCTGAAAACATGGGTAAATAGAGTACTTAGTATTTTTAAGTATTAGAAACATATTTAATTTAATTTTATTAATGGATCTTGTTTGATATATATCACTAAATTCATCAATAGTGATTCATTCCTCTAACTGTGTACACTGATAGTTGGATAGTTCACAGGTGGAGGAATCTCTTATGCCTGAAGGGGTACTAGCTTTTTAACTAGAAATGATAAATAGGATGCTGGAATGAATGTTTTGTTGGAACATGTTTATCACACCTAATAGAAGAGTATCATATCCTCTTATATAGATACCCTTGACACACCTCATTGAATAAATGTTGTTATCTATATCATAACGTATCGAGTTTTGTCTCATGGAACTCAAACATTGCATCGTATCAATGTTCATTCAATGAACTTCATTAATGAATCTTCTTGACAAAATTAACCCATATATTTGGTTCAGATTTTATGAAGCATCACATAAGATTATGTGGTTGTGTGTGGAGGCTGGAGTATAAATACAACATATACACGTATTCACAATGCATCACATTCATGGGTTTCACATGGACTTCCATCAAACTCCCTCTTTCACATAAAATCAAAAGGACTTAATGAAAAACATAAAAAGTATTTTTGAATCCCTATAAACACTTTTTTATGATTTCATAAAACTCTCTTAATTTTGAACAAACATTTTTTCTAAAACATTATCCTAATCTAAGGCTCTAACTATGAGAATATAACACCCTCAATTTTTATGAATTATTATTTTTAAATAAATTAAATTTTAATGATTGATTTTATTACATGAAACACCAAGTTTATATTCTGTTACACGTAACATCATGTTTATCATGTGTCATATGCAACACTGAATTTACATTTCATTACAAGTAACACGGAGTTTTAACAAACCATGATATATCATTCATATTATTATTTAAACATTAAATTTATAACTTTTCCATTATACCTATAGATATGAGTAGTAATAAATATTTTCAAAATTTAATGTATAATAGTTTTATATAATGCAAACATATTTACAATGAGTACTTAACTTTCAGAAAAGTATTTATATGTTTTGAAAATACTATTTTTTCTCAAAAAATGTTTTTATTAATATTTTTTATGAAATAATAAATTTAATTTTAACACTTGTAGAAAATATATATGAAAAAGTAAAATTTTCTTTTAAAATATACATGTAAAAATTTTCAGGAAGTTATTTTTGAGAATTTTATGAAGAGGTAAATTGTTTATTGAATAGTGAAAACATTGATTTTTATTAATAATTTCCTTTTAGTTTACAACTTTTAGAAACATCCAAATTATTTTTAGATGGTTTTAAAAGTAAAATTAGTCCAATTATGTATTTATTTATCCAATTTATGTTGTTGGAATCAATTCCATTTTTAATTGGGACATTAATACTTTCTATACTTATCAGAATTTTCCCATTAGAATAACTGTTTTTCATCACGTATGTGGGTTTAATTTTAAATTAATTTCAACCACTTCTAGTAATTGAATTTAGAGAAATTAATCCCATATTTTGAATAAAAATTATTCATATTTAATAAAAAATATAACTTAATTTTTTACCATAATCAATAGTAATGTTTGTAAAAATTAATTATTATGGTTAAGGTGAGAATGAGTTTACCATGTGTAAAACTGAGAATATAATTGTCTAAAACACATTGGATGGAAATATTTTGACCTTATATCTTCTATTCCCAATAATTTTATATTTTTGAGAATTTTATCAATATAAAAACATGGTTATATCTTTTTCTTTTTAAAAATGTCAATTGTGTCGTCCCCCTTGCTTCTAAAAATCCACCCCTCTCTTCTTCTCTTCACACTTCCAAAAAACATTGGTTTTACAATGAAATAAAATATACATTAATTAATTACCTAATACCATCCAATAATAAATATGTTTTTCATAAATATGAACTAGGAAGGCTTTATGTGAAAACCTAAAGAGGTTACCCAAAGAAGAGCCAACGATTTTTAACAATCATTTTTATTTTATTTCATCCTCAAACTCCTTAAAATGTTATTAAAAAAATAACATATATTAACATAAGTATGTTACATATAAGTATATATTATTTTTCATGTTCATGAATCACATCCATATCCTCATCCCTCAAATGGGATATGATAAGGTAACTCATGTGTAAGGCGGACTACTGCCTCACAAACTGATGCAGCACATTTTCCATGAACACCATTAATGGTTTGGTATGATGATGGATATAATGTATATATAAAATATTTGTAAGATAATTATAATTATTTAAATATATTCTCGTATATAACTTTTTACTTTTCATTTCATGTGTGATACGATAATGTTGATTGTGGGTACGACAGACTACCACCTCACAAATAGATGTGATTCATTTTTCACTTATGTTATACATTGAAGGTAATAAGAGATAAATATAATGAATATATGTGATATATAATAAATTATAATGATTCTAGATATATTATTATTATTTACCTTCCTTTCCATCTATTCGTCGAAAAAATAGAAACAATGTTCATGCGTACATATGGAATACCATCTCCATAAACGGTGTAATTTATCTTCTATATCTAACATTAATGGATTAATCTAAATATATGTATAATTTATTATATATGATATGTATAACATGGTTAAAATTCTAAAAATAATATTACCATGATAAATGTAAAAGGGCCAAAAATACCGAACTCAAATATAAGTGAAAAATAAATCCATAATTACCTGAAACACAATTTGAACAAGGAATTACTAATAAATAGGTAATAATAGGGTATAATTACATAAAATATAGTATGATATATATTATTATATTCATAGTTCATATGTACAATATATTTATATTTATTATATTATACCACATTCGATGTAATCAGAACCTAAGGTAAGGTATTTTTATCTCAATTTTATTTCATTGAGACATTTGTTATGTTAATAACCTATCTTCTTTTAGGAGTTGTATATATATCCCATTTTACATGTAATTTCGTTAATTAATTCATTATAACAATATTTTAAGTTTTATTTAATTTTCATTATTTCATTGGGATTATGTTTAAATGTTATTAACGTTTTATGGGTTTTATAATCTAATCTCATTGTTTATCAGAATTGTTTATGTTTGTGATTTCAATGAGAAAATATTATGATCCATCTCCCAATAAACTCACCAATTTTATTCTCATATAGTTATGTTTTGAGAATAAATTTTTTCACTTCATTTTCCTCTCTTTATGTACTCATGATTTCAAAAGAAGTTTTTTTAGAAAAATCATCTGTATTACTCTCTTCAACCGAAATCTTGTTTTCTTCAATATCCATGTTTTCTAAGAATTTTTTTAAATATGTATTAACATTATAAAAATGATTTATTAAATAAATTATTACCCATTATTAATTTTTTTAAAAATAATTAAAATTTAATATTTCAAAACAAGGTCTATATTTTATCTAAATTTTTAAAGTAAAGTTTGTTTTGACATTCATGGTATTTTCTGTAATCATGAACATTCAATGTTTTAAAGGTCATTTTAAACGTTTAAAATGTATTTTCAAATAAAATAATTTTTAATATATTTTATGAATTTTTATGTTTTAAAAAGTTTTTTTCAAAGTGGAATGGATATTTTCCTTATGAAAGTTTCCAATAGATATTTCAAAATCATTTTCCATATAATAAAACGTCATTTTATGTTAGTTATAATTTACCTGGTACATGATTGAATTATATGATTGTTATTCTTTCTCTTCATGGTTAATTTTATTGTTTATTAAATGTTTATGAAACTCATTTTCTTTACATGGGTTATGATGTGATGTTATGATGAATGTTTTGTGATATTATGGAACACATAAGAATGGAAATAATTATGATATGGGTGGTACCTATATCTCCCTCCAATAAATTGGGTAAATCTATCTCCTCATATAAATTTTTTGAACAAGTCAATTTGATTGATCCACTATGGGAAACAGTTGAGTCCCAATACACTATGTGAAACAAATGCATCCTAATATACAATGAAAAATATGTGATAAGTCCTTATACATTATGTTGATGGTATTAGTAGTTAACCTTGAAATATGAAATGATTTTCTATATTTAGGATTCTTCCACACTTTTATGACATGAGCTTATGGTTAATGATTTATTTAGAATGATTTATTGCTCTTACTAACCATGTTTTTTGAAATAATAAATTCTAATTATATGACTCATTTTTGTGATCTATGACATCTTGGTCATGAACTTCGTATGTTATATTATTAATCACATACCCTTATTCTTATCTTCTGCTTTCATACGAGCTTAAATTTATATATCTGATGTTTATGCTTATGAAGAATCTAAAACCACCCATTTTATGTTTTCATACTACAATATTCCATACTTTAAATATAGATATTACTTAAACTTTGAATAATATTTATTACATAACAAAACAAAACCACACCAGCATCGTATAGATTTAGTGTCTTTAGAAACTGGGAAAAAACAACTGGTTCATAAAACATCCACATTTTCTCCCGCTTATTTCTTCATAACTAGAATATGTTTTGACATATCTTACTTAATATCCTTATTTTTGACCTAGGGAAAAGAAAAATATGAAATGGTGAGCTCAAATTCTATGTAAGGGAAAATAAGGGAAATATCATTCATATCATAATCGTAAGAACATAACATTTGAAAATCTTATCCTCCATAAAAAAGATCATAATATCATGACTTGGGATAAATCATAAATGTTTAATGTAATACCAATAGTCATAACATAAGAAATAAAATTTTGTGGAATACACACACAATTATAGAAAATATTTTCATATTATTCAAGGCTCATTATAGAGACCATCATAGTAGACAAAGTCCATTACTGAATCGAGTTCACTCTTTATTCCAACCCATCGTTACAGAACCATATGTACATTACATTATGATAATTTATATATCATGAGATATAAATCATTACCCAATTAATATGAGGTAGATATAGGTCCCACCCATCTCACAATGAACCATTCTTACGTGTGCCACAGAAACATAAAAACATTCACCATAGCATAACCCATGAAATACAATGGGTTTCTTAAACATCAATCTATAATAGTCCAGATAAAATAAATGGATTCCATAAATACAATTCCATCATAAACAAAATCAAATAAAAGTAATAATAGGGATAGAAACATAACACTGTTTTATCTTAATATTGAAAATGATTTTGATAAAACACTTAAACATAATTCTGGAGGAAAAATATCCTTTCTTCTTCCAAAATGTTTTCTTTTCTCAAAATTATACCCAATTTAAAAAGAAAATAATTATTTTAAAATAATAATGAAAATTTTGTAGAGTATTATTCAATGAAATAAGGCGTCATGAAACTTCAAAAAATCTATTCATGCTGTATAAGTTAAAAAAACATTATCCTCATACATTTGCTAAAAAGGTCAAAAAGTACCTAAAATCCAATAATGAAAAAAGATTTATTTCATACCATCTAATAAAAATAACAAAAAGGATAAAATTAAATTAAAAAAATGGAATAATATAAATAATTTTTCATATTTAAGAAACATGTATGTGGATGATAAATATACCACAGTAAATACTTATGTATAAACAATCTCGGATAAAAATGAGATTGCAAAATAACCCCTTATCTTAGGTCTGATATCTTTTGTATGTATCTAAAAATAATTTATAATGATTTAAATAATGTTATTAACTTATTCCAGAATCGTTTTTCTTTTTATGATATCACATATGATTATATTATCATCAGTTTGATAGTAACATTTCATTGTCACTTGTAATTTGGATATTAACTTCTTTGTGTTCTTATAGAGAATTTGACGGATAAGTTCATGTTCGAATTCTTATGTTATAGTTAAATTATTTATATAATTATATTATTATAATATATATAATATATCTTCATTTAACTCATGTTTATAACCATCCATTAATTAATATTATGTAGAACTAACCACATCGTACTGTGGGGACGGTAAGTCGTACGTACGCACGAGCGACACTATAATTCCCATAATTGATGAATGGTATTGAAGTGGATGGGTTATGATATTTAATAATTAGTTTCCTGTTATAATAATCATATATAGTTATTATTTCTATCATTATACCCATACAAGTATGGTGGTGGTGAAAATAGATTACACAATGGCGTGGAAACGGTAAGTCGTACGTACAAACACGTGGTGATATCATCTTTAATAGGATGGGTAGAAAGGTCGAATATGGTTGTTTCATGTTTATAATAAAATATAAGTATATTAGAGATACTTATATTAATAATTTATAATGAAACAACTAATGAATAGTATTTAGAAGAAAAAGAAGTTTGAAAGAATCAATAAATGATATTGCCTCTTCTTAGATGTGCCTCCTCAAAATCTCCTCTTATGGAACTAGAGTTGGTCTTTGAAGATGACCATAACCTCTAAAATAAAAATAGGTATGTTGAGAAGGAAATATTTTATGGGTTGAATGAGATTTTTGGATGAAAATGGAGTTAATAGATGAGGGAGGAGGTTCCATTTTATAATTGAGGTGAAGGGAACTTTTTGAAACACTATAAATAATAATTTATAATAAAATCAAACCCTACAAAGAAACATCCAAAGTGCCCCAAATTAGAATATTAGATGATATATGGTTGTAATATCTTCATCCAATAAATTTTTGACAATTTTTTATGTCAATTTATTCATTATCATTTTGATTAACACTAAGTTATTTTATTTAATTTTAATTGTGGTAATAAAATTATAAATATATAATTGTAGAAAATATTTACTTATATGGTGTTAATTTACCATAAATGGATATATTAAAACATTTTAGACATTATAATTATCACTTTATAATTTGAAATATTTTTAGCATTTTTAAATATTTTAATAAATTTTTATTTTTATTAAATGTCAACAGTGTCAATTTTTACACTTCATTTATATGACTTTAAATAAAATTCACACAAAATATGAATTCGAAAAAAAATATTCAATGCACTCCTAAAGTTTTATAGTATCCTATGAAAATATAAGAGTATATTAATTATAAAGTATGCTATTTATTTTAATATTTTTCAAACCATTTATTTGATATCTATATTAATAAAATAATATTTCATCACTATTGTGTCATCATTAATGGTAATTATTTCATCTCTAAAAATTATAAATTAATTTCTATGATGTGTGTAATTCTGTTATATTTACATAGACTATTTTTATTTGACAATATCTTCTTTTTATCCATATATTAAAATTAATATACTTATATAAAATGAGATTGTGAGATTTTGTCACAATAATTAGTTGTTATTATATTCATGTCATATTCATAGTTAAATGTCCATTAAGTGATTCCATTTAGAAACATATATTATAATTGACTAATTTAGTCATCCAATTGGATTTTTTCAGGTGTAAAGGTGATTTTATAATATTATTTTAACCCTTAATTACTATATTTACATTTATCCATGTTAATAAAAATAATTACCAAAGTTACTATTCATAATTCCCAAAATTAAATGTAGCCTATTACAATAATTTTGACCTAATGATTCTAAATATGGAATCCATTTTTCAAAATTCAAAACACATAAGTTGAAGTAATTAATTTAAAATGAATCACATTGTTGAAATGAGAAAGAAAAGTTTTAAAAGTTAAAACATTACAAAAGATTGAAGTGTTTTTACCTATGAATTCAATAAAAAATTAATTCTAATGACATAAATTATATTAAATTATAATATTATATTATATTTATACTTTAAAACCATTCAAAATTATAATTCAACCTTGTTTGTTATCACAATGAAAAAAGTTGTTTTTAATTTAAATTTAGATTATTTTTAGTACTCATCAAAACATGAAAGTTATCAGAAATTTATCCAAAGTAAATTTTTATATCCCACATAAAAATATCTTACTTATAGTTTTATATAAAAATTATTAATTTGTAAAAATATTTACTTAAAATGGGTTTACCATTCAAAGGTGTAAAATTAATCTTTAAGAAAATAAGTTATTATACAAAAAATAGGGTTTTATTCATAACCTATGAAAAAAATATCCATTAGATACATATAAAAATTATTTTATTAAATATATGAAAGATGTATATCTCAATAATTTTATCACCAAAATAAATTCAATCAAAAATAAAAATATCTAATTGATTTATATTTTTCTTAAATAATTGATAGCTAATAAATTCATAATGCATTTTCATAAGTTAGTTATAATTATTCCCGCTAACCAAATGGCAAGGATATAATGTTAATTTTATAATAAGGGTATCTCGTGGTTCATCTAAACTCACGATTTAATACAAATAATGCTACTGAAGAATAAAAATTATTTAAAGAAAATATTTCATAAAAACATCTGGGTGTTACGTTATACCACCCCTTAACTGAATTTCACACTTGAAATTCAGCACATTTAAAAAACAGATTAGGATAACTCTCCCTCATCATATCATCAAGTTCCCATGTAGATTATTCAAATTGGTGGTTCCTCCATAAAACTTTAACCAAATTAGTGGTCTTGTTTCATAGAAATTTTTCACTATGATTCATAATCTCTATTAGTTGTTCTTCATAAGAAATATTTTTCTCCTGTAGTACGACTTCTGATATTAGTATATATGAAGTATCAGGTATGTACATTATCATGAGAGATACATGGAACACATCCTGAACTTGAGAGATATTTGGTGGAAATTCCAATTGGTAATCTACCTTTCCAACACGATCCCGAATTTCAAAAGGATAGATAAACCTAGGGGTCAGCTTGCCCTTCTTTCCAAATTTCATTACACTCATCTAACGAGATATTCTTAAGAACATTTATCACCCACTTCAAACACTAGGTATTTTCCTCAGTTTTAAACATAAAATTTTTGTCTACTCTGAGCTGATATTATGTTTTTTGAATAGATCTGACCATTTCTTCTATTTCATCAACAAGATCAGGTCCTAGTAGCTTTCTTTCCCAACTACATCCCAACAAGTTGGAGTTCTGCACTTCTTTCCATAGAGGGCTTCATAAGGAGCCATATGAATACTATAGTTAAAGATATTATTGTATGAAAATTCCACCAATGTTAAGTGTTGATACCAATAACATTTTAAATATATAAATAAATATCTCAACATGTCTTCAAGAGTTTGAATTGTCCCCTCAGAATGACTGTCTGTCTGAGGATGATAATAAGTGATGAAACTTAACTCTATATCCAAATCATACTGAATACTTCGCTAGAACTTTGAGGTAAACCTCATATCCTGATCAGATATAATGGAAAGTGGCACTCCCTGAAATATTACCACTTTACATATATCCAAGAAAGATGATCAAGTGAGAAATAATCTATAATATCAATGAAGAGTTCTTACTTTGTAAGGCGGTCTACTATAACCCTGATAGCATTGTTTCCTTTGGATGTTTTGGTAAGTACGATGACAAAGTCCATAGTGATGTTTTTCCATTTTCATTCGAGTATGGGTAATGGTTGTAACTTTCCATTAGACTTTTGTCTCTTAGTATTACCATGTTGAAAAACCAATCATCTAGAAACATATTTGGTGACATATCTTTTCATTACATCCCACCAGAAGAACTCATTCAGGTCCCTCTACATCTTTGTGCCTCTATGGTGAATAGATAATTCTTAACTATGATCCTCATCCAATATATCCTTCTTTAATTCTGGTATGAGAGGAATACAAAACCCAATTCATGAACCTTATTATTTCATCATAACCAATGTTGAATTTAGGAACATTTCTCACCTTATTTTTTTACTTTACATCTTACTTCTATGCCTCCTTAATCTTCACATGTATATATGGTTAAAAATTCATTTGAGAAAGATAATATTTCTCCCCTTACATTGAAATTTCTAGATCCGTCCTTTGAAAATAAATAAATATTGGATTTTTTGTGATCCTCATCATAGATAATCTAGCATGGTATTTTTGACTCAAAACATCTACCACCTTGTTCTGTTTCCAAGGGTGGTAATTTTTTAAACATTCATAATCTTTTATCAACTCCAACCATATTCTATGGCGCATATTCAGCTCCTTTTTTTGAAAAATATACTTTAAACTTTTATGGTCACTATGAATATCACACCATTCACCCTAAAGATAATGCCTACATATCATTAATGGAATGATTACTGAAGAAAAATCTAAATTAAGATTTGGGTAATTTTTATCAAGAATTTTCAACTATCGTGAGGAATAAGCTATCACTATATCATTTTTTATGAGAACACATCCTAGAACCTTATTGGATGAATCATTGTAGACCACAAACCTTTCTCCACTACAAGGAAGTATGAGCATAGGTGTACTGGAGAACCATCTTTTTAGATATTTGAAATTAACTTCACATTCCTCTATCCAAATGAACTTAACTCCTTTACGAGTCAACTAGGTGAGTGTAATTGATAATCTTGAAAAATCATTGACAAAACAGCGATAATATCCAAAAAATCATGAAAACATCAGATCTTAGTTAACATTGTTTGTCTCGACCATCTTTCAATAACCTATGTTTTTAATGGATCAAAAAACATCCCCTCTCTTGAGATTATGTGACACAAAAATGAAACTTTCTGAAACCAAAATTTACACTTGGTAAATTTGGCATCAAGCACCTCCATTCTCAGGGTCTTTAGTAAAATTCTCAATTTATATTCATGTTCTTCCTTACTATTTCAGTAGACAAGAATAAATTCTATAAATACTACCAAAAACCAATCAAGATAGTATCTAAAGACTCTATTCATTAGATCCATGAAGATAGGTAGAATTAGTAAGACCAAAAGGAATGAAAATAAATTCCTAGTGTCCATACCTTTTATAAAATTTCGTCTTTCATATATCATCCTTTTTGACCCTTAATTGATGATATCCAAAACAAAGATCAATCTTGGAAAAGTATTGAGCTCTACATAGTTGGTCAAATAAGCCATCAATGTGGGTAAGAGGATATTTTTTCTTGATAGGGATCTTGTTATGTTCTCGATAATCAATGAAGAGGCTCATTGATCCATCATTCCTCTTATCAAATAGAATGGGTGCTACAAAATGTGAGTCACTAGGGTGTATCAATCCATTATCTAGATTCTCTTGGAGTTTCTTCTTCAATTACTACAAATCGTTTGGGTTTATTCAATAAGGTGTCTTTGAAATAGGCATTTCACCTGTTATGAGTTCTATTGAAAACTCAACATCGCAATTTGGTGGACGACCTTGAAATTCCATCAAAAAGACATCATCAAACTCCCGTAAAATTGGTGTATTCTTAATCATGAGTTTCTCCACAACCATTTGATATAAATAACCATAATTTATTGGGATCAAGACCCATAATATGGAAGAAATATTTACTGGAAGGTTATATTCATCCTTGCATCGATAGATGATCATATATTGATCTAGAATATGAAATGTGGCTTCCATTCTTTGGAAATCTATATGATATCCATGTAGATAAATCCAATCCATGAAAATAATCATATAAAATTCCACTATAGGAAGGATCACAAGATTTGCAGGAATCACATTACCACAAACATCAACCAGAGAAGAATTATAAACATTCGATGTGACTAGTGTTCTATTAAGATTTGTCATAGCTAAATAAACATCTAATTATTGAGGTATTATGGTGATAACCTTTGAAAATTATTCCGAAATAAAAGAGTCAGTGGATCTAGAATCAAATAAAACATTTTTTACTTTAGATTGTATGGTAAGTGTACCATTCACCAATTCATTATCATACTCCACGTCGCTGATAATGATTGCCTATGGAATTCGTTTTTATTTGTACATAATATTTTTTATACATTAACAATATTTAATAATGATCGTATTAGGGCATTGGTTGGAATAATGCCCCCATTTCCTTTCACTTGTAACATTGAAGTGTAGGAGGTCCATTATGTGTATCATTTTCTTTGTTTTCATCATTATATAGATTTTTCCCATCAATTTGGAATTTAACTATCAGATCACATTCTTTTCCAAACATAAAAACTTTACTAGTCCCTTTAAGACAATTCCATCCATGTTTCCTTCCACACATTGAGCATAAGGGAAAACACATCTTCTTTTTAGTGTGGTCTTTATATTTTCCTTTGAATTCTATTTTTATTTTCTTTTCAACCCCATATGACTGATAGGTTACTCCAGTATCCATCTCATACTTGGGATCACATTGAACAATTCCATCATACCTATTTAAGTCCCTTATGGATAATTCCCTTAGGAGACTTAGTTTTAAGACACTAATGAATCGAGAAATTTTACTCTAAGGTTGGATAATAATTCCAGAAGTGTACCATGAAAGACTTATAAAATTGTCTTCATAGGTACCAATGGATTCATCATCCGTTTTCTTATGATCAGAGAACTCCTTCTCCATCTTTGTTCGAATAATACAAGAAAATACGTATTGAAAAAATAATTTATTGAACTCATACTATTCCATGGACTCAATCTCATCTCATTACCTCGTATTATTAATAAGATTCCATCATTGATCAGATTATGCTTCCAAAAAATAGACTTCGATGATGAAATTATCATGTTCATAAAACTGTCGAACTGAAAATGTATTTTCAGTGGTATTGATCCCTTATTCAGCAACTAATGTATCAGAAAAACTTTTGAATGAAGGTGGACACTATCTCATGAAGGACTCAAAAAAATGTTGCTCCCTCGTTTCTATTTTAGGAAGTCCTACTTGATTCATAGCTTGAGAGAGTTGTTTGATCATGGCTAAAATATTTATCATTCCAGCTCCCATAACATTTGGTTGCTAAGGGGGACAATCATTTCATTTCATGTCCCATTCAGCATTAATGTGGTTCCTTCAAGTTCCGGCCATTGACTAAAACAAATAAGTATGGTGTGACAAACACTAATCATAACATGAAAAGCACATAATCAAGAAAAAAATTTCAATTCAAGACAATTTAGGTTTTAGACAAGGTTATTCATGAACATATCTAAAACAATAGGATATGATTGTAACCTATACATGGACATATTCTTAGGGATCTTACTAAGGTTCTCTCATCCTAGTTTCCAAAGGTTAACTATAACTTTTCTCTGATACCAACTATAATAGCCCATACATTACATTTATATATTAATTCAACATTGATGAATATTTATTACATAACACAGAAAAACTAGTTTATGACTGTATAGGTTTAGTGTCTTTAAAAACATAGAAACACAATCAACAAGTTCATAAAACATCCACATTTTCTCCTGCTTATTCCTTCATAACTAGACTCCTTTTTGACATATCTTACTTAATACCATTATTTGTGACTTGGGGAAATGAAACTTATGAAAGGGTGAGTTCAAATTCTCAGTAAGGGAAAACATAATAAATATCATTCATATCATAATCATAAGAACATAAAATTTGAAAATCTTATCCTGTATATAAAAGATCATAATATAATGTCATGGGATAAATCATAAAAGTGAAATGTAATCCCAATAGCCATAAAATACAACATTAATTTTTTTGGCATACAAACATAATCATATAAAATCATTTCATATTAGTCAAGGCTCATTGTCAAGACCATTATAGAGGAAAAATTCCATTACTAAACCGAGTACACTCCTCGTTCTACACCAGTATTACTAAACCAGATTTACTTGTTGTTATAGTCATATCTATCTCATAAGATATAAATCATTAAATAATGCATTGGAGGGATATATAGGTCTCACCCATCTCATAATTAAACCATTCATAAATGTTCTAGAAAAATATAAAAACATTCACCATAGCATAAACCATGAAATAAAATGGGTTTCTTAAATATCATTCCATCATAATCCGTAAGAAGTAAATAGATTTCATAAAAATAACTCCATCATAAATACAATTAAATCAAAGTAATAATAGGGATTGAAATATAACCCTATGTCATCTTAGATAGAAAATAATTTTTTATTAAACAATTGAACTTAATTTTTGAGTAAAATATCCTTTCTTCTTCAAAAATGTTTTCTTTTCACAAAATGCCATACAATTTTAGGAGAAAAAAATTTAGTTGAAAATAATATTGAAAATAATGTTTAGAAAGATTCATAGAAATAAGGTGTCATTAAACCAAAAAATCATTCATTTTATATAAGTTAAAAAATATTATACTCGTACTTTTTTCAGAAAAGTCAAAAAGTACCTTAAATTGAATAACGAAAAAAGAATCATTTCATACTATTTTATAAAAATTACCCAAAGGGTAAAATTAAAATTAAATAATTATAGAAGAATAGAAATAATTTAACATAATTAGGAATCATGTATGTGGATTATAAATATACCCCCAATAAATACTTATGTATAAACAATCTCGGATAAAAATGAGATTGCAAAATTATCCCTCACCTAAGGTCTGGTGTCATTCTTATGTATTTCAACCTCTTCTATAATGATTTAAATAATTATATTGACTTCTTTTAGAATCATAATCATTTTAATGATATCATATGTTATTATATTATCATTTTTTATTAGTAACATTTCATTTTCACTTGTTATTTTGATATTAACTGCTTTGTGTTCTTATGAAAAATTTGTCAGATAAGATCATGATCCACATCTTAGGTAATAGTAAAATTATATATATAATTATAATATTATAATATATATCATATTTATTCATTTAAGTAATGAATATAATCATTATTTAATTAATATTATATAGAATGAATCACATCGCACCATGGATATGGTAAGATGTACGTACACATAAGCGACGATATCATTCCTATATTTGTTGAATAGTTTTGAAGTGAATAGATTATGATATTTCATAAATAGTTTAATATTATAATAATAATTATTACTTATTATTTCCATCATTATACGCATCTGATTAAGGTTGTGGTAAAAAACAGATTACACCACAACATGGAGATGGTAAGTCATACGTAGGCACGCGTCGTGATTTCATTTTTCATAGGATGGGTAGAAGGTGGAATATGGTTGTTTCATGTTTATAATAACATATCAGTATATGATTGATACTCATGTTGTTATTTTATAATATAAAAAACTAATTAAGATGAAGTAGGAGAAGAAAGAAGCTTGAAAGAATCGGTAAATGATATTACCTCTTCTTCAATGTGCCTCCTCTAAATCTCCTCTTATAGCACTAGAGTTGGTTTTTTAAGATGAATAGAACCTCTATAATTAAAATAGGGAAGTTGAAAAGGAAACATTTTGGGGTTTTTCTGATCTTGAAGGTTCAAAATGGGGTGAATAGGTGAGGGAGGTGGTGCCCTTTTATAATTGAGGTGAGGGGCACTTTTTGAAACACCATAAATAATAATTTATAATAAATTCAAAACCTAAAAAAATCTTCATTGTATCATAATTTAGAATATGAGATGAGATAAGGATGTAATATCATCAAAAAATAAATTTCAGACACAATTTTATGTCAATTTAATCATTAAAATTTTAATTAAGACTTAGTTATTCTATTTAATTTTAATTGTGGTAATAACATTCTAAATATTCAATGGCTTTAAATATTTATTTATATGGTGTTAATTGATGATAAATGTATATTTTATGAAATTTTAGACCTTAAAATTGTCACTTTATAATTTTAAAAAAAATTTATGATTTTTTAATTATTTAATAAAATGTTATTTTTATAAAATGTCAATAGTGTCAATTTTGACAGTATTCATTTATTTGAATTTAAATAAAATTCACAAAGAAGATAAATTCAAACCAAAATATTTAATATACTCCTAACATGTCATAGTCAACTATAAAAGTCGTGGAGAACATTAATTAGTAAATATTATATTTATTTTAATATTTTTATAACCATTTATTTGATATTTCTATTAATAAAATATTTTCTACATCATTATTGTGTCATCATTAATGGTAATTATTTAATATTTAAATATTATAAATAAATTTCAATGATGTAGTTAATTCGTTTATATTTGTATATAATATTATTAGTCAATATTATCTCCTAATCAACCATATATTAAAATTAATATACTTATATAAAATGAGATTGTGACATTTCGTCACATTCATTAGTTTTTATTATATTCATGTCATATTAATTGGTAAGTGGGCATTAAGTGATTCAATGTAGAAACATAGTTTCTAATGGTCGAATTTAGTTAGAAAATAGGAATTTTATAGGTGTTAGTGTAATTTTATAATATTTTTCCCTTAATTTTTTGATTTACCTTTAACCATGGTAATAAAAATACTTACCAAAGTTACTATTCATAATGCCCAAAAATAAAAGTAGCATATGCGCATGATTTGGAACTAATAATTCCAAATATGGAATAAATTTTTCTAAATTCAAAACACATAAGTTTCATTAATTTATTTAATATTAATCTCTTTGTTGAAATGGGAAAATGAGTTTCAAAAGTAAAAACATTAAAAAAGATTGAAATGTTTTTACCTATGAATTCAATGTAAAATTAATTATAATTACATAAAGTATATTAAATTATAAAAATATATTATATTTATACTTTAAAACCATTAAATATTATAATTTAACCATATAAATTATCTCGATGGAAAAAAGATGTTTTTAATTAAAATTTAGCATATTTAACTATTCATCAAAACATGAAAGTTATCAGAAATTTATCCAAAGTAAATTATTGTATCCCATATGAAAATATCATATTTATTTTTTCATATAAAAATTATTAATTTTTAAATATATTTATTTAAATGGGGTTCACCATTCAAAGGTGTAAAATTAAACTTTTAAAAAATAGGTTTTTATACATCAAATAGGGTTTTATTCGTACCATGGGACTAAAATATCCATTGGATGAATATAAAAATTATCTTATTAAGTATATAACACATATATTTCTCATTAATTTCATTAACAAAAGTAATTCACTCAAAAATAAAAATATATAATTGATTTATATTTTTTATAAATAATTGATAGCCAATAAATTCATAATGCATGTTCCTAAGTTTGTTATAATTATTTCCAATATCTGAACATCTAGGATAAAATGGTAATTTTATAATAAAGTAATATCTTGGTTTTTTAAGAATCATGATTGCATACAAATAAAGATACTAAAAAACAAGTTATTTATGGAAAATATTTTATAAAAATATCTAGGTGTTACACTTACCTAAGTTATAAAGAAAACATATGTAGGATACACATAAGAGGAGTAACATGTGAGAATATATTTTTGTGATATATTGAATATATTTCATGAAAAAATATGATTCCCATTCTATTATCCAAATAAACTAAACTAGTATGCCCCTCGGGCATGTGTTTATGAAATTTATTGAATATTCATGTAAATGTTTTTCATATTTATGGATGAAAATCATGGGTCCTAATGGTTTGTATCAAAGTAAAGGTTTAGTAAATATTTGAATATTAGTATTATAAAAACATTTGTAAAAACCATAGGGATAATTTTAAGTATAGGATAACATAATGAAGTTTTTTATGAAGGATATAATGCGGTTTCCTATAAATATATCCCTATCTAGATGATACAAGTGGACTTGGTTCTACAATAGAGGTACCTAGGGGTACTAACACAAAAAAAAATCTTCAGTATTGACTCAAGAATTATGTAGTACATGATAATGCGTCTTACTATGCTACTGGTTTAATACTCTAAAGGGATATTCTTTAGTAAATCTACATTTTCATTATGAACCATTATTAGGGATTCAAATAGATGATGATAATCAATGGCCTAGGTTAATTATAGGGTCTCACTGATTGAAAATAAGGTTTAATGTCTTAGAAATATTATAAATGATTTTTCAGGATTATATGGTTTACCACTATGATTATTTTTTCTCAAACTATGATTTTTGGATTCATTCAATGGATGGAACCCAAAATAAACATGGTAATTTTGAACATGATGGCCAGTGAAATGATTTTATAGTTAAGTAAAAAAAATTTATGGGAGTTGAAAAACATAACCTTGTTTCTATGATCTCAAAAATTTCTCAAACCCTAAACCATTTTGAGATTCAAAATTATCAATAATGAAAACATTCTATTGAATCCTTTATGATAAAAACATCCAGCTTCTTTTTGTGGTTATTTTGATCCACTGGTAGATAAGAACTGGATCAGTGCCATTGGGAATATATTTTTTATTCTCTGATTCTTGGAATAAGAAAATGTTGTCTTATATGCTTAACATTTTCAAATTCAATCAGATGATTAGTTGAAACGTATTATTAATACAATTCAAGAAGAATAAATTGACACCATGTAATGGGAAGAGTTTAGGAAGAAGTTTTTTTAGTATATAATCCCTTTTATTCAACATACATGGATAAATAATTAATTACTTAACCATATTCATAAGGATAATGAATCTATTGAAACCTATTAATGTATCTTTACAAGACTTGAACGGTTTTCTTATTTTTTTAATAATCAATCGAGAAAGAAAAGAGACCAATTTTTTTGGTTTAAAACAATGTATTTGAAAATCATTTTTATAAGAGACATTAGTAACTATTAATAAATTATTTTTTTTAACTCAAAGTAGAAATGGAAACTGGAGATTCACACTATTACCATAAATTTAATAAAAAAATGAATATTGAGTCTCATGAAAATACAAATAGATCACATGGTGGAAAGAGATTTCATCAATATGGATGTCAGAAATGTAGGAAGAAACATTAAGGGAATTGATTGAATGGAATTGGGGGGAAATTTAAATGTGTGAAGGTGGGCCATAAAGATTGTGAATGTTGAAATGTGATTAATGGTCCAGTTAATACAATATAGGGTAATACTAAACAAAGTAAATAACCACTTGTAATCCAATGCATCAAATGCATGCAATAAGGGTATTACGACAACCAGTGCCTAAATTCATAGTTATTTGGTTATTAGTGTAAACACACTTCTATGCCCAAAGAAAAAGGGAAAACTCATTTGATCATGACTAACAAAGAATTTTAAATAAATTTTATGGTGAAAGGGAAATTATCGTCCACTCTTGAATAGATAATGTATTATTCGATTCCGGATCTACTGACACATTTATAACAAAGGAATTTTCTAAGGGTATTGACCTACTAACTTAATAATTATATATTGAGTCATCTATAAAAACTTATAAAGGTATGATGGATGCATAAAAATTCTGAAGTTCCTCTCTTATTGATTTTTGTGGTAAAATTATTCCGATAAATCTTATCATTCACCCTTTATATGAATTTGATGTGATTCTAGACATTGATTTTATATCTTTATATGGATCCCATATTAATTACCAAGGAAGGAAAGACATATTTCATATTCTGAATTAACCCATGCTCATTTAAAATTGTGATGATGTATACAAACATCTAATGAAAATTACTTCAAAATTTTGGATTTTAATTTCTATTCTTAAAGGCTATGTGTCTTATATAGTTGGGTAGAAACTCAACAATAACAACATGCATGTTTTTTGGAAGTGTTTTAATGTCTTTATAGATTAATTCCACAGTCTTTCAATGAGTCTTGAAATTGAGTTCACAATAGAACTCATACCTAGGGTAGCACCTATTTTGATGAATCTATATAGAATGTCCCAGATTGAGTTTCAAGAATTAAAGAAGAGAATCCAGGAGAATCTTGATATGGGATTTATATACCATAGTGTATCACCATAGGGTCACCTGTTCTATTTTTTATAAGTAAATATGGGTTAATGGATCATATCATGGACTATCAAAATATTAAAAAGATCTATATCAAGAAAAAGTATCATCTAACTCATATTGATGATTTGTTTGGTCAATTATGAGGTGATCAACAATTTCCCAAGATTGATCTCTGATCTATGGACTATAATCTAATGGTAAAAATTGAATGCATTCCCATGAAGGCCTTTTATATGAGATATAAATACTAAGAATTTATTATGATGTCATTTGGTCTTACAAAATCCCCTGCTATCTTTATGGATTTTATGAATAGCCTCTTTATAGATTACATTGATATTTTTTTGGTAGTCTTAAAAGATGATATTATTATATACTCAAATATTAAGGAATTACCTGATAGATGATATTAATTCATAGTACATATAATCTCATATGAATGTATATAGATAGATCCTTCAACGACAGATGATATTGAATGTTGGCCCAAAACAACCATAGTGAAGGATATGTGTAGGTTTCTGTGTTTATAGGGATATTATCGATGATTTTTGGTGAATTTTTCATGGATGAATAATCTATTAAACATGTTTACTAGGAAAGGTTTGAGGTTCCTTTTTACAGATGAATGTGAGGAGAATTTTAAGGAACTGAAGATATGGTTGGTGAGTGCTCAGGTCCTTATACTTCCTTATAGTATATAAGGGTTTTTAATATATAATTATTTATATAGAATTGAATTAGGATGCGTTATAATGTAGAATGATATGGTTATAGATCATGCCTCATTTAAATTGAAGGTTCTGGGTAAAAATTACTCAACTTATGATTTAGAGATAGGTGGAGTAATTTTTTCATTAAATATATGGAGGCATTATCTTTATGAAGAAAAGTGTCAGATATATACTGGTAAAAAAAATAAATCATATATTTACATAGAAGGATTTTAATATGAATTATAGAATATGGTAAGAGTTGTTAAAAATTTAGGACTTCTCCATACATTACCACCCTAGGAAGTGGAATAAGGTATATGGTTCTTTGAGTCAAAAGGATCATGATAGATTATCTATAATAAGGATAACAAAAAATACAATATTTCAAGATTTTCAAATGATATATATTGAGATATTAAAGGATTTAGAAAGTTATTACCTTCGTAAAATGATTTTTTAACCATCTATCCATTGCAATATTAAATAGGCATATAAAGATGATGTGGAACTATAAAATATGGTGAGAAATGTTCATGAGTTTAACCTTGATCAGGATAGAATGATAAGGTTCAAGAATTGTTTTTGTGTTCCATACATATTTGATTTTAAGAAGGATATATTTTTTGAATATCATGGTTATGTATTCTATATTCATCCTAGGATTTGAAATATGTATAGATATTTGAAAGAATATTTTTGGTGGGATGGAATGAAGAAATATATTGAAGAGTTTTTGTCTTAGTGTTTGGTATGTCAGTAAGTTATGGTCGATAAATATAACACTAAGAGTATATTTTAACCATTACCCATAACTGAATGGAAATAGAAAAAAACACCATGGATTTCACTGTCAGACTCCCCAAAACATAAAAAGGGTATAATTTTATTTTGGTTGTAGTGGACTATCTTACAAATTCAACACACTTTATCTCCATTAGCTAAGACTTATCTCTTGAATGAAATTATAGAATATACATTAAAGAAGTGGTAAGATTACATGGATTTCCAAATTATATTATATATTATAAAGATCCAAGGTTTACCACAATGTTCTATTGAATCCTTCAATAAGATATTTATATGGAGTTATGTTTCAGCATTACATATTATATTTAGAATGATAGTCAGCCTAATAGAACAACTCAAAACCTATAGGATATGTTAAGAACCTATTCTATATATTTAAAATATCTTTGGAATGAAAACCATCATCTAATTGAGTTTTCATAGAACAATGTCTTCCACTCGTGCATTAAAATGGATCATTTTGGATCCCGACATAAAATAACTTTAGAAATACAACATGATGGAATAAATTTGGAGAAATAAAGCTATTGAGGCTTGAGAATGATAAAGAAATGGAACAGAATTTTAGAGCCATAAACAACACATATTGGAAATATATATTAAAAAAACAATATGCTTAAAATCATTGGCATGCTTTATGATTTTAATTTTGTGATAAGGTATTCCTGAGAATATCTCCATAGAATTATATTATAAGGTTTTAAAATGAGGTTAAGTAAATCACAAGATATATCAGTACTTTTGAGATTCATGATCATATTCCGATAGTATATTATTGTTTGGTTCTTCTACTAAATATATATCATGTTTTTATGTGTTCTATATATTTCTTATGAGTAAATACATACATGATCCTTCACATGTATGGAGCTCAAAGGTTTTACCACTGTAATAAGATGTTTCTAATGAGGAATAGCCAGTATTGATTACGGATCATAGAGAGAAAGTGTTTCAAAAAAAATAACGACACTGGTCAAATTTTGGTAGAGAAACAACCATTTAAAAAAATATAATTGAAAACCTGATAAAATTATGAGGCCAAATTATCCTCATTTTTTTGTATCAGAGTGATGAATTTTGAGGGTGAAATTCATTTTCATGGGGGTTTAATGTACCATCTTGAGTTTTTATGAATGTTCTAAAGAAATTTAATTTATAATACTGATTGAATTACAAGAAACACTAAATTTATATTTCATGATGCACAACACTAACATTAGCATTTATTACATGCATCATCGAATTTACCTTGTGTTATGTGTGATAGAGAGTTTTAACAAACCGCTATATAGTGTTAGTAATGTTATTTAAACTCAACCATTATAACCTGGACATTAAAATTAGTGGTATGAATAGTAATAAATAATTTTAAAATATTATTTCCATTGGTTGTATATAAATATAATTTTAAAGGGTGATTCATTTTAAGAAATTCATTTATATGTTTCAAAAATAATATTCTTTTAAAAAAAATTATTGTATTTTGTGAAAAAAAAATAAAAAAATATTTATCAATTTTATAAAATTTATTTGAAAAAATAAACTCTATTTTTTAATATAAAAGTCAAAATTAACTTTTAATTAATTTTTGATAATTTTCTAAACAGATAAATTATTCAATGAATAATGAAAAATACTCGTTTTTATTAAGAATTGTCTTTTTATTTACAATATTTAAAAACATATAAATTTTATTAATATATTTTTAAAATAATAATTACATTAGTTATATATTTACTGATCCAATTTTTTTCATTTTAATAAATTGTATATTTAATTGAGATAGTAAAACATTCTACACTTATATGAATTTTCTATTTGGAAACCCGCTTTTCCATGGCGTCTACGGGTTTAATTTTAAACTCAATTCATCCAATTTTTTAAATTGAATATTGAAAAATGGATAAATTTTTTTTAATCTTCATAATTTATATTTTATAACAATTTCAACATAATTTTTTACCATTTTGAATAGTAAAAGTAGTAAAAATTAATTATCACTGGTAACGTGAAAATGGGTTGACTAAGGGTTAAACAAAAGTTATACAGGGTAAAATGACCTAGAGGATTATACAACACCCATTTTATACAATATAGAGACCTTATATATTCTATTATTTATAATTTTACATTTTATAGCCATTTTCATGGGAATGAAATGGGTACACTTTTTTCTTTTCAAAAAATTAAAGTGTGTCATCTCCTCAACTTATAAAATGCCACCCACTCTCCTCTCTTATTCACATTTCCAAAACCATTTGTTTTTTCCAATACCTAACCAAATACCTTCTATAAATTTATTATATCATCCTACAATAAATTTGTTATCATAAATACAACCTAGTAATGATTTTTCTGAAAACATAAAAAGGATTCCCAAGAAAGAGGTATTGTTATTCAACGAGTGATTTTATTTTATTTCTTCCACTACATCCTTAAAATATTATTAAAATAAGGTAATGTAATAACCTTATTATATTGTATATACGTATACATTATTATGTTATGGTAATGACCTACATCCATCTCATATTCCATCATATGGGAAATGAAAACATCACTCATGTGTATGAAATATTATCATCTCACTAATCGATGTGAATCATTTTCCAAAAAAACCTATCATGGTTAGGTATGATGATGGATATAATATAGATATATATCTGTGTGTGTGTGTGTGTGTGTTTGTGTGTGAAAATTTTAAATTAAATATAATTTTTTAAATATATTATCACACAAAAAATTTATCTTTATATTCCATGATGGATAAGATCACATCAATCGTGTGTACGATAGAATACCCCTTCATAATGTGAGGTGATCCGTTTTTCACTTAAATTTTACATAGAAAGTAATAAGGGATAAATTTAATGAATATATTGTATATATAATACATAATAATAAATTATTATAAATAATTTTTTTATCCATTCATTTCAACTGTGAAGGAAATGGAAATAGTGTTCATGCGTATGTATAACCTACCATCTTTATGAATGATTCTATTAATTTTATATTTGTTACATTAATATATTAATACAAATAAATATGTAATAAATATATATGATATTTATATCATGATTAAAATTATTAAAATTATACAACCATGATGAATTTAAAAGGAAAAAATATCAAATTAAAAGCGTACAAGAAAAATCATGTTGTTATTTCCTAAAATGTGATTTTAACAAATAATTGTAAATAAATTGGTAATAAAAGGGAATTATTACATCATATATGATATTAAATATATTAATATGATCCTTAAATATATTTACAATAAATTTTTAATTATTATACATGACTCTAGAGAACTTTTGAGCCATAATAACTCAAGATAAGGGATTTTTTTTTTAAATTTTCTATTTTTGAGACATATGTTATATAAAACACCTATCTTATTTTTTTCTTAATATACCACCCATGTTACATTAAATATCATGAATTTATTAATTATCATGATATTTTAAGTTTCATTTAATTTTTATATTTCATCAGGCTTATGATTGAATATTATCGAACTAGTAAGGGTTTTACAATATAATCTCATCGTTTATCATGATTGTTTATATTTATGTTTTTAATGAGGAAATATTATGATCCATATCACAAGAAACATATGACTCTTATTATTCTCAGTTATTTCCTGATAATACATTTTTTCATTTAATTTTCTTCTTTTTCAGTACTCAATAGTTCAAAATTTTTTTTATAAAAGTCTCTTTATTTCACACTATAGTTGAAAAAAACAACCATATCCATGCTTTTCTAAATTAAAATGTTTTTTAACGTTATAAATAGGATTTATTTAAGAAAATATTAACCATGTTTTTCTTTTTAAATTCTTTTTAAAAAATAATATTCATATTACTTTAAAATCAATGAATGTTTTTATTTTACCAAAAAATTCTAAAGGAGTCATTATTTTAGCATGTATAACATTTCCCACTATCATGACCACTCAATGTTTTAATGATTACTTTTTATTTAGTAATGTTTATTTGAAAAAAAGTATTTCTAATATATTTTATAAATTTTAATGTATTAAAAATACTTTTTCAAATTGGAAGTAATAATTTGATCCAAAATGTTCCAAGTGATCTTTCAAAATCATTTTCAATATAAGATAACATATTTTAATGTTACATATGATCTAAAAGAGAAATTTTTGAATTATACAATCCATATTATTTATTTGGATGGTTAATTGATATGATGATGAAATTTTATTGAAACCTTCATTCTTTACACAGATTTTGATGTGATTATATGATAAATGTTTTGTGACATTTTTTCACACAAAAGTATGGGTTTCATTATGAGATGGGTGGGACCTATATCTTCCTCTAATTAACTTATTAAATCTCTATAACACATGAGATAAAAATGGGAAACAAGTCTATATTTATGATCCACTATGGGAAATAGGTGAGTCTTGGTCCACTATGTGAAATATGTGTGTCTTGATCCACAGTGGGAAATATGTGATGAGACCAGATCCACAATATTTATGCTCTTAGTAGTTAAAATTTACATTTGAAATGGTTATAAATATATATGATGGTGCCACACTTTTATGAAATTACCTTAGGGTTTATGATTTCTTTATGATTATTTCTCTCTCTTAATTCCCATGCCTTCTAAAATGATAAATTTATTTTTCATGACTCATGTTTATGATATAGGAAATTTTGGGTATATACTTTGTAAGTTATATTCATGATCACGCCCCTTATGCTTATCTGATTCTTTCATATGATCATTGAATGATATCTCCTATGACAACCCTTATTGAGCATATGATTTTACCCTTTCTTTTTATTCCTTCCCCAATTTATAAATAATGGTTTAGGTAGGGTATTCTTAATAGTAGTACTATGTGATTATATATAAGTGGGGGTGGTTGAAGATCTTTCATGAAATAAGAAATTTTATTTCTAGTCTCAAAATACACTAAACTATTCTGATCCTCAAGCATGTATTTATGAAATTTATAGATGATTAATCTTAAAATTTGTGATATTTATGTATGAAAACTCACAAGTATTTATAGTGACCCTATATGACTTGATATATTTAAAAAAAATTGATCCCCTATTTTTTAGATTTAAGAAAATAATACCCTATATGAAAGAATTAGTTCCACTTCAGCTGCTAAGGGGTCTAGTGTGATCTATATAAAGGATACTCGTTTTTACACTATAATGTGTATCAAATAAATCATATTTATACCAATATAATACCTTTTTCATGAAATATACTGAAAAAATACATAAAACACGTCAATCTAGTATAACCTAATCATATTTTCTTACTTATTAGTAAAATACTAACTAAGACGATGAATACATCACATGTAATTCATCCCATATATGTGTATATCACATTCCCATAATATAAGTAGTTGAACCCATTATATGTGAGTCAAAAAAATGGTCAACCATTTTCTCAATTTAATTCAATCGAGGTATAAATGTTTTTTTCTTATTATACCAGTTGATAAATCCCATCGTGGTTGTGCTCAAACCTAATAAATGATAAGTAACATACCCTACCACCCTTATATTATTTAAGTTATATTAAAACTTATGTAGGAATGGTATAATATTATAGTGTTGATCATATTATTTATCTCACTAACCTCATGTAATAATGATTGATAATACGTATACTCCCCTAAGTTTATCAATGATTGTACAACATTTAATGAGATATACTTGGGTGGGTCAGCACAAGTAATAAGTCTCTACTTATTACCTCATGAATCTATTATTCATAAATCATATTGAACTCTTTATAATAAATAAAACACTCTATTCATTCTAACCTTATAATATCATTACAAACCATAGTAATCCATAATGGTACTCATATAGGGACAACTCAATGTAGAATTCTAAGGGTACATCATCATTAAACCAAGCATGTAAATTAAATTTTATCATGTTTGAATGAATAATAATTATAGATTTATTTTTTTATAAAAAAATTATATAATTATAACTATTAAAACATATATATCATGTGTCTTACAGCCAAAAATTATACATGACCCTCATTTTTTTGTTGTGGTAATGGTTTTTTTAATGGATCTAGTAAAATATTCTTCATAGCCACCCAACTAATATTTACATCACCTATCTTAATGATCTACCATATGAGATGGTTTTTTAATGTATTTTTTTATTATTATGCTGAGATGGGGGTTTTATTTCCTGATAAATTGTCCAATTAATTTATAAATATTTCTTGATTTCTCTCTCAATTCATTGAAGCACCCCGAGATTAGTTATGAAATTTGTGATCCCTACAGCTTCTTTCACAACATCAAAGATATCGATATACATTGTCTCTATTATCATGTCGATTATAGTGGATTTCATTGAACTCTTATAATTGATAGATTTACCATTTTGGTCATACATGAATCCATACTGAGATCTTAGATTATCATTTTGGTTTGGAAATCATCATCGATGTAACGCTTTAGAAAAAATTTAACCTCTCCTCGAAAGTGAATGAATGTCATGAACCAACCCAGGTCGACCCTAAACCGGTCACCCGATCTGGTCCGCAATATGGCCCAAGAGGCATTTCCGATCCTCCCGAGACGACGACAATTTCCAGGGAATTAACAGAGTACAATGGGAACGATTTCTCTAAATGAAAATAAATAAAGTATTAAAAAGAAAAATAGGACAACACAATGTATATAAACAACACGAATGAAAAAGAACATCCAACAACACATAATAACATGATCGTGACCAAAACTCCTCATGAACTCGAGAGTCGCTCACCAAACTACAACCAACTCTCTCCCATGATGATAAAGCTCTAGTCATACCTACAACAAAAACTAAAAATAGTAAAACACTATAGGCGTGAGTATTAAAACTTAGTAGGTATGCCCAAAAAAGTATTCCCAATGCAATACCTTTAAATATATAATTTACTAATTCTAGGTTTGAACTAAATTATAAAAAATATGGGTTTCTACACACACAATTTCATTTCTAAAACAACTAACAGTCCATTTCCCTTTTTAATTTAAAAACAAGTTTAACGTTTGAAAGAAATAGGTCCATTGAATTTTAAAAAAAAATTGAGAACAATTTAGAAATCCTAATTTTACATATTATCCAAAAGGAAAACCACACACAACACACAACGCACACTAAAGGCAATGGAAAAAGAGGCACATAGGGGCCAATAACTGAACTAGACCTCTCAATCATCTGCCACATACAAATAAGCACTAAAAGAAACATTGGTCGAACCTAGGAGCTTGTGAACAATCCAGAACGTACTATACTTGTGACTCAACCTAAATGCATGATTACTCTCAATGACGTCATAATGCCCTAACGCCCGGTGTTTCCCTACATGGCCTAAACGAGGGGCCTAATCCCCTAGCAGAGTATAATCTATACCAAGGGCCACTAGACAGTGCGTAATCTAAACTTGTGCAGCAATTATTCTTAGAAAATTCACTTACTATGCCAGGTTCCCATGTCAACACGTGTAATAAACGGGAAATGGGTGAATCAAAAATTCAATCAAGTAGCAAAAACATCACACAAAGCTCATGCAGTCAACAGACACCAGATATCACCCTTGAGTCACCCCAAAGAGAGTTTTCCAAAATAATTAATTTTATGAAAGTGTCAAACAGGCCTTCGCCAATTTTAAAGAAAATCCTCATTTCTAAATAGACCCAAAACATTTGTTCACGCTTCAAAAGAAACCATTTATCAATAAACCAGAACTACATTTGAAATTATGTGAATTATATTTAATGGCCAAATGGGAATTATTTCACTACTGGGTGTCCATTCATCATGAAAATATTTCAAGTGTTGTGTATAAAATAAATGGCTCTTTTTACACCAAATAATCATTTAATAATTTATTATATTATATTATTTTCTATTTATAAAAATTAATAAAAATATCAGGAAATTGATAAATTCTGAATTTAAAGGTGAGTGCAGTGGGGGACCTACCTCAACTCGCTGCTCGAATGCAACAATGCGACACGCCCCGCACAGGCGCACAAGCACACACAAATCGATGATCACAGTAATGCGGGGTCACCCCGCCAATGTGCTGCAACAAACACACAACAACAAAGGTACATAAACACAGACCCAAAACAATCCAAACGATCAACCAGCGCAAAAGAACCATCTAGGCGTGTTTCAAAACACAGTTTGCACCGTCTGCACTATTTAATAAACCACTTTAAATTTTATTAAACAAATCCAAAGATAAACCCCTGACTTTACACACCCAAAACCGATTCAAAACCTCTTTTATGATCAATCGTAGATCCCCAACATACCTAAACAGAAAACACATGACTTGACCAGTCAAATAAACTAATTGCACAACAAGTAAAACATGCTCAAAGCTATACATTTCCCATCAAATATCTTTTTTCCACACATACATGCTTCGTGTACCAACAAAAAACATGGTGCACTAATTAAACAATTGATTTAACATGTCCAAAAAAAATTACAACAAGACACAAACATTTTCATAAAAATGTCAAATGACCACTTATCGACAACACCTGCCAAAACACCTTAAAACCCGATACCCATTTGTTTATAAAACCAAAACCACTTTGGAAAGCCATAAAAGGACCCCTAAGTATCATTTCACATGCTACTAATACTTTAATAAATTCAAATAAAACATTTTATATCACACTTAGCACATAAATTCCAATCATACACTTTTTCACAAAAAAAGGCATGCACCCATTATCGAAACAATTACAATTAAAACCCAACAAGGCATAAAACCCCAATTTTCTTGCCATAAATCCATTTAAAGTAATTCACCACATTTTACATATTTCGAACAAGGTGAAAAACCTACTGGAACATTTAAACAAACATTTAGTGTGCACATTTTATCCAAAACAACACAATTTTCACAAAACAAGGCAAAAACTACAATCCTTTCATACCAAATAAATTATCCAAGTGCTGAAAAAAAAACCTAGCATCTATAAAATGTATGAATTGAAAGAAAAATATGAAACTCAAATTATAAAATCAAGTTCAATGAAAGACCTACTTCAAAACCATGGCGTGACGAAAAACAAACGTCAAAAAACATTCCATGTTGAACCTAAAACCTTAAACAAATCAAAAGAAATCCTAAACTGAAACACCCAACACAATCAATAGAGCAACAAGAGTGAAAACGAGGATAGTGGTTATACTAGAGGGAGGGGAAATTACGCCAGCAAGATGCACGCTGGTAGGGGCGACGTCCGTAAGTTGCGGGTTGGTTGGGAGAGAGGGGGTGCACTAGAGGCTAGCTGAAAAAAAGGCACCGGAGGCTGGCAGGAAGAAGGTCAGAGCAGGCTCGGTCGGCTAGAGAAAGAAGGTCATTGGTAAGGGGTTCGCTGGCCAAATCAGGACCGGCAGGGGGGAGGGGTTGCGTCAACCAGTAAGGGTCGTGCTGGAACTATGCATGAGAGGGGGACATGACTGGGATAGGGGGTGTGGACCAGGGGGAGGTCGTGCTATGATGTAGAGGGTGCAACAAGGGGGATGTGTGTCGGGTTGTAGGGGCAGTCTGGGCAATTGGGTCGGATGGCCTGAGATGGGAGGGTCTGCATGTTGAAGAGGGAGAGGATCTCCAAATAGGGAGGTCGAGGGGGGGTGGCATCGGATAGTAGGAAGGGGAGGGTGCTGACCGAGGGTGGACGCATGATGGAGGGTTGTTCAGAGAAGAGGTGGGGCATGATGGATCTGGGAGGTAGGCGAGCAGGCTGGTGGAGGGCGTAGAAGGGTGAGCACGAGGGTGGAGGGGCGCACCTAGTGGGATGTTGCACGACAGGTAGAATAAGGGAGACTGAACCCTAAACAAGGGGGAAGAAAATAAAAAATAAAATAAAATAAAATAAAATAAAAATTTAAAAATGAAAAAAAGAATTATTTTATTTATATTAATAATAATAGTTAATATTTTTATGAGGTCAATGATAACAATAACTTAATAAAATTTATCTCCTTAACACTTATAATAGTAATAACATTAACAATGTAGATTATTTTATAAAACAATAATAATAAAAATGATAATAACTTGATAAAATATTTACCATAATAATAATACTATTATGAAATAATAACAATATTATTATTATCCAAGCCATTCTCACTTCATTCTATTTATTAATTAATTAATCGTAAACCAGGTAGGCCACAGGGAGAGTTAGTGAATCCACATGGCTTCACTCGTGTCCTGCCCATGTGTTGAGCACTGACAAACCCTAGAACCATCATTTATCAGCAAGAACACAATATATCAATCGGACTCAGACCGAACCTCATAAAAATATTTCAAATGTAGATAAAATCATAAAATAACGATATTTAAAATGTCAAGGAGTGACAATGAACACATCCTTTGTCCTTCTCAAGTAATTAATAATGTTCTTCCTAGAAATCCAATGAATCTCACCAGGATTGGATTGATATCTACTTATTATAATCTAAGAATAAGAGACATTGATTTGAATATATATAATGGAATAAATTATAGATCCTATAGAGGATGTACAGAAAATCATGTCTATCCTTTATATCTCCTTATAAAGATCTTGAATCTTCCTAAGATTCAAGCCATGTGACACTAGTATAGACCCATTTTTTGGAGTTCTCATTGCCAAAATAATTTAGAAATTTACCAATATATGTGTTTTGAATTAGTCCAATAAACCTCTTATATATATTTTTTATAGATCCTAATACCCAGTCTAATGGTTGTATCACCCATGTCTTTCATTGAGATGCATTTAACACTCCATATCATCATAGAATAAAGTGTCAGGATATCATTTTATATAAGCACTATGTCATTAGCATACAATATTGGAATTATTATTATTTTCCCATTAACCCAATTATATACACAAGATTCATAACTTTTTTTAAAGAAATAAATCTCTTTGTTTTCATTATCAAACTAGATATTCTAAATCTAAGATGTTTTCTTCAATCGCCAAAGGGATTATTGGAACTTTCATACCTTAGTGGTATCATTTGGAATATTAAAACATTGAGGTTGTATCATTTATACATCCACAAATAGATTAAAATTAAGTAAATTATTTTTGATATCCATATGATATATCATAAAAAAATAATAAGTTATTATGGAAAGAAAAATATGAATATAATTTATCATCACAATGGGTGAAAAATTATCTTCATAGTCAATACCATAATTTTTTGTAACCCTTTTCCATCATGTATAATTTATATATATAACCACTAATATCAATTTTAGTTTTCTTATAGAAAAATCACATTCAACCTATGATTCTTACCCCTTAAAGTGTATTTAATAAGTTTAAAACCTCATTAGTATAGATGGAGTCTAACTCATATTCCCTATATTTTAAATACTTTAATGGAATCAAAACTCTAAAATGACTCTTAGTATGTGATAGAGATAATATTTTCATCATTTTTAATTTATTTTTCTACGATTTTATCCCAAAAAATACCAAATTGATATTATTTTCATTACTTTTGGATTTATTATGTGTTTTGGGCTTAAATGTGGAAATTGCCTAATTCTGGAATAAACAGATTCTAATCACATTGGTAATTTGATCATAAAGTTTATAATATAAATCCAATTGATATGATTATTTTTTTTGGCTTCTTTGATTTTTTTTCATCTTTATCTTCTGTACTATGTGTTAATTATGCCATAAAAAGGCCTGAAAATTTAAATCAACTTGGACAATCCATTTGAAAGACTATGTCAACCTGAACACATTTAATTTTGAATAAATCTAACCACACAACACCAATTAAGGTAATTCCAGTTGTAATAAAAATAAAATTTACTATGTGTTTGGACGTTTAAGATCAAGAAGATATTCCTTCATTAAGTCATCCCTTAGAAGCTCCACTTTTGGGGAATAAATATGAAAAAACTATCCAAAATAAAATCTCAAAATTAATGGGACATATCTCTTACTGCACAGGGATGATCAAGCTGAAATTTTGGTATGGAGCGTACAATATATTTTGGAACATCATTCAATAATATACCATTCCAATACTCAGCCATTAAATTTTCCTACTATGATCAAACATTAGGTTGACATAATCTAGAGAAAAACTTAAAGGGAGATTTGGAAGATCTTAAATATGAAGACCGATGTATGAAACCCCCTTGGAATATATAAGGAGGAGTTCACCAATGATGAAGGATATTTAGACACCCCCAATAGAGGGGAGAACAAGGGACATGTTTCCACTTTAGGATTATTCTTTTTCTTCATTTATTTTTATTTTAGTTTTCTTTTCTCATATAATGAAATTACATATATTTAATTCAACTAATTATATCTTCTTCTATCACTCATTCAATTCCAAACCTAATCTAATTATACTTTATTATTCTTATCCTATCCACTGTGACCTCTTACCCAAAAAAATGAGTAGCTAACCTGAGGCTTGTCCATGGGGAGTTATGTAGAAATTCTATTCATTTTTCACTTAAATTCTTATTTTTTATTAAGTTTCTGATGAGTAATAGTGAATTGCATGAGTGGGGTGATTTTCCACTACAACACTAAAATAAAACTCATTTCTATTCTTTTATTAAATCATTTCCCTCCCTAATAATGGATACATGTTATTCATACAATGGAGTAGATCTATTCAGTGGATGAAATGGAATACAATAGTGCCAGGTCCTGGGACATGTCACATGCTCGATCGAGGTGTGATATCAAACTTGATTATTGGAGAAGGTGGAATTAATGATGAAAAATTAATTTTAGATTTCACACCACTAAAAAAAGAATATTAATTCATGCATGAGATCTTGGAATTTAATTATCAAACTTAATTTAAATACGAACATGGATAATGATGGAACCCACAAACCAACCCATAATATAAAATTTCTTTCTTTATTAACTAGATTTTTTCATTGCATGTTAGTTTTAGCTTTTATTGAAATTAAATTACATTGCCTTCATAGATTAAATTCAAGAAAACAAAAAGCCTTTGTAACGACCCAAATTTTCATTAATGGAAAATCCCTCTTGATCCAGTTAAATGTTTCTTTATGTTTTTATATGATGTCAACTTCTTTAGTTTAACGTTAAGATTTGTGACCGTTACTTTTATAGCCGTTGAACAGTGATCATCTGGGTAGTTTAAATATAAGGCTTTAACGAACCAATTTTCTACTCAGACAAAGGAAGCGATGGCCTCATCCAGTAGAATTTCCCCTTACGAAGCCCATTTGTCGGAGCTCGGAAAGGAGGTGGCGTCTTTGGGCTTTTCCCTTGACCAAGCCCAAGCTGAGCTTCATCAAGTCAAGCTCGAACGTGATCGTCTACGGGAAAAATGGAAGTTGATAGAGATTACCACTCGAGCGATGTTATCCGAGCAACCCCAAGAGTCTGTCACCATCGCACACCTTACCCTTAGGTCTTATGCGGCTATTTTAAGGGGTTATGTAACAAATAAGTAGCACCATGTTCATGTACACTATTTTTTTTGTATATAATAATGAATATAATTTCTAGTCATTTTTGATGCATTGTAATTAGTTTTTAAAGTACAAATGATGTTTTTAGTTATTATTTAATTAAGAATTATATTTTATTAAATTAAAGGATTTTTGAATTAAATAATATTTTAATAAAATATTATTATTAATATTAAATTAATTTTTTTATTTAAATATAAATGATCTTATAATTTTATGAATGCAATTAAAATTTTTATTAAGGTTTGAAAGCCATTTCTGTCAAAACCCGTGAATTTTTTATAAATGTCGGTTTTTATTTTAAAAGTGAAAATTCACATATTTAGAAAATTATTTAGATAAAATAAATATTATTTTTGGAATCAGGACGTCGAAATTATCCAACGGTGAATTTTTCATAATTTTCTGAGACAGTCAAATTTTTGGGTAAAAATTAAATACCATTTAAATATATAATGTGTTTTATGACATCATAATGACCCAATGGTGATGTAATAAAATACCATAATCCTTATGTTCGGCCAATATGTGTTTTATCATTAAAATAATGAGGTTTTGGGTTTGTTTGAATCACTTTTCAAAGCATTAATGGAGCCCTCAAGACTTATTCAACACTTTGCCTTTTTAAATTAATTTCCATGGGAGTGTGACTCACCTCCACATAAGCAACCCTAATTTTTTAATAAGTTCGGACCTTGGACTTGTAAAATATTGTTTTCCTCTTTCCTTTTCCAGAAACCATGGGCAAATACCATGGGATGGTTTTTGGTTTGGATTATTTTAATATAAGGGGTCCCAAACCTAAATAATAAAGAATTCTCTCACCTTTCCTATATAAACCCACCCAAGCTCCCACTTCCTCCTCACTCAAAGCCCTTGAAGTTCGTCCAAACTCTGCCCTACTCTCTCTAGAATCCTCTCAAGGTGCCCCAAGCTCCCAAGAAGCCTCTCACAAGCCTCTCTCTAGCCTTTGGAAGCACACTTCCAAGTAAGGGTTTTTCTTCCTTTCTCATTTTTTTGTCAATTTTCTTTAAGTTGTATTGCCCTTTTAATTTCATTTATGAATGTTGGGGTATGGTTTCACACCTCCCCCATACTGCCCTCTTATTGTTTGAATGATGGGAGAACCCTTTCTCTCTCATTAAATGCCTCCCATGTACACCCGTTACTATGCCGAAATTCCGAAAGGAACTTCTCTCTATTTTCTTTTACATTCAAGCAATACTTTTGTATCAGGAATCTAAATTCCATTTCTATTGTTGGGACATGTATATATATGATCCCCTTACTGTCCATTACATGTAAATATGATGAGGAACCCCTTTCTCTCTCATCAACCTTTTTTATGAATTCTTATGTCACGCCGTTACGCTGCCGAAATCGCACCAATTTTCTAAGCCAATATCTTCGTGTAGTGAATACCATGCCCATTTCTCCATCAAGGGTATTCACCTTCATGCACATATACGTATTGATTGTAAAGTTTCATGTATGAATTCCACATTCCTTTATCGTGGAAGAAATGATTATGTTTTATGAATCCATGTTTTATGATCCATGTGGCACACTTATGCATGAAATGAAATGTTTAAGAAGGGTGCGCCCTGATAGCGCTCCAATGCATTGGGTAAAGTATAGTATCATGATACGCCATGTGCAATGAGTGTTGACTCATGCTAATTCAAGTGCAACGAGGGTTTACTCGTGCTTCAAGTGCAATGAGGGTTTACTCATGCTCCATGTGCAATGAGCCTTGGCTCATGCTAATTCAATGTTAAGTGTTGTTGCCACATTTCCATGTTATGATTATCATGCTTTATCATGCCTTTATGTTCATGTCTCTCTTATGCTCTATTGATATGCCTATTGCCTAACATGTATTGTACTCCTCATGTTATTCATTATGTACTCCCTTACTGGGATTTATAGCTCACCCTTTTCTTATGCATGTCCTCAGGTTATCCCATGCAATGCTAAGTACGAAGGAATGTAGTGGTCATGTAAAGGAAGTTTTCAATAAGGATGTTGTATTTCAAGTTTAAAGTTTTTATGTAATGATCCTAAGCCCCAAAGACACTAAACCTCTCGATCTTCTTTGTTGTATCAAGTGAAGTTTTATGTAATAAAGCATGTTTAATTTGTAATAAAAAGCAGGGTTGTCATAGTTGGTATCAGAGGATAGGTTTAGTTATTTTTGGGATTAGGAAACCCTAGTAAAGCCTTAGATACAAGACTAAGCATAATAAAAACATCCCTAAGTTTTGGTAAATACTAAGTAAGTGGTTTATCAAACAAATACATCCCTGTCTGGATACGAGCAGGTAGAGGCGGCTCTGGCACAGATGTATCCTAGGGGTAAAACCCGAAAACACCGCTTTGAGCTAGACTCGAACGGGAACTGGTGCACGACAACGGGCATTGCTGCACTCTTGGTTACGACACTCCCGGGGGATATGTTTTGATAAATTTACAATCTTAGTATGAACCCTTATTAAGGGAAAAATGCCCCTAAGAATATATGTTAGAAGGAAGATCATGAAAAGCCTGGATTGAATCCTATAGACTCATGAGTTGAAGAGATTAAAGTTTATTTATAAGTCATCAACTTTTGTCTTTGGATTACCCTTTATGTGTTACCCCTAACTTTCCTTTTATTCCAGCCAATGGCCGGTAATAGGAGAACTCGGGCTAACAACCGTTGTGAAGATCAGTGTGATGATTGTACCAATGAGATGCCCAATCCAATGGGAGCGGGAATCGCGAACTTTGTCACGCTTCTCTCTCAGCTAACTCAAGTTTTGAATAGAAACACTGGTCAAGAGGAACGTTCAACCCCCCCTAAGAAAGAACAAGTCGCTATTGAAAGCTTCATGAGACAAAGGCCTCCTACTTTTAGTGGATCATCCGATCCCACGATTGCTGAACAATGGATCAACTCCATTGAAAAGATATTCTCCATCCTCCAATGCTCTGAAAAAGAGAAGGTTCTCCTGGCGGCTTATCGTATGGAGGGTGAAGCTGATCAATGGTGGACGTTGATCAAAAATACGAAGCCTGAGGAGGAGATCGAGGCTTTGGAATGGAAGGTATTCCGGAAGATGTTTTTCGATAAATATTTTCCACGCACCCTCCGTCTTAAGATGGAAAGGGACTTCCTTTCCCTCAAGCAGAAAGATGAGGAATCTGTGGGAGCATACGAGGCAAACTTCACAAGGCTTGCACGATACGCTTCCGGCTTTGTCGTTACCCCCGAATGCAAGGTTGACCGCTTCTTTGGTGGGCTGAAGCCTAGCTTGCGGAAAGCATTAGCGATCCGTGACTTCGACAGCTATGAGGAAATTGTCCGATGTGCCCTCAAGGTTGAAATGGAGATCGGAGAATCACAGGGGTATCATGGGGACAAGAAGCGGAAGGTGGACTTCAATGCTGGTGGTCCGATGGATAAATCCAACGGCGCTAAGATATTCCAGCACCCCACTTGCCAAAAGTGTGGAAAGAAGCACCCTGGAAATTGCCTTAGGGGGACAAGAAAATGCTTCAAGTGTGGAAGAGAAGGGCACCTAGCTGTTAACTGTCAGAAAGAAGGACCCGCGGCTGCGACGGAGGGGAGGAACGCTCCGTTCGAACCTCAACACGTTGTTCAATGCTTCAAATGCAAAGAACCGGGTCATTTTGCGAATCAGTGCCCTAATCCAAGGGTTATCGGAGGCAATCAACAACCTCCAAGACATCAAGGAAGAGCTTTTGCCATCACTTCTGCCGAAGTGAACCCCGACAACGAAGTGGTGACAGGTACGCTAGTTATTCATTCAAGAATAGCGAACGTACTTTTTGATTCAGGTTCTACGCATTCTTTTATATCTAAAAAGTTTAGTAGAACAATCCCTGCACCACCACAAATCATGGAAGTAAAGATGTCGGTGAGTACGGCAAATGGGGCAATCATTGCATCCCATGAGTATAAGTCCTCCCCTGTTATAATCTGTGGATTGAATTTCCCGGCGAACCTCGTCATACTCCCTTTGGTGGAATTTGATGCAATTCTTGGCATGGATTGGCTTTCCTTATATAGAGCCAACATAAATTGTCGGGAGAGGGAAATCACACTCCATATGGAGAATCGACCCCCGATTCTTTACAAGTGTCATGAGGAAGATGAATCTCCTTTAGCTACATCATCTCAAGCATGGATATTACTGCCTTATGAGCACGCATATCTGGCTCAGATGATTGAGTCCAAGGAAGAAACCACCCTTGAAGAAATGCCTATTGTGAGGGAATTCGCTGAAGTATTTCCCGAGGAACTTCCTGGTCTTCCTCCAAGAAGAGATGTTGAGTTCTCAATTGAACTTATACCTGGGGCGCTACCAATATCAAAGACTCCATATAGAATGGCTGTTGTTGAGCTTGAAGAGCTGAAGAAACAACTACAGGAGAATCTGGATAAAGGGTTTATACGCCCAAGTGCATCACCATGGGGTGCACCAGTCCTCTTCGTCAAGAAGAAGGATGGGTCAATGCGGCTTTGCATCGATTATCGTGAACTTAACAAAATCACGATAAAGAACAAGTATCCTCTCCCAAGAATCGATGACTTGTTTGATCAGCTGCGTGGAGCTCAATACTTCTCCAAGGTCGACTTGCGGTCGGGATATTATCAAGTAAGGGTGAAGAAGGATGATATCCCCAAGACTGCTTTTCGTACAAGGTACGGGCACTATGAATTCATAGTAATGCCTTTTGGACTCACCAATGCTCCAGCAATATTCATGGACTTGATGAATAGAGTCTTTAGAGATTACCTAGATAAATTTGTGGTAGTCTTTATAGATGATATTCTGATATACTCCAAAACCAAGGAGGACCATGAGGAGCATTTAAGAACTGTACTGGAGACTTTGCGCAAGGAGAAGCTCTATGCCAAGTACAGCAAGTGTGAGTTTTGGTTGAAGGAGGTCTCATTCTTGGGCCATATCATCACAAGCAATGGGATATCTGTGGACCCCTCCAAAACAGATGCAATTGAGGGATGGCCGAGGCCAACATCGGTAACTGATATCCGTAGCTTCTTGGGGTTAGCTGGATATTATCGACGATTTGTGAGAAACTTCTCACGATTGTCCAACCCTCTTACCAAGCTAACTCGAAAGGGAGTAAAGTTTGCTTGGAGTGATGAATGCGAAGAAAGCTTCAAGGAGTTGAAAAGGAGGCTTATCACTGCACCTGTGCTCACTTTACCCACAAGTGGGGAGCTTTTTGTGGTATTCAGTGATGCTTCGAAGAAGGGCTTAGGATGTGTGCTGATGCAGAATGATAAAGTGATATCCTATGCCTCAAGACAGTTGAAAATCCATGAGCGAAACTATCCAACGCATGATCTGGAGTTGGCGGCGGTGATCTTTGCCTTGAAAATCTGGCGGCATTATCTCTATGGGGAGAAATGTGAGATATATACTGACCACAAGAGTCTTAAATATATATTCACACAGAAAGAGCTTAATATGCGCCAGAGAAGATGGATAGAGCTCATAAAGGATTATGACTGTTCAATACATTACCACCCTGGGAAGGCGAACAAGGTGGCGGATGCCCTAAGTAGAAAGGATCCAGCAATTCTATCAATGATGAGAATTGAGAAGGATCCAATCTTCTTAGACTTGATGAAGATGGACGTGGGAATCATAAAGAAGGGAACATCATCAATCCTTTCACAAATGATTGGTCAACCATCTCTTTTGGAAAGGTTAAAGGATGCTCAAAGGGATGATGCGAGAATCCAAGAAAAAGTGGAAGCTATCAAAAAGGGAAAATCCTCAGAGTTTAATGTTAATGAAGAAGGAATTGTGCGGTTTGGGAAAAGACTATGTGTCCCATCAAGTTCGGAGCTGAAGAAGGAACTTTTGGATGATGCACATAGTTCAAATTTCTCTATTCACCCAGGGAGCACAAAGATGTATCGAGATCTCCGAGAAAACTTTTGGTGGGATAATATGAAGAAGGAGATCGCCGAATATACATCAAAGTGCCTGGTGTGTCAGCAAGTGAAGGCAGAGAGGCAGAAGTCTAAGGGGATGATGCAACCATTGCCCATACCAGAATGGAAATGGGAGAACATCACCATGGACTTCGTCACTGGACTTCCAAGGACATCCAAAAGCAACAATGCAATCTGGGTTATTGTGGATCGTCTTACAAAGACTGCACACTTCATTGCTATTCGAGAGGATTTCTCTTTGGATCAACTGGAACGGATATATATCAGGGAAGTGGTACGGTTTCATGGGGTACCACTATCTATTGTGTCGGACCGAGATCCAAGATTTACCTCTAAGTTTTGGAAGAGTCTTCAACATGCTCTGAATACTGAACTGAACTTCAGTACGGCCTATCATCCTCAAACTGATGGCCAATCCGAGCGGACTATCCAAACACTTGAGGATATGTTGAGAGCGTGCTCAATGGACTTTAAAGGAGGATGGGATCAACATCTTCCCCTAGTTGAGTTCTCTTATAATAATAGTTTCCACTCGAGCATCCAAATGGCACCATATGAAGCCCTGTATGGGAAAAGGTGTAGAACACCGGCATGTTGGGATGAGGTCGGTGAACGTAAGCTGCTTGGACCAGAAATGGTCGAAGAAATGGTGGAGAAGGTGAAAACCATTCAGCAGCATATCAAGGCAGCCCAAAGTCGACAGAAGAGTTATGCAGATAATCGTCGACGAGACCTTGAGTTTAAAGTCGGAGACATGGTGTTTTTACGCATATCTCCGTGGAAGAAGGTCATGAGGTTTGGAAAGAAAGGGAAGTTAAGTCCAAGGTACATCGGCCCATTCGAGATTCTTGATCGTGTTGGGGCTGTGGCCTATCGACTAGCACTTCCACCTACTATGGCCAAGGTGCATGATGTCTTCCATGTATCCCTCTTAAGGAAGTACATACCAGACCCTTCACATGTACTCTCTTCCGAGGTGGTACAATTAGAAGACGATCATTCTTATGAGGAGAAACCAGTGAAGATCTTAGATCGTAGAGAAAAAGTTCTACGAAATAAGACAATGCCCCTCGTCAAGGTGTTGTGGAGAAACCACAAGTTTGAAGAAACAACTTGGGAGTCGGAGGATATGATGAAGCTAAGTTACCCACATTTGTTTTAGTGTGGGAAAAGGAAAATTTCGAGGGCGAAATTTCTTAAGGGGGGAATGTTGTAACGACCCAAATTTTCATTAATGGAAAATCCCTCTTGATCCAGTTAAATGTTTCTTTATGTTTTTATATGATGTCAACTTCTTTAGTTTAACGTTAAGATTTGTGACCGTTACTTTTATAGCCGTTGAACAGTGATCATCTGGGTAGTTTAAATATAAGGCTTTAACGAACCAATTTTCTACTCAGACAAAGGAAGCGATGGCCTCATCCAGTAGAATTGCCCCTTACGAAGCCCATTTGTCGGAGCTCGGAAAGGAGGTGGCGTCTTTGGGCTTTGCCCTTGACCAAGCCCAAGCTGAGCTTCATCAAGTCAAGCTCGAACGTGATCGTCTACGGGAAAAATGGAAGTTGATAGAGATTACCACTCGAGCGATGTTATCCGAGCAACCCCAAGAGTCTGTCACCATCGCACACCTTACCCTTAGGTCTTATGCGGCTATTTTAAGGGGTTATGTAAAAAATAAGTAGCACCATGTTCATGTACACTATTTTTTTTGTATATAATAATGAATATAATTTCTAGTCATTTTTGATGCATTGTAATTAGTTTTTAAAGTACAAATGATGTTTTTAGTTATTATTTAATTAAGAATTATATTTTATTAAATTAAAGGATTTTTGAATTAAATAATATTTTAATAAAATATTATTATTAATATTAAATTAATTTTTTTATTTAAATATAAATGATCTTATAATTTTATGAATGCAATTAAAATTTTTATTAAGGTTTGAAAGCCATTTCTGTCAAAACCCGTGAATTTTTTATAAATGTCGGTTTTTATTTTAAAAGTGAAAATTCACATATTTAGAAAATTATTTAGATAAAATAAATATTATTTTTGGAATCAGGACGTCGAAATTATCCAACGGTGAATTTTTCATAATTTTCTGAGACAGTCAAATTTTTGGGTAAAAATTAAATACCATTTAAATATATAATGTGTTTTATGACATCATAATGACCCAATGGTGATGTAATAAAATACCATAATCCTTATGTTCGGCCAATATGTGTTTTATCATTAAAATAATGAGGTTTTGGGTTTGTTTGAATCACTTTTCAAAGCATTAATGGAGCCCTCAAGACTTATTCAACACTTTGCCTTTTTAAATTAATTTCCATGGGAGTGTGACTCACCTCCACATAAGCAACCCTAATTTTTTAATAAGTTCGGACCTTGGACTTGTAAAATATTGTTTTCCTCTTTCCTTTTCCAGAAACCATGGGCAAATACCATGGGATGGTTTTTGGTTTGGATTATTTTAATATAAGGGGTCCCAAACCTAAATAATAAAGAATTCTCTCACCTTTCCTATATAAACCCACCCAAGCTCCCACTTCCTCCTCACTCAAAGCCCTTGAAGTTCGTCCAAACTCTGCCCTACTCTCTCTAGAATCATCTCAAGGTGCCCCAAGCTCCCAAGAAGCCTCTCACAAGCCTCTCTCTAGCCTTTGGAAGCACACTTCCAAGTAAGGGTTTTTCTTCCTTTCTCATTTTTTTGTCAATTTTCTTTAAGTTGTATTGCCCTTTTAATTTCATTTATGAATGTTGGGGTATGGTTTCACACCTCCCCCATACTTCCCTCTTATTGTTTGAATGATGGGAGAACCCTTTCTCTCTCATTAAATGCCTCCCATGTACACCCGTTACTATGCCGAAATTCCGAAAGGAACTTCTCTCTATTTTCTTTTACATTCAAGCAATACTTTTGTATCAGGAATCTAAATTCCATTTCTATTGTTGGGACATGTATATATATGATCCCCTTACTTTCCATTACATGTAAATATGATGAGGAACCCCTTTCTCTCTCATCAACCTTTTTTATGAATTCTTATGTCACGCCGTTACGCTGCCGAAATCGCACCAATTTTCTAAGCCAATATCTTCGTGTAGTGAATACCATGCCCATTTCTCCATCAAGGGTATTCACCTTCATGCACATATACGTATTGATTGTAAAGTTTCATGTATGAATTCCACATTCCTTTATCGTGGAAGAAATGATTATGTTTTATGAATCCATGTTTTATGATCCATGTGGCACACTTATGCATGAAATGAAATGTTTAAGAAGGGTGCGCCCTGATAGCGCTCCAATGCATTGGGTAAAGTATAGTATCATGATACGCCATGTGCAATGAGTGTTGACTCATGCTAATTCAAGTGCAACGAGGGTTTACTCGTGCTTCAAGTGCAATGAGGGTTTACTCATGCTCCATGTGCAATGAGCCTTGGCTCATGCTAATTCAATGTTAAGTGTTGTTGCCACATTTCCATGTTATGATTATCATGCTTTATCATGCCTTTATGTTCATGTCTCTCTTATGCTCTATTGATATGCCTATTGCCTAACATGTATTGTACTCCTCATGTTATTCATTATGTACTCCCTTACTGGGCTTTATAGCTCACCCTTTTCTTATGCATGTCCTCAGGTTATCCCATGCAATGCTAAGTACGAAGGAATGTAGTGGTCATGTAAAGGAAGTTTTCAATAAGGATGTTGTATTTCAAGTTTAAAGTTTTTATGTAATGATCCTAAGCCCCAAAGACACTAAACCTCTCGATCTTCTTTGTTGTATCAAGTGAAGTTTTATGTAATAAAGCATGTTTAATTTGTAATAAAAAGCAGGGTTGTCATAGCCTTTGAGGTGAAAATAAAAAAAATATAAAGTAATGATTTGATTAGCTCCCTGATAATAGCGCTAGTTTTTCCACACTCCTATCATAGGGAAAGTCAAAAGAAAATTTCTATGTTTTCCTAGTGAAACAAAGTGGTTTACCATGGTAGTCTTAGTTGAGGAGCATTCTCAGTTGTTTAATCACTTAATCTAATTCACCTAAACTACTTTTTGGTTATTTATATTTAATATTAGAAGTCAATGGAATTTAATTGAAATAAATGTTAAAACAAACATGAAATGATAAAATGTAATTAATGAAGAAATAAAATGGCATTTATGGGTTGGTTTGTGGATTCCATCATTATCCTTATTGGTGTTTAAATTAACTTTGATAATTCAATTCTAAGATCACATGCATGAATTACAATTCTTTTATTTTGTGATGTGAAATCTCAAGTGAATATTGCATTCTTAATTCCATCTCCTCCAATAATCAAGGTAGATGTCACATGATCAATCAAGGTGTTCCATTATCCTTGATTATAGGAGGAGGTGGAATTAAGAATGAAAAATTCATTGGATATATCAAACCACTAAATAAAATAATAGTAATTAATGAATGATATCCCAGAATACAATTATCAAATATAATTTAAACACCAATAAGGATAATGATAGACCCTATAAAGGATAAGTTAATTCTTCTTTAATTACATATTTTTATTGGATGTTAGTTTTAGCTTTTATTTCGATTAAATTCCATTACCTTACCATATTAAATAAAATCAACTGAAAAGTAGTTTAGGTGAATTAAATTTTGTGAGTAAATAATTGTGAAATCTCCTCAAGTGAGATGAATCTCGATAGCCATTATGCTGCACTAGGAAAACATAGAAATTTTCATTTTCCATGCTCTATGACAGGTGTGCATCAAAACAAGTTTTGTTTCTGGGGATCTAATTTTTTTTACTTTACATTTTTTATTTTCACATTTTAGATAGTTTTCATTGTTAAAAAACCATAATTTTTTTTCTCTTCTTCTTTCTGTGAGGTTTTCAAGCAATCATTCTTTCATTACATAGAACAATTACTCATAGGTTCTTGAAGAAGAAATAGAATATACTTAAGAGGCCCTCAAAATAATGGAAGATGCTCTCATGATAATGGAAAAGAAAAATGAATGAGTAATAGAAACATAGATCTCAACAAAATATTTGATGGACATGGATAATGAGATCTGAACTAGCATACCATGATTCAAGGCCAAGAAGTAAGTTCCATGGGTTTTCTCCAATTTCACTTAAGGCTTCCAATATATTGAGGCAAAACATGAGAAATATCAACAACCCAACCATTTTAGGAACTATATTCCAAATGAACATGATGAGCTATAGTGGATTCATGATGTGGAATACTTACCTTCTGAGCTACATGTGGGAGATCAATAAGATCTAGATGAATTTTATAATGAGTATGAGGTAAAACATGATCTCATTATTCCTTACACACTAGAAGAACCAAAACCACTCTTCTAGTGTCTAGCAATAAAAGAGTAGGCAGCCATAAAAATTGTAGAATTTTTAGAAAATATGGAGGATCCCAACTAACTACCTCCATCTATTGAGATCAAACTTCAAGAGACACTTACCACTGGGGCGAATATTAAAGCTAAACCAAGTTAAGGAGTTGAACCTTTCTTTGATTATTTATCTTCTGATTTGATTTCATCTGAATTGGGCATCACTCATTTTTTTAATATATAGAATGAGGAAATATTTTATATTCCTTAGAGGATGAATAAGAACTTGGATTTTCACCAACTGAGGAACATATGGAGATCCCTAGACATGTTTAATATTTGCATAAGGAAGTTCATGAGGATATGAAAGTGGATTTTCTTAAGGAAAACATTCCAAAATATAGTTACTTTTATGGGAAAGAGTTTGATTTTTATACTTCATGTTTTAATTTTATTAAAATTAAAATACACTATGACTTTCCCTATTACTATTATTTTTATGCAGAATACCTTTAGAAACCACTGGAAAGAGAAGAAGATGTTGAAAAAGTAACAACCAAGAAATCGGATGGTCTATACTTCATCCTACTCCCTACATTAATTATATACTTAATTGTGAAAGGGATAGATTTGGTATACAATATCTATGGATCATTCCTCACCCATAAGGATGAAGCACAGGCTGTAAAATTCACATGTGTTGGTTCATACCCAAGAAGATCCACCCACTATCGGATTTTGGATAACAGCCGGTACTTACCTTCTAGAGGTAGTACAAACCTAGGGCCCACTTGGGGGTTTGTACCAATATTTTTCCTTTACCTACTTTCTATTAAATTCAATTTTCAATATTAGTAATTTAGATTTCAAATTTAGTCTTAGTAATTAGTGAATCATTCATCCCACTCCCTCCTATATTATTGAGATTTATCAAAATGATCCTTTTGATTAATTGAGTTGTTTTATTTTATAGGATCATATTGTTAGAAGGAAGTCATATACAGTGGAAGAGATGAACTAATATTAATGGGAAAGGGAGTTCATTTTTGTTTTTTAAACTTTTAAAATCATTGTAATTTTTGGTCCAAAACATGTTTTGAACTTTAATTATAACAATTTCATGCCCACAATTGAATTAATTCTTTACTTGACTTATCGAAGAAACATGAGTTTCTTTGGTGTACAGTGATGTCATGATTTAGATTTCAATTTTATTGAAATTGAATGATTAAAATGGAGAATTGGATGTTTAATGTGAAGAATTGATATAGAAATAATTACTCAGGATTTGAATAAATTAATTGATTCATGTAAACGAAATTTCCAAACCATTTTTCATGATTTTAATTTATTAAATTTATGTGAGATGATATTTTATTGTTAATCATGACCTGAGTGATTTTATAATATCATATTTCCCATTTAAGGGAGTATTTATAGACCAAGTACTTCTTATTTAGTCTTTAGAAAATTTCTTGAGTGATCTTAGGTCATGTCGCCTACAAGAACATGTATTGAAACTTATCAATGATACTGACTAGAAAAAAACATTTAAAATGGCTGAGTAATATTTTTAAAAGACCTTATCCTTTAATTCCACCTTCACATTAATTATTTTTTAGCCCATAGAGGCAATTAATGAACTTTATAGCGATGAGTCATTTTTCAAGCCATTTTTATCCATTTCTACCCTACTCATGGTATTTGAATGATATCTCAAAGTTGACATTTGGGGGTGAAGGTAGTCATGGTGGAAGGGATGATTTACACTTTAAGAAGAAGTGTAGGGTGATTTTTGTGGGAATGAATAAAGGTTTTTCATTCATTTATGAAACTTCATTATTTTCCCCTCTTGAATTAAAAAAATTATAATATAAAAAAAGAACCAAAAAATTTTGAAAAATGGGTGGTGATTTAGGAAAACCAAAAAACACCAATATAAGACCAAGGATTTTTATCACACATGGTTATGTAGTGGATTTGAGGTTTGTTCTAATGGTATCTTTTGAAAATAGAAAAAAAATGAAATTTTTTTTCACAAAAACATATCAAATTAAAAAAAATTCAATAGGTTGTAAAAATCGTTCATCATGCATTATTTGATCATAACATTTACTTTGACTATTGGTTGTAGTTGGAGTTTTTACTATAAGGGGATAATTTCATAACACTTTTATTTTTGATATCATTCATTTTACTTATGATATAAACAACCTCCTTGAGTATTAATTTTTAAAGAATCAAATCCTATAAACCATACGTCTCAGAGTCATTTGAATCTTTAATGCAGTCCTCGTGATTTTATGTGTCTTTTGTCTTTAAAAAGTAGAGAAGGTAGTTCATTTTCAATCACAGGGATGAGAATCATGCTTTTATGATATAATCATAACTCCACATGAATTTTATCATTAGTGATAAGAGAAATAAATCAACAAAGAGGTAGATCATGATTTTTCTTGTTTAGTAATAATGAATTGAGGAGAATGAATGAATGAAAGAACAAGTTCCATAATTTTTGAAAAGAAAAAAGTAAAATACATGAATTGGTTGTTTTATTGAAAAATGGGAAATTAAATTGATATTTTATATCGAATTTGAAATTTTGATTTGACATTGGATTTTTTTTGGATGTTTTTCTTTCAAATTTGAATATTGGTAACATTGGTTCCCTTTGAATTCCATGATGAGATTTTGTGCTCGATTAAAAGCATGGTTTAAGTATGGAGGAATTGATAGAGAAAATATTTTAATCATTTTTAATATGTTTTTAAATGATTAAATCTCAACCAATTTATCAATTTGAGATTATTTTCATTAATTTTGGATTTATGATGTGTTTTGGGATTACATTTGGAAATTTCTTAATTCTAGGAGACATATAGATTTTAATAACTTTGGAAATTCAATCATAAATTTTATAATAAAAATGCAATTGATTTGATTATTTTTTAGATTCCATGATTTATTTTCGTCGTGTTTATCTTCTGAACTATGATCTTATTTGACCATAAAAGTTCTAGAAAAATTCAATCAAGTTGGAAAATCATTCTAAATGATCGTGTGGACCCCACCTCATTAACATTGGAATAACTCAGCCCAAAAAACACCAATTAAGGTGATTCAAAATGGAATGGAAATAAATTTATTGGGGTGTTTTTATTTTTAATATCATGAAGATATTACTTCATTAAGTTAGTCATTGAAATCTAAACTTTTGTGAAAGAAATAGGAATCATTCAGATACAATAAAATCTCTAAATTAATAGGCCATATCTCTTACTAAAAATGGATGATAAAGATGAAATTTTGGGATAGAACATAAAATATATCATAGAACACTATTAAATAATAAACCATTCCAATATTGGGCCATTAAATTGGTCTACCATGAACAATATTTAGGTATAAAGAATCTGGAATAAATTAAAAAGAGATGTTTGGAAGATCTTAAATTTAAAGACTGAATGATAGTACCCCCTTGGCCTATATAAGGAGGAGTTGACCAATGATTAAGGAGATTTATACACAACCAATGGGGTGGTGGAAAACTTAAATGACTTATTTTTAGTATTTTTTTCTTTCTTTATTTGTTTTTATTTTCATTTTCTTTTCCCATGTAATGCTTTTATATATTTCTAACTCAAGTGATTCCATCTTCTTCTATCTCTCATTAACTTCTAAAACTAATATAATTATTTTTTCTTATTTTTATTCCATCCACCATGACCTATTACACTCAATAAGTATAGTCTAACCAAATAATTTTCCTGGGGTGGTCGGTGGAAATTCTATGCATTACACACTAAAATTCTTAGGTTTTACTAAAATTGTGATGAGTAAGAGTGAAATTCATGGGTGTAGCGATCATACACCATGAAACTAAACTAAAAATAATTTTTATCCATTTATTAAACTTTTCCCTCCCTTATACAGGATACAATCTCTTCATATGGTGTATTTGAGCCATATAGTAGATGAAATGGCATATGATGGAGACAAGTCTTGGGATATGTCACACGCTCGATCAAGGTATGCCATCAACCCTGATTATAGGAGGAGGTGGAACTAAGAATGAAATAATCATTTTATATTTCACATAACTAAATAAAAGAAGAAATTTATGGATGAGATATTAAAATTTAATTGTCAAACATAGTTTAAACACTAATAGGGAGAATAATGGAACATACAAACCAACCCTTAAAGGCCAATTTATTTCTTCATTAATTATATTGTGTCATTGGACGTTAGTTTTAACTTTTATTTCAATTAAATTTCATTAACTTATAAGATTAAATAAAAGAAACCAAAAAATTAGTTTTGGTAAATTAGACTAAGTGAGTAAAAAACTAAAAAATCTCCTCAAATGAGATGAACCTGGTCAGCCACTATGTTGCACTAGGAAAACATAGAATTTTTTTTCCACACCCTACAACAAGCATGCATCAGTAGGAAGTATTTCCATCTCAAATAAATGTTTATTTTTCATAATTAGACATAAAAACCCATATATATATAGAATACATAATGATTCCTACCAGAACTTATAGGTTCTTCTATAACATGAGTCAATTCTTCTTCTATAACTGTTTATAGAACTGGTTTAACTTCTATCTCTGAAACACATTCTATTTTTTGGTCTTGAGCTTATCCAAATTCATCTTTACTCCAACTAACACCACAATTGAGGAATTAATTATCAATTAAAACACCATCTCTACCCATAATAACTTTGTGTTCTGCTCAGATATAAAAATATTATCCCTTGTCCTCTAGGATAACCAAAAAAAGAATTAATCAGAATTAGGGTTATGTTTATCATAATTTAATCATTGTATGAGTGATTCACAAATGAAAATGTCCATGAATGGAAAACAAGGATATTTCTTATATCATATATCATATGGTTTCTTCATTAAAGAATAATATGGTATGTATTTTAGTAATAATGCAGTAATATCCAGAACACAACTTAAAAAATAAAAATGTTGCATAAATTCGTCATTACATCAACCAACCCTAACAAGGTATCATTATTACCCTCAAATACACTATTCCATTATGGTGTTCAGGAGGATTTGGTTGTGAATAAATTCCATAATCTCTCATATGATTTATAAATACTTAGCTCAAGTATTCACTACCCCAATAAGATCAGGGTATCCAAATAATTTAACCTAGTTGATTATATACTTCATTATAACACTCCATGAACTTTGATAAAATTTTATAATTATGCTTCATCAAAAACATATAAAAATATCAACTTTATTCATTTTTAATGTTAAAAAATTACCTAAAAACACTAGTTTCTTGAGTACTCATTGGTCCATAAACATCACTAATTATGAGATCAAATAATATACATGTCCTTTCACATTTTCTCCCAAAAGGTGACTTTTCCATTTTTCTCAATAAAAAAGAATCTCATGTACCAAAAAAAATCGTAATTGAATAAGTCCAACAATTTATCTTTATGGATTATTTGAATGTGTTTCTTGTTTATATATCCAAGGTGACATTGCCAAATATATTTGTGATTGGAATCAACTATAGCATTCTTATTTAAAATTTTATTGATAGGATTATCCATATATGGAATGTATAAACCATTAAAAATTAAATTATTATATATAGTAAGACCATTTTCCTTAATAATGAATTAAAATCCCATCTTGTTCAAATAAGATATAGAAATCAAATTCCTATTTTTAGCGACAACATAATAACAGTTTTCCTATTCTACAGTAAATCCTTTAGGTAGACTTAGATCATATGTGTAGAATTATAATTTAACAATATTTTATTGATCACTAACATGAAGATATACTTCTCCATTTATTAATTCCCTTCAATCATTGAGTATGTGATTATCATAAGAAATTAGTGATGCACACCCATTATCTAATACCCATGAGTAAGAGTTGGTGTAACTAAAATCTGTTACGTTCACATTCATATCCTCTAAATGTCCCTCCTTGGGAGCACTTCTCAACCATAGAAACCAATATATAACTACTTTTTGTCATACCTATCAATCACTTCAAAATAATTATGATTAAGTATTAAATAATATAAAAAAATACATAAAAATGGGTGATTATTAGTTATTATATCATTTCATTAAGGTCAGTAAACGAAATTCTCCCAATACAAATGATAATCCCAAAAATCATATCCATTTACTGATCCAAGATCCATATTTCACTAAGAAATAAATCTGTTATGGAATTTCTCTCACCACTTTGTTATTTAGGTATGGTGTCATCTCAAATAGAACAATTCTTAATCTTGGATAGTTCAGTGGAAAGAACTTTATTAGTATCTATAATATAGATAATCTCCACTCTGTTCCTATAGTAACCTATTCTAATTGGGTCTCTCATCTATTGGAACCCAAATTAAACCAAAAAAATAGGCTAACAAAGGATAATCCATAGGGACCTATCTATGTCATGATGTACCCAAGGATGTTCCATTGTCTCCTATTAATTTCTCTCTTTACTCAATATAATCAACGAAAACCCATATATGGCATGACCTACTTGGTAGGATGACATAGTTATTGAAAAAAAATTATTTGGAGGGAACGTCACACTTAGTATTTATGGAGTTTTCTTGTCTCACTAGTTTAATATACATCGCATGTATTTTAAATTCATAACTATTGCATATTATGAAATATTTATATTCCCATGTTTTATCCCTTTTTAATTTTTGAATCTATATTCTAACCACCAAATTAATGTTTTCACACCACAGTATTCTATAACTATAAAGACCCGTAAAATTCAAGGAAATTTTTTTCTAAATTTTCATTGGTATTTTACAAGAACACAGTTTCTGACGGTGCCTGATTCCAACGCACAGTGTGCCCGGAATCAATTTCCAAAGTTTAGCTCAGGTACGTTCAGTGAACGAATGAGCGGTTTTTTCTAACTTTTAAACCGGTGCTCGGAATCAAATTGCGACGACACCGATGGAATCACAATCACAATATTTGCTTAGAAACACCTTTTCCAGAGTTGTTTTTACTCGGGTGTGGTTTTTAATTTTTGGGTTTAAGTTAAGAAATAAAATAAAAGTGGTGTGACACTTTATTTTTTTTCACTTAAAGAAACTTAACCTAAGTTAAGCGGATAAGGTGAGACCCACCATATCCTACCAACTTTGTAGGATATTTGTGAGGTGGGGCCTGCACGAGCCCCGCCGTTTCTTTCCTTCTATGTAATGCACCTGAAACCCCCCTTTTTAATGAAAGTCAAACATTACGTTTTTTTGGTTAAGAAATGCCTCATTAAATTGGGCGGTTAAATAGTTACAATTAATTCATTGAATTAATTGTTCATTTCTTATCTTTTAAATTTCAAATTATTATGTTGATAATAAAATAAGGTATTGACTTATTTTATTATGGTTGGGATTGTGTTGTGTTAATCGTTTAGGAGAAAAAGAGAAGATTCTTTGTTCTTCGACGAAGAATGCGAAGAACGCACCACCGCCAATGAAAGAATGCTAACCTCCGACGGCGGACGACGGCGAGAGACGCCTTCCTCGGAGATCACCTAACGCCAATGACGTTCCTTCTCCGGTGAACCTTTTCTTCTGCGGAGATCCTCTTCTTCCGCGGCAATCCTCTCCTTCGGCAACGGTTAATTTAGTGACAAACGTTCGTCCGACAACAATGTTGAGGTGGGGATTTATTTTATTTGTTAGTTCGTGAAATCTTCCATCGCTTTCTCATTTTCTTTGAACCACCTGTTATCGTGATAATGGGAAGAGGTCGGACCGCATGAACATGGTTGACACACCTCCCCTTTCTGGTTGTTGATATTGTTGCGGCGAGCAAGGAAAAGTGGTGCCAAAGCACGCGTGGAATTTTGATAAGGAAAGGGGAGAAGCGCGGCGCTGTCGCGCCGCGTCATTGAAGACAAACCGAAGACGTGGCGCCGTCGCGTTGTGCCGTTGAAAACGAACCAAAGATGCGGCGTCGTCACGCCGCACCGGAGAACTACTAAAGCACCACAGCCGGAGTGGGGCCGCGGCGAAGGGGCGCGGAGGACCAGCGGAACCAGTGGCTGGTACCATGCCACCAGCGTCAGAGCAAGGGGACCGGCCTAGCCGGTCCCGTGGCGGCAGAAGCCGGCCGGCCGGAGCGGGCCGGCCGGACCGTGGAAGAACAGGGGGTTCGAAACCCCCGGCTGCGCCAGACGTGAGCAGCCCCATTAAGGGGCCGCGGTTGCTACACGTGGGGGCAGCGCCCCTGGCTTCCAAAACAGCTCGGTCGTTCGGCCGAGCCCCTGGCCAGTGTGCCACGCGCCGGGCGGCTGCCCTGGCCGGTTCGCCAGACCGGACCGCTGGGCCAGGCCGCATCGGCTGGGCCGGGCCATGCCCAAGCGGGCCGGACCCGGACCCGGTTCGGGTCGACCCGGTTCGGGCCGACCTTGGGGGTATCGGACCAGGTCGGACCGGGACCGAACCCCCTTAATATCGAACCTCTACCGGTCGGTTGCCCATAACCTGAGCTACGACCCTCCGATCGATGCATTTTCAGTTGCGATGCGGTCCTTGGATCGAGACGGTTGTTTCGGTATATCACACTCAAGGTTTCGGAGAACTTTGGGTTCGGCCGGGTTGGTTCGTACATGAAACCAACCAGGACCTCGGAGCTAAAACGCTTATATCTTGAGCTCTGGACGTCCGATTGATGTGTCGTCGACTTTGTTGGATTCCTCTTGAGGAGAAGGAACTTTTGGCATACTTCTCCCGAGGTTTGGATGCAGTTGGAGTATGACTGGATTGGATTTTACCCGAAATCCAACCGGGCCCCTAGAACAGAAAAGCTGATATCTTTTAGACCGGACGTCCGTTTGCTGAACCGTCAGCGGCGTTGGTGACCACGTTGAAAAACGGTCCCTATGAGTATAGCCTTTGAGAGTTCTGGGTATAGTTGAGATACGGATGGGTTGGTTCGCACACGAAACCAACCGGGCCCCTGGGACGAAAAGGCTAATAACTCACAGACTGGGTGTCTGATTGACGCGCCGTCTGTTGCGTTGAGACCCCTATGAAGAGGCGGTCCTTTGAGATACTTCTTAGTGGGACTTGAGATACTTGGAGTATCGACCTGTAGCTCGTGGAGCAGACCCTTCCGGAGACAAGCATACAGAGTACGAAGACCGTGTAGCTGGCTGTGACCGATGGCTGCTTGTCCGATTCGATTCGGAGTGAATAGCATAGCCCAGTGGGGAGCACTACTTTGTGAGGTGGCATAACCATGGCGGACGAGCACTACTTCGTGAGGTGGCAAATCCACGGTACTCGACTGGAGGAGTACCTCTGTAGGCTATGAAGGGGAGCACTACTGTGTGAGGTGGCAGACCCATAGCGGTGGAGCACTACTGTGTGAGGTGGCAGAACTGCGGTACTCAACAGGAGGAGTATCTCAACAGTATTAGGTTAGCGAGAAGTACCTCGGAGTTGTGACAGGATCACTGTACACTCCAGATACGGGCTCATCAGCAGTTACGGTTTCGATAATGAAAATCCTGGTTTGAGCTGAGTCTATGACCTTTTTGTTTACCTCATGATTGATATGGGTCACTTGATAACTTAGGTATATGTACGGGCATATACTTGGGTAGTGGTTATCCGTTTATTTCATAATCTTTGTGTTTCCTCATGATTGAGATGGGTTACTTGATAACTTAGGTATATGTATTGGCATATACCTAAGTATATGTTATCTGTTGAGATCTTCTTTGTGGTTATCCTTGTTGGATTTAGTGAGACCTTGAGGGTCTCGGGGTCCCTACTGAGTATCGTTATACTCACCCCTGCCCGGGCTATGCCCGCACCTTGTTGCGTTGGTTGCAGACGACGGGCAGTGCTGACGGAGGCCAAGTGTTCGAGGACTGGATGGTACCCGGAGGTGGACCTCGTGACGAGTCAGTATCATGAGGTGGAATTCACGGCGAGACGATACTCGGAGGAGGTTTTTGGGCAAGAGCATTGGGGAGGCTATCTATACCTACCCTTCAGGTAGGATCTGTGGTGGACGATCCATGAGCTGTGCTATCTGTACCTACCCTTCAGGTAGGATTCGAGGAGGAAGACCCAGGAGCTACTTCCTTTCTTCCAGCTTTTGTCTTTTCTGTTGTACGTTCGTTCAGTTGTAGTTGTACTTTCAGTTGGGTTTGTATTCTGGCCCATTTACTTTTCATCACTTTCTTTTGTACTTTGTGTTTTACTTCCGCTTGTACTCTGTGGTGTTTAGTTAAATTTTATAAAGACAATGTCTTCCCAGTTATCGGGATTTACACCTTTGGTGCTAGTCGCCAGCCTCTGGCCTATGGAAGGCGGGCTTGGGGTAGTCACGGCACAGGCCCCGAGGACGAGTCGTGACAATAACTATTTACAAAAACCATAATTTTGTGTTACTTGCCCAAAAATATAAGCCAAAAATATCCATATATATCCAAGTGTGTCATATTCATAAGGTATGTGAACACATTATGTAATAAAATAGACTTATATGAGATTGAAAAACTCCACATGATTAAGATCATCGATATCTGACACCATTCACATTTCTAGATAAGGAATAATCCTCTAGTCCAGTTGGTGGTCTGACCTTATGTCCCTATACACATGGAGACATTACTAAATAGAGAATTTAATTCATGATATCTTTAAAAACTAATAGGTAAAAATGATATTCAACAACAACTCTTAATCTCATAAACTTAATTAAAATATAAGGTGGAGGAGGATCAAAACTAAATTTTATAAAGTTATACCTAACATGTAATGTAAGGATATAACTCTTAAAATTAGCTTAATAGTTAAAAATAATGCAAAAACAATATTTGAATTTAATAAATAATTTATTAAACATGAATATCAAGGGATATTAACAACTAAATAATCATTTTTCTTATTTTAAAATACATGGTATAAACATTCAGGAACATTTCATAAATAAATTAAATTTATAAAAAATTTATAAATTAGCAGGAACATAAATAATTTATTATATTCATTTCAATATGAACTCTTCCATATTGTATATTATACGGAATTAACATGATATTACTTAAATTATAAACAACTTACAATTCAATCTCTATTATATAATCAATTTATATTATCTAAATGTCATATATTTTTTAGTTTATAAACACTTTATAAATTACCCTTAATGATTTTAAATAAAACATTTAATTTAAAAATAAAAATCATTCCCTTTATTCTGAAAATGGTGTTTAAAATATTAACATTTAATATTGGGGAATAATTTTTTTTTTTAAATTTAATTATTTAAATGTAAACCTTTTATAATTAATTATCTATCCCCCAAATACATTCTATTATAATTTATATACATTTTATAAACCATTAAAGTTATTTAAATATAAAAAAACAATTTTTAAAAAGTTTCTTATTTAGCCTTTTGTAGTATCCTCATTCTGTGTAAGGGTAACCTCCCACTACCCTTGTGTAGTCAGTCTATGTAAGGGTATATTTCCCTAACCCTTACACAGTGCATAATTCTTAAGAATACTAATCTTTTTCCATTACATGAACCCTTGATGTATTGGTAAAACTTATATTATGCTTATATGAAAACCATCACATAATGGTAAGCCTTGGATTACCTTTATGTGAACTTATTCATATAAAGGTATGTCACAAACTATCCTTATGTGAACCCTTCATATAAAGGTATCAAACATCTACCTTTTCACGAAACTAATTTTAGGGAGTCTACATCCACATAATTAGGTGATTACCTTTATGTTTCCCCATCAATATATGTGAAAAATGAAATTACCATTATGAAAGATATGTAATGGTTAATAGATTTTCACACAATTTTATGAAAATTTTCAACTCCTTATTATTTAAAAATAAAAATATAAAACATGATTTAATATTGAAGAAACAATGATTTGATACCACTAATGGGTTTTATTTTATCTTTTACTACTACTCTAATTCAATTTTTATTTTATTTTGTAGTAAACCCTCTTTTTTGGTTGATAGAGAACCCCTAAATGGCCCAATACACTTATAGTCTGAGGTACTTTTACAATTTGACATCATGAATACCATATAGCATTAAATTCTATTACATGAAACAAGGACCAATTTTTTGAATAGTACTACTACAATACATTACACTATTGATGTGTGTGCCACTACTATTGTACTTGTTTCAGTACTTTCCATTGCTAATGTTCTTGTAGAAATCTCCCCCCCCCCAAATGAGGCCACCACGATTTGGACCATGTTCCAACAGAGGATTCTGGGGTGACATCACCACTCAAGGAATCCCCCAACAACAAAGCATTGTACATTTATCCTTTTATCATATCCAAGTTAAAACCCTTCATGGATGACAAAATCATTATCTATTTTGAAAACTGTTACTTCAAATTCATGAAAATAAAATAAAATGTTTTTTGAAAAATCGCATTTAAATTCCATTTATTGAAATCCATTGAGGAACCACCGCTTTAAAAGTAAAACACATTAAATGTTAAAGGGGTATGCTCCAAGCCTTATATAATCAAACCCTAATCATTTCCATATTTTTTAATAAATAAAAAATATACTTTCAAAAAAAATCAAGGTAATCTAAACCATACATAAAAGAAGGTATATGATTAAATGATCACTTTCGTGTTAAGGAATAAAAATAAAAACAAACAACAATGATGTAATAGTGACACTAATCCAACATGATAATAAGGGTATGTAAAAAAATACGGAGTGGGAATGACCTAATGAAATCGTTAAAAATTAATAAGCATTATGGGAAAATCCCAAGGTTCTAACATGAGATGATCATAGAAATGTATCAGTGGAATAAATTGTATGGATTATATTTCAAAATTGTAAAATCTCTATATTAGCTCCCATAATCTCACCCGGAGACTGTTCCTGATTTGCACCCATATTCTAACTGTTCACTCCTCACAATTAACCCCCACATTATAATTAGAAACTCCCATATAAAGGATATAACTAGGGGTCACTATCCAATTATTAAACAATATTAGTATGGTGTAAACTGGATCTCTCATTTAGTTACCCAGGATCCCATAATATAGTCAAAGTGGAGGTGAGAAATAGAATAAGTATATAAACATCAAATAAATAAAATCTAAAATATAAAAAAAATCATCTCACCTCCTACATCCTCACAATAAACATCTCATTTTTTCATATGTATAAGAATTGGAATAATAATAAAATTATTTCCATATAAAGAAAAAATATATAATAATATAAACCAAGGGGATCAAAATATAAGGGTACAACAACATAAATAAAATCATTTTAATTCATACATTCCCAATAAAACCTTTGATAATTACTTGGAGTGATAATTTATAACCATTATTTTACAACCATTAAAATATCAACACTTTTAAAACAAGGCATTCCTCCTATAAGATATGATTGAAAACACAAACATCTCATTCAATAAATAGAAACCCTAAAAACATGGGTGAAATTCTTTGAAAAAAAATATATAGACATAACCATTCCATTTTCCTCAAATTGACATGAAAATTTCCTCTTACGAATTTTCATAAATATTTGGCATATATAAAATTTTCATTAACAATGAATACTAAAAGTCTATTTAAGATCATCTATACTATGGAAAGAAAAAATTAAATATATCTCACCCAGAATTTAAATTCAATCATACATAAATATAAATTTATAGATAATTAATTTAGAAACACCTAGAAATTCATGTCTTTTAAAATAATGTAAATTCAAAAAAACAGAGACATCAATCAAGAAAAAACCACTCATCTTCGATAGTAAAGGCGAAAACCTGTAAAAAATGTTCCATATAAGACCCAAATAAAAAATACCCATGATTATTATAAAAACATACTTTTAATTTATATATTTATATTGCATCTAAATTGACGAATTTTCATTATATAAATTATCAAAACCACACTAGAATTGTATGGTTTTAGTGTCTTTGGAAACATGGAATCATAAAAAATGGTTCATAAAACATATACATCATCTCCAACATATTCATTTATAACTAGATACCTTTTTACATGTCATAATTAATATCTTCAATCAAATCCTAGGGAAAATAAACATTATAAAATGGTGTGCTCAGATGCTCTATAAGTGTAAACAGGGGATATATTTATCATAACATAAGCATAATAACATCAGAAACTAAACATAACATTTGAAAATTAGACCTTTAATATCAAATATCATAATCTTGAGTCATGGAATAAATATTTTACATTCATAATATAATAATAATAATAATATAATAACATTGGAATAAGGCATGGAATTGTGGTATACACGAAATTAAATAAAATCATTTCCTTATTAGTCAATGATTTTTTTCCAAGACTATCATAGTAGAAATGGTTTACTTCCTAGATAGTTTTAATAGTCATGGTTCAATACTAATACTATCAAACTATAATTATTTCAATCCCCACACCATTTTAGTATCCAAGGTTCACTCCCAAGACTATCATAGTGGATTGGGTTCACTCCCCAAACCATCTTAGTGGACACAATCTTTTACTGAACTGGTTTCACTTCTTTTTCCAAGCCTATATATATCATGAGATATATATCATTACCTAATAAATTGGAAGGATTAATATTTCCCACACATCACAAAAAAACTATACATATTTGTTCTATAACAATGTAAGTCATATCAAAACCCATGAAAATAAATTGAGTTTCATAAACATTTCATCATAACATAACCCATTTATAAGAAATATGTTTAATAAATATCATTCCATCATAAATATAAAACAAACATAAAATTAATAAGGGTGGTATTTTTGAATAATATTCTCAAAAAATAATAAACAACATTAAATAATATTATCTTTGATCGAAAAATTTTTTAATGATCACTTAAAATAACTGTTAATGAAAGTATCATTTCTGTTTTGATAACATTTTTAAAAATTTATTGCAATTAAAAAATAAAATATTTTATAAGAAAATAATCTTTTAAGATTATAATGGAATATTCAAGGAATTAAATAATATTGACGGGGGAAAATACACTCATTCAGTATAAGTTATAAAGACATTCCTTCTGTATTTTTGTTTGAAAATTCATAAAGAACCTCTCTTAGAAAATGACAAAAATAGTCCTTTCAAACTGTTTTGTAAAAAGTAAAACATGAGTAAAAATGAATTAAAAAAATATTAAAAATAGTTTTGGAGGAAATTTTATAAAAACATGGTCATGGAATAAAATGATATCTTTAAGTTAAACTTTAAAAATATAATTTTAAAAAAAATCCCTAATATATATAATATCATTCATGTGGGAATTAAAAAAATTAATCTATTATGTGTATTCACTATATATCGACATAAAATTTTTTGAAATGAAATATAAGATAATAAAAATTCATCCCATTTATAATGATAGAATAAAATAATAAATTAAGAATTAGGTTAAGCCAAATAATGGAAATTGTGTTTAGAATTCTCTTACCACTTTGTAATTAGTCGAGTAGAATGCCCCATAAAATAATAATTATCAAATGAAACATTGAATAACATAAAGTTAATTAGATTCATGATATTATATATCAGAATTAATTTTATACATACCACACAAGAAATAATTTGTGAATAAGTCATATGTCTCACTGAAGAAGAAGAATTGCTATGAGAAACCCTTAACTCATTCTTCCCGTTAGTTTTGTATACATCAACCTCCTCTTGAATATCACATCCTTGAAGGATCCCTTAATGACCATATAATTGGTCTTTTTATGAGACCAAAATCACTTAATCATGGGGATAATAGGAAGTAAATTTTTTTAATAGATTTTAGGATCTTCAATTCATGTGAGGATAAAGGGGGTAGTGAGGGGTGGAATTTATACTTAAGGATGGGTGGTTTTAAGGGATTAAATCATGATTATTTTATATTTAAAGCCAACCAAATTTGGGTGGAATTAATTCCAAAGAATTATATTGAAAATTAATGATGTAAAGTATGGTTATGGTTGAAAACCACATAAACCCCCAATTTAAAATTTTATTTTTTAGTTATTTTAAGATTTTATCTTTTAACTTTATCCCATTTCATTATTTTATATATATTACGGTAAATAATTTTTTACCATAGAAAATATTTTATGTCTAAAAATTAAAATGAACATATAACCTAATTTGGAATATATAAATATAAATATAGTATCCATTTCCCTTTATTAAATTTTTAAAAGTGATAAATATCAATTATAAATATGTTATGTGTATAACTTATAAAAATAATTAATTTTTAAGGTTAAAATAATAGTTTTCAAAATTATTAAGAATATGTTTCTAAACGTAATAATTTATCTATTATGTAATTAATTAAATACATTTTTATCAAGATTAATCTTTAATCGAGATGATATAATAATTATTTCACAAGATTTATCATATTTCTGAAAATCATTATTTTCACATTTTAACCGAAAATTTTTTTTTAAAAAAATCTCAAAAAATTATCCTAAGATAATTTTGATGTGATGATTTAAATTTTAAAGTTTATTTTTTAAAATAAATTTTTAAAAATTATCAAAAATTAATTATATTTATTTACACATAGAAATTAATAAAATTGATTTTTGATGAAAACGTGAATTTGAAGAATAAAATGACTACTAATAATTATGTGTTTATTTCTAAAGCATAAATAAATTTTTATTGAACACAAAATTCATATATATTTCATAAAATATTTAATCCTATTGTTACTCACTAATTTAATGTCTAGTTTATAATGGTCATGTTAGAATAATAATCTTCTAAAGTTCATTTATGTTTGGTGTTTCATGCAATGTAAACAATCAAAGAGATTATATTTACTTAAAAAGAGACATGCTGTAAATTATTAGGGTGTTAAATTATACCCCCCTTAAAATTAATTTCTCCCTCTAAATTCATTACTCTAATATAAATATATTTGGATACCACTTCTTCATAGCATCCTCAAGTTCTTACAAATCTTCCTCAAATTGATAGTTTCTCCAAAAGACTTTAACCAGGTGAGTGGTCCTATTTTATAGACCTTTATCTCTAGGATCTAAAATTTCTTTAGATTTCTCTTCATGTGAGAGATCTTAATCCAGTGTTATGTCATTTTAGTTTAGTATATTTAAGGGATCAGGTAAGTATTTTCTTAGAAGAAATACATGGATCACATCAAGAACATTAGGGAGATTCGTTGGAAGCGCCAATAGATAACCTACCATCCTGATATGAATGAGTATTTAAAAAGGATTGTTATACCTTTAGGTTTAGTTTGACCTTATTTCCCAATATAATCACCATATTCTAAGGATATGTTCTTATAAATACCTTTTCGCTGACTTAAAGCTCCATATCCCTCCAAATATTTTCATCATAAGATTTTTGTTGACTCTGAGCTGCTCTTATATGTTGTTGAATGGATCTGACATTATTTTTAATATCCTCATATAAATCTGATCACAATAGATTTTTTTCCCCAACTTCACTCTAGAATGTCAGTGTTCTACAATTCTTACCATGTAGGTCTTCATAAGGATTCATATGAATTCTAGAATAAAAGCAATTATTGTAATAAAATTCTACCAATAGAAGGTATTGATCCCAACCACCTTTCAAATCCATAGATCATGATCTCAAAATGTATTCTGATATTTTTATGGTGCTCTCAGATTGACCATATTTTTTATGATGATAAGAAGTACTATTACATTTCTCTGTATCTACATCTTGTTGAAGACTTCTTTAGAGCTTTGAGATAAACCTCTGATCCTGATCAGATACAATGTAAAGTGGTACTCCATGAAATTTTCCAATTCCTTAATATATATTCTAGAAATATGATCAAGAGATAAATATTCCTGGATAGAAATGACAGGTTCCAAATTGTTAGGCGATCGACTATAACCCAAATGGCATTATGGACTTTAGATGATTCAGGGATTCTGACAAAAAAATTCATGGTGATGTTTTTTCATTTTCATTCACGTATGGTTAATGGTTGTAACATCCCCTTAGACTTATTTCTCACTGCCATAAAATTTTGGAAAACTAAGAACTGATAGACATATTCTGCAATATCTCTCTTCATTCAATCCTAATATAAATATTATTTTAGGTCGTTATACATATTTTTATTTTCAGGATGAATAGATAATGATGAACTATGAGCCTCATCCAACAACTCCTTAAAATATTTTATGGACATAACACATAAATTGTTCTTAAACCTTATTATTCCATCACAATCAAGTTTGAACTGAAGAAAATTTTCTATCTTATTTTTCAACTCTATTTCAACCTCATGTGACTCTTTAATATTCACTATGATGGATGGTTGAAAATTCATTTGAGCCTCATAAGAGTTATACCATTAATTTACTATTTCCATATACATCCTTTTTAAATCAATAAATATTGGATATGTTTTATCCTCATCATGTATGAGAAACCATGATCCTTTCAGTTCAAATCTTCTTCCACCTTGCCCACATTCCCTATGTGGTAATATATGAGAGGACCAGTTTAGGATATACCTAACACTGAGATGCAGGGGTGAATTGTTGTTGGGGACTTTTAAATCCAATTTCAAATTTTATCCCTATACCTCTTGACCTATTAGGATCTTGATTCTCTTATTCTCTTTTCTCTATCGCATTCAATAATAGAAACTTGTAAAAATATGCACACGATATTTTTACAAGGTTCACCACTCAATAAGAATAGCTACGTCCTTTCCATGCATGGCGATGACCAGTGCATGGATTCTCAACTATAATGTGATATGTTGTTATAATGGAGTGTCTAGGAAAACAATCCTCTAGCTAGTTTTTGTCCCTACACTTTGGAGGGGGTGGGAAACAATCCTCTTCCCTGGACTGGTGATGACCAAGCCCAACTTGCAGCATCTAGCTAGTTATTTATAGTTCCTATGGAGATAATCTTCTTCCATCTTCAAAAGGTAGGTTCTGCTCTTGATCTTCTTAAGTTCCCTTCAATTTATTACTTTCAAATCAGTAGGCAAGCAATTCTTCCTTCTTTCCTTCACATATTTTCTAGTGTAACACGAACTGCATTAGTCCTCTTCTTTCTTTTTCTTAGTGCAACAACCAACTTCAGTAAAAAATCTTCTCTCTTCTTGGTCTATTCTTCTTCTTATTTTTCTCTTCTCTCTATGCATCAAACCTGTAAATTGCACACTCTTCTTCTTCTTATGATTCTTCAATGCAAAACCAGCTGAACTGAAACCTAATCTTCTACACACGTTTTCTTTCAGTGAGAAACCATATGCACCGAGCTCTTCTTCTTCTTCTTCTTCTTTCTAGAATCACAAGTTTTATTTTTGATTGTAAAAACAATGAAGTCTATATCAACTTAGCATCATCAAATTTGAATAGAAGCTGTAAGAACTTCTAGAACAACTCACAGCTTGCACGCCAATCCTTACTTGCGCGCCACCCTACTAGTGCGCCTCCCTACTTGCATGCCACCAAATACTTGTGTGCCACAATTGTTCCAAACTCAAAACTTGCGTGCCACATTTGGATTAAACACACTCTTCGCTTGTGCACCTCTAACATCTTGCGCGCCAAAACTTACGAGTGAAAACTAGCGCGACAATACTTGGGCGGCAATACTTGTGTGGAAATACTTGCACGAAAATACTTGGGCGGCAATACTTGCGCGGAAATACTTGCGTGGAAATACTTGGGTGGCAATACTTGCACGGAAATACTTGCGCGGAAATACTTACGCTGCAATACTTGTGTGGAAATATTTGTGCGCCATATAAATAACCCTCAACTTGGGCGCCACTTCACCTTGTGTGCCGCCTTCTACACTTTCACATTCAGAGTTCAAATTTTTCTCTTAATTGTTGAGCCTTAAAAAATGAGGCGGTTAGTCCTCTATTTATAGGCATTTCAGTGAATTGTGCGATCTAGACTTGCGCGCCAAAACTTGTGTGATGCTTCATCACTTGGTCGTTGCTTCATCACTTGCGTGTCGTTCCATCACTTATGCACCCCATTCTTTCCTTTGTCATATTTTTATACGATGATGTTTAAATATGAATTGCATGCAACATGCACTTGCATGCCAAGACTTGCGTGCCCATACTTGCGTGACACTCTTGACTTGCGCGACACTTTCTAAATTATGCTCCACTTTATTTCCTTTGTAATATTTTGATTGGATGATCTTTTAAATAGGACTTCTGCGCCACTTCACTTGCACATCAATACTTATGTGCCACCACTTGTGTGCCACCACTTGTGCGCCAATAATTGCACGCCACTTTCCTTCCTTTTTCATATTTCTGAAATAATTCTTTTTGAAATATGACTTGCGTGCCTCTACAGCACTTGTGCACCGCTACTTGCGCATCGCCACTTGCGCGCCACCACTTGCGTGCCTTATTATTGCCATTGATATTTTTGGATAGTATGATATTGAAATGTCTTTTTCCAAAAACACTTCTTTACTCTCTCTATCCTTCATACGACTTTCACCACAAGATCTCCAAACTTGTGATGGTTGTAAAATAAAAATCAGCAAATCATCGTCTGATTTCATCCATTCTTTTTGGGATATGAATTCCAAAGTACTTTCATCCTCACTTCAAATCCTCAATTCCTTTTCAACCATCCTTAGATTGATGATACTTCACCATTAATCTTCAATCATCCTCAAATGGATGATACTTCTCCATTCTTCATTGTTTTAAACAATGTGTCACCTTTGACACAAGTTCTTTGAACTTAGGATCAGTTCAACAATCGTCATAATTGATCTTCTTAGAGAATTGGTCATGTATGAGATACATTTCTATGATTCCATAACAATTCTCCAGGAAACCTCACTTCAACCACTCTCCACTAACGTTTTAGTCCTTCTTCATCTCCTTCTTCATTTTGATGAGTATTGACAACTGTTGACAACAAATACAATCTTCATACACAAAGTCGTCCCAACAATCTCCCCCTTTGTATTTTGTTGTCAGTACGACAAGGTCTCCTCAAATGAATGTGTCAATATCATAATTGGAATCTTCTCTCTCCCCATTACTTGTTTCACTCCCCCTTTCATTACACTTTCTCTCCCCCGTATTGACAAGAAATACAAAGTTCATGGTAGAGAGGGTATCAGTCCTTACTTAAGCTACGTACCATCAATCATTTCAATCTAAGTCTACTTGAGAAAAGCTCGATGTAGAAAAAAAGAGAATTTTATTTAGGAAACAAAGTTTTCCATTATCCACTGATCATGATACCACATGAGATGAGATATCCTACACTTGTCTTCAAGGGTTTTCCACATTTATTCCAGGAAAAGTATATTGAATGTGATAGGAAATAATCAATCCTGAAATTCTTTCACTCCCTTCAACAAAAAGATAAAAAACATTCAAGTTCAATTAGCAGGATAAGTGTCCTTGGGGCAATTTCATTCCTTTTATTTCACCGATTGACCTATTTACTCCCCCTTTGTAAAAATATATTTATTTTGAGTAACAAAGGATGAGAGATTAAGAAACGACATACCTTTTCCAATGACATCATCTTCAGAAAATCTTCTGAGTAATTGAATTTTATACCAACTAATATTGATACTGATTGAGATAATGACTCTGGCAGCTTCTTCATGTGTCTCCCCATCAAGGGAAGACTTCTACTCACTGAATCCTAGGTTTCCCCCCTGAGATCTTACTTCACCATAAATTCCTTGTATGATAATAACAAATATAATACACAAAGATTTAATGGAATAAGGTGGATCATCTTCTCTCTATCAATGTGAACAACAAGGTTGAGATGATTTTCTCAACCCAGATGCTCCATTATTTACACTTTCATGACATATCTTCAATGCTGGCTGTGATTGTTTAGACCTCACTATTTCTTCCATCCCGTTTTGTGTGAATCATCTTTCTTCAAGGGCTTTCAAAGAACTAGAATATCCTTGTGCAACTTTCATATTTTTGAGGAATTCTTGTTAGTATGGAGTAAATTCAAGGAATCTTTGAACAGTATGACCAGCCTTGTTACACCTCACACGCATAACTTCCTTTTCTTTATGTAGAATCTTCTTTGTGATTTTAGAACAAGTATTAGCCTATGAATCTTCAAATTTTTTCATTCTTTCCAAATCTTCTTGACAAACCACCAAAATATCATTAGGGACTGAGGTGTCATGATTGGATCTTCTACGTGGCTCCTTCTGAGTGGATTCCCTCTTAGTGGTTCTTTTGGATGCACCACCCTTCACCTCCTTGGACATAGAATCCAAGGACTTCTCATCATTCCTTCTTGAATTATTCTTGGGAGAATTTGTTTTCACATAATTCTTCTCATTTCTTCCCAAGGATGATTCTTCATTATTGCCCAGCTTCTGTGGACTTCTTTTCTTATATGAAAATGCACCATTAATATGACCACTCTTATTGCATACATCACAGATGTTATCTAACATTCCAAATCTATTTGTAGTATATAGATGTTTCTAGGTCTGTGGATGTTTCTTCTTCTTCTCTAGATTTCTCCCTCTTGAGATGGGCTATCTTTGTGCTTTTACATTTAAGGTATTGTAACAAAAATCCATTGCACAATGCCCAAACCTATTGCAGCACCAGCATTAACCTACAAACCTTGACTTTTTGTCATGTTCTTGAAAAGGTTGTTGAGTCTTATTCTTGGTATGTTGTGATTTCTGTGGGGATATATCTTTTACACTTATTCCTCTATCCACTCTATCCATGGTGGTAGGTTTCTTCTCACTTTTCTTCATCCATACTTATTTATAATTTTTTTTCCAAACTGTACTTTTGGTAGAGGCAATATAGAGACATTAGTACAAGTTGGTATAGATGATACCTTTACATTCTCGGCTACTTTTGATAGATCAATGAGTGAAGTCATGATGTTCTTATCACATGTTGGAGGTCTTTTGATAGTATAATCCTCCAATGAGCATTGAGTACTACCAGCAACTATTTACTTCTTCTATGAGGACTCAATATGCGTCTTATCAAGATTGGTCAACTCAACTTCCAATTCAAGACATCTCATATTGAGGATGACATCATGGTCTTCAATCATTGTCATATTCTCTTCGCAATCCTTCTTTAATCTTTCAACTTCATCTTTATGCATCTTCACATTGTTTTGTAACAAAGAGTCAAGTTCTTTGATCTTCTTGGAATCTTTTTTCAAATATAACTCCTTGACATCATTGCCTTTTTTCAGCTCATCTTCAAGTGCATGGATCTTTTCTTCTCGGGTCTTATTGACTTCCTCTTTTTCTTCAACATCTTTTAGCCACATTGAAGAGCTTACTTCAAATTCCCACTTGGTTTCTTCAAAGGCTCCAACCTGTCTGGAGAGCTTTAAACATTCAACAATTTTTGCTTATAAGCCTTTCTCAAAAACATCAGTTTCTTCTTCTAGATGAGTGATATTTTCCTGAATACATTGAAATAATCCACAAACCAGGGATGCACTTTCTTCAAGAATACTATACAAAATCATTCTTAATCTATCAACTAATTTTTCTTGATATGTTGTAGATTGATCATCACCACTTATTCTTGAATTTTCATCATGAGGATAATTTCCAAATGTACTAACACATACTGCTTGATCAGTTGAGGTAGGAAGGTTATCCATCTTCTTAGTGGAAACATGAGCCACCTTATCATAACTTTCCAAGTCTGATGTGTCTTCAATGTCTGCCAAATATGGAGAACTAGATACATCCTCTTATTTAGATATGAGGGACTTATTCTTCAACTTTCTCTTCTCCTTCTTTTTCCGATTCATCATGGTCTTGATAGATATAGCCTTATGTTTAGAGCTAACTGAATCTTCACTGAAAGTGCACTTCATTGAAAATTCAGGAAAGAAACTCAAATATTCAAAAGAGAATAACTTCACTATAGAGAATCCAATAGAGGTGAACCTATCCCTCTGATACCAATTGAGAGAACCAGTTTGGGATATACCTAACACAGAGAGGGGGGTGAATCAGTGTTAGGAACTTTTAAAACCAATTTCAACTTTTATTTATGTAGCTCTTGACATGTTAGGATCTTGAGTCTCTTATTCTTTTTTCTCTATCACATTTAATAATAAAAAACAGTAAAAATATGAACAAAATATTTTTCCAAGGTTCACCACTCAATAAAAATAGCTACGTCCTTGCCATGCATGGGGATGAACAGTGCATGGATTCTACACTATAATGTGATATGATATTACAATGGAGTGGATAAGAAAACAATCCTCTAGCCAGTGTGAGCCCCTACACTTTAGAGGGGGGTGGGAAACAGTCCTCTTCCCTGGACTGGTGATGACCTAGCCCAATTTTCAGTGCCTAGCTGGTTATTTGTACTACCTATGGAGACAGTATTCTTCCTTCTTCAAAAGGTAGGTTCTGCTCTTGATCTTATTCGGTGCTCTTCACTTGATTACTTGGAAAGCAGTAGGCAAGAAATTATTCCTTCTTTCCTTCTCTTATTTTCTTGGGCAACACAAACTGCATTAGACTTCTTCTTTATTTTTCTTATTGCAACAAAAAACTTCACTAAAACATCTTCTCTCTTCTTTTTCAATTCATCTTCTTATTTTTCTCTTCTATCTATGCAGCAAACCTATAAACATCACACTCTTCTGCTTCTTATGATTCTTTAATGAAAAACCAGCTGCACTGAAACCTACTCTTCTTCACACATTTTCTTTCAGTGAAAAACCATATGCACCGAGCTCTTCTTCTTCTTATTGCTAGAATCGCAATTTCTCTTTGTGATTGTAAAAACAATGAAGTCTATATCATCTTAGCAGCATCACAGTTTAACAAAAGCTGGTAGGAGATTCTAGAACAACTCACATCTTGCACACAAATACTTATTTGTGCTCCACCCAGCTTGCACGCCTCCCTGCTTGCACGCCACCAAATACTTGCATGCCACAATTGTTCCCAAATCGAAACTTGCGTGCCACATTTGGCTTAAACACACTCTTCAGTTGCGCACCTCTAATAGCTTGTGCGCCAAAACATGCACGCGAAAACTTGCGCGACAATACTTGGGCGGAAATACTTGTGCGGAAATACTTGTGCGACAATACTTGAGTGGCAATACTGGCGCAGAAATAATTGCGCGGAAATACTTGCACGACAATACTTTCACGACAATACTTGCGCAGAAATACTTGCGTGACAATACTTTCGCGGTAATACTGGCGCGACAATACTTGCCCGCCTTATAAATAACCCTCAGCTTGTGTGCCACTTCATCTTGCACGTTGCGTTCTACACTTGCATGTTCAGAGCTCAAATTTTTCTCTTAAGTGTTGAGCCTTAAAAAATGAAGAGTCTAGTCCACTATTTATAAGAATTTCGGGGACATGCGCGATCTAGACTTGTGTGCCAATACTTGTTCACCGCTTCATCACTTGCGCGCCACTTCATCACTTGCGTGTTGTTCCATCACTTGTCCGCCACTTTCTTTACTTTGTCATATTTCGATATGATGATATTGAAATATGACTTGTGCGCAACATGCACTTGCGCACCAAGACTTGTGTGCCAATACTTTCATGACACTCTTGACTTGCGTGACTCTTTCTAACTTTCATGCCACTTTATGTCTTTTGAAATATTTTGATTGGATGATCTTTGAAATAGGACTTGTTGGCCACTTCATTTGCACATCAATACTTGCGCGCCACCACTTGTGCGCCACCACTTCTCTGCCAGTACTTGCGCTCCACTTTCCTCCCTTTTACATATTTATGAAATAATTCTTTTTGAAATATGACTTATTCACCTCTACAGCACTTGTGTGCCACTACTTGCATGCCGCCACTTGCGCGCCGCCACTTGCGTGCCTTCTTCTTGCCTTTGAAATTTCTGGATAGTATGATATTGACTTGTGTTTTTCCAAAAACACTCCATCACTCTCTATATCCTTCATACGGATTGCACCACAAGTTCTCCAAAATTGTGATGGTTATAAAATACAAATCAGCAAAGAATCGTTTGATTTCATCCATTCTTTTTGAAATATGAATTCCAAAGTACTTCTTTCATCCTCACTTCAAATCCTCAATTCCTTTTCAACCATACATAGATAGATGATACTTCAACATTCTTCTCCAATCATCCTCAAATGGATGATACTTCTCCATTCAACGTTATTGTAAACAATGTGTCACATTTTCCCAATTTCTTTGAACTTAGGATCAGTTCAACAATCATCTTAATTGATCTTCTTAGAGAATTTCTCAAGTATGAGATCAATTGCTATGATTCCATAACAATTCTCTAGGAAACCTCACTTCATCCAATCTCCACTAAACTTTTAGTCCTTCTTCATCTACTTCTTCATTTTGACGAGTATTGACAACTTTTGACAAAAATACAATCTTCATACACAAAGTGGTCCCAACAATGTATAGAGAATTCATGATATTTAATCAGCTCCAACCATATTCTTTGGCTCATGTTCAACTCTTTTTCAGTGAAAATATATATTAAACTTTTCTAATTAATATATATGTCAAAACATTCTCCATAGATATAATTCTTTCATATCTTTAATGTTAAAATTAATGCAGTTAACTCAAAACCATTTGTTGGATAATTTTAATCATGGACCTTAAATTAGCATGAGGCATAAGCTATCACCATATAATGTTTCATGAGAACGCATTCCAGTCCCTTCTTTAAGGCATCACTACAGATCACAAACCATTATCCACTATAGGGTAGCGTGATCATAAGTTCATTGACCAACCTTCTCTTTAGCTCCCTGAAATTATCTTCACATTCCTCCATCTATATGAACTTAACTCCTTTCCGAGTAAACTTTATGAATGTATTATATAATCATGATAAATCCTTCATAGTCAATAATATCCATCACATACAAGAAAACCATGGAACGAGGTAATCATGGTTGGTCTTGGAGATTTTTTAATAGCTTCTTTCTTTGATGGATCTACTAATATACCCTCTCTTGCGATTATATGACCCAAAAATGAAACATTATGAATCGAAAATTCACAATCGGTAATTTTTTCATAAATATACTTATTCTTTAGGGTCTTTATCAAAATCCTCTAATGATATTAACTTTATTACTCACTCATTGAATATATAAAAATATCATCTTTAAATACTACCAGAAACTGAACAATATAGTCTCTAAAGCCTCTATTCATTAAATCCATGAAGATAGTTGGGGAATTAATATGAAGAAAAAGGCATCACTATAAATTTATAGTGTTCATTACCATATATGGAATTTCATATTGGGTATATCGACCTTCTTTATTCTCAAATGATGACATATAGAAATAATTCCAATCTTGAAAAAAAAATTGATCTCCCTTTAGAAGATCAAATAAGTCATCAATACCCAGAAGAGGTTACTTATTCTTGATATTGATCTTGTTAAGTTCGTGATAATCAATACAGAGTCTCATTGATCTATCTTTCTTCATAAAAAATAGAATAGGTGTGGCCCATGGTGATGCAATAGGGAATATGAATCCCTTATCAATATTCTATTGAAGTATTTTCTTCAATTCTTACAACTCAATTGGGTCCATTCTATAAGAAGTCTTTGAAATAAGCATAGAAATGGGTAAGAGTTAAAGTGAAAACTCAACTTCATGATTTGGTGGAAGGCCTAGAAATTATTCCAGAATGATATTAAAAAATTCCCTTACAATAGGTGTATCATTAAATTTTCTTTTATTCCCAACCATTTTGGATAGATAACCTAAATATATAATAATTAACACCCATGAAATGGAAGCAATTTACATAGGAAGTTCATATTCATACTTGTATTGAGAAATGAGTATGGGTTTATTAGGAATAGGAAATGTTACTCCCCTTCCTCAAAAATTAATAAGATACCCATATATCGAGATTCAATACAATTTAATAATTACGCACAATTCAACTAAAAGAAGAATAAAAAGATTTACAGGAAATAATTTGCCATAAACTTTGATCGAAGAAGAACAATAAACTTGAGATGTGGCCATTGTTCCATTATGTGTTTTCATAGCTTACTCAATAGCTAATTGTTGAGGTGATATGGTTATACCCTAATAAAATTCTTTAGAAATAAATTTTTTGGTTGATCCAGAATAAAATAATACATTAGATATTCTAGTGTGGATAATAAGTGTCCCTTTTACCATGTCATTCTTAAAACCCACTTTAGCAGTTTTTGATCGAATGATATTTCCCTTTTTCATTGGGCTTAAGAATTTCATGACACTAATCTTCAAAAACATTTGGATTAATGAACTGATTGGAATAATTACCATACTCCTTTTATTTATAGAATTGGATTGTGGGACGTGCATTCTATAGAGATTTATCTCTTTTCACATCATTAGATAACTTTTCCCATCACTTCAGCATTCATTTACTAGTGAGAATCCTTTCCACACTTGAAATATTTATTCTTTACAAAAATACAATATCCCTCATGTTTCCTTCTAATCATTGAGAAAAAAATGGAAAGACCATCTTCTTTTCACTATGGTTTTGATAATTTCGTTTGAATTCAGTGAAAACCCAGACCCTAGTATCCCAAATCTGGTTCCTTTCTTTATTAAATTGGTAATAAGAATAAGTGATTGCATCCTAAGGGACCAAAAATTTTAGTATCATTAGAAAACTACATGCAAAAATAAGTGTTACATTACAAATTGAAATGAAATACAACATAGAAAATCCAATGAAAACACTTCTATTATCTGATATAATCCCTTCCTGACAATAATTATATACATATTAGTATCCTATAAAAGAAATAAAAACAAAATAAAGGGGTGATCTCAGATACTCATTAAGGGTAAGAATATAGCAGAAGCTATCATAAATAAACATAAACAATAATTCAAGGATAATAACTAAAGACTTATTCCAATAAAATAGAAACTTGATAATAATATGGAAAGAATAAAAGCATATCAAATAGTTCCATATAAATAATCAAATTATCATAAAACATAACCCTAGATTTTTTACTAGTCAAATAATCACAATGAATATTAATAAATAATATCATAATGAGGGAACATAAAAAGTGGTACATCTTAAAAATACCATCAAGGATTTGGGTGAAAAATCTATTACTATCAATGCCTTATTCCAATAATCCAATAAATGTGTAAGGCCTTAGTAAAAACCATATCTAGTACTTATCATGAGATTGACAGGTGCATCGAGGGGCTATAGTTGGCCCCACAAAATACTTACTAAGTCTAATGCATTCCTCATATAAAAGGGGTGAAACCTAATCAACATAATCATTAATATTTAAACTAGTATAAATAATGTAAATACTTTTCCCATAAAATAAACATAATCATGAACCATCTAGAGAAATATGGTGATTAGTGTCGAAATAGTACATAACCAGTCAATCTGATCATAAAATATTCAATAAAATATGTTAAATATTATCATAATAGATAAACCTCAATTTATCATGGGATTAAACAAATGACTATGATAGAGATATTATCAATGAAAACTTCATAAGGAAAATACACATTAAAACATTAAAATAAATTATTCTTAGAAAATTGTGCAATCATAAAAGAAAAATTTTTATTTATAAATAACCTTCTAATCTTTTCAGGGAAGATTCAAAAATTAAGGCACCATTAAAGTTCAAAAGGCCAGTCGTTTCATTTTAAGAAATGTATATTCCTTTTAAATTTTGAATAATGTTCCGTATAAAACACGTAAATAAATATTTTCAAATCACATTGAATGAAATTAAAAATAGACATAAAATTTCCTTTATAAATATTTTATATCCATATAAATAAATATGTAAAATAATATAAAGAATATGGACATGAAAAAAATATTTTGAAATTAACTCTTTTAACGGTTAACGTGTCTCATACCAATTTGAGCATTTAAATCATAATCCCCAAGAAAGAATAAAATTTAAAAAAATTAAATAACATGAGAATAAATAAATTCATGATATGATAATTTAGATGGATTTTATATACACGTCATAAAAGAAGTTGGGTGTATAACATCAAAATATTCTTTAATGAAATGAGATTGAGATGAAATCCCTTACTACTTTGTAATCAGTCAAATCATATGCCCCATTAGATTAATGACCATCAATTGAAAAATTTAATAACATGAATATAAATAGATTTTTTATAGGATATATCAATGGTTAGTATACATACACCACACAAAAGGAATAATTTATCGATAAGGCATATCTCACCAACATAAAATTGAGATTAGAAAACCCTTAACTTATGTCCAAAAGTGTTATGCACTTGTACATAATGCCAGGAATAATAAAATTATATTCATTAATTAATTAATTTATAACCTATTAAAGATATATTTTATTTACTATACTTTTATTAAGTTGATTTTTGTCCAATATTATGAGTTATAATGTTTAATCTTGTAGTTCCGAGAGCATTCACTTCATTCTTTTATGGCCGGTTCCCTTGAGTATAAGTATGGGAGTTCATTTTGAAAAAGGAATAACTTCTCCTTAAGTGAAATTAATTATTATTTAACACTAATAGTATTTTAAATGGTCTCATATGTAATTTTTTCATATATGTGGATGATTCATTAGATAAAATGTTAATGATGAACTTTAGTTCATTTTGGAGGTGTTTTCGATCGTCACGAAATAGTTTTGTTTTATTATTTAATATTATGTATATATATTAGTTACAGAACATAAAAAAGTTATAATTCACATATTATAATGCTTTTTAACCATAAAGATGCTTATATGACCATCCTTGAGTGCTGTAATGAAAAATACTTGTCATCCACGAAGGCAGTGAATCGACACCTCATGAATGATGTTATCATTTTTATAAAAAAAAGGAGTGTGGAAATGATTTGATGATAGATATTCAATTTACACAATAAAAATATAGTATATATATGATAATATAGTTACCATTTATCTTTGGATATGGTATGTGAGGAAAATATAAGAAAATAAACTAAAAAAATAGAAAGATTGAGGGTTTTACATCATCAGTGAAATCTCCTTGAGAAACTCCTTGAGTGACTTGGGAATTGTCTTTTGTTGAGAACAGAAACACCATAACATAGGGAAGTGTTTTGGGAGATTAATTTGGGATAATATAATCAATATCTATGTTTTATAAGGTTTTATGAGAATGTGTGGTGAGGGTTCGTATTTATGGGAGAGGAGAGGGGTGTTTTGGAATATTTTATTCATTTGTTTGTTATTTTCGCTCAAGACTATCAATAGTGAAGATTCATGTGAATAATTATAATAAATAGAGAACTTAAGTTCTATATAATGGTCACATAAATGATCCATAACCCAATAATGACTCAAAAATTAATTTATTTACTTATAATGTTAACTATAGTAAATTATTGTACTTCACTATTAATCAAAACGTCAACTATTTTAGAAAAATCCAAAAATTTCATCCTAACAATTTTTTATGTGAAAATTTAAAAAAAATGACTCCATTTTTTGAAAATAGGTTTTTTAATATGAGAAATTTAATTTTTAATTAAAATCATTATTTATTAAAAAAAAACCAATTTTAATATTAAAAATGATTTTACGACACTTGAAGATTTAATTATGGTCACATAAAATTATCTTATAATTATAATATAATAAAATATTAATTTATGAATATATTTTATGAAAATATTTTTTCTTTAAAATCATTATATTAATTATAAAATTATAAATAAAAATTTACATTTCACAAAAATACCAACAATTAATTTATCATTTTTAAAGAATTTATTTACTTATTCCATGATATAAATATACCATATTTTTATTTATGTGATACCAATATTTTATTTATACATTCATAGGTGTGGTTATTATTCTAATGGACACATTATTATTCCTAATGGTCATGTTAGTATATAATATTTTATAATGGTTTTAATCTCGGTATTAAGTGAAACATTAAATATCAAATATGTTGAATTTAAGAAAGTCATACTATAAAATCATGGGGTGTTACATTCTCCCCTACTTCAAGAAACTACATCTAAAAAATTTGAAATTGAAATTTGAAAATCATAGATTGATTCTTGAAAATTACTATATGGGAAACCCACATTAGAAATAGGGTTAATAATTCGTCCTTCTCATAAGAGGGAAAGGGAAATGAGAACATCATTAAAAAATTAGGCTTTTAAATAGGATAATATTAGTTTGAATTGAAAACCTAGACATAAAATCGATATATGATGATAAATTTATAATGTATAGTGATAGAGAACATGGTCATTATAAATTTAACGATCAAAAAACCATAAATTTTTTATTATTTAAAAGACCAATGATTTCTCAAAAAAAGTTAATAGATAACATTTTTATACCAAAATATTTTTCCACAGAGTTGACCGATTATTTTAATATTCATATGATGACTTGAGATAATAAAGTTACTTGGTTGATTTCTATTTTATTATCATAATCTCATCATTTTTTGTGCTTTTATCTATTTTTACTTCTTATCATACACTAAGAGTTGGTTATTCAAGATAAAATTTTATGCCTAAATCACTTCCATCAAACCATCCATAAGTCATTCCTTCTTCCAAAACATGTTTTTCCAAAATCAATAACAAAAAACCTAGAAGGAAGGTCACTAAATATCCAAAATCAACAGAGAATTATATTACCTAAACTATATAATGAAATTATTAATGTCCCGTACTAAAAATATGAATACATTTCACACCATAAAACCTTAATAGAAGAATTAATTCTTCTAAAATTAAAATTCTCATGGTTTTGAATATATTTCTTAAATCCAAACATCTAATAATACCAATTAATATAATATAAGCCACCAAATCACTAACCAACTTCATGGTTACTAATATTGTAAACATATCTTTATCATTAGAATATCATCATCAAGAACATATTAAGATTTATTTTCCCTCAATAATGTGTTTTCTAAAGGATCAACTTTCCTCCGAATCACTTTTCTTGGTACCATTCATCACACGCTTTCAAATCCTTAACAAAAAAGTACTGAAATACATTCAATATATATTTCGTAATTATTACAACAATAATATAATTGATTATTATACTCTTATAAAATAGTTATTGAATCCAAATACATGAAAATTAATCATTCCACGTCATTTGTAGTAATATCATAAGCTTTCCTTTGGTCCCTCAGTATCTTCTGGGGTATATTTTCTTGGTGCTTTGGGATTTAAATTGCATATTTCCCCATATCCTTATAGTTGAAGAATTGAAAATTATAAAATTATTTATATCCATTAAAATCGTGATCATGTTGGAATTTTTATCTGTATCTAAAAAACACCTTTTCCTTTTAAAAAAGTAATAGGGTGTTCTTTTTTACAATTATCTGATGTGGAAAAGACTTCATTCATTTCTTCCCATTATCCATATTTTTCACTGTCATCATCTTACTGTATTTATTACATTCAAATTAATATGACTTGGAGAACTATTCATCTCTCTTTATATCCCATGATATTATTCCTGATATGATGAGAAATTTCGGAAGACTTGTTCCCTTACAAGAATAGGATTAATCCCATAGAAGAAACAACAAATATTACCCATTGGGTTACGTATGTTGTTTTTATCATTTCATAACAATCTTGTAAATTTGGAATCATATTTTGAAACATCATCTTACTCCTTTTGTCTTAGAATCAAGAATTTTATCTCCATATATTCTCACATCTCACAAGGGAAATATTTTTCTCATAAAATTTCCTTAAAATCCTTTCACACGATTTTTTATTCATCCACCATAGTGTTTTGAATCAATGTCCACCATTGATACACATATCTAGAGAGAATATAATCTATTATGAAAACCTTCTCTCTTTCATTACATCCCAAAGAAAGAAAAATATTTTCTAAGGAACTTACCCATTTCTCATCTATATATGGATTTATATTCCCATTGAATGTTTGATATTGATTACATATAAAATGGTTTAACATTTTTACTCTATACTATGGATTAGAAGTATAACCCATACAGTCAAGGTTATTATTTATAACCTGAGTTAGTTGTCCCAATATGGTTAGAATTTTATTAGCGCTAGCTATATATCCAACTCCAATATCATTATATTTCATAGGAGTTAAATACCTACATGAAATACATTCATTGGTATGGTTTTTATTCTTTCCACTAAGCACCATTTCTAAACAATGGAATAAACTATATTAGATCATAAAATTATGAAACACAATGTATAATCTCAAAACTAGTGAATCAAATAATCCTAGATTGAAAATAAATGTATAACTACTATTTAAATCATAAGAATAGTTTATTTGGAAATATATCAAAATTCCATCAAATGTTTTCATTCTCTAATATATGTTTTTTAAAATCTAATTTCCAAAGTTTCTTCTAAACTTACTCTGATGCCAACTATAAAGACACATACCGTAGCAGCTCAGAGTCAGTTCTTTATATTATTAAATCGGTACTTAAAACAAGTGATCATATCCCAAGGGACTAAATGGTTTAGTATATTTCAAAAACTAGATAAAAACATAAGTGTTAGAATAAAAATTTAAATTAAATAAAACATTTTAACTCCATTTAAAATACTCTTATTATCTTAACTTATCCCTGCATGTCAATAATAATATAAATCATGGCATCATGGGAAAAAATAAAACATAAGAATGGGGTGACATCAGATTCCCAGTAAGGGTGAGAATATAGTGGAATCTATGATAAATAAATATAAACAATAAGGCATGGTTAATAACTAAAAACACAAGCCATTAAGATGTAATCTTTAAATTAATTTGGTAGGAATAAAAGTTGATCAAATAGTGCCATATAAATAATCACATGAGAATGAAAATAAAACATGGATATTATATTATTAGAATAATTACATGGGATGTCAATAAATAATATCATAATGAGAGAATAAATAATGTGGGACATCATAAACATATCATCAAGGCATATTTCCAAAAATATATTACTATCATGGATTTATATTATGAATCTAATAAATGAGTAAGGCCTCAGAAAAAACCATATATAGATTGTATCAAGAAAAATACTAATGAATCGAGAGGATATAGTTAACCCCACCCAGCACTTACTAAGTCCAATGAATTCCTCATATGAAAGGTGTGAAACATGAACAACATAAACATTCATATTTAAACTATAATACAAAATGTAAATAATTTTCCCCTAAAATGAACTTAATCAAAAAAATTCCATAGAAATATGGATAATTGTGTCAAAATATTACATCCCCAGTCAGGGTGATCATAAAATATTCAATTAAATATGATAAATTGTATCATTTGGTATAAACCTAAATGAATGATTGGATTCAACAAAGATGTTGACATAGATAACATCAATAAAAATTCTGGAGGAAAATAACATTTTAAAATTGAAATTAATTAATCTTCAAAATATATGAAATCATAAAATAAACTATTCTCATTGAATATAACCTTGGAATCTTTTAATGTATGTTTGAAAAACAAGTAAATATAAAATTATAAATATATGCTCATTTGGTTTAAAAAATTAATCCTTCTACATTTTGAATAAATATTCTGTATAAAACATTTCAAAAATATTTTCAAAAATATTTTAATAAAATTCAAAATAAACATAAAATTAAATTTTTAATACTTTTATATCCATAGAAAAAATATATGTAAAATAACATAAATAATATTTACAATGAGAAAAATATTTTGAAATTAAATCATTGAACATTAAAAGTGTCATATACCACTTTGAACATTTAGATCATAAGCCCCATGAAAGAATGAAATTTTACAAAAATTTAAATAACATGAGAATATATAAATTTATGATATGATAATTCAAAGGGTATATATATACACCTCAAAAAAGAAGGTGTGTGTATAACTTCAAAATATGCCGCAATGAATGGATATTGAGATGAAATCCTAAACCACTTTGTAGTTAATTGAACCGTATGACCCATTAAAATAATGATCATCAAATGAAAAATTTATTCCCAATAAGATAATAGATTAATTATAGGATATATCAATGGAAATTATACATACACCACACACAATCATTATTTTTTGGATATCCATACCTCACATAAATAAAAGTGAGATGAGAAAACCCTTAACTTAAGATCGAAAGCATTCTACACTTGTACTTAATATCCAAGATAATAAAATTATATTAATTAATTACATAATTTAGAATATATTAAAAATAAATATTATTTATTATAATTATATTCAGTTAACTTATGGCCATTACAGTGAATTATATTGTTTAATCTCGTTGTTTTGGGAGCATTCGCTTCATGGTCTTATGGTCGGTTCCATTGAGTATAAGTTTGGGAGTTATTTTTAATATGGGAATAACTTCTACAGAAGTGAAAATATTTAGTATTAATGAACATAAAAAAATTCAAATGGTAGTATATATCATTTTTTCAAATATTTTAATGATTTATTAGATAAAATTTTAATGATGAATGTTAGTTCATTTTGGTGGTATTCGGATCATCACAAACTAGTTTTGTTTTATTATTTAATATTCTGTATATATATTAGTTTTGGGAAAAAAATATAATTAACATATAATAATATTTCTAACCATATAAATTTTTATATGACTATCCTTGATGGATGTAATGGAAATCAATGTCTCTTTGTTCATGTAGGCAGTGAATCGACACCTCACAGGTGATGTTTTCATTTTTAGAAAAAATAGACAAGAAGGTATTTGGTGATGGATATTACATTAACACAATAAAATACCAGTATATGTATGATATTTTAGTTACCGTGTCACTTTGTATAGTGTATGAGAATAAAGGATAAGAAATGAAAAGAAAAAAGAGATAAAGATAGAGGGTTTAGCCTCTTGGTGATGTCTACTTGAGAACCTTTTTAAGGGACTTGGAAATGGTCTTTTGGTGATACCAACAAGACTATAACACAGGGAAGAGGTTTGGTAGAGTAATTGTTCAGAATATAAGAAATGTTAAAGTTTTAGGATTTTTGAGGTGAAGGGTGGTGAGGGGTGGTATTTATAGGAAGATGAGAGTGGTGTTTTTATATATTTTATTCTTTTTTATATTATTTTGTACCAATACTATGAATAGTGATGATTCTTGTGAATATGTATAGTAAATAGAGAATGTGAGTCATAGATAATGATCAATTACATCATATAAGACTCAAAAATGACTCAAAAATTCATTTTTTTACTTATAATGTTAAATATCATAAATTATTGTAGTTCACTATAAATAAAAAATTCAAATATTTTAGAAAAATAAAAAAAATTAACCCTAACCATTTTTCAACGTGTAGATTTAAACAATGGACTCCATTTTCTAACAATAATTTTATAAATATGAGAAATTAAATTTTTAAAAAGATCATCATTTATTTTAAAGATATAGATATTAATATTTTAACTGATTTTAGGACACTTGAAATATTAATTATGATCTCAAAAAATTATTTTATAATTATAATACTAAAAAATATTACTTTATAAATCTATTTAATGAAAATAAGTTCTTTAAAATAATTATATTAATTAAAAAATTATAAATAAACATTTACATTTCACAAAAATACAAACAATTAATTTTTCATTTTTAAAATATTTATTTACTTGTTCCCTAATATAAATATACCATGTTTTCAATTATGAGATACATAAATTTTATAAATAATTTCATAGGTGAGGTTATTATTCTAATGACCACATTATTATTCCTAATAGTCATGTTAATATTTAATAGTATATCATGGTTTTAATCTCGGTGTTGAGTGAAACATAAGGTATCGAATATGTTGAATTTGAAAGAGACGTACAAAAAAATCTTGGTGTGTTACAAATTCCATTTTTCTATTCTTATAAAAACGATGATATTGGTGGGTAAATATGATTTCCATCTCCAAATTTAGAGCACATAGAACAATTTAGTCATAGGTATAGAAGTATCTTCTAGATAATTCCCTTCAGATACATGGTTTTAATCCACTAAATAATCGGTCATTTTAATTTCAAGAAAGATAATTAAACCATAGGAATACCTTTAATTCCATGTAAAAAACCATATGTACTGATGGATTTTTTATCTTTTTTCTTCAAATCAAGAAATTCCATATTCCTATTTTTTCATAGAATATGAGTGAAGTACTTGTTCAGGGATATCCCATTCAACTCATCCCATTCCATTGATTTAATTTCTTCATATTTCCTCATATTATTGATAAGATTCCACTGTTGATTTGCTTCACCCCACATGTGATAAATAGCTAGGATAAATTTTTCATGTCTCTAACATTGAATAACATAAAATATTTTATCAAGGGTGTTGATCCTTTACTTATCCACTAGTGGATTAGAATTCCCACTGAAAGAAAGTGGGGTTTTCCTCATGAATGATTCAATATAATTTTTTCCCTTCTCTTTTCCTTTGGAATTCGAGTATGATTCATAGATTGTATGAGTATAAAAATAAAAAAAATATCATTCTAGATCACAAAACATTTGGTTGATCATGGAGATAATCATTTTGTTTCTTGTTACGTAAAAAATCAAAATGGTTCTTTCAGGTTCTATCCACTGAATAAAACTAAACACAATCGTGTGAGAAGCAATAATCATTCTGGGAAAACCACATGATCAAAGGAAATGTTTTATAAAATTTAAATATATAACACCTTAGTTTTAGAATATTTTATTCATGATCATCACAAAAACTATTGGATTGTAATCTAGACATAAACTTTGGGTTCTTACTTAGGTTTTATCATCCTAGATTCCAAAGTTTAATTAAAACTTTCTATAATACCATCTATAACAAACCATGCATTTCATACATTGATATAATATCAAAATAGGTGAATATTAATTGTATAAAATATCAAAACCACACCAGAATCATATGGGTTTAGTGTCCTTGGAAACCGGTAAACATAAAAAATTGGTTCCTAAAACATCTACAACATCTCTCACTAATTCCTTCATAGCTAGAATAATTTTTAGATTTCATACTTAATATCATTAGTCATATCCTGTGTAATATAAATATAATAAAATAGTGATGTTAGATGCTCGGTAAGGGTAAACATGGGAGATATCAATAATAACATGAGTATAAGAATAGGGTAACATGAACATAATATTTGAAAAATATACCATGCATATCAAAGTGAATAATATTGAGTCGTGGAATAAATCTTGGGAATTCATAAGACATTAATCATAAGAGAATAACATTACCATAATACATGGAATTTTGGAGTACATGTAAGAATATAAAATCACTTCCTTAGAAGTCAATACTCTTTTCTGAGACTATTATTGTGGAACGGCTTCACCCCTCATTCCATTGTAGTAGTCATGGTTCATTCCAAAAAACAATCATAGTGGATTGGGTTCACTCCCAAAACAATCATAATAGCGGAGGTTCACTCACAATTCTATCAGTGGATTGGATTCACATAATAAACCATTATAGCATACAAAGTCATTTATGGAACCAGTTTCACATCCCGTTTCAATTCTTTCTATCTCATAAGATTTAAAGCATTATCCAATCCATTGGACGGATATATAGATACCATGTTTCACATAATCAAACTATACATATGTGTTCTTGAAGAATTAAAATCATATTATAACCTAAGAAAATAAATTTGGATTCATAATCGTTTCATCATAATATAACCCGTGGAAGAGAAATGTGTTTCATAAATATCTTGCTATCATAAAGATAAACCGACCATAAAAGGGAAAAGGGTGATATTTTTTAATAATATCCCCATTAAATAATAAGTGGAATAAAATAATGTTATCTTTTATGGAAAATAGTTTTGAATGATATATTGAAATAATTTTTGAGTAAAATATCATCCTTATTTCGAAAGAAATGCTGCAAAATTATAATGAAAACATTTTATTTTCATATAAAATTTTAATCTTGTAAAGTAATATTCAATGAATGAAAGTTTCATGATGGTGTGAAAATATTCTCATGTCATATAAGTTAAAAAAATTCTTATATATTTCTATTAGAAAAATCATAAATAAACACTCTTAGAAAATGTAAAAAATAATCCTTTCAAACCAATTTTTAAAAATTAAAATATAATAATAAATGAAATTAAAAAATTAAAAAAATAAAAAAAAATTAGAAAAATATTGGCATGAAATAAAATTATGTTTTTGAAGGAAACATTAAAAATTTAATTTTTAAAAGAAAACCCCTTTATAAATATCATATCATTAAATTTCACATTAATAAGATTAATCAATTATGTGTATTCACTATAAATCCACATATAAAAGTGGAAATAAAACATAAGACAATCAAAATTCATCCTAAAAGATCATATAATGACATAATCAATTAATTTTAAGTCTAACAAAAATAATGGAACTTGGGTTAAGAATTGTCTTACCACTTTGTAATCTGTCAAATCTTATGACTTGTAGGAGTAATAATTATCAAATAAAACATTAAATAACATTAAAATAATGAGATTCATCATATAATATAAAAATGGAAGTATATATACCACACATAAGAAATAAATTGTAAATAATTCATATATCTCATTGAAATTAAAAGTGATATAAGAAACCCTTACCTCACTCTTCCTATTAGTTTGGTGTACTTTAACCTCTTCTTGAATATCACCTCCTTAAACAATCGATTAAAGGAATATGAATTGGTATTTTTGTAAGACCAATAGTATATGGACATGGGGATAGTGGATAGGAGAGGGTTTCATAGATATTTGAGGAGGTAAAATTCGTTTTAGGATAAAGGAGGTGGTGATGAGTGTTATTTATACTTGAGGAGGGGTGGTTCTAAGTGATTAGATAATGATTATTTTATATTTAAAGGTAACCACAATTAGGTATCATTAATTACAACAAAATAGTTTTATATTTAATGTGTAAATGATTTTTAATGTCAGTAAACATCTCAAACTCCCATTTAACGTTTTATTTTTTAGGTATTTTATACTTTTACTTATAAACGTTAACCCATTTCATTATTTTACCTATACTAAGGTAAATATATTTTGTAACACAAAAAATGTTTTATACCTAAAAATAATAATGACCTTATAACCTAATTTATACTATATTATTCCAAATATAGAATGCATTTTACTTGATTTAATTTATAAAAGTGATAAAAATAAATTCTAGATATGTTAATCATATAACTTATAAAAACAGTTTATTTTTAAGGTTAAAATCATGGTTTTCAACATTACAAAGATTTTTTTATAAATGAAAAACCTTATGTATTATGTCATTAATTGAATAAATTTTTATCAATAATAAGTTTTAATCATGATCATATAATAATTATACTTCAATATTTATGGTATTTAAAAAAATAGTATTCTCACGTTTTAACCCAAAAAATAAACTTTGTTATAAAATTCCTCAAAAATTACCCAAAGATAATTCTAACATTATTTATTCCAAAAATTAATTTTGTTTTGTCAAATAATTTTTATAAATCTTTAAAAAATTAATTATATTTATTTACTCATAGAAGGAAATAAAATAAATTTTTGATGAAAATATATATTTGATGAATAAAATGACTTTACTAATAATTATGTATTTTATTTACTAAGTTAAAATAATTTTTTATTAAACATGAAACTAATATATATTTAATAATATATTTAATCGTATTCACACTAGATAATTTTAATTCCATTTTATAATAGTCATGTTAAAATAATAATATTCTAGAGTTTTTTTTATTTTTGATATTTCATGAAACATAATCTATCAAAGAGATTAAATATATTTAAAACTATGCATACCATAAAATCATGGGGTGTTACAATTAGACAAACCCAAAACCTATATTCAAACTCAATATAAATTATTTCTTCTAGGAGAAAATAAAACTAAGGGGAATTTGAAGTAATGATAAAGGAAGAAGAAGCGTGAAAAGAAAATAGGGGACATACCATGCAAAACCACTTGAAATCCACTGAGAAAAGACTTGGAAGTAATGAGGAGAAGAGGAGAAGATCCCTTAAGCTCTAAACTAGCTAAAATTCTGGAATGGTGAGAAGGGTGAACCAAAATATATTAAATATAATAATTAAAAAACTGAAAATCACACTTTAATGAATTTGTTAAGCTCACATAGTGTGGCTACACATTTTATTGAATCATTCACTAACTATGTAGATCACACAAGAATAAAACTAAAAACTCATATGGTTTGGTCACATGGTTTACCAAACTATTCACTAATCATATAAGCCCCACAAAAATTGAGTTTCATTAATTCCCACAATTTCATCACAACGTTTTCCAAACCATGCTCAAGTTGTGCACAACATACCCTATATGTAAAGATATCTACATAATTTCTAATAGAACCCGTGAAACCATGTTGAATTCAAATAGTAAGGTGTTGAGTCAGAAAGTTTTTCCTTATGACTTTTCCATTCCTTCATACATGGGGAAGATTGTTAAGTCATTAAGGCTTTTCTTATTACTTTACAATTCCTTCTTGTTTTGAAAATTACAAACACCTTATCTGAAGGTAAATTTCATTTTACCCTTGTTTTACTTATTTAAGGAAAATTTCCTTCCTCAAGGAAATTTATCCTTATCATGTTTTTCATTGTTCATATCATAATTTTTCTAAGTAGAAAATTTTGTTTGAAACCAAAACCTTGGAATCCAATAAATACTTAGATATGAAGCATTCTATTTTAGAATCTGAATTCTCAGAATTCTGATTATGAATTCAGGTTACGAACTCTTATGAAGTTCTGACTCCGAATTCTAATTCTGAATTATGGTTACGAACTTTGTATATTCAGACTCCAAATTCTAATTATGATTTTTGGTTACAAACGTTCTGAGTTATGACTCTGAATTCTAATTACTATTTCTGGTTACGAACTTTCTGAGTTCTAACTCTGAATTCTAATTACAAATTCTGGTTACGAACTTTCTCAGTTTTGACTCCAAATTCTAATTACGAATTCTGGTTACAAACTTTCTGAGTTCTGACTCTGAATCCTGATTACTAATTATTATTACGAATTCTAACTCTGACCTTTGTAAGTTCTGGTTCTGAATTCTTGTGAATCTAGACTCTGAATTTCCTTGAAATTCAGTCTTTGTAATTTTATAGAATTCAGGTTCCAAATTCCTATAAAATAGAATCTGAATATCCTTGTATTATAGATTCCAGAATCAATTTTAGTTAAACTCCTAACTTTTATTTGATTACATTCCTAATATTGGATTTTAGTTATGTAACCATATTTTGCTTACACGCTTTTTTTTATAAAACGATGTCATGGATTTAGTTATTAACTAACCGTTGTTTGAGTGACACGTATATAGGTCCCTCCAAAATTCAAGGAAAAATATGACAGTTGGAGGAGGGAGTCGATCATTAAAGTCGTGCCTATAGATAAGAGCTTATTTGAAAGAGTTCCACACTATTCTATGACTCTAGAGATTACATGTTGTTGAAGTGATTTCTAGAGAGATACTCGCATTGATTTTTGTGTACTGAACTTCTTGTTCAGAATTTCTTTGTGCGACTCCGATTGTTGATGTGTACAATCGAGGATTTTTGGGGGTAAGAAGACAGAGGTGTCAAATACCTTAAAGTTTAGGGATTCCTTGCTGAGGAAGACATAGGTTCCAACTACCGTGAAGTTGAGGTCTTGTGGGGATAGCAAGACAGACTCTGATCTTCAAATTGAGGGCTTACCCTGGTGTGGGTAAGATAGACATTCTTGAAATTATAAATCAATGGACCTTTATCCAAGGTTGTTGGATACCCTTCTCTTTGGGTTAAAAGATTTACCTTGTTACTTATTTTGTTATGAGTTTTTCGTTGCATTTGTATTGTTGAAAAAAGTATAAATATCTTATACTTCCTTATATTTGTACACTGATTTAGTTAGATTCTATATGCTTTAAGGTAGAATCTTCATCTTTGTAAACTTTCATTAAGTTTCATTTCTGGAATCACTTTTCCAGAATTTATTTCTCAGAATCATATTTTCTGATTCAAGAAAGTTTACAAATCTAGAGGTTTTTGAATTACCTTGTTTAACCTTTCTAAACATAACCACATTTAAAGTTCCAAAGGAATTTTTAAAGAATAAAATTTACACCCCCCCCCCCCCCTCTTTTATTATGAGCATCATTAGATACTCCATACAGTATCTCTATTATTTTGATCCTACATTTGGTATTATAGAGTATATAATACTCAAACATACCATCTCGACAATTGGAATCAGAGCTGGTTACCTTTAATCATGAACCAATATAACAATTGGCTTTAGAATTTTGGTTCATTCTGAATTAATCTCATGATTAGATTCAGAAGAATTAATTTTAGAATCATATTTTTTGGGAATCATACATTTCGGACTTTTATAGTTCAGATTCATTTTTTTCATTGAGATACTCTTGTTATATATTTTCCTTTCTTAGGAATATTTACCCTATTTACAATATTTTTATGTTAACAAGTTTTTGTGTGGAAAGAATTTTATTAAATATGGTAGGAATCAATGTTGGTTCCATAGATAATCTCATTCCAACTAGACTACCTATCATTGATGGAAATGACTATGAGTATTGGAGAGATCGCATTAAGACTTTCATTATCAACACTAGTGTTGATAATTTTGTTATGCTTACTCGAGGATACAAAATTCCATACAAAGAAGGTAGTGCATTTACCAATCAATAAAAGCATGAATATCAACTGAATTATAAGGTACACAATACTTTACATTGCTCCATGACAAGCAATACATATAGACAAATTTCATCTTGTGAAGCAAAAAATAGTATTTGGAAGAAACTTGAAGTTACACATTTTGGTACATCCAAAGTAATTGAGACTAGAAGAGATATGCTTAAAGCTGAATACCATGGCTTTAACTTTCATTATAGAGAACCCATATGTAAGGTGCAACAAAGATTCATGACTGTTGTGAATAGTTTACAATAAATGGGTGAAAAATGATTAGATGATGAAGCTCTTGTTGATAAGATCATACACATCATGCCCAATGAGTGGGAATCCAAGAGGACTACTATTGATGAGAACAGAAAGGTTACTCAAATTACTCTTGATGAACTCTTTGGAACTCTTCTTCAACATGAAACTAGAATGAAGAGAGATGATGATAATGTAAAGAAGTAGAATGGAAATGGAAGTGTTTTTTTTACTACAACATCTAATCATACGAAATCCAAGACTCCTAAGAGAATTACCAGATTCAAATCTGAGAAATTTGTTATCAAATCCGAATCTAGTGAAAGAGAATCCTCAGAGAATGAATTAGCAGGTCTTGCTCAATGTTTGAGCAATATAGATGGACAGAGGAACTTTTAATCCAGATATAAGAAAAAGGAAAGGAAAGACAAGAAAGATTCAGAAGTCACATGTTATGAATGCAAGATAGCAGCACACATAAGGCCTGATTGTCCCATTCTTAAGAGAAAAGAAAGAAAGGAAAAGCATTCTAAGAGAAATAGGAAAAAATTATTACAAGGAAAAAGCTAAGAATGTCTTGAAATCTAATGAAACTTGGAGTACCAGTGGTGGAGACTCTTCAGATGAATCTTATGGATAGATGATTCTTGGTCAAATAGCCAGACTACCTATTGAGAATCATTGATTTATGGTTAAGGTACACAATGCTGAATCAATGACCAATATATCTTTGAATTCTAATGATAGTAAATATAATAACTCTTCGGATGAAGAATCTTCTTCTGATGAAGATAATACTTTACCTACCTATGAAGAAGTTTCTAGGTTTTTCAAACTTCTTGATATTGAGAATTCAAAACTCATGAAAAAACATAGTAAAAAAAATTCTAGTAATACTATTCTTACAATGGAAATATCAGATCTTTCTAAAGATCGTGATAAAAAAAATGCTGATTTTGAAAGTATTTAAAATAATCTTGTGGAAGTAAATTCTGAGAAGAATAAACTTTCTAAAGATCTAGAAAATGTAATTTCTAGGAAAAATGTTTTCGAGCCTAGATCTAGTTCAGAATCAAATGTTTTAGAAGACAAGAACCTGGTTATCAAACTCAAATCCGAAATATTTTCCTTGAGGAAGTGTTTGTCAAAATTTACCTTAGGTAGGGAAAATTTTTATAAATTGTATTCTCAAATCCGACCTCTAAGGAATAATTATGGTTTTGGTTATACTGGTTCTAAATCGATTTCTAGTAACAACTATTTTGTTCCACAAAGTGCTCCTTTTTGCACAAAGTGTTAGTGTGGTGGAAACTGGCCAAATAAATCTTCTCTAAAGAAAATCCAATCTTTAGGATTTCATAAATCCTATCTTTCTAAGAAGATGTGGGTGCCTAACATTTTTTTTCTAAGAATTCTGGATCCAAGCAAGTATGGATTCTGAAAACCTAATTTTTTTCTTATTTTCTAGAAAATAGAGAAAGTACCAACAGCAATACATGGTACATGGATAGTGGATGTTCCCGACATATGACTGGTAGCAAAAACTATTTTGAAAATATTATCACGACGAAAGGAAGAAAAGTAACTTTTGGATATAATGCTCAAGGAGAAATTATTGGTATAGGTAACATTTTTCTTCTTGGAAAAACATTGATTTCAAATGTTTTATTAGTTAAGGGTCTTAAGCACAACCTTATTTGCATAAGAAAATTATGTGATGAAGGTTACCTTGTAAATTTTATGAATGATAAGTTATTAGTGCACAATTCCAAGGAAGAGTTTATTCCTTCTTCCCATAGGCAAGAGAATGTTTTCACTATAAACATAGAAGACCCCATAATCCAAGATCTACCTTTCCTTAGTGCAATGGAAGATTATTCTTGGTTATAGAATAGAAGGTTAGGACACTGTAACATTAGGAACTAATGAAAAATCTCTAAGAAAAGATTATTTAAGGATTTACAGGAGCTTAGATTTGATTCTTCAAAAGTTTGTGACCCTTCTCAATATGGAAAGAAACATAAATCAAGTTTTAAATCAGTTGGTTAAGTCTCAACTACTGATTCATTACAGTTAATACATATGGATCTTTTTACTCCTACACAAAATAGAAGCATTGGGATCAAGTATTTTGTATTTGTCTTGGTTGATGATTACACTATATTTACGTGGGTCTATTTTCTAGAAAAGAATTCTGAAGCTTTTTCTTATTTCAACAGTTTTAGATCCCAAGTTAAAAATGAGTAAAACTTTCCATTGAAAACTATTCATAGTGATCATGGAGGAGAATTTCAAAATTCTGATTTTGAAACTTTTTATAGTAGAAAAGGAATTACTCAGAACTTTTTAGCACCCAGAACACTTCAACATAATGGTGTTGTTGAAAGAAGAAATATAATTCTTCAAGAGATAACAAGAACCATATTGAGTGAGTATTCTGTTGCCAAACATTTTTGGGCTGAAGCGGTAAGTACTTCTTGTTATATTATAAATCGTGTCTTGATTAGACCTTTACTTAATAAAACTCTTTATGGGTTATGGAATGGTAGAAAAAATAGACTTTACTACTTTATGGTTTTTGGTTTCAAGGTATTCATATTGAATACTAAAGATAATCTATATAAATTCACACCAAAATCTGATGAAGGAATTTTTTAGGCTATTCCACAAATTCTATGGATTATAGATTTTTCAATAAAAACACTTGTACTATTAAAGAGACAGTACATGTGAAATTTTATGAAATTGGTCCTTTTGATTTCAAATAACCCCAACCTACATCCTCGGATGTGTTTTCAAAAACTGATTATCAACATGTGTTAGAAGATCCTTTTGAAAATGTTCAAGAAGATACTTTTTAATCATTTACTCCATAGGATTTTCTACCATATGTTGATGAACAGGTTTTACAAAACCCAAATCAGTCGTTTATAAAGAATCATCCTAGTGATAGCATCATTGGATATGTGAATCAACCTGTAAGGATGATAAGTTCCTTAAGAAATTAAGTTGAACATCTAGTATTCCTTTCCCAATTAGAACCAAAAATCACTGATGAAGCTTTATGTGATGATGATTAGATTAAATCCATGCAAGATGAACTAAATGAATTCGAAAGGAATAAAGTCTGGACCTTCCTTGAAAGACCTAAGGAAACTTCTGTTATTGGGGTAAAATGGGGCTTCAGAAATAAGTGTGATGAAAATGGAATCGTTGTAAGAAATAAACATAGATTAGTTGTTAAACTATATAATCAACAAGAAAGAATAGACTATAAAGAAAACTATTCTCCATTGGCTAGACTTGAATCTATTCGTATTTTACTTACATTTTCAGCATTATTAAATTTCAAACTTTTTTAAATGGATGTGAAATGTGATTTCCTTAATGGTTATGTTTAAGAGGATGTTTTTGTTGAACAAACTCTTGGTTTTGAAGATAAAAAAACATCCTGATCATGTTTTTAGACTTACCAAAGATTTGTATGGCCTTAAACAACCCCTTGAGCTTGGTATGATAGACTTATAGGATTTTAGATTCAAAATAACTATCTTAAGGGAAATGAAAATCCAACCCTTTTTATAAAGAAATATAAGAAAAATGTTTTGATCCTTCAAATTTATGTTGATGGCATTATATTTTGTTCAATTAGAAATCTATAATTTATTCCTTTAGGGATCTAATGAAATATGAGTTCGAAATGAGTATGATGGGTGAGTTAACATTTTTCCTTGGTTTTCAAATTTCTCAAAAACCAGAAGGAATCTATATATCCCAATATACGTATATTAAATATCTTCTTAAAAGGTATGGATATGACAACACTAAAAGTAAAAGTACTCCCATTGGTACCTCAAACACACTTGATCTTGATGAAGGTGGGAAACCTGTAGATCAAACAACTTTTAGAGGTATGATAGGAAGTATACTTTACTTGACATCTAGTCATCCAAACTTAATGTTTTCAGTATTATTATGTGAAATATATCAATCTAATTTTAAGGAATCCCATTTAAAGGTAGTGAAAATAATTTTTCACTACTTAAAGGGAACCATGGATTTAGGACTGTTCGATTCTTCTGGAAATAATTTTGTTTTGAAATTTTTTTCAGATAATGAATTTGGTGGATGTAGAATGGATAAAAATATTACATTTTGAACATTACATTTCTTAGGAGATTCATTAGTTTCTTTTTCATGCAAGAAGAAAAACTCAGTATCACTTTCCACTGCTGAAGCTGAATATGTAGCAGCTGGAAGTTGTTGTGCTCAAGTATTGTGGATGCAACACACACTCACAGACTATGGTATGAGTTTTACCAAAACACAAATTTTTTGTGATAATACAAGAGTCATTTCCCTTATTAAAAACCATTCACATTACTCTCGTGCAAAGAACATAGATATTAGAAATCACTTTGTTAGGGATCCCACACAAAAAAGAGATATCATTCTTCAATTCATCAGAACGCAATATTAAAATGCTGATATTTTCACAAAATATTTACCCTCTGATAGATTTTAATACATTAAATAGAAGTTAGGAATGATAACCTTAAATTAATCATCCTTAATAACTTCTTGTTGAACAAATATCTTTACAGTAAAAACCCCGCTTTCCTAGGGGGAGTACATTTCATTGTAAGTTTTTCATATTTTTCGTAATGAAGTTTTTCATATTTTTATAATGAAATTTTTCATACTTTTCTTAATGAAGTTTTTCATATTTTTCATAATTAATTTTTTCATATTTTTCATAATGACATTTTTCAAAGTTTTCGTAATGAATTTTTTCATATTTTTCATAATGAAGTTTTTCATATTTTTTGTAATGATGTTTTTTATATTTATCGTAATGAAGTTTTTCATATTTTTCGTAATGAATTTTTTCATATTTTTCATAATGATGTTTTTCATATTTTTTGTAATGAAGTTTTTCATACTTTTCATAATGAAGTTTTTTATATTTTTCATAATGAAGTTTTTCATATTTTTCTTAATGAAGTTTTTCATACTTTTCGTAATGAAGTTTTTCATATTTTTCATAATGAAGTTTTTAAAATTTTTCATAATGAATTATTTCATGATTTTTGTAATGAATTCTATCATAATTTTCATAATGATGTCTTTCATATTTTTCATAATGAAAATTCTCGTACCTGAAATTTTTCATAATGGAAATTTTGGACTTGAAATTTTCGTAGGGAAGTTTTTCGTACTGAAGATTTTCATACTGAAAATTTTTGTAATGAAGATTTTCGTAATGATGATTTTTTGTAATGAAGATCTGTGTACTCAACTTATTTTTCATACTCATGTTTGTTTTTTGAATCTAAAGTCCTTCAAGAAAAATTTCCTCAATACGAATAATTCTCTTGACAATCTGAAAGGTATGATTTTTTTATGAGTTTTAGTAAAAACCTTTTACTTTCTGTTAGGTTATTTTGTTTTTAAAATTTCTTGGATTCTAGTTTCCTTAAATCTGAATGTTTTTATTTAAAAACATCAAAATATTAGATTCTACCAATTTTTCCTTGGGGATTTCATCTCAACCGTCAGATCAGATCTGAAGAATTCTCAGCCATTGGATTGAAATTGGAAGATAAACCATCACTTCAACACCTATAAAAGGGGACCCCCTATAGTCGTCCCACATCGGTTTTCAAATCTTGTGCATGTCAAAGCTCTTCCCCTCTTCAAAATCCCATTCTTAACTTTTCAAAAGTGTTCAATTCCGAATATCTGCAGAAGTTCTCTCCCAAGATATGTCTTCTATCAAGACGATTTCGGAGAGGAAAATATACAAGGAGAGGGTAGTGCACCCAAACTTCTTCAACAAGTATAACTCTATTCTCTCCAAAAATATCAAACATAATGGATGGGAAAGTGTATCCATATCAAAGACAGGTGCTCAGGATGTTGTGTATCTGGATCTACTCATAGAATTTTATGAATTAGTTTGTTTTTTCAAGGAAGTTGGCAGAGAAAAATTTTCCTTCAAATGTTATGGAAGGACATGTGCAATTTATTACACCAAGGATGCTAGATTGGTAGGGTTATCCTATGAAGGGGAAGCCTAGTTTTGTTCCCACAAATTACCAGATGTGTAAAGAAGTTTCATCAAAGTGAAATCTATGAAAAGTCTTGGACTTACAGATGTCAAGACAGCAAAGATTGCTCACTTGTCTACCAATAATCAGATCCTAGAGTTATGGGTTCAGGGTCTTATCATACCAAGAAAGGGTGACAAGAACACTCTTAAGAAAAGTGATATGTATATCTTATATTTTTTGGTAAATCTAAGGAAAATCAATCTGATGAAACAAATTCTCATTACGATTGAGAATATCAAGAATGGGAATCTGAGAGCACAGATAATCATGTATCCTTCCTTACACTCCATGTTAATAGTTCGGTGTCTTGAACCTTTCAATATCCCTTGCAGTTCCAAGCCAAGGAATTTCAAAGTAATTTTTATCAGTGATGATACCCTCAAGATGATAAAGGTTGGTTTCTCCAAGGAGTCAGGTGAATTTTATGATCTACCATAGGGTGAGGCAGAATCCATTCTGAAGAATGCAGAAGAGGTTGAACCATCAAAGAAAGATAGAAAGAAGAGGAAATTAAAGGATGTGGAAGAAATAGAGAAAACCCCTAAGGCCAAAGAAACTGAATCGTCACCACCAAATCCCAAAAAATAGAAAGCATATCCAGATGAGGTAGTATCCAAATAGAGGGAGGATAAGAAGAACTAGAAGGAAGGGGAGCCAAAGTTTGGTCTAGACCCCACTAAGGCCAATGCATTGATGGAAAAATCTACTGATGAGCTTGAGAAGCAATCCAAAGAGAAGAGGCTTAAGAAAAATATGTCAGAGGTAGTGATTGTGTAATCTCTTTTGAAGGATACTGAAGTTGCATCTGAGAACATTCTCATACTGAAAATTTTCATAGTAGAACCATTTCCTGAGACTCTGGGAAAGAATTTCATGTCTCCAGAAAAATTTCAAGATAAGGATGTTGAACATATAGAAGCTATGGAAGAAGTGTATGAAAAGGAATAAAGTAGTTGTCATACTGAAGATCTGATTAAGCAAGTTGAATATTATCGTGAGAAAGAAAGTTCTTCCGAAAAATTGGCAATTTGGAATTCTCAAGTCGGATCCTCAAGACTTGTTACTCCTGGGGTTGATGAGAAGGTTGAAGAGGAGTTGAAAAAGTTATCTGAAGAAGAGAGTCATAATCATGACTTTATTCATCCTGAGGATATTGAGGCTGGAGCAGAGAAGGAAAAAATTGATGAAGATAGGATTGTTCAATTATCTGAAAGTGAGCAGGATTCTCCAGATGAAGAAGCTATTCTGAAGAAAAAAAACAAGGGGAAACAAGTGGTTATTGATACCCCAACCAAGTAAATTCTAAAGAAGAGGGAATCTGGAGGATCCTCTAAGAGGAAGCTTGTTGAGTTAGAGGAAGAACCACAATCTAGACGAATGTCAGATTCAGAGTCATCAGCACTAGGACATGATTTTGTCATTTAGTCGCTGATGAAGTTAGTGGATACCATTCTGATCTTTCCAACAATTGACTGCATATTCCAAATGCTCCAACATAGCATGAATCAGAAATCAGACTCTGTATCCTTGGTGATGGATAAATTCATAAATATTTAGGCTGAACACAAGAATTTCCTAATCAACTATGAAGCCCACATAAAATCTTGCAAGAAAATGGTAAGCTTGTCAAAGAATGTTGTTGAAGATCTGAGAGAGCTTGATGACTTTCAAAATGATGTTAAGAAAGACTTTGATACTTTAGATGGTAAAATCAGAGATCCTAAAAATATCTTTGAGGAAAAGCTAAATCTTGAGAAGAATACTCTAATTCAAGATGTAAAAAATCTGAATGGAAAGTTTAATTTTGTTGTTCAAAGTTGGAAAACAGAAAGGGATCTCTGGATTGAGATTCAAGAAAAGCTAGTGAAGCAAGATGAATTGTTGAAGGCTTAGGAAGAGGCCATGAAAGATTAGGAAGACAGGATCAATGCATTAGAAAAGCAAGAATATGATGATCACAAAGAGTTAAAGAAGCTGAAAACCATTGTGAAGAAGCTGATACCCAAGGAAAAAAGAACCAAATTCGATCGAAATTAGATCTTTTTTTGTATCTGTTTTTCCTTATAAAAATTATTCCAATCATAATAAAATTGTGGTTGCTTGTTTTTATTATATGTTTTTACTAATATTTTCGGTACCATATTTCTTTTCCATTCTCTAAATTTCTTTTTGAAAATCACAAAGGGGGAGAAAGGGAAAATAATTTCAATTAAAGAAGAAATATCTCTAAGAAAGGGGGAGATTATCTAAGGGGGAGTTCATATTATGAAGATTTCTATACCAAATATAATGAAATTTCTCATTCCATAAATCTATAATATGATCCTTAGAGTTCCAAAACCTAATATGGATTTAGTTTTATTCACCATTGTTTATAAGAATATGGAGATAAGTTTTATTTTCAAAGTCTAGAAAAAAAATTTCTATGTCCTTATATTCTTTTTCGTAAGGATGTTTGTGCTTTCCAAAAAGGGGGAGATTGTTGAGTCAGTAAGGTTTTCCTTATGACTTTTCCATTCCTTCATACATGGGGGGGATTTTTAAGTCATTAAGGCTTTTCTTATGACTTCAAAATTACTTCTTGTTTTCAAAATCACAAACACCTTATCTCAAGGCAAATTTATTTTTACCCTTGTTTTAATTCTTTATGGAAAATTTCCTTCCTCAAGGAAATTTATCTTTATCATGTTTTTCATTGTTCATATCATAATTTTTATAAGTAGAAAACTCAATTTGAAACCAAAACCATGGAATCCTATAAATACTCAGATATGAATCATTCTGTTTTAGAATCGAAATTTTCAAAATTCGGATTACGAATTCTGGTTACGAACTCTTATGATGTTCTGACTCCGAATTCTAATTATGAATTCTGGTTACGAGATTTCTGAGTTATGAATTTGAATTCTAATTACTAATTATTCTTACAAACTTTCTAATTTATGACTCCAAATTCCAATTCATAATTATGGTTACGAACTTCCTGAGTTCTGACATTGAATTATAATTACGAATTCTAGTTACGAACTTTCTTGAGTTCTGACTTTGAATTCAAATTATGAATTCTGGTTGCGAACTTTCTGAGTTCTCACTCCGAATTATAATTACGAATTCTGGTTATGAACTTTCTATGTTCTGACTCCTAATTATTATCACGATTTATGATTATTAATTCTAATTCTGAACTTTGTAATTTCTGGTTCCGAATTCTTGTGAATCCAAACTCTGAATTTCCTTGAAATTCATACTCTATAATTATATAGAAGTCAAGTTCTGAATTCCTATAAAACAGAATCTGAATATCATTGTATTGTAGACTCCGGATTCAATTTTCGTTAGACTCTGAACTTTCATTTGATTACATTCCCAATATTGGATTTTAGTTATGTAACCCTATTTTTCTTACACTCGTTTTGTTATAAAATGATTTCATGCCATTAGATACTAACTAATCGTTGTTTGAGTGACACGTGTACGGGTCCCTAAGAAATTCAATGAAAAATATGACCGTTGGAGGAGGGAGTCGACCGTTGAATCCATGCCTATAAATAGAATCTCATTTGAAAGAGTTCCACATTGTTCTACGACTCTAGAGGTTACATGTTGTTGAAGTAATTTCTAGAGAGAGACTCTCACTATTTTGTGCATGCTGAACTTCTTGTTCAGACTTGCTTTGTGCGACTCTGATTTTTGTTATGTACAATCGAGGGCTTCCGGGGATAGGAAGACAGAGGTGTCGACTACCTTGAAGTTGAGGGCTTCCTTACTGAGGAAGACAGAGGTTCTAACTACCTTGAAGTTGAGGGATTGCGGGGATAGCAAGACAGACTCCGATCTTCATATCGAGGGCTTACCCTAGTGTGGGTAAGTCAAACTTTCTTGAAAGTATAAATCAAGAGACCATTATCCAAGGTTGTTGGATACCCTTCTCTTTGGGTTAAAAGATTTACCTTGTTACTTGTTTTGTTACAAGTTTTCCGCAGAATTTATACTGTTGAGGAAAGTATAATTATCTTATAATTCATTAGATTTGTACTCTAGTTTATTTAGATTCTATATGCTTTAAGGTAGAATCTTCATCTTTGTAAACTTTCATTAAGTTTAATTTCCGGAATCAGTTTTCTGGAATTTCTTTCTCGGAATAATATTTCTCGATTCAAGGAAGTTTATAGATCTAGAGGTTTTGTGAATTAACTTGTTTAACCTTGTTAAACATAACCATCTTTAAATTTCCAAAGGAATTTTTAAAGAATACAATTCACCCCCCCCCCTCTTGTATTTTGAGCATCATTAGATACTCCATACCGTATCTCTATTATTTTTATCCTACATTAGGTATTATAGATTATATTATACTCAAACATACCATCTCAACATAAGGTATAACCCACATTTTTTAATCCCACTCATCATTTCTTATTAAAAATAAAGTTTTTTGGAGGTTACTCTTAACCATACGATAACCATATGAAAAAAAACACTTAAAACAATGTTCAAAATTAAAACCCCTAGGAATTAAAAAATACCTCGTAATTATATAACACTTAATACAAGAGTGGCACGTAGTGTCACGTAAATTATGAGGTTAAAGGGTACTGAGTTTATAAGGCTTTAGTAAAAGTGTTAAATTGAAGGGGATATTACCTAAATCCCATGCATAGTGTTATATCATGTTGTACAAAATAATTCAGGTTGTAGAGTACAACCTGAATGAAAAAACTAAATCATATTATATGATTTTGTTTAGGGGTATCAAAAGGAATGTTATATGATAATAGACAGTATCATGGCATGGAATCTAAACATTTATGTGCTAAGGTTTGAATCTTACAGACCTAAATATTGATACACATGGGTTTAATTAACATTTTTTAATAATATTTTAACTGAAATTTAATTAATTAGATTAACCATGTTTAAATTTTTTAAATAATTTTCACGGTTTCATTTTATTTTATTTATTTTTATAATTTTTAGTTAGTTATTTGATAATATTAGTTATTTATTATTATTCTTATTGGTTTAAATAAATTCTGTTCATATATTATGTAAAAATTATTTATTATTGTTAATGGTAGTCTTATTAATATTTATATTTTTATTAGTATTATAGATATAATTATTATTATTACTATTTTTACTATTATCATTAATATTATTAAATTGCATATAGGTTGAGGTGTTTGTTCTATAATAGTTGGCTCAGTGGGGATATACCTATTAGAATTATGACTTGGCCCACCTAGAGTTAGTGGTTTTGTCTATATATCTTTCTTATAATTTTTACCTCTAACTATAGTACAATTTTTTAAATTATTTTAGAATTTTATTTATTATTTTTATTATAATACTAATTTATGTATAATTATTTTAATATAACTAATTTTTATATTGGGATATTTTCCATATTTATCTTATTAGATATACATATATATTCATAATAATCTTTAATTTCTTCTATTACTAATAGGTAATACTTATTATTATTATTATTATTATTTATGAAGACATTATGGAGGATGGGATCCGATGGATCATTGTTCTCTGAATTTTCCTATGGAAATTTTTAGTGGATCTAGGATTTTATGGATTTTATAGCTTCATTTATTTCCACATCCAAGGTTTTTAGGGTTGGAGTCTCTTTTCTGGATGCTTCGGTCTTGACAGAGAATAGTTATTTTCAATTTTCAGAACTCATGAATCTTAGTAATAAGAATGGTTTCTCAATATATGGATCTTCCAAAATTTCTCCATTTCAGTTGATCTCAATTGATAAGAGCCTTAAAGGTCAGGTTATATTGAATAATATCAATTTTATGGACCCTCAGAATCCAACTGAGGTCAATGGGGAAGATCATAAGGGTGACACATATTTATAAAACATTTTTGAATATGTTTCTTCAAATAAGGTGGGTTTTATTGAACCTTAAGTAAATGAGAACCCTATTTCATATACCAGATCACTGGATAACACTACTAGTTCATCGCCTTTTGAATTTCCTAAAATGTCATTGGACCTTGAGGCCAACGTTTTTAAAATCTATAGGTCCAATTAAGGTAATGTGACAAATGATTCTCATATTTCTAGTATCAAAATCATTGATGGATTTCATAAGGACTTCTTTCCTCAAAGGATTATAAATAACGGGGAAACAATTTTTTTTGAAGAAATCCTTATAATCATTTAAAATAGGATGTATCAATGTAATCTCTCAATCATATTTCACTTATCCTTTCTAAATAAATACAGTATGCTAAGTCTCTTTTATTTTTAGATTTTACTAAATGATATTTAGGGCCTAGATGGTTGGAAAGTCACAGCAATTGTCAAGGTATTATTTTATATTTTTTCCCATTTGTTTCCATGAAGACTAAATCCAAATGATGTGGATTTTTTTAATTTAATGGATGGAATTTTAAGGATCCAACATAGGGATCCTATTTTTAATCCCTTGAAAACAAGAAAATATGTCACCCTCTTTTGGATCAAAATTCAGGCGTTGAGCTAGTTTTTTTAGCAACCCTAAATTTTATGGGAGGATTATTTTGTAATAATAACCCCGTTAATATGGATAATTTGATTTTAAATTCTAGGTATGGTTACTTTTCTCGCCTTCTAGTGGAAGTGAAACATGGATCTCCTTATTAGATATTTTGTTTTACCTACTGATGATCGAATTTTTTATTTAACAATCTAATATAAAAGATTTGTTGTGTATTTCGAGGTATGTTCAAACATAGGTAACTCCTCTGATAAGTTTACATGGAATTTGATATGTAATTTTTGTGTATTGAAAGGTAAATCGTTTGATAAATACAGAAAGGATATGGGTGGAGTGACTCACAATAGGTAGATGGACCTCAGACCATAGGATCTGGAAATACTCTCATAAGAGAACTATGAATATCATAAGTAAGTTGGCATAGTGGGTCTATAATTACTATATCTAGCTAGTGGTGACCCTAAGAATCACATGAAAAATTGTACTATGTCATAAATTAGAAGGGAGGTATTTTTTAAAGTGTCCCTTATAAAACTAATTCTATAATAGGTATGTTTTTTGTGTGTCAATTTTCAACATTATCCACTATTGATGTTGGTGACAATAGATCTATTGATTGGGCCTATGAGGGTGAATTTGATCTAGATATAATTGAAATTAAAGAAGAAAAATACCCAAAAAACTAAAGATGTAAAAGTTAAAAAAATCATGGAAGGGTGATCTCCGCCCCTAAAAATGTTGAAGAAGAATAAGGGATGTGTAAATACATCTTGAGATACCAGATTGGTGCAATCTACATCTGATACCAATCCACTTATATGTAAGGATTCATTAGATTTTGTTCCTTATACTTTCATTTTTATTGATGAGCCAAAGAATGGGCATATATCTATTCTTCGCACTATTATTTTCTCTACTAATCAAGTGAGATCTACGTCATTGGATTTGGGTAGAGAAGAAATCGACAAAACATTCACAAAGGGGCCTAATCTATCCACCTCAGTGTTTAAGGACATGTAACCCTACTATCTTCAAATTATTTTTGGTCACACTATTTATTTTAAGAAACATATGGAATATCCCATCATGAATTCTCAATCCAAATGTATTCATATAAATGAGATATCCTCTAATAGAAACCATCCTTGTGATGAGGTTGTGGATGGTAGGTCTTCATTGAATATATCCAATGATAACCTCACTCTAGTTTTTCTAAAGGTTGCAGACCATGCCTCAACTCCTTTAAAGGATTCAACATATGTGAAAATACTTGTTATTGTTGTAGTAGTTAAGGGACTTTGACATAAGGAGGCTCATTTTTCCCACCTCTAAAAGCGGTTATGATGCATCTAATTCCAACACGGAAGTAGTCGGTGAGACCCAAAGTGTATAGTCAAACATGACTATTGAATCTATTAACACAATGAAGTTGAAGGAATATACATTTTCCCCCAGATCTAGTAGATCCGGATTCTCACACCAGCTCTAAAAAGTAATATATTTATCTTTCTTTACAACCTAAATTGATCAAGTAACATGGACTCATTCCTAATGTAATTTTACAAGGATCAATGAGCAAGTCCATCTAGAGTATAGGATCATTGAGTCTATAAGGTTCATACCTCTGATGACAATGTCATCTCTCAAGGTGATGTTGAAAAAACAAGGAAAATGAATAAATTTTGTAAGAGGGTACATCACCCAAGAGGTTAGGGTGGTGGTAGATTATTATTTCATAAGTTAGACTCAATGACTTATTTCTTTTTAATATTCTTTTTTGAGAAGTTTTTTCTTGTTTTCTTATATAATTAAACTTTTCACAGTTTTCATTTTCCCCAATCACTTGTAATGATTTATTTTTATTCAATAAAGGATCCTTGGGTTTAGATCTCCAAACTCATGGTCTCTGGAAATCTTTGTTTATTTTTGTAAACATGCCCTGACCTAGTGGGATGGGGTTGGTGCTTAACATACTTATATATAGGGTTCAAACCCTAGTTATTGTGATTTCGTCCCATTAAAAGGGGGAGGTGATTTGTTTCCCATGCATTCCATGTTCCTGATAAATGGTTTCTAAAAGCATCCCACTCAATAATGGGACACAAAGAATGGTATGGGGTTATTGGATAACATTGCAATGTGAAGAAGCCACAGTTTGGTGGGTGTTCGAGGAATAGTGTATGAACCTGGTTCTTCCTTTGAGGTATGGATCATTAATTTTCTATTTATACTTAGGAAAATGGGGGAAAAGTTTGAGGGGATGGCTCTTGGCCTGTTAAATGATGTGACTAGGAACTAAACACCGTGTATGTAAGTTTACTGGCCATGTAATCCTAGTACATGACCTCATAATGGGCAGGCCATAATTTGTACGGACAAGGAGTGTAGTGTCAAGTACATGTCGTGTACTTTTTTTAATTGATTAAATCATGTAGTAGCATCATTTTTATGAAAATGGATAGGGTCTCATTCGGGTTCATTAATAGCATCACTGAGGGACATTTTTCCTCATAATTGTCCGTCAGAACTCCATTTTGATTACCTTCGGATGTATTGGAATCCAATCGGTAAGATCTAAATTCTTCTTGATATAATCTTCATGATTTCTTCTCTCGACATAGATATCGGGGCTTGAGAATTTATACTCATTTTACATATCTATTTATTTTTAGGACGAATTAGAATCCAACACTAGATGAGTAGAGTTGTATGACTACGATGTAGGTGGTCTAGTGCCTTTTTCTAAATGTTGAGTTGTTTATATGTGCAGTATTTCCATTTTCCCATGTTTAGGGTATAACCAGGAATGGAAATTCGCCCTTTTTTGTTCCAATTTTGATTAGGCTATGAATTAAATAAATTTAGTAATGTTTGAGCTTTTTGGTTTGATTAAGGGCCACCCCATGGGCGTGTTCCCATAGAATGACTATTTATGGCCATTTGGTCGAGGTTTCCTATGAGGCATTCCTTGTTTTCCCTTATTAGGTTGTTAAGTACAAATTAAATTATAATAGAATTATAATTGTGGGAAATTTTGATTGATTTTATTAAAGGGTTTGGGATTATTGATTTTACCCTTTCCCCATGATAATCCAATTATTGTTTAAGCCTTTTGATAGTTTAATTCACTAGTTATTTGATATGTATGATTCCCATGTATGTTTTCTTATGTTAACCATGTAATAGTGTAATTTAAATGTGTTGTTTATTATTCTTAAATGATGATATACGAGGTTTAAACCTGATTGATTTTTTATGTATGTGGGTGAGGATTTGTTATATCTGTGGGTGAGGATTTGTTATGATTTTGGGTGACGATTCATTAGGCCTTGGGAAAGGATTGGTTATGCCTACAGGAAGGGTTTTTCTATGCCTGTGAGAAATATATTGAATTGATTGTTGAAATGGAATGACTAATGACATGTCTTCCAAGACAAAGCACAAACTTGGATTCAGTCTTCACTTTATTTCTGTAGATATCTTTCTAAGGTATCGGTTGAATATTCCTTATACATGGGATTGATGGGATTAGCTGGATCTCGAGACTTATGAAATTCAATGTAATTGAATGGTTTAAATAAAGATAATTGATGAGAATGGAAAACATGACCTGTATGATTCTTTACATTTCATTACTTCCAAGTTTACATCTTTTCTTTTGGTACACTACTTGTCGCATATAATCACTAAAAGATAGGAATAGATCTTTGGTGGTTTCCTATTGAGATTGATTTCTCTTACCCTGTTTGGGTCATTATTTTGGACCCAAATAGATTATATTGTTGCAGGTGTCGATAAGGGTAAGATCCCTTCAACAGGTACTTGAGATACTGTTTAGGAGTAGGAGAGAATGGGACTGATTTGTGGCTTTTTCTTAGTTTCTTTTTTTATTATATTTTGAAACTTATATTGTGGATTCTATTAGTGTAACTTGTTTGGTTACATTCCTAGAAAATGTTACATGCTAAATCATATTTTGTATTGAAAGATGCTAGGTAAATTATTTTATCAGTATTCCACTGTTTATTCAGTTATATATAGATTACTACTTCTTCTATTGTATATTATTGTTATACTATATTACAATATTCCAATGAAGGCATTGTTTTCTCACTATCACACCCTAGGCCCTTGTTTCCAGTCATTAGCCTCTGATTTTTAGAGAAAATCACTTGAGGCTATGTGGACAACCGGGTATGGGGAAACAATTGAGTGGCACTTGGATTCGGGGCATTACAAAGTGGTATTAGATGAGTTTTCTATTTTTAGGTGTCTTAATGTTTGGAGACATTAGAAAGGTATAGGTTATAAATGGATTTTGGTAATTATTTGTGACCGGGAGTAGCTACCCTGTGTGCAGGGAAAAGGAAAATTACTTTGAATTTAATTATGATTTTTTATTTTGATCAATTATAGTTGATTCAATTTCACTGTTGGGGGAAGCATTTGTTTTGTTCTACTATTATTGATATCATTTTGGTTCAATTTTGTTGCATCCTGATAAGATGAGTGCATTACATCTCATTCATCATATAGGAACTTGTTAGAAATCACATATCATGCATCCTTACCTTTCCATTTGGAGATAATTATGGATTTCATGTTGTTATGATAGATGTATTTCAATATTTACATGATGTTGTGATATATACCATGATAGATTTTCCTGCTATTGTGAGAGGTGTATTGTTACGTGTTATGGTTGAGTTGGATGGATTCCAAACTTTGGTCCCTGAGGAGTATGGGTCCTCTTTGATCAGAATTTGGTGGATCGTGTTTTGGAAATGGGATATAAATTGTGTTGTTAGGTGCTATATGTTGATGTCAATATTTGATTCGTGAGATGTATGGGCCCCCAAAGATAAGAATTTGTCACACCATTTTTTTATTTTGCAAAAAAAAAGTATTTCTGGGGAATTTTCTAAGGCTTACTGTATGGAAACCCATACAACACGGTGTTTGTTCCTATAAACACATGCCATGTGTTCTTCTATTTAGGATAAAAAGAACTTTCCAAGTACACACAGTGTGGTCGATGATCGGGTCACCGGGTGTGAGAAATAAAAACTTGGATTATTGAGTTATAATAAGAACACAACGTGTACCTTATGTAAACCCCCTGTAGTTTGGAAAAGGAAGAGACTCTAGACATGTAAAAGGAAATGTCTAGGAGAGAATACTTGAGTACATGTCATGTGATATCCTGACAAGTTGTGTACGTGAGAATTTTACATGACCAAAGAAGGTGAAGCTATATTCCCATGTGAGAGTTTAAGGGGACACGTCGTGTATAGTCCTTACACGTTCTATACTTGGGGTTTTTACATGCCCAGGATGACAAGAGTACACGAACATATAAGGGATTAAGTGTACACGTCAAGTATGGTTCCTACACGTAGTGTATGCATATTTTGTTAACTTTTGTGGATTTTCTTATCCTATTTATTTCGTATACTCTTGAACTACGTACCTTTATTAATAAGCTTATACTGAGGTGTGTGTTCTAGACTTTACAGAGAAATTCCACCCTAAAGACCTCCATTGGTATTCCAGGAGAGTGGAAATTATCATACCCCATATGTGGTAGGTCATGGGCTACCATTGGATCCTCCAGATGTTCTAGTCCTGGCTCTAGTTGTTATAGTGGATATATGTTCAGATGCACAGTTATGTGAAGGCTTCATGTGGTTTATATAGACCTTATAGGGAGTTCTGAAGCCTGCCACATCTATGGCATAACTTACGTGATTATTCCCATAGTATAATATACATATTTTTTCAAGGGATGGTGGACCATGGGCTATAGATTCATGGCTGGAGTACATTATTTTGATCTTCAAGAATATGGAGACACCTATTGAGTGGTGGGTCTAGCTCACAACTTATATTCCACGTGATTCTTCCAAGATGTGGTTAGTTGTTATCAATCAGACAGAGAGTCATCGTGATATTTAATGGTGATATTTTCAGATAGCCTTCTATGACTACTATTTTTGTGACATGATTAGGGATGATAGAGCATGGGAGTTCATGCGTTTAGAGTAGGGAACTATGTCCGAAATGTATTACACTTCTCGTTTCACTGAGCCTCATAGATTTCACATATTCCGATGGGTTATGAGACATTGAGGTCTAGGAGATTCGAGTATGGTCTTAGGTACGACATTAGATTGAAAGTGAATGTATTCAGGTTTCCTTCTATATATGCCATCATGAATCTGAAACTAATTACCGAGCATAATCTTCAGGATGCTGATGGTGAAAACCCGGGTAGTTCGACACTAATATCTAGTACTATCTTGACCAAGAGAAATAATCCTCTTATGAAATTTTCTCAAAGTGATACGAGTAGTTAGAATGTTTGTTTTGGAATCCAGGTGAGGTGTTATTAGTGTGGAAGAGATGGATATATGGGACCACCGTGTCTGATGGACCCAGTCGAGTGATACATGTGCTTTGCATAGTTTTATAAATTTTCCCTTTATATAGATCTTTAGGTTCTATGTTTTCTCTTCAGATGATGTTATGATTCTAGACACTCTGTTAGGGAAAATGACGGTAGGTGTACGTTTGTGTACGGAGTTCCCTCCTAAGATTGTTGGGTGTCACTTTGTTTGGTATCTCAATGTCTTAAATATGAGAGTCTTTGACGTCATCCATAGAATGGACTAGCTAGTGTCCTTTCAAGCCTTTGTTTATTTCTATCACTATAGGGTGAGTTTTACATCACCAGAAGGCATATCAAATCTACCCAAGGGTGAGTGGTATGTCAAGGAAAGACGAGATGGACCCGAGCATTATTGGTTGAGTGGGTTGACAACAAATATTTCCATATTATATCTGTTTGACTAGGGAATATGTCAAATAGATTTACCTCCAGTGGTTGGTCATTTTAGGGATGTTTCCCCGATTGACTTTTCAGGCTTACCTCTGGTAAGAGAGGTGGATTTCTCTATTGAGCTAGTGTTAGGAGATACACCAGTATCCATTCCTTTTTACAGTATGGAAATGACAGAGTTAATGGAGCTCAAGCAGAAACTACAGGGTTTAGAGGAAAAGGGGTTTATTTGACCCAGTACTTCTTTGTGGGGTTGGTCAATCACTTTTACGAAGAAGGTGGATGGTACCCTAAGCCTATGTGTGGACTATAGGAAACTAATCCAACTGACAATTAAAAAAATATATCACATACCATGGATTAAAAAATTATTTTATGAACTTCAAAGATCCTAGGTGTTCTCAAAAATTGACATAAGGTCAGGATATCACCAAGAATGTGTTTGATCTTCAAACATACCTCGTTCCGTGTTTCATAGTAGGTAAGTTTATATTATTAACTGGTTATGCCATTTGTTCTCATGAACGTGGTAGAGGTTTTTATGGAACTAATGAACCGAGTGTTCCATCCTTACATGGATTATTTTGTAGTGATTTTATTGTATGATATCTTGGTGTATTATAATACCCAACATGAACATGCCACCCATCTCGAGATTTTGTGGAGTACACTGAGAGAGCATCAGTTATATGATATGATATCAATGTGCCACATCTGGATGGATCAGATTAACTCACTGAGTCATGTCATCTCAAAGACATGAGTATTAGTCGACCTAAATAAGGTGAGAGCATTAGTTACCTAGTAGCAGCCTAATAATCTCTTTGAGGTGTGGAGTTTTCTAGGGATGGCTGGTTACTACTGGAATTTCATACAAGACTTATCACTCTTATAAGTATCGATGATGTGATTGAAAAAGAATGGTGTGAAGTAAGTATGGTTGTATTCTTGAGAGATGGCATTTTACGAGATGAAACGGAGACTAAGGTCCACACTAATACTAATTTTCCTAGAGTTGAGCAGGAGCTACACTGTGTATTGTGATGCATCAGGTATCAGGTTGGGAGTAGTTCTTAGGTAGGGGGAATGAGTCATTACATACAAGTCTCGGCTATTGAGGCCCCATGAGAGGAACTATATGACTCCCAATGTCAAATAAGATGTGTATGTTAGTGCCTTACGTTGTTGGAGACATTACTTATTGGGGGAGTGTTTTGTGGTGTACACAGACCAAAAAACTATCATGTAAATATTTATTAATAGTTGTATAAATTTGAGTCCACAAAGGTGGTTGGAATACCTTCAGTCCTTCAACATTGATATTTCCTACATGCCTGTGAAATACAATGTAGTGGGTGATGCACTGATAAGGAGGAGTCAGATGCAGGCAGTGAATGACGCCAGTAGCGAGTGGCCGCTTATGCCGTCATTCTCTGAGATGCATTTGCAGGTTCAAGACAGTCAAGGAATGAATTTCCTTTATTCTTTAGATATTAATTCCTCCCACCTGGACAGAGTGAGGATGAGGCATATATCATATTCTATGGGACTTGTCCTGTGGGAGAGTGTATCAGTTGAGGATTCACCTCCTTGTTGGAGGGTAGGTGAGGATGAGATCTTCTGGATCCATAGATGTGTATAGGTTCCAGTGGACATACATGAGGAGTTGATGCGAAAGTTTCCTGCTTCAACTTTGGATGTGCATATTGAAGTAACCAAGAAGTACCATGACTTGGTCCATTAGTATCGGTGGTTGTGTATGAAGAGAGAGGTGGCTGGTTTTGTAATGAGGTATTCCACCTGTCAGTAGGTGAAGGCGGAACATCAGCGACCAGTCAAGCTTTTACAGCATTTACATATTCCGAAGTGGAAATTGGATGATGTCTTGATGGATTTCATGATGTTTTTAACAAGGTTGTACTGAGGTAATGATTTCTATTTGGTGGTGGTTGATAGACATAAGAAGGTCTCTTGCTCCTTTCTGATCAAGGAGACCTTTGGTGTGAATTAGCTTCGGAAGCTGTATATTTCCAAGGTGGTATGACTTCACGGGGTCCCTTATTCTATCATCTTAGATAGGTATTCCCTCTTTACATATCATTTATAGTATAATTTTCATAGTTTTATGGGTACATAGGTTCTTTTTAGCACAATATACCACCCTCATACTGATGGCCCATTAGAGTGAACGATTTACGTGCTGGAGGATATGCTTCAGGAAAGCATTTTGGATTTCAAGGGTTCTTGGAAGACACATATACCCCTGGTGTAATTTTCCTAAAATAATAGTTTCCATGAAACAATATAGATGACACATTATGAGGATTTTTATGTTAGGAAATGTCAATCACCCCTATGTTGGCTGGAGGCAGGTGAGGCAGCTTTACTAGGACCACGTCTTGTAAAGGATAGTTTTGAGTAGGTCCATTTGATTCAGAAGAGAATGGATACTGCGTAGTATCATTATAAATATTATTTTGATCTCCATAGATGACCTCTAGAGTTCAAGGTTAGGGATAAAGTTTTCTAATATGTTGCATCGAGGTTGGGACACAAGAGAATCAGGAGACATGGTAAGCTTTCACTGAGATACATGAGTCTGTTTTAGATTTTGGAGAAGGTTGGCCTGGTTTCCTATTGATTAAAATTATCTCATAGGTATGGGGGCATGAACGAGATCTTCCATGTTTATCAATTGTGATGTTACATTTCAGACACATATCACACCTTTCATCTTGAGAAAGTGGAGTTGCAGGAACATGTGTCTTTAAGGAGCATCCCATTTGTATTGGGGATTTTAGCACGAATGTTCTCCATAGTTGGTATTTTCCTTTAATATGGTTGTCTTGGAAGCCCAGCTGAGTGTAGGATGAGACTTGGGAGGGGTAGGCCAATGTATGATCACAGTGGCCCGATTTTTTCTTAGATATTTCTTCGCCTCCATTTGAAGGGAAATTCGAGGATGAATTGCATTAAGGGGGAATTTTGTAAGAACCCAGTTCTTCTTTTGATTTATACATCTTTACTTTTCTTTTTGTACTTCATAAAATGGGGTAAAAGAGGTTGAGGGATGGTTTCAGAAATGTTACATGATGTGACTGGGAACTATATGTCATCTACTTATAGGTACATGTCATGTATGTACGGTTACACACCATGTGATCCTCATACACGATCATGTAATGGTTTGGAATAATTTGTACAGACATGACATGTAGTCTCATGTAAATGCTATGTACTTTTTTTATTTATTAAATTGGGATGTAGCATCATTTTTGGTGAAAATGGATAGGGGCTTTTCTGGGTTCACGAACAGTAGCACCAAGGTCTTTTTTTCCTCTCGATTATCCATCCAAACTTAGTTTCGATCATCGTCAGATACGTTGGAACCCAATCGGTAATATCTCAATTCATCTTGATTCATTATTCATGATTTCTTCACTCAACCTAGCTATCAAGGCAGGATAATTTATTTTAATTTTGTAGATCTAATCCATTTTAGGCCGAATTAGAATCCAACTCTGGATGTGGAGAGTTTTACGACTATAAGGGAGGTGGTATTATGGATTTTTCTAAATTTAGAGTTGTTTATATGCATTGTATTATCATTATCCCATTTTTAGGGAGTAACCTTGAATGTAAATTGACCCATGTATTTGTGAAATGGTGATTTGGTTATGAATTAAATTAATTTAAGCATGTTTGAGCTTATTGGTTTGATTAAGGGCAACCACGTGGGTGAGATCCCTTGGAATGACCATTTATGGTCATTTGGTCAAGTTTTCCTATGAGGCATGCCCTATTTTCCCTTATAGGGGTTTTAAGTACAAATTACATTATAATTGAATTACAATTATGGTAAATTATGATTTATTTGAATAAAGGATTTGGGATTAGTGATTTTTCCTTTTCCCCATGATAAGACAATTATGGTTTAAGCCTCTTGATAGTTTAATTCACTTGTTTATTGATATTTATGATCCCCAAATGGGTTGTTATATGTTAACCATGTTATAGTGTAATTTACATTTTTTGTTTATTATACTGAAATGTTGATATATTGGGATTGAACCTAATTGATTTGTTATGCCTATGGGAGAGGATTTGTTATGCTTGTGGGTAGGGATTTGTTATGTCTATGGGTGAAAATTAATTAGGTGTGAGAGAGAGGATTGGTTATATCTGCGGGTTGGGTATTATTATACCTGTGGGAAAGATATTGAATTGATTGTTGAAATTGAATGACTAATGACGCCTCTGCCAATCCAAATAACAATCTTGGATTTCATGGTCACTTTATGTGTTTAGATATCCTTATGAGTTATTTGTTGAGTATTCATTATATAGGGGATATACGAGATTAGGAAGGATTTCAAGACATATGAAATTCAATGTAATTGAATGGTTGAACTGAACATAATGAATGAAAATGGAAAACATGACTTATAGGATTTTTTAATTTTGAGTACTTCTTAGTTTAATTATTTTACTTGTGTACACTACTTGTCACATATACTCACTAACAGATAAGAACATATCTTTGGTCATTTCCTACATGGATTTATTTCTCACACCCTATTTGGGATATGATTTCAAACCCAAACAAATTATATTGTAGTAGGTTTTGATAGGGGAAATCACCCTTATACAGTTACTTGAGAAGATGTTTAGGATGAGGAGAGAATGGGACCGAGCCATGGCTTTGGATGCTTCTTATTTTCCTTCATTTATTTTATTCTGAAACTTATACTGTGGATTCCTCTACTGTACCTTGTGTGACATGATTTATCATCATCTGTATTGAATTATGTTGGGTTAATTATTTTATAATTATTCCTCTATTTATTCGATTTTATGTTGTCTACTACGTTTTCTATTGTATATTATTATTCCTCTAAGTTACACTCTGCCAATGAGGGCATAGTTTCCCCATTATCACACCCTAGTCCCTCACTGATAGTCAGATGCCACTAGCATTTGGGGAAATGTGATTGAGGCCATGTGGCCAACTGGGTATGGGGAACTAGTGGAGTGTCATCCGGATCTAGGATGTTAAACACACATAAGATGGTAGGGGTGACTTCTTAGGTGGAAAACAAGGAAAGAGAAAAGGGGGATTTGGGCCATCATGAATGGTCTTCAAGTCTTAGGGATTTGGAGCCACCTCCATCAATAGATTTTGGTACACTTATATGTAATAAATATAGATCCAGTGGGTGATTACCATTCCTTGTGAGGATATATGAGCTTTGAACCATTGTGGTGGTTGTGTGTGTGAGTTTTTTATCATATCAATCCATTCTATCTACTGTAGAGTATTATTATTATAATTTTTTTTTATTTAACTGATTTTTTTTTTAATTGAAAATCCATTTTTTTTATGCATGTGGGTATACAATGCCAAAAATTCTATTTAGCAGTAGTTTAAACCAATGAGTAATGCATTGTCATAAAACCTGTCATGGGGGTTTTAATAACTATTGCATATCATTTAGTGGCAGCTTAAACCACCAGTAAATGATTAGTGGGGATTTTTAATTTTAATTTTTAAATTTTTAATTTTTTTCGTTGCATATTTAATTAATTATTTAATTATTTAATTTATTATTTATTTACTATTTATTATTCATTTATTTACATATCTAATTATTTGTTTGTTTGTTTTTTTATTTATAATTATTTACTATTTTTAGTTATTATCTTTTTACTTCTTTACTTATTAATTTATCTTATCATCCATTTGGTCAGCCTTCCATCATTGACTAAAGTTGGTCTATGATGACGATGAAGATATTGTGGTGGTAGCATGAGAGGGGGGCGAAAACATCCATGGCGACGATAGTGGTGTGATAAGAAATAGGGGAGGCAGCAACATCTCTTCTTGGGATGTGGTAGTGGAATTTCTTTGGTTGAACATGACGAAGCAGGAGGACTTCTAGGCAGGGAATAGTGGCATCCATGACTTCAATCGATGCCAAAAGTGTCGACCTGGCTAGATGGGGTCCGAGTGATTGGCGCAGTGTGGATTCTTATAGCAATGGAAGTGCAACCTTGGGAATTAATGATGAGAGGAGTGTCGGGTGGTGATGATTGCATTGTACCGTCATAGGGGTTATTTTAAGTGACATTGATGGCATGGGATCATTCTTTGCAGTCACCTTAGGGTTTCAAAATCATTAGGCCTTCAGGTCTTCTCTTTGGAATTTGTTCACTAGTCCATCAAGTTATCTTTTCTTTGGACTTCAGGCCTCTAGGGATTCAAATCATCACTTGTGAGAATGTTATGGAATGATAAGGTCCATGTGTATGGATTGAGGCAACAAGAGGTAGTGTGTGAAGACGTTGTCGGGTGGGAAAAATCAATTTGAGGGATAGTTGTGTGGGGGCTTATCACCTAACCTTTCATCTCCTTTGTTTGTAATGTGGGATAGAGAGGTGTTTGAAAATGTGTCTCTCCACACTTGAGAAAAAGCTTCGGATATAAAGCATGAGGCTAGTGTTGCAATAAAAGGCCACACATTCATCACTAGGTGGGCGGCTCGAAAGATAGATGGGTGTGTTGGCACCCATCACCTAGCCCTCTTCACAAACAATGGAAGGAGGGGTGCTCTGTCATGATGCATCAGTCATGATGTAACATTCTTTGGTGGGGGGTGGGTGGCAACACATCTTTTATATTGGGATCATGGTGTGATTTTCGGTGTCAAGTGGAAGCATGAAATTTGTCTAGTATCTCAACATGATGCAGTCAGCTCGCTCTTAGCCTTTGGTTTTTGTTTCAACCTTTGGGGTGAGGGTCTTCAAGCCACTTTGTTTTGGACATTTTTTCATCGGGACCTTTGGGTCATGTTTGGGTTACCCTTCATCCCAATTTAGTATAGGGCTCATGTTTATTTAATAAAATGGGCCCCGATCCCAACCTGCTTAAAAAAAGTAATAAATAAATAATAAAAAAAATTATGATAAATTTATAATATAATAATAATAAACTACCCATGAATAAAAAAATCAATATAAAATCAATATCTAGTAAATAAATAATAAAACGATATATAATAAATAAATAATAAATAAATTTTTAATAATAAATTAATATTGAATTATTCATTAATAAAACATTGATAATAAATAATATATAATAAATATTAAAGAATTTATAATTAATAAATTAATAAATTAAAAATATATAATAAATAAGTAATAAAAATGTAAATAAAAAATAAAAAATGATCATAATGAATAATTATTTATTAATTATTAATTTTAAATAATAAATAATAACTAATAACAATTTATAATAAGTAGTAACTAAATAAAAAATAGTATTAAAAAAATAGTAAATAAATAAATAAATAATAAATGATTCATATATAAATAATAAATGAATAATAAATAGATGATAAATATATCACAAATAAATCTTAAATAAATAATAATTAATTAATTAATAATTAATAAATAAATAAATTATAAATTATAAATAATACGATAATAAGAAATTAATAATAAATTAATTAATTAATAGTAGTAAATAAATAATAAATCAATAAATTAATAACAAATAAATCATTAATAAAAATTAATTTAACTAATAATTGATACTTAATAATTAAATAATGAATAATGAATAAAAAATCAATATATAATAAATAAAATATAAATTAATTATTGATTATAAATTATTACTATATAATTACTAATAGAAAATAAATGAATACATAGTAAATAATAAATAGTAAATAGTAAATAACTATATATAACTATATATAAATTTATTTAAATACAGTTATATATATCATATAAAAATACATATAAATATAAATAAATTTACATAAATGTTTATAAATACAAGCACAGAGACGCACTCACTGGCCAAGAGAATATGTATAAATATATCTACCAACATCATATATATATATTTACATACATACATTAATGTATATAAATAAACATAAACTGATTTAAAATATAAAAATTGTATATATAAATATAATGAAACTTATATAAATATATATAAACACACATTTATATTTTATAAATATATATAAATGAACACATAAATTTATACTTGTATATTAATGTAAATATAAATATATATATATATATAAGAATAAGTAAATACAAATATCTTTATATATACCCAACTAATATATTAAAATACCTAAACCTAAATACGTGTCAATATTTATAAATAATGATAAATATAAAAAATATATGTATAAATACATAAAATATCTATGAATAGATACAATTATACATAATATTAAATAAATTTGATAAATATATATAAATTATAATAAAATATACATAAATTTATAGAAATATATACAAATATATTTATATATATATATAATAGATAATAAATCCCTAAAAGAGGGAAATAGAAAAAATTACAACACCATAAAATCAATTTGAATGAAAATCCAGGGAATTAAATCATAGACAACTCAAAAATCATATGAATACACTCTTAAATGTAGTTAAAATCACATCAAATGTTAAAAAATCATAGCATCTGAGCAATAAACTTAATTTTGGAGGCCTTATGGGACTTTTATGACCTAAAAATCATTATTGAGTTCTATTTATTCAATGAGATGTATATTTCATCACAAGTTTTTATTTGACATCTCACAGAGCCCAAACAGACACCCAGATCAAAATTTAAAATTGCTTGAAGTTAGAGTTTGATTTTAAAAATCACATATAATCGAAAAGAAATTTTATTATTAATTATTACTAAATTATAATTTTATTTCACTTTATCTCATTTCATAATATTTAATTTTACTGGTTGTTGAGCTAAAACAGACACATAGATCAAAAGTTGTGATCATTTTATATAGAAATCTTATTTTTGAACTTATCCTAGATTTAATTTAACTTCAAAATGATTACTAAAAAATAATTATAAATAATTAAAAACTAATACATAATAATAAACTGTATTTGTGAATAATAAATAAAATTTTCTTAAAAATAACAAATTATTATTATTAATAGGAAATAAAAATTAATTATTAAATATTTACTACTATTTTCCTTTAATTTAGTGGTGGTTTTTAAAAACTGTGACTAAAAATATAAAAAATATAAAAACCATATTTGGTGAAGGTTTTTGAAAAAACACTACTAAAAATAAATAAATTAATTAATAAAAACTGGCATCTATTTTTGAAAAAACTACCTCTAAATTTGATTTCCACGATATATTTAGTGGCTATTTTGAGAATCACAGCTAAAAACTATAGTGAATTCCAATTTTTCATATAGTGGAACTCCTTAAATGGGCGTACAAGCATGAAGAGGGGGTATTCTTTTATTATTTACACATAGAAAACTTTTGGTGGGGTCCACTCCATCTAATCCAATTCCACCCATGATCTTCACTTGTAATGTCCTTGATCTGGAAGCCACACAATCGATGCCCCGAACCCGGTTGGTCACATGACCTCAAACACATTTTCCCAAAATTCAGAGGTTGCCTACTAGCAGCGAGTGCCCGGGTCTGATAGTGGGGAAACTATGCCCTCATTTTTCAAAGTGTAGCACAGTGGAAAAGTTAAATAACATATAACAGCAGAAGCAGTAAACAATATACAACTAAAATGGACAACTAAAGTAAAAGGGAACCAGCTGTCATATATATAAAGATGCAGCATGTCACTAATTCTATGAAAGCAGCCAGAATAGGATACATTGCAATACATTACAATACAACTCAAAGTACATGGTTCAACCAAAATAAACAAAGAAGAGTAAACAGAACGCAGCGGCATCGCAAACCTAAGCTCGGTCCCATGCTCTCCAACTCCTCTACTACAATCAGGTACCTATATAGGGACCCTTGCCCCTATCAACACCTGCAGAAATATAACCTGTTTGGGCCGAATACATAACCCAAATAGGGTGTGATAAATAAATTCTAGTAGGCAACTACCAAAGGCTCATGCGCAACTATTAGTGAAAACCTGCAATAACAGTGTGCTGTAGTAAAATGCAATAAACTAAGCATTACTCAAAAGTAACTAACTCTACCAATTATATTTCCATTTTAATATTAATTTAACCATGCCAAGACTGTTCTTTAACTTGGTAGGTATAACATATGAAAATTCACCACGATAAATATTCATGATAACACTTTCCTCATACATACAATCCTTACCCACATGTAATCAAAATTGAAACCCATAGGTGTCTTCCCATAGGCATAATGAATATTTCCCACAGGCGTCAAAGATGTCTCCAATAAGCACAGAAACTACATCCCATGGGCATAGAAACTACTACCCAAGGGAATAGAAACTACTACCCACATGAATGAGAAAGGTTGCCCGCAGGCTAAATGAAACACTGTCCTTATGCTATATAAATAATCGGGTCGAGCCCAACACATAAGTAAGTAATTTTATATAACTCATCTCAAGGAAATTCAAAGCATGATAAAATTCATGTTATACCCACAGGTATTCTGTCCAAATGGCTAACCGGAGGAACGCACCCCCAGGGTGGTCCTGGATCCAAGCAGTGATCCTAAACATCAGTTTTTACCTTATCAAAAGTTTATCTATGCAATTCTAGATAAATTTCAGCAAAGTCCATAGCCATATGACACCCCAAACATGGGTTCGTAGCACAAAAGTACACAAATTCAACTCAACAGTTGGAAATAAACACTAGACCACCTACCTCGATCGTCTCTAGTCGGTGTATGTGAACGACACCTCCCGAATCATCCAAGAAAGACGTAGATTTGGGATAAAATTTTACCCATTAAAACTCAAATAACTTTTACATGGGAAAGAATTGCTAATAAATGCTCTAGGATAAGTAAAGTCTTACCCGTACTTTCCCAACGTGATCGACGGAGGCGGAAACAGATTCCAAGTGCACGATCAGGTGATCCTCCAACGTTCGTTGATCCTCCTGAGCTCCAAAACTAAATCAAATCCTCCTCTACCGAATGAGGAGGCTACTGCACGTTTTAATAGAAAAAACAAACTACACGGCATGTACTCTCAATTACAAGGCATGTACTTTCCATTTTTTTAAGTTCTCCTCTGGCAGTTTCTTTCCACCACGGCACTATTCATATGTTGACATGAGTACACGGTGTGTATTCCTGATTACACGGCGTGTACTGTCGCTCCACTGGCAGCTACCTGCACCACCTTACTATTCACCTACCGACTGATTACACGGCGTGTAAATACTAAGTACACGGCGTGTAGTCAGGTTTTACACCCTTTATCACTGACAGTCCTACACGCCCCGTGTACTCATCCCATATGGCCAAAGTACACGGCGTGTGGAAAATTTCATGGCGTGTACCCTCAAAATTTTGGATTTTCCCCATTTTCCTTATTTTCTCAAAAATACTTAAGGAAAAATAAAAGGAAGAAACTCGTACCTCAAGAATAAGAATCGGGTTCTTACAAATTTCCCCCCTTAAAGTAATTTGTCCCTGAATTTCCCTTCCAAGGGTGGTGATGATAAAGTTGTGAACAACTCCGGCCACTGAACACGTACGTCGGTCTCCCACTCCTAGGTTTTGTCCTGCACTCGTCCATGCTGCCATAGCACACGTATGAGAGAAACCAACCAGCCTTGGATAACCTTTGTGATCCTATCCACAATACGAATCGGATACTCCTAAAAGGATGCATCGACCTGAAGCTCAACCTCCTCGGGCTGAAAGACGTGAGATGGGTCTGAAAGAAAACGGCACAACTGAGATACATGGAAGACGTCATGCATGGGTCGGTACCTCTTTGGTAACTATAACTGGTAGGAAACTAACACGACTCTCTCTAGAATCTCAAACGGCCCCACATACCTCGGTGAAAGTTTAACCTGTCTCCTTATCCGTCTGTGTCCCAACATCGGCGAAACACGTAAGAAAACCTGATCCCTGACCTTGAACTCCAAGGGTCATCTGCGGAGATCAGCATAAAATTTCTGATGAGACTGTGCAGTATCCATCCACTTTTGAATCAACTGGACCTACTCTGAAGTCTCCTACACGATATGTGGTCCCATTAAAGCTGCATCACCTGCCTCCAACCAGCACAAGGGTGATCAGTATGGTCTACAATATAAAGCCTTGTAAGGTTCCATCTCAATAGTTACCTGAAATCTATTATGGTAGGCAGACTTGACCAGGGGTATATGATTCTTTCAAGAGCCCCCAAATTCCATGACGCACGCATCATGTCTTCAAGAACATGTATCATACACTCTGATTGGCCATCTGTCTGAGGGTGGTAAGTTGTGCTCAGAAGAACCTGTGTACCCAGTTCCCTCTAAAAACTCTTCCAGAAATGAGACGTAAAGAGGACATCCCTATCAGAAACAGTAGAATGAGGGACCCCATGAAGACGTACTACCACTCCGATATACAATTTTCCATGCTCGTCAACACTGAAGGTCTCCATGATCAGTAAAAAGTGAGAAAACTTCGTGAGTCTATCCACAACAACCCACACGACATCATTACCTCAAGGTGACCTCAGAAACCCGGTCACAAAGTCCATCACGACATCATCCCATTTTCACTCCGGAATGGGTAACTACTGCAACAGTCTGGCTGGCCTCTAATGCGCCGCCTTCACCTGATGACAGGTGGAAAATATAGTAACAAAACCAGTAATCTCTCTCTTCATACCCGGCCACCAATACTGATGTCTCCAGTCACGGTAAATTTTGGTAACTCCGAGACGCACTTCCCAAGATGAAGCATGAAACTCCCGCATCAAATCATTGCGTATATCCCCTGGAACCTACACTCGTCCATGGATACAGAACACCTCATCACCACCTATAGTCTAACCAGAAGGAGGGTCCTCACTTGCCACAGACTCCCGTAGAACTAGGCCTTCTAAATCTGATATCCATCTCATCCTCACTCTATCTAAGAGGGTAGAAGTCACAGCTAAGGGAGAAATATATGTTTTCCCTTGATTATCGTACACCTCGAAATGCATCTCAGAGAACAAATCCATAAGCTGGCACTCACCATTGGCCTCATGAACTGCCTGTAACTGAGTCTTCCTGCTCAGGGCATCAGCAACTGAATTACCCTTACTAGGTGTATAGGCAAGCTCGAAGTTGAAGGACTGAAGGTATTCAACCCACCTTTGTTGTCACAAATTCAGGTCACGCTGGGTAAAGATATACTTGAGACTTTTGTGGTCAGTGAAAACCATAAAATGCTCTCCCAAGAGATAATGTCACCAATAGTGTAACGCATGAACAACTGTAGCTAACTCAAGGTCATGAAATGGGTAATCCCTCTCATGTGGCCTCAATTGCCGAGACCCATACGCAACAACTCAGTTTCCCTACATCAAAATTGCTCCCAGCCCAATACCTGGTGCATCATAGTAAACTGTATAGATATTCCCTTTCTCTAGAAGTATCAGGATTGGGGATGATGTCAACCTACCATTCATCTTTTGAAAGGTTGTGTTAAAATATTATGACCCAAAAAACATCACACCCATCTTATTTAAACCCGTCAATGGCGCTTCTAAGCGGGGGAAGTCTTGTATAAAATGACTGTAGTAAACAGAAAACCCCAAGAAACTCCATATCTCAAACATGTTCTTAGGCTACTCCCATGAAACTACTATTCTCGCCTTCTCTGGCTCTACTGCAACTCATGCCTCTGAGATAATATGACCCAGAAAGTTAATATGGTCCATCCAAAAGTGGATCTTTGAGATCATAGCATATAGTTAAGGCTCTCTCAGTGTAGTCAATATGATATCAAGATGGGTGGCATGGTTGTGTTGAGTGTGAGAGTACACCAAGATGTCGTCCAAAAAGACTACCACAAAAGAATCTAGATAAGGGTAGAACACACGATTCATCAGAGCTATAAAAACTGTTGGCGTGTTTGTGAGTCTGAACGGCATAACCAAGTACTCATATAGACCATATCTACTCGTAAAAGTAGTAAGTGGTATATCCGATGGTCTAACGCATAACTAATGATATTGGGATCTCATGTAAATCATCGAGAACACTCATGCTCCATGAAGTTGATGAAAAATATCATCAATCCTCAGTAAGGGATACCAGTTCTTGACCGTTAACAAGTTCATCTTCTAATAATCCACACAGAGTCTGAGGGTACCGTCTGCCTTCTTAGAAAATAGAACAGGCGAAACCCAAGGAGAAGTAATGGGTCGGATGAAACCCTTTCCATGGAACTCCTCTAACTGCCTCTTGAGCTCTTGTAACATAGGTGTATCTATATTATAAGGAGGGATGGACACTAGTGCCGCTCTTGGCACAAGCTCAATAGAGAAATCTACCTCTCACTCCAGAGGAAGACCTAAAAAGTCATCCGGGAAGACATCCCTGAAATGGTCAACTACTGGAGGGAAATACTTCTGAAAAGTCCCCATATCATTTAGGTATAAACTCGCAATATGGGCTTTCACTCTACCTCTCCCATGATGCTCGGGTCCAGTTCGGCTCACCTGGACATCCCATTCGTCCTTGTATAGAAACTCTCCGCCCACTGCTGACGTGAAACTCACCCTATGACGATAAAAATCCACAAAGGATCGAAAGCGTACCAACCAGTCCATCTTGAGAATGACATCATAGATCGTCATCTCCAGGACATAGAGGTCCCATATAAAGTGACACCAACCAACCTCTAGGGGAACTCTCTGCACTGACGTACACTAGGTGTTTTAGTCCCCAACAGAGTGTTTAGCATTATAACATCAGAAGAAGAAGAAACATAGTGCCCAAGGCTCTCTATAACAGGTTCAGATATAAATATATGTGTAGAACCCGTATCAAAAATTACTTAAGATAAAACAGAAGTTGCTAGAATAGTACCTCTAACAGTAGAAGGTATGGGATCCTTCTTCTGTTGGGTCTGTTCCACTGCATATGCCTTCCTAGTGTCGCGGCCCTACAACACAGCCTGGCTACCCTGAGCTGACCCACCCTGCTGCCTCTGAGATCCTGGTGTCTGGATACCATATTCACGACCACCATCTCTGCCTACACGCCCAAACGTATTCTAATTTTCTGACTAGTAAGAAGCTGCTGGTCCTGCTCCTGCATGTGGAGTCTGTACAGAACCCCTCTCACTAGCCACTGGTGGAAATTCCCAGCAAAAACGCTGAAGATGACCCATCCAACCGCAAGCTCGACACTCCACTAGGACACGTGGACACAGTGGTCTCGTGTGCCCCTCTTTACCACACTGATAGCACATGACCTGGCCACCTAAAGTATTCTTCTAGCTAGTACTACCACAGTGATAGAAGTCCATCTGTCAATTCCTTTTACTGGTAGAAATAGTACCAGAAACTAGTGTCGAACCACCCTGGCCCACACCACTAGCTTATTGCAGGTTTCACTGAGTAATCAGTGCCTGGTTCACAATAGAATGCACTATTGGAAACCTAAATACATTCAACAGTGCTCGGATGTCATATTGATGTCCATCCTCAAAGCATCTAGCCCTCAACATCTCATCACCCACCAGAATAGGTGCAAAACTCTTAAGCTTGGTGAAGCGAGCATAATAATCCATCGCTGACATGGCGCCCTACTAAAGATTCATGAACTCTCGAGCTCGATCTACCCACAGCACCTCTGGGAAGAAGAAGTCATAGAAGGCTACCTAAAAATCATCACACACCATGTCTCGGTGATGCTTGGATTGGGTGGTAACATCCCACCACCTCTTGGAGGAATCATGCAGCATGTATGTAGCGAGTTTGAACCTCCGCCCAGGAAGCATCTCACGATGTTTGAAAATAGACTGCAATGAATCCATCCATGACTCAGCAGCCTATGGTCCACCATCTTCTAAAAACGCAAGCGGATACTGATGCTGTAAAAAATGTGTCAACTCTTCCATAGATGTGGCAGCATGCGGTGCTCCCTGAAAGGTCTCCATAAACTACATGAAGCCTTCATGGAACTACGCATCAACGCATATGTACAATATAATGACTGATGCCGCATCTAGCTCTGCTGGAGGATCCATTAGTAGCCCATTTCCTACCACCTCTAGAGTATAATCGCCGCCTCTCTCCTGGAAAACAACTGGTGGTCGTTTCGAAGGCATGACTCTACAAGGTCAAACACACACCTTATATCAAGATTTATCAAAGACTGATAACGAGGAGGAGAAGAAAAGCATTCATTATTTACAAAACTTAACTACATGGTGTGTATAAATACTACACGGTGTGTTCTCACAATCCATACACATGGGCGTGTACTACAGCTTAATCTAGATGTGTATCCCCCAACTACATGGCATGTTGTCTTAACACACGGCGTGTACTTGAATCCTTCTTCCCTGCCCAAGTCCTTCTACACGGCTTAAGCAACACGACTATCCTAAAACAAAACTACATGGCGTGTTCAGATGTAGAAATGGCGTGTTCCCTACAGGCTTTCATTGGCCCGTGTTGTTCATGACACGACCTGTGTACCCAGGTCACAATACACGACGTGTTCCAAATAGACATGGTGTGTACAAGGAATCCCCAGACCGACCCGTGTTTCTTGCTACATGGCCGGCTATACAACTGACACTACACGGCGTGTTCTAGGCGGACAAGGAATGTACTAGGAAAGATAACACTGACCCATGTTGTTCGTGACACGACCATATACCTAGGTCAGACTACATGACATGTTCAAGTTAGATAAGGCATGTATGTCTTAAGGCTTCCTCCGACCGTGTTGTTAGTTACACAGCTAACATCGGGAAACACTACATGGCATGTACAACCGGTACACGGCGCGTTCCCAAATCCATTATCTACCTTGTGTCTCTACCAACATGGCCTATGACACGGTAAGAGACTACACAGAGTGCACTTAGGGTACACGGTATGTACCTAAAAATTTTCCATTTCTTCCCAAACAGAAGAACACACAGAGTGTGTCCATAGAATTACATGGCATGTATGCTGGGTTTTCCAGATAGTAAGCCTCAAAAACTACTCTGGAACCTAGAAAAACATGGAAACAAACACCTAAGTGCCAAATTATGATCTGTGAGGGTCTGTACTCCCCGCGAATAAAATTTTGGCATCTTATACATGTTATAACAAAATAATCACGTCGATGTTCCACAAAATTCCAGTCATTGAGGGACCATACTCCTCAAGAACCAAAGTTTGGCATTCATTCTATCAAAACCTCACACAACAATACGCTAACAAATAGATGGTATTTATCAAAGAAGCCATCACAACAGCATGATTTTATAACACAAATATCACCACAACATGCAATTTCTAATGTAGCTACATGGAATGGAATAATGCATGACATGTGATTTCTAATATGTTCTAAAATGATGCATGAGACAACATACCCTCATCTCATCAGGTTTTAACTAAATAGAACCCATTTATAACATATAAACAGCATAATCACAAGTGCATCACCAACGGTGAAAATCAAATCAACTGTAAAATTGAAAAATCAGAAAAATTGCAACACGAGGTAAATTGGATTTTCCTTATACACGAGTTAACTACTCCCAAGCACAGCTTATTACCAAATACCAATTTCTTCATATCCCTGAATATAGGCTCTAAATAGTAATTCAAAGAAAAGGAACCCCTCTGATACCACTTTGTAACATCCCGGATCCGAAAGCCACACAACGGGTGCCCCGAACCCGATTGGTCACATGACCTCAAGCGCATTTACCCAAACGCCAGAGGCAGCCGACTAGTAGTGAGGGCCTAGGTATAATAGTGGGGAAACTATTCCCTCATTTGTCAAAGTGTAGCACAGTAGAAAAGGTAAATAAAATACAACAACGAAAGCAGTAAACAATATACAATTGAATTGGACAACAGAAGTAAAAGGGAACCAGCAGTTATATATATAAAGATGCAGCATGTCACTAATTCAATAAAAGCATCCAGAATAGGATACACTGTGATGAATTACAATACAACTCAAAGTAAAAGGTACAGCCAAACAAAACAAAGTAGAGTAAATAGAACACAGCATCATCGCAAGACTAATCTCAGTCACATGCTCTCCTACTCCTCATCTATAATCAGGTACCTGTAGAGGGACCCTTCCCCCTATCGACACCTGTAGAAATATAATCTATTTGGGATTAAGACATGACCCAAATAGGGTGTGAGAAATAAATCCCAGTAGGCAGCCATCAAAGGCACGTGCCCAACTATTTGTGAAAACATGCTTCAACAGTGTGAAACAGTAAAATGCAATAAACTAAGTAGTACTCAAAAGTAACTAAATCAACCAGTTATATTGCAATTTTAATATTTATTTAACCATGCCAAGCCTGTGTTTTAACTTGGGAGGTATAACATATGAAAAATAACTATGGTAAATATTCCTGATAACATTGTCCTCAGACATACAATCCATACCCACAGGTAAATAGAATCGAAACCCATAGGTGTCTGCCCAGAGGCATAAAGAATATTGCCCACAGGCATCTGAGATGTCTCCCACAGGCACAGAAACTACTGCCCACGGGCATAGAAACTATTGCCCACAGGCATTAGAAAGGTTTCTCACAGGCTAAATGAAACACTGCCCTTAGGCTATATAAGTAATTGGGCCAAGCCCAACACATAATCAAGCAATTATATAAAACTCATGTTAAGGAAATTCAAAGCATGCTAAAATTCACGGTATACCCACAGGTATTCTGGCCAAATGGCTAAAAAGATGAATGAACCCCCAGGGTAGTCCTAGATCCAATTAGTGATCCTAAACAGCAGTTTTTAACTTATAAAAAGTTTATATATGAAATTATAGATAACTTTAAGAAAAGGACACAGCCATACGACACCCCAGACATGGGTTCGTAGCACAACGGTACACAAATTCAACTCAACAGTTGGAAATAAATACCAGACAACCTACCTCGATCATCTCTGGTCAGTATATGTGAATGATGCCTCCCAAATCATCCAAGAAAGATGTAGATCTGGGATAAATGTTTACCCATTCAAACTCAAATAACTTTCCCTTGGGAAAGAATTGGTAATAAGGGCTCTAGGAGAAGGAAATTCTTACCCATATGGTCCCAACATGATCGACGAAGGAGGAAACGGATTCACATTGCACGATCGGGTGATCCTCCAAGGTTCATTAATCCTCCCGAGCTCCAAAACGAACTCAAAGCATCCTATAATGAATGAGGTGGCTACTAACCGTTTTAAGAGAAAAAAAACGATGTGGCATGTACTCTCAAGTACACGGCGTGTACTTTCCATTTTTTAACTATTCATCTAGCAGCTTCTTTCCACCATGGCACTGTTCATATGTCGACATGAGTACATGGCATGTATTCCTAATTACATAGTGCATACTACCACTCTACTGGTGGCTACCTCCACCGCCTTACTGATCACCTGCCAACTAATTACACGGCGTGTAGTAATTTTTTACACCCTTTATCACCGACAAGCCTACACGCCCCTTGTACTCATCCCATATGTCCAAAGTATACGGTGTGTGGAAAAGGACATGGCGTGTACCCTCAAAATTTTGTGTTTTTCACCATTTTCCTTATTTTCACAAAAATAGTTAAGGAAAAAGAAAAGTAATAAACTCGTAACTCAATAGTAAGAACTGGGTTCTTACATCACTAAACCTACATCTCAGCATCAATAATTTCATATACTCTTGTGAACTGGGGTTATTATGGCCCTCATACTCTACACTAAGAGAACATTCCTCCCTCCCCTATGAATCACAGTGTGATGCGCCAATCAACAACCCTTAGTCTATCCTTCCTCTATAGTGTGACCTCATATCGTGTTCTATTTTTAAACCATCAAACACCCCTCTTCCTTTTTTTGTGTCACCCACTCAATTGAACCCTAGTAAGTTAACATACCTCATCACCCATCCTTAAGAAATATGTTTAAAATGGGTTATAAAATTTCTCTAAATGTTTAGGTTTATTATCTGAATAATTAGGATCATGGGTCTATAGAATATAAAATGGTTTGAATAATTTCAATTATGAATATGGTCTTTAATAATTTAGAAAATAGGTTTTTCAATCATTACATATTTTGTCTTATTTAATTTATTTATCTTAAATATATTTATTTAGTTTTTTAAAATAATGTTTTGTTTTTGTTTTTTATTATGTATATAATAAAATAAATGGTCAGAAACCTTTTATTAAAATCAAAATAAACATAGAAAAGATGATGGGGTCAGACAATGAAAATATACCCTCATTTGGCACAGTAAGTGACAAAGTTTTTTTATAATCCTAGTCTGAACATCTAGGATCACATTATGCCAAGCCCCAAATTTATTTTAACATTCCCACTACCTCAAAATATTATATGTCGGCCTGTCTTATAAATCATAACACACTGCCAATGTCTATCAGGATATTTTGATTCCTCCGAGTCACTCACAATACCACAAAAATTCCTCATTATATTTTGAATTTCAACATAATTAATTTGATCCTCTTCGTCACTAGAATGATATCAAGGATCATTAGTAGAGTCTAGAACTCTAATATGCTGTAAATAGACACATGTTCCTTGTTTATATTTTCTTATTAAGATAGTTGATCACTTATTGTTACCCATTCCTCATGTTTACTTGCTAATGCATCCAGCACTTGAATTTTTTTCTGGAATAAAAGGCTCAAAAACTTCATCTCCTTAACATGAAGCAGGGCCTAGTGGAACTTCACTTGTTGGAGCATATTCCTCAAAACAATTTGATATTTCTAAATGAAATCACCCCATTATAATGATCCAAGAGACTTGATTCTGCCACTGATGTAACTATAATACCACCATGATGATCCAAGGATATATCTAAATAGGTTGTTCCCCCTTGTATAGATTGTCTACGGGAAGTCAGCCATAAGGAGTTCCCTTGGATACTTTCATCCTTTTATTATGGATAAAAACTTTGGGACTATATATATATATAAAAATATTAAAGTATATTTAAAATACTATTTTTTATTTGTAATTTCTAATGTTAATGTAATCCAAAAATATAACTAAAAACCACACTTATGACTCCATTTTATAAAAGAAAAGTACAATGGAATCCCTTATTTATTTTCCCTATGAGATTAGGTTTAACTATTCCAACATTGAAATATTAATATATTTATAATAATAATTTTAAAAAGGTTTATTCATTCTCTTGGAGGCCAAACCAAGGACTTGAAACTTATTAGAAAAAGAAAAAAGTATGGCGGAAGGAATGTTTCAAACATGACACAAAATGCCCATATTGAAACAAGGCATCACTTCCTTTTAGTACCCCTATATCCCATATTCGAAGGAAATGTGCCTCTTTCCTTTGGATCTCGGTCCATCCACTATGTCTTGGGTTGTGTGGGATCATCCTCCTTTTAATATACTGACATAGAGGATTCATTAAAGATAGAAAAAATTCTAAATTTCCATGATATCTATTGATAATTTATGTCTAGGTTGAAACAAAATTCCTCTTCAAAGTTAATTTCTAGTAGTTTTTATACTGTTAAATAGTCACTAAATACTAACACATCTGACTACATCATGGAAAAAATGACCTCCAACTATGAGAAGAATTAGTCCACCACTTCCTTATTGGTTCCTTCTATTTGCCTTTCACCCTACCAGTCTTCTGGAACAGTTAATTTAACATCCTTATGTCATTTAACAATTCATTCCTCATTTTTGGCCTTACCAATTCATTCATAAGAATTATTTATATGTTTAAAAAATATAGATCATTTCATTTGAGGTTCTTGATATCATTCTCAATACTAATAGGATTTGTAGCCTGCAGGGGGATGGGAGATGACTGTACCAACAAGAAAGATGTCAATGTTTATCTAGATTTCCAAGGGATAACTAGTTTGAAACCCTCATCGTCCATTAATTTATTGTTTCCATTATACAAAATTTCATGTTTCATGGGTGGAAAACAAATTTCTTAGTCATATTGGTGATTCATGTGATAGGGTCACCTACTTTTACACAAACGTTATAAGAAACCATGGGTGAAACATCCTCCATTCCTAATTTTTCTTTGCACTTAGCAGGAGCACCAACCATACCACCCTTATTTTAATTCTTCATTTGAAGTGACACCAACCAAACCATTTTTCCCTTTCCTAACAATATGATTATAATAGGAATACTCAATAATATCAGGCACAGTTTTTTGCTTATAGGGTGAATTTTTTCAGGTGAGTGAATCACATAAGAGTCTTCTTTTTCATCCTATTATGAATCTAAGTCCCTAGGATGACCATCTATAGTGAGATTTCACAACTTGGATCCTCCTTTAAGAGACTTTTTTTTCAATAGAGCCTCCCTTTCCCATTGACTACATTCATCCCCCTTAAAAGCTAAATCATCCCATGAACTATCCATGTTCTATAGTAGAGGAGCATGTAGACTATTGTGTAGGGAATCATCAAAATCTACACCCTGGCCCTCAGGATGAGGGAGTACCACCTGTACATCAGACCTATACATAATAATGTTAGATAATTGTCCCTTATCAAAATCTATAGAGTATTTTTCACCATCAACAATGTTAGAAAAATATTTAATTTCATCCCATTTAACTTTCCCTACCCATCACCAATAGATAAACCAAAGTTATTCCAAGACAGAAACTTTCTATCAAATGCGTTAATTGGTTTTTTATACTTGAACTAGTCAGCCGAATTCCCCACATTCTTACAATTATAGAATTTCATATTCATATTACAAGAGTTATCCTGGTGCCCAATGTTGTCACACCTAGAGTAGAAGGAAGGAATCTTCTCCATAGATATCAAAATCTCAAATCGATACTCATCAGTAATAAGGATAATATGTTCAGTGAGGGGGGAAAGAAAATTGACCTCAATAAAGATCTAACAATGTGACCAAATCATTACTTTTCGGTCTCTTTTTCAAACATGAGGGGCATACCCACCACTGAGGCAATGTCCCAAAGAATATTTAAATACCAAAGAAAATAAATTAGACCCTTGATTTGGAACTCACCTGTGAAAAAGTGTTCTTGATTTTCAAGGGGTAAAAGAAAGGGTCCAAGTTCTAGATCTTAAGCAGGTAACGCTTAAGGGACACCATCTTGAATCCCCATGATTTCAATTTAATGAATTCCAATGGTAACACGATATGAAAAAAAACATTATAATGTTTTTTCATCTATAAATACCCCTAAATTGAGGGTTGATAGGGTTTAAACCCTGGTTGATGTAGTGTTACAGGGGAGCCTTTATCAATTAGTTTATACCCCAGTTATAAAAAACAAACAATTAATAATTAAAAATACTTTTAGTATATTCATAATCATTATAGGTTGAGGGGGTTACAAACTACAAACAACACAGACACCCAGACACCCTAGTGGGTTGAGAATCATCACTCCCCACAATATTAACAATAATAACTATAATTATTAGTATAATTGAAATAACATTAAATATGTTATTAATTAATTATTGATAATGAAATTATCATATTATTATTTATATTGTTAAATAATATAATTAATAATATACTTATAATTAAAAAAGATAATTAATAAAATACTTAACATTAAAATAGTTACATAAGATCCAACAAGTGGAAACACAAAAGATCCACCAAAACAGTGAAAAAAATGAATCCAACCCACTAGAATCACAAGCACCAAATCTGATTTCAACGTCCTCCAAGCATATACCAGCTGGAATTTGAAAGACAAGCATGAAATAACCAATTCCCAATAAATGAAAATTGATGGTCATAAAAGACCTAGAATAATTCAATCCAATGCAAAAGAAATCCAACAAAACATTCAGTCATTTAGAACCCCTATTATAATGATCACCTTGACCACCAATCACATGAGTAAATATTCCTCATCTATAATTTTTGACTTTTTTTCATGAGTTATCATTATATTAAGATTCCACCTCAATTAGGGAATAATACTCATGAAAAGATTCTACACTTTGTTAGAATCAACCTTTAGGATCTGTGGGAGATCACTAAGAGGGGGGTGAATCAGATATCAATTTTTTCTAAGATCTTTCAAAGAACATCCATCGCCACTTTTTAAACTGTAGGTACATAATCTTTCTCCACTTCTATATACACACACCAACATTAGGGAACACAAAATATTTACATGGTTCACCTCTCAATGTAAGAAGGCAAGTCATTGGTGTGATATGGATTCCTCTAGGATCACACGACCCACTAGAATCATCATGTGATTATAAAAAAAGGGTATAACCCTAAAAAGAGGGCTTATATGTCTCCCAACAATGCTTAGGTGCATTCTGTACATAAGTGTATCAGGTGATTTATAAGGATACATGTTGGTAATAACTGAATAATTTCCAACCAAATAGACTTCCTCTATGTCATTTATTTGGTTGTTTTATTTCAATTATTCTCTAATTTCAAAGCATAATGAAATCATAACTTCATATTTAATCAATCATATGTGTATGTTTTATCTTCACTTTGTATATATAGCACACGCACACAATAAATCTGAACTTCTTCTCCTTCTTCCTTCATTATAACTTGGATAATAATAAAATATAATTTTCTGTGCGCATATTTAGAACTTATTTTATTCACTTCCCTCACTCTTCTCCTTCCTTCAACTATTTATATCTTTCCATAACTACAATTTTTATATCTACATAGCAGTCACATTTTTTGAACATTCAAATTTGAATTCAAAATTCAAATTCAAATACACTTGTTCAAACACAACCCTTAGATCATATTCCAATTAATCTTTTATATAAAATTAGAATTAGTAGTTATAATTTGGTTAGAATAATCACCAAAACTATCATATAAATCCATTTCATGAAGGCCATTAGTACTACCTATTCGTCCGCTTTCATCAAATTTCCTCAACCTTTGTGGCATATCATAGTAGTTAAAAAGAGTTATTTTTAAACTAATTGAACACATTATGAGAAGATGAAAGTACTAAGGAATAGTTTTCTTACATATTTCAATGGCATGAAAAAAATTATCACACTCCTTTATAGTGTGGAAGCAACCCATTAAACATTAACTTTGTCCTTGTGGTGTCTTACATAAATTACACCATAGGATCCTTCAATATTCCACCAAAAAAAATTTTCCTCTTCTCTGTGGCATGGTCCTTATTCCCTGGAATAAACACATCATCTTAACATCCATTATTAAATGGTAAAAATTTAAGGTGTAAAGGTCTTCAATATTATTTATACATAAAAAAAATCAGAAACTTCTTTATAGCATATCCATTTATTATGGTGCGAAGTCCTACAAATAGGTAGGGCCACCAAAAAACTAACTCAGTTTCCTTTGCAGTGTAGTATCTGATTTATAGTGAAAAATTATTCCTCAATCACCTTCTATAGAATAATCACAAGATCAATGGAATGAGACTAATTATTTTGATAGTTTACATAATAAAATATATTTATGATATCTAAACATTTTAAACCATATTAATCTTTAAATAAATTAAATATCAAAACATATTAACCTCATAAGAAATGTGAGTTTCAATATGATTTATTCATTGACAATAAAATCCAATATAATGGATCACATCCACTCCCATCCCTTCTTCAAAAAAATACTCATAAGATCATTTCAACACCTATTAGAAATAATAATCTCCCCCTTGGATTTTGTTTTCAGACAAGGAACATAAATCCCTTTCAAATACTGAATTATTAGTAATGGATCACCATTAAATAATTTTAAGCCTATTTGAGTGAACTCGGTGTAGAAAACATGGACATTGAATAAATAAATCAATGATATCAATAATAAGTGATATATATTCAATTTTTCTTTAAACCAAAATATCTAGAACCTTATTGATGATGAGATACCACATGAAAATGGTGATATTCTATTTGAAAATAGTTTAATCGTATCGTAATTGATACTTTTTCATCACCATCAAAAAGGCATGAAATCAGTTCTCAAAAGAATTCATGTAGGAACATCGAAAAACTATTATAATGGTTAACACACATAAACAATGATAAAATCACATCTTTCCCCTTTTAAAAACTTCCCTAGTTATTTTCTCACCTTGGGTAAGTAAATTGTTTATAAATAAACACTCTAAATAGATTTATATAGTCATTTTTCTCCCCCTTTGACACTGGTATCCAAAAAAAGATGTGAGAGGATACTTTTACACCCTAAAATATCCTCTATATGGGTGAGGTTAAACTCCCAACATCAATATTAGATTTTTTATATGCATTATTTGATAGGGTCTTGGTAACCATATAATCTATATAATCCTTTAGAGGAACATACTTCAGATTCAATTAATTTCTATCTATAAGATCCATGATAAATTGATATTTAATATCAATGTGATATATTCTTAAATTTTGAATATGATTACTTGATAAATTGATTGCCCTTTGATTATCACATCCAAAAATAAGTGGTGGATTCATCTCAACATTTCAATCTTCCAATTGTGACTTCATTCACAATAACTAAGTTTTGGAATGAGTTCTAGAAACATATTATACCTCAGTAGTTCTTAATGTCATAAAAAAATTTCTTATTGTGACAACACATGCATATTTCACCCAATATGAACACACTAACTAATTAAGAAATTATTCCCTTATTTTTAGAAAATATTATGCCATATACATAAATTATAACAAATAATGGTACAAATTTTTCATTTTTGATGTAGAGATTATTTTCCATTATTCCATTTCTAAAATTTAACCTCTTCAAGTAGGAATCTGGTTTAGAATACCAATCTATTAGATATTACGTCATCCCATATAAATCATTATTTTACCTTCAAACATAACAAAATATTTTCTCCACAAAAGAACCCCCATGGTTTTTAAATGCAAACCTACCCTTATAATTCACCATTGAGGAAGGTATAATTAAACTCCATTTTAAAAATATTGTATTTCCTTTGTATATACATATCAAGATATATTAAAATAGTTTTGATCCTTGCAACTAATAAAAAAATTTATTTACAATTCACTCATCAACCTGTGAATAGACTTTACATACTGTCCTTGCATTGTTTCTCACTAAATATCTCTTTTAATTCAAATTTTTTGAATAACAAATTTGTTACTAACAAAATTTTCTCTTAGAGTCTGGGAACTAACAACCAGGATTCATTCTTTTCAATTTGTTCCAATTATTCATGCATTACAATAACCCACCCTTGATTATTTAAATCTTCTTTAATATCTTTATGTTCAAATTGAGAATGAAAATTAATTATTATATTTTTTCTCATATTTTTCTTAGTATATACAAAATTTCCATAATTTATAATTATTTCTTAGACATAAAATTGTTTTTTCAGCCTTGAATGAGATGAATGTGATGGTCCCTCATCACATGAAATATCTGAATCTTAATCCCCAACATATACATGTTTAACACTTTCAATAATGACTGTAATGTAATAACATTTTCTATTAAAAATAGAATCATCATCATCACTTCTGGAACCTACTTTATCATGTGAAATTTCTTTCATTTATTTTTCCAATGCTTTCACATAAATATAATAAATTATATTTTCATTTTATTATTGAATAAATGATAACATCATACAATTGGAGGATATCCAATAAATATCCAATATTTTAAAAATTTCTAATATACTCACAATTTACCTTGATAATAAAGCTATTATCAAACACATGAATATACTTCAAACATAGATATTTTCTATAGTAAATTTCATAAGGGGATATATCCAAATTTTGTATGTATAAATGTATATTTTTTATATGAATCAGTATACCAAGAACTTGTCTTTAAAAATAACAATAAGTATCATTATCGATCAATATTTTCCTAGAAATATCCTCAAAATACCTATTATTACATTCATAGACACCATTTTGTTGTATTTTTTATGGTGTATTGAGTTCATATTGAATTACATGATTATCCATATAATTTTCAAATTTTTTATTTACAATCTTAGTTCCATTGTTTTCCATGATTTTCTTAAGAGAAAAAACAAAATTCTTTTATACACCTCTATGAAAGAATTTAAATATTTTTTGGGCCTCACACTTGTGTTTCATAAATATAACATGAGTAATATGAGTGGATTCATCAATGAAGGTATTCAAGTGTGTATCTCCTTTGGTTGATTGCTTCCCCATTGGCCAACAAATGTTTTAATTAATGGGATCCAAATCATAATATGATTAAATCTCTAACTTCTTCTGATAGGTGATAATAATATTCACCTTTTGGCATATGTTGAGCACATCGAGTCTCATTCACCTTTCATAAAATGAAAATCATTGATATTATCTCCTCAACAGATCATTCTCATCTTATTTTTCATAATATATCCAAGATTTTATGCTATAATTGATTATCTTCTTTCATTATTAGATAACATGAATTTCATGCATCACCAACTTGAAATAAATCTCATTTGTTCCATTAACCATTTTTCATAATTCTTGAATCCTCTAGGTTATTAACCAAGAACCCATCCTTACTAAACACTAATTCATTTACTTCATAAAAAATTATGAAACACTAGACATTTTATGAGTTAGTACATAAACATAAAGAGTGTTTTTAAATTTTATATTTTATTTCCCAATAACATTTGATCCAAATCCTTTAGCTTTTAGTGGCCCATAATTTTGAAAATTAACTAATCCTCTATTTCACTTAACAATATATTTATATATTTAAAAATATTTTTTCATATGGAATCATCATCCACTATCCAGGATCTGTGACCTTTCCCTTTTTTATGCTTCAAGTGCCACTTAAACTATTAAATCTTTCTATTTCACTTTTATTTTTTTCTTATGAGGATTCTGAGTATTAAAACTCATATTTTTTATTGGGCTGGTAGATTTGTGATATATTAAATTGTATGGTGACCAGTATGACCAAACCTTCAACATAATTATTCAATTAAATCAAGCTCATTCTATTTATTAAGAATAAAATATGTAACCAGTTTCTAAGCTTAATTATTTTGAGAAGGCTGGGCTCCCCAAAAATTTTGTTTCCCAAACATTCCGAGAATGTTTAATGTTTGTGGTTGAACCAAAACATTTTTTTTCTATGTGCCTAAAATCTCCACAATAAGAAATTTATCTATAAAAAGAATATTTTTCATAAAAAATTGATGTTGTATAGAAATTTATTCTTGAATTCCAACATTCTCCTGATAAAAAATTTTAAATCATTTTTTTGAACCAATATTTTATAGAAATTCTAAAATCATCTTCTTAATATTAGAATTATTTTCAACCTTTCTAAATTCTTTAGTTACATCATATTTTAAAACATTTTTTAGATTCCCATAATTTTCTTATTTTTAAGACTCATTTGATTTATCTATAAACATGATTCTTTTTTAATTGAATATTTTTCTTTGAATTTGAATCCAAATTTTCAATATTAATTCCGTATTTAAAATAATTTTTTTTCTTATTCTTATTATTTCTTATTTTAACACTCCTATTTATATTGAATATAAACACCAAAAATATGTCTTGAAAGGTTTGATTTTTCTTCAACTTTTATTGGTTTTTTTAACATGCTCAAGATCATTCTCCACATATTTTTACTTTAATTGTTACTTCGTATTCAAGATATTTAAATCATAAAAGAACTTCTTTATATTTTAAATTATTTTCCCTAAGGGAATATAGAATTATATCTAAAAGGTGGGACGAATTAGTCTTTTAAAATAACGTAAATTTAAGGGTCATATCATAGTTTTAATGTTATCTTAATACAAAATAAAAAATAAAAAAAATGATCACAATAATTTGTAAATTAGTTATAATATAAATGATCCTACTTAACTATTCACTACACTTTTGAAATGAGAAATATGGAATCCACTATAATGGAAACTCTAAATTTTGAAGGAATATCACAACCATTTTACAAACACCTTTTTAATCTTTAGAGGCACAACCTAAGGCAAGATATTTTTTTTACACAAGTTATATTGACCAAGAAACAACATTTTGTTGTTTTGGTAGAAACTAAACCTACATTTTAATCAGACCATGGTACAACTAAATCCCCAAAATTATTTTAGATTTGGAAGAACTCAAATTACCCTTCTCTTTCCCACCTGAAAGCACAACCCAAATCTGGAATTTTTTTTGGGAGAAAAACCCCAGTTTTCTAGATTTTAATAAGTAGTATAATCTAGTATATTTATGCACACAAAAAAATAATATAAATAATTAAAAAAATATAACTATATGATATCTTCATGGTATTAGTGTTGAGGTAGTGAATTACTCTTCAGTAGGAAAGGATAAAATGATTGATGAACATTTGAGAGTCATAGTTGATCATAAAAGTATAAAAAATTTGTACAGTTTAAGAAAATACTCAACCTCATGTATCTTATATTGTTTCTATAAAATTTATATATATATGTTTTCTTCTTGCATAACATATTTCAAATTTTAAGACCGATGCATCTTTATTTTTCCTAAATAAAGAGTTGAGAATGTAACTTCAACAAACTACTTTGACTTTTTCCCTAAATATTTTCTAAATATTAATCCATTTATAAATGAAAAATAATTTTTGTATGATTCTTCACTGATATTTTGTAAAATAAATATTAATTTTACATTAAAACTAATTAGAACAGCTAATATAGCATTACATTATAAGTAATAATATCCTTGGAAAACTCTTTGATAATATACAAAACCAACTCTTCATATTTCATCCGATTTGAATTTGAAAATATCAGGTTCCAAAAAAATCAAGATAGATATCTATACATGATTAATCCAGTGTGAATATTGTTTAATTCATTATAAAACAATCAAAAACATGGTTTCAAGTTGTCTATTTAAATAATATGTAATTTTAGAACATATAAAGCCTTAATAATATTCATAATAGACTTGAAATAAATGGAAACAGGAAATAAAATAAAAAAATATAGTTTAATTATAAATATTATAACAACCTATAGGAAATCACAAAACCACAAAGAAAAATATAACTAATTGGGTGATTTTCAAATATCTAATTCCACATTTCCATTTTCACATAGCTATTTCAATATATCTGGTTCTCATTACATAAACAATTCTCACCACATAGTCATTTTTATATAGGAAAGTAATTCACATAGCTGAATTTAGGTTTTCCTATGAAACTTTAACTACCCATATTTGGGATATACCCACTACGTATGGGTAATATAATTTTACCCTTATGCGGTATACTACCCTTATACTAGTATTTCAACTTCTAGATTTCCTTTATATGAGACATAGATTAACCTTAGGAAGCTTTTAAAAATATGTCGGTAACCTTATACATATTATACCAACCTTTATGTGAGACTCTGATTACCAATATGTGGGTTTTTGAAGTACACAGGTACCCTTATGCTAGTATGGTTCGACCTTATATAATTTAGGAGGCACCCTTACATGAGTCAAACCTAAATGATTTACCTTTATTGAGACAATAGAATTTTTTATTACCATAATGAAATAATTGAAGTACCTTTATATAATTATTAATTTTTGTGTGGTTATTTTTTGAAACAATTGAAGTACCTTTATGAAACTATAATAATTTTCTGTTCAACTTTACGCAAGTCCATAAAAATAGTACTTACAATTACAAAAATTATAGAAATAAATTATTACACTTATGAAACTCATAGAAAAAACAGTTTACCCTTATGTAACCCATAACAACCTATGTATACCCTCACAAAACTCTATAAAACAATGTATAAATGGAATTTAAATGTATAAATGGAATATTTAGCCTAGTAAATCAATATAAAGCATGAATTATATGTTATAAACAATACAAACATGAAATCTAAAGATATGTTAAGTAAAAAAAATAATATATAACCTTAGTTAAGAATTATTTAATCAATACATAAGATAAAAAACTAAAGATAACACTTAATTAAAAAGGGTGATAATGTTAAAGTGAATCCTTGGATCACATTACTATTTATGTTTTAAAAATTACAAAATACCATATTATGATTGACTATAATTTTACAATGTTATAGAGACAAGTCTATGTTCAATTTTTTTCTTGATAGTATCCATAAATAACATGTTTTGGTAATAGATGAACATCACTATATGCAAATTTTGGTTCATGGTGCACATCAGTACTCTAATACATTTCAACCTTAGAATCAGAATAGATATGTTTGTGAACATAATATTTCAAATTAAAAGTAGATGTTCCCAAGTGAATTTCTGCAATTATATATTCTTATTTTACATATTTATAATTTTGAACTAAAATAAATCTTTTAGGTTGAATATTCATGTTATGTGTCATCATATCATCTTGACTCTAAATATGTACATTCAATAGCATGTAACAAATAAAATTAGTATATTCATCATGTGTACATGTGAGATTAATCTGATCTTCACTTAATATAATTTTTCTGTTTGAGGGGGCTTATATTACATGTTTTGTTGTCTCTCCTATGAATACTCTACCAATATGAAAAGTTATTAATGTCATTTGAGTCCTAGAATCGTCAATTGAATTACCAAAAATAATAGCAATAGTTTATCTTAAGTTGACCAGGTCACCATGAATATTAATTTGAGAAAAACATAACCTATATATCCGCGAAGAACCCTTGCAAATAAAGGGGAGTAAAAAAGATGTGGATTTTACTCTAAAGGTTATGAATCGATATAAAAGTTAATTCTGAATATCTTTTTTTTTAGTGGAAATACCTTACTAATATATATATATATATATATATATATATATATATATGTTTGTGTGTGTGTTTTTGTGTGTGTGTGTTATTTTCTAATACATGAACAATGTAAGTTTAGATAAAATTTATTTCCAAAAAACTTTTTTCCAGGACTTAATGAAATAACTCATATGGTACCACAATATTTTCTACATAATAAAATGTGTTTAACTACTTCCATAAGTATTTTTATGAGATATCAAGCATATTATGTTCATAAAACATTATCTAAAACATCTTTTTGTGGTGAATAGAAAGTAATGATATATTCTGTCATAGAAATTCCTTCTTGTAAATTCATTTTAATGGGTAAATCAACCATTTTCCCTTTTGGATTCGACATTAATCCTATCATACCTACTAGTTGGTGTACCTTATATGCATTTACTCAAGATCAAAAATAAATACATTATTTAGATGACATTAAAATTATAATTCATCTCAAAATTAGGATCCATTTCTTATTATAAAAATTTAATTTTTTATACCATATCTCAATATATTAATGTAATTAGTGAATGTGATCCAATGATCCAATTCATCATTCTCCCCCTTTTTGATTAAGTGTTATATTTAGATTGTTATCTCATTTATTGATTAAATAAAGATTAATTTTTGTTATTTCTTATTATTATCAACTTAACATTTCCTTATATTACATGTTTTAACCATTTATATCATGTTCCTGAAGTTTAATTTTGAATTATAAGGCTAAATATTTATTTTAAATCTTTAAATAAAATTTATGAATTGTTTTTATAGTATTATGTATAGTTAATTATAGGTTTCTATGGGATGTGTAAGGGTAGATGGTTTTTTCTATGAGCTAGATAAATATAAAAAAATTATATGTTTTATAAGGTTAGGTACTGTTTTCTATACTTGCATAAAGATAGCCATAAAATTATAATAGTTTCAAAAAGGTACTTCTATATTCAGTAAAGGTAACCTATGAAAACTAATCCTTGTATAAAGGTACTTCAATAGTTTCCTAAAGATAACCCATAAATTCTATTTCCTATTAAAAAATAAATCCCTGAGGATTGATTCACATAATAAAACATCTCTACTTATGTAAGGGTCATCCATACCTATGTAAGGGTTCCATTTTATTTCCAAAATCCTCATAATGGTAATATGAGTCTCATGTAAAGGTTAGTATAACTTGATTAAGGTTAATAGTGTATGTATAAAACCCATTTAAGGGTAATATGAGTCTCACATAAAGGTAACATAAGACTTCCAATACTTTCATAAGGAGAGTATTCCATATAAGGGTAAATGTGTGTTACTCCTATGATGTATGTATATCTCACATAAGGGTAGAAAAAATTTCCTAAGAAACATATATTTTACTACATGAACAATTTACCAATGTAAAAACTGATATGTGGTAAGAATTATAAATGTAATTAGAATCAGATATATAGAAATGGATATGTGAAAAAGGTTATGTGGAATCAAATACATAAAAATAACCTTTATAGTTAAATTTTTCTACATGGTTCTATGAGTTTCTATAGGTTTTTATAAAATTTGGAATTATACTTAGTTTTTCATTTAATTTCATATTACATTTTTTTTTATTTTATTGTGAATAATATTAACGGTTTAATTATTTTAAAATTTCATATTAATTATCTATAATCTATAGGAACATGTTCCCATTACGTATAAAATTCACCCCTGGTTATACTATCATCTTCCCTTTGGGACCAACAATTAGAATCATAGATTGACTCCTATCTTGATGTATTAATAGTCAATGGGAAAATATATTATTTAATAAGAAATGAATGATTTTTGAATGATGGATTGATACATAAAATACCACCTCATTTTGATGGTACTGACTATGTCTATTAGAAATCTTGGGTGGAAGAATTATTAATAAAACATAGCATTGATCATTGGACAATCATGGAAACACATTACAAAGTGGATAAAGGTTAACCCAGATCATTACTTGTAAATGATGTAGAAAACGATGTTTTAAATTTCATGGGGATGAATATTTTATATTATGAAATCAATATATGTTTTTATATTCATCTTTCTATGTGAAAAAATACACATAACATTTGGAAAATCTAACTATTTTGTCATCTACACTAAGGTAAGCTAATTAGAAAAAGTCAGACATGTTATGAGTTAAATATCAACAATAAACTATTTATCAAATTACATATAGATATACTATTATTATAAATGGTATAAGATATTTAAAATAAACTATGGAAAATCTTTTTCATATTGAAAGATTTATCAGTGAACTTCCTAAGATCTGGCATGCTAAAAATTATGATATAGTAGAAATTAAAAATTCCAAGGAATAAACTCTTTATGAATTGATTGGATAATTATTTCAATATGAATTAGATCCTAATAATATTTCTAAAGAATTATAAAAAAATAATGGAATCCATTTTAACTCAAATTTTTTATACTTGCTCTTGTGAATCTAAGTTATAGAGTAGTGATAGGAATTATATTGTATATTTTACAAAGGGATGATATATAAGAAATAATGGATACGCATAAGATCGGAAAAATACTTTCCTAATTATGATTTCATTGAAAACAAGAAAGTTAATTTAATAAATAATTATTCTCAAGATGAAATATATTATGAGTGAAGAAAAATTGTCACATTAATAATTACTACCTAAGATTAAATAAGAAAAAATAGGAGGAATAAATACAATTAATAAAAAAACAAATGGAATTTAGATAGAGTTTCATTGAGGATCCATGTTTGGATAAATTAAAGAATACATCAAATAAATTAAATGATTCTACTTATTATACTTCCCCTAAATCTAATTATGAAAAACCTACTATAGAGGAATTTATTAAATATATTGATAGACTTGATAATAAAAGTAAAAATATCACCAGTTTGTATAAGATCCTTAAGACTCGGGTGAATTATTTCTTATGTAAAATGAAGAAATGTTTATAGAAAAATTTATATTATACACATATAGATCTATATTTTTCTAAACAAAATCTACAAGCTACTCATGGTAAAAATGAAAAATTAAAAAGGGAAACTGATTTAATGTAAAATTTTCATAGATATGAAATAAGGAATTTTTATAATGTTCTTAAGGATAATGAATATATCCTAAATAAAATTGAAATTTTAGAGTCATACCTATCCACTTTTGTTTAATTAATAGAAAAATTTATCAAATTATGAGTTTTAATTAAATGAAAAAAAGGAGATATGGAATTTTTTATTATAATATTTTACTCAAAATGTACAAGAAATTAATTTTTAAGTGCGCTAATGGATGTAAATATATTGTCGTTTGTTTTAGATGTCAAATGATAGGTCATTATGAAATTGAGTGTTCTGTGACATTTCCTCAATCTTTTGTACATACTAATGATTGAATTTATAAGTATTTTTCTTCTATATTTACTATAAACAAATGTTTTAAATCATTTTGGATTCCCAAGTATTCATATAATAATCCCATTGGACCCCAATTTTCATTGGTACCAAAAAAATTATTAAATATTTTTAGAGGAACTTTTTCATAGAAGTATCAAAAAGGATATTTCGTACATGGATATTGTATAAAAAATACACATTAAAGGTGATATATGAAACATTATATCATTCAATAAATTTTATTGAGATAATGTTACTTTGGGTGATAATTTTAAAGGAAATGTAAAAGCTTTTGGTGATGTTGGAATTTCAAATTATCTTATTATTTATAATGTTTTATATGTTTAAGTATTGAAACATAATTTTGTAATAATCTCGCAACTATGTAATGATGATTTTTTTAAAATTAAAATTGATAAATTAATTTTATTTAAATATAAATCTATTTTGTTTTATGGAAACAAAAAATACAATATTTATTTAATAATTGTTTCTGAATTGACAGATAAAAATATAAAATGTTTGAATAATATAAAATCTAACAACAAATTTTGTAATAGGAGGTCGGGAAATGATAATTTCATGTTGATGATCAAGCTTCCAAAGAACCAATGATTTTTGAAGTTACCTAAATTTAAAGAGGATAACATATTTTTTGTGAATCCCACTTGATAGGTAAGCTACATGAAAGAAACTTTAATTAAATTGATGAAGTACAAACTATAAAGCCTCTTAATATTATTAATTTGTGTTTATATAGTATTATTAAACATGTAAATTTATGTGGTAAGAGATATGGATTTTTTGTAACACCCCAATCTTCCATGGTATGTTTCCCTTTGAATAATATAATAGCTTGTGTTATACACAACTTCGAGTTCAAACACACCACAATCAATCAAACCAGCTGTTATGAATAGTAATACCCACTTTTTGAAATTTTATAAATTTTATATTTAGAAATTGAATTCATTTTTGGATTCGGAATATCCAAATTATCTTAGGTTCAGTTTTTTGTATTTTTCTGAAAACATCCATTTTTTTATGAATAGTGAAAAACACTGAGTTATTGTTTAAAACTGACTTTTTATTAAAATAATTATTTATTTTATTTAAAATTATTTTAGGTCAAAATAGATACATAATACCTATATATGTTCAATTTAATTCATTGGAGTCATTTTATATTGAGTTTAGATATATAAAAATTTTATTGAACTTTTTACTGTCGTTTACCCACCTCCTAGGAGCATTTTGAAATTTGTATAAAACATAATTTCACCACTTTTGTGAGTTGAATTTCAAAAATCTGAGAGATAGTTGATATTAGTAAGTAAAATGTGGTTCAATAAGATGAAAATAATTTTTGGTGAATAGTAACTTTTTACATTTATTGACCACGGTTAAAAGTAAATATGGTAATTAAGGGTAAAAATGATATTATTATTACCATAACACATGTCCTAATTCTATTGGATAAGTTTAATTTGACCAAAAACAACCTTATAAATAAAATATGAACCTCTTTGGTCAACTTGGATTAGATTAGGACATTTATTATTATTTTATTTAAAGAAGAGTTAAGAGCATTAAAATAAAAAATTAACAACTAAAGGATTTTTAATATAGGGTTATGCAAAAGATAAATTAGACTATAAATATCAATTATAAAGATAAAAATATTTCCTACATAATGATATTTTATTTATAATTTTTAGACATTAAATAATTAAATTTATTTATGACATAATGATGATGTAGTAAATGCCTTATTAATGAAAGATTAAAATAATTGATATTATAAATACCCAAATAAATATAATTTGAGAATTTTAATGAATTCCATTAATTTAATAGGTTAATATGAAATTATAGGGTTGAGTAAATTTATTTCAAAGTAATAATGCAGTTATGAATTAAAAAAAAACAAAATACCAAATAGTGTCAAAATTGACATAAAAGAGTTTTGAAAACAAATATTATATTATTAATTGTTATTCTATACCTAAAAATATAAGTTTTTTCCAAAGGGATTAAATAATATTATATATGTCATTAATGAACCACTTGAGGTTTGATTGGAAGTTTTTAGTAAGTTAATTAACCATACAATATAAAAATACAAAGAGACAAGGTAAATGTCAAACTTTTTAACTAAGAGTTAAATCTAAAAGATAAGATTTATATACTGACCCCAACCTGTCTAAAACCTATTTTTTGAGTGTTTTTTGACCCAAACCCACTTTATAATTTAAATAATTCATTTCGGATCCATTAGAAACTGAAAATGATTTTATTATAAAATAACAGTTCAAGCTTTTACTAAAGTGACTCTCACCTCTCTTATAAAAGGGCACTTTCCCTTCTCTAAAATTCACACCTTAAAATCCATTTGGATCAGCCAAAACCTACCCAAATATCCTCTCAATTTCCCTCTCTTCATCCTATAGGCCTTCCTTTAGTCATAAATCCAACCTAAAGAGCCCTTTTGATCAAATCAAAAGGAAGAACTGAAGAAGAGGTAAATATTTCATCACCCCTTTCATGTTATTTTCTTCTTCCACTTCCACTTTCTTTATTCTTTCCATTCTAAAATAATAACTCCAGTATCTTATATATATTGTGATTTTATTATAAAAATGGTACAATAATATTCATTATTTTATCCATCCTATAAATGACAAAGTCACCATACGTGCGTACGTACAGATTACCATCTTCACATTGTGGTGTACTTTGTTATTCAAATACTTCATCATTTGGATGGGTATAATAATGAGTATAAATGATGTAAATAATAAATACAACATGATAATTATTCTATATATATGATATAACATCCAATTATATATGATTTTTATATCAAAAGAATGATATTTTCGATTGTGCGTACGTACGGATTACCGTCTCCACGAACGTGATGAGATTTATTCTCCATCCTATCCATTCAAGACATATTTTCATTTGATGATTAAAAATAATTTTTAACGAATTAATATCACTCTGAATACGAATAAGTTACATCATATCTTTAACAAACATTACTTATATAACAAATATTATAAAGGAAAATGAATCAATTAACACCTGAAATAATGATACTACTGAAATATCATTAACAAAGAAAAATTAGAAGATCATATATGATATAATATTTATGTATATAATTATTTTGTGATTTAATAACAATTATTTATCTATTATACATGAGTTTAAGGTACCCTCGACCAAGGAAAAGTACAAGGTAAGGGTTAATTTCACAATCTATTTATTATCTGAGGTTGTTTTATACGTGAGTATCTACTAGAACCTCTTTATCATCTACATCCGTGTTTCTTTAAAATGTATTTGAAAACATTTTACTATATAATAGACTATGGGTTAAAGTCATCTATACCCTTATTTTACCTTATATGTTTTTGAAAGGAATCTTTCTTCCATTTTCCAAACTGGGTACTTTATGACCTTTTCGACAAAATTAAGGAAAGAATGTTTTTAAAACTTATACAACGGGTGCGGCTATTTTCTGCCATTATAACATCAATAAAGCTTACCTTACAAGATTATAAGAATATTTTCAAAATAAATTTTTTCTTTTATAATTATATGACTTTTAAATTATTTCAAAATAGAAAGACATATTTCTCTAAAAAAGGTTTTGATTTCATCTATGTCAACATCCTTTGATAAATTTTAAGCTTCATTGAAGTTGATTTATTATGATACAAAACGTACACATTGTATTGAAGGTTTTGTGGTATTTTTGACTATGGATGTGTTATTTTTATACTATTCATGGTTTATGGTTAAAGTATTGACATCTTGTATGCTAGTTTTTATATGAATGTTTATTTTATATTTCAACCTTTTCATATGAGGAATGCATTGGAATTAGTAAGTGATGGGTGGATCCCGCTATAGCTCCTCAATGCATCGGTAGGTCTCATGAGACATACTAGTATCTTTGCATAAGTCCTTGAAAAAATATTATTTGTAGTCTTGGCACAAGGCCTTACTATGTGGTTATGATGTCTGGCATTATGCATTCGATCATAATGAAAGTGGTTATTGATATTGCATGTGATTATTCGACTAGTAGAATATCCATGTGAATAAGTAAATGGAATTATTTGATTTTATCTTTTCCATATTATGTTGAAGTTCAAGTTTAAAATTATTTTGTTTTAGTATTACATTTCCTGAAATGTTTATTATTATTTATGAAATTTTTTTCTATATTGTTATCCTTACTGAGCATATGATCTCACCACTTTATATGATATATTTTTCCTAGGATGTTAAGAAGTATATTATGACTGAACTATTGGACTAGTATAAGGGATATGAGTGTGTCCTATGGAGACAATGTTATTGTAATTTTACATTTTATAATGTAATGTAAAACTTATGAATGTTTCTAGTATTTCCATGGCTACTAAACTAATCGGTCTTTCGAGACATGATCTTTTTTGTTCATCCTAATGTTGTGTAATAATGCACTGAATCTAGGTAACTAGGGTCGAGGCATTATAGTTGGTATCAGAGGAAGTTTAATATAAACCTTGGAAGCTAGATTTAGAAAAACTCTGATTAGAGAACATTAACCTGAGATAAACTTTGAGGATTAGTATAGAATAACTTCCAAGAATTTTGTTATTGTAGATATTTTGTGATTTTTCCAATAAATACATCCTTGTATGGATACGAGTAGGTAGAGGTGGCTCTGGCACCAATGTACCTAGGGTAAAAACATGAAAACACCACTTTGAGCTAGACTTGAATGGGAACTGGTACACGATAACGGGACTTGCTGCACTCTTGGTTACGACACTCCTTGGGGATATGCTTTGGATAATTCTCATTTTATTTACAAACCATTATGAAGGGTTTATGAGTATATACATCCTCAAAAGAATCATTTTTATTATTATGGATTATATCCATAAACTGTTCAATTTATGTTAACTATTTTACAATTTTGGAATTACGTATTGTGATTCATAAACAAATCTTGTGTATTCCATTTTTTATAAATGGTGCCTAGTGGAAGGAATGGAAACCATATCAACACACATAATCTTTATAGGGAATTTTCCTCCTACTCAATAGAATTATAGTGAAGCTGGTGATGCAACTGGTGATGATCATCATATCACCATACTGGGACAACTCACCCAGGTTATGAATAATAACCTTACCCATATGGAGAACCCTGATACACAGCGCAGAGGATCAATGTTAGACCAATTCATGAGGCAAAAACCACCAAAATTCAATGGTACTACAAATCCATTTGTAGCCGAGAAATGGATAAGATCATTAGATAAAATATTCCATGCTTTGGGGAGTATCAAAAGGGAAAAAGTTGTCCTAGATGTTTATCGCCTCACAGGAGATGCATATCAATGGTGGTCATTGATTAAAAACACAAAGGTAGATAATGAAGTATAAAATATCGAATAGTGTGAGTTTAATGAGATTTTCTTAGAAAAATATTTTCCTCATGATCATCAAATGGATATGGAAAGGAAATTTTTGAGTCTGAGACAAAAGGAGGATGAGAATGTCACAAAATACGGGGCTAACTTTACAAGGTTAGAAAGGAATACTGTAGATTATATACATAACCCACGAAGTAATATTGATCATTGATTTTATGGGTTAAAACCATTTCTCTGTAGAGAATTATTCTCACAATCCTTCTCATTGTACGAAGATATTTTCTCATGTGCTATCAAGATAGAAAAAGACTTATCTAAGTCTTATGACTTTAATGCAAAGCAGTGGAAGAAGAGATCTTCTGAACCCTCTGTAAATGAAAATAAGGGGAAGATGGGAAAATTTTAATACCCATCATGCGGAAAATGTGAGAAGAAACACCCTGGTACTTGCCGGAAGGGAATGAGAGTCTGTTACAAGTGTCGTGAAAAAGGCCACTAAGCTCGTGATTGTAAGGGTAAGAAAGAGGTCGTTAATGTTGAATGCTACAATTGTAGAGAAAGGGGCATTATGAAAATGAATATCCTAGGTTCTAGGGAAACATAACACAGAAAAGGATAAGGGATAATGTCCAAGCTTATTCTATCACTACTGGTGAGTTTGAAGCTCTTAAATATGTGGTGGTAGGTAATTTAATGGTTTCCTCAAGTATAGAAAATGATTTATTTGATTCTGGATCATCACATTGTTTCATATCTTCCCAGTTTTCTAAGAAAATTAGATATTTTCAATTTGAATTAACAATGGAGTTATCAGTCAAAACACCTAAGGGAAGTATCATTGCAACAAAGTTTTGTGAATAAGTTCCATTAGAGCATATAAATTTTCTTAATCTGCTGATCTCATCATCATACCCATGATTGAATTTGGTATAATCTTTGGTATGGATTGGATTTCAGACCAAAATGTGAAAATTTATTATAAGAAGAAGGAGGTTACAATTCTCAATGATGATAAAGAGTACTTTATCTTTAGAGCAGAAAGATCACCACCTAAGTCTTATCTAGATCCACACCCAGTAGCTCAACTAAATTAAATTATTGGGGAGAAAGATAATGAAATAACTATGGGTGAGGAATGGAATGTTCAAATAGAGGATGTATGTATTGTTCAATAATATGTTGATGTGTTTATAGAGGATTTACCAATACATCCTCCAGAATGAAAAAATTGAGTTTTCCATTGATTTAATTCCTGGTTCAAGGCTCATATCGAATACCCCTTATATAATATCCACTGTGGAATTAGTGGAACTAAATAAAAAACTAGATTAATTACGTAACAATGGATTTATTCGCCCTAGTGTTTCTCAATGGGGAGCCCATGTTAGAGGTTTTGCATTAACTACAGGAAGATCAATGATATAACAATAAAGAATAAGTATCCCCTACCTCTCATTAATGATTTATTCAACCAACATCATGGAGCTCAATATTTTTAAAATATTAACCTTTGATCTGGATATCAACAGTTTTGTTTGAAGAGGAAGACATTCTGAAAATAGAATTTTGAACCAGGTATGGGCATTACAAGTTTACAGTAATGCCTTTTGGGTTGACTAATGCACCATCTGTCTTCATGGATCTAATGAATATATTTCTCAAGGAATATTTTGATGAAATTTTAGTGGTATTTGTTTATAATATCTTGGTATACTTCAAAATCTATGAAGACCATGAAAATCACTTATGCATTATTCTAAAGTCTCTTAGAAGAAATGAATTGTATGAAAATTTTAGCAAGTGTGAATTCTGGATTTAGAATATATATTTTCTTGGCCATATTGTCTCTAAGGATAAGAATATTTGTTGATCCTTAAAATACCAAGGCAATCAAATAATGGCTAGCACCGACGAGTATAATTGAGGTACATAGTTTTATTGGTTTAGCAAGTTATTATTGACATTTCATCTGGAATTTTTCCTAGTTTCCTAACCCATTAACAAAGATCACACGTAAAGTGGTTAAATTTGTTTGGAAAAAAGAGTGTGAAGAATGTTTTAAAGAACTGAAGAGAAGATTAGTCAATGCTCTTATCTTGACTCTACCATCGGGGAATGATGGGTTTTTTATTTATAGTGATGCCTCAAAGAAATGACTGGGTTGTGTCCTTTTGTAGAATGATAGAGTTATTTCCTATGCATCACAGCAGTAAAAAAATCATGAGAAAAACTATTCTACTAATGATCTTGAGTTAGAAGATGTGATATTTTCGTTGAATATATGGATACATTATCTATATTGTGAATAATGTGAGATATATACCAATCAAAAGAGTTTGAAGTATATTTTCTCACAAAAACAACTCAACATGAGGCAAAAGAGATGGATTGAACTACTCTAGGATTATGATTTCACAATACACTACCACCTAAGGAAGGAAAATATGGTGGCAAATGCTTTGAGCAGAAAGTATCATGGAGTTTTGAACAAGATTAGAGTTGAAATGGATCCTATTTTCATGGATCTAGTGAAAATGGGTATGGGAATAATCATGGAAGTTGAAACATCAATACTTTTTCAAATGTTTTCCAAACCATCTTTACTAGAAAGGATTAAAAGTTCTCAGGTTCGGGATGAGGTGTTTCAAAATAAAATTAAAGCTGTGAACGATGGGAGATTAAGTGACTTCATATATGAAGATGGAATTTAGAAATTTGGGAAGAGACTTTGTGTTCCTAATATACCTGATTTAAAAAGAGAATTGTCGGATGATGCTAATTGTTCCAATTTCTCTATACACCCTGGTAGCACTAAGATGTGTAAGGATTTGAAGGGAAATTTTTGTTGGGACAACATGAAGAGGGAGATTGATGATTTTGTGTCATGATGTATGGTTTGTCAAAAAGTGAAAGTTGGAAGGAAATAGCATGGAGGAGTCATGAAACCTCTTCTTATACATAAGTGGAAATGAGATAATATTACGATGGACTTTTTCATGGGGCTACCAAAGATTCCTAGAATGAATGATGCAATATAGGTCATTTTTTATCATCTTACCAAGTTAGTACATTTTCTTGATATAAGATAAGATTTACCACTTGAACGTCTAGAAAGACTATATATTAATGAAGTTGTAAAACTTCATGGAGTGCCCTTATCAATTGTTTCTGATATAGATTCCCATTTTACATCAAGATTCTAGAAATGTATTCAGAAATCCCTGGATACTGAACTTCGTTTGAGAACCGCCTACCACCCTCAAACTAATGTACAATCAGAACGGAATATTAAAACCTTAGAAGACATGTTGAGATCTTTCTCACTTGCCATTCAAGGTATGTGGGATCAATATTTACCCCTCGTAGAATTTTCTTATAACAATAGCTTCTATTAAAGTATTCATATGGCACCATATGAAGCGCTACTTGGAAAGAGATGGCTCACACCAACTTATTGGGATGATGTTGGTGAAAGAAAACTCATAGGCCAGAACTTGTTAAGGAAACAATGGAAAAGGTGAAGATTATTCAAACCCACATCGAAGCAACACAAAGTAGGCTGAAGAGATATACTGATAATCGAAGGAAGGACTTGGAATTTTAAGTAGGATATCGTGTTTTCTTGAAGGTATCTCCATGGAAGGGAGTTATACGATTCAATAAGAAGGGTAAATTGAGTCCCAGATACATCGGACCTTTTGAAATTCTAGAACGAATTGGGGTTGTAGCTTACCATTTGGTAATGCCGCCAAGTCTCTCCAAAGTTCATGATGTATTCCACGTATCACTGTTAAGAAAATACATGTCTGACCCAATGCATGTACTCACCTATGGGGAAATTGAATTGGAACCAGATCTATCTTATTGTGAAGAGCCTATCAAAATTCTTGATACCAGAGAACAAGTGATGAGAAACCGGACGACTCATCTGGTAAAAGTTCTATGGAGAAATCATAAGATGGAAGATGAAACTTGGGAACCCAAGGAACTTATGATAAAGAACCACCCAAATATTTTTATATAGTAATATTCTAGAAATTTCTAGGATGAAATTATTTTAAGGAGGGGACAATCCAACACCCCAAGCTTCCACGGTATGTTTCCCTTTGAATAATACAATAGCTTGTGTTGTACACAACTTCGAGTTCAAACACACCACAACCAATCAAACTAGCTGTAATGAATAGTAAAACCCAATTTTTAAAAAATTTTAAATTTTATCTTTCAAAATGGACTTAATTTTGGGATTTTTAATATCGGAATTAGATTAGGGTAAATTTTTTGTATTTTTCTGAAAATTTTCAATTTTTGATGAATACTGAAAAACACTAAGTTATTGTTTAAAACTAAATTTTTATTTAAATAATTTTTTATTTTATTTAAATTTATTTTAGGTAAAAATATATATATATTACCTATATAAGTCCAATGTAATTCATTAGAGTCATTTTATAATGAGTTTAGATATATAAAAATTTTATTGAACATTATACCATCATTTACCAACCTCCTAGTAGCATTTCCAAATTTGTATAAAACATAATTTTAACTCTTATATGAGTTGAATTTAAAAAATACAAGAGACATGGTTGATATCAGTAATTAAAATGTGGTTTAATAAGATGAAAATAATTTTTGGTGAATAGTAGCTTTTTACTTTTATTTACCACGTTTAAAAGTAAATAGGGTAATTAAGGGTAAAAATGATATTATTTTTACCCTAACACATGTACTAATTCTACTGGATAAGTGTAATTCGACCAAAAACAACCTTAGGAAAAAAATATGAACCTTTTTTGTCTACTTTTATTATATTATGACATTTATTATTATTTTATTTAAAGAAGAGTTAAAAGCGTTAAAATCAAAGTTTAACAACTAAACCATTTTTAATATAGGGTTATACATAAGATAAATTTGACTATAAATATTAATTAGAAATCTAAAAATACTTCCTACATAATGATACTTTATTTATAATTTTTTGACATTAAATAATTAAATTTATTTATGACACAATGATGATGTTGTAATTACCTTATTAATGAAAGATTAAAATAATTGATATTATAAATACCCAAATAAATCTAATTTGAGACTTTTAATGAATTAAACTAATTTAATATGTTAATATTATATTTTAGGGTTGATTAAATGAATTTTTTTCAAAGTAATAATGTAGTTATGAATTTAACAAAAACAAAATACCAAATAGTTTCAAAATTGACATAAAAGAATTTTGAAAAAAATATTATATTATTAATTGTTATTCTATAACTAAAAATATAAGTTTCTTCCAAAAGGCATAAATAATATTATATATGTCATTAATGAACCACTTTAGTTATTCTTGGAAGTTTTTAGTAAGTTTATTAACCATATTATATAAAAATACAAAGAGATATGGTAAATGTCAAACTATTTAACTAAGAGATAAATCTAAAAGGTAAGGCTAATATAGTGACCCAAACCTGTCTAAAACCTATTGGATGAGTGGTTTTCTACACATCCCCTCCTTATCTTTTATATAATTCATTTTTGATCCATTATAAATAGAAAATGATTTCATTATAAAATAATATTTCAATCGTTTCCTAAAGTGACCCTCACCTCTCTTATAAAAGGGCACTTCCCCTTCTCTAAAATTCACACCTTCAAAGCCATTTGGATTGGCCAAAACCTACCCAAATATCATGAAAACTATCCTACCTTCATCTTAGAGGCATTTATTTATTCATAAAGACAACCTATAGATCCCTTTTGATCAAATCAAAAGGAATAACCCGAAGAAGAGGTAAATATTTCATCACCTCTTTCAAGTTCTTTTCTTCTTCAAATTCCTCTTTCTTTATAGTTTCCATTATAAAATAATAACTCCATTATATTCTATATACTGTGATGTTATTATAAAAATGGTACAACCCTATTCATTATTCTATCCATCCTATAAATGAAAAAGTCACCATATTTGTGTACGTGCGGATTACCGTCTCCACGTCGTGGTGTAGTTTGTTATTCAAACACTTCATCATTTAGATGGGTATAATAATAAGTATAAATGATGTAAATAAAAAATATAACATGATAATGATTCTGTATATATGATATTTCATCCAATTATATATGGTATTAATATCAAAAGAATGATATTTTCACTCGTGCGTATGTACGGATTATCGTCTCCACGAACGTGATGAGATTCATTCCCCATCATATCCATTCCAGACTAATTTTCATTTGATGATTAAAAATAATGTTTAAAGACTTAATATAATTCTAAATATGGGTAATTTTCATTCCCCGTTGTGGTGAAGCTTTGTTCTTGATACTCATGGAGAAAATTTGGGAGAATGACCCATACCATCCACTACCATCATCATTCTTCAAATTCATGTCGCCGAATCCATCCTCTCATTATAACAAACCCGCAACTCATAGCCACACCCAGAAACACATCACATCACAACCATTCTCGGAAGCCCTAGTGGATAACCACACTGCACCCATCAATACATAACCACGAAGCCTAATCGCAGCCCTGTTATATAACACTTCCATCCAGCTTTCCCAAAAACAAAAAATCCATATAAAACCATGCATCAAAACCATAAAAAACGTATTTAGTCTTCACAAATGGGGTTATTGTTCAATTTCCACTTCTTAAATTAAGGGTGTGATCATAGAATCCATAAGATACTAGGGAATCGATTTGTTTTAGTCAAATATATGTGATTAACAGATTCCATGCATTTGTTTAATGAGAAAAGAAAAACATAAATACATAAAAATTATGTGCAAAACCAAGGGCCACCAATGACCATGATTTTCAGTAGGCATATTTCCCATACAATATACCATAATGTTCAAAATATCATGAAAATGGTACAATCATAGCCCACTTTCCTAGCCATGCATGTTGATCTTAAACCAATTCAATTGTATTTATTAATTTAGTATTATTCCTTATTCAAAAAGGATACATTGATACAAAAACCCCGCATGATACAAAAAGAAAAGAGAGACAAAGGGATGCCTACTTGGAAGAATAAACAATCAGAAAATATATCTTGCACTAAAGTAGGGGGTGCACATGTAAGAAAGGCCTGTTGGGAAAACAGGATCCAAAAAGGTGTAACACAACGCATGGATCCCCGAGGAAGAAATATTTTGGGGGATGTATGGTATCAAGGGTAAAGGGAAGTGTACAAGGAAGAAAAGGTCTCATCTTTAGAAAGGTCAGATCCTATATCAATGGGAGAAACGGTTTTTAAAATCCATTAAAGGTAGATCTTGACCCAGACCACAAGGTCTAGAAAACAATGGAAGATTCATATTTTTAGAAGATAGATATGATTTAAAATGTCTCCAAAAACCATTACATATTTTATTAAATTAAATTTAAATCAAGTAAAACATTAAAGGGGATAAACATGAAAAACTAGAGAAATTATGGAATTTTGAAAAACAATTGGAAATGACTCACTGATAGGTGTGTCACAAGTGTGAGTCACCAGTGTGAGTCACCAGTTTGATTCACCAGAGCGAGTCAATGGTGTGATTCACAATTGTGAGTCACCGGTGGGAGTCAACAAAGAGAGTCACCGGTGCTGGTCACTCAGGTGAGTCACTGATGTGAGTCACCATTTAGTAAGCTACCAGTGCGAGCTATAGGTCTGAGCTACCAGTGGAAGCTACTGGTTTGAGTTATAGGTGCGAGTCACCCTTTAGACACACCAATACAACTCACCATTGTTACTCACCATCATGACTCACCAACAAAACTCACCATCTTGACTCACCATCATGACTCACCATCAAAAATCACCTTGTGACTCACCATTGTGACCTACCATCAGTGACCTACCATTGGAGAACCAGAAAAACTTTAAATTTTGAGAAGTGTTTAAATAATTCACCTTGACCTCCTAGAACACCTTAGACACTAGATTTTCATAAGGTAACAGATCAGAGATGTCAATGCCATTACATTAGATACCTCTCAAACTATTCTCACCACTGAGAATTAAAAACAAAACCTAAAAGAAAAATAGGGGTCTGAAAAAACACTTCATAATATACCTCTCAAGGATCTCAATATGAATGAAACACCACTACTGACATCAATGTTCAATGATAATCCACATTGTTTTGTTTAAAAGCTGGAGTGAAATACTCCTCCTCCAAGAACAGCTCCTATGACTTCTGATAACCTATAAAACCATAAGGCGCAAAAAACAAGAACAATAATCACACTATCCAAACATGAATGTTATGGAATTCCTTCCCCCATGTCAAGATACTATCTTCTCTATGTAGCACTGACTTGTCTACACAGGTTTAATCACATCACAATTAGTGTATCTCGATACAGAATTTGGTCCTCTAATCTTCATGCTTTAGAACATTATCCCACATTATAGAAAAAGGAAACAAATCATCTCATAAAAATTAAGGTTTAAACATTACATCTCAAGGAGAAACAGAACAAGAAAAAACTAAAAACAAATATGGGTACTTGGAATGCATCTACACTTATCGCTCCCAATTACTCTCCTCGAGGCCGCCATGCCTCTACAACATGAAAACCAAAGGAATGACCCATCCATGCAACACCTTCTCCATATGATCCTAGATCTCTAATGGTTTGTCCATGTATGTTGTGTCATCTTTGATATCCAAGTCTCCCCATTAAATGACATGGGAGTCATCATGAAGATACCTGAAAAATTTTGAGGTGTGGAAGACATCATGGATCCTCTCCTACAGTGGTGACAACTCCAACTGGTATGCCACATTTCCAACTCTTCCCAAAAATTTGAATGGTCTGATGAACCTATTAGAAAGCTCAATACCTCTACCAAACCTCTTCTTACATCATTAAGGGGAAATTTTCAAGAAAACGTGGTCCCAAACCTCAAACTATAGGGGCATCCTCCTGCGATCATCATATGACTTCTGTGGGTCATGTGCTACTTTCATCCTCTCACGAACAAGTTAAACCTTCTCTATCATGCTCTTAACTACTTCAGGGATAAGAATAGTTGTATCCCCAATATCTATCTAGCATAAAAGGTAAATGACACACTCTTTCATACATGTATTTAAATAGATCCATTGAAATGTAAGAGTGATAGATATTATTGTAAGAAAACTATACCAAGGGAAAGTGTTGAACCCAAGATCTAAAAAAGTTCAAGACGCATGACTAGAACATATCTTCCAGCATCAAGATAGTTTATTATGTCTTCCCATCGATCTGAGGGTGGAATTCAATGCTAAGGTGTAAGTAAGATCCAAAATAATGCTGAAATCCCCTCCAAACTCATGATGTAAAACATGTGTCCCGATCCAAGACATTGGATCTTGGAACTCCGTGCAACCACACCACCTCATCCGCACACCTATTTTCCAAGGAATATACTACACCTGACTCCTTGATCACTAATAAGTTATCCAATTTCATCATTTGTTCCACTACTACCTAGATAACATCATATCCTCCCTCAACCATTAGTAACCCTATGAAGAAATCATTGATATTTCATCCCAATACCACTTGGGGGCATTAAAGGGTTGAAACAAACTACTGGGAACACGGTGCTCAGCCTTCACATACTAGCACACTAAATAGCTTGTCATAAAATCTAGCACTTCCTACTTTATATAGGGCCACCAAAAATACATCCTCAAGAAACATTAAATCTTAAAATTTTCTGGACCTCTAAAGGATGGTTATTAAACTCATAGAGGACTCCCTCACACATTGCCACTAGAACAAATAGCCTTCCACAGAACAACATCTGTTTTTGATCATCCTCTGACCATCTCTATGGTGCATAACCATGGTCAACACGATCTTGCATCACCTTTTTCTCTGACTCTCCCCATTGAGACTCCTCCACCTTCTACATTAGAGAAGACTAAACTATCATCTGAAATGAACAGTACCTACCATTGTCCACCCATGAATCCAAGTGCAAGGATAATGAATCCTCCATCACTTTCCAAGAATCTGTAGATTCTTAAACTAACTCTATTTTCGCTTGTTTAGATCTCATTATCAAAAGATATACTTCAAACTATTGTCATCTGTAAATACCAAAAAGTGCCCCCGAATTAGGTAACGTAATCAAAAGTTTTTTGCAAACACGACCGCTGCTAGCTCCAGATCATGGGTGGCATAGTTACGTTCATGGGGATGTAACTTTTTGGATCCATAAGAGATCAATCCCCACTGCTACATCAAGATGAATCCCAAACCCAAATGGGAGTCATCACAAAACACATAAAACATCACCCCATCCTCTGTAAACTAGAGCACTGGAGCACTAACGAACTTCCCATTCAGATAGCAAAATGATACATGGAACTACTCTCCCAACAAAAACAAACTTGGTATTTCTATTTCAAGACTATCAACGGAGTTGAAACTCAAGATAAATTGGGTATAAACCTCTGGAAAGATCTTGAAAAACCACGAAAATTGTGAACCTTTTCCACATTCTTGGTTTCCTCCCAAGAAAAAACTACATAAAACTTTGATGGGTCCACTTATAATCTTTTATGGTACACCACATGCACATGTAAATTCACATTTCATGTCTATAACTTTCAGTTGGACATATTTCTATAAAGATGGCGGCATCGAAGGATCTGCAAGACAGACCTGAGATTCCCAGTATGCTCCTCCACTGACTTCGAGTATATAATGATGTCATCGATGAATACAATGATGAATTGGTCTAGTAACGAATAGAATATGGATTTAATAAGTCCAATAAACATGTCTAGTGTGTTCATAACACCAAATAGTATGACTAAAAACTCTATGTGCTCATACCTGCAACTGAAAGTATTATTTGTGATATTGCCCTTTTTCACCCACAACTGGTGATATCCATACCATAGATTGATCTTAGAAAACCAACTTGCTCTTATCAGCTGGTTAAAATGATCTTCTATCCTTGTAGAGGATAACTGTTCTTCACCATAACCAAATTCAACCTCTAGTAGTCTATGTACAACCTTGTCAAACCATGTTCCTTCTTTGAAAACAACAACGAAGCACCCCACAACGACATATTGGTCTAGGTAATTCCCTTATTCATAAATTCATCAATCTATATCCTCAACTCCCACAACTCCGAATGTGTTATCCAATAAGGATCCATCGAAATTGGACAATATCCATGTTGTAAGTCTATCCTGAACTCAACATCACGTTGAGGGGGTAGAGTCACAACCTCCTCAGGAAAAACATCCAAGAATTCCCCAAATACTCTGAGAACCTCCACCATCTTAGCATCCACTAATTATACTAACATAACATCTAACAAGGAAATAAGAGGATATACATGTCGACCACTCACCAGGAAATTCCACTCGCCAATGAAAGTCATACACCATCCATCCATGTCTGAAGAAAAAACTAATCTCCAGAAGCAATTTATAACAGCATACCCAAAATAGTGCCATTTAATTTCAAAAATGACATTGTATGGTTGCATCTATATCAATAAGAGATCCCCATGGGATTAATGTGGTCTCACCATCATTCTACATCCCCAAAACACATCAAACAAGTTGGTATAACCTCCTACAAGCGTACTCAGTAACAAGGGCATGCGAAGACTCTCTTCGTCTAGTCCCAGAGTATGGGATATACTGGGTGAAAATAAGTTGTGTGAAGCTCCTGGATCACAAAAATCACAAGAAAGGGTACCAAAAAAAGATTATCGTACCTCTAAAGATCTCTTCCCCTACTGGAACTACTACTTATATGGTGAGAAACTGACCACATCCAACACTTATTCCCCTCTGCTGAAGATGAATTCCTTGAGCATTATCAGGTTGACATCCCTAAGGAATAGCCTTCGGTCAACCTCTACCCACTCCATATCCCCTTGGTGGATCATGAGAATGTTGTCCCTATTGTTGAAACAAACTGGTTGGGAACTACTTCTAGGGATATCACTTAACCTTACAACTTTCACCATATTGAGCTCGAATGACTATTGGACATTAGTTCTGAAGATTCCCATGGACTCAACAGATGAAAGAAATCATCCCCAAACCCATGGGAAAGGAACAAGGACCAAAAGGTCGAAACGGAAACTACTGAGGTCGACTCCCCACCGGTTGGAACCTCAATGTCCCTAGTCCTTGAGACATACTATTGTTGGTAACATTTCCTGTTGAAGAACTCTTCTAAATCCCCTCTCACGGTACACCTCCTCGTGAATGTATCTGCTCAATCACTTCCACCATCTTCTAAACCTCCAAGTACATCATCTACATAAATGGTAACTGAGTACTGGATAGAAGGATGAAGTACCTACTAAAGGCTTCTCGTATGAGAATCCTCATCTAAAAAATGATCTGGGGATAAGAAAAGAAGATCCTTGAACTTAATCCACAACTCTTGTAATGACATAATCCCTAGTTAGAGGGAGAGTAACTCCAACCTCTTCTCATCCTTTATGGTCGATGAAAGGAATTATTCTATTAACTCCTCAAAATTGACCCACAAAACACCATCCTCCATTTTATTCCCCAGGTATAGTGTCTTACACTTATGTGTAGCTACCCACATCTTGTTCACCGTTAGAGGAACCCAGTACTCTATCGAATCTCAGATCAAACTAAAGGTGAACTCAAGATCCTCAAGCCAGCAATCCATCTCCATGTTCGAAAAACATCCCTCAAAATTTTCCAAGGACTATCACTAGATATAACATTAAATTATCTACTACAAGAGGTCCTCCTCCACTAGATAAACCCTCCATTGATCAACTGTATCGACCTTCTTATCATACCCTAGGTGAGCTACAAATGGATGATGACCTGGTTCCATAACTGAAAAAATTAAACAATGATTTCCTAATCCTGATTAGTATTGAATTTTATTTAGGATTAATTTTATTTTATTATTTTCATCCTATCCATTTTAATCTTCCCAGAACAATGCAATTCAAAAAAGGAACACAAGTCATTATGATGTGTGTACCTTTCCTTAGGCCACTACCCTACAAATGGTGTAGCCTTAATTAGTCATTCGGTTAGATCAAAGTCCTTTCATTGGATCATGGAGGGACCTAAAATCACATATCATATACTGTATTCTCTATCCTTTTTCATGTACCAAGATCACCTGACATTGTTTAACTCCAACCCATGTAATCCTCACTATTCCTAACTCTATACTCCATCGTATATCTCAACCATCACCTCAAATACCATTCTTTCATGACCCCCTCCCATCAAAGATTCCCCTCATGGGACAGAAATGAATAAAGAAATATAATGACCCCCGACTCCTGCCTCCAGTAAGCCTAAGGGTGGCGACTAGAACCAAGGGTATAAAGATATCACAATATGGTAGGAATTACCTTTAATAAGAAAAAATATTAGGAGATAAGATGTATCAACCTCCAAAAAACACCAAGACATATATAAAAGAAATCCAAAATCCATCTCACATGCAAGTTTAAAAATAAAACTATTAAAATATGATAAAACATCAAGGTAAGTACCAATATAAAATCTAAGTAGTGACACAACAATTGTCCCAAAATCTGATCTATTAAAGTCTAGCATGGTCCAATTAATACTCCTAGAAACCTGAAAAAAGTTTTATATACATAGGGTGAGAATAAATGTATACTCATAAGTAAAACCCAAAGTCTCTTATGCACAATTGAGAGAATTATACTGATTATACAGTGAGAAAATAGAAGAACCAATAGCACCTAACAAGACATACTAACAATCACACCTCATCAAAGCGCACTTACCAAATAACACAAGTCATGTAAAGTATTATAGTAATAATGTTGATGATAGGATAACCTACACCACTTTCCCAAAATTAATCACTCACACACCCTAAGAGAAAATGTCATTGTGCTCCCACCTCTTCCAAAAGTACAATGTCAAAAGCTTCCCACACACACCTACACCTCACATCTAGTCCCTTTACTTGTTAAAACAAAGCTCATAATATCCCACCCGCATGATACAAAAATAAAAAATGAGACTAAGGGATTCCAACTTGGAAGAATAAATTATTAGTAAATCCTAGTTTCACTAAAGTAGGGGGTTTGCATGTAGGAAAATCCTCCAAAAAAATGTGATCCAAAAAGGTGAATCAAAATGCACAGCTCCTTAGAGAAGAATGGTTATGGGGGATGTCTGGTATCAAGGGTAAATTGAAGAGTACAAGGAAGAATGATTATCATATTTAGAAAGTCTAGATCCTATATCAATAGGAGAAACAATTTTTAAAATCCATTGAAGGTGGATCTTGACCAAGGCCATGCAGTTTGGAAAAAAAGGGAATCTTCAAGTTGTTTGAAGATATATATGATTTAAAAAAACTCTAAAAACTGTTAAATATGGTATTAAATTCATTTTACATCAAATAAAATGTTAAAGGGGAGAGACAAGAAAAACTATATAAATTATATAATTTTGAAAAAATGTTGGAAATGACTCATCCTTAGGTGAGTCACTGATGTGAGTCACCGGTGCGATCCACCGTCTTGAGCCATCGGTGTGAGTCACCGGTGTGATTCACTAGTGTGAGTCCCTGGTGCGAGTCACCATACGGTGAGGTATCGATGTGAGCTACTGGTTCAAGGTACCAATGTGAGTTTTTTGTGCGAGTCACCATTGCGACTCATCATTATGACTCATTATCATGACTCACTGTCAGAATCACCTTCAAGACCAACTATCGGCAACCTACCGTTGGAGAACATGAAAAACTGGAAATTAAAAAAAAGGGTTAAAATAGGTCACCTTCACCACCCAGAACACATCAAACACCATATTTTCACAAAGTAATAGATTAGAGAGGTCTGATCGATTATAGTTCTCTTTCTATAATTTCTCATTTACTTTTAAAAGCTTTACGATTTAAGAGATACATTACCTCAATAATCACTTCAACATAAAATACATCTAAGTTTCCTCATCTCTATTTTTAGTGTTTATTACTTCACCACTAGTGAAATTTTCATCAATCACATTAGCAATGATAATTTTTTTATGTACACCACTTTCAATACAAACCTCCTCTTCTTCACAATTTATTTCAAATTATTCATATATAAATATAAAATTTATGTTTTAAAATTTGAAAAAATCATAACCTTTTAACTAAAACTAAATATTGACCTAGTTGAATTATTATTTTATAATTTTCTGTTTTCTTCACTTTCTTCATTTCTAAATTCACCTTCTTTCAATTTTTTAAAGTTTTCTTCAAAATTTCTAACATCCCCATAATCAAAATATTTAAGTGGTAAATTCTCTTTGAATGTAGCCTTACCTATTCTCATATCTTTATAGATAAGATAAATCATTTTATAAAACAATATATCCACATTGGAACTTGAATCTAAACATCTATATTCATCATCTTCACAAATAACTTTATTACATTTTATAGACTTTTATAATTTAAAAGCAATATTATTTTCAATATTTCCCTTTTTTTTGATAGATTTATATTTCCTAATTTCATAAGAAATAAGTGTATTATATAAAATTTCAAGAAATATTTTACCTAAATACTTCTATTACAAATTAGGTAAATTTACATAAAACTTTTTAGTAAATATATGAAATGTCTTCTCTATAATAGTTAGTTATTACAAATTATTACAATAACCTCTAATCAATTTTACATTATCATTTTACCCTGTAAAGAAGATGTCAATTGTATCATTATCATGAATTTTAATATCTTCAAGTTTAATTCTATAAAACTAAAACATTTCTCACTTAACTTTGGTTTTTCCTTCATAGATATTATTTAGTTTGTCTCAAATACCTTTTTTTTATTTTTATTCATTTGAAATTATAAAAGTAACAATATAAAAGGGAAGATAAAATAAAATTTCTATCACGACCATCATTATCCATATTATTTTGTTTTTATATTTTAATATAATCACCTTCATCACTTGAGGGAAATCTATCAGTTGTAGATTCTGAAGCTTAATAATATATAATAAGAAGATATAGGATCATTATTTCATTACAAATATAAAAACTATTGAACTCCACTAGTTTTAATGCTCCCAAATCATGCTTAAATAAGTTAAATTAAGTTAAATTATATTTACTCATGTTTATTTATAATATTAATCTATTATTTTAGTATTTTAGATCATAAGACAGGTTGAGAATATTTAACTAAGTATGAGTCACTATTAAGGTTGACTCGCTGTTGGAAATCCAACTGTTGATAGAAAAAAAAATTCTAAGTATGAGCTACCATTGACATGGACTTATCAATAATATGTCTCACTATTAGTTGTCACACCATCAACCCAAATGATGAATTCTAACAAAGGATGATACACCATCACTCCAGCTACCGATGCAATGAGTCACTGTTGCATAAACCTACCAATAGAATGACTTAATGATGGCATCAAAAAAATTTCTAAGTACGAGTTACAGAATGATATAATGATAGCATGAGTCACCTTTATGTTGACCTACTATTAGAATGACCTAAAAATCCTGAGCCACCGATACTTGTCTCACCATTATAGATTTCATAATGCATTAAGTATGTGACATTTTTCATGAACTAGCATGCAGAGACACTGTAAACTCGTACATTTTAATTTAAATTCAAATTTACTTCTAATAGTCGTACTTATGAAACTTCATACATCCATTTATATTAATAATTTTATCTGTCTTTTTAGACAGCATTTAATCGATGTCATACAGTAGTACGAGGTACGAGGTACCCGGATTTGATCAAGATCATGCCTCTTGTCAGCTTGATCATTTAAATCAAATAATTGATTAAAAGGGAAGATATATACAGAGTGAAAGAGAGAAAGAGAGATAAAAAATCATGTGCCTAAGAAAATCAAGAACTACTAATAGTGGAAACACAAAAAACTACTAAGAACTCAAACTGAAGAAAATTTTGCAACAAGAAACTAAGAAAAGAGAATATCTAATCGAGTAAACCATATACCTCACTAGAAATAGAAGACAGAAGCACTCACACCACTCTCTATTGATGTCTGTTTCCATAAGTCAACTAGGGTTGCATTTCAACATAACTTCGAGGAGCTTCATGCTGCACTTTCAATCATACAAATCCTTTTAAACTCCATAATCTATATTTTTCTCTATTGGTGTATTTTTTTTTACATTATGAGTAGTTTGTGTACCTCTATTCTATAAACACACTCTGACTCTTGTTCAAAACTGTAAGATATATTTATATCTTCATAAACTATCTTTCTACACCTTACACTCCCATGAATAATAGTGGAAGAGGTCTATGTGTGGCCTTTTTGTTTTAGAACTCCCACAAAAACTAGGGAAGATGTCTATTTGACCTCTATATATGTGTATAATTTTGATTTCTCTAATCCATTTTTTGAATCAAAGCTTATTAATATAATTTTTTTGGTGGTTGGTTATCACTAATTGGAGAGGATTAAGTCTCTTCTTGAGACTGTACATCTTTTTTTATTTCCTTTATGTTATTTCAAGTTTAGTTTTCTATTATGTATTTATTCATTCAAAAAATAACACTTTACTTTGATAGTTAATCTGATATAGTGTTTATATGAGAATTGTATATAGCAGACTGATATCAAAAGTTAAAATAATAATACATATTATTTTAACTGAGAACTAAGCACTCTTTCATAATTATTTTAAAAAATCAAGAATTTTATAAATCTACTACTTTGGTTAACTAGGCCATATTGTATTTAAATTTAGGAACAATTCAATAAATATTTTTGAAAAAAAAATTATAGGAACTAAATTCACTCCCCCCCCCCTTTAGTTTCCTACTATAACCAACTTTTGGTATCAACAGTTTTTTTTTTCAAAGTTTTCTATGTATTTAAATACTTTCAAGTATTATTTTATTTATGCTTTAAGATATAAAGATTTCTATCAGTTAAAAATTTGTACTTATTTAAAACATTTTTTATTATTTAACATGTACAATATATAGGAAGGTGTTTCTACCAATAGAAATCACTATTTTAATGGCTCAAATTATGCTCAGTGGAAAATCAAAATGAAAATACATTTAGAAAGCATGTGCTTTGAAATATGTTCTTCTGTAGTTGATGAATATAAGACTCCTGATACTTCTAGAAACACTTGGAATGATGAAAATAAGCTATCCAATAATAATAACTACAAATATATGAATGCATTATACAATTCTATAGGTGATAAAGAATTCAATATGATCTCTTCATGTAATATAACCTTTGAAATTTGGGATACTTTATCTTTTTCACTTGAAGGAACCACAAATATTAAAGAAATTGGGCTTAACAAATATACCACTAAATATGATAACATTAAAATGAAACTTGATGAACCTATTTCTGATATTTATCTCAAGTTAAATGAAATTTCTAATATAATGAGTACTTTGGGAAACCTAGTTTATGCCAAGAAACAAATCATGTAGTTACTCAGATGTTTACCAGAAATGTAGAGAGGAAGCTCAATATTAATAAGCTAATCATGTGATATCAATAATTTTATAGTCAAGGAAATGATAGGTAAGATCATGATGTAAGAGGAAAAACTTAAGGTTAATAGACAAGAAGATGATGAACCTAAAATAAATTTAGTGCCTTCCAAACCATTACATCCAAACAAAAGGAGAAAATTCAAGTTCTTGCTGAAAGTTCCATCAATGAAGATTCATATACTGATAGTGATGAGGAAATGGATCAACTATCTAGGAGTTTTATAAATTTTACATAAATAAGAAGTTCTTTATAAAGCCTATCTATAGAGTTATGTATGAAAACAAAGGTAACTAGAAAAAGGATTAGAAAAGAAGTGATAATACCAATGATATAGTCTATTATGAATGTAAAAAAAAGGGTCATGTGAAGGATGTCTATCCAAAGATGAAGTATAAGAAGAAATATGAGGATAAAGATAGAAATTACAAGATGTAAATTAAGTCTACCTATATTGAATCTGAGAAAATATCCATTGAATCAAAATAATCTCATGATGAAAAGGATGAAAAATACAACATCTGTTTTATAAAAAACACATATGAGGTTACCCTAGTATCTCTTATATAAAACTCTTATTATTATAAAGATTAATATGAAAATATAACTAATTACTAAATGTTGGAATACTATATGATTCTTGTGAATATTTGAAATTAGTTGAAATATAAATATAAATATCTTAAGTATAAGAATTCTCTTTATTTTATGGTAAAGTATAAACACACTATAGATATAGAAATGAATTCTCAACTGATCCATGAGCATGAAGAACATAAGCATTATAATGATAAATTAGAGAAGTATTTAGAAAGATTTAAAAATGGTAAAGATACCATAGTTAAAATTCTTGGAAAAAAAGTTGCTCCTAATTATACTACTACAATTGGTTATCAATCTGAGAAATGCAACTTTGATAAAACTAAATTTGTATCCAAATATAGAAAATTCGTTATCATACCCAGTTCTGGAAAATTTTCTACAAGTTCTAGAACTGGAAATTATTTTGCTGATTCTAGTTCTTCTATAACTAACAAAGTTTATTTTTCTAAATATTTAAAAACTACTTATAGGAAAATCATAAAGAAAATTCTGATTCTTAAAGCTTTAATTAATAATATTATTGGACCCATGAAAATTTGGGTACCAATGTCCTTTCTTGATTAATTTTTTTTTAGAAATTTTTCTAAAGATTTCATGTAATATAATATGGTACATAGATAGTGGGTGTTCAAGACACATGATAGGGGACTACTCTAGCTTCAATAACTTCATAAATATCTTTGGTGGATATGTCACCTTTGGTGACAATAGAAAATAAAAACATTATTGGCCTTGACCAAATTGGTAACACTAACTCAGTTTTAATTTCTATAGTATTTTTTTAATGGTCTAATGTAAAATATTCTTGGCATCTCAGAATTATGTAATAATGGATTTCATATTAAATTTGAAAATGATTCTTCTAATTTTTTCATTTCTAATAATGATTTAGTCTTTACTACCATTATAAATGAAAATATTTATGCTGTAAATATGGATTATTTAGACTTGAAGAATGTTTCTTGCATAAGTACCTTTCATAAAGAGCCTTGGAAATAGAATAAGATACAAGGGCACTGTAAATTCTTTCTCTTATGTTCAAGTAGATGATTTTTCTAGGTATTCTTGGACCTAGTTAATGACTTTTCTAGGTATTCTTGGACATTATTTTCAGCTCACAAAAGTCAGGCTTATTCTTATTTCCTCAAGTATTCTAGATCAGTGGATAACTTAAGTGGACTTAGGATCAAAGACTTAAGAAGTGACCACAGTCGTGAGTTTTAAAATCAATAATTTGAATCTTTTTTCTTGGAAAATGGTTATAGTCATAACTTCTCCAATCCTAGGACACTCCGACAGAATGGAGTTTTAAAAAGAAGAAATATAACCATACAAGAGATATCCTAGACTATGCTTAATTAATATGATCTACTTGTTTATTTTTTTTCAAACTATGTGAATATATCTTTCTAAATAATCAATAGAATTTTAATTAGACCTATCCAAAAGAAGACCCCTATGAGCTGTGGAGAAATAGGAATCCTAATATTAATAATTTCAATGTTTTTTGTTAAAAAGTATTTATTATATATAGAAAAGGTAATCTTGATAAAATTTCCTCCAACCATGATAAACATATTTTCCTAGGTTATTCACTCTCTATTAAATTCTATAGAGTCTTTAATAAGATAACCAAGTGTGTGGAAGAATCGGTGCATGTCAAGTCTGATAAAAAAGATCCACATGAGTCCAAAACAACCCTAGAAAATCTTGAGGATAACCTATCTAGTCTAGACATAACACCTAACCCTTATGATTCAATTGTTAAATAAGTTGAAAAACATGGTAATGGAAACTCTTAAAATTATGAAAATGAACCCGAACCTATAGATGAACTTGAAGTGACCAGTCCTTCATTTTATATACCTTTTAGAACTCGTAAAAACCATCCTTTAGATGTTGTAGTTAGATAATTAGATAAAGGAACATTGACTAGAGTTTCTTTAAGAAACCATGTCTAAAATCAGGTCTTTTTGTCATAGCTTCAACCTAAGAACAATAATGTTGTGATCAATGATGAATTATGGATGATGGATTTGTAGGAAGAATTAAACTAGTTTTAAAGAAACAAAGTATGGAAAATTTTTGATAGACACAAAGATGCCTTGGAAATAGGCACTATGTGGGTGTTTAGAAAAAAAGTGGATAAAGTAGTATAATAGTGAGAAATAAAGCCAGACTAGTTGCACAAGGTTGTAGTCAAAAGGGACGAATAGACTATGAATAATTATTTTAACCTGTGTTCTAACATAAATCCATTAGAATAATGTTTTCCAATGTATCACATCTTAGTTTCAAACTTTATCAAATGGATATCAAAAGTGAATTCATGAATGGTTATATAGTTAAGGATGTTTTTTCACAACCCCTCATTTTAAAAATCGTCATTTTCCAAATCATGAATTTAAATTAACAAAATCTTTACATAGTTTAAAATAGGCCCCAAGAGCTTGGTATGATAGGCTCACCACTTTACTTATTTCTAATGGTTTTTCTAAAGGTATAGATGATCCAAGTATTTTCATAAAAATAATTTATAAACATGTTTTATTTAGTAAAATATATGTTGATGATATTATATTTGGATCTTTAACAAATTATTTTTTTCTGCATTTTTCAACAATGATGCAAAATGAGTTTGGAATAATTTTAATGGTTGAACTCAAATTCTTTCTTGGATTTTAAATTTTTCAAAACAAGGAAGGATTTTATTTTAAATCAATGTAAATATACTAAATTTATTTTATATTTTTTTTGATTTGGATAGAACTAAAAGTAGTGATACTCTTATGAGTACCACCTATAAATTAGATATTTGTGAAGATGTAAAATCAGTGGATCAAAAAAATTTCAAATGTATGATTGGAATTAATCTTTAATTTTCTACGAGATGACCTGATATTATGTTTAGTGTGTGTATGTGTGCTCATTTTCAAGAAAATCTTAAAAATTCACATATAATTTCTATTAAATGAATTTTCAAATACCTAAAATATACAAATAACATAGGATTGTTCTATCTTAGAGGAAAACCATTTGACTAAGTTATTCTAATGCTGATTTTGGTGGTTGAAAGTTCAATAGAAAAATCATCTTCGAAACATATAAATTTTTGGAAAACTATCTAGTTTCATGGTGTAATAAAAAACAAAATTATTTTTCATTATCTACTACTGAATATGAATACATAGATATTTGTAGTTGTGATCAAATTATTTGGATGAAACTCACTTCACTAGACTATGGATATCAATTTATTCAGGTCCCTTTAAAATGTGATAGCATAAGTGATATTAATATTTTTAAGAATCCAGTTTCTCATTCATGTAAAAATCATACTGATGTATGAAATCACTTTTTGAGGGATCATTATCCAAAAGGTGATATAACTCTTGAGTTCATTTGAACTTGACATCATCTTGCTGATATTTTTACAAATCCTTTAATTTCTGAGAGAATGAGCTACATCAGAATTGAGTTTGGGATGATCAATTTTGAGTGACTCACCATTTATAACTCACTAGTTGATGAATCACCATTTATGACTCACTGGTTGATGACTCACTATTGATGAATCACCATTCATGACTCGCCATAGATGAATCACTATGGATGACTCAATGTTGATGACTCACCAATGATGACTCGCTAGTTGATGACTCACCGCTGATGAATCGCCGTGGATGATACATTGGTGGTTAACTAATAGTTTTGGACTCACTATTTGAAGACTCTCCTTTGAAAAACCACCATTCAAAACTCATTGTTGGGACCCACCAATGAAAACTCACAGTTAAAACTCATCGTTGTGACTTACCATTGGTCTTTACCTAGTTATTTTTCTGGCTCAAACATCAAATCTCTATTTTATTTATTTCATTTTATTTTATTCCACATTTTAGATTTAATATTCTGAGATCCCTAAATGATAAATATCAAACCAACCCAAATCATTTCTTACTCACGCTACTCCCTAAACCAAACCACTCTCTCTCAAACCTCCATTATCTTCCTCTTTCAACCCAACCCTTCAAACCCTTTGCAATGACTCAAGTGAAGCGTATCTCAGAGACATATCCAAATTCTAAACCTTTGAAGAAGCAAAAGGGTGAATCAACTGCTCAAAATCTCAAACCTGTTAAACAAGATCGTTCTAATAGAATAGTTATACTAGAGAAGGAAGTACATACAAAATGGTTCTTTTCAAGTATGTCTCTTATTTTTAAAGTGCTGACAGAACAAGGTTTGATGGATTGGTTCTCCAAAAATGTGCAACCTATCAATCATAAACTAGATCATAAGTTCTACTTGTTTTCAGAGTTTATTCTAGATGGAATAGATATATTTTGGATCATAACTAGAATAAATGGAAAAAAGGATTTCCTTTTCTTCTAAGTATTGGGATGAATTCTTAAAGGTACCTCATGAAGGAATTTTTGATTATTATCAAGGTAGTCCTCCTCCAAGTGATATTTTTAGTTATGAAATATCCCTAACCGAATTTACCATTAATGGAATTCCAAGAAGACCTATAGAAACAACACTAGATAGAGAATGGATGTTATTATTTAAGTTTATAAAGCATCTATTGTGTCCTAAGAAAGAGGACTTTACTTCCTTGAAATATCACGATGTTTATTTATTGTATCTAATGAAAGGAAGACACAAGATTAAATATTACAGAAACCTCATGGTACAGATGAGTGATATGATTAAACCTCAATCCAATTCTACTTCTTGGTTTAATTCTACGCTAATTTCTACAATAATGAAGGATAAAGGAGTTTTAAATAGAGGAGAAAAAATTGTGACTAACTATGATGGTTTTTGCACTAACAAAGATTTATGAAATTGAATTATGATTAACTGGAATCCATGGAAGAGTCAGTGGGTTGAGGATATTGAGAAATTTTATGAATTTTTAAATATTGTTCAATATCCTTCTCAGCTAAAGGATATGGAGGATCCTTTTCTAGGACTAGATTAGGTGGAAGAATATTCTAATGAGGATAAAAATTATTCTGAGACTAATAAATGAGAGAAATCTCTTGTTGATGAAAGAAGATATCCAAATATTGCATAAATTCTAGAAAGAATCAATTATGGATCTCTTAGACCTACAAAAAAGGATTTCTACCAAATAACCCCTTCTAGATGATTATTTTGATGAGGAGACATAGGAATATGAATATGTTAAGATTGAAAAGTGGAAGTGGTAGTGAAGAAGATAAAGATAATAGAAAATATGGTGATAAGGAAGCAGAAGAAGAAGAGTGAGAAAAATAATAGAATGAATTTTCTGAAGAAGAAGAAGATTCTGAGGAAGAAGAGTTGAAATAAGAAGGTGGAAGTGTTGAATATGAAGAAGAATATGAATAGTAGGAAAGTAGTAAATTTGGTGGATAAACTAATTATCTTGTAGGTGATCAAGGCCTTGGGTGAGAACCTTTGATTTTGGATGAAATTGATTTAGTAGAAAAGGAACATGTTTTGGAATCTTAGAAGGATTCATACTTGGTTATTGTTGAGGAAAAAATTTTGGTTGTTCAAGTGCCAAAACAACAGTATGTTAGGAAGAAAGCACCTGTTAAGGGGGATCAATGGCCTAGGAGAGTTAGAGTTTACACTCTCACTACTTATAATTGGATAGTAGTGGTTGAATGTGATAGGTATCCATTTTATATTAATTTAGGCTTGGATTATCCTAATTCAAATGATGATGAATCTGATCCTAAGGTTCTAGTTGAAGTAGTAGGTCATGCTCAGAAATTTCCTATTGAAAAAAATCCAAAATTTTCTCCTGCTCCTAATTCTTTTCCTTTGGATGCACTTATGTCTGTTGAGTATGTAAGTTAGAGTAAATTTAATGTCTTTAAATAGGATTAGTGTTTGGTTGTTAGATAAATTCTCCAACCTTAACCTACAACTATGGAATTTCCTAATTAAAGTGATTATACTATGATTGTAGTAGGATTTGCCTCTCATATTTACCCTCAGACAGTTTCTGAACATTATGAATTGAGGATAGAAAATAAATGACTAAGTGATGATTGGGTTGTACTCATTCCTATTGTGAAATGGGCTTCATTTTAGTATATATAATCCTTGTAATGAGGATGATTTTACCAAGGCTGTGGAGATTGGTGGATGAATAATAATGTATTTTATCAACATTTTGAATCCATACTTATATATCCAAAGTACATCTATTGTAGAACCAAAGGAATTTCCTATTTGAAGAGTAATTGAGAACGTACCTTCAAGCTCTATATACTGATATGTGGATCCTCAACTTAGATTTGTTGTTACTTGAAACCCCTTTTCTTCTTTTCCTTCAACCCTTCAACCATTTCCTATGTATCTTTATTAGGATCTTAGTCATCTAAGGCCTTTGATCTTTAGGGAACTTGAATCCCATACCTCTTCTACTCAAGGTATCACCCCTACTATGGCTTCTGGAGTTCCCATTCAAAAGATATATACTTATTCCCCTTCTTTATCTTCTATTCCTCCACATGCTGTTGCTGATAAGGGAAAATCATTCATGGATCCTTCTTTAGAGAAGTGTTGATTTTGGGTTGATCTTTGATAGGGATGTATTTTTGGTCTTTTATCTTGAAATGATCTATATATTTTCTTCTATTATTTGTTCTTTATATTTCATTATTTGTTCTCTTTTTGATAATCCCAAAAGGGGGAGAAAAATGAAATGGTATTTAGTTTTATTTTATTTTTTTATCATGTAATTTACTTTATCTTGATCTGTATGACATGTTAATAAGAACAATTATTTTCTACTTAGATCATTATGAATGTATTATTAATTCCATGATTTTGGATCATCAAAAAGGAGATTATTTTTATCCTCCCCTAGTTTCAATGATCACAAATCATACTGCCTTAATTTCAATTAATTTAAATTATGTTTACTCTTGTTTACTTATTATCTTTATCTATTCTGTTATTATTTCACATAATAAGACAAGTGGCCAATATTTGACTAAGTATGAGTTACCATCAATGTGGAATCACTGTTGGCCATGCTATTGATGGAAAAAAATGGCTAAGTATGACCTATCGTTGACATGGACTTACTAATAATATATATCACTATTAGATATCCTGCCATCAGTATAAATTCTGAATTTTGAAAAAGGATGAGACATTGTCCCTCAAGAAACTGATGCAATGAGTCACCATTTCATTAACCTACTGATAGATTGAGTTATCGATGGCATGAGAATTTTTACTAAGTATGAGTTAGCAATATGAGAAATTGAAAGCATAAGTCACCATCAAGTCGAACTACCTTCAAAATGACCTATTATTCCTGATTCATAGATACTTTTCTCACTATTCCATATTTCAGAATGCATTAAGTCAGAGACATCATTCCTAACCTAACATGTAGAGACACTTTCAACTCTTACTTTTTCATTTAAATTCAAATTTACTTCTAATGATTATATTTATAAAACATCATTCTTCTATTTATATCGACGACATTATCTTTAATTTTAGAAAACATTTAATTGATTTCATAATACAGTACATAGTTTGAGGTACCTAGATGTCATCAAGATCATGCATCTTGTTGGATGGAGTGTTTAAATCAAATACCCAATTAAAAGGGAAGATACACACGCACCGGAAGAAAGAGATCTGGAAAACTGTGTGCCTGAGAATCTAAAGAACTGCTAAGTGTAAACACAAAGAAATTATTGAGAACTCAAACTAAAAAACATTTTTTAGTGAAAAACTAATAAAATAGAAGATCTCATCGATTAAACCATATACCTCACCAGAAACAGAAGATAGAAGCACTCACAAAATTCAGTTTTTTTATTTGTTTCCATAATTAGACTCGAGATGCATTTCAAAATAACTTCAAGAAGCCTCAAGATATATTATCAATCACATGTATCCTTCTAAACTGTATTATCTATATTTTTCTATTCTAGTGTATTGTTTTTACATTACTAGAAGTGTGTGTACCTTTATTCTATGAACACACACTAACTCCTCATCAAAATTAGATGATATTCTGATCTCTTCACAAACTATTTTTTACACCATACACTCCCACAGATAATAGTGGAAGAGGTCCCTATGAGGCTTATTTGTTTTAGAAATCAAAGAAAAACTATTGAAGTGATCTAGTTGGACTACTATTTCTTTCCCTAATCCAGGGTGTGGATCAATGTTTATTTATATAAACTATTTGGCGGTGGGTAATCACTAAGTGGAGATGATTAAGTTTCTTCTTGATACTGAACCTCTTATTTTATTTCTGTTGTATTATTTCAAAACTAGTTTTCTATAATATGTTTATTCATTCAAAAAACTTCACTTTACTTTGATAGTTAATCATAAATAGTGTTTATATTATAATTTGATTTAGTAGATTGATTACAAAGGTTAAAATAATAATATATATCATTTTAACTGAGAACTGATCAATCTTTGATAAGTATTTTAAAAATAAAAAACTTTTAAAAATCTTCTACTTTGGTTAACTGGGTTTTTTTGTATTTCAAATTGGGGAAATTTCCAATAAATATTTTTGATATAAATTTTTATAGGAACTCAATTCACCCCACTATAGAGTGTACCACTCTAAAAACTAGAAACCTTTCCCATCTACTAAAATAATCTCATATTTCACAAGATTAAAATTATCAATGGTTTTAAAGAGAAAATAATGTCTTATTGTTCTTCTAGATAGAGACTTCATATAAAAATCACAAATGAATAGAATTGTCTCTGATAACACTTGAGAATACACCTATAAGATATATGGAATATCACTAAGAGGGATTTAATATTTTATATAAAAATATTTTAAATTTATTTTGGAGAACAACTTTCTCAACTTGTTAAAGTCTTGTGATATAATCTATCTTAACTTCTACACACAAACTAACATGAGGGAACACAAAAAAAATTACAATGTTCACCTATCATTTTAATATTTCTATTCCTTGTTGTGATATAGATTCCTCCAGGATCAGACTAACAACTATAATCATCATGTGAGTATAAACAAGAAGGATATAACATTGAAATTTAGGCTTACATGTCTCCTAAAAATGCATTGGTGCATCCCATACTTTATAAAGATAAATGCTGGTAACAACTGAAGAGTATTCAACCAAATACACTTCCTTCAATTCATTGAGTGTGTTGGGTCCAATAAAATATTTTCTAATTTCATAGTATAAATAAATAATAACTTCATCTTCAAACATTCATAAGGATAGGTTCCTTATTTACTTTTTATGCACAACAAATGAACACAACCACTTTTAACTTCTTCACTATTTCTCTTTATTTTACCTTGTTTAAGCACATAATCTTATTTTATTAATACAAATGTAGAACTTGTTTTATTCACTTATCTCTCATTTTCTATTTTTTAATTTTTTCTAACTTTCACTAACTATAATTTCCAAATCATCACAGCAATCACATTTTCATCAAGTTAAAATTTTAATTTGAATTTCATATTCAAATTATCTTCTCAAAACACAACCATTGAATCATTTTCTAATTGAAATACACTATAAAATTTTAACTAGTGTACTAATTGTTTATAATAACCCCCAAACATATTAGATGTTGAAATTTTATCAAGTTATTCAAAGAATATAGTTTTCCATATTCAAAACATATCCCCCTCCATTGCACCATAGCATAGTTGTTCAATAAAATTATTCCATTTAATAGAGTTGACACATTATGGCATGATCAAGTCAATAAAACACATAGGTCTTTGAAAGTATAGTGATAAGAAAAGAAATTCGTAAACTAATTTACAAAGTGGAAGGCTAACATATGATGAGAACTACTAGATAAAAGCTTGGAACTTCAATTATAGCATAGGATACTTCAAAATAATAATAAAACCAAAAACAACATGTTCCCATCCTATATGGTGTAATCCATATTCTAAATCATAAAAACCTAATCTGAACATCCATTATGATGTGGTACTCCTTTATAGTGAATATATTCTCAATATTCCAAAGACTTGAAAAATATTACCCAAAATGTTATGGTGTAGACATCTCCTTACGGCGTGGAGTCCTTAAAATTGGTAGGGCTACCCAAAACTGACTCAATATCCTTTCAACCGTAGTATGTAATTTACAATGTAAAAATTTTTACTCAATTGAATTCTATGACACAATAACAAATATGTGCCACGAGACTGATTCATTCAACATCTTTTATCATGAACTCATTTCATGATTGGTAATCATTACAAACCAACTTAATAATCATCTGGATTAAATCTCGAAACAAATTTACCACATGTGAAATGTGAGTTTGAATATGATTTATATATTTAAAACAAAATTCAACACAACAAACTACATAAAATTCAATATCTTTTTCAGCAATCTCCTCACAAAATCATCTTAAAACCACTTGGTCTCAATACCTTGTTTATCCTCAGGGAACAAAATAGATAATGAGGAAGGAATCTTCCTATGATCCTCCTCTATAGAATAAAATGAATCATCAATCTCTATAAATGAGTTATAGATAACCACCATGATACCCAATGTTATTAAATCAATAAATTTGGCAGGAGATTAAATTTTTATCCTTGGATTATAGGTGTCTAATTTAGAGGAACTCAAGGCCAAACCCCCATCAACAATGCTTCTAAAAGTTCTTTTGTCCACATCCACTAAAGAATTAGTAACATGGACCCCCATATTGGAATATTTAAGAGTAACATCCTTTGATATTTCTTGTAATAAATCCATAGGGGTATAGCTGACAGTCCCTTTTCTCTATTTAAAAGGATTAATTTTTGAAGCCATGCACTTCCTAGAATCGGTAGGTGTTCTCCAAGATACATATTTTTGGGTTCCCCATTTGGAAGCGTTGTAGTTATCCAATTCTGAAATTGAATAACTAGAACTACTGACCTTTTTAACATTGAAAGTGGTCAATTTTTCTAAAATTTTTCCTCTTTATTGTCTGGAGGGTAATCCCACTTGACCACTTTCTACTACCCTCTTGCAATAAGCTTAGCCAAAGGTTTCCCCTCATTCTATCGATTAAAAAATGTAGTCCCACACTCATGAACACAAGTTAAATCAAACCTTATAGAAACTCTAATATTCATGACATGATTCAACTCTCAGCCTCATACCGTGGAAGCTCCATTTTTACACTACACTGGAATAATGAAGGATGTACAAACTAGATTTGAATTATCTTTGTCTGGAATCAAAATTGGATCAAGAATATTCTAAACTATCCCAAATATAGGGGATTCCCTCCTTGACCTGATTATCTTAGGTGAATCAGAAACCAATTCCATCTTCCCTTTAATATAATTAATAATTTAACTAAGAATAATATAAATTATATTACTAATTGTTAATCATATTATTAATTATTAAAAATATTGTTACATATTAATATTAATATTATGACTTATTATTAACCATATTTTTAATCATATTATTATTTATTATTTATCTTATTAATTATACTATTAATATTATTAATTACTAATTATTAGTTATTGTTAATTATTAATTATATTATCAATCATATTGTTAATCACATTTTTAATTATTAATAACATTATTAGTTATTAATTATATTAATACTTATTATTATTTGTACTATTATTTATTATTTATTATTTGTCAAATTAATTATATAAATGTTATTTTTAAATTTTAAATTGAAATTTTATTTTAGGTATTTATTATTAATAATTGATTATAGTATTAATTAATAATCAAATGAATAATTATTAATTATATAAATACAATTTATTAATAACTATTATTAAATATTAATTATATTATAACTTATTATTATTTTAATTATTAATTATTAATTATATAAATAATTATATTATATATTTTTAATTAGTTAATTATAATATTAGTTATTTTATTTATTATTTATTTATTTATTATATTAATAATATTATTTATTATTTATTATTACTTTTTTTAGTTATTTATTATTTTTTATATTATTAATTTTTAATATTATCATTACTAAATAATTATATTGTTATTTATAGTTTTTCATTTTAATTATTAATTGTATTATTAAATTTTACAATTTATAATGTTGATTATTATTTATATTAATGTTTTTTTATTTTAATTAGTTATAGCTTTAATCATATATTATTATTTCTGCATTATTATTAAAAATATATTATTACTGTAATGCTTAGAAATTGAAACTGAAACTCACATGAAAAATTCGTAAGGGATGTCAAGGCCTCTTTGCCTATAAAAGGGAGTCTTAGGTGGGGTTTTTAGTTTTAAAATTTTGTTGATATGGTCGAGCATCAAACCATTTGACATCCAGTAGGCCCATATTATTAATTATTGAAAACATAAACACATAATATTATATTAAAAAACCATTTAAAAAAACTCATTCCCTATTATATATCCTACTTGTAGTGTGAGACCTCAAACTAGGCTGATGTTTGTTGCCACCACATAGAGTGTTACCACGAGCATTGTGTTCCTTGTTGTGACCCATCATCCATCTCATTTCTTGGAATTTCCCCAACTCACATACAATATTCATTTTAGTGGAGATTGGCATGCATAACGGGTGTTTATATGGTTTTTAGTGATCGAGGGATCATTCTAGTCATTTTTACATGAACATAGTTATTTCTATTCATTATTTTATGTGTTGTGTTCATGTTAAAGGAGTTGATATAACCAAAATCCTTTTTTATGTGATACAATAGGCTATATCATATTAAATGATATAGTATATCATAGAGGCCTAAAATTCATTATAATATTCCATTTCCCATTTCAATAATAGAGTATCATTGATTTAAAATCATAAGGTAGGTAAACATAAATACTACCTCTGTTACAAAAAAACAACAGATTAATAGTGGTTATTGAGACAGGGTTATGAACAACCCCTGCTAAATTTATTTTATATATATTTTATTGGTGGATCTCCTATAATTACCACTAAAATATACATGATTTTTTTTTTAAAAAAATAAATAGGATAATAAATAGAGGTTATTAACCTCCAACAAAAATTAAAAAAAATTAAATTAATCAATCGTATTTTTGTAGTAATTCTTAGAAAAATTTTTCCAAATTAATATTTAAGAGAAGATATGGGAGAACCCCCACTAAAATATAACAAATTAATTAAAAAATAAAATTTGGTTAATAAATGCAACTAGTTGTTTATATTATAGGGGTTTTGAACCCCCTTTAAATTTTATTCTATTTTTAACAACAAATTAGATAATATATTATTTTTATTATATTAATTATATATTATATTATATACTTTGTTATATATATATACATATATGGTATATTAAAATATTGGATGATCGCCCATGTGATATTATATAAATATATTTAATTTCAATATTATATATATTTGTATGAATAAAATAATATAATTGTATATAATTGTATACATATAAATATCTAATATATATTCGTATTTGTATAATTAATTTTTTTTTTGTAAAATAATATATATATACACATATATCTATATTTATATGAAAATATATATTTTTGTACAACATATGATTGTAATACATATTTATGCAATATAATATATATTTTTATTTTTATTATATATATATTCGTAAAATGTAATTTTTATTTTTATTTTTATTGTATAATGTATTTCTACAATATACTATACATTGGTATTTGTAATATATAAATATATATATATAATTTATCAATATATAATATAAATATATATTTTTATTTTTTAAATATTGTTATTTTTTAATTATATACATTTAAATATATAAATATATAACGTATATATAAATGATGTGTTAAATTCATTCATTGTTGGGGGCTCGCTTGAGTGGAAAAGTATCATTATAATCTGGTATCAAACCTGAGTTCATAACCAGGTAGGGGTGAATTTCAATTATGTTGTAGCAATGTTGGTATTGTTCCAGAGTATTGTAGTAGAGATATTATTCACTTTAATTGCCCATTTGAGCCGCGTACTTGGGCATTCAAGCCACTGGGACTCCAAGACATTATTGTTGGGCCTTCAGACATCATGTTGGAGAATTTCCTAGCTGTTTCAGAGAAAGGTGTAAAAGTAGTCTCTGATTATTTTTTTGGAAGTGGGTGATCATTCACAGAGTATCTAGAATGCACCAAATCAAGACCCAGATCAGGAAGGCAGGGATGACAGGATACAAATGAGACTTTAGGAAATAAAGTTAGAGTAACAGATTCAAGAATCCAAGGGGGGTTTTGCACTATGGGGTATTGGATTATTTGACATTTAGTCCCTGCACTATGACTTTGTGTCACTGGAACTTTGAGCCATGTAATTTGGGGCTTTCGGGTCATGTAAGGGTTCCATATAAACCTAGTTGAAAATTGGATTATATAAAAATAAAATAAAAATATAAGCTCTTCAGTTTAGGGAACAAGTATTAAATCTATTTAATTAAAAATTATAAAAAAAATTAATAAATTCATAAACTAATAAATATTTTATAGAAACCCAATGCAGATGAATTTTTCTATTTATTATTGATGTTTTAATATATTGAAAGACCAAAACACGGGGGGGGGGGGGGCATGTTCCTACTTTGGTTTCTAATGGTCATGTGATCAAATCGTAGTGTCCACAGATTATATAAATATATTTTTAATTAATATATATTATGTAATATAAAAATATATTGGCATGGTTATGTTTTCTTTGTACTTTTTAATTCCCCTCAATAGTTTATATATACATATATATATATTATCAATTTATTTATAATATATATATTATATACACACATTATAAATACGTATACATATAGATATGTATATCATATAAAATATTAATATTTTATGTGTGTGTATTTGTATAGATAAATATAAATGTGTTTATAAATATACATGTGTGTATATTATAAATATATATATATATATATTATAATGATATTATATACATATATGTTATATTATATATTTTATTTTATATAAATAGTGTATCTATATACATAATATAAATGTATTTATAAATATATGTATATTTATATTTATTTAAATATATAAAAATATATAATTTAGAGGGAGTGTGTGTGTATGTCATATTATACATCTCATAGTTACTTAGATGAGTGGTGCTTGTTTCTTATACCCCTTGTTCTCTGGGAGAACTAGTGCAAACTTTAATCCTACAAAATTTGGAGACTTTTCATATTATGAATAAGGAGATTCAAATTCATTACCTAGTTGGGGAACGTGCAGTACACCCTTGGTAAATGGGATCATAGAGTGGTAGTAGGGGTGTATAACCATACACATGTTTGTATTTGGATTGGTTCCCAAGTGGTGAACTCCTTGAATTTCTACATCAAAACCCTATGATAAAATCTGAAAGGGAGATAATTTTTGAAGTTACTATAGCAGTAGTATTATTGGATGTTCACTAAAAATGTACATGGATGAGGTGCATGTACACATTCATATGATTCATGCATGTGGTTCATGAATATTATATATATATATATATATATTATTCATTTATCTCTAAAAATGTTTATTTATTGGTTACATTTATTAATTTCATTGGTTTAATTTATTGAAAGGAATTCAATAAATAATTACCCAATGGGAAGTAATTCATGAGATGCATTATGTATTTGGGATGTCTTGGTATTCAACTACATAAGATGATGAGATACTCTCTTTTTGGTGGTGTGATGTATATGAGCTTGTATAAAACACTCTTCCTCCCATAACTCTGTTTATCACATTTGATAGGTCTCTTTAACCCCTTAGGATATTGGGTATCCTTGTGATATGATCGTGGATCCTTGTGGTTGGTGTACTCCCTAAAAGTAAGGGTGATTTCATTCCCTGCTCTTTATAATCCCCCTCAATAATTCTCTTACGAAAAGATGAAAATTACTACTGCAACTTTGGAATACCAAGTACTCTGTTTTTTGTATTATTTTATGCATTAATTCTTGAAGATATATCTCTTTTATTTTTTATTTTTCTTCCACTACATATATTCATAAGAGTAATAGATTTTTTCCACCCAACAGTGGCATCAAAGGAGTTTATTAATGTTTTTAACATTATTTAGTCACTGGGTTTCAAAGAGAAATGACGTACAACATTTTCATAAAATTATATATAGGTTTTGGAGACTTATGTAAGCTATAAAAGGGGAGACATGATTCAATATTACATAGGTATTCTATTTAAAGTTAATTTCCTTACACAATGCATTGAATAAAATTTATACCCTTACACAATCTGATTACATAAAAGTAGATGTACCTTTACCTTTATGTGATATCGTTTCACAGTAGTGCAACGGTGTAATGTAAGGTAATACCCTTACATAGAAGGGTTTATGTAAGGGTCATTGACACTTTACCGTTACACATAAAGGTATTTGGGTTGTTTTTTAGTGTTCATTGATGCTTACCTTTATGCTACGTAAGAATATTGGGATTACCTATATGCAAAGGAGCTATGTAAAGGTAATAACTTTTACGCAAGGGAGCCACATAAACGAAATTTGTGCATTACCTTTATGCTATGGATAAAAACATTTATACCCTTATGTAGGGTATTTGTGTAATGGTAATAAAGGGATACCCTAAAGAATAATAGGGTTTATAATAAGGGTAAATAGAATATTGTTAAAAAATCGACATTTTAATTGTTTTTAATGGTATATAAATTGCTTATAAATCATGCTAGAAGGTATTTTTGGAATTTTTTATTCTTATGGTATTTATAAATTAATAAATTAATTATAAATTGTTTAAATTTAATTGAATTAATGTTTTTGAAGCATTTTTATCAAATATTAAAGGATAATATTTTGAAATGCCTTTTGGAAAATTAAATGACATGCATTATGATCTAGAAAAATGGTTTATTTATAAATCATAAGAGGTGATTTATAAAGTGTTTATAAATAAAAAAAATATATGATATTTAGATTATATAAAAATTTTAATTGGTAAAAATTGAATTATAAAATTTTTAAAGTCTATGAAATATCATATAAATTAAATTTAATATAAAATATGAATGGTTCATAATTAAATGAATATAAAATTTTTAAATTCTTGGTTAATTATTAAATTTTTATAATTTTCATTTCTTTATTAAAATTTCATAAACGTATCATGTTTTTGAAAATAAATAAAATGTTTTATTTTCTAAATTTCCTATAAATGGTTGGTTAATAAATTTTTTAGGAAATATTAATATATTGTATGCCCATTTATATAATAAATTGCTTCTGAGATAAATCCTTAAAAATCATGTCAAAATTTATATCATAAAATTTATTTTTAATTTACCTTGATATTGATTTATAATTTAAGTTATGATATTGAGAATAGTTTTTTAGCATAGTTTGTGCTTATTAGGAGATAGAGTTTTTTATGAATTAAATTACCTCTTGAGTAAAGTCTCCCTTGGTACAATGACTTAGGGTTGAACCACCAACATTCTTGGAGGCTTACCCTAGTTTGAATAGTGAATGGTGATGGCTATCTATCAGTTAAAGCTTACTCATGTGGAGTTTTTCAATCTCATATAACTATATTCATTTATATGAGGTGTTCATGTAATTTATGTATATAATTCATTTGGATATGTATGGATATAATTGACATATATTTTTTAGTGATTAACATAGTATAATGAGTTGTGTAAAGAGTTACACATTATTGAAGTGTGAATGCATTAATTTGGTGGTTGGAGGTGAGATTTCAAAAACTAAATTGTTTGAAGAATGCATACAATAATGGAAATAAGACTTTAGAAGATAAGTATTACATATTCTGTAATAGTTATGAATTTAATATCCATATTAAGTATATTAAATTGATGAGGCTACAACACCTAAAATACTATCTGTGTGATTCCTTCCAAAACAGAACTTGTTAAGACCTCAATCATTCAACTGGGTTGGTTCTTCTAATTTGGGTCCCCTGAATTATCTTGTTTAAGGAAAATAAGTGATAGATTAAATTAGATCATACTTATCTATGTCTTCTCGAAGTGGGTTTCCCTTGGATTATCTATTTCTAATATATTATTAGAAATTTTTTGGGTTACACTTAGTTGGGAAACTATTGGGAAGGATACCAGATGAATAGATCTGAGTTTATATATATAATAGATTTGGATAAAGTTTTATCCACTACACTATCCAAGAGTCACAAATTTTGTTATTGGGATGATTCTCTATCAAAATAACTAAATTTTGAGATAAATTCCCAACTCGACTCATTTTTGAGTGAAATATGGATCTTGTCTTAGTAAATAAATATGATATTTTGAGTCATCATTTTTAGTGGAAGAAATTTCATTTAAATCCATTAATAAGGAGATATAATACATTATACTCACCTACTGATATGTCTTTTTCGTATATTATGGAATACTTAAAACTAATCATATTAAAATTATTAAGATGTGTGACCTATAAAATAGTTAAATATTGGTATCTAGGATTGAGAAGTATTCTCAAGGAGAAACATTCATATTAACCAAATGTGAAATTTCTAGAAATGAATTTTTAAAACTCTGAATCAAGGGTATTATAAATTGGGCGTGCATCACATATTTTTGTTGACAAACACAAGATCATATATGTGAGATAATTAAGGAATGGTGAAATAGATTTTCATGTTGCTAATGGGTAAAGATCTATAGCATTAGAGGTTAGCAATTCTGATATGATTTTACCAAGTGAATCGATCCTAGAATTGAAAAACTATTATTATTTTCCCTCAATAAAATCAATATGATTTCTATATCTTGTTTGGAAAAGATGATATTTTCATTCATTATTAAGAACAAGATTTTCTCTATATAAAATAATGAAATATTTGTGGCATATGGAATAGAGTTAACATTTTATATATTATTTATATGGATACTTCTATTTATAACAATCAAAATATGATGATCGAGGTTGGTTTTAATCCCACATACCTTCTTCATTGTCACCATGTACTTATAAATGATAAATGTATATAAATACTTCATGGAGATGGATTATGGGACTCATTAAAGTATAAATCTTTTGATTCATGAAAATATTTTTTACTAGAAAAATGAAAAATTCACCTTTTGGTGAAAATGTGAAAGGGATAGTGGACTATTAGATCTAATACACATTGTTGTGTGTGAACCAATGAGTACAAAACAAAATTTTTGGTTTTATGTACTTTATTACTTTTACTAATGACTTTAGTTGGTATGGGATTGTGTTTATGATCAAACAAAATTATGAAATTTTTTAAAAGTTTGAATATTTTTAAATATATATATAATAAATTAGGAAATAGTATTAGAGCCCTCTGATTTGATCAGGGTTTGTGAATATTGTTGTGTTTCTTTTTTTCCTTTCCATTCTCATATTGGTTTTGATAATTACTTATAAGAATTTTTTTTTAATAATATGATTTTTAGTGATTTTAGATTTTCTATGTTTTAGTGTTTAATTTATAATTGAATATATAGTGATTAGATTCATATGTTGTTTTCTTTATTGAAAAAATAATAATATTATCTATTTGGTTCTCTAAAATTCACTGAAGTTTCTATAGTTTTTCTGATTATCTTTTTCTTCTGAATTTTGATGATATCAGAAGCCGTTAAAGTTGGATTGAGTTGATTTATTGATCCATTGGAAATTTATAAAAGTTACATAAATATAATTATCATGGTTTGAATAATGAATATGATATTAAAATCCTCTAATAATTGAGATAATTTTGTGATGGTGAGATGTTTAGATTTTTGAAATGTTTCATCCTTATGTTGATCTCCAATGAAGGTTCCATCCCTAAGTTGGTATTGTATTAACCCTAATTTTAAGTTGAAGATAATGTTCATAAACTCTAAATCTATGTTTAAATTAAGGTTATAAATCCCTATAATGAAAATAATCCATATCTTGTCGTTAATGATGAACCTAACCTTACTGATGCATGCTAATTAAACATTTCATTTGATGGAGCTAAGAATGTTCTCATCTTCACCGTGCATGAACTTTGAAGAAACTTGAATTATAATAGCACCTCAAAAATTATAAGGTATATAAATGAGATACATGATATTTATAATCTGATAGAAAACCTATCCATCACATGCTAGAAATTAGTTTCATGTTATTATACTCAACTAGAATAAATCTTGAAATATTAGAGTTTATGCTTCATGTAGATACATAAACCAATGGATTACTTCTCTATATATTATCGTGAATTTATAGGATCTCTCACCTCAGCATGTATCTTCACCACATTAATATTATTTTTAGAAATAAAGAAACAATACTTTGACTTAATGGTACACCATGCATGAACTGCATACTCGATCTTGAGTAAGGTAACCTCACTATTGGTTCATAAACATGAACTTGAAGGCCATCCACATACAATATGAATGTTATTGTGGTTTTATTTATATAATCCATATATAATAGAGGAGAAAGACCCATATTATGCAAGAAAAATTGAAAAATAAAATTGGATAGAGGATTGTAACATTGTCATGATATTCAATATTAGGAGAAAATGATTTCTTAATGGAAAGAGTTTATACGATACGATAAATAGAACTAGAATATTAGGATACTTTCTTTACATGATTTTTATATTTTTATTTCCATGTTTTTTATATAGATTATTTTAAGTGGTATATTATTTGCATGACAACTCATAAAATAAAAACATTACGATCAAAGAGTTTTTGGTGTTTTTGGTGTATAATTTAAAGAGAAAAATGATTGGATTATTTTAAAATCATTTTCCAGAGAATTATTAAGACTTCGTGTTATATAAATTAAATTTTTTTAATTTTCTTATGGGTATTGTTGCATGATTTTGCGAACTATATTCACTAAGTTTAAAAGTTTTTTAAAAGTATTTATAAAAAAGTTTTAAATTTTTTAACACTTTTATTGTTCTTGATAATTTATTGAATGAAATATTAAAATTATTTTGAATATTATTATTTGAATATTATTTTTAGAAATAAATAGTGCACTGGTTCTATGATTTTCTTAAATAAATTTTTGGACTCCCCTAACTCAATTTATTTGAGAAATTATGATAAAGGGGAAGCCATTAAAATTGATAGAATCATGAGTGACAGTAAAGAAGGAATCATGTGTGAGAGTGAAAAAATTATTTTCTATTGTTTAAATAAGAATAATACTGAATGTAATTGAAGATATTTTAGATACTTCTATGATTTATTAAATATCATTTACATATGTTAGTTTTTATTACAACTTTCTCCCAAACTTGTTTCAGCAATCTAAATCTCATCTCTTTAAACTAAAATGTTGACTACATATACTCAATTGTTGTGGAAAGTCATCTTATGATATTAATATAAGGTTTTAAGGTTCCTTATAAAATAAAAAATATTTTTCTAAGGTTTTAAATTCCTAGAATCAGTTTTTTAGGTCACAGGATAAAAGGAACATCTTAGTAAAAATCCCTAAGATCACGGAGAGAGTGTTAGTGGAGTCGAATAAGGGATTTATGATCCCCAAACCACTATAAATCATCATTTTATATTATTTAATTTATTTATATTTCTCTTGTTACATGATCTTAAGACAGAAGGATAGGATCAATTCAATTCATGAGGGATTATTTCAATTTTTCCTGGTTTTTAAATGGACACAATCCCACACCATGTGTCATCATTTTTATCATTAAGAACCAAAAAAGGGTATCAGTGGTTGGCCTCTTTTGTATAATATTTAAGAAATATTTTTTAATTTATAATATTACATTAAACATCACATTAAAGATAAATTTCAATGGCTAATCATAGATAAGGTATGTCGATGATCCTTGATTCTTATTTTAATGGTGATAATTATGGTTGCTATAAATATTGCATGATTATCTATTTAAATAGTCTAATATTGACCATTATATGAAATTTATAAAATTTTATGATATTCTTGATATTGTCATAAAAATTGTAGTGTTACTCAAGTGGCTAATTACGATCTTAATTCAACGGATATGAATGGTGTTTTTTTATTAGGAACTGGGGAATTTAATCAAGTTTCTCAGTGTGAAAAAACTTATGAAATGTCAAATCCCATGAATTTTTCTATAAAGGAACCAATAATGTTTAAAAAATTATTTAAAATACTAATAAACATAAATTTGATACATTCGGTATATAGGAAAATTAAATCATCACTTAGATGAATGGGATCTTGATTGAAGTTGTCAATAATGTTGATGTCTTGGGAACTCCAATTACAAAACTAGATTAGGAATTTAAGGTACATAGAGTTTTACCTTATAAGTGGAATAAAATATATGTTTTTATTTATAATCCACACTAGGTAAAGAATTTTAGATGAAAGAATTTAAAAGAACCATGATGATGTATGAAGATGAGATATAAGATAAAACTAAAAATAATATTTCAATAAAAAAGGGAAAATAATGAACTAAATGTTTTTAAGGATGAATTTTCTTATTCATATTTCAATAATTATGGTTTATGTGATGAGATATAATATCTTCCTACAAAATTTAATAAGCTATAAAAAAATAGAAGGCTGAAATTAAATAATAATAAATTGAACGAAGTTAGATGCTACAAATAAAAAAACAAAGGTCATTCGAAACTTGATCATCCTTTACATAAATATAAAATAAAATATAATTATAAAAGAACATTAAAAAATAAATTAAATATAATTGGAGTTCATAAAAAGATTACAGTGATGAATATTGTCCATACTCTAAAGTTGAGCATGAAAAAAATGGTAAATCTATGTCTTATGGCTCACATTGGAGAAGTGAAATCATCTTTCTCTCAAAGTTCTAATTATGAAACTTTTGTATTTTGATGAGATTAATTAATATTGTTTATTCCTTCAAGATAATATTTAATCCATTAATAATGATAATATAAAATTAAGAATATCTTATGATTATTTTTCTACTAAAAAATAGATATTGACTAACCACACTATGGATTTAACATCTAAATTTTCCAAAAAATGTTATGATTTGCATGAAAATAAAAATTAAGGAATTATTGGATTAAGTTGATTATTTTAAAACAATTCTATAATGTTTATCAAGGGGTATAATTTCCTACATAAATTTCTTTGTAACAATAAAATTGAAAAAGGCATGGTATTGGTAGTAATGGTGAAATGCCAAAATTATATACGAATTATTCTCTTCCTGATTATAAAAGAAAATGCATATCTACCATTAAATTTATTTATTATTGCACTAATGGAAATTATTCTAACTAATTATATTTTAGAAATCCTTAATTTTTTATTTAAATAATTTTCTTTTTTTAAAATATATATCAAAATTTAATTATTGAATTTCATTTCAAAATAAACATATTTAGTTACCTAAATCATTTGTTTCTGTCACAGCGGGAGCCAAAAGAATGTTTGTACTAATAGGAAATTTTATTTGATATTTTTTTAGGTTTATGTCACTATAATTCATTATTATATAAATAATTGGATTCTTGAAATATATTGATATATATTTTATTTTAAAAATATTGAAAAACTATGAACTAGTTCATTATTTGAAAGGCAAGATCCTTAATGTTGGATCTATTAAAATATAGTAAGTATTTCATTTTTATTTTTATTTTAAATAGTTTAACTATTTTATATATGGGTAAGTGATTTTAAATTTTATATCCTTTATTCCTATAAATTTGGTTATTCTTATGCTTAAATTGTTAAATATTTTTTCACTCTATTATTTTATTTGAGGAATTAATTAATTGAACTATTTTGTTAATAAATTGTCATTATGCTTTCTCTTTAAAATTTTATATTATAAATTTTTAATCAATTAAAAGTTGTTTTTATTATATTCGGGTACTTTAATGTCTTAATATTTAAATTACATATATTTTATAAACTAATATATTATTGTACCTATTAAAATATTCAATTATTCTATTGAGATTTTTTGGTCATAAATGGAATGCGCAAAAATATTTATATTACAATTCTATGAAAATATTTTATTTAGATTCCTTGAATATATTTAATATTTTTTCTTATTCTAAGGGGGTCATTTTAAATTTCCATAATGTGTTTAAATATTTTATTATTATGGAATGAAATGTATTGTTTGATACTTATTTCAATTAATTAAAAATATTTTTATTTGAACAATATTTTCCAGGTTTTCATGGATCTATGAGTATAAAGATTTATCCTTTTAAAGGATCAATGAATTGAGTGTGAATTTATATTTATGTATGTATCGAGAATTTATTTTTCATTCATTTCACATTTAATCATCTTTGGATCCTTTTAAAAAGTGGTAGAGAGAGTTTAGGTCTTGTAATTATTAAAAAGGGGGAGATTATTGAGTGCCTTTTTATAATTCCATTCACACATTTATTTTGAGAATAATTTAAACCCATTTTTTTAATAATAAGTTTTTTAGGGATTTTATATTTACTATTTCTTTATGTTTAATTTATATATGAATCCATGTTGATTGGATTCTTACATCATGTGTTCCATCAGAAAGATAATTAGATTATCTCCTTAGTGATATAAAAAATCACTATATTTTCTATAGTTATTTATATTATCTTTTTATTTTGATTTTTTATGATATTGGGAGATGTGAAATTCAAATTTAGAAGATTCTTGATCCATTGAAAATGTCTCATAATTGCCAAAATATAATTACTTGAGGTTGGATGTTGAAAGTAATGTTAAAATCCTATAAAAATTTATAAATGTTTGTGATGGTAAGCTTTACATATTTTTATAATGTTTCATCCATATATGGATCTCCATGTAAATATTCATTCCTATGTTAGTTTTGTATTAACCCTACTTTTAAGTTGGAATTAAGGTTTGATAACTCTATATTTGAGTTGAAGGTAAGGTTCTGGAACCCTGTTGTGTAAATCATCTGTACATTTTTGTTAAATATAAACATCAAATTATAACAGAATAATAATTGAAAAAACTATTTGTGAGAGCTTAACTTTTACTTACCCTCATTATTCATGAATTTCTTTGAGAAACTCAAATAGAAGTATCACCTCACCCAGTATAAGGGATGTGTTGAAGATTAGCGGTATTCACAATCTGAGATATAACTTCTAAATCACATGATGAAAATGTGGTTTATTATAACTTACTTAACTAGTATAAATCATATAAAACTATAATTAATGAATCATGCGGACAAACTTTCCAATAAAGGATCACTACATGCATTATCACACACCAATAAAAGATCTCATCTCAACATGGATCTTTGCAAACTTCATGAAAAATATAGGTATAAATTAATAGTTATTGGAAATTATTGTATGTCATGAAAGAGATATACAATAGAGCTTGAGTGTGGGAAGCTGAATTTTGGGGAATACTCTAGAAGTTAACAGTCACCTACATACAATATGAATCATATTGGAGTTCAATTCATAAATTCCATGCAAGACATTGGAGGATGAATCATCATATGAACGAGAAAAATAAAATTAATAATAGGTAAGGGAAATTCATAACAATTTTATATTAAATATTAATGGATAATTCTTTCTTCATAGAAAGAGTTTATCGGTTATGACATGTAGAGCTGTATAAGATCATGATACTCTATTTTACGTGATTTTGATATTTTTATCTCCTACTTTCTTTATCTAGATTAGTCTCAATGGCTTATCAGTTGAATAATAACTAATAAAATAAAACCATTACGATTAATGTTTTTGTGAAGTTCTTGAGGAATAATTTAATGAAAAAATTATTGGATTATTTTAACTTTATTTCCCAAAGAAGTTTACGGACTCCAGGTCATTTCAATTGAAATGTTTGGATTTTCTTATGTATATTGTTGTAACATTTCAATAACTATTTTGACCAAGTTTAAAGGATTTTTTAATGGATTTAAAATTAAGTTTTAAACTTATAAACACTGCTATTATTCTAGATAATTTATGATTTGAAATATCCAAATGATTTTGAATATTATTCTTTTTTATATTATTTTTAAAAATAAAACGTGAAACAATGATTTTATTTTCATAGAAAAATTTTTGGATTCTCTTGATTTGATTTATTTTTAAAATTATCCTGGAGTGGGAGATACTATATCAACTAGATATTTTTACTCTAAAAATATTTCTCTTGTAGGTTAAAATGGTATTAGTGAAATATATTATGAAAATAAGTTGCTGAAAAATTTTCATATTGTCATTTGACATTTGAAAAAGACAGAAAATATTTATATACACGTATTTACTGCCTCTTAGATTAAATAATATGGAAATTTTAATGGAATTAATGAATTTATTTTTTATTGTTTAATTAAGAAGAATCATGTATGAGATTTAAGATCCTTTGTTTATTTCTGTTCTTTATTAGTGATCATCTACATTTATTAGTTTTAGCTACAACTATATGTCAAACTTATTTCAAAAATATATATCTCATCTATTTCTAATGAACTATTGACTTATGATACTCATTCTTGGTGGAGTGTTAGATTCTGTTGCTAATTTTTGGTTGTCTGAGTTTCCTATAAAATAACCTAACATGTTATATAGTTTCAACTGTCTATACTCAGTTGTTAAGGTCCATAGATAAAATAACTTTCTTAGTTTAAAATCACTAAGATCATAGAGAGATAATTGGTGGGGTACAATAGGGGATTTCTATTCTCCCAACCGCTATACATTGAAATGTTTTGTTATTTCCTTTATTTATTTTTCATATCTTACTCGGTCTTAAGAGTGTAGGATAAGATCACTTCTATTCAAGAGGTGTGATTTGAATCTGTTAATATTTTTAAAGGGACAATTTTCACCCCCCTCACCCTCTCTTGTGTCTGTGTCTTCATTATTTTGAACTTAAAAATATTTTATCTAAGAATTTATAGCTTATTTGTGAGATTATGGAATTATTTAACATCTCACTCCTCACGCAACATTATAATGGAATGTTCTATCTAAAATAAAGAATAATACTTTATTAGATATGGTTTGATCAATGATGAGTTTATGTGAACTTCCTATCTCATTTTTGGGTTATTCTATAGAGACTATTTCATTCTTACAAAAATAGTTTCTATCTAAAGAAATCATAAATAAACCGTATGAGATATGGAATGGGAAATGTCTCGTTATGTATTATATGCTAATTTGGTGTTGTGAAGCTTATGTCTGATATTTTTATTTAGATAAAATTGAACCTAAGTATGTTAAATGATTATTGTTTTCATCCCAATGAAATAAGAGGATATTATTTATATAATCTTATCAAGGAAAATTCCCAATTTGATTCATTCCTTGAGAAGGAAAACATTAAAAAAGGTGTTAGTCGGAGGAAAGTTGAACTTGGAGAAGTTCAAGACCAACAAATATGAAGTGTACCTATGATGGAAGTTGATATAGTCCCAAAATGATTTGTAGAAGAATAACAAACTCAAGAAATAGATGAAACTAAAATTTCTCGTATTATTTTTTTAGATACCAAGATATATGGATTTCTCATGGATAATGATAATTAAGATACATTCATATAATATCAACCAATTTTAACTCCCCAAGCTTCCATGGTACACTTCCCTTTGAATAATACAGTAGCGTGTGTTGTACACAACTTCGAGATTCTAACACACCACGATCAATCCAAGTAGCTATTATGAATAGTAATACCCACTTTTTAAAGTTTTATACATTTTATCTTTCAAAATGGACTTCATTTTTTGATTCTAAATATCAAAATTATCCTAGAATGAAATTTTGGTACTTTTCGGATAACTTTTATATTTTGATGAATAGTGAAAATTAATAAATTTTTATTAAAAACAACTTTTTTAATCGAAATAATTAATAGTTATAAATTATGAATTTGAGTTGTTTTAAAGTATATTTAGAATATATTTTTACCATTTAATACAATTTGGGTCATTGCACATAATTTCACAATTAAACCGAACATAAACAAGTATTAATCTTTTGATAGTTATTATTTCTTAAAAACACGCTTTTTATTTTGACATGGGGAATTTATTTTTAATTAATTTCTGCCACTTTTTTGTTTTGAATTTGGAAAAATGGATTCCATATTTGGAATCAGGATGTCCAAATTGTGTAAATAGGTATCTTTCATTTTTATACATGTTGAATAATTACTTCGGTAAATATTTTATTTACCATGGTTAAAGAGTAAATCCGGTAAACAAGGGTAAAAAATAATAATATAATAATAATAAATTACCCTAAAAAGTGTCCTAACCATATTTTTGGATACATGTCCGACCATGTTCATCTTTGGGTAGATTTTGGGACCCCATGGAGCCACTTGTAAATGATAATGACACTTTATATTAATTAAGTGAAAATAAATACAAGAATGACATAAGCATATATCTTTTAGAAAAACAATTTTTACAGAGGGTTATATATGTTGGATTTTAGACTATAAATATTCATTAGAAATATAAAAATATTTCCTATATAATTTTATTTTATTTATAATTTTTATATATTTAATCATTAATATTATTTATGACACAATAATGATGCAGTATTTTCTTTATTAATTAAAGAATCAAATAATTGGTATTATAAATTTTAAAATTAATATAATTTGAAAGTTTTGATGGCATACATGAATTATATTGCTTAATATGACATTATATGATTTCTTAAATGAATTTGGGTCGAATTAATAATGTTTTTATGATTTTAACAAAAATCAGTTATTGAATAGTTTCAAAATTCACATAAAAGTGTTTTTAAAACAAATATTATATTATTAACTGATATTAAATTACTAAAAATATAATGTTCGGCCAAGAGACTTATATAATGATAGTTGTATCATTAATGGACTACTTGGGGGTCTCTTGGATGTATATAGTATGTTTATTAACTATATAATATAAAAATACAAAGTGACATGGTAAATGTTAAACTAATTAACTAAGAGTTAAAACGAAAAGATAAGGTTAATATAGTGACCCAAACCTGTCTAAAACCTATTGGTTGAGTGGTTTTTTACCTATCCCCACCTTAACCTTTAAATAATCTACTTTGGATCCATTAAAAACCGAATATGAATTTATTACAAAATTATATTTCTAGCTTTTCCAAAGGTTCCCCTCACCCCTCTTATAAAAGGGCACTCACCCTTCTCACTAATTCACACATTCAAAGCTCTTTGGATCGGCCAAACCCTGCCCAAATACTCTATAAACTTCCCTCACTTCAACCTAGAGGCCTTAGTTTGATCATAAAGAAAACTTAAGGATCCCTTTTGATCAAATCAAAAGGAAGAACCCGAAGAAGAGGTGATGTTTTCACCACCCTCTTTCAAGTTCCTTTCTTCTTCAACTTCTTCTTTCTTTGTTATTCCCATTATAGAATAATAACTCTAGTATATTATATATACTATGATGTTATTATAAATATGGTACAACCATATTCAGTATTATATCCATCCTTTGAATGACATGTCACCATACGTGCGTACGTAAGGCTTACCGTCTCCACGTCGTGGTGTAATTGTTATTCAATAAATTATTATTTGTATGGGTATAATAATGATGTTTAATTCATGTAAATAATAAATATAACATGATAATTATTCTGTATATATGATATACAATCCAATTATATATTATTTTAATATCAAAACAATGATATTGTCGCTCGTGCGTACGTACGGACTACCGTCTCCACGAATGCGATGAGATTCATTCTCCATTTTATCCATTCAAGTATAATTATCATTTGATGATTAAAAATAATGTTTGAGGACTTGATATCATTCTGTATATGAATAATATACAACAAATCCATAAAAAACATTGCTTATGTAACAAAACATATATGAGTAAGTTAACACCCGAAACGACGATAATACTAAGATATTATTAATAAAGCAATGTTAAAAGATCATATATGATATCATATTAATGTATATGATTATTTTATAACTTAATAAAAATTATTTCACCATTATACAGGAGGTTAAACTACCCCCCAACCAAGGTAAAGTACAAGGTAATGGGTTTTCATCTCACTCCTTATTCCTGTGAGATTCATGCCATATTTCCATTATTACCTTTTGTGTAGTGTATATACTTCCCATAATTGTATTCTTTGTGTAATACACATTAATTTATGTGTATTTACATATTCATTGTATGATACCTCTTTCATGGGTTTTATGTTTCGTAAGTTACCAAATTGGTAAGGGTTTATTTTGCAATCTCTTCATTATCCAAGGTTGTTTATAGGTAATAATATACTGGGACTTCTTTATCATCCACATCCATGTCTCTTAAAAATGTATTTCAAAACATTTTTATTATTTACTAGAATATGGGTTAAAGTCATTTATACCCTTTTTTGACTTTTTATAATAGTTTTTTTAAGGAATCTTTCCATCGTTTTCCAAACAAGGTCCTTTTTAACCTTTTCGACAGAATTAAGGTAAGAATGTTTTTTTAACTTATGCGGTGGGTGTGGCTATTTTCCCCCATTATAAAATATTTGAAGCTTACATTACGAGATTATAAGAAAATTTTCAAAGTAAATGTTTTATTTTATAATTATGTGACTTTTAAATGAATTCAAAAAAAGAGATATTTCTCTCAAATGGTTTTGATTTCATCTATGTCAACATCTGTTGATGGATTTTAAGATAATTTGAAGTTGATTTATTATGATACAAAACATCTATATTGTATTGAATTTTTGGTGATATGTTTGACTACGGATGTGTTACTTTTATACCATTCATGGTTTATGGCTGAAGTATTTACATTTCGTATGCTAGTTTTAATACGAATGTTTATGTTATGTTTAAACCTTTTCATATGGGAATGCATTGGACTTAATAAGTGATGGGCGGATCCCACTATATCTCTTTGATGCATCGGTAGGTATCAGGACACAAACTAGTGTCTTGGCATAAGGCCTTGACAAAAGCTTATTTGTAGTCTTGGCACGAGGCCTTGACTATGTGGTTATGATAGTCTGGCGTTATGCATTCCATCATTATGAAAGTGGTTATTGATATTGCATGTGATTATTTGACTAGTAGAATATCCATGTGAATAAGTATATGGAATTATTTCATTTTATTTATGCCATATTATGCTAAAGTTCTTGTTTTAAAAGGATTTTGTTTTAGTTATACAATGCCTTAAATTTTTATGTTTATTTATGAAATTTTTCGCTATATTGTTATCTTTACTGGGCATTTGAGCTCACCCCTTTCTATATTTTATTTTTTCCAGGATGTGAAAAAGTATTTTATGAATGGCCTACTTGGATAGTATGAGGGGATAAGAGTGTGGACTATGGAAACTATATTGTTGTAGTTTTCATTTTATGATGTAATGTAAATTTTATGAATGTATCTAGTTATTCCAAGGCTACTAAACTACTCGGTCTTTCGAGACTTAATCTTTCTTGTGATCATGCCAATGTTATGTAATAATGCACCGACTCTGGGTAACTGGGGTCGGGGCATTACAGTTGGTATTAGAGGAATTTTAGTATAAACCTTGGAAGCTAGATTTAGATAAACTCTGATTAGATCACATAGACCTAAGATGGACTATGAGGATTAGTATAGAATAACTTCCGAGAATTTTGGTATTGTAGAGATTTTTTGAGTTTTTCAAGAAATAAATCCCTGTCTAGATACGAGAAGGTAGAGGCAGCTCTGGCACAGATGTACCTAGGGGTAAAACCCAAAAACACCGCTTTGAGCTAGACTCGAATGGGAACTGGTGCACGACAACGGGCCTTGCTCCACTCTTGGTTACGACACTCCAGGGGGATATGCTTAGAATAACTCTCATTTTCTTTACAAATAATTATGAAGGGTTTATGAGTATATACATCTTCAAAGAAAACATTTTTATGATTATGGATTATATCCATAAACAGTTCAATTTATGTTAACTGTTTTATAAGTATAGAATTATGTATTTTGATTCATAAACTGATCTAGTTTATGTCATTGTTTATAAATGGATCCTAGTGGAAGAAATGGAAACCTTATCAATGCACACACTCCATGTAGGGATTTTCCTCCTGCTCAAGATAATTATAGTGGAGTTGGTGATGCAACTGGTTCAGATCAACTAATCACCATACCGGGACAAATCATTGAGGTTATGAATAATAACCTTACCCATGTGGAGCACCCTAATCTGCAGTGTGGAGGATCAATGTTAGATCACTTCAGGAGGCCACAACCACTAATGTTAAAAGGGAGTATAAATCCCTTAGTAGCTAAGCAATGGATAAATTCCCTAGAGAAAATATTTCAGGCTTTGGGGAGTAGTGAAAGGGAAAAATTTATCATGGTTGTTTACCACCTCACTAGAGATGCTGATCAATGGTGGTCATTGATTAAAAACATGAAGGAAGATGATGAAGTGTCAAATATGGAATGGAGGGAGTTAAAAGATCTGTTTTTAGAAAAATACTTTCCTCATGACCATCGACCAGATATGGAAAGGAAATTTCTGAGTCTGAGACAAAAGGAGGATGAGAATTTCGCAAAGTATGAGGCTAACTTTACAAGGTTAGAAAGGTATGCTGGAGATTATATACATAACCCAAGAATTAATATTGATCATTTCTTTGATGGGTTAAAACCATTTCTCCGTCGAGCATTAGTCTCACAATCCTTCTCGTCGTATGAAGACATTGTCTCATGTTCTATCAAGACAGAAAATGAATTCTCTATGTCTTATGACTTTAAAGCAAAGAAAGAGAAGAAGATATCTTCTGATCAATCTGGGAATGGAAATAAGGGTAAGAAGTGAAAATTTGAATATCCATACTGTATTAAATGTGGGACAAAACACCCTGATACTTGCTTAAAAGGAATGGGAGTCTGTTACAAGTGTGGTGAAAAAGGCCACCAAGCACATGGTTGCAAGGGGAATAAGGAAGCTACTGATGTCCAATTATACAATTTCAGGGATATGGGGCATTATGTAAATGAATTTCCTAAGCGTCAGGGGAACATACCTTAGAAAAGGCCAAGGTATCAAGGCCAAGCTTATACTATCACTACTGCTGAGGTAGAAGCTCTGAAAAACATGGTGGCAGGTAATTTAATGGTTTCCTCAAGTTTAGAAAATGAATTATTTGATTCTGGATCACCGCATTGTTTCATATCTTCCCAGTTTTCTAAGAAAATTAGATATATCCAATTTGATTTAACAATGGATTTTTCAGTTAAAACTCCTAAGGGAAGCAGCATTACAACAAAGTTTTGTGAATCAGTCCCCATTAGAGCACATAAATGTTCTTTATCCGATGATCTCATCATCATACCTATGATTGAGTTTGATATAATCCTCGGTATGGATTGGATTTCGGACCATGATGCGAATATTTATTGTAAAAAGAAGGAGGTTACAATTTTTTATGATGATGATAAGGAACACCTTATCTTTAGAGCAGAATCGTCACCACCTATTTCTTATCTAGATCCACCCCCAATATCTCAAATAAATTAAATTATTGGGGAGGAAGAGAATGAAATGACTGTGGGTGAGGAAAGGAATGTTCAAATAGAGGATGTACCTATTGTGAAAGAATATGTAGATGTGTTTCTGGAAGATTTACCTGGACATCCTCCAGAATGAGAAGTTGAGTTTTCCATTGATTTAATTCCTGGATCAAGGCCTATATCGAAGACCCCTAATAGAATGGCCACTGTAGAATTAGTTGAACTAAAGAAACAACTAGAGATATTTAGTAATAATGGATTTATTCTCCCCAGTGTTTCTCCATGGGGATCCCCTGTTCTTTTTGTTAAAAATAAAGATGGATCTATGAGGTTATGTATCGAATACAGAGAGATCAATGCTATAACAATAAATAACAAGTATCCCCTACCGCGCATTGATGATTTATTTGACCAACTGCATGGAGCTCAATATATTTCAATGATTGACCTTTAATCTGAATATCATCAGTTGTGTGTAAAGAAGGATGACATTCTGAAGACAGCATTTCGAACCAGGTACGGGCATTATGAGTTTACAGTAATGCCTTTTGGATTGATTAATGCTCCCTCTGTGTTCATGGATTTAATGAACAGAGTTTTCAAGTAATATCTCGATGATTTTTTAGTGGTATTTATTGATGATTTCTTGGTATACTCCAAAAGCTACATAGATCACGAAAGTCACTTGTGTATTATCCTGAAGACTCTGTGAAGACATGTATTATATTGGAAGTTTAGTAAGTGTGAATTCTGGCTTCAGGAGATTTCTTTTCTTGGCCATATTGTCTCTAAATATGGAATCTCTATTGATCCTTCTAAGACCAAGGCAATCCAAGAGTGTCTTGCACCGACGAGTATAACTGAGGTATGCAGTTTTATTGGTTTAGTAGGTTATTATTGACGTTTCTTCTAGAATTTTTCCCGATTGGCTAACCCATTAACAAAGATCACACGTAAAGGGGTTAAATTTGTTTGGACAAAAGAGTGTGAAGAATGTTTTGAAGAACTGAAGAGAATATTAGTCAATGCTCCTATATTGACTCTACCATCAGGGAATGATGGGTTCCTTATTTATAGTGATGCATCGAAGAAAGGACTTGGTTGTGTCCTTATGCAGAATGATGGGGTTATTGCCTATGCATCACGACAGTTGAAAATTCATGAGAAAAACTATCCTACTCATTATCTCGAGTTAGCAGCTATGATCTTTTATTTGAATATATGGATACACTACCTCTATGGTGAAAAATGTGAGATTTATACTAATCACATGAGTTTGAAGTATATTTTCTCACTAAAAGAACTCAACACGAGGAAAAGGAGATGGCTTGAATTACTCAAGGATTATGATTGTACGATACACTACCACCCGGGTAAGGCAAATAAGGTGGAAGATGCTTTGAGTAGAAAATATCATGGAGTTTTGAACAATATGAGAATTGAAAGGGATCCAATTTTCATGGATCTAGTGAAGATGGGTATGGGAATAACCAGGGAAGGTGAGACATCGTTTCTTTTTCAAATGGTTGCCATACCATCTTTACTAGAAAGTATTAAGAGTTCTCATACCGATGATGAAGAATTTAAAAATAAAATTAAAGCTGTGAATGATGGGAGATTAAGAGACTTTGTGTATGAAGAAAGAATTTTGAAATTCGGGAAGAGACTTTGTGTTCCCGATATACCTGATTTAAAAAGGGAATTGTTAGACGATGCTCATAGTTCCAATTTCACTATACACCCTAGGAGCACCAAAATGTATAGAGATTTAAAGGAACATTTTTGGTGGGGCAACATGAAGAGGGATATTGATGATTTTGTGTCAAGATGTATGGTTTTTCAACAAGTGAATGATGGAAGGCAACAGCCTGGAGGAGTCATGCAACCTCTTCCCATACCTGAGTGGAAATGGGATAATATCACTATGGATTTTGTCATTGGACTACCAAAAACTCTTAGAAGGAACGACGCAATATGGGTCATTGTTGATCATCTTACCAAGTAAGCACATTTTCTTTCTATAAGGGAATATTTAACACATGAATGTCTAGAAAGACTATATATTAATGAAGTTTTGAGACTTCATGGACTAGCCATATCGATTTTTTCGGATCGAGATCCCCGTTTTACTTCGAGATTCTGGAAGATTCTTCAGAAGGCGCCTTGGAAACTGGACTTCATTTGAGCACTAGTTACCACCCTCAAACAGATGGACAATTGGAACAGACTATTCAAACCTTAGAAGACATGTTTAGATCTTACTCACTTGACTTTCAGGGTATGTTGGATCAATATTTACCTCTGGTAGAATTTTCATATAACAATAGCTTCCATTCAAGTATTCGGATGGCGCCATATGAAGTGTTATATAGAAAGAGATGTCTCACACCAACCTGTTGGGATGATGTTGGCGAAAGAAAACTTGTAGGCCCAGAACTGGTGGAGGAAATAATGGAAAAGGTGAACGTAATCCAAAACCACATCAAAGCTTCTCAAAGTAGACAGAAGAGTTATGCTAACAACTGAAGAAAGGATTTGGAATTTCATGTGGGAGATCATGTTTTCTTGAAGGTATCTGCATGGAAGGGAGTTATACGTTTTGGAAAGAAAGGTAAATTAAGTCTCAGGTACATCGGTCCTTTCGAAATTCTAGAACGAATTGGGTTTTTAGCTTACCGTTTGGCAATGTCTCCAAATCTCTCCAAAGTTCACGATGTGTTCCACATATCACTGTTGAGAAAATACATTCCTGACCCAACACATGTACTCACCTATGAGGAATTAGAAATGGAACCTGATCTATCTTATTACGAAGAGCCTGTCAGGATTCTTGATACGAGAGAACAAGTGCTGAAAAACCGGACGACCCGTCTGGTAAAATTTCTGTGGAGAAACCATAAAATAGAAGAGGCAACGTGGGAACCTGAGGAAGTTATGATGAAGAACACCCGAGTATTTTTATGCAGTAATATTCTAGAAATTTCTAGGACAAAATTATTTAAAGCAGTGTAGAATTTAACACCCCAAGCTTCCACGTTACGCTTCCCTTTGAATAATACAGTAGCGTGTGTTGTACGCAACTTCGAGATTCTAACACACTACGACAAATCAAAGTAGTCGTTATGAAGAGTAATACCCACTTTTTGAAATTTTATACATTTAATCTTTCAAAATGGACTTAATTTTTGGATTCGGAATATCGAAATTATCCTAGGATGAAATTTTGGTACTTTTCAGATAACTTTTATATTTTGATGAATAGTGAAAATTACTAAATTTTTATTGAAAACAACTTTTTTAATCAAAATAATTAATGGTGATAAATTATGAATTTGAGTGGTTTTAAAGTATATTTAGAATATATTTTTACCATTTAATAGAATTTTGGTCATTGGACAAAATTTCACAACTAAACCGAACATAATCAAGTATCAATCTTTTGATAGTTATTATTTCGTAAAAACACACTTTTTGTTTTGACAGCCGGAATTAATTTTAAATTAATTTCTATCACTTCTTTGTTTTGAATTTGGAAAAATGGATTCCATATTTGGAATCACTATATCCAAATTGTGTAAATAGGTAACTTTCATTTTTATACATTTTGAATAATTACTTCGGTAAATATTTTATTTACCATTGTTAAAGGGTAAATCCGGTAAATAAGGGTAAACAAATAATATTATAAAAATAATAAATTATCCTAAAACGTGTCCTAACCTTATTGGTGGATACATTTCCGACCATGGTCATCTTTGGGTCGATTTGGGGACCCCATGGAGCCACTTGTAAGTGATAATGACGCTTTATATTAATTAAGTTAAAATACATACAAAAATGACATAAGCATATATCTTTTAGAAAAACAATTTTTACAGAGGGTTATATATGTTTGATTTTCAACTATAAATATTCCTTAGAAAGATAAAATATTTCCTACATAATGGTATTTCATTTATAATTTTTAGACATTTAATAATTAATATTATATATGACACAATAATGATATGGTATTTTCCTTATTAATGAAAGAATCAAATAATTGGTATTATAAATGTAAAAATTAATATAATTTGCAAGTTTTGATGACATCCATGACTTTTATTGATTAATATGACATTATAGGATTTCTTAAATGAATTTTGTTTGAATTAATAAAGTTTTTAAGACTTTAAAAAAAATCAATTATTGAATAGTGTCAAAATCCACATAAAAGAGTTTTTAAAACAAATATTATATTATTAGTTGATATTAAATTCCTAAAAATCTAAGGTTCGGCCAAGAAACTTATATCATGATTTGTGTATCATAAATGGACCACTTGGGGGTCTATTGGATGTATATAGTAAGTTTATTAACTATATAATATAAAAATACAAAGTTACATGGTAAATGTTAAACTAATTAACTAAGAGTTAAAACTAAAAGATAACGTTAATATAGTAACCCAAACCTGTATAAAACCAATTGGTTGAGTGGTTTTCGACCTATACCCACCTTAAAATTTAAATAATCAACTTTTGAGCCATTAGAAACTGAATATTAATTTATTATAAAATAATATTTCTAGCTTTTCCAATGGTTCCCTTCACCCCTCTTATAAAAGGGCACTCCCCCTTCTCACTAATTCACACATTAAAAGTATTTTGGATTGGCCAAAACCTGCCCAAATACTCTCTAGACTTCCCTCACTTCTACCTAGAGGCCTTAGTTTGATCATAAATCCATCCTAAGGAGCCCTTTTGATCAAATCAAAAGGAAGAACCCGAAGAAGAGGTAATGTTTTCACCACCCTCTTTCAAGTTCCTTTCTTCTTCAACTTCTTCTTTCATTGTTATTACCATTATAAAATAATGACTCCAGTATATTATATATACTGTGATTTTATTATAAATATGTTACAACCATATTCAGTATTTTATCCATCCTTTGAATGACATGTCACCATACGTGCGTACGTACGGCTTAACGTCTCCACGTCGTGGTGTAATTGTTATTCAATAAATTATTATTTGGATGGGTATAATAATGATGTGTAATTAATGTAAATAATAAATATAACATGATAATGATTCTTTATATATGATATACCATCCAATTGTATATTATTTTAATATCAAAATAACGATATTGTCTCTCGTGCGTACGTACGGACTACCGTCTCCACGAATGCGATGAGATTCATTCTCCATCGTATCCATTCAAGTATAATTATCATTTTATGATTAAAAATAATGCTTAAGGACTTGATATCATTATGGATATGAATAAGATACAACCTATCCATAACAAACACGGCTTATGTAACAAAACATATAGGAGTAAGTTAACACCCAAAACGATGATAATACTAAGATATTATTAACAAAGCAATGTTAAAAGATCATATATGATATCATATTAATGTATATGATTCTTGTATAATTTAACAAAAATTATTTCACCATTATAAAGGAGGTTAAACTACCCCCCAACCAAGGAAAAGTATAAGGTAAGGGGTTTTCATCTCACTCCTTATTCCCGTGAGATTCACGCCATATTGCCATTATTACCTTTTGTGTGGTGTATGTACTTCCCATAATTGTATTCTTTGGGTAATACACAGTAATTTACGTGTATTTACATATTCATTGTATGATACTTATTTCATGGGTTGTATGTTTCGTAAGTTACCAAATTGGTAAGGTTTTATTTCTCAATCTCTTCATTATCCGAGGTTGTTTATACGTAATAATCTACGGGGTCTTCTTTATCATCCACATCCATGTTTCTTAAAAATGCATTTCAAAACATTTTTACTATTTACTAGAATATGGGTTAAAGTCATTTATACCCTTTTTTTACTTTTTATAAGAGGTTTATAAAGGAATCTTTCCGTCATTTTCCAAACAAGGTCGTTTTTAACCTTTTCAACAGAATTAGGGTAAGAATGTTTTTTTAACTTATGCGGCGGGTGCAGCTATTTTCCGCCGTTATAAAATCTCCAAAGATACTCTTACAAGCTTATAAGAAAATTTTCAAAGTAAATGTTTTATTTTATAGTTATTTTACTTTTAAATGAATTCAAAAAAAGAGATATTTCTCTCAAATAGTTTTGATTTCATCTATGTCAACATCCTTTGATAGATTTTAAGCTTATTTGAAGTTGATTTATTATGATACAAAACTTCTATATTGTATTGAAGGTTTTTTGATATGTTTGACTATGGACGTGTTATTTTTATACCATTCATAGTTTATGGATGAAGTATTTACATTTCGTATGCTAGTTTTAATACGAATGTTTATGTTATGTTTAAACCTTTTCATATGGGAATTCATTGGACTTAATAAGTGACGGGTGGAGCCCGCTATAGCTCCTCGATGCATCGGTAGGTCTCATGAGACAAACTAGTGTCTTGGCACAAGTCCTTGACAAAATCGTATTTGTAGTCTTGGCACAAGGCCTTGACTATGTGGTTATGATAGTCTGGAATTACGCATTCCATCATTATGAAAGTGGTTATTGATATTACATGTGATTATTTGACCAGTAGAATATCCATGTGAATAATTATATGGAATTATTTCATTTTATTTCTGTCATATTATGCTAAAGTTCATTATTTAAAAGGCTTTTGCTTTAGTTATACATTGCCTTAAATGTTTATGCTTATTTATGAAAGTTTCCTCTATATTTTTATCCTTACTGGGAATTTGACCTCACCCCTTTCTATGTTTTAATTTTCTATGGATTTGAAGAGGTATTTTATGAATGACTTGTAGGGATAGTAAGAGGGGATAAGAGTGTGGACTATGGAGACTATATTTTTGTAGTTTTCATTTTATGATGTAATGTAAACTTTATGAATGTATCTAGTTATTCCAAAGCTACTAAAATAATCTGTCTTTCGAGACTTGATCTTTCTTGTGATCATTCCAATGTTATGTAATAATGCACTGACTCTAGGAAACTGGGGTCGGGGCGTTACACCTATACCCTGGTGAGATTCCATTATGTGTTTTGATTCCAATAATTGGTTAAAATCCAAGGAATCTAAAATGGACTTCATGTACACTAATATTTTTCTTACCATAAAATTTGGATACGATTCAATCTCACTGGAATTATTATTTATTTCCAATACATAATTTTATTTTTCATGTATATATAACCCATTACTAAGATGTTTCATACTATAAATTTATTTAACCTTATATATAAGAGTTCATTTATTTATAAATATTAAATAAAATTCTATTATGTATAAACTTGACATTGAGTTTATGTTTATGGTAACATATAGTACATAATAAAAATGATTTAGTACAAGAACCATTACACTAGGAAAAGTAAAATTATAATATCACACAGTTAATGCTGCTAGTATCATATAATTTTCTTATAGGATAGATACTTCACCATTTTCAATTATCATGAATATACTTGGTTTATTTATTTGAATAAAATTTTTGATCCACATGTAGTATCCAATACCAAAATTATATAAATAGAAAATTTTAATTCAATGAAGAATATACCTAATGAATAAGTGTCAATTTGCTTCTTCTTCCCAAATGTGAAATTCTTCTTCCAGTGGAATTTCTTTCCATATGAAAAGAAAACTACCTTCGGATCATCTCACTACCTCTATATTTTTGGCATCTTAGAAGTACGGTGAATTTATTTCTTTGACAATGACATATCCCTTGACACTTTAACCTTGAATTTACTCCTCTTGTTCACCATAATTACTGATGATTTTGAATTCTTAATATCATTATCTTATTACTGGGTTAAATCCAACGTGTATTGAAGTGGATTATTCATGTTATCTATATTATAATTGATAAAGAAATCTTAGAATCTATGTGGTAAATATGAAATAATGATATTTTTTCTAGTTCATGGTTCGGTTTAAACCTAAGGGTATCCAATCTCTCAATTTACTTGTTCATATGGAGTACATAAGGTCATACTTATTTCCCTTCTATTATCCAATAGCTATACAGATCACTTGATATCTCATGTCTTTCTTGTTAATATCTCTCTTTGTATAACTCTTGGAGATAATATAGATTTGTAAATCATACATTTTCTCCTACATTTTTTGTTGTTCATTGGACAAATATGACAACATGAAACACTAAAGATCTAGGGCATCATCCATATACTTCATGCATTTATAATTATACTCCTTGATCTCTCCCTAAGGGTATGAGTAGTAACTGGGGAACTCAGCACATATATCTTCTTCTCTTGGAATAGTACTATGTGAAAGAATGTGTAATACTCTTGGAAATTATGGCTAGTTAGGATATTCTCTTTACCCAATATTGATTTCAATGAAATTGAAAAGGTGTCCATTCCCATTTTATCTAAAAAAAATAAACATAGACAATTTTTAATTTATCTTGATTAAAAATATAAATGTTCAAATTATTAATTTTAAATATATCCCTTTATTTTATCAAATCATATCATCCATCATCAATAATATTCAAAATGCTTAGTCACTTGAGTATGTGGAAAGTATCCTTACACCTCTATTCACAACTCAAGATATCGAATCTCCACTACTCTAAGAGTATATTGTTATATTTTTACTATAAAACCAAATTGGATTGTAGCTCCTTCATCAGTTTAGTGGACTTCCATATCCAGTAAATAATTACTTTTAATTGGTTAATGTTTTTCCTCTAAAGATGCAACAAGAAAATTATGGTTACTCCTCTAATAACAAATTTATTTAAGTTGACTAATCACTCTCATAAGAACTCCTTGGATGTAATATGCACCCTTAATAAGGTCTTATGAGCTCATTAAACAATTGGTTGAGTCCAAAATTATGAAATAGAATGAAGTTTAATGAATTAATATTTTCAATGAGGGATTTTTTAATTTATATTGGATAATGAAATCCTTTTCTGTTTGACATTATTATTTTATGTGATCATACTCGCAACATAAACATTATTTAAATTGAAAACATTCACTTAACATGGTCATTTTATCGATGGATTCTTGTTCATTATTTTACTATGTGATCACACATAATAAATATACATTAAAAAACTATTAAAACATGCATACAATAAAATAAATAAATAATTCTATGATCATGAGATATTGACTATTAGTTAATCCATCAAGTGATTAATGTATTAACTGTGACCCTAAGATAAATATTAATTCAATAAATAACTTGAATTATAACACCTGTAGAACAATTCTACGTCACTTATTTGTTTTATGATAGCCCTTGACTCTAACCTCTTCACTACGAACTCCTCTGATATTTACAATGTATACTCACACACATGTGGGGGGAACTGAGGATAGAAAATAAATTTTATCAATTAAATGTGGATATATAAACTCTTATATAAATTAAATATGGTGGAATGATACACATATTTATAAAATAAAATAATCACTATATTTTAAAACTTAAATGAAATAATTAAATTACATAAATAATAAACCAAACATAAATGGTTCGATTTCTACTCATGATCAATCAACATGAAATATATTTCCTAAGAAAAATGAAATTTTCAAAATTTTAACTCTATGGTATTTTTAATGATTTAACTTGAATTAAAATAATTTTAATTAACTATTGATACGTCCCACAACACTCTAAGTAATTTTATTATAATCCAAACCATTAAATTTAATTTCTAAAAAAAATCATAATTTTCTGAGTCCATTTGGACGTAAATTAGATCCTAAAATATTAATTTAGGGCTTGTGGTAGTGTTGAAGGGTCAGGCTGGTCGAACCCATACAATACCAATCTAGCCCAACTCTAATTTGGGTCATATGTTTATTGGTATATATATAAAATATATATATAACATTGTAATATATATTATATTATAATATATATAAATATGTAAAGTCAAAAACATCATCCCCAACATAAATGGGAAAGGACAAGGTGTCAATATCCATTTAATGTATCTGAACATAAATTTTGACTTTTTTAAAATATTTTATTGATATTATCCTTGTATAAGGATAAGAACACTTATAAGTTATATATTTATTTACTTATTTATTTATATCTAATAATTGTGGCTTATATATTAACACATCAATCCAATGGACAACCCCAACTGGCTTCTAATAACTCCGGCTAACATTTAATGCTCTTGAATCATTCCCTAGTGAAAATTTTTTTAAATTGATATTTAATGTGAAGAAAAAATTAAAGGTTAAGTTTTCCTCATAAGTTTTTATACAAACCACATATATCTTCAATTGTCCATATCTTGGCAATACAAACTCAGATTGATATGTCCTTTATTGTGTTGGGACCATATCAATAACCCTATTTCTGAATCACAGAATATTTTATTTAAATTTCAATGTTTTTGAATTAAATAACTATGTTTTCACTTTTATACCAATTAAAGGAACTAGGGTGCACTGAAAGCATGAAAAATTCGCAATTTAAAATTTTGGGTTGTGACTCAAGTTAGAAACACTGAATCTACAAAACCATTTTTCCCAGATTTCTTAAAGCATCAAGAACAATTCAATTTAAGAATGAAAAATAAAATAAAACAAAAGGCACGAATGGTACTTTGTTCATTTGAAATTTTAGGTTTTATTCACTCACCATCGACGTGTTTGTTGATGCCCTCTAAATGAGCATCTTCAAATACCCAAGGGAAGAAATATCTGAAATATGGGTATTATTTTTTCCATAAATAAAATGAATAAAATGTGGTCAATACATTCATATCATGTAAACTACAATAGGAAACAGGATCGCATGAACTTTAGAAGGTTAAGAAAACGTTTCCTGCATAGCGCATAACCTGTTGGAAGATCACATAGAGCCCCTTTAACAAATCCTACTAGCTCTTACAAAGGAATTCAAGACACTTTCTAATCATGTGGCGACTATTAAATGAGGTCCCCTGAGTCATGTGACCTATCAGGTGACAGGAACATGATAAACCTCAAAAAAACATTTTAAAAGTTAGAGAAAAATATACAAAATACCTGAGCCTATTATGGTCATAAATATTCATGTGATGTGCCCATGAGGTTTGCATGACACCATAGAATACCTGGAAACATGTCATCCTTGTCATGAAAGATCCCACTGACATGTCACCCTCATCACATGTAGGGGATCAGATAAGATAAGGTGGTCTTACACTCCCCCTGGCTCCAAATATAAACAAAAAGGTTGTCCATGTTAATGCACATGTATCACCACATGACTCTTTTTTTACTTATGAGATGCATCATCAATTAGGAGAGTGGTTGTATTTGATAGCACCTATTCCAATTCACGATATCTGAAGCCTTTTTGAAATAAACAAGGAAATAAAAAGGAAATGATGGGATTTTATTGGGAGTAGATACGTTGTTCTAATGTTAATACCTTGGGAGATCACCATTGATCATGAGAGCCCTCCCCCCTGAAAACCCATCTAGATCCCATGGAGGGCCCCTGGAAAGCCACTATTTTCTTGTGGAAGTTCCCATACAAAGCATCTTTGTTCACATGAAATCCTTTAAAGAGGCATCATAATCTCAAAAAGGTCCTGAGACATGTCATCCTGACCTTGTAAAAGCCCTTTTGTATGTCCAAGTGATTAGGAAAGACCCATTTTATTATCTAAAATCAAACATAAAAAGTGTTGATGGGATTCTCTTACAATCACTGAAAATAATGAGACACCTAGGACAGGATTTCAAGAAGTTCATGACACTAAATTCCTAAACCAAATCTATCTTGAATCTATGAGATATGTGTTGCACAAAGTTGGATATAACCAGGGTGGGAGGACTATGAATATCTCATACTCCAAAAAAATTATCTTTGGATCCACACACTGGTGAACCCAAGAATCAGAGAATAATTCTTAGAGCGTTCAATCTCACGATCACAAAGGTATCTATGAGGTAAAATATGGGGAGAAACCTAATGGATCATGAGGAAATCATATGCAATTTTTAAGATCGTTTGGGATCACGTGAAGGAATTATGGTAGGTTTTGATAATGTAATCCCACATATATTCTAGATGACATGAGGCCTAAACAAGTTAACCCTGAACAAATCTAAGGCACATATGTAATAAAATCTAGAAAAAAATACTAAAAAGATTGTAGACTTATTCTAAGAACATATATGAGGATCCTAATGTTGTTCTCATGACTCTTCCAGTTCGTAAGATAGTATTAGGACATGTATCCCAAGTCATGTGACTCCCCCTAAACATACCATTTAAATCATGTGATGTCCTCAGAACATATCAAGAAATTCATGTAGCATCCTCTGAGCATGTCACTCGAGTATATTGAATCCATCTGGGCTTGCCATCCAGATATTGAGATGTCCTCTAGTCATGTCACACAAATTATACAGTGACACCATTATATGTTATCTAGGTCTTGTGGAGCCCTCCAGGCCGACCAACCAGATCTTATGGTACCCTCCAAGTGTGTTAGATAGGTTTCACGATGACACCAAGACATGTCATCTAGGTCTCATGACGGAACTAGGACAAGACAACATAGATCATGCAATGTCCCCTAGAAAATTTTGACAAGATCATGTGGTATCTTTCACACATGTCAACTTCGATCATGAGACGTCCTCCGGACTTGTGATCCATGTAATGAAACACTCTCCAGACATTTCATATATGATCATGTGATTATCTCCAGGCATCCTCATTTATGTCTTGTGATATCCTCCAGACATGTCAACCTCGATTATGCGATTATCATCAGGCATGTCCAAACTTCCTCAGAAATATTAGGTAGAAAACTTGGCCATGCCAACATAGATAATTTGATTCCCTATGAAAAATTTATCTAAGATCTTGTGGCGTCCTTTAGAGATGTCAACCTGGATCATGTGACATCCTCCGTATAAGTCATCCATGTCTTGCAACACTCTCTAGACATTCTATATTTGATCAAGTGATTTTCTCTAGAAAACCTCATCTAGGTCTTGTGAAATACTCCAGGCATGTCAACCTTGATTATATGATTATCCTCAAGAATTTCCAGACATCCTCAGATATATCAGGAAGTAAACTAGGACAAGTCAACCCTTATCTTTTGATGGCTTCTATACATGCCATTCATATCATGTTACATTCATCATACAAGTCAAATGGATAATGCAGTTTTGTTTAGACATATCCTCTATACAACTAGGACTTGTCCAAACAACCTTAGACATGTCAAGAATCCAACTAGACATGTTAGGTAGACAACCAAGACATATCAAGAAGATGTATCGGGACATGATATCCTTGCCTAGTCAAGATATTAGGGAAATCGTAGTGTGTAAGCCCCAATCAAAGATATAATATGATATATCCACTATATCAAGGAAACCTCAATGTATAAGCCTTGATCATCAGCATAATATGATATGTCCCCCATAAGAGGGAAACCTCGGTGTGTAATCCCTAGTCAGTAACATAATATGATATTTCCCACATATTAGGGGAACCTCATTGTGTAAGTCACAATCAGTGGAATAATATGATATGTCCCCCATATCAGGGAAACCTCAGTTTGTAAGAACTGATTAGCAAAATACTATGAAATATACCCCATATTATGGAAACTTTGGTGTGTAATCCCTGATCAGTATCATAATACGGTATCTCTCCCATATTAGGGAAACCTCATTATGCAAGCCTTAATCAGTAGCATAATATTATATGTACCTCATATCATGGCAACCTCAATGTGTAATCCTTGATCAGTGGAATAATATGATATGTCCCCAATATCAGGGAAACCTTTGTGTGTAAGCCCTGATCAGTGGTATAATATGATATATCCTCTATATCAGGGAAAACATAGTGTGTAAGCCATAATCAATGGAATAATACAATATTTTCCCCATATCAGGGATACCTTAGGGTGTAATTCCCAATCAAACTAAACTATAAGAACTCTTATTCCTTCCATAACCAGGGTACATAGGACCCCTTCCTAAAGGCCTGATCTCAAATAGAAATCCACCTTAGTGTAATTACTTCTAGGTATCCAACACTCAAACCATCAAAACCCAATCCCTCTCATGGGTTGATCATCCTTCTTCATTCACCAGTGGATTGATAAGTCGACTAAACTATGATAAATCTGATTCATTCCATAACTAGGATATGTAGGATTCCATCATATCCCATGATATCCATAATTAATATACAAAGGGATCTCCCATCATGTAATTCCATCACCAATTAGTAGTGAGGGTGATTATTTGTTATACCTTGTTTCTCAAATTTAGTAGAGATCACATGTGCAAAGGGAGTTTCAATGATCATATAATTCGCATCATGAGACTCTACGAGATAGAGAAACCTTAGTTTGTAAGAACCTATAAAGATGAGCTATGATAATTATGATTCCTTATATACCCATGATATGTAGGATGCATCATCAAGGTCTGAGCTCAAATATATAGTGCCTAGGTGACTTTATATATGTTCTTTACATATGATTTTAAATTGCACTAGTTTAATGAATTATAGGTTTTAATTCCTATTATAAACCAAGATATGTAAGATGCCTCATAATGGATCAATCCAATCCTCAAAATTTTAACTACCTCCATGGCTACTAGAATACTCTAGAGTTCCTAGTAATAGGGCTTCAATATATAATAATCTACCCACCAATGGGAAATTTAGGAAGAACCTTGGATACGTAAAGATGTATTCACTAATAAGATTTCCAATTTTCATATAAAAGGATTTAAAATATGATCATTTTGTTTTTGAAATCGATTTCATATCAGGATTTGAATGATATTATCAAAGATATATTAAATCAATAAGAGAGTTATGGAGTTAGAAACAATTCCTCACAAAAGGGTGTGATGAGTTTGACCTCCCATCCTCTTGACCAATGTGAGTTCCTAAGCATCATTGGGTCTGAAACCCCCAAGAACCACCTGCCTATGGAAAGAAGGTTTGTACCCATTTATGGATGTGGGAGACATTTGTAGTTTCCATTTTAGAAAAACAAATGGTAAATCATACTTGAATGATTGTACAAGACATTGAACCCCATTAATCAAATAATTGGGCCAATCCATCCATATATTTTTTATGAAAAAAAGTGGGAAACCCAATGTGAAATCATTTAACTTATGATGTTTATTTCACATGATAAAAAGGATAGAGTGTTCAGATCTCATAAAACCATTTTGTTCCTATAACATGGGTGGTCCTTATCGTCTTTTTGATGAAACAAAAATGGTGTACCTGATGGGGATCTCTAAAATAAAAAATTGATCACTTGACCGTGAGTCCGAATATTTTTTTGAATGTTCTATTCACAAAAAGTTAGGAACCTAACATCGATCTTACAGCGGATCCTTTATAGTCAGGTTTCTCATGAAATAATTCCATCCTCATTTTGACAAGTTCACATGAGCTGAATGGTTAGACCTAGAATAAGAAATAATTATTATGTTACCCAAGCATATCTGATTAAGCATGTATCATGCCTTCAATGATTCATTGATCAGTGACCCTGTTCCCTATTATATTTGTGACTATAGATACTACTTTAACAAACAACACTCGACCTAAGATAATATCTTCATCTAGAAATTGTTTGGGAAAATTAGTTATGGCTACAGCCCCCAAGGGACTGAGAATGACCTCACTTTCTTATCACCTTCAACATCAGGTGGAAAACGAAATGGCTTAGGAATACCATAGACATCGTATGGTCCCAAACTTTGAGGCTTCCTATGTGGTCCTCCAAATGCTAAAACAAACGAGACCACACTATCCAAAGATATCTATAGTAAATCCAATGGTTCTATTTTCCATATCCAACCACTTTGAAAGTGTATACCTAGATCATGAAAATCATCACCTTCAATATCTAATCAATGTGGATCAATGAGTCAACTATGGATCTCTTCCTAATTAGGGACCACTAAGGAGGGATCCTTTCAATCACCATCATCAGCACCATCCCTTTGGCTCCCTTTATTCACATGGTGAGGGTACCACCAAACATACATTAACCTATAATCCCCATGAATGGGAAGAAGGAAAGACACATTAGGTGTGGAAGGCTCTGGATAATCATGAGTGGGATCACATCCACACTCCTACCGATGATATTTGTTGGCATATTCTAGTGATAACTAGCAAGCATTCTCATATCCCTACTCACTAGAAGGAAGGTTATGGGAATATTCTTGCATCAAGCATGGGGTAGGCACATATTCCCACCCCCTGCATGAATCTCATCATCATTTTCCAGTTGAACAAGGAGGAAAAAAGTGGGATTATATCCCTGCTTCAATCGAAGATATCTTCCAGTATATAGTATAGATATAAAATATGTAGTCTTACTTTACGGTGAACACTTTTCTAGTATCATTAAAACTTATAAAAATCGAAAGAACCCCCATTGAAGTATTCCAATTCTAGTAATGATATAGGGATAGGTTCATATTCATATCTATATAGTGAGGGTAGAACAACACTATGATCAGTATGAATAAGTTGTTTCTCTATAGGAAGTGAATATTATTTCTCGCATTAATGAGGACTATATTCATATTCTGGTTAAGGATGAGGTTCTAGACCGATCTCATTTTCCCCTTACAACTAAGGTTGGCCTGTGAGAGTGGCACATGCCTTAGAAAAGAGTCATATTCCTATTAAAATATATGGACGGCATATTCTAAAGGCTTGGGATTGGTCCCATATTCATGTTATGGATGGGTCTCAGAAAGTGAGAGTGTCACATGACTATGAAAATTTTCATGATACAATCAAAAACAACTGGTGGAATACTTTATAGGATCTGGATTGAGATCATTTACCTATTCAGACCAAGGCTCACCAAGTGATAATGAAACATTCCTCAAGACATTCTCATATCCCTATCATCAAATCTACCTAGAATATTCAAGTTGATCACAGAATTTAGGCACATATTCATACTTCCATAGACAAATGACTTTACTAGCTCCCTTATAAGGCCATATAGTAGGACACTTATATCCATTCTCCCATTCTAGATGTTTGTCCACCTATTTTGATATAGAATGAATATTCACACAGGGATCGTATTCATGTTCCAACTGGGGCTCACCAAATGAGAGTGGCACATGACTTGGGATGCGCTCATATTCTTGTCGAAAAACACCAATGGAATAATCCAATGTCTAAGGATTAAGATCATATTCCCATTCTGACCAGGGATCGCCAAGTCAAAATAGAACACGCCTTGGGGTAGGACTATATTCCTATAAATAATAAATAATCCCATTGGAAAATTCCAGCTACTTCTCAGCTGTGGGATCATACTCTCATGGAACTAGATGGTTATCAAAAAAATCTAATAGCTATCATAAAGAAGGCACATAACCCTACACAATTACAAAAGACAGGTCGATATATTCTGGCCATGGTGTCAAATGAGGATTATATTCCTAATATGGTCAATGTTAATGTCCTTGAGGTTGTTTAAGGCACATTATCAGCATCCCAAGGGTCCATCGACTCTTAAACAGAAGTAGAATGCAATCATTACTATGATGGTCCTCTTTATGGCAGTGTAGTGTTAGATCAGCAAGGACTCTACTCCTGAAATCCCTCGTGGTCAACCTCCCCATAGTGATATCTCCCAAATATTATAAAATTCTCACTTTGGCTAGACACCTCCATATAGACAGGTGATCAAAACTCATATGACTTCATATAGAGAGGTTCTCAAAACATTGAGATCAACTGTATATAGTTCCCCATCAACATTCATAACACTCCACTCTGGTCAGTATGAAACCCCAAGAATCACCTTATGTGTTTAGATTAGATAGAGGCATGTATGTATGATTAAGAGGAAGCTGAAATTGACATATGAATATAGTTATTTGGAAACAACCTCCCCACCATGTTATGTCCCCTTTCCACTTCTAACTATGTTATCCTAGATGATCTAGAAAACGAATCCATGCCTTATCTATTTAAAAATTTATGGTAAATTCATCATTGAATAAAGTCTATACACCACCCTTATCCAGGATATAAGGGTAACCTTCATACCATCAAGATTTTTCATTTTTATCTTGTCCTAGATGATATCTCCATGGACCAGGACCCAAAATTGGAAAAGAAAAACACAAATATGCAACACACATACCTCCATTACACTGCATATATTTGAAAATTGATATTTGAATCCAAATAATGTATTTTTATTTAATGATGGGGTAAATATGGAGAATTACCCTTCATCTCACCCCTGGAACAAAAGAACCCCTTAGATACATCATTCTATAATGCCATAGCCTCTGGTGAAATCAGGGAGCTGATTAATGCATGATCTAATTGGTCGCTATAATGAAATACTCTCACTTAAATGGTGTGAAGACATCATGAATAGTGGAATAGTATAGACAATAGATCTTTGAACTGGGCCCCTCGAAACAACAAGAAAACATTTTAGACACGGAAGTCGAGGTTGAAATCAACCTAATGGATTCATGTATAAATTGACTCCTATTATGGGCTTCTATTGCACCCAAATCCTATATGATAACTATTTTTCTACATCAAACAAGTCAGAGTAAAATATTCTATAGTATCCTTCTCAGAGAAAAACCAATTTTTTGGGTTGGGGAAACATGCACCACCGCCTCCACCTTTCAAATCACTAATACCCAAGAGGATTCAAGACATCTCAGAAACACCATCAAACAAACTCCACCCCACTTTTTTTGGGGGAATTTTTATCTCAACCACCATCACCAGGTTCATAATCCCCTGAGAGGGCCCTAGGAAAATCAATTACAACTCTTGGTCAGCTCTTTCCCACTTGTCTAAGGGAATTCAGGTCTCAATTCCATCTGATGAATCATCAAATACTCAACTGAAAGAATCAAATCCTCATTAAAAGGATCAATAAATACCAATTATGGAATCAGATAGTCTCTATCCCACAAGGATGGGGTAATTTTCAGCATCATCACCCCAAATGACATCAGTATTCTCTTGGTTGGGAAGTAAATATCGACAGTTGGAATCCCATCAGTTCGACCAAACACAACAGAATCCTATGCTATTCAGGTCCGTTTGGAAGTCAGGACAGAAAAATAACTCAAGTTAACTACTCAGAGGCTGATATTGGATGGGAGTATGATGAAGGAAATCAAACCCTTCTAGGATTGCATGCTTAAATGGATTAATATGGACAAGGGTTCAAAAATATCCCTAATATAGGTATCAAAGAATCATCATATTGTGTTGAAAGTAATAAGACTACTATAATTTCTTAATATAATGCTGTTAATTTTTTCTCCATCAACACAATAGATAATGTGTATTAAGACACATATGCATAGGGATACTGTAACACCCCGAGATTTTATGAAAAATATTCTTTTTAATTTAATTAATGTCTTGTGTTGTATGCTACACCAACAGAAGCATGCACAACATGCATCCTTGACTTTCCTTGCATTACATGCAAGCACGACCTTCCGCGATAGCGTGTGTTGTACGCAATACGGAGTTTCGCTAAACAATGGTATGCTATTAAAATATTATTAAAACAAGTCTTTATGAATACTAATAACCAGTTTTTGAAATTTTGTAAATTTTATTTTTCAAAATGGACTTCATTTTTGGATTCCGAATATCGAAATTAGCTTAGGGTAAAATTTTGGTACTTTTCGGATAACTTTCATTTTCTGATGAATAGTGAGGATTACTAAATTTTAATTAAAAACAACCTTTTTAATCGAAATAATTAATAGTGATAAATTCTTAATTTGAGTGATTTTAAAGTATATTTAGAATATATCTTTATAATTTAATACAATTTTGGTCATTGGATGTAATTTCACATTTAAACCAGACATAAACAAGTGTCAATCTTTTGATAGTTATTATCTCTTAAGAACATGCTATTTGTTTTGACGACGGGAATTAATTTTTAAATTAATTAATGAAACTGATATGTTTTGAGTTTGATAAAATAGACATCATTTTTGAGTTCATAATATCAAATATAGCTTAGGCCTAATTTTTGGTATTTTTCTTGAAACTTTCATTTTTTGAGGAATAGTGAAACCACTAAGTGGTAGTTAAGAAAAATGAATTTTTCATAAAACTTAATTTTACCGCTTGTGTGAGTGGAATTTAAAAAATAATAGAGACACGGTTGATGTCAGTATGTAAAATTTGATTCAATGAGATGAAAATAATTTTTGGTGAATAGTAACTTTTTACTTTTTTTTTACCACAGTTAAAAGTAAATAGGGTAATTACGGGTAAAAATGATATTATTATTACCCTAACACATGTCCTAATTCTATTGGATAAGTTTAATTCGACCAAAAACAACCTTAGGAATAAAATATGACCATTTAGGCCCACTTGGATTAGATTAGGACATTTATTATTAATTTATTTAAAGAAGGGTTAAAATAGTTAAAATCAAAGTTTAATAAGTAAATCATATTTAATATAGGGTTATACATAAGATAAATTAGATTGTAAATATTCATTAGAAAGATAATAATATTTCATATATAATTAAATTTTATTTATAATTTTTAGATATTAAATAATTTAATTTATTTATGACACAATGATGATGCAGTAATTACCATAATAGTGAAAAATTATAATTATTGATATTATAAATACCCAAATAAATATAATTTGAGACTTTTTATGAATTCCACTAATTTTATAGGTTAATATGACATGTTATTATTGATTTAATTATCTTTTTTCTAACTTATCATTCTGTTATGATTTTTACAAAAATCAATTACTAAATAGTGTCAAAATTGACATAAAATAATTTTTAAAACAAATATTATATTATTAATTGTTATTTTATTCCTAAAAATATAAGGTTCGGCCAAATTACTTAGATAAGGCTATATATATTAATAATAAACAACTTGGGGTTCGTTTGGCTTGATATAGTATGTTTATTAACCATATAGTTTAAGAAAACAAGAAGACACGGTAAAAGTTAAATTATCTAGCTTAAAGTTAAATCTAAATGATAAGGTTAAAATTTATACCTAAACATGTCTAAATTCTATTGTATGAGAGTATTTCTACCTATACCCACCTTATTCTAGAAATATATCAATTTGAAGCTATTAAAAACCGAATTGGACTTTATAATAAAATAATATTTTTAGATATTCCAAAGGTGCCCCTCTCCTCCCTTATAAAAGGGAACCTCCTCCCTCTCTTCCTCACACCACTTTGAGCCTTCATGATCGGCCAAACCCTGAAAAATTATCTTCTAAAATTCCCTAGAAACATCCTATAGGTTTTTTTCTTCCTCAAAGACCAATTTTAGTTCTCTAAAAGGAGATCTCAAAGAGGCGTTTCAAAGAATAGGTAATGTCTGTTACCGATTCGTTCAAATTTATTTCTTCTTCCACTTCTTCTTATTAGGTTGTTTCATTATAAAGTAATAACATCAGTATCACTCATATTATGATATTTTATTATAATTATGAAACAACCTTATTTCACCATCTATCCATCCTACGGAAAATGGAATCATCGCGCATGCGTACGTACTGAATACCGTCTCCACGCCGTGGTGTAATCTATTTTCCACCACCACCTTGCTTGGATGGGTATAATGGTGTACATAATAACTATATATGATTATTGTAAAGTGATATTGATTCTGAAATAGTATACATACACTCCAATACAATTCCATGATCATGAGAACAATATCATCGCTCGTGCGTACATACGGACTACCTTCTCCACGACGCGATGAGATTCATTCTCCACGTTAACCATTCATGAAAAATTATACAGTATATATAATAAGTAATCATGAAACAAATTACATAACAATGATACTGGATTTATGTATATATATATATGTATCTCATCTACTTAATTCCATTCAACTCAATAAGGAAACGAAAACAGCGTTCATGCGTACGTACGGCCTACCATCTCCATGAACGGTGTATTTCTTTCCATTTACTGATCTATTATATATATGTATATTCTAAATATATATTATATATAAATCATGTTTTATATTCTGGAATTAATTAATCATGATCTAAGTAATCATATGAATAATTACAATTCAAAACACGGACGACAAATGAAACGATTTTACCCAAAACGCTCTTTAACATGAAATTTACAAAAGAACAAGTAAAATAAAGTCATAAGTGAACCATATATGATATCATAACAATGAGTATGATTCTGGAATAAGTCAATTACATGATTTAAATAATTATACAAGAGGTTCGGACACTTACGAAGCAAATCGGACCTAAGGTAAGGGAAAATATCACAATCTCATTTTTATCCAAGATTGTTTATACTTTGGTATTTACTGGGGTGTATTTTATCATCCACATCCATGTTCCCTCAATATGTAATATTGTTTCCATCCATTTAAAATATTTTAAATCTAATTTTACCCTTCGGTGAGTTTTTAGTAAAGTATATGAAAGGAATCTTTTGTCGTTTTTCGTACGAGGTACTTTTTGACTTTTCCGACAAAAGTACGAGAAGAATTTTTTTTTAACTTATACGGCATGAATGGATTTTTTAAAACATTATTTCCAAGAAGCATACTTTACAAGTTTTCAAGTTTATTTTTAATCAACTTCTTTTTGTTTAAAATTGAAAGACATGTTAAGAAAGGAAAATGTTTTTGAAGTAGAAAGGATATTTTCCTCAAGAATGGAGTTCAAGAGTTTTATCAAAATTATTTTCCATCGAAGATAATATAGGGTTCTGTTTCTATCCCTATTATTACATGGATTTGACTATGTTGTGATGGAAATATTTTTATGAATTCCTTTATCTTATATGAATTGTTTTATGATGTCACGATGTTTAAGATTCCCATTTTTATTACATGGGTTATGCAATGATGTATGATTTATGATTTTGTGGCACACATAAGAATGGTATAATTATGAGATGGGTGGGACATATATCTCCCTCCAATGCATTGGGTAAAGATTTTATATCTCATGAGATAGACATGGCTGGAACGACAGGTTAAACCGGTTCAGTAAAATAGGACTGAAACGAGGAGTGAACTCGGTTCAGAAATGGACTTTATCCCCTAAGATAGTCTTGGCAATGAGTCTTGACTAATAAGAAATGATTCTCTATGATTATGTGTGCATTCCACAAAGTTTCATGTTTTATGTTACGATTATTGGGATTACATTTCACTACCATGATTTATCCCATGTTATGAAATTATTATCTCTTTTGCAGGGTAAGATTTCCAAATTGTTATGTTCTTATGAATATGATGTGATTGATATTTCTTTTGTTTACCCTTACTGAGAATTTGAGCTCACCCTTTTATGTTTTCTTTTCCCCGGGATATAAAGAAAGTTTTTAGGTAAAAAAAGGAAGATCTATATGGGAGATGTTGAAGATCTTTCACCACGATTAGAAGATTATATTACGAGTTTCCAAATACACTAAACTATTATGGTCCTTGTATGTATATTTTTGTTATGTATTAAGTATTCCTCTAAAGTAGTGTAATGTCCATGTATGACAGGCTTTGGGTCTCTACAGTTGGTATTAGAGGAAAAGTTTAGTCAACCTTCGGAAACTAGGATGCGAAAACGTTAGTGAGATCCCTAGAGATATTTCTAAGGTATGTCTAGGTATGTCCCTAAGGATAAGTATACGTATAGGATATATTCCTAGAACAATGGTAAAGATATTAGATTAAACCAAAGATGTTATATATTGAAGTTACTCCCCCTTTATTATGATTTTTTCCTCTCAAACTATTCTTTTTGGGTTTTAGAAAATGGCTGGAAACAAGATGATTCACAATAATGGAGGATATGATGGACAATGGAATGATATTCTTCATGAGCAACCAAATGAAATGGGATTTTGAGGTCCAAACATCATTATTATGCCGAATCATAAATCTCAAAATATGATCAATAACGTAAAATTTGGTAAGTTTCCTGACTCGGCTAATAAGAGAAAGATGGAGTTTCATGATGATCATAGAGGAAAGAAAGTTCAATTTCCCCTTTGTAAATCTTGTGAGAAGAGGAATCAAGGAGAATGTTTCAAAGGAACTAGAAGATGCTTTGGGTGTGGAAAAGAAGGACACAAAGCCAGTAAGTGCAAAGGAAAAGGTTTAGTTAACACCAAGGATGAGGATAATGGTATTGCTACGACATCAACAATGGTTAAATGTTTTAAATGTGGAATGTACGGTCATTATGAAAACTAATTCCCTAAGGGAAAGTCTCATGAAGAGAATCTGTATGGTCGTATGGGTAGTATTTATGTTGATGATGATGAAGAGACTACAAATGATATGTGAGATGAAATAATTGTTGAATCTCGGTCAATGGTTTAAGAATGTAGTGGAACGATTACATGTTTATCAAGTGTAATGTTGTATAAGTAATCTCATGGTACTATGGGATAAAGAGACATCTAAGGATTGTTACACTGTTGTCTTTCCTTAAGTTCTGAAAGTATGTGATGAATGGTACCAGTATTTTTGGAAAGTAGATGATATGCTCATAATGAAGTGATAAGGAGAAAATTAAATGTTTGATATTATTCATGAGCTCATGACTGATATAAGGAGAAGGTTATATCATGGTTTGAGTATATAGAATTTTTGGATTTTGGTATGTGGAAAGAGTTAACTTTTGACAGCATTCATGTTTTCACTAAGGTTTAATGGGTATTCATTTTTCAAGAGAATACATGATTACGGTATTCACATGATTAGAATGTGACCAACAAGATAATGGGGGATAAATGATGGTTGGTTGATGACATTTCAAGTAATCATTTTCTTTATACTATGAGCTTGGACCGAAGTATTTTAGATAAGCCTAAATATTGGAATGGATTATGTTGGACATAAGTTAGGGTAGAACTTTTTTCGATATTATTGATGGGATGTTATATTAATATAGATTTAGAAAAATGACAACCTGCAGGATGGGCGACAGCCCATCACGTCAGACAAGGCTGTGGGAATCGAACCCACAACCGAAGTACAACTGGCCTCTATCGCCTACCGCTGGCCTACAGGAAGTCCCTGGTTAGTAGAAACTAGTTTTATTTTATTACGCGGTATGATATATGATGTATAGGTTCATTCTGGGAATCGTATACGATTAACCTCACCATAGATGGACTTATGTAAATTTGATAACTTTTGCTAACCTTTTGTTTGAAACAGATGGAATGACCCATCATTCTATCACATGATCTATTAACACTTCATGAATAACAAATTCAACTTCATTTCTTTAAGAGATGAAGTGGAAATTGTTCAAAGCATGAACAACAGTGAGATTGTACCAAAATAAAGTAAGAATTTATTCTAATTCAAATTCTTCAACTTTAGGGAATGATTTGGAAAGCCAAGAATGTTGTCCTAGTGCTCTTATATCCGATGAATCAAATGGTACCTTAGATCATCACAAATTTATGGCTTTGTGATTTTTGGCACTTTCATATCCATGTTCTCTACCACTCTCCATCAGAACTTGATGGTTAGATTTTTCTTCCATATCCATATTTTCACCTATGTTATCCTGCGTGGAAACCCAGTGATGAGTTAATTTGGGTAACCGTTACAATTAATACTTTAGTTTTTAAAGCCAAGTCTGGGTATTACTTTTTACGATGTGGGTTTCTATTAAACAAAATTCGAGTAGTAAACCATTTATAACCCCGACGAATTTCGAGGGCGAAATTCATTTTAAGGGGGGTAGAATGTAACACGCCGAGATTTTATGAAAAATATTCTTTTTAATTTCATTAATGTAGTTTTTTGTACGCTACATCAAAAGAAGCTTGCACAACACGCATCCTTGACTTGCCTTGCATTACACGCAAGCGCGACCTTCCGCGATAGCGTGTGTTGTACGCAATACGGAGTTTCGCTAAACAATGATATGCTAATAAAATATTATTAAAACTAGCCGTTATGAATAGTAATAACCACTTTTTGAAATTTTGTAAATTTTATTTTTCAAAATGGACTTCATTTTTGGATTCGGAATATCGAAATTAGCTTAGGGTAAAATTTTGGTACTTTTCGGATAACTTTCATTTTCTGATCAATAGTGAAAATTACTAAATTTTAATTAAAACCAACCTTTTTAATCGAAATAATTAATAGTGATAAATTATTAATTTTAGTGGTTTTAAATTATATTTAGAATATATTTTTACAATTTAATACAATGTTGGTCATTGGATGTAATTTCACATTTAAACCAGACATAAACAAGTGTCAATCTTTTGATTGTTATTATCTCTTAAGAACACGCTATTTGTTTTGACGACGGGAATTAATTTTTAAATTAATTAATGCAACTGATATGTTTTGATTTTGGTAAAATAGACATCATTTTTGAGTTCATAATATCAAATATAGCTTAGGCCTAATTTTTTGTATTTTTCTGGAAACTTTCATTTTTTGATGAATAGTGAAACCACTAAGTGGTAGTTAAGAAAAATGAATTTTTCATAAAACTTAATTTTACCGCTTCTGTGAATGGAATTTCAAAAATACGAGAGACACGGTTGACGTCAGTACGAAAAATTTGATTCAATGAGATGAAAATAATTTTTGGTGAATAGTAACTTTTTACTTTTTTACCACGGTTAAAAGTAAATAGGGTAATTACGGGTAAAAATGATATTATTATTACCCTAACACATGTCCTAATTATATTGGATAAGTTTAATTCTACCAAAAACAACCTTAGGAATAAAATATGACCATTTAGGCCCATTTGGATTAGATTAGGACATTTATTATTAATTTATTTAAAGAAGGGTTAAAATAGTTAAAATCAACGTTTAATAAGTAAATCATTTTTAATATAGGGTAATACATAAGATAAATTCGATTGTAAATATTCATTGTAAAGATAATAATATTTCCTAAATAATGAAATTTTATTTATAATTTTTAGAAATTAAATAATTTAATTTATATATGACACAATGATGATGCAGTAATTACCATAATAGTGAAAAATTAGAATTATTGATATTATAAATAAACATATAAATATAATTTAAGACTTTTTATTAATTCCACTAATTTTCTAGGTTAATATGACATGTTAGTATTGATTTAATTATCTTTTTTGGAACTAATAATTCTGTTATGATTTTCACAAAAATCAATTACTAAATAGTGTCAAAATTGACATAAAATAGTTTTTAAAACACATATTATATTATTAACTGTTATTTTATTCTTAAAAATATAAGGTTTGGCCAAATGACTTAGATAAGGTTATATATATTAATAATAAACAACTTGGGGTTCGTTTGTCTTTATATAGTATGTTTATTAACCTTATAGTGTAAGAAAACAAGAAGACACGGGAAAAGTTAAATTATCTAACTTAAAGTTAAATCTAAATGATAAGGTTAAAATTGATACCTAAACTTGTCTAAATTCTATTGGATGAGAGTATTTAGATCTATACCCACCTTATCTTAGAAATATATCAATTTGGAGCTATTAAAAACCGAATTGGACTTTATAATAAAATAATATTTTTTGTTATTCCAAAGGTGCCCCTCTCCTCCCTTATAAAAGGGAACCTCCTCCCTCTCTTCCTCACACCACTTTGAGCCTTCAAGCTCGGCCAAACCTGCCAAATTTTCTTCTCCAATTCCCTAGAAACATCCTAGAGTTTATGGTCTTCCTCAAAGACCAATTTTATTGCCCTAAAAGGAGATCTCAAAGAGGCGTTTCAAAGAAGAGGTAATGTTCGTTACCGATTCTTTCAAATTTATTTCTTCTTCCACTTCTTCTTCTTAGGTTGTTTAATTATGAAGTAATAACATCAGTATCACTCATATACTGATATGTTATTATAATTATGAAACAACCCTATTTCACCATCTATCCATCCTACGGAAAACATAATCACCGCGCGTGCGTACGTACGGAATACCGTCTCCACGCCGTGGTGTAATCTATTTTCCACCACCACCTTGCTTGGATGGGTATAATGGTGTACATAATAACTATATATGATTATTGTAAAGTGATATTGATTCTGAAATAGTATACATACACTCCAATACAATTCCACGATCATGAGAATGATATCATCGCTTGTGCGTACGTACCTACTACCGTCTCCACGATGCGATGAGATTCATTCTCCACGTTAACCATTCATGAATAATTATAAAGTATATATAATAAGTAATCATGAAATAAATGACATAATAATGATACTGGATTTATGTGTTTATATATATATGTATGTCATCTACTTAATTCCATTCAACTCAATAAGGAAACAAAAACAGTGTTCATGCGTACGTACGACCTACCGTCTCCATGAACGGTGTATTTCGTTCCATTTACTGATCTATTATATATATGTATATTCTGAATATATATTATATATAAATCATGTTTTATATTCTGGAATTAAGTAATCATGATCTATGTAACCATATGAATAATTACAAGTCAAAACACGGACGACAAATGAAACGGTTTTACCCAAAATGCTCTTTAACATGGAATTTACAAAAGAATGAGTAAAATAAAGTCATAATTGAACCATATATGATATCATAACAATGAGTATGATTCTGTAATAATTCAATGACATTATTTAAATCATTATACAGGAGGTTCGGACACTTACGAAGCAAATCAGACCTAAGGTAAGGGAAAATATCACAATCTCATTTTTATCTGAGATTGTTTATACTTTGGTATTTACTAGGGTGTATTTTATCATCCACATACATGTTACCTCAATATGTAATATTGTTTCCATCCACTTACAATAGTTAAAATCCAATTTAACCCTTCGGTGAGTTTTTAGTAAAGGATATGAAAGGAATCTTTTGTCGTTTTTCATATGAGGTACTTTTTGACTTTTTCGACAAAAGTACGAGAATAATGTTTTTTTAACTTATACGGTATGAATGGATTTTTTAAAACATTATTTCCAAGAAGATTCCTTTACAAGTTTTCATGTTTATTTTTAATCAACTTCTTTTAGTTTAAAATTGTAAGACATGTTAAGAAACAAAAATGTTTTTGAAGTAGAAAGGATATTTTCCTCAAGAATGGAGTTCAAGAGTTTTATCAAAATTATTTTCCATATAAGATAATATAGGGTTCTGTTTCTATCCCTATTATTACATGGATTTGATTATGTTGTGATGGAAATATTTTTATTAATTCCTTTATCTTATATGAATTGTTTTATGATGTCATGATGTTTAAGATTCCCATTTTTATTACATGGGTTATGCAATGATGTATGATTTATGATTTTGTGGCACACATAAGAATGGTATCATTATGAGATGGGTGGGACCTATATCTCCCTCCAATACATTGGGTAAAGATTTTATATCTCATGAGATAGACATGGCTGGAACGGCAGGTTAAACCGGTTCAGTAAAATAGGACTGAAATGAGGAGTGAACTCAGTTCAGAAATGGACTTTGTCCACTAAGATAGTCTTGGAAATGAGTCTTGACTAATAAGAAATGATTCTATATTATTATGTGTGCATGCCACAAGGTTTCATGTTTTATGTTATGATTATTGGGATTACATTTCACAACCATGATTTATCCCATGTTATGAAATTATAATCTCTTTTGCAGGGTAAGATTTCCAAATTGTTATGTTCTTATGAATATGATGTGATTGATATTTCTTTTTTTTACCCTTACTAAGAATTTGATCTCATCCTTTTATGTTTTCTTTTCCCCACGATATAAAGAAAGGTTTTAGGTAAAAAAAAGCAAGATCTTTATGGGAGATGTTGAAGATCTTTCACCACGATTAGAAGATTATATTCCGAGTTTCCAAAGACACTAAACTATTACGGTCCTTATGTGTATGTTTTTGTTATGTATTAAGTATTCCTATAAAGTAATGTAATGTCCATGTATGACAGGCTTCAGGTATCTGCAGATGCAATATAGAAAACATTCCCCGAGAGGAGTATCTGGAGGCACCTGCAGTGGTTTCCTGTACCCCAAACCAGAGGAGGGTCTAAAACCTATCACCACTGAATATTGAGTTACCACCTCTATTGAATAACACTAAAAAAGATAAAGGGAAATGTGTAGATACATACCAATCACCACCTTGATGATTCAAAGTTCCTTCTACAAAGGATAGAATGGAAAAATATGAGAATGTGATTCAAAATCTTAGAGAACTCAATGAGGAGATACTCAGGTGAAACATTCCCACTAGGTATCTTATTTATAAATAAGAGAATATCCATCGTCCCATACATCTATAAAGATGTGATCTACTTGGAATAGTTACATATAAGCATTAAATCAGCTCTGCATCTAGGTATCCAATTTACATAAATGAGGATGTCAAAAATTATCATGATTTTCCCTCTATTGTAGTGATAGTTTCTCACTCACAAGGGTAATCATTCATTATTCACATGAATTGAGAATTAGTGGGGGATGAAAGTGGGTCCACCTCATCAAACTCCCCCTCTCCCTACAGAAGGGAGGAAGCTTAGAAACCAGTACCTCCAGAGTTTCTCAAACCCATTAAGACATTGGCAACTAAAATGGAAGCCATTGAGGGGAAACATGCACCTATGAATTCTGAGAAGAATCTGTATCCCTAATGGGTGGTTGACACTTTTCCCCCCTCCAATTTCATCAATCCTAACTTCCCTACAATTGATGTTCTAGGATTCCCCAAAATTCATCTCACTCACTTCATATCTCGATGCGGTCCAATGATGGGGCCTCAAGATCCATATGAGATGACCAAGATAATGTGTTTTTTATAGACCCTAATAGTTCTAGACTTTGTTTGGTACAACAACATTCCAGTATGATCCATTTTTGTATGGGAAGACCTTCTTTATAAAATCCTTTACCAATTCAGCTCCATGATGTGGAAAAAGAATATCGGCAACCTGATGAGCTACAAGAAATAAAAAAATGAGTGGGTGTCTAACTTTAAAGCCAAATGGAAGGGTTTAGCCTATTATCTCAACATCCCTCTCACTGAAAAAAAATGTTATAACTCTATGTTAAAAATATCTGATATGATCTACAGACATATATGATCCCAATGAAGTATCCATGTGGTTTCCTTGAGTTTACAAAAATGGAACAACGTTTGGGAGATTCTATTCAATGAACCCAAGCTAAATATTGACACATGCCTTTAACATAGGGGAAAAGGCACAATAAGGTATAAACTATTGATTTAATTCTCAAACTAGTGTAAATGTATATCCAAGCACATAATCAAGTCTCGAACCACCCAACACCTCCTTTTTAGAAGAAAAACCAAAAAATCGCCCTCATCTAGAAGAAAAAAGATACCAGGTTCACCCATTATTTGAGGATTATATGAAAAAAGAATACTTATTATAAAATGAATAGATCCTTAGTTATTTCATTGCTTCCATGGACAATAACCAGCTCAAGATACCATATCCCAAGAATCCCAATGAGTTCAACATCACCGATCATCCCAACTATTTCCCTTTCTATATAAGGATGGGTCATAACATCTATGATTTATTCATCTCGAAAGAAATTTTCCAAATCATGGTCAATTATGTAAAGGTGATGTTGGATAACACTCCATCATAAGTGTCCTACATAATTGCTTCTCATTCATAACAAGAGGTTGCTTGGAAAAACATCCTGGCTAGGAATGGATATAAGTTCAAAAACTAGATGACCCAGAAAGTAGTTGACCGAGTTCATGACACCCTGAGAGCACATATTTTCAGAGCCATAATATTTTATCCACCTAGGTTAGTGATATAAAATATGTCTCCTAAAGGAGGACATGATTGTCGGACACAATAAGATAAAAAAGAGGAAGATTCATTTTCTGTCCTAATGTAAGCTCTAACTCTTGTATATTTCTTCACTGTAACATTCTAATAACGAGCACTTACACACCAAATGGAACCCTCATTGTTTGAAGAGATAATATTTTATTCAATTAACATGATACACTTTTAAGACCCCTTATTTGATGATGAACATTTCTCTGACTATGACTTCCCCATGCCTAACAGGGGAACTAGAGGTCGTATGCATAGGAACCGAGGACACAAGGGAAAACACAAGTGTGTTTGGACCCATTATTTTGGTCATGTACCCACAAAGGACATATATGTAGCTAAGAACCATTGGAAAGAACTATTGAAATTCCAAAAGAGGCATAGAGGTGCCTCAGAACCCTCCATCAGTTGTTCACACCCATTTGTTTTACATGATCTCCTAGTAGAGGTGCAATTATCTGATAAGCCCAAGAAATGAGGAAGGACGAAATGAATTATACCCCAGGTAGTATATGATCCCTTGAAATATATATAAGAATGAGGCCCATATACCACAAATTCTTCATCGTCTTATCCACATAATAAGGTCAAACCCCACCTTAGGAAGAGCCAAACTCTGGCATAAAATTACGACATTAGGAAATAGCTAGTAGTTATCCCAACGAAGATCTCAATCATGGTTGAACTCCATATTTCAAAATAACATAGGGAACCACTCGTTGAAGCCTAATGGAGCCTAAATTAGTCCGATATAAAATTCACTGTATCCAAGGTCTATTCAGTGGAGACCCTTCTAGTAAAATACCATGTCATCATCCTGTTCATAGAGTGGGATCAGGAAGAGGTCGTCCATGGACACATTACAACCCTATATATTTCTAGTAGACTTGATAATGTTGACATATGAAGGGATAATATAGACAATGGTTCTAGGATAAACCTCATCCCTAGTCAAAACCTTCAAATTTTGGGGAATAGTAAAGGGTATCTGTCTTGCATGAAGTTGAATATTCAATGGTATGATAAGAATGAGAAAAGGCCTCTTGAGATGATTAAACTCAAAGCTCAGTTTAGGGATCTCACATCCAATTCTGAGTTTATGGTTATCCATAAATAAACTGCATATAATGTCTTAAAAGGAATGCCCAGGCTTCATGACCATCTGGAAATGTCCTCAAAATTACATTACTGTTTGAAATACCCCATCGATAGAAAATTCTGCATACTACTTGGTGATAGTTCCTCCTTCGAGATTTTCAAATCCACATTTTTTGAGTAAAAATTATAGAAAAGGGAAGGAAAAAAGACAATGGTGGATGATAATATATAGGTTGTATCCCCCAATAGATTGGGTATTGCCCATGACAATCCATGGAGTATTCTCGACAATGACTATGTTCTCCCCATAAATCTAGTTTTGGAAATAGACTAGATCCTAGATGTCCAATCCCCTTCTCTCCCTAGTGATAGTTTAAAAGAATCTACTCTAGAACCTCTATATAGTGACTCTGGTAGTAGGGGATGATAATGTATTTTTTATATCCTCTCTCCCCTAAATAGTGATATATTTCTGACTTCATTTTAAAATTTCTCCACAAACTCGGAGATAGAAGATTAGGAGGATGACCACAGGAACACCCATCTTGCATTCAAGGGAGGAATCTCCAACACAATTTATTGTATCAGGAATTTAAATATAGGAAAATAAGAATACCCTAAGCCAACACTTATTACTATCTCCATGCCCCTTGTGGAGAAAGACATTTACATCACATTTCTAAAGCAACATCGATATGTGTTTGCTTGGAATTATACAGAAATTCCCAATCAGAATCAAGATTTAGTTATGTACCATCTCATCTTACCCAATGACCATCGAGGCTTCAAGTAGGAAACCATGAGGATGCACCCCACTCATGATACCAATTTATAGGAGGAAGTTTACAAATTGATCAAGGTTAACTTTGACTAAGAAGTGAAATACACAAGATAGATCACCAATATCATCCGTGTCAATAAAAAAAAGACTGGTCAGATTAGGGTCTACATCAATTTCAAAGACCATAAAAAACACATTACAATGGTTCATTTCCGATTTAAAAAAAATCTTGATCAATGCAACTGTTGGCATCCAATACCTTTCCTTCATGGATGGGTATTCAGGGTACAATCAGATAAAAATGGCCCCTAAAGATAAAGAATCCAATACCTTCAGCTCACCCCAAGGGTTTTTCTTCTATCAAGTCATGCCCTTTTCCTAAATAATTCTAACCCCAATTAGAAACACACCATTCATCATATCTTTAATCCCTTTTGGGAATAGTATCCTAATTTTAGGTCGAAAACCTGGTAGTAAAATCCCGACAGTGAGATTATCACTTCATAGATCCCCACAGAGTCCTCAATAAGAATAAACAATGTTATCTAGAGATGAATCCTCTAAAATGTGATTTCATAGTAACATTAAGGAAGTTATTTTTTTTGGTATGCCACCATGGTATCAGGGTCAAAAAAAATGACTAGTGATATTTTAGTAATATCACCCCCAGAAAAATCAAAGAACTAAGTGGACTTCAAGGGAACCTCACCTACATTTATCATGTCATAGACAACCTAGACATAAAATCTACACCTTTAACAAAGCTAATAAATAAGTTAATTGCCTATCGATGGGATGAAGACTACCAAGATTCCTTTAAAAGTATCATGTAGTACTTCCTATACCCAATGGTCCCGATTCCACTAGTGGAAGGAAGGCCACTAATCTTATATGTGGATTCCATGAAACACTAAATTGGAACCATAATTGCATAGAATAATGATGTGGGGAGTAAGAATAGAATATACTACCTCATTCAATGATGTTAGGTACTGATACCTGATACTCGTATGTCAAGAAGAACTATCTCAAACTCATATTTATGGTGCAAAATGTGAGGAATTACTTATAGAACCACAAAGTCCATTAATTCTATTATAATGATCTAATAAAGTTAATCATTGGCCATCCCATAATGACTTATCCCTTGGACCAATGTAAGGTCATTATATAATAGTATAAAATTCAATTCATGTCACATAAGTTGGTGAAATGGAATGCATTGGCTGATTTTTTCATAGAACACCCCACCTATGAAAGTACTGTAGTGGACACTGAACTCTTTGTACTGTGAGGTTTTTTATACCTAGGACACTCCTCATACATGGGATACATATTTTGAGGGAACATCCTAAAGTTATATCACCAAAATAATGAAAAATTAGAATCTAAATTGGGTTGTATTAGGGATTGTAATTTTCTCTCTAGATAAAAAAAAATTTCACTTACTCTTTGTCACTATCTGACGACTAAATGAATTATGAGGTATAATACCGAACTCTCATCACTAGCATAGAACTATCCCTATAGTTACAAATATCCTACCTGAATATAAAAGGAGATTCTAATCTAGTGATAAAGTATAACAATGGAGAATATATCACAAAAAAAGTAAGAGTCAGACCCTCTCACTAGATATGTAAGGGTACTAATGTAATTATTTCCTTTTGAGTCCATATCACATCATGTTCCCTGATCAAAAAATTATTTCATTGATTCATTAACTATTGCATCGCCAGTCTGGGCCAAACCATATTAGAAGGAAAAAATCATTTGTATTATGCACCAAATAATAGTCTCATTGATCATATTTTGTGACATGGAAGAGACCAATAAAGTCAAAATCTCCCCAGACCATGATGAACTGATATCCACCCCTAGATGGATGGATCCAATAATCGGTTATCTTCAAATTGAATTACCCAAAAATATCAAGCCAGAAGGAAATATATCTGGAACCGTGCGATGAAATTTACCTATTGAGATGGTCCAAATGAGAAAAAATTACACTAAACGTGAGGATTCAATGGAATCAAACTCATATGAAAAACAGAAAGACAGGTTCTTGTTGTCATGGAAGAAGTCCGTGAGGGTGCCAACAACGCTCATCAGTCTGGGACCAGGCTCTCCCACTGAATTAGGAGGCAGGGTTACTATTAGAAAACTATGATATATGACTATGTGGAATTCACTAGGTAATTTCATCCATGATAGATCAATGAAAATTTCATCCATAAACCACCATAATTGCAACACAAAAATAAATATTCTTTTTCATTTCCATATGAGGAATGGATGTTGTGGGGCTATGTCCCCTAGTAACAACTAAGCAATTTAAGTGTATCCTTATTACTACTGAATTCTTATCCAAATAGAATGAGGAAATACCCCTAAAGTAATTAGGGGTGAATAATATCCTAAACTTCATAATGTCTCATATCATCACTAGGTTCAGGGTCCCTCACATAATATTGAAGGACAACAACACCAAATTACATTCAATAGAGTTGAATAAATTTCTCCTGGAGTAAAATATTGAGTCCAATAAATAATCTTGATATCATTCAAGAGAAAATTAAAAAATAGAGTCCTTTAATAAGAATATTTAAAACATAATATTGAAAATGTTAATGAAGACAATAATTCATGGACGAATAAGCTCCTCTAGGATTTATGGGATTACTATACCACCATGCATACTACTACACAAGAAAACCTGTACTCATTTGTGTGTGATAATGAGGTAGTATTTCTCATAGAGGTTCAGTTTCCCTCACTTAGAATATAAATATTTGGATATCACTTAGATAATGAGAAATAAAATAAGCAGTTGGATGAGCTGGAATGACTCGATGAGAACATGTTGTATACATTTCACAACCTTGAAGTCCATAAGAATCAGATCGAATTGGAATTCAATAAAAAGTAATTCCTTCATTCATTTCTCTAAGGAGAACTTTTATTGGTTCTCAGAACCCCAATAATACTAGGAAGGAATCCCCCAAAGCTATAACCCAAATGGGAAGGGCCTTATATCATACATAAGGACAATTATAATGGAACCTACTCATTGACCAGGATAGATGGGTAATGTGTCTCACCACCTACAAATGTTTGGTTTCTTAATAAATACTTTTCATTCCTTCAATCAAGAATCTATATATACTTATCAAATGATGTTAAACATTATAGAAGAATTCCATGCTGTAAGACTTTAAATTGCACAGTGTCTCACATCCTAACCACATGACATTAAACTGCCCAGAGAATGTCCTAACCACATGATGTTAAACTGTATGGATATTTTCCTTACCATATGAAGTTAAACTGCTTGTAAAACATCCCCACTACATGAAACAAAACTATGTATATCCCTAATGTTCATCTTCATTCAGGATAGGTGACCCTCATCTTTACTGCAAGATTTTAAACTTCCTAGCCAAGGTCCTCTGCACATGACACTAAACTACATAGTTTCCAAGAACTTCATGTAGCTTAATTCATGTCATAATAGGATACTTAGTGATTAAAAAACCTCCATTCACGAATCTATCAACAACATTCCTCCTCATTCACATCGAGTCACCTTCAACCTCACTATGTGATGATAAACTACACAACTAACATCCTCATTGTATGACACTAAACTACAATGGTTTCTAGAATAATGTATTGATTGATTCTCATTTTAATGAGATATATAGGTATTCCTTGATCATATATCTTATTCCATGCATTATATGATACAAAATCCCCCTTTCTTATACATAATTACTTTTAAATTATGAGAGGAACCCTTTCCAGTCCTTGTTTATCACACTGAGAATAGATCAATGAGCATAGGAATTTTGGTAAGGGATTCCCTACATTAACACATAATATTATCTCACAATAGAGTTATCATATTCATAAATGAAAAAATCTAAAATTAATATCCTAATTCATCACATTATGATGTTAAACTGCATGGTTGATGTCTCTTTCATGACAAAGAACTGCACATACCTCACTTGAGAGGACCACTATTGTTGGTCTTGGTATCCCACTGCATCTCCATTCAATAACTATGTGTGACATGATCTTTTTCATAAAATAATATATAGTGACTCCCAGATCTCCAACCCCAGGTCCTGTCACAACAAATAAACAAAAAAAAATGCTCCTCCTTGCATACAAGTTAGACCAGTGTAGGGAGCTCCAATTTAATAACTATGTGTTTCTTTATTTCTATTACCATAGGATATGTAGTGACACCCAAAATTCAATTCTTGGTCCCATTCAAAACATTCCCTTTTTCAATTTATGGAACCTATGTTTTTTACATGATGTTGAATTACATGGTCTCTCAAGAATGTTGTGCATATTGATTTCTATCATCACAGGATACATAGTGATATGAAAATCTCTAATCCCGGTCCTAGCTACAAAAATCAATGAGAGAAATTCCCCCTCTACATATAAGTCAGACCTACATAGATATTTTCCAATTCAAAAATTATGTGTGTCTTGATTATTATCATCATAAGATATGTTTTGATGTTCAGATCTCTAATATTGGGTCCATCTACAAAAATTAATGATAAAGTGTTAGTCAGAGTAGGATACTCATGAGGGGGTGAATTGAGTTCCTATAAAAATTTCTATTAAAAATTTATTTATTTGAAATCCCCCTAATTTAAAATCAAATAGGCCATTTAACCAAATTATCAAATTTTTAAAATATTTGAGTGTTTGAAATATTACTCAAAGATTGATTAATTATCAGTTAAATAAAATTATGAAGTTACTTAAACTTTTGAAATTAGACTACTAAAAAAATTCTAGAAAAAACACTATTTAAGATTAACTATCAAATAAAAGTAAAGTTTTCTAGTTTGAATAATCTAATACATATAGGAAAATAGAACATGAACACATCGTATACAAACAAGAAGTTTAGTCTCAAGTAGAGTCTTAGTTCTCTCCACTTGGTGATCACCTGCAACATAATCCACACCCTGGATCAGGTTTTACAATAGAATACAGAGATATTCAAGTCTAACTAGACCTTTACCATAGGTATTCGTGGTAAAATAAAACAACTAGGTCACACAACGACCACTTCCATTTATGTGTGTGGGAGTGAAATGGTGTAAAAGAGTGGTAATGAGAGGATATATTATATCATCTAGTTTAGCACAAGAGATAGTGGGTGTTTGTAATACCGATACACTCAATGATTGAAAAGTATTAAAATAGCACAAAACAAAGAATAAAATATAATAATTGGGTTAAAATGATCTGAGTGATGTTCTTGATGCTTCTAGACTTCGCGGATGTAGCATATGTGAATCTTGAGTCCACTTCTGGAAGCAGACACTAAAAACAGATTATCGTGAAAGCTCTGTGTACTGGATTCCAAGAAAAAGGTGATGTTCTACAATGATCTTCATTTCTAGGTTTGTTGCTATAGGGATGTTCACACTTTGGTGCAGAGAAAGTTCTCCTCTTGTTCACTAAAATCAGAAGAATTTTTGTGGCTCTAATTCTTGGTTTTGTATTACACTAATCATTATTTATATCTTCTTCCCACGCCTCCTTTTAATTTAATATTTTGTGATTCTCTTTTAGCTAATAGGGATCATGATCTCCCCACCTTGTACCTTGTACTTTCTACTAACATGTTTGAAAAATATCATTAATAATATCGATGTAATTTAATAACTCAAATATGACCAATTAAAAATGATTTTTAATTTAATTTAAAAATAAATGACTGAGTATAGAACAGTGTCACGGAAGCAGTGACTCCCAAGCAGTGTCATGGAAACAATTTCAATGTAACGGTGTTAATGGAATAGTGTCACTAGAATGGTGTCAGTAGAACGGTGTCATAGGAACGGTGTCTCTAGAACGGTGTCACTGGAACAGTGTCACTAGAACAGTGTCACCAGAACGGTGTCACTGGAATGGTGTCACTAGAACGGTGTCACTAGAATGGTGTCACTGGAATGGTGTCACTGACATTACAATAATTCTGAAACCAGTTTCATGGTGTATGGTCTATAAAAATAGTGCCAGGTATTTTTTTAATATTATGAAATAGTTGTCTTTATACAATGGTGTCTGGTCCTTTATAAACATTTTTAACTAGTAGGTTATGGAAACAGTGACTCATACTTTACCAATTTTCAATCTAAATGATGATTGTGAGTCCTATGACTGATGACTACGAGTTCACCTTAATGATGACTCATACATTGAAAAATATTTTCAACTTATCTTATGAAATAATACTTATCATAATAGATTTATATTACAAGTAAGCATATTGAAACATAATGAAACATGATTAAACATTATTTTTGGGCATTAAAACTAGAGGAGTACAACAATCTATCCCTTTGATATGATCCCAAATCATGGAATTTAAGATCCATACATATTGAAAATAGTAAAGGATCAGTATTATTATTAACATATCATACAGATTATGTGATATTTAGACATAAACAGGTCCCAATTAAATTTATCATAGATACCATTTCTTAGTTCTTCCCTTTAATACCATAAATATTGTTAAGTGAGTGAAAGGAAAATTTCATCTCCTGCCTTCTCTGAGTTTTCCACCTTTTAGGATTATCAAAAAGAAAATAGTAAAATTCAAACAAAGATGAAATATTAAAAGGCATCAACAATTGAATAAAAGAGAGAACATTTCATTGAATAAAAGATAGAGCACATATCATTGAATACATCAATACAATGCAATGACAAAACATACACCACAACCCTATAAAAAACTTCCAATCAATTCATCTCTAAGCCCACTACCTCATTGATTTTGGAAAATAAATAAGGTGTAAAGGTAATATCTGCATAATTGGTAGTTGTGGAAGATACAAATACAAGAGAGATTTAAGGGAGAGGCATCCCGCCTAAAATAGAAAGTGAAAGGCTTGGTCTAGATGAAGAAAGAGGCATAGGATTCTCAGTAATGACTGGTCTGATCTGGCTCATATCCTAAGTATGGGTCATGGTCACAGGAGAAAAATAGGTAGAATAAGAAGGAGTGGTAGAAGAAAGCAGGCCAAGTCTAAGAGGAGTAGATGCAGGAGAAATTATGGTTGTGTTGTGATGATGTAGATAAATATTCAATAGATTTATGAAATCCTTGATGATACCACCACCAAACATCATATCCTTCTCAAAATCATCCTTTTTTCATAAACATCTCAATATTAGGAGTAAAATTCTTCAACTACTTGATTTTATCCTTTAAAGCTTGATTCACTAGAGGTAGCTTCAAATTTTTTACTAGATATTCGAAATGAAATGTCTAGTAGTGCTTGGTATAAATCTTTCTAAAATAAGAATCCACATTCATTGAAATTTATACTTTAGCATCAGTAGTAGTATTTGAGTTAAATATGACCATATCATGCACATGATCATTGTACTTTTCAATCTTACTCATGATTTCTTGAAATGGACCACTAACCAAAGTCTTAACCCCTTCTTTAATCACTAATCTGATCAACCCAATGTCCAAAGGTTGAGAGGATTGAGAAAAATTAGATGGAGATGAAGTTGATGAGGATAGATAATTAAGCCTTTAAATAACACTTTCTAAAGATCTTTTATACTCATCTATCAATCAATTTATTGCAGACAAAAAACCACACTTTTCATTTTCTAATTTGGAATTGCTCTTGGTCACTTCCACAACCACTGAAATCAAATTAGGTTGAATCTAAGATACAACCTTGTCTGATAGAATGATAGCACTGGACTCACTTAGGTTAGAAATAGAATCTAGGGCAGGAAAATCTTTAAAATAATTATTCATCTCTTCAACCAAATATCTTAAGGATTTTACTTCATCAATTACCAGTTTATTTTCAATCATGGCTTCCTGAATCTCATGAATAATTTTGGGTTGAGTTTGTAAGATTAACTTCAGTAGAACCATTCCAACGTCCCTTTCACAAAATTTAGTCACAAGAGCATGATGTGACTTCATAATCTTCCTAAAACCATGTAATTAATTATCTCTAAAAGATTTTAATTCAACATGACTTACATAATTTTGATTTCTTGTGTATGAGCAGGAAAAACTACTGGTTCTTCGATAGAAACCACATCTTTGGTTATGATGGGTTTGAGTTGAAACATAGTTGAAGTTTCATGTCACAAACCTAGGACTTTTTTGAATCATCAACATTAGAAAATCATGGAAACTTATAGCAGGTATCCACTAAACTTTAATCACCGGGATTTGGAACTTCAATCCTTTCCAAACTCTATTTTTTCTCCCCCTCAAATAATTATTCCCTTATATAATTAAGTGAATGAATCATGTGAACTCTTTCTACATATTCTATTATCTATAGGTACCTCTCAGTCTCATACACATATACTTATAACTGATTATCCTGTTCAACACCTATTCTAGTAGGTACAACATCTTCTCTTTCATGGCTTTCATCACTTAGCTCTTTTTGTTTGTCTTTTCCTCTTCTATTAGCTTCATTTACAGAAGCTTCTCCTTTTGTATACTTTTCCTTTTCAACAACTTCTTCCACTTCAGCTATTTTTATATCAATATCATCATTATGAGTTGTATTATCTTCACTCTCTTCTTCATTCCTCTTATACTCTATCTCAACATCATATTCCTCTCCTTCTTCTGGATATTCTAATATTTCATCTAAATATAATCAAGTTTCCTTGACATCCTTAGGCCATGAAGGATGATTAACATAATTATAATCCTTTATTGAATTTCCATTTTATACAACCCATGACTTATTCTGTGAATTCCAACTGATTCTTATTCATTTTCATATATCCTTATACAAGAAAAATTCATAATCCTCAATAGTTTCCTCATATTTCCCTACCATTCATTTGGATTCCATAATTATAGAGATGAATCTAGAATATAATAGGGAAGTAGACATCTAGGAAGTTTTAATAATGTCACACAGATGAAGAATAAGATACTTGAATAGATTAATCCTATGATCATTCTTTAATAAATTCAACAAGAATACGTATTGAAATTTCAGAGTAGCATAGTCACCTTTCCTTGGACAGATTAAGTATTGGATGAACTTAAACAACAACCATGTTTCTCTATCCAACTCAGCAGCAATTGGTCTTCTATTCTTTTTATTTCCTGTTAAAACACCCAAAGCCTATTCTTGACTAAAAATATCACTTCATGGAGGAGGGTTTCTTTGATGATCCTCAAATATAACTTCATGAGTTACTCCTAAACAAAATACCAAAATCCTTGAAGAAAAATAAAATATTTTTCAATTTACCCAACTCATAACAACCAAGTTATCATTTTTATTTAATGAAAACTCAACATACTGGTGAAACTCAGAAACAAGCTTCGGATATATGGGTCTCTTTAATTTGTAAACCAGTATAGCCATCTCTACTCTTCCAAAACTTTAAGATCAAGTGACTTACTGAAAATAATCCACTTTGTACATACTTCATTTTCAGGAATGACTATATGATCTTCAAGAATGGGGTTTAGAGTTTTCTCAGGAATTTTGATTGGGGTATTTTTCTCTTTCTTTGATGACTGGTTTTTCTCTGTATTTGAGGAAGAAGGATTCTTCAATATATCTATTTAATACATTAGTAAAGGGATTTAGAAGGAGAAAAAAATGTTTGAGAGAGAAGGGTTTCGATTTCAGGAGTAGATAGAAAAATAAAGTGAAGAAGTGATTCAGATTGAATAGTTTTATCATTTAGGTATTTAAAGAGTCGCAAATCAAAAAATAGGGAAAAACAAAATAATATATTTAAAACAACTATACAAAAATATTTCTAAATATATAAAGATGGGTCATAATGGTGATTCTAGACGGTGATCTATTAGCAGTGAGACATCAAATGGTGAGACATCAAATAGTGACACATCAAACGGTTACTCAAGTTTGACCATTCCCAAATCATGTATTATGTAACTTATTCTTTCAAAACATATTGGATTAGTAAAAATAGTAGTAAGATGATGTTCTATGCTAGTGAATTCTAATGTAATATCACCTTTTTGATAATGATCTCTCAAAATTAATTTCATACATCTATATGTTTTTTTATTGAGTGAGAAACTAGATTCATTGAAATGTTAATAGAACTTGTGTTATAAGAGTTTATAGGGAGATGTCTAAATTGATATCTATAATCTAGAAAATTTTGTTACTTCAACAAAATCTGAGAAAAACAACTACCAATAGCTATGTAATCATCTTCAGCTACAGATAATGAAACCAAATTTTTCTTCTTACAACACCATGATACTAGTAACTTTCCCAAAAAGTGGCATGTATGAGAGGTGATTTTTTTATCTAACATGAAACCACCAAAATCAGTATTATAATTACAAACTAAGTCAAATGATTTTCCTATAGGATAGAATAGTCCTTAGTTGTTAGTATGTTTGAGGTATTTTAAAATTCTTTTAACATTAGTTAAATAAGATTCATTAGAGTTTTCATGAAAATGAGCACACATACATACACAAAACATAATATCAGGTCGGCTACAAGTCAAGTAGATAATACATCCAATCATAACTCTCTAATTGGTTTGATCAACAGATTTTCCATTTTTATCAAGATCTAATTTACAGGCGGTACTCATAGGAGTATCACTACATTTAATGTTATCCAAACCAAAACATTTTATAATATATTTAGTATATTTAATCTAATTTAAAAAAATACCTTATTTATTTTCAATGATTTTAAATCCAATAATGAATTTGAGTTCACCCATTAAACTCATTTCAAACTCATTTTGTATCATTTCTATAAAATCAAAAAATAAAGAATTTTTTTAGCATTCAAAAATAATATCCTCAACATAGATTTGTATTACCAAAACATCTTTCTAAACTATTTTTTATAAAAAGAGTAGTATCAACTATACCTTTTTTTAAACCTTTAGAAATAAGAAAATTACTTATTATATTATACGAAGTTCTTGGATCATGTTTTAAACCATACAAATCCTTTGTTAACTTAAAAACATGATTTGAAAAAAGAGGGTTTGTAAAACTAGGGGTTGTTCAACAGAACCATCCTCAACTATATACCCATTTCGGAATTCACTCTTAACATCCATTTGATACAGCTTGAAATTTAGATGTGTTGCATACAATATCAGGATTATTATGGCTTCAAGTTTAGAAACTAGTGTAAAAGTTTCTTTATGGTAAATTCCTTCTTCTTGACTAAATCCTTGTGAAACCAGTCTATCTTTATTTCTTAAAATTATACTAGCTTAATATACTTTATTTCTAAACATCCACTAAGTTCCTATAGTCATGGTGTCCTTAGGTCTATCCACTAGTTTCCAAACTTTATTTCTTTCAAATTTATTTAGTTCTTCTTGCATATACATTACCCAAAATTCATCATTGATTGCATCACTGATTTTCTTAGATTCAAGCTATGAAAAAAAAGATTGACATTTAACCTATTTTCTAAGAGAAGCTGTTGTTTGAGTTTCTTTGTCTAGGTATCAAACTAAATCATCTAAAAGGATGGTTCTTAAAAGGTCATATACATCTAGAAAAAGAGGGGCTGGAAATTTTATCTTCTTCAATTGGTTCAGGTTCATCATGACTCAAGTATGGAGAACTTCCACAACTGAATGATTTAACATGTTTTTTAATAGCATGATCAAAATATTTGGTAGTTATGTACAGATTGGACATATCATCCTCAATATTTTCTAGGGAGGTATTGGGTTTATGTGGTCGTGTTTCATCAAATTTGACAAGTATAGATTCTTCCACATATTTTTTTCTTTTATTAAAGAATCTATAGGATCTCTCGATATTTTGTAGTCTATAAATATTCCTTCATTACTTTTAGAGGAAAAATTTTCAAGATTATCCTTAGTGTTAAAAATATAAACTTTGCAACTAAAAATGTTAATGTAGATAAATTTGGGTTTCCTATTGTTCCATAACTCATAAGGTGTTTTCTTAGAAATAGGTATGATTAAAACTCAATTAATTATCTAAAAAGCTATATTGATAGCTTCAAACCAAAAATAAATAGGCAAATAATATTCATTAATCATAGTTCGGGCTATTTCTTGTAAGGTTTTGTTTCTTATTTCTATGACACCATTATTCTAGGGTGTCCTGGGAGCAGAGAAGTTATGAATATAGATATTTTGTAAGAAAAAATATTTAAACTCTGGGTTTTGAAACTCATGGACATGGTCTCTCCTTATGGTTTTAATCCTAAGACCACTTAGATTTTCTACTATTCTAACATACTTAGTGAAATGAGATCTAGATTCACTTTTGTGAGCAATAAATAAATTCCAAGTATATCTAGAGTAGTCATCTGCTATAACATAAACACAGTGATTCTCATTAATACTTGAAACTTTAGATGGTCCAATCAAATCTATTTGAACCAACTCAAGAGTATGAGAAGTTGAAACTTCTTTCTTTGGTTTGAAAGATATTCTATGTTGCTTTCATTTTTGACAAAGATTGCAGACATTATTATTTATAAATTCTAGTTTAGGTAGATCTTTGACTAAACCTTTCCTTGTAATCTTCTTAAGTGATTGAATATTATAATGTCCTAGTCTCCTATACGAGAGCCAAGACTCTATGAAAATCACTCAAACAAGATACAATTTGAGAAAATAAGGAATCTAAATTAACATCGTTAACATTTTCTTTTCTAAAAGTAGTAAAACCCAAATAATTTTTAGAATTAAACACATTACATACATCAATTTCAAATTTAACATTGAAACCATCCTCACATAACTGAGATATGCTAAGCAGATTATATTTTAATCCATCAACAAAAAGAACATTCAAAATTAAAATTGAATTATAGTTACCATCTTGGTAGAGGCCAATTATTTTTCCTTTTTCATTATCACCAAAGGTGACATACCCACCATAAATATTTAACAGGTTCTTGAAGCATGTATGATATCATTTCATGTGTCTTGAGAATCCACTACCCAAGTACCGCAGACTTCTAAATGAGATCTTCAAAAAACTTTCTACAAAGGCAATTCAAACCATAAAAGATTATGGTACCCATACATACTTGGGTCCATTATAATTATGAATTAATGCTTTATGAACCCATACTTGATTCATGAATTTCCTATAACAAGTTTGTAATGTATTGAAAAAATAAACTGTATTTGGTCTTGAAAAAATAGAATCAGTAAAAGATTGTCAACTGTAGGAACTTATAGTAAAACTTTAAAGATTATGTACAATGACTAATTTTCTAGATTTTGATACTAATGTGTTTTTACCAAGGTTTTTCTATCCTAGTTAATAACCAATACCAGTAGTATATTTTGGTGCAACCTGTTTACCAATAATTTGTTTTAGAGTATTCTTTCCATTGGTAAAAGTTTCTAAATCATTTTTCAATTTCTCATTTGATAATTTTAGTTCATTGTTCTCCTTAAGAAATTGGGAATTTTTCTCTTTCTCTGTAGTAATATTGGATTTGACAGTAGAGGTGATACCATGTTATTTATTCAAAATTTTATATTTGTCTTTTAACTCATTGCGTGTATCTTCAAGAATTTTGAAGTATTCAGACATTTCTTCATTGGTCATGTTTTCATAATTGGATTCATCTCTAAAAAATAATAATTTTGTATATCAGACTCAAGGGTTACCTCAGATGTGTTTATCATAAAACACATATAGGATTTATTATCCTTTTCATCATGTGATGACTCTGAGTCATAGGATATATCCTCAAAAGCACTCCAAGTGGCCTTTATTTCCTTATTGTACTTCTTATATTTGTCCTAATATTTCTTATTTTATCTTAATTTAATACATCTAACCTCTATAAGTACTCTTCATTTATATTCATAGTAGACGATCTCACTTGTATTTTCATTTTTCTTCTAATTTCCCTTATTGCCATATTTTCCATTGTAGCTTAGCTTCCTAAAAAAATTCTTCTTTATATAAACCTTTTTAAACCTTCTAGCTAATTGATCTATTTCCTCATCAATGTCTAATGGTTAATCTTCATTCCTTCTACTGTTAGAATGGTTTTTTACCCTTTTCTTTTCTTTATTATTTGAAGTAATGGTTTTGAAATCTACTGACTTTCTCTTTGGTCCATCCTCTTCTTCTTTGTTGACATTTAATTATTCCCCATACATCATGAGCTTTTATATTATCTTTTTTAATGGAAACTTACTGATATCACATGATTCCATAATTGATATTGAAGTTACTATCCACCTTTTGGGTAGAAATATAAGTAGTTGTGTGATTTTTTCATTGAAATCCACTGGCTTCCCGAGAGATCTCATTATATTGACTATATCATTGAACCTAAGATACATATCAGATGTGGGTTCATCAGGTTTCATCTTAAAGTTATCATATTTAATAGTATAGTTATTAAGCATAATTTCTTTAACATTAGTGGTTCCTTCATGTGAAACATCTAACGTATCTCAAATTTCATAGGTAGATTTACATGCATAAATTAAATTAAATTCTTCATCCCATAAAATAAAAAATAAGGCATTCATAGATTTACAATTATTATTATAAGATATTTTTTGTGTATTCACTCAATTTAGTTCTTGTTGTGCCTGGTATGTCATATTTATCTTCTATTACAGTCAAAATATCAAACCCGACACTTTCTAAGTTCATTTTCATCTTTATTTCCCACTGGGCATAATTTGTACCATTAAAGTAGGGAGTTATACTAGTATTAGGACCTTTATATATATTATCCATAATAAATAATAAAAAATATATTTTAAAGAGCTGAAAACTTAGAACTAATTTAAATTTAGATATCTTTAAAACACAACTAAAATTAAAGTTTAATTTTTTTTAAATAGATGTTTAAAAATATCCTTTGATACCAAATTTTGGTCAGAGTAGGACACTCAAAAGGGGGTTGAATTGAGTTCCTATAAAAAAAAGTTAAAAAATTATTTATTTAAAAGTCCTCCAATTTAAAATCAAAAATTTCAGTTAACCAAAGTATCATATTTGTAAAATTTTTGAGAGTTTGAAAGATTCCTCAAAGATTGATTAATTCTTAGGTAAAGAAATTTATGAGTTTACTTAAACTTTTGAAATTAGTCTACTAAAACAAATTCTATAACAATAACTATCAAAGAAAAGTAATGTTTTCTGGTTTGAATAAAAAATGACAAACAGGAAAATAGAACTTGAACACAATGGACAAAAATAAGAGGTTTGGTCTTAATTAGATACTTCATCCTCTTCACTTGGTGATCTCCTTCCTCCAAGAAGTTTATATTAATAAACTTGATATACATCCTCAATCGAGTTTTACAATATCATACAAAGATATCCAGAACTAACTGGACCTCTACAATAGGTATTCATGGGAAAATAAAACATCTAGGTCACACATGGACCACTTAAATAGTTTTACATGGGAGTTAAATGGTGTAATAGAGTGGTAATGAGAGGATATATTATATTCTCTAGTTTAGCATAGTATAACATTTGTGTTTGCAATACGGATACACACACTGTTCAAAAAGTATTAAAACAATACACAACAAAGCAGAAAAGATAAAAATGGGATTAGAATTATCTCATTGATGTTATTTATGCTTTTGGAATTCTTGGATTTAGCTTACGTGAAGCTTGAGTCCACTTATGGAAGCAGGCACCAAAAACAGATTATCATGAAATATTTGTTTTTTAGATGATAAGGAGCATGACCTCCACACCTCATACCTCGTACTTTCAACTAAAATATCTATAGAAGATCATTAATAATATTTGTATCATTTAATTACTCAAATATTAATGTTAAAAATAATTTTAAATTTAATTTAAAAAGAAATTACTGAGACTAGAATGGTGTCACAGAAGCGGTGACTCAAGAGTGGTGTCACTGGAATGGTGTCACTAGAATGGTGTCACTGAAATGGTGTAACTATAACAGTGTCACTGACTTCGTGAGAATTCAAAAACTGGTAGCATGGTGTTTAGTATATATCAACAATGTCAACTCCTTTGTGAATATTCTGAAATATACAGCTTGATAGAACTATTTCTAGTCCTTTGTAAACATTTGGAACTGGTAGGTTATTGAAATGGTGACTCATAGTTTACTAATTTCCAGATGAAACGGTGATTGTGAGTCCTTTGACTGATGACAATGAGTTCACCTTAAAAGTGTCTCATACATAGTGAAATATTTTCAACCATTATTATGAAATAATACTTAATATAATAGATTTATATTATTCATAAGCATATTGAAATGTAATGAAACATGATTAAACATTATTTGTGAGAATTAAAACTATAAAATTCTAATAGAATGTGCACCCCCAATTGCATAAGGGATGATTCATACACTCTCATTTTTTCTACATATGACTTATAACTACATAAGGATCTATTATGAACATAATATATCTTTCACAATTTTTCGCATCGGTTCCAATTTCCTTAACGCATGATGTTAATCTATAATTAAATAGATACATCATTACCGCATGACGTTCAACTACAAGGAAAATTTCCAAGCCACATGAAATTAAAATTGAATGATAAATAAATCCCCACTAAATGACATTAAAATGTATAGTCCATCACCCATTATCATTCCTTATCAAAGGACCACAAGTACCCTGATTGTAACAGCCCAAGATTTTATAAAAAATATTCTTTTTAATTAATGTCTTGTGTTGTACGCTACACCAAAAGGAGCTTGCACAACACGCATCCTTGACTTGCCTTGCATTACACGCAATCACGACCTTCCTCGATAGCGTGTGTAATACGCAATACCGAGTTTCACTAAACAACGATATTCTATTAAAATATTATTAAAAATAGTCGTTATGAATAGTAATAACCACTTTTTGAAATTTTGTAAATCTTATTTTTCAAAATGAACTTCATTTTTGGATTCAGAGTATCGAATTTAGCCTAAGGTAAAATTTTGGTACATTTCGGATAACTTTCATATTCTGATGAATAGTGAAAATTACTAAATTATAATTAAAAAACAACTTTTTTAATCGAAATAATTAATAGTGATAAATTATTAATTTGAGTAGTTTTAAATTATATTTAGAATATATTTTTACGATTTAATACAATGTTGTTCATTGGATTTAATTGCACATTTAAACCAGACATAAACAAATGTCAATCTTTTGATATATATTGTTTCTTAAAAACACGCTATTTGTTTTAACAGCGGGAATTAATTATAAAATTAATTAATTCAACTTCTATGTTATGAATTTGGTAAAATAGACTTCATTTTTGAATTCGGAATATGAAATATAGCTTAGGATGAAATTTTGGCATTTTTCTAAAAACCTTCATTTTTTGATGAATAGTGAAACTACTAAGTGGTAGTTAAAAAACTGAATTTTTCATAAAACTTAATTTTACCGCTTCTGTGAATGGAATTTCAAAAATCCGAGAGACACGGTTGATGTCAGTAAGTAAAATGTGGTTCAATGAGATGAAAATAATTTTTGGTGAATAGTAACTTTTTACTTTTATTTACCACGGTTAAAAGTAAATAGGGTAATTAAGGGTAAGAATGATATTAATATTACCCTAACACATGTCCTAATTCTATTGGACAAGTGTATCTCGACCAAAAACAACCTTAAGTGTAACATATTATCATTTAGGCCCACTTGGATTAGATTAGGACATTTATTATTATTTAATTCAAAGAAGAGTTAAAAGAGTTAAAATCAAAGTTTATTCACTAAACCATTTTTAATATGGGGTTATACATAAGATAAATTCGACTATAAATATTCATTAGAAAGCTAAAAATATTTCCTACATGATGATATTTTATTTGTAATTTTTAGACATCAAATAATTTAATTTATTTATGACACAAAGATGATGAAGTAATTATCTTATTAATGAAATATTGACAAAATTGATAATATAAATACCAAAATAAATGTAATTTAAGACTTTTTATGAATTCCACTAATTTTCTAGGTTACTATGATATATTAATGTTGATTTAATCAACTTGGTTCTAACATATAATTCTGTTATGACTTTCACAAAAATCATATATCAAATAGTGTCAAAATTGACACAAAATAGTTTTTAAATCAAATATTATATTATTAATTGTTATTTTATTCCTAAAAATCTAAGGTTCGGCCAAATGACTTAGATAAGGATATATATATTAATAATAAACAATTTGGGGTTCGTTTGGCATGTTATAGTAAGTGTATTAACCATATAGTGAAAGAAAACAAAAAGACACGGTAAAAGTTAAATTATTTAACTTAGAGTTAAATCTAATTGATAAGGTTAAAATAAGAACCTAAACTTGTCTAAATCCTATTGGTTGATATTATTTCGACCCATCCCCACTTTAGCGTCGAAATAAGACCCTTTGGAACCATTATGAACCGATTTTTACTTTAATATAAAATAATATTTTGAGATATTCCTAAGGTGCCCCTCTCCTCCCTTATAAAAGGACACCTCATCCCCCTCCTCCTCACACCAATTTGAGCACTCAAGCTCGGCCAACTCCTGCCAAAATCTCTTCTCCACTTCCCTAGAAACATCCTAGAGGTTCTGGTCTTCCTCAAAGACCAATTTTAGTGCCCTAAGAGGAGGTCTCAAAGAGGCACTTCAAAGAAGAGGTAATTACCGTTACCAATTCTTTCATCTTTATTTCTTCTCCCACTTCTTCTTCTTAGGTTGTTTCATTATGAAGTAATAACATCAGTATCACTCATATACTGATATGTTATTATAAGTATGAAACAACCCTATTTCACCATCTATCCATCCTATGGAAAAAGAAGTCACCGCGCGTGCGTACGTACGGAATACCGTCTCCACGCCGTGGTGTAATCTATTTTCCACCACCACCTTACATGGATGGGTATAATGGTGTAAAGAATAACTATACATAGTTATTAAAACATCATATTGATTCTGATATATTGTATAATCCACTCCAATTCAATTCAATATTTATAGAAATGATATCATCGCTCGTGCGTGCGTACGGACTACCGTCTCCACGACGCGATGAGATTCATTCTCCATGTTAACCATTTAAGAATGATTATAATATATATATAAGAAATAATAATGAAATATATGACATTATAAAGCTACTGGATTTATGTATATATATACATATGTATGTCATCTACTTACTTCCATTTCAAGACAATAAGGAAAGGAAAACAGCGTTCATGCGTACGTACGGACTACCGTCTCCATGAACGGTGTTTTTCATTTTATTTATCTACCTATTATATATATATATATACTGAATATATATGATATATAAATCATATTTTATATTCTGGAAGTGAGTAAATCATTATATAAGTAATAATAATGTCAAGAACAACAAGTCAAAACACCTACGATAAATGAAACGATTTTACCCAAAACGCTTCTTTAACATGGAATTTACAAAAGAACGGGTAATATAATGTCATAAGTGAACCATATATGATATCATAACAATTAATATGATTCTGTAATAAGTCAATAACATGATTTAAATCATTATACAGGAGGTTCGGACACTTACAAAGCAAGTCGGACCTAAGGTAAGGGAAATATCACAATCTCATTTTTATCCGAGATTGTTTATTCGTAAGTATTTACTGGGGTGTATTTTATCATCCACATCCATGTTTAATCAATATGTAATATTATTTCCATCCACCTAAAATTGTTTAAATCCATTTTTACCCTTTGGTGAGTTTTTAGTAATACGTATGAAAGGAATCTTTTGTCGTTTTTCGTACGAGGTACTTTTTGACTTTTCCGACAAAAGTACGAAGAATGTTTTTTTTTAACTTATACGGAACGAACGGATTTATACTGTTTTATAAAGCCTTATTTTCATGAAGCTTCCTCTAAAAGATTTCATGACTATTTTCAATAAAATCTCTTTCTTTTAAAATTGCATGATGTTTTGGGAAAAGAAATTGATTTTGAAGAAGAAAGGATATTTTCCTCAAGAATTCATTTCAAGTGTTTTATCAAAATTATTTTCCATCTAAGATAATAAAGGGTTCTGTTTCTATCCATATTTTTACATTGATTTGACTATGTTGTGATGGAATTATGTTTATGAATTCCTTTATCTTATATGAATTGATTTATGATGTCATGATGTTTCAAGAATCCCATTTTTGTTACATGTGTTATGCGATGATGTATGTTTTATGATTATGTGGCACACATAAGAAAGGATTCATTATAAGATGGGTGGGACCTATATCTCCCTCCAATGCATTGGGTAATGATTTTATATCTCATGAGATAGACATGGCTGGAATGGAAGGTTATTTCGGTTCAGTGATACAGGACTGAAACGAGGAGTGAACTCGGTTCAAAAAGGGACTTTGTCCACTAAGATAGTCTTGGCAATGAGTCATGACTAACAAGAAATGATTTTCCATGATTATGTGTGCATGCCACAAAGTTTCAAGTTTCATGTTATGATTATGGGGGTCTCATTTTCACTTCTATGATTTATCCCATGTTATGATAATTGAGCTCTTTTGCAGGTTAAGATTTTCAAAAGCTATGTTCTTATGTATATGATGTGATTGATATTTCTTTTGTTTACCCTTACTGAGCATTTGATCTCACCCTTTTATGTTTTCTTTTCCCCAGGATATAAAGAATGGTTTTTAGGTAAAAAATGGGAAGATCTTTATGGGAGATATTGAAGATCTTTCCCCACGATTAGAAGATTACGTTCCGAGTTTCCAAAGACACTAAACTATTACGATCCTTGTGTGTGTGTTTTTGTTATGTACTAAGTATTCCGCAAAAGTAATGTAATGTCCATGTACGATAAGCTTCGGGTCTCTACAGTTGGTATCAGAGGAAAGGTTTAGTCAACCTTTGGAAACTAGGATGCGAAAACGTTAGTGTGATCCCTAGAGATATTTCTAAGGTATGTCTAGGGATGTCCTTAGGGATAAGTATACGTATAGGTTATAGTAATAGAATTACGCTAACGATCATAGAATTAAACCTAAGATGTTGGATATTGAAGGTACTCCCCCTTTATTATGTTGTTTTCCCTAGCATGATTTTTTCCTCTCACACTATTCTTTTTGGGTTTTAGACGATGGCTGGAACCCGAAGGAACCGTGTTGATCAATGCAATGGATAGTGCAATGATTGCCCTCCTGAACAAACAAATGTTATGGGAGATGGAGTGCAAAATCTTATTGCTATACTTACACAAGCTATGAATCATTCTGGACTTCCAAATGAGCAGAGAAGGGAACAATATTCTATTGAGTCCTTCATGAGGCAACGTCCACCTTCTTTCAGTGGGTCTTCTGATCCACTTGTGGCTGAACAATGGATCAGTACTATTGAAAAGATATTTTCAGTTCTTCAATGTTCTGAACATGATAAAGTCATCTTAGCAGTATATCGTTTGGAAGGTGAAGCTGATCAATGGTGGAATATTATCAAGAATACAAGGCCAAGAGATGAAATTGAGTCCATGGAATGGGATGAGTTCAAGAACTTGTTTTTCAGTAAGTACTTCCCTCGTATTCTTCGAACAAAGATGGAGAAAGAGTTTCTTGAACTGAAGCAAAGGGACGATGAATCTGTTGGTACCTATGAAGCAAATTTTACAAGACTTGCAAGGTATGCTTCTGGTATTATCATCCAACCTGAAAGTAAAGTTGATCGATTTTTCAGTGGCTTAAAACCAAGTCTTAGAAGGGCATTAGCTATAAGAGACTTCAGTAGCTATGAAGAAATTGTGCGTTGTGCTATCAAGGTAGAAATAGAAGTTGGTGTTACATATCCATCTCAGGGTTTTGACAAGAAACGAAAGATGGAGTTCAAGGAGAAATCTCAGAATAATGGTGAAAAGAAGATGAATGTTTCCTTATGCACAAAGTGTGGAAAGAAGCATGGTGGAGATTGTCTTAAAGGGACTAGAAAATGTTTTAAGTGTGGAAAAGAAGGTCATCGAGCAGCTGAGTGTCGAAGTAATGGAAAAAGGGTTTCTAATGATGTGAATAAAGCAAACACTGCAGAGAACGCACCACCAACACTTCAATGCTTCAAGTGCAAGGAAATGGGGCATTATTCTAATAATTTACCTAATCCAAGGGTTAGTGATGATCAACATGAGCAACCACTGAAGGCAAAGGACAAAGGGAAATCACATGCGATCACTATTGGAAATATAGAATATGACAACGATGTGGTGGAATGATTAAGTGTTTATGTAATGGGATTCCAAAATAATGTTGTATCATTGAGTATTGCAATATTTATTAATGTGGTATTCAAAGTGATTGAGATATTTTTTGGAAATAATATGATATGCGCATAATGAAGACGAGAAAATGAAATATTTAATAGTATTCATGAGCTCATGATTGATATAAGGACTAAGTGATATCATGGTTTGAGTATATAGAATTTTGAGGATTTTGGTATGTGGAAAGTGTTAACTTTTAACTACACTCATGTTTTCACTAAGGTATTCAAGAGAATACACGATTAAGGACTTTGAATGTTTGGAATGTGACCAACAAGACATATCTTATGATATGTGGGGATCAACGACAGTATTAAATCTCTGGTAATCGTTGTCACTATATTATGAGAGTGGACTGCAGTATTATGTATAAGCCTAAAGATTAGACTGGATTATGTTGGACATAAGTTAGTATTGTTTAAGGATAGAAGATTTTAGATATTATTGATGGGATGTTATAGTAACGTAGTTTTAGAAAAAGGACAACCTGCAGGACGGGCGACAACCCATCGCTTCGGACAAGGTTGTAGGAATCGAACCCACAACCGACGTGCGACTGGCCTTTATCGCCTACCACTGACCTACAGGAAGTCCCTGTTTAGTAGAAACTAGTTTTATTATATTAAGAAGTATGATATATGATGTATAAGCCCATTTTAGGAACCATATATGATTAATCTCACTATAGATCGACTTATGCATATAATTTTTGCTAACCTTTTGTTTGAGACAGATGGAATGACCCGTCATTCTATCACATGATCTGCTAACACTTCATGAATAACAAATTCAACTTCATTTATTTAAGAGATGAAGTGGAAATTGTTCAAGGCACGAACAACAGTGAGATTGTACCAAAATAAAGTTAGTATTTATTCTAATTCAAATTTTCAACTTTAGGGAAATGATCTTGAAAACCAAAAATGTTGTCCTAGTGATCTTATACCTGATGAATCGGATGGTACCTTAGATCGTCACAGATTTATGGATTTGTGATTATTGGATTTTCCATAGCCATGTTCTCTACCACTCTCCATCAGAACATGATGGTTATATTTCTCTTCCATATCCATATTTTCACCTATGTGGAAACCCAATGATTAGTTTATTTGGGTAACTGTTACGTTTCATACTTTTGTTTTTAAAGATTAGTTTTGATATTCCTTTTTATGATGTGGGTTTCTATTAAAGAAACTTTCAAATAGTAAACCATTTATAACCCCGACGAATTTCGAGGGCGAAATTCATTTTAAGGGGGGTAGAATGTAACAGCCCAAGATTTTATAAAAAATATTCTTTTTAATTAATGTCTTGTGTTGTACGCTACACCAAAAGGAGCTTGCACAACACGCATCCTTGACTTGCCTTGCATTACACGCAATCGCGACCTTCCTCGATAGCGTGTGTAATACGCAATACCGAGTTTCACTAAACAACGATATTCTAATAAAATATTATTAAAAATAGTCGTTATGAATAGTAATAACCACTTTTTGAAATTCTGTAAATCTTATTTTTCAAAATGAACTTCATTTTTGGATTCAGAGTATCGAATTTAGCCTAAGGTGAAATTTTGGTACATTTCGGATAACTTTCATATTCTGATGAATAGTGAAAATTACTAAATTATAATTAAAAAACAACTTTTTTAATCGAAATAATTAATAGTGATAAATTATTAATTGGAGTAGTTTTAAAGTATATTTAGAATATATTTTTACGATTTAATACAATGTTGGTCATTGGATGTAATTGCACATTTAAACCAGACATAAACAAATGTCAATCTTTTGATAGATATTGTTTCTTAAAAACACGCTATTTGTTTTAACAGCGGGATTTAATTATAAAATTAATTAATGCAACTTCTATGTTATGAATTTGGTAAAATAGACTTCATTTTTGAATTCGGAATATGAAATATAGATTAGGATGAAATTTTGGCATATTTCTAAAAACCTTCATTTTTTGATGAATAGTGAAACTACTAAGTGGTAGTTAAAAAACTGAATTTTTCATAAAAATTAATTTTACCGCTTCTGTGAATGGAATTTCAAAAATCCGAGAGACACGGTTGATGTCAGTAAGTAAAATGTGGTTCAATGAGATGAAAATAATTTTTGGTGAATAGTAACTTTTTACTTTTATTTACCACGGTTAAAAGTAAATAGGGTAATTAAGGGTAAGAATGATATTAATATTACCCTAACACATGTCCTAATTCTATTGGACAAGTGTATCTCGACCAAAAACAACCTTAAGTGTAACATATTATCATTTAGGCCCACTTGGATTAGATTAGGACATTTATTATTATTTAATTCAAAGAAGAGTTAAAAGAGTTAAAATCAAAGTTTATTCACTAAAACTTTTTTAATATGGGGTTATAAATAGGATAAATTCGACTATAAATATTCATTAGAAAGATAAAAAGAATTCCTACATGATGATATTTTATTTGTAATTTTTAGACATCAAATAATTTAATTTATTTATGACACAAAGATGATGCAGTAATTATCTTATTAATGAAATATTGACAAAATTGATAATATAAATACCAAAATAAATGTAATTTAAGACTTTTTATGAATTCCACTAATTTTCTAGGTTACTATGATATATTATTGTTGATTTAATCAACTTGGTTCGAACATATAATTCTGTTATGACTTTCACAAAAATCATATATCAAATAGTGTCAAAATTGACACAAAATAGTTTTTAAATCAAATATTATATTATTAATTGTTATTTTATTCCTAAAAATCTAAGGTTCGGCCAAATGACTTAGATAAGGATATATATATTAATAATAACCAATTTGGGGTTCGTTTGGCATGTTATAGTAAGTTTATTAACCATATAGTGAAAGAAAACAAAAAGACACGGTAAAAGTTAAATTATTTAACTTAGAGTTAAATCTAATTGATAAGGTTAAAATAAGAACCTAAACTTGTCTAAATCCTATTTTTTGATAGTATTTCGACCCATCCCCACTTTAGCTTCGAAATAAGACCCTTTGGAACCATTATAAACCGATTTTTACTTTAATATAAAATAATATTTTGAGATATTCCTAAGGTGCCCCTCTCCTCCCTTATAAAACGACGCCTCCTCCCCCTCCTCCTCACACCAATTTGAGCACTCAAGCTTGGCAAACCCCTGCCAAAATCTCTTCTCCACTTCCCTAGAAACATCCTAGAGGTTCTGGTCTTCCTCAAAGACCAATTTTAGTGCCCTAAGAGGAGGTCTCAAAGAGGCACTTCAAAGAAGAGGTAATTACCGTTACCAATTCTTTCATCTTTATTTCTTCTCCCACTTCTTCTTCTTAGGTTGTTTTATTATGAAGTAATAACATCAGTATCACTCATATACTGATATGTTATTATAAGTATGAAACAACCCTATTTCACCATCTATCCATCCTATGTAAAAAGAAATCACCACGCGTGCGTACGTACGGAATACCGTCTCCACGCCGTGGTGTAATCTATTTTCCACCACCACCTTACATGGATGGGTATAATGGTGTAAAGAATAACTATACATAGTTATTAAAACATCATATTGATTCTGATATATTGTATAATCCACTCCAATTCAATTCAATATTTATAGAAATGATATCATCGCTCGTGCGTACGTACGGACTACCGTCTCCACGACGCGATGAGATTCATTCTCCATGTTAACCATTTAAGAATGATTATAATATATATATAAGAAATAATAATGAAATATATGACATTATAAAGCTACTGGATTTATGTATATATATACATATGTATGTCATCTACTTACTTCCATTTCAAGACAATAAGGAAAGGAAAACAGCGTTCATGCGTACGTACGGACTACCGTCTCCATGAACGGTGTTTTTCATTTTATTTATCTACCTATTATATATATATATACTGAATATATATGATATATAAATCATATTTTATATTCTGTAAGTGAGTAAATCATGATATAAGTAATAATGATGTCAAGAACAACAAGTCAAAACACCTACGATAAATGAAACGATTTTACCCAAAACGCTTCTTTAACATGGAATTTACAAAAGAACGGGTAATATAATGTCATAAGTGAACCATATATGATATCATAACAATTAATATGATTCTGTAATAAGTCAATAACATGATTTAAATCATTATACAGGAGGTTCGGACACTTACAAAGCAAGTCGTACCTAAGGTAAGGGAAATATCACAATCTCATTTTTATCCGAGATTGTTTATTCGTAAGTATTTACTGGGGTGTATTTTATCATCCACATCCATGTTTACTCAATATGTAATATTATTTCCATCCACCTAAAATTGTTTAAATCCATTTTTACCCTTCGGTGAGTTTTTAGTAATACGTATGAAAGGAATCTTTTGTCGTTTTTCGTACGAGGTACTTTTTGACTTTTCCGACATAAGTACGAAGAATGTTTTTTTTAACTTATACGGCATGAACGGATTTCTACTGTTTTATAAAGCCTTATTTTCATGAAGCTTCCTCTAAAAGATTTCATGACTATTTTCAATAAAATCTCTTTCTTTTAAAATTGCATGATGTTTTGTGAAAAGAAATTGATTTTGAAGAAGAAAGGATATTTTCCTCAAGAATTCATTTCAAGTGTTTTATCAAAATTATTTTCCATCTAAGATAATAAAGGGTTCTGTTTCTATCCATATTTTTACATTAATTTGACTATGTTGTGATGGAATTATGTTTATGAATTCCTTTATCTTATATGAATTGATTTATGATGTCATGATGTTTCAAGAATCCCATTTTTGTTACATGTGTTATGCGATGATGTATGTTTTATGATTATGTGGCACACATAAGAAAGGATTCATTATAAGATGGGTGGGACCTATATCTCCCTCCAATGCATTCGGTAATGATTTTATATCTCATGAGATAGACATGGCTGGAACGGAAGGTTATTTCGGTTCAGTGATACAGGACTGAAACGAGGAGTGAACTCGGTTCAGAAAGTGACTTTGTCCACTAAGATAGTCTTGGCAATGAGTCATGACTAACAAGAAATGATTTTCCATGATTATGTGTGCATGACACAAAGTTTCAAGTTTCATGTTATGATTATGGGGGTCTCATTTTCACTTCTATGATTTATCCCATGTTATGATAATTGAGCTCTTTTGCAGGTTAAGATTTTCAAAAGCTATGTTCTTATGTATATGATGTGATTGATATTTCTTTTGTTTACCCTTACTGAGCATTTGAGATCGCCCTTTTATGTTTTATTTTCCCCAGGATATAAAGAAAGGTTTTTAGGTAAAAAAAGGGAAGATCTTTATGGGAGATATTGAAGATCTTTCCCCACGATTAGAAGATTACGTTCCGAGTTTCCAAAGACACTAAACTATTAAGATCCTTGTGTGTGTGTTTTTGTTATGTACTAAGTATTCCGAAAAAGTAATGTAATGTCCATGTACGATAAGCTTCGGGTATCTACACTGATGAACCAGAGTGTTGGGTTATTCCTCCATCTTTTAGGTGCCTCAATTCATAAATCACACTTTATGTATTAAGAAGCTCAAGTTTTTCCAAAACATTCATCGACCATGAAAATTAAAATATATATCTCTACTTTACCATGTAATCAATGCATATTGTATCAAACCTACCAATTATATACATATTAGATTTGTAAGAAGTGATTTCTAATCCTTGTGAGCCTGATGTCACTGTGGAAGAACTCAACACCAGAGGGTGTTCTAGTCCACCCTTTGTAGGATTATCTCATATCATTATCCACAACCTAACAACCTCAATCCGTGATTTATAACATTTTTATCTCCCACTCAGAAGGATGTTGGAGTACTCTTAATCCTAAGTATCTTAATTAGGCTCTTGTGTAACATTCCCCTCAATATAGGTCCATGTTTGTCATCACCTTAAAATTTATACACTTAGATCAAAGTTGTATGACCTTAAATTCTATCCTTTTATGTTCCAAATTTAAATACCCTAAATTTATAGTTAATGAGACCCAAAACTTTTCGGGTTGAAAACCCACAAACTGAAGCCTAAACAAAATTCAAGTCTTTTCTCATTGAAGTCTTCATATCCTAAGTTTAAACAAAAATTAGGTTGTAAATTAATATTGCATAAAGATCATTGGGTAAAAATTGTATCCATAGTAAAATAAAAACTATTCTCACTATACCCCATGTTCTAGTAAAAAGTTAGAGTAATGATTTTTCATATCTCCTCACTATGAGAACATGTTCTCTAGGCAGTGGCCTGACTTCTTAGGTGCTTGAACCCTTCTTGTATATTACACTTTCTAGAAATAACACTTCATAATTTGAGCACCTCAGATCACCATAAACCATCCATGGACCTCGTAAAAAAGAAACCCAACTTCATGGGACCCTTTTTTTTTGGCATTGCATGTATGCATATGGCTCTTATATATTCACCAATGGTTATCAACCAAATGTGTCACTTTTAAAAAAGATCTTTTCAATCCTTGTGAGCCCTGACATCACCAGGGAAGAACTCAACACCTCAATGTGTTCTAGGACATTATAATCATTATTTTCCTATACCATCCTCATGAATTTAGCACTTTAGACTATGATTTACAATCCATTTAAATAGAATATCCAAGTTGGTTAGGCATCCTCGATGTTATGCCGCCATGTTTTTCACCCTTTCTCAAAGAAGGAATGTTACACTACATTCCTGAACCTTTTGATGTCCTGTACCTCATTACTCAAAACCAGAGAGTGTAAGGCCATATCTTCACAATTTATTATCTAAATTTCCCTTTGGTTCCAGAACCCTTCTTGGTTAGCTTTTCTTCTATAACCATCTTCATCTTCTAGAAACTTGAGTCTTCAAAAATATTTCATAGACCTTGGAAAAAGGTTTGGAGACCTTTTTTGAACATTTTATGGATTCATAAGGGATTTGATCTACCAACCAGAGTCCTACCCTCCTTGTTGTAAAGGAACCCCAATCCTTCTGATCCATGGTAACCATGTGGAATAACCCAGCACATCAAGGTGTTATGAGTCATCCTCGTCATGTATATCTCATCCTATACTCATTAACTCAAACATTTGGGTTAAAAATTACATCATCAACATTCCAACAATCTAGGTGGAACTGGAATACCTAATATTTCACCCTTAACCAATACACCTCCTCCATAATCTACCATGTCCCTCAGAAAAGAGTAGGGAACCTTTTTTTGAACATGTTATTGACACATAAGTGCTTTGACCTACCAAACATAAGTGTCTCATCCTTTTAGGAAAATATCTCTAATACTTGTGAGCCTCAACAAAACCATGGAGGAACTTAGAATGATATAGTGTTTTGGGTCATCCCCGACATGTCTACCCCATATTCCATATCCAACGCCTGAAGGTTTGAGCTAAAAGAACCTAAAATTCATCAATGTAAGGTATGATCTAAAAGAACCTAAACTATATAAATATAAGGTATGAGCTAAAAGACCATAAAATACATCAATATAAGGTCCTAACTAAAGACCCTAAATGATAATAATAGAAGTTCCAATCTAAAGACCCTAAACAATAGTAATAGAAGGTCCAAGATAAAAGACCCCAAACTAAATAAATAGAAGGTCCGAGATAAAAGTCCATAAACTATAACACATAAATGATTTATTCTAAAATAATGAAAAAAAGATCCTGTGACATATGGACTTCGAAAAAATCAATATATGCTCCCCAAGTCCATTGAATTCTACAAAGTATAGACAAATATTTCCCTGGGATATATATACTTCCAAAAAAATCGTTTTTTGAATTTGGAAATCTCAAGATAGCTAGAGGAGATATGTCAATGAAGAATCTCATTTTGTTAGTCATTCATGAACATTTCTCAAGAATATTCTGTTATAATGTAAACATTCAAATCTAGGCATTCGGGTTTACTTGATATTATGCAAAGGATGGGTATCACCAATGATTCATGAAACATCATATCAGCGAAATGTCATGAACATAATTAATGAAAGAAATATAGAAAAAAATATATAAATTTCATCATATACATTCATAGATAGAAAATAGGATGAGGAATCTATATATTTCAGAGTCTCCCCCATGAATATATGATACAAGGAAAAGTTTAAAAATTGCATGACTGTCATAGCATGTGCTCATATAATCCCTTGAGTTATGAAATCCTCTACTCCAAGGAGGTAATAGATTTGTGTAATTCATAAATATATTTAGTTTCTACCCTCTCAATCTACTAAAATTCCTCTACCCTAGAAAATACAGCAATCCTAGCCTTCTCTACCATGTTAAGAAATCCCTATTTCTTCATCATAATTTTCTATCATATTTTAAGTGCATAATAAAATTGGTATTTCTCTACTAGAATATGGACAATTATATACTAAATAAGTTCAATCTTAACCTTACTAGAATTTTCCATGCCCTATTGAGTTTCTGCCTCCAACGAATACTAAAAATCATGGTTTAAGGATTCATCCCAACTTTTCATTATTGTAGAGGAGGCCTTGGAAGCTACCACAGTCAATTCAAGGTCCCTCTTCTGCTCACTTAGAGATATCACCTCCTTCACCCAGGAATGAAGGGAATTATATTCAAAACCATAATAACCAAGGGTGGTAAACATAAATCAATTGTGACCCAAATAGTCCTTCAACCCTTCCAAAGGAGTGTCCGAAACTAAGGTCATGATCTCATTCCATATTTGTTTCCACATAAATTGTTAGAATTATGTAGAAATCAGGCCTTGATATAATCTCATCCTATGAATGGGAACATATTCGGAGACTAGGTCACTTAAAGAAAGAGTCATTCTCACAAACTTCAATTATGTATAAGGGATCAAGCCTCTGCATTGGTCGACTCATTCAGAATAATTCCCAAGGGAGAAGACTTGGACTTACGAGCTCCAGGGTGAAGGCACTATAATATTGGGAACAGGGAATTATCATTCATATGATAAATAGTATGATTTCCCCATATAACCCATCGATATGACTGGTGTTAGAAACATAACTTTCTCAGTTGCATCACTGGTGATATCCATTATGTCAACCCTATCCTCGGTTAAAGAGGAGACACCATCTTATGACGAGTGGATTTGTGGGATTTCTAATGTTTTTTCAGAATATTTTATTTTCTCAGAACCCTTGATGACTGTAGGAACAAAATATAATGTCAGTTAACATGAAACAAATTTAAAAAGGTGTTTAATTTCTAATGAAGTATTCGCCTTATCCAAAACTCACCTCAATCAAGGTTAACTTAGTATTAGAAAAATTACCTATACCAGTATCCTCCAAAATCGCGTTCAACTACACTGGATCAAATGGAATAATTTTTGGGACATCTATAGTAGATTGCGGGCATAATTGAGTCAGCACCTCAGCCATATTTTCTTATTGAGTGGAAATTCCGAATAGAGAAGGTTCTAGAAAATCAATTTAAAGCTCTATTTAATACTTAGGGGAGGATACATGCTCCTAAAAATGGGGTTGGTGGGGGTTAATAATTTTTTAAAAATTGGGATGTGGTATGTGAATAATCTAAAATAAGAGAAGAGTGAAATTCCACACTTACTTGATGATTTTGTATGAGAAGAACCTAACCATTCATAGTGCTTCCCTTTCCCATTAACTTATGAGGAAGGATATTTAAAAGGTATTTAAAATGAGAGTGTTAGACAAGGCCCCCCAAAAGGTTCTAAAGTTTAGGACATTGCTCCATAAATAGAAATCACCACCCTGATATGGCCCAGATGACCTAGGGATCCCTCGTCATCGATCCCTTGGTCACTACTAAATTCATCTCTAATAGTCATACCTCAGGGATAATATATGGGTGATGGCGGTATTTTTCAATATTCTTTGACCTCCCAATGTATCAACAAAAAACACAAAGTATTTAAGTAAGGTTTAAATGGAACCAAGATCCTTACCAAATTGCTATAATTTCAGCCTTACCACTGCCTTTACAATGTGATAGCCCTGTTCATACATGGTCTTTTTTAGTTTACCCCAAACCACTATTTTAAGTACCAAAGTAGAATAGATTACCCAACCCTTGATGCTTTCCAACATTATGTAAAGGTCATGAAAGAAGTCCCTAACCTCCACAGGTCGATCTTTGAAGGTGATTACTAGAGGGGTAGTGACATGATAGAAACCATAGAAAGGTAGTTCATTCTGACCCAGAATACCCTAGAGCTCAGACTCTATGTTCAAAATTCTCCAATCCATCCACAATCGAAATGAAATAGGAAATAATAACACTAATACAGACTCACTCTCTAGAAACACACTCACTACGGTCACATTTATTGGAACTTATAGTAGAAATGAGAGTAATAGTAAATTCCTTACTTCCTTATGAGATGATTTCAGAGATGTTGGTCCTCTTGAAGCTACTTTTTATCCAGGCCTCATATTTTCCTCACTAGTCAATGGTAATTGGGAAGATTTGAGTACAAGTGTGGATAATTTTCCATTAGTATATGACCTTATACAAATATTAGTATAATTATATTATAAAACATTCCAAGGAATAGCAAATTTCTCCTAGAATACCAACTTCTTCTAAATACACCAATTGGTGATAGTGTCGAAGCCTCTGGCAGACATTTACTTTCCTCAAAACTGGTCCATTATCCCTGTGGTTGTCACTCCTAATGGGGGGATGTTTTTTACACCCTCCAAATGAGAATAAAAAAATCCACAAGGGAAGAAATATATTAAATATGGGTATTATATTCCCTAAAAATAAAAGGAATGATAGGTGGCCAAGTCATACAGATTTCATAACCTGCAACAGTACACATGATCGCATGACCTTAGGAAGTTCATCTTAAAGTTTCATGTGCAGCACATAACCTATTGGAAGATCACATAGATACCCTTTGACAAAGAATCCCTATTCTTATGAAGTAATCCAAGACACTTTCTTATCATGAAGCTTCTAACAGATGAGATCCCCTTTGTTAAGAAACTTTTCAGGTGGAAAACACCTAACAACCATCAAAAAAACCATGTAAAATAAGGATAAATGTGTGAAAAAGGAATGATCCTCTTGTGGTTATACATCTTCTTGAAATGTTCCCATTTTATTCTCAAGATACCATAGAATTCTAAAAAACATGTCCACCTTGTCACACAAGATCCCGCAGACATGTAAATCTCATCACATAGAGGGCCCCGGTCATGCCCAGGAGCTCATTTTTTCTCCTATAGCTTCAAAGAAAAAACATAAATTTTTTCCATGTTAATTCTCATGCATCTCCATAGGACCCTTTATTTGTCACATGATGCATAATCTATGGGGAGAGTGGTTTTATTGGACAACACTCATCCCAATTTTCATTATCTCAGGCCTTTATGATATAAAAAAGAAATAAAAATGGAAATGATATGAGATTATTATAAGGATAAGACAGGCTAATCTTATTTTAATTCCTTGGGTAATCACCATTAATCATGTGATCCCCCCAACCCCTGACAATCCAGCTTGATCCTGAGAAGTCCCCCCATAAAGCCACCTTTATCTCACAGAAGGTCCCAGACAAAGCCTATAAGATCACGCAAAAGCAATAAATAGTAATCCACATCCTACGAAGAACCATATACATGTCATATTAACCTTTTAAAATACCCTTTTCATGCCCACATGATTTGGAAATATTTATTTTATTGGACAAAATCCAATAGACATAGTGCTGATAGGATGGTCTTGTGGTCGTTGAAAATCATGAGACGCCTACGATAGGATTCTGTGAGGCACAAGACACCAAATACATGAAAAAAATCTATTCTAAATATTAGATATACACACCAAAAAAAGAGATATATGGCCAGGGTTATAGTGAACCTATCCTTTTACACATATTATTACATGATTTTATGCATAACTAACAATCAAATTACAATCCAAGGATCGTAAAGTCTACTATCTTTGGATGAATTGGTACATAAAATAGAAAATATGTAAATTGAATAAAACATATTTATTTTAATCATAAATAAATATATCCTAACCTTTATTGATCCCCTATATATACAAAGGATAACTTGTGTAATACATGAACAAAGGGATGAGCTACAAAGCCTACAAAGGGTATAAACATAGAAATAAAGAAAAGTTCATGGCTTAAAAGGCATAACATGATGACATAAAAAAAGTATGGAACCTTAATAAAAATAATAAATCATAAAATTTAGTTCATGGGGACATGTAATCATGTAATCCTAGGAATTTTACAACAACACACAACACGACATAAGCATGAGTCAGGGCTAACTATCAGGACTATTTCACATGGAAGATAAAGTACCATGTAGGAATAGGGTTCACTTTCTTTCCCAACATGGCGTATCATGAGACTAAACATTACCCAATTCCTTGGATATCTATATAGTATCACCCATAATAAAAAATTCATGTATATGTGTTCCATGTGAATAATCAAGAATATGGTTTTCCCATTGAAATAATTTGGTATCATAATCATGTCATAAGTCCTAACAAAAGGGAATATCATAATGGTGTCCATGAAAGAATGGATTTAAATAATATGTGAACATTAATAAGGTATTATAGTGATAGATAATAATATTTTATGGCAAACTAAAGTGAAAAACCATAAAAATTGTGTTTAATAAACATTAGAAATGAAACATTTCAGTGTGGTTTAAGGAAAATATTAAAGATGGTTTAAAGCAGAAAAGGAATATTTGTTTTCATAAAACTAGAAATGAAACAAGATACTTTTCCATTATGAAATTATTTATTTTATGAAAATAATGGGGTATTAATAAATATTATGTAGTACACATAAAAATGGGTAATAAAATGGAAAGTTCCCTTTAATCATGCTTGTTTTTTCGAAAAAAAAATGATAAGGGAACCTCTTTAAAACATGTAATTCCTATAAAATAAGGATAATATGAACTGAATAAATGAGTTTTAAAAATATAAGTACAATATATAAGAATTATAAAAAAAATAAAGAAGCATTAAATTGGGGTAAATGGATAGAAATAGTAACTCGAAGGAAAAAATGGAGGTTCGGGTAGAATCCCTTACCATATTTCCAAAAGTGTTCTGCACTTGAACTTAATGTCCTAGAAAATAAAATTACATCCACAAACTAATTAACTAAAAACATTTTATACATTTATTTTATTTATTATAATTTTATTAAATTCATTTATGGTATTTTTTATGGGTTATGAGTTTCAATTTCATCATTCAGGAGTGTTGGTTTCCTTGGTTTTCAGGATCGGTTTACTTATATACATGTATGTAAAATCATGTAAAATGATAATTTTTATACATAATTGAAGTTATATGATATTAATTAACATATAGAATATTAAATGGTTTTATAATTCATTTTTTTATTTTGGGTGAGGATGAATCATTAGATAAGATGTTAGCGATAATTGTTTAGATTATTTTGGTGTTTTTTTATCTTCACAAACTAGTTTTGTTTTAGTAATTAATATTGTGTATATATAATGGTTATAGAGAATTAAATAGGCTATAATACATGTATTTTAATATTTTTTATTCATAAAAAGGTTTTATTATCTTACTTGAGGGTGGTAAAGTAAATTGAAAACTTGTTGTCCTTGAATGCAATAAATTAACATGTCATGGTTGATGTTTTTATTTATCGAACAAAAGGGGCAGGATAAGAGGTTTGAGGTTGAATTATTACATTAACATGATAAAATTAAATTATATATAATATAATATAGTTTTAATGTATATTGGATAATGGTATGTTATGATATAATAAGAAAAGAAAATAAATTTGAAAAGAAATTAAAAGAAAATAAAATAGAATTTTACCACGTGAATTTCTCCTCCTTGAGAACCTACTTAGGGAAAAGGGTTTGGTATTTTTCTGAGACCAAGGGATCCTGTACATGAGGTAGAGTCTTGGAAAGATAGTTTTTTAGAATTTATACATGGAAAAAATCTTGAAATTTGTGTGGAAAATAGGTGGTGAGGGTGGTACTTATAGTGGATGAGAGGGGTGTTCTTTGATTATTTAATTCATTAGTTTATTACTTTGGCTCAAGACTATAAATATTTTGAGAATTATCTCTGAAAATACTCAAATAAATGGGGTTAGTTGGATATTATGGTATTACATCATCCATATCTCATCTATAACTCAATAATTTATATTTGGTTAAATACTATAAATTATTGTATTTCATTATTCACTAAAAGAAAACTATTTCACAAAAATCCAAAAAACTCACCCTGAAAATTTTATACTGTTTATAATTAAAAAATAAACTCCATTTTATGAAAATAATTTTCTAAATATGATGAATTTAATTTTTATTTAAAATAAAAATTTACTCGAAAAATACCAATTTTAAAATTATAACAGATTTTATAACACATTGAAAATTTAATTAAGGCCTCATAAAATTATATTATAATAATAAGAAAAAAATATTAATTTAGAAATATATTTTATAAAGAAAAAATATTTTAAATAATTATATTAACTATAAAATTATAAATAAACATTTAGTTTTTATAAAAATACTAACACTTAATTTATCATTTTCAAAACATTTATTAACTTAAACTATGATATAATTATATCATATTTTTATTTATAAGATGCATAAATTTTATTTATACATTCATTGATGTGTTTACTATTCTACTGGTAATTTTACTATTCATATGGGTAACATTACTATTCTAAAGGTCAATTTACTAATCCATTAGTATAGGTTACTTAATTTCAAAAAAAATCCTCTTATTTTATTAATTATTAACTTATAAAGTTTATTTTGTGTTCTTTATGTGATTTTATATGATTTATACAATATGAAATAAGTATAAGAAGGTAAATTTCATTGAAATAATTCTAGGTCATTATATTCTTCCCCCTTATGAAATTTCACGCTGAAAATTTTTTTTTTACACACTAATGTGAAAACATGTGGTGGTACTTCTCCTTCATCACTTCCTCTAGTTCCCATGTTGTCTCTTTTTATTTATGTTTCCGTTATAGTACCTTGACCAGGGGATTAGTCTTATTGCATATAAATTTATCTCTAAAGCCCAAGAGCTTCACCAGATTCTCCTCATAAAAGAGATCATCTTCCTACTGTACCACATCTGAATTTAGTACATGTGACGGATCTGGTATATACTTCTTCAAGAGGGATGTGTAGAATACATAGTGTACTTGAGACATGGTAGATGGAAAATTTAGTCCATAGGCCATAGATCCAATAGATTTGAAATCTCAAAGGAGCCAATGTACCTGGGACTTATCATTCTTTTCATTACAAATCTCAATATTGTCTTCCATAGAGATCTGCATATGAATACCATGTCTCCAAATATAAACTTCAGGTCCCATCAATTATTGTCTACATAACTCTACTATTGACTTTGGGCAGCCTTGATGTGCTACTGAATGGTTTTCACCTTTTCCATCATTTATTCAACCATTTAAGGTAGTATAAGTTTAAATTCACTAAATTCATCCCATCATGCTAGTGTTTTTCTTCTTTTCCCATAAAGGGATTCATATAGATCCATTTCGATTCTTGAGTGGAAAGTGTTGTTGTAAGAGAACTTGACCATAGAAAAATTTTCATCTCATCCTCCTTTGAAGTACATAGAAAATGATCTCAACAAGTCTTCCAATGTTTGAATATTCCACTCATTTTGGCCATCATTTTGAGGATGATAGGTCATAACAAAGTTTAAATCTTTGTGTAGAGCATGATGTATAATATTTTATAACTTAGAGTAAAAATTGGGATCCCAATAGGATACAATTGATAGTGGTACTCCATTCATCCTTAATAATTATTTTATGTATATCCATGTTAGTTAATCCAATGATAAGTCCTCTTAAATTTTGATAATGTGAGATGTCTTTGTAAGATGATCCTCAATAACCCATATAGCATTTGTTTCTCTGGATGAATTTGTAAGTCTAGTGACAAAGTCCATGGTGATGTTTTCCCATTTCTATGTTGGTATGGGTTATGGTTTCATCATCCATTCATAATTTTTCCTTTCATCCTTCACTTGTTGAAATAACAGGCACTTTGATGTATATTTAGCGATCTCTTTTTCATATTGTCCAACAAATAGTTCTCTAAGAGATCCTGATACTTTTTTTTTCTTCGTGAGTGAATAGAGAATGTTAAACAATTTGTGTCACTCAAATGCTCTTTCTTTATATCTGGATTGAATGGTACACATAGTCATGACCCAAATCTTTCAACTCCTTTCTCATCAATTTTGAACTATGATGTGTTCCCCTTTCTCATGGCTTCCACCTTCTAATGAATTTCAACATCATTTATTTTAACATCATTTATTTTCTCCCTAAGTTATGGTTGATCAATCATTTGAGAAAGTATTGATTATTTTCCTTCCTTAATGATCCCCATGTCCATAATTTTAAAATCCATGAATATTAGATCCTTTTAAATTATCATCATTGATAATGTTACAGGATCCTTTCTACTTAAAGCATCTACCACCTTATTTTCTTTACCAAGATGGTAATAGATCTATGAGTTATAATCCTTGATGATCTCTAACCATCCTCACTGGCACATATTAATCTTCTTCTATGTGAATATATATTTTGAGATCTTGTGATCAATATATATCCCACACTTCTCCCCATACAGATCATAATAAAATATTTTCAACACAAAGATCACAACTTCCCACTCCAGATCATATGTGGGATAGTTTTCTCATGAATTCTCAACTACCTTGAGGCATAGTATATCACTTTATCATTTTTCATCAGTAAAGATCCTAATCCGTTCTTTAATGCATTGATGTACACAAAAAATAGTTCCTTACTTTTTGGTAGTGTGAGAATGGGTGTACTGATAAGCCTCTTTTTCTACTCTTTAAATAATTATTTACATTCAATTGTCCAGAAAAACATTTCTTCCTTTTGAGTCATCTTGGTTAGTGGTATAGACATTCATGATAATTTCTTCAAAAATCACCATTAATACCCATCTAAACCAAGGAAACTATGGATATCTATTATAGATATTGGCATGGTCCACACTTCAATTACCTTGGTCTTCGAAGGGTTCATAGATATTCATATTCTGGTGATTACGTGTCGTAAGAATGATACATCCTCCATCCAGAACTCACATTTAGTGTAATTTTCAAAGCTTTATTCCTTTAAAAAGTCTTTAGAATAGTATTCAAATGATTCTCATGTTCCTCATTGCTCTTGGAGTATATCAAAATATCGCCACGAAAGACCACTACAAATTTATCGAGGTAATCTATAAATACAATATTCATTAAGTCTATGAATATTTCTGGAGCATTAGTGAGTTTGAAGTGAATCACTATGATCTCATAGTTTATATACCTTTTACCAAAGGTGTTCTTGGGAATAATTTCCTTCCTCACCGTTAATTAGTGATATATAGACTAGAGGTTCATCTTTCAGAAATACTTAGCCCCAAATAGTTGGTCTAATAAGTCATCTATCTATGGAAGGGGATATTTTTTTTTATTTTTTTTTGGGATCAATATAATCAATAAATAAGTGAATTAATCCATACTTTTTTTTATGAATAAGACTATCACACCCTATGGTGAATCACTCAGGCATATAAAACCCTTATCTAGATTTCCCTATAACTACTTCTTTGGTTCTTCCAACTAAATTGTGTACATTCAATAAGGGTTCTTTGTTATATTCATAGATCTATGAATAAGTTGAATTCAGAAATCAACATATTGATTAAGAAGAATACCAAGAAACTATTCAGGGAACACAACACTATAGTCCCTTAAAATGGGAATTTATTTGAGTGTGATCCTCTCCTTTATCTCAATAATTTTAGCTAGATATGCTTTATTATAGGGAATTAATATTCATACATGATATGATGATTATGATGAAGATTCATCCACCTCCTAACAGTTGTACAAAATTAGAGGATACTTTAGGATGTGAAGAGAGATCTTCCTTTCTCGATAGTCGATTTTGGATTTGTATAAATATATCCAATCCATTCCCAATATATCATAAAACACCACCAAAGTAAGTAATACAATATTTTTTAGGAGGTTCAATCAATAAAAAATAATTAGGGAGGAGTTATGTATTTTATATGTAATAATTTATCCATTTTTTGTTCTCACAGATAACTCAACCTCCATATTTTGAGGTGGTGTTTGAATAGTTCTATTAAACATACAAGATATAAAAGAATTCATAGAACCATAATCAAATAGTATGTTCAATATTCTTGAATAAATTACCAGTGTACCTATGACCACATCATTATCAGGTCCACTTTCAAAGTAGTGAAAAAATCCCTTCCTTGCTACCTTTGAGTTTGTCATTGTTGATTGACTCCAACAACCCTTGGGTTAGGGTAATAGATTTCATAATTCCCATGTTCCTTTTAGTTGAAATGTTGCACTAATGGCTGAGTATTGATATGAACCTTCTTTTTTTCTTCCTCATTAGTGGGATTCTTCATATCCCTTTAGTATTTATTATCCATATGACTCTCTCTCTCTCTCTCTCCCAAATTTGAAGCATCTCTTGGTTCCCTTTAAGTAGTTTCTAGGATTCTTCTTCCAGCACTTTTTACATATACGATATTGGTTTTTTTACCATAATGGTAATTATCTATTGATCTACCCACATTAAACTCCATTTTACACTATTTTTTTCACTACGGCCATGATATCACTAGGAGTCTCTGATCTCCATTTCAACCTTAAGGTAACAATGAAAAATATCTTTATAGTTGTCAAAGACTCGAATCACCAACGATTTTAATATATTATTCTTTATTATTCTAAATAATTTATCCTCCTTTATTTAAGTGTTCATAAAATATTTTGAGGCATATCTTGAAAGTCATGAAAAGTTTTCTTCATACACCCTAATAGAATCTTCTTCCTTTTTCTTTAGTCTGAGGAACTCTTTTTCCATTTAAATATGGAGTTTTCGAGGAAAATATTCATTGAAAATTATTTTCTTGAAATATTCCCATTATATAGAATCAATTTCCTCCTTGGACTTTTTGTTATTGATAATTTCCCAACATTGATCAACATGCCCTTAAAAATGAATATACTTCCATTACAAATTTCTGTTCTTCTGAGCACTAGAGGATAGATAATATCTTCTCATTAGAGTTAATCCATTATTTTGTGGGGAGGGGATCAGAAGATCCACTAAACATGGGAGGCATTTTCTACATAAAGCATTATACCCCAACTTTCTCTCTCTTAGGATGAGTATGGTGTTCCCCAAGATTCATTTTATGATTAAAAACATTATCCCATTGAGAAAGTACTATCATGATGTTTTGAGCACTCATTCCCATCATATTTGGTATATCATTCAGGAAATATCCACATTTATAATCACATTGATCATTGTTATGGGTTCTTCTATTTCCAATGATTAACAAAGAAAAATAAAGTGCAATTAGGGAGCATCAAAACTTATCTAATAAGAATAATAAAAGGAAATATTGAACAAAAAGGGATAAACATGTAAATTGAATGTATATCCTATCTTGTGACACCCTAAGTTTCAATCTAGGTTATCAAAAGTGATAGAATTATCCCTAGGGATATTAATAAAGTCCTCTAGTCCTAATACCCAAAAATAACTAGACCTTTATCTAATACCAACAATAGAGACCCTAGCATTTTTGAAAATTATTACATGATTTTAATCATAACTAACCATTAATTTACAAGCTAGTGATCGTAAACTCTGGTGTGTTTTCTTGATTAGGTACATAAAACTGAGAAAATGGAAATATAATAAAACATATTTAGTTTAATCATAGATAAATATCCCCTAAATTTAATTGAGCTCCGAAATCTGCAAATGATAACCTAGGGAATACATGTACAAATAGATGAGTTAAAAATCTCAATAAGGGTATAGACATAGGAATAAAGAAAAGAACATGGGGTTGAAGGCATAACATGATGACATAAAAAGGAATGGTAAATGAATATAAAAAGTAATAATAACTTGTAGAGAATGGGTACATGTAATCATGGCATCATCGTAATGTGGAAACAACACAAAACATGACATAATCATGAGTCATGGCTAACTGACAAGACCATTGCACATGGTGGACAAAGCCCAACAAAGGAATCGGGTTCACTCCCTATTCTAACATGATGTATCGTGAGACTAAACATTAACCAATTAATTGGAGCTATATATTAGAGAAACCATCATAAAATTCTCATGCATATGTGTTCCACATGAAGAATCAAATATAAGGGATACCCATGGAATGAATTGGGTACCATAATCATGTAATAAGGCATAAAAATAGAATATCATAATAGATTCCATGAAATAATGGATCTAAAAAAGAACATGGAAATTAATAAGGGTAAATAGGCATATATCATGATAATTTATGTCAAAATTATGTGAATACACATAAAAAAGAGTGTTTAAGATACATTGGTAATGAAACATTTTAGTGCGGTTTAAGGAAAATATTAAAGAGAGTTTAAAGTGGAAAATGAATAATTATTTTCATAAAACTAGAAATAAACAATGATTTTTTTCATTATAAAATTATTTCTATTAGAAAAATATTTTTGGATTAAAATAGATTATGGAGTGTAGTAAAAAATGGGTAAGAAAACAGGAAGTCCCCTTTAATCGGGCTTGCTTTTTGGGAAAATTTGAGAAGGGGTCCTTTTTAAAACACGTATTTCCCATAAAAGAAGGATAAAATGATCTGGATGCATGATTCTTGAACATATATACCTAATAAAAAATAATTATAAAAATAAGTATTAAATTGGGGTAAAGAGAGAAAAATAGTGACCTGAATGAAAAAATGGAGGTCCGGGTAGAATCCCTTACCTTATGTCGAAAAGTTTTCTGTAATTGAACTTAATGTTATGGAAAAAAAAATTAAAACCATTAATTAATTAATTAATAACCTTTTATACATTTCTTTTATTTATTATAATTTTATTAAGTTAATTGATGGCCTTTTTATGGGTTATTATATTCAATTTCATCATCCAGGAGTATTGGTTTCCTTGGTTTTCATGATCGGTTTACTTGTATACATGTATGGAAAATAATTTAAAATGAGAATTATTCTCTAGAATTGAAGTTATATGTTATTAATTAAAATATATAATATAAAATGGTTATATAATTCATTTTGTTATTTGGGGTGAGGATGAATCATTAGATAAGATGTCAGTGATAATTGTTTAGATTATTTTGGTTGTTTTCCAAACTTTACAAACTAGTTTTGTTTTATTAATTAGTATTATGTATATATAATGGTTATAGAAAATTAAATAGGTTTTAATACATTTATTATAATATGGTTTAATCATAAATTTTTTTTTATGATCATCTTTAAAGGTATTAAATGATATTGAAAACTCTTTTTCCTTTAATATGATAAATTAACACATCACAAATGATGTTTTCATTTTTATAAAAAAAAAAGGTAGGGGAAGAGGTTTGATGTTGAATTATTCCATTAATAGGAAAAAATTATAGTATCTATAAGATACTATAGTTTTCATGTCAATTCGATAAGGTTTTGTTAGAAGATAATTATAAAATAAATGAAATTTGAAAACAAATTAAAAAAATGAAAGAGGATTTTACCTCTTGAATTTATCCTCCTTGAGAACCTCTTTATGAAAATGGATCTGGTATTTCTTTGAGATAAAAAGATCCTATATTTTGGGATAGACTTGGGAATTGGATATGGTAGAATTTTTACAAAGTACAAATCTTGAAAGGTGTGAGGAAAACAGGTGGTGAGGGTGGTATTTATAGTGGATGAGAGGGGTGTTTTTTTATTATTTAAATCATTAATTATCTTGTTTTGGATCAAGAATATAAATATTTTGACCATTATAATTAAAAAATAAATAAGTAATGTTTGATATTATTGGCTTACATCATCCATAAATCATATATGACTCAATAATTCATGTACTTGGTAAATACCATAAATTATCATATTTCACTATTCACCAAAATTTCAATTATTTTTTAAAAATACCATAAAAATACCCGAATCATTTTTCAATGTATAGAATAAAAAAATAACTTCATTTTATGAAAATGATTTTCTAAATATTATAAATTTAGTTTTTAATTAAAATTATCATTTACATGAAAAATAGTGATTTTATTACTCTTTCAAAGATTAATTAATGTCTCATAAAATTATCTTATAATCATAAGACAACAATATATTAATTTAAAAAACTATTTTATGAAAATTAATTTTAATTTTAATCATTATTTAAATCATAAAATTATAAATAAACTTTTATGTTTTATAAAAATACCAACACATAATTTATCATTTTCAAAATATTTATTTACTTAAACTATTATATAATGTTTCATTTATAAGATTCCAAATTTATATTTATACTTTAATTGGTGAGTTTAATATTTTATTGGATAGTTTACTATTCATAAGTGTCATGTTATTATTCCAATGGTCAATTTACAATTCCATGATATAGATTCCTTAATTTATGAAAAATCCACCTATTTCATTCATTATTCATTTATAAAGTTTGTTTTGTGATCTTTATGTGATTATATGTGATTTATACTATATAAAATAATTATAAGAAGGTAAATTTCATTGATATAATTCTAGATCATTATAAGGGTGGTGTGGCCTATAAATCTATACCCCACATAAAAAAAATAGATCTTTGGATACACAAACAGGCGCACCCATGCATCAGATAGAACTTCTATGAGTAGACAATATAGTGATCGAAAAGGTTTCCCTCCATGTAAAATCTTTTAAACAACCTAAGGGATAATGAGACATGCATAGAAACTTTGCATGATCATTTGTAATCATGTGAAGGACTTCTAGTGAGATTTTTGAAGAACATACCACATATCTACTGAATCTTGTGAGGCCTAAACAAGTTTACCCTAAAAAATATAAGGCACATATGAAATAAAATTTGGATTAAAATATTAAAAAGATAGGAAACATATGAAAATAACATGTACTCTGATCATCATGCACTTCTAATGAATCATTAAGATCATGTGATGGTATTGGAACATGTCACCCAATTCATGTGACTCCCCCTCTACATACCATTTGGATTTTTAAATTTCCTCCTTACATGTCAAGAAAGTCATATAATGTCCTTTGGGCATGTCACCAGAGTCTTTCAATGACATCTGGGATTGACATACATATCTTTTAGTTTCCTCAATACATGTTTCCCAAATTATATAGTGACACCATTTTATGTCATCTAAGTCTCATGGAGACATCCGATGCTACAAAACAGATCTCGTGGTACCCTTCGAGCATGTCAGCCAGGTTTCGAGATGACCCCAGGACAAGTTATCCAGGTCTCACGATAGCACCAAGACATACCAACACAGATCATGGGATAACCTCTAGATGGTTCATCAAATATCATTTTGTATCCTTCAGATATGTCAACCTAGATCATGTAACATCCTTCGAATAAGTCATACATGTTATATGACACTCTCTGGACATGTCAACTTTGATCATGTGATTGTCTCCTAAAATCCCCATCCAAGTCTTATCACATCCGTCTAGACATGTCAACTTGTATTATATGATTTTCAAAAATAATTTTAAGAAATTCCCCTACATAACTCACAAGTAACTATTATATGCCAATATAAATCATGTGATGTCCTCTAGACAAGTCATTCCATATCATGCAACGTCTTTCAGACATGTCAACCTAGATCATGAAACGTTCTTTGAATAAGTCAACTATATCATGTGACACTCTCCATACATGTTAGATATGATCATGATATTATATCCATACATCATCTCCCAGGTCCTGTAACATCCTCCAGACATGTAAACCTAGATTACTATATTTTCATCAGGAATTTCTAGAAATCATCAAACATATCAGGTAGAAAACTGGGACAAGTCATCCATGATCAGGTGATGGATTCTAAAAATTCCATTCAGATCGTGTGAAATTCCTTCGACAAGTTAAGTGGATCATGAGGTTATCTTTGAGTATGTCTTCTATGCAACTAGTACATGTTTAGACATCCTCAAACATGATAGGAAAACAACTAGACACATCAATTAGTCAACCAAGCCATGTCATGAAGTCATCATGGGACATCAAAATGATTTCTAGTGGGAATATTATGTTAACCTTAATATGTAATCCCTAATCATCATAATATGATATATCCATATATTAGGTAAAAATAGTGTGTGATCTTTGATCATCATCATAATATGATATGTCCCCCATATTAGGGAAACCTTAGTGTGTAATCCCCGATCAATGGAATAATATGATATGTCCCCAATATTAGTTCAACTTTAGTGTGTAAACCCTAATAAGTGACATAATATGAGATATCCCCATATCAGGGAAACCTTGGTTTATATGCCCCGGTCAATGGAATATTATAATATGACTCCCATACTATGCTGACCTCAGTGTGTAAGCCCAATCAGCGGTATAATACAATATTCCCCCCATATTAGGGGAACCTCAGTGTGTAATCCCCAATCATGGGCATAATATGATAAGTCCCCCATATTATGGAAACCATAGCATTTAATCCCTGATTAGAAGGATAATATGATATTTCCTCTATATCAGGGCAACCTCAATGTGTAAGCCCCGATCAGTGGAAAAATATGATATATCTCCCATATTAGGGAATCCTCAACATGTAGGCCCTAATCAAACTGAACTATGAGAAATCTAATTCTATCCATAACCAGGATATGTTGGATTCCTTCTTAAAGTATTGAGGTCAAATGTTCATCTGCCTTAGTGTAAGTCCCACCATTCCTCTAACAATCCAACAAATGGGACCAAATTTTTCACATGGGTTGATTGTCCTTCCTCATACACCAATGGATTGAAAAGTCAACATAACTCTGAAGAGTATAATTCCTACCATAACTAGGATATGTAGGCCACCTTTCTAATCTATGAGATCCATAATAAATATCCAAAGGGTTTCTTTAGAATGTAATCCATACACCCATAAGAATTGGTATTTATTAGTTGTTATCCCTTGTTTCTCACACTTAGCATAGCTCATGTGGGATTAGGAAGTATCAATTTTCATATCATTCACATCATGAGCCTCTACTAGAAAGGAATCCTCAATTTGTAAGCCTCAATCAAGATTAACTATTGTAACTTTATTTCCTTTTATAACCAAAATATATAGGATGCATCATCAAGGTCCATGCTCAAATATATAGTGACTAAGTGCCTCCTTATGATGTTAAACTATACAGGTTTAATGATCTAGGTGGGTTTTGATTTCAGTTATAAACCAGGATATATAAGATGCCTCATAATGGCTCAATCCCTTCCTATAAATATAAACCACATCCCTGGATGAAGGAAAACTCTAGAGTGTTTGGTTATATGGATTCAACAGATAATAAACTACCCACCAATTAGAAATGGATAAAGAACATTAGATATATAAAGATAGATTCACTAATAATATTCCCCCTTGGCATATAAAGTATTTAACTTGTGATCATTTTGTTAGGGTAAATGGTCTCATATCAGTATTAGGAAGAGATTCTCGAATATATCCTAAATATATAACAGTGTCCTAGAGTAGGCAAAAATTCCCCCGAAAAGGGTGTGATGAGACCGACCTAACATCCTCTCGGCCAATGCAAGTTCTTAACCATTGTTGGGTCCAAAACCACAAAGGACTGCATGCCTTTTGAAATAAGGTTTGTAACTAGTTATAGATGTGTGATCCATTGATGTTTCTATTAGATAAAAACTAATGGAAAACTTGACTTGGATGATTGTACAAGATATAGACCCTCCCCACAATGAAATCTTCAGACCAAGAGTGCAACATATTTCCAATGTAACAAAATTGTAAAATTAGTGGTGAAATAATTTAACTTATGATATCTTCTTTACATGATAAAAATGATAGAATACCCAGTTCTCATCAGACCATTTTCGTCTTATCACATGGGTTGTCCTTATCCTCTTTCTGATGAAATAGTTATATGGATAAAAATCACTAAGATAGGTATCATCTAAATCATCTACACATGCACCATAGTTACAATATCATTGGTATATGGTTATTGGTTAGTAGTGTAGGAAATCAAAGATCTTTATGGAATCAATTTGATCGCATGAAGAATGTAGACTCAATCAATAAGACAAGACCGATCTAACCTTTTTCTTTCATCAGAATCACTCTATAGGAGATTAAGATAAGATTAGAGGATAACTGATCTCTCTAAATTCATCTATATTATGGATATTACTATTTAAGAATATAAATGATATTTTATACATAGGTTATACTTTCCAAAACTTTTGGTTCCTTGAAATTAATAACATTCATTTTAGACATTTTGGCACACCTATGACTTAATAAAATTTTCATAATTGTCAAAAATATTTTATCACTCACTTGTAACACGTTGGCATATTACATTATAAAATATAAACCATTAAATCTATCAGTAATATCCCCAAATAATATAATGAACCTTGAAGGTGTAATTTTCTTTTGAAAAATTATATTTTCTTATATCCACTTTTACTATCAAACAAATTTTTAATACTCTGAGAAATAAATTCAAAAATATTTATTCTAAAATTCAATAATATAAATGAATTATTTTAATATAAATCAATAACACTTTGATGTTCACCAGACCCCAAATTTGGTTCCCACATCATCCAAAACTCATATTTTTATGAATAGGTAGAACTTGTGGATACATTTATGGCGTGACCCTCTATATTCTTATATCAATAGTATTAATTCCAACCCATAGACCAATAGTGGAGTCTAGAAACCCATCATGGCCCCTAAGGTGATAAATAATTTCATAACTATGAATACCTATTATGAACATGTTCATTGTAATATAATCTCTTTGTCTCATGTTATCACAAAAATCATGATTCACACTTGTGTCATCACCCTTTTGATTCATTATATATTTTGTTACCTTACTAGATGAACATACCTTCGGATACATTGACCAAAGGTTTAATGAATGTACTACCAAATTGGTCAACCCAGGCCCATGAATATCTCTTCCTCATTTAGGAAGTGACAAATTCTATCCTTATCATTCAACCAATGTCATACCACTAAATACACACCCAACACAAGCTACCTCATCGTGACTTCAATGTCTTGGTTTTTTCCTCATATCAAAGTACGTGATCAAATGGTAAAAATTGGAAATTATCTCATGTCAAGATACTAATACACATATTAGTAGATATGAATAACCAATGACACCCAAAACATGTTTTTTCCTATTTTCAGGTCTCTCCTCATGATCTCATCTACTCATGATTGCCAAGTGATAACTTCATAAGAAGAAGTCTCAATGATTATGATCCCCCCATCACCTGATAGTTAGAAATCATCTATGTCTTTTAATTATGATGTATCTAGACCATAGTACATATATTTACTATTACTATCATAATATTTTAAGGTTCTCATTATAGATGATATATGTTATAACCTTTTAATACAACATTCAATCTATAGACATTACCATATAAAAAGTGGATGCAGAAGTATCAAAACTATTACTATAAGAATAAAAAAATGTATATATAAGAACTTTATAAATGTAATGGTAATAAAACTACATAAAGGAGTGGGGTATAGATCTCCCACTCATAAAAAATGAATCACATCGCTTTGTGGAGGCGTTAGTTCGCACGTACGCATGATCGATGTCAATTTGTTTTTCTCAGTGGATATAATGGATTGAATAATGGTTTCTATATTAATATAATAAAATTATCTTATATTAATAATACTAATTTCACTATATTATAGTGTTTGTAAAAATTTTGGAAGATGATGATTAATAAAAAAAGACTAATGTGTAAGAAAAGATCATGTTGTGAATGTGAGATTTATCTTAGAAATCCACTTGGGAATGGAGGTTTGAGGATAAATAATTGATACTAGAATATTTTTAACATGATATATTATTATATTATGAGAAAATAGGAATATTTTAATGATGATATTTGAAGGGGTGGGTGTATCATGAAGATGTCGAAGTAATCTTCTTTTATAAGTGAGGAGAAGGGTAATTTTGGAAGTACACATTACATTTCAACAATGGTATGTCCTATTCAAGGGTCAAAGGATCTAAAAGTTTAAAATAATAGAGGTTAGGAGGGCTAGATCCACTTATTTTCCACTCAATTTTTGGAATTTTTTTAAAAAACTATGTCTTTTATACATAGAAAAAACTCATCTTACCCTCTTTTTACTTTTATAGAGGTTATTAATGTTTTTAAACATGGTAATTAATTTTAATGAATAAAATTGTAATTATAATTATTGAATGATTAGAAAAATTGTATTTTAACTATGAGAATAATTTTACCAAATAAAATCTCTAATGATTTTAAAATTTAATACCATAATTAACTCACATGATATGTAAAAATAGTTTTTAGAAAGTGATTTTTTAGATTAAAATTTATCTGTAGTATAAAATTATTAATTTCATAAATTTACATGACATAAATTGGTTGATTATAAAGAAGAAATGTTTTTTTTCTTTCAAATCAAACAAAAATATAATTTGAGCATAAAAATATTTAATTAAAAGAAAAGTTCCAAAACATTTAAATTGAAATAAAATTTTACCAAAGTTCTAAAAATTAAACATAGGTTTTCTAGTGTTAGAATAATATTTAAAATGAACAATTTTACACTTTAAATAAATATTTGATTAATTAAATTTTTTAATAAATTTATAAGATTTTTTATATACTGATAATGTCATAAAATTTACAATTTTAATAAAAATCACATTTTTTACTATTCAGTTAAAAATAAATTATTTAATAAAAATCCCAAAAAACAACCCAAATATAATATAAAAATTATGAATTCAAAAATTATGTTATTTAAAAAAATTGAAATTCTAAAATTTATAAATGTATCTTTTAAATGAAATTATAAAATATAAATAAATTCTACTTTTGTAAAAAAAACTTTTTAAAACATTAAGTGTTCTTATTATTATTTTATATTAATTTATAATTAATTACCATATTTTTTTCATTATTATTAATTTTTATTAATAATATTCATCTAATGGATCATTGATCATTTTAGTTCAGTTTTTCAAATGAAACAAGCTATAAAACATAATATTAATTTATATAAAAAATATATTTCAAAATCATAGGGTGTTATAGATATTATTTATTGTATACTATTTCAAGGTTTTCCTTTACCTTGAATTAATACATTACAACTTCCATATCTTATGACATTTTTATTATAATACATTCAATTATATGAGTATATGAATTAATGTTCAAATGACCTACACACATTGAATATCATTTAAAGAAGCACTATATAAGATGTAAATGTTTGAACTGGAAAATGTGTATCATGAAATTTTTTATAGAATCCTAGATATAGTTCTCACTCAGAAAACTCAAGTCAAGTACATGATGTAGATTATTACTATTCTTGATAAAGATTCAAATGGTATCTTCATGTGTTGTATTATTGCATGCACACCAAGGGGTGAAGACCCTTCAAAAACATTTCCCATTGTAATGATGTGGTGGTGAGAACCTTTCTCATGGAGTAGGGTATGGTTTACATCCATCATAGATGAAAAGTGTTTTCAAGAAAATAAAACACACTTTTTGGTGTATTATGAAAACTTTTTATCAGTAGAAAAAATATTCTATGGGAAAATCCTATAGTTAAGGTTATATTTTATTTTGAAAGATTTAATTTGTTGGGTCTTAGTGACCGAATAGACCTATAGATAAAAATTTATGATCATTTAATGTTATAATTCTATAAAGGAGTTATACAAACTCTCATAAAAACCAGGTTATGTGATTTTGTAACTTGAGGTGTCACACAATTATAAATTTTTACATGTGTTCAATTCATCCATTAAGATAGGTGATAGAGGCAGTTTGGAAAATAAGTATAATAGTTCACAAAACATAGAGTTGTGAGAATATATAAATTGAGGCTATGTGTAAGTCTACAGTTTTTCACATGTAAAACTTCTGTGAGGTTTAGTTATCCATTTCTGAGATCTTCATTTGGGATTTAAAATTTTAGATCTCCAAACTTGCATAAGTTTTATTTCCATACTTTTTTCAACCTAGAACACCTTCATGGAATCTTGATGGTGATAAACATACACGAATGACCTCGAACATGTCTTTAAAATTATTGGATTGTGATTGATATGTTATCTTAAAAATTCCTTCAATAATGAAAAAAAAATCACACAAACACAAAATTTTCACACAAGCCACAGTTTCATGAAAAAACCTAAATTTTTTTAAAACCTATTCTAGGGACACCCATATGATACCCTCCTTTTTTGAAACATAATTTCACAAAATTTTAGGGCATATTGGGCCTTCAATCATCCAATATAGGTTTACTAACATAAGTAATTTTTTCACGCAACACGCAAATTCTGTGAAACCCATGTCATAGAAACGTATTCGATGTCTTCCTTCTACAAAACATACTTTCTCAAAAGTGGAAATCATGTGAGGCTTGTACCCACCGAATCTGATTTTATTTAAATCCATATACACATTTGGTATCATCGAATCTCATCCCTAAAACCTTCCTAGAAAGCATGGTTTAAAGATACTCCTTTCAATTTTTTCCAAATAATATACAATATGGGAATCTTATTGATAATCCCCATAATTATTCTTCATGTTCCTTATCAGGACTCGTTAAACACATGAACAATCCCTACATATATACATTTTTCTCCCTAGAAACATATAGGAACCACATATAAAATCCCCCTATTTTTTGATATTTGAAGCCTATTTAATTTTTCAAAATTATGTTATCAAAATTTTGTTTAGTTGTTTTTCAAAATTTGGTTCTGGTTGTGGAGACTTCGAATCAAAAGAATGCCAATCGGGATGATGTTTTGATGAGCTAAATAGAATTTTGGGTTGTATTGAGGCGGGGTATTCATGAGTTTGTGATGTGTTATTTCTATAATAAGTATCTAGTTATTATAAGGACTAAAATAGGACATCAATATTCAATGTGGTAAAAAGATGGTTTCCCATGAATGTAAGTGGTCGATGTAACTTGATGACCAAATGGAATCTACTATAAATACATGGTGGGACCACCTACTGATATGTACCTTGATTTGTAATGTGGTTACTTATTTAGAACAATAAACATGGATAAAAATTCATAGTTTTAATATTTATAGTTTTCTACCATGGATTAAGGATGAAAATAAAAACCATATAACACCAAATTTTTATTTAATTTATCATTCTTTCTTTACTTGTATACTTGTGTGGGAAGAATACTATTTATGGTGATTTAGGTTTCTCTCAAGCTTCCCATGTTTGAAGGAATTGATTTATATAGGTGTGGCATACCACTATGCATAGAGACTAGTAGATCTTATCCTTTTATGGATCTATGGATACATCTTCCGATGGTTTAATTCTGGTGAACTCATGATGTGTTTCCGGTTCACTCCCAACAAGTGGAATCAAACTTTATTCTTGACAAGGGATCATACTTTGCATACTCATGTATCTTAATTTTAATTTTTTCTGTATTGGATTTAATATATTTAGTGTGATATAATTCATCATATTAATTGTGTTAGAACATGGGAAGGTCAGGGTTGATACGTTTAATTGAAGGGAATGTAATATCTAGAGGATACAGATGGAAAACTACCTTGTCCAAAAGGACTTGGATGTTCCATTAACTGGAATCAAACTATATAAGATAGATAAAGATGAATTGGAATGATTATCTCATAAGGGACTCTAAATTATGAGAATGACATTATATAGAAATTTTTATTTCAATATTCAAGAGATGAAAAAAATTCTAAGACTAATGGTATCCCTAAAATAAATGTAAGAAAAACTAACAACCTTAAAAATATTTTTATGATGTGTAGGTTTTTTTTAATCAGATTATCAAAATTAATACCAACTGAAGAAAATTTTAATGAGTTTAAAATGATATGAAGTGATCTAAAGTTACTAAAATTCACATTCATGGATGATGCCTTGGATTTTCATCTGTTGTCATCGCTATCTGGATATTGAGAAGTTGTCACACCCCGCTCCATATTTTATTTTATTTTATAATTTTCTTTGACTTTTTTAAATTTTGTTGGGGTTAGGGTTGAGTCCCGGATGAAAAACTTTTGAGTCATGTTAAAAAAATGTGTGTTTTTCAGCTGATGTCATTGAGCACCTGGGCAGAGCACATTTTGAGTTGACATTGCTGAGCACCAGGGCAGAGCGCATTTTGGATGCCCCGTGCGGCACCGCTTAGAAATCAGCATGATCCGCCTGCCTTCGGAAATTTTAAAATGAGTAATGTTTGTGATTTATTGTGTTGTTTAACATTTTTATTGTTGGTAATAATTTTATAATTATTATTAAATATGAAATCATAAATATTTTATTATTATTATTATTATTATTATCTCTATTATTATTATTTTTATTAAAGAATTTTTATTATTAAAATAATTGTTTTATCATTATTATATTATATTAGAGTTATTCTTATTATTACTATTAAATTTATCATGTGTATTATTATAATTATTATTATAACTTATAATATAACTATTATTATAAAAATATTTTGATTTAACCTGTTTTTTTTTAAATGGAGAAGGTCTTAGGGTTTGGGCAGCAGGCCCCCTCACCCGTTATTTTTTTCTCCTTCTTTCTGTAGCCCTATGTGCTGCCCCCTATTGCCCATTCCCTGCAGCATCGGAGTCCCCCCCCCTAGATCCCTCCTTCTCCCTTCAGCGCGCCAGCACACCGCCCCCTAGCATCGCAGCCCGCCGCGCCTCCTGCCGGCCTCTTACCTAAAGCTCCAGGTCCACCACACACCCCCTTGCCTGCTTCAGCCTCACACCACCCAGCTCCACCAGGTCTGCCACACCCCCTTGCCTGCTTCGTCCTCGCACCACCCCTGCCCCATCCTGTTGTTGCGGACGACCTGCCGGCCTCCCTCACAACACCCCACCTGATTTGTCGTCGGTGCCCCATTTTGCCCTGTAGCATCCGGCCCTCCCTCATCCTTGCAGTGCCCCCCTCTGTTCGCGCCTCCTGTGTACTCCCATCTTTCCCAACACCCCTCCTACAGCGCCTCGCATAGTGCCCCGACCTCCATCCGGCTCATCCCCACCCCTCAGCCTACACTGCACTGTGCCTCTCACCCTTGCCTAATCCCGTTGTGTTCCCTCCCTACTGGCCAGACCCCTCATCATCTTCGTTCCACTGTTGCACGCCCTCCTCCTTCCTGTCTGGCCACTGTCGCACACCTGACCAGACCCACTCGCCTCTTGCGTGTGTCTCCCCTTTTCGCAAACCCCTAGACAGCCAACCCGTAACCCCCCCCCCCCCCACCCCGTGTTAGTATTTTGTTATTTTTGGTGTTAAATATTGTTAGGGTTTATTATTTAGGGTTTAATCTTGTTTTATTGGGTTCGATTTTAATTGTGTATGGTGGTTTTGGCTTCTCGCGGGTGTAGTTGCGGTGCGAATGAGGTTTCACACTATTTTCAGGTGGTCCGTCAACGTCTGAGGTAGGTTTTTCTGCGTATAAATTTTGTTTGATGAATTAATTTGTGAGATTAATTGTTTTAGCATGTCTATTTATTAGTTTTCATGATGAAAATCTGGTTTTGTTTGATATTTAATATACATTTAATTTTTTAGTAGCATGTTTATGTGTTATGCGAGCAATTTCATGTGAAAACCCTTGTTGAGATTTTTATTAGTGTTTAATAAACTGTGAAAATAGTTTGTTAGAACGTGAAAGGGTGCATTTTGTGTTTTTGGATGTGTGTCATATGTAAACTCTTGTTGTGCTAGTTTATATTTTTTTATATGTTGTGCAGTTGGTTTATTAAATTATATAGAGGTTGTGAATCATGTTTTAATATGGTGTTTGTGTACAGTTGGTTTTAAAAGAGGATTATGGGTGAGTTTTTTGTGTAAAATCCTTGTGTAACTTCTTGAATTTGTTTTATAAAATATTTTAATGATTTATTGAATTGTGTATGAAATGGGAAACATGTTTGGGGTAGTTTTTTGTGTGTGTTTGGTTTAAAAAGACGATTTGAGTATTTTGGTATAACACCTTGTGGTATTTCATGGAATTGTTTTATAAAATTTTAAATGATTTATTAAATAATATGGATACTGCGAATTTGTTTTTGAAAATGTGTTTAGCCACACATACTTTTAAATGTTAATTTCATCGTTCTGTGTGCTTTTGTCTAGTTTTTCACTCTAGTGTTTTCTTAAAATGGCCCGGTGGCTCTTTAAAATAATTATTGAGTTATTTTAGAGTTGTGTGGTTTTTTGTAAACACTTTGTGGTTTTTAAGGGGATTTAGTAAATGGTGTTGATGGTGTGGTTTGTGTCAAGGTCCTTTTCACACTGTTTGTTTATTTGAATTATTTTAATTCTGTGTTCATGTATTTTATTTATCTTTGCGGTTGCAGCGCGTTGAAAAGGTTTTTCCACGGTCCTTCCATCGTCATCTAGCATGTTTTTGCACGCTCGTGCGAGGCATGTCGCATCGTTTTGACTGGTCTACGAGTCGAGGTAGGTCCCCACTACACTCACTATTAAATTTAGAATTTATTAATTTCTTGATGTTTTATTAATTTTAATGAATGAGAAATAAAATAAGATAATTAATTTTTAAATGATTATTTGGTGTGAAAAGAACCATTTATTTTATACCAAACACTTAAAATATTTTCTTGACGAGTGGACACCCAGTATTTAAATATTTCATGTTTGGGATTTAGACATAATTCACAGAATTTAAAATGTACTTCTAGTTTTAAAGATAAGTGATTTCTTCTGAACAAGTGTTTTGGGTTTTCTTGAGAAATGAGGTTTTGCTTTAAAATTGGTGAAGGCCCGTTTGGAACTTTAATAAAATAAATTATTTTGGGAAACCCATTTAGGGGTGATCTTTAGTGTAAGTTGATTGTGTGAGTTGTATGTGATGTTTGTGCATCGTGACTGATTGATTTAAATTGTTGACTCACCCCTCTTTTATTATATGTGTTGACATGGGAACCTGGCATAGTGAGTGAATCTTCTGAGAATGATTGCCGCACTAGTTTTGATTACGAACTGGCTAGTGGCCCCATAGCAGGGGAATACTGATCTATTGCTACTATGGAGATTGGGCCCCTCGGTTAGGCCATGTAGGGATATGCCTAGCGTTAGGGAATTATGACGTCATCGATTTAGGGAATTCCTTCTGGATGAGTCATATTTATAGTACGTTCTGGATTTTTCATGATCTCCTCAGTTCGACCCATGTTTTCTTTATTGTTTGTTTATATGTGGCGGATGCTTGATAGGTCTAGTTCGGTTTCTGGACCCTGTGTGTCACTTTCTCCATTTCCCTTAGTGTGTGTTGTGTGAGTTTTTTCTTTTGACTAACAATTAAAATTTGGATTTCTAAATTGTTTGAAAAAGTGTTTTAAAATGCAATGCATTTGTTTCTTCCAAACACTAAACTTGTTCTTAAATTAAAAAGGGCAATAGACTGTTACTTGTTTTATAAATGAGAGTGTGTGTATGGAAACCAATATTTTTTATAATTTAGTTCAAACCTTGAATTGATAAATTCTTTACTTAATGGTATGTGCATTGGGAATAGAATTAGTCGGGCCTACCTACTGAGTTTTAATACTCAAGCCTATAGTTTTTTTTCTGTTTTTATTTTCTGTTGAAGGTTGACTTGAGCTCTCTCATTGTGGGTGAGATTTGTTTGTGGATTAGTGAGAGACTCTCGGATTCGTGATGAGTTTTGTTCATGGTCAGGTTAGTTTTTGTTGTTGGTCGTTCTTTCTTTTCACATTGTTTATTTACTTTATGTTGTTCTATTTTCGTTCTACTGCTTTATTTATTTTCTTTGGTAGAAATCATTCCCTCTTGCTCTCTTTGATGCCCTGGTGCTTGTAGCCAGCCCGGGAGGATCGGGAACGCCACTCAGTCCATGTCGCGGGCTGGCTCGGGTGGCCGGTTCAGGGTCGACCCGGGTTGGTTCGTGACAAAATGGTATCAGAGCAGGTTGGATCTTGAGCGGAACTTGTTTTTTCAGAGCGCCCATTGTTATTTGGGGTTGTCATGGTAGAAAGAGTAGAATTTTCAGGACTCAAGGCGTACGGACGAGAAGGACGTCATGAACCCTTGCTCGTTCCGAACCTTGGGTTACTATGGGATGTTTGGGTTGCCGATGTCTCTTGATTATTATGGTTTGTTTGGTATTGGGAAATTAAATGAGAGTCGGGAAAGTGACCTCTGTGAGCTCGCATGGTCTAGAAAACCATGTGGAGCCGGAGACTTTACCCTAGAATGCTATCAGTGACAGTGGTGTGATTGGCATATGGCCGCCAACCATATAGCCGATTCACCCATCATCACTAGCTTCCCTCTAGTGAATCGTTTGGGTTTTCCTTATTTCTGAAAATCATTGTGAAAAGTGTTATTTTGGTATTTTAAATGGAAATAACCATGTTTTGATTATGTCCTTTGTTTCCTTGTTCCTTAGTGTTCAACCCACAATGGTTTGATGGATGCCCAAGGTGCAGCTTCGGGTGGTGCACCCCTAGCGAATCCTCTAGTTGATCAGCCCATAGACTATGTTCTGGAGTTCCGGAAGTTAAACCCTCCTCTCTTTTATGGACAAGAAGATCCACTTGAGGTGGAGGAGTGGTTGCAGAAGATTGAGAGGAAGTTCGGTTTCGTTGGGTTGCCTGAGTTGTTAAAGGTGAAGTTGGATACCTTTATTCTTGAAGGTCCAACTTGGAAATGGTGGAATTCTGTGTCTCGAAGCAAGCCTCAAGAAGATCTCACATTTGAGTTTTTCAAGTCATCATTCATCTAACAATACTTATCCAAGTTGATGAAGCTGAGGAAGAGGATGGAGTTGTGTTTTCTTCAGTAGGGCATTGAATCGGTCCTGGAATTCTATCAAAGTTTCATAGACCTAGTTCCGTATGACCAATGGTTTATTGAAAATGATCCCGGGAAGGCTCAAAAATTTTAGTCTGGACTCCGACCTGGGCTGCTATCGAAAGTGGAAGAGCTCAACCTAACCACCTTCTCAGATGTTGTAAGGAAAGCCTTTTTGGATGAAGTTTGGTTAGTAGGAGGACTTGAGGTGGTGAATCCTCCAGCTTTGGGAAGTAGTGTAGAGGATGGTGATAAGAAGAATGAGAAGCGACCTAATGCTAGTCGTGTTGGTAGAGGAATCAAGAGACCTTCAGACCTTCAGTCATCTTCCTCACAGTGTGATGCCTTGATCTGTCACCAGTGCTCAAGTGGGGGAAAAAGAGGCTGATGTGCCTGAATGCTCCGAAACCCTATCGTAACTGTGGACGTCTGGGTCACTTATAGCGATTCTACTGAGGTGTTTCCAAGAAGCACGTTGAAGCCAGACCTGGTTCGTCAAAGGTCACCTCGGCCCATCAGCGGGAGTAGGGCGATGTTTGGGGATCTGTTTGAGGTTTCCTCTTTGTAGTGTTTCTTGGATGTGGTAATCGTCTTTTGTAGCATTTTTCAGTGTTTCTTTTTCTTCAGTTGTAAGAATGGTTGTGGATAAACCTTTTTAAAACTTTTATTTTATTGGAATGTGTTTAGTGAAGTTCTAGGTTTTGTGTTATGTTTGGGGATTTCTGAAGCCTGAATGTGAGGCAGGAGATGCTTCAATCATCGGTGCTCCAGTTATAGGCCTCGGAGTGAATTTGGCGCGTAGTTAGGAGAACCCCAGTAGTGAAAAGGGGCCTTGGTTTAATCTCAGTCCATAGTGTGTCATGGTATGTGTGTTTCCAAGGGTGCGATGTTGTTGATGAGGTGACAACAATAGTTTTGATGCTCTGTCAGTTGGGCCCTTCCCTTATTCCCCCCTCATGGTGGTGGTTTCTGGCCCGTGTGGAAAGTTATTAAGTTCTTTTAATATCATCAATTCATATGGTGGGGAGACCCAAAATGGGTCTCGTATAATTACACCAAAATTAATTTAGGGTTAGCATGATCCTTATGGTGGGGAGTCTGTTCGGGTCTACATGTGTCAGTATCAGAGTTTCTTTTCATGTATCGTTTGGTGCCAGGAGGTCTCACGTGGAACCACCTAATCTTGAGTTCTTCCTCTCGAGTGAACGTTGAGATTTGAGTACACCCAACGGTTTAGTTGGACTATGATTATAGGGATATGTCTTGGAGGTGATTTATGTTCGTTCATTCCTTGGTTGAAACAGATGGTTTGAGTTCAGCTTGGTGACAATTAAGGTGATCTTGTTTTATGGATGATTTGTGTGTCCTGGGTATTCAGTGTCTATTTGGATCGATCAAATGGAGGCACTTAAACTTTGGGGGGGTGAGTGACACTTAAGGAGTCTCATTTTTGGGTCTTGATCTTGTTTTGGATTTCCGAGGGTGGAAAGCGTTGTGGTGGGGAGAATTGTCACACCCCGCTCCAACTTTTATTTTATTTTATAACTTTCTTTGACTTTTTAAACTTTTGTTGGGGTTCGGGTTGAGTCCCGAATGAAAAACATTTGAGTCATGTTAAAAAATGTGGGTTTTTCAGCTGACATCGCTGAGCGTCTGGGCATAGCATGTTTTGAGTTGACGTTGCTGAGTGCCCAGACAGAGTGCATTTTGGATGCCCCACGTGGTGCCGCTTAGACATCGACATGATCCTTCTGCCTTCAGAAATTTTAAAATGAGTGATGTTTGTGATTTATTGTGTTGTTTAACATTTTTATTGTCGGTAATAATTTTATAATTATTATTAAATATGAAATGATAAATATTTTATTATTATTATTATTATGATCCCTATTATTTTTATTTTTATTAATGAATTTTTATTATTAAAAGAATTGTTTTATCATTATTATATTTTATTACAATTATTCTTATTATTAATATTAATATTATCATGTGTATTATTATAATTATTATTATAACTTATAATATAATTATTATTATAAAAATAATTTGATTTAACTTGTTTTGTTTAGTGGAGAACGGCTTAGGGTTCGGGCAGCAGACCCCCTCCCCCGTTATTTTTTTCTCCTTCTTTCTGTAGCCCTGCACGCCGCCCCCTATTGCCCTTTCCTCGAAACACTGGAGTGCCCCCCTGGATCCCTCATTCTCCCTTCAGCACGCAAGAACACCGCCCCCTAGCATCGCAGCCCATCGTGCCTCCTTCCGGCCTCTTACCTGCAGCACCAGGTCTGTCGCACACCCCCTTGCCTGCTTCAGCCTCGCACCGCCCAACTCCACCAGGTCCGCCGCACCCCCTTTCCTGGTTCGTCCTTACACCACCCCTTCCTCATCTTGTTGTTGTGGCCGACCAGTTGGCCTCCCTTGCAACACCCCTCCTGCTTCGCCGCCGGTGCCCCATTTTCCCCGTAGCATCCGGTCCTCCCTCCTCCTTGCAGCACCCCCTCTATTCGTGCCTCCTATGCACTCCCATCTGGCCTAACACCCCTACTGAAATGCCCCGCACAGCGCCCCGACCTCCGTTCGGCTCATCTGCACCCCTCGGCCTGCCCTGCACCATGCCTCTCGCCCCTCCTAATCCCATTGTGCACTCTCCCTACTGGCCAGGCCCCTCCCCAGCTTCGTTCCACCACCGCACGCCCTCCTCCTGCCTGTTTGTCTACTGTCGCGCACCCGACCAGACCTTCTTGCCTCTTGTTCGCATTTCCCCTTCGCCCAAACCCCTGGACAACCAACCCATAACCCCCCCCCCCCCCCATGTTAGTATTTCGTTATTTTGGGTGTTAAATATCATTAGCTTTTATTATTTAGGGGGTAATCTTGTTTTAGTTGGTTCGATTTTAATTACGTATGGTGGTTTTGGATTCTCTCAGGTGTGGTTGTGGTGTGAATGAGGTTTCGCACCATTTTTGGGTGGTTCGTCAACATCCTAGGTAGGTTTTTATGCGTATAACTTTTGTTTGATGAATTAATTTGTGAGTTTACTTGTTTTAGCATGTTTATTTATTAGTTTTCATGCTACGAATCTGGATTTGTTTGATATTTAATATACATTTGATTTTCTAGTAGCATGTGTATGCATTATGCATGCAATTTTCTATGAAAACACATGTTGATCTTCTTATTAGTGTTTTATAAACTGTGTAAATAGTTCGTTAGAATGTGCAAGGGTGCATTTTGTATTTTTGGATGTGTTTCATATGTAAACTCTTGTTGTACTAGTTAAGATTATTTTATAATTTTTCCAGTTGGTTTATTAAATTATATAGAGGTTGTGAATCATGTTTTAATATGGTTTTTGTGTAAATTTGGTTTTAAAAGAGGATTATGGATGCGTTTTTGGTGTAAAAGCCTTGTGGAGCTTCTTTAATTTGTTTTATAAATTATTTTAATGGTTTATTTAATTGTGTATGAAATGAAAAACATGTTTGGGGTAGGTTTTTGTGTGTGTTTGGTTTTAAAAGAAGATTTGAGTATTTTGGTATAACACCTTTTGGTATTTCATGGAATTGTTTTATAAAATTTTAAATGATTTATTAAATAACATGGATACTTCGAATTTGGTTTTGAAAACGTGTTTAGGCGCACGTACTTTTAAATGTTAATTTCATCATGTCATGCGCTTTTTTCTGGTTTTTCACTCTATTGTTTTCTTAAAATGGTCCGGTGTCTCTTTAAAATAATTAGTGAGTTATTTTGGCATTGCGTGGTTTTTTGTAAACACTTTGTGGTTTTTAAGGGGGTTTAGTAAATGGTGGTGATGGTGTGGGTTGTGTCGAGGTTGTGTTCGCGCTGTTTGTTTATTAGAATTATTTTAAGTCTGTGTTCATGTATTTTATTTATCTTTGTGGTTGCAGTGCGTTGGTAAGGTTTTTCCACGATCATGTCATCATCATCTTGCATGATCTTTCGCGCCCATGCGAGGCATGTCGCGTTGTCGTGACTGTTCTGTGAGTCAAGGTAGGTCCCCAAATGAACTCACCATTAAATTTAGAATTTATTAATTGCTTGATGTTTTATTAATTTTAATGAATGAGAAATAAAATAAGGTAATTAGTTTTTAAATGATTATTTGGTGTGAAAAGAACCGTTTATTTTATACCAAACACTTGAAAATATTTATTGACGGGCGGACACCCAGTATTGAAAGAATGCTCATTTGGACTTTAGACATAATTCACAGATTTTCAAATGTACTTCTAGTTTTAAAGATAAGTGATTTCTTCTGAACAAGTGTTTTGGGTTTTCTCGAGAAATGAGGTTTTTCTTTAAAATTGGTGAAGGCCCATTTGGCACTTTAATAAAATAAATTATTTTGGAAAACCCATTTAGGTGTTATCTTTGGTGTGTGTTGATTGTGTGAGCTGTATGTGATGTTTGTGCATCATGATTGATTGAATGGAATTGTTGACTCACCCCTCTTTTATTATATGTGTTGATGTGAGAACCTGGAATAGTGAGTGAATCTTCTGAGAACGATTGCTGCACTAGTTTAGATTACGCACTGGCTAGTGGCCCCATAGCAGGGGAATACTGTTTTATTACTACTATGGGGATTGGTCCCCTCAGTTAGGACATGTAGGGCTATGCCGAGCTTTAGGGATTTATGACGTCATAGAGTTAGGGAAATCCTTCAGGATGAGTCAGATGTATAGTACGTTCTGGATTGTTCACGATCTCCTAGGTTCGACCCATGTTTTCATTATTGTTTGTTTGTATGTGGCGGATGATTGAGAGGTCTAGTTCGGTTGTTGGCCCATGTGTTCCACTTTCTCCATTGCCCTTAGTGTGTGTTGTGTGTGGTTTTCCTTTTGACCAACAATTAAAATTTGGATTTATAAATTGTTTGCAAAAGTGTTTTAAAATGCAATGCATCTATTTCTTCCAAACACTAAACTTGTTCTTAAATTAAAAAGGTAAATGGACTGTTACTTGTTTTAGAAATGAGACTGTGTGTGTGGAAAACAATATTTTATATAATTTAGTTCAAACCTGGAATTGATAAATTATTTACTTAATGGTATGTGCATTGGGAATAGAATTAGTCTGGCCTACCTACTGAGTTTTAATACTCACACCTATAGTGTTTTTATATTTTTAGTTTCTATTGCAGGTTGACTTGAGCTCTCTCATTGTGGGCGATATTTGGTTGTGGACTGGTGAGCGACTCTCAGAGTCGTGAGGAGTTTTGGTCGTGTTCAGGTTAGTTGTTGTTGTTTGTTGTTCCTTATTTTCATATTGTTTATTTAATTTGTGTTGTTTGATTTTCTTTCTATTACTTTGTTTATTTTCTTTCGGTGAAATCATTCCCTCTTGCTCTCTTTGATGCCCTGGTTCTTGTTGCCAGCCCTGGAGGATCGGGAATGCCTATCGGGCCATGTCGTGGGCCGGCTCGGATGACTGGTTCAGGGACGACCTGGGTTGGTTCGTGATAGAAGTGAGGATCATTGCTATCATTATTTCTAATAGAAAATAAAATTTAGCTTCTAAAGATGTTAAGAATCTAATATTTAATGAATAATATAGGAAACCATAATTTTAATAACCTATCATAAATACATTTAATGTAGAAGGTAGAGGATGGTCACCCAACTAGAAGATGAGTAGGAAAAAACAAGAAGAAAAGAGATTATAGTATAGGTTAGTCTACAAGACATTGACCTTCTTGATGAAATTTTATAATAGGGGGAATCTCAAGAAAGTTTTCAAGGATATGAAATAAAACTCTAGAAAATCAGTTTCTAGATGTTATAGTTCATTTAATTCATTGAAAAATAGAAACTTGTTATTAAGTGTTCATGATCTGATAGATTCATGGGTAGTAGATTTCAGGTCATCATTCCATTTCACATTATAGTAAGGTTGCATGGATAATTAGGTATCCAAAAGATCTAACATGGTATACTTGGTAGATGGAGAAGATATTAAATTATTTGGTAAGGGTTGTGTGAATATCTAAATGGTGAATAGATTCATACTGAAGTTTAAGGAATGTCATCATATCACTAGCTTATAGAAAATTTTTATTTATTTTGGATTGATGAAAGAAAAATTATATCATATAAAATCTTATAGTGGTGTATATAAATTTACTCAAGGATCAAGGGTTGTGCCAAGGGGTGTTAAGGATAAGACCTTGAATCTGAAAAGAAGTTTATATGAGAATTTGATGGATGAAAATACAACTATCAGAATTTTGAAGCTATGACATGATCAGCTTGGTCATATTAGTGAGAAGAACCTAAAGTTTCTAGTAGTAAAGGGATTACTAAAGATAAATCATACCGACATTATAAATTAAGATATTCATATACTTGAAAATAGATTAATTTTACATTTAATGTGAATATATGGAAGCCTCACTGCTGAAATCAAGAACATTTTCATAGAGGTTCATTATATTTTGTCACTTTTATTAATGATGCTACTAGAAAAGTTTAGATATAATTTATAAATCATATGCCTAATGTTTTTTACCTTTTCATCAAATTAATATCCTTGGTAGAAAGGGATATCATAAGTATGAAATTTATTAGGTCAAATAATAGTGGTGAATATAGAATAAATGACTTCAAATAGTACTTCTAGGAGAAGGGAAATAGACAGCAGAAAACTATTCTTGATACATCGGAACATAATGGTATGGTGGAATATATGAAAAAAAACTCTAACTATGAAGTCATGAAGTTTGATTCTGCATTCTGGTATGTATAATGAAATTTTGGTGGAAGTAGTGAATTTTATTTTATATTTATCCCATTGGAGTCCATTGATACTAGTGGGATAGAATATTTCAGAACATTTATGGTATGATAAAGAAATGGAAATTCATTATTTGAAATTTTTCAAAATTTTATCATATATTCACAAATATGCTAAAGATGAGTAAAATCTTAAGACAAAGTCTCAAATTTTATTATTTGTTAAATATTGATATAGGAACTTTGGATATAGACTCTAGAAGGAAAATCATTGAAAGATTATCCAAGATTTAAATGTTATATTTAATGAGAGGGTTTTATAAAAAGACTTGAACTTGTAGGATGTGTAAATTGGTCTAAAAAATCAAATTGAAATGTTTAAGTTATTGTGGATGGGAATAATATAAGTATTATAGTAATGTTACTTTTATATATTTGTTTAAGTAGTCCAAAAAATAGGCAAGTAGAACATATACTTGAATGATCAATAGTGATAAAGGTACAAACCATAAATTTGGAAGTTTTGACTTTGAAAGTTAAAGCACTAGAATATATAGCATCAAAAGGAAGAAATCATATATTGAAGTATATAATTCTTCCTAAACCACAAGATCAGTTGTAATATATGTCCATTAATTCCACATTATACTTCAAATAGATGGTGTAGAACTCAAGGGCCCAAAAGTAGTGGCTTCGCTTAGGGATTTTGGTAAGTGGAAGTTTGATTTGGAGAAAAATGGATTTTTTATATTCAAATGAGACCTAGGAGCTAACAAAAATTCCATATGGAAATAAAGAAAGAAAGAATAAATGGGTTTTCTAATTAAAATAAGAAGTCAAATAAAATAAAATATATAAATCTAGATTGGTGGGAAAAGACTTTTATCTCAAAGAGGGAGTGTAATTATCTATGATATTCCCACCATTATTAAAAACATACGACCATCTGGATAGTTTTGATCATGGATTCTATGCATGACTTGTGTTTAGAAAAATGGATATAAAAACTATGATTCTTCAAGGTGATTTAAGAGAATACATTTTCATTAATTAGTCATCTTTTTTAAGGTTAATTGGAAAAAATAATTACTGTGTTATATTAAACATATACTTTATGTTTTGAAAAAATCACCATGTCAATGTAACCAAAAATTTGATGATGATATGGTTGAAAAGGGATATAATTAAAGAAACTGATATCACTATTATTATAAAAAAGATTTGGAAGGATGGTTTCTTTATTATTTTTCTTTTTTATGTTCATGGAACACTTCTAATAGTACCATGAATTCTAAAAATCATGTAATTTATGTTTTTGTTGTCTTTAAATGAAGGATTTTAGTGTTGAAATAAAGATTATTGATATAAGGATTGAAAGAGATATAATTACATGGAATTTAGTGTTTTATCAATGGTAATGCATCTAAAAGGTCATAAAGTGATTTTTAATGACTATATATACGTTAGTTTCAACTCCTCTAGTTATGAGCTTTAAATTTTCCAAGGTGAAATCACATCAAAGAGAATATGAGGTGTGATACATGGAAAAGGTTTAATTTTTTTTAATTCTTAATTTAATTGTATGAAATGGTATTCACTCATTGTTTCATTGAATTTATAGTGGGATCTGTCGATCAGTTTATGGTAAATATGGGGAAGTGTTGGTTAGAGTAGAGTACTCAAGAGGGGGGTTAATTGAGTATCTATAAAAAAATCTGTTTGAAAATTTTTCTTAGAAAGTTCCCCAATAAAAATAAATATATCCCAATTAATCAAGGTAATACAGTTATGAAATATTTATTGTTCAATTAACTTCTCAGAAGATTGATTAATTCTTAGTAATATCAATAAGAGTTTTTGATATTACTTTTAAAGCTATTCTAATAAGGAAAAACAATTATAACTTATGTCCAAGATTAACAATCAAAGAAAATAAAGTGATTTGTGAATTATACAGTAAAACATCGAAAACTAAATTAAACAACACATCAAATATAAAACAAGTGGTTCAGTCTCAAGCCGAGACCTAATCCACTACACTTGGTGATCACTTGACACCAAGAAGTTTATATTAATAAACTTGATCCACACACTGGATCGGGGTAAACAATTGTGCACAGGACTGTCCAAGTCACGCGACTTCTTCCATAGATATTCATGGGTAAAAACTACCAGGTCACATAGGTACCTCTTCCACACTTATCAGTGGGAGTAAAAAAGTGTAAAAATATATAAGAGGAAGTATATCTTGTATCCTTCAATTTAGTATAGGAGAATGTGTGTGTTTTAATACAGACACACACACACTACTCTAAATATATAATCAATACACAATAGAGAAAAGATTATGAGATAAAGTTAGAAGTTCTTGGAGTGTTATTCCATGCAGCACTGGACTTCTTAGATGAAGCGGAAGCAAGTATAGAGTCCTCTTGTGAGAAACAAAGTATCGCATGTCTGGTTCTCTAGTTTACATTTAGATTTTACTTGTGTTATTTTTGGATTTTGTATTGTAAATATGTTCTTAACACTGATATATGGTATGCCAACTTTTTGATTTGTGAAGGCTTCGTGAGTTATTTAGATTTATCTTATTGAATGTGTCATCTCTTTTCTCAAGAATGCTCATACTTCTGCTTCTCTACCACATTTTTGTTTCAAGGCCATGCTTTTTCTTTTTATTCAAGGAGTGCATGTGTTGAAGATGATATGATGCATGTATTCTGCACCTCACACCATGTACTATCAGGTGACATGTCTTCAAAGAAATATTAATTATTTCAGTGCATTTAAAAGACTCAAATATAACCATTAGAAATTAAATTGAAAACAATAAAACATATTAAAGAATGGTTCCATGGTCTGTCTGAAAATGGTGTCACTTGGAAACGGTGTCACCATGAAACGGTGTCTTCTTATTTTCCATTGAGCAGTGAGATAGTTATGATTGCATAGTTCTATAAAGATCAGGAATTGGTAGCACAGATGAGGTGTTAGGATCACAGTGTCTGGTCCTTTTCCAAAATTCGAATGGTGTCTTGGAAAGGAACCGGTGTCGTAGACTTCAAGGTATGTAATCTTATGAAAACTCAATCCTAATATGTCTTCTCAAATGAAACATTCATTCCACCCTATGATACTTTCATTACAAATATTACCTAATTGGGTTAACCTATAACTCATTCATTTTGAACTAGGATATCGAATATCATTTTCCTATTAGGGTCTCTAAACATACTATAAAATTGTTCTCATATCCTTTATAATGATTTATAAAGAGTGTATAATTTACTAGATAATTTCCCTGGGAGTTTTTAGCCAAGTATGAAGTCTTTAACCCATTCATCTTGGACTGATCAAATATTGAGTTAAAAATCTTCAAGAATATTTTAGGGTGATTATCCCTAGGTGCATCTATGCCAAAATCACATTCACGTTCTAGTATCCAGATAAGAATTATAATTCCAGGAAATCCATATACTCAAAACTTCACCAAAATTTATGTATGTTATCATACACTTAGTCTATTACATTATACTTTTTCATAGGTTTTTCAATAAATTTATAATATCCTAATACCAAAAAATAACTAAAATAATCCCAAAAATAACTAAACTAATCCTAAAAAAATAACTAAAACTTTCTTTCATACCAACTAAGGCACCCTAGACCTACACTCCCAGATCTTGTGCTAAAAAATGTCTTCTAACAATTTATTTGATACAAAAAAAGATAAAAATATCTTTCTTTTACATCATTTTAATAAGGAAAACATTATATCTCAAATATAGTCACACAATACAAAGAATTTAAGGTTTAGTATCTTTAATAATCAACTATATAAGAAACTTATTTTATGATACTTTTGAACATTTCTCCATAATGTAACCCCACTAGACTCTCTTCTTGATTCCTCATAATTTATAATCATATTCATAAACTAGGTAATGGAAACATAAGAAGGGGGTGAGCTTAGATTCTCAATAATAGAAAAATTTTCAACATGTCATAAAGGGTTAGATCATAACCATATGATAAAACATGAGTAGGGGATACATATATTATTAAAAAGAACATGTAACAAAAAGAGTTATCCATAAACCATTATAGAAAAGTGTGTAATATAAAATTAGAAAACATATACAATGGAATAATAGTGTAGAAATATGAGATAATAAACATGATCCATGGAAAATAATTATAGGAATAAATATATGGCATGTTGTGGAAATTTAGCATGATAATAAACAGTGGAACAATAATAAGATTAGGTAATCATTACATGGTGTCTTAGGAATCAAAAACCTTTAACCCACTAATAAATTAGGTTTTTCAAACCTATAATGTAAAGATAATTAGGTTTCAAAAACCTATAGTCCATTAGTGAATTAGGTTTCACAAACCTATGGTCTATTCGTGACATCTGTTTCACAAAACTACAGTCTATTTGGGGTTTAGGTTTCACAAAAATATGTTTCATTAATATCTCATGAGATGTAGAACATTAACCAATTCATTTTAGGGTGATATAGGAACCCAACCATAAAATAGATATATATATGTGTTCCATTTTATACCAACAATTCTTCATATCATAAAGAACCCATGGAAATAAAAATTCTTTTTGTAATGCTTCAAGATAGTGTCACCAAAATTGACCTTGGGAATGTAAATAGTGGATATCGTTCAATAAACTGAAAAGAGAATTTTATTAGAAAATTTAAATGGTGATTCAGGAAAAATAATTTCCAAGGAAATAAATCCTTTATATATGAGTAGAAAAATAAAAGCAAAATAATAAAATATTTTTTATAAAATTCATTAATCTTTGGCATAAAATATGAAGTTAAAATTTTTGTGAAAAGCATTTTCCAATCTGGTGAAGTGATTTTTTTGAAATAATTTACTTTTAAAAATAAATTTAAATATTGGATCCTTTATAAAACATAAAAAATATCTCAAGGAAATGTGGAGTTAAATATAAAACAAAGGAACATGTATGGAAAAACTTTTAAATATATTAAAATATATTTACTAAAATCTCACATCATTAAAAGTGTAATGAAACTATATTTTGAAATTGGAAAAAGTTAAATTTTAAGATAAAAATAGGTAACACATAATTATGTTTCCAAATATAAAGGAGAACATTGGTAGGAATATAAAACAATGTTATGGAATACAAAGAGTTTACTCGGTAAGGATGATAATTATTCTAAAAATTATTATACTTTTATGTGAAATAAATTCATCATGGAAGAATATTTGAATGAAAATTTCATTTTACCTAGAGGTGAAGAGAAAATTAAATTTAATATAATTTTATTTTTGAATAACCCAATAATGGAAGAAACAAGTTTAAGAAGAAATATCAGAATTCAAATAAAGAAGTTTAGGGTTATCGATATCCTTTATAGCATAAGAAACACTTTAAAACCCCTTTAAATAGAGGCCCTGAAATTGAACTTCAAATACCATGAATAAAATATAATTCATGATAATTTATATCCAATGTGAATTATAAATAACATTTTGATTAAATTAGGTGTAAAAACAAAACATGTATCAAATAAAGTAAATTGAGATGAAAAATTATAACACTTTGAGTTTTTATATAAAAAATTGGAAAAATTAAATTTCATTAATAGATATCACAACACAAAATAATAAATTATCTTTAATTACACACAATAATTAGTTTCTTTGATAGATTTCATTATATAAAGGATCATGTTTTACCTCACAACAATATATTATTAATTTTATTATTTAATATATCACATATTAGTTAGAATAGTAGGGTTGAATAGGATAACTAAATTATCAAAAAATATATTTTACAAAATTTTATTATTTATCCATTTATTATAAATAATATAAGAATCATTGAAAATAAAAACTACTTTTTAAAAAAAATGTATTTTTTCTAAAAGATGTTTTAGTCACGCATTGCACACATAATTTAAAATTAATTTTTAACACAATTATAAAATTAATTTGATAAACTAAAATTAATATTTTTAATAATCAAGTAAAAATTATCTTAGGGTAATTTTTTGGTAATTTTTTGAAATATTTCATTTTTCAATGAATGGTAAAAAATATTGAATTTTAATTGAAAACGACATTTTATATTAAATAATTTATGATGTTAAATTATATTTTAAATTGGTTTTAAAGTAAAATTAGTTTAATTTTATATAAATTAATCAAATTCATTTTATTAAAATAATTTTAATTTTGAATTTTTATATTAAAATATTTTAAACTTATGAACTTTTTCTCTTTAAAAACTTGTTTTCTCATCACATTTGCGGAATTAATTTCAAATTAATTTCTTTTCACTTATGTAAATTGAAATTGGGAAGCATTATTTCATATTTTTAATATTCATAATTTTTAGTTTCTAATAATTTAAACTTAATTTTTAACCAAAATAAAAATTAATTACCACGATTAAGGAAAAAATGAATTTACCAAGGGGTTAAACAAAGAATATTAGGGTAAAAATGACCTACCAACTTATAAAACACTCATTTTATGGCCATATTTATCTCTTATAGGTTCAATAATTTCTCATTTTGGAATATTTTTTCATGACAAAAAAGTGGGTAAGATAGAATCTTTTCAAAATTTACAATTTTTCTACTCACCTCACTTATAAAAGGTCACCCCATCTTCTAACTTACTCACACCATAAACCCCATTTGTTTTAGCTAACCCTTGAAAAAAGCACAACACAAATTCCCTCCTATCATCCTATAAGAAATATTTTTCGCATAAATCTAACCTACGAAGGTTTTTTGTGAAATTTTAAGTTGGATACTCGAAGAAGATGTAACTTTCAACAACGAGCATTTTTGTTCTATTTATTCCACTTATTCCTTAAATTCTTATTATAACATGATGATATAATAACATAATTATATTACATATACATGTATATTTTTATATTAATTTTATTACCTAAAACTATATCCACTTCCATTAAATGAGTTACGAAATCATCGTTTTTGTGTACTATGGACTACCGTCTCACGAACTGATGTCATTCATTTGTCCGTTTCCACTGCTAAAGGATACAAATAATATTGAATTATTTATTTACATATGATATTTATGATATTATTATGATTATATAATTATTATATCAGTCATAACTTCATGATTTTCATTTTTTGGAATATGATAATGTCACTCGTGTATATCGTGGACTACCGCCTCACAAAGTGTTGTGGTTTGTTTTTCGCGAACGTTTTACAAGAAATATAATAAGTATAACGATATGTGATATATATTAAATAATTATTATATTAATAATAGATATATCATTCTGAAAATATAATATAACATTTTCTTTTCATACATTTCACTCACTGAAAGATGGTAACATCGTTCGCGTACGTGTGGACTACCGCCTTCACAAAGCGATGCGACTCTCTTTTCGTCACCACACCACATGGATCAAATGTATAAGTATAATAAAATAAATAATATTGTATTTATGATATTCTGATAATTATGTAAAGATAATTTATTATTTAACTCATTTTCATAATTATCATTGAAAATGGAAATGTTACTTATGCGTACGTACGGCCTACCGTCTCCATGGTCGTAACGTACTTCATTTCTCAAAATTATCATTAATGATTGGTCCTAAAATTATAATTGATGTAAAAATATGATAATTATTTCATTATAATTATTATATAAGTGATCTAAACCTAATCAAATAAATATTTCTGAAAATAAAAAATCTAGCCATATACGAAAAAAAAGGAGTTTTTACCTAAAAACAAGACTTTAACATGGAATTAATAAAAAAATTTAAGAAAATAACACAATTAAATAATATATGGTATTATATAAATAAATTTTATTATTTAATATATTTTTAATGAAATTATATTTATTATACAAGAGGTCCGTACGAGTGTGACGGAATTCGAGACTTATGGTAAGGAGTTTCTATCTCACTTTTTAATTTTATGAGTCTCTTTCCCTATTCCCCACCTATTTATTTTATGTGGTGTTCATAATACCAAAAAATTTATTTTATGAAAATTATAATTAGAATTATTGGGATTTACATATCTATTTTATTATCTCTATTTTATGGTATTTATTATTAAAACTTTACCAAAACGGTAATGGATTTTTTTTCTCAATTTCCTTCTTTGAGACATATGTTATGTTATGAAAATATATCATTTTATGAGGTGTGTATAAAGAAATTTTTACATGTAATATCATGAATTTATTTGTAAAAATTATATTTTAAACTTTCATTTGATTTTATAATTTCATGGGGCTTACGATACAAGGTAACCAAAGTGGTAAGGGTTTTATGTTACAATCTCATTGTTTATCATGATTGTTTATTATTACATATAAAATAATGATATCACATGTTTTAACTCTAAATAATTCTCATTAATTTTCTTATTATTTTATTATTGAGGAAATATTCAATTATTATAACCATTTATCAACTCTTTTTTACTTAAAATAATTAAAAAAAATGTTGTTAAGAAAAACTAATATTATTTATTTCTTAGGTCAGAAATCCTTTTTATTCCAAATTTTTTTTCTAAAAATAATTTCAAAAAATGTTTAATTGTTATAAATATAATTTATTAAAGAAAATATTAACCATTTTTTAAATTTTAAAAAAAAATTGAAAATAATCTTCATGCCATTTTCCAATCAATACACGTTTGGATTATATCGAAAATGTTAAATTAATCTTCTTTTTAATGTTTATAACAATAAAGGAATTTTAAAAATTCATATAGTTTATTCAAATATTAATTTATAATTTTTCATGGTTTTTTTCAATGAAAATATTTTTCAAAATGTTTCATGTTTTATAAAAAATCATAAAGTGAAGTATATTTTCTTCAAGAAATGTTTTAAATGATTTTTAAATATTCCTTTATAAGTTTACATAGTTATTTTCAAAGAAAAAAATTAAAAAAAAATTAGTTTAAAAAAATAAATTTTTAAAGGATTAATATTTTCCTCAAGAAATGCCCCAAGTAATCTTTCAAAATTATTTTCCATTTGTGATAACATACATTGATTTTACATATGTTTTACTAAGAATATGATCCAAGGATACCATTATTATTATTTATTTGAATATATTATGTTTATGATGTAATAATGTTTATGAAACACATTTGTCTTCCATTATTTATACAATGAGGAAATATGTGTTAAAACCTTTTCTTTTTATGGGTTATTATTTGATGAAACGTTTATTAAGCCTGTCTCTTTTCCATGGGTTATGATATGATGAAATGATTATGATACCCTTTTAATTTCATGGGTTATGATATAATTAATGTTTATTATCTCATGTTACAAATAAATATGGTTTCTATTGTGCGACATGTGGTATTATATCTCCCTCAAATTAATTGGGTAATGATAAATGTTCTATGAGATCAAAGGACACCTTAATCCCGAAAAGAAGGTTACATGGGTTGTTATCCCATGCCTAAAAAATAGAGCACACATGTGGTTTGACTCATCCTAAAAAGGAAGGTACATGGTTGGTCAACCCAAGAATGAAAGAGGGTACATGAGAGGCCATCCTACGCCTGAATAAGGTAAATGGGTGGTTATACCAAGCCTAAAATGTTATGAATGTCTTGGTGGGTAGCCTTGAAAAAATATTTTTCAATGATTATATGAATGCCAAAAATATATGCTTATTCCAATTTCATTCTCTCATGGATCATGTTATTTAATTTCCTTATGATTCATCCCTTATGAAATGTGAATCTTTATGCCATGACACATTTTTATGTACTATGAAAATTTGGTTTTTATCTTCATAAGTTATGTTCATCATCATGTACCATTATTCTTATCTTTTGATTTTATATTATCATAGATTGATATCTCTTAAGTTTACCCTTACAGAGTATATAATCACTATATTTATTATTTTTCAATTCCTAAGGTTATGAAGAAAGTATTTATATAGGGTATGTCTATGAAGACTACTAAATGAGAAAATTATTTTAGAAAAAATGAATATATTTCACCAAATTAGATTATTGTGTTCCATGTTTCCAATGGAACTAAACTATTATGGTCCTCAAGAGTTCTTTTTTTTAATTTAATTAATATTAATCTAAAAATATTTAATATCCATTTATGATAATCCTGGTTCATTATAGTTGGTATCAAAGGAAATATTTCGTTATCCTTTAAAATTTATGATGTGAAAATATTAATGAGATACCTAGGGATTAATCTAAGGATATATCTTGGGATGTCTCCAAGGATAAGTCTAAGGATGAGCCAAGTTTTAGGAAAATGTATTATAATTTTTCTAAATGATATAGAAAGTGTTTTATATGAAATTCTATCCCTTTCTGGATACAACAAGTGGATGTGTCTCTAGAACAGATGTACCTAGGGGTAAAAACTATGAAAAATAGTGTTTAGATTGACTCAATCAAGAACTAGTGCATGACAAAAGTTCTTACTGCACACCTGGTTTGACATTATTAGGGAAATTATTTGGAAATTCACACTCTTTAAAATCCATTTCAAAGGATTTAAATAGATGATGACCATAAATAACCTCTGATAAAACTAAGGTGTCATATCTTAAAAATAATGTTTCATGGTTTAGACATCCTAAAAGTGATTTTCATGATTATGGGGTTCCCCACTCTAGGTAGTGTGTATCACACTATATTTTTGGTTTCATTAAATGGATGGAACTTTAAGTAACCATATTAATGCAGTATTAAATGGACAATGAAATGATTTTACTCCTAAGAAACAGAATGTTATGGGAGATGAAATAAAAAACTCATTGATATGATCACACAACTTTCTCAAGATATGAAAAATGGTGAACATACAAATGAGAAAAGGAGCGTAAATTTTATTTTGAGGTCTTCTTGAGTAAACTCTAACCTTATTTCAACGGTTCCTATCATCCATTAGTTACTGAGTACTGGTTCAGTACCATTTAAAAGATATTTTTTGTTCTCCAATGTTCAAATCATGAAATAGAAACTTTGGTTTCCTACTTTCTAGAATGTGAGGTGGATTAATGGTGTAATCTTATCAATAATATGAGGAAATGATAATAAATTCACTCCATGAAGTTTGATGAGTTTAAAATCTTATTTTTTTAATAATTACTTTCCCAGTATTCGCCATAAAAATGGAAAAGTAATTCCTAGAGTTTAATCAGAAGGATTATAAATCCTTTGGTGCCTATGAAGAAAATTTTCAGGACATATGAGTTAATATGTGGGTAATATCCTTCAGTTATAAATTAATGTTAACCAATTATTCAGTGGCATAAAACCAAATCTGTTAAGGGTGTTAGACATAAAAGAATTTAAATACTATGAAGAGATTTTTTGATGTGATATCAATATGGAAATGGAGGGTGGAGTTACGCATCAATCTCATGATTTTGATAAAAATATAAAAATTTAATTAAAAGGAAAATCCAATAACCCTAGAGAGAAGAAGATGATATTTCCTTTATACTCAAAGTTTGGGAAGAAACATGGATTGAATTGTCTTAATGGTACTAGTAAATGTTTTAAGTGTGTAAATTAATTTCATTGATTAGTTGAATACTGAAGTGATGGGAAATGATATCTAATGATGTGAATAATGAGAAAACCTCAAAGAATACACCTCTAACACTTTAGTGATTCAATTTATAGTAGTTTAAAAATTATGTTAATAAGTTCCCAAATTTGATGTTTTAATAATGGTGATCAACACCAACAACCTATAAAGTAAAAGAATAAAGGAAAGGCTTATGTAATCATAAAGGTTAAATTGAATCATGACAAATAGGGAACACTAATCCTACCACCCTTAGTTGGTAATTTAATGTTTGATCTTTTATTAATGATCTCTATGAAAATATTATTTTTCACCCTTTAGTGGAATTTTATGTGATTATCTCCATCTACATGAATTATGGAATAATGAAATCACAATTGATATTATATCAATACAATTGTTAACCCATGATTCCAATGGAAATTTTAGTTGTATAAGATAGGTGATTATTTAAAGAATAAAGGGCGGATTATCTTTTGGAAGAATATATGTCTCTAGATATGATTAACTTAAGATTTATGGATATCATCATGAGTTTATGAGTTTAAGGTTGATCATAAGTTCAAATTAATTTACATCCCTTTTGAGGTTTTAATGTTATGGGAGTTTATCAAGATTAAAGATATCATAAGATACATTTATAGTAATGAAACACATTGGTTTTATATATTTAAAAATTTATTTGAGGAGGAATGTCTCTACACTTTGTGAAAATATGATTAAAGGTTATTCTAAGATCTTATCCTATGGATTTGAAAGTTGGTTAAGAACAACACCATTATCAGTTTGAGTTTTCTTACAATGATATTTTTCAGGTGAACCTTTAGATGGATCCTTATGAATCTCTTTTGGAAGAAAATGTATATCTCCAACGTACTAGAATGAATTCGTAGAAAGAAAGATATTGGAACCGGAGAAGATTTATGATATAGAAAAGAAGGTTAGGTTCATTCTGAAACATGTAAGGAATACAAAAAATTGACATAAATGTAATGCTAATAATTATAAATGTGATCTAAAATTTGAAGTTTGTGATAAGTTCCTTTTCTGAATTTATCCAAGGAAGAAAGAAGTTTAAACTAAGAACTAGGTATATTGTTACTATTAAAATAATTGATCATATTAGGACAGTAGATTATTTCTTCATTCTTCCACCAGACCTCTATCAGGTCCATGATGTTTTCCATGTATCTCTCCTTGGAAATTATATACATAATCCATAACATGTACTCAGAGGTCGTACCATAGGAGCATGATATTTCTTATGAGGAACAACAGATGGAGATTTGGGATCATATAGATAAATTTATACAAAATAAGACCACTCACATGGTCATATTTTTTTGTGTGGAACGACTAGTTTTAGGAAGCTACATGGGAACTTGAGAATATGTAGAGGCATAAGTATCCTCATTTTGTTGTATTAGAGTGATGAATTTTGAGTGTGAAATTCATTTTAAAAGGGGTATAATATATCACCTAGAGATTTTATGAAATTTTTTCAAATAAATTAAATTTATTTTATAGAATTAATTATACTAAATATTGATTTATCTTGTATTACATAGAACAATAACTATATTTGATTGATTTAATTACAAGCAAGACTGAGTTTTAATAAACAACAATATACTATTAACATTATTATTTACATATTTCCTAGCCATTATAATGGTGTGTATGAATAAGATTTAAAAAAATATAAAAATACATGGTTTACACACATTTATTGTTTATATATTTATTATATTTAAAATAATTATTATTTAAAAGAAAAATAAAAGTTTTTCAAAAAAATGTTATTTTTTTCAAAAATACGGTTTAGTTGTACGTCACAAATAATTTAAAATTAAATTTTATCACTTTTATAAAATTAATTTTATAAAATAAAATTATTTTTTATAATATTCATTTTAAAATTATCTTAGGGTGAATTTTTGGGATTTTTTTTAAATATTTCATTTTTTATAAATAGTGAAAATTACTAAATTTTAATTGAAAATAGACTTTTAGTATAAATAATTTATAATGTTAAATTATATTTTTAATTGTTTTTAAAGTATAATAATTTAAATATTAAATCAATTAATACAATTTTATTCATTTAAATCATTTTTATATTGAATCTTTATTTTAAAACTTTGTAAACTTTTGAACTTTTTCTCTCTAAAAACAAGCTTTCCCATCACGTCTCTGAGATTAATTTTAAATTAAAATTTTCCAATTATGTGAATTTAATTTGTAAAAATTTATTCAATGTTTCTATTCATAATAATTTATAAAATATAATAAGTTTTAATTAATTTTTGACCAAAATTAATAGTGAAAATAGTAAAAATTAATTATCACGGTTAAGGTAAAAATGGATTTACCATGGAGTTAAACTAAGTATGTTAAGGTAAAAATGACATAAATGTTTTTCAAAAACTCATTTAATGTCCATATTTCCACCTTATATCTTCTATTTTTTATAATATACAAATTTTTAATCTTTTGGAACCATAAAAATGTGGGTATAGTTGAGTCTTTTAAAAAACTTACATGTTTTACACTCACCTAACTTATAAAAGACCACCCCTCTCTTATTTAAATAACACCTTAAAAAAACTTTGGTTTGAAAAATAACTTCATAAATTTCTTAGCCTCATATTATAAGCCTTATGTTTAGAATAAATCTAACCTAGGACAAATTTTGAAGAAAATGTAAGGACGATACCTAAAAAAGAGCTAACGTACATCAACTAGTGTTTTTGTTTTATTTATTCCTCCAACTCCTAAAATTATTATTATTACATTATAATAAAATAAAATTGTTATATTAAATATAATTATATGTTTTAATTTTAATTACATGACCTAAAATCATCTCCACTTCCATCAAATGAGTTATGAAATCATCGTTTGTGTGTACGGAGGACTACCGCCTTGTGAACTAATGTCATTCATTTTTCCATTGAAACCTATCAAGGATTAAAATAATGATGTATTTATTGTTTATATATTATATTTATGATATTATTATTCTTATTTAATTAAAATATAACACATAAATTAATGATTTTTATTTCCTAGAAAGGCAATAATGTCGCTCATGTGTGCGGCGGACTACCCCCTCACGAAGCGATGTGATTTGTTTTTCACTAATTCTTTTCATGGAAGATAATAAAAATAAATATATATGATATACATGAAATAATTATGATATTAATAAAATATTTATCATAATTAAAATATAATACAAAATTTTATTTCATACTTTTTCCCTCACTGAAAGATGATAACATCGTTCGTGTATGTGTCGACTACCATCTTCATAAAGTGATGTGACTCTCTTTTCATCACCACACCACATGGATGATATGTGTAAATATATTTAAAGAAATAATATTTTATTTATAATATTTTTATTATTCTTTAAATATAATATATTACTTACCTCCTTTCCATAATGATCATTGAAAATTGGAAACATTGTTCATGCAAACGTAAGGCCATTTTTCACCATGATCGTAACATACTTAATTTATCAAAACTATTATTCGTGATTATTATTAAAATTATAATTGATGTATAAATATGATAATATTTTAATTATTATTAATATTTAATTTATGTAACCATGATAAAATAAATAGTATTGAAAATAAAAAATCTAGACATATATGAAAAACAAAGCGGTTATTACCCAAAATATGACCTTAACATGGAATTGTTAATAAATAGGCAATAAAAGTACATAAGTAAATAATATATGGAATGATATATAAGTTTTTTTCTATAAAATATTTATAATAAACTTATATTTACTATAAATGAGTTTTTTACTAGTATGAAGGAAGTCGATACTTATGACAATGTATTTTCATCTAACTTTTTACTTTTGTGAGACACGTGACATATTTTCTACCTATTTATTTTATGTGGTGTGTCTAATTACTATAAATGTATTTTATTATTATAATAATGAGAATTATTTTGATTTATATTTCCATTTTAGGATCTATCTTCTATGGGGTTTAAGGTTAAAACTTTACCAAGATGGTAAGGATTTTTTGTCTCAATTTTCATTCTATGAGACATATGTTATGTTATGAACATATATCCTTTTACGAGGTGTGTATAAAAACCCTTTAAAAGTTGGGGGAAAATTATTTTTTTATTATTAAATTAAATACCTCATTAATTTTGGGAAGAGGGAGACCCATTGTATAGCTCGTAGGCCTAAGGCCAAGTGTCCCATGAACATGGACCAAATGCATAGTGCAACATCATGCTTACATCATCCTACCTATGTCACATGGCCTATATAACAACCTTCATAAAGAATGCATGTATTACCACATACCTGTGATATTCTTGCATCAATATCTACATTATAAATCCCCTAAAGGGATTTTTAGGATTTAAAGCCCAATATTTTAGATGGAGGATTATGGGGTTTACAACTCAGGGACCACCCCAACTACATGTATAAAACCCCTTTGACATTTAATATCCTTAATTTATTTATCCTCATGATATTTTAAAGTTTCATTTGATTTGATCCTTTCATTAGGATTATTATTTAATGTTACCAAATTGGTAAGGGTTTTATGTTATAATCACTTCATTTATTAGGATTGTTTATGATCAAGTATCCAATATTGATATCTCAAGTTAAAAATCTCAATAATTCTCATGAATTTTCTTATCCTATGGTTATTCATGATATATTAAAGTAATAGTACCATTTTTATATTCTTTATTACTTAAAATAATTGAAAAATGTTTTTTATAAAATCTTAAATTGTTTCTCTCTTCAATCGGAAATCTATTTTCTTCCAAAGCCGTGTTTTCTAAAATTGTCCCCCAAAAAAGTATTATTATTATAAAAATGATTTATTAATGGAATTATAAACCATTTCTTAATTTAAAAAAAATAAAAGGGATATTCATGTCATTTTCCAAATAATTACCATTTGAAATATCCTGAATATGTGAATGGATTCTTTATTTTAATATGTACAGTATAAACATAATTTTATTATGTCATGACCAATAATTGCTTTGAATATTAATTTATATGTTTTCAATGTTATTTTCAAATAAATTTATTTTAAAAATATTTTATTTTTAAAAAAAAGTAATATAAGAAATTATATTTTCTTTAAAAAATGTTTTAAATTATTTTTAAAGCTTCCTTTATAAGTTATCATGGTTATTTTCAAAGAAAAGGGTTTTAAAAATGTTTTATGTTTTAAAAATATATTTTCCAAGAAAAAATATCTTTCCCTAAAAAATGTCCCATGTAATATTTCAAATTTATTTTCCATATAATATGACATCTATTTATGTTACCTATGCTTTAATGGGGATACAACCCAAGGATGTTATTCTTATTATTTCTCTAAATGTCTTATATTTATGATGGAATGATGTCTATGAAACGCATTTCTCTTAAATAGGTTATACCATGAGAAAATGATTGTGAGAACCTCATCTTTTCATAGGTTATACTATAATTAAATGATTTTGAAACCTATCTATTTTCTATAGTTTATGATATGATAAAATTTTTATGATAACCATTTCATTTCATGGGTTATGATATGATGAATTTTTATGATATTATGAAACACATAAATATGGTTTCTATTATGAGATGAGTGGGACATATATATCCCTTGAATTCATTAGGTAATGATAAATGTTTTATGATCTCAAAGGGTATATGGGTTGTTATCTCATTCCCAAAAAGGAGGGTGCATGAATGATTAGCTCAATCCCTAAATAGAGAGTACATGTGTGGTTAGCCTAGTCTCAAAATGAAGGGTACACATTTGGTTTTCCCAAGCCTAAAAAGGATGGTACATTGGTGGTTATTCCAGGACTAATATAGGGTACATGGGAGGTCAACTCAAGCTCAAAGAAAGTACACATATGGTTATCCCAAACCTAACATGTTATGAATGTCTTGGTGGGTATCCTTGACATAATATTTTTTATGCTTATGTGTATGCCACAAATAAATGTCTTTTTCAATTTTTACACTCTTATGGATTATATTATTTTATTATGTTGTGATTCATGTCTTATAAAATTCCAATCATTATTCCATGACTCATGTTTATGATCTATAATAGGTTGGGTATGAACTTCATAATTTATGTCCATAATCATGTACTCTTATCCTTATCTTATACTTTCATATTATCCTAAATTGATATATATTGACTTTACCATTACTGAGCATTTCATCTCACCTTTTCTTATCTTTCTTTCCCCCATGTTATGAAGAATGTTTTTATGTAGGTTATGTTTATGAAGTGTACTAAATGGGAGGATCTTTGAAGGAAACGTTGAAGATATTTCACCAAATTAAAATATTGTGTTCAAATTTTCCAAAGGCACTAAACTATAATGGTCCTCCGTAATGTTTTTGTGTAATGTAATGAATATTCATATAAAAGGATGTAATATCCATGTATGAGAATCTTGGGTCGTTATAAACTCTCTTACATTGTCATTAACTTTGAATTAAAACCCCATGAATGGAAGAACATGAGATGGATTTTTAAATACCATATATTTATTAAAAAATTGTGTTCAAATAAATCCATGGAAAATATATACACTATAAAAGGGAAACATGTGGTCAAAATGCATCATATCTCAATGAAGGAAAATTAAGATGAAAAACCCCTTACCTTTTATCCCACTTCTCTAAAAATTGACTATCCTTTTATATGAGAAAATTTAATATATTAATCACATAATAATAACCTTATTCATAAATTTAATCTTTTATAAACATCATTCATAATCATTTAATAAAAAAATTAGTTAGTTTTTCTATATTGTCATAATAAAATTGTATTAGATTCGATTGTTTATTTAATAATAGTTTTTTAATAGAGGTGTTGATTATTCCTTATAGATTAAAATATCATCATTAAAAGATCATTATAGAAATTTAGTATATATTTTATAATGGATTATAATTTTATAATTTAGCGTCTTAAGTATTTTGGTTACGATTCGTGATGACGAAGTTGTTGAAATTCTTGTTTTAGTAACTTGTAACAAATAAAAAAGTGGTAGAATAATAATAGGTTAAATATTAATATAAAATTTTGAGAACCATAAACCGGACATTATTTTCTCATTAATTTCTAATAACACAATTATTTAAGTTTCCATATTCATCTATGATAGAAATTTAAATTAGTGTTCAAGTAGGTTGTTAAACCATCCCATATAAGAACAAGCTATAATCTATGGGTGAGTATGATAAATAAAGTGAATATTTTGGAATAATATCATTATTAAATAAATAAAATGATATTATTTTGATTTTTTAAGATGTTGAATCATATTTTAAGAGATTATAATAAATACTAGAATACTATATGAAAAATAAAATAAATCACTTTCATGGAGGCCATAGTCCTCATGTATGCTTGAGTGACACATTTTTTCCCATTGATCAAAATAAAGATAGGGAATATTTTATAATTAAATATTATTAATAATGTTATAAATTTCATATCAAACAATTAAATAAACTTATATAAACATTTTTTACATATTTAATGAAAAATAAAGCATGATGTTCTTAGAGATGATAGTCCTTTCATATGCATGATGACGTATTAATTTTTTGAATTATTTTTGAAGAAGGTATAAAATGTATATTCCATCAGTATAATAGCATTTAAGTATATTAATAAAACTTAATTTATCATTATTTTATAGATATAATAGTTTTTAGGAGGTAGAATAAGAAAATAAATAAGAGAGCTCAGTTGAGAACATTACCTATATCTTTGTATGTTCTTGTTAGGTCAGAATATACAAAGTAACACACAATAGGGGTGAATTGTGTCTTTTCAAATTCTTCCAAAAAAATTATCTTTAGACACCCTCTATAATTTATGTAGATTGGTAGAATTTTTCTTATGTATGAAAATATGCAATAGATAAACAAAAATACAGAACACAGCTTTTTAAAGTGGTTCAGGACATAATGATCCCCTAGTCCACTCCACCAAATACTCTCTCTCTAAGCTTGGTAAATTTTGGTAGAATGGTCCTATTATCACAAGACCAAAGATTCTACAACTAAGTATAGGTAGTTGAAAACTCTACAAGATTATTTACAAGTCCTTATGGTTCTATAACAGAGAACTGGTTATCCATAGCTTAGATTGAGATTCTGATACTCCACCAAAACTGAGTATGAGTAGTTGCAAGTATAATAAATTAAAATAGATTACTTTGTTGAAATATGTTAAACTTAAAAATTTCAGCAGCACATAATTGATAATAGATATATCTTCTTCTTCAAAAATGATAATTTTCAAGAATGAAACATTCTGAAGTGATCTGTTTGAAAAAAGATATTTAATAATGTAGCAACTTAAATAGTAGTAAAATATTGAATATGTATATCTCCAAAGTGTAGCTTCTTTTAGAATTGATCATTCACTATAGAATCATTACAAAAGATAATTTCAATAATACAGTCACATATGTGAATCGCTTATCACACAAATATGAAGATACAATCTAAGAGAATATATAGAATAAAAAACTTTCTTCAGTATTCTAGATCTAAATGAATAGCCTGATTGATTGTGTAAATTAAAATTCCAAAATTTCTAGGAGATTTGTAATTTCCCTATGAAATAGTATAGATTTTCACCGATGAACTCAATTCTTTCAAAAAATCAAAATTATAATTGAATTGGTCTTCAGTTCTAACTCGATCATTGCAGAAATCTCAGATTGAAAACACAACTTAAAAAACTTCATCATTGAGAACACAACGTAGGGTTTATATTCATATAGTAGGGTTTCATTGTATATCATAGGGATTAAAGTAGTGTAGGGATGATGATCCATAGGTTTATCCTTGTTAGCATAAAATCCAGAATGTAGCATAGATTAACCATATGTTCAACTTTCCTCCATGAAGGGTATGAATAGTAAATCTAGACTCCAATGTAGGTTTGTTGGCCCATACGTGTGTCAATTTTCTGAATGTAAGGATGATGATCAAAATGCAAACTCTTTAGTGTAACATAGGGTTTATACCATATGAAAACTTTATCTTTTTATCTTAATATAGGGATGAAAACAGTGTTTTTAAAATCATTCACTTAATGCTAAATTTCTTTAAACAAAATATAAATTCATGTAGAACTCACTCAATAAAATTTTATTAGAAAACAAATAGGGGTATCTCTGAACATAAAAAATATCATAAAATAAATAATATTTTTGAGATAATACATTACCAACAGTCTCCCCATTTTTATTGATCACAAAACCCATAACATAATGCTTAACAAAAATAGATGAAAATATAGGATTTATAAAACAAAAAATTAGATATAGAATTTTTTTAAAATTTCAATTTCACTGAATTATTTCGATAAAGAAAATTTTCGAAAGAAATTGTTGTGGTTGAAAATATTCTCCTCATATCCCATAGAGATAGTTTCCATAAACTTAAATATTCTCCCCCTTTTTATATCAAAAAATGGTTTGAAAGAATAAATGAAATAAACCACAGTTAATATAGCATAGAACTATAAATGAATAATTATGAATTCTGGCATAAAAAAATAAATCTAATATTTGTAGTGAAGTATTGACCTAAAATAAAAATAAATAAATCCAAATATGAATAAACTGATGTTAACAGATATTCCAATTTTTTGAAACGTTGGAATACAATCCATAATCAATAAAACATTATTCAAAATGAACAGATAAAGTTTAGTTTTGGAAGGGACATAGGGTTCTTTAGGATATGCAAGGGAATGAACCGCACTTCTAAGATCAATCAGCTTCAGCAACAGGATCTGGAAATAGTTTTCGAACACTTCCTTCCAGTGATAATGTATCTTACTTAAATCATTTCCAACCTTCAAACTTTTAACCAAATTTACCTTTACAAATGCATTCATAGCTTCTTCTGACTGAATGAAATATATAAACTTGTCTTTGACTTGATTAATCACTAGTCCTAACCATGATTCACTCGAAGTTAGTTGACTAATAAGATACCTTTGATTGTCCAAAAAAACATTCAAGGCAATGATCTCACACTAAAGAGTGTTTAGTCTATCATTAAAATCATCTAGTACAGAGGTAATTGCTTCAAAATGCCTAATAAATTCAGGTAGGTTCTTTTTAGAAGAAGTATATCCATGATTTCATTCTCTATGAGACTAAAACTCTCTCCCTATCATTAACTTAAATTGATCAAACTCTATCTTCTTGAGAAAATCATCCTTTAAAGAATGAAATTCTCTTGAAATATCATAAATAATCACTTTATGATATCTAACTGAAATTATATTTTCTTTTAATTATCTTAAATTAAGATTTAAAGATTCAAACTCTGATCTTGGTACTAAAACAACCTTGAATTATTTAAACTTTTTCTTCTCAGCTTCTAATTGTTCTCTTAAAAAAACTTAAGCCTCTAATAGCTGTATTTTAATAACTTGGGAATTATACTTTGAATTATAAGATTCATGAGAATTATCTCCTACTTGATCAATTTAAACTAAAGTAAGGATTGACTCTTCATCTCCTTCTAATCTATTTCCCAAATCAGATCCTGCCAAAACACCAGGATCTGGAACAATTTTATTACTAAGTTTATGTATATCTTCCCTGTGAAGCTATTGACTTTGAGCCTCCTTATAAATTTTCTCATTCACTTGAGCCTCACTCCCATCTTATTTTTCTCACCAAGTGGAGCGTCATACAATCTTCCAATAGGGGATTTAACAACAAATTTTGGAACATTAACTGAAGTTATTTTTCTTTTCTAAATAAGATGTTCCATTGGTCTTGAAGTGACTTCTTCATTAGGCCTCTGATGAACTAATCCAACTAAAGGGATAACCCTTTACTCTCCCTGAGTAGCTGCTAACTACTTTTTTTGTTACTCCACACCAAGTGGAAAAAAACTATTGCAAGAGTTTCTCCACACAAAACCAAGATTATTCACCACTACATCATTCAATGTTTTTCCATGATGACAGGATCTACCAAAAACATATTAAGAATAACTCCTTTTCTTCGTAGAAAGAAAGAAAGAATCACATCATAGGGATAATACCCCATATTCAAATCTATATGACAGCAGTGATTTAGATATCTTATCATAAACTGAAAAAAAAAATTAAACTTTACATTTTTTAGAAGTAGAAACAAGATATACATGTCTGGGTAAATGAATTTATCAAGCTCAGCGATCTTAGAAAAGAACCCAGATTGAATAAACTTCGTCATCATTCGGTGGTTAGGATAAATTTATTTCATAATAAACCTTCTTGGAAATTCTTGTTCCAAACAAATGAAACTTAATGTCCTCATAGGTATATCTTCCATTACTAATATCTCACAAATAAAACTAAAACACCCCCTCATGGGGAAAATGGATAATATTTTCCATTTCCATAGAGGATAAAAAAAATTCATTATTATTAGTTGAAGAGATAATAATATATTCATCAAAACCAAGATTGAATTATGTATTTTTACAAAATTTCTTTACTTATATTTCATAAACTATTGGCATGTTATCTACACCAAATTCATAAACCAGACCTTGAAAATGCATCTCTTACTTAAGCAATATATTTTTTGAATCTTAATAGCCAAAATATATTACCTTTCCCTACAATACCTTGTGATATTTTCCTAAAGCATAGATATTGTTGTCCAACTCAGTATTTATATATCTTTCTGATGTTTCCATCTCTAAAGGTTTTGGGAATGAAGGGATTAAAGGTTTAGGGTTTTCAATAGATAGGAATCGAAAGAATCTTTGTAAACCAAATGGATGTGTATGAGAGGAGAAATAGAGAGAGAGATGGCAAATGGTTTGCTCACACAGATAGAGAATGTACTCATTAGGTTTTTAATTCTGAAAGTATAGCTATAATATAATTGAAATTAAATTCTTTTCAAAACAAATTAAAATGAAATTGAATAAAAATAATTAAAAAACATAATAAAGTAAAAATAGAGATACTAAAAATAAATTAATAAACAAATAATTAACCTCAAAAATTCCTTACTCCCCTTTAATAAAATTAAAACTAGCACTGGGAATTGGTTTAGTAAAAATATTAGGTAATTTTTATTCAGTATTAAAAAATTCTAAAGATATATCCATTTTAATGACATTATCTCTTAGAAAATGATGACATATATCAATGTTCTTAGTCCTAAATGACTTATTGGATTCTTAGAAATATTAATAGAACTATTATTATCACATACAATTGGTAACTTCTAAAGTTTGGTCCAAAGTCCAGTAGGGTGTTTTTCATCCACAATACTTGTGAAGAAAAAATGACAGCAAATATATACTCTACTTCAGTGGTTCACAATACAACTGAGTGTTGTTTATTACTAGAACATAAAACTAAATATTTTCCTAAAAAGTGATAGGTTCCTGAATTACTTTTTCTATCTAATCTGCAACCTCCAAATTTAGCATCTAAATATGAAATTAAATTAAAATCATAAGTTATGAGGCAAATAATAGATTGAAAAATAGTTCCTTTTAAATATCTAAAAATTCTTTTAGCAGTAGTAAGATGATACTATTTTGGATTTGATTGAAATATAGCACAAAGATGTACACAAAACATAATGTCTCATCTGCTAGAAATAAGATATAACAAACTACCAATCATACCTTTATATACCTTATTGTCAATTGGTTTTCCAGCTTCATCCAAATAAAGTTTTATATTGGTACACATAGTATTTGTATATGTATTGTTTTTTTCAAGACCAAACTTTTTCAATAAATCAATAATATACTTACTTTGATTTAAGACATTTTTGTAATCTTTTTGATAAACCAGAAATCCCAAAAAAAATAGTTCTCCCTTCATACTCATTTAAAATTAATTTTTTATTAAATTTAAAAAAGCATGACAATGATTTTTATTAGTTGAACCAAAAATAACATCATAAACATAAATTTTAACTAAAAAGTTATTAGAAAAAATAGTTTTGTTGAAAAGTTTTGGATCTTCCAATCCAACAGTAAAACCATTTTTCAAAATAAAATAACTTAATCTTTCATACTAAGATATAGGTTATTGTTTAAGGCTATATAGAGCTTTAGTAAGCTGAAAAACAGAATTCGGTTTTTGAGTATTTTCAAAACTAGAAGGTTATTCTACATAAACTTCCTCCAATAAATAACCATTTAAAAGGAAGATTTGACATCCATATTATATAATTAAAAATTCATATTAAATGAATAAGATAAATGGATTATAATGGCTTCTGATCAAGCTATAGGGGAAAAGGTATGGTCAAAATATATACCTTATTTCGGATTATATCCTTTGGCTACTAATCTGGTTTTATTTTAGGTTATGATCCCTTGATCATCCTTTTTATTTATAAATACCCACTTGGTTCCTATAACTGGATAATTGGTTAGACTTTCTATTAGTTCTCAAACTTCATTCCTTCTAAATTGATTTAGTTATTATAGCATAGCCAGCATCTAAATTTCATCATCTAAGGATTCCTCTGTAGTTTTAGGTTTTAACTGGGATAAAAGGGTAGAAAATTTATCTTGGTTTCTAAATTTTCTTCTAGTTCTAATTTATGTTTCCAGATATCCTATTATAGTTTCTAATGTATGGTTCTTTAGGGTTATATATTTTCTAGGAAATACACTTCCAGGTACTTCATTATCATGTTCTTCTAAACAGGACTAAACTTTATGAAGATCATTTTTAAGGGTTTCAAGTCTCATGTTATCAAAATATTCAGTGACTTCATCAATTTAATATTTCTCTTTAATGAAAGTTTTAGTTTCATCAAACTTCACGTGGACTAATTATTCCACAATCCTTGACTTTTTATTGTACACTCTATAAGATTTAGTGGTTGTGGAATATCGCAAAAATATTCCTTCATCAGCTTTTAGATCGAACATACCAAGGTTTTCATTAGTATTCAAGATATACACCTTGCATCCAAAATATTTAAAGTACTTTAATTTTTATTTTCTATTATTCCAATGTTTATAATGTATGTTTTTGAAAAAAGTACTAATAAAAAACATCATTCATGATATAGTAGGATTTTATTATAGCTTCTTCCTAAAGATAGGTATGAAGACTATATTCATTCAGCATAGTCCTAGACATTTCTTGAATAGTTAAATTTATACTTTCAAGAATTCTAATTTTTTGAGGTGTTCTTAGGGCAGAGAATGTGTGTTTAATACATAGATTTTAGCAAAAAGAATTAAATTCTTGATTCTCAAATTCTCCGCCATGATCACATCTTAATGATATTAATTTCAAATGTTTCTTAATTTGAACAATTTTACCAAAACATTCAAAAACATTGAAAACTTCACTTTTGAGTTTTAGAAAATAAATCCAAGTAAATATAGAATAATACTATACCAAAACATAAACATGTAATTTACTAACCAAACTATCTATCCTTGATAGTACGAACAAATCCATATTGATATGTTATAAAGGTTTATATATTGAAATTTTGTTAATAGATTTGAATGATTATTTATGATGCTTTCCAATTTGGAATGCATCACAGAATCTATTATTGAAAAACGTAAGAATAAGAAAATTAGAATATAATTGCATCTTAGAAAATTAATGTAAAGCATAAATATTACAGTTTCCAAGCCTCATGTGAAAAATCCATGATTCATTTGTCATAGTAGTTAAACAATTCACTTTTTTTACATAAGTAATTTAAATCCAATGTATAAACATTGTCTATACATGGTAAAATAAACTTAAGAAACTTATATTTAAACACAGAGCTTTAATTTTTAGAAAAATCAACAAAAAAAGAATCATCACAAAGTTGAGAGATACTTATCATATTTTTCTTTAACACTTTCACATACAGTACTATGTTTATTGAGATAGTTTTTGGATCTCCAATAGTTACAACTCCAATTATTTTTCATTTGGCATTATCAACAAAAGTGATAAGTCCTCCATACATTTATTTTAGGGTGTGAAAATTTTATGGATCTCCACTCATATTCCTGGAACTAATACTGTCCATATACCATATAGAATTTTTGTTCTTGTGGCTTGTTGCTTGAAAAATAATTCAAACAGATGTCTGTTTTGGTACCCATATTTTCTTGGGACCGGCAGTGCTATCAAGCAATGATCTGGGAATCCAAATATGCTTTTCTTTTCTATAACTCATATCATTTATTTCATACAAACTTTTTGAAATATAAACTCTTTTAATTATACTAATTTATGTATTTTTTAAATATAAATTATTTGTGACATGGTCTTTTCCCCCCAATTATAACAGGTTTCATTTTTAGAGTTGGGTAGAAAATAGTTTTATACAATTTTTATTTCACACCCATGATTTATATTCTATATCTTTACCTTTTAATGAAATTATTTCCAAGAATTTCATTTAAGATAATCTCTCCTTTAGTAAAAAAATAGTATAACTCCAATAGAATTATACTTTATCCTATAATTCCTTGATTTTCTTTTCATGATTGATACTATTTGATGTAGTAGAATTGAATTTTTCAAGTAGCTCTTGATATTGTTTTAGAATGGTAAATATTTCACCTAAAATAACATTATGAATATTTTTTTAAAGACATGTGTTTTTTATTAGAAAATTATATTTTTCTTCTAACATAGAATAATAGGCTGTTAGTTTGTTATTTGAGAAACAACTAGTGCCATAATTAGAAGAATAATTAGTTTATACCTTTTCTTCTTCTTCATTGTACATAAAGGATATTTTGGCCTTTAGATTTGATTTCTCCTTCTCTAAATTGGACTTTGAAGGATTTTTTAAGTCTTTAGATACACTCCATGTATATTTCATTGCTCTTTTTCATTTGTGATCATAATCAACATTCTTATGATATCTCTTTTATGGACTTTTCCTTTCATATTTAAATTGAGGGAAGTCTGGTCTAATAAGACCTAATTTTTTACATTCATAACATTGAAATTATCTTGGTTCTTTTTCATCTTTTCTGAAGGATTTTCTGAATCCTCTTTACCTCTGGTATAACTTTATGAACTTTCTAGATAGTTGAGCCAGTTCCATATCAGAATCAGAGGAATATGGATTTTTCTTTTCTTTGACTTCTTTCTTTGTTCTTCTACTGCGTTTCTAATTTTTCACATTTAGAGTAGTAATTTATTTCTTTATTATAATTTTATGATCTTGAGCTTCATATTTCATTTCTTCTTCATACATCATCAGTTTCCCAATTATTTCTTTTATTGTTAGATCTTTGATAGGTGATGATTGGTGAATAGAAGAAGAAATGTCATTCCATTTTGAAGTTAGTACTCTGATTACTTTCAAATCTTGATCATCTTGTTTGATGGGTTCTTCTAAGGCTATAATATTTTTAATAATTTCTATAATCTTCCATTCATCTATGTGATTTTTTCACAATTAAACATTCTAAATGTGTTGAATTTTAACTTGGATGTAGCATATCTCATCTCTATGAAAATATTTTTTCCTTCCTAATAAACTTCAATAGATTTTCACATTTCACAGGTATTTGGACATTGTGGTCCCCAATTGAACTCATCTGATACAAGAACACAAATAATAGCATTCATTACCTTTAAATTCATATCATATTTGGATACTATTGTTGTATCTCAAGTTTCTGGTTTTTTAAGAATCTGTTAAGGAGTAATAATTTGTATGTAGACTCAAAATCCAAGATTCTTCAGAGAGATAATCATTCAACATTTCTAGAAACCATACTTTTCACCATTAAAATATGAATCTTGTACCACAAACATTCCCTCTCTCAGGTCAGCCATTTACATCTTTATATATACCTTTACATTTCATCTTATTGTAGATTTATCCAAAATATCTCCTTTGATAACAATTGTTAGGTCATAATATACAAAGTAACACATATTAGGGGGTGAATTGTGTATTTTCAAATTCTTCCAACAATTCTGGATTTTGACACCCTCAGTAATTTATGCAGATTTTCAGTGTTTTTCTTCTGTATGAAAATATGCAACAGATGAACAAAAATAAATAACATAGTTTTTTAAAGTAGTTTGGGGCACAAATATCCCCTAGTCCACTCTATCAAATACTCTCTCTACAATCTTGGATAATTTCACTATAATTTTCCTCTTATCACCAAACAAAAAATTCCACAACTGAGTATAGGCAGTTGACACCATTACAAGACTAATTAAAAATCCTTCTGTATATATAATAGAGAAACAATTATTTATATCTCATATTGAGAAGCTGATACTCCACCACAACTAAGTATGATCAGTCGATACTCTAATAAATCAAAAGAGATTGATTTTTTTAAATAGGTTAAACTTCATAATTGCAGCAGCACTCAACTGAAAGTAGTTGGATCCTATTCTTCAAAAATGATAATCTTCAAGGATGAAACCATTTTAAGTGATCTAGTTTCAAAAATATCTTTAATAATCTAGAAACATAACATCGGTAAAATATTGAACTTGTATATCTCCAAAGTTTAGTTTCTTTCAGAATTGATTGTTCAGCACATTAGTACTGTAATAGATAATTTCAATAATACAGTTGAATATGGTAATCTCTTATTACACATCTATTAAGATATACTCTAGATAATATATATAACACAAAACTTGTTTTAGTATTCTAGATCAAAAATAATTTCCATATTGATCATGTAAATTCAAATTCCAAAATGTCTAGGAAATTCATAACTTCCCTCCGAAATAAGATAGATTTTCTCTAATGAACTCGGTTCTTTGAAACAATCAAAATGATCATTGAATCGGTATTCAATTCTAACTTGACCATTGTAGAAATCTCAGATTGAAAATATATCTTAAATAACTTTACCATTGAGAACACAACTTAGGGTTGATATGCCTAGTGTAGGGTTCTCTTGTGTAGCATAGGGTTCCTTTGCATAGCGTTGGGTAACATTATGTATCATAGGGAACAAAGTATCATAGGTATGATGATCCATATGTTTATACTATCCAGTATAAAATCCCTAATATAGGATTGATTAACCATACCTTGAACTTTCCCACACTAAGGGAATAAACAGTAAATAGACACCAACGTGGGGTTGTTTATCCATACACGTATCAATTTTCCAAACATAAGGATGATGATCCAGACAAAAAATATTTAGTGTAACTTAGGGTTGATACCATACAAAAATTTTATCTTTACAGCATAATGTAGGGTTGAAAATAGGGTTTCCATAATCATTACTATAATGCTAAATTTCTTTAAACAAAATATAATTCCCTATAAAACTAACTCAACTAAAATTTATTATAAGAAAAACAATGGTATTTGTGAACATGAAAATCATCATAAATATAGTTTATTTTTTAGATAATACATTCCCAATAGTTCTCCCTTATGTAGCACCATAAGTCTCCTTATATTATTATTTTGGAAATACTAAGGATTATAGGATATGTGGTGAGAGTTGAAGAAAAACTCGGTAAGAGTTTCGGTTTGGCTAAATCATTTTAATGGGTGCAGAAATGTGGTTGATTTGATCATTGATAAGTGAGGAAAATTTCATTTTTAGTTTTACTCATTACTTTACAATAATTTCATGACACAATTCACAAGTAGAAAAAATAGCATTTGTGTTAGGGTTTTAGCATCGATTTTCATAAAACCGGTCTTAAAAACATTTTAACAATGGTTTTCATAAAAATGATGTTAAAATCTTTTTAATGTCAATTTTTTACCAAACCAACAAAGAAATATTCCATAAGGTGTTTCCACATCAATTTATTTATAACACAACATGGGATCCCCCATCCCCCTTGAGGAATTTTTTTTCATCAGTTATTAAAAAAAATGTTAAAACATTTTTATTAATGTTAGTTTAATAAAATAAATGTTAAAACATTTCAATTAATGTCGTTTTTAATAAAAACGACATTAAATCCATTTTCATGTGATTTTTTTAAATTTTACTATAATGAACCTATTATTTTATTAATCCCACCTAAATATTTTTATGTCATATGAAAAAAAATCACATTCCCTATACAACTTTTGAGATTTCCTCTTTCTTTATTTTCGATACACATCCTCTTTAATTTATATCATCATTAAACCATTTATTCATTCAATAATTTCAATATGGTATTTATCATTTTAGTCTCATCATTTAACTTTTTTTGATTCATTTCATTAATCGTTACTATTTTAATTATGTTTTCCTTTTACGAAGAATGATTCCTCTGTTTGAGTTGAGATGAAGAAGCTATCATATGAGATTCTCTGTCTGGAGGATAAAATACCTTCTGAATCACACTTATTTTTTCCGAATGAATCATTTCCTAAAAATAAATTTGATATCAAAAAATATATATACAATTGAAGGACACCACAAATTAAAAAAAATGTTAAGCCAAAGCTATAAGTTTAGTTTACCTGTTATCATTTTTATCAGTTATTTTCTTATTCTTGGGTCTCCTTCCAATATATTAAATTAATTTGAAATATTAAAAAAATAAAAACCTTTCCACATAATTTATTAATATAAATGATTTATAAGGTAGCCTTCGACGTTAGTTATTATGATAACTGACATCAACAAGGATGTTTTTTGAGCGTTCGATGTCGGTTATTATAGTAACCCACATCGAAAGAATTGTTGGATAATCTTTTATTGTTTATTACTATAGTAACCAACACTTAAATTTGGTTTTAATTTCATTTTATATAAACCGAAATTAAAAATAAAACATAAAAAATTGGTAACATTTATGTTAGATTGAAAACCAGTGTTAAAACCTAAAAATAACATATGATAAAATGTGTTTTTATACTAGTGATTCCAAGGTAAAAGGATCCAAAATGTAATAAAAAATGAGTGGGAGTGAGGTAAGGTTTATAATACCTCCACAGTTCATTTGGTTCCTTGTTTTAAACATTTTTTTATACTTTTAACATAACTTTTTTAACATTTACCTTTTTTATTTTTAACTTTGTAACTAGTTTTTACCTAAGTAATTAATTTTTTACTAAAATTATAAGATAACCATCTTATAATTTTTTTATGTTTTGAAAAAAAAATATAAATCAATTAATAATTATCTTAAAATTAATTTTTTTTATTAAAACATATAATATATAGAAAAACTATTTTGTGTAAAAATGATGTTTTAACTAGTAAGTGTTCTTAATATTATATAACATTAATTAAAATTAAAATTAGTATTAATATATTTTTATATATGTGTAAAAAAACATATCAAATTCATTTTATAAAATATTTCATTTTAATTTATTAGATAAAATTTACATAACATTAATAAAATAATTCTTTGAAAATTATCCTTTCACCATTATAATTATCATTAAATTTAATAGTAGTAATCATATTTTTTTGACTACAAATTAAATTACCATTATTAAATAATATGAACATTATGATATAACATATTAAATAAATTTTTTATATTTAATTTTTATAAGCGATGACAACTAATTATTAATATAAGAAAATAAAAAATAATTTTAGAGAAATATATTACTTAAGTTTCCAAATTGTTAAACATGAGTTTTATTAATTTATCATAGTATTTTTAATTGATTTATTTTAATTTATAAATATATAATTTTAATATAATTACTTTTCAAACAAAATTAATCCATTATTATATTATGATAATGTCATGAAATCGACGGTAATAAAAAATTTGGTTTTCATCATTATTCATCTAAAAATATGTTTTTATAAAGAAAAAATCAACCATTGATTAACTTTGGAATTATTAGTTCAAAATTAAGTAGATTTTAAAAAATTAAAATTCTAAATTTTATACATTTATATTTTAAATGAAAATACAATATATAAAGAAAATTGATTTTATTGAAAAACACCCTTTTTAAAGATTAAGTGTTCTTACTACTATTTTATATGCATTTAAAATTTATTACAAACTTTTTATTTACTATAGGTTTTATTATTATTAAATTTTATTAATAATATTCATCTAGTATATTAAGGCTCATTTTACTTCTGGGTTTCCTGTGGAGAAAACTCTTAAAAATGGCATTAAATTATGGAAAATATATATTCAAAAATCTTTGGTTGTTATAATCTATGTATAAAATTTCTAATTTTCATCAATCTTGGACCATACTTTGAATGAATGAGAATTTTTTCTTTTTAAAACATTTCACAAAATAATTATGCAAATAACTTTATTTCATTGAATAATAATAGTTGTTTTGAAAACCTAGATTTTCTCTATTATTTTCCAAAACCATTTGATAATCAGGTTCAAATGAACCAAATAAAGATAGATAAACCAATATCATGAAGTATTCATTCATGATGAATAACATAAAAATAAAAATATAAAAACCATCCAACTTAGAAATAATCTTTTATACGAACATAAATATAACAATGGACAACATGAAGTGAGAAAATAATAATAATGAAAGTAAAGTAGTATTAAAACAAAGAGGAAAACAAAGTAAATTTAATATGAAAATAAAATTCAAGCATAAAAAATAAACATCTTAATATAAATGGTATTAACATCTTAAAAAATAAAAGAGTGGAACAAAAATAAATGACATCATGGGAGTGGACCTAGGAAAACTATCACATAAATGTTCTTATTTTCAGAAATTTTTCTCTTCAATTATTGAATTATCTTTTCCCCTAGGTTCTAATAGGTTCTCCATGAAATTAGGAAGAAATAGAGGGTTTTTAGTGGTGAGAACAAGACGCACGATTTACTAAACTGTGTAGAAAAACCATGCATAGGTGCACTGGTCATAAATTTTTTTATGTTATTCTAATTTATTTATTTAATAAATAAACCTAATCCACCCCTTTATTCCCCCATTTGACCCTAGAATCCATGGAAGGCTCCCAAAATTCTTCAACCTCTCTTGTACCTTGGGTACAATTTTTTGTTTCTTTGTTGAATCTTGTGGATTAGGGTTTGTTATCATCCCCTTGTGGTGTGGCGGTGGTGTACTTGAATTTTCGCACAAAGATTTTGGTTTTTTGACATCTAAGGTAGGTGATTCCATGGGTATAAAATATTTGATGATTTATCTTTCCTGATTGACCAAATTTTCATGTTCCTCTTCCAATTTTTTTGGTGTGAAAACCGTTTTTTGTAGCATTGATTAAGTTGTTGATTTTAAAGAATCACCTTTTAGGAAAATTAGTTTTTTTCATGTGTATCCAATATTGTGTCTTTTGGGGTAGTTTTATCAATCATGGAATTTGTTTATTAAATGTTTTTAGGGATTCCAAATTTAGTTAGGTGTGATATTGTTGTGATTTTGGCCTTGAGAAAGTTTTTTTTTTTGAATGGATTTTGTGTGAAAACCATTGTCTTACCTCTTGAAATTGTTTTATAAAATCTTTAAATGGTTTACTAAATTACATTGAGGGTGTGAAACATGTTTGTGTACTATTTGGGGTTTTCGTGATTTAGAAATGGTATTTTTATTTGAAAATAGTTCTCTTATGTAAAATTATTATTTTATAACATCTTTAACTCATTTGATCACAAAGAGTGAAACCCAGAGTATCTAGGTGGGTAGACTAGGAATAGTATGCTAGTGATCAGGTAGTGGTATCATCCTCATTTCACTTAGTAAATTTGATAATGACAACAATAACTAAACTATGATAATGTTTTAGGACCACTAGGCCATTTGGGTTTCCCCTCCTGGTGTCTCTTTCATGATAAGTATATTGGTTATGGTTACTTATACACCGAGATACATTGTACCGAAGGCCCCACAACTAGCTAGGGCCTATGGGTGTTCCCGTGAATAGTTCTCATTGGATATATTGTACGTACCATCGTCATATGGTGTGTTTTTTTAGAAAATTTAGTATCAAGTCTGTTTTATTTAAAAGTGTACATTCTTCAAATATTCCCACTTGAAATTTGTTTTCATTTAAAATTTCACCTTTTAAAAATTGTTCTAGAATTTCTTGTTTATAAAAACGAAAAATATTTTTGTCTTAAAATTGTATCACATGGAATCTTTTTGGGTGGAATCATATTGGTCTTAGTATCACACCCTACTTACACCTTTGGGTGTAAGTATATTTGATAATGTTTGACACATGTAAGGGCAAGGTCCTTGGAGACAGTGGATCGGGTTTTTAGATTCTTTTCCAGGTGTGGTGTTGTGGAGAAGGTTTGGGGGTGATGTACTCTTTCCATGTGGTGGTTATTGAGTTGGACTTGTAGCTCCTTTTGAGTCATGACCCTCTTGGGGTTTTTTATAAAACTATGTATTTAAATTCAGAATTTTATTAAAGGCTTGTTTGGATTAAATTCTCATATTCATTTTATTTATTTATTTTTGGTTGTTTAATGCTTCTAAATATGGTAAATAATTCACAATCCATTATTTATGATACCCGGACACTTGTGCCAGCCCGTGGGGATAGGGAACGCCCTTAGGACATTTCCATGGATTGGTCGGGTGCCGGTTTAGATGGTAACTAGATCTGGTTCATGATAAAATGTTATCAGAGCATGGTTAAGATCCTTGGGTCATATTATTTGGGATGTGTCCGGTTATACAAGATATAGGACTATCGATGCTTGGAGTTTATGTTGTGAGTATGGTTCTTGGCTTGTACCTCTAATGACAGACCTCAAGTCACCATGGGATGTTGGGATTTTTGTTTGACTTCACTTCCTGGTGAGACGTGTGGGCTGCAGACTACATGTGGGCATTGGGTGGGGTGGAGTAGTTGTTTATTTCATTATTGTGATGGGATTTAATTATTTATATTTGATGTTATTGCTGAAATTTTTCAGAATTGTTGTACTAATGTTTTCTCTTGTGATTGATTCCTTTTGTAGCAATATGCCTCCCCGGAAAGCTCACATACACCCCCAGAAGGAATCTCGAGAGTGTTCTACCTTGCTGTTGGATCAAAGGTTGGTAGAAGCTATAGTATGGGCTATCTAATCTCTATGATAGGGAGAATATCTTAATCCTACATTTTCTCCATCTAGAGAATATTATTTTGGTTCTATTAAGGAAAAAACCCATGAGTTTCTGAAGAACAGGCCTACTACATTCCAAGGTAGCACAAAACCCTAGGAAGAAGAGGAGTGGCTCGAGAATATCGAGAGAATGTTTGAGTTTTTTGAAATTCATGAGATGTTTAGGGTGAAATGTGCCTCATTTCTATTATAGGATCCCAGTCATAGGTGGTGGGAATCAGTGCTTCAAGATGGGAAGCATGAGAAGATGAGATGGAAGGACTTAAAGGTTACATTTAATGACCAGTATTGTCCTGAAGTCTTAGATTATGCTAGATCCTAGGATTTTATCAAACTTATCTGGGAGGATAATTCAGTGATAGATCATGCCGACCGTTTTCCTAAGCTAGTATGATATGCACCAAAAATGGTCTCTAATGAGAAGATGAAGGACCAAAAGTTCAAGAGGGGTTTATGGCTTGAGATCTATTCTTAGGTATTCTTATTCAAGCTAAATATCTATATGGATGTGATTGATTGGGATTGTATGGTGGAGATTGATCAAAATGGAAGGTCTAGTTTCTCTAATATGGTATCAGTGATGGGAAGTGGTAGTTTATCTGAGAATAAAAGGAAGTGAGAGGAGTAGGGGAAAAGGGAGGTGGTAGTTCGATCCATCCTCTTAAGAAGTTCTCATCCATGCATTCTAATGTGAGGTCTGTTATGTGTCCCCAGTGTGGGATTCCATGGAACACCCTGCCTTCATGTACATCTCCTTTGAGGACTTTTTATAATTTTGAAGCTATGGGTCACATAAAACGCTTTTTCAAGGTGACGCATCCCCTTCAGAGTGGGGAAGGATCTGTGGATTCCATGTGAGTGTCAGCTCAGCCAGAGCCATCTAGAAAAGTGGAATCCTAATTTGGTAGTTGTGGAGATAGGGTCGTATCATCTTCTAGGTAGATCCAGTTCAGGGCAGAGCCACAGGTGAGTGACCATTCTCAAGTAGAGATAAGGCATCTTCGTGATGTTGATTAGGAACCAGTGGGATCGGATGCTGGGCCTTTGATAGTTTGAGGTACCATTTTGATTTCATCTTCTTTATTTATTATTATCTTTGAAACTAGTGATACTATTTATAATATCTCTATCTGTATTGTGAACCTGCTAAATTTTCCAACCGAGTTATTTCCTTTTGTGATGGAATTGGTGACGTCGTTGGGTAAGAAGAAGAATAAAGGTATTAGGTTCCCATCGTGTTCACTTTCCATGTAATGGGGTTGAAATGGAGTGGGAACTCATGGTCTTATATATGGAACTTTTCGATGTAATCCTTGGAATGTATTGGTTACTTCATTTTCGGGTGAGTTTCATGGAACCTGATAGGAGTCCTTTGGTTTTTCATGGGGAATGGGATCCTCAGTCTGGTCATCTGGGACATCCACTCCCAGAGTTGGAGAATCTTTCCTTCCAGTTATCATCACTCATGATAGAGGATGATGTTCATACTATTGAGGTCAGATTACCTCGTGTAGTGGATGAGTTCCCAGAGGTGTTTCTAGAAGATTTTTCATGCTTTCCCCTAAAGAGAGACATGGAGTTCTCGATTGATTTAGCATTGGGAACATAGTCGATATATCTTCCCTCATATCATATGTTCCCCATTGAGTTGAGGGAACTAAAGATATAGCAAAATGATTTGGAATCCAAATTATTCATTCGCTCGAGCATCTCTCCTTAGGATGCTCCTGTTATTTTTATGAAAAAGGCTAGTGGATCTCTCCATTTGTGCATTGATTACCAGAATATGAATAAAGTAAAAATAAAAAAATATCATTTTCCCCAAATAGATGAATTGTTTGACCATATAAAGGGAGAAAAGTGGTTTTCTAAGATAGACATGTGTGCGGTTTACCACGAAGTCAGGGTGAGAGAGGCGAATATCCTAAAGACAGATTTCTGAAGTAGGTACGTCCAATTTGAGTACTTGGCCATGCCTTTTGTATTGACCAATGCTCTAGTGGTCTTTATGGAACTCATGAATAGGGTTTTCCACTATTATATTAACTCCTTTGACGTGGTATTCATGGATGACATCTCGGTTTACTCTAGATCTGAGGAAGAGCATGAGGGTCATTTGTGAATCATGTTGGGCACTCTTTGGGATCTTCACATTTATGAAAAGTTTTCAATGTGCACCTTATAGATTAGAGAAGTGAAGTTTTTGGGTCATGTCATCAAGAAACATGGTGTTATGGTGGACCTTGAGAATATCATTGCAGTTATTTCATAGTAGCATCTGAAGAATGTGTTTGAGATCATGAGTTTCCTTGTCCTAGAAGGTTATTATAGTTGGTTTGTTTGAAATTTATCTTGGAATGCTTCTCCTACGACCATGCTCACCAAGAAATGGGTGAAGTTTGAATTGGGCCCACAATTTTAGATATCCTTCTAGGATTTGAAACAACGGTTCACTAACACCCCCATGTTGATCTTTCCAGAATATAGAGATGGTTATGTGTTGTATTGCAGCGTTTCAGGTATGGGTCTTGGGTATGTTCTTATGCAGGGTGATCATGTGGTGGCGTATGGCTCTCACCAACTCTGAACACATGAAAAGAATTACCCTACCCATGACTTGGAGTTGGAAATAGTGATGCATTATTTTAAGACTTTGCGTCACTACCTATTTGGGGAGAAGTTTGTGGTCTACTCTGATCATAAGAGATTACCCTACATCTTCTCATAGAAGGATCTTAATCTAAGGCAGCACCATTGGATCAATTAGTTGCTGGGGTTCAACTTTGATATCGTCTATACCCCAGGAAACGGTAATGTGGTGGTTGACACAATGAGCCTGAATGTAATACTGTGTGATTTGAGAAAGTCCAAGGATGAGTGGACTCTAATGGGGCTCTTTTCCTAGATTCACTTAGTGACCAAGGAGCATAGAAAAGGTATGTTCTTGGTGAACGTTCAGTTGACTCCTTCTATTTTATAGTTTATTCGGTGGGAGTAGCCTAGTGATGAGTAATGTCAGCAGTCAAGGCAGTTCCTTCATGGTGGGGAGACTTATTTTGATTGGTCTTCTTCTAGTGAGGGTATATTGTGCATCAAGGTCTATTCAGTGGTGTCGGTGTCTCTTAGGAAGTTGTTGATGCAGGATAGCCACAAATATCAGTGGTTCATTCATCCTAGTGCTACCAAAATGTATTATTATATTTGTTGGCAATTCTGGTGGCTATGTATGAGGCAGTATATTGCAGATTTTGTATTGAGGTGTTATACATTTCAGTAGGTGAAAGAAGAGTATCAAAGTCCCTCTGGTTTTATTCAGATTTTACCCATCCTTACCTAGAAGTGGGACGAAGTCACCATGGATTTCATTATTGTCTTACCCCATACACCTTGGGGTAATAACACTATTTGGGTAGTGATTGATCATCTGACTAAATCATCCCACTTCATTCTAATCAGATATATAGACAAAGGGGATGAGTTCTTCCAATTTTATATTTAGAAGTTGGTAAGGATTAATGGTGTTCCATTAGTAGTTGTCTCATATAGGGAAACTTGTTTTACCTATAGGTTTTGGTAAGTCCTTCAGAAGTCTTTGTGGTTGTAGATTAAGATGAGCATGGTATACCATCCTCAAATAGATGGCCACACGAAATGAGAAAACCAGATTCTTGAACACATGATTTGTGCAAGTGTCTTGGACTTCGAATGTTTGTTGGATAGCCATTTGGTATTTTTTGATTTTTCTTATAATAATAGTTATAAATCCTAGATTTGAATGTATCATTTTGAGGCACTCTATGGTCGGCCTTGTCAGTCCCTCTGTGTTGGGATGAGTATATGAGACCTCACTATTGGGGTTGAACCTTGTGCAAGAGACGTCTAAGAAGGGAAATATGATTAGGTAATAGTTATTGAAAGCCTAACTTTTATAAAAATCTTATGTTAATTAGAGGCATCAAGATCTAGAGTTTTCTATGGGTGATTAGGTATTCTTGAAGGTGGCCCCTCATTTGGGTCTTTGTCATTTAGGAAAGCATGGAAATATAACACCAAGGTATGTCAAGCCTTTTCAGATCACTAATTCCATTGGAAAGGTAGAATAAATTTTATCTTTTATTTCTCAGCCGACATCTATTCATGACATATCCCATGTCTCCCAATTCAATATGTACAACCTGATTTTTTTCCACGTGTTGAATAGGGAAGATTTGGAGATAGAGCCTGATTTATTAGTGTTTGAGAGGCTGGTATGAATAGTGGATTCCCAAGAGAAGGTGCTTTGGGGAAAGTTTATTCCACAAGTCTAAGTCCTTTGGTAGCATGGTAATTATGTGCACGAGACTTTGGAGTGGAAGTCATGGGTGGAGCAGGAGTAACCATTCTTGTTTTCCAATCAAGCTTTAGGCTGACTTTTTGGGGTGGAAATTGTTTCATGGTGGAGAGAATTGTCACATTAATGTTCTTATTTTTACGTATTTTTCTCTTCTATTCTTGTACTAACTTTCCCCCTAGGTTCCCCTTTAAATTTGGAAGAAATTATAGTTTTTGGGTGGCCAGAATAGGTCATACGGTTTGGCTGTACGATTTACTAAACTCTGTGGACAAACCATGCACAGGTGTCCAAGTCATAAATTTGTTTATGTTAGTTCAATTTTAACCTTCCAAAAATAAACCTAATGTGCCCCTTTCTTCCTCCATTTGACACTAGTATCCATGGAAGGCTCCCAATATCCCTCAACCTCTCTTGGAACTCATTTTTTACGGGGATTTTGGTGGGGAAACTTCAAGATTTCTCAAGTAAGAGATTCCTCCATGTTTTCCTTCGATTTCCTTAGGATTTTAACCCTCCTACTTGAATTTTCAAATGTCTAGCAACTAGGGTTTGGTACCTAGGGTATAATTTTTTGTTTCTTGGTTAAATATTAGGGATTAGGGTTTGTTTTCATCCCCTTGTGGTGTGGCGGTGATGCGGTTGAAGTTTCACACAAATATTTGGGGTTTTGACATCTAAGGTAGGTGATTCCATTTTTAGAAATTATTAGGTGGTTTATCTTTCTTGATTGAATGGTTTTTCATGTTCCTATTCCATTGTGTTTGGAACAAAAAATGTTTTTGGTAGAATTGATTAATTGGTTTATTTTAAAGAATCATTTTTGTATGAAAATTAGTGTTTTCAGGTGTATTCCATGTTGTGTTATTTGTGGTTGTTTTATGACTCATTGAATTGGTTTACTAAATGTTTTTAGGGATGCCAAATCTGGTTGGGTGTGATATTTTTGGGTATTTGGAATTAATAAAGGATATTTCAATGGATTTTGTGTGCAAACCCTTGTCTTACCTCTTGAAATTGTTTTATAAAATCTTTAGGGTTTACTAAATTACATTGAGGGTGAGAAATGTGTTTCTATACTTTTTGAGAGTTTATGATTTAGAAATGGTATTTTTATGTGAAAATGGTTCTTTTATATAAAATTGGTATTTTATAACAAGTGAAACTTATTTGAGCACAAAGAGGGAAACCTGGGGTATCTAGGTGGGCGCAATAGGACTAGTATACTAGTGATCCGGTAGAGGTATTTTCCATATTTTACTTAGAAAGTTTGATGATGAAAACACTAACAAAACTTCAATGTTGTTTGGGGACCACTGGGCCATTAGTGTATCCCATCCTAGTGGCTCATGCACAATAAGGATATGAGTTATGGTTACTTATATACTGAGATACGAGGTACCTAGGGCCCCATAACTAGCTAGTTCCTAGGGGTATTCCTGTGACTGGTTCTCATTGGATATATTATACTTACTATTGGTATATAGTTTTTTTTGGAAAATTAAGTAGCATGCATGTTTTATTTAAAAGTTTACCTTATTCAAATTATCCCTCATGAAAGTAGTTTACATTTAAAGTTGCACCATTTATAAATTGTTCTATCATTCCAGGTTTATAAAAACTTTCATTATTTTTTTCTTAAAATTTTTATAACAAGTAATATTATTTGGAGGAATCCTATTAGGATTAGGCTGACACCCTACTTACACCTTTGTGTGTAAGTCGACCTAATAATGTTTGACGCGGGTAAGGGAAAGGTCCTTGGAGACAGCGGATCGGGTTGTTAACTTCTTTTTTGGGTGTGTTGTTGTAGAGAAGGTTTGAGGGTGATATACCCTTATTGTGTGATGGTTATTGAGTCAGAATTTATGCTCCTTTTGAGTCATGTCCCTCTTTGGGTTTTTTTAAAATGGTCTATTTCAATTCTGAATTTTACTAAAGGCTTGTTTGAATTAAATTTTCAGATTCATTTTATTTATTTTTGTTGATTTTTTAATGATTCTAAACTTGGTTAAATCAATCTTAAACCATTATTTATGATACTCGGGAACTTTTACTAGCCCATGGGGATAGGGAACGCCCTTAAAGAATTTCCATGGACTGGGTCGGGTGCTGGTTTGGATGGAGACCAGATTCGGTTCGTGATAGAAACTAAGGTTAACAATACTAAGGACCCTATACTATCTTAGTGATCGAACCATTATAATCAACTTCATGAAATTTATGGGAAATTAATCTCAATTCCTAGTGGAAAAGGGAACACTATAAAGTGACTCTCAAACCATACCATCACAATGATTTATTAGTGTTGTGGAATAATCCAAAGCTAGGTACAGTAAACTATGCCTAGTAGTATTTTCCTATTGTTCTTTACCTAATTTCTTAGGTTACCATGACTATCCAAGTGGAGGTGAGCAATGAAATCTAATAAATACGGTATATCAAGTCTCAATTGTAAATATAAACACATAGAAATCATAAATCGTTCTCTCATCTCACCACCCTATACCCTTTACTAAGAATCCCCCTTTTATACACATAATGATTTCAAGATAATCAACTTCATCTCAAGATATTCACCTACTCATATAAAACATAAAGAAGTTGGTTTCAAATAAAGGGTGTAGATTTTAATGTGAAATACTTTAATAAAATGTGTTAAATGGGCCTTTAGTCTTAATAAATTACTTCAAAAACATGAAAACCACTTTTTAAACCCCTTTTTGTAACCATCTTTGAAGTCCAATTTGAAAATATGTTTCAATTTGAAATCTTAATTAACTCAAAGATATGAAAAAACCATTGAATAAACATGAACAAGATGAATTAATAGGAATTAAACATTAATTTAAATTTAAATAGGTAACATAAATATGAATGATACATCAAAGAGGATCCATGAACTCAATAAAAAATATAATTCCATCCAAATAACCCCTTGAACCTCGTAAAAATTACTTAAAACCATAAAATATCACATGATTAATCATTTTAGAAATAATTTTAAAATATAAACCTAACTTAAAATATTTATTTATTTGAAAATATCCACTTAGAAAGTTTTTCTAACACTTTGAGTGAATTTAAATTTATTTTTGGTGTATATAGTTTTGGAACCATTTAAAATCCCATTTTATGTCAAGATTGGATAATACCAACACATGAAAACTAAGATACCTTCATCAATAATAGATTTTATATATATATTCCAATTAAAAGATAGGTTTAGAATCCTTGAGAACACATAGAATGATAAAAAAAATTCATAGATCCATCTACCTTAATCCAAAAGAAATAATGAAGCCTTGGATAAATAAGGGTATATAAGGTCTCAAGATAAGATTAACATGATCTAAAAATCAAAATCCTCAAATTTAAACCTACCCTAAACATTAGTTTCATCCAATGTGGACATTAAGGGAAGGAATAAGAATAAATAATTAATTAATGCAATAATATGAGTGGAATAGGTAGATAAAGAAGAATAAAAAAGGTTTTTCCTTGAAAAAACATGGATAAATTCACCTTAGAGACATGGAAAAGGAAGTGAAGCTTAAAAAATAGGCTCCCCAAACATCACATTCAAGCAGGTAAGAGAAATGGTAAATTCCTAATAAAAAAACTTAAAGATAAAAAATACCCAAATATGAGTGGTTCACATTATTTACCTACACGGTTTACCAATTCATGTAGTAAATATATGAGAACAATTAGATTCAAAGTTTTCCAAGACTATAAATTTTTCCAAAACATTTTAAAAAATAATACAGCATAGAAAAACTTCCCAAAAACCAAAATTTATATTTCTAAACACTTAAAACTCATGGGAACTCATTATAGTATAAATATATACACTTAAAAGTGACTTTTTAGTGAAAAAAGGATATATATTTCTCTACCTACATAGATTCACAAAAAAATAGGTCTTCGTTTTTTCCTTCAATGTTTTTCTAAAAAGTTACTACTTCATAGCAGGATTATCTCTCTAATAAATATGAAGAGGATGGAAATAGCCTAAAGTAGGCCCAGGCTACTGGATAAATTTTCATTGAGTTTTTTCACACAAAACCCTAAAATTATCTAATCCATAGTTTCTAACTAAACATCAAACAATTTATCTTTAATAGAATAATTTTCCAATATTTAAATTCCATTGAGGCTATCAGTTGGCCCATCATGGAAGATCAGAGCACCATAGACTCTCAAATAGTAGTTTTAAATGTTTATTCTTTTAGCACATCATGTGAATAAACATTATGACTCTAGTGGATATTTCCATTGATTCCAGAAAATGTGTACTGAAATTATCATGGTACTATTCCATATTTTTGAAGATTCATATCCCCATGTTCAAATTAGGGGTTAGTGGTAGTATACTTATCTCTAATTCAATCCTCTCTTATAACAATGGAAGATTCATTAAGATTTTATACCTGATGATATTATAAATTATCCTTCCCTAACCACCACCATGGTAAATTTCATCACGAAAAATCACCATAAAAATAGAGTGTTATTTCATTAATGAGTCATCCAAGGATGATGTTACCTAAGAGGACTGATATTGATAGGTGAACACTCCTGCAGGTGTTTACACTTATCATGGAAAAAAATATGTGGGCCTCAGAAGTCCTATTGAGATGTCACTCCAAAACACCCATTGAAATCTTATCAAGGTTAAAGGAATTATTGAGTATTCTAGTATGACATAATCCATTGAGGAAACTGAGGAATATTATTGAATCATCATATTACCTAAAGGGATCAAGTTTTATATAAAATTCACTACTGATATCCTATGGGGATACCATCCTAGTTAAGATGATGTTCAAAATTAACTTATTGTACTCCTATATAATCCCAATAACCAACAGTCCTTGATCAATCAACTAGGAATAAAGACAATGGTTTCACCCACCCAAGATGTAGTTTGATTTTTCATGTATCTCTATCTATGATGAATCAATGTTACTTCCCACTACTAGATCATTATTCTTCCACTTCACAAGTCATATGACCAATTCGGTGTAACACACAAGGTAAATACATCCATGATGACTTTATCTGAGCTCTCCCTGATCTTTTAGAAGTCATAAATACATAATTAACTTTAGTACACCTATAAAGTAATCTATATCTAGAGTTTGTAGACTATGTACGTCCATTTTTATATTTCATAAATAAAAGATTCATCTATTTCAATGGTATTGGTGACCCAAAGAAACAATATTTCCACTTTGATTCTTAGTGTGTCCTGGTGTTGGGAACCCCATAGTAGTTGGTGGTATCCAAACTCCACTGATTCTTACAAACTTTAGAAGAGGCTACTTTAATCTAGAATTACCATCTTTCATGAGGGTCCATCACCAGTTGGGAGGATCTTAGATAATAGTTTCTCTAATAGTTCAACTTCACTTTAAATAGTACGAGTGTCACCGACCTCTATAACAATAATAAATTGGATAAAAATGTGTCGTTGACTTTATCACAAGGTAGAAGGGATACTTTTTGACATTAAATGTCTCTAGGAATAGTTTTTGGGTATGATTATAGATAAAATCTATGATGAGATGATCCCAACCCTCATCTCCTTGACGTTTTGATGAGGACTATAGAAATTTATCAAGAGATATCATCACCATGATGGGGGAATATAGGGGACCAAGAAAAGTTATTTCCCATTACCACATGTTCCTACATGAAAACATGGGAGTGTATAAGTAGCTAAATTTTTGTAGACATTGATCCCTCGGCTAATACAGCTTAAAGGAACCTCACAAAACATGCATCGTCAAGAAGAGACTCGAATTGAGAATTCTTCCCAAGGCCCACATCAAGGATGAGTATCCATACTTTTCTTATACTAAAAGAAAAAGGTTTACTCCGTCAAGGATGATAAAATTAATAGCTTCATAATTAGTTCCTTATAGAAGAACCTTCTCAAGCTCACATACATCAAAAATATGAATTAGGTTAATTTAAATAACTAACTAAACAATTTCCTCTACCAAATATTTCATAGACACACCAAACAAGAATTTTTTTTCTTTAAGGACTGGCTACAAGTCATTATAGATTGTGACATAGTGTAACTATGAAATCCACCAAAATTTTTCATGTTTATTTCCCCTATTTTTAATAATGACCAAGATTCCATTGAAACGGAAGTAATTATTAGAATTATGAGCATAAAAGTTCAAATATTTTCTAGATAAAAAGTTGATGGCTCGATCCTAAGGGATCATTCATTCATGGTTGAGTTATCCCACACTGTCCACAACCATCTTGTCCACTACAATTACTTTTTTAGATCTATATCCTTCTAAATATTGAAGGATTCAGCACTGATATTACAAGGATTATTAGGATCCTCTGTTGGTTCTGAATCCAATGTGCACTCCCATGGACTTCATTCCCTATACATTGGGTGGAGGTTTTTTTAATTATTTATCTTTTTAGGAATACTTTGATAAATAAAAATAGTTTTCCACTATCAATTCCATCATAGAGGTGGACTAATATTTAGATATTATAGATGAAGTAAAATGGATAAAACCTCATGATTCCTCTCATTTTTGTTCTTGACCTAATGGAAAATTCCCTATAGTTAAGCACAATGCCCAGGGAGATATCTCTGAAAAATGATGCCTATATTTTTGAGCTAATAATATAATAATTTCTCCAATAATGGAAGGTAAATACCTATATGGAAACATCCTCCAGTTCATATTTTTTACCCATTCAGTTGTTTTATTATTTATATTATCCACAATTATCTAAGGCTCGATCACAACCATCTAACTAACAGAATAATTTAGAAGGTACCAACTAGGTGCTATCAACTCATATATCTAGGCCCTCAACACATTATATCAATGGGAAATGAATATGGACCAAGAAAATACCCATGGATCAGAATTATGAAGTGATCAATCATGTCACTAGTATCCTAACCTGTATCTTAATCCATAATATGTTTATCCTATTAATAGAGCATCTCTAGTCCCTTATTGAGGCCTTGAAGATCCCCCTAGAGTATGAGAATGAGTTGATATTGTTGAATCCTACCATGTGGAGAAAACCGATCATGAGGACTGCTAGGTCATCATTTCCTTATCTGGGTAAGATGAATGGGTAATCATAAAGGGATATATGTTCCCCTTCTACATATTAAGAAATCAAAATGGAGTTAACGTATGCTAGTGTTTAGTATGCACTATATTTGGGATCAATATCATCCCAACTCAGATAATCTATAATTTTGATACAGTGACCATCCTAACCTAATCTAACCTAAAATTTGAGAGATATGAAAAGAGAAAATATAATTCTCTTGGAAATATCCAAATAAAGGGATATTTTTTTATCTAATTCTAAATTCATGGTTATCTCACAAGACACTTCTCTCAATGCCTCGCTAAGAAGGACTTATATCCACATAAATATAGTCATACCTTCAACATTTAACCAATGAATCAAATTCTCCCTAAATTGTTCAGTGGTGGTGCTTCATGGTGATGTCTCTTCCTTTGACACAAGTGAATACCACTACTTTTATGTGAAGTATTACAAAAGGAAGGTAAATCCACTCCATTTTTAAGGAACCAACTGTGTTAATATTCCCAATTACTTGATACTCACCTTGATATATCCCTAGTATAACATAAAAAGAAATAGTATACTAATTATCTACCACCTAAAAGTATCAACCCCGGATATTGAGCACCATTTCATTATGTCTAAAAAAGATATCACTCATATCACCTCTAACTACTATAAATGATTGGTTCATATAAAGACAGGGAGACCCTCTCTCAATACATAATAAAAAATTAATCATATTTCCATCAATTGGAAAATCCACCACGTATACTGAAGAGAATTATTGACCCATTGGTGTTCAAACATGTCATGATACTCCAACATGGTAGGTGGACCACACCAGAAAATGCCACATGAAATAGGATCTAAACCCTACATTATCATGGTATCTATGGAACCAGTGAGACTAGAGTCTAATTCTGAATATTCCATCCACTAAAAGGAAGATAATTCCACATATAAATAACATGTATCAAATGATTCATCTCCTCCCTCTAGTTATAATTCTTTTAATGAAGAATAATTGGATGACACCCCTCCTTTCTTTGAAAAATGAGTTTCCACCACCATCAATGAGTTGATATAGAAGAACCATGATACCAAGGAAAACCCAAGGCTAACATTTATTAGTTCCAACATTCCATATGATTATCAATAATAGTATATTGAAATATGGAAGAATCACTACAATGTATTTTCATGTAACTACAAGGATACGCTAGGTCTTGATCTCAAGGTCACCATCTACCAACTTGGCCTCCCCAATAGCCCACATGGATTCAAACAAGCACATAGTATGATTTTTTAATATATAGGTTTTTTCTATTTAATACATTTAAAAAAAATTAAGAATATTTTCAGAACCATGAGATAAGACGGTGTAAGATTCCAAAGCCTAGTGATCCCAAAATTTATATTTTAAAGATATTAAATATATTAATATAACGCAAGAATAGGTTTCCTAAAAAATTGGAATAACACCCCAACATATTCTTGGATCTAAAATATGCTAGCACCGTTGAGTTTAGAACATGGGTTTTACCTTATGAGTGACATAATTTTCTTGACAATTGGAGTTTGGTTAAAAGTCATCACAAGAAAAAATAATGAAATAAATTAAATTTCTTTCTTTCTTTATTACATAGAAAAAATATGTCGTTTTTACTCTATAAATATGTTATATTGACCAATTTTTAGGGTTAGCCTCATAACCGTAGGAATTAAGAGGAGATCATGGAGAAATGTTGGTAAGAATTAGGATAATGGATCGGTGATCGAAGTACCATAAGGAATGTCAATGACAATACCACTTATGGGTGTTGTCAATGAAAATGACATGTGATTGTCTTCATCAGTGATTGATCCAAATTGAGGTAGGATTATTGTTTTGTGGATTTATCCCCATTTTATTATCCTATAAAGAATTCAAATCAATTTACTAATATATTGATTGGAGGATAGATCAAATTGCGGATATGATTTTGTTTATCCATGATTTAGGGAATAATTTTTTATTCTATTTATTTATTTTTTATTGTCGTTATAATAGAAAAGAATCATGGAAAATAATAACATGGTTGGGGTTCATTTTCATTCTTGTGTTTTGTGCCCCCCCCCCACCCCCCCACCCCCCCGTTCTGTGCATGATCATGTTCGACATTTCATTTGGAGATTGGTTTGATGAATACCTAGAAAATGATTATTTTTCTTTAATATTTGGTGAAATGGATCATTTCCACATATCCAATTTCAATATTGGTGATAGGATCATGGTTTGTGATGATATAAGACAATCAAGGTCATATTAGATACCTTGGATCATGTGTGGCTTGCGGTAGTGGAGAGGCATGACGGAGGCCATTTCTTGAGTGGTGGGAATGGCCGGAATCTAGATGACAATGATGGACGGGCTCAGAAGGATCAAGATCCTTGTTATTTGGTTATTTTTAATGATATATATGAAGAAATCAGGAAGTGTGGTTGAAGACGCATGGAAATCCCATGGGTATTGTAAAAACCCTAACTACGTGGCATGTATTCAAGAAAAGAAAATACCATGTATCCCTCTCAATGTGGTGATAGGGTTTCCATGCATGGATAAGTATAACACACCATGTGACATGTGTTACACGTCATGTGAACCTTTTCTAAACATATCATCCTTTATAAGGAATACATTCCTAGTAGTCCATGTAGTGTTACACGCTTTTTTTCCTAGACACATGTCATGTAACACATGGAAGATGGATTAGTGTGTACATGGAGTACACACCTAGGTGGCCATGTGGCCCTACACACTGTTTATTGGGGAAGTACAGTGGCATGCCAAAGTATATGAGCAAATCCATGTACTATGATGTGGAAAAGTACACAGGCATGACCCAGTGTACATAGGCTTTAAAATAGGCACATTGGGTTCCATATCAACACCTACACACTGTACCCTCAGTGGACATGTCATGTAACATTTGAAATTCATGATGTGTGAGTGTGAGACACATGAAGTACCATACTCAGAGAGACACATCATGTACCCAAATTTTCATGCCATGTATTCCTTTGAGGAATGGATTTAGTCATATTCATCTTTATTTCATCTTTATTGTAAGCTTTTGTAAGGTTCATGGGACTAGTATTGATTGAGTGTGTTACCTTATTTCATTCCAATGATGGTTCAGTTCAAAATCCCATTCTCATCACAGAGGGTGACACCTCTTCAGCTTCATAATGATTAGTGCAGTGTGGGTGAGCCTTATTCTAGAGTGAGTTGTCTCAGTCCAATTTTACTTGACCCCTCAGTGGCATGGATCATGTATCCCTCCAATATATACAAATTGATCCTCTTTCCCATCATGTTCTCCCTAGGTAGGGTTTGTGGAATTGGAATGAAAAATATTTACATGGTCTTCAATCCCCTTTATAGTATGGTGTTTCCAATAGGTTTAGGTGTCCCCCCACCCAAATGAGCCATGGGTGTTTACCCTATATCTATATATCTAGATCTGGTATTTCTAGTGAGTTATAGTCTGATAAAGTGTGTTTATCATATGAAACCTCTCAGTATCCTTTATTCTTCTTCTTCTTGTCTTGGTATAATAAGTGTGACCCCTAGGATGAGTGTCTTAAGTGGAGGTATATCTTATGGAGTGGTTCCTCTTGGATGAGTGTTACCTTAAACCCTTTAGTGGTTCTATGGCTAGTAGTATTTGATACCTTTTGTGACTCGGATTCCTTTATGAGTATATTTAGGATATCCTTAGTTATCATTATGTCACATATCTTGTTTTACATAGCTGTTTTTTATGATTTGACTATTCTTGATGCTTTCTATTTGGGTTTTTTGGGTGTCCGGCTTATTATTATTATATTCACATTCAAGTGGGATTTTCCCACAAATGCCATGTCTTATATAAATGATGTTCCTTATATAGATTCCTTGTAAGACTATAATTAGGTTGAGCTTAGTTTTGGCTAAACAGGTTGTGGTGTATACTGGGGTCACATTTGACAGTAGTCCCCTCCTTCTGAGTAATTCATACTTTATTTTCCTATTTTGGGTGGGATTCTATTTATCCTCTTTTTATGATTTCCAGTACTTTATGTCATACACTGATTGTGGGATTATAGATGTATGCATACATTTTAGCATTGTATGGTCTTGGAGATTTTTGTGTGTGTGCATGTACATTAGGCTAACGTCTCCCATGTCTGTGATATACCTACTCAATTCTATTTGACAGCCCCTAGCCTATTAGAGGAGGTCTTAGAGTAGTTTCATCTCGGTATTCCACTAGCTAGGAAGGCCTTGGGGGGTTTAGTCATGAAAGAGTGGTATGAGAGCTAGTTTCCATCCTAGGACCAATGTTTAGAGTCCTGTCTAGAAAATAGGATTGGTTTGGGAACTAGGAAAATCATGTTAAAATGTTTCAATTTTAGCTTTCAATATAGGGACTCTGGTATTAGTGTTGTATCTGATGTATCCATTCACCAGGACTCTGATAATTGGCTTTTAGACTTAGTACATGTAGGCACTAGTTGTAGGGAAGACATTGGTAAATGAATCAAATAGGAATGGGTTATGCTTTTCAATTCACTCTTGAATCAGTTCACTATATATACTCATTAATCATTGTACATATTTTCTCTTTCTGGATGTATTAACAAATATATCCAGTTAGGTTTCTACAGTAGAGTAGATCGTATGACCCAATGAGTGATGAGGCCTCCATGAAGGGGCTTGGTCATGTGCTGGTATTTCTTTATAATATTGATAAAGTGGAACTTTCACCAACTTATCAGTTCATAAAACTACCTCAAGTATTTTAAGTGGATGTATCATGTCATACTAAGTCATGGATGGATATTTTAGTGTTATATGATTATGAATAGGGTTCAAGTGTGTATCATGAGCTTTTGAGGTAGAGATCGCCTAGGATACAGAGTCAGCATGATCCAGTGACAACAAGTGTGTAAGGAAAGTCATGAAATAAGGGGGTTCATGAGAGACCTTAGGTAAAGATCAGTTTTTTGAGTCTGATAGGTTTATATTCTTGTGATGGCAGAGGATATCTCACATGGTATTATACTACCCATCATGTTGGAGTTAGAGATACAATTGATGGACCTCTAGGGTAGAGTTATCATCTAGAAAAATGAGGTCTACATAGAAGAATACATAATAGAGGAGCTAGGGGAGAATTAGGAGGTGGTGAGTTCTTTGGATTGATGATACCACCACCACCCCTAGGTGGACCACTCCAGGTATGGGAATCTGGTGGTCAGAATATTGGGTTGTCGTATTCATTGGAGGTCTTCTAGCCAGAGGCTCCAGGAGTGTTTTGAAGGAGATGTAGGGCATCAATAGAGTCCTTTTTTGGTGATTTTTAGTGTGACTTTGGACATATAGTAAAGTGGTTCAATTCCCCCACTGATACATGTTCTAGAGTCATTATCCAATAAACCGTGTAGGTGATTCAATGTCTCCCAAAGTGGATAGTGTTGATGTGTGGTGGAAAAGTTTGTTTTATTTTGTTTTTGATGTGCTTTTGAGGTTATAAGGTGTCATAGAAAACCCTAGTTGTGGTAAATAGGTAGGATAGGGGAAGGATTAATTTCAAGAAGTTGGAGCTCACAAAGGCTTTGAGTGTAGTTTGAGGTATGATGTGTGGCTTTACTGTCCCAGTTTTAGTTTTCACATGGAGTCATGATCTACTAATACCTAAGAATATACCCTGTTTTAGACTTACGGATACTAGTAGATCCTTTTTTATTGAACCCTGGGTTGGAGGCTACTGCTGAGAGTATCATTGATTCCATAGTGTGATTTGACTCTGGGAGGGGAGAACGATCCTCATGTGGTATCTTTTCATAGTAGCAGTGAGACCCCATGGTTTTTTCCTCAATATGGATAGGTTTCCAACTATCTATACTTAGTTGGTTTCTACCAATGGGTGTACTGAGGTTTTTGACTTATTGGGATGGATTTTTCCTTATTTGATAGAGAGTTATCTTAGGCAAAGAAATATAAGCTCATGTGCATGAGGTTACAACCAACTTCTTGTCAGTTATCTAGTGATACCTCTAGAGTAGTGGATATTGTGATATTTGTTTCCTACAATGACGGTAGAGTATGAGTAAATATTTCTTAAGAACATTCCATGTTTATCTCCTCACTAAAATTTAGGTTTCTTTAAGGATTGGAACTAGGGATCACCCCTAATTTTTATAACAACATATCAGATGGTACCCATTAAGTTTTATAAACTGAAGGTGTAGTTGGGAGTTTGATGAGAAATCGGTTTATAAGACCCAGTGCATTCACCTAGGAAACCCGGGGTTGTTCTCATAAGAGGCGAATGAGTTCTTGAGTTTGGGTTTGAATTGGTGTTACATGGATAAGGTGATATGAGCAAGAGTGTCCACTCTTGATAATCATTGAGTACTTCAAACAGCGGTTCAGGGCAAAGGGGTTATCAAAGTTTTTCTTCATGATAGGTTATCACTAGATCTGATTTTTGATATACCAAAAGTGGATTTACAAAGCCACTGTGGATGTTTTGAGTTTGTGGTGATAACCTCTGGCATGTTGTTCACGTTTTTAGAGTTTTAATACTTTTAGAATGAATATTTAAAACTTCATAAACAAATTCATATTAGTATTAATCAATGAAATCCATTTTTTCTTTTTGCCTGAGTTAGATCACATGAGACACCTAAGGATGGAGTAGTTTACCTTCAGTCAAAAGTTTTTACCCATTCAAATATTCTGAAATACAGGGAGGTAAAAATTATAAAATTTATTTTGATATATTACATGACCATATACCCACTGGATATATTCTAGATGGATTTTAAAAAGTTGGTAGGCTTGTCAACATTGTTTAATGATGGACACTAACACTAGACACGCTACATAAGGAGGTATTAAGGAGGTTTTTTCCCTCAGAAGTACATCCGGTAGAGGTGAGTATGTACTGAGAACTATTAGCATCAGTTTTTTAACCAAGTGAGTTGAAAAAAAATCAATATAAACTCTCTTTTTTTCTCTCTTATTTGAGGGTGATGGCAAAAAAATATTTGTAGAGAGTTTCGGAAACTTGTGTGTGAAGGAGGTAGTTTGTCTTCATAGAATTCTCTTAACGTTCACTGAATACTGTAATTCTTACTTCATATAATGATTAGTGATAGGATTCATGAATCCTTTAAGGACTCGGTTTTAGTTGAGAATAATGTTTCACCCTATTTAGTTTGCTAGGTAAAGTGGACCATTCAAGTTATGTTCAACTTGATTTGGGTTTTGGTAGCACCTTGTTGGGGCCACGTATGAGAGACCTTTCAGTTCACTATTATAGTAGTCACATCCAATGGGTGATAATACTTGGATCCTAGTTTTTTTGATAGTGATGGTTTTAAGGGTGTAGTTTATCAAGTGGTGGATAAGGAATACCCAGAAATTTCAAGAGTTATTTACGAACCAACAAAAAAGGAATTTTGATTTTGAGAGTTATAGAGTTTTAACCAAGGAAGTAGTTTATTTATAAGGTTATAAGGCCATTTTTTTAATATTATGTCATATTATTGAGGTGGTGTTCCACTTAACCTAGTGATCATGGTAGTTTTGGTTGTTTAGTGTTCTCCACTTATCACTATTGAGGAGCTATGTGAACGAAAATTTGTATAATATCAACTTTGGTAAACTGATCTATGAGATTGGAGTTTTCTATTTCAAGGAGTCAACAACATTTATAACCGGTAGAGAAATATCCTTTTGGGGAAATTTTTTCCTTGGGTGTGTGTTTATTGGCTACATTAGAAGCTTTCATGGGAGCTCGTGGGAGTGGGAGACCTGGATGGGAGCTCAGTATCCTCACCATTTTATTTAGTGTTTTATTTTCAAGGAATAAAAAGATAGAATAGGGGAATAATATAATGTATTGTTTTTCAATTAATACTTCAAAATATTTTTAGGAATATTTCTAGATCCAGGTGCTAAGATGGTGCTAGATTTCGAGTCTGAGTAATATTGGAATTAAAATTTTAAATATATTAAATATATTAATATCACATGCACACATTTTTAATAAAAAAAGTGGAATAACTCCATAATGGATTTTCATATAGGAAATTTGAGACCACCATTGAGTTTAGAATGCATAGTTTACCCTAGGAGAGACATAATTTTTTTCAGCATTGGGCATTTGGTTAAAAGTCGTCGCAGGAACAAATAATGAAATAGATAAATTAAATTTATTTATTTATTAAGTTGATGCAGAGAATTGGTTTCTCATATATAAATATTTTTTTATGAATAATTCATAGTATTATCCTCATAACCATAGTCATTGAGAGGAGATCATGGAGGAACTTTGGTGTCCATTGAGATCATAGATTGATAATCGAAGTACTATAAGGAATTCTAGAAATAATATAGCTTATGGATCATGTAAATGATAATGAAGTGAAATAATATTTATCAGTTATTGATTCAAATACATGTAGGAATTTTATTTTCGGTATTTATCCCCATTTTATTATCCTATAATGAATGAAAGTCAATCGACTAACAGATTGATTCACTGATCGATCGTAATGTGGGTATGAGTTTAATTATGATGGATTTAGGGGATAATTTTTTATTATATTGATTTATTTTATATCTTAATTTTAATGGTGATGAATTTTCCCTAATTTAATCATGGTTGGGATTTTTTTCCCATTTCTTATTCCTCCCCCCACCTTCTATGCATGATCATCGCCTACATTTACTTTTATTGATGGTTTAATGAATACCTAGAAAATGATTATTGCATGTTCGATCTTTGGTAAAATGGATCATTTCCATGGATTCGGTCTCTAGATTAATGATAGGTTAATATTTTGTAATAATGGTGGGATATTGGGTCATATTTTAAATCCTTGGATCATTTATGTCATGCGGTAGTGGAAAGGCACGATGACAGTCGTTCTTGAGTAGTGAGAATGGATGGAATCTTGCTGATGATAATAGATGAGCTCAAACTGATCAAGATTCATGTTATTCGAAGAGTTTGATGTAATATCAAAGGAAATTAGGAGGTGGGTATAAAGACTCATGAAAAATCCAATGCGTTCTATGAAAATCCTTACTTCATATAATGTAGTTCAAAAGAACACAAGTCATGTAGACCTCTCTATGTGGCACTAGGGTTTCTGCACAGGGATAAGGGGGAAACATTGTGTGAAACACTACTGGAAAAACGGCCTATACCCACGGTTTAAAACCGTGGGTATATCCCCCAAAAACGTGGGTATAGGCTATACCCACGGTTTTGGGAACCGTGGGCTGGAACGCCGTCGGTATAGGTCCCCAGCCTATACCCACGGTTTTGGAAAACCGTGGGTATAGGTGTCCTGCCACCGTGTCACCGAAACATAGACAATTTCCACGGTGTCAACGACCTATACCCACGGTTTCAAAACCGTGGGTATAGGTCCTAAAAAAATGCAGGCGCCGAGTTTCAATCCCGCAACCTCTTCGCTGTAAACACCGCGTCTAACCACTACCCTAACTTCACGTATATGTATATATATATATATTTAGTTAAATATAGTTATAAAAACCGTGGGTATAGAGGGAAGAACCGTGGGTATAGGGTTCCCGCCAAAAAAAAATCCTTCCCGCGGAAAAAAAAATTTCCCGCGCGCACAAAATTGACCTATACCCACGGTTTTTCATAACAGTGGGTATAGGTATTTTATCCCAGACCTATCCCCACGGTTTTCACCAAAACCGTGGGGATAGACCCCCCCTATACCCACGGTTTTGGGAAACCGTGGGTATAGGTGACTTTTCAGGACCTATCCCCACGGTTTGCCAAAACCGTGGGGATAGAGCCCCCTATACCCACGGTTTTGGCAAACCGTGGGTATAGGTCATGAAAATTCACCTATACCCACGGTTTTCCAAAACCGTGGGTATAGGGGGGTCTATCCCCACGGTTTTGGTGAAAACCTTGGGGATAGGTACATTTTCCAGTAGTGAAATGTGTCTAATTTCATGTGACCCTTTTCCATATAGCTTGGAATGTATAGGTAATACACACCTAAGAGGCCATTTAGTGTTACATGTTGTGTATACCATCCACACATCATGTAACACGTGGCGGATGGCTTGGCTTTTACATGGAGTACACACCCCGGTGGCCATGTGACCCCACATGTTTTGTACTTGGGAATTGCATGGGAAGGATGTAGTACATTATCACATCCTTATACTCGGACATGAACAAGTACACTGACATATCCCAGTGTACATAGGCATGGGTATACGGCACACTGAGTGCTAGATCGACACCTACACATCGTGTACCCTCAATGAACACATTGTGTACTTTTTGAAATTAATTTCATGTGAGTGTGACACATGAGAAATTCCAGGATTATAGATACATGTTGTGTACCTAAAGGTATACGCCGTATAGTCCTTTGAGGATAGACTGGGGTCCTTTTCTCCTCAGTTCATCTCTGTTGTGATCTTCTATGAACTTCCTTAAACTAGTATCAGTTTAGTGTTTTCCCTTAGTCCATTCCAATGAGGGTTTACTATGGAATATCATTCCTATAATGGAGTGTGATCCCTATATAACTTCCTAATGATCAGTTAAATGTTGACAATTTCACTTATTCTGGAGTGAGTTGTCTCATTCCACTTGAACTATACCCCTTAGTGTCATGGAGCATGTATCCCTCCAAGAGTCCCAGAGCAATCGTCGTGTCCTTTATATTTTCCCTAGGTTGGGTTTGTGGAATGGGTGTGACCAATATTTACATGGGAGTTGATCTCATGTATATGGAGATTTTTCCAAGTGTCCCCCCAATGAGCCCAAGTCATTTCCCCATATCTACATATTGAGATCTAATATTTCTAATAAGTTTTTGTCTGATCAAGTGTGTATCTAAGATAAACCCTCTCTATATAATTTTTTATTATTCTTGGATATAACTAATGATAATATCCTCAAGGATGTGTGTTGTGAGTGTAAGTATAGCTAGGGGAGTGTTTCTACCTGGATGAGCATTACCTTGAAACTTTTAGTGGTTATATGGCTGGAAATGGTTGAGACCTTTTGTGACTCGGTGTCTTTTATGAGTATATATGGGATAAAATTGGGTGTCATTATATGTCATACCTTGTTTAATATACCAATGCTTGATTAGATTCCTACTCTTGATGATTTATGTTTGTTGTTTTCTAGGTGTCCTACTGGGTATTGTTATACTTACCCATGTATGGGCTCTTCCCACATATTTCATGTCTTAGGTAGACAATGTACCTTTTTATGGAGTACATGGAGGACTAGAAGAAGTTAGAGATTAGTTTGGGCTAGAAAAACCGAGGTGTATACCAGTGTTTCATTTGACACCAGTCCCCTCCTTCTGAGCAGGTCAGGATTTATTTTATAGTTTTGGGTGGTCTTATATTTGGCCCATGTTTATTATTTCCATCACTTTGTTTCATAATTTGATTATGGTATTATAGATTTATGCATGAATTTTTATTAGTTCTTTTACATTTAGCATTTTTTGGTCAGCGAGATGCATCCACGTGTTTAGGTACATTAGGATAATTTCAACCATGTGTATGATATGCCAACTTGGAACTAGTCATTAACACCAAGCCTATTAGAGTTGGGCTTGGGATAGTTTTATATCATTCTTATTCCATCCAAGATAGCTCTAGTGGGTTGGGTCATGATAGATGCATCCATCATATGACACCATGGTTGAGCCTAAAGTTGATAATATGATCAAATCCAAATTATTCAAGGAAGTTTATTATCCCAAGTGGTTGGAAAACATTGTACTAGTTTGGAATAAAAAGACAGATCAAAGTATGTATTGACTTCTTGAACGGTAGCCACCATTTCCTAATTAATAACTTCCTTATTCTGATTATGGAGTTTCTAATTGATGCAAATACTGGTTTGTAGGACCTATCCTTCATGGATAAGTACTTTGGGTGAAACTAAATTTGTATGGACACTAAAAATGAAGATCCCATTACATTCAGGGTACTTTAGGGAACCTATTTCCAATATATGATTTCCTTCATCTTGAATAAAACAGGAGAAAGCTTCCAGTAGGATATGAGTCATATTTTTTATCCCCTCCTTGACCCCACGGTTGAGTGTTACATGGATTATTTGGTAGTAAAATACCATAAATTCAAGAGTAATCTCAATGATCCTAAGAAAGTTTTTAGTGTGATCAATTCCCATAACTTAAAAATTAACCATATAAAGTGTTCATTTAGGGTCACCATTGGGAAATTTCTACACTTCATTATTTGATATAGAGGCATCAATATTTACCCAAATAAATTCTAGATAATCATTAAAATATTACCTCTACTAAATCATAATATTTACGAGGCTTTTAAGTTTATATATATTACATATGATAGTTTATTGCTATCCTAGTGAGAAAATGTAATCCCTCTTTAAAACTAATGAAGAAAGGAACTACCTACTAGTGGAAAACAATAATTCTAGACAATATTTGATTGAATAAAGTATTATATACTACATAATCTAGTTCTCAAGTTTCTTTTCCAGGGGGGAACCTTTGGTTCTCTATATGAAATCCCTGAATAAATATCTCGACACCCTTCTATTCCAAAAGAAAAATGAAGGAAAAGAGAAGAGTGTGTACTGCCTAAAGAACATGTTGCTTGAAAGTGTGGTCAAATATTCTACTATTGATAATAAATTACTTACCTTGGCCTTGGTAGTCTAGAATATACATCACTGTCTATAGAATCATGAGGTCTAACAGATCTTCTTCATTGACCTACTAAAGTACATCCTCAGCCATCCCAATTTGACTAAAAAATGGGTGCAGTGGAAAGTGATCATTTAGTATTTCAACATCAATTTCATAATATATATCCAATCAAGGTAAAATCATTGGTATGTCTTCTTATCACGTACCAAATCCCAAAGGAGTTTCCACTGGAATTTGACTTACCAATTGATTACATTCTATCAATAGATACAGAAGTGACATGCTAGAAAATTCACTTTGATGGTGCCTCCCAAAGTCTGACTGAGAAAAGTATGAAACCCCCTAATCTAAATAGGTTTTTCATTTGAGTTTTATTTATAACTTTCTAAAATTCCCCCATTTTTTACTCATTCATCATTTTAGAGGCTTTCACCAATAATGAGGCTAAGTATCAAGCTCTCATTAACAGTCTTAAACTGGCCCTTGAGACTGAGGAACCCTAGATTCATTTGATAGATGATTAAGAAATCACCATAAAATAGATCAATTGTCAATACATTTTTTGGATGTATAAGCTCTCTCCCTTACTCGAGCACACTCATGATTTGATGGAAAAATTTTCTTTTGAGCTAAAGGCCCCTCATGTCCCATGGTCTTAGAATGATTGAGAAGATGCATTTTCAAACATGATTTTCTCATTTTTTTTAAATTAGAATAGGTTTACTTGATAATATATGTGGAAAATCATAAACTGATAGTCCCTACAATTCTTGATGAAGATGGTTGGGAAGTGAATCAATTATGTATCATTCTTTCTCAGGCAGGGCTTACTGTTCCCCACATTGCAAAAGAAGATTTATACTATGTAACATGTAAATATTTTATTTTATATTCCATTAAAAAATAATATGTTAGATAGTGTGTTTCACATGCAACGCTGATCTTAAACGAACCATGATATACTATAGAAATATTATTATTTAAATATGATCATTATTTCCTAGCCATTGGTTTGGAGGGTTTGAATAAGAGTAATGGCATTATGAAATATATGTTGAAAAGTATTACATAGTCAAATTTAATGATTATTTACTAGGAAATAAGTACTTAGTTTTTAATTATAATAATTAAATCAAATAAGTATTAAATCCCATAAGTAAAAAGGGTTATTTTTTTATAAAATCGTGTTTTACTTATATTTTTTATTTTAATTTAAAAGTAAATTTTATGAATTTTAAAAAAATTATAATATAGATATATTTTTTCATATTATCATATCAAATATATATTAGGGTAATTTTTTTATTTTTCTGAAAAGATTGATTTATTGGCGAATAGTGAAAATACTGATTTTAATAGAAATTGTCATTTCATTAAAAGTGTTTAAAAAGTTACATTATATTTTTCATTAGTTTTAATTTAAAATTAGACCCATTTAATTATAAATATTAAAATTAATTAAATATTAATCAATATTATACATTATTTTTTTATAAAATCATTTTTATGCATAAAACAAGTATTTTGCTAAAAACAATTTTTCATTACATTTTGAAAACTTACAATAAAAATAATTTATACCACTTATGAGAATTTAGTCAAGAAATAATTGATTTCATATTTTTAATTAGGATATTTTAATTTATTAAAGAGTTTAATTTCATTCTTGGTTATAATGAATATTAACCATTGTAAAACAGTTGTCTCTATAGTAAAGGGTAAAACAGGTTAATGAAGGTTAAAATTGTGTGATAAGGTAAAAAAATCTCATATTAATTATTTATTATAAAATTTATAAACTTATAATCCCATATATTATAATATTTAATTTTTATTCCACTTTCCTTTGATCAAAACCTTTATATAATTTTATGTTAAGTGTAATTACAAAATTTCACTCACTCTAACTTATTTTGTTTTCATGATATGAATATAGATAAAAATAATATATGAACTAATATAGATTATAAAAGTGATTAATAATAAACTATATTTTTATATTAATTTATTTTTAACTTTTAATGATGGAATAATTACCTTGAACACTTATGCAACGCTAAGATAATGCTTGTGCAAGCCGTAGAAAAATCAAGTGAATTATTTTAAAATCTTTAAAAGTAATATGTTTTGGATGAATCTAGATGTTAAAAAAATTTATTGTATAATTATAATTTATAATTTACGGTGAAAGATTTTATATTTTATTTCCATTTTAGTATTTATGTATTTAAATTCAAACTTTTTGAAAAGTCTTGTAAATCACTTTTATTGTTATTTAATGTTTAATTTTTTTTAAAATCATTATAAAATCATAAAATCATATAATAACTCAAATTTATGATAAATATATTTTTATATCATTAATGGTTCATTTATGTTCCTATTTTTATTTTTAAAATTACTTTTATGTCCCTTATAGATTGAAAAATTTGTTACCACTGTTGAGGTTAAAAGGGTTAATGAGGGGGTTAAACTAAGAGATAAGGTTAAAATTTTCACCTAAACTTGTATAAATTTTATTTTTTGAATTTATTTCAACCTTATCATATTTATATTTTAATATATTGCACTTTTTATCCACTTTACAAGAGTTTTACACATATTATATACTAATATTTTATGTATTTACAAGATTTTCACTCACCTCACTTAAAAAAAGGGAACATCATATCTGATCTTTATCACACATATTGAGACATTTATCTCATCAAATATATAACTAAATTCCTTACTAACCATCATACCATGACTTATAGGTTCTATTAACACTAAAATAACAACCTATAAGGCTTAAGGTGTTAGAAAAAGGAAGATTCTCAAAGAAGTGGTATAACTATTAACCAAGCATTTTCATGTTTATTTATTATTACAACTCCTTAAAATATTATATAAAAATTATAATATAATAATATAATTATATTAAATATAATTAAATTCTATTATTTTGATATCAAACCCCTTATTCATCTCTTTTATTCCTTCCTGTGGGAAATGAAAACATCGCTCATGTGTACATGGGGACTACTACTTCCACGAAGTGATGTGTTTCATTTTTCATCACCACCTATATGAATGGTTAAAATAATGGATAAAAGTTATATTTATGATATTTATGACATAATAAAGATTCTTTAAAGGTAATATATTACTTACTTTCTTACCTTTCTACCCATTGAAAAATGGTAATGTTGCTTGTGCGTATGTGTGGACAACAACCTCTATAAAAAAATTTGATTCGTTTTTCTTGTTTTTATATCATAGAATGTTATAAAATTGTATTTAGTATATAAAAATTATAATTATATCATTAATAAGATTCTAAATATTATGTAACCATGATCCATTTAACTTTTTTCAACATTCTGAATTCATTTTGGACTTATAAATCGAACATCCTCAAAATGTCTAACATGAACTTAACCATTTTATTAACAAAATAAAAAATTTAAAAAATTGAAAAAATAGAATAATTTAATGAAAATGAAAATGAAAAATTTTCATTAAAAATTTATAAAACTAATATGGTTTTATTACTCGAGAGGGTATCCATACAAATGAAATAAGTTAAGATTTGAGGTAAGGGGCATTATTTTAAAAATATTGTTTCAGCATTTCCCTTCTATCTCTTTCCCTTCCATTTGAAGGTTATTATATATTTTTTCAATAATTTTTATATTTATGATTAATGTAACACCCCAATATTCCATGGTACGTTTCCCTTTGAGTAATGCAATAGCTTGCATTTTACGCAACTTTGAGATTCTAACACACCGCAATCAATCAAAGTATCCATTATGAATAGTAATACCCACTTTTTGAAATTTTATAAATTTTATCTCTCAAAATGGACTTCATTTTTGGATTTGGAAAATCTAAATTGTCCTAGGGTTAAATTTTAGTACTTTTCAGATAACTTTTATATTTTGATGAATAGTGAAAATTACTAAATTTTAATTAAAAACAACCTTTTTTAATTGAAATAATTAATAGTGATAAAATATGAATTTGAGTTATTTTAAAGTATATTTAGAATATATTTTTACCATTTAATATAATTTTGGTTATTGGACATAATTTCACATTTAAAACGGACATAAACAACTGCCAATCTTTTGATAGTTATTATCTCTTAAAAACACGCTTTTTTTTACAACGGGAATTAATTTTAAATTAATTTTTGACACTTATGTATTTTTAATTTGGAAATATTTATTCCATATTTGGAATCAGGAGGTCCAAATTGTTTAAATAGGTAACTTTTATTTTTATACATTTTGAATAATTACTTCGGTAAATATTTTATTTACCATGGTTAAAGGGTAAATCCGGTAAATAAGGGTAAACAAATAATATTATAATAATATTAATTAACCCTAAAACGTGTTATAACCATATTTTTTGATACATTTCTGACCATGGTAATCTTTGGTTCGATGTTGGGACCTCACGGATCCATTTGTAAGTGATAATGACACTTTATATTAATTAAGTTAAAATAAATACAAAAATTACATAAGCATATATCTTTTAGAAAAACAATTTTTACATAGGGTTATATAAGTTAGGATTTAGACTATAAATATTAATTAGAAAGATAAAAATATTTCATACATAATGGTATTTTATTTATAATTTTTACACATTTAATAATTAATATTATTTATGACACAATAATGATGCAGTATTTTCCTTATTAATCAAAGAATCACATAATTGGTATTATAAATGTTAAAATTAATATAATTTGAATGTTTTGATGACATAAATGAATTTTATTTCTTAATATTACATTATATTATTGCTTAAATGAATTTGGTTCGAATTAATAAAGTTGTTAAGACTTTAACAAAAATCAATTATTGAATAGTGTCAAAATTCACATAAAAGAGTATTTAAAACAAATATTATATTATTAATTGATATTAAATTCCTAAAAATATAAGGCTCAGAAAAGAGACTTATATCATGATAGTTTTATCATTAATGGACCACTTGGGGGTCTCTTGGATGTATATAGTAAGTTTATTAACTATATAATATAAAAATACAATGTGACATGGTAAATGTTAAACTAATTAACTAAGTTAAAACTAAAAGATAAGGTTAATATAGTGACCCAAACCAGTCTAAAACCTATTTGTTGAGTGTTTTTCGACCTATACCCACCTTAAAATTTAAATAATCCACTTTGGAGCCATTAGAAACCGAATATGAATTTATTGTAAAATAATATTTCTAGCTCTTCCAAAGGTGCCCCTCACCCCTGTTATAAATGGGCACTCCCCCTTCTCACTAATTCACACATTCAAATCCTTTTGGCTCATCCAAACCCTGCCCAAATACTCTCTAAATTTCTATCACTTAAACATAGAGGCCTTAGTTTGATCAGAAAGCAAACCTAAGGATCCCTTTTGATCAAATCAAAAGGAAGAACCCGAAGAAGAGGTAATGTTTTCACCACCCTCTTTCAAGTTCTTTTCTTCTTCAACTTCTTCTTTATTTGTTATTACCATTCTAAAATAATAACTCCAGTATATTATATATATTTTTATGTTATTATAAATATGGTACAACCATATTCATTATTCTATCCATCCTTTAAATGACATGTCATCATACGTGTGTATGTACGGCTTACCGTCTCCACGTCGTGGTGTAATTGTTATTCAATAAATTATTATTTGGATGGGTATAATAATAATGTTTAATTCATGTAAATAATAAATATAACATTATAATGATTTTGTATATATGATATACCATCCAATTATATATTATTATAATATCAAAAGAATGATATTGTCGCTTGTGCATACGTACGGACTACCGTCTCCATGAACGCGATGAGATTCATTCTCCATCGTATCCATTCAAGTCTAATTCTCATTTGATGATTAATAATAATGTTTAATGACTTGATATCATTCTGGATATGAATAAGATACAACCTATCCATAACAAACATGGCTTATGTAACAAAACATATACGAGTAAGTTAACACCCGAAACGATGATAATACTAAGATATTATTAACAAAGCAATGTTAAAAGATCATATATGATATAATATTAATGTATATGATTCTTGTATAATTTAATAACAATTATTTAACAATTATAAAGGAGGTTAACCTACCTCTATCTAAGGAAAAGTACAAGGTAAGGGTTTATTTTGCAATCTCTTCATTATCCGAGGTTGTTTGTACATAATAATCTACTGGGACTTCTTTATCATCCACATCCATGTTTCATAAAAATGTATTTCAAAACATTGTTAATATTTACAAGAATATGGGTTAAAGTCATTTATACCCTTGTTTGACTTTTTATAAGAAGTTTATAAAGGAATATTTCCGTCATTTTCCAAACAAGGTCCTTTTTAACCTTTTCGATAGAATTAAGGTAAGAATGTCTTTTTTAACTTATGCAGCGGGTGCGGCCATTTTCCACCATTATAAAATATTCTAAGCTTCCATTACAATCTTATAAGAAAATTTTCAAAGTAAATTTTTTATTTTATAATTATGTGACTTTTAAATTAATTCAAAAAAAAGATATATTTCTCTCAAATATTTTTGATTTCATCTATGTCAACATCCTTTGATGGATTTTAAGATTATTTGACGTTGATTTATTATGATACAAAACTTCTATATTGTATTGAAGGTTTTGTGATATGTTTGACTGTGGATGTGTTATTTTTATACCATTCATGGTTTATAGATGAAGTATTTACATTTTGTATTCTAGTTTTAATACGAGTGATTATGTTATGTTTAAACCTTTTCATATGGGAATGCATTGGACTTAATAAGTGATGGGTGGAGCCCGCTATAGCTCCTAGAAGCATCGGTAGGTATCATAAGACAAACTAGTGTCTTGGCATAAGGCCTTGACAAAATCTTATTTTTAGACTTGGCACAAGGCCTTGACTATGTGGTTATGATAGTCTGGAATTATGCATTCCATCATTGTAAAAGTGGTTATTGATATTGCATGTGATTATTCAACTAGTAGAATATCCATGTGAATAAGTATATGGAATTATATCATTTTATTTCTATCATATTATGCTGAAGTTCAAGTTTAAAAGGCTTTTGTTTTAGTTATACATTGCCTTAAATGTTTATGCTTACTTATGAAAGTTTCCTCTATATTGTTATCCTTACTGGCCATTTGAGCTCACCCCTTTCTATGTTTTATTTTTTCCAGGATGTGAAAAAGTATTTTATGAATGAACTATAGGGATAGTATGAGGGGATAAGAGTGTGAACTATGGGGACTATATTGTTGTAGTTTTCATTTTATGATATAATGTAAACTTTATGAATGTATCTAGTTATTCCAAGGCTACTAAATTAATCTGTCTTTCGAGACTTGATATTTCTTGTGATCATGCCAATGTTATGTAATAATGCACCGACTCTGGGTAACTAGGGTTGGGGCATTACAGTTGGTATCAGAGGAAGTTTAGTACAAACCTTGGAAGCTAGATTTAGATAAACTCTAATTAGATCACATAGAACTAAGATGGACTTTGAGGATTAGTATAGAAGAACTTACTAGAATTTTGATATTGTGCAGATTTTGTGAGTTTTCCAAGAAATACATCCATGTCTGGATACGATCAGGTAGAGGTGGCTCTGGCACAGATGTACATAGGGGTAAAACCCGAAAACACCGCCTTGATCTAGACTCGGACGGGAATTGGTGCACGACAACAGGCCTTCCTGCACTCTTGGTTACGACACTCCTGGGGGATATTCTTAGGATAACTCTAATTTTATTTAAAAATCATTATGAAGGGTTTATGAGTATATACTTCCTCAATGAAAACATTTTTATGATTATGGATTATATCCATAAATAGTTCAATTTATGTTAAGTGTTTTATAAGTATGGAATTATGTATTTTGATTCATAAACTGATCTAGTTTATGCCATTGTTTAGAAATGGTGCCTAGTGGAATAAATGGAAACTGTATCAATGCACACACTCCATGTAGGGATTTCCCTCCTGCTCAAGATAATTATAGTGGATTTGGTGATGCAACTGGTGCTGATCATCTAATCACCATACTAGGACAACTCACTCAGGTTATGAATAATAACCTTACATGTATGGAGCACCCTGATCCGCAGCGTGGAGGATCAATGTTCGATCGCTTAATGAGGCAAAAACCATCAACGTTCAATGGGAGTACAAATCCCTTAGTAGCTAAGAAATTGATAAATTCCCTAGAGAAAATATTTCAGGCCTTGGGGAGTAGTGAAAGGGAAAAAGTTATTATGGAAGTTTACCGCCTCACTGGAGATGCTGATCAATGGTGGTCATTGATTCAAAACATGAAGGATGATGATAAAGTATAAAATATGGAATGGAGGGAGTTCAAAGATCTGTTTTTAGAAAAATAATTTCCTCGTGGCCATCGAGCAGATATGGAAATCCAATTTCTGAGTCTAAGACAAAAGGAGGATGAGAATGTCGCAAAGTATGAGGCTAACTTTACAAGGTTAGAAAGGTATGCTGGAGACTATATACATAACCAAATAAGTAATATTGATCATTTATTTGATGGGTTAAAACCATTTATACATTGATCATTAGTCTCACAATCCTTCTCATCGTATGAAGACATTTTCTCATGTTCTATCAAGACAGAAAATGAATTCTCTAAGTCTTATGACTTTAAATCAAAGAAAGAGAAGAAGAGATCTGCTGATCAATCTGGGAATTGGAATAAGGGGAAAAAGGGAAAAGTTGAATATCCATCCTGCAGTAAATGTGGGAAGAAACACCCCGGTACATTCTTAAAAGGAATGGGAGTCTGTTACAAGTGTGGTGAAAAATTCCACTAAGCTCGTGATTGCAAGGGGAAGAAGGAAGCTACCGATGTCCAATGCTACAATTGCAGGGATATGGGACATTATTCAAATGAATGTCCTAAGCGTCAGGGGAACTTACCTCAGAAAAGGCCAAGGGATAAATTCTAAGCTTATGTTAGCACTACTACTGAGGTAGAAGCTCCGAAAGATGTGGTGGCAGGTAATTTAATGGTTTCCTCAAGTTTAGAAAATGCATTATTTGATTTTGGATCATCGCATTGTTTCATATCTTCCTAGTTGGCTAAGAAAATTAGATATTTCCAATTTCATTTAACAAAGGAGTTTTCAGTTAAAACTCCTAAGGTAAGTATCATTGCAACAAAGTTTTATGAATCAGTACCCATTAGGGCACATAAATGTTCTTTATTCGCTGATCTCATCGTCATACCTATGATTGAGTTTGATATAATCCTCAGATGGATTGGATTTCGGACCATGATGCGAAGATTTATTTTAAGAAAAAGAAGGTTGTGATTTTTGATGATGATGATAAGGAACAGCTTATCTTTAGAGAAGAATCGTCACCACCTAATTCTTATCTCGATCCACCCCCAGTAGCTCAACTAAATTCAATTATTGGGGAGGAAGAGAATTAAATGACTATGGGTGAGGAAAGGAATGTTCAAATAGAGGATGTACCTATTGTGAAATAATATGTAGATGTGTTTTCGGAAGATTTACCTGGACATCCTCTAGAACGAGAAGTTGAGTTTTCCATTGATTTAATTCCTGGATCAAGGCATATATCAAAGACCCCTTATAGAATGGCCACTATAGAATTAGTGGAACTAAATAAAAAACTAGAGGAATTGAGTAATAAGGGATTTATTCTCCCTATTTTTTCTCCATGGGGAGCCCCTGTTCTTTTTTTAAAAAATAAAGATGGATCTATGAGGTTATGTATTGACTAGAGGGAGATAAATTCTATAACAATAAAGAACAAGTATCACCCACCTCGCATTGATGATTTATTTGACCAACTGTATGGAGCTCAATACTTTTCAAAGATTGACCTTTGATTTGGATATCATCAGTTGTGTGTGAAGAAGGAAGACATTCCGAAGACAGCATTTCGGACCAGGTATGGGCATTACGAGTTTACGGTAATTCCTATTGGATTGACTAATGCACCCTCTGTATTCATGGATCTGATGAATAGAGTTTTCAAAGAATGTATCAATGAATTTGTGGTGGTATTTATTGATGATATCTTGGTATACTCCAAAATCTATGAAGATCATGAAAATCACTTTTACATTATCCTGAAGACTCTAAGAAGACATGAATTATATGAGATGTTTAGCTAGTGTGAATTCTGGCTTCATGAGGTTTTTTTTCTTGGCCATATTGTCTCTAAATATGGAATCTCTGTTGATCCTTCTAAGACTAAGGCAATCCAAGAATGGCCCTCACCGATGAGTATAACTGAGATACACATTTTTATTGGTTTAGCAGGTTATTATTGACATTTCATCCAGAATTTTTTCCGGTTGGCTAACCCATTAACAAAGATCACACGTAAAGGGGTTAAATTTGTTTCGAAAAAAGAGTGTAAAGAATGTTTTAGAGAACTGAAGAGAAGATTAGTCAATTCTCCTATATTGACTCTACCATCGGGGAATGATGGGTTCGTTATTTATAGTGATGCATCAAAGAAAGGACTTGGTTGTTTCCTTATGCAGAATGATAGGGTTATTGCCTATACATCATGATAGTTGAAAATTCATGAGAAAAACTATCCTACTCATGATCTCAAGTTAACAGTTGTGATCTTTTCTTTGAAGATATGGAGACACAACCTCTATGGTGAAAAATGTGAGATTTATACTGATCACAAGAGTTTGAAGTATATTTTCTCACAAAAAGAACTCAACATGAGGAAAAGGAGATGGCTTGAATTACTCAAGGATTATGATTGTACGATACACTACCACCTGGGGAAGGCAAATAAGGTGGCAGATGATTTTAGAAAAAAGGATCATGGACTTTTGAACAATATGATAATTGAAAGGGATCCAATTTTCATGGATCTAGTGAAGATGGACATGGGAATAACCATGTAAGGTAAAACATCAGTGCTTTTTCAAATGGTTGCTAAACAATCTTTACTAGAAAGGATTAAGAGTTCTTAGATCGATGATGAAGAATTTCAAAAGAAGATTAAAGTTGTGAATGATGGGATATTGAGAGACTTTGTGTATGAAGATGGAATTTTGAAGTTTGAGAAGAGACTTTGTCTTCCCAATATACCTAATCTAAAAAGGTAATTGTTGGATGATTCTCATAGTTCCAATTTATCTATACACCCTGGGAGCACCAAAACGTATAGAGATTTAAAGGAACACATTTGGTGGGACAACATGAAGAGGGAGATTGCTGATTTTGTGTCAAGATGTATGGTTTGTCAACAAGTGAAAGTTGGAAGGAAATGTCCAGGAGGAGTCATGAAACCTCTTCCCATACCTGAGTGGAAATGGGATAATATTATGATGGACTTCGTCATGGGGCTACCAAAGACTCCTAGAAGGAACGATGCAATATGGGTCATTGTTGATCGTCTTACCAAGTTAGAACATTTTCTTGTTATAAGATAAGATCTACCACATGAAAGTCTAGTAATACTATATATTAATTAAGTTGTGATACTTCATGGAGTTCTCCTATCGATTGTATCATATCATGATCCTTGTTTTACATCAAGATTCTGGAAAATTCTTCAGAAGGCCTTGGATACAGAACTTCGTTTGAGCACTACCTACCACCCTCAAACAGATGGACAATCAGAACGGACTATTAAAACCTTAGAATACATGTTGAGATCTTTCTCACTTGACTTTCAGGGTATGTGGGATCAATATTTACCACTGGTAGAATTTTCCTATAACAATAGCTTCCATTCGAGTATTCAGATGGCACCATATGAAGCGTTATATAGAAAGAGATGTTGCACACCAACCTTTTGGGATGACCTTGGTGAAAGAAACTGAATATGAACTTATTATAATCTTTAAATAATCCACTTTTGATCCATTATAAACCTAATATTAATTTATTATAAAATAATATTTCTAGCTTTTCCAAAGGTTCCCCTCACCCCTCTTATAAAAGGGCACTCCCCCTTATCACTAATTCACAAATTCGATGCCTTTTGGCTCAGCCAACCCCTGCCCAAATATTCTCTAAACTTACCTAAATTCAACCTAGAGGCCTTATTTTGATCATAAATCCAACCTAAGGATCTCTTTTGATCAAATCAAAAGGAAGAACCCGAAGAAGAGTTAATGTTTTCACCTCCCTCTTTCAAGTTCCTTTCTTCTTCAACTTCTTCTTTCTTTGTTATTCTCATTCTAAAATAATAACTCCAGTATCTTATATATACTATGATATTATTATAAATATGGTACAACCATATTCAGTATTCTATCCATCCTTTGAATGACATGTCACCATATGTGCGTACGTACGGCTTACCATCTCCACGTTGTGGTGTAATTGTTATTCAATAAATTATTATTTGGATGGGTATAACAAGGATTTTTAATTCATATAAATAATAAATATTACATGATAATTATTCTATATATATGATATACCATCCAATTATATATTATTATAATATCAAAAGAATGATATTGTCGCTCGTGCGTACGTACGGACTACAGTCTCCACGAACGCGATGAGATTCATTCTCCATCATATCCATTCAAGTCTAATTCTCATTTGATGATTAATAATAATGTTTAAGGACATGATATCATTCTGGATATGAATAAGATACAACCTATCCATAACAAACACAACTTATGTAAAAAAACATATACGAGTAAGTTAACACCAGAAACGACGATAATACTAAGATATTATTAACAAAGCAATGTTAAAAGATCATATATGATATCATATTATTGTACATTATTATTGTATAATTTAATAAAAATTATTTCACTATTATACAGGAGGTTAACCTACCCCCAACCAAGGAAAATTACAAGGTAAGGGTTTATTTTGCAATCTCTTCATTATCCGAGGTTGTTTATATATAATAATCTACTGGGACTTCTTTATCATCCACATCCATGTTTCTTAAAAATGTATTTCAAAAAAAAATTACTATTTACTAGAATATAGGTTAAAGTAATTTATACCTTTGTTTTACTTTTTATAAGAGGTTTATAAAGGAATCTTTCCATCGTTTTCCAAACAAGGTCCTTTTTAACCTTTTCGACAAAATTAAGGTAAGAATGTCTTTTTTAACTTATGCAAGGGGTGTGGCTATTTTCTGCCGTTATAAAATCTTCGAAGCTTCCCTTACAAGATTATAAGAAAATTTTCAAAGTAAATGTTTTATTTTATAATTATGTGACTTTTAAATGAAGTCAAAAAAAGATATATTTCTCTCAAATAGTTTTGATTTCATCTATGTCAACATCCTTTGAAAGATTTTAAGCTTATTTAAAGTTGATTTATTATGATACAAAACTTCTATATTGTATTTAAGGTTTTGTGATATGTTTGACTATGGATGTGTTATTTTTATACCATTCATGGTTTATGGATGAAGTATTTACATTTCATGTGCTAGTTTTAATACGAATGTTTATGTTATCTTTAAACCTTTTCGCATGGGAATGCATTGGACTTAATAAGTGATGGGTGGAGCCCACTATAGCTCCTCGATGCATCAGTAGGTCTCATGAGGCAAACTAGTTTCTTAGCATAAGGCCTTTACAAAATCTTATTTTTAGTCTTGGCACGAGGCCCTGACTATGTCATTATGATAGTCTGGCATTATGCATTCCATCATTATGAAAGTGGTTATTGACATTGCATGTGATTATTCAACTAGTATAATATCCATGTGAACAAGTATATGACATTATTTCATTTTATTTCTGCCATATTATTCTGAGGTTCAAGTTTAAATGGCTTTTGTTTTAGTTATACATTTCCTTAAATGTTTATGCTTATTTATGAAAGTTTCCGCTATATTGTTATCCTTACTGGGAATTTGAGCTCACCCATTTCTATGTTTTATTTTTCCCAGGATGTGAAGAAGTATTTTATGAATGACCTATAGGGATAGTATGAGGGGATAATAGTGTGGACTATGGGGACTATATTGTTTTAGTTTTCATTTTATGATGTAATGTAAACTTTATGAATGTATCTAGTTATTCCAAGGCTACTAAACTAATCGGTTTTTTGAGACTTGATCTTTCTTGTGATCATGCCAATGTTATGTAATAATGCACCAACTCTGGGTAACTGGGGTCGGGGCATTACAATTAAAATGTTTCTAAATTTTATTTTTACTATTTTTTACCTTCTTTATAAATTATTAAAACGGAATATTTTCAAAAAAATTTATACGATCCATTTTTTAGTTTATTTAACTAAGTGTGAATAGAATATTTATTTTAACAATTATGGAATGATTGTATTTTCCTATTAAAATTATTTTTATTTACTTTAAAGATTAATTTATAAGTTTCCATGATTATTTTTAATGAAAATATCTTTCTCAGTATTCTATAATTTTTTATTTTAAAAAACTTTTCTAAAGAAATAAAAATTTATTCTTATTTTTAGGAGATATCTAAAAGTGATATTACTTATGGGATTGAATGACAAGTTAAATGAGTTATATGGTTAATTTGAAAGATATATGTGTTTTATTCATGATATAGTTATTGTAAATTTTATATAAATTATGGGTGATACCAGTATAGCTCTGGTGATGGGTGTTCCAGATATAGTTCTCCAATGCATTGGGTAAAGTGACAGAGTTTACGAGTGATAGGTTATTCCTAAGAGATATGGTAACTATCATGTTAGTTTATTAAATTATAAGGTTTATTATAAGGGTGAATAAAATCATAATGTCCCAAGGTACCTTAATTATATTCCTATAATGGTCTTAATTAAAATATTTTGATTTCCAAAGGTACGAAAATAAATATATATTTTTAAGGAAAGTTATTGACCATTAAGAAATGGTGGAAGGATTATTTTTCAAGGAAATGTATTCATGATTTTTCATGTTTTCTAAGAAAACCTTATATTTAATATTTTGAATTTATGATTTTATATGAATTTTTTTATGAAATTTATTGATAAATTAAGTTGTTTTCCTGGAAAAGTAAACAAATATTTTAGCTTAAATATTTATTATGAAAAATGAAAATTTTATTATGAATTTTTCAGGTTTAAAAATGGAATAATGGGTTTATTTTATGTTATAACCTTTAGTGAGAATTTTTTTCTCATCCCATGTTTTCAATTTTTTAATATGTGTTAAGTATGAGTAGTATTGTTAATAAATTCAAAGTACTAGTTATCAGAGTTACCTAGAATAAAGAAATTATCTATTTATAAATAACATGTTTTGTTGAAAAAATATATGTTGCGTGGAAATATACACTTTTTAATGTAACAAATTTCCTAATTCTCTAAAACTCTAAATCTAAAAAGATATTTGGGATTTAAGTGGTGAAATATACACTATAAATCATGAAATTTGTGGGATGATTATGTATGGGTTGTTATAGTTAGTATCAGAGAAAGGTTATAGATAATTTTAGAGGTTAAGAAGTTATTAAGTAAGGATAATTAAGAATTTTGACACCATAATGAGTTAATAAGTCGAAGTTTGATTATAATTTTAAATTCATAGATAACCCTTTTGAGATTTTATGTATTTGGAGTAATTTGGGAGATATTTATTTAGTTTTAATAAATGTCTGGGTATATGTATCCTTTAAGTTTACTTTTTTTTAGTGAAAAGGTTATTTGAGGGATAATTATTTTGTATTTTTTGGACATAAGTTTTAATGTATTTTTACCCTTTAAGGTTAAGATGATCTTTGATGATGAGTTAATAGTGGTTAATTGGGATATAATGGTAATTACATTTTGGTAACATATTATTTATCATATAGATAACCATGAGATTGAAAATTTATTTTGTTAGTAAGTGATTAAATTTGTTTTTAAATAATTTCACCATTTTGGGAAAATTAAATGATTAAGGAAAATAGAATTAGAGTAATAAATATTAGGATGATTTATGGAAGAATATTTTGTTTTATTATGGAAAATATTATCATATTTTAGTTATCATGTGATTAGATCATATATATTTTTGGTATGTTACTTTATGAGTGATTGTTAAGTTGATATAAAAATAATATGTGATAAAATATTTATAATTTTTTTGGGTTTTAGATCTGTTTAGGTATATTTTAAATAAAGCTAGGATTATTTATTCATGTAATGTTTAAAGTTGAACCTCGGTTGTTATCGTTGAGGATATGGAAATTAATGTAGCATTTCTATATATAAATGTTTGTTAATATTGGATATTATCTTATCTTGTGGTAGCCAGTTTTGGTTATATACAAAGAATAGAAACCAGAGAAATATCTTTTTATCACTTTATAGATATTATAATACATTAAAAGACAATTTTAGTGATCTAAGCGTGAAAAATTCATCATTTATAATTTGATATGAAATATAGGTGGAAAACTACTTGAAACATTATCGAATGATGAAATTACGCTTATGGTATGGAATGAAGTCTGGTAAGTATATTTTCTCATATTTTCTATCTTGATGGTAAAATAATTATTCATATTAAGAAAGAAAAGGATAAATATATTGAGTCTTATATGGAAAATATTGCTCAGTTATAAAGTCGCACTTTATGAACACTTTTACTAGAACCAGTCTCATTATTATAAATTCATAGTTTAAGAAGTATCTAAGAAATGATAATTTTCCTAGTATTAACATAGACATTAATTTTCTTTAAAAAATTAAATTATATTAATGTGTATGAAAAAAAATTATTTCCACTTTTATGAATTTATTTTACACTCCTTGTAATTGATTCTAAAAATGTTTTAAAACACTTTTTATCTAACAGGAGTTAAAATTGCAAGGAAAAAATTTATCTAGGAGGGTAGGATGTAACCACACAATATTTTATTTTATATTTCTTTAAAAAGAATATTGTGATCAATAGAGTGTGCCACATGAAATACAGAGCTTAAATTAATGATGATATACCATAAAAATATTATTATTTAAATATGAACCTAATAACCTAGTCATTGGTTTGAAAAGTATGAATCGGAGTAACCACATTATCAAATATACGTTGAAAATTTTTCATTACTAAAATTTATTTATTATTTTTCATGAATTAATTAATCAATTTGGAATAATAATAATTAAATAAAATAAGGATTAGAACCCTTAAAAGTACAAAAGGTTTCTTTTGTATAAAAGAAAGTTTTTTTATATGTTGAATTTTCATTTAAAAGATGAATTTATGAATTTTAAAAATTTTATTTTATAATATTTACATAGTTTTTTTGTTATCATATAAAATATATCTTGGGGTAATTTTGGTTTTCTTTTTAAATATAGATTTTGGGGTGAATAGTGAAAAATTACCAATTTTTATAAAAAATACATTTATTTTAAAGTTTTTAAAAAGTACCATTATATTTTGGATTGGTTTTAAAGTAAAATATGTTCCTTATGATTGTATATAATTCTAATATTTCAATGGTAATCCTCGTTATTCATGTTTTTGGTATAAAAAAAATTGTGTTTAAAATAGGTATTTTTCTAAAAACTATTTCTTATTGTGTTTTGAAAACTTTTAATAAATATAATTTCTTCCAATTATATAAATATTCTCATAAAAATGGATTTAATATTTTAAATTAGGAGGTTAAAATATATTAATGAGTTTGATTTCATTTATGATAGAAATGAATAGTAACCATGGTAAACAATTGTCCACACGGTGATGGGTAAAATGAGTTAATTAATGTTAAAAAATTATGATAAGGACAAAAAATATCAGATTAATTATTATTTTGTTATATTATTTCTAAAATTTTCATTCTATATTTGAATATATGGAATTTTTGTTTCAATTTCCTTTGATTATGACCTTTATATTATTTTAAGTTAAGAGTAAAATGTCACACTCTCTCAATTATTATGTTTTCATGATATGTATATAGATAACAATTATATATGAATAAATATAGATGGTAAAATTTATTTTGAATAAAATAAATTCATGATATTAATTTATTTTTCAATTTTTATGGATGATAAAATTAGCTTTAACACTTATGCAACGTCGATGTAGTGCTTATGGAAGCAGTAGAAAAAGAAAGTAAATTATTTAAAAAATTAAAAGTAATATATTTTGGATTAATTTTCATGTTGAATAAATTTATTGGAAAATTATAATTTATTAATTATGTTTAAATATGTTATATATTAAGTCAATTGTTTTCATGATGTCTTTAAAGTCAAATTTTTTGAATAGTTCCAAAAATGACGCTAAATGAAATTTAATGTTTAAAAATTATTTTTAAATAATTAAAAATAAAAATATATATATATTGAAAAAAAATTATGGTAATTTTATATAATTTAATTAATTTTACACGTATGTTCCACTTTTAATTTTTAAAATTACTTTTCTAGCCCTTGGAGATTGAAAATTTTGTTACCACTGTTAATGTTAAAAGGTTTAACGAGGGGTTAAACTAAAAATAAGGTTCAAAATGCCACTTAAAATTGTCTAAATTTTATTATTGTTATTTATACCTTAAACCCTTTATATGGTAATATATATCACTTTTTATCTATTTTACAAGAGTTATACACATGTTATATTTTAATATTTCATGTATTTACAAGATTTTCACCCACCTCACCTATAAAAGGGAACCCTCTATCTACTCTTCCTCACACCTATTGAGCAATTTATCTTGATAAATATATACATAAATCCCTTCCCAACCTTCCTTCACATGTACTAGAAGTTTTGGTCACACAAAAATACTGACCTAAAAGGTTTAAGGATTAAGGTAAAGAGGTTTCTCAAAGAAAAGTTATAAATATTAACAGAGTGTTTTAATGTTTATATATTCTTCCAAATCCTTAAAATATTATATAAACATGATTATACAATCAAATTAGTGCCTTATATAAATTTAAATGTTATTATTTAAATTTAAAAACCCTTATTCGTCTCCTTTTTCATCTTATGGGAAATAAAAACAGTGCTTGTATGTATGTGTGGACTACCACCTCCATAAAGCAATGTGTTTTGTATTTTATCACCAACTACTATGGATGGTTTAAATAATGGATAGAATTAATATATATTATATTTATGACTGAATTATTATTCTTTAAAAATAACATATTATTAATTTATTACCCTTTCATCTTTTGGAAAATGATAACATCGCTTGTGCATACGTGTGGACTACCACCTCAATAATGAAAAGAGATTCATTTTTCTTATCTGTATTTCATAGATAGTTATAAAATTGTATTAAATGTATAAAAATTATGATTATTACATGATTAATATTCTTAATATGATGTAACCATAATTATTTTTACCATAATCAAACTATTGAAGTCATTTTGGACTTATAAACCGAACATCCTAAATATGTCCAACATGAACTTAACCATTTTAGTGACTAAAAAAACATCATAAAAAATGAAATAAAGTTAATAATTATAACTAAATAAACATGAAAAAATTTATTAATCTATTAGAAAACTAATATAATTTTATTACTCAGGTGGGTAGACAAATGAATAGAATGAGTCTGGAATCATGGTAAGGGACTTTTATTTAAAAATATAATTTTAAAGTTTTCCTTCCAACTCTTTTTCTTCCATGTCAAGGTTATTTTAAATTTTTATAATAATTTCCTTATTTATCCTTAAAAGGTTTATAAAGGTCATTTTAAAATATTTTTTACTTTATTTACAAGGTATAAAAAAGGAATCTTTTCAACATTTCTCATACAAAACATTTTTTACTTTCTTTACCAAAGTATGAAAGAATCTTTATTTTAATGATTATCAAATTGATAGATTTTCCCATGATCATAAAAAATATTTGAATATAATATTCATTTATAATTTTACATGGTTATTTAAAAATAAACTATTTTTTAAAATATTCTATAAATTTTTATTTTTAAAAATATTTTCTAAATTTATGTAAATTTCTTATCATTTTTATGAGATATCTAAAAGTGTTATTTATTATGGGATTAAATTTAAAATTAAATTATTTTTGTAGTTAAAGTGAAATTTATATGTTTTTTATTCATTCTATGGTTCATGGAAATATAATATTAATTATAGGTGAGCCAAATATTACTCTGAAGACAGGTGAGCCCGATATATCTCTCCAATGCATTGGGTAAAGTGGTAGAGTTTACTAGTGATAGGTTACTCCTAAGATATTTAGGAATTATCCAGTTAGGTGATTCCATTATAAGGGTTATTATAAGTTTGAATGTAAGGATAATTTCTCAAGGTACCAATATGATATAATTGAAAATTTTTAAAGTATCTATTTTTATTTCAAAAGGTAAGAAAATGAGATTGTGTTTTTAAGGAAGTTAATGACCTTTAAAAAATTAGGAAAAGATTATTTTTTAAGGAATGTATTCTTGAGTTTTCATGTTTTCCAAGAAAGAATTATGTTAATGATTTTTCCTTAATGATTTAATATGAAATTTTTTATGAAATATATTGATAAAATAATTTTATTTCATGTAAATTTAAATGGATATTTGAGCTAAAATGGTTATTATGAAAAATATAAACTTTATTAGGGATTTTTTAGGTTTACAAAAGTACTAATGGGTTTTTTTTTCTTTTATGAATCATACCAATTTTTTTTTACTTATATCATGTTTTCAAATGTTTTCTATGAGACTTAAGGATGAGTATGAATATTAATAAAGTTATAGATATAGTTATGGGATTTACCTTGAAAGAATAAAGAGTTTATTTATAAAGAACATGCTTTGTGGAAAAAATAGACAATATGTGAAAATATCCACATTATAATGTAACAAATTTCCTAATAATATAAAACTATATATCTAAAAATTTATATGGGATGTACTTTATGAAATATATTCCATAAATCAAGTATTTTATGGGATGATTATGTAGATATTTTTATAGATTGGATGACTCCATTGACTGATTACCTCCAATATGGGATGCTAACTGAAAACTGGGCTAAACAATAGAAAATACACAGAAGGGTAGAAAAGATTATCTCATATAATGACCCCAACTCATAGTAAGTACTCCATAAGTAAAAATTTTATCGAATACTTATATGATTCATTTAAGGAAATTAAATTCCCCAATTATTTCTAGAGGCCCATGATGGGACTTGTAGACCTCACCAGTTAGGATCAAAGATCTCCCACCAGATCTGCAGGTAGGTAAACTTTTGTCCCACCATGGTTTGTGACTACATGAAATTCACCAATAATTGCCATGCATGCTAGGTTCACACCAAATTTTTGCATCAACCTCTAGAAATTTTTCACACAACTAATTACTCTTGGCCTTTTTTCATTCAGGGAATCAATACCATAGGTCCCTACCTACTTCAGAAATCCCAAAAATTCAAGTACTTTCTCACTTACACTGATTTATTTTCAAAGTGGGCTGAAGCGGTTCTCCTCAAGGAGGTCGAGACCTAGTCAATGATTGATTTTGTAAAATCCCATTTCATTCATTAATTTAGGATCCCTTAAAACATCATCACAGATAATGGTATCGACATTCAATCCACTAAATAGAATAATTTGTATACCAAGTATACCATCTATTCAAACCATACTTCCCATTATCATACAATAGTTAATGGAAAAATTGAGGCATTAAAAAATGTACCATATAATGTTATATATAATATGGTGGATCAAAACAATAATAGATGGTCTGAAAATATCTCAAATTCCTTATGGTAATATCAAATTATAACTCAAACATCCATCTAGGAGACTCCTTACTCCCTGGTATATGGTAAAAAGTAGTGATTCCCATTGAGGCATATACCATCTCTCTAGAAGTTTGTATATGATTAGTAGATATCGAATACAATGTCCCAAGTGTGACTATATGAGTTGGAATCCCTATATGAAAACAAACTCTAATCTTCTCACAACCTAAAATTCCATCATAAATGAGTGGCCTAAGAATTAAATAAGAATTTTTACCTCCACTCTTCCTTCTTATGTGATTTAGTGCTAGAATTTATAGCACAAATGATACCCAAAAGGAACCCACTAAATATGGATCCTAAAAGGAAAGTCTCATTATCTATTTAAAATTGTTACTCTAATGGTGCATACTTATTTATCATCATGGATGGATAGGGTATCAAAAATCACACTAATTATAGGTTCCTTAATAAGTATTTAGAAACAATTAATGTTGGGATTTCATCCATATCACATGATCTGAAATTGTATGCCATTAGTCCCTACTATAAGAATTTAAAATGCATTGCATCTCATCCTTATTGTAAGACTTTAAACTGAATAGAAGCCTCAGTTTAGTTTACATGACTCTAAACTAATCATAATGGTTCCTCATCATATGAAAATAAACTACATGGATCATTTTTTCCAGTGTCATGAACTTAAACTCGAAGACATATCATCCTCATTGTATAATGTTAAACCACATGATCAACATCCATGAATCAGGATGATAAATACCACTAGCCTCAGTTCCAATTGTATGGCCTTAAACTATAAATCTTAAATATTTATACATGACACTTAAACTAAATAGATGTGATAGAGTCTTAAATCAAGAGGACACATCCCCTATTTCAGTGTTGGTCGCCTGTTATATTGCCTTCCTAGAACAAATGGGGGCTTGATTTCCACCTCATGAGATATGTAGTGGTTCCCATGCCTATTATCTAGGCCTATCCATGGACTTTATGTTTATCCTTTGCTTTACCCTCTTCTTTACATGTGTTATATTTTTGTAGAATCCCTTATAACATAGAACTATATGTGTATTGATTTCTATATTAGGGTATATCTACTGATTCCCAAATATCTTATCCAGGGACCAACCACAAGTATCTCATTGCCTCTTCTTTATCTTGATTCTCGATTCCCCTTTATTGGACTTCCCCTATCCCACTTTCACATCATGGAAGTGCCACAATCAAAAGGATATGGTCCAATCACCCTGAACTTAAACTATGTGAAAACCTTTCATAGGTCTCCTATATTGGTGTTAGACTCTAATTCACATTGTGTTTTCTCTCAACCTAGTGATATATAGACAACCTCAACCCCATTTTTAATGTTTCATGGCCCTAAATTTAATCCCCTTGGTCAAAGATTCATATCCTTAAATAATGTGCGCCCACAAGTGAGATGTAACTTAATTAGAATTGGTCTTCTAAAGTGATTTGGGTTCACCTTGGCCCCCATTTCTATGTAGGATGTACCAAACCTAGTTTGGTTGCATGAACTTAAAAGTAATTCTCTAGGTTTTGAGTTCTATGACCTTAGATTGGAAACCTTGGTTCATGCATCATGAACTTAAACTACGTAAAATCACCTCTGAGTTTAATTTATATTAGAATATGGGATTTTTAATTCACAATGGATTTTCCTCATCCTTATTTATATATAGATAGACTCACCCCTTAAATCTAAGAATATGACCTTAAAATATATGTATCCCCTCCCTTAATAAAGTATGTTTTTTCATTGGTCCCCATATCCATGTTGAGTATACCTTTCTCCAATCACAATATAGAGCATTTGACCCCTAAATTTTGAGCCCTCTAACCTTAAAAGGGTATAATCTCATTCTCAAAGGTTATATGACCTTAAGTTTTATCCCCTTTGGTTTGGTAATCATTACCCTAATATATGTGCACACATTTTGATGTTTTTTTGTAATTTCATGGGGTTTCGAATTCACATTGGGTCGAAACTCCTCCTCTATAATGAAATATCATACCATCTCATAGTAGAATCTATATAACCCTAAATTAAGTACCATTAGGGACTATATCAGTTCCCTCTAACTCATTATTAATCCTTTCCCATATTCCCCATGGGTTTGACACACCATATGGCCTGGCCCACCCCATAGATATACCCAATGTATGGCAATGTATCTCTAAGGTGCCCAGACCTCCCCTTGAGTATTTACCTCTCTTTAACCTCTAAACTTTGTGTCCCTAGATTTTGAATCACTCCATTAACCTTTCACTTTAGAATATAATCCTATATGGGGATGAAAAAAAATTCAATGACCCACCTCCCATATAGGGTACACATACCAGAGGAAAATTTCATACAAGAAACATAACAGGTCACATGTTTTGAATGTGTTCAGTAGTCAAACCTAATTTTCATACCCCCATTATTTATGATGTGATTGGGGGATCTATATTTTAAATTTATTTAATAGTCATCCTAAACGTTTTTTAATCTCTTATAAGATTACAATTTTGGAATCCATGATTTCCCTTTTTCAACTCCTCATTTACTTGAGTGGAGTCTTAACACCCTTGGTGTTATCCTCTCATGCGTTTTAGTACATTGGTCGGGTGAACTATCGTTTTGGAATCACCAAACCAATTTCACCATTTTCATGAGTTTTCTCGGTGTTCAGTGTAACATATCAACCCTACCACATCCATTCATATCTAGCACTCTCATGTGACACAAGTAGCCTTCCATTACCTTATTTTTCTCACATCGACCATAAAACACATAATATTAGATGTTTTGGTCATTTTTCTCATTAGAATGATATAGGTGACCCAAATAGTCCTAGTGGTATGACTTTAAAACTATGTAGACCTCTTTATTTCTTATTTTATGATGTTAAACCATGTGATCAATGTTCTTATCACATGGAATTAAACTCCACAATTTGTGTCCTCATCATATGATATTAAACTATGTGATCAATGTCCTTTATATATGAATTTAAACTATATAGTACCATCCCTATCACTTGACTTAAAAATATACTATTTTTTGGTTCTCACCCAAGAGAATACCCACTTTGGTATTGGTCACCTACCCCACTACTCTTAGGACTACTTTTAAATCTATTCCCACACTATGAGATATATACTGATTTATGGATACCTTGTCCTTTACTCAACCACAAAATACACCCTATTTGGTCTTAGTGCTTAAGACACTCTTTAATATCATGTTAAGACCCCTACTTTACTAGTTCTATGATGATGCCCATGTTCAGTAATTTTCTATTTGTGAGACAGATCAGTGCAGAAAATTTTTTCTTGGTGACACTCTAGTGATGAGGTCATGCCTAATTCAAATTTACTATGATTCTTTCTTTATCACTAGTTTAACCACATATCTCACCCCCGTCTCCTATGCATAAACCATATCTATATAGAGAGATTCCACACTCAAGAACTATGTGTGGATTGATTCCCATTTCATAGAATATGAAATGAAACTCAAATATCATATCATGGGTCCAACTAAAAATTTTCCATATCCCCCAACACATTGTAACATTTGGTTCCCCACTGGATTACCTCTACCCACCAATGTTGAGATGACACAACTCTCCAAGGGGATAGTTCGAGTCCCATTACCTTAAACTAAGAACCATGGTGCAAGCATCATGACCTTAAACCATGTTTACTCATTTTTAAATTCATATATCACGGTTATAGGGTTTCCAATCCACATTATTTTTTTCATTTTACATTTTTCCTAGTTGACTACCTTAATAAAACTTTCTTACTTGTTTCATTATGTTAAAATTAATGGTCTAGTTATTGGACGTATGAAATTAAATGGAATCTCACCTGGTCCACATATCATGACCACAAACTATGTGTACTCTCCTCTAAGACCATCTATGGTAGCTTTATTTTTTCTTCACTATATCTAAACAAATTGTATCCCACTTCAGTGTAATCTCTATGAACAAAAACTATTTAGTTTTAGGGATCATTATAGTTCCCCTGATGTATGATCAGATTCCATTCTCATGACCACTCAAGGGTTTGTAACTTATGTCTAGCTAAAAATCACATTATACTATATTCAAATTTACTTAAACTATTATTTTCTATCAATACACGTAATTCAAAATAGTGTATCCCCTAGAGTGTCTAAAATCAACCCTTTAATTTTTTCTCATTTCTATATCTCACTTTGGGATTTTGTATTTTGAATCCCCATTAATCTTATATGTTTTAATAGACTCCACTACAATGATAGAACAATTCACCATGGACCACCTCCCATCCAGGGTAAACACCATATAGGATTATTGTAAATAATGCATAATGGAACCAATGTTTAGAATGTGGACAGTGGTCATCCTCTAATTATTTTCCCCCATTTTCAATAGTATAGTAATAGAACTTGTATTATTAAGACATGGTTAGCAGTCACAAAATGATGTTTTCCTCTACCCACATGATTTGAACCCTGTAAGTCATAGTTTACCAAGAATCCATATTTATTTTTCACAAAAAATATCTTACATCATCATTATTACTCTCTCATTCATCCTAACATATTTTAAATAAAATTTAGTCTCATAGTTTTACACCCAACCAGTTTTCCACATCTTTATATATTTTCTTCATGGTTGGACCAACACTCTGACAAAAACCCATTTCCCCTTGTTGTGCAGTTTTATGTGACATGATTGATCTTATTATATCCCTAATTTCTAAAACCAAATATGAATCACATGGGATTAGGGGTTTAGTTTGTTCATTCCCTCATCTATTTAAAGTTCATAATAGTAATAAATCCCTCATTTGGTCCTAGTAGTATAATTTTAAACTGTAGTTACCCCTTGGTCTTATTTTCATGACCTTAAAAAAAATGCCCCCAGATCAAGTTACATAACCTTAAACTAGGAATAACCATCAATAATAGTTATGTGGACCTAAAATCCAAAAGTGCATGGTCTAATCTATTTGACCTTAAACCATAAGCCCCTATTTTGTCAAAGTTATGTAACCAAAAAAAAGAAAATTTAGAGATCATATTGGCTTCCTTAGATCATGATTGAATCCCATTATTATGGCTCACTCATGGTTAGCATTTTCATTTGGCCCACTATCCCAAATTATTTCTATACATGCCCTATTGATATGATCAAGGTACAATGATGTGACCCTAAGAGTTCTCAAACTCTTCTTAAGAATTCCTCTCTTATATAGGCACACTTTGGGTTCCCTAATTTGGATCAACATCCTCTTTCATTACTAAATAGACTACATTATAGTGATGAAAAAATTTCTTAGTCTCAACCCATCTTCTTTCTAGGGGACATATCCTAGAGGAATCGGTTTCATTATTTATGAGTAAACTCCCCTATGATGAGGGAATAATTCCCAATTGACCACCTCCTATATAGGGTACAAATCCCACATAAAACATCTCGTTAAGTACTTTGAAACCCCCATATCATGGTGTTATTTATTATTGAATATTTCCTTAATTTTAAATTTTTAGGTTTTTTGGGAATTTGAGATGTTTTGGTGTTTAAGAAAGTCTGAACCCTATCTATAGTTTTCCACCTAGTGAAATAGGTATGAAATGATTTAACAAGTGTTTTTAGTGTTCTATAGTTTTTTAATGAAAATGGTCACTCCATGACAGGTGTGCCACACCCCAGTTAGTGGTTTTTCCTTTGAGAATTTTTAGATGATAGGGGAATTGTGTCGTGAGTGAGGATATCATCCCATGAAAATACCTAGGTAGTGAGTTCATTTTTTAGGGAGATGCTATGTTTAGGTTCCACCCCACAAAGAGCTACCCATGGGGTGGTCTCATCGAAATAAAACTAGGTCGTGTTGTGATGTGACCCCAGGTAGTGAACCTATTTCTCTACCTAGTAGGTAGGATTCACCATGATAGATAGGTCACATGATGATGTGCCTATGCCAAGTTTTAATTTCTATGAATTTATATTTTTCCATCATTGATATTAAATGGGGTTTAACCCTATTTTATCCTATCAATCGCATTCAAATAATGCATATAAGAGCTCTTGGATATCCTCCATTCATCCTCCTCCTTAAATTTAAAGCTTTCCTACATGGTTAGACATTGATTTTTCATTTTCTTCTCTCCCTATTTCCATTTCCACCCAATTTTCATGCTTCCGATGAATTCTAATAGGTTTTGGGATAAATATGGGTTATGATTTGGTTATAATTTTTGGATTTGGCTGTTTAGTTTCTATAGGGGTTGTTTTCTTTTGAGGATGTTCTTCCTCCAACAAAGCCAATGGTTTAAACTTTATTATTGTAGGTGTTTCTATGAAATTGTTTTATTTGAAAATTAATGGAATGTTTGAGATTACTAAATTATTTCATTTATAAATTTAAACATATATGTGATGGGAAGAACCCTGGTTTTGAGCCTATAAGACTTTGAAATTTTCTTAATGTTATTCCAAAACAGGGCGTTCAGACGGCCTGTGATTCCGAGCCTCGGTGTGGCTAGAATTAAATTTTAAGTGCATTCACACTGGACACACCAAATAAACAGAATAACTCCTAAACGGTTACTCGATTGGAAAAACTGAGGGCACTGTTGAGTACGGAGCGTGCTGTTTACCCTAGGAGGGGTGCAACTTTCACGAGCGTGGCCCTCCTATGGAAAACACCACCAGGAGAGTTTTCATAATTTGGCGGCCCCAGGCGTGAGCTTTACAACTTTTGAAAGGAGGCTCGGATTTAAATTTTGAGGCAGTCGTTGTGCTCAGAATTTGAATTTTACCCTGGGGGCACCTTAACCCCGACCCCACTGAAAGTTTGGGTACGGGGCCTACGGGCGGGGGGTTTAAGTGTTTTCTATTTAAACACATCACCCCCCCCCCCCCACACACCCTCTTCTCCCCCATCTTCCTCCCCACCATTCTTCCCTGGCGGTTTCCTCTCAACAAGCTTCTCCCCTCTCCTCCACCACTCCAAGGCGGGCAGTGGCTCCAACGGACCATTCATGAAGCTTTGGGCTACACCCAACGAGGTAAGAGGTTTTGTTTTTCATTTTTTATTTCTGCATCGTCTATAAATTAAATTTCTTGCGTCGAATTGCTGTCTGAGTGTCGAGTGAAGACCATGGTTGTGTAGGGCTTTATTTTTTATTCCAAACAATCCTTTCAGAATAAAATTTCAATTTCTAGGCATCCAGGGTGGCCCCGGGAAGTTTCCTGGCCGTTTTCCTCTTTTTCTAGAGGTTCTAGGGAGCTCTGGCAGGCGGCGGCGGTGGCTTGGGGCGTTCCAGGTGGCGGCGACGCGTTCTGGCGGCAGCGGCGCGTTCTGGTGGTGGTGGAGTGGGGCGTTATAGGCCGCAGCGGCACATTCTAGCAGCATCAGCAGCGTTCCGGGATAGCGGCGCGACGGTGGACTCAGGGGGCGCGGCGGACCCAGGCGGTGTGGGTTGTCCTTGGCGGCGGTGGTGGGTGAGCTCGTTGGGGCGCGACGAGGCGGGGTCACAGTGCGCGACCCGGTGCGGGGAGAGAGACCCCCCTTCGGCGGGTCTCCGCGCGAGACCATGATAGGCCACGAGGGCCAGTCGGCACGGGCGTAGACCGGAGGTCAGTGACCGGGCCATGCATCTGAGCTGTGGGTTGGTGCTCTGAGTCGGGCCGGCCGGCGCGGGCTAGCCCAGGCCAGTCCAGCCGAAGAGGTCCCCACCCCATCGACTTCAGACACCTATAACTTTAACTACGGGTGTCCATTTTTCATTCCATCTGTGGAAGTGTAATCCTCGGCTCGAGAAGAATCTTTTGACCTGGTCTCGGAAAATTTTTAATTCCTGAGACGATGGCTCGGTGGCGCGTCACGCTCATTAAGTACTACATCAAGGATTCTTCTTTCGGATGGAGTGGACACATCCGAAGTCTATTTAAGGCATCGTCAGCAGAGTTGTGACCCTAACATCGAGATGAAGTGGTCCAGACTAGTTTCAGGCATTGAATCCGGAGTTGAGGCATGGGACCCACGGGCTGTCTTTTAAGCTGTGAGTAGTGTTTTATGACTTTTTCATTAGACATCCATTTAGGGCTAATGAGTAGTCATTTTGGCCTGTTTTTTCGAGGGAATCGCGATGGCGCAGTTCGTCCGACCTATTTCGGAACTGAGGTGTGGGCCTTACAAGACGTTGTATGGTTGTATAGCGGTGTGGAATAACTTTTTCATCGAGAGTCGGTTTCTAGGGAATAAGTAGTCTATCTCGCATGTTTTTCTGCAAGTATTACAATGGTATAATCTGTTTGGGCATACGGAGCCCCTTTCTAGATCTCATTAAATGTAGAAACCTGAAAGGGCATTGGTCGGAGATTCCTTTGACGCACTCCAACCCAACGCACGGTCACAATTTTAGTGACACCCAGTGATGGCATGGGCAGCACGGAGTTATCAGACCAGTTCAGGGTATACCCTCCAGTGGGGCTGGGCAGTGGGTTACCCACCAGTGTATCAGGGTTTACCCTCCAGTAAGGCTGGGTAGTGGATGACCTGTTGATCTTTAGGGTTTACCCTCTAGCAGGGCTGGTCAGTGGGTCACCCGATGACCTTTTTTTAGGGTTTACCCTCCAGCAGGGCTGGGCAGTGGGTCACCCGATGATCTTTTAGGGTTTACCCTCTAGCAGGGCTGGGCAGTGGGTCACCCGATGACCTTTTGGGGTTTACCCTCCATTTGGGTTGGGCAGTGGGTTACCCGGTGACTTATTTCAGACTCATCCCCTTCCAATGAGGCTAGTCAGTGGCTTTGCTCTGTGATTACTGGAGTAGTACTTTTGGTGGTACGGCTTAGTGATGAGGCATTTTGACTTGCGATACTATTGGGCATCAGTGGTGGACATCCTTATAATTGTTGGTGACTTTTCCTGGGCTGATCTTGGAGATGGGGATCCCCTTACGCACTCGTTTGGGTTTCTTGTTGAGCATATATATAAATATATACACCCTACTTTTGTTCATACTCCTGTGGTTCGGTTACTCTCCTTCTAGGAGTGGTGAAGACATGTTGGGTATGCCACATTCTTTCCATGTCTAGTTCCTCTTGGTTGGATGAGTCAACTCCCTTTCTTCTGTTGGGTTGAGCTACATTCTATTTGTTGTACTATTTCACTGTTCCTTGTTCTATCTACTGCTCACCATATGTTGTCTCCTTTGTTACTCCCTCGAGATTTCTGGTCATCCTACTGAGTATCCTTATACTCACCCCTGCTTGGGCATTTCCTACACTTGGTGTGCCCTTGTAGACAACGGACAGGTTGATCGAGACTACGGAGGAGCATAAAGGACACAGGACCTTGGGCTGCATTCGGTGGTCACAGTAGGTCTTTCAGGTGAGAGACTCACCAGTTGTTTACTTTCGTTTACCTATTGCCAGGTTGTCGCACCTTTCTAGTTGGGCGCGTGTTTTGCCCCTTTTTTTGTTCAGTATCTGTCAGTAATTTTCAGTACTTTACTTTTCCTATTTAGAGGTTGATTCATGCCTATAGTTGGGTTATAGTAGTTGTCCTAAGGTTTTCTTTTTTACTCTACACTTTTGCATGAGTGGGTTGTGTGTGTGTGTACAGGTACTTAGTCAAAGGCCTCCTCGAGATTGTTACACCTTTAGCACTTGTCACCAGCCCCTAGACTATAGAGGTGGGATTGGGGTAGTTGCGGCTCGAGACCGGTAGGGTCGGGTCGTGAAAAAGTAGTATCAGAGGTGGTTCATTCCTTGGGGAATTGTTTGGACATCCCTAAAAAGGAATTGGTTGGGATTTAGGGCAATGGTGTAGACGTGTCTCGAGAGCGGCTCTCAGGCCTGGGAGTCCAGTGATGGTATGGGCGGTCGACGTATCCATTCACAAGGACCCTGATAACCCACTTGTCGACTCGACACCCTGAGATGCTAGTTTCAGGGAACTTTGGAACATTCATCCAGTAGGATTGAGTCTTTGACTGTCCTTTTTGAGTCATCTCCCCTTTTTATTACTGATATATATAGATATGCTCATCTGATCGTGGTAATCCTTCATAATTTTCAAGATGCCCCCACGATAGTAGCCATCCAAGTTACCCTCTCCAGTTCGTGACGATGACCTGGAAAGCGACGAGGTGTCAGTTCAGGGACCCTCACGTGATCGACTTCCGCCCAGCGCTTCAGCAGTGGCCCCTCAACCTAGAGAATGACAGTTAATACCGGCAGCACAGGCCGAGGTTGAGCACAGGCTGAATGCGCTCCGAGACTTTCAGCATCAGCGACCGTAGAAGTTCCACGAAGACCTGGATCCCCAGGCAGCGGAAGACTGTCTAGAGTTCTTGGACCAAATTTTTAGGCTGGTACAGACACCAGCGGACCAGATGGTAGCCCTAGCTTCCATCCTTTTCCTCAGGACGGTCGGGCGGTGGTGGGGGTTGGTTAGGCAGACCCACGACGAGTCATCTCTCATGTGGGATAGCTTCCAGCAGCTCTTATGAGAGGAGTACTCCCCCTCTTTCTTACGCTCTATTCGGATCCAAGAGCTTCTAGAGCTGAAGTAGGGGGGATTACTGTGGTGTAGTACTCGGCTCGGTTTACCGATCTGACACGCTACTCACAGGATATGATCCGCGACAATTACTTTCGGGCAGTGAAGTTTGAGCAGGGTCTTGGCAGGGATATATGTGCTAGTGTAGTGCCACTATGCATCCCTACTTATGTCGGGGTGCTAGAGAGGGATCTCATGACGGAGATCTTCTTGGATAAAGGATGCGAGCTGGTAGGGCCTAGCAGTGGCCACTTTAGAGGAGAGTCCTCGGTGACAGGCAGGCGGCAGACAGTAGAGCCCTAGTTGAGGAGGCCCTTCTGTGAGCAGACACAGGGGAAAGATTGTACACCGTAGTGGTGCCTTGGAGCACCGGGGATGGCAGGAGAGATCCGATGCTATGCCTGTGACGGATGGGGCCACCTAGCACGGGACTGCACGACCAGGTGTACCGAGCATTTATGGTAGGAAGGGGGCACACTACGGTGGTAGAGGTAGCGTTGTGACCAGGGATACCCCAGGCGAGGACAGGGTGGTCCTCAGGGAGGCTCCACAGGTAGAGCGGTAGGACATGGAGGTCTGGGACAACATTTTGAGGTCCTTCCACCACCACCACTAGGTGACCCACTCCAGGATCAGGGAGACGGTTGTAGGGGCCATGGGCAGCTTCAGGCTATGGGTTTTTGTGACCCCCCAGCACATGATATGGTTTGAGGTATACTTTGTGTTTACTCTACTCTTGCTTCAGTACTAGTAGACATAGGCGCCGGCCACTCCTTTATATCGCTGATATTGGTATGGGAGTTGGAGCTTCCAGTAGAGGTGTTGACACCTGCACTTAGCCTCGAGGTTCCTACGGGAAGTGCCTCGTTAGTGACCTTTATCTTCAGACAGTTCGAACTGTCGTTCGGAGGAGGGAGTTTCATGTAGGACCTACTCGTCATCACGATGGAACCATACGACGTCATCCTAGGCATGGATTGTCTTTCTATAGTGCATGGCCAAATCGACTATCATCACAGATGAGTCTGAGGTGTGTTTTCTGATGGGACGAGGTTTACTATCCTTGGTGAACAAGACCTCGTTGCAGAGCAGATGGGTACTCTGAGCAGGAGACCTCGACCTTTTTCACACCAGTTGGCGAGTATTGCTCTCGGAGAAGCAGACGCTACATGCACCTATATCCCTACCGTTGTAGAGGACTACATGAACGTCTTTCCTGAGGATGTTATGGGACTACCTCCGAGGCGAGATATGGAGATCTTCATTGACTTGCATCCAAGGACTGCCCTGATATCATGTGTAGCCTATCGAATGGAACCCACAGAGCTTCAGGAGCTACAAGTTTAGCTGGACGACCTTCGTGAGAAGTGATTCATCAAGCCCAGTGTGTCCCCCAAGGCAGCTCTGGTTTTGTTTGTGAAAAAGGAAGATGGGAGTCTGCGGCTTTGTGTGGATTATAATTGCCTGAATCAAGCCACGATAAAGAACAAGTACCCTTTGCCGAGGATCGAAGACCTATTCAACCAATTGAGAGGTGTGAAGTGGTTCTCTAATATTGATCTTTGATCTGGCTACCACCAGTTGCGGGTTTGTGAGGCTGACATTCCGAAGTTGGCTTTCCGTTGTCGTTATGGGAATTACAAGTTTCTGGTGATGCCCTTTGGCGTGACGAATGCCCCCACCATTTTCATGTCTTTGATGAACCAGATCTTCCATCCATACTTGGACCGGTTTGTGGTTTTCTTTATTGATGACATACTCATCTACTCTACGACGGAGGAGGAGCATGCGGAGCATTTCAGGATGGTCCTAGAATTACTCTGAGAGCACCGACTATATGGGAATCTCTTGAAGTGTTAGTTTTGGATTCATGAGGTTCAATTTCTTGAGAATGTCATTATGGAGCAGGGATTGGATGTAGATCCCACAAAGATAGAGAAAGTACTTTCTTGGGATCCACCTAAGAATGTGTCAGAGGTGCAGAGCTTCCTTGGTTTGGTAGGGTACTATAGGAGGTTTGTGGAATATATGTCCAGGATTTTTCCCCCTTTGACTACATTAATGCGGAAGGGATGACCATTCACCTGGACTGATCAGTGCCAGAAGTTCTTCGAGGAGTTGAGACAGATGCTGACTAGTGCTCCAGTGTTGAGGCTGCTAGAGGAGGCCGTTGAGTTCGTGGTATACTTCAACACTTCAAGAGATAGTATTGGGTGCGTGATGATGCAGCAGCGGGCAGTGATTGCATATGGATCAAGGCAGTTGAGGCCCCATGAGCAGAATTATGCAACTCGCGATTTAGATCTGGCAGCGGTGGTCTTAGCCTTGAGGTTATGAAGACACTACCTTCTAGGTGAGCATTTTGTGGTCTAATCAGACCACCAGAGGCTCAAGTACATCTTCACTCAGTGGGATTTGAATTTGAGGAAGAGGTGTTGGCTGGAGTTTCTGTAGGACTATGATTTTGAGATAGTCTACACTCCAGAGAAGGGCAATATAGTAGAATATTCCCTTAACAGGAAGTCCCGGGCTTTTCTAGTGCGAGAATCTATGGAGCAGTTGGCTTCCACTCAACTGAACTTGGTGGAACAGGAGGGTACAACTTTTCTGCAGTCGATGGTGTTGACTCCTTCGCTCCTAGAGCATGTGAGAGAGTCGCAGCTAGGGGATGTAGACAGCGAGGTGCTGCGTGATAAGATATCCACAGGCGACGCACCTGATGGGTATTCTGAAGGAGGAAATCATGATATCTTGTTCCAGGGGCGAGTTTTAGTACCAGTGGAGATCCAGGAGGAGGTGATGCGGGAGTTACACACTTCTCCCTTGTTTGTACATCTCAGTATGGGGAAGATGTACAGAGACCTTCAGCGGAAATTTTGGTGGTCTGGCATAAATCGAAGCATAGCTGAGTTCGTTTCCCGGTGTCTTACCTGTTAGCAGGTGAAGGCAGAGTATCAAGTTCCGACAAGGTTGTTGTAGCCCCTTGATATCCCGGTGTGGAAGTGGGGTGGCATATCTATGGACTTCGTCACTGGGCTTCCACGCACAGCAAAGGGCCATGATTCCCTTTGAGTGATAGTAAACCGACTCACAAAGTTAGCTCACTTCCTTTCCATCAGGGAGAAGAGCTCGGTGGAGAGCCTTGGGCTGTTGTATGTTCGGGAGATCGTCCGCCTTCATGGAGTACCCTCGATGATCATCTCCGACCGCGACGCTCAGTTTACGTCACGATTGTGGCGAGGCCTGTAGGAGGAATTCAGGACTCTACTGCGGATGAGTACAGATTTTCACCCCCAGATGGACAGGCATACTGAGCATACTATCCAAGTGTTGGAGGATATGCTCAGGTCATGTGTGTTAGACTTTGGCCTGAGCTGGGAGGATCACCTGTCCTTGGTGGAGTTCACGTACAACAATAGTTACCACTCTACTATCAGCATGTCACCTTTTGAGGCCCTCTATGGGAGACCTTTTAGGTCACTGTTGTGCTGGACAGAGGTTGGGGAGACCTCCCCCGTGGGCCTAGAGTTGGTTCAGGTGACGACGAAGAAGGTGCAGGTCATTCGTGAGCAGATGACGATGGCTCAGAGGAGACAGAAGTCCTACACAGATCATCGTCACTGGCCTTTGGAGTTAGAGCAGGGGGACCATGTCTTTTTTAGGGTCTCCCCGTGGTGTGGTACTCAGAGGTTCCGTCGGGGAGGCAAGCTGTCCCCGAGGTTCATTGGGCCCTTTGAGATCGTGCGCAAAGTCGGTGAGGTGGCCTACTGTCTTGCTATACCCCCACAGATGGGGAGGGTGCATGACGTATTCCACATGTCGCAGCTAAGGATATATGTGCACGACCCCATGCACGTTATTGACTATGGAGAGTTGGACATTGAGGATGGCACCACCTTTGCGGAGCACCCGGTGGCGATTGAGGACCGGCGGGAGCGTACAATGCGTGGACAGACCATTCCTTTGGTTCGTGTGCTATGGCAGCACGGGAGAGTGCAGGAGAGCACCTGGGAACGGGAGAGCCAGATATGGTCTCAGTATCCTGAGTTGTTTTTGTAAGTTATGTTTTTTGGGGATGAAAAACTTGAAGGAGGGAAGGATGTAAGAACCCAAGTTTTGAGCCTGTAAGACTTTGAAATTTTCTTATTGTTATTCCAGAACAGGACATTCAGACGACGTGTGATTCCGAGCCCCGGGGCGGCCAGAATTAAATTTTAAGTGCGCTCACACTGCACACGCCAAATAAATAGAATAACTCTTAAACGGTTTCTCGGTTGGGAAAACCGAGGGCATCATTTAGTCCTAAGAATTCTATTTACCCTAAGAGGGGTGCAACTTTTGCAGGTGTGGCCCTCCTGTGGAAAACGCCACCAGGGGCATTTTCATAATTTGGCGGCCCCAGGCGTGAGCTTTACAACTTTTGAATGGAGGCTCAGATAAAAATTATGAGACCTCCTTTACACTTAGAATGTGGATTTTACCTTAGGGGTGCCTTAACCCTGACCCCGCTGAATGTTCGGATACAGGGCCTACGGGCGGGGGGTTTAAGTGTTTTTTATTTAAACACGCCCCCCCCCCCCACTTTCATCTCCCCCTTCTTCCTCCCCACCATTCTTCCCTGGTGGTTTCCTCTCAAAAATCTCCTCCCCTCTCTGCCACTACTCCAAGGCGGGCGGCGGCTCGGGAGGACCATTTGTGAAACTTCGGGCTACGCCCAACGAGGTAGGAGGTTTCGTTTTTCGTTTTTGATTTCCGCATCATCCATAAATTAAATTTCTTGTATCGAATTGTTGTCTGAACGTCGAGTAAAGCCCATTGTTGTGTAGGGATTGATTTTATCTTCCCAACGATCCTTTCGGATCAAAGTTTTGAGTCCTGGGGCGTTCGGAGTAGCCCCAGGAAGTTTCCCGGCCGTTTTCCTCTTTTTTCGGTAGTTCTAGGGAGCTTTGGCGGGCGAAGGCAGTGGTGTGGAGCGTTCCAGGCGACGGCGGCGCATTTCGGCAGTGGCGACGTGGGGTGTTCCAGGAAGCAACGACGCGTTTTGGCGGTGGCGGAGGCATTCTAGGACGGCGGCGGACCCAGGTGGCACGGCGAACCCAGGCGGCACGGGGTGTCCCTGTCGGCGGTGGTGGGCGAGCTCTCCGGGGTGCGACGGGGCGGGGTCACGGCGCGCGACCTCATGCGGGGACAGAGACGCGCCTTCGGTGGGTATCCGCGCGAGACCACGACTGTCCATGAGGGCCGGTCGGCACGAGTGTGGAACTAGGGTCAGTGGTCGGGCCGTGCGGCTGAGCCGCAGGCCGGCACTGCGAGCCGGGCCAGCCGGTGAGGGCCCGTCGAGGCCGGGCAAACCGGCCGGCCTAGGCCGGTCCAGCCCAAGGGGTTCGCCCCCCCTCAACTTCGGACACCTATAACTTTTATTATGGGTGTCCATTTTTCATTCCTTCTTTGGCAGTTTAATACTCGGCTTGAGACAAAGCTTTTGAGATGGACTTGGAAAATTTTTAATTCCTGAGATGGGGGCTCGGTGGTGCATCACGCTCGTTGAGTACTACGTTGGGGATTCTTCTTTCATATGGAGTGGACACATACGGAGTCCATTTAAGACGCTTTCAGTGGCATTGTGACCCTGGAATCGAGTTTAAGTGGTCCAGGGTGGTTTCAGGCATTGAATTTGGAGTTGAGGCATGGGCCCCATGGGCCGTCTTTTAAGTTGTGAGCAGCATTTTGCGACTTTTTCATCAAACATTTGTTCAGGGCAAATGAGTAGTCGTTTTGGCATGTTTTTCTGAGGGCATCGTGATGGCGTAGTTCGTCTGACCTCTTTTGGGACTGAGGTGTAGGCCCCATGAGACTCTGTATGGGCGTATAGCGGTGTGGAATAACTTTTTCATTGGGAGTCCGTTTCCAGCGAATAAGTAGTCTCTCTTACAAGTTTTTCTGCGAGGATTACAATGGTATAATCTGTTTGGGCATGCGGAGCCCCTTTTTAGATCTCATTAAATGTGGAAACATGAAATGTCATTGGTCTGATGTTCCTTTGATGCACTCTAACCCAACGTGCGGTCGTGATGTTAGAGACACCCAGTGATGGTGTGCGCAACATGGAGTTATCAGACCAGTTCAGGGTTTACCCTCCAGTGGGGCTGGGTAGTGCGTTACCCACCAGTGTATCAGGTTTTACCCTCCAGCAGGGATGGGTAGTGGGTTACCCACTAGCGTATCAGGGTTTACCCTTTAGCGAGGCTGTCCAGTGGGTTACCCATTGATCTTTAGGGTTTACCCTCCGACAGGGCTGGGCAGTGGGTCACATGATGACCTTTTTTTAGGTTTTACCCTCTAGTAGGGCTGGGCACTGGGTCACCTGATGATCTTTTAGGGTTTACCCTCTAGCAAGGTTGGTCAGTGGGTCACCTGACCACCTTTTTGGGTTTACCCTCCAGTTAGGCTGGGCAATGGGTTACTCGACGACTTCTTTCAGACTCATCTCCTTCCGATGAGGCTAGTCAGTGGCTTTGCTCCTTGATTACCGGAGTGGGACTTTTGGTGGTACGGCTTAGCGATGTAGAGGTTTTGACGTGCGGAACTATTGGGCATTAGTGGTGGACATCCTTAGAACTGTTGAATACTTTTCCTGGGTGGATCTTGGAGATGGGGATCCCCTTACGCACTCATTCGGGTTTCTTATTGAGCATATATATAAATATATACACCCTACTTTTGTTTCTACACCTGGGGTTCAGTTACTCTTCTTCTAGGAGGGGCGAAGACATGCAGGGTATTCCAGATGCTTTATGTGTCTAGTTCTTCTTGTTTGGATGAGTCTACTCCCTTTCTTTTATTGGGTTGAGCTGCATTCTATTTATTGTACTCTTTAACTGTTCCTTGTTCTTTCTACTGCTCATCGTTTTGGTATCTCCTTTGTTTCTCCCTCGAGCTTTCGGGTCATCCTACTGATTATCCTTATACTCACCCCTACTTGGGCTTTGCCTGCACTTGGTGTGCCCTTGCAAATGACAGACAGGTCGATCGAGACCATGGAGGAGCATAGAGGACACAGGAGCTTGGGATACATTCCGAAGTCATAGTAGGTCTTTCAGGTGATAGACTCACCAGTTGTTTACTTTCATTTACCTGTTGCTAGGTTGTGGCACCTTTCTGGTTGGGCGCGTGTTTTTCCCTTTTTCTGTTCAGTATCTATCAGTAATTTTTAGCACTTTACTTTTCCTATTTAGATGTTGATGCATGATTGTGGTTGGGTTATAGTAGTTTTTCTTTGGTTTTCTTTTTTACTCTGCACTTCTGCATTGAGTGGGTTGTGTGTGTGTGTACAGGTACTTAGGAAAAGGCCTCCCCGAGATTGTTATGCCTTTGGCACTTGTCGCCAGCCCCTGGCCTATGGAGGTGGGCTTGGGGTAGTTGCGGCTCGAGACCAGTAGGGTCGGGTCATGACAGTGATACCCATTATGGGTTTGTAAAATGTTTTCATGGTTGGAATAAATGATATTCTTTGTATTTTTGGTAAACCTTTTGAAATAAGATGGGATATTTTCCAAGTATTTTTATAAATTACTTTGAGGCTCTTTTGAAATGGTTTTAATGATAAATTGGGGGTTTTTTCATTGTTTTTATTTCCAAAATAATACATCCCATGTTTTAATGGTTAGTTTTATTTAAATTTTTTTTTTGGGTTTTCAAATGAATCTAAATGGAGGAATTATTTGGTTTTTAAGTGATGAAATATTTTGTGTTTTTAAATGGTAATTTTATAACTTAGTTTTCCATGATGGACTTAAAGGCCCATTTATAACTTGATGAAAGGGGTTATATGGTGTGTGTATGTGTGTGTTTCTTCCATGGATGTTTTTATATCTTAGTATTCCAAGAGTGTTTTCAAGGCCCGATTTTTACATTATAAAATATGTTTGTTTTATGATTTTACACCCTTATTATAAAACCCTAATTTTATAAATTTTATAGAATTTTGTCACCTTCATGGTAAGTGGATTGATTTTTGTTTTCTGATGCTTGATTAAGGAGAAAGGGGTTATTTTGTATGAGGGTGTTGGAGGTGATATGAGGTTTATTTCTTATGAATTTTATGTATGTTTTAATCTATTTCTTAATTGATATATCACCTTTGGATTCAGTTATATCATGGTTATTGTAGGTATCTAAGTAGGAAATTCTACATGAGTGTCACCCTATTTTAAACTCAAATTATCATGAGGTTTTGACAACATAACCAGCTACGGGATTCTACTTGAGGATATAAAGGCAACACACAACCCAAAGAACACACTCCATAAGATTATCCATCCTAGATGGCACCTATCTAAGAGATACACACCATCAATAACAACTCTACCATTCCTGATGGTATTTCCTAGATAAAGTTCCACATCAGGAAAAACATAAGGTCAAACTCAAGTTCTTAGCACCAGAGGTCCTATCAACACTAACATGCACCCTACGTAAGGTAGTAATAACCCAAGTGGATAGGCCCACCCCTCACTATTTCACATAGTTTAGGTAGAACTACTCTAGACTATGCACCTTGTGCACCCTCTCTAATGAGAGATAATGGAGGGACCCTCACCTCACCACTGCTCTGTAGTCAAGGGAGTATTAACTTCCAAATAACCCATGAAACCTATACCGCTTTTATATGGAGTTTCTTACACCTCAATCCATTAAGGGAGCACTAAATCTTAACTAGTTATCACCCATAACTAGTGGAGGGGACCATCCCTCATAATTGTACTCAACAGAATAGGGATCTCCAACTCCAATGGAGGGCATTCTCCCCACTACTACTCAAAGACGGGGTATTACTACTCAGTAGATGGGGAATCACACCTAGGTACGACAGGGGAGTACCACTCAAAGAATAGAGGACCCACACCCTGATATGATAGGGGGTAAAACTCTATGGATAGAGGACCCCACACCTTGTTATAATAAGGAGTGCCACTCTACCATCTCGATCACTAAGGGGGGCCCACTCCATGACACGACAAGGGAGTACCGAACCCAAGATAGAGGACCCACTCCTTGGTATGATAGGGTAATACCAACTCTTTCAAAATAATGCATATGGAGGACCCACACCCTGGAATGATATGGGAGTTCTGACTCTATGGATAGGGTACCTGCACCCTAACATGATAGGGGAGTACCCACTCTATCTATACATCACATATAGAGGACATGAACCCTGGTATGATAGGGGATTACTGACCCCACACATAGAGGACCCACACCCTAGTCCAATAGGGGAGTACCTACTCTATCTAGTAAACTAATATGGAGGACCTATACCTTGGAACCATAAGGGAGAAATATCACCAAGTACATGAATGATACAGCAAACCCATTTCCTAATCCAGTAGGGGTGTATAATCCCCAATAGAACTACCACATGGGTATATAACCCACACCCATGACATGGGGAGTACCATATCTACCAACCAGAGAGGTAAGGGAAACCCACGACCTGATGCCATAGAGGAATACTAGTCCTATAATCTTACTCTAAGAACAGCACTGATCTATACCATTAACCAAGTAATACTGAAAGGAGCATCATGCTCATCATACCTTGCATCACAACATAGCCACGAGTAGGGGACCCTCACCCTAATACAATAGGGGAGTAATTCTCTACCATAATAGAGATTCTAGGGTACCCCCATCCTAAGGTGGGAGGGAAGGGAACTGGCCCCTATTTCAACCCAGTGATCCACCATGATCACTATCAAAGGTTAAGCACCACTACTACAGTGTCATGATTGAATCACACCACATCATGTCTTACATTTTACTATGGGGGAAACTATCACATTTTACATGGAAAACTACTCAGGATGGGATACTCACAAGCCTGAATCTGAGTTATAGAGAAAGAGATATACAAGTCAAAAGAACTTAATAAGATCCCAAGAAAAATACACCACATGCCATGGGGTCCACACGGTATGTGAAACCACATAATCACCTCATCGCGTATCCTTTTTTCATGGATTTCCTTTCCATTTGGGAATAAATTGCATGTATATACCATACATGTCATGTCCTACCTCACTCGGCCCTCGGTTGTGTTCTTCCTCTACACAACTCAGCCATCCATAATGCTCACATGATGTGCACCACTACGTACATGGACTGTCCTAGATAAATGACCATTGTCCTTGTAGTTTTCTTGTGCTCATGTTCAGAACCCTGTGTCAATGTACATATTCTATTTAGTTCTACACTACCATATACTATCACAAAAATACCGTTTTCATGTCCTCTATCCACATGACATGGTGTGTAACCCCCATACAAAGAGTGTAATCCCCAAAATTAATCTTCTTCAAATGGGAATAATACACTGTGTGTATTACTAGACCACACATCTTGTAGATGGTAATTTCATACGGGAATTACCTTGTGATTCATTAAATTCACCTTAGTTCTCCTTGAAACCTATAGATCAACATAGGAGGGGTCTCTAGTAATCGTAATAGGGCTATACAACCTTAAAAATATTCATAATGAAGGGTATTGAGACTAAAACTCAAATCCTCCTACCTCTAGGGTGAAATTTCAAAGCTTCAGGTGTGAAACGATGCTCAGATCATGATACTCCTAAATCTGATGAAAAACACCATCACGAAAAAAAATACCGATAAAATCTCATCACTTTTATTTTGGATCATTTTTTGTTGTCGGCCAAAGGGGGGAGGTTTCATCTCTCCTGTTGTTTCATGCACAAAAAATATTTCTAGAGGAAAATTTATTTTAATCAATTAAAATCAATTAGCTCCATTTTTAATGCCATGTTGCCAACTCACCCCCAAATGAAAACCCTGTGATAACAAATTTTATGTCATTCTTAGGGTAAACATGATGTTATGAATTCAACCACAGTCTCATAATTTCTATTTGAGACTTTTCTTGGGATTTATTCCATGTTTCAAGAGAAATAGCACATGTGTGATAAAATATATTTAATATTTTTAAAATCACTTCATCGAGGCTCTCTGGGCCCTAGAATCTGACTCAACGCCTAGCTTCAGAAATATTATTATATATAGTCCAAATTATTATAGTTCAAAACATGATTCACTGCATTATACCAACCTTAATTATTCTATTCCATTAGAATTGAAAGGCTAGGCATAAGGAAAAGAAACTGAGATCTCCATTGGAACTCCCATGCCAATAATCTCACCAAGGGTTCCAATGTTGTAAACAAGAATGCACTCAGGGGAACTACCAAGGTCAGACCACACCCACATCTATATTCAACAAGTTAAATATCATGGGACAAGAAAAACATGTCTCGTCAGCTACAATAGGGGGAAAAGACCAAGAACATCAGTCCATCTGTAGTCATAGGGTCTAGCGGTACACCACCTCGCTAACCTGATGTAGATACTGATGTATCCCCATAGTTAACATCAACACATGTATAAACTACATAAAAACCTAATCAAGTGTATTGTATTAATGGTTTATGCCAAGCATGTGATGGTACTAATGAAAAAATAGGTCTTCCCAAGTGTAAACACTAGGTATTATCAGGCCCTTTATCTGTGAACCTCCAGTTGTAGCACAACTCATCAAACCAGAAACACATCCACACCCACTGGTGTTATCCCAAATAAGTATGGATGGTAATAATTCAATCCACTCCATGGAAAAATCATAGGTTCTAAATCTACCAATATATAATGGTCCTACCTCCACTATGGATTCCAAGCATCATAGTCTAGAAGAAAAGCTCCACTAGAAATTCCAGGACATGCTCCGAAACTCTAGTGCACAACCCTTTATTGAACACAAAAGTATAAGGAATGAATCCACTACACCTCTACATTATTATATTTGGGAGGCACTAACTCACTCGCACGGTTTTGATCATGTCACAAAAATGTGTCTCAATGTGGAAAATGTCCCTCTTCCTCTTAAGTCCAAAGCTACATCTAAAACACCCACAAATGGTTCTACTGACACCCCACATCCCCTCAGTTAAAACCTAAGAAATAATATGAAGAAAAATATTACCTCAAAATAGTGTCAAAAAATTACTACTATAGAAAGTAGAATGGATATAGAAAGTACCTTTGTTCATCCTCATAACTTCAAGGTCAAAGGCCTCTATGACCTACAGTTGTCCACACCCTTTCCCTCCAAATACCTAAGCCTAGATAGACCACTTGGGGGTAGTGGGGAAAATACCTATTACTACCTTCCACCTCCTATTTCTCTCCCATCTCCACTTACACATACACCATCATGCGTAACTCACTACTCCAAATGTTGCCTCTACCATGGTAGTCTATCAACCAGATCACACTCAGTAGAACGACAGGTTAGAAAATCTCTAGTAAGATATCCCCAACCATAAAAATCATAAAAATTCCTCTTCTACTGTTTAAATAATTCCCAGTATGGATCTTATGCTACTGATCTGTGTGCCTGAGTCTGGGTATGGGTATTCCTCCTGCGCTTCAATCTTTCAATCTGCCATTTGTGAACTGATGTAGACACCATAGCCTCATGGACACCACTTTGAACCACATTCCCTTATCCCTATGCTAGTAATATCTCTACTACTAGATCTTACTCCAGTACCTCCACATAATTTGGAAGGCATAAAGAAGACACACTTTCTTGTACATCTCTGTAGAGACCTTTTTCAAAGGTCCAATCTCTGAAGAACAGGTCAAGAACCATATCCAAGAAGTATCATGATAGGTCTATAAACCTCATAGAGTACTCTTTAATGGTCATATTTCCCTTATAAATCTACAGAAGCTCTTGGATATGCACAAAACTCAACGTGGCTAAGTAAAACTCTTCCTTGAAGAGTCTCCCAAACTCTACCCAAGTGAGCATCACCTCGTCCTGGGAGTACATCACTAGACTCCACCGTCACCTAGACAAACCCTACAGATGTCTCACCACTAAGATCACCATCTGATCGGTAGGTGTCCTCACAAAGTGAAAAACATGTGTGACTACCTCGAGCTAGTTATCAACTTCTTGGGGTTCTAGATCACCCTAATACCTCTGATTTTGTTACCTCTAGAACTTTTGCAGTGCACTCAACTTGTGCGCATCCTCATCTAAAATTTTCATCACAACCATCTACTCAACAGGTCATGGCTCAAATGGAGGACCACTTAGAGGTACCACCTTAGAACTAGTTCCCCACACTGAAGCCTCGTCATGAGAAGGATCACCATCACAATCCCACTGTGGAATATAGTCTGGATGTTATTGTAGTGGAATCCTAAAACATAATTAATATGTTTCACTGAGAAAGAGTATATCTATGGAGATGAATCTAAAAGGACAAGGAATCCACAAACTAGTCCTATATGATGCATGTACCATTATTTCCCTGTAACCAGTTTCCTAATGTATGGAGTTGAAAAATACGTTATCATTGTCATAGTAAACAGATACATTAGCCACTACAACAACACTATAACCTCTGTCCTAAGATCTGAGCTCAAAACACCCTAACACTATTGCTATGCAACCCAAACTAAACTCACAACAATAAGGTCCCAAAGTTGAACATGTATTTGATACCACTATGTCATGACCTGAACCAATGGGGACTGATTCTTAACTCCCCAGGCCCACCTCTAATAGGCCATGGGCTAGTGACTAGGGCTGAGTAGGCATATAATACATAAGGGAGGCATTTTCCTAAAGTAACTATATGAATACACCCACAAACACCTCCACACAACAATGTACAGATATAAAAATTTGGAAACTAACGTGCATGCATAAAAATATATCTAACTAGAGTACAAAAAAAGTATAGAAATCGTAAAAGGGGGGATACGCCCACCAAAAAATACAAAAGCATCCAACCTGCTCAGAAAGAGGGATCACTATCAAATGAAACTGTCAGAAATCTCCTCATCCCAACTTTAGTAAACACCTCAGTCGGTATAACTCACTAATATCTATCTACCTCGGGTCCTCTAGGGACTCTATAAAAAGGCCTTTAGAATATATAATACACAAAACATGTGGTAATATACCATGCATGGGTGAGTATAATAATACTCAGTAAGTGCCTAAAAATCCAAAAGAAATGGGAGAAATTGAAAGGAAACAGTCTGTTCGACCTATCCTGAGGGAACCCAGTCAAGAGAGAAACTCCATCTCAAACCATTCTCAGTTATACACAACTAATAATATCAAACAATAAGGGTTTTCAACCCAAAAATGTGAAAATATCTCAAGGAATCCCTGAATCACCTAGATATACTCATCTCAGACTCTCAGTATCATGAGGTCCCGACCTCATAACTAGCTATAGGATTCAACTTGAGGCTCTAAAGGTAACAAAAAACTAGGATAATGCACTCCATGAGAACATCCATCCCATATGGAACCTTTTTGATAGATACACTCTATTGGGAGAAACTCTTCCATTCTTGATGGCATGTCCAATAGAACGTTCCCCATAATAAAAAACCTACTTGGTCAAACTCAAGTTCCCAGGACCAAAGGTCCTATAAATACTAACCCACACCCTGATTAAAGTTTTAAGAACCCAAGTGGAGAGTCCCATCCCTCACCAATGCACACAGTTGAGGGAGAACTTCTCCAAACTATGAACCATGTGAATCCTCTCTAATAAGAGAGAATGGAGGGACTCGCACCTCACCACTGCCCTACAGTCGAGGTAGTATTAGCTCCTAACAAACCTGTGAAACCTCTCCCACTCCTATATAGAGTGTCCAGTACCTCAGTTCATTAAGGGAGTACTAACTCCTAACCAGGTATCTCACATAACTATTCGAGGGTCCCACCACTCTTAATTGTAATCAATATAAAGGGGAGATCCAAATCCAATAAAGGACCCTCTTACTGTTTCTACTTGATGATGGGGGAGTACTACTCCATAGATGAGGACCTACACCATAGTATGATAGGGTAGTACCACCCAAAGGATAGAGGACCCACACCCTGATATGATAGGGGAGTACAAATTTTTGGATATAGGACCCGTACCTTAGTATGATAGGGGAGTACCACTCTACCAGCTCGATCACTATGGGGGACCCGCACCCTAACACACTAGGGGACTACCTACCCTAGGCTAGAGGACATGCTCTTTGGTACAATATGGGTGTACCAACTTTGTTGGAATAACACATACGGAGGACCCAAACCTTGTAACGATATGGGAGTTGTGACTCCAAGGATATAGGAACCACACCCTAACATGATAGTGAAGTATCCACTCTATCTATACATCACATATAGAGGACCTGCACCGTAACATGGTAGGGGAGTACTGACCCCACAGATAGAGGAACTACACCCCAATGAAACAATGCAGTACCTACTCTATTTGATCAACTAGTATCGAGGTCCTGCACCTTGGAACAGTAGGGGAGTTCTATCTCTAAATACATTAATGATATAGGGAACCCACTCCCTGGTCCCATAGGGGAGTATCAACCACGAGTGAACTACCACATGGGTAGAAAACCCAAACCCATTACATGGGGTGTCCCATCTCTACCAAACATATATATAAGGGAAACCCACACCCTAATTCTATAAGAGGGTACTAGTCCCAGGGTATCTCTCTAAGAACCACACTAATCTACGGCATCAGCCAAGTGTCACTTAGAGGAGTGGCATGCTCATCATACCTCACATTGAAACACTACCATGGGTAGGGGACCCACACCCTAATACAACAGGGGAGCACCACTATATTGGCCTAAAAATTCTAGTAGGCCTACATCCTAAGGTGAAAGGGAAGGGTACCAACCCCAAAATCAACTTAATGTTCCACCCCAATCACTTCTTAAGGTTAAGAAATGCTACTATAGCATCATGCTTGAATCATGCCACATCGTATCTCATAGGCCACTACAAAGGCCTCCATTGTGTTTTATATAGAAAACTGCTTAGGATAGGCTACTCACAAGCCTAAATCCAAGTTCTACAGAAGGAGACATGAAAGGTGGGAGATCTCAACAAGATCCTAAGAAAAGTACACTATATTCACTAGGATCCACACGACATGTGAACCCACCTGAGAACCTAGTTTTGTATCTTGTTTTCATAGAGTTTTTTTCATGTAGGAATAAATAATGTGTAAAGAAAATAAAAATAATGTCCAACCTCACCCGACCCTTGGTTTTTTTCTTCCTCCACACAACTCGATTGTCTATGTCGCTCACACGACATACACCACAGGGTACACGATGTGTGTAGGCTAAATGGAAACTTGTCCACGTATTTTTATCATGCCCATGTCCAACACTCCATGTCTCTATACTTTGTTTGTGTAGTTCTACATAGCCATGTACTATCACATGACTACCCTGGTCATGTCCTCTGGACACAAGACATGGGATCACTACATGGAGTGTAACCCTGGTACACAACATGTAGTCCCCAAAAGTCATCTTCCCTGAATAGAAAGAATACAAGACATGTCTCACTATACTATACACCATGTAGATGGTAATTCCATATGGGAATTACCTTTATATTTAACTGATTCACCTTGTTTTTCCCTAAAACCTATAGATTGATATATGAGGGATCTCTAGAAACCATAATAGGGATATAAAACCTTAAAAATATCAATGGGTATCAAGACTAAAAATAAAATACTCCTACCTATACGGTGAAACAACAAAGCTTCAGGTGTAAAAAGATTCCTGAATCATGCCTCCCCTTGATCTAATGACAATCGACATCATGAATAGAGATTGAAAGAACCTCATCACTTCGATTTTGGATTGTTTTAATTTGTCAAAAAAGAGGGGGGGAGGAGACACCAATCCTATTTTTGTGTTCACCAAAGGTTTGGGGGAAATAAAAATTTATTTTAATCAATTAAACTAAATTAACACCCTTTATAATGTCTCATCACCATCTCTCCCCTAAAAAGAAACCTGGAAATAACAAATTTTATGTTTCACCTAGGGTAAACATGATGTTATGAACTCAACCGCAGTCTTAGGATTTTGATTTGAGAATCCTCTTAGGATTTATTCTATATTTCAAGAGAAACTATGCATGCATTAAAAAATATATTTAATATTTTTAAGATTTTTAAGATTAGTGTATCGAGGCTATTTGGTCCATGAAATCCTACATTGACTCAATTCCTAGCTTCAGAAATATTCTTAGAAATGTTATAAAGTACTACAGGTTAAACCCAGAGTCATTACAGGATAGTTTTAACTAGGATGGATTATATAGACTAGTAGGGATGGATTATGTGGATCTATTAGTCCAAGAGGGATACCAGGATAATAAATAGGTGTACATAATATACTAGGTGTTCTAAGATACTATTTCAAGGATAATTTCATGTTAGAACATTGTGAGATCTCATGATGTGCATCTTATTGTTAATGATATTTTCTTTGGGATTCCTTTTATTTAATTTAGGTTCTTTCCCCTATGTTATCTTGGCTTAGTGGAACCATTTGTATTATTTATATTAGATTATCTATTTCTTTGATATTATGATTATTAGGGTGATTTCCCTCCTTATTTTTATGTGATCCTTTTATTGTTGACCCTGCCCAAAATCTAAATAGATTAATGGAAACAAGTACCATATTGTTTTAGAATTTATGGAATAATTTCTTGAATAGATGTTTTCATACCATGTTAGTAGAGGTTTATTAGATAAGGAATCCTATAATTAGTGGTTCCTTGTTTTATCGTAGTCGATTTGGTAATAGACACTCTTCTTGGGGTGATTTTCCAAACCATGTGTTTTATGTGATAATCTGTTCTTGGGATTAATTCTCAATGAATTTAGATTGAGTTGAGGTTATGATGATTTTTTTTTGAATTGGTGCATTTGAAGTGGATATTAATTGATATGTTTCTGGGATTTTCCTACCATCTTTCTTTAGAGAGGTGTTGATTGTTTTGGTTATACTTATGTCTCTTTGATTTGATATTTCCCTTTGGATTTTTTATGTAATGATATCTATGTATTGATCCTTATCTTGAGATGAGTTTATAATGGGAATACTTGATTGCATATTAGGGTAATCTGTAGAAGTTATCCTAGTTAAGGCTATATATATGACTAATTTATTACTTCTAGTTAGACTGAGAGTGCTACCAGGTTGGGTTTTCTATCATGAACACTAGGGATGGTTGTTTTGAAAGCTAGGTCCCAAATTATTTACCATTTATATTAGGACCAAAGGTTAGAGCCCATGTATTTATATATCGGTGCATTCTTCTAGTTTTTATGTCCCCTAATTTTTTATAGATGGGATATTGATGGATTATTGGACCTTTCATTTTGTGCACATATGGATATTCCATCAAGTGGTATATATTCTGTTTTCTTGACTCATCTCTTTCATGGTTTTTTGGATAATATAGGATTATTATTTCCATTCAGATATTTTGAGGAAACAAGTTTTTGTAGTGGTATATTTTTTTGTTGGAGTATTTATCCTAAATCTCACTATTTTAGATGAATTCTAGAAGGTGTGGAGACCTGTTTCAGGTATTTGTGATATTTTAGATTTGTGATTCTTTATTATAGTTTACATTAATCTTGGGATTTTTTTTATGATGCTTGAGAATTTTTTATATCATATTTGGGGAGTTTTTTATTTGTTTGTTGCTCGTTTACCACTATACATATTGGTGTTTTCGGCCCACCCACTCACACTATGTGTTTAAGTGAAGTGATTCATGTTTTCTATTACTTTTACGTTTTATCATCACTTTATGGAGGTAAAAATTGGCATGGTGGGGATGTGACACCTCCATGTCATGGTGGTATTAATTATTTTATAAATTTTGGTTTAATTTAAAAAATTAAAAATTTTCGAGATTTATTGATGTTTTGGGTGTTTAAGTAGGTTTGTAACCCAATATATAGTGACTTAATCAATAAAATAGGGGGGTATACCACGATGAGTGTGTTGGGTGACTTGAAACTCTATAATGTAAGTGTTTTTATCACAATAGTTGGTTCAGGATTTGACTGGTGGTTTTTCCTATGTGAATTTATTTTTAAGGGAAGATCCATTCCATAATGGAAGAGGTCATTCCATGAAAATAACCAATTTGTGGGGTTATTTTTTCTAAGGAGTCACCATGGTTAGGTTTTGTTCCATAATGGGATACCTAGAGAGTGGTCACACTATAATGATATAGGGTCTTTCCATGATACAACTTTAGGTAGTGAACCCATAACTCGGTCTGGGAGGAAAATCATACTACGATGTTCATATTCCTAGTTTTAATTTTTATGATTTTTCATTTTTTTCTATCATTTATTTTAAAGGGTTTTCCCCATTTTCTTATCTTTCATGTTCAACCACTACATAAGTGAGATTTTGGAGCTAATCTCTTATTCCTATTTGTATTTTAGATTCTCCTCCATCAATTTCAGGCTATTATTTAAGGTTAAACCTCATTTATTCTTCCTCTCCTCTCCCTACTTCCATTCCCTCTTTATTTTCTTTCCTATGATGAACTCTAATGGTTATTTAGGCTATATCTAAAGTTAGAGTTAGATTTAATTTGAAGATTTGGTTGTTTAGGGTGTGTAGGGGTTATTTATTTATGGGGTTGTTCTTCTTCCATCAGATACAACGGGCATACACTTGATTGAGGTAGGTGTTTCTATAAAATTATTTTATTTGAAAATAAATGATATTATTGAGCTTATTAAATGATTTTTTATCAAGTAAAACATATATTCCATACCCATGATGGATTTATAAAATATTTTTACTGTTTGTATAAAATATTTTTTATGGATTTTTTGTAAACCTTTTGAAATAAATGGGATACAATCCAACTGTTTATAGAAATTCATTTTATTATTTTTTTGAAATGGTTTTGATGATAAATAGGGGGAGTGTTTTAGTTCTGTTTCAATTTCCAATAGAATGTATCCCTTGTTTTAAGGGTTGATTTTATTTAAATGATGGTTTGGGTTTTCAAATGAAACCTATGGGGGGAATGGTTTGGTTTTATTTTGATAAATCCTTGTGTGTTTTCAAAGGGAGTTTTTATAAATTGGTTTTTTATGATTGACTTAAAGGATTGTTTGGAACTTGATGAAATGGAGTTCATGGTGTGTGTGTGTGTGTGTTACATGGATATTTTTTGTATCTTATTATTCAAAGTGTGTTTTGAATTCCTGGTTGGAACTTTATAAAATTATTTAGTTGTATGATATTATATCATTATTATAAGCCCATAATTGTATGCCATGTATAAAATCTAGTCCCCTTCATAGGATGTGAATTGATTATGGTAATGAGATGACTTATTTATGAGAAAGGTTTTATTTTTTCATGGATTTTGGATGTGAGATGAGGTTTATTTCTCATGAATTTAATGTATTTATTGATCACTTTATTGTTTGATTGATCACATATTCCTTGATTTATATCATGATAACTCTAGGTATATAAGTATAAAAGTATAAATGGGTGTTGGCCTAGTTTATATTGCACTCTGGATATGGGTTGTGTCCATTTTAATTTGGATATATTATATGTCCCAATGGGTATGGATTATGTGTCTTAGTTAATCTTATAGGGATATAGGGATGATAGATAGGTTCGCATAGTTGGCTAGGAGTTCTGAGATATTGGGTCAAGGATAATTTTATGTTATAACCTAGTGAGTTCCCCTGATGTGTATCTTATTATTTATGACTCCATCTTTGGGATTATTTTTGTGTACTATATGTTATTTCTCTTATGTTCCCATGGTTTAGTTTCACCATTTATAGAATTATTGTTGGATTGTGTGTTTCTTTTATATTATGGTTCCCTTTTGGTTATATACCTTCTTTATTTATGATGTGGTTTACTTTGAAACCTATTTTTGAAAGAAGATTTGTGAAAATTGTTTTTGAAGTAAGGAGAAATGTTTGGTTTGTTTTTATAAACTTATAAAACCACCTTTCATAAATGTATTAAAATGTTTTCTATTTTAAATTGTATATTTTTATCCATAGGATAAAAATTGGTTTATAAGATATTTTAAAAGAATATTTTTTTTCCTTGGACCTGAAATTTTGGTTTTAAAGATGAAAAGTATTTTGTTCTCCAATGAGTGTTTTAACTTTGGTTTTTGAAAGGGGGTTATATATGACTTTTTTTTGTTTTCCATACATTTGGAAGACCGTTTTTCTAAATTGTATTCAAACTATCATTTATGAAATTTTTCATGTAAGGAATTGCACAAAATTTTGGTGGAATCCTGCTAGGAATGCTTATCTCTCACCCCACATACACACATGTATATGTTTATTTAGATCATATGTCTTTTTATAAGTTTCTAGGTTGTGATATTTGTTTGGACATCATTTGGGAAGTCTATGGATGGATTTTGTGGATGTTGTGAGCTTTCAGGGGATATAAGGAGGTTTTTTAGTGATTGATGATGTTGTTATATTTATTTTTGGGATATTTATGTTTCTACCAATTCATTTAGGTGTGTTTTTACATCCTACTTCTATTGTATTTTATAATCATTTTGGTTGTTTATTATTATATATTTTCATATATGAGAGTAATCATTTTTTATTGATTATGACTCATGTGGATGTTAATATTTTTTATGAATTGTTTGGTTTTGTTATTTATTTAATGTTATCTATTTCATTTGTATGGATATCCAGTGTCAAAATATTGGATTTTTTTGTGGATTATTTAATATTATTCCTGGATGAAATCATTCCCAAATTTATATATTTTGACATCCTGGTGATTTATTCCATCTTGTGGTGATCAGAAATGAATTTCATGACTCATGGAGAGTTGGTTTAGGTGACGTGTCTGGTTAGATTAGGTGGGTTTATTACAAGTACGGTAGTGGAATCTGTGCTTTGAATGTGATCAATAGTCATCCTCAACTAATCATCCACCTTTCATTAATAATTTCAAACTCTTTGAGTCACAACATACCTTTCCCCACTTCCCTCTTTGGTTAAATAGAATTATAACATCCATGTTGTTTTTCCCTAATGAGTTGTCCACTTTTATAATTAAAATCAAACTCTTGGAGTCATACAAACCCAATTCTTCCATCCTCACAAATTTCCCATTAGTGGTTGATGCAACATTCCAACCCCAAACCATCCACACTTGCTGCACACTCTCATGTAACACAAAAGATATTTTACTACTTCTTATTTCTCACATAAATAATTGACTCATGTGGTATTAGAGGTTACATTTGATTATTTTATTATCAAGATTGAGATGCATCAAAATTCAAAATAGGAGATTCCATGCTCTTCCACACCCTTTGTTGGATCTACATTTTCTTCATAACCTGATACACATATCCCTTTATTGGATCCAATTCTGAGTTGGGATATTTTTTGGTACTAAAAAATGTGTTCCATGTAATTTGGAATATAATACATGATACGGTCCTCATACAAACGACTCATGTTAACTACAGGTATAAGTGTATTTTTGTGCCCGATGAAGATACAAATGGGATTTCTATGGGTTGCATCACTGATCACACATTGAGGGGTAGATAAACTTAAAAAAATTACCCATTATAATGATGTAGTGTTGAGAAAAAACCTCTAGGAATAGGATATGGATTGCATTTTTTGCTGATAACATGTGTTTTATAGACTTTAAAACCCAATTTAAGGTTATTCTTTGACACTTTTTATCTTCCTAAATCACATTATATTGGGAAAAATATAGTTCAGGGTGTATTTTGTTTTACAGTACTTAGCTTTACTATTCATAGATCCCAAAAAAACTTATGGATCAAAATTTATGGTTGTTTGAAGTTTGAATTTGATAGAGGAGTGGTACATAATCTCACATAATCCCAATTGCATGAGTCTATAAATTAAGGCATTGTGTAAGTCCATAGTTTCACAAACTTGAAAGTAATCTATGAAAATGACTAAAAAAGGTAGTTCTAGAGTAAAGGTAAAAAATTCACACAACTTAGAGTTGTGTTAGTATTTAATTCAAGGAACCATTAAAGACCAAAGTTTCATGAATGTGTAAGTATTATATGATTTTTCAAGTTACATAATCCAGAATACTATAAATACCTATCAAATATCTATTTTTAAGATCCTAATTTAAGATTTCGAATTTTACATCTCATAAGAGAGCCAATATATCCTTAAATTTTAAATGATTTTTAATATAAATTAACCCCCTGATTTAGATAAAACTCAATAAAATCATTCATTTTTTATACTTTGTAAAATCTAGAACTTCATTTACTCATAACTTAAATCTCGATTTTAAGTGTTTTTCATTTTGGAATTAATTGAGAATACATTAATTGATTTTTAGAATTTAAATTTCACTATTTAAATTATTTTAATTCTATTATTAATTGTTTTCCTTCATTTTTATATTAACTAAAATAAATTCTATAGAGAAATTTTGATTTTCATGTTGGAAAGTTTGAGTGAAAAAAATGACATGGGAATTTCATATGACTTTTCTAACCTTTTTTTTAATTTTCCTATAAGATCAACTACACACACCTATGGTAAATGATGAATCTCAAGTGATCTTGTGTTGATTCTGATCAACCACTTGAATAAATCCAATTCACGATCGAAGGTTTCATCTAACCAACTATACTAAAAATTAAAAAGAGTTATCCATTAACCACATTTTTATTCTTATCAATCATTAGGCTCAAGTGACTATTCCTATTGATTGGTTTTTTCTATTGATATAATTTTACTCTTGATCAACCACGCCTCTCAATCAACCATGACTTTCCTAGTCTATTATAGGGATTAAACTTAAAAATTCCCAAAATAAAAAAGTTTAACTTAAAATAAATTCTCATTCCCACTGTTCATCTAAAACATGAAAAGATCTAATTGAAAATCCATGAAGAGATCATCAAGATAAAGATGAATTTGGGTATTTTGGGAATAATTTTATCTAAGAGTATGATTTAAAAGGATTATATCTAAATCTATTATGACCCTTGAGCTATGAATATGGAATAAATCAAAGAATACGGGGTTGGGAAATAAATTTGAGGAATTTCTTGAAGGTTTAGGAATCATTGGAGGAGTAATGGGTAGTCTATGCTACTCATGTGAGAGAGAAATATGCTAAATTAGGCGAGAAACACTAGGCCACTCCTATAATTTTTCACTAATAAAGGGGTTTTCACTATTTGATAGAGATGAGATGCTAATAATTTTCTTACTTGATTTTTATTTTTTATAATATATATGATGATGGCACACTAAACCATTAGTGGTTGGGATAAGGAGAATATTATTATTCCCTATAATTAATTCTCATCATTAATGTTTAATTATCTTCTATTAATCTCTCAAAAAGTTCTTGATTGTTTTATACAATAAGATATTTTTATTATTTTTTCATTCAATTTATTTTACTCTCACTCTTAGTTTTTATACACAAGACACTTAGATTCTCTTCACTACATATGTGGTGAGAAGTGGGGTGATCTCATAGTGATTGGAGATATTTTATGACTATGATAAGAAAGATTAAGGGATACAATTATTATTTTATTTTCTTATTTGGGCCAAAATAACTAGGTGAGGGTAATAAAATGAGAATTCATTAGATTAAAAAGAGGTCAGGGAAAATAATTTGAATGATTATTTAATAAAATAATGAGAGGAAAAACAAGCCTAGATAAGTATTTTTAAAACTGAATTTAAATCTAACTTAATTTCATTTTAAATTAAACTTGGTAACCATTTTTAAAACATACACTAAACACAACCAACATTGAAAAAACACACTTTTAACACACTCCTCTCAAGAGAAAACCTGAGTCTCACTACTACTGCATTAATTCAAGTTCAAAATATTGTTGGAGAGAACCCTCATGAAACACTCCTCATTAACCTATAGTCATTTTCAGGATTTTTGTGTTGTGTCTTTTCTTTTATTTTTAGTTTAAAAAAATTATTTGGATAAATGAACAAGTCTAGTTCAAATAAACTCATTAATTTTGATCCAGAGGATCAAAAAACTATTCTATTAAGAATCAAGAACTTTAAAATCACTAAGGAAGTGGGGAGAGTGTTTTTCCTGGTTTAGTTTACTATATTTACACCCTATTATTCTTCTTATCCAATTAGAGATACCCTATGAATTCAAAATATGAATTATAATTTAACTAGAATAAATAGGTTCCTTAGAGATCTTTATGAACCTAATTTAATGAATAATTACTATCTATTAAAAATAAGTAACCAATATAACTATATGGAGTCCTTTCTTTTTATTACATGATTTTAACCATAAATCCTTGAAAAAAATATTACATAAAGAACTATAAATGACCTTTTTAGGTTTTGTGTCTTGGAAAATAGGTACATTTTATAAGACATACATAGTACATAAATTAAAATATAAACAAATTAAAAATCCTCTTGAAAGGATTCCTTATTATCCCATCATAGATCATCTCTCTACATTGAATATCCTAGAGACATTTGTCAAATGAAATGGGTGATCATAAATCCCTATAAGGGATAAAAAAAATATAATAAGACATCATAAGTGGAACATGAATCATAACATTAAAACATGTATATAAGAACATGAGGCATAACGTAAGTACAGGAACATATAACATGAGGAAAAACATGTAAATTTATATACAATATAAACATGATACATTCATAAACATATCACCATAGAACATTAATAAGGTGTTTTAAATCATATTAATGTTGTCATAAAAAACTACCATGTAATGATGTCAAGGTATTATGAACATTTCATATCTAGATATTAATTTTTTACACAATTTATTAGAGTTTTATCAGGGCACACCCTTCATATGTCTAATATTATGTATGCCACATCGATCAAAAAACATAACTTCATATCATTTCTAACCTATAAGTAGGAAATGTTGGTTTGATATATGGATTTACCTAATAAATAGTTTAATAATACATTAGAATAAATACCCTTGAATGAAAATAGGTTTGTGTATTCATGACATGAAAATAAATCTCCAAAAATCAAGGGTTTATTTTGGTAGCATAAAAGGTATACAAAAGGACTATTGGAATGTGTTTCATAAGATGTAACTGAAAAAAAAAGTGACTTGTACCAACAATAAATTAATAAAAAATAATATATTTATTGTTAAAAATGATGAATTCCAAAGGATATTTATTTTTTTATTAAGTATAGGTTCTAACAAATTTTTACCAATAAATATATATTTTTTTATTAGCAATCCAATACCAAAAAATCTTTTACTAATATTTAAATATGTTGCTTTATCATAACAATACTGACAATAAAGTTACTAATAATTGAATTTTTTATTATAAATTATTATCACTGCCAAATATATCACCATTATAAAAACATGTTGCAATAAATTATTCAATAAAACAAATATTTTACCAAAAATAGAATATATATTTTTATATATATATATATATATATTACTTATTAAAAACATACCATTTTTCTTGTATAAATATATGATTAGTTAAAATATTTACAATTTGATAATATTTATTGAAAAGAAAACAAACACATTTTTTATATGTATATAATATAATTTTTTATAAAAAATGTGTTAAAATTCATTATATATGAATTTGTTAAACATCGTAATTTTCTTAAAATTATTATTAAGATTATATACATGTAGTTAATTTTTCCTAAAAACTCCATTCCCCTTTAATCATTCATATTCCCTCCATGGGATCCTAAAAACCCTAGGTTCCACTCATTCATCTACATCAATTCTTCTTCTTTGTTCACCGCTATTCGTTTAAAATTATTTCATCACCTAACCATTCAATTCATCTTGATCACCCCGTATTCATATCAAGTTCATCTGCTTCTATCATATATTCATCCCTTGCTCACATCTTTTCAGTTCTCATCCCCATATTGTAAATCTTCTTCCTATCCCACCCACTTGGTTCATCGTCATTTCCATCATTATCCCCCACACCCACACCCTCAAATCTCAATCATTACTTATAATCCTTCCCCAATCCTCACTTATCCCCATGCCTCCCTACATCCGTGTACATCCTCTAGGGTGGCCCTAACATTAGTGGTCCACTACCTAACCTCATTCTCACATCACTCATACCCATACACTCAACTCCCTATTGACACTTACAACCCCTTTACATCGATGTTACATTATCTTTTCCCCCTTTAATAAAGAAGAATATCTAGGAGGATCATGGATTTATGATTCTCATTCAATTGGTCCATGTTTGAGCCTCTTATTAGGTATATGATTCTTTTATTCATGTTTCAAGAACTTGAAATTATGAGTATCTCATGTTTTAATTGACTTTTAGTTATGGATGGTTTGAAATTAAGATGAAATGATTTTTCTTTGTTTTTTGTTTTTGGATTTAAAAAAGTACTGATAGTTGAATTCTCTAAATCTACTTAGAGTATTTGATCTGGGACTTCATTCTTGTGCATTCCTCAAGTTATCATTCCCATGTTGACCCTAGTGGCATGCTTGAAAACTCAACATAGCTATAGTGAACCCATTACAAGAGAAAACTGTTAAAAGGTATTAAATAATTACTTTTTTTAATCCTGGTTTTAATATTTTTAGATTATGATTAAGAAAATTGTGGAACATATTTTATGAATGGTAGTTTCTTTCCAATGGTTCTAAGGTACAGGTGGAATATCTGTTTCTTTCCTTTTGATGATTGTGCTTTATTGATATTAGTTTGTTTTAAATATTTTATTTTAAATCATTTCAAATATAAAGAGATTATATTTTGAATTCCATTATTGATGTTTGTATAAATATCAATTAGGTAAGTGCTATTTTATATATTTTTTCAGGTAATTTTCACTATTGTTCCAATGTTATTGTATTAAATCTTGAAAAGAAGTTTAAATTTTCATGGTGATTTTTGTTTTTATTTTCTAATTCTGTTTTTTTTTCATTTCTTGTTTATTTAGAAATTTAATCTTTATTCTTAGATTTTTAAAATATCTAATCTATTGAGTTATATTTTGAAATTTCCTTTTTTACACCTATAAAACACATCCCCCCTCTAATAGATTTAATTTTTTCTATATGTTTGTATTTTATTTTAGGAATTATAATATATTCATTTTGTTTGAAGTATGAAGGGAATCACTCATTTTTTAGTCAATATACTGGTACAGAATCAACCTACTATATTATTCAACCCTATCTTTCATTTTTTTACTTTCACTTTTATTTTTAGTAAATGAACATATGATTCTAATGAAATCTATTATCTATATTCCTTTTATGTTATTCTAAAACATGTGATGTCAATATCACTCCACTTGTTACTGTAGTAACACCTGTAATATGAATACCTATAATATGAATTATATTTTATATATTCAATTGGCATTTTGTTTATTCTGAATATATAAAATGTTTATTTTGTTTTTAATATGAAATATGTATACTCTGTTAATATGAGATATGATGCAATATGCAATATGAATTCTATATTAATATGCAATATGAATACATATAATATAAAATATGCTTTTATTATGCAACATTCATAGATGAAATTTTTATTTTTCATCAATATTCAATATTAATATATGTGTTATACATTATGTTTCTAATATTCAATGTGCATTATGCTTCTAATACATGATATGTATTATGTTTATTATCAGTATATGGAACATGTGTTCTCTTCCTAATATGAAATATGCAATTTTTTTATTCTCAATAAATGGAATATGAATTATTTTTGTTATGGATATATGAAATATGGTATATTTAATTTTAATTCTAAATATATGCAATATGGAATAAAAATTCTGAATATACACAATATGACACATGTGTCCTATATATATGAAATATGAAATACACATTTTATTTTGATGTGAAATATAAATATATTTAATATGCATTATTTTTTCCATATTCAGTATACATTATGTTTCTACAAATATTTTATGACTTAAATTATATATATATATATATATATCTTCATCAAATAAAATTTATTATGAAAAGAATAATTTATTTTATCGCATGGGAATAGACGAATGAAGTAGAAAAAGATAAAACATTTTCAAAATAGCAGGAGTGTGGTTCATAATACATTTTTATATGAAATAACATGTGACATAGAATGAAATGTGTACTAATATTTATTTTTTCAGGTTTTAAGTTTTTAATAATTGTACATGCCTACTTGAACTAAACAATCAATGGAGATTTGGTTGAGTGATGAGTTATAAATTATAAGATCTCATACCTTCATCCTCAAGGTTTTATTCTTTCATTTTTCTTCTATTTTATTTACTAAAAGTATTTCATTTTCATATTCATGGGATGTTGATGATGAATTACATAATCACTTGATTGTCTTTTCAAGGATCCAAAAAGCATTCTCACTCTGTCTTTTTTAATTTTCTTATAATGTTATATCAAATTGTTTGTATTCATATAGTAATCCATATAGAAGTAAAATAATTTATATTTATTTTTTTAAATTTTTTTGTTATGTTTTTAGTTTTATCAATAATATTGAGATTCTATCTAGAAATATTGAATATGTTTTAATTGTTTGATTCTTATTAGAAATATTGTAATAATTCAAGTATTATGTTTCTATTTAATTTAGGAATTTACTTCATCACATGATTTGTTTTGTAATATTTTATGAATTAAAAGAGATTTTGGGTTGGTGGAGAGATGAAATTCATGGTTCATTATACCTTACCACTTCAATTATTTTCTTATTTCCCTTTGGTTTATTTCCAATTTCTGAGGAATGAGACTTTTGGTCATTCACATTGTTCTTTTTTCACTTATAGAAATATAGAATGTGTGAATTTTTTGTGATGGGTCTGGTTGTTTTCTAGTAATTAAATGGGACTTGAGACTTTCATTATCATTTTTATTTACATTGATTTCTAGTTTATCAGGATATTAATTAGAAAGTGAGATATGTTTTAATTTTTTTTCTAATATTATGTTAGTTTTATTGTGCATGATTATTTTTAATTCATTATGGTGGATAATTAACAATTTTTTTTGGCTCTGATTAATCAAGGACATGAGGCAGTGTAGGTTGGTATGTAATCTGATTTTTTATATTACTATAGTTAGTAATAAATATTCAATTTTGGTTTTCTTTTCCTAAAAATAGGTTCAATTTTGGTATATTTCATGTTATTGAAATTACCATGAGGTTTTTCCTATTGGTATGTATTCTCAAACTTCATGCTTGGATTAATTGATGTTATTGCAGTTAGTAACATGTGTTCTTCTCTATTTTGTTATCATAATTTGGCTAGTTTTATCATTAGTATTGAGAATTTAATATCAGTTCAATTTTCATCATACAGTTTCTATAATTAATATAGGTTTGGTTTTGGTTGTTATAATACTTTCTTTAGTATGAATTATTAATGAAAGTTCAGTTTTGGATGTTATCATTCTTTCTTATAGTTATCATTAACAATTCATGTTCATATTTTGTTGTTTTCATGTTCTTTCAGTTAGTATGTGGTAGTGTATATGGGTTTGTAATCTCATAATTTCATGCTCGGATTAATTGATGTTCTTGTAGTTTTTAATATAGGTTCCTCTCTATTTTTTATCATACTTTGGCCAGTTCTATCATTTCCTTTTTATTTTAAGATCTTCTCAGTAAAAAGATTTTATTACTTGAAGTTTTATTATAACTTGGTTACCTACCATTGTTTTTCTTACTTTTAAGTTGATTAAATATCAATTAATACCATTAAATGGGGTTGGAATAATAAACACTATTTTTGAGATTCCAAATAAAGTAAAAAAAATAAAACTATACAAGCTTTCAAGAAGAAATGTTGTCAATATTTAGGTGATTCATAACCATGTATGAATTTTATAGAACCTACTTTAAATTTCAATAGCAATATTTTTAGATGAGCTAAATTATTATTAGATGATGATTTGATTTTATAGAAGTCATGTTAAAGGGATTATTTGGTGTAGTATTTTGATTAGTGAAGAATGCTTGGAAATAACCCTTTCCTTGCAAAAATTTTCAACTGATTCTTAATTGATATTTCTTATGTTTTATGAAAGTATTAAAAAATAAACAAGATTCTTAAACATGTTTTACTTGAATATTAAATTATTTATTCAATTTAAGTGGAACTTTATTTTATTCAAAAATGTAGTTTTATTTGGTTATGGAATTTCTAACTGTATCTAAATTCTTTTGATATGAAATTACTAAATAATCTACTAGGATTTCTTAATTTTTGAAAATCTAAAACCAAATGAATTGGTATTTTTTAAAATAATTGGATTGTGATTTCTAAAATGACTTTTGAATCTAAACTGATTGAATACATTGTATCTTGTTTTAAATTGTGATGCGGAAACTTTAAACACGAAATATAAATATTTTTCCTTAAAATATGTTTATGAAATGTTATTATTCTTCATGTTTTGGAAATTCATTTAGGATGTTGTGTCTAGGAGTAAAAATTTCAAGTGTTAGAGGAAGTTATTGACATAAAATTAGTATTCATTTTAATGATTTTTAATGAAAATTAACCCCCTAATTTTTAAAAAACATGGGAAAAAATAGAATTTTCTATAATTGAGTAACATGTAATTTAGTTTTGAAAATCACATGTTTTTTTTCGTTTAAACAAGGAAATTTTTTCATCACTATTCATGTTGAAAAACAAGAATTTTAGTGTTATTTTTATGTGTAAAAATTATTTCTAGAAACATAAACTCCATTGTGTTTTTTTATGTTACTGCATAATCTCTCATGGTCCAAAATCCAAGATTCCATCTATGAATCCCACTTATAGGCATAGCACAATACCCAACTCTTGAAGCTCAATCTTCCATGTATACATAATTGTTTAACCCTCAAGAACACTAGAATGATTGAAGCATAATTACTCATTTGAAATTAAAAATTGAAGCCATAATGAAGCACTAATATAAAACACTTTATATCCTAGATCACTTTCCATATTTCCATGCATGCCTAAAGAACCTATGATACACCAAATCCACACTAGGAGTAGTCAAATTTTTTATGCAGTTTATTGAATAAACTGGCTATATATAGTTTATTGAAGCATTTTATTTATTTCATATAGTTTATTTAATAAATTTTAAATATTTTAATGAATAAACTAAATGAATAAATTGAATTCAGATTATTGAATAAATTTCATAATCTATATAAACTTTACTAAATAAACTAATTTGATACTGTAAAATGATTTCATACTAATTTCACTGGTAAAATGATTTCATATTCTATAATGTGTTTCAAGTAATATCTCACTAGTAAATTCATTGCATACTTCATAAATAGGTTTCATATTGTGTATTGAAAATTGATTACATATTGTAAAATGTAAATTTATTTCATATTTTATACATATTTTCAAGATATATTCAGTTTTTTATGTTATAGTATTATCTAATTTCATACTATATTATATTTCTCATATTGTATGCAGTTATGCCTGATGTACCAACCATTCATCAACTTATTCTATTTTTTTCATATTGTGTTATCATTTATGTTACATTATGAAATAATTATATACTTCCTAAACTAATTTCATCCTCCAACGGCCCGAAGGCCTTCAAAATTGTTTATTATATGATAGAGCCCCATTTTAAGGGATGAAGGGGGTGGAAACCCAAAGACATCATCGACATAGGACAATCAAACTCAATGGAAGAAAGAGTAAAACCAAAATAACAACATTGAACTGCTCATCCCCAACATTTGATCATAAAGAATCTCTCCACCATTTCAAGGCTAATCGGTAAGTAAGTGTCATGTGTTAAAGCATAGGTCCGATCTGATGGTTGGAGCCATACCCTCTCAAACAACCAAATCTAAAAAACTCTACAAAGATGAATCCCCAGCTCTAGAACCTCCTCTAAAGTCTATTCATGAAGTCATCTAGATCACAAAATTCCCACCTTCAAACAATAAACCAGTCAAGAAAATAGAACCACCAAGATATGACCCTCAAACCAGGACTGCAAGGGACCGTTCCACCAATTCAACACATAAAACTATGATATAATCATACCAGATCAACCCACAAATAACCAATTACACACCAATCCATCTTAACACGAACAAATCCAAAGAAAAAACATTCAAAAAAACCACACAAAAACGCTGATGAAAGGACCCTCCCCCCCCCTTCAAATTGGTCCAGATCCGTCTTTGGGCCACTAGAAGCACGACAAAGGCATCTCCTGGCAGCACCATACCTAACTGAGAGTCTAGCCGCATCGAACCACACACTGAAAGAACAAAGAGACAACTGAGAAGGACGATCTACACTGGGCTTCATCGAAAGTGTGTCATCTCGACCGAACCACAATAGTCCTAGAAAGTTAGAGCCACGGCAGGCCATGATGGTGTTGAAAAGGTCGGGCCACATTGAGGTGAGTGGAATTCGATGCATCAGCGATCCATGCCAAAAAAACAAACATCGTCGAACCTCTCCATAGCTCCGTCACACCGTGTAGACGCCAAGCCACACCGATTTTGAGCCAACCCAGAAGAGACCGAATTGAGACCAAACCAGAACGAAGGGGGAAGGTGAAATGTGAACTACAGAAACCCTATCCACCGCCACAAGTGAGAGGGAGAAGCCGCTCAGAGGCCTTAGTACGTATATTTTCAATTAATGACACCTACCTAAAATAATTTTATACTATATTATTTTTTATTCTATATATAGTAAGAAATTAGTTTATTTTTCATATTGATTTCATACTATGCTATTTTTTCATACTACATACTATAAAGCATACAGTTTACTAAATAGATTTCAACTTGACAAGATATTTTGTTTTCAAACTTTATGAAGTTTATGTAGGATCTTGTCAAGGACTTTGGGTGGTTAAATGTAGACCCTAGATGTTGTTGACATTTTTTTACTTTTTTTCTTCAATTTTTTCTAGATTATGGTTCACTATGTTTTATTTTAATTAGTTTTGGTTATCATTTTGAATTTTTTCACTCGGTCTTTGCAAAGACTGTTGTTATTAGAGCCATTCTATTTTTAAAAATTACTTTTCAATGTTCACTATTAAGGAAGTTTCATCGATGGTTGAACATATTCAATGAGTTTATATTCATATTTTTAGTGTGGAAAGTTGAAATTGTTTATACTAAGTGTTATATGATGCTAGTTTTAGGGTCTAAGGTATATGCATGATTGGTGGTCATGGTTCCTCCATTTTGTGGGGCTCATGTAAAAACATTTCTTTGGAACTTGGTTGTATTCAATGGTTTTTATATAATAATGGTTTAGATTGAATGAAATGAGATCATGGAATCAAATTCATGGTTATATTTTGATTGGTGCAACTATTTACTTATGATAATCATGACATTATTTATTTATAAAAATAAAGTATTTTTTGTTTCTTGTGCATCATATTTCCGATCACTTTGGTATGGTTTTATAAAAGTTAATTTAATCATCATTATATTATATATAACTAATTTAATAAATATAATATAAATTATTACCAACAAATATAATAACATCACATAGCTTTTAATTTAAAAAGTAAATTATAAATACATGTTAATTTTTGATAGTTTTATTATCAATAGAAAAATATGTCATAAGAATCTGTTGATAAACATTTTGACCAAAATATATATTATTTGTTGGTATTATTATAATTGTAACAAAAATATTTTATCTATTTCAATAACATTTAGTAACTGGTTTTTTACCAATATTTTAGTGATAGGGTAATTTTTCTTGGTAAAACGTTTTACCGAAAAAAATGCACTTTTACCAATAGATATACCCATGTTGGAAAAAGATCCTTATTTTTTACTGGGAAAATTATTTCACCCGTTAATAAGACATAATATTATAGTAATGGGGGTGTGTATAAATTCTTGAAAATATACTAAATTGTGAATCAAAAATTTTATACAAAAGAATAATTTGAATAAAAAAAGTGGAATAAGAGAACCCTTACCTTGGGATGATTCTTCTTAAAGAAAGTGAGAGACTCATTAGACCCTTAGAACCAACTTAGAGAGAATATTGAGAGGTTAATTCAGAGATAATTCTTGTTTAATGGATTTTTAGTGGAGATTGAGGATGAAATGGGGTTATTTATACATGTGGAGGGATGCATTTAAATGATTAAATAATGATTATTTTATAGTTAAAGCTAAACAAATTTTTGGGGGAATTAATTTCAATGAATTTGGTTGTTAATTATTGTTTTAAGGTTTGTTTAAGTATGTTCCAAACTACAAAAACCAATTTTAATTTTTCATTTATATTTGACTTAATTCTTTACCTTTTAATTTTATTCTTTTAAATTATGTCACCTATATTGTGGTAACTCTTTTTTTACCATAATAATTTTATTGTGCCTAAAAATAAAATTTACCTTATTACATAATTTAGACCTTATAATTATAAGTATTCAATCCATTTCACTTGATTAAAGTTATTAAAGTGATAATATTTAATTTCTAAAATGATATGGGTATAAATCATAAAAACAATTTTTTTGAAAAGATAAATTCAGGGTTTTCAAAAAGTTAACCATTTGTTTCTAAATATAATGAACCTTTTATTATGTTATTAATTAAATAAATTTTTATCAATAATAATTATTAATAAATTTTAAATTATGATCATATCATGGTTATGTCATAAGAGTTAAGGTATTTCAACACTGTTTACCCCAAAAATAATTTTTTTAGAAAATTACCATAAAATCACCCTATGATAATTTCAATGTGAAAAATACAAAAATGATATTTATTTTATAAATAATTATATAAATATAATAATTTTATCTTTTAAATAATAATTCTTATTTACTTAAAATTAATAATTTTTATGACATGGTAAATGGTTTGAACATTATAAAAAGTTACTTAGGAATTCATTAACTTATATTGTTCCATAAAGATTGTTTTATAAGATTATTTAAATGAAAATAAAATTTATTTAAAACATATTAATTAATAATACTTTTAAGGGAAATTAAATACCTTTCTAATTTCTAAAATTATAATTATAATATAATCTCAATGGTCACTTTATTGAGCCAAAAATAATAATGACAAACTATCTTATCGATTAATGGTCATAATTCTCATTAATTGTATTGGACAGTGTTCAAAATTAAATATAAACATATTTCCCCGCAAATAAACCATCTTACTTATTTTATCATTCACAGCTTCACTTACAAAGTTTCTTATATATCCTTTGATAATGTCAATTATTTTCCTAATGCTTCTCTTTCTTTTTATGATCTTTATAGAAAGGGATATATGCATGGGGGAATTAAAACATATATAGTTTATTTTAATGAATGTATTATTATTTCATGTGTATATCCCTTTACTATTCATGGTTATACTAGTTCTTATTTATGAATGATTTGTAATTTTTTTAGGAAATTTAATAGTATTTTTGTGTGTGACTATTGTAAAACATAATATAAAAAACTATTAAGAGGCATGCACTGATTTATTAAGATAATAATATTTTGGATCATTACAGACTGATCTTAGAACTGGAATGATATAACTATTAACCAAATTTTATGGTTTTTGAAGAAAATATTCCAATGAAAATCTAAAAGCATTCTGATATGTCTATAATAGATACAAATATAGAGGAATTGTTAAGGATAAGATCAACATGAAGTCCTTTCCCTTATCACCATAAGGATCAAAAAAAGAGTATATATGTGTATTATAACTTGAATAATTCACCATATATGATGAAGTTCAGAAATATTTCCTCTAAAAGTTCTTCTATTCATCCTGGAGTGCCGATATGAGAAATAATATTTTTGGAATCTTGTATGAAAATAAAGAAACTCTCCATGAGTATTGGGAGAGATTAAAATTGTTAACATAATCATGCCCACATTAACCATTTAAAGACTATCATTTCATGTAATTATTTTACCAAGGATTGATGGACAATCACAAAAATATTTGTTATGCTTCCTATGAAATAGCACTGTTTGAAAATCCTCTTACTGAATATAGATAATTAATATAAATTATCTCACAAAACTCTCAAAAATTTGATACAAGTTCTAAAATAACAGGATTATATGTGGTAAAAATTTATAACCCTACTTTTATAGAAAGTAAAATCAAAGAACTAACCTATTTTGAGATTGTTTTTTCAAAAAAATCTAGGACGTCTCACCTACTACGCCTCTATGTGTATTTCAAATTTTACACAACCTATAAAATTACATTAATGGTTTCCATAAATAGTAATAAATTTGTGATTTCATGTATCATAGGTAGTATCAATAGCATCTAATTAATAACCAAGGATTCAAGGAGTATCCTATAACTCATTATGGATTTGGAAACTAGTAGTCTCAGTGTCCACCATTCCAGAAAGACTTTTGACAGTTTTTCTAACCACCTCCCTTATAAATAAACAATTCCTAACATTATATATCTTACTAACAGTGATATAACCAATAATCCTTAAAAATGACCTAATGAAACAAATTTTGGAGTCTCAAGCCAATTAAAATTCCACCCTCAGCACTAATGTTTTATAATTAAGGGAGCTAAAAAAGATAGTTTATCCAGATCATATATACCATCAATTACTTAAAAAATAAACTTTCAGGTAAACTCTATATTCATTTAATTAATAAACTCAAAAGGAATGTTAGTTATATTACTTTAAGGAGTGGAAAGGATGTGAAGAAATGAATAACTAACCATGGATATTATAGATGTAAGTGGATAGTCTAGAGTGAAAGAAGAAAATATCCCTAAAAAGAAACTTGAAATGGAAGTCCTTGTAGGGATATAATTAGTTTAAAAAGATAATGTAATGGCCAAGATGGAAGACCAAAATCATCCCCAAACTCTCTTACCTATGAAAATAAAGCTGCCCCTGAAAACTGGTGAAGAACTATTAAAACAAGAGTGTTACACCCCAAGTTTTATTTATTAATTTATTTAATATTATTTACTATTATTTTGTAGGGTTTAGAGTTTCTGGATGTTTGAGGAAGAAAAATTTTAAATTTTAAAGGTTTTAAAAGGGTGTACGACCAGCTAACACAGTTAGACAGACTGTTCGGAATGCAACTAGTTATATCTTGGGATACTTCCATTGGGCATGATTAGAACATGGTTTATTAAACCATGTAGGATATTATGAGTAACCTTATGAGGTGTTTTTTATTCCCAATATAGGTGGAATAACTTTTGCATGGTTTATTAAATCATGTTGGTAAACCATGTAATGAATTTATTTTTTAAAATTTTTATTTTTCCTTTATTCTATTTTTCATTTCCCATCATCCTTTTCCATCCCCTAATCATATAGATCACTCCTCCCTCATGACTCCCACTCACCCTCATATTACCACCCTCCTCTTTAGTTCCACGTTTCTCTTCAGCCTCCCTCCATTTGACACCCATGGTAGAGCCCTCGACCTCTGGCTTCTCCTTTTCTCATGTTTGACACACCCTAGTTAAACCCAGTGGAATATGAACCACCTCTCCCAACTCTCCTCTTACATGAAATTTTTCTTCGGATTCTCTGTGGTTCTTGGTAAAATCCTCTAAGTATGGACTCTCCTTCCTCTACCTTTCTATTTTTTTTATTATTTTTTCTTTATCATCACCACGATTTGGTTTAGTTGAACCTAGGTTTTTTTAGATTGATTTTTTTTATGATTATATGTTTTTTGATGGTTTTTTTCCCAAAATTGGGGGTCCTCCATCAAAGGCAGTATATTACGGCTCATTCACCTTTTATTTTGAGGTAGGTGTCCCATGTTTTAGGGATTAAAATTTATGAACCTTTTGTTTCTTGTGTTTTAATTTATTATTTTAGTATAAATTGATATTATTAAATATATCCTAGTTGTTTGACAATAAAATCATACTTTATATGATTTTCTCTCTAATTTGAATTTTTTACACTCAATTCTCTTAGATAGTTTTGAAAATAGACCAAATGGACCTTATAAATGTCTTATTTTGTTTTCTTAAAATTGTATTGGAACTTCAAAGTGATATTTATATTAACCTTTTTATTAAAAAATTTATTTAATTATTTAAAATTCAAGTATAAATAAATTATTTCAATACTAGTTTTCAATAAAATATATGAGACATTCAAATGTTTTTTTGACCAACTAAATAGTTATACCCATATAAAGAGGTATGTATATATATACAAGTGTATGTACAAATTAATATGGTAAAATATGAATTTGTGCAATGGATGGAATGTGTGTGTGTGTGTAAGTGTGTATGAGTTTAATAGTGTAAGTGAAAATTTATAGATTTAATTGGGAAACTCAAACTTAGTTTAAAATTGGTATTAAGAGGATTTTATTTTTAAAAATAAAATTAGGTGACCTATTTAGAACCAATAATACATATCTTGATTATTTCCTTCATTTTGTAATTTTTTTTGAAATTAATGTTTTTTTCCTAGAAAAAAATTATGAATTTCAAAATTAAAGGCTTGGTTGGTACCTTAAAATTGTTTTCTAAAAATTTTATGGCTATGTGGAAGCCATCTGTTTTAGGGAGGTTCTTCACATGGGTGGTTTTAGAACATGGTATTTTCATGTGTGATGGTTTATATTGATTCATATTTGAGATTTTATATTTATACTTACTTCCTCGCCGCCTATTTTTCTATTATCATAGGATTCTAGGTTCCTTAGTGGGTGTCAAGAGATGGTTGATATTTAGTACTGATTATATGGACTAGATCCCCATGGTATAAAAAGTCTATATGGTTTGTGCCATCGGTGAGGCTAGTTGAGAGTTGCTAGGTTGGTTATTGACTATGGATTTCATCGATAGGACATCATATGGTTTTGAACCGAGCACATCTAGGGTCTCCTCAATTGATGTTTAGGATTTTCCTATTATTTCATACTACATATTTTCTTATACTATATGGAGTATATTTTCATTTATCGTGCCTTCATTTTTATACCATTTTTTCCTTTTTATAAAATGGATGCTTTAAATTGTATTAAAATCATGTTTTTAAAGAATGTTTAAAATTTTAGTTTTTAATTATTTATTTTGATAAAAATGGTGGTTTCTAAAAAAGTTTTTTTGGTGATTTTTATCATTTAAATAAAATAAAAAATAAATTTTATAAAGATTAATGATGTGTGATTTTCCTCAGATAAATGAAAACATATTTTTATTATTGTATTTCAAACTAGCGTAATAAGGATCCTTTATCTAAAGTATTTTAATTTGGAAGTGGTTACCTAGCATGCCTACTGAGCTTATCATCCATGCTCATATCTTTATCATTTTTTATTTTCATACACTTATCTATATTTTATCCACTCTTTAGAGCATTGATTTATTTGAGGTTGGTGTTTATTTTACTACATTTGGCTAGTTTGTTCTATTACTTGGTTGTGGTAGGAATTGTTCTTATTTTTTCTAGAATACTCAATAATTTTCTCTTTAAATTATTTTCTTTTTCCAATTATTCTTTTACTTCTCTCTAAAAGTAGAGGTATATGGATATTACAGTGTCTTAGGATAAGAATTGGGAGGACTATTTTATAGGAGAGGGAGACCGGGGTGTGAGGGAGGTTTTTAGTTTTGATGCTCTTTATGTATTTTATATTATGTTTCCTATTTTTTATTTCCTATATTTTTGTTTTGGAATGGATGTCTGACATATAAATGAGACATTCAATATTTTTTTATATTTATATTATTTTTTTACTCTAATTATTGGGAAAACCATTCTCAAGTGTGTTCATGTGATTCTCAAGCACTAGTTTTTATGCCGTGGGGATCTGGATTTCCCTTCTGACCCTATCTCCAATCAAGTCAAGCATCTAAAAGAGGGATGGCTCAAGCTAGTTTGTGATAAAATGGTATCAGAGCAGTCGGGTTCTTTTATTCATAGGAACATTGTCTCTCTCATGATTACTCTTAATGTTATTTACGATGTCATGGTAGTATAAAGTTAGGATTGGTTGTTGGGACTCAAGATGTTTTTCATGAATTGGTTCTTGGTCACAACATACCAAGATGACTCTTGTGTCACCATGGGTAGCTAGAATTTTAATTTTGAGTTAGAAAATTTATTTGGTTATTCTTTTTTGTTTATTTATCCCCATAAAAATTATTGAGTTTCTTTATGAGCTATATTGGATTTTGGGATAGAAACAAAATATGGTTCAGTGGCGTAAGGTTGGTTTGCACTGCCTGAGAAATCAAGAAATGGACAAATTCATGATCACGTGACATATTAGTATTTTTTGTGTGTATGTACTATGGTCCCTAAAATTATTTGGTTTTTTCAATCATGTTTCTACATCCTATTTGGTTTTGATATTTAGGATATTATTAAGGAATCCCAATTTATGGGATGTAATTCAAGGGGGTCTTGTGATTTTTTGACATGTGGTTTGTATTTTAGTGCTCCTTTTCTTGTGTTTTTTTTATTTGTTTTTAGATGAAAAAGGTATTTATAAAATATTATGTTTTATAATTATTTTTATAGAATTTTTAAAAAATGTAATTTGAGAAATAGTTTTGTAAAATGAGAAATTTTAAAAGGGAATATTGAGAAAAATGTTCTAAAAAAGTTTGATTTCAATTGTAAACTTTGAAAATGTTTTATTTTTTAAATTAGATTTATAATTTTTTTAAAATTTGAATTTTTTTGAATTTTTTTTAAAAAAAGTGTATTATTTTAAATTTTGTTTCATTTTCCTTTTTATGGATTGTAAAATGAATAGTTTTAGGGAAGAAAAATAGAGGATTTTAAATTTATTTGAATTTGGAAGTTAAGTCTCTACTTAAAAAAATGAGTGTTTGAAATTTTGGAAAAATAATTATTCAGAAAATTTAGTGATTTGAAATGGGGTTTTTAGAATTTAAATAAAAAGCGTCCATGTGATGTGTTTTTTTATTGGTTTTTTTATTTAGATTTGACCCTTATTTTAGTGGTACTTTTTGGTTAATTTTTTGAGATGTGAACTAGTTTAGTTCATGTTTTTCTTTATTTGAATTATGTCTTCTTAAAAGTTCATCGAAAGTATGGATTAAATATTTCAAGGGATAAACTTCTAGGTGATTTTATTTATCATAGGTACAGTCCTTGTAGTTGGTGTCCTTACCCAAACTCATAATCCAGTGGTAAATCCAGATTCTTTCTGGCTCTTTGATTTGTCTCTTGGTTTCTATAATTTTATAATTATTTTTTCATGGTGACATAGATTTTTCATATTAATTAGTGGATATTTTGTTCTTAGGATGATTCTTGGTTTTGGTTTTAGCGGTTTCTTTTTTGATGGCATGGAATCAGTGATAAAATTTGTGGTACTTTGATCTAGTTGTTATTTATATGGTTTTATGTGGATGATTCTGGGATGTTGGTGGTTCTTATGGTGTTTATTCTTGTATAAATATCATCTTTCTTACGGTTTGTTTTTTGGGAGTTTTTATTTTTGATGGGTTGGACATGGGAGATTTCAGGTCATCTCTTGGGTAATTGGGACAAATGGCCTTTAGGTAGTTTTGCACCTAGGAGTGCTGATTCTTTTATGGTTCTCCATGAGACAATGTTCTAAATTTTAGTTCTTAGTTTACCCATTTCAGTACGGTAACCTGGGTCTAAGGCTCGTGTTAGTTTTTTTATCGAGAGTTATTAGATTTCATCCTACTTTGGGTTATTATGTTTGATAGAGGTTTTCTAGTTTCTTAGGGTGTTCGATGGGAGTGCTATTTTCTGAGGGTAGTATCTGTTGAAGAGTGGGTTTTATTGACCAACTGATTCAGATGAAGTCTAGATGGTGGGGAAACCTTGATAGTCCTCAGTGTTTTTAGGCCTAGTGACCCTCATTTTTTGTTAGTTTTCACATATATATTTTGTGTGTTTCTTGAGAATTTTCTCCATTGTTTTTTAGGAATCCTTTTAGTGGGTGTTTTATGATCATCTTCCATCCTTTGTTAATGGATTTATAGGGGAATAAATATATCTGGTGGGGATAATTATCACACCCCATGTTTTATTTATTAATCTATTTATTATTATTTAAAATTATTTTGCAGTGTCGAGAGTTTACATGAGTTACGGGTGAGAAAATTTTAATTTTTAAAGGATTTAAAATGGGTCATGGTTAACCAACACAATTATCCAAACCATGGGGAAACCATGTGACTAGTTTTTTCTTGGAACATTTCTATTTTTTTAAGTTATCAGATAGTTTATTAAACTGTTTTGGATTCTATGATTAACCATGAGAGTTGTTCTGATTTCATGGTTTAATTGGCACAATTTCTGAATGGTTTATTTAACTATATAGGTAAACCATGCACTAAACCATTTTTTTAAAATAAAATTCTATTTATTATTATTTTTCTTTCTTTTTCCTCCCCTTATCCTCCCTTTTTCCTCCCCTACTCACATGGATCTATCCTACCTCATAGCTCTCATCTCTATCGTGGATCCCCCTCTCCCCCACGCAACCACCCTTGCCTTGATCTCCCATCCCCTCTGATGGCCCCCCTCTCATGCACCTTCATGGTTGAGACCTCCTCCTCTGGCCTCTTCTCTACTTATGTGCGGAACCACCTAGCTGAACCATAAGGCATGTGCACCCCCACTCTTAGTTCTCCTCTTTCATAGAGTTATTCTCAATATTATCCATGGTTATTGTTCAAAAACCATAACTATGGCCTCCTCTTCTTCCTCCTTTCTCATTTTATTTCCCATCACTATGATTTAGTTTGGTTGAACATATGGTTTCCAGGCTTGAATGATTTTTTATTTTTTTTGTGATTCTAGGGTTTGTAACGATCTCTTTTCCATTGATTGGGTGTCCACCATCAAATGTGTCATGTTTTGGCTCTTGTACTTTTTATTTTTTAGTAGGTGCCTCTTGTTTTACAGATTTCAATTTTAGAAATTTATATCATTTGTTTTTTTAATTTATTGTTTTGTAATAAATTGATATTATTAAATATATATAAATTTTTTGGAAAATAAAATAATACATTACAATATTTTCATTTCAATTTGAATGTTTTTACTCTAAATACTCTTGAATATTTATGATTAAATCCTAAATTCCCCTTGTAAATGTATTTTATTATTTTATTAAAATTTTCTTTTAATTTTAAAATTTGGATTTAGATTAACGTTTTTATTAAAAATGGTGTTTAATTCACAAAAATCTAAGTATCAATGGATTATCTCAAATCTAGTTTTTAATAAAAAAGTGTGCGGATTGAAAATGATTTTGTGACTTGTTAAACTGTTATACCCATATACATGGGTTTGTATATATACATGTGTATATATAAATTCATATGGAAATTTTTTAATTTTTTCAATGGAAAACATATGTATATATATATATAAGTGTATATGAGTTTATCAATGGAATTAGAACATTGGATATTTAAATAGAAAACTAAAAATTGGTTTTAAATTGGTATTAAGTGAATTTTATTATTAAAAATAAAATTATATAACCCTTTTAGAACCTAAAATACAGATTTTGATGATTTCCATGAGTTTGGAATTTTTATTTAAATGAAATGTTTTTTTCCTATAAAAAAATTGTGAATTTGAAAATTAACGATATGGTTGGTACATTACAATTTTTTTCTTAAGAGTGCATGCTTCCATGGAATACCTCTAGTTTAGGGATGTACTTCGCATGGATGGTGTTGGAAAGTGGAATTTAGCTTGTGGGATGTTTTATATTTATTAATGTTTGAGATTTTATATTTGTTCTTTCATCCTCACCTCTCCTTTTTATATTATCATGGGATCCTAGGAGTCTTAATGGGAGTTAAGATACAGTTTCTATTTAGTCCTGATTAGATATATTAGATCCTCATTGTAGAGAAATTCCATGTGGGTTTCACCATTAGTGAGGCTAGTTAAGAGCAGTTGGGTTGGTTATTGACTATGGATGGCATCGATAGGTTAGGTTTTGAACTGATCACATCTAGGGTCTCCTCACTTGATATATAAGATCTACCAATGATTACATGCTCTGTATTTTCTCATTCTTGATAGTGTGTGATTTCATAGATCGTACCACCATTTTTATACTATGGTTCCCTTCTTATAAAATGGATAATTTAAAGTTTATTGAAAAATATTTTTGTAAAGAATGTTTAAAATTTTAGTTTTTAGTTATTTATTATTATAAAAAGGATCATTGGAAGAAAAAAGTTTTATTAGTGATTATTTTCATTTAAATAAAAGAAAATATATTGTTTATAAAGATTAATTATTCTTGATTTTCCTTGTCTAAATGAAAATCTATTTTATTGTTATATTTAAAACTAGCATAATAAGAACCCTCAATATAAATTCATTTACTTGGAGAGTGGTTACCCATAATACTTACTCATCTTATTACTCATGCATATATCTTTATCATTTTTCAATTGTAGGCTCTTATCCAGCTTCCGGATGCTCTTGAGAGTGTTGATTTATCTAAGGTTAGTCTTTATTTTACTACATTTGGCTAATTAGTCATATTGCTTGGTTTTGGTAGGGCCTATTTTTTACTATAATTCCCAGCAAGTTTCCTTTTAAATGAATTACTTTATCCAATTAGGCTTTTACTTATTTCTATGGATGGAAGTGTAGTAATATTATTCTTTCCAAGGATGGGTACTAGGAGAAATTTTTATAGAAGAGGGAGAACATGGTGTAAGGGAGTTTTTTGGTGATCGTGTCATTTATTTCTTTTATATTCTATTTATTATTTATTATTTCTGGTATTTTTGTTTTAGTGTGTACTTACAGCATGCGGTTGGGTCATTACATATTTTTTATATATTTTTGCTAACACATTTACACTGATTACTTAAAAAATTTATTCCCAATTGTGTTCATATGATTCCCAGACACCAGTTGTCATCCTGTGGGGATCAAGAATGCCTTTTGGGGAATATCACCAATCGGTTTAGGAATTTTATAGAGAGATATATTGGGATAGTCTATGATAAAGAGGTCCTATAGACATTCAAAATAATATAGATCGATAACCCTATTCTAAAGGCTTTTAACCAAATCCCAAGGTATGAAACTTTTCCCAAATAGATGTAAACAGAGAAGAGGATATTTTCAAGACATGAAATGGTAAGTTTAGGTTGAAATTTATTTTCCATTGTAACTCTATTATTACATAAGAAATGTCATGACATTGGTACATTCACTATCCCTTAAAATATAGGGGAACTCAATTTTAAAAATTCATTGTGTGATTTAGAATCATTAATTAATGTAATATACTATTCTATTAATTCATACTTGTAGATATGAAAGATAAAACCCACTAAAGTAGTTGTATAATTATACAACCAACCCACAGCCTTCCCAATTTGAGTTTTGGAAGATGTTTTGGTAAGAGTGAAAGGACGGTTATTCCTAGATAACTTTTACATTTTCAACAATGATGAAGAAATATTTAAATCCCATTACCAAATTATTATTGTTAGTCCCTTCCTTAAAATAGATAAAACCATAATAAATGTTAATGGAGGAACACTTTCAATGGTTTTTTGGGAACATATAGTTAACTTTAACATTTTTTATTCAATTAAATACCCCCATTATGTGCAATATATTTTTACAATGAACCATTTTAAAATTTCATGTTGTTATACAAATCAGATGGAAATGTTTGATGAAATATTTCAATTAGGAGAATCCTTAGAATCACCTAATTTCTCTCATAATCATTTTTAAAATAAACTAAAAATGAAATTTTTTGTGTTGAATAATTTGAAGAAATAGGTGAGGAATATTTTGATGATTTACTCTAATCCTCCACTAACACTTCTTCTTTAAGTGTTCAAGATACAAACACATAGAAAACTGAGATGAAAATATCATTATAACAACCCCTGGTCTAAAACTGAAATTTCATCCCTCTAATATTAAATTCTATTTTTGTAAAGAAAATGATAAACTACCTATAATAATCTCAAATAACTTGGAACCTGATAAATAACACAAGCTATAAAACATCTTGAAATAATATACTATATCCTTAGGGTCGTCACTATGATACATTCCATGAATATTCTCCATAACTTATGTGCACTCTATTTTTCTAGAAAGTGAGTTTAAACATATGAGACAGCCCCAAATGAGGATTAACCCAGCTTTAAAAGAAGTTGTTAAAAATTAATTTGAGATATTTTTAGGAGATGGAATTATATTCCCTATATAATACTTCTAATGGGTGAATCCCATTAATATTATGCTTAAAAATACTGGATTCACTATTATAAAAAATTAGAATAATTAATTATCTCCCTTTATAATTCAAAATAGTTTGACGTCCTATATTTATTATAGAATATTAAACCATGTAACCAAAATGGAATATTAATCCATCATTTTTATAGAAAAAAATTTATAGAGGATATCCAATAAGAGGAATTAATATTTTCTTGATGGATTCTATAGCAATTTCTATGTCTCCTTAGCCCCCAAAAACCGGGATAAAGCCACATTCGCATGCCCTTTTAGTATGCGTTCTTACTAAATGATTCTATCTGGGTTATTCAATTCCCAAATTACTTTCCAATGTTTCATTATAAATAATATTTTTAAAACTTATTTAGAGCTACTTAGAGGTAATTATTAGTTCTTTTACTATATATAAAATAAGTTTTTATACCTTTCTGTTAAATTTGGAAATAGTTTTAAAAAATATTGAGAAAAACTTGGTTATGAACTTTGAAAAATTCCATTTCATGGTATATAAATAAAACTTTTTGTGCTACCTAATTTCTAAATATGTAATTAAATTATATAAGGCCAAGGTTTACATTATTTACACACTACCGTACCCCACCAATATGAAGCATATTATATCATTTTTAGGTCATTCTAGATTCTACAAAAGTTTTATTAAATACTTTATAAAAATTTATTTTCTCTTCTCTAATTTTATGAAAAGGGAAATTAATTTTGTGTTTAAGTATTCATAGAGGGATTCTTTTGAAAAAATTAATGAGAGTATAACTATAACCCATGTTATCTTTCCACTAGTCTAGAATAAACCTTTTGAGATGTTATGTGATTCCTCAAACAATGTTTTGGGAGCTTTGTTATCCCAAAAAATTGATAGACATTCAAAAGTGATATCATATACTTCTCAAAACATGTATGAATCCCAAATAAATTAAATATTGACAAAAAATGAGTTTTTATTAACAAATTTTCTTTAGAAAAATTTTAGTCTTATTTGTTATAAGGTAATGTGGATATTTTTTATGACTATAATACACTAAGAAATTTGATATAGAAAGATGATTTCAAGAAAATATTATTGATATGGATGCTACTAGTATAATAATTCAATTTAGACATTAAGGATTAGAATGTATTTTAAAATATAGTAGAAAACCACATGAGCAGACTTCCCTACACTATTAAGGTAGATACACCTACTGAAATAGTCTTAGATAACTTCTTACCCATTGAGTAGCTATACAAATTTACCCAAGTGCCCCGGTATGTTTCTATAGTGAACTATTTAGTCACATCAAAGGTGACCTACTACATTTACAAGCATCAAACATTAAAATTTAAATTTGAATAATAATATTATTCCTAGAAGGATCCTTATTTATAGAATATATATAGTGACCAAGTGATTAGGAGGTGTATCTCTGAATAATAAGAAGATAATATTGTACATTCATTTTTTCATACACTTACATTTAGAGGCCATTTTGGAACTCAAAAAATATTTGGAAAGGTTTTAGAAGATGGATTTTTTTGCTCTAAATTTTTAAAGACTAATAGGATTTTTTTTAAAACATGTAAAAACTATTAAAATACTAGAGGTATTTATAAATGAAAATAAATCCCCAAATAGACATTAATTTTTTGTTAAGTATTCATTGTATAGAGATTATATTTCATGGGACCATTTTCTATCTCATGTGGATTTTCCTACATTCTATTAGTAATAGATTGTGTTATTAGGTGGACTAAAGTAAAATTAACTCGAACTAATGATTCCAAATTTTTTATTAAGTTTCTAAAATAAATTTTTTTGTAGGATTATAATTCCCTAAACCATTATCAATGGTAAAGTAACACACTTCTTTAACAAGAACATGGAATCCCTCATGAAGAGATATAGAGTGCACTATAAGACCTAAAATTCATACTACCCACAAATAAATGGGTAGACTGAGGTACGCAATAGAGAAATTAAAAGGATTATAGAAAATAAAGGTAAACCCACCCTAAAGAACTAGATTAAGAATACGGAAGATGCATTATAGTCACATATAACTTCTTAAAACCCCCCTTAAGTTTTTACCCTTACATAATTTTTTATGGAAATATTTTTCAATTGTATATTGATATGCAGCACAAATCCTACTGGCATGTAAAGAAGTTAAACCCATAGTTTAGTAGGTATGGAGAGTGAAATAATCTCCAAATTATGGAATTAGATGACATGAGGAGGTAATCCTATGAGAAAAACTTTTTTACAAAGTTAAATATAAGTTTTTCGATGATAGACTCATTTTTAAAATAATCTTTGAAGTAGAAGAAAATTTGTTATTGGTTTCCTCTCAGATGAATCTCATGTTTGGTAAGCTTCATTACAAATGGACTTTACCATTCATAGTGAATAATAAGTTTCTATTTGGTAAGTAGAGATTAAGGGAGATAAACTACAACACCCCTTAAAAGTGAATTGACACTAAGTGAAATAATGTCATGATTTTGTTTAGAAGTATCCAATGGGTGAGTTCAAAATCCTTTTTAATTATTATGAATAAAGTACTTCAACATTGTACCCTTACCTTATATAAGTCTAGATACTCACTTTTTAAGACTATTTATCATTGAAATTTTCCCACCAAAAACAATTTTAACTATTGTATAAGATAAGTTTGGGAGAGGAGACAAGTAACATATGATGTAAATATTTTTTTTGTTTTTTTCTTTGAGTAATTTAACTGAAAATAAAATGAAAAAAAGGTCACAAATTATTTTTCATAGTCTATTTTAATATTATTCCTGATGTTTTATTTTCTGTTTATATTTTTCTAGTGTTTTTTATAGGAAAAATAGAGTTTTAGTGATTTATTTTTTATAAATTAGTACCATGATAGAGTAGAGGGTTTACATTTATTCAAAAATAGTTGAATTAGATTATTTGTGAGTGAATCTTAGAACTTATTTCATGGAATTTTTTTATTTAGAATTGGAAAATGAGTTATAAATGAAGAAGAAATTAGAATAACCGAAATCATATAATGTAGAATCTAGACTAATGTAATAAAACCTAGGTAACCTAACCTTAGTGATTGATTAGAACCTCATGAATCCTCCCTAAAAGACATTTGTAAAAATTATAATAACTGGACTAAAACAAGAATATAATAACTAATATAAAAATCCTCTTAAGTCAACATAATCACATGTGTGTGTGTGTTTTCCATAAAATAAGAGCTAAAGAAACATTATATATTGTTGTATAGGTTTCTATTTTATGCCCTGGATATTTAAATTAGTATTAATGGATACTAGCTATCTTGGGAAGGTTAAGTTATAGTTTTATCTACACTCATCCAAAAAGTATTTTTCAGAAATATGGCTAGGAAAAATTCAATAAGTGTTAATTGAAAAAGGGGGTCAAAAGATTTTTGGAATTATGAACTTAGATGAAGAAGGGTAAGATGATTTGTCTAAATGGAATTTAGGAAGTATTAAGGAATTTTGAAAAGTAACTTTGGGAAAGGAATCTTAGGGAGAGGGATTTAGGAAGGTATCACTTGTTAAAATCATGGTTCCACTAATATCTATTCTATTTAAAAACATATACCTATAACACTTCCTTAAATTAAATTAAGTAATGTGGATTGGAATCATAGAAGCATCATGATACTTAAAATGGAGGATGAATCTATGATTTTATTTTTCCTTATTTTAAGTACTTAAATATATAGGAAAAATATTCTTAGTAAATAAAATTATTTGTATATCCTAGGAGTACAATATTATAAGGGTGGGGGAAAATATAACCAATATTTCCCTAATTTTAAACTACTTTTCAATAGAAATTAACACATAATCTAGATAAAACATAATAAAATAAATTATTTTTTATACTTTTTAAAATCTATAACATCATTGATTAATGGATTAAATCATAGTTTTGAAGTGTTTTTATTCATGTTGGTATTAATTAAAAATCAATGCATTGATTTTTATAATTTTAATTTTAATTTTTAAAGGATTTTAATTTCGTTATTAAATTATTTCATTAATTTTCACTTTATCTATAATAAAACCATCACTGAAATTGTGATTTTTATGTTTTTAGTTCCAAGTGAGAAAATGAATTTAGAATTTCATATGAATTTTATATTCATATCATATGAATTTCCTTGAAAGATCAACCATTATCCCTTTGATTGGTCGTGATGCTCAAGAGACAATGTTTTGATTCTAATAATCCTCATAGAAAAAGATAATACACGATCTACTGTGCCATCTGAACGACAGTACTAAAAATTCTATAAGTCCTTAATCAACCACATATTGATTCTAATCGACTATAAGGCTCAAAAAATCACGAATCTCAATTGAATATTCCTCTTTATCAACCATGTCTCTTGATCAACCATGTCACTTGATCAACAATGACTTTACTGGTCAATTGTATGGATTAAAATCCAAAATACCCAAAATGGAAAAGGTTGACCTAAAAACCAATTCTCATTCCCATTGTCAGGCAAACCAGGAAAACTCCAATAGAAAAAAAAACATGAGTCAATAATCAAGTTAATGTAATGTCCCCAAGTTTTATCATTGGAAATTACCTTCTTATAATTATGCCATATAATCACATGAAATAAAAACACGCTAAACTATTAAGTACTATGTGACCTTTAAACATAATATTGTCACTTTTATGATTTTAATTTCGACAACATGACAAACACGGTTGCATTCAGGCTGATTTTTGGGTTTTGATGGAACAAACATAATTTTTGGTGAATAGTAACCTACCCTTATGAATAGTAACCTACCCTTATGAATATTAATATGTCCATTAGGAATAGTAAATTTTCCAAAAGAATAGTAACCTCACCCATGAATGTATAAATAAAATTCTGGCATCTTATAAGTGATAATATGACCATAGTAAAAGTATTTGTATTTTTGTAATTCATAAATATTTAATTAAAAATAATTAATTAATTTAAAATAAAATATATTTACCTAAAATGTGGTCATAAATTAACAATTTCATGTCTTTTGGTTTTAATATAATTTTATAAGACCTTATGTAATTTTTTAAAGCATTATAAAATTATTTATAGTTTTAAAATCAGTATTTTTCAAGTAAATTATGGTTTTAATTAAAAGTTAAATTAATATTATTTAAAAAATTAGTTTCATAAAATATAGTTCATTTTTGGATTGTACACTTTGAAGAATGGTTAGGGTGAATTTTTGGGATTTTTCTGAAATACTTGAATTTTTAGTGAATAGTAAAATACGATAATTTACGATAAATGCTAAATACAAGAATTATGATGTCATAAACTGATGTATGGATTATGTAAGGAAAATTACTAGAACTCACATGCACTATTTAATATTTTTGTTCATAATAATCATTAATATTTCTTATCTTATGGTAAAATAATAAACTAATAATTAAAATATTAAGAAAACCCTCCTCCCCTCCACTATAAAAAACACCCACACTCCCCTCTTCTCTTCACTCCTATCAAAACTTGTTCCTTCCCTAAATTCAGACAAAATATCTCTCCAAGATCCTCCCTTACATCCAGCATCAGTTGGGATCCTCAAAAGACCAAATCTTCTCCCCTTAAGAGGCTCTCAAAGAAGATTAAATCAAGAGGTAAATTCCTCTTTTCTTTTCTTTCATTTTCTCTTCATGTTCCTTTGTTCTCTTTTCCTTCCTAACATCTCCACATCCAAATGGTATAAAATTATTATACCATAAATCTAATGTAATTTTTTTATGATAATGGGATAATTCATTATCACCTTCCTTTCCCCTTTTTTTATATGAAAGAAACAAAAACATCGTCTGAGATGTGTTAATTTATCATGTTCAAGGACGATGGGTTATCAATTTCTATTACCATATTCAATTATGCTCATGAAACCATTTTTATGGTTGAACTAGAATATTAAATATTTATTTTATCTTATTTTATGCTCTTTAATCCTTTTTCTTACATAATGTAAAATAATAATACAAAACAAGTTAATTATGAGAAAAATCGCAAAATTAATCCAAGCATTTATCATTAATGTTTTATAACAGTTCATATTCACTCCAAATAACCAAATGAATTTTATAACCATGTAATATTATTTATGTTCACTAATTTAATATAACTTCAACTATGTAAAACCACTCTCATAATACATGTGTATCCGAACATGAATATAAGTGAACCGGTTATTAAAACCAAGGAAGCAAACTCTATCAAACAATGAAATTGAACATTTTAACTAATCAAAAAGGACATGAATGAACTTAATAATGTTATAATAAATCAATAAAATGTATTTTATATTCTGTAATTATTAATTAATGAACCTAATTTGATTATTAAGGTCATTAATATCATGTGGAGAACACTATCGGACTTATGGTGAGGGATACTCTCTTTCTCACATTTATTCAAGAATATCTTATATGTTATTCCCTTTTATGTGTAATTCCTAATAATGGGGTATGATTTTTCACCTCCCCAATAATTACTTCATGATGTATAAAAGATTATAAAACCATTTACCACTCATTAATCCCTCTTAATTACACTTGATACCATATCAATATTCCATAAGGGATTCTACCTGAACCTCCTATATTTCTTCAGGTTGATCTATCTTTCTTTTTACCCAACTAAAGTTGTATTTTCTTTTTATGTAAAAATTCTACATACTATGTATATGCTCCAAAATCATGTTTTAAGATCCATCCCTCATTCTCTTTTATGGATATATATGTTTCTAAAAAATTCCCTCCTAAATAATTTTCAATAAGTAAACTTGTTTTAAGGGAACTTTCAAAATTCTTACCCATCATCATGTACACTATATAATCTGTTTTTAATCCACCATTATTTTTATAAAACCAAAATTTTTATTATGAAAACATTCCTGGTTCACATCTGGTTTTATATAAATGATCATTCCCTTTTAATATTTAAATGACCTTTGATATTTTCCTTGAACCACACAAAAATGTTTAAATTCTAAAGTTTCCCAAAAACACTTTTTGTATGTTATTACTTAAATTTTACATCACTTATAATGATTTATGCCTATTTTAATCTATTATATTCCATGCATGCTCTAATTAATTTCCTTCATGGACACTTTTTTGATATATTCATTTGTTATGCTTTATGTCATGATTATGATACCCAATTCTTTCTCTGGGTAACCCTTATGTTTATATATGGTTGATTGTATATGATTATTCTTGTGGAAAGAAAATTAATTAACATGTAAAAATGGGTGTTCCCAGATAGTTCTCCAATTAATTGGGTAAATTTTAGTCTCATGAGATGTTATGTGCAACGGTCCTTACAATTAGCCTTGGCTTGTGCTACCATGTGCAACAGTCTTGGGGGTTAGCCTTGACTTATGCTCCTCTATGTGAAACATGGATTGAATCATGCTAAATTCATGATTTATGTTTCTATAACATTTATATGATTCAATGTTTATATAATCTCATGTTTATATGTTATTATTCTATATTTTATTTTATATCATTATGTCATGATCTCTAACCCATGTGCTTAAGCCTTATTCTTATGTATATTACCTTACTGGGCTTTTAGCTAATTCCTTCATTCATGTGATCCCCAGGGTACCCTATGAATATTTAAGGGATCAAAGTAAGTTAGGAGATGTGTATTAAGATTAAATAAATAAGTGTTCTTTTTTTGTTCCATGTTTTAAGTTTTATTTACTTAGTCTTTAAAGACACTAGACTTCATGATCCTTCACTTATTTTTTGATGTATAATTATTATTAAAATCATGTAATTTTATGTGTAAAAGGCTAGGGTCACTATAGTTAAAGATAAATTTAGGGATTATGGGAATAATATGATATAATAATAATATTCAAGAGGATACCAGATGAATCCATCATGACCCTCAATATGTGAATGTTGTGAAAATCAAAGAAGAATGATATGGGAAATAATTTTGAGGGATTTCTTGAAGGTTCAGAAATTATTGTAGGAATAAGGGAATGACTATGTTTCAAATTTGGGTGAGGAATATTATAAAAAATTCAACTAACCCTAATCCACTCATATAAGAGTATAATTTTTCACTGAGAAAGGGGATGTCATTGTTCAATAGAGTTGAGTTTCTATTGGTTTTCTTGGTTTATTTTAATTTTTTGAAATGTATCTGATGATTAAACACAAAGAAATTAGAGGTATATAAATGAATAATATTTCCATTTCCTATTAATGAATTTTTATCATTATTTTATAATTATCTTTTATTAAACTCTATATAAGTTCTTGATCTCTTTAGACAATAAAAGATTTTCATTGTTATTTGTATTTAATTTCTTCTTATCTCACTCTTGGTTTTCATATACAAGACACTTATATTATCTTTACTACCTAAAATGGTGTAAATAACCTACTATTGAAGTACATGGACATTACATTACTTTTATGGAATACTTAATGCATGACACAAATAGATTCCCAAAGACTGTATTAGTTTAATGTCTTTGGAAACTAGAAAACATAAAAAACTATTTCAGAAAACATCTACATCATCTCCAGCATTTTCCTTTATAACTAGAACCTATTTTGGACAGATCTTACTTAATAACCTTCTTCATATCCTAGGGGAAAACATAAAAAGGGGTCAAATCAAATGCTCAGTAAGGGTAAACATGGAAAATATAAAATAACATAAACATAAGAATGTAAAAACATGAACATAAATTTTGAAAATCATACCATGTATAACAAATATAAAAATATTGAGTCATGAAATAAATCTTGGTAGTTAAAATGGAATAAATAAAAAAGGAACAAGAGCCATGAGAAAATAGAATTGTCATAAAACATGGAATTGTGGAAAACAAATAAGCATAGTTAATCATTTCCATATTAGCCAATGCTCATTGACAAGACTATCATAGTGGAAAAATTCAATTACTAAACTGGGTTTATTTTTCATTCCAACCCTAAATTACTAAACTAGATTTACTTTCCATTTCATCCCTATATTACTAAACTATATTTACTTTTTGTTCCAGTAATATATATATATAATGATATATAAACCTTAACTAATGCATTAGAGGGATATATAGGTATCACCCATCTCATAATTAAATCATTATTACATGTTTCACAAAAACATAAATCATTCATCATAGCATAACCCAAAGAATAAAATGGGTTTCTTAAACATTATTCCCCCATAAAATAATCCATGTAAAATAAATGGATTTCAAAAATAGCATTCCATTATGAACACAATCAAACCATAGGAACAATAAGGATATTATACTTTAAACATAACCTTATTAAATAATTCCATCTTAGATGGAAAATATTTTTCATATAATACATGATATTAATTCTTGAGGAAAATATTTTTTCTTCTTCAAAAACATTTTCTTTTCTCAAAATGCCACAAAATTTTAAAATAAAATAATTTATTTTAAAATAACATTGAAATATTATAATAGAAGGTTCATGGAAATAAGGTGTTATGAAATTGTAAAAATTTATTCATGCCGTATAAGTTAAAAAACATGATTCTCATGCTTTTTTCAAAAAAGTAAAAATGTACCTTGTGTGGAAAACAAAATAAATACTCCTTCCAATCCATGTAGTAAAAGTAAAAAAATGGGTAAAATTACTTTAAACATGCATAGGATAATAGTAAATATTTTATGAAAACATTTTTAGAAAACATGGACATGGATGACAAATATACCCCAGTAAATAATTACGTATAATCAATCTTGGATAATAATGAGATTTTTAAAATTATATCTTACCTTAGGTAAAATATACTTTGTATGTTTCTGAACCTCCTTTATAATGATTTAAATAATTTAATTGACCTATGACATAATCATAGTCATTATATATGATCATATTTTCATTTTTTTGTTAGTAACATTATTACTCATCCATTGGGTATTAACTTCTTTATTTTACTATGCATGTTTTGTCAGATATGTTCATATTCTTAGGTTCTAGTTATATAATTTACATAATTATATTAGTATATTATATATCATATTTATTCATTAAATTCATTTATATTATCATTATTTAATGAATATTATGTAGAATGAATCGCATCGCATCGTGGAGACGGTAGGTCATACATACACACGAGTGACGATATCATTCCTATAATTGTGAAATGTTATGGTAGTGGATGGTATATATTTTGTTTCATAATAAATATAATATTATAATATATATATATATATATATATATTATTTCCATCATTATATACATCCAAGTAAGATGGTGGTGAAAAACAAATTACACCACGGTGTGGAGACGGTAAATCGTATATACGCATGCATGGTGATTTCATTTTTCATAGGATGGATAGAATGTGGAATATAGTTGTTTAATAACCATAACAACATCTCATAATATAATTTATACTGGTTGTATTACTTTATAATAGAAACAAATCATGAATATGAAGTAGAAGAAGAAAATAATTTGAAAGAATCGGTAGAGGACATTACCTCTTCTTCGACGTGGTCCCTCTAAATATCCTCTTAAAAGAACTAAAGTAGGTATTTTAAAAATACCAAAACTTATAGGATGTAACTAGGTAAGTTTATGAGGTAAATTTTCATTGTATTTCTAAACTTGAAGATTCAAAGTGGTGTGAATAGGTGATGGAGGAGGTTCCCTTTTATAATTAAGGTGAGGGGCACTTTTGGAAACTCCAAAAATATTAATTTATAATAAACTCAAACCACATCCAACAACCAAAAAAAATGTCCTTATTTCTAATATGACATTATATAAGGTTTTAATTTCATATAATAATTATTTTTATACATTTTTTTATTTCATTTTAAACCTTATCATTTTGTTTACCCTTAATTATTCTCTTTTAATTTTAACTAAGGTAACAAATTATTCAATATTAAAATAGACTAATTTTTACTTATTTCAATAAAATTAAACCATAAATGAAAAATATAGAACCTTTTAGAGTAAAAAAATAATTTTATATTTTTTAAAATATTTATGAATTTTAAATAATTTAATAAACCATTATTTTGAAAAAATATCAATAGTGCCAATTTAGACACTATTCATTTATTGTATTTTTAAAAAATATCAAGATAAGATGTTATAATTGAAACAAATATTTTATTATATTTCTAATGGGTCATTTTCATCTATAAAATTAATTAGATATATAAATTATCCCAAATTATATTTATTTTAACATTTTTAATAAAATTAATTTGATATTTTTATTAATAAAATTATTACTCCATTAGTTTCGTGTAATTAGTTAATATAAATATTTTTTGGGTAAAAATTAAAAATAAAATACCATAAAAAATATACTTCTTCTAGGTTTCATAATAATACTTACCGTATAATTTACCTCCCATAAAATCCCACATTAAAAATTTTGTATTTATTAAAACATGAATGTGACAACTTTAACATCACTTTAAATAAAATATTATAAGTATCATAATCTTTTTCATATGGTTCCAAATGGTCTATAACTCAACCCTTGGATGATTATGGTCAAAATATACTTTACCAATAATATTTTTTCAAGTTTCTTGGTCTTTTAATGGTTATTAATATTTCAATAAAAATTATTTTATTGGTTTTCCATCAATTAAATAATTTATGCATCATCAATGTATAAGCCTTTAAAGTAATTAATTATTTACTAAAAAATAAAAATAAATTACCATTATAAAAAACATTTTATATTTAAAATGAATATATATATATATTTGAATTTATCTTCGATATAACCTTATTTTAAAAATTATTAATTTATTAAAATTTGAGTAAGAAATATTTAACTTTTCTTTAAATAAAATATATTAAATATCCTAATCTCATCCAAGTGGCTTCCAAGGGACACTATTCGACCCAAAGATTATTTAGGTCGAAACACACTCATCCAATTATATTAAGAAAAGTTTTAGTGTAATTTTATAATAGTATTCTTATCCTTAATTATTTGATCTACCCTTTTAACGTATTAATAAAAATTACCCAAGTTACTATTCATAATGCCAAAAAATAAAATAAAGATATTTAGATAATTTGGACCTAATAATTTCAAATATGGAATATATTTTTCAAAATTCGAAATTCAGAAGTTTCAGTAATTAATTTAAAATTAATCTCATTGTCAAAAAGAGAGAGCTGGTTTTAAAAGTAAAAACATTGCAAAAGATTGAAATGTTTTTATATATGAATTCAATGAAAAATTAATGCTAATGACATTAATTATATATACTGATAAAAATTTATTCTATTAAAACTTTAATACAATTTAATAATATTATTTAACCATATAAATTATTTCAAGGAAAATGTTGTTTTCAATTAAAATTTAGTGTATTTTTACTATTCATCAAAACTTGAAAGTTAACAGAACAAATATCAAAAATTCATCCAAAGTAAATTTTTATATTACTATTAAAAAGAATAAGTTTATTTTTTTAAAATATAATATATAAAATTTTAAAAAACTATATTTAAAATGGGTGTGCTATCAAAAGGTGGCAAAACTACATTTTTTGAAAAATGCTTCTTTTATTAGAAATAATTAAATTTTTTCTTATATAATTTCTATAAAACATATAAGATGAATTTTAATCAATAGATTGAATATGTTAAATATTAATGAAATTAATAAAATCCATCAATAATGATTTTATTATTTTATAAACTCACTTATTTTCATTTAAAATAGAAAAACATTTCCGTTTATTTAAAAACGGTTTTATTTTAATTCATAATTATTTTCTCAGCAACTAATTAATTATATATAAATGTGTATAGAATATATTTATAATTTAGTTAATATTTTTCATACCCACTATTATAATCTTAGGTTATAAGGTAACATATTAATGTTTAGTTGTTCGATTAAACTTAGTCTTGCATAAAATGAATTCTATCAAAAGAACTTAAAACTCCGTGTAATACAAGCCAATCATAGTGTTGTGTATGCTTCAAGATAAGTCTATGTTTCATGTAGATTAATATTATATTGATGTATCATTCAACAAAATATATCTAAGAAATTAAAAAATATATAACTCAAAAAAATATTGGGGTGTTACATTCTACCACCCTTAAAATGAATTTCACCCTCAAAATAAATCTAGGTTAAAAAATTATTAATACTTGAAAGTTTATTTTGTAGAAAACCACATCGTAAAAAATAATACTTAAACTTTCTTTAAAAAAATAAAAGTTGAAAAATAAAATTTTCCCAAATTAAATCAGAACTAGGTCTCTATGTAGGAGAACATATGTGAAGATTGATCATGGAGGAAAAGTTTAAATAATCATAGAGATTGATGTAGATCATTGATCATAATAAAGTTGTTGATCCAGTGAAAGTGAACAATCACAAAACCATAGAATAAATAAGTGTGAAAGAATTCATTAATATCATCAAAAATTTTAATAATAAGATACCCTTTTACATCAAGATCCCTTTTCCTAATGTTTAAGAATTTTCATGAGAAGATATACTTACTTGTTTTTTGTAAAATATAATATTTGGTAATTCTTTAAACAATTTCCCCTTCATATCTTATTTAAATAAGTGAATTTTAATTTTTTATTCCCGAATCATTAGCAGATCATGCGATCCATAAATAGAATGATAGGTCATTCCATATTTCTTTATTACAAAAAAAAGGTTATCACAAGTTATCAAATATGAATAAGTACACCTATGGTTAGATAAGACTTTATTATAACAAACTTTATATGAAGTTTAACATAAACTTTCTATAAGTTTATACCCTTACAATCCTTCTAAAATCTAAAAATACAAAACTTTAGAAAAAGGTTCACTAATATCATCTTAACATTTATCCACCATATTTCATATGGTATCTCTTGTTGGTCACATTCCAAACATGTGAACACTTTCATAATGTATTATATTGATTCATTGTAATAACCTAAATTACCAAATATCCTTATTGAAAACATGCATGTTTTATTATTTAAAAACATATTGGATATATTTCATAAGTCCTAAAAAGTTGTATACTTCATCCATGATAGTATAATCCTCTTGAAAACAAATCCATAATTAGTTCACAAGAAACTAGTATCATCCAATTTACTTATCCATATCCAACATATCATTATCCAAACATAATTATATTAACATAAGGTACATATTAAGGGTTATCCTTCCCTTAATCATGTTTTCTCCAAATGTATCACCTTACCATTAATTCACTTTTCTATATCTTTATAACTATTCAACATATCCTTTTCAATCCTTAATAAAAAAATATACTAAAAACTCTTATATATATCATGATTTGTATAACATAATCTTTGAATTTGGAAACATATACACCTCAATCATCCAAATTTATTCTTAAACTGTTACTCAAGATCCATCATCTTAGTATTTCCTAAAATATGAATCATTTATTAAGGATCCTCAACCTCAATATTCTTATGTTTAATGTAAAAAATACTTGAATAATATCATATACCTTTCACATGTTAGTTACAATCTCTTTATCCTCAATAGTATGACCAATGCTCGTACCACCATCCCGGTTCTCTTCATGGTATTTCCACTTAGGAAATATTTTCATAATTCCCATACTTTCCACATATGAAACATTTAATATTAACAATGTTCTATCTAGTTTTGGATGTTTACTAAGACTAGAAATAAAAGTGTGAGAAATACATATCAGAGATTAAAAACACATAAGTAAGGGAAATTAATTATAATATTTCAATCTATGATGTATTAACTTTAATCCTATGTTATTTATGATTATCACAAAAAACATTATGATTGTAACTTATTCATAGACTAGACATATCCTTAAAAATAACTCGAGGGATCTCGCTAAATATTTTTCATCCTAGTTTCCAAAGGTTGACTAAACCTTTGATTTGATACCAACTATAAAAACCCTGAGCTTGATGTACATGGACATTACATTAATTTTATAGAATAATTAACACATGCCATAAATAGATGTCTAAATACTGTATTATTTTAGTGTCTTTGGAAACTGGGAAACATAAACAACTGGTTCATAAAATATCTACATTTTTCTTCATAACTATAACCCCTTTTGGACACGTCTTACTTAATACCCTTCTTCATATCCTTGGGGAAAGAGACATAAAATGGGGGTGATCTCAAATTATCAATAATGGTAAACAAGGAAAATATAAAAAACATAAACATAAGAATGTAAAAATAAGAACATAACTTTTGAAAATCATAACACGTATAACAAATATCAAAATATCGAGTCATGAAATAAATATTGGAAGATCATAAGGCATAAATCGTAAAGGAACAAGATCCATGAAAAAATATCATTGGCACAAAACAAGTAATTGTGGGAAAAAAATAAACATATAAAATCATTTCCATATTATCCAAGGCTCATTTCTAAGACTATCATAGTGGACAAATTCCATTATTGAACTGGGTTTACTTGTCTTTCTAGACCCATATTACTGAATTGGATTTACTTTTCATTCCAACCTTATATTACTAAATTGTATTTACTTTCCATTATAGTCATGTCTATCTCATGAGATATAAATCTTTACCCAATGAATTGGAGGGATATATAGGTACCACCCATCTAATAATGAAATCATTATTATGTGTACTACAAAAACATAAATCATTCATCATAGCATAATCCAAATAATAAAATGGGTTTCTTAAACATCAATCCACCATAACATAATCCATGTAAAAAAATGGATTTCAAAAATATCATTCCATAATAAACACAATAAAACCATAGAAACAATAAATATATTATACTTGAAACTTAACACTACTAAATAATTTTATCTTAGATTTAAAATAATTTTGATATAACACTTGAAATTAATTCTTAAGGAAAATATCATTTATTTTTCAAAATCATTTTTTTTCACAAAATGCCACACAATTTTAAAAAAATATCTGATAATAACCTTGAAATCATGTAAGATAAGATTCATGGAAATAAGGTATTATGAAATTGTAAAAATTCATTCATGTTGTATAATTTTAAAAAACATTCTTCTCATACTTTTTCCAGAAAATTCAAAAATTACCTCATATGGAAGAAGAAAAAACTATTCCTTCAAAAACAATTATTAAAAGTAAAAAAATGGGTAAAATGACTTTAAACATCCATATTATAATAATAAACATTTTATCAGAATATTTTTAGAAAACATGGACATGGATGATAAATATACCCTAGTAAATAATTATATACAATCAATCTCGAATAATAATAAGATTGAAAAATTATCCATTAACATAGGTATAATATACTTTTTATGTATCTAAACCTCATGAATACTAATTTAAATAATGTAATTGACTTATTACAGAATCATAGTCATTATATATAATCATATTATCATTCGTTTGTTAGTAACATTATAACTAGTCCATTGGGTATTAACTTCTTTATTTTCATATGCGTGTTTTTTCGGATAAGTTCCTCTTCCTAGGTTATAGTTATATCATTTAAATAATTATATTAGTATAATATATATAATATTTATTCATTCAATTCATTTATATAATCATGATTTAATGAAGATCGTGTAGAATGAATCGCATCGCATCATGGAGACGGTAGGTTGTACGTACGCATGAGCGACGATATCATTCCTATAATTATGAAATGGTATGGAAGTGTATTCTATATATTTAGTTAAAGGATCCAAATCATGTCATAATAATCATATATATATTATTTCCATCATTATATTCATCCAAGTAAGATGTTCGTGAAAAATATTTTACACCACGGCATGGAGATGGTAAGTTGTACGTATGCATGCGTGGTTATTTTGTTTTTCATAGGATGGATAGAAGGTAGAATATGGTTGTTCCATAACCATAATAACATCTCAAAATATAATTCATACTATATTTATTACTTTATAATTGAAACAACTCATGAAGAGGAAGTAGAAGGAGAAATATTTTGAAAGAATCGGTTGAGGAGATTACCTCTTCTTCGACATGCTCTCTCAAAATATCTTATTAAAGGCACTAGAGTTGAACTTCTGAGAAGAACAGAACCTCTATAATCTAACTAGAGAAGTTTATAAGGGAAATTTTATATGTATTTAGAAACTTGAAGGCTCAAAGTGAAGTTAATAGGTAAGGGAGGATGTGCCCTTTTATAATTGAGGTAAGGGGCACTTTTGGAAACTCCAAAAATATTAATTTATAATAAACTCAAACCACATCCAAGAACCTAAAAAAAGATATTCAGTCAAATATTAAGTGATATAAGGTTGTAATATCATCAAAAAATGATTTTTATTAAATTTTTGATTCCATTTTAAACATTATCATTTTGTTTACCCTTAATTATTTTCTTTTAATATTAACTAAGGTAAAATATTGTTCAATATTAAAATAGTATAATTTTTACTTATTTGATGTTAATTAAACCATAAATAAAAAATATAGAACATATTAGAGTAAACCATAATTATTTTATATTTTTGAAAACATTTTATGATTTTTAAATAATTTAATAAAACGTTATTTTGACAAAATGTCAATGGTGTCAATTTCGACACTATTAATTTAATGGATTTTAAAAAAATATCAAGATAAGATGTTATCCTCAAAAAAATATTTTATTATATCTCTAGGGAATATTTTTCATCTATAAAATTAATTGTATGTATTAATTATCCCAAATTATATTTATTTTAATATTTTAATATCATTAATTTGATGTTTTTATTAATAAAATAATTACTGCATAAATTTTGTGTAATTAATTAATATACTTATTTTTTCATAAAAATTAAAAATAAAATACTATAAAAAATATAATTATTATAGGTTTAATAGGAATACTTATAGTCAAATTTATCTTCTGGAAAATCCCACATTAAAAATATTATATTTATTAAAACATGAATGTGACAACTTTAACATCACTTTAAATAAAATATTATAAGTGTCATAATATTTTATATGTGGCTCCAAATGGTCAATAACTCAACACTTGGATAATTATGGTCTATATATACATGAAAAATAATATTTGGTCAATTTTTTGGGTATTTTAATGGTTATTATCATTTTAATAAAAATTATTTTATAGGTTTTCCATCAATTAAATAATTTCTATGTCATCAATGTGTAAGCATTTAAATTAATTATTCATTTCCCAAAAATTGAAAATAAATTACCATTATAAATAAAAAAATCTTTCTAATGATTATTTATAGAATAATTTATCTTCTGTATGACCTTATTTTAAAAATGATTAAGTTATTAAAATTTGAGTAAGACATATTTAACTTTTCTTTAAATAAAATATATTAAATGTCCTAATATCATGAAAGTGGATTCTAAATGACACCACTTCAATGCAAGGATGATTTAGGTAAAAAAAACTCATCCAATTATATTAAGACTAGTGTTAGGGTACTTTTATAATAGTATTCTTACCCTTAATTACCAGATTTACCCTTTTACTGTATTAATAAAAATTACTAAAGTTACTATTTATAATTCCCACAAATAAAATAAGCATATTTACATAATTTGGACCTACTAATTCCAAATATGGAATCCATTTCTCAAAATTCAAAACACAGAAGTTGTAGTTATTAATTTAAAATTAATCTCTTTGTCAGAAAGAGAGAACGGATATTAAAAGTTAAAACATTGCAAAAGATTGAAATGTTTTTACATCTGAATTCAATGTAAAATTAATGATAATGACATAAATTATATTGAATGATAAAAATAAATTATATTTATAATTTAAAACCATTAAATAATATAATTTAACCATATAAATTATTTCGATGAAAAATGTTGTTTTCAATTAAAATTTAGTGTATTTTTACTATTCATCGAAACTTGAAAGTTATCAGAAAAATATCAAAAATTAATCTAACATAAATTTTTATATCTTGATTCCAAATAAGAAGTTTATTTTTTAAAATATAATATATAAAAGTGTAAAAAATAGATTTAAAATGGGTGTGCCATCAAAAGGCCCAAAACTATATTTTTGAAAAATACTTCTTTTATTCAAAAAAATGAATTTTTTCTTATATAATGTCGAGAAAACATATAAGATGAATTTTAAATATTATATTAAATATATTACATATATATTAAATTAATAAAATTCATCAAGATTGATTTTATTATTTTATAAACTCACTTATTTTCATTTAAAATAAAAAATATATTTCCTTTTATTTAAAAATGGTTTTATTTTCATTTATAATTAATTTCTCACTAAATAATTAATTATATATACATGTGTATAGCATATATTTATAATTTAGTTAATAATTTTTTCCCACTATTATTATGGTTTTGTAATACGGTAACATATTAATATTTAGTTGTTTGCTTAAACTCAATCTTGCGTAAAATGAATTCTATAAAAATAACATGAAATTGTGTATAACACAATCCAAGAATAGTTTTGTGTATACCTCAAGCTAATTTGGTTTTTCATGTAGCACAATATTATCTTATTATGACATAAAACACAATACATAAAATAAATTAAAAAAACCTATCTCATAAAAATCTATGGGCATTACAAATGGTGAGCATTGGGGTTATATGAGAGTGATTGGAGATATCTAATCACTTTATTCAGGAAAAAATAAATAGGTGAGGGTAATCAAATGATATTTCATTTGATTAGAAAGAGATTTGGGAAAAATTTAAAAATTATTTAATAATAGAATGAGGGGGAAAATTGAGGTTAGAACACTATCTTTAAAATAAATTTAAAACCAACTCAATTTCATCCTAAAACAAACTCGATCATTATTTATAGAATACACATTAAACCCACACAAAGAAGTAAAAAAACACATGAGAAAGACTATACTCTACATATTCAACTTGATTCCCACTACTAAAACATTAATTTGAGTCCAAAATATTGTTTGAGAGGAGACTCGTGACACACCACTCATCAAGCTCCCAACTTGTGTAACTTAAAATATTTTACTCCACGTAACCCAAAACACTTCCATGGACTCCTAAAAGTGAGAAAATTATGTGGACTACCTCACACAAGTCATTAAAAGTATTGTCCTGTGCTTGATATTTTTTCACACAAATCCCTCCAATAAATAATACACTTATCTCAAACACTAAGATTTCCTTTAATTCCTAGTTTTGTGAAACAACAAACTTGTGTGAAACCCTTTCCATGGAAACTCATTTGATTCCCCCCTTCCACAAAAAATACTTCCATAATAGTTTAGGGAATGTGGTACCTGCACCCTTGAGGTGACCCGAGCATACCATACATAAATATTACATCATTTTATATAAATATTCAATAAATTTCACAATATTACATTAATAACAATCATAAATGTTTATTGAATTTAGATACTAGATACATAATCATATTATTTCATGAAATATCTTCAACATATCTCATAAATTTATTATCATATAATGAAATTATTACACATAACCTACATAAAACCTTTCTTCATAACCCGGGGAAAGGAAATATAATAAATGGTGATCCCAAATGCTCAGTGAGGGTAAATATATGAGATATCAATCAATGATCATAAGTGATCATAGGATAATAATAAGGATATGATATCATTAGTGTAACTTATGAAAGCCATACCCAATCATTAAAATGTCTTTAATCGTGGATCATGGTATAAGGATTTTTCATATCAAAAGGCATAATTAATAACCATGTAGAATCATTAATAATCATTCATGATCTGTGAGAATATATCATAAACATAATACATGGGTTTTTGGAATACACATAAGCATAGAAAATCATTTCCTTAGTAAAGGATCAATTCCAATATTGTCATAGTGAATTAGGTTCACTCTCTATTCCATAATTTCCTTAGTCAAGGTTCACTCCCAAGAATATCATATTGGATAGAGTCCCGTGTATAAATACATTCACTCCCAATTCCAATCCACATTATCTCATGATATATCAATCTTTACTCAATTCATGGAGGGATATTGTAGGATCCTGACCTTTTCTAGAGTCATATCGAGTGCATTTTCAGGTAATTTTTGAATCTTTTAAGTACCTTTAACTTGGAGTAGTGGATTGGGGTTTGTTTGGGTGAAATTTTAAGGGAAACTAAAGGATAGTGGTAAGTGCATAGTTTTCACACAGTTTGAAAAACCATGCGACCAAATCGTGCCAAGTGTGCGAAACTAGATAGAGAGTCCTGCACAGTTTGCGCACGGTTGGAAAAACTGTGTGACCAAAACTTATCATCCATGCAAAACTGGACAGAAGGGTCCATACGGTTGGTGCACAGTTTTCCATAACCATGCACCTCTTCCCAGGAAACCATGTGCGTGGGATTTTAATTCTTAAAATCCTTTTTAAAACCACCTGAACCCCCCTAGACTTCCATATTTTTTACCTGGGCTCAGGATTTTCGAATTCTTGGTGTTTCAAAAGACCCCCCGAGAGATTCCAATGTGATATGAACATCGTTATTTGAGATTGAAATCCTGGATTGAAGATCTTCTCTCTTCTCAATATGTGGATTTCATCCAGATGCTTCTTCTGTTCTTTCTCATATCTTTTATAGGTATTTTCCTAGAATATCTCCACCTTTTTCTTGGATCTAAACCTATGAGTTAAGATCTAGATCTAGGATTGTAGATCTAGATCAAGATTTGCAGGTTCTCGATGACTTTGATCTTAATTTTGGTTTTAGGGGTTTAGATTCAGAGATTGACTGACGACGTTGTGCAGCTCAGATTTTGGGAATTTCCATTGGGCTGACTTCTGTTAATAAACTGAGGTAGGTGGTATAAATCAAACTCCCATAGTCATGATTTATGGTTTGTGTATGAGTTTATTAATTTTCTACATTCCCTTGATAATTGAATTCCTAAATTGGATTAATTAGGAATATGGATTTGACTTGTGATTTTCCTTGGTGGTTAATTCTTAATTGATCACAAAACAAATGAAGGGGGTTTCCCAAATTGATATGTTTTTTAGAGATTTATTTTGGGTTGAGATATTGTCTTGAGAAATTGAATTTTTGTAATAAGATAATTAATTAGGGGAAATTAATTATGGAATTATGTTTGGCTATGTAAGATAATTAATTGTGAGAATTAATTATGTGCCAAGAATTTGACTAAAGATAATTAATTGGGAGAATTAATTTTTTTTCTTGATGTGATCAAAGATAATTAATTGTGATAATTAATTATGAATTTTTGGGTTTTAGTATGAATAATTAATTATAAAGAATTAATTATGGAAAGAGAATTGTGTTGATTGATTAATTAATTGTTGAATTAATTAATGGGTTATATGCTTAGTTAATTTTTTAATTAACTAATGGACATTGAAATGTTTAAATAATCATTGGATTAGTAAATAAATAATGTGAAAAATTCTTATGAATTAAATAATGATTAAATGGATGAGATTTTGTGGTGATAGGAATGGAATCCTAGACTAATTAAAAGTTGGTACTTGGACATGGAATTCCTCCCCAATAGTTATCCAATCTTTAGATTATGGGTTGATAGGCATGAATACCTACACTGAATGAGATAAGTAGTAATAGGAATGAATTCCAACACTTAATGAGATTTGTGGTGCTATGAATGATGACCTACACCAAATTATTAATGATAATAATGAATGATGATTCAATTGAGAATTGGGGTGTTGGAAATGACGACCTACACTAAATGATTAATGATAATTAATAATGATTAAAATGGGAAACATGAATTGAAATTGGCCTGATTTTATGATTAAATATTAAATAATAATGTAATAACTGTTTAAATTATTCATTGTATCTATTACTTCATAAATCTTCTTGTACTATCTTTTGACTGGACTCATTTTAGACATCGTTGGTGGTGTCCTACTGAGTTGTACTCTCACCCTATTTAGGCCACCTGATTGGAACCTGATAAGACATTGTTGTTGTAGGAAACGATAATGGAAAGGCCCTGGGATAGGTTGTTGTTTGGGATTGGATAATGGGAGAGGGAACCAAATGTAGTTCGGGACCCGTTTTGGAGTCTTCGTGTCTTTACTTTGAGTTTTATCATAGACACTTGGAACTTTCATTGTCATAGCATGTTTTACCTTTTATTTGAGTATTGTATTTTCATGATTTGGTTATTATATGTCATGGTATTTATCTGGTTATTTATATACTTCTATATTTGGTTATTTTTATTTGCTTCAATAGGTATTTTATTCTGATAATAGAGGGTATAGTCTCCCCAATACTGACTTACCAGAACCTCCCTGCTAGTCGGAACCATCTAGAGTATAGGGAGGCGCTCTTGAGGGCATGTGGTCAACTGGATCACAGCACCGTTTAGTGGATCCTGGGTTGGAACGTCACAAAGTGGTATCAAAGGAGTTTTATTTTATTTATTCTTATTTTGTATTAATGTTTTGTAAAGGTAGACAGGATACTAGGAAGAGTTTACGCTTAGTAATGACCCCATGCTTGGGAGTTGCAAACCCATGTCTGGGGGGAAACTAAGTAATGAGGGTGGGATTATGGTGATTGTTGTTCTTTATAGTTGAATATTATTTCACCATGGGAGACACACTTGTGGTGTGATGTTATATTTGTTTTTGAAAATTTTTGTATTTTGATTCGAGGAATGAAGAGGAACGATAGTTGAGTCTGCATGCATCAATCTAGGTACTCAGGGTTGTTGTAACATGCATCATTCTAAAAACTCACAGGAAAATGGGTTAAGGGTAATTTGTTGAGCATGAACTATTTTTCCTTATTGTGAGATTGAAATAATGAAGCAAAATGAGAATAAATATGTGTCTAATGAGAACCTTGATAGATGAAATAGGAATGATTAATTAATTAATTGTTGAATTAATTAATTTGAGATAATGTGATTAACTAATGGATGAATTAATGAATGATAATGAATATACCATTTTTAACCAAGACAGTGGAAAGCAAGGTGGAAAGTCAAGAGGAACAGTTACACCAGATCTTTCTCATGTGCTTTTCCACCAATGTAGTTGGTAGGGACACTATCAAACATATTGTCCTCGACCACCAGTGGAGTGTTGGTTTTGTGGAAAGATGGTACACGTATCGAAGTTCTGTAGGAATCAGCGATGGGCTGGTGCTGAGGGAGAAGCTTCTTAGAGTCAGTGTGGGAAGGGGGTATTCAACACCTTATAGTTTTGGTAGCTAGAGTTCTACTGGTAGAGGAGGTATAGTAAGTGGATGTGGTGCTTCAGGGAATGAGCACCCATATCAGTAGAGTGTTAATACTCAGGGGAGTTAGGTGACACCATAGGGAATAGGGGTAGGACAGTTACATTCAGCGCATCCTATACTTTTGGAGAGCGAGGATGGTCCATTGACAGTGAGAGGTACTATTCTAGTTGCTTCTACTTTATCTACTACCTTGTTTGATACCAGTGCCTCTCATTCCTTTATATCAGCAAATCTTGTTAATGGATTGAGCTTGAAGGTGGAGTCCGTAGGTAGGCTGATGAATATCGATACACTATTGGGAACACAGACTAGAGATATTTTTTTATGCAAAGGATTTTTTCTAGAGATCATAGAGTATCATTTCCTTTGGGATATCTATTTTCTTGATATAACAGGTTTCGATCTGATTATGGGTATGGACTAGCTAGTCGCATATCGAGCTCACCTAGATATTTACCATAGGATAATGACCTTTGTATCTCCTAAGGGGGGCCAATATGTCCTTCTTGGAGAATGGGATATCCATACAGGCAGAGCTAGGCCAATTAATCAGCAACTAGGAGAGCTCATGGCCCAAGTTTCTAGTCTTTTGTTTGATGATGGGAGTGGTAGGAAAGACGTCATTCCACCAGTAGTAGAACTATTTCAGGATGTCTTTCTGGAATATTTTTCATGGTTTCTACCTGAGAGAGATGTGGAATTCACTATTGATCTCAGGCTAGGTGCTGAGCTGGTATCTATTCCACCTTACAGAATGACACTGATTGAGCTTCAAGAGCTCAAAACGCATTTGGAAGAGTTGGAGTATAAAGAGTTTACCTGTCCAAGTATGTCACCTTGGGGATCACCTATTTTGTTTGAAAAGAAGGTTGATGGGAGTCTATTATTGTATGTCTATTACTGAAAGTTGAATAAAATGACTTTGAAGAAACGATATCCGCTTCCATGTATCAATGATTTGTTTCACTAGTTTAATGGGGCTAGTGTGTTCTCAAATATTGATCTCAGATCGGGGTATCATCAGGTGAGAGTTTGGACTTCTGATATACCAAGAATTTCATTCAGTATCAGGTATTGCCTTTATGAGTTTCTCGTAATGGAGTTTGTGTTGACTAATTCTCAAGGAGTGTATATGGCCTTGATGAACAGGATCTTTCATCCATACTTATATTAGTTTGTGGTGGTGTTTGTGGATGACATCTTAGTGTACTCTGAGACTCATGAAGATCATGCCCAACATCTTAACATCATACTGAGTACACTAAAAGATCATCGACTATACTCAAAGATATCTAAAAGTCGGTTTTGGATTGACAAGGTACACTTTTTGGATCATATCGTCTTGAAAGAAGGTTTGGCATTGGACCCGAAAAAAGTGCAGGCAGTGATTTATTGGGAGTATCCCAAGAATGTTTTTTATATTTGATGATTTTTGGGATTGGATGGTTATTATAGGAGGTTCATCCATGACTTTTCCTGATTGGAAGCACAACTTACTAGTTTGACAAATAAATGGATAAAAAAATTGGACAGAATCATGTGAGAATTCTTTCCTGGAGTTGAAGAAGTGCTTGACATTAGCACAAATTTTGATCTTACCTGAGTCAGGTGAGGAGTACATGGTGTATTGTGATGCTTCTCGGGTCGGACTCGGAGTTATTTTGATGGAAGGGTATAAAGTCATTGCTTGTGGATATTGACAGTTGAGGCCACATGAACAGAATTACCCTACACATGAACTCGAGTTGGAAGTTGTGGTTTATGCTCTTAAGTGTTCATGACACTATCTTTTGGGTGAAAAGTTTAGAGTTTTTATGGATCACAAAATTTTAAGTATATCTTTTCACAGTGTGACTTGAATCTTTGGTAGTGAAGATAGTTATAATATCTACAGCCCTTTGATTTTGAACTGTCATATACACTCAGGAAGGAGAATAGTGTAGTAGATGCCTTTAGTAGAAAAACTTAGACACAGTTGGTACATGAGTCGGGTGTAGAGTGGAAGATGATGACTTTTTTGGTAGAAATGCATGTGGTAGTTCAAGAGAGTCGGGATGGGATGACTCTGGTTTCTATAGCAGTGGAGTCTACAATCTTGAGAAGGATCAGGGATAGGTAGTATGAGGATCTGGAGTGTTTATCCCTGAGGGAAATCTTTGAAGTTGGGGATACACCTTTATACTGGAAAATAAATGAGGATGATATCATATATGTGAAAAAATCAGGTTGTTGTGCCTATGAGTATGTGAGAGGAACTCATGAAAGAATTTCATTCTTCAAGGTGGGTGGTACATCCTAGGGTGAAAAAAATTAACCATGACCTACGACAACAGTTTTGGTGGTCGGGCATGAAAAATGATATAGTAGGGTTTGTAACGAGATGTTTCACCTGTCAGTAGGTGAAGGCAGAGCATCAACGACCTGGAGGTCTTTTGCAGTCGTTTCCTATTCTGGAATGGAAGTGGGATGATGTTACTATGGATTTTGGGGTAGGACTTCTAAAGACTCTTAGGAAGAATGATTCTATTTGGGTCATTTTGGATCGACTAATGAAGTTATCACACTTTTTTCCTATCAAAGAAAATTTTACAGTATAGTAGATGGGAGAACTGTACGTGAGAGAGATAGTTCTTTTGCATGGGGTTCTAGAGACTATATTTTCAGATTGTGATTCACACTTTACTTAATGCTTCTAGAAGGGTTTACAGAAGGCACTTGGTTCATAGGTTCTATTAAGTATGGCCTTCAACCCATATACATATGGGAAGTCGGAGCATACCATACAGGTGTTAGAGGATATGTCGCGAGCATGTGTGCTTGAATTTTGTGGTTATTGGGAAAAGAATTTGGATTTAGTAGAGTTTTCCTATAACAACAGTTATCTGGAAACTATACATATGGAACTATATGATTAACTTTATGGTAAACCTTGTAGATCACCGCTATGTTGGTTAGAGGTGGTTGAGTCAGAGATGTTAGGACCGAGTCTCGTTCAGGAGACATCGGAGTAGGTGTAGTTGATTCGAAAGTGTATGGGTATGGCTAAGAGTATGTAGAAGTCATATGATTATTGACGAATAATACCCCTAGAGTTAATAGAGGGTGATAGAGTATTTCTTTGTGTGTCACCTAGATTGGATCACCACAGGATACAGAGGTACGGAAAGTTATCTCCTAGGTTTGTGGGACTGTTTGAGGTGCTAGAGAGAATCGAGCTGGTGGAATACTGATTATCACTTCCACAGAAATTCAGTGCTTTTCATGATGTTTTTCATGTTTCAAAACTATGAAGGTATCACATGGACCCTTCTCATGTGATTTATTTGGTGGAAGTTGACCTCAATATAGATGTGTCTTATGATGAGCATCTGGTATGTGTACTGGGTCACAGTGATAAAGTGTTATAGGGAAATATTGTGTTGTTAGTTCATGTGTTATGGAAACATATAAGAGTTAAATAGTAAAATTGGGAATGGGAAGCATACATGAGGGCTCAATGGCCCAATATTTTTGGCTCTGAATCTTAGAGAATTTTGTGAGTGTAGCTCGAGGATGATCTTTTAGAAGGTGGAGAGATTTTAAGATTCTGACCATTTCTGGAGTCATCTCGGGTGCGTTTTCAAGTACTTTTTGATGCTTTTAAGTACCTTTAACTTGGATTAGTGTCTAGGGGTGTCTTTGGGTGAACTTTTAAGGAAAAATTAAGGACATTGGGTTGTGCATGGTTTCCACACAGTTTGAAAACCCGTGCGACCAAACCATGCCATCAATGAAAAACTAGATAGAAGGGTCTACAAGATTGGCACACGATTTTCCTTAATTGTGTTCCTTTTACTAGGAAACCGTGCGCATTTGATTTTAATTCTTAAAATCCTGTTTAAAACCACCCAATATCCAAAGACTTCCATATTTTCTACCTTGGATTCGTCTTGACGAATTATAGGTGTTTCCAAAGCCTCCTGGAGTGATTTTAAGGAGTTTCGAACACCTTTATTCAAGTTTGAAAGCCTATATTAAAGATATTATCTCCTCCTGGTAATTGGATTTCATCATGATGCTTCTTCCATTCTTTCTCTTATCTTTTCTAGGTATTTTAATGTAAGATCTCCACCTATTTCTTGGATCTAAACATATGAGTTAAGATCTATATCTAGGATTGTAGGTCTAGGTTTATATTTTCCAGATCTTGATGTCTTTGATCTTGATTTTGTTTTTAGGGATTTAGATTTGGAGCTTGATCGACAACGTTTTACCGTTTGGATTTTGGGGATTTCCGTTGGGCTAAATTCCATCAAGAAACTAAGGTAGGTGGTCTAAATCGAACTCCCATAGTCATGATTTATGATATGTGTATGAGTTTATGAATTTTCTAAATTCCATTAAAAATTTAATTTCTAAATTGGATTAATTAGGAATATGGATTTGACTTGTGATTTTCCTTGGTGGTTAATTGATAATTGATCAGGGAACAAACAACGGGGGTTTCCCAAATTGATATTTTTTTTATAGATTTATTTTGTGTTGAGATATTGTCTTTAGATATTGAATTGTTGTAATAAGATAATTAATTGGGGGAAATTAATTATGGAATTATGTTTGGATATGTAAGATAATTAACTGAGAGAATTAATTATGTGCTAAGAAGTTGACCAAAGATAATTAATTGGGAGAATTAATTTTGTGTCATGATATGATCAAAGATAATTAATTGTGAGAATTAATTATGACTTGTTGGGTTTTAGTATGAAGAATTAATTATGGAAAGAGAATTATTTTGATTGATTAATTAATTGATGAATTAATTAATGGGTTATATGCTTAGTTAATTATTGAATTAACTAATGGCCTTTGAAATGTTTAACTAATCATTGGATTGGTAAATGAATAATGTGGAAAATTATAATGAATTAAAGAATGATTAAATGGCTGAGATTTTGTGGTTCCAGGCATGGATTCATAGACCAATTAGAAGTTGGTACTTAGACATGGCGTTCCTCCATAATAGTTATCCAAGCTTGAGATTATGGGGTGATAGGCATTACAACCTACACTAAATGACAAAAGGAGTTCTAGGCATGACGACCTATACTTAATTAGATTTTTGGTGCTAGGCATGATGACTACAACAAATTATTAATGATAATAATGAATGATAATTCAATTGAGAATTGAGTTTCTAGGAATGAAAACCTAAAACAAATAATTAATGATGATGAATAATGATTCAAAAAGGGAAACATGAATTGAAATTGTCCTAATGTGATGATTAGATATTAAATGACAATGTAAAAACTGTTTAAATTATACATTGTGTCTATTGCTTCATAAATCTTCATGAACTATCTTTTTACTGGACTCATTTTAGACACTATTGGTGGTGGCCTATTGAGTTGTACTCACACACTATTTAGGCCGCCAGATCGGTACTCGAGCAGACTTTGTTGTTGCAGGACGGGATAAGGGCAAGGTCCTGGGATAGGTTGTTGTTTGGGATTGGAGCATGGGATAGGGAACCAGATGCAGTTCGGGACACATTTTGGAGTCATTGTGTCTTTACTTTGAGTTTCATTATAGACACTTGGCACTTTCATTATCATAGTATGTTTTACCTTTTAGTTGAGTATTGTATTTTCATGCTTTGGTTATCATATGGCATGGTATTGTTCTGGTTATTTATACGCTTCCATACTTGGTTATTTTTATTTTCTTCCACTGGTGTTCTATTCTGATAAAAGAGGGTATAGTCTCCCTAATACTGACTTACCATAACCTTGCTACTAGTCAGAACCCTTTGGTGTATGGGGAGGAACGCTTAAGGGCATGTGGTCAACTGGTTTGGGGAACTATTCAGTGGTACCCAGGTCGAGACGTCACAGATATATAATTTTGTGCTCATCTATCACAAATAAATACCATATATATATATATCACAAGGTAATAAAAATATTCATCATTTTATCATAGAGTAACTTTTGTAATAGAAACATCATAACTTATTAATCCATGGGAAAGAAATGGGTATCATAGAATCATCATCAAATCATCATCATCATAAGTCTTCCAAATAATTAAAGTTAATGGTTTCATAAGATCATATCCCCAGTGAATAATAAAAATCCTTAGAGATGGTTGAAATAGATAAAAAATTCCCTTAGAATAGAATTCAATCATTTCTTTGAAAATAATAAAAATACAATTTTCTTTTAGTATCTTTAAAAAATAAAAAATCCTACAATATTTAGAAAAATATATTTTTTAAATAATCATGGAAACTTTTAAAGGATGATTCAAAGTAAATAATGGTCATAATAGAGGGAAAAAACTATTCAAGTGGTAAACTTTATAAATAATAATTTCACACTTTTGGTAAAAAGTAAAAAAGTACCTCATTCAGAAAAAACAAGAATATTCTTTTTAAATATTTAAAAAAAGGTCAAATATGGTAGAAAATGACTTTAAATAATTATTTGATTATAGAAAATAATATTATTGAAAACATTTAAAGAATTTAGACATGGAAGAAAAATTTCATAGATCAAAGATAAAATATGTTTGGTTTTTTTAAAAAAAATTTCTCGATCATTTTAAGTACCAAAGAGAGAAAAATGGTACCATTACTAGAAAAATATAATAATAAAATATATAAGAAAATATATGTGTTTTAAAGGATAAGATATATATAATTTTCCTCAATAGAAATTTATCATATAAACAATTAAAAATAAATGAAATTATAACAAAAACTCTTACCTTAAGTCTCATCACATCCAAACATCTTGTATTATAAATATAGATTTATTATAAATATATTAGAAAAACATATTCATATATGAGTTAATTTGTATCCTTCCTTTATAATTTCCAATCACTACACCAAAAATATAGTTAATAGTGGTTTTTAGTAGTTGATTATGAAACCACCTCTAAATAAAGTTCAAATTTTTTAGCATGGGTTTTTTACAAACCACTGCTAAATTTTTATTATAAATAAAAAATCTATTTTCCCCTCCCTTGAATTTATTTCCCCGCAATACAACCATTCTCCCCCAATACCTTTCTTCCCCAAATACCTTTTATCCAATCCCTTTCCACTAATCCATTGAGCCTTCACCATCACTACTCTCACCCTTAACCTCACTGTCTCCCTTATTCCCCTTTCCCCCTCTGAGCCCCTGTCCCCTACCATCCATTCATCACTACCCCTAAGCCCTCACTACCAAGACCTCACTACTAATACCTTTTATTTGATCCACTAATCCCTCTATTATACTCTAGATACCCCCCCCCCCTCCCTCATGACCTCATCATCTCCCTTTCTCCCATTTCTCCCTCCACATCCCCCACCCCTACTGTCGCATCGATTCATGAGCCCCATTTCTCACCGGTCAGGGGTGATTTTCATAATCTCTCCATTTTAAATTAATATTTTTTTTTATTTTCAATGTTTTTTTTTGTATTTATTCTGTAATTTAAATTATTTTTTGAAAACTATAATGATGGGATATTCCAATCACTATTGATATTATAGAATAATGCATACAAAATAATGTTTGTTTTATCCAAAACTCACATGATTTTTTAATTATACTTTGTGGATTGTAAGGTGATTGAATTATTTGATAATTTTTAATGTTATATTATCACATCTATTTTTTATGTGTAACTAATTAAACATGCTTGTATAAAAGATATAATTTTTTTATGGATAATATACATTTGAATTAAAATATAAGAAAAGTGATGTTGTTCAAAAACATAATCAAATTAATCCACATAATGATTTTTTTATATTGTCTATTTCTAATAAATTGGTAATTTTTCTATAAATGAAATAATATTTATTATGTATTTTGATTTTATTTAACAAAGTGTGGAACTTTGTGATATATAGATAAAAGATAGATCACATTACTGAGGAATACACCTAAGTATGATAAGGGTTCACATAAGTTTTTATATTTTCCAATTTCCAATCGATCTGTTGATGGGAAAATAAGATTTACAGGCCCTAAATGTAAATTTAAAAGATGGTTTAAGATAAATTAAGTTTATAAACTCTTTATATTGAAGAAATTACCTGCTCTCTATTTGTTTTGGATTTAGCATAGAGAATTGAACGTTATAGAAAGCTTAAAAACTGATGTAATTCAACATAATGAGTTCCCAACTTTGTTGATAATATACAATGAAATATAGAACCTTATAAATGATTCATTAGGAATTTAAATGAAACATCATCAAAATTAAAACATATCAATGCTACTAGTTGATGGTGCTACAAATATTACTTGAAAAATGATATTTTTTGGGACTATAGGATAACCATATCAAGATTATAACATATCATTAGATCCTTTTATTAATTATATGGATAATAATATAAAAGATAACATAATTTAGAATAAAAATTTGTTTCATGATTTATTTGTTGATGTAAATCAAGAGTTTTATGGAGGATGTCTGAAATATTAAAAAAAATTATATTGAAGTTGCGTCATATAAAATGCCTGTATGAAATTAAAAATAAGGTGATACATATGATAATATAATTATTGCATGATTCATTTTATAAATATAATATCCCAAAGTCTTTTTAAGATATGAAAAAAATTGTTAACAATCTTGGTTTTAATTATACATAAATACATGCCTATCCAAATGATTATACTGTTTATTAGGGAGAGGATTCAATTAGACAAGATTGAAAAAAAAATGTTTATATTATAGATGGAAATAAATGGGTGATGTTGGAAGTCTAAATAAATATACTACTACAAAGATGAATTAAAAAACACACCTATAAAGGTTTTTCATTACCTCCCATTAAAAACTCTATTGTAAAGATTAATCATTTCATCAAAATTCTTTGAGAATATAAAGTGGAATTCTATAAATAATAACAATGATTGGTTAATGCGACATCAAAGTGATTAAAAATCATGTAATACATTGGATTCATTACATCCAGATTTCTCATTTGATTCTAGGAATGTGCGATTGGGATTTGATGTCGATTGATTCAACCTTCTTGGGACTTTGAGTACCAATTATAGAATTTGGCCAAAAAATTTTATCCCTTACAATCCTATTATATGTACGTGTATGAAACAAAAATATTTTATCATTTTGATTATTATTATGGGAAAATAATTGCTTGAAATGATATTGATGTATTCTTGAAACCACTAATTGAATAATTGAAGGAGTTATGGAGTAACGATCTTGATACATATGATGAATATTCTAGAATAGTGTTAAGAATTCATACTGATCTAATGTGGACCATTAGTGAATTCTTGGGACTTGGGGACATATCTAGTTAGAACACTTATATGAGTTTGGATTGTCCTATTTGTAACTTTTCTTTTAATAACAAATTACTATCTTACAGTAAAAAATGATTCTTCTTATGTCATCAAAAATTTCTCAATGCATATCATAGATTTTGGTTGAAAAAATCAGAATTAAATGGGTCAATTGATCATAGACCACCTCCAAAGTTATTAAAAGGTTCTAAAATATTGGCACAACTATTAAATATTGAAACAAAATTTGAGAATGTGCATCATTTGAATGATAGTGTGAAATGAATTTGAAGTGCATAGTCCATTGAAATTAGGATGCAACAATGGAAGAAAAAAAGTATATTCTTCAAACTATATATTGAGAATTTAATTTGTTTCATTATAATATTCAGTTTATACATATCAAGATGAATTTTTGTGAAAATTTTATCTTTAAATTACTTAATGATCATGGAAAATAAAATTACCATCTTAATTCTTTGAAGGACTTAAAAATAATTAATATAAAGCATGATATATGGCTCTATGAGAATAGAAAGTATGATCTAGAAATTTTTATGATGACAATAAGGATAAATATATATTCCTTAAAATTTTAGAACCACTGAAATTATCTTATGGGTATTCAAGTAACATCTCAATGTGTGTGGACTTAAATCATCATATGTTATGTGGCTTAAAAAGTCATTATTCATGTATTTTTTTATGGAATTTATTATATTTAGTATTGCATACATTATTACCTAAAAAGGATACTATAGTTATACTCCAATTTTGCACATTATTAATACAACTATATAATAAAACTATACAACCATATGATATTGAAAAGCTTCATGATGGATTTTTACTGGCACTTTGTGTAATGGATATGATCTCTCATCCATTATTTTTTACTCTCATGATGCATTTAAATATTCATTTGGTCTAGGAAACTAATTTATTAGGTCTCATAAATTATAAATAGATATATAAAATTAATATATAATTTATTTATATGTTTTTTATATTAATTAAACCATTATTTACACTTCATTAAATACAAAATTATGTTTTTCCATTTTATTTCACAGATACTTTGGTCATTTGAAATCATATGTGAAAAATAAAGATCAACATAAAGGCTCTATTTTTGAAGTATGCTTCAAAAAATAAGTATCTTAAAAAAATTAGATACTTGGATGATATTGAGACAATATTAAATCTATTTAGATGTGTTGACAACAAATCAACTCAATATCAACTACCCAGTAAATCAAAATTATTTCCTACTTTTGGTCGATCAGTTGGGAGGATCACAAATATTACCCTAAATAAAATGGAATTATTATAAGAACATAGTTATGTGATATTGAATAGTGAAATTTCAAATTAATTTATTAAATATATCAGGATATAAATAAAGATTCACATGAGAATTCTGACATGAAATGAAAAAGATATAACAAAATATTATAATAAAGAGCTTTTAGGATGGTTTTCATGTTGTGTAAGTTCAAAAATACTAAATTAAACATGGTTATTAGGTTGACACATATATTTTATATATACAATAATGCATATTACTTTTTTTAGATCATGAATACTAATACTTTTGCTGATTTGTTAGAAGATTTGAAGTTTATGGCTTGATGTCCTCAAAAACAAGTGAGAAAGTTTGACGCTTACAATGTGAATGGCATCAAATTTCATATAGTTGATTGGTAAGAGGGTTTAAAAATATATAATAGTGGTATATTTATAGTTTCCAAATTGGGATATATGTAAATTTGACTGATATTATTAAATTAAACTACAATGATCATTTTTCATATAATTTATTAATATAAAAGTGGGTCGATATTACTAGGGTTATTAAAAGACATTCCTTTCAATTTAATTTTGTAAACTTATCTTGATTGATGAATTTCATTGACCTTGAAGCACATGATCCATTTATCTTCTCATAACAAGAGAAAATGGTATATTATTTTGAAGATACTGTTCATGAAGGGTGGAGTGTATTTGTTCACAAAAAACCAAGAGACCTGTATAATAAGGATGATGAAGTGGAATATTTAACCTATGACATTAAATCCCATTTATAGTAAGAAATTGATTTATTTTTTCATCATGATATTGAAAATATCAGTCTTACAAGGGTGGATAAAGTTGAATAAGTAATGTTTTAGCAAGATAACGACATGATTGAAGGAAAAAATGATTGTATGTGCAGTTATCCATTAACATGTCAAATTAACCGTGTTAAATGTTATTGATCTCTATTAATGTAGAAATATTATCATATTTAAATTAATTTTTATTCATGAGTTGTTTAATGTTGAAAAATTAAATTTTATATTTGTTTGTATGTGCAGTCATTCATTAATATACCTATATAGATTATGTTTGTAAGTATTTTGCAACTTTTATCATTTATAAATTTCTTTTATTACATGAATATTTTAAAATATATTTTATAAAAATTATTTTTACTTGTTTAAATGATATTTATTCTAAAGAAGAGGTGGTTCACTGATCATAGTTAACTTTCAGTTGATGTCACCGACCATATAGACATCATCAGTGTTACCTAATGATCCCTATAGCTTCCTCTGTATAAATTTTGTAATACCCTTTATATCCCTCCTATAAATATCTTCCACACCCTATATCTCCCTCTCTTTAGTTTCTTCCACACCCTATATCTCCCTCTCATCAGTATCTTTCACACTTCCTCCAAATTTAGCAGGTTCAGTACATGATGAATGTGCAGTACATGAACAGGTGGCCACTCCTATTTCTTCGTGAAGATATTGGGGGGGATGGTTATAGGTAAAATTTTTAATTTGAATAATGTTACTTCACATATTTATTTTAATAAATTATTTTTTTATAAAATATGGAAATAATGCTACCACCGAGAAAAAAATTAAATGTTCAAATGTATAGAACCTAGATAGATTAAAGATATTTTCCCCTTATATTATTATGGGTTTTCCATAGATGATTTAGTGGAAATATTTGTCTATATTATATTATAATATGTTATTTACATTGATCAAGAGAGATAAATGGATTAATTATATCATAATATGACTGGAGGTGTCTCTGGTGACATTTTGTTACTGGGTGGTCTGACTGAGCAGGTAAATCACACAATTCCATAATCATTTAGTAGACAAATTTTTATTTGTTTTAATTTAAAATTTAAATACACAACACTGTTTAATTTTAAAACAAATTTCTATATAAGGAAGTGTAAATGGAGATGGAGACAAATATGGTGTCGATCTTAGTTTCTTGGGTAGTGATGAGGCTTGACTTTGGATTCAGTGGTGGTTTTGTGTAACTAAACTCATGATAGACTAACACAATTATATTGTGATTGAGAATTTATGTTGTGGTTTTAGGTAGTATATATATGTATTTCTCTTCCATTACATGAAATTTATATTATTGGTTGATTTTCTATGTTATCTTCCAAATTTTTCCATATACTCATCATTATGAGGCTTCTTTGAGCTATTTTTTAAATGATTCCATGTAAAGCATTCCATTATAGTTTGATAAATTTTTTTCCTTTACTTTTAGTAGTTTAAATGGATGGAAATAGTCCTGGGGATTTTAGAGTTGGTATGGAATTGTTGATGAATAGTAATAGTCTTTGGGATTTAAGAGTTGGTATGGAATTGTTGATGGATGGTGGGTACCTATTCTTAGGGGTTTATTTTGGGAAGTTATTTTCTTTTCTTTATTTTTTTGAGACTAATAAAAGCGAGTGATGTTATTATATATTAATATTGGGGAAGTGTGTGGTAAAATAGAGAAATATGTGGTGGTTGGTATCCTACTAAAGTGATGTTTTTATAGTCTATGGGCTATGTTATGTGATGGGTTATATATGAGATGGTGTAATATTTATATCCTTTTATTAAATATTATATTATATTTGAAATGGGTACTATATTATTACCGTGATGAAAATATGGATTTTAGTAGGCTCATTTTAAGAGGGGGAGTTAGGTTGGACCATATAATGAGGAGGTTATAACTAAGTCATAGGTTTATAAGTTTTGTGTTTCATATATTGTTTCTCATGTTATCATTGTTATGATTTTCCACTTGAGGGTGTTTTTTGGTTTCTAGAATTAAATTTTGGTTGTGGTGTAAATTTTACTCTCTTATAGTGAGGTGTGGAATATTTTAAGGATTAATGGAGGAAAGCTTGATAATATTATGTGGGATTTATTCATCGTTTTATTGTTTTGTGGACTCCTTGTTATGGAAAATTTATTATAGTAATTGATTTCATGTTTTTTTTTATTTGTGGTGTGTTGGAATTTTTATGGTGATTATGTGGTAAGAATATATGGGGATTTGTAAGAATATATGGGGATATTTTGTGTCAATGTAAAAGAGGTGTGAAATGGATATGTTGATGTGGTGATGTTTTGAAATGAAGTGTGAGGCTCCATATATATGGTAGGGTTATGTGATTATGCGGTGGTACATGGTGACATGTTAATATTGTGGAATGTGGTTATTTGTAAGCAAGGATGAAGTGGAAACGTGATGAGGTTTTTGTGTGTTGATTTTATAGGAACTTTCTTTTTATTTATTTCATTGGTGTATTTTGGTATTTTGATAAGTTCTTTCATTCATTGTTATTTCATCTTTCTTTATGATATTTCTAATCCATGGATTTTAGATTTTAATAAGGTTTATTATTGATTCATTTAGTTTTATTTTTTGGTCTGAAAATTGTTTTTTAGTTTATATTATTTTATTTATAGTTTATATGGTTAACATAATGTAATGGGTTTAATTTATGGTTTTCTGGTTAAGTGTTATTATTTTATTGGTTTTTCATCTATTTGGTATTTTTGGGGTTACAGCTTTTGTAGGTTTTTTTAACATAAATATATATTTTTAGTTTAAACCATCACTTTATATGGTAAAAAAAATATTATAAACTTCAACCACCTTTAAATACTCGATAGTTTTTAGATAAAAATCACCACTAAAAATTTAAATAACCACCGCTAAATATAATTTCACAACAATTCCCAAGAACTGCCCTGAATGGGTGAAAATAACACTAGTTGGTTGTCAACGCCAACTTTAGAATCGGTTTAAAAAACCATAAAGGAATAATTTTGTTTCATTTTAAACCTCCTATAATACCCTAATATTTTGTAGTGAATTATCTTTTTATTAATAATTTATTCATTAAAATTAACATTGATTTAAAAACTGTTCCATTTTCCATATATGTTTTGATTAGACGGTTTTAGTCCTTGTATATTGGTCATGATTTGATCATATCTAGAAAATTTAATGATGTAACAAGTATCATATTTATTCATTATATACACTTTTTTTACCATTAATATAAATTAATTATAAAAAATTACTTGCATCACTTCATGGAGACAGTAGTCCGTACATACGCACGAATGATGTTTCTACTTTTTCATGGATGGAATGAAAGAAAGGTAAATAATACTTCACCTATCTAGAATAATAATTATATTATTAATATTTTATTTATTTATTAAATTTTTCCTTATTATAATACATGTAAAGAGGAAATAAAAAATTAATCAAATCACTTCGCAGGGGTGTTAGTATACACATACATGCAATCAACGTTATAATTTTCCAAAGAATAGGAGAGAGATATAAAATGTCTATTCCATTAACATAAAAACATCTCACTATAGTAAATATACTAATTAAATATTTTTAATATGGTTATAGACCATTTGAAGGAAGTTTTAGAAGAGTTAAATATTAAAATGTTTGATATGGACATTTACCACTTCTTCGAGTATCCTCCTTTGAAAAGCACCATAAGGCTTCTTATATGGGTATTTTAGGAAGGAAATTCATCAATGTAGAACCCCTAATTTCTAGTATGTAACCCTCCCATAATGATTTTCATATTTTTAAATGTTATTTGGGAATTTGAGGGAGATTTTGTAGTACTTTTGGAGGGTTTTGGGTAAAAGAAGGGGTGTACGATCAATATACAGTTTCGCCAAACCGTGTGGAAAAATCATGCAAGTCCAAAACTAATTCCCTGTCTTTGCAGATCTAATTTGGTTTGGCCATATGTTTGATCTATTTAGACCAAAATTAACCCTAACACAAATTTTTACTCCCCCAAATCACAAATGAGTTTCTCCTATTGATCTAGAAGTGATCTGAACACATTCCTTGGCAAATTTAAGGTAGATTCTTGTTGCAAGTTCTCGTTCTACATCGTTTTCTTCACAGTTTCTTAGATCTACTCATAATTTCATCTCTTTTTGTTAGATATACGCCCCTTATGGGTATATATAAGAGTTTTGAGTCTAAATAAGGTTATATATGGTTTTTTTCATGATAGGAGAGGATATCTTGGGCAGTTTCTTGGAATCTTGATTCAAATTCTTGAGTGTTCTTCGTCCGTTGTCGGTTTTCGTCAAAATAAGCGAGATAGGTGGATTTAATCTCATCTCCCCTTTCTAGAATTGATTTTCATGAATTAAAATTTAGTTTTTGACTAAAATTAAATTGTTTTTTTATTCTATACAATTTTTAAACCCTCTTTAGTGATGGGTGGTGGAAAATGTGGAAAATTGGGGCATTTATGAAAAAAAACCCGAGTTTTTTATTTCAAATGGGGATTTTTAAATTATGGATATTATGTAATTTTGTAAAATTGATTTATATATAATTTTTTCATTATATATATGGGTTTTTTAAATTCTTTAATGTTTTGAAATTGGATGGTTGGAAAGTTTTCAACAAACAAGCATTTTTATTAAAACGGGTGAAATTGTTTGAAATTGGTTTTGGTTTTTGGAAAACTTGGTGTGCGTATCATATTGAATTACTTGGAATGGTTTAAATATGATAATTTTTATGGTTCCAACTTTTAAATGGAACATGTGGAATAACTACCATTTGATGACTTGGTAGATCAAGGAGAAATCGCTCATGAGTATGGAACTATCATAATGATGCATGTATTTTTTATAGTTGTTGTTGTGTGTAGTTTATTGGTTTGAAAAATTAGTTTTTGAAAAAAATTTAAAGATTTATTTACATATTTACCTAGAGTATAGATTTCTATAAAATGTTTTTATATGGTTTTAGTTAATATTTAGTTATAAACTATTTTGAGAAGTGTTTATATTTAGTTATAAATTGTTTTTAAAAAATATTTTATATAAACCATTTTATATAAATGTGGTTAACTATTATGTCATAGTGGAATGAGTAGGGAAGTCATTGGGAAAATCCTACTGAGTTTTATACTCACCCCTACTTTGAAACTTTGGTGCTTTTGCAAGTGTCATCTTCCAGGATGTGGGAAAAGGTAGGGTGCAGTAGGTTTTTAGCACCACTTATTGAGTTGTTGAGATATCCTATGGTGGTGGAGCATAAAGATGGTAAAACCTAGAGTATTTTTCTTATTTTGGTATCTTGTTGATTTATCTTCCACTTTTAGTTTGATGTATAGTTTTCTTCTAGTGTAAAACTTTTGTTTGGGATCACTTTGGTATAAAATATTTTCTGAATTGTCATTATTTTTTTCATGCATCATATAGGTGATATGGATTGTTGTTGGTTGGTTTATAGTTTATATTTAAAAGGTTAAATCATCCCCCACTAGACTTTAAAACCTTAATCATTTATTTCAAGCCTTTTTCATCTTAGTTATTTCACCTAAGGCTGAGTAATAACTCATTGTGTTCTCAATCCAATGAGAATGAGTGGGTCATTACAATTGGTATCAACTTGGTATCTTCTATGTGGAATAAGTAGTCTTTATTTTTGTAGAGACCCAAAGCATGACATACATGTACATTACATTACTTTTTCAGAATACTTAATACATAAAAAAACAAACACACAAGGACCATAATAGTTTAGTGTCTTTGGAAACTCAGAATATAATCTTCTAATCATGGTGAAAGATCTTCAATGTCTCCCATAAAGATCTTCCCCTTTTGTTTTCTTACCTAAAACCTTTCTTTATATCCTGGGGAAAATAAAACATATAAATGGTGATCTCAAATGCTCAGTAAGGGTAAGCATGGAGAAAATAAAACAAACCATATACATTTGATCGTAAAAACATGAACATAATATTTAAACATCGAAATCTTGAGCAATGACATAAAACATAGAAGTACGTAAGGCATAGATCATAATGGATCATCAATCATGATAAAATAACAAGGGAATAAAGCATGTAATTATGGGAACCATTAAGCACATGTTTTGATTTCCATAGTAGCCAAGGCATTGCTGCCAAGACCATCTTAGTGGACAAAGTCCCTTTCTGAATCGAGTTCACTCCTCATTCCAGTCCTGTATCACTGAACCGGATTAACTTACCATTCCATCCATGTCTATCTCATGAGATATAAATATTTACCAAATTCATTGGAGGGAGATAGAGGTCCCACCCATCTCATATTGAAATCATTCTTACTTTTTCAACAACATAAACATAAATCATTCATAATAACCCAAAGAATAAAAATGGGTTTCGTAAACATCAACCCATCATAACATAATCCATATAAAATAAATGGATATCGTTTAAACATAAGAAAAATGAAACCATGTAAATAATAGAGATATTATACTTAAAACATACACATATGAAATAATTTCACCTTAGATGTAAAATAGTTTTGACAAAACACTTGAAATGAATTCTTGATGAAAATATCCTTTATTCTTTAAAATCGTTTTATTTTCACAAAATGCCATAAAATTTTAAAAGAAAAGTATTTTTTTGAAAATAGTCATGAAATATTGTAGAGTAAGATTCATGAAAATAAGGCATTCTAAAACCGTAAAAATCCGTTCAGGCCATATAAGTTAAAAAACATTCTCCTCAAACTTTTGTCGGAAAAAGTCAAAAAGTTCCTCATAGGGTAAACAAAAGAAATATTCTTTCCATAACACAATGTAAAAGTCAAAGAGGGGTAAACATGACTTTAAAAATACATGGAATAATATTAAACACTTTATGAAAAACATTTTTATGGACATGGATTAAAAATATAACCTCAGTAAATACTTACGCATAAACAATCTCGGATAAAAATGAGATTGCAAAATTATCCCTTACCTTAGGTCCGATATGATTTGTACGTATCCTAACCTCCTTTATAATGATTTAAATAATTTCATTGACTTATTACATAATCATATTCATTGTTATGATATCATATATTGTTCACTTATGACTTTATATTACCCGTTCTTTTGTAAATTCCATGTTAAAGAGCGTTTTGGGTAAAATTGTTTCATTTGTCATCCGTTTTTTGGCTTGTAATTATTAATATGATTACTTAGATCATGATTACTTAATTCCAGAATATAAAACATTATTTATATATAATATATATTCAGAATATATATATATAAAAGATTGATAAATGGAAATAAATACACCGTTCATGGAGACGGTAGGTCGTACGTACGCATGAATGTTGTTTTCATTTCCTTAATAAATTTAATAGATGTAAGTAAATAACATATACATAAATTTAGTATCATTAATATTTCATATATTTCATGATTAATTATTATATATACTTTATAATCATTCTTGAATTGTTAACATGCAAAATGAATCTTATCGCGTCGTGGAGACGGTAATCCGTACGTACACACGAGCGATGATATTGTTCCCATATTTATTAAATGGAATTGGAGTGGATGATATAATATATTATAATAATTATTATTTTATAATAATAATATATAGTTATTCTTTACACCTTTATACCCATCCATGTAAGGTAGTGGTAGAAAACAGATTACACCACAGCGTGGAGACGGTATTTCGTACGTACGCACGCATAGTGATTTCATTTTCTGTAGGATGGATAGAAGGTGAAATGGGGTTGTTTCATATTTATAATAAAATATCATTATATTAGTGATACTGATGTTATTACAATATAATGAAACAACTAAAGAATAGGAGGTAGAAGAAGAAATAAATTTCAAAGAATCGGTAACGGATATTACCTCTTCTTCGACACGCCTCTTTGAAACCTCCTCTTAGGGCACTAAAATTGGTCTTTGAAGAAGACTAGGACCTCTAGTATGTTGATAAGGAAGTTGATAAGGGAAATTTTCAGGGTTTGGACAAGCATGAAGGCTCAAAATGGTGTGAGGAGGAAAGGGAGGAGGTGCCCTTTTATAAGGGAGGAGAGGGGCACCTTTGGAATTATAAGAAATATTAATTTATAATAAATTCCAACCCCACTTAAAAACCTCCAAAATGACTCAAATCCAAATATTAGATGATATAGGGTTGTAATATCATCAACCAATAAAATTTAGACAAGTTGGAAATTTATTTTAAACATTATCAACTTGATTTATCCTTATATAATTTATTTAATTTTATTTGTGGTAATAATATTCTAAATTTTAAATCATTATAAATAATTACTTATATGTTGTTAATTTTCCATAATTGTATGATTTATAATATTTTAGACCATATAAATTTTAATTTATAAATTTTAAATATTTTTGTGATTATTAAACAATTTTATAATATGTCATTTTTATAAAATAACAATAGTGTCAATTTTGACACTATTCATTTATTTTAATTTAAATAAAATCCAAAAAGATGATATATTCTAACCAAAATATTTAATAGATTCATAAAATTTCAAATTTGTCTATAAAATTTGTGGAGAACATTAAATAGTTCATATATTATTTATTTTAATATTTTTAAAACCATTTTTTTGGTATATCTCTTAATAAAATAATTAGTACTACATTTTTGTATAATTATTTAATATACTAATTTTTTGCATAAAAATTAAAAATAAAATCCTATGATGAAGAAAAATCTAACATATTTTATAATAATACTTTTACTCGAATTTATCATCTTAAAACCACAACATGTAAATTGTTATATTTATTAAATTATGAAGGTGACAAATTTAGAATCATTTAAAATAAAATAATATAAGTGTCATAATCACCTTTATAAGGATCCAAATGGTCAAAAATTAGACCAGTGGATGATTAGGGTTTATATATACACTACCATTAAGTTTTGTTCATATTTTTGGCCCTTTTAATATGCATTACTATTTCAATAAAAACTATATTATTGATTTTTCACTAAATAATAATTTCTGCATCATTAATGTATAAGATAATAAGGTAATTAAGTAACACTTAAAAATTAAAAATAAATTACCCTGATAAATAAAAACATTTTATCTTTCAAATGAGTATTTATAACCAAATTTATATTCTGTATAACTTTATATTAAAATACTGTAATTATTAAAGTTTGAGTGAGACATATTTCAATTTCCTTTAAATAAAATAAACTGAAGGTCTTAATCAAATACAAGTGGGTTCCATTAGATTACATTTCGACCCAATTATGATTTAGGACAAAATATCATCATCCAATTATATTAAGACAAGTGTTAGGGTAATTTTATAATATTATATTTACCCTTAATTACCCGATTTACCTTTAACTATGGTAAATAAAATTTACCGTAGTTACTATTCATAGTGCCCAAAAATAAAAGGTAGCCTATTAACATAATTTGGACCTACTAATTCCAAATATGGAATCCATTTTTCCTAATTAAAATGATAGAAGTTTCAGAAATTAATTTAAAATTAATCCTGTTGTTAAGAAAACGAGTTTTAAAAGTTAAAACATTGCAAAAGATTTAAATGATTTTACCTATGAATTCAATGTAAAATCAATGCTAATGACATAAGTTATATTAAATGGTAAAAATATATTTTTTTCATAGTTTAAAACCGTTCAATATTATAATTTAACCATCTAAATTATTGCGATGAAAAAATTTGTTTTTAATTAAAATATAGCATGTTTTTACTATTCATTAAAATATGAAAGTTATTAGAATAATATGAAAAATTTATCCAATGTAAATTTTTATATCCTAATTCCAAAGAAGAATTTTATTTTGTCAAATTGATCTTATAAACATGTCAAAACCATATTTAAAGTGGGTGCACCTTCAAAAGGCGGCAAAACTGCATTTTTTGAAAAATACTTATTTTACCTGAAAAATTTATTTTGTTCTCATACCATATTCTAGAAAATGTGTAAGATTAAAATAATGTTATAAAATTAAAAATTTAGTTAATAATATTCATAACGGCTAGTCTATAATAATATTATAACAATATATTTTTGTTTAGTGAAACCCGGTATTGCGTACTACACACGCTATCGAGGAAGGTCGTGATTGCGTGTAATGCAAGCCAAGTCAAGATTGCGTGTAGTGCAAGATCTCTTTGTTGTTGCGTATAAAATAATCAAAACTTATTTCATTTATACAATACACAAAATATATACATAATGTCACGTAGAATAATTTCTACAAAATAAACTTGAAATCGTATGTAACACGATCCAAGAATAGTGTTGCGTATACTACAAGCTAATATGATGTTGCGTATAGAACAAGCTAATTTTGGTGTAACGTATAACAAAATAAATCAATGAAATTAAAAAGAATAATTCTCATAAAATCTCGGGTTGTTACATTCTACCCCCATTAAAATGAATTTCGTCCTCGAAATTCGTCGGGGTTATAAATGGTTTATTACATGAGATATTATTTCATAGAAACCCACATCGTAAAAAGGAATACTAAAACTTAATTTTAAAAAGTGAATTATGAAACATAACGGTTACCCAAATTAACTCATCATTGGGTTTCCACATAGAAGAACTTAGGTGAAAATATGGACATGGAAGAGAAATCTAAACATCAAATTCTGATGGAGAGTGGTAGAGAACATGGCTATGAAAAAGCCAATAATCACAAAGCCATAAATTTGTGATGATTTAAGGTACCATCTGATTCATCAGATATAAGAGCACTAGGAAAACATTTTTGGTTTTCAAGATCATTTCCCTAAATTTGACTAATTTTAATTAGAATAAATACTTACTTTATTTCGATATAATCTCACCGTTGTTCTTAACTTGAATAATTTCCACTTCATCTCTTAAATAAATAAAGTTGAATTTGTCATTCGTTAAATGTTAGCAGATCATGTGATAGAATGATGGGTCATTACATCTGTCTCAAACAAAAGGTTAGCACTAGTTATATACATAAGTCCATCTATGGTGAGATTAATCTTATATCATTCCAAATATGGACTTATACTTCATCTATCATACCGCATAATAAAATAAAACTAGTTTCTACTAACCAGGGACTTCCTGTAGACCAGTGGTAGGTGATAAAGGCCTGTCGCACTTCGGTTGTGGGTTCGATTCCCGCAACCTTGTCCGACGTGACGGGTTGTCGCTCGTCCTGCATGTTGTCCTTTTTCTAAAACTACATTATTATAACATCCCATCAATAATATTGAAAAAAAAGTTCTAGCCTTAAACAATAGTAACTTATGTCCAACATAATCCATTCCAATCTTTAGGATTATCCAAAATACTTCTGTCCAAACTCATAGTATAAATAAAACAATTACTAGAAATTTCCTCAACAAAGCATGTGAATACCATCATTTATCCCCCATATATCATAAAATATATCTTGTTTGTCACATTCCAGACATGTTAATACCTTAATTATGTATTCTCTTGAAAAATGAATACTCGTTGAACCTTAGTGAAAATATAAATGTTATCAAAAGTTAACTCTTTCCACATACCAAAATGTCAAAAATTATATATACTCAAACCATGATATCACATTGTCCTTATATCAGTCATGAGCTCAATAATACTATCAAACATCTCATTATCTCCTTATCCCTTCATTATGCGCATATCATCTACTATTCCAAAAATATCTGAATAACCTTTCATGGTTACCGGTACCATTCAACATATACTTTCAAATACTTTAGGAAAAAAAATAGTGTAACAATCCGTAGATGTGTCTTTATTCCATAGTACCATTACCTATACTACATAACTCTTGATAAACATAAATCATTCCACAACCTTCTTAAACCATTGACTGAGCTTGAACAATTCTTTCATCTCACATATCATTTGTGGTCTCTTTATCATCATCAACATAAATACTACCCATACGACCATGTTGATTCTCTTTATGAGACTTTCCCCTAGGGAATTGGTTTTCATAATGCCCATACATTCCACATTTAAAACATTTAATCATTGTTTATGTCGTAGTAATACCATTATCCTTGCCCATGGTGTTAACTGAACCTTTTCCTTTTCACTTACTGGATTTGTGTCCTTCTTTTCCGCACCCAAAGCATCTTCCAGTTCCTTTGAAACATTCTCCTTGATGCCTCTTCCTACATGATTTACATGAGAGATATTGAACATTCTTTCCTCTTTGATCATCATGAAACTCCATCTTTCTCTTATTAGAGGAGTTGGGAAACTTACCAAAGTTGATTTTATTGATCATATTATGAGATTGTGGATTAGGAAAAATAACGATATGTGGACCTCCAGATCCAATTTCATTTAGTTTCTCATGAAGAATATCATTACATTGTCCATCATATCCTCCATTATCGTGAATCTTCCTGTTTCCATCCATTTTCTAAAACCCAAAAAGAATAGTGTGAGAGAAAAAAATCATAATCAAGGGGGATTACCTTCAATATATAACATCTTAGGTTAAATTATAAGATCGTTACCATAATTCTAGGACTATAACCTATACTAATACTTAACCTTAGGGACATCCCTAGACATACCTTATAAATATCTCTAGGGATCTCACTAAAGTTTTCGCATCCTAGTTTCCAAAGGTTGACTAAACCTTTCCTCTGATACCAACTATAGAGACCCAAAGATTGACGTACATGGAAATTATATTACTTCTGTAGAATACTTAATACATTACAAAAACAAACACATAAGGACCGTAATAGTTTAGTTTCTTTGGAAAATAGGAATATAATCTTCTAATTGTGGTGAAAGTTCTTCAATATCTCCCATAAAGATCTTCCCCTTTTGTTTTCTTACCTAAAACCTTTATTTATATCCTGGGGAAAAGAAAACATATAAAGGGTGAGTTCAAATTCTCAGTAAGGGTAAGCATGGAGAAAATAAAACAACCCATAAACATTTGAACATAAAAAAATGAACATAATGTTTAAACATCGAAATCTTGAGTAATGACCTAAAACATGGCGGTACGTAAGGAATAGATTATAATGGATCATCAATCATGATAAAATAACATGGGAATAAAACTTGTAATTGTGAAAACCATTAATCACATGTTATGATTTCTATAGTATCCAAGGCATTGCCGCCAAGACCATCTTAGGGGACAAAGTCCCTTTCTGAATCGAGTTCACTCCTTGTTCCAGTCCTGTATCACTGAAAAAGATTAACTTACCATTCCAGCCATGTCTATCTCATGAGATATAAATCTTTACACAATGCATTGGAGGTAGATATAGGTCCCACCCATCTCAAAATGGTGTGAGGAGGAAAGGGAGGAGGTGCCCTTTTATAAGGGAGGAGAGGGGCACCTTTGGAATTATAAGAAATATTAATTTATAATAAATTCCAAACCCACTTAAAAACCTCCAAAATGACTCAAATCCAAATATTAGATGATATAGGGTTGTAATATCATCAACCAATAAAATTTAGACAAGTTGGAAATTTATTTTAAACATTATCAACTTGATTTATCCTTATATAATTTATTTAATTTTATTTGTGGTAATAATATTCTAAATTTTAAATCATTATAAATAATTACTTATATGTTGTTAATTTTCCATAATTGTATGATTTATAATATTTTAGACCATATAAATTTTAATTTATAAATTTTAAATATTTTTGTGATTTTTAAACAATTTTATAATATGTCATTTTTATAAAATAACAATAGTGTCAATTTTGACACTATTCATTTATTTTAATTTAAATAAAATCCAAAAAGATGATATATTCTAACCAAAATATTTAATAGATTCATAAAATTTCAAATTTGTCTATAAAATTTGTGGAGAACATTAAATAGTTCATATATTATTTATTTTAATATTTTTAAAACCATTTTTTTGGTATATCTCTTAATAAAATAATTAGTACTACATTTTTGTATAATTATTTAATATACTAATTTTTTGCATAAAAATTAAAAATAAAATCCTATGATTAAGACAAATCTCACATATTTTATAATAATACTTTTACTCTAATTTATCATCTTAAAATCACAACATGTAAATTGTTATATTTATTAAATTATGAAGGTGACAAATTTAGAATCATTTAAAATAAAATAATATAAGTGTCATAATCACCTTTATAAGGATCCAAATGGTCAAAAATTAGACCAGTGGATGATTAGGGTTTATATATACACTACCATTAAGTTTTGTTCATATTTTTGGCCCCTTTAATATGCATTACTATTTCAATAAAAACTATATTATTGATTTTTCACTAAATAAATAATTTCTGTATCATTAATGTATAAGATAATAAGGTAATTAAGTAACACTTAAAAATTAAAAATAAATTACCCTGATAAATAAAAACATTTTATCTTTCAAATGAGTATTTATAACCAAATTTATATTCTGTATAACTTTATATTAAAATACTGTAATTATTAAAGTTTGAGTGAGACATATTTCACTTTCCTTTAAATAAAATAAACTAAAGGTCTTAATCAAATACAAGTGGGTTCCATTAGATTAAATTTCGACCCAAGTATGATTTAGGACAAAATATCATCATCCAATTATATTAAGACAAGTGTTATGGTAATTTTATAATATTATATTTACCCTTAATTACCTGATTTACCTTTAACTATGGTAAATAAAATTTACCGTAGTTACTATTCATAGTGCCCAAAAATAAAAGGTAGCCTATTAACATAATTTGGACCTACTAATTCCAAATATGGAATCCATTTTTCCTAATTAAAATCATAGAAGTTTCAGAAATTAATTTAAAATTAATCCTGTTGTTAAGAAAACGAGTTTTAAAAGTTAAAACATTGCAAAAGATTTAAATGATTTTACCTATGAATTCAATGTAAAATCAATGATAATGACATAATTTATATTAAATGGTAAAAATATATTTTTTTCATAGTTTAAAACCGTTCAATATTATAATTTAACCATCTAAATTATTGCGATGAAAAAAGTTGTTTTTAATTAAAATATAGCATGTTTTTACTATTCAGTAAAATATGAAAGTTATTAGAATAATATGAAAAATGTATCCAATGTAAATTTTTATATCCTAATTCCAAAGAAGAATTTTATTTTGTCAAATTGATCTTATAAACATGTCAAAACCATATTTAAAGTGGGTGCACCTTCAAAAGGCGGCAAAACTGCATTTTTTTGAAAAATACTTATTTTACCTGAAAAATTTATTTTGTTCTCATACCATATTCTAGAAAATGTATAAGATTAAAATAATGTTATAAAATTCAAAATTTAGTTAATAATATTCATAACGGATAGTCCATAATAATATTATAACAATATATTTTTGTTTAGTGAAACCCAGTATTGCGTACTACACACGCTATCGAGGAAGGTCGTGATTGCGTGTAATGCAAGCCAAGTCAAGATTGTGTGTAGTACAAGATCTCTTTGTTGTTGCGTATAACATAATCAAAACTTATTTCATTTATACAATACACAAAATCTATACATAATGTCACGTAGAATAATTTCTACAAAATAAACTTGAAATCGTATGTAACACGATCCAAGAATAGTGTTGCGTATATTGCAAGCTAATATGATGTTGCGTATAGAACAAGCTAATTTTGATGTAGCGTATAACAAAAGACATCAATGAAATTAAAAATAATAATTCTCATAAAATCTCGGGTTGTTACATTCTACCCCCATTAAAATGAATTTCGTCCTCGAAATTCGTCGGGGTTATAAATGGTTTATTACCTGAGATATTATTTCATAGAAACCCACATCGTAAAAAGGAATACTAAAACTTAATTTTAAAAAGTGAATTATGAAACATAACGGTTATCCAAATTAACTCATCATTGGGTTTCCACATAGGAGAACTTAGGTGAAAATATGGACATGGAAGATAAATCTAAACATCAAATTCTGATGGAGAGTGGTAGAGAACATGGCTATGAAAAAGCCAACAATCACAAAGCCATAAATTTGTGATGATTTAAGGTACCATCTGATTCATCAGATATAAGAGCACTAGGAAAACATTTTTGGTTTTCAAGATCATTTCCCTAAATTTGACTAATTTGAATTAGAATAAATACTTACTTTATTTTGATATAATCTCACCGTTGTTCTTGACTTGAATAATTTCCACTTCATCTCTTAAAGAAATAAAGTTGAATTTGTCATTCGTGAAATGTTAGCAGATAATGTGATAGAATGATGGGTCATTACATCTGTCTCAAACAAAAGGTTAGCAATAGTTATATACATAAGTCCATCTATGGTGAGATTAATCTTATATCATTCCAAATATGGACTTATACTTCATCTATCATACCGCATAATAAAATAAAACTAGTTTCTACTAACCAGGGACTTCCTGTAGACCAGTGGTAGGTGATAAAGGCATGTCGCACTTTAGTTGTGGGTTTGATTCCCGCAACCTTGTCCGACGTGACGGGTTGCCGCTCATCCTGCAGGTTGTCCTCTTTCTAAAACTACATTATTATAACATCCCATCAATAATATTGAAAAAAAAGTTCTAGCCTTAAACAATAGTAACTTATGTCCAACATAATCCATTCCAATCTTTAGGATTATCCAAAATACTTCTGTCCAAACTCATAGTATAAATAAAACAATTACTAGAAATTTCCTCAACAAAGCATGTGAATACCATCATTTATCCCCCATATATCATAAAATATATCTTGTTTGTCACATTCTAGACATGTTAATACCTTAATTATGTATTCTCTTGAAAAATGAATACTCGTTGAACCTTAGTGAAAATATAAATGTTATCAAAAGTTAACTCTTTCCACATACCAAAATGTCAAAAATTATATATACTCAAACCATGATATCACATTGTCCTTATATCAGTCATGAGCTCAATAATACTATCAAACGTCTCATTATCTCCTTATCCCTTCATTATGCGCATATCATCTACTATTCAAAAAAATATCTGAATAACCTTTCATGGTTACCGGTACCATTCAACATATACTTTCAAATACTTTAGGAAAAAAATAGTGTAACAATCCGTAGATGTGTCTTTATTCTATAGTACCGTTACCTATACTACATAACTCTTGATAAACATAAATCATTCCACAACCTTCTTAAACCATTGACTGAGCTTGAACAATTCTTTCATGTCACATATCATTTGTGGTCTCTTTATCATCATCAACATAAATACTACCCATACGACCATGTTGATTCTCTTTATGAGACTTTCCCCTAGGGAATTGGTTTTCATAATGCCCATACATTCCACATTTAAAACATTTAATCATTGTTTATATCGTAGTAATACCATTATTTTTGCCCATGGTGTTAACTGAACCTTTTCCTTTTCACTTACTGGATTTGTGTCCTTCTTTTCCGCACCAAAAGCATCTTCCAGTTCCTTTGAAACATTCTCCTTGATGCCTCTTCCTACATGATTTACATGAGAGATATTGAACTTTCTTTCCTCTTTGATCATCATGAAACTCCATCTTTATCTTATTAGAGGAGTTAGGAAACTTACCAAAGTTGAGTTTATTGATCATATTATGAGATTGTGGATTAGGAAAAATAACGATATGTGGACCTCCAGATCCAATTTCATTTAGTTTCTCATGAAGAATATCATTACATTGTCCATCATATCCTCCATTATCGTGAATCTTCCTGTTTCCATCCATTTTCTAAAACCCAAAAAGAATAGTGTGAGAGAAAAAAATCATAATCAAGGGGGATTACCTTCAATATCTAACATCTTAGGTTAAATTCTAAGATCGTTACCATAATTCGAGGACTATAACCTATACTAATACTTAACCTTAGGGACATCCCTAGACATACCTTATAAATATCTCTAGGGATCTCACTAAAGTTTTCGCATCCTAGTTTCCAAAGGTTGACTAAACCTTTCCTCTGATACCAACTATAGAGACCCAAAGCTTGACGTACATGGAAATTATATTACTTCTGCAGAATACTTTATACATTACAAAAACAAACACATAAGGACCGTAATAGTTTAGTGTCTTTGGAAAATAGGAATATAATCTTCTAATTGTGGTGAAAGATCTTCAATATCTCCCATAAAGATCTTCCCCTTTTGTTTTCTTACCTAAAACCTTTCTTTATATCCTGGGGAAAAGAAAACATATAAAGGGTGAGTTCAAATTCTCAGTAAGGGTAAGCATGGAGAAAATAAAACAACCCATAAACATTTGAACATAAAAACATGAACATAATGTTTAAACATCGAAATCTTGAGTAATGACATAAAACATGGCGGTACGTAAGGAATAGATTATAATGGATCATCAATCATGATAAAATAACATGGGAATAAAACTTTTAATTGTGAAAACCATTAATCACATGTTATGATTTCCATAGTATCCAAGGCATTGCCGCCAAGACCATCTTAGGGGACAAAGTCCCTTTCTGAATCGAGTTCACTCCTTGTTCCAGTCCTGTATCACTGAAAAAGATTAACTTACCATTCCAGCCATGTCTATCTCATTAGATATAAATATTTACACAATGCATTGGAGGTAGATATAGGTCCCACCCATCTCATATTTAAATCATTCTTACTTGTTCCACAACATAAACATAAATCATTCATCATAACCCAAAGAATAAAAATGGGTTTTGTAAACATCATCCCATCATAACATAATCCAAATAAAATAAATGGATATCGTTTCATCATAAGAAAAGTGAAACCATGTAAATCATAGATATATTATACTTGAAACATACACATATGAAATAATTTCACCTTATATGTAAAATAGTTTTGACAAAACACTTAAAATGAATTCTTGATGAAAATATCCTTTATTCTTTAATATCGTTTTATTTTCATAAAATGTCATGAAATTTTAAAAGAAAAGGATTTTGTTGAAAATAGTCATGAAATATTGTAGAGTAAGCTTCATGAAAATAAGGTGTTATAAAACCGTAAAAATCCATTCAGCCCGTATAAGTTAAAAAAACATTCTCCTCGTACTTTTGTCGGAAAAGTCAAAAAGTTCCTCATAGGGTAAACAAAAGAAATATTCTTTCCATAACACAATGTAAAAGTCAAAGAGGGGTAAAAATGACTTTAAACATATATGGAAGAATATTAAACACTTTTTGAAAAAAAAATTATGGACATGGATAAAAAATATAACCCCAGTAAATACTTACGTATAAGTAATCTCGGATAAAAATGAGATTGGAAAATTATCCCTTACCTTAGGTCTGATATGAATCGTACATATATGAATCTCCTGTATAATGATTTAAATAATGTCATTGACTTATTAAAGAATCATATTCATTTTTATGATATCATATATGGTTCACTTATGACTTTATATTACCCATTCTTTTGTAAATTCCATGTTAAAGAGAGTTTTGGGTAAAATCGTTTCATTTGTCGTCCGTGTTTTGGCTTGTAATTATTCATATGATTACTTAGATCATGATTACTTAATTCCAGAATATAAAACATGATTTATATATAATATATATTCATAATATACATATATATAATAGATCAATAAATGGAAAGAAATACATCGTTCATGGAGACGGTAGGTCGTATGTACGCATGAACGATGTTTTCATTTCCTTATTAAATTTAATAGATGTAAGTAAATAACATATACATAAATTATATATCATTAATATGTCATATATTTCATTATTAATTATTATATATACTTTATAATCATTCTTGAATTGTTAACATGGAAAATTAATCTCGTCGCGTCGTGGAGACTGTAATCCGTACGTACGCACGAGCGATGATATCATTCCCATATTTAATGAATAGAATTGGAGTGGATGATATAATATATTAGAATCAGTATGATTTTATAATAATAATAATATATAGTTATTCTTTACACCTTTATACCCATCCATGTAAGGTGGTGTTGGAAAATAGATTACACCACAGCGTGGAGACGGTATTCCGTAAGTACGCACGCGCGGTGATTTCATTTTTCGTAGGATGGATAGAAGGTGAAATGGGGTTGTTTCATATTTATAATAAAATATAATTATATTATTTATACTGATGTTATTAAAATATAATGAAACAACTAAATAATAGGAGGTAGAAGAAGAAATAAATTTTAATGAATCGGTAACAGATATTACCTCTTCTTCGACACGCCTCTTTGAAACCTCCTCTTAGGGTACTAAAATTGGTCTCTAAAGAAGACCAGGACCTCTAGTATGTTTCTAATGAAGTTGAAAAGGTAAATGGGTAGGGTTTGGCCGAGCATGAAGGCTCAAAATGGTGTGAGTAGGAGAGGGAGGAGGTTCCCTTTTATAAGGGAGGAGAGGGGCACCTTTGGAATTATAAGAAATATTAATTTATAATAAATTCCAACCCCACTTAAAAACCTCCAAAATGACTCAAATCCGAAGATTAGATGATATAGGGTTTTAAAATCATCAACCAATAAAATTTAGACAAGTTGAGAATTTATGTTAAACATTATCAACTTTATTTATCCTTATATAATCTATTTAATTTTATTTGTGGTAATAATATTCTAAATTTTAAGTCAATATAAATAATTACTTATATGTTGTGAATTGTCCATAATTGTATAATTTATTAAATTTCAGACCATATAAATTTTAATTTATAAATTTTAAATATTTTTGTGATTTTTAAACAATTTTCTAATATGTCATTTTTATAAAATAACAATAGTGTCAATTTTGACACTATTCAATTATTTTAATTTAAATAAAATCCAAACAGAGAATATATTATAATAAGAATATTTAATAGATCCATAACATGTAAAATTTGTCTAAAAATTCTTGGATCACATTAAATAGTTCATATAATATTTATTTTAATATTTTTAAAACCATTTATTTGGTATATCTCTTAATAAAATAATTAGTACAACATTTTTGTATAATTATTTAATATACTTATTTGTTGGATAAAAATTAAAAATAAAATCCTATGATGAAGATAAATCTCATATATTTTATAATAATACTTTTACTTGAATTTATCATCTTAAAATCACAACATGTAAATTGTTATATTTATTAAATTATGAAGGTGACAACTTTGGAATCATTTAAAATAAAATAATATAAGTGTCATAATCGCCTTTATAAGGATACAAATGGTCAACAATTCGGCCAATGAATGATTATGGTTTATATAAACACTAACATTAAGTTTTGTTTAGATTTTTGGGCCTTTTTATATGCATTACTATTTCAATAAAAAATATATTATTGATTTTTAACTAAATAAATAATTTCTGCATCATTAATGTATAAGATAATAAGGTAGTTAAATAACACTTAAAAATTAAAAATAAATTACCATGATAAAGAAAAACATTTTATATTTCAAACTGGTATTTATAACCAAATTTATATTCTGTATTACCATATATTAAAAATACTTTAATTATTAAAGTTTGAGTGATACATATTTCACTTTCCTTTAAATAAAATAAACTAAAGGTCTTAATCAAATACAAGTGGGTTCCATTAGATTAAATTTCGACCCAAGTATGATTTAGGGAAAAATATAATCATCAAATTATATTAATACAAGTGTTAGGGTAATTTTATAATATTATATTTACCATTCATTACCCGATTTACCTTTAACTATGGTAAATAAAATTTGTCGTAGTTACTATTCATAGTGCCCAAAAATAAAAGGTAGCCTATTAACATAATTTGGACCTACTGATTCCAAATATGGAATCCATGTTTCCTAATTCAAGTCACAGAAGTTGCATAAATTAATTTAAAATTAATCCTGTTGTTAAGAAAACGAGTTTTAAAAGTTCAAACATTGCAAAAGATTGAAATGATTTTACCTATGAATTCAATGTAGAATCAATGATAATGACATAAGTTTTATTAAATGGTAAAAATATATTCTATTTATACTTTAAAACATTTCAATATTATAATTTAACCATATAAATTATTGTGATGAGAAAAGTTTTTTTTAATTAAAATATAGCGTGTTTTTACTATTCATTAAAATATGAAAGTTATCAGAATAATATGAAAATTTTATCCAATGTAGATTTTTATATCCTGATTCCAAAGAAGAATTTTATTTTGTCAAATTGAACTTATAAACATGTCAAAAACCATATTTAAAGTGGGTGCGCCATCAAAAGGCGGCAAAACTGCATTTTTTGAAAAATACTTATTTTACCTGAAAATTTTATTTTGTTCTCATAACATGTTCTAGAAAATGTGTAAGATGAATAATAATGTTATAAAATTCAAAATTTAGTTAATACTATTCATAATGGCTAGTCCATAATAATATTATAATAATATATCGTTGTTTAGTGAAACCCGGTATTGCGTACTACACACGCTATCGAGGAAGGTCGTGATTGTGTGTAATGCAAACCAAGTCAAGGTTACGTGTAGTGAAAGCTCCCTTTGTTGTTGCATATAACATAATAAAAACTTATTTCATTTATACATTAAACAAAATCTATACATAATGTCACTTAGAATAATTTCTACAAAATGAACTTGAAATTGTGTGTAACACGATCCAAGAATAGTGTTGCGTATATTGCAAGCTAATACGATGTTGCGTATAGAATAAGATAATTTTTCTGTAGTGTATAAAACAGGACATCAATGAAATTAAAAATAATAATTCTCATAAAATCTTGGGTTGTTACATTCTACCCCCCTTAAAATTAATTTCTCCCTCGAAATTCATCGGGGTTATAAATGGTTTATTACATGAGAGTTTCTTTCAAAGAAACCCACATCGTAAAAAGTAATACTAAAACTTAATTTTAGAAATTGAATTATGAAACATAATGGTTAACCAAATTAACTTATCATTGGGATTTTACATAGGAGAACTTAGGTGAAATATGTATATGGAAGAAATATCTAACCATCAAATTATGATAGAGAGTTGTAGAGAACATGGATATGAAAAAGCCAACAATCACAAAGCCATAAATTTTTGATGATATAAGGTACCATCTGATTCATCATATATAAGAGCACTAGGACAACATTTTTTGTTTTCAAAATCATTTCCCTAAAGTTGAAGAATTTGAATTAGAAGAAATACATACTTTATTTCGATATAATCTCATCATTGTTCGTGCCTTGAACAATTTCTACTTCGTCTCTTAAAGAAATGAAGTTGAATTTGTCATTTGTGAAGTGTTAGCAGATCATGTGATAGAATGATGGGTCATTCCATCTGTCTCAAAAAAAATGTTAGCAATAGTTATATACATAAGTCCATCTATGGTGAGATTAATCGTATATCATTCCAAAAATGGACTTATACTTCATCTATCATACCGCATAATAAAATAAAACTAGTTTCTATTAACCAGGGACTTCTTGTAGGCCATTGGTAGGTGATAAAGTCATGTCGCACTTCGGTTGTGGGTTCGATTCCCGCAACCTTGTTCAACGCGACGGGTTGTCGCCCGTCCTGCAGGTTTTCCTTTTTCTAAAACTACATTATTATAACATCCCATCAATAATATTGAAAAAAAAGTTTTATCCTTAAACAATACTAACTTATGTCCAACATAATCCATTCCAATCTTTAGGCTTATCCAAAATACTTCTGTCCAAACTCATAGTATAAAGAAAACAATTACTAGAAATTTCATCAACAAAGCATGTGAATACCATTATTTATCCCCCATATATCATAAAATATATCTTGTTCTTCACATTCCATAAATGTGAATACCTTAATTATGTATTCTCTTAAAAAATGAATACTCATTGAACCTTAGTGAAAACATGAATTCTATCAAAAGTTAACTCTTTCCACATACCAAAATCCCAAAAATTCTATATACTCAAACCATGATATCACATTGTCCTTATATCAGTCATGAGCTCAATAATACTATCAAACATCTCATTATTTCTTTATCCCTTCATTATGCGCATATTATCTACTTTTTCAAAAATATCTGAATAACCTTTCATGTTTATCAATACCATTCAATATATACTTTCAAATACTTTAGTAAAAACAATAGTGTAACAATACATAGATGTGTCTTTATTCCATATTACCATTACCTATACTACATAACTCTTGATAAACATAAATAATTCCACAACCTTCTTAAACCATTGACTGAGCTTGAACAATTCTTTCATCTCACATATAATTTGTGGTCTCTTCATCATCATCAACATAAATACTACCCATACGACCATGCTTATTCTCTTCATGAGACTTTCCCATAGGTAATTGGTTTTCATAATGCTCATACATTCCACATTCAAAACATTTAATCGTTGTTGATGTCGTAGTAATACCATTATCCTTGCCCATTGTGTTAACTGAACCTTTTCCCTTGCACTTACTGGATTTGTGTCTTTCTTTTCCGCACCCAAATCATCTTCCAGTTCCTTTGAAACATTCTCCTTGATGCCTCTTCCCACGTGATTTACATGAGATAAATTGAACTTTCTTTCCTCTTTGATCATCATGAAACTCCATCTTTCTTTTATTAGCAGAGTCAGGAAACTTACCAATGTTTATTGATCATATTATGAGATTGCTGATTTGGAATAATAATGATATGTGGACCTCCATATCCAATTTCATTCATTTTCTAATGAATAATATCATTCCATTGTCCAGTATATCCTCCATTATAGTGAATCTTCCTGTTTCCAGCCGTTTTCTAAAACCCAAAAAGAATAGTGTGAGAGGCTAAAATCATAATCAAGGGGGATTAACTTCAATAACTAACATCTTAGGTTAAATTAGAAGATCCTTACCATAATTCTATTACTATAACCTATACTTATACTTAACCTTAGGTACATCCCTAGAAATACCTTATAAATATCTCTAGAGATCTCACTAAAGTTTTCACATCCTAGTTTCCAAGGTTGACTAAACCTTTCCTATAATACCAACTGTAGAGACCCAAATCTTGATGTACATGGACATTACATTACTTTTTTAGAATACTTAATACATAATAAAAACAAACACACAAGGATCGTAATAGTTTAGTGTCTTTGGAAACTCGGAATATAATCTTCTAATCGTGGTGAAAGATCTTCAATAACTCTCATAAAGATCTTCCCCTTTTGTTTTCTTACCTAAAACCTTTCTTTATATCATGGGGAAAAGATAACATATAAAGGGTGAGTTCAAATGCTCAGTAAGGGTAAGCATGGAGAAAATAAAACAAACTATATACATTTGAACATAAAAACATGAACATAATGTTTAAACATCGAAATCTTGAGCAATGACATAAAACATGGCAGTATGTAAGTCATAGATCATAATGGATCATCAATCATGATAAAATAACATGGGAATAAAGCATGTAATTTTGGAAACCATTAATCACATGTTATTATTTCCATAGTAGCCAAGGCATTGCTGCCAAGACCATCTTAGTGGACAAAGTCCCTTTCTGAATCGAGTTCACTCCTCGTTCCAGTCCTGTATCACTGAATCGGATTAACTTACCATTCCAGCCATGTCTATCTCATGAGATATAAATATTTACCCAATGAATTGGAGGGAGATATAGGTGCCACACATCTCATATTGAAATCATTATTACTTGTACCACAATATAAACATAAATCATTCATGATAACCCAAAGAATAAAAATGGGTTTCATAAACATCATCCCATCATAACATAATCCATATAAAATAAATGGATATCGTTTCATCATAAGAAAAGTGAAACCATGTAAATAATAGAGATATTATAATTGAAACATACACATATGAAATAATTTCATCTTAGATGTAAAATAGTTTTGAAAAAACACTTGAAATGAATTCTTGATGAAAATATCCTTTATTCTTTAAATCGTTTTATTTTAACAAAATGCCATCCAATTTTAAAAGAAAAGGATTTTGTTGAAAATTGTCATGAAATCTTGTAGAGTAAGCTTCATGAAAATAAGGCATTATAAAACCATAAAAATCTGTTCAGGCTTTATAAGTTAAAAAACATTCTCCTCGTACTTTTGTCGGAAAATTCAAAAAGTTCCTCGTAGGGTAAACAAAAGAAATATTCTTTCCATAAAACAATGTAAAAGTCAAAGAGAGGTAAACATGACTCTAAAAGTACATGTAAGAATATTAAACACTTTATGAAAAACATTTTTATGGACATGGATAAAAAATATAACCCTAGTAAATACTTACGTATAAGCAATCTCGGATAAAAATGAGATTGCAAAATTATCCCTTACCTTAGGTCTGATATGCTTCGTACGTATCCAAACCTCCTGTATAATGATTTAAATAATGTCATTGACTTATTACAGAATCATATTCATTGTTATGATATCTTATATGGTTCACTTATGACTTTATATTACCCGTTCTTTTGTAAATTCCATGTTAAAGAGCGTTTTAGGTAAAATCGTTTCATTTGTCGTGCATGTTTTGGCTTGTAATTATTCATATGATTACTTAGATCATGATTACTTAATTCCAGAACATAAAACATTATTTATATATAATATATATTCAGAATATACATATATATAATAGATCGATAAATGGAAAGAAATACACAGTTCATGGAGACGGTAGGTCGTACATACGCATGAATGCTATTTTCATTTCCTTATTAAATTTAATAGATGTAAGTAAATAACATACACATAAATTCAGTATCATTAATATTTCATATATTTCATGATTAATTATTATATATACTTTATAATCATTCTTGAATTGTTAACATGGAAAATGAATCGCATCGCGTCGTGGAGACGGTAATCTGTACGTACGCATGAGCGATGATATCCTTCCCATATTTATTGAATGGAATTGGAGTGGATGATATAATATCTTATAATCAGTATGATTTTATAATAATCATATATATTTATTCTTTACACCTTTATACCCATCCATGTAAGGTGGTGGTGGAAAACAGATTACATCACAGTGTGGAGACGGTATTACGTACGTACGCACGCGCGGTGATTTCGTTTTCCGTAGGATTGATAGAAGGTGAAATGGGGTTGTTTCATATTTATAATAAAATATAATTATATTAGTGATACTGATTTTATTAAAATATAATGAAACAACTAAATAATAGGAGGTAGAATAAGAAATAAATTTGATAGAATCGGTAACGGATATTACCTCTTCTTCGACACGCCTCTTTAAAACCTCCTCTTAGGGCACTAAAATTGGTCTTTGAAGAATATCAGGACCTATAGTATGTTTATAAGGAAGTTGATAAGGGAAATGGGTAGGGTTTGGCTGATCCTTAAGGCTCAAAATGGTGTGAGGAGGAGAGGGAGGAGGTGCCCTTTTATAAGGGAGGAGAGGGGCACCTTTGGAATTATAAGAAATATTAATTTATAATAAATTCCAAACCCACTTAAAAACCTCCAAAATGACTCAAATACGAATATTAGATGATATAGGATTGTAATATCATCAAACAATAAAATTTAGACAAGTTGGAAATTTATTTTAAACATTATCAACTTGATTTATCCTTATATAATCTATTTAATTTTATTTGTGGTAATAATATTCTAAATTTTAAATAATTATAAATAATTACTTATATGTTGTGAATTTTCCATAATTGTATGCTTTATTACATTTTAGACCATATAAATTTTAATTTATAAATTTTAAATATTTTTGTGATTTTTAAACAATTTTATAATATGTCATTTTTATAAAATAACAATAGTGTCAATTTTGACACTATTCATATATTTTAATTTAAATAAAATCCAAACAGAGGATACATTCTAAAAAAATATTTAATAGATTCCTAACATGTCAAATTTGTCTAAAAAATTCGTGGATCACATTAAATAGTTCATATAATATTTATTTTAATATTTTTAAAACCATTTATTTGGTATATCTCTTAATAAAATAATTAGTAAAACATTTTTTGTATAATTATTTAATATACTTATTTGTTGCATAAAAATTAAAAATAAAATCCTATGATGAAGATAAATCTCATTTATTTTATAATAATACTTTTACTCGAATTTATCATCTTAAAATCACAACATGTAAATTGTTATATTTATTAAATTATGAAGGTGACAACTTTGGAATCATTTAAAATAATATAATATAAGTTTCATAATTGCCTTTATAAGGGTCCAAATGGTCAACAATTCAGCCAGTGGATGATTAGGGTTTATATATACACTACCATTAATTTTTTTTCAGATTTTTGGGCCTTTTGATATGCATTACTATTTCAATAAAAACTATATTATTGATTTTTCACTAAATAAATAATTTATGCATCATTAATGTATAAGATAATAAGGTAATTAAATAACACTTAAAAACTACAAATAAACTACCGTAATAAAGAAAAAAAATTAGCTTTTAAATTAGTATTTATAACCGAATTTATATTATGTATAACATTATATTAAAAATACTTTAATTATTAAAGTTTGAGTGAGACATATTTCACTTTCCTTTAAATAAAATAAACTAAAGGTCTTAATCAAATACAAGTGGGTTCCATTAGATTCAATTTAGACCCAAGTATGATTTAGGGAAAAATATAATAATCCAATTTTATTAATACAAGTGTTAGGGTAATTTTATAATATTATATTTATCCTTAATTACCCGATTTACCTTTAACTATGGTAAATAAAATTTACCGTAGTTACTATTCATAGTGCCCAAAAATAAAAGGTTTCCTATTAACATAATTTGAACCTACTGATTCCAAATATGGAATCCATTTTTTATAATTCAAATCAGAGAAGTTGTGGAAATTAATTTAAAATCAATCCCGTTGTTAAGAAAATGAGTTTTAAAAGTTAAAACATTGTAAAAGATTGAAATGATTTTACCTATGAATTCAATGTAAAATCAATGATAATAACATAAGTTATATTAAATGGAAAAAATATATTCTATTTATACTTTAAAACCATTCAATATTACAATTTAACCATATAAATTATTGCGATGAAAAAAGTTGTTTTTAATTAAAATATAGCGTGTTTTTACTATTCATTAAAATATGAAAGTTATCAGAAAAATATGAAAAATTTATCCAATGTAAATTTTTATATCCTGATTCCAAAGAAGAATTTTATTTTGTCAAATTTAACTTATAAACATGTCAAAAACAAGATTTAAAGTGGGTTCGCCATTAAAAGGAGGCAAAAATGCATTTTTTGAAAAATACTTATTTTACCCGAAAAAATTATTTTGTTCTCATACCATGTTCTAGAAAATGTGTAAGATGAATAATAATTTTATAAAATTCAAAATTTAGTTAATACTATTCATAACGGATAGTCCATAATAATATTGTAACAATATATCATTGTTTAGTGAAACCTGATATTGCGTACTACACACGCTATCGAGGAAGGTCGTGATTGCGTGTAATGCAAGCCAAGTCAAGGTTGCGTGTAGTGAAAGCTCCATTTGTTGTTGTGTATAACATAATAAAAACTTATTTCATTTATACATCAAACAAAATCTATACATAATGTCACGTAGAATAATTTCTACAAAATGAACTTCAAATTGTGTGTAACACGATCCAAGAATAGTGTTGTGTATACTGTAAGCTAATACGGTGTTGCGTATAGAACAAGCTAATTTTGTTGTAGCATATAACACAAGACATAAATGAAATTAAAAGGAATAATTCTCATAAAATCTCAGGTTGTTACAATTTTTCTTGGTCTTGGAGTATAAATCCTTCTATTCTATTCCTTTCGTGGTCTTCTTAGAAAATATTAGGATTTTCATGACTTTAAATGTAGAGAATAAAAATATGTAGATAACATTTTTTATGTTGTACTTCAAGTTACTGAGGATTTGGGTGCATAATTGTTTTAGAAACACTATTAGGATAGTGGAGTCTCATTGTCATGGGTTTATCCAAGGATACCAGAATCACATGCATTATAGATTAATGACTTCCCAATAGGATTTCATATCTCATTTTGAGTAATGACATATGATTCGGAGCATGGATTTAGTTTTGGAAAAAAATAAAGAAATTTTTTTCAAAAGAAAGGCTTTGAAAAGGAAACAGTTGTTGTATTTTGAAAATGTATTGATTTTCAAAAGAAAAAGTGGTTTGTTTTCAAAATAGAATCATTTAAAGTTGTGGACATGAAGAACCTAAGGAAGGATCCATGGAAGGTGGACCAATCCATCCAATTTCAGAAGTAGAATCCACCCATCTTCCAGGGTGATTTGGAACTAGAGAGGGAATAGGGTTGGCTAAACTGGATGAATCAAATCTTCGAGTTCATTGACACACCAGTGTAATTGAAGGTCAAATTGGAAAATTATATGCTGGAGGATCTTTCATTCTAGTGGTGGGATTTTGTGGTGAAATCTATATTGGATTAGGGATTGAGTTGGGAGAATTTTGAAGAATTTTTAACAAACAATTCTATCCTCACACTTTCAAAATCCAACAAACAATAAACTTTTTCATCCTGAAGTCGGAGAGACTCTATGTAACTGAATATGCAACCCAATTCATTAATTTAGTGTGATTTTCACTAGAAGTTGTAGAAAGTGAGATATTGAAGGCACTCATCTTCAATTCAAGACTCGAGTAGGAGATCTGATTGAAGATTGTAGAACTTTGTATCACAATTTATATGGAGATGGTAAACTGGGCATCAATGGATGAGTAGGATATCTATGGAGCTATAGGAGGAGGAAGTATGATGATACTAATAGGAAATAGTGGGAACTCAATTACTGGGAGAAAAATAAAGATTTAAACCTATTTCTAGAGTGGAAATGGAATTAGGGTCAAACAACTGTATCAATAAATCTTCCTCCAAACCCAAAGGGTGAGTCGGGATATTATTTGTGTGGTTTATTCGACCACATCAATTGAGAGTGTATGGAACAACCTTGATAATTCCAAAACTATAAAAAAAAGGGACATATTCAGTGATATTATCATAGTTCCCCAAGTTCGGGTGATTGGGACACTTCTCAGGTGTTGTAGGCAACATATGCTTCGATAGGGCAGGGCTAGAAGAATCAGACCCAACACCAGACCAGATCTAGCTATGGTGATTCTAGGAACACCATGACTCATAAATAGGAGAAATATTAGTATAGAAACATAGAGAAGAGTTCCATGAAGAAGCAGTTATATGCAGTAGAGTAGGGGGCTCTGTATGATCAGGTTGGATCGTCCACAGTGCGAGGTATGATTATGCTGAATTATACCCTTATGCAAGTGTTGTTTGATATGGGTGAATGACATTCCTTTATTTATTCTCATACTTTTTATTTTCTAATTTTAAAACATGAAATTATTCCTTCTATGATAAAAATATAAACCCATATTGGTGAAAGAGAATGTCGAACCTTCGTGTGTAGGGTGTGTTCTATAACTATTGATGGAGATGATTAGAAATGGGATTTGTTAGTGCTTGAGATAGATGTCATTTATTTAATACTAGGAATTTATTGGTTGACAGTATTCAAGGATCACATCCATTATTATAGTAGGATGGTTAGTTTCACAACTAATGACATTGCTGAGCATCTCTTTAGAGGTCAGAGGGTTGAAAAAACAGGTTCAACATGCTTGTTGGCACCAGAAGCTGGAACGATATCTTATCAGTTGGTGGCCTTGACTTTGGAATCGATGTAAGAAATTGAGGATAGTAGTTTTCCAACAATATTTGATCAATTTACATAAGTGTTTCCTGAAAATTTTTCTGGGTTACCACCTATAAAGGAAGTGTATTTTATGATTGATCTCCTTACAGGGAAAAGTCCTATCTCCCTCCCATATTATATGATGGAACCAACAGAATTAAGAGAGTTGAAAATATAGTTGGAGGATATGGAAATCAAAGGTTTCATTCAGCCAAATACGTCTCCATGGGTAGCACCAGTCTTGTTCATGAAGAAAGCATATGGAACTCTTTGATTTTGCATTGATTATCATAAGCTTAACCAAGTTACAATAAAGAATTGATATCCACTTCCATGAATTGATTATATTTTTGATAAATTAAAGGGAGATCAGTGGTTCTCAAATATTGAATTGCGATCAGGATATCACCAATTGTGAGTTCGTAAGGAATATATTCTAAAGATAGCTTTTAGAAGTAGATATGGCCACTGTGAATATATATTCATGCATTTCGGTCTAATGAATGCACCAATGGTCTTCATGGATTTGATGACCCAGATATTTCAAATATATCTGGACTCTATTGTTGTGGTGTTTTTGGATAACATCTTGATGTATTCAAAGATAAGGGTTGAGCATGAGTAACACCTGGAGACAGTGTCACAAATCTTGAGAGATCTTCATACATATTCTAAACTATTTAAGTGTGATTTTTGGATACAAGAGGTATATTTTATAAGCCATGTGATTTATAAAAAATGTGTTTCAGTGGATCCGGAAAATATTGAAACATTTATCTCTTAGCAACCACTGAATAACATTTTCGAGATACAAAGATTTCATAGTATCACTGGGTATTATCGTCATTTTTTCATGACTTCTTGTGACTAGAATCGCTAATGACAGCATTGAAAAAGAAAAATGATTTTTTCTAGTGGATTGAAGAATTATAGAAGTCTTTTCACGATCTGAAAGTGTGTCTGACATCGGCATGTATCTTGGTTTTTCTTGAACTAGGCTAGGGATATATGTTCTACAGTGGTGATTTGGGATCTAGGTTGGGATGTGTTCTCATGTAGGGAGACAATGTGGTTTCTTATGGTTCAATATAGTTGATAGTGCGTGAGAAGAATTACCCAACACATGATTTGGAGTTATTTTTGGTCCTTCATGTGTTAAAGGCTTGGTGTCACTATCTCTTTGGTGATAAATTCACTATTTTCACTGATCATAAGAGCTTGAACGACATTTTCTCACAAAGGGATCTGAATCTGAGGAAAATGATATGTATGGATTATCACCATATTTTTTACTTTGAATTGATGTACATATCAGGAAAATTCAATTCATCGGATGATGCATTAAGCAGGAATTCATACGCTCAGTTGGAAAATGAAGTTTCAGAGGAGTGGAAGTTGATGTCGGTCTTAGCCAATATGCATGTGGAATGAGAAAACCGAGGTGATGTTACGGTTTCTTCTTCATTTCAATAGTTTCTAATTTGGTAAAAATGGTTAAAGAGGCACATACATCGGATGTAGAATTCTTTCTTATGAGTTTAAAACTCAATGGTGGGGAGACCATTGATGGATAAAAACTTGATGGGACTTCAGTTTTTTGGTTCATAGATCGGATGATTATACCCATCACTTTTTAGGAACAACTTATTCATGCTTACCACCATTAAATATGGGTTGCACATCCAGGGATAAAGAAGATGTATAAGGTGTTAAAGGAGCAGTTTTGGTGGAACGGTATGAAGTGAAAAGTGGATGAGTTTGTTTCAAAATTATTAACTTGTCAGTAAGTTAAGGTGGAACATTAGTGTCTTATGGGTATTTTGTAGTCTTTAACTATTACATTGTGTAAATAAGAGAAGATAGTTGTGGATTTTGTTACAGTTCTCCCAATAATGGTCTGGAAACATGATTCCATATGGGTGATAGTGGATTGGCTGACCAATTCGGCCCATTTCATTCCATTTTTTGAAACTCGTATGGTGAAGGATATGTCCAAAATATATATCCAAGAAGTGGTAAAGATACATGACATACTAGTTTAGATAGTCTCTGATAGAGATATGAGGTTCACAAATCATTTCTATAAATTCTTACAGAAAGCCCTGCGAACTCAGTTGACTATGAGTACGGAATATCATCCTCAGACAGATGGGCAATCAAAAAGGATGATATAAAAATTAGAATACATGTTTTGGGCTTCTATAATGGATTTTGGTGGCTCATGGGAAGAGAACATTCCATTGGTGGAGTTCTCATGTAATAACACTAATCATGATTCAATACATATGGCCCCCTTCGAAGTTTTGTATGGGCTTCCTTTTCGTTCTCCACTATTTTGGGTGGAAACAGGTGAGACCTCATTAGTTGGGCCAAGCCTTGTCCAATAAATGATAGAGAAGGTCCAGTTCATTAGAAAGAGAATAGATATGGCTCAGAGTCATCATAAATCATATGCAGATCATTGTCGAAGACCATTGGCATTTCCGGTGAGTGATCATGTGTTCTTGAGGATCTCTCCAAGGCTTGGACATCATTGTTTTGGGAATAAGGGAAAATTGTCTCCCTAATACATTATCCCATTTGAGATACTAGAATGGGTTATAGAGGTGGAATATCAATCGACACTATGACCATGATTCAGTTTGATGCATAATGTGTTCCATGTATCTCAATTGAAAAAGTATCAGCCTAATCGTAACAATGTGATCAGATGGGATCATGTTGACCTAGAGTCGGACGCTTTATTGGTACATATCCTGGTGTAAATTATGGATAGGCAAGAGAAAGTATTTCATGGAAAAGGCATCATTCTAGTGAAGGTTTTATAGAAACTTGGTCATATTTAGGAAGAGACTTGGGAATGTGGGAAGGAAATGCATGAGCATTGGCCAGAACACTTTCAGGGCAGAGACCGCTTTTAACTTTTCGGGGACAAAAAGACCAATGGTGGGGAGAATGTATCACCATATTTTTTCGGTATGTAACAATAAAATGATTATTTTTGTATGTTTAAAGGTTATTTGGTAAGTTGGGGGAGAATTTGGAGTACTTTTGGATGGTTTTGGGTAAAAAAATGGGTGCACGGTTAGCACATGGTGTGGCCAAACTGTGTGGCCAAACTGTGAAGAGCCAAAACTAATTCCCTATATTTGTTGATATAATTTGGTTTGGATATCTATTTGATCTATTTTAACCCAAATAAACCCTAACACAATTTTTTTCCCCCAAAGTCCAAAGTATGTTCTCCCATTGATTTAGAAGCGACCTGAACATGTTTCTTGGTGAATTGAAGGTTGATTCTTGCGGTAAGTGCTTGATCTTCATCGTTTTCTTCATGGTTTCTTAGATATACACCTCCTTTCATCTCGTTTTCTTATATCTATGCCCCTTGTGGGTATATCTAATATTTTTGAGTCCAAATAAGGTTAGATATGGTGTTTTTCATTAAAGGGGGGTAAATCATGGGTGGTTTCTTGGAATCTTGACCTGGATTCTTGAGTGTTCTTTGTCCGTTGTCAGTTTTCGTTGAAACAAGCAAGGTAAGTGGATTCACTCTCATATCCCCTTGATGTAATTTATTATAATGGATTAAAATTAAGTTTTTGATTCAAATTAAATTGTTTTTTTTCTTATGTACAATTTTTAAAGCCTCTTTAGTGACAGGTGGTGGAAAATGTGGAAAATTGAGGGTTTTTGTGAAAAACCATAGTTTTATATTTTAAATAGGGATTTTTAAATTATGGATCTTCTATATTTTTGTAAAATTGATTTATTTATAATTTTTTTAGTAGATATATGGGTTTTTGAAATTCTTTAATGTTTTGAAATTGTATGGTTGGAAAGTTTCAAATAAATGAGGGGTTTATTGAAACAGGTGAAATTGTTTGAAATTGGTTTTGGTTTTTGGAAAACTTGGTGTGAATATCATATTTAATTACTAAGAATGTATTAAATTTGATTATGTGTCTGGTTCCAAAGTTAAAATGTAACATGGGGAATAATTACCTTGTGATGACTTGGTAGATCGATGAGAAACTGCTCATGAGTATGGAACTGTCATAATGATGCATTCATTTTTGGTAGTTATCATTGTGTGGAGTTTATTGGTTTTAAAAAGTAGTTTTTAGAAAGTATTTTAAAGATTTTTTTAAATTTTTACCTAGATTATATATTTCTAGAATAAAATTTCACAAGGTTTTAGTTTATATTTAGTTATAAACTATTTTGAGAAGTGATTATATTTAGTTATAAACTATTTTAAGAAATTATTTTATATAAACTACCTTATATAAATAGGGATAAATCTTATATAATAGTGGAATGATTAGGGAAGTCATTGGGAATATTCTACTGAGTTTTATACTCACCCATACTTTTTCACTTTGGTGCTTTTGCAGATGTCATCTTCTGGTACGTGGGTAAAGGTATGGTGCAGTAGGTTTTTAGCACTACTTCTTGAGTTTTTGAGTTTTCTAGTGGTGGTGGAGCATGGATATGGTGAATCCTAGAGTATATTGGTTATTTTGGTGCCTTTTTGAGTTATCTTCCACTTTTAGTTTGATTTCTATTTTTCTTCTACTCTAGGAATTTTTTTGGGCTCACTTTGGTATAAAAGATTTTCTGAATTGTCATTATTGTGTTCATGAATCATATATCTGCTATGGATTTTGTTTGTTTGGTTTATATTTTATCTTTAAAAGGGTAAATCTTCCCCTACTGGTCTTTGAAACCCTTCTACATTTATTTCCAGCCTTTGGTGTCTTGCAGATGTCGCCTAAGACCTAGTAATGACTCATTGTGTTCTCAAGCCAATGAGAATGAGTGGTTCATTACACTCAAGGTCATGGATAAGTATTTTAGGATAGTTTCTTTTATAGTTTTTTATATAAATTTTTTCAAGTGGTGTGGAGAAGAGATGAGAGGAGGTTTCCTTTTATAAGTGATGGAACCGGTACACTTGTAATTATTAAGAATATTAAAATATAAAAAAGTAATTTGCTTGGGAAAGTGGATAATGATTGGATAAAGTTAAAATATATGATTATATAAGATCAAAATAAATTCAAAAAATTATATTTAGACATTTTTTTATTTCATTTTAAACTATATCTCTTTAGTTTAATCTGTCAATAACCATTTTAACATTTATCATGGTAATGAATATTTACCTCTATTATTATTAATGATGAGAAAAAATGAAAGTGTAATTATTACCAAATTTATTAATTATTATTATAAATATGGAAAAAAGTTAATAAAATTTAATTCCTATAAGTGGTATAAATTCATTTTAAAAAAAATCATGCAAAACACAGTAAAACCCATTTTTAGAAAAATTCATTTTTAAGAAAAAAACTAAATTTATTCTCATTCCTTTCCTAAGTAATAAACATTAAATTAATTATGTAATATTTGATTAAATATATTATCTAGAAATTTCATTAAAATCATTCATCAATAGTGATTAATTTAATTTATTAAGATAAAAAATGCATTTCATGTATACAAAAAGTTTTCCAAAAAAAACTCTTTTTATTTTCAAATGATTTTATCTTCATTTATAACTAATTAATAACAAATGAATTAATTTTATAAATATGTATTCAATACATTTTCATAATTAATTTAGTTCTATTAATACCCACTAGTCTAATATCTAAGCAGTAACTAAAACATTTAATAATAATGATATTCTAATAGTATATTATGGTTTGTTTAAACTTGGTGTTTCATATAAAGTAGGTTGTCAATGACATAAAAATTATTTAAATATAAACATATCATGAAATACTAGGTAGATTAATTATAACACCCTTATAATAATTTCACCATCAAAATTCTATCACACTAATGCAGTCGACTGAGGATAATTCTGCCTCATCACATCCTCAGGTTCCCACATCGCTTCCTTAAATGTATGGTTTCATCAAAAAACATTGACCAAGTGAGTGGTCCTATTTCAAAACGCTTTCTCTATTTGATCTATAATATACACAATTTTTCTCATATTAGAGATCATTCTCTATTGGTATGACCTATTAGTTAATTACATGTGAAGGTTCAGGGTACTTCCTCATGAGATATACATGGAACACATCATGTACTTGAGATAGATTCAGTGGAAGTTCTAAGAAATATGAAACCATCCTGATATGATCAATAATTTCAAAGATACTGATATATATAGGGATTATATTTCCTTTATTTACAAACCTTACAACCCTCTTCCAATTAGATATTAATAGGAATACATTTCACCAACTTCAAATTATAGATCTCACCAATGATTGTCAATATAACTTTTTTGTTGACTCAGAGATTCCCTAATGTGTGGATAAATGGATCTAACCATATCTACCATTTCCTTGGATAGATCAGGTCCTAATATATTTTTTACTCCAACTTCAACCTATAAAATCAAATTATTTCACTTCCTATCATATAGGGATTTATAAGGATTCATTTGAATGCTTAATGAAGGTTATTGTTGTAAGAAAACTTGACTAGTAAAAGGTGTTAAGACCAACTGCCATTGAAATCCATAGAACATGCTCTAAATATATCTTTTATATTTTAAATAGTACTTTAAAACTAACCATATGTCTAAGGATGATATGTAGTTTTGAATTTAAACTCTATATTTAAGTCTTGTCAAAGAATTATTAAAAACATTGAGGTAAACTTTGGATCTCGATTAGATATGATTAAGAGTGGTACACCATGAACATTACAACTTCCTTAATGTATAACCTAATTGGTTGACAAAGATATAGATCTTCTCTAATAGAAAATAAATGGGTTGATTTTGTATGGTGATCGATTAAAACCCAAATAGAATTGTTCCATTTGCATGTCTTTGGGAGTCTCATAATAAAATACATGGGGATTTTTTTCATTCCAATTCTTGTATAGGAAATGGTTGTAAGATCCCCTTATAATTTTTTCTCTCATCCTTAACTTGTTTACATACTATACATTGAGATACATACTCTAAAAAATATATTTTTATGTTTTCCCACCATAAATACTCTTTCACATCTCTATACATATTCATACTTCTAGGATGGATAGATAATGATGAACTCTGAGCTTTATCTAATAGATCCTTTTTCAATTATGGTATTGATGGGACACATTCTCTATTCCTAAACCTTATAATTATATTAAAATCATTGTTAAAATCAGGAATATTACTCACATTCTTCTGTAATTACACAAACCCCTTCTATTTATCTTTCATCCTTACATGGATTGATGGTTGAAAATTAATCTAAGAAATACATGATCTATTACAATTCATCATTATTTCAAGATCTATTTTTCAAAATCCATATGAATTGGTTGGTACATTCTTTTTTCACATGATTCCTACTAGTTCCATCCATTGAATAAAACTAAAAAATTAGTATGAGTATCAAACATAATTAATAAGAGTAATAAATCATATGAATATGAAAATAAATAGTATGATATCCTAAATTATGACATTATTTTTCAACCTATGAAACTTTACATTCACCTCATATCACTGTGGATTATAATGGGTTTATATAGGTTATATCCTATTATATTCAAAATAACAACATCTATAAAAATAATTAAATTTTCCTATGATAGTGAATGAGGTGACCCGAGCATAGCATATATAAATATTTCATCATTTTAGATTAATATTCAATATATTTCATAATATTACATGACTGAGGACTGTTTTTAGTGACTTTAATGGAAAGATAAATAATCATCTTATTTCATGAAAGATCTTCAAAATCTACAAAAAAAATTCTCACATAGTACACTTCTTAAACATGACCTAATTAAACCCATTCTTCATAACCTATAGAAAGAAAACATAATAAAGGGTGAGCTCATATGCTTAGTAAGGGTAAACATAGGAGATATCAGTTAATGATCATAAGTGAGCATAAGATAGTCATAAGGGTATAATAACATGATCATAACTTGGGAAATACATACTCAATCAGTCAAAAATCATTAGTTAGGAATCATGGAATGAGGCTTTGTTATAACAAAATACATAAGTCATAAGAGTGAGAAATAATCAAAAATCAACCATGATCTATCAGAACATATCATAAACATAATACATAGGTCTGTGAAAAACATATAATAATAGAAAATCATTTCCTTAGTAAAGGTTCAATTACAATATGTGTGGTACAAGATGATAAAATCCTTCATAATTTCATCATAACATAACTCATGTAAAGAAAATAGGTTTTATAAAGATTTTATCAAAACTTAATTAACATATGGGAAATAAATGGGTTTCATGGAATCTTCCTTAAATCATCTTCAACATATTCCATACATAGAATTAAAGTTTTTGGTATCATAATATTATATTCCTAGTAAAGCATAAGAATTATTAAAGTATGTTAACATAGATGAAAAATACCTTTATAATATCATTTTAGAATTTCTTTGAAAATAGGTAAAATATCCTTTTCTTTTGGTATCTTTAAAAAATAAAAATTCCAAAAATATTGAGAAAAAATTCTTTGAAAATATATAAGGAAACATTTCTATGAATCTTAAAATAAATTAATAGATGTGATGGTTGGAAAATCCATTCATGGTGTAAACATTAAAACAAATATTTATTTCACACATTTTGAAAAAAAAACTCCAAAAGTACATCATTCAAAATAATAAAATAAGATTCATTTTAATAATTTCAAAATAAATTAAAATATAGTTTAAAATTAATTTAAATATTTATTTTATCATATAAAATAACATTCCTGAAATCATTTTATAGAATATAGACATGGAAGTGAAAGTTCATCAACGAAAGAGAAAATATGTTTGGTTTTTATTAAAAACATTTTCTCAATCAGTTTAAGTACCAAAGTGAGAAAATTGGTACTATTTATTGAAAATACAAGGAATAACTATAGTATAAGAAAATATATGGGTCTTAAAGTATAATATCTATATAATTTTCCTCAATATAAATTTAGCATAGATAATCTCCAACAAAATGAGATTGTAACTTAAACCCTTTCCTAAAGTTTCATCACGTTCAAACATCATATATAATAAATATAGATTTATTTTAAATCTATTATATAATAATATTAATTCATAACATACTTTATTTAGTTCATTTATAATTTATAATTATCCTTTTATTAATAATTTCTTCATTAAAATGGACATTCGGGTGAAAACTAGTTTGTTTTTCATGCATGTTTTAGTTTGATGGTTCTAATTATTGTATATTGGTCATGGTTTCATCATCTACTAAATATTAATGATTTAATAAGTATAATATTTATTCATTATATAAACTTTTATAACCATTCATATAAAGAGGTGGTGAAAAATTAATTACATCACTTCATGGATACAGTTGTTTGTATGTACGCATGAATGGTGCTTCCACATTTTGATGGAAGGAATGAAAGAAAGGTAAATAATATTTCAACTTTATAGAATTGTAACTATATAATTGATATCATATATATTCATTAAATACATCTTTATTACCATACATTTAAATAGAAAATTAAAAAATAATCACATTGCTTTATGAGGTGGTAGTCCACATGTACACATGAGCGACATTATCATTTTCCAACAGATGCAAAGGCTGCAGAAAATGGTTATAAAATTAACATAAAAACATATTAGTATAGTAAAGATACCAATTAAATCAATTAATATGGTTATAGAATATTTGGTGGATCTTTAATAATAAATAAACCTGAAAAATATCGGTAAGAATGTATACCTATTATTCGGGTATCCTCCTCTGAAAAGAACCTTAAGGTTTCTTGGATGGGTTTCTTGGGAAGAAAAAACATAAAGGTAATATATAAGGATGTTTATAGATTATTTGGGTATATATTTGTCAATATAAATGGATAAATTGGTGTGGAGAAGATATGAGAAGAGGTACCCTTTTATAAGTAAGGAAGTGGTATACTTGTAATTATTAAGAATATTAAAATATAATAATCACTCTCTTGGGAAAGTGGATACCAATTGGATAAAGTTCAAAAATATGATGATATAAAATTAAAATAAATTAAAAAAATGATATTTATATAAGTTTTTAGTTCATTTTAAACCTTATATATTTAGTTTAACCCATCATTAACCCTTTTAACATTTACAGTAGTAATGAATTTTTAACACAGTTACTATTCATAATGACTAAAAAAGAAAATGGAATTATTACCACATGTTTACTTGATGATTAAGAATATGTAAAACATTTTATCAAATTAAATTCCTGTAATTTTCATAAATTATTTTTAAAATAAGTGTGAAAAATGTAACGAAAACCATTTTAGGAAAAATGCATTAACCATTAAGTAAATGTTAAAATATTTTTTTAAATATATTATATACACATTTCATTAAAATCATTCATAAATAGTGATTAATTTAATTTATTAATATAAAAACACATTTAGCATATAAAAATAGTTTTATAGATAAAACATCCCTTTTTTACTTTCAAATGATTTTATTTTAACTTTGTAACCAATTCATAACCTATGAATTCATATTCTACATGTATAAATAAATTTTTTTCATAATTTAGTTAATTATATTCATACCTTCCAATCCAAAGGCTTTGTGATAACTGATAAATTTAATAAAAATATTTTAGAAGTGTATCATAGTTTTTCTAAACTCGGTATTTCTTGTAAAGAAATATATAAAAGACATAAAATTTATTTAAAGAAAAATATATCCTAAAACTTAGGGTGTTACAACCCTTTAGATGAAAATTTATTGATGTAATTCATGGTTTCATGCCACACCCAACTTTCACAAAGCCTATTCCATGGAAAACCATTTGATGCCTCATTTCACAAAACATACTTTCATAAAAGGGGAGGTCATGTGGAACCCACACCCTTCTGATATGGATTTATTAATGAAAAATCCATACACATAACCTATATAATTAACTTTTATTTCCATATAATTTTCACCAAGAGTAGTTTGGTCATCCCCAATGTCTTTTTCTCCTAATCATAAGTATTAGAAGGTAGTTTATGATTAACTCAATGGGTATCCTTCCTATCCTTTAGAGGGACTCAGGAATCACATGTGTAAGTTCTACACATATCCATGTTGTATCTAGGAATAACACAAGTAACCTTATCCCCCCACCCCCTAAAATATCCTTCCTTCTCTCAAAATAGAACTCAGGTAGCTTAATGCGTAAGCCCCATTCTATTCTTTGATACATCCCCTTTATGTCATAAGAATCATTACCGCATAAATTTAAACTATATAGATCATTCCTATTACATTGATTTAAATATTTTTCCTCAGAATACATGGGTTTTTATTCTTTTTCCAACAGGATACATAAGATTTCTTCCCTAATATTGAATCCCAAATCCCCAACAACCTTTTCATTCCATCTCCACGTTGAGAGATAATAAAACATGAAGTGCCCTATAAAATCCTCAGCCTTCTATAATGTCCCCATTGGACTTTAGAATGTGCCTTAATTTATGTGATGAGCCTATGTTTATCCATCTCCATTGTACATTAACATTTCCCCACCCTTATCTAGTGATCCTAAGTGGGATCTCTCCTCGTGTGATTAGTATAAGGTGTCCTACATGATGATCATTGGACATCCCCACTTTCCTGATTCATCATAAACATATTACTAGATTATTATCCAAGGTTTCTTTATATGATGAGAAAAATATGCCTCATGTTATTAGAATAGTATTCCTCTAGTGATGATCTATATATTCCTTAGGTGATAAGTTAATCAATATTATAAAAAAATAATGTGATCTCTATATCCTCCCCTTAGGTTTCAATAATAGGACACCTTGTGTGATGAGCATAGGATTCCTCTAGTGATGATACATGAATAAATTAGGAAAAAAGCCTAGGATGCCATATTTTATGATCATATGTTTCTTTGTGTGATAAGTTTTACATTCCTTGTCTAATGAGCATGATTTTCCTCCTATGGAAAGAACAGGATGCCTTGGGAGACAAACCTAAGATTCATTATCTAATAAACATAGTATTACCTCATGGAATATCTCAAGGAAGATAAAAAACAAATTCCCAAGTTTCCCAATAATGTTGGATAAACTCATCCTCTATAACTGAAGTTGTTCACTTTGTTATGGAATCCAGTGAATTAATTAACTGATGTCCAAATCAATATGACAATGGAAATGGTATTCAAAAGCATGTCATAAATCTATGAGGGTTACCCATACTAGGAAATGAACTCTATGGAGGGAAGTACTTACATACCATAATCCTACTTCAATCAAGGTTCTAACAATATTGACCCCCATTGGTGGGAGGACACCCAACTTTGGATAGTAAGAATAAAAGAAATATATCATGGAAATATTAGGCATAACCTGAGAAAATTTGTCACACCTAAACTCAACACCTTTTGGTCACAGTTAGTTTATTTATACTTGAACATTTTTTAGTTCAAATTTTATTGTATTAAAAATCAAATGAAATTAAATTAAAACTAAAAAAAAGAAGAAAAAAAGTTAAACCCTAACTATTCCATCTCCCCCTCCACACGTGGCCGACCCCCCTCCCCCCACCCCCTTCCCCATCCCACTCATGTGGATCCTTACGGCGTCCTCCATCTATATGGTGAGATTCTCTCCGAAGGATCCTCCATGTCACTTGACTATCTCCCCCACTCCTCTCCCACCCTGCACGCGCGCAGCACCCCCTCTGGAAGCTCCTTCAGTGAGCACACCTTCAGCCTCTCTCCCTTGCACGACCTTGTAGGTGCCCTGCTCCCACTCGTGCAACCCTGCTGGTGCCCTCATTCCTCCTTCATGCCACCTCCCTCTGGTGGCCACACCCTCTTCCCCTCTGGGTAAGGTTATTCTTCTCCTTCTTTAGGGTTTTGGTTTTTCTAGTGGGTAGGGTTGCATTTTGAGGGTTAAATCTTGATCTGTTTGGTTTTATGTTGTTTATTAGGGTTCTATCTTGTCTCTTGAAGGGGGGGTGATGTGTGGTTAGAGTTCCACATCAGTTTTAAGGGATTTATCAACCCGAGGTAGGTGGTTCCTTACCTTATAATTTTTAGATGATTTTATTTTTTTTTGTTTAATTAATTTTAACATGTTTTATACTTTGATTTTATGGTGCGCAGTAAAATTTTGAGATTTTTTTGCATGCTTATGTGATGGGAATGAATTTTTATAAAGGAAAATGGCTAGATTTTCTATATTATTTAAATAGGGTTTGCTAAAAAGGGTTTTATGGCTTGTGTGAAAGATTCTAAATATTCTTTCATGGGCACTTGAGGTGCATGTGCATTGAAAAGTGATTTTTAATGAAACTTGTATCATTTGGGCATGTTATCCTTATTATGTGCTTTTGAATATAAATTTTGAATTTTTTAAATGATGAAAAACTTATTTTAAAAATGGTATTAGGGTATTGTATAATAATTAAAGGTCTTGGCCCATTGAATTGGTTGGTTTTAATTGTGTGTTTTCCTTATGATTGTTAAATAGAAATTTATGAATTGTGTAAGTGGTGGTGAAAGCATTTGAAATGAGTTTTTAGTGTGAGTAAAATGGAAAATGGATTAGTATTGGCATGTAGTTCATTTGTGATATTTTTAGTATGGGTTTTGAATTTATTAAATAATTATAATCTTGTTTTTAGTTTTTGGTAAATTTTTATAGAGTGTGTTGGACCTCTCTGCGGTGGTTTTGGGTTGTGAGCATTGATAATGCATATATGTACATGCATAGGTAAGGTATATATATATATATATATGCCCTCTTTATACATATTCCCTCATGGTTCGGGGAATATTTTCAATTTGTCTAAGGGTATTTATATATATATATATATATATAAATTCATGTGTGTGTATTCATCAAGGTTTGATTCGAGTGGTCATTGAAAAATAGCGACATATTTGAGGTTGTTTCACTATGCCTGACCCTTTAATTTGAATTCAATAATTTCTTTATTGTTTTAAAAATATTTTTTATATTTATGTAGTATATGTATAATCTATGTGATATGGTTGTGATTGTTAGAAATGGTTCTCCATTTGTTTTGCATAATTTATCTATGTTTCAAATGTGTTCTTTTCTTGTTGTTATATTCTCTCGGCCCTATTTGGAGAATGAATTGCATTTCTAATTCTCAATTTTAAATGTTAAATATTTAAAAGTGGCCTCCTAAATGGTATGAGAGTATGAAGAATTTCCATGCATATTTGGCATGTGTATAATAGTTATGCAAGATGTCTTGAATGAATATGGGTTAGCGTGTGATTTTAAAAAGGTGGAATTTTATGTTTTGGATAGTTTGGAAAACGGTATTGCTTTTTGTATGAATTTTATTTTAATTGTTAATTTTCATTTATTAAATGTTTTGATTTGTTTTAAGCATTTTTTATAGATTTCTTTTAAATGTGTGGTGCCTTGGTTGTGAAATTGTATTTTTAAGAAGATTTTGGAACATAAATATGTTGATGAATAGTGTTTTCTAAATGATAATGTTCTTCATAAATTAATGGGGCTTGTTTGTAACTTTTATAATGGTTTTAAAATTTAAAAAAAACCTCTTGAGGCATTCCTCCTAGTTTTAGAAATTTAATGCAAGTGTTAATGTGTTATTTGTGATATTTTCCTTATGTAGAGGCTTATACAATGTTGTGTGGATTAAATGGGGGAAAGCGCTTAACGAGGGAGATAGGTGGTTGGATGTTTAATGGGTTTTTGTATAAATAAATTGATTTGTTTATAAATGTTTTCTTGATAAAACCTCAACACCATTTGAAATAAAGCCCATGGGTATCCCTAGGTACCAAGTTGGGAAGACTAGGACTAGTATGTTAGATGATATGGAAGTGGCTCATCCCAGTTTCATCTAGAAACATTGACAATTACAACACTAACTAAATGATTATGATGATCGGATACAAATAGGTTATGGGGGTGTCCCCTACTAGTTGCTCATGCATGAGAATGCTGATGGTCGTGATTTCTAATCTATGTTTCACTGAGGTACAAGGATCTTGGGTCCCTAACTAACACTAGCTACTTAGGGATTTACCATGGTTCTTCTGATGTGATTTTCATTTTAGTTGTTTCATTCTTGTTCTTTATTTTGTGAAAACCTTATTTTAATCTAAATTTGTTTCATTTCATTTGGAAATGTTAATGCATGCTTGGAACCTTTTTTAAAATGTAGTGGAAGATAAATTATATTTTTGAAAATAAAAACTTGTTACTTGAATTTGGAAAGAATGAAAAACATTATTTTATTGTTTATTATTTTCAAACTATCATGTTTTGGGTTTCTTTTTTAAGGTAAGAGAATAGGGAATTGTTTACCCTTGGCATTTCTACTAAGCATCTTAGTACTCACGCCTAATTTATCTTTTTAGTTTTAGGTTCTTCTATTTTTATCACTCTTGGGGCGAGCATGGTTCTAAGTTTGTAGGTGACCCATGAGGTCACTTGAGGTATCTTTATTTTCCTAGTTTAGTTATTTTCCCAAACCCATTTCATTTGGTTTATTTTTATTTATTTATTTATCTATTTTTTATGGGTCAAACCATTCTTAAATATCTTGTTTTGATACCCAGAACTATTTGTTAGACCATGGGGATCGACAATTCCCTATGGGCTTTATTTCGGATCGACTCAGGTGACAAGTTCAGGTTTGACCTGGGTTGGTTAGTGAGAAAATAGTATTGGAGGAGGTTATGCTCTTTTGATCTTGTTCCTTGGGTAAAATTCTAGGTAGATAAGATCTAGGATTGTGTGTACTTGATGTTCTGGTTATGAGTGTGGTTCTTAGGTATCACACCTCGTGATGAGACCTAAGTCACTAGGGTAAGTTGGGTTTCATCTGAGTCTTTTTATCCTTGTGGTTGTTCGCTATTTGGGAAATGAAATGGGAGTTAGGACAATGGTCTCAGTGAGCTCACAGGGCCTGGAAAAACATGTGTATTTGAGCATATTTTCCTTGAACACTCTTTGTGATAGTGGTGTGACTAGTGTGTGTCCACCAACCATATGTATGAGTCACCCATTGACACTAGTTTCCCCTTGATTTGTTTAGTATCTTTATGGGTATTGGAAAATCATTTTGAACAATCTTGTTTGAAAATTGTGGAAACTAGTTTTTAAAATGAATATGGTTTTGAGTGAATGAGGTTGGGTCTATCGGGATTGGATTTTTATAACCAAAACTTGTGGTTTATAAAAAATAGGTTGTTCAGAAAGAGGGTAATTTATTTTCGAAAGGGTTTTGGAAACTTGTTTCAAATAAGAAAATATGAGTTTTTAATTAAATGGTTATTGATGAAATGGGATTTTCTGAAATGCTGAAAAGTGTTTTGACTGGAATGAAATGTTTTGTAATTGATGTGTAGAGTTTGAAAATGGGTTTTTATTTGGTAATTAGGGGTATTTTTAAAAGTTTATGAATTTTTAGAAACCTATTTTAAATTAGGATAAATGAGTTTTAAAATCAGTGGGTATGGGTGAAATTATGTTTTTTGTGAAATCAGAAGTGTTTTAAAGTGAAATGAAGAGTTTTGAAATTGATGTGTAAGATTTTAAAGTAAATTCTTATTTGAATGAATGGTGTTTTTCGGAAAATTTTTTGTGATATTTAAAATGGGTTTTGAATTTTTGACTATAGATTTTGATAAAATGGAAGTGTGGGTTGAATATTTATTTTGGAAGGTGAAAATGGTTTTTTTACCTTTGATACTCACATGGGTGACCACATGCATGTAATATATGTGGGAAGTGTATTGGTTCCCAGTTTGGAATGAGGAAGGTCATGTATGAGACTTCATGAGGTACCATTGGTGAATGTGAAACCCACCCATCCTATTTTATTTTCAATGGTGTTTTTAAAGAAAATATGGAGTGATATGTAGTATATAGTTGTGTGGTGTGTTTATTTATGATTTGGGATTGTTACTTGAAAGGTATTTTAGGATTGAATACTCTTCTTGTTGGGAGATTTTTGAAGTTTCTTTTTGTCAGTGAGTCAGTTTGAGACAATGGTTAATGGGTTTTTCTGGAAAAATGTTTTAGATACCTTTGACTAGGTTCCCTTTTGTGCATTTGGTGTCTTTTTTTTGTATGATTTGGACAAAGGGAATGTTTAAATAGGTCTTTGTCATTTCCTTGTTGGCTAGTTAATTCCCCCATAAGGAATTTATACATATTCAAAATCTAGCCATAGGTGATTCACCATTGGAAGGTCCTCTAGCTGATCAAGGTAGGAACTCTCTTCTTTTTTGGATCAAACATATCCTCTTGTAGTGGAAGAGTGGATACAGAATGAGATTAAAGAAATAATAATTTCTTGAGTTTCTTGAATCACCAAAGGTGAAGTTGGGAATCTTTAAGCCTAAAGGTCTTTACTGGAAGTGGTGAAAGGAATTCTAGTGAGGAAATTGGAAAGAAGTCTGGGTTTTTGGTGCAGCTTGTTGTCTTAAAGGACCTTTGGACTTTTCATTGGTTTCGTTTAAGAAAGGGTTCATGCTAGGAAACCAGTGTGGCAAGTTTGGTCTTAAAAGGTTGTTATGGACATATGCAGGAATTTTGTGATACTTGGGACTCAGTTTAAGGCCTTATCCATGTAATTTTTCAATCAGTTTCAAGGGTCATGTCTTGTGGAATTTTATAGAGTTATGTTCTCTTTTAGATGAAAATGTGGATGTTGTGGAGCCTTTTGAGAGATTCTTTTTTAATAGAAGCATGTTCCTTTTATGAGAATTACTAAAATTCTCCATTCTAAATGAATGTTCCTTCTAAGTGACCCTTATTTCATTGTTTCTTGTTGGGGGTGAAAGGTATAATCCTTTAAGTTCTTATCAAGGTGAAGTATCATGTAGAAACCAAGTGAGTCTTGAGATGTGTGTGTTCTGTTGTTTATTTCTAATTATAGTGCAGTTATGTGTGGAACCAGAATAAGAAGATCCATACAAGAGTATTTAATGCATGACTATGAGGCAGAATATTCTTCAAACATCAAGAATCCATCCATAGGATCTAGATTGAAGCTGGTGCACATTCAGGACCCCCTAGGGGGTGTAAAGGACCTTGTAATAGTGTATGTCCTTAGTATGGGAAATAGAGATAGTTTGGACATCCAATGTAGTTGTCTCGTTCTGAGTGGCCCCATTTGGTGAAAAAGGACATAGGGACCCTATTTCTTTATTGTGTGTCATGTGGGTGGAAGATTTCCTCCTTAGTTATAAGGAATCAAAATTGTCTCATTTTATTGAACCTTAATGCTTATACCCTATTGTATTTAAACCTCTGTTTGGTGGTCCTTGTATGGATAGCCTTATAGATCAACCTCTATTTTGGTTTGGTCTTGTCTAATGATGGTGATTTCTAATGGGATTAGTGAATCATGTGGTTTTTTCAATTTGGTTTATATTCCCTTTCATCGAACCCCTTGGGTGGGGAGTTTAATATGTGTTGGATGTCATTATCAGTCTATGTTGGTTGGTGTAGGAGTTCTCAAGTAGGCCCATGTCGTGCTCCCATGCTAGCCTACACAAGTTAGGGGGTAGTTTCTTTCTAATGGTGGGGAGACCCACTATGGTTATCACTAGAATTCCTCTAAATTGAATCAATGTTAGACTATCTCTTGTGGTGGGGAGTCTATTTGGGCCTCCCATATTGGTAACCCGATTGTGCTTCTGATATTGACTTGGAAATGGGTGATCTTGTTTACTTATTTCAAGATAGTGGTGAGGTTTTCATTGATAATGTTTTAGGTGCTTTAGTTTAAGGGGTTTGATTATGTGTTTTATGAATTATTTCCCTTTTTATCAATCAACTAGAGGTGTTTAAACTTTTGGGGGTGGGTGGAACCTAGTGGGGATTTCATTTTGGTCCCCTGAGTTCGATTTGTAAGTATATTTTTCTATTGATAGTGTTCTATTATTCTTCTCATTTTATGTTCATTGGTAATATCCTTAAGCAGTGAAGGAAAGTTGGTTTTTTCTTTTGGGTTAAACATTAGAATGGAATTCTGGGGGTGGAGAGCATTAATGGTGGGGATAATTGTCACACCCCAACCTGAAACCTTACGATCACAGTTAGTTTATTTATATTTGAGTCTTTTTTTAGTTCAAATTTTATAAAATTAAAAATCAAATGAAATTAAGTTAAAAATAAAATAAATAAATAAAGTTAAACCTTAACTATTCCTTCCCCTCTCTCCATGCATGGCTGAACCACTCCCATTCTTTATCCCACTCATGCAGATCCCTCTGGTGACCTCCCGCTCCTCAGCAATCTTCCCTCCAGAGGCTCCTCCATCCCACGTGACCATCTCCCCCCACTCCTCTCCCTCCCTAAACACATGTGTAGTGCCCCCTATGGTGACTCATTTCAGCAAGAACACCTCTGGCCTCTCTCCCTCATGAGACCCCACTAGCACCCTGCTCTCCCTCATGCGACCTCATCGACGCCCCCCTTCCTCCAGCGCGCCACCTCCCTTCGGCAGTCTCACCCTCTCCCCCTCCGAGTAAGGTGTTTCTTCTCCTTATTTAGGGTTTTGGTTTCTCTAGTGGGTAGGGTTGTGTTTTTAGGGTGAGATATTTATTTGTTGGGTTCGATGTTATTGATTAGGGTTTGATATTATCTCTTAAATGTGCCATAGAGTTTCGGTTAGAGTTCTACATAGGTTTTAATGGATTTATCCACCTCATATAGGTGGTTCCTTGACCTAGAATTTTTAGATGATTTTATTTTGTTTGTTTAATTAGTTTTAACAAGTTATGTACTATTATTGTGTAGTGTGAAGTAAAATTTTGAGATGTTTTTGCATGATTATGTGATGGAAATGAATTTTTATAAAGGAAATGGATAAATTTTGTGTATTATTTAAGTAGGGTTTCCTAAAAAGGGTTGTATGCCTTCTGTAAAAGATGATAAATATGTTTTCATGGGAACTTGAGGTGTGTGTGTGTGTTGAAAAGGTATTTTCAATGGAACTTGGACCATTTGGGCATGTGAGCCTTATTTTCCTCTTTTGAATATAAATTGTAAATTATTTAAATGATGAAAAATTTGTTTTAAAAATTTTCTTTGGATAGGTGTGGGTTATTAAAAGGGTTAAACCCATTAAATTGGTTAGTTTTAATTGTGTGTTTTCCTTGTTATTGTTAAAGAGAAATTTATAAATTGTGTAAGTGATGGTGAAAGCATTTGAAATGAGTTTTTAGTGTGAGTAAAATGAAAAATGGATTAGTATTGGAATGCAGGCCTTTTATGCACTTTTTAGTGTGGGTTGTGAATTGTTTAAATAATGGGGGTCTTTTTTTGAGTTGTTGGTAAATTTTTAGAGTGTGTTGGACCTCACTGCGGTGGTTTTAGGCTGTGAGCATCTAGAACACCTATATGTACATGCATAAGTAAGGCATATATATATGCCCTCTTTGTACATATTTCCTCATGGTTCAGGGAATATGTGAAATGAAATTGGGGTTATTTATGTGTGTGTGTGTGTGTGTGTGAGTTTCAAAATGCATGTGCATGTATACACCAAGGGTCGGTTTGAGTGGTCGTCAATAAATAGTGGCATGTTTGATGTTGGTTCCCTGTTCCTGACCCTTTAATTTGAATTCAATAATTTCTTTATTATTTTAAAAATATGTTTTATATTTATTTAGTATATGTATAATCTATGCAATATGGTTTTGATCATTAGAAATGGTTCTGCATTTGTTTTTCATAATTTATCTAAGTTTCTAAAGTTTTATTTTCTTGTTGTTATATTATATCAAACCTATTTGGGGAATGAATTGAATTTATAATCCTAAATTGGTTTTAAATGTTAAATCTTTAAAAGTGGACTCCTAAAAGGTTTTGAGAGTGTTAATTATTTACAAGGGTATTTATCCTATGTATAATAGTTATGCAAGCTGTATTGAACGAATATGGGTTAGTGTGTGATTTTAAAAGGGAAAAATTTATTGTTTTGGTTAGTTTGGAAAAATTTATGGTTTTTTGTATGAATTTGATGTTAATTAGTAATTTTCCTTTCTTAAAGTGTTTTATTTGTTTTAAGAATGTTTTCTAGCTTGATTTTAAATGTGTGGTGCCTTGTTTGTGCAATTATATTTTTAAGAATATTTTTTAACTTAAAGATGTTGAGCAATAGTGTTTTCTAATTGGTAATGTTATTTGTAAATTAATGGGGGTTGTTTGTCACTTTGATAATAATTTGAAAATTTGTAAAACCTCTCTTGAGGAATTCCCCCAAGTTTGAGAAATGTGATGCAAGTGTTAATGTGTGATTTGTGATATGTGCCTAGTGTAGAGGCTTGTTCAATGTTGTGTGGCTTAAAAAGGGGAATGTGCTTAAGGAGATAGATTAGAGGTGGGATGTTGAATGGGTTTTGGGATAAAGAATTTGATTTTTTCATACATGTTTTCTTGATAAAACCTCGCCTACATTTGAAATAGAGCACATGGGTAAACCTGGGTACCTAGGTGGGAAGACTAGGACTAGTGCTCTAGATGATATAAAAGTGGTTTGTCCTAGTTTCATCTAGCAGGATTGATGATTACAACACTAACTAAATGATTATGATGATTGGAGACCACTAGATTATGGGGGTGTCCCCTAATAGTGGCTCGTGCATGATAATGTTGATGTTCATGGTTACTAAGCCACATTTCACTGAGGTATGAGGATCCTGGGTCCCTAACTAACACTAGCTGCTTAGGGATTTCCCACGGTGCTTTTGATATGATTTTCATTTCAGTTGTCTCATACTTTTTCTCCCTTTTGTGAAAACCCTATTTTACTCTAAATTTGTTTCCTTTCATTTTGAAACGTTAATGCATGCTTCAAAACTTTTTTAAAATGTATTGGAAGATAAAATATCTTTTTCTAAATACAAACTTATTACTTTAATTTTAAAAGAATGAAAAACATTATTTTATTATGTCTCATTTTCAAACTAGCATGTTTTGGGTTTCTTTTTAAAGGTAAAGGAATAGGGCATTGTTTACCCTTGGCATTCCTACTGAGCATATCGGTACTCACGCTTACTTTATCCTTTTAATTTTAGGTTCCTCTAGTTGCATCTCACTTAGAGCGATCATGGTTATGAGTTTGGGGGTGACCTGTAAGGTCACTTGAGGTATGTTTCATTTCCTATTTTAGTTCTTTTCTAGCTTCCAATTTGTTTAGTTTATTTTTATTTTTTTATTTGTCTTTTATTTATGGTCCAAACCATTCTCAACTATATTTTTTTATTCCAAACACTATTTTCTATCTTGTGCGGATTTGGAATGCCCTTCGAGCCTTATCACGGATCGACTCGGGTGACTTGTTTAGGGTCGACCTGGGTTGGTTCGGGATAAAATTAGTCTTGACAGAAAGTATCAAAAATAGTAATATGAGGGAGATTTTTAAAACCATGATTGATTGATGATGTTGAAGTTTTATTTTTTGAGGTTATATCCATTATCAATATGTTTATGTGAATTAAAGTCAAAGTCTATTATAGTTGGGTTATGAGGATGGTCCTAATGAAGTTATCTATGGATGATGAATAATATCATGAAAATGGGAGATTGATGTATAGAGTTTATACCATTAAAATAATCCTAATAATCTTACATAAGTTGGAAAAGAATTTTGAAAATGAACTAATGCTACTTTTTAGTAATCATCTTATACATCTAATGATTATTGAGATAGTCGTAATGTGAAAGATAGGTGTTGATAATTATGGGAAACTCACTATCTGCAACATGATACATGTTAAGTTCAGAGGTTGGATAAAGGTGAGATTAAATAATTCAATATGGAATTAAAAATACTTATACAATCTCAAAACATATATATACAAGGATTTATTATTTAAAAAATAATGGAATATGCATTTTCCTCATTATTAGAAAAGGAATATATATTCCAAGTTAAAAAAGGATCCAATCCTCAACAATAGCACCACCCAAGAATTCTTCCATCAAAAACAGTGACTAAGATAAAATTTGGAACCAATTGAGAGTGGCTTTGGAGGTGAAGAGAGGTATAACAAGTTAGTGCAGGTATAATGAACATGGGCTTGTGCTAGGGTAGATCCAATATATAGGGTAAAATAATAGATTCATGGGCGTGGTATGGGTTGTAACTATGGGAGGGAAATAACAGATAGTCATGTGCCTATATTGATATAAAATTTTCCTCCAAAAGTATAAATTTATTTTGGATTCAGCGAGTGTACTACTATTAATAGTTTTAAAAAGGTTTGTGGTTTTAATTGGAATGACATCATTGTGAGTTGTTTTAAACCTCATGAGAAAAAAGTATATTATTCAAAATTATTTATTAGGAATTTAATTTATTTCATCATAATATTGATGTTATACATATTGAGAAGTTTTTTTGTGAAAATTTGATCTTCACATTACTTAATGATCATATAAAATCAAAGGACCTTATTAATGCTCAGAAGGACTTACAAACAATGAATATAAGGAATGATTTATGATCAGATGAGATTGGAAAGTATGATCTGAAAATTTTTACAATAAAAAATAAGGATAAATATATATTCTTTAAAATTTTAAAACCACTGAAAATATTTGATGGGTATTCAAGTAACATCTCAAGGTGTGTAGAATTCAATCATGATATGTTATATGTCTTAAAAATTCATGATTCATGTATTTTTTTATGGAATTTAATACCATTGGCATTGCATACATTGTTACCTGAATAGGTTACTAAAGTTATACTCCAATTTTATACATTCTTTAGAAAACTATATAATAAAACTATACAACCATGTGATCTTGAAAATATTTATGATATATTTTTACTAACACATTGTGTAATGGATATGATCTTTCCTCCATAACTTTTTACTCCCATGATGTATTTAAATATTCATTTGGTCAAGGAAACTAAGTTATTAGGTCCCATACATTTATCAATGAATGTATCCAATTGATAGGTAATTTATTTATATGTTTTTTATATTAATTAAACCATTATTGACACTTAATTAAATACATAATCATGTTTTATTCATTTTATTTCACAGATACCTTAGTCATTTGAAATCATATGTGAAAAATAAACATCAATATAAAGGATCAATTTTTGGAGTCTAATTAAAATAAGAGTATCTTAGTTTTTTTTTATAGATGCTTGGATGATATGAAGACAAGATTAAATCGATTTAGATGTTTTTAAGACAAATCGAATCAATATCAACTACATGGGAAATCAAAAATATTTCATGTTTTTGGCCGATCATTTGGGAGGATCAAAAATATTACCCTAAATAAAATGGAATTATTATAATAACATATATATGTGATATTAAATTGTGAAATTTCAAATTCATTTATTAATTATATCAGGATAAAAATAAAGATACACATAAGAAGTCGAACACAAAATGAGAAATATATAACAAAATCTGTTAATAAAGAGATTGTAAGATGGTTTTCAGGTTGTGTAAGTAAGAAAATACTTAAATAAACATGGATATTAGGTTGAAACATATATTTTATAAATATAATAATTTATATTACTTTTTTTAGATCATGAATACTGATACTCTATCTGAGTTGATAGAATATTTGAATTTTATGGCTTGAGTACCTCAAAAACAAGCTAGAAAGTTTGACTCATACAATGTGAATGGATTCAAATTTTATATAGTCAGTTGGAAAGAGGGTTTAAAAATATAGAATAGTGGTATATTTATAGTTTCCAAATTGGTATATATATTTAAAGTTGACTAATATTATCAAATTAAACTAAAATGGTCATTTTTTAGTTTTTTTATTCATATGAAAGAGGGTCAATATTACTAAGGCTATTAAAAGAGATTCCTTTCGATTTAATTTTATAAAATTATATCACTTGATGAATTTAATTGACCATGAAACACATGATCCATTTATCTTATCATAATAATATAAAATGGTATATTATGTGGAAGATGTTGTGCATCAAGGGTGGAGTGTAGTTGTTCACAAAAAAACAAGAGACATGTATGATAATGGTGATGAAGTGGAATATTTAACCTCTGACATTGAATCCCATCTATAGTAAGAAATTGACTTATTTTTTCATCATGATACTGAAAATATTATTCATAAAAGGGTGGATAGAGTTGAATAAGTAATGATAGAGCAGGATAATGACATTATTGAAGGAAAAAATGATTTTATGTGCAGTTATCCATTAACTTATAAAATTACCCATGTTAAATGTTATTAATCTATAGTACTGTAGATATGTTATCATATTTAAATTCATTTTTATTCATGGTTTGTTTAGTGTTAAAAAAGTAAATTTTATATTTGTTTTTGTGGTAAGTCATACATTAATATACCTATATATATTATGTTTGTAAGTATTTTGCATCGATTATCATTTATAAATTTCTTTTCTTGCTTGAATATTTTAAAATATATGTTATAAAATTATTTTTACTTGTTTCAATTATAGTAATTCCAAATAATAGGTGGTTCACATATCACAGTTGACTCGTAGTTGATATCACCTAACCATATAGACTAATACAATTATATTGTGATTGAGAATTTATGTTTTGGTTTTAGGTAGTAGATATGTGTATTTATCTTCTATTACATGAAATTTATATGCTTGGTTGATTTTCTATGTTGTCTTCCAAATTTTCCCTTATACTCATCGTTATGAGGCTTCTTTGGGATATTTTTAATTGATTCCATGTAAAATATTCCATTATAGTTTGATGACTTTTTCCCTTTTCTTTTGGTGGTGTAAAAGGATGGGAATAGTCTTGGGGAGTTAGGAGTTGGTATGAAATTATTGATGGACGGTGGGTACCTATTATTAAGGGTTTGTTTTGGGAATTTGTTTTCTTTACTTTATTTTTTTGAGACTAATACAGGTAATTGATGTTGTTATATATTAATATTGGGGAAGTTTTTGGTAAAATAGAAAAATATGGGGCGGTTTGTATCTTAATAAAGTGATGTTTTTATGTTCTAGGGGCTATGTTTGGTGATGGGTTATGTATGAGAAGGTGTGATATTTGTATCCTTTTCTTAAATGTTATATTAGAGTTGATATGGGTGGTGTATTCTTACTATTATGAAAGTAGGGATTTTACTAGGTTAATTTTAGGATGGAGAGTTAGTCTAGATCATATAATGAAGATCCAAAACTAAGTAATATGTGTATAAGTTTTTGGTTTTATCCATTGTTTCTCATTTTATCATTATTATTATTTTATAATTGAGGGTGTTTTGTGGTTTCTATAATGAAATTTGGGTTGTGGTGGAAATTTTACTGTCTTATAGTGAGGTGTGGAATATTTTAGGGAATGATGGAGGAAATTTAGATGAGATTTTGGGGGATTCATTCATTATTGTACTGTTTTTTGGACCCCTTATTATGGAAAAATTATTGTAGTAATTTATTTCATGTTTTTATTTTGATTTGTGGTGTGTTGGAATTTTCTTGGTGATGATGTGGTAATAATATATGAGGATTTTTTGTTTCAATGTAAAAGAGGTGTGAAATGGATATGAAAATGTGGTGATGTTTTCAAATGAAGTGTGGGGTTCTATATATATGGTGGGGTTATGTGATTATGCGTCAGTATGTAGTGATGTGATAATATTGTAGAATGTGGTTATATGTAATCATGAATGAAGTGGAAACATGATGAGGTTGTTGTGCGTTGATTTTATAGGAACTTATTTTTTATTTATTTTAGTGGTGTATTTTTTTATTTTGATAAGTTTTTTCATTCATTGTTATTTTATCTTTCTTTATGGTATTTCTAATCCATGGATTTTAAAATTTAATAAGATTTATTATTGATTGGTTTAGTTTTATTTTTGTTTTGAGAATTATTTTTTATTTTATACTATTTTATTTATAGTTTATATGGTTAACAAAGTGGCATGGGTTTCATTGATGGTGTTATGGTTAAGGGTTGGTATTTTCTTAGTTTTTCATCTATTTGGTATTTTTTGCGGTCACAGATTTTTTAGGACTTTTTTAACATAAATATATATTATTGGTTTAAACTACCACTATATATGGTAAAAATATTTTCATTATCATATTAAACCACCTCTAAACCCTCGACAGTTTGGAGATAAAAAATCACTACTAAAAATTTAAATACCACCGCTAAATATCATTTTGCAACAATTCCCAGGAACTGCTGCTGAATGGGTGAAAATAACGCTAGTTAGTTATCAACACCAACTTTAGAATCAGTTTACAGAACTCATCATGGAATAATTTTGTGTCATTTTAAACCTCATCTAATCCCCTAATATTTTGTAATGAATTATCCTTTTATTAATAATTTCTTCATTAAAATTAACATTCAGGTAAAAAACAGTCCATTTTCTATGTATATTTCAGTTAGATGGTTTTGTTCCTTGTATATTGGTCATGATTTCATCATATTTATATTTTTAATAATGTCATAAGTATCATATCTATTCATTATATATAATTTTTTAACCCTTTATATAAATTGATGATAAAAAATGACTTACATCGCATCATAGAGAGGGTAGTTCGTACATACGCACGAACAATGTTTCCGCTTTTTGATGGATGGAATGAAAGAAATTTAAATAATACTTCACCTCTCTAGAATAATAATTATACCATTAATAATATATTTATTTATTAAATTTTTCCTTATTATCATACATGTAAAGGTGAAATAAAAAATTAATCACATCACCTCATAGGGGTGGTAGTATACACGTACATGCGAGTGATGCAATCATTTTACAAAGAATGGGAAAAGATATTAAATTTATATTAAATTAACATAAAAACATCTCAATATATTAAATATAATTATTCAATGTTTTTAATAATTTTATATACCATTTGAAGGAGTTTTTATAAGAAGGAAACATGAAATGGATCGATATAGACCTTTATCACTTCTTTGAGTATCCTCCTTTGAAAAGCACCTTAAGGATTACTGGATGGGTATTTTGGGAAGAAAAGTATTCAAGGTAATATATAAGTATTTTGGGAGAGTTTTTTTAAATATTTTTTATATATAAAGTTTTCAAGTGGTGGGGAGAAGAGAGGAGAAGAGGTTCCCTTTTATAAGTGAAGGGACTGGTACACATGTAATTATTAAGAATATTAAAATATAATAAGTCACCCTCATGGAAAATTGGATCAAAATTATATCAAGTTAAAATATATAATTATATAATATCAAAATAAATTCATAAAATTATATTTATGCAAGTTTTTAGGTCATTTTAAACTATATCTCTTTAGTTTAATCCATTATTAACCCTTTTAACATTTACCGTGGTAATGAATCTTTACCTCTATTACTATTAATAATTAGAAAAACTAAAAGTATAATTATTACTAAATTTATAAAATATTATCACAAATATGGAAAACATTTTTATAAAATTCAATTCATATAAGTGTTATAAAATAATTTTTAAAAAAATCATGCAAAATGCAGTAAAAACTATTTTTAGAAAAATGCATTTTTAAGAAAAAAAACTGAATTTATTCTCATTCCTTGCCTAAGTAATAAACATTAAATTAATTTAATAATATTTTATTGAATATATTATCTAAAAATTTCATTAAAATCATTCATCAATAGTGATTAATATAATTTATTAAGATAAAAACGCATTGTGTGAATAAAAACAGTTTTCCAGAAAAAAATCTATTTATATTTTTCAAATGATTTTATTTTCATTTATAACTAATTAATTATCAATGAATTAATTTTATAAATATGTAATAAATAAATTTCCATAATTTGGTTAGTCTTATTCATATCCACCAGTCCAATATCTAAGTGGTAACAAAAAAATTTAATAATAATGATATTTCAAAGTATATCATAGTTTGTTTAAGCTTGGTGTTTCTTGTAAAGCAGGATGTAAAAGACATAAAACTTATTTAAAGAGAAATATATCATGAAATATCTGGGTTATGCATTCTATCCACCTTATAATAATTTAACCATCAAAATTATATCACTCTAATGCAATCGACTTAGGATAATTTTGCCTCATCACATCCTTGGGTTCCCACATAGCTTCCTCAAATTTATGGTTTCATCACAAAACATTGACCAAGTGGGTGATCTTTTTTTAGAAAACTTTCTCTCTTTGATCCAGAATCTGTAATTTTTTTCTTCATATGAGATATCATCCTCTATTGGTATGACCTATGATTTAATTACATGTGAAGGATCAGGAATATACTTCCTTAGAAGATATACATGGAACACATCATGTACTTGAGATAGATTCGGTGGAAGTGCCAAGAAATATGAAACCATCCTGATATGATCAATAATTTCAAAGGGAGTGATATATCAATGTATTATATTTCTTTTATTTATAAACCTCATAAACCTCTTCCAATGAGATATTAACAGGAATACATTTCACCAACTTGAAATTATAGATCTCACCAATGATTTTCAATATAAATTTTTTGTTGCCTCTGAGATTCCCTAATGTGTTGATAAATAGATATAACCATCTCAACCATATCCTTGGATATATTAGTTCTTATATGATTTTTTTCTCCAACCTCAACCTCAAAAATTGAAGTATTTCACTTCCTTTAATATAGGGATTTAAAAGGATCCATTTGAATCTTGAGTGAAGGTTGTTGTTGTAAGAAAACTTGACCAGTAAAACATGTTAACAAAAACCACCTTTTAAATACATATAACATGAAATCAACATCTCATTTAGGGTTTAAATGGTACCCTTAAACTAACCATCTATCTAAGGGTGATATTTAGTGCTAAAGTTCAACTCTATATTTAAATATTGTCAAAGACTTATCCAAAACATTGAGGTAAACTTTGTATCTCATTCAGACATGATTGAGAGTGGTACTACATGATACATTACCACTTTTTTAATGTATAACCATATAGGTTGATCAAGATATAAATCACCACTTATATAAAATAAATGTGTTGATTTTTTAAGGTGATCGACTCCAACCCAAATAAAATTATTCCATTTATATGTCTTGGGGAGTCTCATAATAAAATCCATGGGTATATTTTTTTCATTCACATTATACTATAGAAAATGGTGTAACATTCCCTTATAGTTTTTTTATCTCATCCTTAACTTGTTGAGATTCTATAAATTGAGATACAAACTCAAAAAAAATATTTTTCATGTTTTCCCACCATAAATACTCTTTCATATTTCCATACATATTCATACTTCTAGGATGGATAAAGATTTATGAACTATGATCCTCATATAATATATTATTGTTCAATTCTGGTATTGATGGGACAAATTCTCTATTATTGAACCTTATCATTATATTAAAATCATGGTTAAACTCAGGAATATTTCTCACTTTCTTCTGTAATTACAAATCTTCCTTCTATTCATCTTTCATCCTCACATGGATGGATGGTTGAAAATTCATCTGAGAAAGACATGATCTATCACTATTCATCGTTATTTCAAGATATATCTTTTCAAAATCCATAGGTATTGGTTGGCACATTCATTGTTCACATGATTCATACTAGTTCCATCCATTCACTAAAACTAAAAAATTAGTATGAGTATCAAACATCATTAATAAGAGTAAGAAATAATATGATTATAAAAATAAATATTATTATAACCTAAATTATGACACGTTCTCTCAACTTATGAAACTTTAAGTTCACCTCATGTAACTATGGATTATAATCAGTTTCCATAGGTTATATCCTATTATATTCATCATAAAAACATCTCTAAAAAAACTAAATTTTCCTATTATAGTGAATGAGGTAACATGAGCATAACATATATAAATATTTCATCATTTTAGATGAATATTCAATGTATTTCACAATAGTACAAGCCCAAGGACCATAAAGGTTTAGTTTATTTGAAGTCAAGATACATAATCATCTTATTTCATGAAATATCTTCAAAATATAAAAAAATTCTAACATATTACACTTCTTATACATACCCTAATTAAAACCGTTTTTCATAAGCTAGGGAAAGTAAACATAATAAAGGGTTAGCTCATATTCTTAGTAAGGTTAAACATATAAGATATCAATTAATGATCATAAGTGATCATAATATAATCATAAGGGTATAATAACATGATCATAACTTAGGAAATCTATACTCAATCAGTCAAAATTCATTAATCGAGAATCATGGAATGAGGGTTTGTTATAACAAAAGACATAAGTCATAATAGTGAGAAATTATCAAAAATCAATCACGATCCATGAGAACATATCATAAGCATAAGACATAGGTTTGTGACAAACATATAATAATAGAAAATCATTTCCTTAGTCAAGGGTCAATTAAAATATTATCATAATGGATTGGGTTAACTCCTAATTCCATTTTTTCCTTAGTCAAGTTTTACCCTCAAGACTATCATATTAAACAGAGTCACTTACTGAACTAGGTTTACTTCCCATTCTATCCCATATTATCTCATTAGATATAAATCTTTACCAAATCAATTAGAGGAATATATGATTTTGGGACCACCCATCAGGTAATGAAAACAACAAATATGTGTGGTACAAGATGATAAAATCATTCATAATTTTATCATAGCATAACTCATTGAAAATAAATAGGTTTCACAAATATTTTATCATAACTTAATTAAATTATGGGAAAGAAATGGGTTTTATGGAATCATCCTTAAATCATCATCAGCATAATCTATCCACAGAATGAAAGTGGAAGGTTTCATAATATTATATCCCCATTAAAGAATAAGAATCCTTAAAGTTTGTTAACATAGATAAAAAATATTGTGAGAATATCATTTGAGTATTTCTTTGAAAATAGAGAAAATATCCTTTTCTTTTGGTATCTTTAAAAACTAAAAGCTCCCAGAATATTGAGAAAAAAATTCGTTGAAAATAACTAAGGAAACATTTATAGGAATATTTAAAGAAATTAATGGTCATGATGGTGGGAAAATCCATTCATGCATTAAACATTAAAACAAATATTTATTTCACACTTTTTGGAAAAAAAGTCCAAAAGTGCATTATTCAGAAAAATAAAAGAATATTCATTTTAATAATTTGAAAATAAATTAAAATATGGTTAAAATTTAATTTAAATAATTATTTTATCATATAAAATAAAATTCTTGAAAACATTTTAAAGAACATAGACATGGAAGTAAAAGTACATTGACTAAAGAGGAAATAAGGTTGATTTTTATTAAAAACATTTTCTCAATCATTTTAAGTACCAAAGTGAGAAAAATTGTACTATTTATTGAAAATCCGGAATAGATAGAGTAAAATAAAGTATATGGGTCTTAAATTATAATATCTATATAATTTTCCTTAATATAAATTTATCATAGATAATCATTAAAAACATGAGATTGTAACATAAACCATTTCCTAAAGTTTCATCATTTTCAAACCTCATATATAATAAATATTAATTTATTATAAATCTATTATATAATAATATTATTTCATAAAATACTATATTTAATTCATTTATAATTTCTAATTATCCTTTTATTAATAATTTCTTCATTAAAATGGACATTCGGGTGAAAACTAGTTTGTTTTTCATGTATGTTTTGGTTTGATGGTTCAAATTATTGTATATTATTCAAGGTTTCATCATATCCAAAATATTAATAATTTTATAAGTATCATATTTATTCATTATATAAACTTTTATAACCATTCATATAAAGTAGTGATGAAAACTTAATTTCATCACTTTATGGAGATAGAAGTTTGTATGTACCCACGAATGGTGTTTCCACTTTCTAATGAAAAGAATGAAATAAAGATAAATAATATTTTAACTTTATGTAATTGTAATTATATAATTAATATCATATATATTTATTAAATACATCCTTATTACCATACATTTAAAGATGAAATTAAAAACTAATCACATCACTTCATGGAGATGATGGTCCATATGTACACATGAGTGACGTTATCATTTTCCAACATATGGAAAGGATATAGAAAATGGTTATAAAATTAATATATAAATATATTATTATACTAAATATACTAATTAAATCATGTTAATATGGTTATAGAATATTTTTTGGAGCTTTAATAATAAAGAAACATGAAAAAAATATGGTTCCTATTATTCAGGTATCCTCATTTGAAAAGCACCTTAAGGCTTCATGGATGGGTTTCTTGGGAATAAAAAACATCAAGGTGATATAAAAGGATGTTGAGAGATTATTTGGGTATATATTGGTCAATATGAATGGATAAATTAGAGTATATAAGTGATGAGAATAGGTTCCCTTTTATAAGTAAGGAAGTGATACACCTGTAATTATTAAGAATATTAAAATATAACAGTCACTCTCATGGAAAAGTGGCTCCAAATTGGATCGAGTTCAAATATATGATGATAAAAAAATAAAATAAATTCAAAAAAATGATATTTATATAATTTTTTAGTCCATTTTAAACCATATATCTTTTTTCACCCCTAATTAACTCTTTTACCATTTACCATAGTAATGAATTTTTACAATAATTACTGTTCATAATGAAAAAAAATGAAAATGGAATTATTAAAAAAAATTACATGATTATTAAAAATAATTAAAACATTTTATCAAATTCAATTCCAATAATTTTCATAAATTCATTTTAAAATAATCTTGTAAAATGAAACGAAACCCATTTTAGGAAAAATGCATTTTTAAACATAAAACAAAATTTATTCTCATTCCTTACCTAGTAATAACCATTAAGTGAATGTTAAAATATTTTATTGAATATATTATATACACATTTCATTAAAATCATTCATAAATAGTGATTAATTAAATTTATTAATATAAAAACACATTGCGATATAAAAACAATTTTATAGATAAAACATTGTTTTTTTTACTTTTAAATGATTTTATTTTAATTTTATAACCAATTGATAAGAAATGAATTCATCTTCTACGTGTATAAATAACAATTTTTCATAATTTAGTTAATCCTATTCATACCTTTCAATCCAACTAATATGAAATAACTGGTAAATTTAATAATAATATTTTAGAAGTATATCGTGGTTTGTTTAAACTCAGTGTTTCTTGAAAAGAAAGCTATAAAATTCATTAAATTTATTTAAAGAAAAATATATCCTAAAACGCAGGGTGTTATAACCCTTATGATCCAGATATATTAATGCAATTCATGGTTTCACTAGTGAAAATTTTATTTTTTATGTGAGTTTTTGTTTTGAGTTTTTATGTTGGTTATTAGCCGCCATTACTAAAGGAGACATTATAAATAGGTCTTTAACATTAGTTAAAAAAATGGATGTTTTAAATCTATAATAGAACTGCTTTTTTACATTGGTTATTTAATAACCAATGTAAAAAAACATATTCCACATTGGTTTTTATATGAATAATGTGGAAACCCATTATCCCAAATCATTTTTACGTTGGTTATTTAATAACTGACATAAAAAAACTCTATTTCACATTAGTTTCTAAATAAACTATGTAAAAAGGATTCAGGATGAAGTCTTTTTTGCATCAGTTTTTATATAACCAACATGGAAATTCATTATGTCATAGATGTTTTACATCGGTTATTAAAAATTTAAAAAAGTCATTTTACCCTTCCTCTCCACTGTTTTCCAAACTAACAAAATATAGAAACAAGTAGAAATAGAAACAGGCATCAAAATACAAAAATAATCAGAAACTAAAACAGGAATAAAAATTAAACATTTATAATTAGAACATTAAAAAATTAAAATATTAAATAAAAACAAACCTAAATCCAACCAAACAAATGATAAAATACACATTTACAATTACAACATTAAAAATTACAATATTCACTAAAAAAATAAAATCCAACCAAACCTGTAAAATAATTTTCCCATTCCACTTGTAAGTGTGTGAGCTCTTGTGCACTATAAGGTTGAGAGTCATGAAAACTCTAAAAATTAAAATGAAATTATTTAACATGTGTAATGAATAGAACAAATGAAATATTAAGGAATAGTTTATAAAAAATCTAGCCTGGTTGAACTTCGTAACTATTCCAGCTGTAATTATTTCAAACATAAATCTTAACACATAATATATGCATTCTTTGACACCCTTTTATTTATGAAAATGTTGTTTCAATGATTTTTTTAATTAAAAATAACATACTTATGTAATATATCCAAAATATACTAATTATAAATGAAAATTCACCTTTACTTTTACATATTTGATCTTGATGCACTTTTTCTTTGTGGTTTTTTGAAAGAAATCTAATACTATATTAGATAATAATATGAATAACATAAAATTAAAATTTATTATAATATAAACAACTATTAAGAAATTAAAACTTTTAGTTCCTTTACATTCTTAAAATTTCCTTGCACATTGCTATGGATAGAGCATATCCAGTCAACTTTCTTCCCCCTTGGAAAAAAACATCTAACATCCAATGGTCACTGATATAAAATAAAATTTAATTTAATTTGTTATTATGTTAAAAGATAAATAGCACTTTTTGATATATATGTTTCATCCCTATTAATATAAGGAAACATCCAGAACTACGTAATTATATTATGTTCAAATATTTCAGTAATATAAAATGTTCTTTCTTCTTCAATCATTATTAACTCTTCAAGTGAAATGTGTTGCGAATACATAAATCCATATACATTTTTCTTGTCATTCTCCTCACACATTTTATAAAGATACCTAATACACAAAACAAAAATAAGTATAAATTTTCAATAAATTAAATATAGGGAAATATTTATGTTAATAATTACATGGAAAAAACGTACATCATGTTTATTCCCAACTTATCTCTAGTTACAAGCCCCATGATATCATTTTTCAATATCCCCACATTTATTTCATGCCCAAATACATTATATTCAATTGGAATCATATAAACACATGCCAACAAATTTGAATATCTTGAAAATCTGTCAGGACTACTAGAATATGCTTCTGAAGTCATAGCCTTTTGTCTTTGTTATTAGCTATAAAGTATTTCTTTACCTTTAAAGTATTCCTATAAATAAATAGATAAATATATTAACCTTTAAATGTTAAAACAAATTTAATAAAAAAAATTAAATAAAAGATAAAATATACACATACCTATATGGTAATATGTGCCAAAAGTCTAGATGTAAAAACTAAAAAGTGGATGATACTTTGTCCAACTATCGGTACCTCATCTATAGGTAATGGTACTCTAGATGATATATCTATACTATTTTATATAGTGACCATATATTGTTCTATCTCTAACTATTGATGATGAATGGTATGTCCAATATAATATGTCATCCCATATATAATAATATGATATGGATCATCAACATATAACTCACAGTAACTAGGAAGTTGTGGAGGAGGGGTGTAAAAGTAGGATAAAAAATGGGGTCTGTAGGTGGAGGTGGAGGAGTGGGAGCTGCTAAGAGAGGTGGAGGAGTGGGAGTTGTAATCTGAAATTGTCTTTGCATGTCTACAAATGTAACATCCCAGGTAAATAAATAATATTACATTCTAATTTTTATCAATATTGGTGAATAAAATGTTAATACTACTTTAAAGGGAATGATATGCTCGATGGCGTACCCAATACGCAACAATGAGTTTTTTTTTTTGAAATCTTATGTTGCACACTAATAATATAATAATATTATAATAGTTAATGCCTAGCCGTTGTAATGGAGGGAATGAACAGAAATAACTACAAAATTATTACATATGTTTGTTAAATAATTTTACATTTATCCAATAAATGTTAGAGGCTTAAAATCCAAATGAATCCAATTTTAAGAATAAATACTCTAATATTTTTAAAAGATTGTTTTACCGCCTTTTGATGGCGAACTATTTTTAAATATATCTTCTGACAATTTTATAAGCTATATTTGTCAAAATAAACTTATTATTTATGATTGGGACATTGAAATTTACTTTGGATAAATTTCTGGTATTTTTTTGATAATGTTCATTTTTTAATGAATAGTGAAAAGTGTTGTATTTTAATTCAAAACCTCTTTTTAATCTAATTTATTTATATAGTTGGATTATATTTTTAATTGGTTTTAAAGTGAAATTATAATATATTTTTACCATTTAATCAAATGGTGGTCATTGGAATTAATATCACTTTGATATTGGACATAAACTTGTGTCAATCTTTTGAAAGATATTGTTTCTTAAAAACACGCTATTTGTTTTGACAGCGGGATTTAATTATAAAATTAATTAATGAAACTTCTATGTTATGAATTTGTTAAAATAGACATCATTTTTGAATTCAGAATATCAAATATATCTTAGGGTGAATTTTTGGTATTTTTCTGAAAAACCATAATTTTTTATGAATAGTGAAACCACAAAGTGGTAGTTACAAAAACTGATTTTTCGTTTAAATGGAACTTTACCACTTCTGTGATTTGAATTTCAAAAATCCAATATAAATAATTTTCATTATTAAGTAAAATGTAGTTAAATGGGATGAAAATAATATTTGATGAAAAGTAACTTTTAAGTTTTATTAATCGCGATTAAAGGTAATTAGTGTGATTTAAGGTAAAAATGATATTATAATAAAATGAAAATATCTTGAAACTTGTCCTAAACCTATTGGATGAGTCATGGCCAACCAACAAAACCCATGGGTCTATTTTTTGGGACCCCATGGAGCCACTTGGGTAAGATAATGACATTAATGCCTTTTATTTAAAGTAAAAGTAAAAATGACACAAACATGTATTCTTTTACTAAACCAATTTTTACATGGGGTTATACAAGTCAGATTTTTTACTATAAATAGTAATTGGAAATCTAAAAATATTTCCTACATCATAGTATTTTTTTATAATTTTTAGACATTAAATAAATTAAATTATTTATGACATCATGATGATGCAGCGATTACCTCATTATTTAACGATTTAAATAAAATGAAGAGATAATGTAAAATCTAAGACCTACACATGTCAAAAACCTATTGTATGGGTGTATTTATAACCCTTATCACCTTATACTCTAAATATATCAATGTGGGGCCTTTAAAATCTAAAACTCATTTGAAAATAATGTAACCTTTTTTGACTTTCCAAGAGTGCCCCTCCTCTCCTCTTATAAAAGGACCCCACCTCTACCTCCTTACCCACACCTCTCAAGCCATTTTCTCGGCCAAACCCTGACCATTTCATCTATCCAAATCCCTCTATTCATCATTGAAGCCTCACCTTGGGCAGAAATCTCTTCAAGAAAACCTTTTGGTTCAAACCAAAGGGAGTTACCCGATTTAAAGGTAAAGTCTTCTTTAGTGTTCTTTTGTTTTATTTTGCTTCTCCAACCCCCTAAAATCTTTTTATTAATTTATTTTGTAACAAAAACAGTATCTTAAATATACTAGGATTTTTTTATAAGAAGTATTCTAGCTACACTTCCACACACCTCCGTCTAATGGTTAATGAACATACTGTTTCTGTGGATGGCGAATTCCTGCCTCACGAAACGATGATTGTTCAATATTCTTTTAACACCTTCAAAGGTGGCCATTATGATGTCACTATATTTATATATGATATATAATATGTTTATTTTTTCCTTAAGCTTCTGTATTTTTCATTTATTTCATAACTTTATGGTTTCCATTATGGGTAAACGCGATATCTTCATTTTAGGAAGTGCGGACTACCACCCCCTCAAAGTGATTTGATTCGTTAATGCCATATGTGGGACGTATAAAGGATAAATTTAATGATATTATATATGATACTATACTGGAATTATAATATACCTTTATATCATTATTATTTCATTCCATTAAAGTATGAAATAGAAATGAAAGTAGCGTTCATGCATACGTACGGCTTACCGTCTCTATGAACGGTGCATTTCATTTCTTACCTCTAAATGATTATGTAATATTATAAATGCATGTATATACTGGATATAAATGTGATATATATGATATCTACATCATTAATATCATTCTTGAGATAATTTATATTTGACTACATGAACAACTAGTAAATATAAGAAGTTCACTTTTGACTCAAGTACCAAGTATCGACAAAACGACCGTTATTTACTTAAATGATTACATAATGTGAAATAACATGGTAATAAGTGATATAAAAGGAATAATTAACTTGAAAAAGGTTTTTAAGTAAGTACAAATTAACTAAAGTTTATTATTCAGGAGATTAAAGAACGATCGAGTCAAGTCGGACACGAGGTAAGGGATCTGACCTCTCTCTTTCTTTTTAAGTACACTCTTTTATGTCATTCCTTTTAAGCTCATCTTTCTTATGATTGGGATGTTATTTTATATTAATACTACTGTACTTTTTATTTTCATATGATGAGAGACCCTATTTTATCTCATAAATCCATTTTGGATGTTTTGAGTGGCGTCGTTAGGCTGCCGAATTTTCGTAAGGGATCCAACCTCTCTCGTTCTTTTTAAGTACTCTCTTTTATGTCATTTCTTATAAGCTCGTCATTATTATTTTTGGGGATGTTCTTTTATATTCATCATACTGTAATTTTTTTTGTTCAAATTATGAGAGACCCTATTTGATCTCATAAATCCATTTTTGGAAGTTTTAAGTGGCGTTGTTAGGCTTCCGAGTTTTCGTAAGGGATTTTTTTCCTCTCACTTTTATTCCTATGAGATTTATGCTACATTTTACACCATTTTCCTTTGAGTGGTGTATTTACTGCCCATTATTCTACTCTTGGTGTAATATACTTTCATTTATGTGTATTTACATCAATGTTGTATAGTCCTTCTTTCATGGGGTGTACGTTTCGGAAGTTACCCAATTCGATAAGGGAACCTTTCACCCTCCTCATTTTAAAAGACATCTTTTTTAGGTATTTTAATCTTATTATGATGGGATATGTTCTTATATATCCTTATTTCTATAAATTTTATGTCCAAGTGATGAGATACCCCTTTTTATCTCTCATCAACTCATTTTATGGATTTTGAAGTGACGCCGTTAGGCTGTCAAATTTTTGCAAAGGAACTTCTTAACCCAATTTTGATTCTTTGGGATAAACTTGTACTCCTTGAATATGTCGTTCTATGAATATGTTTGAATAACCTCTGATTGTTTTACACTTAATATCCACTTATATTTGGTGTATTCATTTGTCACACATAATTATGTAATTGATTTACCTTAATCCAAGGATACCATCTTTGTAAGGGACTTCGTCTTGATATCCTTTCATTAAGGCATATTTTTGTTCCAATACAAGGCTTTCTTTTATACGGTGTATAAACCCCTTTGACTTATACTTTTATTCGAAATGAATCTTTACTATATGAAGAATTTTACTAGATGACAAAAAGTATGTTTCTTTTTAACGTACGCGGTGACAATGACCTTTCCGCCGCCGCGAGTATTATTTGATATTTGGCTTCCTCAACAAGGCGTTATATTTTTAAAAGTAAATAAATACCATATAATCTTTTTTGGTATTGAAAATGGTTTTGATAATGTATTTTTTATGTCAATATATTTAAGTGATATATTGTTCTTGAACTATGGAAATGTTTTCTTTCCTTTATAATTGTTTTATGTGTTATGATTTTATAATGGTACTTGGAAATTTTACGGGTGGTTACGTGATAAACCATATGATGGGTGGTGCTGTGAATACTAGGATGGGTGGTTACGTTATAACCTCCAATGCATTGGGTATGGAAGTCGACTGTATGGCTATTCCATTAAGTATGTGTGGAAGTCAACTGTATGGTTATTCCATTTAAGTATGTTTATGTACCAAGTTACCTTTATATGTTATGTGTTCTTTATATGGGTTTTATGGTAATCTTTTGGTAACAAAAGGGTAAGTAATGGTATTTTATTCAGTGAAGAGTTTTTACTACTTCATAAAGGTGAAAAGTATTACTTTGGTAAAGAACTCATGGTTTACTTGTTGTTTTGAAAAACTAACAGTTTTCCTTCTTTGTGTATCCTTTACTGGGCTTTTTATGCTCATCCCAAGTTTTTGAAATGTTTTCCACAGGACTTAAATATGAATAGGGTCAAGGATGGGATCAAATAAATACATTCTATCTAAAACATGGAGCTAGACATGTTTCTTTTTAAGTGTTTTTTTTTATTTTATGGAAACTTAGTAGAAGTGTCTACTATGTAATATTTTGAGATGTAATAGTTATGACCTAATTCTCTAAAACTCTAAACCTGAAAAGATCATTTATGTGAATTATTCATTTAATTCATGATTAAGTAATGTTTAAGGTCAGGGCCTTATAACAAACATGGACTATACCAACGCTCTAATATTTTCCTCCATCATCACATTAATATTCTGAACTTCAGCCTCCAAATATTCTATTATTTTTATAAATACCCTCCATTGTAGAAGCTGATGAACATGGTAACACTTTTCTCACTGATACAATCATTGGGTATCCTCATACATGACCTGGGTGTTCAGGATTTTATAATGATATAGATAAAATATAATACCTCCCCTCAGCTAGAAATACCCCTTGTGTTCTCTGCTCCCCAAGAGAATCCTATATGAATTATTTTAAAAAATCTGTAATGATTCAAAATATATAAATAATTGAATAAACTTAAAAAAATAAATAAAATAAACATCCTACAATCCTCTCAGCTACAAACATTGATTCTTCTATAAGATATTTCCCCTTTTTGTTTATCTTAGCTCTCTTACATTTCTCATGTCTACCTAAGGGGGTGGAGGGGCAACCTTTCCAGATCTTGAATACTCAGCTCTCATCTTTTTTAATTTTTCATCCATCATTTGTTCTTATAATAAAGTATACCCTCCACAAGATAAATTATAAGGGTATACATTTCTAGATTTTATCTCCTGATGATATCTCCTTGAATGTTATAAATTAAGAATAAAAAATCATTAAGAAATCATTAATAAGATCATTAATATAAGAAAAAATCTAAAGGTTTACATTTCACTTATCAAAAATGATTCGTGTCTTCTAATTTCAACAAATTTTTTCCATGTGTATTCATCTATAAAAGGATATATATCACATGGATTGTGATGTTTTTTATTCCCAAAAATAAAATCATATGCGAGGGTTGATTTGAAATACTTCTATCTCATAGAATCCATTGATAAACATTTCCTCCTAACTCCTCCAATGTCAGGTATACCAAATTTCATCTAATAAGAAGGGAAAAAACATATATTACTATAAAAATTTTAGGATTAGTAAAACAATAACAAAAGAGCTTACCAAAATGGCACCCACAACTGAGATAGTGTTTCTTTTTCAACACTTCTCCAATCATTAAACAAAATGATGAATTTTCTTTTACCCTTAGTTAATACAAACTCCATAATTGTTTTAAATTAGGACCTATTGGAATATCATTTTCATTAAAGTCTACCATTATCCTCTAGTATTAACTATGTGCAAGTGATAATTTTGGTAAACATGTGTTGTCACGTTTACCAACCCTCGAACTCTCCTTTTCCTTTTTAGGAGTATATGAAGAAGGTTGGGGATCATCAAGAGGAGAAAGTGAATGTTCCTCCCTAGAGTTATGATCAGGACGCTCATCTCTAGACTTTTGTGTTTGATCAGCTAATTTATTTTTCATTATCCTTCAAATCAAATAAACAAACAATTAGCACACAAATATACAAATTCAACTATTACAATACTAATGTAAATAAATAATGAAAAATTATGAAACATAAAAGTAAACTAAAACTTAACACATTATTATCCATAATTTTTATAGTTAACTAAAATGATAATAATAGTAATGATATATGAAATGTCATGTAAATGAATGAAAAAAATCAAAATTTGGTGTGGGAATATTAAAAATGCTAAAAATGGTAAATTAAACAAAACTAAACTAATATAAACATGGTAAACTAAAAAAAATAAACTTATATAAACATGTTAAGCTAAACAAAACTAAATTAATATAAACATTTTTACTTATTATTTTTAATATGTTACATAATGGTAAACATGGTAAACTAAACAAAACTAAACTAATATAAACATTTTTACTTTTTAGTTTTAAAATGTTATGTAATTTTAAACATAGTAAACTAAACAAAAATAAACTAATATAAACAAAAAAATTTACTTATTAGTTTTCATACATGTTTTAATAAAGAAAAAATTTAACATATCGAACATTTTAGGAAATTAATAAAAGTAAAAAAGGAAATAAATATATGTTACCTGTAACATTAAGAATGTATTAAAGGATTTTTTTTCAAATTCCTTCATCATGATCATTCCTTATGGAACAATCCATGTCTACGACATGCTCGTCATTATTATTTGTTAGTCTTTCCATGGAATTAGGGATCTCACATAAATCAGCTTCTTCTTCAAGTTGATCATCACCAAAATATTTTTTTTTCTTGTAAAACAATAGACCACTATATATAAGATTAATAAATAACATCGAAAAAAAATTTCATGTGTTTATATTATAAAATAATCATCAATTTCTTCTAATATATTCAGATTAACAAGTGTCATTCCAAATTCATTGTGCCAGACATTATTGTTACCAATAAACCATTTTCATTTAAACACTATAACTTTAAATTTAATGTAATCACCCTCTCATATTTCTTCAATGAATATATAATATGAACTTTATGCATAAATTCTGTTTTTATTGTCTTTGGAACTCGAAAAATTCATTGCTTCTATGAACACCAATACACCACTATTATGCACTACACTTCTGTTGTCCTGAATTTTCATATGAAATATATAGGCATTAATGTCATACCTAAACCATGTTATCATATTTAAACTTGGACCACTCAGTAACCATCTTAATGTTTCTAATGCATCTAATATACCAAGCGTGGTCTTTTTAAACCATGAAAAAAAAGTTTTTTTGTGATCATTCAAAATCCATATATCTTTCTTCTTTAGATGACATTGTTTCAAACCATTAATATGCAATTTTATATATGGTTGAGCATCATCTATCTTATTTAAGATATATAAATGTACCTTATTTATCTGTTCACCTAAGAAAGATTTTACTTTCAATCCATAAATCCCCTTTCCCCCATAATTAACTCGTTCAAGGTGATATGGAGGCAAACCACTGTGTTCTACCATAGACAAGTAGTTCGTACAAAACTCTGAACTTTTCAACAATGTAGGCTTCAGGTCGGTATGGATTCCTAAAATAACCCTTCAATATCTTCATATACCTTTCAAAAGGATACATCCAACATAGATATATAGGTCCAAAAAGATTTATTTATCAAACCAAATGAACCATTATATCAAAAAAAATATGGAGGAAAATACATTTTCAATTAACAAAGTATCAAAATTGCTTCGTTTTCTAAAATGTTCAAAGAATCCAGATCAATCACCTTATTACAAATTGATTTGAAAAAATAACACACCTTCATGATAGTATTTCTAATATGTATGACAAGATTTTTTACATATGAAGAATAACTCTGCGGTACTTTGATATCATAAAGACACTGAGAAGGGCTGATTTTATCCCTCTTGGATAATGTTTGACAATCCTGGGAAGAAATTTTCACCTTCCATCAGGAGTGGGAGCTAACTACAAACATATTCCCATTGATAGTAAGTCTAATCTTTCATTTAACCCATCTTTAATCTTTCCTTTAATATCTAACAATATTACAATCAAGATATCACAGATATTATTCACCAGATGCATGACATCAATGTCATGTTTCACTTCATGATATCTCTAGTATGGTAGCTCAAAAAATATTTATCGTTTCTTCCAAATATGTCTATCATTACTAGATTTATGTGTCTTTCTAAATTCCACATCAAGGATTTTCACCCTCTAAAAATACTAATTAGTGGATAAAAGTTTTGGAGCAATATAAAATTCTTGTAAACCATTGAATACCTTTTTTAAACTTCTATAAGAGTGATTCATAGGCAAAAACTTTCTATGACCCATGTATATTGTTTTCCTCTCATGATGAAATTGATAATATGAATTCTGTTGTTTTCAAATTGGATACGCTTTATTCCCCTTAATGATGTATCCAAAAAAACTCCATACCCTGTGAATTCATTTATAGTGATCATAATAAATGCATGCAGTTGAAAATATTCCATTTTATAATAATCATACACCCTAATACCATCCTCCCATAAGATTTTCAAATCATCACTTAATGATGATAAGAAAACATCAATGTCATTTTCGGGTTGCTTTGGTCCAGAGATCATTAAACTCAACATGTCATATTTTCACTTCATACAAAATTAAAGAGATAGGTTATAAATTAATAATAAAATAGTTCATGAACTACGTGTGCTACTAAGTTTTTGATGTGGATTCATTCCATTTGTGTATAGCCCAATTCGGAGAAAACTAACTTTATTTCTGAATGTTGGAAAATGGTGATCAATTTTCTTCCACTATAGAGAATCAATATGATGATGTATTTTTTCATCACATATCCATTCATTATCATGCCATATTAACCTTTTTTCATCATGTGAATTGTAAAATAAATGTTTCAAATGAGTAATTATAGGAAGTTACCAAAATACCTTGGTAGGGGTCTCTATAACCTCTAAATTGGCCTTTGATTTTTCTTTCAACTTATACCATGATGTCCCGCATTTAGGGAACTCTGATATAAATTCATATTCCTTTCTATATATCACACATTAATTCAGGAAGAAATGTATTTTTTGTACCCTAATCCCCTTGGGAATATTATTTCATTTTCTTTATAATGTGAATCGAAAATATTATTGTCTTTAGAAATAATATCTTTCAATAATTGTAGAAAATCAGTAAAACTTTTTTCACTCCAACCATGTTTTTTCTTCAAGTTAATCAATATTAACACGGATTATAAAACTGTAAAATATATACAACTAGGATACAATGGTTTTTCAGTATCACTATATAGATGTTCAATTGTCAATTCTTTCTCAATTTTCTCTACTTCAACATCATGAATCATTTATTCAATTTCATCAGAGTTACCATCTTGCAAAGCATCATCATCAGTAGATCTAAAATTCTACCCAGTTTCACCATTCCAAATCTAAGGTCTATAACTTTTATTAAAACCATGAAAAATTAAATGATCTTCTATATCTCTACTTTTCAACTTCTTCATATTTAAACATTTTAGGTATGGAAAGAAAAACATTTTGTTGTTTAGAACATTTTGTTTAGAAAATTCCGACAAATCATCAACACATTCCTTATATTCATCACTCATTATATGTGTCATAATCCAACTTCTACTAGTTATTACTTATAAAAAATATCAAAATTATATATCTTTTTAATATAATCCAATTTTATATTTATATGAAATATGTCATAATTTGAAAGTAACAAAATTTTGAAATATAAAACAAATATATGCATATTTGAAAATTATAATAATAAATTATATAAAATAATAGAAGATAAGTTTAAATATAAATGATAAATCCTAAAAATATATGCATGGAAATAATTTAAAAAAGAAAATATAGTTAGATAAGCCAATTTTATATTTATATGAAATATGTCATAATTTGAAAGTAACATAATTTCAAAATATAAAACAAATATATGCGTATTTGAAAATTATATTGATATTATGTTTGAGAAATAAGATAGAAGACCACTATTTAAAAATAAATCACTATCCACTAGTGTGATGTATTATTAACCCATCACAAATTTTTTGTGTCAATGTAATCATGGAAAAATCAATAAATAAGAATAAAACCCTCAAAATAATATAATAATTCACTCACATTTTATGACACACTATATTTTAACATATTTTTATGAGGTGTGGTATATGAATAATTTCCAAGGGTTACATCATTTTATTGTAAGATTTCTATTGTGAAAAATAAATCCTCTTTGGAGAATTCTCCCGACCATAGAAATAAACTATTATCTAGAACTTTAGGGATAAAAAATATCATCATTACTCCTATGACCATTATAGAAAATGAGATAACTCTATTGAGTTACTCAATCCCTATAATTTATTTCATTTTATTCTTTTTTGAATGATATAATATATCATAATAATTCATTCTAGCACTAGATTATTTTATGATGATGTTTGGAGGTTCATGGAGTTCATTTTTTTTACTACAACATATATTCATCCCATGTATCCTTTATATCAACAATAGTTTGACTAGTATCATTATCTAAATTGGCCATGAATAAGTGAATAATTATTGAAGAAACCATCTAGAGGTTCTATTTTTTTTTTTGAAAGGTAACATTGATATGTGACTTTTACAGAAGAAGTTCAATCCTTGTATATATATTTGTATCCCCTAGATGAGAAAAAATAATAATGGAATGTCATTTGGGATAATTTTAGGTAACATGTACCCTATTTACTAGCCATATGCAACAAGGTTATAGGGTTTTCATGTTGTGTAAAAAAATTACATGATTTTCAACCTCACACAGGCTCACCTTGAAGGAAAAAAAGAAACTATTTATTCAAAAAATGAGGAACACATAAATAAAAACTATAAATTTAATTAAATTCTTGAAACATGAACTTATAGTGAATAAATAGTGTGTAATTGGAATACAAACCATGTCTCGCATAAATTCTTGCATATATTAGACACTTACTTCCTTGCTACCTATGGATGTAATGCGATAACATGAGGAAATTAAACAAGATATTATGATATTTTAGTAACCGAAATCGTATAACATAGGGTTTGGGAATCCATGAAATATAACAACCTAAATTGAGGTGTATGAGGCTTACTTGAGAGTTTCAAGACAATCAGATAGATGCATTGATGAAAAAGATGATTAATTAAGTTGAAAAATTTTGGTTGGAGGCTATGGGATCAAAGAATAGATTTTAGGGGTTCTGTGCAAGGGAAAACCAATTCATTGTCACCCAATATAAAAACACTATAATGACTCAAAATGGGGCTTCATAAAATTTTTAAATAATTTATCATGTCGATTATTTAGTAAGCAACATGATAAAAAAAAATTATTACATTTATCACATCGGTTAATATATAACTGACATGATAAAGCAATGATGTTTTCTTTATCACATCAGTTATTTTATAATCGAGATAAAAAATTTGATTTATCACATCGGTTATAGAATAACCTGTGTGATAAAGTAAGATAATTAATGTTTCACGTCAGATATAATATAACTAACATGATAAATCAATTTAATCAACTTTTCATGTCAGTTATAAATTACCGATGTTAAAAGGATGACGTGATAAATACTTTTTACACTAGTATTTCATGCCATGACTAACTTTTATGAAGCCTATTCCATAGAAAACCATTCTATACCTCATTTCACGGAACATTCTTTCATAAAATTTAAGGTCATATGGGACCCACACCCTTTTGATGTGGATTTATTAATGAAAATTTCATACACATGACCTATATCATTAACTTTTATCCTCATATCATTTTAAAAAAAGAGTGGTATGGGCATCCCCTTTTATCCTAATCATAATCATAAGTGGGAAGTTTATGCGTAATCCCATGGGTATCCTTACTATCCTCTAGAGGGACTCGGGAAGCACATGTGTAAGCTCTACACATATCCATGTTGTATCTAGGAATCGTACACATAACCTCCCCCCCTCCAAATATCCTTCCTTCTCTAAAAATAGAACTCAAGTAGATTAATGTGTAAGCCCCATTCTATTCTTTGATATCATCCCCTTTATGAAACAATCATCCTTACTGCATAAATTCAACCCATATAGATCATTCCTGTTACATGGATTTAAATGGTGTGCCTCAGACTACATGGGTTTTGATTCTTTTTTCAACAGGATACATAATATGATTTCCCTGAGATTAAATACCAAATCCCCAATAACCTTTTCATTCCATCCCCACTTTGAGATATAGTAAAACTTGAATTACACTAGAAAACCCTCATCCTTCTAGGATGTCCCCACTGGACTTTAAAATGTGCCTTCCTTTATGTGTTGAGCCTGTGTTTATCCATCCCCATTGTACATTAACATGTACCCACCCATATATAATGATACTAAGTGGGCTCTCTCCTCATGTGATTAGCATAATGTGTCCTACATGGTGATCATAGGACATCCCCACTTTCCTGATGCATCAAAAACATAGTCTTAGATAATGATCCAAAGATTACTTATATAATGAGAAAAAGGTGCCTCGTGTGATGAGCCTAGTATTACTCTAGTGATGATCCATAAATTACTTATGTGACAAGTTGATGAATCCTATGTGACAAGAATGTGATCTCCATATACTCTCCTTAGGTTACAATAATAGGACACCTTGTGTGATGAGAAAAGGATGCATCTAGTGATAATTCATGAATACCTTAGGCAAAAATCCTAGGATTCCTTATTTAATGATCATGTGTTTCTTTGTGTGATGAGTTCCATATTCCTCGTCTAATGAGCATGAGTTGCCTCATGTGACAAGAACTCGATGCCTTGGGTGATGAACCTACAATTCCTTATCTGATAAACATTGGATTCCCTCATGTAATATCTCAAGGAAGATAAAACAAATTCCCAAATTTTCCAATAATGTTGGATAAACTCATCCTCTATAACTGAAGGTGTTCACTTTGTTATGGCAGCTAGTGAAGTAATTAACTAATGTACACATCAATATGGCATTGGAAATGGTATTCACAATCATTTAATAAATCTATAAGGGATTCCCATACTAAGAAATGAACTCTATGGAGGAAAGTACTTACATACCATAATCCTACTTCGATCATTGTGCTAAAAATATCGACCCCCGTTAGTGGGAGGACACCCACCTTTGGAAAGTAATAGTATAGAAATAGATCATGGATATCTGAGGCACAACCTGTGGAAATTAGTCTTGACAAAAAGTATTGAAAATAGTAATGCAATGGATATTTTAAAACCCATGATAGATTAATGGTGTTGAAGTTGTATTTGTTGAGGTTATATCTATTATCAATATTTTTATGTGAAGGAAATTAAATGTCTATTTTATTTGGGTTATGATGATGATCCTAATGAAGTTCTCCATGGATGATGAAGAATATCATGAAAATGGTAGATTGATTTATGGAGTTTCTACCATTAAAATACTCCTGATAATCTTACATAAGTTGGAAAAGAATTTTGAAGATGAACTGATGCTACTTGTTAGTAATCAACTTATACATGTAATGATTATTGAGATAGCCATAATGTGAAATATAAGTTTTGATAATTATGAGAAACCCATTATATACAATATGATATATGTTAATTTCAGTGTTTGGATAAAGGTGAGATTGAACAATTCAATATGAAATTAAAAATACTTATACAATCTCATAATATATATATATATATCAGGATTTATTATTGAAAAATGAATGGAATATATGTTGTCCATATAATTATAAAAGGAATATATATTCCAAGTTTAAAAAAAAGGATTTAATCCTCAAGGATATCACCACCCAATATTTCTTTTATCAAAAAACGTGACTAAGATCAAAGGTGGAATCAACTAAGAGTGGATATGGAGGTGAAGAGAGATAGAACAAGTTAGTGAAGGCATAATGAACATGTGTTGGTTCTAGGGTAGAGCCACCATGTAGGGTGGAATGATGGATTTATGGATGTGGTATGGGGTGGAACCATGGGAGGGAAATAACTGATAGTCATCAGCCTATATTGATATAAAAGTACCCTCCCAAAGTATAAATTGATATTGGATTCAACAAGCACACTACTATTCATAGTTTAAAAATGGTATGTGGTTTTAATTAGAATGACATAACTTTGAGTTTTTTCAACCTCATGGCTAGGGTTTGTATGCATGAGGAATCCCATGCCATGATACCTAATTTTTCTCCATGCCTATTTTATCCAAGTGAATATATACAACATGGGATCTAGTTAACTAATATTGTGGAATATTTTTACATGTCATTATCTTAAGAATTCACTTTTAAGATGAAATTCAAGATTGTGGTTCTTCCTATGCATATGAGATTTCATGATATTATAAAATATTATCCGTATAATAAATATAATTATGTTTCTATATTCACATCATGGAAAAATCATAATGATAAATTAAATATCATGATCCTAAATGATTCAATTTATTTTGATCATAAGATGATCATTGTTGCTGAAGTTTTAAGCAGAGAAAAGATATAGGATTAAGAATATATAGGTAAAGTGTTCATTAATATGTTTGATAACTTATGATGCTATATTTTTTTAGTCATAAAAGATTTAATTTCTCTCCATTTTTTTTTGGAATCTCTATGGATCTAAGCGATACAATTAAGATCTTTTATAAATATTTGGATCACATCATTTGTAGTGTGAAGAAAAAAAATGGTGAGAAGTAAATGAAGAGAAGGATCTGTATTCTCAAAGTTATTACTTGATAAGGACTCCTTATACTATACTCATTCCTCTTATAACCTCTTAGATATAGGTGATTATGTGATACTGAATTGAGATAATTCCATGCAATAATATATATGTAGAAAGATAATTCTATGAACTATATGTTACGTGAATATCATGTATCACTTAACATATGCATGGAAAAATTATTCTGTAAAGACCATGAATGGATCTATATATTCATGAATACATCATCATGAATCATGAGTTACATAAAGTCTATGAAAGATTTTATATTTTCATAAATAAAGTTCATTATTTGAGTAGTTTCATGAAGAAAAAGGTCAAATGGTACAATAAATTGGGAGTGAATCAAGGTACATGAAATATGATATTTTTTCTTAAAGGTAGTAACACATGCTAATAGTTGTGAAAAGGGAATGAAAAAAGATGTTTTCTTTATGATGTAAGTCCCATGATAAATAATTTGTATGAATCGATAGTGAGGAATATCATTGTATTATTTCAAGGTAGTTATATTGTGAATGTTGAAGTGCTTACTAAATTTAAGAACTCCAGTAGTTGGATAATTGGAAGTTAAAGATCAAGGCCAACTTTATTTACTTTGTATAAGGTTTGTAGGTTAGGTTACTTGAAAAATATAAGTAATAAGAAAACATGAAGAGATTTTCAGAATATTGAGTTGGTTATTCTAATTATTCATAAGTGTGCAAGGTAGACTTAAAATAAATTAAAGTTTTTTACATAATGGAAATCAAAGAACAGTGTTAAGTAATGAGATATAATGTTATTGATGTATTTTCATACAAAGTTGATGGAATATCTACTTGAAGTGGTTTGATAAAGTTTCATAATACCAGTCATAAAGATTGAAGACTATGGGATAAGGTATAAAGATATTTGGTGTAATGCTATAATACATAGTGGGATTACATGTAGAATGGTTCAATATTGTGCTAATGTGTGATACACTGTATGGTTCAAGATGATTCCTTCCTAATTGTAAACACTCATCTTTATAGTAGAGAATATATGATCAGGTTGAATAAATTATCACAACAAGGAGTATATTTTCCATGAAGGGGAAAAACCATGTAAACATATTGTGTTTTTTTATTCTTATTTACATCTAAATTTCATGTTATTTAAGGGTTGAATGTGCATCAATATATCTATACCTCTTAAATAATTTATTCATTTGATCATAAAGAGTGGATAATCAAAAGGAAAATAAAACATGATAAAATATGGTATAATTGATTCAACCACCATCCATATTAATTTCCCTATAAATTCTATTAGGAACTTTAATTGGTATTTGAGAAAAATTTTCCTCTGATTGGATCTATAGTTTACTGTTACATGTGATTTTTATTAGAATATATAAATTATATATTTGAAGAAGTTTCAGAAGTACCTTAGATGGAAAATTTTTTCCCATTACTATTCAATCTCAAATAAAGGTTTTGACCAAGACTACAAAAAATAGTAATAAAAAAGAGATAAATAAGATAGATAATAATTAAAAATTAAATAGTAATCACCACTATCAAAATATAATTATAGTGGTAAATGTAGTGTTAAATCTATTAATCATTATTTTTTTGATAAATTAAGTTCAATATATGATGAAGATGTGTTTAATGAATAAATTAGTGGTTTATTTTCTAAAATTAAAGAGTATTTAAATAATTTTCTTATTTAAGTTTTCTAAAATATATTTGAATACATCAAGGGAAAATATTATTAGAAAACATAGTTGGAGTTGGAAGTTAATACAATGAAATAGGAATTATATAAGAAGGGAAAAAATACAACATTATCATTAAACTTGATAGAGAAAAGGAAGATACTATAGTTTTATATAAAGAAATACTCTCCCTAGATAAATAATTTAAAGAATAGTATATATCACTTTATAATGAAATATTTTCTCTGATAGAAGAATAATTGAAAAGGGTTGTTTATGAGAAGGTTTTTTTTATAATTTCATTTAATACTTTATCTATGCATTTGAAAAACTAAACATGGTCTCTATGGATATTAAATATTCTCAACTATAAATTAAGGAAAATATAGTGTAATATTTTGACAATTTATTAAAAGAGACAAGTCGAATTATTAAATATCATATCAGAAATTTGAAGAAATAATGTGGTCATAGGGTGAGATTTCTTGAATTCCATAAGATCTATTTAAATCTAAAATGTCTTGAGTTATAGTTAAAGTTGGAAAATATATAAATCACCCAATATGAATCTTTAAAAACTATATAGAAAATAAATTCTTCCATGAATACTTATGATGATAGTATTATATCTAAAAAGATTAATAATAGTGTAAAGAATATCTTGAGTTCATCCAAGAATTCATCCACTATAAGCTTGTAGAAGAAGGTAACCCATTGTATTAATGAATCTATTTATACTAATGTTATTTCATATTCTAGTATAGGTTAAAAAATACTGATAAAAATTGGTGAATTAAAATATTTATAAATTAATCACATCATTAAAGGAGAATTTAAAGAAAAATAGGAATCTTGGCTCCCCATAGAAATCTTAAATGAAGAGTTGTGTTGTCTAAAAATATCAAGGTGTTAAATCTAGATAGATTGTTACAAAAAATAACAAATCAAAATTTTTTATTCATTTTTTATGTTGTGTAAATTTTTGTTATGGGCCTATTGATTTTTTTCATAATGTGTTAATGTATCAAGATTACATAAGGCCTACATTTAGGGAGATCATAGTTGGAGGAAGAGAAATTTTGTTGTCCAGAATAATATTTCACAAAATAATATTAATTTTTAATTCAAGAACTAATTTTAGTGTCTTAAATAATTATATTAGAACTTAAATATAAGTTCTTATAGTTTTTAATAATGATTTTATACACCATCCATGCATAATTCATGTACTAATATGAAGACAGGACTAAAAAATCAAAGTAGGGAACAAAGAGAAATAAATGAATCTAACATGGGAAGTAAGAAAGTAAATAATGGTTTTCAACAAAAGAATAATATTAAATAAACTAAACCTAAGAATAATACTAAAAGTGATGTAAAAAATAATAGATGGTTATATTTTGGTAATAAAGGTTACAGCATTTACTTTTTCAAATATACTGTGATTGTCAATGCTAGTGGATACTAGATAAATCAAAAAAAATGAATCAATCCAAAAAAATAAATATCAAGATTTTTTTGTGTAAGATATACAAGATAAATAACTCATATTTCATGAGAGGTTTTATAAAAGGTGTCACCCATTTTCTATATAGAAGTTGTGTGAAAGGTGAAAGACTCGTAGTCATACAGCTGACAAATGCATGACATGACTATATGGAAAAGTTCAATTATTAAAGAAAAGAGGGAAAAACCAATGAAAATTTTTCTAAAAAAAATTAAAGAAGGATTATGTGCACAATAATAACATTTATAATGTACTAAAATAATTCTTGAACATATATCTAGAATATTTTGAATTTGATAAGAAGATATAACAAACATAAAAGAATGAAAGTGCTTTCCTTTCTAACATGAATAATCCAATTTCATCGAAGAGGAAAGATGAAGTGATCAAGAAGACCATGATACCAAGGATATTAATGTTTCTAAAATAAAATATGAAAGTATGAATAAAGATATATCTGAAAAGGAAAATATCTTATGGGTTGGAAGGCAACTCTTGGTCATGTTTCTCTAACTAATAAACAATGAATAAATCACTTTATTCTCATGTATATATTGTGTTTGTTTTTTTATACAAGGAATTGAAGATGAGGAGTGTATTTAGGGTGACACATAAGTAAATTAATGTTGGTAAAGTTATATATTATCTAGGAATGTATCCATTATATATTATATCATTCCAACTAGTATCACATGTTTCATCCTTGCAATATTTCAATTGGTATCAAAATATTATTCTTAAATAAAATTAATCATGATAAAGTTTATTAAAGTAGTATACATTTAGGGGGAGATTAGAAGAGAAATATTCCAAAGTTTTATTATTTAAGGATAAATCTAGAATTATTAATATCACTTAAAGAATATAAATTTGAGTTATTACAAACATCTTTCTCTTCCTTGGTTTGACTGTATAGATTTTATTTGTTATGGGGGGTGATGATTGATCTGAGAAGTAACTTGAAAGGGTAGAAACTCACTTTGTCTTAAATGTTTTAATTTTTTTTATATGAGTGTAGGTTATAAATTTATAACAATTTTTTTTAAATAGCCCTAATATGAAATAAAATTAATTGGTATCACATGTTGACCAATTTATGGACAACTTTCTTATATAAATTTATCATTCTTGTTTTCTACCCTGAGCATTGCTCATGTAGAATTAGATTTGATTAATTAATAAAAAAAATCTAATAAATTTTTTTATCCTTATTTGATGAAAAAAAATTGTATTTATCTTAAGTTAAATCTCTCAAGAAAAGTGGAAAAGAAATAAAGGGGTTGAACCAAAAGAGATAATATGACTTGTTTTTCAAATAAGGAAATATAAATAGATGATAACCTTACCTTATCTATTCATATTTTCATTTATTATCTATAACTAGGGGAATAATTACATTGACTTTATAGGTTTAGAATTAAATTGGGTATTAATAAAAATCAAAAGGGGTTATTTAAGAACCATGATGGATTGATGAAGTTGAATTTTTTATTTTTTTATGTTGAATTTTTTTTCAATATGTTTATGTGAAGGAAATTTTATTTATGATTAGTTGGGTTATTAGGATGATCCTAATGAGTTTATCCATGTTTTATAAAGAATATCATGGAAATGGATGATTTATGTATAGATTTTCTACCATTAGAATACTCTTACTAATCTTACATAAGTTGGAAAAAAGTTTGAAGATAAAGAGATGTTGATTTTTAGTAAGCAGCTTATACATCTGATGATTGTTGAGATAGTAATAATGTTAAATTAAAGTGTTGATAATTTTGATAAGTACACTATCTACAACATGATATATATGAAGTTTAATAGTTAGTTAAAGGTGAGATTTAGGAATTGAATATGGAATTATAAAGACTTCTACAGTCTTAGAACATATATATATATATATATATATATATAAGGCCTTAGTATTGATAAATGAAATAAATATATATTGTTCTTGTTATTAGATAAGGAATATATGTTTAAAGTTAAAAAAGGGGGTCCAAACCTCAAGGAAAACACCACCCGAGCAGCATGTCATCAAAGACAATGACCAAGCATAAAGGAAGCACCAACTGTGAGCGGTTGTGGAGGTGAAGAGAGCTAGTATGGGTTGGCATAGGCATGAGGAGTGTCGGGCGGTGCTATGGAAGAGACACCATGTGGGGTGAAATGACAAAGATTTGGTCATGGTATGGGGTGATACCATGGAAAGTAAATGACTGATTGTCACATGGTTTTAATTGAAATGATAGTTGACGTAGGATCCAGTGACCATGATAATGTTCCTAGTTTAAAAAATATGTGTGGTTTTAATTATAATTATATATTTTAAAGTTAACTTCAACCTAAAAACTAGGGTTTTCATGCATGGGGAATCTAGTATTGTGCTACTTGGTTTTTCATCATGCCTACTTTATCCTGATAAAGCTTTGTTTTATGGTATCTCATGAAATTATGTTGTGGAAGATCTCTACATATCTTTATCTTGAGAATGAACTGTCAAGATGAAAGTTGAGATTACATTTCTATGAGTATATATGAGATTTAATAAGATTCTAAAAGATTTTATGGATAATAAATATGAACACATTTCTCTATTCATATCATGTAGAAGATGAAATAATAATTTAATTATCATGATCCTATTTGGGCTTATTTGTTTTGATAGAAATATGATTAGTTCCATTAAGTTGAAAAAAGAAAATTTAAATTCTTAAGTGTATAGAGATAAGGAGACTATTAATCCATTTGTGAACTTGGGATGCTATATTTTTAAAAGTTAGACAAGATTGAATGGATTTTCATATTTTTCAAATTCTATAAGTAACTTCTCATTGTGGTTTATCTCATCTATGAATACTTGGATTTCATTATTTGTAGTGTACCAAAAAATAGTGAGAAATAGAATAAGATAAGGCCCTATATTTTCAAAAGGCTTACCTGATAATGATTCCATATGCGATACTCATTCTAATGATAATATCTTACATGTAAGACCTTAATATGATACTAAGTTGAGTAAATTCCATGTAATAATAAATATTTACAAAGATAATTCCATAAACTATATGTTTAGTAAAGATCTAGTATCAATCTACATCTATATAAAAATATTGTTTTGTGAATAATTTTCATGAATCTATATTTATATGAGGACAACACCATGAATCATGAGTTACACAAATTTCATGATAGTTTTTATATTTTAATGAAGATATTTCAATTTTTAATTTATTTCATAAATAAAAAGGTTAGACAGTATCATGAACATATATTTAAGTGAATTTTATTCAATATGATATGTTTTCATGATGGAAGTACCATATTCTAATAGTTGTATGAAGTCCATGAAATAAATTTTGTTTGTATGACTAAATTTTCATGATAAAGAAGTTGTGAGAATCATTATTGGTAAATAATAACAAATTATTTCAGTCTGTTCATGTTGTGAATGCTGAGGTGCTTGAGAAAGTTGATAAATTCTGTAGTTAAAGGAATTAAAGTTAAAGATCAAGGCCAACTTTCCTTGCTTTGTTAAGGTTTGGAAGTTACTTTAATTGAAAAATATGAGGAATAAGACAACTTGAATAAAAAAATTAATCTTGAGTTTGGTTTTTCTATTGTTCAAAATAGTACAGGGAAAACTTGTATGTAGTTAAAGTTATCAACATAGTGGAAATCTAAGATTATTATTGTAGAAGCATATATTATATTATTAATGAAATAACATCTGATGCTAATTGAAGATAAAATTCAAGAGTTTATAAGTCATTAATATGAAATATTGTGTCATTCAATATAAATATCATCGATGAAAAACTAGAAGACATGGTGGGTTTCATGTAGCATGGTGCGATGTTGTGCTAGTGTATTATTCACTATAGGGTTTTATTTGAATCATGTAAAATTATAACCACTTGTATTTATAGTGGATAATATATAATCATGGAGAATAATGGATCATGACAAGGGGTATGTTTTCCATAAAGGGTTTGAACCTTATAAAAAAACTAGTGTGTTTTTTTTCTTGTTTTCTTTTTTCATTGCATTTTTTGGTAAGGGTTGAGTTAACATTAATAGATTTATACCTCTTAACTGAGATAATGGTTTGATTATGAAGAGATGATATTCAAAAGGAAAAAAACTCAATAAAATTGGGGAGCACTGATCCACCACTCCCCCCCCCAATGTCCCTACATGATCTACTAGGATCTTAAAAATTAACTCATGAATTGTAATGCATGATTTAATGCCCAAATGCTCAAGAAGTTTCCTTAAGGGCCCTAGAAAAAAACCACTTCAATATTATGGAAGAATGTGTGGTGTATACATATTTGATGCTCAATAAAATCCCCCTGATTTATGAAGCTCTCTTCTTATACCTCCTTTACTCATTGAGGTTCTAACATGTCATGGAGTTTGAACAGTCCCATTTTATCATTAAGTGATTTTTTCTAACCAATACTATATAAAAAATGATCTAGAAATGGTTTTTTAGTGTTGATTTTCAAAAGTGTCACTAATATATTTATTTAGAATTAGTTGTATTTAAAATCGATGTTAAGCTTATCATGGGTTATTATATAGTGGTGGATTTCATTAAAATTGGTGCTACATGTTTCTAAAAAATAAACCAATTTCACCCTCGACCTAGCCATCAACCCCCTACTATCATGAGCCCATGAATCCCTAGACCACCACCCATAACCCCTCTATCAACCTCCCCGACCCCCTACCATCCTTGAGCCTCACCATCTTCAACTTCACCAATCCCCCATTGTCCCCCTCTCCCTTGAATCAACTTCTCAACCCCTTTAATAAACAAGACTCTCATAGCCCAAATATACACCATTTCTCTCTCCCTTAACCTATGAATCATCAATCCACCAAGAACTCATAGTCTTCCTATCCATCAACCTCAGAAGGGGATTTTTTCAGCCTGGTAATGTTTATTATGTAAATTTTTTATCTTTACTATACATTTTTGTGTATAATTAAATTTTTTATTAGAAAAATACCACTAGAATAAAGTTAAATTTAAAAAAATATTTTGGGGGATATTTTTAATTTATTATGAATAATTTATTTATTTGAGATATATTTTATCAATTTATAAATAAATAAATTCTATTATATAGAATTAAAATGTTTTTTATTCAAGAATTTAGTTTTTCAGTACCTTGATTGAGTCTGTTTTTTGATAAAATGAATAAATATTTTTTATATGATGTTAAATTTAGAGGCATGAGAATTTTTTTATTTAGGAATTTTTTATTTAGGAATTTTTTATATTTCAGACCATTTCTTATGCTCAAAACATGATGTTATTTTGATTATCCTTATTTATTATTTATTTAAATAAATATTTTATTTGGAATGTAGCGGATATATAGAATAATGTTAGTTAATTTTTATTTTCAATTATATTTATTTTTTTCATTTTATATTTTTCAGTTAAAATTACCACCTTATATTTGAATTTCAATTTGAATTTCAATTTTCAATTTCAATATCTATAAATTTTTAATTTAATAAATTAGGTTTGTATTAACATTTTAACTAAAATGTATTGTTTTATTTCTATATATTTATGTAACAATATTTTTTTATTTAAAAATTTAGGAAATTGATTACAAATGGTTAAAAGTTTGATTATATTTCCTTAGAACACGTCTTTGTATGCTAAGGGTTTAGCATTGTTTTTGAATTTTTCAATTGAAAAATTGATCCACGGATAGGAGAATAAAATTAATATTTTCTAAATGTAAATTTAAATGATAGTTGAAGATAAATTATATAATTAAACACTATATATTGAAACAATTTCCTCCTGTATATATTTTATGGACTTATCATAGAGAATCAAATGTTTCAAAAAGTTTTAATAGTGATATATGACATCATAATAAATAGGTTGATGCCTAGATATTGGAAAATGAAATTAAGAACTTGATAAATGAAGATTTTAACATAGTAATTAAATACCATCAGGAGTATAACACATTATTTTATCCACATGTTGATGTTACAAATATGAATGATACTTTCAAAACTGAAAGACAACATGATCAATATAATAACAAATTATCAGATGATGATTTAGAGAATAATATAATGGAAAATTAAATAATAATAAAAAATCCATTTCTAGATTAGTTGAAGATGAAAATAAAGAATTATATAAAGGATGTTCCAAGTGTTCAAAATTGTCTTTTCTACTAAAGTTTTACCATATCAAGTGCCTATATGGAATTAAAAATAAAGCATTGTCCATGATATTAGAATTTTTTGATGATGCATTTTCTAAATTTGAGATCCATACATCATTTTATGAGATGAATAATATTATTAAAAATCTTAGACACAATTATACTAATATACAAGCATGTATTAATGATTGTAGAATTTATTAGAGATAATTTTTAAATAGAGAATAGTGAAAAAGATTTTTTACTTCTAGATTAAGATCAAGAAATTATTATTCCTTTATAAATCTATATACATCCATAAATAAACAAAAAATGAAAATTATTGTGAAGGTTTTACGTTACTTTCCATTAAAAACATGATTGATAACATTTTTATTTCATCAAAAACACTAAACATGTGAAGTGGAATGCTTTGTATAATAAAAATGATGAGTTTATGTGACATACAATACATTCAAAATCCTATAAGAACTTTGATTCATCATGTCTAAATTTATCTTCTAATCCTAGAAATGTAAACTTAGGATTGGAAGTTGATGGATTCAACCCTTTGGGACTTTAAGTATAAATTACAGTATATGGCTAGTTGTTTTGATCCCTTATAATATACCTCTATAGATATGTGTGAAACAAACTTCATTCATCATGAAAATTATTATTCCCCAAAATAAAATACCTATAAATGACATTTATGTATACCTTTAACCTATTATTTGAGTATTATATGAGTTATGTAATGATGGTTTAGAAACATATAATGAATCTACTATGAAAATGGTCAAAATTCATGCTTCCCTAATGTGGACCATATATGACTTTTAAGGATTAGGTTATTTTTCTGGATGGAACACACACACGGGTTTGGATTGTCTAGTTTATAACTTTGATTTTGAGCCTCAATGACCACCTTATAAAAAAAAGGTGGTGTTTCATTTGTCATCATTATTTCCTTGATACATATCATAGATTTTGGTTTAACAAGTCATGTTTTAATGGAAAAATAGATTTTAGGATTTTGTAAAAATTATTTTCTGGATCATAGAACTTGAAATAATTATTAAATGTCAATAAATGGTTTAGATAATATTTTTATCAAAATAAAGGGAAAAAATAGTTAGATAAATTTCAAATATGACTACAACATGACAATGGAAAACAAAGGGCATATTTTTTACCTTCCATATTGGTAATTTAATTTGTTATGTCACAATTTTTATGTTATTAAAATTGATAATAATGTGTGTTATAATGTTATTTTTAAATTTATTAATGAGCCTAGGAAATAAAAATATCATTTAAATTCCCATAAGTTCTTAAAAGCACTGAATATCAATTGTGATCTATGGGAAAAGGATAATGGAATATATCGAGTAACAATTTTTTCAATGAAAAATCATTAAAAATATATTTCCTTCAAATATTAAAAATGTAAAATAGCCTAATGGGTATTCAATTAACATTTTGAGATGGGTTGATATGAATCATCATAAAATACATGTACAGAAAATTCATGACTCACATATAATGATGGATCAGTTTTTACCTTTGGAAATACATAATTTATTACCTAAAAAATTAAAAAAAATCTAATTAAAATTTTCATATTATTTAGAAATCTCTATGATAAGATCATAGACCTAATAAAACTGAATAAACATCAGTAAATAATTGTACTGATGTTATATCATTAGGAGATAATATTTCCCCATCATTTTTCACTATGATGATTTATCTGACTATGCATTTTGTCAAAGAAGCTAAATTTGGAGGGCTTGTATTATAGGGGTCCATAACCTTCTAGATTTTTCTTTTTTGTTTTTGAGTTATTGGTGGCATCATGATAGATTTTTTAGGTTATTATAGAGGATAGAGTGAATTTTAAGTTTTTAATGTTTACTATGCCATGGTGTTGAACATGGTGTAGCGGTGGTTGCAGAGAAAGTCCTTTTGGCTTGGCATTTTGGAAGATAGGTTGTGGATATGATATATATGGTTTTTGATGCACCACAGGTAATGAAACTCTCATAGTTTTTATAGTTTTGTGTGGAGGAGTCCCCCAATGGGAAACTGGGAGGAGAATCATGCCATGTGAGGCTAGCATAGTGTTATATGGGTGTTTAATGGGGTTTTCTTTTGGTGAGAGGTACACCACCCCCGAGACTGAGGGAATTTTATTAGGTGTAATTTATGTATGGGTATTCCTATTAGATTTTGGAATAAAAAAATTACTATAATTCTAGGCATGGGGTTGTCTGAGGGTGTGGAAAGGCCAAGCATGCAAGGGAGGTGGAAACTGAGAGTTAAGGTCCTCTATGCCATGTTCTTTAGTGTGATGGGTCAAAATGGATAGGTATTTCTCCCTATTTCATCATGAGGGTTCATGGTGCCTACTGGTCATTCAAAATTATATAACTACATCTTAGTGCATGGCATGGTGGAGTCAAGGATTATTTGATCTTCACGTAAGGGTATTTCACTTTTCTAAAATTTCATCTTATATAACATGAAAAATGTATTTACACATTAAATTTAAATACTAACTAAAATAAAAGGAATTGAAATTTATTATTAAGATAACCATATTATTTGAATCATATAATTTTTACCTAATATTTAGGATATTTAAATGGGTTGTGACAAGGAAATAAGATCATGAAAAAATTAAAAAATGAATTTAAAAGAAATGTTTGGTTGAGTTTTAATGGAACCTCTATGTTAGTAAATATATATTATTTTAAAACCAACCAACACCTCCCTCATTTGAAATTTATATCTTTACATCAAACTTGAGTGGTTGGATCTTTGTTATTTGAGTTCAGTAAGCCTTTGAAATAAATTTGGACCCATTTTTCATGATTTCCAAACTTGTTCTCATTTTTTCACTCTTTTGGTTTTTGTGCAAAAAATTCAAGAAACTTCCCCTATGTTAGGGGATTTAAGACTCTATATTTTTTTTGTGAAAATCATGATATTATCATTATTTTGGTTCTTTTGGTAATTTGTATGAATTAACCTAAAGAATATAAATGAAAGATAAGATGGATAAATAGGAAGGGAAGTATTTCATATATGGTTGATCTATTCTATGTTATTTAATGTGATATTATTATTATTTATTATTTGGTATGGAAAGTAATGAGTAACCAAAGAATAATATAATGATAAAAGAGGTAGATAACCTAAGATAATTAAGTGTGGTGTGAACCTTCATGTTCTATGAAAATCAAACCCCTCTTAAATTAAAGAACTAATACATGTTTTCTTGTTGTTATGATCCCTTTTATAGCGGTGAATTGATTTTCATGAAATCCTTTTCAATTTTTATGATTAAATTTAATAGTAACTATGTATAATTAAATGATAATAAAAGACGAAAAATAGGAGGGTTAGTTGATTAATCAGAAACTGAAATGATGTTTTCATGATCCCATACATCTATCTATGTGTGTGTGTGTGTGTGTGTGTGTATATATATGACTCAAGAGATAGTGTTGTTCTAATTTTTGTGAGAGAGTGGATATAACATGTGGTATGTGTGTGTGGGTAGAATTTATTATAGCGGTGGTGATGTGGTTTGTTATGTAATGGTATGGTTTCGTTCCTGGTTTTCATAGCATGTGTGGTTGTGTTGGATGATGCAATGTGAGGTGGTGAATGCGAAGTAGTTAGTAATAATGGGTGTCTTGTTGTGACATACAGATGTGGTTTATAATGGGTTGTTCTTGTGATGTGGGGCTTGGATAGTGATGGTTGATGGGATATGATGAATTTATAATGAATATGAAATGGGGTTTCTAGGATGGAACCGATGGTGTAGTAAATTTTTATGAATCAAACTATGATAACTAGAAAAAAATGGAACTACAATAGTATAGGTGTTGGATTGAAAGTGGTTTGGAATTAAATATGGGTAATTAAATACCAATGAAAATTATTTGTAAAGATAATTTAAAATTAGTAATTGGATTAATAAATGTTTAAATGAGAACCTATATCTAGTTATATGGATGTTTTTATGTGGTTCATGGATGGTTATGTAATATAGGCAATGATGGTCGTTAGTAGGTATTAGTTATGTAGTGGTGGGATATATGAGTTATTATAGGTCAATTTGTGTGCACCCTATGTTGGGTTTTTTGTGTGACTATCTATCCTTGTATTTTATTGTGATTTCTATATGCACCCCACCAAAGTGAGATAACCTTACTGATACCCAAATGTTTTTGGTCTATTTTCACAACATCTAGGTGAGGGTGGATTGTTTATTTTCTCCACTCCTCTACTCTCACTTTATTAGTAGTATACATTGCAGTTGGTAGTGATTCTTTATGATATAATAGTTGGAGTTGATGCCTAGTGGTGATGTTATTTAGTGGGGGTCATGCATTTTAAGAGGGTGGCATGGGTTTGATGTCATCTATGTTCAAGATACCCTACTACTCAAGACATAGTATGTAATGTATGTGAATGTGATGGTGTTTTGATGATAATGGAATTATTTTCATGGGTTTAAAGTTAGTCTTGCTTGTTATGATGATGTGATGATGATATAGAAGAGACGGGGGGCACAAGACCTCTAATGTTGTGGTGTGAGAGCAGAAAACTAGTGGGGAAGTGGTTTTGGGAACCTATGATTATATTATTTTGATATTATGTTATTAAATTGTTTTTGATACTTAGTGGGTGAAACTTGGTTAGGCTAGGAATGAGTAGTTTACCTTGTAGGTGCTTGTTAGTTCTACTACATGTTCATTGGGGAAATAGTATACTCTTCTCGCATTTGCATGAGAGATCTAGAGGAGCATCCTACTGAGTATAAATGTTATTATTAACCCTATATATATAAATTTTTTAGTTAATTAGGAGGTATGGGTTGACTAAGATAGATCATACTAGCTTGGAGTGGAGATTTGTTGTTGGTTCTACTACCTAGGAGTATTTTGGTACTTTATTTTAGGAGACTAATTATCTTTTTTCATTTCATGCATTGTGGGTTTTTATTATGATGAGATCTTGGTTTATATTATATGATCTAATGTTGATTGTTGGATCTCATATTATCACTTAAATATTAATTAAAACTCTCAAGAGTAAAATGATATGGATATCTTCTCAACAAATCTTAATTCCTTTTATTTTGATTATTATTTCAATTAAACTCATAAATATAATTTTTTATTTTATATAGAAGGAAATTTTGAAAAAGTGAAATATCTTTATGTCAATATCGATTCACCCTTTACCAACACCACTCCATAAACCATGGAATAGAGCATGGTATTTTGAATGACCACCAAGCACCACATCCCCTCGCCATGACATAGGGAGAAATTCCAAACTTTTTCAACTATTCAAACCAAATATCACAACATAGTGAACCCCAAATCACCATTTTTACCTCCCTTGTGGGATTGGACTTTTCACACCCTTTCACGCCTCCATGTATATCATGCTAGGAATTTATTAGATTTCCATTTACAACAAAGAGACCCCTCCATTTACCATACCTAGTAAAATGAATGTAGGACTAGTTATAGTGTTCCTTATGGTAAAGTAAAACCCCACCAAGCTCCCATACAGCACCATACCCACCCCCTATGGCATGTTTCACCTCCCAATTTCTCACATAGGGACTTATCTACACATAACGCCAAAAACCGTGGAAATTTAACTACCCATGGAGCACCAAGCACCACATGCTTGTGCCGCACAACCTCTCTTCCAAAATTTCTATCCAAAAAAACCTTATCTACATCCACCCTCATACCACACCCTCCACCGCTCCCAAATATACAGTATAGTGGACCTTAAAACGTAAAAAATCCATTGTAGTCCTCCAAAATTCCTCATGATGCCTCCAAGCACATGGAAACACAATGAAATGGACCAAAAGGGCATGATATGTTACACATACATTATCAATGGATTTATACCATATAATGGCATTTTATTTTATTTTTATCCTCATTAATGAAATATAATTTTTCTAGTTAGTACTTATAAACTTTATTTATTAATTTATTAATCTTTTTCTATTGGGTATCTAGGAAATTTTTAGTTTTATATGAAAAATAAATCTCAATTGAAATATTATATTTCATAAGGTTTCCTTATCGAAGAGTGTTTAACCCTCTATTAATGATATTTGGATTCAATAAAGACAATATTGAATCAATTGAGACATGTTGAGGATAATCTAATTTGTTCTTAGGAAATTAATGAATCATGAATGTTTCTAACTTTTGGTTAATAAGTTAGTAAATTATTCTCATTTTCATTAATATATTTTCAGTTAAAAAAACACATATATGCGCTACTCAATACTAATATTTTTGATCCATGTGTTAGTGAATTTAGGTTACAAATGAAAAAAAAATCCTTAAATATCAAACTTGAAATGATCCAAAGATAGTAAAAGATGTTCATAAATAAATTTTTGACTATTTTGCATGTTTTGTAAGTTCTGAATCTAATACATGGTTTAAATATATTAATAATTATCTACATTAAGTAATGATATTTTATATCAACTTACATAGGAAATGAATGGTGATAATCAAGATGAAATATTTGAGGATTTTAATTATTTATATTGAGTTCCTTCAAAGTATGATAGGTGATTTGATGCATACAATATTGGTGGATTCAATTTTTTTACTATTAATCATGAGAAATTTTTAGAAAAACAAAATAATAGTATATTTACAATTATAGATCATGGTTACTATGTAAATTTGGTTGATATCATCAAATTAAATTATCATGGTAAATTTTTAGTTGAGTTCTATAAATTGATGTAGGTCAATATTAACAAGGGAATAAGGAAATATTCATTAAAATTTACTTAAGTAAACTTTTATCAGTTGACTGATACTAGGGATCATGATGAACACTATCCCTATATTTTTTATTACTAATAAAAATGGTATATTATGTAGATGATATAGTAGATAAATGGTTGATTGTTTTTTTCCATAGGAAATAAGATACATGTTTGATATGGGTGATGTTAGTGGAGTGATTTTTGATAGTGAACCCCATTAGTAACAACAAACTGAATTTTTTTCCCTCATGATATTGAAAATTTAGATCTTGTGAGGGAGGGTGGAGAAAAAGGATGAGGGGGGATAAGTATTCATAGTTTTAATAATGGATACTGATAACAATATGACCAACCAAGAATAAAATTTGAAGGTTTATTTTTTAACATTAGAAAATGGGAGTTCTAATTTTTATTTATATTTTAATTGAATAAATATAAATGTATTGATTTCTAATTTAATTTTAGGTTTAATTGAGTTAGTTATTTTTAGATATTTTTTTATAGGTATTTCATGCTCAAAGAAGTTTATGTACATGAATCGATCTTCATCACATGATTATTGTTCAACCCCTATGGCACTAGGCACACTTCATCACATACCTTGCATACTTTTTTTGTACACTTCATCGCATGCCTTAAACATAATGATTTATAAAGTAATTTAATACTTAATTGATATAGTTTTTTCTATGTATTTTTCAGGTATTCCTATAAAAACCCATTCTTGAAATACATTAACATTACATAACATTCTCTAAATACATAAAATATAATACAAACATACACCCAAAGACTATATTAGTTTAGTGCCTTTGGAAATCTGGAAACATAAACATCGATACATAAGTGATCTAAATTATCTCCCACTAGGTTCTTCCTAACTATTACCCTTCTTAGACACATAAAAAATACATATATTCATAACCTAGGGAAGGAAACATAAAAATGGGTGATCTTAGATTCTCAGTAAGGGAAAATAATGGAGATATGTAAGCATAAACATGATCATAAGGGTATGAGAATGTGATCAAAACATTTGAAGATAATATCCTACATATAAAAGATCATAAACATGTATCATGGAATAAATATTTATAGTTTATAATACATGACTCATAAGGAAATAAATAATGTAATCCAAGAAATCATAACATAGGAATAAAACATGGAATTGTGGAAAATACATAATCATATAATATGATTTCCATAGTAGTCAAGGCATCGCTGCCAAGGCCATCTTAGTGGATAACGTCCATTACTGAATTGGGTTCACTCCCAATTATAACCTTGTATTACTAAATCAAGTTCACTCCTTATTCCTGTCCTGTAATACTAAATTGAGTTCACTCCTCGTTCCAACCATGTCTATCTCATAAGATATAATTCTTTACCCAATACATTGAAGAGAGATATAGGTCACACTAATCTTATAATGAAATCATACATACATGTGACAAAAAATAAAAAATAATCATATATTAACCCATAAAATTAAATGGGTGTCATAAACTTGTAATCATATCATAACCTAGGAAAAAAATACAAGTTTGATAATCATTTCATAAAAAACATAACCAGTGAAAGAAAAACTAATTTCATTACATATTACCCATGAAATAGAAATGAGTTTCATAAAGATCGTTACATCAAGCATAAACTATTCAAAGAAAGAATGTGAATTTAACATTTATATCATTTCCAATAAAGGCATGAGTATCATCAATGGATGTAATCATATATGTAATATAATTTTGAAATATCATTCAAAAACATTTCTTGAGGAAAATATCTTTTCTTCTTTGAAAAATAATTTTAAAGAACATAAAACATTTTAAAAACCATTTTATTGGAAATAAAACTAAAAAAAATATTGAAAAAATTTTTACAACCATTTTACTTTAAAAATTATAAAATAATCTGGAAATAATTTTGAAAACCATTTTCCTTTAAAACTTATAAAATAGATTGAAAATATTTTTAAAACCTTTTTCTTTGAAAATAATTTGAAAAAATGAATTTATGGAATATTAGAAAAAAATTATTTTAAAAAGAAAATAAATTTATAATATTGTAAAGGAAGCTTCAAGGTAATGTCATTCATGATGGCGGATAAACCCAAACATGTTGAACATTCCTTTTACACCATAAAAACCTTAGAAAGGTGCCTCGATCGGAAAATGACAAGAAGATTCCTTATTAAAAACCATTCTATTTTAAAAGGTAAAACATGGGAAAATTTTATTTTAAATATCATAGGATAAAAATATAATACTTTTGTAAATATTTTATAAGACATGTTTTTCAATGAACATGTATTTCTGACCGAAGAGAGAGGTAAAGTCAGACTTTATTAAAAACACTTTCTTAACTATATTATGTACCAAAGAGTGGGAAAATGCTTCCAATACATGAATATATCATGAATAAACAAAGTATAATAAAATACATGAGTTTTCTTGAGATATGTATCATTATATTTCATCAAAGAAATCATAATCATAAACAATCTTGAAAAACAATGAGATTATTTCAATAAACTCTTATAACTTGGTAACTTTGAAAAACACTTACCATGTAAGAAAATGAAATTAAATAAATATTAAAATATCATTAAATTAATTATATTAATTATATAACATTTAAAATTCATTATATATACCTCATACAAAAAATATAGGTGCATAACATGAAATGTGTCTCAAAGAAAGAAAATCGAGACAAAAATTATATTAATAATTTTGTAACTTTTGAAAATTAAACACCATGATAGAAATTTAATAAAACTTTTATGTAATACCCATATATTTAATTATAATATTCATATAATACATTAATGGGTAGTATATATACAAACAAAATAAGTGAGTGGTGAATAAGACATGTATCTCGTAGAAATAAGGAGTGAGATGAGATTCTCTTACCTTATGTCTTGACTCTCACTATACTCATTAAAAACTTGTGTATAATAAATATAATTTTATTATAAATATATAAAATAACCATATACTTACTTATAATACAATACATGGTTTTATTATGGATTTATATCACCTTCTTGTTAAAAATTCTACGTTATGTTTTCACTTCGGGTAATATCGGCTTTATTTTTGCATGGGTCTTAATTTTTTATATCTTTGGTGCTTATATTAAAATAATTATTTAAAAAATTTAAACCATGATTTAAATATAATTAACATTCATTATATTTTTATTATAATAATCCTTAGAATATATAAGTATCAAATAGAATACACCATTCATAGAGATGGTAAGTTGTACGTATGCATGGACGTTATTTCTGTTTAATATTCGTGTTGAAAGAAAGAAAGTAAAATATAGATATATATCATTATTAAATTAGATTTAATATATAATATATATCATATATATTCACTAAACCCATCCTTAATACATTCCATGTAGTGTATGAACGAATCACATCGTTTTGAGGGGGTGGTAGTCCACACTTCCTCAAACGAAATTATCATACTAACACCAAATGAAAAGTATAAAGATATGAGTTAAAAAATAATAAAATAATATTGAAGACATAATAAATAATATATAACATATATAAATAGATTTTTACATTATAATTTATACCATGATAGGTAGTAAAGTAAAAATTAACAATCATTGTTTAGTGAGATGGTAGTCCTCCGTACACGTAAACAGTATGTTTGTTACCCATTAGATGGAAGTGTGTGTAACTATAGGATTAATACTTAGAATAAAAACACACTAGTATATTTATGATATGTTTTAGTTATAAAATCATGGATTAAGAATATCTGAGTTAGTGGAGAAATAAAATAAAATAAAGGAGTTTGAGGGAGGGTGTTACCTCTTAATCGGGTAACTCCTTTTGGTTTGAACAAAAGGGATTCCTTGGAATGATTTATTCCAAATAAGTATTCAAGGAGAAATATAGGGATTTTGGGGAGCTATTTTGGTAAATTTTTTAGGAACATAAGTGTCTTTAGATGTTTTGGGAAGTGGGAGGAGAGGAGGCCTTTTATAATGGATGAGGATTGGCACTCTTGTAATATTTTGGAAAAGGGAAACCCCACCCATGTTATTTTATTAAAAGTGGATCCAATAATTGTAAAAATTAGATAAAAGAGAGTATAGTGTCTAAATATTTCCTTATAATGGATTTTGGACATGTTTATATGTTGTTTTTGTCCTTAAGGTTATGGTTTAGTCCCTTATTAAGCTTAATTTAACCATAATCGTTTTAATTAATTTTAATTATTTTCACTAATATTTTTGGTAAAAAAATAATTTGGCGTTATTATACATTATAAATTATTATAATTACAAATATTTAATCCATTTTTATAAATTCCAGTCATATAAGTGTAAGAAATTAATTTAAATTTAATCTCGTAATCAGGTCGACAATGTGGGTTTTTTATGTAAAAATGATCAAAATTTTGCTCAGTTTTTATATCCAATTTCAATGTAAAATTTGTTATAATTACCAAAATTGGATTACAAGATAAAAATATTATCTAATTAAACTTTTAAAAAAATTTAAAATTTAATTTAACCTTATAAATAAAATAGATGAAAAAGTTGTTCTGAACTAAAATACAGTATTTTCCACTATTCATTAAAAAATAAAACTTCACAGAAAACTGCAAAAAAAATAGACTAAAATAATTTTTGTAATTATCATTAAAATATGAAGTTTATTTTTGACATATTATATTTATAAAAGTTCTAAAATATATATTTAAAATAGGTTCTCCATTAAAAGGCGATAAAATTGCCTTAATAAAAATATTGGGTTTTCTGAGTTAAATTGATTTTATTCTTATCTTATGATTATAAAATATATTAGATGAATATAAAAAATATATAATTGGATATATAAAAAATATATTAAATTAAAATTCCTTACTAATTGTAACTAATTTAATTTATTATGATTAAAACAACTTTATGAGCATTAAAATAGTTCTCTATAAAAATACTCCCTTTATATTCAATTGGTTCTTATATTCATTTATAAATAATTTGTAACTAATTTATTTATTTTATATTTTGTGAAAACCATATATTTACATAATTTATTTAATAAAATTCATGAAATCTAATTTAATGGCTAGGTTATATATTACTATATAATATCTTATTGTTCGGTAACACTCGGTCTTGCATGTTATGCATGCCATCAAGGAAAGTCAGTCTTGCATGAAACATAATCTTACCTTAGTGTTATTTATAGAGGAATCTGACCATTATATTGTGTATATTGAATTATTATTGTAACATCCCAGTTCTAGGTGCCGCCCAAAGGTTCCCCAAACCCAGTTGGTCACATGACCACAAGCACATTTCGCCAAACGCCAGAGGCTGCTAACTAAAAGTGAGGGCCATGATGTGATAATGGGGAAAATATACCCTCATTGGTAGAGTATACATAGTAGAAAGAAAATATTGAATAATAGAGGAAGCAGTAATACCATACAACAACAGTAAATAGTGGAATACTGTTAGTAATACAACAACTGGAGCATATATAAATGGTGCATGTCACGTGTATCTGGGAAAGTAGCCAAACAAGTCACAAAAATAGAAATACAATACAATCTGATACAAAAGGAAAAAAAGTTACTCCTATAGAATTGCAAGCCTTAGCTTGGTCTCATGCTCTCCAGCTCTAACAGCAATCAAGTACCTGATGAAGAAGGGCGATATATCCTATCTACACCTCTAACCATATAATCTATTTGGGTCCAAAAGCATGACCCAAACAGAGTGTGAGATGAATCTGAGTAGGTAACCACCAATGATTTGTGCCTAAATATTAGTGAATATATATATAGCACATAATATTCAAATATGAATCAATAAACTAAGAAGTACTCAAAAGTAAACAATCCTAAAAAAATTAATTACATTCATTTATATTCGTTAATTATTCAATATGTTGAATAATTAAATCCCAAGATATAGCCTAAGCTCTGTATCCCTCCATGTAATAGTAACAAAATAGATGTCTTATAAGACCATCTCAACAAAGTAAGACTGAGTCCAATATTGTGCTTTGGCTTGCAAGACTCTTCACAATCATTTAATCATTCATAAGAAACCCTCTGGGAAAGTTCTCACATTCTAACCCCTCTGGTCTAACATATCATCAAACCATTTACAAACTACCACCTGGGAAACTCTCATAGTTAATACCCCCTTGGTCTAAAAATAAATAATAAACTATAATGACTACCTGGTAGCTATCACAGTCAATGCCCTAGGGTCCAACATCCATTTAATAATGACCCTCTGGGTAGCTCTCATGGTCTAACCCCTCTGGTCTATGACCACCCAGAAGCTCTCACTGTCAATACCTTTGTGTCAACATAACAACAATTCATACATAAATGACCCTACTTCAGGAATCTCTCACAGTCAAATTCCCCTTGGTCAAAATTTCACAATGTGAATCACATGCATCTCAAATAATCAGTAACTTCATCCTAACAACTCAAGGCATATAAGATAATTAAATCCTAACAAGCATTATAGAACAAACAACCATAATCAAACAAATAAGGGAATGCACTAATGGGGTGTCCCATTGCAAGGTATCTAACCTTATGCATAATCAATAACCTTTTTCAATCAAACAAACCATAGAATGTATTAAACATGTTTAAATTCCAAAACACATAATACCACAAACATGGGTATTAAACACTTTAGGCATATATAATCCAAAGACAATCGATAAAAGGCATAAACCACCTACCTTGATGTTGTACGATGAACACTCTTGAACATATAACCTTGAATCATCCTAGAACGGTGTAGATCTACAAAAAGGTGAAAATAGTTCAACCTTAAAATACTCACAAGAGAGTAGGAATCATAAAGAGAGGCTCTATGGGAATTGATAACTCACCGGTGGTATTCCAACGCACCTGATGGCATATCAATCGGAGGTCATATGGATAATAGGGAGGGGTTTGGAGTTCTTCGGCATTCCATCGCTCTCTTATATGAACCACGGGAAGAAGAATATAGTTTTGTACATAATACATGACCCCACACAAATATATCAAATAAAAATAAAAGTACACAGCATGTTCATTAAATGTACACGTCGTGTATTGGCCTCAACCAGCACCCATTTTAGGCGGTCTACCAGGTCACCACACTACCATGTACCCGGCCATTACATGGATAGTATGCGGTTGTACACGGTACCTGGGTACATGACGTGTACTTCTAAGTACACGGTGTGTAATTAGAATAAATTCATTTCATCCTTTTTCCTCAAAACAACCCAAAATAAATATCCATACCTGAAATGAAGATCTTGCTTCTTAAAAACTTACCCCCTTAAAGAAATTCATCCCCAAATTTCCCTTCTAAGGGTGTTTTAGAAGAAAATTCAAAAAATTCTTGCCACTATGATCGTAAGTCAGTCTCCCTCTCCCAAGTCTCATCCCATACTCTCTCATGATACCATATCACCCATACCAGAGGAACAAACTGACCATGGAGTACCTTCATGCTAAGATCCACAATCCGAATAGGGTGCTCTTCAAAGGATGCATCCACCTCCAAGTCAACCTTCTCAAGTTGGAAAATGTGAGATAGGTCTGAAAAGTAATGTCATATCTAAGAAACATGAATGAAGTTGTTCATAACCCGGTACCTCTGAGGAAACTGTAACTGATAGGCAACCGGCCCAACTCTCTACAAAACCTCAAACGGCCTGACATATCTCGGTGAAATCATCCCATATCTCTTAATCCTTATATGTCCCAACCTCATTGTGAAACACAAGAAAACATGATCTCCAACCTCAAACTCCAGAGGTCATCTCCGTCGATCGGTATAATATTTCTTCCAAGACTTTACGGTAGCCATCCTCTTCCGAATAAACTCCACCTACTCAGTGGTCTCCTAGAAAAGACAAGGTCCCAGAATAGCTACCTCTCTTTCCCCCAACCAACATAGGGGTGATCATCATGGCCTACCATAGAAAGCCTCATAAACTGTTATCTGAATCATCACCTGAAAATTGTTATTGTAGGAAAACTCCACTAGGGGTATGTGTCTCTCCCAAAACCTCCCGAAATCTAGGACGCATGTTCAAATCATGTCCTCTAAAACCTAAATCGTGCGCTTGGACTGGCCATCTGTCTAGGGGTGGTATGTTGTACTCAAGAGTACCTATGTACCTAAAGCCCTATGTAGTCCCTTCCAGACATGAGAAGTAAATCGGGCATCCCTGTCTGAAATGATAGAGTTCAGAACCCCATGTAACCGCACAATATCTTTGATGTAAAACCTTCCCAACTCATAAACACTAAAGGTTTCCTTGATTGGTAGGAAATATTCAACCTTTGTGAGTCTATCAACAATAACCCAAACTGCATCATTCCCTTAAGGAGACCTCAGTAAACCCTTCACAAAATCCATCATGACATCATTCCACTTCCACTCAAGAATGGGTAACTATTATAAAATCTATATCAGTCATTGATGCTCTACCTTCACCTAATGATAGGTGGAATATATCATTAAAAAACCAGCAACATCCCACTTTATTCATGGCCACCAATACTGATGATGTAGATATCGATATATCTTGGTGACACTAGGATGAACTAACCATGCTGAGGCATGAAAATATGGTATCAACTCTTTGCGTATGTCTACTAACACCCATACGCATCCATGAAAACTCTATACCTCATCATCACCTATGGTCCACCCAGGAGTAAGGTCCTAACCTGACACACTCTCCTATAGGACTAGGCCTTTGGAATCTAATACCTACCTCATTCGCACTCGATCCAATAGAGTAGAGGTGACTGCTATAGAATAAAGGAATGTATGCCCTTGTCTATCATAAACCTCTAAATGCATCTTAGAGAATAAATTCATAAGATTACACTCACTACTGACCTCCTGAATTTCCTGTATCTAAGTCCTCCTTCTCAACGCATCATCCACAGTGTTGCCTTTCCCCGACGTGTAGGCAAGCTCAAAGTCAAAAGACTAAAGGTATTCGACCCACCTTTATTGTCTCAAATTCATATCATGCTAAGTAAATATATACTTGAGACTTTTTTTTTCAGTGCATACCATAAAATTCTCTCCCAGAAGATAATGTCTCCAATAGCGTAAAGCATGCACAACTGCAGCTAACTCGAGATTGTGCATCGGGCAGTTTCTCTCATGTGGCCTCAACTGCTGAGACCCATACGTAATGACTCCTTTCCCTTTAATAAGCACTGATTCCATCCCGGTACCTTATGAATTATAGTAAAAAGTGTAACTCTTTCCTGGATCTGGAAAAATTAGTATCGGTGCTGAAGTCAACCTCCCTTTCAACTCCTGAAGGGATGAATTGCAAGATTTTTTCCACAAGTACTTCTCACCCTTCTTATTCAGGCATATCAGTGGCGCTACTAGGCATGAAAATTCATGTATAAATCACCTGTAGTAACCATCCAACCCTAGAAAATGCAGTACCTCAAAGACATTCTTTAGCTGCTCCCAGGAAACTACTTCTATCACTTTCTCTAGGTCTACTGATACTCCTGTCTCTGAGATAACATGAACCAAGAAGTGAATCTGGACCATCCAAAAGTGGAATTTTGAGATCTTGGCATATAAATGATGCTCTCTTAGTGTACTCAATACAATCTCAATATGTGTGGCATGGTTGTGTCAAGTGTGAGAGTATACCGAGATATCTTCCATGAATACTACCACAAAATAATCCAAGTAAGGATGGAATACTCATTTCATCAGTGCCATGAAAACTGTTGGTGCGTTCTTGAGACATAATAGCATAACTAAATACTCATATAGACCATACCTACTCTAAAAGGTTGTAAGAGGTATATTTGATTGTCTAATGTGCAACTGATGATAACTAGATCTCAAGTCAATCTTTGAGAACACCTGGGCTCCTCTAAGCTGATCAAAGAGATCATCAATCCTCAGTAAGGGATGTTGGTTATTGATCATCAATTGGTTTAGATTCTAATAATCCACACAAAGTCTGATGGTACCAACCTACTTTTTAGAAAAAAGGATAGGTGAACCCCAAGAAGAAGTATTGGGTCGGATGAAACCATTTTCCTGTAACTCCTCTAACTTCTTCTTAAGATCTTATAACTCTAGTGTAGCCATCTTATAATAAGGAATGGATATTGTTTCCACTCCTAGAATGATATAAATAGAGAAATATACCTCTCTATCCAGAGGTAAACCTGAAAATTCATCTAGAAAGACATCTCTGAAATGATCCACCACTGGAGGAAATTCTATCTGTGAAGTCACCTGGTCATCTAGATATAAACTAGCAATCTAGGCTATAATTCCTCCCAACCCATGACTCCTAGGTCCAGCTCTGATTTCTTGGAATTCCCATTTTCCCTTGTATAGAAAAGGTCCACTCTCTGATGAGGTGAAACTCACCCTACGGTGATAGCAATCAACAAAGTCCTGAAATGAGACCAACCAATCCATTCCGAGAATGACATTGAATCCTGTCATCTCTAAGTCATAGAGGTCCTAGAAGAAGTGATACCTACCAACCTTAAGAGGTAACTCCTTGAATTGATGAACACTAGTTGTCCTAATCCCCAATGGATTGTCTAGAATCATAATATATTCATAATTAAAAATATAGGGCCCAAGGATATCCACAACGGCAACAGATATAAAACTATAGAAAGCCTTTATATCAAAAATAGAAGAAGCTAAAACTAAAGCAACTAGAATTGTACCTCTAACTATAGAGGGTCTTGGATCCTTCTCATGTTGGGTCTTCTCCACTATAAAAGTATGTCATATACCATGGCCCTATGACCCTTCCTGGATACCTTGAGCTGGTTCACTCTCTTATTTCTGAAAACCTATAGCCTGACTACCATGACCATAACCACCTCCTCGGCCTGAACTGCCTGACGAACTCAAGTTCCATGACTGATGATAAATTTGTGGTCATAATACTGAACATGGAGTCGTAACAGAACCCCTATCACTCTCTACTGGTGAGAACATCCAGAAAAAACACTAAAGATGACCCATCTTGCTGCAAGATTGGCACTCAACTAGGTCCTTTGGGAAATGTGGCCTCATATGTCCACTCTTCCCTCACTGGTATCATACCACCTAGATACCTAAAGAAACATCATGTGAAAGATATCTAAGGTTATTATTGATATCTGACGAAGGAGTACCAACCCTAGATACTAAACTGCTCTGGATCGTAGCTCACAACTCCCTCATATTACACTCGACAATCAGTACCTGATTCATTATAGCCATCACTGAAGTCATCCTAAAAACATTCACCTACGATCGGATGTTGTACCTAAGACCATCCTCAAATTTCCTAGCCAGTGATAACTCATCACCTCCCAAAACAGGTGTGAAGTACTGAAGCTCTATAAAATGTGAAGAGTAATCAATCACTGAAAGAGATCCCTTCTCCAAATGCATGAACTCTTGAGCTCAATCGGCCCTCAACGTCTCAGGGTAGAAGTAATCATAGAAGGTCCTTTGAAACTCTTCCCAAGACATATCCCGATGACGTCCCACCTGTGAGATAACATCTCACCATCTTTTGGTGTAATCATGTAACATGTACATCGTGAGCTTCACACTCTTCTCTGGAGGTGTCTCTAGATGCTCAAAGATAGAAAGCATGGCCTCCAACCATGATTGTACAGCCTGTGGTCCTCTGTCCCCTAAAAAAGTGGGAGGATGATGCGGATGGAACACTCTCATAAACTCCACTATAGTCATCTAAGGATGTGGTTCTCCCTAAAAAGTATATAACATCCTTAAAATAGTTCATGGAACTGTGCATCATCACCTGCATCTAGTATAACAGCTAGTGTTAAGACGGGAACAATGGGAGGATCTGCTGGTAGTCCCTGATCTACCCTTTCTGGTGTCTGATCATCACCTTGTACCTGGTGTACAACTAGAGGATGTCTTGGTGGCATGACTCTCCAAGGTCAAGTACACACATCATTTCAATTTTATCAAGGACAGAAACTTAAAAGTGCATGAAAGGAATAGAAGAAGAAATAATTCAAGTTTTACAAAATAGGGATACATGTCATGAATAAACTCTACACGGCATATTCCCTTAAGATTTTAACATGGCGTGTACTTTTTCCAACCTAGTCGTGTAACACCCCATACAAACGGCGTGTTCTTTCTGACACACGTCATGTACTTGAATATTCCCTACTTCCCATGTTCTTCTATATGGCTATAACTACACGGTTCTCTCCTGGTGTAACACTACATGGCATGTTCACCCCTGACACAACATGTACTACTTAAGTTTTATCCACTTATATCATTAGTCACACGTCCATATACATGGTCAACCACCACATGGCATGTAAAACCTAGACACAACATGTACCATCCAAATTTTATTCACCCGTGTCATTATTCACATGGTCGGATACATGGTCTCTACAGCATGGCATGAACTTCCAGTATACAGTGTTTTCTACCAAACAATTATCAACCCTATGTCTCTAATCACATAATCATTCACATGGTTAAATACTACACAGAATGTACATATGGTACACGATTTTTACTTAAGAAAATTTGTTTCCTCGGAATAAAAGAGCACATGGTGTGTATTCATAACAACACACCCCGTGTTGTTTGGGTTCCTAGATAGTAGGCCTCTGAAACTTCTCTGGAACCCTTAAAAACATAAAATTTTGTCCAAGTAATGAACAATTCTGACCTGTGAGAGCCCATACTCCCCAAAAATCAAAGTTTGGCATCCTTTTCCACATCATAACTTGACAAAATTAAACTAAAGTTCGAACATGACCCACCAAATTCCGATACAAGTGGGCCCATAACACCTCAGGGACCAAAGTTTGACATCCATCAAAATGAAACTTTACATATTCCAACACCCTATCAAAATAGTGGGTATTATATCAGGGTATCTATCACAACAGTATGCATATCTAGCACACCATCTATCACAATAGCATGCAATCAGTAATGCATCCTAAATGGAATGACAAGAATGCATGGCATGTGATCTCTAGCAAGTTCCTATATGATGCATGAGATGGAATACCCTCATCTCATCAGGTTGAAATAGAAATAGAACCATAATGATATTAATAATAATAGCACAAAACAAGTGAATCACCCAACAGTGAAATCAAATCAACTGTAATAGTTGAAAAACCAGAAAAATTGCAATATTCAAGGTAACTTGGCTTTTCCCTATACACGGGTTAGCTACTCTCAGGAACATCTTATTAACAACTATCTATTCCTTCCAATCCATGTTTATAGGCTCTAAATAGTAAGTCAAAATAGAAAATAACCCCCTATTATACCACTTTGTAATGTCTCAGTTCTGGGTGCCACCCAAAGGTTCCCCAAACACGGTTGGTCACATGACCTCAATCGTATTTTCCCAAACTCCAGAGTCTACTGACCAGTAGTGAGGGCCACGATGTGATAATGAGGAAAATATGACCTCATTGGAAAAGTATACACAGTGGAAATAAAATAGTGAACAATAGAGGAAGTAGTAATGTCATACAATAATAGTAAATAGCGGAAGACTGATAGTAATACAACAACTGAAGCATATATAAATGATGCATGTCACGTGTATCTAGGAAAGTAGCCAAACAAGTCACAATGCTGGAAATATAGTACAATCCAATACAAAATGAAAACAAGTAACTCCAATAGCATCACAAGCCTTATCTTGGTCTCATGCTCTCAAGCTCCAACAGCAATTAAGTACCTGATGAAGAAGGGAGACTACCCCTATCTATACCTACAACCATATAATCTATTTGGGTCCAAAAGTATGACCCAAACAAGGTGTGAGATGAATCCCAGTAGGCAACCACCAAATATTTGTGCCTAACTATCAATGAATATATATATAGCACGTAATATTTAGAAATGAAGCAATAAACTAGGAAGTACTCAAAGGTAAACAATCCTACAGCTTTCAATTGCATTCATTTACATTATTTAATTATTCAATACATTGAATAATGAAATCCTAGGATCCATCCTAAGCTTTATATCCCTTTATATAATAGTAACAAAACAAATGTATCAAAATACCATCTCAACAAACAAGTAAGACCAAGTCCACGCTTGTGCTTTGGATTTGAAGACTCCTCACAATCATTTAATCATTCATAAGCAACCCTCTAGGAAAGTTCTCAGAGTCTAACCCCTCTCATCTAACATATCATCAAACCATTTACAAAAAACACCTGGGAATATCTCATGATCAATACCCCCTTGGTCTACATAGAAACAATAAACTATAATGACCACCCGGCAAATCTCGTAGTCAATGCCCTAGGGTCCAACATCCATTTAATAATGACCCTATGGGTATCTCTCACGGTCTGAACCCTATGGTCTATGACTACCTGGTAGATCTCATAGTCAATACCTGTAGGTCAACATAACAACAATTCATACATAAATGACCCTACTTTAGGAATCTCTCACAATAAAATTTCCCTTGGTCAAACATTCACAATGCGAATAAAATGCATCTTGAATAATCAATAACTTTATCCTAACAATTCGAGGCATGGAAAACAAGTCAATCCTAATAGGAATTATATACCAAATGGCCATAATAAAACAAACAAGGGGATGCACCCATGGGGTGTCCCATCACAAGTTATATAACCTTACGCATAAGAAATAACCCTTTTCAATCAAACAAACCATGGTAGGTATTAAAAAAGGTTAAATTAAAAAAACACGCAATACCCCAAACATGGTTATTTATCACTTTACGCATATATAATCCAAATAAAATTGAATAAAGGAAAAAACCACATACCTTAATGTCGTATGATCAACACTCTTGAACATAGACCCTTGAATTGTCCTAGAATTGCGTAGATATAAAAAAGGTGAAAATTGTTCAAACTTGAAATACTCATGAGATAGGAGGAATTAGGAAGAGAGGCTCTATGGGAATTGATAACTCACCAGTGGGATTCCAATGCAACTGACAGCGTCTCAATCGGAGGTTGGATAGAGAATCGGGAGGGGTTTGGAGTTCTTCGGCATTCTGTCGCTCTCATGTACGAACCTCAGGAATAATAAGACATTTATGGACGTAAGACGCAGCTCTGTACCGATATATCAATTAAAAATAAAAGTACATGGAGTGTTCATTAAATGCACATTCCATGTATTATCATCATTGTCCCCTGCTCTAGGCGGTCTTCCAGGTCACCACACAGCCATGTACTCGGCCGTTACACGGCCAGTATGCGGTTGTACGCGATACTCGGGTACACGACATGTACTCCTAAGTACACGGCTTGTACTTAGAAAAACTTCATTTCTTCATTTTCCCCCAAAAACAACCCAATATAAAGATCCATACCTAAAATCAAGATCTAGGTTCTTAAAATTATCTTGTAATTTCATATAATTCAAGGTCAACTTAATGGTTTAATATATATAAAATAACTATTTTTTGTGTTGTGTGAAATGAAAAATATCAAAAAGATTAAATTAATTCAGAAAAAAAAATATTTCACAAAAAATTGGGGTATTACATTATACCCCCATTAAAATTAATTTCACACTAAAAATTCATTTGGGTTATCAATGGTTTAATACTTGAGAGTTCCTTTTATAGAAACCCACATCGTAAAAATGAATACTAAAACTTACTTTAAAAAAAGAAAGATAGAACCATAACGGTTACCCAAAGTTACTCATAACTAGTTTCCCACATAGGATAACATAGGTGGGAAGTAAAAACATGGGCATAGAATAGAAATCTAACCATCAAGTTTTGAAGGATAGTGATAGCGAATAAGGTCAGGAGAAAGTTAACAATCAAAAACCCATAAATCTACGATGACCTAAAGGACCATCTGATCCATCAGAAACAAAGGTACTAGGATAAAATTTTTGGTTTGAAGATACATTTCCATAAAGTTGAATAATTTTCATAAAAAGATATACTTGCATGATTTTAGGAGAATGTCACCCTTTTTTGTTCATTTGTCCACTTCACCTCTTCCTTTAAAAAGAAAGGTGACTTTTTTATTCTTGAAGTACTAACACATCATGAGACCCATGATATGGCATCCCATCAGTTATCATCAACACAAAGTAATTTGAATAGGATATCTGATATTCATAAATCCTCATATAGAGAGATAAAACTTTAATCTTACTGACTTCATCTAAAATTTAACTTAAACTTCCCATAAATGGTTAACATTATAACCCTTTCAAAAGATAAAAATTAAAATATTCATAAATAAGGTCATGAAATTATATTAACATTAATCCCCATATATCACAAAGTACCACCTAGTTTTCACATTCCAAACATGTGAATTCCCTCATTTTATACTCCCTTAATTACCATAAATCCTTTTGAAAAACATGCATGCTTCCTTATTCCAATGATTACTGGATATATTCTTTAAATACTAGAAGTTGTAAACTTTATCCTTGATGACATAGAACACTTTGAAAATAATCAATTTCAAGGTAATCTTTACAATCCAATTGACTTATTCATATCCAGCATATCTTTATCCAAGAATTATTATTTCGATGTCAGACATTAATTAAGGGTTACCTTCCCTTAATCAAAATATCACCTTGTCATTAAATCACTTTACCATTCCATCAAGACCATTCAACATAAACTTCTAAATAATGGGTAAAAAATATAAATAGAATAATCCTTGTATATTTTATCATTCATATAACATAATTTTTGAATCCAAATACTTAAAAATTTTGATTATTCCACTTCATTCATAATACATAAGAAATATACCTCATCCTATTACATAATACCTCATACCACATTGCTGATTCTCTTTGGGAGATTTTATCTTGGGAAATTGAGTTTAATAATGACCATTTATTCCATACTTAAAACACTTAACCTTCGATGATTACTTAAGGAGGAAAATATTCACATCCATTTTGTTAACCGAACTCTTTATTTTTCCTTACAGTCACTTTCTTTGTGTCCTACTTTTCTATAGTAAAAAAACATTCTTATTCCTCTAATAAATTCAATTGGGTGATTATTTCCACATCCTTAACACATAGGTAACCAAATATTTTTTCCTCCATGGTCTCCATTACACAAACTTTCAAAAAACTCCTTCCTTCTCTTCCTTGGTGAGTCCAAGAGTTGGTTAAGATACATGTTGTTGATCATGTTCCTTTAATTAGGCATGATCACAATATCCTTCACTCTAGTGATCGTCACATTTGATTACTCATCAACGGATTTTATATCATATTCATTGTTAATCCAGTTCCTTATGGTTCCCTCCATTGACTAAAACTAGGTAGAATTGAGTAATAAAATATTATCATAGTGAGGAATCACATAATCATGAAAAAAAATTATATGATGTCTAAATTATGACACATTTCTTAAAATATGACTCATCAGGCTTATCCTAGATTATTAATAACCAACTCCTATTTAAATCATTTATGATGGTTTGTGAAGAGTTTATGAATTCCCAAAGCATATCCCCTGAGAGTGTCAAACCAGGTGTGCAGTAAGGCCCATTGTCATGTACCAGATTACCCCAAGTTAGGATCGAAACATATTATCAGAGTTATTACTCCTAGGTTTATATATTCCAAATCCACATCCACTTGTATTATCCAAAAAGGTATGTATTTATCAGAAACCACTCACTCTATCCTTTACTAAAATTCTAGGACATTTTCATATTCTTTTACTTATCCTTAGACTTATCCTTATACATGTACTTAGGGTTCTCACTAAGGTTTTCTCATACTAGTTTCCAAAGTTTTACTAAACCTTTACTTTGATACCAACTATAATGACCCAGTATTGACATACATTAACATTGCATAACATTTTCATAATACATAAAACATAATACAAATAGATTCCCAAATACTGTATTAGTTTAGTGCCTTTAGAAACCCATGAACATAAACATCGGTAGATAAGTGATCTACATTATCTCCCACTAGGTTATTCATGACTAGAACCCTTATTAGACACATCAAATATAATACATATATTAATGACCTAGGGAAGTAAACATAAAAAGGGGTGAGCTCAGATGCTCAGTAATGGAAAATAATGGAGACATGTAAGCATAAACATGATCATAGTGGTATGGGAACATGATCATAACATTTTAAGATCACGCCTTGCATATCAAATATCATAAACATGTATCATTTCATAAATCTTGATAGTTTATAATGAATTACACATAAGGAAATAAATAATATAATCAACGAAAGCATAATCTAGGAATAAAACATGGAATTATGGAAAACACATAATCATATAATATGATTTTTATAGTATTCAAGTCATTGCTTCCAAGGCCATCTTAGCAGAAAAAGTCCTTTAAGGAATCGGGTTCACTCCCCATTCCAGTCCTATATTATTGAACCAAGTTTAATCCTCATTCCATCCCTATAATACTGAACTGAGTTTACTCCTCATTCTATCCATGTCTATCTCATAAGATATAAATCTTTATCCAATGCATTGGAAGGAAATATAGGTCTCACCCATCTCATAATGAAATCATACATACATGTGCTACAAAATCATAAATGATCATATCTTAACCCATAAAATGAAATGGGTGTCATAAGCATGTAATCATATAATAACATATAAAAAATATACAAGTTTTATAATCATTTTATTAAAAACATAATCCGTGAAAGAAAAACAGATTTCATAAAAATATAACCCATGAAAGAGAAACAGGTTTCATAAAGACCATTACACTAATCATAAACCATGCAGTGAAATAATATGAATGGAACCTTTAGATAATTTATAATAAATTCATTATTAACAACAATGGATGTCAACTTAGATTGAAAAAAAAATTGAAATATCTTTCAAAAACATTTCTTGAGGAAAATATCCTTTATTCTTTAAAAAGGGATTTTTAAAAACATAAAACCTTTTGAAAATAATTTTCTTATAAATAAAACTTATAAATAAATCCTAAAAACATTTTTACAACCATTTTACTTTAAAATTTATAAAATAATCATGAAATTATTTTGAAAACCATTTTCCTTGAAAACTTTTAAAATAGCTTGAAAACGTTTTGAAAACCTTTTTCTTTGAAAATAATTTGAAACAATTAATTTATAGAATATTAGGAAAAAATATTCTTTTTAAAAGAAAATAACTTTTTAATCTTGTAAAGTAATATTCAAGGGAATGTCATTTATGATGGCAGATAAACGTAAACACGTTGAACATTCCCTTTACACCATAAAAAGTTTAAAAAGGTGCCTCGACCAAAAAATGAAAAGAATATTCCTTATTAAAAAATATTTTGTTTAAAAATGTAAAACATGGGTAAAAATTTATTTTAAAGATAATAGCAAAATAATAGAATATTTTTTGAAACCTTTTATAATACATGGTTTTGAATGAACACATTTTTTCAATAGAAGAGAGAGGTAAAGTCGAACATTATTAAAAACACTTTATTAACTATATTATATACCAAAGAGTGAGAAAATAGTACCAATACATGAATATATAATGAATAACCAGAGGATAATAAAATTCATGAGTGTTATTGAGATATGTATCATTATATTTCATCAAATAAATCATTATTATAAACAATATCAAAAAGCTATGAGATTATTTCAATAAATTCTTATAACTTGGTAACATTGAACCATACTCCCCATGCAAGAAAATGAAATTAAATTAATCTTAAAATATCATGAAATTAATTATATTCATGATATAACATTTCAAAGAAATTATATATTCCTCATATAAAAATATAGGTTCATAACACGGCATGTGTCTCAAAGAAGACAAATTGAGAAAAAAAAATTACATTACTGGTTTGGTAACTTTTGAAACTTAAACCCCATGATAGAAAGTTAATAAAATTTTTTATTAAATACCAATAGATTTAATTATAATAGTCATATAATACACTAATGGGTAGTATATACACCAAAAAAAATAAGTGAGCGATGAATGAGTCATGTATCTCACAGAAATAAGGAGTGAGAAGAAATTATCTTGCCTTGTGTCTTAACTCTCGTCGTACTCATTCAAAACTACTGTATAATAAATATAATTTTATTTTAAATCTATAATAGAACCATATCCTTACTTATAATACCATACATGGTTTTATTATGTATTTATATCACCCACTTGTTAAAAATTTTATGTTGAGGTTTCACTTCAGGTAATATACGCTTTGTTTTTCACATGTGTCTTAATTTGTTATATCTTTAGTGCTTATATTTAAATCATGATTTATAAAATTTAAACCATTATTTAAATATAATTTATATTCATTATATTTTTATTATAATAATCCTTATAATATATAATTATCAAACATAATACACCGTTCATGGTGACGGTAAATCGGAAGTACGCATGAATGTTATTTCCATTTAATTGTCGTGTTGAAATAAAGAAAGTAAAATAAACACACACACACACATATATATATATATATATATCATTATTTAATTAGATTTATTATATCATATATATTTACTAAACCCATCCTTAATACATTCTATGTAGTTTATAAACAAATCACATCGCTTTTGGGGGCGGTATTCCACACTTCCTCAAAACAAATTATCATACTAACACCAAATGGAAAGTATAGATATATGAGATGTAAAAGAATTAAATAAGCTTAAATATATAATAAATATTATATATAACATATATAAATATATTTTACATATTAATTTCTACCATGAGAAGTGGTAAAGGGAAAATGAACAATCATCATTTAGTGAGGCGGTAGTCCGTCGTACACATAAATAGTATGTTCGTTACCCATTATATGGAAGTGTATGTAAGTGTAGGTAGAATAATTAGCATAAAAACATATTATATTTATTATAGTGGTGTTTTTATAAAATAATTAAATAATAATATTTGAGGTAGTGGAGAAATAAAATAAAAGAAAGGAGTTTGAGGGAGGGTGTTACCTCATAATTGGGTAACTCCTTTTGGTTTGAACCAAAGGGCTTCCTTGGAAAGCTTTTTGCCCAAAGGAGGATTTAATAAGAAAGGTAGGTATGTTGGGGATCTATTTTTGAATATTTTTTATTAACTTAATTAGATTGAGAGTTGTGATTAAGTGAGAGGAGAGGAGGCCTTTTATAATGGAGGAGGAGTGACACTCTTGTAATATTTTGGAAAAGGGAAACCCCACCCACATTTTTTTTTAAATTGGATCAAATAATAGTAAAAATTATATAAAAGATAGTATATTGTAGAAATATGTCCATAAAATGTCTTTTGGACAAGTTTATAGATCATTTTTGGCCTTAAGGTTATGGTTTAGTCCCTTGTTAGGCTTAATTTAACCTTAATCGTTGTAATTAATTTTAATTGATTTCACCAATATTTTTGGTCAAAGATGAATTTGATATTAATATAAATTATAAATTATTATAATTTTAAATATTTAATCCATTTCTCTAAATTCTAATCATATAAGTGGCAGAAATTAATTTAAATTTAATCATGCGGTCGGGTTGACAATGTGGGTTTTTAAAGTAAAAATGATCAAAAGTTTGATAAGTTTTTATATCCAATTTCAATATGAAATTGGTTATGATAACCAAAATTGGATTAATTTATAAAATTATTATATAATTAAACTTTTAAACCAATTTAAAATTTAATTTAACCTTATAAATAAATTAGATGAAAAAGTAGTTTTGAACTAAAATACGGTATTTTTTACTATTCATTAAAAAATAAAACTTCACCGAAAAATACCAAAAAAACACCCTAACCTAATTTTGTTATTATATTTAAAATATGAAGTTTATTTTGACATATAATATTTATAAATGTTCCAAAATTTATATTTAAAATATGTTCTCTGTTAAAAGGCGGTAAAATTTCCTTAATAAGAATGTTGGGTTTTATGAGTTGAATTGGTTTTTTTCTTATCTTATGCTTATAAAATCTGTTAAATGAATATAAAAAATATTTACTTGAATATATAATTAATATATTACATTAAAATTACATACTAATTTTAATTAATTTAATTTATTATTATTAAAATAACTTTGTGAGCATAATAATAGTTTTCTATAAAAATACTCCCTTTATAATCAATTGGTTCTTATATTCATATCTAAATAATTTGTAGATAATTAATTCATTTTATATTTTTTGAAAACCATGTATTTACATAATTTAGTTAATAATATTCATAAAATCTAATTTAACAGTCAGGTTATATATTATTATATAATATCTTATTGTTCAGTAACACTCGGTCTTACATGTTACGCAAGTCATCGAGGAAATCCAGTTTTGCATGAAACATAAGATTAACTCAGTGTTCTGTATAGATGAAGATAACCATTATATTGTGTGTAGTGTGTGATTAAATTGTCATTATGTATAACTCAATCCAAACTTAGTGATTTAATATATATAAAATAACTATTTTCGGTGTTGCATGTAATGAAAAATATCAAAAATATTAAATTAATTCAAAAAATATATTTTACAAAAACTCAGGGTGTTATAATTCCATCCTCAAAGAGGTTTACAGACACACCCCTCTTTACATCACATGATTTATGTTCTACCATTTTGACACCAGGTACACTTCATCACATGCCTTACATACCTATCTTGGTACCATTTTATCTTATCCTATTATGCTTGTATTAGTAGGTATCCCTTTTATAGATTATATTGTGGCATAAGGCAGATTACCTATGATGAATCCATATGGTAGTCAGACTATAACCTAGTTACCATTGAGAGGTCACTAGTGTGTCACACTCATCAGTATGTATTTTTATGTGATAAAATTAATTTCAAAAATATTGATATTAATTGCTTAATTAATATGTTAAACATATGAAAATAATAATAAAATGGAGACAAACCTCAACATTCAAGATTTTTGGAATTTCACTCACTTAAAGATAGTTTTCCCTTTTTATGGATATGGGGTACCCATTGATGATATAATAGACACTTTCAGGAATATCCTAGGCCATTTATCTTGTGAGGCAATATCCCTACCCATTCATTATTCATATTAGAGTCACATTTCATTATCTTGGAATAATGAATTTTTTGATACTCAAAAAAACATATTATCTTAATTATGTATTCATATATAATTAAATTAAACATTTTCACTTAATATGTTAATTATATAATGTATTTTATGTATTTTATTTGTAGATATTGTTTCATTTTGATGTACCTGATGCAATTTCATGTCCATGAACATTAAAAAACTTTGACAAGAAAAGAAAATATTTTAAGTGGATATTATAGAGTGAATTCAATGACACGTATTTATTAGTGTCACAAGTGTATGAGAAGGTCCCTTAGGGAATACCTAGAGGCTAGTGGAAGGAATTTTTTTACCATCATCATATCAAATCACATTAGTTGTTTTATTATATGTTAATAGATTAATAGTAGTTCCTTAATTAAATTTCACTTTTTAATTATATATAATATCATCGAGTGTGTTATATGATAAATTTTTCTATTCAAGAGAAGAAATTAAACCCTCACACTTCAGGTTTGATGATTTTATCTGGGAAATTAAGCTTAAAAACACCATTTAATTAATTAAAACATATATCTATAATAGTAAAATTAATTTATTTTTTCAAATTATTAGTTATAAACTTTTTTGATATGTTTGATGGATATAGGTTGTTATGTTGGATGGACAGAGTTCTGATTCAATGTACACAAAAAAAGGATGGTGGATATTTTAAAACCTACAAAAAAATTAGGTAAAAAAATTTATTTATCAGTTACTATTACTAAGTTACTATATAATTTAATGTGATTCACTTGTAGTGAAAACTCAAAGAAGTGTGGGATGTCAACCCTTCCATGCCAGCTTCAGTATCCTTGGAGGATGTTATAGCTCGAGTTTTTTGAAATGATTATTATAGTCATGTGAGGTGGATGGGTTGTGGACCATCACTATCATGGGTATTTGGAATGTCAAATACATCTACTTTGACAATGTCATCTATAGGAGGTTTACATCTTTTGGGGATATTGAAGTTTAAAAGGAAATTTATGCATTGAAAAATATTGTTAAAGATAAAGAAACACTTATTAAAATGTAGAATGTTTAGTTCTTATCTTTTGAGAGTGAAATGGATTTCATATTTCAAAGAATATCTGGTAGTATTCTTAAGTAAATATAGATACTTATAGGATATTCAAGATTGGTAATTTTCATAAATTTAATATTATGTTCCAGATTTTATATTTATATTTATATGATTTGTTACTCATGATAAATGGAATCCCATTTTTAAAATGTTTCTCCATAAATGGAATGTGTGAATAAAAATGTAGAACTGGTATGAAGTGTGTATAAATAGATCAAATAGGTTTTTTAGTCAGAGTTAGAACACTTATATTTCTTTAGTTATATGGAGCCTTCTAATGATAAGGATATATGGATTGTCCAACTGTGTACCCAACCAGTTTTTTGCCACTACAATGCCAGTTTTATGGAATGATCCCCTAACTTTCACCTAAAACCCCCAATACAATACTTTAGTACCTTAATATACCCAAATTATATGATAATATATGTTTTTTGGGGTAATATAACATTTTATTTATTCATTTATCTTAATATCACAATTGAGCTAGGCTAAGGGAGAACTTTACATAACCCCTCATGTTATACCCATATTTTGATAAATACTTACTAAAAAACATTGTTAAGGTTTTTTGACCAAAATATACCTAGATTAAAGTAAAGGACCTAGTCTATGGGTACCCCCTTACTTTTTTTTATTGATAAATAGAATAAAACTTTTTTCTGACACATGTGTTGATTGTAACATGCACCCAGTCACACATATAAAATAATTAATCAATTACTACCTCTAAGATCATGTGAGTTATATTTAGTTAATATATTCATTACTAATTTGTATTTAATTACTTTAAATGTAGGCATTGGAGGTGGGGAGATTTAAAGGAGGTGATGGGAAGTATAGTACAATAGTGGAGAGTCAATGTGATGCAACTGAGTGAGAATTGATGTGTTTGTTGACATTTCCTAAATTTGTTTCCATTATTGAAAATATTAATCATTGAAGTATTTTAAATTCTAATGTTATCAACTTATTTTTCATAAAGTTTTATGTTGTGTCTTAATGTATGAAATCATTGTGGTTATGTTGCATTGACTTGATAATTTATGTATATATTTGTTTTTTATTTGTTTTTTATGAGCTAGAATGAAAAATGGTATGTTTTGTTTGTGTATAGGTAATATTATTAGTGGTTTTAACTAACTATATATATGGTTTAGGTCATTTTATATACAATAGTTTATTAGTAGTTCACAACCACTCCTATTTGTTTGTGGCGGTTTATAAAACTACTATAAATAAAATTAAACTGCCACTAAATAATGATTTGTGAAATTTAAAAGAAAGTGCGGAGAATAAAAATTAACCACTGTTAAATTAATAATGACACATCATTTAATGGTAATTTACTAAAATCATTGTGAAATGATTTAGTATAAGTTATAATCGTCTATAAACCACAAGTAAACTACTATTATCACTTTATTTTCTTGTAATTATAGATACCTCCAGATGCGGGACTTCCTTCAACCGCCACACCAGTGGTCTTAGTCAAGCCAATTTTAAGGTGTTTAAAGGTGATGAAGATATGTTATAGCTCTTCAGTTTAAGGTAGACATACAATATTTATAAATTCTTCATTTCCTATTTTACATAATTTCATATATCTTGTATGAAGATCTTGGTTTGTGATTCTTTTAGTTGTTTTTATTGCATTTTAAAAGTGTTATTAGACCCCTTAAAATCCCAATAGTGGTATCAAATCCCACCATGAGACTATATTTTTTAATTCATGTGAGAAATGAAGATATTAAATATCATATTTCATGTCTACTAGTAGTTGTAAAATACAGTTGATTATTTGTTTTATGGGTTTTGTATCATGGAATACGATATAAGATATCATAAGCCATGACATGGTTTAAATCCACATTTTTTTTATTCATATCATATGATATTGATATTGTTGTACCTCTCGTACCCCTCGTGGTTTTATTTTCATGATCACAATCACTCACTTATTTATCTAATCCTCTTTCAAGTGTTTTTGGATGATAGGAATGATTTCAGGTGGCCAAGGAATTGGGCCAAGAAAGCAACAAGGCCAAAATGGACTGAAATTCAGTCCACCGGCCAACCGATGGAAGAGCACCGGCCAGCCGATGGAGGCCTGGACAGAAGGCATCCTTCTGTCCAGACCACCGGCCAACCGGTGTCACACCAGCGGCCAGCCGGTGGCACCCAGAAAGAAGAGGTTGCTACTGCCTCCTCACCGGCCAACCGGTGGCCTCAGCACCGGCCAGCCGGTGGCACCCAGCCAGAACAGTATTTTCTACTGCCTGAGCACCGGCCAACCGGTGGCCACCTCACCGGCCAGCCGGTGGAGCCTGAGCCCGAAGGCCTCTCCATTTTGCACACACCGGCCAACCGGTGGCCCTGTACCGGTCAGCCGGTGGAGCCAGTCAAACTAGCCGTTGGGCTTTTGACCAGCCTGTCCACTTGGCCTCCAACGGCTCCGAAAGCCTCTCCAACGGCTCCAAAGGCCTCTAACGGCCATATGAGGGTTCCTCCTCTATAAATAAAGGACCTTGAACCACCGGAAGCCTAAGGAACATAGCCGGAACTATTGTGAAGCCAACGAACACATTTTCCATCATTTGGCGAACCTCCGGCGGATTCCTCCAAGGGAACCCCACTTGCTCCAGCACACTTCCACATCCAAGGAGCACCTCCAAAGAATCTTGGGAGCGCCCTTCATCAGCTCCATCAATCCATTGGCGCCCAAGACTTCCTAATTACGGTTTTTCATTGCTTTATTTAATTTGAGCATCAATTTGGGTTTGTACCTACAAACCCCACCTCTTTCTCTCATCCTCTCTTTTTGGGTTCTCACACCACCTTCAAGGTGTGAAGAGGTTAGTCAAGCCTTACCTTTCAAAAGGCTTGAATCAAAGGTGAGCTAGCCTTCACCTGTAAGAAGGCTAGTGGGTTCTTGCTCAACCATTGAAAGCAAGTGGGTTCTTGCATAACCATTAAAAGCAAGCTGTAATAGGTGAGATAGCCTTCACCTGTAAAAAGGCTAGTGGGTTTCTTGCTACAACCATTGAAAAGAAAGCGGTAGAATCTCTCAACGGTTGAGTTGGGAGCGGAGACGTAGGCCGGGTTTTAGGCCGAACTCCGTTATCAATTGCGTGTCTTGCCTCTTTTATTTCCTCTGCACTTTCACTTTGATTTTAAATTGTTAATCATTTTTTAAAAGGCAATTCACCCCCCCTCTTGCCATCATTCCTTTCTTTCTCTGCCCAACAATTGGTATCAGAGGGAAATTTGAGTAATACCCTAACCGGTTTCAAATTTAAGATCCATTGTGATGGCATCAACCTCTTTCGCCCCCGAAGGCTTTTCTTTGGGTCGTGCTCCATTTTTTGATGGAACCGACTATAATTATTGGAAAACCCGCATGACCACTTTTCTTAGAAGCATTGGTTATCCCATTTATAAAATTGTCATGCAAGGTTACACTCTCTCTTCCCCCGATGAATCCAAATGGACCCAAGCCGATATTAGAAATTTCGAGCTTGATGGAAAAGCCATGAACGCTCTTCATTGCGGCCTTGATCGTAATGAATTCAATCGAGTTTCCACATGCACCTCCTCACATGAAATCTGGAAACTTTTGGAGGTTACCCATGAGGGGACCAACAAAGTTAAGGATACTCGATTGGACATGTACCGTCAAGATTTTGAGACTTTTTCTATGCATCCTTCCGAATCTATTACTGAAATGTTTACGCGTTTTACTGATGTTTGCAATGGGAGAAAGTCCCTTGGTGATGATGTTTCTGCAGAAACGATGGTCAAGAAGATCCTATGGATCCTACCAAGCACATGGGATCCAAAAGTCACGGCAATCCAAGAAGCAAAGGACATCAAAAACATGCCGGTCGAAGAGCTCATCGGATCCCTCATGACCTATGAGATCACCATGAGGAGGCAAGCTGAAAAGGAAGGCAAACCAAACAAAACTCCAAAGAACATCGCCTTCAAGGTACAAAAAGAAGAAAGCTCCTCCTCCTCATCTTCTTCCTCTTCAAGCGGCGATTCCGAAATGGAGAATCTTGCCCGCAAGATGCACAAATTCATGAAGAATCACAAGAAGAAGAAATCCCTCAAGGCTCAACCCAACGAAAAATACGAGCCCAAGGTAACATGCTACGGGTGTGGCGAGAAAGGCCATTACAAGCCCGATTGCCCACTCAAAAAGAAAAAGGCCAAGTAAAAGGAAAAGAAGAAGGCATTCAAGGCCACATGGAGTGATAGCTCCACATCTTCCTCCTCCTCCTCAAGCGACAACGGTAACAAATGCCTAATGGCATTTCATGAGGTAACATCTTCTGACTCCTCTTCCTCTTGTTCTTCAAATTCAAATTCTTTAAATCATTTATCCTATGAGGATCTCCAACATGCGAGAGATCAATTGGAGGAAGGTTTTCACGAACTTTCTTCCAAATTTGTTTCTTTAAAAAAGAATTTCAAAAAACTCTCTTCCGAAAAAGAACAACTTCTCAAAGAGAAGGAAGAGTTGACCCTCAAAATCCAAAACCTTCCCGATGTTGAATCATTGGAATCAACAATCAAGGATCTAAGGGAATCCCTTGCCAAGTTCACCCAAGGGGAACAAAATCTGACCAAACTCTTAGGTTCCCAACGCGTATCTAGAACCACCCAAGGGATTGGCTATTCCAAGCAAGCTTCCTCTTCCCATGCACCTACTATTTTTGTAAGGGGGAGCTCTCAATTTAAATTTTGTAATTATTGCAAAAAACCCGGGCACTTAATTTATGAGTGCAATTGTAAAAATGCCTGGTATGGCCGCCCCAAAAGTATTTTCTTTAGCGATGAATTTTATAAGAGAAGACCTGCCACTAGACAAGTGTGGATTGAAAAATCCCTTCTAGCGAGTCTCACCGGACCGAAATTTGTCTCGGTTTCAAACACCTCTCCCCGGTGATTTGTTGTTTTATTTAGGGGGAGTTAGGTTTGTTTAAGCATTTTTTTTTATTCAAAATTTTCGATTCAAACTTTCAATTTCAACACTTGGTATCAAATTTTTCATTTAAAATTTTCAATTCAATTTTTCACTCAAAACTTTCAATTCAAACTATTATTCAATTTTTCATTCAAAACTTTTCATTTCAAAATTTTTGATTCAAAACTTTCAATTCAAATTTCAAAAATTTCAATTGGTTTTAAAATCTCTATCTTGTTTTTCAACCCATTCCCTCAATAAAGTTTTATGCCCCGTGCTATTTTGATAATCACAAAGGGGAGAAATTCTTGGTTGATTGGGGGAGAAATCCTTTAAAGCATGCTGTTCATTTCATTTTCTACATTGATTGTTTTGGTGATTGTGATCATCAAAATAGGGGGAGATTGTTGTACCTCTCGTACCCCTCGTGGTTTGATTTTCATGATCACAATCACTCACTTATTTATCTAATCCTCTTTCAAGTTTTTTTGGATGATAGGAATGATTTTAGGTGGCCAAGGAATTGGGCCAAGAAAGCAACAAGGCCAAAATGGACTGAAATTCAGTCCACCGGCCAACTGATGGAAGAGCATCGGCCAGCCGATGGAGGCCTGGACAGAAGGCATCCTTCTGTCCAGACCACCGGCCAACCGGTGTCACACCAGCGGCCAGCCGGTGGCACCCAGAAAGAAGAGGTTGCTACTGCCTCCTCACCGGCCAACCGGTGGCCTCAGCACCGGCCAGCCGGTGGCACCCAGCCAGAACAGTATTTGCTACTACCTGAGCACCGGCCAACCGGTGGCCACCTCACCGGCCATCCGGTGGAGCCTGAGCCCGAAGGCCTCTCCATTTTTCACACACCGGCCAACCGGTGGCCCTGTACCGGTCAGCCGGTGGAGCCAGTCAAACTAGTCGTTGGGCTTTTGACCAGCCTGTCCACTTGGCCTCCAACGGCTCCGAAAGCCTCTCCAACGGCTCCAAAGGCCTCTAACAGCCATATGAGGGTTCCCCCTCTATAAATAAAGGACCTTGAACCACCGGAATCCTAAGGAACATAGCCGGAACTATTGTGAAGCCAGCGAACACATTTTCCATCATTTGGCGAACCTCCGGCGGATTCCTCCAAGGGAACCCCACTTGCTCCAGCACACTTCCACATCCAAGGAGCACCTCCAAAGAAGCTTGGGAGCGCCCTTAATCAGCTCCATCAATCCATTGGCGCCCAAGACTTCCTAATTACGGTTTTTCATTGCTTTATTTATTTTGAGCATCAATTTGGGTTTGTACCTACAAACCCCACCTCTTTCTCTCATCCTCTCTTTTTGGGTTCTCACACCACCTTCAAGGTGTGAAGAGGTTAGTAAAGCCTTACCTTTCAAAAGGCTTGAATCAAAGGTGAGCTAGCCTTCACCTGTAAGAAGGCTAGTGGGTTCTTGCTCAACCATTGAAAGCAAGTGGGTTCTTTCATAACCATTAAAAGCAAGCTGTAATAGGTGAGCTAGCCTTCACCTGTAAAAAGTCTAGTGGGTTTCTTGCTACAACCATTGAAAAGCAAGCGGTAGAATCTCTCAACGGTTGAGTTGGGAGCGGAGACGTAGGCCGGGTTTTAGGCCGAACTCCGTTATCAATTGCATGTCTTGCCTCTTTTATTTCCGCTGCACTTTCACTTTGATTTTAAATTGTTAATCATTTTTTAAAAGGCAATTCACCCCCCTCTTGCCATCATTCATTTCTTTCTCCGCCCAACAGATATATCATAAAATATTAATTATATTTTTCATTTTTCAAAAAAAAAGTATCATATCACAAGTATGATATCCCTGCATGTTGTTAAATATGATATATGATATCATAGAAAATGATAAGAATATTAGTAATAAAATATGACTAATAATGCATTGATGGTTAATTGTATTTGATGATTCCACTATAAAACATAAATTATGACTGATATTGTATAAAACATCACTATCAATCTTATCTTGTGATTAATTTTGGATCATTAAATATGATATAATAGAAAAAAATTATTTTTCTTAAAATTCAATTGAAAGTTGAATATTATTATTTATAAATTGATTACAAATAATGATTAGAAGGTATTTTGGGGATATATATTAATTTATAAACTAGTTATAAATTATCTAATTATAAAGATTTTATAATTAAAAAATTACTGTTTATAAAACATTTATTATTAAATATTTTTTAATTTTAAATGTTAATATTAAAATTTATTTTTACGAAATTATACAGAATGTATTATGAATTAAATAAAGCGTTTATAAATTAAAAAATAGAGCTTAAATATAAAATGTTGATATTTAAAGATTATGGATTTTTCATAACACTTAATTTAAATAGTTCAAATTTTGGGGCCTTTTTTTGGGAAATTATTTAAATCTCATCAAAAGAGTTTTGATGATAGATTTGATCAAGGTTTAAATAATTTTAATTATATGATATTTATATTATGTAAATAGTATACATAACAGATATTGGATTATAAAATTATATCAATTCATAAAATATCACATATACTAAAAGTAAAATGTCATATAATGAATAATATAAAAGGTTCGTATTATGAAATGAATATAAAGTGTTTATATTCAAAATTAGGGAATGTCTATAATGAATAAAGCTAAAATTATAAAGTGTTTTATAATTAGATATATTTTATGAATTTTTTATAAAATATTATATCATATTTAAATTTATAAAGTGTTTATTTATTTAAATGTTATCCCCTTGTTTATTATTCATGAATATAAATTGTTTATATACGGTGAATAAGTGTATGATTTTTTATAATATGTTAAACTAATTATTATAAATTTTCAAGACTTGTATTACATGTTGGGTATGATTACAACAGATTTATTTTTCATATACCTTGATCTCAGTTTGTAAATGAATTTATTATCTAAAATTTAATAATTAAATATATTCTATATATATTAGGTTTTAAAGTTAGGATGAATTAAATTCTCTCTTGAGTAAAGTATCCCCAAGTAGAGTATAACACCCCTAGATTTTAGAATATATTTTCCTTTAAAATAAATTTGATGTGTTCGATATATTTTGATACACACAACACTTAACTTGAGTGAATAATGAAATAGATTATTAAATATTTAAATGAAATTGATAAAAAAATGACTCAATAAAAGGGATCAAATTCACTTAAGAAAATAAAATTGATTTTAATGAGACTATTTTGAATTGTTTTGTTTAATTATATATTTTTGTTAAATTTAATATTTTTTAGGAATGGTGTCATTAAAATTTATTGATAAAATTGAAGTAACAAATAATAAAACAACTTAATGAAATTAATTGAGTAGTTTGGTAATGATAAAGAATATTATTCTAATAATTTTTTTCTAAATATAATTGGTTTGTTTAAAAACAATGTTTTATTTATATATGTTTTTATTTAAATATTAATTTCTATTAATTTGAGTATTAAAACTTTAGAATAGTTTTTTTTATACATGTATAAAAATAATTGATCATTCATAAATTGGTTACCAGTTATTTAGTATTGAAGATAAAATCATTTGAAGGTAAAATGAGATATTTTTTCAGATAACTGTTTTTTATGTGTGCAATGTATTTTTATCTTAATAAATTAAATTAATCATTATTATAACATCCTCTCTTTGATTAAATGTAAGAGATGTTTAGTTATTAAATTTATCAGTAATATTTTTTGTTCTTCTCTGATATGGGTTATTAAGATGTATATTTTTAGTGGCTAAGGGTGAGGAAATAAAAGGTAAGAGTGAAGAGAGGAGGCATGGCTTAATGGGTGATATAAACTACCACCAACCATACAATGGAGTTTCTGGAAGTGTAAATATGTTTTTAGGCCCCCAAAAATTAACTGATGGGGTGTCATTGGCCATCTTGTGCACCCAGTATGAGGGTTCAATTAATTCACCCCATGATTTTTTTATGAAAATCCTTTTTGACCCCCATTGACACCCAATTTTGAACCGTGTGTCCCTATTCTGAATTTTTGGTTCCGTCTCATGAATCAAGACTCCCCTATTCTTCTCCCCTTGCCTATTAATGATTTAACCTATATGGTGGTGCTATAATGGTGATATTTCTCTTAATCTATGTTAAATATTTCTTATTTATTACAAGATTATCATAGGTCTATAATAGATCTTTGTTTTCTATCATGATACGATGAAAAATCCACCCTTTATTTATAGATCGATGATGGATCTGGTATATTAACAATGGTTCTTGATAAAATAGAGATCTACCGTCAACAAAAAAACGTCCAATGGGTATTTTTTCATGAATAATCTTCATATACCCCTTCTTGATGGTGGATTGATGATAGATTCTTAATCAGTTGATGTTTACTTGGTAGATTTGTTGAGGATTCAACATATCAATGACAAACCCTCTTAACCAGATATATATTTCTCAAAGAAGGTGTATGTTTCTGAGTAATTCATCTTTAATTAATCTTTTTAAGACTCTCTTTTTATTAAATCTCTTCTCCATTGATTAATTTTTGACTTATTAATATTCATTGTCTATACTCGAGATACACTTTTAGAATTGGTGATGAATTAATTATCTATTATTAAAATGATAATGGACCCCATGAATCAGATTTATTTCCTTAGAAATACCTTGTAATTGATTATTTGATGGACTCCATGAGGTATGTGATTTTAGAATCACTTACTTAATACGAAATCTCCTTGAGTCTCATTATAAATATCTTTATTGAATTGAAATCTAAGTTAGGAAACCTTGACGTGTGAGCTAGATCTATATTGGTGAAAAACATGATTTAATCATTTTTATTTGATTAAAATTATATTTCCTCATCAACAACCTTGAGGTAGAAAGTTTCATAAAATTTTAGTCCCTCATATTCTATTTTTTACTTTGTTTCATATTGTGATGTCATAGCTTATTGATTGTGCTTGATGATGTCTGATTGTGGATGTGTGTGTATCCTGTGATACCCATTTATGACACATAATTCCATTAGTATTTTTAGTGTATCTTGTTACCATTCTTGATGGTGATAAAATGTTTTTATAAATTTATACTAAATTTTCATGATGATATTCTATGCTTTTCCTTATATTCTTTACCTTGTTATGTTTGTTACCATGCCTTTGGAGGTGTTTCCTTAGTACTCATGAGAGGTGTATTGTAATTTTATTATTACCCCTTATAGGTTGAGTTCACTCAACATCTGGTGATAAATACGGTTGACCCTATATAGGGTAGGAACATATTATCCTTGTTTAGTGCTTCAGAACTCGATGTCGTGAGGATACCAAGTAACGGTCCAGAACTCGATGCCTTGTGGATGTCGAGTAACATGTTAAATTGATTTTATGAGGATACCAAGTAACATATGAACAGTATTTGCATCTTGTTTGGTAACTTAATACATCCATAAGATTATCCTTCTAGAATGGAGCTAAAATAGGTATGGTCGGTGTTTTTTGGTGTCTTAGTTAGTTCATAACTACTCAGTATGTGATAGTATGATTTTTATGATTTTTTCATTTATCTTTATCATGGTATACACCTTTTAAACATATTCACTTTTTTAAGGATGCGTTGTTGGTGTACTATTATTTTTATTACTCACACCATGCATGAGTATCTCTATGTTCATTCATAGTTCATGTATAGAGATCCATGTAATGGAAAGGGGCCCATGGATGATAGCTGAGAATTGGGGAATGAAGTTAGTGGAAGGCCAAGATAGAATCTAAAGGGACTCCATGGTTTTTATTTATTATTCCATCGGTATGAAACTACATCACATGGCCAAGGTTACCTCAAACTTCAAAACATTCCAATACTACCCCAAGACACTTACCCGAGTTTACTTTTTATTTTGTTGGAGTTATAGAACCCAACCTCTCTTTCCACAAACTGTTGTCATGTCTTACCACCCCCTTCGTCGGCTTTAACATAGGAATATCGAATTTCATTTGGAACTACCCTGATCCCAAATCCAGCTCTTGGCTCAATCAACCACCATAATCAAGGCCCACCCAGCCTCTCTAAGAGACCCAATGTTCACTTCACAGGTTCCTTATTGGCATCCCAGTGCCACTACATCAACTCTACATTTTTCTTTCCACATATAAGACTAAATTTTCACTCCCCACATTAGGAGTGTTAATACCATTTCTCTCCATGATGGATTCTAACCACCATGGATTAAACTCAATCATAGGTCGAACCCCAAAACATAGACATGGCTATCTAAATTTTCCTAGAACAAAAAAACAAATGTCACCAAGTACCCATTCCCGACTTCTATGAATGGCACCCACAACTTTCTTCAACACTCGGTCCATCCTAAGGACCTCACTTGAAACTATTGATGGTGTACACCCCATCATCCATCTCCACGTATACCTCCCCCATGAGCATAAACTTCATGATGTCCCTCATCCATCCAAAACACCTTCAGGTCGCTTGTCATAAATCTAGAACTTATCAACATACCTGGGATGATGCCAAGATGTTGGGAATGGTAGTCACTAGCTGAGGTACGCTAATAAGTTGTCAAAAAACACCACCACCAACTTATCCATTATTGATACTGCCTCCTATTATAGAACACCATGACCTTCCAAGGATCTTAGGTTTCCCTACTTCACACATATCATCAGCACTTAACCACCACCACTCAGGTTTTATTTCCAACCATGACTCACCACCACTCCATGACCATCTTCCAAGCAGTTGTGAACCAATGTTTCTTGTGCCTCTACTTCTACACACCCATTGATCTCTTTTGATATGCCCCTAAAAGTTAACAACCGAAACACAATGGTCCACCACACCAATCAAACCAATGATCTCTCACATAACTATGCTTCCTGCCTTGGTTTCATAGAGAATTATGGATTATTATCCTGATCAAAATCATGCCTTAATAATGCATTCCCACATCTGGAACTCATTATATCCCTCAAGGTTTTGTGCTTTCATATGACCACTCTTAAACTGACTTTAGTTCCCATAATCCCACCATCCATTGAGAATATCCCAGTGCCCACTTACTCACCTAACCATGCATCTTGGTCCATAATCCTCATCAACCCCAAGGTATTCTCAACATCTCACCCAACAACAAAACCATTTGTACAAATAAGCTCAGCTACATGACCACCCTCACCTAGGGTGTCACCTTCAAAGCAAAATAATATAATTGTTCTTCAGTAACCCCTATCTCTTACACTTGAAAACAATATCAAGACCTCCATTAATCATTATACAAATATATAGGTCAGTCATCTATACAATACAACCCTTCTAAAAAAACCTTAAAACCTACCACAATCACTCGGGTTCCCTTCTAAAAGTATCAGGGAACAACTATACCATTTACCGAAACTCGATGGTACTCATTATGCATTGATTCCACCATTAAAGTGTCTCTCATTATTTATATTCTAAGGAACCTACATCATTAGGCTATCCTCCCACAAGGTCACTCTTTTTTTCCATGAAACTTTCAACATGTTATCATAGTTCAAGTCACATCACCAAACCGTCAACCTTCCCACTTATCTATCTCTGAGATCCAAAACACAGCTCGCAATGTCCCTACTCACAAGGTCACCAAAACCCAAGAACCATCCTTAAGGTCCATCATGCACTCCATACGGTCATGACCCATGAGAATTTCGACACTCACATTACCAAATAACTCCTCGTGACCCAAAGGTCACAACCCTACCAAGGGTTCCCTAAGCACATGTCTTATTCCATATAATAACTAAAAATGCATCACAACCCAAACCCAAGGCCTCAAACTAGGGCACTCTCATTGCCCCAAACCACCCATATAAGGGTTAAATTGACAACACAAGGAATACCCACTACCTAGTTTGCCCAAAATTTCCATCACCACACATCCTTTCATAATTAACTCCTCCATCTTTGAACTTGATCATTCACATTTTAAACTCCTCATTCACCCAATGCTTCAAAAGTCTCTACCTTATTCATGACCATAATCTAAAAAAAATCCTCAAAAAACACTTCGATGAATAATCGACAGGATTTAAACCACGGATGGAAAAGATCTTATACTATTAACCTTAAACAACCTACTCCACATACACTATTTCCACGATCATCATCACACTTAGAACACTACCCTCTATTGTCCCTACCTTGGTTCATGGACAACATGGAGTAGACCAAATTACATAATCACGTATATTTTTTCAAACAAAATTTTAAACCATTTCCTCTTTTTCAACACAAATATTTTCTTTTAGGAACATTCCCCATTTCATAACTTTTTACAATCACCATTTTAACTCATGTACACATTTCATTAATAAAAATTATTTATTCTTTATTAACATTTCTCCCATTTTACCCATTTGTGTCATCTTTATTAGACACCATTTTTTCTTTAAATTTTAGGAAATTAAAATGAAATCCACCCTTTATGTCTCACACACCCATACCATATGTGCATATTATGATGCATGTAACCTATATCCTTAGGTTTATAAAATGGTTCATGAATGAACAACATTATTATATTATGTCCATGAGCAAGATATAATAAATCAGTCACATCACACAACATTTTCATCACCCAAAGTTGAAATATCATTCAACTGTAAAAAACACATCAAGAACAAAAATTCCCACCCTGAGTGACTTGGGTTTTTCCTCATACATGGGTTATCTAATCCCAAGAATGAGGTCATCACCAAGTCTAGAAATATACTAACCTCCTATATACCATCCCAAATAAAAAAACCCAAAAAATAACCTCCTCTAGTACCACTTTGTAATGTCCTCGACCTGAGATCCACTAAACGGGTGCCCCAAGATAGTTCATCACATGACCTCAAGAACACCTCCCCGTACATCAGAGTTTGTTGACTAATATTGAGGCTCTAATAAGACATGTGGGGAGACTATACCCTCTTTACCAGAGTGGTCCACCGTAGTTAACAATAAAAATAGTAGAAACAATATGTAATAACCAATAAACATGCATAGCCAAGCACCTCCCAAAACTAGGTACAAACCACAACTCAATATTAACCATGTCATGTCATGATAATATTTATAAAATGAGGGAAACCTAAAATAAATATAGCTAGATAAATCCCCAAAAAATCCCAGAATCCATGTTTGGATCCTCATCCATGCATATCCCAAGCCTGACTCAACTCCCTAGCACTAGGCCCTTGCCCCTATCTGAACCTTTAATAATAAAGTCTTCTTGGGTACCCAATGGTGGCCTGAGAAGGGTATGAGTACAAATTAGTAGGCCACCACCAATGGTGTCTACAAAATATCTAGTCTAAATATATAGTGCATCCAAGTATGAAGTAAATAGTAAGATAAACAAAATGAAAACTTAGGTTCCATTAGCTAACCAAGTACACTTAAACAGTTTATATCTATGTTATTATTTTCACCATTTATACCATCTTTATTACTTAATCCCTTTTTTATCATGTGTTACATGGGTTATCCATATACATAATATACACATGGTTCTAAGGCAATCAATCACTATGCATAAGAGAATGATTCAATTCCCTATCTCACTAGGTATAAACATTTCATAACAATACATCACACTTACCTTAGAGCCTGAGTCTAGGTAATCTCTTCAAATGTAACCATTAGGGGCATATATTATTAGTTTGACTCTCTAAACTATGCATTACTAGGTGGGTTTAGATCATCAGTCTAACCCAACCCATGGGAGGAGCCTCAATCCTTTATCCCACCACCAAGCCATGTGAACATGCTTATTTATCCATTCACCACACACATACCATATCAAAACCAAACACAACCAATTAAAATATAAATAATACATTCCATAACCATTAATATTGAAATTAATACTATTCCAAAACCCATTAACACATTTTCCATTTACATTTCATAGCCATTTATCCCAATTATCATTCTCATACCTTAACCCATTAAGTATATTCAACAATTCCCATACATTAGCCAATATTCATCCATTACCATACATTATCTCACTTAGACCAGTCATAATTTCACAAGAATTTTCCCACTTATGAATTTCAAGTAAAATTCTTATATCACACAGCATAACCACTTTATTACATTCAACCCATTAGTTATAACCCATAATTCCTATGTATTAACCCATTCAACATATTCATCAATTACCTTATGAAAACTTGTTTAAATTTTCTTCAATTCACAAGCCATTTCCAATTTAACATGTTAATAATTTCATATATACTGATCCTTTTAGGCATTTCAACATAATTCATAGGTCATTCAACACAATCTCAATTAACTCAATTGATACTTTTTCAAGACATGCCAAATAACCCATTATACCATTATCAAAACCTAGGAATAACTATCAATATTACATTTTCAACTCCACTATATATATTCAACATGTTCTATATGGGTTTTACATTATCTCAGGTCAACTATACACATAACTTTACCAATTTCTTGGTTTGAGAATTCCAGCACACCCCATAAGTGGCCCTAAATCTTTCTAATCATCCTCAATGCATCCCACAAGGATCAGGAGAGGTAAAAATAATTAATTATCCAACCATTTTACCAAATATTACTCAATTTAATAAATTCAAAATAAGAGGGAAGAGATATATCAACACACATGCACAAATCTATAACAAAACTATGGGATATAAATTGTATACCACCTACCTCAAATTTGAAGATGAACGCACTCTTAATCATGGCCTTAGATATGGATTCAAACACCCTTTTAATATCCAACCTAGATTCCACCTAAAAAATAGGGTTTTAGGGCTTCAAAATAAGATGGGAGAAATTACAAACCCTAATATAGAAAAGAGAATCAAGAGGAGTGTTAAACTTACCCAAGGCTTCGATCTATAAATAATGGTACTCCAATTAGCCAATAATTAAAGGAGAAACACCCTTGGGATTGGGTCGATTTGGTTCATCCTTGGGGGTGAGAGGTAGAGAAATGAGGGAGAAATAGGGTGGGGGTATAAATATCCTGTAATGGAAAAACTATAAATTTTCCAACTTTTATTAGGGCGCATGGTTTGTTTGCACGATTTTCCAAACCCTGCACAAATTGTGCATAGGCTACTGTCTAAAGGGAAAAGGTTGCACAGTTACCTGGAGAGATTCACATAGTTTTACAAACCTTACTTAAACTATGTACAGGCTACTATCTAAGGGGAAAATGTCACACTATTATCTGGGAATCTCCGTATGATTTGAATAACCATGTGCCAACCATGCATAATGTTACTATCCAAGGTTTCACAATTTTTCTGGGAAGTATGTATGGTTTAGTTAACCATTCGTTGACCATGTTCTTTGCACAAGTTAGCTTTTTTTCTCTTATTTTTATGTCCTTAACCCCTAGTACACCCCTAAGGCTCCCCTTACTCTCGGGAAACATTTCATTAACTAAAAATAAGAGACTAACACTAAAAGTTAAACAAGATCATATCTTCATAAAGACTAAGATCTTACATATTTACCTTGATTTTGGATGTTTTATATTTCATGTTTATCCTTAGAGAATAGTTTATTTTTCCCTTCTTTAGGTCTAAGGAACATTATTTTCTTATGTTACACCATTTTGGTGAATCTTTAAATGGTGGGGAGACTGGTGTTAGGTCTCCTGTCTTTCTCTATTTTTGATATGTGTGATGATATTTTTATGTTCATCTTGGATTTTTTGGTGTTTTTAACCTTTGGGTGAGTCTCACTTTTGGACCATAGACCGTTCACCTCACAAGATAATTGAGGGAGTTCTTTTTGTGTCATCATGTTCTATATTTTGTATTGGAATCATTATGGGGATAGAAATTTCTATGGTGGTGGGTTGTAACATTTTGTTACTTTTTTATGTGTTTTTACCCATAGATTTTTGTACCCAATGTTTGGATCTCTTTTTGGGTTGTTTTCATCATTTATCATACCTTTTTTGAAGGTTTTTGGTTTATTGCATGGTTTTTTCATGGTTAAACAAAGTGTGTAGCCTGGGTTACATGGTTTGCACATGGTTTATGCATACTTAAAGTAAGTGTGAAACCTATTTCATGGTTTGCGCATGGTTTCAACAAAGTGTGAAACTTTTTTCACGGTTCTCTCATGGTTTTCTCATGGTTTAAACAAAGTGTGAAACTTTTTTCATGGTTTTCACATGGTTTGTGCATGGTTTAAACAAAGTGTGAAACTTGTTGCATGGTTTGTACATGATTAGTAAAAACCATGCGACTTGGCCCAAGAAAACCATGCAAATGGTAATTTAAGTTCTAGAAATTTTAATTAAAGTCCTGAAACCCCCTAATTGTCCCCAAAATCCTCCCATGAGCATATGAGATTATTTCCTAGTAATTGACAGTTATTATATAATTGTTCCCACCATAAAGAAGCTCCACCATGGAGCTTATAGGATACATATTTAACCTGAATATGATATGATACATCCATTAAGTAAAATAACTTTTCAAAATCTTCAATCCAATCCAAAATTTATTCTATGTCAAGGTTTTTGTGGAATTTTTATGGGTCTTCTTTAATTTGATTAGATTTTTAGGGTCTTAGTGGCTCAATATAATCATGCTTAGATCCTGAATTGTTCTCATGTTAGATAGGTAGAGCTAAAACTAGCACACCAATATCATCTTAGCTTTAAATGACCATTAGAGTCTCATCATGGGGTTCATCTTACTGATTATGGGTGGAAAAAAACTCAATTTTGTGGAATAAGTTCTATGTGAAGGTCCCACAGTTCCTTCAATAGTGTCTCACACTAATCTTGAGATTGGATCCACTATTGGTGGAAATTTTCCATCATGATTTGTATAGTATGATTAAAGAGATGGAGGTAGGGTGGAATAGATATTGATTGATAGAGATAGAAGGGGTCCGGTCATGCGAAGGCCCACCAACACATGACCCAAGGATAGAACCCTTACATGAAGACCAAAACCATCACTTGTTGAACATGATCTCATCCTCTAATTTGGTTATCATGGTCAAAAATGGTGAAAGTAAAGAACTACCTCCCCCCCCCCCTCTCTATTTTTTTACTTTATTTCTATCCCCCCCCCTTTATCTCTATTTTTTTCTCCTTTTTGTTTGAACCTAAGGGTGTGATCAGGGGTCATGCACTGGAAGTTGGATAAGTGGTGGGGATGTTTTTAGGGTATTGGGTACACTAAATATTGGGTGTTAAATGCTGAGTTCATTAGATATTGGGTGTGTAGAGAATTTTTTTTTTCTTGTAATACTTTGAAATATTTCTATAAATATTTTTGGAGACAGGAACTAAGACGACGTGCGATTCTGAGACCCAGTGTGCCCAGAATTAATTTTATAAAAAATATTAAATATATTTTATATTATGTATTCATTGGTTCTTTAAAAAAATGAGATAAATATTAAAAAATCTCATATTATAAATCTGAGACCATGGTTGAGTCCGGAACACGATTTTTACCCTAAGAGTGGCCTAAAATAGGTCAGTGCAGGGCGTTCAGATAAATTCAGTCATGGGAGGGTGTATTTAGTAAAATAAATAATTAAATATATTTATTTAATTTAATTAACCTAATTATATTTCCTATATTTAAACTCCATTATGGAAATTATATAGCATTAGTCTCATAAACTCTGGGATAATTTAGAGGCATTCTTCTTCTCCTCCATTGGAAAATCAAATTCAGATAACAACGAACCTCTGGATCATGGTAGATCGAGACACTGTGAACACAACGATTCCTCCTCTTCATTGGTGAGATATTTCTACGATGAAGAATGCTCCAAAACTAGGTAAGAATCATCAATTCATCATTTATCCCCTATTGATAAAATTGATTGATAAGGATCATATTGATTCTTAATATATGACAATTTCCAAAATTTGCATGCACCTTTGAATATATTTAATTGATTATTCATTTTTTTCTCACCCCAGATATCCCTAATTGTGTTTGTTAGACAAGAATTCTTGTAAAAATATCATTTCATCTCTTTTTATTGTGAATTTATTGCTTTTTTATTCACATTAATCATCATTGGACCACAGGGTCACAATTTGACATTGCTAGGCGGGACCGAGCTTGATTGGACCCCCAGATTCATAATGGATTCACCTACGATGAATGGAATAATGAATTAGAGATTTATTTGGGATGATTTTGGGTTATTAATTATTGATTTGATAATCTTAATCCAAAACAAAGATAGCACAGCATGGGGTACGTGTGTGGTGTGCCGGGCTTCAAGCAGGCTGATGGAAAACTGACTTTCAACCACCAAATAGACAGAAACAATGAACAATGACAATATCTACCTATTACAAGTAGTGTGAAGGAAAGATCCACAATAGAGAATCTGGATCTGAAACACACAACTTTAGATCTGAATTTCTATAAAAATCCCAACTACACACTATGTAATCCGAAGAACACATGGTGTGTTGGGCCTTTCCTACGGTAGCTAGGGTTTCATGAAATTATAAGTATCACATGCCATGTGGGACCCCTATATTCCATGTGAACCTTGAACTAGTGACCTATAGTGTACTATGGGAGTACATGATCATGGGAATGGCCAAGAACGTGTTGTGTTTCTAAGTACAGGGACATAGGTAGGATACACGGACATTGCCATGGAGCACGTGCAGAACCTCGAGTGGCTCAAACACACCATATAGACCCTTTATATGTTGTATAGTCCTACATGGGTAGTGAATTTTGTACCATTAGGGACACTTCTAGGTGATGTAGTAGGCCCACTTGTCATGTGGGTCCCCTTACACGTCGGGTACCCCTACTTTCCTTCTGAGGAAACTTCAACCTCCCATATCTCCTTCATTTGGACTCAAATTTTGGCTCATGAGTAGCCTATACTGAGTGTTTTTTCATATAGAATATTATTGTAGCCTCCATAGTGAATTTTGAGATCCAATTCAAAATTTTATGGGTGTGACACTTATTTAGGTAATGCTCAATGATGGTAGTGATTAGATAGGGCCCCCATAAATTCTAGAATGGCACCCTCCTACTGGGATAGGGAATGGGTCCTCTACCTATCTATAGAGTAGCACCCACCTGCGTGATAGGTAATGTGTCCTCTATCTACTCTTAGATTGTCACCCTCCAGCTGGGTTGAGCATGGTTCATCTATCTATCTAGTATAGTAGCACCCTCTTACTAGAATATGGCATAGTTCCTCTACTTTTCCATCAAGTGGAACCCTCCTATAGAGTTATTTAATGTGTCCTCAATTACTAGAGTGGAACCCTCTAGTTGTTCTAGGCTGGGCATAGGTCCTCTATCTACTATCTGATTGGAAACTTCCTATTGTATCGGGGAATGGGTCCCCAACTACTAGAGTGGCACCCTCTATCTAGGATAGGCATGGGTCCTATACTAATTACTTTAGTGTAATCATATTATAGAGTCGGATCATGGGTCCTCGACCATCAGAGTATAATCCTCTTGCTGAGACAATTCATGGTTTCTCTAGAAATTTACTAAGTTTCACCATCCTTTTGTATTGGGGAATGAGTCCTCTACCTAGAGATTGTTTCCCTTGATTACGTGGCATAGTGGCAAGGTGATTCTTGACTTGGATGTTTTCTTATGGGTTCATGTATGAGATGTTGGGCATCTTTGATGGACTTATGAAACTGATAGAACTCTTTTCTTAAGCTGGTAAGTGTGACAGAGATCTCCTTCTCTCTCATTTGGGTTTCTTTAGTTTGAGAATATATATATATATATATATATATATATATATTTGTATCCATGTTGTTAGATTTGTAATATCTTTCTTTGTGTTGAGTTATCTATTGTCTATCTAGTAATATCATGTATAATACTTCTCCCACTTCATCTTTTGGGGTATCTTGTTAGGTATGTATATACTCACCCATGCATGGGCCTTGCTTGCACATGTCATGTCTTATGTAGATGATGGATAGGTCAGCGGTGACTATAAAGGGTCTTAGGGATACTTGGTGAATTGGATTGTGTACGGTGGTTGGATCTTAGAGATCAAGAGTTGGGATCTCTTGGCAATTTTACATTACAATTTTGTTAGGTTGAGACATATTTCTAGTTGGGCATGTATTTTTTCCATTTAATTTTAGTTTTTTTTTCATCATACTCTTATACACCCTAGAGGTTTTCATATGCATGGTTATATTCTAGATATTGAATCTTTTTATTATTATTACTATGCACTTCTGCATTGAGATGGTTGTGTGTGTTCGTATTGGTACATTAGAAAAATTCCTCTCATTTAGGTTATGTGTTTTGGTTCTTTTCACCACCCCCGGCCTATGGAGGCAAGCTTGGGGTAGTTATGGCTTGAGACCTGTTAGGTCGGATCATGAAACATTAGTATTAGAGTAGTTAAATCTTTAGTATGGTGTTTGGTGTGGTCCCCTTATGATGATTTGGTTGGGATTTAGGGAAACACTTTCAAAGTGTTTTGAGTGTGGATTCCAGGCTAGGGAATCCAGTATTGGTGTGGTAGTTGATCTATCCATTCACTGGGACCTTGACCACCTACTTATTGACTCATAATACTGAGACATTGGTTGTAGGGATCAATCGTACATGCATCATATAGGATTGAGTCTTTGACAGACCTTCTCAATTCAGATCCCCATTATGTGTGTGTGTGTGTGTGTCTGCTCATCTGATCGTGGTATGTCTTGATTAAATTTTTAGGATGGCTCCACGACAATATCCAGGTAGGTTACTAGTTTTGAATCATGATGACAATCCAATGAGTGATGAGGCCTCATTTCAGGGTTCATCCCAAGAGATCCTTCCTCCAGGTGGACAGGTAGAATCACCCCACCTATCAAGTAGCAAATCATGCCAATAGAGTAGGCTAAGGATGCATGCAGACTTGACGCACTCTATGAGTTCTAACACCAGAAGCCACTGAGGTTATATGGAAAGCCATATCCCCAGTTAGCAAAGGATTGACTAGAGTTGGTGGTCTATTTTTTCAATTTTATTCATACACTAACATATCAGGTGGTTGTGCTGGTAGATATCATTTTTTGTGGAGTAGTTGGGCACTATTTGGGTCTTATTACTTAGATGCACGATGAGTCAACACTCTCATGGCCCAATTTCTTTAAAATATTTTTTGAGAAGTATTTCCCCTACTATTTATGCTCATTTTGGATTTATGAGCTTCTGGATCTTCAATAGTGAGGGATGGAAGTGTATGAGAACACTACGAAGTTCGAAAACCTTATGTGGTACTCCCTTGACATGATCTAGGATGGATACTTCCAAGCATGGAAGTTTTATCTAGGACTCTGTATAGAAAATTTTTTCATTGTGGTTACCTTATGCATTCCCACCTATGTTGTGGTGTTTTAATAGGTATTGGTGACAGAGATCTTCTTGTCAGAGATATGACAAACTGTTGGAGCTGGTAGTGGGCATCATAGGGATGAGTCATCTATAGAATCTAGTAGATGTTATTTAATAGGATCTCTAAGTAGGAGATCTTCCCAGGATCAAGCTTGTGAACATATTCAAGTACAACACAAAGGACTAGAGAAGCCTAGAGAGAGGTAGTTATATGCTTGTGATGGGTGAGGTCACATGGCACGTGACTTCCCAACCATACATGCTAAGAATCATAGGCAAGTGGATGATGGACCGCCACTGAAGAGGCAACACCATGATCAGGGATATCCCCAGCAAGGGTAGTGTGGGTCCCAAGGAGATGGAGATGGAAGTATTTTAGGTGAATCCTAAGGAGGATGAGTTATGGGTGGCGGGTGATTCTATGATATCCCTCCACCACCTACATTATGTGTCCCACTTCAGGTTTAGGGAGCTGGAAGGCATGGCTGTGAATAGCTTCAGGCTATGGAGGCATATGACTCAGTGGTTCATGAGATGATTAGTGGTATGATATGTGTTTATTATACTCTTTACTTGGTATTATTAGATATAGGTGTGAATCATTCCTTCATCTCCTTACTCCTAGTGTGAGATATGGAACTCCTAGTTGAGGTGTTAGCCCAGGAACTTTTTCTTGAGGTTCTTATAGGGAACGCTTATTCTATATCTTTTATTTGTGGGTAGTATGATCTATATCTTGGTAGAGAGAGGTTCATGTGGATACTTTTGGTCATCATGATGGAACCCTATCATATCATCTTGGGTATGTATTGGTTATCCATGGTCCAATCCTAGATTTAATGTCATCGTAGATGAGTCAGATGTCGTCTCACTGATCAGATCAGATTCTCCTTTATGAGTGAGAGATATATCATGGAACAATGAGTGGGTTTTGAAAGAATGAGGTTTCATCCCATCACCCATAGGTTGGTTAGTGTATCCCTTGGTGTATTGGGCTCTTTAGGTATCTGTATTTCTTCATTCATTGAGTATTTTATGGACTTCTTTCCCAATGATGTTTTGGGATTACCTCTGAGGAGAGAGATAGAGTTTTATATCAACTTGCATCCTGGGACCACTTTGATATCTTCTTAGGAATATCATATGACCCCTAACAAGCTCTGGGAGCAGTGGTTATAGTTGGAGGACCTTTTATAGAAGGGTTTTATCAGACTCAACAGGTCCCCCTAGGCATCTTTAATGTTGTTTGTGAAAAAGGAGGACAGGAGCTTGCGGCTTTGTGTGGATTATCATAGCCTAAACTAGAATATGATAAAGAAAAAGTATCATGTTCTGAGGATTGATGACCTATTTTACCATTTGTGAAACATGAGGTGGTTTTCGAATACCAATCTCAGGTCTAGCTACCATCAGTTTAGAGTCCGCGGGGATGATATTCAAAATATGAAATTCCAATGTTGTTATGAAAATTATGAGTTCCTAGATATTCCCTTTAGTGTAATTAATTCCCACACAATATTTATGGATTTTATGAATCATATATTCTATCTGTACTTGGAACATTTTTCTATTGTATTCATTAACAATATACTCATATACTCTGCTTTAGAGTAGGAGCATGCAGAACACTTGAGGATGGTCCGAGATTTTTTTGGGAGAACCAACTTTATAGTAAGCTCTCGAAGTTCCAGTTATGTATTCATGAGGTTTACTTCATGAGTCATGTCATTTCTGAGCATGTTTTATCCTTTTACCTGGTGAATATCGATGTAATTATTTCTTGGGATCCACCTAAGAGTGTTCTAGAGGTGTGGAGTTTTCTTGGCTTAGAAGGATTCTACCAAAATTTTGTGGTAGAATTATACAGGATTATATCCCATTTAACTGTCTTGACATGGAAAGAGAATACACTTACCTAGACTGAGTAGTGCTAGAGGGTCTTCGAGGATTTGATCTTGAGGATGACAAGTTATCCTATTTTGAGACTACCAGAGGAGAGCATGGATTACGTAGTGTATTTTGATGCCTCTGTAGGTGGGATCGGCTTCGTGTTGATATAGATACAGGAAGTTATCATATATGGTTTGAGGTAGTTGAGACCCCCCAAACATAACTATGTGAATCATGACATAGATATGGAAGTGGTAGTCTTCTCCCTAAGGACGTGGAGGCACTATCTTCTAGGCGATCACTTTGTGGTTTACTCAGACCATCAGAGTCTCAGGTATGTCTTCACATAGAGAGACTTGAACCTGAGATAGTGGCACTGGTTGGAGTTCCCATAGGACTATGACTTTGAGATATTATATACTCCATAAAATGGAAACATGGTATAATATTCCCTTAGTATAAAGTCTCATTCTCATTTCGGGTAGGAGGCGTCTGAGCAGTTGACTTCCTTGTAACTAACCTTGGTTGAGCAGGAAGGTTCATTTTTCTTCAGTCGATGGTGTTGACTCCTCTGCTTATTTATCATGTGAGAGATTATTAGCTAGGAGACATTTACTATGAGGTATTTTTTTAACCATATGTCCTCATAATATTTACCCAATGGATTTTTTGAAGGAGTGAATCATGTCATCTTTTTTTAGGGATGGATGGTGGTCCCAATCGCGATTTTGGAGGAGGTAATGCGAGAGTTACACACTTATCCTTTAGTTGTACATACCAGTGTGGGAAATACATATAGATACCTTTAAATGCAGTTTTAGTGGCCTATCATGAGATGGATTATGGATAAGTTCATATCTCGGTGCCTCAACTATCAGCAGATGAAGGCTGAGCACCAGGTTTTGATAGGTTTGTTGCAACCTCTTGATATACTAGAGTAGAAATGGGATGGAACATTCATGGACTTAATAGAAGGTATTTTAGAGATAGGGAAGGGTTATGACACCATATTGGTGATATTTGACCGACTCATGAAGTTGTCACACTTCCTTTCTATCAAGGAGTAGAGTTCGATGGAAATTTTGGGGGAAATGTACGTATGGGATATTTTTTTCTTTTATGGGGTGCCCTCAACTATTATATCTGACCATGATGTGCGGTTTATGTCATGGTTATAGAGAGGCCTACAGGAGGCATTCAGGACCCAGATGAGGATGATTACATCCTTTTACCCCTAGACAGATGGGAAGACTGAGTGCACTATCCAAGTGTTAAAGGATATGATGAGGTTTTGCATGTTGGACTTTGGTTGAGGCTGGGAGGATCAATTTCTCTTGGTATATTTTTCATAAAATAATATATACCACTCTATTATCGGCATGATACATTTATAGGACCTATACGGGAGACCCTATAGGTCACCCTTGTGCTGGATAGAGATTATAAATAAGTCACTTTTGGGTCTAGATTTGGTGTAGGAAATGATAGAGAATGTTTAGGTCATCTGTGAACAGATGAAGATAGCCCATAGCAAGCAAAAATCTTATGCAGATCGATATCGTGGTCCCTTGGAGTTTGAGAATAGAGACAATTTTTTCCTAAGAGTCTCCCCATGATGAGAATTTTGGAGATTCATCCAAGGATGCAAGTTATCCCTGAGGTTCATCAGGCCATTCAAGATCTTGCAGAGGTTTGTCGAGGTTACTTACCACCTTGCCTTACCCCCACAATTAGAGTGGGTTCATGGTTTCTTTTATGTGTCATAGATAAGGAGATACATGCATGACCCTACACACATTATGGATTAGGATAAGCTAAACATCAAGGATGGAGCCAAATTTGTAGAGTAGCTAGTAGAGATCTAATATTAGTAAAAGAGGACCCTTTATGGATGGACCATCCCCTTTGTTAATGTTTTTTGGTGGTACGGGAGTGTGTAGGAGAGCTCCTGGGAGCGGGAGATCTAGATGCAGGCTTAGTGTCCCAATATTTTGGTCTAGTTTTTACTTTTTAGGGATGAAAATATTGAAATAGGGAATTATTTCGGGACCATTTTTTCTTGTAATAATTTGAAATATTTATATATATATATATATATATATTCAGAGCTGGGCACTGATATGGTGTACGATTCTGAGGCTTGGTGTTCCCGGAATTAATTTTATAAAAATATTTAATAGATTTTATATTATTCATAAATTGTTTCTTAAAAAATAGGATAAATCTTATATGGAATCTCAGATTATAAATCTAAGACCATAGTTGAGTTTGAAACGTGATTTTCACCCTAGGCACGACCTAAAATAGGTCGGTGTGTGGCATTTGGATAAAAGTGGTCATGGGAAGGTGCGTTGAGTTAAATAAATAATTAAATTTATTTATTTAATTTAATTAACCTAATTATATTTCCTATATTTAAAATCCATTATGTAAATTCTCAAGTGTTATCCACATAAACCCTAGGAGAATTGAGATACGTTCTTTCTCTCCTCCATTTGAAAATCGAATTTAGATGATGATGAACCTCCAAATCGAGGCGGATAGAGGAATATAGAGATTCTACGAATGCAATAATTCCTCTTCTTTGTTGGTGAGAATTTTCTATGATGAAGAACAATCCATAACTAGTTAGGACTCATAAATTCATGTTTTATTCCTCTATTGATTAAATTTATTGAGCATGATCATATATATTCTTAATATGCACCAATTGTCATACTTTTTATATGTGCAGATTTAATTGATTATTCATTTGTTTCTCACCCCAGATACCCTATATTGTGTTTGTTGTATAGTAATTCTTGTCCAATGATCTTTTCACCTTTGTTTCTTATTCATTTCTCCCTTCATTCTTCACATTAATCATCTTTGGACCATTGGATCGCAATTCAACAATGTTGGGTGGGACCAAACCCGATTGGAACCCCGTATCTGCAATGATTTCACGTGTGATGAATGGAAAAAATGAATAAGTGATGGATTTGGAATGATTAAGGGTTATGGGTGATCAATTTGATGATTAGAATACAAAATTGAGATGGTAAAGCACAGGATATGAGCACGGTGCATCAGGCTTCGAGCAGGCCGATGGAAAACCAACTTTTAGCCACTGGATGGCTAGAAATTAAAAAATATGGAAAGATTCACCAATTATGGGTAGTGAGGAGGAGAGATCCAAATTGGATAATTTGGATCTAGAATGTGTGATCATGGATATGACTTTCTAGAAAAATCCTAACTACACGTCATGTATCCCAAAAAACACATGATATGTAGGGCCTTGGCTGTGACGACTAGGGTTTTGCAAGATTATAAGTATTACACATCATGTAGGGCCGCTACATGTCATGTGACCCTTGTGTTGGTGACCCGACATGTACTTTGGGAGTACATGGGCATGGTCATGGCCTGGCACATTCCATGTGCTGAAGTACACAGACACAGGCAGGATACACGAACATGACCAGGGAGCATGTACAAGACCCTGAGTGGCTCAAATGTGTCATGTGGTTCTATATGGGAAGATAATCATGTAGTAATAGGGTCACGGATAGACGATGTAGTGGGAACACACATCGTGTGGTTCCCCTTACACATTGTGTACCCTTCTTTACTTCTAAGGAAACTTCAACCTCTTGTATCTTCTTCATTTGGACTTGGATTTTGGACCATGAGTAGCTTATCCTTAGTGTTTTTTCACATAGAATACGGACTTAATAGTGGATTTTTAGATTTTATGTTAAATTTTATGGGCATGATTATTATTTAGGTGATTCTTGATGATGGAAGTGATTAGGAAAAATCGCAAGAGTTTCTAGAGTGGAACCCTCCTATTGAGATAAGGCATGGGTCATATACCTATCTATAGAGTGGAACCCTCATATGGGATAGGTAATGAGTTCTATATCTACTCTTAGAGTGTCACCCTCTAGCTGGGCTGGGCATGGGTTCTCCATCTATCTAGTATAGTGGCACCCTCCTACTAGGATAAAGCATGGGTTCTCTATATGTCCACTGAGTTGTACCCTCCTATGAAGTCATGGAATGGGTCCTCGATTACTAGATTGGAACCCTCCACCTGAGTAGGGTGTGGGTCCTTTATCCACTATTTTATTGTCACCCTCCTCTTGTATCAGGCCATGGGTGTTTGGATACTAGAGTGGCACCCTCCAGTTGGGCTGGGCATGGGTCCTCTACCGATTACTTGAGTGGACCCTCCTACGGAGTTAGGTCATAGGTTCTCAACCATCAAAGTGGCACCCTCCTACTAGGACAGGTCATGGGTCCTCTAGCTATTTACTAAGTGGAACCCTCTTTTTGTACTAGGTCATGGGTCCTATACCTAGATATTATACCCCTCTACTGTGTGGAAAAATGGAGAGGTGTGGCTTGACTTGTATGTTTTATGATGGGCAGACACACAAGATGCTGGAAATCATTGATGGACTTCTAGAACTGATGAAACTCTTTTCCTAGGCTAGGTTTTTATATGGATATCCCCTTCTATATTGTTTGGGTTTCTTTGGTTTGAGTATATATATATGTATCCATGTTTTTGGATTTTTACTCTCTTTCTTTGGGTTGAGATATCCACTATCTATCTATTCCTATCATTCCTTTTACTACTCCCCCTTCAACTATCAGGGTGTCCTACTAGGTATGTATATACTCACCCCCTCATGGGTATTGCATGCACGTGTCGTGTCTTATACAGATTATGGACAGGTCGACGGTGACTATAGAGAAGCTTAGGGATACCTGCTGCATTGGACCACATATGGTGGTCAGAGCCTAGAGATCAAGAGCTAGGCTTTCTTATCACTTTTACTTTATAGTTTTATCAGGTAGGGACATATTTTTGGTTGGGCGTGTATTTTTCCCCTTCACTTTCATTTTTTACTGTCATACTCTTGTATACCCTAGAGGTTTTCATGTTCATGGCTATAATCTAGATATTGTATCTTTTTATTATTATTCATCTACAATTATTCATTGATATGGTTGGGTGTTTTCAAACAGATATATTAGGCAAAGGAATCCCATTTAGGTTATGAATTTCTTCACTTGTTGCCACCCCCTGGCCTATGGAGGTGGGTTGGGGTAGTTGCAGCTCAAGCCCCATTGGGTCGGGTCATGATAGGTCATGAAGGGGTGACTGAGGAGGAGGCTGGGTGCATTGAGGATCCTAGGAATGTGATAAGAATGGTGCACTGAGGAGGATGACATTATATAAGAGGGAGTGTGAGGTCTTAGTCATGCATTGGGTCATGTGGAAGGGAATTGAGGCTAAGCATGTGGGTATTGGGATGTGTATGTGGGTGAGCAAGGGTTTTTCCCAATTCACATCTAGTATCACGAATCATGATAGCTGATGGGGTTTCATGTAAGTATGGTGAATATTGGCTCTATTTAAATTTTGAATCATGGAGAGGTGTGAAAATATCAATGATATCAAGAAGATTTGATTTTTTTAAGTTGTTGACTTTTTATTTTATTTTATTTTATTTTATTTTATTTTATTTTATTTTATTTTATTTTATTTTATTTTATTTTATTTTATTTTATTTTATTTTATTTGTTTCCATGAAGATAGATGGAGGGAGTCAGGTTGACCAACTGGTTGGAATAATGGAGTGCTAGCATCAAAGGGTGGTGGGGACAACTGGAATCCAAGCGCCTATGTATATGCAAACAAATAGTTGAGTTTGGTGTGGATTGTGGGAATAGGTTGAGACAAGGTTACATGTCTATCAGCCATGAAATAAAGAAGATAATAGGATTTTAAATTCCAATAAGGTTAGAATTGTAAGAACTTTCCATAGGCAGGCACACCCAATGGTGGCGAATGAGGATTAATCTCACACTAATACCAATTAATGAAGTGTAGTAGGATAAATCAATTCCTTTCACAAGAATCCCTAGAGGAATGCTAATTAAACACCCACACATGAGATAATGTTGGTTCTAGACATATAAAAAGTGTTCATTAGTGGGTGATATATTAAAAAAATATATTAAGTTGCCTGAAACCCTAAGTGAGGATCTTGTACCTAAAATTTATAACTAATTTATTTAATATCATAAAAAATGAATACCTTGTATTAGGATATTTATTTGATGTGGATGTTGATTATCCAAAAATACCCTTTCATATTTCCTTTATTGTGTTGTGAGGATCTAGTTATAGAATCCCTTTAGTATTGATCTGCACATGCTCCTTTGATCTCTAAGAAATGTCAATTTATCTCAGGGTGCTGGCACGGTGAATTGATTATCTTGAATTTTTTGTGTTAATCGCTCGTCCTTTGGTCTTAAATTAATCACTATTGTGTTTCTTATTCTTGATTGGTATATAATAGTATTCATGAGAGAATTCATTTTGCATAACAATTCTCTATTTTATATTTTTTATGCAATACAAAATAGAAAAAAATTGTATATTTATAGAGATAGAGTTTAGGTTAAAATAATTATTTAATTTCATTTTTTCCCTTAAATAATGTAATAATACATAATAAAACCCATGTAACATAATAATATTATTATTATTATTATTTTGTGTGTACCAACTTGTGAAAAAACACATATTATTTAACTGGATTGTTAATTGATATTTTTCACTGGAATCAGTTTTGGCCCGTTCTAACTCCTCTGGCATTTATTGAACACCTAAATAAATATTTAAATTAAATATTTAATTCATCAATAAATATTTTTGATCAATAAAACATGAATAAAATTATCCATCGTTCTTGATAATAATATGTATTCATTAATTAAGTTCAAATATATTTTAATCAAGATCATCAGAAAAACTTAGTGTGTGACCATCTAGGATTATTTCTTATTGGCATTAGGTGGACTTGCCTAATGTCCAAGATTACTATCTAGAAAAGGGTTAAGGAACCCAAGATAAAGAATTTAATTTCACAATTATGATAACCACATATGAATGATCATTTTGTAATATAATCCCTTTATCATAATATCTCATTAAGAATATTTCACATATCTGACAGTAACCTATATGCTTGATATATCTTTCTTTGATTATCTGAAATAAATGCACCATTTCACCATAGTCTTAGAATTTGATGTGATGGTTATATTATAATTAAAGTGAAAATATATCAATTTTTATAAATATGGAAGGGACAAATCCTTCCTCAAATTATTCATTAATTATGTGTCAATCATGATGCACCCAACGTGCCCTACCTTGTCGTGAAAATATGTCATCATGGTTTTCATTAAAAAATCTAAGTGTGTGAGTAATTACATGAATTAATGATAATTTTAAAGTCTAAGTACCATTACACACACTTTTAGATAGTAATATCTAATGACACCAAAACATGCAAAATTCCTACCAGTGGGTATGTTCTCATAATATCTCATATTTGAGATTACCAAGTGCAGACTTCATGAGAATAAGCTTCATCTACTTATGAGTACTCATACCTAACAGTCTATATATGATGTGTATCATCATGGTATGTTATCCTATCATATAACTATATTTAAGGATATTGTCATAGCACTTCAAGGTTCTCACAATAGTTGGGAACTTATACAACCTTGTCAATGCGACGTATACTCTAAGAAATTATTACATTTGAGTTATGTAGAATAATGAACAATGTGTAATAAAATGTTTTATTAATATTCAATAAATTGAATATATATGTAATCAAAGTATAAAAAGTTGGTCCTAGGAAACCAACTCCAAAAAACTCCCACTTGGACTGCATCCAATTTTCTGTGAATTTTAGTCTGCTAAACCTCACTTGATAATCATGTTTTTGCTGAGTTAAGTCTTTAGTCAAGAGGTCTACCACATTGTCTTGTATGGAAATACTACTCACTATAACCTCATATCTCTGATAAAAATCCCTCAAGATATGATACTTATAAAGTATGTTCTCTACCTTCTAATGTGACCTTGGCTATTTTGTAAGAGTCACCACTACAGTATTATCACAATAGAGTGAGATATGATATTTACTTCTAGGTAATATGTGAAACTATTGGATGAAGTTATGAATACATGATACTTCTTTATCTACCTTAGAAGCTTAAATATACTCATAAACTATTCTATAATCTGAAACCATGACCTTCTTTGAGCTCTTCCATCTTACAACACCTCTATTCGAAGTGATTATGTATCTCATTTGTAACTTCATGTCATCTTGATCTGTTTGGAAACTAGAATCTTTATATCCTATGATGACTATTTCCTCATATTCTATATAAACCAAGAACATGTCCTTAGTATTCCTTAGATACTTAAGGATATTCTTGACTGTCATCCAATGGAGATCACCTAGTTCATCTTGATATCTTTCTACTGCACTTAATGTGTAGGTGACATCTAGACTAGTACAAATCATAGCATGCATAATTGAACCAATCACTTATGTGTATGGAATATTTTCCATTCTATTTCTTTTCAAATGTGTCTGAGGAAACATTTTCTTGAAAATATAAATTCTATGTGATGCTAGCAATAATACCCTATAATTATTTTCCATACTAAATCTCTTCAATATCTTTTCAATGTATATACTTTGACTTAGGCCAAGCAGCCTCTTGGACCTATCACGATGGATCTTGATCCCAAGAATATATGTTATCTACCTCACCCAATTTCTTTATAGAGAAGAAATTATTAAACCATTCCTTAACAGACTATAAGACTGGTATTTTATTTACAATGATTAATATGTTATCAACATATACTATTAAGAAAAATAATTCACTCCCACTAAACTTTTTGTAGAAAAAAATATCACACTCATTCTTTATGAAACAAAATTATGTTATGGATTCATCAAAAAAATTATCCATGAACTAGATGATTTCTTTAATCCATAAATATATTTTTACAATTTTCATATCTTGTTGGAATACTTTGGAGTTAAAAACCCTTTGGGTTGTATCGTATAGACATCTTCCTGAAGGTTCCCATTAAGAATGTTTTTTTGAAATCCATTTTCCAAATATCATATTCATGGTAAGCCCCGATGGTAAGTAGAATTTTCTTGGATTTCAACATTACAACTGGTGAAAAGATTTCATCTTAGTTAATGCCATGATTTTGTTTAAAAACTTATGAAACCAGTTGTTCCTTATAGGTACTGACTTTCCCTTCCAAGTATAGTTTCTTCTTGAATTACCATTTAAAACCAATAGGATTTACATCCACTATATGATCTACCAAAATCCAGGCTTAGTTTTGGTACATGGAATCCATTTCATAATTCATTATTTCTTGCCACTTGGAAACATCCATTACACTTACTTCTTCCTTATAGGTTAAAGGATCATTATTATCAACTAATAATGTGTCACCATCCCCAATGACTATAAAACCATAATATTATGGTTCTCTAACCTATTTTGTACTCCCGTGTAGTACTTTTGTCTCTAGAAGGGTTTCTTCTTCCATGGGGATTTGTGAAATCTATTCTTATTCTAACTCTTATGTATCTTGAGCCTCAACTTCAGCAAATTCTATCTCACTCCCACTATCACTTTTAGTGGTGTGCTCCCTCTCAAGGAATATAGAATGTCTTGACACTATTAATTTTTTGTTTGAGGGTTCATATAGGTAATATCTCCTTGTTTCTTTAGGGTATCCTATAAAGGTACAATTTATGCCTCTGGGTGCATGTTTGTTACCTGAAGAGGCCTTAACAAATGCTTCGCAACCCCACACATGTAAGTATGGCAACACATGTTTCTTTTCATTCCATAAATGGTATAGTATACCATCTTACACTTTATATGGCACTTGGTTTAGTATATTTATTTCTATTTATAACATGTATCCCTAAAAATATAATAGAAGTCTTGAATGACTCATCATTGATCTCACCATGTCCAATAAGGTGTGGTTCCTCCTTTCACTTACACCATTCCACTAAGGTGTATAAGGATGAGTGAGTTGAGATAGAATCTCAAACTTCCATAACTAATCAATGAAGTATTGATTAATATATTCTCTAACATGGTCTTAGCAGAGTTTCTTAATCTTTTTACCATGCTGGTTTTCAACTTAATTCTTGTATTCCTTGAATTTATCAAAAAAATATAAATTATTCCTCATTAATTAGATAACACGTTGATATTCCATGAATATTTTTAATCAATTTTCAATTATTTTAAATTAATTTTAATAAATAATTCCCATGAATTATAATGTTTTAATAAATAATGGTAAAATTTAAATAAAGTTTTGAAATGAATTTGGATGATGGTTTTTAGTGATTTATTTTTTCAAATCTTATAAATGGTTTTTTATAGATTTATGAGCTGAATGGGAATGTTTGATTTTTGAAATTTTGAATTTAATTATGTTTTATGTTTTATTTTTACTAATTTGTTTGAAACTATTTTTTAGGGGTTAACAAAAAAAATAGGTTGATCTCAAGTTAGCCTATCGAAAAAAGGTCAGCCCGCCTCTTAGCTTACCCACAAGGGGTAGTCATACAAGCCAACCATGGGAGGGTCTGCTCGAGTCAGAGGCTACATGAAGGTATCATTCCAATGTAGGGCCTGTAGGGGTGATTCCATGGGTAGATATTGTGCAAAGAACTACACCAGAACATGGGGTGACTCCATGCGGTGGGGGGAGGAGAGCATCGTTAGCATGGGGTGGTGCACGATAGCAAGCGGGGGTCCTCCAACCCTACATGACTTCATTGTGATGGAGGAGCCGTGAGTTTTATTTTAAATGCTTTCTGAATATTCATTCAATTCTGATGTGGGATTCAATTTATTGGGTTACTATTTATTTCAATTAAAAATTGCATGCCCTATGCTTTCACACTTGAGCCATGCCAACTCTATTGCACCTGCTTGACGCCACCATTGTTTGTGCCACTGGAGAATCTCCATAATAGCCACCAAAAGAGCTTAGCTCGATCTTATCTTCCACTTCTAAGACTTTCCACCACCTCTGACCATCTCTAAAGCCCCGACCAAGACCCATGTAGTATATTATAAGACCCATCTATCCACTTTTAAGGTTGAAGCGGTTGAGGAAGATGAGTCCACTACTACCGTTGTCCTCCATGCACCCTTCACTGCTTTCCACTGTAGAAAGAGCCACTACCACATGAAAATTCCATGTTTTACCCCATGAATTGCATGAACAGTTGAAGAAAAGGATGAAGTGCTACCCTGAGGATCTTTCCACACTGAACATATTTGAAATACCTAAGATATTCGAGAATTTCCCAAAAAAATGATACAACCACTACGGGTCAGGGGGAGAAGATATCTTCCATTTTTTAAATTTAAATCACCCAATATGTGGGTTAATATGGAGGATAATGGGAGGTTTAGGCACTGCCCTCACTACCTATATAAGGAGAGGAAGCCTTAGAAAAAAGAGGAGATATAAAGGAGAAGAACATGAAATACACTACTAGAGTATAACTGGATACACGTTGAAACCTTGAAACTTGAGAGGCTACTATGGAGAAGGAAATGATAGGCAGACCCACTACCTCCCTCCCCATTCTGGATACGACTCATCTGTTCCACTCCACTTTATTTTTTTATTTTCATGTTTTCTTCTACCTATTCATCTTCTATGATCCCCCCTTATATGGTGGGGTAGAATCCCTTATCGTTGGGTGGAGGGAAGGGGGCCCTTTTTGATGCTTGAGTTCTGATTATAATCAAAATAAAAAAATCCTATTTATTAAATGTTTCTCAATAGAATAATTTTTTAATTTAAATTAAATTAAATTGTGTTTTTATTTAAATATAAAGTTTTTAATTGCTTTGACTAAGGTTTATATTCTACCTTTTCTTGATTATGAATCGTACCAATTGGTTAATATAAAATCAATATGAGAAGTGTTTAGTGATTTATAAACATGTGAGGAAGGAACAGTGGACTTATTTGAATATTTGGGGAATGTTAATACCATATTTTTTATTGCCTAAATAATTTAAAAAAGTCACACTGTGACTTTGACACATAGATAAATCTTAATCAAAGGTGAATAAAAGAGAAATTGTTGTTAATTTGTTCATTTAATCATTTTGATAAAAAAAATACTTATTTTTATTAAGGATTGTGGTGGAATTATAAAAGGGAAAACCTAACCTAAATCCAATTACTTTTATCTCATCTAAATTTCACAAATCCAAGTTATGTTTCTTTTTAGTCTTTGTAATATTGTTCTTTTATTTTTTGCATTTGTGAAAGATTAAAACACTACTCTCTGAAGATGAATTTGGGTACTACTAATATTATACCCCTAGGTGAAAAATAAATTTCTTTTTTCGCACCCCACGATAGTTGTGCATCGAAATGGGCATCGTTGTTGGGGAGTAATTGTTAATCTAACACTTAAAATTTTCATGATTAGAACCTCCAATGAGGAACTATTTGTTTTTTACCCTAAGATAGAAAGAACTTTTCTAACTAGGCTTAGGTTTCTTAATATTGAAAAAAAAATTGAAGAAATCAATTTAGAGGTATAAATTAAAACCTCAAGTGTTAACTCCAAACCATCAAATATAGTAATTAATCCATAATAGACCTTAAGAGACCATTGTGCCCCATGATTTTCCAACCAACAAAATTGGTTAACTATGCCTGCACAGCAAAATTATTTTGAATTATGTGTCAATATGATTTATGTGCTACCTAAATTACATGGCCTTATAGGTGAAGAACCCAACCAAAATATTCAATAAGTTGGATTTGTTTGTTCAAGTGTCAAGCTAAGAGGAGTAGCTGGGGAGCAAGTGAAGTGGAGGGCATTCTCCTTTTCACTTGAGGGGCATCTAAGGAGTGGGTGTATAGCTTACAACCTAGAGAGATCCATGACTAGTATGATCTCCAATAAATCTTCATGAAAAGATTCTTCCCATCCCCCCAAATCACAACAATTAGGAAAGAGATATACATGATTTGACAAGCTACTGGTGAGACTCTTTAAAAATACTGGAAAAATTTCAAGATCCTTTGTGCAAGCTTCCCACGTCAAAGAATGTAAGAGCACCAATTCCTAATCTTATTCTCCTAGGAATTTATAGACAATAATAGGAACCTCTTGTATACATCATCTAGGGGATATTTTATTGAAAAATTATGGGCAGAATCTAGGAATCTCATTGAGAAGTTAGAGTATAATTCACAATAATTTGGAATAAGAGTCACTCATATGAGAGGAATAAAGGACCCTAGACCACCTTGAGAGGGGGGTGAATCAGGGTGTCAACTTTTTCTCTTCTTTACTGGATCTTGTTCCCATGTTGGTATGAACTTGTTTAAACCTATATGATGGATATGTGAAGTAATTAAAACATACATAAGAACAACACATCGTTTTTTACTTGGTTCACCACTAAGGGATACATCTAAGGAGCATACGTCGACAGGTTTTTGGTCGTAGCAAATTTCACTAATCTTCACTAGTTGTGGATTACAAAGGTTCAAGCACAGTCACTCTGTCCTAGGAACACTGCCTTTACAAAGGTTCAGGGATAGCCCACTACTTCCCTTAGTTCACTTCCATTGACTCCCCCTGGCTCACTACCTTGGGAGATATCTCACTCAGTTTATCATCTTGAAGCTTGCTTCAATAGATTGGAATGAAAATTCTTTGTCACTATCAAGAACAAGACACTGCTTGCATCAAATTCCAAAATTGATGCTCTTTTATATTCAATTTTCAGCTTTAGTTCAATTTCTAAATGCACTAGAACTTATTCCCTTTTTATTCACGAGAATCACAAACTCCCTTTATAATGTATTCCTTTCTGCAAACTGCCCCTGATTCTGAGGATTGTCTCTGATCTACGTACCACACCTTCTCTGCGTACTGCACCTGGTCTGCATACCATGCATGTTCTGTGTACCACCCCTCTTCGGCATACTGCGCCTGCTCTGTGTACCACCTCTTCTCTACGTACCGCACCTGCTCTGCGCACCACACCTACTCCACGCACCACACCTTCTTCTCACACTGCACCTCTATGTACCGCCTTATCTTACCGCCTTCATGTACCGCCTTCGCATACCACCTTCGCGTACCCCCTTCGCGTACCCCCTTCGCGTACCCCCTTCGCGTACCCCCTTCGCGTACCCCCTTTGCGTACCCCCTTCGTGTACCCCCTTCGCGTACCCCCTTCGCGTACCCCCTTCGCGTACCCCCTTCGCGTACCCCCTTCGCGTACCCCCTTCGCGTACCCCCTTCGCGTACCCCCTTCGCCTACCCCCTTCGCGTACCCCCTTCACGTACCCCCTTCACGTACCCCCTTTGGGTACCCCCTTCGCGTACCGCCTTCGGGTACCCCCTTCGCGTACCGCCTTCGCGTACCGCCTTTGCATACCGCCTTCGCGTACCCCCTTCGCGTGCCCCCTTCGCGTGCCCCCTTCGCGTACCCCCTTCGCGTACCGCCTTCGCGTACCGCCTTCGCGTACCGCCTTCATGTATTGCCTCTACCTTTCATGGACTTATTCTTTAAATTATGTGAATTATATCATCTCCTAAATACCACATTTTCTTGTTCAAAATGTCTTCTGTGGACTACTCCTTTGAATTTCACAAACCATTTTATCTTTCACATACCACTTTGTCCTAAGAAGAATCTCTTCTACGTACCACTTTCAGACTTAGTTGAGTTATTCCACAGAAATGGTATTTTCTTATTGAATTCAATTTGTCTCAATAATGGAATTATCACTCCTTATAGAGGCAAATAACTCTGAAAATTTTTCTAATCCATTTTACCCAAATTTTCAATGTGGGAAAAACTGCACTGCATATTGAACTCCATCCGCATACTACAAGCCTCAACTACGTACCGCTCCTGTTTCGTAAACCACAACAATATCTCCAACCTTTATAACTCCGCGTACCACATGCCTTCACCACGTACCATCACTACAAATCGTTTTTTGTTTCAACCTTCAACACTCTGTGTACCGCATGACTTCAATGCGTATTGTTGCTGCGAACTATATTTGGTTCCATGACCCATTCTACGAACTGTTCTTCCTTTACTACATACCGTCCTACGAACCATTTTCAATAACATTCTACGTACCGCATACCATCACTATAAACCATTTTCAGTTCTGCTCACAGCTCTTCGTACCATTTCCGCTGCCAGGTACGTGGCCGTGAACCATTCCCAGAACATGGTATGCAGTCCATGTTCTGAGTTATGTGGTTTGATTCCTTTTCTGATTTCCTTCATTGTTCCACATCTCATTCACTTTTATGTAGAAATCCTTCCATTTCCAAAAACAAAATTCTGATTTTGAGGTCCAAAAATTTGGGAAACACTGGGAAATGACACCACCTTAAATATCTACTTTGGAAAGAACATCAATACCAATTCATTGTCATCTTTCTTCTTCAACAGTTAGCAACTTTCATCACGAACTCTTTCCAATGTGATATATACTCTTTGAACAATCATGTCCAGCATCATTATATTTTCTAGGGAAGGTACAGAAACTTACCAACTTCCCTGTCTTATAACAACATCAGTCTTTCCAGTCAACATTGAATATGACTGGAATCATCTTCTAAGCTTTGTATGATTATTCTTAAATCATCAAATCCCCACATGATCCCTTGTGCAATAATGCATGTCTCTTCAAGTAGGCTCTTACATACTCTATTTTAATAGTGAGATATTGCATTATCACTTTATAACATGAATCCCTTCATCTCCTTATTCATTTTGATCTTCATTGACAACTATTGACAATAAATACAACTTTATACATAAAGTGGTCCCAACAATATCACCCTTTGTATTTTGTTTTCAATACCATAAAGTCCTCAAATGAATGTGCCAATATCAAAATGATAATTTTCTCTCCCCTTTTTCTTTTTCTTTATCTCTCACTTTTTGATATTTCATTTCACTTTCTCTCCCCCTTATTGATAAAAAATAAAAAGTTCATGGGAAAAGGGTATCATCCCTTTCTTAAGAAATGTGTCATCAATCATTTCACTCTAAGTCTACTTGAGTAATTCTCGGTGTAGAAAACAAGAGGATTTTATTTAGACAACAAGGTTTTCCATTATTCACTGATCATGATACCTCATGAGATGAGAACTCATGTACTTTGTATTCAAGGGTTTTCCACTTTCATTCGAGGCGGAAGAAATTGAATGTGATAGGGAATAATCATCCTGAAACTCCTGCACTCACTTAAACAAATAGATCAAAAACATTCAAGTGCAATTGGCAGGATAGGTGGCCTTGAGGCTCTTCCATTTCACCGATTAGTTCAATTAATCCCCCTTTGTAAAATGATCTTAATTCTAAGTAGCCAAAGATGAGAGATTGAGAAATGACATACCATTTCCAATGACATGTTCTTCAAGAAATTTCTGGAGTAATTGAATTTAATACCAATGGAAGTTGATACTGATTGAAATAATAATTCTAGAAGCTTATATATTTGTCACCCCTCAAGGGAAACACTCCTCATCATCTTTATCAAGGGTGATCCTTCATCATTTTAATTTTTGAGTATCAATTGAATAATCTTACAAGGATGGAAACTTCTTCATATTAGCTATCAAGAGTTGATAGCATTCACTAATTCTCAGGTTCTCCCCCTGAGAGCATGCTTCACCTTCAATTTCCAATATTATCAGTACAAATACAACACACAAATGATTAAGGGGATAAGGTGGTTCCTCCTTGCATCATCAGTATGAGCTGTATGGTTGAGATGCTTTTCTTAACCAAGTTTCTCCATTTATACCAGTCTTCATTCTTGCACATCTGAACATGTTTTTAGATTGGTGTTGATGTGGCATGGATCTCTTCACATTTTCTTCTTCTTTGTGAGAAGAATTGATCTTCTTAATAGCCATCATGAATGATACATTCTTACTTATATTAAGGAATGCTTCTTGCTTTGGTATTAAGGTTATACAACCTTTTGTAATGTGACAATATTTCATGCATCTCTCATATAGAACTTCCTTAACACATGTGTTTCTCTTATTTTGAAATATCTCATGCACTTTATCTTCATCATGTGAAAGTTTCTTTTTTCCCTTACCACTAGCCTTGGCCTATTCATTTTCAAGTTTCCACATTATTTCCAAATCTTCTGGCCAGATGACCAACATGTCATTTTTAACTATTGTAGTGGATTTGGATCTTCAACATGAGTTCATCTTAGTTTCATCCCTCTTAATTTATCTTTTGGATGAATTTCCCTTCAATTTCATGGATTTAAAAAGCAGGTTCTTCTCAGCTTCCCTACTTGATATCTTCTTGGGGAAATGTGTGTTCACAATATTCTTCTGATTTCTTCCCAAGGTAGCTACTTTATACTTAGCTGTCATCATAGGTATTCTTTTATTATCAACAATGAATTCATGTTGAGATGGGAATGTACCTACCTTATGACCACTACCATTGCATACATCACAGATGTTATCAAGCATTCCAAATCTGTTTTCAGTAAACAGATGCTTCTAGACCTGTAGATGTTTCTTCTTCTTCTATGGCATTCTTCCCTTTGATATAGGCTTTCTCTGTGATTTTTCATTTAAGATATTGTACCAAAAATCTAGTGCACAATGCCCAAATCTCTTGTAGCACCAACATTAACCCACAAATCATGTCTTCTTTATATCTTCTGTATAAGGTTTTGGGGACTTCTTCTTAATGAGTTGTTCTCTATCTAGGGAACCATCTTCCAGATTTTTCTTTTTATCCACCCTAGACATGGTGGTAGGTTTCTTCTCCTCACTTTTCCTCACCCATACTTGTTTATAATTTTTCTTCCAACCTGCACTTTTTGTAGAAACATATTTAGAAACAATAGAACAAGATGGTATGGATGGAACCTTCACTTTCTCAGCTTCTTATGATAGATCAGTGAGTGAAGTCATGATCTTCTTATAACATGTTGGATGTCTTTTTACAGTAGAATCTTCCAGTGATAATTGAGTACCAGCAGAAAATGATTCATTCTTTTGTGAAGTCTCAATATGTGTCTTCTCAAGATTGGTTAACTGAGCATCTAATTCTAGACATTACCTATTGAGAATGACCTTTTGATCTTTAATCATAGTCATATTCTCTTCACAAGACTTCCTTATTCTAACAAATTATTCCTCATACAGCATCATTTTATTTTGAATCAAAGAGTCGTGTTCCTTGATCTTCTTGGATATCCCTTCCAATTGTAAACCCTTGACATCAGTGCAATTTTTCAGTTCCCCTTCAAGCACATGGATCTTTTCTTCAAGATACTTTCTGACTCTCTCTTCCTCATCAACTTCTTCGAACCATATTGATGTATTTATTTCATTTTTCCTCCTTGTTTCTTCAAAGGATTAAATCTATCTGAAGAGATTATAACATTATAATACTTTCTTTACCAATCCTTCCTCCATATTATCAGTTTCTCTTCCCAGTCGAGTGATCTCAACCTACATACATTGAAATATTCTACAAATAGCAACAACTCTTTCTTCATGAATATCATGTAGGTAAGTTATTAATTCCTCTTAATCACTTGAAAGTGATATAGAAGTGTATTCCTTTCCTCTGGTAGAAACCTGAGCCGCTTTCTCTTTACTTTCCAAGCCTGATATTTCTTCATTATTGGAAGTTCATGGAGAACCAGGAACTGCATCTTCTTTGGACATGAGGGAATTCTTCAACTGTCTCTTCTCTTTCTTTTTCCTATTTTTTATGGTCGTGATAGATGTAGACTTATGCTCAGAGATGATTGAATCTACATCAAGTCTACGCTTAATTATTGACATTAGGAAAGAAACTAAAATCCTATTCTAAATAGAATTACTGTAGAGTATCCAACATACGTGAACCATTACCTCTGATACCAATTGAAGGACTTTAGACCACCTTGAGAGGGGGGTGAATCAGGGTGTCAACTTTTTCTATTCTTTACTAGATCTTGTTCCCACGTTGGTAGAAATTTGTTTAAACCTGTATGATGGATATGTGCAGTAATTAAAACATGAAAAATGAAAAAACATCACTTTTTACTTGGTTCACCACTAAGGGATACGTCCAAGGATCATACATTGATAGGTTTCCAGTCATACCAAATTTCACTAATCTTCACTAGTTATGGATTACAAAGGTTCAGGCATAGTCACTCTGTCCCAAGCACAATACCTTTACAAAGGTTCATGGATAGCCTACTACTTTCCTCAGTTCACTTCCATTGACTCCCCCTAGCTTATTTCCTTGGGAGACGTCTCACTCAGTTTATCAACTTGAAGGTTGCTTCAATAGATTGGCATGAAAAGCATTTGTCATTATCAAGCACAAGACACTACTTGTATCGAAGTCCCGAATTGATGCTCTTTTATATTCAATTTTCACCTTTAGTGAAATTGGTGAATACAATAGAACTTATTCCATTTTTATTCACTAGAATCACAAACTCCCTTTATGATGTATTCATTTCCACAAACTTCCCCTGATTCTACAGACTGTCTTTGATCTGCGTACCATTCCTGCTCTGCATACCACACCTGATCTGTGTACCACACCTGTTCTGCGTACCGCCCCTCCTAGGTGTACCACGCCTTCTCCATATACCACCTATGCTCCTCCTATCATACCTGCTTAGCGCACCACACCTTCTTCGTGCACCGCACCTGCTTCGCACACCGCGCCTACTTCACACATCATGCCTCTGTGTACTGCATTTGTGTACCACATTCATGTACCGCCTTCACGTACCACGAAGCGCATACTGCCTTCGCGTACCGCCTCCATGTACCACTTATACCTTCTATGGAATTCTTATTTAAATTATGTGAATTATATCATATCCTGCATACCATATTTTCTTATGAAAAATGTCTTCCGCAAACTACTCATTCCAATTTCATAAACTGTTTTGTCTTTCGCGTACCACTTCATCCTAAGAATAATCTCTTCTGTGTACCACTTTCAGACTTAGCCGATTTCTTCCACAGTGATGATATTTTCTTATTGAATTTTCTTTGTCTCGATAATGGGATTAGAACTCCTTATATAGGCAAATAACTCTAAAAATTTTGCTGATCCATTTTACCCAAATTTTCAATGTGGGAAAAACTACACTACATATTAAACTCCATCTGCATACTGGAAGCCTCAACTGAGTACCGATCCTGTTTCGCAAACCATAGTAATATCACCAACTGTAAGAACCCGAATCTTTGTTCAGGTGTTTTTTTCCTTTTTTCGGGAGTTTTTAAGAAAAAATGAGTTTCTGGAAAATTTTGAAGTGCACGCCGTGTACTTTCTGAGTCACGTCGTGTACTCTTTTCCTACTCGAAGACGTGTGCTGGCCGTGTCTGGGACACACACACATTGTGTAGGGGTGACGTGGAGGCCGATTTAGGCATAGTACGGAAAAAACTAGTACATGTCGTGTACTCTAAAATTACATGTTGTGTACTTTCTTTTTTTCACTAAACGCATCAAGGTCGCACCTGACAGACAGAACTTGCTTCTTCTTCAGGATTTTCATCTGAGAGAGACCTGTACAACCGAAAATCTTCCCCCATCCCCTGTGCCTCCATCCGATCTCCGTTCCAACCGTCGTCGATTGCGTTGGGATCACCTTGGTAATCTCTCTCTTCTGATTTAGCCTTGTTCCATGGTTCTTCCTCGTTTTCAAGTTATCGTGGGTTGAGATTTTTGTGCGTTTTGTTAGATCTACATCATTCTGAGGAGAATCAGGCATCGTGGTTCAAGTATATCGTTCCCCTAGCATCAAGGTATGTGGTTTGTGCCTTTCTGTAGAAAGTCTTTGAGTATTTTTGTGCAATTTCGCCAATTCCCTTGAACGGGAATTGTGCGTTTTCCTGTTTTCCCCTTGATTGATTGTCTGCTTTCTTGATTGTTATAGTAGAGGTTTACCTTTGTGAATAGAGTATTTTTACTATACTCTGGTTGTTTGTTGTACTTGGTTTTCTTGTTAGGTGTTATTCCAGTTTCCATGCCTAGTTATAGGATAGTGGAACTGTTGTGCTATTTTTGTTGTTGAGCCTTATAATGATAGTCAAGTAGTTCTTGAGGTTTACTTGGATGATACACGTGTGCTATGCATGTTTATTTATACACAGGGCTGCGAGAACCTAGTGTAGTGGACCATAGGGATAATGGATGGAAGGGCTTCTCCAGAGTGTCTTTAATTATGATGCGAGACCACAAGGGGAATTGATGTTGAGTGTTTCCCCAAAGAGTCTGTAGTTCCTCGACGTGGGCCACAGGGGGAATTGATGTTGAGTTCTTCCCCAGAGATCCTTTAGTACGATACGAGACTATAGGGGGAATTGATGGTGAGTTCTTCCCCAGAGAGTCTATTCTTTAGCTGAACCAGAGGGGTGAGACTATATGTGCCTCCCAGGGGGTTGCTAGTACTTATAGGTTGAACCATAAGGGTTAGGCTGTGAGAACTACCCAGGGGGTTTCCTTGTTTTACTTGTTGATTTTTTTGTACTTGTGTAGTTTATATGCTAGACTGTAAATTGTAGCTGCTGTGTATTCTCCTGTTTACTATTCTTGTACTTTACTTGCCATGTATTCATTAACTGTTAGGCATAGATCTTTGGGTGGTTTCCTATTTGGACTTTGTCTCACACCCTGTTTGGGCCATGCTTTTGGGCCTAAGTAGACTATTTTGTTGTAGGTATAGATAAGGTCAAGCACCCTTCTACTTCAGGTTCTTGATTGCACTAGAGATGGAGAGCATGGGACCGAGCCGAGGCTTGTGATGCTGAGGATTTGCTCATCTGTTTTTCTTTTGTTGTTTCTTTAGTACTTGTGTTAAGTTTTATTTCAGCACATTGTTGTGTTTGTTGCTTTCCTTAGATACTTTTACCTGCTACATCATTATCATTATTATTATATATTTATTCTTTCATTGTTGGTTATAGTTATGTATGTTGTTACTGCTTCCGCTATTGAATATTATTTTTCTTACCTTGTATACCTTACCAAATGAGGGCATAGTTTCCCCAATAACTTACCAAGGCCCTCACTACTAGTCGGCAGCCTCTGGTGTTTGGGGAATGTGCTTGAGGTCATGTGGCGAATTGGGTATGGGGCACCTCTGGGTGGCTTCCAGAACTGGGACATTACAAAGTGGTATCAGAGGGGTTCTTTTCTCTTGCTTTACTATTTGGAGACTTTATCCAGGGATGGGATGGATTCGGTACTTGGTATTAAGTCGTGCTCAGGAGTAGCTAACCCGTGTACAGGGAAAAGCCATACTACCTTGTTAATTGCAGTTTGCTGGTTTTGAGATTTTACGGTTGATATGATTTCACCTAGAGTGATTCACATGCTTTGTGTTGTTATTTCCTTGACGATTGTGGTTCTATTTCTGTCACAACTCGATGAGATTAGGGTATTCCATCTCATGCATCATATAGGCACTTGTATAAATCACGTGCCATGCATTCTTACCATGCCATCTAGGGTGCATTAGCGATTGCATGCTGTTGTGATAGACTTTGTGTAGATTATGCATGCTGTTGTGATAGATGCTTGATAGAATCTATGCTTCCATGTTAGAGGATTGTTTGTTTCCTACTTTTCTTAAATAAACACAAAATTTTGATTCTTGAGGTGTTATGGGCCCTCACAAATCGGAAATTAGCACCTCCTTGCCTTGTTTTCTGTGTTTTCTGGGCTTTTATGCAGTTTCTGAGCTACTGCCCAGAAAAACCCAGAATACACGGTGTGTACTTTTTGACTACACACCGTGTAGTTTTTAGACCGTGTCACTGACCGTGTGAGTAGGGACACACTGTTGTAAAAATAACTTCAAGAACATGCCGTGTACGATAGGTACACGTCGTGTAGTTCGGATCCGTGTACCCGGTCGTGTCACTAACAACACGGGTCGGGGAAGCTCGAGTAGAACACGTCGTGTAGTCCTGTCCAGGTACCTGGCCATGTCACGAACAACACGGGTCGGAGTTACCTTTTCTTAGACACGCTGTGTGTTTTCGGAACACACCGTGTAGTCTTGTTCAGGTACCTGGCCATGTCACGAACAACATGGGATGGTGTCACCTTCACCTATACACGTTGTGTTTGTTCGTAACATGCCGTGTAAGGTTCAGTCGTGTAGATGGCCGTGTGTTTAACAACACAGGCCACCGAAGCCTTGTCTAGTACACGCTGTGTTTTTTTAGAACATGTCGTGTAGTCTCGAGTTAAGAGACTCGGGCATGGGAATAGACTTCAAGTACACTCTATGTGTGGGGTTAACATGCCGTGTAGTTTAATGTGTTACATGACCTGTAGGGCAGGGGTACATGCCCATGTTAGTGGCTTATGAAGACACACCGTGTAGTTTTATACACGCCGTGTAGTTGTGTTTTGTAAACTTGTGTGTTTTTCTTCCCTTGTTCCCGTTTTGTACTCTTGTGTTCTCAGTATTTGTTAATTCTGATCTAAGGCGTGTTTTTGATCTTTCATAGCTACGCCTCTGAGACGTCCTCTGGTTGTGCGTTTGTCGTTAGGTAGTGATCAGATGCCAGATATGGCTGATCAGGGACTTCCTTCCGATCCTCCAGTCGGGCCAGCCTTGGCACCGACTGTCATACCAGTTGCAGGTGTTGATGCGCAGTTCAGGGAAGGTTTTATGAGGATGATGAAGACCTTTCAGGGAGCACCACCTCCTGCCTCGACTATGGAAAACTTGATATAGGTTTTTCAGTAGCAGCATCCTCCCACTTTCTCGGGGGAAGAAGGACCATAGGCTGTAGAGTCATGGCTGGAAGTCATGCTGACTATCTTTGAGCATCTGGAGACTCCTCCAGAGAGGTGGGTCAAGCTCGCTACCTACATGCTCCGAGACTCTTCCAAGAGGTGGTGGGACGTGATCTCATAGGTGGTTCATCAGTAGGTTATGGCTTGGGAGGAGTTCCAGCGCGTGTTCTACAACTACTTCTACCCGGAGACCATGAGGGCCAATCGAGCCCGGGAGTTCATGAGTCTAGAGCAGGGTACTCTTTCTGTCATGGAGTATTCCTCTCATTTCACTGAGCTGCAGCGTTTCACACTCCTTCGGGATGGGAGTGGGGTGTTTTTAGCAAGGAAGTTTGAGGATGGACTCAGGAGGGAGATCCGCTCGCAGGTGAACATCTTCCAGTTGACTTCCATCACTTCCATCATCAACCAGGCACTGATTGTGGAGCGCAATCTGAGAGACTCTGGAGCTACAATCCAGGGTGGTTCTGCTTCCAGAGCTATTGTTCCTTCAGTTGACAACAGGAAGCACCATAGGGAGCCTACGCACAGTGATCCGAGGAGGATAAATACATCTTCAGGTAGCCAGGTAGTATGCTACTAGTGTGGAAGGGTAGGGCACATGAGGCCGCAGTTCCAGAGGGACCCAGTGGAGTGTCGATATTGAGGAAAGATGGTTCACCTTCAGCGTTTCTGCCAGGTTTTCTCTCCAGTAGCTGGTGACGGGGGTTCTTCCATGACTCCTCATTCAGGAGCAGCACCACCAGTTTCACACCAGTCAGGGAACTGGAGTTCTTCCGTCCGTTCGGGCCGAGGAGGAGGTCGAGGTCGTGGCAGTCAGTCACCAGTTCTTCACCGCTAGTATGGAGGATCATCTTAGAGTGGTTAGGCAGGGTCACAGGGCCGCGAGGTAGGCCAGAATTTTGCGGTGGAGCAGACCTATCAGGAGCAGGATCTCAGACCTTCTACAGTTTGAGGTACGATTTTAGTAGCCTCAGTTTTATCTTCATCTCTTTTCGATACTGGTGCCACACATAGCTTTATCTCTATTGCTGTCGTGGAGAGCCTTGGGCTCTATATCTTTTCTTCTGCCGAATCATTGACACTAGACACACCTTTGGGTATAAGAACATCTAGTGTACGTCAGTGTAGAGAGTTCCCTCTCGAGGTTGTAGGGTATCGTTTATTATGGGACCTCTATATCCTAGGGATTAAAGGCTATGATATCATCCTCGGGATGGACTGGTTGGTTCCCTTCCAGAAAGTCGTCGACTATTATCGCCGCAGAGTGAGTTTCGTTTCACCTGAGGGTGAGTCTTTTCTTTATAGAGGCAAATGGGACGTTCAGGCGAGTCGAGCAGGACTCGAGCATCATGGGCTGGGAAGGGTGACAGCCCAGATTGCTAGTCTTTATCTAGATGATCAGGGAATTTCGCAGCTATACTTTCCTCCAGTGGTGGATAGTTTCAAGGATGTCTTTCCAGAGGACTTTTCAGGTTTGCCTCCGGAGCATGAGGTAGAATTTTCTATTGAGCTCGTGCCAGGAGCATCACCGGTGTCCATTCCTCCTTATAGGATGGTTACACCTGAGTTTCAAGAGCCCAAGAAGCAGTTGGAGGAGTTATAGGCAAAGGGTTTCATCCAACCCAGTACTTCTACTTGGGGTTCGCCTGTCCTGTTTTCAAAGAAGGCAGATGGTACCCTTCGGCTTTGTGTGGATTATTGGAAGCTGAACCAGTTGACGGTCAAGAACCGATATCCCTTGTCGAGGATCGATGACCTCTTTGATCAGCTTTGAGGAGCCCGGGTGTTCTCAAAGATCGACTTGAGGTCCGATTATCATCAGTTGCACGTTAGACCATCAGATATACCTCTGAAAGCCTTCAGGATCAGGTATGGTCTATACGAGTATACATTCATGTCGTTCGGTCTCACGAACGCGCCTGAAGTTTTCATGGCACTAATGAACCGAGTGTTCCATCCTTACTTGGACTCCTTCGTCGTGATCTCCGTAGACGATATCTTGGTGTACTCTCACACTCAACATGACCATGCCACACATCTTGAGATTGTTCTGAGTACATTGAGAGATCATCGGCTCTATGTTAAACTCTCAAAGTGCCACTTTTGGATGGGACAGATTCACTTCTTGGGTCACGTCATCTCAAAGGAAAGAGTATCTTTGGAACCAGAGAAAGTGAGATTTATAGTTTTCTGGGAGCAGCCGAAGAACGTTTTTGAGGTACAGAGTTTCCTAGGGCTGGTTGGATACTACAGACACTTCATCCAGGACTTTTCACAACTAGAAGTACCCTTGACAGGTCTGACCAAGAAGGGGGTAAAGTTTTTATGGTCATATTCTTGTGAGTCATCCTTTCAGGAGCTGAAGGGAAGGTTGTTGTTGGCACCGATACTAGTCTTGCCAGAGCCAGGCAAGAGCTACACTGTTTATTGTGATGCTTCAGGTATCGGGCTAGGAGTTGTGCTTATGCAAGGAGATGGAGTTTTCACATATGGGTCTCGACAGTTGCGGCCACATGAGAGGAACTACCCGACGCACGATCTGGAGTTGGTGGCTGTTGTTCATGCCTTACGCTGTTGGAGACACTATCTTCTGGGAGAGCACCTTGTGGTCTTCACCGACCACAAGAGTCTCAAGTATATCTTCACTCAGCGTGATCTGAATCTGAGACAGTGCAGGTGGGTCGAGTATCTTTAGTATTTTGATTTCGAGCTTGCCTATACACCAAGAAAGGGTAACACAGTGGCAGATGCGTTGAGAAAAAGAACTCAGATTTAGGCGGTTCAGGAGGCCAGTAGTGAGTGGAAGCTTATGGCTCTATTCTCTGAGATGTATCTGGAGGTGTATGATAGACAGGGACATACTTCCCTATCTTCTATATTTGTTACCTCTACACTACTTGATCGGGTACGGATGAGGCAGCTATCAGACTTAGAAGGCTTAGTCCTACGGGAGAGTGTGTCAAGAGAGGACCCTCTTCCTGGATAGACAGTGGGCGAGGATGAGATCTTGCATTTTTAGGGACGCATATGCATTCCAGAAGACATACGCGAGGATCTGATGCGGGATTTTCATTCCTTAGTTTGGGCAGTTCATCATGATGTCACCAAGATGTATCGGGATCTTCATCGCCAGTACCGGCGGCCAAGTATAAAGAGAAATATTGCTAGTTTTGTCATGAGATGATCTACTTGTCAGCAGGTGAAGGTGGATCATTAGTGACCATTAGGCCTTTTACAGCAGTTACCCATTCCAGAGTGGAAGTGGAACGATGTTGCGATGGACTTCGTGATAGGGTTTCCAAGGTCGCCTCGAGGTAAAGATGATGTTTGGGTTGTCGTCGACAAACTCACGAAGGTTGATCACTTCTTGCTGATCAAGGAGACATTCAGTGTTGATGATCTAGGATGACTTTATATCCGAGATATTGTGCATCTGCATGGAGTTACACACTCCATTTTTTCAAACAGAGATGTGTGCTTTACCTCTCGGTTCTGGTAGGGACTTCAGAAGGCCTTGGTTACATAGGTACTTTTGAGTACAGTATACCATCCCCAGACTGATGGCCAGTCTGAACGTATGATCCCGGTGCTAGAGGATATGCTCAGATCTTGCATTATGGACTTTGGCAGTTCTTGGGAGAAGCATATTCCTTTGGTGGAGTTCTCCTACAACAATAGTTTTCAGGTGACTATTCAGATGGAACCTTATGAGGCTTTGAACGGTAGGCTATGCCGATCACCCTTATGCTGGCTAGAGGCAGGAGAGGCAGCTTTGCTGGGACCTTGTCTTGTTCAAGAGACTTCAGAGCAGGTAGAACTGATTCGAAAGAGGATGGATACAGCACAGTCTCGGCAGAAGTATTATTCTGATCAGTGGAGACGACCTCTGGAGTTCGAGGTCGGGGTTAGGTTTTCCTGCATTTCGCACCGAGGTTGGGACAAAAGAGGATTTGGAGGAGGGTAAGCTTTCACCGCGGTACGTCGGGCTGTTTGAGGTTTTGGAGAGAGTTGGGTTGGTCGCCTATTGGTTGTAGTTACCCCAGAGGTAACGGGCCATGCACGACGTCTTCCATGTCTCTCAGCTCTGATGTTACTTTTCAGACCCATCTCATGTCTTTCAGCCTGAGGAGGTTGAGCTCAAAGCTGATGCATCGTTTGAGTAGCATCCCATCCTGATTGTCGATCTCAGTACGAAGGTTCTCCGTGGGCAGTCTATCCCTCTTGTACGGGTGCTATGGCAGCATGGGAAAGTACAAGACGAGACCTGGGAGAGGGAGGCCGATGTATGGTCGTAGTGGCCGAAGCTGTTCGGGGTTTCTTCTTCTCCGCCTCGTTAGGGAAATTCGGGGACGAATTTATTTAAGGGGGGAAGTTTGTAAGAACTCAGATCTTCGTTCAGGTATGTTTTTCCTTTTTTTCCTAGAGTTTTTAAGAAAAATGGAGTTTCTGGAAAATTTTGAAGGACACATCGTGTACTTTCTGAGTACACACCGTGTACTCTTTCTCCGCTTGAATTTGTGTGATGGCCGTGTCCGGGCCACACACACGGTGTGTAGGGGTGACGTGGAATCCGATTTTGGCTGAGTACAAAAAAACCTAGTACACGCCGTGTACTCTAAAAGTACACGTCGTGTACTTTATTTTTTTCACTAAATGCACCAGGGTCGTGCCTGATGGACAGAACTTGCTTCTTCTTTAGGATTTTTGTCCGAGAGCAACCCGTACGGCCAAAAATCTTCCCCGAGCCCCCGTGACTCCATCTGATCTCCGTTCCAACCACCGTCGATTTTGTTGGGATCGCCTCGGTAAGCTCTCTCTTCTAATTTATCCTTGTTCTATGGTTCTTCCTCATTTTCAAGTTATCGTGGGTTGAGAGTTTTGTGCATTTTATTAGATCTATGTCATTCTGATGAGAATCAGGCATCGTGGTTCAAGTATATCATTCCCCTAGCATCAAGGTAGGTGGTTTGTGCCTTTCTGTAGAAAGTCTTTGAGTATTTTTGTGCAATTTCGCCAATTCCCTTGAACAGGAATTGTGCATTTTCCTGTTTTCCCTTGATTTATTGTCTTCTTGATTGATTGCTATATTAGAGGTTTACCTTTGTGAATAGAGTAGTTTTACTATACTCTGGTTGTTTATTGTACTTGCTTTGCTTGTTAGGAGTTATGCCAGTTGCCATGCCTAGTTGTAGGATAGTGGAACTGTTGTGATATTTTTGCTGGTGAGCCTTATAATGATATCCAAGTAGTTCTTGAGGTTTACTTGGATGATACACGCGCTCTATGCATGTGTATTTATACACAGGGCTGCGAGAACCTAGTGTAGTGGACCATAGGGATAATGGACGGAAGGGCTTCTCCAGAGTGTCTTTAATTACGATGCAAGACCACAGGGGGAATTGACATTGAGTGCTTCCCCAGAGATTCTTTAGTTCCTTGACATGGGCCAGAGGGGGAATTGACGTTGAGTGCTTCACTAGAGAGCCTTTAGTACGATACGAGACTATAGGGGGAATTGACGGTGGGTGCTTCCCCAGAGAGTCTATTCTTTAGCTGAACTAGAGGGGTGAGACTGTGTGTGCCTCCCAGGGGGTTTCTAGTATTTATAGTTTGAACCATAAGGGTTAGTCTGTGAGAACTACCCAGGGGGTTTCCTTGTTTTACTTGTTGATTGTTTTGTACTTGTGTAGTTTATATGCTAGACTGTAAATTGTAGCTGTTGTGTATTCTCCTGTTTACTATTCCTATACTTTACTTGTCATGTATTCATTGACTGTTAGGCACAGATCTTTGGGTGGTTTCCTACTGGGACTTTGTCTCACACCCTGTTTGGGCCATGCTTTGGGCCCAAGCAGACTATGTTGTTGCAGGTATAGATAAGGGAAAGCGCCCTTCTACTTTAGGTTCTTGATTGCACTGGAGCTGGAGAGCATGGGACCGAGACGAGGCTTGAAATGCTGAGGAGATTATCATCTGTTTTTCTTTTTCTATTGATTTATTACTTGTGTTCAGTTTTATTTTAGCACGTTGTTGTGTTTGCTACTTTCCTTATATACTTGTACATGATTCATCATTATCATCATTGCTATATATTTATTCTTCCGATGTTGGTTACAGTTATGTATGTTGTTACTGCTTCCGCTATTGACTATTTTTTTATTACCTTTCATACCTTACCAAATGAGGGAATAGTTTCCCCAATAACTTACCAAGGCCCTCACTGTTAGTCAGAAGCCTCTGGCATTTGGGGAAATGCGCTTGAGTTCATGTGGCGAACTAGGTACAAGGCACCTCTGGGTGGATTCCAGAACCGGGACGTTACACCAACCTTCAACACTCCACGTACCGCATGCCTTCACCATGTACTGTCGCTGTGAACCATTTTTTGTTTCAACCTTCAGCACTCCGTGTACCGCATGCCTTCACTACGTATTGTTGCTGCGAACTATTTTCTATTGTGTGACCCATTCTGCGACCCGTTACACCTTCACCGCATACCGTCATGTGAACCATTTTCACCAACATTCCGTATACCACACGCCTTCACTGCGTACCATCACTGTGAACCATTTTTGGTTCTGCAAACCGCTCCGCGTACTGTTTCTGCTTCCAGGTACATAGTCGCGAACCATTCTCGGAACATGGTACGCGATCTATGTTCTGAGGTTTTTAGTTTTCTTCCTTTGTCGATTTTCTTTATCATTCCACATCTCATTCAGTCTTATACAGAAATCCTTCCATTGCCAAAAACAAAATCCTGATTTTGAGGTCCAAAATTTTGGGAAACACTGGGAAATGACACCACCTTAAATATATGCTTCGGCAAGAACATCCATGAAAATTCATTGTCATCTTTCTTCTTCAAAAGTTAGTGGTTTTCATCACGAACTCCTTCCACTGTGATATATAATCTTTGAACAATCATGTCCATCATTGTTAGATTCTCCAGAAAAAGTATACAAACTTACCAACTTCCCTGTCCTATAACAACATCAGTATTTCCAGTCAACACTAAATATGACTAGGATCATCTTTTCATATTTTTATGATTATTCTTAAATCGTCAAATCCCCACATGATCCCTCATTCAATAATGCATGTATCTTCAAGTAGGATCTTGCATGATCTCCTTGAATAGTGAGATGTTTCATGATCACTTTATAACATGAATCCCTTCATCTCATTATTCATTTTGATCTTCATTGACAAATGTTGACAAAAAATACAACCTTGTACACAAAGTGGTCCCAATAAGGAATTCATGATGTAGGAACTTCTAACTCATCTCCTTTCCTTGAAACTAAAATTAAATAATTGATGAGCCTATTGAGATAGATGGATGTAAATAAAGTAAGTGAGAACCCATATCTACCACATGTATATGCATAATGTTCATCACCCAATCGTTACAATGATCAATGTGCTGAGATACAGGGAATGGCGAGTTGTGTAGCTGTATTCTAGAAAAGGTAATTTCCATAGAATCAAAAATGGAGAGAGAGTAAAGCCCAATAATAATTTTTAGGTCAATAGAACCAAGGAGGACCCCCTTTTCTAATTATCCACCTTTTAATTAGTGATATCAAAACCTGAAACCATTCCAACAATCATAAAAACAACCCTTCCAACAACAACAAGCCTTTCAACCACCACCTTTATAGCAAAAAGATTTATGAGGAGCCTTCCACTAGTGAACCAAAAACTAAAGAGAATCTTAAGAACAAATTTGTGGGATTAAAAGATAATATTGATAAATTCATAGACCAATTCAGAAGTTTGATGGACATTCTAAAAAATAATCAAGGTAAGTTTCTAGCCTAAACAGTTCTGAATCCAAAGGAAAATGTCAATGAAATTATGACATGAAGTGAGAAAGAGATTCCACCACCTAAACCAAGTAAGTTTGATGATTCTAAGAAATATTCTTAAGCTCAAACCACCCACCTAAAAGAGAGTCTAGAAACACATTTACAAAGTCAATTGAAGGAGAAAAAATACAACAAGGCATTATTCCCTTCTGTGTTAACTCGATCAAAAAATGTTGAATAAGAGAAACTTGAATGATAAATCTAGGAAACCTTCCAAAAAGTTTAAATTAACATTCCAATTCTAGAGAAAATCCAAAAAATCTCAAAAATATGTGAAGTTTATCAAATAAATACTCACCAAGATAAATAGGCTTAATGAGGATGAAATAATTGGCCTAGGGAGAAGTATCTCAATCGTGATAACACCACCACTTCCCAAAAAATGTAATGTTCTAGGGACATTTTATATTCTATGCACTATTGGTTCTTTGAAATTTTATAATGCTTTGTCTGATCTTGGTTATTCCATTAATGTCATGTCTAACTCCATATTTTCGTCTTTAAAAATAGGTGAACTAAATCCCACAAGAGTGGTTGTCCAAGTACCAACTGATCCACTATTTTTCTAGTCGTAGTTATGGAGGATGTGCTAGTAGGAGTTGAAGGACTAATTTTTAAATTATATTTTTACATCCTCGCCATGGAAGAATATAAATAATCAGGGTATTCACCTATTATTTTTAGAAGACAATTCCTAAAGATAGCCAAAACAATCATCAATGTACATGAAGAAACCCTCACCATAGAACTGGGAGACAGTAAGGTGGACTTCAATGTTCTGGACTCCAAGAGGAACCCTTCAAATTATCATTCACCCTTTGTAATTTTCCATGAAGAAGGTATTGAACCCATCAAATATTCAGGTATTCTTCATGAATTATTATCCTTAAGAGATTAACTTACTATTGAAAACACTAGGGTATAAGAGAGTACTCAAAAATCTAGAAATTATTCCTTCAAAACTCAAGAAGAAATAACCTTTGAATTCTTTTATAATTTTATAGAAGAAAATGATATGATTCCCTTTATAATGGAAATTTAATATTTTGAAGTTGGGAATTTGAATTCACTCTAATCTATAAAACAACCCAAAAATTTGAAATTAAAACCCCTCCCATTTGACTTAAAATATGTGTATATTATGGAGGGTGAAAATTTTATAGTGATCATTACCATTAATCTATATATGACCCAAGAAAAAACTTTGATTGACCTTATAAATAGAAATTTATGAGTCATAGGATGGAGTCTAGAAGATATACCTAGAATCAAACCTAAGGTCTGCTCCCATAGAATCTTTTTAGAAGAGGACTCCTGGCCTGTTAGGAAGCCCCAAAGAAAACTTAACCCCAGCATTATGGAAGTTATTAAAAATAAATTGAAAAACTATTGTCAACCAACATCATTTACCCAATTTCTGACTCCTAATGGGTTATCCCCATCCATGTGGTTCCCAATAAAATAGGCTTGACTATTTTGGAAAATAATAATAATTAAGTAATTCTAATGAGAGTCCAAAATAATTGGAGGGTATGCATTGATTATAGAAATCTAAACCAAGTCACCCAAAAATATCACTTCCCAATCCCATTAATTGATCAAATTATGGAAAGGCTAGTAGGTAAGACGCATTACTACTTTTTGGATGGTAATTATGGTAAATTTCAGGTACTAATTTCCCTATAAGACCAAGAGAAGACAACAGTAACCTATCATTTTGGGACCTTTTCTTACAAGATGATGCCTTTAAGATTTTGCAATGCCCCAGGTACATTTCATTGATTTATTATAATCATTTTATCAGATCGCATTGAGAACTGACTAGAGGCATTTCTCGATGACTTTACTATTTTTAGAAACTCCTTTGATCATTTCTTAGGGAATCTGGAAAAAGTTTTGAAAACATGCATAGATAAAAATCTGCATTTTAACTTTGAAAAGTGTCGCTTTATGGTTGAAAAGGGAATATTGATAGGTCATATTATTTCACAAAAAGGCATTGAGTTGGATAAGTCTAAAATTTAAGTGATCAATTATTTTCTATATCCCACCTATGTGAGGCATATTATATCATTTCTGGGGAATGTGGGATTTTATAGAAGATTCATTAAGTACTTTACTAATATTTATCTTCCTCTTTTAAGATCAATTTTAAAAAAATCACACGTTTTTTCTAATGATAATTATAGGGAGGAATTTTATGTGATGAAAAAGAAGTTGATTACCCCACTGATAATGAAACCACTAAATTGGGAGAATCCATTTGAGTTTCTTTGTGATGCATCAAACCAAGATATAGGATCAATTCTTTCCCAAATAATTGAAGGAAACCCCTAATTCATAACCTATGCCTCAAGAACCTTGGATTATACTCATATTAATTACACAATCACTAAAAAGGAGTTTCTTTCTATTGTATTTTCATTTGATAAATTCACGTCATATTTACTTGGAACAAAAGTAATTGTATTTTCTAATCATGCAACACTTAAGTACTTGATGAAGAAGTTCAATGCCAAACCTAGTTTGGTAAGATAGATACTACTCTTATAGGAGTTTAACCTGGAGATTAAATATAAAAATGAATCTAAAAATTAAGTGGTGGATAACCTTGGTAGGATAACAAACACTACTAACATAGAAATTCTAGAACTAATCCCACTCAATTATCACATACCCAAAGAGAAACTTTACATCATATAATATGAAGTACAATGGTAGGATGAAATAATAAATTATTTAGACACATCTCAGGTACCTTCTTCCCTTAACTCCCATTAGAAGCATAAACTCAAAGCTGAATCTAGATTCTATATCTAGAAATATCCATTTCTATGGAAAATTTACAATGAACAAGTCATAAGAATATGTTTATTGGAAAGATAAATAGAGTATTTTTTTAAATTTTTTCATACACTTTTTTGAGGAGGCCACTTTTGACCTCAAATAACATCTATAAAATTATTATAATATAGAATCTATTGGCCAAACTTGTTTAAATATGCTCATGATTATTGTAAAAAATATAAAAGTTTCAATTTTTTGGAAATATTTCAAAGAGAAAAGAGATTCCTCAAAAACCCATCATTTTTTGTGAAATATTTGAAGTATGGGTCATTGATATTATGGGGACATTTACCATATCTTTTGTTAAATTTTACATTTTACTTATGGTTGATCATGTCTCTAAATGGGTGGAGGCCAAGGCCACCAAGTCTAATGATGCCAAAGTTGTGTGTGATTTTGTCAGGGCCAAGATCTTTTGTAGGTTTGGAATGCCAATATCGATCATCAGCAAACAAGGGACATATTTTTCAATATAATAATGGAGTTTGTTCTTAAAAAGTATGGGGTGCACTGAAAAATGTTTATACCTTACCATCCCCAGATAAATGTCCAAGATGAAGAGTCCAACAAGAAGATTAAATGTATTTTGGAGAAAATATTCAAACCAAACTGAAATTATTATAGACAAAGGCTTGAAGACACCTTATAGTAATACTAGATATCATATAATACACCTATAGGTATGATCCCCTACTAGTTGATTTATGGAAAAAGTTGTCACCTACTGGTGGAATTGGAGCACCAAGAATATTAGGTTGTTAAAAAGGTAAATTTGGATTTGTATAGTTCTAAAAAAGATAGAAAACTTCAGTTATAGGAGCTGGAATAAATCATAATAGAATCTTTTTAAAATTCAATAATTTACAAAGAAATAACCAGAGTGGAACATGAAAATTTGATTCAACCAAATACCTTTCAACCTAGAGACCAAGTCCTAATCTATAATTATAGAATGAATTTAATATTAGATAATATTTATTCTAGATGGTAAGGACATTGTCTTGTTACTAATTTATATCATTTTGGTTTCATTCAGATCAAGAAAGAAGAGGGAGAAAACCCATTCACTATAAATGGGAAAAAGGATGAAAAAGTTCCATAGAAATTTTCCTCAAGAACCGGTGGAGGAGATAAAAATTATCAAACCCATCTAATGACTACTTATCATGAGGTTGTCTAGATAAAATTAAATTAACTAAAGGTTCTTCTGGGAGGCAACCCAAATTTTATTTTTTTTCTTTTAATTTAGGATTCAGTTACCTCTTACGCCACCCCTTTGAGATTTAATGGAATGGTTCTTACACTAGTATGGGTTGTTTTTATTTTATAGGACTATTATGAAAGGAAATCACAAGGCAACCCCAAGTAGTTTAGGAAGAGTATTAAAGATTCATTTATAAAAGGAGTTCACTTTTAATGTTTATCTTTTAAACTCCCTATATTTTTTGTCCAAAACTTGTTTTGAGCTTTAAAACTAGAAATTGAATATCCCTACTTAAATTATTGCTTTAATTTACCTATCTAAGAGACATGAGTCTATTATTAATCCTATGATTCCATGTTTTAGATTTCAATGTTAATGATATTGACTGAGTAAATTGAATAATTGAATGATTAAAGTGAAGCACAGATATTAAAATGAGGGCTCATGATTTTTGGGGATTAATTGATTCATGTAAATGAAATTTCCCTATCATTTTTCATGATTTAAATTTATTAAATTCATGTAAATTGGTTTGTTATTATTAATAAATCCTTGAGTTATTTTGTAAGGTCATGTGTTCTTTTGAACGTGAATTGTGAGCATAAATTTGAATTTTTTCTATTGGATGCTTGTAAGGGGTAAAATGGTCTTTTTACCATAATAGATGATCTCAGATAATTTTTCTAACTACTCTGTTGGTCCTGGAATAAGGTGATTTCCCTAGAAAATGAGTTTGGTGGAAATCTGAGTCGTTTAAATTTTAGTGGAATAATTAATATTTAATATTTAATTAAATAAATAAAAAATTATTTTCATAGGTTTTTTTGGTAATATATTCTGAATTAAGCATAATATTGATATTTTTGTCTCCTCCATTTAATCTAAAATGGGGAGTTTTTCCAAGATGGGGCGTAAACTCGAGTTGGGTGTCGAGGCCAACCCAGACCCCTTTTTCTTTTTCTTTTTCTTTTTCTTTTTCTTCCTTTTATTTTTCACTTTTTATTTTCTTATTTTCCTCCTAGATTCTTGAACACGTAGCTAGGGATCCTCCTTTTTACAATCTATATAGGTAATGAGATAGGGGAGAGAGAGAAAAGGAGAAGGAGAGGAATAAGTGTACCATCATGGAGATTAGGATGTATTGGATCACCGTGCAACAACTGAGGACCATAGAAATTGGAAAAGATTCAATAGATTATGCCCAAAGGTAATCCGGTTTTAAGTTTTTCTGTAGATCCCCATATATTTTTTATTTTCAATTTTTACTCCTCTACTATGTTTTCTTATAACCTCTTTTGGTATGATATGTTGTTTACGGGGAGAAAATGAGGGTTTTGGGAGCTTTGAAGGGTTTTCTGTTAGGGAAACCCCATCTACAAAACATGGTGTTTGGGGAACACATGTCATGTGTTCTTATGTTTTGGGGAAGATAACTTTTTGGAAGTACATGTCGTGTATGGGGTATACACGTCATGTACTGGTACTTGTTCATGTAGCCAAGTATCTGATCAGGCTGCCCATGTAAGGGGCACATGCCGTGTAGAGTACACGACCAGACCCTGTTTGGGTCACATGCTATATAGATATACATAGCTAGGACAAATACATGGTTAGGCCATGGGAGGGACATAGGAAGGTACCCCGTGTAGGGTATACACTGTGTACCTATCTTACACATCGTCTACTTGGGTGTTTACACACCAGTTTTAGCTAGAGTACAAGCCCAGTTTGGTCTTTGGGAGTACATGCCACGTGCTCAGGGAGACACATCGTGTACTACCCCTTTTACAACCCGTTTTGGGTATTTCTTATCTTTTCACCTAGGAGTCGTAATTGGACCCATGAGTAGTCCATTAGGAGTATCTTTTCATGTAAATCGTGATGGTGAAACCATTGAAGTTATTTGAGAACTCCTAATAGGTTTTTTGGGGCTTTTACCTAAATAAAGAGGTCCTTTATCCAGTAATCGAATCAAGTCGTCTCCTAAGAGTGAGACCCTTTGATCTAATATGATCCATGAGATATATCTCTTGACCGGTGATTTGTAGTTTTCCTTTGAGGATGTCTCCCTTTCTAGATATTTCCTTTTGTACTAATATACCATGAGACCAATTGTTTCTGAGGATCCTCTATAGGATTCCTCTACTTACATTTCAACTTAGAGGATTCCGTTTAGGATGCCTTTATCTTCTTCTTTTTACCAAGGGTCCCTATGGGATATATTTTCTTACGTGTTGACCTATGGAATCCCTTATAGGATCTCTTTGCCTATTTATTTTTTATAGGGTCCTATGTAGGCTGCCTCTGCCTTCATACGTAGTTATTAAGGGTCCCGTGTAGGATTCCCTTCCCTATGTACCATTTTAAGGATCCCGTGTAGGATGCCTCTGTTTTCTTACCATTTGAGGATCCCATTTAGGATTACTACTTTTACATTTTTAGTTAAGTATCCCAAGTACAATTTATTCACTTGTGATTAGACCTCGAGGATCCTAATAATATGTCTCTTCAATGTTTTGACTCAAGGGACCCAGTGGGTGCCCCATTGTTTGACCGACCCTAAGTTAGTACGTTGGGTTTGGGTAGAGATGGCATTGGGTGTCACCTTAGAATACATTCCAAACTTTTAATCCCTTGGGGTTGTGTAATTATTTTTGGTTTTAGACATTCAAATTCCATCACTCTTTTATTTATACTTCACATTTTTACTACTGATGCAGTGATGATTATCAAAGGTGTTTCCTGGTTTGTGGATGTTGATCCTAACGTGAGGCATCTTTCTTTATCTTTAGGATTCCCAAACATTATTCATGGGATTATTCTTCTTTATTGGGATACCTGGACATGATTTCATGGGATTTGCCTTATGATCCCTATCATTTCTTATATTTACTTGTATACCTAGAGGTACTGCTTGGGATTTGGATGTTGAGTCTGTATATTTGATTATTACCTTATTAGGATTTCCAAAGGTGCTTCCTGGGATCCAGATGTTGGTCCTATGGTTATGATATATGAGCATGGAATCCCTAGTAATGATACTCATGTATGATTACTCCCTCCTGGGTGAATGGTATGATTCATATCTCCTCTATTTGATATGTGATGAGGATGATTATTCTCTCCTCTATCTGATTATACTCATGGATGATTATGATCTCCTGAGTTAAGGGGATGATTATGCTCTCCCTAGTCGATTATTGGATCACGTTGTTGGACATGGAATTCCACATCGTTGATGTATACTCATGGATGATTACACTCTCCTGGGCGAAGAGGATGATTATGCTCTCCCTAGTCAATTACTCGATCACATTGGTGGATACGGAACTCCTCTTTATTGATGTGACTTGTACTAAATGGATGATTATGCTCTCCTCGAGTGATACCTAGGATCCCCCCTAGGTTCAGGTGGAATCACCTATGACACTCTTTTTTGAATGGATGTTGATCATGTGCTCAGGTCCAAAGGGCGTTCCTTTTTACAGGTCGCCTAAGTGTGAGCCCCTTATGGATTATTAGAGTCATAGTGTTGTGAATGCCTATAGATCAGGACATAAGTATCAAATATTGGACTAGATTTACATGGACTGAGTAGCATGGCGTCTAGCTTAGTGACCATTTATAGTATGTTTGTATGTACCCTTGGAATCCTTCTTTACAGTGATTGGTGGCAATTATGGTGAACCCAATGTTATGATGAGTATCCCCCTATGGTGATATAACTTACTCAGAGACATTTTTAGAATTTTCCAAAGTAGGTATATGTCGATTAGGATTATGGACCCAAAGAATGAATTAACTATACATGGATTGAGTGGCACAATGTCTAGCTCAATTTCCTTGTACAATATGTCTAGGAGATCAAGATTATTGACCCAAGGATCGAATACTATTGGTGTTATGTTATTTCATTCACCTTACTCATGTATATTTATATTTATGTACATATGTATAGTTATGGGACTATAAATATATACACATATAAGTATAGAAATCCATAGTGGAACTTACCCAGTTGATTGGGATTTTAAACCTGGGTTTCTACTATGGTTTCACATTTATTGGCTTTACTTATCTTTTTAGTTGTGTCTCAACTAGGCTGAGAAAATTTATTTTACATGCACTTATGGTGGAATATTTTATAGTTTTATAATTAGGGTGAACTTCTAAGATTATTTCTCACCCCTTCACATGCACCTCAGTGTGCGTGTAGACCTTAAGTATGCTTTTCAGGTTGATCATAGTTTCATGGTGGATATGGATGAGGCCCTGAGTTGCATGTTCGATCAGAGCTACTCATATGGAATATTCTGATAGGGCTAGGGTAGTTTAATAGTGTATGGATACTAGGTATGTGGTATGTCTTGGATTTAGTAGTATATCCATGTACTTTTATTTTAGTTTATTTTTTATTTTTTTATCTATATGGTCATCCCAATGGGTGGCTAGTGTTGTATGTATGACATAGTTTTTTGGGATTTTATAGCTTTTTCATTTATTATTGCAGCATGTTCTATTTTAGTTTACTTACTGATTTTGTACTTATTTTATTTACTGTTGTCTATGATACTTTGCTATTTCCACTATTTACTTAGTTTGATATGATGTCATAATCTCCCCACTATCACACCCTAGGCCCTCGCTACTAGTCGGCAACCTCTGGAGTATGAGGAGGAACACTTGAGGCCTCATAACGAACCATATCAGAGCACTGGTTTAGTGGCATCTAGGTTAGGACATTACAAAGTGGTATCAGAGATGATTTTTTCTAGTCTTTACTATTTAGGATATGGTGGATAGGAGTATTATGAATGTGTCGGAACCTGTGATGGATATTGGACTGATGTGTTGAGAACAGTTGCTCCAATAATAAGTCATGGTAGCCAAGGATATGGGGTTACTATTCTAATCTATGATGTTATAGTTGTATATGATTTTTACCTTGATCAATTCACATTTTGTGTGGATGTAATGATTTACTATAGATCACTGGATATTGTCCACTATCAAGAGGCCAGTGATGGATTTTGACTCTTGGCCGACAAAGGAAAGAGGCATCTCATGTATCATTTTTGGAAAATCGGATTCACATCATATAAGCCTGCTAGTGTGGGATTTTACTAACGACTGGGGTTTATTAAATTGGGCCTACTTACATATATATATATATATATATCATTCTTATGGAAGGTTATGTGGATCTACATTTAGGAATTAGTGTTGAGGATGATGACTCAATCCTCTTGTGCAGGAGGTGCAGTGACCCTAGTAGGTCAATATGGCACATGATTCCCTTATGTTGTACCCCTTATAGGGTGTTGTTTCTCAGGTCATGTTTATCTAGTTAGATCACTGAGTACGATGCCAAAAGGTACTAAGATATTTCAAGTAAGATATATCTCTAGGGGTATTACCATGTACAGATGCCTGGTGAGTGTCATTTTAGGATATATTTTGTGTTGTTATCATAACCTCTAGGGAGCAGTTCCTTATGAGGATTATCAGTGAGGATCGTGCCCTTGTAGGCCATGTTTATAGTTTTGAACCTCATAGTTCGTTATGATATTTACCTTATTTAGAGAGGTTTGATATTTTGGGATAGGTGGTTAGATCTTGTGACCTAGTTGTGAGACTTTATCAGTAGGGATAAGTGGGAGACCTAGAGGCCCTTAGTTTTGACTCAGACCCTTGTAGGTCAGCATTCTCTTTTCTCAAGGGAAACCTATGTGAGAGAGTTTGGATCATGTTTTCAAAATCATTTTTTTATAGCGAGCTTGGTTTTATGTTCATTTGGTGATAGAGGCATGGTAAGTGCTCAATTTTTTCATTATAAGCATGTTGATGCCTTCATCTTTTGACAAACACCTTAGGTGTTTTGGTTTTAATATTGTCTTCAATAGGTAGGATTGTTCAAGTTCTTGGCCTAGTTAAATAGTGTTTCCACTATTTCTAATGTATTCAGATAATGGGTAGATGCTCATGACTGCAAATACATTGTGTTATGGGAGGTCGTGGGATAAATTGTGGCAAAGCTGAGGTGCCCGATTTTGAAGAGGAGTCCCTAGGTAGATTCTGTATTAATGAAACTAATGTTTCATGTTTCATTGTCATCTTAGCCTCATGTTGGGTGACTCGCTGGAGTATGAGGTGGGTGATAAAGGTACATTCTATTCGTGTGTGGTATAATTTGAATCTTAATTGATGAATGGTCGGGTGCGAACTGAGTACTGATGTTTCCAAGGCTTTTCATGGGCATTATTGCCCAAAAATTTTGGTTAAGTGAAAAATGTCACTAGGTGGTAGAGGTGACATTGAGAATGATCGGTTACTACAAGATGATCAACATGTGGCTAAACTTAGACAAGCTTTGTCAAGAGGCATGGTGTCAGGTGTTAGTTAAAGTCAAGTTAGCCTGTTTTTTGTGAGTGTAGCTCAAATAAATATTTACATGACCTTTTCTAGAATATTAGTGTACTCCTATTAGATATGATAATGCTATATATTGACATCATCTTGATTTTAATAAGATATTTTCGGCCCTACACCGAGCTTATTTTATTTTAGATGTTTTCCAGGTTTGAGGAAGGAAACCTGTTTAGGTTACACTCAAGAAGCGGTATAAGGTAATCCATATGGTGGGGAGTGTACCATTGGTCATTTGGGGGTAGGGACCTCATTTTTAGTTTATAATTGAAATTTTCCATGATACATTGGGCTCAGAGTTTGGTTATGAGATAACAGTAAGAGTATCCTATGGTGGGGAGTACCAGATCAGTCACAGTTAACGTCTTCCGTGTAGGAGATAGTTGTTGATGCTATGAGGTTGTTCGTTGGAAAATCCAGATAGCTTGGTTGTGAATATGATCAAGTTAAGAGCATGTATTCTAGTTTACCACTAGGATTATTGGGGATGAGAAGGTTTATGGTGGGTATATTGTAAGGTATCTTGTTTTTTTACTTGAATTTTGATCATAATTTTTAATTTTTGCTATCGGATGCTTTTAAGGGGTAAAATAGTCTTTTTACCCAAGAAGATAATCTTGGAAAAAATTTATGACTTCTCTATTAGTCCTATAATAGGGTTTTTTCTCTAGTAATTGAGTTTGGTGGAAAATGGATCTGTTCAAATTTTAAAGAAATAATTGATATTTAATATTTAATTAAATAAATATTAATTTATTTACACAGGTTCTTTCAACAATATATTTTGAATGGAACTTCATATTGATATTCTATCTTCACTATTTATTCTAGAATGGTGATTTTTTTCCTAAGTGGAGCATAAACTTGATTTGGGTGTTGGGGTCATCCCGAGCCCCTTTTTCTTTTTCTTTTTCTTTTTCTTTTTCTTTTTCTTTTTCTTTTTCTTTTTCTTTTTCTTTTTCTTTTTCTTTTATTTTTCTTCCTTTTCTGTTTCTCTTTTTATATTCTTCTTTTCCTCCTAGATTCTTGCACGTGCGACTAGGGATTATTTTTCCTACAGTTTTTAGAGAGAATGAGAGAGGGAGATAGGGGGATATAAGGAGAGGGAGAAGAATAAGGGTACCACCATGGAGCTCAGGATGTGATGGATCATTGTGCGGCAACCGTGGACCACAAAAACTAGTGGAGCTTTGGCAGATTTCACCCAAAGGTAGGTTGTTTTTAAGTTTTTCCATATTTCCCCATAGATTTGTTGTTTTCTTTTGTTTAATCCCCTGCTTTTTTATTATGACCCCTCATAGTCCTATCTTTTTTTTTAGGAATAAAATAAGGGTTTCATGAGCTTCAAAGTATTTTCCTTTTAGGAAAATCCGTCTACACGGCTTGTGGTTCAAGGAAAACACGCCATGTGTTCTTCCTTTTTTGGGAAGATGACTTTTTTTAAGTACACACCATGTATGGGGTATATAATCTGTGTACTAGTGCTCGTCCATGTAGCCAAGTACCTAGCTAAGCTACCCATGTAAGGGGCACATGCATTGTAGAGTACATGGCCAAACCCTGTGTGGGTCGTACACTGTGTATAAGTACACAACTAGGCCAAATACATGGATATTCCATGGGAGGTACGTGGAAAGGTACCCCGTGTAGGGTACATTCCATGTACCCATCTTACATGCCATGAAATTGGGTGTTTAAACATCAAATCCGGCCAGAGTACATGCCCAGGTGGGGATTTGGGAGTATACGTCATGTGATCAAGGATACACATCGTGTACTACCCCTTTTACAACCCTTTTTGGGTGTTTTATATCTTTTCATCTAGGAGTCATAATTGGACCCATGATTAGTTCATTCTGGGTATATTTTCATGTAGATCATGATGGTCAAACCCTTGAAGTTATTTGAGAACTCCTAATGGGTTTTGGGGAGAATTTACATAAACAGAGAGGTTCTTCCTCCAGTAATCGAACTCAGATGTATCCTAAGAGTGATACCCTTTGATCTGATATGATCCATGAGCTATCTCTCTTGACCTATGATTTTTAGTTTTCATTTGAGGTCATTTCCCTTAAGATATGTGACCTTCTGGACTAAAATCCCATGTGACTAGTTGTTTTTGAGGATCCCCTGTAGGATTCCTCTACTTATGTGTCAATCTAGAGGATTCCATCTAGGATTCCTATATCTTCTTCTTATTACCATGGTCCCCTATGGGATTCATTTGCTTAGATTTTTACCTAGGTAATCCCTTATAGCATCCATTTTCCTATTTATCATTCATAGGATCCCATGTAGGATGCCAATGCCTTTGTACATGGTTGTTAAGGTTCCCCTGTAGGACACCCTTATCTATATACCATTCCAAGGATCCCTTGTAGGATTCCTCTATTTACTTTCCATTCAAGGATCCAATGTAGGATTCCTCATTTTACCTTTTCATCTAAGGATCCCAAGTAGGATGACTTCTCTTGTGTTTAGACCTCAAGGATCCCAAGTAGGATGCCTCTTTAGTGTTTTTACTCGATGGACCCACGGGTTCCCCATTGTTTGATAGAACATGATTTAGTATGTTGGGTTTGGGTAGATATGGTATTGGGTGTCACCTTAGAACCTGTTCCAAACTTATAAGACCATGGGGTTATTGCAGTAGTGTTAGTTTTATGAATTTACCCACCCTTTATCATTTATTTATAATTCACATGTTTATTATTAATGCAGCAATGATTACCATAGGTGCTTCCTGGTTAGTGGTTGTTGATCCAGACACTAGTCATCTTTATTTCTCTTTGGAATGACTATACATTCTTCATGGGATCACTCTTATTCATTGGGATTCCCAGATGTTCTTTCCTAGGATCTGGCTTCTTATCTATGTTATTTCTTATACATACATGTATACCCAGAGGTACTACCTAGGATCTAGATATTGAGCCTGTATATTTGATTATCACCTTGTTGGGATTTCCATAGGCGCTTCTTGTGATTCGTCTGTTGAGCCTATGGTTATGATATACGGGTATGGAATCCCTAGTAATGATACTAATGGATGATTCCACTCTCCTAGGTGAAGAGGATGATTCCTCTCTCCTTTGTTTGATATTTTGTGAGGATGATTACACTCTCCTCGATTATATTATACTCATGGATGATTACGCTCACCCAAGTGATGGGGGTGATTACGCACTCCTTGGTCGATTACTAGATCACGTTGTTGGACATGGTGGTCCAGATTGTTGATATATACTTGTCAATGATTATGCTCTCCCAAATTATGGGGATGATCACACTCTCTATGGTTTATTGCTGAATCATAGTGGTGGACATGGAGCTCCTCGTTATTGATGTGAGTTGTACTTGATGGATGATTATTCTCTCCTCAAGCAACGCCTAGGATTCCCCTTAGGGTTGAGTGGATACACCAGTGATACTATTATTTTGAATAAATTCTGAGCATGTACTTGGGTTTGGAGGGAATTCCTTTTTACATATCACCTAAGGGTGATACCCTTAGGAATTATCTGAGTCTCAATGTCATGAACTCCTATGGATTGGGGTCTAGGTCTTATACATTATACTAGATTTACATAGAATGAGAATCATGGAGTCTAACTCAGTGACCATTTACAGGATGTTCGGATGTACTCCCTAGAATCCTTCTTTATAGTGATTGGAGGCAAGTATGGGTGAACCCATGGTTAGGACGAGTATCCCCCTATGGTGACATATCTTAGTCAGAGATATTTTTGACATTGGCTGAAGTAGGTATATGTTAATTGGGATTACATACCTAGAGATCAAATTAATTATACACAACTTGAGTGACACGATTTCCATCTCAATTCCCTTGTACAGGGTGTCCAGGCGATTGGGATTACTGACCCAAGGATCGACTGTTATTTTTTTATGTTATTTCATTCACCTTACTCATGTATATTCATATTTATGTATGTATGTATAGTTATGGGACTATACATATATACACATATAAGTATGGACATCCATGGTAGCACTTGCCCAGTTGACCGGGATTACAGACCCAGGGTTTGACTGTGGTTTCATGTTTATTATCTTTACTTATCTTTTTATTTGTTTCTTAGCTAGGATAAGAATATTTCTTTTTCATGCACTTATGGAAGTATATTTTATAGGTTAATCATTAGGTTGTACTAATGAGATTATTTCTCACCCCTGTACATGCACTTTGGTGTTCGTGTAAACCTTATGTATTATTTTCTGGTTGAGCACAGTCGCATGGTGGATAGGGCTAAGGTCGTGAATTGCATGTTTGAGCAGAGTTGCTCATGCGGGTTCTTCTAATCAAGTTGGTGTAGTTAAAAAATGTTTGGAGGCTAGGTATGTGGTCTGTCTTGAAGTTATTAACACATCCCTATGTTTTTATTTCAATTTCTTTTGTATTTTTGTATCAGTATGTTCAGCCAAATGGGTGGCCAGTGTTGTATGTATGATGTAGTTGTTCAGGATTTTATAGATTTTTCATTTATTATTATAGCATGTTCTATTTTAGTTTATTTACTGATTATGAACTCTGTTTATTTACTTTTACATGTTATAATTATCTATTTCCACTGTTTTATTACTCTTATATAAGGGTTTAGTCTCTCTATTTCCACACCCTAGTCCCCCGCTACTAGTTAGAATCCTCTAGAATATAGGGAGGTGTGATTGAGGCCTCATAAAGAACCATCTTGGAGCATCGATTTAGTGGTATCCAGGTTGGGACATTACAGATTGTCCAAAATAAAATGCCTCACTCCCAATAGGATGTCTAGACCAAGTAATTCCTATTTATTATTGAGCATATTTCTTGAGTGATCTTGGGACATGTCACATACCAAAACATTCATTTAAATTTTTCAGAGTTATGACTATGAAAAACCACATTAAAAATGATTGAGACATCTTTTAAAAAAACCTTACCTTAGAGACCATCTTTAAATTAATCTTTTTTAGCCCATAGAGACCATCAATAACCTTTTCAGTAATGATCTATGTTTCAATCCATTTTTATCCATTCTTACCCTCCTCTTAGTATTTTTCATGATATTTTAAAGTTGAAGTGTGGGGGTTGGGAAGGTCATAGTAAAATGGATGAAATGAATTGTAAGGAAAAAATTTGGGGTTTTTATTATGGGTATTGAGAAGGGTTTTTGATTCATTCATTATGATTTATAGTTTTCCCCTTTTGAAAAGAAATGAAAAAAAAATCATGGGTTATAACTAAGAAGAATCAAAAATTACTATCACTAGACTGATGATTTTTATTATATGTGGTTGGGTGGTGGATTTGAGGTTTATTCTAATCATAAATTTTGAAAAAAAATGAAAAATTACTTTGAAAAAAATTTAAGTAGAGAAAAATTCAAGAGGGTGCACAAATCATTCATTATGATTTACTTTGATCATGACCTTACTTTTAGTTTTGGGAAAGTGGGAGGTGTTACAATTTGAAGGGGGTAATTTCATTATGCTTTTACTTTTAATATCATGCTTTATTTTTAGATCAACTAGGTTAAATACCCTAAGAGGGTATGAATCAGGGTATGACATATTAAAAAAATTATCCCTTTAAATATTATTTCATCGTTAAACAAAACTATCTTCTCTCGCTTTCTCATAGCAATGTATGAAAAGAAATGAAAGTATGCACGAGACATGGATATTTTACTTGGTTTACCCACATTGTGTTATGTCCAAGGAGAATACAAAGGAAACGTTCCTATGTACCAAATCCACTAAATTTCACTACTATTACAATGTTTGGAGTGGACTCACTATCCCCCTAGTTTACAACCAATCACAAAATTAAAGCTCACTTCTCTCTTAACTGAAGTATGGTAACTTATTCTTCAAAAGATCCTACTTTGATTACTTGAATCAATATTTTTTACTCCTCATTTAGTGTATCATTAAGTTCCACTTTCATCTATATGATGAATACCACTTTACCATAGATTTACTGGGAAAATCCTTTTGGTTCACGCTTTGTCTTTCGCACAACCTTTGGATGTCTTGCATGTAACTCTACCAACTTACATGAAATATTTAAGTTTGTTACGGAATTTTAACTTGCATGCAACTTTTATGCTTTTCACGCAAAATTACTACCTTGTGTGCAACTCTTATGTGACTCAGATCCCTGGTTTTCTATAAGGGTTGAGCTATTGAAATGAGGGGGTAGCTATCAATTTATAGAATCAGTCGACCCTGCATGAAAAATCCTTCCATTCCTTCCTCTATAGGAATAATATTTCCTCAAGCGTGAAAGTTATTGATTTGATATTGTATTTGGTATGTAAAATCCTTTCGCATACAAGATCCATCTTTATTTCTCGGACATGCATAACTTTGTTTTTGTCGCACAAACTCATATTTTGTACACATTCAAATCTTTCACACACTTCTTGTCTTAGCCATATTTTGATGTGATGATCCAGAATCTTAGCTTGTGTGCAACATTGAGAATCACCAACACCCTTGCATGAAACATTTTACTTTTATGTGAAAATACTTCCTTTTCCAAAAACACATTTTTCCATCCTCAGGATTTTGGACCCCAAAATTTTGGAAAACATTGGGAAATGGCACCACATTGTATATGCATATTTCTATACCACTACTAGATAATATATTCCTTTGTCTTAGATCTTTTTCAATATACCTTGTCAAAAATATCGCTATCACTCCACAACTAACCATGAAAACCTACTTTGTCAACAAACACAATCAACCCAAAAATACTACAATGTTACCTTGAGGGATTTTTTCCCAACATTTATACTTCAAGAGACAAGCCTCCTATGTGAGACTTTATTTTTTAAAACATAAATTCCTACCAACCCAAAACCTCTCAGTCATATGATCCTTTATTGAAAATAACTCATGATTTTATATACCTTTTTTCTTTACAAAGTGGAGAAAATATTTCATTTACAAGCTTATGGATAAGTATCATGTTCACATGATATGAGAATAAGTCTTTGAATTGTATCATGAATAATGAGATAAAATTTTACAAAGTGAGGTAATTCATGATTTGGACTATTTAATGATAATAAATTGAGGAACTTGAATGAATGAGAAGAGAAGTACCATCATTTTCAAATGGGAAAAGTAAAATACTTGGATTAATTGATTTATTTAAAATTTGAGAGATAAAATTGATATTTTATGTGGATTTTTGAAAATTTTATTTAACATTGAAAATTATTTTATTTTACTAATTTTAAATTTGAATAATGGTAACAATGGTGCCCTCTATTTTTCAATGTTGAGATTTTATGCTTGAGGAAAAGCATATTTTAAGTGTATAGGTATTTACACACTGATATTCCACACATATTTTTAATCAATTTTCAATGATTTTAAATGAATTTCAATAAATAATTCCCATGAATTCTAAATAAATAATTGAAATTTTGAAATGAATTTTTGAAATGAATTTTGATGATGATTTTTAGTGATTTATTTTGTCAAATCTTATAAATGAATTTTTGATGTATTTTTGAAATTAATGGGAATGTTTGATTTTTGAAATCTGGAATTTAATTATGTTTTATGTTGGTTTTTTACTTAATGTGTTTGAAACTCTTTTTTTTAGGAGTCGACAAAAAAATTAGGTTGATCTCGAGCTAGCCCATCAACCAAGGCCAGCCCACCTCTTAGCCAGCCCACAAGGGGTAGCTAGTTAGGCCAGACCTAGGAGGTACTGCTCAAGTCAGAGGATTAATGGGGGGATAAATTCCATGTAGGGTCCATGGGGTGAATCTGTAGGCATATCTTATGCAAATAACTACATCAGTGCATGGGTAGAGTCCATACGGTGGTGAAAGGAGATCGTCATCGGCATGGGGCAGTGAACAATAGTGGCTAGGGGTCCTCTAGTCCCCACATGGCTTCATTGTGTTGGGGGAGCCATGAGTTTTCTTTTAAATGCTCGCTTACCACTCCTTTGGTTCTGATGTGGGTGTAATTTATTGGGTTACTATTCATTTCTTTTAAAAATTGTGTGCCCCATGCTTGCACACCCAAGCCCCGCCATCTCCTTCGTGCCCACTCGATGCCACCACCATCTACACCACCGGAGAACCTCCATAATATCTATTGACCAAGCTCAGCTCGAGCTCATATTCTACTATTGAGATCTATCACAACCTTGGATCATCTATGAAGCCTCAACTGAACCTGATACAGCATATTATGAGCTCCCTCTAGCCACTTAAAAGGCTAAAGGGGTTAAGGAAGAGAAGGTCACCACTACCATTATCTTCCATGCATCCTTCACTACTCACCACTATAGCATAAGCCACTACCATGTGGAAATGTCATGTTGCACCCCATGCATTCCATGCATAGCTAAAGAAAAGGTTGAATTGCTACCTTGAGGATATTTCCATGCTGCACAGATATGAAATACCAAAGATATTCGGGTGTTTCCCAAAAAAATGATATGACCACCGTGGCCATGGGGAGAAGATATCTTCCATTTTTAAAATTTAAAGCACCTAAGATGCAGAATAATATGGAGGAAAAGGGGATAATGATGCACTACCCTTGATACCTATATAAGAATAGGTATCCTTGGAAGAAATAGTGGAGATCCAAGAGGAGAACACAACACATTCTGCTAGAGTAGAACCAAAAACATGCTAAAACCTTGAAATATGAGAGGCTGATATGGAGAAGGAAAGGACACGCAGACCTGCTACCTCCCTCCCCATTCTGGCTATATCCCATCAATTCCTCTCCACTTTATTTTTTATTTTCATGTTTTCTTATACCTATTCTTCTTCAATGATCACCCCTTATATGGTGGGGTAGAATCCCTTATGGTTGGGTGAAGGGAAGAGGACCCCTTTTTTATGTTTGAGTACTAATTATAATCAAAATAAAAATTGTTTTCTTATTTATTAAATGATTCTCAATTTGATCATTTTTTAATTTAAATTAAATATGATTTTGTTTTTATTTAATTATGAAGTTTTGAATTGCTTTGATTAATATTTTTATTCTCCCTCTACTTTGTTATAGATTTTACCGATTGGTTGATGTAAAATCAAGTTGAGAATTATTTTAGTGATTTTTAAACACATGAGGAAGGAATAGTGGACTAATTTTAATATTTTGGGAATGTTAATACCAAATTTGGTATTGCCTGAATAATTTTAAAAAGGCACATTTTGGTTTTCACATATTGATAAATCTTAGTCAAAGGTGAATAAAATAGAAACTATTGTTACTCCATTCATTTAATAATTTTGATAAAAAAATATTTATTTTTATTAAGGACCATGATAGAATTATAAAAGTGAAAAGCTGAACTAAATTCAATCACTTTTCTCTCATCTAAATTTCAAAAATCCAAGTTCTATTGCTTTATGGTCTTTGTAGTCTCGTTATTTTATTTACATTTTCATTCATGATAACTAGATTTTAAAACTGATCTATGGATATGACTTTGCTTGCTACTAATACTACACCCCTATAGGAAAAATAAATTGATTTTTCCATACCCCACAATAGGTGTGCATTGGTATACATATCCATATCTACTAAAATCATTAATAAAAGTTATGAAGTATGAGTACCCACCCCTTTCTTAAATAGGAAATGGTTCACACACATCTATATGAACTAATTCAAGAATCTCTTTTCCCCTTTCACCTTTTCCACTAAATAGGGCTTTGGTTATTTTACCTTGTAAACATGTGTGACATATACCAAGTGGTTTTAGTTCAAAAGAATATAAATATCCATCTTGGTATAATTTATTCAAGTTATTTTCATTTACATGACCTAGTCGGTGATTCCATAGTTGGGTGTGGTATGAGTCACGTGAAGTAGTTTAATTATCAATTTTTGTTACTTGGTTTGTGTAATTCAACACATAAAGACCGTTATTTAAATATGCCTTACCATAACAAATGTTATTTTTATAAAAGAAGCAAAATTCATTTCTTAACATTAAAATAATCTGTATCTAGTATGAATATAAATGTAATTTTTTTGGTAACCGAAGGCACATAATAACAACCCTTTAAAACTAATATCATTCTATTCAGCCACATGAGGTGATAGTTCCCAATAGTTATAACAGTAATTTTATCTTCGTTAGATGCTTGTAGATCTACCTATCATTGGTCTATTTTTCTGAATCTACTTGGTTCCTGTATTTTAATAAATATGTGAGAACCACAAGATGTATCTAATGCCTAATTTTTAGAAATAGATAAATTGAACTCGACAAAAAACGCACCTAAAGATTCCCTTTACTTCTTTGGTTGGGTGCAGTTTTTCTTATAGTGGACCTTCTTACCACTTGTGAAACAAACAACATCATATTCCCTTGTTTTCCTCATGATCTTCCTCTTCTTATAAGGGCATGAAGAAGCTTTGGACTTAGATCTCTATGATTCTATTTCCATTTTTTCACCATAAGGATATAAGATTTTTCACACTTCGTATCCTTATCTACTTGGAAAAGGAGAGTAATTAGATCTAGGAGAGACTTCTCAATGTTGTTCATAATAAAATTTATAATAAATCTAGAGAAGTAATGAGGGAGTGATGTAAGAATGAGATCAGTGCCCGCTTCTTTGAGGATCTTAAACCCTAGAACATTTGGGAGGTCAATGTATCTAATAATCTTGACTATGTGAGACCCAGATGGGCACCCTCTCTAAGATTACTCTAAAAGAGCACCTTGTAAATCTTAAATTATTTCTATCTAGCTCTCTCTTAGTAAAGACCATGTAAGTGATCAAGCATTCTATACACATCCATATTTTTGTGAGACTTTATGAGTTCACTAGACATAGATGAAAGAATAAAACATTTAACATCAACCACATCACTAATTTTTTTTAGTATACAAGGAATGTAATATCCCAATATTTTATGGTATGTCTCTCTTTAAATTTAATCTTTTCTAAAGCTTATGTTGCATGAAACACCCAGTTTAAATGAACAATGAAATATTATTATAACATAGCCGTTAAATTGATATGAATGAATATTATTAACCACATTATTAAATTTATATATTATATGTTCAATATAATTTTTAAAATTCTTATTATGTGTTTTCTAGATAGGATATAAAAATAAATGCACTTTTACGTATAAAAAGCTATATTTTTCTAATGGTAGTTTTGCCTCCTATTAATGACACACTTGTTTTAAAACTAAATTTTATAAATTTTATAAATTATATTTGAAAAAATAAACTTATTAATTTAAATAGGAATATAAAAATTTAATTTGGTTGGATTTTTGGTATTTTTATGATAAGTTTCTCATTTTTATGAATAGTGAAAAAATACTGAATTTTAATTGAAAAACGTTTTTCGTCTAAATAATTTGTAATGTTAAATTATATTTTTTATTAGTTTTAAAATATAATTAGATCAATATTATATAATTTAATCCAATTTAGGTTATTGAAATCAATTTTACATTGAATTTGGATATAAAAACATTTCAATCTTTTGAATGTTTTCACTTTAAAAACTTGTCTTCTTCTTCCATCTACGTGATTAATTTTAAATTAATTTTTGCCAATTCTATGTTTTGAATTTTGAAAAATGGATTCTATATTTTTAATCATAATTTAAAATTTTATTAAATATATCCCTTTTATTTTTTTCCAATATGAATAGAAACTTTGGTAATTTTAATTACCATAGTTAGGGTAAATCATGTAATTAAGAGTAAAAATAATATTATAAATATTAGAAAATTACCCTAACACTAGTCTTAATTTTATTAGATGATTTATTATCAAAAAAAATTATTGGGCCAATTTTTTGATCTCTTGGATCCACTTGTATGAGTTTAATCCATTTATAGTATTTTATTTTAAAGAAAAGTCCAAGATGTCGTACTTTTTTTAAAAAAAGTTAAATATTTTAATATGGGGTAACATAGAAGATATATTAGACTATAAAGATTATTTTTAAAGATAAAATATTTATATTAATCATGGTAATTTAATTTTAATTTTTAGGAAATAAATAATTACCTTAAAGGGTTGAACAATGATGATGCAATAATTTTTTAATTAATATAAATATAAAATAAATGATATTAAAAGTATTAAAATAAATAAAATTTGAGATAATTGATGTCATATGTAAATTTTTTAGATAACTTTGTCATGTTATTTATATGTTAAAATAGTTGGTTCTAAAATATCTTGTTTTATTGATTTTTTTAAAAGTCAAAGTAATTAATAGTGTCAAAATTCACATTAATGTTATTTTAAAATAAATAATATTTTATTAAATGATATAAAATTATAAAAAATATAAAATTTATCCAAATAATTTGGATAAGGTTTTAAATTTCATCAATAATCTATTTATGGTTCATTTTTCACTTTATAGTAACAATATTGACTCTCAAAGAGTAAAAATCCACGTTGTCATAGTAAGAGTTAAAGGGATTAAATAAGGGTTAAAACCAAACAATAAGGGTAAAAATGTGACCTAAACTTGTCTAAAAATTATTTTATCAGTCGTATTTGACCACTATCACCTTAATATTGTATTTTATTTGTTTAATAGACACTTTTACATGAAAATAACCTATATATTATTTAAATCAAATATAATTATAAGACATTTTTTTCTTTGTTTTTAATATCTTTTATGTGTCCACGTAGGGAAAAATCAATATATTAATGGACATAAATTTATATTTTTATCTTAATTAAAAAAATCATTATATAATTTTTTTAATTTTTTTTAATTTTTAGAAATTATATAATTACCTTAAATGCTTATGGAATGGTAATATAGTATTTAATTAATTAATAGAAAAATAAAATGATTGATTTTAAAAGTATTAATTTTGATATATTTGGGATGATTTAATGGGTCTATAAAATTTTATAGATTTATAGGATATATTATAGATTTTTTAAAGTATTATATTAGAATTCCCACTTTGTCTTGATGTATTTGAAGTCAAATTAAATGAATAGTATCAAATTTGACAATAATGATATTCTATTGAATTAATATATTATTAAATTATTTAAAAATCACAAAAATATTAAATAATCACAAATGGGGTATGATATAGTCTACAGTTTTTTACCCTATTAATTTATAGTCCATTTTTAATTCTTTGTCTCTATGATTTTCTTATTATATTTTAATATTTTGAGGATTTCTGAAAGTACCCCTCATCTCAATTATAAAAGGGTGCCTCCTCCCTTACTTCCCCCACACAATTTTTAGGAATTTATCTTGACCAAACTCAGCCCATTTATCTTCCCAACATTCTTATTTAAGTTATATAGGTTCTGGTCCTTCCAAAATATCTACCCTAGATCACTTAAGAAGAGATTAAAGGAAGATCTCTGAAAAAGAGGTAATCGTCTTTATCGACTCTTTCAAGTTTTTTTCTTATTTAACTTCTTCTATATGTGTCATTTCCATGATAAATTAATAAATCCAGTATCATATATATTCTAAGATTTTATTATGATTATGGTACATCCATAATCCACCTTTTATCCATCCTATGAAAAATGAAAGCACTGCGTGTGCGTACGTACGGCTTACCGTCTCCATAATGTGGTGTAATTTATTTTTTTATCACTGATTTACTTGGATGGGTATAATGATGGAAATAATTAATATATATAATAAATATGACATGATATTTATTCTGGAAAAAATAATATACCATACACTTCCTTACCCTTTCACCATTAAGGGAATGATATTGTTGTTTGTGCATATGTACGACCTACTGTAATTACGACACAATGTGATTCATTTTTCATGTTTACCATTAAATAATGATTCTAATAATGTATATAATAAATAAATATGATATATATTACCTTAATATAATTTTTTATATGATTTAACTATATACTACGCACAAGAACTAGGACTTACACAACAAAACATGCATAGAAAAATGTAGTAAACACCCAAAACAAGGGTAATAACAAAATATTATTAATAAAGGGTGATAACATGGTATAAGAGGATCATATATGATATAATAAATATGTATATGGTTCTTTTATAAATTAATAACATGATTTAAACCATTATACAAGAGGTTAAAGCATGTTCAACTAAAGTAAAGGGCAAGGTAAGGGTTCTCATCTCACCTTTACTTCCTTGACACATATGTCATATTCACCACTTATTAATTTTGTGTGGTTTAAATACTAACCCTTTTGATATATTATACCATGAATATATTTTTCTACATGGTATATAATATTATATTTTATGTTATTTCTTTCATGGAGAATACAATTTAACTAATTATAAAGTGTTAAGGGTTTTTCTCATCTCACTTTTATTTATTAAGATATGTCTTATTCACCACTTATTTATTTTGTGTTGTGTACTACCCCTTTGATATATAATATCATTAATATCTTTATCTTCATGGTGTTAAATGTTTCATTTGATAATTATTTACTTTTATGGGGCTTATGATTCAAATATTTTAAAGTGGTATGGGACACTTTGATTTAAAAATATATTTTTAAATAGATTATTTGATATATGAGGAATGATTTAGACATGAAATAAATGGGTTGGTACTAGTTAATGAAATACCTTCAATGCATTGGTAGTCTCTTGAGATGAAATCAATTGGAGAAAAACCCTTAGCTTTTATTTCCAAGCAGAATCATATGGGTTTCTTCCCATAGACTTAAACTAATAAGAGGATTGATCTTGATAGTACCAATCTAGAGGATATATCTTGATAGTTCAAACATCTGAAATTATTCATTTCTTTCATTCCAGTTATTACTATGCAAAGGATTTTTACTATGAAAAAATCTATGGATGCATTTTCATTCTCATTTTATTGATTACATGGCATGTATGTTCAGTTATTTACCTTTCTATGTTGATTATAATCATTGATTCAAGTTAGAATCTGTTATAATTTACTCTTACTTAGCATTTGAGATCACCACTTTTTTATGTTTTATTTTTTCCAAGTTTCTACAAAGTTTATTATGACTGATATGAGGATGGTGTTCTCAAAAAAATACTTTTTTATTTTATATTTAAAATGTAATTTGAATTTAAAATATGTATATAGTTTACTAAGACTAAGAAACTATTTGGTCATTTGTGATGTGATTTCTTATATATTATATCAATGTAATAAATTAAGGAATTGGCTTTAGGATACTAGAGTCTAGGTCTTTATAGTTGGTATCAGAGAAAGTTTAGTAGAAACTTTGGGAACAAGAATTATGAAAACATATATTAGGGAATATAACCCTATTACTGACTTTGAGGATAATTCAAAGTATAGGATATTAATGGCCTCTGTGTGGTGTTGTCATTACTTACTTTGGAATGAATCAAATTTTAATTTATAATTTGTCCCAAACTTTCACTAACTACTAAGACGTAGTGTAGTGGGAGTATGTGGTCAAATCCATAGGGAGACTGCTATTAAATTTCAAGAGGATTTTGTTTTTAAACTTATAAGGGATTCCTTTCTAGAAGTATTTTTTTTTGGGAGTTTGGTTTAAGTCCTATTTTGGGATGACTTTAAATGATAAATGATGGGTCAGGATCAAGTCTAGTATCTGAGTGAAGGATGTCCTTTAATTCTAACCTTGAAAAGATCATATGTCTTAGTCTGTGAAGCAAATAGGGGTCACTAGTTGACTTTGGTCTTAGCCTTCTAGTCCTACCTAGGAAGTAGTTATTCCATGGTCGGGAGATAGTGACAGCCTAAGTGCATTAAGTTTGGATTATTTGGGGAAGAAATCTTCTTAAGATAGTGATCGTATCTAAGTATACTCTAATTAGGATAGGTTTGTTTGTTTTATTTCCCTGTGGTCAGGGATGTTCGCATAAATGGGGTAGGCCTTGAATTAATATCCTAGTTACTAATTTAATTATACATTCCAAGTTTAGACTTAAAGGTGTATTTAATTATGTAGATACATCGATCTTGATCCTTACCCCTAAGAAATTTAGCTACTCATTAGGGATAGTGTAATAATTAAATAAAATAGATAAATCATGCTTAATAGAATTATAATAAAATAGATTCTAGGATGAAAAATATTAAACATGCATAAGATAATTATTAATTAAACTAAATTACTTACTTGAGATAGAAATCGGAATTGAATTCTAAGCACGGAATGGGGAAAAGAAGGTGTTTAAGAAATTAAGCTCCACGAATCTTGAATCGAAACAAATGTGAAAACTATGAATAAATTGGGTTTAAAAGGGGAAAGATTAAGAATGGATCACAGGGGATCGAGAGGGGATAAGGAAGATCTCTTCTAGTTGTTGTTAAATTCTCTGTTTTTTCACTGCTTATATAGGCATTTTTGTCATGACATTTACCATTGGTACACAACATGTACCCTCGATCTGTGTCATTTTTCTTCAGATCTTCAGTGTAGCATTTGGTTATCATGGATAAGGATGTTTTACCAGGTACATGACATGTATAAGTGGTTCATGATGTGTACTCTTCATCTGGATGGATTTTTCATGGAATCCTTGCGGCTTTCTCACTAACTGGTTTGACTTGTGTCACGATGTGGTTGGTCTGGACATGACTTGTAGTAGCTTTTTTCTTCTAGATTTGTGGAATGGTCATGACTTGGCTTCACAACTTGGGTTAGGCTGTGATCCTCAGGTACATGATGTGAACTTCATCATCATGATGTGTACTTGGACAGTTTTTCACTTTTACTTCCTTTTCTTTCTTGAAAAAATGTGAAGATTTTATTCCTAAAAAATTAGACACATACCATGTGCATTATCAAATAATTAAATGAAAAACTGTGAATAAATGATAGCAAAGTATATATAAAAATTAGGCTTATCAAATCTCCCCATACTTGAACAATTTCTTATCCTCGAGCAAGAACGTCTCAACAAAGATTTCATGAATGATAAGCAATTTGTAAAGTAAAAAATATTCATTATGTCTATGCAGTTCAATTAGGTGTAAGTAGAGAAAAGTTGATTTCCATAATTAAACTTGCATAAAAATTTATTCATGCCTCATAGTCTAGTTTTCAAAACAAATTCTAGTCTTCTAATCATAACCTCTTAACTATTCCTTAAGTTATATGGCCAATTATAATCTACCTCACCATTCTTTCCTCTCATCAATCAGGGTATAAAATGTAAGTATATGCATGCTCATACCCTGAGTACATGTTCCTAACCATAGGCTTTCACTGGTTCTATCATCTCCATTGTGTAAAGACAAGCATATGATTAATCTTGAGGGCTTTAAGAAATCAGGTTCTGATGACTCTACGATTGTGGGTAGGTGGGTAAAATGTGAAAAATCAGGCTCAAATAGGAGGGTAAACTCTTGTAGTAAAATGAAAAAAGTGAAAGGAAAAGTGTGATGAAGTTCCTCCTTTTGGCTATTTAAGTTTGTACTCCATCAGCTCGGGTTGGATCCATATGTATGGAAAGTACATATACAAAGAATTGATTCTATTCCTTTCCTTTTTCTTTTGCATTTTTATTTTTCGAAAGTTATGCCTAGGATAGATCTCACATTCATCACCGAACCACATATGATTCTTCAAGGGATTCATCAGTCTAGAAAATAGTGATTTTTGACCTTCTTAGTATACAACCCATATCAATTTTTCTTTTCTTTTTTTATTTTGTAAAGGAATATAATACGAATTAAATACAAAAAATGGTAAATGGATCACAACCCCATAGCCATGTGAGCATACCATACATCTTTGGAAGTGGAAGCATCCCATGTTGTCTGAATTTCTCCCCCACACTTGTTCAAATATATTCATACGCATTGTACAAGAATCAAGGTAGAAAGGGAAATATGATTAGAATAGCTTTATTCTAAAAGGTCATTTATGGAAACTATGGGTTGAAATAAGGATAGATGTCTGGTGGGTATTAGGGAAAAAAATTTATCAAAGAGTGCCTCAATAATTTTAGTTTTATACTTGTTCAGTCATTACTTTGATAATATATCAATGCAAGTTCTAGTCAGTTTACATGCCCGAGGTATCTCTAAAGAAATATTCTCAGATAAGAGTATAAAAGTGAAGTCTTAGAGTCCTATTGGGTATTGAGAATCAAAAAAAACTGGCAATCATAAAGGGCATAAATCCAAAGTAATAGGTCAATTAGTCATTATTTTGAAGATTTTGAATTTGAATTAATTCCCTAAACTCAACAATCATTCTAAACAAATCTAAGCAGGAGTGAAACATGGTCCTTGTCACATTTCCACTTAACTTTTTCCTTAATTACAAGGTCATAATGATTATCAGGTTTAAAGCATGCTGATTATTTTGAAAAATGTCTCCTAGACAAGTGAGAACAATCAAAAATTCAAGTACATCACAAGTGAAATTGTGAGAACCCCCCCCCCTCCACACACACACACACACACACTTGAAATGAGATAGTGTCCCTACTGTCAATGAAATACATGTGGGATTGTTGTGGCAGTGATTTTTAAATATTTTTGAAATGGAATATTGAAAAAAATGAAAATAAGAGGGAATTGATAGCTCCATGGGAAAATTGTTATGCCATGGGGGGTCTTTTGTGCTGTCATAACATGAATATCCAGTATACATACAAAATTGTTAGAGAAGGAAATCCTACACTAGATAACAAATATTAGTTTATAGGGATAAACAGTTGGAATAGTAGATCAAAGGGCGGGCACAGAGAGTGAGAAACAGAGAGAGTCATTTTATTGAAATGTTGATAAGTTTACATTGTAGCTGCATGAAATACAGAAATGAAAATTGAAAATGGAATGAACTAGAAATAACAACAATGATGTGAAAAAATAGAGATGAACTATGGTTTGCCTCCCATAAAGTGTTAACTAAACATCATCATCCAGACAGGTGGAAAAATATTGTTGGAAAATGGTCCACCAGCTCAGTTTTTCCTTTTCCTCTTACAACTACTAGAGGTTGTGTCCTTAATCTTTCATGGTTGCTTTGGTGGGTTAAGCACTTCACCTGAAGTTGCGTGAGCATGAATGAGGTCTGGTAAGAATGGAATCATTGGTTTTGGTGCCTACTACTAGTGGTAAATTATGAGTGAGAGCTCGTGAAGTTGTTGGGAAATGTCAAGGATGTGCTCGAGAACCCTTTGTTCTAAGACCACTAATGGGACTGGGCCATCAAGGATGGCATATTATTCTTAGTAGAATTACATGATAAATAAAAGACATGAAAATCAAAACACAATAGAACATAAAAATGAAATCCCAAGTATATATAGATATAAAAAAGTCTATACAAGGGTGGGAAACAAAATGATGAAAATAAAACCAGCCCAAGTACGCAGAAAGGTCCCAAAAATCCCAAAATATAGATCAAATTCAGATCAGAGATCTGTGCCAAAAATCTTCTTGAGAATCATCCCACTACCCGGTGTCTCGATCAACTGGTCGGGCATATTCGCATTAGTAGTAGCAGCAGTAGAGGATGGAGGTGCAGTGGGGATAGGTGGTGTGGTATCAATGGTATGGAGATGGGTTGGGGTGGTAGGTAGTTAAGTGTCGATCCATACTGGGTTCGTGGGTCTGGAAGCTGGATCGATGAATGGTACCTCGAGGATGGCCTTAGTGGATACTCCCTTTCCTCTATAGGCCTACTCTGCCAGGAACTCCTGTTGGGCGGTAGGGGCAGTGAGATCGGTATGGAGGTTAGGCTAGGTGGAAGGGGGTGGTGGAATGGTGGTGGAAGAAGTTTCAGCTGGGGCGGGAGGGGTGAAACTGAAAATATAAGTGGCTCGATGAAGGAGAGATATATATGGGTAGTGATCTGTCAAATATTTTTCAGGATGCACTGCTGAAGACTCCACAACTCAGCAGGGGTAGTATGGGTGGTAGGAGGGGTGGTAGTTGTGATGGAGGATGGTCTGGGTGGAGGTGGTGTGGTAGTGGAAGGATGGGGATGGGTCGGTGGATCTGCTTCTGCTCCGGCGTGCTGATCTTGAGGGGTGGGCTCCTAGATGCCTGGTGCCCAGAAATATAAGTCACCCTCCAGCAACAGCATCCTCATCTTATGCAGGAGCACAAGATCGATCATCCCTAGTGGTCCAACGGAGGTGAGGGGCTGTGAAGTGTCAAAAATTACCACATACCTGGCTAGGTGGGTGATGAAAGAGCCACCCATGAGTATGCCTCGTGTCCAATGTGTCAGGGTCCTATAGTACTGAGCAAACTGGGTGGCCATGTTGATAGTTGGGTCGCCCATGGCTGCTACAAGAATCAACACGTCCACCTGGCTAACACTTCCATGACTCTAATCCATGTGCTATAGCTCTATAAAAGATGTGAAAAGGTGGACCCCGCATCTGAGTGAATTTGGTGATGCATGGTTGATTATGTGATTGAGGTTTGTGGGCTATCATAGGCCATAACAGCATATAGATGTCATGAGGTGGATGTATCTGAAGCATCAGATAAATGTCTGAAATGATAAACTTCTCCATATATATGCCAAGCCCAACCCCAAACTTATAAAAAGAAAACTCATGTAGGCGTACACCTAGGTGGAAATAGATACTATCAACGCCTATCTCGAAGGTGGACAAAAACTCTAGAAATAACTCCCTATATGTCTCCTCATGGACCTCGACAATGGTGCCAATGTGAAGATCCTCGATGAGGTCAACGATAGCATCTGCAATATTCAGTTGGGAGAGGATCATCATGTTCAGGGTTTTATTTGTTCACATGGTCTTAGACTGTAATCTGATAAGATTAACCCAGTGTATTGGGTTGGAGAAACATAATATGGAGTGAAGGTGCAGGTCCTCATCACTGGAAGTCACGATGGTTTTGGACCATGCCTAAGGGGCTGGTGCAGCGTAGGCAGTTTCTGGTATAGAAGGTTCATATATGACAGTATGCGGACACTTTTATGTGGGTTGTTCCTCGAATGGTGAGGATGAGGAGTAGGAATATGTAATAGAGGAGGGTTTTGTCTGTTTGGTGTGTTCCATTGAAAGAAGGAGGGTGGTGCGCAGTTAAGGGAAGAGAGAGATGGATGGGTCGTCTGTGGGTGAATAGTGGAGGAGGGGGAGGGGTAGCATGTGGGTTGATAGAGAGAGGGAGGGGTTCGGGCGTGTGGGGTGAGGGAGAGGGAGGTGAAGCATCGGGGTTAAGGGAGTGCGGGTCGTGACGTTGTGGGTTGCGACTGACAATTTTTTTAAAAATGGAACTGAAAGAGTACACAATGTGTACTTTTTCATCACGTCGTGAATTGGATGAATGTTTAATTTTTTTGGGTAAAAAAGATACACATAGTGAACATGAGGTACATGATGTGTACTTAGCTATTGTTTTCCCATTTTTCTTATTTCTTTCGTACTTCATCTTCCTTCAAATGTTAGAGTCGTCATCAATGATCCTAATATAACTTACCTAAAGAGTTCCTAACCTGGGTTGCCTCCTAGTCAACACTTCCTTTAAATTTGGGATATTTACTCCTTTTAGGTTTAGTGGAACTTGAGGCAGAGGACACAACCTTCATAGAACGATTCCTGAAATATCTTCAATCTTTGACCATTTACTTTGAATGGTGGTTCTCTGTCTCATTGAATTTCGATTGTTCCATAAGGAAAAACATAGACAATATCAAAAGGACCAGTCCATTGTGACTTAAACTTCCTTGGGAATAGTTTTAATATTTAATTAAATAGAAAAACCATATTCCTTGGAAGGAAGTTACGTCTTGAAATTCATTGTTTGTTCTACTTTTTCATTTTTTCCTTGTAAATCCTTGCGTTTTCATATGCATCTTTCCTTATTTCTTCCAATGAAGTTAATTGTAATAACAATTCCTCTCCATTATTTTCTAAATCCATATTCATCTTTTTAATTTCCCAAAATGAACAATGTTCCAATTCCATTAGAATATGACATGATTTACCGTAAACTAGTCTAAATAGGGTGGTGCATATGGGTGTTTTGTACACAGATCAGTATGCCCATAATGCATCGTCTAATTTCAGGATCCAATCACTTCTATTGGTGTTGAAAGTCTTTTATAATATTTCTTTCACCTCCCTATTTCAAAAATTCAACTTGATCGCTTGTTTTGGTATGATAGGGGGTTCCGGTGTTGTAGCAAATTCCATATTTTTGAAGCATTTTTCGTACTGGTTGATTTGAGAAATGTGTTTTGTGATCACAAATGAGTATCCATGAAAATCCAAAATGTGAAAATAAATTCTTTTGAAGAAATTCATGACTACCTTTGTTGTGTCATGTGTTGTGGCTTTGGATTCAACCCACTTGGAAACATAATCTAATACAACTACAATATAATTATTTCCATGCGACGAGGGGAATGGTCCCATAAATTCAATACCCCAGACTTCAAAAACTTTAACTTCCATAATGGGGTTTGGTGGCATCTAATTTCTTTTGATGATGTTCCCCATTCTTTGACATCTATCACATTGATGATAGAATCCCCTAGCATCATGATGAAATGAGGTCTAGAAAAATCCACTTTGTAGGATCTTTTTCAATGTGCGCTCTGGTCCATGATGGCCACTAGTTGGTGATGTGTGGCACATTTCAATCACATTTTGTATCTCTTCCTCCAGGATGCGGCTTCATAAAAGGCCATTAGCACAACGCTTGAATAGAAATGGTTCATCCCAAAAGTAGTGTTTGGCATCAAACATAAACTTCTTACATTGCTAGTATGATAGTTCATGATGGAGATATCCTATGGAAAGATAGTTGGCCATGTTTGAGAACCAAGGCTGGGTTTTGACACTAAACAATGTCTCATCTAGATAATCTACTTCAATATCAGTCTCGTTGTATTCATTAATGATGGTCAGGGGTAATCATGAGAGGTGGTCAGTAATGACATTTTTTATCCCTTTGGTGTCCTTGATTATGACATCGAATTATTGTAGCAAAAGAATCTAGCGTATAAATTTTGGTTTTGTGTATTTATTGTTCATCATATATTGAAGGGAAACATGGTCTGTATAGACAATGAATTTAGATAGAATGAGGTATGAACAGAACTTTTCAAAGGCATATACAATGGCTAGGAGATCCTTATCTGTAGTCGTATAATTGATCTGGGCTTCATTCAATGTGTGTCTGGCATAATAGATTGGGAATAAGATGTTGTTAATACGTTTTCTAAACACGAATCCTACAGCAAGGTCACTGGCATCGCACATAAGCTCAAACTCCTTTTCCCAGTTTGGTGCAATGATAACCGAAGATGCAATCAGATTATTTTTCAGTGTTTCAAAAGCTTATAGGCAGTCCTCATTGAATTCAAAAGGAATGTCCTTTGAAAAAAAGTGTATCAATAGATGTATGAATTTGGTAAAATCTTTTACGAAGCGTCTGTAGAATCCATCATGCTCAAGGAAACTTCTAATCCCTTTTACGTTTGATGGTTCCAGTAGATCCTTGATGACCTTGATCTTTGCGGGATCAACCTCAATGCCTTCTTTAGAGATTCTGTGTCCCAATAAAATTCCTCCCTATACCATAAAGTGACATTTTTTCCAATTCAGCACTAATCATCTCTCCTCGTAGCATTGGATAACCAATTATAGATTTCTTAGATAGATATTAAATGATCTTCCATAGACGAAAAAATCATCCATGAATATTTTGAGAAATTCTTCAACCAATCATGAAATATGTGTGTCATGAATCTTTTTAATGTTTTTGGTGCATTGCACATAACGAATGACATGTGTTTATATGAAAAAGTACTGAAGGGGTGGCTGAAGGAGGTTTTGGGCTAGTCAGCGGGGTCTACTACAATTTGATTGTATCCTGAATAGCCATCCAGAAAATAGTAGAAATCATGTCCTGCTTGCCTCTCAAGCATTTGATCCATAAAAGGTAAGGTAAAATGATCTTTCCTTATTGTTTCATTCAAACATCTATAATCCATACAAACTCTCCATCCAGTGATGGTGCGTGTTGAAATGAGTTCATTATCAGCTATATTTTCTACAGTGAGTCCTCCCTTTATGGGAATGACTTAGAGGGGACTCACCCATTCACTATATGAGATAGGAAAGATTATTCCTACATCCATAAGATTCAGAACTCCCTTCTTGAAAACCTCCTTCATTGGTGGAATAAGCCTTCTCTGAGGTTGTCTTTTTGGTTTTTCATCTTCTTCGAGTAAAATCCGGTGGGTTCACTCTGAAGGATTAGTCCCCTTAATATCTTCCACCCCATAGGCAATTGATTTCTTGTGTCTTTTTAGGACATCAAGAAATTTTTCTTCCTAATCCTGAGATATTTTGGTGTTGATAATGATAGGTAAATATAATTACTCTCTTAAGTATGAGTACTTTAACATACTAGGTAAAGGTTTCAAGTCCAACTTGGGTAACTGATTGATGGATGGGATAAATGGTGGTACAGTGTCTCTGGTAAGTGGTTAAATAAAGATTACTTCCTCAAAGTCATATTCTTATTCCTTTTTTGAACATGAATCATCAGTATCTTCCTCAATATCAATGTACTCCCCTCTTTGTTGAGTGAGAGATATGGCGTGATAGTCAACTGTATTATCTGAATGTTGTGCAGCCTTTATCAGGTTAAACACTACTTGTTCATCTCCAACTATGAAGATGAGACTTCCTTGATTAACATCAATCAAGGCCTTACCTATTTCTAGGAAGGGTCTTCCAAGAATGATCAGGACATGTCCTTCCTCTTCCATGTCTAAAACTATAAAGTCTTCTGGAAAAATGAATTTTCTAACTTTAACCAGAACATCTTCAAGAATACCACGTGGGTACTTAGATGAAAGATTGGCTAACTGCAATGCTACTAATATTTACTTGAGATCTTGGAGTTCGAGTTTGTGGAAAACACTGATCGGCATCAAGTTAATGTTGGATCCAAAATCACAGAGCACTCTTCCAAATTTTCACTCTCCTATTACACACAGAATTGAAAAGATTCTAGGATATCTCATCTTTGGTGAGATTTTTTGCTATAAAATAGCATGTCATTCTTCATTTAATGGGATTAATCCTAGATCTTCTATTTTTATCTTATTTGATAGTAAATCTTTGAGAAATTTTGTGTACACGATCATTTGGGTGATTGCTTCAGTAAAAAAAATATTGATGTGAAATTGTTTTAACATTTTGAGGAACTTTTTTGTACTGAGATTCCTGATTAGCTTGACTCACTCATTCCAGAAAGGGAATAGGTAGATTTTATGAAGGTGGGGCTATATAAACGGGTTCCTTATGTTTTTTCAGGGCTTGATCCTTCTTAGATGGTATTGCTTCTACTTTTTCTGGTTGGTGTTTGGGCTCTTACTATGGCCTTATTTCCTTTGATTGATGTAAATCTAATACTTTTCCACTCCTCAACACTATATCCTTAGCTTAATTTCATGGGTATGTATCATTGTTACTGGGTAGAGTACCTGGTAATCTTTGAGATAAGGTTTTTGAGATCTGCCCCATTTTCATCTCCAAGTTTCTTAAAGCTACTAGCTGATTTTTCATTTATGTCTCCTGCATGGTCATCCTTTGATCTGAATTTTGAAAGAAGGATGTTAGGAGGTTTTCCAAGTTAATTTGTAGTGGTGGAGGTGGTTATTGTGGTCTTGGTTGTGCAGGTGGAAATTATTGTTGTTGGGCCTCATAAAGGGTTGTTGTGGATATGTCAACTGATGTGGTCTCAGGATAGGGTTCATTTGTGGATACCTTGGTGGTCCTTGGTTATGGAACTGAGTTTGACTATTATGTTTCTAAAAATATACTTGATTTTTTTGAGGTTATTGTTGATCATTCCACTACTAAAAAATGGTTGTTGTTATTGCTGCTGAAATGGTTGACTTTGTTGATTGTAATTAACATAATTACAATTCTTTGGTTCCTCATATCCTATTTTGCATTCTTGATACTAGTGTGGTTCACCACATATCTCACATGACTGGATCTCTATAACTGGGGTAGGAGGGGGTTGTTTGGTTGGCATTTGAAATGACTAAATCTTCTTGGTTGGCACTTCAACTTACACTAATAACCAGGTGGTCTCGTCAACTTTTTGGATTTCACATATTGGTGATCCATGGTCACTTTTCCACAGACTGGCATTGTGGGATACTTCATCCAAAATAGCTCTTCCTGCATCAAGTGTTTTGAACATCAGACCTCCACCAGCATCAGTATCAACAACTGTTTGTGCCATTGGACGGAGTCCTTGATAAAAGGTTTGCATTTGAATCCAAGTTTCAAGTTCGTGATGTGAAAATTTCCTCATGAGTTCTTTGAATTTATCTCATGCTTCCCATGCGGATTCTCCATCTGCTTGTGCAATGTTTTGAATGTCATTCTGGAGTTTCCATGTTCAGATCGGTGGAAAGTATTTATTTAGAAAAAATTTTGTGAGCTCATTTCAAGTCATGATTGACTCAGGAGCTTGTCTTTTGAGCTAATATTTAGCTCTATAGCTTAATTAAAAAGGAAATATATGGAGTCTTATTACGTCAGAAGAAATTCCCTGGTTTTGAAAGGTATCTCAAACCTCTAGGAAACTGGAAATATGTTCATATGGGTCTTTTCTCTAAAGACCACAAAAATTGTCCCATGTTCTAGATCATATGGATGCGTCCAGGCTTGATTTCAAAGGTATGAGCTTAAATTGGTGGGCGAATTATGCTTGGCATTGCACCATGGGTTGATGGCAATCCATAGTCCATGATGGTCATTTTAGGGTGCATCGGGTGTTCTCCCAATATGATTTGATGATTTGGTGGGTTGGGTCCTTCATTATGATGTTGCTCATCCATTTTTGACTAGTGGAGTGAAAGCATATGCCTTTAAATATTGGGATCAAAGACCAATGGTTCTTATGATTCAAGTTTCCTTGATCAAGTCAAAGGACCTTGGTACATGCACTGAAGATGAAGGTGAAAACGCAAGGGAATCTGGAAACAAAATACAGAAAAAAGGGTGAGGGAAAGGTAATCCTAAGTCTTATAAAATCAGATTTCTTCTATGAAATGGTGTTGTCTCCTGGGAAACAGTGCCAGAAATTTTATGGTCTCTTCATGGTAGTGTCTTTACTTCCTATGAAGTGAATCAAATTTTAATTTATAATTTGTCCCAAACTTTCACCAACTACTAAGATGTAGTGTAGTGGGAGTATGGGGTCAAATACATAAGGAAACTGTTGTTAAATTTCAAGAGGATCTGGTTTTTAAACTTATAAGGGAGTCCTTTCTAGAAGTATTTTATTTGGGAGTTTTTTCTAAGTTCTATTTTGGGATTACTTTAAATGATAAATGAGGGGTCGGGATCAAGTTTAGTATCTGAGTGAAGGATTCCCTTTAATTCTAACCTTATAAAGATCTTATGTCTTAGTCTGTGAAGAAAATAGGGGTCACTAGTTGACTTTGGTCTTAGCCTTCTAGTCCTACCTAGGAAATAGCTATTCCATGGTCGGGAGATAGCGATAGCCTAAGTTCATTAAGTTTGAATTCTTCAGTGCAAAAATCATTCTAAGCTAGTGGTCATAGTTCAGTATACTCCAATTAGGATAGGGTTTTTTATTTGATTGTCCCATGGTCAGGGACGTTCACATAAATGGGGTAGGCCTTGAATTAATATCCTAGTTACTACTTTAATTAGAATTTACAAGTTTAGAATTAAAGGTGTATTTAATTATGCAGATACATCGAGCTTGATCGCTACCCCTAAGAAATTTATCTACTCATTAGGGATAGTGGAACAATAAAATAAACTAGATAAATAATGATTAATATAATTATAATAAAAGAGATTATAGGATGAAAAATATGAAACATGCATAAGAAAATTATAAATTAAACCAAATTAATTACTTGAGATAGAAATCTAAATTGAATTCTAAGCACAGAATGGGGAAAAGAAGGTGTTGAATAAAGTAAGATCCACAACTCTTGTATCAAAAAAAATGCAAAAACTATGAATAAATTGGGTTTTAAAAGGGAAAGAGTAATAATAGATCGTAGGGGATCGATAGGGGAGAAGGAATAGATCTTCTATTTTTTGTTAAATGCTCTACCGCTCTGCTGCTTATATAGGCATTTTTGGTCATGATGTGTACCTATGTTACACGATGTGTACCCTAGATCCATGTCATTTTCCTTCGGATCTCCAGCATGGCTCGCGGTTCTCACAGATAAGGATGTTTGACTAGGTACACGACGTGTAGAAGTGGTTCATGACGTGCACTCTTCATCTGGATGGATTTCACATGGAATCCTCATGGCTTTCTCTCTAACCAGTTTGATTGGTGTCATGATGTGACCGGTCTGGACACAATGTATAGTATCTTTTTTCTTCTGTCTCTGTGGCATGGTCATGACTTGGATTCATGGCTTGAGTTAGACTATGATCCTCAAATACACGATGTGAACTTCATCATCATGATGTGTACTTGGTAGGTTTTTCACTTTTTATACCTTTTCTTTCTTGGAAACCTGTGAAGCTTTTATTCCTATAAAATTAGACACATACCATGTGCATTATCGAATAATTAAATAAAAAACTATGAATAAATGACAGAAAAGTATATATACAAATTAGGCTTATCATATATCATCCTATAGATTTTTTAATACCATGGATAACCTATGTTAAACCTTTGGACTCATAGATTGAGAAGAAGATGTCATGATTTAGACATCCTATAAATGATTCTTCATGAATATATCACTATGATTAGTGTTTCTCACATTGTGCTTTGTATTTTTGTCAATGGTTAGAATCAAAAAGATTATACAAGTAATGGTTATATGGTTAATGATGAAGATACTACAAAAGATAAATGAAAGGAAGGAGGTATTAAGGAATAAGATGATGAAGTGTAGTTAATGGTTTAAGAATGAAGTGGAATGATTAAAGTGCTTGTGTATTTGGATTCAAATATTATTTTATCAATTATGCTCTAGTTATATAAGTATTATACTACAATACTTATTCTTTAAGGATTTGGAATAACATGATGAGTAGTATTGGTAACCAAGAAAAGTGATTTTGTGGCAAGTTGATCATCTAGAAAACACATGATTGAGGGAAGATAACCCTTAATATATTCTTGATGTTGAGATAATAATGATAAAGATATGTTTATGGGATAGTATTGGTGACCATGGAAGTATTTAGTGATTTTATGGTTTATGTTATCTTTGTTGGTTTTACTACATGTTTGGATTTAAGGAATATATTCAACAAACTGAGATTTTATTTTTGAAAACATGCATGTTTTCATTAAGGTTTTAAGGTGATTAAGGTATTCATATATTTGGTATGTGACAATATGAGCTATATTATGTTGTTTGGGGAAAATTTAATATTCAGCTGATTTTGTAAATTTAATGACCTTCCTTATAAATTTTTGGTCTTTGAATTTGGACAAACGTATTTTGGATGAGTCTTAAAATTAACTACTCATAGAATGGAATAAGTTGAACATTGGATATTTTTGTTTGAGGTTAAATTGTGATTTATTATATTGGATATCATGTGATAACCATTTTGGTTTTAGTAAAAATTTAAAGGATTAAGTAATTACTTGTGGATCTTATGATTAATTATAGTTCTTTAGTCATAAAAAATCATCTTGAACATCATTTCCTGGTGTAAAAGATGAAGTGAAAATAGATTGAAGCATAAACAAAGGATTAAATTATTCTTATGACATGGAAAGTAATCAAGTAAGTTTATTTTCTAAAGTGATTATCTATATAGTAAAAGAATCCTTCAACTATAGAAAAGGGATTTTGGAGAAAAAACATTATTCGTTTACTTTTCTTTCTAATAAATCACTGGTCTTTTAACCGATCACATATTTATGGTTTTGTGGTGGTTAACTTTCTAATGAACACGTTCTCTATCACACTCCATCAGAAATTGATAGTTATATTTCTCTTTCATTTCCATGTTTTCAATTTATGTTAATGTTCTTCTATTCTAAATCCTAATTTTGTGGTGACCTTCACATTTCCTTTTCTCTCTTATTAAGAGGATGTGTTATTAACCCTATTTCTGATGTGGGTTTCCCAAAAAGGAATTTTTAATTTTCAACCTTTGATTTTTGAAGTGAAATTTTAAATTTTGAAAACATAATTTATTGAAGGAGGGTATAATTTAACACCCCAATATTTTATGATATGTATCTCTTTAAAGTTAATCTTTTTTAAGGCTAATGTTGCATGCAGCACCCAAATTAAACGAACAATGAAATATTATTATAACCAAGACGTTAAATTGAAGAAAATGAATAGTATTAACCACATTATGAAATTTATATATTATATTTTCTATATAATTTTTAACATTCATATTATGTGTTTTATAAACATGATATAAAAATAAATCCACTTTTACGCATAAAAAGTTGTATTTTTCTAAAGGCATTTTTCCACCTTTTGATAACTCACTTATTTTAAAACTAAATTTTGAAATTTTTATAAATTTTATTTGAAAAATTAAAATTCTTATTTTAAATAGGAATACTAAAATTTATTTTTTTTCTAATTTTTTGGTATTTTTCTGATAATTTTCATGTTTTGATGAGTAGTGAAAAATACTGAATTTTAATTGAAAATAGTTTTTTTGTCTAAATAATTTATAATATTAAATTATAGTTTTGATTGATTTTAAAGTATAATTAGATAAATTTTATATCATTTAATATAATTTAGGTAATTGGAATCAATTTCTCATTTAATTTGGATATAAAAACATTTCAATCTTTTTAATGTTTTTACATTAAAAATCAATCTTCTCGTTCCGTCTACGAGATTAATTTTAAATTAATTTTATCTAATTATATCTTTTTAATTTTTAAAAATGGATTCCATATTTTTAATAATAAGGTCAAAATTTATTAAATAGGTCCCTTTTATTTTTCTCCAATATGAATAGTAACTTTAATAATGTTAATTACCACGATTAAGGGTAAATTGTGTAATTAAGGATAAAAATAATATTACAAATATTATAAAAATACTATAAAACTAGTCCTAATTTTATTTAAGGATTAATTTTCGACTAAAATAAACCTTGGGATAATTTTATGATCTATTATAATGACTTGTATGATTTTAAGTCATTTATAGTATTTTATTTTAAATAAAAGTCAAAGATATCATAATTTTGTTTTTAACAAGTTAAATATTTTAATATGAGGTTACATAGATAATATATTAGACTATAAATAGTATTTTTAAATATAAAATGTTTATATTAATCATTTCAATTTATTTTTAATTTTTAGAAAAGAAATAATTACCTTAAAGGCTTGCACAATGATGATACAGTAATTGTTTAATTAATGAAAATATCAAATAAATGATATTAAAAATATTGAAATAAATATAATTTGAGATAATTAATGTTATCCAAGAATTTTTTAGAAAACTTTTACATGTTAGTTATGTGTTACAAGATTATTTTTAAGATATATTTTTTTATTGATTTTTTTAAAAGTCAAGTAATGAATAGTGTCAAAATTGATATTAATGTTATTTTAAAATAAATAATATTTTATTAAATGATATAAAATTATAAAAAAATATAAAATTCATAAAAATGAATTTTATAAGGTTTTAAATTTCATCAATTATCCATTTATGGTTCATTTGTTATTTTATAGTAACAATATTGACACTCAAAGAGTAAAAATCCATGTTGTCATGGTAAGAGTTAAAGAGATTCAATAAGGGTTAAAACCAAAAGATAAGGGTAATAATGTGACCTAAACTTATCTAAAAATAATTGGATCAATATTATTCTACCATTGTCACCTTAATATCTAATTGGAGTTATTTAATGGACACTTTTTCATGAAAATAAGTTATATAGTATTTAAATCAAAGATAGTTACAAAATGTCACTCTCTTTGTATTTAATAACTTTTATATGTCCATATAGGGAAAAATAAATATATGAATGGAAATAAATTTATATTTTGATTTTAATGAAAACGAATTCATTATTGAAATTTAGTTTTAATTTTTAGAAATTATATAATTACCTTAAATACTTCTTAAATGGTAAAATAATATTTATTTAATTAACATAAAAATAAAATAATTGATTTTAAAAGTATTAATTTTGATAAATTTAGGATGAGTTAATGTGTATAAAAAAATTTATAGATCTATAAGGTATATTAGATATTTTTGAAATCATTAGATTATAATTTCTACTTTTTTATGTATTTGAAGTCAAATTAAATGAATAATATCAAATCTAACAATAATGATATTCTATTGAATTAAAATATTTAAAAATCACAAAAATGTTAAATAATAACAAAGGGGATAATATATGGTCTAAAATTTCTTCTCATATTCATTTATATTCCATTTGGAAGTCTTTGGATCTAGAATTTCCTTATTATATTTTAATATTTTGAGGATTTTTGAAAGTATTGCATGCCTTAATTATAAAATGGAATCCTATCCCTAAATTCCTCACACCAATTTGAGTCTTATAGATCGACCAACCCCTGACCATTTATCTTATAAACATATTTAGTTAAGTTTTAGAGGTTCTAGTCCTTCCAAAATACCTACCCTACATCACTTAAGAAGAGATTAAAGGAAGTTTTCCAAAGAAGAGGTAATCGTCTTTATTAACTCTTTCAAGTTTGTTTCTTATTCCACTTCCTCTAGATGTGTTGTTTCCATGATAAAGTAATAAATCCAGTATCATATATATTTTTATATTTTATTATGATTATGGGACAACCATATTCCACCTTTTATCCATCCTATGAAAAATGAAAGTATCGTGTGTGTGTGTGTACGACTTACCATCTCCACGTCATGGTATAATTTGTTTTTTTATCACCACTTTACTTGGATAGTTATAATGATGAAAATAATGGATATATATAATAAATATGACATGATATTGATTCTAAAAAAATTAATATACCGTACAATTTCTCACCCTTTCACCATTAAGGGAATGACATTGTCTCTCGTGTGTAAGTATGGTCTTCCATCTCCATAATGTGATGTGATTCATTTTCCATGTTCACCATTAAAGAGTTATTATAAGAATATATGTAATTAATAATATGATATCTATGACCTTAATATCATTTTTGAGATGATGGAACTATATCTTATGTATTAGAACCGGAACTTACACGACAAAACATACATAGGAAAATGAAGTAGTTAACACCTGAAACAAGGGTAATAGTGAAATATTATTAACAAATGGGTGATAAGATGGTATAAGAGGATCATATATGATATTATAAATATGTATATGGTTATATTATAAATTAATAACATGATTTAAACCATTATATAGGAGGTTAAAGCATGTTAAACTAAAGGAAAGTGCAAGGTAAGGGTTCCTCGTCTTACCTTTACTTCTGTGAGACATATGTCATATTCACCACTTATTTATTTTATGTGGTGTAAATACTATCCCTTTTGATATATTATATAATTAATATCTTTTTATTCAGGTTATATAATATTTTATTTTTTGTTATTTCTTTCATGGGTCATATGATTCAATTGATTATAAAGTGGTAAGGGTTTTTCTTGTCTCACTTTTATTTCTATGATATATTCATTATTCACCACAAATTTATTTTTTATGGTGTACTGCCCTTTTGATATATCATATCATTAATTTCTTTATCTTAGTGTTTTTAAATGTTTCATTTAATAATTATTTACTTTTATGTGGCTTATGATTCAAATATTTCAAAGTGGTATGGGACACTTTAATTGAAAAATATATTTTTAAATAAATTATTCTATATATGAGGAATGCTTTGGACATGTAAGACAAGGGTTGAGGGTTAGTTAATGAAATCCCATAGATGCATCAGTAGTATATTGTGATAAAATTAGTTTGTGAAAAACCCTTTGTGTTTTTTTTCAATAAGAATCAGATGGGTTTCTACCCACAGACTTAAACTAGCAAGAGGATTGATCGTGACAGTAACTATCTAGAGGATATATCTTGATAGTTCAGATGTATAACATTATGAATTTCCTGTATTTTTTTTATTACTATCCATATTATTTTCACTATGACAAAATCTATAGATGCATTTTCATTCTTACTTTATTGATTACATGGAATGTGTGTTTAGTTATTTACATTACTATATTGATTATGCTCATTGATTAAAGTTAGCTTCCGTTGTACTTTACTCTTATTGAGCATTTGATCTCACCCCTTTATTATGTTTTATTTTCCCCAGGTTTCTAAGAAGCTTATTATGACTGATATTTAGGGTTAATCTAGGAGAATAATGGTGTTCTTCAAATATGCTTGCATGGGATTGCTGAGTGGTCTTGCATTGGGGATGGTGGTTGTTGTTTATGCTTGGAAGAGGCGGATCCTGTTTTTTTCTTGGGGTTGTTTGGGTGTTATGTTGAACTTTATGGTTTCTCACTTTTCCTGCAAAAGTGTTTTTATTAATAAAAATAATAATTTTCAATAGTATAACAATGTAATGAATTAAGTAATTGGCTTTAGGATACTAGAGTCGGGGTATTTACAACAAAATCTTCATCACTCACCTCCTTGGCAAATCAGGCATTGAGGATTCTTGAATGTAAGATTTTTGTTCATGGCATAGCACAACCTGAAGGCATCCAAACCACTCCAGGAATTTACTATCAATGAGGAGGTTATCTTTATCCAATATTGATTATAGGGATAGTTTGTATTATTATTTTTTATTTTATTCTACAATTAAAGAATAGATTATTAGTACTTTTTTATTACAAATTATGTGAGAAATAATAAATTAATTAATTTTTTATTAAATATCTCACTATTTTATCAAGTCCCAATAACCCCCACATTGAAATAGGAATGTCTATTTGCTAGTATATTCTAATGTAAAGGATCCATATTCCCCTTTACATAACCCCAATGAAGATTAAAAATCTACTTGAAGGTATTTAGGCCGGGAGGTCTTTTCCAACTGTGGGTTTGTATCTCCTTGATCTGTTGAGTGGACTCTGCTATCCTGAAATCCTAAATTGTATTTTTTCAATGCTTTCCTCCAAGTAACATCAAGTTTAGTGAGAGATAATTCTCTTGATGTAATATGGTTAATTCAACTCATAAATTTATAAGAACTCTATGTTAAAAGTAAGTGTCCCAACAAGGGTTGGTCAAACACTTAGTTCTAAGGCTTTCATTTCTAATCAAGTAATGAAAGGTTAGGTTTGACTTAATATTTAATTGTGGGATTTAAATTTATTATTCAACAAAATTATCTTGTTTATCCTTTACATATCTTGTTAATATTAATTTAATATTACTTAATTAATTAACCATTTTGGATAAAACATTACACATGATTCATTTATTTAAATTTCATCTTTGCACATTAATTCATTCATTTATGTGATAAAGGTATTGCATCCGTAAAAATTAAATAATTCATATACATAATTAATTAATTAATTAAATGACCTATTCATGAGATTTATTTAATAGATGGTTTAGTGAGCAGACATTAAATTAACCTATGATATAGGGGGAATAACTCCTATTGAAAGTCTTGGCATGAGTTACAACATTCCACTTCTCCACTTGTGAAAAACCTATGTTGGCATCATTATGGTTTTGTCTTAAACTACCTCAACACACCTTGGAAAACTCCATTAATTACAAGTATTTATAACTCACACGTAGGTGAGGAGAACCAAAGGATTAGTTAAGGGGGATTACATAAGTATCCTTGGACACATATTTAATGACTCAAATTTTCCAGATTTTATTTTTAGAATTTATTTGGAAAAATTCTGAGATAAGGTGCTGAGACGGCGTGTGATTCTAATAGCTGGGATGCCTGAAATGTTTGTTTGAAAAATGTTAAGTTTTTAATAGCACGTTCACGTGAATTTTCTAAAAAAGTGAAATAACACTTAAATGAGTGCCCAGATCAGAAATATGAGGGCACCGTTGAGATCATAGCAATGTCTTTACCCTAGGCGCGACCTAATATTGGTCGGCGCAGGTCATCTATAGAAAAAGTCACAAGGGGTGTAACCATAAATAAAATAACTAAATAAAAATTATTTTCTTTTAAAATCCTAATAACTCATAAACGATAACTTGGATTGAAAATTTGATACCATCGTTGAGTTCATAAGGGGGTGTTTTCCTTAGGTGGGGCCTAACCTCGATCGTCATGGGTCGATGGTGAAAGTTAGATTGTGGACGTAGACGTCATTAAAATATCTAATAAAAATATTTTATTGAATGTTACATGTTGATGTAGCAGTGGTTTCCCTTTTTAATAATCCATGTTAGAAGAATTTAGGGTTATCATCATAAACTTATAATTCTCCTTAGGTAAAGATAAGGAATCTATCTCTCGACAATGAACATCGGTGGATCGAGGATCGATTACGACACAGACCTCTATTCTTCATCAATGACTAATCCAATTATCAAGTTAGGGTTTCGATCTCTTTGTGATTTTCTTTCCCCTTTTTATAATCAAACGATGAAAGCAGACCAACCCACGAACAAGTTGATACACAGTTCAGACTTTCTTGCGAGGTGGATAATTATTGTGGGATTAAATGGAATAGATCTTGGTGATTATTCTACTGTTGATTTCTTCATGATATTGCTAACATGAATGGATCAAGGCCGAATTAACAAGGCCAAGATCCATTCTTTGGGTGTTCATGTGCTTAATCCCTCCCCCCTAAATCTATCATGTTTTTTGTATGTTCTTCCACCTTTGAAACCCTATGTGAACAAATGATCATTTCAACCATGATCCATGGCGCAATGATCCGAGATAGAAGGTTGTGATCTACGACGGAATTGTGGAGGTTCAATGGGAGCCCAGCAGGCAGGCAGTAGTACATGACGGAGGGAATGATGAATAAAGGGCCACTAACAGGGTGGCTGGTGCTGAGGGCAGTGTGTGGCCCGGCGAGAGGCTGGGTACTGACAGGGTGCAAATACGTGGTCCCGCGAGATCGTGTCGGAGGAGGAGCCAGCGGTGGCACAGGCCACAGGTGGTGGACAGGCACCACGACAGAAGGTCGCGACAGTGTCTGTGATAGGACACAACTCAAAGGCCATGTCAGAGGAGGACCCCACGATAGTAGGGTCGTGGGACCAGGGGACTAGGACATGGTGCAGTCTGCGTTGAATGTGGTGGTCGCGTTGACCGGGAGCACATAGTCGAGACGTGCGCTGAAGGATTCAGACTTCATGTGGTGGGATGGGCAGGACAAACCAGGCTATGTTTCAGAAGCCCATCGGTCTAGCCCATAATTACTGAGTCGAGTAGGATCGGGAAAACCAGGCCGGGTTGGGTCAAACCTGGATCAGACCAGACCCTTTTTACTAAATTGGTCATATCTTTCAAATAGTGTGTCCGTTTGAAGATCTATTTACGACGTTGGGACCCTTCCGATGATAAAGTACTTTTGATATACTCTAAGTGGGTTTTGTGGAATTTGGTTTACGGCCTAATGGCTTGAGGAGTAGGTTCTCCCAGAACATGTGTGCTGCAAGTGGAATCCTGTGGTTGTTTGTGACTATGTGACTTGGGGGACTACTTGACCCATCAATGCTCCATGTTTCATCGATGCTCCATGCACCATCAACACTCTTTGTACCATTTACGCTTACACTCCATGCGTCATTGACTCTCCATGCACCATCAATGCTTTGTGCGCCATTGACACTTCTAGTTTCATAGAGACTAAGAGATATATGGACTACAGATGGAAATATTTCTCTTTATGCTTTAGACTTATACCTGTGTGAGATAACTATATTGACTATACTTCGTGTATTTTTTTTGCGGTGTACTTCATGTGTTTCCTTTATGGTTTACTTCATCTATTTTTTTTTGTAGTGTACCTTTGTGGTTTTGGGGTCCCTAATGAGTATTTTTTTACTCACCCTTGCACAGGCTATGCCCACATGTGTCATGTCTTGTATAGATGATCAACACTTTGATGGAGTCCCTAGTGGGCTGGGACCAGGTGAATCTTAGAGTGAGGCTTGACAGACGAGGTTTTCTTCAGCGACTTCAGACAATGGTTTCTATACCTACCCTTCAGGTAGGGTTTTCTGTGGATGAGATTTAGGAGCTTGTACTTTCCCTTTTTGGTTGGTCTTGTATTCTGGACCCGTTTACTTTTGAGTTTTTGTACTATCATATTCTGTTTTTGGTATCTTAGTGGGATGCATGCTTTTTACTTAGTGTTTTTAGTTCAGCACTTTTGGTCTTGGAGATGGTTGCATGTGTACAGGTACTTATGAAAATGCCTCCCATTTGTAGGATATGCCTACTCGATGCCAGCCTCCATCCCCAGGCCAATTAGAGGTAGGCTTGGGGTAGTCATGGCATGGAACCTGGGGGATGGGTCATGACAGAGTGGTATCAGAGGAGATCAGTTCTACCTAAAGGACTAAGAGTCTATGAGATTGGTTTTGGGGAAATAGTGTTGAGTGTTTCTAGTTCAGATTTTAGACCAGGGAATCCAGTATTAGTGCAGCGGTCGATGTATCCATACATAAGGACTTTAAATTCTACTTTTCCACTTGGTACATGTAAACACTATTTTTAGGGGGAAATAAATAGTACATACATCATATAGGATTGAGTGTGTTCTCATGTCCTTCTTGAATCAGTGTCATCTCACTGGGTATACTCTATTGACTGTGGTACATCTTGATCTATTTCAGGATGCCTCCACACTAACAGCCAGCCAGGATTCTGATGCGTGATCATGAGGATGATCTTCCTAGGAATGAGGTGTCGGTATAGGGGCTAGTACTAGAGATTTCACCTTCAAGTGGTGTACTAGTGATACTACCACCAGGAGAGAAGCAATTACTACCAACGTTACTGGTAGAGGATGCACGCAAGTTGAGTGTGTTTTATGAGTTCTAGAGGTAGCGACCTTCTAGGTTCAGGGGTGAGCCAGACCCCTAGGTAGCTGAGGATTGTCTGGAGTTGTTTACGTGTGTCTTCCGCCTAGTGAGGAAGCCTCTTGACCAGATGTTAATCCTAGCCACAAGTCTTCTACATGGATCAATGAGGATATGGTGTATATTAGTGATCTAGACGCAAGAGGAGATGACCCTCACTTAGATAGACTTCGAGTGTCTCTTTAGGGAGGAGTTCTTCCCAATGACATTATGCTCTATGCGTATACAGGAGTTACTACATCTGCAGAAGGGCGGCCAGATAGTAGCAGAGTACTCAGAGAGATTTACGGATCTTTCTCACTACTCCACAGATATGGTGCGGGACCCATTCTTTAAGTCCCAAACCTTTGAGTAGGGGATACACCGGGATATTAGGTCATCCATGATATCCCTTAGCATTCCGAAATATACTGTATTACTAGAGTGAGCACTACTAGTATAGATCTTTCAGGCAGAGCAGACACCGGCAGTGGGAGCTACCACCGGGCGTCAGGTAGATGATTCTTCGGTAGCAGGTAGTTGAAGGCTGATGTAAGGATCCAAGTGGATCAAAAAGTTCAAGGGACAACCCCAGGGCACAAGGTCAGTGGTGCGAGGCTTCCAAGGTAGAGCGAGTTAGGAAAAGGACAGGTTGTGTTACTTGTTCGGTGGTTGGGTACACATGGATCAAGATTTCCTGACTCGTCATACGAATAATCGTAAGATGGTAGAGGTACCGTCAAGGCAGAGGTGAAGGTAAGAATAGGGTGTTAATTCAAGAAATGGACGTGGAATAGGATTTGTATGGGCAGTAGGAGGTGGGATGAGGTTCAAGGTACTACCACCACCACCCCCATGTGGTCCACCACAGGATTAGGGAGCTATTAGATAGAGAGGAGGCTATATTTAGGCAATGGTGGATTATGACCCTAGTGCTTCAGATATTATTAGAGGTATGATCTATGTCTTTTCCACCCTAGTTGCAGTTTTGATAGACACGGGTACCAGTCACTCTTTTCTCTCTATGACCCTTGTTCGAGACATGGAGATTCCAATGGAACCGTTGACTCAATACCTACACTTAGATACTCCTATGGGAGGAGATTCAATGATCAAACATTGATGTCAATAGTGTTCCCTTACTCTTGGGGGGGAGAGTTTTGGTTGGTATCTCTTGGTGGAAGCATCGAGGCCTTACAATTCCATCCTTGGTATGGACTGGTTATCCATAGTCTATGCCCAGATTGACAATTTTAGGCACATGGTGTAGTGCTTTTGTAGATATAGGACCAAGTTTTCCTTTTTCAATGAAAATAAAACCCAAGAAGTTTAGGATAGACTCACACATAGGAGGGTGTAGAAGATCACACACCAGTTGGCTAGCATGACCCTCGGTACAATGAATGAGATGAGTCCTCAGTTTCCTATAGTGGTGGATGAGTACAAGGATGTATTTCTGAAAGATGTTCCATTATTACCTCCTCATAGGGAGGTGGAATTTTGCATTGATTTTTACCCTAGGATGGTACTGATATCTACACCTATATATCGGATGGATCCCATAGAGCTTTGTGAGTTAAGGGTATAGCTGGAAGAATTGTAGAGAAAGGGCTTCGTGATACCCAGTGTTTCACTCTAGGTGTCCCTAGTTTTGTTTTTCAAGAAGGAAGATGGGAGCTTGAGATTATATGTGTAATTCTATTGCCTGAACCAGGTGACCATGAAGAACAAGTATCCACTACCAAGGATTGACGACCTCTTCGATTAACTGAAGGGATCAAGGTGGTTCTCGAAGATATACCTCAGATTTGGCTATCACCAACTTTGAGTACATGATAAGGATATCCTAAAGACAGCCTTTAGATGTCATTATGGCCACTATGAGTACTTATTGATGTCATTTTTCATTAAGAATTCCCCATCAGTGTTTATAGTAATCATGAATAGGATCTTCCACCCTTACTTAGACTAGTTCATTGTGGTCTTCTTTGATGACATCCTAGTGTACTCAGCGTCTGAGGAGGAGCAAGCGATACACTTGAGGAAGGTCCTATGTACACTCTGAGAGCACCAACTTTACGAGAAGCTCTCAAAGTGTCGATTCTAGATACAAGAGTTCCACTATCTGGGACACATCATTTCAGAGGATGGAGTTGTAGTAGATTCGGTGAAGATTGAAGTGGTGCTTTCTTGGGAGCCACCCAAGAGTGTTATTAAGATGCAAAGTTCCTTGGGTTTGGCTGGATACTATTAGATATTTTTACCCAAATTTTCTAGGGTAGCAACACCCTTGAAGACCTTGACATAAAAGGGTAAGCCTTTTGTGTGGATAGAGAAGTGAAAGTAGTGATTTCAGGATCTAAGGGAGAGGTTGATGAGCACTTCCATCTTGAGATTACAGGAGGAGGGTGTTGAGTATGTGGTGTTTTGTGATTCATCAAGGATCATTCTTGGTTGTGTCTTGATATAGGTGTAAGTAGTGATTGCCTATGGTTCACACTAGTTGAGGAAACATGAGAAGAACTACACATCCCATGATCTGGAGTTGGAAATGGTAGTATTTGAATTGAATATGTGGAAGTACTACCTGATGGGTGAGTAGTTTACCATCTACTCTGACTACAAGAGTCTCAAGTATATCTTCTCTCAAAAGGATTTAAACTTGAGACAGAGGCGTTGTCTAGAGTTTCTCTAGGACTATGAATTCAAGATAGTCTATACTCCTATGAAGGAGAACATGTTGGAAAATGATCTCATCCAGAGATTGAGTTCACAACTACTAAATGAGGCATCAGAGCAATTATTCTCATTGTAGATATACTTTTTGGATAAAGATGAAGCAACTTATCTTCAGTCGATGGTGGTTACCCCTCTACTCTTTCAATGAGTTGGGGAGGCATAACTCAGAGATGCCGAATGTGATATTACATGTGGTCAGATGTCTATACGGCATGCCCTTGATGGATATTCAAAAGGTTTGGAGCACGTCATTCTCCTCAAAGGGTGCAGAGTAGTTCCAGTGACATTGCGGGAGGAGGTCTTAAGGGAGTTGCATAATTCCCCTTTAGCGGTACATACAGGAGTGCCAAAGATGTATCAAGACATCCGATGTCAGTTTTGGTGGTTGGGGATGAAGAATGCGGTGGCAGAGTTCATTTATCAATGCCTCACTTATTAGCAAGTGAAGGCTAATCACTAGGTTCCATAGGATTTGACTCAACCCCTTGAGGTGCAAGATTGGAAGTGGGATGGGATATCAATGGAATTCATGATGGGTTTACCATGAACATCTAGGGGACATGATATTATTTGGGTGATTATTGACTGACTCACCAAGTCAGCCCACTTCCTACTGATCCGTGAGAATATCTAAGTATAGATCTTGGGATGCCTCTACGTGTAGGAGATAGTTCAGCTTCACAGAGTTCCATCAACAATCATATCATATCATGATTATCATTTTAAATCACATCTATGGAAGGGATTACAAGAGGAATTTGGGACTCATTTTTTCTTGAGCATGAAATTTCATCCCCAAACGAATGGCCAGATGGAGAAAACCATCCAGGTTCTAGAGGACATGCTACATGCTTTCATCCTCGACTTTGGTCATATTTGGGAGGACCACCTAACTATGGTGTAGTTTTCATATAACAACATTTACCACTCCACTGTTGGTATGACATCATTCAAGGCCTTGTACGGATGACCATGTAGGTCACCATTGTGCTATACAGACCCAAGAGAGTCAGCACTCATGGGTCTAGAGTTGGTATGGGCTACCACTGAGAAGGTGTAGATCATCTAGGATTGGATGAGGACTGTACAGAGCTGAAAGAAGTCATATGTTGATAGGTAGTGGATGCCTTTGGATTTCGAGGAGGGAAACCATGCGTTCCTTCGGGTCTCACCTCGACGGGGATTGTGGAGATTTGGTCAGGCCGACAAATTATCTCTGAGATACATCAACCCTTTTCAGATTTTGAGTAGAGTTGTCAAGGTGGCGTACCACCTAGCTCTACCCCCACAGTTGCACCGAGTGCATGATGTCTTCCATGTGTCATAGATAAGGAGGTAAGTGCATGATCCATCACACTTCATTGACTAGGGAAATCTGGACATTGATGATGGGGTAACTTTTGCAGAGTACCCAATGGAGATTGAGGATCGACAGGAGTGTATCCTTTGTGGGTGTTTGATTCCTCTGGTGTGCATTCAGTGGTAGCACAGAAATCTTCACGAGAATGCTTAGGAGCAAGATGCTCAGATTCATACTCAGTAACCTAACCTTTTTGTTTAGTATCCCTTATTTTGTATTTTGGGGACGTAAATCCCTAGTGTGGGGAGAATGTAATGACTCGGATTTTTCCGATTTTTTTTAGAAATTATTTGGGAAAATTCTAAGACCAGGCACTGAGATGGTGTGTGATTCTGAAGCCCAGGGTGCCTAAAATGTTTGTTTGAAAAATGTTAAGTTTTTAATAGCACACACATGTAACTTTTCTAAAAAATTTAAATAACACTTAAACAAGTGTCTAGATCAGAAATCTGAGGGCACCATTGATCTCAGAGCAATGGATTTACCCTAAACACGATCTAACATTGTCCATCATGAGTTATCTGTAGAAAAAATCACTAGGGACGTAACCATAAATATAATAATTAAATAAAAATTATTTTATTTTGAAATCCTAATAACTCATAAACAGTAACTCAGATTGGAAATCTAATACCACCGTTGAGTTCGTAAGGGGGTGTTTTCTTTAAGTGTGGCCTAACCTTGACTAGAATGGGTCGAGGGTGAAAGTTAGATTTTAGATGTAGACATCATTAAAATATTTAATAAAAATATTTTATTGAAGGTTATGTGTTGATGTAGCAGTGGTTTTCCTTTTTAATAAGTCATGTTAGAGGAATTCAGAGTTATCGTCATAATATTGGAATTCCACTAAGGCAATGAGAAGGAAGTTATCTCCCGACAACGAACGTCGGCGGATCGAGGATCAACGATGACATGAACCTCCATTCTTCGTCAATGACCAATCCAATAATCAAGGTAGGGTGTCGATATCTTTTTAATTTCCTTTACCCTTCTTATAATCAAATGACGAAAGCATACCAACCCATGAACAGGTTGATCTATGGTTCTGTTGTTCTTGCGGGGTGGATAATTATTGTGGGATTAAAGGAAATAGATCTTGGTGATTATTCTATTGTTGGTTTCTTTGTGATACCACTAACATGAATGGATCAAGGCTGAATGAACAAGGCCAATATCATTTATTTGAGTGTTCATTTTATTAATACATCCCTCGTAAATCTATCATGTTCTTTGTGCATTATTCACCCTTTAAACCCTACACGAATGAATGATCATGGTGTAACGATCCAAGACCAAAGGTTGTGATCCGTGATGATATTGCAGAGGTGCGACGAGAGAATAGTAGGAAGGCAGAGACTCATGGCGGAGGGCACAATGAATGGTGGGTCACCGGTAGGGTGGCCGGTGATGAGGGCAGTGCGTGACCCGGTGAGAGGTAGGGTTCCGGTGAAGCACACAGTCGCGGTCTAGAAGGACCGTACCGGAGGAGGAGCTCGCAACAGCGTGGGTCATGGGTGGTGGAAAAGCATCGTGGCAGGAGTCCATGGTGGTGACTCAAAGGTCGTGTTAGAGGAGGAACCCATGGTAGTAGGGTCGTGGGACCAAGGGGATCGAGACATGGTGTCGCCCGCATTGAATGTGGCGACTGTGTTGACTGGGAGTGCACGACCGAGTCATGCGCTAAAGGATATGTCCCACATGTGGTAGGCTGGGCAGGGTGAATAGGGCCACTTTGGCAGTCCATCGGGCTAGACTGCATGGTCTAACATCCCATCAGGTTCGGACCAGTTTGGGTCAGGTTGGGTTGGGCAAACCGAGTCGGGTTGGGTCGGACCCAAACTAGACCCTTTTTACTCAATTGGTTGTATCTTTCAAACCATGTGTCCATTTTATGGTCTGTTTACAGCGTTGGGACCCTTGCGATGAGAAATTACTTTTGAGATACTCTAAGTGAGTTTTTGTTGAAGTTGGTTTATTACCTAATGGCTTGAGAAGCAGGTTCTCCCGAAACAAGCGCACTACGAGTGGAATCCTATGGTTGGTTGTGACTATTTGACTTGGGGGATTGCTTGACCCATCGACGCTTCGTGCACCATTGATACTATGTGCACCATCAATTCTCTTTTCACCATCGATGTTCTGTATGCCATCGATTCTTCATGCGCCATCACTGCTCTGAGTGCCTCCGATGTTCCGTATGCCATCGATGCTCCATGTGCCACTGACGCTCTGTGTGCCACTGATACCCCATGTTTTATCGACTCTCCATGTGCCATCGATGCTCTATGCACTGCTAACACTTATAGTGTCATAGTGACTGAGAGATCTATGGACTACAACTAGAAATCCTTCTCTTCGTGCTTTAGACTTATACCTGTGTGAGCTAACCATATTGATTGTTCTTCGTGTGTTTCCTTTGTGGTGTACTTCATGTATTTCTTAGTGGTGTACCTTTGTGGTTTCAGGGTCCCTACTGAGTATTGTTTTACTCACCCCTATATAGACTATGCCCACATGTGTTGTGTCTTGTGTAGATGATTGATGCTTTGATGGGGTCCTTGGTGGATCGGGACTAGGTGGTTCTTAGAGAGAGGCTCGATAGACAAGGTGTGCTTCAGTGACTTCAGACAGCAGTTTCTATACCTACCCTTCAGGTAGGGTTTTATACAGATAAGATTCATAAGCTTTTACTTTCCCTTTTTGGTTGGGATTGTATTCTGGCCCCGTTTACTTTCCATTTTTTGTATTATTGTACTCTGTTGTTGGTATCTTAGTGGTATTCATGCTTCTTAGAGTTTTCAATTTAGCACTTTTGGGATTGGAGATGGGTGTGTGTGTATAGGCATTTAGGCAAATGCCTCCCATTATGGGATATTCCTACTCAGTGATGGTCACCAGCCCTTGGAATATTGGAGATGGGCTTGGGTTGGTCGTGGCACAGGCATCAGGGGATGGGTAGTGACAATATAGGTCCTATATAATAATGGAGGGATGGATGAATCACAAACCATCACATTTAACTGCCTGCAACTGATAATAATAAAACCTTAGATGACACTAAATGGCAACAGGGGTTTAATATAATCCCTAATATTTCTAAAAATATTAGAAGATCAACTAGGCATAAAGGCTCAAATAGTAAGAAAAAAGGGAGTTCTAACTCCAAACGCAGGTTTAAATGAAGATATTATATTAGAACTATCAAGGTATTGAAAATCATGACACCTTCATTATTTTACAATGAATGGTAAATATTCAAAATCCTTTAGTTTTTTCCATTGTTGAACCTAAGATCACTTTTTCCACTGATTTAGTTCACTTCAGTCATTTTGGATACACCTTTATAGGTGCATGTCAAAGCATCACAAATCTGGATACTCTTTGTATTTTTGCTCAATCATCTTTGTCTAATGTTAATATTTTTCATATCACTGATAAAAGTTTCACTTGTGATTTTTTGATTGATTGCACGCATCTTTTTTGTTCCTTTATTTATGCTATGAATAACTATCAAGATAGGAGGACTCTTTGGAATGACCTCTTTCTCTTGAGTTCTCATATTCACTTTCCTTGGTTTGTTGTTGGAGATTTTAATTCTATTCTCTCATCAAGTGAAAAACATGGACAACTCCACTAAAATATATCTATGAAGGAATTTAAAGCTTCTTTGGAAAACACCGGTTTAACTGAAATTGCTTTACTCGGTGCCAAATATACCTGGTACAGGAATCATTATAATAGAGTTGTTGTGAGCAAACTCGATAGAGACTTCACTAATGACCATGCCTTAGATAAATGGGACACCATTTCCAGCACCACCCTCCCGAAAATCCATTCTGACCATCATTCTATCTTGGTCACTATCTCTTACAAAATTATGAAACCTCCTCTTCCCTTTCGATTAAACAATGCTTGGTTCTCTGACCTTGAATGTTGTAGGCTCACTAACTTTATCAAATTCAAAACAATAACACTAACTTGGATTTTGTTTCGGGTCATAATCACAAAATTAACATTACTTTGAAATTTAATTTTCTTCTCACTTTCAAGGACAACATTTATAAGAAAACTCTTAAAATAAAATGGTTAACTGATGGTGATAGAAATACCAAATTCTATAATTCCTTGCAGAGAGTCTGAAAATCCTGCAGACCTCTTGCCTCCCTCAAAGATGGGTACAACCTCTTGGATAAAGAATAGAGAATAGCCAATCATGTTGTCTCCTATTTTGAGCCCTTTTTAATGTCCCAGGCATTAAAAAGACCTCATTCATGATATCATTCCTCACATTGTCACTGATGTGGATAACACTTTCCTCATTGGTGTTCCTCTTGATCATGAAATCAGAGACACTGTTTTTATCCTGAATTCTAATAGTATCCCGGGTCCTGATGGCTTTAATAAAGGCTTCTATTAGAATTATTGGGATATCATTCAATTTTATGTTTGCAAACTTGTTAAGCATTTCTTTTCTAGTGGTTTCCTACCACATGGGTTGAATAAAAAATTTCTTACTTTGATTCCCAAGGTAGACAGTGCCTCTAAAATTCACCTCTTTAGACCCATAGCCCTTATTAACACCCTCTATAAAATCATCACCAAAATTATTACAAATGGACTCGCCTCTATTACATAAAAAATTATCTCCTGTAATCAATTTAGTTTTTTCAAAGGTAGATCCATCCATGAATACATTTGTCTCACCTCTGAATGCGCTAATATGTTAAATAATAAAAATAGAGGTGGAAACATTGCTATACAACTTGACATTAGAAAATCCTTTGACACAATGGATTGGGACTTCATATTCAAAGTTCTTCATGGTTTTGGATTCAATAATATCTTCATCTCTAGAATCAAAACCCTTTTTTCTCAGCCCACATTTCCATCCTGATCAATGGCTCTCCTAGAGGATACTTCAATTACACCAAGGGTGTCAAACAAGGTGACCCCTATCTACAATCCTTTTTTCTATTGTAGAGGATTATTTAAGTCATCTGATCACTCGACTGGTTGATCAAAATAAACTTAAACCTATTCATGCTTATAGGAATGTGAATTCTCCCATGCATCTTCTTTATGAATATGACATCATTTCGTTCCTAAAGGGTGATATAAACAACATCAAAACTCTCAAATATACTCTCACTCTCTATGAGGAGGTATCGGGTCATGTCATTGGATGGAACAAATATTTCATCTATTTTGGAAAAAACTTTCCGATTAGTAGAAAAAATACCATCATTAATGAACTTGGCATTAAAGAAGGAACAATTCCCTTCAAATACCTTGGGGTCCCCATCTTTTGGGGAAGACCCAGAGCAATCTATTTTTCAAACATTATTGATCAAATTCTTAATCAGATTTCCACTTGGAAAGGTAAATCTCTCTCCATGTCAGGGAGAGTTTGTCTTTTCAAATCGGTCATTGTCTCTAAATTGGTCTACTCTATGATGGTCCATAATTGGTCAGCTAGTCTTATAAAAAAATGAATGTGCATATTAAAAACTTTGTTTGGATTGGCATCACTTTGGACATAAAAATGGTTACTATCCCTTGGGCTACTTGTTGTAAACCTTTAGACAAGGGTGGCCTTGGTATTAAAATTTTAAAACTCTTTAATGAGGCCCTTCAAGCCAGACTCACTTGGAACCTGATTCACAACAACACCCCCTTGATTTCTTTCATCAAAAATAGTTTTCTGGATAGATTGAATAAAGGTAACAAGAACTTCCTAAACTCTTCCATTTTTCCCTCTATCAGAAATATATTCATCAACATTATGAACAATTCTAGATGTATGGTCACTAGAAACTCCTCCATGAAATTCTGGTTAGATAACTGGATTGGTGCTCCTCTTATTTCTTTATTTCCTCCTGATCATTCCCCTGAATATATCAACAACACTATTAGAAATGTTCTCAATTCCCATATTGATACTATCCCTGATAGTGTCATTCACATTATTGATAATTATCACTTTTCTGCCTCGGAGGATTTTCTAATCTGGGAACTTTCTCACAATGGTTTGGTAAATTTCAAAAACTTCTGTAATTATTATTTTCATAAATATGATAATGAATTTAAGTGGATTAAATTTTTTATAAGTCTTGGATTAAACCTTCAAGACTCACTCTTATTTGGCGTCTTACCTATAACAAGGTTCCCATTGATTCTTGTTTGCAAATTTTTGGGATCCATCTTTGCTCAAAATGTTGCCTTTGTAACCAACATAGAGAAGATACTAACTATTTATTTCTGTCTTGTTCTACTTCTACTGCTCTTTGGAACTATATTTTTGACATTTTTGATTGCAGATGGATGATTCTTAACTCTATCAATGCACAGCTAAAATGTTGTGTGATTATGGAGAACTCCAAACAAATTAAAAATGTGTTTCTTTCTGGGGTGGAAGATCTTATTCATGTAATCTGGTATGAAAAAAATGAAATTCTTCATAACAGTTGCTCACTTAACATTAATGCAGGTAGAATGAGGATTATCATCGCTATTCGTGAAGTTTCATTAATTTGGAAAGGGTGTTATGACAACTCTGTGGTAGATTTTATGATTATGTGTCATCTTCGGGTTGTTCCCACTTTCATCCATACGAGATGCACACTTGAGGTCTTCTGGAGGCCTCTGTTCTTAGGGTGGATTAAAATCAATGTGGATGGAGCCTCCAAAGGAAATTCAGGCCTTGCGGGATGTGGCGCTGTCTTCAGGAATCATCTTGGTCAGATCATAGGGTGATTTTTTGAAGGTTGTGGTTCTGTAACATCTCTGGAAGCCAAAATGTTGAGTGTGATTCATACCATTTCCTTTTCCATGCAATGCGGTTGGAACAATTTTTGGATTGAAAGTGATTCTACTATTGTGGTGTGGGCCATTTGGAACGAAATTACTCATCTAGCTTGGTCGATTACTATGCGTTGGATGAATTGTCTTCGTTCCCTTCAAGACATCAATTTCATTGCAACTCATACTTACCATGAAGCGAATATGGTGGCTGATGGACTCGCCAATAAAGGGGTTGCATAGAACATAACCTGATTGGAGGACCTCCCGGACAACTTGCTTCCTCTTCATGTGAAAGATTGTAATATGATCTCATCTTTTAAACTCTTGTGAGATCTTCTTTTTTAATAAATTTTGATTTAGTCTTTTGACCAAGTGCCACCTTCTTTAAAAAAAATAGACCATCACATTTAATTTAATAATAAATAATTACAAACTTATGCAATAAATTAAATTTTATAAATGTCAACTCATACATTGGTCTTGGTCTATCTCATGAACGATCATACATGCAATGTATATGAAAAGTAAATGGATAACATTCATTTCTTTATCTGGTCTTTATTATTAAGAAATATGTGTTTGTATTTATTAATTAATTTCATTCCATCTTAATGATCATCTAAATACTCTTAGAGATTACCATCATAAATAAATTAATGAAAAATAAACAGAAGAACCAATAGTTATAGATTTATTACAATAAATTAATTGATCATTTAAAATTATTTAAAACCCTTATTAAATTTTAAAACACTTAAAGTGTCAATCAAAACAATAAGTTTTTTAATGTTGTAATTGTAAATTTAATGTAATTTAATTCTGCTAGTAATTGGGATACTACACGGCGTGTATTATCTAGTTACACATCGTGTACTTGGGTTGTCGTGTATCCAGGTTACACGTTTGGGGATTTGGCATGTTGACTCATCCAGACTACACAGTGTCTGCATGGAAGCTACATGTTGTGTATCTAATTTTTGTGTGCCTGAGATATTCATCAAGGTCTTTGATGTGTATCTTGGTGGGATCACATGACATGCACAATCCAACTATATGTTGTGTATCCCTTGTGCCATATGTCTGTTGTTCTTTCTAAATTTCTCATCATGTATTTTGAACACAGGGAATGATGAACTACATGGTGTTCACACTGCATATTTTTCACATATATCATAAATACTTTAGGCTATCAGTCTCCCATGGTTTGACCGTGTATAATAACCACATGGAGTGTGCAATTTACATCGCTAACCCATGAAGACTACACGATGTATACGCCATATACACACCATGTATTCCAACATACCATGTGCAAGGTTGGTCGATCAACATGTGGCGTACATCGCATGTAATAATTGTGTATCATGCCATGTATTCTGTGGTATAGACAGATACAACATACTAGGTTACATGATATGTACTCTGACTATAAGTTTTGTAACCTCATCTCACCAAACAAAAATTTGGCAATTCTTGATGACATCTCTGGTTGTTCTTCATCTGTTCTTAGACCTTTAAGAAAATGAAACACTAAAAAAACATGATTAATCTGTCAATAACATATTAATTCAAAATGAATTAAATAATGAATAATATGAAATGAAAATTCAACCACAATTGTGTATAGATCAACAATCAAATAAATAATTATAAATTTAAATGTGACTACTTTAATATCACTTGTTAGTTCTTGGCATAACATAAGCATATGGCATTGGGTGATATTTTTTTTAATATTGAGTTGTATAAACCCCAAGTAAGGATCTTGCATGTCAATTTTATAATTAATTTATTTAATATCAGAAGAAATTAATTCTTTGGATTAAGATATTTCTTCGATGTGGATGTTGATCATCTGAAAATACTCTTTTGTATTACCTTCATTGCACTATAAGGATCCAAGGATATAATCCTTCTAACGGTGATCAACATGTGCTCATTTTATCTCCAAGAAATGTCAATCGATCTCTGGGTGCTAGCTCAGTGAATCAATTCTCTTGCTTTATTTGTGTTGATCGCTCATCCTTTCTTCTTGAAGGAATCTCTCTTGCATTTACCATTCTTGAGAGGGAGAGATAAGGAGGATTTGAGAGAGAATTATTTATGCACAATAATTTTCTATTTTTGATTTTTGGATTGTAGTGTCATGCCCTGTGAGTCACTTAGCGGTGCCCCAAGACGGTTAGTCACATAACCTCAAGCGTGCCTCCCCATATGCTAGAGGATACCAACTAATAGCAAGTACCTAGGGTGTGTTTGTGGGGAGACTATACCCTCATAGATTAGAGTGTAGCACAATGATAAAGAATAATAATAAGCAATGGAAACAAAATAAAAGGTAGCAGAATAAATGAGAAAGTGAAATCTAAATAATAAATAGATACAAAATGATGTTGATGATAATTTAGCTCTACAAAATTATCACATGAGATACAGGGGAGTAATCATATACCACATGCTATACAAAAACACACAAAATTCCAAAAAACATCACTATTAGAAGCCAGATGCTTCCCTTTATCCATAACTATAACCATGAAGTATACTTGGGTACCAAGGTAATCCCAAGAAGGGTGTAAAATATATTCAATAGGCCACCACCAATGGTGTCTAGATCAATCCATTTCGTACATATAAAATGAGCATTGTGCCAATAATAATAAATGCAAGACAATAAATAAATACATCGAACCGGGTTCCTCTTTGGATACTCTTCTGAATCTACCTGCTTCGATCTAAGATGGATGTCTCTAAATGAAGTAACCTGCACATGTATGAAATATGGTAAAGGGTATCATCATAAATAAATCATCAATGGCGGATCTTGCCTAAGCATGTGATTTGTATTGGTAGATGTATCCCAAGAAGTTTAGTTTCACATTCTTATTATTTAATTTAAGTGACATCTTTGGAATTTAGTAAAGGCAACCCAAGTCCATCTAAGGAAATCTATAAGGAACCTCAAGTATCTCTCTAGGGGCACTTCATATACCCAATGGCATGGGAATCTTTCCAAGGTGACTCATAAATGATATCCCAAGTATCACTCTCGGCAAGGTGTGAAAACAACTAAGTCCTCTGAGTTTGTCCTTAGTATCTCATGTAGGGGTTTAGGTCTCACTCATGGCATGGTATAACCATCTTTCCACCAAGACCATCCATGGGGTATCCCCTAGTGAATTGGTATCACTCATGTGTGTGTAGAGGAAACACACGGTGATCCATCCAAGGCATACCTAGTATCACCCCCAACATATTTAAAATTCTTTGAAAAAATCTTATTAAGGAACGAGGATCCTATCCAAGGTGCCCTTAAGTCAGGACCCATGTATCTCCCTTAGCGTATAGTGAGGGTATTATTTGGATATCAAGTTCATACCACTTAACAAGTCAACATTTATAACATGATTAACAAGTTATCCAAATCACTTAATCAAGCAATTCAATTATGGCATAGGGTATAGGGGCCTAACTCAAGGCCTACCATTCCTCTCAACTTAATTCACTACTCAAGGAATTTATCCCAAGGAAATACCCCTCAAGGGGTGTTTATACAATTTAAGATAAAGTTAAAATATACCTATAAGGTAAATCACACCCATTGGGGTGGCTTAAATCAAGGATACCAACCAAAGGGTTGATTCTCCACTCGATGGGGTCATATCAGGCATGCTAAATCATTTAATTTAATTTATTAAACTATTTAGAGGTATCACCAGTAAGGTTCAGTGCATGGAACAATAACGCATGTTATAAAAGTGAAAAAAATGAGGGAAAGAAGCTAGACCACCTACCTTAGGTTTGTAGTACTCTCCTCGTCCAGTTTCAGCCCGTGAATTGAGATAGAATGGGAGATATCGAAAGAATTTTCAAATTCAATAAAAATGGGTAAAATGATCTTGCACCAAAATATCACAAGATATGGAAATAGAAACATTTAAAAGAAGAAAGAGGAGTCGAGAGCTTACTGAGATGAGTCCAACGCATCTGACGGTGATGAAAATGGAGCTCGCACGAGGGAGATAACAAAATTCCTAAAGGAGGAGGGAGGTGCTTTAGGAGGATGTTGTTAGAGAAAAAGATGGAGGAAGAGGGTTTAAGGGGTTAAAAACATTTCAGGGGAAAATGGTCATATTTTGTTCATTTACTGGACTACATGATTTGGCCATGTGGTTAGCCAAACCATGTGCCAATCATGCGCTCCACACTGTCTAAGGGAACCCCTTGCACATGTTAGGTGCATGGTTTGACTAGTTGTGTGTAAGTTGTGTGTGAAGACACTATCACCCTATCTCTTAAATCCCACACAGTTGTGCACCTCGACTCACATGGTTTTATAAAATTGTGTGGTGTCCTACTCCCCTCTGAAATGCCCCACACGGTTAGGAGAAACCATGCAGGCTGAGATGCAGGGTTTCTACTAACCATGCGGCCTAGTCTATTTCTCCAAATCCAAGGGCTTCGGGCTTTGAACAATCTCCAGACACCCTTATGACCTTTGTGACTCCATTAAGTACCATTATAAGGGATAAATTAAAAAAAATAGGCTAAAAAACAATGATTCGTGCCTTCATGAAAAGTAGAGTCGTTACAACCTCCCCTCCTTTAAATAACTCATCCCCAAGTTTCCATTACAAGGGTGGTAAACATCATCTAAGAAGATTTCTGGCCACTACACACGTACATAGGCCTCTCATTCCCAAGACTCATCCTGAACATGGCCATACTGTCATAGCACCCGGACTAATGGAACTGACTTGCTATAGAGAGCCTTTGTGCTCTGATCAATGATACATATCAGATGCTTCTCAAAGGATACATTTGCCTCCAACATGATGTATTTGGGGTCAAAGGAATGATATAGGTCAACATGATACCAGAGAAGCTGCAATATGTGGAAGATTTTGTACATGTAATGATACCTATGAGTCAACTACAACTGATAGGCTATCAGCCTGAATCTCTCCACAATCTCCAAAAGCCCGACATAATGGGGTTATAGCTTACCCTATCTCTAAATTCGTCTATGAACCAATCTTGGTGAAACCCATAGAAAGGCCTGATGTCCCACCTCAAACTCCAAAGGTCGATGACAACGATTGGTGTAAGATTTATTCCTAGATTGAGTTGTAGTCATATGCTTCTGAATCAACTGTACTTACTCTGAAATATCCTGAACGAGATGAGGACCTAATTACGTTGCCTCACCTTCCTCTATCCAGCATAGAGGTGAACAACACAACCTACCGTAAAAGGTCTCATATGGATCCATCTGAATCATTGCCTAAAAGCTGTTATTATAGGAAAACTCCATAGAAGGTATGTGTTTTTTCCATGAACCTCCAAAACCAAGGACACATTCCCAGAGCATGTCCTCTAGCACCTGTATCATCCCCTTGGAGTGTCTTTCAGTCTTAGGGTGATAAGTTGTACTCTAGAGCACATGTGAATCTAGTGACTTTTATAGCCCCTGCCAGAACTATGATGTAAAGTGGGCATCTCAGTCTGATACGATGGAATGGGGAACATTGAGAAGGTGTAAAATCTCAAAAATATAAATCCTCCCAAGATCATCAATTGAGATGGTCTCTTGGATTAGTAGTAAGTGTGCGACCTAGGTCAACCTGTCAATGATCACCCCTAATGCATCACTGTCTCAAGGGGATCTTGACAATTTCATCAAGAAATCCATGGTGATGTCATTCGACTTACACTTAGGAATGGATAGAGGTTATAGAAGTCCAGAAGTTCGCTGGTGTTTTTCCTTCACCTACTAAAAGGTGGATCATCGAGTAATGAAATATACAATCTACCTCTTCATGCCTATCCACCAATACTGACAATGTTTATCTCAATACATCTTAGTAAGCCTTGGGCGAACTGCCCAAACAGAGGCATGATATTCCCACATCAACTCTTCCCATATCTCAAAAGGCACCCAAACACACCCACATAAGAGTGGTATATCATTCTCGTCAACAACCCAACTAGGTAGTGGGTTATCACCTATGACACTTTCTCTCAAGATGAAGCCCTCTAGATTTAATAGTTGTCTCATTCGCACCTGCTCTAAAAGAGAGGATATCACTGCTAGAGCTGCTAAAACAGGTTTCCCATGATATTTATGAACCTCCAAGTGTATCTCAGAAAACATATCCATCAACTTCCACTCACCATTGGCCTCCTAGATGACATTTTTCTGAGTCTTCCAACTTAGAGTGTCAGCCACTGCGTTACCATTTTCAGGTGTATGAGCCATCTCAAATTAGAACGAATTCATGTATTCTACCCACCTGCGCTTCTTGAGATTCAATTATTTTTGTGTGGAGATATATTTGATACTTTTTTTATCCATATAATCAAATAACCAATCACCCAAAATATAATGCCTCCAACAGTATAAAACATGAACCACGACTACTAACTCGAGGTCGTGTATAGGGTAATTCTGCTCATGTGGTCTCAGTTAGAGGGGCCTATATGCCACAACTTGATCACCCTTCATCAACACTACTCCTAGACCGATTCCTGAAAAATCATAGTAAATAGTATAGCCTCTACCCTGCTTTATCATAATCAAGGTCAATGCTGAAGTTAGTCTTCCTTTCAATTCCTAAAATCTTGTCTCACAAGATTCTAACCAGATGAACTTCACACCCTTTTTAGTCATAACCGTAAGAGACGCCACTAGGCATGATAAATCCTAAATGAATCACCTGTAATAGATAGTTGATCCCAAGAAACTGCATATATCAAACACATTCTTGGGTTGCTCCTAGTAAAACATGGTGCTTTCCTTCTTTGGTTCAATAGATACACCTTCCTCTAAAATGATATGACCCAAGAAGTGAACCTTATTGATCCAGAAGTGGAATTTTATGATCTTCACATATAGATGGTGATATCACAGTGTATTTAGCATGATCTCATGATGGTTGGAATGGTTGTGTCTAGTGTGAGAATACACTAATATGTATTCTACAAAGACTACCAAAAATTAATCGAGGTACAGGTGGAAAACCTGATTAATCAAGGCCATAAATACTATCAGTTCATTCATAGGGTCAAAAGGCATAATCAAGTACTCATAAAAGTTGCACCTGCTTTAGAACTTTGTATGACGTATGCCTGATGTTTCTCACACATCTGATGGTATCCCAACCTCAAATCGATATTAGAGAAAATTGTCACTCCTCAGAGCTAGTCAAAGAGGTTGTCTATACGAGGTAACAGATACAGTTTCTTTATCGTAAGTTGGTTCAATCATCGATAATCCACACACAATCTGAGGGTATTATCCTCCTTCTTATTGAAATGGATAAGTTAACCCCATGTTGAGGTATTGAGTCATATAAAACATTTTTCCTCTAAGTATTCCAACTACTTCTTAAGTTCCTAGAGCTCTGTAGGTTTCATCCTATAGGGAGGAATGGATACTAGTATCACACCTGGCACTAGATCTATGGTGAACTCCACCTATTTTATAGGAGGTAAACCGAAGAAATCATCAGGGAAGACATTCCTAAAACGATCCACCATGGGAGGTGATTCCATAAGATGCATCCTATAATTGCTTATAAAGAGACTGTTTATCTAGGTTGTCACCTTTCCCAGCCCATGACATTCAGGTCTAGCTTGACTCACTTGGATATCTCATTCACCCTTATGAATATACATTCTACCCTAGGGTGATGTAAAAAAAACCTGTCGGTGATATCAATTCACATGGACATTATAAGGCACTAGCTAGTCCATACTGAGAATGACGTTGAAGCCAGTCATCTTGAGGATGAAGAAAATCCACAAGAAATGGTAGCCACCTATCTCAAGGGGGGATCCTTTCACTGGATTATACCTTTTGATCGAACCCCCAATGGTGTTTTGAGAGTCATCATGCCTATGAAGTACTTTATCGCTAGGCCCATACTTTCCATAATTGCAGCAGATATAAAGGAGTACGACACAATTGTATCAAAAGGGAAGAAACTAACATAGAGGCTAACAAAATAGTGCCTAATATAGTATAAGGTCCTGAAATATTCTCCTAAAGTGTAGGATTAATTGAATAGATATGGATCGAACCAAGTCCATGAGATGCAACCTGACTAACCTGTGTAGGTCCACTCTGCTGGTGTTTAACCTTAGATATTTGATTACCTCAGTCACGACCACCTCAGTCATGACCACCTCCTCAGCTTGATCGGCCAGTAGTAGAACAACTCCCAGCCTAACATGGAGTCACTAATTTTTTACTTGGGAGTGGTGTCATCACATATCCCCTCTCACTTGATGTAGGGGGAAAAGTTTTCTAGAAGCACTTAAGGTGAACCATCCTGCCACAATCTCGACACTCGACCGAGTTCCTCGTGCACTAGGGCTTTTTATGTCCTTCCCTTCCACACTGGTGACACACCACATAGTTATTGGTGTGTTCCATATAGCTGGTATTTCCCTCGTGTACACCCTTGAAACAACGCTTCATATCTCTAGATAAACTAGCTCCTTACCTGTAAGCTGAACCGCCCTAGCACACGTCACCAAAATCCCTCAGGTTCCGCTTAATGATGAGATCATGGTTCACTATCTCTAAAATGATGGTCAACCGGAAGGCACTCACCTGAAAACATATGGTGTATGCAATTTTATCCTCAAATCGTCTCGCGGTCATGAACTCATCATCGGTCAAGGTCAGCAAAAATGCTATAATTCGGTGAAGCAGGCTAAAGACTCAATCACCAACATGTCACCTTGTTGTAGGTTCATAAACTCTTAGGTATAGTCTGTTCTCAATGTCTTCATAAAGAAGTAGTCAAAAAAGGCTGTATGAAAGTCTGTCCAGACCATACCCTGATGTCGACCAACCTGAGTAAGGACATCCCACCAACACTTGATAGAGTCACAAAGCATATAGGTGGTGAGATTGACCCTCTTCTCCGGGGATTTCTCTATATGCTTGAAGATAGACAACACGACTTATATCCATAACTCGGTATCCTGAAGAGCTCCATCCCCCGAGAAGGTGGGAGGATGTTGCTATTGGAATTCATGAGTCATTTATGCCATAGAAGGGGCAGGTTGAGGAGCACCTTGTATAGACTGCAAGAAGCAGAAGAATCTATCTTGGAACTGAGCATCGATACCCAATTGAAGATCAACAGGAAGTGTCTTGGGTGGCACTATAGGAGGTGCTACTAGTGGATCAAGTCCCACCACCTCTAGAGCATGGTCGTCGCCACCTTCTTGGCATACAACATGAGGATGTCATGGCAGCATTGATATGTAATTTCTAAGCATATGCCTCAGATAAGATTATAACAGATAGTAAAAGCTAAAACAGGAAAGGATAGGTACACGACCTTCCTATAATGAATCACACCCCTCTTCCTACTCCTAAATCCAGGTTTGGATGATGGAAGAGATCATAATAGACCATAAGAGATACAACCTATTGGCCACTACTAAGGTCGGGTCAGGGTCAAGGTCCCATATAACACAATCGAGTTCCTGGGTTATGGAGTGTCAAATGCGAGGTATAGAGGAAAACACCCTTCACTTTGTATTTGGAATCCTCATCTAATGGTAACCTTTTTATTTTAAAGATTTAATTTATTAAGTTTATCTTTATTTATAAGCATATAGATATCTCTGTCTAGTTAGTTTCATCACCAATTCCAAATGTATAAAGGCCCATGCTCTTTATAAAATAGAATTGGCATGTCAAGTAATTGTGACCCGGACTGTATGTATGGTATTAGGATGTAACAGGTCATGCATAGTGATTTGATTTAATGAAACCCCATTCTCAATTTATTGAATTACTTGCTTCTTAAATTATCATTAGCATTCATCAATCAAATCAACTAATGTTTGGGATCTTAAAACCAATGGTTCATGGCTCAAATGTGGCATAATTGGTTAATTAAGGTGTCGCCATCAATCTATGCAGGAAAATTCCATTTAGATTGATTTAGGCACTTTAATTAATCCAATTATGTTATTCTTACAGAAGCGTTAGCACACTGTAATATGAAAAAATTAAGTCACACACAGCAATCAAATGCAATATAGGCAATGCACACAAAAATGTAGATATGACATGGCATAATGCATAACATTTAAGTCATAAGGTGCCTGGTATAATGCATGAATTGATACACCCTCATATCATCGGGCTAGAGGAGAAGAAATCTCATCATAAAAATATCAACAATAGTAACGGAACAAAACAAGTGGATCACCCAATGGTGAAATTCATAAAACTATAACATGTTCAAAACAGAACAGCAATAACCCATTCGAGGTAATTTGGATTTCCCCTGTACGTGGGTTAGTTACTCTCAAGAACAGACTCATTACCAAATTCCATTTGTTCCCAATCTTCTATCTAAACCCAAACAGTGGTACAAAAGGAAAAAAGATCCTCTGATTCCACTTTGTAGCATCCCGCCCCGGGAGCCACTTAGTGGATCCCTGAGATGGTTGGCCACATGGCCTCAAGTGCACCTCCTCGTATGCTTGAGGCTGATGACTAGTAGTGGGGGGCTAGGGTGTGTCTATGAGGAGACTATGCCCTCGTAGATCAGAGTGCAACATAATGGTAAAGAATAATAGTAAGCAGCAGAAACAAAATAAAAGGTAGCAACTGAATAATAAATGAACGGTTGGAAGATAAATACTAAATAGATAAAAAAATGATGTTTATGATCATGTAGCTATAAAAAAATGAGCACACGGGATACATGGAAGAATACATATACCAAATTATATACAAAAACACACAAAAGGCCAAAAACTTCCACTATTAGAATCTTGAGCATAGACTAGATCCTGTGCACCCATACTTCATCCTAGAGATCATAAATCAAGCATCAGAAACTGGACGCTTCCCTTCATCCATACTTGCAACCATGAAGTATGCTTGGGTACCAAGGGCAGCCCAAATAGGGTGTGAGATATACTCAGTGGTCCACCACCAACGGTGTCTAGATCAATCCAGTTCGTGCATATAAAATGAGCAGTGTGCTAATAACAATAAATGCAAGACAATAAATAAATACATCGGATTGGGTTCCTCTTTGGATACCCCTCTGACTCTACCTACTTCAACCTAATCATGATGTATATGAACAAAGTAACCTGCACATGTATAGAACATGGTAAAGGGGTTCATCGTAAATAAATCATCAATGGTGGATCATCCCTAAGCATGTGATTTGGCTTGGCGGACGCGCCCCAGGAAGTTTAGTTACACATTTTTGTTCTGTAATTTAAGTGACATATTTGGAATTTAGTAGAGGCACCATGATCTTATCTGAGGAGATCCATAAGGAATCTCAAGTATCACTCTAGAGGCACTACATATACCCAATGTCGTGGGAGTCCTTCCAAGGTGACCCATAAATGAGATACCAAGTATCACTCCTGGAAAGGTGTGTAAATAACTAAGACCTATGAGTCTGTCCCTGGTATCTCACGTAGGGGTTCGGGTCTCGCTCATGGCATGGTACAACCATCTTGTCACTGAGCCCATCCACGGGGTCTCCCCTGGGGAACCGGTATCACTCGTGTGGAGGTAGAGGAAACATACGGTGATCTCGTCCAAGGCATACCTAGTATCACCCCCGACGTATTTACAATTCTTTGACAAACTCTAATTAAGGTGCGAGGAGCCCGTCCAAGGAATCCTTAAGTCCAGACCCTTGTGTTTCCCTTGGCATATGGTGAGGGTATGATTTGCCTATCAAGTTCATACTATTTAACACAGCAACATTTATAACATGATTAACAAGTTTTCCAAATCACTTAATCAAGAAATTCAATTATGGCATGGGGATAACTCGAGGCTTACCATTCCCCTTAACTCAATTCATTAACTCAAGGAATTTATTCCAAGGTAACACCCCTCAAGGGGAATTTAGACTATTTAATATAAAGGGAAAATAGACCTCTAAGGTAAAGTACACCCATTGGGGTGGCTTAATTCAAAGTGATCAACTAAAGGGTTGAGTCACCACTCGCTAGGGTCATAACAGGCATGGTAAATTATTTAATTTAATTTATTAAAAAAATTAGAGGTGTAATCGGAAAGGTATGGCGCACGGAACAACGACGCATGTTATAAAAGCGAAAAAACTTGAGGTAAAGAAGCTAGACCACCTACCTTAGGTTCATAGCGCTCTCCCCGTCCAATGTCGGCTCGTGAATCAAGCTAGAATGAGAGATATCATAAGAATCATCAAATGCCCTGAAAATTGGGAAAATGAACTCACACCAAAATAGTACAAGAGACAAAAAAAGAAACTTGGAAAAGAAGGAAGATAAATGGAGAGCTTACCGAGAGGACTCCAATGCATCTGACGACAATGAAAATGGAGCTTGCGCGAGGGAGATACCAAGATCCCTAAAGGAGGAGGAGGGAGGGACTTCAGGAAGGTGATGCTAGAGAAAAAAGAGGAAGAGGGTTTAAGGGGTTAAAAACATTTCAGGGTAAAACAATCATTTTCTCTTCATTTACTGGGCCGTACGGTTTGGCCACACGGTTAGCCAAATCGTGTGCCAACCATACGCCCCACACTATCTAAGGGGAACCCTCACACAGACTAGGTGCATGGTTTGACTAACTGTGTGCAAGTCATGTGTGAAGCCATTGTCACCCTACCCCTGTCATCCCAAACGGGTGTGCGCCTCAACTTGCACGGTTTTAGAAAACCATGCGGCCTCTTGCTCCCCTCTTAAACACCCTGCATAATTTTTACTAACTGTGTGGCCCAATCTGTTTCTCCAAAACTCGAGGCTTCGGGCTCCAAACAAGCTCCAGACTCCCTCATGACCTTCGTGACTCCATTAATTACCATTGCAAGGGCCAAATTAAGGAATTTAGGCTGAAAAACAATGGTATACACCTTCATGAAAATTCAGATCGTTACATAGATTCAATACACAATAGACATAATCATCTATTTATAGAGCTAGGGTTTAGGTTAAAATAATTATTTAATTATGTGTTGGCCATTAGATAATATTACGATCCTTAATAAATTTCATGACACATAATAATATTATTATTATTATTTTGTGGCATGCCAACTTGCACAATAACAAATATTATTTAACCAGCTTGTTAATTAATATTTTTCATGAGACTCAGTTTTAGTCCATTCGAACTCCTCAAGTATTTATTGAACACCCGAATAAATATTTAATTTAAATATTTCATTCATCAATAAATATTTGTAATCGATAAAATGTGAATAAAATTATCCCTCGGTCTTGATAATAATATTTATTCAATTAATTAAATTCAAATAGAATTTAATCGAGGTCATTGGAAACACTTAGTGTGTCCCTCTAGGATTCTTACTCGTTGACCTTAGGCGTGTAATGACCCAGAATTTTATCAATCGAATTTCTCTTCTTATAATTATGTTATATAGTATAAAACACATACATCACATAGAGAACCTAATAAAAACATTATTTTCATAAATTAAGAATGAAATAAGTGGTATTTATAGAAATTAAGAAACTTATACTAATGGTATAATAACTTGACTGTTTGAATAGTAATGTGACCATTAAGAATAGTAAACCAACCAATATAATTGTAACCTCAACAATGAAAGTTTAAATAAAATTTAGGTATCTTATGAATGTAAATATAATATATTTATATCATGGAATAAGTAAATAAATGTTTTAAAAATGATAAATTAAGTATTGGTATTTTTGTAAAACGTAAATGTTTATTTACAATTTTATCATTAATATAATGATTTTAAAGAAAATTTATTTTCATAAATGAATATTTTGTTGTCTTATAATTATAATATAATTTTATGATACCGTAATTAAATTTTCAAAGTGTCATAAAATTAGTTATAATTTTAAAATCAGTATTTTTTGAATAAATAATAATTTTAATTAGAAATTAATTTTCTCATATTTAGAAAAATATTTTCATAAAATGAAGTCCATTTTTGAATTCTACACTTTGAAAAATGATTAGGGTGAATTTTTGATATTTTTCTAAAATAGTTGAATTTTTTGTGAATAGTGAAATGCGATAATTTACAATATAAGCTAAATACATGAATTATTGAGTCATGAATGATGTATGGATGAGGTAAACACCAATTGGTTTGAAATATCCTGAACCTTTTATTTTATTTAGTCATGAGAATCAACACTATTGATAGTCTTGAGCCAAAATAATAAACAAATAAATAAAATAATCAAAAACACATCTTTTCTCCCACTATAAATACCACCTCTTATCCTCACACATTCTAAGCCTTGGAGCTTGCTTATATCCTACCTAATTCCTCTCCCAAACCTTTTCCCCGTGTTTTGGTCTTGTTGGTCTTACCAAAAGACCATTTCCAAGTGTCTTAAATAGGTTCTCAAGGAGACAACACTCGAAAGGTAAAACTCTCCCTCTTTCTCTTTTAATTTCTTTTCTTTTTTTTATCCTTACCTCACCCCTTATCCAAAGTAACATGATAACTCTAGTATCATATATATACTGTAATGTTATTGTGTTAATGGAATATTCATCATCAAAACTCTTCTCCTCTCATTTTGTTCTAAAAATGAAAACATCATCTAGGATGTGCCGATTCAACACCTTATGGTTAAACCAGATTATAATATGTGTATTACAACTTATTTAATATTCTGGAACCAATATACAAGCATATTATTAAATAAAATGATACTAATTCATGATGGTCATAAAAACTGCCAACATAAACTAATTATTTTTTTCATAAGCATTTTATCTAATGAATCATTCTCATGTTAAAAAATAAAATGATATACGAGACCAATTAAATTTATGAAAATAAATTAATTCCATCTCATTCCAGTTCTAGAGTTTTTCTTCCATTTAACAAGAACTTTCATAATTATACACAAGCGAACCGACCATGAACCACAAAACGAACACTCCCAAAACAACAAAATTAAACACTATAAGTCAACGAAATGACCATAAATGAACCTAATAAAATTATAATAAATTAAATACATGTATAAGAGATTCTGAATTAATTAATTAATGAATTTAATTTGATTATCTAGGACATTAAGTACAAGTGCAGAACACTTTTGAACATAAGGTGAGGGATTCTCTCCAAACTTTCATTTTTCTTTGAGGTTATGTTTTCTCACTCTTTACCTTGATGTAATTCTTAATTCTTCTTACGCACTCCTACATTTTGTGTGTATGCTCCAAACATATATACCTAGCTCAATTCTTCTTTCTCTGATGGGGAAATACATGTTTTATAAGGTTTCATCCTCTATTCCTCCCGATAAGTAAGCCCGATTAAAGGGAACTTCTCAATTTCTTACATGTTTTCAAGTACCATTCATAATATGTTTTAGGCCACCATTATTTTTCTAAAGTCACTAATTTTATCATGAAAAACTATCTTTGTTCTTTTTTGGTTCTATACAAACAATTATTCTTTTGTTCGTTTTAAAGACCTTTTAATATTTTCTTTTAAACTGCACTAAAGTGACTCATTTCTAAAGTTTCTTAAACACACTTTTTACATGTTTCCACTTTAGTTGGACATCATTTATCATAATATATGCCTATTTTCCCTTATGAATGTACAAGTATGACTTAAACTCGTTCTTTCGTGTACACCATTATGATACTCCCTTTGATTATGTCTTATGACATGTTTATGATACCCAATTCCTTCCATGGGTAACCCTTATGCTTGATTCTTCATGTGAAACACATATGGATGAACATGTTATGATGGTTGTGGCCATATAGCGATTCAATGTATTAGGTAATGTTTAGTCTCATGAGCCGTCTTGTTGGGACATAGAGTGAATTTTGATTCCTTTATGAGACTTTGTCCACCATGTGATGTAGTCTTGATAGTTAGCATTGACTCATGTTTATGTCATGTCATATGTTATTGCCACATTCATATGTTATCATGATTACTTGATTTAATGTTCTATATGTCATGCTTCCATATGTTTATTCACGTTCCATGTCTTTTTATGTCACCATGTTATGTCTTCCAACTTATGTGTTATGCCTTATTTCTATATATTTTTTCTTTATCGGGTTTTTTAGCTCATCCCTTTGTTCATGTATTTCTCAGGTTATCCCATGCAGATGTAAGAGCTCCAAAGGAAGTTATGAGCTCGTTATGGATGATTAATATAAAGATGTTTTTATTTTGGTTTCTTGCTTTCTAATTATGTACTCAATCTTCCAAAGACACTACACTTCACGATCCTTGATTTGTATTTGCTGGTTAATTGTGCTTAAAACCATGTAATAATATGTGTAAAAGGGTGGGGCTGTTATAAGACGTGTTTGTCTAAAACTTAAAATTACTATCTAGCAACGGGTCAAGGCACCCGAGAGAAAGAATTTAATGCCGCCAACAACCACATACAAATGCTCACTGTGTAATATAATATCTTTGTCATGATATCTCATCAAGCAAGTTGAACATCCACATCACCAACTTATATGATCGATACGTCTTTCTCTGACTATCTGAAATAAATGCATCATTTCACCATGGTCATGAAATTTAATGCGATGATTCTATTCCAATCAAAGGGTCGAGATATTAACTTCCATAAATATGAAAGACACAAATCATTCTTCAATTTATCCATTAATGACATGTCAATCGTGATGCACCCAACACACCCTACCTCATCACAAACATATGTCGTCACAGTTTTCATCAACAAATATAAGTGCATGAGTCATGACATGCATTAATGATAATCTTAAAGTTTAAGGACTATTACACATGCTCACAGATAGAAATATTTGATGACATCAAAACATGCAGAATTCCTACTGGCGGGTTTGTTCTCATAATCTTTCATCTTTGAAATTACCAAGTGTGAACTTTACGAGAAGAAGTATCATTTGCTTACGAGTACTCGCACCCGATGGTCTATAAACTATGTGTCTCATCATAGTATGTTATCCAACTATAGAACTATATTTAACAATATCGTCACAACACTTCATGGTTCTCATCATAACCGACAACTACTGTGACCTTATCAATGCGACGTGTACTCTATGACATTATTACATTAGAGTTATGCGGAATAATGAACAATATGTAACAAGATATTTTATAAATATTCAATACATCGAATATGCATGTAATCAAAATACAAACGGTTTTTTTTGGGACACCAACTCCAACATAGAACACTCCTTGTAGTTCAATTAGCATGACAAAAGCTCATTATGACGGACTACAAACACCCTATTTATAGACCCAAATTCTAAAAATATAATGACCAATTTGCCCTTAAAATATCATAAGTCGGAAAATAATATAAAAAATAAACTAAAAGCATTAAAAGACTCCATGTGCGGGCTAAGCCAACACGTGTTGTGTTATGGTATTGTATCAAGAAATATAGCTTTTTTTAAGTAGGGTGATCTCCTGTGGCAAACATTCGTCTTACCCTAACACATTTGATTCGTTTTCTCTAATAACGAAGCCAAGCTTAACAGTGTTCACCATAAAAAGTAAAATCTTATTCGAGTGGACTAACCTTTCTACTTCGATATAACTCATGATGTCAAAATCAAAATCTCACTATAAATCCTAAACGAATCACAACATTGAACAATGATGAAAATGATGACGAATTGATATGAGGGTACAAACACAATACAAATACAAATGATACGAAGATAAGGTGCATAGAGCATGATAGAACAACACATTATTATTTCATTATCATGTTAGACGTATATATAAAATACATGTTAATATGATAAACGATTTAAATTAATCCATATTTTAGAGGAATAATCCAATAGGTAGGATTGGTGACAAGAGATAGAGTTTGAGAAACTTTTTTTGGAATGATGACCATTGCAATTAATAACCATGAGAATAGACTCATGTGAATAAATAAATGCAAAAGGGTGGGTCGGTTTGATTTAAAAAAAAAATCCCACCCAAAATACTAACATAACAATTATTATTTTTCTATATTATTAAAATATTAAAAATCTGATGAGATATCCTAACGGAATGCGCCCATAATCGATCGATTCTACGTTTCATTAATTCTGTTTTACATCACAACATGACCGTTGACCATGCAATAATTTAGCCCCCACTTCGAGCATCTTTAATGAAATTTAAATAAATAAGTAACTAAATACATATTTTATATCGTTTTTTTCCTATTAATAATTCCTTTACTCGTTCTTACAGGTCATCATTTTCTGTCTCCCTCTCCATCCCCTGCCGACCAACCTATCATTCGCTCGACCCTTCTCTCTCCCTCTCTCTCTCTGCTCCGTGTTTGTTTGTCTCCACGTTTGCAGTTGTACGTTGTCTTCTTCAACCCCACCACCCTCGTTTTATCACGCTTTCTCAGAACCATTTTTTTTCCCGCTTCGGGAAGGTTCAGATTCCATTGCTGGCGACTTTTCCTTCACTAGATTCGAGTCGCCTGTTAAATTTGACAATGTTTACATGAGGTACCTCGTGATTCTCCCCCTCCCTCTCTCCCCCTCCCCCTTCTCTTTCCCCACCCTTTAAACTCGCAGTTTTTATTTTTTATTTTTTATGAGGCGTATCGTTGAACGGAGTTCGTCGCCGTGATTGCTGCCAACATATTATTCCTTTACACCAGGTTTGATATCAATACAAAACGCGTCGATGGGCGTTTTCTTTCCTCGGCGATTTAGCAAATTCGATGCAATTTTCCTTTTTAGTTATTGGCCCGGGCTTGATCTGATTCGCGGATTGGGTTGCCGGTACCCAATTTCACCTATGTTGGAGGGATAATCGAATTTTCATTTCCGCTGAATGTTGCTCATGTGAGATTACTCGTGGACACTTTTTGAGCTGAATTCTGTTGTCGCCTTAAAACTTTATATACCATTGGTTCCGCGACGGCTTTAGCCTAGGATTTTGAGCTGTAAACAACATTTCTAATCTGCAATTGGAGGTAATCTGTAAATGCTTGGTGTCGATTACTGATCATCAAATTGTCTGTGGGCTCCGCATAAAATTCTGAAAATGGTACTGGTCTATGGTTAGATGTCACTAGAATATACCCAACATCATATTTATAACCACTTGTGTCATATCTGGATTATGCTGAAATTCCTGGCCATTCCATCGAGCCTCCACTGTTCCTCCGCCCTTTCCCTCAATGATTTTGTTTTTTGAGCTGATAACTGAGGATGCATGCGATAAAGCTCCTCAGGGTTCCAATTGAATACCATGAATTGCTGGGTTTGCCGCTCACAGATTAACCTTTCATTTCTTAATGGTGGGAATTATTGTTATAAATTATCAGTAGCATTCTCTCTCATAGAGTTTCTCAAGATTTGCAATTTACTTTGCTATGGACTTCCACTTGCCTACTCATTTCATGTTGCTGTTTTTTTTCTCAGATGCATTCTCTGCCACTGAACCAGGCTTACTGAAAGATTTGAAGCTGCGAAGCAGTATGGCTGTTTCCATGAAGGACCTAGATCCAGCTTTTCAGGTTGCTGGACAGAAGGCGTATCCTTTATTTGTTGAAATGCATTTAGGTGAACCCTTGCATCAGTCATTTTCTGTTTAACATAGAAAATCAAGTACTCTACTTATCTTTTGAACTTACATTCCTTGGTCCACTAATCATATTCATTGATTTGTATGCTTGCTTGTGCGTGTGTTCTATGCTTCAATGGTGTGCCTAGGGCGTTCATTTCCAAACATTGGATACCACTATTGTGGTCCTGATACTGCGTCCAGATCCGAATCGTAGAAAAATAAATTCACATAGCATAATACGTGAAAGAGAAAACATAGAATTGATTGTGAAAATTTAATGTGAAAAACCTTCAAATAAATTGAGGCAAACCCCCCGGCTAAGAATAAAATAATTTTATCATACAACTTTGTGGATTACAGCCCCTCTCTTCATTGCAAGGAGAAAAAACTCAAAATACCTCTTTTGAAAAACAGGATAAAATATCTCACAAACACCCTGTACCAATGAGATCCTCAGACGGTGCACTTAAATTTGAATATGAGAAAACCTATTTACAGAAGTAATCTGGGGCCTAGGGCTTTCAAGGATATTTTCCCTTTGATCGTAGCCTTGGGAAGCTTTCATGGAATTTCTCTATTTGCCTATATCCCTGAGAAACTTCCATGAAAAATTTCCAATTGATTGTAGCTTTGGGAATCTTCTGGGAAATTTTCTCCGTGAAATTTTGGGAAATATCTAACAGTTCAAAACCCCCAACTATTCCATTATACCAAGAAAAAGAACAGGTAATATGGCAATTACAATAAAACGTACCATAAAACTAAATATTCTGGTGTTATTTATGTTTCAAAAAATGCGCATCTAAGTTTTTCTAAAATGGTGCGCACCTGGTTTTTAAAATTGAGTTTTCCATTGCCTACCATGCTTTATTATCCTTGATCAAAGACAGTGGCATCGAGATATGGCGCATCGAAAATTTTCGTCCTGTGCCTATCTCCAATCCCTCCTCTGGAAAATTTTTCACTGGTGACTCCTACATAATCTTGAAGGTTAGTTATCTGAATATATTTGGTTTCCTTTAATATTGTGATCATTCATAAAGAGTCCACCATTGGAGTGGTCCAGATTGACATTAATTTGTCTTGTCTACATTGTTTGATCCGTATCTAGAACTTCCATCAATGCACACAGCATGTCACTTCTTACTAAGCCTATTTACCTTAGTCAGCGAGATTTGTATGGCCTGAATGTCGCTATGCCTTTGCATGGTTATCAATTGAATTGTTTATACTCTGCATTTCATATTTGATATTATTGCTAGTTAAATTTGGAAACATCCCAGTCTTTAGGGCTTTTATCTAGCCAACCCATGGTTGTCAGCCTTATCATTTCGTTTTCCTCCTCCAATCCGTAGACTCTGACTTAATGATTTTGAAATATTGTAACTTTTATGCCCCTTCTTCAGCCACTGAGCCTTCAAATTTTTCATCGAAGGTATTTTTCTCAAACCCAAGGTTTTCTCTTTCGGCTGCATTTAAAGAGTCAAACCTTTCCCTTTTCCCCAGATAAACCATGCACATTGGCAACATCTCCCTGCTGTCTGTTGGGCTGAGAAAGCAACACTTTCAGCTTGTCTTCATCCTTCTCCCAGTCTCCACTAGTTTCTTTCAGGACTGTTATTCAAACCTCAAACCTATTTCATCAAAGATGGACAGCCTTTTCCTCTCCATTCCTCGGGAGATTTTTTTAGTACATTTCATCTTTTTTTGTTGTTGTGAATATTAGGCCATTTCACGCCTTGTGATGCAACGTTGGAGTTCATCAAATGATTACGATTCTCATTTTTTTTCTCAAATCCCTTATCAGTCTTCCACTTTTCTTTTCTTATGTGTTCCTGCATCGAATACTTTCAAGCTGTCGGTTGATCCTGCTTTGCATCCCTTTTTCTTTTTGGGCCTTCGATCTCCTTTTTTTCTTTATACCCTCAGATAACACGGTGTCCTTTGCTTTGAACCCCAAGAAGGGACCCCTTTGTTCACCATCTAAACGTTGTGTGACACCAACACCTGTTCATTAAAAAATGCAGCATCCAGACCCTCGTTCTGGTTGTACGGAGTCCTTCAGTTTACATACCTCCATATTTTCCTTCCTTTCAGTGTCAAAGATCACGATAATTAACTAATATTGTAAAGTTATCCGTAGATGGTATGAGTGTAATCATCAGTTTTGGACGAACTGTTTTCCAGTTAAGGTTGAAGGAAATGGTTTGTTTTTTCATATGCGATGCTTAATTTTTTTTTTCATTCTAAACTCTATATATGCAGACGACTGCTCTAAAATGTGGTGCCTTGCGCCATGATATTCATTATTGGCTGGGGAAGGATACCTCCCAGGTAGGTTACCTGGTTTTCTCAAACATGGTGTTTGAGATTTTGTTTTAATCTCTTATGTTGTATTTCTGTGGTTAAATGGCCATGACTATGCTTAAATAGGATGAAGCTGGCACTGCAGCTCTCAAGACAATTGAGCTAGATGCATCTCTCGGAGGGCGTGCTGTTCAGTATCGTGAAGTGCAAGGACATGAAACTGACAAGTTTCTTTCTTATTTTAAACCATGCATCATACCTCAAGAAGGTGGTAGTTCATCTGGATTTAAGCATGTGAAGGTTGAAAAACACAAAACATGTTTGTTTGTATGCAAAGGACAGCATACAGTACATGTAAAAGAGGCAAGACTGAATTTTGTGCTGATGTGAATTATATAGATATTTTTCCTTTGTTGGTTTCCCCCCTCAGCCTGTTGTTTATATTGGGCACAGGTTCCTTTTGCTCGATCATCGCTGAATCACGATGGCATTTTTATTCTAGACACCGAGTCTAAAATTTTTCAATTCAATGGCTCCAACTCTTCCATTCAAGAGAGGGCTAAAGCACTGGAGGTGGTCCAGTTCATCAAAGATACTTACCATGATGGGAAATGTGATATAGCTGCAGTGGGTAAGTTGGTAATTTGATGTGAATGTTAAACAGGATGGTTATAAAATCTATTATTTTGAGTTTTTGTAGTGGTTATATCCATGCAGAGGATGGAAAGCTGATGGCAGATCCAGAAAGCGGGGAATTTTGGGGCTTCTTTGGTGGCTTTGCTCCACTCCCTAGGAAAATTGTGAATGATAATGATATGGATGATGATGCTGCCCCCCCTAAGTTGCTTTGGTAATGTTATGGACCATTACCTATATATTAATTTGGTTTTTCTCCATCAGAAAATATGTTGAAATGATACAATATTTGAATGCTGAGATAATTTTCTACACTGGTACATTTTTTCATACATATTTTCAATATGCAAATAATTTTATCTGCTTTCGATGCTGATTCTTGATTGTCTGTTTCGGTGTTGATCTTTGCTGTGCCGGGTCCTTCACGACTCTTGAGGATGTTTTTGCTTGGTGGTGTTTTTCGGTTTTTGTTTGTTTTGGAAGTTGGAGTTTTCTGGTGCTGTTCTTGGAGTCTCATATTGGCTCTCTTGTTTTGTCATTGTTTGTACATATTTTATGTATGGAATGAATTAATCTTCTTTTCAAAAATAAAACAGTGTGAGAGGGAGTGAGAATGATTCTAATGGAGATGCAGTTGTTTATATATGCCCATACATATGTAGATGCAAAAAGGCTGCTGCATGAAGTGTTTATTAAGGGAAACCTGTCCGGGTGAATAAAAAAAAGCGATGTTCTGTCTGTGGGTTGGGCTCCTGAAAAACAATACACTATTTGAAAAACCTTGTGCTGGTTTATCATTATTTTATCCATTTTAACATGAATGAATCTTTTCTTTTTCTGTCAGTGTTGAAAAGGGGCAAACAGTAGCTGTTGAGACTGATTCTTTGACAAGGGAACTCTTGGACACAAACAAGTGTTATCTTTTAAATTGCTCGTTAGAAATTTTTCTGTGGATGGGGAGAAATACCTCCCTCGATTATAGAAAAAGTGCAAGTGAAGCTGCTGAAGTATGTTTTGTTTCGTCTGCATCATTTTTTTGGCTCTCTTTTCTCTGACATGCTCACTCACCCAAGCATCATTCATATAATAGGAATTGGTCTGCAGCCTTGATCGACCCAAATGTCGCATAATACGTGTAATTGAGGGATTTGAGGCTTTGGTGTTCCGGTTGAAGTTTGATTCATGGCCTCGGACTAATGATGTAGCTGTCTCTGAGGATGGCAGAGGCAAGGTTGCTGGTCAGTCAGTAATTCTTCCATGATTCCAGAACTTTTTGTCCTTCCCTTTGAATTTTTGTTGTAGTTTCTTTTTTTACAGAATATAATTTTCATCTTTATTGTTATTGTTTTTTAAATTCTTTGTGACTTTTCTCTCTGTTTATACTTGAAATTATTCTTATTTCCTTGCCATTTTGCAGCACTTCTGAAATACCAAGGGGTTAATGTGAAGGGGCTCTTGAAGGCTGCACCGGCAAAAGAGGAACCTCAACCATACATTGATTGTACCGGAAACCTTCAGGTTATCTATATATTCTGATCCTGATAGGTGCAGTTTGACAGATGTTTTTTTTCTTCAAATCATTTGGCTTTGTTATTGTTCAATACATCTAGGTATTTCCATATTTTTGCAGATGAATCTGAAAGTACTGTTAAGAAACATGCAGAAATGCAATCTTGAAGACAGAGAAACGTGAAAAACAATGAGAAATGTTTTTGTGATTTTTGAAAAGTAATAAACCGAAAATCAATGCACCCAAAGCCGTTAAGGTTCAGAGTCAATTTTCTGAAATTGGAAAACTCTGCATTTGGTTATGAAAAACGTTTTCTATTTTCATATTCTAAAAATAAATCAAAAAATTTATTGATCATTTAAATGCAAAATATTTTTTAGAAAGTGAAAATGATACATTTTTGCAAAAAAAAAGTTGTTTTAATCTTTTATGGAAATTGAAATTGCAATGAGAGATGAATCATAAAATGTTTTCCATAACCAAACACAACCTTAGAACCTGCCGTGTCCTTTATTGTTGTTGTCTGTGTGCATGTGTAATCAAAACCATGCTTCATGGGGTTTTTAAACACAATTCTAAAAGGAAAAAAAAAGAAAGAACTCATTGCTTTTATTTCAATTTTACGCTTAAATAATTTTTTGATTGTATTCATGATGGTTTTAACTTTATGGGCAGGTTTGGCATGTAAATGGCAATGATGAGGCTCTCCTTCCTGCTACTGACCAGTCCAAATTTTACCGTGGGGATTGCTATATCTTCCAGTATGCATATCCTGGAGACGAGAAAGAAGAATACCTTATAGGAACATGGTTTGGGAAGGACAGTGTTGAGGTAAAAGCCATGCTCTTTGATCTCTGTCTCCCCTTTGAGTATTTAATGGCACATTTGTCACCTCCAAAATGGTTGATACAATAGGCAAGGAAAATATTTTTTTGTGAAATTTGGATACATTGATGCACACGCCTTTTAATTTAGCAAAGGCAAAGAGAGACAGTTATTTGCACCCACACATGCCAACTTAAGTGGAAGAAGTTTTCTTGAAAAGAAAAAATAAAGCCAACACAAAAATGTTCTCATTTTCTAAACTGATGCAGTGGTCACTCGGTACCAAATAATTCTGGTTAACAATTCCACTCATATCCTGTTGATCATGTTTGAGTCTTATATTAAAAAACGTGTTAATGCCATGTTTTACATATATCAAATCAAATTTTAATAACAATTGTATGAACTATTAGGACTTACACCTCCCTTTGAAAAGTTAAACTTTTGATTTCTGAATTTTCTAAGTTACCTTGCATAAGGGAAAAATGGCAAGATTATCATTTGTCCAATGTTGAATTTTTTTTTGAGCTGCTTTCATGTTATGGCCAATGGGAGCAACTCGCCATTATGAGTAACTTTCTATAGTGAAATTGTATTATGTTGCCATGCTTTCATTGAATACAGGAAGATAGAGCTTCAGCTGTTTCGTTGGCAAGTAAGATGATCGAGTCATTGAAGTGTTTGCCAACTCAGGTAGTTGCTGTAACATAGGGTTGGCTGATATTGATATGTTGACTAATTATTTTTCCATTTGTTCATATGTGTATATATATGTATTTCTTGATAAAAATATGGGTTTGCAGGCCTGCATTTATGAAGGAAACGAACCAACCTTGTTCTTTTCAATCTTCCAGAACTTCATTGTTTATAAGGTTTGTGTGGTTTTAGATATACCATGCAGGGATATTACATTAAGTTGGTTGCTTCTCTTGATAGATATTTATGTTGAATCCATCAGGGTGGTCTTAGTGATGCCTATAAGATTTGCATTTCTGAAAAGGAAATTCCTGATGAAACATACAAAACAGACAGCGTTGCACTGTTTCGTGTCCATGGCACTGGACCTGATAATATGCAGGCCATTCAAGTTGAACCTGTAAGTTGTGTTTTTTGTTATTCCTTTTGTAACTTCATCACGCTGGATTCACTGACATAGCTTCTTACAACTTTCAGATTTGTTTATATGCCATATTGCCTTTTTTACTTCAAAACAAGGTTGTGCACGTCTCATTTTTAATTGTATGTTGTGATTGTCATTGTTTATTATTATTATTTTTTACTATCTTTTCCAAGTAGGTACATGGTGCCCCGTTGTCACTGGAGTTTAGAAACTGTTAACCCTCTTTTAGCAAGAAGCGTAGTGGAGTTGGGGTAGATCTGCAAGAAACAATCTCTTTATTTGTTATCTGTATAATAATTCTATAATTATCCAGAAGATGAAAAGTTTAGTTGATGCAAAAAATACAAATTAAAATAGTTTTAGGATTCAAAAACTTGAAGAGAAGAATTTCAGAGAAAGAGGTGATCTCAGGGTTTTGGGGATTCACTCTACCTATCCCTCTTTATAATGATTGATCGATTCAAATTTATTAAGAAATTGTTGTCTTTACAATAAGATGTGCTAGACTCACTTCCATTATTGTACCTCATTGGCGAATTTCTTGTTTTGGACTCTGCTCGCATGCTATGCAATTACAATTATTGAAAGCAGATATGGATTTTCATCAGGGAAATGGAAAAAAGGGCTCAACGCCTGCATTTCACATCTTCTTCCCACTTACCCTTTTAATTCTTGTAGTTGAATTCAACGTTCAAATGTTACTCACCAGGGAAGAATCAAGTTCTCATCCTACCTTCTATTATAATTTGAAGTAACATTAAAAAGCCTTATTTAAAAACTTTCACATATCTTTCGATAAAACGAAGTTTGAATCATTTCATTCACCTCAATTTTGAATCATTAAAAACTTTCACATATCCCAATAATGTGATGGTCTTTGGGGGGGGGGCATCAGAGCCACACCCACTTTGAAGCTTTTCCTCTTGTTTCATTCCTTAATCCCTCTTATTGTTTAACAAATTTTGTTCACAGGTGATTAGGAGCACCTTTTAAGCATAATGATCAGATTTGTATCAAAGTAGTCATGCAGTGCTGACAACCAAACAAGCAGAGGATACACAGTCGATTTACTTGGTTCGTCCCAATGCGGGACTGCATCTAATGTGTGAGTGATTCCAATGCTCACACAAATCACTAAAACCATTGTCTGTACAACCCAAGGCTCAAAGTCTGTTCATGTTGGGCTGACTGCTTGTTTACACAGTGCAGACTTGCTACCTACATGGGGCACCCCCACTCTGTTTTGGAAGCTCACTGCCCTTTACAAGTTGGCTCAAAGGCCTAAGAAAATGTGATGATATCACCATTGGATGAACCAAACTCGGATGGGTGCCTCTGTAGCTTCATAGACTGTCTCCTGCCTCTTCCTTCTTCACTGTATCTGATCTTCGATGATTGCCTTGGCGCCAACCTCCCTTCTACTTCTCTTTCACTGCTTTACAGTTTTATCATATTCCTCTCTCTAATATTCAATACTCTCTTCAGGAGTCCCCTCCTTTTCTCTTGTGTCATTTTGCATTGTCATGCATGCAGTAATATGTTTTCACGTGTCCAAGTAGTTGTGCCCACATGCTCCCCTTTTCATACCTCTAATGATCTCTGTCATAATGGGAAAATATCGGATGTATTTTTCCACCCATGACCTTGGGTTTCCATTTTGATGTAGACCCCTGCTGTTCCTGCTGCCACATTTATCTCACTCTGCACTTTTCTATTTTAGTGTAACCATTTACAGGCTCCTTGATTACACGACTCATTATTACTTTCTTTGAAACGACCTTCTTGAGTACTCATGGGGTGCACAGCACTCGACTGGCCCTCTGGAATAATCGCCATCAAAGCAGACCATATAGGTAGGCTCTACAATATTTCATGCCATCAGGTGCGATATGCTTGGCCCAATGGCAAAATCACCATTTTACACTATTGTATGGGGCATGTTATAGTCATACCTCAATCTGTGATTGATATTGCCATCTGCGATAGGTAATGTCGCCGCCTGCTATAAGTCGAATCCCTTTCACGACTCTTCTTTTTCATCATACCTGTCTGCGGACTGTGATACTCATTGCTCTGTGTGATATCGCCTAGATGCCTTCTGTTATATGCCATCCAGTGCACTTTTAACCTCTCATACACATCTTCACATTAGCAATGATCTTCAAACTCCAATGTTGTCAACAAATCCAACTCCAACAGTCAATTGAGGCCCGACAAAGAAAATAAAAACTTTACAGTGTTTGTTGACCAGCTTAATATTGATGTTGATTTCCCCCTTGCTCGAATCCCTCTTCTTTGACTAATCAATATCCACAAATTATCTGATGCTTCTGTTTGATTGCACAATCTCTCCTATTTATTCTCTGCCAACCTCCCCTGTTCTTCCAGCTTCCCCCTCTCTCTCCCCTCCAAAGTTGCAAAACGATCCAGTTGAGTTTGGTGCAGTGCTTCTACACGGAACTCCCAAAATGTGGTTTTCTCCTTGACACAGCTTTAATTGCTCCTTTTAAATAAATTAATAAGGCTTTATTGTATTGTTCTTTTTTTTTTGCTTTCTTTCATCTCAATCTGTTTTGCTTTCCTTTTCATTATTCCCATGTAAGACATCATATTATTTAGTAGCTTGCTATATTTTCTCTTTAATATACCCTTTACTTTCTACTCATGTAAACAGTACCACCTTAGTGGCCTAGCTAGCTCCTGTTTGTCATTTTCTATCCCATAAAAATTGGTGCTACTGGGTTAGATTAGCCATTAAGGTTCTGTTTGACAACACTTTTAAAACTGCTTATAGCAATTATCACTTATGATATGAAGTTTGTAAAAATTAGTGGTGTTTGTTGTGTTTTTGAAGAATCCCTCACAACCAAATTCCAAAAGTAAACCGCTTAAACTAGTTTTCAACAATTATTCTCAAATGGGGCCTATGTAGTGATTTTTGCCTTCTCAAAATTACATTGTTATTTACAGCCAGAAACTTCCACATTATTTATTAGTTTAATCAAGAAGCATGGTGGAAGTTACATTTCTTGTTTCTGTGCTCAAACTGTTAGGTTTTATCCTTAATAATTAATTGGTGCTTTTTTTTTTCCCGTTGCTGCTCTATATCGGAGCCCCTTTTGATTAGCATATTCAGATTCGTTTGACTTTTTCATAGTCTAAAGGTGATTTCCTTTAATAAACTGATTCTACCCCTGCCAATGTGGCTTAGAAATGCTTCTCCTTTTTTATTTCTGTCACAAAATTTTGCAAGTTGATTTTAGTTTAATATATTTTGCTTTTTTTGGGACATCATTCAGGTTGCTTCATCTTTGAATTCTTCTTACTGCTACATCTTACACAGTGGTTCCTTGGTCTTCACATGGTATGGGAGCCTAACAACATCTGATGATCAGGAGCTTGTTGAGAGGCTGTTGGATTTAATAAAGGTAAAAATTTGATTATCCAAGTAACCCCGTATTTGTAATTCTAATCATTTTTTTAACCCAAGGATGGATGATCTGCTTTCGATGCCAAATGAATTGATAATCTGTTTGGGATGATAAAATGAAATGTATTCTGCAAGTATAATTCATAATAAAATACCTCATTTCATTGTTATTTTCATTGTCATTTTAAGTTTCTAACATGAGAATGATTGGGGTCACCCTCACATGAAAAAATGTCAATAATAAGAATAACATTGCAATTATTCATTGCAGTGAATAATTTTTATTCTTTTAAACCCATTCCATTCCATTATATTTCATTTCACATGTCAATTAGGGATGAATGATTGCATCGCACCATATGTCTCACTTATGTTTCACAATCCCAAATTCTCATAAAAGACAAATTGTGATGTTTTTCTATCTTTATCTCATACGGTGTCTTTTGTGTAGTCTTGGATCGAAAATGGTTTAGTGTGAGCGTAGTTGTTTCTAGAGCATATCAGTAAAATGATGAAGGTCATTGTAACTCATCATAAATTTAATCATATCTAACAAAGTTTCATTCTTCCTCTAAGACACACTACTCTATTATCCACCTTACAGAAAATTTAGTTATGTATTTTTGAATTTATTATTTTTTCTCTTTTTTTATCAGTTTGTTTAACTAATGGTTGCAGCCAGATGTTCAGTCCAAACCACAAAAGGAAGGAGTAGAATCAGAACAATTTTGGATTTAACAAAGTTTCATTCTTCCTCTAAGACACACTACTCTATTATCCACCTTACAGAAAATTTAGTTATGTATTTTTGAATTTATTATTTTTTCTCTTTTTTTATCAGTTTGTTTAACAAATGGTTGCAGCCAGATGTTCAGTCCAAACCACAAAAGGAAGGAGTAGAATCAGAACAATTTTGGGATTTGTTGGGTGGAAAATCTGAATACCCTAGCCAGAAGATTGGCAGGGATGCAGAAGGCGATCCCTTGCTATTCTCTTGCTCATTCTCTAAAGGTATATTAGGGTCTGTTTGGTTATGAAAAACATTTTCTGCTTTCATTTTCTAAAGATGCATTAAAAACGTGTAAGAAAATATTTTGGATAGTAAGAAAAAATATGAAAATATCTGATTTTTCTTTTATTGCATTTTCATTTTCCAGAAAAATCAAAAACATTTTTTTTTTGTTTTCTAAAAATCTCACCTTCATTTTCATTTCCTAAAAAATGTTTTCCATTTACATAATCTAATTCAAGTTTAGACAATGGAAACATTATATGTTTTCCATAACCAAAACTGATCCTTATTTTTTCCTTTTGCAATGAAGATCCTTTGTTTTTTAATGTTTGTTATTGTTTCCTTTTATTTTGAGATATCCTGACTCCATCTTTTCTTGCATTCTATGGGTTGATGCCTAAATGTAATCTTCAGGGGATTTGAAGGTCCGTTCTTTGACACTATTAATGCTTCTGTATTACACTTGATGTAGAATGCTGAGTTGTATGAAAAATACCATCGCTTTCCTTAGCAATTAGATTAGCTCTATACTTTTATGAAATCCTAGCCAAATCTTAAGAAAGCTTTAATGTTTCAATGCAACTAATGTAAGTTTTCACATAAGATTGGGATTATGTATTATGATCTCTGAAGTATCTTGTTGAATTTTTTAATTTGCATTAAATTGGTTTTTGGGTGGAATTGATGCGAATTTTCTCCTCTTACCTCAAAGAAGACCCAATTAATGACATTTTGAGAAGACACCCTAATGGCTGATTACAGGATTATAAAACCAAGGAATGTATTTTATAATTCCAGGCTTACTTAAATGCATGAGAAACCATTTATGAGTTATGGATTCTTGAAAACACATCCAACCTGAAATGAGAGGCAAAGCCTTCTCCAAATGCTGGTTTCGTACCATCTAGAAGGCCATGGAGCGGGATATGGAAAATTTATGTTGAATTTGGTTTTGGAAATTATTTTTTGTTTCCTTTTTTAAAAAATGAACTGTATCTGATTATGTAAATGAAAAACATTTTTTAGAAAATGAAAATGAAAATTGTAGATTTTTGAAGGGAAAACAGTATGTTTTTTGGAAAATGAAAATGCTTGGACGTGTAACTCCTATATTTTCTTTTCATGTTTTTTATTGAATCTCTGAAACATTTTCTCTCATAGTTTCTGCTACTAACGTTTTCAAAGAATTTATCAGAAAATGTGTAAATGAAAACATTTTTTAGAAAATGAAAATTTAAATCATAGATTTTTTTAAAGAAAAAAACATGTTTTCAGGAAATTGAAAATGCTTGGATATCCTATATTTTCATGTTTTTCATTCAATTTTTGGAACATTTTCTAACATAGTTTCTGATTCATATTTAAAAAATGAAAACAGAAAATTCTTTGGAAAACCAAATGCTACCTTATCTTTTACTGTTGTTAAATATCCACTTGGATGCAATCATTGATCCCATGAACAATTGCTCTGAATCCTCTTCCTTTTTATTAATGCCATTGGCAGAAAACATATTCTGAGTCCAGGTTTTTATGGCAGGTGACAGAGGTCTTTAACTTTACACAAGATGATTTGATGACTGAAGATATATTTATCCTGAACTGCCACTCAGAAATCTTTGTCTGGGTCGGACAGCAAGTTGACTCCAAGAGTAAATTGCATGCTTTAACTATTGGCCAGGTAAAGTTAATTTGTTCAACTCATATTTCGGTCTTTCACTTTTCAGGAAAAGCTGTTAGCATATAGGCTCCGTTTGACAGTACTTATTGGAAACTGTTTATAGCACTTATTATAAGTGATTCTATGTAAGTTTTTCCTGAACACCACTTGTTTTTTCAAACTGAGCTTAATTTGCTCCCACATAATCTAGATCCATGCTGACAACTAGAGAACCACTTAGTGTATTACTGGTTATCTATGTCTTCATTTATTCATGAAACACAACTTTAAAGATGTAGTGTGTTACTGGTTATATCTAGGCTGCATTTGGTTTTGGAAAAAAAATTCTTGATTTTAAATTATTAAATTTGTAGTGTAAAATGTATTGGTTTGTGTAAATGAAAAGCATTTTTTTTAAAATGAAACTAAAAATGGTAATTTTTTTGCGGAAAAAAGGAAAAAAAAATCATCTTTTCGTGTTTTCAGGAAAATAAAAATGTTTTGATAGGTACCTTTTGGTTCCCCTTGGTCATGTAAAACATTTTTTGTTTTCATTTTCCAAAAAATGTATTACCTCCAATCCAATTTACAAGTTAAAAGGTAGGGTATTTTTGTGGTTTGAAATATATGTACAAGTAGTACTTTTTATTTCACTTTTTCACAAATGACCTTCATTAATCATGAGAGAGAATGGTATGTAAATGTTGAATCAAGGATATTTTTGAGAATATATGAACATTTGTGATTAATTTAATGCGTCCAACCACTTTTAACTGATTTTCTTATTTATTGTAAAATGATTATTTTTTCCTTATAAACTGAATTGGGGGTGGTATCAAAAATTTGTTAAAAACTGTTTTTCATTTACATAATCTAATAGTTTTTTACTACTTTTTTGGAAAATAAAAAATAGAAAATGGTTTCCATAACCATACAGAGCCTTATAATTTCTCGCTTTCTCTCTAAATTTCAAAACATTTTTTAACATATTTTCTAATACATCTCTGGAAAATGAAAACATTCAACATTTTCCAAAATCAAATGCAGTTTTATAGCTTAGGCCTTGCATTTATTTTTCATTTTTTGATTTTTTGATTTTTTGACCTCCTTTTCTCCCTCATCTAAAATGAACAGAAATTTGTTGACTGCGACTTTCTGTTGGAGGGATTATCTCATGAAGTTCCTATATACGTTGTCAAAGAAGGCAGTGAACCACCTTTCTTCAGACGTTTCTTTGCTTGGGATTCTGCTAAATCCGCAGTAAGTGAGATTTTCAGATTTATCAATTATAAATCAATTGTACCTAGTCCATAAGATCCACCATTTTCTCTTTTCAGATGCATGGAGATTCATTCCAAAGAAAACTGAAGATAGTGAAATTCGGGGCTGAACCTTCGCCGGATGTAAGAATTTTGTTTCTTTCTGCCATCCATTTAACCTTTTTTTTTTATATTTTAAAATAAATTATGAGATTCCTTATAATCGATTCTAAATTGTCATATGATGCATGATTGTTAGAAACCGAAGAGGAGACCACATGCATCTTATAGTGGGAGGTCGGCCATTCCAGATAAATCCCAGCGTTCTAGAAGCGTGTCTTTCAGCCCTGATCGAGTTCGTGCTAGGGGGAGGTCACCGGCTTTCAATGCACTAGCTGCGAATTTTGAAAACCTTAATGCGAGGAATCTTTCTACCCCACCCCCAAATGCGAGGAAGCCCTTTCCCAAATCCGTGTCCCCGGATTCGGCCAAACTGTTTCCCAAATCTAATGCCATCTCAGCAATCACTTCTTCTTTCGAGAAACCATCACCAGCCCGAGAGGTTCTGTTCCCTCCTTCCATTAAAGGTATGTTTTTTTTTTTTTTAAATTTGTGGAGGATTGTTAATATTTAGGTTGCGTTTGACAACACTTACTGAAAAGTGTTAAAGAGGGTTTGTTTGTCAGCCACTTATTGAAAGCTTCTTATAGCACTTTTCACTTTTGACAAGTAATTCTGTATAAGCCTTCGTTTGACAACACCTACTGAAAAATGCTCATATCACTTATGATAAGTGCTCCTGTTCCCTCCTTCCATTAAATGATGCCGTGGTACTCGCAAGCTACTCGGGCTCGACTCTAAAAATACTTGAATTCGGTTTGATTTTCTTCTAGCTGAGCTTGACCTTGAGCTACTTGAGCTTTATGTCTAGCCGAATTGGAGTGTTATATTATGTTTATTGAGTAGCTCACGAGTCTAAGTGAATAGAGGATATTTCAATAATCTAGTTCGAGTATTGCAATTGAGTTTGAGCTCAGGTAATTTGAAAATTGATTAAATAATAGAGCTTAATTGTAAGTAAAATAACTGAATTGAGTTCGAGTTCTAAAAATATTATTCGATTGAGTTCGCGCCAAGTATCGAGCATTGATTTTTTTATCGAGCTTGAGGTCATGCAGTGTTGTGCTTGGTTCGGCTTGTTTACGCCCCTACAAGTGCTATAAACACTTCCGTAAGGGCTATCAAATGCAATAGTATTTCCTACTTGCTTACTGAAAGTGTTTTTTGTCACTTATATATGTGGTTTTATTCTGGAATTTAAGTGCAAACTTTAACACTAGTTATTTTTTCAAACAGTTTATGGTAAGTGATATGCGCTATAAACAGTTTTCAATAAGCACCGCCAAACGGACCCTGATAAGTGCTTATGTTAAGTGTTTCCAGACTGCTTATTGAAAAAAATGATTAAGCGGTTTCGTTAGGAAGAGCCCATTTGTTTCAGCTTAAAGTCAGTGATTTTGGGTGGTTTTAAAAATTGATTTCAAAGCAGTGATTTTAGAAAACTCAGGAGCTATTTTGTGTTCGTGTTGCAATAAAAAAAATCACTTTTACTTTTGATTGCATAATCCATTTTTAAAAGAATTACAGTAGATTTTAAAAAATTAAATGATGACTTTTTTTTAGATTTTGCTTTTTGAAAAAATCATACACAGATGACCTAAATTTAAGAGTTTTTTTTTTGAAAAAAGTCCCTTTAGTCCAAAAATAATCTTAAACTAGGGTTCTTTCAGAAACAGAACAAACACAATTTTTTTTTTAATTCAAGTGTTGTCTAATGCGTTATTATTTTTGAAACTGAAGCTTGAGTTGCCTCATTGTTATTTTTTCAAGGGAGCCCGAAGTCCCCTGATCCAAAGCCGGAGACGAACTCGGTGGAGAACTCGATGAGTAGGAGGATCGGGGCCCTTACCATACAGGAGGACGTGAAAGAAGGTGAAGCCGAAGACGAGGAAGGGCTTCCCATATTTCCCTATGAACGCCTTAAAACATCTTCTATTGACCCTGTTAATGAGATCGATGTGACAAAGCGAGAGGTAAGAACAACTTTTTCAAATTATTCAGCTGGGCATCATATGTTGAACCTGTTTAGTATTTTTTTTCCTGGTCACTGTAGACATACCTATCATCCGAAGAGTTTCGGAAGGCGTTTGGAATGACGAAGGATGCATTCTCAAAATTGCCGAAATGGAAACAAAACAAGCTTAAAATGGAGCTTCAGTTGTTCTGAGTCTCCTCTGCAATTCTGTATGTTTTCTTCTCCGACCTCTGATGCCATTAGCAGTGAGTTTTTCACTCTAATTGCTTGTGGTGCTTGTGTTTTTTCCTTAATGTAGTTTGGGGGTGAAGGAGGAGAGCATGAGCCCAATTTTAGCTGCTGCTGCTGCTCCAAAGAAGCTTGTTGCCGTGATTTATGGAAAAATCACAGATTCTGCCTCTTTCAGCACTTTCAATGGTTTGGATTTTTGAGTTTTTTTTTGGGCATTTTTTATGGTAAAAAAGTTAAGTTGGTTGTTGGCGTGCATTTTTTGTTCTTGGTTTGTCTTTTATTTATTTATTTGGAGAGAGAAATTTAGGGATTGTAAAGGCCTGATTTTTCATCCCTTTAGTGGTGTACAGTAGCTTGTAAAAACCAGCACAACTATTAATTTCTTGTGTCAATAAAGTGTTTTTTTGAAAAAAAAATGAAGAGATTTTGTGAGGTTTCTTGTAATTTTGAGAGCACTCTGTTGGATTCACATGGCACAATCCCACTTCAACAAGGATATCAATACATTTTTTTTTTATAGCTACTCTAATACAACATCAACACTCATGAAACTACAAATTAAAGTTTTAAGTATTAAAATTTTACCGAAGACTTGTTAAAGATGACATTTATTACATCATTCCACTCATTGATGCAAACTATAGTTTGTGATAAATCAATTTTTTATAATATCTTGTATCGTAACTTTTATTACCAAACATCCTAGCATTGTGTCAGACCATTGGTTATTTCCAATTATACATCAAAAACTCAAAAATGATAAATAACCATTCCCGGAATAATTTAGAAGAACTTGAAAGGCTTAAAAAGCAAGAATGGTATGAAGATCAAAGCTTATTCATGAATGTTTCTAGATGTCATATTCCTAGTAGTTGAGGTATATGTCACCACTTAGTGTAATCTAGTGTAAGAGTTGACTATGTGAACATGTTTTTATTGGAACTATATAATTTAGTTTCCCCATCAATATATTTAATGTTCAAAAGTTGTAAATATAGCATGCCAAAAGGATTATGAAACATGCAACTTGACATAAGAAAACACAATTATAAATAAAAAACTATCAAGGTTAACTCCAAAGAAATATAAATCTAAAGAATTGTCAAGTCCTCAATTAAAGAGAAAGATAAAAATAAAAATAAAAGAAATTGGTACAAGATTTAGCATCCCGAGTTCTTTTTGAAAACAACTTAGCTTATGCTTTATAATTTGGCATCCGTTTTGATTTCTTTGGATTTATTGATTCTCATATTTATTAAATTGTGTACCTTGATTATGTAGAAACACGACCGCCAATTGTAGTGAGGCCCTGCACTAGGTATTCATTGAGCATGAGCAGGGGGGGTAAGTGAATACAAAAAAAATTTGTCATCCAACGTTTCTTTTTCAACATTGAATTTGATGAAGTAATTCAATTAATAATTCACAAACCTCTTTGAACATCAACTTCCACACAACCACAGTGAACATATAGATTTACAAGGTTCGCCATTTAAAACGAATGGCTACATTCTTAATCATGACATGATGTCATCAAATGTTATACGATCCACTAATATCATCCAATGGTTTCAACAACCAGAGTTTATCCTTGAACTCTTGTGAATACAAATGTCGCCTAAGAAGTATGATGTGCTCTCGCACAATATACGACAACTCCTCAATGATATAACTAAATAAAATCTTCAACCTTAAATGAAAATGTAAAGATCCCGATCCTAATAGTATGGAGTTTGTGATTACTTTATTACATTGACACGAGATACAAGCGATCACATCCCAAAGGACTGAATAGTTTAGTAGTCTTGGTAAACTAGATAAATATACGATTCACGTATTATATTGAAAATAAAATATAACACAGTGAAATTAAATATTCTTTATAATTGAATTCATTCAAAGGTGTTGGTCGGAGTAGATAACTCAAGAGGGGGGTGAATTGAGTATCTATAAAAAATTTCTGTTAAAAAGGTTCTTTACAAAAATAATATCCCCCTATGAAAATAAACACAAAGTCACTTTGTATTGAATTTATAAAAGTTTTGAAGGTTCAATTTGGTTCTCAGAAGATTGATTAGTTCTCAGCTTTACCAATCTAAAGATTAGTAAAACTTTTGATCCACACCCTAGATTGGGGTTCACAACAGCACACAGGCTATCCAGGTCACACTTGACCTCTACCACAGTTATTCGTGGGAAAAACTAACAAATAGATCACACAAGATCTCTTGCACAGTTCTTCATGGGATATAAGTGTAAGAAGGGATTAAGAGTGAGGATATTTTGGTATCCTCCAGTTGTGCTCAGGAGACAGTGTGTGTGATATAAACAGATATACACACTGCTCAAATAGTAACTACAAGATCACAACAGAGTAATAAAGAAGAGTGGAGTTTAGAAATATCTGTGTGATGTGCAGTAAAGCTCTGGACTCATTGGATGTAGAGAAAATGAAATTCGAGTCCTCTTCTGGAAGTTGGATTCAGAATAGAGTATCGTAGTTTTTGTAATCCATCTTCCAAGTGTGAAAAGGTTCTGCTCTTTAATGTCTCGATGTACAGTGACCTTCATCAGAATGTTGCTTGTTAGAAACTTCTTGTGATCTCAAGCTTTGGGTTCCTCTATTTGCGTATTCACAAAGTCTGTATTTTAGCGCGTTCTTCGCAGTGTCTTTTAAGTGGAAGTTGGAGTCCTTTTATACTTTAGGGTCCACTATGCATGAAGATCTACGCACGTGCATGTACCTCGTACTGTCTACAGATAGTCCTACAGTCAACATTAAATAATGTCAGAAACATTAATTTGTCTAAATATGACCATTAGAAATAAATTTGAATTAATAAAATCGAAATAGTTATTTATGACTATTGGTGAGTCATCTTCGTTTTATTGTCTTCAGTGTGTCATCTTCGGTGTGTCATCTCCGGTCTGTCGAACATCGGTGTGTCGAACATCGGTGTGTTGAACATACTATCGGTGTCAGGAAATCTAAAAAGGTTATGAAGTATCTGTCTTACACATAACATTACAAGACTAAGTGATATCCAAAAATACATGTATAAATACACTTGTAAACACATTTATTCATGAATATAGGTTATTGACTTATTGAAGTATATTTTCTTGTATGACATAATTGATTTACTTAGAGATATTAAATGGCATGAAAGAGTATAATCTGTATATTGACATTATTTGTGATTATAAAAACTAAAATATCATAAAGGGTCCAACAATCTCCCCCTTTTTGATAATCACAAATTATGACATACATGCAGATATATAGATTAAAGATAGCTTGACATAACATACTCCACTAAATGTAATTATCCATTATAACTAAAGTTTTTCCTTGTTTGAATTTTTAAAACAAAGCTCCCCCTCAATAAATGGATTAAGGTGAGTACATGCCATGTATCCTAAACCAGAAAATCTCCCCCTTAGATTAATAATGTATGCCTTATTTTCTCCCCCTTTTGGGATTAGAAAAAAAAAGAAGCAGTAAGGAGAAATAACAGAAAAGAAAGACACCATAAGGATTTTCATTAAGAGGCATAAAAGTACAAGTCAAACAAAAAGATCAAATCCCTATAAAAAAAAATACAATCCATCACTAAGGTTTTGGATGATGAGGAGCTTTTCCTTTGTCTGAAGGATCCAAGGGAGGAGAAGGTTTGGGAGTGACAAAGGGAAGAGGTGGTCTGAAAATAACACCAGGCAGGGCAACACCTGTAGGGACAGTGGCTGCAAGGGTATGCCGCCTTTTTGACAACATGCGACTAAGAGTTTTCTCTGTGATGATCGGTCGAATCTGGGAAAGAGCCTGAGAAATAGTCATTGGAGCAGGAGGCCGAGAGGCAGTACCAATTGAAGCAGCAAGAGGGACCACAATAGACTCGGCCTGAACATGCAGATAAGGTTTGAGCAGGTTGACAAAGTCATTGATGATTTCACCACCATATTGCATGGGTTTCTCAAAGTCATCCTTATTTTCCACAAATTTACTCAGCAAAGGGGTAAACTCCTTCAATTGAGTGACCTGCTTCTTGAATGCTTCTGTGACTGGAGGAATTCTGAGATTCTCTGCTAGATACTTGAAGCTATTTATGAGATCATGCTTGGTGTAAATCTTAGTGAAATACTTATCCACCTTTTCTCGAATCTCTCTATGAGCCGTAGAGGCTTCATTTGTGCACTGCCTGACCATATTGTACACAAAATCTGTATTTTGATGAACTTTTTCAAGAGTTTCTTTGTCTGAAACACTCTGAAGTTTTTGGAGTTCCTCTCTCATCACAACCTTGAGAGACTCCAAATCAGCAACAACACTTTTCCCACTCCTAGAACTGGATGGGCCAGTCAACATTTTCCCAAGCTATTCTTTCAACCTTTTTAGGTCCACACTGAGTAGATGAGTTACCAAGTTTCTAAGAACTTGCAGAACACCACTAAAGGAGGTCTTGAAGTCATAGGTTAAGGAATTTAACTCATTGCTCATCTTTATTACTTCTTCTCTCAGCAAGGTATGTTGTCTAATGATGGTTTCTACTGTGGTAATGAGATTTGGTTGAATCTCATGGATCACCATTCTTGCAATCTTTACTGCATCAGCATCTGAGATACCTATGGAGGTGGAGGCTTCAATTCTGGATCCAACTGAAGCTATCACAGACTCCCATAAATCATTTTTGAATTGTTCCAAATCAGCCATAGTGACTTAGTCACTGGGCACTACGTGAGCTACTGGATCTACTGCTAGAGGTGCAACTGGTGGAACAGGTGCAACTGAAGAACCTTTGTGGTGTTTTATTTAACAAAGTTTTGTATTTGTTGACAACTAATCTTTTTGTTGAAGAATGTTTTTGAGTTACAGAAAGTTCAAGTTGTTGGTTGCTGAAGATTTCCTTAAAGAATATTATGTTGAAGAATAAGAAGTTAGAAGTTAAGAAAGTATCTCAAAGTTTCTTAAAAAAATCAGATGATGCTTTACTGATATTAAAGTTCTCACAAATCATGAAAAGATTCATGATAAAAGCTGTTGAAGAAATGGTGAAGAGGATTGATATTTTTCACTAAGAAAAATTCTGAGAAAATTCAGAGTCTACTTCGTGAGCTAGAAATTCGGAGTCTACTTGTTGAGCCAGAAGTTCGGAGTCTACTTGCTGAGCCTAAAGTTTGGAGTCTACCTCCTGAGCCTAAAGTTCGGAGTCTACCTCCTGAGCCTGAAATTCGTAGTCTACTTGCTGAGCCTGAAGTTCGGAGTCTACTTGCTAAGGATGAAATTCGGAGTGTACTTCCTGAGCCAGAAATTCGTAGTGTACTTCCTGAACCAGAAATTCAGAGTGTACTTCCTAAACCAGAAATTCGGAGTGTACTTCCTGAACCACAAATTCAGAGTGTACTTCCTGAACCAGAAATTTAGAGTGTACTTCATGAACCAGAAATTTGGAGTGTACTTCCTGAACCAGAAATTCGGAGTGTACTTCCTGAACCAGAAATTCGGAGTGTACTTCCTGACCCAAAAATTCAGAGTGTACTTCCTGAACCAGAAATTCGGAGTGTACTTCCTGAACGAGAAATTCAGAGTGTACTTCCTGAGCCAGAAATTCGGAGTGTACTTCCTGAACCAGAAATTCAGAGTGTACTTCCTGAACCAGAAATTCAGAGTGTACTTCCCGAGTCAGAATTCAGAGTGTACTTCCTGAACCAAAAATTTGGAATGACAATCCTGAGCAACATACTGAGAAATTCGGAATGACAATCCTGAGCAACATGCTGAGAAATTCGGAATGACAATCCTGAGCAACATGCTGAGAAATTCAGAATGACAATCCTGAGCAACATGCTGAGAAATTTGGAATGAAAATCCTGAGCAACATGCTGAGAAATTCGGAATGACAATCCTAAGCAACATGCTGAGAAATTCGGAATGACAATTCCGAGTTCAAGAAAACCAGAATTTCAACTTTTCTTAAATCTTGGAGAAATTTAAGGAGATTTGAAGAAGTCAAAGATTGAAGATTAAATGCGAGAGATTTGCGGAGTTTTTTGAAATTTAAAGAAGCGGGAAAGTTTTTCAAGATTCCCGCCTTTGTTTTCTGAGTTTCCTATAAATATGTGCTCAGATCATTCGCTCATTTGCAATTTTTTTACACACACGGTAAAGGCGAAGCGCTGGATAATTCTAAGTAAAAAGTTCCTACCATCTTGAAGAAGTTTTCTTGAGTGTTTGAGAAGAAGAGAATCCGGATTGAATATTCAGAGTGAGAATTTGTGAAGAACCATCATTATCTTGCTAAGAAGACCGATTTCAGAATATCGGATTCAAGGAAACCGGATTGAGAATTCGGAGTGAGCATTTGTGCGGAACCATCATTATCTTGCTGAGAAGATCGGTTTCAGAAAATCGGATTCAAGAAATCGGATTGAAGATTCAGAGTGATCATTCAGAGTGAGCATTTGTGGAGCATCTTATCAAAGTTCTTATTCTTGTGTTTGACTCATTTTTTCTTTAAGGAAACATTGTAAACTGACAGGAGTCAGTATAATCTTTCCTATCGGGAGATAGAATGTGTCCAATGGGAGTTGGCACAAGTTGTATTCACTTCATTATAGTGGATTTCCATAGACCCACGAGAGTGGCTATGGCAAGGACATATGTTCTCTTATTGAGACCGAACCTTGTAAATCTTGTGTGCCTTTCTTGATTTTACTTTCTTTCATGCTTGAGTATCTTGCTAAAGGTTGATAAGGAAATAAATCTTAACAGGTTGCAAGGGTTAAGTTTCTTAAAGTCTTGAAACTTATAAAAGTAAAAAAACTGATTCAACCCCCCTTCTCAGTTGTCATTCAATCCTTGGAACTTCAAGTGGTATCAAAGGGAGGTTCCCTTGTTTAATACTTATCATGGAGAATATCAATTCTGTCAACAGTAGAGGGATTCCTATGTTCGATGGTAAGAATTATTATGGATGAAAAAATAGGATGATTCCTTATATCCTATCTCTTGGCCTTGAAGTTATTGATGCTGCTACTATTGGCTTTACACCTATTGAAAAAAATGCTCCTATGACATTTGCTGACAAGAGAAACATAGAAGTTGATGGAAAGGCTAGAAATGCTATTCTCATGTCCCTATTAGAAAATTTTTATCAGAAGGTGATGGGTCTCACAACATCAAAAAGCATGTGGGACAAGATGGAAAGTGTTTTCGAAGGAAACAAAAAAGTCAAGGAGTCCAAGATGCAAATCTGGCATAGTAAGTTTGAAGACATCAGGATGAGAGATGATGAAACAATTGATGAATAATTCACCAGAGTTAATGAAATTGTATGCAACATCAGGGGATTCGGAGAAAACTTGGAAGATTCTACAATTGTGAAGAAACTTATGAGAAACTTTCTAGACAGGTTTGATTCTAAAATTTCAGCTTTAGAAGATAAGGATGATTTATCTCTTGATGAACTGCATAACTTTCTTGTTGCCTATGAAATGAGGAAAACTCCAATCTTTAAGAAGAAGATGAAGGATGAAATGGCTTTTGAAGCTATGAGAAAGATGAAAATCCAAGATAATGAAGAATCTGACCCTTGTGAGTCTGTTGATAAGGAAGATGAATAGTTGAATGAAAAAATCATGTCTCTCATATCCAAGAACTATCGAAGAGGAAGAGGAAAGTATGGAGGGAAAATTCCTCTCAAATGTTTTGAGTGTGGTGGAATTGGAAACTTTTCTATGAATTGCCCTAAGAAGAAAGTTGGAGAATATCAAGATGTTTGTAATGAGAATTCTCAGTGGAAGAAGTATAACAAGAATGAAAAAGAAGAGAAGACTTTAAAAAGAATTCAAGAAGAAGTTTTCAGGAAATAAAAGAAGCATGTTGAGCAAGAAGGTTGAATCGGAATCATCTGACAATGATTCCTCAGAAGATGAAAGTAAAGAAAGATTCATAATCTTCATTACAAAAGTTGAGAAAACAAATGTTTCCTCAGAAAGTGAAGAAGGTGGCGATGAATCTTACAAAGAATATCAACTAAGATCCGAACTCCTTGCATGTCTTTAGCAAAAAAAATATCTCAAGAAAGAAATTCGTGTGATGAAGAAAAATTATGAAGAAGTTCATGATGGAAGTAAAGATGTCACCAAGAAGGAAGATGAATACATTCAAGAAATTTTAAGTTACAAACTTAGAATTGCTGAACAAGGAAAGATGATTGAAGATCTTAGCAAGAAGATGGAAGCTAAGGAAGAAGAAGCAAACAATGTGAAATCAAAACTCCTTGATTATGAAAATATCCTGAGGAAGATGAATGAAAACTTCAACAAAGCTACAAAAGTAAAAGCTGAGACCTCTAAAAATTCTGTGAAGGATCATTACGAGAATCATGTGAAATCTTCTCTTACCAAAAATAACGTTTCATCTGATTCTTCTAACATTTTAGGTTTCAGAAGAAGTGTTATTAAAACTTGGGTGGAGAAAGGATGTAAGAAATCTATCAATCCTATAAAAGTAGAAGACTCACTCAAAAGGAGAGATGACCTACATCCTGAGTTTTCTAGAGCTAAAAGAAGTTATCAACCTCAACAAAGTTTCTATAATGAAAGATCATTCATGAATAGAAAATCAAGATTTGATGGATATTGCTGGTGTTGTGGAATATATGGGCATAGAGATTATAATTTTTGGCACAATTTATCTCTACCTGGAAGAAGGTTTGAGAAAAGTGGAAGAAATAGTGAAAGAAAGATGAGTAACTCTCCATACTCACAGAAAGTTGAAAAGGTGAATTCTCAAGATGTTAGAAACATTCCAACATAGAATCAATTTGAATGTTTGGAAGAAGTTTGTGGAAGATGTGATCATTTTGTTCATCATGACGAACGATGTATGAAACTCCTTACAGAACAAGTTTCTTATGATAAGAAAGAAAAGAATGCTGGAAATAAGAAGGTTGATGAGAGAGATTTTGTTGTTGAGACAACTTTGAAAGCAAGTAAGAGGAAAAAACCATGGATTCTTGATAGTGGTTGTTCTTCACACATGATATGTGATATAAAAATCTTGGAACATGTTGAAAGTCATGATGGAGGAGCGGTTACATTTGGCAATGATAGTTCCCTAAAAATTAAGGGAATCAGAACGACAGAGATTGAAGCAGAGAAACTGAAATCTAAGGAAGTCTTGCTTGTTGATGGGCTAAAACATAACTTACTTAGTGTAAGTCAACTTTGTGATAATGGAAAAGAAGTTATCTTCAGAAAGGATTCTTGTATCATCAAAAGTGTGAAAAATGGAAAAGTGATTACAAAAGGAGAAAGAACCAGTGAGAATCTCTTTCAAATTGGAGAATCCAATAACTCTTGTTATTTGAGTGATAAAGAGGAAAATAAGCTGTGGCATCGAAGACTTGGCCACCTTGGGCAGAAGAACATGAGTAAACTTTCTAAAGTTGATGCTGTTCGGAATTTTCCAAAACTGAAAAGAAGAGATGAAGATGTTTGTATTACTTTCCAAAAAGGAAAGATGACTAACAAAGGTCATAAAAGAGTTGAGATTCAATCTTACAAACCACTTGAGCTTATTCATTCCGATCTGTGTGGGCCGATGAGACATCAATCAACAAAAGGAGATTTATACTTTATCACTTTTATTGATGACTTCACTCGGATGACAAACATCATGTTCATGAAGCATAAGTCATAGGCTATTGAAATGTTTAAATTCTTCAGAAGAGATGTTGAGAAAGAATTGGGGGCTTCCATAAAGAAATTGAGAATAGATAACGGTACAGAATTCACAATCAATGCTTTTGAAACTTACCTAAGGAAGCATGGTATCAAACATCAGTATAGTGCTCCCTATACACCACAACAAAATGGAGTTGCAGAAAGGAAAAATAGAAGCTTGGTGGAAATGGGAAGAAGTATGTTATCAGAATACAAACTTTCAAAATTCTTTTGGAGAGAAGCTGTTAGCACTGCTGTACATGTTCAAAATAGATGCTTGTTGAGACCAGAAACCTACATGACTCCTTACGAGATGTGGTATAACAAAAAACCTTCTTTTAATTACTTCAAAGTTTTTGGAAGTCCATGCTTGCTCAAAATAAAAAATCCGGACTTAGGAAAGTTTGATGAGAAAGCTGAAGAAGGAATATTTATGGGTTATTCACCGAATGGAAGAAGTTACAAATGATGGAACAAACATTTACAGAAGTTGGTGGATTCATATGATGTGAAGGTAATTGAAAATCCAAGTTCTTTCACAAAATTTGTTAAGAATACTGAGGAAGATAAATCAGAGAATCCCCACCAGAGTGAGAGTGACTCAGATAAGTCACATGGGGAAGAAAGTGATGCTGGGAAAGGAAATGTTAGTTTTCCTACATTACAAAAACATGTTGAATCTGAAAATATTATTGGGGATCAGAAGGCTCCAGTTTAGACAAGAAGGAAGTTAAGATTAGAAAATCAAACTTCCCTTATCTCAAAAGTTGAACCAGAATCAGTTTCAAAAGCTATTCAACATAAAGAATGAGTGGATTCTATGAATGAAGAACTGGATCAGATTGAGAAGAATGAAACATGGGAACTTTTTCCAAGGCTAGCAAATAAGAATGTTATCGGAACCAAGTGGGTTTACAGAAATAAATTGAATGAGCATGGAGAAGTTACAAGAAACAAATCAAGGCTTGTGTGTAAAGGGTATACACAAGTGGAAGGTGTGGATTTTGATGAAACCTTTGCCCCTGTTTCAAGGTTGGAAACTATTCGAATGTTTCTTGTAGTGGCTGCTCATCGGAATTACAAGGTTTATCAGATGGATGTAAAGTCAACTTTCTTAAATGGTGAGATTGAGGAAGAAGTTTACATTGAACAACCTTGTGGGTTTTTGCTTGATTAGGATGAAAACAAAGTTTGCAAATTGAAGAAGGCCTTGTATGGGTTGAAACAAGCTCCATAAGCATGGTATTCGAAGCTTGACAATTCTATGAGAAAGATGAGCTTTTCTAAAGGAAAGGTTGATAGCAACTTGTATGTTAAAGATGCTGACTCTGGAACTTTAATTGTAATCATTTATGTGGATGATATAATTTTTGCTGGAGATGAATAAAAGGTTTGTGAAGAGTTCGCTGAAGAGATGAAGGAAAATTTTGAAATGTCAATGTTGGGAGAATCAACTTTCTTCCTTGGCTTACAAGTTCAACAACAAGAAACCTACATTTTCTTATCCCAAGAAAAGTATGCCAAGGAACTGTTAATGAAGTTTGGGATGGAAGAATAAAAAGAAGTTTCAACCCCTATCTCAATGAGCACAAAGTTGAGCAAAGATGAGTCAGGGAACAGTGTGAATCAGAAAGACTTTCAAAAGTTAATAGGAAGTCTTCTTTATCTTACAGGCTCAAGGCCTGATATTGCTTATGCTGTGACTCTCTGTTCCCAATATCAAATTAATCCAAAAGAATCACATATGTTTGAAGTTAATAGGATTCTGAGATATGTTAAAGGAATAACTTCACATGGGTTGTTATACAAGAGAAACAATGAGATGAAGTTTCATGGTTATACTGATGCTGATTGGGCTGGTGATTGTAATGATAGAAAATCAACATCAGGAGGAACATTTTTCTTAGGGGAATGTTGTGTGAGTTGGCACAACAAGAAACAAAGTTCAGTAACTTTATGTACAACTAAATATGAATATGTTGCATCTACTCAGGCTTGTACTCAAATGATGTGGATGAAAGTTCAGCTAGAATATTTGAAAGTGAAAGTTTCTAAACCTTTGAAAATACTCTGTGATAATTAAAGTGCCATTGATCTTTACAAGAATACTATTCAACATTCAAGATCAAAGCATATTGATATAAAGTATCATTTTTTAAAAGAGAAAGCTACTGCTGGAGAAGTCTTGCTAGAATATATTTCAACAAAGTATCAGATTGCCAATATTTTCACAAAAGCAATGTCAAAGGAGAGGTTTGTTTAACTGAGGCTGCAACTCCATGTTCAGCATCCTCCCATGTCTTCCTAAAACTCATAAGGAAGTATCCCCCACCGTGATTTGGATTATGTTGACAAAGGGGGAGAGTAAAAATGAGAGAGAAAGAAAAATGAGATAAGAAAAGAAAATTAAGAAAGAAAAAGATAAAAGTTGAGGGGGAGTTTGCGTAAGGTGAAGTTTATCTTTACATGGTTGCAAATTTTTTCTTGTCACCGAGGGATGGAAATCCTTCAAAAACATTATTTTATCCAATAGTGTGGTGTTAGGACACTCTTTTTGAGAAAGACTATGTTTTGGTAAAATTCAAAAACTTGAGATGTAAAATTTTTGAGAGGTGAAAACTTGTTACCAAGGGTTTCCAACAAATCCAAAGGGGGAGATTGAAGAACCTTTGTGGTGTTTTATTTAACAAAGTTTTGTATTTTTTGACAACTAATATTTTTGTTGAAGAATGTTTTTTAGTTACAGAAAGTTGAAGTCATTGGTTGCTGAAGATTTCCTTAAAGAAGATTATGTTGAAGAATAAGAAGTCAGAAGTTAAGAAAGTATCTCAAACTTTCTTAACAAAATCAGACGATGCTTTACTGATCTTAAAGTTCTCACAAATCAGGAAAAGATTCATGATAAAAGTTGTTGAAGAAATGGTGAAGAGGATTGATGTTTTTCACTAAGAAAAATTCTGAGAAAATTCGGAGTCTACTTCGTGATCCAGAAATTCAGAGTCTACTTGTTGAGCCAGAAGTTTGGAGTCTATTTGCTGAGCCTGGAGTTCAGAGTCTACCTCTTGAGCCTGAAGTTCGAAGTCTACTTGCTAAGCCTGAAATTCAAGGTGTACTTCCTGAGCCAGAAATTCAGAGTGTACTTTCTGAACCAAAAATTCAGAGTGTACTTCCTGAACCACAAATTCAGAGTGTACTTCCTGAACCACAAATTCAGAGTGTACTTCCTGAGCTAGAAATTCGGAGTGTACTTCCTGAACCAGAAATTCGGAGTGTACTTCCTGAACTAGAAATTCGGAGTGTACTTCCTGAACTAGAAATTCAGAGTGTACTTTCTAAATCAGAAATTTAGAGTGTACTTCCTGAACCAGAAATTCGGAGTGTACTTCCTGAACCACAAATTCGGAGTGTACTTCCTGAGCCAGAAATTTGGAGTGTACTTCCTGAACCAGAAATTTGGAGTGTACTTCCTGAACCAGAAATTCAGAGTGTACTTCCTGAACCAGAAATTCGGAGTGTACTTCCTGAACCAGAAATTCAGAGTGTACTTCCTGAGCCAGAAATTCGGAGTGTACTTCCTGAACCAGAAATTCGGATTGTACTTCCTGAACCAGAAATTCAGAGTGTACTTCCTGAGCCAGAATTCGGAGTGTACTTTCTGAACCAAAAATTCAGAATGACAATCCTGATCAACATACTGAGAAATTCAGAAAGGCAATCTTGAGCAACATGCTGAGAAATTCAGAATGACAATCCTGAGCAACATGCTGAGAAATTCGGAATGACAATCCTGAGAAACATGTTGAGAAATTTGGAATGACAATCCTGAGCAACATGTTGAGAAATTTGGAATGACAATCCTGAGCAACATGCTGAGAAATTCGAAATGACAATTCTAAGTTCAAGAAAACCAAAATTTAAACTTTTCTTAAATCTCGGAGAAATTTAAGGAGATTTAAAGAAGTCAAAGATTGAATATTAAATGCGAGAGATTTTCGGAGTTTTTTGAAATTTGAAGAAGCGGGAATTTTTTTCAAAATTCCCGCCTTTATTTTCTGAGTTTCCTATAAATATGTGCTTAGATCATTCGATCATTTTCAATTTTTTTACGCATGCAGAAAAGGCGGAGCGCTGGAGAATTCTAAGTGAAAAGTTCCTACCATCTTGAAGAAGTTTCCTTGAGTGTTTGAGAAGAAGAGAATCCAGATTGAATATTCGGAGTGGGCATTTGTGCAGAACCATCATTATCTTGCTGAGAAGACCGATTTCAGAATATCAGATTCAAGGAAACCGGATTGAGAATTCGGAGTGAGCATTTGTGCGGAACCATCATTATCTTACTGAGAAGATCGGTTTCAGAAAATCATATTCAAGAAATCAGATTGAATATTTAGAGTGATCATTCGGAGTGAGCATTTGTGGAGCAGCTTATCAAAGTTCTTATTCTTGTTTTTGGCTCATTTTTTATTTAAGGAAACATTGTAAACTGACGGGAGTCAGTATAATATTTTCTATCGGGATATAGAAGGTTTCCAATGGGAGTTGGCACAAGTTGTATTCACTTCTTCATTATAGTGGATTTCTATAGACCCACGGGAGTGGCTATGGCAAGGACTTAGGTTCTCTTATTGAGACCAAACCTTGTAAATATGGTGTGCCTTTCTTGATTTTCCTTTATTTCATGCTTGAGTATCTTGCTAAAGGTTGATAAGGAAATAAATCTTAACAGGTTGCAAGGTTTAAGTTTCTTAAAGTCTTGAAACTTATAAAAGTAAAACAACTGATTCAACCCCCCCTTCTCAGTTGTCATTCGATCCTTGAAACTTCAATAACAGGTTCTGGTTCAACTTGGTCTTGTGGAGTTGGAGGAGAAGGAACCCTCTCCTCATCCGAGACATATTCTAAACCAAAAAGAATGTATCCCAGATCATTATTCCACTCTCTAGTACAGGTCCAGTCTCTTGGATCAACAATATCAATTATGATCCTTCTTCCCTGAGGCTCAGGAACAACAACATCATCATCAAATTATTTATCCTATTCTCTAGCCATATCAACTTGTCTGGGAACATGAACCAATCAAACTTCAGGTTCTGCATGATCTCCAGCCACTTCAACTTCACTAGGCACTTCCTCAATTTGAGGCACTAGAACCCCATCTTCTTCCTCTTGGCCAATTGAAGGTTCCGGGCGCAGCGGAAGTGCGTGGGTGGATGTGCCCACTTGGCCTTTTGTCATTAACAATGATCAATCTGAGATCAATACAACGATAAATGCCAGTCTCCACGGATCGAATCACAGAAATAGACAAAGAAAAGGAAAGTCTCGGAACCACAAAGTAGGATTGTTACATGTTGATTATAATTAATTTAATCAATTGAAAAGAAATACCTTTTGGGTGTTCTTTCTTCGTTGATGTTCTTAATCACGTTTCGATGTGATTCGTCGTTGCGTCGCAGAAGCAAAGTGTATACTTCCTATAGCGGTGATCCACACGTGTACCTCGTATCTCGGGACGTCGCCAAAGGAGTCTCTGGGTTCTAGCGTGGAGAAACCTTTTCTTGCGTTGTCCGCCTTAGATCGTCTTGATCCTATGGAAGAGGATCTCTCTTGGTCTTGAGAGCATTATTGGAGGAAGAGGTTCTTTCAGCCTTGAAAGAATTCTGCAGAGTTTTTGTGCACAACGATTATCTTGTGTGTAAGGAAAAGAGTTGGGGTTGTGAGGATATTTATAATTGGGTTTAAGGTTGTAGAGTTATGACAATAAATAAACGCGTTACGCATTTTATTTATCTCATTAACTCCCTTTTGAAAACCCCTTTTCGAGTCATTAATTTCTTGACATGCGCCCACACTGATTATAATAAATATCGTTTAATGAAACGATATTTCCTCAAAATCCCAACTGAAAAAATACACGGCATGTATTAATAAATACACATCGTGTACATTCAATGTACACAGTGTGTATATCTTGTTTTCATTTATTCATTTCCTTTCCAAAATGAAAACTACACGACGTGTACATTTAATAATACACGGCGTGTACTTGTTTTCAAAATAAAACTACACGGCATGTTATCATTGATACATGGCGTGTACTTGTTTTATTTTATTCTTCCTCCAACATTAAAATGATTTAGGCTTCCTTGAATAATTATTAAACCACGTAAGGGAATAATATTTATTCTACTTGAGATACTTGAATACACTTAGTGTGTGACCCTCTAGGCCTCTTTCTCGTTGGCATTAGGCGGACTTGCCTAAAGTCCAAGATTACTGTCTAGCAATGGGTCAAGGCACCCAAGAGAAAGAAGTTGACACCGCATTGACATATCACCTCATACGAACGCTTAATGTGTAATTTAATCCCTTTGTCTTGATATCTCATCAAGCAGGTTTCATGGCAGTGTCATAAACCTATATGCTTGATCCGTCGTTCTTTGACTAACTGAAATAAACTCATCGTTTACACCATGGACATGGAATTTAATGCGACAGTTCTATTTCAATCAAAGGGATGATATATCAACTTCCATAAATGGAAGGGACAAATCCTTCCTCGACTTATCCATTAACAACATGTCACTCGTAACGCACCCAATGTACCCTACTTCCTGCCAACTGTCTGCGTGACAGTTTTCATCAGTAAATCTAGGTGCGCGAGTCATGAAATGAGTTAATGATAATCTTCCAGTCTAAGGACCATTACACACGCTCATAGATAGCAATTTCCTATGACACCAAGACATGCAGAATTGCTACTGGTGGGTCTGTTCTCATAATCTCCCATCTTGGAAATTACCAAGTGCGAACTCCATGAGAGAGAGTCTCGTCTTCTTACGAGTACTCACACATGATGGTCTGTATACTATGTGTCCTATCATAGTATGTCATCCAACCATAGAAATTTATTTAAGAATATTGTTATAGCATTTCAAGGTTCTCATCATAGCGGGGATCTGCCATGACCTTATCAATGCAACAAATATTCCAGGACATTATTATATTATAGTCATGCAAAAAAATGAACAATATATAATAAGGGAACATTCATGTAATCAAAGTACAAAACAGTTGGTTCTTAGGACACCAACCCTTACAAACTACCACTTAGACTAGAGCCAACTACCTACGACTTTTAGTCCATTAGACCTCACATGATGATCATGTTTCTACTGAGTCAAGGCTTTATTTAAGGGGTCCGCCACATTGTCTTCTATGGAAATACTGCTCACTGCAACTTCACCTCTCTAAGAAAAATCCCTCAAGAGATGATACTTCCGAAGTATGTGATTTGTCCGTTGATGTGACCTTGGATCTTTTGCAAGTTCCACCGCTGCAGTATTATCACAATAGAGTGTGATAGGATCTTTAATGCTCGGTACTACATCCAGCTCTTGGATGAAGCTTCGCATCCATACTGATTCTTTAGATGCCTTAAAAGCTGTGATATACTCGAACTCCACTATAGAATCTGCCACCACACTTTTCTTTGAGCTCTTCCAGCTCACTGCACATCCATTCAAACTAAAGATGTATCCAGTCTGCGACTTCATGTCATCTTGATCAGTCTGGAAACTAGCATCTACATGTCCTATGATGACTAGTTCCTCATCTCCTCCATAAACCATGAAAATATCCTTAGTACGCCTCTGATACTTAAGGATAGTCTTGACTGCCATCCAATGACGGTCTCCTGGATCAGCTTGATATCTGCCTATCGCACTTAATGCGTAAGAAACATCTAGCCTCGTACATAACATAACATATATGACTAAACCAATCGCAGGTGCGTAAGGGATCCTTGCCATTCTCTCTCTTTCCTCATGTGTGTGAGGACACATTTTATTAGAAAGATGAATGCCATGTGACACTGACAACAATCCCTTCTTGGACTGTTCCATACTGAATCTTTTCAGTATCTTGTCAATGTATGTACTTTGACTCAGGCCCAACATTTTCTTGGATCTATCACGATGGATCTTGATCCCAAGAATATATGCTGCCTCACCCAAGTCTTTCATGGAGAAGAATTTATGCAACCATTCCTTAACAGACTGTAAAACAGCTACTTCGTTTCCAATTAGTAATATGTCATCAACATATACTATTAGAAAAATGAACGCACTTCCACTAAACCTCTTGTAGACACAAGACTCACATTCTTTCTTAACAAAGCCAAATTCTGTTACAGCTTCATCAAAACGAATGTTCCATGACCTTGATGCTTGCTTTAATCCATAAATGGATTTCTACAACTTGCATACCTTGTTGGCATCCTTTGGAGTCACAAAGCCTTCAGGTTGTGTCATGTAGACATCTTCCTGGAGGTTCCCATTAAGGAATGCTGTTTTGACATCCATTTACCAAATTTCAAAGTCATGGTAAGCGGCAATGACCAATAGGATTCTGATGGATTTCAGCATCATAACCGGTGAAAAGGTTTCATCATAGTCAATTCCTTGACACTGTCTAAAACCTTTTGCAACCAGTCGTGCCTTATAGGTACTGACTTGCCCCTCCATGTCCAGTTTCTTCTTGAATACCCATTTATTACCAATAGGATTTACATCAACTGGAGGATCTACCAAAATCCAGACTTGGTTTTGGTACATGGAATCCATTTCAGAATTCATGGCTTCTTGCCACTTGGCAACGTCTGTGCCTTCAACTGCTTCCTTGTAGGTAAGAGGATCATCATTGTCAACTAATAATGAGTCACCATCCTTGGTGACAAGAAAACCATATCGTTCTGGTTCTCTCACCTCTCTTGTGCTCCTACGCAGTTCTTGTGTCTCTAGAACAGATTGTTCTTCCATGGGGCTTTGTGGAATCTATTTTTGTACCAACTCCTGTGTATCTTGAGCCTTGACTTCATCGAAGTCTATCTCGCTCCCACTATCTCTTTTGGAGATGTGCTCCCTCTCAAGGAATATGGTGTGTCTTGCCACTGTAACCTTTTTGTCTGAGGGGTTGTATAGGTAATATCCCCTTGTTTTCTTGGGATATCCTATAAAGATACACTTTGTGCCTCAGGGTGAAATTTTGTTACCAAAAGAGGCCTTAACAAATGCTTCGCTACACCACACATGTAAATTCGATAACATGGCTTTGTATCCACTCCATAACTCGTATAGAATACCATTTATCGATTTAGTTGGTACTTGGTTTATTATGTGTGCTGCTGTTTGTAATGCATATCCCCAAAAGGATAATGGAAGACTTGCATGACTCATCATTGATCTCACCATGTCCAACAGGGTGTGGTTCCTCCTTTCACTTACACCATTCCACTGAGGTGTGTAAGGAGGAGTGAGTTGAGATAAAATCCCAAACTCCCGTAAGAAATCAATGAAGTCCTGATTAAGATATTCTCCTCCTCTGTCTGAGCGGAGTTTCTTAATATTCTTACCAAGCTGGTTCTCAACTTCATTCTTGTATTCTTTGAACCGATCAAAAGAATCTGACTTATACCTCATTAAGTAGATATATCCATATCTACTAAAATCATCAGTAAAAGTTATGAAGTACGAGAACCCACCCCTTACTTCAACTGGAAATGGTCCACACAGATCTGTGTGAACTAATTCTAGAATCTCTTTAGATCTTTCACCTTTACCACTAAATGGGGCTTTGGTCATTTTTCCTTGTTGACACGCATGACACACACCAAGTGGTTTTAGTTAGAAAGAATCTAAATACCCATCTTGATGTAATTTTGTCAAACGTTTCTCATTGACATGACCTAGCCAGTGATTCTAAAGTTGTGTGTGGTATGATTCATGTGAATTGTATTTGTTATCGATTTCCATTACTTGGTTTGTGTAGTCTAAAACATAAAGTACGTTATATAAATGTTCCCTACCAAAACAAATGATATCTTTATAAAAGTAGCAACATCCATTTCCAAACTTGAACATGAATCCATCAGTATCTAATCTGGATACTGAAATAATGTTTTTGGTTACAGAAGACACATAATAACAACCTTTTAACACCAAGATCATTCCAGTTGGCAATGTGAGGTGGTAGTCCCCGATAGCTACAACAGCAAGTCTGGCTCCATTGGCTGCTCGTAGATCTACCTCCCCTTGATCAATCTTCTTAAATCTACTTGGTTCCTGTATTTGGATACATATGTGAGCACCAAAAGATGTATCTAATACCCAATTTTTAGAAACAGATAGATTGCATTCGATGAAAAATGCACTTGAAGCTTCCCCTTGATTCCTTGGATGGGTGCCGTTTTTCTTCCAGTGGCCCTTCTTGCCATATGCGAAACAAACAACATCCTATTCCCTTGCCTCCCCTTTGATCTTCCATTTCTTGGAAGGACTTGAAGAAGCTTTGGGCTTAATGATATTCACCTTCCCTTTCCTTTTATTCACCATAAGGACAGAAGGTTTTTCACGCTTTATGTCATTATCCACTTGGAGAATGAGGATAAGAATATCAGACAGAGACTTCTCAATGTTGTTCATGTTGAAGTTCACAACAAAGTTTGAGAATCTCTGGGGAAGTGATGCAAGAATGAGATCGGTACCCAGTTCTTCGGGGAGTTTAAACCCTAGAACCTCCAAGCGCTCAATGTATCCAATGATCTTGACTACATGAGGCCCGGCTGGGGCACCCTCTCCAAGCTTGCTCTAAAATAGAGCCTTGGAGATCTCAAACCTTTCCTGTCTTTCTCTCTCCTAGTATAGACCACGGAGGTGCTCGAGCATGCTGTAGGCATCCATGTCTTCATGAGACTTCATGAGCTCACTAGACATTGATGACAACATCAAACATTGAACGTCGAGTGCATCGCTCAAATGTTGATCATAGACCAGGAAATCTTCATCACTCACCCCTTGGGCAGGCGGATCAGGAAGTGAGGACTCCAGCATGTAAAACTTTTGTTCATGGCGTAGGATAACCTGGAGGCACCTAAACCATTCCTGAAAGTTATTGTTGGTGAGGATATTGTCTTTATCTAGAATTGATCGTAGAGAAAATGTGGTTGACGAGTTTGTCATTTCTATTCTACAAATTAAAAGAGCAGATTTATCAGTACTTTCTTGATTACATTTTTATGAGAAATAATAAATGAATTTATTAATTCTCCCACTATTTTATCAAGTCCCAATGTCCCTCACCATTGAACTCAGAATGTCCAGTTTCTTTGAAATTCTAGTGTCAAGGATCCATATTCCCCTTCGCATAACCCCAACAAGGGTTGGTCAATCTATTTTGAAGGTATTTAGGTAGGCATGTCTTTGCCAACTGTGAGCTTACAATTCCTTGATCTGTTGAGTGGACTCCCCAATCTTGAAATCCTGACTTGGATTTTATCAACTCTTGACTCCAATATTACATCAAGTCTAGAAAGGGCTACTCCTCTTGATGTAATATGGTTAAGTCAACCCGAAACCTTTCATAAGGGATTCCTTTATAAAAGTAAGTGTCCCAACAATGGTTGGTCAAACACATAGTTTTATTGAGTCTTTCCCTTAATCAAGTAATATAAGGCTTGGTCTAAATTAATATGGTATTGAGGGATTTTAATCTTTTATGCGTAGTTTTACATTATCACATGCTTGTTAATATTAAGTGATTCTAGCTTAAGTGATTAACCATGTTCTGATAATGTTTACGCATAGTCCGGTTTTTATTTTATTCCATCTTTGCATGCTTGTTAATTTTATTAATTATGTGATCACGACAAAACATACATAATAAATAAACCATGCAATCATAAAAAAATAAAAAAAGATGTCATGATCATGAGCTTCTATTGGTTATCTTATCTAGCAGTTTTGATAAGCTAACCCTGACCTAGGGAAAACACCTTGAACCTGATGGTTCATGTTTTGCAGCTCCCACCTGTCCACCTTTGTATCTTCTTGGGTTGGTTTCACCTCAGCTTCGGATTTCGAACCATATCCTCTGGCTTGGGAGATCCTCCATTACATGTGGTTTACATTAAAGAAACCATGGGCACGCAGGCCCTACATTTTATTGGAAGAAGGCTCGCAGACCAATGAATTTAAATTAAACAAATTTAAATGAAACCATACACACATACAAAGGGTCTTTGGTCTAGCTCATCATCATCCATAGCATTCAACGACATTTATGCATATTTAGAATTCAAATTCTTTTAATCATTCTATTATTCAAGATAAGTCGCGCTTGAATTCAATTAATTATGATCTTATAATTAATCAATTATTTATCTTAAATTCCTTTCTGAATTTCCTTGAGATTATTCTCATCCATATCCCTTGTACAGGTCTTTGTACTTTTGGAGGAAACCTGGTGAAATTTCTGGAAAGTACACGGTGTGTAGTTTATATTTACACGGCGTGTATTTCTTTTCACCTTTTATCCAAAGTACACGCCGGGGGCTTTGGCGTGTTCTCTGTAATTTGTAAATTTTGGAGTACACAACGTGTAGATAAATCATACACGACGTGTACTTCCTTGTTACGTGGTAATCGGCCTGGCGATCCCGTGTACGTGGTATGCGAATTCTCCTTTGTACACGGTTTCACTTGGGCCGGATCGGACTACACGGCGTGTTGCTCCAAAATACACGCCATGTATTCCAGTTCCCACGTTCCGTTTAATTCTGGTCAACACGGGGTGTTAAATACTTAGGTGTAATCAATTAACACGACATGGTTTGGCAGAACAGTACCGGTTCGTTGAACCTAAGTACACGGCGTGTAGTTTTCATTACACGCCGTGTATTCCCGTGTTGTACAGATAGAAAGAGCGGCTCCTCCGGATGAGATCCTCATTTTTATTTTAATCAAAATTAAAATTAAAAGGCCATTTTTGTGATATGAATCGAGAAACGAAAGAGGAAGAACAAATCTCGTTTATTCATATTTATAGAACGATTTATTTCAAATTGAATCAAATATAAATGCGTAAATTATCAATGAAAATTAAATAACTATAATCAACCTTGTAACCTCGCTCTGATACCATTTGAAGGTTCTGGGCGCAGCGGAAGCACGTGGGTGGATGTGCCCACTTGGCGTTTTTTCATTAACAATGATCAATCAGGGATCAATACGACGATAAACACCGGTCTCCATGGATCGAATCACAGAAATATACAAAGAAAAGGAAAGTCCTAGAACCACAAAGTAGGATCGTTACATGTTGATTATAATTAATTTAATCAATTGAAAAGAAATACCTTTTGGGTGTTCTTTCTTCATTGATATTCTTGATCACATTTCGATGTGATTCGTCGTTGCGTCGCAGAAGCAAAGTGTAGAATTCCTCTAGCGGTGATCCACACGTGTACCTCGTATCTTGGGATTTCATCAAAGGAGTCTCTGGGTGCTAGCATAGATAAACCTTTTCTTGCGTTGTCCGCCTTAGATAATCTTGATCCGATGGAAGAGGATCTCTCTCGGTCTTGAGAGTGTTCTTGGAGGAAGAGGTTATTTTGGCCTTGAAAGAATTCTCCAGAGTTTTTGTGCACAACGATTCTCTTGTGTGTAAAGAAAAGAGTTGGGGTTGTGAGGATATTTATAATCAGGTTTGAGGTTGTAGAGTTATGACAATAAATAAACGCATTACACGTTTTATTTATCTCATTAACTCCCCTTTGAAAACCCCATGTCGAGTCATTAATTCCTTGACATGCGCCCACACTGATTATAATAAATATCGTTTAATGAAACGATATTTCCTCAAAATCCCGACTGGAAAAACTACACGGCGTGTATTAATAAATACACGGAATGTACTTGTTTTTCATTGAAAACTACATGGAGTGTACATTCAATGTACACGGCGTGTATATCTGGTTTTCATTTATTCATTTCCTTTCCAAAATGAAAACTACACGATGTGTACATTTAATAATACACGGCGTGTACTTGTTTTCAAAATAAAACTACACGGAGTGTTATCATTGATACATGATGTGTACTTGTTTTATTTTATTCTTCCTCCAACATTAAAATGATTTAGGCTTCCTTGAATAATTATTAAACCACGTATGAGAATAATATTTATTCTACTTGAGATACTTGAATACACTTAGTGTGTGACTCTCTAGGACTCTTTCTCGTTGGCATTAGGCGGGCTTGCCTAAAGTCCAAGATTACTGTCTAGCAATGGGTCAAGGCACCCAAGAGAAAGAAGTTGACGCCGCATTGACGTATAACCTCATACGAACTTTTACTATGTAATTTAATCCCTTTGTCTCGATATCTCATCAAGCAGGTTTCATGGCAGTGTCATAAACCTATATGCTTGATCCGTCGTTCTTTGACTACCTGAAATAAACTCATCGTTTACACCATGGCCATGTAATTTAATGCGACAGTTCTATTTCAATCAAAGGGCCGAGATATCAACTTCCATAAACGGAAGGGAAAAATCCTTTCTCGACTTATCCATTAATAATATGTCACTCGTGACTCACCCAACGTACCCTACTTCCCGCCAACTGTCTGCGTGTCAGTTTTCATCAGTAAATCTAAGTGCGCGAGTCATGACATGAGTTAATGATAATATTCTAGTCTAAGGACCATTACACATGCTCGTAGATAGAAATGTCCGATGGCACCAAGACATACAGAATTGCTACTGGCCGATCTGTTCTCATAACCTCCCATCTTGGAGATTACCAAGTGCGAACTCCATGAGAGAGAGTCTCATCTTCTTACGAGTACTCACACACGACAGTCTGTATAATATGTGTCCTATCATAGTATGTCATCTAACTATAGAAATTTATTTAAAAATATTGTTATAGCATTTCAAGGTTATCATCATAGCAGGGATCTTCCATGACCTTATCAATGCAACAAATATTCCAGGACATTATTATATTATAGTCATGCAGAACAATGAACAATATATAAAAAGTGAACATTCATATAATCAAAGTAAAAAACAGTTGGTTCTCAGGACACCAACCCTTACACCAACAACCATAAGATTATTCAATTCCTGAATGATCTCTTGATTCTCAGTATTATGATGGGGTGATCTGTCCTCATGTTCAACATCTTTATGACCAACAACCTATTGTTCAACATGCTCAACACCATCACCATCCCCATGTACAAATTCCTCACTGGATCTGTCAACCACTTGCTGTCCCATTTTTAGAGAGTCACTAACATGCTCATCATTTCCTCCATCATCATCACCACCACCACCATCATCATCTGATTCCTCACCCGATTTACTAACATAGCCTTCAACTCTAGTAACTTCAGTTTATTACTCCTCATCATCACCTAATAAAGGTTCTATTGGGGGAAAGTCTAAAGGTGGACTGGCAAGTCCATAAGACATATCTTTGGTACTTTCAGAAATATCAGGATCACTCCTATCATTAAAAGGAGATCCTCTTCCCTTGGCACTTCAGGCTCATCTTCCTCATCAGAATAAACTGGAACCTCTCCTGGTTTGAGACCTGGATCAACTTGGTCCTTTGGTCTAGTAGGGTGGTCAACTGGATTGAAATCCTCATACAACCTTTCCTCATCTCCTACCCAAAATATCTTCCATGGGTTCCAGAAGATTTTCATCCTTTTAAAAATTTATTTTTGAAGACAAAAACCACTACAGGAACTTATCACTTCATCTCCATCTTCCACACAACCTACCCTCTTCAACATGGCAGAAATCATCATCAGATAGTATAAGCAGGTTTCCTTCTTGGATGGCTTAATCAAATCGGAGATATGCACCATTAAATACCTACACAGGTTCACTTTTATCCCATGATTCAATAAATAGATTAAGAAAACATCTTGATACTTCATAGAAGAGAAATCTCTCTTCCTTGGGTAGATTTGATGTTGTATGAACTTAAAAAGAAGTCTTACCCATCCTTCAAATTCATTTTCAATAGTCCTCCTAGATTCTCTATTTCCAGTCAGCTCTTTTAGAGCATCTTCATAAGAGAACAAACCAGAGGAAGGTAGAATATTACCCGGATAGTTAGCATAAACACCTTCACGAGGCATCTCAAAGCATTCAACCTATTCCTTAGATGAAAAAGCTATCTCCTTTCCCTTTACCACAAACTTCATCTTTGCTGCCTCAACTTCATCTAGGGATATCTTCAAGTGTTGATAGAACTCATGCACTAGCTGGGGATAATAAGGTTTTTCATTGTTGGAGAACCAACTAAGCCACCCTTTAGATTCCAGCACTTTTAATAAAAAATAATTGCTTGACAGAAGCCACTCAGCAGACACCTATTTTTCAGCCGTAACCACTCAACTTTCCAAGCTCGGTTTCCCAGTCCCATTGGACTCACCTTTCTGAAGCTTAAGATAAGGATATTTTCTTGGCTCTTACATAGCACGCTTGGTCCTTGCCATGTCGAGGCTTTGGATTCCAACAATGTTGAGAGTTCGAGGGTCGAGTGGGAGAGTGACAAAAGGTAGAAGGATTTACGGTAGAGGGGAAGGTGAAAGGTCAGGATGAATTGAACTAAATATATCATTTAGGAATTGTAAATCGTAAAACATAAAATTTAAACATGGAAAGAATGAGAGTAAAACAATGTCGTTTTATTTAAAATAGACAAAATTTACGAAAAAATCCTTAACTACATCGATGACAATAAATCAGTTTTAGGGATCAGTTTCACGAATCGGTTTCAAGAGATCGGTTTCAAGAAGATCGGTTTCATGAGATCGGTTTCATGAGATCGGTTTCAAGGATCAGTTTCATGAGATCTGTTTCAAGGATGAGTTTCATGAGATCAGTTTCAAGGATCGGTTTCATGAGATCGGTTTCAAGGATCAGTTTCATGAGATCAGTTTCAAGGATCAGTTTCATGAGATCGGTTTTAAGGATCAGTTTCATGAGACCAGTTTCAAGGACCAGTTTCATGAGATCGGTTTTAAGGATCAGTTTCATGAGATTTATTTCAAGGATCAGTTTCATGAGATCAGTTTCAAGGACCGGTTTCATGAGATCGATTTCAAGGATCAGTTTCATGAGATCGGTTTCAAGGATCAGTTTCAAGGACCAGTTTCATGAGATCGGTTTCAAGGATCAGTTTCATGAGATTATTCCTAGTTCATGTATGATGTAATTCATTCTCTCAGAATTTAAGGGTTTAGTGAATATATCAGTAAGCTGATGTTTAGTCCCAATAAACTCAAGAGTTATATCACCTTTTTGATAATGATCTCTCAAAAAGTGATGTCTTACATCAATATGATTTGTTCTAGAATGATAAATTGTATTTTTTAGAAATGTTAATAGCACTTGTGTTATCACAGTTTATGGGTATATGTCTGAATTGAAATCCATAGTCTAATAAGGTGTGTTTCATCCACAAAATTTGTGCACAACAGCTACCAGCAGCAATGTACTCTGCTTCAACAGTTGATAATGAAACTGAATTTTTCTTTTTACTACACCATGATATTAGTGACTTTCCCAAAAAGTGACATGTTCTAGAGGTACTCTTTATATCTAAATTACATCCACCAAAATCAGCATCTGAATAGCTAACTAAATCAAAAGGTTGTCCTTTTGGATAGAACCGTCCTAAGTTAGTTGTATACTTGAGGTGTTTGAAAATTCTTTTAACACTATTTATATGTGACTTCTTTGGGTTTTCTTGAAATCTCGCACACATACACACACTAAACACAATATCTGGTCTACTAGCTGTTAAGTACAACAAAATCCCTATCATTCCTCTGTAAGCAGTTTGATCAACTGATTTTCCATTTTCATCAAGATCTAACTTACATGTAAAACTCATAGGAGTTTCACTACTATTAATTCTATCAAAGTCATATCTTTTCAAAATATATTTTGTGTACTTACTTTGATTTAAGATAATACCTTCTTTATTTTGAAATATTTTAAATCCAAGAAAATATTTAAGTTCACCCATTAAAATCATTTCAAACTCACTTTTCATTATGTTTGAAAAATCATTACATAAATAATTTTTAGAAGATCCAAAGATAATATCATCTACATATATTTGGGCTATTAAAACTTATTTTAAAACTCTTTTTATAAATAAAGTAGGATATGAGATACCTTTTGTAAAACCTTTAAAAATAAGAAAATTACTCAACCTTTCATACCAAGCTCTTGGAGCTTGTTTCAAACCATATAAACCTTTCGATAATTTGAACAAATGATTTGAAAAAAGTGGATTTGTAAAACCTGAGGGTTGTTCAACAAAAACATCCTCAATTATATAAAAATTTAGGAATGCACTTTTTACATCCATTTGATAAAGTTTAAAATCCAAGTGTGCTGCATAGGTAAGTAAGATCCTAATTTCCTCAAGTATAGCTACTGGTGAAAAAGTCTCTTCATAATCAATTCCTTCTTCTTGATTATATCCTTGTGAAACTAGTCTAGCTTTGTTTCTAACTATATTTCCAACTTCATCTACCTTATTTCTAAACACCCATTTGGTTCCTATGGTCAAAGTATCCTTAGGTCTATCTACAAGTTTCAAAACATTATTTCTTTCAAACTGATTAAGTTCTTCTTGCATTTCCATTACCCAAAATTCATCATTGATTGCATCATTGTTATTTTTAGGTTCAAGTTGTGACAAGAAGGCTTGATGTTCAACCTGGTTTCTCAAGGAAGCTCTGGTTTGTGTTCCTCTATCTAAATCTCCAACAACAGTATCTAAGGGATGATTTTTAAGTGTCCTAGTTGGTCTAGAGAAAGTAGGACATGATATTTCAAGTTGGTCAGGTTAATCTGGTTCACTACGGTTAGGATGTGGAGAATTTCCAGAACTGGAAGTTTTCACATATTCCTTCACATGATGATTTTAGGTTTTATCATTAATGTCTAGATTGGACATATCCTCTTCAATATTTTCTAGTGAGGTCTTGGGCTCATGTGGATCTGATTCATCAAACTTAATGTGTACAGATTTCTCCACACATTTGGTTTTCTTATTAAAGACTCTATAGGATTTTCTTGATATAGAATATACAAGAAATATTCCTTCATCACTTTTGGAAGTAAATTTATCTAAATTATCTTTAGTATTCAGAATATAAACTTTACATCCAAACACTTTAAAATAACCTACTTTGGGTTTTCTATTATTCCACAACTCGTAAGGAGTTTTCTTAAGAATGGGTCTAATTAAGACTCTGTTTATTATGTAGCAAGCTGTATTAACAGCTTCAGCCCAAAAATAAATGGGTAAATCATATTCATTGAGCATAGTCCAAGAAATTTTCTGTAAGGTTCTATTTCTTTTTTCTACCACACCATTCTGTTGAGGTGTTCCAGGTGCAGAGAAGTTATGATTATATCCATTTTGTGAGAAAAAGGTTTCAAAATCTTAATTCTCAAACTCACGACCATGATCTCTTCTTAAGGATTTAATCTTAAATCCACTTAGATTTTCTACAGTCCTAGAATACTTGGTAAAGTGGGAACATGCTTCACTTTTATGAGCCATGAAAAAGGTCCAGGTGCACCTAGAGAAATCATCTACAAGAACATAAACACAGTGCTTCCCATTGAGACTTGAAACTCTAGATAGTCCAAACAAGGCCATGTGAACCAAATCGATAGGTTGATAAGTAGTTACTTCTTTCTTTGGTTTGAAAGAGATTTTATGTTGCTTTCCTTTTTGACAAGGATTACATACTTTATTGTCTGGAAACTCTAATTTGGGTAAGTCTCTAACTAATACTTTTCTAGTTAACTTCCTAAGAGAAAGTATATTACAATGTCCTAGTCTTCTATTCCAGATCCAAGACTCTTTGTGAAAGGCATTTATACAAGAGACATTCTATTAGGCTAGTGTGTCTAGATTTATAGCATATACAATATCATTTCTAAAAGCAGTAAATTCTAAATCATTCTTGGCATAAAAAACATGACATGAATCGTTTTTGAATTTAACATTGAATCCATAATAAAACAGTTGAGATATGATGATCAGGTTATACTTCATTCCATCAACATACAATACTTTATAAATTGAAATAGAGTTAAGGTTACCAATCTGGCCTAGGCCGATGATTTTTCCTTTACCATTGTCACAAAATGTGATATGTCCTCCATCGATCTTGATAAGACTTTTAAAGCTTGAAAAATATCCTATCATATGTCTTGAACACCCACTGTCCAAGTACCACAACTTTTTACAGAAACTCATTAGGAAATTTACCTACAAAATAGTTTAACCAAGAAATGACTTTGGTACCCATATTTTTCTGGGTCCACATACATTAGTAATATAATCCTTAGGAACCCACAACTGTATTATGGGTTTACTATATGAAGAATATAGAGTATTTTAAAAATAAACTCTGTTTGGTCCTGAAGAATTGGATATAGTAAAAGTATTTGTGGAACTGGAACTTGCAGTACACTTCTGGTTTTTGAAAAAGGTAACATATTTTCCAGATTTGGGTAAAAAATGTAATTTGGATAAATTCCTTTGACCTGGTTGATATCCTATCCCAGAATTATACTTAGGATCTATTTGTTTACCAATAATTTGAGTAAGAGTATTTTTTTTCCATTAGTAAAATTTTCTAAGTCTTTCTTCAATTTCTCATTAGACATTTTTAACTCATTGTTCTCTTTGAGCAGTTGAATTTTTTTCTCTTTTTCAGTTGTAAGTTCAGATTTAGCAGTCACAACAAAAGAATGTTGTTTCTTCAAATATTTATACTTATCTTTAAACTCATTACATGTTTCTTCTAACATGTTGCAACATTCAAATAATTCATCATTTATCATATTTTCAGACTCACTTTTAGAATAATAAGAATTATGTGCAGGAGAGTCTAAGGTTACCTCAGTTGTGTTTGTCATGAAACACATATTAGCCATATCATCTTTCTCATTTTGAGAAGATCTGGATTCACTTGAGCTGTCCTCGGAGGCACTCCAGGTGGCCTTCATTGCTTTCTTATACCTTATATCCTTATTTTCATACTTTTTCTTGTATTTCATCTTTATACAGTCAGCCTTCACATTTCATTTCCTTTTACATTCATAACAAATTATCTCTTCTGATTTATCATTTCTCTTCCAATCTTTTTTACAATTTCCCTTATTATCATACTTTCCTTTGTAACTGGGTTTTAGGGAAAAATTATTTTTCCTATATAATTTCTTGAATCAACTAGCCAACTGGGCCATTTCTTCATCACTATCTGAAGCAACTTCATCACTGCTTGAGCTTTCAACAATAGATTGAATGATCTCTTTGTCTTTACTTTTGGATGCAGTTGTCTTGAAAGCTACATATTTTCATTTTGGTTCATCCTCCTCTTGATTTACCTTCAATTCTTCTTCATATTTCATTAATTTTCCAATTGATTCCTTCACTGGCATCTTATCAATATCACACGATTCTCTAATAGACATAGACATTCCACGCCATCTTTCTGGTAAGCATCGCAGAATTCGCATGATCTGTTCTTTGACAGTTACTTCTCTTCCTAAAGAAATCATGGTATTCACAATTTCATTGAACTTGATATACATATAATAAATTAGCTCATCAGGCTTCATTCTAAAGTTGTCGTATTTGATAGTACAAGTATTCAATCACATTTATTTAACATTAGATGTTCTTTCATGAGAAACAGATAGAGTATCCCAAATTTCATGTGCAGTTTTACAAGGAGAGATACAATTAAACTTTTCATCTCCTAGTGCACAGTACAAAGCATTCATTACTTTACAATTATTGTTATAGGCAGTCTTGGTAGGTTCATCCCAAGTGTTTCTAGCAGTTTCAGGTATTACATATTTACTTTCAATAATAGTCTAGATTTCAAATCCCATACTTTCTAGATGTATTTTCATTTTAAGCTTCCACTGAGCATAGTTAGTTCCATTAAAAAAAGGTGGTCTATTGGTATCAACCCATTCTAATCTATTTTCCATGATAAAGGTTGTAGTATAATTTCAAAGAGATAAAAATTTATAAATAATAGAAATTTTAAGATCTTTGAAACACAAATATAATCACAGTTGACATGATTTGAAAAACTAATAATTACTTTCAAAATCCTCTGATACCAAATGTTGGTCGGAGTAGATAACTCAAGAGGGGGGTGAATTGAGTATCTATAAAAAATTTATTTTAAAAAGGTTCTTTACAAAAATAATACCCCTATGAAAATAAACACAAAGTCAGTTTGTAGTGAATTTATAAAAGTCTTGAAGGTTCAATTTGGTTCTCAGAAGATTGATTAGTTCTCATATTTACCAATCTAAAGATTAGTAAAACTTTAGAAACAAACCTACTGATTCAAAACAGATGTAAACACTTGCTAAAATAACTATCAAAGTTCAGTTTATCTTAATGCCAAAAATACATAACCGATAAAAATATAAGATAAACAACACATCAGATAAAACAAGAGGTTTAGTCTCAATAAAAGACTTAGTCCTCTACACTTGGTGATCACCTACCACCAAATAGTTTATATTGATAAACTTTTGATCCACACCCAGGATCAGGGTTCACAATAGCACACAGGCTGTCCAGGTCACACTTAAACTCTACCACAATTATTCATGGGAAAAACTAACAAACAGATCACACATGATCTCTTCCATAGTCCTTTGTGGGATATAAGTGTAAGAAGGGATTGAGAGTGAGGATATTTTGGTATCCTCCAGTTATGCTCATGAGACAATGTGTGTGATACAAACAGATATACACACTGCTCAAATAGCGACTACAAGATCAAAATAGAGTTTAATAAAGAAGAGTGGAGTTTAGAAATCTCTGTGTGATGTGTAGTAAAGCTATGGACTCATTGGATGTAGAAAAATGAAATTTGAGTACTCTTATAGAAGTTGTCTTCAGAACAGAGTATCACAGTTTTTGTAATCCAGCTTCTAGGTGTGAAAAGGTTTTGCTCTTTAATGTCTCGATGTACAGTGAGCTTCAGCAGAATGTTGATTGTTAGAAACTTCTTATGATCTCAATCTTTGGGTTCCTCTATTTGCATATTCACACAGTCTGTATTTTAGCGTGTTCTTCACAATGTCTTTTAAGTGGAAGTTGGAGTCCTTTTATACTTCAGGGTCCACTACACATGAAGATCTCCACATGTGCATGTACCTCATACTGTCTATGGATAGTCCTACATACAACATTAAATAATTTCAGAAACATTAATTTTTCTAAATATGACCATTAGAAATAAATTTGAATTAATAAAATCAAAATAGTTATTTATGACTATCGGTGAGTCATCTTCGGTCTGTTGTCTTCGGTTTGGTAACATCGGTCTTTCATATTCGGTGTGTCATCTTTGGTGTGTCATCTTCGGTGTGTCATCTTCGGTGTATCATCTTCGGTCTATTGAACATTGGTGTGTCGACTTCGGTGTGTCATCTTCGGTGTGTCATCTTCGGTGTGTCATCTTCGGTCTATCGAACATCGGTTTTTCGAACATCGGAGTGTCGAACATCGGTGTGTCGAACATCGGTGCGTCGAACATCAGTGTGTCGAACATCGGTGTGTCGAACATCGGTGTGTCGAACATACTATCAGTGCCAGGGAATCTAAAAAGGTTATGAAGTATCTGTCTTACACATAACATTACAAGACTAAGTGATATCCAAAAATATATGTATAAATACACTTGTAAACATATTTATTCATGAATATAGGTTATTGAATCATTGAAGTATATTTTCTTGTATGACATAATTGATTTAATTAGAGATATTAAATGGCATGAAGGAGTATAATCTGTATATTGACATTATTTGTGATTATAAAAACTACAATATCATAGAGGGTCCAACAAAAGGTTCATTATTCATATCTGTGTGAAAGGAAACAAAATAAGGGTGATCTCAGATCCTCATTAAAGGCTACATACATCGGTAGTTATCTTGAGTAAATAAGGCATATTCAACATGGTAAGGTAAATAACTAAAAACACATGTCATTTAATCAATAACTTGAACATGAAAAATAATATGGAAGAAATAAATGATGATCAAATAATGCTATATAAATAATCACATGAGTTTGAAACTTATCCATTAATATCATAACTATTCAAATAATCACATGAAAATTAATAACTAATTTCATAATGATATAATGCATAATGTCAGGCATCATAAACTAACCATCAAGGCCTTGTGCCAAGACATCATTCATAAACAGGTAAGGCGTATGCCAAATACCCAAACTAGTTTGTCTCATGAGACCCATCAATGTATCGATGAGCTATAATGAGCCCCACATGTCACTTACTAAGTATAATGCATTCATTATATGAAAGGGGTGAATAATAATTCAATACATAATCAACATAAACATTGGTATTGAAAAACTAACATACGAAATGTTAATATTTTCCCAACCAAACTGATCATAAACCATCCATAGAGAGAATATGGATGATATCATTATGGCATATCTCTAGTGGAGTATAAGTAAAATAAAGAGTTATTGTCGTTGATGGATAAAAATACTATGAAAAGATCATTACAAACATTATTGAGGAAAATACCCTTTTCACTTTGAAAATCACTTTTGAAAACTAAAAATATCTAGAATAATAGGAATAATATTTTCTTTGAAAATAACCATGAAAACTTGCAAAGGAAGATTCAAAGCATTGAGTGATCATGATGGCGTGAAATTCTGTTCATGTAGTGTATGCTAAAACAAAGATTCTTTTTACATTTTCTATAAAAATTCAAAAGTACCTCATTCAAAAGGAGACAAGAAGATTCCTTTTAAACCATTTTATAAAAAATAAATTATGGGTAAAAATGAATTTAAACAATCATAGTAGAATATTAAAAATATTTTTGAAAACATTTTAATGAAAACAGACATGGGAGAAAAAGATTCTCGACCAAATATAAAACAAAGTCGGTTTTCCTTAAAACAATTCTTTCAATATCTTGAATATTTAAATGAGGAAAATGAAAGGAAAAATTACAATTTAAAAAAAAACCATAGGAGAAGAAAATAGACCAAGTTTAAGATAAAAATATCATATAATCCCCCCAACAGAGACTTGAACATAAACAATCCTGAATAAGGATAAGATTGTGAAATAAACCCTTACCGCTGTGGTAACTTTTGAATCATAACCCCCATGAAAGAAATAAATTCAAATGAAACTATTACATACTATGAATTTGAATAAATTAATTATATAACATATCAAAGTGTCAGTATATACATCACACAAAAGAAACAAGTGGTGAATATGACATATGTCTTACCAAAATAAAAGTGCGACAAGAAACCCTTACCTCAGGCCCGACTTCTTTCATATGTGTTCGAATATTCTGTATAATAAATATATATTTATTATAAATCTATTTAAGAAAAATAATCATACATATCATACCATATATAATTTACTTATAACATTTTATCACTTATTTATTAACAATTCTTTCTTAAAATCACTGTTCTGGATGATAACTACTTTGTTTTCCATGTATTTTTTATTCGGTAGTATTGATACTTGTACTTTGATCATGGTTCCATAATCTACAGAATTTTAATCATTATATAAATATCACACACACACACACACAAACACACACACAATCATCCATAAATGGTAGAGATAAAAAAACTAATTACACCATTCATGGAGGCGATGTACTATACATACACATGAACACTGCTTTCAATTTTCGATGGATGGAATGAAAGAAAGGTAAATAACAATTGGAATTTACATATTCATGATTATATCATATATATTTATTAAATTTATCCTTATTACTATCTATGTAAAGCAGAAATAAAAAATAAATCACATCGCTTCGTGGAGGTGGTAGTCCACATGTACGCAAGAATGATATTATTGTTTTTAAACAAATGAGAATGTAAGAAGGAAGATATGATATTATAATTATAGAAGAATAATTATATCATAAATATCATATATAAATATTAAAACCATCACAATAACCATCCATGAAATATGGCGATGAAAAATTATTTGCATCGCTACGTGGAGGTGGTAGTCTACACGTACACACGAACAATACTTTCACTTCCCATTTGATGAAAAAGAGGGTGAATAATGGTGGTTTTATAATAATAATAATATTTTAGTATAACTAGGATACTTAAGTTATTATTTCATGATAAATACCACATATTTAGAGGTGGTAAAAGAATAAGTAAAAAGAAAGTGATCGGTTAAGACAATTACCTCTTCTTTGAGACAATTCCTTTTAAATATCCTCCTAAGGACCCTAAGGTTGATCTTTTGAGAAAACCAATACCTATAGAATGTGTATTTTGGATATGTATTTTGTTAGATTTTGGTCAAGATAAATGGCTCAAAAGGTGTGAATAAGTGAGGGGATGAAGTGACTTTTTATAAGTGAGACGAGTGACACACTTGTAATTTTTCAAAGTTTTAAAATATTATTAAGTCACTTTCTTGAAAAAATGGATCCAAAATGACCCTTATTCTAAGGTGATAATGGTAAGGTATACATAAAACAAAAAAAATGCGTTTTAAGAAAGTTTTTAGGTCATTTTAACCCTTATCTTTTTAGATTAACCCCTGATAAACCTATTTTAATCTTAATCGCGGAAACACCTTTTTCAATCTTAAAGGGTTATAATTTTACTTATACGTTAACAATTGACTCATAAATGGCCAAGGGATTACATTGTATAAAAATTATCATCCTAATTGTCTCCTTTCAATATTTTTTATGATTTTTAAATAATTTAATAAAATATTTTTTTCATAAAATATCATTAACATCATTTTTTATTTTATTCATTTAATTTGACTTTAAAGATATCAAGAAAAAGATGAAATTTGAATATAAAACATTCAAAAATATATAATATATTATATTAATCTATAAAATTCATGGAACACAATTATTCATCCAATTTAAATTACTTGTAATTTTTTTAAAATCATTTATTTTATTTTTCTATTAATTGAATAAATACTATATTGGTGTTGTGTAAGCATTTAAGCTAACTATTCAATCACTAAAAATTTAAAATAAATAAATATGATAAAAAAATTAATTTATATTTCAAATGAATGTTTAAAACCAAACCTAACCTCTTTTTATCATTATGGAAAAATATTAGAGATATTAAAGTTAAGAGTGCCACATTTTGTTTTTATTCTTTTCTTAAAATATTATATAGGTAATTTTCATGGAAAAGTGTCCTATAAAAAATTAAATCTAGAGACTAAGGTGATAAGGGTCTAGAAACCTTCATCCAATAAGAATTAAGATGAAAAATGGTGACCTTATCACTTAATTTTAACATAGGTTAACCCGATTTACCCTTTACCCTAGTGACAAATTTTTATTGTTTTAACTATTCATTATGACAAAAAATTAAGTTGATATTATTAAATAATATTGATTTTGATGTTTAAAAATATAAAATCTATTTTACCAAATTTAATCGCTATAAGTGGAAAAAATTCATTTCATAATAATCCTGCAAAGCGTGATGAAAAGTGGTTTTTTGAAAAAAGATGCATTTTTTAGTATAAAGGTATTTTTATACCAAGATCATGTATAATGTTGATTACTATGTAATTAATTAGATTATTTATAAATAAAGGAGTCGTATATTAATTTAGGATCAAATTTAAAATATTTTGGCTCTTTTCAATGAAAAGAAATGATAGTTTTATAAAACAAATCGATATTCTTTACTATTTATTAAAAAATCAATCTTTTTAGAAAAAACTCAAAATTTCACCATAAGATAATTTTTATATGATGATTTAAAAAATGATATTATTTTGATAAAAATTTCTAAAATTTACAAAAATTAATTATAATATTCACTTACAAAAATCAATAAAAATCATTTTTGAAGAAAATGTATTTTTAAAGAATAAAATGACTACTAAAAATTGAGTGCTTATTTCTTAAGAAATAATAAATATATTTGTATTGAGTTTTAACTTTATATATTTTTTATAATGAGATTAATCCTATTCATACCCATTAATTTAACAATTATTTTATAATTGTAACATTTAAATAATAGTATTTTAATAGTATATCACGATTCGTTTAGACTCAGTATTACGTGTAATGAAAGAAATCAAAAAATTAAAATTATTTAAAGAGAAATACATTATAAAATATCGGGGGTGTTACATTCTACCCCTTAAATAAATCGTTTCCTCTCAATTTTATCTCATTCATCAAAAGTTCAACCTTAGTTAAAAATCCACATCGCAAAGAGGGATAATAAAATTTCGTTTGAAAAGGGAAAATGGAAAACATAAAGTTTACCTGAAATATTATGTATTTGGGTTCCCAAATAAGGATAAAATTAGTGTAAAGTTAAAATATAGATACAGAGGATAAAAATAATATCCAAGGACTACTTGAGAGTGATAAATAACATGATCATAAGAAATTTAATGACCACAAAATTATAAAATAGCGAGGGGTAAAAAGACCATCAATTAATCAGAAATGAAGGCAATATGATAACATTTTCATTTCAAGATCCTTTTTATAGATTAAAGGAATTAATTTACCATCTAGACCAAGAACATAAGGAAATACAATTACTTGACAAGTAGAATTTCATCCTTTAATAAATATTCACTGCAATCTCATCTTTTTCTCCAAACGATGAGTATTCAAGGTGAATTTTTCATGCCTGAAGCACTAAAATCAACTTCTAATAGATCAAATAATCTAAAAAGGAATATCAACCTACTCCTCTTATCTTTACTAAAACCAAAATGGTCAGAACAATGTAAGATAATACCCAAAATGAATAAACCTTAATATGAAGAAATAATACATTAATCTCCAAAATGTAATAATAAAACCAAAGGTTTAACATAGGTCGTTCCATAAATAAATGAAGTTATATCCCAAATAACCTTAATAACCTTAGAATTAAAGAAAGTTTTAACCTCAAAGGTCATCTTATACCCTTTATATTATATCTAAAAAACATAATATAACTCTTCCCAAATAATAATTTATGTTAAACCTCAAGGTTATATATACATCAACCCAATAAAACGTTCCCTGAAAAATCATTAATCACCTCAAGATCTCAAAAATTCAAAAATATTTGATCCTATAATATGATTCCCAAAATTAACTTAATCTTTATTCATCAAATCATTAAAAATATTTCAAACTAACTATAACATCCCCCAATCTATCACTCTCTCATGTGGCCAGAAAGGGTTGGTTACAAGACCTCAAACACACCTCCCCGTACGCTAGAGGCTAATGACTAGTAGTGAGGGTGTGAAATGTATAGTGGGGAGACTACACCCCATGGTATGAAGTGTCATAGTAGTATAAAAATCATAATATAATGTAAATAATCAAAGTAAAGACATAGATAAAGACAATAATAAAAGATAACTAAATAATACAATAAATAAATAAGGAATAATGTAATGATGTGCTGGAATGTAACTAAATGTCATGCTAGAACATTAAAAGAAAAATAATAGAAGAATCAAATAAAAGACTCAAGGTCCTGGGACCTGAATCCCATGTCAGTCCCATATCCAAAATCTAGACCAAAAATAAAAAAGAAATCAACAACAAGAACCTTTTCCCTTGTCCAAACCCGCATCCATGAAATCTGATTGGGTACCAAATGACGTCCTAAATAGGATGTGAGTATAATTTAGTAGGTTAAAACCACTATGTTTAAACTAACCAGTCTGATAATAAGTGTATACAATAAAGTGATAAACATGTGTGTCAATTAATTCAATAATTAATAAAATAGAACCACAACCTGCTTCGACTCTGTTCCAGAATAGCTCTGAGCATGTCTTAGGACCATACTAACCACAACCATATAATCAAGGTAGAAAATATACTTCGGCACCATACCCGAATATCTATGAGCATGTCTTATGACCATGCCAGCCACAATCATATAACCATGGTAAAATAACTTACTTTGGCCCCATGCTGGAATATCTCTGAGCATATCTTATGACCATGCCAACCAAAACCATATAACCATGGTAAAGTCACAACAATCTGGGTCAAAACCCTATAATAATTACAACATTTCCGGGACAAAGCCCTATAAGCATTACAACATTACTCGGTCAAATCCCTATAAGCATTACAACATGAGACTAGGCATAACTGATTATCTATAATAATTACAACATGGGGCTGGGTTGAGCCCACTAAATATCATTATTATAGTATATAAGTCTGCAAGTTCTAGGGCTAAGCCCGATATATAAGCATTATAGCATGGAACACATTCCCTGTCATACAACATGGATATCATAATATCACATCACAATATCACATCACAATTTTAATGGGGTTTTTATGAGAATTACCATTCTTCTTTCATATTCCACTTGTAATTTAATTCATAATTGATTAACAATTATATCAATAATAAATAATCCACAATTTAGGGATTCTATAACAAGAAATCACCCTAGATCACATGTCATGCTAAACATACTTTAATCCATTAGACAATTTCAAATCCATTTGAAGCCAAAGGAATTCAATAAATAATCTCATTCAATAATTTATTTGATTCAGATGTACACAAAAATGGAATAATCAAAATATTGCATAAACTTGGCAATTATCAAATGATTTAGACCCCCTACCTTTAACCGGTGATCCAACAATGCTTCTAATGGTCAAAACCCATGAGGAAGAAGGCATGGACGATTGCAAAGAGTTTTCTAGATCAAATACGATCAAGATAAAAACCAACAATGCAATTGGGAAAAGGATTTCACTGTAATAGTTGGAGAAGAAGGAAAAGAAGGAAGAAACATGACCAAAACCACTTACCGAGGATTTCTCACACAAACATTACATCCAAAAAGGAAGTTGTCACCCAAAAATCTCATAGAGAATTCCCTAGGGTTGAGAGGAGAAAAGATACAGTGGATTAGAATAAAAATCATCTTCACAACATGTTTAAAATAGTAGGCCTGACATTTACACGACGTGTAATGTGGTTACACGTCGTGTAAATGTTTTTAATGGAATACACCAAAAAACCCATCACCTCATATTTATTTTATTAAAACCCTCAAACAATTACATGACATGTAATCACTTTACATGGCGTGTAAATGTTCTATAGTTTATTTTTAGCCCATTTTCCTTTTAAATAACCAAAACCCCCTATAAATATTCTCAATTTACCAAGAACCCATGAAACACTTAATCCATTAATACCCAGACTTCATTAACTCAAACATTAATACATACATGAACTTTAGTCTATTTTCTCAAAAAAAGGATTTCTATCTCTAAACAAGACTCGACCACCAAGGCTTAAATGAAAAACTCAGAGATAAACGTACTTGAAAAAATATAGGATCTTACAACCTCCCCACCTTATGATAGCTTATCCCTAAGATGCTCCAAGCATCACTGTGAGGTCTTAGTGAACAAGTATGGTCATTGTGTTTTCATATTATACCCCCTCTCCTAGGTCTCCTATTAAACTTTCCCATGCTTCCACTATACCCAAACCAACAGTATAGTCCCACCCTGAAGATATTTCTCACTACGATCCAAAACCCATATCAGATACTCTTCAAAGGAACCATCAACACAAATATCAACATTTTCTATGTATATCACATGGGAAGGGTTTAGATGATATCTTCATAGTTGTGACATATGGAACACATCATGCATGGAACTGTAACACTGTAGAAGGGATAAACGGAACACCATTAGACTGAAACTTGCCACTATTTCAAACGACTTGAAAAACCTAAGTGCTATATTTCTCTATTTTCTGATATGGTGTTTCCCCAACCTAGGAGAAACCCAAAGGAAAACATAATGACCAACCTCGAATTCTAGAGTTCATCTCTGATGGTCAGCATATGATTTCTTCCTACTCTACGTAGCAGCAACCACTATCTGATCAACTGAACCTATTCAAATGTCTCCTACCTGAGACTAGACCCAACAAGTGCTGACTCACCTACCTCCATCCAATAAAGAGGTGAAAAACATGACCCACTATACAAATCCTCAAAAGGTTCCATTTGGATCGATGCATGAAATATATTATTATATGAAAACTCCATGAGTTCCGTATATTTCTCCCAAAAACCACCAAAATCCAAAACATAGGATCGTAACATATCCACTAAAACCAGAATAGTAAACTCAGATTGACCACCGGTCTATGGATGATAGGTTATTCTTAAAAGGACTCATGATCCCAGGGTTTTATAAAGACCCTACTAGAAATGTGATGTGAAATAATGATCTCTGTCTGAAATTATTCTCCTTGAAATACCATGAAACTGAACCACCTCAATCATGTAAATATTTCCTAGATCATTAATTGTGAAGGTTTTTATAATAGGTAAGAAGTGGGATACCTTCTCTAGTCAATCCAAAAAAAAACCCATAAAACATCATTCTTATGGGTCATTTTGGGTAGTCCTATCACAAAATACATCATGACATCATCCCATTTCCACTCAGGAATGGGAAAAGATTGAAAAATCCCAACTGGCCTCTAATGCTCGATTTTCACCTACTGACAAGTGAATCATCTAGCTGTGAAGCTTTCCAACCCCTTCTTCATTCCCAACCACCAGTATTGTCTATGGTGATCATAATACATCTATGTTAAATTGGGATGTACCACACATCTAGAAGCACGAAACTACTTCATCAGCTCCTCACACAAGCCTGTAGGAACTCATACTCGACCATTGAGAAGAATAGAATTCCCACTATTGAGAGACCATCTAAATGGAGTCTCCCCACCATATAATATATCTCTCAGAACTGAGCCCTCCAGATCATAAAATTGCTTGGTCTTAATCCAGTCCAAAATCACAGGTATAACAAATGTCAAAGTCAGAGCTATTTATCCATGATATTCATGAACATCCAGATACATGTCTTCAAAAGGGCTATTATCTGCCACTCATCACAAGACTCCCATACTGACTCTTTCTATGTCTTATGGATCAAAGCGTCAACAATTACAATGCCCTTGCTTGGTGTATAAGCTATTCTGAAATCAAAATACTGTAGATACTCGACCCACCTTCTCTGCTAAATGTTAAGGTCTCATTGAGAAAATATGTACTTGAGGATCTTGTGATCAATGTATACCAAAAAACTCTTACCCATGATATAATGTCTCCAATATCTCAGGTAATGTACCACTACTGCTAACTCCAGATCATGAGTAGGGTAATTTCTCTCATACGGTCTTAGCTTCCTAGATCCATAAGAAACCACTCAGTCCTCCTGTATTAGAACTACTCTGAGTCCCACTCCAAATGTGTTATAGTACACAATATATGCTTTACTCGACATAGGTAAAGTTAGGATAGGTGCTGAGGTCATATTGCCTTTCAAATCTTGAAAATATCTCTTGAAATCATCAGACCAAACAAACTTTACTCCTTTCCTGATTATCCTAAACATTAGTGCTTCCAAACTAGATAAATCTTGGATAAAACACCAGTAATAACCTGCTAAACCCAGAAATATCCGAATCTCAAAGATGTTCTTGGGATATTCCCAAGATACCACAATTGTGAATTTCTATGGGTCCACTAGCACTACTTCCTTTGAGATGACATGACTTAAGAAGTGAACTTTATTTATCCAAAAAATGTATTTAGTTATATTGGCGTAAAGCTGATGCTCTCTCAATATACTCAGGACGATTTCAAGATGTTTGTCATGATCATCTATTGACTGGGATTAAATTAAGATATCATTGATGAAAACCACCAAAAATTAATCCATAAATGGATGAAAGATCCTATTTATAAAGTCCATGAATACCATAGGCACATTAGTCAACCCAAAAGACATCACTAAAAATTCATACAAGTCAAACTTGCACCTAAAAGTAGTATGAGGTATGAAAAGATTTTCAATGCATGGAAGATGATACTGGTTACTGACCGTCATCTGGTTCAACCTTTGATAATCCACACATAAGAGAAAGTACCCATAAAACTTTTTGGAAAAGAGAACTAGAGAACCCCAAGGATATGTACTAGTCCATATGAAGACTTTATATTCTAGATCTTCCTACTGAAATTTCAACTCTCGAAGCTATGATGGTGTCATTCGGTAAGGAAGAATAGATACCGGCTCTACTATTGGCACCAACTCGATTGTAAACTCAACCTCTCACTCGGGCACTAATCCATATAACTTATTAGGGAAAACATTCTGAAAATAGTCTACCATTGGAGGAAAATAATCTTGCTTCATTCCACCATCATCTAGAGTAAGACCGATGATCTGATCCATGAGACAATCTAATCTGCACTAAATTGGTCCCACATGACTAGCTTGAAGATCCTACTCACCCTAGTGAGAATAACTACTTCCTTCTAGTGATAAAAATGTAACTCTCCTCTTATAACAGTCGATATGAGCCTAGTATAGAACTAACCAATCCATACCAAGAATCAAGTCAAAGCTTGTCATTTCCAGCATGAACGACTCCCAAAAGAAACGGTAACCACCAATATCTAGATAACACACCTTGCAACATTTTATATTTTAAAACCGCACTCCCAATAGCATGTTAATGGTTAAAACACCATCTAATATTTCTATATAAAATCCCAATCCATTTAAAAAAAGAGTAGATAGAAAATAATGCAATGCTCCTATATCAAACAAAATACAAGATAAGGTTCATGATACAATAATCATACCTCTCACAATAGACAGTCATGCATCCAAATTATTTAGAGAAGTATGTATAACATGAAACTAACGCGTCCCTCTGACTTGGGCTCCGTTCTGACCACCCTAAGCTACATCAGGGGAACCAAGTCTCCTGCATCGGCCTGAACAACCTATAGAACTCTAGTTACCTGCCTGTTGAGGGGTAGATGAGCCCCTTCCTAACTCCGAATCCTATCATGATCCTTTACCACTGGTTTTCTATGGAAATTTTACACATAACCTCTGAAGATGACCCAATATATAAAAAATATGACACTTGACTGTGGGGTAAGGACACTACGGGTTCTTGAGACCAAACTTTCCACACTGATAGAATTGGAACAGAAAATGATCTTGAGATGGTTTCCCACTAATTCTTTGGTAGAAACTATCATAACGATGCTTCTTAACACTCAAAGAAGAACTCCTAGATTGAATTTCTAAAATAGACTGGCCGCTAATTGGGGACTCTCTCAGATTCCCTTCTATGATGAGTGCCTGATTCATCACATATTTAATGTTATTTAAATAGAAAACATTTACCTGTGAATTGATCTCATAATGAAGATTTTTCTAGAAATGTCTCACCCTAAATATTTCATCAGCTACCAAAGATGACACAAAGCATTTTAGGTTGGTAAAATGTGAAACATAGTCCAGCACTGAAAATTATTACTACGTCAGATGCATGAAATCATGATATTTTTCATAAATCAAGGTCTTAGGATATAAATATATTAGGAAAATCATCCATAAGTCCTTCCAATATATCTCATCCTATTTCCCAAATTCCTCCAGAATATCCCACCAATGCTTGGTAGGTCCACGAAGCATATATGCAACAAGATTCACCCTCCTATCCATGGGTGTCTCGAGATTCTTGAAGATTATCTGGACTAACACAATCCAAAACTCATATTCCCAGGGTTACCCTTCCACATTAAACACAGGCGGATGTTGTAACGGCCCAAAGTTTCATTAATGGAAAATCCCTCTTGATCCAGTTAAATGTTTATTTATGAAAAATGTTTTTATAAGATGTCAACTTCTTTAGTTTTACGTTAAGATTTGTGACAGTTACTTTTATAGCCGTTGAACAGTGATCATATGAGTAGTATAAATATAAGGCTTTAACGAACCCTTTTCTACTCAGACAAAGGAAACGATGGCCTCATCCAGTAGAATTGCCCCTTACGAAGCCCATTTTTCGGAGCTCGGAAAAGAGGTGGCGTCTTTGGGATTCACCCTTGACCAAGCCCAAGCTGAGCTTCATTATGTCAAGCTTGAATGGGACCATCTACGGGAAAAGTGGAAGTTGATAGAGATTACCACTCGAGCGATGTTATCCGAGCCGCCCTAAGAGTCTGTCACCATCGCACACCTTACCCTTAGGTCTTATGCAGCTATTTTAAGGGGTTATGTAACAAATAAGTAGCACCATGTTCATGCACATTATTTTTTTATATAATAATGAATATAATTTCTAGTCATTTTTTGATACATTGTAATTACTTTTTAAAGTACAAATGGTGTTTTTAGTTATTATTTAATTAAGAATTATATTTTATTAAATTAAAGGATTTTTTAATTAAATAATATTTTAATAAAATATTATTATTAATATTAAATTAATTTTTATTAAATATAAATGATCTTATAATTTTATGAATGCAATTAAATTTTTTATTAAGGTTTGAAAGCCATTTCTGTCAAAACCCGTGAATTTTTTTATAAATGTCAGTTTTTATTTTAAAAGTGAAAATTCACATATTTAGAAAATTATTTAGATAAAATAAATATTATTTTTGGAATCAGGACGTTGAAATTATCCAACGGTGAATTTTTCATAATTTTCTGAGACAGTCAAATTTTTGGGTAAAAATTAAATACCATTTAAATATATAATGTGTTTTATGACATCATAATGACCCAATGGTGATGTAATAAAATACCATAATCCTTATGTTCGGCCAATATGTGTTTTATCATTAAAATTATCAGGTTTTGGGTTTGTTTGACTTACTTTTCAAAGCATTAATGGAGCCCTCAAGACTTATTCAACACTTTGCCTTTTTAAATTAATTTCCATGGGAGTGTGACTCACCTCCACATAATCAACCCTAATTTTTTAATAAGTTCGGACCTTGACATTGTAAAATATTGTTTTCCTCTTTCCTTTTCCAGAAACCATGGGCAAATACCATGGGATGGTTTGTGGTTTGGATTATTTTAATATAAGGGGTCCCAAACCTAAATAATAAAGAATTCCCTCACCTTTCCTATATAAACCCACCCAAGATCCCACTTCCTCCTCACTAAAATCCCTTGGAGTTCATCCAACCTCTGCCCTAATCTCTCTAGAATCCTATCAAGGTGCCCCAATCTCCCAAGAAGCCTCTCACAAGCCTCTCTCTAGCCTTTGGAAGCACACTTCCAAGTAAGGGTTTTTTCTTCCTTTCTCATTTTTGTCAATTTTCTTTAAGTTGTATTGCCCTTTTAATTTCAATTATGAATGTTGGGGTATGGTTTTGCACCTCCCCCATACTTCCCTCTTATTGTTTGAATGATGGGAGACCCCTTTATCTCTCATTAAATTCCTCCCATGTACACCCGTTATTATGCCGAAATTCCGAAAGGAACTTTTTTCTCCTCTTTTATATTCAAGAAATACTTTTGTATCATGAATATAAATTCCTTTTCAATTGTTGGGACATGTATCTATATGACCTCCTTACTGTCCATTACATGTAAATATGATGAGGAACCCCTTTCTCTCTCATCAACCATTTTTATGAATTCTTATGTCACGCCGTTACGCTGCCGAAATCACACCGATTTTCTAAGCCAATATCATTGTGTAGTGAATACCATGCCCATTTCTCCATCAAGGGTATTCACCTTTATGCACATTTACTTATTGATTATAAAGTTTCATGTATGAATTACACATTCCTTTATCGTGGAATAAATGATTATGTTTTATGAATCCATGTTTTATGATCCATGTGGCACACTTATGCATGAAATGAAATGTTTAAGAAGGGTGCGCCTTTATAGCGCTCCAATGCATTGGGTAAAGTATAGTATCATGATACTTCATGTGCAATGAGTGTTGACTCATTCTAATTCAAGTGCAACGAGGGTTTACTCGTGCTTCAAGTGCAATGAGGGTTTACTCATGCTCTATGTGCAATGAGCCTTGGCTCATGCTAATTCAATGTTAAGTGTTGTTGCCACATTTCCATGTTATGATTATCATGATTTATCATTCCTTTATGTTCATGTTACTCTTATGCTCTATTAATATTCCTATTTCCTAACATGTATTTAACTCCTCATGTTTTTCATTGTGTACTCCCTTACTGGGCTTTATAGCTCACCCTTTTCTTATGCATGTCCTCAGGTTATCCCATGCAATGCTAAGTACGAAGGAATGTAGTGGTCATGTAAAGGAAGTTTTCAATAAAGATGTTGTATTTCAAGTTTAAAGTTTTTATGTAATGATACTAAGCCCCAAAGACACTAAACCTCTCGATCTTCTTTGTTGTATCTAGTGAAGTTATATGTAATAAAGCATGTTTAAGTTGTAATAGAAACCAGGGTTGTCATAGTTGGTATCAAAGGATAGGTTTAGTTATTTTTGGGATTAGGAAACCCTAGTAAATCCTTAGATACAAGACTAAGTATAATAAAAACATCCCTAAGTTTTGGTAAATACTAAGTAAGTGGTTTATCAAACAAATACATCCCTCTTTGGATACGAGCAGGTAGAGGTGGCTCTGGCACAAATGTATCCTAGGGGTAAAACCCAAAAACACCACTTTGAGCTAGAATCGAACGGGAACTGGTACATGACAATGGGACTTGCTGCACTCTTGGTTACGACACTCCCGGGGGATATGTTTTGATAAATTCACAATCTTAGTATGAACCCTTATTAAGGGAAAAATGCCCCTAAGAATATATGTTAGAAGGAAGATCATGAAAATCCTGGATTGAATCTTATAGACTCATGAGTTAAAGAGATTAAAGTTTATTTATAAGTCATAAACTTTTGTCTTTGGATTACCCTTTATGTGTTACCCCTAAATTTCCTTTTATTCCAGCCAATGGCCGGTAATAGGAGAACTCGGGCTAACAACCGTTGTGAAGATCAGTGTGATGATTGTACTAATGAGATGCCCAATCCAATGGGAACGGGAATCACGAACTTTGTCACGCTTCTCTCTCAGCTAACTCAAGTTTTGAATAGAAACACGGGTCAAGAAGAACTTTCAAACCCCCCTAAGAAAGAACAAGTCGCTATCGAGAGCTTCATGAGACAAATGCCTTCTACTTTTAGTGGATCATCTGATCCCATGATCACTGAAAAATGGATCAACTCCATTGAAAAGATCTTCTCTATCCTTCAATGTTCTGAACAAGAGAAGGTTCTCCTGGCGGCTTATCGTATGGAGGGTGAAGCTGATCAATAGTGGACGTTGATAAAAAATACGAAGCCTGAGGAGGAGATCGAGGCTTTGGAATGGAAGGAATTCCGGAAGATGTTTTTCAATAAATATTTTCCGTGCACCCTCCGTCTTAATATGGAAAGGGACTTCCTTTCCCTTAAGCAGAAAGATGAAGAATCTGTGGGAGTGTACGAGGTAAACTTCACAAGGATTGGACGATACGCTTCCAGCTTTGTCGTTACCCCCGAATGCAAGGTTGACCGCTTCTTTGGTGGGCTGAAGCCTGGCTTGCAGAAAGCATTAGCGATCCGTGACTTCAACAACTATGAGGAAATTGTCCGATGTATCCTCAAGGTTGAAATGGAGATCGGAGAATCACAGGGGTATCATGGGGACAAGAAGCGTACGGTGGACTTTAATGTTGGTGGTTCGATGGATAAATCCAACGGCGCTAAGAAGTTCCAGCACCCCACTTGCCAAAAGTGTGGAAAGAAGCACCCTTGAAATTGCCTTAGGGGGACAAGAAAATGCTTCAGGTGTGGAAGAGAAGGGCACCTAGCTGTTAATTGTCAGCAAGAAGGACCCGCGACTACGAAAGAGGAAAGGAACGCTCCGTTCGAACCTCAACGCGTTGTTCAATGCTACAAATGCAAAGAACCGGGTCATTTTGCAAATCAGTGCCCTAATCCAAGGGTTATCGGAGGCAACTGGAAACCTCCAAGACAGCAAGGAAGAACTTTTGCCATCACTTCTGCCGAAGTGAACCCCGACAACGAAGTGGTGGAAGGTACGCTAGTTATTCATTCAATAATAGCGAACGTACTTTTTGATTCAGGTTCTACGCATTCTTTTATATCTCAAAAGTTTAGTAGAACAATCCCTGCACCACCACAAATCATGGAAGTAAAGATGTCGGTGAGTATGGAAAATGGGGAAATCATTGCATCCCATGAGTATAAGTCCTCCCCTATTATAATATGTGGATTGAATTTCCCGGTGAACCTCATCATACTCCCTTTGGTGGAATTTGATGCAATTATTGGCATGGATTGGATTTCCTTATATAGAGCCAACATAAATTGTCGGGAGAGGGAAATCACACTCCATATGGATAATCGACCCCCGATTATTTACAAGTTTCAGGAGGAAGATGAATATCCTTTAGCTCCATCATCTCAAGCATGGATATTACTGCCTTATTAGCACGCATATCTGGCTCAGATGATTGAGTCCAAGGAAGAAACCACCCTTAAAGAAATGCCTATTGTGAGGGAATTCGCTGAAGTATTTCCCAAGGAACTTCCTGGTCTTCCTCCAAGAAGAGATGTCGAGTTCTCAATTGAACTTATACCTGGGGCGCTACCAATATCCAAGACTCCATATAGAATGGCTATTGTTGAGCTTGAAGAGCTGAAGAAACAACTACAGGAGAATCTGGATAAAGGGTTTATACGCCCAAGTGCATCACCATGGGGTGCACTAGTCCTCTTCGTCAAGAGGAAGGATGGGTCAATGCGGCTTTGCATCGATTATCGTGAACTTAAAAAAATCACGATAAAGAACAAGTATCCTCTCCCAAGAATCAATTACTTGTTTGATCAGCTGCGTGGAGCACAATACTTCTCCAAGGTGGACTTGCGGTCGGGATATTATCAAGTAAGGGTGAAGAAGGAAGATATCCCCAAGACTGCTTTTCGTACAAGGTACGAGCACTATGAATTCATAGTAATGCCTTTCGGACTCACCAATGCTCCAGAAATATTCATGGACTTGATTAATAGAGTCTTTAGAGATTACCTAGACAAATTTTTGGTAGTCTTTATAGATGATATTCTAATATACTCCAAAACCAAGGAGGACCATGAGGAGCATTTAAGAAATGTACTGGTGACTTTGCGCAAGGAGAATCTCCATGCCAAGTACAGCAAGTGTGAGTTCTGGTTGAAGGAGGTCTCATTCTTGGGCCATATCATCACAAGCAATGGGATATCTGTGGACCCCTCCAAAACAGATGCAATTGAGGGATGGCCGAGGCCAACATCGGTAACTGATATCCGTAGCTTCTTGGGGTTAGCTGGATATTATCAACGATTTGTGAGAAATTTATCACGATTGTCCAACCCTCTTACCAAGCTAACTCGAAAGGGAGTAAAGTTTGCATGGAGTGATGAATGTGAAGAAATCTTCAAGGAGTTGAAAAGGAGGCTTATCACTGCATCCGTGCTCACTTTACCCACAAGTGGGGAGCTTTTTGTGGTATTCAGTGATGCTTCGAAGAAGGGATTAGGATGTGTGATGATGCAGAATGATAAAGTGATATCCTATTCCTCAAGGCAGTTGAAAATCCATGAGCAAAACTATCCAACGCATGATCTGGAGTTGGCGGCGGTGATCTTTGCCTTGAAAATATGGCGGCATTATCTCTATGGAGAGAAATGTGAGATATATACTGACCACAAGAGTCTTAAATATACATTCACACAGAAAGAGATTAATATGCGCTAGAGAAGATGGATAGAGCTCATCAAGGATTATGACTGTTCAATACATTACCACCCTGGGAAAGCAAACAAGGTGGAAGATGCCCTAAGTAGAAAGGATCCAGCGATTCTATCAATGATGAGAATTGAGAAGGATCCAATCTTCTTAGACTTAATGAAGATGGATGTGGGAATCATAAAGAAGGGAACATCATCAATCCTTTCACAAATTATTGCTCAACCATCTCTTTTGGAAAGGTTAAAGGATGCTCAAAAGGATGATGCGGGAATCCAAGAAAAAGTGGAAGCTATCAAAAAGGGAAAATCCTCAGAGTTTAATGTTAATGAAGAAGGAATTGTGCGGTTTGGAAAAATACTATGTGTTCCATCAAGTTCGGAGCTGAAGAAGGAACTTTTGGATGATGCACATAGTTCAAATTTCTCTATTCACCCAGGGAGCACAAATATGTATCTAGATCTCCGAGAAAACTTTTGGTGGGATAATATGAAGAAGGAGATCGCTGAATATACATCAAAGTGCCTGGTGTGTCAGCAAGTGAAGGCAGAGAGGCAGAAGTCTAAGGGGATGATGCAACCATTGCCCATACCAGAATGGAAATGGGAGAACATAACCATGGACTTTGTCACTGTACTTCCAAGGACATCCAAAGGCAACAATGCAATCTGGGTTGTTGTGGATCGTCTTACAAAGACTGCACACTTCATTGCTATTCGAGAGGATTTCTCTTTGGATAAAATGGAACAGATATATATCAGGGATGTGGTACGGTTGCATGAAGTACCACTATCTATTATTTCTGACCGAGATCCAAGATTCACCTCTAAGTTTTGGAAGAGTCTTCAACAAGCTCTGAATACTGAACTGAACTTCAGTACGGCCTATCATCCTCAAACTGATGGCCAATCCGAGCGGACTATCCAAACACTTGAGGATATGTTGAGAGCGTGCTCAATGGACTTTAAAGGAGGATGGGATCAAAATCTTCCTCTGGTTGGGTTATCTTATAATAATAGTTTCCACTCAAGCATCCAAATGGAACCATATGAAGCTCTGTATGGGAAAAGGTGTAGAACACCGGCATGTTGGGATGAGGTCGGTGAACGTAAGCTGCTTGAACCATAAATGGTCGAAGAAATGGTGGAGAAGGTGAAAACCATTCAGCATCATATCAAGGAAGACCAAAGTCGGCAGAAGAGTTATGCAGATAATCGTCGATGAGAACTTGAGTTTAAAGTTGGAGACATGGTGTTTTTACGCATATCTCCGTGGAATAAGTTCATTAGGTTTGGAAAGAAAGGGAAGTTAAGTCCAAGGTACATCGGCCCCTTCGAGATTCTTGATCGTGTTGGGGCTGTGGCCTATCGACTAGCACTTCCACCTACTATGGACAAGGTGCATGATGTCTTTCATGTATCCCTATTAAGGAAGTACATACCAGAACCTTCACATGTACTCTCTTCCGAGGTGGTACAATTGGAAGATGATCTTTCTTATGAGGAGAAACCAGTGAAGATATTAGATCGTAGAGAAAAAATTTCTACGAAATAAGACAATGACCCTCGTCAAGGTGTTGTGGAGAAACCACAAGTTTGAAGAAGCAACTTGGGAGTCAGAGGATATGATGAAGTTGAGTTACCCACATTTGTTTTAGTGTGGGAAAAAGAAAATTTCGAGGGTGAAATTTCTTAAGGGGGGAATATTGTAACGACCCAAAGTTTCATTAATGGAAAATCCCTCTTGATCCAGTTAAATGTTTCTTTATGAAAAATGTTTTTAAAAGATTTCAACTTCTTTAGTTTTACGTTAAGATTTGTGACCGTTACTTTTATAGCCGTTGAACAGTGATCATCTGAGTAGTATAAATATAAGACTTTAACGAACCCTTTTCTACTCAGACAAAGGAAGCAGTGGCCTCATCCAGTAGAATTGCCCCTTACGAAGCCCATTTGTCAGAGCTCGGAAAAGAGGTGGCGTCTTTGGGATTCGCCCTTGACCAAGCCCAAGCTGAGCTTCATTATGTCAAGCTTGAACGGGACCGTCTATGGGAAAAGTGGAAGTTGATAGAGATTACCACTCGAGCGATGTTATCCGAGCCGCCCCAAGAGTCTGTCACCATCGCACACCTTACCCTTAGGTCTTATGCAGCTATTTTAAGGGGTTATGTAACAAATAAGTAGCACCATGTTCATGTACATTATTTTTGTATATAATAATGAATATAATTTCTAGTCATTTTTTGATACATTGTAATTAGTTTTTAAAGTACAAATGGTGTTTTTAGTTATTATTTAATTAAGAATTATATTTTATTAAATTAAAGGATTTTTGAATTAAATAATATTTTAATAAAATATTATTATTAATATTAAATTAATTTTTATTAAATATAAATGATCTTATAATTTTATGAATGCAATTAAATTTTTTATTAAGGTTTGAAAGCCATTTCTGTCAAAACCCGTGAATTTTTTATAAATGTCAGTTTTTATTTTAAAAGTGAAAATTCACATATTTAGAAAATTATTTAGATAAAATAAATATTATTTTTGGAATCAGGACGTCGAAATTATCCAACGGTGAATTTTTCATAATTTTCTGAGAGTCAAATTTTTGGGTAAAAATTAAATACCATTTAAATATATAATGTGTTTTATGACATCATAATGACCCAATGGTGATGTAATAAAATACCATAATCCTTATGTTCGGCCAATATGTGTTTTATCATTAAAATAATGAGGTTTTGGGTTTGTTTGACTTACTTTTCAAAGCATTAATGGAGCCGTCAAGACTTATTCAACACTTTTCCTTTTTAAATTAATTTCCATGGGAGTGTGACTCACCTCCACATAAGCAACCCTAATTTTTTAATAAGTTCGGACCTTGGCCTTGTAAAATATTGTTTTCCTCTTTCCTTTTCCAGAAACCATGGGCAAATACCATGGGATGGTTTGTGGTTTGGATTATTTTAATATAAGGGGTCCCAAACCTAAATAATAAATAATTCCCTCACCTTTCCTATATAAACCCAGCCAAGCTCCCACTTCCTCCTCACTCAAAGCCCTTGGAGTTCATCCAACCTCTGACCTACTCTCTCTAGAATGCTCTCAAGGTGACCCAAGCTCCCAAGAAGCCTCTCACAAGCCTCTCTCTATCCTTTGGAAGCACACTTCCAAGTAAGGGTTTTTTCTTCCTTTCTCATTTTTGTCAATTTTCTTTAAGTTGTATTTCCCTTTTAATTTCAATTATGAATGTTGGGGTATGGTTTCTCACCTCCCCCATAATTCCCTCTTATTGTTTGAATTATGGGATACCCCTTTCTCTCTCATTAAATGCCTCCCATGTACACCCGTTACTATGCCGAAATTCCGAAAGGAACTTTTTTCTCCTCTTTTATATTCAAGAAATACTTTTGTATCATGAATCTAAATTCCTTTTCAATTGTTGGGACATGTATCTATATGAACTCCTTACTTTCCATTACATGTAAATATGATGAGGAACCCCTTTCTCTATCATCAACCATTTTTATGAATTCTTATGACACGCCGTTACGCTGCCGAAATCACACCGATTTTCTAAGCCAATATCATTGTGTAGTGAATACCGTGCCCATTTCTCCATCAAGGGTATTCACCTTTATGCACATTTACTTATTGATTATAAAGTTTCATGTATGAATTCTACATTCCTTTATCGTGTAATAAATGATTATGTTTTATGAATCCATGTTTTATGATCCATGTGGCACACTTATGCATGAAATGAAATGTTTAAGAAGGGTGTGCCCTTATAGCGCTCCAATGCATTGGGTAAAGTATAGTATCATGATACGTCATGTGAAATGAGTGTTGACTCATGATAATTCAAGTGCAACAAGGGTTTACTCGTTCTTCAAGTGCAATGAGGGTTTACTCATGCTCCATGTGCAATGAGCCTTGGCTCATGCTAATTCAATGTTAAGTGTTATTGCCACATTTCCATGTTATGATTATCATGCTTTATCATGCATTTATGTTCATGTTACTCTTATACTCTATTGATATTCCTATTGCCTAACATGTATTGAACTCCTCATGTTACTCATTGTGTACTCCCTTACTGGGCTTTATAGCTCACCATTTTCTTATGTATGTCCTCAGGTTATCCCATGCAATGCTAAGTACGAAGGAATGCAGTGGTCATGTAAAGGAAGTTTTCAATAAAGATGTTGTATTTCAAGTTTAAAGTTTTTATGTAATGATCCTAAGACCAAAAGACACTAAAACTCTCGATCTTTTTGTTGTATCAAGTGAAGTTATATGTAATAAAGCATGTTTAAGTTTTAATAGAAACCAGGGTTGTCATAGATGTTGATGCTGAAACTCTCTTGTTAGCTCAAACATCGAAGGAATGGTATAAACAATATCCCTTTACATGGATCACATGACCCTCAGAAAGCTGTCATGAAGCTGAACATCCATATTATTTTCAAGAACCACAGGAAGTTCTGGTTCAACTATGTTAGAAGCATGCTAATTTCCACTCTCTTGACACTCAAGTTGAAGATAATTAGGATACATTTTCTTTACAAGACAAACACACACCTTAAAGAACTAAATAACAACAAGGTCTACCCCAACAGGTGACTGCAATAGAGAACCACTAACTCTTAGTCTCTCTAGACATGAATTACAATTATTTTAGCATGAAATGATAACCTATTTCATTATCCAGTGGAACAAATATATAATATTAAACTTCAACAAGTAAGTATATATCACATGAAAAAATAAATATGTCCCTATTATGAATAATGCATGTCAATATATTCCTATGTTCCTATTATGATTCATGTATTCTCAGATCGCACCATACCGGGCCATGAGTACAAAACTCAAGAAATAGTAAGATCATAAAACAATAACCTCACACAACATGTGAGTCACCCAAGGTGAAATAACATCAACCGTAACAAGCACACAACACAAAAAAAACCCATCCCCTGACACTCAGATTTTCCTCTATACATGGGGTAGATACTTCCATACACAAGATCATTACCAAGTCCTAAAACATCCTAGTCACCTTTCTACATTTTCCAAATTGTAAGGAAAAAGAAAAGAAAACCTTCTCCTCTAATACCACTTTATAACATCCCCCAATCTGGCACTCTCTCACATGGACAAAAGGGGTGGTTACAAGACCTCAAGCCTGCCTCCTCGTACACCAGAGGATTCCAACTAGTAGTGGGGGTGTGAAATGTATAGTGGGGAGACTATACCCCCTAGTATGAAGTGTCATATCAATAGAACAAATAATAATATAATGGAAATAATCAAATTAAATACATAGAAGAAGACAATAATAAAATCCAACTAAATAACCCAATAAATAAATAAGGAATAATTTAATGATATACTGGAATGTAACTAAATTTAATGCTTGAACATTAAAATAAAATTAATAGTAGAATCAAATAAAAGACTCAAGGCCCCAGGCCCCGAATCCCACATCAGTACCATCTCCAAACTCTAGCCCAATAACAAACAAGCAATCAACTACAAGGTCCTTTTCCCTTGTCCAAACCTGAATCCATGAAATATTCTCGGGTACCAAATGACGACCCAAATAGGTTGTGAGTATAACTCAGCAGGTCAACACCACCATGTCTAAACTGACCAGCCTGATAAGAATTTTATGCAATAAATCGATAAATATGTGTATTAATTAATTAAATAATTAATAAAATAAAACCATAACCTACTTCATCTCCATGTTATAATAGCTCTAATAATATCTTATGACCATGCCAACCACAACCATATAACCAAGGTAAAAAACCTGCTTCAGCGCCATGCCAGAATATCTCTGATCATGTCTTACAACCATGCCAACCACAACCATATAACCATGGTAAAATAACCTTCTTCAGTGCCATACTGGAATATATCTGAGCATGTCTTATGAACATTTCAACCATAACCATATAAACATGAAAAAGTCACAACAATCCAGGTCAAATCCTTATAAGCATTACAGAATTTCTGAGACAAATCCCTATAAGTATTACAACATTTACGGGTCAAATCCCTATAAGAATTACAACATGGGACTAGGCATAGCTCACTATCTATAATCATTACAATATGGGACTGGGCAGAGCCTGCTCAATATCAGTATTACAACATATAAGTGTGAAAGTTCCAAGGATGAGCCCGATATATAAGCATTACAATATGGAACATATTCCCTATCATACAACATGGATATCACAACATCCCATCACAATTCTCAATGGTTAATTATGCGAATTACCATTATTCTTTCATATGCCACTTGAAATTTAATTCACAATTGATTAAAAATTATATCAATAAGCAATAAAACACAATCTAGGGAGTCTATAATAAGAAATCACCCTAGGTTACATGTCATGCTAAAAATACTTTAATCCATTAGATAATTAAAAATACATTTGAAACTAAAGTAATTCAAGGAATAATCTGATTCAATTATTTAATTGATTCAGACACACACAACAATAGTGCAATAAAAATATTTCATAAACTTGGAAATTATCAAACCATAGGGTTAAGATTTAGACCCCTACCTTTAACTGACATTCCAATAATGCTTCCAATGACCAACACCCATGTGGAAGAAGGCGCAAACAATTACGAAGAGGTTCCTAGATCAAAACTGATCAAGATCAAAACCAACAATGCAATTGGGCAAAGGATTTCACAGCAATGGTTAGAGAATAAAGAATAGGAGGAAGAAACATGACAAAAAACACTTACCTGGGATTTCTCACACAAACGAGACATCCATACAGGAAGTTAGAACCCCAAAATCTTCTGGAGAATGCCCTAGGCTCTAGAGGAGAGGAGTTTCAGTGGATTAGAATGAAAATTATCCACAAAACATGTTTAAAATAGAAGGTCAATCATTTACACGACATGTAATGTGGTTAAATACCATGGATTTTTTTAATAGAAAATGAACAGGAAAACCTGTCACCTCAGATTTATTTTATTAAAACCATCAAAAAATTACATGATGTGTAATACATTTACACAGTGTGTAAATGTTACATAGTTTATTTTTCATCCCATTTTACTTTTAAACAACCCAAACCCCCTTTAAAGCTTCTCAACTTACCAAGAACCTATGAAACACTTAACCCATTAATACTCAGACTTCATTAAATCAAACAAGCATACATCCATAAACTTTAGGTCATTTCTCCAAAAAAATATTTCTGTCTTTGAATAATACTTTTCCACTAAAGATCAAATGAAAAACTCAGAGAGAAACGTACCTGAAAAAACATGGGATCTTATACTAACCAGGACATCACGTAGGCCAATGGTGGGTGCTGCACCCTTGTTGCTCTTCGATTGTGGGTTCAAGATTTGCGGCCTTTCCAGACATGACATGCATATCCCAGCCTGAAAGTGGTTTTTTTCTATAAATATATTAATATAATTCCTATAAAATTCCCATGAATGTGATAAACATCCTAAAAAATAACATTAATCATCAAATCACTTTTTAACTACTAAGGTTTTCTATACAACTTATTTTTTTTCACAAAATCAAATAATATTAATTGATTGTTATTATAACACCCCAATATTTTATGGTATGTATATTCTTAAATAAATTCAATTTATTCGATAGTTTATGTTGCAAAAATGAACCGTGTTATACTATTAGATATTAACATGACCATTAGAATAATAATGTAACTGTTAGGAATAGTAATGTAGCCATTAGAATAGTAAACTCACCTATAAAATTATAAATAAAATTTATATATCTCATAAATAAAAATATGATATATTTATATCATAGAATAAGTAAATAATTTTTTAAAAAATAATAAATTAAGTGTTGGTATTTTTTGTGAAAAGTGAATGTTTATTTACAATTTTATAATTAATATAACAATTTAAAAGAAAATTTATTTTCATAAAATAGGTTAATAAATTAATATTTTGTTTAATTATAATCATAAGATAACTTTATGAGACCATAATTAATTTTTCAAAGTGTCGTAAAATCAGATATAATATTAAAATCAGTATTTTTCGAATAAATGATGATTTTATTTAGAAATTAAATTTATCATGTATAAAAAATTATTTTTATAAAATTAAGTCCATTTTTTTTAATTCTATACATCGAAAAATTATTAGGGTTATTTTTTGGGATTTTTTTTAAAATAGTTGATTTTTTGGTGAATAGTGAAATATGATAATTTACAGTATTTAAAATTATGAGCCAAATGCATGAATTTTTGAGTCATGGTTGAGTCATGGATGATGTAAGTGGCCATTATCTTTAACTAAAATACTCTAGTTATTGTATTTAGTTATAAGAATCAATACTATTGATATTCTCGAGCCAAAATAATAAACTAATGAATAAAATAATCAAAAAACACCCCTCTCCTCCACTATAAATACCACACCTCACCACCACTTCTACTCACAACTTATAATATTTGAATATTTATTATATTATTTTCAATTAATATCCCAAACCTCTTCCCCATGTTCTAGTCTTTCCGGTCTCACCGAAAGACCATTTTCAAGTGCCTTAAGAAGATTATCAAGGAGACGACACTCAAGAGGTAAACCCCCTCTTTATATTTTAATTTCTTTTCATTTCTTATCCTTACTGCACCACCCATATAAAAAGTAACATGATAAATCCATTATCATATATATATTGAAATTTTATTTTGTTAATGTAATATCCATCATTAAGTCTCTTCTCTTCTTCTTTTTATTCTAAAAATGAAAACATCATCCGTGAGGTGTTGATTCACCACCTTCATGGATGATGAGTTTTTATTTTTCATTAACGCCTTCATGGATGAACATAAAACCATTTTTATGGTTAAAAAAATTATAATATGTGTATTAAAACTTATTTAATGTTCCAAAACTACTATATAAACATAATATTAAATAAAATGATACTAGTTCACGATGGTTGTAAAAATCACCAAAATAAATTAAATCATTTTAATCAACATTTTATATAATGAATCATAATAATACAATATAAAAAATGATACATGATACCATTTAAACTTATTAAAGTCCATTAATACTAAATAATTTCACTTTGAGAGTTTTTATTCCATTTGAAAAGAACTCCCATATTTATACTTAAGGGAACCGACTATAAAACCATGAAATGAACACTCCCGGAACAAAAAAATTAAACATTATAACCCATCAAAATTTCCATTAATAAAATTAATAAAATTATAATAAATAAAACACATGTTGAATAATTTTATTAATTAATTAATTAATGAATCTAATTTGATTATCCCGGACATTAAGTATAAGTGCAAAATGCTTTCGAACATAAGGTAAGGGTTTTATCATCTCACTTTTATTTATGTGAGACATGACTCATTCAACACTTATTTATTGTGTGTGGTGTATGTATAATACCCTTTGATATATCATATCATGAATCTATTTATCTTCATGGTATTCAATGTTTCATTTGAGGATCATTAATTTTATGGGGCATACGGTTTGACTGTTTTCATCGAGGTAAGGGAATTCTTAACACAATTTCCATTCTTTGGGTTAAACATGTACTCCAATGATTATGTCATGCTATTATTATATGTCAAATTAATTTTTATTATATTAAGTTTTATTTAAAATTATTTTATGTTTATTTACATTTCATACACATAACCAATTCATTTAGTTAACACTCACACTTTCTTTAAAAAAATATTATTTTAAATGTTTTTTTTCAAAATTTAAAAGAAAAGTTTTTTAAACTTATACAGCATGAGAGGATTTTCCTGATTTCATGTGGTCTTAATGTTTTTTGGAATAATTTAAAATTTTATAAGGCTATTTCCAAATAAAATTCTTTATTTTATAATTGTGTGACTTTTTAAATAAATGATTCCAAAGTAAAAAGGGTATTTCTCTCAAGAAATTTTCAACGATTTTTAGAGTATTTTCATATATGTCAACAAACTCTGTTGAATATTATTCTTAATCAAGGATGATATCTTATGATACCATCTATCATATTTTATTAAATGGTTTATGATCATTTTGACTGGGGATGTACTATCTTGATACCATTCGCTATATTACTCTGGATAATTTATGATTATGCTTACTAATTGGGGAAATTATTTACATTTCATATGCTAATTTAAATATGAATGTATATATTGATTATGTTTCACCCATTTCATATGAGGAAAATTGGAATTAGTAAGTTTCGGGTATGAACCGCTATAGCCTCTCGATCCATCGGTAGGTATCACGAGAAAAACTAGATTGAGTTTTAGACAAGGCCTTACCCATTTATGTAGAATTCTTGACTGAGGTCTTGATGGTATGTTTATGATGTCGCATATTATGCATTCCCTCATTATGAGATAAGTTATTTATATTTCATGTGATTATTCAACTAGTAGAATATCCATGGGTAAGTACCATTTTCATGTGATTAGTGTTATTTGATCATCTTTTATTCCTTCTATATTATGATCAAGATTATATTTTAATAGAATGAATTTTTAGTTATTCAACTTTCCTTATTGTTTATGATTATTTATGATATCTTCCACTATATGTTTACCCTTACTGATAATTTGAGCTCACCCCTTTATTATGTTTTATTCTTCCCTAGGTTTCCAATAAGTTTATTATGATTGATATGGAGGGTTATAATCAGGGGATTAATGGTGTTATCAAATAAAATAATTTTTTTTATTTTACATCTAAAATGTATTTTTAATTTAAAATATGTATCTATTTTTCTAAGACTACTAAAATATTCAGTCCTTTAGGATGAGATTCCTTGTAATCATGCCAATGTAATAAAGTAATGAACCATCTTTGGGCTACTAGGGTCAGGGTATTTATAGTTTATATTAGAGTAATTTTAGTAGAAACCTTGGGAAATAGATTTATTAAAACATAGATTATTGAAACATAACCCTATAAAATACTTTGAGGATATTCCCAAAGTAACCAAGATTATGATTTAGGGATTATTTATAACTAAATTTTCAATTTACATTAAGTGTTTTACTAGTTTTAGATTATAAATTATGTTTCATAATGTTATGATCTAATATAGTGTATGCAATTATTTATAAATACCTCATAGTGGAAGGAATGAAAGCTATATCAATGCACATATTCTATGTAGGGATTTTCCTCCTATGAAAGATAATGATGTTGGAGCTGAAGCTGCAATTAGAGTTAAATAACTTATAACTATACTGATATAACTAACACATGTTATAAAAATAACCTTACCCATATATATTAACTTGATCCAAAACATGGTGTAATAATGTTATAGTGTTTCATGTGACAATAACCTTCATCATTCAATGAGAGTAAAAATACATTTGTAGTCGAGAAATGGATAAGTTCCTTATAAAATATGTTTCACTCTTTGGGAAGTAATAAAAGAGAGAAGTTTATCATGGTATTTTATCATCTCTTAGGTGATACAGATCAATGGTAGTCATTGATTCAAAATACATAGGAGGAAGAGGAAATAGCAAACACTAAATAGAAGGATTTTAAGGGACTTTTATTTGAAAAATATTTTCCTAGAGAACAATAAGAAGATATGGAGATACAATTCATGAGTCTGATATAAAAGTAAGAGGAAAATTTTTATATCTATGAATCTAACTTTACATGGTTATAAAGGCATGCTGCGGACTACATACGTAATCCAAGGAGTAAGATTGACCGTTTCTTTGATGGTCTTAAACCAATTATATGAAGGGTACTGTACTTATAAAAATTCTCATCATATGAGGATATAACATCATGTGATATCAATAAAGAGAAATAATTATCCATGTTTTATGAATTCGAATAGAAGAAAGTGAAGAAGAGGACGAAAAATCAAATGATGGATAGAGGGAATAAAGGAAAGAAGGATTTTACCACATGTGATAACTATGGAAGGAAACACCCTGGTACTTGCTTAAGGGGAATGTGAGTTTACCAGAAGTGTGGAGAGAAGGTCCACTAGAATCATGATTAAAAAGGAAAGAAAGAAGTTGTACAATGCTTCAATTTTAAGGATATGTGTCACTACACAAATGAATATCCCAATCATCAAGGGAATATATCTCATAATAAGCAAGGGGATCAAGGTCAAGATTATGTTGTTACAATAGTCAAAGAGGAATAATTAAAGTATTTGTGTTTTTGGATTCAATAATTATTTTTTAAAAGTATATTTTGGTTATAAAAATCATGAGATATATAAGGATTGTAATATAGTACTTCTTCTTTAAGGAATTGGAAGCTTGTGATGAATAACACCAATAATCAAGAGAAGCGATTCTGTTGTAAGTTCATCTTCTTTAAAACACATGACTTGGGAAAGATAACCCTAAATATGTTCTTGATTTTGGGATAATAATAAATAGATGTTTATGGGATAGTATTGGTGACCATGAAGGTAGTTAGTGATATGATGGTTTATGTTATCCTAGAATTATTAAATACTTGGATTTAAGGAATATATTCAACAACCTAAGATTTTACTCTTGGAAGCATGTATGTTTTATAAAGGTTTAAAGAAGAATATGTCCATAATTTTTTATTATTATTTTGAGAAACCACTTTTTGGAAAAGTGGGAACCTTACAACACCTTTCCCCACCATGCATACACCCTAAAACCCGATTCAAAATTCAAAATTTAACCTTCAACATTCAAAATTCAAAATTCAAAATTCAAACCACACCATCATCATACCTTGGGCCATGTACCGCATCGTGACGAGAACCATGACACAAAAAAAACACATCGTCGTACCAATTCACTGGTGAGGAATCCATCGTAGTCTTCATAGAGCACCAACATCAGCATTGAGAAACACCAAACTTGAATCAAATCACCAACTCACATAATCACCGAGAACCAGAACAACCCAAAGAAACCGGTAGTAAATTTGAAACAAACCATTATTGCGGGAGAGGAACCACCACCCAGTGGCGCTGTGTCCATGCCATTACTGTAACAACACGGGAAGAGATTGAACCACAAATCACAACCAGAATCACCATACGCCAAATCAGGATTCAACCATACCCTAGAAAAATCAAAAAGGGAAAAGAAACATGAAGAGAATACAGATCCACGATGACGGTCACAACACCTCACCGCAAATCCGAATAGATCCCATCGCCTCCTTTGCAATCTCACTTGGAGACCTCATCGAACTGCCGCGCGTTCCCCCAACTGACATAGACGAAGCGTCGAACCTCGGTCAAGAGGAGCTAGAACAACGACCTCTGTCAACACCGCGCTTCCAAATGAGGACATGCCAACAAACTGTGGGGGAGGCCCAGACGGTCGTGCCAACGCATATTACTCAACGACGCCCCTGTGAGAGGAACCACCACCATGAAAATTCCAAGAAGGAATGACGAAGAGAGCTAAAGAGATGATCCGAGGTGAGGAGGAGAGGTGGAGACAGGGAAAAAACCTAAGGAGACGGAGCCCCTTATAGGCTCATCAGGTCGCAAACCATCCTTTTAAATCATAAAATATCAAGACTATATGGTATTCATATATTTGGTATGTGACAATAAGAGCTACATTATTTGAGTAAATCTTATGTTAAGTTGATTTTAGAAAATTAGTGACCTTCCTTTTAATTTTTTGGTCTTTGAATTCATAAAAACATATTTTGGATGAGTCTTAAAGTTAACTACTTATGGAATGAATTAAGTTTAACTTTGGATAAAGTATGATTTATCATATTAGATAACATGTTATAATCTTTTTTTATTTTGGTAAATATTTAAAGGAAAAAGGAATGACTTATGGATCGTTTGATAAATGTGCTTCAGAAATAAAAATTCATCTGAAATATCTATCTTTTGGTTTAAGATATAAAGTGGAGATGGATCGAAGCACAACCAAATGATGATATTATGATTATGACATGGAAAGTAATCAAGTAAGTTTATTTTATCAAGTGATTATCAATATAGTAAAAGAATCCCTCAACTATTGGAAAATTATTTCGAAACAAAAACATTATCCATTTAATTTTCTTACTAAGAAATCAATGGTCTTTTAACCAATTACAAATTTATGGTTATGTGATGGTAGACTTTCTAATGGCCATGTTCCTTATCACTCTCCATTAGAACTTGATAGTTAGGTTTCTTTTCCATTACCAAAATTTTCACTTCCCACTAATGTTATTATATAGGGAAACCTAGTTTTGTGGTGACCATCACATTTTCCTTTCCCTCTATTTAAGAGGAAGTTTTATTAGCCCTATTGATGATGTGGGATTTCCACAAGGGTATTTTAAAATGACAACTCCATGATTACCAATCATAAGTTTAAATTGAGAGGATGAAATTTATTAAAGGAGGGGAGAACGTAGTACCCCAATATTTTATGTTATGTATCTTCTTAAATAAATTCAATTTATACATTAGTTTAAGTCACACAAGCGAACTGTGTTATACTATTAAACATTAACATGAACATTGGTATAGTAATATAACTGTTAGGAATAATAATGTGGCCATTAGAATAATAAACTAACCTATAAAATTAAAAATAAATTTAGGTATCTCATAAATGAAAATATGATATATTTATATCATAGAATAAGTAAATAAATGTTTTAAAAATAATAAATTAAGTGATATTATTTCTATGAAACGTGAATATTTATTTACAATTTTATAATTAATATAATAATTTAAAAGAAATTTTATTTTTATAAAATTTATTCATAAATTAATATTTTATTTCATTATAATTATAAGATAATTTTATGAGTCTATAATTAATTTTTCAAAGTGTCGTAAAATCAGATATAGTATTAAAATCAGTATTTTTCGAATAAATTATAATTTTATTTAAAAATTAAATTTCTCATAATTCCAAAATTATTTTTATAAAATGGAGTGCATTTTTTAAATCTAAACATTAAAAAATGGTTAGGGTGTTTCTTTCGGATTTTTATAAAATAGTTGAATTTATGGTGAATAGTGAAATATGATAATTTACGATATTTAAATTATTAGACAAATACATGGATTTTTGAGTCATGGTTGAGTCATGGATGATGTAAGTGTCTATTATCTCAAAATAAAATGCTCTAGTTACTGTATTTAATCACAATAATAAATACTATTGATAGTATTGATCCAAAAATAATAAACTAATGAATAAAATAATAAAAAAACACCCCTCACCTCCACTATAAATACCACCCTCACCACCCTTTCTCTTCACACATTCTAAGATTTTTATCTTGCTTATATTATACCCAATTAATACTTACCTAACATACCATTTAAAAATTAACATTATAACTAAAGTATCATATATATATTGGATTTTTATTTTGTTAATGTAATATCCACAATCAAGTTTCTTCTCTTATCCTTTTTATTTTAAAAATGAAAACACCATCTGTGAGGTGTTGATTCTCCTCCTTCATGGATGTCGTGTTTTTATTTTTCATTACCTCTTTAAAGGATTTTCGTAATACTATTTTTATGGTTAAAATTATTATAACATGTGTATTAAAATTTATTTAATGTTCTGGAACTAGTATATAAACATAATATTAAATAAAATGATACTAGTTTGTGATGGTTATAAAAACCATGAAAATAAATGAAATCATTTTCATCAATATTTCATCTAATGAATCATCATCATACCATATAACAAAATGATATATGATACCATTTAAAATTATAAAAGTTCATTAATACTAAATAATTTTACTTTTGGTGTTTTTCTTCCATTTGATAAGAACTCCCATATTTATACTCAAGGGAATTGACCATAAAACCATGAAATGAATGCTCTCAGAACAATGAAATTAAACATTATATCACATAAAAATGAACATAAATAAAATTAATAAAATTATAATAAATAAAATATGTGTTTAATAGGTTATTAATTAAGTAATTAATGAATCTAATTTTATTATCCATGAAATTAAGTACAAGTGCAGATCGATTTTAGACATAAGGTAAGGGTTTTCTCATTACACTTTTATTTTTGTGAGATATGACTAATTCACCACTTATTTATTGTGTGTGGTGTATGTATACTTCACTTTAATATATCATATCATGAATCTATTTATCTTTATGTTATTTAATGTTTTATTTGATGATCATTAATTTTATGGGGAATACGATTCGACTGTTTGCATATAGGTAAGGAAATTTTTAACCCAATTTCTATTATTTGGGGTAAATATCTAATCCAATGATTTTGTAATGCTATGATCATATATAAAATGAATTTTTATTATCTTAAGTTGTATTTAAAATTGTTTTATATGGATTTATAGCTAATACTCACAAGCAATTTATTTGGTTAACGCTCACACTTTAATTAAAAAACACTCTTTTAAATGTTTCTTTTTTTCAAAATTTAAATGAAATGTTTTTTTAAAACTTATATGGAATGAGAGGTTTTTACCAATTTCATGATGCTTTAATGTTTCAAGAATAATTTTCAAGTTTACAAGTTTATTTCCAAAATAAAACTCTTTCTTTTATAATTGCATGGATTTTTAAATAAATGATTCCAAAGTAAAAAGGGAATTTATCTCAAGAAATTTTTAATGATTTTGTTAGAGTATTTTCATCTATGTAAATACCCTCTGTTGAATCTTATGATTAATTTAGGTTGATATCTTATAATACCATATACCCTATTTTATAAAATGGTTTATGATCATTTTGACTAGGGATGTACTATCTTGATACCATTCACCATATTACTCTATATATTTTATAATTGTGTTTAATGATTGGGGAAATTATTTACATTTTATATGCTAGTTTAAATATGAATTTATATATTGATTATGTTTTACCCCTTTCATATGAATAATTAATTTTACTTATTAAGAGTTTAGTGGGGCTCACTATAGCCCCCGATGCATTGGTAGGTCTCATGAGACAAACGAGACCGAGTTTTGGCTGAGGCCTTACCCATTTATGTAGACTTTTTAGCCAAGGTCTTGATGATATGTTTATGATGTCCCATATTATGAATTATCTAATTATGAGATTAGTTATTGATATTCCATGTGATTATTCAACTAGTAGAATATCCATGGGTAAGTATCATTTTCATTTGATTTTTTTTATGGTGTTATTTGACCATCTTTTATTCCTTCCATATTATGCTCAAGATTATGTTTTAATGGAATGTGTTTTTAGTTATTCACCTTGACTTATTGTTTATGATTATTTATGATAGATTCCACTATATGGTTACCCTTATTGAGCATCCATGCACACCCCTTTCTTATGTTTTATTCTTTACAAGGTTACTAATAACTTTATTATGATCGATATATAGATTTATGCTAAGGGAATTAATGGTGTTATCATAGAAAATAATTTTTGTGTTATATATATAAAATGTATTTTAAATTTCAAATATGTATCTAGTTTTCTAAGACTATTAAATTATTCGGTCCTTTGAGATGCGATTCCTTGTAATCATGCCAATGTAATAAAGTAAGGCACCAACTTCGAGTAATAGGGTTTAGGTATTTATAATTATTACATTAAAATCAATGATCATATTAACCCTAAAAATTATAAACAAATTTAAACATGTGTCCAAAAAATATAAAATCATTATTCCTCAAATAAACGTATCACTAAGAAATATACTAAACCAAAAGGATATATTCCCATAAATGTATCCCAAAATATCCTTAATCATGTTAAAATCACATAACATAAAACCTAAAAATGGTTTTATATAGATTTAATATTACGATGAACCTTAGAATTATCAACCCAAGACACTTTAGGTTCGTCCCATATCACTATGGAATATCATAGGTTTCCATAGGTTTTATTCTCCCATTCATCATAATGGTTCATAAAGAAAATTTGAATTAGACCAAGAATATTCCTTGAGAGTGTCAAACCACATGCTTATTAAGGGAACACTCACCGTTCACTAGAATAATGGTCGAGATATATTCAACCAACTCTTTTTAGGGTTTTTACCCCTAGATTCATATATGCTAAAATCATATCCACTTTTAGTATCAGAAAGAGATATATTTCTAGAAAAACCACATAATCTCTATCTCAAAAAAAAAATAGGATGTTATTCTATACTTAGAATTATCCTCAAAGTCTCACATAGGGTTATGTTCCCTAACCTATGTGTTCCTAAATCTAGTTCTCAAGGTTTTTACTGAACTTCCTCTAATACCAACTATAAAAACCCCAATCCCAGTAGCATATATTTAGTGGTTACTTTATTACATTGATACTAGATACAAGCAATAACATCCCAAAGTAATGAATAGTTTAGTAATCTTAGTAAACTATATACATACATGCTTACAATATTAAATTGGAAATAAAATATAAAACATAGTGAAAGTAAATATTCTTCATACATGAAATCATTCAAAGTTTCCTTCTCTATATCCTGGGGAAAGGAAACAACATAAGTTTTATCTAAGATTCTAAGTAAGGGATATATACAACATAATCTATCTTGAGTAAATTAGGAATATTTAATATGGTAAGGAAAATAATTGAAAAAATATTCTATTTAATCAATAACTTGATCATGAAGAATAATATTGCAGGAATAAATGATGATAGAATAATTCCATATAAATAATCACATGATATTAAAACTTATCCATGGATATAATAACTATTAAAATAATCACATGGTCATAAATAACTATTTTCATAATTATGGAATTTATAATGTTGGAAATAATAAACTAACCATCAATTCCTTATTCCAAGACATCATACATAAACAAGTAAGGTGTACACAAAATACCCAAACTAGTTTATCTCATGAGACCTACCAATGCATCAAGGGGCTATAACAATCCCTTTCCATAACTTACTAAGTCCAATTCATTCATCATATGAAAGGGGTGAATAACAATTCAATACATAATCAGTATAAACATTCATGTTGAAAAACTATCATATGAAATGTTAATATGTTACCCAACCAAATTGATCATAAACCATCCATAGAGAGAATAATTATGGTATCATTAAAATATTTCCCCAGTTAAGTATAAGTAAAATATAGTTTTATTATCATTTATAAATATAAATACTATAAAAATATCATTTAAAAAATTCTTGAGGAAAATACCCTTTTCACTTTAAAAATAAATTTTGAAAACTAAAAAATTACAGAATATTAGGAAGAATATTTTATTTCAAAATAACCATGGAAAATTTTAAATTAATCATCACATCTTTGAGTGTTCATTATTATGGTAAATTCATTTCATGTAGTGTATGTTAAAACAAATACACCTTTCACATTTTTTGTAAAAATTCAAGGGTACCTCGTTCTGAAGACAAAAAGAAGATCCCATTTAAAACATTTTTTAAAAATTAAATCATGGGTAAAAATGAATTTAAAAAATCATATTTAAAACAAATTTTAAAACATTTTAATGAAAACATATACATAGAATAAAAATATTCCAGACTGAATAGAAACCAAATTCAGTTTTCCTTAAAAAACATTCTTTCTATCTCTTGAGTACTTAAATGAGAAAAATTAAAGGAAAAATTATAATTTTCAGAAATAACTAGAGGATAATAAAATATATTTGTTTTAATATATAAATATCATATAATTATCCCAAGTATACTTAAACATAAACAATCTTAAATAAGGATGAGATTGTGAAATAAACCCTTATCGTTGTAGTAATTTTTAATTAATAACCCCCATGAAAGAAATAAATTAAAGTTAAAATTATAAATAAAATGAATGTAAATAGATTAATGATATAAAATATAAAAGTTTTATTATATACACCACAAAAAATAAATAAGTGGTGAATATTTCACTTGTGTCATAGAAATAAAAGTGAGATGAGAAACCCTTACCTCATGTCTGACTTCCTTTGTATGTGTTCAAAACTCCCATATTATAAATATATATTTATTATAAATCTATTAAATAACCCTAAAAATATATTTAATACCATATATTATTTACTTATAACCTTTTATCACCCTTTTATTAATAATTCTTTCTTAAAATCATTGTTATGGGTGATAATTGCGTTGTTTTTCATGTATGCTTTTGTTCATTAGTTTTGGTCCTTGTATTTTGATCATGTTTCAATAATATATAGAATGTTAATAATGATATAAATACAATATCTCAGTATATATATATATATATATATATATATATATATTTATAACCATCTATAAAAGGCAGCAATAGAAAAAATAAATTACACTGTTCATGGAGACGGTAGGCCGTACACATGCATGAACATTGTTTTCACTTTTCAACAGATGGAATGAAAGAAAGGTAAATAATAATTAAAATTTCCATAATCAAGATTATATAATATATATCATGTATATTTTTTAATTTTTTTTATTACCATATATGTAAAGTGTAAATGAAAAACAAATCATATTGCTTGGTGCAGGTGGTAGTCCACACGTACGCCCGAGTGATGTTATCATTTTTCAACGAATGAGAAGGTAAGAATGTTGATATGATATGATAATTTTAGAAGAATAATTATGTCATAAATATCATATATAAACATTTAAACCATAATAATAACCATACATTAATGACAGTGATGGAAAATGAATTGTATCGCTACATGGAGGCGGTAGACCACACATATGCACGAGCAATACTTTCACTTACCATTTGATAAAAAATAGGGTGGATAATGATGGTTTCATAATAATAATAACATATCAGTATATTGAGTATAATAAATTTATTATTTTATGATAAATAAAACATATTTAGAAGAGGTAAAATAATAATTAAAAAGAAAGTGATTAGTTAAGGCGATTACCTATTTTTTAAAAGAACTCCTTTAGATATCCTACTAAGGGACATAGGATTGGTATTTTGGGAATAAAAAAACCTATAAAATACATATAAGGATTTTGGGTATGTATTTAGGTAGGTTTATGTTAAAAAATGGATCAAAATGTGTGAATAAGTGTGAAGAGGAGTCACTCTTTTATAATCGAGGTGAGTGACACACTTGCAATTTTTCAAAGATTTAAAATATTAATAAGACACTTTCTTAAAAAAATAGATCCAAAATAAATTATATTGGATGTTAATAAGGGTAAGGTAAAAATAAAACCATTAAATTTGTTTTAAGTATGTGTTTAGTTTATTTTAATCCTTACCTTTTTAGATTAACCCCCAATAAACCCATTTTTAATCTTAACTATAGTAACAACTTTTCAATATTAAAGGGTTATAATTTTACTTATAATTTGAAAATTGGATCATAAATTCCCAAGAGATGAAATTTTAAACCAATTAAAATCCTAATTTCCCCATTGAAATATTTTTATTATTTTTAAATAATTTAATAAAATATTATTTTTTATAAAATATCATTAATTTTATTTTTGATACTATTCATTTAATTTGACTTTAAAGACATCAATACAAAGATTTTATCTAAATATAAAACTTTAAAACATAAATATCATGTTATATTCATCTATAAAAGTCACGTAACATAATAATTCATCCAATTTTTATTACTTTTAATATTTTTTATTTTTTTATTAATCGAATAAATACTATGTCGGTGACGTGTAATATTTTTTTCTAATTATTCAATAAATAAAAATATAAATAAATTACCACGAAAAAAATATTAATTAATATCTAAAATTAACATTTAAAACCAAACCTAACATCTTTTTATCATTATGGCACAATATTCGAGATATTAAAGTCAAGAGTGTGACATTTTGCTGTTTATTCTTTTCTTAAAATATTATATAGGTTACTTTCATGGAAAAGTGTCTCACAAATAATTAAATATAGACAATAATGTAATAAGGGTATAAATACATTCATATAATAATAATTAATATGAAAAGTGGAAGCCTTATCACTTATTTTTAACTTAGGTTTACCCGATTTACCCTTTTATCGCAATGATATATTTTTATTGTTTTTCTTATTAATTATGAACCGAAATTAAGTTGAAATTATAAAATAATATTAATTATTATGATTCAAAAATATGTGTTACATTTTATTAAATTTAATGTCTATAATTTTCATAAATCCCTTCTATAATAATCCTACAAAGCGTAATAAAAAATAGTTTTATGAAAAAATGCATTTCTTAGTCTAATGGTATTTTTATACCAAGATCAAGTATAATGTTGATTAATATGTAATTAATTATATTATTTATAAATAAATGATACTTATATTAATTTATGATCAAATTCAAAATATTATAGTGCTTTTTCAATGAAAAAAAATGTCAGTTTTACAAAAAAATTAGTATTCTCACTATTTACTAAAAAACAAATATTTTTGGAAAAATACCAAAATTTAACCCTATAATAATTTTGGTATGATAATTAAAAAAAATATATTATTTTTATCAAATAAAATTTATAAATGTTCCATAAATTAATTATAATATTCACTCATAAAAATCTATACAAATCATTTTTGAAGAAAATGTATTTTTGAAGAATAAAATGACTACTAAAAATTGAATGATTATTTCCTAAGTAATAATAAATACATTTTTATTGAGTTTTACCTTTATATATATTTTATAATGTGATTAATCTAATTTATACCAGCCAATTTAGTAGTTATGCTATAATTGTGACATTTAAATAATAATATTTTAATAGTATATAGCGATTTGTTTAAACTTGGTGTTGCGTGTAGTGAAATATATCAAAGAAATAAAAATGTATTTAAAGGTAAATATATTAAAAAATTTCAGGGTATTATAGAAAATCTCTAAAACAATTTTCACAAAGTAACAATTATTTTACTCCTCTTTGATCACTGTAACTTTGTAATTCAATTAACAATTACTTCTTTTAGTTTTCCCAACAAAATATTCTTCCAATGAGATAAATTGACATGTATATAAGTTTTTGACTATCAAATAATAAGAATAAACTGAGTTCCAAACCACATAACCATAACAGTTCATATTCTCTTCAAATAATCCTTTTAATACACTTTATAATGATTATTTTTTAAGAATTATTTTAATGAAAATAAATACTAATCTTAAACCCCTTAGAAAAATTACTCCTTATATCTACTCCCCTATTATCCCCTATCAATTTCAAAACCACTCACATTCCACATAAGCTACTCACATAAACTCCTTGAATTTTGAATCTCAAATTCAAAATTCAACTCCCATCTTCTCCTTCTTAAATCTCAATCTTCAAATAACTCTTATCCTCCACACTACCTTTTACATGTTAAAGTGAAAGTAAAATTTTTTACTTGAGAAACCTACATGGAACACACCATGACACATCATCAAAACCACTTGAATATGATAAATTAAGTAAATCACAATATAATGGTAAGTATTACAACATAATACTTGAAGTTACCAAATAAATTTTCTCATTTTTTTTTCAAATTGATACCCCACTCAGTCTTATTGTACCATAATAATAATCGGTATGAAAAATTATCCTCAACACCAATATTTACCCTTTCAACTGTGATTTACTTTTCTATAGTAACAAATGTCTTAAATATAAGAGCTTTTTTTTGAAAAAATCATTTTTTCTAATAAATGGACCTAAGTAGTAATTATTTTTAAAAAATAGAACAAACAACACTAATATTTTCAAATTTAATATCATTTAAGTATTATAAGAACTTTTAAATAAGTTTTTTCAAACATAGTCATATTTTTTAAACTAAATTTTGAGTTTCCTTATCATTATTTTTAATGAAGCCTGACGTCCCTCGATCTCTAGCTAGAGATGAAATCAGTAGAGAAATCAATGAGTATTAGGATCTAGTACCTTACCATACAAGAGAACACAAAAGAAGGATAATCCAAATATGAATAAGGGATTCCAATATACCTAAAAACACCTTAAAAAGTCTTATATTAACCATGTTAGTGATATTTACCTGATAAAGTGAGATCTGAGAACATTGTTGTGGGATTGAATTTTTATTTTTGGCTGGTATTTTATTTATTTATTTAGAGATAGAGAGTGATAGAGTAATTTTAGGGATTGTAAAGGCTTGAATTTTACATCTGTTTAACTGGTGTACGGTAGTTTGAAAAAACCATCACAACTGTTAATTTCTTGTGTCAATAAAGTGTGGTTTTTTAGTAGATATATTGTGTGGTTTTTTATAATATTGAGAGATCATACTCATAGTAAAATTCACATGACTTTCTTGAGAGAGTGTTTACTTCAATAATGATATTAATATAAATTACTTGAGTTCTAGAGTTTAAACCTTAGCTAAATCAAACCCTGAATAAAGAAATTTACTTGTAAGGACTTCAAGACACCTTTAAAATGTGGATATCCTTTAAATGCAAGGTCTATGATCCATATCTCAAATTTAACGCTTTCAAAACACCCCCTTAAATGAAATACTCTTAGTCCCAGGTCTTTTAAATTATTTTTTATTTTAAAAAAATATAGTTGGAACTTTTATGGATTAAAATATTTAAAACTTTCAATATAAAAGACTTATTATAAAAAATAAAATTCATTATATCAATAGATTCATTGATGCAATTTTTAGTTTTTCATAAATTGATTTTTTAAAATCTTTTGACATCCTAGAATTTGTGTCAAATCATTTACAATTTTTAAATATTCCTGAATCCCAAGGGAATTGTCAAAATAAACATAAAATGAGAAAATAAATATTGGTAAAGAGTATAGTGATAATTGTTATCTTATTACACAATGACATAATAATAAGTAACCATTCATGAAATAATTTTAAAGAATGATAAATTGAAAGGTTTAAAAGAAACAATTCTATCAAGATCAAAACATATTCATGAATGTTTTTAAACATAATATTCATAATATTAAAGGTCAATGACATAAATTCATATTATATAGGGTAATATTTAACCACACAAATCCATAACAAGTTTCTATTTACCTAATAAATTGGATATATATAATCTAGGGCCCCCATAAATACATGTCATGTTTAAAAGTCATAAATATATCACATCACATGGATTATGAAACACATAATTTTCATAAGAAAAATTAACAATAAATAAAATAAATTTCAAGGTTAACTCTAAATGAAAATAAATATGAAGAGTTAACGAGTCCTCAATTTAAGTCTAAGATAAAAATAAAAGTAAAGTTAAGAAGTTGGAAAAGAACTTAGAGTGAGTATCCCATATTCTTTTTGATAATGAATTATCTATGCTTATAATTTGGAATCTCTTTTGATTCCATTGAAATCATTGATTCTTATATTTATTAAATTGTATTCCTTGACTCTTTAATTGAGTATAAATAAATAGACTTTAACATTTAAACTGGGATGAAGAGTTTTTATTAGGGTTTTAGTTTGGATATGCTATGAAATATTTGATATTTTTAGTGTTGATGATATTTAATTGAATTGAATTAAATTAAATTAAATGAATAAAAATATATTTTTTATCTATAAATATGCTATTATAAATTCTTGACATGACCTATCCAAACCTAACTTTATAATTTTATTCACTTAATGAGGCAACCATTATGGAGGGATATTTCACCGGACATCATAATGGGATTCATCGAGAAGGTATGGTTCTTTATTTACCTTATTTAAAATTAGACATACTACTATATACTATGATTCAAAAACTTTACCTTATATTAATGCGAATATATCAACGAGAAGAACATGCAGGTGTAAGAATTTCAAAAATTCAATGTATGGTTCTAGAGAAAATTTAGATATAAATTTTATATCAATTTTAATAAAAGTGAGATAAACTTATATTATTTTTTTATCATATGGTTTATGATATATCAAATTAAAGGAATCAAAACGATGAATCCAAAAACACCAAGAACCCAAATATTTGAGATATAGATTGAAATTTATCTTAGAGATATAAATTTTCAAATTATAACTTCTCTATAACTTTTAAAGGACTTAACATTAGATTCACAAAGAATAACCTATATTTTTTTATTATTTATTTGATACAAAGATACTATTAAAATTATGACGTGATAGAAGAAAATTTATTATAGGTTTTAAGTCATGTGTGGTGATGACAGTGAAAAGACAATGATGGAGAAGGACCATATGATCTTTCGATCAGATGATTGTGAGAGGGCCACATAACAATCCCTTCACATGAGGGAATTCATGGTGCAGTGCTCCCCATATGATTAGATTACCAAAGGTACCTAGGGGAAATAGCTCATCTGGGATGATAAATATGGAAATAGTTAATTCAATCTATATATTCACATTGATCATATGAATGGAGTATGAGGTTCATGTAGAACATGCTCATGGAGTTCATAGGGGTGCCACATCGTACCCCATAGTTGTTCAAGACTAGGAGGGGTGTGTGAAGAATCTGATTTTAACTCTAAAAATTTCATTGTGCTCCTTTTGATCTCTTGATTCTAATAGATCCCTAATTGGAAAATTTTGATGAATTTTTGTAGTTTAAGTTGTCTATTTTACTTTAAAAAATTACAGTGTGATCTTGTTAACATACCTACTTAAATATTTATTATGAAATACTTTAAACGATGACTTTCTATTATTATTATGATAAGGGAGAGTTATCTTAGCAATAATGTGGGATTCCTGTGATGAAGTGATGGAATGCTTGTAAATATTTCATGTATTTTTTATGTTAACAATGTGAACTTCTTATGGTGATGATATGGATTTGTCGTGTTTATTATGAAAACTTTAAAATAGATTTTGGTTATGATGTAGAACTCCATAACTAAAAGATATGAATTTTGGTTGGTTAGTAGAGTGTGCTTTGGTTTCACACTATACTCTATTCACCAAGAATAGTTCAAGAGGGATTGGATTTTTTTGGAGATGATGATGATGCACCAGTATTATTATTATATTTTCTCATCCATATCTTTGGGTTTGAGTTAGATTATCCATATAGGTGTTTCTATGACACGGGACTAGTGAAACTTTCCTTGATGATTCATTAAACATGAGGAATTGTGGAATTCATGATGTTATAACCACTTCACCTTATCAACCCCCCTTTTTAGATCATGATAAAATAATTCACTTTTCAGTTTCATTGGGAACCAAAAAAATCCTGGGTTGAAACCCAAACCACTTTTCAAAGGACCAACCTAAACAACCTAAATCAAGAAATACATTTATCTAGAAAAAATATAGAAGCCTAAAAAAGAACCAAACTCTTGTACAAGGCCTGGGAACATGAAAACTTATACTATTGATGAAAAACTCCAACACCAATCTAATAATCCATTTCAACCACATCTAATGGAATCACCAAGGATACCTTCACCATTATAAAAAAAATAATAAAAAACAGCAAGAAGACTAGTAGTAAAACCAACATTCATCGCTGATGTCATCAACATCCAATGATCATTGAGAAGAATTAAAATAATAGAGGAAAATATCAAAGAATACCAAACCCACCACAAACTACATTAGAGAATGATATATTCACCTATACATTTACTCCACCAAAGTAACAAATCACCATATTTGAGTGAGTCACTACCGATTGGAAATTAAACTATTGATTTAGAGGATGAAGAACAACACTAGATTAAAGGAACCATCACACACATCTTCTCCTAGAAATGTCTCCATTGAGGATATTCCACCAGAAATATGATTCCACCATCATCAAAACCAATGAAGGATACATAACACCAATGTCAATGTACTATGTCACCATTGAGTCAAAAAGGGAAAAATGATTCCACTCAAGGGTTGGGAGAAAGTCTAAGAAGGCATAATAAAACCTCAAAGGATGGGATTTAGGTTAGGTAAGGAAGACATCCGCCACTACAAGGATAGGATTACAACTAATATGGTAAAGGGGATATATTTATGGGAAATAGATATAGAATTTACTTTGTATGGTAGTAGATAGAGCTCACCGAGGCACGTTATGTTGTCGTTCACCTTAAGAGTAGATTCACCCATACCAAATCAGTAGTACTATAGGTTTTTGGTGAATCCTTATTAGTATATAATGGTGGATTGATACTCAATACAATTAATGTGTGGAGAGTATCCCTTGAAGAAGTTTTGGAAACATTATAGTAATAAAAATATTTTTTTTTGTGCACCAATAAAATTCCTTTGATGCTTGTTGAAGGATTTTAGAGGAATCTCAATTTATAGGAAGGATTGAAGTGCTTGGGAATGATTGGAATTAATTTTACTATCCAATGGGTTCTATAATTTATAGGAATGTAATTATCCATTAGTATAAGGAATCATTATACTTAGAATTGGGTTGAAAAATTTCTTGGAAAGGAATGTATTTTCCAGATCTATTCATATCCATCAGATCACACCCAATTGAATAAGTGGATCAGATTACACCCAATAGTGAATATATGTGTCCTCTAGAAAAAATTTGGGAACCAAAAACCATTTTTCTAGTATATAATATACCTTTGGCATTTAATTCACACTTATGATAGAATTTGCAACATTGAACTTATATATGAGAATTTATCACATGTTAAGTTTAGGTCCCATTATTGGTGAATTTTTTACAAGGACTTTAAAACTATCCCTAAGGAAGTTTTGTATATCAAATCCCTTAAAAGTACCTTTTTTAGTGGGTTTATTAAATTTTGGCTCAATTTAACAAAGTCCACAATTATGATACTATCCTATATCAAATGTATGAAATAGCTATGTATAAGACCAATATATCTCAATTTTCCATTATAAGTATTATTGTAAGTCCTATTCAATGTTTCTTGAATACCATAATGTATAACAACCAAAGATATTGTCATATACCACAATGGTAGATATGATAAAAGTGATCTAATACATTATAATTTCTTTATAGTAGATACTAAATCAAAAAACTCAAAATCAAATTTGGATTCTGTTACACAAGTTTGTTTCTTAGAACCCAAAGATATCTCTCTACCTCTAAGTGTAAAAACTCAACTACTCCTATAAGAGTGATCCTCCATATTAGTTATCCAGGTGATATTGAAAAATCCTTCAAATATCCTTGGGTTTCCACTGAAAAATATATAATAATACATAGTAACCTTTAGATACTTGAGTAATATTTTAACCACATCCCATTATTCATAATCTAGATTAAACATATACTTGCTCAACGTTCCAACAACATGATGAATAATATGGAAGGAATAAATGATGATCAAATAATTATATATAAATAATCACATGAGCTTAAAATTTATCCATGGATATTATAACTAATTGAATAATAAGATGGATATCAATAAATAATTTCATAATGACAGAATTCATAATTCTAGACATCTAAAACCTACCATCTAGGCCTCAACCAAGATATCTTAAAATACCATTCCATGACATCTACAAAAATGGGTAAGGCCTCAACCAAAACCAAATATAGTTTGTCTCATGAGACCTCCCTATGCATAAAGGGGATATATCAGGCCTTTCCCATCACTTAATAAGTCTAATTAATTCCTTATATGAATAAATAAAACAATATACCTTAAAGAAAATTAATAACTGTTTGTATTGGAAGAAATAGTCATACAAAATATCAATACTTTCCCCAATAGAACTGATTATAAACCATAAAAATAAATATGATGAATGGTGTTATTAAATTACATTATCAATATAGGATTAAATAAATGATGCTGAATTTTAAAGATATTACTAGAATATTTATTGAGGAAAATACTTTTTTTAAATTTGAAAATAACTTAAAAAAACCATTTAAATACAAATGAAAACATTTTATTTAAAAATAACCTTTTAAAATTTTAAATTAATCTTAAAATAAAATATTATCTATGAATAAAGGAAAATACATTCATGATTTAAAAGTTAAAAAACATTCTTTTTATATTTTTGTTGGAAAAGTCACAAAGTACTTCATTCAAAAAATGACTAGAAGATTCATTTCATACCTATTTTTAAAAATTAAAACATGGGTAAAAATAAATTTTAACAATCATAGGAGAATATTAAAAACATTTTTGATTTTTTTATAAAACATGTAAATGGTAGATAAATATTCCCCAGTTGAGACCTAAAAATAAACAATCCTGAACAATGATGAGATTGTGAAATAAACCCTTACCACTTGGGTTTATTTGAAATCGTAACTCCCATGAAAGAAATAAATTCAAATAAAACTTTAAATACTATGAATAAAAATATATTCATGGTATAATATATCAATAGGGATTTATATACACCACAAAAAAGTGGTGAATATGGAATATCTCTCATAGAAGTAAAAGTGGGATAAGAAACCCTTACCTCAAGACTGAATTCATTAAAATGTGTGTGAAACTCATATATAATAAATTTATATTTATTATAAATTTATTAAAGAATAATAATCATATTTATCATAATATATATAATATTTTATCATCAATTTATCAACAACATTTTGTTAAAATCACCATTCTGGGTGATAATCACTTCATTTTTCATGTATGTTTTGGTTTTGTAGTTTCAATTATTTCACATTTATCATGGTTAAACCGTCTATATAATGTTAAAAATGATATACATATATCATATATATATTCTTTATATATATGTATTTATATTAATCCATAAAATTTAGAGATATAAAAAATGAATTGCACCGTTCATGGAGATGGTAGGATGTACATATACATGAACATTGTTTTCATTTTTCAATGGATGAAATGAAAGAAATATAAAGAATAATTAAATTTTAAAGAATAATTAGTATTAAATATATATCATATATATTAATTTTTTATATCTTTATTACCATCTAATTAATGTGGTGATGAAAAATGAATGACACCACTATGTGGAGACGGTTAGCCGTACATACTCACAAGCGATGTTTTCGATTTTAATAGGATAGAAAAGAGAAGGAATATGGTTGTAACATAATAATAATAACATATAAGTATATTTATGATACAATATTTATTATTTTAGGATTAGTAAAACACATGAATATGAAGTAGAAGAAGAAATAAACTTGAAAGATCTGGTAAAGATGATCACCTCTTTTTCGGTGAAATCCCGTTAGATATTTTCTTAAGGGACCTAGGGGTGCTATTTTGGAAGGTTTAGAACCTCAAGAACTTATATATAGATGTTTATAATAGTAATGGGTAGGTTTTGGTCTAGATATAGGTATTAATGTGGTGTAAATAAGTAAGGGAGGCAGTGCCCTTTTATAATTGAGGTGAGGGACACTTTTGGAATTTCTTAAAATATTAAATTAATGTAAATTAATATTTAATTCCAAATGGATAAAAACTTATTTATGTAAAATATAAGATGATAATGGGTATAAATACTCTAATACAATAAAAATTATAAAAATTTTAACTATGTTTTTATCCTTATCTTTTGGTTTTAACCCCTTGTTAACCCTTTTTAAACTTACTATGTCATCAAAGTTTTTTATTCTTTGAGGGTTAATATAATTAATATAAAAGAAAAAGGTCTATAAATGGACCATGTTTTATATTATCAACCATATCCTAATAACTTGACTAAATCTATATTTTTTAGGAATTTATATCATTTAATAAAATATTATTTATTATAAAATATCAATAATGTCAATTTTTAGAACTATTCATTACTTTAACTTTAATAGTATCAAGAAAAAACTTAGAATTAATTTTTTTATTATATCCCTAACATGTCATGGTAATATATAAAATTATTTGATTACATTATTTATCTCAAACTATATTAATTTTAATATTTTAAATATCATTTATTTGATTTTTCTATTAATTGAATAATTACCACATCAGCATTGTGTAATAATTTAAGGTAATTATTTATTCTCTAAAAATAAAAAATAAATTACCATGATGAATATAAATATTTTATATTTCAAAATAATATTTATTGTAAAAAATATCCTCTGGATAACCCTATATTAAAAATATTATAGTTATTAAAGACAAGAGTGTGACATGTTTGGATTTTCTTAAAATAAAATATTATAAAGGTCATAATGAAATTGGGCTAGAACCTGAGTGGTAAAACCTATAATACTACATCCAAAATACCAGGTTTCCAATCCTAGAAATCCCCTTGGGGGATTTACAATGCAGGTGGTGACGTAGGCTATGATACAGACATGACATAAGTAGGTTGTGATGCAGGCATGACATAGGCTTACTGATGTAGGTAGGATGATGTAGGCCTAATGCTGCACTGGGCCTTCAGGCCATGTTCATGGTCCAATTTTCATTGGGCCTTCGAGCTATATAATGGGTCTCCCTCTACTCAAATAGAAAGGGGCCTTTGCTTTTATAATAAAAATAGACTCTTCATCCCCAACTTTAAGGTCATAATCTCATCCAAATAGCCATAAAATTACATATAAATAAATATTGGATGAATATGGATGAAATGGAATAATACAATAGAATTAAGGAAATTTTTAGGATCATGTTATAATCCTTATCATTTTATTTTTAACTTTAATTACCCGATTTACCCTTTACCTTGGTAACAAAAATTAATAATGTTACTATTCATATTGAAAAAAATAAAACGGACCTATTTATTAAAATTTTAAATATAAAATAAAAATATGTAATCCATTTTTTAAAATTAAAATCACATAAGTTTCATAATTTAATTTAAAATTAAACCATTAAAACACAATGAAAAACATTTTTCTTTAGAAAAATGTATTTTAAGTATACAAATGTTTTTATACCAAATTAAACCATAAAATTGATTTCAATGAACCTAATTGGATATTAATAATATAATAATTCTAATTTTACTTTTAAACCATTTTAAAATAAAATGTAACTTTTTAAATTCTTGAAACAAAATATAGTTTTCAATAAAAAGTTTTATTTTTCATTATTCATCGAGAAATCAAACTCTTTAGAAAAATACCAAAAATTGACCCTAATATAATTTTAATATGATGATTTCAAAAATAATATTATTTTTCTAAAATAAAATTTATATAAGTCAAATAAATTTGTTTTAATATTTACTCACAAAAAGAAATAAATGCCAATTTTTAAAGAAAGTGTATTTATGAAGCATAAAATAACTTTACTGAAAATTGAGTACTTATTTTCTAAGAATTAATCAATGATTTTGAATAAAGTAAATAATTTATATATATTTAATAATTTGGTTAATACTATTCATACTTTCCAATTCAATAACTAGGTTATAATGGTAATATTTAAATAATAATATTCCGTGATTTATTTAAGCTCGGTGGTGCGTGTTATGTACGCTCTCAAAAATAGTTTTATTTTAAAATCTTAGGGTGTTATATATGAAATGTAGGATTTTTTACATGACATGGAATACATGAGATACTCGATCACCCTTTCATATTCCAATTGAGCAACCGCCCTACCAGAATTTGGCAGTATCCTACTCCCAGAATCATATGAGGTAGAAACCGATGAACAATCAAAATTTTAAAATCTATTTAAGTCCTTTTCAATATAATGAGGTAGATAAATCATAATTAAATTATTATTTTTAACAATTTTTATTCCCAAAAAATAACATTATCTTCACTCAAGTATTTTATATCAAAGTTTCTAGATAAAATAGACCTATCCACATTTATTTGATTCATATCAGTTCCAAATATAGGCATTCCATCAGTATATAAACAAATAAAAACACCATGGTTATAATGGAACCTACTATAAACACATTTATAATTTTTTTAACTAAAAAACCATTTGATTTAATTACTTCATTAACTTTATCATTCCATTATTTTTAATCTTGTTTTAAAACATATAGGGACCATAAATATTTTCAAACCTTATTTTCTTTACCAGGTACTATGAATCCTTGAGGTTGTTCCATATATATATCTTCATATAATTCACCATTTAATAATAATTTTTTTACATCCATTCAATTAATTTATAAATTATTTATAGAATATAATGTGATAATAATTATAATCGAAGTAGTCCTAGCCATGAGAGAATAGGTGTCGAAATAATCAATTCCATCCTTTTGATTAAACCAATTGGCTACCAATTCGGCTTAATATTTTTCAATTATACCATAAAATTTTAGTTTTCTTATAAATACCCACTTAAAAACTATATATTATGAACCTTTAGGTGGATCAATTAATATCCAAGTATTGTTCCTAGATATAAAATCCATTTTTTATTTATAATTTACTTCCAATTACATAACCTCTTTGGAAGTTTTTATGTCAAAATACATATTGATAATAACCATAGATTTTGTAAAAATACCATAATTGGTTACTTTCAACAATTATATATATAAATCAGGTCCATATGTATTGCATATTCAAGGTCGTTTACTTTTACAAACCTCCTCAATCATATCTTCTTGAAATAATCTTTTATTTGAGAAAGATTCATATATTTAGACTTTATTAGGCAAAGAGGTAAACCTAGATTCATAAAAAATATAATCTCTTTATTAAATAACTATATTACTATCTAATCAAACATTTTATTCTAAAATAATGAATCTATACAATTTTTAATACTCATCATATCCAATAAATATGATATCCATACCTATTTTACCCAAATTTACCTTTTAGGTTCATGTACTCTTACAATTGCACGACAAACCCAAAAATTTAAACAATTTAGGTTTAGTTTCCTATGATTCCATAATTCATATAGAGTCATAGAATTTCCTTTTTTGGGAACTCAATTTAGGATGTGACATGCTGTCAATAATTCCTCTCTCAAAAAACCTTTTGAGAGACCTGAGATATAAATCATGTAATTAACCATTTCCATTAAAGTTATACTAATTCTATTAGCTACACTATTTTTAAGGTATTTATAGAGGTATCACTTCATGTATGATCCCTAGAGATTTAAACAATGAAGGGCTATAATATTCACCTCCCCTGTTGGATCCAAGTTATTTAATTTTAAGTCTACATAAGTTTTTAACCTCATTTTTATAGATACTAAATTTATCTATAATTTCATCATTAATATGTAAAATATAAATGTGGAAATATCTAGAATAATCATCAATAAAAGTTACAAAGTACCTTTTATTACCTATAGTGAGTGCAACATGAAAATCACACACATCATTATGTATTAATTATAAAAAATTAATTTTACTTTATATAGTTTGAAATGAATTCATAACTATTTTAGTTTTCATGTAAGTTACACATTTATTATCATTATGCATGATAATAGTTATATTTATGAAATATCATGAATTTTCTTAAAATTAATGTGACTTAAATGATTATACCATAAATCAAAAGACTCTAGAAAGTAATAAGAAACAATATTTGAATTTAATTTGAATAATACACCATAAAAGTTACCCTTTATAACAAATATCCCACCCTTGGATAGAAAAAATTCATATACCTCAAATAAAAGCTCAAACACATGCTTGTTTAACAATCTCCCCAAGACTAAGTTCCTATAAAATTCGGGCACATAAAATATATAATTTAAGTTAAGGATCTTTTATGAGGTAAACTTAAGATCAAGTACTCCATTCCCTTGTAAATTTATGATTAAAAAGTTCTACATATAGCGATACATCCCGTATTTGACTAATTTTATCCCCTTGAAGAGAGATTTTTTTATTTCACACAAGTCATGAAGCACTAGAATCAATCCTATAAGAATATTTATCTTTGATTACATTCACTTTAAATATCATGAGTGTAAATATCTATTTTAATGAATCATCTCCATATTTATTATCATGAAGACGTCAGTACCATTTGAAGTGTCCCACTTTACATATAAGTAACATTCCCCTTTCTTCTTCTTGATTTTCCCCTTTCCATTTGAAGGATGGTTTGGATGTTTCCTCCTTTTAGGAACCAAATAGATCCACTCTCTCCACCATGATGAAATTGGATTTATCATCCTTAGGCTCATTTTCTTGCTCATGTTTTTTATATTCCTTCTCAATTTATAGGTATTTTAGTATCTCATTGAGGTAAATATATTACTTCTTGTTATTTAGAAATTTTTTAACATTATTATAAGAAGGATGGATCTTATTGACAATGGATGTGATAATGATAGTATCATCCACGTTCATATTATTTTTTAAGGTGTTGTAAGATAAATTGTATTTCATATAATTTATCTATAATAGATCTAATATCTACCATTTTGTATGAAATAAACATTATTACTAGATATTTATTACTTATTGTATCCTCAATGATGTAATTTTTCTCTAAGGAAACCGATATGTCCTTTTCATTCGGAAGATATTGATATGAGTCAAAGATATCATTAGCTAAAGTGTTGAGTATATTCCCTTAACACATGAAATAATCACTATCCTATTTGTTTCTTATGCAAGAAACATAAAGCATACTATATTCAGATGTTGGGGGCTTCAGAGTTGAGAGAACGTACACCACTTTGAGAGTTACAAGAAGCAAGTTACATCCTCCTTTTCCACCTCATGAATTTGTTTCCATTGAATCATTCCACCTTCTTATCATTGTTTATAATCTTCATATCCATGTTGACATAATATAATATTAATATTTATGGGGATATATTAGTAGGAAATGGATATAGACTTTACTTTTGATGGTAGTAGATGGAGATAGACAAGGGATGTTACATTATCACTCTCCTTAAGAGAAGATTCACCCCCACTAAATTGGTAGTACAATGGGTTTCTAAATAATAATCTTTATGATACAATAGTGGCGATACTTGAAACTACTACTTTAAGGAGATTATCCCTTGAAAAAGATTTAGAAACAATATAGTAATAAAAATATATTTTTTTTGTGCACCAAAAGTTTTTCTTAGATGATTATTGAAGGAATTTATAAGAACCTCAATTTGTAGTAAGGATTAGAGTGCAGGGGAATGATTAGAATTCATTTTTTCATCCAATGGGGTATCTGTTTTATAGGAATGGAAGAACCCATTAAAATAAGGTATCATACCCCTTAGAATTGTGTTGATACATTTCTTGGAAAGGAATGTATTTTATAAATTTATTCCTTTCCATTGGATCACACCCAATCAAATAAGTAGAGCAGATTTCACTTTCTAGCGAATGGATGTTTATTATAGTGAAATGACATGTCCATTCCAACCCATTTTTAATTGTGGGATTCCAAAAATAACCTTTCTATTAACAAAACTTTAAATAATATTTTTTTTAAAAACTATCAAAATACAAAATATTATAACCCAAAGAAGACCACCATTAGAAGGTACGAGACAAGTCCAACGAAACCCAGGAAGGATACATCAACAAAAGAAAAATCCTTAGAGGTGTTGATCGTGGTAGGGTAATTAGACTAATCTAAGAAGAATCTAAAATCAACCATTATCATAACCAAGGTATTGAGTAGGAGAAGAATCCAATATTGATAGAGAAGAAAGTGGGGTAGCACCTCCAAACAAGGAGGAAGTGAAACCTTAGGGTTTTCAAAGTGAGCGAGAGAGACATAGAGAGTGGTGATACATATTTATTATTTATTTACTATGACTTACAAAAATAATTGGAACACTTCACCTCATTACATGAATTTTATGAGGACTTGATACAGGTGAAATATAACATTCTTTGAGGGGTATTCATAAGGATAGTGTTATGAACTGTTACCCATCCCTGGGTAACTGTGAGTTGGGTGGAATATGAGTTGTATTTATTGGTATCCAGGTGGCCTTTATCAAGATTTAGTATGAAAGGATCCTTTTTCAATGGTGATGTTATGAGGTATGGATTACACATACACAATTTTTTATTTAGAAAGTGTGATTATATTGAGAAATAAGTAGCCTAAATAAGAAATAGATAGTGGTTAAGAATCTTGATATTGATGGGTTTGAGTTATTGGTTTGAATTAAAAATTTTACATTGCACACACATTGATCTTAGTTTTATATAATGGCCAAATCACTTATTGGGATGATCATATTGAGTATTATTACCCACCTTTACATTTATACTTGTGCATCATTACTCTTACATTTATACAAATTACTAGGTGTAAATAGGAGTTGCATTGGGATGGTGATAGCTTGGTGGTGGATGGGTTATAGTTTAAATCAATCAAAAACATGATTTTTTTAATGTTGAGTTTTGTTTTATATTTATTGTTTGGGATGGGATATTACTTTGGGAATTTTGTGAGTGGTGTGAGACATTCATTCATATTCTATATTCCATATAGTTAGATGTTTTATTTAATGAATTTTGGATGATATTACATGTTTAGATAGATATAGGTTATTTATAGGGTTAATTCCTATTGTTATATATAAATACCATAGTGCTAGTTGCTATCCTCTGCACATGAGCCTCAACCCGGTTGGTGAGGACTCCTTAAGTGCATCCAAGAGACCTGAGATCAAATCTAGGAAGAGGTATTTTTTGGATTACTATAGAAATACTGTAGCAGTTACTATATAGGTACTGTAGTAGGTACTGTTCGGTACTGTAGCAGCTAGAACTATTCACCGTTTGGGCCTTTGGGCCACCAGTTTGGTCCTTGAGTCCTTCAAGGCCTTCGGGCCAGTGAAGCTTTTGGGACACCTCAAGGCCTTCGGGCCACCTCAAGGTCTTTGGGCCACCTCAAGGCCTCCAGGCCACATAAATTAAAGATGTAAAAGACATAATTACAAGGAAAAAAGGACCTATATGAGGATTCAGAGCATATATATTCACCAGAGAAGAGCTAATCAGACTTGTAAGAATGAGAGGGTATGGATTTGATATCGGTACCAAGCCTGTGCATCCCTGCAAAATATATCTATCCGACCAGTCTTATGAAGGTGGAGTGCTAATCATGATGTAGATGCTGGGGAGGGGCAGTTTCAAGTAGTAATTATCTGGGATGAATTACTTTAAGACCTTCAAGTCTTGTAATGTCACAAAGCCTATAGGCCATGTACAGGTTCCCCTTAAACCCTTTAAATAGGGACTATAAAAAATGAATAAAAAATGAAGTCCTTCAGGCTATTCAGGCTAGTTGCTATCCCCTAGAATAGTAGAGGAGGTTTTGGGGAGTTCACTTATAGATAGGTCAAGACATGAAAAATTATTATTGGAGTGTTGGGTTAGAGTTTTGAGTAGGCACTTTGTGAGATTTGTCTTGGATAACTCAAGGTGATGATATCTTAGAAACAAAAATTCATTTAGTCACAATGGTGGACCTATAAAATGATGATAATTACCAATGTATTTCTACATCAGTATATCATTAAAGATTTTATGATTAGGAAACCTTGGTGTAACACTCATTGGATATATAGGAGTGAAACATGCATCCTATAGATCCAATTCATTATTTTATGCATGTTCTTAGCTAGAAAATGGTTTTATATGGGGAATACTATTGGTAATATATTTATTTTTTATATTATATATCTTGAGCTTAAAACATGACATCATCTAAAATTTATTCTTATAGATTTATATATATACTACAATGAATACTAAGAGTTGTACCTAAATATATTGAGTTAGTGTATGAGGAACCAATATCTATAATATAGAGAGATGATATTGAGGTGTATTAACCACTAGAGGTATAGAGATATGGATGTGGTGCAACAGGTACCTGAGGCTATGAGATGAAGAATAAAGGGTGATTATGGTGATGGGAACATTTAGGACATAAATTTTACTCGATTCCATAGACAAATTCTTCAAAGGTACTGGGGTAGGGACTTAGATAATTCACTATAGAAATGAATGGTGGAGGTATAGATTTCATTTTGATTGATTCATAAACCATTATAGTATCATGTGAGCTTGGAAATTATTATTCTTCATGATATAATTATTTAGTGGTGGTGGATTTTTAGAAGAGTGAATTTTACTTGGGAGGAGTTTTGTAAACTTTTTATAGGGATTTTCTTTTATAAAATATCCATACATAGATATAGTAAGATATTTTGTAAATAAAAAAATATATATTCCACTATATGAGAGTTTATATCTCACTTTACTTGATTAGTAGGATATTTAATTGGTATTACGGTGAGTGAGTACCTGAGGGAGAGGCACTTTGAGACAAATTTGTGACCCAAAATTCAGAGGAAGGTGGGAGTATTGTGCTTAATCACTTATACATGGGTTATAGAGATTATTTTGGTGACATAGTGGGTACTTATAAGGATAATATAAAGATAGGACAGTGAAAACATGTTTTTTATTGGAGGTTATAGTCAGGATCATTGCAGACTAGGACCCATGAAATTTTTTCATCATTAACAACATGAACTAGAGATAAATGAGGTTCTTAGTCACTAATTTATCCTTATATAACTTCAAAATAATTATAAAAAGAGGGTTGTTTCCATCCTTATATTGGATCATTGTTGATATCTAGGTTATTATGTTATGCTTGCAGTGGTAGAGGACATTAATAGTATGACTATCCCATAATTTTAGCAGTTTAGTAGAAAGATTCTCAGAGTATGATGATGGATGAACCACCAAGATAAGGAAACAACATAAGACAGGTGGAACTATATTCATACATCATTTAAAAGGAAAAGTTATGTAGACCGGTGTAGATAGAGGTCTATTTTTTGGAACTCTCCTTCCTCTAATAGAACCAAGAAGTTAGTCTTAGAATACTGGTAGAACTTTGGTTCATTAGGGGGTTATCAATGTGGACAGGTAGGTATAAAGGAAATTCAAGTAAAACTACATGTAATAAAACTAATAAAGGTTGAGTAAGTGACTAGATCATATATCATACAAGGCACATACAATATATATTTTTACTTTATATTCTGTTTTGATAAATATATGTTATTTACATTAATTTATTACTAAAAGTATTATAAGAGAGATCAGTCTTCATAAAATGAGGCTGGAGAGACAACTAGTGTTATTGAAACTAATTATTGGGATTCATATCTTGTAAGAGATTTACTGGGATTTCATCTTAGCTCTTAAAAATTAAAAAATGGTGTGGGAACTTATTTTGTTAGAGATATAACCATATGCTTCCATTCTTGATTTTTATTAATTAAAATAGTATTAATCTTATTTTGATTATTTTAGTAGAATAGTTACATAAAATAGTACCATTGAAGAATTTTTTTTGTTTATTATAGATGAATATTATCATCTTGAGATGGGTAGTCAAGTGAAATAGGTCATCACTACTCAGTTGGATAGTATGGATTTGTGCACAGTGAATGGACATTCCCGAGAGTTTCCAGTTATAGTGATATAATTTTATAATTTGTTTCTAGGGAAGGTGTTTAACTTAAAAAATCAGTCTGAGGATGATTTTGGTATTGAAATCATTTCAAGGTTGATGCTTATCTCCATGGAACCATACTTGATGAAATTAGCTTAGCTCCAATAATTGAGGGTGTAAGTGGATAATTTATTATAGAGAGGATTTATTTGACCAATCATGTCACCATGGATCACTCCAATTCTATTTATGAGGAATAAAAATAGGAGCATAAATTTTTTTATTGACTATCTCCGATTGAATTGGTTGATGGTCAAGTTCAATCTCACACCCTAATTTTTAAATTCCTTTATTATTTTATTTATTTTGTTTATTCATTAGGGGTTGAAATTATTTTGAAGTTTCATGTTTGAAATATAGATTTTTTAATGGGATTTGGGTTTCATAATGTTACAATGAATGGAAAGAAAACTATGTGGGTTTCTTGAGTGTAATATATCAAGATTTTAAAAGAACACTACATTAAATAGTATATACAACATGCAACATTGAGCTTAAATGAACCATGAAATATTAATATTTAAATGTTATAGTTATAATCTATCCATTAAATTAATGGGTATGAATAGAATCAACCACATTAAGAAATATATATAAAGGTCCTAATCAATAAAAATGTATTTATTAATTCTTAGGAAATAAGCACTCAATTTTCAATAAAGCCATTTTATGCTTCAAAAACATGTTTTCTTCAAAAATGAAATTTATTAATTTTTTTAAGTGAATATTATAATTAATTTATGGAAATTTTAGAAATTGTATTTTATTTAAGTTATAACATTTTTTAAATTATCATATCTGTTAGGATCAATAGGGGCCTATATACCCTGAGAGGGGGGTGAATCAGGGTATGGGTATTCTTTTTCAAAATTCTTCCTGACCCACTAGATCTTGACCTATTTATTACAAGGGTCACTTTTTTTACACTTGTGTATTTATTATAACCACTTCTTTTCTTCTTTATTTGATGACGATGCTTTAAATGCAATTCAGGAAAGTAAGCAGGAAGACACAGAGATTTTTACTTGGTTCACCCTCACTGGGCTACGTCCAAGGAGCATACAACAACGATGTGCCGTTGTACCAAATCCACTAAAGAACAATACTATTTACAAGGTTCGGGATAAATCAATTCTATTCCCAGGCTCACTACCTTTACAAAGTTTAGGGTCAGCTCACTGCTTTCCCAAGGATCACTCCCTGGTTATCTCTTTCTGGATCACTGCCAGTGGAGAGGATCACCTTCTTCCTCTTCCTTTTCTCAATAATCTGGAAAGGATCCACTCACAGTTTATAGACCTATAGGTCTCTTCATTATCACTAATGAATACATATTCTGTTGTATGTAGATGCTCTGTTGAAGTCCAACTTTCACCCGTAGATGAATCTCACTTTGCAGCGAAGGTATCAGAAAAACTTCCAGCTTTCACGTAGCTTTGAATCACTGCCGTGAATCAACCATACCTGGCGCCCTTCTCCATGCCGACACACAAGTCTTGGAATGCAAGTTATAACTGGAATACAAGTCCACCTCAACCACTTGCACGTCACAATATTCTGCAACTCCAAACTTGCGTAAATCACACCCTTTTATGCCCAAACCAATTTTGGTGCGCAACCATCAACTGTCGTGCTTCTTAAAAACTTGGCGCACAAGTTTCACCAAAACACTTGCGAGACACCTCATTCTTTGACTCAAAACTTGGGTGACTTCCTTCCTTTCTTTCCCAAACCACTCTATACGTGCAACAAACAACCGGCGCACAACTTCTACTTGCGCGACCACACCACCACTTGCGCGACTACCACACCTGAGCGACGGGAGCTCTGATTTTATATAAGTGTTGTAATCATGAAGAATGAGGAGGGGTCGACCTCTATTTATAGGCATTTGGACACCCTGCACGATGGTGCACAAGTCTCCTCTCAGCGCGCAAGTCTCTGCTACACAAGTCATTTGCGAGACCAAACATAAAACTTACGCGACCCTTATTCCTTTGCCATATTTTGATGTTTAGACCTTGAAAAACATATGGTGCGAAAGTTTACTCTCCTTAAAGACAACGAAGCGCAAGTACCTTTTCCAAAACTACTTTTCTCCATTTGTCGATTTCAGGCCCAAAAATTTGGCAAACACTGGAAAACGACGCCACCTTGTATCTGCTCTTTTTGAACCGCCTACAGATCGATCATTCCTTTTTCGACGTTCTTGAATAAATCATGGATCATTAAAAACATCCCTTGAACTCGACATGGAACCATGAAATCCTCTTTGTCAACAAATTTGTATGTTTATGGTTTTATTTGTCAAAAAACACAACATGAATACCCACTTTGTCAACAAACACAATCACCTAAAAAATGATTCAATGATACCTTGAGGGATTTTTTCCTAACAATATCCCCCTTTGGGTTTTTTGAAAACTCTTCCATAAAAAAATACATCGTTAACTCTTCATCCACTATTCGCCTATTGCGATTCCGATAGTGATCAAGGATTTACTCAACACATACTCTAAGTCCACATGAGCAATGCTCGGCGTGAGAAACAAGAGTAAATGAAAATTTCATCAATGAATCACTTCAACTCTGACACCCACTGTTGATACCAAACTGATACCAATTTTTGGAAATCTTCTTACCTCATTCCAACACCACTCTTATGCTTTTATCACGATCCTCAGCTGTCGTGATATCTATTCTTTGATCGATCACTACTAGCATAGTAAGATTTGATACTCTCCCCCTTTCTCATTGCTCCCCCTATCTTACTGCTCCACCTGTTAGCTTATCCCCATATCATTCATGATTTTTCAAATAGCCACACTGTCTCCCCCATGAACAATCACTATTTTCTCCCCCTTTGTCAACGAACCCAAAGGTCACTACTTTTCAGTCTGTAACAGAGTAGAGAACACATATCAGTACATTAGGGAAAAACACATAATACCTTGAGGAGAGGGCGATGGCCCCACATCCACAATTTTCAAGTGTGGTGAGTCGACTGGACTCCCAGATCTAGCCAATTCTTCTCAAAATCTTCTTTGGGTGAGGCCTTTGTTAGAATATTTGAAACCTGTAGCTCTGTAGGCACATACTCCAACTTCAAAAGCCCTTTCCCCACCTTCTCCTTGATGAAATAATATTTGATCTCAATGTTCTTTTTCCTTGAGTTATGAACTTGATTTTTGATAAGATTGATAACACTTGAGTTATCGCACTGAATTCCGATCGGAGACTTCACCTCAACTCCCATATCTTCAAGCTGCTGCTTCATCCACAATAACTATGTGCATGCTTGAGTGGCCGCAATATACTCAGCTTATGTGGTTCTCGATGAAATGAAATCTTGCTTCTTGATTAGCTAAGAAAAACACAATCCAACAAGATAGAAAGCACAACCTGACATTGATTTCCTATCATCCGCTGAACCAGCCCAGTCTGCATCAGTATATCCCAATAACTCTGTTTGATATTTTTCATTATATGTCAAGCCGAAGTCCACCATTACCTTGATATACCGTAGTATTCTTTTCACTGAAATCATGTGGCTTTCCTTGGGATTACTCTGATATCTCTCTGCTTGGTATGTGGCGAATACAATGTCAGGCCTTGTTGCAGTCAAGTACAATAAACTTCCAATAATTTGCCTGTATTCTGTGATATTAACTGCCCTGCCACTGTCATCTTTTGATAATTTAATCTAGGTAGCAACTGAAGTCTTCATTTCCTTGGAATTATCCATTCCAAACCTTTTCAGAACCTCTTTGGAATATTTGAATTGAGAAATGAATGTTCTATTCCTTCCTTGTGTCACCTATAGACCAAGGAAAATGTTAGCTCTCCAATCATTGACATTTCAAACTCACTTTTCATGAATTCAGAAAACTATCTACATTGAGCTTTATCTGACACACAAAATATTATGTCATAGACATAAACCAACACCATCATCCTTTTATTACTGTCGTTTCTGAAATAGAGATTGTAATCAACTCCCCCACGCTGGAAACCAAGCTTCTTCAAGTACTGATCAAGTCTTGAGTACCATGATCTTGGTGATTATTTCAGCCCATACAACACCTTCTTCAGTCTGAAAACCTTGTTCTCATCCTCATGAATGAGAAAAACATTTGGATGATCAATATACACATCCTCATCTAGAACCCCATTCAAGAATGCTGATTTGACATCCATCTGGAACACTTTGAACTTTCTTTGCACTACTATGGCTAAAAATAATATGATTGTCTCCATCCTTACCACTGGTGCAAATGTCTCATCAACATCAATGCCCTCTATTTGGGAGTATCCTTTAAACACCAATCGTGATTTTTTTTTGAATCACTATGCCATCTTCATTCATCTTGTTGCAAAAAAACCCATTTAGTCCCGATGACGTTCTTATCTGCTGGCCTCCAAACAATCTCCAATGGCTGATTCTTTTCTAAACCGGAATCAGTCACTTATGCTCCTCCTGAGTCTCTTACCACTTCCTCACTTTCAAAAGAAAACTTTTCACTGTGTCATTGTTTAGTAAAATCATTTATTTCAACTACTTTTATGATCTTCTTGTTGAAACATTGTTGATACTCTCTTGCAGCTTATTGGTATCCTGAAAACAGTTAGCTAATAACACATTGTTAGAAAAAAAAATATAAGCATTAGATTCATGATTCTTTCTACTTCTCCCGCAATATTTCTTACCTCGATAGACAACACCTGAGCTGAGTCATCCAATTATTGATTTGATGGATTTTTCATCTGATTTTGTTATTGAATGCTCCTCCTATGTTATGAAACACTTCTGAGTGTTAGGACCATAAACATTCTTCTTCTACTGCATCATTTATTCTCATTTTCCACTCGGCATTGAGCCATTATCTTAATCTCTAAGCCTAATGAGTTGGAACTCGGTGTAATAAACAATAGATAAAGTTAATAACACAATTGATTCCTATTGTTCTCTGGTTCTCCATTTCTTCTTCAACTTTGGTACCAGATTTGAGTCAATTAAAACTCTGAAGCAGATCAATTCTCCACTTTGCATCTTTAGATGCCACTTCCCCTTAGATTGTATCTCCCTAAAACCTAAAACACTTGAATAATCAGTTAACAAAATTTATATACATAGGGAGAGGGGCATTTCTGGAATCCTCAAGAAGAGGATTGTAGTTGATCCCGATGGGTCAACCCATTGATTCTTTCTTGAAGAGAATCACACTCCTTCGCTGATTCTTATAGATGCCTATTCAACTTCAACTGCTCTGGCCATATGAATAAGCATTCATTACCCACATGCTGAGTCTTTTTCTGATATGTAGATTCTGCAAGCTTGGCATTTTTCACAATTTAGGGTTTAATCCCACTTTTACACACATCCGTCTTTGATGTACCACCAATATGAAACTTCCCTTGATTCCGTCTCTAGGTAGGAATCTCTCTATTTGGCATATTCCCTTTCTTCTTCCACCATTTTAGTGATCTTCCTCTTTCCTCCACTTCTCACTGTGGAACACGACATGTGATTTTTTCAATGCGTTTGTTGTTCATCTTTCTTTTATCAGATATTTGAGTCACTACACCATTCTTAACTAGTGGTGAGTTCTCCACTGAATGTGTATTTTTATTACTCACAACTGTAGCATTTCCTCCCTTTTTCCTCTATATTTGTTCATGTTCTTTCTTAGAGAGCGGTTATAAGTGTGACATAGGAGGTGACTGATACACCTTTTGTCCGACTCCATGTGATTCTCATAAGGATCTAAGACTATTCTTCAACTTACCACTTTGTCTCCCAGTGTATAATTTCTCATTATGCATCATTGGAGTCAAGAATCTCTTTTTGAGTCCCTTTTCCTTTCCTGCTTTCTTCTTGCTGCACTGTCTTGCCAAATGCCCATAATCAGAAAATATAAAACATTTTCCATTAAAGGCATACCTCAGTTAGTTATCTCTCAGTAGAGATGTTGATGCATATTGAGTTCTTCCTCTGATATTGAGCTCCCGAGCTTCTTGACACATAATCATTGTGTGTCCCTTTATTACACAGTAATAACATCTGATGAATGTTTTCCTCTGGGAGACTCTTCTCTATGATCTCTCTTGACGCTTCTTATTATTCTCAGATTTAGTATATTTTCTATTTTCAAAACCTGAGATGTATTCTAGAGCCTATTAACAAAAGCTTGATGTGTGGTCATGAGTCCCACAGAAATAGCACATGTCATCACTACTTCTTGTAACTGTCCTATTAGGCCTGTCTCCATCACCTACAAGATTTCCTTCACTTATGGAACTATTCACGACTCTCTTTCTATCATGCATATAAGTGGGATTATCATATCTAATTCTAGATTTTCCCATAATGGATGGCCTTTAGGATGATACAATCCTTTCATGCTTCTCCTTTGAAGTAGCATATTTAGCTTTCATTTCATCATCACCTGTCGAAGGATAATTACATAGAAAGTTAAAGGCATCCTTCAACTTGGGTTTGTCTTTAGAGTGAGATTTTTTCATTTCTTTCTTGATTGATTCTATCCCTTTCTCCAGTTGCTGAATCATTTTATCTCTTGATTCAAGTTGAGAATTGAGTTCTTTTCTGAGATTCTTCCTGCTACTCATCTCAACTTCCAATTCACATGTGAGATTATCCACCATTTCACTTTGCTCCTTTACTTTCAATTTTTCTTGAGAAACAGAATCAGAAAAACATGAATTATATTGTTGTATCATTTGATTCTTCTAAATTAGTTCTGATAGCTGTGTAGTTAGATCAGCATTTCTGGATTTTAGATTCTGAACTTCATCTGACTTTTTATTCTCTTCATAATCGTCGGCCTTTTTTTCCTTTAATTTTAACCATATTTTGTAGTTCATCACCTTGAGAATCATTCTTTTACCTTAGATTATTAGCTACATCAATAATCCTTTTGATCTTAGTTTCCAGTGCTTGGATCCGAATATCTTTAGATTTAATCTCTTCATTCAACTTCTGATCCACTTCCTTTGTTTTATGGAAAACTTCCACTTTTTGCCTTCTGGGAGCTTCCTCATCATCAATAGTCCCAACATCACTTGGAATATCAGGTTCTTCACTCATTCCTACATCACGATTGAGTAAATCAATATTTTCCCTATCAGATTCATCCAAGCCTTCCTTCAGTAGGCTATTTGATTCTTTTAGTTTAATCACACTTTTTACATAAACACTTCCACACTGAGGGATATCACCTGACTTTTGATTCTTCTTTGATGTTTTTCCCTTTTCCATGGTACACTGAGATAAGAACAGGCTGATTTAACCACACAAATCGACTACACTAACTCACAACAAAAAAATCTGATAAAAGCAACCTATCCCTCTGATACCAATTGTTAGGGTCAATAGGGGCCTATATACCCTAAGAGGGGGGTGAATCGGGGTATGGATATTATTTTTCAAAATTATTCCTACCCCACTGGATCTTGAACTCTTTATTAGAAGAGTCACTTTGTCTGCACTTGTGTATTTATTATGACCACTTATTTTCTTCTTTATTTGATGATGATGCTTTAAATGCAATACAGGGAAGTAAGCAGGAAGACACAACAATTTTTACTTGGTTCACCCTCACTAGGCTACGTCCAAGGAGAATACAACAACGATGTGACGCTGTACCAAATCCACTAAAGCACACTTCTATTTACAAGGTTTGGGATAGATCACTTCTATTCCCAGGCTCACTGCCTTTACAAAGTTTAGGGTCAGCTCACTACTTTCCCAAGGATCACACGCTGTTTCTCTCTCTCTAGCTCACTACCGGTGGAGAGGATCACCTTCTTCCTCTTCCATTGATCACTGCTCTGTAAAGGATACACTCATAGTTTATAGACCTGTAGGTCTCTTCATTATTACTAATGAATACATCTTCTACTATATGTAGATGCTCTGTTGAAGTCCATATTTCACCCGTAGATGAATCTCACTCTACACCGAAGGTATCGGGAAAACTTCCAACTTTCACGCAGCCCTGAATCACTACCGTGAATCAACCATACCTGGCACCCTTCTCCAAGCCTACGTGCAAGTCTTGGCGCACAAGTTATAATTGGTGTGCAAGTCCACCACAACCACTTGCATGACACAAGCTTCTGTAACTCTAAACTTGCGTGACTCACACCCTTTTATGCCCAAACCAATTTTGGCATGCAACCATCAACTATTGCGCTTCTTCAAAACTTGGCGCGTAAGTGTCACCAAACCAATTGCGCGACACCTCCTTATTTGACTCAAAACTTGGGATAATTCCTTCCTTTCTTGTCCAAACCACTCTAGACGCGCAACAAACAACTGGCGCACAACTTCTACTTGCGCGACCAGACCACCACTTGCGCGACCACCAAACTTGTGCGACGGGAGATCTGATTTTATATAAGTGTTGAAATCATGCAGAATGAGGAGGGGTCGACCTCTATTTATAGGCATTTGGACACCCTGCGCGACGACGCACAAGTCTCCTCTCGGCGCGCAAGTCTCGGCGTGCAAGTCTCTACCGCGCAAGTCACTTGCGCGACCAAACATAAAACTTGCGTGACACTTCTTCCTTTGCCATATTTTGATGTTATGACCTTGAAAAACATATGGCGCTCAAGTTTACTCTCCTTCAAGACAACGGCGCATAATTCCCTTTGCCAAAACCACTTTTCTCCATTTGCCGATTTTCAAGCCCAAAAATTTGGCAAACACTGGAAAACGACGTCACCTTGTATCTGCTCTTTTTGAACCACCTCCAGATTGATCATTCCTTTTTCTAAGTTCTTGAATAAATCATGGATTGTTAAAAACATCCCTTGAACTTGACATGGTACCATGAAATCCCCTTTGTCAACAAATTTGTATGTTTATGGTTTGCTTTGTCAACAAACACAACACGAAGGCCCACTTTGTCAACAAACACAATCACCTCAAAAATGCTTCAATGATACCTTGAATGATTTTTTCCTAACAATATAAAAGTTATTTTAGGATGATATTTTGGGATTTTACCGAAAAGGTTGATTTTTTAGTGAATAGTGAAAAATAGTGTTTTTGATAAAAATGCCACTTCTTTTTATTAAAAAGTCACATTATGATATTTATTGGATATTAAATTAACATAAGCATAATTTATTTATAAATAATATAATTAATTAGATAGTAATTTACTTTATACTTGATTTTGGTATACGTTCAATTTTGGGCTTAAAAACACATTTTTCTAAAAAACTATTTTTCATTACATTTTACACATTTATATTAAAAGTAATTTTTTTAATTATAGTAATTGAATTTTATGAAATGGACTTAATTTTTCGATATATAAAGTTAAATTTAACCTATGATTAGTTTTTGATTTTTTTCTGAAGAAGTTAATTTTTTTTGAATAATAAAAAAATATAGTTTTTATGAAATATGACATCTTTTATGATATCGCTAATATATAAATATGATATAAAAACTTATTAAACTTATAGAATAAATAATTTATTATATTATAATACAATTATAATACAAAAATAATTCAAAACATATAAATTAGAATTTATTTCATGATAAATATGAAAATCATTTTTAGTGTCGACACAATGCTTGTGGAGCACTAGAAAAATAAAATTTGGTTTCCTAAAGATAATATATGAGGAGGAAGTATTTTCTAAATGTTTTTATTAAAAATGAATTTTCTATGGATTTATATTAATTTTGGAGTTATATAATAAGTTTTTTTATCAAAATTCTTATGCAATGCTTGTGCAAGGCTAGAAAAGTTAAAATAAAATATTAAATAAATTTTTCATGACATAGAAGTGAGTAAATACACATATCTAATGAATATAAAATTTTATTTTTAACTTAATTAATTTATTTTTCTGACGTTAATTTATTTTTAATTTTTAGTAATGAAATAATTACTTTAAATGCTTACGCAACACCAACACAATGCTTATGTAAGTAGTAAAAGAATCAAGTAAATAATTTTAAAATCCCTAAAAGTAATATTTTTTTGGGTGAGTTAAATTGTCCCATTAATTTTAAATATAATTATAACATATTATGGATGTGTTAAAGGTGTATATTCTAATTATATCACTATCATGTTGTTTTCAAAGTAAAAATATGGGAATAGTTCTTAAAATGACATTAATATTATTTTATGTTAAATATATTTTATTAAATTATTTAAAAATCATAAAAATATCAGAATATGAAAATTAGGATTATATATGGTCTAATATATAACCCCATATAATTTTATGATCCATTTTTTACCTTATAAGTAAAATTATAACCCTTTAATATTAAAAAAAACAATACCATAATTAATGTTAAAATTGGTCAACCAATGGGTTAAACCAAAATATAAGGTTTAAAATGATATATTAACCTATAAAAATTTGATTATATGATTATATTAAAACTATATATTCCTTATATTTTAATACATGCCATTTATTAACTATTTTACATGATTTAGACACATATTATAGTATAATATTTATGTATTTTCAAAAACAACATTAATGATATTTTATAATAAATAATATTTTACTAAATGATTTAAAATTCATAAAAATCCTATATTAAAAAAATTTAATGTTATGTGGTTAAAAATATCAACCAAGGTCAATTTATGGGTCAATTTTCGTTTTATGGTAACTTTCTTGACCCCTAAAGAGTAAAAAAATATTGATATCATGGTAATTGTCAAAAGGGTTAAGAGAGGGTTGAAACTAAGAGATAAGGGTGAAAACATAACAAAAAATTGTCTAAATTTTATTTTATAATATTATTTAAACTAATAATCATACTATATATAAATTATATCATTTTAGAGACATTTTTCGAGGAAAATTAATTTATATTAATTTAATACCTTATGTAATTCCAAGAGTGCCCCTCCCCTCACTTATAAAAGGACACCTCCTCTCATATTTTTTTTCACAGTTCAAAAACCATTTTGTCTAGAAAATCACTAAAAAATACCTTAATAAAATCCCTTCACACATTCTAGAGATCTTATTTTGGGAATAATACCAACCTTATTTGGCTTAAGGTATAAAGTAAAGGAGGTTGTCTGAAGAAAAGGTATAACTTTTAACCAAATGTTTTAGTTTTATTTCTTCTTATACCTCTGTAAAATATTTTTAAAAAATTATGAAATAATAAAAAAATTATATTACATGTACTATTATGTTATTATGTTAATTTAATACCTTATATCAATATCCTCTTCCATCAAATGGCAAATTAAACCATCATTTGTGTATACGGAGGACTACCGCTTCACGAACCGATGTAATTTGTTTTCCATCACTGCCTATCATGACCATTTATAATGATGGATTTTATGTAAATATATATATTATATATATTATATAATTACTATTATATAAATATAATATATCATCTATTTTATTACCTTTCCATCCATTGAAAAATGATAATTTCATTCGCGTATATGTTGGATTACCACCTCCACAAAGCGATGTGATTCATTTTTCACCACTGAATCACATGGATGGAATATTTAAAGTATTTAAAGTGATAATATTTTATTTATGATAAAAATTAATTATTTAAAGATAAAATAATACTTACCTTATTTTTATCATGTTTGTTAAAAAATGGAAACGTTACCGATGCATACGTACGACCTACCATCTCCATGATTGTAACATAATTCATTTTTCATAACCATATTTCTTGGTTAGTTTTAAAATTACAATTAACTTATAAAATGATAATAATTTCATGATTATTATTCTGGAGTTTATTTATCAATGAAACATTTGACCATGTTCATCATATCGAATTCGTTTTGCAACTATGAACTGAATGTCCTCAAAATACACAACATGAAATTAATCGATTATGCAATCAAATATTTCATTGAGAAAAATGAAAAAAATGTTTTAATGATAAATTAATAAAAATGTAAAATTTTATTAAATAAGTAAATAATTGAAATAAGTTTATTATACCAGAGTTAAAGTACATACATGGCAATATTGGACTTAAGGTAAGAGATTTCATCGTAATTTCCCTTTATTGAGGAATCTTTTAATGTTACACACCTAATTTATTTTATATGGTGTATATGTTTAACATTTGAAATTTTATATCATTAATATCCTTATTTTAATGATATTTAATGTTTAATTTGAATTTATTATTTCATGGGGTTTATGATTCAAAAGTTACCAAAGTGGTAACGAGTTTATGTTTCAATCCCATTTTAATCAGGATTGTTTATGATTAAATTTTAATTGAGTAAATTATATGAAAATTATTTAATACAAAAATTTAATTTTTATTATAATATATATATTTATGAAATTTTGATGTGTTAGTACCATTTATCTCTCTTTGGTACTCAAAAATTTTTTGAAAAAGTTTTTAAGAAAATATAACCTTATTTCTCTTCTTTCGGTTGGAAAATATTTCTCTTCCATATCCATGTTTTATAAAAAATTTTCAAGAATATTATTTTCTAAGTATAAATTATTTCATAATTTTATTTTAAATTATATTTTAACTTATTTTAAAAAGGTTTTAAAAGGAAATTTATTAATATATGCATATGTCACTTTTAACCCTCTTTATAAAATATTGAAAAGAATGTTTATTTTTAACATTTACAACATGAACAGATTTTACAAATATCATTAGTATTATTTAATTTGAATATCACTTTATATGTTTTCATTTTTATTTTAAATTAAAATTGTTTTCAAAATATTTTTTTAATTTTTAGTTTTTAAAAGTTTTTTTAAAAGTTGAAAGGTTATTTTTCTCAAGAATTTTTTCAATGACCTTTTTATGGTATTTTTATTCATCAATGATAACAAAACTTAATGTTAATTATGATCTAATGGGGATATGTTTTGATGATACCATCCTTATTATGGATTATTATTGTTTCAAATATATTGTTATGAAACCCATTTCTTATCCATAGGTAAATCATGCTATGAATGAATAATGGATATTATTGTGTTGAAAAGTGAAATATTATAATTTTTTACTCATTGTATGGTACTTGTACGTATTTATAGATCATTTATAGGTGATTATTTTATAAACCAAGATGGGTGGTTATGTTATAAACCAAGTATGGGTGGGTCTATTGTATCCCTCTAATTCATTGGGTAATGAGATTGAGTTAACTGGTTTTAAGTTACTCCTAAGATATGATAGAGTTATGTTAATCCTAAGTGATGAATAAGTTTAACAGTTATAGGTTACTCCAAATTATATGGCAATTATCTGGTCATGTAATTCCCTGATTAATTTTTTATGTTTCAAGATACCAACACATTTTCTCTATGCTTGCTATGAGTTTTTAATGGTTCCTTTGACAAAGATTGACATCACATGGCTCATTATTATTGATTCTTATGAATATTTATATTGTTAAATATTTATGTCATGTCCCATTTTTTATGATCCAAGTTTTTATTAGTATGAATTCTCTTATTTTATCCTCATTCACTTTGATTATATCATCATACTATTATACTCATCTTATACTCACTCATGAAATTCAATTGTTAATGATTATGTTGACTATTACCGATAATTTTTTCTCACCCTTATTATGTTTACTTTTACCTAGATTGTGAAGAAATGTTTTAATCATGTTTTACCTAATAAGGTTACAATATGTGAATAAATTAGTAGAATATGATATATATTTTTATGAACCAATTGTTTATGTGTCCAAGTTTTTATGTAATATTTTGTCTTAATTATCTAAAACTATAAACCTAAAAGGTCCTTGGGTATGTAAGTTATCCTATATTTATTTTTTATGTAGTAAGTTTTTATGTTTGAAATTGGGTCATATTTATCGGTACCAAATCAAAAAATATAAAGATGATGTTTTAGCACCAAATCCAAGAGTGCGGGTTTGGGGCTGTTATATTTAGTATTAGAGAATGGTTTAGATAAATTTTAGGATTATGATATTTTCATGTGAGGTTATATTAGGAGTTATGGATACAATCATGGGTTAAAAGTTTAAGGTTTATCATAAGTTCAAAAGCTTAGAAATCCCTTTTTAGCTCTAAGTGATGAGATTTTAAGGCGATTAATGATATTTTGGAGGACTTTTTATTAGGCTGAGGTATATATAACCCTTAGTTTTAAGGTGAATTATTATTTAGGAATAATGATATTAATTTTTTTGGGTATGGATGCTAAAATTTATGAGATAACATTTGTGGTTAAAACTTTATTTAATGTTGAGGTTATTGAGGTTATTTGGGATATAAGGTTATTTGAATGCTATTAATTTTTTGGGGATGTATGATGAAAGGTATGAGATAACCTTTGTGGTTAAACCAATCTATTATATTATAAGGAATGAATAAGATAAGTAAAATTATGAAATATATATAAAGTTACTACTCGATAAGAATTTATTGATTATTTCTTAGGAAATAAGCACTTAATTTTTAGTAAAGTCATTTTATGATTCAAAAATACATTTTCTTAAAAAATGTTTTTATTGATTTTTGTGAGTGAATATTATAATTAATTTCTGGAACTATTTTAAATTTTATTTGACTAAAAGAATATAATTTTTTAAATTATCATATAAAAATTATCTTAAGATGATATTTTGTTATTTTTTTCTGAAAAGATTGATTTTTCAGTGAATAGTAAAAAATACCAATTTTTATAAAAATTTCATTTCTTTTCATTGAAAAGTACCATTATGATTTGAATTTGATATTAAATTAACTTAATTATCCTTTAGTTATAATTAATATAATTAATTACATATGAATCATCTTTTTTACTTTATTTTGGTATAAGTTCATTTTGGGCTTAAAAATACAATTTTCTAAAAAACTATTTTTCATCGCATTTTACACATTTATATTAAAATTAATTTTTATCACTTACATTAATTTAATTTTATTAAATGAACATAAATTTTTTATTCATAAAGTCAAATGTATCCTATGATTAATTTTTGAGATTCTTTGGAATAAGTTAAATTTTTGGTGAATAATAAAAAAATATAGTTTTTATGAAATATGATATCATTTATAAAATTTCCATGATATAAATATGATATAAAAATTGATTAAACTTATATAAAAAATCATTTATGATAATATAATACAAATATAATACAAATATAATAAAAAAATAATTCAAAATATATAAATTAGAATTTATTTCAGGATAAATATGAAAATCATTTTCTATGCCAACAAAGTGCTTGCACAACACTGGAAAAGTCAAATTTTGTGTCCTAAAGATAATATTTGAGGAGGAAGAATTTTATTGAAATTTTAATTAAATATAAATTATTATTTATTATTTTTATGTATATATTTTAATTTTTGAGTTATATAACAAGTGAATTATCCAAATTCTTTTACAATGCTTGCGCAAGGCTAGAAAAGTAAAAATAACATATTAAATAATTTTTCATGATATAAATGTGATTAAATATGCACATTGAGTGAATATAAAGGTTTATTTTGAACTTAATTAATTTATTTTTTCTAATGGTAATTTTTTTTTAATTTCTAGTGATGAAATAATTACCTTAAATGCTTATGCAACTCTAACACAGTGCTTTTGCAAGAAGTAAAAAAGTAAGTAAATGATTTTAAAAACTCTAAAAGTAATATTTTTGGGTGATTTGAAATATCCTCAATTTTTTTAATATAAATATAACATATTAGAGATGTTTTAAAGGATTATATCCCAATTTCATTAATGTTATGTTGTTTTAAAAATGTAATTATGTGAATAGTTCTTAAAATGACATTAATAGTATTTTATGTTAAAATATTTTATTAAATTATTTAAAAATAATAAAAATATTTTACTATGACCATTATAATAATAAATGGTTTATGATATGATTTTTACCTTATAATTAAAATTATATCCCTTTAATATTAAAAAAGTCATCATTAGAGTTAATGTTAAAATTGGTTAACCAAGGGGTTAAACTAAATGATAAGGTTTAAAATGACATCTAAAAATATAGAAAAATTTTATTTTATGATTATATTAAAACCATATTGTCCTTATATTCCAATTAATGCCATTTTGTAACCATTTTAAATGAGTTAGATACATATTATATTATAGTATTTCATGTATTTCCAAAAATGGAATTAATGATATTTTATAATAAAATATATTTTGTTAAATAATTTAAAATTCATAAAAAACATATATTTGAAAAGTAAATTTTATGTGGTTAAAGTTATACATAATGGTCCATTTATGGGTCACTTTTTTTATGGCAACTTTATTGACCCCTAAAGAGTAAAAAACATTGATATCATGGTAATTGTCAAAAAGGTTAACAAAGGGTTAAAACTAAGAGACAAGGGTGAAAAAATAAACAAAACTAGACCAAATTTTTAATGATAATATTTAAAATCATAATCATAATATATTTTAATTTTATTATTTTGTATCCATTTTTCCATTAAAATTAATTTATGTTTATTTAATACTTTATGTAATTCCAAGAGTTCCCCTGTCCTCACTTATAAAAGGTAATTTCCTATCATCTTTTATTAACACTTAAATAACCATTTGGTTAAGAAAATACATACCAAAATACCTTCTTAACATAACATACCATGTTATAGTGGTCTTATTTTAGGTATAATACCAACCTTAGATGGATTAAGGTGTAAATCAAAACAGGTTGTCCGAAGAAGATGTATAACTTCTAACCGAATGTTTTAAGTTTATTTCTTCTTCTACCTCCTTAAAATATTATTAAAACATGATAAAATAATAAAATAATTATATTAAATCTATTTAGATTTTATTATTTTAATATAATAACCTATATATATCTTCTCTTCCATCAAATGGGAAATGAAATCATCATTTGTGTATACAACAAACTACCGCCACATGAACTGATATAATTTATTTTCTATCACCGCCTCTAATGGATATTTATAATTATAGATTATATATATATATTATATTTATTACATAATTATCATCCTATAAAGATAATATATCATATATTTTCTTACCTTTACATCCATTAAAAATGATATCATCGTTTGTACATATCTATGGATTACCACCTCCATGAAGCGATGTGATGCGTTTTTCATTACTAAATCACATGGATGGTATATAAAAAGTATTTAAAGATATAATATGATATTTATTATATAATAATAATTATATAAAGTTAAAACAATTCTTACTTTATTTCTCTCATATTTTTTGAAAAATCGAAACGTTACTCGTACACACGTATGATCTACCATCTCCATGATTGTAATGTAATTCATTTTTAATAAAAATATTTAATGGATGGTTTTAAAAGTATAATTAATGTATAAAAATTATAATTATATAATTATTATTATTCTTTATATGATTTAATAATTACCACTTTGACCATGGTCATCATACAGAAGTTGTTTTGCAACTATTAACCGAACATCCTCAAAACACACGACATGGGATTAATTGATTATATAATTAAATATATCATTTATACAAATGAAAAAATGGTTTAATGATAAATTAATAAACATGTAAAATATTATTAAATAAGTAAATAATTTATATAAATTTATTACATAGGATTTAAAAGACATGCATGACAAATCTGGACTTGAGGTAAGGGATTTCATCTCAATTTACCTTCATTGAGGAATGTTTTAGTGTTACACACCTAATTTATTTTATATGGTGTATATATTTCCCATTTAACATATAATATAATGAATATAATTATGTTCATGATATTTAATGTTTCATATTAAGTCATTCTTTCATGGGTCTTATGATTCAAAATTAACTAAAGTGGTAAGGGGTTTATGTTTCAATCCCATTTTAATCGAGATTGCTTATGATTGAATTTACATTGAGGATATTATATGACCATTATTTAATAAAACCATTTATTTTTTATTATAATTTGGATATTTATAAATTTTTTATGTTTTAGTACCATTTTTCTCTCTTTGGTACTCAAAAGGTTTTAGAAAATATTTTAAGAAAAGTTGACCTTATTTATCCTCTTTCGGTTAGGAAATATTTCTCTTCTATACCAACGTTTTTTAATTTTTTTTGAATAATTTTCTTTTCTAAACATAAATTATTTCCTAAATTTTTTTCCATGATCTTTTAACTTCTTTTAAAAAGTTTTTAAAATGGAATTTTTTAATTTTTTATATTTGGATTAATTTACAAAATATTGAAAAGAATATTTATTTTTAACATTTATGGAATGAATGGGTTTTAATGCTGTAATGACCATTGTTTTCTTTTAATACCCCTTTATAAGTTTCTAAGGTTATTTTTAAATAAAATTATTTCCATATATTTTTTTAATTTTTAGTTTTTAAAAGTAATTTTCAAATTGGAAAGGGTATTTTCCTCAAGAATATTTTTAATGATATTTTTATTGTATTTTTATTCATAAATGAAAACAACCCTTGATGTTACTTATGATCCAATGAGGATATGTTTTAATGATACCATCATTATTTTTTCACTGGATGGATTATTATTGTTTCAAATATATTTTTATGGAACCCATTTCTTTTCCATAGGTAAATCATGCTATGAACGATCAATTGATATTTTTGTGTTTAAAAGTGAAAGATTCTAATTATTTTACTCATTATAGTACTTGGAAATATGTATGGATGATTGATGGGTGGTTTCATTATTAACTAAGGATGGGTGGTTTTATTATAAACAAAATATGGGTGGTAATGTTATAAACCAATGAAAGGTAGTTATATTATAAACCAAGGATGGGTGGGTATTTTATAGCCCTTTTATTAATTGTGTAATGAGATTGAGTTAACAGGATGGAATTTATTCCTAAGATATGATAGAGTTATTTAAATCCCAAGAGATGTTGGATTTTACCTATTATATGTTACTCCTAATAGATATTATAACTATTCAGTTAGGTAATTCCATGATGAATGTTTGATGTTCCCAAATACCAATACATTTTCTCTATGCTCGATATGAGTATTTAATGGTTCCTATGATCAATATTTACTTCACATGGTTCATGAATATTGATTATTATACCTATTTACATTGTTAAAGATTTATTCCATGTCATATGTTTTATGATACAAGTTTTTATGGATATGAATTATCTTATGTTATTCTCATGCAATTTTATTATGTCATCATAATATTATACTAATTTTATACTCACTAATGACATTAAATTTTTAATTATTATGTTTAATCTTACTAATAATTTGAGATCACCCTTCCTATATTTCATTTTTCCCATGTTGTGAATAAATATTTTAAGTATGTTATGCCTAATAAGGTTACTATATGTGAAGAACTTAGTAAGAGATGTTATAGATTGTTATGAACCAGTTTTTTATGTATCCAAGTTGTTATATAAGATATTTTCATAATTCTTTAAAAATTTAAAACTAAAAGGTCCTTGGATATGTAAGTGATCCAATATTTCCTTTTGATGCAGTAAGTTTTGTATTGTTTAAATTATCTCACATTTATTGGTATCAAAATCAAAAATATAAAGATGATGTTTTAGCATTAGATTTGAGAGTGTGGGTCTGGGGTTTTTATATCGTGTGTAGTGCTACAACTTTTCTGAGAGGTTTTCATAGTTTTTATATAATTTATCTTAACCTTTTATCCAAACTATGCGTGTGGTGTGTTATTATCTAGGGGAAATCTCATGGCTTCCACATGATTTTACAAACCACATGGCCAAACTGTGTGGACTATCTAGGTGTTTAAAAATTGGATTTTCTATTTGAACCCTTTGTATTTTTAAGGAAATTTTAGACCCTCTTTCATTATCTTGGTTCGACTGAGGATGGGGTTCATGATGAATATATATATATATATATATAAATATATCTCATTATTTGGTTTCAATATCCTCCGCCTCTATTCTCAAGCAGATCTTTCAAGGAAATCTCCTCTTACCTCTTGGAATCCTCATACCTTTTCTCATATTACAACCCACTTTAGTTTATTCCTATACCAATAATACTAGGAGTTTTAATATTTATATTTAGGATTCAGGGTGACTTATTCATGGGGTCTTTATTTCCAAGTCTTTATTTGAGTCTCTTGAGTCTTACTAAAGTTCTCACCATCGTAGGTGATGATTTTTGGATTGATTACCATTGAACCGAGGTAAGTGTTTTTGTGCCTTTTATTTAAAATAAATGTAATTATGTTATTGGTGATTTAAAATGTATTTTTAAAAAAATTATATATATATATATATGATATTTTAAATGGATTTATTAATTGTTTTTAATTGAAAACTCACTTGGAATAAAGGGTAGTTTCAAGGTGATTTGATTTCTAAAATAGTTTTCTAATTCTAAGTGGTTGTGAAATGGTTTCAATGACTTGTTTAAATTAAATTTGGGTTGAAAATATATTTGACCCCATTTATATTATGAATAAATTTCAAATGTTAGTTGGTTGAATGTTGGGTTTCAAATAACATTTGGTGAGTTATTTTAGATGATGTTTTGGAAATAGATTTTAATGGTTTGGTTTTAAAGAGTCATTTAAAGTGAAATTTAAAACAACTAAAAGGAATCAAAATATATAGTTCATTTTATTAAAGTATCATTTGACACTTTTTAATTTTTCTTTCAAATGGTGTGGGTGTGCGAGACCCTCTTTCAACCCTTGTTGAACTATGACCCTTAAGAGGGATATTACTTATTGGTGTGATATGGATACTATCCTGAGGGGAGTTATTATTATATATTATGATACAAATGAAACGTGAATGGTAATATTTCTTGAAATTATGTTGAAGGTGAGGGATATTTATTTCTTATTCTTGATGTATGTTTTTCTCCTTGTTTTATTTCCTCACCTCATGTTACTAACTTATTTGGGGGTCCAAGGTGTCTTAGTTGGGGTTGATGGGTGTTAATATCTAGTACTAATTAGATATAATAGATCTTCTATTATAATATAGGTTATTGAGAAATTCCAATGGTGAGGATAACTAAGGGTAGCCGGTTGGTTATAGACATAGTAATGCATCAATATGCTTACAGATGGTTCTAACCTGAGTATATCTAGGGTCACATCATGATATGTTTAGTAATTTAACATGTTTAATTCATGATTCTACTTAGGAAAATTTACCACTTTTATTCTCCCAAGTTCGACTGGAAACTAGATCATTATATTTCATTTACCTCACGAGATGTTTAGTAATTTAACATGTTTAATTCATGATTCTTCTTTATGACGTGAGATTTGAAAATGATATGAAATGGTGTTTAATAATATGAGAAGTATTTTTTTTTTAAATTAGGTTAAAAGATTTTTTGTTAGATGGAAAGGGTGTTTTAGTTTAAAAAGAATATTTTTTAAAAAATTAGATTTTCAAAATGGGATGGATTGTTTTGAAATTGGTCTATACCGTCCATGAAAAGTTCTCACATTCATGCAGTAGTTTAAATTTGTTATTTAAAGTATCTTCAAAATAAATTGATTTCAAAATGAAATTTTGAACATAATTTGGATGAAAAATGTTTTTCTTGATATTTAATGGATTTTTTGGTTTGTTTTGGTATTTGTAAAATGTTTAAAAAAAATAATTTTTTGTTTTAAAATTAATTTGAGAACTATTTTAACATGAATGAAAAATTTTTAAGAGAGGTTTTGGTTTTATAAAAATTTTATAGAAATTTTTATTTTGAAGATGATACTTTTTCAAAATTCTGAAAGGGAATAAATTTCGAAGAATTATTTATATTAAGGAATACAGGTTTTAAAAAGTGATAATTTTTGAAATACGTTTTTTTGGAAAATGGGCTTATTTGGTTTGTTCCTTCGGTTATTGGATCACTTTATTTTATTTAGGATAATAATAAACCATGCTTATGTTTCATGTTATTTTTTATATTACTTCTAGAAAGTTCTTAATAGAACATAGGGTGTTTCTCTTCGTTTTTAGGTGTAGTTATTCTATTTGAAGACTCTAAAAAAACTCATGATAGAGTGGTAGATCCAAAATATATAATATCTTTGTTTATTTCTATAATTTATTAAGTCACTTTCATTTATATTGTAGTGTTTGAGGTTATTTTTCACAGTGGAGATGTTTTCTAGGTTCTGGGAAGCTGTCATATTTGGGGAAATCGATCCAATGTGTTGTTTTAACAAATTTAATTTGGTTTGTATTTATAATTTATTACCCTTTATTTCATAGATAGTAATAAATTATAAATTAGTGTGTAGGACTTATGAATTTTTTTATGGTGTTGTTTTTTTGTATTTTTTGTGTATTCCTTACAGTTTTGGTTTCTTTCTCTTTGGGTTTTAGGTGTTTTATTTTTCCATGGTAATTTAGAGGATGGTTTCATGATGGGTTGATAATGGGTGGACTTTGGGTCATTCATTAGGTGACTAGGATGGGTATTAACTTTGATATATTGAGAACTTGATGGTTCTAGCCTTGTTGTGTTCTCTATGGGACAAAGTTTCATGTTTTGATCATATTTTACCCAATGAGTACAGTAACTCGAGGTCTATATCCTAGTTTTTCCTTATTTTAGTATGATTTTGAGTTGTTACCCATGATTTTTTTTGTTTTCATATTAATCTTGGTGATGTTTTTTGGATGTTGAGTCCTCTTTTGTTCATTGAAACTTTGGGGGTTATAGATGGTTCCTTAGTGGTTGTTCACAATTGATGGAATTGGGTAATTATTTGGTGTTTTTTATAGATAAAATATTGTAGTTAATGTTCAAGTCTCATGATGTGATATATTATCATCACACCATTTATATGAATTCTAAATGGTGGGGATAATTATGCTTGGTATCCATCAGTTTTTGGCTTTTACTTTATGATTGTTTTAAAATTTAATTAGGGATGATTCAGAATTTTATGGACATGATTTGTTGGTTTATAGGATTTTTTATTTTTTATTAGTTTTCTTCCTTAATTTTCATTCTATTTGTTTACTATTTCAACCCACCTCTTTTCATGGAGTGCTATTGAGGTTTATTTTATAATACTTCCATTTTATTCTGGACTTTATGTGAGCATAAAGTGGCATGATGGGGAGAGTTATAACACCATATTTTTTAAATTCCCTCATTATTTTTTTATTCATTATAGTGAAACATTTTTCAAGAGATTTGGTTTTTAAATTTAATTTTTTTTGATGGGATTTATGTGTTTTATGCTTACAATGCATAATTAGATAAACCATGTGGGTAATCCTTAGACAGTGTTACAACCTTTCTCAGTGAATTTCATGGTTGGTGCATAGTTTATCCTAATAGTGTGGTCAAACTATATAAGTTGGATGTTCTTATATAGTGTAAACCACATGTTTTCTATAGGGTTTGAAAATCCGCATAGTTAAATTGTATGGACTGCCCAATTGTTTAATAATTGGATTTTCCAATTATACCCCTCTAAAATTTTAAGGGGTTTTATCCCACTTTACTTCTAATGGATCTCCTGAGTATAGGGTGTATGAGGGAGATCACTCCCTCTCTTATCCTTTGGTTTTAAGCTTCTCTCCCTCCCTTCTTAATTGGATCTTTCAAGGTAAGGTCCTCCTTCCTCTTGGTTTCCTCCTTCAATATTCCCCTCTTCCTCTCTGTTTAATCTATTCCTCTCCCAAAAACCCTAGGGTATTAACTAGTTTTATTTTGGGGTTGTGGTGACTTATTCAAGGGATTTTTCTAGGACTTTCTTGGAGTCTCTTGAGGCTCATTGGAGTGCCCAACATTATAGATGATGACTTCCAAATTGATTGATATTGAACCAAGGTATGAATTTTTATTACTTTTATTTAAAAATCATTCCACTAAGTGATTTAAGATTAATTATTTATCAAATTATAGTTATATGGGAGATTTTAAATAGATTTTTAATTGTTTTTAATTTAACATTCACTTGTCATAAAGGGTGGTTTTAAGGGGAATTGATTTCTGAAATAGTTTTCAAATGCAAAGTGGTTATAAAATGGTTCCAAATACTTTTTTAAATGTAATTGGGGTTGAAAATAGATTTAAAACTATTTAGATCATGATTTAAATTGAAAAGTGTACTGTTTTTGTATTGGGTTTCAAATAGATTTTGGTGATTAGTTTTAGACAGTTTCTTGGAATTGGATTAAAATGGTTTGGTTTTAAAGAGTCAGTTGAAATAAAATTTCAAATGAATTAAAATGACTTGGTATTCCAAGTATATTTTATTAAAGGCCCATTAGGAACTTTTTAAAGGTTTTTTCAAATGGAGTGGGTGTGTGAGACCCTCTTGAGGCTCTTGTTGAACTATGAACCCTGAGAGGGATATTACTTGTTGATGTGATATATATTATAGATTTAATGGAATACTTATTAAATATTATGATATGGATGATATTTGAAAGGTCCTATTTCTTGTGAGGGTGTTGGAGGTGAGGGAGATTTATTGCTTATGCTCGATGATTTTTTTACTCCTTGTTTAATTACCTCACCTCCAGTTACTAACTTACATTGGTATCCTATGAATATTATTGAGGGATAAGTGATGTTACTATATAGTGTCTATTAGATATAATAGATCTTCTATGGAAGTGTAGGCCATAGTGTAGTGCCACCAGTGAGGCTAGTTGAGAAAAATTATTTGGTTATAGACATATGAATGCATTGATAAACCTATATATGGATCCAACATGAATATGTCTAGGTTCAATTTAAAGGATGTTTAGGAATTTCCCATGTTTACTTAATGATTATCCTTAGGTAACTTTTACCTCTTTTTATATTCCCTAGTTTGATTGGCACCCATGGTATTGTATTTCATTTACCTATTTTTTGATGTGATGCATTGGTGTTTTAATTTTATAATTATTTTGAATTTATCTTGATTATTTAAATTATTTTAAATAAATTTAAAAAATGTGTTTATAAATAGAATTTTAAAAATTAATTTGAAATTGGTTTTTAGGTAAAATAGACTTAATTCAAGGTATTATTTTCTAAGTTATTATTTTCATTTAAATAAAAAAAGAGTAAATTTATTAATTGGGAGTGAATATGTTGTTTTATTTTTTATGTACGTATATATGATTTTTTTTTTCTAAATTTATTTAAAACTAGAATAAATGAATTGGGTTTGGAAAGGAATAACTCAAACACTTGGTGAAATTATACTAGGTTAGATTTCAATCACACCATGTATACACAATTTAGAGTATGAATCTTTTATGGACTTCTTTCAAGTGCACTAAATTTGTTCTTCTAGTTTGGAATGTTTTGGTTATGTGGTGATGGTTTGTTTGGGATGTGGAATGTAGATGTGGATCACATAGAGATGGTAGAGATTTTTTTTGGGTTTTAACTTTTTTTCTTTTTTCATATATATATGTATCATCCTAGATGGCCTGGATCTTGTATAGTTTATTTATTTATTCATTGGTTATGAGACGAATCCTACTCTTTATTATTAGATAATGTAATGTTTATTTTTTATTACTGTGTACTATGTTGGATGTTTTATTTCATTGTTATTTTTATATTCAAAGGGTGAAATTGTTCCCATTTATTATTCTTTATGACCCTAGCACTAGTTTCCAGACCGGGGTGATTGGAAATGTGCCTCAGGTATGTCATGGGTTGGATCGGGTGCCTGAATCTAGGGGTGGAATGGGTTGGTTTGTGATATCAAACCCCCCATTACCATGCATCGAGGACTTTCTTGATCAGATGAGGGGATCTCAAGTTTATCCAAGATTGATCTTAGGTCATATTATCACCATTTGAGGACTTGAGAAAAGGATATAATTAAGATTTCATTCTAAAATTGATATAAAAATTATAAATTTGTGGTGATGACTTTTAGGATGAAGAACTACCCAATGGTGTTTATGATCTTGATAAAACACATATTTTAGTCCTAACTAGATCATTTTATTATGATATTTATAAATGATATCTTTTTTTAATCATAGATTGAGGAGAATCATGTTGATTATTTATGGGTGATATTGGAGACTTTGTGGAAACATAGATTATAAGGGAAGCTATTGAAGTGTCAGTTTTAGATCCGAAGGTCTAATTATTAGGTCATGTTACATATAAACCATGATTATTTTCAGATCTACTAAAGATCAAGGTGGTATTATATTTAGACCCACCCAATAATGTTTTTAAGGTTAAGGGTTTCATAGGTTTAATAGGATATTACTACTATTTTATTCTATATTTTTCCAGGATAATGGATCCTTTTTATTATTAAAAAAATATGGTTAAGTCTTTCATTTATATAGAGTATTATTTATATGACTTCAATATTTTGAAATAGAAATTTATTATTATACCGATTCTTATATTTTCATAATAGGGTACACTATATGAGGTATACTGTGATACTTCTTGTTTATTCCTTGGTTTTATATTGACAGAGGATTATGAATTTATTATATATGGATCAAGTTAGTTGAGGAAATTTAAATGTAATTACACAACCCAAGACTTAGATTTAGTTGCTATAGTTTTTTGATTTGAATTCATGGGGAAATTACTTTACTAGGGAGAAATTTGTGACTTTAAAAGATCATAAGAGCCTTTGGTACATATTTACTCAAATAGATCTAAAACTTTATCTATGTCATTGGGTGGTGTTATTACAAGACCATGATGTTGAAATCTCATATAAGTTGGATAAAAATAATTAAATAGTGTATGCATTGAGTTAGAATCCATATTAGGAGTTAGTATGAGAGCCTCAATAGGAGTAAAATGTTATATAATTTTTTACAAATTTACATATTGACCTTATAGATATGGAGGGATGCATGTGATTAAATTAGATTATATTTACTTTATATTTGATTAAATATGTTTTCCATGACAAGATAAACAAATATTGAATGTGAGGTGTGACAAAACCTTATTATTCTTGGAGAGTCACCAAAGAGTTGAATAGAAGGTGGGGAGTATCAAATTTTATTTCAGGGGAAGTTATTGGCTACATAGGAGCTGAGGAAGGTAGTTTTTTTGATAATTACACCATTACATTTATCATTTCATCATGGAGTAGGAAATTGATACATGGATTTGAGGAGGCAATTTTGGAATAATAACATGAAGAGGGATGTTGTTCAATTAATGCATCACTTTTCATATGGGGGAGGTAGAACATCTTATACCTGTGAGATCAATATAGTTTCTTATTATTCCATAATATAAGTGGAATAAAACCTTGATGGATTTTATAACTGATCTACCTTGAATGAATAGAGGACTCAACCCTCTATAGGTTATTTTTATAGATTATAAAATCCAAAATATGAGGAGATTTTGTTTTAAAAGTAAGTGCATTGGTAGGATGATAAATAATAAATAGATTACATCTAATACCATGGTTTAATTGGATTAAATTATAGATACAATGTAATTTATTTATTTTTATAATGATGAAACAAAATATATAAGATCATAGAAAATAATTGTTGTTGTATTTAGTGTTTAATTATGATAATAAGAGTGTCATTGATTTGATGAAGAATCATGTGCAATATTATGATGTTTAGAACATTGAAATATAGTGCAATTTCATTAAATAAATAGTGAAATATAGAGTTATCAAGATGGATAATGTTGTATTTAATCACTATATAGAGATCCTTTATTCAAATATCTTGGAAAAAATAGTTTTGGATATGCACCATCTGAACCTCATTATTCAATCACCTCCCTTATCTTAAGGTGGTTTGGAAAATATACTCTTCTTATATGATTTTGGTGTAACACCATAAGATTTTATAATATATATATATATTTAATAGATTCGATGTTTTTGATAGCTTGCGATATTCGAAAAACCGAGATTAAAAAACTATGATATACTATAGAAATATTATTATTTAAATATGGCCATTATGACCTATCATGTAAGGCCCCAAATCCATATAGACCGACCCATTATGTGTTTCCTAGTATCATGGTTCTTGGAGGAGGCTTGGAGTGTGTCTAGAAGGGTTTGGCTAATAAAAAATTGGAAACAGGGAGATTATATGCCGTGTAATCTTTACATGGTCCATGAATTGTTAAGTCTGGTTCATGGGATGCTGCATGACAAGTAATTTTTTGAGGTTAAATAATAAAAGGCGACACATTTTTCGATGAAAACTGAACCCCAAAATTTACATGACTTATAAATGTATTATAGACTATGTAAATTCTTAGTGTAGTACATCTTTAAATGTTCCATCCGATTAGATTTTTTAAAAACCCTATGACTAAAGTGCCTTCCTCTCTCATTCTAGGAAACTAGAGGCTCCCTCCTTTGGTTTTTTTACATCCATTCAATGGGGATCAATCCTTGGGCTTCCATCTTCGATCTATGGTGATCTAAGGTGAAATCTTCCTCTGTTTCTTGCGGTTTCTTCACATTTGGTCTCATTTTTCTACCATTAATCTTTCCATGAGATTTTTAATGATATCATATATTTATAATGGGATTTTTATTATTTATTTTTAGTTTTGGTTTCAACGCTGTGACCTTGAATGTATGCATTTATTGCAGGAGGGGTGATTAGAGATCTGTAACGTGGTCTGTTCTTATGTGGAGAACGTTGAAGGATTTTGAGGTAGGAAATTCATTTTTTCTATTTTATTTATTTTCTATCATAAATTTATCATGATTTATCCCTTCTAAAGGAAATTAAATTTACCTAATAAGTATTGAACTAGATTAAAGAAATTGGTTGTGATCACCTGTTAGTGATGTTGCTTCTTTATATTGTGATAGCGATTTGCCTCATTTTTTTCTAGATAGTGTGATATCTATGCTGTATGCTTTTCTAGCATACTATTATGCTTATAATAGCATGTTGAAATTGGTAAATAATTTAAATCCAAAATTAATTGATAATTAATTATCTTAATAAATTAAAGAAGAGGCATGTTTTAAATATTATGGTTAATGTAATCTGATGATAATAAAATTGATACAATGAACATGTTTAATTGGATTGATATTATATATGATTTATAGAATTTATAAATAAAATGAATAATGTTAATGATGGTTAATAATTGAAAAGTCATGTTAATTGAGAATGGTTCTTCTCTAGGGTTTTTGAAACTGAAAAAAATGACAAGATCATGCTTTAGCTTTGATTAGATTGTTATAGCTTGATGCCTTAGGTTTCCCATAGTTAGAATATTTTAATAATAAATTTGGTAATTCAAGATGTAATAAGAACTAGATGTGTGATAAATATAATTTTATAGGTCCTGAGTCACACATTTTCTTGAGGAGGTCAAGTTCCGTTTGGGAGTTGTGAGAGCTCATTTTCATGTGAAGGCTGGATGCCTTATTTTGAGGGACCAACTACCTTGTTGATTGATTGATTGTTCTTGATAATTTTATGACGTTTTGTGGATATAATAATTGTGATGTGATTGTGATACACCTAAGCCTGGGATGGATGATATGAGGCATATAGGTTTGAATGAGATGTGATCCTGGTATGGATGAGCCTGGGATGGTTGATGTGATATATGAGGGCAGGGGGGCCCAGATGATGTGGTAGAAGTTGATTCTTATGATGGAAAGATGAATCAGTATATTTATGTGGGTGTTGGGGATAAAACCATAGGTGATGGAATGTGTTAAAGATGGGTTTACCTATTGATGTGATGTTAAGAGCTGGTATACTTTCTTATGAATTTGTTTAATGATTGATGGTTGAGTTTCTTGTTTTATCTATATTCATTTACCCATTACTTGAGGAATATGGATGTTCTTGGTTGCATGTTTCCTTTTATTTATAGCTCAGTATTATTTTACTAATGTACTTGGATATCGATTAATGATAATAATGAATAAATAATTCTTAAACCATGGGGTTGGTTTATGATAGAATAAAAATTATTAAAATATATTAAACTTGATAAACCATGGAATTTATTTGGATTATGCTTGAAGGTCATAGAATTTACTCCAATGATTAATGTATTGTGATATAATGTAATGTGGAATAATTTTAATAGTTAATTAATGGATAATAAATAAATTAATGGAAGGAATTAATATAAAAGAAAACAATGAATTTAATGTAGCTCCTTAAAATTCTTGTGTTCTTATAGTATTTATGGTCTTAGTAGTGGAAGATGGGAGTTCGAATGATGTTATCTATAGTTGAGTATAAGACTATATTGTGCCCATAATGTGGTTTTGGGATATATTATATCATGATATTCTGTGATTTAATATGGTACCCCACCCATGTCGGTTAGGGAAACTGACACCCAGTGGACTATGAGAGGGTGTTTTCTCTAACATCCCAGTGGGAGGATGGATGGATGACTTCCCCCTCTATCCCCACTCCCTTCTCTTGGTAGTTTCTTGTTCTAGTATACACAACGGTTAGTTTTCCCATATATGTGTGTAGAAATATATTATTGATTATGGTTATTTCAGACACATGTATTTCCAAATTTAGTATCCAAAATATTATTATAGATATGAAGGGTATAGGCTATGATGGATTGAGGCACTTACTCAGTGTATGGGAAGTAATTTATTGAGGTATAATACCTGATGTATGATATACTTCATATGGGATGTGGTGGATTCCAGAAATTACTTTGTTTCTATATATGGATATGTGGATGGGATTTTGTGATTATGTGATGCAAGAAGTTCATGTTGTGAGGATTTTTCAAGGTTTCTTTAGGCTAGATTACTTTTGGAGAGAGACGGATTAGGATGTGATACATTGGGGCATAGAGAAAAACTAGTGGGGAAGCTAGAGAGGGGTACCCTATATGTTTTATAATTATATTATATTATCTATTGTACGTGTTACTTGGTTAGAGTTGGCCACAGTGAGGCTGTGAACTTAGTATACCTGTTTAGGTGACTAGTTAGATTCACTATTGTTCACTATGCTTTAGCATGCTCACTTTATCTTTTTCATGAGAGGTTATGGAGAGGATCCTATTGAGTATAATTTTATGATCACCCTACATATATATAAATAAATTTTCAAGTCATCCAGAGCAGGTTAGAGATTGGGTTGGATTTACTAGCTTGGTGTTTTTAAGATCTTTTTGGGATTTGTGGTCACTGTCGTCTTTACCTTTTTGGTAATTATAGTTTTTCCTTAAATTTTTTAGTAATGTATGAAATTTCACATTGCACTTGGGTTTTATTTATATATATGTCTGATTAGGTGTTAGTTGTTTCATCCTTATTATCTCTCTTTTTTGTATGTATCTACTAGAGGGTAATGCCTACCATATGCATGTTTATTATAACCTTGATAATAGTCGCTAACCCGGGGCCTACTGGAGGTGGGAATTAGGATTTCACTATCTATCTCCCCTCATTGTGGTATCTTTGTGGGGAGGGGGTCATCATAGAGTGGTATAAAAGGTTCAGTTTAAGGGATAAGATGGAGTTTGGAGTTAGGAAAATGTGAGGTTTCATGGGTTGGTAGGGAAAAAATGTTAGATAAATTTTGTAAGAAATGTAAAAATGGGAGACTAACTAAGACATGGGTATTTAGAGACCCCTGTTATATGATTCATGGACCATTAAGTTTACTGATACTACTAAACTAAGCAATACTTGTTGTAGGGTAGAGACCTAGGAAAGGATCATGAATTATTATTCTTTGTTCCTGTGTTTTCAATGGGTATACCTTGTGATAGGTTAAAACCTTAACAATATATTAATTAATTAATTAATTAATGTTAAATATTCCATATTATAGGTTTAGTATCTATTACAATATGTTCTTATTGTAGGAATGTCTCTAGGTCGACGTCCTTATTAGGGTCATGCCAAAGATGTTCAATAAGATGTGCCAGTAGATTATCGTATAGTAAAGGTCGAAAATGATGACACTTGGAGGAGGAAACTATGAGAGTTTCAGTGCTAGAGTCTTAAAAATTACGATGGATACTTTTTCGATTCAATCATGGTAAACTAGTTGGAGGAGGTTTAGATAGATTTAAATTCAATTCGTGCTCGGGAAAAGCACTGAGTTTCATTGGTTACAACAATCTTGCATGGATCAGTGAGGAAATGGTGGTTCTTGTTCTTTAGGGATCATGAAGAGTTTGAAGTCTCATGGGAGAAGTTTCAGGACCAGTTCTAATTAGAGTTTCTTTGTTCGATTGTGAAGGTGGCCAGTTACCAGGATCTTCTTACCCTTATACAAGGGATCTCCAGTGTGTGAGAGTTTGGGATCTATTTCGGGACCCTTCTATGATACACTTCATACCTATTCATAGTTAAGGAGATTAAGATGAGGCATTTCGAGGAGGATTTGTATCTATATATCCAGTGCCAGGTCACCCTATTTATGCTGTAGACATATCTCGAGGTGCTTGTGAGAGTAGAGGTTATCAAGAGAATGCTGCCTAGAACTGGGTCATCACTAGAGGTGAGTTTTCATGATTCATCATAAATTAGAGCTGTGGTTTTGGGTTTTTAGTTTATTGGACAGAAGAGTTTTCGGTCAGCCAATGGTAGCTCTCAATCATCATCATCTCATTTATTTGGGGGTGGAGGCTCTCATACTTATTCGAAGGGATCAAATGCATATTTTTCTTATGGAGTCTGAGGTCATCAATGGTGATAGTGCATGAAATTTCTATATAGTAAGTGTGTACCAGGTTTTTTGCTTCAGGTTTCTCCATTGGGGCAATTTTAGTTGAGGCAACAGTAGAAGGGTGCTCTATTCTATGATCAATAGAGAGAATATGGGGAAGGTAGAGTACATCGATGAGACACTCCTCATTCTTAGAGAGTAGATCATGGCTATGGAGTTGGTCATTAGTAGAGCTAGAGAGGCTATGGAAAAGGTCATAGTCAACTTTATTATTTAGAATTTCCAGTGCCAGGTGAACCAGACATTGTTCGAGTTACCATTTTCTTGTTTTATATATAGCCGTATGATTTATTTGATTTAGGAGTGAAACAATCCTTTATATCACCTACCCTTTTCCATGCTTTGGTACTTGAGGTAGAGAGGTTTCTAGTTACCTTGGCATTGACTATGCTAGTTAGAGGTCGATCTAACTTGTATGAATAATTTAGAGACTATGGGATAGTTCTAGGGAAGCACGAATCTTGGGTATATTTCCATTTTTAAAAATATATCTATATGAAATAAACCTCATAATTTATTGGTTTTATTCGGCGCAAGCTATCGTGGATTGAGTCAGGAGGAAGGTTTTGTTTTATGATTATGATGGAGAGCTAGTAGTGTTTACTGGTGAGAGAGACCCTCGAATGAGTTAGAGGAGTGTTCTATCCTTATCATATTTGATGGCCGATATGATGCTGATCTCATCGAAGGTTCAATAATTGGTGTTTCCCAAGGTTTTAGAGGAGTACCTTGATGTATTTACAGAGAAAGTTTTAGCATTACCCCCTCGATGAGAGGTCAAGTTTGGGATCAAGCTATATCCAGGTGTGTATCCTATCTCTATGTATCCTTATAGTATAGTGAATTCTAAGTTGCGAGAGTTTCAAGTACAACTAGATGATCTATTATAGCAAGGTTTTGTTTGGCCAAGTGTGTCACCTTGGGGTGCACTAGTCTTGTTCATGAAGAAGGACGATGCCATTTTGTGGATTTATTTTGATTATCATCACTTGAACCAAGTGAAAGTGAAGAAGCTCTATCATATTCCTTGGATTTATGATTTATTTGATCATATGAAGGGAGAAAGTTGGTTCTTGAAGACCGATTTGCGATCAGGATATCACCATATGCGGGTGAAGGATGAGGATATTTAGAAGACTACTTTCTATTTTCGTCATGGGCATTATGAGTTTGTTTTGATGTTGTTCAGTGTGACTAATTATCCATATGTGTTCATGGGGTTGATGAATGTGGTGTTTATATTGTTCTTGGATGAGTTTATGGTGGTTTTCATCAATTAAATATTTATGTACTCTACTCCTGAGGTGGAGCATACAAAGCATCTGTGAGAATTTTTGTGTGTTATACATCATGAGAAGCTATTTGGGAAGTTGTCAAAGTGTGAGTTTTGGGATCGTGAAGTCTGTTTCTTGGGGAATGTGGTATCAAAAAAGGGAGTAGTTATGGATCCTTTGAATATATAGGAATTTGTGTCTTGGGTAGCTCCTAAGATAGTGGTAGAGGTGAGAAGTTTCCTTGGTCTTGAAATATATTATAGGAGGTTTATAGCTTATTTCTCTTAGGATGTGACTCCTCCAATAGCCTTGACCTGTAAGGATTGGAAGTTCTTGTGGAATGAATAGTTTCATCCATATTTTGAGTATCTAAAAGAGAATTTGGTCAATGCTCTAGTCATTTGTTTTCTAGTTGAAGGAGTTCAGTTTGAGGTTTTCTATGATGCTTCACATTTTAGATTGGGTTGTGTTATGATGTATAAAATATCATTTTTTTCTTATAGATCTAGTAATTTACATCCACATGAGTGTAACTATGCCACCCATGATCTTGAGTTGGAATTATTGGTGTTTTATTTGATGTTGTGGTGAAATTACCACATCGATGAGAGTTTTATAGTTTTTAATGACCAAAAGAACATAAGGTTTTTCTTCTCCTAGTGTGACTTGAACTTTCAATAACATCATTGGATGAAATTATTATAGGATCATTAATTTTAGATTCCATATATTATTTTAAATGGAAATTTTGTAGCCGATGCATTGATAAGGAAGTCACTTAGTGATGATTTTTAAGAATTCATAGATTCATAGAGAGCGATAGAAGAACTTTTAGAAACTAATCTTGATATGGGATAGGCTGGAGGCAAAGGTTTTATTTTCTAGATGATTGTGAAATCTTCTTTGGTTCCACAGGTGGATGATTCCTTATTTAGTGATTTTGAGGTGGATTTATAGAGGAAATAAGTTTTTTTTGGAAATTACCTTGTAGTTTGGTATGAGGATGGAAAACACTGAGTGTTGTTCAATGGAAGGATTTTTGTTCCTTCAGCAATGTGTGAGATGGTTCTCCATGAGTTCCATAGTTTACCTTTTGTGGTATATCCCTATATGACCAAGATGTACCAAGATTTGAGAGGTCAATTTTGGTAGCATGGGTTGAAGCATACAATTTTATGGTTTTAATCTCAACGTTTGGTCTTACAGAAGGTGAAGACTAAGCATCATGTTCCCAGTGGTTTTATACAACTGTTAGATATTACCTAGTAGAAGTGGGAAGAAATATCAATGGATTTCATTATTAGTTTACCTCTATATAAGAAATTCTATGATGATATATAATTTATATTGGATCATTTGAAGAAATCATCCCACCTCATAGTGATTAGGGACTCAAGATCAATAGAGGTTTTTTCAAGGTAGCATCTAGAGGAGGTGGTGTGGCTCTATGGAGTACCGAGGATGATCATATTTGATTGAGATCCTCATTTTACCTATAGGGTGTGGATATGTTTTTATTATTTATCTGGCTCTCAGTTATTCCTTATCAATACTTTTCATCTATATATGGAAAGTTAGATAGAGAAAACCATCCAAACTCTTGAAGACATGTTGCACTCTTGTGTCCTCAATTTTTGAGGTTTATTTATGAGGCCCCTGACTTTGGTTAAGTTTTCTTACAATAATATATTCCACTTTACCATTGGTATAACATCGTTTAAAGATTTTTATGATCTAACTTTCAATTCTCCATTATGCTGAACTAGGTCCAGAGAGGCAAAAATTATCAGGCCGAAAATGGTATAGAATACAACAAAGATGGTTTAGGTAATTTTCAAGAGGATGAAGGTAGAACAGAATCATCATAAATCCTATCCTGATCATAGGAGTATAACTCTAGAGTTTGATGTCGGAAATCATGTGTTCCTAAAGGTGATTCCTCATTGTGGTCATTAAAGGTTTGGCAACGGGAGTAAGATTTATCCTCAGTTTTTTGGGACTTTCAAGGTGTTGGATCATGTTGAAGCCATGAGGTATCAGATAGAACTTCCCCCATATATGATCTAGATACACAATGTTTTTTACATGTCACAAATCCATCATTTTTTTCATGACGACTCTCATTTAATCGATTGGGGAATTATCAATGTTGAAAATGATACAAACTTCAAGGAGTGGATAATGGAGATCCCAGAACACTAAGAGAAGGTGTTTCACAAGTGTGTTATTCCCTTGGTTTGTGTTTTTTGGTGTCACAATGGTATGTAATAGAGTAATTGGGAGTGTGAGTTTTTTACGCGCACTCAGTACCCCGAGCTATTTTTTGTTTAACTATCATTTTTTTAGAATTGTTCCCTTGAGGATGTTGATTCTTCTGGTTTATGAGATGGTTTCCTATTGTTAATTTTTGTGGCTTTACTCTCATTTGAGAGGTGTCTCCCTTGAGAGAGTGTTTAGGAGCGAGTTGTTGTTATTGCACTGTTTTACACTATTTCCTCTTAGTGAGGTGGTTGAAATCTAAGATGGAAATATCCTTGAGAGGTATCTCGTGGGGTGGATATTCAAATGAACCTTTTCATTTTCTCTATAGGTTTGGTTTTGGATTCTTGAGGATGATAATTTTTTGATAGGTATCTAATATAAGGGTCCATATTCACATAGAATGACCCTTTGCGTGTTTCCGAGGATCGTGGTTCTTATAAGAGGCTTGGAGTGAGTATGGAGGGGTTTGACTATTAATAATTTGGAAATAGGGAGATTACATACCGTGTGATCTCTACACATTGTGTATGTGGGGTTCATGAATTGTTAAGTCCAATTAATGGGGTTCTGTATGATGTGCAATGTTTTAGGATTAAATAATAAAAGGCGATACATTTTTCATCAAAAACCAAACCCAAAAATTTACATGATGAGTAAATGTATTACAAATTGTGTAAATTACCAGTGTATTGAATCTTTAAATGTTTCAGTCGCTCAGTTTTTCACAAACCCTATAGCTATAATGTAAATGTATTCTCAAAAATAACATTTCCTTCAATTATAAAAGAGTGACATATTCAACACTTCAAGGATCACCTTAATTTAGAATTCCTCCTAAAACATATACCATTTCTCTCTCCCTATAACCCTCTACCAGAAAAATAATCCCATTTTTACTCATATTTTTCCTAATCCCTTCAAATTCAAGAAGACTTCTAAAGCAAATTCAAGTCCCAAAAATGAGTATTATCAACTAATTGGTTTTTATTCTTAATTTTATTATTTAAAATTTTTAGTAAAAACAAAAATATAATGATATTAGTATCATTTATATAATATAATTTTATTATATTAAGGTTATTATTATTTTTTATTTATATACCCCATCCATTAAGAAAAACAAAACCAACGTTCGTGCGTTGTGCGAACTACTAAGCATGCTATGAGGATACTTTTTTATTCAAATTATATAATGTTTTCATATCATTTAATTCATAATATAATTATAATTGTGATATATCACACTAATAATCACCTAATAATAAAATTATGATTCTGTTATAATGATATTACAACTAAACCACCTCATAATCATTCATTGAATTAGGGTATGTTCATGATTGGGACTGTTTAACTACCTAATCAAACAATATTTTTAATTAATGTCATGGATGAATATGATATCATATTTAATGGTTTAATATGATATAAATATTTAAATAAATTTTATGTTTTTTATGTTAAGTTTATATCCACATTTAACTCATAAATTAAGAAAACACCATTTGTTTGTTAAGATTCACCGAAATATGATCATCGTCAATTTCATCATCAAGGTTTATAAAAAAACTGACATGAAATGAAATTATAACTTTATAAAATATATTTGGAAATCTATTCTGTAATATTATATGATTTATTAATGATGAAATTTTTAAGAATAATAAACACATACACAACTATTATGAAATTAGTACAATCAATCAAGACTATACACACCTAATGTGAAAAATCGGAGGAATCCATGTATAGAATGACTAATTATGAAAAGTATGAATGAAAATAGACATGATTAAGGTTATGAATTAAGTTATTAAGATATATATATATATTTTATATATGAGGTTAAATTATGTTCATGGAAGTCAGGATAAGAGGTAAGGGTTTTCATCTCAATTTCTCTTCATTGAGAAAAGTATTGTATTTATGCACCCATTTTAATTTATGTGGTTTATATAATTTATATTAGAGATATAATATAAAGAATTGTATTTTAATAATTATATTTTAAGTTCAATTACAATCCTTATATTTCAATAGGTTTTAATTAAAGTGGTACTCAATTCATAAGGGTTTTCCTGGTCTCAATTCAAATTCTTTGAGACATAATACATTTTGACCACCATGTTTTATTTGAATAGTGTATTCAATACCCATGTATATATTTTTACCACATTCCTTGTATTTCATTGGATTTACTATCCATATCATGTTTTTAGGTGTCTATTGATTCATTTGTTTCCCTATTTGTAATGATTTTTGGTAACTCAAATCCCCTACTTAGAGTCATAATGTCTAATCTTGAACAATGTTCTCCCATGCTTGGGTTATACCACATAAAATATTTTATTATATTATATTTTATAATAATACTAAGAAAAAATATTCTTTAATATTAAGAATTTTTTATTACTCTTTTTACAATGTGAGTTTTCAACAAAGGTAATTTCAATTATTAAAAAACGTCCTTTTTATAATCAAATGTTTTGGATCCAAATTTCTTAAAGAAAAATTTATTTCATTTTTCAAGGATCCATTGTTGAAGATTTTTTAAAATATAATGGTTTCAATGATTTTTTACTTCACATTTTGAAAAATACTTTTAGAAGTGACCTGTAACTTCCTCTTTTATATAAAATTTAAAAATGTTTTCTAAAAGATATTTTAAGATTTCACTTACAATTAAATTTTCATTTTCAAATTATTTTGATCTAATATGGTTTATGTTTCATAATTTATCTTCTATATATATATATTATCATTTAGGATAATTTAACTCATAATACCATACAATTCAATTCATAACCCCTTCTTATGTAGTATCTTTCAAGAAATCTTTTATGAGGATGTTTTTAGATTATGTCAACATCCTTCTAGTATTACTTCATTACCAATACTATAAACTTAAACTATAACCATTGTTTATATTCATGTGTAAAGACCATAAAACTATGGTTATAGGCCATACCCACGGTTCTATGAACCATGGGTTCTTAAGCTGTCGATATAGGGCTATACCCATGGTTTTTATAGAAATCGTGGGTATAGACTATGTGGTATTCATAATACCCATGGTCTTAATTAAACCATGGGTATATAACTATACCCATGGTTATGAGAACCATGGGTATATCCTATCCATGCAGACAAGATATACCAATGGTTTATCAAACTATTTTTATAGTTACCTATCCTCAACAAGCAGCAACAACCCATCTAGCCCCATTGCACAAACAATACCAAAACCTATATACAAAATACAAACCATAGTACACATTAAATGAAATAAATATATTGTATATTTATCATTAATTTTTTTAATAGTTTTTAATCCATTTACAATACTATAACATACATATCCATCCACACAATCAATCAATTCAAGTCATTAAACAACATCCACATGTATCTTTATTAACAACTAAAAAATGGATGGGATCAATATCTCCCCCAACACTAACATTATCATACTCATCATTATCACCAAAATCCTCACCACCACCATAAAAAACATCATCATATGGAGCACCATCATCATCATCATCATCACCACCACCACCACCACCACTATCACCAGCAATATCATCACCTCGACCACCCCTAAGACCTTCATTAACATCACTCGATGCATCATATATATATAACATTGTTTATATACATTAATACAAAAAATTAGCATCATTTTATGGAAGTGATGTACATATAACTGACATAGCTTTTAGGAACTATTCGATGACTAGTTTACCTCTTTCACGCTCTTGTATATCTATTTTTATGGACTCATCTACTTCTGCATGAGTGTTTTGTAGCTCAGTGGAGTGAGAGTTTTGAGAGGCACTCAATGAGGGTCAATACCTAATGGGGATTATGTTTTTACCAGGTGGACATCGAACTCTCCCATGACGATCCTCACAGAATACCTATCTCAAATGATCATTTGGCCCAAATTCTTCATATTCTTTCTCATATAGGTACTTCAAGACAAACTATTGCAAATATAAACAAGATATTTATTTATTAATTATGTATCAAAATTTTAAATAAAAATAAAAATACTTACAATATTTTATTGTATCTGTGTATTCACACCACTTCCATCCTTTTTCATCTTACTCAAGCAAAATAATTTTTCTTGAGACACAAAACCTTTGATTCCTAATGCCACTTGATGTAAATGAAATTTATTAGTATAATAATACATTATTGAGTAATATGAAATTTATAAACCTATACTGAATTAAAATTGTATCTATTTAATAAATCTATAAAATTAAGAAGTATCTAAATATACATTTAATTTGAAATTTAATACTTGTGGCATGACATAATCAATACATACTAATTAGCATGATAAATATGGGTCTAATATGAATTACTCTTATATGATTATTCCAGTCCAATTATATCTATTTTATGTTATTTGGTTATTCAGTCACTTTTTTATTTTTATTATTTTGTCATTAGGTTCATTTTTTAGTTAGGTTGTTTAATAATTTGACGATTTTGTCATTTAGTTAACCAGTTAGAGTATTTTTCATATTTTTTGGTTTGGTCATTTGATTCATTTTGGTTGAGGATGTTTCTTTAATTAATGATTTATTTCATTTGGTTCAATTTTGGGTTATATCTTTTGGTATATTTTTATATTTGGTCATTTGGATAGATCATTTAGTTCATTTTAGGTTAGGTCATTTTGGTTGATTTGGTTTAGTCCATTTGATTTATTTTTTTTGGTAAAGTCATTTTTGAGTTATATAATTTGGTTTATTCTAGGAAATTTTTATTTTTTTCACTTTGGTTTGGTCATTTTGGGTTTTTTCATTTAGTTCATCTTTGGGTTGTGTCATATTTGAGTTTGGTAATTTGGTTTATTTTGGGTTATGTCATTTGGTTCATTTCAGAGTTATGTAATTTTTGGTTAGTTCATTTCGTCATTTATTTATTTTCTTAGAATAATTATTTTACTTGGGTTTAGGTTATTTGGTTTATTTTGGGTTATTTTATTTTATTCATTTTGATTTAGGTATTTTTAGGTTAGGTTATTTGGTTCATTTTTGGGTTATCCATTTTTTATGTTAGTTTATTTAGTTTATTCTGTGTTAGGTCATTTGTTTTATTTTTGGGTTATGTCTTTTTTGAGTTACGTCATTTTGTTCATTTTGGCCATTTTATCATTAGTTTGTTTGGTATTAGGTCAATGGATCATTTTTTAATTTTTTTGGTTACCTTAATTAGTTCATTTTGGGTTAGGTTATTTATTTTTCTTTGGGTTAGGTTATTTAGTTCATTTTTGGTTAGGTTATTTTCTTCATCTTGGGTTTTTTCACTTGGTTAATTTTGGGTTTGGTCATTTGGTTCGTCTTAGGTTTGGTCATTTGGTTAATTTTGGGTTATTTCAATTGATTAATTTTGTGTTAGGCCATTTGGTTCATCTTGGGTTATGTAAATTGGTTATTTTTGGGTTGATTTTGGGTTATGTCAATTAGTTAATTTTGGGTTATGTCAATTGGTTAATATTGGGTTATGTCAATTGGTTAATTTTGGGTTATGTTAATTAGTTAATTTTAGGTTATTCCAATTCGTTAATTTTGGGTTATGTCAATTAGTTAATCTTGGGTTATGTCAATTGGTTAATTTTGGGTTATGTTAATTGGATAATTTTGGGTTATGTCAATTGGTTCATCTTGGGTTTGTTCATTTGGTTAATTTTGGGTTATGTCAATTGGTTAATTTTGGGTTATATAAATTGGTTAATCTTGGGTTTTTTTTCAATTGGTTAATTGGTTATTTTTGGGTTATGTCAATTGGTTAATCTTGGGCTATATCAATTGGTTAATTTTGGGATAATTTTGGGTTATTTAAATTGTTTAATCTTTGGTTATGTAAATTGGTTAATCTTGGGTTAATATGTGGTTATGTCAATTGGTTAATTTCGGGTTATGTCAATTGGTTAATTTTGGGTTATGTCAATTGGTTCATATTGGGTTTAGTCATTTGGTTAATTTTGTGTTATTTCAATTGGTTAATTTTGGGTTATGACAATTGGTTAATCTTGGGTTATGCCAATTGGTTAATTGGTCAATTGGTTAATCTTAGGTTATGTCAATTGGTTAATCTTGGGTCATGTAAATTGTTCAATTAGTTCATCTTGGGTTTGGGTTATGTCAATTGGTTAATTTTGGGTTATGGTAATTGGTTAATATTGGGTTATGTTGATTAGTTAATTTTGGGTCATGTCAATTGGTTAATTTTGGGTTATGTTAATTGGTTAATTTTGGGTTATGTCAACTGGTTAATTTTGGGCTATGTTAATTGGTTAATTTTGGGTTATTTCAATTGGTTAATTTTGTATTATTTCAATTGGTTAATTTTGTGTTATTTCAATTGTTTTAACTTGGTTTTAGTCATTTGGATAATTTTGGGTTATTTAATTTGGTTAATTTTGGTTTTGGTCATCTTGGGTTTGGTTATTTGGTTTATTTTGGGTTATGTCAATTGGTTACTTTTGGGTTATGTCAATTGGTTAATCTTGGGTTATGTAAATTGGATAATTTTGGGTTATTTAAATTAGTTAATTTTAGGTTATTTAAACTATTTTATCTTGGATGTGGTCATTTAGTTAATTTTGTGTTTGGTCATTTGGTTCATCTTGGGTTATGTTCGTTGGTTAATTTTGGGTTTGGTCATTTGGTTCATCTATGGGTAATGTCATATTTGAGTTAGGTCATTTAGTTTATTTGGGGTTATGTAATTTGGTTAATATTTGGGTTATTCGATATTTGAGTTTGGTCATTTGGTTTATTTTAGTTTACGTTATTTGGTTTATTTTGGGATATGTCATTTGGTTCATTTCAGGGTTATGTAATTTTTGGTTAGTTCATTTGGACAGTTGTTTATTTTTTGGTTTGAACAATTTGTTTACTTGTGTTTAGGTTATTTGGTTTATTCTTGGTTATGTCATTTTTTTCATTTTGGATTAGGTCTTTTTATGTTAGGTTATTCTTTTTAATTTGGGTTAGGTATTTTTAGGTTAGATAGAATTCCCCCTTTACTCTAATCCATCAGGACATGGGTTTTTACAACCTCTCTAATAAAAAACTCATCATCCCTAAAAATATGAACCAATTACACATCTAGGATCTAATTTATACCAAAATTATCAATTCCTAATTTAAAAACTATAACATATCTCAAATATACACCATTATTATGACGTGTGACTTTAAAAATTTAATTCAAACGATAACATACTAAATCCTCAATACCTAAGAGGTAACTAATATCCAAAAAAATATTACATAAACCAAAAAAATATTGCATCATCCTACATCATAATTTATAAGACATAAAATAAAATCACTATAGATTTAACTTTTCCTACCTACGACTAAATTTTTGTTTATAAAAAAATTACACTTCAATATAGTTTCACCAAAGTAAAATTACTGTTTAAAATTCCCAAAAAATTTTATTTCAAATATATATTATACCTCAAAATCAACTTAATTTAAAATTAAATTTTATAAAAAGCTCTCCCAAATTACATTACAAAAAGTAATCATTTCAATTTACCCACCCCTTTTCATAATTAATTCTCATTCAAAGAATAATTTTAGAAAACAAATTTATTTATTAAAAACTAAATATTTAAAGGTATTTAACCCATTTCAATAAATTTTATACATTTAAAAAAAGTCATAAAAAATATATCTTTAGTTTAAAAGGGAATTTCTAGCCTTATATTTAAGGGATTCATGAGAATAAAAATTAAATTATAGCATGAAAATCTAACTAAATGGGGAATTTCTATCCTTATGTATTAAATTTTAGTATGAAAATATAACTATTTATGTTTTTATACTTATTTAAAATCCAAATAAAATGAAATGAAAACTTTAGTAACAATATAAATATAGATATCATTTATATTCATGTTAAAGTACCTCGTGCGTCTCATACCCAAGGATTGTAGTGCGCCCCAAAGTGTAAAAATATTTCATAAAATATTTTTTCCTTTTTTTTTTCTGATGCATCCTAAAAAAAATTGAATAAAATTAATAAGAATTAAAATTTCAATGAAAACCATTAAAGATTAAGAATACCTTAAACTAATTACTCTTATAACATGTGATCATTTCTTAATATTGTGTTGTTGGACAATTAGGGCATATTGGTACACCCTCTAAATCAGAACCGAATCTTATCTTCCTACCAATATATAACTCGTGCTTATATGATCACCACAACTCCCCAAAATCCATCAATCATGTGACCTTATAAGCTTCACTATCAGGGAAGTTAAATCGATGCTTCAATGAACATGTTAATTCATATAAATATAATAATAATATAGATATCAATTTAATAAATTTTCTTACCCATATCTCCACCCATGATTACTCATTGATATCATTACTAATATTTTTCTATGATATTGGTTTCATCGGAATAATATCATTGTACTTGGATAAAGTTTCCATAAAACTTATACACCCCCTAGAATATTTACATATCATTTGATTGTATTCATTGTAATCTAGCATTATTTTTGTTTTAAGATTCTAGGATTCATTCATACAGGTGCACCCACATCATATATTAAAAGGTACCTCTTAATAAGATAAAAACAAAAAAAGAATAATTAATTAATAGTACAATAAGAAAAAATGATGTGATATAATTTGGCCCACTTTTATTAAAAAAAATCTGATATAGGCTGAACATTAAGTTATGATGGATCTGTGGGATGTCTTAGATTAGCAAACTCTAAAGGATGTGCCTATTACAATTCATGAATTGGTTTATCTGGATGAACTAGAGTGGAAGATGAAATAATAGAATCATTATATCCTGGATGGATAGTAGAAAATGGAGGTAGTGTATACATGGTAGGATAAGGATAAAAGGGTTGGGGATAAATCAGAGGATATGAATATGGTATAAGTGGGAAAATCTCTAGAGGTGGAATAGAAATAGAATGATAAAAAGAGGCTAAATAAGATGATAATGGAGGAATGGGTGGGAACATCCTTAGTGGCTCAAGTGGAGGAAGAAAATGTGTGGTAGATGAGGTGTTTGTTGGAGGGTCAAGGTGTGAACAAGTACGATGGGTGCTCCATGTAGATCTGAAATCACTCTTACTCTAAAACATACTAGTAGGCTAATAAGAATTCAAATATGTTTTATATAAATCTCCATAAAAATAATTTGATAAAGAATAATAACATGACATTAAATTTAATAAATAAAAAAATATTATAATTATTATACTCACTAAGGGAACCAAAGGAGGCAACCCTAGCTTGCGAATCCATAAATCATTATCAAATAATATATTTCTTCTAACTTATACAATATCATTCATAATATTCATAATAATGAAATTTAAATTTTTTATAAATAGGTTTTAAATTTTTTTCATACAACTTAGAAGTCAAAAAAGTCATAAAAAATTTCAAAACATGTTTTATAAACTATAATTTAAAACCTTATTATAAATTTTTAAAAACCCATTTTAAACCCATTTTTCTAAATTGAAGTAAATATAATTAAATTCAATGAAAACACATGATACTAAAATAGACATATCATTCAAAACTGATACTAAATTATAGTAATTATAGCAGTTCCAACTTGAGAAACCCACACCAAGTTAAACTGAATGAACTATGAACATACATAGTTGCTTCTATATATTACCCACCACTACTTTAGGTTCAACATCAATTCTCACAATGAGACAATTTGAGTCATCAAATAAAATATTTTTTTCAATACCAATGGGGTCACCAATGTTTTCAATTTCTTCCCCACCATCATGAAAAATATGTCTTGTGATTACTTCAATAATGACACTGTAATTAGGTCTTATATGATCTTTCACATAAGAACCCTATTTTTACATTGATACCAAAATATATGGTTCATTGGTATCTAGGAATCGATTCATGTTAATAACACTGAATCTATATTCATTAATAAATGCACCATGCCGTGTTATTGGATCAAAGTATTAACGTTTCATTATAGTGACTCGACCATGAGAGTAGTAATGCAATAACAATATTTTATAAAAAATTCAATAATATGAAACATTTTAATATAGAGTACTACTATTTGATGCATTAGAATAATAGTCTATTGTTGTATTTAACATAACTCTATCATGTTGTGTTCTCATTTTCACCACTCGATCAGTTGTAAAAAATTTATACCCATTGATTATTAAATATTTTCATTCACAAACCAAAGAATTGGGACCAAAATCCAACACTATTAATTCTTGAGAGACAGAGTCAAAAGGTAAAATAAATACCTAAAATATATATGAATAATGAAATTAATAGAATATCTATATTTTAAGTTAATTAAATTAATGGTGATACCTTTTATTTTAACCAAGCAAGAAAACCATTTCTATGAAAAGCCTCTCTCCTTATTAAAGTTAAAGACCAATGAACTCTAATTATAATTTTTTTATGTTCCCTATATAAAGTGATAATAAAATTTTAAGGTATATGTTAAATTCCATAATATTAGATAAAATATAAATATTCAAATTATTTAATTGATATAGTTATAAAATAAACCATAGTTAAAAAAGACTATACAATGTGCTATATCCCACTCTTAAAGGCTCAATGTAGCCAATGTATATGACCTAATAATTACTCCTATTTAAGGAAGAGATGGAAAAGAGGTCTCAATTTCCCCATACTACTCATAATCATTTCTCATTGGCTGATTATTTCATTTTCTCACATTAGATAAATACATTGAACAAGATTCCATACATTCTTGATTCAGATAACCCTTCATAATGGAAACTTTAGGATGATTATTGTTTTAGAAATAAGATTTAATTTTGAACATGTTCCTTTTAGTAAGATAAATCCACTGAAAAGAAATGGGCCCTAAAATAAGCGTTTCAATTGGAATATAAATTGTTAAATGCATCATGCAAGTGAAAATGATGGATGAATTTTTTTCTAACTCACACAAAACTAATGGTTCCTCTTGCTGCATTTTTATTAAGAAATACTTGGATAACTTTTTAGAACAAAGGTCTCCATAAAAATGGCACAACTGAATCACCATCACCCTTAAATTATTGTGTAAAAAATGCTAGATTGATATTGGAATTAATTCATGAAGTATTATGTGATAATCATGATTTTTTAGGGATTTTAGTTTCAACTCCATTATATTGAATAATTTAGACATATTTATGGAATAACCATAAATAAACTTGATATTATCCAATTATTCTAGAAATTTATTTTTCTCTAAATGACTCATTACATAAGAATCACAAGGAACTTTCCATTTTTTTACCGATACACACATGATGAAGTTCTGGTTGAACACCCCTATCTAACAAGTTCCAGAGAGATCAAAAGTTACCTTTAGTATTCCCCTTGATATTTAGAATAATTGAAAGAAACATTATATATATATTTTTCTCAATGTGAATTACATCTAAACAATGACATAACAAATTGGTAGACTAATATGGAAACTCAAAAAAGATTCTTTTCTTTTTACAAATATAAGTAGATTGAGTGTCAAAATTCTCCCTTGTTTTTGTTTTCATTTGACCTTTCCCTAATAAAAAATTGAAATCTTTAAATTCATTAAGAAAATTAGTTCTTGGCATATATTAAGGTGGCTATTAAGTGTCAATAGTATTATCAAACCTCTGACGCTTCTTCCAGTATCGATGATCCATTGGAAAGAATCATCACTACCCCATGAAATTTAATTATGATGATATTTAAGTATTATTAATCATGTATTATTCATAAAAATAGGATATGATATTTTACCCTTCATTCTCTAACTAGACACCATTGTATAATAAGGGAAATCATTTATAGTCCAGGGAAGGGAAACATGTGTCTGAACTATATTTTTTGAAGAAACATCGAATCTGTGCACACCCATATCCCAAAGATGCTTCAACTATCTTATTAAAGGTTTCATGTAGATTTATATATCATTGCTAGGATAATATGGTCCATATATTATTATACTTAATAAATATAAAGTTTTTTTCATACACATACATAGAGGAATATTATAAACACAATTAAAAACTAGACACATGTTGTGAGCAGTATGCATCTTACCAAATAGATTAAAACCATCACAAAAATAGACCCAATATGACATTACAAACCTCAGCTACAAAATCAGGATGTTTTGCATAAAATTCCCACCATTCTAATCCATCTGTAGGATGAAACAAATCATCTTTATCTTTAATTCTCTTAGCATTATGCTATCACATATTGGTTGAGATTTCTAAATACATGAATAGATTTTGAATCTTGGAAATCAATGGAAAGTGCCACATGACTTTATGTGGAACATAAGATGGTGTTCCATCTTTATTTTCCTTCCATTGAGATATTACACATTATTTATAGTCATTAATTTCTGCTACTTCATCCCAAAATAAACTATAATATTTCATACAATCATAAATTTTATTAGTAGAAAATCAATGATGCTTAATTAACTTCCATGCCTTATAATGATTTGAGGGAATATCTACACCATCAAGAATAAATTCCTTAAAAAAGTTAACAATATAATCAATAGCAGTATTATAAATTCCATACATGTTTTTTCCATGATATAACCACATTAAAAATTCAAACTTTGTCATTTTAGTACATTCCGGATATACAAGTGTTTTCACATTATCTATTTTTTTTCACTCTATCAACATAATCATATTCATTATTTTCATCATTTGTATTTATATAATTGTATTATTTCACTGACATAATATCTCTCTAAAGATGATGCACAAAATGGAAATTGATCAAATATCAAATTCTCCATACCACTTCTTTCTTTCTGTTCATAAACAGTAAAATATTGTCTCATATCTCTATTTCAATACCAAACATAATAGTTTGTTTGAAATAAAACTATTATTATATGCTAGATAACTTCTTATTAACTTAACCATGGTATTACAACACAATTATAACATGGATACTTTATATGACCTCTATATGAAGCATTTTAAATGAAAAACCTAAAAAAATATCCAAATTATTTTCATACACGATTGAAATCCAATCAGTATGATACATCTATATTATATCAATTCTATTATCAAGAAAAAAAAAGTTATATTCAAATCAACAGTTTAAACCATAATTGTAAAATTCATTACAAATAATTTTAATATAAAATTCATCAAAGCATACTAGTATCTAGAAAAAAACAATAAAAATAACATATTCTACAAGAAATTCCTACAAATAACGAACCAAGGTGGGTATCCCAGACATTTAAGAATTAAATATAATGGTGGATAAATTGAATAAATTTGAGATACTATAATGTACCACCCAAGGTTTTTACTATGAGGATTCAATCAATAAGATCCAAACAAAGGAAAAACCATAATTTCATTAAAACAAATTCTTACTTTCTAAATGATCACAATACTACGAACATCCCAAAATACATTCCAGAGTTTAAAAATAGAATAAAAGGAGTAAAATGATGGTTTTTAAAAATATGGGAGTGGAAAAAATACCTTTGAATATCTACTTTTTAAACATTAATATCTATAATATGGTAGGGACATTTTTTTATTTGGATAATTTAATCTATAATTTATTTTTTTAGATATCCCAACCAACTAAAAAGATGACTGGTATTTAGAATTTTTAATAAATATGGATCAGAATGCCCAAAATAGCCACATTAGAAACACACTAATTGTTTCATCCATTATCTAGGAGTGAAAATTTAAGGAGATGTCTTCCATGATTTAGGTTCCCCCAACTTATGCTCTTCAGTAAATGGGGAACCTTTACTATCCCTGAAGAAGATAGATCTCCCACCCTACTTGGGTTGTGAGGAACCCATAGAGGGTCATTAATTACCCATGAGATCAATCAGTTTATAATTTAAAAACACAAACCCCAAATCACTAAATCTATAATTAATTATTATAGGATCATGAAAGTATAAGGTTGATCCTATAAATAAAAGGATGTATATTACTGAATTCAATAATTAAAACAATAAAATAATGCTTGAAAGAAACAACCATTTAAAAATTAAAAGAATATATATTGATTATGATTTAAGAGAATAATAGAAAAATGAAAAAATAGGTATGAGACATATAATTTTGAGGTTCATGTTCTAGTGATTGTAAAAACGTCATTAATTATTATTTTCATTAGAATTATATCTAAGTCACCCCTCCCCTATCTGGGTGATTTAATCTCACTCTCTCATAAATTCACCTTTTTAATGGTTATATAATTTGGCTAATTAGTGAGAATGGTAATGAAAAACCATTTTTAAATGTAGATCCTATCTTACCCAATGGTTATAGTGAAAATAGTATTCTAGTAACTGCATTATATAACACTCCCTTAATAAAAACGCAATTGTCATATAATGAAAAATAATTTAGAGAGGGAGGTAATACAATTGAATGTGACACACAACATGAACTAAATAAAAACCGTAGACACACTAATATAGTCCCCATTTAATCACATGTTAGGAAGAAATAAATATCACACACTTATTATATCTATGTTAGGGTGATGAAAAAAATGAAATTAAATATATATAATATTTGATAGAGCATAAATATGGAGGATTTTATCCATATATCATAAATAAATATTTAATTATTTATTTGATACATTATTTAAAAATAAAATATGGAAAAATTATCAAGGATATACAACCTTTATAAAAAAACTTCAATCACATTCAACCCCCAAGAAATGATTTAAAAAATAATTAAATTCTAATTTCTATGTTTAATTATTAGATTTATAATAATAAACCTCTATATATCTAGCCTTATATATTCCCAAGGATAAATATTTTTAATCACATTTATCATTACAATTTAATCCCCTTTCTCATTTACCAATAAAATTGATGATAATTACTTTAACATGCCTGTTTTATTTTAAATTTGAACATGGATTTCATGGTTAGAAGATATGAAATTCCTTCAATAAATTCACAGATATTGTTTTTTTATTTTCATGTTGACTAGAGCTTCGTGACATGAATATAAACCATGTCATGACCTATGCATGGCCATCCATTCTTCATGATGCATCTATTTTCTTCTTGGCATGAAAAAATAAAATAAAAAATAAAATATTTTATTTTCATGAAATCTAAATTTTGAGGTTCAGTGGGAACCCTCTCACTAATAAAGACACAAAAAATTCCAACCAAACTAAAAAAAAATCCAAAATATCACAAGCAGCATACCTATACTCAAACAACCACACACACTACCACTCTAAGGAGCAGTGGTACAAAAAAAATCTACAATTCTATAAAAAATAGGGAAACCAAAAAAAGCCATGAAACCAAAAGAACATCAAACCACATATAATTTTTGTAAAAGATTTGTAATGGTTTACTTATTGGTATGAACAAAAATACATAAAGTCTCGAATATAAAAACATGAACAAAAAATCACTAAATCTATATTTTACTAGTATATAAATATGAATGTATTAGATCAATCACAAGAAGAAATAGATAAAAATGAAAAAAATACTCAAAAAAAGAGTAGAAATATTCAAAACTCACTAATGTAATGTTGAAGAAGATATAAATAATTTTTTTTGGAATAATTGGAGATTGCCAGAAGAGATGGGAGGCTACCACTTTCTTGGGTGAGGGAAATTAGGGCAGGATCATGGGTGAATGGTTGGGGGGGGGGGGTCTGGAATCCACTCTATATGTGAAAAGGTTATACCAATAATTTTTAAAAACCATTGGTATATCCCAACCTATACCAATAATTTAAAAAAACCATTAGTATAACTTTATCTATGCCAACAATTTTAATGAACCGTTGGTATAACCTAGATCCAGGAACTCTATACCAACATTTCATTAAAACTATGGGTATAGAGGTGTGAGGATAGCCTCAATTTCCATTAGTGTACACTGGGGATATGTTCTTTTGAAACTATCTACCTAATTTCTATGGATGTATTATGATCATGATTTTGTTTCAAGTATTGAATTATCTGTAAAATCATCATTCTATATGGTATGAACATTATATTTTACCTAACTTATATTGGATGTTTTTTTTGAGAAAGTTTTATATTATATTGATATGGTGAAAATTATTGGTGTATTATATATATTTACCTCAATTTGGATGATTATAGGCATGTTGACTATGTATTATTTAACTATCCACCTTATTTATAAGTATATGTTATGATCATGTTATCCCTTTATTGAAATGGTGAAAAGTATTTATATTCTTGAAGATTATTGTTTGATAACACAAGTTGATCATGTATTGATATTATGTATTCTTCATTATATAGATAACTATGTTTTTTATTCTAAAAAAGGTTTCTTAAGGACTAGTATGATATTTTTTGATTGAATATTATGATTAATGCATTGGACTTAAATAGGTGACAGGTGGGGTATGACATTATATATCCCATCGATGCATTGATAGGTCTCATGAGACAAAACATGTTGGGTTTTAGTGCATGACTCTTCCCATAATAGGATATTATATTGGCATAAATCTTTGATAGTTGGATGTATTGACTGCGGTCTTGATAATAAGTAAAGTGTCTTAGAAAAAGGACTCAAGAACAGGGTTTTGATGCTTGAAATTATGAATTCCATCAATATTATTGATATCCATGTTTTAATTTTATTTTCATTGATATCACATGAGCCTAGTTTCAAGTTTATTATGGATTCATGTTATTTACCTATTCCTGTCATAATATTTATGACATGTTTATGACATAATTTTTATAGTTATATGTTTCCCTTACTATGTTTTTGAGCTCAACCCTTATTATATTTTATATTTCCCCAGGTTATGGAGGAAATTAGTATAAGTGACATGTTTCCTAAGATATAATTTAGGAAATAATTTGAGGGAGACATTGAAGACATGTCATGAATTAAGTAGTTTCACATATAATGGTAGAATTTTCTATTTGATACAAATAACATGGAATATATTGTTTTATGTAGTGCCTTAATCATCTAAATATCTAAACCTAAAAAGATCTTTTAGATATAAGAGATAAAACAATCATTTTGATTTCTTAATTAAGGTTTTTTTATCCATGATTTTATAGCCCATATCAATAAATTAATGTAATGTATGTGTTTATAAGTACTAGATTTGGGAATGTGGGTCTGGGGTGTTAGAGTTGGTATCAAAGGAAAGATTTAGATAACTTTAGAAATTAGTATATTTGTTTAAGATAATGTAATTATTGAAAAGTTAAGGTTGATCACAATTTCCAAGGTATAGACAACCCTTTAGAATAATGTATGATTTGATGCTAAGGTAATAATGCACATGTTATTTGAGTATTAGGGTTAGATAACCCTAGTAAAAACTATAGGAATAAGTCTAATTATTGGATAATATCATGTTTTTTGGTTAAATAGAGATTATGAAGTTTTTCCTCACAAAATATACCTGTATGGATACTAGAAAGTGGATGTGGGTGGGGCATAGATACACCTAGGTGTAATCTCCCCGAAAAGGGTTAACTAAGAATTGACTCAATAATCACTATGATGCAAAATGATTGGTTCTAATATGGAAAACTTGGAAATAAACTCTTAGGGGATATGATTTGGTCAATAAAATTATCTTTATAAACCATTAATAAGTATTTAAGAATAATGATAATTAATTAGGTTAGAGAACCTAATAGAAAAAATGACCATGGATAACTAAGGATTAAATAATTAGAGTCACAAGATGATCTAAAAGTATCATATGTTAAAACCAAAGGTGTCACAAGGGAAGTCATATTATGATTAATTTTTTCGTATTCACATTTTGAAAATTATCATAAGCATTTTGTTTTTAGTATTTGGTTGAAATAGGATCACGAAGATGAAGGTGATAAAGTTATGTTCCATGAAACCACTATGTCTTATAACCGAATAAGGGAGCATATATAAATGGTTTATAATTTGATTATATGCATATTATGATGGAAAATGAGAGTTTCCTAGGATTACTTATGGTAGAGAGGTTGATATCATAATATAAATTAATTCTTGATACACTTATCTTTTTTAATTAGTGAAGTGATATTTATCAGTGACATTTTGGTATATTCTAAGTGTTATTAAGGATTATGTGTGACATCTAAGTATAATTATTTAGTATTTTTACTTTAAAGGTATATTAACATATATTAAATGGTATTAATAACATTTAAAAGTGATTTTATGAAAAGTTTATATTTTTTGGGATAACTATTGGGAAATAAATGATTAAGGTATGGATAACTCTTATGTTTAATATACACATAATGTTGAGATAATAAAGGGTGGTTTTATTTTGAATAAGTATGTTATATATTAATTGGTAACCATGGTATTGATAATTAATTCATGATATTTTTGGGTATGTTCATCTCATTTTTGGGATTATAATATATAGTGACTAGTGCATGGCTTATTAACTAGTGGTTTATACTATTTAACTGTTAAAGATAGAGCTAAATTTTAGAGAAATATATAAACTCATTATGGTTTATTATCTTGGAGCATAAAATCGTTTTGGTAAAGTTATGTTTTTGAGAGTATATGATTAGGGTATATACATACTTGGGTATAAAATTGTAGTAATGACTAATGTTTTTTAAGGAATGATATGTCAGATTTTGAGAGTATATATTTTTATAATTATCGGGTTTAGAAAATTTTAAGAATGTTCATGGTAATTTGGATCTATATTTTGAGAATCATGTTAAGAATAATAAGATAAAACAACTCAAAGTAACCTAGGATGAACCAATAATGATATATAAGATTGATATTGGTTGAACTGAGTATGATAAAAGTTGAATTGTAAGAACTATAGGCTAACATGATAGTCTTATAAATTGAGACATCTTGAGGTTAAATTTTATTGTGGTTATTTATGATAATTATATTATAAAGATATTCACTCATGATAACTCTTTTGGTTTTTGTAATGGATGGAACTCTAAGTAACCATGTGTGAAAGGGATAATGCGAAGACTACCTCAATGAATAACACAAAAAAATTGAAGTTGGTGTGAGAAATATTATTATTATTCCAAAACAGCTATAAAAAATATGATTAAAAATTTGAATATAGTCAAAGTACCAAAAACACCAAAGTATATAAAGATAAAGTCTAAAAAAAGATAAAGTGACAAAGGTCATATGACTCACAAGTGTAAGGAAAAGATAGAATCTACAAAAAATTATTTATTAAATTGTAAGAGAGTTTGGAATTATATGAAAAAATGTACCAATCAAAGGGACAACAAGGGAAGTAGTAAAAAAAATACATGTGAACAAGTAGAATCCTATGATACTACTAATAGTATATCATATAGTAAGTTTTCACTCAATATTTTCTAGTATCCTATGTCATATAAGTCTTCACCGACCACTGGATATTGAATTATAAAAACCCCTAGTCGTATGATTACAGTATAAATTATTTTATAGATATGAGGGAATTTATTCCTTATAGATATAGATAAAAATACCTTATTATAATTATATATAAAATTAATAATGGTTTAGATCCATTTATAAAGTGCTTAAAATAATTTTTTTCACATAGATAAACCTATTTCCACACCCTAAATAAACCCATGATCATCTAGTGGTATATAGTTAATTAGGAATTACCTATAGGAATTTATCTATTTTAATGAGAAAAATTGTAAGGACACAATTTATTTAGTAGGGGGAATGTAACATCCGGAAATTTTAATACATGATTACCTTTAAATAAGTTAATTTCTTCAAAATCTTTCTCTGCACGCAACACCGAACATAAATGAAACCAGAAAATATTTAGATAAAATATAAATGATTAAAAAAGATACTTAAAAAATACCTATTTAATCAGAGGGAATGAATAAGAGTAACCTATTTTTGAAATATATTTAGATGGAAGATAAAGGATACCTTAAAAATGAATGAAATTCCATTAGTTTTTCAAAAATTAGTAATAAGATCATATATTGTTTAATTTTTTTTTCTATAAAATTGAATTTTATGAGATATACATTTCTATTTTAATAAAAACATAATTAATGGTAAATTATGTTTGATATTAATAATTTGTCAACACTAATTTATCTATTATGTTATATGAAATAATAAAAATATCTATTAATATTTTAAAATTTCATTTTTTGATAAAAACACTTTTTCATTATATTTTATGATTTTATTCAAAAACCAAATTTATAAATTTTATAATTTTAAATTAATAAAATTAAATTACTTTTTTAATTCCTCATATAAAAATTGTCTTAGTATAAATTTTTGAGCATTTTCTAAAAATGTTGTTTTTTAATCAAAAAATGAAAGATTTAAAAAAAATTATAATTTCCAAGATTTTACCACTATGTAAGAATAACCGAGAAGATTTAGAAACCATTAAAATAATTAGATATCTAGTTAAGGAATAAAATTATACATTTTTAAGTATTATTTTTAGATATAAAACCTATTCGAAACATTTTTTTAATTAATTAAAATGTTACTTTAATATAGAAATTATTTTTAGTATTTTTCTTTAAAAGAAATTATTTTCCAAATAGATTCAATTTTTTCTTATTTTTAAAGCCTCATACCATTTATATGATTTATAATAAATCAATTTGTGTCATTAAAATTATTAACCATGATAATTTTATCTTATATATATATATATATATTTAAATCTTAAAAATGTTATCTTTCAAAAAACTATTTTTACGTGATTATGTGTATTTATTTTAAAATTTTCTTTTCATACTTTTAGAATTTTTATTTGAAAAAACGATTTTAAAAATTTAAATTAGAGGTATAAAATTATGCAAAAAATTAAATCTTAATCATTTCATTAAAATTAATTATTAATGCTAGCAATTAATTACCAAGGTAAAAGTAAAATGGGGTGAATTGAGTTTAACCTAGTGTAAAAGACATAAAATTTTTAAAAAACATGCCTAGAAATTAATGGTTGAGATTTTATGAAAGTAACTATCTAGGATAATTGTGTCACTGAGAGGGGGAGGGGGTGAATTAGTGATACATTTTCTTTTATGTTTTCTTGAAACAACCTTTACCACCTATTAAAAATTTCATTCCTTACTGAAAGAAATTCAAACACGCATCCAAAGAAACACAATAATTTTCAAGGTTCACTGTTCAATAAGAATAACTACTTCCTTAGTATAGTTTAGAAATGATCCAATACCACACAATCCACTATAAATCAATCCTTTTGATGAAATACAATGAGTAGGATATACCCTTTCACTTGTGTAGCACTTGAAAGATAATCCAAAAGTGCGTGTGCACCCTCTTAGCACAAATAGGGTAAAACAATGTTTGTGTAACAACTCATGCTACCTATGATTCTTTTCAATTTCCATAAATTTATTCTTTAGAAAACAATTATTTAATTTCTTACTTAGAAGATGGTAAGAACTTCATTGCTTTGATATAGAATTCAATTCCAATTGACAAGTCTGATCTTCTAACTCCAATTCTGTAGATCCAATTACCCAATACGATCGGCCTACTATGATATTCAAATCTGATCGCCCAATATGATAGATGTAGATCTACCCGAATACAATTGATACAATTCATAATTCCTTCTTCCTTAGTTCAAAAATCTTAATACAGAAATCCCTATCCGATTATCTATCCTGATATGATGACTTGCCAAATATAATGACACACAGAATATGATAGACAACTGAATACGATGATACTAAATACAATGATCACTAAATATTATGATCATATGAATACAACATTTCGATCTTATCTCTTCTTCTTTCACTCTTTCTCTATCAAAAACTTATTAAAAAAAGTTTCAATATGGAAAGCCATTTATCTCCCTTAAACTTTATAGATTCACTCTATTCTCTCATGAACAATACCTCCATGCCAAACCTCTCTCAAGTATAATGTACTTTTTACATTTTATAGGTGACCCAAGAGTGGGTTTGGTAGAAATCACAAAAAATATCCCGCTCAATGAAATTCACCAAAATATCAATTTCACTAAATTTCGAGTGCATTTATGACTTCATCAAATCTTCTCAAACCTTCTCGAATATTCTTAAATTTTCATCTCTTCATAAGATTTCCTTTTTCAATTACTATTCCGGATCCAATTTCTTAATTTGAATTCAATTATTGATTATGATTGACTCAATACAATTTCTTATATACAATTATCTGTACCAATTGAAAAGAAACATTATTTTAATTTTAAGCTCCCTCTCAACAACACATCCATCTTTTTTCTTCATATATCTTCTTAATTCACTTGAAATACACAACTTATTCTCTATATATTTTATTGACCCACTTAAACATAAAACAGAGAAATTCAACCCCTTTTAAATGGTTGAATAAATTTTCGATCATATTCTTTTATTTTATTTTCATTCATTGGTCTCAATAAATTATTCCTATGATTATGATGGTTCTTGACCCGATTGAAGAAACAACACATTTTTCCCAAACATTATCGGCCTTTATGAATCCAATGAGCCTATTATGATGGCTTCTCCAAATTTCTTCTTGAAATCTCATGCATATAAATACATTGACGACCAGATACTACAATATTCTACTTTTAATTGAAAGAATTTTAACTTCCCAATTCTCAAAAAACCTCTTTATTTCCTTCTCATCCTGAATACAATCAGGCTGAATCTGATCTTCAACACCCCTTTACTCTTTCCATATAGATCCAATTAATCTATATATGAATGGAAGTATCTCTTTCACTTATTCTTTCTTCTATTAATATTTTATCATAATTTTAATATCTTAATTATTATTTATGAGAATTATAAGATCATAAAATCATCTTTATATTTGATTTATCATAGCCATACAGACTCTGATTATCCCATTACAATCAAACCTTCCATACCAAATTTAGTGTGATTCTGATGACCGTTTACTTAAAGCAATATTCTTCCTCAATATGATCAACCTTCTCATTCCAAATTTAGTGTGAATCTGATGAGACTTTTATTCTAGCCAAATTTACTTGAATATGTTGGACCTTTTCAAACATTATGAGTCTAATTCTAAGAATACTACAGTCAACCCGAATTTCAACAAAATACAAAGTGAGGTGATTTTCCTTTATTCTTAAACTTATTAACAATAATAGACAATATCTTGAATACAATTAGCTTGGTCCTAAAAATATCACCCTTTGTATTTTGTTTTCAACCAAGTTTCATTAATAAATAATCTTTGTATCCTCAAGAAATGGATCACTTATCAATAATTCTAAGCCTACGTGATTTAACTCATTATAGGAAATAAGAATCATTGATAGAAAAACCATGTTGTCCAAAAGAAGTGATTGTGAAAACTTCCTTAGATTTTCTTCCTTTATTTCTCTTCTTCTTAACCTTTCCTAGAAAAAAAACAATTTTTTTATTATAACCAATCCAAAAATTAGTTAGAATAGTTCACACACAATACAATTCTAAATTCACATCTTACCCAAAACTCCCCTTTTTTACATGCCTTTTATGAATAGATTTATGAAACAATTCAATTATCCCCATTTAAAACACTTTAAAAAGGTAAGATGAGAGAGGTGACAGAAAAAAATACCTTAACCTTGATGAGAAAGAGGTTAAAAGCCAATGGTTATCCTTAATTTAGAAAATTATTCCTTCGGTAAAAGTTTTGTGAAAATTTCAGCAACTTATTCCGATGTTGGAACATACTACAACTTTAATTCATTCTTCTTCACATATTATTTGATAAAATGATATTTGATATCAATGTGTTTTTAATGATAATGTTGAACCACATTCTTGGTGATATTGATGTTACTTTTATTTTCACAACTCAAGAGAAAGGGTTACTTCACTTTTACAAGTAACTCTTCTAATTGAGTTTTCATCTGTATAAGTCGAGTAGTGGATTGAGTGGAAGAAACATAACCAGATTTAACCATACTAAGAGTTACTAAATTATGTTTCTTTTAATTACATATAACACAATTATTTCCCATAAAGAATACTCCACTGGATGTGGATCTTCTATCATTAGCATTTCCTTCCCAATCATCATCAAAATACCCAAAAAAATAAATACATTATGAGTTATTATATTTGATTCTGAATTATATTATGCCTTTGATATATCTTATAATTCTTTTTACTGTAATTAAATGTGTTTATTTTGTAGCACTCTAAAATATTCTACATAAGGTAATGATATAAACAATGTCTGTTCTTAAGGTAGTGAAATATAATAAACTTCCAATCAGTTTTTAAAATTATTTCCGATCAACTTATTTTCCTTCTTTATCTTTTTCAACTTTGTTTCCATTGAAATTGGAGTGGAAAAAGGTTTTGAGTTTTCCATACCAAAACTCTTTAGAAGTTCCTTAGTATACTTTTATTGGAAAAGAAATACATGTTTCTTATTTTGTAAAATTTTTAATCCAAGAAACTTTTTCATTTCCCCCAGCATGGAAATTTCAAAAACATTTTTCATCTCTTCAGCAAATCTTTCACAACTTCTTTCATCATTTCCAACAAAGATAATTTCATCAACATAAAAAATTATGATGAGAGAATAAACTTTACTTTCTCTAACATAAATATTTCTATAAAATATTCCTTTCTTGAAACTCACCTTCCTTATGAAATTATCCAATTCGGAATACTATTCTCTCAAAGCTTGTTTTATCCCATATAATGCCTTCTTCAATCTGCACACATAACTTTAATCTTTCCCAAAAACAAAGCCACAAGGTTGTTAAATGTAAACGTCCTTATCAAGATCAACATTCAAGAATATAAATTTAACATCCATTTGAAAGGTCTTGTAACCTAGTTCTATAGAAATAGTAAGAAAAATTATGATTGTTTCTAATATTACCACTGGAGAAAAGGTTTCATCAAAATCAATACCTTAAATTTTTTAATACCCTTTTCACACTAATATTTCTTTGTTTCTTATCACTCAAAATTATTCATTAATCTTGTTCTAGAAAACCCACTTTGTGCCAATAATTTTTTTGTTTTCCAGATTGGGTATGAGTTCTAATTTTTCATTCTTTTTAATCTAATACAGCTCTTCATTCATGAACTAAACCCATTTTTGGATACTCAAAAGATTCTTTTAAATCATTTGGATCCACTTTTGAATACAAATAAGAACGTGTAATAGTATTTTTTGTTCCTCTTGTTTTGACCTTCTGATGTTGATCCCTAATGATATTATAAGCTTCCACTTATTTTATCATCCTAGGATGATATTTCCAAGTATCTTCCTCATCACTAGATATATCTGAGTCTAATTATTCTTCTTGATAAGGATTACAATTGTTTTTATCCTTATCAGATTTTTTTTCAAAACTTTCCTTACCCTACTCAACTTCCTTATCTTTCCAAATACACTTGTCTTCATTAGATCTTTCAATTAAATTCACATAAACTGAATCAATAATTCTTCCTATTTCTTTTTTAAAACATATATATCCTCTTCATTCTAGAGTATATCCATTAAAAATTCCATCTTCACCTTTATCCTTAATCTTTCCATAGTTTCCACCTTTCTTCTTTATAATACATGGACTCCTAAAAACTCTTAAGTGTTTCAAGATTGAAGTTTTCACATAAAAAAATTCAAATAGATTTATACCTAATCTTGTCTTGTAGAAACATCAGTTTTGAATATAAATAGCAGTACTCATGGTATACCTCCAATAATAATGAGAAATTCCATGTTCAAGTAACATAGTTTTCCCCATTTCCACCAAACTTCTATTCTTTCCTTCAGAAATCCCATTTTGTTAAGGAGTGTATGGGGAAATATACTAATTCCTAATTCCATGATTTTCCAAGATAAATTTCAAATTATTCACTTCTGTATTCACCACCATTTAGTATTCTCAACTTCTTCACTGAATACTCACATTATTTTTTAGCTTTTATTCTAAAAATTTTAAACTTTTTCAAAGATTCTAACTTATGTTTCATATACATAATACAATTGATACAAGTAAAATAATCAATGAAAGTGATGAAGTACTTATCTTTATTTGTTTATTGTTTTCTTATTGGACCACAAATATCATAATGAATAATCTCTAGGGGTTGTTTTGAACAAATATTAACTTTCTTGTGAACACCATTTGTAATATTTCCTTTCTAGAAAATAGAGAAACACCAATATATTCTTCTTAGAAAATCATTAATCTATTGGACACTATCTCATTTTTGTATTTTTCTCATGTTTCTTTGACACATGTTTCTTAGAATTTTATTCCACAATTGATTCTCTTCCTCCATACTCATGTAACAAGAGTTTTATATTTCACTAACCTGAAACAAGTTTCCTTTTGTATGTTAGCCTCTCATAACAATATTTCCATATTACTCACTTTTCACAAAAAAACCCATCTTTTTTGAAGATAACTTTGTTACCCTCACCACATAATTGTGAAACACTTAGAAAATTGTGTTTCCTCCCATCAACATAAAATGTTTTTTGGATTTCATCTTTTCTTTCCCAATGATGGATAATCTAATACGTTTGATTTTCAAGGATTTATCATTAAAAAATGCCACTTTTACTTATTTAAATTCTTTTACATTCTTTAAAAACTTTAAATATCCTATCATATAAGAAGAACACCCACTATCAAGAATACAAGGTCATTCTCCTTTTGTACTTTTCAATGTAGTTTCAACAACAAGAGCCTCTTCTTCTTTCTTTTATTTATTTACTTTTAGATTATAAGAATTGATAAGAATAATTTTTTGTGCTAGTAACAATACTAGATTTAATTTTTCAAGGTTTTTAGATTATTCAAATCTTTCACAAATAGTTTCCAAAGGTTGGAACCTATTTTCAATCTTTACACCAACCTTCTCAGATTTATTTCAAATATCCTTCTCAAATTTCTTTTTTGAGGGAATTGAATCCACTCAACCTTTTCATTTCATAACCTATAGATTAATAGTAATTTTGTTGGTTAAAAAAACAAATATTATCCATGTGTCCTAATCCACCACAATACTAGAAATATTTATATAAAGAGTATTTTCCTCTAAAACTTCCATATTGATCAGAATAATAAATCTATTTCTCAAAAACCTTATTATATTTATTTTATGATACACCAACCTTTCTATTTTATATTTAAATCTTCCTTTTATTTTTAGATTTATCAAAACCAAAAGTATTGGAGACTTTTCTAGATTTAATATTTTTAGAAACTTTTTAATTCACAACTTTTTTTGGTTTTGGACACATACACAACTTTCTCAGATTTCCTCTTTTTAGAAAAACTTCCATATTTATTATCACCCTTTAAAGGTAACTTTTGTTGAACCTTCTCAATTTTCTCATTAAGAGAACTTTAAAAAACTTTAGAGATAGAGTTTTTGAAACTTTTATTCCTCATTTCAGCTTTAGATAACTTTTTTTGGACAAGTTCCAACTCTTCTTTTTTTCTTTCAACTTCACTTCCAAATGCTCATTACGATTCTTTTCTTCCTAAAGATAATTTTTCAAATCATCAATTTATTTTACCATCTTAAAATTATCATCATAAAAACATTATTTATTTCTTATAGAGGAATATTCATATTCTAACTCTTTGTTTTTCTTTTCAATAATTCTGATATTTCTTAGACATTATTTCAACTCTTATTTCAAATGAAATTCAAGTTGAGTTTCTTATTCCTTAGAACTTCTACTTCCAAATTCTTTATCATTTAGTATTATAATAAAAGTATTCTAAATACCATAATCAATATATTTTTAAGATTCAACTTCAATTTATTATTCTAATTCATCTTTATATAAGAATATGCTTCTTTTGGAATTGAAGTATTTTCTATCTTTCCCTGTGGATTATGATTTTCCTTTATATCCTGGTTTCTTCTACAATCTTCTTGGCCTTCTTTCTTCTTCATAACCATCCTATTATTTCTTTCTTTGAGGATAATTAGTCACAAAATTCACAGTGGATCCACATTAAAAAAATTTAAAGGGAGGTTTTCCTTTGTATTTTCCTAGACCTATTTTCACATTTTTAGAAAACAAGGATAATATTTCATCAAAATTTTTACATACCTCATTTTCAGAATTAGATTCACCAGCTTCATCTTCAATAAAAATATTATTTTAATTTTATTTCTTAGCCTTGAAATAAATTTTTCTATCATCTTTTGTTTATATTCTCATAGCTTTCTCCTTTATCATTTCATAAGTAATGAGAGTGATATACAAATAATCTAGAGATAATGTTTCAGGATCTCTATCTTTCTATTAAGAAAATTTTGCACAAGACTTGTTAGGAAGGATTCTCAAAAATCTTTTCAACAATTATATAATTATATATCTTTTCACCAAGACATATAATAGTACTATAAATATAATTCACCCTAGTAAATAAGTTTTCAACAATTATGTATTCACCCATATTCAAATATTCATACTTTAATATATGAATTTGTAACTTTTACTTCTTCACTTTTTTATTTCCTTCGTATATGTTTTTAAATTTATCCCATATACCTTTGGCTATGGATAATCCATTAAATATAATGAATTCACTTTCATAAAGTTATGATAATAAATAATTCTTGGCCCTTCCATTATTCTCAAGATTCTTTTTATCAATAGATGTAAGTGGAACTTTATAATTAATAAGAGGAAACCCATCTGTTGCAGCTTCAAGAACATCATATCCAATAGACATAAGATACAAAAACATTATATATTTCTAGATATGATAATTATTTCCATCGAAAACTAGAATAACTTTACTATTTACACAATTCAAATTCTCTATAAGTAAAGAATAATAGAAGGGTACCTGGCTCTAATAACACTGAAAAGTGCCTATTCAGGATGATTGTGTCACTGAGAGGGGGAGGGGATGAATTGGTGATAATTTTTATTTTATGTTTACTTAAAACAACCTTTACCTCCTATTAAATATTTCATTCCTTTCTGAAAACAATTCAAACACACATCAAATGGAATACAATAATTTACAAGGTTCATTATTCAATAAGAATAGCTACATCCTTGGTATGGTTTCGAAATGATCCAATACCACATAATCCTCTAGAAATCAATTCTTTTGGTGGAAAAAAATGAGAAGGATATACCCTTTCACCCATGTAGCACTTTGAAGACAATCCAAAAGTGCGTGGACACCCTCTTAAAACAAATAGGGTAAAACAATATTTTTGTTACAACTAATGTTATTTGTGTTTATTTTCAATATACACAAATTTATTCTTTGGAAAAAAATTCTTAAATTTATTAACCAAAATATGGTAAGAACTTCAGGTCATTGATATAAAATTAAATTTTGATTGACAAGTCTAATATACTCACTCTGATTCTATAGATCTGGCTGCCCAATACGATCTTCCTACTTCGATCTTAAAATCTAATTGCCCAATACATTAGATGTAGATCTGCTAGAATACAATTAAGAAACTTCATAATTACTTCTTCCTCAGTCCAAAAATCCTAATAAAAAAGTCTCGATCCAATTATCCAGCCTGATACAATAACCGGTTGAATACAATGACAAATAGAATCTGATAGATAACTGAATACAATGATCACTAAATATGATGATCACTAAATATAATGATAATATGAATATAACTTTGTGATATTATCTCTTATTCTTTCCCTCTATCTCCATAAAAAACTTCTTAAACAAATGTTTAATATGGAAAAACCTTTCTCTCCCTTAAACTTTGGAGCTTCTCTTTCTTCTCTCATGAATAATACCTTTGTGTCAGAACTCTATCAACTAGAATGTACTTTTATCATTTTATAGGTGATCTAAGAGAGGTTTTATAGGGAATACCAAAAACTGTCCTACTCATACAATTCACCCAAATCTCAATTTCCATTGGATTTTGAGTGCATTTATGACTTCATCAACTCTTCTTAAAACTTTCCGAATCTTCTTCAAATTTCGTCTCTTCATCAGATTTCCTTTTTAATTACTAGTATGGATACAATTTCTCTATCTAATTTTAATTATCGATTCTGATTGGATCAATCCTATTTCTTCAATATGATGCTATGTACTAATTGAAAGTTAATATTATTTGAATTTCAAGCTCCCTCCTGACAACAAATCTATATTTTTTATTCAGATCTTCTCTCGATTCACTTGAAATAAAAAAATTCTTCTTCATATATTTTATTGATACACCTGAACATCAAATAGGGAAATTCAACACCTTTTAAATGGTTTAATAAATTGTTTATCATATTATTTTCTTTTATTTTCATTCATCTATCTCAAGAAATTATTCCTTTGATTACGATGGTTCTTGACCTAATTGAATAAACAACACATTTTTTAGAAATGTTCTCATCCTTTATAGATATGATAAGCCTATTATGATGGATTCTACAACTTTCTTCTTTAAAGATCATGCATCTGAATAAATTGACGATCTAATTCTATAATATTCTACTTAAAATTGAAAGAATTGTAACTTCCCAATTTTACAGAAGCCTCTTTCTTTCCTTTTCATTTGGAGAAAATTAGGTTGAATACAATTTTCAGAACCCATTTTCTCTTTCCATCTAGATCCGATCAATCTGAATATGATTGGAAGTATCTATTTTACTTACTCTTTCTTCCATAAATATTTTATGATAAGTTTCATAGATTACTTTTGATTTATTATAATTACAATATCATTAAATCATTTTTATATTTTATTTATCATAGTCATGCAGACTCCGATTCTCCCATTATGATCAAACCTTCCATACCATATTTGGTGTGAATCCGATGGCCATTTACTTCTAGTAATATTATTCCTCAATACGATAAACCTTATCATTATTTATTTAGTGTGAATTTGATGATACTTTTATTCCAGACTACTTTACCCAAATATGATAGACCTTTTCAAACAATGTGAGTCTGATTCTCCAAATATGATGGTCAGACTGAATTTCAACAAAATAAAAAGTGAGAATTTTTTTATTACTTCTTAAACTTTCTTGACAACAAAATACAGTACCCTGAATATGATCATCTTGGTCCTAAAATTTTTATCAAACAATACATGTTTCCTCTACAACTTTTTTCTAATTTTGATCAATTTAACCTTGAATAGAGTAACAATATTGTTGAAAAATGTAAAGTTGTTCCCAAAACCACCCTTTCCTTCACTTATAAATGGGTAACATATTGAACACTTCAAGGTGAATATTACCTTCAGATTCATAGTTTAGACTCTTCCATTTTACTCTACCTAGAAATACATCCTAATAAAATAATCTCCTAGCCACTCATAGTTATCATAATCCATTCATATTCAAGGAGACATTTAAGGAAAATTCAAGTCCTAGACATGAGTATTATTAGCTACTTAGTTTTTATTCTTAATTTTATTATTTCAAATTTATTCAAACAAAATAAATATAATGACATTAGTATCATTTATATACTATAATGTTATTATATAAAGGGTATTATCATTTTCTATTCATATACCCCATCCCTTAAGAAATACAAAACTAATGTTCGTGCGTTGTGTGAACTACCTCCTTCATGACATAACACATTTCATTTTCCTTATCCACCAAATTGTTGCCCCAGATAATGGATATTTGAATAGTCAAGAGGGGGGTGAATTGAGTTCCTAAAAAATTCTTTGGCCGATAACCACCCTCTTCAGGTATGATCATTCAAAACATTCTCCTTAATAAAAATAGGTAGTGAAAAACAAAATTTAAGGAAAGAGATAGAACATAAGAGATTTATAGTGGTTTAGGGAATATAAATTCCATAATATACTCCACCAATACTATAATCCATGACTTTAGTGACTTTTACTATAAAAACCCTTTTTGTGGGGTTCCTAGTTGAGTTCAAGTGGCTGTCACTTAATACAAAGGACTAATATCTTTCAAATAGGTTCTACTTTTACAAGGCCTATGCTCGGTCTTAAAAAAAACTCTAAAATTGAGTGTAAACAAGATAGAATAAAATAATAACTTTGATAGGAATGTTTTCAACACACAGTCACAAGTAGAAAATGATAGTAGATAAAGATTTGTCCTGAGAATATGATAGAATCTAAGGTATAGATCGATATGATCTTCAGTGGAAATGATAGAACTAATAAGCACAACACAATTTTTTTTGGTTTTAACTATGTATAGGTATCCAACATTTTTGATATGTATACACATTCTATAAAATTATAATCTACAATATCCTTGTCTCTCTCTCTTTAATAGTGACTTACTAGTATTTTTATATCTCATTTGAAATTTAGCATGAGATAATCCTAATGGTAGAGCGATCCATACAATGATTTTGATAAGAATGAATATTAAGGATATGAATCTAGTATTTATAAATATAGGAATTAATTTTGTGGCAATGATGTCAGAAGTCTTCTCATTCTTCATATTTTTCCATTTTCGGTAATTCTTGTACAAACTGATCTTTCCTTAAATGGATAATATCCTTTTGGATGTGCTCTAAAAGCATGAAATAACTTATCAAGAGATCAAAAAAGTAACCATGACATTTTTAAATAGTTATCTCTTCATAAGATACTAATTGGAATTACTGTTTATTATAAGATAATTTTCATAAGATAAAGAAACTCTTCTTCATAAGATAAACTGACTTCAATACCTTGTAAGATAATTCTTTAGAGTAATATAATTATGTTACTATGATTAATCAATTAGCTTCTTCAAATTCCTCTAACTAAAAATATTCTATTAAAAATATAATGTCCTTTCATATTTTCCTTCTTAAAAAACATATATCTTGAGAAACTCAGTCATACTTCATAAGATAAATTCCTATGTAATAGAATAAGTTTTCAACACCTTTTGATTATGATAAAACTGAATATTTTCTTAAATTTCCATAATATAAAATACTTTTGCGTAGATAAAATAGTTTACACAATATAAGATAAACAATTGGGCACATAATGTAAGATAAATTCTTTTAAAAAAATATAGTCTAAAATTCTTAGTATAAACTTGTTAGAATAAAAGTAGGGATTTTGTGAATCATCAAAACACATAACATATAGGTATATTGGAACAACATATTCTTTACAAATTTTATTCCTTTTTGATGATCATAAAACCCATGAGATGGAAAACAAAAATTTCATACAATAATCTTTAAACTTTTTGAAATATAGAAGTTTTATTTTCTTCTCCTCTAGTTTAAAATCATATTTTTTTTGTATTTTCCTTTCCTTATCCACATTTTTGAAATAAGAAAATAATTAAAAAATTAAAAATAAATAATTTTTTGTGTGTTTCCTTTCCTTCTCCCCCTTTTTTTGATATAAAAAAGAAGTAGAATAAGTAATACACTTTATATTTCACACAAACATTAGTAAATAGTTTATGCTACTAATGATGAATAGAATTTTCCATTAAATATAATTCATATGAAATCATTAAAATAGTGTAAGTGGATAATATAAAAAAATATCGAGTATATATAAATAATATAACAACATAACAAGAGTAAATATTCTAGAAAAAAAATTAGAGCTATTAAATCATTAAAAACATTCAGGTAAATAAAATTTAACATAAAAAAAATCGTTTTTAAAAAAAATAATTCTATAAAGTTTGAATATTCCAAATTTTTTTAAGAATTCCATAAATTTGGCATGATTAAAATGTTTTTAACAATTATATAAAGTTAGAATGATTCAAATGTTTTTAAGAATTCCCATACACTGGAAAACCCACTTCACGAACTGAAGAAAGAGTGTATCAACTGATGATCATGAAATGATTTTTCATAGGTGTCTTATTAAAAGATAAGGGATGATCATCAGGTAACAAGGATAAAGGCCAAGGAGAATCAACTGTCACACCAAAAACATCACCCAAATTCAGTAGAGATGATCCAATACCATCTCAATCTTCATGATCAAACCTTACTGGTGTCAATTGGATGTTGAGATAAGCTTGTTGTTCCCTTGAAAAAACAAATTCATCTACACGGGTAAAGGTTATTTTAGAGGATGGTTCTGGTAAAGGTAAAAATATATATTTATAAATACTAAGGTTCTCCCTTTGATATATCTCACAAGGGTCCAATATTTCCTTTAAACACTAAGAACTAGATTGACAGTGATCAATAATTTATGGTACTGGAAAATTTCTTCCATGAATCTGAAATAGGGAATCTGCACAAGCATCAATTATTTTTACCATGTCATTTTTTTCAGTAGTCAAAAGGAGTTTTAAATCCATTCCAAAGACACTAAGATAAATTTCCAACAAAATTCTACATTTCTCTCTTCTTAGTGAAACTAACTATCAGTTTTTTCAAAATTTTAATCTGGAACCACATCATACCAAAAAAAGAGTAAACTTATTTTTCTTCAATTGATACTTGTATTCTAAAAGATTCAACAAAATCATCAGCTTCTACCTCATCTTCATCTTATGATAAATTTTGTTTTAGACTATTAACAACTACTCCATGTATATATTTAACTTTCTTTTCCATGACATCAAAATTATTATCTAAAGAGAAATACTTTTTTTGTAGTCCTTTGATGATAAATCTCACATATTTCTTCACTTGGATTTAATTTTCATTGATTTTAAGAATCTTCTATTTCAACATAGATATAATTTTCCTTGTTTAATTATAAACCGATTCAAAGGATTATTTAGAAATAATTAGTAACATTATCGATTCATCTATCATGAATTTATAAAAATCTTGAAATATATATCTTGAAATAATTTCAAACTATAATGAATCAAGAGCTTTAGTCACCATATCCACATCTTGATATAATTCCATTAGCTTGAAATATTCACCAGAAATATTTTCAATTCCTCTAGTGGATTATTTTGATAATTTTTCTATTATAGACTGAACTAACAACTTTACTTATTAAACATTAGAATTTGATGACATCTGATCCCGAAGAGTTATTAATTCTTTACTGGACTCATTTACTTGGGATTTTATTAATTCCACTTTAGATAATAACTCTGAGTATCTCACTTGAGATTTTTCAGAGAAACTTCTTCTAATTTTAGGAACTTATATATTTACACATTCCTTATGAATAGTATAATGCCTTTCCTATAAGACTTCTATACTTTGTTCACCAACTAATTGTTTCTCCATAGCATCAAATACTTTTTCCACATAATGAGAATCTTGTGATTTAGTTCTTCCAACCCTTATTGTGGTAAAATTTTCCAATTATTGAGAGTGGGAATCGATAATAATAGGGTAAATTATAAGTATTATAGAAAGGGTCCTGTCTTGACCAATAGGAAAAATGCGAGTGATATCCAAGGCTATCCTTTCTTTATAAACTAATACTGGTATAAAAATATGGGAAAGATGTGTACTCTCCTGACAAGTAGTTTTTTCACCTAGTTGAATGCCAAATAATACTCTTATTTTCATTACAATGAGAGTTTCTTTATCATTATAACTCTATCTTATCTCTGTGTTGTGATGTGATCCTTCTATTAACGCTGATATTTCTTTCAAGTGATATGAATCCCTCTGAGTCGATGTATTTTTTACTCCAGAAACCGAGGTTAAGGGAATTGAATTGCATAATGTAAACTTCCAACACAACCCACTTTTTCATAAAACAATTGCACTTAAGGTCATAAAACCATGACAAAGGTTTGAATTACTATCATCTAAGAAAGCTCTAGTGTTTTGAAAAACAAGGGTCAAAATTCTTCTAAAAGTATAAAATTCAAAGACTTGTTCTAGAAATGACACATATATCACAAAATATAATGTTCCAAATTAATACATTTTTATCATAAAAATATGAAGAAAAGTGAAATCTTTAATTTTTTTTCAATAACTCACCATTTCTTTATACTATTCCTGATTTTATAAACTTATTCATCACTTTTATTTTGGGCACTAAATTCTTCACCAACTTCTTTTCAATGTCTTATATTTTTAAGAGAGACTTCATTATCTCTAGTGGAGTGAATCTATCCTTGGAAAACAAGGAGGTACTGGAAAATGGGAAGCATTCATGAGTGTTTTTTAGGGATTTTTCTAACTGAACTGAGGTTATTGAGAGGTTTTTCTTGTTTATTGTTGAAGTAACCAAGTCTTCATCATCACCAAAATGAAATACTGATGATTCATAAAACTCATTGACTTCATTTTTGAATAAAAACATAGTTAAAAGTTCATAAAATATATAATCCCATCCCTAATTATTGATGAATTTATTCATAAACATATCATTCTTGTCCAACCATTGAAAATCAATTGCTTTTACACTTAACACTTTCCTTGAGATCCTTTTTCTTTTTATTCTACTTGATGAGGTACCTTCAGTTATTTTTTATTTTCACTATTCAAAGAGGGTTTAGAAGGTTGGAAGGTTAGGGTTATGTAGGTTTGGGTAGAGAGAGAAAGGGTCCAAAGGTTTGTAAGTCATTTTTTGCATAGAGTTGATACATAATATTTTTTATTTGTGGTAATCAAGGGGTCGCGTAGTGATTTATAGAGTAATTATTGATAAAATTAGGTGATGTGACCTATTTAATATGACTAGTACTCAAAATCACAACATAAAAAGTAAATTAAATAATATAAATAACATATTTACTTTGAATATGAGAAATATGTTATAAAATATTATTTAGTAAAATTAAACATACCTGATTCCAAATTAATGAAATTAAATTTGTCAACAAGGAAAGGTTTGGTAAAAATTTCTTCTAATTGATTTTATATGAAAAAAATTATAAAGAGATATCATTATTTTTTTCATGATTTCTCAATAAATGATTTCTTAAATCAATGTGCTCTATTCCAAAATGGTTTATAATATTTTTTAAAATTTTGGTAGAAATCATGTTATCACATTTGATTGGAACCCAATTAAAACTAAATATAAAATCCATTATGTTGTGTTTTGTTCACAACACTTGTTCACAAAAACTTCCTGTAATAATATATTTAGATTTGATAATTGATAATGCTACAAAGTGTTTCTTATTACTTGACCAAGACACCATAGATTTACTAAAAAATGGAAGGTTCCTGAGATTATTTTTCTATCTATTATACATCCAATAAAATCAACATCTGAGTATGAAACTAAACTAAAATTAAATGTTTTTGAAAAAAGAAGAGAAAGCAATAAATTTCCTTTTAAATATCTTGAAATTATTTTGGCATTATTTAAATGTGATTCTTTTGTATTAGATTAAAATATTGCACAAAGGAATACTAAAAACATAATTCTTGGTCTACTTTAAGTAAGTTACAAAAAAATTCCAATGATTCCTCTATATAAATTATTGCTAATTGGTTTTATAATTTCATCCAAAACAAGTTTGATATTGGAGCTCATAGGAGTTGAGTAGGTCTTACTATTTTCAATTCAAAACTTCTTATGTAGATCAATTATGTATTTTATTTGATTTAAAAATATTTACAAAACATTTTTTTTTGATAAACTTGAAATCCCAAAAAATACTTTAGTTCCCCCACCATACTCATCTGAAGTTATTTTTTCATAAGTTTTGAAAAATCATTGAACAATTTTTTTTTACCTGAAAATAAAATCATATACATATATTTTTACTAACAAAATATATAATAATGAAGTTTTCTTAAATAATTTAGGATATTCCATTCCTACTATAAAGCTATTTAATAAAATAAAATAACTTAACATTTCATACCATGCCCTTGGATCTTGTTTAAGTTTTTATAGAGATTTGATAAGTTTAAACATATAATTTTGAAAATGAGGATCTTCAAAACTAAAATGGTTTTCTATTAAAACTTACTCCATTAAAAATCCATTTATAAAATAATATTTAATGTCCATATTGATATAATTTAAAATTCATATATAATACATATGATAGAAGGATTATAATAGATTCTAACACAACTACATGATAAAAGGTTTCTTCATAATCTATTTATTATTCTTGATTATATCCTTTGGCAACTAATCTAGCTTTATTTCAAGTTATTACACTATATCATATTGTTTGTTACTAAAAACCCATTTTGTTATAATTATAGGATAGTATGAGGGCCTTTTAACTAATTCTTAAACTTTATTTATTTTGAATTAATTTAACTCTTATTACATAGATAAAAACCAACCTTCATATGATAAGGAATATTATATGGATTTTGGTTCTAGTTGGGATAAAAAGAAAGATAATTCTACTATATTTTATATGTTACTTCTAGTTATTACACATTCATCTAGGCTTCCTATAACTATTTCTATATAATTATATTTAATATATCTAAGTATACTATGAAACACACTTTCTGATTCACTAGTATATACCCTTACTAAATTTTGTTTAAAGTAATAAAGTTTCAAATCATCATACTTATTATCATTAAAGAGGGTCTCAGATCTAATATTATTGACTATATCACTTTGATCATTAATTTGAATCATTTTTGATCAAAAGTATCACTTTCATCAAACTTTACATGAGTTAATTCTTCAACAATCCTTGAACTTTTATTAAAAACTCTATATCATATGAAAGTAGTAGAATAACCTAGGAAGATACCTTTATCAACCTTTGGATCGAACTTTCCATGATTATCCTTGGTGTTTAAAATATAAACCTTTCATCTAAATACTTTAAAGTATCCTACCTTGGGTTTTATATTATTCCATAACTCATAGGCTGTTTTCTTCAAGATAGACCTTAATAGAACTCTGTTAACAACATAACATGACGTGTTAACATCCTTAACCCAAAAATTAGTGGGAATGTTATATTCACATAACATAATCATAGAAATTTCTTACAAATTCTTATTCCTCCTTTCAATAACACCATTTTGTTGAGGTGTCCTGAGGGAAAAGTTTGTATGTTTAATTCATTTTTTAGAGAAATAAGAATTAAATTAATCATTCTCAAATTCACCTCCATGATCACTTCTTAAAGACATTATTTTAACATATTTTTCATTTTGAACAAGTTTATAGAAATCAATAAAAATAGAACATGATTCACTTTTGAGTATTAAAAAGTAAACCCATGTAAATATTGAAAAATCATCAAATATAATAAAAAAATTTACCAACAAGAATTTCAGTTTTAGTATGTCCGAACATATCTATATAGATAATCTCAAGAGGCTTACTTGTAGAAACTTCTTTAATTGGTTTGAAAGATGACTTGTGTAGCTTGTCTAATTGGCATGAATCACATAAATTATTTTTATCCAATTTGAGATTAGGTAGATTGGAAATAAAATGTATTTTAGATGAATTTATCAAATAATAGAAGTTTTAATTTACAAGACTTATATACAAAATCAATAATTAATCAATTTCAACATTTAAACAGTTTACATTCTATCTACACAAATAATCAAGATCTAGTGTGTAAAAATTGTCTGTTCTGGATGCTTTAAACTTGATAAACTTATCTTTAAAAACTAAAAATACATTTTTAGAAAAATCTATAGAATATCCATTATCAAAAAGTTGATAAATACTTATTATGTTGTGTTTCAATACTTCAACATAAATTACTTTATTGATGATAATTGACTATATATTTCCAACTGATCCAATTCCAACTATTTTTTCTTTTTCATTGTCACCAAATGTGACATATACTCCATATTTTTTGGATAGAGAGTGAAAGTTTGATTAATACCCACTCATATTAGTTGAACAACCACTTTACATAAACCATTTTTACTGCTGTCTATGTGGAAAGTTCCCTATAATGAAAAATCAAACAACAGAATTCCTTGGTACCCAGATTATTTTGGGTCTGAAAATTTTATCTATAATAGATATATTCATTCATACTTTTTTTTATAGAAAACTTTGAATCTTTTTTTAAAAAATATTTTAAAATAATATCATTTTGATTCCACAAACTTGAGTTTTTTTTAGATAAAAAATGTTGGTATAGTTTTCTACTTCTCTATAATGAAAAAAGTAACTTTAGGAAGGAGTTTATTTTTAGATAAAGGTACAAACTGTTTTCTATAAAGTTTGGGCCTTTCACTTTGGATTCCAATTCAAAATATTTCTTTTCTATGTTGATTCTGAACAAGGATTTTTTTAAATAATATTCTCCTTTAGTAGGGATACTTGCAAAATCTTTAAAGTTTTGGACCTCCTTCTATAGGTTCTCAATTGTTTTGACTTATTCAGTATTCAAGGAAATAGATTTTTCCAACTGATTTTTTAAGTTTGAAACCTAGTTGTTCAATTTTTACTCTTCACTAAAAATTTTATTTTAATAACTTAAAAGGGATTTTTTTTTCAGTATTTCATACTTGGTTTCCAACATGGTGCATTAATCATTTAATTTTTCATATGATAAATTATAATTTTTTATTTCATGATAATTCCCAAAAGATTAATAATAATGTACAACATATGACTGTTCCATAAAACATATATTGGACTTCTAATTAATAGCTTCAACTTCTGATTCAGATGATGTTCATTCACTATAATCTTCAGAAGCACTCAAGGTAGACTTCATAGCTTTCTTATATTTCTTATAACCAGCCTTATTTAAGTATTTTTTTCTGTATTCTTATCATATTTAATTTTTAGACAATCAAGATTGATATATACCAATTTTTTTCACTCATAGCATCTAAAATATTTAAAGTTTTTACCATGCTTCATATTCTTGATGAAGGGTCTTCTGAAACATCACCTCTTGTTATATAACTTTTTGAAATTTCTATAAAATTGAGGAAGCTCATCATTTGATTAATATTTTCTTGATTAAGTTTCTTCTTCAGATGATTTAGAGATTTTCATGATTTTACTCTTCCTGTAATCTTTATAAGTAGAATCTTTGAAGGAATAATTTTCCTTCTTGATAATATTATGCTCAATTACAATTTCCATTTTAGCATCATAAATCATGAGAGTTATGATGAGATATTTTATCTTGAATTTCTTGAATTCTTTAGATTGTCTAATAACATCTGATATTCCACTCCACTTGGGGAGTAATACTCTGAGAACTTTCAATGCTTGTTTAGGTTCAACGATAGGCCTTCTAAAGAAGAAATGTTATTCACAATCTTAGTGAATCTTCCATTTAGTTGAGTAATGCTATCTCCTTCATCCATTTTTAATGTATAAAACTTAAGATTAGTTATATCACATATAGAAGCTTTTACATTGTTAGTACTTGCATATGCAACTACTATAGTGGTCACATTTCATGTGCTGTTTGACATTGAGAGATTATATAAAACCCATCTGGTCCTAACTTTCAGATTATAATGTTCATATCCTTGTATATTAGATTACAATTTTCTTCAGTTGTAGAATCCCATGTTTTAGGTTCTATCTTAGTAATTTCTTATGGATTAAATTATTTGAAATAGACTTTCAGGATAATATTTTTCAAATAAATGATCATGAATTTTTTTCAAAAACCATAGTTTTCACCATTGAAGTATAGAGCTCTAACCATTTACATTCCTTATCGGTTATCAGCCATGAAATCCATTTAGATATTTATCTTTATACTTCAACCATTAACAGTTGTAAACTCAATAGTCACAAGATATGATACCAATTGTTGTCCCAGATAATTTCCATACGAACACTCAAGGGGGGGGGGTGAATTGAGTTCCTAAAAATTTATTTGAAATAGAACCACCCTATTCAAGTATGATCATTCAAAACCTTTTCCTTAATAAAAATACGAAGAAAAAAAATTTAATTAAAGAGATTGAAAAAAGATATTTATAGTGGTTTGGGGAAAAAAAATATTCTAGTACACTCCACCAACACTCTACTCTATGAATTTTTTGATTTTCACTATAACAACCATTTTTTCAAGGATCCTAGCTGAGTACAAGAAGCTGTCATTTAATAAAAAGGTCCAAGATACTTCAAATAGGCTCTCTCTTTACAAGATTTTTCCTCAGTCTTAAACACACTCTTACACTAAGTGTAAACAATACAGAATGAAAAAATAACTATGAGAGGAATTTTTTCATCACATAGTCACAAGTAGAAACTGAAAGTAGATGAACATTCACCATGAGAATATGATAGACTCCAAGGTATAGCTCAGGATGATCTTCAGTGAAACTAATATAACTGATAATCATATCACAAATGATTTTGATTTTAACTATGTACATGTATCCAATATTTTTTATATGTATATGCATTCTGTAAAATTTTGACCCACTATCTTCTTATGTCTCACTTTTGTAGTGACTCAATGATCTTTTTATATATCATTTTATATTTTTTTCATGATATAATCATAACGATATAGCGATCCACACAAAAATCTTGATAAGACATAATATTAAGGTTATGAATCCAATATTTCCAAATATAGAAATTAATTTTGTGGTAGTGATGTCATAAGTCTTCTTGTTCTTCAGTTTTTTTCATTTTTGGCAAGTCTTGTGTAGACTGATCTTTCCTTAAATGGATAATATCGTTTTTGATGTGATTTAAAATCATGTAATGACTTATCGAGATATTAGAAAAGTAATCATGAAAGTATGAAACAGTTATATCTTCATAAGATACCAACTAGAAGTACTTTTTTATCATAATATGACTTTCTCAAGACAAATAAACTCTTCTTCATAAGATAAACTAGATTCAATAACGTGTAATATAATTCTTCAGCGTAAGATAATTATGCTACTGTGATAAAGAACATAGCTTCTTCAAATTATTATGACAATGAAAATTATCTTCAAAAGAAAATTTAATTTCATATTTTCATGCTGACTAAAACATATATCTTGAGAAACTCAGTCATACTTAGTAAGATAAATTATTACATAGTAGAATAATCTTTCAACACTTTCTGATTCTGAGAAAACAGAAGATGTTATTCAATTTTCATAAGATTAAATTATTTTCTATAGGTAAAATACTTTACAAATCGTAATATAAACACTTGGAAAAACAACTTAAGATAAATTATTTTTAAAAAATACAATCTGAAATACTTAGGATAAACTTGTTATAGTAAAAGTATGAATTTTTTGAATCATAAAAACACATAATATAGAGGTATATTGGAACAACATATTCCTTCAAACACTTACAAGGATAGATACATGGATGATATTAAAGGATAAATATGATTTTGGATTATATTAAAGGATAAATATGATGTTTATTATATCATTATAGTTCTTTTATGACAAATTGTAGAATATTTTAATGATATGATCAACAAACAACCATCATTAATCTAATCTTTTAAAATAAGCATGCTAAAAGAATAATATTTTATTCAAATCATATAATATTTTCATATACATTAATTATTATTATAATTACTTATAATTATTATATATCACACTAATAAGTACCAAATAATATAATTATTCTTCTATTATAATTATATTATAGCTAAACCACCTTATAATCATTCATTAAATCTGAGTATGTTCATGTTTCAGTCAGTTTAACTACCTAATCAAACAATGCTATTAATTTATGCGATGGATAACTATTAGAACTTATTTAATAGTTTAATATGATATAATTATGTAAATAATGTTACGTTTTTTTTAAATTTTATATCAATATTTAACTCATTAATTTATAAAACACCTTTCGTTCGTTAAGAATCATCAAAACATGATCATCATTGATTTCATCACCTTGGTTCATACAAAATAATATTAAATGAAATTATAACTTTATCAAACATTTTTTAACATATATTTCATATATTATATGAATTATTAATGATTAACTTTGAAATAATAATAAACACATACACCACTATTATGAAACTAGTATAAATGATCAAAACTATAAATAACTGATGTGGAAAATTAGAAGAATTCATATAGAGAATTAATAATTATTAAGTGTATGAATGAAAATATATTTGATTAATGTTATGAATTAAGTTATTAATATATATATATTTTTTATATAGGAGGTTAAAGTACATTAATGGAAGTCAGAATAAGAGGTGAGGGGTTTCATCTCAAGATCCCTTCTTTGAGACAAGTATTGTATTTATCCACCCATTTTCATTTATATGATATATATAATGTCTATTTGAGATATAATATCATGAATTATATTTTAATAATGATATTTTAAGCTCAATTAAATCCTTATATTTCAAGGGGTTTTTGATTAAAGTGTTATGAAAGTCGAAAGGGTTTTCTTAGTCTGAATTCTGATTCTTTGAGACATAATACATTTTGTGCACCATGTTTTATTTGAATGATGTATTCAATAGCCATTGATATATTTATATCATAATCCATTTATTTCATGGTATTTAATATCCAAATCATTTTTTCACGTGGGTATTGATTCAGTTTTTTCCCTAGAAGTAAGGATTATTGGTAACTCAAATCCCCTTATTCAAGTTGTATTATTTTATCTTGACCATTGTTCTCCCATGATTGTGTTATCCTATAATAAAAATTATATTATATGCTATTTTATAATATTTTTTTTGGAAAAATAAGTTTTAATAAAAAGAATATTTTATTACACATTTTATAGAGTGGGTTTTTAATAAAGGCAAATTCAACTATTAAAAAAGGTCCCTTTCATAATAAAATGTTTTAGATCCATATTTACTAAAGAAAAATTTATTTAAAATTTCAAGGATCCATTATTGGGAATAATTCAAAATAAAATGTTTTAAATGAGTTTTAAATTCACCTTTTAAAAATGTTTTTTGTAAGTTTCTTATAAATTCCTCTTTTACATAAATTTTAAAAATGTTTTCTAAAATATATTTTATGTTTTCACTTCTAATTGCCTTTACATTTTCAATTTCTTCCTTAATAGGTTTTATGATTCATAATTAATTCTCTAATATATATATATGTTATCATTTTGGGGAAATGAACTCATGATACCAAAAAATCCAATTTGTGACCCCTTCTTAGGTGGTATCGTTCAAGAATTCTTTTGTGAGGATTTTTTTCATCTGTGTAAACATTCTTATAGCATTACTTTATTACACCAGGGATATGTTATTTTGAAACAATCCACATAATTTCCATGGATGGGTTATGATAATGCTTTTTTAATCATTTAATTATCCATATACTCATTGTTCTATATGGTGTGAACATCAAATTTTACCTAACACAGATTGAATGATGTTCTCCTAGAAATTATGATATTCCATTAACACAGGGAAAAGTATTTGCATATCTTATATTGTTATCCCAATATGAATGATTATTGAAAATTTTACTATATTGTTTGACCATACAACTTCTTTATCAATATGGTTTATGATCATTTCATCCGTTTTTCTACATTAGAAAAAGTATTGAAATTCTTGATGATTATTGGTTACTAACGTAGGTTGATCATGTATTGAAATTTGGTATTATTCATTATATGTACAACCATGATTTTTATTCAGAAAAATGTTCCTTAGGGAATGGTATGAAAAGTTTTGATTGAATCTTATGATGAATGCATTAGACTTAAACAAGTGAGAGGTGGGGTTTTAAATTATATAGCCCCTCAATGTATCAAAAAGTCTCATGAGAAAAAACTTATTATGTTTTGGTGTAGCCTATTACCATAGTAGTATATTTTCTTATCATAAAGCCTTGAAAATAGTATTTCTTGACTGTGGTCCTTATGATAGGCAATGTGTCTTGGCACAAAGACTTGAAAATAGGTTTTTTATGTTCAAAATTATTCATTCCATCAGTATGATATCATTATTCCATGTTTTCATTTTATTATCATGGATATAACATTCTCCCATTTTCAAGTTGATTATGTATTCAGGGTTTTTACACATTACTGCCATAATATTTATATCATGTTTATTCCATGATTGTTTTAGTTATATGTTTCCCCTACTGAGTGTTTGATCTCACTAATTCTTATGTTTTATATTTCCCTAGGTTAGCTAGAAAATTAGTGCATGCAACTTTTCTCTAAGGATATCGTGCATGAAATAATTTATGGAATAAATTAAATACTTTCCATGAATTAACTAGTTTCAGATATAATGGGAGAATTTTCTATTTTATATAAATAAATGAGATTTATCATTTTATTTTGTGTCTTAGTTTTATAAATCTATAAACCTAAAAATATCCTTAATATGTAATAGATTCAATAATAATTTTGATTTTTTAATTAAGATCAGTTTTATCTAGGATTTTACAGTTGGAATCAAGAAAGTAAAGTAATGTATGTGTTTACAAGTACCAAATTTGGGATTATGGGTCTGAGGTATTATAGTTTGTATCAATGGAAAGTTTTAGATTACTTTAGAGATTAGGATGTTTTTTAAGATAATTCAAGTATTCATAAGTTAATTTTGATCACAATTTCAAAGGTATAGATAAACCTTTGGAATGGTGTGTGATTTGATGATAAGGTAACAATGCACATGTTATTTGGGGATTAGGGTTAGAGAACCCTAGTAAAAACCCTAGGAATAAGTCTATGTATTGGATAATATCTCGATGTTTTGGTAAGATAGATATTATTAGGTTTTTATTAACAATATATCCCTATATGGATACTGGAATGTGGATGCAACTGTGGAATAAATGCTCCTTGAGGTAATTGCCATGAAAAGGGTTGGCTGATAATTGAATCAATCATCACTCTGATGCATGATTAGTGAGCCTAAGATTGTACACCTAGAGAGGAACTCCCATGGTATATTATTTGGTTAATCAAATTACCTTTATAAACAATTATAAAGGATTAAAAATGATGTTAAATAATTAGGTTAGATAACCTAGTAAAAAAATGACCATGGATAACCAAGGATTGAACAAGGAGTGTTAAGGATGATACAAAAGTATCATATGTTAAAAAAAAGTTTTCATATGGGAATAAATAATTGGATTTATGTTTTTATATTCACATTTTGGATATTATCATAACCATTTTTTTCAGCATTTTTTTGAAATAGGAACATGAAGATAAAGCTATGAAAGATATGTATCAAGAAACCAATATGTATTATAACTGAATAAGGGATTATATATGAATGGTTTTGAATTTTACTGTATGCCTATTATGATGGAAAAAGTTATTTTACTAGTCTTACCTATGTAAGAGAGGTTGATATCATAATATTAATTAATTCTTGATACACTTAGCTATTTTAATTAGTGAAGTGATATTTATCAATGACATTTTGATATATTCTAGGTGTTATTAAGGATTATGTGAAACATATAAGGATTATTATTCAATAGTTTTACTTATAATGTATGGTGACATATATTAAATGGTATTAATAACCTTGAAAAGTGATTTTATGACAATGTTATATTTTTTAGGATAACTATTTTAGAACACATGATTGAGGTATGGATAACCCTTAAGTTTAATATACACATGATTTTGAGGTAATAAAGGGTGGTTTTATTTTGAAGAATTTAGTTAGATATAATTTTTAATGATGGGGTTGATAATTAATTCATGATATTTTTGGGGAAGTTCATATATTTTTTGGGATTATGATATATAGTGAGTAGTGTGTGACCTTATGAACTATTGGTTAATACCATTTGGGGGTAAAATATAGAGTTTATTTTTAGAGTAATATAGAAACTCATTATGGTTTAATTTATTAGAGAATAAAATGGTATTGGGAAAGGAAATTTATTGAGAGTACATTATTATGGTGTATACATACTTGGGTATATTATTTCATCAATAACTAATGTTGCTTGAGTAAGGATCAATTGGATTTTGGTAGCATATATTTCTATGATTATTATGTTTAGAAAATATTATGAAATTTTATCATAATTTGTATCTATATTTTTAGGATTAGGTTAAGAAGTATTAGATAACCCAGATAAAACTAACCTAGGTTGAACAAAGAATAATATATGAGAGTGATATAGGTTTAACTTAGTCTGATATAAGTTGAGTTGTAAGAACTATAGGCCAACATGATAGTGTTATAAAGTGATACATCTCGAGGTTGATTTTTCCTATGGTTTTTATCATAATTATCTTATAATGATTGTAAATAATGTTAAATATATAGTTTTTAGTCATGAATGAAACTAGAAGTAAACATGGGTGTGAGGGACAATGTAGAGACTACCCCAACAAACAACCCAATAGAATGGGAGCTGGAGTGAGAAGTCTTGGGATTATGCCAAACCAACTATACAAAAATATGACCGACATTGTGAACATATTCAAGTCCCAAAAATACAAAATAAGAGTAATATAGAGTCTCATAAAATATTAAGTGATGAATTTCATCTCAACCACAAGTGTAAGGTAAAGAGAGAAGATATAAAAATATGCTGCTTCAATTATAAGAGAGTTGGGAATTATATGACTAAATGTCCCAATCCAAGGGCTAATAAGGGAATTAATCACCAAAAACATGCGATAAAGAAAAATAATATGAAAATAATACCAATGGATCAGATAGTGAGTTTTCAATCAAGATTTTCTAGTATCTAGTTTCATGTTAGTCTTCACCAATTACTGAATATTGAATTATTGAAACCCCTAATGGTATAATTATCATATAAATCATTTTAATGGTTTGTGGGATGTTATTCCTTATGGATATAGATCAACATCCCTTAGTAGAAATATATTTAAAATTAATAATGGTTTAAAACCCTTTATAACATGCTTATAATAATTTTTTTCACATATATAAATCTTTTTCCACATTCTAAATAAACCCATGATGATCTAGTAGTATATGGTTAATTACAAGTTCTGTTTTGGAATTACTCTGATATGATGGGGAAAATTGAAAGGATAAAATTAACTTGGGGGGGGGGGGTAGAGAATGTAATACCCCAAAATTATAATATAACATTACCTTTAAATATATTTTTTTTGATAGGTTGCTCTACACAAAACTCCAAATTTAAATAAAACAATGATATATTTAGATAAAATATAGATGTTTAAATATGACCATTAAAACATAACTATTTATTTAGAGGGGATTAATAGGAGTAATTTTTTTTAATATAGGTATATTCAAGATAAAGTATACCTTTAAAATGAATGAAATTCAATTAGTCTACCTAAGATGACTAATATGATCATTTATTGTTTAAAAATGTATTTTTTTAAAAATTACCTTTTATGCAATAAACATTTCTATTTCAAGAAATGAATAATTAATAATAAATTATTCAAGATATTAATAAATTTTTAACACCAGTTTGGTTGGTAAGTGATATGAAATAATAATAATATAAGTTAATATTTTAAAAATTCATTTTCAGATAAAAACGAGGTTTCATTATATTTTATGATTTTATAAAAAAAACTAAATTTTTGAATTTTGGAATTTAAAATTAATAATATGAACTTAATTTTTTAATTCATAATATTAAAATTTAATCATTATGGAATTTTTATCATTTTATAAAAAGTTTATTTTTAGTAAAAAAATATGGGATTTATGGAAATTATAACTTCCATGATTTTATCACAATGTAAGAATAACCTAAAAGATTTAAAAACCATAAATATAATAATATATGAAGTTAAGTAAAAAAAATATACATTTTAAAATATTATTTTTATATATAAAACCTATGAAATCTATTTTAATAATTAATTAAAACGCTACTTTAGTAAAGAAACTATTTTCGTTATTTTTCTTTGAAAGAAATATTTTTCAGATAGATTCAATTTTTTATTGACTTGAAATACTCATACCTTTTATTTTTTTATATTAAATAAATTTATGTAATTATAAATAGTAACTATGATAATTTTACTTTATATATATATATATTTATATTTAAATCTTAAATACATTATTTTTCTAGAAACTGTTTTTAAACGATTAAGTATGTTTATTTTAAAATTAACTTTTCACACATTTAGAAATGTTATTTGATAAAATATTTTTCAAATTTTAATTTATAATTATAAAATTAGTTAAAAATTTTAGTCTTAATATTTTTCATTAAAATCAATTACTAAGGTTATAAATTAATTACCAAGGTAAACGTAAAAAGTGGTGAATTGAGTTTAACCAAGTGTAAAAAACCTAAAATTTTTATAAAAACGTTACTAAAAATTAATGGTTTATATTTTATCAACCAATACATGTTTAACCTACACCTTTTCTACTTTTGAACCATTGAACCTTGAATAGTGTCATGAAATTATTGAAAAATGTAAAGGTGTTCCCAAAACCACCCTTTCCTTCACTTATAAAAGGGTAACATATTCAAAATGTAAAGGAACACATTTAATTTTAATTAATCCTTTAAAATATGTATTTTAATATCCCTATAACCCTATACCAATAAAAATAATCCCATTTTCACTCATAGTTTTCATAATCCCTTTCAAATTTCAGGAGGCTTTCAAGGAAAATTCAAGTACCCGACATGAGTATTATCAACTATTTATATTTTATTCTTAATTTTATTCCTTAAAATTTATTTTATTCACACAAATATAATGATATTAGTATAATTTATATACTATAATGTTATTATATTAAGTTCATTATCATTTCTTATTTATATACACCATCTATTAAGAAAAAAACAGCCATTTGTGCATTTCGTGGACTGAGATCTCCACGGTGTAACACCTTTATTTTTTCTTTTCACTTACTTACAAGGTTGTATATAAGGATGGTATTAAAAGATAAATATTATGTTTATGATATCATTAAGGTTATGGTATGATAAATTTTGGAACTTATTAATTATATTATCAGCAAAATATCATCATTAATTTAATTATTTAAAATATTCATTCTAAGAGGATAATATTTTATTCAAATTAGGTAATATTTTTATATCCTTTAATTATTCTTCCAATTATTTATAATTCTGATATATCACACTAATAATCATCGAATAATATTATAATATACCAAAATTTTCTAGTGATGTATCCAAATCGTTTATAGGTACTCCTTTTCTTTATTTTCTTTATACTTTATTTGAGTCATGTATTAAGTGATTTAGGGTGGAATTTAGAGAATTTTGGAAGGTGGAGGGATTGTGCACAATTGGCATATAGTTTTCCAAAATCATGCACCCATACTAGAAAATCATGAAAACCCAAATAGAGGGTATTTTCATGGTTGGTGCGTAGTTATTCAAACAATGTGCCCTCTTAGTAGTATCAGTGTGTCCCCCCTGGGAGGAGGCGCATAGTTAATAGTTAGGATAAATCATTCACCCTGTATAGAAAACCATGTGCATGAAAAAATAACCCCCTAAAAATTAGTTTTAAAATTGCTTAACCCTTTAACTTCACTCTAATTCAACACCACTCAACACTAATTGGTTACTCTAATTTTTGGAGGCTTCTATATGGATTTCAAGGCATTATGAACACTATTCTTCGTGAATCAATGATATGTTTGATAGATCCTCAATTATTTCGGTAAGAGATTCTCAACCTGATTGGTTTCACCCCACTCTACCATCTTTCTCTCATCCTTTGAAAGGATGTATTACCCAATTATTAATGGATCTAGATCTAGTTTTTCATGGATTTAATTCATTTTATCTTGGATCTAGGTTTTGGATTTAGATCTATTTCTTCATCATGATCTTGGTTGTTCTACTTCAATTAGTGATTTCCATTGGCAAGCGTTCATCATCAATCTTAAGGTAGGTGATATAAATTCAATTCCCATAGTATTGAATTATAATTGAATGTATGTTTTGTGAAATTTTAATTGGAATGTTTGGAAATTGAATATTTAATTGAATAAATCAATTGATTAATTAATTTATGGAATCATGGAATTGATTAATTGATTTTCCATGTGATTAATAAATGAATTGAACTTCGAAAAATTGAATTTGGTATTTGTGATTATGAAATTAGTTAGTAATGAGATATTAAATTTATTGATTAATGAGGTTTTAAAAAATTGTTCAATTGATGGGATTGTGGAATTGATTGATTAATTGAATGTTGATTTGGTTAATTAATGGTTTTGTGTAATTGGTGAATTAATGTGACTGTGAGATAATTTATAATGATAATTATGTGTTATTTGTATTAACATTAATGGGTTAATGGGTTATACGGTTTAAATATTGTAAAATGGTTTAATAGCGATTTAATCATATTATTCCATGTGATTATAGTATTAAACTATGTTTTTTTGATAATTTAAATGGTAACCATGATGTGAAATGAAAAAAGGGGATTAATGTTGATTAACCTTGGTTAATGTGATATATGTGTTATTAATTGATATATGATTGTGGTACACAAATTGATGCTCCAAATATCTATATGTGATTGACTGATATACGAGTTTGGGACATGGAATGATACTCCAAATACCCATATGTGATTGAATAATAAATGGAGTGTGAGACAGGGATTGATTCTCTAAATACTCATGGAGTCCTAGCCATGGTGTTCTAGGCCCAAAATGTTTTCATTGGACTATGGTTCCAATTGACCATAATTGATGAAATTGAAATTGAATGGATAATGAAAGACAATGATTATAATGAATTGTGATATTATATATATGATATGGTTTATAATCTAGTATCAGAAAAAGTGGGGATTGATGGTTCAAGTGTTATCGTGAACCCCAAGTAATTTATGTGGTTAATTAAAGAATAATGAATTTGATAATTGTTTACTTTATGAATTAAACTTTATTCTTTATACAACTTCTTCCATTGTTATTGAATGGATATTTTTTAGATACTGTTGGTGGTGGCCTACTGAGTTTTACTCACACCTTATTCAGGCTTCTTGATCATACTCGAATAGAAATCATGTTTAGAGGATAAGATAATGGAAAGATCTCTGTGTTAGATGGATGAGTTGGGATGGATAATTGATGAGGGAACCAGACTGGTGTTGAGAGCCACTTGGAAGTGTCAATGTGTCTTTATTTTTGTTTTGCATTTTACACTTGATACGTATTTTGGCATGACATATCTACTATTTAGTTTTGGATATTGTATTTCTGTTTTGGTCATCATATGATACTAGTTTTTTTGGTTATTGGTTATATGATTTGGTTATTCTTATTTATTTATGCTATTGTCCTACTTTTTCTTAAAGAGGGTATAGTTTCCACATGTTGAATATATGACCCTCACTGCTAGTTGATAGCCTCTGGAATAAAGTGAAGCATGCTTGAGGTCATGTAACTAACCAAATCGGGGAAATGGTATGTGGCACACTAGTCGAGATATTATAAAGTGGTATCAAAGGAGTTTTATTTTATTTTATTTTTACTTACTATTTGGGAATGATAGATAGAATACTTGTATGAGTCAATCCTTGGTTAAGAGATCATGTATAAGAGTTTCTAACCCATATACAGGGGTAAAATCCAATTACCTAGGGTTGTATTGTTGTTATTGATGTCTATTTTTATAATTAGATGTTATTTCACCTTGAGTGATTCACTTTTTGTGTGATGTTATTGCCTTATGATATTTTATAATATTTTACTCATATCCTGGTATGACACTATATTTGATTATGAATGTATCATTCTAGTCAATTAGGAATTATTATGACATGCATCATTGTAGGCATACACAAGAAAATCTTGTTTTTGAATTATTTATTTAAAAAAAAGTTCTTTTCTTTATTATGTAAAATTTAAATGAAAAAAATACTAATTTGAAATTGTAAATTTTAAAATGATGCAAAAAAATGTGGATATGAGTGTCAAGTGTGTGGAAGTATGGAACATGAAGGGATAGAGAAAATGGGTATCCCTAGTGTTGTGAGTAGACCTTGTGTTTGGGTGGTTTGAGTAGTGAAATTTCCTTAGTTTGGAGACCTTGGATAGTTTTAGTGTGTTGGGTAGAAGAAGAACATAGTGAATTTTTTACCCTTGGATCTAGCTTGAAGAGTTAGTATAGTTTGACATTTGGGGGAGACCCATGAAAGGGTTTGGATGTTTTGGGAGTAATCTTGGGTGCGTAAGGTACATTTGGATGTTTTGGTTTTGGATAGTGGTTTATATAGAGTGTTTTCTAGTGTGGGTTTGGCCTAGATGGATAAGTGGGAAAATAAATGGTTTTGCATACATGGATTGAGTTATGGATATGAGTTGTTAGTCACGGGGAAATTAAGGGTTACCTTGTGGGAGGTTATCCAAGTGTTGTAGGTGTTTAAGAGTATGCATCAAAGGATATGATTCAGATGTGGAATCAGTTCATGGTGAGTACCATCAAGTTTTAGTAAAATCTATGGTTGTGCCTTGGTTTCTTGTTCATAGAATAACTTGAGTGCCATTTGATGTTTGTAAGGTTGGTTTCGAAGGGAAAAGTTGTTCTGGATCATTACCTGGTTGTGTTGGAAACTTTGGACACATGGATCAATGTTAACTCTAGATGGGATCATTAGATAGAAAGTGACATCTAAGGTGAGGTATGGGCACATCGTTGGGCTTGTTGTTCGAAAGATTGGGCTATTGGAAGGAAACATTGAGGAAGCTCTGAGTATGATGATGTTGAAGGAAAATGAGACATGTTTAGATGTGTAAGCAAGTGTTGGACCTAGATCTGGTAATGTATGAGTCATATGATCCAGAGTCAATTTTGGTGAATGGGTGTGAGAAAGTGTATGACCTTAAGAGTCATAATAAGGTCTAGGCATGGGAATGTGAGGGAGAGGCTCTATGCTGTTTGGGATATATGGGTAGGTGTCTCAAGTTAAATGCTGCTCTTTATCTCTATGATCACAGTGGGAAGCACTAGTTATATAATAAACCATTTAGTTTTGGATTAGTGTGATGGATATCTGTGTTTCTATTGTGAGTCACCGGAGTAGTGATGGAAGAACTTGAGTGGTGTGGTGGTAGTAGGGTAAATGAAATGTTGGTTCATGGATACTTGGTAGAGATTCATGAGGTGGTGGTGATTTTGTCTTAATTAACCCCACTTGAGTAGTGGTGGTTGGGTTCTAATGAGATGTTTGTGGTAAAGGAATACGAGAATTTTTAAAGATTAAGGTGTTCCTATAGTGAGAGGCTACATCAGTGATGAATCAGTTGTGGTGGTATTCATCAGTGAAATCTTGGTGTACTTTTAGACTTGAGATGATCATGACATATAACTTGACATCATCCTAGGTACACCGAGAGAGAATTGGTTATACACCAATCAACTTAAAGTTTTTTTCTGGTGGGATGAAGGGCCTTCTTGAACATTTCACCCTTAGGGAAAGTTAAAGGTGAAGCTGTGTGGTGTGTGGTGGACCAATGGATATACCCAAGTGAGGGTTGTAGATAGGTTTTGTGTCGATAAATGATAAGGGTTCCATTCTTGGAAGCTGGGAAGGGGCGATGATTAATGTTTCAATTTGATGCTCGATTAAGGATGAGATGACCATGCCCACTCCTTGGGATCTACAGTGAAGGGGGTGTTAGCTGTATTAATTGGAAATTTATTTATGAAAGAAATGACTAAATCACTCCTAAGGTGGGGAGCAATGTGGTAGTAGTATATTCATGAAGAAAGACCGTGGGTTGGATGTGGTGGCATTAGAATTCCAATGATGAACTTGTGAGGTCTATGTTTAAATTCCTTGAGGGAGGACAAGTGGGCCTTGGAGTTGGTGGTAGATCGAGCCAAGAATTGACTTTGGACTCGAGTTGGTTTTAAAAGTGATATGAGGTGTTCATGTTAGAGGTTGTGAAGAAATTAGCGAGACACGACAATAGTTCATGGGAAATGGTGGTTTAGTTCTTGAACCTTATAGAGATTCAAGAATGGACTATATTAGGTAAGTTTGGATGATCTTGAAATATCTTCATGAGTGAAGTAATATAGGCCAGGTAAAGAGATGATCTACCAATAATAGAAGTTGGTTATTTATAGAATGATTTGAATGGTGATGGTTCGACTTAACTAGGTGAAAAGAGAGAACATGGTGATATGGAATCCAAATTTGGTAGATTTGTGGAATGATAAGTGTGTCTTGGGATTGAAATCTAACTTTGAGGAGTTACATGTTAACCATAGTTTATATACATTTGGTGGAGGTACGTAATCTCTAAGTAGTTTCAATGGAAAGGCTGAGTACCAATGTTGGATGGCATTATTGTGGTTGTTGGGCTCAGTGAGTTGGGAAACACGTCAGGTGTGTTGTGTATGCTAGCTTGATACTCTAGTGGTCTTTATGATGTTGGAGGTACCAAATACCAGTATATAGTAGTGGTGAGATAAATTTTATGGTGGGGAGAACCATAGCGAGTAAGTTGTTGGTTGACTACATGACTGGTGTTTTGATATTATGGGATGTGGTAAAATAAATCTTAGTGTTCAGTTTGGTAATGAGTGTTAGATCATGTTTTGATTAGTTGGGTGACTTGGGGGGATGTTGTACTTGGTTTTTGTGATGGGTGTTTAGTATAGAATGGGGTATTTGGACCTTGAGTTGTGGAACAACTCAAGTCGGGGAATGTGGTTGGTTAATCGTATGTTTCTTTGGGTGGTTCCATGGTTGGGTCACCATAGGATTCGGAGGCAGGGAAAGTTGGCACCCAAGTTTATTAGACAATTTTAGGCTGTGGAGAGAATTGGGATGATGATGTACCGATCGGATCTTCTATAGAGGTATAATACTATGCATGATGTTTTTCATGTGTCACAACTTTAGAGGTATCGCCCTGAACCTTTTCATGTGATCGATATGGATGATATTGAGATTAATATAGATGAATCCTTTGAGGATCATCCAATACATGTATTGTATCATAGTGATAAAGTGTTATGGGAGAAATACCATGCTAATAGTTCGTGTATTATGGAACTTGTATCGGAGGAAACATGGGAGAGAGTATCAGATATGTGATCTTAGTGGCCAGATCTTCTTACCTCATAATCTTAGAGATGCTTGGGAGTATAGCTTGAGGAAAATCTATTATAATGTGGGAAAATTGTAGGATCCCAACATTTTCTGGTGATGTATCTAGTTTGTTTACATGTACTCATTTTACTTGTTTTTTTATACTTTGTTTGATTCATGTTTTGGGAGATTTTCATTGGAATTTGGAGAATTTTGGAAAGAGGAGGGGCTATTCACTATTGTTGCACGATTTTCCCAAATCGTGTGCCCAGACCAAAAAATCACATGAACCTAAAAAGTGGGGATTGACATGGTTGGTACATAGTTTTTCAAACCTTTCACCCTTTTAGTAGTAACTGTGAGGTCCCCTGGGAGGAGGCATATGGTTAGGCATATGGTTAGGATAAACTATGCACCCTATTTAGAAAACCATGTGCATAGAAAAATAAACCCCTGAAAATTAGTTTTAAAATTCATGAACCATTATAATTCACCGTAATTCAACCCCACTCAACCCTAATTTGTTAATCTTGTTTTTGGAGGCTTGAAAATGGATTCCAAGTCCTTTCGAATGCTGTTTTTCATGAATCAAAGATATGTTTGACTGATCCGCACTTCTCCCGATAAGAGATTCTCATCCCGATTGGTTTCCTACCTATATCATGACTTTATCTTATCCTTTTAAGGGATTTTTCCTACATTTTTAATGGATATAGATATATGTTTTCAAGTATTTAATTATTTTGATTTTGGATCTAGGTTTTGGATCTAGATCTCATTATTCATCATAAAATTGGTTATTCCACTTCAATCGGGAATTTCCATTAGCGAGTATTCATCATCAATATTGATGTAGGTTGTCTAAATTCAATTCCTATAGTATTGAATTCCAATTGAGTATATGTTTTATGAAATTTAAATTGTCACATTTGGAAATTGAATCTTTAATTTAATAAATAAATAAATTAATTAATTTATAGAATCATGGAATGGATTAATTAATTTTCCATGTGATTACAAAATGATTTAAACTTGAAAAAATTGAATTTGGTATTTTTGATTATGAAATTGGTGAATAATGGGACATATTGATTGATTAATGCGGTTATCAAAAATTGGTTAACTCATGGGATTGTGGAATTGATTGATTAATTGAATGTTGATTTGGTTAATTAATTATTTTGTGTAATTGATAAATTTATGTGATAGCGAGATAATAGAAATTGAGAATTATGTGATGGTTAGATTAACCTTAATGGGTTAATGGGTTATATGTTTTAAATATTGGAAAATGGTTTAATGGTGATTTACTCATTTTATTCCACGTGATTAAAGTGTGGAACCATGATTATTTTTATAATTGAAATGGTAACCATGATATGAAATGATAAAAAGGGGGTTAATGTTGATTAACCTTGGTTGATGTGATATATGTGATATATGTGTGATTGATTGATACATGAGTGTGGGGCACAAATTGATGCTCTAAATACCCATATGTGATTGACTGATATAAAGTTTTGGGACAAAAATGATGCTGCAAATACCTATATGCGATTGATTGATAAACAGGGTTTGAGACAGGGACTGATGCTCCAAATACTCACAGGGTATAGCCATGTAATTATAGTCCCAAAATGTTTTTATTGGACTATGGTTAAAATTGGTTTTAATTTATGAAATTGAAATTGAATGTATAATGAAAGATCATGATTATAATCAATTGTGATATTCTCTATGTGATATAGTTCAGACTCTGGAATTGGATGAAGGATGGATTGATTGTTTATATGTTATTGTGAAACCAAGTAATTTATGTTGTTAATTAAAGAATAATGAAATTTGATAACTATTTACTTTATGCATAGTAATTTATTATTTATACAACTACATACACTGTTTTTGACTGGATATTATTTTAGACACCGTTGGTGGTGGCCTACTGAGTTGTACTCACACCCTACTCAGGCTGCCTGATCGATACCCGAATAGACATCGTGTTTATAGGATATAATAAGGGAAATTTACCTATTCTTTATTTCCAATTTGGTATGGATAATGGATGAGGTAACCATACATGGTGTCGAGACCCACTTGGGAGTGTCAGTGTGTCTTTATTTTGGGTTTTCATTTGTAACTTGACATGCATTTGTCATGAAATATCTACTATTCAGTTTTGGATATTGTATTACTATTTTGGTCATCATGTGATACTATTTTTTTCTAGTTATTGGTTATATCATTTGTTTATTATTATTTATTTATGATGTTGTACTTTTTTGATAAAGAGGGTATAGTCTCCCCATGTTGAATATTTGACCCTCACTGCTAGTCGGCAACCTCTAGCATACATGGAGGCACACTTGAGGTCATGTAACCGACCAGATCAAGGAACTGGTATGTGGAACCTCGTTTGGGATGTTACAAATATCATTATTCTTCTATTATAATGATATTATAACCAAACCATCACATAATCATTCATTAAATTTGGGTATGTTCAAGTTTAGGTTGGTTTGACCACCAAATTGAATGATATTATGAATTTATGTCATGGATGAATATGAGAAATTATTTACTAGTTTAATATAATATAAATATGTAAATAATGTTATGTATTTGGTTCTGTTAAGTTTATATCAACATTTAACTTATTAATTTATAAAACACCTTTTGTTTATTAAGAATCACTAAAACATGATCATCATCGATTTCATCATCATGGCTCATAACAAAAACTACTAGGAAATGAAATAACAACATTATAAAAGATCTTGTATCATATATTAAAGTATCTTAGATGATCTCATAATGATTAAATTTGAAATAATAATAAACACATACATTTCTATTGTGAAACTTTTACAAACGATCAAAACTATAAACAACCAATGTGTAAAATCAGAAGAATTCATGTAGAAAATGAAAATTTTTTAAGATTATAGATGAAAATGGTTATTATTAAGTTTTTTAATTAAGTTATTAAGATATAAACATTTATGATACATGAGGTTAAAGTATATTCGTGTAATTCAGGACAAGAGGTAAGAGTTTTATCTAAATTTACCTTCATTGAGACAAGTATTGTAATTATGAACCTATTTTAATTGACATGGTGTATGTAATTACTATTTGAGATATAATATCATGAATTATATTTTAATAATGGTATTTAAATTTTAATTATAGGCCTTAAATTTCAATGGGTTTTGATTAAAGTGTTACTCAAGTTGCAAGGGTTTTCTTGGCATGAATTCTGATTCTTTGAGACATAATACATTTTATATACCTTGTTTTATTTGAATGGTGTATTTAATAAACAATGATATATTTATACCATAATCCTTTTATTTCATAGTATTTAATAGCTAAATCATATTTTCAAGTGGATATTGATTTAGTTGTTTCACTAGTAATAAGGATTTTTTGTAACTTAATTCCCCTTATTAGTATAATAATGTTTTATCTTGAACATTATTCTACCATTATTGGGTTATGCCACACTAAATATTTTATTATATTATATTTTACAATACTCTTTATTAAAAATATGTTTTTATATAAATAAGGTTTTATTACTCTTTTTATAATGTTATTTTTTCAACAAAGATAATTTCAAGTATTAAAAAACACCCCTTTCATAATCAAATTTTTTGTATCCATATTTCATAGAGAAAACTTTATTTAATTTTTTAAGGATCCATTATTGAATATTTTTTAAATACACGGTTTTAAAATAGTTTTTACTTTACCTTTTGAAAATTACTTTTGGAAGTGACTTGTGACTTCACTTTTAGATCAATGTTAAAAATGTTTTCTAAAATCTATTTTAAGTCTTCACTTCCAACCCCCTTTCCATTTTCAAAAGTTTTTCCCTAATATGTTTTATTATTCATAATTTATACTCTAATATATATATATATATCATTTGGGGGAAATTAACTCATCATATCAAATAATCCAATTTATGACCCCTTTTTGGGTGGTATCGTTCAAGGAATTCTTTTGTGATGGTGTTTTTCATCTATGTCAACATCCATCTAGGTTTTCTATATTATAATAGGGATATGTTCTTTGGAAACCATCCAACTACTTTTAATGGATGAATTATGATCATGTTTTTTTAAGTATTGAATTATTCATATATTCATTATTCTATATTGTGTGAGCATCACATTTTACCTAACTCATATTAGATCATGTTTACCTAAAAAGTATGATGTACATTAACACAAGGAAAAGTATTGGTGCACCATATATTATTATCCCAATATGGATAATTATTGGAAAGTTGACTATGTATTTTTTGACCATCCAACTTATTTCTTAGGATGGGTTATGATCATGTTATCCCTTTATTTACATGAAGAAAAGTATTAACATTATTGATGATTATTGGATGCTAACATAGTTTGATCACATATTTATATTTCACATTATTCATTATATGGGTATCAATGTTTTATATTTATGAAAATTTTCCTTAGGGAATAGTATTAAAATTTTTTATTGACTGTTATAGTGAATTATTTTCACTTAAACAAGTGACACGTGGGGTGAGACATGATAGAGCCCCTAGATGCATTGACATGTCTCATAAGAAAAAATATGTTGGGTTTTGGTGTATTCCTATTCTCAAAATAAGATATTATCTTGAAATAAATCCTTTATATTAGCATATCTTGATTTTGGTCTTGATGGTAAGTAAATTTTTTTAGCACAAGGCCTTGAAAATCGATTTTTGATGTCAGATATTATACATTCCATATGTATGCGATCATTATTATGGATATCCACATTTTAATTTTATTATCATGGATATAGAATTCTCCCAGTTTAAATTTTATTATAGATTCATGTTGTTTACCCATTCCTACAATAATATTTATGTCATGTTTATTCCATTATTGTTTTGGTTATATTTTCCCCTATTAAGCATTTGAGCTCGCCCCTTATTACATTTTCCATTTCCACATGTTATGAAGAAAAGTTGTACATGTGACATGTTTCAAAGGATATAATTTGTGAAATAATATTTGGGTGACATTGAATAATTTTCACGAATTAATTAATTTCATATAAAATAAGATAATTTTCTATTTGATATAGAGAAATTGTAATTTATCCATTTATATTATGTATTAATTCTCTAAATCTCTAAACCTAAAAATATCCTTTGGATTTAAGTAATGAAATAATTATTTTTATTTGTTAATTATAATTGGTTTTATCCATCATTTATAATTGGTATCACAAAAGTAATGTAATGTATGTGTTTATGAGTATTGGATTTGGGAGTGTGGGTCCAAGGTATCAAATTTGGTTTCAAAGGAAAGTTTTAGATAAATTTGATGAGTAGGATGTTTATTGAAGATAATTTAAGGATTGATAGGTTAAGGAAAATAAAAATTTTAAAGGTATATATAACCCTTTATAATAGTATATTATTTGATTCTAAGGTCATAATGCATATGTTATTTGGGAATTAGGGTTAGAGAAACCTAGTAAAATCCCAAGTAATAAGTCTAATTATTTGATAAAATAGAGATTATGAGGTTTTTATTAACAACACACACCTGTATAGATATTGTAAAGAATATGTTTATGTGGAAAATATGCACATAGGGTTAATCACCCTGAATAGAGTTGGTCGAGCATTAACACAATTATCGCTCTGATGCATGATGAATGGGCATAAGACTGCACAACGAGAGTGACACTCTCAGGGGCTACTCTTTGGTTAATAACATTGCATTTACAAACAATTATGAAGGGTTTAAGAATTATGTTAACAAATTAAGTTATATAACCTGATATAAAAATTACTATGGATAACCAAGGATTGAAAAAAATAAAGTCATAAGATGATCCAAAAGTATCATATGTTAAACAAAGGTGTCATAAGTGAAGAAATATTCAGATTGATGTTTTCATATTGATATTTTAGATATTATCATAAAAATTTTGGTTTTAGTATTTGGTTGAAACAGGATAATGAAGATGAAGCTAAGAACGGTATATACTAAGAAACCATTATGTATTATAACTGAATAAGGGAGCATACATAAATTATTGATAATTTTAGTATATACCTATTATTATAGAAAATGTGAGTTTATAGGTCTTTAATATTATATATAGGTTGATATAAAAATAGAAACTTTTTTTGATACACTTTTATATTATAATTATTGAAGTGATATTTATCGATGAAATTTTGGTATATTCTAAGTGTTATTAAGTATTATGTAAAATATTAAAGGATTATTATTTAGTAGTTTTAATTTAAAGGTAAAATGACCTATATTAAATGGTATTAATAATCTTGAAATTTTATTTTATAAAAAGGTTATATTTTTGGAATAACTATTGGAGAACACATGATTGAGATATGTATATCTCTTAAGTTTAATATTCACATGATGTTTAGATAATAAAGGGTGGATTGATTTTGAATAAGTAAGTTAGATTGTAATTCGTAACTATGGGATTTATAATTAATCCACGATATTTTTTGGGATTTTCATCTCATTTTTGGTATTATGATATACATTGAATAGTGTGTAACCTTATAATCTAGTGGTTAATACCATTTGAGGGTAAAATATTGAGTAAATTTTTATAGGAATATATAAACTCAGTATGGTTTAATGTCTTGGAGAGTCAAATGGGTTTGTGAAAGGTATTTTACTGAGAGTATTTTATTAGGATAAATAAATACTTGGATATAATATTGTAGGAATTAATAATGTTTTTTAAGGAAGGATAAGTGATATTTTGAGGGAATATATTTATATAATTATTGGGTATAGAAAATTTTAATAAATTTCTTGGTAATTTAGATCTCTATTTTGAGGATGAGGTTAGAAATTATGATAAAACTAAAATAAAACTTACCTAGATTGAGAATATAATGTTATATGAGAGTGATATAGGTTGATCCGAGTCTGATACAATTTGATTTGTAAAAACAATATGCTAACATTATAGTTTTATAAAGTGAGACATCTTGAGATTACATTTTTCTATATTTAGTTATAATAATTATTATAATAATAATTTTTACTAATGTTAAATAATTTTTTTACTAATTGATTGAACTATAAGTAACTGTGTGTGTGAGGGACAATGTGAAGACTACCTCAATAAATAACCCCAAAGAATGGAAGCTGAAGTGAGAAATATTGTGATTATACCTAACCGACTGTCATGAAATATGATTAACAATGTAAACATAAACAAATTACTAAACACAAAAAAGAATATAAATATAGTTTCAAAAAAATGTTTAAGTGATGAAGGTATTCTGAATCAAAAGTATAAGGAAAATAGAGAAGCTATAAAAAATCTATTACTTCAATTGTAAGAGAGTTGGGAATTATATGATTCAATGTCCCAATCCAATAACCAACGAGGAAAGTAGTCACCAAAAAACATGTGTACAAGGACAATCCTAGGAAACTAATACTAATGTATCATATAGATAGTTATCACTCTCAATTTTATAGTATCCTATTTATATAATTCTTCACCAACCACATGATGTTGAATTATAAAAACCCGTAGTGGTATGATTATCATATAAATCATTTTAAAGGTGTGTGTGAAGTTATTACTTATGGATATAGATCAAAATCCCTTAGTATAAATATATGTGAAATTAATAATAAGTTATATCCTTTTATAAAGTTCTTATAATATTTTTTTTCACATATATAAATCTCTTTCCACATTCTAAATAAATTCACGATCATCTAGTGGTATATAATTAAATACCAGTTCCCTTTTCTAATTACTTCGACATTATGAGGAAATTTAAAGGATAAAATTTATTTGGGGGGCGGGGGGTAAGAACATAACACCAAAAAATAATAATTTATGATTACCTTTAAATAAGCTAATTTGTTCAATAGATTGCTCTACATACAACACCAAATTTAAATGGAAATGTGATATATTTAGATATAATATAAATTTTTAAATACAACCACTAAAACATAGCCATTGAATTAGAGGGAATTAATAGTTGTAATCTATTTTTTTAATATATGTATATGGAATATAAAGTCTACCTTTAAAATTAATGAAATTCAATTAGTTTACCAAAAATTACTAATAATATCATTTATTGTTTAAAAATGTATTTTTCTAAAAAATTCCTTTTATGAAATACACATTTCTATTTCAAGAAATAATTAATTAATGGTAAATTATTTTAGATATTAATACTTTTTAAACACCAATTTAGTTGCTAGGTGATATGAAATAAGAATAATATCAGTTAACATTTTAAACATTCATTTTAAGATAAAAACCAGTTTTCATTATATTTTATGATTTTATTAAAAAAATGAATTTGTAAATATTGGAATTTTAAAATAATAACATAAACTTAATTTTTTAATTCCTAATATAAAAATTGAATTATATTAATTTTTGATCATTTTATAAAAATTTTTATTTTTAGTTGAAAAATGTGGGATTTATGAAAATTATAATTTTCATGATTTTATGATTATGTAAGAATAACTTAGAATATTTAAAAATCATTAAATTAATAAAATATTAATTTAATTAATAAAATTATACATTTTATTATATTATTTTAAATATAAAACCTTTGAATAACATTTTTATAACTAATTAAAATGCTACTTTAGTAAAGAAACTAGTTTTGGTATTTTTATTTAAGAGAAATATTTTCAAGATAAATTCAATTTTTCTTGACCTGAAGGACTCATACCCTTTATTTTTTTTAATAAATCAATTTATTTCATTAAAACCAGAAACCATGATAATTTTATCTTATATATATACATATCAATATTAAAATTGTTATTTTTATAGAAGCTGTTTTTTACATGATTAAGAGTGTTTATTTTAAAATTAAAATTTTCACACAAATTTCAATTTTTAATTATCAAATTAGGTAAAAAATTTAATCTTAATATTTTTCATTAAAATTAATTACCAAGTTTAGAAATTAATTACCAAGGTAAACGTAAAAAGTGGTGAATTAAGTTTAACATAGTAAATAAAACCTAAATAATTTATAAAAACGTTACTATAAATGAATGGTTAATAATTTTATCAAACAATACATGTTTCACATACACTTTTTTCCACTTTTTATCCATTGAACCATGAATACTGTCATGATATTGTTTTAAAATGTAAAGGTGTTCCCGAACACTACCCTTACATTCACTTATAAAAGGGTAAAATATTCACCACTTTAAGGTGAGCCTTTAATTTAAATTAATACTTTAAAATATTAATTTTACTCTCAAAATAACCCTATACTAATTAAATAATCCCCTGTTCAGTCATAGTTAGCCTAATCCATTCAAATTCTAGGAGACTTCCAAGGAAAATTCAAGTACCCAACATGAGTATTATCAACTACCAAATTTTTATTCACAATTTTATTATTTTAAATTTATTCTAGTAACAAAAATATAATTATATTAATATCATTTATATACTTCAATTTTATTATATTAATATTATTATCATTTTTTATTCATATACCCCATTTATAAATAAAAAAACTACCTTTTGTGCGTTGTGCGGACTACAACCTCCACGACATAACACATTTTTCTTCTTCCCTCACTTAAAAGGATACATATAATTATGGTATTAAAAAATAAATATTATGTTTAAAATATCTTTATTATTGTGTTATGAAAAATTGGGGAACCTATTAATGATATTATCAATAAACTATCATAATTAATTTAATCATTTTAAATATGCCTGATGAGAGGATAATATTTTATTCAAATTATGTAATGTTTTCATATCTATTAATTAATATTCTAATTAATTATAATTATGATATATAATAATAATAATCAAAAAATAAGATCATTATTATTTTGGTATAATGACATTACAACTAAATCATTGCATAATCATTCATTAAATCATGGTATGTTCATGATTGGGTCGGTTTGACCACCTAATCAAACAATACTATGAATATATGGAATGGATTAATATGAGAACTTATTTAATGGTTTAATGTATTATAAACATTTAAATAATATTATGTTTTTGGTTCTAGAAAATTTATATTAACATTTAACTCATTAATTTATAAAACACCTTTTGTTCGTTAAGAATTACTGAAACATGACCATCATCGATTTCATCATCATGGTTAGTAACCAAAACTAATAAGAAATTAAATTATAAGTTTATAAAATATCTTAGAATATATATTCTATTAGATTATATGATCTCATAATGATGAACATTTAAATAAAAATAAACACAGACACCGCTATTATGAAACTAGTACAAACGATCAAAACTATAAACACCCAATATGGAAAATCGGAATAATTCTTGTAGAGAATGGATAATTTTTGAGATTATAAACCAAAATGGATAAGATTAAGGTTGTTAATTAAATTATTAATATATCTAAATTTATGATGATATAGTTTAAAGTACATTCATGGAAGTCTGGATAAGAGGTAATGGATTTCATATCAATTTCCCTTTATTGAGAGAAGTATTATATTTATGAACCTATTTTAATTTATATGGTGTATATAATTCATATTTTAGATATAATATAATTAATTATATTTTAATAATGTTATTTTAATTTTAATTACAAGCCTTAAATTTCAATTGGTTTTGATTAAAGTGATACTCAAGTAGCAACCGTTTTCTTGGTCATAATTATGATTCTTTGATACATAATACATTTTGTGCACCATTTTTTATTTGAATGGAGTATTCACTAAAAATAGATATATTTATATCATAATCCTTATATTTCATAGTATTTACTATCCAAATCATAATTTCAAGTGGCTATTGATTCATATGTTTCCCCAATAGTAAGGATTTTTGGTAACTAAATTCTCATTTTTAGTGTTATAGTGTGTTATCTTTAACATTATTCTCTAATTATTGGATTATCCCACCATAAATATTTTATATTATGATAATTTATAATAATATTTAGGAAAAATATTTTTTAATACAAATAATTTTTTATTACTCTTTTTACAATGTGAGTTTTCAATGAATGTAATTTCAAGTATAAAAAAAATCCATTTCATAATCAAATGTTTTGGATAAATATTTAATAAATAAAAATTTATTTCATTTTTCAAGGATCCATTATTGGATAATATTTTAAAATAAAATTTTTTCAATTATTTTTCACTTCATATTTTGAAAATAACTTTTAGAAGTGACCCATGACTTCCATTTTTACATCAATGTTAAAAATATTTTCTAAAATATATTTTAAGCTTTAATTTCTAATCCCCTTTCCATTTTCAAAAGGTTTTCCCATAATAGGTTTTATGTTTCATAATTTATACTCTAATATATATATATGTATGTATGTATGTATCATTTAGGGGAAATTAACTCATGATACCGAACAATCCAATTCATGACCCCTTCTTGGGTAGTAGAGTTCAAACATTCTTTTGTGAGGATGTATTTCATATATGTAAACATAATTATAGGTTTACTTTGTTACAATGGGGATATGTTATTTTGAAACCATCCACATACTTTCTATGTATGTATTATGATCATGTTTTTTTAAGCATTGACTTATCCTTATATTCATTGTTCTATATGGTGTGAGAATCACATTTTACCTAACTAATATTGGATGATGTTCACCTAAAAAGTATGATATTCTATTGAAATAGGAAAAAGTATCAATGTACCATATATTTTTATCCAAATATAGATGATTATTACCAAGTTGAATATGTATTTTTTGACCATCCAAATTCTTTCTCAGGATGGGTTATGATCATGTTACCCCTTTATTTGCATGGGGAAATTATTGAAATTCTTGATTATTATTGGATACTAACATAGTTTGATCATGTATTTATATTTCATATTATTAGTTATATAGGTATCCATGTTTTTTATTTATCCAAAGGTTCCTTAGGTAATGGTATGGAATATTTTGACCGACTCTTATAGTGAATGAATTGGTGTTAAACAAGTGATGGGTGAGGTGTGACATGATATAGCCCATCGATGTATTGAAAGGTATAATGAGAAAATATATATTGGATTTTGGTGTATTCGTATTCTCACAATTGGTTATTTTCTTGGAAAAAATCCTTAATATAAGGATATATTTATTTTTCTCTTGATGATAAGTAAAGTGACTTGGTACAAGGCCTTAACAGCTGGTTTTTGTTCTCTAAAATTATTCTTTCCATCTGTATGGTATCTCTTATTTTTGATATCCATGTTTTAATTTTATTGTCATGGTTATGGAATGATTTCAATTTTAAGTTGATTATAGATTCATTTTTTACCAATTCTTGAAATAATATTTATGTCATGTTTATGACATGATTGTTTCAGTTATATGTTTCCCTTACTGATTAATTAAGACCACCCCTTCTTAAGTTTTCTATTTCCCCATGTTATAGAGAAAATTAGTATATGTTATATGTTTTGAAGGATATAATCTGTGAAAGAATTTGTGGGTGACATTGAAGACATTTCATGAATTAAGTAATTCACATACAATGGGAGAATTGACTATTTGATATAGAGAAATTGGGATTTATCAATTTATATTGTTTTATAATTCTCTAAATATATAAACTTGAAAATATACTTTAGATATAAGTTATATAATAATAATTTTTATTTTGTAATTATGGTTGGTTTTATCAAGATTTTATAGCTAGTATTAAGAAAATAATGTAATGAATGTGTTTTTGATTATTGGATCTGGGAGTGCGAGTATGAGGTATCATAGTTGGATTCAAAGGAATGTTTTAGATAAATTTAAATATCAGGATTTTTATTGAATATAATTTTTGTATTGATAAGTTAAGGTTGATCACAATTTTGAAGGTATATATAAACCTTTGGAATAGTCTATGATTTGATGCTAAGGTAATAATTCACATGTTATTTGGGGATTAGGGTTAGTTAACCCTAGTAAAAACCCTAGTAATAGGTCTAAGTATTGGATAATATCATGATGTTTTGGTAAAAGAGAGATTATGAGGTTTTTCTTAACATTACACCCTTGTCTAGATATTGTAAAGTGTATGCGGTTGTGGAACATATGCACCTAGGAGTAATCCCCTTGAAAAGGGTTGGTTGAGAATTGATTCAATTATTACTCTAATGCATGATGAGTGGACCTAAGATTGCACACCTGAATAAATACTCCTAGTAGATATTCTTTGGTTAATCACATTACCTTTAGAAACAATTTTTAATAATTTAAGAATGATGTTAACAAATTAATTTAGAGAAACTAATAGAAAAATGACCTTGTATAACCAAAGAATGAAAAATGAGATTCATAAGATGATATTAAAGAATCATATGTTAAAAATAGAGGTTTCATAAGTGAATAAATATTTATATTGATTTTTTCATATTTATATTTTTGATATTATCATAACCATTTTGGTTTTAGTATTTAGTTGAAACAATATCACAAAGATAAAGCCGATAAAGGCACTTACTAAGAAGCCATTATATCTTATAACCAAATTAGGTAGAATACATAAGTGGTTGATAATTTTAGTATATACCTATTATGATGGAAAAGATGAGTTTTCTAATCTTATATATGGTAGATAGGTTGATATCATAATATAAATTAATTTTTTTCACCCTTGGTTATTTTAATTAGTGAATTGACATTTATCAATAAAATTTTGGTATATTCTAAGTTTTATTAAGGATTATGTGAAACATTTAAGGATTATTATTTATTAGTTTTACTTTAAAGGTATGGTGATATATATTAAATGGTATTAATACTCTTGAAGGTGATTTTATAAAATGGTTATGTTTTTAGAGATAACTATTGGAGAACACATGGTTGAGGTATGGATAAATCTTAAGTTTAATATACACAAAATGTTTACATAATAAATGGTGGAATTATTTTGAATATGTAAGTTAGATTTTAACTAGTCACTATGGGATTGATAATTAATTAATGATATTTTTGGGTAATTTCATCTCATTATTTGTATTATGATATATAGTGACTAGTTTGTGACCTTATGAACTAGTGGAGAATACCATTTGAGGGTAAAGGATAGAGTATATTTTTAGAGGAATATATAAACTCATTATGTTTTAGTGTCTTGGAGAGTCAAATGGTTCTGTAAAAGGTATGTTATTGAGAGTATTTTATTAGGCTAAATACATACTTGGGTATATGATTATAAGAATGAATAATGTTGTTTGAGGAAGGATAAGTTAGATTTTGAGATCATAGATTTCTATGATTATTAGGTTTAGAAAATTTCAAGAATGTTAATTGTAATGAACCAAAACAAATACCCTCTCAAACTAGTACCTGATTCAATATTCCACATACCTGAAGTGTGTTACCAATTCACACAGGCTAGTAAATGACACCTGAGAATCAGAAAACTATCAGAGGGAATGATTTCTCTCAAATTTAATCAAAAACATAGAACATGTATAAAATATATTTAACAAAATAACAGATAAATATATGACACAACTAAAAACAAATAGAAGAAACCACATAAATCAAGAGAAGAAACAATCTTTAAGTATAGGTCTTACCACAAAGGATTACCAATGTAAGATCCCAACTCCATAGAGGTATTTCCTTGTTTAAATTTTGGTTTTAATTGCTTAGTTTTTATTAATTAAATTCTCAAAAGGTGTATGAGGGGCCTCAGGGGTGTTCCGGGGGTTCGAGACATGAAAAAAGGAAAATTGGGCTAACCTGTGCAAAGCGCACAGTTTGTGCTTGGTTAAGTAAACCTTGCAGTCTTCCAAGAAAAATAGTACAACCTTGGATAATGGTATTATGAACGGTTGGAAAATGGTTAGTCAAACTATTTGGAGATCCCTAGGTAACTGTGCGACCTCACTCCCCTTGTATAGTGGCTTATGCATGGTTTGCACATGGTTTGGAAAACTGTGTGAACAAACCATGTGCCCCATTAAAATTTGTAAAAATCACAGCTTTTCCAGCTCTGGATTTTTAGGTTCTACCTAATTTTCCTCCAATTATTCACATATCAACCCTAGTTATGAACTCAAGCTCCCAAATCTTCTCAAGGGTGGTTCTCCTTTGATTCTTGGCTATTTGGAGCGTCTTTGGTTGCAGATTGAGGCTCTGAGTAAGTCTAATCTCCCTCTTGCCTCTCTTTTCCATATTAGGGAATGTATCTTGGGTTATCTTCCTCAAAATCCCTAAAACCATATTTCTACAGAGTATTATTGGTTGAGGATTCAAGGGGTTCTTTAATCCTGATATAAGGAAACAATTAAGAGTGATTTCATTAATGAATTCGAGGTAGGTGGTCTACAAGTTATATCCTATAGTCATTGAGTTGATTTGTGCATGTTTGGTTTCATTCTTGGTTATCTATTTTTGTGTGTTTGATACATTTAGTGAGATTTAGTAAAATGGATGTCTAAATGGTCAATTGAACCCCTCATGATCCCCGTGGGATTCATGGAGGATGATTTGGCCGATTTAGGGTCACCTATGGGGTGCGCCAACAATCTCGAACCTAGAAATTGGTAAGGTTAAGTGTAGAGTTGACATGTGATAACATATAAACATGTGAAACATTTTGATATATTAACTTGAGTAGAAAGAGAAATATTTATAGATTTTCGTCTTGAATAATGGCATAAGGGGTTGTTTTTCTAAATGTTAATTGGTTATATGAGCTATGGAGTAGAAAATGGGATTTGGTTGATGGTTTAAGGATTATAAATGATACACTTTATAGTTGGGTTAATAAATGTTATGGTAATGGAAAAATAGGTTAAGGATCATGATTTGGTATAAGTGTTAAATGTATAGCGAATAAATATTGTTAAATATGCTAAATGGGCTAATTGGATTAATGTGAATGTGAAAAATGGCTTATGAAATGTACATGAGATGCATAAAGGGGTTATTAGTTATGAAGTGAGGAGTGGTTTGAATGGGTTAACATGTGGGAAATTGATTAGTAGGATAAAGGAGATAATGAATGAGAAATATTTAATATTCTTAATGAGTTTAGGCATAATAAATGTGAATTGGGATACACAGATATGTAACATAGATTGAAAATGTGTTAATGAGTTATGGAATAATATCAATTTTCATGTTGACCGTTATTTATTATGTTTACTATATGTATTGGTTGTGTTTGGTTGTGATATGGTATGTGTGTGGATAATGAATAAATAAGCATGTGCACATGGATCGATAGTGTGGGGTATTGACTTGAGGTTTTACACCCACATGTTTAGTTATACTGAGGCTCTAAACTCTACCCCAAAATGTATGGGTTAGGGAAGGGGATATAAGATCTATTCCCCTAATGGTTTCATTTAATGAGACCACCCAGATAAAGGATTATAAGTGATTAAATGTATTTTTTGTGATATGTTTACCTCTAACAAGATAGGGACTTAATTTATTTCCCCTATGCAAAGTGATTGGTTTCTCAAGACCCTTGTATATATGATTTAAATTACTAACCTAGGGAACACATAATGAATATAGATTAAGTAATGAAGAAGGTATAAGTAATAAAAATGGTAATAATGATAGAAAAGGGTTAAATAAAATATTGTTAACTAATGGAAGTCTAGTTTTCCTTTGTTTAAATGTCTTTATTGGTTATTTTCATGCACTATCTATTTAGAATATATATTTTGCAGACATTATTGGTGGTGACCTACTGATTTGTACTCAAACCCTTCTCGGTCCTCCGTTGGGTACCCGAGTAGACTTAATTGTTGCAGGTTTGGATAAGGAAAAAAGGCCCGGTGTTTGGGAGTTGAGTTGGGCATGAGATATGCATGGATGAGGATCCAGACTTAGAGTCAGGACCATTTTTGGGAATCAACGGTTTGCCTTTATTTTGGTTTTACTTCACACTTGGCACTATTAACATGACACTACATGGTTATTATTGTTTATTTGTTTATACCCAATTTTGGGAGATGTTTAGTTATGCATGTTTATTGGTTATTACATGTTGTTTCTACTATTTATATTCTTAACTACTGTGGAATACTTTGGTAAAGAGGTTATAGTCTCCCCATGTGACTCATTATACCCTTAATACTAATCAGAAACCTCTGACATATAGGGAGACACACTTGTGGTCATGTGGAGACCTGGCTCGGGGCACCACTTTAGTGGTTTTCATGTTGAGGATGTTATAAAGTGGTATCATATGGGTTATTTTTTGTAGTATTATTATTTGGGATGGTATACGGGTGAATAAGATGTGTCTGGTATTGGAAATGAGATCATGCTTGGGAGTAACTAACCCATGTACAAGGGAAAACCCATGTATATGGGGTGGGAATCGTTGTTCTTATTGTGTATTTTTACAATTGAATGATATTTCACCATTGGGTGATGCACTTATTGTGTTATGTGACTGTTTAGTGAAATTTTACTCATGGATAAAATGGAATGAGGTTGTGAATTCATGCACCATTTTAGGCACATAGGAATATGGGTTTCATAAATCATGATAGAAACACATGGGATGGGTGTGCATGATATGAAAGTTAGAATGTATTTTACTTTCTTTAGAAATTTAAAGAAAATGGTGTCAAATGAGAATGATGAAAATAGGTAAAATGGGAGGAATGTTAGAGAATGGTTAAATATTTGTGCTTAAAGAAAGGGGTAAATGAGTTAAAATGTGGGTTGTAATAAGACGTTAAAAGGGAAATGTGCCTAAGAGGAAGGATTTGCACCGTGAGTATGGATGTAGTTTTAAAAAGGTGTCTAGTGAAAGATCGTGGCTATGAAAATTAGTTTACCCATGTTTATCATGACCCATGATAGGTATGGTAGAGTTTAGTGATCAAGTATGTTGATATCCATTGGTATGGTGTATGTGAATGGTTCATTATGACTAGTGAAGAGTCTTCTTATGTGTGAATTGTGGAAGATTTATGCTATGTGTTCTAAATCTCATGTTTGGAATTGTAGGAAAATCAAACCATGAAGATGAGAGCTGATAGGGTGATAAGAGGATGTTTACCTAGAATGATCCCCCAGTAGTGGACTAATAAGACTTGTTGATTTAGGGTAATAAAGAATAAAATTTTCATAAGAACATCACCCGATTTATGTAGATTATTTAACAGGACCCAGGGATGGTTGTACTGAGTATGTTCAAGATGGATAAATAGTTTCAGCTACAGAACCCTATGAACTTTACTAGAGAGGGTGGTCCAGATGTAGTTGAGTTCTGGATAGATTCCATCCAGATTATTCTTGATCATTTAGAGACTCCTTCTGAGAAGCAAGTAAATTTGGTGGGCTATATGTTGTGAGGTTAGGAAAAGAGTTGGTGGGACATCATGGTTAAGATTGAGCAGGCTGAAGGAATGATATGGAAAGACTTATAGGATAAGTTTCTAGAACACTTATATCCACAAACATTGAGGAAGGATAAGGTTGTAGAGTTTATAAGTTTGACCCAAGGGGATGTGTTGGTAATGGATTATGTGATCCATTTCACCAACTTACGATGCTTCATTCTAGCATTGACAGGGGATGAGAAAACTATGTAAAAACGTTTACAGGATGAGTTTAGACATGATATTAGATCCCAAGTGAATATCATCCATTTTAATAGGTTTAAAGAGGTGGTGGATCATGCCCTTATCTCATAAGGGAACCTAAATGGGATTCATGTAGTGGACTTGTGGTGCCTATTGGGAGGACGAGTGGTTCATCTTTAGAGGGTAGAGAGTGTTGTTTTGGGAGTTTCCATCAGGGTGGAAGTGCAAAAAGTATTCAAAAGAGAGGGACAACCTCTTAGGGTGGTGACCAAATGTTTTTATATATGTGTGGTAGGTCTGGGAGCATGCGGGGTCAGTATCCCTGACCAACAGTTGAGTGCCGATCATGTGGAAGGATAGAGAATATGCCAAGGTTCTGTATGAATCATCGATAGCATGGTGTGGATGGGGATCAAGGCTGACACCGAGTGTAGAAAAGGGTTGAAATACCCCATATCTAATAGGTATTTGGATCGTGACTGGTCATACTAGTTGGGGTGGTAGACATGGTACTCTGAGGTGAAAGCGTCTATATCAGTAGAGTAGTGCAACACTAGGGACTCAATCCAAAACCCAGGGTAGAGGGGTAGGTCATCTTCACAATGTTTAGTCTATACCTAGAGGTGGCGAGTCCAGACCATCAACTGTTCGAGGTATGATCATTGTAGCTTTCACACTTTCTAGTTCTTTATTTAACACAAGTTCCATATATTCTTTTATCTCTACATAGTTTGTAGTTGTGTTGGGCCTAACAATTTAACGAGTCTGTGGGATTATGTCGATTGATACTTTGTTAGGCGTGAGAGCTAAAGATATCAAACAATTAAATGGTTTTAGTCTAGATGTTGGTGGGTACCTTTTTATAAGGGAATTTTCTATCCTTTAGATATTGGATTTTGACCTGATTTTGGGCATGGATTAGCTAGAATTGTACCAGGAACATATCAACTATTACCATCATCGAGTAATGTTCATGTAACTTGAGGGAGACACTTATATCCATCGCGGCCAGTTTTCCAACATTCAAGAGAACTCATAGCCCAAGTGGCTTATATTGCACTTGATAATGGAGAAATAGAGAAACCAATCATTCCTACCATTGTGGATCAATTTTAGGATGTGTTTCCTAAGGACTTATTGGGGCTACCACCTGAGAGATATGTTGAGTTTATGATCGAGTTATTTATAGGGGAAGAACCGGTTTCCATACCACCTTATAGAATGACACCATCAGAAATCCAAGAGATTGAGGCTTTGTTGTAGGAGTTGGATAGGAAAGAGTTCATCTGTCTGAGTACATTACCATGGGGATCTTCAATGTTGTTTTTGAAGCAAGATGATGGAACATTGAGGATATGTGTCAATTATAGTAAGTTTAATTAGATTAATATTAAGAACCGATAACCTCTTCTGAGAATTGATTATCTTTTTTTACCACCAGAGAGGTGAGACCATGTTCTCTAATATTGATTTGAGGTCTGGGTATCATCATCTTAGGTTGATATCTTTTGACGTACAACAATTTTTTTTTCAAGACTAGGTACAGGTTTGTATGAGTTTGTGGTGATTCCATTTAGGTTGACCAATGTACCAGTAGTGTTCATAGATCTAATGAATCAAATATTTTACCCTTACCTAGATCAGTTTGTAGTTGTCTTTGTGGATGACATCTAGGTGTACTCGAAGACTCATGACGATCATTCTAAAAATATTGAAATCATATTAAGTACACTAAGAGAGCATATTATATACACCAAGATATCCAAATGTCATTTCTAGATCGATAGGGTGTATTTCTTGGGTCACATAATCTTTGAGGAAGTCGTTTTAGTGGACCCAAAGAAAGTGTAGACATTTGTGTCTTGGGAGCAGCCCAAGAATTTTTATGATATCCATAGTTTTTTAGGTTTACCAAGGAACTATATAATGTTTATCAAAGAATTTTCCTGGTTGGAGGAACTAATTTTATTCTTGAACAATAAAGGAATCAAGATTGAATGGTTATAATCATGTGAGAATTCTTTCCAAGAGTTAAAGAAGTGGTTGAATACCACACTGATCCTAAACTTACCTGATCCAGGTAAGAAGTATAACTTATTTTTTGATGCGTCTAGTGTCGGTATGGGTGAAGTATTGATGCAGTATGATTGGGTTGTTGCATATAGTTTACAAAATTTGAGGCCCCATGAATGAAATTATCCAACACATGATCTTTAATTGGATGGATTGGTTCATGCCTTAAAATATTAGCGACATTACTAATTGGGAGAGTGGTTTGCAATGTATACTGATCATAAAAGTATTAAATATATATTCTATCAATGTGATTTAAATCTTTCAAAATAGAGATGGGTTGAGTACATACAATAATTTTATTTTGATATGTTTTACACTCCAAGAAAGGGAAATAGTGTTGCAGATTCTTTGAGTTAAAATACTCAAAGTCTGGCGGTTTAGGAGACTAACTCCAAGTGGAAGATGATGAAGTTGTTTTCTGAAATGTATCTTGAGGTGTAGTATGGACAAGGGAATATGAAACTTTCATCATTGGTATTTGAGTTTGTGATTTGATCCAAATTAAGGAGGTACAAAATTAGGACCTAGAATGTGTGTCTATGAGGGAATGTATTAAAGGTGGGGAGTCACATTATGTTTGGGCCATTGAAGATGATGAGATCATTTCTGTTCGTGGCCATGTTTTTATGCCAAGGTGTCTGTGAGAAGAGTTGGTGCATGAGATTCATTTATTGAAATGGGTTGTGAATCCTGGTTTGACCAAGAAGTATCATGATCCTCATAGACAATATTGGTGGCCAGGAATGAAGAAAGAGGTTGCATGATTTATGGCATGATGCCTTACCTGTTATCAGGTGAAGGTCGAGCATTAGTTCCCAGGTGGTTTTTTTGTAGCCATTACCCATTACATAATGGAAATGGGATGATATAAAAATGTAATTCATCGTAGGTATCTCGAGTATGCCTCATAAGAGTGATGCAATCTGGGTAGTTTTCGATCAGTTGACTAAGGTGGCCCACTTCTTACTGATTTGAGAGACTTTCATTGTGGATTAGTTGGGTGAATTGTATGTTCGATAGGTAGTTCTATTTCATGGGGTACCATGGGATATAGTTTCTTATCATGATCAGTGTTTTACATCACATTTCTAGAAGGTTTTTAGGAAGGCGCTTGTTACCCAGGTGTTCTTGAGTACGACTTTTCACCCATAGATGAATGGGCATCAGAGTCTACCATTTGGGTACTAAAGGGAATATTGAGGGATTATATCCTAGATTTTTTGGTATCATGGGAAAAACATATGTAACTTTTTGAGTATTCATATAATAATGGTTACTAGGATATAATTCAGATGGAAACGTTTGAGGCACTTTATGGTAGACCGTATAGATCTCCGTTATGTTGGATAGAAGATGGAGAATTAGAGTTTTTGGGATTCAGTCTCATGCTGGAGATATTGTAGCAGGTTCAGTTGATCTATAAGTGAATGTAAATATCTCAATGTAGGGATAAGTCATATGTGGATAGGCTTTTTAGACCTCTTGAGTTTTTTGTGGGTGATCGTGTGTTCCTTTGGGCGTCGCCGAGGTTGAGTCACCATCTGATTCCAAAATAGGGTAAGTTAGCACCCAAGTATATGGGGCCATTTGAGATTGTGGAGAGGATGAGACTGGTGGCATACTGATTGGATTTTATATAATGTTATAGTGATAAATATGATGTTTTTCATATGTCACAACTTCAAAAATATCACCATAATCCATCTCACATGATTGAGGTTGAGAATATTGAGCTTGATGTACATGCATCCATTAAGGAGCATTCAGTTCGTATTGTGGATTTTAGTGAGAAAAAATAATGGGGAAAGATGGTGCTATTGGTTTTAGTTATATGGAATCATGGTAATGTTCATGAAGAAACTGGGGAGAGGGAGTCAGATGTGTGAGATCAGTGGCTCGATCTTTTTACCTTGGAAGATTAATGATTCTCAGGAAGTGCGACTTGAGGATAAGCCATTATAAGGTGGGGAGATTGTAAGATATCAGATTTATGGAGGTATTTACTTGTTTAAATTTTGGTTGGAATCTTTTTTTTTTCGTTTTAAATGTTCACTGGGTGTGTGAGGGGCCTTGGGGGTGTTCTGAGGGTTCGATACATGAAAAGAATGAAAACTGGGCCAATATGTGCAAGGTGTGTGGTTAAGTAAGCTGTGCGACTTTCCCAGGAAAACCATTCAACCTTAGACAATGTATTTATTCATATTTGGTGCACATTTATTCAAATCATGTGGTTCTCCCTTGGTAATTGTGTGACCTCACTCGCCTTGGAAACTGGATTGTGCATGGTTTGTGCCCAATTTGGAAAACCGTGCATACAAACCATGCACCACATTAAAAGTAAAAAAGTTACAGTTTTTCTATATCAGAATTTTTGATTTCTACCTAATTTTTCATCCCATTATCCCCCTATCAATCCTATTGATGAACTCAGGCTTCAAAATTTTCACAAGGGTGGTTCTCCTTCGATTCTTGTCCATTTGGAGCACCGTTGGTTGTAGATCTAGGATCCAGGTAAGTATAATCTCCCTCTTAACACTCTTTTCCATATTTGGGATTATATATTGGGTCATATTATTTTGAATCCCTAAAAACCTCTTTATCTTGATGATTCTAGGTTGAGAATTCAAGGGGTGTTTAAATATAGATATAAGGCAATGATTAAGAGTGTATTCATAAATAGATTCAAGGTACATGGTTTATAAGTTATATCCTATATTCATTGAGTTTATTTGTGCATATTTGGTTTCGTTCTTGGTTATCAATTATTGTGTGTTAGATTAATTTAGTGATATTTGGTAAAACGAGTGTCTAAATATTGCATTAAACCCCTTATGATCCCCATGTGATGCATGTAATATGACTTGACCAATTTAGGGCCACCCATGGGGTGCACCGACATTTCCGAACCTAGAAATTGGTAAGGTTAAGTATAGAGTTGATGTGTGATAATGTAGATCCATGAGGAACATGTTGATATGTTAACTTGAGTTGAAAGAATAATATTGATAGATTTTTATAGGCTTGTATAATGGCATAAGGGGCCATTTGACTAAAAACTAATGGGTTATATGAGCTATAGAGTAGGGAAGGGGTATTAGTTGATGGTCTAAGGATTATGAATTATACATGGGATAGTTGGGTTAATACATGTTATGGGAATGGGAAAAGGGATTAAGGATCATTTTTTGATGTAATTGTTAAATGGATAGTGGATATAAATTGTTAAATATGCTAAATGGGTTAATTGGATAAACGTGAATGTGCCAAATGGCTTATGAAATGTACATGAGATGCATAAGGGGGTTATTACTTGTGAAGTGAGGAATGGGTTGAATGGGTTAACATGTGGAAAATTGATGAGTAGGATAAAGGGGATAATGAATGGGAATTATTTAATATGATTAATGAGTTTAGGAATAAGAAATGGTAATTGGGCTAAACAACTATGTAATGTAGATAGAAAATGTGTTAATGGGTTATGGCATAATATCAATTCCCATGTTGGTTATTATGAATCATGTTTAGTATTTTTATTGTTTGTGTTTGGTTGTTATATGGTATGTGTGTGGTTAATGAATAAATAAGAATGTGTAAATGGATTTTTAGTGTGGGGTATTTAATTGAGGTTCTACGCCCATGGGTCAAGTTGGACTAAGTCTCTAAACTCCACCCCGAAATGCATGGGTTGGGGAAGTGGACAAATGATCTATTCCCCTAATACTTTCATTCACTGAGACCACCCAGACCAAGGCTTCAAGGTGAGTGAAATGTATTTTTTGTGATGTATTTACCCCCAGTGATATAGGGACTTGATTTATTTTTCCTATTCACAGTGATTGGTTTCCCTAGACCCCTGTGTAGATGTTATAAAAGATTAACCCATGGAACACATGATGAATATGGATTAAGTAATAAAGAAGTTATAAGTAATGAAAATGGTAATATTGATAGAAAAGGGTTAAAGTAAATATGGTTAACTAATTATACCCTAGTTGTACTTTTTTTACTTATATTTATTGATTATTTTCACAGACTATCTATTTAGACTAGATATTTTATAGAAACTATTAGTCGTGGCTTACTAATTTTTACTCACACCCTACTAGGGCCTCCATTGGGTACCTAAAAAGACTTTATTATTGTAGGTTCAAATAAGGGAAAAGGCATGGTGTTAGGGAGTTTAGTTGGGCATGGGATATGCCTGGATGAGGATCTAGACTTGGATTCAAAACCATTTTGGGGATTCGGCTGTTTATCTTTATTTTGGGTTTCCTTCACTCTTGACACTATTAGCATGACACTACATTATTATTGTAGATTTGTGGTTTGTACCTAGTTTTGAGAGAAGACAAGTTATGCATGTTTATTAGTTATTACATGCTTTTTCTACTATTTATATTCTTAAATGTTGTGTATTACTTTGGTAAAGAGGCTATAGTCTCCCTATGTGACTCATTAGACCCTCACTTCTAGTCGGTAACCTTTGGCATATGGGGAGGTGTTCTTGAGGTTATATGGTGACCCTACTCAGGGCACTGGTTTAGTGGATTCTGAGTTGGGGAAGTTAAAACCAAAATAGGGGAAAACAACTACTTCATATGATAATGTGGGAATCCTCCCACTGTCTCACCACCAGCTACCAAATACCCAACCAACAGAAAACCTCATTGCCTCACTATGGTTCCTTGCATTTCCCTACATTGAAAGAAATAAAAAGGTATACAAACCACTAAAGAGGTAAATTAGGTGTGAGATAACAAGATCGGTAGGGTATCACCAGGTGTTATATATAAAGTCTCTGAACAATAATCTAAGCATGCTCAACTTTAAAAAAAACTAGGCATGATTACAGTTTAACGGTTTTTATATCAAAATCATGGAAAACAATTTATTTTACCCCTTTTACACATTTTCAAATAAATAAGGTAAATAATTTTCAAATAATTTCATATCCATATATACCATAATAGATATATCATATAAAAACAACACATGCATCACATATCATATCAAATCCATGGATATACAACAAAGTAGTACAAGACAAAAGCATAAGTACAAGTAACATCATGCTAGGGATCACAGTAGTTCAAGATAGCTAGGAAACTCATACCTGATATAGAAAATCCCATATGCATCAAGAAACTAGACATATTGATGGGGTATAGAAAGTAGAGGAACACCCTAGTAAGTGAACCCCCCAACACTTCTAAAAAGTTCCTAGAACAACATGCCTAGGGAGAAAGGGAAATCCCCATGAGGAAACCTCATGAAAGTGGACGAGAACTATTACCATACCTTACAACTAAGTACCCAAGGCTCTCAATGTGATAAAATTTCCAAATCAATTCATAAATCCATTTTTTCAAACCATTATTTGAAAACAATTTCACAAAACAATTTCACAATGCCTTGAAAAATCATTTTTATTTACCAAAACCAAGGGAAAACCATATTTTATAAAAAAAAATTCCACACACACAAATAAAATAAATCATATAATTCTATTTCATTTAATAAAATAGTTTATCATAAATGGGAGAAATGTAGTTCACCAACACAGGCTAGAGAGAGAACCACCAACCTTAAAAATCAGGGGCACACATGACCACAAAGGGATTCACTAACAATAAGAATACAATAATGAAAATATAGGCCTTATAATCAATATAAACATCTTATAATTGATCCAATTCAATAAATGGGTTAGAGTATAAGAAGAAATGACACATACCTCATGAGCACTCACCTTCTGCACTACAACCAACAAGGAAACAACACTCATAATTATATCGCATAATAAAACTATAAGGAAACAAGAAGAAACATCCCCAAGGGTCAATGAATCCAAAAAAGTAACACAAAAGTGATACTGTGATCCAAGTAAATGAATAATTATAAAGTATTACTCACTCAAATTGATTTAATGAAACCAAAGCATCGATTCAATGCTGAACGAGTCAATCCAGATTTAACAGAGACTCCCAAAATCACTGGAGAAGGGATCTAGGCCGAGAGAAAGGAGTGATATAGAAGAATGAATGAAAAATAAATCAATACAGTGATCTAAAATCCTAACTTTTGATAGTTACATGGAATGAAAACCCTTTGCATTTCATGCAATCTGTGATGATCAAATATGTTGAAAAACCCATCAAATTTTTATTAAAAATTGATCTTTTATCATTACATGTCATGTAACCATTAAACAAAGTGTAATCCTTTCACTCTGTGTAAAAATTTCATGAATTGTATCTAGTGACCATGTACATATCATGTAACCCCTTTACACCCCGTGTAATCATCTAATACATAGCATAAAAACTAGATTCTTGCAAAAAAACCCGAAACCAACCCGAGGATTATCCAAACTTGGAGATAACCCCAAAATGATATTATATTTTTATACCCAAACATCATTAATTCAAACAACATACACCCCTAAAATTTAATTCACTTTTATAAAAAAAAATTCTTCATCTCTGAGAGTCCCAAGACACACCCAATTAAAGAGGAAAACTGGAAAATAGAATGGAAATACCTAAAAGTAGGTAACGAGATGTTACAAACTCCCCACCATAAGAATTTCCATCCTTGGGAAGTCATGTTGAAGAATGAAGTCTGGTAAATAGGTGAGGAAACTACTCCCTCATCATTGCATCACTCTCCCAAGTCTCATGATAATATGATGTATGTGTCTATAACACTATAAACAATGGAATAGACTTCTCATGAAAGGATTTCAATTGAGATTCAATGATATCAACTGGTTTCTAAACAACTAAAACATATGGATCTACCTCAATCTCCTTCCAACTCAAAAAATGAGGGGGATCAGAATGGTATTTAATAAGCTGTGATATATGGAAAACATCATGAATTCCTATCAACTAAGTTATAAATTCCAACCAATAAGTAACCTTCCCAACCCGCTCAATGGACTCAAATGGTCCAACATGTCTCAGAGCCAACTCTCCCTATATTTCAATATTATAGTGACCCAACTGAGGATAAAATTTCAAGAAAACCAAGTCACCTATGGAAAACTTAAAAGGATGACATCATTTTTCTACATAAGACTTATTTTGACTTTGCGCTGTAACCAAACGCTGACATATATCTTGAATCCTCATAGAAATATCCTAAACCAAACTTAGTCACACCAAATAATCTTCATCCACCTCTTCCCAAAAAAGAGGTGATCCGTATGGGATACCTTACAAAGTCTCCAAGGGATCCATTCTTATTGACAACTGATAAATATTGTTATAAAAAAATCAACCAGTCCTAGATGAATATCCCACGACCCACCCAAATCCAAGACACAAGAATAGATCATATCCTACATGATATAAATAGAACACTCTATTTAATCATCTATTTGTGGATGATAAGTTGTACTCAATCTGACTTGAGTCCCCATATCCTCATGAATAATCCTCCAAAACCTCAAAGTAAACCTAGGATCCCTTTTTGAAACAATGTAAGAAGAAACACCATGTAACCTCATAATATCCTATACATATAGCTTACCCATATCTTCAACTTTAGTGGTATCCTTCATCAGAATAAAATGAGCTGACTTTTTCAAATGATCAATCACCACCCAAATAGAATTATTCCCTTGGGGAGTTTGTGGTAACACAAAAAAAAATCTATAAATACCTTGTCCCATTTGTAAAATAGAAATGTAAGAGGTTAAATAAAACTAGAAGGTTTCAAATTATATACCTTAATCTATTGGAAGGTGTAATAGTGGGACACATAATCAGTAATTTCACGCTTCATACCCAACCACAAGAATCACTATCTCATATCATAATACATCTTCCTTGAGTTCGGATGAATGGTCCATGAATAACTATGAAAACTGAATATATTTGAACTCCTTATTGAAGTTGGAATAACAAAAAAATTTCCAAAATTAAGAATACCATCTATATAGAGAGACTAACCAGAAACAATCTCCCCAATATATAGGATTTCTTGAACTCCTCTAAACTCAACATACTACCACTGACTCTGCAAAATAGACTTAAGGAGAGATGATAATAACTAATCACTAGTTAGAAAAATTCCTGAAACATTCTTCTGATCATCCAGATTCAATTGAGAAAAAACCGTCATAAGGTTCCACTCCTCATTTGATTCCAAAATAGCTTGTGATGGAACTTTTCTACATATAACGTGTGTAATGAAATTACCCTTACCTATAGTGTAGTAAATATCAAATTTAAACATCTAAAGGTATTCCAACCACCACATATTTCTAAGATTTAAGTCTTTATGAGAATATATATATGTCAAACTCTTATGGTCACAAAAGATTCTGAACCTTTCTCTAAAAATATAATACCGCCAACAATTAATTACATGCATAACTATGGAAATCACAAAATCATAAGTGGGTTAATTATTATCATGTGGTCTAAGTTTAAGAGAAATATAAACCACCACATGACCATACTACATGAGAAAAAAAACCTAAACCAATGCCAAAAGCATCAAATAATACCACATACCCTTTACTGGGATCAGGTAAGATTATAATAGGAGCTGATGTCAAAATTATTTTCAACTCATCAAAATAAGCCTAACAATTAGCATCATATGTGAATTTTACCCCTTACCTGGTGAGATTATTCAAAGGTGATTCTAAATTTGAGAAATACTTAATGAACTATCGATACTCTCCAACAAGACTAAGTAAGATCTGAATTTCAAATATATTCAGCGGTTTTACCATGATATGACCACCTTTACCTTCTCAGGATCAACTGATAATCTATTCTAAAAAATACTGTTTCCCAATAAATTCACTTCTTGGATCAAGAAAATAAATTTTAAAATCTTTCCATACAAAAAATGAATCCTCGGGATTTCCAAAACCAAAATCAGATAATCATGCTTGTGCTCAGATCTTGAGTAAACCAAAATATGATCTACAAACACTACCACAAAAGTGTTAAGATACTGATGGAATATCTGATTCATAAATTCCATAAAAACTTCATGAACATTAGTCATACCAAAAAACATCATAAGATATTCCAATGTCCATACCTAATCTCTAAATCCATATTTAATGTATCACACTTCCGAACTATGATATTATGATAACTTGACCAAAGATCAATCATAGAAAACCACTTCCCCCTATAACTAATCAAAAAATTGTCCACATGAAATAAAATATATTTATTCTTAACTATTACTCGGTTCAAATTCTGATAGTCCACACACAATCAAAGGGAACCATTTTTCTTCTTGGTAAAGAGCACTAGGGATGCCCAAGGTGAAACATTAGTGTGAACAAAACCCTTCGCCACCAGATCTTCTAACTGAATATTGAGATCTTTTAGATCTGATGGTGACAAACAATAATATGGTATCGATATTGGATACATCCCTAAAACTAGTTCAATCATGAACTCTACCTCACTATCTAGAGGAATCCCTAATAAATCATCTTGGAAAATGCTAGTAAATCCTTGAATAATATAGGGAATAAAAAAAGAAATTTCATCAGGCACAATTTCTACAACATAGAAAAAAATATTTGGATCTAAATATCCCTAAAACACCCATGAGCTCCCATCATCCGCAAGAAATGATAAATTACGATGATAAAAATAAGACTCAATAAGATGATAAATAATCCAATCCATCTTGATGATGAATTCAAATAGATCTAAATCGAAAATGAGAAAATAAAAAAATAACTCTGCATTAGCTATTGATAGTGCACAAGAAGAACACCAAAACCACTTATCTTTCCTCTTCCAAAGAGATGTCTCTAAATCCATAATAAAGGAAATGAGTTATGTTGGATGTTTAATCATATCAATAAAATGGATAGATATAAATGGGTGGGAAGAACCAATATCAAATAAAGAAATCTATACTAAGTATTAAATAAATATGGTACCACTCACTATCACTAGACACACATCTACCCCCGTTGGGAACTCATCTACTATGTAAAGGAGATTCACTATTGATTCATGTAGTTGGATCACTATAGTATTTGAAGCATCTACCTACACCACATTAGCCTTTGTAACTGACGATCCCCGACCATATCAAGGTGTCGATATAGCCTGATAGAAATTCTATAGATGAAAATAACATAAAAAATTGTTTCACATATTTTTAGGTGAAGGATATAAACATAGTGTTTGTTTGACCTTACTACCCTGATATAAAGTAAAAGGAACACCACAAGATATAACTGGAGGTTTCAAGGAGGCTTTCTACTGAGAACCACCTCCACCACTCCTGCGGTGATCTTTCCACTTCATTTTTCTTTAGAACACCACAGAAGCTACCAATTAGTGGAAGAGAAGGTGTAAAATATACAACCTAACCTTTTTTATTCATTTATCCCATCATATTCCTATCCACTATATCTAAATAGGTCAAAAGATTTAGCATAAATACCTAAATTCTGATATCCGATCACAAACCCTTCTAGTACTTCTGAGATTTCATCTGGTCATTCTTTACTATCATGACCCAACCCAAGCTGGGACTTGATCCATAACTAACCCAAGCCTACCTTTATAAGCCAACAATTAGCGACAAGTGCCGAAGGTGTAAAAAACTTGGGGAGGAATTTTCCTAAGAACCCGTATACATGCACACAACCAAATTGATGCAATAATGCAGAGGGAAAGTAGAAAAAGTGGAAACTATTGTAAAGTAAAGTAAACATGCATGAACCTCTAGATAGTAAAAAGGTACAATGGTGAATGATGAATTGAAAAAGGGAAAAAACACATGCCCAAACTAGAATTTGGTCCCTAGCTGAATGCAACTAAAAAATAGTATCTTTTGAGAGATCCCAACTCTTGTATCCCAACTATGACCAACGTACATGATCCACGCAGCCTGTATCCCTACGATCCTCTGTAGTCATGATCAACCTGTATCCCATTTACAAAATACAGGACACATGTTGGGAAAAGACCATGCATGGGTGAGTATATACAAACCTAGTAGAAGTCCCAAAAAAAGGTAATGTGAGAGTAGTAAGAGATAAAAATGAAGAGAAGCATTAAATGGAACAAGGTATAGTAAAAGAGAATAGACAGAGTGAAACTCAACCCAACAAGAGTGTGAAAGTAGGATCATACAAACACAAGGAGCTCAAAATGGTGATGTGGTGAACCTACTGTTGAGTCTTCACTACTTAAATTCGAGGAGTATACCTGCCCAACCATGAGAATCTAGAAATAGAAAGCACATGGCATACCCTGTGCATCTTCGAATCTCTTGGAAGAAGAGTAAACAAGACCCAAGGAGCTGATACTGTAATGAGATAGATTTATATATTCTCAGTCAAATAAGCCCAAAGGAGAGAGTAATGAGGTCTCTATGTCATAGCTTATCCCAATAATATGAGTAGTAAATAGTTCCAAGGTAGAGTAATCTACAATTCCCATCACCTCTAGTGTTTTCCCAGGAGTCGCAAGTCAAAGGGGATCAAATCACCACACCTCTATACTATCCTATTTGGGCGGCACTGACTCGCCCGCATGGTTTTAAGTTGCATCGTAAGAATGCATTTCAATTGGGGAAAGTACCCATATTTATCATGAGTCCTTAGGTAAGTTGAATCATGCCTAACCATTATGATGCACAGTCGAGGGTCTTCTCTAGAAGGTCGTAAGGGACTAAACTACCCAACCCAGCTGGAGGGTCAGACTGGAAGGTCTTTAGGGAATACACTACCCAGCCTTACTGGAGGGTCATCCCAAAATCATCAGGGACTACACTACCCAGCCCTACTGGAGGGTCATCTCGGAAGTTCATCAGGGACTACACTACTTGGCCCTACTAGAGGGTCATCTTGGAAGGTCGTAGGGGACTACACTACCAAGCCCTACTGGAGGGTCAGCTTGGAATCACAAGGGAATACACTAACCAAATACTAATGGAGGGTTATCCCAGAATCATCGGGGACTACACTACCTAGATTGTACTCAAGGGTTAGTCCAGAAGGTGATTTTGGCAAGCATGTCTGATCACTATCCTCATTGGGTGTTGTCTCTATTTGTACCAAACCTAGAACATCCATATATTATCTCAAAAGTGGCTTTCGATGGAACCATCATGTTCTACATTAAAAGACACATAGTATAGGAATCACATGGGCTGAAATCCAAGCTCACATGAAGAATATATGAAGGATTATATATTTATCATGGGAGATCAAATAGTACACGACATGTGAGGGGGACCACACAGTGTGTGGCCCATCTTCACTACCTAGTCATGACTTTGGCTAGACACATGTCCCATCCCATATAGTAGTGCATGCCGTGTAGGTGGACTACATGGTGTGTTCTCTTTATCCAGGGACTGGGGCCATGTTTGTTGGCCATTTCCTTGTACTGGGACCACGTGTCTATGTACTCTGGTACATGGTGTGTTGGCCCACATGGAATTCTACCCATGTGGACAACCCATGTCCATGTACTCGACACATGGCGTGTGCCTAGACGTGTGTTCCTTTATACGGATCTACTCACACAGAAAGGTAGTACACAACATGTCAAGGGGAGTACACACCATGTCATCATTATCTTTGTCCAAACCCTAGTGCCGCCTGTCACGACCCATCCTAGGGGCCCGTGCCGTGACTACCCCAAGCCCGCCTTCCATAGGCCAGGGGCTGGCGACTACCACCAAAGGCGTAAATCCCGATAAAAAGGGAAGGTATTGCCTTTATAAAAGTAAACTAACACAACAAAGTACACAACAGAAGAAAACACTATGTAAAACTGAGTACAAAAGTAAGTGATGAAAAGTAAATGGGCCAATATAAAAACCCAACTTTAAAGTACAATACAACTGAAAAGCTAGTACAACTGCAGTAAAGTAAAACAACAACCATTAAGTCGTCCTCCGGGAATCTCACCTGAAGGGTGGGTACAAATGGCCTCCTCAGCACCTCAGGTTTGACCGTTTTCTCCGTGTATGTCTCACCAAGTGGTCCACCTCCGGGTACCGTCCAGCTCCACAAGCCTCCACCTCGATCAGTGCTATCCATCGTCTACATCCAACACAATGTAGTGCGGGCATAGCCCATGCAGGGGTGAGTATACGATACTCAGTAGGGACCCCGAGACCCCTGAAGGTCTCCCAGAATCCACGAAAGATAACCACAGAAGAAAGATACAATCACAAAGTATCAACCAACTCTACTTAGGTATATGCTCATACATATACCTAAGTTATCAATCACAGTTCGACTCCAACTCTCGATCCCAAGCATAACCTAGTCTAATTAGGAAAGCAAGTCAATCATATCTATGATAATGATTGAAACTCAATACTCAGCTCACATAGGTATACATCTTTTGTATAGCGATAGAGATGATCAGATGTAGTCACTGATTCATCTAAGCTGTCAGAACCACATGGGATACTAGATCAGTTAAGCTGTCGGACCCACGTAGGATACTAGACCAGCTACTCTGTCAGACCCACATAGGATACAAGTACAAAAGTCAAACTGTCGGACCCACTTAGGATACAAGTACAATAGTCATCACTGTCGAACCCACATAGGATTTCAGTACAGTTTTCATTGTCATAGAACCCACATAGGATTCCAGTATGGTAGTCATCGTCGTCGAACCCATAGAGGATTCCAGTACGGAAGTCGTCGTAGTCGCAACCAGCTCTAGGGTTCCCGCACACAACACACTCGATTCCGGGAGGGTCCGCTCCTTGAACCAAGGGGTCGATGCATCAACTATCATGAAGTCTAGAGTTTATGTATCCCGAAGTTCCGTCTCATCAAAAGGAACCCAACGCGACAGACGACGCATCAATTAGACGCCCGGTCTGAGAGATATTGGCTTTTTCGTTCCAGGGTCTCGGTTGGAATTATGCTCGTTCCAAACCCGGACGTTTTCCAAAGTTGTCCAAAACTCACTTAGAGTATCTCAAAAGGATCTCCTCATCACAAGGATCCCAGTTCCACAGACGGCGCGTTGATCGGATGCACGGTCGTGAAGTTATTCGCATTTAAGCATAATAGACCAGACCTATTAAGCCTAGTGGGATGGCGAGTCGGGTCGACCTGGTTTCGGCGGGTCCGACCTGGCTGGTGTCAGACCAACCCGGTGAAGCGTGCGGCCCGACCCGGACCGACGTGGCGTGGTGCGGCCTGGCGGGCCGTGGCTCGGCCCGGGTGGCCGAGTGATGCGGGGGGGGGGGGGGGCACCCGACTTCCCGAACCGACAGTGCCGCCCTCCTGTCCGGTCGGCTGAAGCCGGCCGGTCTTCCCGGCGTGAGCGGCCCGCATGGGTGGGCCGCGGTCCTCCTGTGTGGTACTTGTGGGTGTCGCGGCCTTCATCAACCCAACCGGCCAACGAGCCAGCCGGTTCGCCACCGAAGTGGACCGTGGACCGTGGGCCGCAGTCCTCCGCAGTGCGGGGCCATGGGGCGCCGCGGTTCCACCAGCCCGACCGGATACGGCTGACCGGTTCTTCTTCGGCCGAGCAACCCATGGTTGCAGGCCGTAGTTCTTCCACATGCGGCTGGCACACGACCTCCGCCTTTTCTCGTTGCCGCCTCTTCCAACACACTTCCATCATGAATAAAAAACTGGAAACATCAGAGGGTCATCGGCCGTGTTTGTTCGGCCCACACCCTCTGCGTTAGGCGGTAGCAGTTGGCTGAAGAAATTCCAATGGATTCAACATGAAAAAGATAATTTATTCACGTAGAATTAAACAAAACACCTACCTCTAAATTGACATTGCACGTCAAAAATCCGCGGAAGACGATTGTCGCGGTAGTCGGGCATTGCGGAAGATGGCGTCGCAGAGAACGGTGTCATCCCATCAACTTTGGAGGAAGATTCATTGACGTAGGCAACACTTCTCGAGAGCAGTGTCTTCTCCCTTTACTCAGAGGAAGAAGAAGGTAGGAGAAGTTGTGGAGTGTTATTCGCTGAGAGAGGATGATGTTCTTTGTAGAAGAATGAAGCTTCTCTAATTCTCCAAAGGTTCCCCCCCAAAATATTTTCTAAGGAAAATATTATAATAGACTTCTCCAATTTAAAAGAAATTCCATGCAAATAAAAATAATTCAAAAAGGGGTGCCAATTCATTAATTGATCATTAAATGAAAACATGTTGGCAAAATTTATGGGAGAGAGAGAAGGATGTGAAGAATCACAATTAAGGAGGGGAGTTATATGGGGGTTTCAAGGGAGTTGAGGGGAGGTGATAAGTTAAAGGCTCATGTGGGCCCCAACTCCCTTAGTTATATCCTCCCATGGGAAGTTAGGTGGGGTGTGGGCCCCACCCCAACTTCCCTTTTAAGTAATTAACTTCCACTTAAAATAAAATTGTAACACAACAATTTTATTTAATTATAAATGAATCCCAAAATTTTAACCACCACATACGACAAAACACAATTGTGGTAAATGTCCCCTTAAGCGAATACCGGCGCTGCGAGTTCATCGGTGCCCTTGGATTTCAATTCCGAGCACCGATTCAAAAGATAGAGAAACCCGCACGTACGTTTACTGAACACACCCGAACAAAACATCAGAAATTGATTCCGGGAACACTGGGCCTCAAAATCAAGCGCCGTCATAAACCACAGACTCGTAAAATTTCAAAGTATTTAAGAAAAAAATTTCCTTGGAATTTCCGGGTCTTTACACCGCCGCTGAGGGAGGATACATGCCATGTGTTCTTCTCCAAACACAACGTGTAGTCACGATTTTTACAGAAACTCATGTTTCTCTTAAATATTTATCTTTGCTTCAAATATAGTCAAATTTCATTATATCCTGATGCATTTACTTCCAAAATCTTCAGATCTAGCTGGGAATCATGCTCACTAGACATCATTCAATGGGAATCGGTCACCAGAATGAACGAGGGTTTCATTATTCATTCCACATGCCGATGCACCTTCGATCTTCATCAGATGGGTATGAATACTACAGATTATTGATCCTTCCATTGTGCCACTTCCATATCTGTTCCTTGCTTATGATTTCGTCTCTGTTCCATAATTTCACTTCAAATCTGGGTGCCCGATCGATCTTGGGTTTCACGACAATTGTAAAACCGAGATTTAATGGAATTACTTGGTGATAAACATGATCAAAAGTGGGAGGAAGGCACCAAAAACAATTTTTTGGATCACTGGACAAGTGTTCTTGTCTAATAAATCATAATTGGGAAATATGGGTTAGAAAAAACGGATTGACGAATGAAAAATGGTACATGGGCTCATGCAAGGTTTGAAATCAAAGGCGCAGATTTAAGGTTGACTATTAATCCACTCAAACATTTAATCAAAGGCATATAATCACCAAATAAGAGTCCTGAATAGATTAGATCGATCACTATTGATTAATAACGTGTTCATTGATGAAAGAGGTGGATCTTTTGTGGTCGCTACATCTTGATTTGTCTAGAATCAGAGGTTCATCGTTGTTTTTTGTTCATCATTCACCAATGGGAAGGAGAGGAGAGGAAGAGTGATCACTGGAAAAAACATGATTATGAGTCCAACTCATCATAATTAATAATTTATATTCTTTAATTAGGTTTATGGTATTTTAAGTGATTAAATAAATTAATTCATTTAATCACTAAAACATCATGCCAATGAGAGAGGGGTATGGTTGTCCTATACCGACTCATTTTATGTCACGCCAAGGGAAAACACCACATTTCAGACCCAGAATCAGTATCATATTTTATATCTAATCAACTATTTCAGAGTTATCCCATTTAATTAACCACACATGTGTAATATAAAATATTTTTATAAAATTAATTCCGTGCACACCGGGCCTCAGAATCAAATGTCGTCTTAGTGCCTAGCTCTAGAATAAAATTTAGATTTATTTAAAAGTCTTATAAGTCAAAAAACAGGTCTCTACATCATTCCCTCCTTTAATATTTGAATCCCTGAAAAGAAAAACGAAACTAACAACTCGGGATTCTAAGCCTGCTTCTGGACCTGCCACTCCTAGGAACTCTCTTTTCTATTTCCATACTGCCATAACATGTGAACCATGGGGATAACCCATCCTCACAAGGTCTTATCCTATCGGTCCTCAATCGAAATAGGGTGCTCCGCAAAGGTGGCACCATTCTTGATGTCCTCTCACCCCAGTCGATGATGTGCGTAGGGTTATGCACGTATCTCCACAGCTGTGACATGTAAAAAACATCATGAACCCTCTCCAGCTATGGGGGTAAGGTGAGGTGGTAAGAAACCTCGCAAATCCTCTACAAGATCCTGAATGGCCCGATGAACCTTAGGGATAGCTTACTTCCCCAAACACACCACCATATTTTACGTTGTAGGGAGACTCTCAAGAAGATGTGGTCTCCCTGTTTGAAATCCAAGGGCCTATAATGACGATCTGCGTAGGAATTTTGTCTAATCTAGGTTGTATTCATCTGTTCATAGATGACCAGCACCTTCTTTGTCATCGCCTGCACCAACTTTGGGCCCATAAGTGATGACTCTCCAATCTCTGTCCAGCACAAGGGTGACCTGTATAGTCTCCCGTATAGGGCCTCAAAAGATATCATGTCGATGGTGGAGTTGTATCTATTATTTCACTCAAACTCTACCAAAGGAAGGTGATCCTCCCAGATCTGGAAAATTCAAAACACATGCTCTTAGCATATCCTCTTACACCTGGATAATGTGCTTGGTCTACCCATATATCTAGGGGTGAAAGGTTGTAATAATATGAAGTTGGGTTCCAAATTCATCCTGCATCCATCTCCACAATCATGATGTAAACCAAGTATCTTGATCAGAGATAATAGTTTAGGGTACCCCATGAAGGCAGGCAATCTCTCATATGTATAGATTCCCCAAAATCTCCACCAAACACTACTCCCTAGTACCAAGGAAGTGCGCCAACTTGGTGAGTTGGTCTAATATCACCCAGATGGCATCATGAACCTTCACTATGCATGAAAGCCTTATGATGAAGTCCATAGATATGTCATCCAATTTCCACTCTGGGATATCAAGTGGATGTAACAAATCTACCGGGACCTGGTGCTCAGACTTCACCTACTGGTAGGTAAGGCATCGTGAGATGAACTCAGCTACACTTCATCTCATTTTGGACCACCAAAACTTCCTTTGAAGATCCCTATACATCTTTACCACATAGGGATGTACATCTAGGGTTGAATCATTTAACTCCCACATCACTTCCTCCTGCATCACAACTGGAACCATTGTTCTCCCCTGGAATAAGATCTCATGATTCCCTCCTTCAGAATATTCATCTTGTGTGTCTCTTGTTGATATCTAATTGTGTAGAACCTTATAATAAATTTCTCATAGCTGAGATTCTTTTAAATGCTCAAGGAGCATAGGAGTCAACACCATCAACTGTAAGAAAACTATACCCTCCTGCTTCATCAGGGTCAACTGTAGGAAATCTAACTATGCTGATGCTTCCCGCCCTAGGAAAGCCTGAGAATTTCTACTAAGGTAATATTCTACAACATTTACCTTCCTTGGAGTATAGACTATCTATAAGTCTTAGTCCTTTAAGAACTCCAACCAACATTGCTTCCTTAAGTTTAAATCTCTCTGAGTGAAGACGTACCTGAGACTCTGGTGGTCTGAGTAAACTATAATGCACTCTCCCAGAAGTTAGTGCCTCTACATCCTCAAAGCAAAGACTACCAATTCTAGATTCAGATCACGAGTCATATATCTATGGTCATGGGAACTCAACTACCTTGACCCATATGCGATGAATTCCTGTCGTTTCATCAGCACACAACCAAGCCTAGATCCTGAGGTATCACAATACACCATGAACTCAAATCCTTCCTCTAGTAGCCTCAAAACTGGAGAACTCATTAGCCTCTGCCTAAAATCCTCAAAGGCCTTCTGGCACTTCTCAGACTAGGTAAAAAACTATCTCTTCTACATCAAAGTGGTCAATGGGGTTGTGATCCTAGAGAAGTCTACCAAAAATCTTTTGTAGTACTCTACTAAGCTAAGAAATCACTGAACCTATGACACATTCCTAGGTGGATCCCAAGTAACCAATGCTTCAATATTCACTAGATATATGAATAAACCCTACTAATAAATGAAATTCCCAAAAAAGTTAACCTGTTGTATCTAGAACTAGTATTTCAAGAGTTTTCTATAAAGCTGGTTCTCTCAAAGTAGATCAAGGACCCTCCTCAAGTGATCTGCATGATACTCCTTTGTGGTATAGTAGATGAGTATATCATTGATAAAGATAATGAAAAAATGGTCCAAGTATGGCTGGAAGATCTTGGTTCATCAAATCCATGAAAATGGTGGGGGGATTTTTCACACCAAATGGCATCACTAGGAATTTATAGTGTCTATAGTGACATCAAAAAGCCAACTTGAAATATCAGCCTCATGAACCCACAACTAGTGATAGTCAGACTTGTGATCGATCTTGGAGAACCATCTCACGCCTCAAAACTGATCGAATAGGTAGTTAGTCATCAATAGGGGTTACTTGTTCTTTATCATGGCCTAATTCATTCGACTATAATCCACACAAAGCTGTAAGCTCCCATATGCATTTTTCATAAACAAAACTGGAGCCGCCCAGGGGGATACACTAGGTCTGTTTAAACCTTTCTCACAAAGGTCCTCTAACTAGAAACTCAGCTCCCAGAGCTCAGTGGGTTCCATACGATATGCTTCAGAAGATATCAAGGTAGTAACTGAATTCAAGTCAATACAAAACTCCAACTCCCACCTTAGTGGTAGTCCCGATATGGCTTTAGGGAAGACATCTATATAATCCTCCACAACTAAAGGGATCCAGATGCCCAAAGATTATACTGCACCAAGGGTCATACTCAATAGCTGATGGGTAATGGGATGTAAACTCTTGCTCACAACACCCACTCATCTTGCTATGAGGCCTATCTCACCAAAAAAGGAGAACCTCATCCCATCAACATGTAGGAATCTGACTTATCTTAGGTGATAATCAATTTGGGATCAAACAATGGAAAGACAATTCATTCCCAAGATGACATCATAGGTTTCCATAGTGATGACCAGTAGGTCCCACGTGGACCTCTATCCTCTAAGAGATATCTCTCACTTCCAATAGAAGAAAGATATAGAGGAAGTGTTCCCTGTAGGAACCTCAAGGAATAACTACTGTGCTAGAGTCTCCACTGGGAGATCTAACTCTCATACAAAGAGTTGAGAGATAAAAAAATTTCTAGCACCTATGTCTACTAATATTGAGGAAGGAGTAGAGTAAACATAAATCATACCTAGAAAAACCTCATGTTCCATCGGGTCATAGAAATCCATAGCCTACAGCTGTCTGTGGCCCTATATGCCAACTCCCTAAGCCTGGCATGGGACACCTGGTGGTGGTGGTGGGAGAACCCCATACCACAGTTCCCCAACTATAGATCCTCCCACTCCGCTGTCGGCTCCACGTCCCTAGGGACCACCCTATCCCCGCCTGGGAGATCCGAGTTCATGACACTACCTTTGCTGTGGTGGTCCATCTGCTGCCTTCCTGGGATGCTCAGTACGCATAGTCAGGTAGTCTTGAGCCATGTGACCTCACCCATCACAATTGTAGATTTTCCCTCTCTGGGATTCCCTGATGCTTTTTTCTACCCCTGAAATGGGGGACCATTCCCCTGAGTCTACTCATGGAAGGGTATCCTGTTCTGAGACCTCTGACATCTTCCTGTTGCTAATGATGACTCAAAACTATTGCACCTACTACCAGCTCCAACTATCTGGTGTCCCTCTACAAAGAATCTCTCCATCAAAAGTGCACACTCCAGCACACCGACATAGGTGGGGATGCACAATGGCACTATGATGGCCCAGATATCTCAACAGAGTCCCTGCTCAAAACTTTCGTGCTCAGAAGTAACCATCTCTGATCATGAAAGAGAGCATCACGTAAGGTTGGTGAACCTCACCGCATACTCTTCCACTATCATCCCTCTCTACCAAATCTACATAATCTCCTGTATATGAACTGAGAACAAGAAGGAGGGGTAGTAATACTCATGAAAAAAATGCTAAAATTCTCCCCACGAGAGCGTCGACTCATCACGTATCTAGGTAACTAAGCTCCACCCACGCCCATCTGCTCTTTGGAAAACAACGACTGCTAAATCCACCATCCAATCCATTAGGGTTTGAACCAGTCTGAATATATGGACCATTGAATCCATCCAATCCTCTTCTACTTGAGGATCTGGATCACTGTAGAATCTCATTGACCACTGATGCTGGAATTCATGGAGTGCGATCAGCCTACGCACGTCCTCATCCTGCCCTGCTAGTACTATCTACTGATCAATGGGTAGAAGCGCTGCTACTAGTCCACCTGGAGGAAGGGGATTTCATGATGGAACTTGAACTAAGGCCTCATCTCTCATAGGGTCTTCATCACAAACTGAAGTTGGTATCCTGGATGGCTATCATCATGGAGGCATCCTAGAAATTTTTAAGGAGCACCACGATCATATGAGCACACACACACACACACAGATATATATATATCAACAAAAGAATGAGGAGTTGACTCAAGAAGTACAATCAAATACTCAATCCTAGATGATTCATGTACCATTTTTCCCTGCAATAAATGTCTCAGGGTGTTGAGTTGAAAAGAAGGTAATCAGGGTCCTGGTGAATAGATACGTCAGTCGTCCGTACCATCATTGGACTCCCTGGACTGAGAGACACTCTTGAGACACTTCGAAACTATTGACCAAAATCCCAAAAAATTCCTTTTTTAGGGAATGTTTGAAAAACATCCCAAGGAATGAACCACCATATATACCACTCTTTAATGACCCAACCCAAGATGGGGCTCAAGCCATAACTACCCCAAGCCCACCTCTATAGGCCAGGGGTTAGAGACAAGTGCTGATGGAACAAGAAACGAATGGAGGAATTTTCATAATAACCTATACTCATTCACACAACCAAATATATGAAAAATTGTAAAGAGATAATATAAAATTGTGTAAATACTATAAATTGAAGTAAATATGCATGAACCTATAGATAGTAAAAAAGCTATGGTAGTGAATGATAAAATGAAAAAGGGAAAAAACACATGCCCAAACCGAAATCTAGTCCTAACCTGAAGACAACTGGAAAAGTGTATTTATTGAGAGATCCAAACTTTTGTATCCTCACTATGACCACTGTACATGGTCCACACAGCCCACATCCCTACACTCCTCTATAGTCATGATCTACCTGTCCGCCATCTGCAAAATACATGACATGTGTTAGGAAAATCCCATACAAGGGTGAGTATATACATACCCAGTAGAATTCCCCAAAAATTTGAAGTGGGAGAAGTAAGAGGTAAAACTAAATAGAATAATTAAATGTAACATGGTATAGTAAAATAGAACAAAAAGAGTGTAGCTCAACCCAACAAGAGCGTGAAATTAGGCTCATTAAAACACAAGGAGCTCGAAACAGTGAGGAGGTGAACCCCCCATCGAGTCTTCACTACCTATAGCCATAGAGTAGACCCACCCAACCATGAGAATCTAAACACAGAAAGCACATGGTAAACCCTGGGTATCTTTGCCTCTCTTGGAAGGAGAGTAACCAAGACCCAAGGAGTGAGTACTATAAATAGATACATATATATATGCTCAGTCAAAGAATCCTATAAGAGAGAGTAATGAGATCTCCATTTCAAAGATCAACCTAAGAAGATGAGTATCCAACAGTTCTAAGGTAGAGTAATTTACGATACCCAACACCTCAAACATAATCCCAAGAGTCGCAAGTAAAAGGGGATCAAATCACCACACCTCGATACTATCCACTTTGGGTGGCATTGACTACCCCACATGGTTTTTGGTTGCATCACAAGAACACGTATTGATGGGGAAATCACTTCTCTTTATCGTGAGTCCTTAGGTAAGTCAAATAACACCTCGCCACTATGCCACACAGTCGTGGGTATTCTCTAGAAGGTCTTTGAGGACTACACTACCCACCATAACTAGAGGGTTAGACTAGAAGGTCGTTAAGGACTACACTACCCAACTCTACTAGAGGGTTATCCTAGAATTGTCGATGACTTTACTGCCCAACCCTGCTGGAGGGTTAGCATGGAAGGTCGTTGGGGACAACACAACCCAACCCTATGGGAGGGTCATCCCAGAAGGTCTTTGGGGACTAAACTACCCATAACTTCTTGAGGGTTAGCTCAGAATAATTGGGGACTACACTACCCAGATCCTACTAGAGGGTTAGCCCAGAATCATTGGGGACTACACTACCTAGATCCTACTAGAGGGTCATCCTAAAATGTTGTTTTGGTAAGCTTGTTTGGTCGCTTCCATCATTAGGTGTTGTCTCTATGCGTACAAAACAATAAACATCCACATCATATCTTTAAATACTCTTGTGAGGGAACCATCACATTCTAAGTGAAAAAAACCCAAAATAGGCATCTCACAGGCCAAAATCTGAGTTAAACCAAGGATATATTGAGTATTGAATATTGTTCATGAGGAGATAAAATAATACACGGTGTGTGAGGGGGAACACCTAGCATGTGTCCCCTCTTAATTTCTTGAAAATGTCTTTAGATGTACATAGGACCTGTCCCATTTAGTAGTGCATGTCGTGTAGGTGGAATTCATGGCATGTTCCATTTATCTGGGGATCGGGGCTGTGACTACTGGCTGGGTCCATGTACTCTGACCCCATGTCTATGTACTCTGGTACATAGAGTGTTGGCCCACATGGGATGCTTCCCCTGTGGCCAACTAGTATCCATGTTCCCAACACATGGCGTGTGCCTAGCCATGTGTTCCTTCACACAGCTCTCCTCACAAGGAAAGGTAGTACACGACGTTTCAAGGGGAGTACATTCCATGCCATCCTTATCTTTTACCAAACTCTAGCGCCTCCATTAAGGGTGTCTACACACCGTGTGTTCTTCACCGAACATGGCGTGTATTAATGATTTTTTAGAAACTCCAGTTTTTCCGGAATCTTCATCTATGATCCAAATCTGGTCAAACCGCTTGAGATCCCACCACATTTCCTTATTAAATCTTCATATCTAGCCATGAATCATGCTCGTCAGCCATCGTTAATTGGGAATCGGTCACCAGAATGAACGGGAGTTTCATTCTTCATTCCATATACTGATGCACCTTCGATCTTCATTGGATAGTTATGAAACCTACAAATTTTTTACCCATGAGTTGTGTTGTTTCCAGATCTGTTCCTCACTCACGATTCCATCGTTGTTCCACAATTTCGCTCTGAATCTGGGCGTCCGATCGAGAATGGGTCTCTTGAAATTTTTTAACAAGGATTCAATGGAATTCCTCAGTGATAAACATGAATAAAAGTGGGAGGAAGGCACAAAAAACCAAGGTTTGGAATTTTGTCCAAGCATTCTTAGACAACTGATTGTAATTGGGAAATTCAAGTTAGAAACAACCAATTAATGAATGAAAACTGGTACATGGTCTCATACAAGGTTTGAAATAAAAGGCACAGATCGAAGGATGACTATCGACCAACTCAAACATTTAATAAAAGTAATAGAATCACCAAAGGTGATTCTTACCTAGGTTGGATTGATTGCTGTTGATGAAGAATGTGCTCGCCGATGAAGGAGGTGGATCCATTGCAGTCACCATGTCTTGATCTATATAGAATCACTAGTTTTACATTATTATTTATTCATCATTAACCAATGAGAAGAAGAGTATAGGAAGAGTGATGGTTGAAAAAACAAGATTATGAGGCCAACTATTCATAATCAATAATTTATATCCTTTAATTAGGTTTATGGGATTTTAAGTAATTAAATAAATTCATTCATTTAATCACTTAAACATCCCACCAATGAGAGATGGATCCGGACGTCCCACACTGACTAATTTTATGTCACGCCTAGGGAAAAAACCACATTTCATACCCAACTTTGGTATCATATTTCCGATCTGATGAACTATTTAAGAGTTATTATGTTTTCTTTAATTAACCACATTTGTGTAATATAAAATATATTTAATATTTTTATAAAATTAATTATGGACACACCGAACCTTGAAATCGTACTCCGTCTTAGTGCTTATCTCTAGAATAATATTTAGAAATATTTCAATGTATTATAAGAAAAAAACCAAGTCTCTACAATTACAACCTATGGTATGAAACAAACTAGCTCAAAAAAATAATTGGTGTACGCCATCACCAAATGCTCTCCCTACCGTAAAGATAGAAATTCTAGAGAATTTTCCACCATCTGCAACTCTAGAAAAAATTAGTAGAAGAAAAGAGTATTTAAACCCTTTCAATCCAAGACCACATTTATATCCTCTTATACCCTAGAATCTCACCAATTCTTTATAGGACCCTCAAGTATGAACATTATACACTTTACCTTGATTCTATTATGTTTATCTAGGAAGTTGAATATTTGATTGATCTTTTAAATCTAGTACTCCACCTCTTGAGGTTCAATCATACCTTTAAAGGAAGGTGGCCTCTTGCGTAAGAACTAACATGACCAATCTCTTTCTTCTACAACTCCTAGATGTACCTCAACAAATGCATTATGATCTTGTGGTGAATTCTGGGAAATAACATAAACTTATCACACAATATACTTGATAGAGTTCTAATCCATCATAGGATTCCCTTGAGGATCATTAACTTCACCATCATGATGAACTTGCAGAACACATATCATAGGCATATTGCTGCACACCAAAACACAAGAAATTATATGAAAATAGAAAAATATCAGTTCAAACTAGTAAACCCATTATAAAAAAATGGGATTAAAATAAATAAATCAAAATAGGAGATACACATCCCAAAATACCATGGTAACTTGAGTCTCATGATGGAAATAGATTTCCAGGAAGTCACCAAAATATACCTATCAAGTCCTAACAATCCTATATTCAATCTATAAAACATCCCAAGATAAGGAATATTGAGAACATACCAACTCTGATACCAAAATTTAATGAACCAACCCAAATACCCTCTCAAATTGGTGCCTGGCCCGATATGACACATAATTGAAGGGTGTTACCGATCCCCACAGGTCGGAGACTAACATCTAGGCATGAAACAACAATCAGAGGGAATAATTTCACCAAAACTAAAGTAACAAAATGGTATATATATACAACATAGATAACATAGGAATAGATAAATATATGTCATAAATGAAAATAAACATTAAAAAAAATGCAAGAGAAGAAACAATCTCCAAGTACAGGTCCAACCAAAAAGGACAAACAAAATAGGAAAAACTAACTACTCCATGTGATAACGTGGTAAACCTCCAACCATATCTACACTCTCTACCTAAAACCCATCTAATAGAAAACCTCACTACCTCATTGTGGTGCCTTACCTTTCCCTACATCAAAAAAATACAAGGTTCTATGCACTATTGAATAGGTATGTAGGATATGAGCTAACATGATCAATAGGGTCTCACCCAGGTGTTTCAAATCAATTCTATGAACAACAATCCAATCATGATCAACTTTAAAGAAACAAAGGCATGATAACAATTTAAATTTTTTTTATCAAAAGCATGGAAAACATTTATTTTCCCCTTTCCCCAAATTTCCAAATAAAACAGGTACAATAGTTTCAATTAATTTCATATCCATATATACTATATTAGATATATCATATCAAAACAAAACATTCATCACATATCATATTAAATACATAAAATTACAACAAAATAGTACAAGATAAAAGTATAATAACATGTAACATAATGCTAAGGATCACACTAGGTCAGGACAACTATGACACTTTTAACTAACATAAAAAATATTGTATTCATCAAGCCACTAGACATATGCATTGATTCTAGAGAGTATATGAACAAACCATAAAGTGAACCCTGACAACATGTCTAAAAATTACCTAGAACAACATGCTTAGAAAATGGAGAAAATACCCATGATAAAACACCCCTAAAGTGGATGAGAACTATTACTATACCTTCAAACTAAGTACCCAAGGCTTCCTATTTTCTCTAATTTATAAATCAATTCATGAATCCATTCTCATTACACCATTATTTGAAATAAATTTCAAATATATTTAAAAAACCCTTTTAATTTACCAAAACTAGGGTAAAACCCTCTTTTATAAAAACCTATTTCTACACACACAGATCAAACTAGTCATATCATGCCATTTAATTTAATAAAACAATTTATCAAAAATAAGAGCAATTAAGTTCACTAACAAAGGATAGATACATAACCAAATAACTCCAAACTCAGGGTCTCACACACCCCAAAAGGGATCTACCAATAAAAAGAATGAATAAATGAAAAGAGAGGCTCTAAAATAAATCTACACATCATATAATTTTTCCAATTCAACAAAAGGGTTAGAGAAGAATAGGAAACGTCACAAAACTCAAGAACACACACCCACTTCCCCACAACCAACAAGGAAATGAATCCCAAAATGAGATCACACAATGAATCTATAAGGAAACAAGAAGAAACCTCACCATGGGTCAAAAAATCCAATATAAAAACACAACAGAGTTATCATGATCAAAGTCAATGAATAATAAAAAAGGATTAATCATCTAGAGAGATCAAATCCAACCGCAATGACGATCCAATGCCAAAAGAATCAATTTTTATTGAAAAGAGACTCCCAAAATCATCCAAGATGGTATTTAGGTTTATATAAAGGATGGATTTGGAATAATTAATGGAAAACAAATAGATGAAGTACTATAAAATCCAACCTATCGATATTTGCACATCATGAAATCCATGGGGCTCAAATACGCCAAAAAAACCCATTTAATTTTTATTAGAAACTGATATATTATCATTACAAATCATATAACCATTAAATGGAGTGTAATCCTTTCATGATATGTAAATAGTTCATGAATTGTGCCTGGTGACTTAGTACACACCATGTTACCCCTTTACACAATTTGTAATCACCCAATATAGATCATAAACCCCAGATTCTTACAAAAAAACCCCAAACCAACTTGGGTATTCTCCAAACCCAAGGATAACCCAACAAAGCTATAATAAGTTCATACTCGGAATAAATTAATTCAAAAAAAATCCCTGAACTTTAGGTCATTTTTCTCAACAAATGTTCTCCATCCTTAAGATTCCCAAGAAGCACCCAATTATAGAGAAAAGATATAAAAGATAAGGTAAATTCCTAAAAGTAGGTAACATGATGTTATATTCATGGTAATTTGGATCTATATACTGAGGATGAGGTTAAGAAATATGAGAGAACTCAACTCAAACTAACCTAGGTTGAACCAAGAATGATATATGAGAGTGATATATGTTGAACTGAGTCTGATATAAGTTGATTTTTAAGAATAATAGGCTAGCATGATAGTTTTATAAAGTGAGACATCTCAAGGTTAAATTTTCCTATGGTTAGTTATGATAATTATCTTATAATGATTGTTACTCATGTTAAATTTATTTGTTTTACCAATGGATTGAACTAAAAGTAACTATGAGTGTGATGGACAATGTAAAGATTACCTCTTTGAACAACCTAATGGAATATGAGATAGAGTGAGATATCTTATTATTATATCAATCCAGATATCATGAAATATGAATAAAAATGTGAACATAATAAAAGTATCAAAAACACAAAAGAAGATAAATATAGAGTCACACAAAAGATCAAGTGATGAAGGTTTTATGACTCACAAGTTTAAGGAAAATAGAGAAGATAAAAAAAATATTCCTTAAATTGTAAGAAAGTTGGACATTATACGATTCAATGTCCCAATCCAAGGGAAAATAAGGGAAGTAGTCACCAAAAAATTCGAACAAGGAAAAGGATATGTAAATGATAATCATAGATCAAATAGAGAGTTTTCACTCTAAATTTTATAGTATCCTATCTCATGTAAGTCTTCACCAACTATTGGATATTGAATTATATAAACCCATAATGGTATGATTACCATAAAAATCATTTTCAGGGTTTGTGAGAATTTATTAATTATGGATTTAGATCAAAATCTCTTAGTATAATTCTACATAAAATTAGGAATGGGTTATCTCTCTTTATAAAGTGATTATAATGATTTATTTGACATAGATAAATCTCTTTCCACATCCTAAATAAACCCATAATCATCTAGCAGTATATGGTTAATTATGATTTCCCTATAGGAATCAATATGATCTAATGAGAAAAATTTTGAGGATGAATTTTATTTAATGGGGGAGAATGTAATGCCCCAAAATTGTGATATATTATTTCCTTTAAATAAGTTATTTTATTCAATAGCTTGCTCTACACATAACACCCGACTTTAACGAAACTGCAATATATTTAGATATAATATAAATGTTTAAATATGAACATTAAAACCTAACTATTGAATTAACAAGAATGAATATGAGTTACCTGTTTATGAAATATTTGAATAAGGAAAATAAATGCTACTTTTAAAGTTAATGAAATTCAATTTTTTACCTAAAATGACTAATAAGATAATTTATTGTTTGGAAAATAAAGTATTAAAAAAAATTATTTTATGTGATAAAAATTTCTATTTCAAGAAAAATATAGATTATGTTTGATATAATATTTTTTTAACATCAATTTAGTTGGTAAGTGATATAAAATAATAATAATATCAATCAATATCTTAAAATATCATTTTATGATAAAAAAATTTCATTATATTTTATGATTTTATTCAAAAACATAATTTATAATTTTTGGAATTTGAAATTAGAAAAATGAACTTATTTTTTTAATCCATCATATCAAAATTGACTTATTATAATTTTTTAAATATTTTATAAAAAGGTTTTTTTTAGTTGAAAAATGCGGGTTTATGAAAATTATAACTATTAGGATTTTATCATTATGTAACCATAACCTGAAATATTTAAAAACCATTAAAGTAATTAGATGTGAAGTTAAGTAATAAAATTATAATTTTTTAAATATTCTTTATAGATAGAAAACCCATTACAAACATTTTTATAAAAAATTAAATTGTTAATTTTTTATAGAAACTATGTTTGATATTTTTCTTTAAAATTAAGTATTTTCAAGAGTGAATCAGTTTTATCTTGACTTAAACGCCTCATACCATTTTTTTATAATAAATCAATTTATGTCATTAAAATTAGTGACCATGATTTTTTTCTTATATATATATTTAAATCTTAAAAATGTTATTTTTCTAGAAAATGATTTTATATGATTTGTTATGAACCATCTCGGGTCATCCCCAAAACGGAAACCTGAACCAGTCCATGGAAAAGGCATGAAGGGAATCCCAGATACCCAAAATATAATTAAAATAATCAAGGCATCAAAAAAATCATTGGGGATAATTTACCCTAATAAACATAAATATAAAACAAAATAGAGCATGCAACATAACTAGAATATATAAATCACTAGACATAAATAAAACAATGACAACGAAACTAAAAAATGATCTAGAAAAACATACAAAAATAAAAACTATATCCAAATTAGAACCCACATGATCTCTATGTGACCTCTTGGTCACCACCATTCTCAAGGACAACCCTATCTATTAGTGAAGCATAACAGTACATGAACATATAAAATAGCTCGGGTCTACCAACTCCAAGTGCTACAAGTAGGGTGGGAGAATACAACAACACATTTGGTAAACACCATAAAATCCATATATATACTTTCCCAAAATATTCTATAAATAGAACATTAAAAATATAATTAGAAAATAGGTTTTTACTATTTGAACAACTAAACACACCTTTCTCAAATCTTTTTTAAAAAACCAAACATGGATTTGAATTAAAATTGATTCCCATTTAAAAATATAGTTTTGGAAACCAATCAAAGAGAAGAAAAAAACCTAGGTAAGTGCATAAACAATAGAGGTAAAGGATAAACACAAGAAGAAAGGTATATCAAAATACTAATACCACTGAAGAGGAAACACATATATAAAGTTTCTAAGAAAAATATAGAAAGTAACTAAAATGACACAAAACTATAATAGAACATACATGGTATATAATCATGGGAATGTCCTAAACATCATTATATGATACCTTATAAATAATCATTTTGGATCTATATTTTAATATAGGATGTGATCCATAGTCTATCAACAAACTGGATGCTCTCAATCGGCCTCATTAGTGGCACAACCCATCATAGACATTCACCTACCATGTGGAATCTTATCCATCTCATTAGGACTAAAAAGTAAATTTCTATCAACCCTCCATATGAAACATAGGATCCCATGATGATAGTAAAAAGGGAAAAGTGAGGAGGCCATTTCACACATGATATTAACCATAACCCATAAATGCCAATGTGCATTCCTATCCTACCTTCCCAAAATCATCCACGAGAAGGCCCTCTCTATCTAGAGGAATTATATAGGGGTTCCCATCATCCAAAAAACATTTCAATGGTTTTAACTGGGCCTAAAATTTCTTGATATTTTAGAAACCACATTCTAAATAAAAATCTAAAATTACTAAAAAGGCCTTATAATTTTAAATCTAAATCATTTTCCATGAAAATAACTTTTCTTTCAATTTTTTTCCAACCATGGTAATTTTAAAAGTAAAATTTCAAGGTAGAAAACATGTCTTTAATGAAATATTTAGGAAACATAAAAATTCAAAGGTTCTAAATAGGCCTCCAAAACAAAATTTAGGAATAATATCTTGAAAACCTCATTTGAAAGTATTTAGAAAACAAGAAATCATTTGAGGGAAACAAGGTCTTATAAAAAAGACATTTTATGGAATTTACCATTTTTATTCATGAACACCTCTATATTCACTCCATGACCATATGGATATACACATATCACACCGAAATATACATATACATCCATATGAATTCCTAAATTTTATTTTAAATAAACAAAAGGAGAATCATAATGAAGCATGATAGTTATCACATAATTACCAAAAACTATCAAGATGAAAAAATAAAAGAAATAAACAATTCCACATTTAAAGACCAGAAATTTCCATGTAATTTTTTTTAAATTAAATGAGAATTTTATGAGTCAGTGAAAATTGACGGTGCATGATTCCAATGCCTTGTGTGCCCAAAATCAATTTCTGAAGTTTTGTTTGCATAAATTTAGTGAAACTTTGAGCGGGTTTTTATAACTTTTGAACCAGTGCTCGAAATTGAAATCTGAGGGCACCGTTGAACTCACAATGCCAATATTCGCTTAAGAAGACTTTCACCTCGACGACAGTTGGTTGTGGGTGAAAGTTAGTTTTTGGGTTTTTCGTGGAAATAATAAAATAAAATAAACACATGTTTTATTTTATTTTATCTATTATAACCACCCATGTGGAAGTTAGAGGTGGGGACCACCACACCTTAACCTACCATGAGAGGTTATGGTGGTGGGCCCCACCCAAACCTAACCTCCCACGAGAGGTTACAGTGTGAGGAACACCTAGGACTAAACCCCCCTAATAATGGTGGGAGAGGAAAACCCCTCAACTCCCTTATAAATGAGGGAGAGCCTCTTGACCTCCTCCACCTTTATTGTGCCAACGCACATGCCAATAAATGTGCCAACTCCTATAACTTTTAATTAATCCAATTTAACCATTTTGAAATTTGTGTCAACAATTAAATAATAGATAACTGAATCTATTATTTTGTCTTGGAATTTTCATTTTGGTGGAAATTGGGATAGGAGAGATCTTGGGAGAAATAAAGTTCTGCAACGAAGAATTCTCTTTCGATGAAGAACACTCCACCGACGAAGAACGACCTCAACTTAGACTTCCTTTCTCGGAACCTCCTTCGACGTAGGACGTGTTTGTATACAATGAATCGACGTTCGCCTTCTCGTGCCAATGTGGATGAACAACGAACAAGGTAGAATATTTTTGTGAATGATTTTATATTCCCGTGATTATTTCCTTCTAAAACAAAGAACGCCGATAAAATTATAACTCATTGATCCTCATGTGTTTTCCTTTTGCGGGTTTTGGGATTGATCATTGTGGGAGGGTTTGTTGTGATTCGTTCTTGTGAGCCAAATGCTACCACCCAAAACGCAGAGGGTGCAGACCAAACCAACACGGCCTGACTCCTCCGTCGTTCTCTTTTGCGGTGTTCTTCGAAGTGGAGGAAGATGATAACGGTGATGAAGGCGACGAAGGTAACGACCGTGCTACCCACGGCCTCTGTAACCCACGCCGACCCTACGACGCTCTGACGCTCTGGTCGAACTGGCTTTGCTGCCCCAGGCCAAACTGTGCTACCCGTCAACTTCCGAGCAGCGCCAGCCGCACCGCTAGCCGGCCGTGCCACCCACCGGCCGAATCGGACCGAGCCACGTCGCACCCGAGCCGCACCTCCCGGCCAAACTGGATCCCTTTTTCCTGTGCCTCCCAGCCTCGTGGTTCCCTCTAAGCCACCCTGGCTGAGCCGGACTCCCACTCCCCTCGCGGCGCTTCGGCCGAGCTGGCCTCCCTCACCCCTAGTGGTGCTCCGGACGAGCCGGCCTCCCACACCCATCGCGACACCCCGGCGGAGTCAAAATACCGCACCCCTTGTGGCACCTCGGCCGAGCCAGTCTCCCGCGCCCCTTGCACCCCCAGTCAAACCGGCCCATGCCCTCGCGGTGCCCTCCGGGCCGAATCGCCCACGCGGCGCCTTCCGGGCTGAATCGTCCACGCGGCGCCCTCCGGGATGAACCACCCTCATGTCGACCCGCGGCCGGTCTGCGCCCTCTCGGCTCTCCATGGCCCCTTGCGGCCTGCTGGGTGGGGCGTAGTGGGCCGGGCCGAATCCAATGGGTTGGGTCAGGCTGGGTCGGTCCGACCGGGTCGAACCGGACTCGGGCCCACTACGACCCTTTACTTTCATTTGGCCATATCTTTGGCACCAGACGTCCATTTGGCGAACTGTCAGTAGCGCTGGTAATATTGGATCATGATGGTCCCTTTGAGTATACCCCACTAGAGTTTGGGGTATAGTTGAGATATGGTCAGGTTGGATCGTGCACGAATCCAACCGGGCTTCCGAGGACAAAAAGGCTAATAAATCACAGACCAGACTTTCGATTGAAGTTCCATCTATTGCGTTGAGACCCTTATGACATGGCAGAACTTTGGGATTATTATTTTTGAGACTTCGTGACAGTTGGAGAATCAAACAACAAGTTGTAGAGAAGAACCTCCTGGAGATGAGCGAGCAGAGTGCAGAGACCTAGTAGCTGGCTGAGACGTAACGAATGCTGACCATTTGACACGAAGTGATTCTACTAGCCCAGTGGGGAGATCCTGGTAGTGGAGGAGGACCCATGATGGAGGATCACCTGGTTGTGGCGGTAGACCCACAGTACTCGACAGGAGGAGTACCTCCACAGGCTAAGAGGGGGAGCGCCTGGTTGTAGCGGTAGACCCATGGCGGGGAGTGTCTCTATGTGACGTAGAAGACCCATGGTGCTCGACAGGAGGAGTACCTCAGCAGTAAAAGGTTAGTGGGAAGCACGCTTGGTGTCGCAGCAGACCCACTGTACTCGATAGAGGAGGAGTTCTCCAGCAGCCGAGGGTTCGATAATGTGAATAAATTCCTGGTTGAGCTGAGTCAGTTTTAATGTGTTTTACTCATGACTGAGATGGATCACTTGATAAATTAGGTATATTTATGGGAATATACCTAAGTAAGGTTATTTTTTGATTTCTTTATTGTTTATCCTTGTTGTATTTTGTGAGACCTAGAGGGTCTCGGGGTCCCTACTGAGTATCATTATACTCACCCCTACACGAGCTATGCCCGTACCTCATTTTGTTGGATGTAGACGACATACAATGCTGATCGAGGATGAGAGTACCAGGACTGGATGGTACCCTGAGGTGGACCATACGACATGTCGGTACACAGAGGAGACAGACAGATGAAGAGTGATGAGGAGGTGATTTTTACCTACCCTTCAGGTAGGAACCTGGAGGACAACCCAATAACTGTTTTTTCCTTTTTCCTCATTTGTACTTGTTTTTCAGTTGTACTTGTACTTTCCAGTTGGTCTTGTATTCTGGCCCCTTTTTACTCACTGTACTCTCTAGTTGGTTATACAGTTTACTCATGTTCATATCTTTCTATGTGTGTTTTCAGGTTTTAAAGGCAATGCCTTCCCAGTTTTAGGGAATTACACCTTTGGTGCTTGTCACCATCCCCTTTCCTATGGAAGGTGGGCTTGGGGTAGTCACGGAGCGGGCCCCGGGGGATGAGTCGTTTCAATTTGGTATCAGAGGAGTCGGTTCTACCGCAGAAGTTAGGACTCTAATCTTTCTTTCTGTGAAGTAATAGTGTTAAGTGTAGTGAGTGGGGTTTTCAATTCGGGGAGTCCAGTGTTAGTGCGGCGGCTGATGTATCCATACACCAGGACCCTGACTTCTAATTTCTGACTCAGTGCACGAAAACACTAATTGCGTGTTTGTTTTTAAGAGTTTTCTTTAATTCAGATCAACCAAGTCAGCTCACCAGGTATAAATTTTTAACCATAGCGCACCTGTTTTTTTTTCAGGATGCCTCCATGCAGATAGCCCACTAGAGTTCAGGGAGTTGTACGCACCAATAGCCCACCGAGTGACGAGGCCTCAGTACATGAACCTTTTCCAACGGAGGCACCAGTGGTACTACTCCCCGTTGGGACACCAATTCCACCAACCCTAGTAGTAGACGATGAATTTCGCTTCAGTGCGTTGCACAAGTTCCAGTGCCAGAGGCCACCTAGGTTCAGGGGAGAGATGGACCCACAGGCGGCTGAGAATTCGCTGCAGGCTGTGGCGAGAGTTTTCCAACTAGTAAAGACACCATCCAATTTCATGGTGATCCTTACCACTAGCCTTCTACAGGTAGCAGCAGGTAGATAATGGAGTTTGATGCTTCAGTTTCATGACGAGATGACGCTTCTCTGGGCAGACTTCGAGAGCCTGTTTCAGGCAGAGTTTGTCCCAGTGACTCTTTACGCAGTGTGCATACAAGAGCTACTTCATCCGTAGTAGGGTAACATGACTATATCTCAGTACTCAGCGAGGTTCATAGACCTCTCATGCTACTCCAATGATATGGTGTGAGACCCATTCTTTAGGGCCCAAACCTTCGAGTAGGGGCTCAGGCGAGAGATTAAATCTTCGATGGTCTCACTCAGCATCCCGACGTAGGAAGGGGTGTTAGAGAGAGCCCTCTTGGTGAAGAGTTTCCTTACTGAACAGTATCCAGCAGCGAGATCCACCACTTGTTAACACCTAGTAGGGTATTCTGCAATAGGTAGCAGACAGATGTCGTAGATGTCCAAGAGGACCAGACCTACAGGTGGAAGACCACATGACTCAGGATCAGTTGTGTGGGGAAACCGAAGCAGAGACAAACATGCCAGGAGTGGGCAGTGTTACTCATGCGGCAGGCAGGGTCACATGGCTCGTGACTGTCTTACCCTTCGTACAGATGATCAACAGGCGGTCTAAGGACTACCCAGGAAGAGACAAAGATTCAATTGAGGCGGTCCGGAGGGCGCAAGTAGACGTGGCATAGGACTTGTTCGAGTAGCTGGTGGTGGGAGATGATTCAAGGTGTTACCGCCACCACCACCAGGAGGTCCACCCCGACCACAGGGAGCAGGTAGACAGGGTAGAGCTTAGCTTCAGGCAGCTGAGGCATACGATTATGGCGCTCTGGAGATGATTCAAGGTATGATCTGTGTCTAATCCACCATAGCTGCAGTACTTATAGACATAGGTTCTATCCACTCTTTCATTTCCAATTCCCTTGTTTGGAGCTCGGAGATTCCGACGGAGCTGTTGGCTCTATCCTTACAGCTAGAGACTCCTACGGGAGCGGATTATACAATTACTCACTGGTGCCGACAGTGCGATCTTACTCAAGGAGGCGAGAGCTTCAGATGGGATCTCCTAGTAGTGGCATCGAGGCCTTACGACGTCATCTTGGGCATGGAATGGTTATCTACAGTCCATGCTCAGATTGACTGTATTAGGTGCAAGGTGCGGTGTGTATGCATGGATGGGACCAGGTTTAACTTCACCGGTGAGAAGGGATCCTTTGCAGAACAGGATGGACTTACTCGGAGGAGAGTGAATCCGATCACTCATCAGTTGGATAGTCATACCCTCGAAGTAGTTGATGTGGAGAGTCCGACTTATCCTGTAGTGGTGGACCAGTATGCGAATGTTTTCCCTGATGATGTCCTAGGTCTACCTCCTCAAAGAGAGGTGAACTTTTACATTGACTTGTACCCTAGGACGACACTGATATCTACACTAGCATATCAGATGGATCCCGTGGAGCTTCATGAGCTACGGTTATAGCTAGGGGAATTTCAGGGGAAGGGATTCATCCGACTCAGTGTTTCTCCCTGGGAAGCTCCAATTATGTTCTCCAAGATGGAATATGGGATCTTGAGGATTTGTGTTGACTATCGGCTCCTGAACCAGGTGACCGTGAAGAACAAGTACCCACTATCGAGGATTGAGAACCTCTTTGATCAGCTGAAGGAAGCATGGTGGGTTTCAAAGATAGACCTCAGATCAAGCTATCACCATCTCAGAGTTCGAGATGAGGATGTGTAGAAGACAACCTTTATATGTTGGTATGACCACTATGAGTTCTTGGTTATTATATTCAGTGTAACCAATTCTCCAACAGTATTCATGGGAATCATGAACATGATATTTCATCCGTACCTCGATCGATTTGTCGTAGTATTCATCAACGACATTCTGATCTACTCGAATACTAAGGAGGAGCATGTCTATCATTTGTGGGTAGTACTGGACACACTCTGAGAGCACCAGATTTATGGCAATCTCTCGAAGTGCCAATTTTGGATCCGAGAGGTTCACTTTCTGGGACATGTCATCTCGAAGGCTAGAGTTGTAGTGGATCTAGTGAAGATTGAGGCGGTACTTTCTTGAGAGCCACCCAAGAGTGTGACAGAGGTAAAAAGTTTCCTGGGTTTGGCTGGATACTACTGGAGATTTGTGCCAGATTTCTCCAGAGTTGCAGCACCACTATCAGCCTTGACGAAGAAGGGGAAACCATTTGTGTGGACGGCGAAATGACAACAGAGTTTTCAGGAACTGAGGCAGAGGCTGACCAGTGCCCCCATCTTGAGGCTTCCATAAGAAGGTGTAGGGTACATAGTTTACTGCAACACATCCGGGACCAGACTCGGATGTGTTCTGATGTAGGAGCGAGCAGTGATCTCTTATGGTTCTCGGCAGTTGAGACAACATGAGAAGAACTACGCTACCCATGGACTAGAGTTAGCAGTAGTGGTCTTCACCTTGAAGATGTGGCAACATTATCTGATGGGTGAGTGTTTTACCATGTAATCTGATCATAAGATTCTCATGTATATCTTCTCCTAGAAGAACCTAAACCCGAGACAACGGCGTTGGCTTGAGTTCCTCTAGGACTATGACTTTGAGATAGTCTATACTCCTAGAAAGGGGAACGTTGTTGTAGATACACTCAGCAAGAGATCTGATATATATCTTCTAGGAGAGGCGACATGACAACTAGATGCTTTACAGATATCCTTTGTGAATAGAGATGAAGCAGACTTCCTACAGTCTCTTACAGTCACTCCTTCACTTCTTCATTGAGTCAAGGAGGCACATCATGGGGACACTGACTGCGAGACACGACGTGCTCAGATATCCATAGGGCAGACACCTGATGGATTTTTTAAAGGCGGGGAGCATGTCATCCTCTTCAGAGGATGTACCATGGTACTAGTGTCACTTTAAGAGGAAGTGTTGAGTGAGTTCCACAAATACCCTCTAGCGGTACATCCAGAAGTGGTGAAGATGTACCGGATCTCTGACGACAGAACTGGTTGCCGTGAATGAAGAAGGCTGTAGCAGAGTTTGTCTCGTGATGCCTCACTTGTCACCAGCAGGCTTGGTTCAACCTTTAGAGGTATCAAAGTGGAAGTGGGATGGGATATCCATGGTCTTTGTGATGGGTATTCCACATACATCTAGGTGGCATGACTTGATTTGAGTGATCATTGACCGAATCACCAAGTCAGAACACTTCCTACCGATCAGAGAGTAGGGTTCAGTAGAGAGCTTGGGATGCCTCTATGTGCAGGAGATTGTGCGGATACATGGAGTACCTTCGATGATTGTCTCCAATTGTGACACACGTTTTACTTCCCGACTATAGAAGGGGTTGTAGGAGGCTTTCAAAATGCAGCTTCGTTTGAGAAACGCCTTCCATCCACAGACGGATGGTCAGATTGAGCGGACCATTCAAACCCTTAAGGAAATGCTCCGCGCTTGTGTATTCAACTTCGATTGCAACTGGGAGGATAAATTTCCTTTAGTGGAGTTTTCATACAACAACATCTATCACTCCACCATAGGGATAGAACCTTTTGAGGCGTTATATGGGAGACCCTGCATATCACCCTTATGCTGGACTGACCCAGGAGAGTCAGCACTAGTGGGACCAGAGATGGTATGGGCTATCACATAGAAGGTGCAGATCATCCAGGAACAGATGAAGACTGCACAGAGTAGGCAGAAGTCATATGATGACAGGAGACGGATACCTCTAGAGTTCGAGGATGGCAACCACATATTTCTATGGGTCTCACCTCTACGAGGTCTATAGAGATTTGTCTAAGGATACAAGTTATCTCCGAGGTTCATCAGACCTTTTTAGGTCCTCAGCAGAGTTGGTGAGGTGGCATACCGCTTATCTCTTCCACCTCAGTTGCACCGGGTGCACGATGTCTTCCATGTATCCTAGCTGAGGAGATATGTGCATGACCCTTCTCATATCATCAACCATGGAAAGCTGGACATCAACGATGTGGCGAATTTTACAGAGGTTCCAGTAGAGATTGAGGATCGACAAGATCGGGTCCTTTGTGGACGGTCGATACCTATGGTGCGCGTTCGCTGGCAGCAAGGGAACCTCCACGAGAGCACATGTGAGCAGGAGTCTTAGATGCGTGCTCATTACCCCCACTTGTTCCTTTAGTATGAGTTGTGGCTTACGGAGACATAGATCCCTGAGGTGGGGAGAATGTAAAGACCTAAAATTTCCATGTAATTTTTGTTAAATTAAATGGCAATTTTACAAGTCCGTGAAAATTAACGGCGTGATTCTAAGGCCCGATGTGCCCAGAATCAATTTCTGAAGTTTTGTTCAGGTACATTTAGTGAAAGTTCAAGCGGGTTTTTATAACTTTTGAACCGGTGCTTGGAATTTAAATCTGAGGGCACTGTAGAACTCACAGTGCCGATATTCTCTTAAGGAGACTTTCACCTCAACGACAGTTGGTCGAGGATGAAAGTTAGTTTTTGGGTTTTTTGTGGAAATAATAAAATAAAATAAATGAATGTTTTATTTTATTTTATCTATTATAGCCACCCAAGTGGAAGTTGGAGGTGGGAACCACCACACCTTAACCTCCCATGAAAGGTTATGGTGGTGGGGCCCACCTGAACCTAACCTCCCCTGAGAGGTTACAGTGTGGGGAACACCTGGGACTAAACCCCTTACTAATGGTGGGAGAGGAAAACCTCTGAACTCCCTCATAAATGAGGGAGAGCCTCTTGACCTCCTCCACCTTTATTATGCCAACACACATTCCAATAAATGTGCCAACTCCTCTAAATTTTAATTAAGCCAACTCAACCATTTTGAAATTTGTGTCAACAATTAAATAATAGATAACTAAATATATTATTTTGGCTTGACATTTTCATTTTGGTGGAACTTTAAAGAGGAGAGAGCTTGGGAGAAATAAAGTTCTCCAACGAAGAACGCTCTCCCGATGAACAACACTCCACCGATGAAGAACGACCTCGACCTCGACTTCCTTTCTTAGAACCTCCTTCGACGTAGGACGTGTTCATCTACAATGAATCGACGTATACCTTCCCGTGCCAACGTCGACGAACAACGAACAAGGTAGGAGATTTTTGTGAATGATTTTATATTCCCATGATTCTTTCCTTCCAAAACTAAAAACACGGATCAACTTATAACTAGTTGATCCACATATGTTTTCCTTTTTTGGGTTTTGGGATTGATCATTGTGGGAGGGTTTGTTGTGCTTCGTTCTTGTGAGAAAAATGATACCACCCTAAATGTGGAGAGTGAAAACTAAACCAACATGGCCTGAACCCTATATCGTTCTCTTTTACGGTGTTCTTTGAAGAGGAGGAAGACGACAACGACGACGAAGGCAACGACTGCGCAACCCGTGACCTCTACAACCCGCGCCACCCCCATGACGCTCAGGCGCTCTGGCCGAACTGGATCCACTGCCCCGGGCCAAACCGCACCTCCCTCCAGCTTCTGAGCTACACCGGCTGTGCCGTCCACCGGCCACGCCACCCGCTGGATGAACCAGACTGAGCCATGCCACGCCCCAGCCGCGCCTCCCGGCCGAACGAGCTCCCGGTCGCCCGTGCCTCCCGGCCTCACGGATCCCTCCGAGCCGTCCTGTCTGAGCCGGCCTCCAGCGCCCCTAGTGGCACACAAGATGAGCCAGCCTCCCGCGCCTCTTGTGGTGCTCTGGACGAGCCGACCTCCCGCACCCCTCATGGTGCTCCCGCCAGCCCAGCCTCCCGCGCCCCTCGTGGAGTCCCAGACGAGCCGGCCTACCATGCTCCTCATGGCACCGTGGCTGAGCTGGCCTCCCGGGCCCCTCACGGCCCCCAGGCTGAACCAGCCCGCGCCCTTGCGGTGCCCTCCAGGACGAATCGCCCATGCAATGCCCTTCGGGTCGAACGAACCTCACGCCGACCCGTGCTCGGTCCACGCCCTCTCGGCTCTCCGCGACCCCTCACGACCTGCTGGGCTGGGCCCAATGGGCCGGGCTGAACCCAACGGGATGGGTCATACCCAATGGGTCGGGCCAGGTTGAACCGGACTAGATCGAGCTGTGTCGGTCTCACCAGGTCAGACCGAACCTAGGCCCACTACAACCCTTTACTTTCATTTGGCCATATATTTGGCACTGGACACCCATTTGGAAAACCATCAACGACACTGGTAATCTTGGAGAATTAAGGTCCATTTGAGTATACACCACTACAGTTTGGGGTATAGTTTAGATACAGTTAGGTTGGATCATGCATGAATCCAACTGGGCCCTTGGGGACAAAAAGGCTAATAACTCACAGACCAAGCGTTCGATTGACGTGCTGTCTGTTGTGTTGAGACCCCTATGACATGGAGGATCATTGGGATACTTCTTAATGTGACTTAGTGATTGTGGAATTATCGAACAAAAGATTGTGGAGTGGAACCTCATTGAGATGAGCAGGCAGAGTGCAGAGACCTAGTAGCTGGATGAGACCAGACGAATGCTAACTATTTGACTCGGAGTGACTCTACTAGCCCAGTGGGGAGCACCTGGTTGTGGAAGAATACACACGGAGGAGAAGTGCCTGGTTGTGGCGGCAGAACCATAGTACTCGACAGGAGAATTACCCCAGCAAGCTACAAGGAGGAGCACCTGGTTGTGGTGGAAGACCCACGGTGGGGAACGCCTCTGTGTGATGCAGCAGAACCATGGTAATCAATAGGAGGAGTACCTCAGTAGTCCAAGGTTTGTGGGAAGTGCGGTTGGTGTCGTGGAAGGCCCATTGTAATTGATATAGGAGGAGTTCTCCAGCAGCCGAGGTTTCGAAAATGTGAATAAAATCCTGGTTGATCGGAGTCAGTTTTCTTTGTGTTTTCCCCATGATTGAGACAGATCACTTGATAACTTAGGTATATGTATGGGAATATACCTAAGTAAGGTTATCTATTGATTTCTTTATGGTTTATACTTGTTGGATTTTGTGAGACATGGAGGGTCTCGAGGTCCCTACTGAGTATCATTATACTCACCCCTGCATGGGCTATGCTCGCACCTCATTGTGTTGGATGCATATGACATACAGTGCTGATCGAGGATGAGAGTACCAGGAATGGATGGTACCCAGAGGTGGACCATACAACGTGTTGGTACATGAAGGAGATAGATAGACGAGAAGTTCTGAGGAGGTGATCTGTACCTACCCTTCAGGTAGGAACCTGGAGGATGACCCAGTAGCTGTTTTTTTTCTTTTTATTCAGTTGTACTTGTTTTTCATTTTTACTTGTAATTTCCAGTTGTGCTTGTATTTTGGCCCCTTTTTACTTACTGTACTCACTAGTTGGTTAAACATTTTACTCGTGTTCATATATTGCTGTGTGTTTTTACAGGTTTTAAAGGCATTTCTTTCCCAGTTTTAAGAAATTACGCCTTTGGTGCTAGTCCCCAGCCCCTGGCCTATGGAAGGTGGGCTTGGTGTAGTCACAGCGCGGGCCCCAGAGGACGATTCATGACACCACATGACACTAAATTCTATAAAAAACTAACAAGCCTAAACATAAATTTTCAAACAACCAAATCCATTTAAAAGGACACTTAGCACTTTATCAAACTCATATAATACATATACATCAGATATATATAGTCAAAAAATAGAAACCATTTACGAAACCCATTTTCATTAGACCTCCAACATATAAATCCATCAAAAATAATTTTATCAAACTAAAAGTATGAATTTTTTCACTAAGATTAATTTATATAATATTAGGTATTATATGGAATGTTCTAAAAAAATAGATGGAAACACCTACCTCAATGGTGTGTGAACATGATGAAACTTCAAGAAAGGGATAATAAGGACCGAAGAACCAAAACACACACCTTATATTAAAATAAATCATAAATAAACATTATACCCCATACTCTAGGTTTTTTCTAAGAGAGAAAATGATAATAATGAAATGGAAAATAAGAGAAAGAAGGAAAGAGAGGGAGAATAAGGATTACCCAAATAGGAAACCACCAAATAATGAAGAAGGAGACACCCAAAATTCAAGGAGGATAAGAGGAGGTGCTCTTCAAAGTATCCCAAGGATGAATTGATTTAATGTGGGAAGAAACAACCCCATTGGGGTTTTAATTTTTTTAGGGTTAAACTTAGAATTTTACTTTTTAGAGATTCTAGGCAAGACACAAGGTTTGTCTGCATGATTTAGAAAACTGTGTGGAAACCATGTGAACCATACTAGAAAGATAGACTAGACCACATGGTTTGGAAATGATGTTCCAACCATTCAAAATACTTCTGTAAAAATGATTGACACCCTCACATGATTTCTATATGGTATCCTTTAACTATGCACAATTGTTTCCCTAGCCCTCAGAAACCACAATAAGTCCATACATTTTCTCCTAATATCCACATAGTTTTGTACAAACAATGAATAACCCATGAAAATCAAGACATGAAAGAAGTATTTCAACTAGAAACACTCGTTTGATCAACTAGACACATGGTTTATCTCCAAAACATGCAGAATAATAATTCATAGATCAAAAAACTATCTAAAAAGTAAAAAAAACAAAATTATATATGGTATTAAACCTAAAAATCATAATCAAGATCAAGAATTAAGAAATAAATAAAATAATAAATAAAAACAAGGTTAGGGTGTGATAATACTCCCTACAAAAATACTTTATACATCTCAAAATTCACCAATCCCAAAATGAGAAACAAAACAGGAACCATTTACCCCATAGAAGGAAATTTCAGAATGAAAATTTTAACCAAACCCAAAATCGAGTAAAACAAGAAACCACGATGTGAATCCTTAATCCCAAAAGTCACACCCAACCACTAAAGAGAAAACAAAAAAGAAATCCATATTGGATCTCACCACTATTTATAAATCAACTAACATAACAACAACCTCTAACATAAAAATAAACCAACCAAATAAACTCAAATAGAGCACTGGACTGAACTAAAATGAATAAATCCTCAAGACATATTAATCTCCAAATTAAAAAAGATAACAAATATTTTAAATTGACATGTAGTAGTAGGAATATGATGAAAGGAGAGAACAAAACTAGGGCATAATAAGGAAAATAAAATTTGGATAAAAACATAAAAATTCTATTACCTTATAAACTTAGAGAGGACTAGTTTCTTAGTTCTAGAAATGGTTTGTAATTATTTTTATTATACTGAAGTCCTACCATATATAATTTCTAAATATTTCCCATATGATCACACCAATGAAAATTATTAAAAGGATTATATAAATACAACTTAGAATTACCAAACTGACCACATTAGAAGCATATAAGTGAGTGGTACTTTCACATATAATAAAAAATTGACGATGAGACTCATCTATAATAGGTTCCTATAGTATCAACTCCTCATTAGATAGGAAAACCTTACCAGCAAAAAGAATGGCAAGACTTCCAACCACCATGGGACACCCTTTTGAAACACCCTTAGCTAGAAACATCTCATCCACTAACATCCTAAACAAGAATATATCAGATGAAAGAACTCAATCCTTGAAAATTGGATAAATACCCCACATAAAGAGATAATATTTAAAAATATCACTTGAAACCATTTATTAAGAAAAGGGAATGAGATAATTAAAGTCTTCAACATACCCCTTCACCATATGTTTACCTATTTTAGCATTAATGAGATATTCCACTTTCTTTACCTTAATCTCCTTAGGGATAAACCATTATAATAAAGTGTTCTTGAATATTTCCAAATTAATATCATCTTGTATTGATGATGGAATAATTACCTTCCACCGATCCAAACCTAGTCCCTCAAACAAACCCAAAACAACTCTCACTCTCTAGGATTCAAGAGTTCTTAAAGACCTAAAGATCCTATCAATTTCCTATATTCACTCTACCCCCTCTAGAGGATGTCAACCACTATAGAAAATATGAAACATTTGATAATAACTTGGATCCACCACTACACTAAGATTATAGATATAGTAAAAATTTGGGATATAATCCCTATAAACTTTTAGGACCTTTCTCGGTAAAACACTTTAAAAAACACAATAAAAATAAAAAACACAATAAAAATAAAAAAAATTCTACATCAAGAAAAAAATCAACCAAAAAATATCCAAAATAAAATCTCAAACCAATAAACCAAGCCTATAAAAAGAGATACAACAAAAAAACCAAAAATTATATTTTATAATCTACTATTTCTATTTCAAATCTCAAAACTAATCCCCACTCTGAAACCATTTCAAATTCACCCATTTACAAATATAATTTCCACTTTAATCTCCTATTGTACTAAAACCATTCCATTTTACCCATTTTAAAATACAAAACAAAAATACCACCTTTTCTTTTAAAACCAAAATTCCATTAAAAAATAATACCCCTTTTAAATTGTTTCAAATTTTATAAAAACATATTCATTTAAAAACCCACTCATACCAACTAAAACTATGCCAATAACATCAGTCACATCAAAACCTCTCAAATAGGGAACTAGTGGTTATGTATGATTTGGACACATGGTTTACCAGACCATAAACTAGGAATTCACTAACTAATAGAAGTATATTTAACCATGAATTAAACCTTCACATGGATCGCTATAGTATGTAATCTTACATTTTGACACTAGATCACTCCCATAGTCATCCCTAACATGCAAAAAATTCGTTAAACCAAAAAAATACCAACAACATAAATCCAAAATCAAAATTAAATACTCAAAGAACATATATCACATGGAAACTCAAGGTTTAGGATGATCAAGATTTCATTATTATCTTATCATACCTACCTATTGAGTCTTTAAAATCCTATATCTATTCTACCTGACACCCTAAATAAAAAAGGGTTTCTCTAATACCATTTTGTCATGATCCAACTTAGGGTTTCCTCAAACTGGACACCTAAACTAGTTCATATAAAGGATCAAAGGGAATCCTTGATCCCCATGGGTTGATGTAATGAATCAAGTAATCAAAAAATAAATCCTTATGAAAAATTTAAACCAATAAGAATAAACATTAAATGAAATGGAGTATGAAACACAACCAAAATATATAAATCATTGGACATAAATAAAACAACAACAATAGAACTAAAAATGTATCCATACATAGATACCCAAATAAAATCTATAACCAAATGATAATCAACAAGATATCCATATGAAATCTTGGTCATGACCATCCTCAAGACCAACCCGCTCCATGAGTGAAATAGAACAAAACCTAAACCTACAAAACAGCTCAAGTCTATTGACACTGAGTGGCGCATGTAGGGTGTGAGAATACAACATATCAATAGGTAAAAAATATAAAATCCATAAATATCATTTCTTAAAACAATTAATAAACACTAGTTTAAAAAATGAAGCTATAAAATTTATTTTTATCATTTTTAAAAACCAAACACAACTTTCCCAAATCCTCTTTAGAAAACAAAAAATGGGTTTCCTTTGAAATAGATTCCCATATCAAAATCCAATTTTGGAAACCAATCAAAGAGAGTAACACAACCTAGGTTAGTGTATAAACAATAGAGATGAAAATAAAACCTAAGTAGTAGGGTATATCAAAATACCAATACCAAGGAAGAGGAATAAAAAATATCAATATTCCAAGATTAACATAGAAAATAACTAAAATGACACAAAACTATTTTCGAACATACAAGGTACATAGTCATGGGAATTTCATAAACACTTTGAGAGGAGACCCTATAAGTACTTGGTTTGGATACATCTACTGACTTATGATGTGATCCATAGTCTATAACCAACCTAAATGCTCTTAACAATCCTCACTAGTAGAACAACCCACAATGGCCATTCACCTACCATGGAGAATCTAGTCTATCTATTCAGGACTAAACAATAACTGTATCTCGACCCTCTAGATAACGTTTAGGATCCCATAATGATAGTAATAAGGAAAAATTGAGGAGGCCATTACACGATTGACATTGACCATAACCCATAGATTCTAATGTGTATACCAATCCCACCTTCTCAACACCATCCATGCGAAGACCCTCTTTATCCAGAGGACTTCCATAGGGGTTCCTGTCATCCATAAAATATTTCAATGGTTCTAATCAACTAAAAAATTTCTTGAGAGTTTATAAATCACTTTATGACGAAACATAAAAAAGTACCAAACATGCCTTATAATTTTAAATCCAAATCATTTTCCAGGAAAAACAATTTTATTCAAAAAACCAATTCTAAATCCAAGGTAATCATCCAAATACACTTTCAAGGTCCAAACAAGCCATTAATGAGAGATTTAGGAAACATAGAAATTACAAGGTTCCAAATGAGCCTCTAAAACAAACTTTATGAAGCACATTTCGAAAAACTTATTTAAAATTATTTATAAACTAAGAAAAAATTTAAGGGAAACAAGGTTTCATAAAATATAAATTATATATAATTTTCCATTTATATTCATTCACCCAGCTATATGAACACTCTATTCACATATGGAAATGAACATATCACACCAAAATATATATGGATATATATATATGAATCCCTAAAGTTAATTTTAAAGAAACAAAAGTAGAATCACGATGAAGCATACGATTTATCACATAAGTACCAAAACCATCAAGAGGACAAAACCTAATAAAAACATAATTCCACATGATTCCCAATTTTATAAAAATATAACAAGGCCAAAAATAACTTTTAAAGAACCCAAATACATTTTAAAGGCCACTTAAAATTTTATCAAACACCTATCATACGTTGAAATTGGATACATATAATAACAACTATAAAACCCCTTTTAAAAACCGATTTTTATCAAACCAACAACATTGAAATCCATAAAAAATTATTTTAGCAGACCAAAATCATGAATAAAATTAGTAAAATTAATTTGAAAAATCTTAAGAATCATATGGTATGTTTTGGAAATGAAATAGATGGAAATACCTACCTTAATGGTGTTAGAATTATAATAAACATAAATTGTAGGATATGGAGGACACAAGAACCAAACTGCACACCTTAGATCAAAATAAAACAAAAGAAAACATCATCCACTATACTATAGGGTTTATACAAGAGAGAAAAAAGCCATGAAATAAAAGGAAAATAAGAGAAATAATTAAGGATAGGGAGAAGAAGGCTTGTCCAAAGAGGAACCCCCAAAAGATTGAAGAAGGAGACACCCAAAATCCCAGGAGTAGGAAATGAGGATGACATCCAAGTATCTGAAGGACTATAAGATTTAATGGTTGTGGGGGTAGAGAAACAAGCCATTTTGGGTTTTAATTTTAGTATGGGAAAAATATAGAATTTCACTTTTCAGAGATTCTGGTCAAGTCGCATGGTTAGGCCACATGGTTTACCAAACCATTCAGTAACAATTTTCACCCTATCAGAATGACAAACCATCTTTGAATTTTTTGTCCACACAATTTAAAAATCATGTAACAACCATGAAAAATGCATCTATAAAAATAATAGACACCGTAAAATGCTTACTGCATGGATTCCATTCACTATGTTCATGTTGTGCACCAACCCTCATACACCAAAAGAAGGCTGAAGAGTTTCTCCTAAGATATACATGATTTGGGGAAAACCACGAAAAACCCATGAAAATAAAACTATGTAACAAGTATTTGAACTATAAACACCCCTTTTATCATCTTTTTACATGTTTTCTCTCAAAAACATGCACACTAACCATGCATAGATCTAAAAAACCATCCAAAAACTCCAAAATCGTTAAAGGTATATGAAAAATTACAATTATAAAATGGCTATATACCATGAATGGGGACTGTTTCACTCACTATAAATCATCCAGTGAGTTATTCATGGAAATTTAGACTACCCTAAGACAATTCAAATTGAATTGTTCAATTTTAAAACATTCATTTTTTGTTTTATTTTCTAGTTATTTTATTTCACTCTAATTAGTATTTGAAACTAATTAGGGATGAATTTAGGATACATTTATTGAGTTTTAATGTTAAATTTATAATAATAGTTAATTTTTAGGTATTTTATAATTTTTTTTCATGTATTAATATTTTTTATAACTTTTTTCAATTATAAAAATATACCTCCAAGAAGGGAACCAAAGAACAGTAGAGAGGAAGAAATGAAAACATTCCCATGAGTTAATCCATAATTTGATCTTAATATGGTTTATAAAAATATATATACTATATATACTCCATTACGGGAAGCATAATGAAATAAAATTAAATATATGTATCTAGTTCAAGAGTTTACTTAGATGAATATTCTTGTATTTCATGGGGATAAAGGACCCTATGAGTTTTAATAGTGGTATGAAATGATCAAGAGGGTATCCAATTTACTATATACACCATAAATGTGAAATTATCTACTTATATATTAAAATGATCAAGAATAAATTAGTGAGTGGTGGTGATGAATGATAACATATATGTATATCTCCTTTAAAAGTTTTTTATGGATATTTAAAATATGTATTTTTTTTCTTGTAACTCAAAATATGGATAAGTTTAGGTAATTTTTTATTTTTATCATGAGAATCAAAATGTGATGGAGTGTATACCTAATTTTGATGATTTTATATAAATTTATTATAGAGATTGTTTCTAATAACACTCCAATGACATGATATATTGAAATGGGCTTAAGAGCCAATATTAGATCCATTGAACTTATTTTATATCTGATCACATATGTTTATATGATTAAAAAATAAGTGATTTTTTCAAAATACATATTATGGATAAATAGGATGGTATGTTCTTTTATTTCTAATAGTGGAAGTTATAGTACACCATCAGGTTAGAACATAAAGGATTAGTAATGAAAATGATGATGCAGTTGATGTTTATATTGATCACCCAACCTCATATAATTAGATTCTTTAGAGCATAGGTATTTTATATACTTACAATGAGATAATACTAGTAATTAAAATCTTAATTATCAGTAGGACCTAAAGACATGTTTTTTATATTTTATGATATTGTTAACATTTCTATAAGGATCCATGTCTTCAACATAATATGTTTGGATATACACTCTCAAGAGGTTCTCAATTATAATTTTATATGTATAAGTACAAAGATACTTATTATCAGATTAATGGGGAATTATAAACAAACATATCATGTTGAACTAACCCGTCACCTAAAATAGATTTTCATAACGCTATAGGTGCATTCCCAATCACCCTGGACTGGTAACTCATGCTAGGGAATCAAAACTAGCCATGTGGGAATGACTTCACCCCAAAAAATACAATATAAACTTACAAAGATTCCACCTATAAATCCATCATGAACTATATGCATTTAGGAAATCCAAGAACATAAACAACCACACAAAAATAGAGTATAATATATCATAAAAAATAACCTATTATCAATTATCACTCTATAAACTGTATATAAAGCGATAACAACAACATAAATAATAAAAAAAGATCATAGATAGCCAAGTATAATGTGGATGATTTGTCCACTATCCATTAAAACTTATTATGATCCCAACATACTCCATGAGAACATATCTCTACTTAACCCATGGTCACCACCATCACTAACCAAGGAAGGATGATGAGCATCAAGACACACCAACCTGAGGTGTAACTGCTTTGCCTGTACCAATGTCAATCATAACCAAGTTTTTATATTCCAAAAGGCATATAAAGGGTGAGAGGAAAAGTGAAATAGGATACCACTATGAATATATAAAATATATTTAGCTTTAAAAACAATTATTTATAATTTGAAAACCATTTCATTGAAATAACACATTTTTTCATAAAAATAATATTTTGGAAAACATTTCACAAATAATTTAGTTCTTATAAAAATGACTAAATTTCTATAAACTCATTAACAATAAAAAATATAAAATAACATAGGAAATATAGAAAAATAAATACATAATAATATCCAAATAAAATAAATGGGTATAAAGAATAGAATAGGTCAACAAGCACAATATACACAACATGGGGCTCAAACCTATAGACCTAAAGGTAACTAGGACCCTTGCAAGGGTCATTGACCAACATAAGTGAACCTATTAATTTTAGGAGATCTCATAGTATCACCATGGTTAAAATCCATTATGTTATCTCACTCAATCTAACCAAACCACAATTACCTAGCTCGTGCACAATCTACACTAGGAAAACTATTTTGGGTTACCAACACACACCCATGGTATCCCATATATGAAATCATATAAACCACTCAATAAGAATAATAATTAATTTAATAATATATTAAATAAGATCCATTTTAACATTATCAAAGGAATATCAAATGGACTAACATTAAATTACCTCGATTTCCTAACAAATAATGTCCCAACCAAGGAGAGACTCTAATAAACATATGATCACCCAAAATAAATACCAACATATGGTGATAATAGTCATCATATTAATTCTAGTGACTATGTTCCATAAATAATTATTTCCAAATTGACGGAATATTACTCATCACCTCTTGAATAATGCTTGGTCCTAGAAAGGGGCACTCACTCTACACTGACAAATAATGAGGGGGAAAACACCGTCATCCATACTTTTTCTACAAAGGTATCCATATTTATTAGGTCTTGGTGACTATTATTATAATAAAACTCATATAATGATAAATTATTATCCCATGAGACTCCAAAATCAATCACAAAATCTTGGAGCATAATAACTTTGAATATAAATAGCTCACCCAATATTCCTATTCCTATAAAGATGACAAATAATTATAAATTTCATATGATAAACCATAGTTTCTTGAATAAACTCTCATAATATAGGGGCGTAGCATGGGTGTTGATCAAAATCAATCACTTAATGCACACCATAAATATTAAAAATCTCTTAGACATAAAGGAATCTGTGTTCTTCCAAATTCATTATCTCTTTAATAGGAGGAAAGTGGAATAATTTCTTAAATCATTAAATAATTACAAATATATCTTTCTTTACCCTATAATATCATGATAAAATGATAATAAATTGAAAATATACCTCATACCACTTCTACACTAGAATAGGAAGTGGATGTAATAAAACCACTGACTTCTGGACTTTGAAATCAACCATCTAATAGGTAAGGATTCAAGGTATGAAATTATATCTGAATCACTTCATCCTAGGCCTTGAATACCAACATTATAGATCACATGACATCTTGTAATTCCCATGGTGAATGAACTAGGTAGACTGGTTCCCACCCTCTATTACTTCCCATCTTAAGGTGGAAGGAATAACCAACCTCCCCCTAAAGAAGATGGCACCATCGAGATACTAAGTTCAATCAACCAAGGTCCCCCACTATTTTGGTTTCATCTAAAGTGGTGATATTGGGGTTGAACACTCCCATAATAAGAAAACCACAAAACAACTATGTTTCCTAAAATATCACATTTAAAACAATAATCCTCTATTATCCAAAGAAAACCACCTAAGAAACCAACTCAAAACCCTGAAATAGAACCACAACACAAAGGGTACCTAAAATACCAAAATCAATGTCAAATATTCCTCAAAATCCTATAACATAGGAATGATAAAGATATATCAATCATAAAAACATGCCTCAAAATCAAAGAATATGAGATCAAAATTATTTTCACAAAGTGGAAGGATAAAAAACCTAGGACCTAGATCATACAATAAAATGTCTTTGTAAACATAATAGAAACCTAACCGGGGAATTACCACAAATTGGGTACAATCCATAGCACAATATATACTGTTATAATTCCCCTAACCCCTCCATTGTATCAAAGGGCCCCTACCTACTTCACAATGTGATAAGTGATTCAAGAAGTATAAAAACATATAGTTTTTTTACCTTAACATTATATTTATATTCTATACAGATTCAATAACTAGAAGGTATATATCTAATATACACAAGGAATGACCCTAAGTATTATTTTCAAAAATATACTTTTCACAATTTATCAATAAATTTCTTGGAGGCATACTTTGAATAACCTATAATAGGAATCTAACCTAGTATTTATTCCAAAATAAATGGACACAATCCATACATACCCAATGGATCAACCAAAAAATCTATTTCCTTGAAGTAAATAACATTAAAAAATATATTTTATTTAAAAACCATCTATATTTTTAAAATATTCTAAAAAATTATTTAATAAAAGAAATGCATATTGAAAATAATTTTAATTACATTAGAAAAATAAAAAATTCTCTTTACAGATTCAAATTCCAACTTCCCTAGAATGTATTTTTTAAAACCATTCTCACTAATGTTGAAAACCAATAGCTTCTTTAATATAAGGATCCCACTTGAATTTCATAATGTCATCATTTTATTTTTGAAATTATCCTTTAATTACATTATAAAACCTAAAAATTACTAAGAATTGAATTTATTTTAAAAAACAATTTACAATTAATAAAATCAACCAATTTAATGAGATATCGTGAAAATATATTTTCACACAATACTGGATTTTAAAAAACTGACCATAAACAAAAACAAAACATAATACATCAGGAAAATTCCACCCCAACACCATTAAAATCTCATGAAAACCCTTTATTATCCATCTAAAACAAGTGTAAACCACTTTATGAGTAATACAAAATTAAAATGGGTCTAAAAAATTCTAATATGTATGTAGGTATGAGTTGAGATTGACTTAATGGTTTGGTCGACCATGTAACAATCATACAATAGCCTCTAATAAGTATCCAGAACCATGTTCAAATGATCCAAATGGTTTATTTAGATAATGTGAGATAAAAAATAAGTTCTTATTCCTTTAAAATATCATCTAAAAACTCAATGATACCCCCAAGATCACTCATATAACTCAATAGGGATAAAAAAATCATCAAAAAATTCAAAACTAAAACCAAAATCCAAGACCAAATTACGAATACAATTGAAAAATAAGTTCTCCTAACTGAAGGTGGGGACTAGTAATGTAGTTAAAAACAACCTCTCAAGCTCCAAAAATCCTATATCCATACTACCATAATGCACCCAAATAATAATAGGGAACTATGATACCATTTTGTAACAAACCAACCTGAGTCGACCTGACTAGTCACGAACCCAAATAACTATAAGGTATGTGGGGAATTTGAAAATTATTTCAGGACACGTCAAATAAATTTTATTTTTACAGTTTATTTATAGTATTTTTAAGACCCTAGGTTTTCTCTCAATGAGAATTGATATATTTTGAGTGTGCATTTTTAATAAAAAAGTACTAAAAGAGTGGGTGATTTTGAATTTTTTTTAAGAAAATAAATTAATTTAAAGAGTTTAATAGTTGAAAAATAAAGGTGATGTTTTAATAATAAAGAGACAAGGAGGTAATTTCAAATTCACTACACATATTTTTTAGTTCATTTTTCTTAAAATTTCACATGGTTTAATGAAATCCTTCGGTTGATGGTAACCAAGATCTCAATTCCCCTCGCCTTTTAAAACGACACACAAAGAACCAAACCTTAACACAATAATCATGTTTTCAAGGTTTGGATCTAAATAAAATAACAAGGGATACCAAATCATACTAAAATCTTATGTATGTGTGGGAGAAATGGGATGCTTGTGTTGTCTAATAAGAACAATCCAAGATTCCCACTAAAATCTCAATCCAATCGGTATTGAAATGAAAAGTGTTATAGATAAGTGTACCAAATAAATGAATTAAAATGAGGATAAAGTGAATATAACATTTATATTAAATGTTTAACACACAAATTACACCAAAAAAATAAGAGAAACAAGTTATGTCACTCACTTTACAATATGTGTAGCTCTCTTAAAATGATCGTCCACTGTTTAGCTCGCCATTGAGAGGAAGAGGAGGCTCGAGTGGAACTTCACCTTCATCCTTGACCCCCCTATGAGGATAGTGGACTAAATAAATTCTATGATGAGTATAGGAATCCTATTTATCTTAAAAATGGAATCACATCACTCCTTGGTCTAACTTTCAAATGCGGTTCCTAAGGTGACATTTTATAGGCAAAGTGGAAGGTGGTTTTGGGCACATAGATTTATTAAAACCACTTGGGCAATGGTGTTAGGAATCTATATAGTCTAATATATCTTTTTAAAAAACTTAGAAATTGTTTTTACACCTCTTATATATCTACACTGGAAATGTGGAATCATTTGGAGGTCTATAGCTTGAGATATGGATGAAACACCAAACACCACTTTTGACTTCATGCAGATTCAATGTCTTGGACAGATTAGTTTGGTTGGTCCCTTTAATGGAAGAATTGGGATTTTGTGTATTAATAAGAGTTGTAAAAAAATTATTTTTTGGATAAAATTACAAAATTTCAGCCCAATTTAAATCATGTATCAGCTGTAGTGTTCATTTTAGTGCATTGGTGTTATTGGAATCTTGCACATTTTGGCCCATTTTTCTTCAACTTCATATGGGCCCTCCAAATCACCCCCAACTACAATGAAAAAAAATGAAAACATGTAAAATTACCCTATTTAAAAGTGATTAAAACAAAATAATGAAATCAAATATTAAGTTCAATTTGTTATTAAAATTTTAATTTATGATACAAAATCAGTTTAAATTAGTGGTTTAAGGGTGAAATAAAATAGTTAATCGTGATGCAATCACACCTCCAAACCTAAACATTTTAAATCATAAAAAAGTAAAATTTACAAAACTTATGCATGGAGATATTATAAAATTCATGAATATTTAACATTCAATGAAAATTTAATCCATGATAGCAATGTGATCAAAGAAAAAACCACACCATGGAGTTATTCTGAAAGATCTTGAAAAAAATATGTCTCATAAATTGTATCAGAATGAAATTATTAGATATAAATGATACCAATATGATCAATTAATTTATAATTTAACCATGTCACTAATTATCCATGTGTGTGTATGAACCATTTCATGCTATTTCTCCCACTTTCTATCCTATAAATATATGTTATTTTAAAAAAAAACTCTTCTTAAATGATTCTTTCCACTGAACCTGCCCACATCATTTGCAATAAAATTTTAAGCCCCACCCAATTAAGAATTCTCAAAAGTCAAACTATAATCTCCAAACCTAGATATTCCCATATTTTTTACATTTGATCACTCCCCTCATTTATTATTATTTTTGTTTTTTTTCAAAATTTGAACTTAGGAAAAATCTCACACTCATCACTCAACCCTTGTTTGATATCCTAACAACACTAATTATAATAGTTATAATAATATATAAGGGTTTGGAAGAGTGGGTTTTGACCTTACCAAAACACAACCCATGATTTTGTGTTTTTTGTGTGTTTTTTATTTTTTTAGGGCGTACAACAGTCAGATAATAGGTACACACACATATGTCAATCCAATATAGCAATAAAAAAGATAAGAAAAGGAACGAACATATGGGAAAATAATTTTTGTAAGCAGATAAATATTAACCTAAATTATATTTACTTTCTATTGATTAAGAAAAATTCACACTTAATTATTATGTGAAAAAATGTGTGGAGATATTTAGTGACACAATTTCCCATAAATTACTCACACAAAGGGTATCATTCATGAAAATAGTTTCAAAATTATAAAAACATTTATATCATTGATAAATAATTAATTTGTTAGATAAAGTCACACCTAAATGTTAAATTCATGCTAAAACACACATTTATTCATTGAAACAATTTTTTTAAATGTTAAAATCACATGAAATAAAAACATTTCTAATGAATTTTCAATAAATTTCATGATTAAGTTAGAATAACTTTCCATGAATAAGTGGGAATTATTTTCCATGATAAAGTGGGCATAAAAAATTAACATTATTGCATAAAAGTGAGGGGGAAAGGGGGAAATGGTAAAAATACTATCTAGCAAGCCAAAAAGAGAAAAAGAAGAAAGATGATAAAAATTACTAACTAACCCAAGAGTATAAACACCCCTCTTACACCTAGAGTATGTAGTTTAATCATTATTTAACTAACTATAAATCATTTAGTGAGTGATTAATTTTAAGTCTCATTGCTCTAAGACCATTAAAATTAAATTGTTCAATTTTAAAACATTCAATTTTGTTTTGTTTTATTTTCTAGTGATTTTATTTCACTCTTATTAGTATTTGAAAATAATTTGGGATGAATTTAGGAGATATTTATTGAGGTTTAATTTTGAATGTTTAATTATAATTTATTATTAGGTATTTTATAAATTTTATTTATGTATTTATTTTTTTTATAATTTTTTTCAATTATAAAAATATACCTCCAAGAAGGGCACTAAAGAACATTAGAGGGGAAGAAACATAAACATTACCATGATTTAATTCTTAAGTTGATCTTAATATATTCTATAAAATTATATATACTATATATACTCCATTATGGGAAGCATAATAAGATCAAATTAAATACATGTATCTGGATTAAGATTTTACTTGTATAAATCTTTTAGTATTTCATAAGGATAAAGGACCATATGATTTTGAATAGTGGTATGAAATAATCAATAGGGTCTCCAATTTACTATATATAACAGAAACCATAAATGTGAAATTATATTCCTATATACTAAAATGTTCAAGAATAAATGAGTGAGTGGTGGTGATACATGATAAAATATATATTGATATCCTTCAAAAGGTTTTCATGGATATTTAAAATATGTATTTTTATCTTGTAACTCAAAATATGGCTACGTTTAAGGATTTTTTTATATGTATCAGAATAATAAAAATGTGATGGAGTGAATACCTAATTTTAATAATTTTTTATAAATTTATTATAGAGAGTGTTTCTAATAACACTTTAATTGGATGATATATTGAAATGGGTTTGAGACTTGATATTAGATCCATAGACCTTATATTATATTTGATCATAATTATTTATATGATTAACAAAGAAGTGTTTTAAAAAAAATACATTTTATAGATAACTAGAATGGTATATGCTTTAGTTTCTAATAGTAGATGTTATATTACACCCTCAGGTAAGAACATGAAGGAAAAGGAATGAAAATAAGGATGCGTTTGATGTTCATAATGATCATAAAACCTCATATCATTAGATTCTTTAGAAAATATTTATTTTATATAATTCTAATTAGGGGATACTAGGAATTAAAATATTAATTATCATGAGGACCTAAAGTCTTCTTTTTCATATCGGAGGATATTCTGTTGTTAAAATTCTTATAAGGATCTATATCTTCAACATAACAAGGTTGTATCTATACTCTCAAGAGGTTATCAATTATAATTTTATGTGTATAAGTACAAAGATAATTATTCTCAAAGTCATGGGGAATTATAAAAAACCAAGTCATGTCTAAATAACCCATCATTGGAAATAGATTTTCATAAGTCTAGAGGCACATTCCCAATCAACCCGAATAGGTAACTCATGCAAGGGAATAAAAAATAGCTATGTGGGAATAACATCGCCCTCAAAATCCAATATAAACTAGTAATCATTCCACATAGAAATCCAGAATGAACTATATGTATGTGGGACATCCAAGAACATCAATAAGAAAAAACAATAACAAAACACATAGAAATATAGTATAATGTATCATAAATAATAACCAATTATCAAATATCACTTTATAAACTGAATATAAAGTGACAAAAACAACATAAATACTAAACAAAGATCATATATAGCTAAGGATAATGTGGATGATATATACACTATTCATTCAAACTCCTAAAGATCCCAACATACTCCATTAGAACATATCCCCATTTAACCCATGGTCACCACCATCATTGAACAAGGAATAATGATGAGCATCAATACACACCATCATGAGGGGTCACAATTTTTTTACAAATGTAAAGAATAACCTAGTTTTAATATGCCCAGAGGCTTATGAATGGTGTGAGGAAACATTAAATAGGACACCACCATGAATATATAAAAATTATTTAACTTTAGAAACCATTATTTCTAATTTGAAAACCATTTCATTGAAATAACACATTTTTTCATAAAAATAATGTTTTAGAAATCATTTCACAAATACTTTAGTTCTTATAAAAATGTTCAAAGTCCAATAAACACATGAAAAAAAAGAATAACATAACCTAGGGCATATAGAAATATAAATACATAATAATATGAAAATAAAATAAATGTTTATAAAGATATAAGAGCTCAATAAACACAATATACACAACATGGGGATCAAACCCGTGTTCCTAAAGGTAAATAGGACTCTCTCAATGATCACTAGACAACATATGTGAAACTATTAATTTTAGGAGATATCATAGTATCACCATGGTTAAAATACGTCCCGTTATCTCACTTAGTCTAACCAACCCACAATTACCTATCTAGTGAACAATATACACTGGGAAAACTATTTTTGGTTACCAACACACACCCATGGTATCCCATATACGACAAAATATAAACCACTAAATAAAAAGAACAATTCATTTAATTATATAATAAATAAGATTCATTTTAACATTATCAAAGGAATATCAAATATATTGATATTAACATACCCCTATTTTCTAACAAATAAGGTCCCAGTAAAGGAGAGACTCTAAAAAACATATAATCACCCACAATAAATTCCAACATATGGTTATAATAATCATCATATTAATTCTAGTGACTCTAATCCATAAATAATCTTTTCTAAATAGACTGAATCTTACTCATAAACTCCTAAATAATACTTCATCCTAGCAAGGAGAACTCACTCAACTTTGACCAGCAACGAGGGGACAAACACAATCATCCATACTTGGATACAATGATATCCATATTTATTAGGTGTTGGTAACTATTATTATAAGAAAACTCATCCAATGATAAATTCTTATCCCATGAGACTCCAAAATCAATCACACAATCTTGGAGCATAATCACTTTGAATATAAATAGCTCACCGAATCTTCCCATTCTTCTGAAGATGATAAACATTATCAATTTCATCTAATAACCCATAGTTTCTTTCATAAACTCTAAAAATATAGTATTGTAGCATGGGTCATTATCAAAATAAATCACTGAATGAAAACCATAAAGATTCACAATCTCTTAGACATAAAGGAATTCATGTTATTCAAAATTCATTAGCTATTTAATAGGAGGAATGTGGACCAATTTATTAAATCATTTGATAATTACCAATATCTCTTTATTTCCACTATAAGATCATTATAAACTAATAATATATTACAAAGATACCTCATCCCAATTATACACTAGAATATAAAGTGGTTGTAATAAAACCACTGAATTCTTGCTCTTGGAATCAACCCTCTTGTAGGTGAGGATCCAAGGTATTAAATTATCCATGAATCACTTCATCCCGGGTCTTGAATACCAACATTCTATATCATATGAAATCTTGTTATCTCTGAGGTGAATGAACCAACTAGACTGGTTCCCACCATCCATTACTTAATCTCTCAAGGTTGAAGGAATAACCAACCTCTCCTAAAGAAGATGGAACCATCAAGAGACTAAGTTAAATCAACCAAGGTCCCCCACTATATTGGTTTCATCTAAAGTTATGAGATTGGGGTTCAAAACTCACACAATAAGGAAACCACCAAACAAACTATGATTCCTAAAAAACTCCCATTGAAAACTATAATGCTATATTATCCAAAAAACCACCCAAGAAACCAACTCAAAACCCTGAAATAGAACCACAATACAATGGATACCTAAAATTACAAAATCAATGTCAAATAATTCTAAAAATCCTATAGCATAAGAATTAGAAATATATACCGATCATGAAAACATGCATAAATATCAAAGAATATGGGATCAAAATTATTGTAAAAAAATGAAAGGATAAACAACCTAGGACTTGGATAAAAAATAACCTCTCTTGGTAAACCTAATAGAAACCTAACGAGAGAATTACCAAAAATTGGGTACTAGCCATAACACAATATAGATTGGTATAATTCCCCTAATGAATCTATTTCATCAAAGGGACCCTAAGTACTTCAAAAAGGGATAAGTGACTTAAGAAGTATAAAAACATATAGTATTGTTACATTACCATTCTATTTATATTCAAGGTAGAGTTAATAAATAGAAGGTATAAATCTGATAGACACGAGGAATCACCATAAGGATTATTCTCAAAAAGATACTTTTCACAATTTATCAAGAACTTTCTAGGAGGTGTACTTTAAATAACCTAAAATAGGAATCTAACCCATTATTTATTCCAAAATAAATGGAAACAATTCATACATACCCAATGAATCAACCAAAGGATCTAATTACTTTAAGTAAATCACATTGAAAAATACATTTTCTTTTAAAGACCACCTATATTTTAAAAGAGTTTAATTTTTTTTCTAAAATAAATGAATATTGTAAAGAATTTCAATTCCTTTAGAAAACAAAAAAAATTCACTTCATAAATTCACATTCCAACTTCCATAGAATTTATTTTTCAAAACATTATCACTAATGTTGAAAACCATCAGCTTTCTTAATATACGGATCCCACTTGAATTTTTTAATGTTTTACTTTTATTTTTAAAATTATCCATAAATTACATTATAAAATCTAAAAATTATATAAGAATTGAATTTATTTTCCAAAATAATTAATAATTAATAAAATCAACCAATTTCATGATATCTCATGAAAATATCTTTTCACACAAAACTAGATTTTAAAAAACTAACCATAAAAAAAACATAACACAATAAATCAGACAAAGTACATACCAAAACCATTAAAACCTAATAAAAACTTTTTATTACCCATTTAAAACAAGTTTAAACCAATATATAAGCTATAAAAAATTAAAATGGTTCTAAAAAAACTCCAATAGGGATATAGGGATGAGTTGAGATTGGCAGTATGGTTTAGTCGACCATGTACCGATCATACAATAGACTAATAAATATCCATAACCATGTTCACATGATCCAAATGGTTTCTTTAGATCATGAAAGATGATAAATAAATTATTATTCCTTTCAAATTTAATCTAAAAATTCAGCGAGACCCCCAAAATAACTATTATAACTCAATGGGGATAAAAAAAATCATCAAAAAATCAAAAATAAAACCAAAATCCAAGATCAAATCCTAAATACTCTTGAAAAACAATGTCTCATCACTAAAGGTGGGGACTATTCATGTAGTTAAAAACTACCTAAAAGGTTCTAACAATCCTATCTTCATATTACCATAATAAACCCAAATAATAAGAGGGAACTCTGATACCATTTTGTAAAAAACTGACATAAGTTGACCTGACCAGTCACCCAACCCAAATCACCATAAGACATGAGAGGAAATTGAACTCATTTTTAGGACACGTAAAATTTATTATCTGTTGAGAGTTAATTTATAGTCTTGAGAATACCCTAGGTCATATTTGAAGGAGCGTTGATAGGTTAAGAGTGTGAATTTTTAATGAAAAGTACCAAAAGGTTGTTGATTTTGAAAAAATAGTTTTAAGAAAATAAGTTAATTTAAAGAGTTTAATATTTGGAAAATAAAAGTTATGTTTTAATAATAATGAAACAAGGAGGTAATATCAAGTTCACTGCACATATTTTTTAGTTCATTGTTCTTAAAATTACACATGGTTTAATGGAATCCTTTGGTTGAGGGTAATCAAGATATTAATTCCCCTCACTCCCTTTAAAATGATGCACAAAGAACCAACCCTTAACACAAAAATCATGATTCTAAGGTTTGGATCTAAAGAAAATAACAAGGGATACAAAATAATACTAAAATCTTATGTATGCATGAGTGAAATAGGATGCTTCTGGTGTTCAATCGGAACAATCCAATATTCCCACTTAAATATCAACCCAATCGATATTGAAATGAAAAGAGTTTCACATAAGTGTACCAAATAAATACATCAAAAGGTGTAAAAAGTTAAGATAACACTTATATGAAATTTTTAAAACACAAATTACACCAAACCATTAGAATAACAAGTGCTTGAACTCCCTTTATAAGATGCGTAGCTCTCCTGAAATGATCGTGCACTGGATAGCTCACCATTGAGATTAAAAGGAGGCTCATGTTGAAATTTTCATTCATACTTGATCCCACTATGAGGATAGGGTTCTAAAGAACTTCTATAATGAGGATAATACTCCTATATAACTCCAAAATTTCAGCACTTTACTCCTTGGTTGAACTTACAAATGGGGTTCCCAAGGTACCATTTTATAAGCAATGTGGAAGATAGTTTTGGGCACACAGATTAATTAAAACCACATGGATGATGGTTTTAGGAATACATACAGTCCTATATTTATTTTTAAGAAACAATTTTTTAACCACCTCTTCGATATCTCCAAAAAAAAAATTAGAATCATCTAGAGGTTTGCAGCTCAAGATATGGATGAAACACCAAACACCACTTTTGACTTCATGAAGATTCATTTTCTTGGACATATCAGTTTGGTTGGACCCTTTAATGGATAAAATGGGATTTGGTGTCTTAAGAAGAGTTTTAAACCAACTAATTTTGAGAAAATCACCAAATTTCCTCCGAATTTAACTCATGTATTAGCTGGAGTGTCTGTTTGAGTCTATTGGAATTCTTGGAATCTTGCACATTTTACCCCATTTTTCTTCAACTTCAATTATTCCCTCCAAATAACCTCTAACTACAATGAAAAAAAAATCCAAAAAAGGTAAATTAATATTTTTAATAGTGATTAAAAAAAATAATGGTATCAAATATGCAGTTCAATTTTTTATTAAATTTGGAATTTATGATACAAAATCAGTTTAAAATAGTGGTGTAAGGGTGAAATAAAATAGTGAATCGATATGCGATCACAACCCCGAACCTAAAAATTTTCAATCCTAGAAAAAGTAACATTTCCAAATATTATGAATGGAAATATTACCAAATTCATAAATATTTAACATTCAATGAGAATTTAATCAGTGATAGCAATGTGATAAAAAAAATCACACTAAGGAGTTATTCTTAGTGATCATAGAGAAAAGGTATCTTATAAATTGTATTAGAATGAAATTTTAAGAGATGCATGATACCGATCTGATCAATTAATTAAAAGTTAACCATGTCACTGATTCTCTATGTGTGTGTATGAAAACCATTTCATGCTATTCTTCCCACTTTTTATCCCATAAATATATGTTATTTTACAATTTTTCTTCTTAAATGATTCTTTCACTGAACCATCCCTAAATCATTTGCAATCAAATTTCAAGAACCACTCACTTAATCATTCCTAAAAGTCAAACCATAAGCTCTTAACCTAGATATCCCCATATGTTTTACATTTCATCACTCACCTAATTTATTATTATATTTTTTTTGAAATTTGAACTTGGGAAAAATCTCACACTCATCACTAAACCCTTGTTTGATATCCTCAAAACACTAATTGTAATAATTATAATAAGATCAAAGGTGATGAAAGAGTGGTTTTTGAACTGCCCAAGACACACCCCATGTTTTTTGTGTTTTGTTTTGTTTTTAGGGCATACAATAGTCAGATAACATGTACACACACATAAGTAAATCTGGTACACTAATGAAAAAGACCATATAAAAGATGAATTTATGGGAAAATAATTTTGGAAAGATAATAAATATTAACCTAACTTATATTATCTATATATTGAGTAAGAAAAATTCACACTACATGGTTGGGTAAAAATATGTATGGAGATATTTAGTGACACAATTTCCCTTAAATTAATCACACAAAGGGTAACATCATTGAAAAATGTTTAAAAATGATAAAACCATTTATATCATTGACAAGAAATTAATTTTTTATAAAAATTTACAAATCAATGTTAAAATCATGATAAAACACACATTTCTTTATTAATTTTTTTAAAAATGTTAAAACCACATGAAATAGAAATATTTCTCATGAGTTTTCAATAAATTTCATGATTAAGTGGTAATAATTTTCCATGAATAAATGGTAATTATTTTCAATGATAAAGTGGGAATAAAAAATTAATATTCCATCACAAAAGTTAAGGGAAAAGGGGGAAAAGGTAATAATACTATATAGAGATCCAAAAAGAGAAAATAAAGAAAATGATGAATAATCCTAAATAACCTAGGAGTATAATCATCCCCCACCTGAACCTAGAGTTTTTAGTTTCCTCATTGCAATAATATAGAATGTGGTAAGGATGGATAAAACCTAATGGGTTTCATTAATTGGTTGCTTCTTGAACTTAGAGTTCCTCCATCAAGGAATCGAGAAGGGATTCGTGAAAGTGCTTTAGCTGCTACCCATTGATAGTCAAGGTTTGTTTTGTTTCTTTATTTTTAACTAGAATAACATCAATAGGATAAAAATTAGTAATAGTGTATGGAATAAATCAAAGGGAACAGAAATTACTTAGATACAACTTCAGCCTGTCACTGTAAATGAGGACCTTCTATCCAATTTAGAATTGAAGATAAAGGTTGAGATAGTCATGTGAATCCTTGGTTCTATCCTTATAAATCTGGGAGTCCTCATATGAATCTCTAAAAATTTCCTAAAACTCTTGAATTTTCATCTTCCTATGAGAACTTACACCAGAAAGATTATAATTTCATTTTTAATGACCCATTTGGTTCGGTGCTCAATATCAATTGGGAGTCGGAAACACTTTCCAAAGACATAACGATAGGGTGTCATTCCAATGAGAGTTTTAAATGTATTACTCTAATATTTTCTATTGGGTTGGATAGTTTTTTCAGGAATATATTTTACCTCTCTATAAGACACCCCATCTTGACCATTGGTTTGTGAGTGACATGAAGTAGAAACTCAATACTCGACCCCATAACAATGAAACAATGATTTCATTGTTCGGTTGCAGAAATGAGAACCCTGGTCACTAATGATGAACTTAGGTAATCCAAAAATATAGAAAATTTTTATTCTTAAAAATTTCACAACTGTCTTGGTATCATTTTTCCTTGTGGCTCATGCCTCTAACCATTTTGACATATAATCAACTGTTATAAGAATTTAAAAGTTTCCAAAGAAATTGGAAAATGTCCCCATAAACTCAATTCCACAAAAATAAAAAATTTCATGAAATATTAAGGGTTGTTATAGAATTTCATTTCTTTTAGAGACATTCCACATACTTTGAAAATGAAGAAAATATTTACATAAATCATGGGCATCTTGAAAAAGTTTTGTTAAAAATATACTTGAATCAAGGAAATTATGAGCATTCCATTGGGGACCAAAGTTTCCCCCAAAATAAAGAGTTTGGAAGAACCTAAGGATAGACTGAAACTCACTATTAGGAACATAATGCCTAAGGAATTTATCACTACATGTGTGCTAAAGGAAAGGGTGATCCCAAATGTACTAACACGACTCATTTTTTTATTAATGGATTAGTTTTTGTTGAAATTAGTAGTAATGATAGATGATAACAAATAATTTACAATTTTGATATACTAAGGAATAAAATTTTTCACTAGGTATAATTTCTCATCAAGAAACATGCCAATTAATGGGAATATAGGGGGATGAGTCAATGTTTGAGGATGGGAGGATCCAACTAATATGGCCAACCAACACATTTTGTACTCCTTTTTTTGTCCCAAATTTAGAGATTAAATTCATGAAGTAGGATCATCCAATGAATGATATGTGGTTTGGATTCTAGTTTCTTAAGAAGATAACATAGGAATGCATGATCTAAGAATATAATGACTTTAGATCCTAAAAAGTATGACCTGAATTTATCCATGTAAAACAAAATATAAAGGAATTATTTTTTAGTTGTGCTGTATTTTTCTTGGTAAGGGTCCAGTGTGGGTGAGGTATAGGCCATGAAATGTGGAACTCGATCAACCCGCTGTGATAAGACTGCCCCAACTGCATAGTTAGAGGCATCACACATGATATCAAATGGTAAATCTCACTAAGGTGGTTGAATTATCAGGGATGTTGTGACACTACATTTCAATTTATTAAAATATTTGTCAAATTATTTATCAAAAATAAATTCTTTTTCTTTTTGGAGTAATCGGGAGAGGGGGATTTCAATCTTACTAAAGTCATGAATGAATCGATGGTAAAATCCGACATGACCTAAGAAATACCATATATCCTATACATTTTTGGGGAATGGTATGGAATAAATGAAATCTAATTTTTATTTATTTACTTGGATACCATCCCAATAAATGTCATGAACAAGTACTATACCTTGTCGCACCATGAAATGTCATTTCACATAATTTAATACAAGATTGGTTTCAATACAATGGTGTAGAACTAAATGAATACTACTAAATAATTGATCAAAATATGAACCATATATAGTGAAATAATCCATGAAGACTTCCATGAAATCCTCCATGTAATCTGAAAAAATAATAACCAAGCATCGTGGGAAAGTACCTATATCATTGTACAAACCCAATAGAATTCTCCTATATAAAAATGTGAAAAAGGGGAAAGTGAAGGTTGTCCTTTCTTGATCCTTGGGGGAAATATGGATTTGAAAGTATCTAGAATACCCATTAAAGAAATAGTAGTGGGAATTCCCCTTGTATCATCTCTATCCTATGGTCAATGAATGGAAATGGGAAATGGTCCTTTCAAGTATGTTGGTTTAGTTAGTGATAGTCTATACAGACATGGAAACTATTCCACACACAGGTTGGAACCAATTCATTATTTTAATTTTTAATTACCATAAAACCAATTTTTCTAGGAACTAACTACATTGGACTGACCCATTGGATGTTATATATGGGGTAAATGATTCTAGCAGACAATAATTTTGTTACCTTTTTTTAACAATATACATGTTTTTTGGGTTTGATCAACATTGTACCTACCACACTAGTTTAACCTCATAACTTAAAAATATATGATGTGTTCAAATTGATTGGGATATAATAAGAATTTAATCAAGTTTCCATCCCAAATATTTTTTATACTCCATAAAAATTTCAATAATCTACACTTAATTCTCTTGAGGGAGTGAACTAGAAATGATGACATGGATCTTGTTTCTATTCTCAAGATATGAATATTTCAAATTTTTAGGAAATGGTTTCAGTTCCAATTCAGGGAGATTTGGGATTAATGTGAGTAAATTTTAATGTTATAAGTCACTAATATCATCTAACTTTACAATGGTAACATCCTTAGATGATGAATGATCTTTTAAAATTTTAGCAGTATCATAAATGGTCATGGGATCCTTAGTTCTCAAGAAATTATCAATTAAAAAACATGAGTGATATTTCTCTATAACACTACAAAATTCAATGCATGATTCATTTACTAGAATTTCTATTAATGATGAAAACTTAGGAATGAGATCAATGTAAAGAAAGGAAGTTTTTCAGGGGAAGGGAGTAAATTAATAGAATTAACTGAAAGTGAGGAACATTCTTCTAAGGGGTGACTCATATAATTCAAGGATGTTGAAGTGGAAAATGTAACCACTAAAATACATAAATAATGTACCGTTTTGGACATTAATTATTATTTTTGTGGTTTTCAAGAAAGGTCTCCCCAATATAATTGGGTAATGTCAATTAATCCTATAAAATTCCATTCTATTAATATAAAAGTCGGTAGGTAAAATTAAAATTTTCACCCTCACAAGAATATCCTCAAACAAACTAGTGGGGAGCGTTGAACTTTATTTTTCTAGTTGAACAAAAATTCTAGTGGGCTTCAATTCCTCAACTTGTATTGAAGAGAAAATAGAGTGAGACATCACATTCATAGAAGCACCCAAATCAAGGATAACATTGGAAAATAAATACTCCCCTATGGTTTATGGAATTGAGAATGTTATAGGATTTTTGAATTTGGTATTAAGTGATGGATCTATTAATACTAAGACATTCCTCCTTGATATCACCTTCTCATCAACTCGAAGTCACCTTCATTGCATACATATCTCCTTCAGAAACATGGAATATCTTGGAATTTTATTCACAGGGGATGTTAACCTACACTTTTTTGAAAGTTTTTGAGATTTATTTATCATGTTCAGTTTCGTTTTTTTCCTTGGTCAGGTGGAACTTTGTGGAAATGGAAGAGGAATGATTTTTCTTAGTGTTTCATCAAATGAAACACTATTTTCTTTACCAGGTATTCTATTAGGACAAGTTTTTTCCTTATTTAGACAATTTTTATTGGTTGGAATGATGGTTTCCTTATAAGGGGATGATTATAATGGATAGGTCATTTAGATTTTAATTTGTGTTCCACTCCTAAGGGTGATGGAACTGACATTTCCCTTATCCCTAGGGTTTACTAGTGGTTGAGAGGTTATTTTACCCAACCTATGACTTTGGATTTCCCCCACTGAGTTGGAAAGTTAGCCTAATTGGGGTTTTCGGTCTTGTATGGATACTTGCGTGATTTTTTTAAAATTGAATATTATTTTCATCCATTTATTTCATCATATCTTTTAGACAAGTCTCGGGTTTTTGAGGGGGTTAATGGAAAGGCCTTTATGGTGGTTGAGGATTTCTAGGTTGTAGTGGCGGATGACTACTATTCCTTGGTTTATTTCATGGTTATTGTGGTTGGTTTAAATACCCACTTTCCTATAGTATTTTTTGTCTTTCCACCCAGTGTTATATGGATAATATGATTTTTTTCTAAAGGGTTGGTTATAGGGGTGGCCTGGAATGATTTCCTCACAACTCTCATATGTTTCTCCCAATTGAGGGAATTGATCAGAATAGTGCATGTCAGAAGAACATATACTACAATGTATGGGAGGAGGATATTTTTATTTACCTTGGGAAAGAGAAACTTGTCAAAGAAGGGTAATTACCTCTTCTAACTTCATTTCTACCTTCTTCTTGAATTCAGTACTCTTCACCTCATAGACACCTCGAATGGGTACACTGGACCTTGAACCAAATTTTTGTGTGTTTTGTTCCATTTTCTCAATTAGGGTTATTATAGTAATTGGTGTCTTATTAACTAGTGCACCACCTTCAGAAACATCAATCACGTTATGATTAATAGAAATTAAACCTTTATAAAAATACTGTATTAAAAGTTGATCACTTTTTTTGTGGTGTGGACAGCTTGAACATAAACTTTTAAATCTCTAATAGTATTCATGAATATTTTATCCTTGTGATTTTATTATCTCTTATATTTTTTCCTTATTATTGTGGTTCTATAGGATGGGAAGTATATTCTAAGAAAAATGCATTTCATGTCCCCCCAACCTCTAATTTCTGAATAAACATAGTAAATGAAATCTTTTACAGTGTATTCTAATGATAAATGGAATTCTCTAAGATTTACTTATTTTTTATCCACATTATAAGGTTTTAATGTAGAATAAAAAATATGAAATTATTTTAAGTGCTTATGTTGATCTTCTCATGCAAGTTCATGGAATCTTGATAATTAGTTAATTAAACTGTATTTTAGATCAAAATTAGGTGCCTCACCTTATATTTGAATATATGTGGGTTGGATATCAAAATTAGGAAAGGTTAGTTCTTTTAGTGTTCTATTATTTTCATCCATGTTATAAAATTTATTTTTAGTTTCTAATTTTGTTCCAAATTAAGAGGAGTTTATAAAAGTAGAAAGATGTGGTCTATTCTCCTTTAAAGCATTGTGTTGTGTGTCTCAGAGTTGTTGACATATGATCCCCTCTAGTTCAATTTTGAAAGGAGTTAAATATCTAAGAGTAGAATTCATCATGTATAGAAACTAAATAAGAAATAAAATAAAACACAAAAATATATGTAAATTTATATGATAAAACATACAAATATTCACAAAATTTACAAATATCTTATTAAAACACACTAAAAACTAAAGCTCTCCTTAGAAATGGTTCCAAAATTTGAATGTTTTGTCATGAAATTCCCAATTTATTATATTTTTTTGAGCTGATTTATATTATATGGAAGAACCTATGTAATCTCTCAAGGATATTTGATAGTTTTAGAGTGTTTATTTTTAATAAAAAATAATAAAATAGGGGGGTGATTTTGAAAAAAAAAAACTGTTATAAAAAATAACTTAATTTAAAGAGTTTAATAATTGAAAAATAAAGGTGATGTATTAATAATTATGAGATAAGGACTTAATTTCAAGTTCACTAAACATCTTGTTTAGTTCATTTTTCTGAAAATTACACATGGTTTAATGGAATCCTTTTTTTGAGGGTAATCAAGATCTCAATTCCCCTCAGGACCTTTAAAACGATGCATAAAGAACCAACCCTTAACAAAAAAACCATGTTTTTAAGGGTTAAATATAAATAAAAGAGTAAGGGATACTAAATAATAATTAAATTTTATTTATATGTGAGAGAAATAAGATTCTTGTGTTGTCTAATTGGAACAACACAAGATTTCCACTTAAATCTCAACCCAATCAGCATTGAAATGAAAAGGGTTACACATAAGTTTACCAAATAAATGAATTCAAAGGAGTATAGAGTTAAGATAACACATATATGAAATGTTTAACACACAAATTAAACCAAAACATCAGAATAAAAAGTTATATAACTCCCTTTACAAGATTTTAAGCACTCTTGAAATGACCATCCACTGTTAAGCTCGCCATTGAGAGGAGGAGGAAGCTCAGGTGGAACTTAAACTTCATCATTGATCCCACTATCAGGATAGGGGCCTCCAAAACTTATAGGATGAGTATATAACTCCTATAAAACTCCAAAATAGAGTAAATTCACTCCTTGGTTGAACTTATAAATGGGGTGCCCGAGGTTCCATTTTATAGGCAAAGTGGAAGGTGGTTTTGGGCACACAGATTTTCTAAAACCACTTGTAAAATGATTTTTAGCATCCATATGGTCTTATATTTCTTTTAAAAAAACTAAAAACTTGTTTCCAAACATCTTTTATATCTCCACCTAATTTTTTTCATCATTTGGAGGTCTAAATATCGAGATATAGATGAAACATAGAACACTGCTTTTAACTTCTTGTAGATTCTGTGGATAGGAAAGATCAGTTTAGTTGGGACCTTTAATGAAAATTTTTGGATATTGTGTCTTCATAAGAGTTTTATCACAATAAATTTCAGACCAGATAACCAAATTTAAACCTAATTTAAAACACAAATATACTACAATGTCTGTTTGAGTCTATTGTTGTTCTTGGAATCTTGAAAATTTTGGCCCATTTTTCTTCAACTTCGTCTGAGCCCTTTAAATCACCTCCAACTAAAATTAAAACATTCAAAAAAGTGAAATTACCCATTTTAAAATATATAATCAAAAACTAATAGGTTCAAATATGAATTGAATTTTTTTTATCAGACTTTGAATTTATGATAAAAAATTAGTTTAAAAAATGGTGTAAGGTTGAAATAACATTGTGAATTGTGGTGTGATCATCATTATCGACCACCCCAGGCTTTAAAAATGTTGACATGGTATAAAAACTTGAAATATAAGAAATATTTCACCCTTATAATCTAATAAAACCCAATAAATATTCCACCTAGAAATCCTGCATGACCCATCCGTGCATTAGAAGTCCATGCAAATTAATAGTGAAAACAATAATATACCATATCCAATTAGAATATAACAAAAAAAACCAAATAAAAAAATCACTATATAAACCAAAATTAATGTTATACAAATTTCATAGATAATAAAGAAAATAAAATATAGTCAAGTGCATCATGGATGATACATTCACTATCCATCATCAACCCCTAAGGCTTCCAAAATACACCACAAGATCACATCTCCCCTTAACCCATGGTCACCATCATCACTAACCATGGAATAAAGATAAACATAACTATGTTCCACCATAATGTGTGGTAGATTTATATTTACCTATGTCAAGAATAAACAAGTTTTAATATGAAAAAAGGCATGTACATGGCATGAGAAAAATCCTAGTAGGATACCACCATAAATAAATAAAACATGTTTCTCTTTTCAAACCATTAGTTTTAGTGTAAAAACCATTTTATTTAAATAAAAATTTATTTCATAAGAGTAATTTTTTTGAAATAATTTCAAAAATACTTTAGTTTTTATAAAAAATATCAAAGCCTCATAAACACATGAATAAGAAAAAATTGATTATAATTGATGGAATATAGAAAAATCAAAATTATACCTTCAAAATAAAATAAAGGAGTTATAACAAATAAAACTGATCAAAAATAAAAATATAAAAAATATGGGGATCTAACCATTGGTCCTAAAGGTAACTAATACTCTCTCAAGGTTCGCTAGAAAAAATACATGGAACAATCAATTATGGTATCACTATTTTTTTCACTTGGGTGGAAATATATCCCATTGTCTCACTTAGTCTAACCATGTGACAATTCCTTATCAAATATGAAATCTACACTTGGAGAAATCATCCAAGTTCCTACCACACATCCAAGTTCTCCCACGTACCGCTCTATAAAAAAACTCAATAAAAACAATTTTTCATTTAATCACATAATCAATAAGTCAACAATATATATTATTAAAGTAAGATAAACCAAATCACTTATCTTTCAAAAAATCATTTGAAAAAGTATTTCGGGAGTCAAAAACCTCTTTAAAATTTTTTATTTAACACTTGGTGTGGAAAAACATATTTTTTCAATAGAAAACCTTGAAAAAACCCTTTTACTCTACAAAATTAATAAATAACGATGAACAATTATAAATAATCCCTCAGTAATTCATTAAAAAAATAATTTTTACATACAACTAATGGATAAATCAAGAACACTAGGTATGCCAATGTAAATACATGTTATATAGATACACCTACCATAATTTAATTAAAAACTCTTCACATAACTCTACATTCAACCCTATGGTTTGACAGGGCATGGGAACAAAAGAACAAATGGAGGATAAGGGGATAAAGAAGGATAAAAGAGAAGACCCAGGAGAAATCATGAATAACCTTGAATATTTCGATAAAAAATCCACAATATATCACCAAGGAATAAAGGATAAGAAGTATCTCAATTTTGAGAGGGAATTATTTCATTAAAGAGGGTAAAATGAGGTAGGAGTAGGTTAAATTCAATAAATAGGTAAGACGATAATTTTAAAATTTAAAAAATTGGGCATAACACTCTATGGCATGGTCCTCTTGACCCCAACATAGAATACCCTTTAACAGACATCCTAAAACAGGGTATCTTGACCACTATATTGGTAAATCCAAATCGATAGAACCAAATTCCCATCATTGAAGAACTATGGTGTGGTCTTTTAACCATGAAATAAGTGTCTTCACAATAGTTGTGGTATATTTTCTCACACATAGAGAGTTATGATGTGGTCCCTTGAATGTGGCACGAGGAACCTAAAAATGGTAGAACCAAGATCCCAGAACCCCAATCCTCTAAGTTAGGGAGTAGATATATCATAGTAAAACTTATCCCATGAAACCCTCAACATGATTATATGAATATATACCACACCATGGTTACCTATAAAAATTAATATACATTATTATATAACACTGAAACACTTGAAAATACCAAGGAAAAACAACCCAATTGAAAAATGAGGATAAAAATCAATAACCAAAGAATTAATTACACAAAAATGTCCTATTTGTGTAACAATAATGGATCTAAATATAGGGTGAATCTCATACTTATAGGAAATATAAAGGTGCATGTGATTTATGAATCCTATATGGTGTAAAACATGTGTGTAATGAATCTGAATCTAGACTAATGGACATTAAAGGTTTAATGATTAGTTCATTTACCATGGTTCTTCATTTATGTAATATGAGGATATTTAATTATTTTATATCTTATATAGTAATTAATAAACTGAAATTTTAAGTTATACTTATGATTTATATGTTTGATATTACTTCTCAATTTCTAAAAATACATTTTTAGGTGTTCATGTTTATTTTTTTCACTTTGATGATTCAAGATGTTTAAATTATATTATATTTTATTTTCCTAGACTTAAATATCATTGATCTTACTCTTGTTATAATCTACATGATCTCTATAATGTTTTGGCATAGGTTCCACTAAACTGGTGCCATGATATGGTGCACCACATAACCTTAAGTGCGTTTCCTTATATGCCATAGGTTGACAACTAGTAGAAAGGGTCTAATAGAATGTGTGGGGATACTATAACCTCTTTACTAGAGTATGAAAATAATGGAAATCAAGATAAATATCAACATGAAATAATAAAAAGTACTAAAAAAACACACAACACATTTCTGAACAGGGGAAGTACCAACACACCAATATAGTAAAATGTGCCATGCCATGAGAGGCTATTATGCTGAAGGTCATCTGAAAATAAAGACACCCTGATGAACTCACAAGTCGGGTCTTGACACTAAGTCCATTCCCCTAATCCATGCTCCGTCCTGAATCTCATATCAACCATATAACATAGGGCCCTTACCAAAAATCATGAAGTCTTCTTGTGTACCCAATGGTGGCTATAATGACCCAAAATTTTATCAATGGAAATTCCCTTCTTATAATTATTTCATATTGTATAAACCACATAAAATCTCTTTTATAACACAATACAAACTTTATAAATGAAGAGTGAATGAAATAAGAGGTATTTATAGAATTTAAGAAACATTTACCAATAGAATAATAAACATAACTTTGGAATAGTAAATAGGCCAATAGAATAGTAACTTCATCTATGAAAGTATCAATAAAATTTAGGCATCTTATAAATGATAATATAACATAATTATATAATATTATTAGTAAATAAATATTCAAAAAAATTATTAATTAAGTGTTGGTATTTTAAAAAACATAAATGTTTATTTATAATTTTATAGTTTATATAATTATTTAAAATAAAATTTATTTTCATAAAATATATTCATAAATTAATATTATTTTATTATTATTATTATAATATAATTTTATGAGACCTTAATTAATTTTTCAAAGTGTTATAGAATCAGTATTTTCCATGTAAATGATGATTTTAATTAAAAATTATCTTTATTATATTTTGAAAATTATTTTCAAAAAATGGAGTAAACTTTTAATTCCACATATAAAAAATGGTTTTGGTGATGTTTTGGTATTTTTCTAAAAAACTTTAATTTTTGGTAAATAGTGAAATACTGTAATTTACAGTATATATACATTATAAGTTAAAAACACTATTCCTTATGTCATCATTGATTTAATTAACATAATATATAACTACCATCCATTATTTTAATATATTTTTGTAAAAATTCTCAAACTATTCATAGTCTTGATCCAAAATGATAAACTAATGAATAAAATAATGAGAAAACACCCCTCTCCTCCCCTATAAATACCACCCCTCACCAACTTTTATCTTCACACCTTCCAAGATTTGATACTTGTCAAAATTATACAAAATAATATTAAAAATACACTCCCCCATATCTATAAGCCATTTTTGTCATCAAAATACAAAACCCATTTCTCTAAGGAGGTTTTCAAGAAGGATAAATTCAAGAGGTAAAATCCTCTTTCCTTTTCTTTTATTTTCTTTTAATTTTCATTATTTTATTATCCTATCCTCACCTCCACCTATCCAAGATGCATGCTAACTCTAGTATCTTTTATATACTAGAATTTTATTTTTTTAATGAAATAATTAATCTTCAATTCTATTCTATTTTTTTTTTCAAAACATGAAAATATCATTTCTTGTGTGTCGATTTACTACCACCGTGGATGATGCATTTTAATTTTTCACTATTTCCTTCAAGTCTGGCCATAAAACAATAATTATGATCAAATAATATTTTATTATACATATTATAAGCTGTATAATTTTCTGGAAGGAATATATAAACATGATGTAAAATAAAATTATATAAGCTCATAATGGTCGCAAAACTACCAAAACTAATTAAATCATTTTCATTAACATTCAATATAATAAATAATCCTCACAACATATAAAAAATGATATATAATATAATTTAATATTATTAATGTTTATTAAAAATAGATAATTTTAATTCTTGATAATTATACTCATTTTACACAATCATCCATACATGTATACAAGTGAACCGATCATGGAAACCAAGAAAATGAACACTCCCAAACGATAAAATTAAACTATATAACCCATTAAAAATCCTATAAATGAACTTAATAAAACTCTAATGAATCAAATTCATGTATAAAAGGTTATTAATTTCTTAATTAATGAATTTAATTTTATTATATAGGATATTGAATTGAATAAAGTATTCGGACATAAGGTAAGGGGATTGTTGAACCAAACTCTCTTTATTTTGGTTTTCCTTATTTCACTCCATTTTTAGTATAAATGTTCCTTTAATGTTTCTTAAATATAATTTCTTTTTCCCTTGTTATTATTTATAAGGATATATATGTTTCCGATCTAGTTTTATGACAAATGAAAAGATTTTTCCAAAAGAACAATTCTCTACAAAAATACATCTTTAACTTCTCATGAGATTGTTTCTTATTCACTCAAGACTGGTGACTATTATACCAAGTATGATATTACCTATTTCATTTGGGAACCCCAAAGTTTATTCATGAATTTATTATTTATTAAATTAAATTTATTCCTATCCATGGGTTATTTTATGTCTATAATTGATATATGTTCTATGTGTAATGCATGATAATATAAATGTTATGATGCGACGGGTGTGACCAAAATTATATACTGCATGTAAATGTTATAATGTGATGGGTGATCTCAGAATTATATATCACTACAATAGATTGGTTAATGTTATGTATCTCATAAGATAAAATGAAATATACATGAATATAATGCCATATTTTTTTCACAACTATGTGTGGAATTTGACCACTAAGACGCGATGCTTCATTTTTATGCATTAACACATTCCATGAATTTATATAATTTTTCCTCTCATTATTATGATTATGATCCTTTTATTATATTATGATTATGATGATTACGCTCACTCATGTTTCATGTCTCTTATCCATCCTCTTACTGGGATTTTATCTCACTCCTTTCCTTGATGTATATCATCAAGTGATTAATTGTACTAAGAAGAATGCGAAGGCCACTAAGAAGCTAGCTAAGAAGGAATTAAATAATGTTTATGTTTCTTTAAAAAGTTGTGTATAAGCCCGATTTTCCCAAGACACTAAATATCTTGATCCTGGTTTTGTGAAAATATTATGTTTTTTATCTTTAAATTAATGTAATATCCATGTAAGGAAAATCAGGGTCGCTATAGTTGCTATCAAAGATCAGTTTAGTTAATTTGGGAATTAGTATTAGAGAAATTTTGTGAGAACCCTTAGTATGAGAATAAGTATAAGTAATAACCCAAGAAGCTTTGTTTTAGAAAAATAATAAACATAGGGATCCCATAATACATGAATTTAGAGTTCATTTAAAAAATTAAAAAATTATTTATTTATGAATTTTTGACTAATGTTTTGATCAAAAATTTATATTTTATAAAATGGTGGGAACTAGGAGAAACTAGGACAACAATTAGTGTGAGAGAAAATGTAGTGATTTTCTTAATGCATCCTCAATTCCTTGGGAGGTGGGGTTCAAAATGTCATGGCAATTATTACCAAGATTTATAAGGATATGAAAAAAAAACCTATATAAGGTGGAACATACTCCTTCACCTAAGATATAAAAATTTTATATCAAGTCTTTTATTTGGAAATGACCACAGACATTTAGTAGATCTTCCAATCCACTATTCATGGAACAGTGGGTCAACTCAATAGAGAAGATCTTATCTGTACTTTGATGTTCAGAGATGGAGAAGGCGACTTTTGGATATTTATTGTCTAAATAGAGAGGCTGAACAATGGCAGGAATTAATTAAAAACATCTATTTATAGGAAAAAATTTAATAGATGGAGTGGAAAGACTTTAAGATAATTTTTCATAACAAGTATTTACCTAAAACTCTTCATACAAACAAAGAGACAAAATTTAGATCTAAAGCAAGAGGAAGGTGAATCTATCAAGGAAAACAAATAATATTTCACAAATATTTCAAGGTATTCTTTAGGTTTTATTATCAATAATTATAGAAAAATTGATATATTCTTTAGTGTTATAAAACCACACCTTCAAAAGGATCTAGAAATTAGAGACCTTAGGAGTTATGAAGAAGTTGTTCGATGTTATTTCAAAGTGGAGATAGAGTTCAAAGAGTGGTCTCATATATATGGTGATAAGAAAAAAAAGATGGAATCTCAAGATAGGGGATATAATGAGAAAGGTGGAAATAAAACTCAACCACTCACATTTCAAAAATTTGGGAGGAATCATAATGGGAACTGCATCAAAGGGATGGGGAAATGATATATGTGTGGAAGAAAATTTCACCAAGATCATGAATGTTAAAGAGACATAAAAATATGTCCGATATGATAGAGGAAAGGAGAGCACCAACCATGGTTCAATTTTTCAACTGTAAGGGGAAAGGGAACTATGCAAGCTAGTGCACTGAACTTCGAGTTCTTATGGATAATCAGTATCATCAACCACTAAAGCTGAAGGATAAAGGGAAGGATTATTCCATCACTATTTATAAGGTGGAACCCAAAAATTATATTATAAAAGTATGCTGATTATTCATTCAAGAATAAAAAATGTACAATTTGATTTTGGTTATATGAATTCTTTTATATCTTGCAAGTTTAGTATAACTATTCAAACACCAACTCAAAATATTGAGGTTGAGTTATTTGTGAGAAAATAAAATGAGGAAATTATTGAATCCAAAGTATATAACTACTCCCCAGTTAATGTTTCTAGACTTAACCTCCTAGAAAATATTGTCCTACTTTCTTTAGTGGAGTTTTATTCTATTCTAGACATGGATTAACTATATTTATACAAATAAACATCAAATTTTGGGAATGGACACCACTATTTATATCCTATGGAATAATCCAATTCAGTACTAGTGTAAGGAGGAGGATGAATCTCCTTCAGAATCATAATCTCAAGTGTGAATATTATTGTCTTATAAGAAAGAATATCTAGCTCAAATGATTAAGAAAAAGAAGAGAATCATGATCGAAGACATGCCCATTGTGAGGGACTACACTGATGTGTTTCCTAAAGAATTGCTTGGTATTCCTCGAGACTAATAAGTTTATTTTATAGTTTAACTTATTATTGTCTCTCTACCTATATCAAAGACACCTTACATAATGGTCACCATTGAGTCGGAGGAACTGATGAAGCAGTTACAAGAGAATCTGATTGAGGGTTTTATATGACTAAGTTCTTCACCATGGGGTTCACTAGTCTACTTTTTCAATAATAATTATGGAGCTATGTGCCTCTTAATTTATTATTGAGAGCTCAGAAAAATCATTAAAAATAAAAATTATCCCCTTCCACAGATAGATGAATTGTTCAATCAACTATCTGGTGACAAGTATTTCTCTAAGGTGGAACTTCATTCGTGATATCACCAATTAAAGGTGAGGAAGGAAGATATTATGAATACCACCTTTCAGAAATTTATGGACACTATGAGTTCATAGTTATTCCTTTTAAACTCACTAATTGTCTAAAAATATTCAAGGATTTAACTAATAGTGTATTTAGAGACTACCTCGACAATGTTTTGGTAGTCTTTATTAATGATATTCTGATATAATCCAAGATAAAGGGGGAACATGAGGAGAATTTGAATAATATGCTAAGGAATTTATGAAGGGATAAAATTTATGAAATGTATAGTAAATGTGAGTTTTGTATGGAGAAAGTATCATTCTTGGGGAATGTTATCACCAAAAAATGAATATTTGTGGACCCTTCCAAGATAAAGGAATTTGAAGAATGGACTAGAAAAACATATGTAATAGATATCCATAGTTTACTTGGTATAGATGAGTATTATCGATGAATTTTGAATAACTTATCATGATTTTCAAACCCACTAACCATGCTGAATCGGAAGGTAGTAATGTTTTCGTAGACTAGTGAATGTAAACACTACTTTAAAGAGCTGAAAAAGAGGCTTATAACCTCTCCATTACTCACACTTCCAAAAAGTGGGAAACTATTTAGGGTATAAAACAATGATTGAAATATGTAATTAGAATTTTTACTGATGAAAATTGATAAAGTGATAACCTAGCCTCAAGGTAGTTGAAAATTCATAAGAAAACTACCCCATGCAAGACTAGATTTTGCAGCTGCGATCTTTGTGTTGAAAATCTAGTGGAATTATCTCTATGGGGAGACTTATTAAATATATATTTATTATAAGAGACTCAAATATAAATTCACATAGAATTATATTAATATGCTCCATTAAATATAGTTAGATATCATCAAGGATTATGACTTATCAATCCACTGCCATCCTCGTATGGAAAATAAAGTGGTAGATTCTCTAAGTATAAAGGATCCTCCAACATTATCAATGATGAGAATTGAGAAGGATCCAATACCTTTAGTTTTTAATGTATGGAAAGGGGAATAATTAAGAAAGAAACCTTATAAATCCTTTCTCAAATGATTTATCAACCATCCCTCATGGAGAAAATAAAGGATTCTCAAATAAATGATATAGAAATTCAGAAGAAGGTAGATGCCATGAGAATGGAGAAATCCTTAGAATTAAAAATTGATGAAGAAGGATTTTTAATATTTGGGGAAGTACAATGTGTACCATCAAACCCAATTATAAATATCGAGCTTATGAGTGACTCATATAGACCAACCTTCTCTATTAACACAGGGAGCACAAATATGTATAGAGATCTCTAAGAGAACTATTGGTGGGATAATATAAAGTAGGAGATCTTTGAATATACATCAAAGTACCTAATATTTCAGAAAGTGAAGGTTGAAAGCAAAAATTATTAGGTTATGATCCAGCCATTACCCATACCAACATGGAAATGGGAAAACATCACCATGAACTTTGTCACTGAACTTTCAAAGACAACCAGAAGAAACAGTGCTATATGGGTTTTTATGGAACATCTAAGAAAGATAGATTACTTTATCACAATTTGAGAGGAATTATCACTGGATCAACTTGTATTAATATACATAAAAGATTTTTTATGGATTAATGAAGTAACACTATCGGTTGTATCTGATCAAAATATGAGATTCACCTCCGTGTTGTGGAAATGTCTTCAGCATTCTCTAAAAACTGAGCTAAACTTCAATATGACTTATCATCCTCAAAGTAATGGAAAATCTGAACAGAAAATTCAGACACTAGATGACATGGTGAGATCATGTTCTATGGACTTCAAAAGAGGATAAGACCAACATCTGCCTATGGTTGAGTTCCCTTGCAACAACATTTTCCACTTGATAATTCAAATGGCTCTATATGAATCCCTTTATGTGAAAAGATGAAAAAAACTGGTATATTGGGATGATGTTGGCAACCTTAAGCTTCTAGGGCCTGAAATGGTCAAGGAAAATGTAGAAAGGGTAAAAACCATTCAGTAGCACGTCAAAGATGTCCAAATTTGATAGAATATCTATGTAGATAATTGTCGACAAGACATTGATTTTAAGGCTGTAGACATGGTATTCCTCCTCATATATCCATGGAATAGGATCACGAGATTTGGGATGAAAAGAAAGCTAAGTCCTAGGTACATCACCCACATTGAGATTCTTGATCGATTTAGAGCAACAACCTATCGACTGACACTTCCACCTACTATGTATTAAGTATATGATGTATTCCATTTATCCCTGTTGAGGAAGTGCATACCAGATCCATCACATGTATTAAATCCAAAGGTGGTATAGTTGGAAAACGATCTCTCTTATGAGGAGTATCCAGTGAAGATCTTGGACTGTAAAGATGATGTTTTATGCAACAAGACTACTCACTTGGTCAAAGTACTATGGAGAAACCATAAGTATAAATAAAAAACATGTGAATTGAAGGAAGTGATGAAGTAGAAGTACTCTCAACTATTTTTAACTTATAATGTAAAAATAATTTTTAAGGGAAAAATTTTATAAGGGGGGAAGAATGTAACAACCCAAAAATTTATCAATGGAAATTCCATTATTATAACTATTTCATATAGTATAAACCACATAAAATCACTTTAAGAACACAATATAAAATTTAAAAATGAATAATTAATTAAAAAATTGGTATTTCTATAATTTAAGGAACATTTACCAATAGAATAGTAAATTGACATTTAGAATAGTAATGTGAGCATTCGAAATAGTAAATCGACCAATAGAATAGTAACCTCATATATGAAAGTATCAATAAAATTTATGCATATTATAAATGATTATATTATATAATTATATCACTGTATAAGTAAATACATATTTTCTTAAAAAATTATTAATTAAGTGTTGGTATTTTTATAAAGAATAAATGTTTATTTATAATTTTATAATTAATATAATTATTTAAAATAATATTTATTTTCATAAAATAGATTCATAAATTAAAATTTTATTTTCTTATTATTTTAAGATAATTTTATAAGACCTTAATTAATTTTTCAAAGTGTTATTAAATTCGTTATAATTTTAAAAAAATATTTTCCAAGTAAATGATGATTTAGTTAAAAATTAAAATAATTATATTTAGAAAATTATTTTCATAAAATATATTTCATTTTAATTCTTAATGTTAGAAAATGGTTAAGGTTAATTTTTGGGATTTTTCTAAAATACTTTAATTTTTTATGAATACTGGAATACTATAATTTACAGCATATATACATTATAAGTTAAAAACACTATTCCTTGATTCATCGCTGATGTAGGAATCATAATATCTAACTAACCATTATTATTTTAATATATATTTTTATAATTCTCAAAATATTCATAATATTGATCCAAAATAATAAATTAATGAATAAAATAATGAGAAAACACCCCTCTCATCCCTATAAATACCACCCCACACCACCTCTTCTCCTCACACCTTCCAAGATTTTATCCTTGTCCAGATTATACCAAATCCTCTTTCCAATATCCTACCCCACGTTCAAGATACCTTGGTATCGTTAATTGACCAAACACTTTTCCCTAAGGAGGTTCTCAAGGAAGATAAATTCAATAGGTAAAATCCTCTATCATTTTCTTTTATTTACTTTTCAATTTCATTATTTTCTTATCTTATACTAATATGAACCTATCTAAGAGGAATGATAACTCCAATATATTTTATATAATATAAATTTATTATGTGAATGGAATAATTTATCTTCAAGTATCACCCATTTTCCTTTTTTTTCTAAACATGAAAATATCATCCGTGGTGTGTTGATTTACCACCACTGTGGATGATATGTTTTCATTTTTCACTACCAACTTCAAGTATATTCATAAAACCATAATTTTGGTTAAATAATATTTTATAATACATATTATAAGTTATATAATGTTCTGGAAGTAATATATAAACATGATGTTAAATAAAATTATATAAGCTCATAATGGTTGTATAACTGCCAAAACTAATTAAAGCATTTTCCTTACCGGTCAATATAATAAATAATCCTAATAACATATAACAAAATGATATATAAGATCATTTAAAATTATTAATGTTAACTAATAACATATAATTTCAATTCTGGATATTTTTTCCTGTTTTACACATTCATCTATACATGTATACAAGTGAACCGATCATGAAAACCAAGAAAATGAACACTCCCAAATGATGAAATTAAACTCCAAAACTCCTCAAAAATATCATAAAGGAAATTAGTAAAAATATAATGAATAAAATTCTTGTATAAAAGGTTCTTTATTTGTTAATTAATTAATTTAATTTTATTATATAGGATATTAAAGTGAAGGAATCATTCAGACATAAGGTATGAGGATTCTCAAACCCAACTCTCTTTCTTTGGATTTTCCCTCTTTCACACCATTTGTCATATAGATGTTCCTTTAATGTTTCTAAAATAAAATATATTCTTTCCTTCCTTTTTATTTTCTAGTATATACATGTTTCCAATCCAATTTTATGACAAGTGAAAATATTTTTTCAAAAGAACTAATCTTTCCAAAAATTCATCTTTTACTTATCATTAGATTATTTATTCTTCACTCAAAATTGATGAATATTATACCAAGTATGATATTACCTATTTCATTTGGGAATTACAAAGTTTATTCATGAATGTATGCTTTATTAAATGAAACCCATTCCTATCCATGGGTTATTTTATGTCCAATATTGATATATGTTCTATGTAGCATGCATGATAATGTAAATGTTATGATGTGATGGGTGAAACTTGAATTATACAGTGCATGTAAATGTTATGATGTGATGGGTGTGACCAAAATTATATATCCATCCAATTAATTGGGTAATGTGATGTATCTCATGAAATAAAGTGAAATATTCATGAACATGATGATAAATTTGTTCACAACTATGTATGGTATTTAACCAATAAGGCATGATGTTTCAAGTTTGTGAATTTCTAAATTCCATAAATTTATCTAATGTTTCCTCTCATGATCATGATTATGATCATTTTATTATATTATGATAATGATTATTATGCTCACCCATGTTTCATGTCTCTTATTCATCCTCTTATGGGAATTTTATATCACCCCTTTCATTGATGTATATCCTTAGGTGATTAGTTTTACTAAGGAGAATTAAAAGGACACTAATAATTTAGAGAAGAAGGAATTAAATAATTTATATATTTTTTTCAAAAGTTATGTACAAGCCTAATTTTCTCAAGACACTAAACTGATTGATCCTAGTTTTGTAACACTATTATATTTTTTATATTTAAGATGATATAATATCCATGTAAGAAAAATTTGGGTCGCTATAGTGTCCTGAGTTGGGTGTGAGTACAACTCAATAGGCCACCACCAACAGTGTCTACAAAAATATCTAGTCAAATAAAAGTGTATAGAGAAGTGTCAAGAATAATAAAAAATTATATGAAAATAATCATGTTTTCTATTAACAATTATTCATTAAACTATTGGCCCTTATATTCTATTTGGACACCCAACTAATAAACCCACCTCAGCCTATCTTGGATGTCTAAACCATACTCAAAGAGTGTCAATAGTTTACATCCCAAGGTAATTCATTTAAAAGTACAATTTAACAATGTTACTTGGAGCATTAGATCATGTATCCTTCTCATGTCCATAACTTAGGATCTTGGAGAATTATTATAACATCCAAAAAAATATAATACTTTTGTGGAGCCTAGATAATCAGTCTAGCTGAACCAAAGGGATAAGAGAATTAGTTCGACATCCTATCCATCCCATTTATCATTTATTCCATTGTTCACCATCTTTTAATTTTTTAACCAATAATGTCAACAAGGTTGTACCTCTTCATTAATCACATTACCAAGTTTCATCATATTCAAATCATTACTCAATTATATTACTATACCATTTCATCATTTAAGAATAATTATGAACATCATTCTATTGAGAATGTGTTGTTTCAACAATACTCTATATTTTTATGATGGGTTTGATGCTCACAAATACTCATATTTTTAATTATAATGATTTTACTATAAGTATATTTTAGGAAATTAATTTTATTTATATTCCCAATTTTGGAATAATATTAAATCATATGATTCACGTGAAATATTTTTCAAAATGTTTGGGAAGCTATTCATCGTGTTCTAGAAACACTGTTCATATCATACGTTGGAGATCGTAGTGTAAGGATTATATCCTACATTTATTTTATAGGAGTTAAGAAAAGAATGGTTTATCAACCTTACATTTGGAAGGACCTTGACATTTTTTATATGTGAAAAGTATGGATGAAGAACATTACGTAAGTATGGAACTTTACGTTTTCTTCACAAAAGTATGGATCATAAACCCTACTTTTGTAACCAGCCTTATATTTTTTCAAAAAGTATGGATCATATACCTTACGTTCTGAAGAAAATAAAAGAATGAATCATATACGATATGTTTGAAAGTTGATGAAAAATATATGGATTATCAACCTTAAATTTGTAATAAACCTTATGTTTGGAACCCTACATTTGACTTCTTCAAGAATTAGAGATTTGAATTTGCGACTCTATCGTACAACGATCTTTTGCGGAATATCAGGCTGATTTCAAGCTAGATTCGAAGACCTATTTTAAAGTGCATATTTGAATGATTTAAATCCATTTATATATAATTCAAAGGATCGATTTAGGAGGAGGTTTTCATGCCGTATATTAAGGGAAGTTATGACTTCTTTGTTATTAAAATATTTGAATACCACAATCTTTTAGGTGACTTTTGTGGATATGAATTTACGAATAAAGTGATCATGTTTATTCTATAAATTATGTGTATCTGAATTCTGTAGATTACACAGGTGAAAAGATATCTCTTGAATTCACAGCGATTATAAAATTCAAATCGGGATATATTCGAGTTTCACAAAAACAATGATTCACTGATTATTTAAAGAGATATTTTATAGATCTCTTACTACAAAGAACGACCAGATTCTCTCTTCTATCAGAAAGAGAAACGTTGAATATTTACTTGTTCTGTATTGGAGATCTATCATGAATCTACTACTGATTTTTTTCTAAATACATTTCAATATCAAATTACAACTAGATCGATTCAGAACTACTCTTACCTTAAGAAAAAACTTTCTAAAGATGACAATCCATTTACTTTCAGTTACATACTACTGAAACTATAAAGTTCAATTGGAAAGTATTTATAAAAAATACTCTTCTATTTTGAGTACCGACTTCTCATACTAAGCAGTTTGATTGGTTTTTGTGTTTAGAACCAGAAGGATCTGTTTTAGCCTTAATTTTTAAAGATTTCAACTACCTGCACTCAGTTGTGGATGGTCTCATGAAAAGAGGACCGATTTATGAAAATCACCAATCTCGTGGATGAGAGCATTGTTAGAGTGGACTAGGGGATCTTTGTGCCCCGAAAAACTATAAATCATTGCATCCTAAAATTTGTTTATTTCTTCTGTATAAAAAATTTAATAAATATAAAAGGATATAATTTATTATCATCAAGATTTCTCAAGAAGTTTTGAAATACACAATTCACCCCCTCTCTTGTTTATATTTCATATAACTCGATCCAACAATTGGTATCAGTGTGTGGGATTTTTTTTAAAGCTATAGAAATCTGAATGTAAAGGATTATAAAGATAACTCAATGGCTGATACATGAGAGAGAATGTCAATGATTCAAGCTTCATACTTCAATGGTTAAAACTATGGATGTTATAAATATAGGATTATCATCGACCTGAATAATCTTGGATATAGATTCTACTAAAAAATTCTTACTCCTCGTGAAATTCTGGAGAAACCTGAAACACGGAGTGCAGCTACTGAAGCAGAATATGACACAAATTTAAAATCTATGAATGCTATTATCTATGGTCTAGGAAAAAATGAATTTAATCAAGTATATCAATTCCTTACTGCTTATGATATGTGGCAGAAAATTTCAATTGCTTATGAAGGAAATGAAAATGTCAGACAAATGAGGTATGCAACATCAAAGCTGAAATTTGATACATTTAGAATACTTGATGGTTAAAGCATCACTCAGATTAATGGAAGGCTCACAATGATATTCAATAACATCACTACCTTGGGAGATCCTATCAACCAAGCAGATCAAGACTTAAAAGTATTGAGAGTACTACCAACCCAATGGAATGGGATATCAGCATCCATTAGGAAATCATCACCTATTAAAAATATAGCTATGATAGAATTGATTGGAACCTTGATGATGTATGAAGTTGAGATGGAAAGTGAATCTAATGATCATAAAGTCTTGATAAAAAGACAAAATACTACTCTGAAAGTTACAACTCATAAGAAGTACAGAAAGATGAAACAAGAGATCAAAAAGGAAGAAAGTTCTGACTCATCAGATTGAAAAATAAAACTAGCACAAATAGCCATAAAATTAAGAAAATTTTATAATAAGAAGAAAGTATTTAGAATTTCCTTCAATAAACATGAGAATGTTTCAAAGGAATTTAGATGCTATGAATGAAAGAAAATGGGTCACATAAGACCTAACTATCCTCTGTTGAAAAGAGAAAAGAAAAAGTGGATTTTCAAAAATACTGATTATGAGAAGAATGATAAAAGAGAAATGAAATCTACATAGAGTGTCTATGAAGACTCCAGAAGCTCATCGAAGTCTAACTCAGAAAAAGAAGAATCAAATTTAAAAGCAAATATGTGCTTCATGGATGAAGATAATGAGGTACAATCTTATTAATCTTCCAATTCTGATTCAGAACCTATCTGTTCAAATGAAAAACTTGTAGCCTACTACAACATGCTTGAATAAAGGCATGATTCCTTATTAAAGAAAGAATACATCACTAAAAAATATTCATAATTCAATTTTAGGAGAAAAAGACACTTTTCTAAAACAACATCAAGAGTTAATTGAGAAATATAACTCGTCTAAAACAAATAGTGAAGATAATGAAACTAAGATAAAAACACTACAAGATGAATTAGAAAACTAAAAATGTGTATCTCTCATTTTTACAAAAGTATAAAATACGTTAAAATAAAATTATTGGTTAGAATGTAATTAAGAAAGAAAGATACAGAATATCCAGTAAAGGTGAGAAACCTAAACTGTACAAAAAATATTTTTTTTCCAAATACAAAAGGTGTAATTTGAAACTACTGTGTAACAAAAATAAATACAACTAGAAACTATTATTTAGGAAATCCAAAAATTAGTGGAATTAAAAAATACATTATTTGAAATAGTGTATTTAACTCACATGATTATAGAAAAACAAAGAAAATTTGGATTCCCATATTACTTCTAGCTAACACTGTTGGACCCAAGAGAATATGGGTACAAAAAAAACCATTGTTTAAATGCCTTTGTAGGAAGTAGGTCATATAAGTAGAAAAGAAATATGGTACATGGATAGTGGTTATGTAACAACCCAAACTATCATTAATGAAAATTCCTCTTGATCTAATTAAATGTCTTATTATGGTTATATGAAATGTGAACTTCATTAGTTTTATGTTTCTAGATTTTAAAATACTGTTATGAATTGTTACCATTGCTAATATATCTGTTGAACAATGATCACATGATTAGTATAAATATAGGGCTTTAAAAAATCCAATTTACCCAGAAAAAGGAAGCGATGGCCTCATCCAGTAGACTTTCCCCGTACGAATCCCATTTTTCAGAGCTCGAAAAGGAGGTGGAATCATTGGTCTTCGCTCTTGACCAATCCCAATCCAAGCTTGAAAATGTTAATCTTGAGCGGAACCGACTACAGGAGAAGTGGAAGTTAAGATAGATTACCACCCGAGCAATGTTATCTGAGCCACCCCAAGAGTCTGTCACCATCACACACCTTACCCTTTGGTCTTATGTGGGTGTTATAAGGGGTTATGTAACAAGACCCTATCATTATGACCATGTACATTATTTTTTTTATAAATAATGTGCATTCATTTTATTATTGTTACTTTGTAAATAGTTTTTAAAGCACAACTAATATTTTTAGTTTTTATTCAACTAAGAAATATATTTTGATAAATTAATGGATTTTTGAATTAAATAATATTTTAATATAATATTATTATAATTAAATTAGTTTTTATTAAATATAAATGATCATATAATTTTATTAATGCAATTGTAATTTTTATTAAGGTTTGAAAGCTGTTTTTGTCAAAACCCATAAATTTTGAATAAATGTCAGTTTTTATTTTAAAAGTAAAAATTCAAATATTTATAAAATTATTTAGATAAAATTAATATTATTTTTTTAATAATAACATCAAAATTATCCAATGGTGAATTTTTCATAATTTTCCATGACAGTCAAATTTTTGGGTAAAAATTAAATACTGTTTAAATATATAATGTGTTTTATGACATCATAATGACCCAATAGTGATGTAATAAAATACTATAAACTTTATTTTTGGAAAATATATGTTTTAACATTAAAATAATGTGATTTTGGGTATGTTTGATTTATTTTACAAAGGTTTAGTAGACCCATCAATGCTTATAAAACATTTTGTCTTATTAAATTGTTTTCCTTGAGAGCGCAACTCACCTCCACATAAGAAACCCTATTATTTTAAGAATTTAGGGTATTATAATTATAAAATATTTTTTTCCACTCTCCTTTTTCAAAAACAATGGGTAAAAACCATGTTCTAGTTGGTGGTTTTGATTCGTTTAATATGAGGTGTCCCAAACCTAAATAATAAAGAATTACCTCTCCTTTCCTATATAAACCCACCCAAGATCCCAATTACTATCCACTCAATGCCTTTGGAGTTAGACCAAACCTTTACCTCCTCTCTCTAAAATTCTACCATGGTGCCCTAAGCTCCCAAGAATCCACTCTAAAGCCTCTCCCAAGCCTTTGGGATCACACTTCCAAGTAATGGATTTATTCCTTTCTCATTTTTGTCCAATTTTATTTAAGTTGTTATTACCTTTTGTTTTCAATTGAAAATGTTGGGGTATGATTTATCACCTCCCCCATACTGTCCTATTTATTTTTGGATGATGGGATACCCCTTTATCTCTCATTAATTTCTCCCATATACACTCGTTACCATGCCAAAATTCCATGAGGGATTTCTCTCTCCTATTTTACATCCAAGTAATTATTTTGTATTATGCATCTAAATTCCATTACGTTTGTTGGAACATGTATCTATATGACCCCATTACATTCCATTTCATTTACATATTATAAGACACCATTTTCTCTCTCATAAACCATTTTCATGAATCCTTATGTCACGTCGTTATACTGCCGAAATTGCACCGCGTTTTTCCAAGACAAGATCATTATGTAGTGAATACCATACCCATATCTCTATAAAGGGTATTCACCTTTATAAACATATAAATATTGAATGGTACTTTCATGTATTTATTCAAAATTACTTAATCTTAAAATAAATTATGATTTTGATTGATTCCATGATCCATGTGGAACACTTATGCATGAAATAAAATGTTTAAGAAGGGTGCGTCCTAATAGTGCTCCAATGCAGTGGGTAAAGTATAGTATCATGATAATTCATGTGAAATAGGTGTTGAATCATGCTAATTCAAGTGAAATGAGGTTTTACTCATTCTTCATGTGCAATGAGGGTTTACTCATGCTCCATGTGCAATGAGCCTTGGCTCATGCTAATTCCATGTTAAGTGTTGTTTCCACATTTCCATGTTATTATTATCATGCTTTATCATGACTTTATGTTCATGTTTCTCTTATGATCCATTGATATTACTATTGTCTAACATGTATTTTATTCCTCATTTTATTTCATGTTTATTCCCTTACTGGGCTTTATAGCTCACCCTTTTCTTATGCATGTCCTCAGGTTATCCCATGCAATGCTAAGTATGAGAGAATGTAGTTGTCATGAAAAGGAATTTTTCAATAAATATGTTTTGTGTTTTATGTTCTAATATATTATGTAATGTTACTAAGCCCCAAAGACACTATACCTCTCGATCTTATATGTTGTATCAAGTGAATATTTTATGAAATAAATTAGGTTTAAGTGTGTAATAAAAAGCCGGGTTTTTATAGTTGGTATTAGAGGATAGGTTTAGTTATTTTTGGGATTAGGATTAGAAAACCCTAGTGAAGACTTAGAGAGAATAATAATTATAATAAAAACATCCCTAAGTATTGGTGAGTATTGAGTAAGTGGTTTATCAAGAAAATACATCCCTTTCTGGATATGAGCAGGTAGAGGCGGCTCTGGAACATATGTATCCTAGAGGTAAAACCCGAAAAAACCGCTTTGAGATAGACTCAAACAAGAACTGGTGCAAAAAAATGGAATTTGCTGCACTATTGGTTACAACACTCTCAGGGGATATGCTTTGGTAAATTCACAAGCTTAGTATGAAACCTTATTATGGGATGAAAAAAAATGCCCCTATGAATATATGTTATAAAGTAGATCATGAGTATCATAGATTGAAGCCTATGGATTCATAAGTTAAGGAAATAAAAGTTATTTATAAGTCATCAGTTTTGTCCTTGGATTACCCTTTATGTGTTACCCCTAACTTTCCTTTTATTCTAGGAAATGGCCAGTAATAGGAGGACTTGGGCTAACAACCTATGTGAAGATCAATGTGATGCCTGTGCTAATGAGATGCCCAATCCTATGGGAGCAGGAATCGCGAACATTGTCATGCTTATCTCTCAGTAAACTCAATATTTGAATAGAAAAAGGGTTAAGAAGAACGTTCAACCCCCCTAAAAAATAACAAGTCTCTATTGAGAGTTTCATGAGACAAAGGCCTCCAAATTTTAATAGTTCATCTGATCCCTCAATCTATGAACAATGGATCAACTCCATTAAAAAGAACTTCTCCATCCTTCAATGTTCTGGACAAGAGGAGGTTATCCTGGATGCTTATCGTATGGAGGGTGAAGATGATCAATGGTGGATGTTGATCAAAAATACGATGCCTGAGGAGGAGATCGAGGCATTGTATTGGAAGGATTTTAGGAAGATGTTTTTCGATAAATATTTTCAGTTCACCCTTCGACTTAAGATGGAAATGGACTTCCTTACTCTCAAGAAAAAAGACGACGAATCTATTAGAGCATACAAGGAATACTTCACAAGGCTTAAACAATATGCTTCCGTCTATGTCATTACCCCCGAATGTAAGGTTGACCACTTCTTTGGTGGGATGAAACCTAGCCTACCGAAAGAACTGACGATCCGTGACTTTGATAGCTATGAGGAAATTTTCCGATGTGCCCTTAAGGTCGAAATGGAGATTAGATAATATCAGGGGTATCGTGGGGATATGAAGTGTAAGGTGGAATTTAATACTGGTGGTTCGATGGATAAATCCAATGGTGCTAAGAATATCCAGCACCCCACTTGCCAAAGGTGCAGAAAAAAGCACCCCGGAAATTGCCTGAATGGGACGAGGAAATGCTTTAGGTGTGGAAGAGAAGGGAACCTAGCTGTTAACTGATGACAAGAAAAAATTTTGGATGTAAAAGAGGAGAGGAATGATCCATTTGAACCTCAAAAAATTGTTCATTTCTACAACTACAAAGAACCAGGGAATCTTTCAAATCAGTTCCCTGAGACAAGGGTTTTCAGAGGCAACCAACAACCTCAAAGGAATCAAGGGAGAGATTTTTACATCACTACTGCCGAACTGAACCTTGAAAATGAAGTGGTGATAGGTACACTAGTTATTCATTCAATAATAGAGAACATATATTTGATTCAGGTTCTACACATTATTTTATATCCCAAAAGTTTAGTAGAACAATCCCAACACCACCAAAAATCATGGAATTAAAGATGTAAGTGAGTATGACAAATGGGGAAATCATTACATCACATGAATATAACTCTTCCCTTGTCATAATTTGTGGATTTAATTTCCCAGCGAACCTCATCATACTTCATCTGGTGGAATTTGATGGAATTCTTGTCATGGATTGTCTTTCCTTATATAGAGCCAACATAAATTTCCGTGAGAGGGAAATCACTCTACATGTGGGGAATCGACCCCCGATTCTATACAAGTGAAAAGAGGAAGATGAATCTTATTTAGCTCTATCATCCCAAGAGTGGATATTACTGCCCTATGAGCATGTGTATCTGGATCAGATGATTGAGTCTAAGGAGGCAACCACCCTTGAAGACATGCCTATTATGAGGGATTTCGTTGAAGTGTTTCCTAAGGAATTTCTTGGTCTTCCTCCTAGAAGAGATGTTGAATTATCAATTGATCTTATACTTGAGATGTTTCCAATATCCAAGAATCCATATAGAATATATGTTTTGGATCTTGAGGAGCTGAAGAAACAACTACAAGAGAATTTGGATAAAGGGTTTATACGCCCAAGTTATTCACTATGGGTGCAACAGTCCTCTTCATTATGAATAAGGATGGGTCAATGCACCTTTGCATCGATTATCTCGAGATTAACAAAATCATGATAAAGAACAAGTATCCTCTCCCACGAATTGACAAATTGTTCGATCAGATGTGAGGATAACAATACTTCTCCAAGGTGGATTTGCGGTCGAGATATTATCAAGTAATGGTGAAGAAGGAAGATATCTCCAAGACTGATTTTCGTACAAGATACAGGCACTATGAATTCATAGTAATGCCTTTAGCACTCACTAATTCTCGATCAATATTCATGGACTTGATGAATAAAGTCTTTAGGGAATACCTTGACAAATTTGTTGTAGTCTTTATAGATGATATTCTGATATACTCCAAAACAAAGGAGGATCATGAGGAGAATCTAAGAACTGTACTAGAGACCTTGCGAAAGAAGAATCTCTATGAAAAGTACAACAAGTGCGAGTTCTAGATTAATGAGGTCTCATTATTGGGCCATATCATCACAAGCAATGTGATATATGTGGATCCCTCTAAAATAGATGCAATTGTGGGATGGTTGAGCCCAACATCGGTAACAGATATCTGTCGATTCTTGGGTTTAGATGGATATTATCGATGATTTGTGAGAAATTTCTCACGATTTTCCAACCCTCTTACCAAGATAACTCAGAAGGGAGTAAAGTTTTCATAGAGTGATGAATGTGAAAAAATATTCAAGGAGTTAAAAAGGAGGCTTATCACTGCACCCATTCTCACTTTACCCACAAGTGGAGAACTTTTTGTGGAATTTAGTGATGCTTCAAAGAAGGTTCTGGGCTGTGTGTTGATACAAAATGACAAAGTCATTGCCTATGATTCAAGTCAATTGAAATTTCAGGAGAATAATTATCCAACACATGATTTGGAGTTGGCTGTAGTGATATTGTCTTTAAGAATTTGGTGGCATTATCTCTTTGGGGATAATTGTAAAATATATACGGACCAAAAAAGACTCAAGTATATATTCACACAACAAGAGTTGAACATGCACCAATGAAGATGGATAGAGCTGATCAAAGACTATGACTGCTCAATCCATTACCACCCTGGGAAATAGAACAAGGTGATAGATTCTCTATGTAGAAAGGACCCTACAATTCTATCATTGATGAGAATTGAGAAGGATCCAATCTTCTTAGACTTGATAAAACTGGACATGGGAATCATAAATAAGGGAACATCATCAATCATTTCACAAATGATTGCTCAAAACTCTCTTTTGGAAAGGTTAAAGAATGCACAAAAGGATGATGTGGGAATTCAGAAGAAAGTGGAAGCTATTAGAAAATGAAAATCCTCATAGTTCAATGTCAATGAAGAAGGAATTGTGAGATTTGGGAAAAGACTATGTGATCCATCAAGTCCATAGATGAAGAAGGAAATTTTGGATGATGCACATAGTTCAAATTTCTCTATTCACCCAGGAAACACAAAGATGTATCGAGATCTCTGAGAGCATTATTTTTGGGATAATATTAAGAAGAAGATTGCTGAGTATACATCAAAGTTCCTCGTGTGTCAGAAAGTGAAGGCAGATAGGTAGAATTCTAAGGGGATGATGCAACCATTGACCATACCAGAATGAAAATGAGAGAACATCCCCATGGACTTTGTCACCGGACTTCCGAAGACATTCAAAGGCAACAATGCAATATGGGTTGTTGTGGATTATCTTACAAAGTCTGCACACTTTATTACAATTTGGGAAGATTTCTCATTGGATCAATTGGAACAAATATATATCATAGAAGTGGTAAGGCTTCATGGAGTACCACTATATATTTTATCCGATTGAGATCCAAGATTCACCTCTAAGTTTTGGAAGATTCCTCAACATTCTCTAGATACTAAACTGAACTTTAGTACGACCTATCACCCTCAAACTGATGACCAATCTAAGTGAACTATTCAGACACTAGAGGATATGTTAATATCATGATATATGGACTTCAAAGGAGGGTGGGACCAACATCTTCCACTAGTTGAATTCTCCTACAATAATAGTTTCCACTCGAGCATTCAAATGGCACCTTATGAAGCCCTGTATGGGAAGAGGTGAAAAACACTGGTATGTTGGGATGATGTCGGTGAATGAAAGTTGCTAGGACCACAAATGGTCGAAGAAATGATGGAGAAGGTGAAAACCATTCAACAACATATGAAGGAAACCCAGAGTTGATAGAAGAGTTATGCAGATAACCGTCAACGAGACCTTGAGTTTAAAGTTAGATACATGGTATTTCTATGCATATCGCCATGGAAAAAGGTCATGAGGTTTGGAAAGTAAGGGAATTTAAGTCCTAGGTACATCGGCCCCTTCGATATTCTTGATCGTGTTGGGGATTTGGCCTATCGACTAGTACTTCCACCTACCATGGCCAAAGTACATGATGTCTTTAATGTATCCCTCTTAAGGAAGTACATACCATACCCTTCACATGTACTCTCTTTAGAGGTAGTAAAACTAGAGGATAATCTTTCTTACGAGGAGAAACCAATGAAGATCTTAGATCATAGAGAAAAAGTTATATGAAATAAGACAATGCCCTGCATCAAGGTGTTGTGGTGAAACAAAAAGTTTGAAGAAGAAACATGGGAATCAGAGGAAGTGATGAAGCAGAGTTACCTACATTTGTTTTAAAGTGGGAAAAGAAACTTTTGAGGGAAAAATTTCTTAAGGGGAGAAGATTTCAACGACCCAAACTTTCATTAATGAAAATTCCTCTTGATCTAATTAAATGTATTATTATGGTTATATGAAATGTGAACTTCATTGGTTTTATGTTTTTGGATTTTAAAATACAATTATGAATTGTAACCATTTCTAATATAGCCTTTGAACAATGATCACATGATTAGTATAAATATAGGGCTTTGAAAAATCCAATTTACTCAGAAAAAGGAAGCAATGACCTCATCCATTAGACTTTACCCATACGAATCCCATTTTTCGGAGCTCATAAAGGAGGTAGCATCATTGGTTTTAGATCTTGTCCAATCCCAAGCCGAGCTTGAACACGTTAATCTTGAGCAGAACCAACTACATGAGAAGTGGAAGTTAATAGAGATTACCACCCGAGCGATGTTATCTGAGCCACCCCAAGAGTCTGTCACCATCTCACACCTTAACCTTAAATATTATGTGGGTGTTATAAGGGGTTATGTAACAATACCCTAGAACTATGACTATATAAATTATTTTTTTGTATAAATAACGTGCATTCATTTTATTATTGTAACATTGTAAATAGTTTTTAAAGCACAAATAGTATTTTTAGTTAATATTCAACTAAGAAATCTATTTTCATGAATTAATGGATTTTTGAATTAAATAATATTTTAATAAAATATTATAATAATTAAAATACTTTTTATTAAATATAAATGATCATATAATTTTATGAATGAAATTGTAATTTTTATTAAGGTTTGAAAGCTGTTTTTGTCAAAACCCATGAATTTTGGATAAATTTCAGTTTTTATTTTAAAAGTAAAAATTCATATATTTATAAAATTATTTAGATAAAATGGATATTATTTTTTTAATGAGGATATATAAATTATCCAACAATTAATTTTTCATAATTTTCTGAGACAGTCAAATCTTTGGGTAAAAATTAAATACTGTTTCAATATATAATTTGTTTTATGACATCATAATGACCCAATAGTGATGTAATAAAATACTATAAACTTTATGTTCGACCAATATATGTTTTACCATTAAAATAATGTTATTTTGGGTTTTTTTGATTTATTTTACAAAGCTTTAGTGGACCCTTCAAGGCTTATAAAATATTTTGTCTTTTTAAATTATTTTCCTTGAGAGAGTGACTCACCTCTACATAAGCAACCCTATTATTTTAAGAAGTTAGGATATTGGACTTATAAAATACTTTTTCCACTCCCCTTTGGAAAAAACCATGGGCATAAACCATGGGATGGTTTGTGGTTTTGATTAGTTTAATGTGAGGTGTCCCAAACCTAAATAAGAAAGAATTCCCTCTCTTTCCTATATAAACCCACCCAAGATTTCACTTCCTCTTCACTCAAATACTTTTGAGTTAGACCAAACCCTTCCATAATATCTCTAAAATCCTACCAAGGTTCTCCAAACTCTTAAGAAGCCTCTCTGAAGCCTCTCCCAAGCCTTTGGGATCATACTTCCTAGTAAGGGATTTATTCTTTTCTCATTTTTGTCAAATTTTCATTAAGTTGTTATGCCGTTTTGTTTTCAGTTACAAATGTTGGGGTATTATTTATCACCTCCTCCATACTATACTCTTTATTTTAGGATTATTTGATACCCATTTATCTCTCATTAATACCTTCCATGTACACCCGTTACTATGCTGAAATTCCTTGAGGGATTTATCTCTCCTCTTTTACATCCAAGTAATTATTTTGTATTATGCATCTAAATTCCATTAAGTTTATTAAGAAATGTATCTATATGAACCCATTACTGTACATTTCATGTATATATTATAAGACACCATTTTCATGAATCCTTATGTCACGCCGTTATGCTGCCGAAATTGCACCACGTTTTTCCAAACCAAGATCATTGTATAGTGAATACCATACCCATGTCTCTATCAAGGGCAATCACCTTTATACACATATACATATTGAATGGTACTTTCTTGTATTTATTCCACATTACTTAATCATGGAATAAATTATGATGTTGATTGATTACATGATCCATGTGGCACACTTATGCATGTAATAAAATGTTTAAGAAGGGTGCGCCTTGATAGCGCTCCTATGAATTAGGTAAAGTATAGTATCATGATATGTTATGTGAAATGGGTGTTGACTCATTATAATTCAAGTGCAATTATGTTTTACTCGTGCTTCATGTACAATGAGAGTTTACTAATGCTCCATGTGCAATGAGCCTTGGCTCATGCTAATTCCATGTTAAGTGTTGTTGCCAAATTTCCAAGTTATGATTATCATGATTTATCATGCCTTTATGTTCATATTTCTATTTTTCTCCATTGATATACCTATTGTATAACATTTATTTTATTACTCATGTTATTCCATGTTTATTACCTTACTGTTCTTTATAGATCACCCTTTTCTTATGCATGTCCTCAGGTTATCCCATGTAATGCTAAGTACGGGGGAATGCAGTGGTTACGTAAAGGAAGTTTTCAATAAAGATGTTGTGAATTTGTTGTTCTAAGCTGTTATGTAATATTACCAAGCCCCAAATAAACTAGACCTCTTGATATTCTATGTTGTATCAAGTGAATATTTTATTTAATAAATCAGGTTTAAGTGTGTAATAAAAAGTAGGGTTGTTATTGGTTTCTCCAGACATATGAGTTGAAACTCATCAAACTTTAAAACTTTAACTCAAAAGGATCATGGATTAGTCACCTTTGGTGACAATGAAAAAGGAAAAATCATTGGTATTGAAACTATTTGAGATCAAAAAGCTGTCTCAATCAATAAAGTACTTTATGTGCAAGGATTAAAACATAACCTGATAAGTATTTCTCAACTTTTTAATGAATGTTATTGTGTTTATTTTTATAACAACTTCTTTTCTATTTTTAAAGATAAATTTCTTAAATTTAGAGCACGCGGAACTAAAAATGTTTATATTCTGGACTTAAATTCCTTATGTAAACAAAAAGTAATTTTTTTAACTACTAAAATAAATGAAATCTGAATATGTCATAGAATAATTGGATATTTCAATTTTTATTCTCTACATATGTTGTCTAAGAAACAATTAGTTTTTGATTTATCTAATCTTGAATTTGATAGTGAAAGATTCTATGATGGATGTCAATTTGGAAAGCAACATAAATCATCATTCAAATCAATTAACAAAATTTCTACATCTAAACCTTTAGAACTTATCCATATGGATCTGTTTGGACCTTCAAGAGTAGAAAGTTTGGTTGGTAAATTATATGTATATGTTTCAGTTGATGAAAATTCTATATTTACTTGGATATATTTTCTAAAATATAAAAATGAAGATTTTACTATATTTGAAAGTTTTTGCAAAGCTGTTCAAAATGAAAAAGATTTTAAAATAATTTCACTAAGAAGTGATCATGGTGGAGAATTTGCGAATCATGAATTGAATTCCTTTTGATCAAATCTAGGTATTAAATACACATTCTCTTCACCAAGAACACCTCAATAGAATGGAATTGTTGAAAAAATTAATAGAACTATTCATGAAATGGCTAAGACTATGCTAAATGAATACAATCTTTCTACCTATTTCTAGGCAGAAGCTGTAATTACAGCCTTCTATATAATGAATAGAGTTTTAATTAGACCAACTTTCAAAAAGATACCATAGTAACTTTGGAATAATAGAAAACCTAAATTAAAATACTTTGAAGTTTTTGGATGCAAGGTTTACATCTTGAACACCAAGGAAAATCTTGGAAAGTTTGATCCAAAATTTGATGAAGTAATTTTCTTAGGATATTCTGTTACCTCTAAAGCATATATAGTTTTAAATAAAAATTCAAGGATTGTTGAAGAATAAGTTCATGTTAAATTTGATGAATCTGAACCGTTTGAAAAAAGGAAAGATAAAATTGATGAATCTATCCATAATGATAACATGAGACTTAAAAAACTAAAATATGATTTTAAAAATGATATAAACAAAATTCAGTCCAGTTTAGAAGAACATGTCACGAATGAAATTAATAGTGTTTTATCTAGAGAATCTAGAACTCTAAAGAATCACCCTTTAGAAACTGTTATAAGAGACATAGACATAAGAATAAAAACTAAAATAAATATAGGAAATCAAGTTGAGTTTTCTGCCTTTCTATCTCAATTAGAGCCCAAGTCAATAGAAGAAGCCTTAGTTGATGAATGTTGGATGATAGAAATGAAATATGAACAAAACCAATTCAAAAGAAATGAAGTTTGGAAATTAGTTGAAAGAACAAAGAGCTATCCTATTATTGGAACCAAATGGGTCTTTAGAAATAAACAATATGATCAAGGAGTTATAACTATAAATAAATCAATACTAGTAGATAAAGGATATAATTAGGAAGAAGGTATAGATTATGATGAGACCTTTTCCCCTGTAGCTATATTATAAGCCATTAGAATCTTTTTATCCTATGCATCTCATATGAACTTTAAATTATTTTAGATGGATTTTATGTCTACCTTTTTTAATGGTTATTTTATGGAGGAAGTGTATATTTAGCAACCTCTTGGTTTTAAAAATTCTCAAAAACCAGACTATGCTTTTAAACTTTCTAAAGCTCTTTATGGCCTTAAACAAGCACCTAGAGATTGGTATGAAAGATTAATTTATTTTCTTCTGAAAAATGATTTTATTGTTGGTATGGAATATCCAACAATTTTTATGAAAATTATAGATTCCAATATTCCATTGGTTCAAATTTATGTTGATGATGTAATTTTTGGATCAACAAATAAAAAACTTTGTCATGAGTTTTCAAACTTAATGAAAAAAGAATTTGAAATGAGTATGATGGGAGAACTAAATTTATTTTTAGGACTTCAAATCTATCAAAAAGATTTTGGAAATGTTTTAAATTAAATTAAATATATTACTGATTTAGTAAAGAAATTTGGACTTGAAAGTAGAAATACATATACAACTCAAATGTTTACTAATATAAAACTTGATTTGGATGAAAATGGAAAACCAGTGGACAAAAAGTTATATAGAGGTATGATGGGTAGTTTATTATATCTTACTACTAGTAGGCCATACATTCTAAAATCAATATGTCTTTATGAAATATTTCAATCAAATTCTAAAGAATATCATCTTACACTTATCAAAATAATTTTTATATATTTAAAAGGAATCGTTTTTCAATCTCTTCTTTATCCCCAAACTTCTGAATTTAATTGAATTTTATTCTTGGATGCGAATTTTGGAAGCTGTAGATTAGATAAAAAAGAACCTCAGGAACCTATCACTTTTTAGAAAAATATTTAGTTTCATGGTCTAGTAAGAAACAACACTCAGTTGGTTTGTCAACAGCCGAGGCAGAATATGTATCTGTAGGTAGTTTTTGTGCACAAGTTTTGTGGATGAAAAACACTCTTATGGACTTTGGACTAAATTTTGATAATAAACCTCTTTTATGTGACAATAATAGTGCTATAAATATTTCAAAAAATCCTATAAGTCATTCTAGAACTAAGAATATTTATATTAGACATCATTTTTTAAGAGATCATGTTCTTAAAAAGGATATATTTTTATAATTTATAAGTACTAAATTTCAATTAGCTGATATTTTTACTAAACCACTTCCCACTGCAAGTTTTGATTTTATTAATGAAGAGTTAGGTTTATTTAATTTTAAATAAATTTTATTTTTATTTTTAATTTTAGTTATTTTTAAATAAATTTTATTTAATCTTAATTCTATTTGATCATATCATTTTTTATTTTATTTTAAAATTTTCACTATTTAATTATTTAGTTGCTTATCTTTTAAATAAGTTATGATTTATTATTATTATGTAATAAATTTTATATATGACTCATATGATTTAATTTATTTTAAATTCTGTAATGATTATTTTGTACGTAATGACATAGGAATCGAGGCACTGTCAGAGCCCATTTCGAATTCCAAAGCCGCTCATTTTCTCAAAACCTTTCGAAATAACGAAACCCTTCACCTATTTTATCTTTATTTTCTCGCACCTTTGAAACCCTAGAACCTAAAAACTTCATATATTTTTGATGGAAATGAAAAAAAAGAGAATCAAAGAAGGGAGACCCATTGATGCGAAGCATCAACGTTCAACTGGACAGAAAATCCTTCAGGTAAAAGTCATTGATCTGGAATGACTATATCAGACAAATATGATGCGGAAGCAAGAGTTATCCTTTCAAGGTATTAAAATGACATTCAATGAGGAATATGCTGAATTTTTGTATTAATTTGAGTTGAGAAGATTCTTTAAAACTATTTAATTTAGTTTGGGTGATATAGAAGATTCTATTGTTTTAAATATTAAAGACAAGGAGTTATCGATCTCTTTTATTGAAATATCAAAGATCTTGAACTTCCCTCACAAGGGATTTTTTCATTTTGATCTGAAGTCAATCGGGGATAGGAAACATAAATCTAAGGATATCATGTCTTTTCTATTTTCCTATACTAATATAAGGAAAATGTTGGTAAAATATTTAGAACCAAATCAGAAAATTTTGGTTAAATTTATTCAGACCGGGATAGCCCCAAGGATGTATGAGATGGAGAATATTTTTTTTCCAGATATTTATATAATGTTTCTATTTTAAGTGACATAAAGAGGAATTTTCCAAGATACATGATTAGATATTTGAATTAATTCTGTCAACTTGAGGCTCGAATGAATTTCTATACTTATGGAATATTTATTTCAAAGTTATTGTTTAAGAAAAATATGATATGACTAATTGATGTGAGAGTTAGATGCCATCATAGTAATGTGTTGAATTCTAGAACATTGAGAAAGCTTTGATTTTTATGGAGAACTGTAAAAGATAAAATCATGCCTATTGGAGCTGAAGAAGATAAAAAATCTGCTCAGGGGGAGCAACCGAAAAAATATAAAGAAGGTATGACTAAATATAGAAAATGGTTCCTCTGATTATATGTCCCATCATATTGAGAAACTTTTCAGAAAATTTAACAAATCCAAAGTAGATAATGATTCTTTAAGAAGGGAATTGGAGAAAGAGAATCATAGATTTCAACATCTAAAATATATTTTTGTTTCAAAGTAAGAGGTTGGTTTTTTTAAAAAGTAATTACTAATAGAAGTTAAAAAATTAAGATTTAAAGTTTTATTGAAATTAGATTTGGTAGAACTGAAAATTTTTATATAGAAATGGTTTGCAACTATCACATGAAGTCAAGAAAGTACATCAGGTACTTTGCCTGATTTGATCAAAAGATTCCAAGCCATTACAGCTGTAATGAGCAACGTGAATGAAAGGTTGCAGGATTTTTAGTGTAATAGAGCTCCTTTGTCTATTCTATTGTACAATCAGGAACATCTTGTTAATTAGATTTTCTCAAGTGTACTAGGTATTAGAGAATTACTGATCAGATTCACAGAATAACTCAACCAGTTTAGGGAGAAGGAATAAATATTTCCTTATTTTTTTCAGAGTGAACCACATTGAAGATATTCATTTGACTCAAGAAGGAAGAGATCTGATCATTTAGCTTGGAGATGGTGTTATGAAGAGATTAAGGTTACAGTTGGCAGAGTTAAAGGATGTTATTCAGAATCGCTGAGATACCCTTTTTAAAACCTTTATCCCAAAAACCTTGATTCATGATCATTCATGTACTTTTATATTGTTTTATCAATGAAATTTTTTATTTATAATATTTTATGTTTTTTAATTTGTTTATGTTATACTTCCTAAAGAAACCAGATTCCTTTATTGATAAATAGTTTATCACAACATTTTCTTACAAGTTTTTTACTACATTACATGTGTCATATTCCTTATTCTATCATTATTTTTTATATCACAAAAGGGGGTAAACTTTTTATAAACACAAGATAAACACAACATTTTATAAAGAGAAATTTTATTTTGAACCTTTGGAGAGAAATTTGGATAAACCAGTATTGTATATTTTTAAGGATGTATTTGGAAGTAAAAATTAAATATTGTTTTTATCATTGAAAAATTCTAAATTATATGTAAATAATTTTATGGGTTTTGTGATCATCAAAAATGGGGATATTATTGGTCATGTGTCGTTTCAACAATACTCTATATTTTTATGATGATTTTGATGCTCACAAATACTCTTATTTTTTATTCTAATGATTTTACTTTAAGTATATTTTTAGAAATTAATATTTTTTATATTCCCAATTTTGGAATAATATTAAAGAATATGATTCAGGTGAAATATTTTTCAAAATGTTCGGGAATCTATTCAGAGTGTTCTAGAAACACTGTTCATATCATATGTTGGAGAGTGCAACATAAGGATTATATCCTACATTTATTTTATAAGAGTTCAAAAAAGTGTGGTTCAACAACCTTTCATTTGGAAGGAACCTTAAGTTTTTTATATGAGAAAAGTATGGATTAAGAAGCTTACATAAGTATGGAACCTTACGTTTTCTTCAAAAGAGTATGGATCATCAACCTTACTTTTGTAATGAACCTTATGTTTTTTCAAAACGTATGGATTATATACCTAATGTTTTGAATAAAAAATGTATGAATCATATACCATACGTTGGAAAGTTGATGAAAAAATTATGGATCATCAACCTTAAATTTGTAATCAACCTTATGTTTAGAACCCTACGTTTGACTTCTTCAAGCATCAAAGATTTGAATTTGAAACTCTATCATACAACGATCTTTTGTGGAATATTATGCTGATTTCAAGACAGATTTGAAGCCCAATTTTAAAGCGTATCTTTGAATGATTTAAAGTCATTTATACTTAATTAAAAGGATCGATTTAGGAGGAGTATTTCATTCTAAGTATTAAGGGAAGTTACAACTACTCTGTTATTCAAATATCTAAATATCACAATCTGTTAAGAGACTTTTGTGGATCTGAATTTATGAATAAGGTGATCATCTATATTCTATATATTCTATGTATCTAAATTTTTTAGATTACACAAGTGACATGATATCTATTTAATTCATGACGATTAAAAAATTAAAATATGGAGATATTCGAGTTTCACAAAAATAGAGATTCACTAATTCCTTAAAAAGATCTTTTACAGATCTATTGCTACAAAGAATGACCAAATTTTTTCTTTTATCAGAAAGAGAAATGTTGAAGATTTAATTATTCTATATTGGAGATCTATCATTAATCTACAACTGATTTTTTTCTAAAAATATTTCAAGATCAAATTGCAACCGGATCGATTCAGAACTACTCATACCTAAAGAACAACCTTTCTGAAGACGACGATCCATTTACTGTTAGTTACGTACTGCTACAACTATAAAGTTCAATTGAAAAGTATTTATCAAAACAATACTCTTCAATTTTGAGTACCGGATTCTCATAATAAGCTGTTTGACCAGTTCTATGTTTGAAACCAGAAGGCTCTATGTTAGCCTTAATTTGTAATGGTGTCAACTGCCTGCACTCAGTTGTGGATGATATCGTGAAAAGAGGACCGACTAGTGAAAATTACCAAGCTCGTGGATAAGAATGTTGGTGGAGTGGACTAGGGGATCTTTGTGACTCGAACCACTATAAATATTTTCATCCTAATATTTGTTTATTTCCACTGTATAAAAAATCTTATAAAGATAAAAGGATATAATTGATTATCATCAATATTTCTCGATTAGTTTTGAAAGGCACAATTCACCCCCCTCTTGTGTATATTTCATATAACCTGATCCAACACATTCAACCCTTTAAAACCATTTAGCCATGTGGAAATTCCTCTTTAACTGCTTATCACATTTACCCATTAACATGGCACAACTCATTTAACTTCTATAAATTAATCCAAACAACCTTTTATTCCACTTTAACATTATAAACAACAATAAAATTGGTTTAATCATATAAACCCATCAATCCATCAATTAATGACTCTATTTCTATGTAAAAGGAAGTGAAACACCCCTTGGGTGGCCCTTAGGCTCAATCTAATCATCCTCAACAAATCTAATGGAGATCATGAGGGGTTAAAAACTCTATTTACTCACCCATTTTATCATTTATTACCAAGGGTTGCAATTTTCATCTAAACGACACAAAATAACCACTACATACACCTAAATAAACATAAATACTATGAGATATAACTTGTATACCACCTACCTCAAGTTTTTAAATGAACACTTACTTAACATTATCCCTTGATTCGAACTCAAACAACCTTCAAAGGACAAGCATAGAATCTTCTAGAAAATAAGGGTTTAGAGGATTTATAATGATATGAACAAATATACAAGTCATCTTCCAAACAATAGTGGTAAGAGGGGTTATAGACTCACCCAAGACTCTATTTTCACCTAAAGATGCTTCAAACAACTCAAAATCTATGGAGAATTATCTTTTGAAGATAGGTAGATCTTGGTTTTTCACTCAAGATATTGGAGGTGGAGAGTGCAGGAAAATAGGTTAAAAACCCTTAAATATTGAGAGGGGGGTGAGAAATTAACTCTTTCAATGAGGCATGTGGTTTGGTTGTACAGTTGGACAAACCATGAACCAATCATGTTACACCCTATATCTAAGATAAGGAATGGGTCACATGATCTCCTAGATATCCTGTATGGTTTTAAAACCCATGCGAAGGCAATGTATTTGGCCTTTTCCAAAACCACATGGTTCCCAGGCCCCCCTTCCATGGGTTTTCAACCATTCACCCCCATAGGATGCATGGTAAAGGTTCTTGGTTAGTACTAACCATGCATCAACTATGTGCACTGCATAGTACAAACTATTTTCTTCATATTTCATGTCCCAAACCCCCAATAAACCCCCCCGAGTTCCCTCATATTCTCTAAAAAAATCATTTACCATTTTAAAGGGAGTTAACTCATAATTTAAATAAGAATTAACCTGCTTGAAAGGTCGGTATCTTACAACATCCCATACTTATAACAACTCATCCTCGAGATTAACTCCCAAGAATCACCAAGCCTCTAAGTTAGAAAGGTTAGGAAACTGAGAAAACATATCTACCTACCTCTCCCATGTTTCCTCTTAAACATTAAAATTCTTACAAAACTCTTAGACCAATGACACAATCCTAACCCACAAAACTTTCTCACAGTGATCCACAATACGAACTGGAAGCTCCTCCAAGAACACATTAGTGTCAAGCTTCACATCATCAATATAGATCACATGAGAAGTTTCACGGTGATACTACTGAAGCTGTGACACATGAAAAACATCATACAAGCTACTATACCATTTTGAAAGATCCAATCGGTGTGACAAAAGTCTGATCCTCTTGAAAATATCAATCATTCCCACATAACTGGGAGGCAACTTACCCTATTTTCAAATTTGAAGGTGATCTAATCATGAAGACAATCTAAGGATCACATAGACACCCACCGTAAACTCAAGAAGTAGAATACGTCAATCAATGTATGAATTCTATCTTCTCTGAGCTGTATCCATATGCTACCAAATAAAATAAACATTATATGATGTCTCCTATATGAAAATAAGTCCCACCAACTCTATTTCCCCTAATTCCATCCAATATAATAGAGATACACATGTCCTACCATAGAAAGAATCATATGGTTCCATCTAAATAATATCCTAATAAATTTTTTTATAGGTTAAATCAATTAGTACTAAGTGATTTTCCCAAGTTCCACCAAATATTTGGAAGCATACCCTCAACATGTACTCAAACACCTGGATAGTATGTTCTAAATTCCCATCTATCTATGGGTGAAAATCCATACTCATAAGTACCTTATCACCAAGTGATTTTTACAACTCTTTCTAGAATCATGAAGTAAAATGTAGATCATGATCTAAAACTATATTTTGTGGCACCTATGAAAATTTACTATATACTTGAAATACAATTTAACCAACTAATCCATTATAAAAGTATCTCAAATAAAAAAAATAAGTGTAGTACCTTTTTCAAATAATGAAAAACTACCCAATAACATCATTCTTTCAAGGAATCCTTAGTAACCCCATGAAAAATCCATAATATAATCATCACACTTCCATTCTAAAATGGGAAACTACTATAATAATCCACCAGGACACTAATTCTCGACTTTTACATACTTACAGGTGTAACATCATATCATGAAACCTTTAATTTAATTTTTAATTCCTATAAACCGATACTGTCTATGAATATTTAAGTATATTTTAGTCAAAAAGGGTGCATTTACCACTTCAAGGCATGATATTCATGCATAATCTCTTACCAGATGAAATTAGATACAACATCATGGCCACAAATATGAATAATATTACCCTCATCAATAGTCCAATCAGAAGGTGGATCCCCACCTTAATAACTATCTATCAAGGATAGAAATTTTTAATTATCATGCTTCCTCTTCTTAACATGATTCATAATTGATGAATCAACATAAAAATAAATGAGTGGCATCAGCTCATTATCCTCCTAAACACCTAAATGCATCTGTGCAAACAAATGCATTATCCCCCACTTAGAACAAGACTCCTGAACTACTTGAGTCTGCACCTTTCTCCTCAAGGAATCTGCAACACTATTTCCTTTACCTAGTGTATAAGATAACTGAAATTCAAAAGGTTTCATGTAATCAACCAATATCAACTGCTGAAGATTCATATCACGATGGTAAAAGATATACTTAGGGATTTTATGGTCAGTATAAACAAAAAAATTCTCACCCAAAATATAATACTGTTAACATTTCATGGAATAAACCATTACATCCAATTCAAGATCACGCATAGGAAAATTCCATTCATGTATCCTCAACTATCATGACCCATATTCCATGACTCAATATACCTCCATAAACAATTTCCCAAGTTCAATCCCAAATGTGTCACAAATCAAGGTATACTTCTTACCCAGATCAGGTAAGATCAAGATCAGTGCAGTGGTCAAGCATTTTTTTAACTCCTGAAAAGCATTCTCACATGCTTTAGACCAATAAAAACTCACAACCTTCTTGGTTAAGACCAAAAGTTATGATGCGAAGTGAGAAAAGTCTTTGAAAGACCTTCAATAATAACCCATTAAACCCAGAATTATTTGGGTATCAAAAACATTCCTAGGATACTCCCAAGATACAACTTCTTGAACCTTATCTGGGTTAACTAACACACCATCCCCCAAGATTATGTGACCCATGAAATTTACCTTATCGATCTAGAAATGACACTTAGATATATTGGCATATAATCGATGCTCACTTAGTATACTCAATATTATGTCAAGATGTGTAACATGATCTTTATGATTCTAAGAGTACACCAAGATTTCATCTACAAAAATAAACACAAAATGATCTAGGTATGGGTGATATATTTGGTTCATCAAGGCCATAAAAAGTAGGTGTGTTTATTAACCCAAAAGGAATAATGATGAAATCATATAAACCATACCTACTTTTTAAATTAGTATGAGGTATATCAGAAGGTCTCACCCTCAGATGATGATACCCAAACCTCAGATAAAATTTGGGTAACATATAAGAACCTTTTAACTATTCAGAAAGATCATTGATATATGGGAGAAAATATCGATTCTTAACTATCACCCAATTCAATTTCTGATAATCAACACACAACTACAATATTCCATCATCTTTGTTAGAAAAAAATAGAGAACCCAAAATGTGTCATACTTGGATAGATGAATCCCTAATTATCCAATTACTCTAATTGAGTCTTATGTTCTTGAATATCTATTTGTGTTATCCTAATGGAAAAATATAAACTAGCACAACTCTAGGATTCATCTCAATTTTGAACTAATCCTCTTTCTCAGAAGGTATCCCTAATAATTCCTCAAAAAACACATCAAAAAATTGATACATCATATGAGAAAATACATTATTCTATACTCCCTAATCATAAAAAAAGACTCGCAGCTTGGGCTGTGATCTCACCCAGTTTTGAAAGAACTGGCCCTCTATGGCCAGCCAAAATATTCCATTCCCCATGTTGGACACAAGTTTCTCCCTCATGACATGTGAAACTCACTCTCCTATAGTAACATATATGTGGGCATAGTATGTAACCAACCATTCCATCCATAGTATCCGGTGAAAACCTAAAATATCAAGAACGCACAAGTCCTAAAAGAGATAGTACCCACCAACCTCGAGGGAACACTCCTTACATTGATGGATACATTATGCTCATACTCCTAATGGCGTGTCAATTGGCATATCCCCAAATATATATTTCACAAAAAACCCAAAAAATTCACAAAATGAGGATATATAAAATAACGTGAGGCCCCTTTATCAAATAAATCACTAGAAATCATTAAATATATAAGAATCATACCTTGAATAGTTGATGGTACAACCTCACCACTGCTAGGTGTAAGATGAACTGCATGAATCCGACATACCCCACTACCTTGGGATTCACTTTCAGTTCCTGGTGCTACACTTCCCAAATGATATGGGATCTCTTTTCTAAAAGTACCAAATCCCCATCCTGACTGGTATGGTCAATGGAACTCCAACTAATTGACTCATATGGGGTAGCAGACCACCTGCCAATGATCTAAACCAGATTAGATCCTCTACCAATTCCAACATACTGAGGGTTTATTTAGAACCAATCTACATGTCCCACACTCCCACATGCTAGGCACTAGACCGGTGGTCTTGGAAACTTACCATTCAAGTGTCTCGTCTGACAACACTAAAACCAGAACACCTGATCACTACCCTTAGAGGTCGATTCTAGACCATGTATACTCTATCTACCACCTCCTTAGTGAAAAATCACAAAACTAAGATTCCTATTATCAGAAGTAATACAAATAGACCACCCAACTGAAATGGTTTATCCACTAATAGAAGCCTCATTTTGGTTTAATTCATAAATTATAGCATGATCCACTACCTCAACAAACCAATTTAAATTGAAGATATTTACTTGGGGCTTGATCTCACATATAAGTCCATCTTGAAAATGTATCTCTATTGTTGCCTCATCCCCTACCAACCCTGGAATAAAGTATTGAATGTAGATTAAGTGGACAACATTATCCACACTATCCCTTAAGTAAATCTTGTAAATTTCATAGCTCTCTCCCATATTAGAGTCTTCAAATAGAAATGTACTAAATATTTTTCTTGGGAATCCTTCCACATAATACCATCTTCCTCTTTAGTTTGAACATGAATATTTTCACCAGTGGTTCATCAGTCCTCTCAAAAAATATAATGTCAACTTGACCATATTCTTATGAGAAGTTTCTAAGTGGTACACAATCATATAGATATACTATATCTAGAACTTATCTCCCTCAGGTCTACCCTCTTCAACAAACATCAGAGGATGTTGCAACTGAAATTCCCTCATCAAATAAAAAACACTTATCATATCCTAACCCAGGAATATCTTCATAAAATGCATAAAACGAGTGAAGTTATCACATAACATATTTTCAACATACTATATAGAATAAATGTAGACTCCTGTCCCACTATTGTAGTAGAATTATTAGTGATGTCATCCAGTCTCCCAACTGGTATATTCCGTCATGGTGGCAGCTCCTTACAATGTTAAACACACGTCTCAAAACATATAACATATAGATTACACAATTTATACAAAATATGGACCACTAAAACCCAATAACAACCCAATCTACATACACTTACACCATAAATATAGTCACATCTCTAACACTACCCTCAACCATCCCTACCATGGTCCATGGATAACATAAGGAAACTAGACTTTCAAATTTAAAATTTATATTAGACATCATACTAAAAATTTTATTTAACATCCTTTTATTCTTTAAAGTATTGAAAATTTCTCATTATGCACTAATTTAACCATTAATTTTAATTCTTTAAATTTAAAATATTTTATCATATTTATTAGGCATCATTTATTTAAAATTATAAGGAAACTAAAAATCATTTTATCTCTAATATCCCACAAACTTTTCCCTATGTGTGCCTATCATGATGCATGCCACATAAATTGTTATGTGCCTATAATTATTCATGCATACACAAATTCATGTAATTACATACCATGACAAAACCCCCATGAAATAATAAAATCACACATCAAGTGTATGACCCAAGGTGAAATAACATTCCACTCTAACAATTAACATCATGAATAATAATACCCACTTTGGGTACTTGGGTTTCCCCTACACATGGGTTAGTTAATCCCATAAACAAGCTCATAAACAAGGCCAGACTCATCTAAGTCACCTTTATACCTTCCCCAAATAATAGATAAATATAATTGAAAACTCATATGATACCAATTTGTAACATATTGTCTTGGGTTCCACTAAACCAATTCCCCAATCCGGTGCGCCACATAACCTCAAGAACACCTACCCATATTCTAGATGTTACCGACTATTAGAAAGAGTATAATGGAATGTGTGGGGATACCCTACACTATTTAAAAGAGTAAGACAATAATATAAATTAAGATAAATATCAACATGAAATAATTATACATTCTAAAATAAAACATACCACATTCCCAAATAAGTGAATTTCCAATACACCAATATAGTAAAATATGCCATGCCATGAGAGTCTATTGTGATTAAGGTAAAAAGAAAATAAAGAAACACTAGAGACATCCCAAGTTGGGTCCTAACACCAAGTATGTTCCCCTCATCCATTCTCCATCTTGACTATCATATCAACAATCTAACATAAATACCTTTCCCCTATCCTGAACTACAAACATGAAGTCTACTCGAGTACCCAGTGGTGGACTAATCAGTGTGTGAGTAAAACTCTGTATACCACCACCAACGGTGACTATAAAAATATATATTCACATAAAAGTGTATGTATAAGTGGAAAAAATAATAAAAAATAATGTGAAAATTCAAGTTTCCTATGAACAATTATTCATTAGACTTTTGGCCCTCAGGTTTGACTAAGAAAACAAAATAATAAACACAACCCAGCCAATGTCATAGGTCTAAACAATACAAAAAGTGGTCAACACTTTACATCACATGGAAATTCATTTATAAGTTCAATTTAAGAATGTAACATAGAGAAAAAATCTCGGTATCCATCTCATATCCATACCTTAAGAGCTTAGAGAATCAGTCCAATATCCTACACCAGACAATACTTCTGTGGAGACTAGAGCATTAGTATATCCTGATCCATGGGAGAGTTGACTCAGTCTGACACCCCTACTATACCATTTATTATTCATTACAAGGTTTATCATCCATGAACTTTTTAACCAACAATGTCAAGAAGGGTGTAAATCTTCTTTTATCACATTACCAAGGTTCATCACATTGAACTGTTTACTGAATTCCACAACTAGCCTATTACATCATTTAAGCACATTTATAACCATCAGTCACCCCTTTCATACCATTTACCCATGTGGGAATGATTATTTAACCACTTATCAAATCTACCCATTAACATTTCACAACTTATTTAACTTCTATATGTTAGGACAAACCCCCTATATTTCATGTTAGCATGATAAAAAAATTAAAATTTGTTTAATAACATAATCCCATCAATTCATCAATTAAAGACTCAATTTCTACGGACAAGGGAGTGACACACACCTTGGGTGGACCTTTAGTCTGATTCAAATTATCCTAAATGGATCCAATGGGGATAATGCGGGGTTAAAAAATTTATTTACACACCCATTTTATCATTTATGACAAAGCTTTCAAATTCACATCCTAATGACATAAAAGTACAACTACATACTCATAAATAAGCATCAATATTATGGGATATAACTAGTAGAACACCTACCTCAAGTTCATAGATGAATAATTTCTTAACCTTATCCCTCAATTTAAACTCAAATAACCTTCAAATTCCAAACATATAATCTGCTGAAAAACAAGGTTTTTGAGGATTCAAAAGGAGAATAAGAATTATAGAAGGCCTATTCCATAAAATAGAGGAAGTAGGATTGAAAGAATCACCCAGATCATCAATTCACACCCAATAATTCTTAAAATGAATCGAAATTGAGGGGGAAAATCCTTAGAAGAAGGGGGAGCTCTTGGTTCATTAGTCATGATGTTGGAGGTGGAGAAGAGAAGAAAATCAGACAAGAAACCTTAAATCATGAAGGGGGAAATGGGAAATTCCCTCTTTTAATTAGGCACATTATTTGGCCACATGGTTGACCAAACCATGAACTGATCGCTTGCCACCCTCTATCCAAGAGGAGGCTTGGGTCACTTGGCCTCCTGGAGAACCCGCACGGTTTGAAAAACCATGTGTAGGCCATGTGTTTGGATCTATCTAAAATGACATGGTTTCTAGTCTTCCCTTTCATGGTTTTTCAGCCATGAACCCTCCCCCTATAGGGTGCACAATTAAGGCACAAGGTTAGTACTAACCATGTGAAAGCATGTGACCTACATTGTATAGCCTCTTTTCTTCCTCTTTCATGTCCCAGACCCATGGGACACCCCTAGTTACCTCATATTATCAGGAAAAAATGTCATTAACCATTTTAAAGAGAGTTAACTCAAAATTTAAACAAGAATGCACCTCCTCAAAAGGTCCAGATCTTACAGTCTCCCTAAAATATTATATTGATTTATATTAATTTAAATATGTGTATATCTTATTTAATTAGAGTACTTATATATTTTAGGGTGTGTGAAACCCAGGATTAGTGATATTAGAGCTGATACTTTAGGATATCAGGACTATACATTATTAATTATTAGTATTTATTATGGATTCAATATAGGGGATTCTAAGGAGGGATTTGCCTATTATAGTGGATCGATATATAAAAGTGTTTCCAAATGATTTCTATATTTTCTCTTAAATTAAGAAATTAGATTTCTGATTGACTAGCTTATTCATAGAAGACCCATTTTTTAAACACTTACTGAATAAATAAAACTAAATTGAATGTTTTTATAATTAAATTAGAGGATCTTAAAAGAAAGGGTTTCATTACTAGAGTGTCTCACTATGGGTGACTTTGGTTTTATTTTAAAATAATGATTATAGAGTTCTTAGACATTGTATTAATTAATGAAATCTCAATAAGTTTAATGTGATAATAAATACATTTTGCTTCTAATTGAAGACATATTTGATCAGCTTAAGTGGTATTCAAAAATTAAACCATAGTTAGGATATCACTTGCAAAACCATAATATTTTAAATTATATCTTTTCCTATAATACCTAATGGGTTTAATATCTTACTTCACAAAAAAACCATAACATAACAAAACAAATAATAATATATAACTGTTAAAATGTAGTTGTAGAATTGGAAGGTAAAAATAGAAGTAACCAAATTATGAAATATATATAGAAATAAAACTAAAGGTTCATTTTAATGCTTAGGCATTGATAAAATTATATTAGTGTAGATAAATAACTAATATAAATGATTTATTCTTTAAAATATAATCTTTATAAAATTGAATTTTATGTGATTTATATAAGATAATAAATATATTTTTAATAAAATGAATTTTTTATATGAGTACTATATTAACACTATTTTTAGTAATTAATAGAAGATAAGTATAAGAATAGTTAATATTTTAAAATTTTATTTTCCTATGAAAATAGTTTTCTTTATATTTTTTTATTTAAAAATTAAATTATTAAATTAAATTATTATAACTTGAAAAAATGAACTTCTTTTTGAGTTTATCATTTTGAAATTATTTTAAGATGAATTTTTTATATTTTTTTAAATATTTAATTTAGGGGTGAGTATTAAAAAAATAGTATTTTACTAATACTATAGTGTTTATAAAATTATCATGAAGTTTGTAATATTTAAAAACATATTAACTTTTTTATTAGAAAAAAATATATTTAGTTAGTAAATTTATTAATTTAAATTACTACGTTAAATTTATAAGACCCATGTTTTATGTTTCGGAAACTTAAGTAATATTTTTCTTTCAAAAGTTGTTTTATTCGCTTGTTTTAAAAATTAGTTTTCATCACTTATAGGAATTAAATATAAAAAATAGATTTCATATTTTGGATCAATTTTTTAATATTATTTAATAAGATTAATTTTATTTTTAGGCATAAAATTATGATTACAAAGATTAAAGTTAATGACCATGATAATGGTGAAAGTGTTATTTTGAATGAATTGTTTTATTAATGTTGTGTAATTTTTATCATATAAATTAAATTTATATATTTTATATAATTACATTGATATGATTTTTACACATATTTAAAAATATATTATCATTCATTTAATTGGTAAATAATGTTATATAATATTTAGAACACTTAATGGTGAAATCAATATTTTTCTACAAAATATATTTTCTATATAATAAATGTTTTAATTTGAAATTTAATTTTATATTATTCAGAAATTAAATAGATTTTATGGATATTAATTTTAGGTTTATAACATCAATTTTTTTCTAGGCAAGGTTACATTATATTTTTTAATAAAATATAAAGTACTCATGGTAAAAACAATTTACCATAGTATAATCCAAAATGATAAAATGTAAAAATATAGTGGTAATATACTTGAAACATGTTTTAAAATTAATGTTAGAAGATTTATCAACCTTATCTCACTCCAATCTTCATTTTCCCACTTTTGGAGCCATTGATCATTGAATAATGTCACTCCATCATTGGAAAATTAATAGGTATTTAAAGAAAATCCATTTTAATCATTTATATATGGAGATAATTTCCACCACATTTCTCAACCCTTTCTAAAGCCTTAGCTTGACCAAAACTCTTCCCTAGTCTCTCTTTAACTCTCTCTCCACATCCTATATTCCTTGGTTGTAATGACTCGATATTTCACTAAATATTTTACTTAAGTAAGTACTATGTTAATAGATTGTTCTAAACATCACACAAAACTAAAAAAAATGATGATATGTTAAAATAAAATATTACAATTATAATATAGCCATTAAATTATCATATATATAATAAAGTAACCATATTATAAAATTTATCAAGGAATGAAATGACATCGAGTAATGGAAGTCTTCTGGATAAATCTAATTTTTCTAAGATCAGAAGGAAAATATGTTCATTAAGGTTTTATTTATACCAATCCAAATCTTAACTCAAATAATTATGGTATAATAAAAATAATATGTGATAGAAATTCAAGCTTTTGGAAATTACAAAGAGATCAATGTTAGAAAAATCACCACCTGAGCCTGCCACCAAAGTATACCTTATTATTATATTTTATATCCAATATTCAAGGGATATATAACTATAATATAGGATGGTATAATCATGTAATTTTTAATTTAATAAGTTATTTATAACATGTATTTTTTTTATATTTCATATTTTTACTTTTAATGCAAAAGGAAGTCTATTTTTCTATAGCTTTTATTTATATTTCATTTTCAAAAATTAAAAAATTAAAAAATATGAATTATATAAAAATAATTTTATTTTGGGGTTTTGAATTAATTTTTTTTCTTAATATTATGTTTTGAGTATTTTTTGAAAGCATTTGTTTGTTAGTGAATAATGAGAAATACCGATAATGCAAAAACTGTCTCTTTTATGAAATTTTCATAATAAAAGAATGAATTGAATGTTTTTGATTTTTTTTATAAAATATATAAATCAATAAGTAAAATAAATAATTTAAAATTATTATGTTGTATTTATAAAACCCATGTATATCATTTTGGAAACATAAAAAATATTTTACTCTAAAAACTGATTTATTCACTTTTATTAAAAAACTAGTTTTCATCACTTATATAAATTAAATCTAAAAAAATTGATTTCAAAATTTAGATAAAAATTATCATAGTATTTAATAAGTTTAATATAAATTTTGGGTATAAAATTAAAATTACTAATATTAATGTTAATGAATTTTATAATAGTACAATTTTTTATTTTTAAATATATTTTTTCAATATTGTATAATTTTTATCTATTTAAATAAATTAATCTCTTATAATAGGTGAATTTAATAAATTTTTTAATAATTTTGTAAAATAAATTATCCCTAATTAAATTTTTAATCAATAAAAAGTAATATTAAGAATGATTAATGGTGAAAACAATGTTTTTATACAAAATAGTTATTTTATATATAAAATGTTTTAATTTAAAAGTTAATTTTACCTTAATTATAATTTGAATTATATTATATGGAGATTAAATATAGGTTCATGAAACCTAAATTTTGTAATAGGGGTTATTTTATATATTCATTAAAACATAAGTTACTTGGGTAAAAACTTGTTACCCCAGTAGAAACAAATAAATAAATAAACAAAAAAATTAAAAATATAAGATTAAATAACTTAAAATATAGTTAAAACATGCATAATAATTCTTTGTTGAAAAAATATCAAAATAATATCACCCAAAAACCCATTATTTTTAAATTTTGGAGTCATTGAACCTTTAATAGTGTAATGTTATCATTAAAAAGTAATGGGTACTCACAAAAGTTCCCTTTTCATCAGTTATAAAAGGGGAAAATTCTACCCCTTCATTCCACACCCATTCCTTTGAATGACTTCCTAAAATATAACATTTTTATACACATATACACATATATTAATTTCATAATATTTTTTTCTCTATTATTTATCCTAATTCCTTTATTTACAGGGATACTTTCATGAGAAAGTTTAAGGTACTAAAGTGAACATTACTTACTCTTTACCTTTTCTTCTTAATATTTCTCTTCCAAACATATAATAACCATAGTAATACAATGAAAAAGATATCGTTAGTATACTGAAGTGTTATTATATTAAAATAAAAACCATTATTTACTCATTTCTATCCACTTATAAAAACAAAATAACATTAATAGTGCGTTGTATGAGCTACTGCCTCCACCAAGTAACATTTTTCATTTTTCATATTGTTTTTTATTTATTATAAAAACATTTAAAATATGATTCAAAAAACAAATAATATAAATAATATCATTATCATTCTATTATAATGATATTTTAAACTTCCTTAACCATACTCACACATTGAGATATAACATGTTCATGTTTGTGTTGGCCAAACCACCTACTTGAATAATGTTATAAAAATATATCTTGAATGACTATGAGAACATAAATAATAATATTATTATAAGTTAATAATTAATAAATGATTGTTTTTATTGGTTTTTTAATGGTTATATTAATTATTTAAATTATTATTAAATTATCATCATTGATTTCTAAAATTAAAAAAATAAGTCGACATAGATTCAATTTTTATGCAATCATAAGAAAACAAATATAAGAAATAAATAAAATATGATGATAAATGGTCCATATTAAGTTAAATATATTTGAATAATGTTATTAATAAGTTATTTGATAAACTTAATTTTATTATTTAGGAAGTTAGAAGCATGAGTAGAATGAATCAGGAACAGGATAAGGGTTTGTGCTAACTCATTTTTTTTCATTGAGTTAAAAAATTATTATTGAACTCTTTTTTTAAGAGTTTTATTTATTATAAATTATGAATAAATTATATTTTTTACTCATTATTTTATAAGGGTTTATAATTCTTCCTTATAAACCGATTATCAAATGATTCTTACCTCAAAGATTATGTTACTTATAAGGGGATCTTATCTCAATTTTTATACCTTGTGAAATATTTCTTATTATACACCATTTTTCCTTGGAATTGTGTATCTAATATTATTAAATAGTTTTGAATTATGGTTATTCTATATTTCATAAAATTTAATATTCTCTTCAAATTTCATTCTCTCATAGTTTTTTGACACAAAAACTTCAAAATCCATAAGAGTTTCCATCTCTATTACCCTTCATTGAGGAATATTTCAATATTATGCACTTATATTATTTTGTAAGGCATAAAACTATAAATTTAATTATAAAATATTAAATTATTTTTGATCAAAAAAACTTCACTTCCATTCAAACTCTTCCATTATTTGGACTATGATTAATATCTTCCCTAAAATATTAGTGGATTTTCATAACTAAATCTTATTTCTTGAGTTATGATTTTTCACCTTGAGATTAATATTTCATTTTATATGGTATTCCATGTTTACATATTTGGAATACACTTTTGATTTAAACTCATTGTTATTGATTAATTCTATTCCTTCTTGAAAATACAACTATGTAAAAAATAATTCCCATCCTCTTTAATGATGATTTATCATCCATTTCCATGTTTCCCCACTCTTTCTAATGTTTTACCATAATATTTGTCAAACTTAGAATGTTTTATTTCCTATTTACCTTATAAATATCCTTCACCCATTTCAAAAATATTGTGTTATATTTTCTTCATGATGTGGGTTTTGAATAAAGGTATTTTTCAAAAGGGTATTTACTTTCACTCTCACTTCCTCAAGATAAACTTTTATATTACTTTAAATTATCCATTATTGATATTTATTTTTAAAAAAATGTTTTAAATTATGCAACATGACATTTTTGAAAATAAATTTTAAAAATTACCCATAACATCATCATTTATGAAAATGTTAAAATTGTTTTTCTAAAAACAGTTTTACATTTTTGGATCTATTTTCACTTTTTATTTTCAAAAATAATTACCCTCATGGGATTTATTTTTAATTATTTAACCTATGATTTAAATGATACTATTTTTTGATTAATTGAACACATGGTATCAAATGAATCCAATTCTGTTTGAGGTATTCGTTTTACAAGGGTATTTTTTACTTCTATGTCAACATCCTTATAAGTTTCTTTTGTTAACTGGGGATATTTTTTTGTATCCATATACCATATTTTTTAATATGATTTATGGTTATGTTTTGTGAAAATAATCATAAAAAATATTTCTTTCTTGGGTTAATATTACTTTAATGAAATTATGAATATTTTCTATATGGAACAGTTATGTATGTACATAATATGATTTGATAGGCGTTCTTGAAATTATAAATACTTCCAATTTATTGAGTAAAGATTTATATCCCATCAGATATTATGTATGATATTTAGGAGTAAACTAATACACTATGGGACTTTGTCCACTATGTGGGGATGGTATTAGGGGTAAATCTTAACTTATGTTAATGATTTCATGCATACTATTGTGGTCACTATCTTAAGATTAAAATATCATTTAATATTATTTTAATTATGCTAAATCATTACACTATGAATCTTGGATCATGATCCATGTGTTATTGGGTATGAATTTTATATTTTATGTTCAAGTTCCTTTCTTATATTTTCATACCCCTATGTTTATCTTATAATAACTTATTATCTTTGATTGTTATTATTTATGATTACCCTTACTAATAATTTGAGGTCACCCCTTATTATGGATCCTTTTCCCCAATTAAATAAGGAAAGTAATACTTGTGTTATGTCTTGATGATTATCCCATGTAGAAAATTTGTGGGAGATTTTGAGGATTTGTAATGGATTAAGATGTCTCTTATATAGTAGAAACAATTTCTATTAGTTGAAACAACCACCCATTTTTTAGTTAATGTTTTATCCTAATTATGTAAAAAAATAAACTTAAATGATATTTGGTATGTATTATAATGTAATATTTTCTTTAAGTTATGTAATTAGATGTTAACATCCTCGATGAATCATTGTTGGTATCGGAGTAGTGTTTAGATAACTTTAGTGTTTAGGATATTATTTATAGATAACTTATGGGTAGATAAGCTAAGATTGATCATGATTTCCCTAGAATAGATAATAATTTATGTTTTTTGAAGTAATATTGAATATTTTTTGGATTTATATGAGAGAACATTAGTAAAAACCTTAAGGATAAGTCTAAGTATATGATAACATCCTGAAATTTTGGAAAGTTTTGAGTATGTAGATTTCCAATAAATGACATACCTATCAATATACTACAAGTGGATATAAGATATAGAAAATACATACCTTGTATTAATAAACCCAAAAGGGTGAATTGTGTAATAACACAATCATCACATGGTTCATGAAAAAGAGGCCTAACTGCACACTTTGTTTGACACTCACAAGGGATATGATTTGGTTAATCATATGATCTTTACAAACCACCACGAAGGATTTATTCACACGTTATTTTAACTAATTAGGTTAATAATTATTAGAGAACACAACTTAAAGTAACCTAAGTTGAATCAATAATGATATGGGTTGAACTAAGAGTGATATAGTTTTAACTAAGATACCTATAGGTTAAAATTATAGTATCATAATTTAGGGCATCTTGTGGTTAGATATTTCTATAGATACTTATAATAAGGATATTATAATTTTAATTTTTCATCAATCATGTTAACTCATATTAGTTTTAGTAATGGATGGAACTAGAAGGAACCATGGGTGTGTGGTACAATACGAAGATTACCTCAATGAATAAATAATCAGAATAAGAGTTGGAGTGAGAAACCTTATGATAATGACAAAATATGTATCAAGAAAAATTATTAACAATTTGAACATATTATAAGTCCCAAAAAACCCATATAAGATACGTATGGGGTATTGTTGGAGTTCATGTGAAAAGGATAATGAAGAAAAGAAGATTAAATTCCATATATGTCATAAATGTGGAAAGAAGCATGGGGAAAATTTCCTTAAATGGACGAGTAAATGATATAATTATGCAGATAAACGCTATAAAATAAAAAATTGAAATGGAAAGAGATAATATACAAAATTAAATTACATCAATTTAAATGAAATTAGATATTATGAAAATAAACACCCCTATACAAAGTCTATTGAATAAAATAGGCACTAACAACCACTTAGACCATGAGAATAAGAAAAATTCTATTCAATGACTTCTATTGAAGTAGAAAGTTATTTTTTACTCTAGATTTGAGTAAATATTATGTTTTTTAAGTTTTAACCTATTATATATTGAATTATAAAGAAAATATTTTGTGGTATGATTATTATATCCATAGTAAAAGGATCTTCTTCAAGGTTTGTGGAAGTTACTTCTTATTAGGTTTTTATTAGGAATTAATTATCCATTTTTAAAAAGGGATCATATTAAATTGTGTATAAGGAAATATAAATTCTATCCTAAATGAAAACAAGATCAACTATTGGTGTATAGTTAATTAGGAGCTCTCAATATAAATTATTCACATCATATAAGTTTTAAAATTACGAAGATGCAATTTATATAAGGGGGAGAATGTAATGACTAGAGATTTTAATAAGTATTTTCATAAAGTAAATATTTTGTTAATATATTTTTCTAAATTCAATAATAAACAAAAAAACCATTATATGTTAAAATAAATTTTAACTATTATAATATAGCTGTTAAATTAGTAGGTATAAAAAGAAGTAACCATTTTATAAAATATATAAAAGAAAGGAATGACATTGAGTAGAGAAAGTATTTCATGTGAATCTAATTTTTCCAAGATAATAAAATAAATATATTAATAAAGGATTTCCCTATACAAAAATCATTATGAAATCTAATAATTACAGTATGATAAAAATCATATGGGAGAGAAATTCAAGATTCAAGAAATTGCCACAAGATCTATGCTAACAGAATCAACATCCTTAATAGCCACTAGTGCACACCGTATTTTTAAATATTACGTGGTTTTATTTAGGGGATATATAAATATAAATTAGAATGTTATTAATATCTAATTATTAATTTAATAAGTTATTTATCACATGTATTTTTCATATTTTTCATTAATACCTTTAAAGAAAAAAAGTCTGTTTATAAAGTTCTTCTTTATATTTCATATTTAAAAACTAAATTTATAAATTTTAGAATATTAATTAGATTAAAATAATTTAATATTTTATTTATAATTTCAAAATTATCTTAGTATTTATTTTTTTGGTGTTTTTATGAAATCATTGGGGTTTAAGTGAATAGTGAAAAAATACCGACATTGCTAAAACTGTCATGTTTTTGACATTATCATAATACAAGAATGAGTGAAATATTTTTAAACTTTTGTATTAAATATATACATTTATAAGTAAAATAAATAATTTAAATTTACTATTTTTTATTTATAAAACCCATCTATATCAGTTTAGTAACATAAATAATATTTTATTATAAAAAGTAATTTATTTTCTTTTATTAAAAAATTTATTTTTATAACATATAGAAATTAAATAAAAAAAATTGATTTAATATTTTATATCAAAATGATAATATTTTTTAATAATATTAATTTCATTTTGGGTATAAAATTACGATCACTTGTATTAAAGTTAATAACCTTGATAATAGTACAAGTGATATTTTCAAAAAATTATTTTATTAATACATTACATTTGTTATCTAATTGAATAAATTAATATATTATAAAATTTGAATTTAATAAAATATTTAATGATATATTTAAATAAATTATCACTCATTCAACTGGTATTCAATATTAAATAATATTAAAAACACTTAACGATGAAAAAAACATTTTTCTACAAAATATTTTTTTCTATATATAAAATATATTAGTTTAAATGATTATTTTATATTAATAATAAATTTAATTAGATTAAATTGATAATAAATTTTGGTTGAAAAACAACTAATTTTGATAAGAGGTTATATTTTATATTTTTATTAATACATGAGTTACTTGGCTAAAAACTAGTTAACCCAGTTAAAATTAAAAAAAGGTAGAAGTAAAAATATGAACAAAAATGACTTCAAACATGTTTAAAACATATATAGAAATAATTTTTTGAGGCTTTATAGACCCAATATCACTTAAAACTCGTTTTTTATCTCTAAAATTTTCATTTATTGACCCTGGTAAAGTGTAATGATATCATTGAAAATTAAAGTGTATTCACAAAAGTACCCTTTTCTTCACTCATAAAAGGGAACACCACCACACCTTCATGAAAAAACCATTACATCTAATTCCTCCATAAAAATATAATTTTTTTATTTTACTAGAATTTCATCTCATGTTCGTAATCCTCTAGTCTCAATTATTTATCATAATCCCTTCATTTTCAAGGATACTTTCAAGAGACAGTTCAAGGTACAAAAGTGAGTATTACTTACTCCTTACCGTTTCTTCATAATATTCTTCTTCTAAAACTACCCATAACACATTAATATAATGATATAAGTATCACTATTATACTGAAGTTTTATTATATTAATAAAAATATCATTATTTATCCTTTACATCCACTTATAAAAACAAAATAGCATTGACCATTCATTGTGTGAAATACAACCTCCAAAAAGTTACATTTCTTGTTTTCATCTTTTATATTAGGTTATTAGGGGTACAATTACATCAAATAGAGACACACCACACACACACAAGCTTGAAAGGTAGGTTATATCCCCCCTAAGGTATCACCCACCCATCTACCCACTTTATTACATCATATATATTTATCTCAAAGTCCCAATGGGCATGTATCCAATTACATGGCCCATAGGCCCAAAAATTTATCCTAAGGCCCATTATGTGAATAGTACTACTACAGTACCCACCTACTACAGTGCCCACATAGTACCTTCTGCTCCTACAGTGCCTACTATTGTAGTGACCACCACCGCTATAGTTCTCCATTCCTATAATGTCTCATACGCTATAGTACCACTACGGTACTGATACAATACTAGCGCCCAATGGGTTTTGTACACCCATTTTTCCTGTAGAATTACGAGGTTCTTACCACTAACCCAAAACCCAACTACACTTTTCGTCTTTATTTTTATTATTAGTCCAAAACACTTATTTTATTATTCAAAAAATGAAAAACATATAAATAATATCATTATTATTATGTTATAGTTATTTAATACAATTCCTTAACCAAACCCACCCATAGAGATATAACATGTTCATGTTTGTATTTGTTAACCAACTACTTCAATAATTATAGAAAACATTATCATGGATGACTATGGGAACTTAAATAATAATTTTATTATAGGTTAATAAAAAACTAATTATTAGTTTTGGGTTCTTGAATTGTTCTATTAAGTAGATATCTTATTATTAAAATATAATCTTCGATTGTTAAAATTATTAAAATAGGTTGTCATTGATTCATTTTTAACACAATTATAAGAAAACATATATAATAAATATATATAATATGATGATAAATAGTGTATTTTAAAATATTTATAAAATAATAAGGTTAAAAATTATATATCTAATAAACTTAATTTTATTATACAGGAAGTTAGGTGCATTCACAGAGTGAATCAAGAATAAGGTAATTGTTAGTTTAAACTTAATTTTCTTCTATTAAGTAACAAAATTTATTATTGATCTCCATTTTTATAAGTTTTATTTATTATACCTAATTAATACTTAGTATTTTATTTACTGATTATTTTTTGGTGTTTTAAAATTATTATTTATAGCCTCGTTATTAAATTATTCTTACCTCAAAGATTATGTTACTTGTAAGGATTTCTTGTCTTAATTTTCACTCTATGAGATATATTTTTACTATACACCATGTTTTATTTTGAATGATGTATCTTATGTCCTTTTATATTTTTGAATCATTATTCTATAATATTTTATGATAATCAATTTTATATTCAATGTTCTTTGACTCACAGGGTTTTGGATCAAAAGTTTCAAATACTGTAAGGATTTCCATCTCTATCACCCGTAATTAAGGTATATTTAAATATTATGAAGAAATATTCTTTTTTATGGTTTAGTTATTTACCATTTACTTATAATATATTAAATTATGGGAGATCATGTGAAATTCAATTCCATTCATTCTCCTCCATAATTCAAACTATGATTAATATCGTCCCTAAAATGTAAGGGATTTTTTATAATTAAATCTATTTTCTCTTTGAGATTAATATTTCATTTCATATGGTGTTCACCATTTCTATAAATAAAAATAACTTTTTATTCAAATACATCATTATTTATGAATTTTATTACTTCTTGAAAATTAAACTATGTAAAGAATAATTCACATCCTCATAAATGATAGTTTATCATCCATGTCCATTTTTCCTCTTACCACCAATGACATCCTTTAATATTTAAAATACCTAACATGTCTTTTTTCATGTGTCACTCATAAACATCCTTAACACATTTTTAAAATTTTTAATTTTATTTTTTAAGATGTGGGTTTTTAAAAAAGGTATTTAAAAAATGGTTTTTTATTCCCCTTCACAATTAAAGGTTTGTCTTAGACTCTAACCATTCTCAATACAAACCTTTATGTCACTTTAAAGTGTAAATTATTTATGTTTATTTTGAAAATTACCCATAACATCATCTTTTACGTCAATTTTAAATGTGTTTTATAAAAACTATTTTACACTTTTACATATATTTCCATTTTTATTTTCAAAAGGAATTAACCAAATGGTATTTATAAATCATGATTTCCCCATTGATTTAAATGATGAATTTTTTTAGGAATTAAACTCATTGTATTAAATGATCCCAATTATAAATATCTTATGTGGTACTTATTACGAAATTATTTCTGTAAGGGTATTTTTTCATCTAAGTCAACGCACTTATAAGTTTATTTTATTAAATATGGATATGTTCATTTAACCCCATACACATTATTTCTACAGAATGTTTATGTTATTTTATTATGTAAATACTCATGAAACCAATTAATTTATTGGGATAATATTGATTTGATTAAACTATGAATGTTTTATATATAGAACAATTATTCATGTACATAATATGGTGTGATAGGTGGGCCTGAAATTATATAGCCCTCCAATGCATTGGTTAAATATTTATATCTCATGAGATTCCATGTATGGGATTATATATTGAACCTAATACAACATGGGTCTTTTTCAACTATGTGATGATGGTAATGGGAGTGAACCTTGACTTTTGTAAATTATTCCATGTATTATGTTGTGGTCATAATCTTAAGATGACAAGATCCTTTGATATCTGTTTCTTTATGATAAAGCCTTATGCTATGATTCTTGTCTCATGATACATGTGTTATTGGGTATTAATTTTATGTTTTATGTTCATGTTCCTTTTTTACATTCTTACACCCATATGTTTATCTTATTCTCACTTATGATCATTAATTGTTATCACTTATGATTACCCTTAATGGGTATTTAAGATCACCCCTAATTATGTTTCCTTTTCCATGAATAAAGAAGTAATACATGTGGTATGTATATAATATTATATTGTGTATAATTTTTTTTAGATATTTTTAGGGAATTTTATGGATTAATTTGTCACTTATATAGTGAAATACTTCTGTTATTTGAAAAAGACATAGGTTTTGTTAGTTAATGTTTTGTCATAATTATCTAAAACTTTAAACATAAAAGATATTGGCTATATTTTTAATGAAATATTTTCTTTATGTTATGTAGTTAGATGGTAACATTATCTAGAATTCATATTGGTATTTCCAAAATTCCAAGATAAGGGTCCTTAAGGAATCACTAAAGGGAGAACATGTAAAGGGAAATAAAATATTCTCAACTGAGCTCTCTTAACTCTCCAATGATTTTACCCTCTAAAACCTATTCATTAAATTAAAATATGATGTAAATAGTATTATTAATATTCTAAAATTTTATTTTACTAATAGATTATCTTTTTTATATCTTCCTCCAAAACCATTTGAAAAACAAAGATGTCACCATGCATACATTTGAAATATCACCTATATGAACTGTGTGATTAATTTTTTATCACCGCCTCACATGTATGGTAATGAATTACTATTTAAAATGAAAATAAAATTTATATAACATTATTAAGATACTAAAATTATAAAACACTACCTATATTTCTCCCATCCATGGAAAATGAATGAGTGACCGGTGTATATGTGTAGACTACCACCTCCATGGAAGAGACATATTTCATTCTTCTCACTAGTATTTTATTATTTATGAAACTATATTATAATATGATTTACCACATTAATAAAATATAAATAATATAATTATACTTATTTGATAATTATATTATTAAAAAATAATCATTGTCTTAACCATACCCACCATAAGATTATAACTTTTTTTAGTTCGGTGTAACCACCTACATGAACAATACTATAAATTTATATCATGGATAACAAAAGAAAAAAATATAACGATTATATTAGAAAACTATAATTAAATAATTATTATTTTTTAGTTCTAGAATGATAATGGTAATATCTAACCCATTATTAAGAAACCACACCATGTTCGTAAAAATTACCTAAACAAGCTTGTCACTAACTTCTCCATCACGAATAACAACTAAAATGATTATTAAATAAAATTATAAAATTATAAATCATTTTATAGATTCAATTATAGTACCTAAAATTATCTTTTAATGATGATATTTAAATATATAAACAAGAAATGACTCTTTCATTATAAAAATAGTACTAAATAAGCAATCAAAACTATTAACATCTGATGATGAAAATAAATATATTTGACTAATATTTTTATAATAAATGATTATAAATAAAGTGTATACAAGTTTATAATTATGAATAATGTTATTAAATATGTGATTAAGATAGTTTTTTGTCATACGATATGTCAGTGTATTTTGTGTAAGATGGAATAATGGTAAGGGTTCATTGTCTCAACTTTCAATTCTTAGGACATATTTATTATTAAAAAAAATATTTTATTTTATGGTGTGAATAATTCCAAAATGACTTATATTATCATAATTAATGTTTAATTAATGTGATTTACAAAAATATTTCATCCTCACACCTTTATGTTATTTTGATTCAAAATTTACTAAAGCTGTATGAGTGTTTCTTAACTGAATACCCTTTCATTGAGTTATAATTATCCTTCTTGAAATTGATTCTTAAAATATTGGTAAGTTATAACATATAACTTTATTTTTTGGTAATTTATATTCCTATATATGAAAAATTAAATTTTAATTCAAATATTTTACCTTGATGAATTTATTCATCAATAAGTATATCATTATTGAAAATAATTCCATTCATATTTAACGATAGTTCCCTAACTCGTCCATATTTTCCATTACCTCCAACATTATCATGTATATTTAGAAATCCAATTTGTATTATTTAATTTGGTCTTAATATTTCCCTTTATCCATTTCTAAAAGAATGATTTTTCATTTATTTTATAATGTGGATCTTCATTAAAGGTATTTTAATGTATAAAAAAAGTTTTCCTTTATATAATAATTTTTTTGATCATATACTCTATCTTTCCACTTGAAAACATTGATTTATTTTTTAATATAAATTATCTAATACTGTTTCAAAAGGTAAATATTTTCAAAAGTTTTACTTCACCTTTTTAAAATGAATTTTCAAAGTGACTCATAATTTTTATCTTTTTACGACAATGCTAAAAATATTTTATAAGAACACGTTTTCAATTTCATTTTCATTGTCCCATTTATGTTAAAAGTTTTTTACCTCCATAGGAGTTATGTTTTTTGTATTAAATTTTAATTACATTTACAATATTTTCTCTTGGGGGATTAATCTCGTAGAAAATCCATTAATGATTTTGTCTTTCCTAATCACACATAATGGACCAACATTATTTTTCTTCCAATTACTTTACTATATTAATACCCTATTTTTCATTTATTTATTCAAGGTTATTCACACAGATTCCCATACACTGATCAATTTTGGAAAATTATTGACATAACCATATACTATTTCTTTATACGGTGTTAGTTTGTGTCCTTACTAAAAAATAAATTACATTTATTGATTGAGGAAAATATTGACAATCCATATACTAATAATTTCAATAGAGATATTTATTTGTTAACAAGAATTATTTGTTATTAATTTTATTTTTATTTTTTTATTTCATATTACGAATGCATTGGACTTAATTAGTCATGAGTGTGGCTCATAATAGCTCCTTGATGAATACGTAGGTCTAATGAGACAAACTATATGGGTATTTTGTATATTCATAACAATTTATTTAGATATATTAACTATGGTTATGACAGTGAGTTGATATATTGGAATAATGAATTGATGGAATTTTTATCATGTATTAGAAAAAGGACTTGATGGTAAGATTTTAATTTCTAACATTATTAATTCTATCACTATTAAATCAGTTATTATTGAACATGTGTTTATTTATCTTGATAAAATTGGATTTATGTAAAATTCATGTGATCATTAATATGAAAATATTTAGTTATTATTTAATTATTTATTTGTTCATTCCTTATTTATTTCAATGATAGCTTCTGGTATACTCTTTACCTTACTAAGAATTTAATCTCACCCTTGTTTTTTTCATTTCCCCAGATTATGATAAGAATTATTACACATGATATGTATTTAAGAAAATACAATATATGGAGAATATATGAGATATGTTGAATAAATATTTTAGGTTAATTAGTTTCTAATATATTGAGAAAAATTTCAATTAGTTGAGAAATACATTGGCTTTGTTAGTAATTTTTTTCATAATTATTTAAATCTATAAACCGAGAATGTTGTGAGAATATATGAAATAGAATATTAGATATAAAAAAATGTAATTATGTGATGGTTACATTTATTTTATCACAATTGGTATCAAAATAGGGTTTATATAACTTTATAGGTTTGGATGTCAATTGAGAATAATTTATGTGTTATAGATTCCATCTTGGTTTAATATGTTTAAGGTTGATTATAATTTCAAAGGTATAGATAACCATTAGGTTGATTGAGGTCATATAGAATACTTTATGTTTTTGGTAATGTTATGAGGTAACAATAAAGAAAAACCTAGGTATGATTCTATGTATAGGAAAACATCATAAATTTAGTAAAATAATGGAATTTTTGGTCTTAAGATAATTACATAACTGTCTGTATTGAAGTTCCTTTGGATTGTTGAACCAATGAGAAGGGGGAGGGGTGAATCCATGGTTTTATTTTTAAAAATTTAAAACTTTACAAAATTTAACCCCTAAAACTTGTTATAGTTATTTTCATTATCTAATTTTTATCATAATATCAAAATAATGAAAAGATAAGAAAGTATAAATACATGCGATATTTATAAGGTTCAAACTCATATATGAGAACCAACATCCTTTACATGATCAATATTATAGGACCATAGAAATTCATTATTATAAAAAAGTGGATAAAAATACGATTCAACTACTGTTAGACTCATTCTATCTTCCGATAGATATGATTATACCCACCTCCATTAGTTTATAATGTTTTTTCTTACAAAAATTGATCCACAATAAAATATGAAACAATATGAAATCAGTTCCCATAAATGTTCATATAGAATTTCAGTCTGATTCCATCTATCCAAAAGGTTTGTTAGGTGTTCCATTTTATACATATGATGACTGTACGTCCTGTGTTTCTAACTGAAAAACATCACCTGATATATAAAATGATCTTTTTCCAATTATCAAATCTACTATGGCTCACTTTTTTTACATTCATTGTTTCTGATAAAAAACTATACATAAAATTATCTGAACACTAACTATGTAAAATGACACTAATTTAATGATATTTTCATTATTCTAAACTAAATATAATTTTAATACATTTTCTTTAACAAAAAATTAACCTCGGTTGGAAATTCACTTCTAACACAAATTATATAGTAATTTGAATTTTTATACATATGAACCATGTTAGATAAAATTTAGTTTAAACCCATTTATATAGGTTATCCATAAATGGAAAAGTTGGAAAACTAATTTTTATTTCCCACTCAACTGAATTAATTAGACACTTCTCAACTCTTTTAGATTTTTCCAAAATTTTCATAAATTCTACAGTGATTACAAATTTCTTCAAAATTTATTAACCTTTAATGTTAAGGAACTTTAAAAAGACTCCCTCATTTAATATAGATAAGAAAAAAATTTAAAAACCATAACAACATCATAATTATAATTTTTTTACTTTATAAATTTATGTAATATTTATTAGGTAAAACTCAAGTGTGAAAATGTTTATTCGGAACTTATTTATGAACTCTCCATCAGGTTCAATTTTTGTCTAGTGACTTTTTTTGATAAAAAAATACACCTCTTAAATTTTCTATTTTTGGATTACTCTATCCAATCATATTTCATCTACTCAAAATATACAACACTTGTTTAATTTTTCTTTAAAAATTCAGTTCGATGAATATTCATAATAAAATACTCATCCATATCTTCTTTGACTGATTTCTCTTACATATCTTTTCTTTATATGATTCTAAATTTTCCAATAGAGATAATAAATGTTTTTTAAATGGAATAAATTTATCATCACATTTCATAAATTCAAAACTTCACTTAACTTCTAAAAAAACTTTTCTACTGAAGCTTTATACAAATTAAATATCTGAAAACTCGTCTGTATTTTTTCATTGCTCTTGACCCTCTAAAGAAACTATTTTCCAGAAAACATTAGCTTCTTGTGAATATGGTTGAATAAAGTTTTGTAACTTCTAAAGACTTTTATCACATGAAAATTTATTTTAATGTTATATTACTCATATTTCTCATTTTGATTTATCCATTTTAAGTTTCAAAGATATTGAAATTTTACTTCTTAAGAAACTTCGTATTTATTTCTCATTTTATATAACTTCCCAAGATTAAAAACTAACACATATTACTTCCATATGACCCGGTTTTTCTAATTATTCTGCATCATTTTTATCCTGGTAAATTTTACCTTTTTTCAAAATAAAAAAATTTCAACATTAAAATTTCTTACAAAAACATCATCCAAAATGTTTGTATGGAATTTTTTTTACTTACCTCCCCTTCTACAAAATTCAGCATGTATCATGAATTATTCATGATGTTAGAAACTTTTATTCAACAAAAAATCATTTTATAGCATAGTAATAAATTTTATTAACAAAAATTTCTAACTTTATCAATTTCTCCAGATACTTCATAAAAAAGTATTTTTTAACAATATTTCATAACAATGTTTATTTAAAAAAATAATTCTTACTCTAGAAAATTCACAACCAAACTATCTTACCAAAATTATAGAAACATTATTACCAATTAAAAACACATTCATAAAAAAAGTATATTGGTAAAAATACAAATTTTTTTTATGAATAAATCATAAAGTATCTTCCATACCCCATTTGGATTTGTTGACAATATTCATTAATAACTTTTACAACTCATAATTTTTTATCACTCAAAATTTTTACAACTCTGTTTGTAACAACTAACTTTTTCTTAACTTTTTCTAAAACACATCCTTTCTCATATAGAGGGTCCTAATACCACACTACTAGATAAACTAATCTTTTTAATGGAATTATATTCCTTAGTGACAAGTAATTTTGGGGACATTTTAAGATAACCCCCTAACATTTCTTAGCTCAATATTTTTATTCACCCCCATTTTACGATAAAAATATATTTAGATTCATATTTAAAATAATTTTATTTACTCTCACCATTTTTAAGAAAACTTTTACTCTCCCCTTTCAAGATAGAGTTGTAAATATTCTACCACTTTATGACATAATCTAAAAAATTATGGCATACTTCATTAAAAGATTTAGGAAGTATGTGGTGGATGATAAACTTGAAGGTAAAGCCTTAATTACAAAAAAAAATTATTTTAGCATAGATTTGGTGAAAACATCATCAATTTGATAATTTTTAGAAACATACTCAAGTAAAACATATCCACCAATAAATTTCCCCATAATGAAATGATACTTGATATCAAATATTTTATAGGATTTTTGGAAAGATAAATATCACTCAAGTTATCATAATGAATCTTTAGTGGTTTAAAAAAATTCACTCCTATTTCTTCCATATGAACTTTTATCCAAGTCATTTGGGTAAAAGATTGGGTGGAGACAATATATCTAGCTTCCATTGTGCTTAAGGTCACTGAACACTGATTATTACTATGCCATCTCACAGAAAATTATATCAAGAATAAATTTCCTCCTAAATTTGATTTTATATCATTAAAATATTTTACCCATTCAGTATTAGTTATCCAAGAAAGTTCATATCACATCATCTTTTAAACAACACCCCATTGGAAGATGTTCCTTAAACATATTGGGGGATTCTATTTGATTTTATAAAATGTGATTCCTTTAAATTACTCTGACATCTTTCACACAAATTCAAAACATAAAAAATGTATTTACTTAAAGATTTAATATAGATAAAACTTTTTATCAACTTCTAAAAAAATTTGATTTATAATTTTCCCAACTTCATCTTTACTCATCTTCTTACGACCTGAAATAGGTGTAGAAACTTCTTTGGAATATTCCATGCCAAATTTTTTTAATAACTCCCTGTAATATTTTTATTAAGATAGAAAAATATATCTTTAATACCCCAACATTTTATGGTATGCCTCTTTTTAAATTTAAACTATTTGATAAATTACATTATAAGAATAATGAGCTCAAAATAACAATTACATTATTTAATAGTCATAGTTATCACTTAGTTGTTGTAATAGAGAGAACAAATGAGATTAACTAAATTATGAAAATATAGTTTAAAAATGTTTATAAAATGAATAAATTAGTTAAAAATTAATTATTAATTTAAATAAAAACCAATTGAATATAAAGGATGTGTTTTTTTTATAAAAAACTATTTTTGTAACCGTAACGAAAATTTATCTTAATAAATTAAATTAATCACTATTGGTAATGTATATTAATAAAATTTATATTTTATATATCCAATTAAATTATTTTAAATACATAAAAATAAGTTTACCTAGATTAATATAAAAATAAATTCAAAATTTCACATAAAAATTTATATTTTTCTAAAGGCTGTTTTGTTTCCTTTTAATGATGCACTTCTTTTAAATCTAGTTTTTTTAAAAGTTTAATAAATTATATTTGAAAAAATAAATTTATTATTTAAAATTAGAATATTAAAATTTACTTTTCTTTATTTTTTATTATTTTTATGATCAGTTTCATGTTTTGATGAATATTGAAAATACCAATTCATAATTGAAAACAAAATTTTCATCTATATAATTTTAAGTGTTAAATTATATTTTTATTGATTTTAAATTATAATTAGATCAATTTTACATCATTTAATCCAATTTAGGTAATTTTAATTAATTTAACATTGAATATGGATAGAAAAACATTTCAATCTTTTGAACGTTTTCACTTTAATAACCCGTTTTCTCACCTTGTCAACGAGATTAATTTTAAATTAATTTTGGCCAATTCTATATTTTTTATTTTAAAAAATGTATTACATATTTGGAATAATAATTTCCAAATTTAGTAATTAGGTCCCTTTTTTGTACAATATGAATAGTAACTTTAGTAATTTTAATTACTATGGTTATGGGTAAATCAGGTAATTAAGGGTAAAAATAATATTATAAATATTATAAAATTACAAAAACACTTGTCTTGATTTTATTAGATGAGTAAATTTTGATAAAAATAATCCTTGGAACCATTTTATGAGCTCTTTGAGCCACTTGGACGACTTCAATCTATTTATAATATTTTATTTTAAGTAAAATTCAAAGATGTCATAGTTTTGTATTTAACAAGTTAAATATTTTAATATGTTTATACCTAGGTGATATATTCTACTATAAGTATATTTTGGAAAGATAAAATTTTTATCTTAATCATGGAAATTTATTTTTAATTTTTAAAAAATAAATAATTACCTTAAAGGCTTACACAATGATGATGTATTAATTTTTTAATTAATGGAAATATCAAATAAATGATATTAAAAATATTTAAATAAATATAATTTTAGATAATTAGTGTCATCCATTAATTTTATAGATTACTTTTAAATAACGGGCATATTTTAAATTTTTTTATTAAATGATATATTTTTGTTATGATATTTTAAAAAATTCAAGTAATGAATAGTGTCAAAATTGATATTAATATTATTTTGAAATAAATAATATTTAATTAAATGATATAAAATTCATAAAAATATAAAATTTGGAACACATATTGAGATAAAGTTGAAAATGTCATCCATGACTCATTTATGTGACTTAAACTTGCCCACAAATTATTTTATGTATAATATTATACATGTATGAACTTAATATATGATTTTAGTTGTTTAATAGAAACATTTCCATTAAAATAACTTATATATTATTTAAATAAAAGATATTTACAAAATGTCACTCTCCTTGTATTTAATATCATTTATGTGTCCACATAGTGTCAAAATCAATATAAGAATGAAAATAAATGTCCATTTTGATCCTAAATAAATTATTTTCATTATATATTTTTTTTAATTTTTATAAATTATATAATTACAATAAATTCTTCTATAATTCTAATACAGTATTTATCCAATCAATAGAAAAATAAAATAAATTAATTTAAAAATATTAATTTTGATATATTTGGTATTAATTAATGTGAATAATTAATTTTATGATTATATAGGATATATTATATATGTTTTAAATAATTATATTATAATTAATACTTTTTATTGATGTATTTGAATTCAAATTAAATGAATTGTATCAAATTTGACAATAATGATATTTAATTGAATTTATATTTTATTAAATTATTTAAAAATAAAAAAACGTTACATAATCATAAATGGAATAATATATGGTCTAACATGTATTAAAATATTAATTTATATGCCATTTTTAATTATTTGGGTCTAGAATATTCTTATTAAATTTTAATATTTTAAGGATTTCTGAAAGTTTCCCGTACTTAAATTATAAAAGGAAACCTCCTAACTCACTTCCTCACACCAATTTGAGCCATGAATATCGACAAAAACATGCCATTTTATCTTATAAAAATAATTATTTATGTTATATGTGTTATGTTCTTTTTAAAAGACCTACCCTAGATTACTTTAGAAGAGATTAAAGGAAGCCTACCGAAGAAGAGGTAAACATATTTGTCAACTCCTTCAGGGATTTTTATTCTTATACATTATATTCATGAGTTATTTCCATTATAGAGGAATAAATATAGTATAATATATATTTTGAGATGTTATTTTTACTATGAGACAACCATATTCAATTTTTTATCCATCATTTGAAAAATGAAAGCACCGCTCATGTGTATGTACGACCTACTGTCTCCACACCGTGGTGTAATTTGTTTTTCATCACCACTTTACTTTTATGGGTATAATGATGAAAATAATATATATATATAGTATTTATGAAATGATATTGATTCTGGAAAAATTAATATACCATCCAATTCCTTATGCTTTCACTATTAAATGAATGATATCATTGCTCGTACGTACGTATGGCTTACTATCTCCACGCTACGATGAGATAAATTTACCATGTTCAACAATAAATTATGATTATAAAACTGTATATAATAAATAAATATTATATATATGACCTTAATATCATTAAAGGGATGATAACACTATATCGTATGCACAAAAACTAAAACTTACACAACAAAAGATGTATACAAAAATGAAGTAGTTAACACCCGAAACAAGGCAAATAATAAAATATTATTAACAAGAAGTTAATAAAATAATATAAGTGTATAATATAATATATAATAAATATGAAAACGGTTCTTTAATAATTCAATAATATGCTTTAAACCATTATATCTTAGGTTGAATCACATACAACCAAACTGAAGTATGAGGTATAGGTTTTCTCATCTCACTTTTACTTCTGTGAGGTATATGTATTATTCACCACTTATTTATTGTGTGTGGTGTATTCGTACCAAACTTTGATATATCATATCATTAATCTTATTATATTCATGTTATTAAATTTTTAAGTTGATAATTTTTACTTTTATGGGGCATAAGATTAGGCTGATTACAAGTGGTAAGATATTTCTTAACTCAATTTTCATTCATTTGGTTAAAATTATTTTTAATTGATTATGTGATGATAAGGTTATGTGTGAAATTACTTTTTATTATCAACTATTTTATATACACTTGTTTTATTTTTATTTATAGTGAATAAACATTATTGATCCATTTGATTGACGAAATGATCTTTATAAGGGACTTAATCTCAATCACCTTTCATTGTGGCATATTTTGATGTTATACACCCACCTTATTTTACGAGGTTTATATACAACCCCTTTGACATATCATATCATTTTAATTTGATTTATTTTTTTTAAATTCTATTCCTTCACGAGGATTATTATCTAAATGTTTCAAAGTGGTATAGGTTACTTTGATTTAATCAATTATTCGATATATAATGAATGATTTGGACATGAAATAATGGGTGGGGAACATATATATAAAATCCTCTAAATGCATTGATAGTATCATGAGATGAATAATGTGGCCAAATTAAATGGTGTTTTACCTATAAATATTAAACTACATTGTGAAAGTTATTTATAGTAGTGATTCGTGTGCAATATACATGACACCCAATAATTAAGCATTTAATTAAGAATTAAGTTATTAATATCCATTGGATTTTCACTATAACAAAATATATATATGAATTTAATTCTTATTTTATTGAGTAAATGGAATGTGTGATCAGTTAATTACCTTTCCATGTTAACTATTATCATTGATTCATTATTTCTTCTATTGTACTTAACCCTTTCTGAGAATTGGAGTTCACTCTTATTTTGTTTCATTTCCTCAAGTTATGAAGAAGATATATTTTAATGAGTTTTAGGGATGAATTTTATTATATTTTGATATTTATTATGTTTTGTGTCTTTTAATAATGTAAAAGGGGTATCATGTATTTAATCATGTTTTCCAAAACTACTAAACTATTAAATCCTCCATGATGTGATTCCTTATTATCATTCCAATGTAATAAAGTAAGGCATCAGCTCTGGGCTTCTAGGGTTAGGTTTATTACAATACTTATCCTTATATCACACTTGTAAACCTAGAAAGAAAGTTAATTCTATAATCATTGAACATTTTTTTTCATTTATTCATAAAATTCTTTATAAGAATTTTCTCTATCCCCTATAAAAAATATGTTTTCAACATAAACAATAAAAATCAAGGAACATGAGTTAAAATCATTCATTTATAAGTTGATTTTAACTTTCCATTTAGAAAAATTCAAAAATTTTAAGCAACTATAGATTTTGGAGAACGTTTCACATGGATCTTATTTCAAACCATATAAGTTTTTCTTCAACTTACACACCATGATTTCATCTTTATCATGTAAATTTTGTAACAATAATGTGCAACCACTAAAAAAACAATCTAGTAGTTTCCAATCTCACAAAGAGGGAAAAATTTTCTTCAATACACACACCTTCCACCTATTAATACCTTTTACAAAAAAGTAGAACTTTATTTATTTAAACTTACCCTTTTTTATTCAGCTTTTTTATGAATATACCTTTTATTCCTATAACATTCTTTCGTTCTAGTTGTGAACAAGTTCCCATGTGTCATTTTTATCTATCCGATCCAACCCTTAATTCATAGAATATACCAATTCTTTATGTTTAACTATCTTTGAAACTGTTCTAGTTAAACCTGTGAGAGAAGTGATGTTTAATTATCTATATCAACTTTCTTTAGTTTGAATGAGATATTTATGATTTCCATTAACATTTTCAAATTCAACCTATTTTTGTTGGGTATTAAATTTGATATTTTTTCATATTTTACTTTCCTCATCACAAAATTCTTCTGAATCTTCATGTACCTATTTTGTCACACATTCATCTTCACTTTTTTTATTCTTATTGGATCTCTTCAAGTTATCTTCCTCAAAATTCTCAATAAAATTTGTTAAGGAGGTTAGATTTTCAGTAACCTTGACATCATAATAACTCAATAAATTTTATAAAAATTTAATAAAACAATTATAACTTCTTATGTAGGATTAATATACCATAAATTTTTTTTCTTCAACCATTTCATCAAATTGTACAAGATCTAGATTTTTGATCTTACTAATCAAGGACTCCAAAAAACCTTGAAATATTTCACTGAAGGTTTTTTTGTTATACCACATTTCTTAAGAAGTTATGTTTTATTCTATCCTTAATAAAAACATATTTTATACGTGTATATCATTACTAAAAACTTATCTAAAAAACATATAAATTTTATACTCAGGGAATATACTTCTTCCTATTTCTATTAAACTTATTTTTCCCTCTCTACCACTCTATTTTGTTGAAGTGTATATGAAAAACTAAATTAATGTTTGATTATATACTTATTTATATACGACTTTAAATCATTACTTGCGTACTCCTTTATTTTATTATTTCTGAAATTTAGTATATAAATACCCATTTCTCTCTTAACATCTCTTCTGAAATATTTGAACATCTCTACAGCCTATGATTTGTGCTTCATAAACAATATGTTGGTCATCCGAGTGAAGTCATAAATAAAAGTGATAAATTAAATATCTCATTTATTTGATTTACACCTCATCGACAAAAAAATATCAGATTGAAAAGCTCATATGTTTTGGTGGATTGGATTTAAAATTTCTTATGTTTTTCACTAACAATATTCCATTTATGACATGTTATGAAAAAAACATCATCTTTACTATTTGTAATTATAACATTTCTTATAGTATCAACTTTAGAGACTTTAATCAAAATATTTTGACCAAGGTTCCAAATTCTTTATTATCACACATTATTTTCACCCTCAACACTCAAATAATATAAATTTCAAGGTTCTCTAATTTGAAAGAGATTTTAGTTGGTTCTTTCTACCATGGTAATAATTTTACCATATTATAGACTTCTTATGTTATATGAATATATCCCAAATATCACTTCCTTTATATCATCATAACTTTTTTTACACTATTTAAGTTGTTATTTTTCCCATCAATATCTAAAAATTCTTTAGATTTTATTTTTTGAGCTTTGATCTCAACTTTTATAATTACTTTGTGTTGGTCAGAGTGGATACTCAAGAGGGGGGTGAATTGAGTTCCAATTAAAATTTCTTATAAAAACTTTTAGGATTAAAATCCCCCAATTTAAAATGGACCAGTCAATTAAGGCAGTAGATATATAAGTGACTTATTTTTCAACCGGTTTCTGAAAGGGTGATTACTCCTCAGTTGAATCAGTATGAGAACTAATTCGAATTTTGAAACAAGTTTACTAAAAAAATCAGATATACACACTAACTAGAACTGACTATCAGAGTGAATGTAAAAACAAATTTCTGTCTTTGAAAATATAAGCACAGCGGATAAATGTAAAAAAGAGTAAAGGAAAGATGAACACAACAATTTAAACAAGAGGTTCAGTCTTAAGACAAGACCTAGTCCTCTCCACTTAGTGATAACCTTCAACCATGTAATTATATTAAAAGTGATACACAGCCTGTATCGGGCTTTACAACAGTTTTCAAAAACATTCCAGGTTTTGCAACCTCTACCACAGTTCTACATGGGAAAATAAACTACCAAGTCACACAATGCTTCTTCCACAATTATACGTGGGAAAAAAATTTAAAGATAGTTTGGTATGGGGATTTTCAGTATCCCTCAGTTCAAGCACAAGAGTCAGTGTGTGTAACACAAACACACTGTTCACAAATGTAAATTATTTAGACATAGTAGAGATAAAGATAGTAGGAATGAGTTTTTAATGCTCTGTTGTGTTGGTAGATCAGCTCTGGACTCGTTGGAATGAATGAAATGATTTTTGGTCCTTCTCTGCAAGTTGACTCCAAAACAGAGTGTCGCAGCTTCCAGACTTCCAGATTTAAAGATGATCATCTTCTTGGGTTTGAAGATATTTGCAGCACACCATGAAAAATTGAAGGATATTCTTTCAATTGATCCTTTTGAAGCTCTGTGTTCTTCTGAATGAGTGCTTGAGGGTTCTTCTTGAGATTGTGTATGGTTCTCTCTTATGAGTGTTCTGTGTATATTCAAATATATCCATGCCACTTTTCTTGTTTCTGTATGTATTGGACTAGAAGCTCTGAATGTCTCTCTCTTATATATATACTCTTTTCCAGTTCAGACTTTTCTCTTTTGGTTCAGCAGGGGCTGGCAGGAAAAATGTTTCAACCACGTGTGGTCTTCCTCGTACATCGTACTATTTCCTAATATACCTACAAATAGAATTAAATAATGTCAGGTGTATCAATTTTTCCAGAAATGACCATTATAATAGTATTAATAAAATTGATAAAGAAGAGAATAGAATATCATTATACTGATAGCAGATGCATGTCACATGGTAGACTTCAACTATGGTCTTTCCAACTATGGACTTCATCGGTAGATTATTCAACAGTAAGCTTCATCGGTAGGCTCTTTGTCTGTAGGCTTGTAATGGTAGCTGTTACTCTATGTAATAGTAGCTCCTCATCAGTGGAATTTGAACAACAGTCGACTATCTTTACAATAGGAGTTGTCCAGTAGTAGCCTTCTACTAACGGTAGACTTGTCCAACTGTAGGCTTGAACAGTGAGGTTCTCAATAGAATACTTGAGAAAGAGTCTGACAGTGAACTTCTAACAGAAGATTTGTCATAGTAGTGACCTTGTGAAGTTAACTCTTTGTCTGTGATCTTTGATAAGAAGATCATCGGCAGACTTGCGACAATAACCGTGTACCGGTAGCTTCCAATAGTGAATGTAAATCTTCAACGGTGATATTATTGCATCAGTGACTTAGAGTGACAGTGAGCTATAACAGTGACTTTGAACAGAAGGCTCTTACCAGTAGCCTTTAACAGTGAACTTATATTTAGATAAATATAAATTGTAAGCTGATGCAGAAATGTCCTGAGTCTTAAGAGTATACATTGTTGAGGATAATATAATTATAAATATAGATTAAAAAGATAGTAACTGACTTTATATATCATGATCAATATTTAAACATGATTTGAGATTATCAAAACAGGTGAGTCCAACAATCTCCCCCTTTTTTATAATCAAAAATTATGTCAATGTGTATTAAAGATAGATGTCATATATAATACGGTTATTAACCTAAGATAAAAGTCTCATGTACCAGAGATTAATAAGAGTGTAAAACCATAAAATATTGGCACATGGAATCATAGAGAAAGGAAGATAGGATTAAACATAGAATTATAGTAGTATATTAGCACATTTCTCCCCAATCACATGATTATTCTATAATTAGCATGGTATTTCTAAAATTAGCACAATATGTCTCCCCCTTTGTGATTAGAAAAAAGAAGCAAAAATAGAGAGAACATAGAAAGACTGTATTAATGAAATTACATTACATGAACCAAAAAGAATACATAGTCCCTATCAAAAGACATAAACATACTCAATCCACATCATCCATAGTTAAGGGGTATTTTCCTTTGGAAGAAGAAGATGAAGGAGGAGATGGTGGATCAACAGGTTTAGGAAGGGATGTAGGAATGACTGGAGGGGCAACAACATAAGATCATGTTGGTCTATAGTGGGTAGCTCACTGAGGGATCAGTGGAGTAAGGCTCTTGATAGCTTCAGAAGGAGACATGGTGGAAGAACCCCTGGGTTTAGATGCAGGTAAGACAGGAGGTATGGTGACAGGGGTGCAGTCCACATGGACAAAGGGTAGAAGGAGGTTTCTGAAATCCATAATAATGCTTCCTCCTCTTTCCATAGCAGATAAAAAATAATCTTTATTCTCCAAAAACTTATCCAAAGCAGGGGTCAATTCTCTTAGCTTGCTGACCTGCTCCTTGAATGCCTGAGTCACTGGAGGCAGATTCATATTCTCTATCAAGATCTTGAAGTGGTTGGTCATTTGATGCATGGTATAGACCTTCTTAAAGTAAGAATATACCTTATTATTAATCGACTCTTGAGAAGTAGTAGCTGCCTACAAGTGGTCACGAACCAAACTGCTAACTTCCCTAGTGGTAGCAAGTATCTGAGAATCAGAGGTGCCACTAGGACTAGCCTTAGCAAGATCTTCCTAGATCACAGTTCTGATCTGGTCAAAGTTCACAGAGGAGCTAGATGAGGGAAGGGGTTTGACCGAGAAGGATACTGTCTCTTTGAAAGACTATGTCTAGTTACTAATCACCTTCTGGACAAGTGCATCTTGACTATTCATATGTTCTTTGAATTATTTCTTTAAAGCCTCAAAAACTTCCACAAACTTCTTGACTACTTTGTTGATATATCTAATCTTAGCATTCACTTGGTTTTGAGAACTGCTCATGGAAGTCAATGAAGTAGTTGATTGTCTTAGAGAAACTACAGCTCCTATCCAACTTTCAATTTGAGTATGGTAGACTTTAACTTCATCCATCATTTCTTTCACTGGACCAGACACAACACATCCCAGAGATAGCTCCAGGGATTGATCCACACTCCTCAGCTCTTCAACAAGACTATTCTTCAAATCTGCTACTGATTGTCTCACTGCCTATTTCATTTAATCTTTCAAAGACTCAAGGTCCTCCTTAGTTGCCAAATTGTCAGCCATAACTACTGGAAAACTTTTAGGTAGGATAACAGAATCCCTTTGGGGCTGGTCTTCCTCATCAGAATCTCCATAATTGAGTCCAAGTACCATGTACCCTAGATCTGATGACCATCCTTCGATGTCATAAAGCACAGAAACTGAACCAAGATGCTCCCCCTCACTTAGATCTCTCTCCTGAGGAAGCTAATCTATCTATTCTGCTCTAGGTAACTCCACAACCTCCTCTGCAACTCCTGTAGATTCAACAACCGTTTGCTCAGTTAGTTCAATAGTAGGGTGAGTCTTATCCTTCTTTGAGTCATCAATGACTTCCATAACAATGGAAGTAGATGCCACTCCTGCTTCCTGACCAGACACTATCTTGTCTGTACTATCTATCAGAGGGCTCAAACTGAGCTCTTCTTCTTCAGTGTTCTCATCATTAGTTTCAGCAACATCCTCCTTACTTTTATCCTTATCACCATCCTCCTTTTACTGATGAGAAAAATAATCTGACTCGGTAGCCTAATCCTCTTCATAGGTTTCCTTGACAATATTCTAATATGCTTCTTCTTTTTCTTCAGTGGTCTTAGTATCAATGTCCTTTAGAACAATCTCTCTTCTTGACAGTTCTTTTGGAGGGCTAGCTGCTCTGAAAGCTACTATCCTTACAGGACTATGAGGCAAATCAGGATTACTCCCATCATCAATGGGGGTGTTTTCTCTTTGAGGGTCCACAACTCCTTCAGCCTCCTCATCATCTGAATAAGTCGGTTCTGGCTCATCCAGCTTCAGGCCTGGAACTCTCTTGTCTTTTGGCCTAGTTGGATGAGTAGTAGGATCAAAATTTTCATACACCTTTCCTTCATCATTCACCCATGTCCTCTTCCAGGTATTCCAGCTAATTTTCATGAATTTGAAAATCACCTTGGAGATACAGACACTGTTCTTGGTCACTATCATCTCTTCTTGATTTCCAGCCACACCCTTTACCTTTAGCATTACCGAAATAATCCTGGAATGAAATAAGGCATTGGATTTTGATATTGCCTTATTCATATCCTCCAATTGTGCCATCAGTAACCTACATAGGTTAATCTTCTTTCCATGCTTCAGTAAGTACATCAGAAATATGTCTTGGTACTTCAGCACTGCGAAATATCCTCTCCTCAGACTAATTACATGCTGAATGTATTTGAATAAAATCCTGTCTTCTCTATTCATCTTAGGTGCAATTATCCTCCTTGATTTTCCATCTCATTTCAGTTCTTCTAGAGCTTTTTTATATTAAAAAATAGCACTGTCTGGAGGAGCCACTCTAGAGTAGTAATCATATATTCCTTTATGAAGAACTCTCAAACAAACATCCCACTCAGCAGACGAGAAACTGACTTCATTTCCATTAACTCTGGATATTGGCTTATGCACATCATATTCCTCTTTGAACTTCATATATTCATAGAACTCTTTCACAAGATTCGGGGTAGTACGGTCCATTGTTATTGGAAAAAAATTCGGTCCATCCTTGGGCATTTAGTACTTCCATCACTAATGACTTTCTCGACAACAACCATTCTTCACTTAACTCCTTCTCAGCAAAGATTTGTATCTTGGTCAGATGCGGGTTTACAGGTCCCGTCGAGGTATTACTGGTGCCACTGGATTCGGCTCGAGTCCTCTTTTTCCCTGGCGCATCCTCATTGACAGTTAGGGGTCACTTGGTTCTGGCCATAGAGATTGAGAGAGGTTCGAGGGCTCAGGTGAAGGGTTAGGGTTTTGGAATTTCGAGACCAAGGTTCAATATTGGGAGAGGAAGGTGGATTGAAATAAGTTCATTGCATTTGATTTTATCATTTAGGGATTAAAACAAAATAAAATAGAAATAATAAAAAGGAATAAAAAATGTTCGAATTCCCGCAAAAATAAAAACAAACAGCGAGGTATCCAACAGTGAGATGTACCAGTGAGGTACACCGGTGAGGTGCAATAGTGAGGTATAACAGTAAGGTCCAACTATGAGGTCTAATTGTGAGGTCTAACTGTGAGGTCTAACTATGAGGTCTGAATGTGAGGGTTAACTTTGAGGTTTAACTGTGAGGTCCAACAGTGAGGTTTAACTGTGAGGTCCAACAGTGAGGTTTAACTGTGAGGTCTAACAGTGAGGTTTCCTATGCTAAAATTAATCATACCTAACTAATGTTTGATGTAATTTAACCTCTCAGAATTCAAAGGCTTTGTGAATATATCATCCAATTATTGTTCAGTTCCAATGAATTCAAGAGTGATATCACCCTTTTGATAATGATCCCTCAAAAAGTGATGTCTCACATCAATATGCTTTGTCCAAGCATGAGATACGAGATTTTTGGAAATGTTAATAGCACTTGTATTGTCACAAATTATAAAGACATGTTTGAATTGATATCTATAGTCCAGTAAAGTATGTTTCATCCATAGAATTTGAGCACAACAACTACCAGCAGCTATGTACTCAGCTTCGACAGTAGATAATGCAACTGAGTTCTTCTTCTTACTACACCAAGATAATAGTGACTTGCCTAAAATGTGACATGTCCTAGAGGTGCTTTTTCTATCTAACTTGAAACTGGTAAAATCAGCATCAGAATAACTCAAAAATTCAAATTATTGTCCTTTTGGATAAAATAATCCTAAAATGTGACATGTCCTAGTTGGTTTGATCTAATGGTTCTCCAGTTTCATCAGCATCCAACTTAAAAGTGGTACTCATAGGTGTGTCACTACCTTTACTACCATCCAAAGAAAAACATTTGAAAAGATCCTTAATATATTTAATCTGATTCAAAACAATTCCATTTTTATTTTGAAAGATCTGAAATCCAATGAATAATTTGAGTTCTCCCATTAAACTCATTTCAAACTCATTTTGCATCATTTTTGAAAAATCAACACATAATGAATTTTTAGAAGATCCAAAAATAATATCATCCACATAAATTTGTACTATCAAAAAATATTTAGAAATCCATTTAATGAAAAGTGTAGGATCAACTATCCATTTGGTAAAACCTTTTGAAATAAGAAAAGAGCTGAGCCTATCATAACATGCTCTTGGATCTTGTTTTAAGCCATATAAAGATTTAGATAGTTTAAAAACATTATTGAAAAAATGGGGATTTGTAAAACCAGGAGGTTGTTCAACAAATACATCCTCAACTATATACCCATTTAGAAAAGAACTTTTAACATCCATTTGATACATTTTGAAATTCAGATGAGCTGTATATGCAAGTATTATCCTAATGGCTTCTAGTCTAGCTACAGGTGCAAAGGTCTCATCGTAGTCTATTCCTTCTTCTTGACTATATCCTTGTGCAACTAGCATAGATTTATTTCTAACTATATTCCCAGACTCATGTACTTTGTTTCTAAACACCCATTTAGTTCCTATGGTCAAAGGGTCCTTAGGACTTTCCACTAATTCCCAAACTTTGTTTTTTTCGAACTAATTTAGTTTTTCTTGCATAGCCATTACCCAAAATTCATCATTGATTGCATCATTAATATTTTTGGGTTCAAGCTGTGAAAGAAAAGATTGATGTTCAAACTGGTTTCTTAGAGAAGCTATAGTTTGTGTTCCTCTATTTAAATTGCCTACAACAGCATCTAGAGGATGATTCTTAAGAGTCCAAATACCTCTAGTAAGGGTTGAACTAGAGTCTTAATTGTTGTCTATTGGTTCAGAATCAATAGGTGTAGATTCTGGAAAATTTTCAGAACCAGATACTTTTACAGGGGATTCACTATTTTTATCATTAAAGTTCAGATTTGACAAATCTTCCTCAAGATGTTCAAGAGAGGTTTTAGGCTCATGTGGATCAGTCTCATCAAATTTGATATGAACGGATTCTACCACATATTTGTTTTTCTTATTGAACACTCTATATGCTTTACTTGAAATAGAATAACACAGGAAAATTCCTTCACCACTTTTGGGAGAAAATTTTTCAAGATTATCTTTAGTAATAAGAATAAAGACTTTGCAACCAAAAAATCTAAAATAATTAACCTTAGGCTTCCTATTATTCCAAAGTTCATAAGGGGTCCTTTTTAGAATAGGTCTAATTAAAACTCTATTGATAATGTAACAATCTTTATTTACAACTTCAGCCCAAAAATAAATATTGAATTCATAATCATTAAGAATAGTCCTTGGAATTTCTTGAAGGGTCCTATTTATCCTTTCTATAACACTATTTTGTTGAGGTGTCCCAGGGGAAGAAAATTTGTGATTATAGCCATTGTGTGAGAAGTAAGATTCAATCTGATGATTCTCAAACTCACGACCAAGATCACTTCTCAGGGTTTTAATCTTAAGTCCACTAAGGTTTTCTACAGACTTGGAATATTTGACAAAGTAGGAACAAGATTCACATTTGTGAGCTAGAAAGTATACCCAAGTATACATAGAAAAGTAATCTACAAGAACATAAACATATTACTTCCCATTTAGACTTGAAACTCTTGATGGTACAAATAAATCCATGTGAACCAACTCAAGTGGTTGAGAAGTTGAAACTTCTTTCTTTGGTTTGAAAGAAACTTTGTGTTGATTTCCCTTTTGACAGGGATTACACACTATATAATTTGAGAATTCTAATTTAGTTAGGTATATAACTAAACATTTCTTAGATAGCTTCCTAAGTGAGTGAACATTACAGTGTCCTAACCTTATATGCCACAACCAAGATTATTTATGAAAATCATTTAAATAAGAAACATTTTGTTTGGCTAAGGAGTTTAAATCAACAATATATACACTCTCATTTCTACATGCAGTGACAACTAGATCATTTTTTGAATTAAAAACATTGCATGAATCATTTTAAAATTTAAAATTAAGGACATCATCACATAACTGAGATATGCTAAGTAAATTATACTTTAATCCATCAACAAAAAGTACTTTAGAAATTAATATTGTATCATGGTTACCAATCTAGCCTAAGATGATGATTTTTCTTTTTGAATTGTCACCAAAGGTGACATGCCCACCATCAACTTTAATTAGACTCTTGAAGAAAGAGTAGTCTCCTGTCATATGTCTTGAACATCCACTGTCCAAGTACCATAGGGTCTTACATGAACTCTTTAAGAAATTTCCCTACAAAACAGTTTAAACATGGGATAATTTTGGTACCCAGATCTTCTTGGGTCCAGAAAGGTTATCCAATAAAACTTTGGGAACCCATATTTTCTTTATAGATTTTATAAAATCAAAAAACATATTTTGAGTTATAAATACTTTGTTCGGTCCTTTAGAAAATTTTTTCTCAAAAGATGATCCAGAATTAGCAGTGAACTCTCCAGATTTTGGAACAAATTTGGTTTTTCGAATTTGTCTCTATCCAGGCTGATATCCTAGACCAGTTGTATATTTTGGAGGAATATGTTTTCCTAGAAACTGTGTCAAGGTATCCCTACCAGCAGTGAACTTCTCAATATCCTTTCTTAATTGTTCATTAGATAATTTGAGCTGAGTGTTCTCTTTCAACAATTGAGCATTCTTTTCTTTTTCTACACTTCGATCTGTTTTAATATTAATAGTCAAGGCATGCAGTTTCTTCAAAGATTTATATTTATCTTTTAGTTCATTGTAGGTATCTTCCAGCATATTGCAATATTCTAACAATTCATCCTTAGACATATTTTCATCATTATATGAATCACTATTATTTCCAGAATAATAATCATTTAGAACAGGGGAAATAAGTACCTCAGATATGTTAGTCATGAAGCACATGTTGGCATGATTATTTTCAGAATCAATAGCTTCTGATTCACTTGTGCTGTCTTCCGAAGCAGTCCAGGTTTCTTTCATGGCTTTTGTTGTACTTCTTGTCCTTATAGTCATATTTCTTTTTGAATTTTAACTTCAGACAGTCAGCCTTGATGGGCCCTTTCCTCTTGCATTCATAGCAGACTATATCATCTTCCTTATCATATTTATTCCAATCCTTTTTCCACTTACCTTGTTGATCATACTTACCCTTGTAGTTTGATTTTCTAAAAAACTTTTTCTTCCTATAGAGATTCTTAAATCTCTTGGATATTTGATCCATTTCTTCATCACTATATGAATATGAATCTTCACTAGTTGAACTTTTAGTAGGTACATGTATTTTCTCCTTGTCTTTTCTCTTTGAACTAGTAGACTTGAATGCCACATATTTTCTTTTGGGTTCATCATCTTCTTCTTTGTTCACCTTCAGTTCCTCTTCATAAATCATTAGTTTACCAATAAACTCCTTAACAGGTAGCTTGCTAATGTCACATGATTCTCGGATAGACACATAAGTTCCTCTCCATCTGTCAGGAAAACATCTCAATATTCTCATGATCTGCTCCTTTTATGGAACAACTTTTCCCTGTGAACTCATAGTGTTGAAAATATCATTAAACCTAAGGTACATGTGAAAAATGGGTTCATCAGGTCTCATCTTAAAATTATCATATTTAACAGTATAAGTATTTAATCTCATTTCCTTCACATTGGTTATTCCTTCATGAGAAACAGCCAAGGTGTCCCATATTTCATGAGCTGTTTTACATGCATAAATTCGTTTAAATTCATCATATCCTAAAGAGTAGTAAAGGTCATTCATAGCTTTACACTTATTGTTATAGTCAGACTTTGTAGCATCATACCAGGTAGATCTAGCAGTTTTGGGGATCTCATATTCTGATTCTATAGAAGACCAAATATCAAAACCAATACTTTCCAAATGAATTTTCATTTTAATTTTCCATTGAGCATAATTCACACCATTAAAGAAAGGTGGCCTGTTAGTAGCAACACCTTCTATTCTATTTTCCATAACTAGATTTTAGAGAATATATTAAAGAGATAAAATTTAGAAGTAACAGAAATTTAAGATCTTTAAGATAAATCTAAAATCACAGCTTGAAAAAACAGAGAGTTTGAAAACCTTGTATATAAAGATGTTGCCTCTGATACCAACTATTGGTCGGAGTGGATACTCAAGAGGGGGGTGAATTGAGTTCCAATTAAAATTTCTATTAAAAACTTTTAGGATTAAAATCCCCCAATTTAAAACGGCCTAGTCAATTAAGGAAGTAGATATATAAGTGACTTATTGTTCAACCGGTTTCTCAAAGGTTGATTACTCCTCAGTTGAATCAGTATGAGAACTAATTCGACTTCTGAAATAAGTTTACTAAACAAATCAGATATACACACTAACCAGAACTGACTATCAGAGTGTATGTAAAAACAGATTTCTATCTTTGAAAATATAAGCACAATGGATAAATGTAAAATAGAGTAAAGGAAAGATGAATACAACAATTTAAACAATAGGTTCAGTCTTAAGACAAGACCTAGTCCTCTCCACTTGGTGATCACCTTCCACCAAGAAATTATATTAGAAGTGATACACAACCTCTATCGGGCTTTACAATAGTTTTCACAAACTGTCCAGGTTTTGCAACCTCTACCATAGTTCTACGTGGGAAAATAAACTACCAAGCCACACACAGATTCTTCCATAGTTATACATGGGAAACAAATGTAAAGATAGTTTGGTATGGGGATTTTCAGTATCCCTCAGTTCAAGAACAAGAGTTAGTGTGTGTAACACATACACACTGCTCAAAAATGTAAAGTATTCAGACACAGTAGAGCTAAATATAGTAGGAATGAGTTTAGAATGCTCTGTTGTGTTGGAAGATCAGCTCTGGACTCGTTGGAATGAATGAAATGATGTTTTGGTCCTTCTCTGCATGTTTACTCCAAAACAACGTGTCGTGACTTCCAGACTTCTAGATGAAAAGATGATCAACTTCTTGGGTTTGAAGATCTTTGCAGCACACCACGATAGCTTGAAGGATATTATTTTAATTGATCCTTTTGAAGCTCTGTGTTCTTCTGAATGAGTGCTTGAGGGTTTTTATTGAGATTGTGTATGGTTCTCTCTTATGAGTGTTCTGTGTATATTCAAATATATCCACGCAACTTTTCTTATTTCTGTATGTATTGGCCTAGCAGCTCTGAATGTATCTCTCTTATATATATAGTCTTTTCTAGTTCAGCTTTTTCTCTTTTGGTTCAGTAGGGGCAGACGGGAAAATTTTTTCAACCACGTGTGGTCTTTCTCATACATCATACTATTTCCTGATATACCTGCAAATAACATTAAATAATTTCAGGTGTATCAATTTGTCTAGACATGACCGTTATAATAGTATTAATAAAATTGATAAAGAAGAGAATAGAATATCATTAGACTGGTAGTAGATGCATGTCAAATGGTAGACTTCAACTGTTGTCTTTCCAAATGTGGAGTTCATCAGTAGGTTATTCAACTTTAAGCTTCATCGGTAGGCTCTTTGTCTATAGGCTTGTAATGGTAGTTGTTACTCTATGTAACAGTAGCTCCTCATTAGTGGACTTTGAACAAAAGTAGACTATCTCGACAGTAGGAGTTGTCCAGCGGTAGCCTTCTACTAACGGTAGATTTGTCCAACTGTAGGTTTGAACAGTGAGGTTCTCAACAGAAGACTTGAGAAAGAGTCTGATAGTGAACTTTTAACAGAATCTTTGTCATAATAGTGACCTTGTGACAGTAAATCTTTGTCTGTGAGCTTTGATAAGCAGATCATCGGTTGACTTGTGACAGTAACCGTGTACCGGTAGCTTCTAACAGTGACTATAAATCTTTAACGGTGATCTTCTAGCATCAGTGACTTAGAGTGACAGTGAGCTATAATGGTGAAATTGAATAGAAGGCTCTTACCAGTAGCCTTTAACTGTGAACTTATATTTAGATAAATATAAACTGTAAGCTGATGCAGCAAAGTCATGTGTCTTAAGAGTATACATTGTTGAGGATAAGATAATTATAAATCTATATTAAAAAGATTAGTAAATGACTTAATATATCATGATCAATATTTAAACATGATTTGGTATTATCAAAATAGGTGAGTCCAACACTTTGATTTCTTAAGAACTATCATTTCCAAAAGTAACTAATCATCCATAATAATTTTCAACATCTTTCAAGATCTTTAAATCACCAATAATTCATGAGGAATAACCAATATCATGAGTCTATGGTTTTTTCCATTTTCTTTCTTTCAGCGTTGTCTCAATAAAAATTAACTTTATTTAATTTTCTTATTTATAACTACTGTTTATTTCATCACATAAGAAAATTATCCTGGAAGAGTTTTTGTAAATTATTTAGCAATGTTACCAGCCTGGCCACACATTTTATATTCATCATCTAAGAAATAAAATTGGATTTTCATTATAAATTTTTTAACATCTTTAGATTTTGATTTTCCTACATCCTGTAATTTAGGAAAATTACCCACTTTGCATATATTCTTTCTCCCACTAATTTTATAACTAATTTCAAGAAGAGAAATATTATTCCAAAAATTATAATATTTGTGGAAACAAATTCCACATCACCAACAATATCCACATAATCTCAATCTTCTATAGAAATATGATCTTTAACTATAGTCTTCTTATCGAGGTTCGTAACATCTTTTTATTTTTGTTTCCTCCTAGTATTGGGAAAATTTCATATGGGGGTAGTTTTATGTTTTTTTTGATTTTATATATTTCTATTATCCTTTATAAACCTAATATTTCATATATTTCTTCTTAACACCTTCATAGTTAGTAAAATTAGATAATTTTTTATATTTAGTGGGTGAATATTTCACCTGATTCTTAAAAAGAGAATTCTCAATAGATTGAGATGATTCAACTTTTAAATCTAAATCCTTATTGAATTTTTTTCACCTTTCTTAAGGAAATTTGAAGATCTATAATCTTGGATAGTTTTTTAAAAACGTCATCTTCCTTGGAAATAAATTTCTTACCAAGATCTTCCACCATATTTCTTTATTCACAAATTTTTGGTTTGAGGTTTATAACATCTTCAATATAATAATAATATTATTTAAGAACATATATATATCATTTATTATTCATTACAATCTATTTATTCATCATTATGTTATCATCTTTGATTTTTTTTATCAAAAAATTACACATGTTTTGATATCAGCTGATATTATCTATAAGTTTCTTCACCTCCAGCTTAATTATTTTATGAATATTCTATTTTATAAAAAATTTAAAATAATGTTATAAAATTTTATATTTTATCATATTTTTAGGAATTATTTTAAGTAGATTCATTTTTAATTTTCTTACTCAATGTAATTAGTTTTTTTCTACTGAACGTTTTCTTACCACAAGTGCACTTCTTATCTTCCACATAATTTTTTTCCATTTATTCCTTTATGTTTTTTATTTAAAATGATCCCCATGTTCACCAAATTTATTCTTGTGTAAATTAATAATAAAATGAACAATTATTACACCCTCAAAACACATGATTGGAAGTTTTCCTCTATAATTTTATCTACCCCTCTGATAGATTTTGGAGATAATAGACATGCTCTCTTTATTCATTTAATTATCTTATTTTTTTTTCAAATAACTGATAAAAAAATATTTAATATCTAATATTTTTAACTTTCTCATAGCCTCAAAATTAATTTCATCCTAGATATTATTTATAAATACCAGATATTTCCCCATCTCATAAGTAAAAAAAGAAAGTTATGAAATCCAAAAAGAGATAAATCATATTTATCTTATAAGGAATAAATTTTAGAGTCAAACCTATGAGGGATGTATCTCATGAGTTTCTTTACACTGGTAAAATATTCCAAGACATCTCTAAATACTCTAATATTGCACATAACTTCATTAAATATGGGAAAATACTCATAAATTTTTTTATCTCTCAATCTAATATATTAAAACCTTCTTCTCTATATTTGGAAGTTGGATTACTTCAATTTTTTATTTCCCTCAATGATACTTTGGAGTCTTTCCCAAGTTTCATTGGCTGTTTTGAGACCCATGACCTTCATAAAAATATTTTCTGGAAAATACATAAGAATAAAATTTCTATCATTCCCATCAAACTCAATGTTTATATTGTCCACAAAGATTATAGGATAATTTTTATCAATAGGTGGAAACCTAATAGTTGTTGCATCAATAACCAACAGAACATGTGCTAGAAGATATCATATCATTCTACTTTTCTATCCACGATAATTTTTCTATCGAAAGTAATAATATCTATCTTGTTGACCAAATTGAAATTTTTCATGATAAGGATGTAATAGGTGAACATTAATACTAATACTAATTGAATTTTCTTAGGATTATTAAACTGCAGGGGGGGGGAGGTTGAATTAGTCGTTGATTTGTAAAAAGTTTAAACATTATAAATTATAACCCCTACAACTTGTTAGATTTATTTTTTTTATCATTTTATCACAATCTCACAATAATATTAAGATAATAAATTATAAAAGGAATATATTATTTATAGGGTTAATTCTTAGTGTGATAACCAACATCCTTGAGATGACCACTCATGTGGGTCTATGTAAATTCATTATTATAAATAAGTGAATACAACGTTGATCTTACTCCAATTAGACCCCTCTGATTCTATGAGTGGATGAGGAAGACCCAAATATGTAAAAATCTTATAGAGATCACCTTCATTGTCCCTTGGAGTTTGAGAAGGAAGACCACATTTTACTGAGAATCTCCCTATGATGACGATTGTGGAGGTTTGGCTAGGGAGGAAAGCTATCCTCGAGGTTCATCATCCTGTTCGAGATCATGCAGAGGTTTTTCAAGTTTACTTACCACCTTTACCTACCCCATACCTATAGTGGGTACATGAATTCTTCCAAATGTATCATTTTTAGAGATACGTGCATGAACCCTTGCACGCCATTGAATGGGGAAATCTAGACATTAAGGATGAAGCCTCCTTTATGGGGAACTTGGTGACTATCAAGGATTGACAGGAGTGGAACTTGTGTGGATGGAACATCACCTTGGATCACATGTTGTGGTAGTATAAGAACGTGCATGGGAGTTCCTAGGAGTGGGATATCTAGATGAGGGATTAGTATCTTGAGATTATTGTTTAATTTTTATTTTTAGGGATGAAAATATTGAAGGTGGAAATGATTTATATACTTAGTTTTTTCCATGTAAGACTTTGAAATATTTACATTTATATTTCTAGAGCTAGGTGTTGACAAAAAGAGTGATCTCAAGGATCAGTGTGCCTAGAATTAATTTTATCAAAATATTAGATATATTTTCAATTATGCACACACAGTTTCTAAATATAGTGATATAACTCTTAAAAAACTCCCAAATCAGAAATATGAGACCACAATTGGGACTACAATATGGTTTTTACCCTAGGCACTACCCAAAATAGGTTGACATGAGGCATTTATAAATCATAGTCATTGGTGGTTTGTTCATTGGATTAATTAATTAATTAATTATTTAATTTATTTATTAATTTTCAACATAATCATAAATTATATAAGAATATATCCATGGATAATTCTCTAGGGTTAGTCTCATAAACCCTAAGAGATTTATGTATATTCCTCCGCTCTTTATATTGGAAAATCATACCAGATAACACCAAACCTCTGGATCAGAGTAGATCAGGATGCAAAGAACGTAAAAACCTACTTCAATCATTGGAGGTCACATTATTCGATGATGAATGATCCAATATATAGGTATAACACATCATTTTTTGGTTTATTCCCTCTTTGATTAAATTGATTAATCAGATCAATCCTCTCTATTGATCTTCACCCATTACAACCTTTTCAGGTACTAAAGTATTGATTAAATTGGATTATTTATTTTGTTTTCTAGCCCTAGATGACCGTTCTTGATATTTGGAAAATATTTCTTGGAAAAAACAATTTAAATAATAGTTCTTATTCTTTTTCCCCAATCTTTATTCATGTTCGTCACCAGTTGGAACCCGCGGTCCTGGTTCAACATTGTCGGGTAGTACCGAGCCCGATCAGACCCTCAGAATCAAAAAGGTTTCATGAACGAGGGACAAATCGATAAACTAGACGATTATATAGTATGTTTATGGTTTTTTTGATGATTTTTCAATGATCTGTGATCAAATAATCAACAGTCTAAGATCTTGAGGCATGGGGGATGAAAAATATATCATCGAGGAATTTCAGAATCTGATTTTTGAAAAACGATGGCCAGAAACTACGATCCTCATCTAGATCCACTATTTTTAATGGATATAGGGATAAAATATAATAGGTGAGTCCAAATTTGTGGCATAGATCACAGATATAAGAATCTATGAAAAAACCAACTACACAACATATACAAGGATGAACACATGACATATAGCCCCTTGGTTGTGTCGACTAGGTTTTTAGGAAATCATAATAATGGAACCATGTGTATCCCTCCTACACGCCGTGTACCTCATCCCCAAGTGGAAAATCCATGTGATGAATCACATGGTTAAGACTTAGTGTGGGAGTACATGACCATGCACATGACCATGTACTGAAGTAAATAAACACGTTCATAAGGAAATGGTCCCACCCTGGATAGATTAGACACAACATATAGTCCACATGCACTCCATGTACTACTATATGGGTTGGGACACACATGAGCCTTAGACCGATTGGTATGGACTCCGTAAGTGCATCCAAGTGACCGGGGATAAAATCAAGGCAGAGGAAAATTTTTGGGGGTACTGTAGCAGCACTGCAGTAGTACTGTAGCAGTACTATAGCTGTTACTGTGTAGTACTGTAGTGGAAACTGTAGCAATCACTGTTTGGAACTGTAGAAACCGGGAATATGCCCCCGTTTAGGCCTTCGGGCCACCGATTTGGTCCCTGAGTCCTTTAAGGCCTTCGGTCCACCCATGCGTTCAGGTTAGTAAGGCCTTAGTTCCACCTCAAGGCCTTTGGGACAACTTTAAGTGCAGATGAAAACCAGCCAACCTACAAGGAACAAGCTCTGCAAGGAGGATGATCAAGGAGGTTTCACCATAGCAGAAGCTAAATGGATTTCAAGAATGAGAGGGTATGGAAACTACCATCGGGAAAATACTGTGCATGCACGGGAATGCCTAGCCGAATATCCATGTGAATCTGGAGAGCTGATTTCATGATGAAGATGCTGGGGAGGAGAAGTTCCAAGTTGTTAGTCTGGGTTGTATGTAATGTTTGAAGCCTATGGGAAATTAATTTCTCTAAGGCCTATGGGCCATGTAATACTTACACCTACGGGCCTTGTAAGAGTTCCAACTCACCCCTTGAAAGGTGGATTATCAAAAATCAATAAAAAAATGAAGGCCTTCGGGCCATTGTAGGTACTATATGGGTTGGGAGCCATGTACTATCTAGGGACACATTTAGGCGGTGGTGTGAGACCACACTCCATGTGAGTCCCCTAAAACATTGTGTACTACTTGGTTCCTTTTGATGAAACTTCATGGATCTATATCTGATTTGTTTAAACTTTGATTTTGGACCAAAAGTAGCCTATCCTTAGTGTTTTTACACATAGAAAGTGATGGTTCCCTCAGTTATGGATTTCAAGATATTATGTGGAATTTTATTGGAATAAAACATGGCTAGGTGATGCTTGATGACATTAGTGATCATACATGATCAGTAGATACTTTCTAAGTGGTACCCTCCAATGGAGATGTGAAGTGGGTCCTTGATGAATTTCTGAGTGGTACCCTCCATTAGAGCTAGGTAGTGGTACTATATGACATTATGAGTGGTTCCCTCTAGTAGAATAAGAAGTGGGTCCTTGAAGACTTTCTGAGTGGTATCCTCTTGAAGAGCTAGGTAACAGGTCCTCAACCAATTTCCCAGTGGTACCCTCTAGTAGATATAGGCACCAGGTCCTTGAAGACATTATGAGTGGTAACCTCCTATAGATATATACAACGGGTCCTTTACGACTTTCATAGTGGTACCCTCTAATGGATATGGGCAGTGAGTGCTCAACGAATTTCGAGTGGTACCCTCCAATAAAGTTAGGTAGTGGGTTCTCAATGACTTATGAGTGGAACCATCCTATTGTACTAGGGAATGAAAAATATAAATAGTGTTTTTGGCCCCTCGACTATGTGGCCCTGTGATGATGTGTGGTTTGACCTGGACGGTTACTTATGAGTACACACCTGAGATACTGGGAGTTGTTGATGGACTTTTAGAACTATTTGATACTCTTATTCTTGGGATGAGAAATGATATGTAGATCTACTTAATCTCTAATTTTAGTTTCTTTTGACTGATAATATATATATATATACCTTATGTATCCATACCATTAGATTTGGCTACTCTCTTTCTATGAGATGAAAATACACACAGGTTATTCCATGGGCTTTCTGTGTTTAGCTTATTACGGTTGAATGAGTATAATCACTTGATATAAGTGGAAAAGACTTGAAGTTTAGTTTATCTACACACCAATTTTGATCCCCTTGTGTTTGAGTGGGGTTACTTTCACTCTTAGTTTGGGTTGATATGTTATCTTTCACTTTATCTTTCATCATATGTACTATGTACTGCCTTTATTTCTTATTGCATCTCTTACTACTCCCTCTTCATATTTTGAGGCATTCTACTAGGTATGTATATAATCACCCCTAAATGGTATTTTACTTAACTTTTCATTTTTTATACATATGAATGAAAGGTCGAAGGCGATTTTAGAGGATCATAGGGATACATGGTACTTCAGACTGCGAATGATGGTCACAATTTAGATATCAGAAGATGGGCTCTCTCAGACTTTTAATTTTCAGTTTTTTTAGGTTGAGACCTATTTCTAGTTGGTATGTATTTTTACCCTTTATTTTTTTGTATACACTAACATAATATTATACCATCTAGATGTTTTTCATGCATGGTTGTTACCTTGGTATTTAGTTTATTTTAAGTTTACTCCATCTACACTTCTGTATTGAGATGGATGTGTGTGTGTGTGTGCGCATACATGTTCTTAGAAAAATTCCTCCCCATGTTAGATATTCCTTCAGTGCTGGTCACCAGCCCCTAGTCTATGGAGGCAAGCTTGAGGTAGTTGTGGCTTGATCCCCAGATTGGGTCGATTCATGATAGTATAGGAGACACTTTTTTAAATCTAACTAGATCGAACTAAAAGCATAATGTTTGAAATGAATGTTTAATAGTAGAATACATATTAGAATTTATTTTTCATATTGATATAATCATTTATTATGATTTTATATAATATTATTATAACTATTTTGGTTTTAGTATCTAGTTGTAATTAGGATAATGAGAATGAATTTGTGACCAAAACAAATATTTGAGGTTTATTTAACTCGATACATAAGGATCATGAAATTTTACAAAAGCATAAGGGATCCACTTTCAGATCAACTTTCAAACCTATAAAATAATTTTATTTTATGAACTTCCTTTTGGAAACAAGGAATTTAATAGATTGAAATGGAATATATTTTGTGTTTGTTGTTGATCGACACTAGGGTTGATCATGGAGTTTTCAAGTCAAGAGATCTTATGATTCAAATGAATTCAGTATTGAAGGTGGAATCATTTATCAGTGTTTTCCATAAATTATTAGCTCAAAATAAAGAAGGAGAAATCTTTGTGAAATGTGGATTTCTAGGATTGAATATTTAAAAATATGTCAAATTCATGAGTTTTGTGAAGATTAGGTTTCATGAAGTTTAGGTTTCACAAAGGTTGGTATTTCATGAAGGTATGTATATTTTTGAATGTGATATGAAAAAACAGTGTTCTCGCAACTATGATCAAATTTTCAAATATGAAATGAGGTAATAGTAAATCTATGAAACTATGAGAAGATTCAAAACTGGGTAAAATTTTACTATAACATTGTGAATAAATAATTCTATGATATCTTAAGCATCATTAAAAGAATAGTGAATAATTAATAGATGCTAATGACTTTTAGAAAAAGTTGTTTCTAAAATACTAAGAGTTTCGTGAAGTCTTAGTGTTCTATGAGGGCTATAAGTTTCACAAAGTCTATGATATTTTTGAATGTTGGGAGCTTCACAAATTTATGTGGGTATGAAAATATTTTTATATATTTAAAACATAAAGTTGTTTTCGTGAAGGATAAGAGCTTCACAAATAGTAGTGTTGAACACTTGGTTTAAATGAATAGTTCTTTTAAGTGCATCAACTACGGACTTTGGTGAAAGTAGATTTTAATGATATTTAGGTAAAAAGACTTAAATATCCAATCTAATGATGTGACCTTAAAGTCATTAAAATGAGTAAGACTTCACCCAAATCAGCGTGGTAGGGGGATTTCACAAAAGTGTTCTGAGGGAGGTAGTATGGTGTCCTCAATTATTGTAAATGAAATGTTACTAGAACAAAATTACTGTGTATGATCTTATGTTCTCTAGAATAACTAGTGAATCTTGGTAGATTTAGGTATGAACAACACATGGAGGTTTTATTCTCCTTAGACTAGTCCTTAGTGGTGAACCAAGTAAAACTAATGCATTTTATCTCCATATGTGAATGTTTAATAACTATACTATTCTATCAGACATCTTTACAAGTTCCTACCAAAGTGTGAATGAGAATCATTATTTTTTAAAAAATTGACACCATGATTAACCCCTCCCCTATTACAGTTTTCTAAGTTCCTAAACTTATAATTATCAAGACTTATCTTGGGTTATCATCATTATATACCCTTCCTAGAAAGTGTGATTCAAATTGATCTACATCTGATAAACAACTTCTAGATATCCTTTTATCAAACTCCAAACTTATAAAATAAATTTAAAAGTTAATATACCTAGTTCAAGAGGGTCCCCCAATTTTATATATATTGGAGATGACATGCATAATGGTAACTGTTCCAAATACTTAAATTTCACTAGACCCAATATTTTAGGGTCCCAATATATTCCATGTTTTGGAAAATGATTTAACACGAGTCACTATTTCAAATACTTAATTGTTAGTAGACTCAATAATTAATAGTTTTAAACATATAAAAATTTCCAATTCCATGATAAACAAAATTACACCACACATGAATTCATGACTTCTTAACTTAGATTAAAACTTCTAGAACTTCTAAACATTAATATTCTCAATATATTTAGCTCATATTCTAAATATGTAACTTCCTAAAAATCACTTCTCAGTAATCAGATGCACACCTACCTTTGTCCACTATATTCCAAATTTACTTCAACTTTATATCCCCAACTCATAATATAAATTCTATAATTACAATTTTTAGAATCATATTCATAAAAGAAGTAAGGTTATATAACACCGTTGGAAAAGAGAGATATATAGGGCTAAATGTTACTATATATGTCAATAAGGTGTACCTTTCATTTCGGGATACTACTTGATTATAACTCCACAGTTAATAATGCTTGTCCTAGAGTAGTGATTAGGATGAGTGACCTTATGAGAAGTTTCCTAGGGTGTGTGTGAGTGAATAAAAAACACACTTAAAGAACATGTGTTAGCCTATGGGAACAATAATTAGTCTTATAAGAGACCCTAGTGAGTAATATCATGTGGTGTAATAGGAAAAAATACAAGGTATTGCATGAGACACATAGGATCAGATGACCAGATTCAGGGCCTGAAGAAGGTTGGGTCATGATGAATAGTATCATATCTAATACCCAACTGGAAGTGAAATGGCCCTGCTTGGGTTTGGTGTGTGGGGTCCACATCAAGGGTGTTTTTCTTTAAAGGGGTGAAGAGTGTAACCCCCTAGAAAAGAGAGAATTGAAAGCCTAAATGTTATTACCCATGTAATTTAGGCATACCTTTCATTTCTAGAGCCTACATGATTAGAAATCCATAGTTAAGAATGCTTGGTCTAGAGTAATGATCAGGATGGGTGACCTAATGGGAAATTTCCTAGGGTTTGTGTGAGTGAAGAAAAAACAAAATAAAAGAACATGTGTTGTCATGTGGTGATAGTTATTAGTTTGATAAATGACCTAGTAAGTAATAAAATGTGGTATATTGGGAAAGAAACTAAGGTATTACAAGAGATCCATGGGGTCAGATGATTAGGTTCAGGGACTTAGTAATATTGGGTCATGATAGGGTCCTTCCTACCTTTGTGAAGTTTGAAAAAGGGAAAATATTAGGTCATGTAATATCATTTATAAAAGGCATGAATTTTCCAATGGCTAAATATTACTACCCATGTAAACAAGGTGAACATTTCATTTTGAGTTCCTTATAAATTAGGACACCATAGTTAAACATGATTTTCCAAGAGCAGGTATTATGATTGGTGACCTTATGTGATGTTTTTTAGAGTGTGTGCGAGTGAGGAAAAAACACACTAAAATAACATGTGTTGGCCTATAGGGATAGTCATTAGTCTGATAAGTGAGCCTAGTGAGTAATATCATGTGGTCTACTGGGAAGGAAACCAAGGATTTACAGGAGACCCATGGGGTTAGATGACTAGGTTCAGAGCCCTAGGAAGGATGGGTCATGACACGGTCCTTCAAAATTTTGTGAATTTTGAATAAGGAAACATTTATGAGTTATCTAATCTCATTTATAAAATTCAAATTTTTTCCAAATACTGGAAAAGTTTATATGTTGGGCTCTTCATACCAAATAAAAATAAAATAACTAAAATTCTAAAAAACTACTGGAACTCAAAAATATATCTAGATTCATCCCCAAAAAATATTATTACCTCAAGAACCTATAGAACTTACTAATATAACTGTAGACCTCCATACACCTCCTAATATGTTTGAAACTAAAAAATTGTGAAAAAATAATTCCCTCATCCCGTCCTAAAACCCGAGAACTCAGTCACCGGTCTACACCAACACCCTAAACACCACTACCAGATCATGTTTCCCACTAATAATTAAAAATCCAACCCAAAACAAAACTATTTCACACTAATTCATTAGATAAAAAATAAAAAACAATAAAAATTCATGGTTTAGGAAAATATTGAAATAGTTCATTTTTTAATACCACCACCAAATATAAATTTTTATTAAGACACTTTAAGGAAAAGTGGGGAATCATAGTTCGATAAACATAGATAACATTACATGATGTAAGAGCCCACAAACTATTTACAAATAAGACTAAGATTATTTGAATCAAACACTATATAATTCCCAGTGCATAGTAGTAAATATGGTATGTGGATCCTCACTGATAATCTCTTCAAGTTGGGTAGCCATTCTGTCCATTTTCTGAATGAATTCTCTATTAAAAAATTCCCATTATAAGTCTTTTCATCCTCGTTTTACATTCATTAATGTCATCAAGAGTCATTTATGAATAAATCTAAGAATTGTGACCATATTCTATACTCTAGTTCCCTTATCTTCTCTTGGATATTACCATGTTTACACTACACTTGCACTAAAGGGATTGTATTCCCACACATAATCTTCTTAATATATAAATGGGATTCTCCTAAAATGATTCATCAACCTCAAGTTCCATATCATTGGTATTGATTACATGATACATATTTTGATAGTATTGATGGTGTTTGGATACATGAAATATGTAATGCGTGAAAAAAGAGTAATGGATAATGGGTATACTACTATAATTATTATCTACAAGATATTTAATAGAGCCATGAACCTAGGTAAAAAATTTCTTTGAATTTGGATATGAATATGTTCTAGTATATGAGACTCTAATAAAAAATACCTAATATCTAATCTCAATCTACAGATGATGGAACTGCCAGTAAATTTATAGAATTTTTCTACTCTAATTAGTAACTAACTTCTTCTTGATCACTCAAATATGATCTGATTCCACCTATACAAGACTCTTTCAAATAAAAATGACTCTCAAGACTTCATATAAAATAGAGGTTATCAAAAAACCAAATTATATAAAGACTTAAAATAGGTTATTGGATAATGAAAGATAGAAAAAATGGACAAGAGTGGGGTGGTGAATAGTTCATTAAAATTTAAAATAAAATAAAATAAAATAAATTATATCATAATTATGTAAATATAATGTATTAAAGTGATAATATTCAGAATATTATACAATATAAATAAAATATGAACACAATTTCTTTATATTAGTTTGGATTACTAGGATCTAAGATATACACTTCACCCTTTTCTTCTCAGTAAGAATATCAGTGCCCACTAAAAACTAATTTTGATAGAGTGATAACTAGTTTATAAACCTTGTCTTTTACAATACCGAAAGGATCAATCAAAAACTTATTTTTATGGAATTAATTACCAATTATAATCTGACATTTATTTAGGAGTCATAACCCAAGAACGTTTATTTTGGTTTGTAAGAATAACGAATTACAGACATTATTTTGGTTGAGAAAAGGATAAAACAAACCTTAAAAAAATATATTAAAGAAAATATATAACAAAGAAAACAAAAAAATGAAGATCATTATAGAACAGATTATATGGAAGCTGATGTGCCTCAATGAAATTTAATCACTTCATTTCAAAATAATCAATTGTTGAAAGTCCTTGGTGATTTCACCAATGAAAAAATAATTATAGAAGGTGTTTTCACTTTAGTATGATTTATCATCTATTTCTATCTTACTACATTCCATATTAATTATTTATAGACAATTCACCAACAATAATCAAGGTCTCTGCTTCAATTCTCAAGGAATGGGAGTTTCCTAATCCAATCACCACTATTCAGTGGATACAAATATTTAAAAATATGAAAAACATCATTAAATAATAAAAAAATCATGATTATTCCTATATATATTTCATTAAAACTCATTCAAATATTTTAATTACAATAGATGAGTGTTTTTAAAATAAAATTATAAAATGAAAAGTAAAAAACTTGTAGTAATTTAATAATGCAAAAATAGAAAAATAGGGAATTGAAACAACTATTCTGTATATGATTTTGAATTAATATTTTTTTTTTCAAAAACCAATTTATCAAAATCTCCAATTTTATTTTTAACAAATATGAGTAAATTAAAATTTTGACTAATAATTGAAATATCTCATATAATTTTTCTATAGTTAAAAAATTAAATCATATCGTTAATAATATAAATATGTCACCTATAAAAAAACATTTAAATTATAAATTGAAATATTGTAGGATCTTTGTTTAAAATATTTTCAATATTTTATACTCTTTTTTATATTTTAAAAAGTTTTAGAAAAATATATTTAATTTTTCAAGAGAAAAAAAATAACTAGAAATGAAAAAAAAATATATTTTTAATACACTCAAAGAAAATCATACCCATGACCATGTAAGAGTAGTCAGCATAGTCGCACTCTATATAGAAGGACTGCCTACTCATGATTGGACTCTTTATGGTTAGACTCATCATGCTTGGATTCTTCATGGCCATATGTCTTCATTTCCAAATTCCTTCACAATCAGATTCTATCACATGGATTCACACATCATGGGAGGATATATATATATATTCATGATATTATATATATATATATTCATGGTTGCATATATACACGCATGGTCACATATATACACACATGGTCAAATAATTTACTAATCATAGTTGAATAAATATTCATGCACTGTAAAACCTTATAGAATAGACATACCATGTGTATGCTCAGATGGAAGAATAGACAATATCTATATATGGACCAACTCGTCTTCACACAAATGATGATGGATAAATTGATGAAACAAACTAATAACTCATGGTCGAACTATTAATCACAAATGCATATACATGTCACTGTAGACTTGTGCTGGTCTTTAAAGATGCACCATTCATGAATGAAGTATATGAATATGGATGAAGATGGTATTTCACACTGAAAAAATAAGTTTATACAAACATAAAAATTAATGCATAGGATGAGAAATTAAATTCTAGATGAATGTACTAAGGCAAGAATACACTCTAATAAATTAAATATGAACACATGGTCACATATAACTAGAATGAATGCACTATCTTGCATGGGTGAACAATACAATACATGGTCAAAGATGCACAATCAAATAAAATTGGAATATCATAACAATAAATAAAAAATTCATAGTTGAAGACAACCGACACACAAAATATTATTCAAAATGAAATATAAACTAATTAAACATATACATAGAAAATTGTAAGAAATTATATTTATCAAAATATAAAATATAAAATATAAATTGAATAAATTATCTTAATATTACAAAATATCAATATGATTAATAAAAATTAATATCATTGAAACAAATATTTTTAATTAATTTACGATTAAAATCATTTACAATCAATTATCATCCTCTAATTAAAATTGAAAAAATATAAATTTTAGGCAACTAAAATAAATTGTAGGTAATTTAAATTTGAAAGAATAAAAATAATAAAATATAAACAGATAAGTTAAAAGACTAATGATCTCCCCCTTTTTATAAATTACAAAATAGAACATTTATTTAAATTTTAAACACATTATCCCTCTTTTAGGATTTATCAATAAGAAAAAAATTTACACTCCCAAACATTCTACTATTTAGAAAAAGTTCTCCCCCTTTTATGAATAAAACTATAAATTATATATTTTCAACCCCTATAGAAATTCCTATAAAAAATAAACTACAGTAAAAAATATAAATAGTAGTAAAAATAAAAAAGTAAATATTATCTAGATTTTTCAATATAATTTCATATGACTGTTAACAGAAAAAAAATTCTTGAAAATCATTTAACAAAACTACTCATTTAATATGACATATCAATTAACATAAAAATATTTTAATAAAATTTAAAAATTAATTTCAATACAAATATGAATATATTTTCTGTTCTATAAAGAAGAAAAATTGTATACAGTTTTAACGTATTGTCAAAAAAATTAGAATATTATTCTTATAACACACTATATTAAAATTTTATCTTCTCAATTTATATATAATTTAAGGGTTTAGTAATTATGTCAAAAAGTTTTTCTATTGGATCAGAATCTAAAGTAATACATCCTTTATTTACATATTACCTTTTGGAATGAAAAATAATATCTAAATGATTTGTTCATGAGTGTTGCAATGGACTTTAAAATTTTGAAATAACACTATAATTATCCTAGAAAAATAGAATATTATCAAAAATAATATTAAAATAACATAAATAATTTTTAATACAAATACTTTGAGAATAAAAACATACTCATACATAGATAAAAATAATTCAAATGATAGCTGTTTTTTTAACACCAGTAAATTAAATTCATATCAAGAAAATGACACATACCTAATGTGATTTTCAGTTTAGCCTACAAACTCTAAAATCTGAGTCAGAATAAGACAATAAACTAGAATAATTTTAATTTAAATAAAATAATATTATACTTATTGCTCCTTTGATATATATAATATTTTCTTAACTTATTTAATATGACTTTTCTGAGTATTCAATTAAAATATAGAACAAAACTAAACTAAAAACACTATATTTGGTCTAGATGTAGTCAAATAAAATAAGCTTCCTATCATGCCTCTTTACACTTTAACAACCATAATCTTTATAAATACATCCAAATTCAATTTGGAAATTGTAATAATTTTTTTTAATAATCATTCATGAATCAAGGAATTTTTTTAACAATATCTTCAGCATATTTATATTGATTTAATAAAATAAAATATTTTCATTGATTAATTTGAAAACAAAAAAAAAATTCACTTATCCAATTAATAACATGTAAAACTAAATATTCATAAATTTATAAAAAATATTACAAAGTAAATCATTTTTATAATTAAAAAGTTTATCATCAATATATATTTTTACAAATAAAATAGAATTTGAAAAATTATTTATAAAAGGGTAGGATCAACTTTTCCTTTAGTAAAATTATTTTGTACCAAGAATAGATTTAGTTTGACATACCAAGATCTAGGATCTTATTTAAGACTATAAAAATATTTATTGATTTTAAAAACATTATTTTTCAAATTATCATTTTTAAATATAGGGTTTTTAACGAATAATTCATCAGAAAATATTCAATTTAGAAATTCACTATTAGAATCTAATTGTAATAATTTTATATTTTTATAAAAAAAATATTAACAAAATTATAATATCTTATATTATAGAAAAAATAGAAAAATAATCATAAAAGTTAATTCCTTATTCCTGATAATAACCTTGATAAACTTTTACAGTTTTATTTTTAACTATTTTTTCAGCTTCGTGAAGTTTATTATGAAAAATCCACTTAGTTTTTTTTAATTGTTTATCTTTTGGAATTAAACCAAATTCTAAACTTTAATTATTTTAAATTTATTTAATTATTCATGAATAGAAGAATTATAGTTTTAACCATTAAAATTATCATTAATATTAAAAATCAGAAAATATATAACAAATATAGAATTAACACAGTAATTTAAGACAAATTTCTTAATATTTATTCTAGATTAAAAATTTCAAATTAGTTTCATTGGAGGATGATTTCTTTGTCTTCCACTCATTAAGATTAGTTTGAGAATATATTTTCACAACCTAAACTTACATATTATCATTATCTTGAAAATTATATTCAGTAATATTAAATTCCCTAAATTAGTTAACATCTTTTTTTAATCTGAATTATACTTGTATTTGTTATTTTCATCAAATTTAACATGAAAAAATTATTCAATAACTAAATTTATCTTAGTGAAAAATTTATATTCCTTACTAAAATTAGATCAATCTAAAAATATTAATTCTTCAATTTTAGAATAAAACCTATCTATATTATATTTTTTATTTAAAATAATAACATTGCAACTAAACCCAGAAAAATATTCAACTTTAGGTTTAAACACATTAAAAAATTAATAAGGTATTTTATATAATTTATTTAGAAAATATATTTAAAAAATGAGAAGATATATTATCAAATTTATTCCAAAAATATTTAGGCATATTAATCTCATTAAGCATTGATTTAGACATTTCATGAATTATCATGTTATTTCTTCAAAACTTTCCATTTTTGTGTGATGTCTTAGAGGAAGATTTTTTTTATCCATTGTCTTCATAAAATTTATCAAATTATAAATTAACTAAATCACCACTTATATCACTTACGATGGAGATTATAGAAATGTTAATGTAATTTTTAATAATTTTTAAAAAATCACAAAACATGGTTAGAGATTCAATTTTATGAGATAGGAAGTAAATCTATATAAATCCACTATAATCATCAACTATTATATATATATATATATATTTCTTCTAAAATAGTATATTTAATAGGATAAAATAATTAAATATGCATCGATTCAATATATTTATTAATACTAATATCATTCATATATTTAATCTATTATTTATGTTTCTTATCATTTAAATGTGAATCACCCAAGAAATACTTTCATGTATTTTACTTTGAAAATTATAGAACATATTCATGCATTGAAAACTTGTGAAAAATTCTATAGTTTTCTTATCCATGTCTCCTATGCCATATAATATCATTTTATTCTACAAAATTTAAATACTTTACTTTTTTTTAGAAAGACCAGAAAAAAAATAATGTAAACATTATATTTTATATTTGTAAAAATAAAAAAATATTTATTTTTAAAAACTATAAAATTAGAATTTTCAAATTTTATAATCAATCCATCATCACATTTTTATGATATACTTATTGAATTATTTTTCGAACTATATACAAAAAACACTTATAAAACAATAATAGCTTTAGAACATCCATCTTCTACGACACCTTTAATATGACATTTAGAATTTTCTTCAAATGTGATCAGACCTCCCTTGCATGAATTAAACCATGGAAACATTTAAATATAAAATGTCTTCTTTCTGGACCACCTACTATCTAAATACCATGAGTATTTGAGAATTCTTATTCTACTTTGGTTTTATCATGGATATAATTTTATCATATTTATCTTTTTATAGAACAAAATAATATAATATGTCTTTAATATTACTAAATTCTTTCTTCATATCCACATTATCCTTTTTAATAGTTTCTAAATGAGTATCGAAATTTTCATTTAAACTAGAAGGTGTATTTATTATTTTTTTTTATTTTCTTGATTGATATTCTTACACTAAATCTAAAAATTAGTCAAGCCATTCATAATTAATTTAAACATTTTCTATTTTTTATTTTTGATTCACTATTAGAAAATAATTCAATCCATAATTTTATTAATTTAGTTTTATTTTATCATAATCGTAATATTTTCAAAATACTCATTATAGGAAACAATGATATTCATTTTTCACATTCCATTTTATGTTTCTTATTTTCTTTGACCAATTTCTTATTTTTCATTTTTGTGTCAGTATATATTTCAAAAATCATGATACAATAATTACTTAATTTCTCAATAAATTTATATTGTTTTTTATTTTATAATTCAAAAAATAAAAATAAAAACTAGAATCAAATTTGATCTATTTTTCATATTTAGTGATTTCATTATGATAAGAATTACATAGTGTTATTAAGATAGAAAATAATGAGTTAGGTACCTAAAAATATATATCAATCAAAGAAATGTTCCATTTTTTATTTTTAACTTCTTATTTCATTTCTAAAAACTTAAATATCTGAATAATCCAAAACTCCAAAAAAATACTTACCTTTATTTTCCCTTTTTATCTCTGAATATTTTTTAATTCTTCAGTTTGGTATAATCATACCTGATGCGTAATACACTGATATTTTATGAAATATTTTTTTAAAATGAATTTTATCTTTTTGAAATTTTGTATTAAACACAATATTGAGTATAGATTTTGTTACATAAAACACTGAGTTTATATTTCATTACACATAATACCGAATTTAGCATGCAATACAGTCAATAATGTTTTTCTTTGAAAGTATGCATGACACGCGATACCGATCTTTAATAAATAATGGAATAATGTTATTTTAAACATGAACATTATAACTTAGATGTTAAATAGGTGGGTATTAATATTATTAACTAATTTATGAAATATACATATAAATTTCCTACTCAATATGAATTTATTTCTAATTTCTTATCAAATAATCAATAAATTTTTAGTAACGTGATTATATTAATAAAAAATATGTTTTCTTCAAAATATGTTTTTTATTTATTTTTACAAAAAATATTATAATTAATTTATAGATAATTTATAAAAAATTATATGATAATATGAACTTACTTTTTGAAACCATTATATCAAAATTAACCTATGGTTATTTTTTTGTATTTTTTATAAACTGTGTATTTTTTTAGTGAACAAAGAAAAATGCCGAATTTTGTAAAAATGCAATTTATTTTCAATAAATTAAGTAATTTAAATGACCCATTTTGTTTTTAAGTGAAATAAATATTATATATTTATGTTTAATACAATTAATTATTTTTTAATTATATTTATATTGGATGTTATTATAAGGGTATTTTTTGGGTTTAAAAAGGTTTTTTTAGAATTATTATAAAAAACATAATGTTTCTCTATTTTAAATAATTAAAATAATCCATAATGAGTAATATTTTAATTGAAATTTATATATTATATGTCAATAAATTTTAAATTATATTCATATAATTATTTTTATTTGATATAGAGTAAATATAAAATCATGTTGTGTTTGAAAAAAATATACTTCTCGAAAACCCCCTTTTTCATCGCGTTTGAAAGTTTGGTTTTATGTTTAATTTTAAATAACCTAAAATTCTATATAATTTTTTTAAATTATTTGGGATTATTAAGAGTCTGTGAAAATTGACGTTGTGTGATTCTGAGGCCCGGTGTGCCCAGAATAAAATTTTGAACTTTTTTAAGGTAAGTTTAGTAAGCACGCGTGCTGTATTTTATATCTTTTGAACCAGTGATCAGATTAAAAATCTGAGTGAACCTTTGAATTTACAGTGCTGAGATTCATTTAAGGGAGGCTTAACTTCGACCGCAGTAGTTCAGGTGTAAAATTTAATTTTTTCATCTTTTAAAGAAATGATAAAATAACAGAATTGTTATTTTATTTTTCCCACTACCTATTGAGCGGTGGTGGTGGGACTGATGGGTTTTCAAGACATTTAATGGCTTGAATCTCCTATTTTGTAACTGCACTATTGGGAATTAATAGTTTCATTATTTAATTAACATCCTTAATTTCTCGGTGCATTACTCACCCCCCTATATTTAAGTGAGGCTCGGGGTTTGGTGTTTGAGAAGCAAGTGAGGAACCTATGCCAAAGTGATGCGATGTCTTCCACCGGAGAGGAACGAAATCTTGGAAGTCATTGGAGGGATCGATCTGGGATCAATTAATTCCAATGACTTCATCCATTGAGGAATATTCTTCTGCCACAACCGCGACACCTTCAACGATTCTTGAGGTAGGGGTTTATTATTAAAGTTATCTTTGATGATTTAAAATTTTCTTCTTCTTGCTATGATGTTAACGCGGAAGGCATAGGAAAAATGAATAAGGCTCATACCCTCTGTCACTTTTTTTGATGAATTCTTCATGGGATGATTTTAAACTCAACAGAAAGCAGAAACCGGGAGGCACACAATAACAGCGGCATCCCGGGAGGGCCGTAGGAACATCTAGAAGGAGGAACGGACCACCGGAGCTCACCCAATGGCCCGTGGAAGATATGACGGTACGAGACCAGTGGGGAGGCACCGATGAACAGTGCCGACAATTGATTCTCTATAGCCGCCGAGGCCAGAGGCGGCACACCATCGCACGCCGCAGAGAGTAGGTTATGGCTACAAAGCTGCGACAAAGGAGGGTACCCACTTCTTGAGGGTCCTATGGGTGATGAGGCGGTGCCACCTAGACCATCCATTTAATGAACCAAATGCCTCTTTGAGTCGTTCGGGAGGTGGACCGCATGACACCCGTGTAGGTCGCGCCAGCTAGCGGGCCTAGCCGCCACAGCCCAGCTCAGCTGGGGTGGGCCGGGCCGGTTTGCGGCTTAGCGGGCTGAGCTCACCGTGGCCCTGCCCAACCAGGCCGGTCTCGGCCTGTTCAACCCAGACTAGACCCAGAACCTCTCAGGCCAAGGTACACTTAAAAGGCCGTGTCTTGCAAACCAAGAATCCATTTGACTAACTATCTACGATGCTGGGATCCTTGTAGAAATATGGTCCTTTTGAGATACTCCACGAGAGTTTTGAAGAAAGTTGGAGTATGGCCAGGTTTGATTGACTCCAAATCCAAATGGGCCCTTAGTACTAAAATTCCTATAACTTACAGACCAGGCATCTAGTTGATGCACCGTCTGTTGTGTTGGAACACTTATGATGTGACAGATCAATGGGTAACTTCTATGTGGGAATTCGTGCTGGTTAAAATATGACCTATGTCTTGATGAACAGTTTCTCCCAGAAACAAGTGTACTATGAATAGGAATCCTGTGTCTGGCTGAGACGTGAAGAATGAAGAGTAATTTTATGTGAATTAGCACCAAGATATTCTATGTGAATCAAAACCAAGAAATTCTGTGTGAATCAGAACCCAGTGATTCTGTGTGAATCAGCACCCCGTGATTATGTGTGAATCAGCACCCAACAATTCTCTGTGGATCGGCACCCAGTGATTCTATGTGAATCAGTACCCAACAAATCTGCGTGAATCACCAACCAATGATTCTTTGTGAATCAGCATTCGACAATTATGTTTGAATCAGCACCGAGCCATTCTATGTGAATCAGCACCGAGCGATTCTGTGTGAATCATCACCTAGAGATTCTATGTGAATCAACACCTATCAATCCTGTGTTATTCTTTCAGGGGTTAGTACCTATCTATCCTGTCTGGGTTAGAAACAGTGCCTCTTAATATAATAAGATGATTTACCCTTACAGCTAATAATATGTACTTTTGTACTCATTTATACCAGGTTTGAGGTGGGTCTATTACTTTATGCTTTGTGACTAAGATCATTCTTGTGGTTTTCCTTTGTGGAAATCTGAGAGACCTTTGGGGGTCTCGAGGTCCCTATTAGGTATTGTTATACCAACCCCTGCACAGGCTTCGCTCGCACCTTATTGTGTCTTGTGCATATCACAGGTAGCCTTGACTTAGACTCGGGGAGCTAGGACCTAATGGTGGATGAAAATGATGGTTGATGTGGAGAGTTGTGGAGATGAGATATACCTACAATATATGAAGGATTACCAGTGGATGATCCCATGATCAATTTTTCTCTTTTCATTTGTAGTTGTATCTTTTCAGTTGGACTTGTATTCCGCCCCTTACTTTCAGTACACCATTTTACTACAATAGTTTTACCTACTAGTTGCATCTTGTTGTGTTCTAGTCTGTGTGTTTGTACAGGTTTAAAGGTAATTCCTTCCCATTTTAGGGATGTTTCTTTTCGGTGCAAGTCACCAACCCCTGGCCTATGAAAGGTGGGCTTGGGGTAGTCACATCATGGGCCCCGAGGGACGGGTCGTGACATTAATTTCTTCCAATTTTAGAAAATTTATTTTTAAAATTTTATTTTATTTTTTAAATCATCATGAAAATTTTTTTTAGGGTGAATTTTTGGATAATTTTCTAAAAACATTATTATTGTTGAATAGTGAAAAATACTGAATTTTAATTCAAAAATTCCTTTTAATTTAAATTATTTAAAAATGTAAATTAATATTTTTAATTTGTTTTAAAGTAAAATTAGTTCAATTATATATATATTTATCCTATTTATTTCATTTAAGACAATTTCATATTAAAATTAGACATAAAAAAACTTTGTATTCTTTTGAACATTTTCTCTTTGAAAACCCGCTTTCTCGCCACATTTATGGGATTAATTTTAAAATAGAATTTTCCAATTATGTGAATTGAATTTATAAAAACATACACCATATTTTCAATAAAAATAATTTATATTATCTAATATTTTCAATTTAATTTTTGACAGAAATTAATAGTAAAAACAGTGAAAATTATTTATCACAGTTAAGGTAAAAATGAGTTTAACTGGGGTTAAACTAAAAATATAAGGATTAAAATGACCTAAAAACTTATTTTAAATATATTTTATCAACATATTTTAATCCTTTAATGTATATTTCTCTATGATACTCCATTTTTAGTCTTCTTTCATGATAAAAACCTGGGTACAACCTTTTATTTTAAAAAACATACAAGTGTGCCGCTCACCTCACTTATAAAAGGTCACCCACTCTCCTATATTATTCACATCATCAAGAAATTTTATTTTATCAAAATACTGAAAAAATAACATAAAATATTACCTCATCTAATATTAAAATCCTTAGTTTGAGCATAAATCCAACCTAGAATGTATTTTGGTGCAAAGGTAAGGAGGTTACTAGAAGAAGAGCTAACATTCTTCAACAAGCATTTTTTATTTTATTTCTTTCTACACCTAATTAAATTATTATTCAAATATTATTATATTATAAAATCAGTATATACCATATAAAAATATGTTTTTATATTATTATAATGATCTAAAACCACCTCCACTTTGATCAAATGGGTTACAAAATCATTATTCCAGTGTACGCCAAACTATGGCCACACGAACCGATGTTATTCATGATTCCATTACCACCTCTCATGGTTGGGTAGGATGAAGGATATAATATATATATATATATATATATATATTATATTTATATCATAATTTTACTTATGTAGTAATTATATCATATATTCCTTTTTTACTTTCTATTCCGTAGTGGATATGATTACGTTTCTTGTGTGTATGGCGGATTACCATATCATGAAGCGATGTGATTCATTTTTCACTAATGCTTTACATGTAAGATAATAATAATTAATATATATGATAAAAAATACATAATTATGATATTAATTACATATTTAAAATTCTAAAAATATAATATATATTTTTCTTTCTTACATTTTCACTCACCGAAAGATTATAAAATCGTTCATGTATGTGTGGACTACCGCCTTCACAAAGCTATGCGACTCTCTTTTCATCACCATACCATATAGATGATATGTATAAGTATATTTAAAGATATAATATTTTAATTATTATATTTTTATAATTATGTAAAGATAATATATTTCTTACATATTTTCCATAATAATCGTTGAAAAATGGAAATGTTACTCATGCATACGTACGACTTATCGTCTCTATGATCACAATGTACTTAATTTATAAAAAATATTTCATGATTGTTATTAAAAGAATAATTTATTTATAAATATTATAATTATACCTTGATTATTATTCTAGATATTATGGAACCATGATTAAATTAAGATTACCAAAAATAACAAATCAAAACATAGATGAAAAACAAAACAGTTATTACCCGAAACATAATTTTAACAAGGAATTACTAATAAACAAGTAAAAAAATTTCATAAGTAAATTATATATGATATGATATAGATAATTATGTCTATTTAATATATTTATAATAAACTTATATTTATTATACATGAGTTTCAAACATGTATGAAGGAATTGAAAACTTAAGGTAAGGGATTTCTATCTTACTTTTTTACTTCCGTGGGACATATATCATATTCACCACTAATTTATTAAATGTAGGGTAAATAAATCATATGAACGAATATTATGATGCTTATAGGGATACATATTTAGGTTTACATATCCATTTGAGTATCTATCATTTATGGGGTTTAAGTTTCAAAATTTAACAATTTAGTATGGGATTTTTGTCTCAATTTTCATTCTTTTGGACATAAATTATGTTATACGCCTATCTTCTTCTATGAGGTTTATATATAGCCCATTGAAATGTTATATCATGAATATCTATATTTTCATGATATTATATATTTTATTTAATTTTATTACTTCATGGTTCTTACAATTCCAAGTTACCAAAGCGGTAAAAAATTTATCATTTATCGAGATTGTTTATGATTGTGTTTCCAATGATGAAATAATATGATCCATTTCTCAAGAAAATCATGAATTTTATACTACTCTGGTTATTCATGATATTTTCAAGTAATAGTTCCATTTTACACTCATTGTAACTTAAAATAATTTAAATTTTTTTTTTAGAAAAAACTTCTTTATTTCTCTCTTCAGTCGAAAACCCATTTTCTTCAAAAACAATGTTTTATAAATCTATTTTAATATTTTTTTTAATTCATAAAAAAATTTATTAAATAATTAAATAATTTTTTTTTAATTTTTAAAAAATATTTTCCAATTAATATTCATGTTTTTTTTCAAAAAAAATTATGTTTGGGTTTTATGGTAAATGTGAAAAAAATTACTGTGTTTACATGCATGACATAAGTAATATTTACCAATATCATGACCACTAAGAAAATTCAAGATTTCATTAAATGTTTTCAATGATATTTTCAAATAAAATATTTTACTTAATATTTGGGAAATTATTTTTTAAATTTATATAAATTATTTCAAAGTGAAAAGTATTTTGAGAATATTTTATGTTTTAAAAAGTATTCTTTCAAATAATAAAGGATATTTTTTTCAAGAAATGTTTTAAATAATTTATAAATATTATTTTCTAAGTTTTCGAGATTATTTTTAAAGAAAAGGTTTTTTAAAAATAGTATTATGTTTTATAAAGTTATTTTTAAAGAAAATTTATCATCCTCAAGAAACGTTCCTAGTAATCATTCAAAATAATTCTCCATCTACGATAACATCCTTTGATGTAACTTATTATTTACTAGGGATATGATCAAAGGTTAAAATTATTATTTTTATTTTAATGGATTGTTTTTATGGTGAAAATATGTTTATTAAACCCTTTTCTCTTTTATTGGTTATACCATGATAAAATTATTATGAAACCCGCTTCCTTTTCCACGATTTATGCTATGTTGAAATAATGAAATTATTATGAACCTTATCTCTTTTATATAGGTTATGATATGCTTAAATGTTTATGAAACCCATTTAGTTTCATGAGTTATGATATTATGATTTTTTTATGATCTTATTTCACACAAGTGGTGGTTTTAATTATGTGACTAATTAGACCTATATCTCCCTCCAATGAATTGAGTAAAGGCATATGTCTCATGAGATAGATAAGACTGGAATGAGGAGTAAACCTAGTTCAATAAGGGACTTTATCTGCTATGATGGTTGTAATAACCCAAGATTTTATAAGATACATTCATTTTAATTTCATATATTCTATTGTACGACACACCAAGATTATCTTGCGCCATACACAACACTGTATTAGCTTGCAGTATACACAACACTTTTCTTGGCTCTTGTTACACACAATTTCGAGTTCGTTTGATAGAAGTTATTCTACGCAACATTGAGGGTATATATATATATATATATATATTCAATGTATAAATAAAATATGGTTGGATTCTGTTATATGCAACAACAAAGGAGTTGTGCACTACACATAACCCTGACTTGGCTTGCATTACACGCAATCACGACCTTCCTCGATAGCGTGTGTTGTACGCAATACCGGGTTTTACTAAACAACGATATATTATTATGAACTAGCCTTTATGAATAGTGTTAACTAAATTTTGAATTTTATAACATTATTATTCATCTTACACATTTCTTGAACATGGTATAAGAACAAAATAAAATTTTCAGGTAAAATAAGTATTTTTCAAAAAATGACGTTTTGCCTCCTTTTGATGGCGCACCCACTTTAAATCTAGTTTTTGACATGTTTATAAGTTAAATTTGAAAAAATAAAATTCTTATTTTGAATCAGGATATAAAAATTTACATTAGATAAAGTTTTGATATTTTTCCGATAACTTTCATATTTTAATGAATAGTAAAAACACGCTATATTTTAATTAAAAACAACTTTTTTTCATCGTAATATCTTATGTGGTTAAATTATAATATTGAATGGTTTTAAAGTATAAATAGAATATATTTTTACCATTTAATATAATGTATGTCATTAGCATTGATTTTACTTTGAATTCGTAGGTTAAATCAATTCAATCTTTTGCAATGTTTTAAAGAAAAACCCGTTTTCTTTCGACAATGGGATTAATTTTAATTTAATTTCTGCATCTTTTGTGTATTGAATTTGGAAAAATGGATTCCATATTTGGAATCAGTGGGTCCAAATTATGTTAATAAGCTACTTTTTATTTTTGGGCATTGTGAATAGTAACTACGGTAAATTTTATTTACTATAGTTAAAGGTAAATCGGGTAATTAAGGGTAAATATAAGATTATAAAATTACCCTAACACTTGGAAAAATCCTATTGGATGGCTAAAAGTAGACCCATATAACCTAAGGGTCGGATTAGATTCATTTTATGGACTTTTTTACATGAAAATAATTTAATTATTATTAAAACCAAAGAATGTGACAACATGTCACTTTCTTAAATCTTATAAGTATAATAATTTTAATTTAGTGATAATTTTCATGAAAATTCGAAAATTAATAGTCTCCAGAAATATAATACAATTATCTACATCATTGGAATTTATTTAGAATTTTTAGGGATTAAATAATTATCATTTATTATGACACAAAGATGATGCAGTAATTGTCTTATTAATGAAATATTGGCATAATTGATGTTATAAATGCCCAAATAAATGTAATTTGAGACTTTTTATTACTTAAACTAATTTTATAGGTTAATATGACATGTTATTGTTGATTTAAGTAACTTGTTTCGAACTTATCATTTATGTTATTAATTTCATAAAAATCATGTACCAAATAGTGTCAAAATTAACACAAATTAGTTTTTAAAACAAATATTATATTATTAATTGTTATTTTATTCCTAAAAATCTAAGGTTCGGAAAAATGACTTAGATAAGATTATATATATTAATAATAAACAACTTGGAGTTCTTTTGGCTTGATATAGTAAGTTTATTAACCATATAGTGTAAGAAAACAAAAAGACACGGTAAAAGTTAAATTATTTAACTTAGAGTTAAATCTAATTGATAAGGTTAAAATAATACCCTAAACTTGTCTAAATCCTATTGGATGATATGATTTCGACCCATCCCCACTTTAGCTTCGAAATAAGACCCTTTGGAACCATTATAAACCGAATTTGACCTTAATATAAAATAATATTTTGAGATTTTCCAAAGGTGCCCTTCTCCTCCCTTATAAAAGGGCACCTCCTCCCTCTCCTCCTCACACCAATTTGAGCACTCAAGCTCGGCCAAAACCTGCCAAAATCTCTTCTCCACTTCCCTAGTATCATCCTAGAGGTCCTGGTCTTCTTCAAAGACCATCCTTAGTTCTTTAAGTGGAGGTTAAGTGAAGGCGCATCAAAAAGAGGTAATATCCATTACCGATCTTTTTCAATTTCTTTCTTCTTCAAATTCTTCTTATTTAGTTGTTTCATGATAAAGTAATAACATCAGTATTTCTTATATACTGATATGTTATTATAAATATTAAACAACTCTAATTAACCTTCTATCCATCCTACAGAAAAAGGAAATCACCGCGCGTGCGTACGTACGGAATACCGTCTCCACGCCGTGGTGTAATCTATTTTCCTCCACCACCTTAATTGGATGGGTATAATGGTGTAATGAGTAACTATATATGATTATTATAAAGTTATATTGATACTGAAATAGTATACATACACTTCAACACAAGTTCACGATCATGAGAACGATATCATCGCTCGTGCGTACGTACGGACTACTGTCTCCACAACGCGATGAGATTCATTATCCATGTTAACCATTCCAGAATGATTATAAAGTATATATAATGAATAATAATGAAATATATGACATGTTAAATCTACTGGATTTATGTATATATATATTTCATCTACTTACTTCCATTCAAGACAATAAGGAAAGGAAAACAACGTTCATGCGTACGTACGGACTACCATCTCCATGAACGGTGTGTTTCATTTCATTTATCTATCTATTATATATATATATATATATACTGAATATATATGATATATAAATCATATTTTATATTCTGGAAGTAAGTAAATCATGATATAAGTAATAATAATGTCAAGAACAACAAGTCCAAACACCTACGATAAATGAAACGATTTTACCCAAAACGCTTCTTTAACATGGAATTTACAAAAGAACGGGTAATATAAAGTCATAAGTGAACCATATATGATATAATAACAATGAATATGATTCTGTAATAAGTTAATGACATTATTTAAATCATTATACAGGAGGTTCGGATATGTACAAAGCATATCGGACATAAGGTAAGGGAAAATATCACAATATCATTTTATCCGAGATTGTTTATACTTTGGTATTTACTGGGGTGTATTTTATCACCCACATCCATTTATCCTCAATATGTAATATTGTTTACATCCACCTACTATTTTTTAAATCTAATTTTACCCTTCGGTGAGTTTTTAGTAAAAGATATGAAAGGAATATTTTGTCGTTTTTCATACGAGGTACTTTTTGACTTTTCCGACAAAAGTACGAAGAATGTTTTTTTTAACTTATACGATATGAATGGATTTTTAAAACATTATTTTCAAGAAGCTTCCTTTACAAGTTTTCAAGTTTATTTTTAATCAAATTATTTTAGTTTAAAATTGTATGACATGTTAAGAAAGGAAAAGTGTTTTTGAAGTAGAAAGGATATTTTCCTCAAGAATGAAGTTCAAGTGTTTTATCAAAATTATTTTCCATCTAAGATAATAAAGGGTTCTATTTTTATCCCTATTATTACATTGATTTGATTATGTTGTGATGGAATTATTTGTATGAATTCCTTTATCGTATATGAATTGTTTTATGATGTCATGATGTTTAAGATTCCCATTTTTATTACATGGGTTATGCAATGATGAATGGTTTATGATTTTGTGGCACACATCAGAATGATATAATTATGAGATTGGTGGGACCTATATCTCCCTCCAATGAATTGGGTAAAGATTTTATATCTCATGAGATAGACATGGCTGGAATGGTAGGTTATACCGGTTCAGTGAAACAGGACTGAAACGAGGGTGACTCGGTTCAGAAATGGACTTTTTCCACTAAGATAGTCTTGGAAATGAGTATTGAATAATAAGATATGATTCTCTATGATTATGTGTGTATCCCAAAAAGTTTCATATTTTAAGTTATGATTATTGGGATTTCATTTCACTACTATGATTTATCCCATGTTATGAAATTATGCTCTCTTTTGCAGGTTAAGATTTCCAAAATGGTATGTTCTTATGAATATGATGTAATTGATATTTCTTTTGTTTACCCTTACTGAGAATTTGAGATCACCCTTTTATGTTTTCTTTTCCCCAGGATATAAAGAAAGGTTTTAGGTAAGAAAAAAAGGAAGATCTTTATGGGAGATATTGAAGATCTTTCACCATGATTAGAAGATTACGTCCCGAGTTTCCAAAGACACTAAACTATTACGGTCCTTGTGTGTGTGTTTTTGTTATGTAATAAGTATTCCGCAAAAGTAATGTAATTTCCTTGTACGTTAAGCTTCGGGTCTCTACAGTTGGTATCAGAGGAAAGGTTTAGTCAACCTTTGGAAACTAGGATGTGAGAACGTTACTGAGATCCCTACAGATATTTCTAAGGTATGTCTAGGGATGTCCCTAAGGATAAGTATACGTATTGGATATAGTCATAGAACTATGGTAACGATATTAGAATTTAACCTAAGATGTTAGATATTAAGGGTACTCCCCCTTTACTATGTTGTTTTCCCTAGCCTTATTTTTGCCTCTCACACTATTCTTTTTGGGTTTTAGACGATGGCTGGAACCCGAAGGAACCGTGTTGATCATTGTAATGGAAAATGCAATGATTTTCCTCCTGAACAAACAAGTGTTATGGGAGATGGAGTGCAAAATCTTATTGCTATACTTACACAAGCTATGAATCATTCTGGACTTCCAAATGAGCGGAGAAGGGAACAATATTCTATTGAGTCCTTCATGAGGCAACGTCCACCTTCTTTCAGTGGGTCTTCCGATCCACTTGTTGCTGAACAATGGATCAATACCACTGAAAAGATATTTTCAGTTCTTCAATGTTCTGAACATGATAAAGTCATCTTAGCAGTATATCGTTTGGAAGGTGAAGCTGATCAATGGTGAAATCTTATCAAGAATACAAGGCAAAGAGATGAAATTGAGTCCATGGAATGGGACGAGTTCAAGAACTTATTTTTCAATAAGTACTTCCCTCATATTCTTAGAACAAAGATGGAGAATGAGTTTCTTGAACTAAAGAAAAAAGTTGATGAATCTGTTGGTATATACGAAGCGAATTTTACAAGGCTTGCAAGGTATGCATCTGGATTTATCATCCAAATTGAAAGTAAAGTTGATCGATTCTTCAGTGGATTAAAAGCAAGTCTTCGAAGGGCATTATCTATAAGAGACTTCAGTAGCTATGAATAAATTGTGCGTTGTGCTATCAAGGTAGAAATGGAAGTTGGTGTTATATGTTCATCTCATGGTTTTGACAAGAAACGAAAGATGGAGTTCAAGGAGAAATCTCAGAATAATGGTGAAAAAAAGATGAATGGTTCCTTATGCACAAAGTGTGGAAAGAAGCATGGCAGAGATTGTCTTAAAGGGACTAGAAAATGTTTTAAGTGTGGAAAAGAAGGTCATCGAGCAGCTAAGTTTCGAAGTAATGGAAAAAGGGTTTCTAATGATGTGAATAAAGCAAACACTGCAGAGAACACACCACCAACACTTCAATGCTTCAAGTGCAAGGAAACGGGGCATTATGCTAATAAATGCCCTAATCCAAGGGTTAGTGATGATCGACATGAGAAACCGCTTAAGGCAAAGGAAAAAGGGAAGTCACATGCGATCACTATTGGCGATGTTGAATATGACAACGATGTGGTGGAATGGTTAAGTGTTTATGTAATGGGATTCCAAAATAATGTTGTATCATAGAGTATTGGAATATTTATGTATTGGTCTAATGTGGTATTCAAAGTGATTGAGATATTTTTGGAAATAAGATGATATGCGCATAATGAAGGGAAAACGAGAAAATGAAATGTTTAACAGTATTCATGAGCTCATGATTGATATAAGGACTCAGTAATATCATGGTTTGAGTATATAGAATTTTGAGGATTTTGGTATGTGAAAAGTGTTAACTTTTAACTGCATCCATGTTTTCACTATGGTTCAATGGGTATTCATTTTTTTCAAGAGAATACATAATTAAGGTATTCAAATGATTGGAATGTTACCAACAATATATATATATGGGGGATAAATGATGGTATTCACATGCTTGGTTGATGACATTTCAAGTAATCGTTTTCTTTATACTATGAGCTTGGACCGAAGTATTTTAGATAAGCCTAAATATTGGAATGGATTATGTTGGACATATTCTAAGTATTGTTTAAGGATATAACTTTTTTTGATATTACTGATGGGATTTTATAGTAATGTAGTTTTAGAAAAAGGACAACCTGCAGGACGGGCGACAGCCCATCGCGTCGGACAAGGCTGTGGGAATCGAACCCACAACCGAAGTAGGACTGGCCTTTATCGCCTACCACTGGCCTACAGGAAGTCCCTGGTTAGTATAAACTAGTTTTATTTTATTAAGCGGTATAATATATGAAGTATAAGTTCATTTTTGGAACCATATACGATTAATCTAACCATAAGATGGACTTATAACTTTTTCTAACCTTTTTTTTGAAAGAGATGTAATGACCCATCATTATATCACATTATCTGCTAACACATCACGAATAACAAATTCAACTTCATTTCTTTAAGGGATGAAGTGGAAATTGTTCAATTCACGAACAAAAGTGAGATTGTACCAAAATCATGCAAGTATTTCTTTTAATTCATCAAATTTAGGGAAATGATCTTGAAAACCAAAAATGTTGTCCTAGTTCCCTTATATCCGATTAATCAGATGGTACCTTAGATCATCACAAATCAATAGCTTTATGATTTTTGGTTTTTTCATAGCCATGTTCTCTACCACTCTCCATCAGAACATGACGGTTAGATTTCTCTTCCATGTCCACATTTTCTCCTATATGGAAACCCAGTGATGAGTTCATTTGGGTAACCGTTATATTTTATACTTTAGTTTTTAAGGTTCAGTTTTGGTATTTCTTTTTACGATGTAGGTTTTTATGAATAGTAAACGATTTATAACCCCGACGAATTTCGAGGGTGAAATTCATTTTAAGGGGGGTAGAATGTAACAACCCAAGATTTTATAAGATACATTCTTTTTAATTTCATATCTCTATTGTACGACACACCAAGATTATCTTGCGCTATACGCAACACTGTATTAGCTTGCAGTATACGCAACACTTTTCTTGGCTCTTGTTACACACAATTTCAAGTTCGTTAGATAGAAGTTATTCTACGCAACATTGAGTGTATATATATATATATATTAAATGTATAAATAAAATATGGTTGGATTCTATTATACGCAACAAAAAAGGAGTTGTGCACTACACGTAACCCTGACTTGGCTTGCATTACACGCAATCGTGACCTTCCTCGATAGCGTGTGTTGTACGCAATACCGGGTTTTACTAAAAAACGATATATTATTATGAACTAGCCGTTATGAATAGTGTTAACTAAATTTTAAATTTTATAACATTATTATTCATCTTACACATTCCTAGAACATGGTATAAGAACAAAATAATTTTTTCGAGTAAAATAAGTATTTTTCAAAAAATGCAGTTTTGCCGCCTTTTGATGGAGAACCCACTTTAAATATAGTTTTTGACATGTTTATAAGTTCAATTTGACAAAATAAAATTCTTCTTTTGAATAAGGATAAAAAAATTTACATTAGATAAAGTTTTGATATTTTTCTGATAACATTCATATTTTAATGAATTGTAAAAACATGCTATATTTTAATTTAAAACAAATTTTTTTCATCGTAATATCTTATGTGGTTAAATTATAATATTTAATGGTTTTAAGGTATAAATAGAATAGATTTTAACCATTTAATATAATTTATGTCATTAGCAATGATTTTACCTTGAATTCGTAGGTTAAATCAATTCAATCTTTTACAACGTTTTAAAGAAAAACCCGTTTTCTTTCGACAACGGGATTAATTTTAATTTAATTTCTGCATCTTTTGTGAATTGAATTTGGAAAAATGGATTCCAAATTTGGAATCAGTGGGTCCAAATTATGTTAATAAGCTACTTTTTATTTTTGGGCATTGTGAATAGTAACTACGGTAAATTTTATTTACTATAGTTAAAGGTAAATCGGGTAATTAAGGGTAAATATAAGATTATAAAATTACCCTAACACTTGGAAAAATCCTATTGGATGGATAAAAGTAGACCCATATAACATAAGGGTCCGATTAGATTCATTTTATGGACTTTTTTCCATGAAAATAATTTAATTATTATTAAAACCAAAGAATGTGACAACATGTCACTTTCTTAAATATTATAAGTATAATAATTTTAACTTAGTGATAAACTTCATGAAACTTCGAACATGAATAGTCTCCAGAAATATAATACAATTATCTACATAATAGGAATTTATTTATAATTTTTAGGGATTAAATAATTATCATTTATTATGACACAAAGAAGATGTAGTAATTGTCTTATTAATGAAATATTGACATAATTGATGTTATAAATGCCCAAATAAATGTAATTTGAGACTTTTTATTACTTAAAATAATTTTCTAGGTTAATATGACATGTTATTGTTTATTTAAGTAACTTGTTTCTAACTTATCATTCTCTTATGAATTTCATAAAAATCATGTACCAAATAGTGTCAAAATTTACATAAATTAGTTTTTAAAACAAATATTATATTATTAATTGTTATTTTATTCCTAAAAATCTAAAGTTCGGCCAAATGACTTATATAAGATTATATATATTAATAATAAACAACTTGGGGTTCTTTTGGCTTGATATAGTATGTTTATTAACCATATAGTGTAAGAAAACAAAAAGACACGGTAAAAGTTAAATTATTTAACTTAGAGTTAAATCTAACTGATAAGGTTAAAATAATAAACTAAACTTGTCTAAATCCTATTGTATGAGAGTATTTCTACCTATCCCCACTTTATCTTCGAAATAAGACCCTTTGGAACCATTATAAACCGAATTTTACCTTAATATAAAATAATATTTTGAGATTTTCCTAAGTTGCCCCTCTCCTCCCTTATAAAAGGGAACCTCCTCCCTCTCCTCCTCACACCAATTTGAGCATTCAATATCGGCCAAAACCTGCCAAAATATCTTCTCCACTTCCCTATTATCATCCTAGAGGTCCTGGTCTTCTTCAAAGACCATTCTGAGTTCTTTAAGTGGAGGTTAAGTGAAGGCGCGTCAAAAAGAGGTAATATCCATTACCGATCTTTTTCAATTTCTTTCTTCTTCAACTTCTTCTTATTTAGTTGTTTCATGATAAAGTAATAACATCAGTATTTATTATATACTAATATGTTATTATAAATATGAAACAACTCTAATTAACCTTCTATCCATCCTACGGAAAAAGGAAATCACCGCGCGTGCGTACGTACGGAATACCGTCTCCACGCCGTGGTGTAATCTATTTTCCGCCACCACCTTAATTGGATTGGTATAATGGTGTAATTAGTAACTATATATGATTATTATAAAGTTATATTGATACTGAAATAGTATACATACACTTCAACACAAGTTCACGATCATGACAATGATATCATTGCTCGTGCGTACGTACGGACTACCGTCTCCACGACGCGATGAGATTCATTATCCATGTTAACCATTCCAGAATGATTATAAAGTATATATAATGAATAATAATGAAATATATGACATGGTAAATCTAATGGATTTATGTATATATATATTTCATCTACTTACTTCCAATCAAGACAATAAGGAAAGGAAAACAGCGTTCATGCGTAAATACGGACTACCGTCTCCATGAACGGTGTGTTTCATTTCATTTATCTACCTGTTATATATATATATATATACTGAATATATATGATATATAAATCATATTTTATATTCTGGAAAGAATTAAATCATGATATAAGTAATAATAATGTCAAGAACAACAAGTCCAAACACCTACGATAAATGAAACGATTTTACCCAAAACGCTTCTTTAACATGGAATTTACAAAAGAACGGGTAATATAAAGTCATAAGTGAACCATATATGATATCATAACAATGAATATGATTCTGTAATAAGTTAATGACATTATTTAAATCGTTATACAGGTGGTTCGGATACGTACAAAGCATATCATACATAAGGTAAGGGAAAATATCACAATCTCATTTTATCCGAGATTGTTTATACTTTGGTATTTACTAGGGTGTATTTTATCATCCACATACATGTTTACTCAATATGTAATATTGTTTCCATCCACCTACTATTGTTTAAATCCAATTTTACCCTTCTGTGAGTTTTTAGTAAAAGATATGAAAGGAATATTTTTTCGTTTTCCATACGAGGTACTTTTTGACATTTCCGACAAAAGTACAAAGACTGTTTTTTTAACTTATATGAAATGAATGGATTTCTAAAAAATTATTTTCAAGAATCTTCCTTTAAAAGTTTTCAAGTTTATTTTTAATCAACTTATTTTAGTTTAAAATTGTGTGACATGTTAAGAAAGGAAAAGTGTTTTTGAAGTAGAAAGGATAATTTCTTCAAGAATGAAGTTCAAGTGTTTTATCAAAATTATTTTCCATCTAAGATAATAAAGGCTTCTGTTTTTATCCCTATTATTACATTGATTTGATTATGTTGTTATGAAATCATTTGTATGAATTCCTTTATCGTATATGAATTGTTTTATGATGTCATGATGTTTAAGATTCCCATTTTTATTACATGGGTTATGCAATGATGAATGGTGTATGATTTTGTGGCACACATAAGAATGGTATCATTATGAGATGGGTGTGACCTATATCTCCCTCCAATGCATTGGGTAAAGATTTTATATCTCATGAGATAGACATGGATGGAATGGTAGGTTATACTGGTTCAATAAAACAGGACTGAAACGAGGGTGAATCGGTTCAGAAATTTTCTTTGTCAACTAAGATCGTCTTGGAAATGAGTCTTGACTAATAATATATGATTCTCTATGATTATGTGTGTATGCCACAAAGTTTCATGTTTTAAGTTATGATTATTGGGATTTCATTTCACTAATATGATTTATCCCATGTTATGAAATTATGCTCTCTTTTGCAGGTTAAGATTTCCAAAATGTTATGTTCTTATGAATATGATGTGATTGATATTTTTTTTTACCCTTACTGAGCATTTGAGCTCACAATTTTATGTTTTATTTTCCCCAGGATATAAAGAAAGGTTTTAGGTAATAAAAAAAGGAATATCTTTATGGGAGATGTTGAAGATCTTTCACCATGATTAGAAGATTACGTTCCGAGTTTCCAAAGACAATAAACTATTACAGTCCTTGTGTGTGTGTTTTTGTTATGTAATAAGTATTGCGCAAAATTAATGTAATGTCCTTGTACGTTAAGCTTCAGGTCTCCACAATGGTCTTGGGAGTTGACCTTGACAACTATTATGGTCTGGGGAGTTAACCCAATCCACTATAATAGCCTTGTAAGGGAGCCTTGACTACTATAGAAATGATTTTATATGATTATGTGTATGAAAAAATTCTATGTATTATGCTAATGTTATGATATCCTGGATTGTGTTATTTGATTCCCTTATGATTAATATCTTATAAAATGCCAATATTTATTCCATGAATCATGATTATGTTCTTTAATATGTTGGGTATGGTTTTAAATTTTTATGCTCATGTTTGTATGCCCTTATGTTCATGTTATGATTACGTATCTCTCTTGTTTACCCTTACTGAGTATCTGAGCTCACCGTTTATTATGTTTCATTTCCCAAGGTCATGAATAATGTTTTTTAATCATTATTACTAAAGGGAAATATATTTATGGGAGATATTAAAGATCTTTCATGAATTAAGAAGATTGTATTCCATGTTTCCAAAGGCAATAGAAAATTATTTCCATCAGACATGTTTTTTTAAAATGAAATGAATATTCATATAAAAAGATGTAATATCCATATATTAGAATCCTAGGTTTCTATAGTTAGTATTAGAGGAAAGGTTTATTTTACCATTTGAAACTAGTATGATAAAACTTTAGGGATATCCATATGTATATTTATAAGGATATTTTTAGGGATATATCTATGTATAATTATACGAATGAGTAAAAGTATAGGAAAATGGATTGGAATTTTGGTAAAGGATAGAGAAAGTGGTATCAAAATAAATTTATCCCTATTTGAATATAACAAGTGGATGTGGATTTGGCATAAAGGTACTTAGTGTAACACCCTGAGCTTCCACGATACGCCTCTCTTTCAATAATGCAATAGCTTGCATTGTACGCAAGTTCGAGTTCTAACACACCGCAACTAATCAAAGTAGCCATTATGAATAGTAATATCCACTTTTTAAAATTATAGAAATTTTATATTTCAAAATGGACTTCATTTTTGTATTCATAATATCGAAATTATCCTAAGTTGAATTTTTTGTAATTTTATAAGAACTTCCAATTTTTTATGAATAGTGAAAAATACTCAAAACAACTTTTTTAATCAAAAAAATTTATAGTGATAAATTATAATATTTAGTGGTTTTAAAGTATAATTATAATATATTTTTACCATTTTATCTAATGGTGTTCATTAGAATTAATTTCACTTTGAAATTTGACATAAACAATTGTCAGTCTTTTGATATATATTGTTTCTTAAAAACACGCTATTTGTTGTGACAACGGGAATTAGTTATAAAATTAATTAATGAAACTTATATGTTTTTAATTTTTTAAAATATACATCATTTTTTAATTCAGAATATCAATTATATCTTAGGGTGAAAATTTGGCATTGTTCTTAAAAACTTTAATTTTTGATGAATAGTGAAACCACTAAGTGGTAGTTAAACAACTGATTTTTCGTTTAAATGAAACGTTACCACTTCTGTGATTTGATTTTCAAAAATACGACATACATGTTTGTCATTAAGAAGTAAAATGTGGTTCAATGGGATTAAAATAATTTTTTCGGTGAATAGTAACTTTTAAGTTTAATTAATCGTGATTAAAGGTAATTAGTGAAATTTAAGATAAAGATAATGTTATAATAATATGAAATGACCTTGAAACTTGTCCTAAACTTATTGTATGAGTCATGGATGACTAAGAAAATCCATGGGACAACTTGGGGACCCCATGGGGCCACTTTGGTTGGAAAATGACATTAAAAACGTTTTATTTAATGTTAAAATAAAAATGTCACAAACATGAGTTGTTTTACTAATTTTTTTTAAATGGGGTTATATAAGTCATATGTTTGACTATAAATATTAACTATAAATATAAAAAGATTTACTACATCATTATATTTGTTATATAATTTTTAGACATTAAATAAATTAAAATTTTTATGACACAATGATGATGCAGCGATTACCTCATTAATTAACGATTTAAATAAAATGAAAATATAATGTAAAATCTAAGGAATAAACTTGAAAAAAAACATATTTTATGAGTATATTTCGAACCCTTATCACCTTATCCTCGAAATATATAAGTTTGGGACCTTTAAAATCCGAACTCATTATATAATAAAGTAACATTTCATGACTTTCGAAGAGTTCCCCTTCTCTCGTCTTATAAAAGGCCCCCACCACTACCACCTTATTCACAACTTAATAGCCTTTTGGCTCTGCCAAACTCTGCCCAAATACTCTCTCAACTTCCCTCTATTACTCCTAGAAGCCTCACTTTGGGCATAATTCTTCAAAAGGAAGCCTTTTTCTCAAATCAAAAAGACTTACCCTATTTTAAGGTAATGCCTTCTTTTATGTTCTTTTGTTTTATTTTGTTTCTCCAACCCCCTAAACTCTTTTTATTAATTTATTTTATAACAAAAAAAGTATCAAAAATATACTAAGATGTTGTTATGATAAGGATTTTATTTACACTTACACACACCTTCGTCTAATGGTTAAAGAACATACAGTTTCTGTGGGTGGCAAATTACTGCCTCACGAAACGATGATTGTTCAATATTCTTTTAACACCTCTCATGGTGGACATTATGATGAAAATATTTTTATATATGATATATATTATGTTTTTTTCCCTTATGATTTTTTATTTTTTATTTATGGAATACCTTTTTGATTTCCATTATGGGTAAATGCGATAATTTCATTTTAGGAAGTGCGGACTACTGCCCCCTCAAAGTGATTTGAATCGTTAATGCCATATGTGGGATGTATAAATGATGGAGTAAATGATATTATATATGATATTATACTGTAATTATAATATACCTTTATATAATTATGATTTCATTCCATTAAATACAAAATAGAAATGAAAGTAGCATTCATGCGTACGTACGGCTTACCGTCTCCATGAACGGTGCATTTCATTTATTACCTCTAAATGTTACGTAATATTATGAATGAATGTATATACTGGATATATATTATATATATGATATCTTAATCATGAATATAATTCTGGATATAATGGATATTCTACCACATAAACAACTTGTAATTATAAGAAGTTTATTTTTGACTCAAGTACCAAAGATCGACAAAGAGATCGTTATTAACTTAAATAATTACATAATGTTCATAACATGGTAATAAGTGATATAAAAGGAATAATGAACTTGAAAAAGGTTCTTAGGAAAGTAGAAATTAACTCTAGTTTATTATTCAGGAGGTTAAAGAACGATCAAGTCAAGTCAGACAACAGGTAAGGGAACTTCTTAACCCGATTTCCGTTCTTTGGGTTAATCTTCTACTTTCAAATTATGTCATGATATTATTATGTCATATATTGTATTTGTACTTTCTTTATGTGTACTTATAGTGAATACACATAATAGATCTATTTTATTTAAAAAAATTATCTTTGTAAGGACTTCGTCTCAATCTCCATTCATTGAGGAATATTTTGTTTTATACACAAATTTCTTCTATACGGTGTATAAACCCCTTTGACTTTTACGTTTATTCAAATGGAATCTTTTTTATACGAAGCGTTTTACTAAACGACAAAAAGGAATGTTTTTTTCTTGTCGTACATATGCGGCGACAATGACTTCTCCACCGCTGTGACCATTATTTGATTTTTGGCTTCCTCTACAAGCCATAACTTTTTTAAATTTAAAATAATTACAAAGTTTTAATTTTATTTTATTTTGGTATTGAAAATGGTTTTGAAAGTGTTTTTTATATCAATGTGTTGTATTGATATCTTTTGATTGAAATGTGGAAATTTTATGTTTCCTTTATGCCTGTTTTATGTGATATGATTATGTTATGATTTATGATATGTTTAAACCTGTTCATATGAGGAATGCATTGGACTTAATAAGTGACGGGTGGAGCCTGCTATAGATCCTCGATGCATCGGCAGGTCTCATGAGACAAAATATTGTCCTGGCACGAGGCCTTGGCTACGTGGTTATGATAGTCTGGAATTATGCATTCCATCATTATGAAAGTGGTTATTGATATTGCATGTGATTATTCGACCAGTAGAATATCCATGTGAATAAGTAAATGGAATTATCTCATTTTACATTTTCCATATTATGTTGAAGTTCAAGTTTAAAAGGATTTTGTTTTAGTTATACATTGACTTAAATGTTTATGTTTATTTATGAAATCTTCCGCTATATTATTACCCTTACTGAGCATCTGAGCTCACCCCTTTAAATGTTTTATTTTTCCCTGGATGTGAAGAAATATTTTATGACTGACCTACAGGGATTGTCTGAAGGGGATAGAAGTGTAGACTATGGAGACTATGTTATTGTTTTTTTTTCACTTTATGATGTAATGTAACATTTATGAATGTATCTATTGTTTCCAAGGCTACTAAACTAATCGGTATTTCGAGACTTGATCTTTTGTGATCATGCCAATGTTACGCAATAATGCACCAACTCTGGGTAACTGGGGTCGGGGCGTTACAGTTGGTATCAGAGGCAGTTTAGTACTAACCTTGGAAGCTAGATTTAGATAAACTCTGATTATACCACATAGCCCAAAGATAGAGTTTGAGGATTAGTATAGAAGAACTTCCTAGAATTTTGTTGTTGTAGAGATTTTGTGAGTTTTCCTAGCAATACATCCCTGTCTGCATACGAGCAGGTAGATGCGGCTCTGGCACAGATGTAACTAGGTGTAAAAACTGAAAACACCACTTTGAGCTAGACTTGAATAGGAACCGGTGCACGACAACGAGCCTTGCTGCACTCTTGGTTACGACACTGCCGGGGGATATGCTTAGGATAATTCTCATTTTCTTTACAAACCATTATAAAGGGTTTATGAGTATATACTTCCTCAAAATTTTTTTTTATAGATTATATCTTTAAATAGTTAAATTTATGTTAAGTATTTTACAAGTAGGGAATTATGTATTTTGATTCATAAACTGATCTAGTTTATTCCCTTGTTTAGAAATGGCACCTAGTGGAAGGAATGGAAACCGTATCAATGAACGCACTCCGTGTAGGGATTGTATAGCATCCAGTCTTTTTATAACATAACTTTCATTCCATTATACGGAACTGAGGATCGTTAAGGTTTAGTGTCTTGGAAACAAGGATCAAAATACATAAAAAAAAATAAAACATTCATCTTAAACACTTGAAAGGCTTCTCCTTTAGTTCATCCTATGTTCATTATGCATCTCATAACCTGGGGACATACATCAAAAGAAAGGGTGAGCAGAAGGCCCAGTAAGGGAAACAAGGGAAACATTTTTCATGTGAACTTGAGATACTTCAATAAGGACATGAAAAGAACTTTAAGGCATGAGAAAGAAATCATGAGATACATCATAATAAAAATAACATTTTCATAACTTGAAGATTTGGCTGCAACACTTAATATTGACAATCGTTTCGTTTCACCAAGGTCCATCCCCAAGGTGTCGTTAAAAATTACCAAGGTTATTCACCAAAGCGTCGTTAAAATGGTCATCTCTAGAGATTAAGTCATTACCCAATGCATTGGAGCGCTATCAGGGCGCAACCTTAAATTTGACTTTATTATCATGTGAGCCACATATATCATCATCCAACATTTCATAAATAACCCATATAGCATAAAATAAATGGGTTTCATTTCATAATCATAACGTTTTAAAAACTGCTTTAAAGACATGATCTTTACGTTACTTTAAACCCACGGAAAGGGAAAGCGGGTATCATGTATGTAAATCCCAGAATATAAAATAGAACATTTTTATATATATGTGAATAACCCTGTAGAAATAGGATCTTTGAGTATTAACTTTATAACATAAAATAATTTTGAGAAAAGAGAGGCATTTTGAGACGAAAATTCTGCAGCATAACGGCTATGTTACAAGGTTTTAGAAAACTTTGAAAAGAGAGGGAACATGGGTCGAACAATCATAATTGACCCATAAAATAGTAGAGGGATAGAATAAGAAGTATATATGGACATGGTGATGCAATTTCAAGTACATACCATTTGAAATGAAAAGCATGGAAGGAAGACAAAAGTTTGATTTCTCTTATGAAAATTCGGCAGCCTAACAGCATCACTTAAACTTCAACAAAAATGAATTGAACAGATCAAATAGGGTCTCTAATCATATGATCATTAGAGATCAGTATGATATATATAGAGATAATACCCCAACATAATAAAAAGGAACTTGAAAGATTTGACATGAAAATCAAACTTGAAAAATGAGAAGGGTGAAAGAATCACTTAAACATTCGGCAGCCTAACAACGTCACTTAAAATTTCATAAAACGAAATGATGAGAGTAAGAGGGGATCTCTCATCATATAAACATGAAAGGGGAAGTAAGAGGAATATAAAATAACATCATCTCACTTAAGAAAATGGAGCATAAAAAGGAATGACATAAAAGAGATTATATGAAAAGAGAGGGGTCGGATCCCTTACCTTAAAACGTGACTCTTGAAACTCAAAGTTTTGGACCTTGAGGGATTGGGGGAACCTTGGGAGGACTCCTTGGGAGGTAAGAAGACCAGAACTTCATTGGGGGAGAGTTGGGAGTGGAAACTAAAGGAGGAAAGGGTGGGTATTTATAGGGAAAGTGAGGGGACAAGGCATTAATGGCCAAGGGACACCTCACTAGTGGTTTTGGCAAAACCATGGGCTTTCCCATGGTATTTTCCCATGGTATTGGCCACTTGGGACACCTCAAACCTTATATTACTATTCATAATTAGAACATATTGAAAATATACTTAATACATCATTTAATGATGTCATTAAACACCCGTAACTTAAAAACTATATTTTTACTATTCATCGAAAAATTCCACTTGCTCAGAATAATCTCAAAATTTCACCTTAACCAAATATCAATGCTCTGATTTCAAAAATGAAATCCATTTTATAAAAATAATTTTCTAAATATTTTTAATTTAATTTTTAAATAAAAACACTATTCATCGAAAATTCATTTTTTCCAGAAAAATCCCCAAAAATTACCTTAACATAATATCGATGCTCTGAGTTCAAAAATAAAGTCCTTTTTATAAAAATAATTTTCTAATTATTTTTAATTAAATTTTTAATTAAAAAACACTATTCATCTGAAAAAACTAATACTTGACTAATAATTTATGAAACCGTTATTTACCCATTTTATTGAATCACATTACTTAATCTAGGTGTCTAAATTATATTAAAACTTTCTTTGAGTGAATTTACTAATCCATTTGGTCACATTACTAATCCTAAGCGTAAAATCACTATTCATAATTTACTATTCGTCAAAAATTAAGTTAATCTTATTAGACTCCAAATTCCTTACTGAACACTTTTGTAGAAGACCATTTTTTGAAAATCATTTCACATCATTAGTTATTTAGGGTTTACATAAATATTTTAAAAATTCATCAATAAAATACATTCTAAATTATCTAGACATTTGAAATTTCACAAACATCACTAAAGGAAGAAATCTCAATTTATTCACTCGAAAGGATTACACAAGGGAGCTAGGGTCTCGTCACATAGCCCCTTATAACACCGGCATAAGACCCAAGTGTAAGGTGTGCTATGATGAGAGAATCTGAGGGAGGCTCAGATAACATTGCCCTAGTAGTAATCTCTACTAACTTGAACTTCTCCCGCAGGCGTTTCCGTTCAAGCTTGACACGCTGGAGTTCGGCTTGGGATTGGTCCAAAGCGAAGCCCACAGATGCTACCTCCTTCCCAAGCTCTGATATGTGGGCTTCATAAGGGTCGAGTCTACTGGATGAAGCCATCGACTCCTCTTCCTGCATTAACCATTAACATCTTATTAAATCTTTAAGAGTAAGTTAATCTACTACTCAAAAATATTGGGTCGTTACATTCTTCCCCCCTTAATAAATTTCGTCTTCGAAATTTATACTTGATGCCTAGTCGAAAAGATGAGGGTACTTTTGCTTCATTGTTTCCTCCGGCTCCCAAGTCGCCTCTTCATATTTATGATTCCTCCACAACACTTTCACAAGGTGGGTAGTCTTGTTTCATAGGACCTTGTCTCTACGGTCCAAGATCTCCACTGACTGCTCCTCGTAAGAGAGGTCATGTTCCAGTTGTACCACCTCTGGGTTCAGTACATGCGAAGGGTCGAGTATGTACTTCCTCAAGAAAGATACATGGAAGACATCATGAACTTGAGCTAGGTTCGGTGGAAGTGCTAGACGATAGGCCACTGCTCCTATGCGATCAAGGATTTCATAGGGGCCAATGTACCTAGGGATGAGCTTCCCTTTCTTCCCAAACCGCATGACTCTCTTCCATGGAGAAATTCGAAGGAAGACTTTGTCACCAACACCAAACTCCAAGTCCCTTCGACGATTGTCAGCATAGCTCTTCTGCCGACTCTGAGAAGCCTTTATGTGTTGTTGGATGGCATGAACCTGTTCCATCATCTCTTGCACGAGATCAGGCCCAAGAAGCTTCCTCTCACCAGTTTCATCCCAACAAGTAGGATTTCTACACCGCTTTCCATATAGAGTTTCATAGGGTGCCATCTGAATACTCGAATGGAAGCTGTTGTTATAGGAGAACTCAACTAATGGGAGGTGTTGATCCCATCCACATTTAAATTCCATTGAGCATAATCTCAACATGTCTTCGAGTGTCTGAATAGTCCTTTCAGATTTTCCATCAGTTTGAGGATGATAGGCCGTACTAAAATTCAATTCAGTATTCAGAGCATGTTGAAGACTTCTCCAGAATTTTGATGTGAATCTTGGGTCATGATCAGATACGATGGATAGTGGTACCCCATGCAGCCTTACCACTTCCTTTACGTATATCTTGGCAAGCTGATCCAGATATAAATCTTCTCGAATAGAGATACAATGGGCTATCTTGGTGAGACTGTCCACAATAACCCATATCGCATTGTTTCCTTTGGATGTTTTCGGGAGACCAGTTTACAAAGTCCATAGTGATATTATCCCACTTCCATACTGGTATGGGTAGCGGTTGTAATACCCCCTTAGGAAGTTGTCGTTCTTCCTTTACTTGCTGACACACCAGGCACCTTGTAGTGTAATCAACAATCTCCCTCTTCATGTTATCCCACCAATAATGATCACGAAGGTCTCTATACATCTTAGTGCTTCCCGGGTGTATAGAGAATGTAGAGCTATGAGCTTCATCCATCAGTTCTTTCTTTATCTCCGGAATATATGGAACACATAGTCTTGTACGAAATTTCAATACACCTTCTTGATCAATATGGAAATCAGGGGACTTCCCATCCTTTACAACCTCAAACTTCTCCTGCAGCAAAGGATCTTCTTTTTGAGCCTTCTTGATCCTCTCTAGTAATGAAGGTTGAGAAATCATTTGGAATAGGGTTGATGATGTCCCTTTCCTTATAATTCCCATGTCCAGTTTTACTAGATCTTTAATCAAGGGATCTCCTACGATCCTCATTGTTGCCAGAACAACAGGATCTTTCCTGCTTAACGCATCCGCGACTTTGTTTTCTCTTCTAGGGTGATAATGAATTGAACAATCATAGTCTTTAATAATCTCCAACCATATCCTTTGTCTCATGTTCAATTCTTTCTGTGTGAAAATATACTTTAGACTCTGGTGGTCAGTGTATATATCACATTTCTCCCCATAAAGATAGTGCCTCCATATCTTTAGAGCAAAAAGAACTTCCCCCAGCTCTAGATCATGCGTAGGATAATTCTGCTCATGAATCTTCAACTGTCGAGATGCATAAGAAATTACTTTGTCATTTTTAATGAGGACGCACCCAAGCCCTTTCAGAGATGCATCGCTAAAAATAACGAATCCTTCTCCGATAGAGGGTAGTGTTAACACAGGTGCAGTAACTTATCTCTTCTTCAGCTCTTGGAAACTTTCCTCGCATTCCTTTGTCCAGATGAACTTAACCCCTTTTCGAGTCAACTTGGTTAGTGGATTAGAAATCCGTGAAAAGTTTTTCACAAACCTCCTATAATATCCTGATAAACCAAGGAAACTATGAATCTCAGTTACTGTTGTGGGTTGAGGCCACTCCTCCACAACCATTGTCTTTGCAGGGTCAACCGAGATTCCTTCATTGGTTACGATGTGCCCTAAGAAAGCCACCTATTGTAACCAAAACTCACACTTTGTGAACTTCCCAAAGAGCCTCTCCTTCCGCAGAGTTTTCAATATAACCCTTAGATGATCTTCATGCTCCTCACGAATTTTTGAATTTATCAAAATATCATCAATAAAAACTACCACAAAGTTATCAAGGTAGTCCTTAAAGACTCTATTCATCAAATCCATGAAAATAGCAGGAGCATTAGTCAAGACGAAGGGCATAACAGTAAAATCATAATGCCCATATCTTGATCGGAAGGCAGTCTTTGGAATATCCTCCTTCTTCACCCTCAGTTGATGATAACCAGATCGAAGGTCAATCTTAGATAAGAATTGAGCCCCGCGAAGTTGGTCAAATAAATCATCAATTCTTGGAAGAGGATATCTGTTCTTCACTATGATCCTGTTCAACTCTCTATAATCGATGCATAGCCGCATTGATCCATCCTTCTTCTTCACAAAGAGAACTGGTGCTCCTCAAGGAGACACACTCGGTCGGATAAACCCCTTATCCAACAAGTCTTGGAGTTGTTTCTTTAACTCCTCTAGATCCACATTTGCCATTCTATACGGAGTCTTTGATATCGGTTGAGACCCAGGTACTAGTTCAATGGATAACTCTACCTCTCTTTCTGGGGGAGGTCCAGGTAACTCCTTAGGAAATACATCCATGTATTCCTGAACAATCGGAACATCTTCTATTTGTATTCTCCCTTTTCCTTCTTCATCATCACCGATTAACTCCATAAAGAAATCTATAGGAGGCGCTTCTAGATAGGGATCAGTTCGGGATATCTCTCCTTGGAAGATAACTGTAGGTCATTCATTCAAGACTACTGAGATTTCCTTACTTCTGCATTTGATCTTAGCATTATACTTTGAGAGCCAGTTCATCCCTAGTATAATGTCGAATTCCATCATGGGAATAACTACTAGATTTGCGATAAGATTGTGCTCACCAAAGTAAACACTAGAGTATCTAAATACTATTGATGCAAGGATAATCCCACTTGGAGTCTTGACAAACAACTCTACCTCTAGAAGTTCGGGGATTGATTCTATATTCCTTGCAAACTTGGAGGAAATAAAGGAATGCGTAGAACCAGAATCAAATAAAGTACTTGCTAGTTTTGAGAGGACAACAAGAGTGCCTGCTACCACATCGTTCGGGACTTCAACTTCAGCTGTTGTGATAGTGAAAGCATGACCTTGATCTCTTGGCCTCTGCTGAGGTTGGTGGGGATTCCCCTCCACCTCCCACGGATTTGGACATTGGTTAGCAAAGTTCCCAAGCTATCCACACTTGAAGCATGTGACTTAGGGTAGGGCCAGAACCATCTTTCCTCTGTCGTTAGTGTTGGGAAGCTGAGGCTTCACCTCACTGTGACAATTCCGAGCAATATGGCCTCCTCTTCCACAGTTGTAGCACTTGCCACTTCCGTTCAAGCAGTTCCCTAGATGATTCTTCCCACATTTATTGCATGTGGTAAGTTGCATTTGCTTTCCACCTCTTCCCTGATCAAAAGACTTCCCTAAACTGGGCTCCAAAGATCTCTTCTTTTCATTTGGTTTATGAGACCACTGTGTCTCACCAAACTCCAGCTCGACTTTCATAGCACTTAAAACTATTTCTTCATAGCTATCATAGTCCCTGTTGGCTAGATTCTTCCGCAGATGAGGTCGTAGTCCACCAAAGAATCTATCAACCTTCCCATTAGGGTCCATGACAAAGCTTGAGGTATAACGGGAAAGCCTTGTGAAGTTCATCTCGTAGCTTCTGATAGATTCGTTCTGCTTCTGCTTCAGCTCGAGAAACTCTTTCTCCATTCTCGTTCTCATGGAACGAGGGAAATACTTGTTAAGAAAAATTCCCTGAAATTCTTCCCACTCCAAAGATTCTATCTCTCCTCGTGGCTTCGTGTTTTTGATCAGTGACCACCACTGATCAGCTTCTCCCTCTAGGCGGTAAAAAGAAAGGGTGACTTTCTCTTGTTCCGAACAATGAAGTACAGAAAAGATATTTTCAATGGAGCTTATCCATTGTTCCACAACCAATGGGTCAGTAGATCCACTGAATGTTGGCGGTCGTTGACGCATGAAGGACTCAACAGAGTGTTGTTCCCTTCGTGGTGAGGTCGGCCTCTCAGCTTGATTCAAGTTATTACTCATAACTTGAGTCAGTTGGTTCATCATTCGCATGAATGTTTCCATTCCGGATTCCATCGGAGGGCCATCAGCACATGGTGCATTGCGGTCACCATCGGCACTGTTCCTCCTATTTCCTGCCATTTTCTAAAAGAATAAAACCTTAGTAAGAAACTTATTTCATTTATGAATCTTTTAACTAAGACTTCATGCTTATACAATTACACTTTTCTATAATTCCTTCATAATGATTCATAAAAAGCTTGTGGTTAACCAAACATATCCCCCGAGAGTGTCGTAACCAAGAGTGAAGCAAGACCCGTTATCCTGCACCAGTTCCCGTTCGAGTCTTGCTCAAAGCGGTGTTTTCGGGTTTTACCCCTATGTACATATGTGCCAGAGCCGCCTCTACCTGCTCGTATCCAGACAAGGATGTATTTGTTTGATAAACCACCTACTCAATACTTACCAAAATATCAGGAAGTTTTCCTATATTTAAACTTTTCTATAGGGTTCTTCCTAAAGTTTTTATATCCTAATTTCCACAAATAACTAAACCATCCTTTGATACCAAATATAGCATCCCGTCTTTTTATAACATAACTTTCATTCAATTACACGGAACTGAGGATCGTTAAGGTCTAGTGTCTTGGAAACAAGGATCATAATACATAAAAAAAAACATAAAACATTCTTCTTAAACACTTGAAAGGCTTCTCCTTTAGTTCATCCTATGTTCATTATGCATCTCATAACCTGGGGACATACATCAAAAGAAAGGGTGAGCAGAAGGCCCAGTAAGGGAAACAAGGGAAACATTTTTCATGTGAACTTGAGATACTTCAATAAGGACATGAAAAGAACTTTAAGGCATGAGAAAGAAATCATGAGATACATCATAATAAAAATAACATTTTCATAACATTAAGATGTGGCTGCAACACTTAATATTGACAATCGTTTCGTTTCACCAAGGTCCATCCCCAAGGTGTCGTTAAAAATTACCAAGGTTATTCACCAAGGCATCGTTAAAATGGTCATCTCTAGAGATTAAGTCATTACCCAATGCATTGGAGTGCTATCAGGGCGCACCCTTAAATTTTCCTTTATTATCTTGTGAGCCACATAAATCATCATAAAACATTTCATAAATAACCCATATAGCATAAAATAAATGGGTTTCATTTCACAATCATAACGTTTTAAAAACTGCTTTAAAGACATGATCTTTACGTTACTTTAAACCCACGGAAAGGGAAAATAGGTATCATGTATGTAAATCCCAGAATTAATAATAGAAAATTTTTATATATATGTGAATACCCCTATAGAAATAGGAGCTTTGAGTATTCACTTTATAACATAAAATAATTTTGAGAAAAGAGAGGCATTTTGAGACGAAAATTCTGCAGCATAACGGCTATGTTACAAGGTTTTAGAAAACTTTGAAAAGAGAGGGAACATGGGTCGAACAATCATAATTGACCCATAAAATAGTAGAGGGATAGAATAAGAAGTATATATGGACATGGTGATTCAATTTCAAGGACATACCATTTGAAATGAAAAGCATGGAAGGAAGACAAAAGTTTGATTTCTCTTATGAAAATTCGGCAGCCTAACGGCATCACTTAAACTTCAACAAAAATGAATTGAACAGATCAAATAGGGTCTCTCATCATATGATCATTAGATATCGGTAGGATATTTATAGAGATCATACCCCAACATAATAAAAAGGAACTTGAAAGATTTGACATGAAAATCGAACTTGAAAAATGAGAAGGGTGAAAGAATCACTTAAACATTCGGCAGCCTAACGGCGTCACTTAAACTTTCATAAAACGAAATGATGAGAGTAAGAGGGGATATATCATCATATAAACATGAAAGGGGAAGTAAGAGGAATATAGAATAACATCCTCTCACTTAAGAACATGGAGCATAAAAAGGAATGACCTAAAAGAGATTATATGAAAAGAAAGAGAGGGGTCGGATCCCTTACCTTAAAACGTGACTCTTGAAACTCAAAGTTTTGGACCCTGAGGGCTTGGGGGCACCTTGGGAGGACTCCTTGGGAGGTAAGGATACCAGAACTTCGTTGGGGGAGAGTTGGGAGTGGAAACTAAAGGAGGAAAGGGTGGGTATTTATAGGGAAAGTGAGGGGACAAGGCATTAATGGCCAAGGGACACCTCACTAGTGGTTTTGGAAAAACCATGGGCTTGCCCATGGTATTTTCCCATGGTATTGGCCACTTGGGACACCTCACACCTTATCTTAATATTCATAATTCGACCATATTGATAATATACTTAATACATCATTTAATGATGTCATTAAACACCCGTAACTTAAAAACTATATTTTCACTATTCATCAAAAAATTCAACTTTCTCAGAATAATCTCAAAATTTCACCTTAACCAAATATCAATGCTCTGATTTCAAAAATGAAATCCATTTTATAAAAATAATTTTCTAAATATTTTAAATTTAATTTTTAAATAAAAACACTATTCATCGAAAATTCATTTTTTCCGGAAAAATCCCCAAAAATTAACTTAACATAATATCGATGCTCTGAGTTCAAAAATAATGTCCTTTTTATAAATATAATTTTCTAATTATTTTTAATTAAATTTTTAATTAAAAAACACTATTCATCCAAAAAAACTAATACTTGACTAATAATTTATGAAACCGTTATTTACCCATTTTATTGAATCACATTACTTAATCTAGGTGTCTAAATTATATTAAAACTTTCTTTGAGTGAATTTACTAATCCATTTGGTCACATTACTAATCCTAAGCGTAAAATCACTATTCATAATTTACTATTCGTCAAAAATTAAGTTAATCTTATTAGACTCCAAATTCCTTACTGAACACTTTTGTAGAAGACCATTTTTTGAAAATCATTTCACATCATTAGTTATTTAGGGTTTACATAAATATTTTAAAAATTCAACAATAAAATATATTCTAAATTATCTAGACATTTGAAATTTCACAAACATCACTAAAGGAAGAAATCTCAATTTATTCACTCGAAAGGATTACACAAGGGAGCTAGGGTCTCGTCACATAGCCCCTTATAACACCGGCATAAGACCTAAGTGTAAGGTGTGCTATGGTGAGAGAATCTGAGGGAGGATCAGATAACATTGCCCTAGTAGTAATCTCTACTAACTTGAACTTCTCCCGTAGGCGTTTCCGTTCAAGCTTGACACACTGGAGTTCGGCTTGGGCTTGGTCCAAAGCGAAGCCCACAGATGCTACCTCCTTCCCAAGCTCTGATAAGTGGGCTTCATAAGGGTCGAGTCTACTGGATGAAGCCATCGACTCCTCTTCCTACATTAACCATTAACATCTTATTAAATCATTAAGTGTAAGTTAATCTACTACTCAAAAAGATTGGGTCGTTACAGATTGCCCTCCTGCTCAAGATTATTATTGTGGATCTGGAGATACAACTCGTGATGATCAACTTATTACCATACTGGGACAACTCACTCAGGCTATGAATAATAACCTTACTCGTATGGAGCACCCTGATCCGCAACATGGAGGATCAATGTTAGACCGCTTCATGAGGCAATAACTACCAACATTCAATGGAATTACAAATCCCTTAGTAGATGAGCAATGGATAAATTCCTTAGATAAAATATTCCATGCCTTGGGGAGTAGTGAAAGGGAAAAGGTTATCATGACAGTTTACCGCCTCACTGAAGATGCTGACCAATGGTGGTCATTGATTCAAAACACAAAGGAAGATGAAGAAGTATCAAGTATAAAATGGAGAGAGTTCAAAGATATTTTCTTAGAAAAATACTTTCCACATGACCATCGAACAGATATGGAAAGACAATTTCTGAGTCTGAGGCAGAAGGAGGATGAGAATGTCGCAAAGTATGAGGCTAACTTTACAAGGTTAGAGAGGAATGATGTAGATTATATACGTAACCCAAGAAGTAAGATTGATCATTTCTTTGATGGGTTAAAACCATTTCTCCTTCGAGCTTTAGTATCACAATCCTTCTCATCGTACGTAGATATTGTCTCATGTGCTATCAAGACGAAAAAGGAATTCTCTAAGTCTTATGACAACAAAGTAAAGCAAGGGAAGAAGAGAACGGTGGAACAAGAGACAGATAAAGGGAAAAAGGGAAATAAGGATTTTCCATTATGTGATAATTGTGGGAAGAATCACCCCGGTACTTGCCTAAAAGGAATGAGAGTTTGTTATAAATGTGGAGAAAAAGGTCACCAGTATCGTGATTACAAGGGAAAGAAAGAGGCTATCAATGTTTAATGCTACAATTTTAGGGAAATGGGGCATTACGCAAATGAATGTCCTAAGCGTCAGTGAACATTACCTCAGAAAAGGCCAAGGGATCAAGGAAAATCTTATGTTGTTACTACAGTTGAAGTGGAATAATTAATGTATTGGTGCTTTTGAAAACATGGATTATATTATGGTTATAAGAATAATGTGATATATATAAGGATTTTACTGCAGTACTTATTTTTTTCATTAAGGTTTTAATATGATGAAGGTAATCATATTTTTAGTATGTGAAAATAAGAGAAACTTTACTCTATTTGGGGAATCTGATGTTACAATTGATTTTGGAATTTAGAGACCTTTTAGAGAACATCTGGACAGAGGTATTTTGGATAACTATAAAGGTTGGAATGGATTAAGTTTCACTTTGTATAGTATTGTTTAAGGTTAAAACATTTATGAAGATTATTTTGGAATATTATAATACTATAGTTTTAGGAAAAGGTCAACCTGCAGGTTGGGGGATAACCCGTCACGTCAGACAAAGCTGTAGGAATCGAACCCACAACCATAGTGCAACATGCCTTTATTACCTACCACTAGCCTACAGTAAGTCCCTGGTTATTAAAAAAACGTTTTCCTAATCTAAATGGTATGTGTTAATATTTGTAACCTTATACAATTATGATAAATAGAATATTTTTGAGTTCTATTACCTTTTGGAGTGAAAGATGGGTTTCTGGTAAAAAATTATTAAAGAATGAAAGTCTACATGACAAGTAAGTATATTTCCTTACATTCTTAGTAAATCTCCTAAATAAATTCCTCAACTTTATGAAAGGTAACTTAAAACAAAAATGTTTTCGGTTAACTTTTCTAATTGGGGAATCAATGACCGTTTAACCAATCAAAAGTTTGTGATTTTCTTATAGTTAACTTTCTCCTAATCCTGTTTTATACGACTCTCCATCAGACCTTGATGGTTTTTTTCCTCCATATCCATATTTTCATGGAATCCTAGAATGGGCTATCTCTGGTGACCTTTTTACTTCTCTTTATTTCTTTTAAAGTTATATTTTTATTAACCCTATTTCCGATGAGGGTTTTCCACAAAGGTATTTTTTATTTTCAACCTTTTATTTTCAAAGAAAAATCTCAAATTGCGAGGACGCAATTTTTTTAAGGAGGGGAGAATGTAACACCTCGAGCTTCCATGATACGCCTCTCTTTCAATAATGCAATAGCTTGCATTGTACGCAAGTTCGAGTTCTAACACACCGCAAATAATCAAAGTAGCCGTTATGAATAGTAATAACCACTTTTTAAAATTATAGAAATTTAATATTTCAAAATGGACTTCATTTTTGTATTCATAATATCGAAATTATCCTAAGTTGAATTTTTTGTAATTTTCTGAGAACTTCCATTTTTTTATGAATAGTGAAAAATACTCAAAACAAATTTTTTAATAAAAACAATTTATAGTGATAAATTATACTATTTAGTGGTTTTAAAGTATAATTAGAATATATTTTTACCATTTTATCCAATGGTGTTCATTAGAATTAATTTCACTTTGAAATTGGACATAAACAATTGTCAATATTTTGATATATATTGTTTCTTAAAAACACGCTATTTGTTGTGACAGCGGGAATTAGTTATAAAATTAATTAATTCAACTTATATGTTTTAAATTTTTTAAAATAGACATCATTTTTGAATTCGGAATATCAATTATAGCTTAGGGTGAAATTTTGGCATTGTTCTGAAAAACTTCAATTTTGATGAATAGTGAAACCACTAAGTGGTAGTTAAAAAACTGATTTTTCGTTTAAATGAAACATTACCACTTCTGTGAGTTGATTTTAAAAAATCCGACATACATGGTTGTCATTAGGAAGTAAAATGTGGTTCAATGGGATTAAAATAATTTTTTGGTGAATAGTAACTTTTAAGTTTAATTAATCGCGATTAAAGGTAATTAGTGAAATTTAAGGTAAAGATAATGTTATAATAATATGAAATGACCTTGACAATTGTCCTACACTTATTGGATGAGTCATCTATGACCACGACAATCCATGGGTCAGCTTGGGGACCCCATGGAGCCACTTTGGTAGGAAAATGACATTAAAAACTTTTTATTTAATGTTAAAATAAAAATGTCACAAACATGAGTTGTTTTATTAAAACAATTTTTAAATGGGGTTATACAAGTCATATTTTTGACTATAAATATTCATTAGAATTCTAAAAGGATTTCATAAATCATTATATTTTTTTATAATTTTTAGACATTAAATAAATTAAAATTTTTATGACACAATGATGATGCAGCGATTACCTCATTAATTAACGATTTAAATAAAATGAAAAGATAATGTAAAATATAAGGCTTACACTTGTCAAAAACCTATTGGAAGAGTATATTTCGAACCCTTATCACCTTATTCTCGAAATATATAAGTTTGGGACCTTTAAAATCCGATACTCATTATATAATAAAGTAACATTTCATGACTTTCCAAGAGTGCCCCTCCTCTCCTCTTATAAAAGGCCCCCACCACTACCACCTTATTCACACCATAAAAGCCTTTTGGCTCGGAAAAAATCTTCCCAAATATTCTCTAAAATTCCCTCTCTTACTCCTAGAAGCATCACTTTGGGCATAATTCTTCAATAGGAAGCCGTTTTCTCAAATCAAAAAGAGTTACCCGATTTTAAGGTAATGTCTTCTTTTATGTTCTTTTGTTTTATTTTGTTTCTACAACCCCCTAAACTCTTTTTATTCCTTTCATTTATAACAAAAATAGTATCTAAAATATACTAGTATTTTTTTTTATAAGGATTTGATTTACACTTACACACACCTTCGTCTAATGGTTAAAGAACATACTGTTTCTGTGGGTGGCGAATTACTGCCTCATGAAACGATGATTGTTCAATCTTCTTTTAACACCTCTCATGGTGGAAATTATGATGACAATATTTTTATATATTATATATATTATTTTTTTGTTTTCCTTATGATTATTTATTTTTCATTTATGGCATAACTTTATGATTTCCATTATGGTTAAATGCGATAATTTCATTTTAGGAAGCGCGGACTACCGCCCCCTCAAAGTGATTTGAATCGTTAATGCCATATGTGGGATGTATAAAGGATGGAGTAAATGATATTATATATGATATTATACTTTAATTATAATATAAATTTATATAATTATGATTTCATTCCATTAAATATGAAATATAAATGAAAGTAGTGTTCATGCGTACGTACGGCTTACCTTCTCCATGAACGATGCATTTCATTTCTTACCTCTAAATGTTACGTAATATTATGAATGAATGTATATACTGGATATATATGATGTATATTATATCTTAATCATTAATATAATTCTGGAGGTAATGGATATTATACCACATAAACAACTAGTAATTATAAGAAGTTTATTTTTGACTCAAGTACCAATGATCGACAAAACGACCGTTATTAACTTAAATAATTACATAATGTTTATAACATGGTAATAAGTGATATAAAAGGAATAAAGAACTTTAAAAAGGTTCTTAGGAAAGTAGAAATTAACTATAGTTTATTATTCCGAAGGTTAAAGAACGATCGAGTCAAGTCGGACACGAGGTAAGGGAACTTCTTAACCCGATTTCCGTTCTTTGGGTTATTTTCCTACTTTCAAATTATGTCATGATATTATTATGTATTATCTTGTATTTGTACTTTATTTATGTCTACTTATAGTGAATATACATAATAGATCTATTTTATTTAAAAAAATTATCTTTGTAAGGACTTCGTCTCAATCTCCATTCATTGAGGCATATTTTGTTTTATACACAAATTTCTTCTATACGGTGTATAAACCCCTTTGACTTTTAAATTTATTCAAAAGGAATATTTTTTATACAAAGCGTTTTACTAAACTACAAAAAGTAATGTTTTTTCTTGTCGTACGTATGTGGAGACAACGACTTCTCCGCCGCCGTGACCATTATTTGAGTTTTTGGCTTCCTCTACAAGCCATAACTTTTTTAGATGAAAAATAATTACAATGTTTTAATTTTCTATTATTTTGGTATTGAAAATGGTTTTGAAAGTGTTTTCTTATATCAATGTGTTGTATTGATATCTTGTGATTGAAATGTAAAAATTTTATGTTTCCTTTATGCGTGTTTTATGTGATACGATTATGTTATGGTTTATGATATGTTCAAACCTATTAATATGAGGAATGCATTGGACTTAATAAGTGACGGGTGGAGCCCGCTATAGCTCCTCGATGCATCGGCAGGTCTCATGAGACAAAATAGTGTCTTGGCACGAGGCCTTGACAAAATCTTATTTGTGGTCTTGGCACGAGGCCTTGGATACGTGGTTATGATAGTCTGGAATTATGCATTCCATCATTATGAAAGTTGTTATTGATATTGCATGTGATTATTCGACCAGTAGAATATCCACGTGAATAAGTAAATGGCATTATCTCATTTTACATTTTCCATATTATGTTGAAGTTCAAGTTTAAAAGACTTTTGTTTTAGTTATACATTGCCTTAAATGTTTATGTTTATTTATGAAAGCTTCCGCTATATTATTACCCTTACTAAGCATCTGAGCTCACCCCTTTCAATGTTTTATTTTTCCCAGGATGTGAAGAAATATTTTATGACTGACCTATAGGGATAGTCTAAAGGGGATAGAAGTGTGGAATATGGAGACTATGTTATTGTGTTTTTTCACTTTATGATGTAATGTAACATTTATGAATGTATCTAGTGTTTCCAAGGCTACTAAACTAATCGGTCTTTCGAGACTTGATCTTTTGTGATCATGCCAATGTTACACAATAATGCACCGACTCTGGGTAACTGGGGCCGGGGCACTACACTTAGTGGTAATAACTCTAAAAAGGATTCATTGATCTAGACTCAATTGTCACCTGGTGCATGATAGTGGGCCTTACTTTACACATAGTTTGACACTGGGGGATATGATTTGGAAATACAAAAAAATTAATGAACCATCATAAATGATATATATAGATAATGATCCTGGAAGACCCATGTTCAACCCAATGTTTCATAGATTTAAAATATTGTTTCTTGATTTAGACATCCTATAAAGTATTTTTTAGACTATGTGATTTTTTCATTATGAATAGAATTTCTCACACTATAATTTTTGGTATTAGTCAATGAAGGGAACTAGAAGGAACTGGGTTAACATTGAATGTGATTGATTTTTTTTTGATAAAAATAAAAACCAGATTTTGACTAGATTAAATGATATTTTTTTATTACTAATTAGTTATCATGATATATGATTTAAAAATACAAACTTAACCAACTCACGGAATAAAAAAAGAAGAGAAGGATAGAGTTCACAAAATTTTTGGGTAATTGGGACCAAAGAAGAATGAAATTTTTTTTCCTATATGTTAAGAATGTGGGGAGAATAAGTCAAGTTAATGTATTAGGGAGGAGATGAATATGTTTTTGAGTAAGGAAAATAAGGACACAAATCATGTAATTGTAGAGGGAAAATGAAAAATTCAGTAAATAAAATGGATGAGAATAATGGTCTCCCTAAGGTATCATCAATGAATTGATATTTAAAATGTGGGAAGTATGGGTGTTATTCAAATTGATTTCCTAAAGGGAAATACCATAAATAGAATCAGAATGTTTTTAAGAGTTATGGTTATATTATTGATGATGAAGAGACTACCGATGACATATGAAAGAAAAGAGGTGTTAAAGAATAAGTTAATTAAGAAAAGTTAATGTTTTAAGAATGAAGTGGGATGATTAAATTATTTATGTATTTTAATTCAATAATTATGAAATATATAAGGATTTTTCATTATAAGTTTTTTGTTAATTATTTTCATGAATATATTGAATAGTGATGATGAAATTGAAAAGTTATTGAATGGATTGGTGAAATTTCATGAAAAACACATGATTTAGGGAAAGATAACCCTTAATATGTTCCTAATCTCAAGATAACTATGTTGGAATAAATATATTATATACATGTTTTAAGGAAATTGGATAATACTAATTACATTGGAATTGATTATTGATTTTTGGAAAAAGTGGTTTATGTTATCACTGATGAAGTTTACAATAGTATTGTATTTATAGAATGTATTAAATAATATATAGTTTTATTCAAGGAATGATAAAATATATATGTTTTTATTGAGTTTTTATTGTAATTTTGATCATTACCATGATTTAAGAAAATATAAGACTAATGTATTCAAATTTTTGATATGTGACAATCAAGAGCCATGTTATGATATTTTGGGGATCAATGTTAAGTGGATTTTGAGAAACTTAGTGACATTATTTATAAATTTTTAATTTTATAAGGGTCATAAGTTTAACCATTTATAGAATGGTTTAAGTTGAATTTTGGATGAGGTTTTATATATTAAATTATTATTTCACCATATGAAGACTTATGCCTAACTTGTGTTAATCATTTTGTTCTAATGATAACTAAAGATTAGTGAAATGAATTTATAAAGACCAACACATTACCTACATTTATATCAATTAAAAATTGAATAATATTCATTAAAAAATATAAAAAATCCATGATATGACTGTATAGGTATATTTTCTTTAAAAATTGTGAAACATAAACAACTGGTTCATAAGACATCTTCATTTTCTCCCACTTATTTCATCATAACTAAACCCCCTTTTGATATATCTTACTTAAAAACCTACTTCATGTCCTAGGGAAAATAAACATATGAAAGGGTGAGATCATATTCTCACTAAGGGTAAATAAGGGATATATCAATCATATCATAATCATAAGACATAAGAACATAAAATTTGAAAGTCTTATCTTGTATATGAAAGATCGTGATATCATTCCATGGGAAAAATCATAAAAGTTCATAAGAATCAATGAACGCAATCCCAAATGTCATAAAATAAGACCTGAAATTTTTTGGCATACACATAAGAATAGAAAATCATTTCATATTAGTCAAGGCTCATTTCCAAGTCCTTTATAACGAACAAAGTCCATTACTGAATCGAGTTCACTCATCATTCCATCCCTGTACTACTAAATCAAGATCATTTCCTCTTTCATCCATGTCTATATCGTGGGATATAAATTTTTACCCAATGTATTATATGGAGATATATTTCCCACACATCTCATAATAAAACCATTTTTACATGTTCCACAATAACATAGATCATTCATCAAACCCAAGAAATAAAATGGGTTTCTTTAAGCATCATTCCACCATAACATAATACATGTAAAACAAATGGATTTCATAAATACTATCACATAATAAAAAAAATAAAACCATAGAAATAACAAGTATATTTTTCTTAAAACATAATCATATTAGATAATTCCATCTTAGATGGAAAATAATTTTGATATAACACAAGAAATTAATTCTTGAGGAAAATATCATTTTTTCTTAAAAACATATTCTTTTCCCAAAATGATGTGAAATTTTAGAAGAAAAGAATTTATTTGAAAATAAACTTGAAATATTGTAAAGTAATCTTCATTTAAATAAGTAATTATTAAAATGTAAAAAAATCCATTCATTCTGTATAAGTTAAAAAGAAATCCCCTCACACTTTTTCCGAAAGAGTCAAAAAGTACCTCGTATCGAAAACAACAAAAGATTCCTTTCATACCATTTATAAAAATTCATCAATGGGTAAAATTTACTCTAAATAATTGTATAAGAATTGAAATAATATTTTGTAATACATAATTAAGAATCATAGACAAGGATGATAAATATACCTTAGTAAATACTTACGTATAAACAATATCGGATAATAACGAGATTGGAAAATTTTTCCCTTACCTTACATCCAATTTATTTTGTATGTATCTGAACCTCATTAATAATGATTTAAATAATTTCATTGACTTATTTAATAATCATATTGATTTTTATGATATCATATATGATCACATTATCATCCATTTTTTAGTAACATTAATACTCATCCATCGGGTGTTAACTTCTTTATTTTCTTATGAATTTTTTGTTGGACAAGTTATTTTTCCCCTTATTAGTTTATAGTTATATAATTTATATAATTATATTCATATAATATATATAATATTTATTTATTCCATTCATTTATATAATAACGATTTAATGAATATCATGTAGAATGAATCACATTGCTTCGTGGAGACGGTAGGCCGTACATACGCACGAGCGATGATATCATTCCCATAATTGTTGAATGGAATTGAAGTGGAGGGTGTATAATATTTATGAATCAATATCATGTAATAATAATAATATATAGTTAGTATTTCCATCATTATACACATCTAAGTAAGATGGTGGTGAAAAATAGATTATACCATGGTGTGGAGACTGTATGCCTTACGTATACACATGTGGTGATTTAAGTTTTCATAGGATGGTTAGAAGATGGAATATGATTCTTTCATAATCATAACAAAATCTTAGTATAATAGTTATACTGGATTTTTTACCTTATAAGGAAATAAAACATGAAGAATAAGTGGAATAAGAGATAAGTTTGAAATAATCGGTAGAGGAGATTACCTCTTCTTCGACATTATCCCTTTAAATATCCCCTTAAAGCACTAGAGTTGGCCTTTGAATAAGACCAGAACCTCTATAATGTAAATAGGGATGTTTAGAAAGGTAATAGGAAGGGTATGTACGATATTGAAGGCTCATATTAAAGTGAATAAGTGAGGGAGGAAGTTTCCTTTTATAATTGAGGTGAGGGGCACTTTTGGGATCTCCAAAAATATTAATTTTTAACAAAATAAACCCCTTACAAAAACGTCTAAAATGTCCCCATTTATAATATGAGATGATATAGAGTGGTAATATACTCAACTAATATATTTTAGACAACTTTTTCCATCAATTTAAACCTTATAATTTTAATTAACACTTAGTTATTCTATTTAATGTTTAACTTGGGTAGTAGATACTTCAATATTAAAAGGGTGAAATATTTACTTATTTGATGTAAATTAGACCATAAACAAAAAACTTATAACATTTTAAAATATATAATAATTATTATATTTTTTAAAAAATGTTTTATTATTTTTAAATAATTTAATAAAAAATTATTTTGATAAAGAATCAATAGTGTCAATTTTGAAACTATTCAATTCGTTGATTTATAAAAATAATAAGATAGAAAGTTAACTTAGAAAAAATTATTTTATTACATTTATAAGGGGTCAAGGTTATCTAGAAAATTTATTGTACATATTAGTTAACCCAAGTTATATTTATTTTTATATTTTAAATAACATTTATTTGATATTTCCCTTAATAAAATAAAGACTACAACAGTTTTGTGTAATTATTTAACACACCTATTTTTTGAATAAAAATTAAAAATAAAGTATGAAGATGAATATAAATCTAATATATTTTAGAATAATACTTTTATTTGAATATGAATTCTGAAAAATTCATCATTAAAAATGTTATACTCTTTAAAACATGAATGTGATAAGTTTGTCATCATTTTATATAAAATAATATAAGTGTAATAATCTCTTCTATAAGGATAAAAATGGTCAATAACTCGACCCTTGGATGGTTATGGTCGATATATACTTGACTAATAATTTTTGTTTAAGTATTTGGGTATTTTAATGGTTTTTATCACTTTAATAATAATTATTTTGTTGATTTCTCATCAATTAAATAATTCTACATCATTAAAGTATACGAATTTAAGGTAATTATTTATTTCCTAAAAAAATTTACCATGATAACTAAAAAAAATTAACTTTCAAATGAAAAATTATAATTGAATTTATATTCTATATAACCTTATATATAAAATGATTTAGTTATTAATATTTGAGTGAGACATATTTAACTTTTCATTAAATAAAATAAATTTAAGGTCCTAATATCATCCAAGTGGATTCTAAAGGACACCATTTAGACCCAAGGATGATTTAGAATAAAAAAACTCATCCAATGATATTAATAAAAGTGTAAGGTTAATTTCATAATATTATTTTTACCCTTAATTACTTGATTTACCCTTTTACCATATTAATAAAAATTACCAAAGCTACTATTCAAAATTCCCAAAAATAAAAGTAAGATATTTAAATAATTTTTAATCACTAATTAAAAATATGGTATCGAATTTTTAAAAATTTAAAAGAGATAATTCGTTGTAATTATTTTAAAATTAATCCCATTGTTGGAGAGAGAATGAGTTTTAAAAGTTAAAACATTGCAAAAGATTGAAATGTTCGTACATCTGAACCCAATGTAAAATTAATGACAATGAAATAAATTATATTGAATGAAAAAATATATTCTATTTATACTTTAAAACCCTTCAATATTATCATTTTACCATATAAATTATTTTAATGAAAAAATTGTTTTCAATTAAAATTTAGTGTATTTTTACTATTCATAAAAACTTGAAAGATATCATAAAAATATTAAAAAATAATCCAAAGTAAATTTTTTTATCCCAAGTCCAAATAAAATGTTTATATTTTCATATAAAAATTATTAATGTGTCAAAATTTTTATTTAAAATTGGTTCACCACTAAAAGTTGGAAAATTACTCTTTTGAAAAAAATATAGGTCTTTATACATCGGATATGGTTTTTTTTGTAAATTATTACAAAAATATCTATTTTATGAATATAATTAATATTTTATTTATTATATAACTTATATATTTCATTAATTTCATTTACTAATAGTAAATCACTTCATAAAAAATAAAAATATATAATTCATTTATATTTTTTCATAACTAATTAGTAGCCAATGAATTCACCATACATTTTCATAAGTTAGTTATATTTATTCCTAATAACTTAACAACTTTGATAAAATGTTTATTTTATACTAATGGTGTCGCCTGGTTTTTTTGAACTCATGATTTCATTCATCATAAGCTGTTGAATATTTAAAATTATTTAAAGAAAATATTTTATAAAACATCCGGGTGTTACATTATACCCCCATAAAATTAAATTTCACCCTCAAAATTCATAACATGGATAGAAAAAGATGAGGATACCTCTGCCTCATCATATCCTTAAGTTCCCACATATCTTACTCAAGTTGGTGCTTCCCCTATAAAACTTCAACCAAGCAAGTGGTCTTGTTTTGTAGAATTTTTTTGCTATGATCAATAATCTCTATCGATTGTTCTTAATAAGAAATATTTTGATCTAGTGGTATAACATATGAGTTTAGTACATATGAAGGATTATGTTTGTACTTTATTAGGAGAGATACATGGAATACATCATGAATTTGAGAGAGATTTAGTGGAAGTTCCAATCGGTAAGCTACCTTCCCAACATGATCCAAAATATCAAAAGAATTGATATACCTAGGGTTCAACTTTCTATTATTTAAAAATATAAATACTCTCTTCTAGGGAGATATTTGTAGAAACACATTTTGAACCACTTCAAACTCTAGGTCTTTTTTTTTCTAATTTTTAGCATATATTTTTTTATCAACTATGATCTTCCATTATGTGTTGTTGAATATATATAACCTTTTCTACCATTTCATCTACAAGATCAGGTCTTAATAGTTTTATTTCCCCAACTTCATCCCAACAATTTGTATTTATACACTTCTTTCCATAGAAGGATTCATAAGGATCCATTTTAATACTGTAGAGAAATATATTATTGTAAGAAAATTGAACCAAATGTAGGTTTGATCCCAACCACTTTTTAAATACATATAGAAAGCTCTCAACATGTCTTCTAGAGTTTGAATTTTCCTCTCATACAGACCATCTATCTGGAGATGATAAGCAGTGCCGAAACATAACTTTGTATCCAGATCCTACTTAAGTATTCACTAAAACTTCAAGGTAAACCTTATACCCCAATCCGATACAATGTAAAGTGGTACGCCATGAAATCTTACCACTTCCTTTACATATATCCTGTCAAGATAATAAAGAGACAAATCCCATCTAATAGCAATGAAGTGTGCCAAATTTTTAAGGCGATCAACAATAACCCTTATAACATTATGGAATTTATATGTTCTGGGAAGTACGATGATAAAATATATAATGGTTTTTTCTCATTTCCATTTTGCTATGGGTAGTGGTTGTAACATACCCTTATAATTTTGTCTCTCAACCTCAACTTACTGACCAACCAAATAATGAGAGACATAATTGGAAACATATATTTTCATGCCATCCTACTAGAAATACTCTTTTAGATCCATTTATATCTTTTTTCTTCTTGGATGAATAAAGAAGGAAGAACTACAAGCCTCATCCAATAGATCCTTCTTTAATTATGATATGGGAGGAATCAAGGTTGAATTCGGGAACATTTTTTACCTTCTTTTTTAGATCTACATATTTCATCTACACCTCCTTAATCTCATTTATATATATGGTTGAACATTAATTTGAGAAATATAACATTTCTACCCTTCCTTTAAAATTTCAACATACATCCTTTGCAAATCTTTAAATATTGGATCTTTTGTGATCCTCATCATGGATAGGCTAGCATGGTCCATCCAACTCAAAGCATCTGTGAACTTATTCGCTTTCCTAGGGTTGTAATATATTGAGCATTCATAATCTTTAATCAACTCCAACCATCTTCTTTGACTCATATTCAAATCCCTTTGTGTGAAAATATAATTTCAACTTTTATGATTAGTATAAATATCACACCTTTCACCATAAAGATAATTCCTCCATATATTTAGTGAAATTATTACCAAAACTAACTCCAAATCATCAAAACACAAACCATCCCCTTTTTGGATGCATCACTATAGATTACAAACCTTTCTCTACTACAAGGCAGTGTGAGAATAGGTGCACATGCTAAAATTATTTCCAGCTCTTTGAAATTTTCTTCAAATTCCTCTATCCATACAAAATTAATTCCTTTTTGAGTCAACTTGGTGAGTGGATTAGAAAATTATGAATTTTTTTTCACAAAACATCGATAATATCCAACCAAAATAAAAAAAATTCAGATCTCAGTCACCATTTTTGGTATCAGCCAACTTTAAATAACTTTTATTTTTTGCTGGACCATAGATATCCCCTCTCTTGATATTATGTGACCCAAAAATGAAACTTTTTGAAGCCAAAATTCACACATTGGTAAATTTTATATAAATATTATACTTTATTATGGTCATTAGTATAATTATTAAGTGATCTTGATGCTCTTAATATTCAAATAGATAAGAATTCTATTTATAAAGACTACCAAAAAGTGATCAAGATAGTCTCTAAATACTCTATTCATTATATCCATGAAGATAGTGGGGGAATTAGTAAGACAAAAATACATCAATATATATTCATAGTGTCCATACCTTATAAGGAATATCGTCTTTGGTATATCCTCATTAACCCTTAGTTGATGATACCCTAAATGAAGACCCATATTGGAAAAGTGTCGATCTTTGTACAGTTAGTCAAATAAGTCATCAATGCAGGGAATAAGTTATTTTTTATTGATAGTGATCTTTTTATGTTCTTTATAATCAATGCGGAGTCTCATTGATCCATCTTTCTTCTTAACAAATAGAATAACTTCACCCCAAGATGACACATCAGGGAATATGAATCCCATGTTAAGATTCTATTGGAGTTTCATCTTAATTTCCTACAACTCAATTAGGTCCATTTTATAAGGTTTATTTAAAATAGGCATAGAAACCAATATGAGTTCAACTGAAAACTCAACCTCATGATTCAGTGGAAGACAATGAAATTCTTTTGGAAAGTCATCATAAAACTCTTATAAAATGGGCGTATTCTTAATTGTGAGTTTCTCATCAACCATTTTATATAGATAACCTTCATATATAGGAATCAAGACCCATAATATGGAAGAAAATTCTACTAGAAATTCATATTCATCCCTGCATCGATAGATGATCATAGATTGATCCGAAATATAAATTGCGACTTCCCTTCCTTGGAAATTGACAAGAGCTCTATATAGAGAAAGACAATACATTCCAAGAATCACATTAAATTACACTATAGGAAGGATCACAATATTTTTAGGAGTAAATTTCCCAAAACATCAACTGGAGAAGAATTATATACTTTTTATGCGACTGTTATGCCATTAAGAGTTGTCGCAACTAACTCAATATCTAATTATTGAGGTAACAAAGAGAAAAACTTATAAAATTATTCAGAAATAAAATAGTTGGTGGATTAAAAATCAAATAAAACATTTTTTACTTTAGAGAATATGTTAAGTTTACATTTCACTACTTCATTATCGTACTCCACATCACCGATAGTGATCGCATGTGACTTTCCTTTGTATTTGGCCTGAATAGTTTTTGGATGTCGATCACCAACAATAAACCTTAGATTAGGGAATTGATTGGATTAATGAATCATTTTCTTTCACTTGTAACATTGAAGTATAGGAGGTGCATTCTATGTATCCTTTTCTTTATTCACATCATTAGACATATTTTTCAAATCACTTAGGCATTCAACTACACAATAACCTTCTTTTCCACACTTAAATTTTTTTTCCCTTTAAGATAATTTTCTCCATGTTTCTTTCCATACATTGAGAATAAGGAAAAAATCATCTTTTATTCAGTGTGGTCTTCAAATTTTTAAGTAAATTCTATTTTTCTATTATTATCAAACCCAAAGAACTAATGGATTACTACAATATCCATCTCAAACATGAGAACACATTAAATTATTTACACATATATATAGATGTCCCTTTTGTATAAAACCCTTTGAAAACTTGGTTTTAAGATAGTAAGTAATTGATCAATTTTATACACGGGTTGGATGATAATTCTAGAAGCACACCTTGCAAGTCTTGTAAAATTTTCTTCATAGGTACCAACAGATTCATCATCCTTTTATTTAATCTCAAAGAACTCCTTATCCATCTTTTTTCAAAGTATACGATGAAATTACTTATTGAATAATAAGTTCTTGAAATCATCCCATTCCATGGATTCAATTTCATCTCTTTACCTCATATTCTTGACAAGGTTACACTATTGATCATATTCACCTTCTAAATGATAGATTGCTAATATAAATTTATCATGTTCTAAACATTGGAGAAATGAAAATATCTTTTCAGTGGTACTGATCCATTTTTCAGCCACTAATAGATCAGAAGACCCACTAAAAGGATGTGGACGCTACATCATGAAGGACTCAGCTGAATTTTGATCCGTCATTTTCTAATTTGGAAGTCATGTATAATTCATATCTTGAGAAAGTTGTGTGAGTATAGCTGGAAGAATTTTCATTCTAGATCCGAAAAAATTTTATTTCTTAGGAGGATAATCATTTCATTTCCCATCACATTCAACATTTATACAGTTACTCTGGGTTCTAACGATTGACTAAAACTAATAAGCATAGTGTGAGAAACACTAATAATAATGGGAAAATCACATAATCAAGAATAAAATTTCAATTTAGTACAATTTTGTTTTTATCCTAGGTTATTAATTATTATTTCTAAAATACTAGGATTGTATCCTATACTTTGACATATCCTTTGGCTTCTTACTAAGGTTTTCTCAACCTAGTTTTTTAATGTTAATTATACATTTCAAATGATACCAAATATAATGACCATACTTTAAATACATTGATATTACTTAAAAATTAACGAATATTCATTACCAAATATATCAAATCCACGATAAGACCATATATGTATAATTTCTTTAGAAACTGTGAATCATATATAACTTGTTAATAAGACATATTAATTGTCTTCCACTTATTTTATCATAACTAGACCTCATTTTTGGAATATCTTACTTAATACCATTTTTCATGACCTCAATAAAAGAAACATATGAAAGGGTAATATCAGATGCTCAGTAAGGGTAAATAAGTGAGATATCATTCATATCATAATCATAATACATAAGACCATAACATTTGAAAATATTATCCTGTATATGAAAGACCATGATATCATGCCATGGGATAAATCATAAAATTTCATAAGAATCAATACACATAATCCCAAAAGTCATAAAATAAGAATGGAATTTTGTGGCATACACATAAGAATATAAATTTATTTCATATTAGTCAAGGCTCATTGCTAAGACCATCATAGTTGGAAAATTCCATTACTGAATTGAGTTCACTCCTCGTTCTAGCCCTGTACTACTAAACCAAGAGCATTTCCCATTTCATCTCTATATATCCCATGATATATAAATCTTTAACCAATTAATTGGAGGGATATATAGGTCCCACCCATATCATAATGAAATAATTCTCATGTGTTCCATAATAACATAAATCATTCATCATAACCTAAGGAATAAACCGGGTTTCTTTTAAAAATCATTCTACCATAACATAATCCATGTAAAACAAATAGATTTTATAAATATCATTCCATCATAAAAAAAATAAAACCATATGAAAAATAATGATATTATACTTGAAACATAACCACCATATTAGAGAATTCTATCTTCTATGGAAAATAATTTTGATATAACACTTAAAATTAATTATTGAGGAAAATATCCTTTCTTCTTCAAAAATGTTTTCATTCTCAAAATGCCACAAAATTTTAAAATAAAATATTTTATTTGAAAATATACCAGAAATTTTGTAAAGGAATCATCATGTAAATAATGAATTTTGAAAATTTAAAAATTCATTCATGCCGTATTAGTTAAAAAACATTCTCCTCATACTTTTTTCTAGAAAAGTCAAAAAGTACCTCATATTAAAAAGGAAAAAAGATTCATTTCATAATATTTAATAAAAATTAACCAATAGGTAAAAGTGACTATATATAATTTTAGAATAATAGAAAGAATATTTTGGAATACGTAATTAAGAAACATTAACATGGATGATAAATATACATTAATAAATATTTACGTATAAACAATCTCATATAATAATGAGATTGCAAAATTATCACTTACCTTAGGTCTTATTTCTTTTGTATGTATCTGAACCTCCTGTATAATGATTTAAATAATTTCATTTAATTATTTCAGAATCATAATAATTTTTATGATATCATATATGATCATTTTATAATCCTTTTTTAGTAATACTATTACTCATCCATTGGGTGTTAACTTCTTTATTTTTTATACATGTTTTTTCAGGTAGGTTTTTGTTCCTATTTTTAGTTTATAGTTATATCTTTTACATAATGATATTAGTATAATATATATCATATTTATTCATTAATTTAATTTTTATAATCATTATTTAATGAAGATCATGTATAATGAATAACATCTCATCGTGGAGATGGTAGGCCGTATGTATGCACAAGCGACGATATCATTCACATAATTGTTGAATGGTATTGAAGTGTAGGGTTTATATTATTTAAAAATAAATATAAGGTCATAATAATCATATAAAGTTATAACTTCCATCATTATACCCATCTAAGTAATATTGTGGAGAAAACAAAATTCTACCATGGTGTGGAGACGGTAAGCAGTACGCACACATGCGTGGTGATTACCTTCTTCAAAGAATGGATATAAGATGGAATATGGTTTTTCAATAATGACAACAAAATCACTGTATATAATTGATACTTTATTAATTTATAATGAAAAAACTCATTAGAATTTGAAGAAGAAATATGTTTGAAGGAATCAGTAGAGTAGATTACATCTTCTTCGACATGCTCCCTTTAAATCTCAACTAAAAGAACTAGAGTTGGTCTTTGAAGAAGAATAAAACCTATAAAATGTAAATACAGAAGTTTATAAAATAATTTATAAGGGGATTACAGATATTTAAGACTCAAAGTGAATTAAAGAGGCGTTGAAGGAGGTTTCCTTTTATAATTACGGTGAGGGCCACTTTTGGGATCTCCAAAAATATTAATTTATAATAAAATAAAACCAAAACAAAAAACATATAAATATATAAATTTAAAATATTATATGATATAGGGTTTTAAAATTCATCAACCAATAAATCTTTGATAAGTTTTTTTTATCAATTTAAACCTTATCATTTTAATTTACACTTAGTTATTCTATTCAATTTTTAACTAGGGTAACAAATATTTCAATATTAAAAGAGTGTAATATTTACTTATTTGATGTCAATTAGACCATAAATAAATATTTTAGAACATTATATATCGTATCATAATTTTAAAAAAAATTAATAATGATTTTTGAAATAATTTAATAAAATAATATTTTGATAAACAATAAATAGTGTCAATTTTGACACTATTAAATTAATTGATTTATAAAAATATTGAGATAACAAGTTTACTTTAAACCAATTATTTTATTATATTAAAAAGAATTAAAATTTATCTATAAAATTTATTATACATATTAATTAGCTAAAATTTTATTTATTTTAAAATTTTAATAACATTTATTTTATATTTTCCTTAATAAAATAACTACTACAACCATTTTGTATAATTATTTAGTACACTTATTTATTGAATAAAAATTAAAAATAAAATACTATGACCATGATAAATATTCTAGATTTCAGAATAGTACTTTTAGTTAAATATATATTTTAGAAAATACATCATTAAAATATTATACTTTTTTAAAAATGAATGTGATAAGTTTATCATCACTTAATATAAGTTTCATAATCTATTATATAAGGATCCAAATGATCAATAAATCTAACATTATGTGGTTATGGTCTATATATAATATAATAATAAGATTTGGTAAGGTATTCGGGTCTTTTAATAATTGTTATCACTTTAATAATAATTATTTTATTGATTTTTCATCAGTAAAATAATTTATTCATCATTAAAGTATAAGTCTTTAAGGTAAACATTTATTTCCTAAAAATTACAAATAAATTACCATGATAAAGAAAAAAATTTATATTTAAAATTTATATTTATTATCTAATTTATCTTTTATATAACCTTATATTAACAATTGTTTAGTTATTAATATTTGAGTGAGACATATTTAACTTTTCTTTAAATAAAATAAAGTAAATGTCCTAATCTCATCCAAGTTGATTTAAAAGGACACCATTTCAAACCAAGGATTATTTAGGTATAAAAAACACATCCAATGATATTAGTACAAGTTTTAGGATAATTTCATAATATTATTTTTACCCTTAATTACCTGAGTAACCCTTTTATCATATTAATAAAAATTACTAAAGTTACTATTAATAATGCCCAAAAATAAAAGTAAGATATTTACATAATTTAAACTTAAAAATTAAAAATATGGAATAAATTTCCCAAAATTTAAATCAAATACGTTTCATTAATTAATTTAAAACTAATCCCATTGTTGGAGAGAGAATGAGTTTCAAAAGATAAAACATTACAAAAGATTGAAACGTTTTTACATATAAAATCAATGTAAAATTAATGATAATTACATACATTATATTTAATGATAAAAATATATTATATTTATACTTTAAAACCATTAAATATTATAATTTATCCATATAAATTATTTTTATGAAAAAAATTGTTTTCAATTAAAATTTAGTGTATTTTTACTATTCCTTAAAACTTGAAAATTATCAAAAAAATATAAAAAATTGATCCAAATAAAATTTTTATATCCCTTTTCCAAATAAAATGTTTATGTTTTAATATAAAAATTATTAATTCTTTGAGATATTAATTTAAAAGGGGTTCACCATTAAAAGGTGTAAAATTTCCCTTTGAAAAAAAACATAGGTTTTTATACATCGAATATGGTTTATTCAAACCTTATTATGAAAAATCTGTTGGATGAATAACACAAATATATTATTAATTATATAACACATATATTTATTTAATTTCATTTAATAATATTAAATCACGTAACAAAAATTCAAATATATAAATGATTTATATATTTTTTCATAAATAATTGGTATCCAATGAATTCACCATACATTTTCATAAGTTATATTTATTCCTCTTAACCAAACGACTAGATTAAAATGAACATCTTATACTAAGGACTTCTCATGGTTTGTTTAAACTCACAATTACACGAAATTAAAGATATCAAAGAATTAAAATTATTTAAATAAAATATTTAATAAAAACATCTAGTTGTTACAGACTTATCCTTCTATTTATGGATCTTATGTTCTATTAGTGTTTTTGGTATAAATAATTCAGCTTAATTTATTAGAGTAAGTTTTGAAGTTTAAATTTATCAAGGAACAAAAAATTATGAGATTATACTCATGAAATGTAATGAAATCAAGTAAGTATATCTTCTCGTGAAAAGTATTCAACTTTATAAAATGGATCTCGAAATAAAATGTTGTCTTGATATCATTATTTTTTATGATATCAATTACCTTTATCATGCCACTATAGTTTATGGTTTTTTGTTCATTAAACTTCTTTATATCACTCAATTTATTATGACCAATGATCACTAAGACTCTCTATAATTATTTATGCGATTCTCCCATATACAAATCTTCACTACCCACCCATATTTTTCTATATGGAAAACTAGTTATGAGTTACTTTAGGTATCCTTTATATTTCAAACATTCAATTTTTAAAGGATGTTTTATTATTCATTTATATGATGAGTTTTTATAAATGTTAATCCTTTTATAGAAGAGATAAATTTAGAGGGATAAATTCATTTTAATAGGGGTAGAATGTAACACCTTGAGATTTTGTGAAATATATATTTTTTCAGATGAATTTAATATTTTATATATTTTTTACCACATAAATAATGAGTATATATTGTGTTATATGCAATACCAAGTTTATCTATCATTATAGTAAACACCATGATTATCTTTCATTACATGCAAAAATGATTTCATTCTAAAGCATGAATGTTAAGTAACATCGAGCATTAGTGAACCATAAAATAATATTATTTTAAATATGACCATTATAACCTAGATATTAAATTGGAGGGTATGGATAATAATAAATAATTTATGAAATATACATATAAATTTTTACTCAATATTAATTTATTTTTTAATTTTTAGTAAATAATCAATAAATTTTTAGTAAAGTAATTATATTCATAAAAAATAAGTTTTCATCATAAATGTTTTTTATATTTTTTTATGAAAAAAAATATTATAATTAAATTATATATATTTATAAATTTTTATGATAAAATTATATAAAATTTTAAAATAATCTTAATGAAATTAACCTTTGGAAAAATTTTGGTATTTCTCAAAAAATATTGATTTTTCAATGAATAGTGAAAATAATTATTTTTGTCAAAATATCATTTATTTTAAATAAATTATATAATTTAAATGAAAAGTTATGTTTTAATATATCATAAGTATTATTTAATTATATTTAATCCACTTCATTACATTTTAATAAGCTTTATATTAGTATAATTTAATTTTTGGATTTAAAAAGGGTTTTTTTAAAAACTATTTTAAAATGCATAATGTTTTTCCATTTTAGTTAATTAAAATAATATCTAATTATGAATGTTTTAAATTAAATTTATGTATTATATATCAATAAATTTGAATTTATATTCATAAAATGATTATTATTATACATAGATTTAATATAAAATTGTCTTGTGCTTGAAAAAAATACATTTCTCGAAAACCTGTTTTTCCATCATGTTTGTGGGTTTTTTTTTAAATTTATTTTTTTCAAAATCAAGAAGATTTATTCTAAAAAATAAAATTAATTTTTTCAAACATCAGGTAAAAATTATTTTATTTTGAACTTTTTATAATTTTCTGAAAATATTAATGTTTTTTGATGAATAGTGAAAAATACTGAATTTTAATTGAAAACTGAATTTTTATTTAAATTATTTATAAATTTATATTTTTTTTAAATTTTATTTTAAATTTAAATTATTTCAAATATATATATATTAAACCAATTTATGTCATTGTAATCAATTTTATTTTTAATTTTTATGTTAAAAACTATATAAACTCTAGAACATTTTTTCTTTGAAAACGTACGTTTTCATCGCATATATGGGATTAAATTTAAATTAAATTTTAAAAATTATATGAATTTAATTTAGAAAAATAGATTCAATATTTAGAATCAAAATTATTTATATTATCTAAAAAGTTAAAATTAATTTTTGACTAAAATAAATAATAAAAAAATCAAAACTTATTTACTACGTTTAAGGTAAAAATTGGTTTACCTGATTGTTAAACTAAAACGGTAAGGGTTAAAATGACTTAAAAATGCATCTAAAATATATTTTATGGAAATACGTAAAACCAATAATTTTTAAATCTTGATAATGCTTTATTTTTTATCCTTGTGACATGATAAAAACATGGCTACACCATTTTCTTTTCAAACAATTACAAGTGTTCCATTCACCTCACTTATAAAATTCCACCCCCTCTCCTCTCTTATTAAAAAATTAAAATCCTTTTGGTTCATCCAATATATTCCAAAATAAATTAAAAACTCAACTAATATCATATTTGATTCATTATTTTGAGCATAAATCCAGCCTAGTAAGGCTTTTGGTGAAAACCTAAGCTGGTTACCTGATGAAGAGGTAACGTTCTTCAACGAGCATTTTTATTTTATTCTATTATACACCTCCTTAAATTATTATTAAAAAATTATTATATAATAATATAATTATATTATGTATAATATTTTGTTTTTATATTAATTTCATGACCTAAAACTATCTCTACTTCAATCAAATGGGTTACGAAATCATCGTTCTTATGTACGGCGAACTACTGCCTCACAAATCGATATATTTCGTTTTTCTATTACCCCCTATTACAATAGGATATGATTATATATATAAATTATATATTATATTTTTAAAATTATTATTCATATTTAATAATTATATCATATATACATTTTTTTACTTTCAATTATTTATGGGATACGTTAACATCGCTTGTGTGTACAACAGACTACAGCCTCACGAAGCGATGTGATTCGTTTCTCACTAACTATTTATTCTCCTGAAAACTATTGGGGTTTACATATCCATTTTAGGATATCTCTTTCATGGGGTTCACAGTTCAAAAGTTAACAAATCAGTAAATGTTTTTTATCTCAATTTTCCTTCTTTGGGACATAAGTTATGCTATACACCTATATTCTTTTATGCAGTGTATATACATCACCTTGAAAATTTATACCATGAATATAAATATTTTCATGGTATTATAAGTTTAATTTAACATTATAACTTCATGATGATTACAGTTCAATGTTACCAAAGCGGTAATAATTTTTTTATCAGGACTGTTTAAGATTATATTTTTGATGATGAAATATTATGATCCATTTATCAATAAACTCATAATTTTTTTTCTATATTATAATTATTCATGAAATTTTCATCTAATAGTAAAGTATTCCCACTATTTTTCACTTTAAATAATTGAGAAAATTATTTTAAGTAAAATAATATTTATTTTTATTTTCAATCTAAAACACTTTTTCTTCTAAAAACATGTTTTCTAAAAATATTTTTAATTTTTTTTAAAATTATTCAAATTATTTATTAAATAAATTTTAACCCATATTTTACTTTTTTTTAAAATGTTTTGAATGTAATTTTCATGTCATTTTCCAAAAAAACCCTTTTGTATTTTACCGTAAATGTGAAAAGAGTCATCATTTTTACATGAATGACATGTAAAGTATTTACAACTATCCTGAACACATAATTATTTAATATTTACCGTACAATTTTTTAATGATAATTTTAAATAAAATTTTTTTCATAATATTTTGGAATTATTTTATATTTTAAATGATAGATTTCAAAGTGAAAAATATATTGAAAATGTTTAATGTTTTAAAATGTTTTCTTTCAAACTAGAAAGGATATTTTACTCAGTAAATATTTTAAATGATATATAAACCTTAATTTATAAGTTTTCAAGTTTATTTTAAAAGAAAATTAATTAAAAAATAGTTTTATGTTTTACAATGTTATTCCCAAATAAAATTTATCTTCCCCAATAAATATTTCAAGTGATATTCAAAAATAATTCTCCATCTAAGATGACATTATTTGATGATACATGTTCTTTTGTGGAGATATAATCCAAGGATACCATTATTATTATATTTTTGAATGGTTTTTTATGTTTAAAATATGTTTATGAAACCCATTTATCTTCTATGAGTTATACCATGATAAAATTCTTATAAAACCCACTTATTTTTTCAGGGGTAATAATATGATGAAATGATGAAATGATTATGAAACCTATCACTTTTCTATAAGTTGTGATATAATGAAAAGTTTATGAAACCTATTTCATTTAATGGGTTATGATATGCTGAATTTTTTATTATCTTGTGTCACATATATTCATTAATTTCATTTTGTGATGGAGGGAAACTATATCTCCCTCCAATTTATTGGGTAAAGATTTATATCTTATTAGATGGATTGGACAAGAACATGGATTGAACCTAGTTTAGTAATGGAATTTTTCTTTTATAATGTATTTGGGAGAGAACCATTACTATTATGATAGTTTGGGGAGTGAACCCATATAGCATCCTACATTTTTATCACAAAAACATTCATTACATTATACTAAACCGAGGATCTTTAAGGTTTAGTGTCATGGAAACCAGGAACTTAAAACATAAAAAAATAAAACATTCTTCTTAAACACTTGAAATGATTATCCTTATGTTCATCCTAGGTTCATTACTGCATCTCATAACCTGGGGACATACATCAAAAGAAAGGGTGAGCAGAAGGCCCAGTAAGGGAAACAAGGGAAACATTTAACATGTAAACTTGAGATACATCAATAAAGTCATGAAAAATAACTTTAAGGCATGAGAAAGAAATCATGAGGAATATAAAAAAAAAACATATTTCATAACTTGAAGATGTGGCTAAAACATTTAACATAGAAAATAATTTCCATTTCACCAAGGTCCATCCCCAAGGTGTCATTAAAAATTACCAAGGTTATTCACCAAGGCGTCGTTAAAAATGGTCATCTCTAGAGATTAAGTATTTACCCAATGCATTGGAGTGCTATCAGGGAACAACCTTAATTTGTCTTTATCATCATGCGAGCCACATATATCATCATCAAAATTTCATAAATAACCCTTATATCATAAAATAAATGGTTTTCATTTCATAATCATAACATTTTAGAACTGCTTTTAAGATATGATCTTTATGTCACTTTAAACCCACGGAAAAAGGAAAGTGTGTCTCATATATGTAAATAACAGAATTTAAAATATAAAATCATGATATATATATGTTAATACCCCTTTAGAAAAAGAGATATTAGTATTCACTTAATTTCATAAAATAATTTTGAGAAAAAGAGAGAGACATTTTGAGACGTAAATTCTGCAGCATAAAAGCTATGTTGCAGGGTTTTAGAAAACATTGAAAAGAGAGGGGACATGGGTCACCCACTAATAAATGATCCAAAAACAGTATAGGGACATAATATAATGTATATAAGAACATGGTAATGAAATTTGAAAGACATACCATATGAAATGAAAAACATGGAAGGAAGACAAAAATAAGATTTCTCTTATGAAAATTCGGCAGCCTAACGTCGTCACTTAAAACATCAAAAAAATGAATTGAAGAGATCAAATATGGTCTCTCATCATATTAACATAAAATATCAGTATTATAGATATATATATCATTCCTCAACATAATAAAAATGAACTTTAAAGACTTGACATGAAAGTAGAACTTTGAAAAATGAGAAGGGTGAAAGAATCCCTTAAAAATTCGGCAGCCTAACAACGCCACTTAAAAAGTATTAAAATGAATTAATGAGAGAAAGAGGGGGTCTCAAATCATGTTAACATGAAAAGTAAAGTAGTATGAATATTAAATAACATCCCCAACATAAGAACATGGGGCTTAAAAGAAATGACATAAACGAGAGTACTTGAAACGAAAAAGAGAGGTGAGATCCCTTACCTTAAAATGTAACTCTTAAAACTCGAAGGTTGGGACCTTGAGAGGATTGAGGGAACCTTGGGAGGACTCCTTGGGAGGTAAGGAGACCATAACTTCGTTGAAAATGATTTTGGAGTCGAAAGGATGAGAGAATATCTTGGTATTTATAGGAAAAGTGAAGAGACAATGCATTAAAGGCCAAGGGACACCTCATCGGTGGTATTGGAAAAACCATGGGATTTCCCATGGTATTTTCCCATGGTATTGGCCACTTGGGACACCTCATACAATAATTCATCCCCTTTAGTTTTCCATCCCTTAAAATATATCATGACATCATCATGAAGCAGTCATGATGTCATTAAACATATTGAAACCCTAAAACTGTATTTTTACTATTCACTGAAAATTCTTTTTTTAGAAAAATACCCAAAATTCACCTTAACATAATATCGATGCTCTGAATTTAAAAATGAACTCCATTTTATAAAAATAATTTTCTAAATATTTTCAATTTAATTTTTAAATAAAAACACTATTCACCTGAAAAAACTAATATTTGACTATTAATCAATGAAACAGTTATTTACCTATTTTATTGAATCACACTACTTAATAATGGTGCCTAAATTATATTAATACTTTCTTTAAGTGAGATTACTAATCTATTTTGTCACATTACTAATCCTAAGTGTAAAATCACTATTCATAAAACACTATTCACCAAAAATTAAGTTGATCTTATTAGACTCTAAATTTCGTACTGAACACATTTACAGAATACCATTTTTTGAAAATAATTACACATCATTAATTATTTAAGGTTTAGAAAAATATTTTAAAATATCCTTTTTTTTCAAATATACATCCTCAAATTATCGAGGCATTTGAAATTTCACAAGCATTACAAAAGGAAGAAATATCAATTTTATTCATTCCAAAGGATTACACAAAGTAGCTATGGTCTTGTCACATAGCCCCTTATAACACCAGCATATGACCTGAGTGTAAGGTGTGATATGGTGAGAGAATCTAAGGGAGGCTCAGATAACATTACCCTAGTAGTAATCTCCACTAACTTGAACTTCTTCCGCAGGCATTTATGTTCAAGCTTGACACACTGGAGTTCATCTTGGGATTGGTCCAAAGCGAAGCCCAAAGATGCCACCTCCTTCCCAAGCTCCGATAAGTGGGATTCACAAGGTTCGAGTCTACTGGATGAAGCCATCGACTCCTCTTTCTACATTAACCATTAACATCTCTATTAAATCATTAAGAGTAAGTTAATATACTATTCAAAAAGTTTGGGTCGTTACATTCTTCTTCCCTTAAGAAATTTCGTCCCAGAAATTTTAAACCAAAGCCTAGTCGAAAAGGTGAGGGTACTTTTGCTTCATTGTTTCCTCAGGCTCCCAAGTCACTTCTTTATACTTAAGATTCATCCACAACACTTTCACAAGGTGGGTAGTCTTGTTTCATAGAACCTTGTCTCTACGGTCTAATATCTCCACTGGCTACTCCTCATAAGAGAGGGTCATGTTCCAGTTGTACCACCTCTGGGTTCAGTACATGCAAAGGGTCGGGTATGTACTTCCTCAAGAGAGATACATGGAGGACATTGTGAACTTGAGCAAGGTTCAGTGGAAGTTCTAGACGATAGGCCACTGCTCCTATGCGATCAAGGATTTCATAGGGGCCAATGTACCTAGGGCTGAGCTTCCCTTTCTTCCCAAACCGCATGACTCTCATCCATGAAGAAATTCGAAGGATGAATTTGTCACCAATCCCAAATTGCAAGTCCCTTCGACGGTTGTTAGCATAGCTCTTCTACCGACTCTGAGAAGAATTTATGTGTTGTTGGATGGCGTGAACCTGTTCCGTCATCTCTTGCACAAGATCAGGCCCAAGAAGCTTTCTCTCACCAGCTTCATCCCAACAAGTAGGAGTTCTACATCGCTTTCCGTATAGAGCTTCATAAGGTTCCATCTGAATACTCAAATGAAAGCTGTTGTTATTGGAGAACTCAACTAATGGGAGGTGTTGATCCCATCCACCTTTAAATTCCATTGACCATGTTCTCATCATGTCCTCGAGTGTCTGAATAGTTCTTTAAGATTGTCTATCAGTTTGAGGATGATAGGCCGTACTAAAATTCAATTCAGTATTTAGAGCATGTTGAAGACTTCTCTAGAATTTTGATGTGAATCTTGGATCACGACCAGACACGATGGATAATGGTACCCCATGCAGCCTTACCACTTCCTTTACATATATCTTGGCAAGTTGATCCAGAGATAAATCTTCCCAAATAGAGGTAAAATGGTCGGTCTTGGTGAGATGGTCCACTATAACCCATATCGCATTGTTCCCTTTGGATGTTTTTGGGAGACTCGTGACAATGTCCATAGTGATATTATCCCACTTCCAAGCTGGTATGGGTAGCGGTTGTAATACCCCCTTAGGAAGTTGTCGTTCTTCCTTTACTTGTTGAAACACCAGGCATCTTAAAGTGTAATCAGCAATCTCCCTCTTCATGTTATCCCACCAATAATGATCATGAAGGTCTCTATACATTTTAGTGCTTCCCAGATGTATAGAGAAAGTAGTGCTATGAGCTTCATCCATCAGTTCTTTCTTTATCTCTGGAATAGATGAAACACATAGTCTTGTATGAAATTTCAATACACCTTCTTGATCAATATTGAAATCAAGAAACTTCCCATCCTTCACAACCTCAAACTTCTCGTGCAACAAAAGATCTTCTTTTTGAGCCTTCTTGATCTTCTCTAGTAATGAAAGTTGAGAAATAATTTGGGATAGGTTTGATGATGTCCCTTCCCATACAATTACCATATCCAGTTTTACTAGATCTTTTATCAAGGGATCTCCTAGGATCCTTATTGTTGCCAGAACAACAGGGTCTTTCCTGCTTAACACATCCGCGACTTTGTTTTCTCTTCGAGGGTGATAATGAATTGAACAATCATAGTCTTTAATAACCTCCAACCATATCCTTTGTCTCATGTTCAATTATTTCTGTGTGAAATTATACTTTAAACATCAGTGGTCAGTGTTTATATCACATTTCTCCTCATAAAGATAGTTCCTCCATATCTTTAGAGAAAAAACAACTGCCGCTAGCTCTAGGTCATGTGTAAGATAATTATTCTCATGAACCTTTAACTGTCGAGATGCATAAGAAATTACCTTGTCATTTTGTATGAGGACGCACCCAATCCCTTTCAGAGATGCATCGCTAAAAATAATGAATCATTCTTCGATAGAGGGTAGTGTTAACATAGGTGCAATAACCAATCTCTTCTTTAGATCTTGGAAACTTTCCTCACATTCCTTTGTCCAGATGAACTTAACCCCTTTTCGAGTCAACTTGGTTAGTGGATTAGAAAGCTGTGAAAAGTTTTTCACAAACCTCCAATAATATACTTCTAAACCAAGGAAACTACGAATCTCAGTTACTCTTGTGGGTTGAGGAAACTCCTCCACAACCATTATCTTTGCAGGGTCAACCGAGAATCCTTCATTGGTTACGATGTGCCCCAAGAAAGCCACTTGTTTTAACCAAAAATCACACTTGCTGAACATTCCAAAGAGCCTCTCCTTCCGCAGAGTTTTCAAAATAACCCTCAGATGATCTTCATGTTCCTCACTACTTTTTGAATATATCAAAATATCATTAATAAAAACTAGCACAAATTTATCAAGGTAGTCCTTTAAGACTCTATTCATAAAATCCATGAAAATATCAGGACCATTAGTCAAGCCGAAGGGCATAACAGTATACTCATAATGCCCATATCTTGATTGGAAGGCAGTCTTTGGAATATCATCATTCTTCACCCTCAGTTGATGATGACCGGATTGAAGGTCAATCATGGAGAAGAATTGAGCCCCACGAAGTTGGTCAAATAAATCATCAATTCTTGGAAGAGGGTATTTGTTCTTCACTATGATACAGTTCAGTTCTCTATAATCAATGCATAGACACATTGATCCATCCTTCATCTTCACAAAGAGAACTGGTGCTCCCCATGGAGACACACTCGGTCGGATAAAACCCTTCTCCAACAAGTCTTGGATTTGTTTCTTTAACTCTTATAGCTCCACATTTTCCATTCTATACGGGGTCTTCGATATCTGTTGAGATCCAGGTATAAGTTCAATGGATTACTCTACCTCTCTTTTTGGGGGAGGTCCAGGTAACTCCTCAGGAAATACATCCATGTATTCCTGAACAATCAGAACATCTTCTAATTGTATACTCCCTTTTACTTCTTCATCATCACCAATTAACTCCATAAAAAAAATCTATAGTAGGTGCTTCTAGATAGGGATCAGTTCAGGATATCTCTCCTTGGAAGATAATTGTAGGTCATTCATTCAAGACTACTAAGATTTCCTTACTTCTTCATTTTATCTTAGAATTATACTTTGAGAGACAGTCCATCCCTAGTATAACATTGAATTCCATCATGGGAATGACTACTGGATTTGTGATAAGATTACGCTCACTAAAGTAAACACTAGAGTCTCTAAACACTGTTGATGCATGGATAATACCACTTGGATTATTGACTGACAACTCTACCTCTAGAAGTTTGGGGATAGATTCTATATTCTTTGCAAACTTGGAGGAAATAAAGGAATGCATCGAACCAGAATCAAACAAAGTACTTGCTAGTTTTGATAGGACAAAAAGATTACCTGCTACCACATCATTTGGAGCTTCAACTTCAGTTGTTGTGATAAACAAAGCACGAACTTGCTCCCCTGGCCTTTTTTGAGGTTGATGGTGATTCCCCTCCACTACCCTTTGATTTGGACAATGATTAGAAAAGTTCCCAAGATATACACACTTGAAGCATTGGACTTCAGGTAGGTCCAAAACCATCTTTCCTCTATCATTAGTGTTGGGGAGTTGAGGCTTCACCTCACTACGACAATTCTGAGCAATATGGCCTCCTCTTCCACACTTTTAGAACTTGCCACTTCCGATCAAGAAGTATCCCAGATGCTTCTTCCCACATTTATTGCATGTGGTAAGTTGCATTTCCTTTCCACCTCTTCTATGATCAGAAGTCTTACCTAAATTGGGATCCAACGATCTCTTCTTGTCATTTGATTTATGAGACCACTGCGTCTCACCAAACTCTAGGTCGACTTTCATTGCACTCCACATGATCTCCTCGTAGCTATCGTAGTCCTGGTTGGATAGATTCTTCCGCAGATGAGGTCTCAGTCCACCGAAAAATCTATCAACCTTCCCACTTAGATTCATGACAAAGAAAGAGGTATATCATGAAAGTCGGGTGAAGTTCATCTCATAGCTTTCGACAGATTCGTTCTCCTTCTGCTTCAGCTTGAGAAACTCTTTCTCCATTCTCATTATCATGGAATGAGGGAAATACTTATTAAAGAATATTCCCCGGAACTCTTCCCACTACATAGCTTCTATCTCTCCTATAAGCTTCGTGTTTTTGACCAGTGACCACTACTGATCAGCTTCTCCCTCTAGGCGGTAAACAGCAAGGTTGAATTTTTCTTGCTCCGAACAAAGGAGTACAGAAAAGATCTTTTCAATAGAGCTTATCCATTGTTCCGCAACCAATGGGTTAGTATATCCACTAAATGTTGGTGGTCGTTGATGCCTGAAGGACTCAACAGAGTGTTGTTCCCTTCATGGTGAGATAGGCATCTCAGCTTGATTCAAGTTATTACTCATAACTCGAGTCAGTTGGTTCATCATTTGAATGAATGTTTCCATTCCGGCTTCCATCGGAGGGTCGTCAGCACATGGTGCATTGTGGTCACCATATGCACAGTTCCTCCTATTACCTACCATTTTCTAAAATAATAAAACCTTAGTGAGAAACTTATTTCATTTATGAATCTTTTAACTAAGACTTCATGATTAGACAATTACATTTCTCTATAATTTTTTCATAATGATTCATAAAAAGCTTGTGATTAACCAAACATATCCCCCGGGAGTGTCGTAACCAAGAGTGTAGCAAGGCCCGTTATCGTGCACCAGTTCCCGTTCGATTCTAGCTCAAAGTGGTGTTTTCAGGTTTTACCTCTATGTACATCTGTGCCAAAGCCTCCTCTACCTGCTCGTATCCAGACAGGGATGCATTTTTTTGATAAACTACTTACTCTATACTTACCAAAATACTAGAAAGTTTTCCTATATTTAAACTTTTCTATAGGGTTCTTGATAAAGTTTTTATATCATAATTTCCATAAATAACTAAACCTTCCTTTGATACCAACTATAGGATCCCACATTTTTATCACAAAAACTTTCATTATATTGTACTAAACTGAGGATCTTTAAGGTTTAGTGTCTTGGAAACCAGGATCTTAAAACAAGAAAACATAAAACATTCTTCTTAAACAGTTGAAAGGATTATCCTTATGTTCATCCTAGGTTCATTACTGCATGTCATAACCTGGGGACATACATCAAAAGAAAGGGTGAGCAGAAGGCCCAGTAAGGGAAACAAGGGAAACATTTAACATGTGAACTTGAGATACATCAACAAAGTCATGAAAAAGAACTTTAAGGCATGAGAAAGAAATAATGAGGCATATCATAATAAAAATAACGTATTTAATAACTTGAATATGTGGCTACAACATTTAACATAGACAATTATTTCCATTTCACCAAGGTCCATCCCCAAGGTCTCATTAAAAATTACCAAGGTTATTCACCAAGGTGTCGTTAAAAATGGTCATCTCTAGAGATTAATTCTTTACCCAATGCATTGGAGCGCTATCAGAGCGCACCATTAATTTTTATTTATCATCATGTGAGCCACATATATCATCATCAAAATTTCATAAATAACCCATATATCATAAAATAAATGGGTTTCATTTCATAATCATAACGTTTTAAAAACTGATTTTAAGACAAAATCTTTATGTCACTTTAAACCCACGGAAAAAGGAAAGCGGGTCTCATGTATGTAAATAACAGAATTTAAAATAGAACATCCTGATATATATATGTGAATACCACTTTAGAATAAAGATCTTTGAGTATTCACTTAATTACATAAATTAAATTTGAGAAAAAGAGAGAGACATTTTGAGACGAAAATTCTGCAGCATAACAACTATGTTACATGGTTTTAGAAAACATTGAAAAGAGAGGGGACATGAGTCACCCACTCATAAATGATCCAAAAATAGTATAGGTACAGAATATAATGGAAATAAGAACATGGTAATGAAATTTTAAAGACATACCATATGAAATGAAAAACATGGAAGGAAGAAAAAAATAAGACTTCTCTTATGAAAATTCGGTAGCCTAACGACTTCACTTAAAACATCAAAAAAAAAAACAATTAATTGAAGAGATAAAATAGGGTCTCTCATAATATGAACATAAAATATCAGTATTATAGATATATATATAATACCCCAACATAATTAAAATGAACTTGAAAGACTTGACATGAAAGTAGAACTTTGAAAAATGAGAAGGGTGAAAGAATCCATTAAAAATTTGGCAGCCTAACGACACCACTTAAACATTCATAAAATGAATTAATGAGAGAAATAAAGGGTATCTCATCATATTAAGAAGAAAAGGAAAGTAGGTTGAATATGAAATAACATCCCCAACATAAGAACATGGTGCTAAAAATAAATGACATAAATAAGAGTACTTGAAACGAAAAAGAGAGGTGAGATCCCTTACCTTAAAACGTAACTCTTAAAAATCGAAGGTTGGGACCTTGAGAGGCTTAAGGGAACCTTGAGAGAACTCCTTGGAAGGTAAGGAGACCATAACTTCGTTTAGAATGATTTTTGGGTAGAAAGGATGAGATAATGGCTTGGTATTTATAGGGAAAGTGAGGGGACAAGGCATTAATGGCCAAGGGACACCTCATCTGTGGTATTGGAAAAACCCTGGGCTTGCCCATGGTATTTTTCCATGGTATTGGCCACTTGGGACACCTCATAAAATAATTCACCCCCTTTAGTCGGCCATCCCTTAAAATATCTCATGAAATCATCATGATGCAGTCATGATGTCATTAAACATACCGAAACCCTAAAACTGTATTTTTACTATTCATTGAAAATTCTTTTCTTTTTCAGAAAAATCCCAAAAATTCACCTTAATATAATATCGATGATCTGAATTCAAAAATGAACTCCATTTTATAAAAATAATTTTTTAAATAATTTTATTTTTATTTTTAAATAAAAACACTATTCACCTGAAGAAAACTAATACTTGACTATTAATCAATGAAACAATTATTTACCTATTTTATTGAATCACACTACTTAATAACGGTTCCTAAATTATATTAATACTTTCTTTATGTGAGATTACTAATAAAATTGATCTCATTACTAATCCTAAGCATAAAATCATTATTCATAAAACACTATTCACCAAAAATTAAGTTGATCTTATTAGACTATAAATTTCGTACTGAACACATTTGCAGAAGAACATTTTTTGAAAATCATTACAAATCATTAATTATTTAAGGTTTACAAAAATATTTTAAAATATTCCTTTTTTTCAAATATACATCCTCAAATTATCCAGACATTTGAAATTTCACAAAGTTCACTAAAGGAAGAAATCTCAATTTTATTCATCCCAAAGGATTACACAAAGTTTCTACGGTCTTGTCACATAGCCCCTTATAACACCAACATATGACCTGAGTGTATGGTGTGCTATGGTGAGAGAATATGAGGGAGGCTCAGATAACATTTCCCTAGTAGTAATCTTCACTAACTTGAACTTCTCCCACATACGTTTCTGTTCAAGATTGACATGCTGGAGTTCGGCTTGGGCTTGGTTCAAAACGAAGCCCAAAGATGCCACCTCCTTCCCAAGATCTGATAAGTGGGTTCATAAGGTTCGAGTCTACTAGATGAATCCATTGACTCCTCTTTCTGCATTAACCATTAACATCTCTATTAAATTGTTAAGAGTAAGTTAATATACTATTCAAAAAGTTTGGGTCGTTACAACCCATTCACCTATGGTAACCTTTTTAGTGATCCTTGAATACTATGAAAATGATTTTCTATTCTTATTTGTATTCCACAATTTTATCTCTTATTCCATTTTTGTGTTATAATGGATCATGTTCTTTGATTCCCTTGTGATTCATGTCTTATGAAGTGCGAATATTTATGTAATGACTCAATATTATGATATTTTATATGATGGGTATAGTTTTCAATTGTTATGATCATTTTCTCATACCCGTATTCTCATGTCATGCTTACGTATCCCCCCTTTTTACCCTTACTAATCATCTAAGCTCACTATTTATTATTTTTTGTTTCATCTATTTATAAAGAAAGTTTTTTATTTTTGAGTACTAAAGAGGATTATATTTATGGGATATATTTAACATATTTCATGAATTTAGAAGATTGTGTTCCAATTTCCCAAAGGAACTAAAATATTATGGTCCTCAGGTTTATGTGTGTGTAATTAAATGAATATTCATTTAAAAAGATACAATAACCATGCATGGGAATCTTGGTTCTCTATATAACATGTCCTTTATCTATGAACTCATAAATAGTTAGAACTGAAACATTATTATTATTTCTAGTATTACCTTTCTTATTCTCCTTTTTTGGTTCCTTTTGAACTACTTATTTTATCCTTTAATTTTCTTATATTTGTAATGAATTTTACTAAAATGATCCATGTATTTATCAATTTCCTAGAACATAGATTCAGATGTGTTAGAGGAGTAATTGCCATTAGACATAAAATAACCTTACTTTTTGTAGAATACTAATCATTAATAGTTTTTATTTAAATTTCATAATATATTAAAGAACCGATTTGTTTATCTAAAGTAAACTCATTTAATTTATTAATTTTTTTTTATTTTCACTTTCATTTCATGATTTTTTGGTAATTCCCTCATCACCATTTATACTAGAGTTGTATTGTATAATTCTTATCCATGTGCACTCATTAAATTTATAATACTTTTAAATTAGTGAAACATATAGTTCATTGATTCATATCCTCCCATTTTGAAATCCTAATATTATTCATGAAGAATTCATAACTTGGTTAGTTTAATTTTGTCAATCCCATAATGAGTAACTTATAGAGTTATATAATTGTAAAGGGTTGTCTTATAAGCTAAAACATGACTATACATGCTTCTATATATAGAACATTATAAATTAATTTTTACTTTTTTAGTTCAAAAAATAATTTTAGGTATCATTACCTAATAGTTTCTCTCATTTTTAATTTTGGTACCTCATAATATTTCTCCATGATTGTCCAATGATCCACACTTAACTTGTCATGAAACATCCCGGGTAACCTGGTAAACCAATAACCAAGATGACATTGACATGGCCTAAAGGGAGCTCCTAATCCCCACGGGTTGCTGAATATCACCTTACATCATATAAAAGAAAGTGAGAATGAATTTTCCACAAACATTATGGAAGTAAGATAAAAAATCAGTATGAATACAAAAGAAACTGCACTTGGAGAAGTATACCAGAAGTCAAACATATATGAAAACCCATTGAAATATAACAAAGTACCAGTAAAACATGATAGGTAAATCACCCAAGTTCCAACAGACACAACTATCCAAGTCCACAGATCAACACCTAGAACCACCTCTAAGTGGTGATTTACCCCTACTCAAACATGGAAGGAGGTAATCTATAAACACCTAAAGACACAAGAAAAGTATCATCTAAAATCCTAGTAGGTTATCACCAAGTATTATATAAAAATATTCCAAAATTTAATTAACCAAATAATGTTCTTTAGATTTTCAAAGAAATAGGTTTGGTATTTCAAAATAATATTTAAAAAAATCAGGATTTAAATTTCGAATGATGAAATACATTTCAAATGATTGAAATACCTTAAACAATAGTTCCTTACAAAAATGGTTTAAATAAACACTTTTATATAAAATAGTTTATATAAATTAAAAAGTCATGTAAAACAGTTTACAATAACGGAATACATTTATGTATCATATATATACAAGAGAGCAAAATGGTCATATGCTATGAGATAATATAGTTTTAGGTGATTTGATCCTCACACACTCATGTGATAAACCACAATGTGTACACACATACCTCGACATTGGGAAGAGAGGACTCATCCATGTCCCACTGGGTAAATAAGATGTGGAAACCAATGTTTTTTTAGTTTTGTAGAGAATCAATCAATTTCAAGGGAAATTACACCTTGCATGTTTGTCCCAATGACTCACTAACTACCTAGTCTTGAATGTTCTTTAGAACAATTCAATAATGGTAAATTTATTTTAAGAAACCTTAAAGTACAATTAAATACCATTTCCAATTTCAAAATGAATATTTCTATTTAAAAACCAAAATGGTTTTTTAATAAAAAAATTCCTTTTTCCAAGATAAAACTCTAAGGTTTCGATCAAAACCATTTTAATGGATTTTTAAAAAAATATGAATTTGAAATTAATTCACAATTCAATTTCATGATTCAATTTTACAATTAAATTTAATAATTTAATTTCAAACAATATCCATTAACTTCAAAAAAAACCCCAATTTAATAGAATTTTGGTTTTCACAATCTTTCATTCAAAACAATCCCAAAATTTAAATTAAAAAAATTTAAATTTCACTAATTTTATAAACACACCCCAATTAAATGAAATTTGGGGGTTTTCCTAATTTCATTCCAAAACCCCATTTTGAAACCCCAATTAAATAGAATTGGGGTTTTTCCATAGAACAAGTTGAAATAAATTTAATTTAAATAATGAAATTTCATTTCATTAAAAAATTTAAATTAAAGAAAGAAATTTAGGGTTGAAAAAAATTCAGGGCATCATGATGAAACTACCTACCTTGGGTTCCTGCACTACTATAAATATGGCCTTTATCTGTGCTAAAAAATTCCATTTACAATTCTAAAAAAGCGCTTTTAATCTCAGCAAATATTGGGGGGGGGTCCCTTTTATTAGCACTCAAAAAAGCATAGATAAAGGGTCGTTTTATTAGTGCTAAAACAAAGTGCTAATAAATGGGTCCCTTATCAGTGATTTTTAAAAGTGCTGCTAAAAGTTAAAAAATATTAAAAAAATATATTTTTTCAATTTGTAAGGGGATTCAAAAGCACTTAAATCCCCCTTTAATAGAACCCCACCCCATCCCGTACTCCCCAACCTATATGCCCTAGCCCCCCAACCTTTAATAGTTCCCCCACCCACACTTTAACAATTCTATACTTCATTCCACCTGTGCGCGCGACCTGCCTCCCCCAGAATTCGAACTTTGGACCTATTTTCTGTGACCCTAATCCTTTACCACTCCACCATATTGTTTTTCTCTTCATTTATTAACATATCTATTTATTAATATATATATATATATATATTTATATTTACTTGTATATTAATATATATTTATATTAACATATATTTATTAATATTAATATATTAATATATTTATATTAATTTATATATATATGTATATTAATATATATATGCATATATAGTTATATTTATATATTTATATATTTTTTCATATATTGATATATATTTATAAGATCAAATATGTCTTTTGTGTGTGTTTATAAATAAATAAATACATATATACACCACACACACACACATATTATATATGTATTTGTAAGTATAATTATACATTTTTATATCTATTTACAAATAGTATATATATATACATATGTTTAAAATATATAGATAATATATATTATTTTTTCAATATAGACGCACACAAATATATATACACATACACACACAAACATCATATAGGTATATAAATATTATTCGTATTTTAAATAAAATGGAAATTAGTTTTTTATTTATATAATCCATATATATTGAGAAATATACTTTATCTGTAAATATGTTTAATTATTTATTTATAAAATTAAAATTATATGGGTCCATATATATAAAATATAAATATATTTATATATAATTGATTAGAAATAACATTAAATTGTAAAAAATGATAAAATTTCAAAGACATAATATGAATATAAATGTAACTCATAAGAAAAAATTCAGTCTCCAGTGAAAAAGATCAAAAATACCCCCTGAAACACAGCTGGAATTCCATCGAATGTTAAAAAATTTGGGTATCCAGACTAAAAAATCAGTTTTGAAATCCTTATGGGACTTTTTTGGCCTCATAAAATGCAACAAAAAGTTCCCTTTCATTAATTGCACGTAGATCTTGTAGAATGCTTCAATTTGATATGTTGTAGACCTCAAATGGACACCCGGATCAAAAGTTATGGTCGTTTGAAATTTGAGTTATGTTTTTATCACATTTTAGATCTTTTATTAATTTTATTAATTTTTTTGCGCCTTAAAATTATTAGAAAATGATTATTAGTCAATGATAAATCCAAAATTATTAATTAATAATATTTTAAGATATTTTATAAGTCATTTTCACTACATATCTTATATATTAAGTGGAAATGTTTATTTTAATTTATCTAAAACATATTTAAAAAATATATATTATATTTATATCAACATAAATATACTTATATATTTATATATCAATATATTATTTTTTATGAAATATTGTTTTTGAAATATACCCTTTATCAGTGCTAGGAAAAAAGCACTGATAAATCCCCCCCCCTTTATGAGTGCTACTAAAAAAAGCACTGATAAAGGGGCCTCTTTAACAGCGGTAAAAAAGCACTGATAAAGGGTCACTTTTAACAATGCTATTAAAAGTTCCCTTTATCAGCACTTTTTTTAGTATTGATAAAGGAAACCCCTTTATCAGTTCTGTTTTAGTACTTATAAAGGGTGACGCTGCGGAAACCCAATTTTTTGGTAGTAATGAGATCTCGATTGACCAAACCCAATTCTGGATTTGTTAACAAAAAAAAAGATTATGGAGTCTAGGAAACAAGGACCAAACCAAGGTTTATTATAAAAAAAGGTAATTATACCCACAAAGCAAAAAAAGGGATCCACTAAACCCTAGGGAGGATAAGAGAGAGAGAGGGAGATAGAGAATGAGGTGAGGAAACTAACTAGGATGAGATCGAATGGAATTAGTCAAAATTATATCCGCTTATAAGAAGGAACAGAGGGGTCAAAATAACATCTTAGATTTTCTTGAGGAAGAAGAAAACATATGGGGTCATTCTATGTATGTCCGACACCTAAAGTGGGGGTTTTAGGATTTTTAAGTTTGATTTTCAGATTACTTAAATCCTGTGCATGGTCAGCTGGACAGATCTGCATGATTAGACCAAACCATGCAACATCTACATGAAACCATTTAAATGATCCTCATAGTTTCTTTTAAGAGGCTCCATATTCTGAAAAACTGTGAACCAACATTGTAGAACCCCACTTCTTGGGATTTCATGGTTTGGCTTAAGAGGGAACACAATTTTGGAAAACCATGCGCCAACCGTGCACTTCACCAATTTTTTTAAAACTTTTAGAATTTAAACAAAAAACAACCAAAAATGAAACTCTACCAAAGATTAAATAAAAATGGGGTTTATAAATACGTAAAAATATCTTTAGGATATTACAAAATTACCACTATAGAAACTTTCTATCCCCAAAAAGCCTAATCAGAAGCTTCCATGCCAAAAAGATGAGGACACTGCTATATCATCAGTGACTCATTCTACCACATCTCATGATTATAAAAACCATGATTCCATATAACATAAACCAAAGGTATTCTCCTCCCACTAATTACCTTTTTTAGTCAGAATAAATTATCCTGATTGTCCATTCAGTCACGAATAAATCAGGTTTAACTTCAAGATCAAGCTAGCTTAGAACATGAGATGGATCATTTAAATACTTTCGTAGCTGAGATAGATGGAACATGTTATGTATTGAAATTAGCTACGTCAGAAGTGATAAATGGTAATAAAATTTAACCACCTTCTAAATAACCTCAAAAGGTCCCACAAAGAAAGGAGAAAGTTTCCCTTGACTCCCAAGATATCGATGACCCAATCAGGGTGAAACATTTAAGAACACCTAGTTAACAACTAAAAACTCCAAATGTCTATGATGGTGATAAAAATAAGACTTATAAAAGATCTATTCCATTGACATTATCTGAGAAATGAACTAAATATTTTCTGTCATCTCTTGAAAAAATCATGGTCCAACCAAGGAACTTTCACCAATCTCTAACCAATATGGAGACCTGTAAGGTTATCCATACATGGCCTCAAAAAGATCCATTATGATTGAAGGATGGTAACTATCATTATATGTAAACTCAAATATCCAAAAATTATCATCCCAATCCCCACCAAAGTCAAGAACATAATCATGGAGCATATCCTCAAGAATCTATATAGCTCTTTTTGTCTAGTAATTCGACTGTGGATGGTACACCATATTCAAATAGACGTGAGATCACAGTTCCTTCTAAAGGCCTATCCAGAAGTGATAAGTGAATTGAGGGTACCTATTAGAGGCTATAATAGATATAAATATGTGGAAATTAACAATATCTTTCACATAGAGATTTACTAACTTCTTAACTTTTGTTGTATCATGAATGGGTATAAAGTGATTAGACTTGGTCAGCCTCTCTATCACAACCCAAATCAAGTTCTTATTTCTTTTGGTATTTATAAAACCAACCAAAAAAGTATATAGAAATATCATGCCACTTCCAATTAGGAGCTTTAAGTGTATAAAGAAAAACTGAAGGTTTATGGTGCTCAACCTTGACCTGTTGAAACATATAATAGCGAAATAAAAACTCATCAATAACCCATATTATACTTGGACACCAAGATTGATATCACCTATCATAGATCATCTTTGTGGTTTCTAGGTGCACATTCTACTGGGAGTTATAAAAATACCCAATCATAGCTTTCCTTATCACTAACGTCACAACAAAACATTTCTGAAATCATAGAATTCTCTTATTAGAGAATGACCACTCAACAATGGTCTCCCAAATATAAAGAGTGTCTTTAATGCTATAGAAATTATCATCAAGTTGTTGTTCTTGGATAATAATTTTTAGAAGAGTTGATTTCGACTGAATGATGACCAAAGAAACATCATCCCCTAATTCTATGACAAAAATATGAAACTTTACAAAGATATCCATCAATTTCCAATAATCTGAATATTATTTCACTGAATTGGTCAGAAGTTTTCTGCTCAAATAATCTGCAACAACATTCCCTTTATAGGGTTATAGGTGATTTCAAAATCTAAATATTATAGGTATTCTACAAAATGAATTTGGAAAATATTCTAAATTTTTTTAGAGAAGATATAACTCAAGATCTTGTCTTCTAAAAATACCTCACACCTTTCTCTATAAAGGTAATGATTCCAACTCTTAAGCGTGTGCATAATAGCTAAAAGTTTAAGTTAGTGGGTTGGGTAATTATTCTAATTTGGCCTAATATAATGAGATACATAGGCAAAAACATGATCACATTGCATATAAACATAGCCCAAGTCTGAACTCGATGCATTAAAGAATACCACATAGCCCTGCCTGACCTCAGGAAGAGTCAATGCTGATGCAGTAGTCAAAAAAAGTTTTCGCTCAACAAAATAACTCAGTCATTTTTCATCCCAATAATAATTTATCCCCTTCAAAGTTATATCATTAATTAGAGAATCTAACTTTGATAATTCCTTTACAAACTAATGATAATAACTAGCTAATACTCAGAAGCTCTAAATCTTGAAGACATTTTGTGGATGTTTCCATTTCATAATTACTTTTACCTTCTGAGGATCAACTAATATACCATATTCAGACAACACTTTTCCCAATAACATCACATCCCAGATCCAAAAATCACATTTTGATAGTTTGAATAAAGTCAAATATTTATCCACAATACCAAAACTGCTCTCAGATAACACACATGATCCTCCTCAAACTTATAGTGAACATAAATGCCATCCAAAAAGAGTACCATTAAGGTATCTAGATAGTCATGGAAGATCCTATTAATTAAATATATAAAGGCTTTAGGAGTATTGGTTAGATCAAAATATGACACCCAAGCTTCTATGGTATGTTTCACTTTGAATAATACAATATCTTGAGTTGTACGCAACTTGGAGTTCAAGCACACCACGACCAATAAAATTAACAGTTATGAATAGTAATACCCATTTTTTAAAATTTTATAAATTTTATTTTTCAAAATGGACTTTATTTTTTAATTCAGAATATCAAAATTAGCTTAGGGTGAATTTTTGGTATTTTTCTAAAAACATTCAATTTTTGATGAATAGTTAAAAACACTACGTTATTATTAAAAACCTACGTCTTATTTAAATAATTATTTATTTTATTTAAATTTATTTTAGGTCAAAATAGATACTTAATACCTATATAAGTTCAATGAAATTCATTGGAGTCATTTTATAATAAAATTAGATGTATAAAATTTTATTGATCATTTTAACGTCTTTTACCCACCTTCTAGGCACATTTGAAAATTTGCATAAAATGTAATTTTAACGATTATGTGAATTGAATTTAAAAAATCTAAGAGACATGGTTGGCATCAGTAAGTAAAATTTGGTTAAATAAGATGAAAATAATTTTTGATAAATAGTAACTTTGAAATTTTATTTACCACTGTTAAAAGTAAATAAGGTAATTGAAGGTAAATATGATATTATAATTACACTAAAACATGTCATAATTCTATTGGATAAGTGTATTTCAACCAAAATAAACCTTAGAAATAAAATATGATTCTCTTTGATCCACATGGATTAGATTAGGACATTTATTGTTATTTTATTTTAAAAAGAGTTAAAAGTGTTAAATTCGAATTTTAATAACAATTTTTTTTAATATAGGGTTATAAATAATATAAATTTGAATATAAATATCCCTTACAAATATAAAAATATTTCCAACATTATGGTATTTTATTTATAATTTTTAGTCATTAAATAATTAAATTTATTTATGACACAATGATGATGCAGTAATTATCTTATTAATGAAAGATTAAAATAATTGATATTACAAATATCCAAATAAATGTAAATTGAGACTTTTGATTAATTACACTAATTATCTAGGTTAATATGAAATTTTAGGGTTGATTAAATATTTTTCTGAAGTGATAAAGTTGTTATGACTTTCACAAAAACAAAATACCAAATACCGTCAAAATTGACATAAATGAGTTTTAAACAAAATACTATATTATTAAATGATATAAAAATGATAAAAATATAATGTTTGTCCAAAAGACTTATATAAGGTTTTATACATCAATAATGAGACACTTGGGGTTCTCTTGGATTTTTATAGTAAGTTTATTAACCATTTATTATAATAATACAAGAATACATGGTAGAAGTTAAACTATTTAACTAAGAGTTAAATATAAAAGATAAGGTTAATATAGTGACCTAAACATATATAAAACCTATTGGTTGAGAGGTTTTATAACCATCCTCATATTATCCTCTAAATAAATCCTTTTGGATCCATTAGAAATCGAAAATGATTTTATGATAATATAATATTTCAAGCTTTTCCTAAAGTGACCCTCACCTCTCTTATAAAAGGGAACTTTCCCTTCTCTCATAATCACACCTACAAAGCCATTTGGCTCAGCCAAACCCTGCTCAAATATCCTCCCAAATACCCTCAATTCTACCTATAGGCCTTACTTTGATCAGAAGTCAACCCAAGGAGCCCTTTTGATCAAATCAAAAGGAAACACCCAAAGAAGAGGTAATAATTTCATCAACTCTTTTAAAGTTATTTTCTTCTTGCACTTCCTATTTCTTTGTTGTTTCCATACCAAAATAATAACTACAATACCTTATACTTACTGTTATGTTATTATAAATATGGTACATCCATATTCACAATTCTATCCATCCTATAAATGAAAAAGTCACCATAAGTGCTTACGTACGACTTACCGTCTTCACGTCGTGGTGTAGTTTTTATTCCACACTTCATTATATTGATGGGTATAATAATGAGTATAATTGATTTAAATAATAAATATAACATGTTAATTATTATTTATATATTAGATAATATCCAATTATATACGATTTCACCATCAATAGAATGATATTGTCGCTCGTGCGTACGTACGGATTACCATCTCCACAAACGCGATGAGATTCATTCCCCATCGTAATAATTGAAGAATAATTTTAATTTTACGATTAAAAATAATTTTTAAGAAATTAATATCATTATGGATATGAATCAAAGACATCCTATCCATAACAAACATGACTTATGTAACAAAACATATAAATGAAAATGAATCAGCTAACACCCAAAACAATGATACTACTGAAATATTATTAACAAAACAATATTACAAGATCATATATGATATCATATTTATGTATTTAGTTCTTGTATAATTCAATAACAATTATTTAATAATTTTAAAAGAGGTTAACGTACCCTCGACCAAGGACAGTTCACGGTGAGGGTTAATTTGACAATCTCTTTATTATCCGAGGTTTTTTATATGTAAGTATCTACTAGGACCTCTTTATCATCAACATTCGTGTTTCTTAAAAATGTATTTCAATTTTTTTTACTATTTACTAGACTATGGGTTAATGTCATTTATACCCTCGTTTTTAATTTTTATAAAATGGTTTGAAAGAAAACTTTCCATCACTTTTCAAAAAAGGTACTTTATGACCTTTTTGAAAAATTAACGAAAAAATGTTTTTTTAACTTATACGATGGGTGCAGCTATTTTCCGCCATTATAACACCTTCAAAGATTTCCTTACAAGATTATACGAATATTTTAAAAATAAATGTTTTATTTCATAATTACGTGACTTTTAAATAATTTCCAAATAGAAAGAGATATTTCTCTCAAATAGTTTTGATTTCATCTATGTCAACATCCTTTGTTGGATTTTATATTTGTTTGAAGTAGATTTATTTTATTAAAGGTTTTGTGACATGTTTGGATATGGATGTTCTATTTTTATACCATTAATGGTTTATGGTTAAAGTATTAACATTTTGTATGCTAGTTTTAATACGAATGTTTATGTTATGTTTCAAACTTTTCATACGAGGAATGCATTAGACTTAGTAAGTGATGGGTGGAGCCCACTATAGCTCTTTGTTGCATCAGTAGGTCTAATGTGACAAAATAGTGTCTTTGAATAAGGGCTTGACCAAATCTTATTTTTAGTCTTGGCACAAGGCCTTGACTATGTGGTTATGATGTTTGGCATTATGCATTTCATCATTATGAAATTAACTATTGATATTACATGGGATTATTCGACTAGTATAATATCCATGTGAATAAGTAAATGGAATTATTTGATTTATCTTTTCCATATTATGAAAAATTTTAGGTTTAAAAGGTCTATATTTTAGTCTTATACATTGACTTAAATGTTTATGCTTATTTATGATAATTTCCTCTATATTTTTAACCTTATTGAGCATCAAAGCTCACCCCTTTCTATGTTTTATTTTTCCCAGGATGCGAATAAGTATATTATGATTAACCTATAGGAATAGACTAAGGTATATGATTGTGTTAAAAGGGGACACAATGTTGTTGTTGTTTTTTCATTTCATTATATAATGTTAAACTTATGTATATATCTAGTACTTCCGATGCCACTAAACTAATTGGTCTTTCGAGACTTGATCTCTTGTGATCATTCCAATGTTATGTAATAATGAACCGACTCTGGGTAACTAGGGCTGAGGACTTATAGTTGGTATCAGAGGGAGTTTAGTACAAACCTTGGAATTTCAATTTAGAAAACTCTGATTAGAGAACATTACCCTAAGATAGTCTTTGAGTAGTAGTATAGATGAACTTCCTAGAATTTTGGTAATTCACATTTTCTTTACAACCCATTTTGAAGGATTTTGAGTAAACACCTCGTCAAAGAAAACTTTTTTTATGATTATGGATTATATGCATAAACTATTAGATTTATATTTGGTATTTTACTAGTTTGGAATTATTTATTGCGATTAATAAACTAATATAGTGTATGCTATTTTTTAGAAATGGTGCATAGTGTAAGGAATGGAGAACATATCAACACATGTAATCCATGTAGGGATTTACCTCCTACTCAAGATAATTATAGTGGAGCTGGTGATGCAAGTGGTGATAAAAAACTTATAACCATACTGGGACAACTCACTCAGTTTATGAATAAAAACCTTACCTGTATGGAGAACCCTGATCCATAACATGGAGGATCAATCTTAGACCTATTTATGATGAAAAAAAACCACCAACATTCAATGGGACTGCAAATACATTTTCAAATGAGCAATGGATATGTTCCTTAGAGAAAATATTTCATGATTTTGGGAGTAGAAAAAGAGAAAAAGTTTTCATGGCAGTTTATCGCCTCATGGGAGATGAAGATCAACGATGGTAATTAATTCAAAAAAAGGGGGATGAAGAAGTATCAAATATGGAATTGGGGGAGTTTAAAAATATTTTCATAGAAAAATACTTTCCTCGTGACCATTGAGCGGATATGGAAAGACAATTTCTGAGTTTGAGGCAAAAAGAGGATGAGAATGTTGCAAAGTATGAGGCTAACTTTACAAGGTTAGAAAGGCATGTAGTAGATTATATACATAACCCAAGAAGTAATATTGATCATTTATTTGATGGGTTAAAACCATTTATCCATTTATCATTAGTCTCACAATCCTTCTCATCGTATGAAGATATTGTCTCATGTGCTATAAAGATAGAAAAGGAATTCTCTATGTATTATGACTTTAAAGCAATGTAAGAGAAGAGAATTTCTAATAAACTCTCTAGAAATATAAATAAGGGGAATAAGGGAAAAGTTTAATTTTCATCCTTTAATAAATGTGGGAAAAAACACCCCATTACTTGACTGGAGGGAATGATAGTCAGTTACAAGTGTGGTGGAAAAGGCCACCAAGCTCATGATTATAAGGGAAAGAAAGATTTTATCAATGTTTAATGATATAATTGTAGAGAAATGGGGCATTATGAAAATGAATGTCCTAAGAACCATGTAAACTTAACTCAGAAAATGAAAAGGGAGAAATACCAAGCTTATGCGATCACTACTGCTAAGGTTGAAGCTTTGAATGACATGATGAAAGATAATTTAATGGTTTTCTCAAATTTACCTAATGCTTTATTTGATTCTAGATCATTGCATTGTTTCATATCTTCCCAGTTTGAGAAAAAAATAGATATTTATAATTTGATTTATCAAGGGAGTTGTTAGTAAAAAATCCTAAGGGAAGTATCATTGCAACAAAGTTTTGTGAATCATTTCCCATTAGGGCATATAAACATGATTTATCTACTGATCCCATTGTCATACCCATGATTTAATTTCATATAATCCTCATTATGGATTGGCTTTTAGACCATGATGTGAAAATTTATTGTAATAGGAAGGAGGTTACAATTTTTGATGATGATAAAGAGTAACTTATCTTTAGAGAAAAAACGTCACCATATTATTCTTATCTAATTCCACCCCAGTATCTCTACTAAATTAAATTATTGGGGAGGAAGAGAATTAAATAACTATGGGTGAGGAAAGGAATGTTCAAATAGAGGATGTACCTATTGTGCATGAATATGTTGACGTGTTTCCAAAGGATTTACCTGGACATCCTCCAGAATAATAAATTGAGTTTCCCATAGATTTAATTCCCAGTTAGAGGCCTATATCAAAGACCCATTATAGAATGGCCACTATGGAATTAGTGGAACTAAAGAAACAAATAGAGTAATTGAATAATAAAGGATTTATTCACCCAATTTTTTCTCCATGGGGATCCCCTGTTCTTTTTATTAAGAAGAAATATAGATCTATGAGGTTATGCATTGACTATAGGGAGATCAATGATATAAAAATAAAGAATAATTATCCCTTGCCTCACATTGATGATTTATTTGATCAACTTCATGGAGTTCAATATTTTTCAAAGATCTAATTTCGATCTGGATATTATCAGTTGTGCGTGAATAATGAAGACATTTTGAAGACAAAATTTTGTACCAGGTATGGGCATTATGAGTTTACAATAATGCCTTTTGGACTGACTAATGCACCCTCTATCTTCATGGATCTAATTAATAGAGTTTTAAAATAATATCATAATAAATTTGTAGTGGTATTTATTGATTTTATTTTTGTTTACTCAAAAATCTATGAAGATCATGAAAATCACTTGTGCACTATTCTAATGACTCTTAGAAGAAATGAATTATATGGGAAGTTTAAAAAGTGTGAATTCTGGATTCAGGAGACTTCTTTTCTTGGATATATTGTCTCTAAGGATGAAATCTCTGTTGACCCTTCTAATACTAGAGAAATACAAGAATGGACAACACCGATGAGTATAACTAAGGTACACAGTTTTATTTGTTTAGAAGGTTATTATCAGCATTTCCTCCAAGATTTTGCCTAATTGGCTAACCCATTAACCAAAATCACACATAAAGGGGTTAAATTTGTTTGAAAAAAAGTGTGTGAAGAATGTTTTGAAGAACTGAATATAATATTAGTCAATGATTCTATCTTGAATCTACCATTGAGGAATGATGGATTTGTTATTTATAGGGATGATTAAAAGAAAGGACTTGGTTGTGTCCTTATATAGAATGATAGAGTTATTGCATATGCATCACAAAATCTAAAAATTTATGAACAAAAATATCCCCTCATGATCTTGAGTTAGCAGATGTAATCATTTCATTGATGATATAAAGACACTATCTCTGTGGTGAAAAATGTGAGATATATACTAATCATAAGATATTAAAGTATATTTTCTTATAGAAAAAACTCAACATAAGGAAAATACGATGGATTTAACTACTCAAGGATTATGATTTCACTATACACTACCACCCAAGGAAGGAAAATAAGGTGGAATATGCTTTGAGCAGAAAGGATCATATATTTTTGAAAAAGATGAGAGTTTAAAGGGATCCTATGTTCATGGATCTAGTAAATATGGATATGTGAATAATAATGGAAGGTGAAACATCGATAATTTTTCAAATTGTTTCCAAACCATCTTTACTAGAAAGGATAAAAAGTTCTCAGATTGATGATGGAGAGTTTCAAAATAAAATTAAAGATGTGAATGATGGGAGATTGACTGACTTTGTATATGAAGATAGAATTTTGAAATTTGGGAGGAGGCTTTGGGTTTTCAATATACCTGATCTAAAAAGGGAATTTTTGGATGATTCTCATAGATCCAATTTCTCTATAAAAACTGGTATCACTAAGATGTATAGAGATTTGAATGAACATTTTTGGTGGGACAACATGAAGAGGGAGATTGATGAATATGTGTCAAGATGTATTGTTTGCCAATAGGTTAAGGCTGGATGAAAACATCCTGGAGGATTCATGCAACTTCTTCCCATACCTAAGTGGAAATGGGATGATATTATGATGGACTTTTTCATAAGGATACCAAAGTCTTCTAGAAGGAATGATGCAATATGGGTCATTATAGATCTTCTTACCAAGTCATCACAATTTCTTGCTATAAGAGAAAATTTACCACTTGAACATTTAGAAAGACTATATATTAATGAAGTTTTAAGACTTTAAGGAGTAACCCTATCGATTTTTTCTTATCGTGATCCCCATTTTACATCAAGATTCTGGAAAATTCTTCAGAAGGCCCTAGATACTGAACTTCGTTTGAGAACTGCCTACCACCCTCAAACTGATGGAAAATAAGAACAGACTATTAAAAACGTAGAAGACATGTTTATATCATTCTCACTTGACTTTTAGGGTATGTAGGATCAATATTTTTCTATGGTAGAATTTTCCTATAAAGATAGCTTCCATTCAAGTATTTAGATGGCTCTATATGAAGCATTATATATAAAGAGATGTCGCACACCAACATTTTGGGATGATGTTGGTGAATGAAAACTCATAGGCCCAGAACTTGTTGAGGAAACAATGGAAAATGTGAAGATTATCCAAACCCACATCAAAGCATCTCAAAATAGGCAAAAGAGATATGCTAATAATCGAAGGAAGGATTTGGAATTTCGAGTAGAAAATCATGTTTTCATGAAGGTGTCTCCAAGGAAGGGTGTTGTACGATTCGATAAGAAGGGTAAAATTAAGTCCCAGGTACATAAAACCTTTCAAAATTCTTGAATGAATTAGAGTTGTAGATTACCATTTGGAAATGCCTCCAAGTCTCACCCAAATATTATCATGTGTTCCACGTATCACTATTGAGAAAATACATGCTTAACCCAACACATGTACTCAGCTATAAATAAATAGAACTGGAACCTGATCCATCATATTGAGAAGATCCTGTCAAGATTCTTGATAGTAGAGAATAAGTGTTGAGAAACCACACGACTCATCTGATAAATTTTCTATGAAGAAACCATAAGATGGAAGAGGAAACATGGGAACCTGAGGAACTTATGATGAAGAACCACCTAACTCTTTTTATGCAGTAGTATTCTAGAAATTTAGAGGACACAATTATTTAATGGGGAGAATGTAACACCCTAAGCTTCCATGGTTCATGTCTCTTTGAATAATACAATATCTTGCGTTGTACGCAACTTCGAGTTCTAGCACACCACGACCAATCAAACTAGCAGTTATGAATAGTAATACCCACTTTTTAATATTTTATAAATTTTATATTTCAAAATGGACATCATTTTTTGATATGGAATATTAAAATTAGCTTAGGGTGAATTTTTGGTATTTTTCTGAAAACTTTTAATTTTTAATAAATAGTTTAAAACACTATGTTATTATTTAAAACCTAATTTTTATTTAAATAATTATTTATTTTATTTAAATTAATTTTATGTCAAAATAGATACACAATAACTATATAACTTAAAAGTAATTCATTAGAGTCATTTTATAATAAAATTAGATGAATAAAATTTTATTGAACATTTTAACGTCTTTTACCCAACTTCTAGGAACATTTGATAGTTTGCATAAAACATAATTTTACTGCTTCTGTGAATTCAATTTAAAAAATATGACAGACACAGTTGACATCAGTAAGTAAAATTTTGTTCAATAAGATAATTTTTTTTGGTGAATAGCAACTTTTGAATTTTATTTCCCACCGTTAAAAGTAAATAGGATAATTAAAGGTAAAAATGATATTATAATTACCCTAAAACATGTCCTAATTCAATTTTATAAGTTTATTTCGAACAAAATAAACCTTTTGAATAAAATATTATCCTCTTTGATCCACTTGGATTAGATTAGGACATTTATTATTATTTTACTTAAAGAAGAGTTAAAAGTGTTAAATTCAAATTTTAATAGGTAAAAAAAAATTAATATTGGGTTATACAAAATATAAATTCAACTATAAATATTCATTAGAAAGATAAAATTATTTCCTACATAATGTTATTTTATTTATAAATTTTAGACATTAAATAATTAAATTTATTTTTGACACAATGATGATGCCATAATTATCTTATTAATGAAATTTTAAAATAATTATTATTATAAATATCCAAATAAATGTAAATTGAAACTTTTGATGCAATAAATTAATTTTATAGGTTAATATGACATGTTATGGTTTATTAAATCATTTTTTTCTAATTTATAGAGTTGTTATGACTTCCACAAAAACAAAATACCAAATAGTGTCATAATTAACATAAATGAGTTTTTAAAACAAATACTATATTATTAAATGATATAATATATCTAAAAATCCAAGGTTTATCCAAAGGAATTATATAAAGTTATATATGTCAATAATGAACAACTTGGGGATCTCTTGTATTTTATAGTAAGTTTATTAACCATTTATTATAATAATTCAAGAATAAATGGTAAAAGTTAAACTATTTAACTAAGAGTTAAATCTAAAATATATGTTTAATATGGTGAACTAGACCTATATAAAACCTATTGGATGAGAGGTTTTTGACCCATCCCCACCTAATCCTCGAAATAAATTCTTTTATAGCCATTAGAAACCGAAAATGATTTTATAATAAAATAATATTTCAAGATTTTCCTAAAGTGACCCACACGTCTCTTATAAAATGGTACTTCCCCTTCTCTCAAAATCACACCTCCAAAGCCATTTGTCTTGTACAAACCCTGATAAAATATCCTCCCAACTACCCTCAATTAAACCTAGAGGTATTTATTTGATCAGAATCTAACTTAAGGACCCCTTTTAATCAAATAAAAAAGAATCACCCAAAGAAGAGGTAATAATTTAATCACCTCCTTCAAAGGTCTTTTCTTATTACACTTCCCATTTATTTGTTGTTTCCAAACCAAAATAATAAATCCAGTAATTTATACTTACTGTGATGTTATTATAAATATGTTACAACCATATTAATTATTCTATCCATCATATTAATAACAAAGTCACCACATGTGCATACGTACAATTTACCGTCTCCACGTCGTTGTGTAGTTTGTTATTCAACACTTCATTATTTGGATGAGTATAATAATGAGTATAATTGATTTAAATAATAAATATAACATGTCAATGATTAGTTTTATATGATATTCCATCCAATTACATATGATTTCACTATCAATAGAATGATATTGTTGCTCGTGTGTACATACAGATTACCGTCTACACGAATGCGATGAGACTCAATCCCCATCATAATCATTCCAGAATATTTTTTATTTTATAATTAAAAATAATATTTAAGAACCTAATATCATTCTATATATTAATCAAATACATCTTATCCATAACAAATGTGACTTACGTAATAAAACATATAAAGGAAAATGAATCTGTTAACACCCAAAACAATGATACTACTGAAATATTATTTATAAATCAATATTTGAAGATCATATATGATATCATATTTATGTATTTGGTTCTTGTATAATTTAATAACAATTATTTAACTATTATACAGGAGATTAATGAACCCTCAACTAAGTATAAGTACAAGGTAAGGGTTAATTTTATAATTTCTTCATTATCGAATGTTGTTTATATGTAGGTTTCTACTAGGACATCTTTATTATCCACGTCTGTGTTTCTTAAAAATGCATTTCACAACATTTTTACTATTTAATAAACTATGGGTTAAAGTCATTTATACCCTAATTTGACTTTTTATAAAATGTTTTTAAATGAATATTTCCATCACTTTTCAAATAAGGTACTTAATGACCTTTTCAACAAATTAAGGAAAGCATTTTTTTTTAACTTATACAATGGGTGAAAATATTTTCCACCATTATAACACCTTCGAATCTTCCCTTACAAGATTATAATTATATTTTGAAAATAAATGTTTTCTTTCATAATTACATTACTTTTAAATGATTTCAAAATATAAAGATATATTTCTCTCAAATAGTTTTTATTTTATCTATGTCAACATCTTTTGTAAGATTTTACATTTGATTAAAGTTGATTTATTGTATTGAAGGTTTTGTGATATGTTTTAATACGGATGTGATATTTTTATTCCATTCATGGTTTATGGTTTAAGTATTAACATTTCGTATGATAGTTTTAATACAAATGTTTATGTTATGTTTCAAACTTTTCATATGAGGAATGCATTGGACTTAGTAAGTGAGGGGTGGAGCCCACTACAGCTCCTCGATGCATCAGTAGGTCTCATGAGACAAAATAGTGTCTTGGAATAAGGCTTTGAAAAAAAATTATTTGTAATCTTGGCATGAGGCCTTGACTATGTGGTTATGATGTCCGATATTATGCATTCCATCATTATGAAATTAGCTATTGATATTACATGTGATTATTAGAGTAGTAGAATATCCATGTGAATAAGTAATTGGAATTATTTGATTTTTCTTTTCCATATTATGCCGATGTTTATATTTAAAACGATTTTATTTTAGTCTTATACATTTCATTAAATGATTATGATTCTTTATGATAGTTTCTGCTATATTGTTTTCCTTACTGAGCCTCTAAGCTCACCCCTTTCTAGGTTTTATTTTTTCCAGGAAGTGAAGAAGTATACTGTGATTAACCTGAAAGAATAGGCTAAGGGACATGGGTGTGTTCAAAGGGGAATTTTTTTTGTTTTTTTTTCATTTCATGATGTAATGTAAAACTTATGTATGTATCTAGTACTTCCAAGGCTACTAAACTAATCAGTCTTTCAAGAGTTGATCTCTTGTGATCATCCCAATGTTATGTAATAATGCACTGACTATGGATAACTAGGGTCGGGCCTTACAAAAAGGGAATGGAAAGGTAATCATAATGGGTTTCCCTTCTCTAAAAGGTGGGTTTATGAATGTTATATTGTTTTATCCTTAACTAACAGGAACAAGATTGAAGATCAATCTTCGAGAACCACTTTCCCCTTTCAACTGATGAAATAGATCACGAATATGTGTAAACATATACTTGTTGTTTACCATCACTCAATTTAGTTTTTGATAATCAACACATAGATTAAGTGAACCATCATCTTTTTTAGTAAAGATAATCGATGCCGCCCAAGGTCACACACTCGGTCATATAAATCCTTTCTCTATAATATAATTTAATTGAGTCTTTAGATCTTTCATTTCAGCTAGTGCTATATGGTTAGAAGGAATGAAAACTGGTTGAGTACCAAGAACTAAGTTAATAGATAATTATACTTCCCATACTATAGGAAAACTAGAGAAGTTGGAAGGAAACACATCAAGAAACTCAATGACAACTGGAGGGAGATCATAGCTCAAGGATTATCTCACTAGATCAAAATCATACACTGATATTACTCTACCCAAATATGTATAATAAGGTATAACCTTTCTCTACCTTGTGTTACATTCTCCTTGAATGAAATGATAAACAACATTGGGTGTAGTAAAGGATACAAATTTATGATAATAATCAAAAATAACTTTATTAGAAATGGGCCAATCCAAACCAAATTTGACGTCAAGTGGCTTCATGCAAAGAAACAAAAAACTCTAAGAAAGTTTGACATCTAATTGAGAGAATAAAATATTGGACTATAGAGTCCCTCCTCTCTCTTCACACCAAAGGGTGTAGAAAAAACCATTACATAAGTTAAAATCTCAATATAATGATTAAGAAGATTAATAATACGGGTTGGAACAAACAAATGATACGCACCAGTATTAAATAAACAGTCACTAATGATGAAGCTATAGTGATAGTACATATCACGGTTTCTAGACTCATATTAACTTCTTTCGAAGACTCTTCCATTTCATAAATATTATTCATTCTAGATTTTTGTGGCCCGAACCATTTTATCCCTGAATCATCTAATTTCCCTACAGTTTTAGAAGTATATGATTATATCATTACACTATGTGGAGTGTAGGAAACATGGAATAATTTCAACAAGTTTCTGGTGTGTCCACAAGAACCACATACCATGGGTACTTCAGTGAAAACCCTCTTAGAATATCCCGTATTGCCACACTGGTAGAAAATAAAAGGACCTATGTTAGGCACTGTCATAGGTTTAGAATGAACCTACTATCGAGAACCACCACAAGAATCATCACACTTACACTTTCCTATAAAGGAACTAACACTTCCATTGGGAGAAAAGGAAATTCCCGATAACCCTAAATCTTTATCCAAGTCTATCTCAACCATAAGTGATTTATCCATCACATCAGTATTAGAAGGCATTTTCAGAAATAAAACCTGAGAACAAATATCAGATTGTAGTCCCAACTCAATCCTTAGAGTGTTAATATTCTAATTCGATACTATCTTAGGTGATAAATGAACGAGCTCAGAAAAATGGGTTGCATACTTTATCAAATTCCTATCATCCTGATCATGATTGAAAAAAATCATAGACTCGGACAACAAAATGGACTCTGGATAGAACTAGCTAGTGAAAAGGAATCTAAAGTCTTTCCACTCTAAGCCCTATTTCTTCTTTTCTGTTGTCATCATGTCCCACAATATACTAGTCATTTCTTCTATCATGAATGTGGAACACTTCAACTTTAGTTATTTAGGTGTCTCTAATAACCTAAATAAACATTCCATCCTGCCCAAGCATTCATCAACCTATTGAGGATCATTTGAGCCTTTGAATACTTTTGGATTATAGAAAAGTAATTCTTGAAAACATTCCTAGAGAACATCCCTTTACAATTTCACAACTTGAGCCTGAATGAGAACTGGTGGTGGTGCCTGCCCCAAAGTATGTACAGTACATACAATCACCTCAAACAGGTTCGATTATATAAGAGGATTTTCTCAATAAGGTTCAGAAACATCTTCCTCCAAGATCCGAGTCAAAAATATTCTCATAGGAATGATTCTATAAAAAATCAAAAAAAAAACAAGGAACATATTAGATTTACACTCAAACAATGCAACAAGGGAAATTAATCCCAATAGATAGACAAGAAAGATTTTGATTTCAATACTGTACAAATCATAATTAGGAAAAATACTAGAACTAATCCTAAACATGTCTTTCCCAAACCTCCACTAGTGACTTAAGGTTAGTTGTAGTGAGATATGGCCAGATACTCAATCTTAACTACCCCTAAGTCCCGATAATATTACACAAAGCATACAGATTTCAAGACAAGAAGCTCAACCTGCCTCTGATACCAATTTGTCAGGAACCAACCTGTGTACCCTCGTACCCCAATAACTGAGTCAGCACTGACATGGACCAAATGGAATTCCCAATCCCAAAGACTAACACATGGCATCATATAAAAATAAAGTGGGAATGAATTTTCCACAAAAATTATAGAAGTAAGATAAATTTTTTTTATGCATTCTAATTTGATATATTTCATCCACAATGTTTGTGGAAACATTTTTCCCACTTTAATTTTATATGATTCTAGTTACTAGTAACCAACTCATGGATAATAGAATTCCCTTCATTTCATGTCAATGTCGTCTCTCTTATCGGGTTACCAGGGTACTCGAGTTAGTTCATGACATAACAACTTCAGGTATGCCTCTATTAAGCCTTTCTAATACCCATAATCACTTCCATATAAATATGGGGGATTTTGATTTATCCATCCATCATTTTTATTAATACATTCCATCTTACAAAACTTCTCATATTCCATATATTGGTAGGTTATTGATAAAGTTGGTATACATTAATATAAACATTATAAACTATATCTAAGAGGAATATGATTTGATTCTAATTGTTTGGTATCCAATTAAAAAATTTAGAGTTATTAAAAAATTTATAATATCATGGTAAATCATTGATACCGATTTTTAACCATATATATATGTAAATAACCAACTAGAGGATGGTGAATAGTTCTTTAAAAACATTAATCAAATTCATAAATAAAATAAAGTATAGGTGAGTTAAGAAGATGTAGTGCAGTGATGTGAGAGTGTTATGAATATTATATAGTGAAAATAAAATATAAATAGAATAATTTTATAATATTTCAGATCACCAAGATTATACATGTACTCTTTTACCTTCTCTACTCATAGAAAAGATAAATTTACACTAAAACCTCACTTTTAAATGTGTGATAAACTGTTTACATACTATTCCTTTTATAATAAATGAAGGCACAAATAAAATAAAATTTTAAAAGATTCATAACCTATTATAATATGAATTTTTTTCAGGATTCACAACTTAAGAACCTTTATTTTATTTAGAAGGAATAATAGATTACAAACTTTTATTAGGAATAGAAAAAACTATTTCTTAAGAACAAAAATATAAAAGAGAATATTTAATAAAGAAAACCATAAAGAAATAAAGATCAACATAGAGAAGTAAATATAGAAGACGATTTATCTTGAATGAATTTGATAAATTCAACACCAAATAATAAAATGTTAAAATACCATAGTTATTTCACCAATGAAACAATAACCAGAAAAGATCTTAGAACTTTATTATGATGTATCAACTATTTGCATCACACTTCATTCCATGATCTTTATTTTTATAGACAAATCACCAATGGTCATCTAGATCTATATTTCTATTATCATTGAATAAGAGTTTTTTAAACTCATAATATTCATTAAATAATAAAAAATATTAGAAAAATATAGAAATATGTCAATACCTAAAAAATAGCACTTGTATTTGAAGAATAATTTTATCACACTTTAATTTTGCCTATAAATCATTAAGATTATTTCAAATATGTTTTCTAAAATATATGAGAGTTTTTAAAATAAATAAGTGTGATAAAAACTACACTAAAAAACTATAAGTAATATAATAATTCACAAATATAAAAACATAGCATCATAAAATGTATATTGGATAATATTTTGAATAAATATTTTTCTGTAAAAAACTATTTATCATCATATATAATTATACTTTTAAAAAATATGAGTAAATTAAAAATTATACTAATAGTTGATAAGTCTCAAATAAAGTTCCCTAAATTAAAAAATAAAATAAGATTATGAAAAATATAAATATTTAACTTGTAAAAATATATAATTATCAGCATTTTTTTTGAAAGCACTGATAAAAACCTCCCCAATCTTTTAAAAATTACTTTAACTATATCAATTTATGTTGAACTGTTTAAGACCTCAGGGCATTCCACTTCATTATCCACTCTCCCTCGACCTTTTCTCAAACAAATCAAGCCTAAAATCTAAGGTATGTTATTTTTTATCCGCCTCTCTCATTGCTTACTTGTTCTGGATCAACAGTGTGAGATAATGTAGCATTATCTCAACTCGACAGTCTCATGGTCCAACATTCTAGAGCTCTGTCGATGAAGTCCCCACCATCGTTCATCCTCATATGGTAGTTCCTTGTTTGTGGATCCATGTGTTCCAAATTTTACTATACTATGACTCGCATTGGTCTTTCTCGGTTCACCTATTATGTTTTGTTTTTTGTGTTTCCAACCCACACCACTACAATTGGTTTTATCCCAATTTTAGTGTCACCCCATTCCTAGGGAACTCAAGCACTACCCCATATTAGTTCTCATCCACTTTTCCACTTCCTAAAATTTCTATGGTAGAGCATGGTCACTTCCTCAAGGGGGAAGATCATATCTTTTATGGATTTATTAAAGTTAATATATATTTTAATAAGTATTTCATATATTATATCCTAGGAAATTTTTTGATAAAGTGTTTATTATTAACTATTAACACTTAAATGATAAAATTTACCTTTACATATTCAAATAAGATAATTTTATCTATCCTTCTAGTTAAATTTTTTTACCATTACATATTATATATTGATTATATTTATAAATATGAAAATCAAATATTTTTTTGATGTTTCAGATTTATATGATATGATTGTTTGACATTAAATATTATAAATGTTAAGATATTTTATAGAGGTATGAATAAGTTGAATTAGTTTCTAATTTTAAGGAAATCCAATGCCTCTCGCAATAGTTATGAGAAATTATAGATGTAGTTTTTTAAATATATGGTTTTTAATTTATAAATTGTATTTTTTATTAGATTGTTTTGGAATTTATTTCTAGAATGTTTTTGTCAAATATATATATGTTTGTGTGAAATTAGATTTTTAGGAAAAATCTTAAAGTGAATTAATTCTAGGATTTCCTACTTTCAAGGATAAAATCAAGAATTACATTAACTTAACTTATTTTTAATAAAGTTTTACTAGAATGGTTAGGATTATTTTTGAGTTATACATATGAGTTTTTGGAAGTTTGATAAAATATATAGTGAATTAAAAATTTATGAATATCATGATTATTTTCAAACTGATAAAATTCAATATAACTTTTCAATGGAAAGAGATGGGAGAATAAAGAAGAAAGAATTTTTTTAATCTGGTGAAACATTGATGATTATATTAATTTATTTTTTAGACATTAATTTTTAACACATACATATTATCTTGAAGAATAATCATAATCTAAAAATTGTGGATTCAATTATGTGTTGTCAACTATATTAAACTTTTTACATATTCCTTAAATCTATTTTAAGTGCTCACTTATAGTAAAATGTATAAGAGATAATGTTTCAATTAATTTTACTCACTTATTAGATCCCTATGAGAAGTATCTAAGGCCGTTTATAATATTTGAAATGGAGATCATGGTAAAATTTCTTGGAACCTTGTACATAGTTTCATATTCTTACAATCAGTTGTGAGATCACATGAAAAATGATCTGAATAAATATCATCAAGACTACATTGGGTATTGATGGAGTTTATTAAGGATATTATTTGTAGCAATATACCACTTTAAAAACCACTTTTTAATAATATTTATTTACATTTTATTTATTTTATAATCTGAATAAAAGATAAAGGATGAAACTAAACCAACATGAAGAAGGGAGTTATTATTTTTAAAAACATTTCAATCACCCAATTCACCCCCACTTGAGTCATTTTCAATGATAGTATTGGGACACAATTTTAGTAGTGAAATAGTAGAGAATCATAGATAACTGATATAATGAAAAGGATTTATAAGTAGAATAAGATTATGAATATTAAAAGAAGGCATGAAAATATTATTATGTAAGTATATGCTTTGTGAAGACTAAATTTTTATTAAAATTTTAAAATCTATATCACTATTTGTGAGGGAGAAAATTATATAGGTTGGAAAACATTTTTTAATAAGAGTTAATTGATAGTCACTACTCATTTGTAATATATATAGTGATTCTAGTGGACTGTGTGAACATGGGTTTTATCTAATCATGTCAAGGATATAGATACCCATTTTGGGTAGTGAACCTTTTTAAAATACACTATGGGTTAACATTAAAAATTTTAGATATTTAAAGAAACATTTGTACTAGGAAGTTATATTAAATAAATAATAGTGAATGAAATAATATTTATTGATTAAATCCATTAAATAATTAGAAAAACTTTTAAGGGTTATATAGTCAACTACTAATTAATTATCCTTTCAATATGATATAGATTCACAGATAGTAAAATTTCGTAGGTATATTCAAATGAAAATAGATATCGATCAACCTTGAAAGGAATGATATCCTTTTAATGAGATGTATGAAGATATTTTTATTCGCTATGTGATGTTTATAAAGTCATCTAAAAAAATAAACAACATGAAAATCATAGGTGTGTATAGAGGAATACAATAAGTGAGGAGATGTAATTTTTTTTAATATTTATAGGTTCGGTCGATTTTTTTTATAAAAATTATAAAGTAGAGTTCATGATGTATTAAGATATATATATATATAACAATACCAATTCTAACATAGTAATATAATAGTTTTTTAATGGTATGGAACATATATTCGTATATAGAAAAAAGTACATAAATTTGGTGGAGTATATATAAAGAATAAACTGAAAAAATAAATGAAAAAGATAAATTAAACACTATAACAAATTAACTATGTTATACAAATCATTGTGCATTAAAAATAACCAATTTAGTTATGTCTATAAAAATATTTATGAAAATATCAACATTATAAATTTATAAAATGGTTGACTACTGTGTGAATGGAATAGAAAATTTTATCTTCCACGAAATGTTATTGTTAACGAAAAAGGAAATATTATTGATATTACTACATGAATAATTAATATGATATATGTTACTAATTATAAAGGATATAAATAAAAACAAAAATAATGATATAAATCATTATATGAATTTACAAACTATGATAAATAACTAGAAGTTAGTGGGCTATAATATAAATATATTTGTTGGTATTCATATAATACATGGTCTAGAATAATCTATAGAAAAAGAGAGTAACATGGAATCCAACTTCACTTTTACTGTCAATAATAGTTTCATCCATTTGTTTCATGAAACCCCAAGATCCTTGACTCTGTGTCAAAATCCAATGATTACATGGCCATGTATATTCCAAGGAATTTTTTTTACACAAATTTAGAAATCCATGTTGAAATTAAATGTCATGCAAGATACATGAATTTACATGGGAAGTATTCTATCCAATAATAAATAAATTTTATTTTCCGACAAATTTATTAGTAATGATTATATTAATATATGTCTCCAAGTAATTTTATGGAATAAGAAGTCCATTTTATTAACATTTTAAATATGATAATTTATAATTATATATGAAATAATGATTTGAAAGCCCCTAATTTATGATGTAAAGTGTATCAGAACACGGTAAATGGGAATAAATTAGCTAGAAAACATTTATTCTTGAAGTGGAAACCTATCACCATTAAGTTGTCATAATTAATGGAAATAAGGATCAAGCATTAACTGATACTTTTCAGTGGTCAAATTTCCATTTTGATTTCAATTTTCCACTACATTTTCTGGATCTTCAAAGTAATCATATGTGACAAATTTTCACCAAAAGGTGTTGGTCACCTACAATTTCATACTCCATTAAAGATCCAATTGTATTTTCAATGAAATACTCCCTGGCACACCAAATACCAAGTAAAGAAATTAATAAACACCAACTCCTCCCACTTTTTGGAATCCCACCAGGAAAGGATACAAAAACCATCCTAGAATTACCAACATTATACCACACAATATAAAATTAAGAACCTATACCAACGATCACATGTTTACCCCAGGTTTTTTCTTTTAATATTACCCATGTGTAAAATTATAACTCGTCCGAAATAAAAACTAATAACATTAAAATTTTGGGATCTCTTTGATAGAACTATCTATAACATTATCCATTGATTATAAATATTTTATGTGTATTTATTTATTTATTTTTGTAAAAAAATAACGATTTTATAAACCAAACATGATGTATATGAATTGAAAATAGATTCATGTTAATAATATGAAAAAAGAGTATGAATATGTTGCTAAAGAGTTCATCAAGTTTGCAATATATAATTCATATAACCCCTATCATATCATTTGTCTATGTTTACATTGTTGTTATTTAAGGAAAATTATTCTATAAGAGTTGGAAGAACATTTTATTTTTCATGGAATAGACCATAGATATAAATTTTTGACTAAACACAATAAAAACATAAACAGGAACACTTATTGGGATGATACTAGTGTTTATGAATCATTTTATATAAATATTAGTGTAAATGAATATGGAGATCATATAAAAGAAACAAAAATGGAAATTCAATATGACCTTTGTGATTTTATAATGTTGTTTGAGAAGTTAAATAGTTGTTATCAGAGATGATTGTATAACTATTGCACTAAATACAAAACATTTTTAGCTGTATTAAAGTTATATAATATAAAAAATTCCAGCAGATGGAGGAAGAACAACATTATAGAACCACTTGGTCTCCTAAATGATATGCTGGCAGAATAAAATGAACTTCTTTTCTAAGCATATGACTCTAAATGAATTATAAGTTCAATGGGAATGATATCTAAAAAATAAATTCTTTTCCAAATGGATTAAAATTATTTCATAAGGATAATGAATCACTCATAAAATGACCTAAGTGTGGTGCAAGTCAATACCAGAAATATGGATCATGTATTTTGAAAACTTTATGATACTTTAATATCATTACACATTTTAGAAGACTATATATATATTATAAAACCATGAGACAATTGACATGAAATTAAGATACTATAATTAAATATGGGTATTTTCATCATCCAACATAATCTCTTTAGTGGCTTAAAATTGATTACAAGTAACCTGGATTTGGAAATGAGCATAGAAACATTCGTCTTTCATTAAATACATATGGAATAAATCCTTTTGGTATACAAAGTACTACTCATAGTACATGACCAATCTTGTTAGAAAATTATAACTTACCACTATAGTTATGCATGGAGCACAAATACAATATATTGTCTCTTATTATATATAGACCAAAACAACTCTATAATTATATCGATATCTTTTTGGATCCATTGATCAAAGATATGAAATGGAATTACGATACAAGTGTTAAAAAGTATGATTCTTATAGAAGTTAATAATTCACATTGAGGTCCATGTTGTATGATATGATTAATGGATTTTCTTCTTATGGAAAGTTGTTTGGATATAACATTAATGGAATGTTGGGGTGTCCCATTTATAAAGAATTCACATGCAAAGTTTAGGTGAAACATTCCTTGAAGACTATGTTTTTAGGAAATTGGAAATTTTTACCTCAATGACATAAATAATGACCCTGGATGACATTATTCGATGGGAATAACGAACAAGGTACAACACCATATCCACCAATTTGTGATCAACTATTCTATAAAGTAAAATACATTGAAACTATTTTTGATAATCAATTTTCAAAAAGCATTACACAATAAGGTTGGAAAAAGAGATCAATTTTACTTGAATTACCATATTTGAATTATTTTATGTCAGAAATTTTATTGATTTCATTTATGTACAAAAAATTTATTTGACACTTTTATTGGAACTATAATAAATGTTACCTGAAAAATAAAATATGTAATCAAGTTTTGGTTGGACATGATTAACTTGTGGATAAGGGAAAAGTTTTCACCGTTGAATGGTAAAGGGTGTAATTTTTATTCTGGAGCAGATTACACTCTATCAAGATAGAAAAAATAGAAATTTTCATTTTCCTTAATGGTATAAAAGTTTCAAAGGGGAATTGATAAAGTATAAAGATTCTTGCGTCAATGACTAATTTAAAGTTATAGAGACTAAAATCACATGGCTATTTTGTTTTTATGCAAGTTTTTGTGCCCAAAAATTTATTTTTCATTCAACCAAAAAATTTATGACATAATTTAATGAGAATTTTCATCTTTTTCAATTACATATGCAATAAATTTATAGACCCAGTGAAGTTTCTAGTCATGAATATGGAGGTTTTATTCATATTATGTGAATTAGAGATGTTCTCCCCACTATCATTATTTGATATAATGGGCCAATTGATGGTTCACTTGGTTAGAGAGGTTCATCTCTATTTCCCTATCCGTTATAGATGGATGTTCTCCCAATGAATGGTATATGAAGATTTTGAATGGGTATTACAATAATTGAAGTTGGAAAAAAGGTTGAATTGTAGAATGATATATTATTGAATAAGCTATTGAATTCTATATCAATTGCCTTTCAGATGTTGAATGCATTGGTCTATAAAAATCTAGTTACAGAAGACACATTATTGGAGAAGGGAATTCTAGAAGAGGTATTTTTATAATTACCATCATAGATCAAGAGAAAGAACACCTTTACATTTTACATAATAGTGAAGATGTTGATGTATATTTTGAATCTCACAAAGCAATTTATAGAGATTGGAATCCACCAAGTGCTAAATAATAAATATCAAATACACATAATCAATAATTTATAGGATAGTTTTGAGATGATATTTCTAATTATTTATTTGAATATTTGAATTTAATTATCTAATGAATTTGATGGCTATATATGGGACTAAATGAAAATGTTATACCTTACACTGGCTTTGTAATCAATGGTTACAAATTCTATACAAAAGAACACAATGAATGCAGTATGATGCAAAAAGGCAGTGTTAATCTTATGGTCGAAGAGATCCACATATCTGGTTCCAAGGATAAAAATATAATTTATGTGAATATGTTATATTTTGACATTATGAACAGATATATGAGTTGCATTATACAACATTTCTAATTCTATTTTTCCATTGAAAATGGGTTGACAATAGGGGTGTACTGAATGTCGATGAAATGGACTTCATGAATGTGAAATTTGGTGTGGAAGGGGAAAAGGATGATTCATTCATAATGAAAACACAAGCATTGTAAGAATTTTATGCATCATATCTGTTAAAAAAGAATTTATCGATTATACTGGTGGTGACTAAAACAACTTTAGGGTCATTGGAAAATTCAATCGAGGATGATCATTTCAATAGTAGATCACAATTAGTTCATGGTGGTCCCAATGTAGACAATGTAATGTACATTAGAGGGTTTTAAAAATAGGGGATTTGGATTTTTGATAGAGGATACAAATATCTTCAACCATTAAAAAAAGAAAAAGAGTTCAATGAGCTGGTTAAAGTGTTTTTTATTATAAGATTCTTTTGATCATAATATTATATGTTCTCTACTATATTAAAATAATATAAAATTAATATTTGACTACTCATGCAGACAATGTCTTCTTCACATGATGATGATACAAATCTCAAGGAAGGACAAACAGTTGATGCTAAAACAGTATAATTATTAGGGGACCAACAACTTGTTGATGAAAAAAACAATAATGAAACAACATCATAGTTTTGACTAAATTATCATGGAAATAAGTAAGGATATAAAATTTGAGGTTGGTTGGAATAAACACAGCCAACCTGTTGATCCCAAAAATTAAATGTTAATTAGTTATATTTGGGTCATAATGAGGATGAATGTGCTAATTGATATAGATTTGTGGAACCATATGTATCCTAAAATGAAGGAAACCCTTTGTGAAGATATGAAGGTACTCTTATGATATAATTTCTCTATTTTACTAAAAAAATATAGAATGAAATTTTGATTAAATTTTAATTATTCATTATAGAGTTATTTTATTTTAGAAATTTCAATAAGAAATATGTCTTAATGGCCTCTAGAAAATCCCATGGAGGCATCCAAACTCTTTTTAAATAGTTCTATCTTAGGGATGTTGAAGGTACAGTATATCGCCACCCACCAGTTGCTTATGCACACATTATAATCTAGAAAACATGGAATTATTTCATAATTTTTCATGATGATAAATAAATTTATGTAAAATATAGTCGTTAATATATTATTTTAAATTATTTATTTTATATAATTTGATTAAAAAATTTTAATTTATGAAAAAATAAAGAATTTCTGAAAATAAATAACGTGCATCAAAACTAATGTACCTCTTTTTTAAAGATATTAAAAGGCATGCATCACTAGAGAAAAAATTGGTATATATGTTAAATAAACAATAAACTTTTTATTTTTTATGAAACAAAACATGTTAATTTGTTAATTTGTAGATTTATGAATCAAAATATGAATCCATTTCCATCCCAAATCATCTGTTATGGAAGGAGGCCTGTGAAAATAAGAAGGGTAAACTAGTTTACTAAAATTAAAAATAAGTATTGGAAACATATGTAAGTATAGAAAAATAGTAATTTTTTATGATTTATAACTATATTACATTAAAATATCCACACTCATATGTTTTTATACAGTTTAGACATAAGAATCAGCAGAAATTATACAGAATGAAAAACTAATTTCAGTACCATTGAAGTGGATAGAACAATATGGTTATGTTAGAGGTTTTTATTTTGGAGTTTATTATTGAACATATTTTTAGAAGACAAAACCTCAAGAAGGCACATATTAGAAGACACAAGGATTACTAAAAAAATAGATTCTTTCTAATATATTATTTTCCTGTATGGTTTGGTAGACTAATATATGTAGAAAGATCAAAGTGAAATGGAAGTGGAATGAAGATAATAACATGAAAAACCAAATGACCCCAATATAATTTTATTTACTTATTCCCATAGACCACATACCTTACTCGAGGTAATCAATTTTTTCATTACTCTTTCAACTAAATGTGAATCAAACAACTTCAAATAAATTTATATTAATAAAATAATGTTGGGTAAAATTGTATGTGAAATAATGACACACTGCCTTGGTTTTAGGGGTATGATGTATAATATATCGGGATACAAGATACACAACAAATAACTAACAAAAGATCACATGAGGGTGGGGATTGAAGTAGCTCAAGATCTAATCACTGAGTTGGTTATTTCACTTGATGATCTGGATACTACAATAGTCAATAATGCTATTAGAATTTTTTTAGGATGGACGTCTAATATTATAAAGATACGTGAGGTATATCTTTATCAAATTTTTTTAAATGAAAAACATGTAAGAGTTGAAGAAAGGTCAGATCAAGACAATCTAGTGAATCAACAAAGAAAAAAAATCCTTCCAAGAGTACCTTCTCCCTGCATGTTCCAATGAAACATATATTATTATTAAAAATTCAAGAATAAACCACCCTAAAAGTTATAGGTGGTTTATACAATAGATATAAAGAAGAAATATTTGAAACTATCATTACAGACATAGTTGGTATTGAGATTATAAATGAGATTATCAAGTTTTATTTGATGGGAGTATCAGTTGTAAATACATACATAAGGTACATTTTCATATTACATGAGTCTAAAAAATGAACTAACATGTTCCTTAAAGTTAAAAAATATTATTATTTTCAATAGGTGTTTATATTATTACTATACAAAGGGAAAATTATGTGAATCTTGACTTGGATTCATTAATCCCTTTATTGTTTCTATAGATTTAATTAATATGGTGTTGAAAGAAATTGATAAGAAAAAATATGATCAAAATGAGGCGTTTGAGAAGAAAATAAAAGAAAATATACACTTTTTAATGCCTAAAATACAGGGGTTAAACTATACGATCTAATCATATAAAATATATTATTATTATTTTTCATTACTTATTTTTTTTGCTATTTTATGAAACATCGGATGATGATCAAAATCAATCTAGATAACCCAAATAAATATTTTTTTTGATCCAATACATGGATATCCATAACAAAACCAAACATGATGTGTATTTGTATTTTTATTGCACTTTAATCAACATTTTATAGATGAAATTCGAATAATATATTTCAGTATGTGTTTTAACAATTTTTTTAATTTGAAGATTGATAAATATAGGCTAAATCATGGTATGAATTTAGTGAATGAATATAAGAAGCCTATATATTACTTAAAATGGAAATATATTAAGGTGTATATAGAGATATTTAATTGTCAAAACATATTTCAAAACAATTTACTTATTTTGGTCTATGTTTCTACAGTTCCCTAAGTAAGATCACAACAATTATTGTGGATATTATGTTTTCAAATTTCTAAAGGATATCATAAAGAATCAAAAGACTATAATATTTGAATAGTTAATTTCTAAAGGTAATTAAAATTTCATTAAAAATATTTCATAATTGGTTTTTTGTCTATATTTTATCAGTATTTATAATATTCATGAAAATATACTCACTCAAAAGAATAATTAATTTTTTTTAGATATGGGTGGGAAATATAAATGGTGTTCTAATGTTTGTAGACATCGAATTTAGGTGATTACCTACTAATTTATTGATTCAGTATAGTCTATGTCCTTATAAATGTTTTTGGGGCATGAAGCATTAGTACTATAATACTTATATATTATTTTTCATCTATTTTTCAAGGAGAAGTATAATGGAGGAAATTAATTTTTTTATAAATAATTGGTAGGAATAAATGGTGTAAAAATGTATTTAGAAATCATGAATAGGTTACTTCCTACTACTTATTTTGTTAATTTTTCCATCATTTCATCTATTTTTTTAGTAAATTTAATTATAATTTTTATTTGATAATTAATTTTTTAAATTTACACATTACTTTAAAACACACATCACATGACCATAACCAAGAAAACAAGATCATATTGTTTTCAATGTTTAGAAAAATGATCCATAATTTGTTTTTCATGTGTAGGAATTTACTGCACACAAATCCGACATAAGATTTGTTCAGTATGACAAGAAGTATGTGTTTTGAATATAAAAGTGTTATTTTAGTTTAAAACAAGCATCATATAGCCAAAACTCAGTAAACAAGATCAGATTGATTTTAAATTTAATTAAAACAATCCATAATTAATTTTTCATGCATAATAATTGACCACACATTAATATGAAAACCGATGTGGTTGGTATGACTCAAAGTATGTGTTTTCAACATAGAAGTGTTATTTTAGTTTAAAATGCACATCAAATAGTCTAATCCAAGAAAAAAATCTCATACTATTTTAAAACATTATATCAATGATTCATAATTCATTTTTTAAATGTATAAATAAACGACACCTCAATCTAACACATGATGTGGTCGATATGAACCAAAGTGCACGTTTTCAATATAAAAGTGTCATTTTTGTTTAAAACACACATAAAATAGCCAAAAAAACAAACAAATCTTGGATTGTTTTGAAATTTTAGTAAAATTATTAATAATATATTTATAATGTCAAGGAATTTACTGAATATCAATCTGACACATGATGTGGTCAGTATGACTCTAAGTACTTGTTTTAAATATAAAAGTGTCGTTTTAGTTTAAAATGAATGTCACATAGATAAAACTGAGAAAAAAAGATTATATTTTTAAAAAAAATTAGTAAAAGGATATATAATATATTTATAATATATAGAAATTTTCCACACATCAATATAATACACGATGTGGTTGGTGTGACTCAAAGTTTTTGTTTTCCATATATGTTTCATTTTATTTTAAAATGTACCTCAGTTATACAAAACCAATAAAATGAGATCATATTATTTTACAATTTTTGGTAAAATGATCCATAATATATTTATGACGTGTAGGAATTTACCCCTTGTCAATATTACACATGATGTGGTTGCTATGACTCAAAGTTCACATTTTCAATATATAAGTGTCATTTTATTTTAAAAAACATATCAAATATTAAAAACAAATAAAAAGATATTTTAGTATTTTAAAACTTTATATAAATGATCTATAATATATTTCTGACATGTAGGAATCAACATCATGTAAATATGACACATGATGTGGTCGATATGACTCAAAGTGAGTGTTTTCCATATAAAACTGCCATTTTAGTATAAAATTATTATCACATACCTAAAACAAAGAAAACAAGCTTGGATTTTTTTTAAATTTTTAATACAATGATCTATAATATATTCATGAAATGTATGAATTGAACACATTTCAATCTGACACATGATGTGACCAGTATGACTCTTTGTGCATGTTTTCAATATAAAAGTTCCATTTTTGTTTAAAACTCGTATCATATAGAAAAAAATATGAAATCAAGATCATATTGATTTCAAAACTTATTAAAACAATACATACTATATATTTGATGTGTGCGAATTTATCACACATCAATTTTACACATTATGTGGTTGGTATGACTCAATGTGCATATTTTTTAAAATAAAAGTGCTATTTTAGTTTAAAACACATACCACATAGATAAAAACAATAAAAGGGTTAAAATTATTTTCAAATCTTATTAAAATAATCTATAATATATTTATTATGTGTAGAAATCTAATACATGTCATTATGACACATGATGTAGTCGGTATTACTCAAAGTGTGTGTTTTCAATCTAGAAGTGTCATTTTAGTGTAAAACGTATATCACATTTCCAAAATTGGGAAAATGAGATTGAATTACTTTAAAAATATAGGAAATATATTCATGATATATTTATGACATGTAAAAATTTATCTCCCATCAATCTCATACATGATGTGGTTATAATGAATCAAAGTGTGTGTTTCCTAAATAAGTGCTATTTTAGTTTAAAACCCTCATCACATACCCAAAACAAAGAAAAAAAGTTTAGATGGTTTTAAAATTTTAATAAAATGATCTATAAAATATTTATGAAATATTGGAATTGAAATCATGTCAGTATGACACATTATGTGGTCAATATGACATGAAGAACATGTTTCAATATAAATGTTCCATTTTAGTTTAAAACGCATATCACTTTTTCAAAACTAATAAAACAAGATCAGATTGTTTTCAAACATTATAAAAATGATCTATAACATATTTATGACATGTAAGAATTGACCACAGATCAATATGTCACATGATGTGCTCTGTACGACTCAAGGTGTGTGTTTTCAATATAAGTGTCATTTTAGTTTAAAACACACCTCACATAGTCAAAAAACTGAGAAAATGATTTCATATTGTTTTTAAAATTTAGTGAAAAGATCTATAATTCATCTTCAACATGTAAGAATCAATAGAGAACCTATCTTAAAAACTATGTTGGTCGATATGACTTAAAGTGTGTGTTTTCAAAATAAATGTGTCATTTTAGTTTAAAACTCATATCACATAGATAAAATTGAGATAAAAGGGATTTTTTTTAAACTTTAGGAAAATGATCAATAATTTATTTTTTATGTGTAGTAATTGACTGCATGTCAATCCAACACACGATCTAGTTAGTATGAATTGAAATGTGTGTTTTCAATATAATTTTCATTTCAGTTTAAAACACAACACACATTGAAAATAAATAACGTTCCTTAATACCAATTTACCCATATGGAAAAGCTAGGATATGTATGCATCACTAGAGATAAAATTAGTAGTAATAATAAATAAACAATAAATTTTTAATGTGTTATGAAACAAAACATGTTCCTTTGTTTATATGTAGATTGATGGATCAAAATCTGAAGCCACTTCCATCCCACATCATGTGTTATGGACAGAAGGTTATATAAATGAAGAGGGTAAAATATTTTATGAAAACTCAAAAGAGGCATGGAAAAAATGTGTAAGTATATAATAATGGTAATTAGTTATGATTTATAATAGTATTAAATAAAAATATATATTTATGTTTATATTTTTTATAAAGTTTAGAGAAAATAATTGGCTACAATCATACCGAAAGGAAAACTAGTTTCAGTAACTTTGAAGCAGCCAGAACAATATGATTTCATTAAAGGTGTAGATTTTAGAGTTTCACCTCGAAGAATATTTTGAGATAGAAAATACTCAAGAAGATACAAATTCGATAACGAAAGGATTTCATTAGAAAATAAATTCTTTTCAAGATATTATTTTCTATTCTGATTTGGTAGAATAATATATGAAAAAGAACCAAGTGAACCAAAAGTAGAACAAATATAATCACATGAACAAAAAAATTATCCCACTATCTTTGAGGCTTGTCATTACACTCAACTACATAAATTAATTTACGTAATCAAAATTTTCATTAATCATTCTCAAAAATGTGAATCAAATAACTTTCGATAACATTATATTACTAAAATTATATAGGGAAAATTTGTATGTGAATCTATATATAAACACAGAAAAAATTTCCTTTTTTAAAGGGGTAAGGTGTATATCATCTTGGGATTCAATATACATAACAAATAACTTATAAAAGATCACATGGGAGTGGGGATTGAGGTAGCTCAAGAGTCGAGCGCTGAGTCTCCAGTTTCTCTTGATGATCTGAATATTAAAACAGTCAATAATGCTATTATAACTTTCATAGCATGGACTTATAATCTTATAACGATACATGAGGTATATCATTATCTAGTTTTACAAATTAAAAACCCATAACAATTGATAAATGGTCAGATAAAACAAATATACTGAATCGACCAAGAAAACAAAAAGGCCTTCCAGGAGTACATTTTCCCCACCAATTCCACTGCAATATAAAATATCATTAAAAAATTTAGAAGACCCCATATTTAAATATAGATATGTGTCCTAAATTACTTATAAATTATAACTATTTTTATCTTTAATTAAAAATGATGTTGGTGTCAAGAGTATAAATGAGATTCTTAAGTTTCAATGGTTGGGAGTCTCAGATTTGAATACATACATATGGTACATTTTCATAAAACATCAATCAAAAAAATGATCTAATATGTTCATTAAAGTTAATGACTATTCATTTTGTCAACATGAGTTTATATTAATACTATATAAAGAGAAAACAAAATGAATCATGATTTGGATTGATTAATAATTGTATCATTTCTAAAGATTTAATTAAATTGTAGTTAAAACAAATTTACAAGAAAAAGGATGACCTAGATGTGGTGTTTGAGAATAAAATAATAGACTGCAGATTTTTTTGAAACCTACAATGTAAGGTTAAAAATCTAAATTCTAATCATATAAAATATATTATTATTATTTTCATTACTTACTTTTTTTGTTTTTTAAAGAAGAAGTGGATGCTGATCACAATCAATTTGGATACCCCAAATATTTATTTTATGGATCCAAAACATGGATATCCATCAAACCAACCACACATGATGTGTATTGGGAATTTTTAAAGCACTGAAATCAACATTTTATTGATTAACATTGAATTATATGTTTTTGTCTGTATATTAATATTATTTTTGTTATGATAGGGTGATTAGTAAATATAAGATAAATCATAGTTTGAATTCAGTGACTGAATATAAGAAACCAATGGATTACATCAAATGGAAATATATTAAGGTATATATAGAAATATTTAACTATCAAGAGATATTTCAAAATAGTTTACTTTTTTTGGTCAATGTTTCTATAGTTTATGAAGTAATATCACAACAACTGTTGTGAATATTAAGTTTTTAATTTTATTAAAGACATCATAAACCATGAAAGCACTAGCATCCTTGAATAGGTAATTTTTGAAGGTAATTAAAATTTTATTAAAAATATTTCATAATAATTTTTTTTCCTATATTTTCCCAGTATTACCAAGATTGTAAATAATCTATATTTTCAAAAGAAGAAGTAAATTTGTTTATATATTATTGGGAAATGTACCTGGTGTCATAATGTCTATAGACATAAAATTTAGGTTATTTAATAATATGTTTGTGATTTAGTACAACCTACGAGCATATAAATATATTTGGTGTGTGAAAAATTAGTATTAGAATAATTAAATATTATTTTTAATTTTCTTCTCAAGGATAATTATAAATAGAGGAAATTAATTTTTTTAGAAATAAATGGAAAAAATAAATGATGTTGTAATGTATATAGACATAATGAATAAGTTACTTCATAATAATTATTTAGTTAATTTCCCATAATTTTATCTATTTTTTTAGTTAATATCCTTTTCATTTTTATTTCATACTTTTTTTTTAAAATTTACACATTAGTTTGAAACAAACATTGCATGCTCAAAACTGAGAAAACTAGCTCAGAAAATTTCCAAAGGTTAGAAAAATGATCTATAAATCATTTTTCACATGTAGGAATTGACCGCACACCAATATAATGCATGATGTGGTCATTATGAACTAAAGTATGTTTTTCAATATAAAAGTGTCATTTTAGTTTAAAACATGTGTCACATAGAGAAAAAAGAAAATTCTCTCAAATCAATTTCAAAATTTAGAAAAATTATCCATAATTAATTTTTTAGGTATAGGAATTTACCGCATGTAAATACGACACGTTTTGTGTTTGGTATGGCTAAAATATGTGTTTTTAATAAAAAATAATCACTTTAGTTTCAAACGAACATCAAAGAGTCTATACCGAGAAAAAAGATCATATTATTTTCAAACATTATAATAAATATTTAAAATTCATTTTTCACATGTATGAATCAATTACACCTCAATCAAACACATTATGTGGTCGATATGACCCAAAGTTTTTTTTTCAATAAAAAAGTTCAATTTTTGTTAAAAAACATATAAATTAGAAAAAACTGAACAAACGAGATTATTTTGTTTTCAAATATTAGGAAAATTACTAAAAATATATTTATGATCTGTTGGAATCGACTTCATGTCAATATGACATATGATGTCGTCTTTATGACTCGATGTACATGTTTTAAAAATAAAAGTGTGATTTTAGTTTAAAATGAGTATCACATAAAAAAATGAGAAAATTATCTTGTATTGTTTTAAAAAATTAGTAAAATGATCCAAAATATATTATTAACATGTGGGAATTGATTTTACATCAATCTGACGCATGATGTGGTTGGTACAACTCAAAGTGTGTATTTTCAATATAAGTTTCATTTTAGTTTAAAACACATATGAAATAGCCAAAACCTAGAAAACAATATTATATTGTTTTAAAATTTCTGAAAAATGATCCATAATATATTTATTCTATGTTGTAATTGACCACATGTCAATCTAACACATGATGTGGTTGGTATGGCTTAAAGTGCGTGTTTCAATACATAAGGGTCATTTTAGTTTTAAACACATATCTCATATTCAAAAACATGAAAAATTGATTGTATTGTTTTTTGATCTATATGAAAGTTATCCATAATATATTTATTAAATATAGAAAACAACCTCTTTTAAATATGACACACGATGTGGTCAGTATGACTCAAAGTTCATGTTTTTAATATAAATGTTCTATTTTAGTTTAAAACACATCTCACATCACGCAAACCAAGAAGATGATCTTTTATTATTTTAAAATTTTAATAAAATTATCTATAATATATTTATGGAACATATGAATTGGCCACATTTAAATTCAACATATGATGTGGTCGATATGACTCAAAGTGTGGGTTTTAATTATAGAAGTTTCATTTAAGTTTAAAAGGAATATTATGTAGCCAAAACCGAGAAAACGAAATTAGACTATTTTTACAATTTAGGAAAATTATACATGATATATTTATGATGTTTAGGAATCATCCACACATCAATCTGACAAACGATGTGGCCAGTATGACTTAAAGTTTGTGTTTTCAATATAAAAGTGTCATTTTAGATTAAAACATGTATTACATACCAAAAACCAAGAAAACGAGATCATATTATTTTTAAATCTTATTCAAATAATCTATAACATATTTATGATATTTAGGAATTGACTTCATATCAATAGAACACATTATGTGGTTGGTATGACTTGAAGTGTGAGTTTTCAATATGGAAGTGTCATTTTAGTGTGAAACGCATATCACGTAGAAAAAAATGATAAAATGACCTCTAATTGTTTTAAATAATTATTAAAAATATCCATAATATATTTCTGACATCTAGGAATTGAATTCACATCAATTAGACACACAATGTGGTTAGAATAACACGAAGTGTATGTTTTCAATATAAGTGCCATTTTAGTTTAAAACATTCCCCGCATAACCAAAACCTAGGAAAAAAGATCAGATTGTTTTCAAATTTTAGAAAAATGATCCATAATATATTTCCAATGTATATGAATTGACCTCATGTCAATATAGAGTATGATGTGATCAGTATGACTATAAGTATGGGTTTTCAATATACAAGTGTCATTTTATATTAAAATGTTTATCACATAGTCAAAACTAAGAAAACAAGATCCTATTGTTTTAAAAACATATAAAAATGATCCATAACATATTTATGACATGTAATAATCAACCACATATAAATTTGATGCACAATGTGGTTGGCATGACTCAAAGTGTGTGTGTTTAATATAAGTATTTTTTTAGTTTAAAACACATATCACATAGTCAAAACTAATAAAATGAGCTCAAGTTGATTTTAAAATATAAAAAAATGAACCATAATTCATTTTTAACATGTATGAATCAATTAAGAACCAATCCAACTATAAATTTGGGGGATATGACATGAAGTGTGTGTTATAAATATAAAAGTGTCATTTTAGTATAAAATGCATTATATGTAGACACAACTATGAAAAAAAGATCATATTGTTTTCAATATTTTGGAAAATTATCTATAATTAATTTTCAATATCTAGTAATTTTTTTCACATCAATCTAAAACCAGATTTTGTCAGTATGACTCGAAGTGAATGTTTTTAATATAAGTGTCATTAAATATTAAAATTCTCTTCACATAGAAAAAACTGATCATACGAGCCCATGTTCTTTTCCAAATTTTGGAAAACTATCCATAATATATTTATGACGTGTAATAATGAACATCACATCAATATAATACACAATTAACAAATAATATCATTAGTATGTACAATAATTAACAATATAATTTATCATATGTGTATTATGTGAGAATAAAATTTTAATTAGTTTATTTTTTTAATTCATTATATTAAAATAAAAATTGGTTTTATTTTAGGGAAATACTTTTATACAATGGTTTATCATATAAAATTTTCTTCTAGTTTTTTATTTTTATATAAGTTTTTATTTTTTTAGTCAACTGTAAATATGACAGTACTGTAAATATTTTTATGTTAATTTTTAATTGAAATGATAATGTATTTTGTTATTTTTATTCCAATATTATTTATTATATATTTATATTCCTTTTTATTTATTTTTATGGGTTTTTATAAGGTTGTTGCAGGGCTCCTGCACGACTACAATTGTGTAGTAGTTGAAATGGTCTTTATTAGCGCTAGATGAAGTGGTTAAAGAACCCCTTTATCAATACTTCAGATAGCCTCGATAAAGTGTCTCTTTATCAGTGATTCATCTATCACTAATAATGGGTCTCTTTATCAGGGATTTTTCTAGTGCTGATAAAGGGTATCTTTATTACTGATTTATCTAGAAATGATAAATGGACCATTAATTAGTGCGAGATAAAACACTGATAAAAAGACCCTTTATCAATGCTTCCAAAAAGCATTGATTAAAGAACCCTATATCAAAAGTTATAATTTTTTTTATAAATGTACTCTTTATCATTTATTCTTAGAAGCATTGATAAAAGGATCATTTATTAGTGATTTTTCTAGCACTGATAAAGTCCATGATCTTTTAAAATCGTTTAGATTGTGAGTTCTTTTAAGCCCTAAAAAAGAAAATTTCCTGTTATGTTAGAAGAACATTTATTAGTAGTGATATAAAATCTTACATTCCTTAACCCTTATGAGGTTTAAGTATTTAGTAATCAAGGACATAATGGATAGTAAGTACCGATAGTCATGAGAATCATGTTGCACCTCCAAGATATTAAAGGTACTGGGGCACTCAGTGAAAGATGGTGGGATAAGGGTTTTAAAGTTTTTCATTATCAGGATAATAGAACTTGTTATCCTTAACAATCCAAGCTTCGGTACAGTCTGAGGATCTCACATAAATTAAAAGAGCACATTAAAAAAATGAAAACAAACCCGTTTAGATCTGAAGGCTTTCCCGACTTTAACTTATCACCGTTGATCATTTCTTGAAGATTAAAAAGTCATATCCCTCAAGATCATCCACACTGTAACACCCGAGACTTTTATGAGAAATATTTTGTTTTTATGTTATATAAATCATCAAAGGAATCTTTTACTACACAAAACACTAGCTTGACTTGCTTTACACTCAATCGCGACCTTCCTCGATAGCTTGCATCGTACGCAATACTGAGTTTCACTAAACAACAATATGCTATAAAAATATTATTAAAACTAGCCGTTATGAATAGTAATACACACTTTTTGAAATTTTTGAAATTTTATTTTCCAAAATTGACTTCATTTTTGGATTCGGAATATCGAAATTAGCCTAGGGTGAAATTTTGGTATTTTTCTGGAAACTTTCAATTTTTGATGAATAATGAAAACACTGGGTTACTATTTAAAAACCGAATTTTTATTTAAATAATTATTTATTTTAATTAAATTTATTTTAGGTCAAAATTGATACATAATACCTATATAAGTTCAATGCAATTCATTGGAGTCATCTTATAATAATTTTAGATATATAAAAATTTTATTGAACTTTTCACCGTCTTTTACCCACCTCCTAGGAGAATTTGCAAATTTACATAAAACTTAATTTTACCACTTCTGTGAGTGGAATTTCAAAAATCCTAGAGACAAAGTTGATGTTAGTAAGTAAAATGTGGTTCAATGAGATGAAAATAATTTTTGGTGAATAGTAACTTTTTACTTTTTTTTACCACGGTTAAAAGTAAATAGGGTAATTAAGGATAAAAATGTTATTATTATTACCCTAACACATGTTCCAATTCTATTGGATAAGTGTAATTATACCAAAAACAACCTTAGGAATAACATATAACCATTTAGGCCCACTTGGATTAGATTAGGACATTTATTATTAATTTATTTAAAGAAGGGTTAAAATTGATAAAATCAATGTTTAATAAGTAAATAATTTTTAATATAAGGTTTTACATAAGATAAAATAGACTATAAATATTGATTAGAAATATAAAACGATTTTATACATAATGGTATTTTATTTTTTATTTTTAGAAATTAAAAAATTTAATTTAGTTATGACACAAACATGATGCAGTAATTATCTTATTAATGAAATATTGACATAATTGATGTTATAAATACCTAAATAAATGTAATTTGAGACTTTTTATGAATTAAACTAATTTTATAGGTTAATATGACTTGTTATTAGTTATTTAATTAACTTTTTTGGAACTAATAATTCTGTTATGAGTTTCACAAAAATCAATTACTAAATAGTGTCAAAATTGACATAAAATAGTTTTTAAAACAAATATTATATTATTATTTGTTATTTTATTCCTAAAAATCTAAGATTAGGCCAAATGACTTATATAAGGTTATATATATTAATAATAAACAACTTGGGGTTCGTTTGTCTTGTTATATTATGTTTATTAACCTTATAGTGTAAAAACACAAAAAGACACGGTAAAAGTAAAATTATTTAACTTAAAGTTAAATCTATATGATAAGGTTAAAATAGGAACCTAAACTTGTCTAAATTATATTGGATGAGAGAATTTATACCCATACCCACCTTATATTCTAAATAAATCAATTTGGATCTATTTAAAACTGAATATGACTTTATAATAAAATAATTTTTTTATTTTTTCCAAAGGAGCCCCTCTCCTCCCTTATAAAAGGGCAACTCCTCCCTCTCTTCCTTACACAACTTTGAGCCTTCAAGCACGGCCAAACCCTGAAAAATTATCTTCTAAACTTCCCTAGAAACATCATAGAGGTCCTGGTATTCTTCAAAGACCAATTTTAGTGCCCCAAAAGGAGGTCTCAAAGAGGCGCTTCAAAGAAGAGGTAATGTCCGTTACCGAATCTTTCAACTTTATTTCTTATTCCACTTATTATTATTTAGATGTTTCATTATGAAGTAGTAACATAAGTATCAATAATATACTGATATGTTATTATAAGTATGAAACAACCCTATTTCACCATCTATCCATCCTACGAAAAATGAAATCACCGCCCGTGCGTACGTACGGAATACCGTCTCCACGCCGTGGTGTAATCTATTTTACACCACCACCTTACTTGGATGGGTATAATGGTGTAAATAATAACTATATATGATTATTGTAAAGTGATATTGATTCTTAAATATTATACATACACTCCAATACAATTCCATGATCATGGGAACGATCTCATCGCTCGTGCGTACGTACGACCTACCGTCTCCACGATGTGAAGCGACTCGTTCTACACGATCTTCATTGCATAATGATTATATAAATTAATTTAATGAATAAATATTATATATATTAGACTAATATCATTCTGTAAATTAGGTATGTATATCCTAAAATAATAATAAGAATTTATTCGACAAAACACGCATAAGAACAAAAAGCAATAAACACCCGAATAACAAGTAACAATGAAATATTATTAATAAGAAGCTAAGAATATGACCATATATGATATAATAATAATGATTATGATTCTGGCATAAGTCAATGATATTATTTAAATCATTATACAGGAGGTTCGGAAACTTACGAATCAAATCAGACCTAAGGTAAGGGAAAATCTCGCAATCTCAATTTTTATCTGAGATTGTTTATACTTTAGAATTTATTGGGGAATATTTATCATCCACATACATGTTTCCTCAATATGTAATATTTATATCCTTCTACAATATTTTATATACAATTTTACCCTTCGGTGAGTTTTTAGTAAAAGATATGAAAGGAATCTTTTGTCGTTTTTCGTACGAGGTACTTTTTGACTTTTCTGAAAAAAAGTACGAGAAGAATGTTTTTTTAACTTATACGACATGAATGGATTTTTAAAAAATTATTTCCAAGAATCTTCCTTTACAAGTTTTCAAGTTTATTTGTAATCAACTTCTTTTAGTTTAAAATTTTATGATATGTTAAGAAAGTAAAAATGTTTTTGAAGTAGAAAGGATATTTTCCTCAAGAATGGAGTTCAAGTGTTTTATCAAAATTATTTTCCATATAAGATAATATAGGGTTATGTTTCTATCCCTATTTTTACATTGATTTGATTATGTTATGATGGGATTATTTTTATTATGTCCTTTTATCTTATATGGATTATGTTATGATGGCATGATGTTTAAGATTCCCATTTTATTACATGGGTTATGCTATGATGTATGGTTTATGATTTTTTGGCACACATAAGAATGATATCATTATGAGATGGGTGGAACCTATATCTACCTACAATGCATTGAGTAAATTTTTTATATCTCATGAGATAGACATGGCTGGAATGGTAGGTTAAACTGGTTCAGTGAAACAGGACTGAAACGAGGAATGAACTCGGTTCAGAAATGGACTTTGTCCACTAAGATAGTCTTGGAAATGAGTCTTGACTAATAAGAAATGATTCTCTATAATTATGTGTGTATGACACAAAGAATCATGTTTTATGTTATGATTATTGTGATTACATTTCACTACCATGATTTATCCCATGTTATGAAATTATGATCTCTTTTGCAGGGTAAGATTTAGAAAATGTTATGTTCTTATGAATATGATGTGACTGATATTTCTTTTGTTTACCCTTACTGAGCATTTGAGCTCACCTTTTTGTATGTTTTCTTTCCCTAGGTCAGGAAGAAGGTTATGATGTAAGATATTCCAAAAGGGACTATAGATATGATGAAATAAATGGGAGACAGTATAAACGCCTTATGAACGAGTTGTTTATGTTTCCCAGTTTCTAAAGACACTATACCTATACGGTCCTTTCATGGTTTTTTTATATGTTGTAATAAGTATGCTTCAATTTTGAAGTATTATCCATGTATGTAAAGTATGGGTCGTTATACACACACACTTCAAAAATATATTTGAGCATCATATGTAAAATAATGGATGCTAGAGGAGAGATCCGATGATGGTTTTGATGCCTCGATGATCACCACATCGATATGCCTTTAATGCCTCAGGGATATCATGATCCGAGCACCATGATCGAGAGTCACTGTCTATAGAAAGTCGGAGATGATAGAGAGGCTCTAGATTTCTTTTCATGAATAGTACCAAGAGTGGGCCTCTCTCAACCTATTTATATTGGATATCCAAAATACCCAGTAGGGTACCCCGACCCTGGTTTATTTAACATCTACTAAATAAATAATTGTGATGAACTGAACTACGTCAATATTATTTATTATTTAATCTCAAGACTATAATATATTTAAAATATATTATGTGACAAGTTGATTAAAAAATTTACTCATCATTCCCATTTAATGTTAAAGGAACCTGTAATATTAAAATATTATTCATTCGAATAATATTTTATCATATTTACTTAATTTGTAAATACATTTAATAAAAAAATTTAATACTAATTATACTTGAATAATAATAATTTAGTTAATTCTATGGTGATTGATGACCTAGAAAACACTCATACCCTATGGTGGGGTCCACCATGTCCAAAATACTTATTCAACTGAATTGGGTAGATTATTGTATAGGGTATTATGTGCGACTCTCTAGGACCTTATCTCGATAGTAGGGTATAGTATTCATAGGCCAAGAGTAGGGTCTAGCAACTCATCGAGGCCCCTAAAGATATAAGGATTTTCATATCAATGAAAAACAACCTACAATCACTTATTGTATAAAATAATCTCTTTTTATTTAGATGTCTCATAAAGTAGGACACACTCTTAGGTCATCTCTCCTTTCTTACTTAATTATTTGTTGATCTAACTGAATGGATTTACCTTTCGACAACTTTGACCAAAGAATTATGAAGGTAGAACTATCCTGATCAACCAGGACAGAGATATATTACTTCATTAACTTGTAAGAGACTAATACTTTCTTGACCATTAAACCAATTTCTTTCCACCAATGACACACCCAACACAAGATACCTCGCGAAGATTTCATTATCATGGTTTTTGTCTTTCATCAAAGTATGTGATCAAATGTCATACACTGGTAATGATCTCATTTTAGGAGACAAATACACATGTGAATAGATAGAAACAACCAGTGACACCAAAAACATGTGGTGTTCCTATTGGCAGGTCATTCCACATGATTTAACTACTATATATAACCATATGTGAACTTCATGAGATGAAGTCTCAATGCTTATGATACCCCAACAATTATTTTCAAACAACAACTGTGTCCATTTATTATGATGTATCTATACCATAAGAATTTTTTTTAAGATTAACGTCATAATATCACTTGCTTCCTTATTATAACATGGGATTTGTTATAACCTCTTGATATGAAAATTATTCTATGTACATTAAAATTAAATAGTGGACACGAAAATATCTACACTATAATGGTAAGTAAAAATCATGTATATCTTGAAGTATACACAATATGGTAATCAAATGTACTACATAGTTAGGTCTAAAAAACTCAATATTTCAACACTCCTACTTCCACTAGATCCAACATGCTAACAATACTTGTTATCCACTCACATGATAAAGACCATGTTTCTGTTGAGTAATGGATTTAGCTATCAGTTCTTCCATGGTACCTATACATGGCTATTCTACTATATGTATCCTCATCCCCTTGAGTAAAACTTCTTAAGAGATGGTATCCCTGTGTATATCCTTTTTCCCACTATCATATCTTGATATCATGGCCAGTAATTGTAAAAAAATTATCATAATGAAAAAACTTTACTTGGTATGTGAAATTCCAATAACAAGAAAAAAACATTTCATTTAATAGATTTTTAGATTCCATAGAAGCAACAACATACTCGGTCTTGTAGGCATGGCTACCACTAGCTTATATGAGCTTGGATCTCTCATCACCCTTAGCCTAACTATGATACTAGATCAAATTTATATAATGAATACTATTTGGTGTCCCACCATAACTAATATAATTTCCTCTCCACTTACCAGGTACAAATCATTTATTCTTTCCAAAGTAAAATTAGATAGTTATAAACTCTTTATTATAGTTCTCTTGGATATAACCGATATTTTCCTAAAATAGGGTATATGTTGGCACTATCATATCTTCTACATATCATGTAATATGTGATTGATCTATCACTGAAGTGTATTAAACTCAAATCACAACTACATATCCTCACATTCCATTGCATGTTTACTTGGAGAGATTTATTCCATGTGAAACTAACAAAAAATATTCTCTTGAATTGGTCCAATTTTTATTTTTCAACACAATATCAGTAGATGTATGATTAAATAGGTCCAATAAACCATTAGATCTACCATGACAGATCATGTTCCCCAAAACATAATTTTCTACGTTAATTCAATCACTATATAATTCTTTCATCATGGTCTTAACAAACAATAACACCAATAAATATTTTCCATATGTTTCCAAACATATTTATCTTGAAAAATAATGGTAATCCCACTAAATTCTTGCAGAAACATGTAAAAGATTCATTCTAAATGAATATTTTATGATCCTATTTCTTACTTCAATCCTTAACTATATTTCAGTAACTTGTAACCTTAATTATCATTATGTGTCATGAACATCCTTTTTAGTTTCATCGTATTAAAACCTTCCACGAATGGTGATCATGACATTTAATGCTCAACAATATGATCATAGATATTTAATATTATAAGAATAGTTCTAATGTATTTAGTCATACCGAATTGGTATTACCAATTGAGCCTTATTAGTACCACACTTGTACCACCCATTTATTATCTCACTTGAATACCCACTCAAGTATTCAATTTATAAGAACCTTTAAAATTTTATACATGGAACCCATTATTTAATTTTAATTAATCTTTTAAATCTTCAAAAATTTCCATATACTACTCACTTTTAGGAATTTTTATTCACAATGAATAATTTATCATTTTCCGTGATGAAAATAAAACCATCATTATAGCTTTAACATTCCTATGTAGTATGTATCATTGGAACATCCCTCTTCCACATATACTTGTAGAACTTGCTCCTATGCCAACCATTTTAACATATAGGAAATTAACTAAATCCAAGTCAATGCATCACCCTCCATCTCTAATAGAGATGTGAAACCATATATATAAGTGTAGTCTATCTCTTGACTACCACTTTTCTATATTAGGGATTTAGTTAATATTCAAAGAAAATGTTATGATAATTACATATACGCACAATGTGTTTATCTTGATGCATGTTTGTTTATATCCTAACCAAATATTTATGTTAAATACAAGTTCTTATGAAATTACTGATTTTCATAAAATTATGACTCATATGATATCCATTTTTCATTATAGATGGAATGATATTTATGGGATTTCCCCATTATTTTAAAATCTAGTCTTGAATTATAATATAAGTTTCTAAAAGTTTCAAAATTGATACTACTTACATCATAACTATGATGTATAAAATGTGTGTTTAATAATTTCTCCATGGTATATTTTTTTATCAATGTTACCATGTAAGACTGATCATAAATCCTAATTATTAATATCCATGTAATGATGTGGATAAGGTAATGTGTGTTTAGGAATTAATTCATACTACATTATCATGATCAACAAATTCTAGGTCAAGATATTCTTCGGCATGCCGACCCGAACCAACTTATATCTTTTGACTGAGCATACATTATACTTCACTTTAACATTCCCTAATTACTTAAAGTAATATTATTAAATATATTTCCCAGTAGATTTTCATTAGAATATTTCAAATTATCTTGTTAAACTAACTCTTCAAGATTTGTAGCAAACCATTATTTCAAAAGTTTTATTTGTCCAAACTAAATATATCGATAATACCAAAGATGATTAGATTAGATGATCTTAAATACAATTCTAGGTATATTATTGACGTCCACTTTTATTTTTTCTTGAAAAATAACTTTCTTTCTACCATTGGGTAAATAATTCTTACATTTTATAATAATCACTTATTTCCTATGATTCAAGTACAATTGAACTATTTTTTTGAGTATGTTACACCCTAAATAAGATTCCTTCTTGAACATGGAAAGATTCATCCTTATGTTTAATGGAAATATGAGATAATTTTTCTAGTTATACTCTATAAATTTTCTACTAGAATCTATCACTTGGAAAATAAAAGTTATGTGCTTCTCACCGATGACATAGGAATCACCCTTTTATAGATTCTTTGAGAAAACACATTAATTATTTTAATGTTTCAATACATACATGGTTATTGAATTTCAATACACATATGTGAAAGAAATATTTTCTTTAATAAACAATAGTTATGTTATAAAAAATATTTTATTTGATGAATATACACCAAAGAAGAAGCAGGTTATTTCTTATTAAATTCAGTTCATTGCATTTTAAACTTCCATAAATTTATTTGATAATATGTGATGTAAATAAACACTTGTTAATAACCAACCTCTATTATTTTATGGACATTAAAAATGTTCCTTTGATGTAACTTACTATTGTCCTTTTCGCCTTGTCTTCCAATTTATTCACCATAAAGACTAAAGATGGTACTTTCATTAATAATATTATTACATGGAAAACCATACATAAAATGTGATGAAGAGTTTAATCCATCCTATTATTTTTTTAACCTTAAATTATACTAGCGTAATTGGGTAAAAATGGTATGAGAAAGATATCTATTGAATGATTGTGATTGTCTTTCATTTTAAACATAACTAGTGTAGTTATCACAAATTCATATCTTACTTCAGTTTCTCCTTGAAAACTTCTCATAGATGAGAGTAAATGTTCTTATCATCCATGTCCTAATATAGTGACCACAAATAACAAAGGAATTTTATGATAACATTATGAAATAACCATTATAGGCTTCATATATGAGTCCCCTGTATGAAATTTTACACCCACCAATCCTAAGGTGGCATAACAAGTAGGTACACCAATGCCTTGAATTTCTTATATAATAGAAGCTATTTTGGACATTTACATTGTCCAAATATTATCAAAATAATACTTGTATTATAACATTCCATTTTCTAAAAAAATAAAATTTTATCAAATTAGTACTTTTATCTTGATTACCAATTTAGAAATTGTTGTTTATTTTAGTCATTAAATGTATCCCACTATTTTATTGACTTCTAGGAACCCTCTGTGATAGAATCAGAATACTCAGTCACTTGAGTATTCTAGTGTAAATGATCCTTGAACCTCCCCTCATAGTCTACAAGCTATGACTATGCCACTACTTTGAGGGTTCAAAGTAGGAATTTGAATGGCGAACCACATTAACTTGTGGTTCCTTGATCTATTGAGTGAAGTCCGAGATTCTAAATTTGTAATATCATTTACTCAACACTTGCCTATAAAATTATAGAATGTTAACTCTGGTTAATCATTACTACCAATTTAGTTAATTCAACCCACCAATCTCATAATAACTTCCTATTAGTAAGAAGAACCCTTAGATATGGTATGACAAGCACCCCAAACATCCAGTTTTTTCCAAATTTGAATGATATAAGGGATTTATGACATAGTATTTATTTAATGGGTTTTCATTTTTTTACTTGATGAATGTAATACATTTCTATTAATCATGTTCATCTATGTTGTCATGATCACAACTAAACATTCATAGAAAAAAATATGTCACTTCTTTATGCATTTTATCATTTTCTATTTTATATATTTTCCCACAATTATAAAATTCATAAAATAAAAAATAAATGCATAAAGGAAAACAAGTACCCAACTGGTCTTGAGCATCTAAAGTGACCAAGGAGAATCATACCTAATTCTTCACTTGACTCATGATGTAGCTCACCCCCATCTAGTATGTCCACTTCTCATCTGGAATTTTCCTCACCTTGGTAGGGTCCAAATCATGCATCATCCTCATCAAGGGGTACTACCTCATCTTGGTAGGGTCCACATCATAAACCATCTCCATCAATTGTAAAAATATATTCATGTATAGGTGAGGGGGACTAGGGGTTGTAATATACATAAAATGATTTTTTGACACACAAACCCTTAAAAAGTTGACTAGAAAATAAAGACGATGTGCATACCATAATTTAATTAATTATAAACACCGCACATAGTTAATTAATTAATTAAATAAAAGCATAAAAATAATGGTCGGCTCATGTGCTCAAGATTAGTCAGCATAATTAAAAAATTACAAAAATTAAATTGAATCAAATTAATTATGAGTGTATCAAATAAAATTAAATAAATTAATTAAATTCGAAGAATTTAATTATCTTTTGTCCCTTAATAAATTAATTTTTTTATTTAGAAATTTAAATTAATTAATTTATTTATTTAAAAAAATTTAAATTAATTTATCTCGAATTATTAAAATTATTTATAAATTAAATAAATATATTAATTATTTTAATTTAAAATAAAAATAAATGAGTTAATTAAATTAATTTAGGTTAACTCAGGCTCTGAAACCCTGCTCTGGCCAATTGAAATATGTACCAAACCCGTGCAGACTGATAACGGGCTAGAAAAAACCCGTTTTGGGATAAAATAGGTTAGAAATGTCTTCCCAGACCCGTTAGGGGTTTTGGAGACCCACCCGAACCAATTTTGGGGTAATTTAGGTAGGAAAGATCCATTAAACGCATACCTCATGGCTCGAACTAGCTGCGGCTACTCTGGCAGAGTCTGCCTGAGAGAGAGCTGGCGTCTGCTAAGGAGGTCGTGACATCGTGAAACAGAAGCAGGCAATGAAGGTTAGGTCGCATAGACCGGGTGGTATTCTATATGATGGTGAACCAGCTGAGCTTCGGCTCAGCAGGATTTGGCTCACAACGCACAGTCAGAGACAAGAACATGAGGTGGTGGGTGGTTGGGGAGCCGTGATACGCCATCAGTGTGTGGTTCTAGGTGGGCATTGGGACTATGTGGGAGGACATCCTCAGCTGAGCTAGGGCTTAGGGAACAGGCAAACATGGGCTATGGTCGAATGGGAGAGCTCCGATGAGGCGAGACCGGTGGGAGGAGGTGCAGTCGTTGGGAGGAGTACGACCAGGAAGTCCGATTGGGGTGGTGGGAGTAATGTTCACTAAGGGAGGAGGGAGACATGGGGTCCATGAAGACCCCATGTTTTTACTTTTTTTTTAAATATGCTTCCACCTGCCCCCTTTTTTGGATTTTGTTTTGATTTCTACATAGTCCGCCAGCCCCCAACTGGGACAACTTTTTAAATTATAAAAATTATAACAATAATTATGTAGATAATAATTATAATAATTATATATATTGAAAATATATCCTCAAAAGCTCTAATGGACACCATAAATTGAAAAAATATTATGGACACTAAAATCTGGCCGAAATAGTATGCTTCAACAAGAATTTTAAAAAAAGTTCTATGTATTTTACTACCTGTAAAACCATGAATTATTTGCATTATAAATTTCGAAGACCATAACTTGGAGGTTGAAATCGGATTGTTGCGCGGTCTAAACCATTGGGATCAATTTCAAAACCTATACATGATTTGATGAAAATTAATTTTTATTTGGTTCAAAAAACTGACGTTATGACTTTGATATCAATTTTAGGTACTGGGGAACTCAGTGGAAGCCGGTGGGATGTGGATTTTAAAACTTTTCAACACCGGTAAGAAAAAACGTTTTGTCACCAATGATACGAGCCCTGGTACATTCTGAGGATATAATATAAATTTAAAGAGCTCATAAAAAATTAAAAAACATACCTATTCATATCTAAAGTTTCACTCGACTTCAACTTGTCATCGACGATCGTTGCTTGAAGGATCCATAGTATGATCCCTCTAGATCATTCTCATGTGCTTCAAAAATCCACTCAAGTGTCATATGTTGAATTTTGTGATCTAGTGAAGAGATATGATGATGGATTCAACACCCTGATGATCACCGCATCGATATGCTTTTAATCTCTAAGGTAGATCATGATCTGATCTCTTGGATTGAGAGTCTCTCTCTAGAAAGCGGGAGAGGAGAGAGAGGATCTAAATTTCACACTATGAATAGTCCTAAGAGTGATCCTCTCTCCACATATTTATAGTGGACATCCAAAATACTTAGTAGGGTTCCCCAACCCCCATTTATTTAACATCCACTAAATAAATAATTATGACAAACTAAACTTTGTCAATATAATTTATTATTTTATCAAAAAAATGTAGTATATTTTAAGTATATTACTCGATAAAACTGAGTCATTAACACGAGTTGTAATTATCACTTAATATTAAACAAACATATAATATTAAAATAATATTCATTCAAATAATATTTTCTCATATTTACTTAACTTCTAAATACATTTAAAAAATAACTTCTATACCAATTTTTATATACCCAAATAAAATGCATTTATTTAATTATTTGGTGATAAATATCATGGAAAACACTCATACCATGTGTTGGGGACCACCATATCCAAAATACGTACTCATCTAAATAGGGTGTATCATTGAATACTCTATTATGTGTGCCCCTATAGGCCCTTATCTCAATAGCATTGAACAGTATTCACAGACCAAGAGTGGGGTCTAGTAACCCATCAAGGATTATAAATAGAAAAACATTTCCTACCAATTACAACCAACCTATTGACACATACTTTGAAATATAATCTATTTATCTTTAGATACCTCATAAATAAGTACGCACTATTGTGTCATCACCCTTTTCTTGATTTATTATTTGTTGATCTAACCAGATGAACTTATATTTTGACTATTTTAGCCAATGACTTATGAATGTAGCACCATCCTAATCAACCGGTGTTAAGATATATCACTTCCTAAACTTAGAAGAAACTAATCCTTTCTTGACTATTAAACAAATGTCTTACCACCAATGATACATCCAACACAAGCTACTTCACAATTATTTCATTACCAACATATTTTTCTTTCATCAAAGTAAGCGATGAAATGGCATACACTAGTAATGATATCAAGTCAAGAGACCGATACTCATGTCTTTATATAGGAACAAACAATGACACCCAAATCATGTGGTGTTCCTATTGGTGGGTATATCCTCAATATCTCACTATTAGAGATCATAAAGTGTGAACTTCATGAGAAGAAGTCTCAATGCTTATAAGCCCCCAGTAGCTGATAGTCCAATATCAACTATGTACAATTAGTTTGATGTATCTAGACCATAAGACTTTTGTTTAATGTTAATTTCATAGTATCTCGAGGTTATCATTATAGCTTGGGATCTACTATAACCTTTTGATATGAAAATTAATCTATGGAAATTACCATCAAATAGTGGATGCAGAAATATCCACACTATAATGGCAGGGAAACATCATGTATATCTAACTGTATACATGATATGGTAATCAATGGTAGTGAATATTTGGGTATAGGGAACCCACTATTTCAACAGAAATTTTGCATCAATTGTAACACTCTACTCATCCCTATAAAAATTGTTGTTTAGTTTTTATACATAGTTCATTTACAACAAAAGTCACATTCTCTGGGGTATATTCTCAATCAAAATAGAAGTACTATGGGTACTTGAACTACCATTTATTTTGAATGTACAAGTCACAATTTTAGAAAATATAACTCAATTACATATAGTTAGTGTACAACACAAACCAATAACCCAATAGATAGTTTCTCAAACATTAAAGGTATATACCATCATATTTAAATCAATAAAATGGTTTAGGTAGTTACTATCATTACATGATAGCTAACTAGAACCTTAAAAAACTACACGAACCTCTAACAGTTGGTCCTCTCCATGTATAGCTCAGATGCATCACAATATAGTGTACAATTATTACCCAAGAAAAGTATGGTCAAGATATGTCTGGTCTCTAAACTTTTATTCATATTCTTAAACAACCCATAATAATAATTTTTCTAATGGTACATTACCCCTTTTTCAGTTAGGTCTATCATCGATATTGATAACCTCAAATAACTTCTAGTCAATCTCTTGAAACTATGAATCTCAAAAACAATCATCAGTTACTACCAAGAAACTACAACCTCATCCTTTTTAGGTTTTGTATATACTCCAACCTCCGATATCATATCTCAAAATAATCACACTTGGTCAATCGAAACGCGTGACATTGAGGGCTTATCAAAAACCTAATGTACTATAATTGTAATCCAAACAATATCTAAATATAAAGAATATTCCTCCCCAGTATAAAAGTATATTTGAATATTTTGAACAAAAAAAACATGATGTATTACAAATAATAATGAAATTCTATATTCATTATGGATAAAATAACTGTCATTACATTCATCAATATAAATTAAATAAAAAGGTAACCATACAAGACACACCTACCAAAAAATGGAGTATGTCAAAATCCATAAGGAATCACTCTTAACTAATGAAATCCTGATATAAAATATATTGACAAGGAAAATATATCCAATAAAATATATTCAGATAGGAAAAAATTTCATGAAATTGGTTTTCAGTTCTTGAAAATCACTTGTATCATCTTTTGATAATGAACAAACAATCTCAAAGAACTATTTCTCATCTGGGTGAATAAAACCGATGCACTCCAAGGGGACGTACTTGGTCACATAAACCATTTTCTCTTCAAAGTTATCTCACTGGGCCTTTTAATATTAAATATACGTAGGACATATCTTTTGTAGTGTAATAGATATATTCTTCATAATTATAAAAATCCCAATAATGAACTTGAACTCATGATTGGGTGGAAATCCTGAAAATTCTTTAGGAAATACATCCTGAAACTAGTCAACTATAAGAAGAAAAGAATTCTAGAGAATCTTCATTGGTAGTTCATAAATGATTTTATAGTTTCTATAGTGGGGTTGAATATAAATTTAATAATAAAATACTAGATTTGTTAAAATTGAGCACGTAATTCAATGGATTAATATAATTAATAAGATAAGAAAAAATAAATAAGCGTAATTTGAGAAGTGTGTATGATAAAAAATAAAATAGATGAGAATAATAAATTTTACATTATTTTGGAAAAAGATAACTCCTCAAATCTTTACACCTAAACCAATTGAGTTTGGAAGTCTCTATAAATGAGTGATAGGCTTTTACAATGAGAAAAATCTAAACCCAAACATTAATAACTGGGTGATTCCCAAACCAGTACATTGTGAGAACCATCCCCAAACCTAACTATCATTTTGTGAGATCAAATAGAACTCAGTATTTTCTATAAGGATAATCCCCAACCTATGTGTACTAGTTTTTTGTTATGAAATCATAACTAGGAAGCTGGTTTTTGGTTAGGTTAGAAAAACCAAAGGAATACCTTCAATAAGTAGTATAGCTTGTGTGAGAAAAGATGTAAGTGAAAAAATCTTCCCAGACAGAGAATATAACAATAAATATATATATTTGTGTAGAATTAGAAATCTTTTTGTTGATGAAACAGTTGATGAAGAACCTTTGAAATGATTCAATAGTGTACTCCAGGTATTCCAAAAAAGTTGCAGTTCATCTCTTCAAGGTGGATGAAGATAGAGATGATTTTTCCCACCATGAGTGTTCATCAATAGATGGAATAATATGGAAAAATATCAATCAATCCATATATAATTCATGTCAAATATTTATGTTATATTTAGGTGTAATCATATTATTCAATGCATCCTTATAATCTCTTATATATAAATCTTTTTAGGATATACACTTGAATAAATTATTAAAACAATTAAAAATAGTAAAAAATGATTAAAAAATAAATCATATGAAGATAAAATAGATTACAGAAACATTTATTCATTTTAATATAATTTAAATATATAATTAGAGAAAATCTAACCAAGTAAGACAAACATAACATCAAACACTAAAATTATCACTTAAATAATTGGTCATATAAATTTTAATCACATTGACTATGTAAAAATAAATTCTAAAATCATGTGTAATATATATAAATAGTTTAAATATGTTTTTAAGATACTGAAAATACATTGAACATGTTTGTAGATATTGAACGTTCATAATGGAATAATTAAAGAAAAAAATATGGAACATTAATTAAATTAAAAAACAGTTTAACACATGCTCTGAATTTCTATAAAGAGTAAAAAATAATTAAAGCATCACTAATTCTATTTTTAAAATTTTAAAATAAATTTGTATAGGTTCAAAAAATAAATTTATAAATTGATAAAACATTAAAATCATGTTGAATAATATCTCATAAAATAATATAATTAAAATTTTAAAAATAGAGTATATTAAATTTTAAATATAAATTTTAGACATGGTAGAAGATAAAAAAAATGGTAATTGTGGTATCATAAAAAATTAACCATCTAAGATTTCATACCTATTCAATGTTGTATGTCAGAATTTAAAATAAAAAATCACATATGCGTATGAACACACACACACACATATATATATTAAAAACGTATATATAGAGTTATATATATGTATATGTTCAGATGAAGGTCATGTAGGGTGGAGATTCTACTGTGAAGAACCAATATAGAGGGGAAACCATGCAATGAATCCCCAATATCGTGGTTGTCTGGTGCTATGAAAACCTATATGGTTAAACTAACTTGGAGAATAGAAAAACATGGCCGAAAAAGTGTGACACCCTAAAAAAGGGATGAGATGTTGTAATTTGAGTTGAAGTGTGAATCCTTCCATAGAGGACCACTATTGTGATCGAGACAATACCCCACACAAAGGAGATGATGGATATGCTACCACGAAATAAACTCCACACACACAGTTGAAGATGAAAAGATACTGTCATGAGAAGAGATGATACTACATATCCTAGGAAATGCGAACAAAAATATTAACACACACACACACATATTTATTTAATTATATTTACACGTGTATTATACTATTTATATATAATGATATATACTCAGAATATATAAAATAAATAAACAAGATATAAATATTTATATGATACAAAACATTAAAACCTAATTATAAAAAGGTCATGAAAAAATTAAAAAAATACATAAATATGAACACAAGTGACATGATAAAATATGATAATTTTATCACACACACATGTTATTTAAAATAAAAATGACAACATTAAATAATTTAAAATACCCTAGATCATATGATCACATATGATAATTGTATCACATGGAAAGAATATAAAGTAAAATTTTTAATAAAATAACTTAAACAAATAAAGCCTACGAGAAATTAAAAAACCTAAATAATGATAGAAATTATAAATTATTCAATAAAGTAAAACAAAAAAAATAAAACATAAACGTAAAAAAGAACATGCAGAGGAACAAAAATATCTTCTTTTTATTTTATTACAAAACTAAGCATTTATGTCAAAAAATATCCCCTTTTTTAAGTAAATAAAAAAGATAACATCTAACTGATTATTAATCACTATCTAATTACCACACTTAATCAGTTAAATGAAATAAAAATATTAAATAACAAGAGAAAAAAATATCCCCCTAAAAACATACCAATAGAAATATGTGGTGCACATAAAAAAATTTAAATAAAAATACAAATCTCTCCATGATTATTATTTGATTCAAAAAGGGTATGAAACATTATAATAATAAAAGAGAAAATAATTTTTTTAAATATTTTTTTTTGAATATTTCTTTCACAAAAAATCACACTTTAATTGGAGAGTAGTCACCACTTGATTAAACATTGAAGTGCATGTGGAAGGGTCCTATAAAAAATAAAATCAACCACATTTTGGTACCCATTATAGTTTGGGTATAATTTAGTTTGTAACAAAAAAATTTAGTACCCAAGTTGATTAAAAAACATATTATCAGTTACATGATAAGATAAAGTTTTTGAGATAGAAACTCTAGTTAAACCATGAGATTGAGTGAACCAGAGAGAACATTCTTCAAAATAATGTCCCTTTTATTGAAATTTTGAACATATAAATTTTGAAAATCTACCTATAGAACACTTAACAAATGATGTATTGTACATCCTAGGAATCTAATGATTATGACCAAAACCATTCTTATCTTTGTTTGGATTTATCATAGCAACCATATTATCATATTTCTATTTTCCATAAACAACGGTATATAACATTTATTTAAAATTTATAATTTACTATTTTAGAATAAAATTCTCATTATAAAAAAATTGATGTCATCATAGACTATATACCTTGTCGATGAAATATAATTTCACAAACTACGATTCTACATTTCTATATTAGATTGATTTTTCTCCATGGAATTCATTTTCTCCTTTTTTTTATCAAAATCAAAGATAGAGTTCCTCAAACATTTATTTTAAGAGAGATTTTTCTTTTCTTACTTAACAATATTATTCATGTTAGTAAATTTCTTATATTCCATGATCAACCTCCAATTATCATCTTTCAAAACATTATGAAACATAGTAACTATTAAAACAACATTTTAAAGATTCTCCTTTTATTCATATATTTCAATGAAAGTATAACCATCACTAATAGAATAATAATTATAACCAAAACCATTACATACCTCATTTTTATTATTGTACATAAAAAAATTAGTTGGATATATCATATCTTCAAAATTATCCATTACCTAAAAACATTTCCCTATCAAGGCCATGTTATAAGTTTCCTTTTCAACAATATATTATTCAATAGAATCAAATTCTTCAATGAAAATATTTCTAGAATGATAATCACATTTCATTTCATTACTATTTTTTTTCTCTTATTTATTGTTTTATCTTTTTACAATCAGGCATGAAATGCATCTTCTTTATACATTCATAAAAGGTAACTTATGAAACATATGCAATACCTTTTTTTCGATCATTTCTATGATATTTGTCGTGTCTCTTATAGTACTTTCACTATCTATTAAATATTTTATAAATTAATTTTCTCATATTAACAATTTTTTGTTATTCACATTCCTATGATTAATGTTTAAAAATAGTTATAGGAATGATTTATATGGTATTTTAAAGTGTAAACAATATTCTTTCAAAGTATCCTCTTATGAAATATTCTTCCAATCCTGTTTTTATTAGAGTAGAGACTCAATTTTTTCATCTTGTGTATACTCTTTTAGGTTGTAACATTCATTGAAAACAACCTTATTTTCATGTCACTTATACATCAGTACTTATAGAACTATTTTAAAAAGTATGGGGTCCTATAAAATTTCTCTATGTGCATCCATTACATTCACTATACTAGTGAATCAATGTAAAATATGATTGAAGCATTCAATAACCCATTTTGAAATATTATGAATCATATTGAAGAATTAAAAGTTTGGCCCTAATTGTCTTGTTAGGTAAATGATGTGTTTATTGAAATATATTCCATATCTGATGAATTATATTACAAGCAGATACATGACTAAAAACACTTTTGTAAATAGAAAATTATAAAATATTGATAATATTATAATTCAAAACATATTTATCTATATTTTTCCTATAAGTGTATCCGGATCTGAATCAGAAAATTTGTAAGGTTTCATAGTTTTCATGTAATGATCCATTATTTATTTCTCTAGAAAAGCTTCAATTCTGGTTTTCTAGTAACAATAATAATTACAATTCAAATGTGGTGGTTTTTAAGGAATCCATCCATTATTAGGATCTCTTCCTTCCATCAAAAAGAATATTTATCCTTAGACTATAACGTCATGGAATAGGTTATCCTAAAAAATAAATCTTAAAAATGAGGAGTAAAAAAATACTCTAGAAGTATGGATATATTCAAAAAGAGACTTCCTTAGATACCAAGTGTTATGTCGGAAATGACGACAAAAGGTATTTAGGTGGTGAATAAAACATTAATAAAAATATCAAATTTATTAAAATTAAGTGTATAATTCAGTGGATTAAGATACACTACCACGGATATGGGCAAGGGATGCGCCGACTTCTAACAACGTTAAGTAGAAAACACTAACAAAAGGGGGCCTTTATCGATGCTAGCTAAAAGCACTGATAAAAAAATTATAATAAAAAAATATTATTAATTTATATAAAATTATTATATTTATTATCAAATGAAATGTTTAATTGTATACATCAAATAAAAAACATATGTTTATAATTAATATTTTTTTTAATAATTCAAATATATATATAATGTTTAAAAAAAGTATTTATAAGATTATAATTAAATAAATATATATTTAAATAATTATAAGATTATAATAAATTTCATTAAATAATAAATGTATTTATTATATTTATTTTGTTTATAATTATATATTTACAACTATATATAATTTTTTTTAAAAATATATATAATTATAATTATAATTATAAATATATATATATATATATATGTTTCTAATGAATTGGGTCAATAAATATAATGATCCGTAAATATAATTGATGTTCATATGTTATTTATTCATCATGAATGTGAATTTACACATAACACCCTCATTACTATTCATGTTGTTCATATATATGTGATGACTCATTTTTTATGATCTATACTTTACTGGGTACGTATATATATATATATGTATAATTATATAAATATATTTATAAAGATATGTATAATTATAAATATATATGTAAATAATTATAAAATTATAATAAATATATTTATTGTACTTATAAAGTTATAAATATATATAATTAAATAATTATATTTTTAAATATATGTTTTTTTCTTACTTTCATTAAAGAAAGTATCCTTATTTGATTTTTCCAAAGTGTTTAATCACTAATTAGACTTTTCAATGGATTTTTCATTGAATGGATGAAGTTTTTATTCATTATATATGATGTGATTTGGTCTCATTATTATTTTCCTAAAATAGAAAACTATTATATGACAATGTATTTCAATATATTTATTTATAGTTATAATTATATATATATATATATATGTAAATAATTATAAAATTATATTAAATATATTTATTATACATATAATGTTATAAATATATATAATTAAATAAATATATTTATAAATATATAAAAATATTTATAAATAAATACAAATATTTGTAATTTTAATTCTAATTAAATACTGATATATTTAAATAATTATAAAATTATAATAAATAAATAAATTATATATATTTGTAAAATTAGAAATGAAGTAAATATATTAATTTATAATTTTATAATGATTTAAATAAATAAATTAATAAATAAATATAATTATAAATATAAATTTATATATATTTATTATAACTATAAATAAATATATATAAATTTTTAGTTATTAAATAATTATAATATTATAATAAATATATGAAAATATTGATAATTATAATTCAATATAAATATAGATATATTTAAATAATTATTTTTTTATTAATATATATATTAATTATATATAATTATAAATAAAATAAATATATTTATTATAAATTTATAATTATAAATAAAATAAATATATTTATTATAAATTTATAATTATAAATAAATATATATTTATTATACATATAAATATATATTTATTATATGTATAAATATAAATGAATATATATTTATTTATAGTTATTATTATGAATAAATATGTATATTTATTATACATAATATATATATTTATTTACTATACATATAATTTTATAAATATATATAAAAATATATATAATTTATTATCATTATAGTTTTACCAGTTCTTTTTTAGCACTGATAAAAATAATCCTATATCAGTGCTATAAAAACATTGATAAAAGGTGTCTTTATCCACACTAAAAAACACCGATAAAGACATATTTTATTGGTGCTTTATATTTTAGCATTTATAAAACATACATTTATCAGTGCTTTTTTAGGAATCATTGATAAAAGGTTTACCCATATTTACAAATAAACCATAATAATCTCCTCCTCTCGCACACCTCAACCTCTCACAGAAGCTGACCCTTGCCACCAACTCCTCCTCCTCTGTCGATGAATCCTCCTCCTCCTTCGTCGCTGCTAATCCATCCTCTGTTGCCATGATTCCCTCATCCACTGTGATCATCACCTCTGCCATTGAACCCCACCTCTACTGTGAACCAACCTCCTCCACGAACCCCACCTCCATTGTGTTCCAAACCCCACCTCCACCCTAAAACCCTCCACTTTCGCGAACCCACCTACTCTACTTATCCCACCTCTACTATCGAACCCCACCTCTACATTGAATCCCTCCTCTTGCATAAACCCACCTCCTCTATGAAACCCACCTCCACTGCGAACCCCTCTATGGCCTCCACTACTGCTACCGCTGCCGACTACCCAGACTATACCTCCACCAGTGTAACGACAACAATAGTCTAAGGTACACATTTATAGTTTCTTCATTTCCAGTTTATGCATGTTTCATTTATCTATCATGGTGATCTTTGATTTAGGATTCTTCTCGTTGCTTCTAACATGTGTTGTTAGATCATTAAAAACCTAAAAAATTTAACTTCATCTATATTTGAATCAATTTATATTCATACAATATTCATAACAACTTATTTTAAATCTAGTTTGTCAAATTATTATAAATTTTTTGGATGAGCTTATTTTGGTGGACCTGATGAATATGGTTGTTCAACTCATTTTCATTGGGTGGATTGACTCATCTAAAAGAAGAATTGCATACTAAGAAAATTGACATGATATTAAACTATTAAATAGAGAAAAAAATTGAATTTGAGATCGATGATTTCTTATATTAATGATTTATATAAAAAAAACTTCATTCATTTATCAAAAAGACGTTTTTAAATAGAGGAATAACCATATTTCAAGGTTAAAGGCTGATAATGGTATGTGGGTTGATACAAATGAAGACATTAAGAATTCAATAACATATTTTTATCAAAAAATATTTTCTTCTTAGCATAATTTTATATCTGAATATAAAAATTATTATTTTATTAAAACATTAACAAATTATATGAATCAATTATTAACTATTTATATTCACTGTTTTGAAGTGGTCATGGAATTTAGGTCGATACATCCATCAAAGATACCTATCTTATATTTTTTTCATGGAATTTTCTTTAAAATGTTTTAGACTATTTTGGAACTTGATGTTGTAATCCTCATGAATGAGGTTTGGAGAGGTAAGAATTATCTTGAGTCATATAATGATACTCTCATCACTTTGATTCTAGAGGATACTGATTTGAGTTCAGTTATGTATTTTAGAATTACTGGTCTTCGTAATTTCATTTATAATGTTTTTTTGAATATTTTAGATAATAGACTATGGAAAATCATACCATAAATTATTTTAGTAACCTAGTTCTTTTCTTATTTTTGACACGAGACATGATGTACTTAAAAGGATCAGGAAAGAAACATAGTTTCTTCTAGTGATGAGTGGAATAATGAAATTCATTGTGGTAAAGAAATGACACATGGTAAATTTTTTATTATTTAAGGGTTTCATGCTTATTGATTTTATTAGGTGTACTTATAAAGGAAGAAACCAATAATAATTAATGTGATAGACATATACATCGTTCTTGTGGTGTAAAACAAATTGATTTGGTGTGAACCAACGATCATTGGGATAGTGTAGTGTTTATAGTAAAATGAAACATGTGTGTTTCATGGTTTCCAGTGTGTTCACTGGCTATGGAACATATCTGTTGGGACTCTAGTGTTGTGGTGAAGGGTAATTGATATAACTAGGCAATGGAAGCATGGAACGTCACAAATTATTATAGAAATTATAACAAGGATCATTTTATAGGTTTATTTTTTCTAACTATTATAGATTATAATTAACAATATATGGGTGATAATAAAATTTAAGCAGGATGGTACTCACTAATCATGGATAAAGGATATCTAATGTTGGGGATAACAATATCAAATGCTTATAGAAAGTTTTATTATTACACCAAACATTTTAATAATGTGATGGAATCATTCTACACAGATTGATTTGGGATGAATTGAGGTATTTTATATGTATGGTTTTCTAATATATATTTATAATTTTAACATGTTTAATTATGAGTGTTGATGTGTATGTGGATTCTTGAATGGATTTTATACCATGCTGACATGAAAAACCTTTTACAGATTTATATTTTATAAAATTTTGGTTATTTTTGATTCATGTATCTTTTATATAATATCACTTTGGGATTTATGTCTTGGTGAAAATTCCTAAGTGTATCTTATAAAATGATTCATGTTTTTTGAAATATTTCTGAAAATATTACATGTGTTCAACATACCGTTTTTTGGTTTTAAATAGTTTTAAAATGATTGAAACACTTTTCATGGACTTAGGTTTCATGCTAATTTTTTTTCAACTCATCTGATTGGATTTAATAATGGGATGTGAATGTTTTGAAAGCATATTTAATGGTGGTTTCATTTTAACAAGGGGTGTGTGTTGTTTTAAATGAAAATTTTAAAATATTGAGGGTTTTAGCTCATTTTAAATAATTAATATTGTGGTATTGTTAAGTTTCCATGAATGATTTAAAAAAAGAAATTGTGGTTTTGTGAAATAGTGTTTGGAACTGATCGATTTATTTTAAAAATATGTAGGTTATTTTAAAGATTAATTTGAGTAAATGGTGGTTTTTAATGCTATATCAAGTGTGATTTTATAAATAGTTTTCAAAGGACATATGAAATATAATTTTTCCCTAATATTTATGTTTTTATTTTTAAATAATTAGGAAACCCATTAAATTATATAGAAAAGACACGTAGATCGATTATAACACCATGGAAAGGTCATGCCAATAGTTTTATCCAACCCATAGGATATTAATCTTGACCTCACCCCATAAATGAGTGAATTAATGATTAAAACCATTGAAACTCTTAATAATACTTTTCATCCAACATAACCTATATGGTTTAAATTAAGGGATTCCTATATAATTACATCTTCTTTCTGCTTTGGTGTTAGCTTCTAAGGGGATGATTCCTAGACAAAAAAATGAAATAACAACTATTATTAAAATGTTGAGTTCCACTTACTTGAAAGGCCAATTATATGAATTTATATTTTTAAATATTAAAATTACCAAATCAAAAATAATGGATATGAATAAATAACGGATGGATGCTAATTGTATGAAAAAAGAGAATAATGATGGAGTGAAAGAGTGCATCATGTTTGAAAAAGATAATGCATACGACGCTTCTCAAATCCTTTTTCGGTGTTTATGTGGTTTTTATTAAATAAAAGATAGTCTAGAGGAGTTGGAAGAGCACTTGATCTGTAACATAATAGATTAAGGTTATAAATTTTGGAATAAACATGAGGAAAAAGTGAATATAGCTAGTGGCTAGGATAACAAAATATTTTATAGATCATATGATATGATATGAATTGTGGAAAATGAATAAGATCGTATCAAGGATGTGATTACAAATGTGAATGATGATGAATATTGTATTGAATAAATGATAAGGAGAGTTCAATATAAACTTCGTGATCACCAAAAAATGTTTGAGCTATTAAAGAGTTGTGTAAAGACACCATTGTAGGATTGTTTCACTAAATACATAGAATTTTCAACCATATGAAATGAATTTACTTGTTATGTAAAATTTTCAGGATATAAAATTAATATAGCTCATCTGACCAAGGTACACAATCATTAGGTTGAAACATTCATAAAAAATCTTGTATCAATGAAATAAAATATTTCTACCTTGGTGGAATAAGTACTGATCTTGGATGACATCATTCGATGGATGTTCAGAAGAATTCACACCACTATCTTCACTAACAGGTGATCAACTATTTGAGAAAGTAAAATATGTGGAACTTACTTTTGATAAACCATTTTCATAAAACCTTATGAAAACTGGTTGGAAAAAGAGATCCATTTTTTTAGAATTACCATACTGGAATTATTTATATGTATGGAATTTTCTTGATGTTATGCATGTTTAAAGTAAGGTATGTGATACTATCATGAAAACATTGATAAATGCACCTAATAAAACAAAGGATGGAATTAAGGCTAGTTTTTACATGGTTGACATGAGAATATTAGAAGACTTGGTGCCAGTGTAGGGTGAAAAAATAACTTTTATTCTTATGGATGCTTATACTCTTTCTAGGTATGAGAGATATCAGTTTTGAAAAGTCTTTAATGATGTAAAAGTTATATAGGGGTATTAATTGAATATCAAGTACATCGTCTCAATTAATGATTTAAAGTTATAGGTTCTAAAATCACATGATTTACATGTTTTGATGCAATATCTAATTCCAATAGCTTTAAATTGATTTTTTTCCAAGAATTTGTATCATACATTAACCAAGCTCTGTTCCTTCTTTAAAGCTATATGCAACAAAGTTATAGACCCAGAGAAATTTCCAACCATGGAAAGAGAAATTATCATCATTCTATGTGAATTGGAGTAGTTCTTCAAGCCAACATTACTTTATATGATGGTTCATTTTATAGTTCAATTGGTTAGAGAGATTTAACTATGTGGTCCTGTACACTATAAATTTATGTAACCTATCGAATAGTATATGAAGATTTTGAAAGGGTATGTCAAAAATAGAATCCATCCAGAGGGTTGTATTGAAGAGCGATATATTGTTGATGAAGACATTGAATTATGTACCAAATACTTGTATGGTGTGAAAAGAATTAGTCTCTTGAAATCTTATCACATTGGGCGACTTGTGCATAATGGAATTTCAGGAAGAGATGTTGTCACAGTAAATATTACAGATTGGGAGTAGGACCACCTTTATGTTCTGTATATAATCTTGAAGGTTTCCTCATATGTTGAAACCCAAAAACAAATTCTTAGGCATGTGAATCCATTAAGTGAAGAAAGAAGGATATCAAAAACACATAATCAACAGTTTATAAGATGGTTTTGGGAACATTATTTTAAGGAGTCAGATGAAAATCTGCATTCAATTTCAGAATGATTTTAATGGCTATCCAAAAGACCAAGCGTGTATGTATTATCTTACAATGGTTATTTTATTCATGGTTATTAATTATATACAAATGAACATGATGAATACAATACCATGAAAAAGAGTGGAGTTACAGTAATGTCTAAATCAATGCATGTTTCTAGTACTCAGAAAAAAATTCCAATTTATGTGAATATGTTATACTTTTTCATCATCAACCAAATATGAGAGTTAGATTATACAACATTCTAAGTAATTATTTTTAAATTAAAGGGGGTTAACAATATGAGTGTTGTTAAAATAGATGAATTTTGATTCATGAAATTTGATTTTAGTAAGGAAGGGTACAATGATGAACCATTTATAATAGCATCACTGAGAGTACTTGTATTTTATGTTCCAGATCCCGCAAACAAACAGTGGTCAATTATTTAGTTATTGACCAGAACCATTCATGGGTAAAATGAAAATTAAACTAAGGACAACTCTTTCATTGGGACATTAGAATCATTTCATAGTAGTCCAAATGTAGATAGTGTTTTGTATGTTAGAGGAGATCATAATGAAGGGATTTTGATAGTCGATAGAGGGATTAAATCTCTTCAACCATTGAAAAATTAGAAGAGAGTTCAAAAATTAGGTAATATTTTTTTGTAATATACATCAAAATACCTCAGGTTATTATCTGTTCGCTATTGCATTTCTATAATCTAAATTAAATTTTAAACCACTTCTGTAGATAATGACAACTGCACATACTGGTGCTTACAATCCCGAGGTAAAATAGGACTCTCAAACTACTGCTACAAACAATGCATATGAAATTGAACTTTTTCATGTGTTGTTTCTCCCAATATTGATGAGGAACATGTTTCTCAAACTGGTACAACTCCAAGTGCAGAGGTATAATGACCGTCTACACATATCGATGTTATCGCTCCATAAAAACATATTAAAGATGTTGAATTTTAGGAAATGGTAGGAAATGAAGGCCCAATGATGTATAAAAATAGAAGCATCATAATTTTATGGTGTTAGAAAAAATAATTAAGGTGAATGTCAAAGGCATTAAGTATGAGGTCAGATGGAATGTACAAGGCCATTATATTAACCGAAAGATGGCCATATTCGGTAGTTACATTTAATATTAACTCAAAAATGCGTGCGGATTTATATATATTCATGACACTATGTTTTAATCATGCTCAATACACTATTGTGGGAAGAGATTATAGAAACATTATTATATCATTTATTTATATTACAAAAAATAAAACAATGAAACATTGACTTACTCTTCATAATCCATTACATGTTTCATTTTTTGTAGATGACTCCCACAAGAAATATTAATTAATTCCTGTTTGAAGGATTCACATAGGATATCACATAATTCTAACGAGAAATTATCTTAAAGATGATGAATGAAAAATAAACTCACACCCACCGCTTATCTATGCAGACCTAATAACATAAGATTCATGGGATGCATTTACTGGCCATCATGAGTATTTATCTTTTTTAGGTACATTGTGGCTAGTAATACATTGTTTGATGATACATGTATTCATCACTTTGATTTTTTATTAATGAGAAATAAAATGAGTGCTGGAAATAAGGAAAAATCAGCACAACCAGGATACCCCTACAGTAAAGCAAGGATGGGGAACACTTCACTTGAAAAAAAATTGGTACGTATTTTAAATCTACCGTAATACTTTTATGTGACACGAAACAACACCATAACTATTTTATTCTGTTTATATACAAATTGATTACTCCAAATTAAAATCCGTTACCATCTAAGACCATTTGATAAGGAATGAGGAATGTATAAATAAATACATGATAATAATAGATGAAAACACACAAAAAGTGTGAGAAACATGTTTAAATATTACATAATAAAATTTGTTTTTCTTTAAATCACTATTACATAACAATGATCACTTATTTTTATATATTTTATATCTAACATAGTCATGGGAATTACTAACACTCGTACAATATTAACACATACTATCGTTAGACTTGATGTGGCTAAAATAATGTGGGTTTTTGGGGGACACCTCAAACAAATTTTGAGAAAAAAACAATATAAGGATCAAAGTTAATTAATGAAAACAATGAGAGAAAGAATATGTAACCTTTAATAATAATTACAATTGTTGAGAGATATGATGGAAAGTTTTATGGGTGGAACAAAGAGAATATGAAACTCTAGAACAATGACCCCATGGAGATCCTGGCCCATCCCCACCACCTATGAAGTGATCCATTCCACTCAAAGATATTTCTTGGATGTGGTAATCAATGTTCTAATAAATGTTTCTATGAAAATGTTAATCATACATACAATTATACCTTTACTATACTGATATTATATAAGGCAATAATGACTGTGATTTATATCTATCAACACCCACCCATCATCTTGTAGCAAGGGCTATGTTGTTCAACATCCCAAAAAACATGCTAAATAAAAGATCACTTCCAACATGTCATGTGCAAGTGTTGATTAGTGTATCCCATGAGCCGAGTTACAACCTACATGTTCAAATTGATAATGAATATATTCATAGAGTCGAAAAATATATTGGAATATTCATCGAATTGCTTTCACATCTTGTAAAAAAACATCTCGATAAGGAGGTATTCATTTATAGTTTATTTTTGGAGATAAACCTTTAACAATAAATGAAAAAAGATACGAACCAATGAATTTTATTACATACAAACAATGGGAAAGGGGTTGAAATAAAATACTGACACAAAACCATATAAAGGATCGACTAACCGATCGAGTAGATCTACCGAAAGAATGATTACCCCGCCAGTTCTATATCCGCACTTACTATCATTGAAGGTTCATGTTGATAAAAATTTAAAAAATGGTCGTAATCACATATTTGAATTTGAAGAAAATATGTATGGAGATAAATATCAATACTTCATTGGTGTTTAGAGTGTATGTGAAATACTTGCATATGATTGGATAGGCAGCTCAGTTGTAAATGTATACATGATGTATGTTTTCATGATTTGATTTTAAAAAAGCTGATATATTGTTTTAATTATGACCAAATACATTTCATATTATTGGAAGGCATATATATGGAAAAAATTGACGGGATTTTATCATGAAAAAAATTTGGACTCATTTGTCCTCGCATCTCCTCTATAGAAAAACCAAAAATAGATAAAAAATGATGAAATAGTGGAAGTTCTGATCAAATATTTTGAACAAAATCTTTCTGAAGACATACTCTATTTAATATAAATGATCTAGGGGTAAAAATATACAATTAAATCATATCAAATATTTTTTTCCTTCATTACATATTCCTTTTTATTTTTTTGGAAGCAATTCATGCTCCTTACCATAAATTTAGGTACTCTAAAGATTTATTTTCTGGATTCAATGCAGAGATATCCAACAAACCATCCACACACAATTGTGTTTATCAATAAGAAATAAACTACATCCAACATTTTAGAACTAAACATCAAGTTATATAAGTTATATTATCTTTCAATGAGGATTCCTTTATGATAGTGTGGTGCATCTATATCATGAAAAAAAAGGAATGAGGCCATGGGATAAGAATGAGAAAGAATAAAAGTTCTACGATTGGACAAGTATCAGAGTATATATAATAATATTTCAATATAAAAGCACATATAAAAAATTAGTTATTCCCCTCAATTTTTCTGCAATGTATGAAACAAAACAATGGAAAAAATTGTGTTTATTATGTTTGTAAAATTATGTGAGAGATCATATTGCATGAAAAAACTAGCATCCCTACAAAGTTATTTTTAAAGACAATTAATACATCATTTAAAATTATTATTAATCCTTTGTGTATTTATATTTTTATATTACTACTAGGAAAATCGAAAAGACTCATATTAACAAGATGATATAGATGTGATTTTAAATTAATGAGCAACATACCTGATGGAAGAATGTAAACAAATAGTATGAAGATGTTACATCCATAAAAATAGTGGATTGTTTTATATTAATTCTTAATTTAGTTCTCTTTATTATTACTCACATAAGAATTGTTTTCTTATAAAAGAATAATTATTTGTTCGAGTTGGGGTGGTTTGTTAAAATATGATCACACTTGTGAGAGATTGGAAATCGAGCCTACAAATCAGAATTCAATTAGAGGGTAAAGTTTTTCTAAATATGTGTTTTTACTCATAATATAATCTGTTCTATACTGTATTAATGTAATATAAATTAAATATTTGACTACTCATGCAGACAATTTATTCTAAAAACCTTTCCCCCTCAAAACCTTATCACCCATAAATTATCGAAGTTTATTACTTTCCTTCGAAGGAAGTGGACGAAGCTTGAAATAAAGTAATAAATGTCAATAATTCAATGTTACCATTTTATAAAAGAAAATAAAGAGATAGTATGGTAACTCATGATGTGGAAAATATGAATCAAACTATGTCTTTTTATTTAATTAATTAATTTTTTATCATTTTATATATTATTTTAAAGTTATTTTATTTATCATTTTTATCTAATACTTATTTAGTTTTTTATAGATATTTGGAGAATTCATACTTTCCTTTCAACTATCTGTAGTAATCTAGAAAAAAAATATTACTTTTGGGTGGAAGAGGAAACCCCATGTTGCATGAAATGTGAAGTGAATCGTAAGGATTCATCTAACAAGGTATTTATCAGTAGTTGAATGCAATGTATGACTTACCAAATGATCTATCATGAAAAGTTTCTTGAACAATATAGTAATCAGCCGTAACTCAATAAACCACACCTCAATCCAATACACAGTGTTCTTTGTATGACTCGAAATATATGTTTTTAGTTTATAATATTATTATGTCCTTTAATATTCATGTCTTATAAACTACCATGATTAGATCCATGGTTCATGATTATGATCTATGATATGTAGAGTATGAATTTATAATGTTAATATCACCATTAAAAATATTTATACTCATGTTATCTTTATAAGATCATTTATATCTCCCTTGTTTACACTTATTGAGAATCTATTATCACCCTTTATTATTTTTCATATAATTAAGTTATTAATAATGGTTTTAGAAATGATATGTCTAAGAAGGTATCTCATAAATAATAACTTAATGAGATATTATTGTGAACTATTTCTTTATGATTCCATGTTTCCAAAAGTAGTGTGAAATGTTGGAGTCAATATGGTTGGTAATATAGCAACTGACCTAATCAAAACTAAGAAAAAATAAAAATTAACTTACTAAAATTTGATAAAATGCATTCATATTTTTTTGATACTTTAGGAAAATGATCCATATGTCATTTGTGATGTGTAGGAATCATCCTAACCTCAATATGACACAAAAATGTGACTGGTTAGGACATTATGTGTGTATTTTTATATTAAATTGACATTAAATTTAACAGAAAGAACAAGTGACATACTAAAAATAAAGCAAAAAAATTCATATTATTTTGATACTTTAGGAAAATCATCCATGAGTCATTTTTGATGTGTATGAATCAAACACACCTTAATATGATGAATGTTGTGATAGTTATTACTAAAAGTGTTTTTTATCAGTTTAAAATTGTCATTTTAGTTCAAAAAACACAACTGATGTACTAAAAAAAAGAAAATGCATTCATATTGTTTTCATACTTTAGTAAAACGATATATAAGTGATTTTGGATGTGTAGGAATTAATATCACCTCAATAAGATACACGGTGTGACCGTTATGATAGCAAGTGTGTCTTTTTATTTAAAATTGTCATTAATTTAAATAAAAATAACAATTTACATACTAAAAACTAAGAAAAAAAATTCAAATTGTTTTGATATTTTATAAAAATTATAGTTCAATCATTTATTACATATAGAATTCAACCAAACCTCAATAAGAGGCATGGTGTGAACAACATGGCTCCATATATCTTTTTTTAAACTTGATATTGGTTTAAGTAAAAAAGAACAACTGACATATTGAAAACTGAGAAAACATATTCAGGTTGTTTTGATATTTTATGAAAAATGATCCATGAGTCATTTTTATGGGTTGGAGCCAACCATACCTCAATAAGATGAATGGTGTGACAGATATGCATCAAAGTGTGTCTTTTTATTTAAAAACGAGATTAATTGAATTAAAAATAACATTTGACATACTGAAAACTAATAAAACACATTTCAATTGTTTTTATACATTAGGAAAACAATTTATGAGTCATTTGAGACATGTAGGAATCAACCACATCTCAATCCATAACACTGTGTGACTTTTATGACAAAAAGTGTCCGTTATTAGTTTAAAATCATCATTTTAGTTCAAAAACCTATCACTCACTAAACCAAGAAAACACACTTTGATTTTCATGATAATTTAGGAAAAGTAATAATAATACATTTTTTATGTGTATGAAGCATTCTCACATTAAACCAACACATGATGCGTTCGATATGACGCACAATGGGTGTTTCCAGTTTAAAATTGATATTTTAGTTAAAAAATCTAAACTATCACACTGAAGACCTAAACAAACATTCATATTGTTTTAATACTTTATAAAAATGATTTATATGTCATTTTTTATGTGTAGTAATCTTCCTCACCTCAATATGATGCATTGTGTGACCAATATGACTCCAAGTGTTTCTTTTTTATATAAAATTACCATTAATTTAAGTAAGTATAATAAGTGACATACCGAAAACTGAGAAAAAACATTCATATTGTTTTGATATTTTAGGAAAATGATCCATGATTTATTTTTGACATGTAGGAGTCAACCACACATCAATATGATGCGTGGTATGACCGTTATGGCTCCAAGTTTATATTTTTATTTAAAATTGACATTAATTTAAGTAAAATGAACAACTGACATATTGAAAACTGAGATAACTCATTTAGATTGTATTTATATTTTATTTACAATATCCATGATCCATTTTTGATTTGTAGGATTCAATAACACCTTAATAAGATGCACAATGTTACTGGTATGACTCAAAGTGTGTCTTTTTATTTAAAATTTACATTAAAATAAATAAAAAGAACAAATGACATAATGAAAACCAATAAAAACATTAGAATTGTTTTGATACTTTATGAAAAAAATCCATGAGACATTATTGAAATTTATGAATCAACCACACATCAAACCGACTTATGGTGTGATCGATGTGACTAAAAGTGTCTGCTATCAGTATAAAATTGACAATTTTTTTTTCAAAATATGTCACTCAATGAAAACCAAGAAAACATGATCTTATTGTATTCATAATTTATGAAAAATATTCATAAGTAATTTTCGACTTGTATGAAGTAGTATCACATCAATCTGATGCACGATGCGCCCGATGTGAATCATAATGTGTGTTTCCACTGTAAAATTTACATTTTATTTTAAAAAACAAAACTGGCACACTAAAAACAAATAAAACACATTCGGATTGTTTTGATACTTCGGGAAAATGATCTATAAATCATTTTTGATTTGTAGGAATCAGATGAACTTCAATCCTATGCAAGGTGTGACCGGTATGACTCCAAGTGTGTCTTTTTATTTAAAAGTTACATTAATTTAAGTAAAAACAACAAGTGACATACTAAACACCAAGAAAACAAATTCTGATTATTTTTTAATTTTAGGAAAATGATCCATAACTCATTTTTGATGTGTAAGAATCAACCTCACCTACATATGACGCACATTGTTACTGGTATGACTCCAACTGTGTCTCTTTATTTAAAATTGAAATTTATTCAAGTAAAAAAGAACAACTAACATACTTAAACCTGAGAAAACGCATTCATATTTATTTTATATTTTATTGAAATTATTTATTAGTAATTTTTGACATGTAAGAGTCAATTTTAACTCAATAAAATGCATGGTGTGATCGGTATGACTCCAAGTGTGTCTTTTTATTTAAAATTGACATTAATTTAAGTAAAAAAGAACAACTCGCATACTAAAAACCAAGAAAACGCATTAAAATTGTTTTGATACCTTATGAAAACAATACATGAGTCATTTTAGACATATAGGAATCAATTAAACCTCAATCCGACACATGGTGTGACCGGAATGACTAGAAGTTTCTATTATCAGTTTAAAATGGAATTTTTAGTTTAAAACATGTCACTCAATGAAAACCAAGAAAGACACTTTGATAGTCTTGATACATTAGGAAAATGATTCATAAGTAATTTATGATGTTAATGAAGTAGTCTCACATAAAACCAACACATGATGTGATCGGTAAAACTCATAATGTATGTTTTCAGTTTGAAAAGAAATTTTAGTAAAATAACACAAATGACATACTGAAAACCAGGAAAATGCATTTTTTTAATGGTTGGGGCCGAAGCCTCATTTTATTATTAAATAAAATCAAAGACCTCTTTAACTGGGTAGAGGGAGACCCATTACATAGCCCGAAGTCCCAATGGGCATTTAGCCCATTACATGACCCGTAGGCCCATTTGTTTTGGCCCAAAGCCCATTATGTGAATAGTAATACTACAGTACCCACGTTTCTACTGTACAACATAGTACCCGCCTCTTCTACAGTGCTCTTCCACTGCTACAATGCTCTGCCGCAGCTATAGTGCCCGCCGTTGCTACAGTGCCACCGCTGCTACAGTACGCTACAGTACTGCTACAGTACCTGCGCCCAATGGGTTTTGAACCCCCATTTTCATGTAGATTTAAAAGGTACTTACCACTAATCCAAACCCCAACTACACCAAAAAAATGCATCTATACTGTGTTAATACATTAGGAAAACAATCCATCTGTAATTTGGGATAGGTATGAATCATCCAAACATCAATCTGACACACAATGTGACTGTTATAACTCCAAATGTGTCATTATTTAAAATTGACATGAATTTTAGTAAAAGAATTAGTGACATAATAAAAACCAAGGAAATACATTCATATTGTTTTGATATTTTAGGACAATGGTCCATAACTAAATTTTTTGATGTGTAGGAATCAACCCCACCTTAATAGGATTCATAGTACGACCGATATAACTTCAAATTTGTCTTTTTTATTAAATATTGACATTTTATTAATGTATTATTTCATATTAATGTTTAACTTATTTATTTATAGTATTTCTAACATAATATATGTTTTCCAATATAGGTGGAATTTTTTCTTGAGTTGAGGTGATTTCTTCGGAAACTGATACCATGTGCAGACATTTCTGAGAGGGGATCACGGGTGTCAAAATATAAAATATTAATGTTTTAAAATGTTTTTTGGATAATTGTAAATGTAATTCTATAAAAAATTGTTTTAAATATAAATATTAGTTTTTTATATACCATGGGTGGACATTTTTTTATTCAAGATGTCAATTAAATGTATATAAAATTGATTGAAATTAAATGTTATATGTAGCATTGTTTGAAATTAGAGGTTCTTAATGCGTGTGCTATTATATTAACAACAAATTGTAGCCATCTAGGCCTTTATTATCATTATTTTTAGCATTGATAAATGGAATCCTTTATCAGGGTTGTGATTAGTAATGATTTTTAGCGCGGTTAAAATCCTATTTACGAACTATTTAAGGGCATATGTGTAGTAGTGATAATTAAAAATATAACAAAAAAAGAATTAGTGTAATGATTGAAGAGTGTATAAAAAAATAAAAAATAAATGTGAGAAATGAATTTTATAGTGGTTTAGTCAAAGTGAACTACTCTACTCTTCAAACCCCGACTGATGGAGTATAAAACTCACTATGAATGAGAGACATAATTTTACAACATGATCTATTTAACCCCAAAAATTTACAATAGGATTAATCCCAACCCAAGAATTTGTGAGGAGCAACCCAGAACCTGAGTAGAAATTTCTCAGAGTAGAAAAAACCCTAGATTTTATACAAGGAGAAGGCTCAACCAATGTGTACTACTTTTTGGTTAGGTAATCACATCTAGGAAACTTTTTTTCCAGGTTAGAATAACCAAAGAAATATCATTTATGGGTAGTATGACTAATGTGAGAAATAATGTGAGTGTATAACTCTACCCAGAAATAGAATATAGATGAAAAAAGATATAGCTAGATAAAATAAAAAAAGAATTTTTTTAATGAAACAGTTGATGAAAACCCGTTAAAATGATCCAATAATGAACTCTGAGAATTCCAGTATTATTACAGTTTATCGCTTCTAGGTTAATTAAGTCAAATATGATTTTTCCTACCTTGAGAGTTCATCAACAGATGAATTTTTTTTCCTAGGATCACATGATTCATAAATAATTCATTTCAATGGTCAATGTCCTCTTCATGTGTAATTGAATCACTCCATCCATCCATCATGTCCCATATATATGAAATAATTTGGGCTTCATACTTGAATGAACTATTAGAATGATTCAAAATAATAAAAACTATGTCAACCAAAAATATCATGAAGATAAAATAGATTCCATAAATATAAAAATAATTAAACTTGTTTAAATATATCATTTTAAAATTTTTAAACAATTCAAACAAATTTAAATTCAAATGTTCAAACTATCTCCACAAAACATAGTCAATGAAATCACATTATTAATGATAGTGTGAAGATATATTCTAAAAACATGAATCAAATTTTGAAATAGTGTAAATACATATTTAAGGGACTAAAAATACATTGAACATATTTGTATATATTTCACATTTATACTTGAGAAATTAAAGTGAAAAAAACATGAAACATTACTTATATTCAAAAATAGTGTAACACATGTGTTCTATTTCTATGCAGATTAAAAAAATAATTAAAGAATCACAAATATTACTTAAAAAATTAAAAATCAATTCTTATGGGATCAACATAGTCTATAATCAATTAATAACCCAATAAAAAAAAATTAAAATTATGATGAAAAATCTCACATAAAATAATATAATGAAAATATGAAAAAAAGTATTTAAAATATAAAAAATAAATATTATACACTAAAGTAGAGAAAAAAAGAACTTGGTAATTGCGGTATCATGTAGAATTCACAGTCACAAATTTCAAACCTCATGGACGTATATTAAAACTCATGACTATAGATCATAACTCAAGGATGAATATTCTACTGTAACATAGTTGTTCTATAATGAAGACAATATATCACTTATACTTTCCCTCCCCTTCAAGGTTTTATGATGGAATTTCACAAATGAAAACTTATATATATATAATACAAATATATATATATATATAGATGAAGGTCATTTTGGGTTGTGCCATTGCAGTGATAGAGAAGTAGAATAGTGGAGAAACATTGTGATGAATCCCTTCTGTCATGACTGCTCAACATTGTGAATAACCATACAGTAGAAGTATATAGAGAATAGAAGCACAAGGTCCGACAAGAGTACCACTATGAAATGAGGTTGAGATACTGTTTTTCATGTCTCAGTACACAACTATGAATAGATGAATGCTACCGTGAGGGAGATGATCCATCATGTAAATGATATTATGTATGTGCTATAGTAAAATGAAATCAATGAACATGGTTGAAGATGAAAATATTATGTCATGAAAATATATTAAGTGATGTGATTTTGTCTATGATAATACCTATATGTAAGAATATGAGAAACCATTGCTATGTATTTAATCCATCAATGTAGACACTGATCTCACAAGATTTTATGTGGTGTTACTTAAAGACCCATATAGTCATAGGGATGTTATACGATGAAAATAGAGACCCAAGCTTCCATGTGGATGGTGAATATTATGTTATGATACTGAGTAAATACAAAGATGAAAAACAACATATATATATATACAAACAATTATGATATAATTTTTATATACAATAATATATATCCAAAATATATAAAATTAATAAACATGATAAAAATATTTATATGATACAAATCATTACAAGAAATTAAACCAATATGAAAAACAAAATTAAAAAATACATAAATATTAATACAATAGTCATGAGCATATATGATGATTTTATCACACACACACATTTTATTTAAAATAAAAATTATGAAATTAAATAAATTAAAAATCTATAAATAATATTATCATATATGATAATTGGATCACATGAAATGAATATAAAACATCTTAAACAAATGAAGAATATGAGTAATTAAACAACTTAATTAAAGTGATGAATTAAAATCAATTTAACTAAATAAAACAAAAAAAACATAAATAGAATAATGCAGTAGTACATGAAGAACATCCTCATCATCCAATATATCACCAGAACCATAGGGTATAATCCCATATATCTGTTGATGGTGAATTCATGTAAGACCTGGCTACATATATCATTATCCAATATATAAAAAACTATCACCCTTAGAAAACATGAATGACACACATCAATGATAACATTTGATGTGAAATCAATATTTAAATAGACAATCCATTATGAAGTTCATTTCAATATTAGTCATTTAGAGCATACAAATTTCAAATGAATCTATAAAATCTAACAACTATGGAATACTCTAAAAATCTATGAATACCCTCATATAATGTCTCTGAAAGAGTATTAATTGAAATCACACCACATTTGTACTTAATAGGTAGACTCAAGACATCAATAAATCAAAAAATTATAAAGGTGTGAGTTGAAATTTTTTCAAATAATGAATATCTCAAAGTAGGAGCTACTAAGAACATATATAAAATTTAGGATGGTCTAAAATCATGATCATTAAGAGTGGTCTTAATGGAATATAAATATCCTAAACCTCATCATTAATCCCTTGCATCACTCCATTAATATATAACTCCTTATTGTAACTATTACCCTTTAACCTGGGCCCACACCTCCATCCCTAAACAAAATGTTCAATCCAACTCCAACTATAATTATTTGGTGATTTAACCGATCCAAATCATAAAAATAATGTTTTTTAGTTATCTTTCTACTATATATCTATTAATAATCCATGAAATACTACTATAGGTTCCCACATGTTTCATAGAATCAACACATGTCTACCATCTAGAAACACTGAGATAAAACATGACTATGGTTACCACAAGAATATCATTTTACTAAACATCAAATACATAGTGTAGGAGATAGATCACCACCCAGACTACTTTGTCCACTACCACCATGGAATGATCCATCAAACTATTAATTTCTATGGATTGAGGTTCTACTATCAGTTCCCTCATTAGAATCCATTATAAAATATCATATTCTATAATGTAAGTTCATCTATGTGATAAAGGCCTAATTCATGACCTATAAGAATGAATATAGGTAATAAATTTTTACCTCCACCCAAATGACATATCTCATGAAATCCTTAATGATCATTCCCCAACTATGTCATCCCCAAAAAAATTATAAAAAAGAACGGAATATCAGTAAAATATACAGAATAATAATAAAATGATAATCCCCCTATATATGAGATAAATGAACTCTCATGACCTATCTAACGTCAATGTATCCATGAATAAATGATCATAAAACATATATTTGAAAATCCTCAAAACACATCCCAATATATTGGTCCGCCCATAAAAATTACCCCTATAACAACTAGATATCCCTTGAAACATAAAAATGGGCATCTTTACCATCCTCTTAGTGAGTATATAAATGTTTTCAAATATTTCCTGAATCACTGCCACCCAATTCATAGAAGACTAACGGCCTCCCTTTACCAAGATCTAAGGTGTGTGTTGTATCTAAAACTCTCATGTTAACTCATACATGGAAGATACAACCGTAGGAGTCCCTCTCCCTATAAATTTCATGAACCGTAACAAGACCCTCATGGTATTGATAATTCATGATCAATAATGCTGAAATAGGGTTTCAAAAAAATAACCTTAGAAGAGAATTCACATCCCTGCCCTCCTGATACTCCATTGGAGGTTATCACGGTGGAATGTGTCAAAAAGTTCAAACTCACACCTCATAACACATTTTTATCATAGTTTTTATATCACGGTTCAATGGGGAGTGGTAATAAGATTATAATCATGCTATCCCACAAAAACCAATACATTAATGACTAATAACCTAACAACTCCCTCTTTCCTTTTCCACCCATTCCTTGGGTCACTATCAAAAGTGTCTAGGACCCCCATGATTTCAATTCCATTATATCCATTAGAAAAAGTATCACAAGAGTGTTTCAGTTAATGTAAAACCCCATATTTTAGGGACCATTTTTTTTATTTATATCTTGTATTTCACTTTTTCAAACATTTCTTTCTCACTAAACCAACTTCTCATATGTTACACACAACACTGTGTTGGTATAAGATACATGAAACATTGAGTATATTTTTTTTCAATGTATAAAAGAACTAAGTTTGGAGTATGTTATACACAATACCAAAGGAATCTTTCACTACACGCAACACTGACTTGGCTTCTGTTACACAGAAGAATGACTTGCCTCGATAGATTGCGTTGTATGCAATACTCAGTTTCACTAAACATCAATATATTATTAAAATATTATTATTTAATTAGATATAAAATAGCCATTAGGAATAGTATTAACACCATTTTTTATTTTATATAACATTTAAATTTATCTTATGTGTTTTCTAGACATGATATAAGAACAAATTCCTTTTTTTCGGTTAAAAGAAGCTTTCTTTAAAAATAGTAGTTTTCCACCTTTTGATGGCGCACCCATTTCAAATCTAGTTTTTAACACTTTTATATATTCTATTTGAAAAAATAAACTTATTATTTTGAATAAGGACATAAAAATTTACTTTGGTTTAATATTTGGTATTTTTCATATATAATTCATATTTTAATGAATAATAAAAAATACTTCATTTTAATTAAAAACCACCTTTTCGTATAATTTATTTACATAGTAATATTATATTTTTAATTTTTTTAAAGTTTAATTGGATTTTTTTTTTCATTTAATCTAATTTAGTTCATTATATTTAATTTCAAATTTAAATTGGACATAAACACATGTCAATCTTTTGATAGTTTTTACATCTTAAAAACATGCGTTCTGGTTTGGAAAACATGAATTAATTTCAAATTAATTTCTTCCAATTATATGTTTTGAATTTAGAAAAAAGGATTTAATATTTGGAATCATAAGGTCCAAATTATTTAAATAGGGAAATTATATTTTTGAACATTATAAATAGTAACATTAGTAATTATTTTTATTTACCATGGTTAAAGGGTAAATCAGGTAAATAAGTGTAAACAAATAATATAATAATAATAGAAAACTACCCTAACACATGTAATAATACTATTTTATGAGTTATGGGAGACCAAAACAATACTTAGGTAGAAATTTTGGCATTTCACAACCACTTGGGTGTGAAAATGACATTTTATAATAATTAATTTAAAGTAATGGGAAATATAACATAAACATGTATCTTTTTACTAAAACATTTTTAAAGTGGGGTTATATAATTTATATGTTTGACTGTAAATATTAATTAGAAATATAAAAATATTTCTTACATCATTTTAGTTTATTTATAATTTTAAGACATTAAATAAATATATTTATTTATGATTCAATGATGATGCAGTGATTACTTTATTAATTAAATATTCAAATAGTTGATATTATAAAAATTACAATAAAGGTAATTTGAAACTTTTTGATGTCATACATGAATTTTTTGGATCACATTGAAATTTTAGGGATTATTAAATTCTTTTTTATTGAAGGAATAATGTTATTATGAATTTAACAAAAATCTATTACTAAATAGTGTCAAAATTGAGATAAATGAGTTTTTAAAATGAATATTATTTTATTAAATGATATAATAGTCCTAAAAATGTAGTATTAGGCCAAATTATTTATACAATGTTAAAAATTTCATTAATGATCCACTTTTGTGGCTCTTCTTATTTTATAGTAATTATAGTAACCATATATTAGGAAACTACAAGAAGACGTGGTAAGAGTTACTGTTTTTAACAAAGGATTAAAGTTAAAATACAAGATTAATTTTGGAACCTAAACTTATATAAAACCTATTGGTTGAAATTATTTCGACCAATAATCATATTATATTTTAAATAAATTAGTTTGGGACCATTAAAACTTGAAAATAAATTTATAATAAATTCATATTTTAAGACTTTCTTAAAGTACCCCTTACGTCTCTTATAAAAGGGAACTTATCATTTTATTTTAATCACACATATAGATCCCTTTTTCTCTGCCAAAACCCTCCCATTTAATCTCCAAAATTCCCTAAATTTATCCTAGAGTCCACACTTTGGCCATCAATCCATCCTATAGAGAACTTTTGTGCAAATCAAAAGGAGATACTCGAAAAGAGGTAATTCTTTTATCACCCCTTTCAAAATAATTTTCTTCTTATACATGCACTTATTATTTTGTTCCCATAATAAAGTAATAAATATAGGATTTTATACATGATTATATGCTATTATAATTACGGGACAACCTTATACCTCTTTTTATCCATCCTACGAATAAAAATATCACCATGCTTGCGTACACACTGCTTACCATCCCCACACCATGGTGTAATTTGTTATTAAACAATAATTAATTTGGATGGGTATAACGATGAGTATAATGTATTTAAATAATGAATATAACATTATAATTATTTTTTATAATTAATATACCATACAATTCCATTCAATTTATCCATTAAGTGAATGATATTGTCCCTCGTTCGTACGTACGACCTACCTTCTACATGACGCGATGAGATTCATTTTCCACATTAACCATTAAAGAAATATTATAAAATATATATAATAAATAATCATGAAATATATTAAATAATAATTCTACTGTATTTATTTATATATAGTTTTCATTTACCTTATTCCATTCAATTTAATAAGGAAACGGAAACCGTGTTCATGCGTACATACGCCCTACCGTCTTTATGAGCGGTGTATTCCATTTCATTTATCTATATATTATATATATTTATATACTGAATATTTATTATATATAAATAACTTTTTAAATTCTGGAAGTAAGTAAATCACTATCTATGTAATAATATCATGAATAACAAGTAATAACAAGGATGATAAATAAAACGATTATTACCCAAAACGTTGCTTTAACATGGAATTGATAAATAAAAGGGTATTCTAGAGTTATAAGTGAATAATATATGATATCATAGATATTATTATGGTTATTTTACAAGTTAATAATATATTTAAACCCACTATATATGAGTTTACGACACATATGGAAGAAATAATATCTAAGGTAAAGGATACTTTTACATTCTTATTATTATCCATGATTGTTTATTCGTAAGTATTTACTGTGGCATATTTACCATTCACATCCATGTTTAATAAATATATAATATTATTTATATTATTCTACTATTTTTTAATGTAAATTTTACCCATTTTTTAATTTTTATTAAACTATATGGAAGGAATATTTCTGTTGTTTTCTATATGAGGTACTTTTTGACTTTTCCAGTAAGAGTTCAAAAAGAATATTTTTTTAACTTATACGACATAAATGGATTTTTACATCTTAATAACATATTATTTTCATGAATATTCCTCTACATGATTTAAATTTTATTTCAAAATAAATTCTTTTATTTTAAAATTTCACGACAATTTTAGAAACAAAACATTTTTGAATAAGAAATGATATTTTTTTTCAAGAATTAAGATCAAGTGGTTTATCAAAATTATTTTCCATCTAAGATGCCACTCTTTAAATAGAGTTATGTTTATATCCCTATTATTACTATGATTTTATTGTATTAATGATGGAATGATATTTTATATGAATTATGTTATGATGCAATGATGTTTAAGAAACTCATTTTATTTCTTTGGTTATCTTATGACGAATGATTTATGTTTTTGTGGAACATGTAAGAATGATTTCATTATGAGATGGGCGAGACATATATCTCCCTCCAATTCACTAGGTAAATATTTAAATATCATGATATATACATAAATGTAACATAAATTAAATCTAGATTTGTAATATAGGGTTGGAATGACAAGTAAATTTGGTTCTGTACTGCAGGGCTGGAACAGCAAGTAAATATGGTTCAATAATACTTGGATTGTAGGACACATAAACATGGTTTAGTAATGTACTTTTTCCACTATTATGGTCTTATTAAAAAATCTATTTCACAATGTAAATCATATTATGTTCTTATTGTTTAGCCACAATTCCATGTTTTATGCCAATGTTATTTTATCATGGTTATTGTTTCTTTATGATATATGCCTTACGTACTACCGAGATTTATTTCATGACTCAAGATTTTTATATTTAAATTATATGTTCATGATTTTTTATTCTTATGTTTATGTTTTGTTTTATGTTCACCATTTTTACCCTTACTGATAATTTTAGATTTCCTTTTTATGTTTTCTTTTCCATCAGGGTATAAAGAAAGGTTTTATGTAGGAAAGAAAGGGAAATATATTTATGGGATACGTTGAAGATATTTACCCAAGTTAGAATATTATGTTCCATGTTTCCAAAGACACTAAACTAACATGTTCTTTGGTAATATATTTTTTTAATTTATTAAGTATTCCACAAAATAAATGTAATGACCATGTACGTCAAACTTGGGTCATTGGAGTTGGTGTCAAAGCGAAGGTTTAGTCAACCTTTGGAAACTATGTTGCAAAAAAAAATAGTGATATACCTAAAGATATTTATAAGGATATATATAGGGATTTAATAAGGATAAGTTCGGTATAGGTTACAATCCTAGGGTTAAGTTGAAGATATCATAGATTGAAATATTATAAGTAATTTACTTTACTTATGTGTTACTAATATCTGATATGTATTTCGAACAATTTTCTTTCTAGTTTTAGTCAATATCCAAAACTACATAGAACATAGTTTACCATAAAATAATTCATATGTGAAAAGTATGGGAATTATGGATATCAATTTACTATGTGGAAACATCATGAAGAGAATCATGATGATGGTACGAGTATTGGTCATACTTTTGTGGATAAAGAGATTGTAAAAGACATGTGAAAGGTATGTGATGTTCTTCTATTATTGTTTACACTAAACCATAGAATCTTGAGGTTGATAAAACTTAAGTCATGATTTATATTTTAGGAAAGATAAATATGATGGATCTTGGGTACTGGTTTAAGAAAAAAGTTAGACGATTGAGGTGTATATGATTCACAATTGAAATATTACATTATATGAATCATGATTTGTATATATATAAGTGTTTTTAGTATAAGTTTTTCACTGATGATTATGAAGGATATTTTTAATAGTTCTAAGGATCCAAAAAGTGATTTAAGAGTAAAGTGATATACTTATAGAACACATGATTAAGGGAAAGATAACCCCTAATATGTCCCTGATGCTATGTTAATGATCTTCGGATAAAGATATGTTGGATTTGAATATCTAAATTGGATTATGCTTGTTTATTGGGAACTAATTATGGAGTTTTTGACAGGAGGGTTATATAATCATTGATGAAGTATACAAATTTTTGATACTTAAGCAATAATCCACTATGTTTTGTAACAAGGAAACATATATGTTTTCAATAAGGATATCTGATAATTCATGTTGTTACCACGACACAAGAGAATACATAATGATGGTGTTCCAATTTTTGGAATGTGGACAACTAGAGATAACATATGAAATATGGGGGATAAAAGTTAAGCTAGGTTTGTGAACAATTATCTATTGTTTTGGATTTTCATCTCTCAAAAGGATTGTAAGGTTATAGATTATTTGGAAAGATTATGTTATGCATCGAATGAAGTTTGTTAGAATAAATTATTATCTCACCATATATAGACTTATGCATATTTGTTAACCCGCACTAACCTTTTTTTTGAGACAGATGTAATGACCTATCATTGTATCACATGATCTTCTAACACATCAAGAATGAAAAATTTAACTTCATTTATTTAAATAAGAGATGAAGGGGAAAATGTTCAAGGCATGAACAATGGTTAGATTGTACCAAAATCATGTAAGTATTTATTCTCATGAAAAATTATTAAAATTTAGGAAAAATTTATTGAGAATAAAAAAATTATCCAAGTTCTTTCTTATCTGATGAATCAGATGGTCTCTTAAATCATTACATATTTCTAGATTTAGGGTTGTTAACTTTCCCCAAACTTTGTTCTCTATCACTATCCATCAGAACTTGATGGTTAGATTTTTCTTCCATGTCCATGTTTTAATTTCCCAAATATGTTCTCCCATGTGGAAAACCAGTGATGAGTTTCTTTGGGTAACATTTATTTTTGAAACATTCATTTTTAAAATAAATTTGTAGTATTCCTTTTTACAATGTGGGTTTCCATGAAATAAACTTTCAAATAGAAAACCTTTTATAACCCCGATGAATTTAGAGGTAGAAATTACTTTTAAGATGGGTATATTGTAACACCCTGAGTTTTTATAGAGCTTTTAATTGATAAATTAAAATTCTCATTTATATATTTCAATGCACTAATTCAAACATTTCTTACACACTAAACTGACTTGCGTATTTTACACCCAACTCCATGTTGGTGTACGATACATGAAACACTGAGTATAGATTTTGTTCATTGTATAATAGAACTATGTTTGAATTATGTTATACGAAACACCAAATTAAGCTTTCACTATATGAAAAATTGACTTGGCTTTCATTACACGCATGAGCGACCTTTCTTGATAGCTTGCGTTGTACGAAATATCGTGATTCACTATACAATGATTTATTATTAAAACATTATTATTTAATAAGATATAAACTAGATATTAGGAATAGTATTAACAAAATTCTGAATTTTAAAAAATGTTATCATTTTTAATGTTTATTTTATATACATTATATAAGAAAAAAAATCAATTTTTTGAATAAAAGATGTATTTTTCAAAAAATACAGTTTTGTTGCCTTTTGATAGAATAATAATTTAAAATATAATTTTTAACACTTTTATATATTATATTTGAAAAAAATAAAATTATTATTTTTAAAAGAGACATAAAAATTAACTTTGGTTTAATTTTTTGTATTTCTGTGATAATATTCATATTTTAATGAATAGTGAAAAATACTGCATTTTAATTCAAAACTGCGTTTTTTTCTAATTTATTTATATAGTTTGATTATCTATTTAATTGGTTTTAAAGTTTAATTGAATTATTTTTTATCATTTAATCCAATTTTTTCCATTTTATGTAATTTCACATTTAAATTGGACATAAACACATGTCAATCTTTTGATTGTTTTTACTTCATAGAAACACGCTTTTTGGTTTTGAAAACAAAAAATAATTTTAAATTAATTTCTACCAATTCTTCATTTTTACTTTAGAAAAATGTATTCTATATTTGGAATTAGAAGTTCCAAATTATGTAAATAGTTCCCTTTTATTTTGGGACATTATGAATAGAAACTTCAGTAATTATTTTTATTTACCTTGCTTAAAGGGTAAATTAGGTAAATAAGGGTAAAACATATTATTATAATAATATAAAACTACCTTAACACATTTTCTTATCATATTGGATGAGTCATGGGAGACCAAAAAAATACTTATGATAGACTTTTTGAATATTAGAACCACTTGGGTGTGAAAATGACGTGTTATAATAATTAATTTAAAGTAAAGGGAAATATAACATACACATGTATTGTTTTATTAAAACAATTTTAAGGTGGGTTTATATAATTTATCTTTTTACTATAAATATTTATTAAAAATTTAAAATATTTCCTACAACCTGGTATTTTATTTATAATTTTTATACCTCAAATAAATATATTTATTTACAATATAATGATGATGTAGTGATTACCTTATTAATGAAATATTCAAATAAATGATATTATAAATATTAAAATAAATGTAATTTGAACATTTTTATTTCATAACATAATTTTTTGGATGATATGAAAATGTTAGGGATGATTTAATGCCTTTTTTAATCACATTGTTATGACTTAAAAAAAATCAATTACTAAATAGTGTCTGAATTGTCATAAATGAGTTTTTAAAATAAATACTATTTTATTAAATGATATAATATTCCTAAAAATAAAAGATTTTTCCAAATGAATTATATAATTTTAAAGATTTCATTAATTATCCACTTGAGGTTCTATTGATATTTTATAATAACTACAGTAACAATATATTATGAAAATATAAGAAGGCTTGGTAAGAGTCAATGTTTTTAACTAAAAGTTATAGAAAAAAGATATGGTTAATTTTGTGACATATAATTTTCTAAAACCTATTTTATGAGATTATTTGGACCTATAATCGTCTTGAATTTTATATAAATGATTTTTTAACCATTAAAAACTAAAGATTAATTTATAATAAATTAATATTTAAATACTTTCCTAAAGTTCCCCTCACCTCTCCTATAAAAGAGAACCTCTTATTCACTTTTAATCACACCTAGAAATAACTTTTATCAGCCAAAAACTACCCATTTACTCTCCCAACATTCTTAAAATCATCATATAGGACACAATTTGGGAATAAACCCATCCTAGGGGAAATTATGTGCAAATCAAAAGGAGCTACTTGAAAAAGTGGTAATTGTTTTATCACCTCTACAACAATTCTTTTCTTCTTCTACTTACTTTTATTATGTTGTTCCCATAATAAATTAATAAATCAAGTATATAATACATTATGAGATGTTATTATAATTATGTTATAACTTCATACCTCTTTTTATCTATCCAATGAATAACATTATCATCGTGCATGCGTACATACGACTTACCATCTCCACGCCCTGATGTAATGTGTTATTCAACAATACATAATTTGGATTGGTATAATGATAAGTATAATGGATTTAAATAATTAATATAAAATTATAATTATTCTTTACAATTAATATACCATCCAATTCTATACCATTTTACCATTAAGTGGATGATATTGTCGCTCGTGCGTACATACAGTCTACCGTCTCCACGACGCGATGAGATTCATTTTCCACGGTAACCATTAAAGAATGATTATAAAGTATATATAATAAATAACCATAAAATATATGACATAATAATTTTAACAATTTTATGTATATATATATTTAATTTACTTGCTTCCATTCAATTCAATAAGAAAACATAAACAGTGTTCATGCCTACGTACGACTTACCATCTCCATGAATGGTGTATTCTATTTTATTTATCTATTATATATATATATATATATATATTTATATACTAATTATTTATGTAGTGTAAATAAATTTTTTACATTATTGAAGTAATTAAATCACGATATATGTAATAAGATCAAGAATAACAATTTAAAACACGTATGATATATAAAACGATTATTACCCAAAACGCTGCTTTAACATGGAATTGATAAATAAACAGGTAATATAAAGTCATAAGTGAATAATATATGATATAATAGATATTATTATGGTTCTGTTACAAGTTAATAATATGTTGAAACCCACTATACTAGTTTTTTAGACACATACAAAAGAAATCGGGCCTAAGGTAAGGGATAATTTTTCAATCTCATTATTATATGAGATTGTTTATGCGTATGTATTTACTAGGATATATTTATAATTCATGTAAATTATTCCTAAATATAACATATTATTTCTATTCTTATATTATTTTTTAATGTAAAATTTAATGATGGTAAAATTTTTATTAAACATTAAGGAAGGAATCTTTCTTTTCCTTTCAATACGAGGTACTTTTTTGACTTTTCCAGCAAGAGTACAAGAAGTTGGTTTTTTAACTTATACGAAATGAATGGATTTTTATATCTTCATAAAAAATTATTTCAATGAAGATTAATCTACACGATTTCAATTTTATTTTTAACTAAATTATTTTATCTTAAAATTTCCTGAAAATTTGAGAAAATGAAATGTTTTTTGAAGAAGAAAGGTTTTTTTCTCAAAAATTAAGTTCAAGTGTTTTATCAAAATTATTTTCCATATAAGATGAAAATTATTAAATAGGGTCATGTTTATATCCTTATTATTAAGATGATTTTATTTTTTTAATGAGGGAATGATATTTTATATAAATTATGTTATGATGAAACGATGTTTAAGAAACCCATTTTATTTATTGGGGTTTTCTATGATGAATGATTTTTATTTTTATGGAACATGTAAAAATGATTTCATTTTGAGATGAGTGATAACTATATCTCCCTCCAATGCACTGGGTAATGATTTATATCTCATGAGATATACATGACTAGAATGTAAAGTAAATACAATTTAGTAATACAGGGCTATAATGGAATGTAAATCTATTTCAGTAATACAGGACTAGAATGACAAGTTAAACTGGTTCAGTAATACATGAATCGAACAGAAAGTAAACCCAGTTCAGCAGTGGACTTTTTCCACTATGATGGTCTTGGAAGAAATTCCTTGTATACTATGGAAATCATATTATGTTCTTATTTGTTTTCCACAATTCCATGTTTTATTCCAATGGTATTTTATCATGGTGAATGTAACTTTATGATATATTCCTTATTTATTTACAAGATTTTTTTCATGACTCAAGATTTGGTATTTAAACTTTATGATCATGTTTTTACATCTTTATGTTTATTAATTTTTAATTTTCTCTATGTTTAGCCTTACTTAGATTTTTAGATCACCCTTTTTGTGTTTTCTTTTCCTTAGGATATAAAGAAAGGTTTTAAGAAGGAAAAAAGGGGAATATGTTAATGGGAGATATTGATGATATTTAACAAAGTTAGAAGATTGTATTCCATGTTTCTAATGATACTAAACTAATATGGTATTTGGGAATATATTTTTGTAAGGTATTATGTATTCCGTAAAAGAAATGTAATGTACACGTATGTCAAGCTTGGGTCGTTAGAGTTAAACTGGATTTCATTAAAAATTTATAGAGTAAATAACATTATAAGAAGTTGTTGAAAATTAATTTAACAAATAAATTTTTTAAAATGGTATAATTGATAAAATAAAATATTTCCAAACCATTTAGGTATCGATTAGATATGATTTTTTATTAAGATATATTGAAAAAAACTATATAAGTTGTTGCCAAGACTTTAAATAATTGACTCGTATATCATAATTAGAGTGATAAACCATAAGAAAAAATTGAAATTTACTCTGAATCCTATATACCCAATATAATTCATGAACACCCAACCTCTTTTTTCCTTGATCCAAGAGTAAAACCCCAAAAATCCTAAATCACATTCAAAATGAATCATATTTAAAAAAAATATAAAATCAATCAGAAAACACCATCCCTGGTAAATTAATCATTCGTAAAACATATGGTAGATATACCAAGATAAATGTTCAAAAATAAGATCTTCAAATATCTTATCTATTGTCTATCATGCCTAAATTTAAAGACAAATAAAATAAATATGGTTCAAATTCAATTTTGAAATGCCCTCACCTGGATCACTATATAGTAATGAGATCAATATTCAATACAACTTCATACATTTCTCCCTATACATAAGAAGGTGTTGACTATAATTGAGGTTTTAATAATGATTTTAGGTGACTATAACCCCATGATTAGTTAGCCATATATAATAACAGAAGTAACAATAATAATTATTATCCACATAAAGAAGGTTAAACATTCATCATAATTATGTGAAAAAGAAAATAAAAATAAATAATGTTATATAAAAATTAAATATTGAAAATTTCATACAATTAATACATATATAATTAATATCCCCAAATTGTTAGGATCTTATACATCAATGTCCAAAATAAAATAAATGTAAATAAAACTATAGAAAACTACAAACCCGGTCATGAGTCCATGCCTAAAATCATATCATAACTCTTACTCAGCTATCCATATCATCCATCTAGAAAAGATCTACTTTCATTGTCTTGACCTCCAACCATGAAGAATTCTTGGGTATTAATGGTTTCCTGAGAAAGGTGTGAGTACAAACCAGTAGGCCACCACCATACTGTGTCTGTAATTATATCTAATCAGAATAGATGTAACATAATATTCTGTAATAAATAAATGAAATCATAAATGAATAAAAAAACAATCTATCATTGGGTTCAAAGGTAACACCTGGTATTGACCATACCTTCTCCACCCAGTTTCAAATTTCTCTAAACATAATGTATCACCACTCGGAGGGAGGGGATTTTATGACATGGAATTATTTTATAGTATCTCAAAGGGGATACCACATCAATTCACCAAACCTTCTTAGAATATCATAAAATTAGTGGAACCATATCCTTCCATAGATTGTTTTTATAATATCATCTCCCAGGGGGAAGCACATCCTACCTCAGAACCTTTTTAGAAAATCATCACATAGAGGGGAAACATGTCCTACATCAGAAACATTTTATAATATCACAACCCAAGTGAAACCACATAGTAACCTAGAATATATTTATAATATAATCATCCTAGGGGAACAAAAAAACCCAAGAACCTTTTTAAAATTTCATCATTAATGAAGTGACTACATATTATACATTTCAATGTTTATTAATAGATAATGTCATATAAATTTCCAATATAAACATTTTAGTATTCTTTTAAAGTGTGTCACAATTTTATCTTGGTCACCCCTTGGGTTACCTCCCAAATTTACTATTTAATTATTAAAATGGTACCCCCATGGTGGCTATGTTTTAGGTTCTATTCTTATCACCAGTCCCCCCAGGTCATGAGTTAGAGGATTTTCACATAAGTAAAAACATAACCCACTCAAGCTCACTTTAGGTCATTGTGATCAAGAATAATACACACATAGAAAATATAGATAGGCATATAGATACTTATGAACCACCTAAATTATTCCAATTGGAACCTTCTTATTGAATATAGACATCTAATATGGACTCTCATGGAAAAAATAAAAGATTATATTGAAACATAATGCCCCAAAATTTTATAGAATTTCTCCCTTCTTACAGTAATTTCATATAGTATAAAAAAATAAAATCACATTAATATCATAATAAAAACATTATAAATTATTAATGAATTAATCGAAAGAAATTTCTATAAGTTAAGGAACCTATATTGTTGATATAGTAACTTGACCTTAGGAATAGTACTATGACCCTTATAAATAGTAAATTAGTCAAATGAATTGTAACCTCACCCATGAAATTATAATTAAAATTTAGTAATATTATAAATAAAATAATGGTACAATTATATCAAAATATAACTAAATAAATGTTTTAAAAATTATTAATTAAGGGTTGGAATTTTTGTTAGTTATAGATATTTAATTACAATTTTATAATTAATTTAATAATTTAAAATAAATTTTATTTTCATAAAATGTATCTATAAATTAATATTTCTATGTCTTAGGATTTTAATATAAATTTATTTGACCATATGTAAATTTTCAATGTGTTTTAAAATCAGTTATAATTTTAAAATTTGTATTTTCCAAGTAAATGATGATTTTAATTAAAAATTAAAAGACTCAAATTTAGGAAATTATTTTCATAAAAAAGGAGCTAATTTTTGAATTAGACTAATTAAAAAATGGTTAGGGTGAATTTTTGAGATTTTTCGGAAATAATTGAATTTTTGTGAATAGTAAAATACGATAATTTCGGGTATAAATACATTATAAATTAAATAAACTATTCATTGAGTCATCACTGATGTAAGAACAATAATCTTGAAATTCCCTTATTTATTTTAATATTTTTTCTTATAATTATCAAACTATTCATAATATTGAGCCAAAATAATAAAGTAACGATTTAAATAATGGGAAAACACCACTCTCCTCCACTATAAATACCACCCCTCACAGCCTCTTCTCCTCACACTTCTCAAGATTTTATCCCTTCCAAATTTATTCCCAAATATATCCCCAAGACCTATCCATATGTTCATGAGATCTTGGTCTCATCAAAAGACCAAACCTTTTATTTAAAGAGGTTCTCAAGGAGGATAAATCCAAGATGTAAAATCATCTTTTATTTCCTTTTCATTTATTTTCAAATTCATTTATTTTATTCTATTATCCTCACTATATGTTATCCAATTTGAATGATAAATACAGTATGTTTGATATAATTGTATTCTATCATTTTAATGTATTATCCATCATCAAACTCCATTCTCTCTCTTTTATTCTAAAAATGAAATAATCGCATGTGATGTGTCAATTTACTGACATCGTGGGCGATGCACTTTCATTTTACTTTAACTCCTTCTAGGATGTTAATAACACCATTAAATTTCTAAAAATAGTTGGTAATGTTCATGTGATAACCCTTTTCTATTCCTGGACTAACTTATATACATAATACAAAAAGATAAACAAAATGACTTCGTTGTGATTGAAAAATCACCAAAATTAACCTAAAATGATCATCATTTACTTTTCTAATAAATCATCATAATTCCATTATTTTTTTATAATATCATTTAAACATATAAAATATAATTAATAAAATATAATAACAATTCTTCATATATATTCACATTTTACACGAACTTCCATTCAGGTATACAAGTAAACTGATCATGAAACTATGAAAACAAATTCTCCAAAATAATGAAATTAAAATATATAACTCATAGAAAATACAATAAATTAACTTAATGAAAAAATAATGAATAAAATTCATGTATAAATGGTTCTTTAAATGATAATTAATGAATATAATGTGATTATAGATTACATTAAATTGAAGAAAGCATTCATATATAAGGGAAGAGGAATTCTAGAACCCAACTCTCTTTATTTTAGTTTTCCATATTTCACCCCATTATATATATATATATTACTTAAATATAATTTATTAATCATTATCTTACCTTTTCTTGGATATAAATTTTTTCTACTTGATCTTATGACAAAAGTAATATTTTACAAAATAAATCTTCTTTAAAAAAACACACCTTTTACTTCTCGATTTTATTTCATCTTCCATCAAGGATAAAGATTCTTATATCAAGTATATTATTCCCTCTTTCATTTGGGAACCCAAAGTTTATGAATGTATTCTTTTTTAAATGAGACCCATTTCTTTCCATGGGTTATTATATATCAAATATTGATATACATTCTATGTGGAGTGCATGATAATGTAAATGTTATGATGTGATGGGTGCAATAAGAATTATATAGTGAAAAGTAAATGTTATGATGTGATGGGTGTGCCCAAAAGTATATATCACTACAATTTAATGGGTAATTTTATGTGTCTCATGAAAAAATTGAAGTATTCATGAACATGATGCTATCTTTTTTCTCAAATATTTGTGGTAGTTGACCAATAAGACATGATGTTTCATTTTTATACATTTCCACATTCAATGAATTGTATTAATTCTTCCTCTCATGATTATGATCTTATTACTATGTTTTGATGATAATGATTATACTCATCCATGTAATATTGTTTCATGTTCTTTATATATCCTTTAACTAGGATTTTAGCTCACCCCTTTTTGATGTATATCCTCAGGTGACTACTTATACTAAATAGGAATAAAGGGCCAATAAGAAGCTAGAGAAGAATAAATTAAATAAACGTTTATGTTTTATTTTTTAAATTTTATGTATGGTTCTAATTTTCCCAAGACACTATACGTTTAGATCCTGGTCGTGTAATTATTTTATGTTGTTTATCATTAAAACAATGTAATATTAATGTAATACAAATTAGGGTCACTATAGTTGGTATCATAGCATAGTTTAGTTAATTTTGGAATTAGGATTTGAAAACCTTAGTGAAAAACATTAGTTTGAGACTAAGTATATATAAGCACCCAAAAAACACTATTTTAGAAAATGAAAAATGTAGGGATCACACATGTTATGCCTTTTTATATAAATTCACAAATGAATAAATCATTTATTCATGACTTGTTGTATTTTGTTTTGTTTTATCCTTATCTATTTTATAAAATGGTGGGAACTTGGAGAAACCATGCCAACAACCCGTACGAAGGACAATGTAGGGATTTACTAAACAACATCCTCAATTATTTGGGAGGTGGAGTTTAAAATTTCATGGTGATGCTCACCCAGCTATCTCCGGATATGAATAATAACCTGAATAATGTGGAATTCCCGCCTACACATAGAAAGGGAAAACAAGATATCAAGTGTTTTATACAATAATTACCCCTGATTTTTAGTGGATCTTTTGAACCACCATTCATGAAATAGTGGTTCATATCAATGGATAAGATCTTCCTTGTTCTTCACTATTCTAAGATAGAGAATGTGACTGTAACTGTTTATCATCTAAATAGAGGGGCCGATCAATGGTGGGACTTGATTAGGAACCCCAAGACAAAAGAAGAAATAGAAGAGATGGAGTGAGAAGTCTTTAAGATAATTTTTATTAATAAGTATTTCCTTCTATGTATTCAAAACATTATGGAGAGAGAATTTGTAGATCTTGAGAAAAATTAAGGAGAATATTTCTTGACCTATGAAAAGAATTTCACTAGGATTTAAAGGTATGATTTGGGTTTTGTTATCAATAATGTTAGAAAATTTTATTTATTATTTAGTGGTTTAAAACCAAACCCTCAAAACACTCTAGAAATTAAAGACTTTGGTATTTATAAATAATTTTTTCGATGTTCTCTACAAGTGGAGATAAAGTTTGGAGAATGGTCCCATGGATATGGTGATAAGAAATGAAAGATGTAGTCTTAAGCTAGATGATCTCATGAAAAAGGTTGAAAGAAAACTCAACCACCCACATGTCAAAAATGTGGGAAGAAGCATAATGGGAACTTCTTTAAAGGGATGGGAGATTATTCAGTTGTGGGAAAGAAGTCCACAAAGCTCATAAATTTCAAAAATACATGAGGAAGAAGGATAATGTGGTAGAATAGAGGAGAGAACAACCCATCGTTCAATGCTAGAACTGTAGAGAGCAGGGGCACTGTGAAATCTGGTTTACTAAACCTTGAGTCCTTGAGAGTAATCGATTTCATCAGCCACCAAATCCATAGGATCACGGGAAGTCATATACCATCACTATTGTATAAGTGGAGCAAGAAAATGAAGTCATACAAGGTACACTTCCTATTCAATCTAGAATTGTAAAATTCCTATTTGATTCTGGTTCTACGCATTCCTTTATATATTTCTTGTTTTCTAAAAATATTGAATCGAATCCCTAAAACTAGGAAGTAGTGATATCTGTAAAAACACTTATTGGTGAAATCATTGAAACCCAAGTGCTGGACTCTTCTCTTGTTGGTATATGTTGAAATATTCTCCTAGAAAATCTTATAATACTTTCGTTGGTGAAATTTGATACTATTTTAGGGATGTATTGGCTCTCTTTATATATAGAACACATCAAATGTCAAGAAAAGGAAATTCATTTTCTTATTTCGAACCATACCATATACTATACAAATGAACGGAAGATAATGAAGCTCATTTTGAAAATCCTTCAACAGTGTGGGTGTTGATTCTATAAGCCCCCGGCCTTAAAACTTACTTAATGTTAAATTAAATGAATAATTCACATTGAGGATTTTTTAGGTTTAGAGTTTTAGATAATTAGATCATAAAACTTGCATTACATTCCACATTTAAACAAAGTGGTTACATAAAAGATAGTATTCATTTTTACCATCAATGGAAACATATTTAAAATAAAACATGGATTCTTTCTTGACACTTCCTTGACACTATAATCATATCATGTACCATTCCCTTGACCTGTGGAAAACATTTCAAAAACATGGGATGAGCATAAAAAGCTCAGTAAGGGTTATAAAAATATGGAAAGGAAACATGAGTTCATATATACATAAGAATGAAATCATACTTTACCCATAAAACATAAGCACTTTAACATACCTCATCAAATCATGAATAAATCATATAAATCATAAGACATAAAGGTAACTTGAGGCATTCATAACATTCTTACCTAGGGAGTAACCCTCTTGGTTACGTTTGGAATACCCATTACAGTATATTCCCTAAATCTCTTCGGAGAAACCTTAATGTTTAACTCCTTCACGTTACCCAATGCATTGGAGAGCTATATCGGGCTCACACGCCCTTAGTTTATCACGGAACCACCCATCTTCATAACAATTCCCAATAACCATAACATAATCGTATCACGTAAAACATGCATAAATGAAACATAACATTTCCACATTTCAATCACAAGATATCAATACAACACATTGATATAATAAAAACATTATGAAAACCATTTTTAATACCAAAATAAAAGAAAAGTAATACATGGTATTTATTTTTCATTTTAAAAAAAAGTTAGGTTATGGATTTTAGAGGAATACGAAACTCTAATAATAGTCACGACGGCGGAGAAGTCATTGTCGCTGCATACGTACGAAAAAAACATTCCCTTTTTTCATTTAGTAAAGGATTCGTATAAAAATATTCCTTTTGAATAATCGTAAATGTCAAAGGGGGTTTATACACCATATAAAAGAAAGTTGTGTATAAAACAAAATATTCCTCAATGAAAGGAGATTGAGACGGAGTCCCATACAAAGACGATATCCTTGGATTAAGGATAAAACAATTACATAATTATGTGTGACAAATGAATACACAAAATATAAGTGGATATTAAGTGTAAAATAATCATAGGTTATTCACACATATTCATAGAACGACATATTCAAGGAGTACAAGTTTATCTCAAAGAATCAAAATTGGGTTAATAAGTTCCCTTGGAAAAATTCGAAAGCCTAACGACGTCACTTCAAAATTCATAAAATTAGTTGATGAGAGATAAAAAGGGTATCTCATCACTTGGACATAAAATTTACATCAATAAGGATATATAAGAACATATAACAACATAAGAAGATGTAATTTAAAAGACATAACAGAAGAAGTCTTTTTAAAAAGAGGAGGGTGAAAGGTTCCTTTACTGACTTGGGTAACTTTTGTAACGTTCACCCCATTGAAGAAGGGTCATACAATGAATATGTAAATACCCATAAATGAAATTATATTACACAAGTATTATAATAATGGGCATTACATGCACCACTCAAAGAAAATGGTGGAAAATGTATCATAAATCTCACGGAAATAAAAGTGAGATGAAAAATCCCTTACGAAAACTCGGCAGCCTAACGACGCCAATTATAACATCCAAAAATGGATTGATGAGATCAAAATACAATATCTCAAAATATTAACATAGAATTTACAGAAAGAGGAATATAAAAGAACATCCCCCAATATAACAAATAGGAGCTTAAAAGACGTGACATAAAGGAGAGTACTTAAAAAGAAAGAGAGAGGTTGGATCTCTTACGAAAATTCGGTAGCCTAACAGCGCCACTCAAAACATCCAAAATGGATTGATGAGAGAAAATAGGGTCTCTAATCATATGAACATAAAAGTTATAGTAAGATTAATATAATGGAACATCCCAATCATAATAAATATGATCTTAAAAGGAACGACATAAAAGAATGTACTTAAAAAGAAAGAGAGGGGTAGTATCCCTTACCTCAAGTCTGACTTTTCTTGTTCGTTTCATTATATTACTGAATAGTAAACTTTGTTCAATTTATAATTGATTAAGGACCTCCTTTATATATTATTATTCAGTTCATATTACATATTATAATGTTATAATAATTGTTTAATAATGTTAGTTCATATCAGATGTTTTTGCCGATGGTTGGTACATGAGTAAAAAAATGAACTTGTTTGAAAATGATTTCCCACGTAGTTATAAGTAAATAATTTACATAATAGTATTAATGATAAAAATATCATATATATCCAGTAAATATTCATTTTATACTATTACATAACATTTGGAGATAAAAAATGAAAAGCACCGTTCATGGAGACGGTAGGTTGTACGTACGCATGAACGCTACTTTCATTTTTTTGTCATATTAATGGAATTAAAAATAAATGAGATATATATATATATAAATTAAATTAAAATATATATGTCATATAGGTCACATATGTTCATTAATTTCATTCTTTATACATTCCATGTATTGCATTAACGAGTCACATCACTTGAGGGGGCGGTAGTCCACACTTCCTCATATGAAATTATCACATTTGCACAACATGAAAAAATTAATGTTATGTTTTAAATATAAAATAAAGAATCATATAGTAAACATAAATACCATATATATCATATATAAAATATAGTTACATCATAATTTACACATTTAAAGGTGTTAAAAGAATATTGAACAATCATCGTTTCGTGAGGCAGAAAATTACCAACCACAGAAACAATATGTTCTTTAACCATTAGACGAAGGTGTGTGTAAGTATAGCTCGAATCCTTCACATAAAAACATCCTAGTATATTGAAGATACTGGTTCTGTTACAAAAAAAATAATAAAATGATTTTAGGGGGTTGGAGAAGAAAAATAAAACATAAGAACACAAGAGAAAACACTACCTTTAAAACGGGTAACTTTCTTTGATTTAAGCTCAAAGTCTTCCTTGGAAAGGATTCTGACCAAAGTGAGGCTTCAATGAGGAATAGAAATATGTGGAGAGATAAAATGGGCAGGGGTTGTCCGAGCCAAAGGCTTGAGAGGTGTGTGTAAGGTGGTAGAGGTGGGGGCCTTCTATAAGAGGAGAAGAGGGGCACTCTTGGAAAGTTATAAAAGAATACTTTATTATAATATGCTTTTCAGATTTTAATGGTCCCAAAATTATATATTTCGAGGATAAGGTTATAAGAGTTCGAAATACACCCATCCAATAGGTTTTTGACAAGTTTATGTCTTAGATTTTACATTATATTTTCATTATATTTAAATCGTTGAATAATGAGGTAATCGCTGCATCATCATGGTGTCATAAATAATTTAATTTATTTAATGTCTAAAAATCATAAAAAAATATGATGATGTATTAAATCATTTTATCTTTCTAATGACTATTTATAGTCAAAAATCTTACTTGTATATCCCCATGTAAATAGTTTTTTAGTAAAACAACTCATGTTTGTGACATTTTTACTTTTACTTTAAATAAAAGGCATTAATGTCATTAACTTACACAAGTGGATCCATGGGGTCCCAAAAATAGACCCATGGGTTGTCTTCATCAGCCATGAAACATCCAATAAGGGTAGTACATGTTTCAAGGTCATTTCATATTATTAAAACATTATTTTTACCTTAAACTACACTAATTATCTCTAATCGCGATTAAAAACATAAAAGTTACTATTCACCAAAAAATTATTTTAATCCCATTGAACCACATTTTACTTCCTAATGAAAACCATTTATGTTGGATTTTTGAAATTTAAAACACAAATGTGGTAAAATTTCATTTAAACGAAAAATCAGTTTTTCAAGTACCACTTAGTGGTTTCACTATTCATCAAAAATTGAAGTTTTTCAGAAAAATACCAAAACTTCACCCTAAGATATATTTGATATTCCAAATTCAAAAATGTTGTCTATTTTAAAAAAGTAAAATCATATAAGTTACATTAATTAATTTAATAATTAATTCCCACTGTCATGACAAATAGGGTGTTTTTATGAAACAATATATATCAAATGATTGACACTAGTTTAAGTCCAATTTCAAAGTGAAATTAATTCCAACGACCACTATTGTATTAACTGGTAAAAATATATTATAATTTCACTTTAAAAAAAATTCAAAATATAATATAATCATAAAAATAAATTAGATTAAAAATTGGTTTTTAATTAAAATACAACATTTTTTACTATTCATTAAAAAATGAACTTTATCGTAAAAACACCAAAAATTTACACAAAGTAAATTTTGATGTCCCGATTCTAAAGAAGAATTTTATTTTGTCAAATATAACACATAAAATTTTAAAAAATTGGATTTAAAATATGTTCTCCATCAAAAGGCGGTTAATCGACCTTTTAAAGAATATTAGAATGTTTACGGTTAAAATTGGATTCATTTACATTTTTAATCCTCTAACATTTATTGTAAAGAGTAAAAATATTTGACAAACATATATAATCATTTTGTAGTTAGTTCTGTTCATTCCCACCATTACAATGGCTAGGCGTTAACTACCATTTAAAATAATATTATTTTATTATTAGAGTGCAACGTAAGATTCCCAAGAAACTCGTTGTTGCGTATTGGGTACGCCATCGAGCATAGCGTCCCCTTTAAAGTAATATTAATATTTTATTCACAAATATGGAAAAATGTGAAAATTTCATATTCTTTATTTACCTGGGGTGTTACATCCTTCCCCCCTTTTGGGAATTGCGTCCTCGCAATTTTAAAATTGGGCTTGGAAAATTCATTGAAAATCCCACATCGGAACAAGGGTCAGTAAAAAAATCACTTTAAAATAAAGAAACAGAAGTACAAAGGTGACTCGAGTTAACCCATACTAGGATTCCATGTAGGAAAACATGGATATGGTGGAAAAAACAAAGGGTCATGTTTTGAGGGAGAGTGATAGAAAACATGTTTAGGAGAAAGTTAACCACAAGAAAATCACATACTTGTGGTGGGTTAAACGGTATTCGATTCCCCCGTAGGAAAAGTTAATAGAAAACATTTTTTTTAAGTTACTTTTAATTGAGTAATTTATTTTTGATCTTAAGGAAAAAAACTTACTTGTCATGTTGACTTTCAAATTTTACTAGATTTATTACACAAACTCGTACTTTCCCCAAATGATGAGTATTTAGGAAGAATTCCTTACATTAAGAGGGATATAATCAACTACTAGAGAATCACCTTATACACAAAATAGAACTATATACTTCCCATGTATTTAGACCTTAACCAAAACTAAAACCTAAAAGGTTAGTATGAGATCAGATAATACCCAAAAAGGATAAAAAATCTATTCTTAATCTCCAAAATTTGTCAAACAATACCCAAAGTTCAACAAAGACCATTCAATAAAAAATTTGTCCATAAAATTATTCAAAGTAAACCAAACTAAGATTGAAACCCAAATATTTGAAGGATTTAATCACATAGTCTTCCAAGGTACAAATTAACACTTATCTCCAAATAACATCAATTTCTCTTAAAGTCTCATATTGAAAAGTAATTAACCTAATCACATATCCTTCATGATAGGTTAATAATTTCCATTGATAACCCAAAATCAACTTACTATTAATTCATAAAATCATATAACTAAAAAGAATAGGTTATACAAACGAGGGACTTCACGTAGTCCAGTGGCAGGCGATAAATACCAGTCGCACTTTGGTTGTGGGTTCGATTCCCACATCTTTGTCCGACGCGACGGGTTGTCACACGGTCTGCGTGTTGTCCTTTTTATAAAACTCAAAAAATAACCCCAACAAGTTTTAACCTCAATATTTTCCTTATACCTCTCATTTTCATCCAAATTCGTTACGATTTCAACATCTTAATTCTTGAAGTCTTATTTCACCACCATAAGATAAAATAAAACGATTTCCAAAATGAATAACATCATACCTTGATCATGGCGTCCACTCGGTTACATCGTCATCTTTCTCATGTAGGTAGAAGTCCCATGCATTAAAACAATGATTTAGAGATCTTTCAAAATCATTTTCTTCCTCCATCCAAATACACCTTGTACAACATGGGTCATATGGGTGTTCATAGAAAATAAGTTTTGGAAAATAATCATGTATGACATATAATTCCAAAACATCTTATAAAACATGATTTCTATAAAATAGTCGGACAAAATTTGAGTTGAAACTTTATATTATTGGTCCTTTTAAAATACCATAAGTATGTTCTAAGAGACTATATTTTAAAAGAAAATATAAATAGGTTGCGCAGGGGTCTCCTTCCTCAGCACCATTTTTAAAATCATAATATGATTCAAATTCTTGTGATAAGGTAATATATTTGAAAATACCTTGATAATATTTACCTTTCTTGAAAATATGAGAATATTGTGAAAATAGTATTTGTCTAAATACAACCCATGATCCACGATGATAACGAAGTATAGTAGAGGTGTTCGATATCTTAAACAACTGCTTGCAAGTGAGTTGTATTCTAGAAAAAGTTTCACAATCATTTGAACATGAATTTGTAATAATTATTGGAAGCATTTCATTAGGAAGAGATATGAATGTCGTTTGAGATCCTTCTCCTTCCACTCGTAATCGACTTTACTTGACCTGAAAAAATTTATAAAACATGGATTTAACTGAAATAATAGATATAGGGACTAATCATGTGTCTAACAAAAACTCCTAATCTCTAAAGTTGTCTAAACCGACCTCTGATACCAACTATAAGACCCCGACCTTAAACCTTACTTAATGTTAAATTAAATGAATAATTCACGTTAAGGATCTTTTCAAGTTTATAGTTTTAGAGAATTAGATCATAAAACTTGCATTACATTCCACATTTAAACAAAGTGGTTACATAAAATATAGTATTCATTTTTCCCATCAAGAGAAAAATATTTAAAATAAAACATGGATTCTTTCTTGAAACTTCCTTGACACTATCATCATAGCATGTACCATTCCCTTAACCCATGGAAAACATTTCAAAAACTTGGGATGAGCATAAAAAGCTCAGTAAGGGTTTTAAAAATATGGAAAGGAAACATGAGTTCATATATAAATAAGAATAAAATAATACTTTACCCATAAAACATAAGCACTTTAACATACCTCATCAAATCATGAATAAATCAAAGAAATCATAAGACATAAAGGTAACTTGAGGCATTCATAACATTCTTACATAGGGAGTAAGCCTCTTGGTTACGTTTGGAATACCCATCACAGTATATTCCCTAAATCTCTTTAGAAAAACCTTAACGTTTAACTCCTTCGCGTTACCCAATGCATTGGAGAGCTATATCGGGCTCACCCACCCTTAGTTTATCACGAAACCACCCATCTTCAAAACAATTTCCAAGAACCATAACATAATCGTATCACGTAAAACATGCATAAATGAAACATAACATTTCCACATTTCAATCACAAGATATCAATACAACACATTGATATAATAAAAACATTATGAAAACCATTTTAAATACCAAAATAAAAGAAAATTAATACATGGTATTTATTTTTCATTTAAAAAAAGTTAGTTTATGGATTTTAGAGGAAGCCGAAACTCTAATAATGGTCACGACGCGGAGAAGTCGTTGTCGTCGCATACATATGACAAAAAAAAACAATCCCTTTTGTCGTTTACTAAACGCTTCGTATAAAAATATTCCTTTTGAATAATCGTAAAAGTTAAAGGGGTTTATACACCATATAAAAGAAAGTTATGTATAAAACAAAATATGCCTCAATGAAAGGAGATTGAGATGGAGTCCCATACAAAGACGGTATCCTTGGATTAAGGATAAATTAATTACATAATTATGTGTGACAAATGAATACACAAAATATAAGTGGATATTATGTGTAAAACAATAATAGGTTATTCACACATATTCATAGAACAACATATTCAAGGAGTACAAGTTTATCCCAAAGAATCGAAATTGGGTTAAGAAGTTCCCTTGCAAAAATTCGACAGCCTAACGGCATCACTTCAAAATTTAGAAAATGAGTTGATGAGAGATAAAAATGGTATCTCATCACTTGGAAATAAAATTTACATCAATAAGGATATATAAGAACATATCCCAACATAATAAGATGTAATTTAAAAGACATAACAAAAGAAGTCTTTTTAAAAAGAGGAGTGTGAAAGGTTCCCTTACCGACTTGGGTAACTTTCGAAACGTACACCCCATTGAAGAAGGGTCATAAAATGAATATTTAAATACCCATAAATGAAATTATATTACGCAAGTAGTATAAAAATGGGAATTACATTCACCACTCAAAGGAAATGGTGGAAAATGTAGCAAAAATCTCACGGAAATAAAAGTGAGATGAAAAATCCCTTATGAAAACTCGGCAGCCTAATGGTGCCACTTAAAACATCCAAAAATAGATTGATGAGATCAAAATAGGGTGTCTCACCATATTAAAATAAAATTTACAGCAAGAGGAATATAAAATAACATTCCCCAACATATCAAAGAGGAGCTTAAATGAAGTGGCATAAAGGAGAGTACTTAAAAAGAAAGAGAGAGGTTGGATCTCTTACGAAAATTCAGCAGCCTAACGGCGCCACTCAAAACATCCAAAATGGATTGAAGAGAGAAAATAGGGTCTCTCATCATATTAAAATAAATATTAAATTAATAGTAATATAAAATAACATCCCAATCATAAGAAAGATGATCTTAAAAGGAACGACATAAAAGAGTGTACTTAAAAAGAAAGAGAGGGGTAGGATCCCTTACCTCAAGTCCGACTTGTCTTGTTCGTTTCTTTATATTCCTAAATAATAAACGTTGGTCAATTTATAATTTCTTAAGGACCTCCTTTAAATATTATTATTCAGTTTATATCACATATTATAATGTTATAATAATTGTTTAATAATGTTAGTTCATATCAGATGTTTTTGCCGATGTTTGGTACATGAGTAAAAAAAATGAAATTGTTTGAAAATGATTGCCCATGTAGTTATAAGTAAATCATTTACAGAATATTATTAATGATTAAAATATCATATATATCCATTACATATTAATTTTATACTATTCCATAACATTTGGAGATAAAAAATGAAAATCACCGTTCATGGAGACAGTAGGCCGTACGTACGCATGAACGCTACTTTCATTTTTTTGTCATATTAATGGAATTAAAAATAAATGAGAGATATATATATATTATAATTACATTCTAATATATATTTTATATAGGTCACATATTTTCATTAATTTCATTATTTATACATTCCATGTATTTCATTAACGAGTCATATCACTTGAGGGGGCGGTAGTCCACACTTCCTCATATGAAATTATCGCATTTGCACAACATGAAAAAATAAAGGTATGTTTTAAATATAAAATAAATAATCATATAGTAAACATAAATACCATATATATCATATATAAAATATAGTTACATCATAATGGCCACCTTTAAAGGTGTTAAAAGAATATTGAACAATCATCGTTTCGTGAGGCAGAAAATCACCAACCACAGAAACAGTATGTTCTTTAACCATTAGATGAAGGTGTGTGTAAGTGTAGATATAATTCTTCACATAAAAAAATCCTAGTATATTGAAGATACTGGTGTTGTTACAAAAGAAAAGAATAAAAATAGTTTAGGGGGTTTCAGAAGTAAAATAAAACATAAGAACACAAGAGAAAACACTACCTTTAAAACGGGTAACTCTATTTGATTTATTCTCAAAGGCTTCCTTGGAAAATATTCTTCCCAAAGTGAGGATTAAATGATGAAGAGAGGGATGTGGAGAGATTAAATGGGCAGGGTTTGGCCGAGCCAAAGTCTTGAGAGGTGTGTTTAAGGTGGTAGAGGTGGGGGCCTTTTATAAGAGGAGAAGAGGGACACTCTTCGAAAGTTATAAAAGAATACTTTATTATAATATGATTTTCGGATTTAAAGGTCCCCAAATTATATATTTCGAGGATAATGTTATAAGAGTTCGAAATCCACCCATCCAATAAGTTTTTGACAAGTGTAGGTCTCAGATTTTACATTATATTTTCATTTTATTTAAATCGTTAAATAATGAGGTAATCGCTTCATCATCATGGTGTCATAAATAATTTAATTTATTTAATGTCTAAAAATAATAAAAAAAATATAATTATGTAGTAAATATTTTTATATTTCTAATGACTATTTTTAGTAAAAAATATGACTTGTATAACCCCATGTAAAAAATGTTTTAGTAAAACAACTCATGTTTGTGACATTTTTACTTTTACTTTAAATAAAATGAATTAATGTAATTATCTAACCCAAGTGGCTCCATGGGGTCCCAAAAATCTACCCATGGGTTGTCTTGGTCTTCCACGACACATCCAATAAGGGTAGGACATGTGTCTAGGTCATTTCATATTATTAAAACATTATTTTTACCTTAAACTACACCAATTATCTCTAATCGCGATTATAAACATAAAAGTTACTATTCACCAAAAAATTATTTTAATCACATTGAACCACATTTTACATCCTAATGACAACCATGTATTTCATATTTTTGAAATTCAAAACACAGAGGTGGTAAAATATCATTTAAACGAAAAATCAGTTTTTTAAGTACCACTTAGTAGTTTCACTATTCATAAAAAAATGATGTTTTTCAAAAATATACCAAAACCTTACCCTAAGCTATATTTGATATTACGAATTCAAAAATGATGTTTATTTTACAAAATTTAAATCATATAATTTACATTAATTAATTTAATAATTAATTCCCGCTGTCATGACAAATATTGTGTTTTTACGAAACAATATATATCAAAATATTGACACTAGTTTAAGTCCAATTTTAAAAGTGAAATTAATTTCAAAGACCACTATTGGATTAAATGGTAAAAATATATTATAATTTCACTTTAAAACCAATTCAAAAGATAATCTAATCATATAAATAAATTAGATTAAAAATAGGTTTTGAATTAAAATACAACATTTTTCACTATTCCTTAAAAAAATGAACTTTATCGAAAAAATACCAAAAATTTACTTAATGTAAATATTGATGTCCCGATTATAAAGAAGAATTTTATTATGTCAAATATAACACATAAAATTTTCAAATAGTGGATTTAAAAGAGGTTCTCCATCAAAAGGCAGTTAATCGACCTTTTAAAGAATATTAGAATGTATACGCTTAAAATTGGATTTATTCGCATTTTTAATCCTCTAACATTATTTTTAAAGAGTAAAAATATTTGACAAACATATATAATCATTTTTTAGTTAGTTTTGTTCATTCCCGCCATTACAACAGCTAGGCGTTAACTATCATTTAAAATAATATTATTTTATTATTAGAGTGCAACATAAGATTCCCAAGAAACTCGTAGTTGCGTATTGGGTACGCCATCGAGCATAGCGTCCCCTTTAAAGTAATATTATTATTTTATTCACAAATATGGATAAATGTGAAATTGTCATATTCTTTATTTACCTGGGGTGTTATAGATTCCATGTGAAGAAGCATTCCTCTCTCAATTTATGGAGTTAAAGGAAAGTTTCAACCTAAAGGAAATGATCATCATGGGAGGGATATAATGATGTATTTTTAAAAGAGTTACCCAGACCTACCCCATATCATTAGGTATATTATCCAATAAAACTCATAACTGAAACTACTCATATCTTAAAGTGTCCATATAGGATGGATCCTATCAAAATAAAGGAGTTAAAGAAGTAGCTGCAAGATCATTTCAAGAAAGGGTTCATATACCCTAGTGCATCACCTTAGGGTGTGATAATGCTCTTTTTAAAGAACAAGGATTGATCAATGTGGCTGTGTATAAATTATCGGGAACTCAACAAGGTCACCATAAAGAATAAGTACCATATTCCAAGGATTTATTACTTGTTCGATCAGTTATGAGGAGCTTAGTACTTCTAAATGGTGGATCTTTATTCTGTATATCATTAGTTACAGGTGAAGAAGGAAGATATTAAGAATAATACCTTACATATAAGGTATGTACACTATGAGTTTGTGGTAATTCTCTTAGGACTTACTAATTCTCCTGGAATCTTCATGGATTTGATGAATAGACTATTTAGACATTACCTCAAAAAATTTTATGTACTGTTTATAGATGACTTTATCATATAATCAATGATCAAGGAAGAACATGAAGAACATCTAAGGATTGTTTTGGTGACATTAAAGTATGATAATCTATATGACAAGTTCAGCAAGTGTGACTTTTTGATGAAACAATTCACATTCTTGGGACATGTGATGACAAGTGAAGAAATTTATATGGACCCGTCCAAAAAATATGCGATTGGGGATTGACTCAGACCCTGTAGAGTCAAAATAATTTGTATTTTCATGGTTTTGTAGGGAACTACCAACATTTTATGAGAAGTTTATCATGAATGTCAAGACCGCTGAATAAGTTAACAAGGAAATGGGTAAAGTATGTCTCGATGGAATAATTTGAGGAATGATTCAACGAGGTAAAGAGAAGGCTGACCACTACACCTGTACTCATATTACTAGAAAGTGAATAATGTTTTGGGATATATAGTGATGATTAAATGCAATTATTGGGTTTTGTAGTCATGAAAAATGATAATGTGATAGCCTATGACTCATGAAAATTGAATATCCATGATAATAACTACATTTTGCATGATATGAAGATAGAAGCTGTGAGTTTTCATTAAAAATTTGGCGTCACTACCTCTATAGTGATAATTGTGACATGTATACTGATCACAAGATCTTAATTTATATATTCATATAGAAGGGTATCAACATGCATAAAAGGAGGTGGTCAGATCTAATAAAGTACTATGATGGTCTATTCAATATCATCCTGACAAGGAGAACAAGGTAGATGATGATCTTAGCTAAAAAGAACCTCATACTCTATACATATTGCGGATTGAGGAAGACCATATATTATGGGATATGAAAAAGATTGATTTAGAAATCATAATGTAAGGGAATAAATCCTACCTTTCCTAATTGATCTCCCAACCATATATCTAAGAGAAGATTAAGGAGGAAAAAGGTATGACTAAGAGTTACAAAAGAAGGTGATTGCAGTAATGAAAGGGAAGCTACAAGAGTTCCATATTGATGATGATGGTGTGATTTGGTTTGGAACAAGGCCATATGTGACTTAATCACATGGGATAAAGAAGGAGATATTGGAAAATGAACATATCTCAACTTTATCTATCCATCTCAGGAGTACCAAGATATACTATGATCCTTGAGAACACTTCTGGTGGGATAACATAAAGAAGAAGATTGCTGAGTATATCTCAAGGTGATTGATATTTCACTAAGTTGAGGATGAGTTAAATAAGTCCAAAGTGATAATACAACCATTACCTATACCCATGTGGAAACGGGAGAATATCACTATGAACTGTGTCAAATGTCTCCTAAAGACATCCAATGGAAATAATGCAATATGTGTTGTGGTGGACCAACTCATAGAGACTATACACTTTATGAATATTTTGGGAGATCTCTCTCCTGAACAGCTTGCTAAGTTATTTGTTAAGGAAGTGGTGTTCCTATATGGAGTTTTACTCTTGATTGTCTCTAATCATGATCCCAAGTTCACATCTGAATTATTTTGTATTATTTCACATTATTGAGTAATGAATTAAATTTTAGCATGACCTATCACTCCCAAACTAATGGAAAATCAAAAAGGACTATTTTTATCCTTGATGATATTATAAAACTGTGATATTTAGAATTCAAAGGCAAATGGTATCAAATCTCCCATTGGTTGAGTTCTCATACAATAATAGCTCTCACTCGAGTATTAAATTGGCTCCATATGAAGATCTTTATGGAAAGTGATGTAGAACTCCAACTTATTAGAATCGAGTTGGTGAAAGAAAGATACTTGGACATGATATTGTCTAAGAGATTATAGAGAAGGTTCACTCCATCCAGCAACATATCAAAGCTGCTCCGAGTTGGTAAAAGAGTTATTATGAAAACCACCAAAGGGACTTGGAGTTAAAAGTTGGAGATAAAGTCTTCCTTTAAATATCACCATATAAGAGAGTCATCTAGTTTGGAAAGAAATCAAAGCTAAGACCAAGATATATTTGCCACTATATGATCCTTGATCTCATAGGATCTGTGGTCTATTAGCTTTCACTCCCACTGAATATGGATCAAGTTCATAATGTGTTCCATGTACCACTCCTGCGGAAGTGCATACTAGATCCCTCATATGTACTAAACTTAGAGGTGGTACAACTAAAGGATGACCTCTCATATGAGGAGAAAACAATAAAAATTATGGACTGTAGGGATAAGGTTATCTGCATCAATAAATACCACCTTGTCAAATTGTTGTGTAGGAACTATAAGTATGAAGAATCAACTTGTGAACTGGAGGATTTTATGATGGAGAAGCTCCCTCACATGTTTATATAGAATGAAATTTTGAGGCAGAAATTTCATAAGGGGGGAAGAATGTAGTGACCCAAACTTTTATGTAATTTTTCTTTTATTATAGTAATTTCATATATTATAAACACATAAAAATCAAATTAATAACACAATACAAACATTATAAATGATGAATGAATGAAACAAAAGGAACATCTATAAGTTAAAGAACCTATACTGATAAAATAGTAACTTGACCATAAGAATAGTAATATGAACCTTATGAATGCTAAACTTACGAAATTAATAGAAACCTCACCCATGAATGTATAAGTAAAATTTAGTCATCTTATAAATAAAATAATTGTATAATAATATCACAGTCTAAGTAAATAAACATTTTAAAAATTATTAATTAAGTGTTGGAATTTTTATAAGTCATAAATATATAATTTCAATTTTTTTGATTAATTTAATAATTTAAATAGAAATTTATTTTCATAAAATGTATCCATGAATTAATATTTTGATGTTTTATAATTTTAATATAATTTTATTATATCTTAAGTAGTTTTTCAAATTGTTATAAAATGATTTATAATTTTAAAATCTGTATTTTACAATTAAATGATTATTTTAATTAAAACTAAATTAATCATATTTAGAAAATTATTTTTACAAAATAGAGTTCATTTTTTTATTCTTCATATTAAATTAAGGTTAGGTTAATTTTTTGTGTTTTATCTAAAATACTTGAATTTTTCGTGAATAGTAAAATACAATAATTTACATTAGAAATACATTATAAATTAAATACAAAATTCATCGAGTCATCATTGATGTAAGCACCATAATATCAAACATAAATTATTTACTTTAATATTTTGGGTGATAATTCTCAAACTATTCATAGTCTTGTTCCAAAATAATAAACTAATGACTAAAATGATGGGGAAACACCCCTATCCTCCACTATAAATATCACCCCTCACACCCTCTTCTCCTAACGCATATCAAGCTTTTATCCTTATCCAAACTCTTCCCAAAACTCTTCCCAATCCCCTTCCCCATGTCAACAATATACTGGTCTCATCAAAATAATAAAACCTGTTCTCTAAGGATGTTCTCAATGAGGATAAATCCAAGAGGTAAATCCTCTTCCTTTGAAATTTAATTTATTTTTAATTTAATTTATTTTCTTCTCTTATCCTTACCTTATTATATATTAGATGAATGATAACCCCAAAATGTTTGATATAATTGTGTTCTATCATTTTAATGGAATATCCACCATCAAAATCCATTTTATCTCTTTTTATTCTAAAAATGAAATCGTCGCCTGTGATGTGTCAATTTAGTGACATTGTGGGAGATGCACAATAATTTTCTTTTAATGCCTTCAAGGATATTAATAAAACCATTAATTTTTTAAAACAGATTGTAATTTCTGTTTTATACCCCTTTTAATGTTCTGGAACAGACTTATATTCATAATACTAAATTATAAAACAAAATGAGATCATTGTGATAGAAAAACTGCAAAAAATAACCAAAAAATCATCATTAACATTTATCTAATGATTCATCCTCATTATAAAAAACCAACTTATTTATAAGATAATTTAATCTTTTGAAAGATCATTAATAATTTATAATAAAAATTCTAGATATTTATTCACGTATACAATTAAACTGATCGTGTAACAAAGAAAACGAATGCTCCTGAATGATGAAATTAAACTCTATAACTCATCGAAAATCATATAAATGAACATATTAAAATGATAATGAATCCAATTCATATATAAATTTTTCTATAATTTTTATTTAATGAGTCTAATTTGATTATGCAGGATATTAATTTGAATAAAGTATATAGACATAAGGTGAGAAGAATTATAATACCAAACTCTATTTATTTGGTTTTCCCCCTTCCACCCCATTATTAGTATGAATATTCTTTAAATTTAATTTATTTCTCATTATATTTCCTTTTCTAGGAGTCAATGTTTTTCTACTTGATCTTATGACAAACATAATATTTTCTAAAATAAATCTTCTTAAAAAAAACACACCTTTTACTTCTCCATAATGTTTCTTCTTCCCTAAAAGTTGATGATTCTTATATAAAGTATGTTATTACCACATTAATTTGGGAACCCAATGTTTATTAATGTATATTTTATGAAATTAAACCCATCCATTTCAATGGGTTATTATATTTCCAAGATTGATATACATTCTGTGTGGCATGAAAGCTAATGTAAATGTTATAATGTGACAGGTGTGCTCAAGATTATATAGTGCTCCAATTCATTGGGTAATTTGATTTATCTCATGATAAAATTGGATTATGTGTAAAAATGATGATATATTTGTTCACAAATATGTGTGGTAGCAGACCAATAAGACATGATGTTTAATTTTTATACATTTCCATATTCCATGCCTTTTCTTAATGATTCCTCTCATTATTGTGATCTTATGCCTAGGTTATTATGATAATGATAATTCTCACCCATGTTATATTGTTTCATGTTCTAATCTATTCTTTTACTGGAATTATTGGTCACCCCTTTTTATGTATATCCTCTTGTGACTACTTGTAATAAGAAGAAATCAAGGGCCAATAAAAATATAGAGAAGAAGAAATTAAATAAGTGTTTGTGTTTTATTTTCTAAATGTTATGTATGTTCTTAAAATTTACAAGAAACTAAACCTTTATATCATAGTAATGTAATTAATTTATGTTTTTATCATTTAAACTATGTAATAATAATGTTAAAAAGAAGAGTTTTAATATAAAAACCCTAAAATATGGAATAAATGTACATAATTAAATAATATTGTGAAAATATTCATAAAATTATAAAAGATTCAATATATATATATATATAAATACATCATCATATCACCCAAAAAATTGAATTTTAATCAGATGAATAATGGAATAAACCTCACATTGTAAAAAAATGATCAAGAGGGAGTATGAAAAGTGAATGAAATAACATCACTACTTTAAATTAAAGGGCCTCATTTTCTAGCCTAAATTTCACCCCATTATTTAATTTATTGGGATAATTTTTTTATTATAATTATTATTTTAATGAATCAAATTTATAGACTCCTGGAATGACATTGACTTCTAGACTTTTATATTCCCATAAAAATTTCAAACATCAAAATTTCCACTGAATCCACATTTAGGGATTCTAACGTCTTGAAAAAAATCCGCCCTTTGGACTATGACCATCCAAAATTCCAAAATAACTCTATCTAGAATCACTCCACAAACACATAAGCATTAATAGACCAAATACGTAAGGGTCATTACACAAAATATGTATATGTTCCTAAAAATGATTTTTTTATAATTTTACATAAATATCACTATACTTTGTGAGGTTTACTTCAATCATTATCCAAGGATCATGTAAATTTCTAAAGTCATACGGGATCTGCTTCTAGATAAACTTCCAGGCCCATAATGTAATTTTAACTTCTCGAATTCTAACTGTAAAGACTTATCATGGGTTATACTTAATGTATACCTTAACCAAAAATATAGATTCTAAAATACTCTTCTTCTGAGGTACTACTTATATACGTCACACTATTGGAATCCCATCACCCTGAATACTTGTAAAGGTTTTCATACCTAAAAAATAAGTGTCCTTAACTATGATAAATTTGAGAAAATTCATATATAAGGGTCACTATACCCAATATATAAAGGTAAACATACACAATATAGGAGGGTCCCTGATTTTTCAAAATATTGGAAATGGAATGAATAAGGTTCATTATCCCTAATACATAAAGGTCTCTAGACCCAATATGTTTGGGTTCGATACTTATACAATTTCTTAATTACAAAGAAAAAAAATTCTATCACACATGAACTCTATAATTATTCATATAGGTTCAAATTAATTTTATATATTATTCTACTCATCATCCAAAACAAATATTATATATATTTAATTTATATATAACTAATTCCATATAATAATATTTTTAATATCCTTTATTCTTTTTCTTCTACATGAAATTCAACACTACAACCAAAACTCATTATGCAACTTCCACAATTTAACTTTCTAAAATCATCTTCCATGAAATATATAGGTATCATTCTAACATTTTCAAATTTTTTAAAAGTTAAAACATAAGAGTTATATAACCTCATATATAAAATTCATAACATTTCCAATTTTTAGAAAATTACATACATAATATCTTCACATCTAATAGAAAATAGTCAAAAAAATCTATAAATATATGATATGTCATAAATATATCTATATTCATCCCAAAAAATCATTATCCCACCTCTAGTGCATAAAAAAATCCTTTTATCATACCTAAAAACCTATATACAATCCATAAAATAATACTACAAAAAAAATAATTACAAACTCACTACACGAGTATAGATACCCTGAACCTAGTAACCGTGTGTTAGTGTATGCTTTATTACATTGACATAAGATACAAGGAATCAAATCCTGAAGGACTGAACAATTTATTATTCTTAGTAAACTAGATCAATACGTGATTACTATAATACATTTTGGAATAATAATTAAAATAGTATTTTTCAATAAAAACATTATTCCCTCTAGCATATCCTTTTATATTAAACATAGTACACATTCTGGATTCTTGAGAAATGTACCAAAATAGTGGTGAAATAAAATCGTAAGTAAGGTTATGTAAAATGGAAGCTCTCATGAATTAATAAGAATAATCAACATGGAATGGTAAATAATTGAACACATATTTCATTTAATCAATAACTATCCTATCATGATTATATAAGAAGTAATAAATATGAAAATGTAAATAACTGAACACACATGCCCTTTAAATAACTTAAATAACATAAATAGATAAGGAATAATCAATATGAAAGATAAATAACTGAAAATATTCAATTTATATTATTTTACTATCATGAAATGAATATAAAAAATCAATGTAGGAAAGTAAATAATTGAAAACATGACATTCAGTTAATAAACTGAGAGTGAAATGAATTCAAATACAATATCATTGTTAAAATATCATGGATAATAATAACTAAATTCTTAATAAAAGCAATTTTTAATTATTTTATTCCATGATATCAAGCATCATGATACCTCTACTATCAAGAAATTTCACAATACTATTTAAAACAATAAGTAAAAACCTATTTAATAAAGCTTACTTATTTGTCTCATGAGACCTAACAATGCATTGAGGGGATTTATAATACCAGGTCCCACTTGTCACTTAATGTCCAAAGCATTACCCATACATCAAACAATTGATTTAATTCATGAATAAGGTGTCGTATCATCAAATATCTATATTGAGTAAAGAATATCAATTTATCAATATTTAACTAGATAAAAAATCACTCAATTTAGAAAAATGTATTTAAAAATGATATATGGTTAATGAAATTAACATACGAATGATAAATAATATATATATTAGGGTATATTTAATGTCCAATGATCATATGAAAGTTCATATTTATCCAAAAATTTAATAAGTACAAAAATGAATCAAGAAAGTAAATTTTTATAGATTCCTTGGACAAAATGAACATAAACCATCCATAGAAAGAATAAGGATTTTTTCAGTACATCATAAAATTATTTTATTAATAATAAAAGGGTTTTTTCATTAATAAATAAATGTACCATACAAATATCTTTAAAAAAATTATTGAGTAAAATATCCTTTTCATTTTGAAAATATATTTTACAACTAAATGTTCATAAAAATTTGAAACCGATTTTCATGAAAACCAATTTTTGAAACTTATCAAGGAGTACTTCAAAAAAATTATAGGTCATGATGGCTATAAATTTCATTTATGTCATACACTATCAAACAAATATTCCTTTCACATTTTTAGTAAAATCCAAATAGGAAATTTTTTGAAAATTTTATAAATAATACTTTCAAAAAAAATTTAAAAATGGATAAAACATTATTTAATAAATAATTTTTAAAAGGTTAAAAATATTTTTTAGAACATTTTTAGAAAACTTGGTTTTGGAAGAAAATAGATTTCTGGTGGAAGAGAAAATGTTTTTATCAAAATCCAACATCATTAATGAAAAAAAATATTTATGAGATGTTTGATAAAAGAACCAATGTAAACATTTTATAGCCATGAGAAAATGTTTTACAATGATGGAGTGATATAACCCAATATAATGGAATTTGAGTATTGAAATTCTTTACCTCTTGGTAAATTTTAATTCAAATCCCCTTAGATGAGATAAATAAAATTAAAACTCAAAATACAATTAATAATGAATTATTTATGATATTTAATGTCATAGGGGAAGTATATACACCATAAAAAATAAATTAGGTGCATAACATTACAATATTCCTCAATGAAGGGAAATTGAGATGAAATCCCTTGCCTCACGCTTTCTATTGTCTAAAAATGATTTAACATCCTATATAATGGTTTTAAACGTGTTATTAATTAATAAAATAACCAATATCATATTTATAATTTCATATATGACTTTATTATGACTTTTTATCATCCTTTTTAAAATAATATGTCTTTATTTTCATTGTCTCGAATGTTAATCTCTTTGTTTTCTCATTTTTGATTTGTTATAAAAGTTATGGTTCTTGTTTATATTATATAGTTACATCATCTATATAATCATAATAATTAAATAATTATAATAATTATAAATCAATTATACTTTTATAACTAATAATTAATTATGATTTTGATAAATGAGGTACGTTACGAACATGAATACTGCAGGTTGTACATACACATGAGTAACATTTCTGTTTTTCAACTATCACTATGGAAAATAGGTAGAAAATATTTTAACTTTAAAAAATTATCGTAATATCATAAATAACATATAATTTTGTAAATATACTTATATATACCATTCATGAGGTGTGGTGATGAAAAGATAGTCACATCGCTTCATGAAGGTGGTAGTCCACAGGTAAGTGAACAATGTTTTCATATTTAAATATGTGAAAAGGTAAGAAATAAAATGATATATATAATCAATTCATAATTATAAATATGTAACTAATATCAGTATTATTTCATTTATAACCCATATAATCATTAACCTGAACCTTATCACTTTCCAGGAAAAGCATTAGTGAAAGAGAAATCACATCACTTCATGAGGCAGAAGTCCACTGTATGCATGAGTGACATTACCATATCTCATATGGAATGGAAATTAAAAAATTTATATATGATATAATGATTAAATAGATATAATTATGTTATAAAGAAAATATAAATACTTTATATACCTCATCACACCCAACGTGAGAGGTGGTAATGGAAAAAACGAATGACATCGGTTTATGAGGAACTAATGCACTGTACACATGAATAACAATTTCATTACCCATTCGATGGAAGTTGGGATGGTTTTAGGTCATTATATTAACATAAAAACACCTCTGTATATGGAATATATTGAGGTTATTATATAATCATGGTTTAATAAAAATTTATGTAGGAGTATGAATAAATAAAATAAAAATTCTCCTTGAAGAACATTACCTATTCTTCGAGTATCCACCCTAGGATTGAACTAAAGGCTTCCAAGGTTTGATTTATTCCAAAAAAAGTTTTATAGGATTATTTTAGGGATGTTGGGAATTTATTTTTTTCTTTAATATCCTCAAAAATGGTTTAAAAGTGTGAATAATAGAGGAAAGGGGTGGCCTTTTATAAGTGAGGTGAGTGGCACACTTGTAAGTTTAGAAAAGAAAAAAGAATAAATATGTTATTAACATTCGATAATGATAAAAAACGGAGTATTATAAATAATTATACATTATAGTGTATAAATTGAGCCATAAAATATATTTTAGACAAAAATTTTGGTACTTTTAACCATAATACTTCTTGTTTATTCCCTGATAAATCTATTTTTACCTTAACAAGGTAAATAATTTTTAAAATTTTCAATATTCATTTTGGAAAAACATTATGTATACCTTATTATAAAATATTAATTATTCTGATTCCAAATATGGAATTATTTATTTCAAATTCCATTCACAAAATTGAAAAAAATAATAATTTAAAATTAATCCTATATACGTGATGAGAAAGCAGGCTTTCAACAAGAAAATGTTCAAAATGTTACAAAATTTTCATATTAAAATTAAATATAAAAAATATTACAATGAAATAAATTGGATAAAAAGATATATAAATTAGCTAATTTTACTTCTGAACAAATTTAAAATACGATTCAACTTAAAAATTTTAAACAAAGAGACTGTTCTCAATTAAAATTCAATATGTTTCACTATTCATAAAAATGAAATATTTATGAAACTTACACAAAATTCACCCTAAGATAATTTTGATATTATTTTTTCATAAATAAAGTTTATTTTTTAAAATTATTTTCGAAAAAGTTTTAAATCATAATTTTTTATTTTGTGTGCAAAGCACGACTAATCCATCTTTTTGAAAAATTCTTTTTTCCAGAAAACATTTACTTTTATTTTAAATGAATCTTATTTTATATCTAAATAACCACAATTTTCATTCTTTAGTTAGTAATATTAATTCAAACCAATTTGATTGATATTTTATAACACTATATTATATTAAAATTCATTTAGATTCAGGTTTTCATGTTCTGCAATCTATCAAAGAGATGGAATTTAAAGAAATATTTTTAAGGGTTATTTTAGATTGGTGTTCCATGTCACATATGTTATCAAATAAAATGTTCTTATTTATAATATTGGTGTGTTAAAATCTTCCCACCATAAATAAATCACATGCTTACAATTTGATCTTACGATCAGAAATAAAAAAATTGATATTTGAAAATTGAGTTGATAAAAAACCCACATCATAAAAGGGTTAATAAAACATAATCTTAACAATAGAGAAAAGGGAATAAAAAAGGTTATATGAAAAAAACATAACTATGTTTTTATATAGAAGGAAGTAGGGGGAAATTAATGATATGTACAAGGAAGACAATCTTATATATATATATATATATAATGTTAGAGTTCATTGATAATAAGAAAGTGAATGATCAATGGAGAGATAAGGGCCTCAAAACCATAAATATTTAGTGATTTGAAAATAAATTGGATTCATCATATATGAATGTAATAGGATATCATTTTTGTTTCAGGATACCTTTACTAATGTTAAATAATTATTTTACTATCAAAGAATATAAGAAAATATACTTACATGATATGTTTCTATTTTATAATAAGAATTTCATCCTTTGGTTATTCTTTAATAAATTTTCAATTCACCACTAAATCCAAGAAATAAACAACCTAAAATGAATTCTCTATGCTTAAAGCACTTAAATTGACATTTAATGGATTTTAAGATTCATAAAATAGTGAAAAATATTTTATCTTTCTCAAACTATTTTCCAAAACCAATATGGTTACCGAAGTTATCAATCATAATAAATTAATATCTAAACCAAAAAATCAACACCACAAGTTCATAATTAATATTTATTTTGGTAATAGTTTAACTAAAAATAGTGAAATATTAATAATGAAATCACATATCCTAGTGGTAGGTGCTAAACCCTTATCTTCTTTCAGTTGGGGGTTAAAGCCCCGTGGCCTTTTCAGATATGAGGGGTTTTCATTTTCATAAAACTATATTAATATAATTCCCATAACATTCCCCAAAAAATATCATGGAAATTAATGAAATAAAAATTAACCATTAAATAGTTTTCACTAAGGTTTTCAATTCAACTTATTTTATTTAAAAAATTATAAAAATCATATTTTACTATTATTTCAATTTCATTAATGATCATATTAACCCTAAAGTTTATCTATACCTTTACACATATTTATATAAAATCTAAAGTCATTATTACTAAAATATTTTTTGAATTTATACATATATTTGCCATAAATTTCTCCCAAAATATCCTTAATCTTGGTAAAATCCCATCACATAAAACCTAAAAAAGGGTTTAAAAGTATTTTAACTTATGACCAATATTAAACTCATAAACCTATGATAGTATTCACAAATTTTAAGATAATAAAGACATATAATCTTGTAAAATTTAACAAAATACATAGATGTTTCATAATTATTATCACCAAAATACTATTTATAGAAATATTTCTATAATTTAATTCTCTAACCCCGATATATAAATATTTCATCTATTTTATTTCCACATAGGTCCTTCATTGTACTTGGTTTTAACCAATATAAGAGGGAATTTACTCAGATAATTCATAGGTTCTACACATTTAATACAAAGAACTATAAACAGACCCATAAGATGAGATTTATTTCTTTCCATCATACTCTTAATTTTTCCTCAGAAATTAATTTCTTCATTCACATGTTTTCAAAGCATAAAAAACTTCCTGTTCCTTTGAGTCACTTTCCTTTGTGCCTATTTCAAAATTTACGACATGAAGTAAATCAAGCCTTCTTTCCTCCATGGTCTCTACCACTCAAGATATTAAAGAACACCATCCTTCTCTTATTTAGTGTGTTTGAGTGTTGGTTAATGTGTAGGTTGTAAATAATATTTCTAGATAACTAATTTGGCATGATGAAAATAACTTTAAATCAAGTCATCATCCCATTTGGTTTCTCATAGACACCAATTTTTATTAAATTCTCATTTTTAACAAGATTAATTTGGGTTCTTTCCAGAGACCAAAACAAAAAAATTATAGTGTGAGCATCAGTATTCATTATGGGAAAACTATATAACCTTAATATTACATCTAAATTATGACTCCTTTTTTGAATATAAGACCCCTATATTTCACCTAGTTCATTCATTGTTGTCATTTATTCAAATATTTACTATTTTTTTTGTAAAAAAATGTTAATTATCCAAAGAATATCCTTTGGGAGTGACAAACTAGGTGCACAATAAGGCTCATTTTTATACACTAGGTGATGACAGAGTTAACCCCAAAGCGCCATTTTTAGAGTTGTTACCCCTAGGTACCTCTATTCCAGAACTACACCCACATGCAGTATCCATATATAGATGAATTTATAGGAAAAGCCACATAATATTTTACATAAAAAAATGTTAAGATGTTTATATATACCTATCCTCAATGTCTGTCAAAGGATTATGTTCCTTAATATATGTTTTTTTAATCTAGTTCCCAAGGTTTCTACTAAAATTTCTCTGATACCAACTATAGTGACCCAAAACATAGTAACCCGAGGCAGATTTTAAATTTATTACCTTGACATTAGATACAGGGAAGTACATACAAAAGGAATTAATAGTTTATTAGTGTTGGTAAACTAGATACACACATTATTCCCATATTACATTTGAAAAGAATTATTTTTTGAGAATATAATTATTCCCTATAGCACATCTTTCTATATAAAACATAGTACACTTCCTGGATTCATGAGAAGGTAAAAAAATATGGTTTAGATAAAATTATCATTAAGGGTTACGTATAACATAATCTATCATGAATAAATAAGAATAATAATCATGGAAAGGTAAATATCTGAACATATTTTCTATTTAATCAATAAATTGACTATCCTGATTAGATAGGGAATAATAAGTATGAAAATATAAATAACTGAACACACATTACATTTAAATAAAATTACAATCATGAATAGGTGAATAATACTAAATATGGTAAGTAAAATAACTAAACACATTCTATTTAAATATCATGACTATCAAGAATAGATAATATATAATCAATATGATAAGGTAAATAATTGAACACATGCCATTTAATCAATAAAATGAGAGTAAAATGTATCTAGATATAATATCACTGTAAAAATATCATCGATAATAATATTTGAATTCATAATGAAGAAAATACATTATTATTAGATTCCATTATATTAGAAATCATTGCACCTCTACTATCAAGACCTTTAACAAGACAGTTTAAAACAATGGTAAAAAACTTGTTTAATGTGAGATTACTTATTTATATCATGATACCTACCGATGAATCGAGGGGCCATATAATATTGTGCCCCAACCATCATTTTAGGTCCAAAACATTCTTTATATTTCAAATTATTTATTTTATTCACGAACAATGTTCTTTATCAAATATATATATTGAGTAAAGAATACAAATTTAGCAATTGTTTCCTAGATAAAAAATTAAATTTCAATGTATAACCCCATATATAAAAATCATATAATGTTTAAGAAATTAACATATCCATGATAAATAATATGGATTTTTTGGGTAAATTTAATTTCTAATGATCATAAAAAAGTAAATATATCATGGGAAAGTTAATGATTATAAAAATAAATCAAGAAAGAGAATTTAAATACTGTACTTGTAAAAATGATCATAAAACATCCATAAAAATAATAAATATCGTATCAATACAAAATATTTACATTAGAGTATGAATAAAGGGATTGTTTCATTGATTAATACAAGTACCAAAAAAGGTATTTTAAAAAATGTTATGAGGAAAATATACGTTTCAATTAAAATTTAAAATTTAAAACTAAAAGTCCAAAAAAAATTTTAAAACATTTATTTGAAAATAAATTTATAAAGTTATAAATGATGCATTAAAAAATTATATTGTTAATGATAGATAAATATTTATTTTATGTTTTACATGTTAAAACAAATATTCCTTTCACTTTTTTAGTAAATAAAAAATGAGAATTATTTTGAAAATAATATGAATATTACTTTAAAAAATGTAAAAATTAAAATGGGTAAAATTTATTTAATAAATAATTTCTAAAAGTTTGGATGTTTTTTTCAAAATATTCCTAGAAAACCTGGTTTGTAAAGAAAATATATTTTCAACCAAATAGATAAATCAAGTCGAATTTTCATAAAAACAATATATCAATTATTTTGATTACAAAAGAGTAGAAATAGAAATATTACTAGAAAATATAATTAAAATAATGTTTAGAATAAAATTAAAGGGTTTATTAAATATTTATCCAATAATTTAATTCAATTTAAATTCAAGGAAAAATAATCCCAATCAAAATGAGATTTTCAAATAAACCCTTGAAAATATTATAACATTGAATTGAAAATTAACTAATGAATACATAATATGAATCACTTGTAAATACACATAAAAATGTGGAAATAAAACTATATATATTCAATATTTATTACAAACATAATCTTATAATATCAAAAATAATGGAGGACTAATATAACCTAATGAAAATAAACTGAGTTATGAAATAATTAATCACTTGGAAATTTCAATTCAAATACAAATAGATTAATTAATTCAAATTAAAATGTAAAATAACATGAAGAATTAACTATTCATGGTATTTCATTTTAAAGGGGTAGTATATACACTATATAAAAGAATGTAGGTGAATAACATTATAATATGACTCAAAGAACGAATGTTGAGATAAAAATTCTTACTTTGCGATTTCCTTTAGTTGAACATGATTTAACTTCCTGTATAATGGTCTTAACAATGTTATTGATTTATAAAATAACCAAAATCATATTTATAATATCATATATTATCCTATTATAATATTTTACTACCCATATATTAATAATATTTCATTATTTTTATTGTTTCGGGTGTTAATCACCATGTTTTCTAATTCTGTATTTTTTATGAATGTTCTAGTTATTATGAATATTATATAGTGAAATAAAAAATAAAATAATTATCATAAAATAATTATCATATTTATACATCAATTATTCTTTTAAAACCTATCATGATGATTTATTTGTGAAATAAAGTAAGTTACGATCATAGAGACGGTGCGTCATACGTACGCATGAGTAACATTTCAATTTTCTCAATTTTAATTATGAAAAGTAGGTAGGAAATATTATATAGTTTCATAATTATAATAATATCATAAATAACATATAAATTCTTCAAATATACTTTTATGTATCATCCATGTGGCGTGGTGATGAAAAGAGAGTCACATCACTTCATAAAGGCGGTAATTTGTACGCACATGAACGATGTTATCATCTTTAAGAGAGTAAAAAAGGTAAGGAAAAAATGATATATATTATATTTTTAGAATGCTAAATATGTTATTAATATAATAATTATTTCATGTATATAATATATAATAATTAACATTATCCTTATCACTTTTCATGGAAACCATTAGTGAAAGATGAATCATATCGCTTCACGAGGTGGTAGTTCACCATACACACGAGTGGTGTTATCATATCTCAGATGGAATGGAAAGTAAAAAGGTATATATGATATAATGACTACATTGGAATAATTATATTAAAAATATAATATTTATACTTTATATCCATAATCATACCCAACTGTGATAGGTGGTAATAGAAAAACGAATGACCTCAGCTCATGAGGTGGTAGTCCATCACACACATGAATAATGATTTCATAACCCATTTGATTGAAGTGGGGATGGATTTAGTTAATTAACATAAAATAAAAATATATAATTATATTTAATATACCAAGGATATTATATCATTATGCTTTAATAGGAATTTAAGGAGGTGGATAAGAAATAAAATAAGAATGCTCATTGAAGAAAGTTACCTCTTCTTTATATTTTCCCCTTAGGTTTGCACCAAATCCTTAAAAGGTTGGTTTTATGCAAAACATAAGGCTTATAGGATGAGGGGATATAAAAAAGGAAGTTATTAGGTTATTTATGGAAAAATAAATAAAGTATTTTAAGGTGTGAATTATAGATGATAGAGGGTGGTATTTTATAAGTGAGGTGTGTGACACACTTGAAATCACTGCAAAGAAAAAGTTAAACCCTGGGTTTTCATATATAAAAGGGTCAAAATCTGATTATTATATGTCATTATAAAATTTAAGTTAGTAATAGTTCCATAAAATATATTCTAGATATGTTTTTAGTAAATTTTAACCCATATCGTTATAGTTTCACCCTCGATAAATCAAATTTTACCTTAACCACAATAATTGTTTCTACTATTTTCAATATTAACTCAGTTAAAAATTATATTAAAAATTATATATAATATAAATTATTCTGATTAAAAATATTAAATACAATTTTCAAAATTCTACCAACACATGTGGGGAAATCTAATTTAAAATTAATCCTACAGGCGTGATGAGAAAGTGGGTTTTCAAAGTGAAAATGTTCCAAAGTTTACAAAGTTTTTATATCAAAATTCAAGATGAAAAATATTAAAATTAAATAAATTTCATTAAAATATATGTATAATTTAAATAATTTTTCTTTTAAAATAATTCAAAATACGATTAAACATTATAAATAGTTTAAATGGAACGACAATTGTCAATTAAAATTCTGTATTTTTCACTATTCATAGAAAAATGAAATATTTGAGAAAAATCCCAAAAATTATCCCCAGTATAATTTCTATATGATAAGTTAAAAAAAGAATTTAATTTGTAAAATTAATTTTATAAAATTTCAAAAAATAAAACTTTAAATTATGTGAATAAATCGTGACTAATTCATCTTTTAGAAAAATACTGTTTTTAGAGAGTATTTGTTTTTATTTTAAATAATTCTTATTTTATCCATAGATAACCCCTATTTTTTATAACATAATTAGTACTATTCATACCCTCTAATTTAATTTCTAGGTTATATGTTATATTATATTATAGTTCATTTATACTAGGGGCTTCATGTTCCACATGCTATCAAAGAGATTAAATTTTATGAAATATATTTTGTGGGATATTTAAGCTTAGTGTTTCACGTGCATAAGATATAAAATACAATGCTATTATTTTATAATATTGGGCTGTTAAAATGATACTATCCAGCAACCAAATACACTATCCACAACCTGAACTGACACCCTCAATACTATAACCAAATGATAGTGCCCATGGGAAATCTAAAATCATACCTAAACCACTACTTAATAACATCAGGTCATTACATAATATATATAATAAAATAAATCATATAGTTTCTAAAAAATTATAACATTTTCTTGTTATGGAAAAATTTAAAATAGTTCAGTACCTTAACATAACATGAGGTCTTATAGATCGTATAGTATAACTTTATAAAATTTATCGATCCTTAAAAGGATATGATTATACCAAACCTAATTTTTAAAGGTAACATCATTAAATAATTCCAATAACTACTCTAAAATATTTTAATGTTGTGCACATGAGTTTTAATAAATGTCTCACCAAATATAAGAGAAAATATGAGAATTTTTTTAAAGATAATTATATCAATGATTAACTAGAGTAATGAATAAATTACAAAAACACAAAATTATTAACCAACAAGAGAGTTGTCAAGATACTAAAATATAATGATAAAATTGATAAAATAAACTCAAATATGTACCCATTAGAATATAATAACTCTCACTTTGTTCATTTGCATCAATTTTCTATTGATCATATCTTAAAGGATTTGGAGAATAATTATAATATAAATTTGTGGCCTCTATTAGATAATTAGAAGTTTATAATTACTCTAAATTGTTTTTTATCCCTATTTATTTATTTTTATATTTCACTGTATATATATTAATTTAAAATTCAAATTGTTTAGGTTTTTATATTTTTACTTTATATAATTTTTCCTAAAACGATTTCACATATAACATTCCAACTCATCTAATCCCATTATTATTATTTAAGTGGTTCATATTTTAAAAATCTATGTAGATAAAGATATTAAGATTATATATGTATATTATTAAAGTTTTAGATGAACTCTTATTCTTAGAACGATTTTAGTCATTTAGTGGGGATTGGGGTTTACAACATATTTTTAAATTAAACTTTTTTTTATTTTTTTTCTTAATTTCATTTTGTTCTATTTATGTTTACGTTTATGTTTAAAATATTTTCTTAGAATTTTTTTAAAAATTATTTTTATAAATAAAAAATATTTTCAAAAAATAAACATTTATTTTTTGTGTTTTTCATATTTTTGGTCTTTTTTAAAATATTTCGCAAAAAATATAATTTTTATATTTTGAGTAATGATTCTGTAAAATATTTTTAATCAATATTTTTATTAATTGGTATTAATTTTCATCCATGTTAATTGTTTTTTAAATCCAATGAACCTCTATTAATATATATTTCAAATTCCTTTTTTTGGGGTTTTTATATCATATTGTGTTTTCTAGAATATTATCATTGTGTTTCCTATTTCTTCATATATAAGTCTCTTTTTTTCTATATAGTGATTCTAATACTATTTACATTCCATTGGTTTACTCTACATGAATGGTAAATTTTCAATTAGTTATAATTGTTAATACCAATAACACTTTCTTTATAATAATCACATAATATCATTTTTTCACATACATTCAAAAATATTTTTATGAATGTCTTATGATCACATAGATCATTATTCACAAGTAATCTCATAACATAATCATAGGATCATTTCATGTGTATTGTGCTTTCCCTATGAAAATCCAACTAGAATAATAAAATAGGGATTTAATTAAAGTATCCTTGGATAATATTTACAAAAAACATGATTTTTAGTTCATGAAGTTTTAATTTTTTGAATATTGTGGATTTATATTCATAAAAACACACCCAAATACATCAATGTAACTACATAGTAATATGAATCAATTTTGTGGTAACATATATCTTATTAAAATTTATACATCGTGACATGTATCACAGTCACCCATGATATTGGATAAAACAAAAATAGTTACAAAAAATTAGTATCGAGGCCAATATTTAATTTTAAAAAATTACTTAGGGTGACATTGGAAAAATATCTTGGTAAATCATAGTTCATTGATATAGGTTTTCTAACACCCAACCTCTATATTTAAAAATTCATGATCAATTGTTATATTCAAGTAGTTTTTTTCATTAATTTGTACCTTGCAGTATAAAGTATAAGAGCCATATCTAAATAAACATGACAGCTTTATAAGATCATAAATAACAAGGATAAAGTATATTTTACGCATTAAATCCAGCTTAATAAATTTCTAGTTAAAACATGGGTATATAAAAATTTACTCATAATAAAATCAATAAAATGTGATATGCAAGGATGTTAAAAAATTCAATGTTTTGGTACCGCCCTAATTATGTTTTACTTTTTTGGAAATCTTATCAATAATTATTTACAAATTAAACAAAATAATAAACTTTTAAATATCATTTCTATAATTCCCATGTAAATACCGTACATTCAGAAAATTTTAAAAAAACATGGATAACATTCTATAATGTAACTACTAAAATAAATTTAATAAAGTAAATAAAATCCACTCAATTCCCCCACTATAATCATTGAACATTTAATTTATATTGATATTTTTGAATTTTAATTTAATATATTAAATGCCCTCATTTTTCATTTTCTCTTACAATTTAGAATGCACACACCACACATTTTTTACATCCTATTTTCCTTTTTTTATATTATGGACTCAATCTAGTTAGATAAGATTTTTATAACCATTAATTTCCAAATAAGGCTGTACCCTCTAGTTAAGAACCAAAAGGCCAGGAAATATTTTGAAAATTCAAATCAAAAATTTATAATAATATACTTATTAAAAATATATCTCCCAGACACCCCAATACTATGGGTTGAATTAGAGGAATTAATGGTTTAAATATTACTAAATCTTACTAAATGTGAGGACCAAAAGGAACCTAGATACACTGAGATGGGGCATGTAACACCCGAGACTTTTATGTTATATAAATCATCAAAGGAATCTTTTTCTACACAACACTTGCTTGGCTTGCTTTGCACGCAATCGCGACCTTCCTCGATAGCTTGCGTCGTACGCAATACCGAGTTTCACTAAACAATAATATGCTATTAAAACTAGCCGTTATGAATAGTAATAACCACTTTTTAAAATTTTATAAATTTTATTTTTCAAAATGGACTTCATTTTTGGACTCAGAATATCGAAATTATCCTAGGGTGAAATTTTGGTATTTTTCTGAAAACTTTCAATTTTTGATGAATAGTGAAACCACTAAGTGGTAGGTTAAAAACTGAATTTTGCATAAAACTTAATTTTACCGCTTCTGTGAATGGAATTTCGAAAATCCGAGAGACACGGTTAATATCAAGGACTAAAATGTGGTTCAATGAGATGAAAATAATTTTTTGGTGAATAGTAACTTTTTACTTTTTTTACCACGGTTAATAGTAAATAGGGTAACTAAGGGTAAATATGATATTAATATTACCCTAACACATGTCCTAATTCTATTGGACAAGTGTAATTCGACCAAAAACAAACTTAGGAATAAAATATGACCATTTAGGCCCACTTGGATTAGATTAGGACATTTATTATTAATTTATTTAAAGAAGGGTTAAAATAGTTAAAATCAAAGTTTAATAAGTAAATCATTTTTAATATGGGGTTATACATAAGATAAATTCAATTGTAAATACTCATTAGAAAGCTAAAAAGATTTCCTACATGATGGTATTTTATTTGTAATTTTTAGACATCAAATAATTTAATTTATATGTGACACAAAGATGATGCAGTAATTATCTTATTAATGAAATATTGACAAAATTGATAATATAATTACCAAAATAAATGTAATTTGAGACTTTTTATGAATTCCACTAATTTTCTAGGTTCCTATGATATATTAGTATTGATTTAATCAACTTGGTTCGAACATATAATTCTGTTATGACTTTCACAAAAATCATATATCAAATAGTGTCAAAATTGACACAAAAAAGTTTTTAAATCAAATATTATATTATTAATTGTTATTTTATTCCTAAAAATCTAAGGTTCGGCCAAATGACTTAGATAAGGATATATATATTAATAATAAACAATTTGGGGTTCGTTTGACATGTTATAGTAAGTTTATTAACCATATAGTGAAAGAAAACAAAAAGACACGGTAAAAGTTAAATTAATTAACTTAGAGTTAAATCTAATTGATAAGGTTAAAATAATACCCTAAACTTGTCTAAATCCTATTTGTTGATAGGATTTCGACCCATCCCCACTTTATCTTCGAAATAAGACCCTTTGGAACCATTATAAACCGATTTTGACTTTAATATAAAATAATATTTTGAGATATTCCTAAGGTGCCCCTCTCCTCCCTTATAAAAGGGCACCTCCTCCCCCTCCTCCTCACACCAATTTGAGCACTCAAGCTCGGCCAACCCCTGCCATTTTCCCTTCTCCACTTCCCTAGAATAATCCTAGAGGTCCTGGTCTTCTCCAAAGACCAATCTTAGTTCCTTAAGTGGAGGATTCAAAAAGGCGTTCCAAAGAAGAGGTAATATCCATTATCGATATTTTCAATTTCTTTCTTCTTCAACTTCTTCTTCTTTAGTTGTTTCACGATAAAGTAATAACATCAGTATTACTTACATACTGATATGTTATTATAAATATGAAACAACCCTAATTCACCTTCTATCCATCCTACGGAAAAATGAAATCACCGCGCGTGCGTACGTACGGAATACCGTCTCCACGCCCTGGTGTAATCTATTTTCCACCATCACCTTACAAGGATGGGTATAATGGTGTAATCAGTAACTATATATGATTATTATTAAGTAATATTGATACCGAAATAATATATATATATATACTCCAATACAATTCCACGATCATAGGAACGATATCATCACTCGTGCGTACGTACGGAATACCGTCTCCACGATGTGATGCGACTCGTTCTACATGATCTTCATTTCATAATGATTATATAAATGAATTGAATGAATGAATATGGTATATACTACACTAATACCATTCTGGAAATGAATTATCTATAACCTAAAGATAAGAATAAGAATTTATTCGACAAAACACGCATAAGAACAAAAAGTTATAAAGACCCGAGTAACAAGTAACAATGAAATATTACTAACAAGAAGCTAATAATATGACCATATATGATCTCATATCAATATGTATGATTCTGGAATAAGTCAATAACATTATTTAAACCATTATAAAGGAGCTTCGGACACGAACAAAGCAAATCGGACCTAAGGTAAGGGAAATATCACAATCTCATTTTTATCCAAGATTGTTTATTCGTAAGTATTTACTGGGGTGTATTTTATCATCCACATCCATGTTCCCTCAATATGTAATATTGTTTCCATCCACTTGAAATAGTTTAAATCCAATTTTACCCTTAGGTGAGTTTTTAGTAAAGAATATGAAAGGAATGTTTTGTCGTTTTTCCGTACGAGGTACTTTTTGACTTTTCCGAAAAAAGTATGAAGAATGTTTTTTTTAACTTATACGGCATGAATGGATTTTTAAAACATTACTTCAAAGAAGCTTCCTTTACAAGTTTTCAAGTTTATTTTTAATCAACTTCTTTATTTTAAAGTTGTATGACATGTTATGAAAGGAAAAATGTTTTTGAAGAAGAAAGGATATTTTCCTCAAGAATTCAATTCAAGTGTTTTATCAAAATTATTTTCCATCTAAGATAATAAAGGGTTCTGTTTCTATCCATATTTTTACATTGGTTTGACTATGTTGTGATGGAATTATGTTTATGAATTCCTTTATCATATATGAATTGATTTATGATGTCATGATGTTTCAAGAATCCCATTTTTGTTATATGTGTTATGCGATGATGTATGTTTTATGATTATGTGGCACACATAAGAAATGATTCATTATAAGATGGGTGGGACCTATATCTCCCTCCAATGCATTGGGTAATGATTTTATATCTCATGAGATAGACATGGCTGGAACGGAAGGTTATTTCGGTTCAGTGATACAGGACTGAAACGAGGAGTGAACTCGGTTCAGAAAGAGACTTTGTCCACTAAGATAGTCTTGGCAATGAGTCATGACTAACAAGAAATGATTTTCCATGATTATGTGTGCATGCCACAAAGATTCAAGTTTTATGTTATGATTATGGGGATCTCATTTTCACTTCTATGATTTATTCCATGTTAAGATATTATGATCTCTTTTGCAGGTTTTGATTTTCAAAAAGATATGATATGATTTTTATTTCCTTTATTTGCCCTTGCTGAGCATTTGAGCTCACTCTTTTATGTTTTCTTTTCCCCAGGTCAGGAATATGGATATTAAGTAGAATATGCTAAAAGGGACCCTAGATATGATGAAATAAATGGGAGACACTGTAGAAGATTTATGAACCAGTTGTTTATGTTTCCCAGTTTCTAAAGACACTATACCTATACGGTCCTTTGTGGTTTTGTCATATGTTGTAATAAGTGTGCTTCAATTTTGAAGTATTAACAATGTATGTAAAGTATGGGTCGTTATAGTTGGTATCAGAGGAAAGGTATAGTCAACCTTTGGAAACTAGGATGTGAAAGCCTTAGTAAGAACCCTAAGGATAAGTCTAAGCATAGAACACAATCTTAGTGTTTTAGAAATGGCCTTGAATAACCTAGGATAAGACCTTAAGCATGAAAATTTTATTCTTGAATTATGTGGTTTCCTATTATAATTAGTGTTGCTCACACTATTCTTCTTGGATTTAGTCAATGGCTGGAACCCGAAGGAACCGTGTTAATGCGGAATGCGATGGGCAATGCAATGATTGTCCCCCTGAGCAACCAAACGATATGGGAGCTGGAATGCAAAATCTTGTAGCCATGCTCACACAACTTTCTCAAGCTATGAATCATGCAGGATTTCCAAACGAACAAAGGAGGGAGCAACATTCTGTTGAATCCTTCATGAGGCAGCGTCCACCATCTTTCAGCGGGTCTACTGATCCATTAGTTGCTGAACAATGGATTAGTACTACTGAAAAGATATTTTCAGTTCTTCAATGTTCTGAGCATGATAAAGTCATCCTAGCAGTGTATCGTTTGGAAGGAGATGCTGATCAATGGTGGAATCTTGTTAAGAATACAAGGCAAAGGGATGAAATTGAGTCTATGGAATGGGACGAGTTCAAGAAATTATTTTTCAATAAGTACTTCCCTCGTATTCTCCGAACAAAGATGGAGAAAGAGTTCCTTGAACTGAAGCAAAGGGATGATGAATCTGTTGGTACCTATGAAGCAAATTTTACCAGACTTGCAAGGTACGCTTCTGGTATTATTATCCAACCTGAGAGTAAGATCGATCGATTCTTTAATGGCTTAAAACCAAGTCTTCGAAGGGCGTTAGCCATAAGGGACTTCAATAGCTACGAGGAAATCATTCGATGTGCTCTCAAAGTCGAGATGGAGATTGGAGTAACCCATCAGTCACATGGGTTTGATAAGAAGAGGAAGATGGAATTCAAAGAAAAATCTAAAGAGCACACGGAAAAGAAGATGAACTTTCCCTTATGCTCAAAGTGTGGAAAGAAACATGGAGGGAGTTGTCTTAAAGGGACAAGTAAATGTTTTAAATGTGGAAAGGAAGGTCATCGGGCATTTGAATGCCGTGATAATGGGAAGAAGATGTCTAATGATGCAAACAAAGGAAGGGATACACAGAATGAACCTGCTACACTTCAATGTTTCAAGTGCAAGGAGATGGGGCATTATGCCAATCAATGCCCAAATCCAAGGGTTGATGATGATGGTCGACGTCAACAAACTCTTAAGGCTAAAGAAAAAGGAAAGTCACATGCAATTTCTATCAGCGATGTGGAGTACGATAACGATGTGGTGAAAGGTATACTTACCATCCACTCTAAAGTAGCAAATGTTTTATTTGATTCTGGATCCACCCACTCTTTTATTTCTGAAAAATTTTCTAAGGGTATCACCGTATTACCTCAACAATTAGATGTTGAGTTAGCTGTGACAACACCTAATGGCACATCAATCGCATCAGAAGTTTATAATTCTTCTCCGATCGAAGTTTGTGGGAAAGTGCTTCCTGCAAATCTTGTGATCCTTCCTTTAGTGGAATTTGATGTGATTCTTGGCATGGATTGGATTTCTCTACATGGATCTCATATTAATTTCCAAAGAAGGGAAGTCACATTTCATATTCCAGATCAACCTACAATCGTCTATCAATGCAAGGATGAACATAACCTTCCAGTGGAAATTTCTTCCATCTTATGGGTATTGATTCCACTAAATGAAGGTTATTTATCTCAAATAGTTGGTGAGAAACTCACGATTAAGAATATGCCCATTGTACGGGAGTTTGATTATATCTTTCCGGAGGAATTACCGGGTCTTCCACCAAATCGTGAAGTTGAGTTTTCAATAGAACTCGTACCGGGTGCTTTGCCTATTTCACAGACACCTTATAGAATGGCCCCAATTGAGTTGCAGGAATTGAAGAAGCAACTCCAAGAGAATCTTGATAAGGGATTCATACGCCCTAGTGCGTCACCTTGGGGAGCACCTGTTCTATTTGTTAAGAAGAAATATGGATCAATGAGACTCTGCATTGATTATAGATAACTTAACAAGATCACTATCAAGAACAAATATCCTCTCCCACGCATTGATGACTTATTTGACCAACTACGCGGAGCTCAATACTTTTCCAAGATTGATCTTCGTTCAGGGTATCATCAATTAAGGGTCAAAAGGGAGGATATACCAAAGACGGCTTTCTGTACAAGGTATGGACACTATGAATTTATAGTGATGCCATTTGATCTTACTAATGCCCCTGCTATCTTCATGGATCTAATGAATAGAGTCTTTAGAGACTATCTTGATCAATTTGTGGTAGTCTTTATAGACGATATTCTTGTCTATTCAAAGAGCAAGGAAGAGCATGAAGATCACTTGAGAATTATATTGAAGACCCTGAGAAAGGAGAAGCTTTATGCCAAATTTACCAAGTGTGAATTTTGGCTTCAAAAAGTTGCATTTTTGGGTCACATAATCTCAAAAGAGGGGATATCTGTGGATCCAGCAAAAACAGAGGTTATCGAAAGATGGTCAAGACCAACAACAGTAACTGAGATCCGAAGTTTTCTTGGTTTGGCTGGTTATTATCGACGTTTTGTAAAAGATTTTTCACGATTATCTAATCCACTCACCAAGTTGACTCGGAAAGGAGTTAAGTTTGTCTGGACAGAGGAATGTGAAGAGAATTTCAAGGAGTTGAAAAGAAGGTTATCCAGCGCACCTGTGCTCACACTGCCTTGTAGTGGAGAAAGGTTTGTGATCTACAGTGATGCATCCAAGAAGGGATTGGGGTGTGTTCTTATGCAAAATGATATGGTGATAGCTTATGCCTCACGACAGTTGAAAATCCATGAGCAAAATTACCCAACACATGATTTGGAGTTGGCTGCAGTAATCTTTGCATTAAAGATTTGGAGGCATTACCTTTATGGTGAAAAGTGTGATATTTATACTGATCATAAAAGTTTAAAGTATATTTTCACACAAAAGGAGTTGAATATGCGTCAAAGAAGATGGTTGGAGCTGATTAAAGATTATGACTGCTCAATCCATTACCACCCTGGGAAAGCAAACAAGGTGGCAGATGCATTAAGTCGACAAGACCATGCTAGTTTATCCATGATGAGGATCACAAAAGATCCAATATTTATGGATTTACAAAGGATGGATCTTGGAATTATAATGGAAGGGGAAAAATCTTATCTTTCTCAAATGAATGTTCAACCATCTATACATGTGAAGATTAAAGAGGCACAGAAAGAAGATGTCGAGTTACAAAAGAAGGTGAGAAATGTTCCTGAATTCAACCTTGATTGTGATGGGATAATAAAGTTCAGGAATCGGGTTTGCGTTCCTCCCATCCCCGAATTAAAGAAAGAGCTGCTGGATGAGGCTCATAGTTCTTCATTCTCTATTCATCCTGGAAGCACGAAGATGTATAGGGACCTGAAAGAGTACTTCTGGTGGGATGGCATGAAAAGAGATGTTGCTGAATATGTCTCTCGATGCTTGGTTTGTCAACAAGTTAAAGCTGAGAGACAGAAGTCTAAGGGGATGTTACAACCATTACCCATACCCGAATGGAAATGGGAAAACATCACTATGGACTTTGTCACAGGACTTCCTAAAACATCCAAAGGCAATAATGCTATCTGGGTCATAGTTGATCGTCTTACAAAGTCTGCACACTTCATTGCTATTAGAGAGGATTTCTCTCTAGATCAGCTTGCCAGGATATATGTAAAGGAAGTGGTAAGATTGCATGGAGTACCACTTTCTATTATATCTGATCGAGATCCGAGATTTACCTCGAAGTTCTGGCGAAGTCTTCAGCATACTCTGGATACAGAGTTGAGTTTCAACACTGCTTATCATCCCCAGACAGACGGTCAGTCTGAGAGAACAATTCAAACCCTAGAAGATATGTTGAGAGCTTGCTCTATGGATTTCAAAGGAGGTTGGGATCAACACCTACCTTTGGTGGAATTTTCTTATAATAATAGCTTTCACTCCAGTATTCAGATGGCTCCTTATGAAGCTCTCTATGGAAAGAAATGCAGGACTCCAACTTGCTGGGATGAAGTTGGGGAAAGAAATCTATTAGGACCTGATCTCGTTGATGAAATGGCAGAAAAGGTCAGATCTATTCAACAACACATAAGAGCAGCTCAGAGTCGACAGAAAAGTTATGCCGACAACCGAAGAAAAGACCTAGAGTTTGAAGTGGGTGAAAAAGTGTTCTTACGAATATCTCCCTGGAAGAGGGTTATGAGATTTGGAAAGAAGGGGAAGTTGAGCCCTAGATATATCGGTCCTTTTGAAATACTGGATCGTGTTGGGAAGGTAGCTTACCGATTGGCGCTTCCACCGAATCTCTCTCAAGTTCACGATGTGTTCCACGTATCTCTCCTGAGAAAGTACATACCAGATCCTTCACATGTACTCAGCTCAGAAGTTGTACCGCTGGAGCAAGATCTTTCTTATGAAGAACAGCCGATAGAGATTCTGGATCGTAGCGAAAAAGTCCTAAGAAACAAGACCACTCACTTGGTGAAAGTTTTATGGAGGAACCACCAACTTGAAGAAGCTACATGGGAGCTTGAGAATATGATGAGGGAGAAGTATCCTCATTTGTTTGTTACAAAGTGATGAATTTCGAGGGCGAAATTCTTTTTAAGGGGGGTAGAATGTAACACCCGAGACTTTTATGTTATATAAATCATCAAAGGAATCTTTTTCTACACAACACTTGCTTGGCTTGCTTTGCACGCAATCGTGACGTTCCTCGATAGCTTGCGTCGTACGCAATACCGAGTTTCACTAAACAACAATATGCTATTAAAACTAGCCGTTATGAATAGTAATAACCACTTTTTAAAATTTTATAAATTTTATTTTTCAAAATGGACTTCATTTTTGGACTCAGAATAAAGAAATTATCCTAGGGTGAAATTTTGGTATTTTTCTGAAAACTTTCAATTTTTGATGAATAGTGAAACCACTAAGTGGTAGGTTAAAAACTGAATTTTGCATAAAACTTAATTTTACCGCTTCTGTGGATAGAATTTCGAAAATCCGAGAGACACGGTTAATATCAAGGACTAAAATGTGGTTCAATGAGATGAAAATAATTTTTTGGTGAATAGTAACTTTTTACTTTTTTTACCACGGTTAATAGTAAATAGGGTAACTAAGGGTAAATATGATATTAATATTACCCTAACACATGTCCTAATTCTATTTGACAAGTGTAATTCGACCAAAAACAAACTTAGGAATAAAATATGACCATTTAGGCCCACTTGGATTAGATTAGGACATTTATTATTAATTTATTTAAAGAAGGGTTAAAATAGTTAAAATCAATGTTTAATAAGTAAATAATTTTTAATATGGGGTTATACATAAGATAAATTCAATTTTAAATACTCATTAGAAAGCTAAAAAGATTTCCTACATGATGGTATTTTATTTGTAATTTTTAGACATCAAATAATTTAATTTATATGTGACACAAAGATGATGCAGTAATTATCTTATTAATGAAATATTGACAAAATTGATAATATAAATACCAAAATAAATGTAATTTGAGACTTTTTATGAATTCCACTAATTTTCTAGGTTACTATGATATATTAGTATTGATTTAATCAACTTGGTGCGAACATATAATTCTGTTATGACTTTCACAAAAATCATATATCAAATAGTGTCAAAATTGACACAAAATAGTTTTTAAATCAAATATTATATTATTAATTGTTATTTTATTCCTAAAAATCTAAGGTTCGGCCAAATGACTTAGATAAGGATATATATATTAATAATAAACAATTTGGGGTTCGTTTGGCATGTTATAGTAAGTGTATTAACCATATAGTGAAAGAAAACAAAAAGACACGGTAAAAGTTAAATTAATTAACTTAGAGTTAAATCTAATTGATAAGGTTAAAATAATACCCTAAACTTGTCTAAATCCTATTGGTTGATAGGATTCCGACCCATCCCCACTTTATCTTCGAAATAAGACCCTTTGGAACCATTATAAACCGATTTTGACTTTAATATAAAATAATATTTTGAGATATTCCTAAGGTGCCCCTCTCCTCCCTTATAAAAGGGCACCTCCTCCCCCTCCTCCTCACACCAATTTGAGCACTCAAGCTCGGCCAACCCCTGCCATTTTACCTTCTCCACTTCCCTAGAATAATCCTAGAGGTCCTGGTCTTCTCCAAAGACCAATATTAGTTCCTTAAGTGGAGGATTCAAAAAGGCGTTCCAAAGAAGAGGTAATATCCATTACCGATCTTTTCAATTTCTTTCTTCTTCAACTTCTTCTTCTTTAGTTGTTTCATGATAAAGTAATAACATCAGTATTACTTACATACTGATATGTTATTATAAATATGAAACAACCCTAATTCACCTTCTATCCATCCTACGGAAAAATGAAATCACCGCGCGTGCGTACGTACGGAATACCGTCTCCACGCCGTGGTGTAATCTATTTTCCACCATCACCTTACAAGGATGGGTATAATGGTGTAATCAGTAACTATATATGATTATTATTAAGTAATATTGATACTGAAATAATATATATATATATACTCCAATACAATTCCACGATCATAGGAACGATATCATCACTCGTGCGTACGTACGGAATACCGTCTCCACGATGTGATGCGACTCGTTCTACATGATCTTCATTTCATAATGATTATATAAATGAATTGAATGAATGAATATGGTATATACTACACTAATACCATTCTGGAAATGAATTATCTATAACCTAAAGATAAGAATAAGAATTTATTCGACAAAACACGCATAAGAACAAAAAGTTATAAAGACCCGAGTAACAAGTAACAATGAAATATTACTAACAAGAAGCTAATAATATGACCATATATGATCTCATATCAATATGTATGATTCTGGAATAAGTCAATAACATTATTTAAACCATTATACAGGAGCTTCGGACACGAACAAAGCAAATCGGACCTAAGGTAAGGGAAATATCACAATCTCATTTTTATCCGAGATTGTTTATTCGTAAGTATTTACTGGGGTGTATTTTATCATCCACATCCATGTTCCCTCAATATGTGATATTGTTTCCATCCACTTGAAATAGTTTAAATCCAATTTTACCCTTAGGTGAGTTTTTAGTAAAGAATATGGAAGGAATCTTTTGTCGTTTTTCCGTACGAGGTACTTTTTGACTTTTCCGAAAAAAGTACGAAGAATGTTTTTTTTAACTTATACGGCATGAATGGATTTTTAAAACATTACTTCAAAGAAGCTTCCTTTACAAGTTTTCAAGTTTATTTTTAATCAACTTCTTTATTTTAAAGTTGTATGACATGTTATGAAAGGAAAAATGTTTTTGAAGAAGAAAGGATATTTTCCTCAAGAATTCAATTCAAGTGTTTTATCAAAATTATTTTCCATCTAAGATAATAAAGGGTTCTGTTTCTATCCATATTTTTACATTGGTTTGACTATGTTGTGATGGAATTATGTTTATGAATTCCTTTATCATATATGAATTGATTTATGATGTCATGATGTTTCAAGAATCCCATTTTTGTTATATGTGTTATGCGATGATGTATGTTTTATGATTATGTGGCACACATAAGAATGGATTCATTATAAGATGGGTGGGACCTATATCTCCCTCCAATGCATTGGGTAATGATTTTATATCTCATGAGATAGACATGGCTGGAACGGAAGGTTATTTCGGTTCAGTGATACAGGACTGAAACGAGGAGTGAACTCGGTTCAGAAAGGGACTTTGTCCACTAAGATAGTCTTGGCAATGAGTCATGACTAACAAGAAATGATTTTCCATGATTATGTGTGCATGCCACAAAGATTCAAGTTTTATGTTATGATTATGGGGATATCATTTTCACTTCTATGATTTATTCCATGTTAAGATATTATGATCTCTTTTGCAGGTTTTTATTTTCAAAAAGATATGATATGATTTTTATTTCCTTTATTTGCTCTTGCTGAGCATTTGAGCTCACTCTTTTATGTTTTCTTTTCCCCAGGTCAGGAAGATGGATATTAAGTAGAATATGCTAAAAGGGACCCTAGATATGATGAAATAAATGGGAGACACTGTAGAAGATTTATGAACCAGTTGTTTATGTTTCCCAGTTTCTAAAGACACTATACCTATACGGTCCTTTGTGGTTTTGTCATATGTTGTAATAAGTGTGCTTCAATTTTGAATTATTAACAATGTATGTAAAGTATGGGTCGTTATAGGGCATGTGTGAGTTAGGGTATGGATACTCTTTTTTAAATTCTTATTTTCCCACTGGATCTTGACCTCTTTATTAAAAGGTTCACTTCATTTTACCATTAGTGTTTATACTGGTCTTATCATTTCCAACATTATCTGATGATGATGCATATAATGAAAAGTAGGAATGAAAGAACAAAAAAAATATTATTACTTGGTTTACCCTCACTGGGTAACATCCAGAGAGCATATAATGACAATTTTCCAATGTAACAAATCTATTAAGTCTCACTGCCAATACATGGTTTGGGCTATATCACTTCTATGCCTAAGATCACTAAATTTAAAATGTTTTAGGGTCATCTCACTACTTTCCCAAGGTTCATCCCCTAAGTCTGTTTCTATAGATCACTGATGGTGGAAAGGATCACCTACTTCCTCTTCATTTTATCACTTATCTAGAAAGGATCCACACAAAATTTATAGACTTGTAGGTCCCTTAATTATCAATAATTAATGTATCTTCAATTTTAGGTAGTTTCTCTATTGATGTTGTTTCTAGTATTCTCCTTCACTTTTATAAAAACACCAAGATGCAACACTTCCACTTTTTAGAAAACTGTAACAAACTTCTTTTTGGTGTAGAAATAAAAATTACATCATATTTCGAAATATATTAATGATATCCCCAACCATCCTTTCACTACCTTGAATGTAGTACTGAACAAACTACTTCTTTAAATATGGCATAATGATGCAGATCCTATTTCTATTATTCTTCATAATTTAGATAGGATAATGATAGTGTTTAATGGGTAATCTTAGAATGTATCTCCTTGCATGATAACCTCATAATATTTTTACATGTAAGTGTTCTTTGAATTCTTATTTTCACCTTATAGATGAAATACACTTTTATGTGTATTGTTAGTTTGTAGAAATTGATTTTGTGAACTATTTTAATCCCTTTGTGAACTATCTTTCATCCACTATGAACTATCATGAATCCTCCATGAAATATATTACATCATCTGAAAATAGTCATATATACCCCACAAAATGTCTTGAATCCTCAGTGAACTATATTTCACCATATGGACTGAGTGCTTCACGGATAACCTTTTCTTCAAGGGATGCCTCTTATTTGAATATGGCTTGATGCCTGGTGAACAAATGATGCTTCATAGAATACCTCTATTTTTTGGTTCCTTTTTCTTTTGTGAGATAGAGAGCCCCACAAACCCCTTATGTGAACTATCTTTATAGACAATATTTTATGGAATTATCCCATGTGAACTACTTATCCTTTGAGGAATCCTTCATGTCAAACTACTTCAGACCTACCTAAATTCTTCAAGTGATTATTCCTCTAATAAAATTCACTCATAGAAATAATTTGATTAGGTTCCTTTATATAGAAAAATAAATCTAAAAAAACACACTAATCACAAATACCCTAAACTATGATGTGGGAAAACCTTCACCATGAACTGCTATGTTGTCCATATAGCAACTTAATCTTTTGTAGTATTTTTAAATGAAACCCCTTTGAGGATATTTAAATAACTTCCTCAAATCAAAGAATAATGATCCTCCTATGACTATGCTTCATAGTCGACTAACTATTATTTTTGTTCTACAAAACTTACTTCGAGGTCCACAAACTGCATTCCAAGAAATACTTGCTATGAAATCCACAAACTTTGATTCACAGTCTATGAACTACACTTCACAGTCCGTGAACTAAATTATATGAACTCATTTGTGGAAAAACATATTTTCTATAGAAAACTAATGATTTTGAGTCCAAAAAATTTGAAAAACACTAAGAAACTATTCAACCTTAAATGCATCTACTTGGGAAACAACAACCATACTGATTCACATTCATTTGGATTTGTTAACAAACTCAATCACCCTAAAACACCAAGGTGTCACCTTGAGGGATTTGTTCCCAAAAATATTCCCCTTTGGGTTTGTTGAAAACTCTTCAAATTTTAATAAATCATTAATACTTCTTCAATATTCTACCAAAATTTTCTTCTAAATATTTAGATAGAGATCAATGATTTACTCAACACACACTCCAATCCCACATAATCATTGTTGGGCATGAGAAACAATAGTAGAATGTTAATTTCATCAATGAATCACTTCATTTAAAAAACTCTTAGTAGATTTCATCATAGGACCCATATATCATGATATATAAAATTTTATTGATCACCTTTAGCATCATAAGATTTAAAAAACACCCAACTTTAGTTCTCCCCCAATCATCTTCTCCCCTTTCTTGATTAATACATTTATCCCTTTTTTGGCCACAATTTCTTCCCCTTTGTGAACAAACCTGAAGGTTAATCCATTGTGGTATACAATAGGGTAAGGAACACATATCAACACATTTTGTAAAATCACATCATACCTCTAGGATAGGGGTCCCACATCCACACTCATTCAAGTGTGGGGAGTTAATTGAACTCCAAGATCCAATAAATACCTCACAAACACCTCTTTGGACAAGGTATTCATTATAATTTTTTTATCTTGTAGTTCATTAGGCACACAATCTAACTTCCAAAGACTATGATACACATTATTCCTGATTTAGTGAAATTTTATTTCAATGTTCTTTTTCATTGAGGGGTGGACTATATTTTTTCAAAGATTTATAGAACATGAATTATCATAATGAATAATAATAATAAACATCACTTAAATATACCCTTTATCATATAATGAAATCGAGGATACCTTTATCTACAAATTTACGTTCCATTATTTTATTATCTCTTTTCATCTAAAGTTTTAAAATGCACAAAATCATGGGGGGAACAAATTATTCTTTTATCTTCTGAAATCCAGATAAAGGGAATTTATTATACCCTTTGGTTATGTACTTCCTCATACTACATGAGATGCCATATGTTGACATTAAAACCCCACCAAGCCATGTTAACAGTATGCATTTTCAATTTTCATCCATTTATCAAATTCAGGTTGTAACTTTGATTCTTTTATCACTTTTCAATATTTGAGTCTCATTATCCTTTATAGATGCACACTACTGTAAGATTTTCATAAAGTGTAATTACTAATTGTAACTGAGTCATTTATAGATACTCTAACAACAATTAGTAAGAACTATTTATAAGAAACAAGAGTTTAGTCCCATAAAATTCAATGTTTTTCATGTCACCAACTTAAATACATATATTCTAACAGTACGACTTCCCTCAATTCTATAGAGGACTCTCTTATCAAATGAGGTGATATCACACCATGTTATTGTCACCATAACTTCTTGAAAAACATAAAATTTATAATGATTCAAATAATTAGTACCTAATATTAGATAATATCATATGTGTGGTTACTCATTGGATTGGGAAGACCAATTATTGGAAACACTAGAAATATTTTCTCATAGTTTCTTGGTATCCTTAAAATAGTCAACTAATACCACATTATTAGTAAATATATATAGTCATGGAATACATGAATGTTTATTATTCTCACCCCATCTATCTTCTTGATGTTAGAAAACATAAAATCTAATCTTTTCAATCTGATTGAGACCATATTTATGTGATTAGGAGATATACCCCCCTATAATATCTAACTCTTCCTATTGTTAGGATCTCTATTAACACAAAAACAATCTTCTTCTTCGACATAATTTCTTCATAAGTGAATACTGTTTTGAGAAACTTATCCAGGTTAAAATCATTACCTAGATTCATCATCCTTAAATAATATTTTTAGTGGGTGAGCATACCCCTTAATAATGATATTGAAACAAAAATTCTATTCCCAATGAGTTGGATATCCATTTAAGAAATGAGAAATAAAGTTAATAATACCATCACTATCCACGTCACTCAAATAAGTCCATAAATATAAATAATTTAATAACCATTAACTTCTTTTAATGATTTTTTCTAGATTTTTTCCTTATCTATAGTAACTAATTTGAATCAGTTGACATTATGGAGCACATAACATCACCACTTTTCATATTTTGATGAAACTTGCCCTTATATTGTATCTAACATAAAACATGACACACATGAACATTAGTTAATAGTATTTAAACACATAGGGACAAAGGAATGTTTATAATCCTTAAGAAGTGAATTTTGGTCAATCTTGATGTACCAACCCTTTGATAGTTTCTTATAAAGCAATGTACTATTTTTATTCTTTTTACAACTACCTGAACAAATTTAAATGTTTTGGACATATGAATAAACATTATTTACCCACATACTATGTCTTCTTATTATATTTAGGTTTTATAGTCTTGGTTTTTTCACAATTTGTTTCTTATACCCATTATTATAAATTACCTTCTTTGACTATCCACTAATATTCCATTTTTCATGACTCTTTATATGAGTATTAATCTATTCAGAGGTAATATTGTCTTGATTTTTCCTCCATTAGAGGGATATATCCCTTTCCTTCACTTACTACCATGTGGAATGATATGGGAATTTATCAAGGAATTATTTATTCATTTTTCTTTTTTTAGTTATTTGAATCGCGCCACCCTTTCTTGATGGGGTTCAGTATTCCACTGAATTTAGATTCTTCTTAATCAAAAATAGAACATATCCTCCCTATTTTATTCAAGGTTAGTTTATATTCATTCCAATAGTGATTTTGTGAGTATAATAGAGGAAGAGATTTTTACACCTTTTGTTTAGATCTTTTTGATTCCATTGAGGTTACAAACACATTTTTTCTATTTATCATGTTGTATTATGATATAGGTTTTTTCATTACACACTACCAGAGAAAGTGGTATCCTTCTTGGTACACATTCCTTCACCTAATTATTCTTGCTGTAATGTCTTGCCCAATTCCCATGGTTAGAACATATAAAACACATTCCATTAAATACATAACTCATTTCATAATTCCTCGGATGATATGTTGATGAATCTAGTGTTATTCTTATAATATTGAGCCCTCAAGATTCTTGAGACATACTCATGGTGTATCCCTATCTTCCAAAATAATAGCATTTGATGTGTAATTTCTTTTTAAAGACACTTATTTTAGATTTATTAATAATATTTTCCGTAATCTCATATTTATAAATATTTATTTCTTCATAGAATGAAATATATTCCAAATCCATAACACAAAAAAGTTATTGTATGACCATGAATTCCATTGAAATATCACATATTGTTATTAATTAATGTAAAATCCTTTTTAGTCTGATCTTTAACACCTAATTTTTTAACCATTTATATAATTATTCGTAGATCTATTCTTATCATGAATGGGATATGGTTCATCATATCCAATATCGATTTTCCCCAAACTATATAGTCATTGGGATGAGACAATAATTTCATGTTTTTCCTCTAAATTTTCATGTTTTTTTTAATTTCATTATTACATTCTGAATTGATGTCAATTAATAATTGAAAATAATCCTTAAATTTGTGATATGCATTGGTATTATATTTCCCCACTTCTTTCCTGACTGGATTTATCTCTTCTATAAATTATTTAATCTTCTCATCCATTAATTCAAGTTGCGCATTAGGTTTTCTCTTCAGATTGTTCCCTCTAGTCACCTTATCTTTCATTTCTCAAGAGATATTACACATCATTTCATATTTTACTTATATTTTATAATTTTTATGAGAAATTAAATCATTACATCATTAATTATCCTATATCATCCTTTTCTTATCTTAATATAGTTCAGATAAGTGTTTAGAAAGATCATCCTTTTTTTCTTTCAAATTTTGAATTTTATGTAAGTCGATATTATTTCCCATTACCTTACCTTTGAGTTTTTCATTCTCTTCAACTTGGGAATAATTCCTCTCTCTTATATCTGTGGCCACTTCAAAAATTTTATTATTTAATCCTTTTATCATATTGACTACAATTTCTAGTATTTGGATACAAATATATTTATGTTTAATTTCTTTATCCAATTTCTGATCTAATTTCTTTGATTCATGGATAACATATCCTTTTTTTCTTCTAGGTGTTTCTTCATATTTAGTATTTTTAACATCACATGCAATATAGGGTTATTCACTCATTACTACAGTATCAATGAGTGAGTAAATGTTTCCACTGTATGATTCATAGAGACCATTATTCAGTACACTATATATTCCTTCAACTAAATCACACACTTTCTAAATACACTTCCACACTATGTAATACAACCAAACTTCTACTTCTTCATTGAATTTATACCATTTTCCTTGGAACTTCAAGATAAGAGAAAAACATAAATGTTAATTTCAACAATAATCTAAACCAAACCTATGAAAAAAATAAGATAAAAGAAACCAATGCTCTAATACAAATTGTTATGTCCAAAAGGTTCCTAAAGACCTTGAGAGGGGGGATGAATCAGAGTATGGATATTCTTTTTGAATTCATTCCCATCTCACTAGATATTTACCTCTTTATTATAAGGGTCACTATGTTTTCTTGTTAGTGATTATTTTTATCTTATCCTTTCCAACTATAAGTGATGATGATGCATAGAAATTAGTGCAGGAAAGAAAGAGAATAGATAAAAATATTTTAAATTGGTTCACACTTGTTAGGATTCATCCAAGGAACATAAAAAAATTTGATGTAAAAAATCCACTAATTCTAACTTCTAATATATACTTCTAAATAGATCAATTATTTTGCTAGGATCGCTACATTTACAAAGTTTTTGGTTCAACTCACTACTTTTCCAAGGTTAACTCCCTAATTCTCTTTCTAGGTATCACTACTGATGGAAATGATCACCTTATTCTTCTTCCTTTTCTCACTAATCTATAAAGGATCCACAAATAGTAAATGGACATGTAGGTCCCTTCATTTTACAAAATGAATGAATTTTAAGCTATAGTTAGATGCTCTATGGATGTTATTTGTAGGATGCACCTTCACTTTTGTGAAGACTCCTAGATATAGAACTTACACTTTCTTGAAAACTAAAATGGACTTCTCTTTATTGCAGAAATATAAATTAACTTATATTTGGAATGATCTTCCAGAGATTCCAAGTATTCCTCTCACTGTATTGAATATAGAAGTGAAAAAACTCATTCTGTAAATATAGTTTGTTGATGAAAATACTTTTTATCCTTATTATTTATAATAATTTCGATATAAAAATCATATTATTCACTGGTTAATCCTGAAATGTATATCCATACACAAGAATCTTAGAATAGTTTCACATGTAAGTGTTCCATAAATTTTTGTTTTCACCTTGTGGATATAATACAATTTTCTGCATATTTTTAGTTTCCTATAATTACTTTAGCTAACTATTTTAGTCCCTCCATGCACTCTCCTGCATCCTCCCTGAATATTTATTCATCCACTATGAACTATATTTCATCCTATATCAACATTCTTAATTACACAGTAAACTGTCTTGAATCCTAAATAATCTAAATTGCACCGTGTGGCATGAGTAATTTGTGGAAAACATTTTCTTTGCAGGATGCCTCTAGTTGATGGATGGTTTGATGCCTCACAAACCACTAATAATTCATAGAACAACTCTACTTAGTTTCTCCTTTTCATTTGCAAGCTACAAAACCCTGAAAGCCCCTACTAATAACTGACTTTGTAGACTATCCTTCATGGAATTATCCCTTGTGAACTACTTCTCCTTCATAAAATACTTCCTTGTGAACTACTTTAGACATACCTTAATTATTACAACAATAATTTATCTAATAAAATTTTATCTACTAAATACTTTTATTAAGGTCCTCTATATAGGAAAATAAAACCCAAAGAACCCACTAATAAAAAAAACCTTAAACATCAATACGGGACAACCTTCACTGCGAACTGTTATGTGGTCTGTATAACCCCTTAATCCATTGAGGTTACCATTGTATTCTACAAACTACAAACATTTTTAGCTTCTTAAATCACCACCTAAATTCTGAAAGTGATGATTATCCCACATCCATGCTTCATATTCTACAAATTATAATTCACGGTATATGATCTATGATTCACATTCATGTACTGCATTCTGTGAACTCCATGTATCACGATCTGATAACTGTTATTCATAGTCCATGAACTACGCTTCAAAATGTATGAACTAAATTCCATGAACATCTTTGTGGAAAACCTTAAATTTCCATAAAACAAACTTCTGATTTTGAGGCCCAAATATTTGGAAACCCCTAGGAAATTGTGCCACCATAAAAATATATTCTTTGGAAACACTGACAATAATTATTAATAGCCATTTGGATTTTTGGGTTACGACCCATCCCCCAGGGCCCATGTCGCGACAACCCCAAACCTTCCTCCCAAAGGCCATGGGATGGTGACTAATGCTAAAGGCATTATATTACATGTGGGAGGCATTAGATGAGTACCTGTGTAGACACACACTCATAACCCCAGCACACAATGTTGAAAAGAAAAAACATGCATTCTACCAAGACAACCACTGAGTGTAAAATAGTACAAGCTAAAAGTAAAGGGGCCAAAATACAAGCCCAACAAAGACAAGATGAAACAAGAAAGTGAAAAGTTTTCTGTAAATCCATTCATTGAAAACCCTACCTGAAGTGTTGGTATAGAGTAGCTTTCAGAAGCTTTAGGAGTACACATCGCCTGTCTAATATCATCGGTAACCTCATAGTACTAGACCACCAAGGTCTTTGTTAAAGATTCGATCGTCTACACAAGACACAACACGTGCAGGAAAAGCCCGTACATGGGTGAGTAACACAAAAATTAGTAGAGACCCAAAACCACAAAAAAATATCACAAAGTTATAGTACACATTAAACAATTGATAGATCACATAGTTATAACCTAAAGTATAAGAAGCAAGATTATTAGTTGTAAAGCAAGACCATTATGTATAGCTGAGGGACTCATCCCTAATGAGTCACTAAGGTCTTATCGTCTGTCGGGCCACTGAGGTTCACTCGAATACCTCTTGTTTGCCTGAACACTGATGTCACCTCATATACTTCTCGTCTTCTAGGCTGTTATGGTATTCTCAGATACTACTCGTCTGTTGGGCCACCGAAGTCTACTCAGCAACTCATCTATAGGGCCCCTGAGGCCTACTCAGCTACTCGTATGCAGGGCCATTTAGGTCCTCTCATGTACTCATTTTTCGAGACACTGAGTTCTTCTCACCTACTAATTTTTTGGGTCACTGAGTTCTGATCGACTACACACTAAGGACCACTCGTCACTTCCTTCTCTTCATAACCAGTAGCATGATTTCCACTCGTAGCACGCTTGATTCTAAGAGAATCTACTCCTCAAGAAATTGTTCATATTTCTATATCCATATAAACTCATTTGGATTATGTCAAAATGAAAACCTCATCATGAGGGTCCCAATTCCATAATTGGATCATTAATCAGACGTACGATTTAAAAGTTATGACTATTTTAGTTAAAAAGAACCGGTTGGGTATGGGTCTCGACTAGAGGTTCATTGAATCGACTCGGGTCTGACTGGACATGGGCCTTGCCAGACCCAGATCTAACCCGGCCCACTAGGCTCTGAGTCCGTCCCACTAGGGTAGCCTGACCAACTAGGGCATCCTGATTGGGCGGGTAGGTCTGGTCGGCCCGGGATGCGGTCTAACCGGACAGTAGCCCCAAACCATGTGACACGACATGGTCCCCGAGTCCGTGTGCACCATTGCCACTGGCCATTGCCGACAGCCTATTCCACCACCTATGGCCAATGCTGAGAGCCACCTTGCTACCATGAAATGCCCTCAGCGTGCGCCGTCTCCCACACGTGGCCATTGTCGCAAGCAATCGAGTCTACTCTGGTGGTCCATATTTCAATTGATAAGCATATTTTGGATGCTCAGATTATCTTTTTCCCTACTACAACCTGAAATTCATCTCACTATCAACCTGGGGGTTCATTCACGAAGAACACAAAAACACCCAAAATAAAGGGATCTGGTCCTTATTTGTGTCATCTTGATTCCTCTACGTTATAATAAAAGGGAGAATATTATCCCTTCGAGTCCATGATAAACAATTTCACACCTCAACAACAAACAACCCACAAACAAACATATTAGTAGGTTGATCCACATTTTTTGTTTTAAAAATAAATAATGGGAAACAATTTCACAAAGAATAACCCAAACCTTAAGGTTTGATCGTTCGTTGGTGAAGAAGGCGCCATTGTAGTTATTTATTCCTTGATTCATAGCCTGCCGTTGTTGTTGGAGATCCTTTGAAGGATGTAAGAATGGAAGGAGGATGGTTCTCTTCATCATAGGCGATTCATCGATCATCTCCCACCAACACTAAATCTCCACGTTCATAGAAAATAAATTGTTCCCACCATCCCGTATTCTATTAACCTATTAAATAAGGAAAACATGTTTTAGCATTTCTGTTATGCTGCGTCGCAACATCAATAAACTAGTTCATTTATGAAACAACATATTCTGTTATGCTGCAATGAAGTTAAAAATTCTAATTATGTAAAATAAAATATTATTTTGTTTACTTAAGAAAATTATTCTATTAAATTTTTATTAAATGTATGAAAATTAACTTCTTCCCTCAACCAACTCTATTTGAGGTTATGATTATTCATAGATAAATTTTTCTTTTCAGACGCAACACTACCCTCATAATTTTAATTTGGGTACCCTTTTAGAATATTCAAAAACCGTTCATGTGAGCTATTTTAAAAAAATTTAAAAAAGTTCAAACACTTATTATGAGCTTACTAGGGCTCGTAATCAAGTTTCTTCCGAGCCCTGGTCTCTATAAAATCCCATATAATTTGAAAAAAATAAAATGGAATTTCTGGGCATTTCATTAACCCCAATTTTATGGATTTATGTCCTCATAAGCCAAAAAATGACTAAAAAATAAATGGGGTACTGATCCCGGATCCGAGCCTCCCGCTCCCAAGTTCTCTCATGAAGAGTCTCGTGAAACCACCTGATGCGCACAAGAGGAATCCATCATCCACGAAGGAATCACTCCTATTAATCATCAACCTCTACCAGAAACTATGCAAACATCTCCCCATCATCGATGTCCAACTCACCCCAGTCAATGACGTATGATGGATCATTCCTGTATCTCCTCAAATATGATACATGGAATACATTTTTCACCTGGTGCATCTGTGGGGGGGGGGGATATATAAAGCAATCCACCTCTCCAACTCTACTCAGAATCTGATAAGGGCCAATAAATCATATATATAGCTTTCCACCCCAGTCAAATCTCTATCATCCTCATCGGGGTGAGACCTGGAGGAACAAATTGTCTCCCTCCTCGAACTCCAAGGGCCTCCTCCTCCTGTCATCATAAGATTTTTATTCTTTTATGTGCTGTACTAATCTGCTTATAGATAACCTGCACCTTCTCAGTGGTAGCCCATACCAACTCTGGACCCATGAGCGCTGATTCCTGTGGGTATGTCCAGCATAATAGTGATCTTCATGGTCACTCATATAATTCCTAGAACAGTTCCATACCAATGGTGGAGTGTTTTCTGTTGTGGTATAAAAACTACACCTCTGGTAGGTGATCCTCCAAACTATGACCGAAGTATATGATACAATCATGAAGCATGTCCCCTAGAAGGTGGATAGTCCTATCCATCTGACCATCTGTCTGAGGGTGGAAAGCTGTGCTCAAGAGAAGATGTGTCCTGAATACCTCCTGTAATACCCTCAACAAAAGGGATGTAAACTGTGTGTCTTGGTCCAAGACTATCGTCGATTGGAACCTATGGAGATGAAATATCTCTTACACATAGAGGCGTCCCATGCTCTCTACTGAACTCTACTCCTGGATGGGTAGGAAGTGGGTCGACTTGGTGAGTTACTCAATAATCACCTAGATGGTATCATGACCATGGTTGTACAAGGTAAACATATCATGAAGTTAATAAATATACCATCCCACTTCCTCTTCGACACCTCAAGTGGATGAGTCAGACCTGAAGTATCTTAATTCTCTTCCATCACTTGTTAACAAGTGAGGCACTGAGAAATGAACACCACCACTATCTTCTTCACCCCCGACCACCAGCATTGACATCAGAGGTCTTGGTGCATCTTCTCCACTACTAGATGTACCGCCAAATGGGAGGTGTGGAACTCTATGAGAACCTCCCCACTTGATGCCACTGACACCATGGTGCATTTTCTAAAATGTATGGAATGATCCCTACCTATCAAATATCCATCAGAATCTTGTCATGAGAACAAATGAGCACATCGTAACTCATAGTATAAATACACAATATATGACTCCCTAACTCACTGTAAGAGTGGGGGAGTGATAGTAATCTAATAATGATAAGATTCTCCATCATCATCCATGAAGGATATCTACATCGTAACTAAATACTCTGACGCCTCACTCAGAAACTACAAACTGTATCTCTGGATGAGTGGGTCCGCTACCACATTCTTCTTCCTAGGAGTATAGAATATATCAAATTCATAGTCCTGAAAGAAATATAGATACTATTTATTCCTAAATTTTATGTCTTTCTGGGAGAAGATATACCTGAGAATTTTGTGGTTGGAGTAGATGGTAAACTGCTTACCCATCAAGTAGTGTCGCCACATCTTCAAAGAAAAGACCACTACTGCTATCTCCAGGTCATGGGTCAAGTAGTTCTACTTGTGATGACTCAATTGTCATGAAATGTAGGAGATCACTTATTTCTCCATCATTAGGACATAGCCCAACAATGTATCTGATGCATCGTAGAAAACTACATACCCAATGCCCTAATTTGGTAGTCTCAAGATGGGGGAACTCGTCATTCTCTGCCACATCTCCTACAATATCTACTGGAACTTCTTTGTCCACATAAAGGGTTGTCACTTCCATGTTAAAGCTAATAAGGGTTCCACTACATTGGAAAAGTTGGGCACGACCTTCGGTAGTACCCAACTAAACCCATGAATCTTTGTACCTCGGTCACGCTCATTGGTCACTCCCAAACAAGCACGGATTCTATATTTTTTTGATCTACTGCATCTACAACCCCCAAATTGATGTTTCATAAGAAGTGTACCTCCCAAATCCAAAAAAAAACACCTCGATATCTTCCCATAAATCTGGTCCTCTTAGAATGTATCCAGGACTATCTGCAGGTGTGTAGCATGCTCCCCCTCAGACGCTGAGTATACCTAGATGTAATCAATGAAGACCACAAAAAACTGATCAAGTTAAGGGTAGAAGATCCAATTCATGAGTCCCATGAATATTTATATAACATTTGTCACTTGGGAAGTAATCACCAAGAAATCATAGTGTCCATAACGACATCTAATGATATTCTTCGATACATCCTCATCCCATAAACGTAGCTGATGATAGCCCGGTCTAAGGTTTATCTTCAAGAACCAGCTCTCTCCCTTCAGTTGATAGGAGTGGTCATCAATCCTTAGCAGTATATACTTGTTCTTTATGATCCACTGGTTTAGGTGCTATAAATAAATGAACATCCTCAAACTCTCATCTGACTTCTTGGAAAACAAAACTGGGGATACCCACGGTGAAAAGCAGGGTCTCTAGAAACCCTTCTCTTGCAAATCCTCCAACTATACCCTCAACTCACAAAGATCTAGGGGATCCATCTAATATATTGGTGTAGATATCAGTGTCGTCCTAGGGTACAAATCAATGCATAAGTATGACTCTCTGTGAGGAGGTAATCTCGAAACATCCTTAGGAAATATGTCTTCATACTCGTCCATCACTATAGGAAAGTGAGGACTCTTCTCATCCACCATACAAAGGGAAGATCTATCAAATTGGTGAGTTATTGGTTTCACCCACCTCCAAGAAAGTCCGTAATATTCTAAAAAGGCACCCTTAACCTTAGGTAAGGAAAACCTGGTCTCATCCTCATAGAAACACCATACTTTGCATCTAAAGTAGTAGATCTAGGCATGAATGGTGGATAAATAGTCCATACCTAGGATTATGTCGTAAAGACTCGTCACCACTACTCGGAGATCCCATACAAATATCGTGGCTTCTATAGTAATCTCACACTACTGGCACCGATGTGTAATCATTGAATCCCCATCCATTGGAGTCTCTAACCATCCGGATTGAGTCAACAACTCCACCGAAACTTTCGAGCCCCAAACAAGGTCTATGGTAACGAATGAGTGACTGAAACCCTTGACTATAAAAATTTAACTAAGGGGTAGAATACATAGATCGTACCTCTAGTCATCTCTAGAGAACTATGGGCATATCCCTCCATTGATTTTAGCTGGCCTCATCCCCTTCCACTAGTTCCCATAGCCTGTGGTGGACCACCTGGGGGTGGTGGTGGTACCACATATAACTTTCATCCATAATCTTATGCTATATTGGATCCTCTACCATGTCCTCTATCCTGAGGTCCACCTCACTCGAACCTATTACTCTGTTGAAGCAGTCCCTCGACCATCTGTAAGTCGTCTAGGAAGCGATTCCGAAAATCACAAGCCATGTGCCCCTGCCCACCGCATGAGTAGCACACCCTGCCCCTCTGACGACTCCCTCCTCCCTGGGGGTCTTGTACCACCGATCTTTCATCCTAAGTCCATCCCTATAAATTGGTCACTCTCTAGGCTCCCATGTCTATTTCCTTATACCAATAGCTGAAGACTCTATCTTCTAGGGTTTCTGGTAGCTCATGTTGTTAGAGCCTACGCCACCAACAAGCTCTCCATGAGTAGGGCTCGCACCAGCCCCCAGCCTGAGTAGGGATACTCTATGATTCCATGGAAACCTTGGTCTCCCAGCGTATTCTCTACTTAATGGATAGATCCATGAATAATTGATCTTACACCATGTCTGTGGAGTAGCAAGAAAGATTAGTGAGTCTCATTGAGTACTTTTCTATAGTCATGCCACCCTGTTGTAGGCACAGTAGCTCTTGTATGGGAACTGAGCACAACATCACTAGAAATAAATCCTCTCTAAAGAGGTGCTCAATATATGTATAGGTGAGGGTCAAATAATTGTGTGTTTTGATCTTCAAGCACCACCATCTCTCTACCGGGCCCTGAAGAAGGCTTGCGGCTAAGATCGCCATCTGTTCGAGAGGAATGCTCACAAGACGGAAGACTTGCCTAACTCCCTCAAGCTAATCCTATAACACATGAGGGTCAGTATCACCCATGAACCTGAGAGGTATATTCCTTTGTATTTTTTTTCAAGGCACTAAGCCTATGTGAATCCTCTACCGGTATCACCAGTAGAAACTATTAACCAATAGGTGGTGGCAACGCTGGTGCACCTCCCAATGGGGTCATCTCCGTTATTGGTCCCTATTCTGATTCCCCATAAATGGGCATACCATCCTCATGGAAACATAGTAGAACCCCCATTGGATGTATGTGCGGCAACATCCATAAATAGATCAAGATGAACCATGGTCAATAAGTTATACCTGGTGATCTTACTCGAGAAGGACATGAGGAAACACCCAAAATAATATATGATTCATGAAACCATTAGTATCATTTACTAAGTAAAAAATTTGAATCTTGGGTCATGGTGTATGGATACGTCGGCCTCCGCACCAACACTAGACTCCCATATCCAGAAAGTCAAACTCCAAACATATAACCCAGTTTTATTAAAAAACCTACAGACTCAATTTTTAATGTATGGCCGACCAACTATGGTACCAATTTTTCACGAACCATCCCCTAGGGATCCTGCCGCGACTACCCCAAAGCCCACCTTCTAAAGGCCAGGGGCCAGAGACTACTACTAATGGAATTATCTTACAAGTGGGATGCATTAACTAAGTACCTGTACACAAGTACACTCACAACCCTAACCCACAATGCAGAGAAGGAAAAACATGCATTCCACTAAGACAACCATTGAGTGTAAAACAATATAAGATGAAAGTAAATGGGCCAAAATACAAGCACAAAAAAGACAAGATGAAGACAAGAAAAAACAATTTCCTTTGTAAATCTGTCCACAAAAAACGCTACATGAGGGGTAGGTGTAGAGTAGCTGTTGGAAGCCGTAGGAGTATACCTCGCCTGTCTGATATCACCAGGCACCGCCTGGTCCTAGACCCCCCAAGTTCTATGTCTAAGTATCAATCCTCTGCACAAGACACGACACGTGCAGGTGAATCCCATAAATGGGTGAGTAACACAATACTATGTAGGGACCCCAAACCACAAAGAAATACCATAATGGAAATGTACACCTGAAGCAGTGGATATCTCACACAGGTATAAACTAAAGTATAGGAAGAAATATTATTAGTTGTAATGCTGGATCATCTTGTACCGCTGTGGGACTCATCCCCGATGAGTCACTGAAGTCTGCTCATTTCTAGAGCCACTGACTTCTACTCAGCAACTGATCATCTTTCAGACCACTGAAGTCTACTCAGATAATGCTCGTATGTCAGGCCACTAAGGTCTGCTCGGTTACTACTCGTCTGTCAGGCCACTGAGGATCACTCAGCTACTCATCGACCTGGCCACTAAGGGACACTCGACCACTCGTCTTCTGGGCCACTGTGGTCTGCTTAGTTAATTTTATGTCAGGCCACTAAGGTTTTCTCGGCAACTCGTTTGTTAGGCCACTAAGGTCCACTCAAATACCCATTGAGGTCCACTCATCACTTCTTTGTCATCATAGCCAGTCGCGGTTAGACCGACACAAATTGAAGGGCCATGAGTCTGGCCCACTAGGGTGCCCCGGATCACTAAGGTGGCTTGACCTGTTGGGATGCTCTGCCCAATGGGGCGGGTTGGTCCAGTCTGCTCTGGATGCGGTGGGCGTCGTGTCCCACCCGTGACAGTTGTCGTCGGTCCCCGTCATGGTTCTGATCGATCGTGTCCTCTGGCTATGTGATGCATAAAGATCACTACATCCACATTCATATCTATTACCGACCATTTCCCACAACACATTCCACAACCCTCTTCTTATGTCGTGGGCCACCTCGTTGTTGCGACGTTCCATCAGCACATGTCGCGTCCTACACGCGGCCACCATTGTGTGCCGTCGGGTCTGCTCTGGTGGTCTGTTTTATGATCCACGATCATATTTCAGATCCTCAGATCATCTTCATCCTTGCTATGGACTCAATGTATTCTCATCGTTAACTTGGGGGTTTTGTCATGGAGAACACATGAACACCCACAACGGAGGGATCTATGAATTTTTTATGTCGGCCCAATTCATCCGTGCTAGAATAAAAGGTAGGATATTAACACTAAATTTTTATCCCTTTGATCCCATGATAAACAATTCCACCCCACAAAAACAAATGATCTGTGGATTAACCTGTTAGTGGGTTGATCCATGTTCTTTGTTTTATAAAGAATAAACATGAAACAATTTCACAAATAAGAAACTCTACCTCAAGGTTGGATTGTTTGTTGGAGAAGAAAACACTATTTTTGTTCTTCTTTGATTGATTTTCAGTTCACCGTTATTGTTGGAAATCCTTCTAAGGATGGGATAATGGAGGAAGGATGGTCCTCTCCATTATAGGTTATTCATCGATCATCAGTTTCCAACTCCAAATATACATGTTCAGAGAAACTTGATTATTCCCACCATCCCATATTCGATTACCCCATTAAATGGGGAAAACACATTTCAGTGTTTCTGTTATGCGGTGTCGCAGCATCATTACATTGTTTCATTTATGAAATAACATTTCAATTATGTTTCAATGAAATTAAAAATTCAAATGAAATAAACTAAAAGTATATTTTATTTTTCTTTAAGAAAATTCTTCTATTAATTTTTTCTTAAATGTAAAAAAATAAACTTTTTCCCTCGACCTGCACCGGTCAAGGTTATGTCCATTCATAGGTAAAGTCATCATTTTGGAAACATAATTTCCCTCAGATTTCTAATCTGGGAAACCATTTAGAAGTTTCCAAAACCACTCACATGCACTATTTTAAATAAACTTAAATAAAGTTAAAACAGTTTTTCCGAGCTCACCGTGGCTCGAAATCAAGTGTTGTATGACTGACTGGTCTCGAAATAATAATATATAATTTTAAAAAAATTACATGGAATTCCAGGACATTACATATTCAACAAACACAATCATAAAAAAATACAAAGATGACACCTTGAGATATTTTTCCCAATAGTTAATCATGTCTATTAAATAATTTATTTATTATAATATTAACATACCATGTTTTTATTTGAAAACAATATTTTTTGATCCATACATAATCAAACTACTCCAAGTAATTCCTATATAAATTTCTTATTTAACATTTTTTTAAATCCCTTGTAAATACTTATCAAATAATCTATGTCATGAATTCTCAATTGAATGTATCATTATATAAAAATAATATATACATGGTAAATTCATTTATATTTATATTAATTATTATATGTATATATAATATAATGTGAATCTTGATTATATCTTCTATTATATGTCAAAAGTAGAAAAAAGTTATGTATGTTCCCACTGACCATTCCCGAAGGTATAGTTTAAACACGGTCTCTATGTTTTTACCAAATATAATAGAATCCATAAAAAATTTAGGATAATTTAAATATAATGATATGTATAAATGACAAGGTAATAATAAATAAATCCCATAATGTGATGAACATCTCCTTGTGTTATGTGGAATGGTATTTCATTAAATCAAATTTGTTTTTATATAAAATAATAAAATTTAATCTATTTTATATTTTATTTAATAAAAAAATATATTTCAAAATAATTTAAAACTAAAACAATAAAACCTATAAATTAAAGGAAATGAAATGATACATCTCTCACTACTGGAAAAATAACATATACCAACGGTTTGGAACGGTTGGTATAGGCCTCCAAACCGTTGGTATAGCCTATACCAACGGTTTGGAGAACCGTAGCCAAGTAAGCCATTGAGATAGGTCTATACCAACGGTTTTGCGAAAACCGTTGGTATAAGTAATATGAAAATATATACCAATGGTTATGGAACTGTTGGAATATGTATTTCAAAAAAAAAACATTCGCTGGAAACTATCCATTGTCTAATATTGATTGTGTATTCATATCTTTAAACCACAAGATGTTTAGTATCTTCATATATACTTGGAAAAAATGATAATGTACTTATTCTCAAAGATATTTGGATATAACCATATGAACCATCACCAAAAATTACCTCCATATGTCTTATTATCTAGAATTTTTTTTCATCAACCTCATTTTTTGATATGAAAGTATACAATAATTATAAGTCCATTTTACGTGAAAATGTAAAATATTGTTTGTAGATTTGCATCAAAATGTTTTCATGAAATCTATCTCTATAATAGAATCATATTTTACAAAAACTTATGTTAATTGTTTAATCTTAATCTAATAAATTCTATAAGTTTAGTTTTCAAATGAATCCATTCAAAAATTTAAATTAATGATTTATACATTTATATCATCTTCCACATTTTACCTTTCATTAAAACAAAATTTCATCTCAATTTTTATATTCAAATAATTATAAAAAAATTGTAAATTTATAAATCAATAAATATATCCAATTAAACCCCATAATCAAGTAATCCATAATTAATCAGGTATGATATTCATTTATCCAGATTGGAATTATTAGTACTTTATCTTTCAAGAAAGTAAACTTCACTTTTTGAGTTTAGAATTTTTGATTAGTTTTCTTAATTTTATGTTATATTAGATTTAAATATTATCCCATGTCTTATGAAATTTTAACAATTAAAAATAATATTTTATATGTCCATTTTTCATTTTATTTATGTTTATATTCATATTTAGCATCCATTTCCTCAATCTAGTCATTAAGAATTTATATAATATGGGCATGCTATTATCAATTTTCACTAAAGTAACTATAATGTAATGGTGGTTAAAAACACTTTATGGAATGTGTTCAGATGAACCATGTTATGGATAATGTAACAATACTATAGTTAAATTTTACGGATTTTTTACATGATATGTGATATTTTGTGGCTCATCCTTTTTATCCTATTTAATATTATCATTATCATTTCTTTAATCATATGATTATATTATAATTAGTTTAAAAACCATTTTAATTATTTAAATTTTAAACACTTAATAATAAAATGAATATTCATGAGTTATAAACAGTTGAAACTAAAAAAACATTTTTAAAATATTTCTATTTAAATGGAAAAGAATTAGGTTTACTTAGAGTTACCTTAGATGGACTATAAAATGAGGCTCATCATTTTATATTAATCGCAATCACACATATGTGAAACTCATTAATATATATATATATATATATCACATATGAATTTTTGGGTGATTCTCCCCACATGTTGATACCCAAGGAAGAATGATCTTGTCAGTTGAATCTTAGTAAACACTATCAAGATATATTGGATTTTTAGGTTTCTATTAAATTCTTAACTTTTTTTGATAAGTTGTATCCACTATGAAACATATCACATACTACCTTATTAATAACTCTATATGCACCCAAAATCCGCTAGTTCAAATTATAATATCATCCGCATACATACAATCTTATTCATATTAGATCCAACACAAATATAATTCAACTTAAAATATAATAATTAAATAATGAAAAAAATGAGGAGGGTGGAGTAGTAATATAATATGACATAAAAAATTAATTATGGTATTACACTCTCTTTAACAAGAATCAAGAAAAATATTTCAAAAAAAAAAATATTGATAAAATAATGAAATTCATTTGACATTTTTTATTTTTTTTATTCTTCTATATTTAATTTTTTTTTTCTAAAAAAATACAACAAAACACTATTTTATTGATAAAAATAATTAAAAGTTTCTATTACAGATGAAAAATCACAACTTTATTATTTTTTAATTATTTTATTTTTTTATATTTTCCACTATAATCAATTATAGCATTAATATAAAACATTTAAGTATGATAAGTGTTCTTGGTCACTAATAAGAGTACATGTTTAATTATAAAAATTATAAATGCATAAATATCACCTCAAAACCATAGGTACATAATGTCTTAGAATTTTATTAGAATAAATAAATTAATTAAAATGTTGAGAAAATGTTATGTGTGATTTTCTAAATCACAAAAAAATAAATAGGGTATGAAATAAATAAATAAAACCCAAAAAAATATACCAACTACCATGGTGATTCAATTACACTATATTTAGTTTATCAAGTAATGTAATTATTCAATCAAATGTAGTATGAAAATTTTCCAATTAAATATGGTATAAAAGTAAAATAAACTTTCTCCAATAAACTTCATCAACATGAACCATACTTTAATGAGGTTTCATTCCCCCATATGGTTGAGGAAATTTTTTTACATGAATCATTGAGCCTTATCAATATATTATCTTATTTTTTTACAATTATCTTTTTTATTTTCATCCCCAATAGATTTATGCTCACTCCCTAGTACATAGAATTGATTTCAATCATCATTAAATCAACAAATACCATGGAAAAAGTTAAATTATTGGTTATACAACATAAATTAAATGATTAAAAAGTGAATAAATTTAGTATATAACCATAAAATTATCAATTAGAAAGAAACCAAATTGAATCATAAACCAACATAATTTTTTTTATTTAAGTCTAAATATAGAAAAATCATATTAAAAATAAAAAATATGGGATGAGAAAATATTGGTGAATTTTAAAAATGAAAATACATGGAATCAATTTCTCTAAATTTCCATAGAATACTTCTTTAACATTATCTTTTCCCTTATAATCGGTTCCCTTTAGTCGGATTTTGAATCTCCATTTCTTCCTATCACTTTAAATAAAAATCCCTAGAATCTGAGTTTATACTCCATTGAACCTCTCCCAATCTGTCCTTAAAATTATCCTTTTTAGGATTCTATATCATTTTGAGTTTTATGGAATTTATTTTCTATATTTCAATTTTGTTGTTAGAAAATTCATTATATTATTTTATGATTCTTTTAGAATCATTTATACTCATTTGGATCCATATATATAAAAGTCATCTAGATATTCTATTATAATGGTGATGAGAAGGGATACATTCTCTATTATATCTTATTTTTTCATTAATTCACTTATCTCCTTCCATGTGTTTTATGATCACATAGATCCTTAATCATTGGTCCTCACAAAATTAACTCAACAAGATCACGAAATGTATACTTTGAATTTTCCTCATGTATCATACTTAAAGAACTATAAATTTTATTAATTAATCAATAAAAATTGATAATAGTGTGTTAAATAATAATGAATTTATATTATTTGTTTGAAAATATTTTATTCAGTTTAATATATTTAAAATTTTCACAAGCAAAAGTTCTATATACAGACACATTCAAATGGTAAGAAAATGAGTATAATTCATTCTTTAACAAATTCAATATAACAAATTAAATTATTTGGGGCTTATAACTATAAAATGCCTGATAAATAAGAATATATTTTGAAATACCTCATCTACCCATTCTATTTTTATAAAAATATCATCATCCGAGTAATAAAAAGTTTATATGCCACCAAATATATTCATTTTGAATAATCATTATTATTCTTCTCTAATTAATATTCAAAAAGAATCACCACACCTTTCAATGATTACTATAACCCATTTGTATATTCTCTAAAATACTCTCTATATTTAACAGGTTTATATTCCCATGTTTCATTATAAAAAAAGAGATATCCATCAATATAATTTCGTAACAAACCATACCCTACTAGAAAAGACCAAATTCCCATAATATAATTTATTTTGTCCCATTTTTAAAGGATTCCATAATTTATCTCAATTTATTCACTAAATAATATTCTATATAATTATTTAATTTGTTTGGTTTAAAAAAAGTTTAATTTTTTTTATATAAATATTGAACAATGATTCAAAAAAATATTTTGAACATCTATTTCTATAAAATAATTTTTATTTTGAGTCCTATTAATAGATTTTAGACTACCATAAACCTCTCATAAACTATCCTTTAAACTCTATTTTTTGGGTTTTATAACTCATTATGTTTCTTAGAATATTACTATTACATTTAAACATTTTTAATACTTCAACCACCATTTTTCTCTATGGTATATCTTAAATTGACTCCATTTCATCATAACACTTAACCTAAAATCTTAATTTTCATTATATTATAATTTTAAAGAACATGGGTATGTTATCCATGGTCAACCCAATAATTTTACAATAAAAAATGATTCAGGGACCTCATTTTATATTTCCCATGATGACATTGATACTTTATAATCAATAATTTTGTTATTAACGTAGAATACCATGACTTTAATATTTCATCTTTTCAATTCATACCCAACCATAAATAATAAAAAATAAATTTAATTAAAATCATTTTTAAATATAGTCATATAAGATTCAATATTACTTTTTGTTCTTTTTAGTTTATTTTTATGTTGTCCTTATATTAAAAAAAAACAAAAATATACCTTAATATAACTACACAATGACTTGAATGCATTGTACGGTCACACATTACTTTTATAAAAAAGGTTATGATGACCTTATTTCATGGTAACCCTTGATATTAAACTAAATTGATATAGAGACTTCAAGGTTTCTTCATGTTTAACCATGTATTTTAGAAAATTAGTTTTAGGGACCTTAGAATAGCTTCATGGTTGACCATACAGAATGTATTTAGTTTCACAAAAACTTAGACTCCACTTTTATAATGAGTAGTCTAATATAAATTTCTTTTATAGTTATCAGTGTAGTTATTGTTTTTAAAATTTTATCTAGTTATATGATTTCAAATATTTATATAATAATCAACATAAACCCTTAAAAATATCCAAATAGTCATGATACATTTTATTTCTCCCCAAAACATTTATTTAATTAGGTTTGACTTAAATATTACAATTTTTACTATTTAAAGCACTATAAAATCATTGAAAACTAATATATTATGAGTTCTGAAAATACAACAATAACATAACACCATACATAAGATTTACTTAATTATAAGAAAATCATCCCAAAAAATTCATAAAGGAAACACGTTATGCAATTCTTAGACATTATTTCAATAAATCACAAGTAAATATACAGTATTAAAATATTTTCAAAAAAACATGAATGAAATTATTTCAATTCAATTGTTTTAAAATATATTTAAAAATGTAAATGAAATATAATCAATTTTCCCAATTCTATAACTAATCAATATCTTAATATTATGATTTTGAATTACTCAATTGAGATATATAACTCACTTAATTTGAATTTTCTTCTATAATCATGTACACACAAACGCCTCACATCTGATATTCATATTTTTAGACTTATTTATATTAAAGTTAGTCAAAATTGTCATAAATAATTCTCCCCATAATCAATTACCACCAAAGTATATGTGTTGTAGCTAAGAAAAAAATTAAGGGGAATATTGACATTTATTAAATTCAATAGATATAAGTTGAATCAATCATATCTGAGAAATAAATCCACCAGCACCACATAGACTATGTGTTTCATATATATAATAAATGTAATAAATATTAGTGACTCTAAGTAAACTATGGCTATTTTTTATTTTTTAATATTATATTAATCAATTTATTTTTTTGTTGGAAAATTATAAGGTTTAATCCTTGACTGATGTGGTTAGAGTAACAAAGTAATGTATCAATGCTTTATTAGATGTGTCTATATTCATCAGTGTAATTTCAGGGTATTTCTCAGAACATTGGACCAGTTGTCCCTTCAACCCATTATTTTAGGGTGTTTGGGCCATCAATAGTAGGTAAAGAGGGACTATGGTGGGTCTATGATATTTCTTGATGCATCTGGCAGGTAGTAAAGAATGGATACTTGAAGTAATTTTCAGGTTGTAGACCTCTAAAGAATGACGGGTGTGATAAAACTATTAAAAAATCATATGTTTTCTGATGTGGGATGGATGGGTACCCTACCAGATGGATCTCATTACAATTGTACTAGTCTAATGCTATGTAGAAATAGGTTAGTGATGTAGTGGGTGTGTAAAAATGGATCATATTGTGGGTATATTGAAAAATAGATAAGTGTGTTTCAACCTATCATAAAGACTTATTCATACATTAAATTGTTGTATTAAAGGGTTCCCTATCATGGTGAATCAAACCAACATGATTTAGCAACTTTGGAAAGAGGGGAAAACAACACTCCTAACTACTACGACTAGTAAAATAACTCTGGAAGGTGAAAATGTGGCTAATGATAAGTGGAACAACATATTATAAGATTATCATTCATGGGGAAACAACTTATTTAATTTTTGTTCAAACTATGTTCTAGGAACTCTATGACTCTAGGCCTTTAGTATATGTATTGTAATAAAATATGTTCAGTTGGTGCTAGTCATTCCTTATTGGGAGAGATGAGGCTTGACGCAATAGGGTTCCTGGATGTGTGTTTGTAATTTTTTATTCTTTTAATACCCTATTCCTATAATAAATAATAAACCTATACCAAAATTTTATTTAAAAAATTCAAACATATTCTCTCACACACTAAAAAAAATTCGAATAATTATAAAATCCATTTCAATTTTAAAATAATTTTTTTAAAAAAATAAATAAATACCAATGAAATATTCTAACATATGGATTCATAATCAAACCAATAATAAAATTAATATAATATTTTCATAAATAATTTCTTTAAATTATTATTAATTATTACTTTTAGATCAAACAACATATAAATGCTAAGAAAATAATATATATTAAGCTAAAAGAAACAAAAACATAACTGTATTCCAACAAAAAAATCCCAAACAATTTAATCAAACATGGTCCAAAAGTATTTTCTAACATTATAGAAACCAAAAAATTATTTTTCGATGTATTTAAAATGGTAGTAATGTGTAAATTATATGGGAAAAAATTAATTCCCTTTATGTGATGAAGCCTCTCCTCATTTAGTATAGAATTGGTTTTCTTCAACAATGTAGTTTTTTACAATAAAAATAATTTTATTTAATAAATTATATGGTTTTTATTTATAAAACTTAAACTCAAAAATAATTTTATTTTTTTGAATTTACAGTAAATAAAATTATAAATGTTTCTTAAAATATTATGTTACTCCCAAATAGTGGTAGGTTTTTTCGACTTTAGCTAGATGTTTCTTGTAAACTACCCAAATTATAATGGATGGTGTGATTTATTTTCCATCAACAAACTCATACTTTTTTTCTTAAAAACACTTTAGAATAAATAAATTTTATTGTGTATGTAAGGTTATTTGGTGGAAATAACATTCTTTCTCATTGAAAAGTGCCTTCAGAAATCCCATTTTATAGTGAAAAGATTCTCATTATCAACATTATTTTTTAAATATAAAAGATTAAATTTAATGATCACTAAGTTTTATGATTCCTTTATCAAATGAGGTACATTATCCATTAAATATGAATCTATTTTGGCATCATATTCTACTCAAACAAGTATTAATTTAACTATGTATTTCACATGAATTGTAGAAAAAGTATTTTTAAAATCATTTATTGATAATATTAAATCATTTACTACTACCTTTATTATAATTAACCAGATTCAATAAACATAATGTTAAAAAACATTTATATAAAATAATTTAATAAATGACACCATAAAATTAATAGGTATTGTTTCCTTAAGAGAATAACTATATAATATAATAGTTTTAAAAAAACTTACTAATGTTATGTTTTCATCATTATAATATGTGCCAAGATCTCCATGAACATAGATCATTGTAAGGGATATACTAGAGACAAATTTTGATGAAATTTGGTCTAAAATCCTCGATAGGATATATTTATAATAATTATGATGTTGAGACACCGTAAGAGTTAATAATCATATAATGGCATATTAAAAGATATGGATTATAAATAATAAAATATAATAATGGAATGAGATAAATTAAATAATATAAACATGGAAATAATAACAATGTGTAATAATAATAAAACATGTAATTATAAATATTAGTTACGGTGCACTTCAAAAATAACAAAACTTGATAGGATAACTACACCTTCACAATAAATCATATTTCATGATATGTAAGCATTACCCAATTGATTAAGGGAATGTATAATGGAAATAATACCATTTATATAATTATGTATCATGTAATGAACCTATAATTTGGAAATAATTTTTTTAGGAAAATTGGGTCATCAATTTAAGATGAAATTTGAATTTTCAATTTATGTTGTGCATTCATCCTTTACAACAGAACTTGGTCCTATTTTTTAGTGTTTTGATATTTATATTGAGGTAATCTAGGGTAAGGATTGAATAAATTCTTAATGAATGAGATTTTGAGTAGTATTCAATAATGTAGAACCTATAACACTTTTCTATATATGGAACCAAGTACACGGTGGTAGGTACCATGTGTATGGTGATCGTCACAAAGTAGGAGGTTCATTGAGGGTTACACTACATAACATATAGATGCCTCGAAGGCACCAGTAACTCCTAGTCTTGTTTTATTAAAATTGATAAAATTTTAATTAACATTTTTCTCTTCTAAATACTTTTTATCACTCTCACTTAGTCATATTTTCACTCAATTAAATACCCCTTTGGTATCTTCAATGGATCTCCTATTTCTATCTGAAATTCAATTTAAATATGGATTAGATTTGGGTACATTTCTTCATTTATAAGGCCAAGGTAATCCTCCCCTAGATCAAATCTCTTCTTTATGTGGTTATTAATATTTTCCCCTACTATTAATGGTTTATTGGAGTATTTATTTTACAAAATACATGATGAAGTAGAATGAAATATATATCTTTCTTTATTCATTTAGGATTAATATGGACATAATGAGTGTTTTGTGATCTTTATTAATGTTTTGATTCTATTTCATTGTACATAAATTTTATTTAGGTTTCCTTAATTTCATACATTGAATTAGAGAATATTAAGTCTTATTTTTTTATTATGATTAATTTTTATCATGATTTTGGTGAGATTATTCCTAGTTTTTATCTTGGATTCTATTTGTTTTTCTATATAGTGTTCTTCGTTATAAGGTTATTTGATTTTAATTGATTATGGAATTATGATTAGGTGTATTTAGTTATTGTTATGATATCATTGGGATATGAGGGAGGCATAAACCAAGAAAAATGATAGTTTAGTGGTTCCAACCCATACAAAACCCCTTAGTTATTTCTTAAGATTCACATGCTACTATTATTTTAAAATAATACATTTTTTTCTTATTTTAGAGGATATTAATTCATTATTTTCACTGAATTACGTATATATATAATCATATTGATTTTAATTTTAATTATTCTATAAATACTTGGGATAATTTTTAAATGCTTCATTAGTTGGTTTTAAAGTCCTATTTTTAAGTATTTGTTATATTTTTTTAATTATAAAATTTGATACAAGTATAGATTAATAAAAATTTTTGTTGATAACATCTCAAATATGATCATCATTTTGATATAGTTTTATAATGTTTGAAGCTAAATACCCTCATTATCTTTTTAATTACATGTTTTGATGTACGGAGGAGAACATATTACTTTTTAAAATAAATTTGTAGTGTTTAATAAAGACATTACTTGTATTTTATTATAGAATGTAAATTAAATATTCATAATTAAGCTATACATATATCATTATGGATTTGGAACCTTATCTTGAACTACTAAATGGTTTTCAAGGATCCATTTCTATATCTACTAGTATGAATAATTTACTTACACATTTAATGGTGTGATTCTTTGGTGAATTTGAGGTATCATTATATAACCTCAAGTTTTCCCCATTTCATTATTATATTCTTATAAGATTAATGAATTTACTCCCTACTGTAGTGAGTTTCTTGACACTAGTAGCATGATTAATCTAAATAAGAGAATCCCATTTTCTATCTTTAAATTTTTATTATGAATGAAATTATAACTTCCCTTTTAAATCTACATGATTTAAAAGTCATAATCAATGACTAAACAAAGTTAAGAGTTTCATTAGTGTCAAGGTGATAGATGAATTAATATCATATGAGAAATAATGATGTCTTATCTTATCTTAATTAGTGTTATAAATTGTATTCCAACCCAGATTGGATTACATTATTTTAAAAATAAATTAATGTTTCTCTTACTTAAAATCCTAATGAACTTTTTTGGTTTTATACAAAACCATTCATTATGATTTTATTTTCTAAAACAACCACTTTTCCAAAAACAATTATTATATTTTTCTAAAGTTATAGATTTTAAATTAAAAATTTGAAAATTTTTGTTGTTATGCATTAACCAATAGTCACTCGTAAATAAATTTTCATTTATAATCTATAAAAATGAGTATATTCAATCTAAATAAGTCACTTGAGTATAATTCATATATGTGGAAGTATTTATGTGGTCTTCTACCTGTGTTATTATATTACTCTGTAAGTACACTTTGATGAAAATTTAGCTTAATGATTAGTTTCATAGGTACCTATATGTACTAGTATACATCTAGACCATGCGATATTACTAAGAAAGAATATTGTGAGTATGTGTCATGATTATCTAAATGATGAGGCTATAGATTAGTGATTGTATTATAATCTATCTAAGGGTATTAGGTATCTTCCTTTTGATATTTTTAATTTTTTTGTCTTTTATTTTCAATGGGTTGCATTGTATTAAATTTATCTAGGAAATACTTGTTTTCTGCCCTTTTGGTTATATTTTTTCATTTGGACAAAACATTCAACCTATGTTTTTGAGATATATAATTATCATTTCCAGAAAATGGTCATTATAATGTGCACCATAGGTAATGTGGAAACCAAATCCATGTACTGTTTGGGTGAATCATGTCTCATTCATTTTAATGTGTTATTAAAGCATACCATAATAGTAAAAATCCAAGTTATTATGGGTTGTGGAATTCAAAGAAATTTTGATTATTTTATCATTAAATAAGGGATTTTATATAATAAAAATACTTAGGGTTAAAACATATAAATGATGTGTTTTAAATGTAGATTAAGTATTAGGATGTGTCTTGAGAACTCAGACGAAAAGTTGTTGCATCAGATTGATCTTTGAATTTTGGAAAGATGTTTCTACCTACCAAACTAGTACTATAGGGTTAGAAAAAATTATGTAGGGGAACCATGTAGGTGGTTGTTACCTTTTTTACATACACCAATTGATCACAATTATATACAATGTTTTCAAGACAAGTCATGAATTGTGTTGAAATATTACAGAGGGAGTTGTTTAGTTGGAACCTAGTTTGGTAAACCATGTGGACAAACCATGTGAGGGATATAGATTGGGAAATGAGATCTACATGGTTGGCATAAATTTTTATAACCAATTTATCCAAACATTACATATTCTCAAAATTTATTATTATTTGTGTTTTTTTCATTTCCCCCTACAATATTTAATTCATACCCCTCCCTTCTTCTCAATCTCGCATAGTTAAACAAATGGGATTTCCCTATCCTCTTACTAACTTGATTCACCATTGATAAGGGGAGTTTTTTTGGTGATTTTAATGAATTTTTACGTTAATGTATTCCCTCCATTACATCTATTTTGACCTCCCTTCATTTCCTCATAATTTGGTGCAATCTAACTGGCATTTCATTAACAATTCCATTGGATCAAAACGGAATCATCCAACGATGATGGAAGTTTTTTTATGTGTCTATAAGATGTCTTGAGATGATTAATTTTTTAATCTTAATTTAATTTATATTACATAACACTAATTTTTTTGGAGGGTTTACAATAATATTTGGAATAAATTATTTGTGAATCAATGTCAGGTGTTAGGTATTTTTCTCAGGATAGTGTTGAGGGAATGAAATAAACCTCTTGTGAGTATTTGGTCATAGATTCAATGTAGTGTAAAGGATTGGTAAATTTTTATGAAAATATATCTTATATAAATTAATTTTTTAATTAATTATAAATTTTTATAATTAATTATTTGTGCATTGGGGATTTAGTTTGGATCTTTAGAGATTATATGAGGTTAGGTGAGGCTTGGATGATTATAGGAGAGTTTTTAGGAGATATGATTAAAGGGAATAACTCTAAATGAGGTATTTGGTCCATGAACATCTCCCTAGTTTTATTTATTTCATTTATAAAAATTTGATATGTTTTATGTTAATGGATTGATAAATTAATTTTACTATAAAATGATTTATTTTAGTAAATCCTCATGAAACAAACAAGGTGACAAGGGCCACGATAGACCATTGAACATTCGGTGATTTCTATACCACTGATATTCAATTGATTAAAAATTAAGTTACGTTATATCAAACATAGAGACTAAGAGGGATGAGTTAAATTTAATGAATAAATATCATAGACAAAGATATAGAGTGGTCGTGATCCACCTGATTTTGGTGTAGGTGCTCTGATAGCATTATGGAAATGGAGTCACCCATGGACTATATCAGGAAGTGGAGGGTGTATCTCTTCAATTAAAAGAGTCTAAAAGAATTTCTCAAAGTGAATACAATATTTTAATGTCCTAGAAGATTTATAGAGCTAGTTGGGTTATGTTGAGAGTATTATCACCTATGGTGGTGGCTAGGAAAGACATGGGTCTCACGCATGATAAGGAACACCCTATTAAGGGTGGTGTTGACTATTAGTGAGTTACATGATTGGGATAAGTACAATATTAATAGATGTGGTGTGAAATATATTATTTTCTCCAATGATTAATAAGAGGGATATCTTAGGGAGATGTGTGATGAGAAATAACTTTAGAAGGTTGGAATTGTTAAGATGACTTGGCATATGGATTCCATGAGGGTTATAAAATTCACCCCAAATTGTCCATATTGAGTATAAGTGAGTATAATATGGGAATTGGATGAGCTTTCAAACCAATATTTTGAGGAATTGTTAGGAAGGACCTCTAATGAATGATTTTGGGGATGAAAAATTTTCTAAATGCATGGATTATTAAGAAGAGCATGATTTATTTTTATCCACTATCGAAGGAACAAATATTAGTTAGACGTATTTAATATATCATGTGGTTAAAAAATAAATAATGTAAGAAAAATATTTTTTTTACTGATGTAGGAAAGGATAATATCTAATTGATGTGGTTTTTGAAAGAGATATGGAAATAATCGAATAGAGGAATGTTGTTCTCTAATAATGAAAGTTCTATTCACCATGTAAAGAATCCCATTTTTCATGCAAGGAAAAACCAATATGATATGAATTCAATTTCATCCAGAATCTTCTATCATATAGTGTGTTGAATCTTTATAAATTTATTAGAAAATACAATCATTTGAATATGTTCACAATATTGTTAGCCTAAGAAAGTCTGCTGTAGTAATTTTTTTAGTTGGACTTAGATGAAAAAAGTCTATTGATAAAAATTTATATAGAATAAGGATATGATTTCAAATAAATTCATAAATAGGTCATAGTTTTGTAAATATTCTTCTAGTAGTGATTATTTGGTTTTGTGAAGCCTCAATGGTTTTTCCGAAGGCGATATTTGGAATGAGTTTTAGACAACTATTAAAGACCATATATTTATAGAATGATTCTATATGAAGCATGTTTCTATGATGTTCTATTAAAAGTATATGAAGGATATTTTTTAATATTTTTAAAGAACATATTTTCATTGATTTCTAGTTTCCAATCTAAACATGTAATAGTTTATTAGAGTTTTCCTTAGTCAATATAATGACTACCATGAATCTTGGAGGGTTGTGGAAAAGGTTTAATATCTAGATACATTTATAAGGATGATGTAGGACCAACTTCAAAGAAATATATTTATACAGATATACATAACCAATGATTTAGGTTTTGGATGACATTTACTTGGGAGAGAGAGTGATTTTTTTGTCTCTTACAGTATCATTTTATATAGTGATTTTAGTTCTCTCCCATAGATGGATGAATTTTTTGAGCCACATATTTCTTATGTGTGTTTCCATTTTCCAATCATTATATAAATTTTGTGTGTGAGAAGAATTTAATTTGGTGAATATGTTGTGAGTACTTCATGATTTTGAAATATAATGTCACGGGGAGAGAATATTTTAAAAGGAAATCCATTGAAAGTATGTTCTTCTAAAATAAATTCTATGATATTATCATATATTACCCTAAAAAAAATATAGGGTTATGTTATCTGATGGTTATGAGAAGTTAATTGATCCCAAATATGTGTGTTATTTATTATGTTTTGGGAAAAACATTGATCCCTCAAGTGTGTACTATTCTTGTGGTTCAAGGGCTTGAAGAGGATCCCCTTTGTAATATTTTTATGGTTTGCGGGTTAGAAATAGTTTCCATTTCTTGGTTTTATATAATATTCGAGACATACAACATTGTTTGAAGTAGGTATGATCATTCTCAGGTGTCACCTTTGAAACCGAGGATCAATGAGGTTTATTTTATTGTGCCTTTTTTATTTTGGTAGAATATCACAATGAACATTTATTGATTTTATATTAATGTTAGGGACACCATTTTTGGTGGCCTTAAATGATTTAATCACACCCATATTTGGTGGTTGTGGAACTTTGTTACATTAGAATACCTCATTATTAATATATTAATGTAGTGTAGAGGATTGGTGTTAGATGATCAATCAAGAGTACACCAGTAGGGATTATAGTCTGCGATGAAGTGAGGGTTTTGGATGGTAGTAGAGCCTCATTATATTCTATTTCCCTTGTTTGATTTATTTATATGGTTAGACTAGTGGGTGATGAGCTTTTATGTATAATTTTCTAAAGTAATTTCATATTTTATTACATGGTCTTGATATAGTTATACAATATAATATGATTATTGTTATGGATGATATTTCGTTATTTACACTATTCCTTTACACAAATACGAGGGTATAGTCACCCAATAGTAACTCTTTATACCTTCACTTCTAATTGGTGAACTCTAGTGTATTGGGAGGAATTCATGAGGTCACATAAATTCTCAGTCATAGAACTAATGAGTGGTATTAGGCATGGGAATTACAATGTGGTATCAGAACATCTTCTCCTATATTTTTATTTTGGATACATTATATAGGGGCTGAAAATGAATGTGTTTGATATTGTGATGGACCTTAGACTGATACATCATGAATGATTATTCCAGTCCGATGTCCAAATCACTAAAGATGAAATATTTTCATTCTTGGTTTACAATGTTATAGATGAGATATATATTAAAATACGACGTGTGTGTTGAGATTATAATTTTAGTTTTATTCTCATGGTCAATAGGGGAAAGAGGCTTATTAAATATATAATTTTTATAATGATGGATTCTCCTGAAATCCATGCGATTTTTTATTGATATCACAAATTTTTGAGGATTTAGTTGTTTAGACTTTAAAAAATAACTTATATAGTGTTTTCTAATATAACATCTCTGTTTTATTCAACTCCCCTAGACTGTAATATATTCTTCTAATAACCGGCCACAAAAACCATATGGGGTTATATTTCGTGATGATGTCAATACCATCCCTATATGTAAATGATATATAGTGAAACATGGTGGATTAGTGTAGGAATTTGATTCCTTGATAATAGTTATAGACAAAGGTAATATAGTTTAGTTACTTAAAGTGTAAATATATATATGTATTTTTCCCATGTATATTCTTGGTGGAATTACACTTAACTAAAACATATGATTATGTTATAATTAACATGAATCAACATAAGGATATGTCATTATATACTGATAAAAGATATTTTAATACATAAAGGGATATTATTGTATGAAGTAGCTCGTTGTTGATTGGTTCCCTGAAGTTGATGGCGGATATGGAATGTTATTTATGATATGTATATGTAGGAACCCTAGAGTGGGTGTTTTTTAAAATTAGTTATCTTGTTATATTTGATATTGCAACTCAAATATACTCCATGATTTTTGACATACTAGGGTATCTTGAGAGCGGGGTTATTTCATACATTAAGTATTGTTAATAATGGAAATCATGGGTTAATTATTTTATTTTATTTTTTATTCAATGAAAGTGATGTGAAATATATGGTGTAGGCATGTGAGATTTCTCATATATCCATGATTTAGGGAACTTGGAGTGGTTTTGGAAATAATGATGTATTTTAAGAGAAATGTTAGTTAGATTATAGGATAATTTGATTTTGGGTGTTGTTTCATAATAATGAATTAGAATGTGATCATAGATGGTCATTCTAGTATGGATAGATCAAGGGTATATAGTTTTGGTTTAAACCTATTTATGAGATGCCTTAAATTTTTTTTAAAGAAGCATCATGGTGCTTCTAGATAAATGATATTGATATGTGAATGGTGAATAGTTGGTTGTGTAAGCTGTGAACCTAGGTATGATGATATCAAACTCATTTTAGTGTGATTTGGGTTGTTTAACTACGTATTACAAAAGCGTACACCCATTTTTTCAAATGATGTCAATTTCATATGTGTTGGTTGTACATCATACACATTTGAAGTGTGAATCAGTGAGTAGCTGTGTGTAATCTGATGATGGATGGATTCAACAAGATGATTTTCAGCATGGTTTCCAAAGGTTCTAATGAAAATTAGTGGTTTCCATTTACAAGTAATGGTGAAATTGAATATTGATTATGGTAATTTGGTATGGCCACCCAAATCAGGTGCTCTGATGATGTTATGGAAATGAAATCACCCAAAAACCATGTCGCTATGGGGTGGGGTGACTATTGGTTTATGAGAAACCTAATATGTTTTTTAATTATAGGAACATATATATATATATATGAAATAGAATAGGTTTTTTTCTATTTGGGTTATGATATGAGTATTAGGACCTATAGTCGTAGGTGAGATGATCATGCTTTTCAACGATAATGGGGAACACCCTAATGTTATTGGGTTAGACTCTTAATGAGTTCATGATATGGATAATCCCTATAGGTATTTATGGGGTGTAATATATAGGTTTTCATCAAGTGATTTAGTTTATGGATATCCAATATATATGTGATATGATACCCAAGTATGGTTCATGGTTATTGTCTGGATGACATGGTGTTGAGAAGCCAAAACTCATAGAATGAGTTTTCTCAAACGATCCTTTGTGAGTGGGATTGAGTATGGTGCAAGAATGGGATGAGGTTTTGGAATGGATTCATTATTACTTGTTCAATATTATATATATATATATATGTATAATAACATTTCATGGTGTTAGTAATATCTTGGTGTTGGTGTGTGGAGACCACAATGGGTTTGAAGAACCCAATGGATGCCCATGCATGTGAGATATGAATGGGAATGTCAATGGGTTTGGTATGATGTTCTTCTATGAGTTTTAAAGGATTTAAGAGGAAAACCTATAAGGATAGGTTTATGATGTGACACTCTATTAGTGTGTGTTAGGCCTTAGTAGATGATTCTATGTTATGTACCTGAGAGGTTAGCCTAGGGAACGTGTGATAAGTATGGGTGAGTGGATAACCCACACAGTATGATATGAGGTTCTAGAGAGGATAATCTACAGGGTATTTATGATATATATATATATATATGTGTGTGTGTGTGTGTGTGTGTGTGATATATCTAAGGATATATGATGATATACCTTGGTTTAATGCTATATGAGGTTTTGGGTGAGTTGTGGCCCCTGTTATGCATGAATGACATTTTAGGCATCAGGGTGGTATACATTCCCTAGGTAATGATAGCTTGGTACCTATTCTAGGTAGGGGATAAAACTCTCAGGTTTATGATGTATGAGGGTTCTAGGGAGAGAGTTTCCACCCAAGGGTATAATATATAAAGGTCATAAGGAGAGAGTATTTCCCTGGGTGTATGCTATATGAGGTTCTAGAGTGGGATGTCCCTAGGTGTTTTTTATACAAGGTTTTGAGGGAACTATCACCCCTGGAATATAATGGTTCTGCGTAGGGTATGTTCCCCCCAGTTGGATGTTATTTAATAGTTTTGTTTAGGGTATGTTCCCCACCCGATGGATGTAATATCTTTCTTTAGCTAGGTAATGGGTGTCTCGAGTGAATGTAATTAAAATAGATCCAGGAAGGAGTGGAGCCCCCATGTTTATGTTAATATTATAGTTTTTTAGTATGATATGTATCCCCTTGGGTGACATTATGATGGTTATGAGGTAGTGCATAATTTCCCAAATAAGTTTATCTATATTCATTTAAGCATTCAACACTGGCCAAAGTAGGTATAGTTGATCTAATGTGTCACTATAGAATATGAGGATTAGTGGTCGTTATTTTATTACACTTCTATATTTTATTTATTTTTTGATCATTTCACATCGCATATACACTTATTTTCTGGTTATGTTAGGTTCATTATTGGAAGTTTCCTATTGTGTTATAATCACACCATCCTCACATGTCCAATGAGATTTGGTACTCGAGAATACATGTAAGTTCATAGGTTTAGGTAAGTTAGAGGATTAATTTTGGATGATTGGGATAGCATTGCTCAACATGGATTGAGAGAACATGATGAGTTAAGGATCCAAGATGGATTTAAGGACCCCTTGTATTTTAATTTCATTATTTATATTGTATATCCATTCAATCTACTGGGTGATCAGTTGCAATGTATTCTTTCATGATTCCATTTTATTTTAATATATCATAGTCGTGTTTTATTTTTCAAGTGCACTTTGATTAATGTTATCGATGATATTTTGTTATTTAGGCTGTTGTTTTTCTCTAATATGTGGGTATAGTCACCTCATGGTGACACCTTCTTCCCTCACTAATAGTTGGTAACTAATGAAGTATAGGGTAGTGTTCCTAAGGTCAATTGGATCCTGAGATAGGACACCGGTGAGTGGTCTTAGTCCAAAGCATTACAGTCACTCACTTAGTGTTATCAGGATTATTTAATTAAGAGTACACTAAATTTAGGACAAGTAGGACTTGGTAATTAACCTATAAAAAAGCATCAAAACCCTTTTTATATAGGAATATCAAGTTACTATAGATGTTCAAGTAGATAGATATGACGTACTGGTGTGGTTAGGGGATCAATTTTATTACCTTAACTATTTTTAAGGACCTATACATATTTATTGATCATGTAGGAGAGAAAATTTTCAAGTGGATCATGCATCATAAGTAGATATTATTAGATAGAAATTCAAGGGTATCTTGTCTTGTAATTTTTGTAAAGACCCAGGTATTTATAGAATAATAAATTTTCATTTATGTTAAAACTTATGAATAAAATGTTAATTTTACATTAAAGGGGACACTTTTTTTGATAGCGTACTCAACATGAAATAATGGGGTTCTCCTAAATCTTATGTTGCACACAACATTGAGTAATACTAAAAAATAATAATATAATATTATTATTATTTTAAATGGTAGTTAATACACAACCGTTTGAATAGAGGAAATAAATATTATAAACTGGATTATTAAAATATTGTTTATGAGGGTTAAAATAACATTTCATTGGTTACCAAATTTAATAAAAATAGAAATAAAAACCAATTGAATATAAAGGATGTGTTTCTATAAAGATCTATTTAAAAGAGAATAGTTGTGTTTATAAAATAATATCACACTTTATGAATTTTTATTTAATGAATAATATACATTATATATTCAATGTAATGTTTTAAATTTATATTATATGTTTTATATATATGATATTAGAACAAATTCAATTTTTTGGATAAAAGAAGTATTTTTCTAAAAATGCAGTTTTACCGCCTTCTAATGGAGAACCATTTTAAAATTTAGTTTTGACACCTTTATATTTTCTATTTGAAAAAATAAACTTCTTATTTAGAATGTGGACATCAAATTTTAATTTGTTTGGATTTTTGATATTTTTTGGATAACTATCTTGTTTTGATGAATAATAAGAATATACAAAATTTTAATTAAAAATAACTATTTCTATTGAGATAATTTAAATGGTTAAATCATATTATTTAATGGTTTTAAAGTATAAATAGAATATATTTTTATCATTTTGTCAAATTTTGGTCTTTGGATGTAATTTCAATTTTAAATTGGATATAAACACACATCAATATTTTGATAGTTCTTACTTCTTAAAACACGGTTTTTGGTTTTGACTATGGAAATTAATTTTAAATTAATTTATGCCAATTATGTGTTTTGAATTTGGAAAAATAGATTCCATATTTTGAATCATAAGGAATAAATTTTGTAAATAGGTACCTTTTATTTTTAGGAATTATGAATAGTACATTCAATAATTTTTTTATTTACCATGGTTAAAGGGTAAATCAGGTAAATAAGGGTAACAAATAATATTATAATTATATAAAACTTCTGTAACACATGTCCTAGTCAAATTTAATGACATATGGCTGACCATGGGTTTCTTTGGACCGATTTGAAGACCCCATTGATTCACTTGGGAGTGATAATGACGTGTTATATTAATTAATTTAAAGGAAAGAGAAATATAACATAAACATGTATCTTTTAATAAATTTTTTTTATATGGGGTTATATAATTTATATATTCAACTATAAATATTCAATATAAATCTAAAACTATTTCATAAATCATGATATTTTATTTAAAATTATTATAAATTAAATAAATAAATTTAATTATGACACAATGATGATGCAGATATTGATTTATTAATAAAGGATTCATATAAATGATATTATAAATATAAAAATAAATGTAATTTGATGATTTTGATTTCATAAATGAATTTTTTGTATGATTATGAAATATTATATTTTATTTATTACCTTTGGTTTGAAGCAATCTTGTTTTTATGAATTTTTAAAAAATTCAAGTATGAATAGTGTCCAAAATTGTCATAATTCATAACTTAAAATATAAAATAGTTTATTAAATGATAATAAATTACTAAAAATATAATATTTCGAAAAATTGTTAATAAAATTCCAAATATTTTTAAAATGAAATTTTTTTGGGTTGGTAGACATGACATGGTAATTACATTAATCCACAGTGTGTAAATAACATGATATCACTATAAGATTAAAAATGGTAAAATAAGGGCTAAACCAAAATGATATGGATAAAAAATTATTTCAAACATGTCTAAAAATTATTGGATGATGGGTATTCGAACTAACATCATATTTTCTACAAATTAAATTAGTTTTTTTCCATTTTTAATTGAAATTGAATATATAATAAGATAATATTTAAAGTCTTTCCTAAAGTTCCCATACTCCCTCTTATAAAAGGTCACCACCTCTACCCACTTACTCACACCTCTAAACCACCTTATATTGATCAAATTATGCTCAAATAATCTATAAATATCTCCCTCTTACTCTAAGAAGCCTTACCTTAGGCATAAGGCAATTTATGAAAGTCTTTGGGATCAAATAAAAAAAAAGTTACCAGATTTTGAGGTAATGTCTTTTCTCAAGTTCCATTCCTTTATTTTCCTTCTCCACTACCTATGTTATTCTTATTCATTGACTAGATAACTACCCCAGTATCCTCAATATACAATGATGATGTTTTGAGAAGTATTCTAACTACACTTACACACACCTCCATATAATGGATATGAACATATTGTTTCTATGTATGACGAACTACTGCCTCACGAAACGACGATTATTCAATTTTTTCCTACCACCTCTCATGCTGTTCATTATGATGACACTATATTTTTATATGATATATATTATATTTATATTGTCTATATTCTTCTGTGTTTTTTTTATACAACATACCTTTATACTTTCTATAATATGTAAATATGATAATTATATTTGAGGAAGTGTGGACTACCACCCCCTAAAAGTTATATGACCCGTTCATGCCATATATAGAACATATAAAGGATAGAATTAATGAAATTATGTAACATATATAACATAGATATTATACTAGAATTATAATCTACTAATTTATCATTTATTTTTCATTCTTTTAATATTACAAAGAAATGAATGTAACACTCATGCATACATACGACCTACCTTCTGCATGAACGGTTCATTTCATTTATGATCTCCAGATGTTATAGACTATTATAAATACAAATATAATGGATATATATATACACATATTATATTTAAATAATTAATATCATTCTGTAGATGATGTAATTTTGACTACATGTACAAATTATAGCAACACAAGTTCATTTTCGACTCAAGTACCAAATATCAACAAAACAAATGATATTAACATAAATAATTTTATTTTTTCTATAATTTGGTAATAATTGATATAAAAGGAATAATAAAATTGAAAAATTATCTGAATCAAGTGTAAATTAACTTATGTTTATTATTTTGAAAGAAGATTGAACATACGTGATGAGTCAGAATCAAGGTAATGGACTTCATCTCAATCTCCTTTCACTAAGGATTATTTTGATAATATAAATATCTTTTTATACTGTGTATAATTATACCCATTTTATTTTAATTTAATTCAATGGTTTTCAAAATGATTCTTTTGTTTTATAAAGAATTTTACTAAACAATGAAGGGAATGATTCTTTTTAACTTACCTGGTGGAAATGACCTTTCCACCGCCATAAGTTTTATTTGATATTTGGATTCCTTAATAATACGTAATATTTTTAAAAGGAAAATAAATACCATATACCATTTTTACATATTTTGGTACTGAAAATGGTTTTGAGAAATTATTTATTATGTCAATGTATTTAAATGATATATTGTGATGTGTAAATGTTATCTTTATTTTATGCTTGTTTAATGTGTTATGATTATGTTATAGTTCTTGTGAATTATTTAAGAATATAGGTGGTTCTGTAATAAACAGAGCGTGGGTGAGCCTGAGATAGCTCTCCAAATCATTGGATAACATGATGGAGGTAAATATTAATGTTTGTCCTAATATATTTATAGAATATACTATGATAGGTATTCCAATCATAACTCCCTATATAGCTGTGAAAGCTACAATGTAAGTATGTTATAGATTCCACAAGCTATCTTTAAGATTCATGATTTCTATGGGCTATTTAAAAATCTTATTTTTTCATGAGGTATGTTAAATATATTACGTTCAATGATTGAAAATTATTATTTCTTTTATTTTTATGTATTTATGGACTAATATTTTATTTCCTTATTTTCTTTCCCTTACTAAGATTTTTATGCTCATCCCATGTTTCTGAAATGATTTTTCACAAGTTATGGGAAAGTGTAAGAGAAATAAAAAATTCAAGAATATTTTTATCAAGAAAATAATTATTTTTTTATTTAAGTATTTTTATTATTGTGAAAAAATTGGATAGAGTTGAAGTGTCTACTTTGTAATTTTTAAGATGTAATGTAACAGTTATGGACTATTTCTCTAAAACTATAAACCTAAAAATATCCTCAATGTAAATTCTTGACTTAACTAAATATTGTGTAGTGTTTAAGGTTGGGGCCTTACAGTTGGTATTAGAGGTCATTTTAGATAACTTTAGAGGTTAGGGAGTTATTTAAGCAGAAGTGGAATATTTTATATTAGCATATTAGAAAGAGTCATATTTATTTTAGATAAATTGAATGAGTTTAAGATAACATGAATAAGTATAGCTTAGTTTTTACCATCCTCATAAGATAATTTATGATGATTTTACTGATATTATCACACTTAATTTTTTGGTTTTAGTAGGTGGTTGGATCTAGCAGGCACCAAAGTAACAATGAATGTGAAGGAAAATGTGGCAGTTTTTGGAATAAGCAACTAAATGAAATGGGTGCTGCAATGTGAACTCTTATGGTTATTCTTAACCAACTATCTAGATTTATAATTGTCCACTCTAACCTTGGTAATTTTTTGAGGCATCATATATTCGGGAAAATAATACATATGGAAGTTAAAGTAATAGTCATACTGTTCAGGGTATTTAAAAACCTATGTGTCAAGGATGTGGAAAGAAACAACTAAGATAATGTTTCAAAGGGATGAGAATATTTTATAGATGTGGTAATGATGGTCATAAATAAATAACCAGCCATATAAAAACGAAGCATTCAGTTGACTCGAAGAAAGGGAAAGAAGTTCATTATGATGTATTAATTGAATGTTTTAAATTTGGTGTGCATGGTCATTATGATAATAGATGTCCTATGAAGAAGGTTCAGGAGTGGGATTAGCAGGACCATAAAAATATATTTTTACCAATTTCTAATCCCATTCTAATTGAAGATGAGGAAACTGAAAATGGCCTATGAAATGTATGGATTATTTCATATCTCATGATTTGACATTATTTAAAACATAGGAAATTATGCATGATTATTTTGTAGGAAAGATGTATAAAATATTAATATAGTAAAACATCGATAAAGGATCATGAATAATGTTCTATTTTTAATATGTATACATTTTAAGAATTGAAGAGTTCTGTTGGATCTATGGATGATGATATGTTTAAATATTTCAATGATGGGATTACTTTAGAAGAATTTTAGTATTTTTTACCCTTAAGTTTGTTATATAAATATGTTAATTGAGGAATAATTATATTTTCTTTTGGGATATAGTTATAATGAACCATTAGGGCTTATATGATCCTTGAATTTGAGGTAATTACAGGTCATTAATTTTTAGGATGCAAAATTCTAGGTATGAGATAACATTTGAGGTTAAATTATGTTATGGTTATTTTTAAGGATGTTATCTCATTTTTTGGAATGTTATAAAATTATATATTTTTTGAAAAAGGACAACATGCAGGCTGTGTGACAACCCATCATGTCGGACAAATCTGCATGAATCGAACCCACAACAAAAGTGTGACTAGGATTTATCACTTACCACTGGACTACATGAAGTCCTTGGTTAGTATGAATTATTATTTTTAGTTAAATGAAATTATGGATCAATAATAAGTAAATTTTTGTAACTTATGCTTTATCAAATGGAAAACAATAGTATAGGACAAAATTAGTGATTAACTGATAAATGTTATTTTGGAAGACGTTGTCTTTTTTGGGAACATTATATGCCTAAGGAAAATAGAATACTATGGGATTTTATTTTATGAGTATTGGTTGAATTTTATTTAGGAATAATATATGTTTTTATTGTGGAAAAATGGTTATTTGGGTTATTTATGGAAATGATTAACCTATCAGGGAGAACGTGTGATTAGGTTAATTACTTATGAGTTTGAGACATTAATAGTAGTCGATGTTATTTGGAGATAAATATTATGATGATCAAATCCATCTATGTTTTGGGTTTCGATATTAGTTGTAATATTTTGAATAATTTTAAGGACTTTTGTGTATTGGATGGTCTTTGTTAAACATTGGGTATTGTTTGCTGATTTTTGGAGATTAAGAGTAGTATTTATCTTATTAAAGGATTATTCTTTTTGGGGATTATATTATCATGTACTAGCCATTTCGGTTATGGTTAATGTTTCAATATCGGGTGAATAAATAGTTAATATTTTGTAGATTATTTTATTCTCTAGAAGTTGATTCATCTTGAATACTCATCGTTTGGAGAAAAAGATGACTTGTAAGGGAAATTAATTAAAGGATGAAATGCTAATATTAAAGGAAGTATTTTTCATTATGATCTTAGTCTAGGTAGTAAAAAAAAATTTCAACTATTTGAAAAGGATCTTAATTAAAAAAATGGTATACACTTTCTTTAATCAGTAGACTTTTACCCAACAACAAATTTATGATATTGCGGTGGTTAACATTCTGAGATCATGTTCTCTATCTCTCTCTATTTGTTTATGAGAGTTAGTTTTTCTTCCATATCTATGATTTTGTACATGTAATCTTATTATGTGATATATTGAGTGACCTTTTTACTTCTATTTATTTCTTTTAAAGTAATTGTTTTAGTGACCCTTTTTCCGATATGGGATTTTCAATGAAGTTTACCAAGCCAATTTTAAAATTGTGAGGACGTAATTTCCAAAAGGGGAAATAATGTAATAAACTAGGTATTTATAAAATAATACCTTTTTATTTGTATTAGTATTTATAAATAATATGTTAACTTTACATTAAGTGAGATACCTTTTCTGATAGTGTACTCACCACGCAATAACGGGTTTCTCAAAAATCTTACATTGCACAGAACATTGAGTTATACATAAAAATAATATAAGAACATTATTATTATTTTAAATGGTAGTTAACGTCTAGCTATTAGAATACAAATAATAAATAGTATCAACTAAATTATGAAAATATGGTTTACACAGGTTAAAGTAATGTTTCCTTGATTACCAAATTTATTAGAAATTGAAATAAAAACCAATTGAATATAAAAGATGTGTTTTATGAAAACCAATTTAAAAGAGAATAATTGTGTTTATAAAATCATATCACTCATTATATATTTTTATTTTATGAAATATATATGTTATATATTCAATTTAATGTTTTAAATTCATCTTATATTTTTTCTATATATGAAATAAGAACAAATACATTTTTGCAGAAAAAGAAGTATTTTTCGAAAAATACAATTTTAACTCCTTTTGATGGAGAACCCTTTTTAAATACAGTTTTTGACACTTTTATAAGTTATATTTTACACATTAATCTTTTTATCTAGATGTGGGACATCAAAATTTACTTTGGTTGAATTTTTGATATTTTTCTAAAAACTATCATGTTTTGATGAATAGTAAAAATACGATAAATTTTAATTGAAAAGAATTTTTTCCATTGAGGTAATTTATATGGTTAAATAATATTATTTAATGGTTTTAAAGTATAAATAGAATATATTTTTATAATTTAATCAATTTTTTTTCATTGGAATTAATTTCACTTTTAATTTTGATATAAACATACGTCAATATGTTGATAGTTTTTACTTCTCAAAAAACATGTTTTTTTGGTTTTGGCAATAGGAATTAATTTTAAATTAATTTTTGAAAATTATATATTTTGAATTTGGAAAAATATATTACATATTTATAATCAGAAGTTCCAAATTTTGTGAATAGGTACCTTTTTTAGACATTGTGAATAGTAACTTCATTAATTATTTTATTTACCATGGTTAAAGGGTAAATCAGGTAAATAAGGGTAACAAATATTATTATAATAATATTAAACTACCATAAAACATGTCCTAGTCCTATTGGATGACATATGTCTGACCATGGGAATCTTTTAGCTGATTTTAGGACCCCATGGATTCACTTAGGAGTGATAAGGTCATGTTATATTAGTTAATTTAATGTAAAGAGAAATATAACATAAAAATGTATCTTTTACTAAGACAATTTTTATAAGGGGTTATATAATTTATATCTTGAATTATAAATATTAACTATAAATATAAAACTATTTCATACATCATGAAATTTTATTTATAAGTTTTAGAAATTAAATAAATAAATTTAATTATGACACAATGATGATGAAATGATTTATTCATTAATAAAGGATTCAAATAAATTATATTATAAATATAAAAATAAATGTAATTTGATTATTTTGATATCATCCACAAATTTTATGGATGATATTTACATATTATATTTGAGTTAATGCCTTTGGTCTGAAGTAATAATGTTTTTATGAATTTTCAAAAAAGTCATGTATGAATAATGTCTAAAATTGACATAATTCACAACTTAAAACATAAAATATCTTATTAAATGATATTAAATAACTAAAAATCTAATATTCATCCAAATTATTTAGATAAGTCCAAATATGTCGTAAATGACTATTTTTGGGTCTTTAGATATGATATGGTAATTACATTAACCAACAATGTGTAAATAACATGATATTAGTGTAAGATTAAAAAGGGTAAAATATGGGTTAAACCAAAATGATAAGGAAAAAAAATATTCAAAACTACTCGAAAAATTATTGGATGATTGGTATTCGAACCAAAATCATCTTATATTCAAATTAAATGAGTTTTGGACAATTTTTAATCAAAATTGAATTTATAATAAAATAATATTTCAAGACTTTCTTAAAGTGCCCATCCTCCCTCTTATAAAATGCCACCAACTCTACCTACTTACTCACACCTATAAAGCCCCTTGGATCTTCCAAATTTTTATAAAATAAGCTCCCATAATCCCAACCTTCTACGATCCTTACATGAGGTAGAAGGCAATTCAAGAATGTCTTTTGGCTCAAATCAAAAGAAGTTACTTGATTTTGAGGTAACGTCTTCTCTCAAGTTTTTTTCCTTTATTTTCCTTATCCACCCCATATATTCTTATTATTTTTTGATTACATAAAAACAACGGTATCCTCAATAATACTGTATTATGTTATGATAAGTATTCTAACTACACTTACATACACATCCATCTAATAGATACAAACATATTGTTTCTATGTATGACGAACTACAGCCTCACGAAATAATGATTGTTCAATTTTCTCATACAACCTCTCATGGTGGCATTATAATGGAACTATATTTATATAAGATATATATTATATTTATATTTTCTATATTTTTATATATGTTTTTATTTATGACATACCTTTATTGTTTCTATAATGTGTAAATACGATAATTTCATTTGAGGAAGTGTGGACTACCGCCCCCTCAAAGTGATTGGACTCATTCATGCCATACATGTATCTTATAAAGGATAAAATTAATGAAATTATGTAACATATATAATATAGTTATTATATTCGAATTATAATATACCTATGTATGATTCAGTTATCATTCCTTCAATATGACAAAGAAATGAAAGTAGCGTTCATGCGTACATACGGCCTACTGTCTCCATGAACGGTGCATTTCATTTCTTATCTTCAAATGTTATGGACTATTATAAATACATATATAATGGATATAGATATATATATATATATATATATATATATATATGATATTTGAATCATTAATATCATTCTGTAGATGATATAATTTTGAATACATGTACAATTTATATTAAAACAAGTTCATTTTCGACTCAAGTACAGAATATCAACAAAACTACCGATATTAACTTAAATAATTATGTAATATTTATAAAGTGTTAATAAGTTATATAAAAGGAAAATAAACTTGAAAAGGTTCTGAATCATGTATAAATAAACTTAATTTTTCTTTTTAACGTATGTGGTTCAAACGACCTTTCCGCCACCATGAGTTTCATTTGATATTTGAATTCCTTAACAAGTCATAATATATTTAAAAGAAAAATATATACCATATATCATTTTAATGTATTTTGTTATTGAAAATGGTTTATAGAAAGTATTGATTATGTTCATATCTTGAAATTATATATTGTGATGTTGAAATGTTATCTTTCATTTATGATTGTTTTATGTGTTATGATTATGTTATGGTTCTTGGGAATTATTTATGAATATGAGTGATTCAATGTCAAACTGAGGCTGGGTGAGCCTGAGATAGCTCTCCAAGGCATTGGGTAATGTGACTAAGGTAAATGTTAATGTTTCTCCTAATATATTTAGCGGAGATACTGTGATGGGTATTCCAAACCTAACTCCCTATATAGATGTGAAATCTATAGTGTAAGTATGTTATAGATTCCACACGTTAACTTTTTGATTTATGATTTCTAAGTATTATTCATAAATATTATGATTTCATGATGTATATTAAAGAGATTATGTTTTATTATGAAAAAGTATGATTTCTTTTACTTGTATGTATTCATGGACTGATGTTTTTTTCTCTTTATTTTATATCCCTTACTTTGATTTTTATGCCCATCCCATGTTTTTGAAATTATTTTCCCAGGGTATGAGGAAAGGGTAAGAGAAAGGAGAAATTCAAGAATATTTTTATCAATAAAACAATTCTTGTTTTATTTAATGAGTTTTATTATTGTGAAAAAAAATGGATAGAGAATAAGTGTCTACTTTTTAATTTTTAAGATGTAATGTAATAGTTATGGCCTAATTCTCTAAAACTCTAATCCTCAAAAGATCCTTAATGTAAATTCTTGACTTAACTCAATATTATAAAATGTTTAAGTATGGGGCCTTATAATTTTATTGTCTATGATTGTTTATTTTATGGATAAATACAATTGGGGTATTGTATTAAAATAAACATCAGTAATATATATATATTATACATATAATTGTGATAATTAGATTAGCTTGAATAACTAATTAGTTATTTTCTTGATATATTATTTTACATATATATTAATATTAGTCTCTTATAATATGTTATACTATTAAGCAAGTCTTCTTTGAATTTAAGATAAGAATGCATATTTTTAATTCCATATTCCTGTTTCCCAATCGAGTACCACTATTAATTGACATTCTATATGATCATTTTTATGTTATTTTTTTCTGTTCAATATGTTTCAATATTATTATTTAGTTTATATGACTTTTTATACACTATCATTGTTTATGCCTGATTTTTAATATATAAATCTAGTTATAATAATCATCACTGTTAATAGAATTTCATTTTTGTTTTTTTTCTTTGTAATGTGAGAATTTTTGTTATATTATGTTTAACATCACATAAAAATGTTATAATATGTAATTTATTTTTTAAAAAAAAAGTTTTTTAAATGGATATAATTATTTTCATAAATATATTGGTTTGAAAACAAATCAGATATGTAATTTTTGAAATAGAAGTGGTATTTTTAAATGGAATTGAAAATATTTTTCTCAATGTAAGTGCTATAAAACAAACTATAAAATAGGATTTAGAATGGGATTTTAAAATTTAATTTTGATAAATAAATGATTGAAATGAATTAAAATATATAATAAATGAGTAAGAGATGGTATATACATTAATTTTTAGAGTCAATTATTTAAGATTTAATGAACACTCAAGGGAGTATATTAAAATATACTAAGTAAATGTAATGATTTAGAGACATAAGAGAGGTACTGCGGGTTATTGAATTTTTTAGGGAATAAAAATGCTATTTTGGGGATTTTGAAATGACCCTAACCTTATTTATTGTGTTTTTTGGGGAAATTATCTTATAAATTTAATGGTAAATTAGAATTTCCAATGTTATTTTATGATTAATCTTTTACATTGAGATAATTTATTATTTTATATGTTTAAGAATTTATTTTTAGGTGTTATGGAATGATGTCTGAAGTCCCATTGAATGTGTATTAGTTCAGGTAGGGTCTATAGAGGGGGAACCTATAGACATTATCATATGTGTCATTGTGTACACGGTGGTTCAAACTGGGTACCAAATGAGCCTAATAGAGGGGTCTCACTTCACAATGGATTTGGTTGATTACTTGACTCCCAATAGGAACATAGTGGCATTGTTCTATTTCTTCTAAAATGGAAAAAATGGTGACATTCTATTACCCATTTAAATCTCATACCTCACTCTCCATTGGCCTCAATTGTTCTCATCCAAATGTTTCTTTGGTACTTTAACATATCTCTTCATTGTCTCTGACATTCCCTTAAATTTTATCATGGATTTATGTGTATTTTTTCATGTTTATAGCCTATATAAGCCCCAATTACAACTCTTCTCTTTTTTCCTTGGTACATCGCCATGTCTCATATTTTTAGTGGATTACTCATATAACGATTTCACCAATGACATGGTGAAATCCCATCGAATACCTTTGATTTTTGGTTTTGGATTGATTGGGTCCAAGATATTTATTGTGTTTTTCTCAAAAAAATTACACAATTTTGTCATGTTGAGATTTTATTTATGGTCACCATATTTTAATCCTCGAATTATGGCATCATAGGATTGACTTATTTTTTATTACCTTATAATTGATGGTCAAGATTATTTTATTGTTATGTCACCTATTGTTTTGTCTAATTTCAATTTGGTTTCATATAGGGGTTATTGATTACATGAGTATTTTATTTTAATTGATTGTGGAATGTTTTTAGTGATTTTAGGTGATGATGTGATGTCTTCTAGATATATGAGAAGTCTAACCACTAAAAAAATTATTGGTCAGTGGGTCTGACTCATATTAAACCTCTTAGATATTTCTTTGTATTCATCTAACACTATTTATCTTAAACCCAAAAAAAATTCCATATGATTTATAGCTTATAAATTTATTATTATTAAAGAATTCATTAACCATATGCCTGATTGGATTTTCAAGAAATGTGTTATTTAAATACACTAAAAACGGTGTAAACTCTTTACTCTTTATATTAAAGTCTTTGCATAAAGTATTTTTGATAAAATTTTCAATTATAGCAAGTGATATAAGTATTGATTAAGATTATTCTATGTTGATAACATCTCTAATATATTTACCATTTTTAATATGTGCATGAAGATTTTATGTTGAACCCTATCATTCTCCCGTTCATTAAATCTTAATAGGTTAGGTGAAGAACATGTTCCACTATTAAATAAATTAGCATTATATAAATAATAGCTTAAATGGATTTTAATGTAGTGAATAAAGTAAATATTTAAGATTAAAATATAAATATAAATTAGTATATTTGGAATAATTTTATAAACATTTAAATAGTTTTCAAATATTTACTAGTATGTAGAATTTAATTCCATGACACTTTTAGGATTGTATTATTAATGAATTATACTCCTTGTTGGAGTTAGTTGAGAGATGTGGGTGATATTATTAAATTAAATAGGATCGTCTATTTTTTAAGTTTAACATTTTAATATGAATGAAATAATTGCATACAACTTAAACATTCATTATTTATAAATCACAATCGAAACATAACTTTGGTTAACAGTTGTAATGGTGGGTAGTTATACTCTGGAAAAATTCAGATGATAATTAATGATACGGTATCTAATCTTAATTGGTTTTATAAAATGTTTTTAGATGTAAACTAGATTACCTTTTTTTAAAGAATTTATTATTTCCCTTATTTAAATTCCATATATATGTTTAGGTTTTATTCAAAACCTATAATTTTGGATTTAATTCTGAAACCACATTTTTTTGGGAAATGTGAAATTATATTTTCCCAAAGTTATAAATTTTAAATTAATTATTTAATTGTTTTTTAAATTTAATGTGAGTTTATTATAACGAAAATTATAATAATGATAAACCTATGTCTTTTAAAGTCACTATTTAAAAAAAATATGACGTTTATTTGTTGAACCTTATTAAACATGTAAAATAGGGATGCTTATAATATTTACATCTTATACATGACCAAATCAACACTTGGTCTATCACTTAGTGATCTCCTAGTAAACCTTGGTCATAAACCATGTATAATAAAATCATCATTTATAATAATGATAATAACTAATAAATTTATTCTTTATATTTTTAAGTTCGAATAATGTTATTATATAATAAGATAAAGAAATGTTAATCACATACTCGTTCCATGTTTGGACCCATACTGTACACGATTTTCGATTTTATAATGTGTTTTTAGCGGTCACCCATATTATGTTTAAAAGAAAGTATAATTTGAAATTTTTTATTAAGTGATGTCACAACTAGGATAACTTAGGAATAAATGATTTTAAATTATCATGTTGTAAATTAAATTATTTAAGATGAAACTTTTACATGTTTTTGTCAACAAAAGTAAAGACTATTTTCCTCGTGTGAGATTACATTTTCCAGAAGGTGAATCTCTAAAAATTTTCAGGGTCTTGATATTCCAGTTAATAGTAGTTTAAACTTCATGCAGTGGTAGATTTACCAAAAGTTAGAAAATATTATGCTTCTAGGTAGGTAGGTTACTTATGTTTACTGGATGAAGAATTATGTAGCATTCAGTTTTTTGAATGATGGGAGTTTTTTATCTCACTTGTACCAGGAAGTCATGCCAAAATATTCTACCAGATATCAGTTGTGACAACCAATGATTTCATAATAGGAGTGTCATGTTTAATATCATATATGACACCCAACAATAAGATTATAAGATAATTTATCACCCCAATCCATTATGACATGATTCTATTTAAATAAACTCATTCTCTTCGATCGATTATGATGCACGAGAAATAGTGTTTAAACTAAATGTGGTACCCTATTAAAATATTATTATTTAAACATGAACATTATAAAATATCTATTATGTTATAGGGTTTTAAAAAAATAAAAAAATTATGAAAATTATCTAGTCTACACATGTATAAAATAAATTAAATGGTTATATATTAATTAGAAATAAATTGAGATCATTTTGTTAGAGAAAAAATGGTTTTCTGGAAAAAATATATTTTTCTAAAAGTTTCTTTAGTCACGCCTTGCAGTCGTAATTTAAATTTAATTTTTAGTAATTTTGGAAAATATAAATGAAAAAATAACCTTAATTTTTAAATCTTCATGTAAAAATCATCTTTGTGAGATATTTTTATAATTTTTTGTAAAGATTAATTTTTCAATGAATAGTAAAAAATATTGGTTTTTATTGAAAAATAAATTTTTTTATAATGAATTTAAAAGGATACATTTTTCAAAATGGAATAAAAAGTAAAATTAGTAAAATTATATATTTAATATCAAAAATTTAGATCATTTGAATCGATTTAAAATTGAATTTTTATGTTTAAAATTTTTAATAATTATGAGAATTTTCTCTATGGAAAACCCATATCTTTGACACGTGTGAGGGTTTAATATTAAATTAAAAATTTTCAATTATATAAATATAATTTGAAAAAAAATATTCTATATTTTGAATTAGAATAATTCATATTTTATAATAAGCTAAAATTAATTTTTGGCCATAATGACATGTAAAAATAGTAAAAAAATAACTATCACAGTTATGGTAAAAAAGGGTTTATCGGGGGTTAAAGTAAAAAATATAAGAGATAAAAATGAAACAAAACATATGTAATTATTATTATTTTCCTCATGTTGATCTTATAGATTCCATGGTTCTATAATGACCCATTTTTTTAGGCTTTTATCATGCGAAGGAAATGGGTGTCACATTCTCTTTTAAATTTTTTTAAGTGTTTTCTCTCCCCCACTTATAAAGTCCACCCCATCCCCTCACATCTTCACACATCCAAAGCTATATTGATTAGACATTAACTTCCAAAATTTCATCATCAAATACCTTCCGACATCCTATAGACCTTATTTTTATTAGGTAACCCTCCTAAAAAAGATTTAAGTATAAACCTAATGAGGCTCTCTAAAAAGGAGGTAATATTCATAAACATGTGTTTTTGTTTTATTTATTCACCAAAATAATTTAAATTTTATTCAACTATGATAATATAATAGAACCAATATAACATATATAATGATTTTTTGTTATTATAATGTAATAACCTATGTCAATCTTTACATCCATAAAATGGAAAATGAAATTGTCAACCATATGTACGGCATACCATCACCTCGCAAACCAATGTAATTATTTTTCCAAATCCTCCTTTAAAGTATAGATATAATTATTTATTTAACATATTAAAATGATGTTAATTAAATTATTATAATTCTGTAATTATGATATCATATATACCATCATACTTTCCATTTCATGGGGGGGATATGATAATGTCACTCGTGTGTACGAGGACTACCACCTCCCAAAAAGATATGATTCGTTTTTTGATTATGCTTAATATAAAATTTATTAAGGATAAATTTAATGAATATATTTGATACTTACTACCTAAAAATGATTATGTATATATAATATCACATATAAATTCTTACCATATAATTCATTATAAAACAATAATGTCAATCATACATACATCTAGACTACCACATCCATGCAACGATGTGAAATTTTTTATATTTTTATTTTTACATAGATTATAATAAGGATTAATTCTATTAATATAAATTAAATATATAACATATTAGAGATCATGGAAATTTGAATTAATATTTATTTTCCTTTTACTCCGTTCATTAATAAAATGGAAACAATATTCATGTGTATTTATGGACTATTGTCTTTATTAATAGTGTAATGAATTTTATATATTTAAATATTATGTATTAATATAATTACATATATAATTATTATATATTATATTTTAATCATATTTTATATTATGGATATTATTTAACCATTGTCGAATTAAAAATATTGAAATTACTGAATCGAGACATACATGAATAACGACGTAACTATCAACTAACACATTGATTTTAATGAAGAATTATTAATAAAGAGGTCAACAAAGCCTCTAAGTAAATAATATATGGTATGGAATATATTTTAATGTTAATTTGATAAATTTAAAATTAATCTATAATTATTCTATAGGATTAAAGAACACATATTAAAGAAATAATACATGAGTTAAGGTTTTCTCATTTCACATCTACATCAAGAAGATGTATGACATATTCATTACTAGGTTCTTTTGTGTGGTGTATATAATGACGCTTTGATAAATTTTATCATTAATTCCTATATATTCATGTTAATTAATGTTTTATTTGAAGTAATTTTTTTTTCATGGGGCTTATGATTCATGAGTTACAAAATGGGTAAGTGTTTCTTTTACAATCTCATCTTTCACAAAGATTTTTTATGATTAAATTTATGAGGGAAAAATAATATGACCTATTAGTCAAGAAAATTAAGGATTTTATTATCCAATGGACATTCATGAACTTATAAAGAAATATTTTCATTTTTATAACTTTTTAACTCAAAATTATTAATAAAATTATTTTAAGATAATCCATCTTTATTTCTCTTTTCGGCCGAAAATCCTTTTCTCTTCCTTATCTGTGTTTTCTAAAAATCTTTTCAAAATTTTATTTAAAATTATATATGTGATTTATTAAAGATATTTTTACACAATATTTTATTTTTACAAACAATACTAAAAAAGAATCTTCATGTTGTTTTTTGAACAAGGTACTTTTTGACTTTTTTCCACAAATGTAGAATGGATATTTGTTTTAGAATACTCAACGTGTATAGAATTTTATGATGTCATGACCACTAATTGATCTGAATCTTATGTTAAAAGATTAAAATGATATTTTCAAATAATATTTTACCTAATATTCAATAAATTTTTAGATTTTAAAATTTATTTTTAAACTGAAAATAATATTCTATTCAAAAATGTTTTAATCGAATTTAATTGTATTGTTATTCATCGATGAAAAAACCCATTTATATTAATTATAATTCACTAGGGATATATATTATTAATAACAACCTTATTATTTATCTATATTTTTTATGATCAATTTACTTAGGATGTAATATTTTTATACCATTCACCTTTTTATTCTAAATGGTTTATGATTATGTTTACTGACTGGGGAAAGTATTGAGATTTCATATGATAGTTGTTTAATATGAGTGTTTTTGTTGATTATGTTTCAACCCTTTCATATGAGGAATTAATTAAACTTAATAAGTGATTGGTGGGGACTTTTATATCCCCTTGATGCATATATAGCCTCATAAGACAAGCTAGCTTGGGTTTTTAATTGAGGTCTTACCCATTTAGGTAATATTTCTTCGTATGAGGCCTTGAAGGTATGGTTATAATGTATGAAATTATAAATTCCCTCATTATGAGATTATATATTTATGTTCAAATTTTTTATTTGATTAGTTATAATATCCATGGTTATGTTTCAATCTCATGTGTTTATTTATATAACATTATTTAATCATAATTTATTCCTACCATGTTATAACTAATTAATGGATTTAATGACATGATCTATAATTATTTACCCTTTCATATTGCATATTTTAATTTATTCATGATATCTTACATTATATTTACAACATTACTTATCATCTCAGTGAACCCCTTTCTTATGTTTTATTTTCCACATGATGCTAGGAATTTTTTTATGATTGATATGCGTGGATATTCAAAAGTGAATAATAGTATACTCAAAGAAAATACTATTTTGTATTTTATATTTTCAAATGTAACATGAGATTCAAGTATGTATCCATATTACCAAGACTATTAAACTATTCATTCATTTGTTACTTGATTCCTTCTATATTATTCCAAATTAATAATGTAACCACTAAATCTAGACTACTATAGCCAGTTTTTTTATTGGCGGTATCAGAGAAAGTTTATTATAAGACTTGAGAACTTGATTTTCGGGAATATATATATTTTTGAATATAACCTAGTGATAAAATTTGAAGATAATTATAGAATAAAAAAAAATTTAGGAGGAAGAGATTATATTTTTTTTTTTATAAATATATCCCTGTCTAGATAGTAAAGGTAGATGTGGTTCTAGAATAGTTGTATGTAGGTTTATTAACTTCGAAAAAAGAACATTGGGATTTGACTCAATCATCACTTATTACATGTAAATAGTCCTTACTATGAACTTGGTTTAACACTCCCATGAGATATTCTTGGATTAATTCAATTTTTCTTTAAACATCACTATGAAGGATTTAAAAAAATATATGATTTGAAAACATTTCCAAAGAAACCTTGTTTATGACTATGAGATTAGACATGAATAAAATTTTCAAATTTTTGTTAAATGTTTCACTAGTTTTGGGATTATATATTAATTTTCATAAAATTATGATATAATCTAGTATATTATATTTTTTATAAATTCCAACAAGAGTATGAAATGGAAACCAAATCAATTCATGTACCCCAAGTAGAAATTTTCCTCTAGGGTAAGATAATAAATCTGGATTAGAAGCTATAACTATTACTGGTCAAATTATAAACATATTGAAGTAGGTGACTATAGTTTTGAGAAGTAACATTTACCATATGAAGCATCTTGTTGATCCACCATGTTTGTTAAAAATTTTACACTTCTTTATGCATGAAAAAACTCTATAATTTAAGTAGGGCATCAAATCCAATTGAAGCTAAAAATGGATATGTTTATTATAGAATATAATTCTCACATTAGGAATTAATAAAATATAAAAATTTATCATAGTATTTTATCATATATCAGGAGTTGAAAATAAATGGTGGTCATTGATTCAAAACACTAAGGATGAGGAAGGAATATGAAACATGGAATGTAATTATTTTAAGGTATTCTTCTAGGAAATGTTTTTTACTCACGATCAATGAGTGGATATGGAGATAAAATTTCTAAGTCTAAGAAAAAAAAAGATGAAAATGTTACCAAGTATGAATCCAACATTACAAGAATAATAAGGAATGTTATGGAGTATATATGCAATCAAAATAAAAATATTAACAGTTTTATTGATTGGATTAAGTATATACATTAAAGGGAACTAGTATCCCAACCATTATCATCATAAAATGAAATATTATCATATTTTATAAAGATATAGAATGAATTATAAAAGTCATATGGATTATAAGGGATAAAATATAATAAAAATATGAAAGAGAATATGAAAGTTAAATTGAAGAAGGGAATGATTTATTTTCCCCCATGTGATAATTGTAGAATGAAACACCCTAGTACATGCTTTAAGGTAATGAGAGTTTTCTATCAGTGTAGAGAGGAAGGCCATCATTATTTAAATTATAGGGGTAATAAATAATCTTAAATTGTTTAATAATTCAACTATAAGTATATGGGTAACTATGAAAATTAATATCCCAAGTGTCAAGGGAATATACCCCTTAAGAAGGTAAAGGATCATGGTCAAGAGTATGCTATCAATACGGGAAAAGTGTAATGATTAAAGGGACTGTATATTTGGATTCATAAATTATGTGTTAGAAGTATTTTATTAATTATATTCTCATTATTAAAATAATAAAAACATATATATATTTCACTCCAACAATTTTTCTATATGTATTTGAAGAGAAATATTGAATTGTAATGATAACCAAGAAAAGTGATACAGTGGAAAACTGATCTTATAAGTAAACACCTGATTAAGGGAGGATAAAAATTTTTATCTGATTGATGTTAAGATAACAATAATAAAGAGATATTTATGGGATATTATTGGTGACCATGAAATTAGTGAGTTATTTCATTGTTTATGACATATTTTCATGATTTTACAACATATTTCTAATTATAGAATAAATTTGATAATGTGAGATTTTATTTAAGGAATAAGAAGATAAATAATTTCTAGAAGTATTCATGTTTTAATTTAGGTTTTATTGTGATTACGACATTTACATATTTGGTATGTGACATTAAGATATATATTATGTTGTTTGGGGAATCTAATGTTAATTTGATTCTTTAAATTTAGAGACCTTCTAAATTTTTTGACATTGAGTTTGGATATACATATTTTAGAAGAGACTTATGGGTAACTATTTATTAAATGGATTTATTTGAACTTTGGGGTTATTATTAAGGTTTAAGAAATTAATTTATTATTGGATAACATGTTCTAACCATTTTCGTATTGGGAGATATCTAGATACAAGAGGAATACATTTTTATTATTTTAATGATCCATTAAGAGTCAATCTTAGTGAGTCAGGCATAAAAAACATTTTGTATTTTTATTTCTTAGAGTAATAAATGAGGTTGGAACTGATATAAGTACAAAAAAAGGATTAAATTGTGATTTTTAAATCAAAATATATCATTTAATTATATTTTCATATGTTCTCAATATTGATGGAAAATTAATTCCTCAAGATTAGGAAAAGGATCATAGAACAAAAAATTAATCCTTGTACCTCAATTTCCATAAATTATTTAGGTAATTTTGGTTGTTAAATTTTCTAGATCATTGAATTTCTTGTGATCAAGGATCTATATCACTCTCTATAATTATATAAAATTTTCTTCCATGTCCATATCATTAGGTTATAATAAGTTTTTATTAGATGGAAACCTGGTTGTGTGTTTTTATAGATGACCCCCATAATTCCCTCACCAACTTATCAAGAGTAATTTTTATTTACACTTTTTATGATTTGTGTTTTGTAAAAATTTTGGACCGATGATGGCAAAAATGGAATTATAATGGTGCAATTTACTTTAGTGGGTAGATGTTACAGCCATAGATTTTAAAATATTAATATAATGTTTGACAAAATATATAACACATAAAAAATATATTAAAAGGGAATTTAACACCCTGAAAATTTATGAAATATTTATTTTTTATATACTCAATATCTTTAAAAGCGTGCAATGAACACAACAAAGGGTTTTAATAAAATGTGGTACTCTATTAACATGTTAACATTTAAACATGACCATTATAATCTACCTACAAATATTGATGATGTGAACTAAAATATATAAATTATTAAAATTATATGGTTTAAAAATATATAAATTAAATCAAATGTTTATCTATTAACTATAAATAAAATAATAAAAATTTTAGAGAAAAGGAAATGTTTTCTAAATAACTAATTTTTCTAAAATGTGATTTAGACACACTCAATGCACATAATTTAAAATTATTTTTTACCACTCTAAGAAATTTAATTTAACAAAATCAATATTTTTTTAATTATACATGTCAAAATTATCATTTTTTGAAAATATATATTTTATGAAAATATATATTTTTCACTGAATAGTGAAAAATATTGGTTTTTATTGAAAATTCATTTTCTTATAGAGAATTTATAATTATAAATTTTGATTAAAATTTATATAAAAGTAAAATTATTTAAATATAAAATTTATTAATAATTTTTTTTCATTGGAATAAATTTCATATTGAATTTTTATATTAAAAATTTATATTCTTATGAGAATTTTCCCCTTGGAAAAACAGTTTTTTTACCACATCTGTGAGTTTAAGTTTAAATTAAAATTTTCCAATTATATAAATTGATTTATAAAAATATATTATATATTATTAATAATAATAATTAATATTATATAATAATTTCAACATAATTATTTGTTCATAATTAATAGTAAAAATAGTGAAAAAATTAATTGTTGCAGTTAAGGTAAAAATAGGATTACTAGGGTGTTAAACTAAATTAAAAAATGCTAAAATCAACAAAAAACATGTCTAATTAATATTTTAGGGAAATATTTATAACATAAAACTTCCATGGTTAGATACTTACCTTTCTAGGGATATTATAATGATAAAATTGGGGTATCACTTTTTATTTTCAAAATTCCTACTATGTCCTCCCCCTACTTATAAAATTCCACCCCTCTCCCGTCTTCACACTTAAAAATACCTTTAGTTCATACATTAAATACCCAAATTTCTTAATAGAATAAATAACCAATTAACAGATTCTTTTTTTCAATATGAAACCCTCCTTTTAATTCTTTAGGTATAAACCTAAAGAGGCTCTATGAAGAAGAGGTAAAATTATTAAAATTGTGTTTTTTGTATTATTAGTTATTCCACATCATTAAAATATTATTCAACTATGAAAATATAAAAATAAAATTATATAATAGATAAATATATTTCACTATTTTATGGTCATAACCTATACACATATCCACTTTCATAAAATGGAAAATGAAACTGTTGATTGTCCATACGACAGACTACTGCGCCACAAACAGATGTAATACATTTTCCATCACCACCTTTAAAGGATGGATTTAATGATATATTTAATATTTTTATATGATAATTATGAAATTATTTTATATATTTAATTATTAAATAAAATATACCTTCTTAATTTTCATTCTGTGGGGGTATACAATAATGTTTCTCATATGTATGGTGAACTACCACCTCGCAAAGTGATCTGATTCATTTTTCAATTACAAATTACATAAAAGGAAGTGATGATATATTTAATGAATATATATGATATTATTTAACTAAAAATACTTAAATAAATATAATATCATATATATCTTCATACCAACAAATCCATTTCTAAATAATAACTTCAGTTATGTGTATGTCTGGACTACTACCTCCACTTAGCGATGTGAAGTTTTTTTCATTTTCTTTTGCATAAATTTTAATAAGTATTTATTTTATTAATGTAAATTATATATATAATATAATATTTATTTTGGAATATAGAATTAATATTTATTTTTAATTCATTCCCTACATCAAGATAATGGAAATAATGTTAATGCGTATGTTCGACCTACCATCTCCATGAACGGTGTAGTGCATTTTCTATCATTAAATTTATGGATTAATATAAATACATATATAATAAATTCATATGAAATTTATATCATGTTTTAAATTATTTATTTAATTTAAAAATGAATAAACTAAAAGGTCCAAAAATAGCAAACCAAAACATACATGGACAATGAAGCAATTATCACTCAAAATAGTGATTTTAACAAAGAATTGTCAATAAACAGTCCATTAAGAACTATATGTAAATAATATATGCTATGAAATATATTTTTATGATTATTAAATATATTTATAAAAAATATATATTTATTATACATGACTTACAGACATTTACGAAAGAAATCAGATATGAGGCAAGGGTTAACAATATCACTTTTACTTTTGTGAGACGTATTCCATATTCACCACTTAATTATTCATTACGGTGTATATGATTACATTTTGATAATATATATCATAAATCCATATATATTTATGGTATTTAATTTCTCATTTTAATTTATTTCTTTTATAGGGCATACAATTTAAATGTTATCAAATTAGTAAGGGCTTATTTTACAATCACATCATTTATGTGGATTTTTTTATGATTTAATTTCTTAATGATGAAATATTAAATATATACATAAATAAACTAATTTAATTATTTATAAAATGTTTATTTATTAATTTTTAAAGTAATAGTAAAATTTAAATCTCTTTTTTTATTAACATTCTTCAGAAAATTATTTTAATTAAATCTATCGTTATTTCTCATTTTGGTCAAAAATTATTTTCACTTTCTTTTAATGTTTTCTTAAAATATTTTGAAAATCATTTTTAAAATTATAAAAATAATTTTTTATATAATTTTTTTTACCAATTATTATATTTAAAAAAAGGAATCTTCATGTCATTTTATGAATAGGGTACTTTTTTTGCATTTCACCAAAAATATGAAACAAATCTTTGTTTTAACATACTCAACATGTTAGTAATTTCTCTCCACAAAGAAAGCTAATTTATTTTAAGCTTACATTACATGTTTACGAGGATAATTTCAAAGAAAATATTTTTCCTAATATTTTAGAATATTTTATATTTTAAAAGTTATTTTCAATGTAAAATGGATATTCTTCTCAAGAATGTATTAATGGAATTATTTGGTATTTTTATTCATAAAAAACAACATTAATTTATTTTAGAAATAATACATTATGGGATATATTTTATTGATACCATACTTATTCTTTATCTTGATAGTTGTGATCAATTTTTCTATTGATTTACTATTTTGTTACCATTAACCATATTACACTAGATGGTGTTTTATTATGTTTATTGATTGGGGAAAGTAGGAAAATATCATATGATGATTTTAAATATTAATTTTTATGATTATCATGTTTTACACCATTAATATGAGGATTTAATTGGATCTAATAAGTGATGGGATGGACCCATTATAGCCCTTAGATTTATCAATAGGTCTCTTGAAACAAACTAGCTTGGTTTTCTGGCGGATTTCATAGCCATTTATGTAAGATGTCTTGGAACGAGGCCTTGATGGTATGGTTGTGATGTATAGAAATATGAATTCCCTCATTATGAGATTAATTATTTAATTTCAATTTGATTATTCAATTAGTTAGAATATCCATTTTAATGTTTCAAGATCATGTGATTATTTATGTGGATTTATTTAATCATCATTTATTATTATCATATTATGAATAAGTAATTGATTAAATGGAATGTGTTTTAGTTTTTCAGTATTCTATATTGATTATTATAAATTATTAATGATATATTTTAATCTATTAATACCCTTACTGGTCATCTGAGCTAATTATTTTATTATGTTTTATTTTCCCAATGATGAAGGAAATTTTTTATGATTCATGTGTAGAGATATTTTAAAGGAAATAATGGTGTACTATATAAATAGACTATGTTTTATTTTTTTCAAATATAATATTAAACAAGAGTATATATATATTTTACAATGACTGATAAACTATAAGGTCCTCTGGGATGTGATTACTTGTATCTTGTACCATTATTAAAAAGTAACCACTAACTATGGGATACTAGGTTGGGGTATTTACATCAGTATTTGAATAATGCAATGGATGGACCCCAATTATAGTAAGAGGTTGGTGAAACAAGATGGATGTTTGTGATCTATTATATAAGTATGGTAGTACCACCTACTAATTTTATTGATTGTTTCCAAAATATTTGGATGTGATGTTTTATATAACTCTTAAGTCATAATGATTGAAATAATTGTTTTTTCAATGAAATGAAATTGAGTGCAGTTTTATCTGATGGATGTTGGATGGAAGTCAGAACCACATAATCTTTTTGTGTATTTATTTTCTATTTATTTTTCAATGTGTGAGTTTTATGTAGAGTGAATTTAAGGTTTCTCTTATTATGGAGACTTATGTTTAATATATTTTTATTCATAATGAACTAAAATATGGTGAGTATATTATATTGGATTAGGTTATACTATTAATGAACTATTGGTGTAAATTAATCTGATGGATTGAATATTCATTTTTTCTAATTTCCACAAGCGGTCGTCATACCCCAATAAGTGGTATCGTCTATTTTTTATTACATACTAAATAAACTAAATATCATGTAACATTCATTTTTTATTTAGTGTTATATTTGTTTCATTTAAGGTTAATGCTATCAGAAATATGGAATCATTAAAAGGAAATTTTTGGCTCTATATTTTCAATGAAACAAAGATTATTTTATAATGGATGTTTGTTGAGTATATCCTCAATCAAAATAGATTAGAAAATATGTTAACTGGAGTTAATTCTAATTATATTAATAAATATTTAGTGGTTAATGTTTTATATAAAATAAATCAGATTAGTAAGGATGTTATTGAAATAAAATTTAGCCTTCAATATCTAGTAGAAAAATAATATATCTAAGATTTTGGGGCCCTAGAAGAAAAATATGAGAATTAATGATGTGGTATCAAATATTAATTTTTTTGATAAATATTTTTCCAATATAAACTCGATTTACATTTTTTAAAATTAATAAATAAATATTTTTATTATTTAAATTCCATAGATATTTTTCGGTTTTATTAAAAAACCATCATTATAATTTTATTTTCTAAAACCACCTGTTTCTGAGAAATGTGAACTTGTGTTTTCCTGGAGGTATAAATTTTTAGACAAATGTTTGATCATTTTTTGAATTGAATGTGATTTTATAAAAATGAAAATTTTAATTATGAGAATCCTATTTTGGTAAAGGATACTATTTAAATAAAAAATTTCATATTATGTACTTTTACCTTAATAACCATATAAAGCATGTATGCTTGTGATATTTACATATCCGATGTAACCAACTCAACACTTGGTCTATCACGTAGTGATTCCTAGAACACCTTGGTCACTAAACATGTATAATTAAAGAACTTTTTTCAATGATAGTATAAATTAAATTTCTTCTTACAATACATTTTTATGTTCTAATAATGTGCTTCAATAATAATATGAAAAAAATTTCACCATAATCTTTTTTTATTTTTGGAAAAATATTGTACAATAGTTTTGATTCTATAACATGTTAATAAGAGTTTATACATGTTATATTGACAATAATGTGTAATTTGAAATTTTTTATTAAGTGATATCACCACTAGGATAACATATATATAAAGGATTATCATTTAAAATTTTTTAAATTAAATTATTTAAGGTGGTAATTTTAAATGATTTTGTTAGGAAAAGTGAAGACCATTTTTGTAGTGTGAGATTACATTTTCTAAAAGGTGAAGCTCTATAAATTTTCATGGTCCTGATGTTTTAATTAATTGTAGTTGAAACGTCATGTGAAGGTATATTGAACATAAGTTGAAAAAATTATGATGGTTCTAAGAAATATGGTTTATTTTGTTCACTAGATGAAAATTTTTGAAGGATTCAATTGGTTCTATACTGGGAGTTTTGTTCATCTCCCCAGTAGTGTACAATTCTGCCATGTGACTCTACAGAAGATCATTTTTAGCACCCTAATATTTCAAAAGATGAATATCATGTAGGATAGAATTTTTGACACCAAACACTATGATTATAAGAGAATGTAACTTACCAATAATTTATGATTTGATTCTTTTTAAATAAATTCAATATTTTTTATACCTTACAATGCACACAATATATGGCCTAAACAAAATGTGATACCGTATTAGAATATTATTATCTAAACATTCCCATTATAACCAAGTTATTATGTTATAGGGTACGAATAGAAATAACTAAATTTGGAAAATTATATGTTTTAAACATGTATATAATAAATTAAATGGTTATATATTTGTTAAAAATAAAATAATAACCATTTGAAAGAAAAATAAATATTTTCTGAAAAAAATATTATTCTAAATGAGGATTTAGTCATGATTTGGAAAAAAAATTTAAAAAAAATTTACATAAATTTCATAAAATATAAATTAAAAAATAACCTTCATTTTTTAAAACTTCATGTCAATATTATCTTCAGGTTAAATTTTGGGTTTTTTTGGAAGAATAAATTTTTGATGAATAATGAAAAATATTGGTTTTTTTTAAAACATAATTTTCGTTTAATGAATTTATAATAATTCATTTTTAAGTTGTTTTAAAAGTAAAATTATTTAAAATATATTTTTATTAATAAAAATTAACTGATGTTGTTATGGTAAAAAGGGGTTTATTGAGGGTTAAACCAAATAGATAATTGCTAAAAAATACCCAAAATTGTATAATTCCAATTTTTTCGGTAATATTTTTACCTTATATATTCCATGGTTCTATAATAACCCATTTTGGAGGATTTTATAATGAAAAAACATGGGTATCACTTTTTCTTTTTAAATATTCTATGTTCTTCATCTCCCCTAGTTATATAGGGCCACCTTATCCCCTCCCCTCCTCATACATCCAAATCCCTTTAGATCAGCCACTACCTACCAAAATATTTTCTTAAAATAACCACCAACATCCAATAGACCTTATTTTTATTAGTAAACACACCTAATAAGGGTTTAGTTATAATCCTAATGAGGCTCTCCAAAAAAGAGGTAATATTCATAAATTTGTGTTTTTGTTTTATTTCGTCATAAACATCCTTAAAATCTTATTAAACTATGATAATATAATAAAACCATTATATTACATATATTGAGTTGTTATTATTTTAATTTAATAACCATAACCAATCTACTGATTCATAAAATGGAAAATGAAACTGTCGATCGTGTGTACGATGGACCACCGCCTCAGAAACCGATGTAATTATTTTTACATGACCACCTTTCATGGATTGATATAATAATTGATTTAACATATTTATATGACATTTTTTAAGTTATTATACTTATTTAAGTATTATATCACATATACCTTCATAAATTTCATTTCATGGGGGGCATGATATTGTCACCCATGTGTAACGAAAACTATAGTCTCGTGAAGTGATTTTATTTTTTTTATTTACACTTTACATGAAGTTAGTATGGAAACATTAAATGAATATATGTGATATTTATGAAATTAAAATAGTTAAGGAAATATAATATCACATATAAATACTTACCATCAAATCAATTGGAAAACAATAACATCCCTCATACGTTTTTCTAGACTACCACATCCATGTAATGATGTGAAATGATTTTCATTTTATTTTTACATGGAAAATAATAAAGATAGATTTGATTAATATTAATTCTATATAAAAAATAATAGTGATAATGGAAATATTAATTAATATTTATTCTTATTTAATTACATCCATCAAGAAAATGGAAATAACATTCATGTATACGTACGACCTACCGTCTCCATTAATGGTGTAATGCATTTTCTAGATTTAACTATCATAGATTAATATAAATAAATATATAATGAATATATATTATATTTTAATCATTTTATATATTATTTATATGTTTTAAATACTATCATTATAAAAGTACCGAAATTAAGGAACTAAAACATACATAAATAACGAAGCAATTATAACCTGAAACTGTGATTTTAACAAAGAATTGTTAATAAACTGGTAATAAAAGACTATAAGGAAATCATATATTATATAAATATATATTTTTATGGTTATTTAAAATATTTATAATTAATATATAATTATTATATAGGATTAATTAACATGTATGAATGAAATCAGATCTTAGCTAAGGGTTTCTCGTCTCACTTTGACTTCTGTGAGATTTATGCTATATTCACCACATAGATATTTTATGTGGTTTATATACTAATCATTTGATATGTTATATAAATAATTACAATATATTAATGTTATTTAATATTTCATATTTAGTTATTTCTTTCAAGCAGATTAAGATTTAAAAGTTACCAATGTGGGAAGGGTTTTTTACAATCTCATCGTTCATCGTGATTGTTTATGATTACATTATTGATGACGAAATAAAATGATCCATAACTTAAGAAAATCATTAATTTTCTTATCCTTTTATTATTAATTAATTTTTCAATTAATATTACCATTTCAACTAATTTTTACTTAATATTATTAATAAAATTATTGTAATAAAATCCATATTTATTACTCTTTTGGACCGAAAATCCTTTTCTCTTCCATGTCCATGGTTTTTAGAAATTTATTAAAAATTTTATTTTAAAATTTATAAATTGCTTATAAAATAAACTTTTACACATTACTGATTTTTTACCAAAAGATAAAAGGAATATTTCTGTTATTTTCTGAACAATGTACTTTTTAAATTTTTATTACAAATGTGGATGTATTATTTGTTTTAGCATACTCATCATGTATATAATTTCTTACTTTCATGAATACTAATTTATTTGAATATTATTTTTAAATTTTTAAATTTAACTTTAAAATAAAATATTTTCTATAATATTCTAGAAATTTTCAGTACTTCAAATTTATTTTCAAATTAAAAAGTATATTTTCATAAAAAATGTTTTAATGTCATTTTATGGTATTTATATTCATAAAAAATAACCCTTTATTTTAATTATACATAATTGAGGATATGTTTTATTGATATAATCCTTTTTTTATCTATTTTTGTTATGATCAATTTTACTTAGGAGGTACTATTTTGATACTATTCATCATGTTACTCTAAATAGTTAATGATTATGTTTTTTAATTGTGGAAAGTATTAAAATTTACAATGATAGTTTTTAATATGAATGTTTAAATTGATTATGTTTCACCCATTTAATAAAAGGAATGAATTGAAAATAGTAAGTGATGGGAAGAACCCTCTATATCCCACCAATGCATATATAGGTCTTACGAGACAAACTATCATGGGTTTTTAGATGAGGCCCTACCTATTTATTTTTTATTTATTTGTATGAGGCCTTGATGGAATAGTTATAATGTATATAATTATAAATTCCCTCATTAAGATATTATTTATTACGATTCAAAGTGATTATTATAATATTTATATTATCTATTGGTATGTTTAAATCTCATGTGGTAATTTATATTGTATTTTTTAATCATCATTTATTCCAACATATTATGATAAATTAATTGATTTAATGACACGTTCTTCAGTTATTTACCTTTTCATATTGATTATTATTATTTATTCATGATAGATTATATTGTATGAATACCCATGCTGTGTATCTAAACACACCCATTTATTATTATTTTTCATTTTCTACAGGATGTTAGGAAAGGATTTATGATTGATATACAGGGATATAATAAATAGAATAATGGTTTAATCAAATAAAATAATATTTTGTAGTTTATATTTTTAATTTTAATATTATTTTAAAGTATGTATCGAATTTAACAAGACTAATAAACTATTAAGTACTTTGGGATGCGATTCCATGTATCTTATTCCAATTTAATAAAGTGACCACTAACTTCAGGATATGAGGGTTGGGGTCTTTATAGTTGGTATCAATGTATGTTTAGTATAAAATATGGAAAATAGATTTAGAAAAATATTTATTAGGGAACATAACCATGTGATTGAATTTGAGAGTAAGTAAAGAATAATATCCCAAATCATTGATCCGGAATAGATTATGTTTTTTATTCATATAAATTTATCTCATTCTAGATACTAAAAGTGTATTTCATTCTAGAAATGTTGTACCTATGGGTAAAAATTTTGAATGGGTAAATTTGGGATTTGACACGATCGTCACCTAGTGTAAGAAAATGGGACTTACTACACAACAAGTTTGACACCCCCATGGGACATATTTAGATTAATTCACATTTTCTTTACAAACAATTAGGAAGTATTTAAAAATATTTTTATGATTTAAAAAATTATCAAATAAAACTTGGTTATGACTATGAGATTAGATATTAATAAAATTTTCAATTTTTGTTAAGTGAATCATTAGTTTTGGGATTATATTATTTTTCATAACGTTATGATATAATCTAGTATATGAATTTTTTTGAAATGATGATAAGTGGAAGGAATGTAAATCATTTTAGTTCATGTACCCCATATAGGGATTTAACTCATGGGAAATAAAAAAAGATGGATCAGGAGATATATCTTGAACTTATCAAATTATAACCATATCGAGGTAGGTGGATTAGGTTTTGAGAAATAATATTTCTAATGTGAATGAACCTTGTGATCCACCATGTTTTGTAACAATGTTAGACTTATTTATGTGTTAAAAACCTCTATCATTTAAATGGGACTTCAAACCAATTTTTACCTAAGAAATGGATAAGTTCCTTAGAGAAGATATTTCTAACATTATGAATTAATGAAATAGGGATGTTTATCATGATATTGTATCATCTCTTAGTTCATGTGAATAATTGGTGGTAATTAGTTAAAAAAACAAGGAATAAGAAATAAAATAAAACATGGAATGCAATGATTTCAAGGTACTCTTATTGGAATATTTTTCCCCACAATCAATGAGTGGATTTGGAGAGACATTTACTAAGTATAAGAAAAAAATATGTTGAAAATGTTAATATGTTTGAAGATAAAATTAAAATTTTATCAAGGAATTCTATAGACTATGTATGTAATCCAATGAATAAAACTGATCATTTGATTGATGGGATTAATCTAATTATTTGAAGGTAACTAGTCTCGCAAACATTCTCATCATAAAATGAAATAGAATCATATTGTATCAAGATAGATATATAATTATACAAGTATTTATTCTTCGAAGGGAATCAAGAGAATAAAAATAAAAAAGTGGAAAATATAGTTAATGGGAATAAGGGAATGAACGATTTCCCCCATGGGATAATTGTGGAATGAAACACCCTGATACTTTCTAGAATAAAATGAGAGTTTTTTATAAGTGTGGAGATAAATTCCATAATTATTGTGATTAATAGGGTAAGAATTATGATTCTAATGTTCAATGCTTCATCTATAAGGAGGTGGGGAACTGAATAAACGAAATTACCAAGAGTCAAGGTAATATACCTCATAAAAATCTCACGGGTCATGGTCAATATTATGTTATTAAAATTGATGAAGTGGAATGATTAAAGTTATTGTTTATTTAGATTCATAAATTATGTGGTATACGTATTTCATCAATGATATTATAATTATAAGAGTCATACAAAATTTAGGAAATCTTCTGAAGTAGTATTTATATAATTATTTGAAGACAAAAATTGAATGTTGTGGATGAAAATGGAAAGTGATATAGTGGAAAGTTGATATTTTTAGAAAACACATTATCAAGGGAGGATAAAATTAAATATATGACCAATGTTAAGATAATAATGATAAAGATATGTTTATGAGATTACATTAGTGACCCTTATATTAGTGATTGATTTGATGGTTTATGATATCTTTACATGATTTTAAAAAATCTTTCTAATTATGGAATAAATTTGACAATTTGATATTTTATTTAATGAATAATGAGAAAAATAGTTATTTGAAACATACATGTTTTCATTATGGTTTTTAGATGATCAAGGTATTCAAATATTTTATGTGTGACATTAAGAGTGACATTATTCTTTTTAGGGAATCTAATTTTAAATTTTTCTTATAAATTTAGTGACCTTCCATCAAAACATTTGAACATTGAATTTGGAAATAAGTATTTTGGATTAGAATTATGGTTAACTATTTATTAAATGAATTAAGTTGGAAAATAGTGTTATTTCTATGGTTTTAGAAATTAATGTATTATTAGATAACTTGTGATAAAAATTTTGTTCTTGGGATATATCAACATACTGGTGGAATGATTTTCATTATTTTTATGATCCATTAAGAGTTATTATTTGTGATTCAGTCATGAAAATTCATTTTGGATTTTATTTTCATTGAGTAATAAAATAGAGGGGAAATTGATCAAAGAATAACAAAAGGATGAAACTATGCCTATGAAATATAAATATTTCAATTAAGCATATTTTATTATGTTCTAAATCTAGATGGTAAAGGAATTAATCAAGTATAGGAAAAGGATATTAAAAAATTTTCATCATCGTACCTTTATTTCTATCACATATTTATGGAATTATTTTTGTTAAATTTTATATTTCATTTACCTTGTTGTGATCATGGATCTCTATCAGTCCCTATAATTATATATAATAATCTTACATGTATATATCATCAATTTAAACCAATGTTTTATTACTTGGAAAACTTATTATGAGTTATTATAGATTAAATTCATACTTCCCTTACCCACTTATCAAGAGAAATATTCATTTACCATATCTACACTGTGAATTTTCAAAAAAGGTTGGACCTATGATGAACAAAATAGAATTAAAAGGGTGAAATTTATTTAAAGAGGTAGATTTAACACCCATGGATTTTAAAAGAGGGGGAACATGTTCTATAGATTATATGAAACCTAAAATAAAAATTAATAGAGAATTTAATACCCTACAATTTATTGAAATATTTTTTAAAATATATTCAATATCATTGATAGTGTGCGATACCTACAACACTGATTCTAAATGAAATGAAATAATCTACTAAAATAAAATAATTTAAACACAAAAATTAAAACCTATCAGTTAATATTGAGGATATGAATATGACTAAATAAATTAAGAAAATTTAATGGTTTAAATAGGTATAAAATAAATCTAATGTTTATCAATTTATTATAAATAACATAAAAACAATCTAAAAGAAAATGAAATGTTTTCTAAAAAAAATATATTTTAATATAAGTTGGTTTAGTGATTCTATATGAACATAATTTAAAATTAATTTTTACCACTATTAGAAACGTAATTTGAAGAAATAAAAATTTAATTTTTATTGAATAGTGAAAAATACTAGTATTTATTGAAATATGCCTTTTCATTTGGAGAATTTATAAGGATTAATTTTATATTAAATTATCATAAAATTAAAATTAGTTAAATAATATATTTATTAAATCAATTTATTTAATTGGATAAATTCCATATATAATTTTTATTTTAAAAATATATATTCTTATAAGAATTTTTTCATTGGAAAAAAGATTTTTCGACATATCTATGGGTTTAATTTTGAAATAAATTTTTTAATTTTATTACAGGATTCTGGAAAATTGAATTATATATTTGGAATTATAATTATTAATATTATATAACAATGTCAACTTAATTATTTGGTCATAATAAATAGTAAAAAAAAAATATTTGTTACAATTAAAGTAAAAATGGGTTTATCAGGGTATCAAACTAAATTGATAAGGATTAAACCAAATCATGTAAAATTTCTATTATATAGAAATATTTGTACCTTATATATTTTATGATTTTACAATTGCCCAATTTAGAGGATTCTGACAAGAGAAAAATGGGGTTCTCACTTTTTATTTTCAAAATTCCAAGTGTGTCCTCTCCCATTATTGTAAAAGTACACCCACTCTACTACATTATTAACACTTAAAAATCCCTTAAGATCATAAATTACCTACCCAAATATCTTACTTAAATACCAAATCACATCTTATATTTATTATTTTGATTAGTAAGCCCTTCTATTAAGTCTTTAGGTATAAACTAAATGATACTCTCTGAAGAATAGGTCAAATTCATAAACTTTTCTTTTTTGTTGTATTTATTCTTACACATCCATAAAATATTCTTAAAAATGATTATAAAATAAAATTAGTATATAATATACACTTATATGTTACTATTTTAATTTTATAACCGTTATCAATCTTCACTTCCATAAAATAGAAAAAAAACTGTTGATTATGTCTATAGTGGACTACCGCCCTGTGAACCGATGTAATTTTATTTCCATCACCTCATTTCCTGGATAGATATAATGATGGTTTTAATATATTTATGATATTTATGACAATATTATAAATTATAAATTATTATATAAAATATACCATCTTACATTCCATTCTGTGGGGGTATACGATAATGTTCCTCATGTGGTGGGTGAACTACCACATCACAAAGCGATCTGATTTATTTTTCAATTAAAAATTATATAGAAGGTATTAAGGAAGAATTTAATGAAAATGTGTTATATTTTTTACCTAAAAATACTTATGAAAATATAATATCACATCTAACTTCATACCATCCAATCCATTTTAGAACAATAACGTTTCTCGTACGTATATCCAGACTACTACATCCATATAGCGATGCAAACTATTATTCAAATTTTTTTTATTTTATTTTAATATGGATGTATTTGATTAATATAAATTCGATATATAATATAATAGTTATTATAGAATTTCTAATTAATAATTATTTTTTATTATTTTTATCTTTTGAGAGAATGGAAACAACATTCATGTGTATGTACGACCTACCATCTCCATTAACAGTGTTATTTATTTTCTACCATTAACTTTTATAGATTTATCTAAATACATATATAATAAATTTATATGATATTTATATCTTGTTTTAAATTATATATATCATTTAAACATGATAAATGTAAAATTACTAAAATTATATAACCAAAATATACATGAATAATGAATAATTTATCACTCAAAACAATGATTTTAACAAATAATTGATAATAAATGGATATTAAAGAACTATAATTAAATTATATATGGTATTAAATACATAATTATAATTATTTAATATATTTATAATAAATATATATTTATTATACACGATTTATGAGCACATATGAAGGGAATCAGATATGAGGTAAGGGTTTCTCGTCTCACTTTTACTTTTGTGAGATGTATGCCATATTCAACACATGGTTATTTATTGTGGTGTATATACATCTAGTTTTCTAGGTTATATAATTAATCCCAATATATCAATGGTATTTAATGATTATTTAAAATTTATTTCTTTTATGGATCTTATGATTCAAAAGTTATCATGGTAAGGGTTTATTTCACAATCAAATTGTTTATCAAGATTTTTTAGGATTTAATTTTGGATGATGAAATATTATAATATATCATTCAAGAAAATAATGAATTAGAATATAAATGAGTTATTTATGAAATTTTCAATTAATAATACCATTTTTCTCTATTTTTTATTTAAAATGATTGAGAAAGTTATTTTAAGAAAATCCATCTATATTTCTCTTTTTGGTCAAAAATCCTTCTCACTTTCTATCCATGTTTTATTAAAAAAATTTCATATATTTTTTTAAAATGGTCTAAAAAAATTTATTTAAGAAATTATAACCCATGTTTATATTTTAACAAAAAAAATTAAAAATATTCTTTACATATTTTTCTGAACAGGTTACTTCTTAACTTTTTACCAAAACTGTGAAATGGATCTTTGTTTTAACATACTTAGAAAGTAATAAACTTTCCTCCGCCAGGAAAAATTATTTCTGTAAATAATCCATTACAATTTTACAATGATCATTTCGAAGAAACTTTTCTCCTAATATTTTGGAAAATATTTTTTTAAAATGAAAATTTCAATATAAAAAGCATACTCTCCTCAACAATGTTTTAATGGAATTTGGAGGTATTTATATTAATAAAAAACAATTAACATTTATTTTAATTATAATTAATTTTGTAAATGTTTTATTGATACCATCATTATTCTTTCTCTAGTAGGTTTATGATCAATTTGACTTGGAATGTACTATTTTGATACCATTCCCCATATTAAACTAAATATATTATGATTATGTTTATAGATTGGAAAAAATATTAATATTTTTTTATGATAGTTTTAAATAAAAATTCTAATTTTGATTATGTTTAACTCCTTTAATATTAGGAATTTAATTGGAATTAGTATGTGAATGGAGGATCCCACTATAGCACCTAGATGCGTCGGTAGGCCTCATGTGATAAACTAGCTTGGGGTTTTTGATGATGGATTACCCATTTATGTAAGATGTATTGGAATGATGCCTTGATGGTATGGTTATGATGTCTAAAAATATATAATCCCTCATTATAATAATAGTTACTGATGTTCCATGTGATTATTCAATTATTTATAATATCGATGGTTATATTTCAAGATCATGTGATTATTTGTATGGCATTATTTGATCATAATTTATTCCTACCATATTATAATTATCTAATTGATTAGATTTAGTTTGTTTTTTTATTTACCATTCAAAATTGATTTTTATTTGTTCATGATATCTTCTGATGTATGCATACCCTTAATAAGCACATGATCTCACCCATTTCTTATGTTTTATTTTACCTAGGATGTTAAGAAATCTTTTATGATTGATATTTAGAAATATGCTAAAGAAAATAATGATGTACACAAAGAAAATTCTATGTTTTATTTTATGTTTTCAATTGTAATATGATATTCAAGTATATATGTTTTTTTACCCATAATTTTAAACCATTTTTTTCCTTTGGGATGTGATTCTTTGTATCTTGTACCAATTTGATAATGTAACCACTAACTCTAGGCTACTAGGGCCAGGGTATTTACATTAGTAGTCAAACAATATAATGGATGGGCCCTAATGATAGTATGAGGTTGGTAAAACCAAGTGGTCATTTGTGACCCATAATATAATTAGGTTAAGACAACCTACTAATATGTATTGATAGTTTTTTAGTTCCATGTAAATAGTGATTTTTGTTAATAATAAGTCGTAATGATTGAAATCCTTATTTTTTCAATGAAATTAAAATGAGTGCAATGTTCTCCCATGTATGTTGGATATTGTTATAACCATATAATATTTTTGTGTTCTCTCTTTTCTCATGGTTTTTTGATTTTTGAGTTTCATTTAGATTTTGTGCACGGTTCTTTCTTAGCCTGGTGACTAGTGTTAAATATCTTCAATGTTATAGTAAACTGAACAAAGGTGTCAATTTTTGAATGTATTAGGTTATATTATCAATGATCTACCATTGTGTAGAAATATGTTGGATTAATGTTTCAATTTTTTTTTTCACAAGTGTCTTTTCCCCTCTAATAAATGGTATCATTTTTTTATTAATCACAACATGATCTAAAGATCATGTAAATTTCACTTTTTATTTGGTGTTATATTTATATCATTTAATCTTAATGACAAAAAAATATGGTATTATAAAAAGGACATATTAGGGTACATATGTTCAATGAAACAAGATTTAGCTCCTGACGGATTTCAGTTGAGGGTCTCTTCAATAAAAATGTATTAGAAGTTAAATTAACTATAGTTATTCATGATAAAATTGATAAATATGAGTGGAAAATGTTAGATAGAAAATCAATCAGATTAGTAATGATGTATTTGTTATGAAATTTGGCCATCAATATCAAGCATAAAAATAATACAACAAATACTATGTGGGACCTAGAACACATGTATGAGAAACTAATGGCACTAAAAAATGTTTCTAATTTAAAACTGTTTATCAAGAGGTTATCAGAAGATAAGTGAGATAAAAATCATGTAAATTATTTTAATACAATCTAGATTCATCTTGAAGTTTTCAAAGTTAGTTTAATTGACGATTTATTCAAAATTATTCCTCTCTCATCTTTATGAAAATCCTTGTAGGAATGGTTTTTAAGGTTAATAATTACTTCGTAAAGGTAGATATTGTGTTTAATGATGTTTAAAATTTGATCCTTATTGAGTAACTCCAAATAATAGATTTTAATTTACCTTTCATCAATTCATTTAATGTTGAAAGAAGGGGACACTCAACTCATAATAAGAATCATCAATAACTAGAAGATAAATTAAGTGAGAGGATTTGAGATAAATTGATTAGTTTATTTATCTTATGTTTTTTTATGGAAGTGTGTACATCTTTAAAGTAAGTATATATTTTACCAGGTGGTTTCCAAAAGTAAATCCTATAGAAATTTAAATTCCATCAGCATAAACGAAAGAGGTAATGACCTGTTACCAAGTTCTCACATTTCATTGGTTTCATGGGTGGTATAATCTTACACTTCTTTAAATTCAATATATGATCTTAGATGCATGAAAATTTATTTTTATATAAGTTTTGAAAAACGTTATATTGAGGATGGTAATGATTTATAATTCATAAAAAATATAGATATAGACATTTAAATATAGAATGGATGTATATTTTTTTAGGAAAAATTTATACATATTCCAGGTATCTTGATAATCTCATATCTATAGGGAAACTAATTGATTTGGGATATGGATTAAACATCACTAATTTAGTCTAAAATGGGACTCGAGGATTCATAGTAGTGTCATGAGAGGTAAAGTATGGTATTATTTACTTGTATAGGAGTTTATATGAATGTATAGTGGTTTGAACCATAACATTCAATGATTCAGAGGTTAGGAATTTCATATTTGATCAACATAGTGAGAAAAACATGAATATTTTTTATGGAAATTAATTATACATCTCAATTAAAAAAATAGGTAGTTGTGAAAGATGTATGATTATAAAAAAATAGGGTCAATTTGAGTCACCAAAATCATAGAGCCTGGAAGATGGAATTAGTTGCACCAATCAAATAGGGACCCAACCCATTTCAATCTCACTAACTATCTCTTTAAACTTTGTCTTTTATATAATATTCTATGAGTTATATTTGAGTTTATTTTTTTAGATAATAAATTTGATGTATTTAGTGATTTCATTCAATTAAAATTCATTGTATAAAGATAGACTGGATGGATATTAAAATTCCACAAAACAAATCATAGTATTGAGAATTGTATAAGTAACTTATAGATTTCTATGATGGATATGGTATTGGGATAGATATGTCCATACATGAGCCACTATAAAAAAAATTGGTTTAGCAAAGAGGATAAATATTAATTTGACAGAGAAGGAAATATGTATATGTATGTACACCAAATTTCCCAATGAAATTTGGGAGGAAGAAATAAATTCTTTTTTCATATCTTGTAAATCAATGTATAGCCTCTATTCTGGGGAACAGTTTTCTAAAAGAACCATTATCGTGTATGTTATCATAAATTTATGATCTTAAAGTCTTTAGAAATATTATCTTGTGATCCTGTTTATCTATATGAAAGATAAAATATGGAAGAAAAGTATAAATCATTTTTCATTTTTGGATAAGGGAATGAGTATTTAGATTTAAACTATATGATGATTAATAGTTGTATATCATCACAATTAAATACATTATATTTAATGAAAACATTTTTTAGAAAGGTAGAAACATGGTATACAGAGATGTTAATTTAATGAACACAACTTTCAAAGTAAAATATTTAAACTAAATAAAATCCCTAGATGTTTTCAAATTTTAGAGATTTAGTATGAGGGAAAAAGAATTTTGGAATTAAATGAAGAATAAGAAGTTATATAATGATCATGGACTATTTATGTCTATAGAAAAGATATGGATATTGAGAAATTGGTTTATATGGAACCAAAAATAGTTTTACCAGAGAGGGAAGATTCTTAAGTTGAGTTAAAAAGATCTTATAGAGTCAGAAAGAAAGTACATAGGTATAGGGATGGCATGAATTTATTATTTTTAACTAATACATGGGAACTAAAATATTTATAAGAGTAAGTAACACTTAGCAACTAAAAATTGTGGGAGTCAAATATAGATGCATAAATGACATACTTGAAATCCAACTAAATATGGGACTTAATTGAACTATTTTATGTTAAAATGAACTTCAGAAAAATGGGTTTTTTTATATTAAGGAAGAATCTTAAAAAATATTATATGATATAAGGAATTCATGGTTGAGAAATGAGTCCAATTGAAATGAAATAATAAAATTATAAGACATTTTATCATTGGAAGTCAATCATACTACCATCTAGATGACGAGGATAATAGTTGGTTATGATGGTCCAAAATGTTAGTAGATTGATGTCAAGAATTATTTTTCAGATGGATATTTGGAAGATAATATCAACATAAATTATCCATTTATTTTTGAATGTAATAAAAATAATGGTCTTGTTTTTATGTTGAATCGAATCCTCTACCGATTTAAATAAGAACCTTGGTAGTTGAATTTTATGTTTGATATGTTCATGATTGAATAAGGTTTCACATGGAGTGACTCTAATCATTGTTATTTTCATAAAGAGTGTAATGATTGGAATTACATCATACACATAATCTATGTTTATGACATGTTTCTAATATGTCTATAGATTAAATGGATTCATGAGCTAAAGTATAAGTTGTTTAGATGATTCAAAGTGAAGGAATTTTCCATTCTAATAAAATATTAGGGATGTAAATTGAGAGGGATATAAAAGTTGGAAGGTTGGGATTATCTCAGAAATTTCACATCCATAAGATCATTTAAATATTTTGGGTGATCGTATGTAAGCCTATATTAACTCCTCTTGTTAGAATGTTAAAATAATCCATAGAACAAGACTAATATTTAGAATAAGTGGTCAGGTACAAGTTTAGAGTATTTTTTTCAATATCTTCTATATGTTTGATATAATCATTGTTTTTTACACTTCCGTACATCACCTTGGTATGTAGAGTAGTTCGATGGTTTATATCAAACCTTAAAAGGGAGAATTGGGATATTGTTTAATGGTAAATTTCATACTTGAGAGGATCAAAAGATAAAAAAAAATTCTTTTGGATTGATGATATTTTTAATGTTCTTTTTCATATATATAATTTTTGTGATTTAAATTGTTATAAGTGAAAAAATGTTTTTTATTTAATTTTTGTGAAAAAAATATCAATTGTATTTCACATATATAAATTAAGGTTTATTTTTCTATAATGAAATAAGTATACATAGAAGATACTAATTATGGATAGGAGTTACTATTGTTTGTGAATTTGTTCAAGGATCTTGTAAGGACATTATAAAGAATTATATTATTATAGGATTGTCATAATGCCATCCACATTGCTCGAAATCTATTATTTCATTAATGAACAAAACACATTAACCAAAGATTTCATTTTATTTTGAATATACTACAAGTTATGATTTTTAAGGCTATAAAAGATATCTAGAAAATAAAATTACATTGATATAATTACTAATGTGTTGGTCTAGTAAATATTGAGTCATCATCATGCCTCAATTAGACTCGGGTGATCGAAAGGTAGAGGAGGACACTATACTGAGGGGATAAAGGATGTTTTCTTTAATTCTTCTAAGAGTTTTAGTTTTCTGGATATCCTTAAAAATAATAGTCAATTTGGACATTTCATAGATAAGTAAAGACTATTTTATAAGTTTTATATAACATTTTCTAGAAAGAAAACCAATAGAAATTTGTCTTGTCATAATGTTCAAATCTACAATATTTGAAAATACATGAGAAGTAAGATTTACTGGATGTTGAAAATAATATAATGATTCTGATATAGATGGAATTTTTTTTTTCTATACAATTATTTTTATTTTATTACGTTGAAAAAATTATGGGATATTCATTCATCTCACAATTATCCCATAGTAACACCCAGAGATTCAATAGAATATTGGTAATTGTATAGTGAAACAGATAGACCTCCATGATTTTTGGAGGTTAGTGCAACTGGTTAACCAACTAATACCCACTATATAAGAAGGGTAGTACCACCTAATGATGTGTATTAATGGTTTCTTATTTTTATAGAATTAGTAATCTATTTAGATTATAATTCACAGTGGTTTTAATCATTTTTTATCGTGAAATTAAAATCAATGCATTATTCCCACATGGATATAGGCTGAAAGTCTAATCCATGCTTTCATTATGTTATTTATCTTTTCCCTTTTTTGAATGTGTGAGTTTTATAATTATTTTTGGGATTTTTTATCTTATTATGGTGAATAAGGTGAAAATTATTCCCAGTTGTTATACACTATGTTCAAGAGGGGATCTTCTAGTGGTTTAAGTTTTTCTATGTATGTACTAATTGTGTATTTAAATCCAATGGATTGAAATCTCATCATCCATTATTTTTATAGGTGTCCTTACCCTTCCGATTTTTCAGGACTATAACATTTTTTTAATTATAATAATAATTTAGTTTCTAAACAATATATTTTCTATAATATGTAATGTGAATTGAGAATAAATAATACCTCAATATTAGATGATCATGTGTAATTCATTAATGGGTAGAATTTATATTTCTATAGGATACATTAAAAATATTTATATTGTTTTATATTGTTTCTATATATTGCTTGATCATGTATGAAGGTAACCAATGAGTAGATTATTGTATGGGATTGGATCATGGTTCCCTAACCATCTAGTCTGAAACTCGATGGGATGTGATCATAGTGTCAGGAGATTATTATTCCCATCTACCTATCTGAAAATAGACAATTTTTAATAATTACATGATTTGGTTATATATTATTCTCTATCACTAATAGACCATGATTTTTTTTTTGTGAAAAATTATATTATTATTTTTTAGTAATGGTAATAATATTTGAAAGCCTCAGTTTCCTTGGATCCAGAGTTGAGGATCAGTTGAGGTATGATAAGTATGGATCCTCTTTGTATATCGAGTAATCATTCAACAATATTTCAAATAATAATTATTCATTATCATCTGCTTCATCCATGAATTTGTAGATAATCACCAAAAAGGTTATTTTCATGTATATCTATATAAATAAGTAGATTGGTGTAAAGTAAACACCTAAGAATAATTAATATATGGATGATTCTTAGTGGATCTCTATTATATATTTTATACTCAGACAATGAATTTTAACTCCAGTGGACATTCATCTTCATGATCTATTTTTCATTTACCATTAGGTACTAGTAAATATTTGGATTATTTGTTCTTATTGCGCATGAATATTTTAAATATGAGTCAAAATCTATTTAATATAGGAGTTGGAAACTATACTATTGAAAGTTATCCAAGGGAATCAGACACCTTCCTTTTATATCATTATTGATTTATTTGGGTTTTAGAATTTATTGGTCTCATATTATTCATTTTTTATACATATAACTTATTTTCATCACTTTTTACTATATTTATAAAAAGGGAAACCACCTTCAACGAGTTATTACTAGATCCAAACTACCAATTGTTGGAATCTGTTGGTTGAAAGGTTCATCTAAGGTCATGTGGGGTCCTAAACCATGTACCATCTAGGTTACTTGGGTATGGATTAATAAAACGTTATATAGGATGTCATGAACAGAATCTGGTCACTACCAATACTTGCACCAAACCCAGCCCGTGACAAGGATTAAATGGATTTCCCTATCACCATGGGCTTGCACAGGTGCTCGGGTATCATTTATCTTGGTTTGAGAATGATTTACCCGAATATGTATACAAAAAACATAAAAAATAATTGATAAAATGAATCTGAAAAATTCATACCAACAAGGTTTATAAAAAAATCCAAAACTGAATAAATAAGTTTAAATAAAATAAAAAATTTCCAAAGACATAATGAAACCACAACAAAACATCCCCATGGGCTCCACATGGCAAGGGGTCATCACCCCCAAGCTGTCTCCACAACTCCGCCCTAAGGATGTGGACTAACACCCAGAATCGCCATCACCCTTAGCCTTTCTTTTACCTGAGTCAAACATAACCAAGTCTACTTGAACCCAATGGGTGTAAGTAGGGTGTAAGCCTAATACAAATAGGGTTCCACACAATTATTCTAAGATTATACAATACAATGTGAAAAATAAAGCAGTTTTAATACACAAGGAAGAGCAGTGATAAAATCCAAGAAATGAAACTTTCAATTGAAAAAAGTTTTCAAGATAATGTTTTCAGAATTTTCACATATTTAAATAGAAATTTTATCTACTATAATATACTACCAAAACACCCCAATACATGGGAAAATACCACAAACACAATGAGAAACAAAATCGGGAACACCACTAGACACTAGATAGTCTCGGGCCCCATGTACCTCATACCTCGGTGTAATGTAACCATAGTAAAACCCATTCTCATGCATGACCCACTAGTAGAGAACATACACATAACCTAGTGGTCCCCAATCATCATCCACATAGTTTAGTTATAGTTGTTTTTATCCAAATTCTAGGTGAAATAGGCACAAAACCCATCTGGTCCACTAGCCGTACTAGTAAACATTCACCCCTCCTAGGTACCTGGGCTTCCCCCTTTGTGCTCAAAAAATTTCTGAATGATACATATATCCATTTTCATATAAAACACCACTATGGGTCATATACCATCATTCCAGTAGCCACACATATTTTATACCATTTAAAACACACAACAAAACACTTTCAGTTTCAATAAAATAACTTCTCTAAATCTTTCCTTGTTTTGCACCCAAAACTCTTTGAAACCCCCACATGAACACCATATTCATACTAATATTTATAAAAAAAGAATCCCACACACCCTAAAAATTTCTATAAACTCATTACATGAGTTTTAAAATAATCCCAATAAGCATCGCACAGAATACCCATGTAAAACACCCAATTCAACACCAAATTTGTATTAAAAAACCATTTTCTAAACAAATGTCAACCAAAACAAATTTCACAGAAACAACCAAAGAATAATAAAATTTAAAACATTATTTTAAGACCTAATAAATTTCAATAAGGTCAAATAAATAATTAAAATTTATCCCTAAATCAACCAATAAAATATTTATATGAAAAAACACAAATTTCACATGAAATTGGCACTTAAAATTCACTTGCATTACAAACACCACTAAAATTTTTTTTTGTAGCACCAAATAAATGGGTTAAACATTAAAATATAATAAACATAGTATATAAGTCACAATTATTGCATAAAAAGTGGAATCACCTACCAAATTAGTAAAAAACCATGGATCCTTTGTGCGAAAATTAAATCGCACCACCGCCGCCCCAAGAGGGACCGAGATCAATCCTAAAATGACAAGAAATGACCCAGAAAACCCAAGGTTAAACCCTCGGTTAGAAACCCTACCCTCTGGAAATTTGGTACTTCAATAAAAAGAGAGGAAAATTCATGGAATGGGGAGAAAATGAGTAAGAATTGAAAGAGTTCTGATGGAAAGAACTTACCTCCTCAAATCTGGCCAATTTGAGAAACCCTAGGAAGTTAGTCCTTAAATATCAATTACTAAGAGCTCCAAAGAGGCAGGAAAGATATTGGGCGCGTGTCTGGGTGAAATGGTCTAGTGTGAGACTTTGAATCACTGAAAAATACTTAATATTGAATAGGTTATTAAATAAATAAAATTCATTTTTAAAACTAGATATGGGATTCCGGGCAGGCCCGATCTCTTAAATAAAAAACAAAATAAACCATGTTTATGGATTTATAAAGGTTCCAAATTTCAATTTTGGTGTTAATATATCAGGGGAGGACATTTAGGAAATTATAATTAGTAAAAAATATTAAAAAATGAAAATTTTATAAAAGAAACAAAATTTATTTTTAAATCTAGAATTGGACTCACAGTTTGGCACAATTCATGAAAACTCACCTATTTTTCCATAAAACCTTGGGAAACCCACAAAACAAAGCATGAATAGAAATTATATGAAAAATACCTATAAAATATTTCATCTATGTGACAATTCTCCCCACCATTAAAACTTTCCGTCCTGGAAAGTTAACCTGAAGCATGATCAGAAAACAAGAACGAATACTCTTCCTCAACCCATGACTTCTACTCCCATGTCTCATGTGCATCATTACCATGAAGCCAATGAACCTAGACCAATGGAATGAAATTCCCAAGAAGAAACTTCTCTTGGTAGTCCACAATTTTCTCCAGCCAATAAATAACAGACAAGTCAGGATCTAGCTCCGGTTCTTCCCAACTCAGCACATGGGATGGATCCGGGTTGTATTTCATTATCTAGGTGACATGGAAGACATCATGGATGGATGTCAACTAAGAAGGTAAAGCCAATCTGTATGCCACATATTCAATACACTCAGTGATCTCAAAGGGCTCGACATACCGCAACATCAACTTATCTTGCTTCCCCAATCGACGATGGCCCAGAAGAGGGGCCACTTTCAAGAATACCCTGTCACCCATAGAAAACTCTAGGTCTCGAAGCCTCTGGTTAGCATAATATTTATGACAACTCTAAGATGTCAAAAAGTTCTTCTTGATCAACTTGACATTCTCAGAAGTCTCATGCACAGGGATCGAACCCAATAGTGATGTCTCTCCTACCTCAGCCCAACATAGCGGGGACAGACATGGACGACCATAGAGTTCCAAAAATAGGTCCATTTGAATCGAGGATTGGTAACTTTTATTATAAGAAAAATCAGCCAATCCCAAATGGCTACCCCAAGAACCTCCAAAGTCTAGGACACATGCATGAAGCATGTCCTCCAAAATCTGATTCGTTCGCTCTGTCTGACCATCCGTCTGAGGGTGGTATGTCGTTCTCATCTTAATCTGAGACCCCAAGGCCTTATGAAGGACTTCCAAAAATAGAGAAGTGAAGCGGGGGTCTCTATCTCAGATAATTGCTGATGGTACTCTATGTAGTATCACCACTTTATAAAGATAAAAATGGCCCAACTCATCCACTTTAGTTGTATCTTTTATCAGAATGAAGTTGGTTGATTTGGTCAGATGATCAATAACCACCCAAATGGAATTATTACCCTATGTTGTACGAGGTAATCCAACAATGAAGTCTATGGAGACCTCGTCTCACTTACAGGTAGTAATGGGTAGTGTTTGGAGCAAAACTGAGGGCCTTTGGTTCTCTTCTTTCACCTGCTAGAATGTGTAGCATCTCGACACAAAGTCCTCTATGATCTGTCTCATACCAGGCCACTAAAACTGCCGATAGACATCATAATACATCTTAGTGGCACCCGGATGGATAGACCACTGAGACTAGTGGCTATCCTATATCACCACCTTCCACAGAGATAACGACACTACTGAATGACCCTTGAAGCACAAGATGCCCTCGGAAGACGACGAACAATCTGATGATGTCTCCCAACCATGAAGAAACTACTTCAACCACTAACAAAGCTCATCACTAGGCTATTCCCTCTGAATCAACTCCAACAGAGAAGGAGTCAATTGGATGCCCGCCAAGAATGCCCCTCCACTGTGTTCCCTGGTCTCCACATGCATCTAAGAAAAGATCCCCATCAAAGTCCACTCATCATTGGACTTTATCAAAGCCTTCACTGGAACTCTTCTGCTCAAAGCATCGGTCACCACATTACCCTTTCTTGGGGTATAAACAATGTCAAATTCGAACCCTTGCAGGTACTCGATCCAGCAACGCTGCCTCAAGTTGAGTTCCTTCTACAAGAAGATATAGGCTAAGATTTTGTGATCAGAGTCGACCACAAACATCACCCCAAAGAGGTAGTGATGCCAAGTCTTCAAAGCATGAATCACCGCTGCCCACACCAAGTCATGGGTTAGGTAATTCTTTTCATGTGGTCAGAGTTGTCAAGAGCCATAATCTACCATGTGATCATCCTGCATAAGAACGCACCCAAGACCCATACCTGAAGCATCATAATAGACCACATACCCCTTCCCAGCCTTAGTCAAAATCAGGATGGGAGCAGTATTCAACCACCTATTAATCTCCTCAAACAATGCATGGAATTATGAACCCCATACATACTTCTCCCATTTCTAGGAGAGCCCAGTCATCGATGAAGCATGCTGAGAGAAATCCAGAACGAATCTCCTGTAATAACCAGCCAGTCTAAATAAACACGTGATCTCGAACACATTTTTCGGCTGCTCCCATGACATGACCACACTAATCTTATTGGGGTCCACTGAAACCCCCTTCTCAGAGATAACATGGCCCCGAAATTTCACTTCCTTAATCCAAAAATTTCACTTTGACAACTTTTCATAGAGGTGGTGATCTCAAAAAGTGCCCGAGACGATCCTCAAGTGATGTTCGTGTTCCTCCTTAGAGACAAAGTATACTAGAATGTCATCCATGAACACCACAATGAAGGGATCGAGATACTGATGGAAAACCCTATTCATGAGTGCCATAAAGACCGATGGAGCATTGGTCAATCCGAATGGCATGAAAAAATACTCAAAGTGGTCGTACGGACTTTGGAAGGATGTCTTAGGGATATATAACTTCTTCACCCGAAGCTGGTGATATCCCAAATGCAATTATATTTTTGAGAACTTCTTTTCCCCCTTCAACTGATCAAACAAATCATCTATTCTAGGAAAAGGGTATTTGTTCTTAATTTTTACCTTATTCAGTTTCCGATAGTCAATGAACAACTAGAGGGATTCATCATCCTTTTTCTCGAACAACACAGAAGCGGCCCAAGGAGAGATGCTTGGTTGAATGAATCCTTTGGATTCTAAGTATTCCACCTGTATCTTAAATTCCCTCAACTTGGTGGGGGCCATGAGATACGAGGGAAGAGATATCGGCTATTTTCATGGCATCAGATCAATCAAAAACTCCACATCCCACTCTGGGGGAAAACTTGAGAAATCATCCGGGAATACCTCCGGAAACTCATTAACTACATGAGGTAGTGCACCTATAAGGAAAATACCATCATCCTATAGCATGAGCGACGATAACTAGAAGGTAAGACTTCCGAACTCTCGAAGTTGAGGTTCTGCGCAACTCGACCGAGGATCCGAATCTCCCTGAAAAACCTGATGACGACCATCAGGTGTCGTGAAACTCACTCACCGCCTGTAGAAATCGATATGTTCCTAAAAGTTTACTAGACAACCCATCCCAAGAATGAAGTCAAAAGAGTTCATATCTAGGACCAAAATTTCCCACTCCATCTTGACCCTGACACATAAATCGCACCAGACGGCCACCCGAGACCCTGCCCTTTGTTCTTTCCCATCGGTGTCACCAACTCCATCACAAAATACATCAAATCAGACGGAAAATTTACCATGTCCACAAAATAGGTATAAATAAATGAAACAGAGTCGCCAGTATAAAAAAGAGAAGTAGATATAGAAGATGCGATCAGAATGATACCTCAAACTATTAACGGTCTTGCATCTGATCTTGCTGGAGCCTGATCCACTACATGGAGGTGTCCAGTATAATCCTAAGGAAGAACACTAGTTTTTCGATATGCCCTAAACTAGCTCTACCCAGAAGATTCCCCAAAACGACCACCACGATTGCCTAATTGAGATCCCTCAGTCCTCGACCGCTCAGACTGTGCTGGCACTCCTCTTGAAGCCACTAACCCTACCCCACTCAGAAGTGGAAGTGCCACACCACAGAAACACTGCAAATTCCCCATACCTCCACATTAGTAACAAGGATTCAAAGGAAGTTTAAATGCTATTCGGATGTTCCCGGGCATCCTACACTGATGGCACATGACCGATCTCGCATCAGAAGCCGTAGACGAAAACTACCTTAAAGAGTGCCCTAAACTGCCTCCACCTTTCTTCACATGATCCTCCTGCTTCCTTTTCTTCTCTGACGAGATTCCACTTCCCACAGCTGATACTAAACCATAGAAACCATCCCTTCCTTTCATATAAATCTCCACCATGCATGCCCAATCAACGAGCTCAACATAGGTACTCAGCTTAAACAAGAACACCTGGGTGTATATCTCTGGTCTCAAGCCTTTCTCAAACCTCTAGGCCTTCACCAGCTCATTAGAGACAATTTCAGGAGCATAACAAACCAACTCAGTGAAATGGTTGGCATACTCTATCAAAGATATATTCCCCTGAACAAGTTCCATGAACTCTCTGGACCTTGCATAAGCCAACACCTCAGGGAAATACTGTTCATTTAAGACAACCTTGAAATCTCCCAAATGCATCTGCTCATTCTTCCCATCCTGAAGCACCGACTCCCACCACTTATGCCTGGGACCCTTCAATAGAATGTAGGCACAGTTCACCCTAAGCTCCTTGGGTTTTTCTAGGAACTCAAACATACACTCGATCTTCTCGATCCATTCCTCTGCCTCTTGGGGTTCTAAGCTCCCTCGGAAGGTAGGAGGCTTGTTTTTTAGACACTCCTGAGCTTTATCTTTACTTGGACCCATCCCTTCTTCCAAAAGTGGAATAGTATTAGTAGTCAGTCCTTTCCCTAGAGCTTGGAAACTCGGACCACAACCTCAACTAGCCTTTGATCGATCGGTGTGGGAGAACTCTCTCTGGAATCCTCTAATGGGAACGTGTGAGCATTCTAGGGAGGCATGTTGCTACAAAATGAAACAGTCACTAAATAATAATCAATAACAATATTCTGAAAATTTTAATCAAATACATCAAATAAAAATAATCTAAACACATTCCAGTAATAAAAGAAATAACTACTCTACCTCCGCCTGATGAATAGGTGTGGTCTGCTGCCCACACGTCTCACCTGGATGTGAAGTCGATCAGTAAATTCCAACGTACCCTGGTGACTCAAGTGCTTCCACGAGAGGTGAAGGCCATACACCCTACTCACAACCAAAACCCTAAGCCCCAACATTCCTAGCTCTTTTCAATCTCGACTCATCCCGAAATAGCAATATAACCCAAAAACAAAAACCCCCTCTGATAACATTTTGTCATGAACTGAATATGGTCACCACCAATACCAGAACCAAGACCAGCCCATGACAAGGCCTGAAGGGTGTTCCCTATCCCCATGTGCTGACACAAGTTCCAGAGTATCATTTATCTTGGTTAGAGAACTATTTACCTGAATATGTATACAAAAAACATCAAAAAACATTTGATAAAATGAATCTAAAAAGTTCATATCAACAAGGTTTATAAAAAACATTAAAACTGAATACATATGTTTAAATGCAATAAAAAAGTCCCAAAGACACAATGAAACAACAAAAAAACATTCTGATGGACTCAACATAGCAAGGGTTCATCACCCCCAAGCTGTCTCCACAACTCCGCCCCAAGGATGGGGACTAACACCCAGAACCACCGTCACCCTTAGCCTTTCCTTTACATGAGTAAAACATTACCAAGTATACTTACACCCAAGGGGTTATGTAGGGTTTGAGCCTAATACCAATATATTACCACCCAATTATTTCAAATGTCATGCAATACAATGGGAAAAGGAAAGCAGTTTTAATACGCAAGGAAGAGCAGTGATAAAATCCAAGAAATGAAACTTTCAATTGAAAACATTTTTCAAGCTAAAGTTTTCAGAATGTTCACAAATTTAAATAGACATGTTAGATACTTAAATTTACTTCAAAAAACACTCTAATACATGATAAAATACCACAAAAATTGAGTAACAAAATCTGGAACACCACTAGGCACTAGATAGTCTCAGACCCCACGTACCTCATACCTCGATGTAAGGTACCCATAGTAAAATCCATTCTCAAGAATGAGAAACTAGTTGGAACATAATCAAAACCTAGTGGTCCCAAATTATCATCCACATAGTCTATTTAGAGTTTTGGTTATCTAAATTCTAGGTGAAATAGGGAAAAAACCCATCCCGTCCACTAGCTGTACTGGTACACATCCGCCCCACCTAGGTACCTTGGATTCCCCCTTTGTGATCAAAAAATTTCAGAATGATACATATATCCATTTTTATATAAAACACGACTACTGGTCACATACAATAATTAAATTAGCTAAACACATTTTATACTATTTAAAACACAAAACAAAACAATTTGAGTTTCAATAAAACAACTTCTCCAAATCATTCCTTGTTTGGCACCCAAAACACTTTGAAAACCCCACTTGAACACCATATTCATACTAATATTTATCAAAACAAAATCCAAAACACCATAAAAATTTCTTTACACTCATTACATTAGTTATGAAATAGTCCCAATAAGCATCACATAGAATACCCATGTAAAACACCTAATTCAACACCAAATTGGTAATCAAAACCCATTTTTTAACTAATGTCACCCAAAACCAATTTCACGGAAATAACCAAGGAATAATAACATTTAAAAAATTATTTTATACCCTAATACAGTTCAATATGTTCAACTAAATAATTAAAAGGTAGCCCTTAATCAACCAATAAATGTTTTATATGAAAGAAATACAAATTTCACATGAAATTGACACTTAAAATTCACTTGAATTACAAACACCACTAAAACCAATTTTTGCAGCACCAAATCAATGGGTTAAAAATGAAAATAAAATAAAAACTATATTTATTTCACAAGTATTGAATACAAAGTGGAATCACCTACCAAATTAGTAAAAAACGTTGAATCCTTTGTGCAAAAATCAAATCGCACCACCGTTGTACCAAGGGGGACAAAGATCAATCCTAAAACCACAAGAAATGACCCATAAAACCCAAGGTTACACCCTAAGTTCAAAACCCTACCCTATGGACATTTTCTAATTCAAGAAAAAAATAATAAACTTTATGTGAAGGGGAGAAAAAAAGTACGAATTGAAAGAGTTATGATGGAAATAACTTACCTCCTCAAATCTGGATGATTTTAGAAACCCTAGGAAGTGCATCCCTAAATCGCGATGCCTAATAGGTCCAAAGATGGGGGGAAAGAGACTCAACACACGGCTGGGTGCAATGGTCTCATGTGGGACTTGTAATCACTGAAAAATACTTAATATTGAATAAGTTATTAAATAAATAAATTTCATTTTTAGAACTGGACATGGGCTTCATGTTAGGCACAATCACTTAAATAAAAACCAAAATACACCATGTTTATGGATTTATAAAGGTTCTAAATTTCAATTGTGGTGTTAATATATTAGGGGAGGACATTTAGAAATTATAATGAGTGAGAAATATTAAAAAATAAAAAATCTATAAAAGAAACAAAATTTATTTTTATATCTGGAATTGGGCTCACGATTTTTCCCAATTCATGAAAACTCACCAATTCCTCCATAAAACCATGGGAAATCCCCAAAAAAAAGTATGAATTAAAATTAGATGAAAAATACCTTTAACATATTTCATTTATGTGACATTGGTACATGTATAATGATATTATTTATCATTTAAAGATATAGGGATGCTTATATTAAGAATAAAATAGAGTTAGGATAGCCTAGACTTGAGAAGAAACCTATAAAAAGGTATTGAAAACCACTTTTTTGGAAATCATTTGTTACTAGGGATATTTGACTAGATAGGTATGAATAAAAATGTTTTAGGGTATCAATTTTGAGTACTATATCATTATTTAGGTAAAGACTTGTAAATAATTTTTGGGCTTAGCCAAGTGACACTTTATCTCATGGTTCATATATAATAAATCTATATCATTAGGTATGAACTATAAGGAACCATGTAATTTCTTGTTTTCCATTTCATTTATTTATATTATGTATAAAATAAATTATTTATTTTTATTAACAAAAACATTTGTAATATATAGAGAGAGTTTTAATATATTTAAACAAAATCAATGATTAGGTTAATATGAATTACTAATTAATTATTTAATTTATATAGTTCTTTTTATCTCTGTTAATATATATTCTCTTATTACACGTTGTAATACTAATAATTTCTTCTCTAATTTCATGATTAGTATGTCTCTATTTACTACTGTATGCTTATTTACCTAATTAGTTATATTATTTATTAATTTTTTCACATGCTAATTTATATGGTATTACTATTATCCTTTGATAATGTTTCATTATTATTATTTGGTTTATATGATTTTGTATTCACATTTATTACCTATGCATACTCTTTCATATATAAGTCTAATTGTAATTATTATCACTCTAACCATTACAACTATTTAGAATTCTGTTTGATATTCCATGATAGTAAAGTTGGATTTTGTTTTATATAATGTTCACTTACTTACCATAATCTTTTAGAAGTCCATTTATTTTATAAACTAAATTATTTTATTTGGAATTGGTTATAATTTTTTTTAAATTTTGTGATTTGAAGATTAATTATGAGTGGAATTTATAAATTTTTTTGGGACGTTATAAAATAATTGAAAATAATTTTATAAAAGTAATTATTATAAAATAGACTGTTGAATGTGAATTTTTAATGGAATTTGAAATCCAAATTTAAAAATAAAAGGATATGATAATTTTAAATAAATATAAAATGAGTTAGAGAGGGTCCGAGATAATTTTTATGATATGTAACACAAAAGAAATGAAAGATCTTAAAATTGTGGGAACCTTGATGACTCATTTATGGATAGATACTCATGGTATCTATAATATGTTAAATTTATGGATTATAGGTTGGAATATTTTATTTAAGAAATTTTAGGCTTGTCTGAGCTCTCTTTTTTGGTAGTCTTTAGATAATTTAGATAATAAATATTTTAATTTATTAATTTATTGTTAAATTATTAATTTTGAATTATAATTTAGTGATTCTTGTAGATAGGTTAATTTTTTAAGTCATTTATTTCAATTTTAATAAACTATATAGGTTGTATACAAATGTTGACCTATGGAATTTAAATATTTAGAGATATATAAGAGATATTGTGGGTTATTTTTTTTCAAGGATTAATAACACTATTGTTGTGAGTTTTTAATGACCCTAACCCTAATTATTACTTTTCTTGGAAGAAATTGGTATATAAATATAAATATAATTATGATATTTCAATTAAAGTTGAGGGGTCATTATTTTCTTTGGGAATAATTCACAATTTTTAATGTTCAAAGATTTATTTTTAGTTATTTTTGGATGAGATCTGAAGTCCTACTAAAGGTGTGAGAGTTTCTATAGGCTCTATTGAGGTGGAACCTACAACAATTTTCTTTAGTATGTATTAGTTACCCAATGGTTGGCATGTGGTGCCTTGTGATCTAGATAGAAGAAGAGACTCTTTGAGGGTGTGTTTTAGTAACTAGTAGACACTAAATCGGTAACTGATAGATTCAACTCTTATTTATTAAAATATAAAAATGGCAATTCTTCTTCCTCCATTTTACAAAATTTACCAAAATATCCTTTGGCCTCATTTTAACTCATCTAAATTACCCTTTAGTTTATTTCATGTCTCTCCTCTAACGTTTCTATAATCCCTTTGAGTTAGAAATGAATATAGGTGGATTTGTTCATATAAATTTTCACTGTAATCTTACTTTATATCTCTTCTCTTATTTTATTATTTCTTCTTCTTATAATATAATATCAATGAATTACATGAATTGGTAATCCTCCAAATACATAGTGAAATACAATAAAATCCTTCTCTTTATTTTTTGGTTTAGGACATAGAGGTGCCATGTAAGTAATTGTGTTATTTTATCATTGTTTAAATGTAGTTTTATAATTTTGAGATTTAATTTTTGGTTCCTTTACTTCAATACATAAATTACAATTATTTTTTTAAATTTATCTATGTTTTATTTCTAATTAATTGTTAGAATTATATTTATTATATTATACCTTTACTTTATCTATATTTTATTTTGGTTTTCATTATGGTTTTCTTGATTACATGTGCACATTATTGTAAATGATTATGGGATGTTGGTTTTAACATTTGAGGGACTACTAGAATTATATTGGGATATGAAAGAGGTCTCACCAAGGTATAATGACTGAATAGTGATTTAAAAAATGGAAATACTAAAGCATTTTAATTAATTAATCCCCACAATTTTTTTAAATAAACAAACAAAATTATATTCATTTTAGAGTATGATTTAATTTTTTAAATTAATTCCATAAGCATATATTAAAGTATATTTTATATTGAATTATTCATTAAATATGCTGGGCAAAGTTTGAAAGCTTTATTCTTTAGTTTTAAATCACTATTATAAACTCTTTTTGAGAAATTATTTACATATAATTTGTGATCCAAGTATTGATTGAGATTTGTAAATGTTGATAACATCTCAAATATGTTTTTAATTTTTAGATATATTATAAATTGTTGGAGTTTAATCCCATAATTATCTCCTTATATTTTAATAGGTAAGTTGGTGAAAATTTTCCTTGGATAAATAAATTAGTAGTGTATTACAATGATATTACTTCTCTTTAAATAGATAGAGTAAAGTAAATAATTATTTTTATGTTATGAATCTATCTTTATGATTTTAAAACCCTTTATTGAACTTATAAATGGTTTTCACATAAAGTTTTTTGTATTTATTAGTTTTCAAAATTTACTTCCTAAAGTTGCGGAGTGAGCCTTGGGATGAGTTTAGATATCCTCATATAACCTAATTAATTCTATTTAAACACTTTTAGGCCTGTATTATTAATGAATTATCCTCCTTAGTTAAGTAAGTTGAGATAAATGTCTTAAATTATTAAATTAAATAAAAGGATACCCTTTTATCTATTTATCCATTTATTTATAATGAATTAATTTATTCTCAATTAAACTTACAAGATTTAAAGTTCAATGATTAAATTTAACTATGTTTAATTGTTTAGTCAGTGGAGAGGTGATGGTTGCGTTAACTTTAGATGACAGTGATTGATGCAGTATTTAATTTTATTAGTTTTATTAATAGTTTTCTAATCCAAAATGGATCACCTCATTTTAAAAAGCATCAAATGTATCTTTTTTCATAATTTCCTAAAGTTATTTTTAATTTTTAAGGAAAACATTTCATTATAATTTAATTTTTTAAAACAACAACTTTTTTGAGAAACGTGAAATACTATTTTTCTAAATATAAAAAGTTTAAAGATAATTTTTTTTAATATTTTAAATTGATCATTTATGTATTATAATTTAAATTCTAGTTATGATAAATCTGTATTTGGGAATGGAACAATTTTAAATCAAATGTTTCAAATTTCATACTTATAGCATATTAGAATTGGAAAACTAGGATTCTTATGATATATATATATTTTACATGACCAAATATACACTTGGCCTATCACATAATGATCTCCTAGTAAACCGTGGTTACTACCCATGTATAATAAAAACCTCAATTAGTTAATATATTAATAAACCTTAAATTTATTCATTCATTATATCTTGAAGTTAGAAAAATGTTCTTCGAGAATAAAATTAAAAGAATTTCATTGCATGATTTTTCCATGTATAGATTGATGATGTATAATTACATGAATTTCATATTTTATTATTTGGGGTCTAAATCTGTTATGTTTAAAATCAAGTTTAATAAAGAGTTTCTCATTAATTGATATTATAGTTAGTATATATATTTCATGGATGAATATTTTTTCCATGTTATTTATTAGATTTTTTATGATGGAACGTCTACATGAGAATGATTGGTACATTTTCATGTTTGATGGGATTTCTAAATTTTTTAATGTAAATTTTAATTTGTGTAACAAGTAATTTTCCTTAAGTATGGATACTTCATCAACATTAGGTGATAATTCACAATACATTGATATGTATCAAGTCTATTTTCATAACAATATTTGTGTGCATGAACAATTCATTATATTTTTACCATATAATTCTTTAGTAGGTACTAAGGGCCCTAATAGGTAGATTGATGTATAATATTTGATCAAAATGACATAAAAATATTGTGTGATACTTCATGGTATGGGATCATGGTAACCATACTCTATTATTTACATTCCCCTATTCTGAAATGGATTGGCATCAAGATTTCACTAACTTGATTATATAAGATTATATATCCATTATGTAGTGTTAATTACACTAAAACTTTTTTATGGTTATTTAGTAAGAATAAAAGTAGGATTTCCTAGTATAAATCATGTCATATTCCCTAATGATGATCAAATTAGGTGCGAACCATTTATATCTGACTATTATATGGAGTTATTTATTCTAAATTACTTCTAATTCCTATAATTTTTTTTATTTGATGACACTATGAATTAAATTATAATCAATTATAAGACTATTTTCATTTATATATATGTAAATTAGTATATTTATGTAAATAATGAACCTAAGTTTACATTATATATGTTGTAATACTAGTGGTAGACTACTGATTATGTTATTATTTCACCCTACATGTGCACACTAGTGGACATGTATCTCCATGATCTATTTTTTAGGTATTGATAGGTATGATTATATATCTAGATTATTTGTTCTTACTTTGAATTACCATTTTGAGTACAAGTCGATCTCCACTCAATATTGGATATGGCGATTGTATATAGTAATGTCACATAGCTACGAGTATTGGGGAACTATATTTTATATCCTTTTCATTTATTTTGGTTGTATTTTGTTATTGTATAGTATTAATTTTTCATCAATATCAATTTTTTATTCACTTTTTTTATGTTTATCAATGCTGAATAACTACCTTACATTATTTTTTCTTATATCCCTAGTATGATGTTCCATCCCTAGGTGGTTGGAAGGTTCACCTGAGGTTATGTGGTAGCCTAATAGGTACCACCCAATTGACTCAGGTATTACTCACTACATTTCATACATATTTGCACTATACATAATATAAATCATACATTTTCCATTAACTTTAAATAAACAAATGGGAAGAAAATAGATTAATGAAGAATGTGAAAAAGTTTATTCAGTGGATAACCATGCATATGTATCTTAAATAATTAGGGAATACATCACATAATAAAATCAATGATCAAAATCTTTGAATAATAAACCGGAATATTCTATTAAATGATAATAAATGTGAAGGAAACAACTTAAAAATTATTAAGAAGTGGTTTTGGAAATAAACGTTTTCCCAAAAATAATTAAAAGTGATTTTGTATTCATATAAAGGAAATAAATCCATACATATCCCTAAAATAAATATATAGAAAAATAAATAATGGAAATTAATAATATTAGGGGAGTCTGAGAGGAAGAGAGTACCTAAAATAAAAGGAAACCATTTTTGAATACCCTTACCTCATGTCACAACTCAGTTTGGATACTCCTATAACTTCTTGACTGAGAAAATTACATATATCAATTATGAATTATATAATCTTAATAAATTTTCATTAAAAGATTCTTAAATTCACTTATTATTATTAATAATTCATTTATGATATACTATTAATTCATGTTGATTTTCTAATTTTATTCAGTCCATGGATTCAAAAATGATTCATTGAAATAATATTAGCCAATTGTCATTATAAAAGTGTTTTACAGGATATCTAAGTTTCAAAGTACTTAAAAATGTCATTCCATTATTATAATATTTCAATAATCCATAAAATACTCAAAAATATTTACAAATTAAGAGATATTTCATGATATGTTTTTAATCAATTAAACAAATAATTATAGTTTATCTATAATATCATTAATATTATATATATTATATCATTAAATAATATTAAACAAGAAATTAATTGATTACTACTTTTTATATATACATGAAAACAATTTTTAAATAATCTATGAAAGTCATAAGTAAAATTAGTACTTAATTGTTCACTTAGGTAGTATAAATCGTCTATGGCAAATTATGTTTCTCATGAGAGAATAAATAGAAATAAACATTTATCAAGATATGATTTCATAAATACATTTTAGTAGAATTATGTTATTATTTTAATTTTCCTATGTAGATTAATTATGTTACATAAGGGTTAATATGATAATAGAAAAGATAATATTTTTATTTAAAACCAATACCTTGTTCTTCGACACACCTAAATTGGAATGAAACATAACCATTCCAAGGAAGGAATTCTGGTTAGTTCAGGGAATAAAAATTTTCCTAGGTGGGTTTGGGGGATATTTTTTTATATAATTTTCAAATTAATAATATTTTTTGAGAATAGAAATTGGTAGAAAAGGTATGCATTTATAAGAGAATGATATAGGTTATTTTGAATATAATATTGTATAATTTGTTATTTTAGATCAAAATATGAATAGTATTGGTTGTTGTTATTATAAAATTTAGTAAATTAATATATGTATATATGTATATATTATTTAATTTTAATATTTTTTGAAATTAAATAGTACCATTTTAATATTAAATTCAATGTAATAAATTAATTTTTTTTCTAATGGAATAAAAGGTACATTAAACATATGAAATTTATTTATAGGGTTGGAAATTGAATTTATTATTTTTAAAAAGACTATTTTAAAAATTAAATAAACTTTAAGTTGTGTAAAAAATTATATTATTTTTTGAGTTATTTTTACTCCATAATGATGTCAGAAAACTTATCGTACATATAATATATATATTTTTATATTATCGAAAAAAACACATTTTTCAAGAAATATATCCAAAATTTAGGCTAAACTAATTTTCATGTGTTTATTCCAAAAATGAGAATTATTATATATAAATATATTTCTAAATTATATTATAATAATATTTAAATTTTTAGCATAAAAAATAATATTTTATTAATTTTTTTAAAACATACCTTTTTAAGATTTTACAGTTATACAAACATTAAGTTATATAATTTGAGAAATAATTTATCGGTATTATAATATTTTAATTTATGTATTTTATTCATTATAAATATTATATTTTTTATTTTTTATTTTTCTAATGGCCATGTTACAACTCTAAAAATCATGTTATTATTCTAATGGCCATTTTACAATTGAAATAATCATTTTACAATTAAAATGGTCATGTTTCTGTTCCAATGCACATTTACAAATCCCATAGCCATTTACTATTCCATATTTCCTTATATATATATATATATATATATTAGGTTCTTGGGGTTGAAATTGCTTTAAACACACACACCACACACACAAGTTAGAAAGGTAAGTCATATCCCCCCTAAGAGGATATCACACTCATCAAGCCTTATTTATTCAATACATGAGTGGGTATGAAGCCCATTACATGGCCCTGAAGGCCCAAATTTTTTATCCAAAGGCCCTTCAGTGAAAAATTCTACTACATTACCCAGACTACTATCATGCTACCACCGCTATAGTGTCGCCGGTTAATAATTCCACCACTGCTACAATATTGCTACCGTAACATGTGCCCAATGGGTTTTGAACCCCTAGTTTTTTCAAGGATATTTATATTTATTAGTTATAATTTCAATAATGTTTTTAATGTTTCATTTTATTTTTATGTGTAATTCAATCTTGTGATATTTCTAGAATATAATGAAAAATCATATTTCTACGTTTTAGTTGTATTATTCACATTTTTTTATTTTTCAATTTAATTTTATTGATACAATAAAATATATCCATCATTATTTTATCATGTTATGTTGTGAAAAAAATTATGTTTATATTTTGTACTCAGTGCATATGATAATATACCCAAGCATTTAAATGAAAATAAATAAATAAAAAATATATAAATTATATGGAAGAAAATTTAATGTAAAAATAAGCAATTTTATATTCTCCGATATTTATAAATTTCATACTTAATAATTTAATTTAAACCCAAAGATAAAAATGGATAATGGTACTTTTGTTTTATTTCATCCAAAAGTTTACTCATTTCCTATTCATACTTATAATTTCACTTTAGTACATTAATGACATTAGTTTTATTATTTCATAGTACTTTATCTCTATTATCTAATATCTCCATTGGTTTTTACCCATAAGAGAGATCATGATCCACCTACACCACCTCTAGATTTGGTTTAGTGTAAGGGAAACATGATTGGCCTAAGATATAATGGGATCAAAAATATCAAAATGAATACTATACATTAGACTTATCATTATCTTTATAATCCTAAAAAATTACTTCTATAGAGATATTAACAAGAATAATTTATCCCTAACCTCAACACGTGTTCTATTGATAGTTATCAATGTAGATCTTCTACTGAAATAGTGTTACTTCGATAGGTTTCCGAATGTCTTGAAAGTCATCCATCAATTCATCAACCAATTCTAGTCCAAATAAATTTTGTTCTTTAACTTCATCCCAACGTATTAGAGTTCAATAATTTATCTTATAAATAGATTTAAATGGGGGAATTTTAATTCTAAAGAAAAAGAACTATTATTGTATGTGAACTTGATCGAATGATGATATTGATCTCTTGGTCAATAAAATTTATTAGATAAAGATATAATAATAAATTATATTGTTTTAATAGTATTTTTATATTTTCTATCTATCTACGGGTGATATGTGTTAGGTTTGTATAGAATAAATAACATTTTTTCTATGTAGTGGTAGACATTGGAAACTACTAATGTTCTCAGGTCAGTTCAAGTTCTACTGAGAAGGGGTATATTAATCAATGGTATAGTTTTTCAAATTATTTTTTAGAAATTAACTATGTAAATTTAGAGGGTCTCAATAATTTCTTATTCAAATATCACCCTTAAACTTATACAAAATAAATGTATATAAACACATATACCATATGTTTTTGCATGTTTTAGTCCCAATGTAGGTACCCAATTCTTATTTTGTATGGGTCAAGTTTTTAGACATGAGATAATAACTAATATATGAAAGTTATTAAAACACTAAGGTGATAGTGTTAATTTGGAATTCATAGAAATCTATCTAGTCTATTATAATATAGGGTAAGTGTACTTCCTTGTTCCTTTATAAAAAGATAACAACTATCTGTATATATTTCTTAAACCTTTTGACTAAATGGATATTGTTATACTAGATAAATCATATCATCCAATGAAACTCAATCTACTGTCAAGTGAAGAAGATATTATATAATCCCCGAGATGACTTTTCATCACTACATATAATCTTATTTAACAATAATATCATTTAATTATTGAATAATATCAGTAGATCACCACAAATATAAATATTCCTCCTAAATAGTTTATAATGATTGATATATTTGTGAATGAATGAACACAAAAATCAATCACCATCCTTCTCAATATCATACCACTAGATGATTTGTAGTTTATTTGTTTTCTTTGATATAGATGATAAAAACATTTATGAGGAATATTTTATCTCTTTCCCTTAGCATTTTGTTTCAAGAATTATAAAACTTCATAGATTATTGGATTCTAAAATATTTTCCATATTTAATTAGTATTTATTTATTTTCCTATATTCATGGAATTATGTGATTAATATTTCAATAATTTTTAGTGAATTTTATTATTTATTTTCAATTTTAATTTTATAATTGGCCAATATATCCTCAAAAATTTCACCATCGTGATCAAAAATTATAAATTTCTTTTATTTACATTTAATATTACCTCAAAAATTACCCCATGATATTCTAAATTAATATTCATTCAAATCAATTCATGAATTAAATCTTGAAGAAAAACCTATTATATTTTGGAATAATAGTATATCAAGAAAATTACACTTATATTTTAGAAGAAATTTTTCTAATAGAAGACCCTTATAAAATTTGAGATAACCCATATAAAAAATAATTATACTATTGACATGAGTATTTGGATAACTCTTATAAAATCTAAAAATGGACCTTACATTAATTAAATAACTCTTCCCTTATCTAATTTTTATCCAACTAAGAAATCTTAATAATTCATTGATAATTGTTAAAAAATGTTAGATATCTCAAATGAATCTTAGTGTATGCTTTGAATAACTCATATAAAATTTAATTACTACTACAAAAAATACATTACTCCTACAGAAATACATTCACTCTCCCAAAATTTCTTTGGATATTATGAAATAATCCATTTTAAAAAAAATTACTCTAAGTATCTAGGTAACACATGTATTTTATCCTGTGGCCTCTTATGAATTTAGGGTGAGCCCTCTGAGACTCTTTCATTTATTCAAGTGCAGAATTCAAAAATTTTAGAATAGTAATTCATTATCCTTATATTATCTAAATAATGTTCATAACAAATCAAAAACATTCTTAATCACCTTTCAAATAATTTTAATTATTATTGATAATAAATAAAATATTTTACAATAATTTTAGTAGGTTCTTCAATCTCCCCCTATAAATTTATTTTCAACCTCATCCAATCACTCTAGGAAACTTAAAACCAATTTATTTCACAAAAATAATTATCTGGAATCAAAAGAACAAGATAATGTAATGTTTTTGGGAGAATTATATCTCTTGATGAAAATAAATTATTGGGTTGGTGAATTAAATTATGTTTAATTCAATATTTACAATCATTCATCTTATTCTACCCATTTTTTTATAACAAAAACCGTATATTCACAAAATAAAAATTAAAAAGTTTGTTATTTATTCACTTATTAGTTATAGAATCAAAACCATTGTGGGGGTTAATCCCAAAAATTACTCAAGTGAGAGGGAAGATATAAACATTCATGTTTAGCCTCAAACTTTCAAATTTGACCTTGGGTATGGATTTCATGAAGATATCATCAAGTTGATCGATGATAGGAATATATTTTAACCATATGTCCCCATTAGAAACCTTCTATTTGATAAAATTATGTCTGAAATAAATTTAATGAGACTAATTATTTTTTAATTGATTTTTATATAGATTAATCAAATTTTTATTATCACATGAAATTATGAGTTTTTTTTCACTATTCACCCTCAAGTATTAAACTTGTTCTGTTATCCAGGACATTTGGGTATAAGAACATATTGTAGCCACATATTCAGATTATGTAGATATTAATTTAATATAATTATATTACTTATGGTGGAAACTCACATATATTTATTCTGGAAAAAATAATATAACTAAATAATACTTCTTGTCATCAAAATCACCTACCCATTCGATATCAGTAAACCCTAATAGAGTTGGGTACTGACATCATTTGTACATCATATCAAAATTCAGTTATTATTTAATGTATTTTATAAATATTTTTGTATCCATTAAAATTTATTCTTTAGGATCAATTTAATATTTTTCATATAGTGTCACTATATATAAAATAGTAGGTCTTGATGCAATGAGATATAATAAGATTATAATAAGCCTTATGAACTCATTCTAATTCATGTTATACCATTAGGCATATTTTAGAAACTTTACCCCAACATTTATGGTTCTGGAAACATGTTTGGTGTGTTCCATTCTAAAGGTCATCTATAATTATATGGAATACATTTCTTTAGGAATGAAAAATAAATCCTTCGTTTTATACCACATGTAACCATATAAAGTACCTAATTTATCACTATATATACATCTCAAAATGATTTTTTATTTTTATAGAAATGTCTTTACAATAAATTTATTTGTCACCCATAAAAATACTATCATCAATCATTAAAATTAAACTATTATTTTAGGTTCTCAATTACTTTAAATGTATATTATTTTCCAATCCCCCTTTGTGAACATAATTTCATTCAAGAAGTCATTAATCTTAGGGTAGTTGGATATAAGGTCTTGTTTTAGACCATAAATATTTTTCATCAACCTATATACCATAGTCTTATCATTATCAAGAATAAATATTACTATAATATTTGTGTAGACTTTCTCTTATTACTCTCTTTTTATATGGAATATTTCACATCTATTTGGTAATTCTTGTATTTTCTATATGTTAAAACATTTATGAATATTCATATGCTTTCCAGTCTTGTAAAAAGAAAAATACTCTTCAAAATAATATTGTGTAACTTATGAATACCCATTTAATACATGTTTGGACTTATTCCTTGAGAAATCCCCTTTGTTATTTATTTTATTTCTGAATAATCACTCTATTTTAATAAAAAATTTCAATTTTGGACTAGAAACATGATCCCATGTAGAATTCCTCTCAATCTGATCAATTTCATCGTTTATAGAATCAACTTATTGATTTTTCTACCAATATCCTCGTCTAATAATAAAGGCTAAATTTTTGAGATAATAGTTATTTGGTTATCAATACTCAATATCTTTCTTGTTTGAACCAATTCAATCAAGTTAGAAACTATATTTATTCTGCTACATATTTCTTCACCTTATAATAGTTAATTTCTCAACTTTAGTAGTCCCTTATTCATCACCAGTCTAATTAGAATCAATATCTTCTACATTGTGTTCATTTAAATCTATTTATTGACTAATTTTCTCAAGAATATACTCTATGTATTCATCAAATGATTCAAAAATAATATCATTTGGATCATTAATAATGGTTTTATTTTTAATGATTTTTATCTCATAAAAGTATACCATTTTATGAATCATCTTTTTATAACACATGTATTCTTTTCTATTTGATAAATATCATATAAAAAATCTTTCCTTGGTCTTATAATTATAAAGTCAAATATTTTTTAGTATTTATTGAATACCGACTACCAAACACTCTATAATAGTCTATTTTTGGGTTATTCTTATATCAAATCTCATAAGTTGTCATATTTTATTTTTTTATAAATAAAAACCTATATTATATTTTTATATATATCCCTACAACCTCTCTCTAGTAAATAATTCATATGTTATATTATTCTATAAATGTTATCTATATCTTAACCAAGATTCTATTCTTTCTTTTTACCACTCAATTTTTCTAGAGTGTATTAGGAGTAATATAATGATTTTTGATACCATTATTTTCATAGTAGGATTTAGATCATATTATCAAATAATTCTTTATGAAATTATTTATATTATTTTATTTAATAATCATTATAAAAACTCTCATTTATTTCCTTAATTTTATCCTGAAAATTTTAAGAACAATCATTGATTTTAATTTATGCTTTATAAATATCACATTATTCAATCTTGTAAAATTTTGTGAATGTGATAAAGTAAATATCAACCTGAGTGGATTTATCCATCATTAACCCAAAAAAATCTAAATGTATCAGATCATGTTTCTGAATGGAAAAATTTTCCACCCTTTAATGACATCATTGTTTCATGTTTCTGTTTTGGTTGATTTTATAGATGTATTATCATTCATTATTGAGATGTTTAAAATGTAACAATACATCTCTCAAGAAATTAAATTATTTTAATTATTTTAAGTAGGTGGATCAATCCTTTATGATTTTTTTTTAATCTTTGAGCGAATATTTCATTAATTACTCAAGTTTTTAATTTGATAAAGTTTATAACTTGTTATTACACATATAGTGATTAATTTTAAATATTTTATCCAATTTTTTTGGTAATTATTTATTTTAATAATAATATCATTTAAATCATAAAAAAATTATTCACACTCATCATATTATGTTTAAACCTATCAAATAATAATATATATTCAAATTTCAATTTCTATGGTTCAATTTCAACAGAACCCACTCGTTTAATTTTAGTGGAATTTTTTTATCCAAGGTGAAAGAACCATAATTATGTTCGTAAATATTTTTTATTATCATGACATCCATTTCATATGTGTTAATCAACCATTATAAATGTTCTATATCTTTTTCCTCTTGCTATGTTTATTAGCTACCTCAATAAGAAATGACTTATCTATTTTGTTTGTTTTCTGAGTATTTCAATTTTCAAATACTTTGGTAGTTTGTGATGGAATAATTTTAATACATTACTCCACATAGTTACCTTTATGCTCACTCCTGGCATATTTATTCTCTAATCAACCAAATAATTATTGCTGGGTTACTTAGATAAATTTTTGTGCACTACATACTTATTTTCAGACTTCCTCATTTGGTTCACTAGATACCCCCCTCAATTCCTACATTCCCTAAATCCATGGGATGATAAAATTATTTTCACGACCCGCCTTCACCGAAAGGAGGGAAGGGTCAAAAGATTTCTAGGCCCTTTCTTCCTTAATTTGAAGGAGAGATAATGACCCCTGAGACCCGCCTTCAATAGGTCCCGAAGTGGCGACTAGCACCAAGGGTATAGAAATTTCTCATAAATGGAAGGCATTACCCCCTTTTTTTATAATATCGAAAGATGAGATAATGAAACTCAACAACACCAAGGTAACCGAAAAGTAAAACAAAAAAAAACCATTCCCACATGCATGTTCCAAAAGTAAAGCCACAAGGGAAAAAGGTGACTACAAGGGTAAGTACCAAGGAAGAAAAACAGCAACTTCAACTGCCCCATAGGTCTGATCTAGTATGGTCCTGCGCGATCCCCTAAGTCCTCTTGGAAACCTGAAAATAGTTTTTATATACGTAGGGTGAGCATACAAGTACACTCAGTAGGGAAAACCAAAGACTCTCGTGCACAAGTGGGGGATCGTGCTAAAGTCCCGTGAGAAAAAGGAGAAAACCAAACACCTATCAAGGTAAACTATCCACCCCAGGCCTCACCAAGGCAGACTCCCTAAAGAACACAAGTCAAGTAATATATATATAATCAGAGCATATCGATGTTTGGGTACCCCATGCCACTTTCCCACTGGTTATTGAGACATCCTATGCATCAGACCAATCCCGCCATTCTGTCACCACAGTCCCACTGCCACACCTTCCTGCACACACCTGGGCCACAACCACACGCAGTACCACTGCCGAAATCCCGCCCACACACACCTGTTCCACAACTGTCACACGTAACCACACCTGCAAACACCTAGGCCATAACAACCACCACCACGCCCGAAGACACCTGGGCCAGAAGATCCACTGCCACGCCCAAAGACACCTGGGCCTCATCCCGATGACGCTTGGGAAACCACTTGCTGCACACACCTAGCCAACCGTCACACTGCCCCGCCCGAAGGTTCTTGGGCTAATAATGGACCTCAGGCCATCACAGCCTGCCCGAAGATACTTGGGCTATCCGGGAAAGGGAGCAGAAAAGGAGCTAATAACCAGCCACTAAGAATAGTGTTGGAACAAACACCCTCCCCCATGAAATGGGGGTGTTCGGCACTAAGTTCTCAACTTGGGTGGGGCACGAATAAGGAACACAAATATACACATATAGATATAGGTAAAAAACACTCACCCAATGCTTAGGTTTTCCTGACCAGCCAACAGAACACAACACCACTACGTCCAAGTCACAAGTCACGACAGTCGCCAACAAAACCCATTTGTCCCATTCTTGTTTCATGTTCAGTAATAATGTTTAATTAAGTTTAAGCACTACTGGGAAACTAGTAGGAATAGGCACAAGTCCAGGAAAGTAAACAGTCAAGCATCAACCGTAACGCCCACACCCAGTTCTCAACAACAGAGGATCCCACCCCAATTCGTGATATAAACAAGTACCCACCTGGTCTTAAAACTCACAACCACCGAATCCATACCAATAGGGGATCCCATCCCCAAATTTACACAACCACCGAGAGTATAAAGACAGGGGATCCCATCTCCTCCCACATCTCCAGCAATCGGCTCGAAAAAGAAAACAACCAACTACCACCACCAACACAAGTCAGGTCCATGCCGGTATTTTCAGATTTAAATGACGTAACACAGTCCATGATTTCAATTTTCGTGTGTTTTAACCGGGGTTATCATAGAAGGATTGATCCTGGTGCCTCAATTTATTTGGCCGGATATACGTGATTAACCAATTTACTTTTCATAGCAGGAGTTTACAACCACAACATACCATTTAAAACATCAGCAGGGGTTCATTAGTGCACAAACAATGACCACCGACGACCTCGATTTTCAGAAGCCATAAGCCAGCACGACTCAACAAGATGGACATAATATAAACAACATCAACGATCACAACCCCCCCTCTTTCATTATCGAATCCTGTTCATTATCTTCATATAGGTCTGGTTTGTCCAATTCTATAGAACAGAAGCACGCCCACCCCGCATGATACACAAAAGAGAGAGGTGAAGGAGAAATTCCCTACTTGTTGATAGATGATCAACGTTTAGGCCGGGCACGGAACATTACAGATAACGATGCGGCGCGCCTGATGCACTAGAAGCTGTTTGTGAAAAGCCGCGATTGAGGAATGGAGAAACCTTGGCTAACACATAGTTTATAACAGCCGCAGATGGTTGAGGTGAGAACAGGAAACTGCTTAAGGCACGGGGGTCATGGGTTGACTACGTGGCTCCACTCTCCATTAAAGGGGTTCACGTGGTTTAAACTGACTCATTAATTGATTAAGTATTTAATTAAAACTCTTATGCGCGTTAAGGGTCTTTAAAAAACGCTCAAACATGTCAAAATAGGGTTTAAAACCCTATTTGTGCAAAAAGGAGTGCTATTGGAAATAACCCGCGGGGTAGGCCAGAGCCACCGGTAGGCCGCAGCTACCGGTAGACGGGATCTACCAGTAGGCCGAGCTACCGGAATGCTGTAGTGACCGGTAGGTCGTGCTACCGGTAGGCCGCATATACCGGTAGGTCGAGCTACCGATAGGCTGCGGCCACCGGTAGACCGAGCTACCGGTAGGCCTGCTACCGGTAGGCTACGACTACCGGTAGGCCTACACCACCGTGATTCCCAGAACCGAAAACCCAAAACGAGATTTTCACAAAGGAATGGACCCCAAAAATCTGGGCCATTACATCAGATACCTCTTAAATGATTCTCGTCCTCGAGAATCAAAGCAAAACCAGAAGGGAAGAGAGGGTCCGAACAACCACCTCGAAAGATACCTCTTAGGAGCGAACCTATGCTAACTAAAACATTTCCCCGCAAAGCACTAAGAAACATAACATGCCAAACTACCCGGGCATGTGGGTTGGGGAGTCTCCTCCCCCATGTCAAGATATTATCCTCTTTGGACGACACTGACTCGCCCACACGGGTTTGATCGCATCCACCATAATGCGTCTTGATTAGGGGTCGGGTTCTCTCCTCCCCATAGCCAGGGATTTTCACACACAAAAAGAGGAAAGAAAACCAGTACATTTCATAGCCAAAAGACAAAACGTTCTACCACAATAGGTATAACAAGGAACAAACTCAAAACAACTCTGGGTACTGGGTACGCATCTGTGATTCCCTCTCCCACGTACTCCCCTCAAGCCCACCATGTCTCCACAACACACGAACCAAGGGTATGGTTCACCCATGAAGCACCTTCTCCTTGCGATCCTCGATCATCACTGGTCTCTCCACAAAGTTCACGTCATCCTCGATGTCCATCTCACCCCAATCAAGGACGTGTGAATCTTCGTGGAGATACCGACGGAGCTGGGACACATGGAAGACACCATGTATCCTCAGTAGCAGCAGTGGCAACGCTAGCTGATAAGCCACCTCGCCGACCCTCCACAACACTTTGAAGGGTCTGATGAACCTGGGGGAAAGCATACTCCCCTTGTCGAACCTCCGCTTCCCACGATGAGGGGAGACCTTCAAGAACACATGGTCCCCAACCTCAAACTCCAAGGGCCTCCTCCTGGTATGAGCATACGACTTCTGTCGGTCCTGGGCCACCTTCATCCTTTCCCGTATGAGCTGAACCTTCTCTGTTGTGTTCTACACCACCTCCGGGCCAAGGACGCCTGCCTCTCCTACTTCGGCCCAACACATAGGTGAATGGCATGGCCTCCCGTACAAGGCTTCAAACGGGGCCATACCGATGGTATAGGGATGGCTATTATTGTAGGCGAACTCTACTAGGGGCAAGTGTCACACCCATGATCCTCCTAAGTCCAGAACACATGCCCGTAGCATATCCTCCAAGGTCTGGATGGTGTGCTCTGTTTGTCCATCTGTTTGGGGACGGAAAGCAGTGCTAAGGCGTAACTTGGTGCCAAACGCATGCTGCAATCCTCTCCAAACTCGCGAGTTAAGCGATTCATCCCTATCCAAGATTATAGACCTCGGAACTCCATGCAACCACACCACCTAATCCACCTACTTTCATGCCAAAGCATCCACAGTACTCGACTCCCTGATTTCCAGAAAGTGAGCCGATTTCGTCAACCTGTCCACTACCACCCAGATGGCATCGTATCCCCCTTTGACCATGGGTAGTCCCGTGATGAAATCCATCGAGATGTCATCCCACTTCCACTCGGGTACATCTAGGGGATGTAGTTGGCCGCCTCGAACTCGGTGTTCAGCCTTCACTTGCTGACACACTAAGCACTTGGCCACAAGCTCTGCCACTGCTCGCTTAACTTCGGGCCACCAGAACCACCTCTTCAGTACCTTATACATCTTGGAAACTCTTGGGTGTACCGCTAGGGATGAGTTGTGGAACTCACTGAGAACCTTTCCGCGCATCACTCCTGGAACAAACAACCTTTTCTGGAAAAGCATCCGGTTCTGACCATCCTCTGTCCATCCTTCCGGAGCATTGCCCTGGTCAACTAGGTCACGCATCACTTCGCACTCCGGGTCTCCCCACTGAGACTCCTCCACTTGTCGAAACAGAGATGACTGCACTATCATCTAATATAGGCTGCCTCTGCTGCTATCCATCTTCGCATCTAGGTGTAAGGCAACCAACTCCCCCATTGCCTTCCAGGCGTCTGCCGACTCTCGGACCGCATCCTTCTGCATCCTCCTGCTCAAGGCATCGGCCACCACATTGACCTTTCCCTCAGTATAAGAGATCTCAAAGTCGTAATCCTGGTGGAACTCCACCCATCTCCGCTGTCGCAAGTTTAACTCCCGCTGGGTGAAGATACACCGCAAGATTTTGTGATCTGTGAAGACCACAAAGCGTTCCCCGATGAGGTAGTGTCGCCATAACTTTAGGGAAAAAATGACCGCTGTAAGCTCCAGGTCGTGGGTGGCGTAATTACGCTCATGGGGGCGTAGCTTCCTGGACCCATAAGATATCACCCCTTGTCGCTGCATCAACATGCATCCCAGGCCCTGTCCTGAAGCATCACAGAACACCTCATAGGCCACCCCTTCTTCTGGTAATATCAACACTGGGGAACTAACAAACTTCTCTTTTAGATAGCTGATGGATGAATCGCATTGCTCGCTCCACACGAAAACCTAGTCTTTCTTGGTCAGGGATGTCAAAGGGGCCGAAACTCGGGAGAAGTTGGGTATGAACCTCCGATAGTAACCTGCCAGCCTAAGGAAACTATGGAACTCTGCCACATTATTGGGTGCTTCCCAAGAAACAACCGCCTCAACTTTTGATGGGTCAACCGCTACCCCCTGCTCGAACACCACGTGCCCGAGGAAGTGCACCTCCCGTGTCCAGAACATGCATTTCGACAACTTCCCATAGAGCTGATGATGTCGGAGGACCTCCAAAACCATCCTCAGGTGCTTCGCATGGTCCTCCACTGATCTTGAGTAGACCAGGATGTCATCGATGAATACGACCACGAACCGATCCAGGTACTCCCAGAAGATGGAGTTCATAAGCCCCATGAACACAGCTGGGGCGTTCGTAACGCCGAAGGGCATGACTACAAACTCGAAGTGTCCATACCTGCATCTGAACGCCATCTTCAGGATGTCGCCCTACTTCACTCTTAGCTGGTGATACCCATACCGTAGGTTGATCTTTGAGAACCACCCTGCCCCTTTCAGCTGGTCGTAGAGATCGTCTATCTTCGGAAGAGGGTAGCGATTCTTGATCGTCACCTGATTCAGCCTCCTGTAGTCGATGCAGAAACTGAGACCACCATCTTACTTCTTTGCGAACAAGACTGGAGTGCCCCATGGTGAAGCACTTGGGCGAACATAACCCCTCTTCATCATATCGTCAATCTGGATCCGCAACTCCCATAGCTCTGAAGGTTCCATCCGGTAAGGAGCCATCGAGATCGGACGAGCGCCGGGCTGCAGGTCTATCCCAAACTTGATATCATGCCGAGGGGGTAGAGTCGTCACCTCCTCTGGGAAGACGTCCATAAACTCTCATATGATCTCTGGTACTTCCACCATTTCAGCATATACGAATTCCACTGTCAGCTCGTCCAACAAGGAGATGAGGGGTCCTCTCGTCTGTTGACCTTTTGAACGCCCCGCTCGCCGGTGAAGGTAACACGCCGGCTGCCCCAGTCTGAGAACATGACCCTTCTTCATAAACAGTCGATGATGGAACACATAGAAAATAGTCAGTCCATGCCTAGGATGACATCGTATGGATGTATCTGTAGTAGAAGAAGATCTCTAATTGAATAATTTGGCCCTATCATCAGTCTACATCCTCGACAAACAAACAACAAGTTGGTCTCACTTCCAACTGGTGTGCTCAACACCAGGGGATCTGGAAGTCTCTCTGCATCTAAACCCAAGGGATGGTCTAGACTTGGTGCAAAAAAGGAGTGCGAAGCTCCGGTATCGAACAAGGAATAAGCAAGAGTGCTAAAAAGACTGATCGTACATCAGAAAACCTCTGGCCTTACTGGAACTGCTGCCTCTGCGGCATGTAACTGTCCACGACCAGCTCCCCTGCCCCTTGGCTGTCGGCCACCTCCCCGACCACACCCCGATCGAGGTCCCTGAGGTGCGCCCTGAGGTCGGCCTCCACCTCCTACATCTTCCCTCGGAGGAGGGGGAGCTCGCTGTTCCTGCTGCTATTGGAAAGGTTTGACTGGAAGCTGCTGCTGGGGAGGGTTCCAGAGGTGTCCTCCACTATCGTACTGCACCGGGTCCGGGCACTGACTCCGGAGATGTCCAGGGCTCCCACAGACAAAGCACCGCAGTCCCAGGCCCGAAGGGAAAGGGCGATGGCTGGGGGATCGAAAATGAAACTGCTGCGGTCTGCTCCATGCTGGTCAGAACCTGGAGGGTCCGGACGCTGGAGGCCAGGTGCTGACGACCTTTCCCTTCGATGGTCCCATCTAGATCCCCTCTCATGAAACTCCTCCTAGAGCATGCATCCTCTCCACCACTTTGGCCTTCTTCTGGACCTCTAAGTACGTCGGCATGGTATAGGGGGTAACAACATACGGGAGGGAGGGTCAGAGCGCCTCCTCTAAATGTCTTGCCCGAGACTCCTCATCGGGAAAGAGGTCTGGAGAAAAATGTAGGAGGTCCTTGACCTTGATCCCTAGCTCCCTCACGGACATACTCCCCTGCTGGAGGGAGAGTAGCTCCTGTCTATTTTCTGCCTTCATCGTAGAGGAGAGGAATTCCGCCCGGAACTCCCTCTCAAAATCCGCCCAAGCCACCTCAGAATCTCTCCTCTCCCCCAGGTAAAGCGTCCACCACTGACGTGCCGCTCCCCGCATCTGGCTGACGGCCAGAGGAACCCAGTACTCGGTCGGGGCCCGAATCAGGCCGAAAGCTATAACTAGCTCCTCTAGCCAGCCTTCCGTCTTCATGTCGGAGGTGCTGCCCTCATACTTCTCGAGGGCCTGTCGCTGGAAGGCCTGAAGAGTCTTCTGCCACTGGTTGTCCTCTTCCTCTCGATCAGCTCTCTGCCGATCGGCCAAAGTAGTCTCTGGGGCCTCGATCGCCTGTGCCACACGTGGTCTCCTTCCAGGTGCCATAGCTACAAGGTTAACAAGGAATGCCTAACCCCAAGCAGTGCAGAATATCGTTCATAAAACTTCTTAAAATTTTAATTTGTTCTTAATCCCCAAGAAATCCCAGAAACACAAGAACACAAGTCATTATGTTGCATGTACCTTTCCTAGGGTCTCTACACTGTAATCATTGTGGCCTCACATGGTCGTTTGGTAGGTCCAGAGTCCTTGCATAGGATCACAGGGGGCCCTAAAATCCTGTGTCCTAGCCGGTATTCCCTAGCCTAATTCACGCGCCAAGGTCACCCAACACTGTTTCCTTACCATCCCATGAAATCCTCACTGTGCCTAACTCCAGAGTCCATCCTATCTCTCAACCATCACCTCTGATACCATTCTGTCATGACCAACCTTCACCAAAAGGAGGGAAGGGTCAGCAGATTACCAGGCCCTTTCTTCCTTAAGTTGAAGGAGAGATAATGACCCCCGACACCCGCCTTCAATAGGTCCCGGAGTGGTGACTAGCACCAAGGGTATAGAAATTTCTCACAAATGGAAGGCATTACCCCTTTTTGTTTTATAAGATCGAGAGATGAGATGATGAAACTCAACAACACCAAGGTAACTGAAAAGTAAAACCAAATGAAAATAAACCATTCCCACATGCATGTTCTAAAAGTAATGCCACAAGTGAAAAAGGTGACTACAAGGGTAAGTACCAAGGAAGAAAAACAGCAACCGCAACTACCCCAAAGGTCCGAGCTAGTATGGTCCTGTGCGATCCCCAAAGAACTCCTGGAAACCTGAAAACAGTTTTTATATACGTAGGGTGAGCATACAAGTACACTCAGTAGGGAAAACCAAAGACTCTCGTGCACAAGTGGGGGATCGTGCTAAAGTCCTGTGAGAAAAAGGAGTAAACGAAACACCTATCAAGGTAAACTATCCACCCTAGGCCTCACCAAGGCACACTCCCAAAATAACTCAAGTCAAGTAATATATATATAATCAGAGCACATCTATGTTTGGGTACCCCACGCCACTTACCCACTGGTTATTGAGACATCATATGCATCGAACCAATCCCTCCATTCTGTCACCGCAGTCCCACTACCACACCCGCCCGCACACACCTGGGCCACGACCACACACAGTCCCACTGCCGAAATCCTGCCCGCACACACCTGAGCCACAACTGTCAAACATAACCATGCCTGCAAACACCTAGGACATAACAACCACCACCACGCCCGAAGACACATGGGCCAGAAGATCTACTGCCACGCCCGAAGACACTTGGGCCTCATCCCGAAGACACTTGGGAAACCACCTGCCACACACACCTGGCCAACCATCACACTGCCCCGCCTGAAGGTTCTTGGGCTAATAATGGACCTCATGCCATCACAGCCTGCTCAAAGACACTTGGGCTATCCGGGAAAGGGATAAGAAAAGGAGATAATAACTAGCCACTAAGAATAGTGTTGGGAAAACACCCTCCCCCATGAAATGGGGGTGTTCGACACTATGTGCTCAACTTGGGTGGGGTGTGAATAAGAAACACAATGATACATGTATAGATATAGGTAAAAAACACTCACCCAAAGATTAAGTTTTCCTAACCAGCCTACAGAACACAACACCACTACGTCCAAGTCACAAGTCACGACTCTCGCCAACAAAACCCATTTGTCCCATTCTTGTTTCATGTTCAGTAATAATGTTTAATTATGTTTAAGAACTAATGGGAAACTAGTAGGCATAGGCATAATTCCAGGAAAGTAAACAGTCAAGCATCAACCGTAACGCCCACACCCGGTTCTCAACAACAGATGATCCAACCCCAATTCGTGATATAAACAAGTACCCACCCGGTCTTAAAACTCACAACCACCAAATCCATACCTATAGGGGATCCCATCACCAAATTCACACAACCAACGAGATTATAAAGACAGGGGATCCCATCCCCTCCCACATCTCCAGCAATCGTCCTGAAAAAGAAAACAACCAACTACCACCACCAACACAAGTCAGGGCCATGCCGGTATTTTCAGATTTAAACGACTTAACACACTCCATGATTTCAATTTTCGTGTGTTTTAGCCGGGGTTATCACAGATGTATTGATCCTGGTGCCTCAATTTATTTGGCCAGATATACATGATTAACCAATTTACTTTTCACAACAGGAGTTTAAAACCACAACAATCCATTTAAAACATCAGTAGGGGTTCATTAGTGCACAAACAACGACCACCCACGGCCTCGATTTTCAGAAGGCATAAGCCAACACGACTCAACAAGACCGTGATAATATAAACAACATCAACGATCACAGCCCCCCTCTATCATTATAGAATCCAGTTCATTATCTTCATTTAGGTCTGGTTTGTCCAATTCTACAGAACAGAAGAACGCCCACCCCACATGATACACAAAAGAGAGAGGCGAAGGAGAAATTCCCTACTTGTTGATAGATGATCGACGTTTAGTCCGGGTGCGGAACTTTATGGATAACGATGCGGCGCACCCGATGCACCAGAAGCTGTTTGTGAAAAGCCGAGATCGAGGAAAGGAGAAACCATGGCTAACCCTTAGTTTATAAGAGTCACGAACGGTTCAGGTGAGAATGAGAAACCGCGCAAGGCGCGGGGGTCATGGGTTGACCATGCGACTCCAATCGTCATTAAAGGGGTTCAGGTGGTTTAACCCAACTCATTAATTGATTAAGTATTTAATTAAAACACTTATGCGCGTTACGGGTCTTTAAAACCTGCTCAAACAGGTCAAAATAGGGTTAAAACCCCAATTTGCGCAAAAAGGAGCACTACTGAAAATAACCCGCGGGGTAGGCCGAGCTACCAGTAGGATGAAGCTACCGGTCGACCGAGCTACCGGTAGGCAGCAGCTACCAGTCGGCCGAGCTACTGGTAGGATGCAGCTACCGGTAGGCCAGGCTACCGGTAGGCTACAACTACCGGTAGTCTGAGCTACCGGTAGGCTACAGCTTCCGGTAGGCCGAGCTACCAGTAGGCTGCGGCCACTGGTAGATCGCGCTACTGGTAGGCCTGCTACCAATAGGCTAAGGCTACCGGTAGGCCAACACCACCGTGATTCCCAGACCTGAAAACCCAAAATGATATTTTCACAAAGTATTGGACCCCAAAAAACCGGTCCATTACAATTATACAATAAAACATAAAATTTATCCTAAAATCCTCTACAAAACCAACAATATCCATTAAAACTTGTTCTTTTATGAGACTATTGGATCTTCATGTGGATTCCATCTTTCTTCCATGATATATTTCTTATCTTGTATTTATTTATCATTAGGTAACCTTTATATATCATGATATCCTCATATCTATTTTATATATTAGTAACCTTATTTGTGTTTATATTAACCCAATCATTCCTATATTTTATCCCGATGCCTAAAAAATTAAATGTATTTAACTCAATATTTCTTATATTCCTACAAAAACCAATGTATGTTATGGAATAAAATAAATATACATTCATCCATGTGAGTTTTAATTATTAAGTGTATTGTTTTAATATAATTTGAGTTGAAAAATAGTTAATGAAATATCATTTGGAACAAAAAAATTACTTTATAATAGTGATTTTTGGATTGAAAAAATGTTATTATCAGTTTCCCATATTTGGTTATTGAAAATGACAGAATCAATTTAATATATCTTCCCATGATTGTGAGAAAGTGAGAATACTAAGGTATAGGAAAATAAATAATAAAAATTATGAGTCAATAATAGATCTATAGAAAAACAAAAAGTGTGGTGAAAACGAGAGAACTATAGAAAAATAATATCTTGAAGAAAATGATTTATATTATAGTAAATAGAAAGTTAGCGTGGATAAGTAGAATGAAAGAATAATCATACTATTGAGGAAGAAAATGATATTTTATGATCCCAAAATGACCATTATAAAGTGGAATAATAATAATAATTAAAAATCCCTAGTGGAGATCCTACTATTCTATCTTTTGATATTATGCACTAAATTAGAAGTTGTAAGAAGAAGAGAATAAACATACCAAATAGTTTCTATATTCACTGGGAAAGAGAAGAACCATTATTTTACAATGAAATCACTAAGAATGTTTCTATGGTACTGAAATTATCTGTATAAATATATGGTAACGTATTTTTGTGGATTTTCTATTGAATATTGAGTTGTGATTTTCCAAAAATAGATTCTATAAATAACTAAATGATAAATAACGAAAATTGGTTAAGTTATACAAATTGTGCTTAAGGATTTGGATGCGGTTGAAGACACTCAATTGGGATGAAGTAAATCATAATTTGTGGGTGTCGTGTCATCTTTAAATAACATTGGTGATCTATATAAAGAGGAGGAGTTAAGATAATATTTATCTAGGATGATTCCAATTTTTATACTATGAGATGTAGTATAATGATCCCTTAATATTTTTTAATATATTGGAGCCATGTTACATGGGTAATAGAGTGACTTATCCTATATAATATGGTTAACCCAATTTCAATAAAATCCTTATCTAACCAACTATAATTGATAAAAGGAGTATTTTTGGACAATCCATGTATTAATAGGAGTTAAACATGTTATGAAGTTGGTTTCTCACATTATGGCTAAACCTTAAAAACAAGTATATTCCATATTTACTTTCACTATATTAATTTCATATAGGTGTGTGGTAGGAAAGAATACAATTATCTGTATACACCCTAATTAGTGATAGAGGGTAAAAAATGTGTTTTAAGTGTCAAAAAAATATACTTTTTGGTGAGAAAATTTTACAACACCTGACCCCCCAAGTATGTCTTCATTATCAACATAAAAAGACAATTAGTATCATATCCTTCTTTCCCTCTGATTAGATCTTTATTTAATTATAAAAATTCTAATTAGATGGAAAAACTCCCTTTGATAATTTCTACGTTTTTTCCTAGTTTTTTTCATTGAGATATATTAATTGTAAAATTGATATGAGTTTTAAAGATATTATAATACAGAATTAGATCTCTATCTCATAAGAAAAAAATTGGAGGTGTCAACAATGAATATGGAAAATTTAAATAAGTAAAAGAAAATAATTTATATAAATGATTCAAATGTGGAAGAGGAGAAATTAGTAAGTGAAGGTAGTTTGATTGTAAATTGTTCCTGTAAATCTGTTGAATATGATTCCTCTAGTGAGAAAATTACAAGATTTCAAGAAGATAACATTTATGTGTCACTTAGTTAATTTTCCTATAAAATGAAAAAAATACATGAAAAAAATACATATTGAGGTAATAAAATATATATTCTTCTAAATAAAAGGAATACAAAATGAACTATCATATATAGAATAATAATTTTATGCCATTAAGGGTTCACTTTCAAAGAATGTGGTCTACTACAACACTCTCTCAATTATTATGAAATGAAAAGAATAAACTATTTTACTTTGAAAAAGAAATGAATTTATTTTTTTGATAATTACTTTTAAAGATACCAGTGTGATATTTTTTAAAAACCTTAGTTAAAGATGGTATATATGTATTAGATAAACTTCATATAAGTCTTGTTGTATATCAAGACTTCCAAGCATGAAGGAAAGGAATAAAATATTGAAAGATCTAGAAAATTATATTTTTGAGATAATTAAAAATAATTATGATAAAATTCAGTGGATATAATTGGATTGGGAATAAATATTTAACTAAAATATTTCAAAAAAAATACTCTATGTTAAAATTGTATTAATCTAGAATTTAAAATGATAAATCAGAATTTTTTAAAATTTGATTCTTTCTGAAAAATAAAAAATACATTATTTCCGCACGAACATTATATGAGAATATATATTTAATAAAGAATCTAAATGGTTGAAACAAGGGTTAGGAATCATATCATGTCCAACCCTCAACATGCACATGAAAATTAGTATTTAATTTTATAATTAAATAAGTGACTATTGAATCTATTTTTTCTGGATAAGTGGGAAAAATATCAAAAACTGTAAAAATGTGGAAGATTAAATTTTTTGAGAAAACCAACTATAAGTTAAGGTTATATAAAATCATTTCCAATACCCCCCAAATAATGATTAGATAAAAATAAACAAGGAATGAAATCTGGGAAGACTGTATTAACATGTAAAGGAATAATACTATATGGTAGATGTTGGTGATACTGGAAGTTTGGAAATGGTAATAATGTTTTTGGAATAACACATCAATATATAAAAATCAAAGATGCCCTAAATTAAGGTTTTCATGGTTTAAGTGAGAGGAAAAACTATTTTACAAAAATATATTTCACAGATATGGAAGAATATTCCCATTAATAATACATTTGATAGTTTGTAAAGGTTCTAAAATGTTAGAAACATATATGTAAAATTTTCAGAGGATAATTAGAATGTACCAGTATAATAAAAATGTAATTTTAATGTGAAAAGAAGGCCTTAAAAATAGTTTACTAGGTGAAGGAATTATAAAGATCTACCTTTGGAAAGAAACTAGTATAAAATTTTATTAGAAAAAGTAAACCTAATAAGATAGTAAAGAGAAAAAATTAGGTTTCCAAACCAACTTAAAAGAAATTTGTATACTATAATAATAGAGGCTAAATCATATATCATTAAAAAATATAATAAACATCAAGTTAAATGTGACAAATAACGAATCCAAAATAAAATACATCCAAGTGGGACATAGTAGTATTGGATTAGTGGTTGAAAACCCTTGAGATTAATTCAAAAGGATTCCAAAAATGTGTAGCTTAAAATATTATAATGATGTGTGTGAAAAAAATCTAATTGTCTATACATAATTATTTAATCTCTATGAATTTATTTCTAGTCAAATGATAAATAAATGAAAAGAAAATATGGATCCAATCTCTAATAATGTTGATGAAAACAAACATTTCTCACAGTAAAAGGAGGCCAAACATGATAAAAAGGAATGTATTATCATATTAAATGATCAATTAGTAAAGGATAAAATAATGGAAAAATCTAAATGAATGGAAATTGTGATAAATAGTTAATTTTAAAATCTTACTAAAGGCTAAGAATAAAAGATAATTCAATAATAAATTTATGTATTCGAGAGGTGAAAAAATGTAAATAATCTAGAATGAGGAAAGAATGAACTGGTCAAGACACATTAGAAATTAAATAAAGGGATTTTATGAGTTGACGAAGTTTTCACTACCCTACGACTCATAATTAAATTATAATGGAAGATCTAATTTATTCTAATATTTTATTATCTATGTATCTTCTAAAATATAATTGATAGTGAAGCTAGACAAATTTGATATGATGAAAGTTGTAATCCTCACATGGCTTGGAATAAGACATCTATCTGAGAATATCTCAACTAAAATTCATTTCTTAATTTAAATAAAACATTAAAAAATGTATCAAACATTCTTGAAAACTAAAATGGTGAAGATAGAATAGAATTCTTTGTGGGGATATATTAAATAAAGTGAATCTACCCGTGTTTTAAGAATTTAACAAGAATTTTTGATTCTATTAAGTCCCTTTAATATTGAATAATTAGTGATGGTTTTCAGACACACATAATAATTTTAACCTATGATTATTATTGTCAATAATTGGGTGATTATCTAATAAAATATGAATGAAATACCTTACACTTTAAATGTTTTTATGTGTGTATTCAAGTGAACTTCATGTTCTTGAAACTTATTAGAAATCTATTTCAACAACCTTAAATTACAGACTATCACAATTTTTATCAAATTATTTGTATTTTATTGAATAATTTATTATCTATACTTAACTCTATTATTTTCTACACTGGGTTAGCCTAATTAGATGTAGATTGTGTTTATTATTGTCACATTAATAAGTAAAATTTAATTCCACACTTTTATCAAATGAAATTTGGATGAGTCGATCAAAGGAGAAATTGAATAAAAAGGGTAGAATATGAGTATCTTAAAATTAAAATTCATTGATGGAGATGAAAAATTAATCACATGAAGTCATAGATTCTATAATTGTGGAATAATTTTCCTCCCATTGAATTTATTTCTAGTTAGGAATTGAAGAAGTATATTGATCTTTTGAGTAAAATTAAAATTGGAAACAAATATAAAGGTGGTGATAAGGGTGTGTTTGGGTTGAAATTGTATGTTTTTCAATTATATGTGTTTTCATAATCAATGTAATCATTAAAAGGTGATTCATTTTGTGTTAATGTGACTATCCATCCAAATTAAGATAAGGGATCTTCCCATCATTTATTGATTACAAGTTGATTCCCTTGAATACTTAGTTGGATAGATTAAAGGGTAATCCCATGTGTAATGATTGGAGCGATGTTCCTAATGGGAAATAGAGGTACCATGGTTATAAAGAAATTTCTTAAATATATGGTAAATTGTTTTATGTGAGGTGATATATTGTGTGGATTTAATACTAGATGAATTTTTTAGGAATATTGAGAAACCATACAATGAGTAATGAATATGAAATATAATGTAAATATTGATTGAAAACTCTTCGATTATGGTATAAGAATGATTAAGTGGAGTTGGGATGACATTGAGGACATTTGATAGAAATCTAAAAAACCAGATAAGTCCTTATGTGCATAACGATGATCTAATTGATGTTTAAAATAATCATTTTACTAATGTGTGTGAGAATAATCTAAGACTATAGTAAGAACCCCACATATTATAGATACATCTCAGGATTTTTAGGTTCTAATTCATCTAGTTTGAGTAACATTTATTTGGGTTGAATATTAGATAATTTTTAAATGAAATTTGAGAATTTTTTAAGTAGGGGAGGTTATGTGTGGTTGGTGCACAGTGTTCCCAAACTGTGCGCCCCAACACAGCAAACCATGCAAACCCAAGTGGAGGGGATTCACACAGCTCGCACACCGTTTTTAAAACCATGAACCCTATAAGGTGAAACTTTTCACCCCAACCCACCCCACTCACCATAAGAGGCACACAATTAAGGCGCATAGTTTGGAAAATTGTGTGCTCCTGGCCAGAAAACTATGTGCATAGTTTTAATTAACCTAGAGATTAGATTTTAGAAATACATGAACCCCTATATTAAACCCGAATCAACCCAAACTCATACCTTAATGTTTCCTCTTTATTTTGGAGACTCTCATACAATTTCCTAGGTATCTTTACCTCCTATATTGGTGATTCAATGTCCGGATCAAAGATATTCACCACCTAGGTATGTGGATTATTACTGTATAGATATATATATATCTCTCTCTCTATCAACATTACTAGATAAAAGTGGGATTTTTATTAGCTATTTAATCAAGATCAAGATCTAGGTGTATTATATATTGATTCATTTAAATCTTGGGTCTAGTAATTGAATCAGGCTTACATTCTTTATCATTATTTCGCTCAAATTGGGGATTTCTATTGAGGATGTTTTATCATCAATCTTGAGGCATGTTCTCTATAATTAAAATCCCATAGTCTTGATTTCAATTATCTATATGTAATTTTGGAATTTCTATCTTTCATTTAGAAATTTAATTTCCAAAATTCAATTGATTAATTTGGTGAATTAATTAATTATGGTAATGTGAATTGGGAATAATTAATTAGGGAGTTAATTGATGGGATTGAATTTGATTAACTAATTACGAAATTCATTAATGGAATTGATTTTAAAAAATAATAGATGAATTAATTGAAGGGATTTAATGGGATTAATTAATTAATAGAATTGACACAAAAAACTAATTGAAAAATTAATTGATGGGAATGAATGTGATTAATTAATTGGGGAATTAATTAATGGAATTTATGTGAACAATTAATGGGAGATTAAATTGAAGGGGTTGAATGTGATTAGTTAATTGTGTAATTAACTAATGGAATTTATGTGAACAATTAATTGGTAAATTGATTGAAGGTATTGAATGTGATTAATTAATTGTGGTATTAATTAATCTATCTGACATGAAAAATTAACTGGTAAATTAATTGAAGGGGATGAATGTGATTAATTAATTGGGGAATTAATTAATGTAATTGACATGAATAATTTATTATTTACAAAATTGAAAATATTTAATGTGATTAATTAATTTTTTAATTAATTGATGGAATTGATGTGAATAATTAATTGGTGAATAAATTGAAGGGTTTGAATGTGATTAAATAATTTTGGAATTAATTAATAGAATCGATGTGAACAATTAATTGGTTAATTAATTTATGAGATTGAATGTGATTTATTAATTATTGAATTAATTAATGGAGTTGATGTGAACAATTGATTGGTAGGTTAATTTAAGGGATTTAATATCATTAATTAATTATAGAATTAATTAATTGAATTAATGTGAACAATTAATTGGTGAATTAATTGAAGGGATTGAATGTGATTTATTAATTATTTAATCAATTAATGTAATTGATGTGAATAATTAATCGGTTAATTATTTAATGGATGTAATATTATGATTTTTGATTTATCTTAATTAATAGGTGAATTAATTAATGTATTTAATGTTATGATTGTTGATGTGGATTAATTAATTAATTAAATAAAAAATTTAATTTTATGATTTTTGATTTGGATTAATTAATTAATTAATTAATGGATGGAATAATATGATTATTGAGTTAGATTAATTAAATATTTAATTAATTAATTGATTATTGTGATCATGAAAATGGGTAATTGAATTAATTAATTGTTGAATTAATTAATGATAATTATTATGAATATGGAATTAATGATTTTGGATTAATTAGTTTCTGAACTAATTAATGGGATTTTTTGTGATAATTGAATTCATAGATGTTATTAATTAGTTTTTAAAATAATTAAGGGAATATATGTGATTAATTAATTATTGAATTAATTAACAAGAAAAATGTTATTAATTAATTATTGAATTAATTAATTTCATGATGACAATATGAAATTTTTACATTTGATAAATTAATTTGTGAATAAATTAATGGGTTTTTCTGATACATGAAATATTATTATATTTTTGATATTTTCAAATAAATGATTAATGGTAATAGTGGAATTGAGTCATGTATCACAAAATATGGATGGTTGTAATAGAATTCAATTATGAAATGATGGATAGTAAAAGTTGAATTTTGTCATGTATTAATAAATATGAATGTTAGAAATGGAATTAAATAATTAAATTATGAATGGTAATAATGGAATTAAGCCATATATTAGGAAATATGAATGGTAACAATGGAATTAAAATATATGATATGGTTCGGGTGTCCTTGGGAACCCGAGGATGTTATGTGGTTAAATAAAGTGTAATTGAATAAATGTAAAATGCTTAATTTATTGCATGTATTTTATTCTTTATATGACTTCATACATTGTTTTTACTGAATATTTTTTAGACACCATTGGTGGTGGCTACTGTGTTGTACTTGCACCATACTCTGGTTGCCGGATCAATACCTGGATAAACTTCTTGTTTACAAGAAAAGATAAGGGAAATGGAATTGTGTGAGATGGCTGATTTGAGATGAAGCATAGATGAGGGAACCAAGAATATTTTGGGTCCTACTTGGGAGTTTTTAGTGTCTTTAATTTTGGGTTTTCATTTTGACAATTGTAACATACTTTTACAGGGCGTATCTACTATTATAGTTTTGATATTGAATTACTATTTTAATATATTTGTGTTATTGGTATTATTATGGTTATAGTTATATTATTTATCTATTGTTATTTATTTTTTGTAAGGTATTACTCTTATAAAGAGGGTACAGTATCCCCATGTTAGATATCAGAACCTCACTGCAAGTTGGAAGCCTCTGACATATGGGGTGGTGTGCCTGAGATCATGTGACTAACTAGCTCGGGGCACTAGTGTGTAGCACTCTGGTAAGGATGTCAAATAGTGGTATCAATAGTGTTTTAAATTCTTTGATTTTGGCTTACTATTTGGGAAAGCTATATAGGATACTAGTAAGAGTTAGGCATTGGACATGAGCTCAAGAATAGGAGTAGTTACCCCATGTACATGGAAAATAGGAAGTACCCAAGGTGATATTGATGTTATTGACATGTGTTATTATAGTTGGATGTTATTTCTGTAAGGGTGATGCAATTGATATGTGATGTAAAAATTTTTGGTGATATTTTCTGAGATTTGACTCATGGCACAGTATGGTATGAGTGATGAGTAGTCATGCATCATTCCAATCACTCATGATTATTTTGTGACATGAATCATTTCAGGCACGCATGGGTAAACAAGTTTTGGGTAACTTGTTGAACATGAAATATTTTTCCTTTCCTATGAAATTTAATTAGAAAAACGTTCCTAAAATGAAATTAAAATATAAAAAATATATAAAATGTGTATAATTGGTTGTGTTAATGAAAAAATTGGATATAGGTATAAGGCCCCAGCCTTAAACCTTACTTAATCCTGAGTTATTACAATATTACATATTGAGGATCTTTTCAGGTTTAGAGTTTTAGAGAATTAGATCATAAAACGTGCATTACATTCCACATTTAAACAAAGTGGTTACATAAAAGATAGTATTAATTTTCCCATCAACGGAAACATATTTAAAATAAAACATGTATTCCTTCTTGACACTTCCTTGACAATATCATCATATCATGTACCAATCCCTTGACCTGTGAAAACATTTCAAAAACTTCGGATGAGCATAAAAAGCTCAGTAAGGGTTATAAAAAGTATGGAAAGGAAACATGAGTACATATATACATAAGAATTAAATCATACATTACCCATAAAACATAATCACTTTAACATACCTCATAAAATCATGAATAAATCATAGAAATCAAAAGACATAAAGGTAACTTGAGGCATTCATAACATTCTTATGTATGGAGTAACCCTCTTGGAATACCCATCATAGTATATTCCCTAAATCTCTTCGGAGAAACCTTAACGTTTAACTCCTTTACATTACCCAATGCATTGGAGAGCTATATCGGGCTCACCCGCCCTTAGTTTATCACGAAACCACCCGTCTTCATAAACAATTCCCAAGAACCATAACGTAATCATAGCACATAACTTATGCATAAATTAAAGATAACATTCCCACATTGCAAAAACAATATAACATTTTAAGATATTGAAATAATGAATCCATTCTAAAAACCATTTTCAAAACCATTTAAAACATTTAATAAAGAGATTTCTAAATCAAAGTTTCCCATAACACATTGAAGCTTTTAACATTTTAAACCATTAATATCCATATAAATAAATCCTTAAAACCATTTTGAAAACATGGATATTAATGAGAAATATTTATAAGATTAAATCATTAAAACATTTAAAACGATATTTTAGTTAAATGGGTTTTAACAAAATGAGAGACACTTGAATACAATAATTGAGGAATAAAATTTAATCAAAACTTTATAATATCATGAGAATAAAGGGATTCATGATATAATATTCCAAAGGACAATATATACACCATATAAGAGTGAATTGGTGCATAACAATAATAAAGTCTCAATGGAAATGTAAATTGAGATGAAACCCATTATAAAGATGGTATCCTTAACATAAGGATAAATCAATCTCATAATTATGTGCGAAAAATATAAATACACCCAATATAAGTGCATATTAAATTTAAAATAATCAAAGGTCATTCAGACATATTCAAAGGGTGACATATTCAATAACTACATGTTGAACCCAAAGAAATCGAAATTAGGTTAAGAAGTTTCCTTGACAGCCTAACGACGTCACATCAAATTTTAGAAAAAGAGTTGATGAGAGAGATAAAGGGTATCTCATAACTTGGACATAAATTTACAGCAATAAGGATATATAAGAACATATCCCCACATAATAAGATGAAAATTAAAATACATAACAAGAGAAGTCTTTTAAAAAGAGGAGGGAGAAAGGTTCCCTTACCGATTTGTCTAACTTTCAAAACATACACCCCATGAAGGAAGGACTATAAAATATTGATGTAAACACTCATAAAGGAAATTATGTTACACAAAGAGTAGAATAATGGACAGTACATACACCACTCAAAAGTAAATATTGGAAAATGTAGCATGAATCTCACGAAAACACAAAGTGAGATAAAAAGCCCTTCACGAAATTTTGGCAGCCTAACAGCGCCAATTTAAACTTCCAAAATGGATTGATGAGAGAAAATAGGGTCTCTCATCATATGAACATAAAAATTACAGTAATAGTAATATAAAATAACATCCCAATGATAAGAAAGATGAGCTTAAAAGGAATTACATAAAAGAGTGTACTTAAAAATAAAGAGAGGGGTAGGATCCCTTACCTCGGGTCCGACTTGACTCAATCGTTATTTAAACTCATGAATAATAAACATGAGTTAATTTCTACTTTCTTAAGAACCTTTTCCAAGTTCATTATTTCTTTTATATCTCTTACTACCATGCTATGAACACTATGTAATTTTTTTAAGTTAATAATGGTCATTTTGTAGATCATTGCTACTTGAGTCAAAAATAAACTCTTTATAATTACAAGTTGTTCATGTGGTAAAATATATATTATATCCAGAATTATATTCATTATGTAGATATCATATATATCATATATATCCATTAAATATATGAATTTATAAAATTACATAACATTTAGAGGTAGGAAATGAAATGCACCGTTCATGGAGACGGTAGGCCGTACGTACGCATGAACGCTACTTCCATTTCTATTTCTTATTTAATGGAATTGAAACATAATGATATATAATAGTATTATAATTCCAGTATGGTATCATATATAATATCATTAAATTTATACTTTATACGTACCACATATGGTGTTAACGAATCAAATCACTTTGAGGGGGCGATAGTCTGCATTTCCTAAAATGAAGATATCACATTTACCCATAATGGAAACCATAAAGGTATGCCATAAATGAAAAATATAGAATATTAAGTAAAACATAAACATATTATATATCATATATAAATATAGTGTCATCTTAATGGCCACCTTTGAAGGTGTTAGAATAATATTGAACAATCATCGTTTCGTGAGGCAGAAATTCGCCATCCACAGAAACAGTATGTTATTTAACCATTAGAGGAAGGTGTGTGTAAGTGTAGCTCGAATACTTATTATAACAACATACTAGTATATTGAAGATAATGGTTTTGTTACAAAAGAAAATAATAAAAAGAGTTTAGGGGGTTGGAGAAGCAAAATTAAAAAAAGAACACAAGTGAAGACATTACCTTAAAATCGGGTATCTCTCTTTGATTTGAGCTCAAAGGCTTCCTTGGGAAGACTTCTGCCCAAAGGGAGGATTCTGGGAGTAACAGAGGGATGTGGAGAGACAAAATGAGTAGGGGTTGGCCGATCCAAAGGCTTGAGAAGTGTGGGTAAGGTGGTAGAGGTGGAGGCCTTTTATAAGAGGAGAGGAGGGGCACTCTTGGAAAGTTACAAAATGTTACTTTATTTTCAAATGAGTTTCAGATTTTAATGGCCCCAAATTGATGTATTTAGAGGATAAGGTGGAAATAGTTATAAATATACTCACCCAATAGGCCTTTGACAAGTTTATGTTATAGTTTTAACATTATCTTTTCATTTTATTTAAATCCTTTATTAATGAGATAATCGCTGCATCATCATGATGTCATAAATAATTTAATTTATTTAATGTCTAAAAATTATTAAAAAATATCATGATGTAGGAAATCATTTTAGATTTTTAATGAATATTTATAGTAAAAAATATGACTTGTATAACCCCATTTAAAAATTGTTTTAGTAAAACAACTCATGCTTGTGATATTTTTATTTTAACTTTAAATAAAAAGTTATTTATGTCATTTTCCAACCAAATTGGCTCCATGGGGTCCCCAAGTTGACCCATGGATTTTCATGGTCGACCATGACACATCCAATGAGGGTAGGACACGTTTTTAGGTCATTTCATATTATGAAATCATTATTTTTACATTAAATTACACTAATTACCTCTAATCACGATTAAAAACTTAAAAGTTACTATTCACCAAAAAATTATTTTAATCCCATTGAACCAAATTTTACATCCTAATGACAACAATGTATGTCGGATTTTTGAAATTCAAATTACAGTAGTGGTAAAGTTTTATTTAAACGAAAAATCAGTTTTTAAACTATCACTTAGTGGTTTCACTATTCATCAAAAATTGAATTTTTTCCGAAAAATACCAAAAATTCACCCTAAGATATATTTGATATTCCGAATTCAAAAATGATGTATATTTTACAAAATTCAAAACCTATATGTTGCATTAATTAATTTAATAATTAATTCCCGCTGTCAAAACAAATAGTGTGTTTTTAAGAAACAATATCTATTAAAAGATTGACACTAGTTTAAGTCCAATTTCAAAGTGAAATTAATTACAATGACCACCATTATATTAAATGGTAAAAATATATTCTAAATAAACTTTAATCTAAATTAAAAATATAATCTATCCATATAAATAAATCATATTAAAAAGAGGTTTTGAATTAAAATGGAACATTTTCAATAAAAATGATCTTTATCGGAAAAATAACAAAATTTTACACAAAGTAAATTTTGATGTCTAGATTCTAAAGAAGGATTTTATTTTTTCAAACACAATATATAAAATTGTCAAAAGTATATTTAAAAAGGTTTCTCCATCAAAAGGGGGTTACTCGACCCTTTAAAGAACATTAGAAGATTTATGCTTAAAATTGGATTCATTTGCATTTTAAACCTCTAACATTTATTGGATAAAACTAAAAATATTTGACAAAATTATATAATCATTTTGTAGTTAGTTCCAGTCATTCCCGCCATTATAACGGCTAGGCGTTAACTACCTTTTAAAATAGTATTATTTTATTATTAGAGTGTAACGTAAGATTTCTAAGAAACTCATTGTTGCGTATTGGGTACGCCCTCGAGCATAGCATTCCATCTAAAGTAATATTAATATTTTATTAAAAAATATAGATAAATATGGAAATGTCGTATTATTTATTTACCTGTGGTGTTACATCCTTCCCCCCTTTTGGGAATTGCGTCCTCGCAATTTTAAAGTTGTGCTTGGAATCTTCATTGAAAATCCCACATCGGAACAAGAGTTAGTAAAACTATCACTTTAAAAGAATAGGAGAGAAGTACAAATGTCACCCGAGTTAACCCTTACTAGGATTCCAAGTATGAAAATATGGATATGGAGGAGAAAACAAAGGGTCATGTTCTGATGGAGAGTGATAGTAAACATGTCTAGGAGAAAGTTAACAACAACAAAATCACAAACTTGTGATGGGTTAAACGGTATTTGATTCTCCAGTAGGAAAAATTAACAGACAACATTTTTGTTTTAAGTTACTTTTCATTGAATAATTTATTTATGAGCTTAACTAAAACTTTAGGAAGCAAACTTAATTGTCATGTTGACTTTCATCATTTACTATATTTCTTACACGAACTCATATTTTCTCTAAAAGACGAGTATTTAGGATGACTTGTTCACATTAAGAGAGCTATAATAAACTTCTAGAGAATCACCTAATCCCCAAAAGATAACTATATACTTCCCATGTCTTTAGACCTTAACCAAAACTAAAACCAAAAAGGCTAGTATGAGATCAGATAATACCCAAAAAGGATAATCCTTTATATAAAAAAATATCTATTCTTAATCTCCAAAATTTGTCAAACAAAAACCAAAGTTAAACAAAGACCATTCAATAAAAATCTATCCATAAAATTCTACAAAGTAAAAAAAACTAAGATTGAAACCCAAAATGTATTAACCAGTAATTGCCTCAAATTCAAGGATCATATAAACCCAAATGGTTCTTTATAACAATATCCACAAAAGAAAGGATAATTACTCCTTGACTAAAATTTTTGTATATCAAACATTAGGGTTACTATAAAAAGTCTTCTAATGTAACCCCATCATCAAAAGAGACTTAATATATCTAATAATTTCACCATCCTAAAATCTATCATAACTATTGAATCCCTTATATGATGACTTCTTACTCATTCAACATTCTACATGATCCATTAGCCATTCCTTTTCAACTTATTCTGAAATACTTATTTCCTAAAAACAAAATCATGAATCATATCCTAAGATTCCAATAATAAGAAAACATATGTTAAGAAATAATCCATACCTTTCATTCTTCATTGTCAGTTTCTTCATCCTCAATCAGAATGGAATTAGGTATTGGTAAATGAATATTTGTACGATCTTGGGGACCCCATTCCCGAAACTTCTTCGTAGGACATGTGTTTTCATAATGACCATGTAAACCACATTTAAAACATTCAAGTGGTCCTTCAGAAAGAACTTCTTTCCCTTTCCTAGAGTCAATTAGATGCTTCCTTTTTCCATGGTAGGTTATTGATTTATGACCTTCATTTCCACACCTATAGCATCCTTCTGTCCCTTTGAAACATTTTCCTATGTGTTTCTTTCCACATATTTGACACATGGGTTTTTGAACATACTTATCTTTAGGATTATTACCTAAACTTCCGTAGGGATTTGTTTCTCACATATACGTTGCCTTATAAAAATCACTAAGGTTCAGGTGGTCAATCATGAATCCAGATAGTTAGTTGAGGATAACCACAAGATTTCTCATTGTAGCTCCCATATCATTCAGTTGTTCTTTCATAAAACTGTCATAGTTTTCTTCAAATCCATTGTTACTTTGGTGCCTGATAGATCCAGCCATTTACTAAAACCAAAAAGGTCAGTGTGAGTATATCAGTAAAATAATCGAATAGAAAAGAGGAAGATGAACACCAAGATATACTTATCCAAGTTATCTCAAACTCATTATAACTTTCAAAAAAAAAATGATGACTCCATCTAATATACTAACCATTTTGGTTATACACAACTTGTCACTTTTTCTTAAACAACACTCTAACCTCTAAAGTTATCTAAACCGACCTCGGATACCAACTATAAGGCCCAAGCACTAAACCTTACTTAATATTGAGTTATTAAAAGATTACACATTGAGGATCTTTTCAGGTTTAGAGTTTTAGAGAATTAGATCATAAAACCTACATTACATTCCACATTTACACAAAGTGGTTACATAAAAGATAGTATTCATTTTCCCATTAATGGAAATATATTTAAAATAAAAAAAGGATTCTTTCTTGACACTTCCTTGACACTATCATCATATCATGTACCCTTCCCTTGACCTGTGAAAAACATTTCAAAAACATGGGATGAGCATAAAAATCTCAATAAGGGATATAAAAATATGGAAAGGAAACATGAGTACATGTATACACAAGAATTAATGAAATCATACTCTACACATAAAACATAATCACTTTAACATACCTCATAAAATCATAAATAAATCATATAAATCATAATGCATAAATTAAACATGAGGAATTCATAACATTCTTACGTAGGGAGTAACCCTCTTGGTTACGTTTGGAATACCCATCACAATATATTCCCTAAATCGCTTTAGATAAACCTTAACATTTAACTCCTTCGTGTTACCCAATGCATTGGAGAGCTTTATCGGGCGCACCCACCCTTAGTTTATCACGGAACCACCCGTCTTCATAAACAATGCCCAAGAAACATAATGTAATCATAGAACATAAATTAAGCATAAAGGAAATATAACATTCCCACATTTCAAAAACAATATAACATTTTAAGATATTGAAATAATGAATCCATTCTAAAAATCATTTTCAAAACCATTTAAAACATTTAATAAAGAGATTTCTAAATCAAAGTGTCCCATACCACATTGAAGAATTTAAAATTTTAAACCATTAATATCCATATAAATAAATCCTTAAAACCATTTTGAAAACATGGATATTAATGAGAAATATTTATAAGATTAAATCATTAAAGCATTTCGAACGATATTTTAGTTAAAGGGTTTTTAACAAAATGAGAGACACTTGAATACAATAATTGAGGAATAACATTTAATAAAAACTTTATAATATCATGAGAATAAAGGGATTAATGATATAATATTCCAAAGGACAGTATATACATCATATAATAGTGAATTTGTGCATAACAACAATAAGCTCTCAATGGAAATATAAATTGAGATGAAATCCATTATAAAGATTGTATCCTTAAAATAAGGATAAATCAATCTCATAATTATGTGTGACAAATATAAATACACCCAATATAAGTGGATATTAAGTGTAAAATAATAAAAGTTCATTGACACATATTCAAATGATGACATATTCAATAACTAAACATTGAACCCAAAGAAATCTAAATTGGGTTAAGAAGTTCCCTTGACAGCCTAACGGCGTCACATCAAATTTAAGAAAAAGAATTGATGAGAGAGATAAAGGGTATCTCATCACTTGGACATAAAATTTATGGAAATAAGGATATATGAGAATATATACCTACATAATAATATTAAAATTAAAAGACATAACAAAAGAAGTCTTTTAAAAAGAGGAGGGTGAAAGGTTCCCTTACCGATTTGGGTAACTTTCGAAACGTACACCCCATGAAAGAAGGACTATACAATATTGATGTAAATACTCATAAACAAAATTATGTTACATAAGGAGTAGAATAATGTAATGTGTGTACACCACTCAAAAGGAAATATTGGAAAATGTAGCATGAATCTCACGAAAACACAAAGTGAGATAAAAAGCCCCTTACAAAATTTCGGCAGCCTAACGGAGCCAATTTAAACATCCAAAATGGATTGATGAGAGAAAATAGGGTATCTAATCATATGAAAAAGGAAAGTATAGTAAGATTAATATAAAATAACATCCCAATCATTAGATAGATGACCTTAAAAGTAATGGCATAAAAGAGTGTACTTAAAAAGAAAGAGAGGGGTAGGATCCCTTACCTCGGGTCCGACTTGACTCGATCGTTCTTTAACCACATGAATAATAAACATGAGTTAATTTCTACTTGATTAAGAACCTTTTCCAGGTTCATTATTCCTTTTATATATCTTACTACCATGCTATGAACACTATGTAAATGTTTTAGGTTAATAATGGTCGTTTTGTAGATTATTGCTACTTGAGTTAGAAATAAACTCTTTAAAATTACAAGTTGTTCATGTGTTAAAATATATATTATATCCAGAATTATATTAATTATTTAGATATCATATATATCATATATATCCATTATATACATGCATTTATAATATTACATAACATTTAGAGGTAAGAAATGAAATGCACCGTTCATGGAGACGGTAAGCCGTACGTACGCATGAACGCTACTTCCATTTCAATTTATTATTTAATGGAATTAAAACATAATGATACATAATAGTATTATAATTCCAGTATGGTATCATATATAATATCATTAAAGTTATCCTTTATACATACCACATATGGTGTTAACGAATCAAATCACTTTGAGGGGGCGGTAGTCCGCGCTTCCTAAAATGAAGATATCACATTTACCCATAATGGAAACCATAAAGGTATTCCATAAATGAAAAATACAGAAGATTAAGTAAAACATAAAAATATTATATATCATATATATATAGTGTCATCTTAATGGCTACCTTTTTAGGTCTTAGAAGAATATTGAACAATCATTGTTTCGTGAGACAGAAATTCGCCATCCACAGAAACAGTATTCTCTTTAACCATTAGATGATGGTGTGTGTAAGTGTAGCTCGAATAATTCTTATAAAGACATCCTAGTATATTGAAGATACTGTTTATGTTACAAAAGAAAAGAATAAAAAGAGTTAAGGGGGTTGGAGAAGCAAAATAAAACAAAAGAACACAAGTGAAGACATTACCTTAAAATCGGGTATCTCTCTTTGAATTGAGCTCAAAGGCTTCCTTGGGAAGACTTCTGCCCAAAGTGAGGATAATATGAGTAAGAGAGGGATGTGGAGAGACAAAATGAGCAGGGTTTTGCTGAGCCAAAGTCTTGAGAGATGTGGGTAAGGTGGTATTAGTGGGGGCCTTTTATAAGAGGAGAGGAGGGGCACTCTTGGAAAGTTACAAAATGTTACTTTATTTTCAAATGAGTTTCGGATTTTAAAGGTCCCAAATTGATTTATTTCGAGGATAAGGAGGTAAGGGTTCAAATTATACTCATCCAATAGGTCTTTGAAAATTATAAGTTATAGTTTTAACATTATCTTATCATTTTATTTAAATCCTTTATTATTGAGGTAATCGCTGCATCATCATGATGTCATAAATAATTTAATTTATTTAATGTCTAAAAATTATAAAAAAATATCATGATGTAGGAAATATCTTTAGATTTCTAATTAATTTTTATAGTAAAAAATATGACTTTTATAACCCCATTTAAAAATTGTTTTATTAAAACAACTCATGCTTGTGACATTTTTATTTTAACTTTAAATAAAAAGTTATTTATGTCATTTTCAAACAAAAGTGGCTCCATGGGGTCCCCAAGTTTACCCATGGATTGTCTTGGTCGGAAATGACACATCCAATGAGGGTATGACATGTTTCTAGGTCATTTCATATTATTAAAACATTATTTTTACCTTAAATTCCACTAATTACCTCTAATCACGATTAAAAACTTAAAAGTTACTATTCACCAAAAAATTAATTTAATCCCTTTGAACCACATTTTACATCTTAATGAATACCATGTATGTCGGATTTTTGAAATTCAAATCATAGAAGTGGTAATGTTCCATTTAAACGAAAAGTCAGTTTTTAATCTACCACTTAGTTGTTTCACTATTCATAAAAAATTGATGTTTTTCAGAAAAATACCAACAATTCACCCTAAGCTATATTTGATATTCAGAATTAAAAAATGATGTCTATTTTACAAAATTCAAAACATATATGTTGCATTAATTAATTTAATAATTAATTCCTATTTTCAAAACAAATAGCGTGTTTTTAAGAAACAATATCTATTAAAAGATTGACACTAGTTTAAGTCCAATTTCAAAGTGAAATTAATTCCAATGACCAACATTAGATTAAATGGTAAAAATATATTCTAAATACACTTTAATATAAATTAAAATATAATCTATCTATATAAATAGATCAGATTAAAAGGTGGTTTTGAATTAAAATGCAATATTTTCAATAAAAATGATCTTTATCCGAAAAATAACAAAATTTTACACAAAGTAAATTTTGATGTCCAGATTCTAAAGAAAGATTTTATTTTGTCAAACACAATATATAAAATTTTCAAAAGTATATTTAGAAAGTGTTCTCCATCAAAAGGCGGTTAATCAACCTTTTAAAGAATATTAGAAGATTTATGCCTAAAATTGGATTCATTTGCATTTTAAGCATCTAACATTTATTGGATAAAAGTAAAAATATTTGACATAATTATATAATAATTTTGTAGTTAGTTCCATTCATTCATGCCATTATAATGTCTAGGCATTAACTACCTTTTAAAATAGTATTATTTTATTATTATTGTGTAACGTAAGATTTCTAAGAAACTTGTTGTTGCGTATTGGGTACCCCCTCGAGCATAACATTCATTTTAAAGTAATATTAATATTTTATTCAAAAATATGGATAAATATGAAAATGTCATATTCTTTATTTACCTGGGGTGTTACAAAAGGTATGTGGTTTCCATTTTTAATCCTAACCTAGATGTAGGATAGCTAAGAGTAGTGATAGTTCCTTGGTTCTGAATATGTGCTAGGGTTTTAGGTAAGTGACAACTGGATTGAGGGGTGGTCACTTGGTTTGGATTGTTTTGCGAAAGGATAGTATTTTTCAATGACAATATTTTTGTACTTCCATAATTGATATGATCATTCACTATACCTTGAAATTATTATGGGTACAATGAGATAGAATTAGTTATACGTCAAGAAACATAAGGATTTTTATTCTGGTAGGTTAAGGGGCCTTCTTAATGGGTTTTCCCTTAGAGAATATTAAATTGGAAACTGTGTGGTCGATGGTCAACCACTAATCATACTCGAGTGAGGTTCATGAGGAGGTTGTGTTTTGATAAATTCCAAGGGAATAATTCTTGGAAGCCAGGAATGTATGATGATTAGTATTTCAATTTTAATGATCAATTGAGGATGAGATGACCATGCCCACTTCTTAGGAACCATAGGGGAGGGGCGTTATCTGTGGTAGTAAGTGATTTATTGAATAAATAAATGACAAAAAATATAAGGTGGGTAGATATGTGTCACTAATAGTTGTGTCCTTTATGGAGCATTTGATATGCATATTGGATCACAATGAGAAATTATTGTGGGTAAATATAATTCTTATAGTTTATGAATTATGGAAACATGGATGTGTTCAATAAGAAAAATGGGAGAGAGAATCAAATATGAGGGCTTAATAGGCCAATATTTTTTTACTTATAATCTTAGAGATGTATTGTAGTATAGATCAAGTATGATCTATCATAATGTGGGGAGATTGAAAGAACATGACCTTTTATGGGGATGTCTCAGGTTTGTATTCATGTACGACTTTTATAGTTTTGAGTACCTTTTCTTTGGGTCATATCTCGAAGAGTTTTTGGTGAAATTTGTGAATTTTGGAAGGAGTGGTTGTGCACTATTGGTGAATGGTTTTCCCAAATTGTGCACCCCTACCAAGAAAACCATGAAATCAGAGACATAGGGGATTCACATGGATGGTACATGGTTTTTTATATCATTCAACACCTATAAGAGGTGCATAGTTAAGTTGCACAGATTTTCAAATTGTGCACCCCTTCCCAACATACTGTGTGTGTGGTTTTAATTAACCCAAAAATTAAATTTTAAAAATATCTAAACCTTTATATTAACCAAAATTTTACTCCCACTCATCCTTTAATGAATACTGTTGATATTTTAGGATTACAGATGATTTCCTATGGCTCCCAACCTCCATTTAGGTCGATTCAAAGTCTAAATTTAAGATTTTCACCACTTGGGTATGTGGATTATTCCCACTTAGATATATATATACCTCTATCTCCCATTAATCTTCCTGGATAAAAGTGGGATGTTTATCCACTATTGGATATAGATCATGATCTATGTTTTATATATCTTGATTCATTAAAATCATAGATCTAGTGATTGAATCAATATCTCATTCTTTTTCGTTGTTCTCCTCAAATTTTGGATTTCCATGAGAAAGTGTTTATCACGAATCTTGAGGTAGGTGGTCTATAATTCAAATCCCATAGTCTGGGTTTTAATTATTATTATGTAATTACAGAATTTTTAGTGTTAATTTAGAAATTGAATTTCTTAAACTGGCTTGATTATTTTGGTGACTTAATTAATTAAAGGAATGTGAATTTGGAATAATTAATTAGTGAATTAATTAAATGGATTGAATGAGATTAATTAATTTTTGAACTTGTTAATGGATTTTTTTTTGAAAAATTAATCCATGAATTAATTAAAGGGATTGAATGTGATTAATTAATTATGGAATTAATTAATTGAATTGATGTGAACAATTAAATGGTTTTTTAATTTAAAGGGATTTCAGGTTATTAATTAATTTTTAAATTAATTAATGGAATTATAATGACAGTTAATGGATGAATTAACCAAAAGGATTGAATGTGATTAATTAATTATGGAATTAATTAATGTAATTTTCATGAATAATTAATTGTTGAATTAATTGAAAGGATTGAATGTGATTTATTAATTTTGGAATAAATTCATGGAATTGATGTAAACAATTAATGGGTGAATTAATTGAAGGTATTAAATGTGATTCATTAATATTGGAATTAATTAATTGAATTGAAGAGAACAATTAATTTTTGAATTAATTGGAGGGATATATTGTGATTAAATAATTTTTGAATTAATTAATGGATTTGATGTGAATAGTTAATTGGTTAATAAATTGAAGGGATTTAATGTGATTAATTAATGGAATATATGTGAAAAACTAATTGGTAAATTAATTGAAGAGACTGAATGTGATAAATAAACTTTAGAATTAATTAAAGTAATTGACAAGAACAATTAATTGGTAAATTAATTTAAGAAATTTAACGTGATCAATTAATTGTGGAAATAATTAATGGGATTGATGTTAAAAATTAATTGGTTAATTAGTTTAAGGGATTTAATGTGTTTACTTAATTATTTAATTAATTAAGGGAATTGATTAGAACAATAAATTGGTAAATTAATTAATGGATTTAATTTTATGATTATTGATTTGGATTAATTAATTGCCGGATTAATTAATGGATGTAATGTTATTATTATTGACTGGTATTAATTAATTTTTGAATTAATTAAAGGATGTAATGTTATGATTGTTTCATTCGATTAGTTAATTGTAATATTAATTAATTTATGGAATGTTATGATTGCTTAATTGTATAATGATGTTTTGAAATAATTAATGGATTTTTATGATTATGGAAATGGTGAATTGGATTAATTAATTTTTGAATTAATTACTTAGAATTGTTTGGATAGTTAAATTAGTGAATTTAAATTAATTGGTTATTGAATTAATTAATGTAAACTATTTTGATTATTGAATTGATTGACGTTATCAATTAATTATTGAATTAATTAATGGATTTGAATTGTATTAATTAATTTTTGAAGTAATTAATGGAATGGATGTGATTAATTAATTATTGAATTAAATAATGCAATAAATTTAATTTATTAATTATTTAATTAATTAATGGAATGATGTGAATATGAAATTATTACATTTGATTAATTAATTAGTAAATTAATTAATGGGTTGTTGTGATACTTATAATATTGTGATATATGTGATATTGTAAAGAAAATAGTGAATGGTAATAGTTGAATTCAATCATGTATTATGAAATATGAATGGTAACAATGGAATTTAATTATGAAATTATGAATAATAGTAGTGACCTTCAGTGATGTATTATGAAACTTGAATGGTAAAAAATTCATTCAATTATTAATCTATGAATGGTAAAAATGGCCTATAGTCATGTATTATGAAATATGAATGGTAATAATGGAATTAATATATATGATATAGTTCAGGTGTCCTTGGGAACCCAGTGGGGTCATGTGGTTAAATGAAGAGTAATTGAATAAATGTAAAAAAATTTACATTATTACTAGTAATTTATTATTTACACAACTACATAGACTATTTTTTACTGGATATTATTTTAGATGTCATTAGTGGTGGCCTACTGAGTTGTACTCACACCTTACTAGGGCTAACAGATCGATATCTGAATATACATCATGTTTGAAAGACACGGTGAGGGAAAAGTTTGTGTGTTAGATGGATGATTTTGGAATATCCTTTGAAATAAAAAAGAGAGAAAGTAGTATCATGAGACAAAAATGGGTATTTTATACTTTTAATTAATTGATAAAAAAGAGTATTATGAGAATCCAATGTTTTTTATTGAAAATAAGAAGAACTATTTAATATGACCACCCATGAATTTGAGAAAGTTAGAATACTAAGGAGGAATAAATGAAAGAATGGATATGAGGAGTCGTTGCTATTTCTATAGAAAAATGGAGAGTGTACATAGAACTAGAGAGATCTTTATGATGAATCTGATGAAGAACCCACCAAAAGTTGTAGTGAATAGGATGACAGTGTTGAAATGTAGGCTGAGAGACTAAGCATTCTCTTGAGTAATAAAATAATAATTTATGAACCAAGAAATACCATGTTCATGTATAAGAATAATAATAATAATAAAGAGTAGATCTAATTAAGATCCTATGTTTTTAGTTCTCAATTTATACACTAAAAAAAGTATTAAAATGAAGGTTAATAAGACTAAATAAGTACAATATGTAGTGATCAAGAGAATTCCCATTCACTCAGAGTTAAATCTCTATTATTATTATTTAGCTTGTGACATTGAGTTTATAAAATCTAGGTAAAATATTTCTGGTGTTGTAATATTAAGGATTGAATTTTTAGTTTCCAACAATAGATTCTAAAAAGAACTGAATGTTTTTATAGTATAGAGGTTGAGTTTTATAATCCATAGTTTTTGTTTTGAAGGTTGTAAACGACTCTCTATTGGGAGAGAGATGTTCATGATTTATGGGTATAGGGAAATGTCAATATAACCTTGGATATCTACTATATGAGGGGAAGTGATTTTGAGATCTAGCTAATGTGATTCCATTTTTATTAATTTGGAATATAGTATAAAGATCCCTTCACTTGTGTATTATAGTGGATGCATGTAACATAATAAATACAGTGGATTTACCAATTTAATAGTGATCCTAATTTCAGGATAATCCCTAGACAAAAATCTATAATTGATAATGATATTATTAGTAGATAATCAATGTCTCAATGGTATTTCTAAATGGAAGGGAGTAATTTCCCACATTTGTGTTGAACCATATAAAAACACATATTGTAGCATTATATTTAGTATTTCATTGTTTGTAGGTGTATGGAAGTGAAGTCATAAATTAATCCATTTACATCCAAATAGGTGACATTGGTAAAAACCCAAAGGGGTTTTAAGTATCAAAGAAATAATTTTTCAGGTGAAATAATTTGACGATTCCTACCCCCAAGTGTGCCTGCATGATCAAATGGGCCATACAACCATGTGTATTTAAAATAAATAACTTCAAAGTGTACCTTACACTGATTTCATGCGCAATATTGACATTCAATTATAATGGTTGATGGAGATCCCTTAGTTGAAAATAACGAGTAGTTTGGGAATGACCTAACATTATTAAATGATATTTCAATATCTGGAGTGGCAAATGAAAGAGGATGAAGAGATAATAAATAGATTGATATAATGAATGTAAATCAAGAATTAACACTACCATATCATTTTATTGGGTATCTTATGAGAGGACCAGTTTGGGATATACCTAACAATGAGATGGGTGGTGAATTAGTGTTGGTTACTTTTTAAAACAATTCCAACCATTTATCCTTGGACCTCTTGATTTATTTGAATCTTGATTATCATGTTATCTTTTTCCTGTTGCGTGCAATAATAAAAATAAATGAAAATGTGAACATGATATTTTTACATGGTTCACTACTCAATAAGAGTAGTTACATCCTTTCCATGTATGGTGAGGACCAATACATGGACTCTAAAATAGAATTTGATAATTTTTACAGTGGTTTGGATAGGGAAATAATTCTCTAGCTAGTGTGAGTCCCTACTCTATGTAAGGGGAAGGGAAACAGTTCTATCTTCTTGAACTGGTGATGACTTAGTCCAACTTTCTTCTCTTTCCTAGTTCTTTATACTGACTCTAAATATAGTATTATTTCTTCTTGATATGTTAGGTTCTTATCTTGATCTTCATTAGTTATATTTACATGGTTACTTACAAAGTAGTAAGCATGAAACTCTATTATTCTCTTATTCTTCTTCAGTGAAAAAACAAATGCACACTTCTTCTACTTATTTCTTCTTTATTAGTGAAGAAATAGATGCACTAAAACTTTATATTTTTATAGGATAGAATCATAAACAATCATGTGATTGTTCAAGCAATGAATATCAGCTTACTTGGCATCATCAGAATCAAACTACCCTGAATATTAATCAGTCTCTAGTTGGTAAAACACTACTTCTTCTTTCTCTTCTCTTCTCTTATTCTTGGTGCAGTTGATGTTTTTTATATTGATTGAACCTTTTTACATATTCATTAAGGTATTCATAAAATCTTTACTCTTTATTTTTCTACATTCCTTAAAAAGCACAAAATGATGAAGTTTAATGTTTTGGTACTTCTTAATCATCTTTAATGATTTAACCTTGCAAAAAATATTCTTCTCTTTTGTACCCATAACCTGGTAGAAACATTTTCTAGTTCACCATGAACAGATCAGCCTCCTTCCCAAATTTACTACCCACCACCACAAACTTAGTAACCTTATCCACAAACTATCCTACCTCCTTCACATACTACCTATGTCTTCTACATTCTGTGTAGCAAGAATGCTATGTAGACAGCTCTTCTCTATCGAACTACCTTTTCTATGCGTACTACTTCTGATTCTAAGTATCGACTTCATTTATCGCTTCCACATATTTAGAATCCCTTCACAATGAGAAAACTGGTTTTTGCGATGGGTTATTTGCGACGGGCCTAGGCGCCCCGTCATAAAAACATAAGCGTGATTTGGCATGGTTTGCACGCAAAACTGCACGAAAGGGAATTTTGCGACAGGTAGGCATCGCCCATCGCAAATACCAGGAGATGGTAAAAACTAGTTGCGATGGGGGATCCCCCGTCGCAAATAACCGGCAACGGTAAAAACCTATTTTTGATGGGATGTTGTCTCGTCGAAGATAGTGTGTCGGCAGGTTACTTTTTGTGACGGGACCCGTCGCAAATAACCTTTTAATAGCTGGCAGTAATTAATGCATCCAAAGGTATATGTGACGGGACCCGTCACAAAAAATATTATTTGCAATGGGATTCCCATCACAAATAGTCTCGTCACAACTAATATAACCTATATATACCCTCCATACATTTTTTCTTTCTTACTGCTTAATTCATTCTTTCTATGGTTCTCTAAACTCTACTTTTAGAGTGAAAATTTTTCAGAGTTTGTTTTCTTATGGAAAAGTTTTGAAGTCCTCTACAATTATAAGAGATCAAGATTGAATGTATTTATGTTTTATTTAATTTAGTATTTATTTCATTTCTTTAAAGTAATTTTAATTATTGTTCATTAGTTGTAATTAAGTTAGATTTAAATTGTTTTGTCATCATTATTTATTTGTAACAATACAATTAAATTATTAGTACTAATTCTTAGTAATTAGTAATAATTTATAATTATTAATGATAATTCGTAATGTATATAAATAATTGACTGTAATTAGTAATTAGTAGTTTTATTTTCCATTCATTAATAGTAATTAACACTAATTAGTAATAATTAGAAAAAATAACAATTAGGAAAAATATTAATAAATATTTACAATTAGTAAGAAATACTAAGAATTAGTTATAAATACTATTAATTAGTAATAAATGCTAATAATTAGTAATAAATATTAATAATAAATATTAAATACTAATAAATAGTAATAAATAGTAATAAATAGTAATAATTTGAAATAATTAGTAATAAATACTAATAATTAGAAATAAATACTAAGAATTAGTAATAATTAGTACTAATTAGTACTAATTAGTAATAATTACTAATAATTAGTAATAATTAGTACTAATTAGTAATAATTAGTACTAATTAGTAATAATTAGTAATAATTATTAATAAATACTAATATTTAGTAATAATTAGTAATAAATACCAATAATTAGTAATAAATACTAATAATTGGTTATAAATACTAAGAATTGGTAATAATTAGTAATAATTAGTAATAATTAGTAATAATTTTAATAGATAATAATAAATACTAATAAATAATAATAAATAGTAATAAATACTAATAATTATTAAAATACTAATAATTAGTATAATAGTAATAAATACTAATAATTGTACTATGCGTAATCTCTATTCCACGAACCACTTCTATTCATAGAAATTCTTCATGGGAACTCTTTATGACTTGAATTCTTCCACCAACCATAATATTTACTATTAAATTTATCTCTACATAGTTATGGGATTTACACTCCTTATATAGGCTAATAATTCCAAAAATTATGCTAATCTGTTTTACCAAACTTTTCAATGTGGGAAAGTCTTCACCATAACATGTGCTCCTTCTGCATATTGTGTGCCTCCACCACGTACTGCTTTATATTGTGAACCGAAATTGTCGCGCGAACTATTTTTATTATATGGTTTTCATACCTCTTATGCATTTCTAAAACCTCCCTTCATCTTCCATGTATTGCAAGTCTTGTCCATGAACAATTTTTGATTCAGTGAACCGCTTTGTGTACCATTCTTATTATTTCATACGTGGCCTGCGTACCATTCACAGAATATGGTATGTTGTTCATGTCCCATGGTACGCAGTTCCCATCATTTTCTGATTTCCTTCTCCATTAAATGTGTCATTCACTATTATGAATAAATTTATCCATTGTAAAAAATGAAACATTAATCTTGATGTCCAAAAATTTGGAAAACACCAAGAGACGGTGCCAACATAAATATCAACTTCAGCAAGAACACCCATACTTCTTCTTTGTCATCTTACTTCTTCAACAATCAGCTTATTTCATCAAAACCCTTATCTGTTGTGATATATAGTCTTTAATCAATAACCGTTAGCATCATCAAATTTTAAACAAAAATTATTGCAACTTCCCTGTTTTCCAGCGACATTATTATTTATAATAAAAACAAAATATGATTGGCATCAACTTATCCACCCTTTTCTTCATAAATATTTCATCAAACGTTCTCCAAATAACTTATGGTATTTGATAAATATAAATCATCAAAATATAATATGGTTTTATTCATGAAACTCAAAGTAAAATGTTCTTCAAGATCTTCCATAGTTTTCTTGAAACAATGAAATATTTCATGACCTCTTCTACTTCTTCTAACCTTTTGGAAATATGAATTCAAAAGAACTCTTCATCATAGAATTAATGAAACATTATTTTTTTATACACTATGTCAAATTTGACATAAGATATTTGAACTTAGGATTGGTATAATAATCATCTGATTTGTTACCCTAAAGAATTGCCCAATTATCCCTATATCATCACTCCTTCATTTTGACTATTATTTCAACTATTGAAAATAAATACAAATTCATAAAAAAAGTGTTCCTAATGGTAGATATTGTTTTGGGTATGTTCCTCAAGTTTTTGTGTCATTTTCTCATATGTTATATAATATATAAGTAAACACCTTTAGTTAAAATTCCTTTAAACCATTTAATGATACAAATTATAACTAGTATTTTTTCATATAAAATATTAATATTTATGGTAGTTAATATATAGGAGATATAAACATTAATAAATAATATTTAACTTCCATTTCATGATCATATATTATTATGAGAATCATACTATACGATTATCCAAAAAACAATATCAAATGATAAAACCAAATAAGGCACTACAATTGGATTAGGATTTCTATAATATGATATCACCATATGATAAAATAGGTAGGACTTTGTCTTCCCTATAGAGTATCATTAAATATACTTATAGTGTACATTAAAATATAACTATAAATAAAACATATGTAAAAACTTTATGGAATATATCCATTAATCTTTTCCTTCCACTAAAGCCTCATAGAATTTGTATAATTTCTCTCTATATTGTATCATATATAGTATCATGTGAACCCAAATCCAAAATGACTTTTGGATATTTCCCAAACACTTTTGAAAACCTATCATCAATTTCACCATGTATCACATCATATGAAACACCTTATGAATATCCATTCAAAAACTATTTTTGGATAAAATACATAACAAATTTGAGTACCTCTATGAGTTCTATAAAACTTAATCCGAATTCAATAAAACATAACTTGTGACACCATGGGATTTTTTTCACTCAAAAAACATGATTTCCCAAATTCATAAATTTAATAAAAGATTATCCTGTAAAAAATAATCAATGATACTCAAGAAACAAAGGGACCTAACATGATATCCATTAAAAACAAATATGTATATACATGTGTTCTCTTGTTATATCATATAAAAAAATGAATTTTTATATGATAACTTTTTCTAATACAAAATGTAACCATCTGAACCAAAGTATGTTAAACCCATATAAATACTCATATATTCTCTATTATCCACATATATACTTACCACATCGATAAATACATTGCATGAAATTCATATAAGAGTGTGATCACATCATACAACTTTAAACTAAATAGATTTTAACATAAAATGTATTATCTATGTATGGAAATACACTCTTTTAGTTTATCTCAATCGAGGGCCCATATTTCATACATTTCATACAAGATGAAAAATCACATCTTGGTTATGTCTTAACTTATGACATAATCAACAACATGCCCAACCATCCTTGATTAGTTAAGATTCAATGATTGTGTAAGAAAATGTATAAAAGTATAAAGGTTATATTTTTTGGAATCTTTCTAACCCAAAGTATAGCGAAATCACAATATCCAATATAAATCCCTAGTATACCAAAATATATAGTGCAGTAGACTCAATATGATGTAATTGGGGATTTATTAAATGTACAAAACTTTTTTCCCTCATCGGAATATACTGTATCTCTATATGAAATCATATCCACATTATCCATAAATGTTCATCACAACCTCTAATAAACCCTGAAGAGAATCTATTATGGATAAAAAAAATTTATAATTTGTTTCGTTAATCATCATTTTACATCATGTAATTTAAGTAACCAATGTAAAATAATTGAAAAATGGATAATTCCTTTTATATAACATGATAAATTTCACAATATTATAATCCATTTGGAATACTAATAAAATCATATATATTATTACTTTAGAAGAATATTTGATATGATATTCTAACAGATATAACTTATATTGGCTACATTTTCACGGTTTCATTAAAGTCTGTAAATATATATGTAATTCCTACCACATATCATTGCAACTATCCAATTAATCCCTACCACTAAACTCTTTTAGGGAGTATCCCCATTGAAGTAATAAATTTTGAATAATTCTATGATTTGGGAATCATATTTCTTATGATTAACTCTTATAACATAGTATTTGAACTCATTAATCATCATAACATCAAACTCTATGATGATAATAACATCTTATTTCGAATTATAAATATTTCTAAGTATATCATCATCATTACTCATAAAAATTTTCCATCATATTTTTTACTTGAGTTTATTTTGGTACCTAATGTATTTACTTAGATTATATTTATAAAAAGGAATTCCAAATCCCTTTATGATACAAATTTGTACTCACTTTCTTAAGATAAACTAAATTTAAGTATTTTCATATTTTATTTCTAATATACCCTAAACTCTATTAGGATACAAATTTATATTCAAATTGAATTTTTACACACATAATATTTTGTTTGTTAAAATTTAAAATTCAACAAGACTAAAAATAATACCACTATACTCCTAGATACTATATTATTTTCAAATAATCAATCTATGATACACAACCACCTTTTTGTTAGGAAACATTACATATTTAATTTACTGGTAATATTAAATAAATGATATATTTAATTTACATAGCTAATATGGTATTATATATGCTAAGATCATTATATTTTTAAAGAGTATATCAATATTTGAAATGTTCTATTGATGGGTGATGGGATTGAATCCATGATAATTAAAAAAAAATCTAGATATTTTTTTATCATAGATAAAACTTATTTTTATCCGTAACTTAATATTTTTGAATGTCATAGAATCTTGTGATTCATAAACCATGAGTAACATATGATCTTCTTCATAACATCTTCTTTTAAAAAAAATATTCTTCAGTTGTATAAAATAAATGAGAAAACTATACACATCCTTTATTTAGATCCATTTGAACATTGTATATTACTTTTCATTAAACTCCATGATTTAGAAACCCTTTTCTTGATCATGATTCAACAATACTTTTATTCATTACCTGAATGAAAAAAATAGTTTCCATCAATTATTACCTTTTTTATTAAACTCTTGTATATTTAAAACATTTGTAAAGAACACATTTTATATCAAGTTCCCTTAAAAGTTTAAAATTGATTCCTATAAAATGTATTCCTAACATTGAATTTCCAAGTAGTTTCCTAATCTCCACCTAGTATCATAGATAATCCAATAACATTTAAAAATTTATTTACCTTCTTAATAATTCTAGGATTCAATGTCTAAAGACCATTATTGTACAAATTCAACATTATTTCTATAGATTAGACATTACCCCATGATATTTTATCATCGTATAAGAGCCTATACATCCCATTTCAAGATAATCTATCCCAAACACAATTAAAAAAACTATATAGTTTTCTTTAAATCATTCACATTGTAAGAAAAATTCTAAAAATGGTTCCAAAATGAATTCCAAAGATAGATAAATTGTTAAGGGTAGTATATTTTCTTTCAAATACATTATCAGACTCAATCACACTGATTATACTTATGGAGATTAATTTTATTTGTTGTATCTCATATATAATGAAATTGAAACCACATATGAGTCCATTTATTATTCATATAAGAATATATTTAATATTATTATTGAATGACTTAAATATTTGGTTCCTCAGAAAGTTGTTTCTCTAATTCATTGATTTTTTTCTTATTTAAGAGTGATTATTAAGTATTTAACTAGAATAATAATTTTATTACACTAATGTTATCCTTTATACGGAAATGGTCTCAATGTAATGTTTAATTATGATGGTGTTATTATATCTACAATATAATATTTTATTAGATGAGTATCCAAATTTATAATCATTTAGTAATGAATTTAATTAAAAGGTCTCCCACTAAAAATGATGACTCCTTTTTAATCCATCATATCCATGAGTGGTAAAAGATCTACATTTCATCATTATATAAATTGATAAATCTCATAAATAATTTATAACTATATATAGTAGATAATGTTGTCTATTACATCATATACACCCCTTAGTTAGTTGAATGGACAATTATTTACCCCGATATATCATATGGATTCATCCAAATATATTCTTCTTTTATCCTAGTGGTTATGTATTCATAGTAAATTATAACCAAAATAAATTCTCAAAAGAGATGAAACTATTGGTTAGGGTATCCTCAATACTTATAGTCCGTACAAAATAAAATCCAAAAGAACCCATCATTAGTATATTCTACCTTGGTAGATGATTGAGATCATGAAAAGTTTTCACTTTAGAAGGAATCCAACACATAATATTTTAAGGGGATTTAAATATCACCATATAACATCATATTTCCATTTTTTTCATGAACACTTATAATGATTTAGTTTGGAATCCTTGATCCTTCTACTAAGTTAATATTTTAAAATCATATTTATAACTCTTTGAAAAACTCATAAATTATATTTTTAAACCAAATTACATGTCAATTATATAAATAAAATTCTATATTAATCCTATATATAATTTATGTGAAAAAATTTAATTAAATTCTTAGAATCATATGAAATTAATATTCCCTACTTAATAAGTTTGGAGGGATAGATAACTAACCCCAATTTTTTAAACTAGACATAAGCCTCTTATAGGTGAATATAATGAACCAAAGTCAATATCCAAAAGTATACATTACCCAATAGAGTTATCAATTCCATCATAAATCTAAAAAATAGTATTTATTAGGTTATGGTAGTGGAATGTTCTCATAGACCCGATGGTTTTCCAGGATTATTATATATTTTTTCATGGAACATCATCAAGGGGGTGTAGAATGTTGTGATAGATTTTATTAGGGGTGGAGTCATCACTGGTTCTATGGATACCACTAATATATTTCTGATTCTCATGTTTCAACACCCTTATTTAATGTCTTGACTTGGGATCCACTTAACGGTACTGCAGGACGGTGCACCCCAATGCTTTAGGCATGCCTCCCCATAAGTTAAAGGCTACCAACTTCCAGTGATAGTATATTTGGTGATAGTGGGGAGATTATACCCTCAATGATAATAATAATAATAATAAATGTAATAATTAAAAAACTACCAAAGTTCTAAATCAAACATAGTATAAGAAGCATAAAAAAATATCAAGTTAAAATTACACCAGATAAAAATAATAGATAAAGTAAATATGTCATGATTATCATACATAATAATGAAATATTTATCATGGGTCGATCATATATGTATGTAAGTGTGACCCAAAAATAACTCCATCCTGACATGTAAGAACCAATTGTTAGTCCACCAAAATATGTTTCATTCATTTTTTGAAAACTCAGCACATCCCAGATCACTAAGGTCTAGACCATGAGCCTGGTCCCTATCCTACAATGAAATCCATAAAAAATGCACCTGTCTCGAGGGGCCTGTGTAGGGTGAGACTATGAACTCAGTGGGCCACCAAAAACATATTTAGAGCTTATATCCATAAAATTAATAGTTTTTAACTAATGTATGTATATCGTAACAACTCACACATAACATAACCAACATTACTTGTGCTAAGAATCCATAATTGAGGTTTTACCTACCACAACCAATGTATAAGTATAAGGATGCATCCACTATCTATCATACTAAAAGAAACCTCGATCCCCCATCTATTTTTATTACACACGACATCACATGATAACCATTACCACATATGCAACATGTTATTACCTTCATGTGTCTCCATGAGAACCCAACAATTTAATTAGATGTTCCATTAACTTGTACATAAGAATATCCTAAGTCCCATGAACCTCCACTTATTAAATCACTATATTATTGGAATCCCAACATCCTAAGGAATGATGATATCCTTCCTTCTATGGTCCCTTCAAAATCACCCCAATATAATTATGAGCCTTGTCCCCTATATGATGGTCTCACACACTGTAACAACCCAAGATTTTATGAGATATATTATTTTTAATTTCTTTGATGTCTTGTATTATACACTACACCAAAATTAGCTTGTACTATACGCAACACCGTATTATCTTGCAGTATACAAAACACTATTCATGGCTCGTGTTACACACAATTTCAAGTTCCTTTTGTGGAAATTATTCTACGCAACCAAAAGTATAGATTTTGTTTAATGTAAAAATGAAATAAGTTTTGATTATTTTATACGAAACACCAAATGGAGATTTCACTACATGAATCCTTAACATGTCTTGCATTACATGCAATCAATACCTTCCTCGATAGCTTGTGTAGTACGCAATACCGAGTTTCACCAAATTAGATATTATTATAATATTATTATGAACTATCTGTTATGAATAGTAATACCCACTTTTTGAAATTTTGTAAATTTTATTTTTCAAAATGGACTTCATTTTTGTATTCAGAATATCGAAATTATCCTAGGGTGAATTTTTGGTATTTTTCTGAAAAAAATTCAATTTTGATGAATAGTGAAAACACTGGGTTATTATTTAAAAACCGAATTTTTATTTAAATAAGTATTTATTTTATTTAAATTTATTTTAGATCAAAATTGATACATAATACCTATATAAGTTCAATGTAATTCATTGGATTCATTTTATATTAATTTTATATATACAAAAATTTTATTGACCTTTTCACCGTCTTTTACCCACCTCCTTGGAGAGTTTAAAAATTTACATAAAACATAATTTTACCGCTTCTATGAGTGGAATTTCAAAAAACCGAGATACACAGTTAATATCAATTAGTAAAATGTGGTTCAATAAGATAAAAATAATTTTTTGTGAATAGTATCTTTTTACTTTTTTTTACCATGGTTAAAAGTAAATAGGGTAATTAAGGGTAAAAATGATATTATTATTACCTTAACACATGTCCTAATTCTATTGGATAAGTTTAATTCACCAAAAACAACCTTAGTAATAAAATATGAACATTTAGTTCCACTTTGATTAGATTATGACACTTATTATTATTTTATTTAAAGAAGAGTTAAAAGAGTTAAAATTAATGTTTATTAACTAAAACACTTTTAATACAGGGTTATACAGAAGATAAATTCAAATATAAAAATTCATTATAAAGATAATAATATTTCCTACCTAATGGTAATTTATTTCTAGTTTTTATACATTAAATAATTTAATTTATTTATGACACAATGGTGATACAGTAATTACCTAAATAATGAAATATTTAAATAATTGATATTATAAATACCCAAATAAATGTAATTTGAGACTTTTTATGAATTCCACTAATTATATAGGTTAATATGATATGTTAGTATTTATTTAATTAACTTTTTTCGAACTAATCATTCTATTATGATTTTCAGAAAAATCAATTACCAAATAGTGTCAAAATTGACATAAAATAGTTTTTAAAACAAATATTATATTATTAATTGTTATTATATTCCTAAAAAACTAAGGTTCGGAAAAATGACTTAGATAAGGTTATATATATTAATTATTAACCACTTGGGGTTCGTTTTTATTGTTATTGTATGTTTATTAACCATAAAGTGTAAGAAAACAAGAAGACACGGTAAAGGTTAAATTATTTAACTTAGAGTTAAGTCTAAATGATAAGGTTAAAATAGTAACCTAAACTTGTCTAAAATCTATTTTTTGAGAGTATTTAGACCTATACCCACCTTATCTTTGATATAAATCAATTTGTAACTATTATAAAACGAATATGACTTTATTATAAAATAATATTTCATGTTTTTCCAATGGTTCCCCTCTCCTCCCTTAAAAAAAGGGAACCCATTCCCTCTTCTCTTCACACCCTTTTTCACCGTCAAGCTCGGCCAACCCCTACCAATTACTCTTCTTAACCTCTCTAGTTATATCATAGAGGTTTTGGTATTCTCAAAAGACCAACAGTAGTTCCCTAAGAAGAAGTTTAAAGGAGGTGCGTCGAGGAAGAAAAAATTTCTTCTACTGACTCTTTCAAGTTTCTTTCTTCTTCTACTTCCTCTTCCTTAGTTTTTTTATTATAAAAAAATAACATAAGTATTAAATATATACATATATGCAATTATAAATATCAAAAAAACATATTTCACGTTCTATCCATCCTACGGAAAATGAAATCACAACGCGTGCGAATATACAAAATATCGTCTCCACGCCATGGTGTAATTAGTTTTTCCCCCACCACCTTACATGGATGTGTATAATGGTGTAAATAAATAACTATATATGATTATTGTAATGTGATATTGATTCTGAAATATTATACATACACTTCAATACAATTCCACGATCATGTGAATGATATCATCGCTCGTGCGTACGTACAGACTGCCGTCTCCACAGACGCTATGAGATTCATTTTCCATGCTTAACCATTCAAGTATGATTATAAAGTATATATAATAAATAATCATTAAAGATATTAAATAATAATGATACTGGATTTATGTACATATATGTTTCATTTACTTACTTCCATTCAAGTTAATAAGGAAAAGAAAACAACGTTCATGCGTACGTACGACATACTGTCTCCATGAATGGTGTATTTCATTTCATTCATCTATCTATTATATATAAATATTATGAATATATGAGATATATATATCATTATTTATATTCTTAAAGTAAGTAAAACATGATATAAGTAATAATAATATCAAGAACAACAAGGCCAAACACATACGATAAGTAAATCGATTTTACCCAAAACGCTACTTTAACATGGAATTTACAAAAGAACGGGTAATATAAAGACATAATTGAACCATATATGATTATAATTAGAATTAATATTATTCTTTAATAAGTAAATGACATTATTTAAATCATTATATAGGAGGTTGGGATACGTACGAAGCATATCGAACCTAAGGTAAGGGATAACTATTTCAATCTTGTTCTTATCTAAGATTGTTATTCGTAAGTATTTACTGGGGTTATTGTTATCATTCATGCCCATGTTTTCTAAAATAGTTTTCATGTATCCCTTTTTACACATTTTTGAATTTTACCACATGTTATTAAATGAATCTTACTTTTGTTTACCACACGAGAAACTTTTTGACTTTTCCGACAAAAGTACAAGGAGAATGTTATTTTTAACTTATACAGAGTGAACTGATTTTTACGATTTCATAACGCCTCATTTTCATGAAGATTACTCTACAAGATTGCTTGATTATTTTCAAAAAAACCCCTTTTCTTTTAAAATTCCATGGAATTTTGTAAAAAATGATTTTGAAGAAGAAATGATATTTTCTTAAAGAATTCATTTCAAGTGTTTTATAAAAACTATTTTCCATCTAAAAGGGTATTATTTAATATGTTTATTTTTCAAGTATAATGTCTCCATTTTTTACATGGTTTGATTTTTTTATGATGAAATGATATAAATTTTTTATATGGATTATGTTATTATGGCATGATGTTTAAGAATCCCATTATATTATATGGGTTATGCTATGATGTATGATTTATGATTTTGTGGCATACGAAAGAATGATTTCATTATGAGATGGGTGGGAACTATATCTCTATCCAATTAATTGGGTAAAGATTTATATCTCCTGAGATAGACATGGCTAGAAGGGTAAGTTAATCCGGTTCAGTGTTACAGGATTGGAACGAGGAGTGAACTCGATTCCTAAAGGGACTTTGTCCACTAAGATTGTCTTGACATCAATGTCTTGGCTACGATGGAAATCATATCTTGTGATTAATGGTTTCCACAATTACATGCTTTATTCCCATTCTATTTTATCATGATTGATGATCCATTATGATCTATGACTTACGTACTACCATGTTTTATGTCATTGCTCATGATTTTGATGTATAAACATTATGTTCATGTTTTTATGTTCAAATGTGTATGGTTTGTTTTATTTTCTCCATGATTACCCTTAGTGAGCATTTGAGGTTACCCTTTATATGTTTTCTTTTCCCCAGGATATAATGAAATTTTTTAGGTAAGAAAACAAAAGGGGAAGATCTTTATGGGAGATGTTGAAGATATTTCACCACGATTAGAAGATTATGTTCCGATTTTCCAGAGACACTATACTATTATAGTCCTTGTGTGTTTGTTTTTGTTATGTATTAATTATTCCAAAAAAGTAATGTAATTTCCATGTACATCAAGCTTTGGGTCTCTACATTTGGTATCAGAGGAAAGGTTTGGATAACCTTTGAAACATGGATGCGAGAACTTTAGTGAGATCCCTAGAGATATTTCTAAGGTATGTCTTGGGATGTCCCTAAGGTTAAGTATACATATTGGTTATAGTCCTAGAATTATAGTAAAGATCCTAGAATTAAACCTAAGATGTTATATATTGAAGGTATTCCCCCTTTATTATGTTGTTTTCCCTAGCATGATTTTTTCCTCTCACACTATTCTTTTTGGGTTTTAGACGATGGATGGAACCCAAAAGAACCATGTTGATCAATGTAATGGATAATGCAATGATTTTCCTCCTAAATAAACCAATGTCAAGGGAGATGGAGTGAAAAATATTATTGTTATACTTACACAAGCTATGAATCATTCTGGAATTCCAAATGATCAAAGAAGGGAACAATATTCTATTGAGTCATTCATGAGGCAACGACCACCTTCTTTAAATGGGTCTTCTGATCCACCTGTTGCTGAACAATGGTTCAGTACCATTGAAAATATATTTTCCATACTTCACTGTTTGGAAGAAGATAATGTCATTATATCTGTTTACCATTTAGAAGGTGAATCAGACCAGTGGTGGACTCCAATTAAGAATACAAGGCCCCAAGATAAATTTGAATCCATGGAATGGGACGAGTTCAAGAACTTGTTTTTCAGTAAGTACTTCCCTTGTATTCTTCGAAAAAAGATGGAAAAATATTTCCTTGAGATTAAGAAAAAGTATTATGAATCTGTTGGTATATAAGAAGTGAATTTTACAAGGCTGGAAAGGTATGCATCAGACTTTATCATCTAACTTGAAAGTAAAGTTGATCGATTCTTCAGGGGCATAAAACCAAGTATTCGAAGGGAATCAGCTATAAGAGACTTCAGTAGCTATAAAGAAATTGTGCGTTGTGCTATCAAGGTAGAACTGGAAGTTGGTGTAACATATCCATATCATGGTTTTGTCAAGAAATGAAAGATGGAGTTCAAGGATAAATATCAGAATAATGGTGAAAAGGAGATGAATGTTTCTTTGTGCTCAAAGTGTGTAAAGAATCATGGTGGAGACTATCTTAAAGGGACAAGAAAATGTTTTATGTGTGTAAAATAAGTTCATCGAGTAGGTGAGTGTCAAAGTAATGGAAAAAGGGCTGCTAATGATGTGAATAAAGAAAAGACTGTAGAGAATGCACCACCAACACTTCAATGCTTCAAGTGCAAGAAAATGGGGCATTATGATAATCAATGACCTAATACAAGGGTGAATGATGATAGACGTGAGCAACCTCTTAAGGAAAAAGAAAAAAGGGAAGTCACATGTGATCACTATTTGTGATGTTGAGTATGACAACGATGTTGTGTAATGATTAAGTGTTTATGTAATGGGATTTCAAAATAGTATCATGGAATCTCATTTATGGTATTGTGGAATTTTGGAATATCTATGTATTGGTTTTCAATATTTATATGGTACCGATAACAATGAAAAGTGATTGAAATATTTTTGGAAAGAAGATGATATGAGCATAAAGAAGGGATAAAGAGAAAATGAAATGAGCTCATGACTGATATCATGGTTTGAGTATATAGAAATTTTGGGATTTTGGTATGTGGAAAGAGATAACTTTTTATAGCATTCATGTTTTCACTAAGGTTAAATGGGTATTGATTTTTAAAGAGAATACATGATTAAGGTATTCACATGTTTGGAATGTGACCAACAAGATATATAGTATGATATATGGGGGATAAATGATGGTATTCACATGCTTGTTTGATGAGATTTCTAATAATCTTTCTCTTTATACTATAAGATGGGATAGAAGTATTTTAGAAAAGCCTAATGATTGGAATGGATTATGTTGGACACAAGTTAGTATTGTTTAATGCTAGAAATTTTTTCGATATTATTGATGGAATGTTATAATAGTATAGTTTAAGAAAAGGGACAACATGCAGAACGGGTGGCAACCCATCGCGTCAGACAAGGCTATGGGAATCGAACCCACAAACGAGGTGCGACATGCCTTTATCGCCTACCACTGGACTACATGAAGTCCTTGGTTAGTAGAATCTAGATTTATTATATTAACCGGTATGATATATGAAGTATAAGTTCATTTTAGGAACCATATATGATTAATCTCACTATAGATGGACTTATGTATATTTAATAACTTTTACTATCCTTTTCTTTGAGACAGATAGAATGACCTATGATTCTATCTCATGATCTGCTAACACTTCACAGAAGACAAATTCAACTTCATTTCTTTAAGATATGATGTGGAAATTGTTCAAGGCACAAACAACAGTAAGATTGTACCAAAATCAAGTAATTATATCTTTTAATTCAATAATTCTTCAACTTTAGAGAAATGATCTTGAATACAAAAAAATGTTGTCCTAATGTCCTTATATCTGATGAATCAGATGGTAACTTAAATCGTCACAAATTTATGCCTCTGTGATAGTTGGATTTTTTATAGCCATGTTCTCTACCAATCCCCATCAGAATATGATGGTTTGATTTCTCTTCCATATCCATATTTTCACATCTGTTATCCTATGTAGAAACCCAGGGATGAGTCAATTTGGGTAATCGATATGTTTCATACTTCAATTTATAAAATGAGGTTTTAGTACTCATTTTTAAGATGTGGGTTTCTATGAAAGAAACTTTCAAGTAGTAAATCATTTATAACCCCAACAAATTTTGGGGGCGAAATTCATTTTAAGGGGGGTAGAATGTAACAACCCGAGATTTTATGAGACATATTATTTTTAATTTCTTTGATGTATTCTATTATACACTACGCCAAAATTAGCTTGTACTATACGCCACAACGTATTATCTTGCAGTATATGCAACACTATTCATGTCTCATGTTACACACAATTTCAAGTTCGTTTTGTGGAAATTATTCTACGCAACCTTAAGTGTAGATTTTGTTTAATGTATAAATGAAATAAGATTTGATTATGTTATATGAAACACCAAATAGAGCTTTCACTACACACATCCTTGACTTGGCTTGCATTATATGCAATCAATACCTTCCTCGATAGCATGTGTAGTACGCAATACCGAGTTTCACTAAGCGAGATATTATTATAATATTATTATGAACTAGCCGTTATGAATAGTAATACCCACGTTTTGAAATTTTATAAATTTTATTTTTCAAAATGGACTTCATGTTTTTATACAGAATATCGAAATTATCCTAGGGTGAATTTTTGGTATTTTTCTGAAAACTTTCAATTTTTGATGAATATTGAAAACATTGGGTTACTATTTAAAAACTGACTTTTTATTTAAACAATTATTTATTTTATTTAAATTTATTTTAGGTCAAAATTGATACATAATACCTATATAAGTTCAATTTAATTCATTGAAGTTATTATATAATAATTTTAGATATATAAAAATTTTATTGAACTTTTTCCAGTCTTTCACCCACCTCCTAGGAGAGTTTGAAAATTTACATAAAACTTAATTTTAACACTTATATGAGTGGAATTTAAAAAATCCGAGAGACACGGTTAATATCAATGAGTAAAATGTGGATCAATAAGATAAAAATAATTTTTGGTGAACAATAACTTTTTACTTGTTTTATCACGATTAAAAGTAAATAGGGTAATTAATGGTAAAATGATATTATTATTACCCTAAAACATGTCCTAATTCTATTTTATAAGTCTAATTAGACCAAAAACAACCTTAGGAATAATATATGATCATTTAGGTCGACTTGGATTAGATTAGGACTCTAATTATTATTTTATTTGAAGAAGAGTTAAAAGAGTTAAAATAAAAGTTCAATAACTAAAACATTTTTAATATAGGGTTATACATAAGATAAATTCGAATATAAATATTAATTATAAAGATAAAAATATTTCCTACCCAATGGTATTTTATTTATAATTTTTAGACATTAAATAATTTAATTTATTTATGACACAATGGTGATGCAGTAAATACCTAAATAATGAAATATTAAAATAATTGATATTTTAAATACCAAAATAAATGTAATTTGTGATTTTTTATGAATTAAACTGATTTTATAGATTAAAATGACATTTTAATATTGATTTAATTAACTTTTTTTTGAACTAATCATTCTGTTATGATTTTCACAAAAATCAATTACCAAATAATGTCAAAATTGACATAAAATAGTTTTTAAAACAAATATTATATTATTAAATGTTATTATATTCTTAAAAATCTAATGTTAGGTAAAATGACTTAGATAATGTTATATTTATTAATAATGAACCACTTGGGGTTCTTTTGGCTGTTACTGTAGGTTTATTAACCATATAGTGTAAGAAAACAAGAAGACACGGTAAATGTTAAATTATTTAACTTATAGTTAAGTATAAATGATAAGTTATAAATAGTAACCTAAACATGTATAAAATCTATTGGTTGAGAGTATTTAGACCCATACCCACCTTATGTTCAAAATAAATTAATTTGGAGCTATTATAAACTGAATATGACTTTATTATAAAATAATATTTTAAGTTTTTCCAAAGGTGCCCCTCTCCCCCCTTATAAAAAGGGCACCCCTTCCCTCTTATCTTCACACCCTTTTGAGACATGAAGCTATACTAACCCTTTCCAATTACTCTTCTCAACCTATCTAGTTATATCATAGAGGTTATAGTCTTCTCAAAAGACCAACTCTAGTTCCCTAAGAAGAAGTTTAAAGGAGGTGCGTCGAGGAAGAGGTAATCTCTTCTACCAACTCTTTCAAGTCTATTTCTTCTTCTACTTCTTCTTCTTTAGTTGTTTCATTATAATAAAATAACATAAGTATTAATTATATACTGATATGTAATTATAAATATCAAACAACCCTATTTCACATTCTATCCATCCTACGGAAAACGAAATCACCGTGCGTGCGTACGTACGGAATACCGTCTCTACGCCGTGGTGTAATCAGTTTTTCCTCCATCACCTTACATGGATGGGTATAATGGTGTAAATAGATAACAATATATGATTATTGTAAAGTGATATTGATTCCTAAATATTATACATACAATTAAATACAATTCCACGATCATGGGAATGATATCATCGCTCGTGCGTACGTATGGACTACCGTCTCCACGAACGCGATGAGATTCATTTTCCATGATTAACCATTCAAGTATGATTATAAAGTATATATAATAAATAAAAATGAAATATATTACATAATAATTATTCTGGATTTATGTACATATATTTTTCATTTACTTACTTCCATTCAAGTCAATAAGGAAAAGAAAATAGCGTTCAAGCGTACGTACGACATACCGTCTCCATGAATGGTGTATTTCATTTCATTTATATATATATTATATATATATAAACTGAATATATATGATATATAAATAATGATTTATATTATGTATGTAATTAAAAAATGATATAAGTAATAATAATATCAAGAACAACAAGTCCAAACACCTACGATAAATAAATTGATTTTATCCAAAATGCTGGTTTAACATGGAATTTACAAAAGAACGGGTAATATAAAGACATAATTGAAACATATATGATTATAATTACAATGAATATGATTCTTTAATAAGTAAATTATATTATTTAAATCATTATATAGGATGTTCGAATACGTACTAAGCATATCAGACCTACGGTAAGGGATAACTATTCCAATCACGTTCTTATCCGAGATTGTTATTCGTAAGTATTTACTGGGGTTATTGTTATCATCCATACCCATTTTTTATAAAAATGTTTTCATGTATTGTTATAGTCATTTTTACAAATTTATTAATTTTACCACATGTTATTAAAGGAATATTACTTTTGTTTACCACATAAGAAACTTTTTGACTTTTCTGACAAAAGTACAAGGAGAATGTTATTTTTAACTTAAAAGGGATGAATAGATTTTTACGGTTTCATAACGCCTCATTTTCATAAATATTCCTCTACAATATTGAATGATTATTTAAAAAAAACCTTTTCTTATAAAATTTCATGGAATTTTGTGAATAGAAAATGATTTTGAAGAAGAAAGGATATTTTCCTCAAGAATTCATTTCAATTTTTTATATCAAAACTATTTTTCATCTAAAATGACATTATTTAATATGTTTGTGTTTCAAGTATAATGTCTCCATTATTTACATGGTTTGATTTTTTTTATGATGAAATGATATCCATTTTTTATATGGATTATGTTATGATGGCATTCTGTTTAGGAATCCCATTCTATTACATGGGTTATGCTATGATGTATGATTTTGTGGCATACGAAAAAATGATTTAATTATGAGATGGGTGGGACCTATATCTCCCTCCAGTGCATTGGGTAAAGATTTATATCAAATTAGATAGACATGGATGGAACGGTAAGTTAATCCAGTTCAGTGTAACATTACTAGAATGAAGAGTGAACTCGATTCAGAAAGGGACTTTGTCCACTAAGATGGTCTTGGAAGCAATTGGCTACTATAGAAAGCATATCATGTGCTTAATGGTTTCCACAATTAAATGATTTATTCCCATGCTATTTTATCATGATTTATGATCCATTATGATCTATGGGTTACGTACTGCCATGTTTTATGTCATTGGTCAAGATTTCAATTTTTAAACATTATGTTCATGTTTTTATGTTCAAATGTATATGGTTTGTTTTATTTTCTTCATGCTTACCCTTACTGAGCATTTGAGATCACCCTTTATATGTTTTCTTTTCCCTAGGATATAAATAAAGGTTTTAGGTAAGAAAAAAAGGGGAAGATCTTTATGGGAGATGTTGAAGATCTTTCACCACGATTAGAAGATTATGTTCTGAGTTTCCAAAGACACTAAACTATTACGTTACTTGTGTGTTTGTTTTTGTTATGTATTAAGTATTCCGAAAAAGTAATGTAATGTCCACGTACATCAAGATTTGGGTCTCTACACACACCATCATATATATGCTTATATAGTGAGAAATACCTCCAAACTAATTTTTATAAGTATCCCTTAAGCCTCTATATCTTCACAATCCTCCACCACATCGAGTGGTCCAATCCAAAACACTGAGACCTTATCCTATGCGTAAAAAACCCTAACAACACACTAATATGAAAATAGTGACTGGAAATCACTAATAACCTTAGGACACAACTCTAGTGAACCCATGCTTCGACTTGTAATCTATGTTTCCCAATTTTTGGTGATCAATATCACTTAATGTCTCATGGGTAAAGCTCACACATTCCCAATGAACCAACCTATACATAAGTTCACATTAAATAAAGTACATAAAAGGAAATATCATACCCAAACATCGCACAAACATTTTTTCAAACCTTTCATGCCATCCAAGGATCAAACATACGCTACCATACACATTATTACCCTTATACACAACCCAAGAAAAATATAATATAAAACAAAAATAAAACTGGTTGTACCCGGACAACCCCACTCATATCTATTTACCATGTGTTACATAACACATGCATAATAAAGAGAAATCTAAAAACCACATTCACTATACCCATATTCATTTTCTCATTGATTTTTGACATATAATTTAACATCATACAATGGAAAACCAAAAATCAGATAAAAACATTAAAAATAATGCGCAACTCAATAGATAAGGAAATACCCTAAATGAGGAGAGATAAATATAAAATATTGAATACTGGGTTTTATACTGACACTAAGATACCTCCTATAATGAATAGTATCGAAATAAATTGAGTAATGAGAGAGAAACCTATTTGAAACCGAAACAAGAAGGAGAAGGCTATTGTACATTGCCTCTAGCTGAATATCCTCCCCTGCCCATTATCCCATTAACATTTTATCTTTTATTATAAGAACACATTATTGGAATAAAAATTTAGTTCACATCAATAAAAAACATGGAAGTGGGTCTCTCACCATACCTAAAAATTTCAAACTATGAATTATATAATCATGGTATGAATGGAAGTTGAATACAACCAGTTATTCTTCTATGATGTCATTTTTCATCCAAAACCTACTCTAGTAACTCCCTACCCCTAAAACACTTAAAAATTCTTAAAAAATAAGGTATTTATCCCTCTTTAATATAGTTATCACATCTCATGAGATCTGGGATCATACAACCTCCCAAGATAGCAATAGCTTGTCTGAAAGCTATTTTCCTACATGATGACTCATGCTCTAACTCATACAAAGAATCCCGCTCTCCACTTTACCTTACCATGATATAAGATCCAACATATCCATATCATTTCCACATCACGGGATACCCTTGTTACTCACTCAATGGTAAAATTACTGTTGTGGTACTCCCCACCTTAGGATTTACCTAGCTAGTCGCTTCTTGACCCATTTTCCATCATCCCAATGGTTCCACACTTACCATACCCCCAAACACGCATATCCCAAACACAAAATACAATAAATAATACATATCATCACATTATCATCTCACATCCATGTCACAAATTACACCCATTACATCTTGTATCTTAGACACTGCTCAAAATTATTACATCACACTTGATTCAAAAAAATATCTGGCATCATATACAATGCCAAAAAAAAAATCTTGATGCCAATGAATCTCTTACCATTCATTCACCATTCAAATTGGTCACATATTAACTAGTACTTATTTAATTAACCAAACATACATGAACCATAGGAACATGTTCCTTTCATGTTAAAAAAATATCAAATCCATATTCATGGAATACCTCTTACCATTTCATCTCCCCAAACTTATCTAAATTGTACACTCACCCACATGTGGATTTCCTAATGCTCAAATTAACAATGCCTATCCTCCTTGAATTGTTATACATTATACCATCCAATACCCCTAATTCTTAGTAACACTATAAATGTCTCATGGAGTCATATCCTAATTAACACATCATAGTACTTCCCCAATTCATGCCTTCAATCCTTGACTCTGACATGGTCCCTGAATCCCACCTTCTTGAGGCTCCTTCATACAAAGATTCTCTAAATGGACCATCTCCATGCATGACCATAATTCCTATGTAGGTATCTTATTCTGAGTCTGAATGTGACATGGTTTCCCACACTAGATTCATACTTTCAATGATCCACTCCTTGATGGACTCCCCGAGTCTTTTACTTGACTTCCCTATTGAGACTCTTCATAGCCTCTCTTCTAGCTACCTAGAGAACCACTTACCATCTCTTCTGAAACCACCATACAAATTGGTAGAGTACTATCCATTAGGTTCCCCTTAGCTATTAATGATCGATTCACTTACTTAGGGAGTGAGGTCAATATCATGACATTAACATGTACCCTGATGGAATGACTTGAACCATACCAAAACTATCTCACCATATAAATGAAATATCCTCCCATAGTGGTGAAAAAATGTAACATAGTTATGAACCTCCCAATATACTCCATGAATGAATCATCTCCCTACTACATGTGGATAAACATGTTAGCTTGATCTGACCTATATTTCTCAAGGAAGAAGTTCTCAAATAAAATAGACTAAATTTTCTTCCATGTCATCCCACAATACCTACCGACATATACCTATACATCCCACAAGTGATTCATCTATCCCATAAGCATATAAGCAACCAACTTCACCCACTACTCTTGGGATTTTGCAAACTAATCAAAAAATATTCTATATGAATTGTATCTATAACTCCACTATTTACGGTCCACCCGTACCTATAAATAAATGTGGGGTAATACAGCTAAAAAACTAACATTTGATATGCCATGGAAGGATCATATCCATTAGCTCCCCGGTCAACTATCTAATTGACCAACAGCAAGATCGCCCTGAGCTGATCATCTAGACATGAACCAAAATTTACTGCCTTCTCCAATTTCCCCACCTAACTTAGATCCACCACTAGTGGATCATGATAATACCTACACTCAGTGATCTCATCATTTACCTACCCTAGAAACACTACACACATATCTCCCTAAGGCTCCATCAGTTTCAACTTTGGAGAAATTACACTCAGAATAAAATAACACTATCAATACCTATAATAACAGTTTAGATATTGAAAGGAGGGAATGTTTTAGTAGTAAAATAATCTCTCCACCCTTACACTTCCTTACCACACCCATATTACATATTATTTCTACTCATAGCACCAACCAATACACATTAGAGTTAGGAAGCACATACATCATATACACATATAATAAAATACCAACCACACTAATAACCAAATACCCAAACTAGATGAGTAAAATTACACTAAGATTTTATGAAGTAAAACTATACTTATCCTATTGTTAATAATTTAAATAGCAAAAACCCTTTCCGTTATTCTAAGTTCTAAGAAACAATAATATGAAAAAAACACATGTCACGAGTGGTTAAGTTTCTATAATGATGCATGAATTCTCCCATATTTCCTCTCAAGATAGGAGTCGAAATGAAGATATTTAATATCATATATAATATAATTTACATATAATAAAAAACATTTACAATGAAAACTAGAACAAAAATCTCATTTTTCCTAATAATTTGGAATTCAGTTTATGTAGGTGCTGGATAGACACACAACACAACCTTTATCCCATGTTCTGACACTTTCCAAAGCTCCTATATACCATATCCTAAATAATATAACATTTAAAAAAACTCACTATTAATACCACTTGGATACTAGTGAATGTATGTTACCAGATTTTGACCAACTATGCTGTGATACAACTTTGTAAAGTCCCGACCCAGGATCCACTTAACTGGTTTTCTGGTCTGGTTCTCTACAAGGCCTTAAGTGTGTATTCTCATATGAAAAAGTCTTTCAACTAGAAGTGATGGTACATTTGGTTATACTAGGGAGACTATAACTTTTTGGATAATTATAATAATATAGAAAATAAAAATGGAATTATGGAGGTACTCAATCAAACCCTATGGAAGAAATATAAAATATTAGAAATAACAAGACAAAAGTACACCAGCTAAACAAACTATCCAAATTATACATGTCATAAAAATCATACATAATCATAAAATATCAATTATGGTGTGATTATATAATTATGTAAGAAAAACCCAAAAATAACATCAGATTGGCTTGGAAGAACCACCTGAATTGTCATCCAAAAACTCTACCATATATATCGTGTGCCCCTATCATATCTCATATCACTATGGTCTAGACAATGGGACAAATACCATCCCTAAAATCAAATCCATAAAGTCTTCATGTGTTTCAAGGGCCACATGAAGTGTGTGATTATGAACTTATTAGTCCACTATCATCATGCTCCTAACACACATCTATAAATATTATAGTTTATGGAAAACATGAATAAATAGAAACAAATTGAACATCACATAACCCGTTTCACTAGTTCTCGATATCCACAAGGGATTTTTTACCTACCTAAGTCAATGTCGGAGTGTAATGATTCTTCTATTATAAATCATATCATAATAACCCTCAACCCCCCATCAATTTCACTACCACATAGCTTCAAGTTCCAATCATTACCACATAAAAAACATGTTATTACCGAAATTTGTCTCCATTAAAACCCATAGAGTTAATATTATTCACTATCATCTTACCCATAAATTTATCACAATTCTATTGTACTTCCACTTATTAAATCACTATTATATTGGTAGCTCAATGTACCAAATTGTAGCGTTATCAATCATTCCATATCCCATACCCATTTCTTCCAACATTACAGAGATCTTTAATACCCATACAATGGTCTCACACACTATCACATGTGGCCTTATATGGCAGCTACATACACTAATTTTATAGTCACCATCATTCCCTAAGATACTATATCTATGGAGTGTTCTACCCATATTAAGTGGTCAACACCACCTTAGTGGAACCTTATCTTATGTGAACACAATAATGATGGTAATATTAGCTAATAATGATGGGGAATGATCAACATAAACCCTATTTCAAGACTCTGGTAAACCCCCATCACCACCTTCAAACCACATCTCTCTATTTCTGGTGATCAACATTACCTAAGGTCTCATGGGTCATGACCTACATATTCCCATGGAACCATCCAAGAAAAAGGATCACATTAAATAAAACACATAACCAGAAACATCTAGACAAACCATAAAAAACTTATTTTATACATTCCATTATATCCAAGGCTTAAGCATACCATACCATATAAATGACAACCCTTTGGAACCACACAAGAAAAATAGAAAATAAAAATAAAATTAAACTTTTCATAAATAAGACACCCCACCCACACCTATTTAATATGCATTACATAACACTCACATTATTAATATAAATCTATAAACCACCTACCTTAAACTCGTATATGTCTTCTTGTTGATGACCGACCTCTGATTCAGCTTCAGATGACAGAAATCATAAAAATAAACAAAAATCATAAAATAGGGATTAACAATATAAACAATGATATAATTTAAAAGAAGTGATAGAAATCAAATAATATAGAATATGGATTTTTATAATTACCCTAGGATACCTCATATGTAATAGGAACTAAAATATAGTGTTAAGGGGGGAAGAAAACTCCTTAGAACACTAAACATGTAGGAGAAGGGTGGTGTTCACTTCCTCTGTCCAAATAGAATTTATCCCTATCTTTTTTGACTGTATTTATTTTCTAGAAGAATAATTTCATGGTGTGAACATGTAGTTCACGTTGTGGAAACCCTGTGAAGAGGGGCCCTCCCCCTTCTTGGAAAATTCACATCAAGAATTATATATTCACTGCGTGAATGGCTATAGACTACAACCATTTCAGCCTCCAAGCTATCTATTTCACATGAAACCTACCCTTGGTAACTCTTGAACCATAAAATATATTTTATTTATCCCTCTGTAATCCAATTATCACATCTCATAATATCTATGCCTTAACACCATACCTCTTACAACAATTTCAACTGATCATCCTTTTCAATATTTCTTATAAGATACATTTTTTACTATAGTGATTTATAGACTCCTTCTTATATTTCATTATATTTACATATAAGAGAAACACAGTTTTCTTAAGGTGATAAAAATCTAGGGGATATTTGTATATATAGATAAATAATGGTATAATTGGACCAAATAGTTTTGGGAGGTAAATTTATGATCTAAATTTATATATAAAAGTTATTTAACTAGATTCAATGGGGATTTATTTTACTTTAATTAAGGATGATTGGATTCTCTAATATTAAATGTGACCAATTATTTACTTTATTTTCTTCCCATTAGATGACCATCTCTCTTTTGGGTTGAAATATTTATTTAATTAAATTAGTTAGGGGGATTTTATACTGTCATTTTCATTCTTACTCTTTTTATAAAATCTATATAACACCCTAATATTTTGTGAAATATTTTTTCTATATATATATATATTTAATATTTTATGTATTTTATATTACAATAAAAAATGGGTTTATCTTGAGTTATACATTACAATACGTTTTTATTGTATTTTACACAATACCAATTTACCTTTCATTACATGCAACACAATGTTTAAATGAAATGTTACGTAAAATTAAAATATAATTAATTAATATGATAGTTATCATTTAGCTGTTAGAATATAGAGTATGAATAGGATTATATAAATTAGTAAAATATATGGTTTACAGATTTATATATCATGAATTATTTTGTGACTAATAAACTATAAATAAAAAAAATTCTATTGGAAAATAAAGGAAAAAATTTGTTTGAAAAAACAAATTTGTGCGCATAAACGTGTTTTACCAGAAAAAAATATAATCATTAACTTTTGTTAAATTATTTAAAATAAATTTATATATTATAATTTAAATAATTTTTTAATATTAATTTTATGTGTTTTATTGATAATATATATGAATCAATCAAATTTTATGCTTAAAATGGTATTTCTCTAAAAAAATGTTTTGTCATCATTTAATAGAGAAATTATTTTAAAAATAATTTTTTACACTTTAATTGAATTTATTTGAAAAAATAAACTTCATTTTTGAATCCATAATATTAAAATTATATTACGGTAAAGTTATAGGTTTTTTCTAAAAAGTATCATATTTTGATGAATAGTGAAAAAATTATGAATTTTAATTGAAAACTGCCTTTTGTTTAATTTATTTAAAAAGTGAAATTTTCTTTTAAATATGTTTTAAAGTATAAACAGACTAATTATATAACTATTAATCAAATTTATTAAAATTTAATCGATTTAATTATGAAATTTGATATGAAAACATTGTAAACTTTTAAACATTTTTCGTTAAAACTGGTATTCTCCTCACGTATGTGGGATTTTTTTGAATTATAAAAATTATGTTAATATAATTATAAAAATGGATTAAATATCTTGAATCATAATAATTTATATTATTTAATATGCTCAATTTAATTTTTGAACATAATGTTTTGTCAAAATAGTTAAAATTAATCACTCTTGTTAAGGTTATAAAGGAGTTTTGTGCATTAAATGTATTTGTGTCAAAATTAATTGTCTAACACATAAGATTTTTATTTAATGAATTATATTTAATATTTATAATCATTATGTTTAAATTATATAATAAATTTCTTATAATTATTAGTCTTAAAGGTTAAATTACCAGTGTAGATAAAAAGATAAAATTTACCTTGTGAATAAGGATAAATATGAGTAAACTTAAAGACTATAGAATAACTTGATAAAAATGAATTTATTTTCTGTTTTGGAATTTTTTAAAGAACAAATAATCTCTCCCCTATACTATTAATCAAATTTTCATCCATATGAGGTAACATTTACCTCCCAATAGTGAATTATATTGGGTATTTATAAAAATGTCACTCTTCTTCAATTATAAAAGGGTACTCATTTCCCTCACTTATTCACCCCACTAATGTAATTTTTATTGAATAAAACCACCAAAAATCACTTAAAAACTTCTATAAAACCGTCTTATTAACCTTATTTTAGGAATAAATCCATCCTAATTTTGATTTTAGTGAAAAACTAAGGAAACCAGTAAAATAGGTAACGTTCATCATTGAGTGTTTTTTGATTTATTTCTTCCTACATCCCAATAAATTATTATTATATATTTATTAGGGAATAACCTAAATATATTCCATATAATTATATTTTTATTATTTTAATATCATAACCTATAATCAACTTTACTTCCATCAAATGGGTTATGAAATCATCATTAGTGTGTACGGTGGACTAACACCTCAAGAACTGATATTGTTTATTTTTTCCATTACCACCTCTAACGGTTGGAAAATAATGATGGATCTATAGTTAATATATGTAATTATTGAATTTATTATGATTATATGATTATTATATCTAAAATAACATTATACGCTCTATTTTGTGGGAATATTATAATGTCGTTCATGTGTATGGAAGACTACCACCTCACGAAGTGATTTGATTCATTAATGCATTACATGGAATTTTTAAGGATGGTTTTAATAAAAAAAATTATATATATTACATTTTTTTTGTAGAATGAAAATATAAATAATTTAATTTACCTTTTTTCATCCTAATAAGAAAATGAAAAATAACGTTCATGCATACGTACGATCTACCGTCTCTATGAACAATATATTTTCTATAAAAAACATGGATTACAATAAATAAATATATATGGAATAAATATTTTATTTATATAATGGTTATAATTATGAAGATAATTTAAACATGATCAATGTAATCAGATAAAAAATATATCAAATCAAAACATATATTTAAAAAAAGTAGTTATTACCTGAAACCTAACCTTAACATGGAATTTTTAATAAAAGGGTAAAAAAGGTCATTATAGATTCATATATAGTATGATAAATAAGAATATTTTTTATTAATATATTAATAATATACTTATATTTATTATATATGATGTTTTAATGAGTATGATATAATTCAAGACTTAAGGTAAGGTATTCTCATTCTTTCTTTTATTTCAATGAGACATGTGAAAATTCACTTATCATTTCTTTTGTGGGGTGTATAAACTAACACTTTGAAATGTCATGTAATGAATATCCTTCCTTAAATTATATTTAAATTCTCATTTTATTTTATTCTTTATTGGGTTTTTTGATTCGAAATATTACTAAAGAGATAAGGGATTTTTGTCTCACTTTTTACTTTTGTGAGACACATGCATATTCAAAAACAATTTAATTTATGTGGTGTATATACTACCAATGAATTTATAATATTCTTAATACCATAAAAAATATTTGGTTTTATATATCCATTTTATTATCTCTCATTCATTGGGTTTATGTTTTAAAAGTTAACAAATCGATAAGGGATTTTTCCTCGGTTTTCATTATTTGAGACACATGTTATGTTGTGAACATATATTATTTCATAAGGTGTATATATATACTTATTAAAATATAATATAAATTATTTATTTATAATTGTGATATTTTAAATTCCCTTTTATTTTTTTTATTTCAATTGGCTTATGATTCAAGGTTACCAAAGTGGTAATGGTTTTATGTTACAATCTCATCATTTATCAGAATTATATTTAATTAAGTATCCGATATTGATATCTCATGATGAACCTCTTAATATTTATAATTAATATCATTATCATATAATTATTACATTAAAATACTTTTTTTACCTTTTTTTCCTCTCGTTATGTATGCAAGTTTTCAAAAACGAATATTTCTATGAAAAACATCTTTTCAGTCAAAAAATCTTTTTCTTCCAACACCCATATTTTATAATAATTTTTTAAAAATGATTTAGTTTTTTTTAAATTAATAAAATATAATTTCTATATTTCAATTTTGAAATGATTTTTAAAATCTTCTTTTTTAATATTTCAAGGTTATTTTCAATGAAAATGATTTTTAAAATGTTTTACAAAAAAATTTCAACGAAAAAATGTCACATTCCTCAATAAATGGTTTAAATGAATTTTAAAATCTTACTTTATATGTTTAAAATATTATTTTAAAATAAAATGATTTTGAAATTTTTTCATTTTTTAAGAATTTATTTTCAATGAAAAATTATCTTCTTTAAGAAACATTCCAATTGTTACTTCAAAATATTTATCCATATAAGATGATATAAATTGATGTAACGTATGTTTTTTTGGGGATATGATCTAAGTATAACATTCATATTCTATCACTAAATGGTTTATGTTTTAATAGAATGATTTTTATGTAACTGATTTATATTTCATGGGTTATACCATGGGGAAATTCTTATAAAACCTTATTATTTTCATGTGTTATTATATGATGAAATGATTATGAAACCTTTATCATTTATAATGTTTTTAATATAATAAAATATTTATGATACCCATTTAATTATATGGGTTTTTATATGAAAAATATTTTGGCACACATAAATATGGGTTTCATTATTTGATGCGTGGGACCAATATCTCTTTATATCTCATAAGATAGACATAATTGTAATGGTGAGTGAACTCAGTTTAGTAAGATATGTCTATAATAAGAAGTGAACCCATATCAGTAAGACAAGGCTTGAACAGAAAGTGAACCTGTATCTATAAGTAAATTCTATAACGAGAATTGAACTTGGTTTAATAAGATAATACTGAAATAGGGAGTGAACCTAGATTAGTATGATAGAGCTGGAAGAGGTAGTACACATGGTTTCGTAAGGTACTTTTTCCACTTTGATAGTCTTGGTGGTGATCCTTGACTAATATAGAAATGATTTTCAATGCTAATGTTTATGAAATAAATCCCATTTGTTTTTATAATATTATACTCTAAAGGATCATTCTCTTTGATTCCCTTATGTATTCATGTATTATGAACTTATAATCTTTATGACATGACTCATGGTTATGATCATTGATCTCCATAGTATAACTTTTCAAATGTTATTTTCATGTTCTCATACCCTTATGTTCATGTTATTCTTATATATCTATTTTTTTATCCTTACTAATATTTTGAGCTTTCCCTTTATTATGTATCATTTTCCCATTTCATGAAGAAAATATTTTTGTAGGGTATATCTATGAGGGATACTAAAGGGGAAGATATTTATTGAAAGAATTAAGATCATTCTCTACATTTGAATATTGTGTTCCATGTTTCTAAATGAACTAAAAAATTACGGTCTTCAAGTGTGTGTTTGTGAAATTTAATGAATATTTGTATAAAAATATGTAATATCTATGTATGAGTATCATGGGTCTCTACAATATCAAGTTCCCTTAGATGAAACTTGAATAGTTATATGTAGATCAGAGGGTGGGCCACTTTGTAGGAAGGTATGTGACTCTTTTATTCTCTCACCCTCTCTCTAAAGGTTATATTTCGGTGTTTCTAAATGGAAAAGGGAAGATATTTTCTAATTGAATTATCCTTCTCAAGGATTATATAATATGGATTGAAAAATCAATCAAAACTGATAAAAATAATTATATGGTATCTTATAAAATTACCAGAATTAGAAAAAAATTTACAGATAGATGGTTGGGAATAAATAATATGGATTATCCATTTAAATTTCTTAGGGATATTTTGGTTTAGTTTAGTGTGAGAATCCAATACATTAATTATATTGTGTATAATTTGGCTTATAGAATCCAAAATTGGATGAATAAATTGTTATCTTTTGGTGGAAATATTACCTTGATTGAAAGTGTTCTAACAGTAATGTTTATTCAAATCCTAAAAATGGTGGTAGTTCAAATAAATTTCTCCTATAGGTTATATAATATTATGCTATAAATGGTTTTACAACCACTAATATTTTTATAAAATCTATATCATATATTCTAATATTAATTTAACAAGCTTTGTGGGTGGTGGGAAATGGTAGAATTTATTTTTAGAAGGATAAATAGGTGGGACCGTAGGTCTAATATCATAGGTTTTTAGTTACTAACATCATAGTTAGAGAGGTTATGTACTATTTAGTCATACAAAATTTAGTATTTTAGGAATACAAGTTATAACTATCCAAAGAAATTTCTCTTCACCTAATTAGAACTGTTAACCTCGTTACTTAGAACTAGTGGACACTTTTCTTCATCTACTTTTCCTTTGTAAAACTAGAACCCAAAGCCTAAAATATTGTGGTATAAACTCATATAAAACAATAATAAACCAATTAATATGACCATACAAATCATTAAAATCAGAATAAATGATATTCCAATTGATTATGTGATGTAAAAAATATTTATGCCTCTAGCTTCTAAATGCAGAAAATGTTTATATCAAAAGTAAGAAATGGATGATCATATATTTAATAAAGGTATGTTATAAATTAGTATGTTTAAACTACTTTGGAAACATAAATAATCTCAGTTTCATAGTTTATTCCTTTTAGATGATCCTAAACTCATGATTTATTTGTTGTTTTACTCGACTCGCTAGTAACATAGGGCTATGTATTGTTGTAGTGATCTACCAAATGATCTTGATAGGAGGAAAGGAAGTGTAGTGTGGGGATATAGATATATCTATATACATCATCCTTAATCACTATCTCAATATGGTTTGGTATCTATTTTTATAAATCAAAGATAAAATTACAGACATCTTTATTTTAAAAATTTAGATGAATCTTATATAGATGTGGAGGTCTCGATTAAGTGTTAGAAAACAGGACTAGGTTTATTAGAAGCTGCTACTTTTCTCATATAAATTTAATTTTTTTGTATTAACCTGTGAAAATACTATAGAAATATGAGGTTCCATGTGTGACCATAGGGGGTTTATTATATTGGTTTCTCATGTCATTTTAGTTATGTATCCCACATCAAAACCGATGTGAAGGCTCTTCCTTTTTTATTAAATGTATTTCATGAGTTAAATATTTTCCATTTGACCATTCAAATAGATAAATTTTTCATTGTTAAATTTTTATACAACCCAAAAATTATCCCACTGATTGAAATAATACATAATCAATGGTTGTGTGTATAAGGACCCAGCCTTAAAAGTTAATTAATCTTGGGTTATTTCAAGAATACACGTTGGGGATATTTTCAGGTTTATAGTTTTAGAGAATTAGATCATAAATCTTGCATTACATTCCACATCTAAACAAAGTGGTTACATTAAATATATTACTCATTTTTCCCATTAACAGAAACATATTAAAAATAAAACATGGATTATTTCTTGACACTTCCTTGGCACTATCATCACATCATGTACCTTTCCCTTGACCTGTGAAAAACATTTTCAAAAACCTGGGATGAGGATAAAAAGCTCAGTAAGGGATATAAAAGTACGAAATTGAAACATTAGTCCATGTATGAAATCATACTTTACTCATAAAACATAATAATTTTAACATACCTCATCAAATCATGAATAAATCATAGAAATAATAAGACATAAATGTAACTTGAGGAACTCATAACATTCTTTGATAGGGAGTAACCCTCATGGTTACGTTTGGAATACCCATCACAATATATTCCCTAAATCTCTTCGGAGAAACCTTAACGTTTAAACCCTTCGCGTTACCCACTGCATTGGAGAGCTATATCGGGCTCACCCGCCCTTAGATTATCACGGAACCATCCGTCTTCATAAACAATGCCCAAGAACAATAACATAGTCATAGAACATACTTAAGAATTAAGGAAAGATAACATTACCACATTGCAATAACAATATAACATTTTAAGATATTGAAATAATGAATCCATTCTAAAAACCATTTTCAAAACCATTTAAAACATTTAATAAAGATATTTTTGAATCAAAGTGTCCCATACCACTTTGAATATTTTAACATTTTAAAAAATTAATATCCATATAAATAAATCCTTAAAACCATTTTAAAAACATGGATATTAATGAGAAATATTTATAAGAATAAATCATTAAAACATTTAAAGCGATATTTTAGTTAAAGGGTTTTTAACAAAATGAGAGACACTTGAATACAATAATTGAGGAATAAAATTTAATAAGAACTTTATAATATCCTGAGAATAAAGGGATTCATGATATAATATTACAAAGGATAGTATATACACCATATAAGAGTGAACTGATGCATAACAACAATGAAGTCTCAAAAGAAATGTAAAATGAGATGAAATCCATTATAAAGAAGGTATCCTAAATCAAGGATAAATCAATCTCATAATTATGTGTGACAAATATAAATACACACAATATAAGTGGTTATTAAGTGTAAAACAACAAAATATAATTCACACATATTAAAAGGATGACATATTCAATAACTACATGTTGAACCCAAAGAAATCGAAATTGGGTTAAGAAGTTCCCTTGGCAAAATTCGACAGCCTAACGACGTCACTTTAAAATTAATAAAATTAGTTGATGAGAGAGAAAATGGTATCTCATCAATTGGACATAAAATTTACATAAATAAGGATATATAAGAACATATTAAAACATAAATATATGTAAATTAAAAGACATAACAAAATAAGTCTTTTAAAAAGAGGAGTGTGAAAGGTTCCCATACCGATTTGGGAAACTTTCGGAATGTACACCACATGAAAGAAGGGTCACACAATGAAGATGTAAATACCCATAAATGAGATTATATTATAAAAATAGTAAAATAATGGGCAGTACATACACCACACAAAAATAAATAGTGGAAAATGTAGCATGAATCTCACGGGAATAACAAGTGAGATGAAAATATCCTTATTAAAATTCGGCAGCCTAACGACGCCACATAAAACATCCAAAAATGGATTGATGAGATCAAATAGGATCTCTAATAATATTAACATAAAATTTACAGCAATATTAATATAAAATAACATCCCCCAACATAAGAAAGAAGAGATTAAATTAAGTTACATAAAAAAGAGTACTTAAAAGGAAAGAGAGAGGTAGGATCCCTTACCTCAAGTCTGACTTGTCTTGGTCGTTTCTTTATATTCTTGAATAATAAACTTTTGTAAATTTATAATTTCTTAAGGACCTCCTTTAAATTTTATTATTACATTCATATCACATATTATAATGTTATAATAATTAGTTAATTATGTGAGTCCATATCAGATGTTTTTGTCGATGTTTGGTACATGAGTCAAAAATGATCATGTTTGAAAAGAATTGTCCATGTAGTTATAAGTACATAATATCCAGAATAGTATTAATGATTTAAATATCATATATATCCGGTAAATATTCATTTTATATTATTCCATAACATTTGGAGATAAAAAAGAAATGAAATGCACCGTTCATGGAGACGGTAGGTCGTACGTACGCATGAATGCTACTTTCATTTCTTTGTCATATTAATGGAATTAAAAATAATTGAGAGATATATATATTATAATTACAGTATAATATATATGTTATATTTGTCACATAAGTTCAATAATTTCATTCTTTATACATTCCATGAATTGCATGAACGAGTCACATCACTTGAGGGGGTGGTAGTCCACACTTCCTCAGATGAAATTATCGCATTTGCACAACATGCACAGAATAAAGGTATGTTTTAAATATAAAATACAGAAGAATATAGAAAACATAAATACCATATATATCATATATAAAATAAAGTGACATCATAATGTACACCTTTAATGGTGTTAAAAGAATATTGAACAATCATCATTTCGTGAGGCAGTAATTCGCCATCCACTGAAAGAATATGTTCTTTAACCATTAGAAGGATGTGTGTGTAAGTGTAGCTCGAATCCTTCTTATAAAAACATCCTAGTATATTTAATATACTGGTTTTTTTACAAAATAAAGGAATAAAAAGAGTTTATCAGGTTGGAGAAGCAAAATAAAACAAAATAATATTAGAGAAGTCTTTACCTTTAAATCAGGTAACCCCTCTTAGTTTGAACCAAAAGGGTTTCTTGGAGAGCTTTCTACCTAAGGTAAGGCTTCTATGATGAGGAGAGGGATGTGGAGAGAACAAATGGGCAGATATTGGCCGAGACAATGGCTTGGGAGGTGTGTGTAAAGAGGTAGAGGTGGGGGCCTTTTATAAGAGGAGAGGAGGGGCACTCTTGGAAAGTTATAAAATGTTACTTTATATTAAAATGAGTTTCAGATTTTAAAGGTCCCACAATGATATATTTATAGGATAATGTGATTAGGTTTCTAAATCCATCTATCCAATAGGTTTGTGACAAGTTTAAGACTTAGATTTTACCATATCTTCTCATTTTATATAAATCGTTCATTTATGCGGTAATCGCTGCATCATCATGATGTCATAAATAATTTCATTTATTTAATTTATAAAAATTATAAAAAAAATACTATTATGTAGGAAATATTTTTAGATTTACAATTACTATTTATAGTCCAAGATATCATTTATGTAGACAAAATTAAAAATGTTTTACTCATGTGATACATTCTTTAGTGATATTCTCCTTCCTTTATAAATAAAATGATAAAGTGTCACTTTCACCCAAAAGTGATTCCATGGGGTCACAAAGTTTGTCAAAAGTCATCCCATGGTCATCCATGACACAAATAGTAGCATTAAGACACATGTTGGGGTCATTTATTATTATTATGATATTATTTTATTATCCTTAACTACCCAATTACTAAATAATCAAGATAATTAAAGATAATTACTGTCATTACTATTAATAATGTCCAAAAATGAAAGAGTCATAATTACATAATTTGGACCATCTGATTCAAAATATGGAATCCATTTTACCAAATTCCAAACATATAAATTTCAATAATTACATTAAAAATAATTCTTGTTGTCAAAACAAATAGCAGGTTTTTTTGAAACAATATCTATGAAAAGTTTGGCACTTGTTCATGACCAATTCCAAAGTGAAATTAATTATAATGAACACCATTGGATTAAATGGTAAAAATATATTCTAATAAAACTTTAAAAACAATTAAAAATATAATCTAACCATATAATTAAATTAGATGAAAAAGCAGTTTTGATGTAAAATGCAGTATTTTTCACTCTTCCTTAAAAAATGAACATTGTCAGAAAAATACCAAAAAATTATACAATGTAAATTTAAATGTCCTGATAATAAATAATAAATTTATTTTGAAAAATAGAGCTTATAAAATTTTCAAAAGTTAGATTTAAAAAAGATTCGTCATCAAAAGGCGGTAAAACAATCTTTTAAAAAATATTAGAGTATTTATTCTTAAAATTAGATTCATTTGATTTTTAAGCCTCTATAATTTATTGAATAAATGTAAAAATATTTAACAAACATATGTAATAATTTTTTAGTTAGTTCTTTTCATTCCCTCTATTACAACGGCTAGGAGTTAACTACCATTTAAAATAATATTATTTTATTATTAGAGTGCAATGTAAGATTTCCAAGAAACTCATTGTTGCGTATTGGGTAAGCCATCGAGCATATTGTTATCTTTAAATTAATATTAAAATTTTATTAAAAAACATGGATAAATATAAAAATGTCATATTCTTTATTTACCTGGGGTGTTACAGTGTGGCCAAGGTTGAAATGAATACGACTATTTCCTTCATTGGGAGAGAAAGAAATATGTTGGAAGACTCTCAAGATTCAAATGTTTAAAACCAAATTTTAATGTATAGGTGGAGTTTTTCTTTACCTTATCCAACCCCACACTCTTATTTCTCACATTTAGATCCCTTTCCCCATCAATAGTTCCATTTCACTATTGAATTATAATGGTTTTCTCAAAAGTTTCGTTCTAATCACTTATAAAATTGGACTCTTACACACCTTCATGACAATCATATAAAATTTAATTACTTCCTAAAACTCTACTATGTTTCTCTTCCTATAATCCTCTCTCATTTTCATAATCCAAAAGTCTAAATTAGTGTTCCTAATTCCTTTTTTTCCAAGTATACCTTCTTAAGTTTTCTCTTTAAAACCCACCCAAACCCTAGTAATATAATGAGCCTTGTATCATTAATATAATGAAGTGTTATAAAAATAATATAAAAACCCCTCATTTATTCTTTTACATCCAATTATAAAAGAAAAATAATGAAAATAGTTCATTGTGTAGACTACGGCCTTCATGAAGTAATTTACCATTTATAGAAACCACTTCAAATTTGATTCACCAAATTAAAACACATAAATAATATCATTATTATTATTTTATAAATATATTGTATACTTCCTTAACCATACCCACCTATCAATATATAACATGTCCATTTTTGATTTGGTGTAACAACTTACTTGAATATTTATAGAAAACACAATCATGGATGACTATGGAAACATAAGTAATAAAATTATTATAAGTTTATTAAAAAATAATTAATTTTATATTGTTATATAAAACATATATTAATTATTTATCTTATTATAAAATATCATATTAGATCAGAAAAATATCTAAATAATCTGGAATCAATTCAATTTTCACACTACCATAAGAAAATATATTAAAAAATTAATTATAATTTGATAATAAAGAGTATTTTGTAAATGAAATATAGATGAATATGGATCATAATAAGGTATATAATAAAATAAATTTTATTATTAATGAATTTTGGTGCCTGAGATGAATGAATCGAGACCAAGGTAATAGTTTCATGTATTAATGTTTTACCCGTTGAGACATATTTTTTATTATACACCTTGTTTTATTTAGAATGGTGTATCTAATATACCTTTAATATTTTATATCATGGTTACCTTATATATTTTTCTATTCAATGTAAAAGTACATATGTTTTCTCTCATTGAGTTTTGAATAAAAAATTAAATATTTCAAAAACGTTTTGTTATATAAAATTCCATTCTTTGAGATATGTATTTTTATGAACCAAATTTTGTTTATATAGTATACATATTGACTATTGTATCCATTACAACATGAAATATATTTAATTAATATTATTTTAAGTTTAATTTAAATCTCTCTCTCATTCGAGGGTTTTTTTGATTTTATTTTTACTTGGTCTAAAATTGTTTTCTTGAAACAAATTATTTCTCTTAGAAAAATAAATTCTCTTGGGGATTATGATTTTATATTCCCTTAAATCATATGAGATCCTATTATATGTAGTATTTTATTGTTTTCTCTATAAAAGTTAATTATTTTCATGAATATAATCTTCTTTTATGAAATACATTCTCAAATATTAGTTTCATATTGGATATAATTACTCCAATTATTTCAAATGGATCTTTTCCTCCTTGATCATATTTTCATTCACACCATAGTTATCATATATTTTTATTAACTCTAATATGGATTATTTTATATGATGCTAATAATTCCATATTATTCTTTCCAAAAAGAAAATATAATACACTTTTTATGATCTGAGTTTCAAACAAAGGAATTTTAAAATAGTTTAAAGGGGTTTTTATCTTTTCAAAATCAATTTTTTTATATTTTACCCCACATTAATTTAGAAATCAATTATATATTTTAAAGGATTTATTTTCTATGATTATTTTTAGAATTGAATTTCTTCCAAAATTTTATCTTTAAATTTTTGAAAAAAACTATTTAAAGTGACTCATAACTAGTATTTTTATGAATATGTTAAAAAGTTCTTCTAAAATATCTCTTTTATGTTTTCTATGTGAAACAATATTACACGTACCTTTGTCATTTTATTTAAAACATTACCTATAAATTTTCATGGTGTCTAAAAAAACAATTATTTTAATAGTTTTATGAAATATTTCATTGATAATATTTTCAATTGAAAAAGGATATTTCTTATTTCCAAATTGATTTTTATAAAACTCCTAAAAAGTTATTTCCATCTAAGATATTATTGTTTCACATTTATTCTATTTAATCAAGAAAATACTCTAAAAAATAAAATAAAACTTCTTTCTTTATATGATACATGTAATTTATATCTCTTTTGGAGGAATGATATTTACCTACCTTTGTATTGGATAATCATATTCAGTGCATAGCCTTAATTTTTTTTCAAATGAATCACCTATGTGAATAACCTATTTTTTCTTACTTTTATTTAAGTTTGTTCACCTATATTACATATATCAATTGATTTGGAAAAATATCAACTTAAATGTATACACATTACCTATAAGATGTTAATATGATATGATTTATTATATTTATTGAATGGTGTTTACCTATACCGTTGTTGAATATATTTGGATATAAATTTTTTCATGGTTATATCATGTTATGATTATTTAATGAATTATAAATGTTTAAATTATATGATTCCATTTTTAATGGATATAAAACCTATTTTATTTGGATGTGATCTATGTGACATGTAAAATGAAATCCATTTTCATCCCATGGGTGGTTTAAGATATGATGAATTATTATTTCAAGTTTTACACATATGTATGGAAGATCATGGGTGGAGTTTTATATCACCCTATAATTCATTAGTGAAATGTTTATATCTCATTAGATAAGTATTCGAGGGTAATTTTTAGTTTCTCATAAGAATGGGCACTGCCAAGGAGATTGTACCCAAGTGGTAAGGGCTACTGCTTAGCATCCAAGAGTCCCAGGTTCAAAACCCGGTGGAGGTAAATTTTTGGGTATTGTAGCAGTACTAGAAGAGTACTACAGCAGGCACTATAGTAGGTATTATTTGGTACTTTTGTAGCCGGAACTATTCACCCTATTTGGGACTTCAGGCCACTGGTTTGGGCCTACAGGTCTCAGGGCCTTTTGGTCATCAATGGCCTTCAGGCCTCAGGACCGTTGGGCCACAAAGACCATTGAGTAGCCCAATTCACATAGATCAGGACCCAAAAGAGTATTAGAGTAAAGAGTAACAATCACTAGAAGCAGCTCTAACTGGATTTGAAGAATGATAGGGTATGGGAAACGCCATCAGGACCAGGAAATGTGAAGCTTTGTACCAGGCAAAGCTATATGATCTGCAATGTATGGTTTGGAGCTAGGAGATCAATGACGCAGAAGCTATGGAGGGGAAATTATAGTGGGATGGGACTATAGGTCATGTAATTGGAATAGTATTCATCTGGGCCTTCGGGTCATGTATTGGACTTCGGGTTGTGTCAGGCCTTATTCATGGGGCCTATGGGTCAATTAAGGATTCCTATTCAATCCGTAAAAGGTGGATTATCCATAATAATATAAAAAATAAGGCCTTTGGTCCATTCTGGCATAATCATGGGAATAGATGATGTGGCTCATGAAAGTAATGTTCCTTATAGTAATGTGTGCACCAAATTTCTCGGGTATCCCGATGTTACACTCCCATAGATCGTGTTTATTGACTCTTTTTTACAAAGTATTTTGATTTATCTACTATGTTATTCCATGACTTTTTCCATTATTTACCATCTATGATTTTTTAGCATAAATTTTTTTATGTATCATAATTATGCATATATTCTCATATTATAAGAACTTATGCTCTATGATTTTTTACCACCAATGTTGACCCATAATGGGAATCTGATATACCCCCTTTATTATATTTTAATTTTAATAGGTTTTGAGTAAAAGTAATGTGTATGATGTTTCTATAAGAGTATCTTTTGTGGAGTATTTGTGAGATATGTTGAAATATTATTATAAATTAATTAGGTATTTATATAGTGGGAAAATATAAAATTTAAACAAATAACATGGGTTATACTAGTTAAATTATAATTCTTATGGATTTTTTATGATATTTATATTTTTTAAATAATTTTATTTCTTGATGTCATGTGCTACCTGAAGTACTAGCTTAGCTTACGTTACATGAAACACTGAGTTTCTCTAAAAAATAATTTTATTATGATTTTTATTTAAAAAACTAAAATTATAACCTCGCAATTAAAATGATAATAATGAATAGGATGAAGTTAATTATGATTTTATTTCCTATACATAATTATTTTACCAATTAATTATAAATGAAGGTAAAACGTTTTTTAAAATAAAAGGAAATATTTTTCTGAAAGTTTATTTAAATATGCACAAGTGTATGTTTTAATAATAAATAGATAGATCACTGATTTTGAATTATATTTATGATATATATAATTTTAAATTTAATGTAAAAAATTCTTCTTATTTGTTTTCTGGACATGATATAAAAAAAATCCAATTTTTCTCATAAAAGAAGCATATCTATACAATGGAACTTTTCCACCTTTTGAGGGAACATAAGTTTTAAATATAGTTTTTGATAGTTTTATAATTTATACATGACAAAATTAACTTTTTATTTTAATGAATTATGTAAAAATTTACTTTGGTTGAGTTTTTCAAATGTTCTAGTTAAGTTTGATGTTTTGATGAATACTGGAAAATACTGAATTTTAATTGAAAATAGATATTTAATAAAAAAAATTTAAAGTGTTTGATTGATTTTAAAGTATCATTAGACAAAATTTATATCATTTACTCTAATTTAGTTCATTGGAATAAATTTTACATTGAATGTGGATATAAAAACATTTCAATCTTTTGGACGTTTTCTATTTAAAAACTCGTATTCTAATTCCATCAACATGATTAATTTTAAATTTAATTTTGAAAATTATGTGTTTTGAATAAAAAATGGATTTCTTATATTTAGTAATAAGATAAAAATTTATTATATAGGCCCCTTTTATTTTTTGGACAATATGAATAGCAACTTTATTATTTTTTATTACCACGATTAAGGGTAAATAGGTTAATTAGGGGGAAATATTATAAATTTTATAAAAATACCCTACCACTTTCAAAAATGTTATTAGATGAATTTAGTCTGACCCTTATGGGAAAAGGTTCTATATTTAATAATTTTATGGACATTATTCCATGAAAATGTCTAGAATAGTATTAAAATTAAAGAGGGTGACAAAATGTCACAATCCTTCTTTTAATAAGTATAATGTTAGAAATATGGGGCTATATAGAAGATATGTTATAATATATTTATATTAATATGAAATATAATATTTTTATAAACATCATAGATATTTGTTTTAATTTTTTTGGGGATAAATATTTATCATGAATAATTACACAACTATAATGGAGTAATTATTCAATTAATGAAACAATCTATTAAATGATGTTATAAATATTAAAATTAATATAATTTGACTTAATTAAAGTTATAAAATAATTTTACAGGATCATATAAAATTTTAGGTGTTTATTAAATGTTTTTTTTGGAATTTATAATATTCATTTGATTTTCATAAAGTCAATGTTAAAATTGTGTCAAAATTGATACTTATAATATTTTATGAAAATAATATTATAATAAATTATTTAAAAAAAATTTAAATAAGAAATTTTTTTTGATATATATTATAAAATATAAAAAAATTTCCAGATATGGTCCAATTTAAACATTATATTTAAAAATTACAACCTCTTAATTTTAAATACGTTGTTACCATAGTTAAAATTAATATTTCTTAACTAAGGGTTAATCAAAATAATACAACTTAAACTAAAATGAAAAATTGTTTAAAATATATTAGTTTATGGGACAAAAAATTTATCATATATTATATTCTAATAAATATCATTTTAGGTGTTTTTATTAAGATTTAATTTATTATAAATTAATCATTTGAGAAAATCCAAAAGTGCCCCTCCCATATCTTATAAAAGGGCACCACTCCTTCACTTCTCTGTACACTTAATGACCTATGTGGTTTGGCCAAAATCATTAAAAATAATCCCCCAACTTACCTAACCTCATCCTATAATTCTTAAATTGGACATAAATCCAACCAATGAAATCCTTTTTTGAAAATAAAATAGAGATACCCAAAGAAGAGGTAATGATCATGAATAAATGTTTTCGTATTAATTATCCTTCAAATCAATAAATTATTTTTATTACATGATTATTTTATAATATAATTATCCTAAATATACTTATATTTTTTTAATTTAAGGGCTATACCTACATTTACAAACACCTCTATATAATGGGTAACGATCTTACCATTCTTGTGTACGACGAAATATTGCCCCGTGAAACGATGCTGATTGTTTTTCCTTTACCACCTATCATGGTTGAGAATTATGATGGAAACTATGATTTTATATGATATATATGTTATTTATGATTTCATTATACCTCTTAAAATATTATATAAGACATACCTTTATACTTTCCATTTTTTGGTAATACGATAACTTTGTTTGTCGATGTGTGGACTACCGCCTCTTGAATGCGACATGACTCGTTTTACACTTTATGTGGAATATACTAATGATGGTTTTTGTGAACATATATGATATATATGAAATAATAATTATACAATTATTATATATATATATATATATGTCATTTACTTTCTTTCTTTCAATATGATGTGAAATGGAAGCAGCGATCATGCGTACAAACGGCTTATCGTCTCCCTGAATGATGTATTTAATTTTAAATTTATATATTTTATAAATAATGATAATTACTTATATAATTAATATACATAGTTTTTGTCTCATTTTTATAATTTTTTAGGTAATTAAATCATGATCTAAGTATGATGACCAAGAATAAAAATTCAAAACATGTATGAGAAACAAAATGATAATTACCCGAAACATAACATAAACTTGTAATTGTTAATAAGAGGGTAATATAAAGTCATAATTAAATCATATATTATATTATATATGAATATGGTTCTTCATTTTATTTATAATAAACTTATTTTTATTATAAAGGTTTTTTCAATAGTACAATGAGAATCAATACATAAGGTAAGGATTCATGTCTTACTTTTATTTTCTATGAGATACTAGCCATGTTCACTACCTATTTATTATATGTGGTGTATATAATACCAATTAAGGTATTTTATGATTATTATCCTTAATATTAGGATATTTATATATCCATATATCTTTCATTCCTTCATTATATATATTATTATACGAATTATAATGTTTTAAAGTTTTTTTCATAATATCATCAATATTTTGGCTTGTTTCATTTTAAATATCTATTGGGGAATATTTATCTTCTATGTAAATGTTTTATAAAAATGATTTCAAAAAGTTTTTTACTATTCTCCTATGAATATTTAATTTTATTTTTACTCATGTTTTACATTTTACTAAATGGTTTGAAAGGTGTCTTTTTTGTCATTTTCTAGATGAGGTACTTTTTGACCTTTCTAGAAAAATTATGAAATGAATCTTTTTTAAACTTATATGGAAGGAATGAATATATACACCATCATGGAATATTATTTCATTTAATCTTAGATTAAAAGTGTATATGGTTGTTTTTTCAAATAATGTTCTTTTCTTTTAAAATTCCAAATCTCTTTAAAAAATGATTTTATAAAGGAATATATATTTTCTTCAAGAATCATTGAAGGTAATATTTCAAAAATAATTTTATATATATGATGAGATTTTATTTTGTATCTTATTCTTTACTATGGATATGAACAAATGATACCATTCTTAATATTTCTATTATTATTTTTGTTTATGATGTAATGATACTTATTAATCCACTTTATTTTCCCTGAGATATGTTGTGATGAAGTGTTTATGAAACTTGTTTATTTACATGGGTTATGATGTGATGACATATTTATGGTCATATAGAAAACGTATATAAATTTTTAATTATGTTATTTGTGGGGCATGTATCTTCCTCCAATTCATTGGGTAATGATAAATGTTATATAAGCTCAAAGGGTATATGGGAGGTCATCCTAGGCACATAAAATGAGGGTACATGGGATGAAATCCTTTTCCCAAAACAAGAGGGTACACAAGAGGTCATAATAATCCCATAAGAACATCCTAGTCCCACAATAAGAGGGTACACGTGAGGTCATCCTAATCCCGCAACAAGTGGGTACACATGAGGTCATCCTTATCCTAAAACTAATACATACATGGGAGGTAATCCCAAGGCCTAATTAGGTACATGAGTGATTATACCAAGACTAACATACTAATAATGTATTGGTAGGTATCATTGACATAAGATATTATAAGCTTATGTGTATACCAAAAATTTCATTTCTTATGCCATTTTTATACTTTTATGGCTCATGTGTTTTTATTATCTTGTGATTCATGTCTTATAAAATTCCAATGTTTATGACATGAATCATATATATGATATTGGATATGCAGGGTATGTTATTTTAATTCTATTCTCTTGTTCTCACACCCTTATGTTCATGATTATACTTATTTATTTTCCATTTTTACATTTAATTGGCACCTGATTTCACAATATTATTTTGTTTTATTTTCCCCATGCTATAATGAATTGTTTTAGGTAGTGGTACTAAAAGTGATGGTCTTTGTGAGAAAATTTAAATATTTTTCACCAGACTAGATGTTTATGTTCAGAGTCTCCAAATGCACTAAAATAACAGCGTATTTGGGTTTATGTTTGTGTAATATATGAAATATTCCACAAAAATGATATAATATCCATGTTTAAAAATCCTGGGTTATTATATTTGACATCAATGAAAATGTTTACTCAAACTTTGGAAACTAGGATGAGATAACATTAGTGAGATCCATAGAGATATTCAAAATGATATGTCTAGGGATTCATCAATGGATAAGACTAAAGGGTCCTGGATTTAAAATTAAGTATCATGGTTCAGGTATCCTATAAGTAATTTTTGTGATTATGTGTTTTTCTAATTTGATAAGTGTTACTCACACTCTTATTTTCGGTTTTGTCAGTAGTGTGAACTTGATAGGTAAGGGTTAAAATTGAATTTTTTAGATGTCGAAAGTATATAAATTAAAAATATCAATTTCATAAGTGGAAATATCATGATAAGAATCAAGAAGGTTGTACAAGTACTGGTTATACATATGTTGATAAAGATACGAAAAACAACATGTGAAATGTTTGAGATGTTCTAATATTATTTATTATACTAAAAATAATAACAATGATTATATTGATGTTGAGGAACATTAATATATGATTCATATTTCATATTCTTGGAAAGAATAAGATGATGAATCTTAATTAATGGTCAAAGAATAATATTTTATGATTAAAGTGTATATATTTTAGAATTCAAATTTAATGTTTTTTAATAAGTACTGAAAAGGATATGTATGATAGTGCTGAAGATTTAGAAAAATTATTTCATGAAAATGTCATATTCATGGGAAACATAATATTATGGTAAATATAACCCTTAATATGTTTATAGTGGTAAAACAATGATTTTTGGTTAACGATATGTTGGGTATGAATAAGTAAGTTGGACGATACTAATTACCTTGGATATGATTAAGGATTTTTTGAAAAAGTAGTTCATGCTATCATGGATGGAGTTTAGGGCATTTTGGACTTATGGAATATGTACAGTAATCATTATAATAAGGAAGTATACATTTTTTCAACAATAATTTATGTTAATGCTGGTTATTATCAGGTTTCTATAAAGTACAAGATGAATGACACGTGCTTGATATGTTACAAATAAGATCTATTTTATGATATATGGGGGATCCACGCTTAGATTTTTCTGAGAAATTTAGTGACTTTATTTGTAATGTTTTGGAATTTCTTATTTCTTAAGAGTTATAATGTTATATATTTCTAGAATGGTTTTTATTAAACATTGGATGATGTTTTATAGATTAAATTTTTATCTCACCATACGAGGATTTAGGCATATTGGAAAACTTGTGAAAAATACTTTTTTATAAATACCGAAGGAATTACATTTCATTCTATTTATGAATATCATGATCTCTTAATACTTTTGGAATGACATATTTACCTTCACTTACTCAAAATTTAATTTTTATTATCAAAAAATTTTAAGGGAGAAGTGAGAAACCATTAGTTCACTTCAAAAAGGAAATAAATAATCCATCAAAGTGAAATTGCATCCTACCACTCTTAATCTCCATAAATAGTTTCCATGAGATAGTGTTTACGTGAGTGTCATGTTACTCCATCAGAAGATATTCTAACCTTAATTCCATCTTGTCCTAGGATTGGATGTACTCTTCAATGTTGAACTTTCCCTTGTAGAATCCCCTTATTAAAATCAAATCCTTATTATCAATCAAAGTGCTCTGATCCTCATTAAAATTTACCCTTAGATCCTTTTCCGTCATTATTTCACCCACTTCTTCTAGATAATTAATTTTCATAAAATCCTCAATAATAACCTCTTCTAAATTCATGATCAATTCTAAATATTTTTCGGGAATATCATTAGACTCTCACATCTAGAAAGCCGACATGGAGGAATGGTGATCAATAACCATTGTTTCCTCTGCTGGAAAGGATCGCTAGAGAGTGACTATGTATATTTTTCCATTTTCATAGATTTAATGTTATTTTATGATCGAGTCTCCATCGATTGAGGTAGGTTAGAGTAGTCCTACCTCTCTTTAGGGTTACCCCTCTTACTCTTGCTCGTCCTCGGGCTTGGGAGCTGATCACCTGGTACCTCCTCCTCAGAGTCTCCTATAGTGTAGTTAGAAAATTCATCACTGAAATTGTTTCTAGAAACCTTCAATCCATCCATGTATTCCTTGGACGAACCATCCTTTGGCATCAGTACCTCATTTGAAAGATGTGAAAAATGATTACAAAGCACAATAGTAAAAACTTCCTTCCTGGGACTTACCCCGGTCATGGCCTCACACTTCGGACCAATACTCAGGGCATTAAATCTTATATGATCCTACCTGGGTACCTTATCCACTTATAATTTATCTCATGTACCACTAATTACACACAACACTTCAGCATGTAAGGCACCCAGTTTGTGACCTCCCTCATCAAGCCTACTTCCACCCTGGGGGACCACAAGTAACAAATGTTCCAAATCTCCCACCATCTCTGGACACCTTTGCTCCAAGGGGGCCTCTATATATTGTTGGGGTTAAAGGTCATTTCTGAGTCTATGTAAGACATATTCTATCAAGGTGTTATCCTATAATCCAAACCCCATACCCACTTGTCCCAAACTAGAAATCCCATCTAAAGTACTGGGAGAAAAATCCTTGGAGACACAAATGCCTACACTGTTCAGCTTGTCGGGTTTGTGAGAACCACCTCTATAGTTTTCCCAATAATGTCCCAACGACTAGAAATCAGAAAAAAAAACTCAATCCATGACACATAAACCACATGTTTCCTAAAACAATATTTGTCTCCTACTATAATCCAAATGAATTCGGACGATGTTCTTGAAGCATCTAATTCCACACACTCGAGGATTGATAAGATGAAAGGCCTCTTTGTTTTGGTTATGAAACCATAAATACATACCGATAAGGTTCCCAAGAATCCTAATAATTGAGGGGGTTTGAAATTGGAGAGGGGGACAGGTAAATCTCCCCCAAATCACCACAGAAGGGGAGTCTTTCATTATATGGAATTTGTGGGTCCATCTTGATATATAAAAACGTGATATGTTTTAGTTTCTAGGTGCTGCAGACCAAGATTTGATCATATCATCCTTCGACGGGAAATGAATCATAATATTAATGTAATCAAGAAAACCAAAAGAATCCCTATATTGTAAATCCCAAGATGCAAAAACAAACCTATCAAAGGTGTCCACCAAAGGCCTCCTTGGTAAAAATATAGAGATCAATGTGTTATTGAGTTGCAAGGAAGCTTTGTTAAAGTTTGGAATTGATGGTGGATGTTTAATTCATCCTTCGTATATCTCGGGCACCTTTAGACACAGATAAGAATTCAGAAATCGAGGAATCTTCTTGGGGTTAGAGAAGGAGGAAAAGGGACATGCCTATCCCTTGAAATACAATTAAGGTCCCTTCCCCACTAATGGGGGAGGGACCAGCACAGATTTCGCCACCATCACACTTTGGGAGAAAGAAAGCAGTGCTCCCCTAGGGTTATGATTAGTTAACTACATGAATTCATTAGTGGTATTAAAAAAGTCACCTTCATTTCTTATAATCATGGATGAATTTTAAATTGATCAGGGCATAACACAGGGTGAGATTGTGTTAAAATAAATCAATTATATCTTCTCAGGAAAATTATTCAAATCTTGGAAAAGGGGTCTTTAAATAATTGTTTTCCTATAATCATTTTTTAGGATGTTAATAACCCTTTTCAAGCAACTTTGGGTTATGGAGTTTTGATCATTAACTTTATCCTAACCATATTCTTTATCACTCTCCATGAGAACTTGATTGTATGATTTCTCTTCTATGTATATGTTTTCACTTTCCAACTATGTTTTATTACTTGGAAACCTGATTATGAGTTACTTTGGGAAACCATTATGTTTTTATCTATCCATTTTTAAATGGATGTTTTAGCATTCATTTTTATGATGTGGGTTTATGTGAAAGATACTTTAATGTATTAAAACATTGATAACCCAAAAAACTTTAGTTGGAGAAATTAATTTTAATGGGGTTATAATGTAACACTGTGATATTTTTATGATATATATTTTTTAAAAATAATTTTATTTCTTGATATCTTGCACTACACACAACACTGACTTAACTTGTGTAACACACAAAAATAAGTTTCTATGAAAAATAATTTTATCATTATAATTATTTAAATAAGAGAATTATAACATAAATGTTAGAATAGTAGGTATGAATAAGAATAAATAAATTATAAAATTATTTAATACACATAATTCTTTGACAAATTAATTATTAATTAATGTAAACCTTTTTTAAAAATAAAAGAAAATGTTTTTCTAAAAAATTATTTAAATATGAACAATTTTTTGTTATAGAAATACATAAAAAGATCACTATAGTTGAATTATATTAATTAAATGATATATAACATACTCAATTTAATGTCTAAAATTCATCTTATTTGTTTTCTAAACATGATAGAAGAACAAATATAATTTTTCTCATAAAATAAGCGTTTCTCTAAAAAGAATGTTTTTCCAAATTTTAATAGAAAAGTTGTTTTAAACCTATTTTTGAAACTTTTATAAATTATATTTTCCCAAATAAAATTTTTATTTGAATTAAGGATATCATAATTTACATTTTTGAGTTTTTGTTATTTTTCTGTTATGTTTCATGTTTTGCTGAATAGTTAAAATTGATAATTTTAATTGAAATAGCTTTTTAATCAAAATAATTTATACTGTTTGATTTATTTTAGTGTATAAAAGATAAAAAATTTACCTTTTAATCTAATTTAGGTCATTGAAATCAATTTCACATTCTATTTGTATATAAATACATTTCATTCTTTTGGACAATTTCACTTCAAAAACCAGCTTTATCATTCAATCAATGGGATTAATTTGAAATTAATATTTGTAAAGTATGTTATTTGAATTATAAAAAATAGACTTAATATTCTGAATCTGGAATTCCAAATTTATTAAATAGTTCCCTTTTATTTTTGGCCATTATAAGTAATACATTTAGTAATTTTTATTACCATGGTTAAGAGTAAATCAGGTAATTAAGGATAAAATAACACTATAAATATTAAAAAAATACCCTAACACTATATCAAATGTTATTGTAGGAATTTAATTATACCGTTATCACCTAATACTGTAAATTTAATAATTTAATGGACATATTCCCTTGAAAATGACTTGAATAGTATTAAAATCAAAGAGGGTGACAAAATGTCACACTCTTAGTTTTAATAAGTATAATATTTTTAATATGGGTATAGATAGAAGATATTATTGACTGTATATATAGTTATGAAATATAAATTTTTTATCCACATAATCTAATTTTTTAAAAAAAATTGTGGAAAAATAATTATCATGAAAAATTATGCAATGGTGTTGCAGTAATTATTCAATAAATGAAACAACCAACTAAATGATATTATAAATATTAAAATATATATAATTTAACACAATTAAAGTGATACACAATCTTTAAAGTTGTATATTTAATTTTTTGGGTGTATTAAATGAATAATTTGGAATGTATCTTCCTTTATCGATTCTCTTAATGTCAATGTTATAAACAGTGTCAAAATTGACACTTATGATAATTTATAAAATTCATATTTTATTAAACTGTTTAAAAAAATATCAAAAAAATTAATATGGAAAATTAGATGATATAAGGTCTAAAATTTATTAAATTGTCTCTTTATAGTCTAATTAACACTATATATTTAAAAATGAAAACCTCTTAACATTACAAACTTTGTTATCATATTAATATTTAAAATGCCTTAACTGAGGATTAATCAAAATGATAAGGCTTAAAATGACATAAAAACTTGTTTAAAATTTATCTATTGATGTAATTATAACCTTATTATATATTATATTCTAATTAATATACTTTTTGGAAGTATTTTTGTTGATATTGAATTTTTTATAAATTAATATTTTGATAAATTCCAAAAGTGACCCTCCCCTCTTTTATAAAAGGGAACTTATCCTTCTCTTCCCTACACACTTATGAATCAATTTCTTTGGGCCCACATTTTTCCAAATATTATCTAAAATTCCCTCCATTAATTCTAAAGCATTAATTTTGGCAGGAATCCAACCAAATATTTCCTTTGTGAAATTCAAAAGATACTCAAATAGGAAGTAACATTCATCAATGAATGTTTTCGTTTTATATCTTCCTCAAACCCCATTAATTATTATTTTTACATTATTATATAATAAAATTATTATCTTGAATATACTGAGATGATTTTATTATAAGGGTTCAACCAACACTTACACACACTTCCATCTAATGGGTAATGAACTTACTGTTCTTATGTACGGTTAACTACAACCTCACAAAATAATGTTGATCATTTTTTCTTTATCACCTCTCATGGTTGGGAATTATTATAGAAAATATGTTTTTATTTGATAAAAATTTTATTTATGATGTAATTATTCTTCTATAAATATTATATAAAATATTTCTTAATTCTTTCCATTTTGTGGAAATACGATAACTTCTTTTATGGACGTGTGGACTACCTTCTCGTAAAAACGACATGACTAATTCACACATTAAATTAAATGTTTTAAAGATGTATTTATTGAAATTAAATGATATATATTGCATAATAATGTCAATGTAATGGTATAATAAACATATATATACATATATTTTATTGAATTTCTTTCTTTCAATACGACATGATTTTGAAGTTGTGTTCATGCGTACGTACAACCTACCTTCTCCATGAAATGTGTATTTTATTTTATATTTATGTATTTTATAGATAAAAATAAATCCATATATAATGAATATATATTATAATTATATCATTTTTACCTTTTTATAGATAATTAAATCATTATGAAAGTATGAGGACCAATAATAACAAGTCAAAACATGTATGAGAAACAATGTGGTTATTACCCAAAACAAAACTTAAACTTGGAATTGTTAATAATAGGGTAATGTAAAGTCATAATTAAATCTTATATGGTATTATATATATTAATATGGGTTTTTAATATATTTTTTTCAATCTTATATTTTGTATACAAGATTTTTTTATGATAATGAAAATATTCCACACATAAGGTAAGGAATTTCCATCTCACTTTTATTTTATATGAGATACAATCCATGTTCACCACCTACTTCTTATATGTGGTGTATTTACTTCCCATGAATGTATTTTATGAGAATTATCCAGAATATTCTATTATATTCATATTTGTATAATTTTTTTCTTTCATTGGACATATGATTATACTGATTATAATATTATAAGGGTTTATTTCAAAATCTCATCAACATTCAGGATAATTTAATTTTAAATATCTATTAGGGAATATTTATCGTCCATGTACATACTTTCTAAAAAAAATTAATTTTTTTAATATTCTCCAATGAATATTTAAATTTATTTTTACCTGTGTTTAATTTTTACTAAATGGTTTAAAATGCATATTTTTCTCATTTTCCAAATGAGGTGCTTTGTGACATTTCAAGAAAAAGTAAGAATTGAATTCTTTATTAAATTATATGGAATTAATGTATTTATCCACCTTCATGACTTATTACTCTCTTGAATATTACCTTAAAATTGTATAAGGTTAATTTTTATAGTTTTTTTTATATTTCATGGCTCTTAAAAACGATTTCAAAAAAGGAAAGAATATTTTCATCAAGACTAATGTCATGTATTCTTCTAAAAATCATTTTTCATATATAATGAAATTATTTGATGTTGCTTATTGTTTATTGGGGATATGAACTAAGGATACAATTCTTATTATTTATATGAATGATTTATGTTTATTATGGAATGATACTTATGAAACCTATTTCTTTCCCCTGAGTTATGTTATGATTAAGTGTTTATGAAACTGATTTCATTACAGGGGTTATGATGTGATGACATATTTATGGTATTGTGACACAAATATGTATAATTTTCATAATTTTATAGGTCATTCATATATATCCCTCTAATTCATTGGGTAATGATAAATTCTTTATGATCTCAAAGGGTACACGAGAGGTCATCCTATTCTTGCAACAAGAGGGTACATGGGAGGTAATCCTTAGCCAAAAACCAGAGGGTACACAAGAGGTCATACTAAGCCTGAAAAAAGAGGGTACACGAGAGGTCATTTGAATCCCAGAATAATAGGGAGCATGAGAGATCATCCTAAGCTCACAACAAGAGGGTATGCAGAAGGACATCTTTATCCCAAAACTAGAACTTACATGGGAGGTCATCCCAAGCCCGAATTATGTACATGATTGATTAGAAAAATGCTAACATATTATGAATCTCTTGGTTGGTATCATTGAAATAATATATTTTGAGTTTATGTATATTTTAAAAAATAAATGTCTTATTCCATTGTTATACTCTCATGGATAATGTGTTTTTATTATATTATTATTCATTTATTATGAACTTCCAATGTTTACTCAATGAATAATATATATAATCTTTGATATGTAGGGTATGATTATTTACTATTATACTCATGTTCTCATGCCCTTATTTTCATGATTATGCTTATGTATCTCCATTGTTTACCCTTACTAATCATATGAGATCACTATTTTCTTATTTTCTCTTTTCTCTAGGTTATAAAGAAAGGTTTTAGGTAAGGGTAATACAGGTGATTATTTTTGTGGGAAATATTGAAGATATTTCAGCACACTAGATTTTTGTGTTCTATGTTTTCAAAGGAAAAAATTAATATTGTATTTGGGGATGTTATCATGTAATGTATGAAATATTCCACAAAAATGAAGTAATATCCATGTTTTAAAATCATATATCATTATATAAATTTTCATTCTTACTCTATAAAACTCCAACTGTAAAAATGTTCTCAAAATTACAATGTTATATTGTTTGGGAATGATCTAGTAACAATGTATGTGTATTAAATTCAGCATGTAAAGTATATTGTTTCTAGAAATTTTGGGTCATGGGTTCCTTAGTTGGTATCAGAGGAGGGTTTAGATATATTTATAGGTAAGGATTTTTTTATTGAAGGTAAATTAAGAGTTTCTATTTTTACCAAAGAATTAATGGTTAAGTTTTATCATAACTTTGGCCATAAATTTGGAACTATATGGACTTACCCAACAGAGGGTGTAGCCGATTACTCATTAGTTGGATAGCCTTACCCTTGGAGCTGTTGAAGTGGAGAGTCCGAGAAATCCTGTAGTGGTGGACCAGTATGTAGATTTATTCCCTGATGATGTTCCGGGTCTACCTCCTCGTAGAGAGGTAGAATTTTACACTGAAGTTTACCATAGGATGACACTAATATCTACACCAGTATATCGGATGGCTCTGGCGGAGCTTCGAGAGATGTGGGTATAAGTGGAGGACTTATAGGATAAGGGATTCATCCGACCGAGTGTTTCACATTGGACAACCCCAATTCTGTTTTCCAAGAAGGCGGATGGGAGCTTGAGGCTTTTTTTGACTATTTGTATCTAAACTAGGTGAATTTGAAGAACAAGTACCCACTCCCGAGGATTAATGACCTCTTTGATTAGCTGAAGGGAGAACAATGGTTCTCGAAGATAGACCTCAGATCAGGCTATCATCAGCTCAGAGTATGAGATGAGGATATGTAGAAAACACCTTTCAGTTGTCGGTATGACCCCTACGAGTTCATGGTTATGCCATTAGGTGTAGCCAATTCTCTAACAGTGTTCATGGGACTCATGAACATGATAATTCATCCATACCTTTATTTCCTTGTAGTAATCTTCATCGAAGACATTCAGATCTACTCGACTGTTGAGGAGAAGCATGCCTATCATTTGCAGGTTTTACTGGACACACTTCGAGAGAAATAGATTTATGGTAAGATCTCTATGTGCAAGTTCTAGATCTGACAGTTTCACTTTCTAGGACATGTCGTATCAGAGGATGGAGTTGTAGTAGATCTAGTGAAGATTGAGGTAGTACTTTCTTGAGATCCACCCAGGAATGTGACGGAGGTACAAAGTTTATTGGGTTTTTCTGGATATTACAAGAGGTTTATGGAAGAAATCACTATTGTTGTAGAACCACTTTCAACATTGATGAAGAAGTAGAAAATATTCATGTGGTCAGAGAGATGCCAACTGAGTTTTAAGGAGCTGAGGCAGAGGCTGACTAGTGCCCCCCATCTTGAGGCTTTTAAAGGACGGTGTAGGGTACGTAGTCTACTGCGACGAATCAGGGACCAGGCACAGATGTGTCCTGATGTAGGAGCATGTAGTGATCGCATATGGTTCTAGACAGTAGAGACAGCACGAGAAAAACTACGCTACCCTTGACATGGAGTTAGTAGTAGTGGTCTTCGCCTTGAAGATGTGGAGACACTATCTGATGGGTGAGCATTTTACAGTCTACTCAGATCACAAGAGTATCAGTTATATCTTCTCTCAGAAGGACCTGAACCTGAGAAAACGACATTGGATTGAGTTCCTCCTGGACTATGACTTCGAGATAGTGTATACTCATGGGAAGGAGAACATTGTTGGAGATGCACTCAGTAGGAGATCTGGTATACAACTGCTAGGCAAGGCGACGGAGTAGCTGGCCGCTTTGTAGATATCCTTTGTGGATCAGGATGGAACAACTTTTCTTTAGTATCTTATAGTTACTTCCCCACTTCTTTAGTGAGTTAGGGAGGCGCAACATGGGAATTCTAACTGCAAGGATCGACGTGCTCAGATATCTATAGGATAGGCACCTGATGAATTTTCAAAAGGTGGGGAGCATGTCATCCTCTTCAAAGGACGTACTATGGTACCAGTTTCACTTCAAGAGGAATTGTTGAGGGAGTTACACACATCCTCTCTATAGGTACATCTAGGAGAGGAAAAGAAGTACCAGGATCTCTAATAATAGCACTGGTGGATGGGAATGAAGAAAGAAGTTGCAGAGTTTTTTTCTCGATGCCTCACTTGTTAGCAAGTGAAGGTGAAGCATCAGGTACCAGCAGTCTAGGTTTAGCCTTTAGAGGTCCCATAGAGGAATTGGGATGGGATATCCATGTAATTTGTGACAAGAATTCCACATACATCCAGGGGACATGACTCTATTTGGGTGATCGTCAACCGACTCACCAAGTCGGCCCACTTCCTACCGATTAGAGAGTAGGGTTTAGTAGAGAGCATGGGATGCCTCTATGTGTAGAATATTGTGTAGATATATGTAGTACATTCGACGATTGTCTCGGATCATGACACACAATTTACTTACCATATATGGAAGGGGTTGTAAAAGGCTTTTGGCATGCAGCTTCGTTTGAGCACCGCCTTCCACCTGTAGACGGATGGTCGGACTAAGTGGACTATTCAGACCCTCGGTGACATGATGTGTTATTGTGTCCCTGACATCAGTCACAACTGAGAGTATTATTTACCTTTGGTGGAGTTTTTATTCAACAATATCCATCACTAAACCATAAGGATGGCCCCATTTGACGTGTTATATGGGAGACCTTGCAGATCACCTTTGTGCTAGACTGACTCAGGGGACTCAGCACTCATGGGACGAGAGATGGTTCGGGCTACCACAAAGAAGGTGCAGATCATCCATGAGAGGATGAAGATAGAACAGAGCAGGAAAAGTCGTATGCCGATAGGATATAGAGGCCTCTAGAATTTGAGGATGGTGACCACGTCTTTCTACGGGTCTCACCTTGATAAGGATTATGAAGATTTGGCCGAGGCGGCAAGATATCTCTGAGATTCATCGGACCTATTCAGGTCCTCATCAGAGTTGGTGAGGTGGCTTACCACATAGCTCTTCCAAATTCAAAACATAATGATACTTTTTAAATCACTTTATTTAATGAAAAGAAATGATAGCTTTAGAAAAAATAAATATTTTCAATATTCAATAAAAATAAATCATTTTAGGATATTAAAAAAAATCCGGACAATATAATATTGAAATTATAATTTTAAAAAATATATTAATTTCTTCAAATAAATTTTTTAAAAATAATATAAATTAATTATTATGTTCTCATGGAAAATTCCATAAAAACCACTTTTTAAGAAAACATATTTTTAAAGCATAAAATTTATTTACTAGAAACCAAGTACTTATATATTATAAATTAACCAATATATTTAAATTATTTAAAAACTTTATTAATATTTTAATAAAGTGGTTATTATTATTCATACCTTCCAATTTCACAACTATGTTACAAAGGATTAGAATTTCCTGGTTCATTTAGACTTGGGGTTGTGTATAATGAAAGCTATGTAATACCTCATGTTTTTTAAAAGTAAATAAATACAAAATATTTGGTTTTTTTAGTTTGGAATAGATATACCAAGAGTTATTAACCCTAAAAAGGGATTGTTGTGTATTAAATTAATCTTCACCTATTTCATGATAAAGAGACCCAACTACACAACCAGTTTGACACTCCTCGGGGATATACTATGGTTAATTAAAATTCTCTATAATGATCCATTTTGAAGGACTTAAGTATGATGTTAATATATAAAGTTAGAAAACCTAATAGAAAATTAATATGGATAACAGAGGTTTAATAAAATAGTTTCATAGGCTGACCTAAATGATTCACTGGTTAGAAGTGAAGGTTTTATAGGGGTATATATCTTTGGGTTGATGTTTTCATATTTATATTTTAGATATTATAATAACCATTTTGGTTTTAGTATTTGGATGACACGAGACCTAAAAAATTAAGTTAATAAATGCATGTATTTAAGAACAACTATGTTTTATAATGAAAGATATGATAATATTTTAGTGGTTAATAATCTTATTATATGCCTAATATAACAGAAAAGGTGTGTTTCTTATTCATACCAAAATTAGTGATGTTGATATCTTATTAGATTTTAAATATTGATTCTCATAGCTATTTTCATTAGAAACTCATATATATTGATGATATTCATGTATATTTTAAAATCTATGATCATTAGGTAAAAAATATATAGATTTTTCATTAATATATTTTCCTTAAATGTTTGGAAACATATACTAAAGGATATAATTAAGATATAACATTGATTTTATAACAACATATGTTTTTTCGTATAACTATTGAATAATGCATGATTATGTTATAGATAACACTTTATTTTAATATATGCCTGATTTTGATGTAATAAAGGATTACATGATAATTATAAATATAATTTAGAAAGTATTAATAGCCTTGGAGTTGAGTATTGATTTAATAAATGATTGATCAAGGATATTTTTGGTGAAGTTTATCTCTTTTCATAGGTTATGATACATATTAACTAGTGTCTGACATTGTGTACTCATGGATAATACATTTTAGGGTTAAATATAGAGTAATATTTTTTTAGGAATATATGATTTCATTGTGGTTATATTTCTTGGATATTTGAATTTGTTGTGATAGGTATATTGCAGAGAATGTATATACATACTTGAGTATACGAGAGTATGAAAAATTAATATTTTTTGAGAAAATATAAGTTTATTTATATGTTTTAAGATAGTAAGATAGATTCCATATTAGAATTTATTTCATTAATGGTAAGTATTTTAAGAATACCATCACCTTCTTTCCTCAGTGAGTAATAATTTAAATTTTTATGATGTAATTTAATTATGGGGGTTAGAATGTAAGGACCCATTATCTTACTATATAATTCTTTTTCTTTAAATAAGCATCGGGTTTATAGATTGTTCCATATGTAACACTACATGAAAAAAATCCATATCATTTTGGATAATAAAATTAGAAATAGAATTAAACCTATTGTAGATAAAAATATTTCTATCAATTAATAATTAATTTAAAGTATAATTATAGATACTAAATGTTTTAAAATGTAATTTTTAAAAAAAAGAATATTTTCTTTATATATATTTTCTTATTTAAAATATAAATTTTTAATTTTTATAATTTTTCTTTTTTATAAAATAAACTTCATTTTTCATTTCTTTATGTACAAAACACCTTAGGATTAATTTGGGGGATTTTTTTTCAAAATAAATGATTTTAGGAGAGTATTCAAAAAACTGTATTTTTTTAATTCCATTACTTTTATAAACATACCTTAATAAAAATAATACATATTTTTTTAAACTATTTAAATATAAAATTTATATTTATAATTAAAAATTAATCATTTAAATATACTATTTTTAATTTATTGAAACCATTTGTAACATCTTGTAAACATATGTAACTTGTTCTTATAAAAATTATTTTATTCATTTAAATTAGAAAATTGGTTTTAATCAATTTTATAAATATAATTTATCAAATTATCTTTCATTTTTATTAATGTTATCATATTAGATAATAAGTTTATTTTCATTTTTTATTCACAAATGTATAACTTCTAAGAATGACTTTGATGACCATTATAATGATAAAACTGTTGTTTTTTTAGGAATTATTTTATTAATATTGTGTATTTTTAATCTTATAAAATAAAATAATTGCATAAAAATATTAATTTAATATAATTATTAAAAATTTATATAAATATATTATGACTCGTTCAATATTTTGTCAATACTAAATTATATTTAGAGAATTTAATGGGAAAACAACATTTTCTACATAAGAATTTTTTTATATATTAAATATTTTAATTTGAAACATATTTTTTTATTATTTGAAAAGATAAATTATTAATATATTGGTTAAATTTAGGTTCATCAAATCCATTTTTTTAAATGTTTTATTGTATATTTTTAGTAAAATATATATTATTTTGTTAAAAACTTGTTACCAAGGTAAAAAAAATGGTAAAATGTATAATCCTTATGGTAAATGAAATGAAATATTTCAAAAAAAAATGTATTCAAATGAGTGGTGGAAATTTTTTTTGACATATCTCACCCTAAAATCCATTATTTCTCACTTTTTAAGAATTTTACCTTTGAATAGTTTCATTTAATTATTTAGATATAATGGGTGTTCAAAAAAATACCATTTTCACTAATAAAAGGGGAAACATCCACCCCTATATTCCATACCATTTAAATCAAATTTATTCCAAACAATATTTCATTATTCACCTCCTAGAAACCTCTATCATGTTCATAATCCTTTAATATCAATTATTTATTAGTGGCTTAGGCCAACACCTCCTTAAATTAATGATCCCAAATCATGTTTATAATGTTACTAATAAATTTTCTATTTTCTGTTAATAAATTATTTTCTATCCACATTTGAAAAAAATGAAATTCTTGAACACACCATGTGATGAAATTGTACTAAACATGAGGCTTAGATAACCATATGAACGTACCGCGCCCTGTACTACAACTTTAAGCATGAAAAAATAACATACATTGCATTGTAAATCATCTTACCATACATTGATGTACTTATCATGTGTTAAAGATCAATTGAACAAAAGAATAACAAACTTACCATGTAATATGTAAGACAAAAAAATTGTCTTCTATTGACCAAGTGTATCTGTGTTTTTTGTGACCACTACATGAATCACCTACCAAAAAATACAGTTTCAACAGTTTATTATCATCCTTGATTTATCTAATACCACAAAAAAACCTAATTATGTACAAAAATAAATTTGTATCCTCCTTTAAGAGACCTATCCCAAAAATACTTGTTGTCTACCACTAAACCATGATCACGTCACCTGATCATGATGCCTTAACTGTAATGGAATCATGAAATATTTGATACACCCACATCAAATATCAAACTTGTCTCTTAGTGTATTTATATTTTTCGACCACCAACTAACCCCACTATTCATCATAATCTTTCCAAAACCACCATTAATACTCAAATATAACTCACTCTTGAATCTCATCACATCCATCTTAAGCTAGTTGCAATAAATAGACTTCATCACACTACCACTATGAATCCTAAATCAGGTAATCACACGAGGAACCAAATAATGTTAAGCCAACCAACCCCCCAGCATCTTGATTCCATCTCAATCATCCATAGACCAGTCTCAACACCTCAATGACACATTTTTACTTGAGGGTTATACGTCAAAGATAGATAGGATTCTCTATGCTATAGGGGTATCATCATCATCACTCTATAGAATGAAACTTTTTAATCTTCAAGCCTGAAACTCTATCCATTACTGAACATAATTACCAAAAATTATTAAATTTTTCATACCTAAGCATTAACATAAAACACCAACCACTACATATTCATAGATTAATAAAAAAACAATCCTCGACACCTACCAAATTTCACCCAAAATAAGGATAATTTCCTCTAACAATCAATGGTTAACTCACCAGTATATGGTGTCTCATACAACGAACCTTGAGCATAACCTCAATAGTATACATAATTACATTATTTTCTCTCCTCTCGAGACACACTAACCCATAATAATAATTCCTATTAAGGATACACAAGGATTGATCACACAAAAGTACTCCAATCCATGATCGATGTAACCTCTCACTATAGAAGGAAACCTTTATTTGTCACAAAAAAATTCAGGAATTAATTCATACAAAAATCACATCAAATATATTGGTCATCAACATGTCTGGGAGTCCTAACCAATCTACAACAAAATGGAAACATTTTCAACAAGCATTGATCCTTCCTCATGTATCAAAACAATAACTAAAAATCCTTTCCAACCCCACTCTCATCTTCTTGAGGTAGAGTGGATCTCTAAGAAACCCTTTATAGGATCTTAACCACGATTCTACTCAGTGTCTTTCAAACCCAATAGGCATACACACTTCTACTACTATATCACAAGCCACAACCAATGTGTAAATGATTCGCATCCCACTGAACCTAAGCTCACAAAACTAAAAAAATACGCATGAAAATATCAAAGGAAAATATAATCTAAACAAAATAACACCATTAATATTTTATTCCCATAAAACTAATAAATATCACTCATATTATGGTCTACCACATGACCACCCATAACACGAGAATCATTATAAGACCAAAATGATTTACCCATTCTTTAATTATCCTAGATCCAATCATCGATGATCATTATACACTATATCACTGGGAACCACACCCAACTTCAATAGATTCAGGCATCCAACAAATCCTACCCTTAAAATTCCAACCATAATAGCTAAATTAATCCAAAATTATTGCATTATAAAATCCTAAATATTCTTGAATTCCTTTCCTCACCCTTACAAGGGGATCCACATTCTCATGTAAAACCATATTCCAACACATCAACTCTATTGATCTAACATATAGATGTTAAGAATCCCATGTTGAATCCAAAACCCAATATATATATAACCAATCTTAATTAGGAACCCACACACTAGACTAGTACCTTGATGATATAGGTCAACTTTACATGCATATAATGGAATCTCACTGTTACAATCCATTACAAGTAAAAAAAGTAATATGGTCTTGTTGAGTATAATTCCACCAACAACCTCTATGGGAAACACCATATATCTTTTAGATGAAACACAACCTAACAAAACCAATATCCCAAGCACCTAAAAGATGAATACATCCCTGAGGGATCTAGATGAAATATTATCAAAATGATGTACTATGGTTTAGTTCTATAGAATCCCACAAGAAATGTATATATGAATCCACTATAAAAATCATTATATAAACTTTAAATATTTGAAATTTTTTTCATTAGTGTAATAAATCACAAACTTGAACATGTATACCATGTGAAAAGAATGTGCCAAATATGTTGCATGTTCAAATGACTCGTTCCACTATATCCCAAGATACAAAACCACATCAATTGTCTCAAATAAACATAATTTATTTGAATAAATATCCCAATAGTTACATCAAAAACCAAGAATAGAAGTCTTGTATCCTTGGTAACATAGAATTACCACTTAAAAGGTGTTCATGGATCACCAGTCTAAGGTCCAAAAAAAATTACCAAAACATCCTTACTCCATTTATAAAGTATCCTAAATTTTAAATAAAAATATATATCATGATATAATTTTGTAATGACTTGGACTTAAAAAACTTACTAGTTTCTTGGTAGGAGTTTCATATGACCTCAGGTGCACCTCCCCATATTCCAAAGGCTTCCTAATAGTAGCAATTATCTAAGGTGTTACCTTGGGGAGAATATACCATCATATCATAGTTGACCAATATAGATGGAATAAACACAAAACTTATATAATAGCAATATTATTACAAAAATGAAATAAATAAAGTTATTCTATAAAAATTAAAATCCATTCATGAAAGTATACATCCTGCTAATCTCATGCAAGGCCGATCAAAAATTAAAAATAAATAAAAGATATAAATGACAAGTTATTCAATGAGACATTGCCACAATACTTGAGCCTTATCTATAGAAACTGTCTAAGATATATATATCAATAATTAAAACATTGGGCCTCTTACATAGCTGTATCTTTGTATATGAGATCTGGTGTAGTACTAAGGTGTCTAATACACCTGAGTAGGGTTTGAGTAAAACACAGTAAGCTACCATCAATGGTGTCCCTAACATAACCAATAAAATAGTGTATTCATTAGTCTATATTCTTATATTAATAAATAAATAACAAATTAATTTTAATAAAGAAATCACCAATAATATTTAGGTTTTAAGGTGACTCCAAGGATCAATTAAACATGTATCATTCAGTGTCGAATGTCTCTGATAACGATGCATCATCCAGCTAGGGGAAACTATGTCATACTCGAGAACCTATAATGGATTATCATATATTATAGGGAGCCATGTACTATATGAAACCTCAGATATCATCCACTTGAGGGGTCATTACCTATACCTTATATCCTAATATATCATCCCCCCATAGGGGATGTCTCATTCCCCTACTAAAAACCTCATATCATAAACCTAGGGTTCCCATATCATACAGAAAACCATAGATATCATCTTCTCTAAGGGTCACATCTATGACCCAAATTCTCATATCTCCCCCTTAGTTAATCGAATCGTCTACCTAGAACCCCATATCTCATAAACTCAGGGGTTCATGTCCCCCACCTAGAATAGTAATCAACCAATCATACCTAGGGATCATGTCCTACTCAGATACTAATAACACATACACCTAGAGGAATATTATTCCATGAAACCTCATGTAGTATATAACAAAAGAGGTTGTTAACTTCTCAATAATTCTTATATTGAAATCATTACTCGAGGGTTAGGTCACACCTAATACCTGATAACACATACAGTCAAGGGAATCACCTCACCCTGAACCTAATATATTTACATATACACTCGGTGAACCCTTTTATGATCCTAAACCAAACCCTTCCCAAGTAGGTCACACCTCAATATCTTGAATCATGATCCTATTAATCTAGGATAACCTATCATCCATATCATCATCTTATATCGACAAAACAAGGTGTATTCATGTAGCGATAAATAAGGCACCATATTATATCCTATGAGATCATTATATCATCATCATGGTATTTTTCATTTGAATTAATACCCACATCTCAAATAAAACGTCAATGTCCATATATCCACTAGGTATAATCTCTCTATGACCATATCAGTCACAAAAGCACATTATATTTAATCCACTATCATCCATATCTCACCCAAAAGGGAATTCACTAGGGTCCTTCAAACCCTTCTCAATATCTTCTCAATAGAATCAATCCATATACAACACCCCATAGTGTTAATAAAAATCATTGGTCCATAAATGTACCTATACTCAAGAGTATATTAAATAATTTATCTTTTTTTACATCATAACATGATTCCTATAACTATGTATTTTTCTGAGATTTCATTTACAAAGTAAATTTGAAATAAAATAACAATTCAAAAAATAATTTTTGAAACTCTCATATGGTTTTCATTAAAATATACCTTATTATATTTTTCAAGGTATGAATTGGAGAGCAAACTCTCTTTATACCCCATCATTCCCCAAATTACTTTTCTAACTCATGGATTTCACTTAAATTTCAATTCATCCTCAATAGGGTGTTCAAATCATGCATGAGATACATGATCATCTCACCAATCATCCATAAGATTTTTACTCTCATAAATTCCAGAATATACATAGAAAAATATCATATTGTAGGTGTGTATCATGTTATTCTTGGTGACCCATATTGGGTCTCTCTTAACATCATTCAGTATATTTACCCCCTTGGTTACATAGTCTCTGGGTGACTCTATTTACAACAAACATAACTAAAGAACCTACTCCAAACTCGAGAGGATCATGGGAACTATATCCTTAGTTCCAATATATTATATTCATTAATCTAATACCTATTTAGGTTTCATATATCTCACAATTTTTTTTATAATATATCCCTTATCCAATGGAGAAAAAGGTGTCAAAATAATATTCAAGGGTATATTATATCCTTGCACTATTTCAGTTATACTCACTATATTTTGAGGGAAAAAGTTATTTTTCATTTTAAAAATGAGTCATATTTTATATAAATGGAGAGATCTCATACCAAATTCCCATAAAAAATACACAAAAAGTAGGGAAATTTGTGGGTACCACATACCTCATACACTGAGTAACTCCCTTAGAGAATCTCAGGTACCCTCACCTAAGACCATCCAATATATTATCACCACCTGATCTATTATCTTATATCAAAGAAAATGATATTTTTTTTCTTATATAAGTTCTATCATACAACATAATTATATTTATCTTTATAATGGTGCTATAAATATTTAAATATTTAATAATTTAGAGAATATAACTTTTAATATGATATACTAAATTTCAAATCTATACTCTATGAATCTTGATGTCTCCTATATAATTAAACTATACACTTTTCTTCATTTTTATAGTACCATGATACCCTTGTGATTCATCTATCACCATTCCAAATGTAAGTTTGTAAAAACATATTTCTAAATATCTATCAAAATGTTGAGTTTCTATAGTGTTTGATTAACAATTAATAAATGGGATATAAGTGGTTAGAAACCTAAAACCCAATATCACTATTCTAAGATAAATTAAAATTTTAAAATACGAAAGGAATATTCAATGAAATGTATGCCTTAAATGAGATCTTCCATATAAATTCCCTGATCTCTGTCACATGAGTTTAAAAGTGATCACTTGAGTGGTAATAATAATCCTTCCACATCTATAGGTATCCACAGGTTGTACCTGAACAATACATCATATGGATGGGACTTCTATTGAATTTATTAGGTGTAATAATATTTATACAAAAGAAGAATATATAATATCTTAAGGTTAGGGGAAATTCTATCCAAGCATTATGTTACGATCCCATCCCACTTTCATCATCTGTTAGAATGCTCCTTGGGTTGTGGAATTTACTCAAATGATATAAAAAATGAATAAATAGGTCACTATCCAAATCATACATCACATGTAAGAATGAATCCCACTTCAATATAACCATTATATAATATCATATTAAATGAAATCAAAAACAAGGAACAAACTTATCATTAATGATTACATCTTATAGTTACTATTTTTCCATTATAAATTAGTGCCTCCATAGTCTTAATCTTCTAAATAAGGATATGTTTCTACCAATATATCATTAATATTTATCATAATTTTTTTTCAGAATATACTTACGATTATTCTTAAGGTTCTTCTTAAGGTAACATTCTATAGTAATGCAACCTCAAGGAAGTTGTCACAAAAAAAGGATCACATGAAATATTTTTTTGGGAATATTCATTTCAAAATTTAAATTTTATTCAAGCCTAAAAATGATTTATGTCATTTCACTATATATTATATCATATAAAATAACCTATTAAATTATAGATATTTTTTTATATCTTTCAATAAACTTTTAGAAATTTATCATCAACTTCACTATTTACCACATCATATTAAATTTCTTGTGAATACCAATCCAAAAACCCTTTGTATTTACTTTAGATATTTTATAGAAAATATCCTTGAGTAAAAATTAATCCCCATTCATTAAACTATAAATTTTGGCCCCATAGACCTTTATAGTGTTGAAAAAAATATGAATAATTGAATTGATGAATATAAGAAAAGATAGGCCTCTAGAAAAAAATAAGTGTACTCAATATATTAAGGGGTATATAGTGATCTTCATCAACTAGATTTATATTTATAATAGTTTCCTTAAGTAACATCACATGATACTATGTATTCACATAAATTTACTTTATCTAAGAAATTTAATGATAATTGGACAAAGTATAAGTCCACCCTGTATAGCCTACTCATATATTATTGATTATATGAGTATATACTGACTTGGTTAATGAATACATAACATGTTATTTAGTTTTTTATGAGCACATCACATTTCCCTCATTTGAATAAATAATCACATCATATGGACTATCTAGGTGTGGTCACACACTCATTAGTCTATATAAATCTAGGAAAAACATTCATGCTCATAATACTAGAGAAAATTCTGATATTGGTTTAGCTCCAACTAGTGATATGATCAGAAAAATACCCAACCTAACCTGATTACCAAAGTCACTTTTGAATTTTGTAATAATGGTATAAAAATATGATGGTTCTCGTTCTTGGTATCTCTACCAGCTCGTGTAGTGGGAATCAAATATTATCTGTGAAACCCAAGTATATCAAAAGAAAAGTATATGATAATCCATGTGGTATACTTAATGGGGAATCTAGAACACCAAAATACATATCTTTGTATTCATGTTTTTGAAACATGAGCTTATTATATATCACTATATAATAACTCTGCTCATTTTATCCTTAAAAATATACATATCTTATAACACATCATGAAAAACATCAATTAGGTAAAACATAAAGTCATAATTTGAGTGGTCAGTCAATATTACACTTATTGAAATGTATATCAATATATACATATATAAAATCAATGAGAAATAATGTTAGATTATTGATTTCCATTTATATGAAACATTTTATATTTTTCACTCTTTTAAGAATAATTATCAATCACTATATAAGAGAATGTTTATCATATCATATATGAAATACTTCATGATCAAACTTATGATTACTATACTTTTAGAGGGTTTTGTAAAATAATTATATCTATATATAATTTATATTACATATCTAGGTGGCCACATAGTACCCCCCCACACACAATAAACCCTTTAGTGAGTAACATCTATAAATAAATCATGTTTTAATAATGGTGAGATCTAGGATTCATATTCTTAATGTTGAACTCTATGAACATATTCAAACTCTTTAACTTCACAACGTCAAATAATACAATGTAAACTGATTTATCCTATTTAAAACTTTTTATAAATTTAACATCATTATTCATGTAACCTTATTCCAAAAATTTTTTCCCTTGAATTAATGAAACTATTTCCATTATTTTTTATTAAAACATCCTAACTTTATTCAAAATAATGTAAAATTTACTTTAAACAGGAAAATACATTAAAATTTTTTGATACTTACATTATCAAAGTAAATAAATCAAAATATTACATTTCTATTTTATTATCATATTCAAAAAAATATTTAATATATACAATTAAACTTTTTATTTACTATAGACTATTATAACTTGTTATTTGTGAACTTTTATCTTTTATAAGTTCAATAAATACTCCCAGTAGACTCATAAACAATTTATTATTTTCAAAATATTATTCTAAGATTAACAAACCATATTGTGTCTAGGAAATAACTCATATTTCCTTTTTATAGTAATATTTTACAAATAAAATACTATCTTCATATCATATATTTAATTCCATGTGTTTATAGAATCTTATAAAAATAAAATTATTCTTTAAAATATTACACTAATGGGTGGTACGAACACCTTTCCCTAAAATTTCAAACAATGATATGAATAAATACATCATCGTTGAAAAAAATATCCCTTTATCCTTTTCAAAACATGTTATAGAATCCAATGAATCATAAAACATATGTATAAAATTAATCATCTCATTTTCTTTTTAATAAATTTGTGTTAATAAGAAACTTCTCTTATCACATAATAAAAAAGATATGAAAATTCATATGACACTATATACCTAATAATCTAGTAATTACATAAATAAAACCAATTATTTCAATAAAATACATTCCAAACACCTTTTAGGTTCATAGTTTTTTTAATTAGCACAAAAATCACATATTTTAAAACTGATGGAAATTTTCTCACTGTAGAAAAATTCCTCAATCCATTATAAGTCTTCAATATCTCCCAAAAATTCTTCTCATAATATACCCTTCAAAAAAATCATATGTATTAATTTTTTTTAGCATTAATGGAGATGGAAACAAAATAAAGTCGTGAGATCAAATACTCAATATGGGAAAACATAATTGATAAAAATCGACTATCATAAGTGAGTATAATATATGAATATGGGTATAATCATGATACATAAAAAAAATATATACAAAATAATGCATAGATAATAAATCATGTAATATTAATTGGAATTACATGTTACATGAATCAAAAGAGAGTGGAAATATGATTCAACATGAAAGAAGAATAAAACATGATCCATGAAACCTAGGAAAGAATGTTTAATAGTCATACACATATGATTTATTATCACTGTTAACCTAGCTACTGACCAATATGTTGACTTGTAAAATAATGGGTAGGGATAAATTCCATCACACTCATAATTTATAAACCTATATACTTACTTACCTATCCATATATAAAATTATGAGTAGACCAGAAAACCATCATACACATCCTTTCATAACCAAGATACTTGCTAAATTATTACGATAAATATTCTATATAATGATATATAATCCATTAACTAATTCATATTAGTGATATATATGTCACACTCATCTCATATTACATACATTTTTGTGCCACATTAAAATATAAGATTCATCATCTCATAAAGAACCCATAGAAGAAGAATGGGTTTATTTAACCTTTCAAAAACTTCACATAAGTAGGAAATCATTGAATATCAAAAATCTCATTTTAAAAAATAAATAATATAATAATATCATATATATTTTTATCAAAATCTAACTTCATTAATGACAAACAATAGGAGCTAAATATAAGTAAAAATACAAAAGTTTTCACAGAACCATTTAATCATTTTTTTAAAAGATTAATTTTCAATTATATTCAAAATATAGTTTTTTGGTGTGAATGGGAAAGATTTTGAAAACCTATTTATAAAGAGTTCTTAAAAAAATATCATTTAAAGGACATAAATAGTTCAAAAATCAGAAGTGGAAAAACTTTTTATATGTTTTATTTTAAAAGAATCATTAATAATAGAGACATGGAAGAGAAATATTGTTTTAAAAAATGGGAAGTAAAAATTCATTGAAAATATTTACTTATAAAATGAATATTTGACAATTAAACCGTTAAAATGACATAAAATTTATGATAATAAATTTTTCAGTGGATGATAAAACCTTTTATTTTGAAAAGAAGGGGAATTTTTATAAAAAGATTATCAAATAACCTTATTGAGAATCCATAATGTAAAAAATTATATTAAATTTTCCTTTTAAAAATATGTAAAGATATTAGTTATAATAATGTAAAATAATCCAAACTATATTACTAAAAACGGAGTAAGACATTTATATGAAAGAAAATGATGGAAACAGAATCAAAATCCTTTAAAATTAATCAGAAATAATCTTAAAAAATGAATTCTAATGAAACAATATATTAATCAAGGAATAAAACTATGTTTTGGGAAAATATTTTCCCCATAAAGTAAAATAACATCATTATTGGTTATAAATTATCAACCTTGATATATAATAGTGAAATAAGAGTGATTATGACCCATAGAAAATATTTCATTAATGAATACCCCTTAGAATTTTTGTAAATTTTGAATCAAACATCTATGAGATATATAAAATTAAATTGAAGATGAAATATCATTAAGTATAATAAGATAATGATAAAAAAATTAAAATCTTTAATTATTTATGCAATTAAAATAGAATCATATTGTGCAATATAATCAGAACTCATGGGATTCAAATTCGAGACAAATAAAGTATTATGGATTGAAATTTTTTTAATCAAACCCCCTTGAAAGTGATGTCTTGAAATTAAACCTAAAATAACATTATTAAAATATAATTCATTATATTATATCTGAAATAGTAATTATATTAACCACATATTTTAAATTATATTAATAATACCAAATATATCTCAATGAGAGGAATTTTAGATGAAAACTCTTAGATATTTTGATTTTTTTCAGAACCACATTAGAAAAATAACATCAAATAGAACATCAAATATCATGAAGTGTATTAGAATAATTATTCAAAAACATCTATGGGATTTATATACACCAATATAAAGAGATCATGTTGTTTCATAAAAACAATTTCCTAATTAGAGAAAATAGAGATAAGAAAATCTTACGGATTAATAAATATTCTAATAAAAACACTTAAAATATAGAGAGAGATAAAAAAATAAGTCAAAAAACCATGAAAATAAATATAATAAATTATATTAAACATTTAATTTTAAATATAAACACCATTAAAAATAAAATATGTGCATAAAAGAAAATGTGTCTCAAAGAAAGAAATTTAGAGACAAAATGCTTTTATATGTCTGAAATCATTCTGCACTTGCACTCAAAATCAAATATAGTTAAATTAAGTTAATTATATTTATAAATAGTAACATTATTAATATATATTTAATTTATAAGTTATATTAATTATATTTTGGTACTTTTTTTTAATATAGTTTTTGCTTTTGTGGGTTACTTGGGGTTGTTCGGTTAATTTCTTCGCAACACATTCAGTTTGTGGACCATGTTCAAAGGTCTTGTAAAATAGTTTCCTAAAATCTATATTCAACTATTATTATTTTCTATAAAATTATATTAGAACATAATTTATATTTTTATATAGGTTTTCCATCAATGGAGTCAATTTAGAAAAGTTGCATTAATATGACCTTTTAGGGATAAAATTAACAATAACCATTTATTTTTAATATTACTTATAGAATGTATATTATTATCATTAAATAATTTTAATGGTTTATAAAACAAACCTTTTTATAAATTAAATAAATTTTTAATTCAATTCATGTTAGTTTATATGTAAAACAAAATATAAATTTATCTCATGGACGTGGTAGTCTGCACATACACACTAATGACACACCCATTTTCATAGAATGGAAAGAAATTATATAAAAATAATGTAATAATTTTACAATAACTAAAATGTCATAGAAATTATATTATATTATTAAATAACATTTTTTAACCATATTTCAAAGGAGGTTATAAATAACTAAAAGCATCTCTTCATGGGGACAGGAATCCTTGCACACACACTAACATCAATTATCATTTATATTAGTTGATAAAAGAGAGTAAATAACAGTTGCATCATCAATATAATGAAATTTCAACACAATAATTATTATTAGGTTTTCTTTATACTATGTTTATGTTTGGTTATGAAAGTAAATAATAAGAAATAAATATTAAGAAAGAGGTGTTACGTAGGTTGAGAACTTGAACTTCCACTTGATAAAGGACATAGATTTGTGGGACCTAGGATATTTTTTGGTTATATAGGTTATTATGGTATGTAAATGAATTATAAGAGATTAAATATGGGTAGGTTTTCAAAGATATTAAAAAATATTAGTGGATTGTTTCAAGGGTGTATGTGATCCCCCTTTTTAAACTGAATAAGAATGAATTTTCAAAGGAAAAATGTTAAGTAAGGGGTAAAAATGTAATTTCTTGAAGGTTAGGTGATTTTGGTGAAGTAAAGATGGTAATATATGTATGTACTAGTTTAAAACATAAAAAATTATTTCTAGAACATATAATTTTCATGTTAATTTAGGAAAATTCATGAAACCTTAGACTAGTCATTTAAAAACTTATTACACTTAATTAAGTATTAATCGTGTCAATTAATGTATTACTAAAAATATAAGAATATCCTTGTTAACAAATTTTAGTATAATGATGTTTAATTTGGTCTTCATTTAAACTAATTCATTTAAAAAATATGAGGAGATATTTTTTTCAATTAAACACACATAACAGAGATATTTTTTTTAAAATAAAGGTGTTTTTATAAACAGTAATATAATGTATAAGATAATTTTTTAGGAAACTAATTTTCATGATTTTAATCGATTTAATCTAAAAAAGTAACTTTTTTTCTTTAAAATATACCCAAAACATAATTTCACCATGAAAAGTTTTAATTGAAAAATAAATGAAAATTTTTAAATACTAATAAAATTGTTCTTAAGTCCTAAAATATTAAAAATAGAATTTATAAGTTCAAAATAATATTTTATTCTTCTAAATTTTACTCTTAAAATATATATTTGATCAATTATAATATTTTATAAACTTTTATTACTTTCACTTACACTAATAATATGATAAAATTTTTCATTTTAGAAAAAAATGTATTTTTCATTCTTCACATAAAATTTACTATTTTAGAAGAAAAAAAAACATCCTAATATGATTTAATTTTGAGAAACTAAAAAATTAATTTTAACATATCAAATTTTAATTAAAAAGTTTTTTTCCATATATTTTTAAAATAATATAAATAATATAAATAAAACAAATTTTTTTAAAAATGATCTTTTAAATTTTAACTCATATTAATAATTTACTTTATAAGGTAATAACTATCAGTGGTATGACATATTATTGTTTATTATATCTTTATTAAAATTTTCTTGTCAATATTTTCCGGTTTATTTACATTGGGTGTAGTGTGAGATACAAGTTATAGAATATAGTATGCATTTTGAAGGATCAAATATCTTTAGTCATTACATTATATGCCCTTAATTAAATTCTGTATTAACAATTTTAATTATTCCATGCTAATAAAGGTCTGTGGTTGTATTTTTCACATCCTGACCCATCGGGCCATGAGTTGTGACTCTAAATGCCAAACTCCAACATGACAGGTGCTAGAATATAGTGCTGAGTAGGCATATCATACATATATGAGGCCTTAGCCTATGGTTCCTATACACACACACTCACATACATATCCATGTATTCATGCTTAGATAACAATAATTAAAACAAAAAAATCATGCAAACATTTATCCCATGATCAAAGTATAACGGAGTACTAAAAGTGTCAAGAGTGAAAAATAAAAGCCCACTAAAACCTGAAAAAGAGTGTATCCTTTTATAAAAGAGGGGACTTCTATCAAATTCAACTTCCAAAAATCTCATCAGCCAAGTACCGACAAACACCTTAGACTGTCTTGATCACTATGCTCCGCTCAATCTATGTCCTCCTAGGACATCGTTGAAAGGATTGTTTTATGCATAATAAACAAGATTTTTGGGAAAATATCATATACGGATGAGTATAAAAATACCTAGTAGGTTCCCTAAAACCTTAGAATATAATAGAGAAAATGAAATGAAAAATTCTACTCAACCTAGCTAGAGGAGGAAACACAAATGGGAGAGAAACTCCATATTTAACTCTCTTCAGATATACAAGGCTAGTATTATCAAAATAAATGGTATGTCAATAAAGATACATGACATCACCACAAGGTATCCCAAAAAACACCTAGATATACTCATCTCATAATACAAGTTTCTTAAGGTCCCAACCTCCCATCCATCCATAGGATTATACTCGAGGCCCAAAGGTAACTCTAGTCCATGATCAAAAAATTATTAATCCCTTTCATCCCAAATGGTTCTCATACATTAGATAATATCGATCAAGAATATGTCTTTAGCTCAAACTATAGTTCCCAACACCATAGGTCCTATCACAGATCACTTTCATCCAGCACAAGTTCAAGGGAACCTAATTGAATAGGCCCACTCCTCGCCCCTACACATAGTGGAGGGAGAACTACCCAAGACCATGCACTATGTGCATCCTCTCTAAAGATAGGTAAAAGAGGTACTCACACCTCCCAACTTCCCTATATCCAAGGGAGTATTAAATCCTAATCACCCAATGAAACCTCTATAAAACTCATAGTGAGGGGCTCGTACCTTACATAATCTAGGTAATACTAACTCCAAACATGGTGTCACACATAACAAGTGGAGGGGACCAATCCTCTTAACTTCCCTCCATAACCAAGGGATCTCCAAATCTAGTGGAGGTCATACTCCTTACTATTACACAAAAATGAGGAGGTGCCCCCACATAGATAGAGGACCTACACCCTATGTAAACGGTAGTTCCAACTCTACCTATATGATCAAAATGGGGGACCCATATCCCGAAATGGAAGGGGAGTTCAAACCTAGGAATAGAGGACCAACACCTTGGTCAAACAGGGGAGTACCAACTTTTCCATAACATTGTGTATGGAGGACCCGCACCCTAGTACGATAGGGGAGTAGCAACTCCCTGGATAGAGGATCTGCACCTTGACACCTCAGGAGAGTAATGAATATCTTCACAATGAGTATGGAGGTCTTGCACCCTAATACGACAGGGTATTTCCATCTACAACTACATAAATTAAATGACATACCCATACCCTAGTCTAACAAGGGAGTTCCATCCTCGGGCGAACTAATCCATGAGTAGAGGACCCACGTCCATTATTGGGGGGTTATGTATCTTCTTTCTTAAAGAGTCTATGGGGACCCACATCCTCAGAGGATAAGGAAGTGTGTTAACCCTGACATCTCTTCAATGATCCACCTTGATCACTTAGCACAATTTACCACTATTAATGTGGTTTCTTTCTAGAATTAAACAATTTAATATCTCAAATATACCATGATGTATACCACTTATGTTTATTAAGAATACCGTTTAGTATAGGCTACTCATAGGCCTATATCTGAACCACAAATAAAGAGATATGTTTGGAAGAAGTTTCCAATAATAGTAAATAGTGTGTATTGGGGTTCACATGTAGTGTGACCCCACCTAAAAACCTAGACATGTCCTATTCTATAGAGCTTGTCCAACCATGTAAGATTACATGGTGTGTACATGTAGTACACAATCTGTATCACCTCACCCAGGCCCCTGGTCATGCCTTTATCCACACAGATCTGCCATCCATATCTCCAACATAACTTACACAATTGTTATAAGATGTGTTCTAGCTAACCTATCACTTTCTTGTGTCCTCAAACCAATCCCGTGTATGGTACCATGTTCTTGTGTCTCTTGGTCATGCATTTCCACCTGGTTATGTCCCTTTACATCGCATATCTAGCAATGTACCTCAACCAAAAAACCATGGGCTTATTACGTGGTATATAAACGTAGAACACTTCATGTAGTACCAAAAGATCATATTTCTTGAATGAGAAGAACACATGGTGTGTTCCCCTGCACTTCATGTTGTGTGACTGGGAATTCTGAATGTGATTCCCCTTTGAGCAGCCTGAAATACCCCGATTTCCACAAAAACCCATAGATCTTCCCCCAATAGATCTCTTGCAGCCATCCAAGAGAACTAAAAAATTAGAAAAACAAATAAAATTGGAGATCGATACGTAAAACTCAAATCCACATACCAAATGGTGAAACTTAAAAACTTTGTGTGCACATAAATACTCTAATTCCACTACACTATGATCTTGGATTGGTCACCATCAAGATCGAATATTGTAAGAGCCTCATCTTCTTGGTTTTGCCTTGGTTTGTTCATCACTCAAATATGATATCATAATATTCATTTTCTATGTGTGATAAGTTTAGTGGGATTTTAGTTTATTTAAATAAACTAATATCAATATCTTTCCTTCCAACATACTCCCGACCAACCACCTGATGCTGGAATGTTTTATGCCGTTCTTAGGGTAAACACCAGATTTTGAACCCAACTACGGTCTCAGATTTCTAATATGGGACTCTTATCATGTGTTATTATAAGTTTAAAAAGATACCTTATGTGTATGATAAAATATTTTTAATATTTTTAATATCACCACACTAAGGCTCCCTGGACCCATGATGTCCATGCCAACTCAGATGTTGGCATCAGAAATATTCCCTGAAATATTAAAAAGTCCTACATTGAAAAACCCTAGTCACTACACTCTCTCCAACATATGGATTTTCATCCCCGAAAATAAAATGACTACACCAAAATAAAACCTATGCTTTCAAATAGATCTTCCACTCGAGTGAGCTCATGAGAGGGTTCTCATGATATCAATAAACATACACTCATGTGATCCTAAAATTCCAAACCATACCCAAATTCCTTCTCAAAATAGGTCAACATCATTCAAATAAGCGTTCCTATATATATCCTCAGTTGTGATTGGTGGAAACACTTAGAACCCTGTACATTTATAGTCATAGAGTCTTGTGGTACACCACCTCCCTAATCTGATATAGATACTAACATAACCCAATATCCCTCACCTACCCCTATATGAACTACAACATGCCATCCTCAAATTTCTCTCATAGAACTCTTATTATGAGAACAAGAGGATATAAAATTACAAGATAGTGTTTCCCAAGTTTAAACATTGGGTCTTACAAGGACCTATGTTTGAAAACCTCAAACTACACAACTATAGCAGAAAATTAGAATCTCTTAGAAGAATTGCTCCATGGGTCATATTATCCATATTATAAAATTTGATTGTATCTTCCAACACATGATCTCATCTTTTTTGGAATAGGATCACTCCAAAATAAAGGAGTAACTCCATCCCAAAATCCATAAACATTTCCACACCCACTAGCGGCATACCAACTGAGCACAGATGGTCTGGAACAAATCCATAATAAGAAAACACCGTAGGGTCTCACTCTACCTCTATAGAAAGGTTACATATGTGAAACTCCTCTCTTAATTAAGATCACACTATCTATATAAGTGTGTATCCAATGATCCTCTCTATAGAAACCTCTATTATAATTGTTTATCATAAAGACTCCACTAAAAATGATACAGCCTACTCCAACACACACCAATATATAATGCCACCTGAACACAATTAAAAGGGTCTCATCTTACACACCTCAACACTACATACAATTGGTGGAACTAAATCACCCACATAATTTTAATCATTGCTCAATAATGAATCTTGGGGGGAGCATCCCTCTTTCTCATGAGTCCAAAGATACATCAAACAGTGCCAACATAGGGCTCTACTAAGTCCCTACTTTACCTAGGATAATCCTCAAGGAATAAGTTGAAATAATATAGTGTATCGCAATAGTTTCTAATAATAAAACTGTAAAAGTAGAAAGAGAACATAGAATACCTTTAATCATCATTGAATCCTACAGGTCATAGGGATGAACATCTTGCAACTTCCCTTGATGTCACCCTTCGGCTCCCGAAGCATTTGACGGACCACCTGTGGGTGGTTCTGAAAATATATTGAATTTTATTCCACCTATATCTTATCCCCTTAATCCTATTCCAATTTCTCCATCATGTAGAAATTAATGCTCCAAATTATACCTCTTCCAAGTAGGTCTATAAACAATCAACTGCTCAATAGCATGGTGATTCAAAAAATCTTATTCAAGATGTCCCATACATCAAAAGCTTAACCCCACCTATGTTGCAACTAACCTAATCATAAGATACAATCCTAAACTACATGACCACATATCTATGTCTGTTCATAAATTTCCTCATGCACCATGATCTTTTTAACTATCATCTTCTAGCTACAACAGACGTCACAGCCTCATGATGATCATTGCTGACTCTAAACACCTGACCCACATCTAGGAAGATCTCTACCACTATATTTTTTTCCAATACATCCATGTAAGAGGGAAGGCCCACAGATACAAAATCTACTCAGATGACTCTGTGGAGTCCCTTATAGAAGGTATTTTCCAAGAAAAATGGATCTCAGACCATATCTAAGGAGTGCCATAAATGGTCTATAAACCTCGTTGAGTACTCTTTCAGGGACATGATTCCCTTCCAAAGCTACTGAAGCTCCAAGATATGCACCTATATTAAAGTGGTAGTATAAAAATATTTCTTGGAGATCTGTTAAAACTTCTTCCAAGTGGTCGTCATCTCATTATAGATCTGTGTCATCAAACTCCACCATCTCCCTACCAATCTGTATAGAAGACACATTCTCGGACCTAAATATGATCAGGAGGTGGCCTCATAAGACATAAAACATCTGTGACTACCTCAATACAGTCATCATTTATCTAGGGTTCTTGATCACTCTGATACCAAGGAGGTATTTTCATCTAAAACTCATAAAGTGAACTCATGCACCACACATCCTCGACCTAAGCTACCAGCATAACCTGATGCTCAATGAGTGGTGATATAACTAGAATACCACTCATAGGTAATACCTCATGCCTTGTGACATACACTATAGCCTCATCACTGGGCATATTATCATCACAATCCCTCTATGGAATCTTATATGGCTTTAATCGTAATAGAATACTAAAATAAAATGAAGACCCGACGTGGTAAAATATTATATATGGGGATCTAAGTCAGGAAGGATATGAAAACCATAACCCAATAATATATAATTCATGTACCAAAACTTCCCTAAAATCAGTTCCAAAATGTACTAAGTCAATATTAAGTTTATGAGATTCCTAGTGCATGGATTTGTCGGCCTCTACATAGACATTGGAGGCTCTAACCTAAAATCCAAAATCGAAACACCTTAACGTTTTCACCATAAATCCCAAACCCAATGCACTATTAGATAATATCTAGAGTATAATCCCAATTTATAACCCACTCTAATACCACAATGTAACGACCTGACACACTGGGGCCCAAGCCACAATTCCACAATCCCACCTCCAATATGACAAGGGCTAGCATCCCACATCAAGTATGCAAATCAAACATGTGGTAAGCCTTATGTTATGGTACCTATACACACACACACACACACACACACAAATACATCTCCATGAAACAGTGAAAATATAATAATAATTGAAACCAAAAATGCATGCATACATATATCCCACAATTAGAGTACATAAAAATTACTCAAATCATAATAAGGTAAAAATAAAATCACACCAAAAATTGTAAATGTGTCCAACCTAATCAGAATAAGGGGAATATTATCAAATGAAATCTCTATAAATATCTTAGGCCATGTATTAGTAAGAACCTCATATTGTCTATCCCACTAATCTCCACTAGGTTAGGGTCTTCTTGGGACTCTGCAAAAATTCATGTTGTCATCACAAGACATGACATGATCAAGGACATAATGTGTAGGGTTGATTATAACAATACCCAATCAGCACCCCAAAAACCCAATATAAAATAGATAAATTAAAAGGAAATAGTCTAGTCAACCTAGACCTAGGAGGAAACTTAAACAAGAGAGAAGCTTCATCTCAACCACTCCTTGATTATACATGTCTTGTCAGATCTAACCAAACAGTGTGTCAATCAAGATATGTGAAATAACCACAAGTTAAACCAGAAAAAACCTAGATATACTTTTCTTATAATCTAAGTCTATTGAGGTCCTAACCACACAGCCAGCCATATAATTTTAATCGAGGCCCAAAGGTAACACTCATACAGGAGAACACACTTCACGATCCCCACTATGCCAGATAGTTCTTATCTAAGATATACACTCCATAAGAAATAGATCTCCAGGGCCAAATATATTTCCTAGGAAAAAAGGTCCTATCACTGCTAAATTTCACCCCACCCAAGTTCAAGGGAACCCAAGTAGAGGATCCCACCCCTCATCACTACACATAGTTGACAGAGAACTACTCCCGTCCATACACCACATGCATCCTATCTGAAGAGAGAGTAAGGAGGGTCCCACACCTCACCACTATCCCACTACTGAGGGAGTACTAACTCTTAATCAACCTATGAGACCTTTTTAAAACATATAGGTAAAGGCCCTCACATCACCGTGTCGAGTAAGAACTAAATCCAAACTAGGTGTCAGGCATAACAAGTGGAGTGGACTACTCCTTGTAACTACACTCCATAACCGATGGATCTCCATATCTAGTGGGGGACCCTCTTCCCCATTGTTACTCAAATATGGGGGAGTACCATTCCATAGATAGAGGACCCACACCCTATGTAAAAAGGATTTTCAACTCTACCTTAATGATCACAATGGGGTACCTACATCATAACATGACAGGGTAGTTCCAACCCCAAAATAGTGTACCCAAACCATGGTACAATTGGAGAGTGCCAACTATGCCATAATATCATGTATAGAGTATCTACATCCTAGTACGATAGGTGAGTTTCAAATCCATGGATATAAAAGGTGTTCCTTGACACCTCAGGTGAGTAATGACTATATTTTCACAAGGAGTATAGAGTTTTATTTTCCCGATACGACATGGGAGCTCCATTTCAAACTGCATGAATGATATAGGGGACCCGCACCCTGGTCTAACCTGGGAGTACTAACCTATGGAAAAATACTTTGTGTGTGGAGGACCCACGTACACTATGGGGGGGGGGGGGGTTGTATCTACTAGTATAAAGATTATTGGGGGACCCTCATCCTAATATTATAGGGATCTGTGTTGACCCTAACATATCTCTAGTGATCCATCCTGATCACTTCCCGTGATTTAGCACTACTAATGCAATGTCATTATTGAATCACTCTATATCATATCCCAAAACCCCTATTAAGGATACCTTCATGTTTAACAAGAAACATTTATTAGGATAGCATACTCCCAAGACTGAATCTGAGCACCACATAAGGGGATATTCTAGCTGGAAGTTTCCATGAGTAGTACATGGAATGCACTGGGGTTCGAACGGTGTATGACCCCACCTGAACACATATATGTGTCTTATTATTTATATATTTACTATATATGTGATCGTACATGATGTGTACATGTCATACATGGAGTGTATCACCTCACAGAAGCCCTTGGTTGTGATGTTGTCCACACGACTCAGCAAGACGTGTATCCAACACTGAGTGTACCCTTCATGAACAGTGTGTTCTAGCTAACTGGCCTTTTGGTTTTGTCCTCATACTATTCCCATGTACAACACCGTGTTCCCATGCCTCCCAGTTGTGTACTTCAATATATCCAAGTCCCTTGACGTGGAATATTTGGTCTTGTCCCTGTCCACATAACATGGGATTACTACACAACCTGTAACCCTGGTACAAGGAATGTAGTCCTAAAAGTAAATATTCCCTAAACAAGAAGAATGAATGAAATTTTCCCCATCACTATAGAATGTGTGATTAAGAATTTCAAATTGGAATCGCCTATGAGTCACCTGAAACACCCTGGTTCCCAAAAAAACTTATAGATTTACCCCCAAGGGACCTCTAGCAGTCATATAAAGGTTCTAAAACCGTAAAAAATGCATCAAATGGGGGATATAGAATTAAAAATATAATTCTCCTACCTCATGGAAAAATTACAATTCTTCGGGTGCAGATCTACACATTGAAGCTGGTGCACTATAATCTGAGGGTGATCACCTTCGAGATTGAAGATCAGCGGTGCCTCCCATCTTTGGTTTGACCTCAGTTCATCCTCCTATCAATGGGGATCTCCACATATAACTTTTTTAAGGATGAGAAGGGGGTAGGAAAGAATATTATATTATTTTAATAGACTAATATCATCAAATAAACTTATAACACACCCCTAATTGTGCACCAAATGTTGAAAAACATCATCACATTCCTTAGATAAAAACCACATATAAACTCAACCGAAGTGTTAGATTTCTTATTTAGGACTCAACTTAGGATTTATTCTACATTTTTAAAGAAACTGTGTACATGTGATAAAATTTATTTAGTACTTTTAATATCACCACACCAAGGCTCCCTGAGCCCCTGATTTATGCACCAACTCAAAGCCTATCTTTAGAAATATTATTAATAATATTCCAATGCCTTAAACAGAAAAAGATGAGTCACTAAATTATTATTAATATATTTACTATTTTTCATGAAACATACAATAAAATATCTACCTTACTATCTTAATCCAGACCAACACACTCATATTTCCTAAAAATCATTTATTATTTATACCATAATCTTATATTATCCAAAGTATACCTTACCCAAAAAACCCAAGTCTCTCAGTCATAAAACAACTATTAATTCTCTTATTCATTAAAAAATATTGATATCATTAATACTAAAATGGTATTTTCTTGTATTTCATCAAATCAATAACTAGAAAACATATAACATAATCCCAAAATAGTGATTAACTTCACACAAATATCATTAATTCTCTCAAAAAAAATTTATAATATACCAAAATGCCATTGATACGTATCACTTCAATAATTGAAGTATCTAAGAGAATCAATATTTAATTTAAATTTGGATTTCAACCTCATTACTTAAGGTAACCCTAGAAAACTAACATTTCCATTATAATATACATATAATAATATTCATATATTTATGTATGATCACTTGTTAGGTTATAATACATAGTGTTTTTAGGATAAATTTCATTTTAAGCTTCATTTTTTTTGTTTCAACCAAATACTAAAACTATAAAGGTTATGATAATATTCAATATAATCAGTGTATATTAATATGATATCTAAATCCTAACATGTATTCTATAATGAAACCTTAATTTAATCCTGTGATAATTTCATTTAAACTATGTCATTCTCAGTTAATTCTATAACTCTCTTGGTTTTACCTTCGTTACTTCATGTTTTGTTTCCTCATAATTCTTGACATACCCCAAAAAATGTAATTAGGATATAAATCTATAATAATGGTTCATAAATAGTATGAAATTAACCAAAGTATATACCTTAAGAGTATAAAACCCGATGTACAGTTAGAAATAATTTTCATGCACCAGTTAAAGATCGAGTTAAAAAAAATTCACCCTTTTGGTAATATTACCCCTAGGTACAACTGTTCCATAGCATGCATCTACGTTTAGTATCCATATAGGGGTTCCATTTCATATAAGACCACACAATATACATTTTACCCACACTTTAAGATTATATTCTATACATAGTTCTATTCCTCAGGTTATCACTAATGTTCTCATAAACTAATCCCTAAAATATTTAATATTACCTCACCCAACCAAACAGGTTATCTACACCATCTATTTTAGGGTAATCCTTAAATTATCAAACTATGATGACATTTCAAACTCCAAAATTTTCATCAAATGATACCATCTGAATATGTATTATCATATGAAACTAATCTAACAAAAAATAAGAATCCATGGAACAAATATTCATGTAATTTCACGAATTAACGAAAATATTTCCATACAATACATTCCCATGACCTTTTAGTGATAGAGTTTTATAGAATTGGTACACAACTCATATCATTTCCAACTATTGTACATTTTTTCACTATAAAAAAATTCTTAATACGAACAAGTATCTAATATCACCAACAAATTATTATTATAAGATAACCTTATAGACACATCTTATGTTTTTATTTTATGTATACCATAGGGAAATGGAAGAATAAGAAATATGTGTGCTTAGATTTTATATAAGGGTAAATATACATGATAACAATTGAATATCACAAGTGAGAATAATAGTAGAATAACTATATAATCAAGATATATAATAAAATAAATAAAAAATATTATATAATAAATCATGTCATGTATCTTTTTAAAAAATACCACATTAATAAAAAGGGTTTTAAAACATGATCCAAAAACATGAAGCATAATACATGATCCATCGAACATAGGAGGGAAAGTGTCATAATCAAATAAAAAATATTTTTTATCTTTTATGAACCTAGCTACATACAAGATTATTTACTCATAAAATAACAATTAGAGCTAAACATCCTCAAAATCTGCCCTTATGAACCTATATACTTTTTAACTTTTTGGAAAATTAAATTGGAAGTATATTTAAATGCCATCACACTCACCCTCCGAGAACCTAGCAGCTCACTATCCCATTCTCATGTAATTTATATCTCATTCGATATAATCCTTTTACTAATTCATTTATGGATATATAGGTCCCAAATATATCATAATGAAAACATTTTTTCTACTTGGAAATAAAACATTCATAATATTTTAAAGAACCTGGGGAAAAATAATGGAATTCTTTATCCTTTCAAAATTCACAAAACATGAATTTTAGAAATCATAGAATATAAAAACTATCATTTTGAAACGTAAATTATATCTTATTATCATATATAGGGTGATGAAAATATTACATCCGGAAAGATAATCCTTGGATGGTGAATAGAAGTAAAAATACAAATGTTTTCCAAAAGACCATTTAATTACTATTATAAAAGATGAAGTGTAAATTAAAATCAAAATAATTTTTTAGTGGAAAGAGAAATTTTTTGAAAACATTATTATAAATATATCCTAATAATATTTTATTAAAGAGGAACATAATTTAAAAATGATAACTGTAAATTCTTAGGAAACATTTACTTTTTAAAGAATCATAAAAAGTGAAGATGTGAGAAAGACATAATGTTTTCAAAATGGGGGAGGAAAAATACATAAAATTTTTTAAATTTAAAAAGACTTTTTAATAAAATTACCCTGGAAAATAAATAAATGTTATCAATAGATAATATGTATTGGGTAATAAAAAATTTTATTTTGAAAGGATGGAATTTTTTTAACATTTTAAAATAACCTTGTTGAAAATTCACGTCGTTAAAAAAGTATATTAAATTTTATTTTTATAAAAGGGTAAATATAATTATTATAATCATATAAAAAAATCCATAATTGATTTTCAAAAAATATATGAATACATTGTAATGAATGAAAATAATTTTTATTAAATAAAAATACATTAAAAGAAACCAGAAATATTCATAATAAATGGTATTTTATGAAATAGTATAATAATCAATGGGAAATGTTTTTTGTGAAACATAATTTTAACTAGAAAATAAAATAGTATAATTAAATGTTATAATAGAGAAATCTTTAAATATAAAAATCAAAGAAGAGTTATTATGACCAAAGGAAAATATTTGTGCATGAAACCACCTTACAGATATTGTGACTTTTGAATCATAACCCCATTATAGGTATACCATTAAATATAACATTGAATATCATTATGTATAAATGGAACATGAAAAAAATTAAAATAGTTTTTTATTTGCACCATTTAATAGGAAAAACAGTGTGTAAATTATATATGACTTAATGGTTCAAGTTTGAGACAACGAATCCCATAAAGCTTAAGTAACATTGTAGTGAAAACCCCTTAGAAGAGTGGAATTTTAATTTATCTTAAAATGACATGAATAAAATAAAATTCATGATATGACATATCAAATTGGTATTATATACACAACATAAATAAAATTAAGTGAATGATACCAAAAAAATCTTCTCAGAGAATAATTGAAGACAAAAACCATTAAAACATTTGATGTTTTTGATTCAAACCCCCACGAGAGAAATATGATTGAATAAAAAATTAAATATCAGAAAATATAATATAATATTTATTCAAAATAATAATAATGTGAATTAGATAAAACATTCCAAATAAATCCTAGTTTATAAATACAAATATGTTTTAGTTGGTGAAAATTGTGATAAGAATCTCTTACAGCTTATGAAACATTCTAGAAACCCCATTGAGAGATAGAGAGAGACTGAGATATATAAAGTGAAGTTAAAGTACCATGAATAAATAAAATATATGATATTAAACATAAAATTGTCACTATACACACCATTTAAAATATATTAGGTGATGAAAATAAAATGTGTGTCAAAGAAAGAATGTTTAAGACAAAACCCTTGAAAGGGTTTGAAAGAATTATAAACATACACTTGAATTACTAAATAATTAAAGTATGTTCATTATATATATAAAATATATAATTTTTCATATATATTTAATTTCATAAGGTCTATTTATTATATTTTGGTACTTTTTTTTAGTATAGTTCTTGTTTATGTTGTTCACTCGGGGTTGTTCGATTAATTTCTTTGAAATATGTTCTGTTTGATGAGAACGATCAATGGTGTTTGAAAATAGTTTCATAATATCAATAATTTAATATTATTATGTCATTTAATATTACATTGGAATATAATTTATATAGTTAAATAGGTTCTCTATGATAGACTCAATTCAAAACATATACATTAATGTCCTTCAACAACTAAATTTAATATAATTGTTTATTGTTAATATTACTTATGTAATGTATGATATTGACATTAAAAAGTGTTAATGGAATATTAAATAATCATTTTATACATTAAATACATGTTTTAATTATATTCATGTTAGTTTCTATATAAAAATAAGTAGAAACATCATCTGATGGAGGTTGTAGTCAACAAGTGTACAGGAACAACGTTCCTATAATCATAGAATAAAAAAAGTAGATAATAAAGAATATTATCATCTAGGAAGCATTAAAATTTTATAAATATAATATTAACTTATTAAATAAACTTTTTTAACTAGATAAAAATGATGGTGATGAAAAATCAAAAACATCACAGTATGGAGGCGGTAATCTGTGCACACACACTAACAATGATTATTGTTTTTCTTAATTGACGGAAGAGAATAAATAATGTATGTAACATTACCATAATAACATATAAAAACTAATTATTATGATTTTATTATTATATTTTCATTATGGCTGGTTTATAAAGTAAATAATAAGAAAGAAACATTAAGAGAGTTGTGTTACCTAGATTGAGAACATTAACTTCATCATAATGAAGGCATTATAATTGAGGGACTTATGATATTTTTAGGTGACCAGGGTAATTAATAAACTCAAATGTATTCATGGAGAGTATATTTGGGTATGTTTCATGGAAATTTTTAAATATAAGTGGGTTATTGAAATAGTTGATATAACCCTCATTTTATAGGTGAAAAGGAGGGACTTTTACATGTAAAAGAATCTTAAATAAGGGGTAAGAATGGAATGGCATGATAGTTAGGTGAGATATGTGAATTAAAGTTTTTAATATATATAGTAAGTTCTTTAAAACCAAAAATCTTATTTCTATAAGGTATAATTTTAATGTTAATTTTAATTTTTTTTGAGCCACTATAGATTATTCATTTCAACACTTATACTCTTAATTAGATATTAATAATGTCAATTATTTTCTTACTAAGAATATAGGTAGACCCTTATTACCAAATTTAAACAATTTTATTTTGAATTTATTCTCTGTTTAACCAAATTTTGTTCACATATTTTATAAAATATGATTTTAAATTAAATGTTTACAAGACATAAAAAATAAAATAAAAGAATATTTTTCTACATTAAACTTATGTATAAGAAAAAAAATTAATGGTTACTAATTTTTTATGATAGTAATTGATTTATTATAAAGAAATTAAAATTTATTTTCCTTTAAAATAAAACCAAAATATAATTTCACAATTAAAAGGATTAATTAGTAGTATTAAATGAAAGAGTTTTAAAATTATAACAAGATATTTCTTATATATTAAAATATTAAAAAAAATATGGTAAAAATAATATTTTAGAGTTCATAATTATACCATTAAAATATATATAGTTTTTATTAATTAAAATATTGAATAAAATTTTAGTATTACATACCACTACCATCTTTCATGTGCTTCTATCTCAGGATTTTTATCATCAATTGTTTAGATCTTGTTTTGGGTTGTTTTTGGTGTTTTTGTTTTGACATTTTTGGATGTTTTAGGGATATGCATTGTTGGAGAACTATATGGGATAACCATGAGGGTTTTCATAGGAAACCATCTTCCATTTTATGAGGTTCTGGAGGGGGCACATGATTAGTGAAAAGCATTTAGCCCCCCCCCCCCTAAATCATATAGCTTGGGATAGTGGTGCGCACAGTCTCCAACAAGTGCGTCCAAATCATCAACCCTATTTCCAATTTCCATGTAGGGAGATCTTTTTTGGATTATTATTTTTATTACCATGTTTACTAACCATGTGACATTCTAAATAATCCAATTAAGGTTACATGGTTAGGATCATGGTTTTCTTTAACCATACATCCTAACCTCGGAAACCATGTGATGTAATTTTTAATTCCTAAAAATTATCATGAAGGACCCGAATAACACTTTATAAATTCAAAAAAAAAACTCATAATTGAACCTAATTTGACCCTTTGGATTTTTAAGGCTCTCTATCCTCCTTCCAAATTTTTCTTCTTAAATCTATGTTTTGTTGGATGTGATCGATCCCACTCTTGTAAGTGTAATGTCTTGATTTCTAATTCTCTATTATCCCCTTAAATCCTTCATTTAAAGTGATGTATACTTGTGTTGTTGAAATATCTAGACTTTTATTTGATGAATTTGAATAATAGGTATTCCCCTTTAATATTCATCACCTTATAATATCCATTAGAGGATCCCCTTTTAGGTGATTTATTTATTATTTAACTAAAGGTAGGTTGTTCCATAAGGATTTTACGTAAATTTGATAACATGAATCGAAATTCATTTTAAATTTATTTCCATGAATTTTTAATAATTAATGTTTTATTTAAAAAAAGAATGAATTTTTTGAATAAAACCATTTTCAAAGTAATTTTAAAAAATGGGTGGATTTTTAGAAAATAGGGGTTCAAATATGAAAAGATGGATTGAAATGAGAAATAATTTAAAGATTATCTATTATAAAAATGGATTCAAATTTATGTTTATTTGGAAAGGAATGAAATGTATAAAAAAATAATTTGGTTTTGATATTGAAATGGAATGCTAAAAAATTAAATTGGGTATTAGATCTATTAATAGTGATTTAAATTAAAAATAATGATTTTTATATGATTTATTATTTCATTTATTGAAATAATATGTGAGCCTGAGTAGTAAGTGGTTGATTAGGAAGAGAATGTTGGGTCTCCGACCCCTAGAAATAGATTTACGATGAAAACTCTAACTAAACAAACTTAAACATTATTTTTCCTAATGGGTTGTTGATTGATTATTTCATGATGACCTGATCCCTAGGGATATGTGCACATATTGAGATTTGATTAATTTACTAACTAGTTTGAGGATCCTACATCCAGAAACTAATTAAATCTAGGGAATATGACCATAGTGATTTACTTTGAAATGACTATCTCATGTCAGTTTTTGTGGATTATTTTATTAATTCCCTTTGATTTCTTAAAAATGTTCATTTAATCTTATTTTTTATATACATTCCATAAATTTGACATCAAACATTATTTTTCTGAAAATGTGAAAATTTTATTCCATGGTTTACATTTATTTGAACTGAATAATAAATGGTTTATTTATTATAGAATTTATTTTAGGGAATTTAGTTAAATACTACATGTCAATTTTTGTCAAAATCATATTTATTCCTCAATGAATTTAAATATTATGTTATTTCAGGTCCAAGAACTGAAAATGTTCCACTTGTAACTGGTCATTGTTCTTGATTCATGGGACCTTGGGTGATAGTGATGATAAGTGGAGTTGCAATCCAATTGTTTTATGGAGATTATGATTTTTCATCATTAAAGATATTGTGTATTCTATTTGAATAATGTATCATTTTTTGGATATATATATATATATATATTTATTTATTATTTTGGTACATTCTTACTTTATGAGTGTTTTGAATACTGATAATTTATTGATTGATATTTCATTATTCTATATCATTTGTTTTTTATGGGGTAAAATCATTCCCTATAACTATTTAATGATTCATTGATGCTAATCACAAGCCCATGAGGATCTGGAATGACCTTTAGAACATGTCAGTGCCGACTTAGGTACATGTGTACTAGGTTATTTGAATTTTTTCATGAAAAAATGGTATCAAAGGGTAATTATCTTCTTTTATTGATGTAATTATGTGTTCATGGATTTCCCAATATATTTGAGGTAGGGTTTTTAAAACATAAGGGGTATTTTATGACCAATTTTCTAGAAAGATATCGTAGTAGAAAGCATTGACTCAAAATGTGTGTTTTGGAAAATGATCCTTGAGGAATAAATTGATTTTATTAGTCTTTCCCCAAACATGATCATAGTATTTTAAACGACCAAAAAATCTAAATTATATATATTAAAACTGATATTTCTAAATATCTTGACTGAGTTCATTATCAGAGTATCTTTTATAATTTTTTCATGTTTCATGTTGATTTTTGGTAGCAGAATACCCCCAATAATGAATTTAAGCATACATCATGAGGGATATCTTGATGAACCATAGAAAAAGGACCCTCTAGTTAATTAGAACCTTTTTGAGATAGTGGTGTGTACGGTCCAAGATGTAGGACAAGTAACGACACATGTTTATATTTAGGATCCAATAATGAAACCTAGAAGGGATGAATATAGAGATCATGATCAGTAGTTTCTTTAAAGAGAACCACCATATTTTCATGGCATGAACAATCTTTAAGAGGTAGAGGATTGGGTAAAAAATAATGATCTTATTTTTTTGAGTTTATGAAGAGACTCAGTGAAATAAAGGTGAAATTTACTACCTTTATTCATTAAGTGGATAGAAAGAAGTGGTGGTGTTCAATGGTTATGGATAAGAAACATGAAGGATTGGAGTGGAATTAATTTAGAAATATTTTCAAAGAGATGTTTTATCTATAAATGATTATTTTGGAAAAGTTCTATTGAATTTATCATCCTAAAAAATGGAGATATAACCATGAATTAGAATGTAAACCACATTAAGAAAATTCTTCATTTTTCTCTTAAGGTATTATTAAATTAGAAGCTAAAGGATTGAATATTAGAGATGGGTATTCTATATGATATATGATATCCTATTTTAATGTTGAATCTCACCACTTATGTGGATGTTATGCATAAATATTTGATGGATATGATTGACCTATATAGTAATTCATGGTTAGAATGAGTTACTACTACTTCTACTGTAACTTTTTTTAGTTACTATAATGGAAATTGGAATTGGTTTGAGTATTATATAGAATCATGATATATAGAACTATATAAACAATCTTTTGTGTATGGAAAAGTCCCTTTAAATTTTTTATAATGTGAAATGATCATGTATTTGATGCATTTTTTGTACCAAAAAACCAAATATTTATAGTTCATGTGGTTTCTAAGACCACATATAAAAGTTTTTCTTGTATTGTTTTACCTATTCAATGTAATGGGATCATCATCACCTAATGGTATTGTATTTTATTCAAATGATTTATGAAAAATGGGTTTCCATCCACATGCATCCAGAACGAAGACTCTTTGGGTAGTGGAAGAGTCTCCAGAGGAAGCTGATGTGGGTCTAGTGATAGTGAGAGATACCGTGAAAATAGTTTCAACTTTATTAACTACTATATTTGATATTGATTCATATAATTATTTTCTATGGACTCAAATTATGATTCAGGTAAAGATTCCCACAGATCTTATGTTTTATGTGATTGATATTTCTGCACCCCACAAAATGGAGAGATAGTAGAGTCTCAAAATCCCCTCTTATGCCTTATCTTTATCAGATATCAAGAGATCATATTATTTTATGGTTATTGATATAAATCCTCTTAATTTAATTATCATGATGGAATGGATTATTTCCCAAATATCCCAAATTTACTTTTATCTTTTTTGGGTCTTCTTTAAAATCCTCAATGGGGTTTGTCATTTTTTCCAAGGAGAATGGGATATGAGGTTGAGTAGATTCGGAGCACATCTTCCATATTTGGGCAGTGTCAAATATGTGTTTTCTCTTGACTTAGAGTAGAAATATCTTAGTTATATTCTTACATAAATGGTAGTACATTTTAACAATTTGTTTCTATTTTACTTTTCTGGTTTTCTGTTAATAAGGGAGATAAATTATAATATTGACATAGTACGAGGTTCCCATCCTATTTTTATTCCCTCTTAACATATGGAACCAAGTTAATTGAATGAGTTAAATGATCAATTGGAAGAAAGTTTAGATAAATTACTCATTTACTTGAGTGTGTCTTCTTGGTTGGTGTTTGTGTTTTTTTTTTAAATAAATATGATAGAACATTTTTCTTTTACATTTATTACTGAAAACTCAATCGAAAAATGGAAAAAAAAAATTCATTCCATAATATTAATTACTTATTTTATCAATTGAAAGGGTTAAATAGGTTCTTTAATATTTATCTTCAGTATCATTATCACCTTCTTATAATCAAAGAGTCTGATATCCCAAAGACCAAATTCTAGAGTATGGGTGGACATTACAAGTACCTTGTTCTATATTACATTCTGACCATTTCTCTTATAGTTTTATAGAACTGGTGAATAGGATATTCTATAAGATTATTGACTCATTCATGGTCGTGTTTTTGGATTACATATTAGTTTACTCTAAAATAATGTATGTTCATTTTCATTATCTAAGATAAGTTCTATAAATTTTTAGATATCATCGACTTCAGGCTAAGACATCAAAATGTAATTTCTAGATTTTGGAAGCAAATTTCATAGGACACATTGTCTCAAACCATGGAATTTAAATTAATAATAATAATTTGATGGATTCTGTGATAAGGTAACAACCATGTAATGTTTTCAAGATCCAATGATTCTTTGTCTTATTAGGCTATTACCACTGGTTCATTAATGATATCTCAAATTTGGAATTTTTAATGACTTATATCACTCATAAAGGACTAAATTTATTCTGGGATTTTATGTATCATAATTATTTTTATGATTTTATGTTTTCTTTGTATTATACACTAGTTTCAAATATCCAAGAGTCTAGGTGGATCTATGCGGTATTTTTTATGCATTAGGTTCAGTTTTTTGTTGTGTTCTCTAGAAGGGAGATCACATGGTGGCATGTAGCTGTTAAATGTTTATAAATCATGAGAAAAAATATCCTACTCATGATCTGAAAATCATAGCTATAACACATGATCTTGAGATTTAGTGGGATTACCTTTTTTATAAGGTATTACCATTTATTATGATCATAAAAGCATGGATTATATCTCCTCAACAAATATTTGAATCTCCATTGAAGGATATGGATAGAGTAATTATAATATTTTTATTTCAACATTGTCATCAACTCTGATAAAGGGTAGGTTGTTGTTGAATCCTTAAGTAGGAAACTTCTGACTAATAACATTAAAGAATCATCATAAGATTGTAATTTTATTTATCTATTTTCTTGTATTCATTTCGGTGTTTGGGAGGATGATACTAGGATTGTTATGGAATGCGTGTAGTTGACTTCCAATCTTTTTTAGATGGTTCTTCAAGAACAAAAACTCAATGATGAGTTTTGTGGAATTAGAGACTCGCATAATCATGGGAAGACCATCAAGGTGTTGTCATTAACTCTTGAGGGTATCCTATACTTTAAGATCTATAATTTTATACTATTTCCTAAGAGAAAAGCTATGATGGTGGATCTCCATATTTCTTAGTGGCCAGTACACCCTAGAACCATGAATAAATTCTATGATATGTGGAAATGATTCATGTGACCTTGTTTGAGATGTAATATTGGTGATTTTTTCTCATTTTTATACCTATCGGCTACTTATATATGATTATTAAATACCTTTGGTATTGCTTCAGCCCCATCAGGTGCTGATTTTTTAGTGGGGAGAGATTTCAATGGACTTTTTCAATAGTTTACCATGTATCCCACGATAAAAATGTTTTATGGGAAATGATCAATTATAAAACCCAATTATCTTATTTTAATCCCATTCATGTTATAACCATTGTTGAGGAATTTTTAAATTTTCATGTGTGAGAGTTCTTATAATTTCATGGATTTTAATCTAGTATAGTTGTTGATAAGGATATTAGATTCACTTATCATTTATTGAGAGGCCTTTTGAGGTAATATGATCCCAAGGTAGATTAAGAATACCATTCCATCTATAAATGGATGGATATATTAATTGATATATATATATATATATTGTATGAATTTATTTGACCATTACTTCTTGACATTTATGGATCCTGGGATAGCCACCTTGGAATAACTAAGTTTCCCTATAAAAATAGATACCATTTTTTCAACAAGATGGTACCCTTTGAGGACTTGTATGGTTGTCTGTGTAAATATTTGTTTTTTTGGTCATGGATAAGTGAAGTTTACCTATTTGGTACTAGTTTGGTCCAAGATAAAATATAAAATATTTAGTTATTTTTTCAGAGAATGATGATTTCTCAAATCCAATATAAATCATATGTTGATCATCAATGATTATCATTAGAGTTTTTAGTTGGTGACAAGGTGTTTTTGAGAGTTTCACCTTAGTTGAGTCACTGATAACATGGGAAATATGCAAATCTAAATCCAAGATACATGGTATTGTTTTAGGGTTTTGAGAATATTATTAATATGGATTACCAATTGTATTTTACACCTTATTTGGATGGGTAAACATATTAAGTGAAAACTATGTGCCATCCCCCCTAAAATTCACAACTTGGTATAGAGGGGAGCACAAGGTTGGTGCATAGTCTCCCATCGATGTGGCCAAACCATGCACCCCATTTTCAATAGCCCAGAGGGAGCACATGGTTGGAACAATGTTTGTCTAGCCATGTATCCTAACCATATGAAACTCTCTAAAATAAAAGTAATAGAACATGGTTAGTTGAATAGTTGGCTTGTAACACCCATAGACTCTAATGTAATAACATTTTGTTAGATAGCATGTATCACACATCATCATCAAGTGTTCAAGGGAATATAATACCCATATTTTTTAAAATATATTTAATATTTTAAATTGATTATAGATATTAAATATTTTTCAATGCAATAAACTCCAATCCATCTTCTATTACATGCAAGAGTGACTTTTTTCGAAGATTAAATTACACGCAAGACCGAGTTTTAAAGAACAAAAATATATTATTAAAATATTATTATTTAATATAATAAGACATATACTAGATATTAAATTAGTATTTATAAATATTATTAACTAACTTATAATAATATGTGATTTATAAACAAATAAATTTAATTCATTGGTTACAAATTAATCAGAAATGATTATAGAAACCGATTGAATAAAAAGGAAAATATTATTATTTTTTTGGTCACAAAGAGTTTTGCCATAATAAATTAAATTAATTATAATTATGGAGTTATATTAACATGATATATATATATATATATATATATATATTCAATCAAATATTTTTGATATTCATCCAATATATTTTATAGGCATAAGATAAGAACATACCTAATATTACACATAAAATTCTATATTTTTATTAAGGTAGTTTTATCGCATTTTAATGGAGAAACCATTTTAAATCCAATTTTTGACTCTTCTATAAATTTAATTTTTCAAAATAAAATTCAAATTTTTAATAGAAACATAGAAATTAGATTATGTTGATTTTTTTGTATTTTTTTATGAAGTATGATTTTTTAATGAATGGTGAAAAATACTAAAATTTAATTCCAAACTTCTTTTTAATATAATTTATTTATAAAGTTAATTAAATTTTAAATAGGTTTTAAATTTTAATTACAAATTTTTTTATCATTTAATATAATTTAGATCGTTGGAATCAATTTCACCTTGAAATTGTGTATAAAAACTAAGAAATATTTTGCACCTTTTTACTTTAAAAACCTACACTGTCATCCCATCTACAGATTAAATTTAAATAAATTTATTCCACTTCTGTTATTATAATTTGGTAAAATGGATTCAATATTTGAAATCATAATACTTTATAATTTCTAATATATTCAACTTATTTTTTTACCTAAAATATTAGTGAAAGTAATTAAAAGTAATTATAATGATTAAGGTATAATTAAGCTTAACAAGGGACTAAACCTTAATCTTAGGGGCCCAAATGACCTAGAAACATGAATAAGAGCCATTTTAGAGCCATTTTTAGACCCTATACTCACTTTTATGTACTTATTTCACTATTTTATCCACATTAAATGGGAAAAACTTGTGTGTAATTCCATTTCCTATAATTTACAAGAGTGTCACTCCTCATCCAATTTAAAAAGGCCTCTTATCCTTTAACTAACTCACACCTCTAAAGACAATTTGGCTCAACTAAGATCTTCTAAAATAGATACTCAACATCTCTCCCATAGTCCTAGAATCCATCCTTTTCTATAAATCCATACAAGGAATCCTTTTAGTATAAACCAAATGAAGTTACCCAATTAAGAGGTAACATCTTTCCTCAAGCTCTTCAGTCTCATTTCCATTCCACACCCACTAAAATATCATAATTAAAAAATTATATAAAAAAATAGTATAATAATAAAATAATATGTTTTTATTATAAATTTCATACCTACACTGACACACACTTCCTTTTAATGTGTAAAGAACATATAGTTTATATGTACGGAGAGCTACCGCCTCACGAAATGATGATTGTTCATTTTCTATTTTATCACATATCATGGTGGTAATTATGATTCAAACTATGTTTATAGATGATATATAATTTGTTTCTATAAATATTTAATTATTTTATAACACATACTTTTATACTTTCCATTTTTGTAAATATGATAACATTGTTTGTGGAAGTGTGGACTACTGCCTCCTCAAAGCAATATGATCTGTTGATGTTATACATGGAACTTATTAAGTATAATTTTATTAAAATAATATAAATTATATGTCATATATATAATAATGGAATTATAATATATAGATTTTTTTGTTAATTTTATATTTTTTTAATATGACAAATACATGAAAATAGAAATCATGCGTACATACAGTCTACTATCTCCATGAATAGTGAATTTCATTTTTATCTCCAGGATTTATAGATTATTATAAATACATATTTACTGAATATATAAGATAATTAAATCATATTTAACATTATATAAATGATGATATCATGATCTGATTAATAATAGCAACAAATAACAAGTCAAAACATACTTGACAAAACTGTGAAATTAATACATGAAATGGTGAAAATAATGATTGATTGTAAAAATGGGTAATAATATGTTATACGAAATAAATATATGATATTTTGAATATTAGTATGGTTATGGTTTATATTATTAACATATTTTAATCCAATATATAGGAGGATAAATACCACACACAAAATTAAGGTTAAGGTAAGTGAACTTCTTTTCAATTTACATTCCATTGAGACTTATTTGTTATTATGCATCAATTAAATTTTATTTAGTGTATAAACTGCCTTTTTTACATGTTATATAATTAATATCATTACTATCAAGATATTATAAGTTTCATTTAATATTATTCCTTCATGAGGATTATAATTTAAATTTTCTATGGGGTATGGAACACTTTTTAATGTTTAAATATTATTCTCCTAAAGAATTTTCTTAATGAATATCTTATCAGTCTCAATTACTTTTGTGATTTTTAACATTATCATGAAAAAAATCACTTTATTTTAATAATTTTTTTGTAAAATTAATTTAATATCCATTATATCCTATAATGGATATTAGTATTTCATAAACCATATACCATTTTTACATACAATGTTTTCTTGGATAGTTATTTGATTATCAAGAGAAATATTGATAAATATTTATTGTATATTCAATAGTAATATTTGATAAGGTATATTATTTATTTTGGTTATTTTATAAAAGGAATTATTTGTACTGGTAATGACGGGTGGATCCTAGACTTTATATAAATATGTGATGCATCAATAGTTTCTCATGAGACAAATAATTTAGCCAAATGAAATGGGTTTCTATCTGTAGTTTTAACCATCTTGTGAAAAGTGTTGATGGTATAGGTTTTTAGGTTCCTTAGACATGAAATCAAATAATTATTAATTTCATTAATAGATATATTAGTTATTATTTACCCATAATATTTTGTTTTGTCATATCTATGGAAGTATTCTATTCTCAGATTATTGATTTAGCGGCATATGTTTCAGTTTCTTACCTTTCTATGTTGATTATTCCTTATATATTAATTTTAATGGAATGTGTTTTCATTTATTTACTTTTCCATGTTAAATTATTTACATTGATTAATTATTTCTTCTCCTTTAATTACCCTTTCTGAGCATTTTATTCACCAATAATATATTTACTTTCCCCATGTTATGAAGAAGAAATATTTAAATAAGCATTTAAGGATAATATTTATTTTATTTTATTATATATCATGTTTGTATTTTCTATTTATTAATGTATTAGGGGTATCTTGTATCTAATATGGATTTCCAATGATGCTAAAATGATCAGTACTTTGGGATTTTATTCCTTGTAATCATTTCAATCTAATAAAATACTACATCGGTACCAGGATTTTGGGGTTAGGGAATTAAATTTGGTATTAGAGGATATTCTGTGGCATCTTTGAAAACTAGATTTAGAAAAATCATATTAAGGAACAATTTCCCTAAGATATAAATTGAGGATAAGTATAGAATAATATCACATAATTTTGATGGTTTGTAGATTATATGGGTATTCCTAGGAATAAATCCATGTTTGGATAGTATAAGTGGGTGTAGTTCTGATATAGATGTACCTTGGAGTAATAACTCCAACAAGGTCTGTCGAGCCTGACATAGTTTAATCTTGTACATGAAAATGAGCCTTACTACACACTTTTTTTTTCACAATATTAGGGGATACACTTAGTATAGTTCACATTTTTATTTCCTACCATTATAAAAATTTTGAAATTAAATATATCCCCAACATAACCAAATTTTATGATTGTATTATTTATGATGCATGTTATGTGATATTCCATTTGAGACTTATAAAACATTTAAAATTTTATGAGACAATCTAGTTTATGTCATTGTCTTGAAATAAAATATGGAAGGAAGAAGTGTTCCAACACTCCTAGTCAATGTAGAGGATTCCTTGTTAATAAAGTCAATATAGATAGAATTGTAACTAAGAAATTTATGGATATATTAGGTTAAATTAATCAGGTTATGACACATAAACTTTCCCATATAGAGACCTATTACATAGAGAGAATATTCTATGTTAGATCAAATTATATGATATAATCTCCTAATGTTGATTGGAATTACTAATCTAATAGTGCTTATGAAATGAATTGAGTCTTTAGAGAAGATATTTAAAGCCTTATGATGCAATTAAATGGAAATGGTAACACATGCGGTGTATTATCCCTAAGGTCATGTTGATCAATGGTGGTCCTTGAACCAGAATACTTGAGAGGAAGTAGAAATATAACTCATGGAATAGAGAACATTTATGTATAAATGTTTTGATAGATACTTCTCTTGTGATCATAAAATTGAGGTGAAGAAAAAGTTTCTTAGTATAAACTAAAAATAAGAAGAGGTTGTTTTGTATTATAAAGATACCTTTACAAGGTTATCTAGGTATGATATAGATTATATATGCAACATGGAGTGAAATATTTATCATTTATTTAGAGGTCATAATCTAAGTCTCTAAAGGTCACTAGTCTCCCAATTTTTTCATCATATGATGAAATATTATTTTATACCATCAATACTGAGAAGTAGTTATATATAATCAATATATTAAATGTAAACCAAGACAAAAAGAGTCCATATGAGCACCACAAAAGAGGTAATGAGTCAAAAAAGAATATGGGAAATAAGTATTTTCTCACATGTGATAACTATGGAAAGAATCACCCTGTAAAATTCTTGAAGAGATTGGGATTTTGTTATATGTGCAGAGATAAGGGACACTAGTATCATGAAAGCAAGGAAAGAAATAGATCAGTGATGTCCAGTTCTACAATTATAAATATATTGGACAATTTTAAAATTATTACCCCAATAATTAAGGGAATATACCTCCATATAAAATAAAGGATTAAGGTCAAGCATGTGTTATTGACACAATCAAAGTGGAATCATTAATTTGATCATGTATTTGGATATTAGGAATATATTATAAAAGTATATTATTTATGATGTTCTCATCATATTATTTATGAAATATATAAGGATTTTACATTAGTAATTTTTTAATAAATATTTTAGATCATATTTTGAATGCTACCAAGAAAATTTATTCATTAAAAAGTTAACCTTTTTTAAAAAACATTATTCAGTGAAAGAAAATTCTTAATATTTTCCTGGTATTTATGTAATGGTGAAGAAATGATTGATTTTTACAAGTTCTAACTACCTTGGAATTGATTAATGCCTTTTAAAAAAGTGGTTTATGCTATCATTGATGGAGTTTATAACACTTTTGTATTTGAGGGACATATCTAATAACATGTGTCTTACATAAGGAATAATGAGGAATTGATATTTCTAGTAAGGTTTTATGGTGATTGTAGTTATTACAATATTTCAAGAGGATACATGATTAAGTTATTCACATGTTTAGAATGTCAAAACATAGATTTGTTTCATGTTGATTAAATGATCATGATAAGTTTATCTTGGAAATACAATGACCTTGTTTCCAAAGTATTGGATCATAATATTTTGGAATATTTAACCATTTATGAAATGTTTTAAGATAATATTTGTATAAGGTTTTAGAGACTAATATATTACTTCACCCTACGATACAAATTTTGCTAAGAAATGAATTAGAAACAGTTAAAGGCACAACCAAAGGATAATATTGTGTTTAGAAACTAGAAATTTGTATTTACTTATATAGAGTGAAATAAATTTTCAACTATAGGGAAAATTGTCTTGAAACAAAACATTTATCCTATTATAATCATTTCAAATGATGTTTATGACCTTTATTCACATATCTAGATTATGGTTTTCTAGTCTAAAACTTTCAAATTAACATTTTTTATCACTCTCCATCATAATATAATGGTTAGATTTCTCTTCTATGTCCATCTTTTCACTAATGTTCTCCAATTCTAAAGACTAGTTTTGTGGTGAAGTTCACATTTTATTATCCCTATGGTTATTAATATGTGTTATTGGGCCTATTTAAGATGCATGTATTTCAAAAATATTATTTTAAAATATAAATCCCTTAATTACCAATATTGATTTTAAATTATGAGGATGAAATTTAATTAAGGCGGGGAGAATGTAACTCCCTGAAATAATAAAGTAAGAAAATTGGGTAATAGCATGTATCACAGGAATCGGTAAGAACATAAGAGATTATAATACCCTTATTTTTTAAAATATATTTACTATTTTAAATAGATTATAAATTTTCTATATTTTCTAATGCATGCAACATTGAGTTAGGATGAATTAAACACACGAGTGACTTTCTCTGAAATCTAACATTACAAACAATAAGATGTTTCAAAAAAAATTATATATTATTAAAATATTAATATTTAATATAATAAGACTTAACCTAGAAATTAAATTAGTGGTAATAATAGTATTAAAAAACTTATGAAAATATATTGTTTATAAAAATATAAAATAAATTCATTGGTTACAAATTAATTATACATGAATATGGAAACTGATAGAATATAATGGAAAATATTATTATTTTTATGCTTAAAAAGTTGTTTTACCCTAATAAATTAAATGAATTACAATTATTGGGTTACATTAAGATGATATATATATTATATATTTAATAAAATATTTTTTATATTCATCCAAAATATTTTTTAGACATAAGATAAGAACAAACCCAAAATTACACATAAAATACTATATTTTTATAAAGGTAGTTTTGCCACCTTTTAATGGTGAACCCATTTTAAATCCAATTTTTAATCATATTAAAAATTTAATATGTAAAAATAAACTCCATATTTTTAATAAAAATATAAAAATTATCTTAGGGTGGTTTTTTATTATTTTTCTATGAATTTTTATTATTTAATGAATTGTGAAAAATACTGAAATTTAATTCAAAACTACTTTTTCATATAACTTATTTATAAGGAAAAATTATATATTAAATGTGTTTAGAAGTTTAATTATATCATATTTTTATAATTTAATCCAATTTATGTCATTAGAGTAAATTTTATCTTGAAATTAGGTATAACAACTTAGCAAGCTTTTTGATTTTTTTACTTAAAAAACCGGCATTGTCGTTTCATCTGCGATATTAAATTCCAATTATATTATACTACTTATGTGATTGGAATTTTGAAAAATTTATTCCATATTTTTAATCAGAATAATTAAAAATTTATAAGAAGTTAGGATTATTTTTTGACAAAAAATATTGGTGAATGTAATTAAAATTAATTAAAATGTTTGAGGTAAAATTAAGTTTAACAAGGGACTAAACCTTAAACCTAAGAACCCAAATGGCATATAAAAATTTCCGAGATCCATTTTAAATCCATATATAGACCATATAATCCATTTTATCTACTTTGGTACATTATTGTATCCAATTTGAATACGGGAAAATGGTTGGAATTCCCTTCCCCAAAATTTACAAGAGTGTCGCTCCTCCTCAACATTAAAAGGGTATCCTCTCCTCCAACTTAATAAAACCTCTCAAGCCACTTTGGCTCAAAAATATCTTCCCAAATATATCTTAAACATTCATATACTCATCCTAGAAGACCCCCTTTTCTAGAAATCCATCCAAGAAATATTTTCTGTACAATCCAAAATAATTTACCTAATTAAGAGGTAACATCGTTTCTCAAGCCCCTTAGTTTTATTTCGATTGTCCACATCCTCAAATATCCTTAATTATGATTATATAACAAAAATTGTATCATAAATCTAATGATTTGTTTTTATTCTACGGTTTCTATCTAAATTTTCACACACTTCCATCAAATGTGTAAATAACATACTATTTTTGTGTACGGTGAACTACCGCCTCCTGAAACGATGATTGATCATTTTTCCTTTACCGCCTCTCATGGTGGGAATAATGATAGAAAATGTGTTTATATATGATATATATATATATGATATTTATTATGTATTTATATTAATATAATTATTTTATAACACCTACCTCTATACATTATATTTTTTGTAAATATGATAACATCATTTCTGGAAGCATGGACTACTGCCTCCTCAAAGTGATGTGATTTGTTCACGATATACGTGGAACATATTAAAGATGATTTTAATAAAACTATGTAACATATATGAGATATATATGATACTAGAATTATAATATACATATTTATCATTTACTTATTATTCTTTTAATATAACAAAGAAATTAAATTAGCATTCATGTGTGTGTATGTTCTAATGTCTCCATGAACAATAAATTTCATTTATTTCCTCAAAACATTATAGATTATTATAAATACATATGTACTGAATATAAATGATAATGAAAATCATGGTTTATGTTCTTTAGATGATAAATCCTTTATCTAATTAATAATAACAATACATAACTAGTCAAAACAAACTTGAGAAAACAAGGCAATTAACACCCAGAATAGTGAAAATAATGAAATATTGTCAACAAACGAGTAATAAGATATTATAATAAGTTAATATTATATATTATGAATAATTTTATTGATCTTATATATATTATTAACATATTTTAAAACATTATATAGGAGGATAAATACCACAAAACAAAAAACTAAAGTAAAGGTAAGGGAATTCCATCTCATTTTACATTCCATTTGGGAATTATTTTTTATTATGCACAAATTAAATTTTAATTGGTGTATAAACATAATTTTTACATGTTATATCATGAATATACTTACTCTAATGATATTTTATGTTTAATTTAATATTTTTCCTTCATGGGGATTGTGATTTAAATGTTTTAAAGTGGTATCAGACACTTCATAATTTTAACGATTATTCTCCTAAAGAATTTTCTTAAGGATTATCTTTATAATATCACTTCCTTTTGTGATTTTTAACATTATCTTGAAACTATCACTTTATTTTAATAATTTATCATTGTAAATTTACTTGAATATTTATATTCTCCTATAATGGTTATGATTATTTTTTAAACCATATATCATTTTAAAATACAGTGTTCAATTTGATAGTTATTTGACTAACTAGAGAAATATTGATAAATCATTATTATCTATTAAATATAGATATTTGATAAGGAATATAATTTATTTTGGTTATTCTATATGAGTAATGCTTTGGATGGTAAATTAGGGTTTAATCATAAACATTATATATCTCATTGATGTATCTATAGATCCTTATGAGATAAATAAGTTGGCCAAATTAAATGGGTTTCTTTCCATAGTTTTAATAATCTTTTGAAAGTTCTTGATGTGATAAGTTTTCATGTGACTTATACATGAATTTTAATAATTAATAAATTTCTTCATTGATATTTTAGTTATTATTTATCCACTATATTTTTCATCGACATATCTATTGATGTATTCTATTCTCATTTTATTTATTAAGTGGAATGTGTTTTAGTTTCTTATATTTCCATATTTAATATGCCTTATGTAGTTATTAAAATGGAATTTTTTATCAGTTATTTACCTTGACATGTTAATTTATTCTTATTGATTCAATATTTATTATTCTTTACATAGCCTTGAGGATTATTTTAGTTCACCCTTATTATGTTTCCTTTCACCATGCTATAAAGAATAAATATTTGAATAAGCACTCAATGGTGTATTTTTTTTCATTTTATTAAGTATCATGTTTTTATTTTCTATTTACCAATGATTTATGAGTATAATTTATTTAATGGTTCTTTCTAATACTGATAAAATGATCAGTCCTTTAGGATTTTATTCCTTGTAATCATGCCAATATAATAAAATAATGCACTGAAACCAGGCTTCCGGGATGGGGAATTACATAGCTTTAACCATTCCAAACCCCCAAAACTATGTGATGGGGTTTCTAATCCCCAAAATATTGTAATAAATGAACCAAAAAAAATTATAAATTATAAACACCACCTAATTGAATATAATTAGGCCCTTTGGCTTTTGAATTCTCTCTAGATAGGTTTTTTCTCTATCAACTATTATCTTCTTAGATGGAAGTGTTAGGGGATGTGATTAATACCTCTCTAATAAGTGTAATCTATTGATTTTGATTTATCATTTATATTCTAATATAATTATTTTGGGAGTGATCGATCCACTATTGTTGATCAATACAAAATTTAATTTGTTGAATATTAATCCAAGAGATTCTACTTTGATCTTCCACTCCTCTGACTTCTGTTGGTGCTTCCCATTTTAGGTGACTTCTTGACCATATAACAAAATGTTGGAGGATTTTAATGGATTTTTCCTAGATTTGGAACCCTGATTTTCTTCTTGATTTGCAATTTATTTTAAATTGAATTCCTTGAATTGTGCATATTTAGTGTACAATTTTAAATAGGCCTGAATTTGTGAAATAAAACTCTTTTTCCAAGGCTTTGAAAAAATACTTTGCAGATTTTGAAAAAATATGGTTTTAAAATATAAAATATATTATAATTATTTATGTGAAAAATATATTCAAATGAAATTTAATTTTGAAATTAACAAACTTGATAAAATCTATGCTTTTTTAAAATTGAATTGGCATGTTGAAATATGAAATATGAAATTTAAGCTATAAATGATAATTTGAATTGAAAATAATTACTTTCCCATAACTAATTGATTGATTGATTGAAATCACACATGGTCCTAATAAGTTAGTGGTTGATTTGGACAACCATGCCAGACACTAACTCTTTTTCTATGGATTTTCTATAACAACTCTCACTAAATTGATTTCTACATGATTTTTCCAAATGGGGTATTGATTTATTCTTTGAGAACTTGACTTTAGGGACATCTTTACACATTGATCCCTAATTGATTAACTTATTATTGCATGGACCTTATATAGAAAACTATTAAAGATCAGGGCATATGACCATGGTTCATTGATATTATTTAATAATAACATGCTAGTATTTATTGATCTATTGTATGAAATTGTTTATTTAAAACTATTTTTTATATAATTTATATATATTTGACTTAAAATATTGTTTGAATAAGATTTTAAATTTTTATTCCATGCCTTATCTTTATTTGAATGGAATCCAAAATGTTTTATTTGTTATATGATTTCTTATGGAATATTTTAAGAAATACTACTATGATATTTTTTTACCACATCCTACATGTGCCTTTGGTTGTTTTTAGTTTATATTATTCTAGGTCTAGTGAAAGGGAAAATTCCATTTATAGGTTATAGGTGTTCTTGATGCATGAGACCTTGGGTGATGACATTGACTAGTGGATCTATGATACATTCACTACATAGAGATTCTGAGTTTTAATCTGGATATATATTATATGGATTATTTGGATGATGCATCATTTTTGGAATTTCAATATGTCTTCTGATGGTACATTACTCCTTGATATTTCTTTTGGTATACCAAATATTCCTTGATTTACCATGCACTTTTCTATATTGTTCATTTTTCTTGGGTAGAAATCGTTCCCTATATTTTTTCCCTAGAGATAGTCTTCGACTCGTAGGGATTAGGAACACCGTTTGAGCCATGTGAATGTGGACTTGGGTACCGATGTACTAGGTTGTTCAGGTTAGTTTGTGGAAAAATAGTAACAAAGGAGTCTTATCATCTAACCTTGATGTCGGTATGTAGTTTGGGATGTTCTAATATATAGAAGGTAGGATTGTTGGGACATAAGGGTAGTTTACAAGTGAGCTCCTAGATAGATCTCATTGTAGATATCCTTGGGTCACCATAGATGTTTTGAAAAATTATGTTTGAGGAATATGTCGAGTTTATTCTAGTATTTCTAAAAAATAGATCCATGTATTTTAAAATCCTATAAAACATGAATTCAAACTTATGGAACTGATATTCCTATATCAATTAATTGATTTGATGATATGAGTATTTTTGCAAATTTTTTTGTGTTTCTTGTTGATTTTGGGAAGATATATGTCCCTGAAAAGATGTTTAGAAATACCTCAAGAGGTAGATGACAATGAACAATCATAAATTGAACACTCTATCTTATCATAACCTCATTAATATAGTGGGGAATTCATTCCAAACTCTGGGATAGTTAGCAATATATGTCCCTATTCAGGATGTATTTTTTGGGAACTCAATGGAATGAATCAAAATATCATGCTCTAGTTTTAAATGGGTTAAATTATCCTCTAGAGGAAAAATATTGGCTGAGAAATATTTACCTTCTTCTCAAGTTCTTGGATATTCTATTTAATAAAGGTGAAATACTCTAACTTTAATCTTGAAGTTCAAAGCTGATGGTGGTGGGATTCAATGGTTTTAGTGAATAAATATAATGGTATAGAGTATACAGACTTTATATATCTTTTTATGGTCCTTTTAATTCTAAAATTGATGGATCTATAAAAGTATATATAATTTATAATCCTCCAATAAGGTGAAATTTTAGTGACTCATTACAAAAATTTCTTGACTATAATTTAGTATCAAATGATATTTTGAAGGCCCAAAGATTAATTTTTTGTATTTAATCTAATATCTAGTCTTAGGTATTAATTATGAATCTCAAATCTTATATGGATGTGTGGGATATATATTTTATGGTTATGATTGACTAGGATAGTAAGTCTGAGATAGCAGGAGTTCATCCTATATGAAGTGGCAGTTTTATTGGTTCTACTAAATGTAAGAGGAAGTGAGATGAGTATCTTGGTGGATCATGATAGGACTCATAATCCATTCCTTCCACAATGTCTGGGATATAGCAATTTACTTTTTTACAATGTGGTATGATTGGTCATTCAAAGAGGGTTTGTACCAAGGATGAAAAATGTGTTATCTGTGTGGTCACTCAAGCCACCTACAAAAGTTCTGTCATGTATTTTCTACCCCATTAAGGGGAATGGGATCATAAACACCTAAAGTCTCTACATTACATTCATATGATTTTGTAACTAAGGGTTTTTATCCATAGGCAGCCATAATGATTATTTTTCATGTTGTAGATGAGTCTCTAAGAGAAACTAATGTGAGTCCAGAGATAGTGAGAGGTGTCATCACTACATCTTCATCATTAGCGACTGCTCTATTTGATATAGGTTCATCTAATTCATCCATTTATACTTTCATTATGAATCTATTAAAACATTATATGAAGGTTATGTCTTTTGTGATGGATATTTCTAATCCCTTTTAAATGAATATAGAGAAGAGCCTCTAAACCCCTCTTATGTCTTATCATTATCAATGACCGAGCTCACCTAGGATTTTCTAGTTCATCAGATGAAACATTTAGATGTAAATATTTGGATGTATTATCTTATTTCCCATAAATCATAGATTGGATATTATCTTTATCAAGTATCCTTTACTACCATTTATGGGGTGTTCCATGTTTTTCTATGAGAATGGGATATGAGGTATAAAAGACCAAAACCACTTATTTAAAAGTTAGGTAACGTGATATTTATGTTTTCCTTTGACGTAGAGTATGAATATTTTCAGGGTCATCTTCCTTCCATGGTCATTGAATTTAAAAATGTGTTTTTATCACTTTTTCTATTTTCCATTGGTATAGTAGGTAGTGTTTACTTTTGACTTGGGACTAGGTACCCATCCTAAAATTATTACCTCTTACCATATGGAACCATATTAATTAAAGGTGGTGAATATTCAGTCCGATCATTTGTTTGATAGAGGCTATATTCACTTGATTTTGTCTCATTTGTTGATGCCTATGTTATTTATAGATTAATATGATGGAACACTTCACATTTTTATTTGTTACTGAATTGAGTCATGATAAGTAAAAAGTATTTATTACCTTATTTTTAGGATTTTTTTCTTCTAAAATGGGACAACGAGTTATCAAAGATTAATCTTTGGTCTAGTTATCACATAGTACTATCTGAGGTTATGATATCCCAAATACTACCTTTCAAAGTAGGTGAGGCCATAATAATTAAATTTTTATTCCTTTCAGTCTGAACAATGATCATATAGTTTTTATTGTATTAATGAAAAAATATACCATGATTATTTAGATTCATTCATGGTTGTATTTTTGGATTAAATACCGGTTTACTCTAAAACTTAGGATGATCACATGTTTCATTTGAGAGAAGTTTTTTAATTTTTGAGAGATTAGCAACTTTAGAAAATCTATCAAAATATAAATTATATATTCGTGAATTGAATTTGTTAGGAAATTAGGACTCAAAACATGGTATTGATTTTGATCTTGAGAAGTTTATGTCTGTTAAGACATGGGAGAAACATGATTTTTTTGATATTATAAGATTCTTCATCTTAGTGGTGTATTACTATAGGTTCATTAATTATTTCTCAAATTTGGATTTCTGATGACCACTCTCACATTAAAATGAGTAACATTATAATTGTATTTAAAGTCTAATAATTATTTTGATGATTTAAAGAACATTTTTAATTCTATGTCAGTTTTGAATCTTATAGAGGTGGGGTGGGGATATGTGGCATTATGTGATGAATCAATATCGGGTTTTGCATGAGGTCCCATGTAAAGTGATCATTTGGTGTTATATGGTTACTTAAATATTAAGTCATATGAAAATAAATATCCTACTCATGATCTTCAACCCACAGCTATGATGCATTCTATTAAGATTTTGTGGGATTAGATTTTTGGATGAAGGTGTAAAATTTATTCCTATCATCAAATAATAAGTTACAACCTCTTGTGAAAATATTTTATTCTTAATCAGAGGTGATGGGTGGAGTACCTATAAAATGTTTATTTCCACATTAACTACACCCCTGGTAAGGGAAATGTTATAATTAATTCCTTGAGCTAGAAAATTATAAACCAATACATGAAATAATTAATATAAGAATGGAATTTTATGGCTCTATTTTCTCATATGCATTTGGGATTTTAGAAAGATGAGACCAAGATTTTTATTACATGCTTTTAGTTGACCTCTTATCTTATCAAAATGGTTCATTCAAAATAGTAGCTCGATGACGAGTTTTGTAGAACTAGGGACTCACTTAATGGTGGGAATACCATTAATGATTGGTTGATATATTTTGGGGGTATCTTATGGTTATGAATCTAGTGTGTTATACATTTTCCTATAAAAAATTCAAGATGGGTATTTCTAAAGTTCGCAGTGAGTGGTACACCCAAGAACCATGAATATATTATGTGATATTTAGTGAAATATATTATGTATAGGTACGAGATGAGTTATTGTTGATATTTTTTATCATTTTTAAAACTATAAGCATGTTAAGGAAGAAAACACCAAACCTTCAGGTTTACTACATCCCCTTCTAGTGATAACTTAGAAGATGGATGATATTTTTATGGGATTTTTGGTCAGTCTACCAAGTGAATCTTTTCGAAATAATATTATATTTTTAGAGATGTATTTGATTACCAAATAAGTTCATTTTATTCCCATCCATGATAGAAAAAAAATGCTAAGGAATTTTTATTTTTTTATGTGAGGGAGCTCATCACACTTCATGGAGTTCCATCTACTATAGTTTCTGATAGGCATCCCCCATTCACATGTCTTTTTTGGAGATGCCTCTAAGAGGTTATGTGATCCTATGTTAGTTTTATCATAGAATATCATCCTAAAATAGATGTCTAGACAAAACTAACTATAAAAATCCTGGAATACATACTTTTTGATTTTGTTCTCACCTTTGGTGGAGCTTAGTATTTCCACTTGGTACACGTTGAGTTTTCCTATAACAATAGTTACTAGTAATCAATAAATATAAAACCCTTTGAGACCCTGTATATCTGAATATGTAAATATCTATTATGTTGGTCAGATATTGGTAAAGCCTCTATTGTTGGACCTATTTTTTCCATTTATATAATGGTATAGATTCAGTTTGTTCATTTTTGATGACTCAAAGCCAATATAAATCATATGTTTATCTTCTTAGATTCCCTTTATAGTTATCAATTGGTTTCATGGTTTTTATAATATTTTTACCTCAGTTGGTTAATATAAGAATTTGTAAATTGGTAATGATATCTATGAGATATTGTGACCATTTGAGGTTGTTGAAAAAATTGGAAAGGTGCATTAGGATTTGGATTTTCAACCTTAGTCGACATCAATTACTAACATGTTTCATGTGTCACAACTATAAAAGTATATATCTGACCAATATAATTTTTTTATTAGGAAGACCTTAATATAGAACTATATTTATTCAAGACTGAGAATTTAGTTTTTATTTTTGATTCTGAGATAAATTTTGTTATTGGAAATTATATACCGATGGATTGAGTTCCATGTCTCTATAGTTCTGATTCACATGTGTCTTGGGGGTGTGAGGAACTAATGAGAGATAAGTGGATTCATATATTTCGTATGGAGTATTATTGAAATGATTTATAGGGTAGTAAAGTGTTTTTGGTGGGGGTTGTAACATCTATTTACCATATTTTATATACATATATCCATTGATTTTGAACATATTTTTCATGGATCTTATTTCAGGTTGTTTCTGGATGTTTTTGTAATTTTTTTTAATGTTTTTAGGGTTTATCACGGTTAGATAAAACCATGCGGGTTATAACAAGAAACCATTTTCTATTTTATGAGTTTATAGATGGGTTTCATAGTTAGTGAAAACCATGTAACCTCTACCCTAAACTGTGGGGCATGGGATAATGGGGAGCACACAGTTAGGATATGGTCTCTAAAATGTGCATCCAAAACAGGAACCCTCTTTCCAGTACCCTTGGATGGTGATCATGGTTATAGCATGGTTTTTATAACCATGAATCTTAACAACTAGACACTATTTACAAGTCTAGTAAGGGTGCGTAGTTAGGCGCATGGTTAGTGAAATACCATGAGATTTACTAAAATATATACTTTAAATAATTTACTCTTTTCAAGATTTTTCATTATAAAAAATAATTATTTTAGCTTTAATTATTCACAATAATGGGTTTTTCTCACATTACACACAACAATGAGTTTATCTTGTATTACAAAAAACACTAAGTTTTAATGAAACATGACATGTAATTAAAATATTATTATTTAATATGATAGTTATCACATAAACATTGGAATGGAGGGTATGAATTAGATTATAAAAAGTATGAAATTTTTTTACACACATTTATAAGATTAATTCTTTAGTGACCTATTAATTACAAATGAAAATAATATAAAATTTAAAATAAAATAATTCTTTTTTAGAATTTTTTTTCTGTGAAAAAATATTTTTTACCACAATAAATGAAACAAAAACCTTTTAGTGAATTATTTTAATTAAATTTATATACTACATAACCAATAAAATATTTAAAATTAACCTTATGTGTTTTCTGGACAAGAAATAAGAATACATCTAATTTTATGCTTAAAAAATATATTTTTCTAAAAAATATTTTATTTAATTTTGGTTACTTAATTTAAAATTAAATATTTATACTTTTATAAAAATAATTTCAAAAATTAAAAGTAATTTTTGAAATCATGATATCCAAATTATCATAGGTTTAATTTTATATAATTTTCAGAAAAGAATATTTTTTATGAATAGTGAAAAATACTGAGTTTTAATTGAAAACTATCTTTTCCTTTAAATTATTTATAATTTTAAATTATATTTTAAAAAATTTAATGTAATATTAGTTCTATTTTTAATCAATTAACAAAATTTGGTTCATTTTAATAATTTTCATAATTAAATTCGATATTAAAACTTTTTAAAAAATTTAATTTTTTCTCTTTAAAACCTTGTTTTCACATGAAGCGTAAGAGATTAATTTTAAATATAATTTTCCACATAAGTGAATGGAATTTTTAAAAATGTATCTTAAATTTTTAATCATCAAAATTTATATTATATAGTAATTTAAACTTAATTTTTGAATAAAATTAGTAGTAAAAATAATAAAAATGATTTACCACGGTTATGGTAAAGATAGTTTTACCATAGGATAAACTAAAAATATATGGGTCAAAAATAACCTAAAACGTGTAAAACCCCCCATTTTAGGGAAATATTAACACCTTATCTATGATATTCTCGATATTGTTCCATTATTTGAGCCTTTGTGACATATAAAAAATATGGGTGGAATTCTCTCTTTTAAAAAAATGCAATTGTGGCACTCACCTCACTTATAAATGGTCGCCCCTTATCCTCCACACTTCACAAATTAAAACCATTTTGGTTCAAAAAATACTGAAAAAAAATCACTTCCAAAATACCCTAATCTCATTATTGAATACATATATTGTAAATAAATCTAACCAAGGAATGATTTTGGTACAAACCTAAGGATGATACCCGAGGAAGAGGTAGTGTTGATGAACAATAATTTTTATTTTATTTCTTCCTCCACTTCCTTAAATTTTTATTATTCCATGATGATATAATAAAATCAGTATATTCCACATACAATGATGTCTTTATGTTATGTTAATTACCTAAAAACATCTCTTCTTTCATCAAATGGGTTACAAAATCATCGTTTGTGTGTACGGAAGTACTTTTATGAAAATAAACCATTAACAACGCTAAAAAATGGCCTTCATTAGCACTAGAGAAACACTAACTACATCAGTGAGATTAAAAGACATATTATTTTATCAATGATTTTTTATGTACTAATAAAGGTTGCATTATCAGTTCTTTTAAAAGCGCTAATAAAGGGGAATACTACAACGTGTTTTAATATAACACTGTAGCACCAATGTAGTGTTCTATAAAATCACACCACAACACAAAAAACACCACCAAATCAGAAACAACATGTATGAATATAGAATTTAAATGAAATAAAAATTACAACACAAATATAAGAAAAACCATTATATTATAGACATTTAAGACATTGGATTATACAATTATACAAGTACAAATTATTACATACATTCAAAAATAGCAGTCTTTCTTTTTATTTTGATTCTAACCCCTTCTTGAGAAAAAAAAGAACCTGTATAAGAAGAAAAATTATGTTGGTAATAATATAAAGAAATAAATTAATATAAATTGTTAATTTTAAACTAAACATTTAGTTGTATAAGGAACTCTGTGTATCAAACTAAGTTGTCATTGATTCTTTCATGTCACACCATTTCTTGATTTTCTTCAAGAATTATCTCTATGAAAATTAACTAAATATGTATTAGAGAAAAACGACAAGTAAATTAATTGAATAAAAGAAGGTAGAATTATGAGAAAACAATATAGGCTCATTTTTTTGTTTTAGTGATGTAATGTGTGTTTTAAACTAAAATGATACATATATATTGAAAAGTTGCAATTTGAGTCATACTAGTCACAAAATTCTTCAGATTGAGTTTTGAATGATTTTTATACATCTCAGATGACTTATGGATTGTTTTTCTAAAGTATATAAAACAAATACATTATCTAGATTTTGAGTATGTCACTTATCTTTTTTACTAAATTTTCATTTTAAACTGAAAACATGCACTCTAACCCATACTGATTACATCATGTGTTTGTTTGATGTGATACCAATTAATAAACATAAAAAATGACACAACATTAAAGAGGTAGATGTTATGTAATATAGGTATTAGGATCCTACTATACCTCACAACAACATGACCCAACATTGGGTTTGATATATTTCAAGTCGGATAATACCAATCATGTCCCATGGAGAGCCAAATTCTATTGGGGAATATGATACTTAAATATATCTAAACACAATGAAATTTGGGTTATTTTATTATAGGATAGTTTAACTGTAATAGTAGGGATACCCAGATGTGGGCTGAGAAGTTTTAATTGATAACTGAGGGAAATCAAAGATATCAAAAAACATGTATTTTTTTCGAGCCTTGGTTTTGTTCAAACCTTGAATTGCTCGATCCTTGGATTCGAGCCTTGGAGTAGTTAGATCATTGATTTTATCCTTGATTAGAGCATAGATTTGACAATAAGAAGCATCATCATCAAGTCACTTCTGTAGAGAGCTTCCAATATCACGAACTGGTTCGCACTGGTTAGGGCTCTTAAAATTGATCATGATTATTTTATCAGTTCTTCCAAAAAAGAAATGATAGAGAGACGTTTTATCAGTGCTAAGTTAATAAGCGCTGAGAAAATGAATCTATATCAGTGCTTTTTTAGCACCGATAAATACTTATAATAATTTTTTTATCAATAATGCATTTAAAGAAAATTAAAATTATTATATATAATTATAATAAAAATAATAATACAATTTAATAAAATAATAATTTTATAATTCTTTCAATATTTAGTTATTTATTGATAATTATATAAATACTATTTAAAAAAAATATTTATGTCCATATATACATTTATATAATTATATATATATATAGTAAAAATATTCATTATTTAAAAAAATTTAATATAATTTTTTAATTATGTAAACACTTTTTAAACATATATTATTTATTTATTTATTTATTATTATAAATATATAAAAATAGGAAATATACATTTATAAATATATTTATTTATAAATATGTTTTAACAAATGTATCTTTAACATTATTAATGAATATTTAATCCTAAGTGAAAGAATGTTAAAAATGAATAAAATTGATTATTTAAAAATGAGTACAATATTGACCATTTGGGTTAGATTTATTAATTTAAATCATTAAGTTATATATATATATATATAATGAAATAAAGATGAATACATATTGAAAATATTAAAACATAGTGAATAATTATATAGTAAATAAATAATATAAATTGATTAAATTCCCAAAACAAAATAATTGTGTATAGACATGTATATAAAAATGAATTAATTCTGTATATGTGAAATAAATATAATAAGTTTGATCTATGTTAAAATTAAAAATAGAAAAACATTCAATTATATCCATTACTCGATACAATAATAATTTTTTTTAATTCATATTAATTTTTAATTATAAACCATTTTTCACTAAATATATTACTATTTCCTGTAAAGCATAAATAATATTTCTTATTATATAAATCATATTTATATACATTCATATATATCTATATATTCAATATATAATATTTATTAACATTATCAATAATTATTTAATTAATAAAATGTTAAATATTTTTCTTAATTTAATTATTTTTATTTTTTATTTGTTTAATTTTTTGTTGACACACACACACACATATGTATTTAATAAATAATATTTGTAATTTATATATAGTATAATCAATTTATTCATTTATCAATAATTATTTAATTAATAAAAATGTTAATATTATTTTAATAAAATCATTTTTACTTTTTATTTATTTTATTACTTAATTTTATTTATACCTTTATGGGCACTAAAAAACACTAATAAAGGATTATTTTATGGATGCTAAAAATAATGCATTGTTAAATGGTATCCCCTATCAATTCCAATCATAAAGGACTGATAAAGGACACCGATTATCAGCACTAAAAAATGTGTTGATAAAGGTTTCCATTTATCAGTCCTAAAAAAAATGTTCAGATAAAATATTTCATTTATGAGCGCTAGAAAAAAAATGATGTTAAAATGTACCCTTTATCTGCTCATGTTTTAGCGGTGATAAAGGGTACATTTATCAGCACTTTTTCTAATGCTGATAAAGGCCATTGGTGTTAAAGGATTTTTTGTAGTAGTGTGGACTACCACGTCGCGAACTGATGTCATTCGTGTTTCCATTATTAACTATCACATTTGGGTTTGATGATGGATCTAATGTATATATATGACATTTATAAAATTATTATAACTATATATTCATTATATTATATATAAATTTTTTTATGTTTCGTTCAATTAGGGATATGATAACATCATTCATGTGTATGGCATTCTACCACCTCGCGAAGCAATGTGATTCTCTTTCATTAATGTTTTACATGAAAGATAATAAGGATAAATATATTTTATATAAATGAAATAATTCTGATATTAATTAAATAATTATTATAATTAAAGGATGATATATCATTTCATTTATTTTTTTCTCACTCTCTAAAAGATGATAACATCTTTCATGTACATGTGGACTACTTCCTCCACAAAGCGATGTGACTCCCGATTTTCACCACTATACCACATGGATGATATATATACGTATATTTAACGAAATTATATGTTTTTAGAATGTTTTTATAATTATTTAAATATAAAATATTAATTAACTTCTTTTCATATATATCATTGGTAAAAGAAAACGTTACTCATGCGTATGTATGTCCTACTGTATCCATGATTGTGACGTACTTCATTTATCAAAAACATATTTCATGATTAGTATTATGAGTATATTTGATGTATAAATATGATTATTATATGATTATTATTATATTATAGATAATGTTACCATGATCAAGAGGATTAAAAATAAAAAATTCAAAACATAAACAAAAAACAAATCGGTTACTACCCAAAACGTGACTTTTACAAGAAATCGTTAATAAAAGGGTAATAAAAGGGCATAAGTAAATCATATATGGTATGATATATATGAGTTTTTTTAATTTAATATATTTATAATAATCTTATATTTATTATATAGGTATTTTTAATTGTATGAATCAATTAAAAACGTATGTTAAGGGATTTCCATCTCACTTTTTTACTTCCATGAGACACATGGCATGTTAACCACATATTTTTTATATAGTGTGTATACTTCCCATGAATGTATTTTATTATTATTCAACTTATTTTTAGTTGGGATTTAAAAATACAAATTATTATCACTCTTTTGTGGGTTTTATATTAAAAACATTAACAAATCAATATAGGGTTTATTTCTCAATTTTCATTCTTTGAGACATTTTTTATGTTATGAACCTATCTTATTTTATAAGGTGTATATACATTTCAGTTTACATTTAATATAGTTAATTTATTTATCATCGTAATATTTTATGTTTAATATTATTTTATTCCTTCATGTTTATTATGATTCAAATTTACCAAAGTGGTAATGATTTTATATTAGAATCTCATCATTTAGTAGGATTGTTTTTTATTATGTTTTGGATGATAAAATATTATGATACATATCTTAAAAAACAAAATAATATTATTATACTAGGGTTATTAATTGTATTTTGATGTAAAATAACCATTTCTACACTCCTTGTAAATTAAAATAAATTAGAAAATGTTTTTAAGAAAATTTGACTTTATATCTCTCTTCAACTGAAAATCCATTTTCATTCAAAGATATATTTTCTAAAAATATTTTCAATTTTTTTTTTCTATTCTCATGTGATTTTTAAAAGAAAATTTTTACCATTATTTTCTTTCTTTTACAATGCTATTTAATAAAATATTTATGTATCTTTCAAAAAAAATCTCATTTGGATTTTACTGAAAATTTGAAAGGAATCATTGTATTAATGTGTACAGCATGAAGAACACTTCACATCATAATGAACATTATTTTAATTAAATATTTCTTTAAAAAAATTATGTTATTTCAAAATAAAATTAAATAATTTTTTATGTTTTAATAATGTTTTTTTCAAAGAATAAGTGATATTTTCTTCAAGAAATGTTTTAAATGATTGATCAAAATTGTTTTCCATATAAGATGATATCCTTTGATGTATCTTATGATTTACATGGTATACAATCAAAGTGCACATTTCGTATTGTTTCTCTAAATTTTTTATTTTTATGATATCATGATGTTTATTAAACCCATTTATCTTCCATAGTTTATACCATGATAATATTTTTATGAAACCAACTTTTTTTCCATGGGTTAGGCTATGAATATTATGAAACTTGTTTATTTTCGTTTGGTTATGTTATGATTAAATGTTTATGAAACTCATTTTTTCCATGTTTAATTATATGATTTATGTTTTATGATCTTGTGGTATACATATTTCTGACTTTAATTATGTGGTGGGTGGGACCTATATCTCCCTCCAAAGCATTGGGTAATGATAAATGTTCTATGATCTCATAGGGTACATAGATATTTTGCGTAACCCCGAAAAGGATGTTAAACGGGTCGTTAGAAAATGCCCAAAAAAGAAGGGTACATTATTTGTTAAACGGGTCGTTAGACCGGCCCTGCCAAGTTGTTCCAGTAATGTCCCTTTTTCGCAAATAGGGTTTTAAACCCTATTCTTCCTTGCTAAAAATATCTTGGAAATCCGAAACGCGCGCAAAGGTCTTAATTAAATGCTTCATTAATTCATGGGTCAGTTAAAACCACCCAGCGCCATTAATGATGAGTCAAGCCACGTGGTCAACCCACGACTCCCTCGTCTTCCGTGGTTTTGTGTTTTCATCTCAACCGTCCCCAGCCCTTATAATTAAGGGTTAGGCCGTGGTTTTCCCCCTTCTTCGATCGTGACTCTTCTGGTGCATCGGGACCGCCGCGTCGTTATCCGTAAAGTTCCGCGCCCCCGGCCTAAACGTCGATCATCCATCAACAAGTAGGGAATTTCTCTCGTCTCTCACTTTTGTGTATCATGCGGGGTGGGCGTTACTTTTGTTCCTATCAAATTGGTTGAACCAAACCCTAATGAAGATACTAAACGAAGTTCTAAAGAAAGAAGGGGAAGGGGTTGTGATCGTTGTTTATGCTTTATCTTGTGATCATCCCTTTTGTTGTACTGGTCTATGTTTTCTGAAAATTGAGGTCGTTGGTGGTCGTGTGTGTGCACTTGAATCCCCTCGTGATGTTTTAAATGGGTTGCTGAAATTGTGAACTCCTGCTGTGAAATTGGTTAATCACGTATACCCGGCTGAATAATTTGAAAGCACCAGGATCAACCCTTCTGTGATAATTAACGGATAGAACACATGGAATTTTTGAAATCATGGAGTGTGTTAAGTCGTTTAAATCTGAAAATCCCTGACTCGTGTTGGTAGTGGTTGTTGGTTGTTTTCCCTTCGGGCCGTTTGCTGGAAATGTGGGAGGGGATGGGATCCCCCGTTCTTTTATACTCTCGGCGGCTGTGTGAATTTGGGGGATGGGATCTCCTGTTGGCATGGTTTCAGTGGTTGTGGGTTTTTATCACAAACTGGGGAGAGATCCTCTGTTGGCAGAACCGGGTGTGGGTGTTTTGGTTGATCTATGCTTGACGTTTTCCTTGGTTATGCTTATGGTAGTTGCCCAGTAGTGCTTAAAATTAATTGAACAATTGACTGAACGTGAAACAAGAATGGGACAAATGGTTTTGTGGGCAAGGGTCGCGAATTGTGACTCGGGCGTTGTGGTATTGTGTTCTGTAGGTAGGCTAGGAAAACCTAAGTTTTTGGGTGAGTGTTTGTTACCTATATCTATACTTGTAGCTTTGTGTTTCTTATTCGCGCCCCACCCCAGTTGAGCACTTAGTGCCGAACACCCCCATTTATGGGGGAAGGGTGTTTTTCCCAACACTATACTTAGTGGCTGGTTATTAGCTCCTTTTCTGCTCCCTTTCCCGGATAGCCCAAGTACCTTCGGGCAGGCTGTGATGGCCTGAAGTCCATTATTAGCCCAAGAACCATCGGGCAGGGTGTTGTGGTGGTTGGCCAGGTGTGTGCGGCAAGTGGTTTCCCAAGTGTCTTCGGGATGAGGCCCAGGTGTTTTCGGGCGTGGCAGTGGATTCTTTAGCCCAGGTGTCTTCGGGCGTAGCGGTGGTTGTTCTGGCCTAGGTGTTTGCAGGCATGGTTACTTGTGACAGTTGAGGCCCAGGTGTGTGCGGGCGGGATTTGGCAGTGGGACTGCGTGTGGTTGTGGCCCAGGTGTGTGCGGGTGGGATTTGGCAGTGGGACTGCGTGTGGTTGTGGCCCAGGTGTGTGCGGGAGGGTGTGGCAGTGGGACTGCGGTGAGAATGGCGGGATTGGTCCGATGCGTAGGATGTCTCAATAACCAGTGGGAAAGTGGCGCGGGGTACCCAAACATCGATGTGCTCTTATATATATATTACTTGACTTGCGTTATTTGGGGAGCGAACCTTGGTGAGGCTTGGGATGGATAGTTGCCTTGTTAGGTGTTTGGTTTACTCTTTCTCACGGGACTTTAGTACGTTCCCCCACTTGTGCACGAGAGTCTTGGTTTTCCCTACTGAGTGTACTTGTATGCTCACCCTACGTTTACTTACAGGTTTCCAGGAGGACTACCAGGGCTGCGCGGGACCCTATTAGTCGGACAGTTGGAGTTGTCGCTGTTGTCGTACCTTTGTTTTCTTTTGGTATTGTACTTGAGAGCTTCTTTTTCTTTTGTACTTGTACTTTGTTGTAAACTGTTTAAACATACATGTGGGAATGGTTTACTTTTGGCTTTACTTTTCTTTCTATCTTGGTGTTGTTGGGTTTTCTCCTCCTTATCTTTCGATCCTATAAGATAAAAAGGGTAATGCCTTCCATTTGTGAGAACTTCCTATACCCTTGGTGCTAGTCGCCACTCCGGGACCTATTGAAGGCGGGTTTCGGGGGTCATTATCTCTCCTTCAACTCGAAGAAGGAAGGGCCTGGCAACCTGCTGACCCTTCCCTCCTTTTGGTGAAGGCGGGTCGTGACAGAATGGTATCAGAGGCAAGGTTGAGAGATAGGACGGAGTCTGGAGTTAGGCACAGTGAGGATTTCATGGGATGGTAAGGCAACAACGTTGGGTGACCTTGGTGCGTGAAATAGGCCAGGGAGGACCGGCTAGGACACGGGATTTTAGGGCCCCCCGTGATCCGATGCAAGGACTCTGGACCTACCGAACGACCAAGTGAAGCCACACTGATTGCAGGGTAGAGACCCTAGGAAAGGTACATGCATCATAAATGACTTGTGTTCTTGTGTTTCTGGGATGTCTTGGGAAATTAAGAATAAATTAAATCTTAATAAGTTTTGAGAACGGTTTTCTTTGCACTACTGGGCTTAGGTATTCCTTGGTTACCTTGCAGCTATGGCACCTGGAAGGCGACCACGTGTGGTACAGGCGATCGAGACTCCTGAGACTACCTTGGCCAATCAGCAGAGAGCTGATCGGGAGGAAGAGGACGACCGGTGGCAGAAGACTCTTCGAGCCTTTCAGCGACAGGCCCTCGAGAAATATGAGGGCAGCACCTCCGACATGAAGACGGAAGGCTGGCTGGAGGAGCTAGTCATAGCCTTCGGCCTGATTCGGGCCCCGACAGAGTACTGGGTTCCTCTGGCTGTTAGCCAGATGCGAGGAGCGTCACGTCAGTGGTGGATGCTTCACCTGGGAAGTAGGAAAGAGTCTGAGGTTGCTTGGGCGGAATTCGAGAAGGAGTTCCGGGCGGAGTTTCTCTCCTCGACAATGAAGGCGGAGAAGAGACAGGAGCTACTCTCCCTCCAGCAGGGGAGCATGTCCGTGAGGGAACTTGGAATCAAGTTCAAGGACCTCCTGCGTTTTGCTCCAGACCTCTTTCCCGATGAGGAGTCTCGGGCAAGACGTTTGGAGGAGGCGCTCCGACCCTCCCTCCAGTATGCTGTTACTCCCTTTACCCTTCCGACATACTTAGAGGTTCAGAAGAAGGCCGAAGTGGTGGAAAGGATGCACACTCTAGGCGGACTGTCACGAGAAGGGATCCAGCTGGGACCATCGAAGGGGAAGACCGTCAGCACCAGGCCCCCAGCATCGGGACCCTCCAGGTTCCGACCCGCAGGGAGCAGGCCGCAGCAGTTTCAGTTTCGATCCCCTGGCCCACGTTCTTTCCCTTCGGGCTCGGGACCACGGTGCTTCATCTGCGGGAGCCCTGGACATCTTCGGAGTCAGTGCCCCGATCGGGTGCAGTACAGCAGTGGCAGTCATCCCCAGCATCCGCCACAGCAGCAGCAGTTCCCAGCCAGACCCTTCCAGCAGCAGCAGCAGGGACAGCGAGCTCCCGCTCCTCCGCAGACAGACATAGGAGGGGGAGGCCGACCTCAGGGCGCTCCCCAGGGACCTCGACCAGGGCGTGGTCGGGGAGGTGGCCGACAGCCGAGGGGTAGGGGAGCTGGGCGTGGACAGTTACACGCCGCAGAAGCAACAGTTCCAGCAGGGCCAGAGGTTGTTCGAGGTACGATCAGTGTGTTTAGCACTCTTGCTTATGCTTTGTTCGATACCGGAGCTTCGCACTCCTTTGTTGCACCCAGTCTAGCCCGCGCCTTGGGTCTAGATGCCGAGAGACTTCCAGTGCCCCTGGTGTTGAGCACACCAGTTGGAGGTCAGATCGACTTGCTGTTCGTTTGTCGGGGATGTAGACTGATGTTGGGGCCACATCAGTCGGTTAAGGACCTCCTTCTGCTACAGAATCGGCCGTACGATGTCATCCTAGGCATCGACTGGCTATTTTCTGTGTGCGCCGTCATCGACTGTTTCCAAAGGAGGGTGGTGTTCTCCGGTTTGGACGGCCAGCGTGTTACTTTCACCGGCGAGCGGAGCTGTCCGAAGGGAAACAGGAGGGAGGAACCTCTCCTCTCCTTGTTGACCGAACTGACGATAGAATCAACAGATGCGGAAATGGTGGAAGTACCAGAGATCGTTCGTGAATTTATGGACGTCTTTCCTGAGGAGGTGACGACTCTACCCCCTCGACGTGATATCGAGTTCGGGATAGACCTGCAGCCCGGCTCTCGACCAATCTCGATGGCTCCTTACCGGATGGCACCTTCGGAGCTACGGGAGTTGCGGATACAGATTGACGATCTGATGAAGAGGGGTTATGTTCGTCCAAGTGCATCACCGTGGGGTGCCCCAGTCTTGTTTGCGAAGAAGGCAGATGGTGGCCTCAGGTTATGCATTGATTACAGGAGGCTGAATCAGGTAACAATCAAGAACCGCTACCCTCTTCCGAGGATAGATGATCTTTTCGACCAGCTGAAGGGGGCAGGATGGTTCTCGAAGATCGACCTGCGATCCGGGTACCACCAGCTGAGGGTGAAGGATAGCGACGTCCCGAAGACGGCGTTCAGGTGCAGGTATGGGCACTTCGAGTTCGTGGTCATGCCCTTTGGTGTTACGAACGCCCCGGTCGTGTTCATGGGGCTTATGAACTCCATCTTTCGGGAGTACCTGGATCGGTTTGTGGTGGTGTTCATCGACGATATCCTGATCTATTCAAAGTCAGAAGAGGACCATGCAGAGCACCTGAGGACAGTTTTGGAGGTCCTACGACAGCACCAGCTCTATGGGAAGTTGTCAAAGTGCAAGTTCTGGGCGCGAGAAGTGCACTTCCTTGGACATGTAGTGTCTGAGCAGGGAGTACCAGTCGACCCATCAAAGGTTGAGGCAATTGTTTCTTGGGCAGCACCCAAGAATGTGGCGGAAGTTCGGAGTTTCCTTGGACTGGCAGGCTACTACCGGAGATTCGTACCCAACTTCTCCCGGGTAGCAGCCCCTTTGACGGCTTTGACCAAGAAGGACCAAGTTTTCATGTGGAGCGAGCAATGTGAGTCGTCCTTCAGCTACCTAAAAGAAAAACTGGTTAGTGCCCCAGTGTTGAGGTTGCCAGAAGAAGGGATGGCCTATGAGGTATTCTGTGATGCTTCAGGACAGGGCCTGGGGTGCGTATTGATGCAGCGACAAGGGGTGATCTCCTACGGGTCCAGGCAGCTACGCCCCCATGAGCGGAACTATGCCACCCATGACCTGGAGCTTGCAGCGGTGGTGTTCGCATTAAAGCTGTGGCGACATTACCTCTTTGGGGAGCGCTTTGTGGTCTTCACCGACCACAAAAGCTTGCGCTATATCTTCTCCCAGCGTGACTTGAACTTGCGACAGCGGAGGTGGGTCGAGTTTCTCCAGGACTACGACTTTGAGATCTCATACACTGAAGGTAAGGGAAACGTTGTGGCTGATGCCCTAAGCAGGAAGCCGCATCAGGAGGTGGTTCGGGAATCTGCTGATGCTTGGAAGGCAATGGGGGAGTTGGCTGCCTTGCACTTGGATGCAAGGGTGGAAGGTACTAGAGGTTGTTTGTTTCAGATGACGGTACAGTCCTCCTTGTTGCAGCAAGTGGAAGAGTCTCAGTGGGGAGATCCTGAGGTAGAAGTGTTGCGGGATCGTGTCGATCAGGGGAACGCCCCGGAAGGATGGTCGGAGGACAGCCGACATCTGATGCTCTTTCATCGGAGGTTGTTTGTTCCGGAGGTGATGCGTGATGAAATCCTTCATGAGTTCCATAGCTCAGCCTTGGCGGTACATCCGGGTGTTTCGAAAATGTACCAAGGCCTGAGGGGACAGTTTTGGTGGCCCGGGGTGAAACGGGCAGTGGCAGAGTTCGTGGCTAAATGCCTGGTGTGTCAGCAGGTGAAGGCTGAACACCGTGTTCCTGGTGGTCTGTTGCATCCTCTAGATGTTCCCGAGTGGAAGTGGGACGACGTCTCAATGGACTTCGTCACGGGACTACCCAGAGCTCAGGGCGGGCATGATGCTATCTGGGTAGTGGTGGATCGATTGACTAAATCTGCTCACTTCTTGGCTATCAAGGAGTCGGGACCCGTGAGTACCTTAGCACAGAGGTACGTGGATGAGGTGGTGCGTTTGCATGGAGTTCCGAAAACGATCGTCTCGGATCGGGACACTCGATTCACCTCACGAGTCTGGAAGGGATTACAGCATGCTTTTGGCACCCAACTACGCCTTAGCACTGCTTTTCACCCTCAGACTGATGGGCAGACAGAGCGGACTATCCAGACTTTGGAGGACATGCTGCGAGCATGTGTTCTGGATTTCGGAGGATCATGGGTACGACACTTGCCTTTAGTAGAGTTTGCCTACAACAACAGTTTTCACTCTACTATCGGCATGACTCCTTTTGAGGCTTTGTATGGAAGACCATGTCGTTCACCCTTATGCTGGGCAGAGGTTGGTGAGACTGGTACTCTTGGACCAGAAGTAGTGCAGAGCACCACGGAGAAGGTCCAGCTAGTGCGGGAGAGGATGAAAGCAGCTCAGGATCGGCAGAAATCTTATGCTGATCGTCGGAGGAGGCCCCTGAAGTTCGAGGTGGGAGATCATGTGTTTTTGAAGGTTTCCCCTCGACGGGGGCAGCGGAGGTTCGGAAAGGGGAGTAAGCTCTCCCCTAGGTTCATCGGACCTTTCGAGGTGCTGAGGCGAGTTGGCGAGGTGGCATATCAGCTGGCCCTACCACCTCAGTTGGAGAGGGTCCATGACGTCTTCCATGTCTCCCAGCTTCGTCAGTACTTACATGATGACTCTCATGTCATCAACTGGGGAGAGCTAGACGTGGGAGGAGACGCGACCTTCGAGGAACGGCCAGTCAGAATCGAGGATCGCAAGGAGAAAGTGCTCCGTGGACGAACCGTCGGCCTGGTTCGTGTGTTGTGGAGACATGGCGGCCTCGAAGAGAGTACGTGGGAGAGGGAAGCACAGATGCGTGCCCAGTACCCCGAGTTGTTCTGAGTTTTGAACCCTTGGTGCCTGTTGTGACAGAACGTTTGACCTTTTTGGCTATGAAATGTGCTAGGTTCCTTCCCTCTGTTTTGTGTGGAAAGCCCCGGTTGAAGGGAAGGGGAAACCCGACCCCTAATCAGGACGCATTAAGGTGGATGCGATTAAACCCGTGCGGGCGAGTCAGTGCCGCCCAAAGCGGATAATATCTTGACATGGGGGAGGGGAACTCCCCAAACCCACATGACCGGGCGGTTTGGCGTGGTGTGATGCTTGGTTCTTGACAGGGAGTATTTTCAATTAGCGGGGGTCCACTCCTAAGAGGTATCTTCGAAGATGGTTGTTCGGATCCTCTCTTTCCTTCTAGTTTGTTTTGATTCTCGGGGACGAGAATCGTTTAAGAGGTATCTGATGTGAAGACCCAGACCCCCCTTGGTCCCTTCCTTTGCCAAAAATCCGGTTTCCTTGCGGGGGTACCGATCGGTGAGACCGATCGGCGAGACCGATCGGTGAGACCGATCGGTGAGACCGATCGGTGAGACCGATCGGTGAGACCGATCGGTGAGACCGATCGGTGAGACCGATCGGCGAGACCGATCGGGGAGACCGATCGGCGAGACCGATCGGTGAGACCGATCGGTGAGACCGATCGGCGAGACCGATCGGTGACACCGATCGGTGACACCGATCGGTGAGACCGATCGGTGAGACCGATCGGTGAGACCGATCGGTGAGACCGATCGGTGGCACCGATCGGTGAGACCGATCGGTGGCACCGATCGGTGAGACCGATCGGTGAGACCGATCGGTGAGACCGATCGGTGGCACCGATCGGTGAGACCGATCGGTGAGACCGATCGGTGAGACCGATCGGCGAGACCGATCGGTGACACCGATCGGTGACACCGATCGGTGAGACCGATCGGTGACACCGATCGGTGAGACCGGCCCTGCCAAGTTGTTCCAGTAATGTCCCTTTTTCGCAAATAGGGTTTTAAACCCTATTCTTCCTTGCTAAAAATATCTTGGAAATCCGAAACGCGCGCAAAGGTCTTAATTAAATGCTTCATTAATTCATGGGTCAGTTAAAACCACCCAGCGCCATTAATGATGAGTCAAGCCACGTGGTCAACCCATGACTCCCTCGTCTTCCGTGGTTTTGTGTTTTCATCTCAACCGTCCCCAGCCCTTATAATTAAGGGTTAGGCCGTGGTTTTCCCCCTTCTTCGATCGTGACTCTTCTGGTGCATCGGGACCGCCGCGTCGTTATCCGTAAAGTTCCGCGCCCCCGGCCTAAACGTCGATCATCCATCAACAAGTAGGGAATTTCTCTCGTCTCTCACTTTTGTGTATCATGCGGGGTGGGCGTTACTTTTGTTCCTATCAAATTGGTTGAACCAAACCCTAATGAAGATACTAAACGAAGTTCTAAAGAAAGAAGGGGAAGGGGTTGTGATCGTTGTTTATGCTTTATCTTGTGATCATCCCTTTTGTTGTACTGGTCTATGTTTTCTGAAAATTGAGGCCGTTGGTGGTCGTGTGTGTGCACTTGAATCCCCTCGTGATGTTTTAAATGGGTTGCTGAAATTGTGAACTCCTGCTGTGAAATTGGTTAATCACGTATACCCGGCTGAATAATTTGAAAGCACCAGGATCAACCCTTCTGTGATAATTAACGGATAGAACACATGGAATTTTTGAAATCATGGAGTGTGTTAAGTCGTTTAAATCTGAAAATCCCTGACTCGTGTTGGTAGTGGTTGTTGGTTGTTTTCCCTTCGGGCCGTTTGCTGGAAATGTGGGAGGGGATGGGATCCCCCGTTCTTTTATACTCTCGGCGGCTGTGTGAATTTGGGGGATGGGATCTCCTGTTGGCATGGTTTCAGTGGTTGTGGGTTTTTATCACAAACTGGGGAGAGATCCTCTGTTGGCAGAACCGGGTGTGGGTGTTTTGGTTGATCTATGCTTGACGTTTTCCTTGGTTATGCTTATGGTAGTTGCCCAGTAGTGCTTAAAATTAATTGAACAATTGACTGAACGTGAAACAAGAATGGGACAAATGGTTTTGTGGGCAAGGGTCGCGAATTGTGACTCGGGCGTTGTGGTATTGTGTTCTGTAGGTAGGCTAGGAAAACCTAAGTTTTTGGGTGAGTGTTTGTTACCTATATCTATACTTGTAGCTTTGTGTTTCTTATTCGCGCCCCACCCCAGTTGAGCACTTAGTGCCGAACACCCCCATTTATGGGGGAAGGGTGTTTTTCCCAACACTATACTTAGTGGCTGGTTATTAGCTCCTTTTCTGCTCCCTTTCCCGGATAGCCCAAGTACCTTCGGGCAGGCTGTGATGGCCTGAAGTCCATTATTAGCCCAAGAACCATCGGGCAGGGTGTTGTGGTGGTTGGCCAGGTGTGTGCGGAAGGTGGTTTCCCAAGTGTCTTCGGGATGAGGCCCAGGTGTTTTCGGGCGTGGCAGTGGATTCTTTAGCCCAGGTGTCTTCGGGCGTAGCGGTGGTTGTTCTGGCCTAGGTGTTTGCAGGCATGGTTACTTGTGACAGTTGAGGCCCAGGTGTGTGCGGGCGGGATTTGGCAGTGGGACTGCGTGTGGTTGTGGCCCAGGTGTGTGCGGGCGGGATTTGGCAGTGGGACTGCGTGTGGTTGTGGCCCAGGTGTGTGCGGGCGGGTGTGGCAGTGGGACTGCGGTGAGAATGGCGGGATTGGTCCGATGCGTAGGATGTCTCAATAACCAGTGGGAAAGTGGCGCGGGGTACCCAAACATCGATGTGCTCTTATATATATATTACTTGACTTGCGTTATTTGGGGAGCGAACCTTGGTGAGGCTTGGGATGGATAGTTGCCTTGTTAGGTGTTTGGTTTACTCTTTCTCACGGGACTTTAGTACGTTCCCCCACTTGTGCACGAGAGTCTTGGTTTTCCCTACTGAGTGTACTTGTATGCTCACCCTACGTTTACTTACAGGTTTCCAGGAGGACTACCAGGGCTGCGCGGGACCCTATTAGTCGGACAGTTGGAGTTGTCGCTGTTGTCGTACCTTTGTTTTCTTTTGGTATTGTACTTGAGAGCTTCTTTTCCTTATGTACTTGTACTTTGTTGTAAACTGTTTAAACATACATGTGGGAATGGTTTACTTTTGGCTTTACTTTTCTTTCTATCTTGGTGTTGTTGGGTTTTCTCCTCCTTATCTTTCGATCCTATAAGATAAAAAGGGTAATGCCTTCCATTTGTGAGAACTTCCTATACCCTTGGTGCTAGTCGCCACTCCGGGACCTATTGAAGGCGGGTTTCGGGGGTCATTATCTCTCCTTCAACTCGAAGAAGGAAGGGCCTGGCAACCTGCTGACCCTTCCCTCCTTTTGGTGAAGGCGGGTCGTGACAATAAGTTTTTCTATACCTATCTATATGCCGAAAAATTATTTCATAGGTAAATGTTAGGCTCTTATGGATCAAAGACTTTGATTTCCTTATAATTCATGTATTATAAACTGTTAATATTTAAACCATGACTAAATATTATGATCTTTGATGTGAATGATATGTTATTATAATGTTATACTCATGTTCTAATGCCCTTATTATCATGACCCTCCTTCTTCATGATGAGGGAAGGGATAGAGAAGTTTCATGACCTTCCTTCTTCAAGATGATAAATAGATAATGGATTCTGAGTTCCACCTCCAGTAAGCCACGAGATGGTGAACAACACTAAGTGTATTGAAATATATCAAAAATGAGATGCGTTACCTTTTTATAGTATCCATGATTAAGAGATAAGATTTATCAATGTCAGAAAACTCCAGGGCAGATATATATAAAGAAAAAAAATCCATCCCACATTCATGTTTAAAGTTAAACTGTTAGGAATACAAGGAAAACTCCAAATTAAGTACCAAAATAAAACTAATCAATGACACAAAAACCTCCTCCAAAGTCTGATCTATTAAGGCCCAACACGGTCCCTATAATCATCCTAGAAACCTAAATTTTTTTTATATATGTTGGGTGATTATACAAGTATACTCAGTAGAAAAAAAATTACTTCATGCACAAGTGGGAGAAGCATACTAATGCCCCTGTGAGAAAAAAAATATAAATTCAAAATCAGCTAACAAAGTTTACTAACCACCCCAACCTCATGAAGACACACTCACCAAATAACGCAAGTCATGTAAAGAAAAGTATTAATCACATATGTATCTGGCTACCTCACACCACTTTCCACATGTTATCCTTTCATCCCTAATAGTGAACTTCCTGAAGCTACCAAGCTCATCCACAATCCCCAATATCACAACATGCCCGCTCACACCTAGGAAACATACCATATCCCACTCAACAACACCTAGGCCACAACAAAAACACATTTCACCCGCAGACACCTGTTCCACGGAACCACAACTACTTCCTAAAGACACAAGGGAAATTATAACATATCTCGTTCTAAAGACACCTGAGAAGCCCACCTTGCCCGCAGATACCTGTACCTCACAATCGTACCACAACTTTCCCAAAGAGTCTAGGGATACCAATTCCTAGAATAGGGAGTATAGAAGAGCCAATAACTACTATCCATCCTCACACCGAGATTTTGGGAAAAGACACCCCTCATAACAATGGGGGTTTTTGCATGTAGTGCTCAACATGGTGGTGGTTCATATAAAAATCCCAAGGAACTTCACGTGTATATATATAGGTACCAAACACTCATCCCAACATATGGGTTTTCAAAAAAATAATCATCCCACACCATAACAACCCTTACTATAAACCCTACATGCACATACCACCAAGAATTCCAGTCACATCCATAAGTCGATAAATGAACACCGCTTCACTAGAAGCCACAACTCGAAACATTCCCCCAACCAATTAATTTAACCAGTTTTCAATCTACATTATCAATTCATTCATTTATTTATTCTATCAGTACCTGGGAAACTAAAAAACCCTACAAACATTATAAGATAAAGCAACCATACCAACCGCTACCAAATCCAAACAAATAAATAAATACCATGGTAAAAGATTCCATTCTAACACCCATTCACAAAATAATGTTCCCTAGAAACTATGGGTGAAAGGCCCATGTAAGGTAACATCATCCTTATTCAAAATCATCCCTCCAAAACTATCCTCATTAGCCCCACTACACTAAAATCATCACATTAAGAAAAAAACTCACCCATCTTTCAGTGCCACTACACACTCCCCTATCTTTAACAATTATTCACCCAATGCCACCATCATTATTTAATGTAATATCACCTTTTCCTTTCTATCATCAAGAAACACCACCAACACACTTCATTACTACCACACATGACATCCCCACTTCATAACAACACTACACCCAACACACCCATAAACATAAACATGACACAACCCAATATTGTAGACCCACTTCCCAACCACAACCTAGAATCATTCCCATTTCATTAAAAGTTCATCCATTCCACAATCAATGAATATCTCAACCTGAGATACAATCACACCACATGTACTTCCTCATACACATATCCACACTAAACAGTTATGTGTATTCATATTTGATCAACAATGTTCTTTAATTAAACTTTCATAATTTATGGGTGATCACAACACAAGTTTAATCTTGGTATACCCATTTTTTTAATTCACTATACATAATAAATGAATTGATATTTATAGAAAATTATTCGCAAGATACAAAATAGCACAAATAAATACCACCAAAATCCTTGTTTTTTAAAATTCTTACAGCCCATATAGTTCACATCACAAGTAAAATATCATAGATAACACAAAAGTGATCATCAACACATTCTCAAACCATTCTCATAATAATCAAGTTATCTTTTTCTATCATTATCTTTACCCAATTTATTTCTTCTTTAAAATTTGGATTCAACCATTTTCACAAAATAGGCATCATTACACCCACACCGCATAATACACAAAGGAAGGAGAGATGAAGAAAATATCTACATAGAACAATAGATGATCAAAAATTCTTCCTTGCATCAAAAATAGGGGGTCACATGAGTAGCATGAACGACTCCAGGGGAAACCCCAATAGACTGCTACAACACAGTTACACGACTCCTTAGGGAAGAAAGGTTCTTGGAACACCAAGAGAAAACAGAAGGGTTCAAAGAAAGATAGGATCATGGATTTAGAAAATACAGATCCTATATCAACTGAAGGGAAACAATTTCAAGGGCCATTAAAGAAGGATTGCGGTCAAGACCAAATGTTTTGAGTATTTCAATGTCCCCAAAACATTAGGATATTAAAGGTATAATTAATATGCCTTGAAATACATTTAAAAATTCTCAAACAAACCATTAAACTTGATTTACATCAAATAAAATGTAGGAGGTGTGAAACTGGAAAAATTGAGTAAAACGTGAAAAGGCTCACCGATGAGTGAGTTACTGTCATGAGACAATGATAGTGAGTCATTGACACCTAAATCACAAATGAGAGTCCCCAATGCGACTCATCGACACGAGTCACCAACACCACCCATGGATTCCACTCATTGATGCATGTCCTACTGATTTCGGACCAACCGATGCCTTGACCTACCGACACCCTAACTCAGCGATGCCCTAACCTACCAACACTGTGATACTGACGCTGACTCACTAACGCATCCTAAAATTGGAAAAAATATAAAATTGAAAAATATTCTGAAATGATCCATGGTTTCCTCATAGAACACCCCAAACACTAGATTTTAGAAATGTAATGGATTGTGGAGGTTTAGCCCATTACATCAGATTCCTATAAAACTATTCTCTCCCTTGAGAATTCAAAACCAAACCGAGTAGAATGAGGGGTAAAAAACACCACCCCGTATGATACCTCTCAAAGATAAACCACCTTGTATTGTTTGAAAGCTATAATGAAGCCTTAACATCCATGAACACCTCATCCTATATCTATTATCCAAACCATCCAGAAGACATCCTATACAAGCACCAACTATCTGGAAATATTAATTAGGGAATTCCTTCTTCCATGTCAAGATATTATCCACTCTAGGAGCCACAAAATCACCCACACGAGTTTAATCGTATCTCAATTAATGTTTCTTGATTAGGAATCTAGTATTACCCTTTCTACAAGTCAGGATTTCATTACATGTTACAAAACAAGGAAACAACTCATCTCATATCAAACAAGGTTAAAGATCTACATCAAAAAGAAAAACAAATGAGAATAAATAAAAACAACTCCAGGTACTAGGCATGAATTTGTGCTCCTCAATCCCATGTAATCTACTCCAAGACACCATGCCTCCACAATACGTGAACCAATGGAATGATTTGTCCACACAACACCTTCTTACGATAATCTTGGATCTCCACAGGCTGCTCCATAAACATTGTGTTGTCCTTGATATACAAATCTCCAAAGTCAATGAAATGGGATTCATCGTGAATATACTGATGAATCTATAAGACTTGAAAGACGTCATGGATCTTCCTAAAATTTGGTGGAAATTCCAACTATTATACCACCTCTCTAACTCTCCCCATCACCTTGAAGAATCCGATGAACCTTGGAGAAAGATTACTCCCTTTATCGAACCTCCACTACCTATATTGAGACGAAACCTTCATAAACATGTGGTCCCCAACCTCTAACTCCAAGGGCCTTCTCCTATGATAGGAATATGAATTATGCCGGTCTTTTTATACCTTTATCCTCTCACAGACAAGTTTCACCGTCCCGATCGTGCTCTGTACCACGTCTATACCAAGAACAACTACCTCCCCAACTTCTGTCCAGCACAAGGGTAAATGACACAACCTTCTGTATAAAGCTTTGAACATAGACATACCAATGGAAGAGTGATAGATATTATTGTACAAAAAAAAATAAAAAGGGAAAATTTCTCACCCAAGACCCACCAAATTCTAAGATGAATGCTCCCAACATTATCTATAATGTCTGGATGGTCTTCTCCATCTTCCCATCAATCTAAGGTTAGAAAGTTGTGGTGAGGCATAACCGAGTTCAAAATGTATGTAAAAATTCTCTCCAAAATAACGAGGTAAAATACACATCCCAATCTATAAAAATGGATCTCAGAACCCCATGCAGCCACACCACCTCATCCACATACCTCTGCACTAAGGTATCCACTATGCTCGACACCTTGATCTCTATGAAGTGAGGTGATTTTGTCAGTTGATCCACTACTACCCAGATTTCATCACATCCTCACTCAGTCATGGGTAACCCTATGATGAAATAAATTGATATTTCATCCCACTTCCACTTGGACATTTCTAGGGGTTGCAATAAACCACAAGGAACATGGTGCTCATCCTTCACCTACGGGCACACTAGGCACTTTTCTACAAACTATTCCACTTCCGTTTTCATCCCAGGGCTCCAGAATAGTTCCCTCAAGTCACAGTACATCTTGGAAACTTCCAGGTGCACTGATTGGGGTGAGCTATGAAACTCACTGAGAACTCACTTGAGCATCACCATTGGAACAAATAGCTTCTCATGGAATAACATATAATTCTGACCATACCTCTGGAGCATCACCCTGGTAAAAGAGTTCACACATTACCTCTGCCTTCGAGTCACTCCACTGAGACTCCTCCACTTGCTTCCTCAGAGATAACTTCATTGTCATCTAAAAAAGACAACCTATACTTCCATCCATTTTTGCATCTAAGTGAAAGGAATAAAACTCATCCATTTATCTCCAAGAATCCATATATTCATGATCCAATTACTTCTATGACTTCCTTCCCAAATCATTGGCCACAACATTCCCTTTTCCTAAGGAGTAGTAGATAAAAAATCATACTCCTAGAGAATCTCCATCCACCTCCGCTACCGAAAGTTTAGATCTCGCTAGAAAAATACATAACTCAATATCTTGTGGTTTATAAAGACAAAAAAAGTGCTTCCCAATGAGGTAATGTTTCCCCAAATTTAGTGCAAACATGACCATTGCTAGCTCCAGATCATGGGTGGAGTAGTTATGTTCATGGGGATGTAACTGCATAGACCCATAAGAGATCACTCCCCATTTCTACATCATCACACACCCCAAGTCCAGACGAGAATCATTTTATAAACACCTCAAACATCACCCCTTCTTCTTGAAACCTAATAAATATTCCACTGAACAACTTCCACTTTAGATAGTCGAACACTACCCAGCACTGCTCATTCTATAAAAACTCTGAGAATTTTATAGTCAGATCCATCAACGGAGCTAATACTCAAGAGAAATCAGGTATGAATCTCTAGGAATAGCCGTCTAGACCGTGAAAACAATAAAACTTTACCATGTTACTAGGTTCTCTCAAGAAAAAACTACCACAACCTTCAACGTGTCCACTGTAACACCATTCTAAGACACCTCATTACCATGTAATTGAACCTCCCGTGTCCAAAACATACACTTGGATAACTTTCTATAGAGATGATGGTGTCGAAGAACCTCTAGGATAGTCCTGAGATGCATGGTATGCTCCTCCTTTATCATTGAGTTTGTCAGGATGTCATTAATTAACAAGAAGATGAACCGGTCTAGGTTCTCATTGAAGTCGTAGTTTATAAGTCCCTTGAACACAGTCGGTGCAACCATAACACTGAAAAGATTAACCACAAACTTGAAATTACCATACCTACACCAGAAAAAAGTCTTAAGGATGTAACCCTCTCTCACCCTCAACTGGTGATACCCAAAACACATATCAATCTTTGAAACCCACCTTTCTCTTCTCAAATGGTAGAAAAGATCATACATCCTTAGAAGAGGGTAACGGTTCTTGACCGTTACCGGATTCAACCTCCACTATTCTATACATAGTCTCAGACTGCCATCTTAATTATTCTCAAACATGACTGGAGCACCCTAAAGTGACACACTAGGTTGGATAAATCCCTTCTTCATCAGATCATCAATCTATATCTTCAACTCTCACAGCTTAGAAGGTGTTATCCAATAAGGATTCATCAAAATCCGACTGGCACAAAGTTGTAAGTATATCTAGAACTCAACATCACATCGAGGGGGTGGAGTTACAACCTCTTTTGGGAAGACATAAAATAAGTCCCCAATAACTCTAGGAACACCCACCATCCCATTATCCACTAATTCCACTAACATCTCATCTAACAAGGAATAAAAGAGGCTCCACATGCTGCCTTCCCATTAGACAAATATGCTTGCCAACGAAATCCACACGTTGTCTACCCACGTCTAAAAACATGACTCTTCTATGGAATCATTTGATAATAGAACACATAAATTACAAACATTTTATTCTAAGGATAACACCGTATGGATACATCTATAGCAGAAAGCGATCACCACAAGTATGATGTGGCCCCAACATCATTCTACATCCTTAGAAAACATCAAACAAGATTGCTTGACCTCTGAATGGTGTACTCAACACCAGGGGCATGTAAATTATCCCTATGTATAATTCCATATCATTTCATATATTGGGTGAAAAAAGTAGTGTGAATATCCTATATCAAATAAGGTGAAAACAAGAGTACTGAACAAACTGATTGTACCTCGAATGATCTCCGGACATGCTGGAACTACTGCCTCTCTAGTTTGAAACTGACCATACCCAACTCTTCTTACCTTACCATTTCATCCACATCCCTAACCCCTCTCAGGTCAAGGTCCTAGGGGAATACCCTGAGGTCGGACTCCGCCTGCTCCATTGCTTTACAGTTGAGTAGGAGCCAGCAGTCCCTGCTGCTGAAACGACCTGGTTGAAAACTAGTGTTGAGGCGGGCGTTGAACCTTCCCACCTTCACCATAATGAGCCTGAAATGAGAGATAAATTTGATGATTTCTACAGCCTCCACAAAGAAAACACCTAGGTCCCAAGAAGATGGTAATAGGATGAGGACCAGATGGTTCGAAATAAAACTACTGGGGTCAGTTCCCCGATGGCCGAAATCTGGAAGGTCTTGATACTAGAGACCTGCTGCTGACAACCTTCCACTTTTAAGAACATGGATATATCCCTTCCAGTGGTAAACCACCTCATGATTGAATCCTGTCTACTACCTTAGTCTTCTTCTTAACCTCTATTTACGTCAGTAATGTGAATGGAGTAACTGCATAATGGAGAGAGGGACAAAGTGCCTCCTCTAAGAATCTTTCCCGAGACTCCTCATCTCAAAAAATATATTAGGAAAAGATAAGGAGATCCATAAACATGATCCTAATATCCCTCACCGACATAATCCCCTACTAGAGAGAGAGTAGCTCCTGCCTCTTCTCGGCCTTCATTATCAATGAAAATAATTCCACCAGAAAATACTTCTCAAAATTGATCCACAGAACATCACCCTCCTTTCTCTCCCCTAGGAATAGTTTCCACCACTAACATAAAGAACACTGCATCTAATAAACCACTAATGGAACCTAGTACTCCATCAAATCCCGAATGAAGATGAAAGTGATCACAAACTCCTCAGGACAACTCGTCATCTCTGTATCTAAAATGTTGCCTTCATAATTTTACAAACTCTACTACTCGAAAGAACGAAGGGACTTCTACCACTAAATTTCCTCATCCTCTTTATCAACCCTTTAATAATTAGCTAGATTTTCCTACTGAGCCTCCACTTCCTAAGTCACTCACGGATGAAGATTGGGTGCCACAACTAAAAGGTAAATAAGTAATTCCTAAGTCTGAGTGGTATGAAAATTATTTTGGAATCATTTTAACTCATTATTTATTTTAATTCCATGATAACACCCAATACAAAAAATAAAAAAGTCATCATGATACTTGTACATTTCTTAGGATCTCTACCCCACAATCGGTGTAGTATGACTTGGTCATTCGGTAAACTCAGAGTCCTTGCATCCGATCATGGGGTCCCTAAAATCACATGTCCTAGCCGGTCTTCCCAGGCCTACGTCACACACCAAGATCTCCTAACATTATTTCCCTACCAACCCATTAAATCCTCATAGTGCCTAACTCCAAACTTCATCCTATATCTCAACCATCACCTATGATAGCATTCTGTCATGACCCTTTTTATTCAAGATGAGGGAAGGGATAACAATGTGACATGACCTTTCTTCTTCAAGATGAAAATGAGATAATGCCCCTTGAGTCGCACCTCTATTAGGCCCTGAGGTGGCTACCATCCATAAGGGTATAGAAATTTCACAAAATGGGAGGAATTACCCTTTTTATAGTAAACAAGATTGGGAGATAAGATGTATTAACCTCAAAAAACCCTAAGGTAGATATATATAAAGAAACTAAAATCCATCCCACATGCATGTTTAAAGTAAAATAGCTAGGAATACAAGGAAAACTCCATATTAAGTACCAAAATAAAACTATGTAGTTACAAGGACCCCCCCAACGCCCGAGATTGTATGGTCCATCATGGTATTTGTAATCTCCATGGAAACCTAAGAATGGTTTTATATACATACAGTGAGAATACAAGTATACTCATTAAGCACATCCAAAGTCAATCGTGCATAAGTCGAAGAAGCATAATTATTCCCTTGTGAGAAAAACAAAAAAAACTCAAAATCTCATAACAAGGAATACTATCCACCCCCAACCTCACCATGGAATTATCACCAAATAAAGTAAGTCAAGTAAATTAAATTAGTAATAACATTGATATTTGGGTACCTCGAACCACTTCCCACTGGTTAACTGCTCATCCATAACTCAGAACATCTTGATGCTACCACGCTCATCCATAAGACTCATTATCACAACCTACCCGCACACACCTATGCCACATACCACATCCCACCCACAAACACATTATCCAAAACCACATCACATTCCTCCCATAGAAACTTGGGCTACAGAACCACAACCTCATTCTGAAGACACCTGGGAAAGTACAACTTATCTCGTCCCGAAGACACTAGGGATGCAAACCTCACCCGCAGACACCTGGGCCTCACAACCGCACTATGACATCCATGAAGAGTCTTGGGATACTAATTCCTAGAAGAGAGAGAATATAAGATCTAATAACTATCCATCCATCCTCCCATAGGGATGTCGGGAAAGGAAACCCTCCCCCATAACAATGGGGGTGTTCGGCACATAGTGTTCAACACGAGTGGGGTGCGTATAGAAATCAAAAGGAACTACATGTATATATATATATATATAAGTACCAAACACTCATCCAAGTCTATGAGTTTTCAAAACAAAAACTATCCCACACCAAAACTACCCTTGTTACCAACCCTACATGCACATACCACTACAAAAGATGGTCAATTTCATAAGTCAATAAATGAATGTTGCTTCACTACAAGACACAACTCGAAACATTCCCCCAACCAATTAATTTAACCATTTTTCATTCTACATTATCAATTTATTCATTTATTTATTCCATCTCTACTGAGGAAACTACCAAACACTGCAAATGTTATAAGGTGAAGTAACCATACCAACAACTGCCAAAGCGAAAAAAAATAAAAAAGGATCAAGGTAAAAGAATCCATTCTAACACTCATTAATAAAATAATGGTCTTTGGAAACTCCAAACAAAAGGACAATGAAACGTAACACATTCAATTCCATGATTTTTAGAAGGCTTACTTCCCATAAAGTTCACATCATTAGTCAAAGATAACAGATAACACAAAAATGATCATAAACACATTCCAATCCCATTATCGTAACAATATGATTATCTTTTCTATCATCATATTTCCCATTTTTATTTATTCATTAAAAGTTGGATTGATATATTTTCATAAAAGAGGAATCATTACATCCACCCTGCATGATACACAAAGGAATTAGAGGTGAAGTAAATCCCTACTCCAAATAATAGATGATCAATAATTATTCCTTGCGTAAATAATATGGGGTCGTGTGAGTAGTAGGAAATACTCCAGGGGAAAACCAAATAGACTGCTACATCATAGGCACATGACTCATTGGGGAAGAAAGTTTCTTGGTGCACCAAGATAAAATGGAAGGGTTATAAGGAATATAGGATCTAATCTTTAGTAAATCCAGATCCAATATCAATGGAAGGGAAATTGTTTCAAGGGACATTAAATTCGGATCATGGTCAAGACTACACATTTTGACTATTTCAGAGTCCCCAGAGCATTAGGATGTTAAAGTTATAATTAATATCCTTTGACACCCCTTTAGAAACACTCAAACAATGCTTTTAAACTCTATTTATGTCAAATAAAACATAAGAGGGGTGAAAGAATAAAAACTGGAAAAACTGTAAATGACTCACCTATGGGTGAGTCACTAATGCAAGCCACCAACAACGAGTCATTGATGTCTGACTCACTGATGTGAGTCATTGAAATGACTCACTGACACCGTTCGTTGATGCCACTGACTAACACCACTAACTAATGCTCATCCTATTAATTCTTGTCCTATCGATGCCTTGACCTACTAACGCCTCGACATACCAATGCCCTGTCACAATGATGCCTTGACCTACCGATGATGAGCTATTGACATTGAGTCACTAATGTGTCCTACCATTCTAAAAACACGAATATTGGAAACCCTTGAAATGAGACACTATTTCCTACCAAAACACCCCAAACATTGGATTTTGGAAAAGTAATAGACCGGGGAGGTTTGGGACATTACACTTATGTTCATATGATGCGTATATATCCACCTTATATTACCTTATTGAGCATATAAGCTAACCCTTTATTATGTTTCCATTACCTATGTTATAAATAATGTTTTTAAGTAGGGCATGTCTATCAAGAGTACTTAAGGGGAAGATCATTTTGGGAGATATTGAATATCTTTAAATAATTAATATTATTTTCTTCCATGTTTCCAAATGAACTAATCTATTATGGTACTTATGTTTTTGTTTTTGCAATGTAATGAATATTCATATAAAAATATGTAATATCTATATATGGGAATACTGGGTCACTATATTTGGTATTAGATAAAAGTTTTAGTTAACCATTAGACAAAAGGATGATAAAACTGTAGTGAGATCTCTAGGGATATTTATAGGAATATTTCTAGGGTTCTATCTAACAATAAGTATAATAATGTATCAAAGTATTGGAAAATGACCTAGAATTTTGGGAAATTCTAGATCAAGTGTTTCCCATGAAATTACATCCCTATCTGGATACTATAAGTGGATGTAGATCCAGAAAAGAGGTACCTAGGGGTAATAACTATGAAAAGGTAACATTGATATGGACCCAATCGTCACCTGATGCATGATAATAGGCATTTCTGGACACCTAGTTTGAAACTAGTAAGAGACATTCTTTGAAAATTCAATAAATCTTTATTAACTATTATGACATATTTAAATAGATGATGAATACGAATGTATATGCATAAATATAAGGTTTCATAGATTAAAAACAAGGTTTCTTGATTTGGACATCTTATTAGTGACTTTTATGATTATTCAAAATCTCATTATGATTAGATTTTATCACACTTTTATTTTTTTATCCAATAGTGGGAACTAAAAGAAATTGGGTTAACATTGAATGTGAAATAAAATTTGTTGATGATTATCCAAATGGTATGATTATGGTATTGAAGGATTTTGTGATTATATCTAATCATTTATCAGAGAACATGATTAATAATGTGTAGCTTATCCATCTCTCAGACTCACTAAATAATATAAATATAGAGTTTTTTGATATTTTTATGTTGTGGATACCATGGAGGAAAGAAGAATCAGTTTCCTACATGTCAATAATTAGGGAGGAAGAACTACAAGAAATGTCTCAAAATAATGATAAGATGTTTTATGTGTAGAGAGGAAGGAAATAGAGTATGTAATTTCTGAGGGAAAATGAAAAGTTTGGTTAACGCAATGGATGTAAATATTAGTCTTTGAATGTTATTATAAATAAATGAAATCTTGAAATGCAGAATATATGAGCATTATTTAAATAGATGTCTTAGGGGGAAAGATTTTAAAGAGAATCAGAAAGGTGGTATAAGTAATGGTTAGACTGATGGGGATGAAGATAATACAAATGAAATATGATAGGAAAAAGGAATTTCGGAATAATATGAGGTTGAATTGTTAATGACTTAAGGATGAGGTGGAATAATCGATGTTTTTATGTATTGGAATTATAGAATTATTTTTTATGAATATATATATATATATATATATTTTGTAGAAGTTATTCATTAATTATTTTAAATAACATTTTAAATGGTACTAATGGACTATAAAATTGATTTTGTGGAAAGTTTATATTTTAGTTAAGTGAAGATAACCCTTAATATGTTTTGGGTGTTGTGATAATGTTTTTTAAATAAAGAGATTATGGATATGAATAAGTAAATGGAATAATATTGATTACATTGTAACTAATTTTTAATTTTCTAAAAAGATTTTTATGCAATCATTGATGGATTTTGTAACATTTTTAGATTTAAGGAAGATATCTTAAAACCTATGTTTTATTTAAGGAATAAAAAAGAATTCATGTTCTGAATAAGTTCTTCTGGTAATTATGGTTACTTCCATGTTTCAAGAGGATACATGATGGAGGTATTCATATGTTTGATATGTGACAATCTATAGTGACTTTATGGTATTCGATGATTAATGATAATTTCATTTTATAAATTTAGTGGCATTATTTTTAAATTTTTGGATTTTAATATTTTATAAGGGTAATAAGGTTACCCATTTATGGAATGCTTTAAGTATAAATTTAGATGAGACTATATATATTATTATATTACTTTACCATATGAAGATTTATCCATATTTTATAACATCTTCTAACCATTTTGTTGTGATGATAAGTAAAGATATATTGAATGACTTAGCATTCTATTTTTGGATCTTATGATCCATTAGTGCTTCAGGAATAAAAAATCACTTTTATTTATTTGAGTAAGAGATGATGTGTAAATTGACCAAGTTACAATTAATGGATGAGATTTTTCTTATGAAATGGAATTAAATCAAGTATATATATATTCTCATAAAAATCATTCAACATTAAGAAAAGGATCTTAAAATTAAATATTTTTCTATTATCATAATTTTTTATGATATCAATGACCGTTTTCATTCCTGGTAAGTTTAGAGATTTGTGGTCATTAAACATATCTAGATCACCCACTCTCTTATGATCAATATTATCTTTCACTCTCTATTAGTATTTGGGTGTTTGTATTCCCTTATATTTTCACATTTTCACTTCCCAAATATGTATTCCAATTTAGAAAAATAATATGTGTTTTTATAGATAAAATTTTAAAATCCATTTCCATTTTTAAAGATGATATTTTATTAACCCTTTTATAGTATGGGTTTCTATAAAAAAAATTCAAATGATAACCCTATGATTACCAAGATGAATATTAAGGGAGAAATTCATTTTAGGGTGGGGGGTAGAATGTGATACCCCAAGATTTTATGAAATATCTTTTTTTCAAATTAATTTAATAGTTTTTATATTTTTTGTTACATGAAAAACTATTTTTATCTTTGATTATATGATTCACTGATTTTATCTTGAATTACATACAACCTTGAGTATATCTTTCATTACACGCAACACGGAGTTAAAAAAAAATATAAAATGTTATTAAAATATTATTATGTGAAATGATATTTTTCTCCTAGTCATTGGAATAGTGGTTATGAGTAATATTAAATAAATTATGAAAATATTTTTTACACATGTATATAAGATTAATTCATTGGTTTCTAATTAATTGTAAATGATAATAAGAACTACTTTAAAATAAAGAAATTCTTTTCTAAAAAGTCTTTTTTTCTATACAAAAACATGCTTTATCTAAATAAAATAATAAACCACTTATAGTAAATTATTTTAGTTGAATTTATATATTATATACCAAATAAAATGTTTAACATTCATCTTATACGTTTTCTACATAATAAATAATAATAAATCAAATTTTATGCTTAAAAACTGTAAAATTCTAAAACAAATTATTGCATATTACGATCTTATTTTAAAACCAATTTTTTCTAATTTTATAAATTTAATTTGATAATTTTTTTTTGAATTAATAAACTCAAAATTATATTATGTTTAATTTTTGAGAATTTTATGGGAAGATTTTTTTATTAATAGTAAAAAATACCATGTTTTAGTTAAAAACAACATTTTCATTTAAATTATTTATACTGCTAAATTATATTTTAATTTTCTTTGAAGTAAAATTAGTTCCTTTTTAAATCACTTAATATAATTTAAATAATTTTAATAATATTTTAATTTAATTTTTTAAAAAAACATTTTAGACTTTGGAACATTTTCTCTTTAAAAACATTATTTCACCTCGAGCCTGTGGGATTAATTTCAAATTAAAATTTTATAATTATGTGAATATATTTTTTTAAAAAAATTTAAATATTTGGAATAATTATAATATATTTTAAATAATGAGTTTAGATTAAGTTTTTTACCAAAATGAACTTTAAGTATTATTTTCTATGGTTAAAGAAGAAATGGTTTTACCATGGGTTAAACTAAAAAGATAGGTGTTATAAATAATCATAAACTTTTAAAACATCCATTTTATAGAAATATTTCGACATTATACCTTCTAATATAAATAACTTTCTATTATTGGATACATTTTACATGAATACATCATGGGTGAAACTCTATCATTCAAAACAATTACCATTGTGCCACTCACCTCACTTATAAAAGGATACCCCTTATCCTCTATACTTTACACATTAAAAACCTTTTGGTTCAAAAAATACCAACCCAAATTACTTCCCAAATTACCTCATATATTTATAGAAAACATATATTTTACATAAATTCAACTAAAAATTATTTTAGTGTAATCCTAAAGAAGATACCAGAAGAATAGGTAACATTCGTCAATGAGAATTTTTGTTTTATTTATTCCTACACCTACATAAATGATTATTATAATATTATGATATAAAAATATCATTATATTTCATATAATTATATGTTTTTATGTTAATTTAATTACTTATAACTATCTCTACTACTATCAAATGAACTATGAATTCATCTTTTGTGTGTATAGTGGACTACCACCTCACGAACCGATGTCATTCATTTATCCATTACCACCTCTCACAGTTGGGTATGATGAGGGATATAAAGTATATAAATATGAGATTTAAAAAAATAATATACATATGTAGTCATTATATCATATATACCTTATTAATTTCTATTCTATAAGGGATATGATTGTAACACCCCAGGTAAATAAAGAATATGAAATTTTTATATTTATCCATATTTGTGAATAAAATATTAATATTACTTTAAAGTCAACTCTATGATTGATGGCTTATCCAATACACAACAATGAGTCCCTTTGAAATCTTATGTTGCACTCTAATAATAAAATAATTTTATTCTAAATGGTAGTTAACACCTAGCTGCTGTAATGACGGGAATGAACAGAACTAACTACAAAATGATTATATATGTTTTTCAAATATTTTTTCTTTTTACAATAAATGTTAGAGGATTAAAAATGCAAATGAATCCAATTTCAAGCATAAATCCTCTAATATTCTTTAAAAGGTCGATTAACCGCCTTTTGATGGAGAACCCTTTTTAAATATACTTTTGACAATTTTATACATTTTATTTGACAAAATAAAATTCTTCTTTAGAATTGGGACATAGAAATTTACTTTGCGTAATTTATTGGTATTTTTCCGATAAAGTTCATTTTTTAATGAATAGTGAAAACTTTTGTCTTTTAATTCAAGACTTATTTTTAATCTAATTTATTTATATTATTATATTATCTTTTGAATTTGTTTTAAAGTAAAATTAGAATATATATTTACCATTTAATCCAATAGTGGTCATTGAAATTAATTTCACTATGAAATTGGACTTAAACTAGTGTCAATCTTTTGATAGATATTGTCTCTTAAAAACACGCTATTTGTTCTAAAAGCGGAAATTAATTATTAAATTAATTAATGTAACTTATATGTTTTTAATTTTGTAAAATAGAAATAATTTTTGAATTCAGAATATTTAATATATCTTAGGGTTAATTTTTGGTATTTTTCTGGAAAACATCAGTTTTGGATGAATAGTGAAACCACTAAGTGGTACTTAAAAAAAATGATTTTTTAGTTAAACGAAATTTAACCACCTCTGTATTTTGAATTTAAAAAATCTGACATACATGGTTTTCATTAGGAAGTAAAATGTGGTTCAATGGGATTAAGATACATTTTTGGAGAGTAGTAACTTTTAAGTTTTTAATCGCAATTAGAGGTAATTAGTGTAATTTAAGGTAAAAATAATGTTTTAATAATATCAAATGACCTTGACACATTTTATACCCTCATTGGATGTGTCATGGACGACCAAGACAATCCATGGGTCAACTTGGGGACCCCATGGAGCCACTTTGGTAGGAAAATGACATTAAAAACTTTTTATTTAATGTTAAAATAAAAATGTCACAAACATGTGTTGTTTTACTAAAAAAAATTTTAAATGGGGTTATAAAAGTTATATATTTGACAATAAATATTAATTAGAAATATAAAAAGATTTAATACATTATGATATTTTTTTATAATTTTTAGTCATTAAATAAATTTAATTATTTTTGACACCATGATGATGCAGTGATTACCTCATTATTTAACGATTTAAATAAAATGAAAAGATAATGTAAAATCTAAGACCTAAACTTCTAAAAAACCTATTTTATGGATGGATTTCTAACTCTTATCACCTTATCCTCGAAATATATAATTTTGGGACCTTTAAAATCCTAAAATCATTTTATAATAAAGTAAAAGTTTATAACTTTCCAAAAGTGCCCCTCCTCTCATCTTCTAAAATCCCCCCACCTCTACCACCTTACCCACACCTCTCAAACCATTGTATTGGCCAAACCCTTCCCATTTCATCTCTCCACATCCATATCTTCATCATTGAGCCTCACCATTGGGCAGAATCCTTTCCAAGGAAGCCTTTGAGCTCAATTCAAAAAGAGTTACCTGATTTAAAGGAAATGTCTTCCCTTGTGTTCTTTTGTTTTATTTTGCTTCTCCAACCCTATAAAATCTTTTTATTCCTTTATTTTTTAACAACACCAGTATCATAAATATACTAGGATGTTGTTATGTGAAGGATTCGAGCTACAGTTACACACACCTTCATCTAATGGTTAAAGAACATACTGTTTCTGTGGATGGCGAATTTCTTCCTCACGAAACGATGATTGTTGAATCTTCTATTGACACTTTTCATGGTGGAAATTATGATGTCAATATATTTTATATATGATATATATGGTATTTATGTTTTATATATGCTTCTGAATTTTATATTTAAAACATTCCTTTATGCTTTTCATGTTGTGAAAATGCGATAATTTCATACGAGGAAGTGTGGACTACGCCCCCTCAAGTGATGTGACTCGTTCATGAAATACATGGAATTTATAAAGAATGAAATTAATGAACATATGTGAAATATATAAAATATATATTATACTGGAATTATAATATATATATCTCTTAATTATTTTTAATTCCATTAATATGATAAAGAAATGAAAGTAGCGTTCATGTGTACGGACGACCTACTGTCTCCATGAACGGTGCATTTCATTTATTTTTGTCTCCAAATGTTATGGAGTAGTATAAAATGAATATATACTAAAAATATATGATATTTAAATCATTAATACTATTCTGGAGATGATTTAATTATAACTACATGGACAATCATTTTCAAGAAAGTTCATTTTTGACTCATGTTCCAAACATCGACAAAAATGTCGGATATGAACTCACATTATTAACCAATTATTATAACATTATAATATGTGATATGAACTGAATAATAATCTTTAAAATAGGTCCTTAAGCAATTATAAATTGACCAAAGTTTATTATTCAGGAATATAAAGAAACAAAACAAGACAAGTCAGACTTGAGGAAAGGGATCCTACCTGTCTATTTCTTTTTAAGCACTCTCTTTTATGTAATTTCTTTTAATATCATATATATTATTTTTTGGGATCTTATTTTATATTCCAATTACTGTATGTTTTATTTTAATATGATGAGATAACTTATTTGATCTCATCAAACCATTTTTGGAAGTTTTAAGTGGCGTCTTTAGGCTGCCGAGTTTTCGTAAGGGATTTTTCATCTCACTTTTATTCCCGTGACATTTATGCTAAGTTTGACACCATTTACTTTGATTGGGGTATTTAATAGCCATTATTATACACTTTTTTTAGTATAATTTCAATTATGGGTATTTACAACTTCATTGTATGACCCTTCTTCCATGGGGTGTACATTTCGAAAGTTACCCATGTCGGTAAGGAAACCTTTCACCCTCCTCTTTCTAAAAGACGTATTTTGTTATGTCTTTTAATTCACATACTATTATGTTGGGATGTGTTATTCTATATCCTTATTGATTTAAATTTTATTTCCATGTGATGAGATACAATTTTCTCTCTCATCAACTCAATTTTTTAAATTTTAAAGTGACGCCATAAGGCAGTCGGATTTACTTAAGGGAACTTCTTAACCCACTTTCAATTATTTGGGTTAAACCAGTACTTCTTGATTTTATTATGCCATGATTATGTGTGGAGTCTCTATGTTTTAATTTCCACAAAACATTATGTGGATATACTATTTCTACACATAATCATCTCATTGATAAATTCTTACGTCATTTAGACGAACTTGTATGGGAAATCATAAATCAATCTCATTTCATTGAGTTAAATATCTATGTCATTGGTTTTGTTTTTCCAAGATTATGTGTGAATGACCACTGATTGTTTTACACTTAATATCCACTTATATTTGGTGTATTTATATTTTTCACACATAATCATGTAATTGATTTATCCTTAATCTAAGGATACCGACTTTATAAGGGACTTTGTCTCAATATTCTTTCATTAAAGAATATTTTGTTTTATACACAACTTTATTTTATACGGTGTATAAACCCCTTTTAATTCTACAATTATTCTAAAGGAAGTTTTTCTCTACGAAGCGTTTTACTAAACGATAAATAGTATGCTTCTTTTTAACGTACGCAGTGACAATGACCTTTCCGCCACCACGAGTATTATTTGATCTTTGGATTCCTCAACAAGCTATTATATTTTTAAAAGTAAATAAATACCATATACTCTTTTATGTATTTTGGCATTGAAAATGGTTTTGATAATGGATTTATTATGTCAATATATTAAGTGATATATTGTGCTTGAAATGTGGAAATGTTTTCCTTCATTTATAGCTTTTTTATGTGTTATGATTTTATAATGGTACTTGGACATTTGACGGGTGGTTACGTGATAAACCATATGATGGGTGGTGCCGTGAATACCAAGATGGGTGGTTACATTATAACCTCTGATGCATTGGGTATGGAAGTTGGCCGTATGGTTATTCAATTAAGTATGTGTGGAAGTTGTCCGTATGGTTATTCCATTTAAGTATGTTTATGTCCCAAGTTACCTTTATATGTTATGTGTTCTTTATATGGGTTTTATGGTAATATTTTTGTTACAAAAGGGTAAGTAATGGTATTTTATTCAGTGAAGAGTTTTTACTACTTCATAAAGGTGAAAAGTATTACTTTGGTAAAGTAGTCATGGTGTACTTGTTGTTTTGAAAAACTAATAGTTTTCTATCTTTATGTATCCTTTACTGGGATTTTTATGCTTATCCCACGTTTTTGAAATGTTTTCCATAGGAATTAAAGATTAATAGGGTCAAGGATGGGATCAAAGAAAGACATTCTATCTAAAACATGGAACTAGACATGTTTCTTTTTAATTGTTTTTTTATTTTATGGAAACTTAGTAGAAGTGTCTACTATGTAATCTTTTGAGATGTAATAGTTATGAACTAATTCTATAAAACTCTAAACCTGAAAAGATCCTCTTTGTCAATTATTCATTTAATTCATGATTAAGTAATGTTTAAGGTCAGGGCCTTATAGTTAGTATCAGAGGTCAGTTTAGATAAATTTAGAGGTTAGGGTATTCTCTAAGCATAAGTGACATTACCATAATGGTTAGGATTTCAGAAAGAGTCCTAGTTTTAGATAAATTTAATGAGTAAGTATATATTAGTTTTTATCTTCCTTATTAGTACATGATGGTTTTGTTGATATACTCAAACTGACCTTTTTGGTTTTAGTAAATGGTTGGATCTAGCAGGCACCAAAGTAATAGTGGATGTGAAGGAAACTGTGAAAGTTTTCTGAGCGAGCAACTGAATGATATGGGATCTACAATGAGAACTCTTGTGTTTATCCTCAACCAACTATCTGGAGTCATGATTGAACACCTAAACCTTGGTGATTTCTATAAAACATCATATATGCGAGAAAAAAATCCCTACGGAACTACAGGTAATAATCATAATGGTAAGTGTGTTAAAAAACCTATGTGTCAAAGATGTGGAAAGAAACACCTAGGAAAATGTTTCAAAGGGAAAAAAATATTCTATAGATGTGGAAATGAAGGTCATAAAGCAATAACCTGCCATAGAAAAAGGAAGCATCCAGTTGAATCAAGGAAAGGGAAAGATGTTCTTTCTGAGGGATCAATTGAATTTTTTAAATGTGGTGTCCATGGTTATTATGCAAACACATGTCCTATGAAGATGTTTCAGGAATGGGATCACCAAGATCGTACAAATATTTTTTTACCAATACCTAATGCCATTCTGATTGAGGATGAAGAAACTGACAATGACCAATCAAAGGTATGGATTATTTCTTAAATTTTGTTTTCCTATTTTGGAATCATAGGATATGATTCATGATTTTGTTTGTAGGAAAGAAGTATTTTAGAATAAGTTGGAATGGAATGGTTAATGGATCATGAAGAATGTTGAATGAGTAAGAAGTAAACATATAAGGGCTTCAAGAGTTATGGTGAAATTCTTAAGAGTATTAAATCTCTTTTGATGATGGGGTCACATTAGAAGACTTTTTATAGTATGTGTAACCCTGATGTTTCATATATGAAAATTTTAATCAATGAATAGTTATATGTTCTTTTGTGTAAATTGTTATAATGAACCAGTTGGGTTTATATGATCCTTACATTTGAGGTAATTATGGGTTACTATATGTTATGATGGAAAGTGAAAGGCATGAGATAAAATTGAGGTTAAATTATGTTATGGTTATTTTTGAGGATTTTATCTCTTTTTGGGGAATTATTTGAGAATTATATAGTTTGGAAAAAGGAAAACACGCAGACCGTGTGACAACCCGTCGCGTCAGACAAAATTGTGGGAATCAAACCCACAACCAAGGTGCGACTGGTATTTATCACCTACCACTGGACTACGTGAAGTCCCTGGTTAGTTTGACTAATTCTTTTTAGTTATATGATTTTATGAATTAATATTAAGTAGATTTTGGGTTATCTATGGAAATTATTAACCTATCATGGAGGATATGTGATTAGGTTAATTACTTTTTAATACGAGACTTTAAGAGAAACTGATGTTGTTTGGAAATAAATGTTACGGTTTAACTTGGAAGACTATGTGACTAAATCATTCAAATATTAGGGTTTCTATATTATTTTGGTTTAATTTTGGTCTTCGTTGATCGTTGGGTCTTGTTGGACAAATTTTAGAGATTAAGAATAGATTTCCTTTTTATAAAGGATTATCCTTTTTGGGTATTATCTGATCTCATACTAACCTTTTTGGTTGTAGTTTTGGTTAAGGTATAAAGAAATGGGAAGTATACATTTCTCTTTTGTGGATTAGGTGATTCTCTAGAAGTTGATTATAGCTCTCTTAATGTAAACAAGTCATCCTAAATACTAATCTTTTGGAGAAAATATGAGTTCGTGTATGAAATCTATTAAAAGATGGAAGTCAACACGACAAGTAAGTATGATTCCTTATGTTTTAGTTAAGCTCAAAAATAAATTCCTCAATGAAAAGTAACTAAAAAAATGTTGTCTGTTAACTTTTCCTACTGGGGAATCCAATACCGTTTAACCCATCACCAGTTTGTGATTTTCTGGTGGTTAACTTTCTTCTTAACATGTTTTCTATCACATTCCCTCAGAACATGACCCTTTGTTTTTTCTTCCATATCCATGTTTTCATAAATGGAATCCTAGTATGGGTTAAATCGGGTGACCTTTGTACTTCCCTTTCTTTATTTTAAAGTGATAGTTTAATTTACTACTTTTCCGATGTGGGGCTTTCAATGAAGTTTCCAAGACCAATTTTAAAATTGCAAGGACGTAATTCCCAAAAGGGGGGAAGGATGTAACACCCCATGTAAATAAAGAATATGAAATTTTTATATTCATCCATATTTTTGAATAAAATATTAATATTACTTTAATGGGAACTCTATGCATGATGGCTTTCCTAATACGCAACAACGAGTTCCTTTAAAATCTTACGTTGCACTCTAATAATAAAATAATTTTATTTTAAATGGAAGTTAACACCTAGTCGTTGTAATGACGGGAATTAATAAAACTAACTACAAAATTATTATATATGTTTGTCAAATACTTTTACTTTTTACAAGAAATGTTAGAGGATTAAAAATTCAAATGAATCCAATTTTAAGCATAAATCTTCTAATATTCATTAAAAGGTCGATTAACCACGTTTCGATGGAGAACCCTTTTTAAATATACATTTGACAATTCTATATGTTGTATTTGAAAAAATAAAATTCCTCTTTAGAATCGGGACATCAAAATTTACTTTGTGTAAATTTTTGGTATTTTTCCGATAAAGTTCATTTTTTAATGAATAGTGAAAAATGTTGTATTTTAATTCAGAACCTATTTTTAATCTAATTTATTTATATGATTAGATTATATTTTGAATTGGTTTTAATGTAAAATTAGAATATATTTTTACTGTTTAATCCAATAGTGCTCATTGGAATTAATTTCACTTTGAAATTGGACTTAAACTAGTGTCAATCTTTTGATATATATTGTTTCATAAAAACATGCTATTTGTTCTGACAGTGGGAATTAATTATTAAATTAATTAATGTAACATATATGTTTTTAATTTTGTAAAATAGGCATCATTTTTGAATTCAAAATATCAAATATAGCTTAGGATGAATATTTGGTATTTTTCTGAAACACTTCAATTTTTGATGAATAGTGAAACCACTAAGTGGTACTTAAAAAACTGATTTTACATTTAAATGAAATTTTACCACCTCTATGTTTTGAATTTAAAAAATCCTACATACATGGTTTTCATTAGGAAGTAAAATGTGGTTCAATGGGATTAAAATAATTTTTTTTAGTGAATAGTAACGTTTAAGTTTTTAATCGCGATTAGAGGTAGTTAGTGTAATTTAAGGTAAAAATAATGTTTTAATAATATCAAATGACCTTGACACATGTCCTACCCTTATTTTATGTTTCATGGCAGACCAATAGAATCCATGAGTCAACTTGGGGACCCCATGGAGCCACTTTGGTAGGAAAATGACATTAAAAACTTTTTATTTAATGTTAGAATAAAAATGTCACAAACATGTGTTGTTTTACTAAAAAAATTATTAAATGGGGTTATACAAGTCATATTTTTGACCATGAATATTCATTAGAAAGACAAAAATATTTCCTACATCATGATAGTTTTCTATAATTTTTAGAAATTAGATAAATTAAATTATTTATGACACCATGATGATGCAGTGATTATCTCATTATTTAAGTATTTAAATAAAATGAAAAGATAATGTACAATATATGACCTAAACATGTCAAAAACATATTGTATGTATGGATTTATAACTCGTATCACCTTATCCTAGAAATATATAATTTTGGGACCTTTAAAATCCGAAAATCATTTTATAATAAAGTAAAAGTTTATAACTTTCCAAAAGTTCCCCTCCTCTCCTCTTATAAAAGGTCCCCACCTCTACCACATTTCCCATAACTCTCACACCATTGGATCAGCCAACCCCTACCCATTTCATCTCTCCAACTCCCTATCTTCATCATTGAAGTCTCACCTTTGGGCAGAATCTTTTCCAAAGAAGCCTTTGAGCTCAAATAAAAAAGAGTTACCTGATTTAAAGGTAATGTCTTCCCTTGTGTTCTTTTGCTTTATTTTACTTCTCAAACCCTCTAAACTCTTTTTATTCCTTTATTTTATTACAAAACCAGTATCTTCAATATACTAGGATGTTTTTATGTGAAGTATTTGAGCAACACTTACACAAAACTTCGTCTAATGGTTAAAGAACATACTGAATCTGTTGATGGTGAATTTCTGTCTCACGAAATGATGATTGTTCAATCTTCTCTTAACATATTTCATGGTGGCCATTATGATGTCACTATATTTTATATATGATATATATGGTATTTATGTTTTCCATATTCTTCTGAATTTTATATTTAAAACATGCCTTTATGCTTTTCCGGTTTTGCAAATGCGATAATTTCATACGAGGAAGTGTGGACTACCGCCCCCTCAAGTGATGTGACTCGTTCATGCAATACATGGAATATATAAAGAATGAAATTAATGAACATATTTGACCTATATAAAATATATATTATACTGGAATTATAATATATATCTCTCAATTATTTTTGATTCGATTAACATGAAAAAGAAATGAAAGTAGCGTTCATGCATACGTACGGCCTACCGTCTCCATGAATGGTGCATTTCATTTCTTTTTATCACAAAATGTTATGGAGTATTATAAAATGAATATATACAGGATATATATGATATTTAAATCATTATTACTGTTCTGGAGATAATTTACTTACAACTACATGGACAATCATTTTAAAACAAGTTCATTTTTGACTCATTTACCAAACATCGACAAAAATGTCTGATATGAACTCACATTATTAAACAATTATTAAAACATTATAATATGTGATTTGAACTGAATAATAATCTTTAAAATGGGTTCTTAATAAATTATAAATTGACCAAAGTTTATTATTCAGGAATATAAAGAAACGAACAAGACAAGTAAGACTTGAGGTAAGGGATCCTACCTCTCTCTTTCTTTTTAAGCACTCTCATTTATGTCATTTATTTTATGCTCATCTTTATTATGTTTGGGGATGCTATTTTATATTCCTCTTACTGTATGTTTTATTTTCATATGATGAGAGAACCTATTTGATCTCACCAAACCATTTTTTGATGTTTTAAGTGGCACCGTTAGCCTGCTGAGTTTTCGTAAGGGATTTTTCATCTCACTTTTATTCCCGTGACATTTATGCTTTGTTTTCCACCATTTCCTTTGATTTGTGTATGTAATTACCATTATTATACACTTTTTTTAGTATAATTTCGATTATGGGTATTTATAACTTCATTGTATGACCCTTCTTCCATAGGGTGTACATTTCGAAAGTTACCCAAGTCGGTAAGGGAACCTTTCACCATCCTTTTTCTAAAAGAATTATTATGTTATGTCTTCTAATTCACATACTATTATGTTTGGATATGTTATTATATATCCTTATTGATTTAAATATTATATCCAAGTGATGAGATACCATTTTCTCTCTCATCAACTCATTTTTTTAAATTTTAAAGTGACGTCATTAGGGTGTCGGATTTCTGTAAGGGAACTTCTTAACCCACTTTAAATTCTTTAGGTTAAACCTCTACTTCTTGATTTTATTATTCCAAGATTATGTGTGGAGTCTCTATGTTTTAATTTCCACAATCCTTTATGTGGATATACTATTTCTATACATAATCATCTCATTGATAAATTCTTACATCATGTAGACGAACTTGTATGGGAAATCATAACTCAATATCATTTCATTGAGTTAAATATCTATGTCATTGGTTTTGTTTTTTCAAGATTATGTGTGATTAACCTCTGATTGTTTTACACTTAATATCCACATATATTTTGTGTATTCATATTTTTCACACATAATCATGTAATTGATTTATCCTTAATCTAAGTATACTGACTTTATAAGGGACTTCGTCTCAATCTCCTTTCATTGAGGTATATTTTGTTTTATACACAACTTTATTTTATACGATGTATAAACCCCTTTGACTTCTACTTTTATTCGAAAGGATTTTTTTCTCTACGAATCATTTTACTAAATGACAATAAGTATGCTTCTTTTTAACGTATGCGGTGACAATGACCTTTCCACCGCTGCGAGTATTATTTGATCTTTGGCTTCCTCAACAAGAAGTTATATTTTTAAAAGTAAATAAATACCATATACTCTTTTATGTATTTTAGTATTGAAAATGGTTTTGATAATTTATTTATTATTTCAATATATTTAAGTGATATATTGTGCTTGAAATGTGGAAATTTTTTCTATCCTTTATTATTGTTTTATGTGTTATGATTTTATAATGGTACTTGGTCATTTGACAGGTGGTTACGTGATAAACCATATGATGGGTGGTTCCATGAATACCAGGATAGGTGGTTACGTTATAACCTCTAATGCATTGGGTATGGAATTCGGCTGTAAGGCTATTCCATTAAGTATGTGTGGAAGTCGACCGTATGGTTATTCCATTTAAGTATGTTTATGTCCCAGGTTACCTTGATATGTTATGTGTTCTTTATATGGGTTTTATGGTAATATTTTGGTTACAAATGGGTAAGTAATTGTCTTTTATTCATTGAAGAGTTCTTACTACTTCATAAAGGTGAAAAGTATTACTTTGGTAAAGTACTCATGGTTAACTTGTTGTTTTGAAAAACTAACAGTTTTCCTTCTTTGTGTATCCTTTACTGGGCTTTTTATGCTCATCCGAAGTTTTTGAAATGTTTTCCACAGGTCTTAAAGATGAATAGAGTCAAGTATGGGATCAAGGAAAGACATTCTATCTAAAACATAGAACTAGACATGTTTCTTTTTAAGTGTTTTTTTATTTCATGGAAACTTAGTTGAAGTGTCTACTATGTAATCTTTTGAGATGTAATAGTTATGACCTAATTCTCTAAAACTATAAACATGAATATATCCTCTATGTGAATTATTCATTTAATTCATGATTAAGTAATTTTTAAGGTCGGGGCCTTATAATGATAACATCATTTGTGTGTGCAACAGACTATTACCTCAGGAAACGATGTGATTTTTTTTCATTAATAATTTAAATGTAAGATGATAAGGATAAATATATGTGATATAAATGAAATTATTATTATATTCATAAAATATTTATAAATTTTAATGGATAATATATCATTTTATTTCATACCATTTCAATCATTGAAAGATGATAACAGCGTTTGTGTACGTGTGGACTACCACCTTCATGAAGTGACGTGACTCTCTATTTTCATCACCACACCATATAGATGATATTAATAATTATATTTAAATAAATAATATGTTATTTATGATATTATTATAATTCTGGAATGATTAAATAATTACTTACATTTTTTTTCATAATGATCATTGAGAAATCAAAACAATAATCATGCGTACATACGACCTACTATCTCTATGATCGTAACATACTTCATTTATCAAAAATATATTTAATGATTGTTATTTATAATATAATTGATGTATAAATATTATAATTATTTCATGATAAATATAATGTATATAATAGAACTGTGATCAATAGGGCCAAAAATAACAAATCAAACCATATATGAAAAACAAAGCGGTTACTACCCAAAATGAGACTTTAACATGAAATTATTAAAAATAGATAATAAAATAGAATTAGAAAATAATATATGTTATGATATATGTAATTATAGTTATTTAATATATTTATAATAAAATTAAATTTATTATACAAGAGTTCCAAACATGCATGATGGAAGTGAATATATAAGTTAAGGGATTTCTGTGTATCTTTTTTATTTCATGAGACGCATTCCTTATTCACCGCATATTTATTTTATGCGGTGTGTATAATTCCCATGAATTTATTTTATGATTCACATAATAATAATTATTTGGATTTAAATATCCATTCAAGTGTAACACATATTTTTGATTTTGATTATGTGATGGGTGGGACCACTAACTCTATCCAATGAATTGGGTAATGATAAATGCTCTAAGAACTTAAAGGGTACACTGGGGGTTATCCCAAGACTAAAATTGATGGTACATAGGTGATTATCCCAAACCTAAAAAGGATGTTACATGGGTGTTTATACCAATCTTGAAAGAGGGTACACAAGAGTTCATCCCAAGCCTAATGAAGTTACATGGGTGGTTAGCCCAAGCCTATCATGTTATGAATCCATTGGTGGGTATCCTTGACATAATATTTTCTATTATTATGTGAATTATACAATTATTTTTCTAATTCCAATGTTATACTCTGATGGATCATGTTCTTTTATTTCCTTATGATTCATGTATTTTGAACTTTCAATATGTATCCCATGACTAATGATTATGATATTTAATGTGAAGGGTATGGTTTTCAAATGTTATACTCATGTTATCATGCCCTTATATTCATGTTATTCTAAATTATCTCCCTTTATTACCCTTATTGGTCATCTAATATCACCCATTATTATATTTTATTTCCCTTGGTTATGAAAAATGTTTTTAAGTAGGGTATTTATATGAAGAGTACATAATGGAAAGATCTTTTTGGGATAAATTGATAATCATTCAAGAATTAAGATTAAAATGTTCCAACATTCCAAAGGCAATGAACTATTACATGCCATAATAATGTGTTTGTGTAATTTAATAAATATTCATGTCAAAAGATATAATATCAATGTTTTATAAGACTTGGTTTCTATAGTTATGTCTAACCGAGCAGCCTAACCCCAGAAAATGTGTGGCAAGATTTTTAATCCCTCAAAAAATTTAATTAAAGACTAAAAAACCCCATTATAAATTATAAACACCACCTAAATTAACCTAATTCAACAATTGTTTTTAATAGGCTCTCTAGATATATTTTTATCCCTTTCAGAACTTTTATTATTTGATCAATGTTCTAGTAGATTCTATTAATCCCTCCCCAATAAGTGTAATATCTTGAATTGGAATTCATGTTTCTCCTCTTTCCCTTTTTATTTTTGAGTGATGGATCCCCATGTTTTTTAGTGATATAGACTTTTATTTTATGAATTTTAATCTTGGTGATTCTTCTTTGTTATTACTCACCTTCGAATATCCATTGGTGTTTACCATTTCAAGTTACTACTTGATAATGTTATTAATGGTATGTGGTTCTATAATGATTTTACATATATTTTAAAACCTGATTTCATTCATAATTTGAAATATATTTTCAATTTATTTCCTTGAATTGGGAAGATTTGATGTTTGATTTCAAATAGGTGTGAAATTTTTAATTAAAACCTATTTTTAAAGTCTTGGAAAAATATTGGGGGGATTTTGAGAAAATATGGATTGAAATGAGAAATGGTTCAATTAAGATTTATGAGAAAATGGATTCAAATGTAAGAAGATTTATAAAGTCATGAACATGATAATAAACTGTGGTTTCGTTCTGAAATAGAAATGGAATGTTAAAACATGAAATTGGATATTTAAACTATGAATGGTGATTTGAATTTAGAATAATAATTTTACCATAATTGATTAAAGGAAAATGTGAGCTTGGGTATTTAGTGGTTAATTTGGATAAATATTTTGAGGACTCTAACCACCTATAAATGGATTTATGATGAAAAATCTAACTAAACCAAGTTCAACATGCTTTTCCCTAATGGGGTGTTTATCAATTATATCATAACAACCTAATCCGTATGGATGTGTAAGCATATTGGGACATGATTTATTGATTGAGTATTTCAATTATCCTATAGGTAGAAACTAACAAAACTCATGGAATACGACCATGGAAATTTACTTTTATTTGGCTATCATTTGCCAATTTTTAAGGAACTATTTTATTCATTCCCTTCAGTTTTAGACAGATATTTATTTAAGACTTTTTTTGAAATACTTTACATCTATTTGACATGACATTTTGTTGGAATAAAAATGTTAAAATATTATCCCATGCCTTATATATATTTAAAGTGAAGAATATATTGTTTATTTTTTAAAGAACAATTAGTGAAACCCTATTGGGCTATTTTTTCTCACATCCTAAATGTGATTTCAAAATTTTTTAGATTATGTTATTCTAGGTCTAGGAAAATTTAAGGTGTCACTTCGAGGGGATGGGTGTGCTTGATTCCTTGGATAATGGGTGATGATAGTGACCAGTAGATCTATGATCCACTAGTTTCATGGAGATTCTATGTTTTCAACTTGATGGATATTGTTTCATTTATTTGGACGATTTATTATTTTTATATTTATATCTGTTTAGTCATGGTACTTTACTATTTAGGTATTTTTTGGTATACTGATATTTTATTGAGTTATCTTTTGTTTTTCTATATCATTTGTATTGTATTAGGGTGAAGTATCTCCCTTTGAACTTTTATTGATGCCTTGGTTTTGGTCTCTATCCCATGGAAATCAATAACACCCTTCAATGCATGTTAGGGATAGATAAAGTACCAGTGTACCAAGGTATTCAAGTTAGTTCGGGAAATTTAGGCCTTGAACTTATACAGATAATGTGATAAAAGTCATTGTTAAGTAAAATTTATATTTTTTTACCATTCACCTAAAAAATGATTATTTTTTAAAAAACGCAAAATTACATCCTAAGTAATTTTTTCTGATGAATTTAAAAATTAATTTTTATTTTTCAAATTTATGATCTAAAATTTGAAAATTTATATTTTTCCAAAAATATATATAAATAAATAAAATTTCATTAATTTAAAATAAAAATTTTAATATTAACTCATATTAATTATTTACCATATAAAGGTGACAACAATTAATGGATTACCATAATAGTGTTTTTTAAATATTCTTTAATAATATATTCTTAATATATGGTGGTTTTTTTTGTGTATCATGTGACACATGTTATAGAACATAGTATTTATTTTAAAGGATACAAAATCTCAAATTTTTACAACATGCATTCTTTTAAGATCCATATGATTTTGATATATTCCTTTACATCCAAATTTGTGGTGTATAAATTCCTTTATTAATCACATGAATCAAAACTATTAGCTCTATCAATAAATCCATTAATATATACTCTTTTATATTTATAACAATATTAAATTATACATTTGGTATTAAATACTCTTAAAAACTACAAAATATATTTCTATAAGACCAACATCACATATAAATATTATATAGAGTGTCCAAAACCCCTTATGGTATCACAAAAGACCCCAACACATGGAATTGTTACTCCTTCATGATAATACACGTAGGTTTCAATAACCATAACTTGATACTCTAAGAAACATTATTAGACTCTTAAAATAACTTTTCTTCATTTGGATTAAACTTTTACCCACTTTTACTATCGACTAAGTACTAGGACCTAGAAATTACATGCCCATATCATCTTTTCTCAATATTTTTGAATATCAGGTAAAATTTTATTTAAATCATTCATCTTGTTGAATCATTTCAATAGATGAAAAAATATGAATTACTTAATTGGAATAAGCTTTTTAGGATATATTTATCCACTAAAATTCATTATCATATTCATTTATATTGAATATAATTTATATACCCAATCATATTGATTATATTAGACTAGAATACCTTGGGTAATTTTGAATATAAATCATTTTAATCCCAAAGTAAATAATTTTATTATTCTAATAAGAATTCAGATTCAGTTATTGAACAATTTCAACACTTAGTTACTGAGGAAGTTATTGATTTAACCCATAGTATTTCTCTTAACTTATGAACTCTTCTTTAGTTACCAGTTATAGGAGTTACCTATATTGATTTTATCCTTCCTAATAATGTGTCATTAAGTATGATGAAGATGATTATATTATCTAAAATATAATATTTTATTAGATGATTATCTTGTTTTATTACTATTTGATAATGAATGTTATTAAATGGTCTACTAAAATGATAACCCCTTATAAATTCATCATACCCATTAGTGGGCCATAATCTATCGTTCACTAATCTCTTGGTCACTTTATCATTTCTCCCATAATTTAGCTATTTTTTGGTAGGGAAGCATCCTAATAATATCTTATATGACTTATGGATATCTAATTATGAAAAAATTTATCATATCCAATAAGTGGATAAACCCAATTTTTTTCTCAGTATCATAATTGTAATTGTTTTTGAACTAGTGTAACCCAAATAAAACGCAAAAAAACAAGGAATATAATTAGTAAGGTCAAATGATTACTTTATTTACTTACAAAATAAAGACCATGAACACCAGGATTCTGCATAAAATTACATATATGGATGATTCATGTCTTAACAAGTTCTATATTAAAAGGAATATTATAATTAGTATTTGAAGGGGTTTTAATATCACCATCTTATCTCATGTTATTCCATTTATGTATGCCTGCCAAATCAATATTTTTGTATTTTCAAATAATCACTTTTATGGCTGAGTGAGAACCACACAAAATTCAAAACACCAATTACAACACCCGCCAACCACTTTCAAGTAACAGCAACGATTCAAATTTAAAAATTACGCAGTTCAAATTAAAGTAGGAAAACGTCAATGCCTCGGCCTGCAAACCGCCTAGAGCCGCGCACCCTGACTATCACCTTCCCCAAGCGGTATCATCCATCGACCACCACGCGGGAACCACCAACGTCGGAACCACCATCACCGAACAGAAAATTACACAGAAATGTAAACACACCAGAACTCGGAACCACAACCAAGCGAACAAATTCATACCACCACCTCGACCAGGGATGTAAATGAAAGAAATCATCGCCGTCATCAGGAAGAGTCACCGAACAAACCCAGAACCAGAAAATTCGAAACCAAATTCAAAAGAAAACCCCCGAAACTGGAACCACAAAACGTTGGCCACACACCAACGTAGTCATCACCGCGGGCGAGGCACCACCACCCAGCGGCGCTGTGTCCACGCCGTCGTCCGAAGCAGATCGAACCGTAAATCATAACCAGAATCACCATACGCCAAAGCAGGATTCAACCATACCCTAGACAAATCAAAAAGGTAAAAGAAACACGAAGAGAATACAAATCCACGATGACGGACGCAACGCTCCGCCGCAAATCCAAACAGATCCCGTCGCCGCCTTCGCAATCTCCCTCGGAGACCTCATCGAACTGTCGCGCGCACCCCCAGCAGGCACAGAAGAAGCGTCAGCCCTCGACCAGGAGGAACGACCTCTGTCAACACTGCGCTGCCAAATGTAGGCCAGCAAACAGTGGGGGAGGCCAAGACGGTCGCGCCAACGCAGATTCCTCAACACCGCCCCTGTGAGAGGGACCACCGCCGCGAAAACGCCGAGAAGGCGCGCGGAAGAGATCTCAGAAGACGATCCGAGGCGAGGAGGAGAGGCGGCGACAGGGCAAAAAACCTAGGAGACGGTGCCCCTGATTATACAGATTTTATTTTTTAATACGATTACAAAAAAAATCAATATGTTTAAACCATATTAATGTGTAACTCTTTACATTACCCATAATCTTCTATTACATACCCTGAAAAAGAATCTAATTATATCAATACATATATTAATACATATTATGAATAAAGTATATAATAATTTCATATAAATAAAAAGAGTTATATGGATTCAAAAATCTCAACCTGAATAATCTTGCATCCATAGATTGTCAACCCCCACATTTTTAAAACAATTTGTAAGCCTTCATGCTAGTGGGATGGTCGACCTAATGCCCCACTACACATGGATATCTTAACCAATCAAAAATTCAATTTAGGATATATCTAACCCATAATATATGAAAACTATATTCAAAAACAATTATCAAACTCATATCAAAATAAAAAATAGGTCATGGTATATGAAAACCAAATAATATTAATATGCTTCATGCATGTAATATATGGAATTATCTCTTAGAATCAATTCACCACATAAACTAAAGCACAAATTATTCATAATATAAAAAATTTATAACTATGAATAAGTGAATAACTTTTAAATGATATAATATTTTATACATTTAAATATGAGATAACCTTTTATGAACAATTTAATAAATAAAATATACCTATAAAAAACGTTTAACTTGAACTTCACATTATATACCTTACATAATTTTGCTTATAACAACTTTATATTTACTCAATAATAAGAATATTTCATATAATTCATTATATGATATTTATATGATATTTTATGAATTAAAAATATTTTATAATTCAAATTATATTATGTATGCATGTCACTTAATCTAAATATCTTATACATTTATTCTTTAAACCATGATCATATAAATTTATCAACACCATTTATATATGGGTTAAATAATTTCCAAATAAATATCTTTAAATTTGAACATATAAAATTAATAAGAATGAATATTTTATAATTTTATTGAATATAAGATATTTATAATATTCCTTATTTTGTAATTCATAGAAACATTATAAATTAACCTTCAAGGTTAATAAATAATAAATTTATTTTTATTATAAGCCATTACAAATAAAATCATAAAAATTAATTCAATATTAACATGTAATTCCCCATGTATTTTTAGGTCCATGTGTTTTGTAGAAAAATAGAATTTTGATTTTTTGAATATTTATTTTTCAGAATCACTTATTGAAATTAAATTTTGAGGGATTTGATATACCAAATAGATGTTTTTCTATCAATCTCAAGGTCCTATAAGTTTTATGAGATCTTGGGATATCATAAGAAAATTGTTAGGAGGCTAAGGATATTGAAATTTAGAAAAAGTGGCCACTGGCTAGCTGGTGGGACATCTAGTGACCAAGAACACTACCTAGATCCCTCATCCCACTAGTGATCCACTAGTTAAACGATGGGGCTCTTTTGGGGTGTTTTTTAGTGGTGGAAAATACATATTTTACAGATCATGGGGCTATCAATTTTGTTAAGGTATTTAAGGGGTAGAAGAGGCCAATTTTTCAGCCTCTCCCCCTCCATTTCCTCTCTTTCAACTCACCACTATGAGGGTTTTGTTTATCTATATAAATATTATAACTAAGGTAAAATGTCTAATTATTCCTTTTTTATTACTTCCTCTCACTACTCTCTAATTTTGGTTGAGTTTTTATAAGGTTTTGTGGTCGATTATAGTAGATCATGGTGGAATTTGATGAGATTAAAAGTTCTTTTTATTATCTTATACCGAGGACATCCTGATATTTCATTTACATGTAATTATAAGTGTTTTTTGGTGAATTTACATTTCCTTTTAATGTTTTTATGGGGCTTAAGTGAAATTGAAATTAATCATCCATTGAATTGGCCATAATTATTGGGGATTTTGTGTATCCTATGTCTGGAGGTGCATGGATATTGGATTTCCCCTACTAGATCATGAATCTAGTGAGTAGTTGGCATTCAAAGATAATTTATGAAACTACTACTATTTAAATTTAAATTAATACTTAATTATAAATATTATAACTAATTTTGGATATTGTGTTCCATTGGATGGGAGACTAGGATCGTGGGTGATTCTTGATTATTTTGTAATAGGCTCAATGCAGCTCGATGAGGGGTTAATTTTGGTATAGAGGTTGGCATACCCTATATTAAAATTTCATATATTTGTATATGGAAGTGTGTGTATGTATTCATAACTGAAGGTTTTAGGAACGGGGTTTATGGAGTGCAGCTTTTCTACATAAATATAATATAATAGTGTTCATCCTCTTATTCCTTGGATTAAGTGATCCTTAGCACTTTGGTTAATTGAGATATCCATAAGACTATTTTTCCAATGAGATTGGGACTTATTTGATAATAAGGGTGACCTATGGGAGTTCTTCGGTTATAAGATGAGTTGTGGATAGCCTACTCCAAGTTCCTAGGTCTATTGGGAAGGCGTGGGTGGCTTGGGGTAGGTTAATGATGGGTGATAGAGTTATATGTATTATTAAAGATGTGGATATACCTTCTAAGGAAGGATGTGGGTCTTGGAAGTTTCATATAGATAGAATATTCCATTTAGAATTACTGTAGTATAATGGGGGAAGGTTTCCTCTAGGTTAAATATTATGAGATATACCTTAGGATATATGAGATGAAACCCAATTGAGAGTATTAATATTTGTTTAGGACATGAAATTAGATACTAAGGTGGGTTTGGATTGGTGTAAGATCCTTCCTATTGAGGTCAGGGTTGGGTAGAACTTAATTTATTTGTACATTTTCTGGGTAATATGTCTTGGAGTGATGGGGTTATGGGGGAGGTTGGACTAAACCTTGATGTCTAGGATAGAGGACCCTTTGAGTTGTGATTTCACTAATGGGTGATGAACGTATGATGGTATCATTGAGAAAATAATGTGGGTGGTTTGTAAGAATGAATGGAAACCCTACTAGCCATAATGGTATATTATGAAATGACGGGATAGGTCTCAACAGAATTGATTTGGGGGATCTTATGGTGATTTGTGTAATGTTAGGCAGGCTCTTCTTACATTTCATTTTACTGCTAGACCTTCTTACTGTCTATCATTGACTAGTTTGTGTGATGTGACCACCACAATGTTTAGGGGTATGGGTCCATGTGATTATCATTCCCAAATTCATTTTGTATTATGTTTATGACCTTTCAAGATGTGTCTTTGGTAGTTGTTTTTGAATGAAGTCAGGACATAACATGATTGATAGGGTATTGGTGGAAAAGTGGGATTTATCCTTGAGTGAGAATTCATGGTTGACCATGTCCTGAGTGATAGCTAATGGGTTAACAGATGATATAATACCTTTCCTAGAGTGAATTGGTTTATTTAAGAGAAGACCCTAGGGGACTGGGTTGTGGTACAATGGGAGGCATAACCGATGGACCTACCTTGAGGGAGAATGTTTGGGTTGAGGCCTATAGACATATGACCATGCCCAGTGTCTATGGGTAGTGGATAGAGGTTTTGAAAAATTCCTAACCCTAATTATTTGAGCGGTTATTGGAATAATTATGATTTTATGAGTCCAAATTTTAATATTTTTTTGGTGTTTCATTATGTATGGGTAGGGTCGGTGTAGCCTAGTTAGCACTTGATGTCTTGATAAGACTATATACCTCATCAAGTTTTGTAGTGGGATGGTTAGTGAATGATCACTCATTGATCATTTTTATTTATTATATTCCATTTATTCATGCATAAAAATTCATATAAATGTATATTAGGAATATTTGGTGATAACCTACTAAGTATTATTCTCACACCATGCATAGGAATATTGGTGCATGTGTAGACCTTATTTTTATATTTCAAGATAGTCCACAGGTTTTGTTGAGGATTTGATAGAGCAACTCATGGGAATTAAGATATTGGGATGAAGCTCATGTATGGTAGTATGGTCAGTGTTCATGCATTTATTTTTGATTTGTTTTCAATTTGGGATTAGCTTTATGGGTGATCATTGTGTGGATGTTTTGTATGACTACCCCATATAGGATATTGGATGTGTTTATTTATTATGTACACTTTTATGTTCTATTATATATTTTTGGTTATTTATTATTATTTATTACTATAATTTCAATTTTATAGTCTCCACAATGCATGATTTAGACCCTCATTGCTAGTCGGAAGACTCTAACATACAAACAGGCATGCTTGAGGCCATGTTCTGTCTCTAGTTCACACTCTACTGAGTGTCCCTGTGATGGGGAATTAAAAAATATTATAAGAGTATTGTTTTACTTTATGATTTAGGGAGATTATATATAGTTAGTGTAGGAATGTATTAGTGACTGTGATGAATATTGGACTGGTGGATCAAAAAAACCTATTCTAGTATGAATTTTATGATACCCATGGTAGGGGATTATTATTCTTTGTATTTGATATTATAGTTGGATGCTTACACCTTGTGATACATGCATGGAGTTTGTGGATTTATGAATTATTATGGTTTTGAATATTATCATACTATAAAGAGTCCATGTTTATATATCATGGAAGGAAATTAGGATTCACATAACATATATGTGGTTTTGTGTGACGGTGTTGATGTGAGCTCTATCTATTTAAAGTGTGAAAAACTTGTTATATATAATTTTCCAAAATAAATTTTTGATGGAATTATACTCATTTGGGATATTATTTTCACTCATTTGAGGATTCTTGATGATGGTTCATATAAATCTTATAGCTATTAGTTCTTTGTTGATATAAATATATTCGCTCAATAAAAGGATGTATGGACACCCATGGTGGGTTATTATGGGAATTTATGGCTTGTTAATGACTCGATGAGATCATGGAGTTCCTAATATGTTATTAGAGGATGGTCATGAGTTTCCCTAAGAGTTATGAATTCTTATGGGCCATTAGGATGCATTTTTAGTTATTTAATGGCCCAAAAAAACAATATAGAGTTTTCCATATATATATTATTAGTGGGATACTACATAACTGAACTAGATAGTTGAGAATAGGCATAGGGAATTCCGTGGGATTTGGGATGAAAAGTGGTTTGAGTATTCTTGGTACCATGGTTGAGTTTGAATGGCATGAAAGTTTTGGGTTTCTAGCCCTATGGTTATCAGGATGTGTTTTCGATAGTATGGTGGGAGTATGGGTAGATAGTCATGGTTTTCAAATGAATCACATGTGAAAAGTAATATGGTGGTTATCCTCTTCATGGGAGATTCATTTGGTTGTTGGGTGATCATAAAATTAGTATGGGTCATGGTCAATGGGTTAGGATCATAAGATTAGGTTCATTGGGATTTGACTCATTGGAGTGTGAGTCAAGAAATATTATCAGGTTCTAAAAGAGAATTAAACTATTAGGTTTGGTCGAGATCGAGTAGTATAGTGGATGAGAACCCATGCGAGCATGGGTAGATGATCATGGTTTTGGAATGAAACCCATGTGGTGGGTGATCATGTTTCTAGCCTCAGCACGAGAGATGTGTTTGGTTGTTGTGTGAGCCTAATATTTGTATGGGGCATGGTTAGTGGTTTATGAGCATGATCATAGGTTCATTGGGGTGGGACTCATTAGAGTGTGAGCCAAGATGTGTCATCAGGTTTTATAGGCTCATATAACCATTGGGATTGGTTGAGACCAAATAGGATGGTAGATGAGAACCTAATAGAAGGGTTTTCTGTGGTTCATTGTGACTTAAGGATGAAGGTGAGTGTGGTGCGACTCTATGAAAAATGTATCAGTGTGTGAGGGTAGGTATGTAATGGGTACGTTCAGTGCTTATTTGGGTTGAAAATTAGCAAATGGGATATGTGTGCATGTATTTAAAGTATATTGGAATTTGGATAAACTTTTACAGTTTTATGGACATGGAACTATGGTGGTTTTCATTTGGGGTCACTCCCATAGTGAGGTGACTGGTGCATTCGGTGAGACACTCGTGAGTGTGGTGGATCAGAGTTTGGTGTATGGGATGTGTCACATGAAGTAGAATGGTGACATTGGAGAAGGATCAGGGTAACATGGTATAGTCAACCTGAGTGAAGGAATCAACATGTGTTTTTAAGAAGGCACGATTCCCAAGGTTGATGGGAGATGAGTGGGTCTCATAGAGAGGTGCATTTATGTAGGGATGGGACCTATTTGTGTTAGTAATCGAGGATTGCAGTAAGGGAATCCATATAGTGGGGATCCCAATATTGGTGATTAGATGACATAATCTATACTAAGGGTGGATTGTTTAACATTATAGGATGAAGTTCTTAGTGATCCAAGATTGGAAACTGTTTGTGTTTTGTGTTGGAAATCAGGTATGAACTGGATTCCATGTCCATTTATTATATGTGGTAATGGTTCGATTTTGGGTAATGGAGAATGGAAATTTGTATTATTTGGTTAAAGATAACAATACTCTTATGGCGGGGATCATTTTTTCAATTCTAGGTTAATGGAACTACTGTGGATGGGTAATGGATGTGGTGATACCAGTTGTTGGATGGCTGATGGGACATCGAGGTTCCATTTTTTGGTAAGATCTGAAATGTTATAGTTCATCTATGAATAGAATAATTAGAATTTAGATCGGTTTATGGTTGTAATAGATGCATTGGTATCATTATTAGGGTAATATATAAGTGATTTTAGGGTTATATAAAAGTTGACCATGTGATTCATGACATTATACAGGGGTGAACTCATTTTAATTCATGATTCGGGGGGCTGAATCATGTGATGAAATATCTTGAAGGTTTACATTGATACTAAAATTCTTAGAAAATCATGGAATATTAGGGTTGTGTCTTGGGGGGACAAGTTTCCCAGTGTGTGGGATCAGTTATTTAAAATACCGAGGTGGAGGTAACATTTTATTTAACAAAATATTCATGGGTGTGACTGAGCATTTTTTAAAAAATTATCTATAGGAGGACTTAATGGAATTATTACATTAGTATGAACATGGTGAGATGGGATCCATGTTTGGAACATGGTTTGGTTCATGGTTAGCTGATCATATAACTACTGGGATATTTTTTTAGTAAGAAAAATTTAATGTGGGGAAAACAATGTTTTGGAATCACCTACTACAAGAGGATTTGTATGGAAAAGAGCACCATAAGCCTTAGGTTTAGTCAATTGAAGACACCATGGAATGTCGGAAGAGATGGGTTTGGTAAGAAAAATGTATATGTTGTAATTTCAAGCATGTGGATGGCCCAACATTGGGTGAATAGTGTTTTGTGTATGGTATTGCGCAGTGGGAGAGTGGTTGGAGTTCATAGATTGAACACAACTAATAAATATAGAATTAATGATTATTTAAGGTTAGAAAACATTTATTGAAGGTTTCCATGGATTATTAAATACGAGAAGAAATATGGTGGTGAGTTTATTACCCAGCTGATTTTTGGGTCATTAATGTTTGGAGAAAAATAGAATAATGATCTGGTGAATGGTTTTATTTTTATCATTAGTGATCAGGATAGAATTTCAAGAATTTAAATACCCCAAATGGATTTATTTGGATGGATTTCAAGGGTATATAGTTGGCACGAGTGATCGAGGTATTATCTATGATTCCCCATGTATATGATCATCTCAGTTAGATTATATAAAGAAATATTTCATTACATACATTCCCAATACCTTTTTGGAAAAGAGTTTTACAAAGATAACATATTCCATTAAACAATAAAACACTTGTCTTCTTAAACTAATATAAATTTCTTCCACAAAATATTCAGACTCTTAATTCATAACATGTCCTCAGCACCTCCCACTAATTATTCACATAATATACTCTTATAGAGATTTTAAATTTTTATTCTATCTATAACCTAAGGAAATAGAAACAAAATAATGGGGTGTGATCAAACACTCGGTAAGAGTAAACATAAGAAATAATGATCGAATGTTATAAATGACTATAAGATGAGAATACGAGTATAATTAGGAAACATAAGAAAGTTATACCCAATAAAACATAGATTTTAAATCATTATTCATAAGGCATGGAACATATATAAGAGTAGAAATAATATTTCAAGGATACCCACTAATATATTCTTAAAATACTAGCCTTTGAATAATCACTCATGTATCATCTTAAGCTTGGGATAATCCTTTCAGGTGCCCTTAGAATTTGTATGATTCTCTCATATATTCTTTTTCTTGGGTTAAATACTTATGAGTACCAATTTGATTACTATAAATCCTAATTAGTACTAATTTTATTATGGTAAATATTATTGTGTAACCTTTATCTTAGAATAAATCCTCTTGTGTGTAATTTTTTTGGGATAAATCTTCTTTTATACCCATTGTACTGAGAAAATTCCACTTCTGTATCATTTTTTGGCATTAATACTCTTTTTTAGTATTTTTCTATGGATATTTCCTCCCATGTACCCTTTATATCTCATGAAATATAAAATTTTACAATGCATTAGATGGTTATATATGTCTCTTCAAGTCAATCAACCATGAATATATATGCCTCCAGAAATCAATAATTCAAAAAAATATTAAAACCTAAGGGAAAATTTTGGGTTTATATACTTTTAAATTATAATAAAAAAATAAATAATTTATAATTCCATAAATAATCCGAATATTATAAACTCGTGAAAGATTAATGGGAACAAAAATAAATTCAGTATCTTTCTAGGTAAATTCCCACCATTAATGATAATAGAGCATATGGTATTTACACTGTATAGATAAAGGGCATATGGTTAATTCAATTACTTCCCCAAACAATAAATGTATATAATATATGTGAACACCCTTCAATAAAATAATTATAGAATAGGATATTCACAAAGGAAAGGCATTGGAAGAAAACTGTTTCCCACTCATAGTGGATGGTTTGGAAATAGAAAGGCATTTATGGTTCATTTATTTGATAGAAATAAAAATACATATGTTATCCAGATAAATTAAGTGTATGGTAATATTTTTGGAATATCCATGATTAATCATAGAATATAAAAACGGAAAATGAATTATATGTAAAAAACCTTTTAGTAGTTTTAAAAAGTCATTATGGAAGTAAGTAATATCCTTGATATTTTGAAATAATTTTGAAAGAAAAATTTTATAAAAACAAGAGAAAAAAACTATTTTAGTGACCATGAAAAAATATAGACAATGAAACATAAAAAATTAAAATGTTGGTGGAAAGATATTTTCACATGGGAATGATAAAAGGGACTCTTTTTGCAGAAAAAACTCATATGTAATAAAATTAAAAATGATTTTACATTAAAAAATTTTAAAATAAAGACAAGTTGGTTGAAAATTATTATTTAATTTTTTTAAATTAATATAGGGATATCCAAATTTCTTTTGGTAAAGATAAAATAGGAGTATAAAAGTTAATTCCTCAATTCCTATTTTTTAAAAACATTTATTAAAAACCATGTCATTTTAAAATATTATAAAACCTTCAATTAAAAACAATATAAAGGGTGAAAATATCACCAATAATAAAAAGAGGATAAAAATGGTTTTTATTTTGGAATTAAAGACTTCAAAAATACCCTAAATGGGTTATCATATTTTTGAGATCTCTATTTTAAAATGAGGTTGGAAAAATAAGCCTTATAGATTTTAGTAACATCTTATCAAAACCCTATTAAAGGATATGATATTAAATGAAACATTAAATACCATGAATGTTTATATAATTATGATAAAAATATTAAATGGGAAATAGAGAAATCATTTCATAGAAAATATGGTGGATAATAAAAAATAAGTTTGAAAGGGAAAAAAATTAAGGTATGAAACTGTTAAATGTAACATAATTTTTTAGGTAATAATCATTTGATAATGAATTTTTTTGGAAGAATTATAGAAAACGAAAAAAAATGGAGAAAATTCAATACAATTTATTCATTGGAAAAAATAAATCAAATATATAACAATAGATTTCAATAAGGATGTTTGTAACTCAATGGATGAAAATTGAGTTTTCATAAACCCTTATATGTTCTGTAATTTTTGTGTCAACCCCCATGAGTGATAACATAGGATATAAAATTTAATATAATAAAATACAAGATAATATTGATACAAAAAACTAAATGTGTATTAGTTACCCCATTCCATATAAGACAGGGTGCATAATAATAAATATATCTCAAGTAGTGAAAATTCAGACAAGAAACCATTACACTGTTCTTGATTATATTTCTGCATTTTACTAAACATAAAAATAATAAAATTAAACTTATAATATACCTTATTATTAAATTAATTCATCTATTATTCAATTGATAAGGACTATATAGTATCATATTTTATTAATTGATTATATATTTTTTTTTCTAATTTTAGTTATTTGAGGTGGTTCAGTCATAATATATGTAACTCTTCTGGTATGTTGACCAAGGTTAAAGTTGTTGATGTACAACTTCATATAATTTAGAATAGTATGGTTTTATATAAATTATTTTTATATTAGCATAAAATTTATACATTTATATATGTTTTTATAGAATTATCTTAGTGAAGGTACTGTTATATGTTCATTTTTTCGGTTAGGTTAACTATTACCATTTATTATTAATATCATTTTTAAAATGTACAATATTATATTTATATAAAATAAATAGGTTCATAAAAAAAAATTTGGTACCTAAAATATTTTTTAAAATTAATTCTTGTTAGGTGGTGATGGTAAACAAAGCACACAACTTCATTGATGTGGTAGTCCACACAAACGCACCATGATGTTCATTTATTTTTATAAGAGGATAGTAATGAATAAATAAGGGTTTTCTAATTAATATAATAACACATCATAATAATAATACTAATTATTTCACCATATCATTATGTTTAGGGTATGTTTTCAAAAAATCTATTAAAGAAAAAAATGATAAGGACCAAGTAATACTCACATTAGGAACTTGAAATTTCTCTTGAAAGTATACTTGGAAATAAAGGGATTATGATGAATTATGGTGACCATGGGATTTATCTATTGTAAGGGAATTATTTTAGAGAAACCATTGGTAGGGTTTCAAGGAAATTTATGGGTCTATATTTAACTTTTAGAGAGTGTAATTGATCCCCTTTTATAAGTTTAGAAAAGGGAACTTTTGGGAACACCATTTATTTTTCCAATATTAGAATTATAGTATTCAAGGGTCAACAGTTCAAAGAGTGATAAATAATGAATTTTTTTGTGATATAAGGATGATAAATCCTCAATCACCCATTTTCTTATAGGTATTAAATTTGATTCAATCCTTTTACCACTTTAATTTTACATTTTACTATTTTGGTTTTTTATTGGTAACTAGTTTTTACCCAAACAGTTTATATTTTATTAAAAATATAATATATAAATTATAACAAAAATTTGATATTATAAACCTAAATTAATGATCCATATAGTCTAACTAAATTTATTATTAAAATAAAAATAACTTTTAAATTAATTTATTTAATATATAGGCAAACTGTTTTGTGGATAAAAGTTATTTTCCCCAATAAATGATATTAATCTTATAAAAAATTAATTACTAATTAAATGTGATAAAAAAGGAATTATACATGTGAAAAAATAATATTAGAGTAACTATATAGAATACATTATTTTAATTTACTAGATAAAAATTACACAACATTAATTAAATAGTTTTTTCAAATAACCCATTTATTATTATCATGGCCATTAACATTAATCATAGTAATCATTATATTATTCTTAAAATTAAATTAAAAGTATTAAATAATATGAAAATTTTTATATGTAATAGTAAATACATTTTTTAGATTTATTTTATATAATTGAGGAAAACTAATTTTTAATATAAGATAATAGAAATAGTTTTAGTGTAAATTATTACTTAGGATTCCAAAATGGTAAATGTGGGTTTTATAAATTCAGAATATTGTCTTAATATATGGCCCCAGCCTTAAACCTTACTTAATCATGAATTAAATGAATAATTCACATAGAGGATCTTTTCGGGTTTAGATTTTTAGAGAATTAGGTAATAACTATTACATCTCAAAATATTACAAAGTAGAAACTTCTACTATGTTTCCATAAAATAATAAAAAAAACTCATAAAAAGAAACATGTCTAGTTCCATATTTTAGATAGCATGTATTTCCTTGAACCCATCCTTGACCCTATTCATATTTAAGTCATGTGGAAAACATTTCAAAAACATGGGATGAGCATAAAAAGCCTAGTAAAGGATACACAAAGAAGGAAAACTGTTAGTTTTTTCAAAACAATAGGTAAACCATGAATACTTTACCAAAGTAATACTTTTCATGTTTATGAAGTAGTAAAAACTATTCATGGAATAAAAGACCATTACTTACCCTTTTGTAACCAAAATATTACCATAAAACCCATATAAATAACACATAAAATATAAAGGTAACTTGGGACATAAACATACTTAAATGGAATAACCATACGGTCGACTTCCACACATACTTAATGGAACTGCCATACGACCAACTTTCATACCCAATGCATTAGATGTTAAAATGTAACCACACGTCCTGGTATTCACGGCACCACCCGTAATATTATTTATCACGTAACCACCCGTAAAATGTCTAAGTACCATCATTAAACATAAAATATTGAAAAGATAAACATTTTAATAACAACATTTCATTTGCAATCACAATAAGTAATTCCACGATATTGAATTAATCAATCCATTTTCAAAAACCATTTAAAAGAGATTTTTGAATCAAAGTGTCTCATACCACTTTGAAGATTTTAATGGAATTTTAATTTTAAAACATTAATGTCCAAATAAATAAATACTAAAAACCATTTTGAAAACATGGACATTAAAGATAATGATTTAGAATAATTAATCTTGAAAAAATTTAAAATGATATTTTTGTTAAAGAGTTTTTAACAAAATGAGAGACACTTGAATACCAATAATTACGGAATAACATTTAATCTGAGCCTTATAATAACATGAGAATAAATGCATTCATGATATAATATGTCAAAGGACAGTATACACACCATATAAGAGTGAATTGGTGCATTACAACAATGAAGTCTCAATGGAAATGTAAATTGAGATGAAATCCATTGTAAAGATGGTATCCTTAAATTAAGGATAAATCTATCACATAATTATGTGTGAGAAATATATATAAACCCAATATAAGTGGATATTAAGTGTGAAACAATCCGAGGTCATTCACACATAATCTTGGAAAAAAAACCAATGACATAGGTATTTAACTCAATGAAATGAGATAGGGTTATTTTTTCCCATACAAGTTCGTAAGAATTTATCAATGAGATGATTATATGTAAAAATAGGATATCTACACAAAGGATTGTGGAAATTAAAACATAGAGATCCCACACATAATCTTGGAATAATAAAATCAATAAGTAGAGGATTAACCCAAATAATTGAATGTGGGTTAAGAAGTTCCCATATAGAAATCCGACAGCCTAACGACATCACTTTAAAATTAAGAAAATGAGTTGATGAGAGAGAAAATGGTATCTCATCACTTGGACATAAAATTTACATAAATAAGGATAAAGAAGAACATATCCCAACATAATAGTATGTGAATTAAAAGACATAACAAAAGAAGTCTTTTAAAAAGAGGAGGGTGAAAGGTCCCCTTACCGAGTTGGGTAACTTTCGAAATGTACAAACCATGGAATAAGGGTCATAAAATGGAGATTTAAATACCCATAAATGAAATTATATTACACAAAGATTATAATAATGGTCATTACATACACCACTCAAAGGAAATAGTGGCAGACACAGCATAAATGTCACGGGAATAAAAGTGAGATAAGAAAACCCTTACGAAAACTCTAAAGCCTAACGACGCCACTTAAAACTTCCAAAAATGGATTTATGAGATCAAATGAACATAAAAAGTACAGTATGAGGAATATAAAGGAACATCCCCAAACATAAGAAAGATGAGATTAAAATAAATGGCATACAAGAGAGTACTTAAAAAGAAAGAGAGATGTTGGATCCCTTACCTCGTGTCTGATATGACTCGATCGTTCTTTAATCTCCTGAATAATAAAATTTGGTAAATTTATAATTTCTTAAGGACCTCCTTTAAATATTATTATTCAGTTCATATCACAAATTTAAATGTTATAATAATTGTTTAATAAAGTGAGTTCATATCAGACGTTTTTGTCGATGTTCGGTACATGAGTAAAAATTGAACTTGTAGGAAAACAAATTTCCATGTAGTTATAGGTACATTATTTCCAGAATAGTATTGATGTTTTAAATATCATATATATCCAGTATATATTCATTTTATTCTATTACATAGTATTTGGAAAAAAAATTAAAAGCACTGTTCATGGAGACGGTAGGCCGTACAAACGCATGAACGCTACTTTCATTTTTTGTCATATTAATGGATTTAAAAAAAATGAGATATATATATATTATAATTCCAGAATGATATCTATCATTTAGATGTAATATATTTCATATATATCCATTATATATATGTACTGATAACAGTACATAACATTTGGAGATAAGAAATGAAATGTACCATTCATGGAGACGGTAAGCCGTACGTACGCATGAACACTACTTTCATTTATTTTTTTTGTATTCAATGGAATGAAATAATAATTATATAAAGGTATATTATAATTCCAGTAGTATATCGTATGTAATACCATTAATTCCATCCTTTATATGTTCCACATATGGCATTAACAAATCAAATCACTTTGAGGGGGCGGTAGTCCGCACTTCCTAAAATGAAGATATCACGTTTACCCATAATGGAAACCATAAAGCTATGGCATAAATGAAAAATAAATAATCTTAATGAAAACATAAACATATTATATATCATATATACATATAGGGACATCTTAATGTCCGCCTTTTAAGGTGTTAAAAGAATATTGAACAATCATCGTTTCGTGAGGCAGTAATTCTCCATCCACAGAAACAGAATGTTCTTTAACCATTAGATGAAGGTGTGTGAATGTGTAGCTCGAATACTTCTTATAAAAACATCCTAGTATATTTAATATACTTTTTTTGTTAAAAAAAATTAATAAAAAGAGTTTAGGGGTTTGGAGAAGCAAAATAAGACAAAAGAACACAAGGGAAGACATTACCTTTAAATCGGGTAACTCTCTTTGATTTGTGCTCAAAGGATTCCTTGGAATGTATTATGCCCAAATTTAGTATTCAGTGATGAAGATAGGGATGTGGATAGATGAAATGGGAAGGGTTTGGATGAGACAAAGGCTTGATAGGTGTGTGTAAGGTGGTAGAGGTGGGGGCCTTTTATAAGAGGAGAGAAGGGGAAGTCTTGGAAAGTTATAAAATATTACTTTATTATAAAATGTTTTCCGGATTTAAAAGGTCCCAAAAGGATATATTTCGAGTCTAAGGTGATAAGGTCTCGAAATCCACCAATCCAATAGTTTTGTGACAAGTTTAAGACTTATATTTCACCCTATCATCTCATTTTATTTAAATCGTTCAATTATGAGGTAATCACTGCATCATCACGGTGTCATAAATAAATTAATTTATATAATGTCTAAAAATTATAAAAAAACTGTCATGATGTAGGAAATATTTTTACCTTTCTAATAAATATTTATAGTAAAAATATGACTTTAATTACCCCATTTAAATTTCTTTTTAGTAAAACAACTCATGTTTGTGACATTTTTATTTTAACTCTAAATAAAAGGTTATTTATGTTATTTTCCTACCAAAGTTGCCCCATGAGGTCCCCAAGTTGACCCATGGATTGAATTGGTCGTCCATGACACATCCAATGAGGGTAGGACAAGTGTCTAGGTCATTTCATATTATTAAAACATTATTTTTACCTTAAATTGCACTAATTACCTTTAATCGCGATTAATAAAACTTAAAAGTTATTATTCACCAAAAATTATTTTAATCTCATTGAACCACATTTTACTTCTTAATGACAACCATGTATGTCAGATTTTTGAAAATCAAATCAAAGAAGTTGAAAAGTTTCATTTAAATGAAAAATTAGTTTCTTTAACTACCACTTAGTGGTTTCACTATTCATCTAAAATTGATGTTTTTCAAAAAAATACAAAAAATTCCCCCTAAGATATATTTGATCTTACGAATTCAAAAATGATGTCTATTTTAAAAAATTCAAAACATATAAGTTACATTAATTAATTTAATAATTAATTCCCGCTGTCAGAGCAAATAGCGTGTTTTTATGAAACCATAAGTATTAAAAGATTGACACTAGTTTAAGTGCAATTTCAAGATGAAATTAACTCCAACGACCACTATTGGATTAAATGGTAAAAATATATTCTAATTTCACTTTAAAACCAATTCAAATGATAATATAATCATATAAATAAATTATATTAAAAAGTGGTTTTGAATTAAAATACAACATTTTTCACTATTCATTAAAAATGAACTTTATCGGAAAAATACCAAAAATTTACACAAAGTAAATTTTGATGTCCCGATTCTAAGGAAGAATTTTATTTTTTCAAATATAATACATAAAATAGTCAAAAAGTGTATTTAAAAGAGGTTCATCATCAAAAGGCGGTTAATCGACCTTTTAAAGAATATTAGAATGTTTACGCTTAAAATTGGATTAATTCGCATTTTTAATCCTCTAAAATTTATTGTAAAAAGTAAAAATATTTGAAAAAAATATATAATAATTTTGTAGTTAGTTCTGTTCATTCCAGCCATTACAATGGCTAGTCATTAACTACAATTTAAAATAATTTTATTTTATTATTAGAGTGCAACGTAAGATTCCCAAGAAACTCGTTATTGCGTATTGGGTACGCCATCGAGCATAGTGTCCCCTTTAAAGTTATATTAATATTTTATTCACAAATATGGATTAATATGAAAATGTGATATTCTTTATTTACCTGGGGTGTTACATCCTTCCCCCCTTTTGGGAATTGCGTCCTCACAATTTTAAAATTGGGCTTGGAAACTTCATTGAAAATCCCACATCGGAACAAGAGTCAGTAAAACAATCACTTTAAAATAAAGAAAGAGAAGCACAAAGGTCACCCGAGTAAACTCATACTAGGATTCAATGTAGGAAAACATGGATATGGAGGAAAAAACAAAGGGTCATGTTCTAAGGGAGAGTGATAGTAAACATTTCTAGGAGATAGTTAACCATAAGAAAATCACAAACTTATGATGAGTTAAATGGTATTCGATTCGAGACTAGGAAAAGTTAACAGACAAAATTTTTGTTTTAAGTTACTCTTCATTGAGGAATTTATTTTTGATCTTAACTAAATCATAATGAAACATACTTACTTGTCACGTAGACTTTCATCTTTTACTAGATTCCTTAATCAAACTCATATTTTCTCCAAAAGAAGAGTATTTAGGAAGACTTGTTCGCATTAAGAGTACTATAATCAACTTCTTGAGAATCACCTAATCCACAAAAGAGAACTATATATCCCCCATGTCTTTAGACAAAATCCAAAACAAAAAATTTTTAGAATAAGATCCACAAATGAATAATCCTTTATAAAAAAGAAAATCTATTCTTAATCTCCAAAGTTTGTCCAACAAACCCAATGTTCAATGAAGACCATTAGATAAACAATTTGTCCATTAAATTATTCAATGTAAACCAAACTACATTTGAAACCCAAATATTTGAAGGATTTAATGACATAGTCTTCCAAGGTACAAATTAACATTTATCACCAAATAACATCAGTTTCTCTTAAAGTCTCATATTGAAAAGTAATTAACCTAATCACACATCCTCCATGATAGGTTAATATTTCTATAGATAACCCAAAATAAACATAATATTGATTCTAAAATCATCTAACTAAAAACAATTAGTCAATATAACCAGGGACTTCACGTTTTCCAGTGGTAGGCGATAAATACCAGTCGCACTTTGGTTGTGGGTTCGATTCCCACAACTTTGTTCGACGCGACGGGTTGTCACACGGTCTGCATGTTGTTTTTTTCCTAAACTACATAATTCTTAAAAAATTCCCCAAAATGAGATAAAATCTTCAAAAATAATCATAACATATTTTAACCTCAAGTTTATCTCATGCCTTTAATTTTCCATCATAACATATAATAACCCAAAATTACCTCAAAAGTAAGGATCATATAAACCCTAATGGTTACCTTTATAATTATTACCTGAACTTCCACATCGATTGGTCATCTCGTACATGATGCATTACAGAACATACCAAGGTACAAGTGGTTGATCATGACTCTTTGATAGTTGGTTTAGAACAACCATGAGTTTCCTCATTGAATCCCCCATTTCATCCAGTCTCTTAATCAGAGAACCACCACAGTTTTCTTCAAACCTATTGTCACTTTGGTGCCTGCTAGATCCATCCATTCACTAAAAACAGAAATGTCAGTGTGAGTATATCAACAAAACCATCATGTACTAATGAGGAAGACAAACACTAAGATATACTTACTCATTCAATTTATCAAAACTAGGACTCTTTTTGAAATCCTAACCATTATGTTAATGTAACTTATGCTAAGAGAATACCCTAACCTCTAAAGTTACCTAAACTGACCTCTTATACCAACTATAAGGCCCCGGCCTTAAACCTTACTTAATCATGAATTAAATGAATAATTCACATAGAGGATATTTTCAGGTTTAGTGTTTTGGAGAATTAGGTCATAACTATAACATCTCAAAAGATTACATAGTCGAAACTTCTACTAAGTTTCCATAAAATATTAAAAAAAAACTCTAAAAAAGAAACATGTCTAGTTCCATGTTTTAGATAGCATGTCTTTCCTTAAACCCAACCTTGACCCTATTCATCTTTAAGTCCTGTGGAAAACATTTCAAAAACTTGGGATGAGCATAAAAAGCCCAGTAAAGGATACACAAAGAAGGAAAACTGTTAGTTTTTTCAAAAAAATAGGTAAACCAGGAATACTTTACCAAAGTAATGGTTTTCACCTTTATGAAGTAGTAAAAACTATTCATGGAATAAAAGACCATTATTTACCCATTTGTAACCAAAATATTACCATAAAACCCATATAAAGAACACATAACATATAAAGGTAACTTGGTACATAAACATACTTTAATGGAATAACCATACGGTCGACTTCCACACATACTTAATAGAATAGCCATACGACCAACTTCCATACCCAATGCATTGGAGGTTATAACGTAACCACCCGTCGTGGTATTCACGGCACCACCCGTCATATGGTTTATCACGTAACCACCCGTAAAATGTCCAAGTACCATCATTATAGATAAAATATTGAACATATAAACATTTTAATAACAACATTTCATTTGCAATCACAATAAGTAATTCCAAGATATTGAATTAATCAATCCATTTTCAAAAACCATTTAAAAGATATTTTTGAATCAAAGTGTCCCATACCAATTTGAAGATTTTAATGGAATTATAATTTTAAAACATCAATGTCCATATAAATAAATACTGAAACTCATTTTGAAAACATGGACATTAAGGATAATTATTTAGAATAATGAATCTTTAAAACATTTAGAACGATATTTTTGTTAATGAGTTTTTAAAAAAATGAGAGACACTTGAATAAAAATAATTGCGTAATAAAATTTAATCTGAGCTTTATAATATCATGAGAATAAAGGGATTCATGATATAATATGTCCAAGGACAGTATACACACCATATAAGAGTGAATTGGTGCATAACAACAATGAAGTCTCAATGGAAATGTAAATTGAGATGAAATCCATTATAAAGATGGTATCCTTAAATTAAAGATAAATCTATCACATAATTATGTGTGAGAAATATAAATACACCCAATATAAGTGTATATTATGTGTGAAACAATCAGATGTCATTCACACATAATCTTGGAAAAACAAAACCAATGACATAGGTATTTAACTCAATAAAATGAGATTGGGTTATTATTTCCCATACAAGTTCGTAATAATTTATCAATGAGATTATTATGTGTAGAAATATTATATCTATAAAATGGTTTGTGGAAATTACAACATAGAAATTCCACACATAATATTGGCATAATAAAATCAAGAAGTAGAGGTTTAACCCAAAGAATTGAAAGTGGGTTAAGAAGATCCCTTATAGAAATCCGACAGCCTAACGACGACACATTAAAATTCAGAAAATGAGTTAATGAGAGAAAAAAATGGTATCTCATCACTTGGAAATAAAATTTACATAAATAAGGATATATAAGAACACATCCCAACATAATATTATGTGAATTAAATGACATAACAAAAGAAGTCTTTTAAAAAGAGGAGGGTGAAAGGTCCCTTTACCGAGTTGGGTAACTTTCGAAACGTACACCCCATAGAAGAAGGGTCATAAAATGATGGTGTAAATACCCATAAATGAAATTATATTACACAAAGAGTATAATAATGGGAATTAAATTCAGAACTCAAAGGAAATAGTGGCAAATAGAGCACAAATGTCATGTGAATAAAATTGAGATGAAAAATCCCTTACGAAAACTCGGCAGCCTAACGACACCACTTAAAACTTCTAAAAATGGATTTATGATATCAAATGAACATAAAAAGTACAGTATGAGGAATATAAAAGAACATCCCCAAACATAATAAAGATGAGCTTAAAATAAATGACATAAAAGTGAGTACTTAAAAAGATTGAGAGAGGTTGGATCCCTTACCTCGTGTCCGACATAACTCGATCGTTATTTAATCTCCGGAATAATAAAATTTGGTCAATTTATAATTTCTTAAGGACCTATTTTAAAGATTATTATTCAGTTAATATCACATATTATAATGTTATAATAATTGGTTAATAAAGTGAGTTCATATCAGATGTTTTTGTCGATGTTCAGTACATGAGTAAAAATTGAACTTGATGGAAAAGAAATTTCCATGTAGTTATAGGTACATCATATCTAGAATAGTATTGATGTATTAAATATCATATATATCCAGTATATATTCATTTTATACTATTCCATAGTATTTGGAAAAAAAATTAGAAGCACCGTTCATGGAGACGGTAGGCCGTACGTACGCCTGAACAATACATTCATTTTTGTCATATTAATGGAATTAAAACAAAATGAGAGATATATATATTATAATTCTAGAATTATATATATAATTTAGATTTAATATATTAAATATATATCCATTATATATATGTACTTATAATAGTACATAACATTTGGAGATAAGAAATGAAATGTACCGTTCATGGAGACGGTAAGCCTTACGTACGCATGAACACAACTTTCATTTCTTTTTTTTTGTATTCAATGGAATGAAATAATAATGATATAAAGGTATATTATAATTCCAGTAGGATATCATATGTAATACCATTAATTACATCCTTTATGCATCCCACATATGGCATTAACGAATCAAATCACTTTGAGGGGGCGGTAGTCCGCACTTCCTAAAATGAAGATATCGCGTTTACCCATAATGGAAACCCTAAAGGTATGCCATAAATGAAAAATACAGAAGCTTAAGGAAAACATAAACATATTATATATCATATATAAATATATTTACATCTTAATGTCCACCTTTTAAGGTGTTAAAAGAATATTGAACAATCATCGTTTCATGAGGCAGTAATTCGCCATCCGCAGAAACAGTATGTTCTTTAACCATTAGACGAAGGTGTGTGAAAGTGTAGCTCTAATCCTTCTTATAACAACATCCTGGTATATTTAAGATACTGGTTCTGTAAAAAAAAGTAATAAAAAGAGTTTAGGGGTTTGGAGAAGCAAGATAATACAAAAGAACACAAGGGAAGACATAACCTTTAAATCAGGTAACTCTCCTTGATTTGAGCTCAAAGGATTCATGGGAAATGATTATTCCCCAAGTGAGGCTCCAATGATGAATCTAGGGATGTAGAGAGAAGAAATGGGTAGGGGTTGGTCGAGCCAATGGCTTGAGAGGTTTGTGTAAGGTGGTAGAGGTGGGGGCCTTTTATAAGAGGAGAGGAGGGGCACTCTTGGAATGTTATAAAATATTACTTTATTATAAAATGTTTTTCGAATTTAAAAGGTCCCAAAATGATATATTTAGAGGATAAGGAAGGTTTGGAAATCCACCGATCCAATAGGTTGGTGACAAGTTTAAGACTTATATTTCACCCTATCTGCTCATTTTATTTAAATCGTTCATTTACGAGGTAATCACTACATCAACACAGTGTTATAAATACATTAATTTATTTAATGTCTAAAAATTATAAAAAAATATCATGATGTAGGAAATATTTTTATCTTTCTAATGAATATTTATAGTAAAAAATATGACTTGAATAACCCAATTTAAAAATTTTTTAGTAAAAAAACTCATGTTTGTTACATTTTTATTTTAACTTTAAATAAAAGGTTATTTATGTCATTTTCCTACCAGAGTGGCTCCATGGGGTCCCCAAGTTGACCCATGGATTTTATGGGTCGGCCATGACACATCCAATTTGGGTAGGACATGTTTCTAGGGCATTTCATATTATTAAAACATTATTTTTACCTTAAATTACACTAATAACCTTTAATCACGATTAATAAAACTTAAAAGTTACTATTCACCAAAAATTATTTTAATCCCATTGAACAACATTTAAATTCTTAATGACAACAATTTATGTTGTATTTTTGAAATTCAAATCCCAGAAGTGGCAAAGATTCATTTAAATGAAAAATCAATTTCTTTAACTTCCACTTAGTGGTTTCACTATTAATCTAAAATTGAAGTTTTTCAGAAAAATACTAAAAATTCCCCCTAAGCTATATTTGATATTCCAAATTCAAAAATGATGTCTATTTTACAAAATTAAAAACATATAAGTTAAATTAATTAATTTAATAATTAATTCCTGGTGTCAGAGCAAATATCATGTTTTTAGGAAACAAGATGTATCAAAAGTTTGACACTAGTGTAAGCCCAATTTCAAGATGAAATTAATTCCAAAGACCACTATTGGATTAAATGGTAAAAATATATTCTAATTTCACTTCAAAACCAATTCAAATGATAATCTAATCATATAAATAAATTAGATTAAAAAGAGGGTTTGAATTAAAATACAACATTTTTTACTATTCATTAAAAATGAACTTTATCGGAAAAATACCAAAAATTTACACAAAGTAAATTTTGATGTCCCGATTATAATAAAGAATTTTATTTTGTCAAATATAACACATAAAATTTTCAAAAAGTGGATTTAATAGAGATTCATCATCAAAAGGCGGTTAATCGACCTTTTAAAGAATATTAGAATGTTTATGTTTGAAATTGGATTCATTCGCATTTTTAATCCTCTAGTATTTATTGTAAAAAGTAAAAATATTTTACAAACATATATAATCATTTTGTAGTTAGTTCTGTTCATTCCCTCCATTACAACGTCTAGGCATTAACTACAATTTAAAATAATATTATTTTATTATTAGAGTGCAACGTAAGATTCCCAAGAAACTCATTGTTGCGTATTGGGTACGCAATCAAGCATAGAGTCCCCTTTAAAGTTATAATAATATTTTATTCAAAGATATGGATAAATGTGAAAATGTCATATTCTTTATTTACCTGGGGTGTTACATCTAAAATGCTTAATTATAATTTATAAATATATACATTTTTATATAAAAACGTGTAATGAATTTTATTTCATTTTGATAATATGATAATTTCATAAACCTGATGTTATTAGAAAAATTGGTATTCATTTACTATTCACCTAAAAATATATATTATTTTAGAAAAATATCAAAAAATTATCCAATGATATTATTTAAATGTTTGATCCAAAAAATAATTTAGTTTCTTAAAATTACAATTCTAGAATTTATCAATTTTTCTTCCAAATTGAAATACAATATGTAGAGAGAATGGGATTTTATTAAGAAAATAACCGTTTTAAACTTTAAGTGTATTTAGTATTATTTCATATAAATTTATAAATAATTTAATACTAATGTATTAGTTTATAAATATAAATATTTCTTATTGTAATAAACTTTTAACGATGATCAATTAAATTTATTAAGCTAAAATACAATAATTTTTTAACTTTTTTTTGAAATGCATCCTTTTAAAAAAATAATCAAATAAAAATAATATCATGTAATTATTTTAATTTATTATTATCTTTTTATCCAATACTATTATATTATTCATGTAATTTTAAACTTTCACAATTAATTATTTTTTGATAATGCATTATTTTGATGTTACGGGTGATAAAAACTATTGAATATTGTATTAATTTAAAGGGTCTAAAATCTTGGTTTGTAATAGAATTAGAGAATAGTTAAGTGGAAAAGGATACTGAAATTCATTATAGTAGGCCACAATCATTCCAATAAAACTCCACTGGCTAGTATTTGGGATGACTGGTGACCAAGAACACTTCTATGGGCCACCAATAAACGGGTGAGCCACCAATAGTCGATCAATGAGCTACCTTTTATCCTATGAAGAGAAACGTCTATCCAGTGTGGAATTTTTGGGGGTGTTTTTAGTGGGGATAAGATTATTTTCTTGGTCTTAGGTATTTTTAATTTTAATGGGTTCGCGGGTTGGGAGATTCAATTTTGTATAGTGTCTTCCCCTCCCATACCTCTCCTTCATCCCACCTCAGTGTGGTGAAGTTTTTTATGTGTTTTCATGTTAGATACAAGGTATTATTTAGTCCTTTATTCATCCATTCTCTCACATGTTTAATATTTTGGTTGGGTTTAGGTTAGGTTTTATTGTTGATCATACTAGATCATGGTTGAATCATCCTAGATCGAATGAAATTTTTCTCAAATAGTTTAAAGGAATTACTATGATTTCATAGGCATGTCATTAGAAGATATTTTAGAAAAGGTATGTCACTTAATGATTTTTAAAAAGGATTTTGGAAAAATTAAAATTAATTAGTAATTGAATCAAGTGTAACTATTATATATTTTATACATCCTAGGTTTGGAGGTATAAACTACACATGGTTTCTCATGATTCTGGGATGGAGTTGGGATCTAATGAGTATTTAGGTGGTTATAAATATTTAAATTAAATTAAATAATTATAATAAATTTTCGAAATTAATTTTAAATGTTCTGTGGCATGGGGCAGGTTCCTAAGAGTGTTGGTGATGATCAGTTGGCTTGGAAGAGGCTCAACAGAGCATGGTGACGGGTTAAATCTTGAATCAAGTTATGAATCCCCTATGATATAATTTCATATAATTTTCAATATATAGGTGTGTATGTATGCACAACTACTTAGGTTATAAAAATGGGGTTTAAGGACTATTTATTCCCTAGTTAAATTTAATAGTAGAGTGTTTTTCATCATATGTCATAGAATAAGTGCTCGTTTTCAATTATTTGAATTGGGATTTCCTAGAACATATTTTTCCAAGGGTTTAGGTCCTTTTATGAGCTAAAGAGTGACCTATGATAGGTCCTAGGTTATGAAATATGTTTTGAATGGCCTATATTATGTTCGTAGGTATTGTGGGTAGGAATTGGTTGCTTCATGTTGGATAACTACATGGAAGATTGTTGTGAGTATTGTAATAGAAAACAAGTTCAATTTTGAGGATATAGGTGAGTATTGGAATGCACTTAGAGTAAGAGGAGTCCTTTGGGACATGGTGTGGGATGATAGGGATGGGTTTACTCTGGGTGATGAATTGAGGAATATCCCTTAACTGATGTAATATGAGACCCAGGTGAGTCTTTGTAGATGTTCATGATTTGGAATTAGATGTCAATGCGGTTTCATGGTTGTATGACCCTACCTATTGAGTCCAGGGTCAGGTAGAACATTACATCTTGGGATGATCCCATTTTCATGTAACCAAGGGTTACATGGGTATTTATGAGGTTTGAAAAAAATCTTAAGGTCAAGTATAAAGGATCCTTTGGTATATAAAGTCAGTAGTAGGTGAAGAATGTGTGATGGTATTAGTAAGAAAATTCTTTTGTGGCTCTATAGGACCTAGAAGATTCCTTTTATAGAATTATGGTATGTGATACAATGAGGGGTTCAATATCATGAATCTAACACATTGGGATCATCTGGTGAGTTTTGTGATGTACAGTAGGACCTTATTGTGTTTCATGTTCATGTTGGACCACCTTGTAGTCTAGAGGGGGTGGGTCTGTGTGATGTGACCTCCTAACAAACTATGGGGATAGTTTTATGTGATTATTGTAACCTGAATCTTAAACTATTAAGTGGAGGACCTTTCTGAATATGGATTTGGTTAGTGTGTGTAAATGAAGTGGGGCCAGACCATGAGTGATATGGTAGTGATTTGAAAGGGTCCTTTTCTGAGAATGATAAGGCATGCAATATTGTTCCCTTTGTGAGAGGGTGTGACCTTTCCGAAAGTATCTTGGGTCATGGTGGAGTATTTACCTAGGGGATAGGTCATGTGACTATATGATTCATGGACGATGGACCCCCCTTGAGTGAGATGGAATGGTTTAGGGATTTTGGAAATATGATTGTGCCTAATGATTATGGGTAGTGTGTCAAGGTTTTGGAATATGCAGTATAATTAGTATTTAGGTATGGTTTGGGAATTAGTCCAATGTCGTAAGGCCAAAAGTGAATTATAAAATAAAACCAAATCAGGTCTGGTTAGGTTTGAGGTAACCTAGAAAACACATGATAATCTAATGGGATGTTTACCATATTAAGGGATATGGTGTCCTAGTTAGCGCATGAAAAATCAAGGATCAAGTTTTTCTATTTTATTTCATCTTCTTGTGAATAAAAATGTATATGATGGTGTATATTAGGGGTTGTTATTTTGAACCTTCTTAATTTTATACCCACACCCAGATGAGAATATTTGTGCATGTGTAAATCTTCTTTCAGTATTTTAGTTTAGAGCACAGGTTGTGTAGAGGATTGGGATAGACTTGAGGGTGTCAAGAGATTAGCATAAGGCCCATGGATAACAGTAGGGCTAGTGTTCCTGCATTTGTTTTGGGTTTTTTTACATCTAGTATTATCTCGGTGGCTGATCAGGGTATGTATGTTTTTTATGATTAAATCATGAATGATATTGGATTTTTTTATTGATTATGTGTACTCTGATGTTTTTTATATATGTTTGGTTATTTATTATCATTTATTACTACAATATCTATGAAATAGTCTCCCCAATAAATATTTTAGTCCATCATCTCTACATGGAAAACTCTGGTGTATAAGGAGTCATGACTGAGGCCACGTGACTTCTCCAATTTGAGCACTGATGAGTGGCCAAAGGTTTTGGAATTACATAACTCTTAATATTATGGAATATTTATTAATAAATATTATAAAAATAAATAAATAAATAAATATAAATATTTTATAATTTATTAAATTATAAGACTTCTATAATTAATAAACTCCCAAACCACCGTTTAATTATAATTTATAAATGATTAAATTTCATTTATAAGTGATTAATCAATTATAATATAAACTATATAAATATAAAAAAAATAATTTTTTTCCTTCCACTTGACATTATTTTGGCATCAAACATAGTGTCTCAATGTAATAAGATAGTGTGGGTTAGAACTAGCAGGAAAATCTTGGGGCGGCATAAAGAGTGCTACTCTGTAGGGTGGCATAGAGACCATGGAAATATAGTGGGGTCACTGTAAAAGATTTCACTGATATACCCTTAGAGTTTTGAGGGTGACAAACTATCTCCCTCCTCTGAAAAATATTAACAAGAGAGTAATATTTAGTAGGCAATGTTTATCATTAATCACATGTTCTTCATACAACACATGACATTGAATTTCCCTACAAAAAATTCTTATGACACTCCCTATATTATGTTAACACTCAATATAATATAGATTAAGTTAAAACCATACCCTACTTTTTTATTGATTTTGATACAAGAAAAATTCTCCCATAATACAGTAGGTGGCTTGAACTCTATATTAAATTATTTATATAATGTAATATCGATATCTATAATATATTTCATTAACTATTTAATATAATGTTAAACTAATAGTATAAGATACATTATCACAAAATAATATCTTTAGGATCTCTCGAGATATTAAATTAATGCTTAGCAAATTTTTTGGCATAAATTTATTCATTTCAAAAACATCAATTAAGTAATTTGGTTACATGGTTTCTCAGATACAACTATCCGTCTTCTATGGAGTATATTAACACTTAATCAAGGAAATATAAGTTATTAGAAACTACATACCAAATATCACTAAGATATGATAAATAAAACATAAAAATAGAAACTAAATAACCTATTAAATGAATCCAAAAAAATCTATGATACCATGGAAACAACTAAATATCTATCACATAGGATTGATATAGATTACTGGAGTTGTATTCAAATTCCTCCAACTTCTGAAGGTGTCACTTTATTTTTCTCAAATCAGCCATAATGCATATATGACTTATCTAACCTTCTTGATATGATATCATTTCATATGAAAATAAGGATGAAATAATATCTTAGGGTTAGATATAGTTTCAATAAAGAATTTTTTTAGTAACACAGCCTAATATGATCACATTATAGTGTTTAATAAATCCATGACGATGCTCCTCAGGTAGTTTCATTTACTCATTCATTAACACATGAGTAAATGTTATAATGGCCAACTCATGAAGACCATTCATTAATTAATCTCCATTCATGGTACACCTTATTTTAGTATTGAATAAATGATAGATTAAATATATAAGAAACTTATCAATAATGATCAATAATAGTTTAGTCTTACAATTATCATTATCCCATTATATGTTACTGTAAATTTAACCTTGTGATTTTTTATGAGTAAATGTTTCTTCCAATACATCCTTATGTTTTTTTCTTGAAGATATGTTAATTACAAAATGTCTTTAAGATTATACTTATGGTTCTTATTATGTTTTAATTCTACCAAAAGATAACCTCATGGTATTATTCACTACAATGAATCGCATACAACATTGGATTTTTTGAATATTCCTTTCATGACATCAAAAATTAATAAATATTTTTGAAGATTTGGTTTTAATCCACAAAATAAGTGGTCAAAAATATTTATAGATTCAATGAAAAATTCAAAGGTATGCATTGAAATCCTCAATTATTTTTCCTCAATATATCCAATTGATCAATCCTTATTTTACTTTAGTCTGAGAAATTTCCCATCCATATTAATATGAAGAGTTCTAGGAAAATAATTTCTAAACAATATTTCCATGAATTCATCCCATTCAATTGTGTAAATACCTTTATTTTTCATAGAATTCTAGATTCTCAAATTAATATTTTTCTTGTTATTTGATAATCTGTCGTATTATCTAGGTTGAGAGGGAACCCACACATGACCCAAAGGCCCAGAGGCACAAAGCACAAATTAAACGACTTAGAGGCCTAGTGATAGAATCCCTTACATTTTTAATGACCAAACTACACTAGAAAACCCCCTCCATAGAACCTATTCATGTATAAATATAACTCATCACAATTTTTTATATTTTTTCCAGTGTACTTTTTGTAGAACTACATGAACCGATGTCTGGTTCCATATATCTCCATATCTCACGGGTGTATTTTTCTTAGTTGGGTGACTACTTCTACTTTGTTCCAACATCATGAGGTTTCTATAGTATGTAAAACCCTCTCTACTTCATAGATCAATGGGAATATGGTCATAAATATATTTTCATTTAGACCCTATAACGTGAAGGCCCATGGTTGGACTGATGGACCTATGACCCGAAGCCACACTTCTATGACTCGATGGACCATTTTAGGTGAATAGTGCCATTACTATAGTACTGATATAATAATTCATAAATTATATATCACCCATATTTAAACCTAGGTTTTTTAAAATATAAAATGGTTTCCTTACTACTTAGAATACACGAAATCTACTTAATATTATGGATCAGTGTTCACTACTAATTTATTTTTCTCTCTATGAAATAAATGAACTATATCACTTTCTCAAACTCAAGAAATTCAATAAAAGAAATTATTTAATTTATATAATTTAAATATTTCTCCACAATTATTAATACAAAAGATTCACTAAAAAAGGGTTTTCATTATAACATAAATGAATTATTTGACACTTGTTTTCTCTTATGGGAGGTATATTTTTAAACATTGTTCAAGTTATTATTCATAACATGATTCAATTGATCATGTAACTCCATAAGTCTTTTCAATAATACCTCCATTACATTAGAAAACTCTTTGTAAAATCATTACATTTTACATCACATTGATTATTATGATTGTTCCTCATATTTTTGAAAAATTACTATAAATAGAAATTGGGGGAAAACTATATTTAACTAGCATATATAAGGAAAATTATGCACATGTAATGGAATAATTCATGAATCAATAACATACCTTATCATATATCTTCCTATCTTTTAATATTGGTTATTTATAATTTTTTCCCTTATGTAAGAGTAAATCACCACTAATAAGAGATGAATAAATGGTTATAAAAACAAAATCTCTCAAAAAAATCCTATTGTTTGTTAGTGTGTATGATCATGAACAAAACAATGTGATGTTGTGAGATATTGATATATGTAACACACATGACACAAGATTTTTTACAGCATTCACACACTATTATTATTGAGTGTCCACCCTTAGTGCCCAAGGGTTACGATCTCATTATCCATATTCCTATATTATTATCAATATGAATAGTATGTAATAATAGTAAAATTGTCTTGAAATATATCTAAAAAATGATATGGTCTAGCATTGAAATATGATAAATCTCATGTAGACTCTTCAAGTGACCATAGATTTTGGATCAAGGGTGTACCATTGTTATTCTCCCTAATCATAGTGAAAATATTTAAAGAATTTTATCTATAATTTATATAAAATTCTATAAAAGTTTTATCTTGATTTTATCTAGATGAATCACCTAATATTTATGGACATCACATGAATCACGATGTGGCACTATTCATTATAGTGCACTAATTATATCTAATATATTTTTATTATATATCATTACAAATTAATAATTAAATACTAAAAATTAATATCTCTATCATGATGTGCCGATAATCTCATTTTGTTACAAATTTATCCCCTTATCAATATTTGTGCACAATTATAGTATGGATTTTCATATTGTAGAATTATCTCTATTGTTGTGGAATGAAATTCCTTTTGTGGTGTGATAGACTTTAGTTTATATAGAAACCTTTATACCGAAAAATCATGGACACAATTCATGGTGTTGTTTCCTCAAAGTGGTATCCTATAATTCATTAGAAAAAAAACCTTACATCAGTATTTACAGGTATATGGTGAGGCTGTTTAATAAGATTAAAACATCTCACATTACTTTAATAAATCACAGCTCAACATAAAATCCTTTATATTGTAATTTCCTATAACAAAAGATATATTAATTTATTTGTATTATCTCAAATAAAATTATATTATATCCCATCCATGAGAATGTTTTCAATGAATACAACATAAAACCACCTTTAAGAATCAGGAATGAATTCTTATAAGAAAAATTGACAAGAATAATCATAAGGTGAAAATTATTTCAGCACAACATCAGTGGATAGAATGATGTTTTTTAGAATTATCCAAATCATGGTGTAATGATTAATATTGTATTGACCACATATAAATTGATATCAACTCCTTGATACCTCATTATAAATCCAACTCATGAGGGATCTAATATACCCAGTAGAATCGTACAGTTACACAGAGTGGTAGGGTGAATCAGTGTAAACCAATTTATACTAAATTATATTCACCTTAATTAATTCAAACCTATACACCAATTAGTATGAAATGAAAAAATAAAATATTAAAAAACATACAATTTTTTTACGAGGTCTAATCCCAATATGGGTATCTATTACTTGTTTTGTTTTGGTTTATTCTAAGATATAGATAATTTTATAATATTAAAACTGAATAAAAAACTATCTCCCAAAATTATTATGGTATCATGATTGGTTATTTATATTAGATCATGAGAATTTAAAATGGTGTTCCTCTAACTCAATGAAAAAGATCTTCAGTTAAACTCCAAGATAGCAGAGCATCATAATATAATATATTCTTCCTCAACTTCTAGGATTTTGACTACAATGTTATGATTAACATAATTATATGTAAGTAAAACATATTATCAAACATTCAGAATGATCAAAACATGTTTGGGAATATGAAAACACACTATAATGACCCTTCCTTTTCTTAAATTACTATTAAATAATTTTAAATATAAAAAACATAATAGTTATACATTTGTGGATAAAAATCATCATTATCTTATTAAAATAATGATCACACATAAATTGTACATAATAAATCATAGAACTTTATTTAAAATATTCTTATTTATCCTTATAAAATATCATGTTATCCTTCATACATATAGTCATTTGAGGATATGCATCAAATAAAGGGGTGAGCTACAAGCTCAGTAAGGGGAGGAATAAGGGACATGAATAAATAAAACATGGGTGAGAATAATCACCATAATCATATAATAAGAATAGGGTCATCATCAATATATTGAGGGAAAGATTTGATAAATGTATAGAATTTAGAGATGTATAAAATTGAAACATCATGTCATATTGGTCAAATAACACACATAGTTTTGAAAAAATCTAGCATCATGTTCACGCATAACATATGTGAATAATTATAACATCATCATTGTAAACAAAGAAAACATCATGTTCAAGGATAATACATATTATATCATGGGATAAATCACATTAACCAATTCATTAATGGGATATATAATTTTGATACCACCTATCACATCATAATATTCAGATAATCATGCATGCCACATTGAATTTATAACAGTCTTAGTCATGAAATAAATGATGGAGAGGAACGGGTTTCATAAGAATTTTATAAATCCTAATTTCATGAATAATATTTTTGTGTTCCAAAATCAATAACTTAAAAAATATTTGGTTTAAATATCATCATTCTTGAGCGAAGAAGAAACAACTCAGGAGGATTGAAATATGTGTTTTGGAAATAAAAGTATTTTTAGAGAATCTTTACATTTGGACTAAAAAACCAGGGTGAAAACATGCATATCACTGGAAGGAAAAAGGAAGAATAATGAAATTATATTTATATAAATTTAGTAGAATACACATAGTAAATATTTCATCAAATACGGATAACCCAAAGAAAATTAGTTGGGTTTGAGAATCCCCTTACCTTAAATCCTATTTTATTTCGTTGTTTTCCACCTCTTGAATAATTAACATAGATTTATTAAAAAAATGGATACATAGGTGAATTATTTAAATTTCTAACACTATTCATAAATTATAGTCATTTGATTATATTTATCAATTTCCATGTTTAAATAGATAATATTTTGATATCATCTTTTCCTGGAAAAATTTCTAGTTTTTTTTATTTGACCATTTTGTTCAAATTCAATTATATATTAGTATAATTAATAAAATAAGATAAAATAAACATATATTTATTAAATTATATATTATTAATAATTTATTATTATCAGCCATTATTTTTGTGACAATAAATAATTTGGAAACATCCTCAATGGCAGAAGTGTATTGTTAACAAGAATGTTTTCCAAATATAAATAAAACGGGGTATAAAATGTAAATACATCAAAAATAAAACTTTTAATGTAGGTTAAAATAATTAATATAATCCTATTATTTTATATAACTAAATATTATAATATTTAATTTTAAATTAAATTGGGAAAATATATAGAAGAAAAAGAAAATGAAATAAGTCTTTGAAAAAAAAACTTACTATTTCCATAGTGTGGATTCTATTGTACGGTACTAGACTTCATTGATTAATGGAGTTGGTTTAATCTAGAATATACCTATGGTTTATAAGGGATTAATATATTGTATTTTTATAGAAAAATATCTTTGGAATATGAGGGAAGATTAGTTTCCCATGGGTGGTAAATGGGTTATTTATACTTGAAGAAAGGTGTATTTTTAGAATAAAATATTAAATAAAATACTATATCAAATGTAAAACATGTAATAGTTAATTTTTGAGAATATAAATCATATATTATTATAATATAATTTTTTAGGACTTTCACACCTTTATTATTTGAATGAAATTATTTTATTAAAATGGAATGTGGAAAAAAGAAAAAATGTAATTTTAAGGGATCACTTTTGACTTTAGGATTTGGAAAAGATTATGTTTGGAAATTAAGTTTATTTTATTTTAATAGATAATTTAGAAAATTAAATATATTTTTTTACAAACAAATATTTTTTACAAATTATTAGGTCATTATTAAATCATGAATGATATAATTTAAGATACACCAGTTATGTGAAAAAACTATATTCTTACTATTCACATAAAAATTTAAGTATTTCAAAAAATTACCAAAAAAATAAACTTGGAAATTTTTGAAATTCAGATTTAAAAAAATTATTATATAAAAATAAATTTATAAAATTTGTAATTTTAATTATTTATATTTAAACTATGGTTTTTATTAAATAAATCAAAATAATGTTTATTAAAAATATGCATATATTTTGGTTGAGTTTTTTAATCATGATATTTATTTTTAAAAATTATAATATTTATATTTACAGATATTACTCATGATAAATATTATTTATATCAAAATTTATTATTTTTAGGTTAAATTACTATTCTGACAGTTAGGTTACTATTATTAACAGTCATATTACCTCCTATAAATACCACTTTATTATTTTACTCAATGTTCACTAAAATTCATCCTAATTTTATATATTTTCATTTTATAATATTTTTATTAGTTTACTAATATTTTGTTTCATTTTTGTATTTTTTGTTATGGGGGAAATAATTATCGCATATTGGTTCAATCTGTATTTTCTCATTTTACCTATTCTATTTTATATTTTTTGTCCAATTTTAATGTTTATCATTTTCATTGGTTTAATAGATATCTAATGTAAATATTTTTATTAATTAATTAATGTGTTTTTTGTTTTTATATGTTATATATGCATATAATACCCATATAATAAAATATAACTCACATTTATTTATGAAAAAATATCATTTAGAAAGTTTGGGTCGCTATATTCTTCACTCCTTTAGAAATTTCATCACCATGATTTCAACTCATATTTTTAGTCGAGAATAGGTTAGGGTAATTTTGTTTCATTATTTCCTCTATTTACTAGGTATCCTCTTTTTTACTTATTATTCCACCAAATAACTTTGAAAAGGTTATTTGTCTTATTGTGTAAAACATTGTCTCTACAGTCCATGATCATCATCGGCCACTCCTCATAAAAGTGGTTATTCTCTAGTTATACCAACTCTAGATTTAGTACATATAAGGGGTCAGGTATGTACTTGTTCAATATTGGTATGTAGAACACATCATGAACTTGATATATATTTAGTGGAAGTGCAAGTCGATATGCCACAACTCGTATGTGATCAAGGATCTCAAAGGGGATAATGTACCTATGGTTAACCATCCATTTCTTTCCAAACCACATGACTCTATTCAATGGTTATATTTAAATGAAATATTTATCCATATATTCAAACTCTAATTTCATTCAATGGTTTTCATCATAGCACTTTTTCAAAATATGAACAAATTTAATGTGTTATTGGATGGATTGAACATTCTCTATCATTTCTTGCAGAAGATCGGGTCCAAGTAGATTTAATTGTCCGACTTCATCCCAATAAGTTGGCTTTCTATATCGCTTCCCATAAAAATCATCATATGGATCCATTTTAATACTTGATTAGAAGTTTTTGTTGTATAATAATTCACTAATTATATATATTGATACCAAACTCCATTAAATTCGATTAAATAGGATCATAACATGTCCAAGAGTTTCTGAATGTTCCTTTCTGATAGTCCATCAATTTGGAGGTGACAGGCTATACTAAAAATCATTTTATTATTCAATGAATGTTGAATACTTTTTCCAGAATTTAGATGTAAACCTTGGATCATGATCATAGATGATCAAATTTTTCACTTCATATAGCATCACCTCTTCCTATACATATATCTATGAAATTTTTTCATGAAATAAAATTTCTCAATTAGTTATGAAGTTGGAATTTTGGTAATTAAATCCACCACATCCCATATTTTATTCATTCTTTTAGATGTATTCTAGAGACCAATGAAAAATTACACGGTCATGTTATCACATTTACACATTGGTATGTTAAATGGTTTCATCATCCCTTTGTACTTACTTCATGTGGCTTTAACATTATGGAATAACAAGAACCTTGAGATATAATCTACAATATCCTTCTTTATGTTGTCCCACCAAAAGTTTTGTCAAATATCATGGTATGTCGAGGTACTTCCTGGATGGATAAAAGTTTTTATCTATGTGAATTACCAAAAATACCCTTCTTTATCTCAGATGACACATGAACATAAGGTCTAGTTCCAAATAAAATAACACCATCCTCATCGATGTGTAATTCTAGTAGATTACCTTTTATTATTTAACCTTATTTTATAGTTATAGATCATCCATTTGTTCCACATTGATACTCTCTTAGATAAATGGTTAAGAAATCATTTCTGAATGTTTGAATGTATTACCTACTATTGTGATTTCTAGATTCACCCTTTGCATATCCATGAATATGTGGTCTTTCTCAATATGCATCATGGATAAAGTAGCATGTTATTTTCTACTAAGAGAATCAACTAACTTATTCTCCTTTCTAATATGGTAGTGAATAGAGAAATCATTGTCCTTTATTATCTCTGTACATCATCTTTAATGCATGTTCATATCCTTCTATATGAATATATACTTTAGACTATTATTATAGATATATATTTCACACTTATAACAACAGAGATAGTTCCACAAAATCTTCCAAGAAAATATCACATCTGATAACTCTGGATTATTAATCGGGTATTTTTACTCATGTATATTTAACTTTCTTATGGAATAGTCTATCACTTTTTCATTTTTAAAGAGTACACATCCCAATAATTTTTTCAAAGAATCATTTTATATAAAAAACTTTCTCCACTTATTGGTAGTATGATTATTGGAATAGTTATTAGTCTCTGCTTGAGCTCCTTAAATATTTCCTCACATTCTTCTACCCATAAATATTTTACCTATTTCTATGTTAACTTAGTTAGTGAGATCAAAAATCATGTGAAATTTCCCAAAAATTTCCAATTGTACACTAATCTTCCAATAAAAAAAATGAATTTTCATGACACTAGTGGGTTTTGGTCATTCCTCACTTGCTTTTGTCTTTAAAGGGTCCATATAAATTCCCTTAGTTTGGATAATGTGCCATAAGAATGTGACTTGTTGTATCCAAGTGTCACACTTGTTGAACTTAATGTATATTTTCTCATCCCTTAATGTTTCTTGTACAGTCATTATATTCTCTTCATGATCCCCCTTTCTTATTTGGTAAATGGGAATACCATTTAAATAATCCACCAAAAATTTGTTTAGGTAGTATCTAAAGACAATATTCATCAAATCCATAAATATTGTGGGGGAATTAGTATGTATGAAGTGAAAAACTATGAAATCATAGTACCCATAACTTGTATGGAAATTAGTCTTATGAATATCTTTCTTGTCCCCCATTAGCTGATGATGTCTCGAATGTAGATCTGCCTTTGATAAGTACTGATATCTTTTTAGATGATCGAACAACTCATTAATACATGGTAGAGGATACTGGATATTTATGGTTATTTTTTTTATCTCCTGGTAATTGATAAAAAACTTCATTGATATATCCTTATTCTTGAAAAAGTCCAATAGTTTAGTCACGACCATCCTGTAGGGGCATTTAGATATAGGTGTGCCTCCTGGTATAAAATATATTTAGAGATCTACCTAATATTATAGGGGAATATTGAGTATATATTCAAGAAATACCTCACTATATTCCTTAAAAATAAAAATTTTGTCAAGGTTGGTACCTTCCTTTGACTCATTCATTTGGTCATGGAATTCTTCTTTTCAGGGTATCAAATACCACACAGTTTATGGATTTACCAAAATTAATTCATGAGCATTATTTCATTTTTATAGGATCATGGGATGATTCACAATATGAAATGATATTTACTTTTCTTGATAGTTGATGTGTGATCTATATAATTAGATCTAATCCATTCCCATTACATTGTCGAATTCCATCAAATGAATGATTATAGTATTTTTTGGGTGGATGTTCTCGCATATTCTAATAAGAGAAGAGTCCAAAACATGGGTTGAAATTATCACACTACTAGGTGTTTTTATAGATATCTTTACTTCAAGGTATCAGAGCTTTAATTCAGTAGTTCTAGAAAAATTTTAGTATATAAAAGAATGAATAGAACAAGAATCAAATGAAAAAATCTATTCCTATGTGAATAGGATGTGTACCTTATAAGAAATAATTTCCATGATCCACTTTAGTAATATGTATGGAATAATATTTCCCTTTCTCCTTTGTATTTGGTAGTTTCTAATACTGATTACCCTTAATGACCCATGGTTTAATGAACAAGTTGGATTAATGACATTGCCCTCTATAGTTGCTGCATTGAACCATGGGTGGTTCATTTGGAGGTTACTTCCTTTCCACCATCTTTTTTTTCACCTTTATCATGTATATTCAATATTCATTAGTTTGGTGGATTTCTATCCCACACCTAAATAATTTCCTAATTCTTTATAGGAACTTTACATGATGCTTCTTCCCACATTTTTGACACATGGGTGGTCAGATCCTCTTTCCTCCATTTTCATTTGAGCCACCTACTTGAAACACCACTTTAATCTTCTTATCCCTATGACCAAAGTTCCAATCTCTAAAATCCATTGCTAATTTGAGAGAACATGGAACCACTTATTCATAATTATCGATGTATCAGATAGCTAGATACTTTCAAAGGTGTATTTTTATACCTCTAAAGAATATATCTATATTCCTGTCATTATTGATAACAAAATCCATGTTGTATCCTTCAATATTTTTGAAGTTTTCCTCAAAATCTATGATAGATTCACATTAATTTTTCTCTAGAAGTATGAATTCTCTCTCTATAGTTTTTTGGAATATTTTGAAGGAAATACTTGTTATGAAATATTTTCTTAACTTTTTCCCACTCCATCTCTTTCATTTCATCTTTTGGCATGGTGTTATTTATCAAAACCCACCATTGAATACATTATCCATATAAATGATATATGGATAGTGTCACCTTCTCCTTCATAGAATATTGGATTATAAAAACTATCTTCTCCATTTATTTAACCCACTTTTAAGTGACAAATGGGTCAGAAAATACATTAAATATTTGTGGAATTTTCTATATAGAAGACTCAATAGTTAATTTATTATTTTGGGTGAAAGAACAATTTTCACACGGTTTAGGTTATTTTCATATCCTAAGACAATTGGGTAATCATTTCAATAAATATTTGAACTCCACATCCCAAGGAATTGGGGATGTCATTCAGAATATCATTTCAGTATCCCTCACATGGATTTTTTTCCAGGTTTTTCTTGGTTCCCACAATTTTCTCAAATAGTAATTGTTTAAAAAACATAATACAACAAATAATTACTAAATAATTTATTCTTTTGTGTCATTTAATCTAAATGCATATATTATGGGACCTTTATGTGTGTTATTTTTGTCAAACAAATATTCTTGCAGATTTATATATACTTAGAATTATCCTAAGGGTTTAAACTAGTGTTTTCTAATCCTCATTCCAAAATTAACTAATCCATTCCTCTGATTAAAACACTAGTTACCCTATTTTTTATTACATGACTATTATATCATATTAAAGATAAACAATATAATAATTATACATTCAAGGAATTAAAGGTTTAGTATCTTGGGAAAATCGGAATCCTAAATCACTTGTATATAATATCACTTAAACATTTATTTAATTCTTTCTTATTTATAATTCTAAGATATAATTTTCTCTATAGTACATGTAGTCACATTTTGAAATACATCAAAGAAAGTGGGGAGATATATTCTCAATAAGGGGTGAATAAGAGACATGAATCAATAATACATGAGTGATCATAATCCACATCATCATAACACAAGCATAAGATCATCATAAACATCATGAAAAAACATTTGATAAATTCATGGAATGTGGTGATGAATAAAAATTAAATTTCATGTCATATTGGTCAAATACCATTCATATTTGTGAACAAATCTAGATAATGTTCATGTATAACATATGTCTATAATTATAACATCATCATTGTGGAAAAAATACAGCATCAAGTTTATTCATAATACATATTATCTCATGAGATACATCACATTACCCAATGCATTGGAGGAATATATAATTAATATCCCTCCTATGACATCATTATATTCACACAATCATATATTTCGCAAATAATGTATAACAATTTTAGTCATGAATTAACCCATGGAAAGGAATGGGTTTTATAAAGATTTTATAAAGCATACATCATGGAAATTGTTTTGGTGTTCCTGAATTAATAAGGGAAACTAAAAATCAAATAAACACCATAATTATTGAGTGAAAGAATAAACAACTCAAAAGGAGTCAAAGATGTGTTTTGGGAAGAAAATTATTTTGGGAAAATAATTGTATTTTTATTTTAAATTTAAGGTGGGAACATGTATATTTCTATAAAGAATATGTGAAAATAATAAAAATATATATTTATGTAACATTAGAGGAATATCCATACTGAATATGTCTTCAAAGAGGGATTACCCAAAGAAAATGAGTTTGATTCGAGAATCCCCTAACCTTAAATCCCAATTTTTCATCACATTTACGCATCTTGAATAATTAAAATGGGTTTAATAAAACCTATATAAAGAATTTAATTATTGTCATTTTTAAAACTATTTATTAATTATAATAATTTTATTATATTTATTTAATTTCTTGGCAAAAGGTAAGTCATTTTGATATCATGTTTTCCTTAAAAAAATTATAACATTGCTTCGGTTTCACTATTTTGTTCAAAGTAATTTATAAATTAGTAGAATTAATTCCATATGGTTAAAAATCATGTATCTATATATTTATATATTATAAATAATTTATTTTTACAATAAATTAGTTTTGTGGTAAGAAATAATTTGGAAACATTCTCATTGGCGGTTTACCATCTATTAATGGGAATGTTGTCCAAATATGAATAAAAAGAGGTATACAATGTAAATACATCAAAAATATATTTTTACAGTATATTAACATAATTAATATATTTTTAAAATTATTATAATTCAATCATATAATATTATAAATTTTAAAGAAATTGGGAAAAGTGAGAGAAGAATAATAAAATGAGAGACGTGTTTGAAAAAATAACTTACTCTTTCCTTAGTGTGGTTTCTCTTATATGGTACTAAACATCCATGATGAAAGAAGTTGGTTTACTCTATAATTTCCCTACAATTTATAAGGTATTAAGATATAGGAGTAAGATGTAATTTTTTTCTACAAATTTAGTTATGCATGGTTTTCCAAGGGGGGGGGAGATTGGTTATTTATACACAAGAAGAGGGGTATTTTTAGAATAAAATAGTAAATAAAATACTATATCAAAGGTATAACTTATAATATTTAATTTATGAAAATATATATTATATTTCAATATAATATCTTTGTTTTTGGACTTTGAAACTATTTATAATTATAATTCACATAACTTATTAAGAAATAAATTTTTAAAAAGAAAAAACATATTTTAAGGGATCACTTTTTGACTTTAGGCTTCGAAAAATTATTTTTCGGTTTAGAAATTTATTTTATTTTACTTTAATTACTAATGTTTGAAATTTTGTATATTTTTTATGAACCTCAGGTTCTATAAATTATTAGTTCATTATTATATCCTGAATGATGTAATTTAAGATACACCGATTACGTGAAAAACTGTATTTTTACTATTCACCAAAAAATTTAAGTGTTTCATAAAACTTCCAAATAAAATTACACTTCTAAAATATTTAAATAATTATTTAAAAAATGAAATTAATTTTATCAAAATATATTTATACCATAGGTAATTGTAATTTTTAATATAAAAATTATGGTTTTTACGATATACATTAAAATACAGTTTATTAGAAATGTGCCTATATTTTCTTTGATTTTTTTATCATGATACATAGGTTTTAGAATTATAATATTTAAATATTCTTATATTAATCATGATAAATATTATGTATATCAAACTTTATTATTTTGAGTTTAAATTAAAATTCCAATGATCATGTTATTATTCCCAACTGTCACATTATCTCCTATAAATACCACTTCATTCATTCACTCAATATTAACTAAAATTCCTCCCAAGGATATATATTTTAATTTTATAAAATTTTAACTGGATTAATAATATTTTGTTTCATTTTTATAGTTTTTTCTATGTGGACGATGATTATAACATATTGGGGTGATCCATATTTTTCATTTTTCAATTTTATATTTTATATTTTTTCTAATTTTAATGTTTGGAATTTTCATTGGTTTCATAGGTGACTAATGTAATGACCTTTAGTAAGTAATTAAAGTGTTATTGGTTTATATATATGATTTATGTTTATAATAATTATGAAATAAAATATAATGAAGATATATTTAAGAAACAATTATTATTTAAAATTATGAGTCATTACATTCTTTCCCCCTTTAGGAATTTTATCCCAAACATTTCATGTCAGATTATCAGTTGAGAATATGTGAGGTTACTTCTATTTTATTGCTTCTTATGGTTCAAAATTTTCCTCTTCATACATATAGTTTTTTCAAATAACTTTGATGAGGTTATTTTTCATATTTCATATAAATTTGTCTATACAGTCCAAGATCTTCACCAGCTGCTCCTCATAAGAGAGGTCATTCTCTAGTTGTACCACATCCGTATTTAGTACATGTGAGGGATTAGTTTTGTAATTCCTCAACAGTGAAACACATAACACAAAATGAACTTGAGACATATTTTGTGTAAGTGTAAGTTGATAGGCTATTTCTCTTATATGATCAGGGATATCAAAGGGGCCAATGTACCTAGGGCAGAGATTTCCTTTCTTTCAAAACCTTGTGGATCTCTTCCACAAATATATTTAAATAAATTTTTTTCTACAATATAAAACTCGATGTCTCTTCAAATATTTCCAGTATATCTCTTTTCTTAATTTTGAGTAGATTCTATATATTTTTAGATGGCTTGAACCTTCTTTGTCATCTCTTACACAATATCAATTCTAAGTAGCTTTCATTCTCCAACTTCATCTCAACAAGTTAGAGTTCTAAATCTCTTCCCATATAGAGCTTCATATGGATCCATTTTAATACTTGAGTGGAAGTTATTATTGTATGACAACTCAAGTAATGGGAGATGTTCATCCCATACCCCTTAAAATTTCATTAAGAAGGCTTTAAACATTTTCTTGAGCTCTTGAATGGTCCTTTCAGATTAGCCATCAGTTTGGGGGTGATAGGTCATATTGATATTACATATTCATTATCATACATAGATTATTAAAAATTAATTGAATCAACATAATAATATAATGCTCTCTTCAATATCTTCAAATCTAATACCCTTAAAATTTCCTAATCATCAAGATATATTCAATCTCCCTTTTTTAATTTTTTTGAAACATGTAAAAAAACTTATGACCACTTCTTCAAGCTTTAACTACCAATATCTCATGTATCTTCTATAAAGAAAAACTATTTCTATTCACTTTACCCACTTTATCATTACATATAAAAAATTATATTATCTTATCCTTTTCAAGAATATCTATTTTTAAATTATTTACCCTTTTCAAAAAATTATAGGAATGAAAGGGAGAAAAATAAATAGTAAAATTACGTGGATTATGGGAGAGAATACACACCCAAAAACACTCTCAAGTGCTGGAAGGATTCCTTTTTAGGGTCTTTATCAATATATATATAATCTTTTTCTTAACTAGAATATATTCCAATGAAATATCTCCATGTTCTATTAAACTCAATAATTTTTTAGGAAGCGTATTCTTTCTATAAATGGCATGTTTATAATTTTGTTTGAAAATCAATTTGTTTAGAGGAATTGAAATAGACCATGTAACTAGTCATAAATGATAAGTAATATGCTAACAAATTATTCATTCATTGCAAAATGATACAATAAAATAAAATGAAACTAATTATTACACATCATGGAAGATTAAATCCATTAAAATTTAAATAATTAAAAGGAGATAATAAATTGAAAATAATAAAATCTTTATAACTAGAATATACCTTATATCACTATCACATGAAATAATCACCATTATTATAACAAAACTAAAAATTATAAAGAATTCCATGAAAGTAGAAATCATGTTGTGATATCAAAAATGAAAACTATGGAAGTGGGAAGTGTGAGTTGAATATGGTTATTAAGGTTATATATATATATATGAATGAACAATGGATGTTTCTAATATGGTCATTAAAAATATGATCATAGAATATGTGATCATTGGAAATATCTCTGATATTAAAATTAAATCCCTTTAATTTTAAGTAGTAAATTTAAAATAATATTATTTATAATGAAACAAAAATGTGATATTAAAATAATATATATATATATATATACATACGATTAGAGTATCAGTATTAATATTAATATTAATATTATAAAAATAGTAAATGATGTATATATACACATTAAATAAATATTTTAAATTCCATGTAGTAGTAAAATTAATTTTTTTAATATAAATAATTATTTTTAATGGTATCTGTTAAAAGGTTTTTAATATAAAAGTAATATTTCTTATTTCATAGAATATTATTGTTTAGTATTGTACACTTGATCCTAATAGATTAAATTTAACAATTTTGAAATATTATTATATGTTAACTAATATATTAACCTCATTTAAATTATAAATTTAAATAAAATAATATTAAGAACACATAATGATTAAGAACACCATTTTTCAATAAAAGTGGTTTTATCCTTATATTTTCTATATTTGTCATAAAGGTTAATATATAGTTATTAGAATTTGAATTATATAAAATGATACCTATTTTTTAATTTAGAATGTAAAAATTAGGTTAGGGTGAATTTATTGTTTTTTTTCTAAAATAATTTATATGTAGGTGAATAGTACAATATATCGCTTCTACTAGTACTGTGAATTTTATGCCTTTATTATTTTATAATTATGAATGATAAAATAATTACACCTTTGTATTTAAAAAAATACTTATTACAAAATTTACATTATACATTTTAAAATATTTAGTATAGCTTACAAGTCTATATTTTATATTTTATAATTCAAGTAATATTTGTCACAAAATTATTTAAAACAATATAAATTTATTATATTAAAATTAATTGATAAAAATTAAATAAATTGAATAATAAAAAAATTATTTTAAATTTAAAATAATTTTTTCTAAAATATATAGTAGGTACCACATTATTTTTAAGGGAAAATATAAATTTACCTTAGAAAAACACTTATTATCATAGTAAAATACAAAATGGTAAAAGTAATAATTCATTGGTTAAATGAATTGAAACATGTTTAAAACGTGTATGAAAATAAATATTTAGTATTTATATACCTTATATCTTCTCCACCCTATTATTAATCGTAAAGGAGATAATCCAAGAAGTGAGGTATAAGTTCAAAACCTCTCTTTATCTCTATTTTGTTTTGTGAAATACTTCTCATTAAAATTTCTCTAATATATATTAAAATGATAAAATAAATAACCTTATTATACTTATATATTATCATTATTATGGTAAAATCATTAAACACCTTTTCTATTTTCCATTAAGAAAAATGAAAATGTGAAACGTGTGTATGTACAGACTGCCGCCTCAACAAATAAACGAGTTCATTTTCATTCATCACCTAATCTAGTTGGTAAAAAAATTAATCTTATATATAATTATTATATTTATACCTTATTTATTATTTTTAATAATAAACCATATTACTTCTTTGTCTTATTGTCTAAAAAAATTAAATCCCCTTCCATGTGTATGTATGGACACGGTAAGATGCCTTTTGGTTTTCAATACCAACATTAATGGTTTTATATGATAATGAATTCATATAATAAATGTCAATTTTATTATATGAATAATTTTTTGTAATATAAATTTCATAGCCACATAATTTTATGAGTATCAAACAATCATGATAAAATTAATTGTCTTGATCAAGAAAACAAAAAGGAAAATAAATTATCCATACTATATAATTGTTTATTATCCATTGAATATTATCTTAAATACTTATAATTATGATATATCAATCTAATAAACCCTAAATTTTATCATTATTATACTGGTACAATCATATTTTAACAAAATCACCTCATAATTATCCATTAATCATGGTATGTTCATGTATGGGTCCGTTTAACTACCTAATGGAATAATTCTATGAAATTATATCATCGATGATTATGGAAACATAATTAGTAGTTTAATATGATATAAATATTAAATTAAAGAGTTTTTATTTTATTTTCTATATGTTTTATATAAATATTTAATAAATTAACTAAGAAAACACTCTTCATGAGTTAAAATGTGTTGAAATAGCCTTATTGTCAACATAATCTACAATGATAAAGAATAAAACACTCATTTAAGGAAATTGAAACATCATAAATATTTATAAGAAATAAATTATAGTAACATTAATGATCTTATAATGATGCAATTTGTGAGAAGAAGGAATACTAACACTTCTCATATGAAACTAGTATAAATGAGGAAAACTATAATCACCTGATGAGGAAAAATAGTTAAAAATTAACTAATATATATTCATGTATGAAATATTTATAAATTAGGATTAGAAATTATTATATATGTGAGTTAGATTTTTTTTGTATTTAATTAAGAAAATTAATTTAGTTATTCAAGATTTTTGGTACAAGTTAATAATGAATCAGGACCAAGGTAAGAGCTTTCATCACAAATTCCTCTCATTAAGGAATGTTTTTTATAATGATCTCAATTTCAATTATATGGTTAATATTATTGATAATTGAGATATTATATTATGAAATATATTTTATTCATGTTAATATAATTTCAATTTAAATAACTTTATTTCAATAAGTTTTTACTTAAATTATCTTCAATTTGTATGGGTTTTTGTTAGCATATTTTTCATTCATTAGGTTATAATTGTTATTCTCGAAAATATTTCATATAAGTTGAGTAAATTATTTTCTATTATTTTATTATATGTAATTTTATCTTTTAATTCATGGGATTTAAATTTTAACCACATAAATCCCTTTTCAAAATTTCCTTACTTCATGAAATATGTTGTTTGTAACGATATTTCATAACTCACATCTATTTCTTAGATTTATATGTTTTTTTTGTAATGAAACAACCCAGTTCAACTAGAAAATCCACCTGAACAAGTTCTTTAGAATGTGGTTTGGTTCAAAAGGATTACAAAAATAAGTCTCGTATAAAAGAAAACAAGACAAATAGTTAGAGTACAATGCAGAAGAAAAAGATATATCCAAGATTCATAAAAAGTCAATCCAAACTAGAATACGTTGAAATAATAGACCAACAAGTCTATATGTGACTAACCTTCAACTCCAAACCATACTACTATGAAGGAAACAATGAAAATAGAATCTAAAATGTTACAATATTCTATTCCCTTTACCTATGTCTTGCAAAACAACTTCTACAACCACCCAAATGAAAAATTAAAGTTTGGGAACAAATAAAACTATAATTACCCCAAAAAATCTATAAAAATTATAACGTAAAGAATTTTTTAGTTCTAGATTTAAAATAAATATACTATTACAAATCAATTTCATAAATCAAAACTATTTCTTAATCATCACTTAGTTTTCATAAAATTTATTAATATTCTCAAAACAAGGAATATAACCTGTATAAGTGACAAATCATAATGGAATAATCATTAAAATCTATGAATACACCATCAGGTAAACATGTAAGTAAAAAAACACGACCAATCTTTCATGTGGAAACATATGATAAAATATCAATGAAAAAATCTATCATGCAATAAACAAATCATAAATAACAAAGCATGCGATACTAGTCCCTTGACTATGGGAATATGTACTATACATAAAATAATACTAAACCATGAATATAGTGGACTCAACCTAATATTGAGTCCCATCACGGACTTTCAATATCACAAAACCTCTTTTGGCATTACGAACACTAAAAGTTACATGTATATTCCCAACACACCCAAGTTTCCCAATGTTCCAAGTTGAAAAAAAATCATTTAAGACCCTAATCACAATTTATAAAACATATTAAAATCCATGAAAATCCACTTTGTGTTTGAAACCCCATTTAAAAAGAAAAATAAATATTACAAAATTTAATCAAACACTTGGTGTGCACAAAGCATTTTTGAAATAAAAACCCCTTTAAAAACTTGATTTACTTACAAAAACTTATTTTAATCACACAAAAATTCAATTAAATGAATAAAACAGAAGAATTTGGAAGAAAAATAAGAAATTCATAGAATTCTCCCTTTATGTAGAAACACTTTCTTCAATAATAGAGGTATAACTAAACACCTTTGAAAATGGAGGCCAAGGAAGAGTAGATCATGTCCTCGTGATCTTAGATCCATAACAAACACATAAATCCCCTGTAAAATCACTTATATATAGAATAAAAATCCCCTTTTAGTTAAAAAAATATTATATTAAAAGATATCTAATGAGGATCTAAGAAGAAAAGGCAAAATCAGATAAAAACACAACATACATTGAGTTTACCCATTAAGAATGAAGGTAATTCACCTATAATACCAAGGTATAAGCCACTAGATTACTGTGGAAGGATTATGTTAATCGTAAATGATATTATGGGGTCATTGTAGGTTAAAATTTAGTTTCTTTGATTTTCAATTAAAAAATTTGGAGCATTAAAATTCATAACTAATGGTTTCTAGAGAAGTTGCACAATTATGAGTAATTATGCACGCTATATAGAGCATCTGTTTCAGGTGAATGGTTTGGAAGAAAATTTGCATTAATCAAAAAAAAATTATTCTTAGCACCTATAACTAGGGGTGTATGGTTTGTATGGGTGGATCCACGATATGTAAAAACTATATTCCCACTTCCAGCTGACCATTCCTAGACAAATGGTTTCCTAGGACAAAACGCATGGTTTCCCCTAACTATGTGCCAATTTTTCATATACCCAAGGGCTTATAAAATTATATAAAAATACCTAAAAACCCAAATAAATAATCAACTGAATCATAGTCAAAATAAAGTTCAATAAGTTCTTATAAGAATTTAACATAACATTATAATCTCTCTACCATAATTTGTTCATGTCCCGAGAAGGTTCTCAAGATTATAGAATCTTAAAAAAAGAATACCACTACTACCTTATCAATGATTATAGATTCTTCATCTCATGAATATAAAATATACACATTCATAGTACCTAGACCAAAATAATAATTTTACCACATAGTACCTTTTCATGATGATCTATAACTGGTTTCTCAAAAAAAGTGTTATTAGGCTCATGATAAACATCTTCCTTAGTTAGAAAACATGAAACATTTTGTGAACTGGAGTCAAAATAGATGGTAACTCCAACCAATATGCTACCTTTCCAAATAGATACACGATCTCAAAGTGGAAATCAAACCTTGGTTCCAACATACCCTGCTTACCTAACCGAAGATTCCCCTATCAAGGTGAAATTATATGAAAATATAAATAACCATACTCAAACTCTAGATACGAATAAATATAGAATTTCTATGATTTATGAAATCTATGTTTAGTGATAAGCCACTTCCAAATAAAATAAAAATTTTATATCATCTCCGAAATGAGACTCAGCCCAAACAAAGACTATTCTCCCAACACTACCTAGAAAAGGAGAGATCTACATCACCACCCATACAATGATACAAAGGGTTACATCATTATCGAATCCTTATAACTATTTATACAGTAAAATTTGACTGGAGGTAAATTATTTTTCCAATATCTACCAAAATATAGTATGAAAGTATGATGAAAATCTTCAATAACCTGAATAGCTCTCTCTTTCCATCCATCTATCTATAGATGATATGTTATTTTGAATTTCAATTGGGTACATATCACCTCCTATAAGACCTTTCTAGAACCTATATTTGAATGTCATGTCCCTTTCAAAAACAATCAAATAGGTAACCCCATGAACTCTCAAAATATAATAGCTGTACAAGGCCCCGAGCTATTCCACACTCCAGAAAAATGAACTTGAACCCACAATTTTGGACAAAACCATGGGTATAGGGAACACCTATACCCCCAATTTTGGTAAATTGTGGGTATAGTTTGTCAATTACAACCTATACCCAAGGTTTTTCAAGAATTTTGAGTATAGTGGAAGCTATACTCATAGTTTTCAAAAAAAAATCTTTGTATAGATCTAACCTATATCCATGGTTTTTATGAACCAGGGGTATAACATTCCTGTATATGTGTGGGAAAAAAATTTCTACAGGAACAAAAATATTTCCATATGAAAACCTATACCCATGGTTTTCTAACTATATGCATGATTTATGAAAAAATATATAAGTTAATAAATATTTATATGCATATAAGATTATGTGGGGTAGTGGTTAGTTGCGTTAGTTGAGAAGAGGCGATTAGGGGTTTGAAGATGGTTGTGTGTGTATTTTAAATCTTATAGCCACAGTTTGTGAACAGTGTGTATAGGGTTATTGAAAGGGTGGAAAATTTCTCATACACATATTCCAAAAGTTCATATTCATGGGTATAATATTTTTTAAATTTTTGGTATAGCTCAGAGTTATACTGGTGCCTTAAGCTCCCATGGTTCTCTAAACCGTGGTTATAGCCTGTACCCATGGTTTTGTGGGCTATACCGATTGTTCTAAACTATGTTTATAAGGTTATTTTCTAGTAATGACAATTTTTTCGTCTCCTTGATTGGTAAGAAATGATCAAACTTCATAATTTGATAAATTATCACCCAAATTGCATCATTCCCACTATGATTCCATAGAAAAAATGATGAATTTCATTGAAATATCATCCTAATTTCATACAAAAATGTGAAAATGTTATAACAAAACAGTGAGTCTTTGGTGTTCCACCTTAATTTTCTAACAAATCATGCACTGTGATACAAAATCTAAAACTGACTTCCTCATCCCTAGCCACCAATAATGATTTATCTAGTCATGATACATTATGGTATCCCTATGGTGTATAGTCAAATATTATTGGTGTCCATTGTCCATAAAATCCTGTCTTAGAGAAATCATAACAACCAACCCACTACAGAAGTGAAAAGATCCACTGGGAGACTGATACCACTCACCTGAGGTCTCTCTAGAATAAAAAAATTTAATTAAGCATTAGAACTCAGTGTCTATCACATGTTCCATCTTAACTCTTTCATTGAAATAAAATTCAGTATTCATTGATACCATGAACACCTATCCACCAACCTCTTCAACTCACATGCTCATATCAACAAACAAAATCATCAAAGACCACTCCTCACCCAATTACTTCACATCTTGTGTTAGTAATTTTCGACTCAATACATCTGAAACCACATCCCCTTTCTCAAGAGATTACATAATATCAAAATAACAATTTTTAAGATACTCTACCCAATTCCTCTTTCACAAGTTTAGATACTTATGAATAAAAAATATTTTAGTTTGTTATGATCATAATACACTATAAACAACTCCTCAAAGAAGTAGTGATTCCATTTTTTAGTACATGAATAACTGTTTCCATCTCAAGATTATGGGTGGGGTAGTTCCTCTCATGGAGGCATAACTAGAAAGATCCATAGGCAGTCACCTATTTACACATCATCAAGAAACATCTCAAATCAACACTAGAAGCATCACAGAAAACATCATAACATGAACATGGATCGAAAAGAATCAAAATTTCTTTTGATGTTAACCTCACATTTAACTCCTCAGATGATATCTGAGTTTTTTCATAACATTCGAACTTTACACCCTTATGGGTTAAAGTTTTCATCGAATATGTGATCTTGGATTAATAATATGTAAAAGAACTATAGTAACATGAAAAATCCAATAAACTTAAAATCCCAAACAAATTTTTGGACTATAACCAGGACATAATAGCTTGAATTTTCTTAGGATTTACCAAGGTTTCCCTATCATATATGATATGACCATTAACATTCACTTCCAAATCCAAAACACACATTTGAAAAGCATACCATATAGATGATGTCCCTTCAAGGCTTGAAAAATGACATTCAAATGGTCTATATTATTCTATAAGGACTTGTATTACACTAATATGTCATCCATGAAAATAAAAACAAAATATTCCAAGTACCGATGAAATATTTGGTTCATCAAGGCCATAAATACCATAGGAGAATTAGGGAGACTACATTTCATAATTAGAACCCTAAAATGTCAATATCAGATTATAATTGTTTTCTTAGGTATATTCTATTATTATACTCTTAACTAGTGTTACCTACGACAACGTTCAACATTGAAAACTAACATTCCCCTCTAATATGGTCAAATTGGTCATCAATATTTGTAAAAGGTTATTTGTTCTTAACAATCACCCGATTAAACTTTCAATAATTCAATCAATGTCTGATAATACCACATACCTTTTTATAAAATAGGATATATGAAGCCCAAGGAAACATTATAGGATGAATAAATCCCCTTTACTCTAGGTTTTGTAGCTGGAATTTTGGTTCCACCAACTCAGTAGGTTCCATTCGATAAGATGGAATAGAAATGGGCATCGTACCAGGGAGTAGGTCAATAGTAAACTTGAACTCTATGTATGGTATTAAACAAGAAAAAATATTCTAGAAAGACATTTTGGTACACATACACCACTACAAAAAGTATAAAACCTATAAAAGGGTCAATAACATTAAGAAACATCTCTGAAAACTGCCATGAGATTACCCCAACATAAATAACAACAAGCCCCACCCTTCTCGATCTAGGGTCTCACTCGCCCTAAAAAACATGAGGGACCCTATAAGGAGATAAAAACAAAACTCAGAGATGATGATAGTCTATATAAACCTTAAATATTATCATCCAATCCATGATAAGTATTAGGTTGAAGTTTTCAATGTCAATATCAAAAAATTCCCACACCACCTCAAAGTTAACTATCAACACCCACCATAGGGGAAAATTGAAACCTTGTTCTCACATTTTTTCCAAGGAAATGGAAAGATAAAACATGAACGACATAAGTCATTAATGTAAATCCAATATTTCATATAATATTTATGATATTAAAGAATTATTAACACCTGTATCAAAAAAATATATCACCATAGAAGATTAAACAAACACCGTACCTTTAATAGTAGTTGGATATTATTTATATTTCTCTTGTGCACACTCTACTACATAAATCTATTTTGTATTAGACACATGAAAATGCCCCTTATTATTATTATTAGACCCGCCACCCTTGGATTAATTGATATGAACCTATGAACATTTGGTGAGAGTGGATCAAGTCTTACGTCCCTAGGATATCCTTTCACTGAAATGCTTCAGATGAATAAATTATACACAATGATGAAATGTAATAAAAGTATCCATATGTTTTGTATTGGTATGACCATGATTTTTATATTCATATTGGACATACTATGTTTTTCTAACGAATCCCCTGAAACCTGTTTTGAAGAAAACTAACTGACCATGCACTTTTTTTCTAGACAGGAGACACACCTTGGGTAAAAACTACACCAACTGAAGCTCCACCTTAACTATTCTATCTCTTTGTGTCATCCTCCACCTAATATACTTTATCTACTACCTCTATGAAGGTCGAAAGTAACATTGGAATCAATATTGACAGAATTTCAAGCCTCATTTCCAAATAAAATCTACAAGCCTTTAGGTACCCATTGGTTAGTAGTTATGCATAAATATTCACCAAATCAAAAAAATGGGTGTAATACACCTGAATAGTATGTTATCCTTAGTCTATGTTAATAAACTAAAGGGTATTATCTATTCCTAACATCTCAGGGTAAAACGTCTTAGTAAATATTTTCTTGAATGAAGACCGAGTAAGATCCTCCTTCAAATTATCTTGTGTAATAAAGTCCCACCATCTCTTTCTTGGTCCCTTGAGAATGTATGTTGAAAACCACACTTTATGGTCCTTAAAAGTATTTAAGAAGTTTAAGATCCTCTCAATATTACCACGCCACTCCTTATATTTTTGGATTCCTTTCAACATGGAAGATGTGTGGATGTTTCTTAGTAAATTTTGAGCCATGAGCCACTTCATGTATCAAGTTCCTGACACCCACTTGACCCAGAGTCAAAATTGTATAGATTACAGATTAAACTAAAAAAAGGTTCCACTCAAATTTTTTCTTGTGGATCTTATATTTCAGCCACCTATTTAATTTTTGGAATATATCTTCTTAGAGGAATTGTTTTTCAAGAACAACACAATGACCAATCATATTCAGATAATACTCCAAAATATTAGGACCAACTACAAGAATTAGAGTCCATACATTAAAACATTAATAATTTAAATAAATTATGATTTCTATGGAAAAAATGCTTTAAGAAGGAACTAGTTCATTTTAATAAAATCCTCATCTAGATCATTCAAATGACTTAAAAAACCAAGTCTCATAATTGGTAAAAAAATATGATGACCCATGGTAACTCGAGTTCAGACATGAAAGTGAGCTAGCCAGGAACCCATCTTTACTTACTACCTGGATTATGAGGGACCTAACTCATGTCTACCCAAAACATAGAACCAAACATAAAAATTTTAACACACATCAGGATAAGTATCCCTCTGATAGCATTCTAGATCAACCAAATGGTGTTAACTATAAAATCCACCTTAACCAGTGTGGTTAAGTGAAATAAGATAACATAAACAAGTCTATTATAAATGAAAACAAGGCAAAAAACCAGAGTATAACATAGAAAAAAAATATACACCCATTATCCATAAAATCCAATAAAAACCATCGAAACCATAACATATGGAAAAAATAGACCAAAAAGTCTCCATGTGACCAATTTTAACCTCTAAACAATCCATATATGATGGGAATTAAGAAAATAGAAACTAACATGTTACAATATATCATCTCATTACTTGGTGTAAGAACCCAGTTTTTCACTCAAGTATGAATCCTTTAATTTTCAGTATTATTATTTTTTTGGGACATAATATGGATTTATAATTAGATATAAATGGTCCCAAGGGCGTCTAGGTCTTGTTAATACAATGGAACCCATCATTTTTTTGGGAAAAGGACATATTTCATGGTTAAAAGAAACTATGTGGTTAGGCCACATGGTTGGATCTAACTGTGCAGATGGTCTACATTTTTAGGCAGATCCATATCATATGGTTGGCACAATATTTCTAAAACTATGTGACCCAACCATTTGGTACTCCCCTTCCTATAGGATCTCATTCATGGTTGGTTCATTATTTGGAAAACGGTGTGGCCAAACCATGCATGGTAAAAAATTAGATAATTTTACATTTCTTCCCTTAATGATATAGTTATCTCCCTATTTATTTTATAATCTGATTTAAAATATGATAAACCTCCATTTCTCCCATTTTTTGATTTTTTTGAAGTCTCGACCTATGCATATATCCTTCATTTGGGATCCATTCAATCTTCTAGTTTTCACATCGGATGCACAATAGTAAGTACTCGAGTCCATTTGAACTCTTCATTTTCACTCTTGATGACGACCTAGTTATCGAGGTGTAAGTGTTTTTAGTCTATTTTTAGATATAATCTGTTAAAATTATAATCAAATGATATTACAAGATGAATATATTCATACAAACCTAAGGTGGGTGGTCTATAAATCATCCCTCAAGTTCATTGATTTTTGAATTGTCGTGTTGGGCCTGTCGATTCATTAGGTATCATTTATTGAATTTATATTCCTTGATTACAGTCATTATAACCATATGGTTATGTTATTTCCATATATGTGAAAAATTATTGGTGGTTACGCCCACAATTCCCAACACATCATGTAGGGTAATATGCCATAGTTGAGTTTTTAGTGTTTTGACACTTTTAAACCATCATTCGGGTGTGCTCCAGCATGAAAAAACTAATGGTAAGCCTATTTATATTAAATTTATAGAGAATTATGAAATAGTGAATGGAAAGTACCATGTCACTTACACTTGAGCTTCGTAAGGTAAGTGCCTAAGTGTAATTAACTGATAAATTTGAAAGTATGTGTTATGAATTTGAATTGGACATATTGATTAAAAATGGATGGTTGGTTTCATTTCAAAGAACCCCTTTCCACTTATGGTGGAAGGTATAGGATGAACCAAATTAAATGATTATGATATATAAGGTTAAATTATAGTTTTCATTCAACTTGGCCTTGTCAAACTAATGAAAGGAAAGGCTTAAACCAAATGACTTGATAAATGGAATAGTAATCACATGGAAAAATTAATTATAATGAATTAAATGTAAGGTGGACATTTATGTATATAGACATTGAAATATTTATAGAAATTATTGACTAATTTTATCTCTTGGATTCTTGAGGGAATGCCTTGGGTACTCGAGGAAGTAATTCCAACTCAATAATCCTGATTGACTTGGGTGAAACCAACCAAGGAACTTAACCCTTGTCTACCTATGGATTCATGATATGACACTATAGAATCCATTCATTATTATTACATAATTCCTTAGGTACACTCCTTGGATCCATCATTGAAAAGTAGGTTCCATTGTTGCATCCCATGGATCCCAGTCATTCCTTATCCCCATTTTACCTTGGAATAACTCATTAAACTCGGTAGTCATATTTTTATGGAATGACTTGGATAATGATCCTTGAATTACACTCTTAATACTTTTCTAAACTCAATTATTACTGAGTTATAATCCCTTGAGGCCTAGGTTTCCTTGGTGAGTTCCATTGAACCATTCCATATTAATTATCAATTATGGTTTCTTTATTACATTGTGGAACCTTTACTATTTATACTATCATGATGTGATGTCGGTGCTGGGTATGCCTCACATGACCTATTAATATAATTTGTTAATCTATTAATTAAAGAACTGGTTACATGTTCAGACACCATCTAAGGGATTAAGTAGGTACTTTTTTATTTAGTTACATTTTACTAATTTACTTTATATATGTATGATTTTACATTTTTACTTTTCCATTACACGGGTCAGATGTTATAGACACCGTTGGTGGTGGCCCATTTAGATTTATCTCAAACCCACTACGAGCATCCTTTAGTACTCAAGTATGATTACATATATATAGGTGTTGATAGAGGGAAGTTTAATGCTTCAGATAATTGATTGATTGTTGTGCAAGGATAGAGTTGGTAGCAGATGATCGAGCTATAACTCAGGATGCTTGGGATAGTTTATGTATTTCCTTTTCTACATTGGGGTTTTTATGTATTCATGTTACTTTATATCCATGTTTTTATCTTTTTAGTGACATAACATTCATCATCAATAACTATTGTATGTTATTCCAGTTATTATTGTTATTTTTATCCATTTCTATTTCTGATGTGAATTCGCTTTACCTATTCCTTCCTCTATTTACATATGTTTATAATTGTCCTCTATGCTATACTCTGGTAATAAGGTCATAGTATCCTCATAGACACACCCTAGTACATCACTACTATTTGTCAGCCACTAGATTTTGGGGATATGTGCTTGACGCCGTGTGGCCCAACAAGCTTCGACTACCTCCTAAGTGGACTTTGGGTCAAGGATGTCACAAAGTGACATTAGAGGAGTTTACTTTCTTTCTTTAATATTTTTAGACAATAATAAAGAGATTAAGAACACTTGGTAATTGTTCATAAGTCATGATTGGGCATCAAGAACTCATGTTATGCATAAAGGAGAAGTTTTCTAAATTATGAATATTGTTATGATTTTTCCAATTATAGTTGATATCATTTCATCGTTTGGTGATGCAGATGATATGTTGTGTTTTTTATTATTCTTCTGACTGAGAATATATTTTATACATCACATGATGATATGAAGGAAATGATCATTATAACATGCATCATATTAAGCGCTTATAATTTACATGTCATGCACATTGTCATGCCATATATGCTCATTTCACTTCTTTTCATTACTTGTAATGCCTATGATTGATGAGTGAGTGTTTCCTTGTTTATATATTGTGTGTGATGTTATGGGATATGGTTGAGTGATTATTTGTTTCAATTAATTAGGTGTTATGGGACCTCATGGGTTGGATGATTAATTTATTGAATCAATCCTTTTATTATAAATTCAAATAGGTCTTATTTTCAGTGATATGGAGTATAGGCCATGATTCACTGGGAATGACAATCCATTTTAAAGGAACATTGATACACGTTAGAAGAAAATAAAAACACAAAATTGGAATTGTTTCATCTTCTTATCCTTACTTGTTGTGTTTATGAAAGGTAAAAATAGAAACTAGTAATTAAATATTAATTGAAACAAGATGGTTTAAAATAAATGATGAGGAAAGGTACTACTAACCCTTCATCTACTGGAACCCTTGAATCTTATAATTGGCCACTACCAATACCTATCCATCTAAGCAGGTAGTTAGGGTACTATGCCTTAGGTAGTTGGTGCATTACATTTATCTTTATCTAGTGATGTTATCTTTATGCTTATAAGTATGTTCTATGTCATGTTCATGGAAATTTTAGACTAATTATTCCATGACATCCTTGTGTCGTATGCTAGAAAGGTGGTGATGAACATACTTCAGATGTGGTGGGCCCTGAGCCTCCAGTCTTACCGCCAAGAGTTACACATGAGGAACCCCCTTTTGTACATGATCTCAACACTGATTCCCAAGTCCATAATATTTTTCTACCTATGACTTAGTTCATACAGGGTTCTCTATGAGCTTCACATATGATGGCTAATCTGACTCTTGACGTCCAACTACAACATCCTCTAATATTTCAAGGGGATGGTAGTTCATATTCTTCGGATTCTTGGCTAGAAGATACCATTTATATCTTTTATAATCTGAAGAAAACTCCATAGTAGAGGGTCAAACATGCTACTTACAAGCTACGTGATTCGTCCAAGTGCTGGTGAGATGTGATTACCCAAGATGGTTGTCATCAGGGAATGTTATGGGTTGATTTCTAGTGTACATTCTATGATCATTTCTTTCCTAAAATGTTGAGTGCTGACTAAGCCATAGATTTTATCCATCTCAAGTAGGGTTCTATGTCATTTATGGATTATTCAGAGTGTTTCATGGAGTTTTAGTGCTTTTCACCACTTCTAGACAATGATGAGCTTTCGCATTCTAGAATCTTCATGGATGGGCTCCAGCATTCAATCTGTACTGAGGTGAATGTATTTATCCTACCTAATTTCTATAAAATAGTAAATTATGATCTTGTCACTAAGTGTACCCTGAGAGAATATGATGGTACCAGACATAGAGAGAAAGTGTCATGTTTGGACAGTTGTTCTTCTGGTGGAAGGAATCATTCCCTTGACATATCAATCCGAGTAGTGGTATACAGGGAACCTATGAAGGTATCTTTGTAGTGTGTCACTAGTGAATATGTATGGGGAATCTAAATCCTTAGTGTGATAGAGACCCATAGGAGTTTCGGGCTTATGGACATATAGTGAATCTTCAGCATTTCTATCAAACCTTTCCATTAGCTTCTAGTGTAATATGATCTGCATAATCTACACCTTTAGGAACATGTTTTTTTACTCCACATCAAGTGAGAAGTTATATTAGCACCGGAAGGACTGGACATAGAGGAGGTTGTGGCCATGGTATCTATACCCCTAATCACCAGTATTTCCAACAAAATAGTTTTGATTGTGGTTGTCCATTTGTTTCACAGGTTTGTGGATCATGCCAGGTGCGTGATTTATTGATGATACCCAAGGATTAGGCTACGTGACTATCTATATTATGAGGTAATATTATAGTAGCCTCCACTATTGTATATTCTTCATTTGATATAAGATCTTCATATTATTTCATCTCTTTATCTATCATAGATATCCTTAGGATGAAAATACAATTTTTTGTATAGTTATGACCCGGGATACACTATTAGGGGTTTGATCAGTGGGAACATGCCAGTGTAGGGATTATACTCTTGAGGTAGGTAGTTTTCTTTTCATATGGGAACTCTTTATTCTTGAGATGATGGGCTTTTATGTCATTCTTGGGGATGGATTTGTTGGTTTTGTATCATGCTTTTGTATACTTTTATCACTAAAGGGTGTTGTTTACATCTCTAGAGGGCATCAGTTATAGGAATAAAGGTGAGTATGATGTCCATGATGGCAGAGCTGGACCAGAACATAATATTCTATGTGGGGTAACCACCCATATTTCCAATATCATCATATAGGATCAAGGTTTAATACAGGGTAAATTCCCTCCAATAGAAGATTGTTTTAGGGGTGTTTTCCCAATGGATTTTATGCCTTTCCTTCTAAGAGGGAGTTATATTTCATGATCGAGCTTATTCCAAGAGTAGATCCTCTATCCATTCCTCCATATAGGATGTATCCTATTATGCTCTAGGATATTAAGTGACAATTTTGAGGATGTGGAGGCCAAATGTTTTTTATGGACCAATAGTTACTCTTAGCATTTTCCTATTATTTTTTTCAGGAAGGCAGATGAGACCCTTTGTCTATGTATTGATTATAGATGGTTGAACCCACTTACTGTAAAGAAACGGTATCTACTGTATTGTATAGATGAAATCTTTTACTTGATCTAAGGAGCTAGGGTCTCTTAAAAGGTCAACCTGAGATCAAACTCTCATCAGGTGTGAGTCAGGCCATCAAACAAAACTCGTACAAATTTCTATAGTAGGTATGGTTTGTATGAGTAACTATTTATGTCTTTATGTCTTATGAACATGCATTCCATTTTCATGGATTTGATGAATAGGGTGTTCCACCCCTATTTGGATCAATTTTCACAGACTTTTTCAATGACATATTTTTGTATTCTCACACTCGTAGTGACCATTCTACGCACCTTGAGATCGTTTTGAGAACACTGAGAGAGCATCATCATTATGATAAGCTTGCTAAGTGAAACTTATGGATTGAAAAAGTACACTTCTGGGGTCATATTATCACAGAATCAGGATTTTCTATTGACCTAGAGTTGGTGAGTGTAGTGGTCTCCTAGGAGTCACCCAAGAACACTTTTTATATATGGAGTTTCTTTGGACAGGCTGGATATTATAGGCATTTAATATAGGGCTTCTCATGCCTCAATTAAACTTTTACTAGCTTTACAAAGAAGGGTTTTAAGTTCCTATGGTTATGAGATTGAGAGAAATCCTTTAAAGAGATGAAAGAGAGGATTATCTTGTCACTTATTATAACTCTTCTAGATCCAAGAATAGGTTATTTCATCTTATGTGATGCATCATGAATTGACTTAGGAGTAGTGCGAATGTTGGAGGATTGATTTTTTCATATGGATATAAATAGTTAATGCCCCATGAAATAATTTATATTCTGCATGATCTTGAGCTAGCAGTAGTTGTCCATGCCTTACATTTCTAGAGACATTATCTTTTGGGTGAGAACTTTGTGGTGTACACAGACCACAAGAGACTCAAATATATATTTTCATAGTGTGACATGAATCTTAGATAGTGAAAATGGGTCGAAAAACTTTAGTACTTCTATTTTGAGCTTGCATGTATGCCAAGAAAGGTAAATGTGGTGTTTGATGCACTAAGTCGAAAAACTAAGGCACATACAATATGGAATGCCAGTAATGAATTTAATTTAATGACCATGTTTTCTGAACTACATCTGATAATTCATGATAGTCATGAGAATTCATACCTCTTAGCCTTGATAGTTACCTCTTCCCTCCTTAAGAAGGTGAAGGGTGGGAAATTTTAAGATCATGAGGTCTTGGTTCTCTATGATAGTATATTTAGAGTTGGACCACCTCTAGATTGGTCTATGGATAGAGATGATATACTTCATATTCATGGGAATTTAAGGGTTCTTATAGATATGAAATAGGAGTTAATGTGTGATTATCACACTTTTAAATGGGTGGTTCATCCAGTAACTTCCAAATTTTATCGAGATATGTGACGCTAGTCTTGGTGGCCTAGGATGAAACATCAGATTGAAGGAATTATCACTAGTTATTCCACCTATTAGAAGGTGAAGGTAGATAACTAAAGACCTGTAGGCTTGTTACAACTGATTCTAGTTCAAGAATAGAAACGTGAATATGTTTTTATGGTTTTTTTGGTCAGGTTACCTAATTCTCCGAGGGGTAGCGACATTATGTGGTAGTTATTGACTGGCTAATGAAAGTATCCCATTTCATTCCTATTAGGGATAATTTATTAGTTGATGAGTTTGGAAGATTTTATATTTCTGAGATCATATAACTACATAGGGTTCCTCATATTATCATTTTTGATAGAGATTCTCATTTCATTTCATGGTTATAGAAGGGATGGAAGAAATCTATGGGTACATAGGTTCTTCTAATCACATATTTTCACCCTCATAATGATGAATAGTCAGAATGGATGATATAGGTTCTATAGGATTTTCTCTGAGCATGTGTCCTTTATTTCTACGATTCTTGGGAGAAGCATTTCCCTCTAATCAATTTCTCCTATAATAATATATTTTAGGTCAAAATTTAGATGGCTCCTTTTGAGGCCTTATATGGTAGGCTGTTTCATTCTCCCCTATGATGACTAAAGGTGGGTGAGGTATCCAAACTAGGTCCATATATCATACATGAAACTTCAGAGTAGGTTTAGATGATTAGGAAGTGTATGTTACCACTGAGTCTTGACAGAAATATTATGTCGATTGTGATCAATAACCTCTAGATTTTGAGGTTGGGGATTATGTTTTCTTAAGGTCTCACCAAGGCTAGGGAATAGATTTTTATAGAATCAAGAGAAGTTATCACCTATTTATGTAAGTCCATTTTAGATTATAGAGTGAGTTGGGATGGTATCCAATCAAATGAAAATACCTTAGAGGTACCATGCCATGAACACCATATTTCATGTTTCAAACTTTCACCAAAATCATGTCATCCCATATTGTTGGTCGGAGTGGACACTCAAGAGGGGGGTGAATTCAGTTCCAATTAAAATTTCTGTTTTAAAATCTTTCACTAAAATCCCACAATTTAAAATACTAATTGAATTGTAGTTAATTTGAATTAAAGCAAACATTCAGTTAGGTTCTTAAGGGATTGATTAACTCCCAGTTTATCTAATCAGAAGATCAGATTAGATTTTGAAACTAACCTAATGATTTTCAAGTAATGAAAACACTTGATAATACAATTATCAGATTAACTTTGAAAAACAGTTTTCATTTCTAATGCACTTGGTAGCGGAATAAAAGGGTTTTAGATAAAACTAAATAAAGAACAACAGATATAACGAAGAGGTTCAATCTCAAGCTAAGGCTTATTCCTCTAAACAATTTATATAAATTTGATCCACACACTGGATCGGGGTTCACAATAGTTTACAAATATCTAGGTCAAAGACCTCTACCACAGTTCTTCATGGGAAACAAAAACAACATCAAATATAGCTGTCCATGTCACATACGACCTCCACCACTATCCACCGTGGGAATTAGAAGATGTAAGGATTTTGAATGGGAATTTACAGATCCTCCAGTTAAGGTTTAGGAGACAGTGTGTGTATAAATTAAAACAGATGATACACATTGCTAATAATGTAAATAGTAAATCACTAAGCAAGATACAGAGTTTAGAATGGATCTAGTAATTTTAGTGTAGCTCTGGACTCCTTAGAATTTGATCAGAAAAGGTTTTGAGTCCACTTATGGTTTTTTTCTGGGAAACAGAGTATCGTTTTTTTGACATCCAGGTTCAGAGACAGTGAAAAGTAGTCGATGAAGTTCTTCAAAGTCCTCGTGAATGTACACAACTCTTCTTGAGTAAGAAAGAGTATGTATGAAATTATGTGTCTTCTTGGTCGTGCATGTATATCTGTATGATCTCTTCTTGTGTATGTCACTTGTATCACTTTTGTATTGTATACGTGTCGTCTCTTTTGCAGCAACAGGGACTTCTTATATTTAGCATGAGCTCCGGCAAAAGAAATGATTTCTTTTTGCAGGTACGAGGTACGGTTCCCTGACATTCATCATCCTTTATTAAATAAATGACATAGCATTAAAATATACCTAACGTGACCCTTGGTTAGATTAAATAAAGATAAATAAATTACGGTAGCTTCAGATTCTCTGGAACGATAGCTTTGGATATTGGTAGCCTTGTGTATCGGTAACTTCTTGTGTAACGGTAGTCTTTCTATCGGTAGACTTTATTTCTCTCGGTAGACTTGATCGGTAGCGGTAGACTTAATGTACCAGTGAATTTTCGTGTAATGGTAGGTATGTTCTGTATTGGTAGGCTTGCATAACGGTGACCTTCACGTAACAGTAGGCTTGCATAATGGTGACTTGTCTGTATCAGTAACCTTCACGTATCGGTATCTTTGTTCTGTAATGGTGACCTTCACGTAACGGTAGACTTTCTTAATGATGAATTGTCTATATCGGTAACCTTCACATATCGGTACACTTGTTGTACCGGTGGCCTATATCGGTAGGATTGTTTTGTAATGGTGACCACTTGTCTGTTTAAGCATTCTATTGGCAGAATGAGTTAAGTTAGAATATATATATCCATCTTGTAACCGAATTCTATAAATATAATATAAATATTGTAATATATGAATATTTGCATGATGTACAGAAATACTGAAATAAGTAATTGATCATTAATCAGTATAGGTATTATCAATACATAATTGAGCATACTTGGGATTATCAAAATATAATTGTGCATAATTGAGATTATCAAAATATGAGTTCAACTAATTCTCCCATAGGGATCAACAATATCCCCCTTTTTAATAAGAACAACCTATCACAACTTTTTCCAAAGTATTAAGAAAATTAAAATAGAGTCAGAGGAAGAATTCCCTAAAAAAATTAAAATCAAAATTCTCATTTTCCTCCCCCTTGCATTCTCCCCCTTGCAATTGTACACCCAGTTCTCATTAGTTTAATTTTCTCCCCCTATGTGATTAACAAAAATAAGGGTAGAATCAGAGAAATGTAGAGGTTAAAAGAGAACAGATTACACATAATCATAGAAAAGTAGAGAATGTAAGAGTAACATTCCATTAAATCACAAAAGATACAAACTGATAAAGTTAGTATTACAAAAGAAAATACAAGTGAATCCCATAAAAAACATCCAGAATCACTCAATCTTCCTCTGGAACAGGAGTCTTTCCCTTAGGATCAGAAGAGGGTGCAGGGTCATATTGAGTAGTTGGCTTGGGAATAGCTAAAAAAACAACTAGAGGTTCATCCACTGAAACTGTACCGGATATGAAATCTGTTCTCTTATGGGGGATCATAGGTGTCAAGCTTTGAATAGCCTCAACTGGAGTCAGATGAGGTGTACTCCCAGAGGCAGAGGAAGGAAGGGCAGGAGGTACAATCATAGGTCTGGCATCCACATGAAAGAAAGGTTGCAACAAGTTCCTAAAATCCATAATAATACTGCCTCCTCTCTCCATTGTTGACACAAAATCGTCTCGATTTTAAATGAATTTTTCCAAGGAAAGAGTAAGATCCCTGAGCATACTAACCTGTTCTCTAAAATATTGAGTAACTGGAGGCAACTTTATATTCTCCATAAAAAGCTTGAAATGTTTGGTCATTTGATGCTTGTTATAGACCTTCTCAATGTAAGAATCCACCTTATTCTTAATTTCCTCTTGAGAAGCAGTAGCTGCCCATAGAATATCACGAACAAAACTACTAACTTTTCTGGTGGTAGCAAGGATCTGAGTATCCGAGGTACCACTGGTACTGGCCTAGCCAACTCTTCCTGGATAACAGTTCTGATTTGGTCAAGGTTCACAGTGGAGCTGGATGAAGGAAGGGGTTTAATTGAGAAAGCTACTATTTCTTTCAAAGACTGAGTTAGATTAATAACCACCTTCTTAAAAAGTTCATCTTGACTGTTCAAATGTTCTTTGACTGATTTCTTAAAAGCCTCAAAAACTTCCACAAACTTCTTGACTACTTATTTGATATATCTGATATCAGTATTCACTTGGGTTTGAGAGCTGTTCATGGAATTCAATGAAGAAATAGATTGTCTTAGAGAAACCACAACTCCTATCAAACTCTCAATATAAGTATGGAATACTTTAACTTCATCCATCATTTCCTTCACTAGACTAGACACTGCACATCCCATATATAGCTGCAGGTTTTGCTTCACACTCCTCATCTATTCAACCAGTCTTTTCATCAAATCTGTCACTGATTCTTTCAGTGCTTCTTTCATTTCAGCCTTTAAGGACTCAAGGTCAACCGTGGTTGCCAAATTTTCAGCCACAACTGGTAGGATAACTGATTCTCTTTGGGGCTGTTCTTCCTCATCAGAATATTCATAATTAATTCCAAGAACCATATATCCTGGATCTGATATCTGACCTTCAATGTCATATAACACTGATACTGAACCATGATGCTCCTCCTCACTTAGTGCATTCACCTGAGGAATCTCCTTCAACTGTTCTGCTTGTGGTAACTCTACAATCTCCTCTACAGCTTTAGCAGATTCAATAGCAAATTGCTCTGATAGTTCAACAGTGGGGTGAGTCCTATTATTTTATGAGTCATCAATGCCTCGCTTAGTAATGGAAGTAGTTACCACTGAGGCTTCCTGATCAGGCACTAAATAGACTGTACTACCTATCAGAGGGCTCAAACTGAGTTCTTCTTCTTCATTTTCCTCATGAGCAATCTGATCTGACTCGGTTGCCTCATCCTCTTCAGAGCTGTCTTTGACAACGATATAATATGATTCTTCTTCTATGGTCTCAATATCACTATCCTTCAGTATAGTTTATCTCCTTGGTAGTTCTTTTGGTGGGATAGATTCTCCATAAGAAATATTTTGGGGCATAGGACTAGGAGGTAAATCAGGGTCTCCTCCTTACTCAACTGATGTCTCTTCCTCCTCATCTTTAGCTTCATTATCACTGTAGACCGGTTCTGGCTCATCTGTTCCAAGACCAGGAACCCTCACATCCTTTGGTCTAGAAGGATGGTCCATAAGAGTGTACTTTTCATAGACTTTTCCTTCATCATTAACCCATGATTTCTTCCAAGGGTTCCAGCTAAGATTCATAAACTTACAAACAGTCCTGGTGAGGAAAAAGTTATCCTCAACCACAACAGTTCATCTTGAGGTCCAGCTACCTCCTTTGCCTTCAACATAATAGAAATAAACTTAGAAAAGAATAGTGCATTGGACTTAGACTTCAGTCTTGTCATATATTCAATATGAATCATTAGCAATCTGCATAGGTTCACCTTTACTCCATGCTTTAACAAATACAACAAATAAATATCCTGAAATCTGAGGGTAGAAAAATCTCCTCTCCTTGGACTAATCACATTCTGAATGAACTTAAAAAGTAGTTTATCCTCCCCTGCCATCTCTGTAGTAATGACCTTTCTAGGGGTTACATTTCCTGTCAATTCTAACAAGGAATCCTCATAATTGAAAATGTCACTAGCAGTAGGTATGGATTTTGAATAAAATCCATAATCACCACTATGAGGAACTCTTAGGTTCTTAGCCCATTAAACTAATGAGAACGAAATCTTTTGACCATTTACAATGGAAATCATCATATTATCCTCTTTTGAAGTCTCAAAAAAGACAAACTCAAAGAACTCTTTTACCAGAACTAGATAATAAGATCCATTATTGTTCGTGAAGCACTCAATCCATCCTTGTTCTTGTAAAACCTTCATAATCATGGACTCGCTTTCCAATAGCCATTCCGCACACAACTCCTTTTCTACTACAATTTCTCACTTGGATAAATGTGGATTCATAGGATTCATTCGAACAACATCTCTTCTACTTCCACTGGAACCATCATTGGTTACTTTCTTCTTCTTATCTTGCAGCGCATCACTCCCTTCATCCACTGAGGGTCGCTTCACATGGGCCATTTCAAATTCTGAGGCTTAGGGTTTTGCGAGCTTGAGAGGATTAGGTAGGAGGGATTCAAACAGACGAGTTTGAGATGATTGAGTGATGACTAGAGTCGGGTTTAATATCATTTAGGATTCACATATAAAATAAATATTATATTAAAAATAAATTTGTAGTCTCAGCCTTAATACGAAAAATTTAAAATAGCGTGAGAGATGTACCGATGAGGTGTCCTTAAAAAGTGAGGTCTATCCTAACGGTGAGGTTTAGCCTAACGGTGAGGTTCATCCTAATGGTGAGGTTCATCTACCAGTGTGGTTTCTCTAACGGTGAGGTTTATCTAACGGTGAGGTTTCTCTAACTGTGAGGTTTATCTAACTGTGAGGTTTAGCTAACAGTGAGGTTTATCTAACGGTGAGGTTTACCTAACGGTGAGGATTACCTAACGGTGAGGTTTACCTACAGTGAGGTTTACCAAATAGTGAGGTTTACCTAACGGTGAGGTTTACCTAACGGGGAGGTTTACCTAACAGTGAGGTTTACCTAACGGTGAGGTTTACCTAATGGTGAGGTTTACCTAACGGTGAGGTTTACCTAACGGCGAGGTTTAACGTTGAGGTTTACCTAAAGGTGAGGTTTACCTACAGGTTTATCTAACGGTGGGGTTTATCTAATGGTGAAATTTATCTAACGGTGAGGTTTATCTAACAGTGTGGTTTATCTAACAGTGCGGTTTATCTAACGGTGAGGTTTATCTAACAGTGAGGTTTATCTAATGGTGAGGTTTATCAAACGGTGAGGTTTATCTAACGGTGAGGTTTATCTAACGGTTTTAGGAGTAAGTTATCATTCCTAATTCTTGTCTAATAAAACTTAATCTTTCTGATCTTAAATGCTTAGTGAAAATATCAGCTAATTGGAATTCAGTGCCTATAAATTCATGGGTTATATCACCTCTTTGATAATGATATCCTAGAAAGTGGTGTCTAACATCAATGTGTTTGGTTCTAGAGTGATACACAGGGTTATTCGAGATGTTGATCACACTAGTGTTATCACAATTAATTGAAACATGTTTAAAATCGAATCCATAGTCTAATAAAGTGTGTTTCATCCACAGAATCTGTGCACAGCAACTACCAGCAGCTATATACTCTGCTTCAGCAGTAGATAAGGCAACTGAGTTCTGTTTCTTACTACACAATGATACTAGGGACTTTCCAAGTAAATGACATGTTCCAGATGTTCTCCTTCTATCTAACTTGCATCCAGTAAAGTCAGCATCTAAATAACATATTAAATCAAATGATTTTCCTTTTGGGTAAAACAGTCCCAAATCAGTAGTATATTTAAGATATTTGAAAATCCTTTTAACATCAAGTAAGTGTGACTTTTTAGGGTTAGCTTGAAATCTAGCACACATACATACACTAAACATAATATCATGTTGACTAGCATTAAGATAAAGTAAACTCCCAATCATACCTCTATAATTAGTTAGATCCATTGGTTTCCTAGTTTCATCAATATCCAATTTACAGGTGGTACTCATAGGTGTATCACTTCCCTTAATACTATCCAAACCAAAACGTTTTGATAGATCCTTAGTATATTTACTCTGATTCAAAATAATACCATCTTTAGTTTAAAATATTTGTAATCCAAGAAAGAACTTAAGCTCTCCCATTAATCTCATTTCAAACTCATTTTGCATAACCTTTGAAAAATTAGTACATAATTTTTTTTTTGAAGATCCAAAAATAATATCATCAATATATATTTGTACTATTAAAACATCATTTGAAATTTTCTTTATAAAAAGAGTGGGATCAGCAATTCCTTTTGTAAATCCTTTTTTAATAAGAAAATTTTTAAGCCTTTCATACCATGCTCTTGAAGCTTGTTTTAAACCATATAAAGCTTTTGAATGTTTAAAAACAAGACTTTGAAAGTGATGATTTGAAAAACAAGGTGGTTGTTCTACAAAAACATCTTCAAAAATAAAAACATTTAGAGAAGCACTTTTCACATCCATTTGATATAACTTGAAATTCAGATGTGATGCAAAGGCAAGTAAGATCCTAATTGCCTCTAATCTAGCTACAGGTGAAAAGGTTTCCTCATAGTCAATTCCATCTTCTTGATTGTAACCGTGTGCAACTAGTCTATCTTTGTTTCTATGATATTTCTAGATTCATCAACTTTGTTTCTAAACACCCACTTTGTGCCTATGATCAAAGTGCCCTTAGGTTTGTCTACTAATTCCCAGACTTTATTTCTTTCAAATTGATTTAGTTCTTCTTGCATAGCCATTACCCAAAATTCATCATTGATAGCATCATTGATATTTTTAGGTTCTAACTCTGAAAGAAAGTCTTAATGTTCAACCCGATTTCTTAGAGAATCTATAGTCTGTGTTCCTCTATCTAGATTACCTACAACAACATCTAAAGGATGGTTCTTTAGAATCTTAGTTGGTCTCTAAAAGGTAGGGCTAGAGATGTCAGGTTCATCAACTGGTTGGGAATCAACAGAAGCAGGTTCTTGAAAATTTCCAGAACTGGATGTTTTAACTATAGGTACACTGTCTTTATCATTAGGGTTCAAAACAGAGAGATCATCTTCAATATTTTCAAGAGAGGTCTTAGGTTCATGTGGATCAGTTTCATCAAATTTGATGTGAACAGATTCCTCCACGCATTTGGTTCTCTTATTGAAAACTCTATAGGCTTTACTAGAAATAGAGTAACCTTGGAAAATTCCTTCATCACTCTTGGATGCAAGCTTGTCAAGATTATCTTTGGTATTAAGAATAAAGACTTTGCAACCAAAAACTCTGAAGTAATTGAACTTAGGTTTCCTATGGTTCCACAACTTATAAGAGGTCTTCTTAAGAACAGGTCTGATCAACACTCTATTGATAATATAACAAGCTATATTGACAGCTTCAGCCAAAAAATAAATAGGTAGGTCATACTCATTGAGCATGGTTCTGGAAATTTCCTGAAGGGTTTTATTCCTCCTTTCTACTAAACCATTTTGCAGAGGTGTCCTAGAGGTAGAGAAATTGTGACTATAGCCATTATGTGAGTAGTAGGATTCAATCTCATGATTTTCAAACTCACAGCCATGATCACTTCTCATGGTTTTAATCTTAAGTCCACTAAGGTTCTCTACAAACTTGGAATATTTATCAAAGTAAGAACAAGCTTTACTTTTGGGAGATATAAAATATAACCAAGTATACCTAGAATAGTCATCTACTAGAACATAGACATAGTGCTTCCCATTTAAACTAGAAACTGTAGAAGGTCCAAAAATATCCATTTGAACCAACGTGAGAGGTTGATAAGTTGACACTTCATTCTTTGATTTAAAAGAAGCTTTATGTTGCTTTCCCTTTTGACAGGAATTACAAACTTTAACTGCTGGGAATTCACGTTTTGGTAGGTCTCTAACTAAGTTCTTCCTAGTAAGTTTTCTAAGTGAATGTACATTACAATGTCCTAGTCTTCTGTGCCAAATCCATGACTCTTTATGAAAAGCATTTAAACAAGTAATATTTTTCATAGCTAAAGAATTTAAATCAACAGCATAGACATTTTCATTTCGCAAGGCAGAAAATACTAAAGCAGTTTTAAAATTAAAAACGTTGCAAGAATCATTTTCAAATTTAACATTAAAACCATCATCACATAACTAAGAAATACTTAGTAAATTATACTTAAGTCTATCATCCAATAGAACTTTAGAAATTAATACTGAGTCAGTGTTACCAATCTGGCCTAAGCCGATGATTTTCCCTTTCGAATTATCACCAAAGGTGACAAAACATCCATCAACTATGACTAAGCTTTTAAAGCATGAGAAGCCTCCAGACATATGTCTTGAACATCCAATGTCCAATTACCATGTCTTTCTACAGGATCTCTTTAAGAAGGTTCCATACAAAATAGATTTAGATAGGAAATGATTTTGGTACCCAGATTTTCTTGGGTCCAGATAGGTTAGCCAATAAAACTTTAGGTACCCAAATTTGTCTTATGGGTCTCATAAAATTTGTAGAATCAACATATTTTGAAAGATAAACTTTATTAGATCCGTAACTATGAATATAACTAGTTGAAGCATATGGACTTCCAGAACTATAACTATCTGCATTCTATCCAGATTTAGGAATAAATGTAGTTTTGGTAATTTTTCTTTGTCCATGTTGGTATCCTATACCAGTAGCATATCTATGTGCAGTCTTCTTACCTAGAATTTGAGTAAGAGCATCTTTTACATTTGTGAATTTTTCCAAATCGTTCTTAAGTAGCTCATTTGACAATTTCAGTTTAGTGTTTTCTTTAAGCAACTGAGCATTCTTTTCCAATTCTATGTCAATATCAGATTTAAGTTTAATAGTTTAAGCATATTGTTGCTTTAAACCTTTATATTTGTCTTTCAGCTCATTAAAGGTTTCTTCCAACATATCACAGGAATCAAACAGTTCATATTTTGACATATTTTCAGAATCAGAATTATCTCCAGAATAATAAGAATTTAAAGTAGGAGTTTCATATGTTACCTCAGAAGTGTTTGTCATAAAACACATGTTTTCCATATTTCTGTTTTCAATCTCAAAAGCTTCAGATTCACTGGATCTATCCTCAGAAGCACTCTAAGTAGCCTTCATAGCTTTCTTATATTTATTGTCTTTATACTCATACTTCTTATTGTATTTCAGCGTTGGACAGTCTGCTTTTATATGTCTTCTCTTTTGTATTCATAGCAGACAACTTAATCAGATTTTTCAGATTTCTTCCTGTCCTTTTTCCAGTGACCCTTGTTGTTATACATACCTTTGTAATTTGATTTTCTAAAAAACTTCTTCTTCATATAAAACTTCTTAAATCTTCTGGCTATGTGAGCCATTTTTGCATCACTGTCAGATGAACTTTTACTTTCTTCACAGCTTGAGCTATTACTTACAGCTTGAAGTTTCTCCTTATCCTTATTCTTTGAAGTAGATGTCTTGAAGAAAAATATGTTCCTTTTTGGTTCATCTTATTCTTATTTGTTTACCTTAAGATCTTCTTCATACATCATCAACATGCCAATAAGTTTCTTGACTGGCAGTTTACCAATATCACAAGATTCTCTGATTGAAACAGAAGTTCCCCTCCATCTTTCAGGTAGGCATCTCAAAATTCTAATGATTTGCTCCTTTGATGAAACTTTATTTCCCAGTGAGATCATTTTATTGACAATTTCGTTAAACATGAGATACATATCAGAAATTGGTTCACCATGCTCCATCTTAAAATTATTATATTTAATAGTATAGATGTTCAATCTCATTTCCTTAACATTAGTTGTTCCTTCCTGAGAAACACTTAAAGTAACCCAAATTTCATATGCAGTATTACAAGAAGATATTCTATTAAATTCCTTATCTCCTAAAACCAAATATAAAGCATTCATAGCTTTGCAATTATTATTGTGAGCTGTCTTAGTAGCTTCATTCCAATTAGATCTAACAGTAGTAGGAATTTTATATTCATATTCTATGGAAGTCCAAATATCAAAACCCATGCTTTATAAATGAATTTTCATCTTAATCATCCACTAAGCATAGTGGTTTCCATTGAAAAATTGATGTCTATTAGCAGCAACACCATCAAGTCTGTTATTCATGATCACTAGGTCGGGACAAAAATTTTAAAGAGATAAAAATTTAGAAATAACAGAAATTTTAATAACTTTAAAATACAACTAAAATCACAGTTGAAAAACAGAGTACATTAGAAAATATTTTAAACCTATGATACCAAATTTTGGTCGGAGTGGAAACTCAAGAGGGGGGTGAATTGAGTTCCAATTAAAATTTTTGTTTTAAAATCTTTCACTCTAATCCCCCAATTTAAAATACTAATTGAATTGTAGTGAATTTTAATTAAAGAAAACCTTCATTTAGGTTTTCAAGGGATTGATTAATTCCCAGTTAATCTAATCAGAAGATCAGATTAGCTTTTGAAACTAACCTAATGATTTTCAAGTAATGCAAACACTCGCTAATCCAATTATCAGAGTAACTTTGAAAAATAGTTTTAAGTTTTAAAGAACTTGGAAACGGAATAAAAGTGTTTTAGATAAAACTAAATAAAGCACAAAAAATATAACCAAGATGTTCAGTCTCAAGCTGAGACTTAGTCCTCTCAACAATTTATATAAATTGGATCCACACCCTGGATCAGGGTTCACAACAGTTTACAACTTTCCAAGTCAAAGGTCTCTACCACAGTTCTTCATGGGAAACAAAAAAACAGAAAATACAGCTATCCAGGTCACATAGGACCTCTACCACTATCCACAGTGGGAAATAGAAGATGTAAGGAGTTTGAATGAGAATTTACAGATCCTCCAGTTAAGGTTCAAGAGACAGTGTGTATAAATTAAAATAGATGATACACCCTACCCGTAATGTAAATAGTAAATCACTGAGCAAGATATAGAGTATAAAACGGATATAGTGATTCCAGTGTAGCTCTGGACTCCTTCGAATTTGATCAGAAATGGTTCTGAGTCCTCTTCTGGTTTTTTTCTGGAAAACAGAGTATCATTTTCTTGACATCCAGGTTCAAATACTGTGAAAAGTAGTGGATGATGTTCTTAAAAGTCCTCGTGAATGTACAACTCTTCTTGAGTAAGCAAGAGTATCTATGAGCTTCTGTGTCTTCTTGGTCGTGCATGTATATCTATATGAGATCTTCTTGTGTATGTCGCTTGTATCACTTCTGTATTGTATATGTGTCGTCTTTTTTGCAGTAATATGGACTTCTTATATTTAGCACGAGATCCGGAAATAGAAATGATTTCTTTTTGATGGTACGAGGTACGGTTCCCTGACATTCAACAACCTTTATTAAATAAATGACAGTGGATTAAAATATACCTCACATGATCGTTGGTTAGATTAAATAAAGATAAAGAAATTAAGGCAGTGTCAGATTCTCTGGAACGGTAGATTTGGATATCTGTAGCCTTGTGTATCGGTAACTTCTTATGTAACGGTAGTCTTGCTATCGGTAGACTTCATGTCTGTCGGTTGACTTGATCGGTAGCGGTAGAGTTAATGTACTAGTGACTTTTCGTGTAATGGTAGGCTTGCTCTGTATTAGTAGGCTTGCATAACAGTGAGCTTAAAGTAACGGTAGGCTTGCATAATGGTGACTTGTCTGTATCGGTAACCTTCACGTATCGGTAGCTTTGTTCTGTAATGGTGTCCTTCACGTAACGGTAGACTTGCATAACGGTGACTTGTCTGTATCGGTAACCTTCACATATCATTAGACTTGTTGTACCAGTGTCCTGTATTGGTAGTCTTGTTTTGTAATGGTGACCACTTATCTGTTTAGGCATTCTATTTTCAGAATGAGTTAAGTTAAAATATATATATCCATCCAGTAATAGAATTCTATAAAGATAATATAAATAGTGTAATATATGAATAGTTTCATGATGTACAGAAATACTGAAATAATTAATTGATCATTAATCAGTATAGGGATTATCATACCATAATTGAGCATACTTGGGATTATCAAAATATAATTGTGCATAATTGGGATTATCAAAATATGAGTTCAACTAATTCTCCCAGAGGTCTCAACACATATCTTACCTTTGATCCTGAACAATTTGAGTTAGATTTCAATTCCACCTTTTATGAGTGTCTAGTACACATCATTGCATAGACCATGAAGGCTCTCTAAGGTCGGTATGTCCCTATCTTGTGGGTTCTATGGAAATACGGCCAGATAAAGAATGAGACATTAGAGCGGGAGGCTAACATATGTTCCCAGTATCCAAAGTTGTTCTCATATGGTGTATCACCACCCTTCGACGGTGGACTTGAGGATGAATTCAATTAAGGGGGGAAGACTGGACATGATTTTTCACTCAGGTATAAATCCTTTAATTTTCAGTCTAATTCTTTTTTTTGGACCAAATTTAGATGGATAATGAGTTAGTGAAGGTGCCAAGGGTTTTTGGGGATTTTTCGGAGCTTGGAACCCATCCATTGTGTGGAAATGGGCCTATCTCATGGTTAGAGGAAAATATATGGTTAGTCTGCATAGTTATATTTAATTGTGTGGATGGTCTGTATTTTTTAGGAAAATCCATCTCGCACATTTGGCGCATAGTTTCTAGAACCGTGTGACCTAAACATGGGGTACACCCCAATCTACAGGTATTTATGCATGGTTGGCTCATGGTTTTTCAAACTATGTGGCTAAACTCTACACATGCAAAAATTTTGGGTGATTTTACATTTTTTCCCTTAATGATCTAATTATCTCCCTCCATCTTCCCTAATCTGATTTTCCACAAGATGAATCTCCATTTCTCTTATTTTGTATATTTTTTTGAAGTCTAATCATAGGGATATATATATATCCTTTATCTGAGATCCATTTGAGCTTTTGATGGTCATGTTGGATGTGCAGTGGAAATTAATCAAGTTTGTTTGATCCGTTCTTCATATCTCTTGCTCTAGACCTAGTTATCGATGTGTAAGAATATTTTACTTTTTTCACAGATATACTCTATTCCAATTCAAATTATAGGATAATGTTGAATGAATAGATTCATACAATACTAATGTATGGGTTCTACACCACATTCCTCATGTTTTTTGATTTGGGAATTATCGTGTGAGGCCCTCCAATATCTCCGAGTGGCATTTATTGAATTTATATGTATTACTTATTGTTATTAGAACTATATGTTTATTATATTCCCATATATGTGATTAATTTTTGGTGGTTACACCCACATCGATCAACACCTCATGTAGGGTAATATGCCATAGTTGATTTTTTAGTGTTTTGACACTTTTGAGACATCGTTCATGTGTGATAGATCTTGACCACACTAATGGTAAGACTATATATTAAATTTCTAGTAAATTATGTAATTTTGAATGGAAATTATCATGTCACTGCCACCGTACCAACCTAAGGTAAGTACCTAAGTTTCATTAATTGAATAAAGTGTTAAATTTGAAAGTATATGGTATGAATATGAATTGTCCATATTAATTAAAAATGGATGGTTGGTTTTATGGCGTAGAATCAATTTCTACTTGTTGTATAAGATAGAGTATGATACAAATTAAATTATAATGACATATATGGTAAAATTATAGGTTGCATGATACTGTTCCTTGTAAAACTAATGAAAGGAATGACTTGAACCAAACGACTAGGTAAATGGAATAGTAATCAGATGGCCAAATTAATTATAATTAATTAAATTTAAGGTGAAACATTATGCATATAGACCATAACATATTTATAGTAAGTCTTGAATTGTGTTTTCTCTTGGATTCCTGATGAAATGTTGTGGGTACTTGAGGATGTCATTCTGACTCAAGGATGTTGGTTTCCTTGGGTGAGACCTACACGGGAACCCGATCCTTGTATGCCTCTAGATTCCTAGTATGACACCATAGGATCCATTCATTATTATTACAGGATACCTTGTATACACAACATGGATCCATCATTGACAAGTAGGTTCAAGGGTTACATCCCATAAGTCCTAATCATTTCTTTGCCCTATTTTACCTTGGAATAACTCCTTGCACTTGATAGGCATCTTTTTGTGGAATACCTTGGATGGTGATCCTTGGATTAAACTCTTACCCCTTAGCTTGACTCAGTTATCACTGAGTTACTGCCCCCTAATGTTTAGGTTTCCTTGGTAAATACTGTGGAACCACTTCATATTTACTACCAATTATGATTTCATTTTTACATCTTGGATCCTTCCCAATTTATACTCTCACGAGGTGATTTTAGTGATAGTTATGCCTCATGTGGAATATTAAGATAAATTGGTAATTTCATAATTAATGAACTGGTTATATGTTCAAACACTAGTTGAGGGATGAATCAAGTACTTTGGTAATTAGTTATATTGTATTGCTTTACTTTCTATGCATGCTTGCACACTGTTAATTTTATATTACAAGAGATGTATTTTATATACACTATTGGTGGTGGCCCACTAATATTTATCTCACACACTCTATGGGAACCATTTGGTACCCGGGGTAGATTACATCTAAGCAGGTGTTGATAGAGGAAAGCATAGTTCTTTAGACACTTTATTTCTTTATATGCTAAGATGTAGCTGGTAGTATATGACCGAGTTGTAGCTTAGGATTCCTGGGATATTTTATGTATTTACATTTCTACATTGGGTTTATCATGCATTTATAATAATTTTTATAAATTTTTTCCACCTTTCTAGTGACATTACATTAATTATCATCAGCTATTGTATATTATTCTAGTTATTTAATTTATTGTTATCCATTTCACTTTCCTCTATGCATTATTTTATCTTATTTCTTCCGTTATTTACCTATGTTAATAATTTTCCACTATGCTACACTCTGTTAATGAGGGTATAGTCTCCCCATTGAAACACCCTAGGCCCTCACTACTAGTCGGAAGCCTCTTGCATTTGTGGAGATGCGTTTGAGTCCATGTGTCCCATTAGGATCAAGTCACCTCCTAAGTGACACTTGGGTCCAAGACGTCACATTTGGGTCCTAAAAACAACTTCCACAACCACCCAAATTAAAAATTAGGGTGTGATTATAAATACCACAGTACTACAAAAACGGGCAAGGGAAGCGCTACCCTTTTATCAGCGCTAAAAAAAATCATTGATAAAGGGGGCCTTTAACAGCGCTAAAAAATGCGCTATTAAAAGGGACCCTTTTTCGGTGCATTTTTTAGCACCGATAAAGCCCCCCATTTATCAGCGCTTTTTCAGCGCTGTTAAAGGGGACCCCTTTATCAGCATTTTTTTAGTAGCTCTGATAAAGGAGGATTTATCAGCGATTTTTCCAAGTGCTTATAAGTTTTAGGTTTCAAAAAATAATAATTTTTCATGAAAAATACTATATTGTTATATAAGTATATTTATATTGATGTAAATATAATATATATTTTTTAAATATGTTTTAGATAAGTATAAATAGGATATTAAATTTAATATATAATAAATTTAGTGAAAATGGCTTTAAAATATTTAAAAAATATTATTAATTAATAATATACTAATTTATATCGATTAAAAATCATTTAATAACAAATTGGAGACACAAAAAATCAAAACAATTAATAAAAGATCTAAAATAAGTTGAAAATGTAACTCATACTTCAAACAGCCATAACTTTTGATCCGGGTGTCCGTTTGAGCTCTACAGCATATTAAATTGAATCCTGCGATGAGATCTACGTGTATGTGACCCAAGAAAAGCTTCTTTCTCATTTTTCAAGCCTCAAAAATACCCATAAGTCCTCCAAAACTAATTTTTTTGTCTGGAAACACCGATTTGTTAACATTCAAACATTTATAACTTATGATCCAGATGTCCGTTAGGCCTGTACCACATTTCATATCGAATATTGTTTCATTTTCTTCAATTTTACTAGTTGTCGAGTTGAAACAGGCTTCTGAATTATAAGTTATGGTCCTTTGAACATTCTATGGTTTTTCAAATACACACACATATATATTTATTCATAAATATGTTTGTGTTTGGGTGTGTCTTTTTGTGTTTGTTGTATATATGTATTTATTTATTTATTTATAAACACATATAAAAAAAATATTTTATAAATGTATTTAAAAATAATCTTATCAATATATATTAATTTAAAAATAAATATACGGATAAAAAATTGTAACTACAAATATAAATATAAATAGATATAAATATATATTAATACAGGAATGAATATATATATACTAATATATGAATAAACATATATGTATTAATATAAATAAATATATTTATATTAATATGAATCTATATTAATATACAAATAAATATACCTATATATATATAAAAATATAAGTATCATTAAATAGAAAAAAACGAAATGGCTTAGTGGTAAAGGTGCATGTGTGCAAGGGGGAGGTCGCAGGATCATGTTCTGGTGGAAGCAAGGAAGTGTGCATGCATGTGTGGGATCCATAGGCAAGGGCAGTGCGCGAGAGTGGGGAGGGGCCGCCTAGCGCTGATAAATGGGGGGGGGGGGGGAACGCTGTTAAAAGCTCCCTATAAAATATTTTTTTATTTTTTTTATTTTTTTTACTTTTATCAGCGCTAAAAAAGAGCTGATAAAAGACCCCTTTTATCAGCGCTAAAAAAAGCGCTGATAAAAGGGGTCTTTTATCCACGCTTGTTTTAGCAGTGATAAAAGGGGTCTTTTATCAGTGATTTTTTAGCACTGATAAAGGGGTATTTATTAGTGCTTTTCTAATCACTCATAAAAGGGACCCCCCTTTATCTTCGTCTTGATTAACAACGCTTTTTTAGCTCTATTAATGAACTTTTCTGGCACTAATAAAAGATATATTTGTCATTGTTCCAGAAGTATTCCAGCATAGAATCTATACAAAATATAATATCATGAATGTTGTAGGTTTAACTTGAAAAAAAATACATTTTTACAAATCATTTTCAGAAATTAAAACAATTTGTAAATCATCACTTGGTCTTTTATAAAAACCTTTCATATTATCAAAATAATGAATATGAAAATTATAAGTTATAAATTATGAGTGTATATTAAATTCAATCCATGGATAGTCTATTGTGTAATAATTTAATCAAATTAACATGAACAATCCATCATGTGAAATCATGTGAGAAAATATCCATGAAAAATTATATCATCAAAATAATAAATGAAAAAGAACACCATATTGGGACCTGTTCTAAAGGAATACATACTAGACATAAAATAATAAAAAAATAGGCACATGGTGGATCCAACCTAATATTTAGTCCCATCACGATCTGTCAATATCACAAAACCTCTAGTGGTATTATGCCTATTACAAGTGACATGTCTATTCTCGATGCACCTAAGGTTCCTAATGTTATATGTTTTTTAAAATAAATTAAAAAACAATTCTCATAATTTATAAAAAAAATTAAAATCCATTTCAATCCTCTTCGGTGTTTGAAACTCTATATCCAAACCAAATCCACAATCCGGGAATTTAATCAAACACTTTTTGTGCACAAGCAATTTTTAAAACAACACCCCTTTAAAACATGTTTTATTTCATAAAAATCCTTGTTAATCCTAAATAAATTAAATTAAATTAACAAAATAAATGAATTTATAATAAAAATAATCAATTCCTAAAATTAACCCTTTATATAAAAACACCTATATCAGGAATGGAGGTAGAACTAAACGCCATCAAAAATGGAGGTCAAGGAAGAATAGATCAGGTCCTCACAATCCTAGATCCATAATAAATACAAAAATACCTTTTTAAACCCCTTAGATTCTATATAAAAATCCCCTTTGGGTTAAAAAGACAAAATGATAATGGATCTAATGAGCATATAAGAAGAAAAGGCACAACTGGACAAAAAACTCAACATACCTTTAATTGATCCATCATGAATGAAAGAAATACAACTCTAATATTGAGAGAGAAATATATAGATCATTAGGAAAAGATTAAGTTCAACCTAAATGATTTTATAGGGTCATTAGAGGTTAATTAATGGTCATTGGGATTTTTAATTAACAAATCCATAACATTAAAAGTTAGTGCACATTGTATTTTGGAGATGTCACATAGTTAAGAGTAACAGTGTTCCTTGAACTTGTGACCTATACATATTTCTTTGTTCATGGTTTGGCCTCATGGTTAATTTAAATATTCACCAACCATTTATAACTCCTCTTCTTAAGTTTTGCAAGGTTTGGAGAAGTGTCCGCATGGTTTAAAAAAATCCCCCCCCCCATCTAGTAGGAAATTCTTAGACACACGATATCTGGAGCCAAACTGTACAGCATTCCCTAACTGTGCACCAACCAGACATAGCCTCAAGGGATTAAAAAGTTCTTTGATAACTCCTAAAACAACTCAAAATAAAGGGTCAAACAAAGGTTTAATAAGTATATGTAAAAAAGTAATGGAACATTAAAATGTTTTACTTTGATTGTCAATATTATCTTTCTTATTTGATTTCCAATTTAATATGATGTTATATTTTATCTTGTAGGGTAAAAATTACTCTTTGTAATCAAATATTCCTACTTTATTGTTCTATTGCCTAAAACTATAATGTAATCAAGAAATACCCTCCATGTATTAATTGTTTATTTGTTTTAAACCCACATTTTCACTTATTAACAATGTTCTTATTTCATTTATTTAAATCCAATTATGTATCAATTTATGTGATCTTCATACTTTTATTTTGAAACTTTTAAATGTTATGTTTTGTTATATCTTTTTAATGTGAGTTTTCAATAAAGTTATTTTTAAATATTGAATATGTTTTTCCTTTCTAAATAAAATGATTTGTATTGGGATTCCATTTTCCTCCTTATCTAATGGGATATATTTTCCATGATGTTTTTATTTATGAACCACCATTTAAAATATTTTATAAGGTTCTTATTTTTTTTGATTGAATATGGTATCAATTGAGTTGGTCTATGTAGTTATTTATATGGTTCCATTTTAAATGTAATGTGAAACCCATTATTATTCCTATGTTTTAATGATATGATGATTAAATTTTTCTTATGGCACACATATATGGTTACTCTTTAATTGAAAGGTGGTCCATATATAGCCCTAAATTTAATTAGGTAAATCTTTACATCTCATGAGATAATTGTGAAAAAAATAGTTATGTTTTATCGAAAATGGGAAAAAATTATGATATTCAATATTATATAGGGAACTTGTTGTGATTCCTACTCCACTATTATAAACATGTTGTGATGTTTCATCCACTATGGGAAATAGGATGTGATTCCTAATCCACAATATTGAGTGTCTATGCTTATGTTGGTGCCCCACTATTTTGATATGTGACTATGCTATTCCCCATGATCAAGATTTATGTTTTATGTTTTCATAGTCCATATGACATGGTATATGATTAACTATATGGTATTACTTATTCTTATATTATTCAATATGAATTTTTTTTATGATTTAATTATCTTTTAGATAGATATTTATCTTTGGCATATGTTTTCCCATATAATTTTTATCTTACCTAGAGTAACATGTTGATATATTTATTATTCACTTAATTAGAGTTTCATATCACCCCCTTCTTATGTTTTTATCTCCCTAGTCATGAGGATAACTTTAACTTGTTAAATATCCATAAGATGATCAAGTATACTAAAATTATGGGAAAATGATCATAATTATTATAAAATAAGTTTCTTATTAATATAGAATAAAAATAAACTAAAACTATTTATTATAATTGTGTGGATATTATTATGTAATGTAATGTTATAATTATGGAAATAATGTAAAATAATGAAATGTATAGCTTTGGTATCCTCAGTTTGTATCAGAGAAAGAATTAGTTATTTTTAGATAATATTTTATTAAATTTTCGGATTTAAATTAGAGAACCTTTGTGAAAAAACTTAATATGGGTCTAAGAATACGATTTTATATTTAAATATTGGTAAAATATTGTGTTTGTGGTTTTCCTAGAAAAATATTCTTTCATGGATACTAGAAAGTGGATGTGGTTGTGTCATAGATGGACCTAGGTCTAATCACCCTCCAAATATTTTTTTGAGTATTGACTCGATCATCAATTTGACAAACGATTAGTAGGCCTAATACTATACACGTGGATAGAAACTCTTGGTGGATATGATTTGGTAGATAAGTTTCCCTTTACAATCAACTATGAAGAATTTATTTCTTATTTACGTTGAGGTATTAGGTTGAGTAGTAATAGATAACTCCTCTTAATGTAACTAAAGAAATTGCAGGCTAATGTGATGATGAAAAATGGTAAATGGTCTTATGTTTGAATCTATTTTTTTGTTAATGATAATAATAATCCCAATTGATGTTAATATTTTCTCACTTATTTTATTTATTTATTTAGTGATGTATGGAATAATAAGGAATAATGTTAACAATGGGTGTGATAGGAATGTAGTAATTTCCACAACGATCAACCCATTATAATGGGAGATGTTCTGATAAAATATTTTAATTATTTCAAACCAAATATCATGAAATATGATTAATAATTAAACCATAGTTAATATATTGAGTTCACCCATGAATTTAATTATGGAGTTATGTGAAAATCATGACAATGAAGGCAATGAAAGAAGGAATATTCCACAACCCATATGTAAAAAAAAGTGGGAAGAAGAAATAAGGGAATTTCCTCAAGGGGGATAAAATATTATTTTATTATGGAAGATGAGGTTCATTGAGAATAAATATATCAATGAAATAATAATATTTCAATTAATATGATTGAAATAAATAGATTTAATTTTAAGGTGCAAAAAATAATTCACTCGCATATGTGTGGGGGACTTAAACATTATCTAATTTAATTCCCTAATCCAAGGAATAACCATTAAGAGGATTATCCCCAACATCCAGAACAAAAGTACAATGAAATTATAATTCTATAACTACTCCAAATGTGGTTCATAATATTTAAGGTACACATTCTAGTTGCTACCAAATTTACCCAATTTGTATGGTGTAAGCAGTCATTGTAGTAAAGCTTGCGTTATCGAATCCATAGAGACCTAAGAAGTAATCTTGAGACACTAAGATTGGATGGAGGTTTGATTTTTCCATGAATTGGACAAATTAGGTTTTAATTGATTGGATTATTTGATATTTTAAAGACATAATTGACTTAAATTTAAAAGAATGAGTTGATCCTTGGTTATCGCGTGGGTGGATCAGATGAATTTCTTTTTAAATTATTTCAATGTCTTAAATTCGAGAGTTTCCTTTAACAAAATACAAATATCCCAAATCATTCACCAATTTTAAGGTTTCACTATCCTAAGGATAATCACCTAGACACATGGAGGATCATATTGATGATCACTCCAAGGTAGAGGATTGTTTTAGCACTTGGGATGTGTATCCTTAAAATTGGTGAATTTAAAGGAGAACGTACATCATTTAATTAAAATATCAAAAATATAATTGATTGAGAATTATTAAATTAAAAAATAACATCCAATTAATCCCCTCGATACTACCTTGGATCAACCCATTATATTATTATCCCTCCATTGATGTTATTATATCAATGAATGTGGGTAGTAGACTTTTGATGGTAGAATTGGAGATGAAGAAAAATAAATAACAATCACTCCACTGTTGTGTGAAGAGTTTCATAAAATATTATGATAAGGAAACCATATCAAAATGATATGTACAAAGAAATACGAAATTATGAAGAATAATATGATGATATTTTATTAATTAAATGAATGTTAATGAAAAAAGTTACATGGGAGAAATTGACAAAATGATTACAAAATGAAATCATGACAATACAATTGAAAGAAAATAAAAACATCAATTAAAAGGAAAATATTAGATGATAATTTCTTTCAATAACATCTCCTTATACAGGAATATTTGGAGCCTTAAATACACCCCCAACAATAAATTCCTTTCTCAATAATTGGGAGTCAAAAGAGTGTGAGAAAATCATGTGAATTTTGACATTTCAAAGGTGTCCATAAATTTCATCCATATTCATCCCCCATTTTTATATATAAATTTGTAACTGAAGGAGGCTGAATCCAGAGGGGTCGTAGAAGAGAAAATTTCTCTTCCATCATTCCTATATTATTGGTAAATATTTTGGGTCATTTGGTGCAGTTGTTTGGATTTTATGATCGAAATGGTGGGACGACTTTATGTGCATTCATATCAGGCCCACCATTTAAATCTCAACTTCAGATCCCTTTATCAAAATGAAGAATTCAGAATTATCTCTGTCCATAGTTTAATAAAATTATCCCTATATTTTTATATTTAATTATAAAAACTTTAAGCTTCATTGGGCTTGGTTTTTGGGCCCCACTTTTGTTTGATGGGCCTTAGGCCCATTATGCTTTCTCTAGAAAATTTCTTCATTCATGCTGAAAAATATCCATCTTCTCCTAGGATTCATCCATCAATCCTAAATGATAAAATATTCCAAACAAGGTTATAAATGATATAACTAAATATTAAATTCAAAAAATGAATATAACTTTCTTTACAAATAGATGATTGATTAGGCCCAAATTTTCATTTTAAATGTGAATTGCACTTAAGATGAGAAAAGAAGATCAATATATATTATGCACTAAAAACAATGTTTATGGACTTCAGAACACATAAATATTAAGATACTAACAATTAATATTATCCAATTATAGTGGATAATCACATTCCCTCAAATCTTACACTATATATGTCTTGTTATAATTTGATTCTAGGAACTATAGTATATTCAAGAAGTTTTCTAGGATCATGAAATTAACACACATGTGATTTTATTATAAAAGAGATATTATAGTGTTATTATTATTGTATTCTATGTTAAATTTTATAAGAATTTGACTTGTGGAGATCTTATTATCCTTCTTTCAGATAATTTTAATGCGATTTAAATAATGGATTAGTTCCATCCACTTAAAGGAAAAATTATCTAGTGTTAGGAAAATACATTTCTTATTAACCCGTAGTATTTTATCAATGAAAGGAAAATAATAAATAACATTTAGATGAAAAATAATAATGTGTATTCTAATATCAAATAATAATATACTCTTTGATTAAATGGTTATAGAAAAAATCAATATTATAGATAAGCATATTCAAAGGAATGTGATATGTTTCCCATTTTTTTAAGGTTGATATTTCTATAAAAATTATACCCTAAGTCATCCTTACAATTTAGATTCCCTTAAACATTTTTATTCAAATGTGGTAATTAATATTTTGAGAATGCAATTTATTTAAGGGGGAATTTAATTCCCTAGGTTTTTAAGAATAATATTTTTTTCCATATACAATATATTAATAATTATATTTTTTTCCTATTTTTTCAAAGGAATTGAAATAGTTTAGGTAAAAATAAATAAAATATATGGATTAAAGTAACTAATTTTTTTTCATTCAAAGTAAAAAATTACAAAAAATCAAATGATAATATTTATCAGACGTCAAGGATAGTTACATCAATTAAAATTAATAAAAAGGGAAAAATAAATTAAAAATAATAATATATTTAAAACCAACATCTCCCAGGGACCATTATATCCTCTTAAAATAAATATTAGTATAATAAAATTTATAATGAGAGATAATGAAATTATGCGAAAAATCATGTTGTTATATCTAAATTGAAAACTGTAACACCCTGATACTTTAGGAAATATTTTTTTTCAAATAAATTTAATTTCTTCAATATCTTACATTACACGTAATATCGAGTTTTAAAAAAACATGAAAAACTGTTAATATTAATTTTTAAACATGGTGATTACTACATATCTAATAAAATTTGTGAAATGAATAAGAATAATCAAGTTTTAATTTTTTTAAATATTTTTATATAATGAACTAATATTGATAAATAAGTACTTAATATTTAGTAAATTTATTATGTTCTTAGAAAATACCTTTTTCTTTAAAAAATGATTTTAATTTCTTTTTGGGAAAAATAATAAAATTAACTTTTTAAAATTTTATAAAATTTATGGAAAAAATAAAACTTTTCGAATATACTTTCCAAATATATCTTTGATTTAATTTTTGACAATTTTCTGAAACAATTAATTTTTCATTGGATATTAAAGATTATTTTTATTAAAATTTCCTTTTGAATAAAGTATTTAGAAGCCCTAATTTTTTTTACTATTTTTATAAAAGTAAAATTCGTAAAATTATATTTTTATAAATCCAATTTAGGTCATTGTAATCATTTTCAAATTGAATTTTTATATTAAAACTTTCTCTTCTAATAAAAACTTTCTCTTTGGAAAATTGCTCTTTCGTCATGTCTGAGGGTTTAATTTTAAATTATATTTTTTCACTTATGTGAATAGAATTTAAAAAGATTAATTAAATATTTTTGAATCATCATAATTCGTATTATTTATTAAGTTCAACTTAATTTTTTTGTCAAAATGAATAGTTAAAACAACAAAAATTAATTATCGTGGTTAAGGTTAAAATAGGTTTTCTATGGTTTAAACTGAAAATAAAAGTAGTATAATGACACATAAACTTGTCAAAAAATACATTTTATAGCCATATTTAAACATTAAAACCTCCATGTTTCTATAATATTCTATTTTTTAGCATTTTCAAATGTGATAATTGTGGGTACTCTTTATTCTTTCCTAAAATTACATGTCTCTCCTCTCCCTCACTAATAAAAGCCCACCCCATATACTCCTCTCTTAACACTTCAATATTCCATTTTTTCAGCCAATACTTACCCAAATATCTTCCTTAATTTTTTATTAGGAACCCCTTATAGTAATTATTTAGTTATAAACCTAAATAGGTTCTCCAAAGAAGAGGTAAAATTCTTAAACTTATGTTTTTGATTTATTTCTTCTTCAACCTCCTTCAAATACTATTTAAACATGATGATATAATAAAACAATTATCTCAAATATACTAATATTTTTTATGTTAATTAAATGACTTAAATCCATATCCTCTTCCATCAAGAGGGAAAAAAATCATCAATCGTGTGTAAGGTGGTCTACCGCCTCACGAACCGATGTAGTCTGTTTTTCTTCACCACCTCTCACAGAGACATATAACAATGTATTTATCATATTAATAATATATTTATGGAATAATTTTACTTTTGAAATTATAATATTATATAAAACTTATAGAGATCTAGTCTTCATTTACATAAACATTACATCACTTTTTCAGAATACTTAAAACATTACAAAAATGGATACCCAAAGATTGTGTTTGTATAGTTCCTTTAGGAAAATGAAAACATAAAAAGTAGTACATAAGTGAGATAAATTATCTCCCACTAGGTTATTTATGATTATAACCCTTATTATACACCTCATACATAATACATATATTCCCAACCAGTGGAAGGAAACATAAAAAGGGGTGAGCTCAAATGCTTGGTAAGGGGAAAAAAGGGAGAGATGTAAGAATAAAAATCGGTATAAGGGTATGAGAATATGATAAAAATATTATAATATTATACACTATATATCAAATATCATAAATATGAATCATGGAATAAATCATGGAAGTTCATCAGTCATGAATCATAAGGAAATAAATAACATAAGTGATGAAATATTACATAGGAATAAAATATGGAATTGTGGAAAACACATAATCATATATATGATTTTTATATTAGTCAAGGAATCACTGACATGTCAATCTTGGTAGTATGGGTTCACTCCCCATACCATCTTGGTAGTCATGATTCACTCCCATGGTCATCTTAGTAGCATTATCTCACTACTCTTACCATCTTGGTAGTCATGGTTCACTTTCATAAACATCTTAGTAGTCAAGGATTACTCCCAAGACCATATTAGTTTATCTTATGAGATATAAATCTTTTCCCAATTAATTGGAGGGTGATATAGGTCCCACCCATCTCTTAGTGAAATCATACATATGTTACCAAAAGATCATTAAAAATTATATTAAAACCCATGAAATGAAATGAGTATCATAAAAATGTAATCTTATCATAACCAGTTGAAAAAGTTATAGGTTTCATAATCAAGTCATCAATATAATAACCCAAGAAAATAATTAGGTTTCAAAAGAATATACCTCCTGAAAGAGAAATGGTTTTCATAAAACATCATTTCGTAAAAACATAATTCATTTAGATAAAGAATATAAATGGAAAAAATTGAATCATTTTCCTATAATGGCACGAGTAACACCAGTATATGTTATCCTTGATGGTAAATAATTTTTAAATATATTTTAAAAACCATTTATAGAATAAAATATCATTTATTATTTGAAAATTCCTGTTTAAAACATAATTTTTTTGGAAAAGAACATTCTTTTAAAATACCTTGAAAACATATAAACAATAATTGAAATTTTTTTGAAACCCTTTTTCATTTAAAAATGATAAAAAAATATTTAAAAAATTTTGAAAACCATTTCTTTGAATATATTTAAAAACTTATAAATAAATCTTTAAAACACTTTGAAAACCATTTTCCTTGAAAATTTATAAAATAATCTTGATTTTTTTTGAAAATAATTTCATTGAAAATACTTTAAAAACTTATAAATTAGGCTTGAAAACGTTTTTAAAAAAAAATTGCTTGAAAATATATAAAATAATATTAAAAACTTTTTAAAAACTCATTCCTTGAAATACAATTTGAATAATTATTAATAAATCCTGAAAACATTTTTTAAATGATTTCTTTGAAAATTAATTTCAAAAATACTTTCTTAAAAATTGACCTTTTAGACATGTAATAAAAGATTCATATAAATGATAGTGGATAAATCTGTACATATCATATAAGGTAAAAAAGAACATTACTTTTTCATGATAAAAACGACAAAAAAATTCTCTATTAAAAAAGTAACAAGAATATTTATTTTAAAAAATTGGTAAAAAAAGAAGGTAAAGATTTATTTTAAATATTATAGTAGGATAGTATTATATTATTCTAAATCCTTTTTATAAAACATGTTTTTTAAGGGACATAGATTTCTGACCAAAGAGAAGATAAAGTCAGGATTTCTTAAAAACACTTTCTTAACTATATAATGTACAAAAGAGTGAAAAAATGGTACCAATACATGAATATATCATGAATAACCAGATGAGAATAAAATTAATGAGTGTTCTTGAGATATGGATCATAATATTTTCATTAACGAAAATGTTATCATAAACAATATCGATAAATAGTGAGATTGTTTCAATAAACTCTTACCCCATGGTAACATTGAATCATACTGACCATGTAGAAAAATGAAATTTCATAGAGAATTAAAATATAATGAATATATATATATATATTAATGTAATAACATTTCAATGGTTTTTTCTGAAATTCATATAAAAATATAGGTTTATATCATGGCATGTGTCTCAAAGAAGACAAATTGAGATAAAATTACACTACCGATTTGGTAACTTTTGAAACATAAAACCCATGATAAAAATATCATAAATTTTTTTATGTAAATACCCATATATTTTAGTAAAATATTCATATAATACATTAATGTGAATTATAGACACCGCAAAAAATAATTGATCATTGAATAAGGCAATTATCACACTGAAATAAAGAGTGAGATGAAATTATCCTGCCTTGTGTCATGACTCTCGTCACAGCCATACAAAATTCATGTATAGTTAATATAATTTTATTATAAATCTATCAAATAACCATATCAATATATATAATACCATATATGGTTTTATTGTGACATTATATTACCCATTTTTTAATAATTCTATGTTAAGATTTTAGTTCGGGTAATATCTATTTTGTTCATCAGATGTATCTTAGTTTGTTATATCCTTAGTCCTTATACTTATATCATGATTTAAAGAATTTTAAAAATGATATGGATATAATTATATTAATTATATTTTTATTATAATAATATACATAATATAGAATTATGAAATGGAATACACGGTTCAGGGAGACTGTCAACCGTACGTACGCACAAATGTTGTTTCTATTTTATTATCATGTTGATAGAAAGAAATAATATGAAATATATTTATATATGTATATAATATCATTTAATTATAAATATAATTTCATATATATAATATAATTTCACTAAACATGTCTTTAATACATTATATGTAGTGTGTGAATGAATCACTTTGCTTTGAGGGGGCGGTAGTTCACACTTCCTCAAACAAGATTATCGTATTTACTCCAAATGGAAAGTATAATGATATATGTTGTAGAAGAAATAAATAAGCTAAGAGACATAATAAATATAATATATAACATATATAAATATATTTTCTATCATAATGTCCACCATTAGTGTCGATAAAGTAAAAATGAGTGATCATCGTTTCATGAGGTGGAAGTTCATCATACACGTAAATAGTATATTTGTTACCCATTATATTGAAGTGTGTGTAAGTTTAGGTAGAAAAATTATCATAAAAAATAATATTAAATTTAGGATAATTGTTTATTATACATTCATGGAATAATAATACTTTAGGGGTGTAGAATGTAAATAACATAAAAGAACATGAGAATGAATGTTACCTCTTATCTGGGTGACTCCTTTTGGTTTTCACCAAAGGGATTCCTTGGATTGATTTCTACCTAAGCGGGGGATCCTATGATGAGGGGAGGAATTTTGAAGAGATATTTTGGTAGATATTTTTTAATCCAATGTGTCTTGTTAGGTGCGAGGGAGTGGGAAGATAGGAGGACTTTTTATAGTGGAGGATGACTGACACCCTTGTAAATTTTGGGAAAGGGAATTCCACCCACATTGTTTCGATAGAAAGTGGATATAATAATGGTAAACAGTTAATACATGTGATTATAAGATAAAGATATGTCCATAAAATGTATTTTTAATAAGTTTAATTGTCATTTAGGTCCTTAAGTTTAATATTTAGTCCTTATTTAAGCTTCATTTTACTTTAATTAATGTAATTAATTTTAATTACTTCCAATAATAATTTTGTAAAAAACCAAGGTTAACTTATTATAAATTATAAATTATTATGATTATAAATATAGAATCCATTTTTAAAAAATTATAATCATATAAGTGGAAGAAATTAATTTAAATTTAATCCTGTTGATGGGACGACACTACTAATTCTTAAAGTAAAAAATCCAAAATCTTGTTATGTTTTTATAGTCAATATAAAATTGAAATTGATTCCAATGAACTAAATTGGATTAATTGATACAAAATTTATCAAATTTAACTTTAAACCCATTTTAAATTTATTTTATCCTTGTAAATAAATTAGATGAAAAATAAGTTTTGAGCTAAAATTCAGTATTTCTAAATATTCATTAAAAATGAAACCTTACAAGAAAATTCCAAAAATTTACCCTAACATAATATTTATTTCATATTTAAAATATGAAATTTATTTCAATATATATAATCTATAAAATTTCCAAAAATTGTATTTTAAATAGGGTTTCCATTAAAAGGTTGTAAAAATGCCTTAATAAGAAATATAATATTGTATGTATAAAATTGGGGTTTTTTATATTTAGCCTACAAAATATATTGTATGAATATCAAAAAAATTTAATTTAATATAATATATATATATCTCATTAATATCACTCACTAAATATAATTAATTCAATGTATTAGGGTAAAATCTCTTTCTGGGTATGATAATATTTTCCTTTATATTCAATCGGATTTCTTATTCATTTATAATTAATTTGTAACCAATGAATTACTTTTATATTTTTTAAACCATATATTTTGATAATTTAGTTAACCCTTTTAATAACCAGTAATTTCAAAACTAGGTTATATTAAATAATATATCGTTATTCGGTAAAACTCAGTCTTGCGTGTTATATAAGCCATCGAGGAAAGTCGTTGTTGTATGTAACACAATCTAGGCTCAATGTTTCAAGTAGGGAAAGCTAAAAATTATATTCCGTATAGTGCACACATAACTTTTTTGTTCATATAATTCAATCCAAACATAGTTATTTAATATAAAATAAACTATTTTTAGTGTTCTGTGAAATTAAAAATATCAAAAAGTTTAATTAATTTGAAAAAATATATGTCGCAAAATATCAGGGTGTTATATTCTACCCCCCTTAAAATTAATTTCACCCTAGAAATTAATCTAGAATATCAAAGGTTTAATAATTGAATGTTTCATTCATATAAAATCACATCACAAAAATAAATACTAAAAATTCCCTTAAAAATGGAAAGATAGAACCATAACGGTTTCCCAAAGTAACATATGACTTGGTTTCCTAAAAGGAGAACATAGTTTGGGAATGAATATTGGACATGGAGGAAAGGTAAAAATATTTATAGGGAGTGATTTATTTCATCAATCAAAAACAATTGAATAATAAAAAAAATTATGGACTCAAAGTCATAAATCTTTGATGATTTAAAAGGTCATCAGTTCAATAAAAAATAAGGTATTAGGATAACATAATTTTTTATCATTATCCTATCATTGATTAATTATTTTATTGACCAAGAATATAAGGAAATATACTTACTTGATATATTTTTATAAAAAAATTATTATTTGGTTATTATTTCATCGGTTTTTAATTAATCCATTACTTCTAGAAATTAATGTCCAGAAATTAAATTTAATTCCCAAAGTACTAAAATAAAATTTTAAAAGATCTTAATTCCCATAAAATAATTAAAAGTATAACTATTTGTATTTTACTATTCATTAAAATTCATATAGTTTATACATTAATCTATAAAAATAAAAATTAAATCTACTATTTCATCATTAATATTTTTTCATCAAAAAATAATTACACATTAACTAGAACATTGCGTAGGCCATTGGTAGGAGTGAAACCCTTATCGTCCTTCGGTCATGGGTTCAAGACCTGTGGCATTGCCAAACATGATTGCTTGTCACCCAACATACATGATTTAATTTTCAAAAACCACACTAAAATAATTTCCAAAATATGATATAAATCATTTAAATAAGGTTAGTCACTGAATATCCTTTTAACCATAGTTTTCAATACAAAATCACTACATAAATTCTTCATATTAAGTTTAACTTAAACTTTACATAATTGATTAGACTTATAACACATCCAAAGTTAAAAATACAAAATTTATAAATAAATTCACCAAATTGTCTTTACATTGATCCCCCATATATCACAAAGTAGATCTTTCTTGTAACATTCCAAACATGTCAATACCCTCATCATATATTATCTTACAACATGGTAATAACCTAAATTACCATAAATAATTTTAGAAAATAGAAATTGTTAATTTTTCCAAATATTTATGGATATATTCCTTAAATCCAAGAAGTTTTAAACTTCATCCATATTGACATAGACCACTTTTTCAAAAAATCAATAATCAGATCTAGGATAATCAGTGCTATACAGTTTACTTATCCAAATGAATCATCTCTTTATCAAAGATAAACGCAATTGTCTCAATATCTTGGTCACATTAATGGTTAAATTGCATTACTATTAATATCAATTTTATAAGGCCTCATCACCATTAAACATATATTTTTAAATACCTAATGAAAACTTATAATGAAAACACTTATATATTTCATGATTTGAATAACATAGTATTTGAATTTCAAATCATAAATACTTAATTCATCTAAATTAATTCTTAAACCATTAATGATGATTCATAAAAATATTCCTTAATACATATTTCCAAGAATACGAAATAAAAATAATTTCGTAAGGTTCCTTAACCTGAAACAAATCATTCTTAATATTTTTAATGCAAACAATACTATAAGAACATCACATTCCTTTCACATATCATTCTTGGTCTCTTTATCATTCGAAGTATAACCAATACTCATAACTCCTTCCTAATTCCATTTATGATATCTTCATTTGGGAAATAGATTTTCATAATTCATATAATTTATAAATCTGAAACATTCAATGTTAACCATGTTCCTTCTAGTTATATCTATTGATTAAAACCAAAAAGCATAGGGAAGGAAACACATATCATGGAAAGAAACCGCATAATCCTGAAAAATTATTTATATTATGTATAAATCATCAAACATTAATTAATCTATGACACCCTAGAATTATCTTAGGTTATTTATATGCAACTTCCATTTAAATCATTCGTGTTGGTTTGTGAATAGTTTTTGAATTCCCAAAGTATATCCCTTGAGAGTGTCAATCCAGTTGTGCAGTAAGGAGTGTTATTGTGTACCATATTTTCTAAAGTCAGGACCAGAACAACTTGTTGGAGTATTTACTCTTATGTACATATGGTCTAGATCCACATCAACTTGTAGTATGTAGACAATGATGCATTTATATGAAATCATTTACTATATCCTTTACTAAAATTCCAATTCATTTTCCTATACTTTTTCCTATCCTTCTACTTATCCCTAGACATTTCTTTAGGATTATCACTTATTATTTCTCTTCCTACCTTACAAAGGTTAACAAAATCTTTCCTATTATAATAACTGTAGAGACCTAGTATTGTGGTATATATACATTACATCATATTTTTAGAATACTTAAAACATTACAAAAATGGATGCCTAAAGACTATATTAGTTTAGTGGCTTCGAAAACAAGGAAACATAAACACTTGTACAAAAGTGAGATATATTATCCCCCACTTGATTATTCGTAACTATCACCCTTCTTAGACACATCATAATTTATAAAAATCTTCATGACTTGTAGAAGAAAATATAAAAAGGGGTGATATCAGATTCTTAGTAAGGGTAAAAATGGGAGACATGTAAGCAAAAACATTAGAATATGGGTATGATAATGTGATAAAAACATTATAATATCATACCATACTTATCAAAGAATATAAAAATGAATCATGGAATAAATTTTGGTATTCAATAAGACATGAATCAAAAGAAAATAAATTACATATGTCATTAAATAATGACATAGGAATAAAACGTGAAATTGTAGAAAACACATAATAATATAATATAATTTCTATAGTAGTCTAGGAATTTCTTTCAAGGACATCTTGGTAGTATGGGTTCACTCCCCATACCATATTGGTAGTCATGGTTTACTACCATGGCCATCGTAGAAGCATGAGTTCACTCATCTTACCATCATGGTAGTCATGGTTCACCCCCATCACCATATTAGTAGTAATGTTTTACTCTCTAGACCATCATAGTCCATATCATGAGATATAAATATTTACCTAATGCATTGGAGGGAGATATTGGCCCCACCCATCATATGGTGAAATCATACATACATGTGCCACAATGTCATTAAAAATTATATCATAACACATGAAATGAAATGGGTATCATAAAATTGTAATTGTATCATAACCTTTGGGAAAAGATATAGGTTTCATTAATATTTCATCATAAGAGTAATTCATTAAAAAAAGAGGGTTTTAAAAGAACATAACCCATAAAATAGAAAATAGTTTCACAAAACATCATAACCTATAAAAATATTCCATTTAGAGAAATAATATCAATGGAATATTTGAATCATTTCCCTAGAAAGGCTTAAGTAACACAAACAGATTTCATCTTATATGGGAAATAATTTTTAAATATCTTTTAAAAAACATTTCTTGAGTAAAATATACTTTATTCTTTAAAAAAGGCTCTTTAAAACATAAAACATTTTGAAAACCATTTATTTGAAAATTCATTTAAAACATATAAATAAGGCTTCAAAATGTTTTGAGAACCATTTTCTTTGAAAACTTATAAAATAATTTTGAAGAGGTTCTGAATATATTTTCAATGAAAATATTTTGAAAACATATAAATAAGGCTTGGAAATGTTTTTTAAAAAATTACTTGAATACTTATATAAGAATATTAAAAACATTTTAAAAACAAATTTCCTTGAAAACATATAAAATAATATTAACAACCTTTAAAAAAACATTCTTTGAAAAATACTTTGAAAACATATAAAGAAAAATAGAATAAATTTTGGAAACCATTTCATTGAAAATTAATTTCAAAAATATTTTCTTAAAAAATAACTTTTTTAATATTTAAAGGAATATTCATATAAATAACGGCGTTTAAATTTGTACATGTCATGTGAGGTAAAAAAAAATTCACTGTAAAAAGGATAGAAAAAATTATTTGTTAAGAAAGAGAAAATAATATTCCTTTGAAAAAATTAGTAAAATAAAAAAGGGTAAAAATATATTTTAAATATTATAGCAGGATATTCTAATATTATGGAAACCATTTTTAAAAAACATGGTTTTAAAAGGACACATGTTTCTGATTGAAGAGTGCGTAAAGTCATGCTTTCTTAAAAACACATTCTTGGTTATGTTTATACTAAAGAGTGGGAAAATGGTACCAATAAATGAATATATCATGAATAAATGAAGTATAAGAAAATTCATGAGTGTTATTGAGAGATTATTCATAATTTTTTCATTAATGAAAATATGATTATAAACAATCTTGATAAATTTGGAGATTGTTTTAAAAAAATCTTACCATATGGTAACATTGAATAATACTCCCCATGTATGAAAATAAACATACTTGGAGATTTAAAATATAATTAAATTAAGTAGATTCATTTTTTAACATTTCAAATGTATTTTATACACTTCATATAAAAATATAAGTTTATATCATGGCATTTGTCTCAATAAAGGAAAATTGAGACAAAATTACATTACCGATTTGGTAAATTTTGAAACTTAAACCCCATGATAGATATATTCTAAAATGGTTATGAAAATACCCATATATTTATGTATAATAGTCATATAATACATTCATTGGCAGTATATATACCACACAAAATAAGTGAGTGGTGAATAGGGCATGTATCTCATGGAAGTAAAGAGTGAGATGAAATTCCCTTACATTGTGTCTTGAATCTCATCGTACTCGTACAATCATCCTATATAATAAATATATGTTTTTTATAAATATATCACATAACCATATTATTATTATTATATATATATATATAATACCATATATGTTTTTATTATGATATTATATTACCCACTTGTTAAAAATTCTATGTTAAGGATTCACTTTGGGTAATATTCTATTTGTTCTTCTCATGTGTTCTCATTTGTTATATATTTTGTCCTTACACTTATATCATGATTTAAATAATTTAAAAAATTATATAAGTATCATTTATATTTATTATATTTTTATAATAATAATTTATATAATAAATAATAATGAAATTGAAAATACCATTCATGGAGACGGTAGGTCGTTCGAACGAATGAACGTTGTTTCTGATTTATTGTCATATTGAAAGAAAGCAGTAAACTTAAATATATGTATATATGTATATAATATCATTAAAGTATCATTATAATGTCATATATGTAATATAATTTCACTAAACACATCCTTAATGTATTCCATGTAGTGTGGGAATGAATCACATCGCTTTGAGGGGCGGTAGTCCACACTTCCTCAAAAAAAAATTTAATATTTACACCACATGGAAAGTATAAATATATGTGTTATAAAGGAATTAATGAATATTAGAGACAAAATAAATATAATATATAAAATAAATTCAATCATAATTTCCACCATGAGATGAGGTAAAGGAAAAATGAACAATCATTGTTTCGTGAGGCAGTAGTTAATCATACATGTAAACAGTATGTTCGTTACCCATTAGATGAAAGTGTGTGTATGTGTAGGTCAAACAATTAGTGTAAAAAAAATATGAATATATTTAGGATAATTTTTTTATACATTCATTTAATAATAATATTTTAGGGTGTGGATAAGGTAAATAACATAAACAAACTTAAGGAAGAATGTTACCTCTTATTCGGGTAACTCCTTTTGGTTTCCGCCAAAGGGATTCCTTGGATTGATTTCTACCCAATGGGGTTCTTCTAGGATTAGGGGAAGAATTTTGAGGAGCTATTTAGGAAAATATTGGTTGAGAAAAAGTGGCTTGAGGGGTGTGAGGAAGTGGGCGGAGAGGTGTCCTTTTATCGTGGAGCAGGAGTGACACTTTTGTAAATTTTGGGAATGGAAATTCTAACCGTGTTATTCTAAAGATAATTGGATCCAATATTGGTAAAAAATATATAAAATTTACTATATGGTATAAATATTTCCATAAAATTTATTTTTTACAAGTTTATAGGTCATTTTGTCCCATAATTTTATAGTTTAGTCCTTAGTTAAGATTAATTTTACCATAATAGATGTAATTAAGTTTAAATACATTCACAAATATTTTTGGTAAAAAACTAATTTAAACTTATTAGAAATTATAAATTATTATGATTCCAAATATGGAATCTATTTTTCCATGTTCAAATCACTTAAGTGGTAGAAATCAATTTAAATTTAATCCATCTGACGGGGTGACACTGTGGGGTTTTAAAGTAAAAACATCCATAAGTCTGGTATGTTTTATAGTAAATATAAAAGTGAAATTGATTCCAATGACCTAAATTGGATTAATTTATAAAAATTTGATCTCATTAAACAATAAAAAAAATTAAATTTATTTTATCCTAATAAATAAATTAGATGAAAAATTAGTTTTGACCTAAAATTCATTATTTTTAACTATTCATTAAAAAATGACACCTTAAAGAAAATTACCAAAAATTTATCATAACCTAATTTTTATGTTTTAAATTAAATATTTTATTTTATTTTGATATATATAATATATAAAAGTTCTAAAAATTTGATTTAAAATAGGTTCACCGAAAAAATTTGGTAAAAATTCTTTAATAAGAAATATATTATTTATGCATAAAATTGGGTTTGTTTTAAATTTAAGACTATCAAATAAATTGGATAATATAAAAAATATATTGTTGAATATATAATATTTATATCAAATTAATATCACTCACTAATTTTAATTAATTTAAATTATTAGAGTAAAACGGATGTGTGGGTATAATAATAGTTTCCTTTATATTCAATCGGTTTTCATATTCATTTATAATTAATTTATAACCAATGAATTCATTTTATATTTGTGTAAAACATATAATTTAATAATTTATTTAAAAATTTTCATATGTTAGTTATCCATTTTCAAAACTACTGCTTTAAAAAATAGGTTATGTTAAATAATATATCGTTATTCGGTAAAACTCAGTATTTCTTGTTATGCAACCCATCAAGGAAATTGATTATTGAGTGTAATTCACGTTTAAATCAGTGTTCCGTGTAGATAATTCTAGAATTTATGTTTCATGTAGTGCACTATTAAATTCATTTTACATATAATGCAAGAAAAACATAGTACTTTAATATAAAATAAACTATTTTTAGTGTTGTGTGAAATGAAAAATATAAAAAGGATTAAATTGATACAGAAAAAATATTTCACAAAATATAGGGGTGTTATAAGGACCCAGCCTTAAACATTTACATAATATTGAATTAATCTAATAATTTAAATTGAGTATCTTTTCAGGTTTATAGTTTTAGAGAATTAGGACATAACTATTACAACTCAAAAGATTACAAGGTTGACACTTCTACACAGTATCAATTTTTTAATAAAATAAAAACTCTTGAAAAAAAGAGTCATCTCTAGTTCCATGTTTTAGACAGCATGACTTTTCCCTGATCCCATCCTTGGCCCTATTCATCTTCAAGTCCTGTGAAAACATTTCAAAACTTGGGATGAGTATAAAAATATCAGTAAGGGTTTTAAAACAAGTAATGAAAACATTTTTTCATAAATACATACAAAACATGAAATCCTTTACTTACCTCATGTCCTACATGACTCGATCATTCTTTGATATATTGAATAGTAAAATAAAGTTAATTTATACTTTTTTAATAACATTTTTCAAGTTTATTATTCCTTTTATATCACTTATTACCATGTTATAGACATTATGTAATCATTTAAGTTAATAACGTTTGTTTTGTCAATATTTGGTATGTGAGTCAAAAATGAACACCTTTTATTTACAAGTTATCCATGTGGTCAATATTCCATTATATCCATAATTAAATTCATGATTTAGATATCATATATATCATATATATCCAGTATATACATGTATTTACATAACATTTGGAGGTAAGAAATGAAATGCACCGTTCCTTGAGATGGTAAGTCGTACGTACGCATGAACACTACTTTCATTTCTATTTCTTTTTTTAATGGAATTAAAACATAATTATACATAGGTATATTATAATTACAGTATAATATCATATATAATATCATTAAATCTATCCTTTATACATCCCACATAAGGCATTGACGGGTCATATCACATTTAGGGGGCGGTAGACTGCACTTCCTCAAATGAGATTATCGTATTTACCCACTATGGAAACCATAATGGCTTGAAATAATTGGGAAGTATAGTAGAATAAAGAAATAATAAACAAAAATTATATCATATATAAATACAGTATCGTTATAATGGCCACCATGAGCGGCGGTTGGAGAAAATCGAACAATCATCGTTTCGTGAGGCGTTAGTTTTCCATCCACAGAAACATTATGTTCTTCATTCATTAGATGGAGGTGTGTGTATGTGTGGTTCACATAATTCTCATAAAAACATGCTAGTATATTTAGGATACTGGTTTTGTTATAAAATAAAGAAATAAAATGGGTTTAGGGGTTGGAGAAGTAAAATAAAAGAAAACATTTTAAGAGAAACTGTTACCTTTAATTTGGGTAACTCCCTTTGGTTTGAACCAAGGGACTTCTTGAAGTGAATTCTGACTAAGGTAAGGCTTCTAAGAGAAGGAGAGGGATGTAGGGAGATTAATTGGGTGGATTTTGGATGAGACAAATGGCTTGAGAGGTGTGAGTAATTGGTCATAAATGGACTCTTTTTATAAGGGAGAGGAGGGGCTCTTTTGGAAAGTGTGAAAATATTATTTTATTATATAATGATATTCGGTTTCTAATGGTCCAAAAATCATTATAGATGAAGATAAGATGACTCATATTAAAAATGAAATAATCCATTCATAATTGGACATGTTTTGTATAATATGATAATAATTATAATCTTATTTATTTAAATCATTTATTAATGAGGTAAATACTGCATCGTTATTGTGTCATAAATAATTTAACTTTTTTGATGTCTAAATTTTTTTAAAAAAACCATGATATAGGATATATTTTTCTCTTTCCAATTAATTTTTATAGTTGAAATGATAATTTATATAACACCATATAAAAATTAATTACTGAAAATTTTTGGTTAGTGTCAATTTTTTCTTTACAATAAATTAATTAATCTAAAGTGTCATTGTCTTTCATAAGTGGCTCCATGGGGTCCCAAAATCGACCCAAGGATGCCCATTGCTGGACACTACTCATTGAATAAGGGTTGGAGGAGTGTTAAGGTAATTTTAAATTATTATAATATTCTTTTAACCTTGAATTACCTTATTTACCTTTAACTACGATAAATAAAAGTCAAAAGTAACTATTCACCAAAAATTATTTTCATCTTAATGAACCACATTTTACTACATGATAATAACCATGTATGTATTATTTTTGAAATTCAATCCTCCAAAGTGGTAAATTTTCATTTAAATGAAAAATTCAGTTTTTTTAACTACCACTAAATGGTTTCACTATTCATCAAAATTGATGTTTTTCAGAAAAATAAAAAAAATTCAGCCTAAGATATATTTGATATTAGAAATTCAAAAATTATGTTTATTTTTTAAAATTGAAAACATAAAAGTTTCATAAATTAATTTTAATAATAATTCCCATTGTTAAAACAAATTGCATGTTTTTATGAAACAATAATTATCAAAAGATTGACACTTGTTTATGTCCAATTTCAAAGTGAAATTATTTCCAATGAACAAAATTGGATTAAATGGTAAAATATATTCTAATTTCACATTAAAACCAATTAAAAAGATAATGTAACCCTATAAATAAATAAGATTAAAAGGAACCTTTGAATTAAAATACAATATTCTTCACTATTCATTAAAAATGAACATTATCAGAAAAATTAAAAAAATTTACACAAAGTAAATTTTGATGTCCCCATTATAAATAATGACTTTATTTAGTCATATAGAATGTATTAAAATGACAAAAACTTGATTTAAAAAGGGTTCGCCATTAAAAGGTGATAAATCGGCCTTTTAATGTAAATTATGCTTAAAATTAGATTCATTCATAATTTAAGCCTCTAAAATTTATTAGATAAATGTAAATACATTTAATAAACATGTATAATCGTATTTTAGTTAGTTTCGTCCATTCCGTCCAATACAATGGTTAAGAGTAAACTACCATTTAAAATAATAATATTATATTATTAGTGTGCAATATAAGATTTCAAAGAAACCTGTTGTTGCGTATTGGGTACGCTATCGAACATAGAAAAACCTTTAAAGTAAATATAATATTTAATTAAAAAATATTAATTGGTATGAAAATATCTTATTCTTCATTTACTTGGGATGTTACATCCTTCCCCCTTTTGGAAATTGCGTCCTCGCAGTTTTTATTCACTTATCAATACTACTGGGGGTATTTATCCCTCATAGCATTTTCATATTCCCACATTGCCTATTCAACCATCTGGTTTTTTCACAAAACCTTTACCTGGTGAATTACCTTATTCCGCAACACTTTCTCTCTACAGTCAAGAATCTGGACTGGTTGTTCTTCATAAGAGAGAATCTCTTCCAACTGAACTACCTCTGGGCTCAAAACATGATATGGATCTGGTATATACTTTTTCAACATCGAAAAATGGAAAACATTGCGTACCTATGATAAACATGGAGGTAAAGCCACTCTGTATGCAACTAATCCAACTTTCTCTAAAATTTCATAATGTTTAATGAACCTCGGACTCAACTTTCCCTTCTTACCAAAACGCATCACACTTTTCCATGGACAAACTTTGAGAAAGGAATGATCACCTACCTCAAAAGAAAGACCCTTCCTCTGGTTATCAGCATAACTTTTCTTTCTGCTCTGAGCCGTTCTCACGTGCTTCTGAATCAAATGAACTTTTTCTACCATATCTTCTACCAATTCTGGTCCCATCAGCTTCCTCTCACCTACTTCATCCCAAAAGGCTAGAGTTCGACAATGTTTTCCATATAATGCCTCAAATGGAGCCATCTGTATACTAGAATGAAAACTGTTATTATATGAAAATTCAACCAAAGAAATACGTTGGTCCCAATATCCTTGGTAATCCATCGAGCAAGAACATAGTATATCCTACAATGTCTTAATTTTTCGTTCTGATTGCTCATCTGATTGGGGGTGAAAAGATGTACTAAAATTTAATTCAATACCCAACGACTTCTGAAGGCCTTTCCAAAATTTAGAAGTAAACTTGGGATCACGATCAGATACAATAGAGAGTGGAACTCCATGAAACCTGACTATCTCTTTAACATACAACTGAGCAAGTTGATATAAAGACATCGTATCTCGAATAGGAAAGAAATGAGCAGATTTAGTCAATCAATCAACTATAACCAAGATTGAATTATTACCTCAAGATGTCTTTGGTAATCCCACAACGAATTCCATGGATATATTTTCCCTTTTCCACTCTGGCACCGGAAGAGGCTGAACCATTCCTTTCGGTAACTACCACTCTGCATTAGCCTGCTAACAAGTCAGACACTTCATATTAAAATCAGCAATATCTCTTTTCATTCCATCCCATCGGTAATACTCACGGAGATCTCTGTACATCTTAGTACTGCCAGGATGAACAGAAAATGGAGAACTATGTGATTCACATAACAACTCATTCTTCAATTGTGAATCACAAGGTACACATAATCTCTTCCCAAACCTCAATACACAATCATTATCAAGATTAAAATCAGGTGACTTACCCTTCTGAACCAACTCTAAATTTTTCTGCAACTCACTATCTTCTTTCTATGCTTTCTTTATTCTATCTGATAGAGATGATCTCACTGAAACATGATACAAAATAGAATAATTTCCTGCAACAACAATTCTATGCCAAAGTTCATCAAATCAAAAACCAAAGGATCTCGTTCCAAACATAACATGGTTAATGAGACATTACTTTTTCGACTCAAAGCATTAGACACTTTATTTTCTTTTCCCAGATGGTAATGGATCGTTCCATCATAATCCTTCATTAATTCCAACCATATCCTCTCTCTCATGTTCAATTAATTTTGAGTGAATATATACTTCAAAATTTTGTGATCAGTATATATTTCACACTTCACTCCATACAAATGATGCCTCAAAATTTTTTAAGCAAAAACAACAGCAGCTAATTCCAAATCAGGTGTAGGGTAATTTAACTCATGTGGTTTCAACTGACATGAAGCATAAGAAATTACCTGATCATTTTTCATTAGGACACAACCCATTCTTTTCAACGAAGAATCATTGTAGATAACAAACTCACCATTTCTTTAAGACAGTGCCAAAACTGGATCATTCACCAATCTTCTTTTAAATTTATGAAAACAATCATCACATTCTTTTGTCCAGATGAACTTAACACCTTTTCGAGTTAACTTCGTCATTGGACTAGATAACCGTGAAAAATTTCCAACAAAACTCTAGTAATAACCTTCCAAACCAAGAAAACTATGAATCTCAGTCATATTTGTGTGTCATGGCCATTCTTTAACAACTTTGGTTTTATCAGGATCAACAGTTATGTAATTTTTTGAAACAATGTGACCAAGGAATGAAAATTTTTGCAACCAAAACTCACACTTGCAGAATTTCCCATAATGTTTCTTTTCTTTTAAGGTTTGCAGAACAATACTTAAATGAATTTCATGTTCCTCCTTACTTTTGGAATAAACCAAAATATCATCAATGAACACAACCACAAACTTATCCAAGAACTCGCAAAAAATTATATTCATAAGATCCATGAATACAGGAGGGGCATTGGTTAAACCAAAAGGCATAACTAAAAATTCATAATAGCCATATCTAGTACGAAACGCGGTATTCAGAATGTCTTCTTCCTTTACTTTCAACTGATGGTACCCTATCCTCAAATCAATCTTCAAAAAATATTGAGTTCCCTGTATCTGATAAAAAAAATCATCGATACGAGGTAAAGGATAATTATTCTTAATAGTGATGTTATTCAATGCTCTATAATCAAGGAAAATTCTCATTGAACCATCTTTCTTTTTAACAAAAAATACAGGGGCACCACATGGTGATGTGCTAGGTCGTATGAAACCTTTATCTAATAACTCATGAAATTTCTTCTTTAACTCTAAAAGTTAAATTTGAGCCATTCGATAAGGGGGTTTCAAAATTGGCTTAGAATCAAGAACTAAGTCAATAGTAAATGCAACTTCTTAATCATGTATAATACCAGGAAAATCATCAAGAAAAACATCAACGTACTCATTTACCACTGGCACATCATTATTCTGAACAGGTCCTTCGATTTCAACAAAATGTGCAAGGTAACATTCATTTACATTTTTTACTAGTTTCTCAGATTTTTGATATGTTATCAAATTTTAGGGTTCATTATTGTACACAAACTGGAAATCATTCTGAAAAGAAACCTCTTTAGCTCTACAGTCAATCTTAGAATGATAAACTGAAAGTCAATCCATACAAAAAAAATTAAACACTACTAGAGGAAAAACAATAAGGTTTACAGGTAGATTCTTTCCACACACAAGGACAGGAAGGTTCTTATGTTTTCTTTTTGTCTCAACATTTCCTCCAGGTATTCGTACCATTAGTTACGTATTCATATCTTGAGTTGAAATTCCCAATTTACCAGAAAACTTATAAGAAATGAAAGAGTGTGTAGACCCTGAATGAAACAACACATTGGAATAATATGAACAAACAAACAGTGTACCTGATACAACTTCATTTGATGGCCCAACATCTGCTGAAGTTGTTGAAAAAGATTGCACCACCCCTTTCTTCTTGTAGTCTGGCTAGTTTCCCTCAGTTGAGTTCTTTGTTGGACACTCATTTTCATAATGACCCATTTCATGGCACTTAAAACATTTTACTGACTGTAAATCAGATTTTGTCCTACAATTACCCTAATCTTTTTCAGTGCAATTATGAGACTTATGTCCCATTTTACCACATCGGTATCACTTACCAGAATTCAAAAGACATTCCAAGCATGCTTTTTACCACAATTTTTACAAACTGTAAACTTACATTTCTTACCATCATACTTTTTTGAAGATTTCTTCCCTTTAACCTACCACATCGACCTCTTATTTTGTTTTTTTCAAAGAATACATGATCATCAGCAAATTACATTTTCACCTTCTCCGCACAAATAACAAGTTTTTCATAACTTTTGAACTCATGAGAAGATAAACCCCTTCAACACTTTGGATTTAATCCTGATTAAAAATAGTTGATTTTACTATCAATATTTCGTATGAAATTTGGAGTATACATTATCAGTCGAGTGAATTTTTCTTCATAAGAAACCACTAAGTCATCCTCCTGCCTCAATTATAGGAAATGTTTTTCCATCCTAAGATAAACCACCTTAGGAAAATATTTCTCAAGAAAAATACCCTTGAATTCATCCAAATCAAGATCATAAATATCCTCACTATCCCAGATATTTTTCACCATCAACCACCACTGATCATCTTCACCTTTAAAATGGTAAACAGCGAGACTAACCTTTTTATGTTCTGAACAACCCATGAAATCGAAAATCTTCTCCAGTGCTTTAATCCACCCTTTAGCTAGCACCAAATCAGATGATCCTCTAAATGATGGGGCATGTTGCCTCATGAAATGCTCCACTAATGACATTCTCCTCTGTCGTTGATCTGGATGATCTCATACGTGGATACCACCTCCATTTATAGCCTGATTCATCTATGCCATCACTGCAACAAACTATTCAATTTTGATTCCGACCATCTCAGGTTACTGATTTGGAAGGTTTTCTTCTTCCTGATGTCATCCCAATATAGCTTCCCTGTTTCCTCTGTGGAAAACCATTCTGAACACATAAATTTCATAGGAGAAGCAACATGGTAATCTGGAAATTCTATACGATTTCGATATAATAATAAATAACCTTATGGATATTAATTTAACAATACCCTAACTCCTAAATTTATCTAAATCGACCTCTGATACAAACTATAAGGACCCGGCCTTAAACATTAACATAATATTGAATTAAACGAATAATTCATATTGACGATATTTTTAGGTTTAGAGTTTTAGAGAATTATGACATAACTATTACAACTCAGAAGATTACAAGGTAGACACTTCTACACAGTTTCCATTTTTTCATAAAATAAAAACTCTTAAAAAAGAGTCATGTATAGTTCCATGTTTTAAACAACATGAATTTTCCTTGATCCCACCCCTAACCCTATTAATCTTTAAGTCCTGTGAAAACATTTCAAAACTTGGGATGAGCATTAGAATCTCAGTAAGCATTATAAAACAAATAATGAAAACATTTGTTAATAAATACATACAAAACATGAAATCCTTTACTTACCTCGTGTCCGACTTGACTCGATCATTCTTTAATCTCCTAAATAATAAACTAAAGTTAATTTATACTTTCATAAGAACCTTTTTCAAGTTTATTATTCCTTTTATATCACTTATTACCATGATATAAAAATTATGCAATCATTTAAGTTAATAACGTTTGTTTTGTCGATTTTTTGTACTTGAGTAAAAAATGAACTCCTTATATTTACATGTTGTCCATGTGGTCAATAGTCCATTATATCGAGAATGACATTATTTATTTATATATCATATATATCATATATATACATTATATACATGTATTTACATAACATTTGGAGGTATGAAATGAGATGCACCGTTCATGGAGACGGTAAGTCGTACGTACGCATGGACACTGCATTCAATTCTACTTCTTATTTTAATGGAATTCAAACATAATGATACATAGGTATATTATAATTCCAGTATACTATCATATATAATATCATTAACTATATCATTTATACATCCCACATAATACATTAACGTGTCATATCACTTTGAGGGGGCGGTAGTCTGCACTTCCTCAAATGAGATTATCGTATTTACCCACTATGGAAACCATAAAGGATTCATATAATTGGGAAGTACCGAAGCATAAGGAAATAATAAACATAATATATATCATATATAAATATAGTTCCATCATAATGGCCACATCGAGAAGCGGCAGGAGAAAATCGTACAATCATCATTTCGTGAGGCGTTAGTTTGCCTTCCACAGAAACATTATGTTCTTCATCCATTAGATTGAGGTGTGTGTAAGTGTAGTTAAAATCCTTCTTATAAGAACATCCTATTATATTTATGATATTTTTTTTGTTACAAAAGAAAGGAATAAAAAGAGTTTAGGGGTTGGAGAAGTAAAATAAAAGAAAACAATTTAAGAGAAACGATTACCTTTAATTTGGGTAACTCCCTTTGGTTTGAACCAAAGGACTTCTTGAAGTGTTTTATGCCTAATGTAAGGATTATAAGACGAGACTAATGTAGGGAGATTAATTGGGCCGATTTTTTATGATCCAAATGTATTGAGAGGTGTGAGTGATTGGTTAGAAGTGGACTACTTTTATTAGGGAGAGGAGGGGCTCTTTAGGGAAGTGTGAAAATATTATTTTATTATATAATGATATTCGGTTATTAAAGGTCCAAAATTAATTATATCCTAAGATAAGATGACTCATATTCGAAATAAAATAATACAATCAGAATTGGACATGTTTTGGATAATATTTTTATCATTATAATCTTATTTAGTTAAATAATTTATTAATGAGGTAAATACTGCATCATTATTGTGTCACAAAAAATTTAATTTATTTGATGTCTAAAAATTATAAAAAAATAACATGATATAGGAAATATTTTTAGATTTTCAATTAATATTTATAGTTGAAAAGTTATTTTATATAACACCATATTAAAATTAATTACTAAAATATTTTTGTTAATGTCAATTTTGTCTTTACAATAAATTAATTAATCTAAAGTGTCATTATCTTTTATAAGTGGCTCCATGGGGTCCCAAAATCCAACCAAGGATGCCCATTGTTGGCCAATAATCATCCAAAATTTTTTTCACAAGTGTTATGGTACTTTTGAATTATTATAATATTATTTTAACCTTGAATTACATTATTTACCTTTATCCACGGTAAATAAGTCAAAAGTTACTATTCACCAAATCTTATTTTCATCTTAATGAACCACATTTTACTTCATGATAACAACCATGTATGTCGGATTTTTGAAATTAAAATCACAGAAGTGGTAAAATTTCATTTAAATGAAAAAGTCAGTTTTTTTAACTATCACTAGGTGGTTTCACTATTCATCAAAAATTGAGGTTTTTCAGAAAAATACCAAAAAATCAGCCTAAGATATATTTTATATTCCAAATTAATAAATGATGTTTATTTTTCCAAATTAAAAATATAAAAGTGTCATTTATTAATTTTAAAATTAATTCCCTTTGTTAAAACAAATATCATGTTTTTAAGAAACATTAACTATCAAAAGATTGACACTTGTTTATGTCCAATTTCAAAGTGAAATAAATTCCAATGACCGAAATTGGATTAAATGGAAAAAATATATTGTAATATCACTTTAGATCCAATTAATAAGATAATATAACCATATAAATATATTATATTAAAAGGCACTTTTGAATTAAAATACAATATTTTTCACTATTCATTAAAAAAATGAACATTATCAGAAAAATTACAAAAACTAACACAAAGTAAATATTTATGTCCCCATTCTAAAAAAGGATTTTATTTGGTCATATAGAATGTATTAAAATTACCAAAACTAGATTTAAAAATGGCTCCCCATTAAAAGGTGATAAATCATCTTTTTAATGTGAATTATGCTTAAAATTAGATTCATTCATATTTTAAGCCTCTAAATTTTATTGGATAAATGTAAATACATTTAAAAAACATGTATAATCATATTGTAGTCAGTTTCGTTCATTCACACAAATACAATTTCTAGGATTTAACTAGAATTTAAAATAATAATATTATATTACTAGTGTGCAATGTAAGATTCCAAAAAACCTGTTGTTGCGTATCGGGTACGCTATCAAACAAAGAAACCCCTTAAAAGTAAAACTAATATTTAATTCAAAAATATTAATAAGTATGAAAATATATTATTCATCATTTACTTGGGATGTTACAGGTGTTACATACCTTTTTACATTCCATTTCATGGGAATACGATAACGTTGATCATATGTACAGTAGACTACCGCCTCACGAAGTGATGTGATTCATTCACGCTTTATATGGAAGGTAATAAGGATAAATTTAATGAAAATATGTAATATATATGAATTAAAAATTATTTTTTAAATGTAATATATTATTTACCTTTATTTTATTTTATTCATTGAGAAAATGAAGACATTGTTCATGCAAACATACGATTTACTGTCTCTATGAAGATTGTAAGTCATTTTTTGTCTCTAATTTCAAGGGATTACTCTAAATAATTATATAATTAATGTATATGATATTTATATCATTTTTAAAATTTATGATATGATTAAACCCTAATAGAAATTAAATGACTGATGATATCAAACAAAAGCATACATGAAAAAAAATAAAACAATTATTACGTAAAACATGATTTGAATAAGAAATTGTTAATAAATGGGTAATAAAATGTCATAAGTATATCACATATGGTATGATACAAATGATTATGGTTATATAATAGATTTATAATAACCCTATATTTATTATATATGAGTTTTTAATGTATATGAAGGAAGTCGAGACGTAATTTAAGGTATTTTTGTGTCAAATTTCCTTCTTTGTGACATAAGTTATGTTATGCACCTATATTATTTTTTGAGGTGTATATATTTCCCCTATTACATGTTATATTATTAATCTAATTATTTTTATGATATTTAATGTTTCATTTGATTTTATTATTTAATGGGACTTAGAATTCAAAATATACCAAAGTAGTAAAGGTTTTATGTTATAATCTCATTGATTATCCGGATTGTATTGGATTATGTTTCTGATTATGAAATATTAAGATCTAACTATCAATAAACTCATTTATTTTCTTATCCACTAGATAATTGTTTAGGATACATGTTTTCTATTCATTTTTCGTTCATTATACACTCAATATTCCAAAATAATGTGTTCAAATAAAACTAAATTTACTTCTCTCTTCCGTTGAAAACCCTTTCTCTTCCAAATCAATGTTTTCTAAAACTGGTTTCAAAAAGAATTTAATTTTTCAATATATTTTTTAAAATTAATATTTACACTTTTTTTCTTTTTTCTAAATGTTTTAAAATTAATTTTAAAGTCCATTTTAAAATAGGTCATGTTTGGATTTTACTAAAAATATGAAAAGAATCATTATTTTGGCATCTATGACATGAATGGAATTTTCCACTATCATGACCGCTCAATGTTTTAAATATTACTTTATATGTTTAAAAGGTTATTTTCAAATAATTTTTTTATTCAAATTTATTTGTGAAATTTTAGTTTTAAAATGTTATTTTCAATGAGAAAAGGTTGTTTTCTTCAAGAAATGCTATAAATGGTCATTCAAAATCCGCTTCCATCTAAAATACCATCCGTTCATGTTACATGAGATTAAATGGGGATATGATTCAATTGTTTCATATTTATTATTTATCTAGATGGTTTATTTTTATGATGAAAATAAATGAATGAAACTTGTTTCTTTTCCACAGTTTATTCTATGATGAAATTTTTATGAATCACATTTTTTTCATGTGTTATAATATGATAAATGTATTATGAATCACATTTTTTCTATGGGTTCTGATATAAAAAATATGTTTTGAATCCCATTTCTTTTCATGTGTTCAAATATGATCAATGTTTTATGATCTTATGGCATATGTATGTATGATATCTATTATGTGTTAGTGGTTATGATATAACCAACAATTGGGGTCGTATTATAACCAATGTCATGTGGAGCCTATATATTCCTCCATTGAATTGGGAAAAACATTATATCTTATAAGATAATAATTGGAACCATACTGATGTGATTGATCCACAATGGTAATCTGGTGATGAAGTTTGATCCACTATGTTTTATGGTCTTGGTAGTTAATCTGATAGATTAAATGGTTTATATACCTATGTTGGAGCCACTCCTTTAGTACATGAGCTTATGGTTTATAAATTATGTTGATTTCACACTCTTATGAATCATTTCTTTTAGAATAATAAATTTTTATACCATGATTTATGTTTATGAACAATGAAATGTAGTGTGTGAACTTTATAAGTTATGATTGTAATCTCATGGACTTATTCTTATCCTATGTTTTCATATGATAATATAATGATATCTATCATTTTTACCCTTACTAGGTATCTTAATTTACCCATTCTTATATTTCCTTTACCCAGGTTATGAAAAATGGTTTTAAGTAGGGTGATTTTATTCAGAGTAAAATAATGGAATATCTTTATGGGAGATGTTGAAGATATAATAATAAATAATAATATTTTATACCAAGTATCCAAAGACACTATAACATTATTGTCCTTGGGCATGTATATTTTAAATAAATTGAGTATTCATCTAAAAATATGTGACATTTATGTATGAAAATTATGGGTCATTATAGTTGATATCAGAGGTAATGTTTATTTAACAATTGGAAACTAGTATGACGAAATTTTGGTGAGATTCCTAGATATATTCCTAAGTATATGTATAGGTATATGTCTAAGGGTATGTCTAGGTAAAATTATAAGTATAGGAAAATATACTAGAACATTGGTGAATGATAAAGAGAGTGGTTTCCAAGAAATTACATCCTAGTATGGACATATAAGTCGACATGGTTCTAGAACATATGTACCTGGGGGAAATAAATTAGAAAAAGTAACATTGATCTTAAATCGATAATTACTCAGTACACAGAAATATGACTTACTATGTACCGAGTTTAACACTCATGGGGGATATGATTTGGAAATTCAAGAACTCTTTTCAAACCATCATTAAATATTTGAATTGATTGTGAACATGAATGAATAAGTGTAAACCTAAGATAAAACTAATTGAAAAGAAGGTGACATGATTTATATATCCTATAAATTATATTTTATGAACAATATTACCTACACTATGGATTGTGGTTTTATTCAATAGATGAAACTCAAAGGAATTATGTTAATGTTGAGTGTGACAGACAATGCAATGATTGTCCTCCTAATAAGAAAAATGTTCTGGGAGATGTAATACAAAATATCTTCTATATTATCACATAAAATTCCCAAGATATGAATCATGCTGAAAATCTAAAATTGAAAAAAAGGGAACATTATTATGATTAACCCTTCTTGAGGCATCATCTGCCTTCTTTAAACAGTTTTGTGGATCCACTAGTTTCTCAGCAATGGAGCAATACCACTAAAAGTATATTTTCTATTCTCCAGTGTTCAAAGCATGAGAAATTCATTTTTTTTATCTTTTGGAAGGAATAACGAATAAATGGTGGAAACTTATCAAGAATAAAAGTCAACAATATGAAATTGACACAAGGGAATGGGATGAGTTTAAGAGATTATTTTTCAATAAGTATTTTCTGTGTATTATTAGAACTAAAATGAATAATAAATTCATTGAGTTAAATCAAAAATTTGATTAATATATTGGTGCCTATGTGTTGAATTTTATAATACTTGGAAGTTCTTCTTATGGTATTATCATCCAACTTAAAAGTAATGTTGACCGATTCTTTAGTGGATTAAAACCAATTCTATAAAGGGAGTAAGAAATATGGTAGATTATTCACTATAAAAAAATCATTTGATATGATATCAATGTGGAAATGGAGATTGGGTTTACGTATAAATAAAACGGTTTTGATAAGAAAAAAAATATGTAATTCAAGGGTTACTTTAATAACCATTGAGAAAAGAAGATGAACATTTCTTTACGATAAAAGTGTGGAAGGAAGGATAGATTAAATTTTCTTAAAGGGACTAATGAATGTTTTGTGTTTGTAATGGAAGTTAATCTTTTGGAAGAATGCCTAAGTAATGGGAATAAGTCATCTAATAATGAAAATAGAGATAAAGATCCACCTAATTCACCACCCACACTCCAATACTTCAATTTCAAGGATTTTTGGAATTATTCAAATCTATTCCCAAATACATGGGCTAATGAGATTGAAAAACCACAAAAAACATGAAATACAAATGATAAATCGAAATATTATGCAATCACAAAAAAAATTTAATTGAATCATGATAATTAGGGCACACATATCCTCCACTCCTTAGTTGGGAATTTCATGTTTCATTTTGTATTAAGGATTCATATGAAATTATTATTTTCCATTCTTTATTGAAACCTGATGTTATTTTTAGCATTGATTATCTCCCTTTATAGGGATTATGGAAAAATGAGATCACATTTGATATTATATTACAGTAAGGATGAACATATGCCTCTAATGTCTATTTTTTTGTTTACGATAGGATCTTATTTATGTAATAAAGGGTGAATTATTTTTTGGAAGAGTATATATTTCCATGTAAGGTCAACATTAGAGTTATTGATACCATAATTAATTTATAACTTTAAGTTTGATCATAATTTCAAAGCCTTAGACACCCCATCTGAGGTATTATGTGATGGGTGTTTATAAAGATTAAGGATATTTTTTAATGCATTTATTGGAATAAATCCTTTTATATATTTATATGTTCTGTTGAAAAACATAATTGAGGAGGAATACCTTTACATTTTATAGTAATAAGATTAAAGGTATTTTTAACCCTTAGGGTTCATATTATCTATGATGTTGAGGTAATTATGGGTGTTTTAAGAATTATATTAAAATAGTTGTGTAAAAATTTAACACTCCTATAGGGTTGAAAACCTATTACATCCGGCAAGGATATTTGGATTAAACCCAAAATCAAAGGGCGATAAGGGTATATATCTAACCATTGTCTTATGTAAAATAATATTTAAGGTGGGGAAAAATAATGTGGGATATTTATTATTATGTATCATGATGATTGGTATTTCAAAAATTTAAGGAAAATATTCAAATTTTGAAGAGATATTACAACCATTATCCATGATATTATGGAAATTGGAAAATATAACCATTGATTTTATCATCTCACTCCACAACATGTATAAAAGGAATAATTATATATGGGTTATATTTTATAATCTAACAAAACTATAACCCTTAATTTCTATCAAATAATATTTTTCTTTGGGTAATATTTTCCAGATATACATTAAGAAATTTATAACGTGGAATGGATTTCCACATTTTGTTGTATCCAATCAGGATCTGAGTTTTATGTTGAAGTTATTCTAATGTATTGAGAAATCTGTTGATATATAGTTGAGTTTCAGTAGTATGTTTCATCCTTAGATAGATGGTCATCCTGAGAGAACAATTCAAACCCTAGAGTATATGATAATATATTGTTTTATGGATTTAAAAGGTAGTTGGTATCAATGCCTTCCTCTAGTTGAATTTTTATACACCTTTAGATTTAACTCAAGCATTGAGATGGACCCTCATGAATACCTCATTGTAAAAACTTTTAGAGCTCCAATATGTTGTGATAAAGTAGTGAAATAATCTATTTGGACATAATATATCTTAATAAATTACATATAAGGTTATATACATTTCGAAATATATAAGGGTGGAACAAAGTCGAGGGAAAAGTTATGTTGATAATCGTCGATGCAATTTAGAAGTTGAAGTTTGTGAGAATTTGTTTCTATGAATTTCTTTATGGAATGAAAAAGGTAAAACTAATCCCTCTGTGTATCAGTACCTTTGAAAATCTTGATTGTTTTGGGACTATATCTTGTCGCTTAGTGCTTCCACCGATCCTCTCTTAGGATTAAGATATGTTCCATGTATCTCATATAAATAATTACATAATTTATCCTTCATATGTACTAAACACCGAGACCATACCTTTAGAGTTTTAAATTTATTATGAGGAACAACTAGTGAAGATTCTAGATTGTACAGAGGTAGTTCTATTGAACAAGTGCACTCACCAGGTCAATGTTTTGTGGTGAAACCACTAGCTTGAGGAATCTACGTGGGAACCAGAGGATGTATTGAGGTAGACGTATCAACAGTTATTTGTACCAAAGTGATATAATTTAAATAGAGGAATTCATTTTAATGGGGGTATAATTTAACACCCCAAGGTTTTATGAAATTGTTTTTTTGAATAAATATTATTTCTTTGATATATTTTATTGCACGCAACACCAGATTTTAATGAATCACGACAAACTATTAACATTATTATTTAAACATGAACATTATTACCTATCTGTTAAACACAGTGTAATTAATAATAATAAAAAATTTTAAAAATTATTTATATTGTTTTTATATAAATAAATCAAATTGACAAAAAAGAACCTAATTTTTAGTAATGTATTTATGTGCATAAAAAATACCTTTTCTAAAAAAATTATTTTTATTGCATCTTGTGAATAAATAATAAAAAAAGTTACCAAAAATTACAAAATTTATTTTAAAAAATAAAATTCATATTTTAAATCTACATTTTAAAAATATATTTGAGTGAATATTTTCAAAGATTTTAAAAATATTTATTTTTTGATGAATAATACAAAAATATTGATTCTTATTAAACATTGCCTTTTCATTTAACGTATTTACAAGATGAATGTAATTTTTACAAGTATTTAAATCTAAAATTAGTTCAATTATAAATTTATTATTAATATTTAGTTCAACTTAATCAATTTAAAATTGAAATTTCATATTAAAACTTTCTCTACTTATGAAAGTTTTCTCTTTGGAAAACTGATCTTTCTTCGTGTCTATGGGTTTAATTTTAAATTAATTTTTTCAGTTATGTGAATAAAATTTAGAAAAACGGATTCTATACTTTTAATAAGAATTATTTATATCATATAATAATTTAAAATTAATTTTTGGTCAAAATTAATAGAAAAAATATTAAAAATTAATTGTTGCGGTTAAGGTTAAAATGAATTACAAGGTTGTTAAACTAAAAAGATAACGTGTAAATTGACCTATAATATATTAAAACAACCATTTTATGGACAGATGTTGACCATATAACCTGTAATGTTTTTGAATGGCCCATTTTTATTCTTTTGGTATGTGAAAAACATGGGTATACATTATTCTTTTCAGAAATTCCATGTGTGTCATGTCCCCCACTTATAAAAGACCAACCTATATCTTCCCCTATTCACAAATAAAAAACAATTAGGATCAGCCAATAATTTCCCAATTATCTTAATTACTTCACTTCACAAATCATAGAGGACTTATTTTTATTATTAACCCCTCTTATGACGGCTTTAGCTATAAACCTAAAGAGGTTCTCTGAAGAAGAGATAAATTATTAAACTTGTGTTTTTGTTTGATTTCTTATTTCACCTACTTAAAATAATCATAACAAATGATGATATAATAACTTAATTATATCATATATACTAATATTTTATTATTTTTAATGCATGAATTAAATCTGTATCCTCTTCATTCAAGTGGGAAGTGAAACTGTCAATCAAGTGTATGGCAGACTATCACCTCATGCACCGATGTAGTTCGTTTTCTATCACCACCTACCATGGTTGAATATAATAACGGATTTCGAATATTAATATGATATTTATGAAATAATTATACTTCTTGGGTTATAATATCATATAAAACTTCTTAATTTCTTTTCTGTAAGAATAACATAGCATCGCTCGTGTGTACGGTGAACTACCACCTCGTGAAGTGAAGTGATTTGTTCACGCGTTAGATGGAAGGTAATAAGGTTAGATTTAATGAAAATAAGTGATATATATATAATAAAAATTATTATTTAAAGGTAATATATTATTTTCCCTTATTTCATTTCACCCTTCATAAAAATGGAAACAAAATTCATGCGTACGTACAACCTACTATCACTATGAACAGTGTAATTCATTTTTTTATCTCTCACATTATTGGATAACTCTAAATACTTATATAATTAATATATATGATATTTATATCATTTATAAAATGATGTAGAATATGGAAACATGATCAAAACTATATAACCAAATATATTAAACCAAAACATACGTGAAAGAAAGAAATTGTTACCCAAAACGTTATTTTAACAACAAATTATTAATAAATGTGAATAATTTTTTAAGCAGATCATATATGGTATCATATATATGATTATTTTTATTTAATATATTTACAATAAACCTATTTTTATTATACAGAAATTTCAAATGCGTAATAAGGAATTTGAGACATAAGGTAAGGGATTTTTGATTCAAATTACCTTCTTTGGGACATAAGTTATGTTATGCACCTATATTATTTTATGAGGCTTATATACTACCACTTCTATATGTTATATCATGAATATAATAATTTTAATTATATTTAATTTATAATTTTATGTTATTCTTTGATGCTTCTTATGATTCAAAAGCTTCCAAAGTGGTAAAGGTTTTATTTTATAATATCATTATTTATCAGGATTCAGAAGATAAAATTTTATGCTCTGCCTCTCAAGAAACTCATGTATTTTATTATCCTTTAAATATTTATTCATAATACATTTTCCCTTCATTTTACTATCTTTATACACTAAAGTTTCTAGAATTGTTTTTAAATAAAATTGAATTAATTTCTCTATTTGGTTGAAAACCCCTTCTCTTACATATCCATGATTGATAAAAATGTTTTCAAATAGGTATTAACATTACTATATGATTGTTTAAAGTAATTTTTACACTTATTTAATTGTTTAAAAAAGATTTAAATTTAGTACTCATATATTTTTCTAGGCATGGAATTTTTGGTTTTTACAAAAAATGTAAATGAAATCTTTGTTGTAACATGTATGACATGAATAAAATTTCTCACTATAATGACCACTCAGTGTTCTAAAGCTTCCATTTATATGTATAAAATTATATTTTCAAGGAATGTTTTTCCAAAACATTTTGTGAACTTTTCAGTTTAAAATACTGTTTTTTAAAGTGAAAAGGTTATCTTTCTTTAAATTTTTCATGTGATATTCCAAAGTCATTTTCCATATAATATGAAATATTTTGATGTTAGATAATTTTTATTGAGGATATTATCCAGTGGTACCATCTTTATTCTTTCTCTAAATAGTTTATGTTTATGATAACAATATTTTTATGAAACTTGTTTCTTTTCCATAGGTTATTCATTGGTAAAATGTTCATGAAACACATTTCTTTTCATGGGTTTTGATATGATAAATGTGTTATGAATCCCATTTACTTTCATGGTTTATGATATGATTAATTCTTTATGAAAACTATTTATTTTCATGGGTTCTGATATAATGAATTTTTTATGATCTTGTGTAACACATATATATGATTTTCATTATGTGATGGTGGTTACATTAGAACCAAGGATGGTTGTAACATTATAACCAAGGATGGTTGGGACATACATCTACATCTAATGCATTGAAAAAATCTTTATATATCATTATATAACTATTTGAATAAGGAAAATGGGATTGATCGATAATGGGAAATAGGTGATGAGGCCTGATCCCCTATGTTTTATGGTATAGGTAGTTAAACTTGACAAAAAAATGGTTTCTATACCTATTTTTGTGCCACACTATAATGAATTCAGCTTATGATTCATGAATTATGATGATTTCACACCCTTATGAATCATTTATTTTTAATGATAATTTTTTATTCCATGAATCATATTTATGATCTATGACATGTTTGGTATGAACTTTTTAAGCTATGTTCATTATCGCATACCCTTATTATTATCTTATTCTTTCATAATATCAGATAATGATATATCCCATGTCTAACCTTACAAATCATATGTCCTCACCCTTTATTATTTTTTATTTCCCTTGGTTATAAATAAAGGTTTTAAGTAGGTTATATTTATTAATAGTAAAAAAGGAGAAAATATTTTTGAGATATGTTTAATACATTTCATTGAATAAGAATATTGTCCTCCTAGTATCCAAAAATAATAAACCTTTGTGGTCCTTGGGTATGTATTTTTGAAATTTATTAAATATTCATCTAAAAAGATATGATATTTATGTATAAAAAGCCTTGGTTGTTATAAAAACTATGGAAATGGGAATGTGAATTAAATAAGGTGTGTAAGTTAATATATAAAGGAACTAAATATATAAATTTCAAATATTATTGTTAAAAATATATCTATTGAAAACCTGATCATAGAAAATATATTCATTGTAGATATAGTCATTAGACATATATCCAATTGTTATACTGAAGTCATGTATTTTTATGTAGTAAATTTTAAAAAATATAACTTATAATGAAATAAACATATAATATTAAAATATTTTAAATATATATGTGTGTGTGTTATGTATAAATATTATTATTATTATTATTATTATTAAAATATGAAATTATGTATTAAAAATTTCTAATAAAATTTTAATATTAATGGATTAGTAAAATTATATTTTAGAGTAAAAATAATTAATTTTAATGGAATTTGTTAAATCATTTTAAATATAAAAATAATATTTCGTTTTTTAATGAATATTTTTATTGAGAATTATATAGTTTACCCTAATACATTAAAAAAAATGATTTTAAAATATTATTATATGTGTACTAATATATTAACATCATTTAAATTAGAAATTGATATGAAAGAGTAATAAGAACACATATTATTTAAAATACAATTTTTCAATAAAAGTGGTTTAACCTTATATTTTTCATTTTCATTATAACTATAAATATATTATTTTTAGAATTTTAATCAGATAAAATGAAAATAATTTTTGATTTTATAATGTCAATGTTAGGTTAGGGTGAAATTTTAATATTTTTCTGAAATATTTTATTTTTAGGTGAATAATACAATATTCCATTTTTATTAATACTACAAATTGTATTGTATTATTAGAATATTAGTACGAAAAAGAAAATTATGAAACATTTTTATTGAAAAAAATTTACTTTATACTTTAAATTATATGTTTTAAAATGATTGTTGTATTTCAAAAACCTATATTTTATATTTTCGAACCCAAGTAATATTTTTTAAAAAATTGTTTTAATACATTACAGATTAATTATATTAAAATTAATGTTTAATAGTTTTATAAAATTAACCTGAAAAAAATGGATTTCAAATTCTGAATCGGTAGGTCTAAATTATCATATAAGGATCACATTTTCTAGGCATATTGATTAGGTTACTTTAGGTAACAACTAGTTATTGTGGTATAAGGTAAATTAGTAAGAGTAATAATTCAAGGGGTAAATGGATTAAAAAATATTTAAATCATGTGTAAAAAACGTTTTTGAGGATTCATAAGATTATATATTTCTTTTCCTATTATTTATCAAATTTTGATCCAATTTATTTGAGAGTTACTTTCAATTATTGAAATGTTTTGTGTATTTATAAAAATTTCATCCCTTTACACATATAAAATGGGATCTAATATCTTCACTTACCATCACACCACATCCCCCTATTTTTTTCCAAAATCAACCCAATCCTCTCTTAAAATTTACTATAAATATTAAATAGGTTTTATTCTTCTCAAAACACCACCCTTTAAAGTATTAGACCCCTTTGCAAAAGATATAATCCAAGTTGTGGGGTATAAGTTCATAACCCCTATTTATCATTTATATTTTTTTATCACTCCTTATACTAAAAATTTAACTAAAAATATTAAATTTATAACACCAGTATACTTATTTTACTCTTATGTTTCTATAATTAAGGAATAATATTTAAACATGTTTTCCCTTTTACATTAAGAAAAATTAATATGTGAAAAGTGAGTTTGTGCGAACTACTGTATCCATGAATAAATGAGTTCAATTTCATTCACCTACTAACATGAATTTTCCAAAATTAGAAATTATTATGTAATTATTATATTTATAACTTATTTATTATTTCTGAACTTATTCGTGTTTGGTTCAGTTTGGCCACCTACTTGATCAATGCTATTAAATTATAACATGGATGATTATGAAAGAATAACAAATATTTTTATATAAAAAAAATATTTAAATAAATATTTCTTATTATTTTTTTAATGGCTATATCAATATTTAATTAATTAATATATAAACACCATTCGTCAGTTAAAAATCAATGAAATATTCATGTTGTCGATTTCAACTTCATGGATAATGAATAAAACACTCATTATAATAAATTTAAACTTCATAAATCATTATAATTTATCCATTATAGAATAATTAATAATATTTTAATGATGACATTTGTAAAAATAATTAATACCAAAACTATTACTATGAAACTAGTAAAAACCGGCAAAATATTAAACACCCAATGTGGGAAAATAAGTAAAAAATAAATAATATATATGTACCGAATGTTTATTAATGGTGAGTATATATGGTTATATTTTTTTATAAGGTTCCTATTTATATAATTAATAAACTAAAATTAAGTATTCATGATGTTTTGTGCAGGTGAAGAGTAAATCAAGACTAAGTTATGGTTTTTCGTCTCAAATTCCTCCATTTGAGACATGCTATAAATTATGAAGCTAATTTATTTTATCTGGTGAATATAATTTATAAATAAAATATTATATCATAAATAAATTCCATTCTTGGTAATTTATGGTCAATTTAAATATCACTCTTTTAAAAGTTTTATATTTAAATTCTCTTCTATTTTTAATGGTTTATTAAATTCAACTCTCATTCATTGGGTTGTAATTGTACTTCTTGAACATATTTCATATAAGTTATTAAATTATTCCATATGATTTCATTATACATTATTTTATCTTTTAATCATGGGTATTTAGAATTTTTAAAAACTAAAACCCTTTTCAAAAGTTTCTTGATTCATGAACTATGTTTTTTGTAAGGGACTTTGGTAACTCAAATCACTTCAGGGAGTTATATGGTTTATTTTGAACATTGAATTCAATATTGTATTTATTAATTGATTTCAAAACTTTTATGATTTTATTTTTTATTTTTTTGGTTAAAAATTATCATTTTGAATCAAATATTTCTACTTTATTATCCTCTAACTAAAAAGTATAATGTTATCAAGAATAAACATCTATATATTAATTTGAACTTTTTTAAGACCATGTTTTTAACATACCACAAATTTTATAATTTCATGTATAAAAATCCAATTATATATCAATTTATGTGATCTTCATACTTTCCTTTTCCACTTTGAAAATATATTTTTAATTATCTCTTATTTTATGTGTTTTTTCAAACAAGTTATTTCAAAATATCAAAATTTATTTTCCATTCAAAATAAAATGTTTTAGATTTGGATTGCATTTTCCTCTTGATCTAAAGAAATATATTTTACATGAATTCATGATTTAAGAACTACCATATGAATGATTTTATAAATTTCATATTTAGGTAGATTTAATTCATTATCAATTGATATAATTTATTTAGTTATTTATGTGATACCTTTAGAAAATTTAACCCAAAACCCATTCTTATTACTTTTTTTGATGATGTGATGAATATATTTTTTTCTTATGGAACACATGTATTGTTAATCTATAACTGATGAGTGGGAACTCTATAGCCCTTCCATGCATTGGGTAAATATTAACATCTCATGAGATAATATTGAAATGATAATAGAAGCTCAATCCACAATGGGAAACATTTTGTGATGCCTAATATTATACGGGAAACATCTTTTGATGTCTATTCCACTATGGAAAAAAGTTGTGATTTATAGTACACTATATAAAATAGGTTGTTATTCTTGATCAAAATTGTTCAGTTTCTATATTTATGTTGGTGCCATGCTATTTTTATATGTTCCTATTCTATTACTGTGGCTCATGATTTATGTAGCCTAAAATATTGTATTTATGGTATATTATATGTTTGATCATAGGGGATTTCATTTTCTCAAATTATGAATTATGAAATTTTTTATAATTTCATTTTATTTTAATTATATATTTCTATCATGCTTATGTTTTCTCATAATCTTATTATCTCACCCTGGGTAACATGTTGATTTGATTATTATTCCATTATTTTGTGTTTGAGATCATCCCTCTCTTATGTTTCCATTTCCTAGGATATGTTGATGAGTTTAACATGTGATACATCTAGGATAATATCTAGAATAATAAATCATGGTGAAATTTTCAAAACCATTATAAACTAAGTCTCTTATCTAGATAGTACCCATAGACACTAATCCCCTAGATTTTCAGGATGTGGTTATTATTATGTATAGTAATGTTTTAATTATTGAAATTATGTAAAATAAAGGAATGTATATCTTATATTTTCTCATTACACCTAACTAGAATAGATTGAAGGCCTCATATTTTTATTTATATTTATAGATAATCCCTTTTTAACTAGTTTGAGAGAGAACCCTTACGTGACCTATAATATTAGAGGCACAAGACCCAGTAAATGACATGAAGGCCTAGAGGCACAAGACCCAATGCAAGAATTTAAGGCATAAACACCAAAAACACTATAACTACCCCTCCACAACATCATCATCATTGATGGAACCCAGATCCTTGCCTCCCATAGCTAATTGGATATAATTTCCCCATCTATAGATGCAAGGTTCCTAGTACTGATGACAAAGTGTCATAATCTATCTTCATTCCCAATCTAGTTAGCTCTACTATAGTAGTGGGTACTTACTCTAATTCCTCTTTTGGTGCATGATCTTATGTGGTATGACCTAACTATTTTATTTCCTAGAAGTCCAGTGGTCTGAAATCCCATGGATCAAAGGTCTATGGTTTCATGGAGGCCTTATAGATATAAGGCCTATGATGATCTAAAATGTGTCCCAAAGGTTTAAATTTTTTGTCCCTTCTATTGTACCTATTACAGTTTCAAGTGAGATAACTCATAAATTCACCCCTATCTAGTTTAGAAATTGGGTCTTTTAGATGTAGGATTGGATGGTTTACCACTCAGACACCATATCAGTTATTCCTAGTTATACCTTCAATTTCATAAATTATTATAAATGTTAAAATGGTTTTCCTTTATTACTATACAGGATTATTTGAAAATTTTATTTCACTTTGATTATCACTACCAATCATCAATGGGTACGAGACATTTACCCTGATATATTCTAGTTTCATCATCATCTACATCATTTGTGTTATGCTTCATGATTTTTTATTTCACAACATACATAGATTTTATTATTATTAAGGCTACTAATTTTTTATTCTTGGAGTACTAAAAACACATCTTCATCTAGTAAATAATGAAACTCTAGAAGTTGACATTAAATCCCCATTGTCACCTAACTAATCCACATTGGAATATCCATACCAATGGTAAGATATATAATTATCATAACAGACTCCATAATCAAGAGTACCTTTGATTTAGTATAGGGAATATTTAACATATATTAGATACAACTCCTTAGGATTATATTGGAATAGTAATCAAATAATAATCATAAACATAATTTCTGTTCTAGACACATTCAAATGAAGTAGGAATATAATTATCCATCAAAAATTATTTCGATCGATACTCCTTTATTATTTATTTTTTAAAAATTTTCTAGATTATTTTATAGTTTATTTTCATGTTAATACACATTAAAACAATGAGTATGGGAGGCCGAATCATCACCCTAAGTGACTTGTCAACTAGTTGTAGAATAATATATATTTAAAAATATTTTTTAAAATAATTACCTATAATAATACTAGTTCTATTTACATCATTTTATACCATAGTGGGGAAACAAATAACCTGAAAAGGATTTATCATTCAACATATTAAATTAGTTTTTTAATTGAGATAAATTATACCATGCTCATGGAATAGGGAATTTCATGATCATTACAAAAGGAAATGTGTGTGTGTTCAATTACTCTTGTGTTTAAATCCACATAAAAGAGAACTCTGTAATTTAATAGAATCCAAAGAGATATAAATTAACTTTATGTGTATACTAATAACAAGAATAAGGTTATATGTTTAATATCCCATCACAATCAATTTTCTTAACTTTATTTTCATTAAAAACATGGTTTTATTGACTCGTCACCACTAGTTTAATAAATTGGTTTATCATCACATGAAAAATGGGTTTACTAGCTAATTTCTAGTGAATTATTCAATTTTATCATCACACATATGATGATGGTCTTATTGTCTCATCACCAATTAATTGGTCAATTGAATTATTATCAATAATGGTATGGGTTTATTGGAACATCTCCATTGAAAAAATAGAATTACTTGATCTTCACATAATGATTATAATAATAGACACCCTATGATGGAAATTAAGATGTGGATATTAATAGACTAAAAATATTAAGTGAATAGAAATAATTTATCTAGAACTCAACTATTGATAGGTTTGGTGTCATTGGGATTGTTCCCATGCAAGGGGATTCTTAAATTTCCCTATGAAGGTAAAGAAAACCCATGCAGTTTGATGTCACAGTTTTATATACATGTGACAACATATTCCCTTCCTTTTGAGATCATTTGAGAATGACATATAGTGTTCCATTTAGTGTTATATAGGCAATACAATTTCAGTTATTTTTAAAGGTCATGCATCCAAGACTATTGTGCCTTATAGTTTAAGTTGATAAGACTAGGACCCTTATATGATAAATTCATTGAAAGGTTTTTGTATGATACATATGAATGAGTGGACCTTTTGGGGATTTCTCATAAATATGAGTCAAGTAAAGGAATGTGTCTCATAATGGGTTGAAGTAATGGGTCTTACATTACATCGAGAAAGTATTGTTGGAATTTAAACAAAGAGAAGCATGATTATAAATCCCAAATTACATTATTGGGTATTATATAAGGATGAAAAAATATTTATTTGATCATAAGTTTAAATAGGATGTTGGTATCCATCCATAAGATGAGATCAGATAACATGATTGGGGATTATATAAAATAATCCTAATGTTTTATGCTTATTGATTATTTTGAGAAAATGTTGGTTACCTACTCAAAATTGAATCGAATTACTCTTTAGTTCATAAGTGATGAACAAGGTGAGATAAATATCATAGAATAGGTTTCATCCCATTAATAAAATGTCATGTACAAATATTTGAATTTTTGACTTTATTCTGCGGAAATTTTGACTGACGTTCATAAGTAGTCCTTTTTTCCCAACACTTATGAACATTTTATAAAGGATGGTTGATACATAGTATATAAATTAAGGATTCATCAAATTTTGGGTCTTGGGTGTGATATAATAATATTATTCATAGATTTTACCATGATAGAGAGATCAAGAAATTATATGTGGTATAAGAGTCCCTTGATTCTTGGATCATTGGGAACCTAGAGTATAAGAATTATAATTTATTATAAAAGGAGTTATACACAATAATTTTATTCTAGGACTAAAACAATGTGATAGAAGTGAAGGTATCCTTTGTTTTTTGGGTGATTGTTTCATTTAATGGAGATAGGAACTAAATATGTTGACTTTGTCTCAAAGGAGGTGTGTTGGAATGCTAATCATGATGAGGTGGTGATATTGGTCACAATAAAAATAATCCACTTTTTTAATAGTTTAAAATCATCCTCCTTGTAAATCTTAGTCTTATTCAGAAATTTTAGGTTTTTTGGACATGCATACTGGAGTGGAGGTGTAGGAGATAATGTGGATCATATATTCTATGTTGGATGTTATGGGTGTGAAATTATGGGTACATGAGATTCGTAGTTTTAGTTATTCCTCCTTGCTATAGAAAAATGTATGTTGACATTGACAATGTTTAGTGGTATCCAAAATTATTATTGGTCTACCATTGTGTAGTGGGATGTGATGAAACTCAAGGTTTCTATGATAAATCATTTTAGCAGCGCCACTATACGGAAGTTCATAGTGTCATTTAAGAGTCCAGATTCTAGTGGAACCAAAGATCAAGCATGTGTACTTCTTGGTATGCATGTTAATCTCATCATTCCATTAAAAAATTTCATTTTCTTTAATCTAATGATGGATAATGACTTCAACCACCAAATATGGTTTTTCAAGTACTTATCTAGTACCCAAAAATTTCCCCTCACTGTTGGTTTCGTTCGGCATGAAATGAATATGATTTTAAAGAAAATTTAGTTTTTTTGTGGTGTTTTGTAAGCTTTGTACAGACCATCAGAAGACAAAATTTATTTCATTTCCCAATATATTAGGCTCTCACCCTATTCACTAGCCTATAATAGTTTATATGGTCATAAGTGATCTATTTTCACTAAGTTAATCTAACATGCACGATGAATATTTATTTGAATTCTCTACATGCTAGATTGAGTCCAGTATAAGTTCCACTTGCACTATTACTCCAGTGATGTAGTTATACCACAGAAAAGTCTATTGAAACCTTTGATTACATTAGCACACTATGCCAAAAACACCAATTAGCGTCGTTTTGTGTGTGTGTTTAACAGCAGTTTAAACCACCACTAAATGAATTGTCACACTTTCTAGAAACCATGGAGTTAAAATGTGTCATCAATCAATTACTGATGTGTTTTATTTTGCGACGCTTCTTTTTAAAGAAATTTTTAATTTTTTTAATTTTTTCCTGATAATGTATTTATTATTTAATTACTATTTATTAAATATTTATTATGTTTTATTATATATTACTGTTTTTATCGTTTATTTTTTGTTTATTTATTAATTATATATTATATATTATATATTATATATTATATATTATATATTATATATTATTTATTTACACTTATTTATTATTTATTTATTATTTATTATTTACTCAAATAATAACATATTTATTTACTATATCATGATGAAATTGAGTATATATATGTATAGGGTGAGATTTGTAACCCTTACCACTTGATAATTCTGTGAATACATTACCACTCTAGAAATTTTATCATCTGGTGACTAAAATGACTTCAATATACTTATATATATATAATGATGAATAAATGATAAATAAATAATAAATAAATGGTAAGTAGAGAAAATATAATATACAATAAAAAAATTACAAATGATGAAATAATAAATAATAATTAATTAATTAACTAATTAAATAATACTAAATAAATAATAATAAATTGATGAATAAATAAATAAATAATAATAAATATATAAATATATAAATATAATAAATAATATATAATAATAAATATTTAATAAAAAATAATTAATAAATAATAAATAAACAAGTAATAAATAATAAGAAAATAATAAATAAATAATAATTACTAATAAATTAATAATAAGTGATAAATAAACACACACATGTAAATAATTAAATATAATTAGACATATATATATATATATAGACACCTATAAATATAAATAAATATAACTACACATAACTATATATAAAAATATATAAATATAAATATGTGTAAATATAAATTTAATTATATACCCCCAAAAAATATAAAAATATATAAATAAAAAAATACACATAAATATATAAATATAATAGATAAATATGCATAAATATATAGAAATGAAAACACACACACATACAGATATATATAATATATTATAAATCACTAAAAGAGTGAAGACCACTCCAATTGAATCACCATTATATTGAAAGGAATGTAAAACCCTGGGAAAATCGTAGACAACCAAATAGTCATAAGAATACCCTCTTAAACGAAGACGAAATTTGAAAAATATTTTAAAAATATGAGAATAAAAATTAAAAATATAGTTTTTGAGGCCTAATGAGAATATCTTTACCAAAAAACATAATGATTAATGTAGATATCTTCACATGCTTCAATTTTACATCTCATATAACCCAAACAGACAACGAGATCCAAATTGATGGCTCTTTGAAGTGGATGTTCGATTTTCAACTTCTCTTTGAATAGTAATGAATTATTTATTATTTATTATTATCAAGTTATTATATAATTTCTTTGTATTTATTTTCATAACTTTTGATTTGATAGTTCATAGAGAATAAATGGGCAACAAGACCCAAAATTATTATCATTTGATGTTGAAGTCTTATTTTCAAATTATCTTATGACATTAGTTACAGAGGATATTTTCATCATCAAATTAATATATATATATATACATATACATATATATATATATATCTCTCTGTGTGTTTTTTTCATTAATTATGATTTTTTAATTGAAAATAATTATTCTTAGAAGTATTAAATTATAAATTTTGATTTATTAATTATTTTTTACTTACTACAAATTATTTATAACATATATATATTTATAAATAAATTATTATTATTATGATTTATAATTTTTTATTAAATGTTAATGTATTTAGATGTGGTTTTTTTTAAAACCACCACAAAAATTCAGTAAAAAAATAAATTTATTTTTTAGCGGTGGTTTTGCAAAATCACTATAAAAAAACAAGCAAGAACATTTATCAGATGTTTTGAAAACCACAAATGAATGATGATTTTTTCATAATGGCATGAGTTGATTAATCCAACATTATTTTATGCTTAATTTTAATTTTTAATGTATTCCAAAATAACTATACTTTATTAAAACTTTCTACCACTATTTTTTCCTTTAATATAAGAAATATCATATGATTGCATCCCATCCCTCGGATCTGATGCACATGGTCTAAAAACGGGGTATCAGAGCTATAAATTTTGAGGTTAACCCTCGATACCTTTTTATTCATAGTATAAAATTTTCATTGGAATACTTGGACTATAGATTTAATTTTATACACTATTTACCCTTGTACAATTTTGTTCTCTATGATAATGTCACAATTCTTACTCTAAATCACAACCAACCATCAATATGGTCTTCGTATTCCATAGGGAATACCTGAGAACACATTTTTCTTGATGAAATTATTATTTAGGGTTAAACAAAAGTTGAATATGAAGAAAAAAACCATGAACCATTTTCTGTTATCTCTTGATGACTAGAATAAAAGAAATCAACCCATCATTTAATACTACAAAAAATCCTTACCACTTAATTGAACAATATCGGTAGGTGATAGAGTTTATAGTGGGATATCTTTCTTAAGTGGAACTTCCATGATGAGTGTTGTTTGGTATTCTGGGTGCACTAATGTTTTAAGTAATTTACAATAAATTTTAAAGAAATCAACCTATATTTTATATTTTAGGCATCACAATTCATGGTCTACTGAAAATTCAACCTATTAAATGAGATATCCCACCATTGGTGATTAGAAAAAAAATGAATTATATCTATCATATGGGCATATTGGGATCTATTTATGTGATATAATAAAAATTAAAAGTGTCTTAATCCTTAAAGAAGAGTCTAATAAATTTATTATATTTCCCTTAATTTGAAGGGATCCTAATAAAACTTCTCTATTAATTATTTAATTAATGATCACAGTTAAGAGGTGGTTAGAGAAATAGATCCAACCTTATTTGATCATTCCTTTTGATGAGAGAGTTCATATTTTTTAAAACTAAATGGTTCTAAACCAAAGTCAAACAATTCAAAGATTTATTACACCCAATAGACTACTTGTATAATAATGTTGGTCAAATTAGGATGGGGTCCAGTATACTATGTGAGGATATGAAATTAAATACAAGATAAACATAGTAAACTCCCCCTAATTTATTGATAGTTTTTTTATTGGAATTCATGGTTGAGGACCAGCAGTGGTTTTTAAATTTGTGTTTAATGTTTTTGAGAATTTTTTAGATAACATGAGATGATTTTAGGAGGTTTTGTGAATGATTTAGGATATTCTATAACTCTGTATTGAATTTGAAATTTGGCTAAATATAAATGCATATTAATCATGTCCATTATAAATATATATGATTTGGATGTTCATATGAGTCGATTTAGTTTTCATATGAGTAAAGTGACTTTTCATGAAAATCATGTGAATATATATACGAGTGATATTGGACTATGTATGAGTAATTATTACCTATATATAGCCATGTAAAGTTTTATATTAGTTATTCCAGACATATAAATTTGTTTTCATTCTACTAGGCATAAAATATGAGTGTATAGAATAATATATTCTACATTAAATTAAACCTAATGATGCTATAATTTAACATTAATATCTTAAACATCACATTTATAATGTGATTCAAGATTATTCAATTGATATTTCAAAAATTTTGATCACTAAAATCATATTACATAAGTCTCGATCTAATTAATCTAAGAAGATATTGTAATTTTCAATCTTGAGTCAGATTTTGTAGAATTTCTAGAAAATCTTTTTATAATGTTAATGTAATGATTTTGTAAAGATTTGGAGTTTAAATAATCACTTGAAACTTATTATATAATTATTCTAATTGATTATTCATGTATATTAATTTCATGATATTGAGTTGACTTATAAAGAGTGATTGGTTGCGTCCATAGGTTAATGGTGATTAGTTTGGGATAGATATGGTGAGATAGAGATGATGATCATTTCCAGAAATCATAGATTCATTATTTTTGAATTGTTTTTAAAAAATCTTGTTTTTTATGTTTATAAGATGAATTATATTTCTAGTTAAATAATTAGAATGTAAATTTTGTTAGTTATGGAATTGTTCTGGAGGCATGTAGTTAATTAAAGTGGAGAATTTTATGAGATCATGGTGCATGGTTTTGAGGATATTTAAATAAGGAACATAATATGAATATATGGTATGATTATTTAAAGATAATTATTGAGAATAATGAGCTAGAAAAATGAATTTTTGAAATTAAAATTAGTTTATTTTTCTTATTTTTAATGAATATGTTGAGTATTCTATGAAATAAGATAGAATTTAAAAATACAGTGAGATGGTCCTAAGTGTTGAAAAAATCATTGAATAAGGGTGACTAAATATCATATTTCATAATTGATAATCTAAATATATTTTATCTTGAGCATCTCATGAATACATTTCAGTTTTAGAATCAAGAAACAGATCTACATCATATTTATCACACAGTGAACATTCTTAATTTAAATATTCTATAGGCTCATTAAGGATGATCGTATTTATTGTTATTGAAGAAATTGAAGCAATGAAGAGATATTTTTAATTCTAATTATATATATTTGATTTATTGTGTGAGTTTTTACAGTCAAACGTGACTCTGGATAAACATAGTTTGATTCTATTCTTGTGAATGTAATTTTTTATTCACTTATGCTTATAGTGAAGAATTTGTGATTGAGGTGAATAACTGATCACCGAAAGTATAAGGATTAAAATAAAGGGTCTGGACATTATAATAATGCAGGTCTTCAATAATCTTTAATTTTATTATTGTATAAGTGAGGATGATAATTCTTATTTGAGTGGAACAATCTTTAATAGTTCAGATAATAAGATTTAATGAAAAAATAAATTATAAGACTAGTATCAACTTATTCATCCCCTCACTCCCACACTTCTAAGTATAGATACTCAATTTTAGGCACTTCAATTAGTTTCAAAGAATAGTTCCACTATAATACCCAAAAAAGTGTTGAGTATGGGTAATCTGAACTCTTTTAATAGAATGGGTGTTCCCAGATTTTATGAATAGAACTATCACAATTGTATGAATGTGATGCTTCAATTTATTTTTTCACATGGACTAGATATGAGAGATATGGTAGGTGTTAAGTTTCCATGAATTAAAAAGGATACCATAATGACAACTATAGAAATAATAAATATAAATGTTTATCGTAAGGCATAAAATTAAATTCTTATATAATTGTATTAAAAAATTTACACTGAAATGATGGGACATTTGACTATAAAATAAATTTAGGATAAATTAAAATACATACCTGATGTAAATGTTACTATCATGTAATCCAAATAATAAATTTGGATATGCTTATTTTAATACCTAAATATAACTAAAGAATATAGAATTTATTACTATTTTATAATGTTCGATGACATTTTTAACAATATATGACAGTTTGGTAAAAAATATAAATATTCAACAATTGTTATGAAGTTCATGACATATTTTCCACATATATTTGATCCTATGATATCAAATATAGAAGATAGAGAGGATATTTCCTTAGATGAGTTATATAACATTCGAATAGATTATATAATGGGAAAACGTACAACCTTTATGAAAAAGGTTAAAGATGGAATGGATTTTAGTCCATGAAAAAATAAAAATCAAGGAAGGTATTTATCCATATCTAAGTGAATCTAAATAAAAAAAGGAAGATTAAGACAATAAAATAAAAAAATTTCTTATTTCAAAGAAGTTAAATAAATTTAAGATAAATAGTATAATAATTTTTCCACCAAGATGTTCCAAGTGTAATGGAATTGAAAATTTCCCTATAAAGTGTCCAAATAAGAAAAGAATTGAATATGATTATAAAGAAGATGAAAACCCACAAAAGAATAAGTGGGATAAAATTTCAAAATATTATTTTAAATTTGGAGGAGGGAAAAAAGATATTGTAAAACTTTGATAAAAAATGTGATGACCAAGGTGGAGGAAGATAATAATTCTTTAAGTAGTTGATCTGAAGATGAATCATGTAAGAAATTTAAAAAATTTAGGGATAATGTTGAAAAAGGATTTGACACTTCGATCAGTGGATATGATGATTAAGATTCAAATGTACTAGAACATATGTTGAATTATGAACATGAAGCATCTATTAAGATAAATACTTATCTTAAGAAAGAAAATAAATAGTTTATGAAAGAGAATATGAAATTGAAAGAAGAAAAGAATAATTTTTTTAAGAAATAAGAATCCATTTGTGATGAAATCATAAGAAAGAAATTATAATCTATTATGTAAGAACATGGTTTTTCTATGATTTATTGATCCTTTTAAATTTTGGTTAATTTCATGGTTTTATTTTTATAAATTCTCATAATCACATAAGGAAGGGATCAAAAGTGTCTTGGATTTGTTCACGGCCCAGAGCTCTGAACATTGGAAGAAACAACTAGGCCACATGGTTAGTAGAGAATATGCAGTTGAGTCCACACGATTTGATAAAATATGTGGGGTGATGCATACCTCATATAAGACCCTGAAATTTTAAATTATGAAAATTTTATTTGATATCATATATCACATGCATCACCAAAAACATAAGGGAATATAATACCCTAAGACTTTAAAATAAATTTTAAATTTTAAATAAATTAATTCCTTGATATATATTTCAATGAACATGATACTAAGTTAGCGTATGTCTCATGCAACAGCGAGTTTCTTCCAATAAATTATGTTATACACAAGACTGAGTTTTACTATATAATGATATATTATTAAAAATATTATTTAAGATAATAATATATAACCTAGACATTAAATTAGTATTTATGAAAAGAGTAAAATAAGTTATGAAAATATATATTTACACAAATATAAAATTATTTCATTGGTTACAAATTAATTACAAATGAATATAAAAATTGATTGAATATAAAGAAAAATAATATTATTTTTAAGCTCACAACGTTATTTTCCCTAAAAAATTAAATTAATTACAAATAGTGAGTTTTATTAATGTGATATAAATATATATATTATATATTCAATAAAAAAAATTATATTAATCCAATAGATTTGATAAGAATAAGGTAAGAAAAAACCCAATTTAATTCATAAAATATGATACTTTTATTTTTACCGTCGTTTACTGAAGAACCTAATTTAAATATTAATTTAGAGTCATTTATTGATTTAATATTTCAAAATAAACTTCATTTTTTAAATAGTAAATCAAACATAGGTTATGGTTATTTTTGTTAATTTTCTGTGATGTTTCATTTTTTAGTGAATAGTTAAAAATACAAAATTTTAATTCAAATCTATTTTTTCATATAATTTATTTATAAGGATAAGTTAAATTTGGAGTTGGTTTTAAAGTCACATTATATAAAATAAATATCTATTAATCCAATATAGTTCATTGGGATCCGTTTCACTTTTAAATTGAATGTAAAAACTTTTCAAACTTTTGGTCATTTTTACATTAAAATCCCGCATTGTCGTCCCACCTATGGGATGAATTTTAAATTAATTTTTTCACTTATATAAATATAATTTGTTAAAATGGATTCTATATTTTTAATCATAATAATTTATATTTTATAATAAGATAATAATTTTTTGACAAAAATATTAGTGAAAGTGATTGAAATTAATTACAATCATAAATGTTAAATTAAGCTTCATAAGAGATTAAACCTTAACCTTAAGGGCCAAATAGACCTATAAATTATTTCAAAATATTTTTTTCTAGAAATATTTAGATCTTATTATCCCTTTCATATAATTTAGTTTGTTATTGGATCCACTTTTAACATGGAAAATGTGGTAGGAATTTCTTTGTCAAAATATTAAGAGTGCCACTCCTCCTCCACTATAAAAGGCCACCACTTCTCTCCATTCCTCACACATCTCAAACCACATTGGTTCGGCCAATATATACCCAAAATAGCTTCCCAATATACCTCCCCTAGACCTTTAATCCTCTATTTGGTCATCAATCCTTCCAAGGAATCCCGTTGGAATAAACCAAAAAGAGTTTTCCAATTTTTAAGGCAACTCTTTCCAATGATCTCTTTTCTTTCATTCACTTTTCCACCACCTCAAATATTATTCATACATGTTAATATTATAAAAAAAGTATACCAAAGATAATAATATTTTTTATATTAATTTTTTAACTTACACTCAAACAAAATTTCATCTAATGGGTAAGAAACATACTATTTAAGTGAACGGTGAACTACCGCCTCATGAAACGATGATTGTTTGTTCTTACATTACCGCCTTTACTGGTTCTTGTTATGATGGAAGATTTAATTATATGTGATATATATATATATATGATATTTATAATATCATTATGATTATTTGATTCATTTATAACACATACCTATATTCGTTCAATTTTTCATAAATACGATAATATCACTTGTGGATGTGTGGAATATCGCCCACTCGATGTGATGTGATTCATTCATATTATACATGGAATGTATTAAGGATGAAATTAATAAAAATATATTACATAGATATGATTATTTTATTATAATATACATGATAATACATATCATTTATTTTCATTATTTTAAAATATTACAATGAAATTAAAGTAGCATTCATGAGTATGTATGGTTTATCGTCTCCATGAATGGTGCATTCCATTTCCCATGTAAAATTATTATATATTATTCTATATATATATATATATATTCTGATTATATATGGTAATTAAGTCATGTTTTACATTCTGGATATGATGAAACTATGATCTAATTAATTATAACAATAGGTAACAAGATAAAACTTACTCAAAAAAACTAGAAAATTATCACCCAAAATAGTGAAGTTAATGAATGATTGTTAACAAATAGGTAATGAGATATTATAATAAGTTAATATATGATATTTTAAACAATATTATGGTTATGGTATAATTGATAAACATGTTTTAAACCACTATAAAATAATATAAATAAAACACAACAAAAATGGAAGGTTAAGGTAAGGGAATTTGGTCTCAATTTACATTTCATTGAGACATATTTGTTATTATTTTCAAATTAAATTTTATTATGTGAATATACTACCTTTTTCATGTTATATCATGCATCCCATTATTCTTATGATATTATATGTTTCATTTAATTACATACCTTTATGGATATTTTGATTCCAATGTTTCAAAGTGGTATGACAGTCTTTGAATTGTTTAAATATTATTATCCTAAAGAATGTTCTTAATTATCATCATTTCAATCTCAATTCATTTTTTCTTGCTAAATTTATCATGAAACAATCAATTTATTTTAATAAATTTTTATTTTTATTTTTATTTAATATCTATATTCTCATACAAGGGATACTAGAATTTCCTAAACCGTATATAATTTTTACATAGGGTGTTAACTTTGACAATTATTTGATTAACTGAAGAATTATTGATAAGGAATATTATTTATTTTATTTCTCATTATGAGGAATGATTAGGAATTTAAATAAAAGGCAAGACCTAGGATTTATATATCTGATTGATACATCGATTGGTTATCATTAAATGAATTAATTGGACAAATTAAATGGGTTTCTATAAGTGGTTTTAAACCATCTTGTGAAAGGTCTAGATGGTATATGTTTTCATGTGCCTTATCCATGAGGTATAATAATTTAAAAATTTCCTCATTTATATTCAGTTATTATTTATCCATTATATTTTTCATTGATATATATATGGATTTAATTCATTCTCAATTTATTTATTTATGTCACAGGTTTCAGTTTATTACCTTTCAATATTAATTATTCCTTATATAATAGTGGAAATGTAAAGTGTGTTCGGTTATTTACCTTTCTATATATATTGATTCATTATTTATTCTATTGTATTTACCCTTACTAAGCATTTGAGCTCACCCTTATTATGTTTCATTCCTCGGGTTACGAAGAAGAGAACTTTGAATAAGCTTTTAAGGATGTTTTTTATTTTTAGTTTATTGTGTAGCATGTTTTATGTTGTCTTCCCAATGTATTATGGGTATCACATATGTAATATATATTTCTAATACTACTAAATTGATAAGTCCTTTATAATTTTATTACATGTAATAATTCCAATGAAATAAAATAATGCACCGACTCTGGGTTTCTGGAGTTGCAGCGTTACACCTCCACAAAGGGGGGTGCACGGGTTGTGCATGATTTTTCTAACCATGCACTACAATATGTATAGGCTATGAAACCTAGGAATAGGGGGATACACTGGTATAACATAGTTGGAAAACAATTTCTCCCCTAACCGTAAAGTCCACTGTCCTTGGAAAATAGCTAGCGCACGGTTGGCACGCCATTTGGCCAACTGTGGGGCCAAACCGTGCACCTCCTAAAGTTTGGGTGTTTTTACAATTTTATTTCTTATCATGAAATATTTTACCCCTACCTCTCTATTTCTTGTATCTATTGTAAAATATATCCATTTACATCCTTTGAGACCTCCTTGAGGTGTCTATTCTAGGTTCCTTAATAACTCTTACATCTGACCATAAAATCAATATTAGTTCAACTCATTAGATTCGTTTAGATAATCTCTCCCTTCCTTAGGATCCTTATGTCATTATTATTCATATTGATGAAATTATTTTGATGCAGGTTGATATACCCTATTTTCATGGTGTTCGTCCATTATTTTATTTTCTTCCATCCGTGCCAAACAAAGGGTTAATACTAGAAAAACAATCTACTATAGGCATAAGGTAGGTGATCTATGAATCATCCCTTAATGTCCCCCCATATATAAATTATTTCTATTATGTACAAGCTAATTTCACCTGGAGTTACTCCCTCAATATATCCTCCATAAATTCAATTCATTAACTTATAAGTTATGTCCCTAGTGGTAACTCTTTGACACCGTTAGAGGTTGAGACCCCAATACAGACCACCCATTTAGGATGTGTAATTTATTTATTCCTTAGTGACCAATATTGTGATTATTTGGTACACTGTTTGGGTGTTCTATACTTGAAAATTGATAATTTACATGCTTCATAATAATTAATAAATCTTTAAAATTATTGAAATTATATATTTTTAGATATCACTTATCCTAGTTAATTTATAAATTTAGTTGATAATGTATTCATGTCCTTAAATTCAACTTGTCATGTTTAATGGAAATTAATGGAATGAACATGTTAAAGGATTGGATGGAATGAGTATTACATGGAATATGATTACATACGATATAAATAGTATTTTTATAAGGTGCCTATTTCATTGGACCTATTTTATACTTATGGGAATGGTCAGACTTGATCCATCCTTGGATGGCTGAGGGAATGTCTTGAGCACTTATAGGGATCCATTCTGATTCATTGAGCCAATTTCTATGAGAGATACCCACCACAGAATATGGTCTATGTATTATTATACGAATTCCTTGTAATTGTACCAATGTTTCACTTAAAATATTTTCTGGATATTATAATTCCTTGGATACACTCCATGGATTAATCTTAATGTCTTTAGACACATGGTTCCATAGATTCACCTCATTGGACCTAGTACTTCTTATCCCAAGATTACAATGGATGAGATACATGGACTTAGTTAAAATCTTTTATAGTGGAATCGCTTAGTTTTACTATATACATTACCCTCAAACCCATTATTTCTATACTGGATGTGTTACCAATATGAGTTGTCTCAATTCCTAAGGTCAATGATGCGTTGGTTTTACCTTGGATCCTCTATCCTTATTATTTACCATTATATTACTTTTGACACCTTTATATATGATATCATTACTATCAACTAAATAATAATTAATTAAATGATTACAATTTTAGACCCAACTGAGGATAAAGAAAGTATGATTTGTCTATTTTTGTATAGGTTCACTTTCATATATACCATCACAGTAGTTCAGTTTATATTCACATAATGTATTTGTATATATTTCATTGGTGGTGGAATACTAAGATTTATCTCACATCCTATTCAGGTTATCATTGTCATCTGGGAATATTATATGATCACAGGTTTGGAACAGGGGAAGCATCCCACTCTGGACACCAAACTTTCATGCTTTAGGGTGGGAGATTGGTAGAAAATGACTGAGCCATAGCTTGAGATACTTGAATAGTGTTTGTGATTTTTTATTCATTTGTATAATATGTATTTTAATATCTTCTTCCTTATTTGTATTCATGTTTTCCTATTTTTAGATACATCTGATCATCATTTTTTATATGATACAACTTACAGATTTCGATGATTATTTACTGTCTGGATATTTATGCTTATTTAGGCTTCCATATATATTTTATGATTCCTCCATTTATTAATATATTTCAACACTATGATCTACTCTTATATGATGTAATAGTATCTCCATGGACATGCACTAGGCCCTCAATGCTATTCTATAACCAATGGAATTTAGGGTGGAGCGCTTGAGCCCATGTGGTCGACCGGGTTCGGTTACTCGGGAGTGAATCAGGTATGAGATGTTACAAAGTGGTATCAGAGGTGTTTCTTTTCATGTATTATTATTTAGAAAATATATAAATTATATTAGAAACATGTTGGAACTTGTTCATATGATGTTCCTGGGAGTAGCTAACCCTCGTTTGAGGTAAATAGCATGTTTCCTAGGAATAAGAAATTATTGTTCAATTTTTAACCTATTACATTTGATATAATTTAACCATTTGGTGAAACACATGAATTGTGGTATTTTTTATTCTTTATAGATATTTTAAATTATCTAAATGTGTAAAGGATAATTATTGCATGCATAATTATAGGCACTTATAATTCAGATTTCATGTATATTTCATTCCATATACATGAATTTTACTACTTTTCTAACTTGTGTTTCCTATTAATGTTGAGTGTGACTTGGTGGTGATATATTCCTAGAAAATGACTTGGTGGTGATATATTTCACCACCAAGATAAATGTTTTTTTCCATATATATTGATAGTGGAATCTTAAATATCCTATTTTAACTCATGAATGCTCTGTAACACAGGTTACATGAGGTACTCTTTGACTGAGAATACATGACTTTCAATTTCAATTTATCAGGTGTATGGTACCATATAAATTGGAAAGTTTAATTCATCAAAATAAATCCATCATATCTTACCCATTATATTCTAATAGGGATGTAAAGGTATATTTGTAATGAAATGGGTGTCAATTTCAATTTATAATGGTTATGTGCCTTTAAAAACTAGGAATGACTATCTCTTTAACTAAACCTTGTGATATTTATAAACTCATATATGAACTGAAAATGTGAATTATTACTAAAAAATAAAATGGTTTCTAGTAAATGGAGAGGTAAAGTTTAATTTAATGAGAGTTTACCTTCTTAACTTTCAATTGACCCTTCATATATTGGAAAACCTGTAAATAAGAACATAAAAACTTACCAATACATTGTCCTTCTAAGAAGGTAGTTGGGATGGTGTACCTTGGGTAGTTATACCTTTTTATTATGTTATACTTTTTTTATTTATTCAATCTATTTCAGTATCTTTTATGAGGTGTGTAATTAGAATTATAGAGATATACCACCATGATGTCCTCTAGTAGTGTGTTGGAAGGGTGGTAAAGACCATGCTTCAGAGGGGTTGGTCCAGAAGACACCAGTGATACCTCTAGTAGTTCCACATGAGGCACCAACTTCTACTCCTAAACTGGGCATGCAATCTCAGCTTCGAGAGTGTTTCTGACATTTGATTCAGTTTATGCAGAGTGTGGTCCATGACCCGCAACAATGATTTATGATATTACTCTTGAGTTTCAGCAACATAATCCTCACAAATTTTTCGTGCATGAAGGTCCTCGGGATGCTAAGTCATAGATAAAGTCCATATTATCTTTCTTAGAGAATCTATATATTCCTCCCAAAAGGAGGGTCAAGATCACCATATGCATGCTATGTGATTCCACCAAGCACTGGTGGGATGTGATTACCCAGGCTGGTTTTCATTAGGGAATGGTCTATGTGGACTTTCAGGATACATTATATGATTAATTTTTCTTTAATATGATGAAATATTACTGATCTAGAAAGCTCATTCATCTGGAATGGGGTGTTATGTTATTCATGAACTATTTAGTGCATTTCACTGAGTTGCAATGCTTTTCACAACTTCTTTCTAGTAAAGGGCTATCATGAATGAGATTATTTGATGAAAGGCCCAAGTATTCTATCTACTAATTGGTGAATGTATTTATCCTATCTAACTCTTATGATATCATAAAACAAGCCCTTATCATTCAGTGTAAATTGAGGGAAGATGATAGTATGGGGAACAAAGGATCAGTGCTAAGACAAGGTAGTAGTTCTTCCAGTAGTAAGAAGTATAGCCTTGTGTTTTATTATCAGAGAAGTGGAAGCCAAAGTATCCACACCAGAATCTCCATTATATTCCATCAATGTGAAAAATAGGGTCATGTAAAGCATAATTTTGATAGAGACCCTCTTTAGTGTCGTTCTTGTGGCTAGATGGGTCATCTTTAGAGGTTTTTTCAGACCTTTCCATAATATTCTATTAGAAGAGGAACCATGTTAGTACCAGCCTCAGGAGTTGGGTTAGTTATTCCATGTTAGGCAAGAAGATAGTGTAGTACTAGCCCAATAGGTTGAGGATGAGGTTGTGGTTGTTGTATCTAGACTTCTGACTATCAACTCCATAAAATCAAACTTTATTGGGGTATTCAAACTATAGATCAGTGTCATTTATTCTGCCAGTTTCCTACATTATAGAAGATACCTAAGGATAAGAACCATATACAATATGAGGTACTATTATAATGGCTTCTACTATCATATATTCTGTGTTTGATATAGGTGATTCTCACTCCTTTATTTTAGTATCGACCGTGGAATGTCTCAGGCTTGAAATTATCTACCCTTGTTGTGTGATGATCGTGGGCACACTATAGGGTGCATGGTTAGAGCTTATACTCTACTGTAATTACTACCCCTTTAGGTAGAATGTTATTATTTTTTATGGGAACTCTTCATCCTCATGATTAAGGGCTTCTATGTTATTCTCAAGATGATATGGTTATTCCCCTATCACACCTATGTGGACTTCTATAACTATAGGGTATCATTTACATCACTATAGGGAGATAGTTATCTTCATAAGGGTTAGTGGGATGTCCATGAAATTAGATCTGGGATAGAGAATAGTGGGATGGGTGGATTGATATCCCATGTTTCTTGCCTTTATATAGAGGATCAAAGGATGTGTTTGAAAAACTTTCCTCCAATGATGGATCATTTTAGGGAGGCCTTCCTAGAAAAATTCCTTATAATTCCTCCAAAGAGAGAGGTATAGTTTATGATTGATCTCAATCAAGAAGATTCTCCATTATATATTCCTCGATACAGGATGGATCCTACTGACATCTAAGAGATCAAGAGATAGTTTAAGGATTTATAATATAAGGTATTTATTCGACCTAATACTTCATCTTAGGGTTCACCCATGATTTTTTCCAAGAGGTGGATGAGGAACTTAGGCTATGCATGTATTACCAGAAATTGAACCAGATTATGGTGAATAACTAGTATCATTTTTCTCAAATAGATGATCTCTTCAACCAACTATGAAGAACTAGAGTTTTCGCATAGATCAACCTAAGATCGGGATATCATTAGGTATGACTTATGCCGTATGATATAACACATATAAATTTAGTTACTTGGTATGGTCTATAAGAGTATCTAGTTATGTCATTAATTATTAGAAAAATGCCCTCTATTTTCATGTCCATGATGAATACGGGTTTCCATATCTATTTGGATTATTTTGTCATGGTTTTTTGGTTGAAGTATTTGTGTACACTAATACTCTTAGAGACTACGAAAATCACATTGAGATCATATTGAGTACACTGAGAGAGAATCAAATATATTCTAATCCCAATAAGTGACACTTCTACATAAACAAGGTTCACTTATTGGATTTTATTATCTCGTAATAAAGAGTTTTTGTTGAGCTAGATAATATGAGTGTTGTTGTTTCTTGGGTGCATCCCAAGAACATGTCTGATATAAAATGTTTCATGGGGATTTCTGGATATTATAGTCATTTCATATAATAATTTTCACACCATAACAAACCTCTTACCAGACTATTGAAGAAGGGTGTGATGTTATTATGGTATATAGCATGAAATAAGTCCTTTCAGGACCTAAAAAGAATAATTTGTTTAACATTGGTCCTGATTCTTCTAGAGGTTGGAAGAGGCTATGAAGTGTTCTATGATGTATCAGGCATCAGGATAGGTGTTTTACTAATATAGGAGGATTGAGTCATTGTGTATGGGTCTCACCAGTTCAGATCTCATTAGCATAATTACCTAACACATGACCTCGATCTTACAGTAGTCATTCATGACATGTGTTTCTAGAGGAATTATATAATGGGAGAGTGGATTGTGGGGTATACAGACCATAAAGACCTTAAATATTTTCTTTTTTAGTGTGACTTGAATATCAGAAAATGAATATGGGTCAAATAACATTATTATTTTAACTTTGAGCTTTCATATAAGGCTATAAAGGAAATGTGGTAGTAGTTGTGTTGAGATGAAAAACTTGGGCACAAGACACTCGAGAATCTAGTGATGAATGGAAATTTATGTCCATTATTTCTAATAAGAATATTGAGTTTCATGAGAGTAGACATTATTATTTTCATATAACCTTATCAATTACCTCATCACTCCCTGATAGAGTGAATAGAATGTAGTTTTTATATCCAAATGTTTCGATCCCGTAAGAAAGTATTTCTAGTGAGCACCCTCCTCTGGATTTATCTATTCATGGATATTACATCATATGTATACATGTTCATATCCGGGTTTATAAAGACATGCGAGAGGACCTGATGTGAGAATCCCATGCTTCTCAGTGGGATGTGTGTCCAAGTATCTCCCATATGTATCATGTTATGTGTCGCCGATATTGATGTCCTGATATGAAACATCTAATCAATGGTTTTATTACCAGGTTTCCCACCTATCATTATGTGAAGGTGGAGAACTGGTGGCCCTCTTTCTTGTTACAGCTGTTACCAATCTCGGAATATAATTGGGATTATTTCATGAAAGATCTTTTGGTTGGATAACCAATGTATCCTTGAGTTAGTTACATGGTTTGTGTAGTGATGGATCGACTGAAAAATGTAGCATACTACCTTCCTATCTAGAAGACATTAATAGTTAATGAGATGTGAAGACTATATGTCCATGAGATTATATGCCTACACGATGCCCCTCATACAATCTTTTTAAATAGATATTCTTGTTTCTCATAAATTTTTTGGAAAGGGTTATTGAAATATTTCGGTACATAGGTTTTCATAATAATATATTTTCACCCTTAGATTGATGTCCTATCAGAATATCCTATACTGGTGTTGGAGCATATTCTTTGAGAATACATCCTTGATTTTGAGGTTCATGGGAGAAGAATATCCCTATCATTTTGTTTTTCTATAATAATAGACTTTAAGAAACAATTCAGATGGATTTGTATGATGACTTATATGATTGGACATCTTTTTCACCTCTGTGATGGCTATAGGTAGGGGAGCCAGTGCTTCTTGGTCTTCTTGTCATGTAGGAGACTTTAGAGAATTTGAATTTGATTAGTAAGTGTATGTCTACGGCTTATTCTAGATAAAAAACTTATAATGATCGTTATTTATATCCTCTCGATTTTGAGGTTGTGTGTCATGTTTTCTTATAGGTATCACCAAGACTTGGTCATAGGTAGATACAGAGTCAAGGGAAGTTGTCACCTCATTTTGTTGGGCTTTTTGAGATCTTGGTTAGAGTCGAACTGGTATCCTATCAGTTTTTATTACCTTAGTGGTATGATGATATGCATGAAACCTTCAATGTTTCATATCTTTTCCATTACCATAATGTCATGTCTCGTATTTTTATCTCGAGGATGTTGAGTTAGATGTTGATGATTCCTTTGAGGAGTATCCCATATACATCATTGATCAGAGCATGAGGGATCTACTAGGTCAGTTTTTCCATCACTATGGGTACTATGGAAACACAGCTATGTACAGGACGAGACTTGGGAGTGGGATGATGATGTATGTGATCAGTGGTAGGAGTTATTCTCAGATGAAGTTCTACCACACCTGGAAGTGCAATGTGATGATGAGTTCCTTTAAGGGGGAAGACTATAAGAACTTAGTTTTTATATGAGGTATGGATCATTTTTATTTTCATTTAATTCCTTACTTATATTCTTATAAATATACTTAATCATATAAGGAATGACCCATGTGTATCTAGGGAATTTTTGGAGCCCAAATCTCCGACCATTAGAGGAAACAACCAGGCCACATGGTTATTAGAAACCATGAAGTCTAGTCTATATGATTGGATAAAACATGCAAGATGTTGTAGGCCTCCACATAGGGGATCACATGGGATGAGATTGGTTTTTCAAACCATTCATTGTATCTCATGAGTAGTTTGATCCTTGAGAAGAGGGGAACACACAGGTAAAGCACAGTTAGACAAATCATTCTCTCCTAACCATGTGAGCCACTGTCCAAGGATAGTAGCTGACATAAATTTGGAACATGGTTTTTCCAACCGTGCTCCTCTTAAAGTTTTTGTGTTTTTACCATTTCCTATATCTTTATATATCTTACCCCTCCATATCTTATTATTATTTCCAATGTATAGTATCTCCATTTTAATTCATTGAGATCTCCTCAACATACCTAACCTAGGTTCCTTGATAAATCTTCTATCTATCCATAGAATAAATATTTTTTCATCTCATTGGATTTATGTAGGTAATATATCCACTTCTTAGGGTCCTTTATTTGTTATTATTCCTATTTATGATTATATTTTTATATAGGATAATATGCACTCTTTTCATGGCATTCATTCATTCTTCCATTTTCATTCGATCCAAGCCAAACTAATGGTTGATATTGGATGATGCATATACCACAAGAATAAGGCCAGTAGTCTATGTTATATCCCTAAAGTATCATCGTCTATAAATTAATTTCATTGTGTGCATGCCGATTTCACTAGGCATTACTCCTTAAATATGTCCACCTTAAATTATAGTCACTAAATTGAAAGCTATGGTCCTATTAAAACTTATTTGACATTGTTGGTGGTTGATACCTCAATATGGACCACCCATTTAGGGTGCATTAATTATTTATGCCTTGGTGACCTATAATGTGATTATTTGGGAAATCGTTTGGTTGTTCTCTACTCGAAAATTGATAAGGTAATTACTCATTCATAGTGAATAAAAATTTAAAATCAATTTATGGAAAGTATATATTTATAGATATCACATGTCCTATTCAAATTATAAATTGAATTGATAATGGTTACATTTCCTTAAATTCACCTTGTCATGTTTAATAAAAGGTAAATGAATAAACCAATTAAATGATAGAATGGAATGATTATTGCATGGCCTATTGTTAGATATGATATAGATGTAATGAAGATAATTTTCCTCTATATTTGGACCTTTTTAATCTTTATTTGAATGTTTAGACTTGATATAGCCTTAGATTCTAGAGGGAATTCCTTAGTCACTTAGATGAAGCCACTCTAATTCCTTGAGCTAATTTCAATGGGAGACTGCCAACAAAAAATATGGTATTTATATTATTACATAAATTCCTTATATTTGTACCAATGATTCAATTGACATATTTTCCAGATATTAGAATTTCTTGGGTACGCACATTAGATTCATCTTGATTTATTTGTACATACGGTGTTAGGGATTCAGACCATTGAGATTAATCATTATTAGCTCAGGATTACTATGGACAAGATTTATGGAATCATATGGAATATTTTATAGTGGAATAACTTGGGTGTACCCCTTGTATTACATTCATAACCATTATTTCCAAACTTCATGAGTTACCACTGTGAGTTGGCTCGACCCCTGAGGTTAGGGATACTTTGGTTTTACCTTGGATCCACTATCATTATTATTTCATATTACATTACTGTTAAAACTATTATATATTATCTCATTATTATAAACTAAATCTTAATTAATTAAATTATTACATGTTCATACACTAGTTGAGTCTAAAGAAAGTATGGGTTTTTATTTTGTACTGATTTACTTTTATTTATACCTGCACACTATTTTGGTTTATATTCACATACTATATTTTTCTAGATTTCATTGGTGTTGACCTACTGAGATTTATGTCACACTCTATCTGATCCATCATTGGTACACATGCATATTATATGATAATTGGTGGGGAAAATGGGATGCATCCATCTTTGGACACATGACATGAATTCTTTAAGATGGGATCTTGGTAAAAATGATCAAGAAAGAGCTCAGGGTTCTTGGATAGTTTTTCCCTATTTCATTATTTTGTATATCATGTATTGTATTATCATCTTGATTCCATGAATACATGTTTTACTTTTATAGAGGAATGGAATCATCATTTTCTATATGATATAGTTTACAAATTTCGATGATTATTTACTTCATCGGTGTTTATTCTTGATTATGTTACCTTATATATTATTTTTCCTCCTCTATTTATTCATCTACTTCACTAATGTATGCCACTCTGATATGAGGGAATATTCTCCCCAAGAACACACCCAAGGCCCTCACTACTGGTCGAAATCCTCTAGCATATGAGGATGTGTGCTTGAGGACAGGTGAATGATGAGGTTCAGTTACTCAAGAGTGAATTGGGTTTGGGACGTCACATATAGAAATAGATAAAATGGTGAAGGATATTGAAAATATATATTCTATGAAATAAGATGAGTTATCAAGGACAAAATTTATGTTTCTTTATTTAACGAATTATCAAAAGAATATGATGGAGGAATTCAAAAATTCAGTTGAAGTCAAATATGAATCCTCTAAATTTATTGGTATATCGTGAAAATGTAAGCAGGTAAAATTTGAGCCGCCTAAATATTTTAATATTTTATTTTTACTAATAGTATACGACTAGACACAAAATATAGTCATTATACCCCCTTGAAAGTTTTTAAAAATATTCTCCTAAATCTTTTGAATAATTTTGGGACTCATGAGCCTCCACATATACTAAATAAAATATAGTTTATGCATATAAATTATAGGAAAATTAAAAATATGGACAACAATTTATGAGATATAATTTAAATTATCCTAGAAGGTTCAGATTCCAAGGCTATTGTTAGTGTTGTTTTGTGTTTGGTCATAAGTCCTATATATGCTGACAAAATATTTCACTAACATGAAAAATTATGATGTCATGGGTTATTTAGAAGGGATAAAATCAATTTCTTAGAGAATGAAATAAGAAAATATAAATAATCCCAATTTTCCCAAACAAACTATATTTTTAGTGTTTTGAAGAAACCTTTTGAAGGTGTGAAAGTCAGGGAAATTGTTTAGATAAGTTTATAAAAATATTTTCAGAATATATTACCAATTATAATAAAGATAAAGAAATGAAGAAGTGTAGGGATTAATATTTATAGCTAGAAACAAATTCATTAAATTATAACATAATAAAAAAATTCATTGATCATTGATAGTGGATTCTCTTCCCACTTAACATGTGGTACAAAGATTATAAAAAATATTAGAAATCTTGAATGGGGTTCAATCATAATTAGTAAATATTTTTTTGTTAAAGTTAATAAAGTAGGATTGAATGAAGTTGGAACTCAGAATATAAATTCAAACATATTATTGTATGTGGAATGGATATAACATAATCTATTGAGTTTTAGAAAAATATATGACGATGGGTATGAGGTTATTTTAATAAGGAATCATGTACCATTAGAATAAATAACTATGGAAGGGTCATTTAAAAAGGAAAAATAACATGTATAAATCTATTTTTGATTGGTGATCCTACCAACACTTTTCTCATGGGTGAAAAAGATGAAATCATGTTTTGGAATATGAAGCTTATTCATCATGGCCAAAGGGGTCTTAAAAATATTTTTAAATATGATGTTGTGGGTGATCTTCCAAATATGAAAAATTGAAATATATGATCTGTTTGGAACTTTATAAAATGTTTAGATGACTGAAGATTCTCAAAAAAGGGAGGGCATTCTATTATCTGGACCAGTAGATCCTAGTCAAACTAATTTGTGTTGGACCATGAGAAAAATTTCTACATAATTTAATATATTTTTCATTATTTTTGTTAATTATTTCACATTAATGACCAATTACATGTTCATCAAGAATAAGTTAGAGGCATTTTAAATGTTCAAAATCATTAGAATACATTTTGAAAATGAATTTGGACTTCACATCAAAGTTAATTATATCCAATTATGGGATGTAATATACATTTTATGAATTTGAAAATTATATCTCAAAATATACAATCAATTATAAATTTATCACACTATATAGTCCATAATATAATGGTTTTTCTAAGATAAATAATAGAAGCATTATTGAGATGGGTTAAACATTACTAGTAGAAAATAATAGGAATAAATCCAAACATTAATTGGGAAACCATATTCTTGGGAAACTGATGTAGATCAAGCTCCTACATAAGTGAATTTTGAGAATTTAATATCACTTGAAATAAACCACTCTATATAGTTTGAGTTCATGTGAGATGGACCACATATCACAGATTTTAAAGTAACATGACATGGACCACATACCATATAGTATTAAAATCATGTGGTAACAACCCTATACTATAAAGTTTGAGGTTATTTTGTTTGGAAATTATGTTATGTAGTTTAACATATTAGGACAAGGAAATTATGTCATGTCATTTAACATCTTACCATAAGGACCATATGTCATGAAAATTAATGTCTTATGGTAATGACCTTATTTTATGAAATTTATAATTTTATAATGACCAATATAAATCATTGTAGATTTATATAAAGTATTTATTTATGATTATTACATTAGTAAGAGGTTTAATACACTCTCCATCAATTATGATTAAGGAATATTCTCCATTTGAGTAATCCATATGTGTGACGTAAGGACCCCTTTATATATGTTCCAATTTCTAGGGTTTCTTAACAAGTTTTATTAGTGTATTTAGATCAAACATATATTCTCATTGAAAAACGATTGAATTCAAAATATTTTATTAAATCTCAAGTTGTTATATTTTGATAGACCTTGAGTTTTAAGAGATCTTGTGATCCCTTTTCAAACAGACTTTCTAACTCTTTTAATTAAAATTATAATTATTTATATTGAGTTGATTGGTTATAAATAGATACCCTACGTTAAGGTAGTTTAACCCCAATTTGTAAAAAAACTTTCATCCCATACAATATGGAATATTTGGAAACCTGTGTAGGGATGCATATATTTGCGTGATAAGCACATAATTTATGAGGAGATTGTTTCTATACATCTTTATATCCTTATCCATTTTATTCTATAGGATATTTGGGAGGTTCATATTAAATGTGTCTTTTTCTACATTATCAACCATTTGATAATGAAAGTAATGGTAGTATTAAAGAGGTTGTTTTTTGTATTAAATATTTTCAACTCATTCTTATAGAAGTTAGTTTTATTATTCATGATGATAGAATGGAGAACTCCAAATGTAAAAATGATGTTTATTTTTTTGAATCTCGTCATGTACTTGGTCATGAATTCTTTTAAGCATACTTCTTTAGCCCAATTATAGAATGAGTTGAAGGTGGTGAGGATAAATTTTCAATGTCGGTCCATTTCTCAAGGATTTGAGCCAATGAAATCAAAACTTGATATGGAAAATAGTCACCAGTATTTAGTGGCATGTAACAGATTTAGGGGTTTATATATAAAATTGGTTTGAATTTAACAGTCATGAAATTTCTTTAAGAACTCCATATAAACTTACATCATCAAATGAAATAAGTAATTGTGTCTTTTGACCTAGTTAGTGAGTTTGGACCCTTTCTGACGAGCATCACATAAACCTGCATGAGATTCTTCCATTACCTTGTGGACCTATCCCTCATTAATAAACCTAAGGAGGTCCCCCTAAAAAATTATTATAAATAATTTGAATAATTCTAGGATATCATTGAGGTTAAATTTTTCCTCTCACCTTTGAACTAGTTCAATTTCATATATATTCTATGGAAGATACTTTATTTCATGGTATTCAACTATTAGAGACATATAATTATTATTTTTCTAATTATAAGAAGAATAAATTATTCATGAGTTGGATTGATATAGATTTCATCTATTCACTCAATTTAATAATTATATAAGTGATGCACTACCCTTCTTTGTTTCACATAGATAATTACCTTACTTTTATCTAGGTCATCAAGGGTAGTGACCTAGAAAACCTCTGTTTCCACACGTTCATTATACAAGAACGATATAAATGAAAGAAAAATATATATATGTGAAATTCCACAATTATATCATGAGTATGATAAAGTAATTAATTATTATCTTTCTTATTAATGGTGTACTCATCATTGATCTTCTTAATAACCATATCTAATTCACCCTTGATATTGAGGTGGGAGATCGTGATCTATAAGGAAGGATCTAAAATTACGATTAAATCCTTTTATTATACGAAGTTATTGATGTATCCCTCTAATAATAGGAGTGATAATGGTACGAGTTACTTTATAGTGTGTGTGAAAAAACACTGGAAGACCCTGTTGAATTCAGGATCCATTATTCTCCCATCAATTGGGCTTCTAGAAGAAAAATAAAAAATAATCTCCCATGTTTGGTATAATATCTCCATCCCAACACCACTCATAAGTCCCTAGGTTGGAGGGATACTATACCCTCGGATATGATTTCCCATATTCCAAATGCTGCCGACTAGTAGTGGGAATCTAAGTCAGTATGGTGGGGAGACTATATCCTCATATGAAAGTGAAATAACAAGGAAATTAATAACAATCAGATAAATACATATGGAGTAGTAATGGATATCTCGATAAATTATAAATAAAAAAACAACACTTTTTATATAAAAAAATTTCATTTGAAATGTAAAGAAAACATACAAAAATTAGATCATATTCACTAAAAAACTATAAAAAAGTTGGGAACTCTATAGAAAAAAAATCTCATGTCCTATCCTGATCCAAACCTCCCATGCTTTTTCCTAGAATCCAAATCAACAATCAGGTGTTAGGTGATTTCTCTTGTCATGACATATGACCATGAAGTCTACTCTAGTACCAAAAAGTAGTCTTAGAAGGGTGTGAATAAGAATAAGTAATCCACCATCAAGTAAATATATAATCATATCTAGTATGATAATAAGGTGCATGCTAATATGTATGACAAATAAATGAAATTATAATAAATATACCAAATTGATTCATGGGTTCTATAGTGACATATAGATCAATTATGCCTGCTTTAATTAGTGTCATATGTCTTTATCCATAATGTCATTAGGAATGCACATCAACACCTCATAGGTAATCCCAGATAATAAAAAGTGATTAAGAATAATCATTGTCACGAACTATCTTGGATACCCTGGTACCCTGACACTCAAGCTGGAATAGACACGGCCTGAAGGACATTCCCGATCCCCATGGGTTGGCGACTAGCACGTAGCATCCTATATGAAAAAGGTGAAAACAATTTTTTCCACATAAACAATAGAAGAAACATATTCAAGTCAGTATGCTAAAAATAAAACTCCACAAGTAGAGTAGTACCAGAAGTTAAAACGGTATATAAACACATAGTACAACTATATAAGTACCAGAAACTGAAAGATAAACAACCTAATTCCCAATGGACACAACACTCCAAGATCACTGGATCAAAAACATGATCCACCTCCAAGTGGAACTTTCCCCTTTCTCAAACATGGTATAATAAAATCTATAAATTCTTGATGGAAAATGTATAGTGTGAGCTCAAAAGCCTAGTTGGGTCTCACCAAGTGTGCTATAATAAGATGTCAAAAATAATAAACCATTTCTTACTTTCAATTTCAAATAAAACTGGCAAGGTAGTACAATGTCATATTTAAAACAAAACCTTATATTCATTTCAGACTATATAAACATTAAAAAAATGGATTAATCAATAATTTTATATAAAAATTTTATATAAATCACAAGGCATGTGTAACCATTTTTACAAAAAATGGCATATATATATCAAAAAAATCACAAATGAACAACATGTTCATCTTCCAAGAGGTATGGTATGTCCAAGTGATGATATACTCACACGCACATATAGGTGATCATGAGAATATGTGTACGCACACCACTTAGACACTAGTTAAATAGGACTCATCAAATTCCCATCAGGGATAACACCCACTGTACATGTAAAGCGTCAATATCTTTCTAGGGAATTACCATCCTAGCATGTTGGTCTCAAATAAATCACTAATTATCAAAGATTTCATGTCCTTAAACAACAATAAATTATGGAAAAATTATTTCAAAACTATTAAAAATACAATTTCCCCTTTTCCCATTTCAATATGTCAATCTCTCTTTATAAACGAAAACATGGGTTTTTAATCAATTCATATATTCTTCAAGATAAAACCAAACATTGGTTCTATCAAAAAAACTTAATCAATTTTCAAAAATATCAATTTCAAAATTTAGTTTCATATATAAAATTTCACAATTTTCATCAAATCCAAATCACACTCCAATTCATTGGAATTTGTGGTTTTCCCCAAAATCCATACGATTTCAATTTAAATCTAAATTCGCATCAAATTGGGTTTTCACAATACTATTGAAGTAATTTTAATTTAAAGCAATCAATTCAAGGTTAAATTAATTAACTTATATGGAACCAATTACCTTAACATGGAGATCATGTATCTCAACACCCGCAACGGGAAGAACCAACGAAGAACATTTGAAATAGATCCAAAAAAAGAATAGAGATTAATAAAATGAAACCAAGATTGAAGATGAAAAAAGTAATTTAGATCCATAAACAACTCGATGATAAAAAAAACCTGAAGGAGGAGAGGTAGAGAGATCGGAATAGAATGAATGGGATGGTTATGGAGTGGTGTCATGTGTTCCTCCTCCCTCCTCGGTGACCTCCTCACTAGAGCAGTTGGTGGATTTCCCTCTTCTGCCTGGGGGTGTTCCATTTTAGTTCTCAGATCCAAACACTGACATGGCATCAGATCTATACCCCTTGATCAATGAGGACCTCTTGCAGACTCCACTAGCCCCCTCACTTGCTCCCTCCTTCCCATAGATCTATATTGGAGATTTTATCTTCTTCAAGGATGGTGGCTTCTCGATCGCCACATTTTCAAACGTGTCCTTCGCTGCATCTATGGATATTCATCATTGGACATTGGTGGCATGCTTTTGTGGATAAACCATATCTTTATTTTTTGAAGAACTTTGTGTCTTTGTGGGGTCTAGCTGAAGCAGTGCGGGTTTTGGAACTCTCTAGGAAGGCCTTCCACATTGTTCTTTCCTCCAGGGATGACTTCGTTTGGGTGTGGTCGAGGCGGGTCTGGTTAGTGGCCCAATGGATATTTCACTTATTCAGATGGTCCTTGTAGGTTCACCATAGCTTAAATTCTCCCCAAGCGGCGACCTAGACCTCTCAATAGGGTCTCTCTCTTCCATTCATAAACCTAGGATTCTTGTGTGGCATAAGAGGTTCCATCAGATCCTTTTTTGTGCGGATGACAGTACCTCTCATCTTCAGGATTCTTCCTCGACTAAAATCTATGTTGAAATGGATCTTTCACAGCCTCAATAGAGCTATATTATTCTATAGGGTAGGGACTCATTCTGATGGTGTGATAAGATATTATATTCGGGGCATGGTAACTTATGCATTGTTTTCCGCCTCCACGAACATTCCTCTTCAGATTGCAAGAAGCTTCGTACTCCTCCCTCCGATCATCAGCTAGTTACATGCTCGGATCCTGGTCTTTTGTTCAATTCCCAGGGTCCCCTCTTTGGTTCCCTTACTATAAACATATTTGAAGGAGGATGAAGTTTCTTCTACTTTAAAAGATGTTACTTCCCCCTACTCCTCTCTTCCTCTAAAAAATTTTGGTCGGGCATCTAATCCCTTGGCCCCGAGGTCCTCTTTGGATTCATGTATGGTCCTGCCTAATTATGTTCATGCAGAGGAGATTGGGGTTGTGGATGGATGTCCCCCTAACCGAGCCCCTCCCACCCCCTCACAACCAGGAAGTTATGGGACCTCCTCAAGCTCTTTCCCCTATCGACAGTACTCCTATTCAATTAACAAACTTATTTAATATTTTATATCAGGAGTTGGATGAACCAATACCCCTTGCAGTTATAGGCTCAACTGCTTCCAATGGTGTGATTACCAGATTTGAATCTAGATTGCTTTCTCTTGCCTCCTCTTCTAGTGCAATTGGATTAAAAATCCCTAGGCCAAAAACAGGCGATCTGATGTCCAATGATCTCCTTCATTATGTGGAATGTACGCGCTCTGGGTGCTTGTGCTTAGTCCCAGGCATCTATTTTTGTTGTTCTTGATCCAAAGGTGCCTGCATCTAAAATAATGGATTTTGTGGGAAGAATTAATGTTCATGATTACATTCATGGTAAACCACATAACCTCCACATTTGGTTATTCTGGCGGCATAATTTTTGTGTGGATCTTATAGGGACTTCAGACCATTAAGATTATACTAAGGTTACCTCTGGTCATCATTTTTTGTTCACCTCCTTCATTTATGTGAATTGTGAATATTAGGATAGAAGAATATTATGGGCCAGTATTAGTTCTTTTGACTCGGGCGACAAGCCTTGGATTGTTGTTAGTTATTTCAACATCATTCTAGATGAGGATGAAAAGAAAGTTAAAGGTTAATTTCCTCAAAAATATAGCATGGAGTTCACATCTTTTATGTCAACTGAAGTTCTCTGGGGCATGAGATATATGCGGGACCACTTCACTTCGTGCAACAACAAGAAGGTTAGGAGATACACTTGGTGCCATCTTGGCCACTTCCTAGCTAATTGCAACATGATCTCGACCTTCCTAGATGAAAAGGTATCTCATCTGGTCTGTGCTATCTCAGATCACTCTCCCATACTTGTTTCTCTATCCCCTTGTACAATACGTGGATATCTCTTCATCTACTATCATTTGTTGTTGGGTTTTAATGGGTTCTATTAGATAATGCAATCATCTTGGTCCAATCCTTCAAGGGGTAAATACTAGATCAACCTCCATAATAAACTGAAGAGTATAAGAGAGATTAATCAATTTGAAATTCTATGAAATCAAAGAGGAGATTAATCAATTTGAAATTCTATTAGATAATGGCTGGGTTGAGACACTTTTTGGGGTTCTCATTTATAATAGGGATATGTTGGTAGAAATGCTTCTCATACAAGAGTGTATTACCTGGGGGAAGGATAGAGTCAAATGGTTAAGGTAGGGAAACTATAATACTGCCTATTTGCATGCTTGTATTAAAGGGATAAGAAGGTAGATCCATAAGTATATGGTCCATCATGAAGAAACCTACACTAATGATCTTACATTTATTAGAGACATAGCTAGGTCGTGCTTCTCTACCCTGCTTGTTGATCCCAAATCGAGCATGCAAGATGGCTACCCCTCAAGCCATGAAAATATGTTTTATGTCATCCCTCGCTAGGTTTCCAATCAGGATTATTCCATTCTTTCTTTCAGTCCTGATGATGAGGATTTTCTCAATGCTATCAAATCCCTAAATCTAGAGAGCCCTTGGATTCCCTCTTAGTTTCTTTTTACATTACCTCTTGAGTCTTGGTTATGGAGGATATGGTTACTGCTATAAATGATTTTTTTTCTGGCTGGCCATCTCCCCAATGTGGGTAGCGACACCACACTTTTCCTTATCCTCAAAGTCAAGAACCCATCCTCTCTCATCCATTTTAGACCAATTAGATTTTGAAACATTCTATATAAGGTGTTGTATATGGTGATCAATAGACGGATTTCAAGACATATCCATAACTGGATATTCTTGGAGCAGCATGGCTAAGTCAAAGGAAGATCTATACAGGGTGTGATTGGCTTGGATCAGGATATGTTTCATGACATTAACATTAAAGAAACCAGTTCAAATATGGTTCTCAAGATTGATATGGAGAAATCCTATGATACACTCAAGTGGAATTTTATCATCAAAGTGATGTGTTTCATGGGTTTCTTCTCTTGGCCCATTGATTTAATGTTCAGATGTTTCAGCTTGTCGTGGTAAACTATCTAATTTATGGGGATTAATTATGTTTTCTTCAAATATGTGTGTGGGTTGAGACAAGGCCACCCCTATCCCTAATCATATTTATCATATCCCTAGATTATCTTTCCTATTATATCAAGAAGAGTATTAGTGTTGGTTCCATATTTACTTACCTTTTCAGGCCGACCTCAAATGGTATTTCACATCTAATGTTTGTCGATGACAATAATTTTTTTCCCAATGCTAGTAAGAGGTCCATTTGGGGTATCAACATGGTCTTGGATACATATGGTAAATGGAGTGTGCATCTTGTCAATAGGGAGAATAGTAGCCTTTTATATACAAAAAAATTTCTATTATACATGTGGGGAAAGTGGAGAAAAGCCTTGGAATTCTTAAAAGGTCCTTCCCATTTAACTACCTTGATTCTATGATCTCTTCTCATAGTCTCAAGAATCATAATTTTTAGAAAATTTTATCTAAAATCACCTACTGTATCACTAACAAGAAGAACAGGTGCCTCTCTTTCAATAGAAGGATCACTCTAGTGAATCATTTCTTATCTTCAATTCTCATACATGTCCTCTATACCCTCAAGGTACCAAAGGAAGTCATATATAATATTGAAAATGTTCTTTAATCTTTCATGTGGGACGTGCACTCGAATGGGAGATAACATTGGGCATCTTGGATAAGATTGGAAAGACTTATCCATGAGGGGGAACCAATGTGAAAAACATGTCCATCATTATGAAATGTATGCATGGGTAGATTACTTGGGAGGCTATTGGAGGATAATCTATGTGGAAACATTACCCAAAAAAAATATGCTAGAAATTTGGATAATGGAGGGGTTACTTTCGCTTCTCTCTACAATGTTGTTCAGCTACATGTTGAAACCCTTTAGGAGAATAGTAGATGAATTATAGGGAGGGGTGACATAATTTTATGGAATCACAATTGGGATGGTTTCATGATGTCCTTCCATGGCTATCCGGTCCCTGATATCACCTTCAAGAAAGCTAGTGCTTATCCTCAGTTTATCAACGCTATTTTGAATGACACGCAGTAGAACCACTTCGAATCCATTGTGATGAATAATGAAGTAAACTACTGTATTTTTTATGCCACCTCAGTGGGTGTCTTCTCCATTAAAGGGTATCACCATCTATTGTGAATGAATCTATATCCAATGATTGGGGAATCTTTTCATGGTGATAGGAAACACCTATATGGTTAATTTTCTCCTATGGTGTATAACGAATCATTACCTTTCCACTAATGATAAAATGAAACACAAATGAATCTTTTTGGTGTCCAGATTCTTGGATTCTCTGATTATTAGGAGGAATCCATGGACCACCTATTTTTTTAAGGCTCGTGGGCTTGATCAGTTTGGGAGGTCTTTGGTGTTTTTCATTGTTTTTCATTGCAGGTGATTGGTAGCACAGATTTCCTTGCTTCTTGGTTTCTAGGATCTAATGACACCATTGAAAAGAATGAAAGGGTTCTTATTCTTCTGGCTATATGTTGGTGGATTTGGCATATTTGGAATCAAGTTCGACACGAGGGTATCATCAGTTCACAGACAACGCTCATATTTAGAACTAGATCCATGCTCATTGATCTTGCTCGACTCATTAAAAATGGGGAAGATCCCCCCTCCTTCAATGATATTTTGGTGACTAGAGCTCCCTCTCCTAGAGTCTCACAATGTTATTAGGTGTGTTGGATGCCGCCTAATACTAGCTTCAAACTCAACACAGATAGCGTATGTGGGATTGGTGTGATGTGCAACGGTGGTATAGTCAGGGATCACACTGGTTCTGCAATTCTAGCCTTCTTAGCCTTCTTTGGAAGCAGAATCTCACTACAGGCAGAGGCGAAAGCGATTCTCATAGGACTTATTCTCTTTAGAGAGAATAACATAGTCCTCTCCACCATTGAAACTGATTCCACAACTATTCACCATGCTTTAAAAGGTTGTGTATGTACACCCTAGTGCATTTCCTATACTATCTATAAGTTCTAAAATCTCATTACCACCCAGATGGGGGTTCTTCACACATGGCAGAAGGGAAATAGAGTTGCTGATTATTTTGCCTCTATGGCTGGCTCCACAGATATAATCACATGTTATTCTATCTTAGGCTCTCTTCCTTAAGAGAGCATGGATTTAGTTATTGCGGATTCTCTTGGCCTTCACTATTTTAGACCCCCATGACCCTTTACTCATGTTGTGTTTTTGGTCTGCATTTTTTCTCTCTATTCTTTTGTTCCACTCATTTCATTGGGAATAAAATAAGAATAATTTTCTTGAGAGAATGAATGGGAGAAGAACACTTACCAATGAAAAATAAGACAACATTTTCCAAGATTCAACCCTTTTTAGAAAATGTTTGGAGTATACAAAAAGGGTTCTTTGTGATCTCCCAATACCAGGTAATTAATTATATGTCATGTTATGGTCGATCGAGGGGACATATGGTGGGTCCAATAATTTTAAAACATTTTTCAAAATTAAAAATTACTGCATGCATGATTTCCTCAATGGGGTCACACAGTTTGTCAAACTATTACTCCTAACCATGCGTCTAAATTATGGGGTTCATGGTTTCTACTAGGTGGGTGAGAAGTTTTTCAAACCATGCACCAGCTGCATAAACCCCCACTATTTGAGTTTACATATTTTTCCCTGGGTGGGCGCATGGTTTGGGCAAACTGTGTGCCAACTGTGCATTGCATATAAAATTTCAAAAATATTATATTTACTCTTGAAACTTATAATGAAAACCCCAAACTAAATCATAAACAAAAATTGGGTTTAGGGGTACCTAAAAACATTAATAGTATACTACAACCTCCTTACAATAGAAAATTTAATTCCATAGAAAGCATGTCAATAAGTCTCCATGTCAAAAAGATAAGGTCATTACTCTCTCATCGTTGTCTCTCTCTCCCACATATCATGATTATCATAATCATGATACCATTGAACTTGAAACAAAGGCATCATCCTCCCACAAAGTATCTTGGTTTCATAATCAACTATCCTTACTGGATGACCAGTCATAGATAAATCAGTCTTGATTTCCAAATCCCTCTAACTTAGAACATGAGATGGATTAGAAAGATACATTTATAGTTGGGATACATAGAGAAAATTATGTATCAAATTCAATGGTGGATGATTTTCTAAATGATAATCCAATTTTCCAACCTTCTCAAAAATCTCAAATGGTCCTATAAAACGAGGAGAAAGTTTATCTTGTCTTTCAAGCTGTCGGTGACCCAAACAGGGTGAAACATTCAAGAACACCTAATCACTTAATAAAAATTCCAACAGTTTTTGATGATGATAATCATAAGACTCATACTAGATATGTTCCATTAACATTCTCTAATGAATCAACTAAATATTTTTTTCATCTCTTAAACTCTGTCCTACTAAATAACTTTCACCAATCTCTATCCAACACAACGAAGCATTAAATTTCCATCCATACAAAGCCTCAAAAGGATCTGTTCTAAGCATAGATGCTAACTATTGTTATAAAAAAACTCAAACAATCTCAAAAGGTCATCCCAAACTCCACCAAAGCTAATAACATAGGAAAAAATCATATCCTCAACAATCTGTATAGCCCTTTCAGTCTGGTCGTCCGACTGTAGATGGTATTCCATACTCAAATGAACCTAAGATCTCAATTCCTCCAGAAGGCCTCTCCATAAATGAGAAGTAAAATGGGCATCCCTATCATAGATTATAGAAGATGTAAATTTTTTTAAAAAATATCTCTTACATAGTGATTTCTTAACTCCTCAATTTTGATTATATCACGAATAGGTAAAAAGTGAGACGATTTAGTTATTAGATTGATCAAAACTCATATCGAATTATTCATTATCTAGATACATGGAAAACCAGCAATAAAGTTCATACAGATCTCATCCCACTTTTAAGTTGGCATTGAATGTGGATGAAGAAAACCAAAAGGTCTCTGGTGCTCGACATTAACATGTTGTCACATATAACAATGATAGACAAATTAAACAATTTCTTATCTCATACCTGACCACTATAATCTATGTTATATATTGTAGAATATCTTCATGGATCTTGGGTACACTGCCCACTAGGAATTATGAAAATCCCCCATCACATATTTTAACGGAACAACAAAACAATTTCGAGAACATATAATATCCTCCATGGAGAACGACCACTCAGAAACGGTCTCTTCACCATAAAGAGAGTCTCTAATTCTATGAAACTCATCATCAAGATATTATTCCTGAAAAATCATCTCTGGAAGAGTGGAGGTCAACTGAACACTATCCAAACCAACCTCAGTACCTATTTCCAGAACTCCAACATGCAACTATGAAAAACGATCCATCATGTTCCGCTCTTTCGATGATTCTTTCATGGTGTGGGTCATAAATATTCTTCTCAAAGCATATGAAATGACATTCCATTTCTCTGGGGTATAGGAAATGTCAAAATCAAAAGATTTCAGATACTCCACCCATTGAATATGGGAGAGATTCAAATCTTTTTCAGATAATATATAACTTGAGATCTTGTGGTTTGAAAACACGATAAACCTTTATCTAAAAAAATGAATCCAAATCTTATGCACATAAATTACTACAATTATCTCAAGATCTGGGGTCATGAAATTCTTATCATGTGCCCTAAGCTATCAAGATTCATATAAAATGATGTGATCACCATGTATAAGAACATAACCCAAACCCAAACCAGATACGTCGAAAAGGACCACACAGCCTTGTCCGACCTATGGAAGATACAACACTAATGAAGTAGTCAAAATACGTTCCATCTCAAAAAAAATAACTCTGGAATTTTTCATCCCAAGAAAAATTTTCTCCCTTTTGGGTTAGAGAAGTCATCATAGATGGAAATTTAGAAAAATCATTTACAAACCAGCGATGATATCTAGAGAAACTCAAGAATCACTAAATCTTGAAAACATTACATGTTTTATCTCATGTCATAAAATCTTTGACCTTATTAGGATAAAATTAGATATCATGTTATGACACCACGTGTCCCAAGAACTTCACTTCCCAGATCCAGATTTCACATTTTCATAGTTTTTAATAAAGTTGGTGATTTCTCAGCAATTCCAAAACCGATCTCAAATGACGCATATGATCCCCCTCGTTCTTAGAATAAACTAGGATGTCATCCAAAAATACCACCAAAAACATATCAAGATACTCATGAAATATCATGTTCATTAAATCCATAAGGACCGTAGGAGAATTGGTTAGACCAAATAGCATGACAAGGTACTCATAATGTTCATACCTTCTCCGAAAAGAATTTTTCTGAATGTCAGATTATTTTATTCTCAACTGCTGATAATCAGATCATAGATCAATCTTAAAAAACAACTTTTCCACTTTCAATTGGTCAAAAATATCATCAATTCATGAAAATAGATACTTGTTATTTACTCTAAATTGGTTGAGTTTTCGGTATTCAATGCAAAGGAGAAGTGACTCATCGGTTTTCTTAGAAAATAGAATATGCGCCACCCAAGGTGACACACTCGGGCATATAAAGACTTTCTCAATTATATCATCCTACTGGTTTTCAACTCTTTCATTTAATATGGTTCCATGTGGTAATAAAGAATTGATATTGGCCTTGTACCAAGTACTAAATCAATATAAATCTTTACCTCCCTTATAGGCAGTACTAGAGATGTTAGGAGAAAAAATTTCATAAAACTCGATGAAAAATAGAGGGGGATCATCACTCAAGGATTTTTTCTCCAGGTCAAAAGAAAACAATAATATTACTTTCCCAAACATTGGATAAGATGTTTTGGATCTACTCAGCCTCAAGTCCCATTCTCCCTAAAAGACACGACTCACCCCATCGTCTGTGGTAAAGAAGACCTACCAAAGATAAAAATCAATTTGAAATCTATTAGGAATGATCTAATCCATTCCAGATATGATATCAAGAGTTTTCATGTTGAGAAATAGAAAATCCTAGGTAAGATCAAAATCTGATAATGAGAGAACACAAGTAGGAAAATAGAGACACTGCCCTCCCTTTGTTCCAAGGGGTGTAGTAATATACATCACCTAAGATAAAATATTCATAGGCTGATTTAGCATATTCACAATATGAGTTGAAAAGAACAAATGAGATGCACCAATATCAAATAAATCAGTCACTAATTATGAATCTATAGTGATGGTACCTCTCACAGTTGATGGGCTCGTATCTGATTTCTCTGTAGACTCTTCCACTATGTGATGAAGCTTTGTTCTGGATGCCTGTGACGAGAACCCATTAGTTCATGAAGCATCTGATTTCACTACATCACTTTTCAGGGATGATAATACCATTCTATTACGTGGAGAATAATAGATATGACAGAAATTCTATAAGGGACTAAAGCATCCAAAAGAACAACATATATCGGGTGCCTCAGTGAAAACCTATTTTGAGTGTCCAGGATTTCCACAATTGTAGCAAATCAAAGGTCCCATTCCCATCACTACAAGAGGTCTAGAAGAACCCTACTATCAAAAACTACCAGGATTCTCATCACACTTCCGATTTACATTGATGGAAATCACATAACTACTAATGTGAGAAAAGGGAGCTCCCGTCAACCCATAATTACCGGTCAGGTCTAGCCAAACCATCAATGCCATATCCAACAAATTATAATAAGAAGATAAACTCAACAAGAAAACATGAGAATGAATATCATAATGAATTCTCATCTTGAATTGTCAAGTATTTGTCTTCTCATTTGATACAATCACAAGTGAAAACTGTACAAGCTCAACTAACCAATCTACGTACTCAGTCACGGTCCTGTTAACCTGCTCGAGTTTTAAATAATATATATCCTTAGACAACACCATAGACTCGGGATAGAGCTGAATGACGAAAATAACTTTAAATTCCTTCCTCTCTAATCCCTTGTGCTCCTTATTCATCTCCATCTTGTCCCACCATCTTTTTCTAGGTCCCTCAAGCTTGAAGGTGACACATTTTACCAAGATTGAATCAGTAATTTCCAAGAACTCAAACAAAATCTCAATTATTCTCAAATAATCCTTAGCCTCTTGAGGATAATTTGAGCCTTGAAAAAATGGTGGATTCTTGTGAAAGAACTTCTGAGAACGGTTTTGAGACTCATCCCTCTGAGATTCCACAGTTGGAGCCAAAATAGGAATGGGTGGAGATGCCTGCCCCAGAGCTTGGACAACACACATAGTAGTCTCAACCAGATTATGGTCTAAGAGAGTATTTTCTTGACGTGGTTCGTCAACAACTTTACCCTACATCTGATTCAAACGTATTCTCAGACGCATGATGTTACACAATATTAGAGAACAACATAGAATATGTCATAAGATCACTAATATCATCCCTCAAAAAAAATAAGGGAAATTAATCCCATTATACATGAAAACAATATTTGGATTTCAACTACCCAAACCAAAGTAGGGAAAAGACTAGAATTTATTCTCAAGACATCATTCCCAAACACCTATGTATACTTAAGGCTCATTATGATGATAGCGGATCATGAACTCACTCGCAACTACCTCCTATGTCCCAACAAGATTACTAAAACTGCATACTAACATCAATGAATGACGTTGAACCTACACCTTTGATATGAATTTTTCACAAACCATCCCAAATACCTAGGTACTCTAATAACCAATCTGGAACTGAAATTTCACAGAGGCCATTCTCGATCTCCACGGGTTGGCGACTAACACCTAGCATCATACAAGAAAAAGAGGGAATATTTTTTCCACATAAATAGTGGAAAAAACATATTCATGTCAGTAAAATCAAAATAAAACACCACTGGGAGAGTAGTATCATAAGTCAAATAGTCATATAAAACCAAAGTACATCCATAGTGTTCCATAAATCGAAAGATAAAAAACCCAAGTCCCATTGAACAAAACACTCCAACCTCACAGGATCGATGATAAGAACCACCTCCAAGTGGCACTTTCCCATTAGTTGAACCTAGAAGAATAAAATCTACAAATCCCTGAAGGAAAAGATAGTCTGTGACATCAAATCTCAGTAGAGTCTCTCCAAGGGTTCCATAATAATATGTCAATAATAATAAAGAATTATTTACTCTCAATTTCAAATAAAACTAGAATTGCAACGCAGTTGTATATTTAAAACAAAACATATTATTCATTTTAATTGATGGAAACATTTAAAACAATTTCCTAATCAACATTTTTATATAAGACAATTTATATAAATTACAAATCTTGTTTCGTGAACTTTTACAAACAATTTCTTATATATATGAATCAAAATAATCACAAATGAAAAACATGATCATCTACCAAGAGGTATGATAGTTCCATGTTATGATATCTCCACACACTCATATAGGTGATCATGGTAATATGTGTACACACGTCCCTTAAACACTGGTCAAAAGGACTCATCAACATCTCATCGTGGATAAGACCCATCATACTATTTTTTTGTTAGAGTTGTAAATTGTCAATCCGTTGCTAGGGCATTACCATTCTAGCATGTATGTCCCAAATAAATCGCTAACTACCCAGTATTTCATGTGCACAAACAAAAATCAATAATGGTTAAATTATTTCAAAATTGTTTAAAATACAATTGCCCCATTTTCCCATTTCAATATTTCAATCTCTCTTTAAAAACCAAAACATGAGTTTTTAATCAATTCATTCCTTTTTCAAGATAAAATCGAACACCAGTTCTTATCATACCAATTTAATCCATTTAATCAAAATAAATTTCACAATTTAATTTCACAAATCAAATTCCAATATTTTCATCAAACCCCAATTTATTGGAATTTGGGGTTTCCCCAAAATCCATACCAACGCCTTCTATAGAAAGAACTAATGAGTAACGTCATCAATGAAGATCAAGGAATCATACATAGATTCAAGATCCAAAAAATAATAATTTAGATCCATCAACAACCCAAAAATATAAAAAACCCTAAGGAGGAGGGTAAAAAGAGTGGGAGAGATAGAATGGTAGAAGAATACTTATCGGAGATGATTTGGACAACATTTTCTAAACTACGATCCAATTCAGAATAGATTTGGAGGAACCAAAAAGGGTTCTTGAGAGCTCCCAAGACCCAGGGTTTCGTTCTTAGTTGATTTAGGGTAGAGAGATGGAACATATGTGGTGTTCTTGAATTTTAAAACATTTTTTGAAATTAAAAAATAATTGTGTTCATGATTTCCTAGATGGGGGCACACAATTTATCAAACTGTGCACTCCTCTGGTAGGATACAGGGTTTCTACTAGGTGAGTGCACAATTTTTCAAACTGTGCAACCCCCCCCCCCACACACACACACTAGTTGATTTTCCAGAGTTTACTCTGATTGGACACACGGTTTGTGTAAATCGTGCTCCAAAAATTCACTATTTATAAAATTTCAAAATTTACAAATTTCATCTTCAAATCTCCCAAAACAAACCCCAAAATAAGTATAAACAAAAAGAGGGTCGAGTATTACCTGAAAACAGTAAAAATTATGTTATAATGACTGACTTCTAGGGGATGATCTTAGGAGTTTTTTAGACACAAAAAAAACAGAAAAACTCGAACAGTATAGTCCTAGGTGGTCTATGTAATCATAAAAAATTTTATACCCATATAAGATGCCCAATTGTTCACAATAGAAGATCCTCATGAGAACTTGGACAAGTCAATTCTAATTGAGACCAACTTTTTTGAGGCTTTTTGATGAACCTTAATTTGAGTCCGTGAGCATTTGACAGAGGAATAATGACAATTTTCTGTGTTGAATAAGATCCACTATTGTGAGGATCATGTTTTATTGATTTTTAGGTTGATTTTAAGGCTCAGATGTGTTGGTGAGGGTCATGGTACCCTCAAAATGTTGTAATTTTTTTGTTGAGTTGGAATGCATGTTAGGTGTTCAAATTAATTTCACAATGAAGTCACTGGGTTCAGGATTCTATTCTTCTCCATGGGGGAATTTTGATGCTAATCTATGGTTATGACATGTGGATTTATTGTTTTGATTTTCAGTGCCTGGTTGCACCCTGATTCCGGACTAGTGTAGACATCTTTAATTCAGTGTTGATTTTATCTAAAATTTTAATATAGTGATAGAAGCATGAAATTAAATATGGATAGTTGTAAAATATCATTGTGGACTCATATGTGAGTTTAGAAAAAATTCTTGTTGGTAGAAAATCTAGGTTTAAGATAAATGAAAATAATATTGGGTATCCATTCATTATTGGGGCACAACCATACATCAAATAGAAGAAATAGAATGCGTTGTAAAATAAATAAATTGTGGTGGAAGAAAATATGAAGATCAGAGTTTGGATTCGAATCATCAGAGAAGCCTCCAATATTCTTCGTTATATATTTTTTCATTTATGCTATGAAATTGATTTTTTCTAAACCTGATTGATTTTTGCCTAAATTTTCTAAGGGAAAATTAAATTTTTTGGTTGTTCATATTTTTTTCCTTTATTATTTTTCTTTTCTTTTAAATGGATTGTTTTTTTCTTCAAAATTCAGTGACAACTTGATCCTATAAAAAATGTATTCAACCTTTTCAGCAATTTAATGACTTAAAATATTGAAAGATCATTGAACTCATTCAGTTAATAGAAGGCTTTAGTGACTGCTATGAATATTGAAAATCTAATTGTCTTTTCATACATAACAAATAAATTTTACAACCAACAATTGGAATTTCTCCTATCCCCTCCACTATTTTTATATTCTCACTATTTAAAAATCATCTCATTCTCACGCTCTCCCTCTCTTAAAATTAATCTTTTTTCACTATTTCTCAAATCTCATTTCCCATCACTTCACCACTCATTTATGGTTTTATTTTTTTTGTTTATTTTCTTCTTCTTGGTTTTACACACACCTTCCCTATAGGTTTAACCCTACTTCCACAACACTAGTTTTATTAAGAATAACAAATATTAATTTCAACAAGTTTAACGACACTTGCATAAAATTTTAGTACTGTTTTCGAGGAAGGATTTATGCATCCATGTTAAAAAAACAAATAAAGAAACATAATTTATCAAAATAATTTAAAAAAATTAAAAAAAGAAACTCATTGTGTTCTATTGAAATATGCTAAATCTGTATAGTGTATGAACGCTTGATCCAAAACTAATAATTTAGATTCTTTTACTATAAATCAAAAAATAGATAAGTTCTCTTAAACAGAACAAAGTAATGGCTGAAATGGAAGAAAATCTAAAAAATATGAATATTAATAAAATAATAATAAAAATAATAATAATCAACCTCACCTTAAAAAAGAGCTAGTTGAGTTAGTTTTCCTTAGGGAGTTTCAACTACCTATGGGGTCCAATAGTCCATTGTTTAATATGAAAACCACTTGGGCTCAAAATCATGAAATCAAAGAGTCACATTTTTTTATGTTCCCTCCATACAATGGACTACCTAATGAAGTATCACTTGAATTCATTATGAATTTTCATTTTGAGTTGCAATAGCTACCGTTGAGAGGATTTAGTGAAGACGAGTTAAATTTTATAGGTTTCCCATTATTTCTTAAGGGAAATGCTAGAACATGGTTTCAACAAAATGGATGGGGAAATTTTTTGTACATTGTGTCAATTTTTTATTTCCTTTATGATGATGTTTAACCAAGAATAATTAAAACTGTGATTAGGAATCAAATCACTAGTTTTCTTCAAGATGAGGGCGATATATGTTAATAAAGATTAGTATATTGTTAGATATTTACTTAGGTAGTTTCCTAATCATCAATGTACTAACCAATTATTCATGGATATATTTTACAATACTCTCACCCCTTATCATCAAACTTTAGTTAATCAATATATTGGAAGAAATTATAGTGACAAGACTATAAAAGAGTGGGAAAAAATAAATACACTTTCATAGATTTCACAATATAAATGCTCAAGGAGAAGAACCATTGTTAGAAATGAGAATAATCACGTTCAAAAAGAAAAATCTAATGTTGTTGGGTATTATAATGAAATCCAAGAGAACACTCCTAGGGGGAAATTTCACCATTGTGGTATATTTGGGAATTCCAACTCTTACTTCCCAAATTTAGATATGTCTTCATAATAACCTCAATATTTAATTTTTTTCTAGATACGGACCTAAGATAAATCCAAGGGATGATACCTTTTCTAAAAATATCTATCAGGATTATAGAAATCATCCAAACCTTTCATGGAAAAAGAAGTGGGTTTTAGACATTCCTTTACCACTGGTTTCCAAAAGCAATCTAAGTAACATTTTCAAAACCGTCCAAGGGATAAACCTTCTAATACTCAAGGAAACTTTGAGGGAATTTTTTTTTTCTATGATGAACCAAATTTTGAATAGGATTGAATCTCAATATGAAAAATTAAAACGTACAATTGATAAACAAAAATCTCAATATGAATATGATAAAACTCATTTTGATGCTAGGATAAAAAAATATTGACAGTCAAGTGGGTGAAATTTATAGGGGTGAATCAAAGAGAAAACAGAAAATTACCAAGTACTACTTAAGCATATCCTAAGAATAATCTCATGGATATCACTACTAGGAGTGGTCTTCAGACTCACCTAGAAGCCCCAAGGAATCCTAAACCTATTCTAACAAAAATTATAGAAAAAATTAAAAAAATGAATTCTTTAAACTGGAAATCTAGACATCCCCATTGAAATTTATGTACATCATGTAGTACCTCATATTATTAAAGATTATAAAGATAAAAAGATCCATGGAAAATAAAGGGAAATAAAATATTTAGAAAAAACGTGAATGGATACCTATGATTTTAAATAATTTGGCTCTACACATTCCTTTTCCAAGAATAATTAATATGAATAATCATGAACTTGAGATTCTAAAATTTAATGAGTTTTTTAAAAAAATTCACATTAATGACCAATTCCTAAATGATTTGTTATAGGATCCTTAATATCTAAAAAAGGTTAATAAATTTAAACAAGAAAACCCTTCAATAATTTGTAACTTATAGTTTAACTGGGGAGTTTAGTTTTCTATTTCATAATAGAATATCTAAAAATCTCAAATATCTTGGTTGTATTATGACTCCTTGCACCATTGAAAATAGTAGATAGAATAACTGAATTTGTGACCTTATAGCTAATATCAACCTTATCGCTTACTCATTGTTCATGCAGTTGATATTTGAAGATCTATTTCCCACCACTATTGTATTGTAGTTGTTCAATAGATCCATAACCTTCCCTATAAGAAGATTTGATGATTTCATTATAGCTAAGGGTAGATAAATTGTTCTTACCTATGGATTTTCTTATACATAATACAGAGTGTGATAAGGAAGTCCCTATCATTCTTGGTAGGACCTTTGTTTCTATGAGAGGAGCTGTAATATATGTTGAAAATGGAAAATTGATTTCTAATATGGGAGAGAAAAGTTAAGAGTTAAATGTTTTTGAAAAATGTTATGTGTCACACCAATCTGTAAATTACTCCAGTGATAAGATTCTCGAATATGAAGAACCTTTTGATGAATACAAAGAATGATTTTAGAGATTGATTGAAGAAATAAATGATAACAACACACATTCTAAAAATTTCATTGAAATAAGATCTAGTAAAGTAGAAGAACCATTGGATGAGTATGAAGGAGAGTCTTCAGAACACCTTGATTACTTTTTCAAAGAAAATTTTTTAAATCCATTTCATGATTCTGAATTTTAGCAGTATTTTTTTTATTATAGAAGTGATTAAGAAGATAATTTTTATATGACCTTCTTAAAGAGACATATTAAAGATTTATTGCCTCTTAGACCCAAAATTATACCTTATAGTCAAAAAATGTTTAGTAAAACCTATTTCATATCACCTTAAATATTCATTTTTTGGTGATATTTTTTCACTTATAGATATCATTTCATATATTCTATAAACCACTTTAGAGAAAAAACTGTCGGATGTGTTGAAATGTTTTAAAACTACTATAGTTTGTTCCATTGTTGACAACATAGTAATAAACCCATCAAATTAATGCATAGGGTCCCAATAGAGACTGATCACAAATCAAGGGTCAACAGATGATAGAGGCTCCATCCCAATATAAAATAAGTCATTAGGGAGGAAGTAATAAAATTTTTAGATGTTGTATTCAATTACATGATTTACAAAAATCCATTAGCTTAGTCTTGTACAGGTAGTTCCCTAGAAGGGAAGTGTCACAGTGGTTACTAATGACATGAATTAGAAAATTCAGACTATATCAGTTAACAAATAGAAAATATGCATTGATTATAGGAAAAATAATTCATCCATAAGAAAATATCTCCTTCTCATGCCATTCTTAGATCAAATTCTTGAGTGGTTTCCCTGAAATGATTTTTATTGTTTCGTGAATGGTTATTTTGGTTATAACTAGATTATGATTGCTCTGGAATAAAAAAACTACCATCACATTCCCATTTTGAACCTTTTCATACTAGTGTATTACCTTTGGATTGTGTCGATCATTGGATAACTTTTAAAGGTGTATAATGGAAATATTTTCTGATACGATTGATAAAACTAATAATGTTTTTATGGATGATTTTTCAATAATTATAATATCATTTCAAAGTTTATTAAATAATTTGGAAATAGTTTTGTAAAGGTATCAAGACACCAACTTCATTTTTAATTGGGATAAGTGTCAATTTATATTCACTGAAGTAATTTTTCTAGGACCTAAAGTATCAAAGAGGGTAATATAATTCGATAATTCTAAAATCATGGTTATTCAAAATCCACCGCCCCTGGAAAATGTGAAAGGAATTATAAATTTTTTAGGTCATTGAAATTTTTAAAATAGGTTTATTAAGGACTTCTCAAAGATCACAAGTCCCATTTTCACACTTTTGGTTAAGGACATACCCATTATTTTTTATGAAAATTTCTTGGAATAATTAAATCCACTAATGGAAAAACATACCTCTTCATCCATCATCACTTCTTTAGGTTAGAAACTCCCTTTTTAGGTTATGTTTAATGAGAACGATGTTATCATAAGATAATTTTTAGGGTAGAGAAAAGAAAATATACTATAAGTGGTGTATTTTGCTAGTTGGATTCTTGATGATTCTAAATGAAATTACACCAAAAAGGAGAAATAATTATTAGATATTATATTTTCTCTTGAATTGTTTTTACAATATTTGATTGGATACAAGGTTATAATATTATCTGGCAGCGACGCTCTTATGTATCATTTGGATAAGAAATAATCTAATCCATGACTCATGAGACGTTCCCTTTTATTATAAGAATTTTACTTTGAAATAAAGTATAAAAAAGAGGATGAAAATTTTATTATTGACCACCATTATAGTTTGTACCATGTTGAAAATGATGATCCTAGAGAGATTAATTCCTCATTTATAGATGAAAAATTTATTGTTGTCTTCAATGTAAAATCCCCAGGGTATGAATATTTTATGAACTTTTTAGATACAATAATCATACCTAGTGGTCTCTCATTAAAAAATAGGAATAAATTTATTTTAGACCTTATTTTCATCTTTTGGGATGACCCATTATTGTTTAGCAGTGGTGTTGATGTCATATTGAGAGGATGTGTTCCTGAATAAGGTATTATTTACATTTGAGAAATTTTTCATTTTTCACATAGGGGAGGACACCATGGGTGAGAAAGGACATCACAAAAGGTTCTTCAAGATTTTTTTCTATCATCCTATACATTTTTAGGATGCTATAAGACCTATTATATGGTATGATATGTGCTAATTAATAGAAAATGTTGGAAGGGAAAAAAGATTCTCCAAATGGACTTTTAGAATTTGAAATCTTTGAAATGTGGGGGCGATATTTTTTGGGACCATTACCATTATCATGTGGAACTGAAGACATTATATTTGCTATGGATTTTGTTTCCAAATGGGTAGAGGAAATGGAATTACCAAATAACCAAGAAAATCGTGTTTTCAAATTCATTAATAAGAATATTTTATAAATATTTGGGGTGCATAAGGAATTTATCCCTGATAATAGTACCCATTTTAAGACTCTTAAATTAAAATATATAGTATAAAAGTATAGTTGTTTTCATAGAATAGGAAGAACCTACCATCCACACTAAAGTGAAAAGGTTGAGATATAAAATATAGAGTTAAAATGTATTTTACAAAATTCTGTGAGTAGCTTAAGAAAATATTGGTATTTAAATTTGATAAGGAATTGTTGGATTATAAGACTTCCTTTTAAACCCCCATAATTATGTTCCCCAATAAACTTCTTTTTGGTATATCATGCCAATTTATTGTTCAGATTCAAAATATATCTTATTAGTATATTAAGATATTAAATGTTGACTTTAAATATTCTAGAGAAAGGAGGTTACGTGGCCTAAGTGATTTGGATGAAATAAGGAGAGATATAGATGTTCCAGAGGATTGAATAACAATTAAAAAGCGGAGGGGATTGAATCAATTGCTCACTTTTTTTAAGTTTCAATAAATTTAAAAATTAACCCTTATAACCTGCTAAACATTATATCCTTATCATATTTTAGTATATACTAATGAATGAAAAAATTAAAAAAGAAATTAAACCACATGATATTTAAAAGGTTCATCCTCAGTGTGAGAACCTACATCTTTTCCATGGACACTCCCATGGGTCAATGAAAATTCACTATAATTAACAAGTGAATACAACTTGTTCCAACCACCGTTAAACACCTTATATCTCTCGAAAAAATTATTATACTGACTCCCACCAGTTTACAAAGTTTTTATATAAACAATTGAGCCAAGAAAAAGTATAACGAATTTGTTCAAACTAATCTACAGATGTTCTTGAGTCTAATGATCTTGTGTCCGATGGCCTTCAGTCCAATGAGCACAAAATGATTGACTCAGTCTAATCAGATCGATATAGTGCTCCCTTTATCAATTTGTACTTCTCAAACTCTTCTCAAATGGTCAAAAAGAACTTCCTCAATCAGATATTCTCAGTCCATTTAAAAAATTCAGGTGTTTCAACTTCTTCAAAGATCTCATTCCGGAATGAAAAACATGATAAGAATTATGTAGTGCTCCGCCTTTTAACTATGGTGAAAAATATTACAATGTATGAATGTTCTCTTATTATATTTATAGGGAAATTAGAATAGATAATATGGGAAACTGATTTTTTTCCCATTTACTCAAATTTAAAATCTCTAAAAATCACTCACATTTAAAAATTCAACTTTGACTACTTCAAACCTTCTCAATATTTCTTCAAAATTAGTCTTCATGAACATACTAAATTCTCTCTTTATCCCGATGTAACTTCCTCATGTTCAATATCACAAAACTTCCTCATCTCACCATGATATAAAATTCTTCCTCTACTCATTACGTTATGACTATCATCCTCTGATCATTACAATATGACTTTATTACTTTAGTCATTACGATATGACAATATTTCCCTTCTCATTACAATCTAGACTTATCCCTTAGAGTCATTATGGTTGACTTTCCTCAACAGAGTTAGTCTGATGGAATCCTCATAATAATTAAATCATAATTATAATGGAATTCTCATTACAATGGAATTATCATTATGATTTAATCTTCATTATAGAACTTTGAAATTCATCAAACCTCATCATCCATTAGTTATTCAGACATTTAAAAAATTCTATGTCTCGTACTTTTGGATCTGATGGAGACTTTTTCTTGATTTTTGGAACCGATGCAATCTTTAGGATTCCTCTATTTATTCAAAATATTTTATCATGAAAATTTTCATGATTTATGAGAACTTCATAACCAGAAAGGCATCATTTGAATTTTGATTATAATGTATAAAAAATTTCTAACTCCTAACTTCACATTATTAAAATATCCTCTTTAGTAACATTATGATTTCTACACTTAGCAATTTCTAAATTTATAAATCCACTATTTTTTTCTTTCTATGTTTAAGACAAAGGAAAAATTACAACAATAAACTATTTATACCTCTGATTATTTTAGATATGATGATATATATATCTGATTTATTGGACTGACTTAATCACTCAACCACTACTATATTTCAAACAAACACTAAGTCATATAAATTATGAACTTAAAGCCAATTGATTTAAGTATGATGTTGTGTCTGATCAATAACTTTATAGAAATTCTATATTCCATATTCCTTACAATTCTACATTTGGTACCATTTATATAGACATTTTAATTATTTCTTATCTTGAAATTAATGAAACATTTTCTTCAAAATATACACCTTCCACCTGTTTATAGCCTTTACAAACAAGTCTTGATTTATTTCTTGAAACTTCTCCATGATCATTCAATTTGGTTCTGTAAACCCACTTTGCATTGATTTTTCTATCGTCATAGAAACAGTTCCCATGTTTCATTTTTTATATATGATTCAACACTTTATTCATTGAATCCATCAATTATTTGTGTTAAATAGATTCTAAAACAGATTCCATATCAACTTTTGGGATAAGTGAAGTCTGATTTTCGAATCTTAACATTCTTTTGTTCTGAACTGGAGCCTTCATATTTCCATTAACGTTTTCAAAATCAAACATATTTCTGTAAGGTAGGAAATTTCAAATTTTCTCTTCCAACTGATCATTCCTCATCCCATGATTCTCTTGTATCTTGGTAAGGATGTTCTGACTAAATTTCATTATCATTGAGAATATCTATATTATCCTCACCAAAATTCTCAATAAATTTTATCAAGGAATGATGATTTTCAATTAATTTCACATAATATGAGTCCACCAACCTTTGTAAGAATTTTTTCCAACATTTTTAACTACTTCTATTGGTTGAATAACCCATAAAAATTCATTTCACAGATTTCTCATCAATCTTTCCTAGATATGGATTTTTCATTCTATGTAAACTCGGAATTCCAAAAACATTGAAGTAATGTAATGAATCTTTTTTGTTATACCACATTTCATAAGAAGTCATGTTTGTTTCCAATATCAATAATCATATGTTTTGAACATGTACAATAGTACTAACATCTTCTCTCTAACAGAACATTAAAAGTTTTTTTATGATAACATACTTCTTCCCATTTCCACCAAACTTCTATTATTTCATTATGATGCATCATTTTTTTAGAGTATAAGGATCACTATACTGATGTTTGATACCATGATTTCTCAGATAAGTTTCAAAATTATTTCTCATTAATTCGGTACCATTATCTTTTCTCAACTTCTTTATATAATCCCTTTTTTCTTTCTCAAATTCTTTTCCAAAAAATCTGAACATTTTCACAGCCTATGACTTATGTTTCATAAACATGATGATTTTAAACTGAGTGAAATCATCAATAAAAGTGATAAATGATAAATATACTTTTTTGATTTATGGCTCATCAAACAAAAAAAAGTAATGAATAAGTTCAATAGGTCAAGAAGACTAAATCTCAAATATCTTATGACTTTTGTTTTTCATATTACGTTTTTGAAAAGTAACAAAAACATCTTCATTTATTCTTTTATGTTATGGAAAATAACATAAAAAATAAACTTTATAAATTTTTATTCATGCATTATTTCCCAAGGTTCCCATGTCTTCGGTTCAAAAATTTTCTTTCATCTTCAACACCCAAGTAACAAGAGTTATTAAACTCTCCAATTTTAAAAAAATTACCATTAGTTCTTTTTCATTTTGTGATAACTTTTCAATATTTTCTACTTCTGATTATATAAGAATATTTTCTAAAAATCACTTCTTTTCAATCATAACAATGTTTAATTACACTATGTATGTAATGTTTTATCCCATCAACATATAAAACTTCCTTATATTTAAACTATTATACTTTTGTATCATCCATTTAAATTCAAATTATTTTTAAGATACTATCATTAACAAAGGTAACTACTCCTCCACCATTACTTTAAAAATGTTTCATGATTTTTATATCATTTTATATTTGTGAAGAACAACCACTATAAAGAATCCATATTTTTTTACTCTTACTTACTTTTAAAGCTATCTCAACAACAAAAAATCATTACTAAAATATTTTATTTCCATCTTCATCTTCTTATATATAATATGAAACTTAATTTGGAAGGAGTGTCATATATATTTTAGCAAGATGAACATCCTGATAAAATCTTCCAAAAACTTATCCCAGACATTAAAATTGACTTTTTTGTTGGAAAGTTTCGTACATCTTATGTTTTTTTCTTTTTTAACTTACAGTGGGTTGTGAAAGTTACTCATCCATATTCCACCATTCCTTTCAATTTTTTCAAATATTAATTTGGGAAGTGACATGTTATGCCGAAAATTATATGATCTGTTCCCATGGATTCTACAACACCAACAATAGCCATAAAATCATTATTTTCTTCTAAAGTAAGATCTTTCCTTATAAAACTAATATTGAGGTTGATAAATTCTTTATACTCGATCATACAAAAAAGGTGGAAAATATTTCCAACTATGGATGTTTTTATATTTTATAGATGTGATAGGTTTCTCACATCCCTTCTCCATCTAAACATTCCCAACACTTTTCTTATCACCTCAAATGTTTGAAAGATAACATGAAACATTATTTTTCAAGGGTAATAATTTCAATTGATTCTTGATTTGAGTTTTCTTAGTAAAATTAAAAGTCTAAACTTTTACTTTTAAGAATATGTTGATGTTTTAAATCATCTTCTTCAAGTTTCTCTCATGCTCAATAAGGTTTTTTTGAAACCTGTTAACTTCTTCTTCCATAGAATTCAGATTCTTGCTAATATCTTGAACTATATTTCCATGTCCTTAAATTCTTATTTTGTAACTTAAGATATCTTGGATGTATTCTTCTTCTTGATTGACAACATATTTTTCACCTTGAATAACTTTCCCACCTTATTTCATTATCGTTATTACTTATTTCTTAAGAGTTTTTTTTTTCAACACGTGCAAGAAGTTATGTTCTAAGCTGATACTCTCTGTAAAATTATTCACCAACATCTTCTTCGCTATTTGAGGATTATTCCATTTTTACAAATTTTCAATGAATGTTATAACATTTTCTAAACTTTCATCTTCTGAAGAATTGTTTTTGGATGAATCTGATTCATATTTATTTCTCTATGTTTCTCTTTTTCCTGGTAAATTTATTTTTATATCTATTGGATTACTTTTATTCTTTATCATTTTTGTTCCAATTATTCCATTGAATGTTTTCATCAAAATCATCTCAACATTCACCAACTTTCATCTTTGGTAAATTCATAGTAAAGTGTCTGATTCCACCACACTCAAAACGTTTGAGAGAATGTTTTCTGACATACATTCCTATTCCTCTTTGATAGTTATTGGATATAAGAGACACGATTTTATCATTCAACTAACCATACTCTATATATTTGAAGTCATAAAGATCAACATATTCAATATCTAGTTTTTTTAAAATTTCTCACTACTTCAAAATCCATTTCATTTTTTATCTTTATTATGAACATTGGTGTTTTTCCGATATTATAATGAAAAATAAAGTTATAAATTTTGTAAGAGATAAATCATCCTTATTTTATAAAGAGGAAATTCTAGAATCAATACTGTTCAGAAATTTTCTCATAAGATTATTTACAATTTTCAAATCCTACAAGATATCTTCAAATCATAAAATGTTTCAAAAAAATTCATTTAGTCTCATAATGTATTCATTAATAGTTTTTTCATCTCTCATTATAATGTCTTCATATATTCTACACCAGATTTATATATTTTCTTCCTTCACTTTAGTATTCCCTTTAAAAAATGCTTTCCATCTTGTCCCATATACTCTTTGACGTTTTGAGACCGATCACCTTCATATAATTTTTTTTTAATAATAACATAAGAATAGAATTTCCATATTTTCCATCAAATTCAATATTTCTATTATCAGAAAAATTCATCAGGGCATTCTTCTTAATATGTGGAAAACCAATTATAGCTACATCAATATCTTCCAGGATAAGAGATAGGAGATGAGGAATCATCCTAATTTTACATCCATAATATTTTTTTCCATCAAATGTATGAATTATTATATTGTTGATAGAATTAATATTATCCATTATAAGGATTTAACAAGACAACCATAACTCTGAGGCCGATGAAAGTTACAAATGATCAAATAAAAACTGAGAAGGGGGTAAAGTGGAATCAGTTGTTCACTTTCTATAAATTTTAATACTTTTAAAAATTAACACTTGTATCCATATAAAGTTTATATCTATATAATATTCTATTAAATACCTATGAATTAAAAATTAAGAACGAAAGTTAAGTAAAATAGATTTATAGGGTTCGATATCATTATGAGAACATACATCCTTAACATAGCCAGTCCTGTGGATATATGAAAATTCCCTATAATGAATAAGTAAATAAAAATTGTGACAAATCCCATTAGACACCTTCTATCTTCTAAAATGAATGATTATACTGACTCTAATCAATTTAAAAAGATTTCTTATAAAAAATTAAACAAAAATATAAGCATAAATACTTGTTTAAAACTAATCCACAAAAGTTATTGTGTCTGGTGGACTTAAATCTGATGAAAAATGTATGATTGACTCAGTCTGATCAACTCAATAAGATTCTCCTTTTCTCAATATTCAATTCTCAAACTCTTCTCGAATTATCCATATAATCTTCCTCACTCTGATCTTCTCAGTCTGGTAAAAACAATTTAGGTGTTTGACCTTCTTCTAAGATTCCAGTCCGGAAAGAAAAATGTTATAATAATTTTCCACTGCTCCTCCTTTTCTTCTCTGTTGAAAAATATTACAATGTAATAATTTACTATACTTCTATTTATAGGAAACTATAAATAACAAATGAGGAAAACTGAAAAAAAAATCCCGCTTACTCAAATTTCAAAACATTGAAAACCATTTGAATTTAAAACTTCAGCATTGACATCTTTAAAACTTCTCAGAATTTATCTGAAATAATTATTCTAGAACATATTAACTTTTCTTTAGTCTGCTATAACTTCCTAATCATAAATATGATGGAAATTCCTGAACTTATCATGATCTAACTTTCTTCCTCTACTAATTATGATATGACTATATTCATATTCTCATTACAATATGACTTTATTCCTCTACTCATTATGATATGATTTTATTCCTTTTCTCATTATGATATGTCTATCTTCGTGAGTGTTATTTTGGTTGACTTTCCTCATTAGAGTCAGTTTGATGGAATCCTCATAATGATGAAATTCTCATTACAATGGAATTCTCATTATGAAGTAATTCTCATTACAATAGAATATTCCTTATACAAATTTGAAATTATTTAATCCTCATCATCTATAACCCATTTAGACTTCTAAAAACTTATATTTCTATTACTTCTAGATGACATGGATAATTTTTATTGAATTATGGAACAATTGTAATCATTATAATTCCTCCATTCCTTCAAAAACATTTATCATGAGAGCTTTCATGATTTATAAGAATTTCAATACTAGTAAGAAATCATCTAACTTTAGGTTATAAAGTATGAACAACTTCTCACTCCTGACTTCACTTTCTTAAAACATATTATTCAGCAACAATATGAATTCTTTTATAAGAAATTTTTAACTTTGTAACTTAGAAACTTCTTTCTTTCTATGATTATGAAAAATTCAAACTTCCAGCAATCAAAAATTTATACCTCTGATTGTTTTGGATCCGATGATCTATATATTTTATTTATCAGTCTGACTTACTCCCTTCGTAACACCTAACTTTATAATCAACCTGATTATGATGAATCGTGAACTACATGCCGATGGATATGAGTCTGATGATGCATTAGATTGAAATCTTTAAATAACTTCCAGCTTACATCTTCCTTAAACCTTCTACATCTGGTACTGCTCAATCCAAAAGCCTGATTCTGAAAAATTACCTTCTCAAAGATAAAAACATTTCTACACCTTTATGTTTGGGTTAAAACACTCAACAACATTCATCTTTCTTAAAAAACTCATTACTACGGACTATTAACAATCGTAATGAACAAAAAATTCTATTAAAAAAATGTCAGTTGTCAAAAAAATTAAAAAAAATTTGAAATAAAACCTCACAAAGGATCTTCAAATACATATCGGAATTCTATAATTTATATGGGAAGTAAAAATGAATTTTATGAGTCATTTATTCATAATAAACACTTTAAGGTATGTTAATAGGTGTTTCTTTTCAAGTCTAAAGACAATCTATTTCCAAGGAAACATAAAACTAAGTGGTCTGGACTCTTTACCACCTTTGTGTATTGGTTAATGGAGATGTGGAGCTAGTTGGAGAAGACAAAAAACCATTGTAACACCCCTAGCTTTCACGATATTCTTCTCTTTCAATAATGCAATAGCTTGCATTGTACGCAAGTTCGAGATTCTAACACACCGCGACTAATCAAAATAGCCGTTATGAATATTAATAACCACTTTTTAAATTTATAGAAATTTTATATTTCAAAATGTACTTCATTTTTGTATTCGTAATATCGAAATTAGCCTATGTTGATTTTTTTGTAATTTTCTGAGAACTTCCAATTTTCTATGAATAGTAAAAAATACTTAAAAACAACTTTTTTAATCAAAATAATTTATAGTGATAAATTATACTATTGAGTGGATTTAAAGTATAATTAGAATATATTTTTACCATTTTATCCAATGGTGGTCATTAGAATTAATTTCACTTTGAAATTGGACATAATCAATTGTCAATCTTTTGATATATATTGTTTCTTAAAAACACGCAATTTGTTGTGACAACAGGAATTAATTATAAAATTAAATAATGAAACATATATGTTTGGAATTTTTCAAAATAGACATCATTTTTTAATTCATAATATCAATTATATCTTAGGGTAAAATTTTGGCATCGTTCTGAAAAACATCAATTTTTGATGAATAGTGAAACCACTAAGTGGTAGTTAAATAATTGATTTTTCATTTAAATGAAATATTACCACTTCTGTGATTTGATTTTCAAAAATCCGACATACATGGTTGTCATTAGGAAGTAAAATGTGGTTCAATGGGATTAAAATAATTTTTTGGGGAATAGTAACTTTTAAGTTTAATTAATTGCAATTAAAGGTAATTAGTGAAATTTAAGGTAAAAATGATATTATAAAAATATGAAATGACCTTGAAACTTTTCCTAAACCTATTGGATGAGTCATTGCCGACCAAGAAAATACATGGGTCAACTTGGGGACCCCATGGAGCCACATTGGTAGGAAAATGACATAAATAACTTTTATATAAAGTTAAATTAAAAATGTCACAAAACATAAGTTGTTTTACTAAAAAAAATAAATGGGGTTATAGAAGTCATATTTTAGACTATAAATATTCATTAGAAATTTAAAAAGATTTCCTACATCATGATAATTTTTTTATAATTTTTAGACAATAAATAAAGTAAATTATTTATGACACCATGATGATGCTGCGATTACCTCATTAATTAACGATTTAAATAAAATGAAAGGATAATGTAAAATTTAAGGCTAACACTTGTCAAGAACCTATTGTATGAGAATATTTCGAACCCTGATCACCTTAGCCTCGAAATATATCATTGTGGGACCTTTAGAATCCGAAAATCATTTCTTAATAAAGTAACATTTCATGACATTCCAAGACTGCCCCTCCTCTCCACTTATAAAAGGCCCCCACCACTACCACCTTACTCACACTTTCAAAGACTTTTGGCTCGACCAAACTCTTCCCAAATACTCTCCCAACTTCAGTCCCTTACTCCTAGAAGCCTCACTTTGGGCAGAAGTCCTCCCAAGGAAGCCTTTGGCTCAAATCAAAAAGAGTTACCCGATTTTAAGGTAATGTCATCTCTAATGTTGTTTTGTTTTATTTTGCTTATCCAACCCCTTAAACTATTTTTATTCCTTTCTTTTGTAACAAAAAAAGTATCTAAAATATAATAGGATGTTGTTATTATAAGTATTTGGTTTACACTTACACACACCTTCGTCTAATGGTTAAAGAACATACTGTTTCTGTGGGTGGCGAAATACTGCCGCACGAAACGATGATTGTTCAATATTCTTTTAAAACCTCTAATGGTGGCCATTTTGAGGACACTATTTTCATATATGATATATATATTATGTTTATGTTTTCCTTATGCTTCTGTATTTCTCATTTATGGCATACTTTATGATTTCCATTATGGGTAAACGCGATAATTTCATTTTAGGAAGTGCGGACTACCGCCCCCTCAAAGTGATTTGAATCGTTAATGTCATATGTGGGATGTATAAAGGATGGATTAAATGATATTTTATATGATATTATACTGGAATTATAATACACCATTATAATATTTTGATTTCATTCCATTAAATACGTAATAGAAATGAAAGTAGCGTTCATGAGTACGTACGGCTTACCGTCTCCCTGAACAGTGCATTTCATTTCTTACCTCTAAATGTTATGTAATATTATAAATGAATGTATATACTAGATATATATGATATATATTATATCTACATCATGAATATAATTCTGGATATAATGGATATTTCACCACATGAACAACTTGTAATTATAAGAAGTTTATTTTGACTCATGTACCAAAGATCGACAAAACAACCGTTATTAACTTAAATAATTACATAATGTTAATAACATGGTAATAAGTGATATAAAAGGAATAAAAAACTTTAAAAAGGTTATTAATAAATTATAAATTAATTCTAGTTTATTATTCAGGAGGTTAAAGAACAGTAGAGTCAAGACAGGATGCATGGTAAGGGAATTTCTTAACCCAATTTCCATTCTTTGGGTTAATCTCCTACTTTAAAATTACGTCATGATATTATTATGTCCTATCTTGTATATGTACTTTATTTATGTGTAATTATAGTGAATACACATAATAGATCTATTTTATTTAAAATAATTATCTTTGTATGGGACTTCGTCTCAATCTCCTTTCATTGAGGCATATTTTGTTTTATACACAACCTTCTTTTATACGGTGTATAAACCCCTTTGACTTTTACGTTTATTCAAAATGAATATTTTTATATGAAGTGTATTACTAAATGAAAAAAAAGAATGTTTTTCTTGTCATACGTATGTGGCGACAATGACTTCTCCACCGCCATGACCATTATTTGGGTTTCGGCTTCCTCTATAAGCCATAACTTTTTTTAAATGAAAAATAAATATCAAGTTTTAATTTTCTTTTATTTTGGTATTGAAAATGGTTTTGAACGTCTTTTTATTATATCAATTTGTTGTATTTATATCTTGTGATTGAAATGTGGAAATGTTATGTTTCCTTTATGCATATTTTATGTGATATGATTATGTTCTGGTTTATGATATATTTAAACCTATTCATATGAGGAATGAATTGGACTTAATAAGTGACGGGTGGATCCCTCTATAGCTCCTCGATGCATCGGTAGGTCTCATGAGACAAACTAGTGTCTTGGCATGAGGCCTTGACAAAATATTATTTGTGGTCTTGGCAGGAGACCTTGGCTACGTGGTTATGATAGTCCAGGATTATGCATTCCATCATTATGAAAGTGGTTATTGATATTTCATGTGATTATTCGACTAGTAGAATATCCATGTGAGTAATTAAATGGCATTATTTCATTTTACTTTTTCCATATTATGCTAAAGTTCAAGTTTAAAATGCTTTTGTTTTAGTTATACATTGCCTTATATGTTTATGTTTATTTATGAAAGCATCTGCTAAATTGTTATCCTTACTGAGCATCTGAGCTCACCCCTTTCAATGTTTTAATATTTTCCAGGATGTGAAGAAGTATTTTATGAATGGCCTGCAGGGATAGTCAGAAGATGATATGAGTGTGTAATATGAAGACTTTATGATTAGTTTTTCACTTTATGATGTAATGTAACATTTATTAATGTATCTAGTGTTTCCAAGGCTACAAAACTAATCGGTCTTTCGTGACTTGATATTTTATGATCATGCCAATGTTACAAAGTAATGCACTGACTCTGGGTAGCTGGGGTCGGGGCGTTACAGTTGGTATCAGAGGAAATTTAGTACTATCCTTGGAATCTAGATTTAGATAAACTCTGATTAGAGAACATAGCCCGAAGATAGGCTTTAAGGATTAGTAAAGAAGAACTTCCTTTAATTTTGGTATTATAGAGATTTTGTGAGTTTTCCGAGCAATACATCCCTATCTGGATACGATCAGGTAGAGGTGGCTCTGGCATAGATGAACCTATGGGTAAAACCTGAAAACACCGCTTTGAGATAGACTGGAACGGGAACTGGTGCACGACAACGGGCCTTGCTGCACTCTTGGTTACGACACTCCCGGGGAATATGCTTAGGATAATTCTCATTTTCTTTAAAAACCACTATGAAGGGTTATGAGTATATACTTCCTCAAAGAAAACTTTTTTTATGATTATGGATTATATCCATAAATAGTTCCATTAGTGTTAAGTGTTTTACAAGTATGGAATTATGTATTTTGATTCATAAACTAATCTAGTTTATTCCATTGTTTAGAAATGGCGCCTAGTGGAAGGAATGGAAACTATATCAATGCACGCACTCCGTGTAGGGATTTCCCTCTTGCTCAAGATAATTATTGTGGATCTGGAGATACAACTGGTGATGATAAACTTATTACCATACTGGGACAAATCACTCAGGTTATGAATAATAACCTTACTCGTATGGAGCACCATGATCCGCAATGTGGAGGATCAATGTTAGACCGCTTCATGAGGCAACAACTGCAAAAATTTAATGGGGGTACAAATCCATTAGTAGCTGAGCAATGGATAAATTCCTTAGAGAAAATATTTCATGCCTTGGGGAGTAGCGAAAGGGAGAACGTTGTCATGGCAGTCTACCGCCTCATTGGAGATGTCGATCAATGGTGGTCCCTGATTCAAAACACAAAGGAAGATGAAGAAGTATCAAGTATGGAATGGAGGGAGTTTAAGGAAATTTTCTTAGAAAAATACTTTCCACATGACCATCAAGAAGATATGGAAAGGAAATTTCTGAGTCTGAGGCAGAAGGAGGATGAGAATTTCGCAAAGTATGAGGCTAACTTTACAAGGTTAGCGAGGCATGCTGTAGATTATATACGTAACCCAAGAAGAAAGATTTATCGTTTCTTTTAGGGGTTAAAACCATTTCTTCGTCGAGCTTTAATATCACAATCTTTCTCAACATACGAAGATATAGTCTCATGTGCTATCAAGACAGAAAAGGAATTCTCTAAGTCTTATGACAATAAAGTAAAGCAAGAGAAGAAGAGAATGGTGGAACAAGAGACGGATAAAGGTAAAAAGGGAAAGAAGGATTTTCCATTATGTGATAGTTGTGGGAAGAATCACCCTGGTACTTGCCTAAAAGGAATGGGAGTTCGTTATAAATGTGGAGAAAAAGGTCACCAGGCGCGTGATTGCAAGGTAAAGAAAGAGGCTATCAATGTTGAATGCTATAATTGTAGAGAAATGGGTCATTATGAAAATGAATGTCCTAAGCGTCAGGGAAACTTACCTCAGAAAAGGCCAAGGGATCAAGGCCTATCTTATGCTGTGACTATAGTTGAAGCGGAATAATTAATGTATTGGTGCTTTTCGACTCATGGATTATATTCTGGTTATTAGAATAATGTGATATATATATAAGGATTGTACTACAGAACTTGTTGATTTCATTAATTTTTTAATATGATGAAGGTAGTCATATTTTTGTATGTGACAATAAGAGAAACTTTACCATGTTTGAGGAATATGATGATACAATTGATTTTGGAATTTAGAGACCTTTCAGAGAAAGTCTAGACCGAGGTATTTTGGATAACTATAAAGGTTGGAATGGATTAGGTTGATCTTTGGATAGTATTGTTTAAGGTTAAAACATTTATGAAGATTATTTTTGGAATATTGTAATACTATAGTTTTAGGAAAAGGATAACCTGCAGGGTGGGGAATAACTTGTCGCGTTGGACAAAGCTGCATGAATCAAACCCACAACCATAGTGCGGTAGGCCTTTATTACCTACCACTATCCTACAGGAAGTCCCTGGTTATTAAAAAATAGTTTTCCTAATCTAAATGGTATGTGTAAATATTTTTAACCTTGTACGATTAGGATAAATATAATATTTTTGAGTGCTATTATCTTTTTGAGTGAAAGATGAGTTTGTGGTAGAAATTAGTTGAAGGTTGAAACTCTACCTGTCAAGTATAAATATATATATACCTATCTCTATGAATAAATTAATTCTTAAACTTTAGTAAAGGGATATTAAAACAAAAAATGTGTTATCCTAATAACTTATGTCTTGTTGAACTGATAATATTTTAAATCAACGTAGATTGAAGGCTTTAAGGCCCTCAATTTTACACTTGTTTGTGATTGATGACCTCAATCACTCCCTATAAATATTTACGTTTTTCCTCCAATTATATGTCTCTAATTTCCACCAATGTTCTCCTTATCTAGATCATAATTTGGTGGTGACTTTTTCATTTCCATTTCCCTCTTATTGAGGCTAAATTTTATTAACCTTATTTCCGATGTGGGTTTTCCACACAGGTATTTTCTATTTTCAAACTTTTATTTTCAAATAAAAATTTCAAATTGTGAGGATGCAATTTATTAAAGGAGGGGAGAATGTAACACCCCAAGCTTCCACGATACGCTTCTCTTTCAATAATGCAATAGCTTGCATTGTAAGCGAGTTAGAGATTCTAACACACCGTGACTAATCAAAGTAGCCGTTATGAATATTAATAACCACTTTTTAAATTTATAGAAATTTTATATTTCAAAATGGACTTCATTTTTGTATTCGTAATATCGAAATTATCCTATGTTGAATTTTTTGTAATTTTCTGAGAACTTCCAATTTTCTATGAATAGTGAAAAATACTTAAAAACAAATTTTTTAATTCAAATAATTTATAGTGACAAATTATACTATTGAGTGGATTTAAATTATAATTAGAATATATTTTTACCATTTTATCCAATGGTGGTCATTAGAATTAATTTCACTTTGAAATTGGACATAAACAATTGTCAATCTTTTGATATATATTGTTTCTTAAAAACACGCTATTTGTTGTGACAGCGGGAATTACATATAAAATTAATTAATTAAACTTATATGTTTGGAATTTTGAAAAATAGACATCATTTTTGAATTCACAATATCAATTATAGCTTAGGGTAAAATTTTGGCATTATTCTGAAAAACATCAATTTTTGATGAATAGTGAAACCACTAAGTGGTAGTTAAATAACTGATTTTTTGTTTAAATGAAATACTACCACTTCTGTGATTTGGTATTCAAAAATCAGACATAAATGGTTGTCATTAGGAAGTAAAATGTGGTTCAATGGGATTAATATAATTTTTTGGGGAATAGTAACGTTTAAGTTTAATTAATCGCGATTAAAGGTAATTAGTGAAATTTAAGGTAAAAATGATATTATAAAAATATGAAATGACCTTGAATCTTGTCCTAAACCTATTGGATGAGTCCTGGCCGACCAAAAAAATACATGGGTCAACTTGGAGACCCCATGGATCTACTTTGGTAGGAAAATGACATAAATAACGTTTATTTAATGTTAAAATAAAAATGTCAAAAACATAAGTTTTTTTACTAAAAAAAATTAAATGGGGTTATACAAGTCATATTTTAGACTATAAATATTCATTAGAAATCTAAAAATATTTCCTACATCATGAGAATTTTTTATAATTTTTATACATTAAATAAAGTAAATTATTTATGACACCATGATGATGCCGCGATTACCTCATTAATTAACGATTTAAATAAAATGAAAGGATAATGTAAACTCTAAGGCTTACAATTTTCAAGAACCTATTGGATGAGAAGATTTAGAACCCTTATCACCTTATCCTCGAAATATATCATTGTGGGACCTTTAGAATCCGAAAAGCATTTCTTAATAAAGTAACATTTCATGACATTCCAAGAGTGCCCCTCCTCTCCACTTATAAAAGGCCCCCACCACTACCACCTTACTCACAAATTCAAATCCTTTTGGCTCGTCCATATTCTTCCGGAATACTCTCCCAACTTCCCTCCCTTACTCCTAGAAGCCTCACCTTGCGCATAAGTCCTCCCAAGGAAGCCTTTGGCTCAAATCAAAAAGAGTTACCCGATTTTAAGGTAATGTATTCTCTAATGTTGTTTTGTTTTATTTTGCTTCTCCAACACCTTAAACTCTTTTTATTACATTCTTTTGTAAAAAAACCAGTATCTACAATATAATAGTATGTTGTTATGATAAGTATTTGGTTTACAATTACACACACCTTCGTCTAATGGTTAAAGAACATACTGTTTCTGTGGGTGGCGAAATACTTCCTCACGAAATGATGATTGTTCAATATTCTTTTAACACCTCTAATGGTGGCCATTTTGATGACACTATTTTCATATATGATATATATATTATTTTTAGGTTTTCTTTATTCTTCTTTATTTCTCATTTATGGAATACTTTATGATTTCCATTATGGGTAAACACGATAATTTCATTTTAGGAAGTGCAGACTACCGCCCCCTCAAAGTGATTTGAATCATTAATGTCATATGTGGGATGTATAAAGGATGGAGTAAATGATATTTTATATGATATTATACTGGAATTATAGTACACATTTATACTATTATGATTTTATTCCATAAATACGAAATAGAAATGAAAGTAGCGTAATGCGTACGTATGGCTTACCGTCTCCATGAACGGTGCATTTCATTTCTTACCTCTAAATGTTGCGTAATATTATAAATGAATGTATATACAGGATATATATGATATATATGATATCTACATCATGAATATAATTCTGGATATAATGGATATTTCACCACATGAACAACTTGTAATTATAAGATGTTTATTTTGACTCATGTACCAAAGATCGACAAAAAAGCCGTTATTAACTTAAATAATTACATAATGTTCATAACATGGTAATAAGTGATATAAAAGGAACAAAAAACATGAAAAAGGTTATTAAGCAATTATAAATTAACTCTAGTTTATTATTCAGGAGGTTAAAGAACAATAGAGTCAAGACAGGACGCAAGGTAAGGGAACTTCTTAACCCAATTTCCATTCTTTGGGTTAATCTCCTACTTTCAAATTACGTCATGACATTATTATGTATTATCTTGTATTTGTACTTTCTTTATGTGTAATTATAGTGAATACACACAATAGATCTATTTTATTTAAAAAAATGATCTTTGTATGGGACTTCGTCTCAATCTCTTTTCATTGAAGAATATTTTGTTTTATACACAACCTTCCTTTATACGGTGTATAAACCCCTTTGACTTTTACGTTTATTCAAAAGGAATCTTTTTATACAAAGTGTTTTACTAAACGACAAAAAGGAATGTTTTTCTTGTCGTACGTATGCGGCGACAATGACTTCTCCACCGCCATGGCCATTATTTGGGTTTCGGCTTCCTCTACAAGCCATAACTTTTTTTTTAAATGAAAAAAAAATATCAAGTTTTAATTTTCTTTTATTTTGGTATTGAAAATGGTTTTGAAAGTCTTTTTATTATATCAATGTGTTGTATTTATATCTTGTTATTGAAATGTGGAAATGTTATGTTTCCTTTATGCATATTTTATGTGATATGATTATGTTATGGTTTATGATATGTTTAAACCTATTCATATGAGGAATGCATTGGACTTAATAAGTGACAGGTGGAGCCCTCTATAGCTCCTCGATGCAACAGTAGGTCTCATGAGACAAACTAGTGTCTTGGCACGAGGCCTTGACAAAATCTTATTTGTGGTCTTGGCACGAGGCCTTGGCTACGTGGTTATAATAGTTTGGAATTATGCATTCCATCATTATGAAAGTGGTTATTGATATTTCATGTGATTATTCGACTAGTAGAATATCCATGTGAGTAAGTAAATGGCATTATTTCATTTTACTTTTTCCATATTATGCTAAATTTCAAGTTTAAAAGGCTTTTGTTTTAGTTATAAATTTCCTTAAATGTTCATGTTTATTTATGAAGGATTCTGCTAAATTGTTATCCTTACTGAGCATCTGAGCTCACCCCTTTCAATGTTTTAATATTTTCCAGGATGTGAAGAAGTATTTTATGAATGACCTGCAGGGATAGTCAGAAGAGGATATGAGTGTGGAATATGAATACTTTGTTATTAGTTTTTCGCTTTATGATGTAATGTAACATTTATTAATGTATCTAGTGTTTCCAAGGCTACTAAACTAATCGGTCTTTTGAGACTTGATCTTTTGTGATCACGCCAATGTTACGAAGTAATGCACCGACTCTGGGTAGCTGGGTTCGGGGCGTTACAAACATTTTATGGTTAATGGTTTGAGGATAATTTTTTTTAAGTACATATAAAGGGCATGGTTGCCATCTATTTTAGAATATTGAGTTCTCAATAAATTCTAATTGAAGAGTATAAATTCAGTCGTTCATGGGATTCAACCCATAATTATTCTTGCGTGTTTTAGTTTTTGATAATAATAATGTTATGATGTTATCTACATGATTCTCAAGGTTTCCTTTTTTGATCTAGTTCTTGTCCTCACTATATCTAATCAAATAAATTTTCTTACATATTGGAAAATGAGTAGAAAAACCCCAAATGTTTTCAAATCAAGAAGGAGATATTTTTTGGGAAATACCAGGATTAAACTCCCCTAAACTCTACCTATAATTTCATATTCTTAGGAGATTAATTGGTTGAAATGTAATTATTTCATGTTAACCATTTATTTACTGAAAGTTGAATGATTATAAGGGTTTTCACTCATGAAAAAATGCCATAATTTTCACTGCACTTTAATGGAATAGATTCTTAAACTAGGGGAGTACTTGTATAAATTCCAACATATTTATTCTTCCTTTTTTTGCAAAAATTTGAGTTTAAATTATTATTTTAAATTCATAATATCTTGTAATTAAGCGAGGGGATATTTTTTTGATTAAAATTTCTGAGTATGTTTAAAAATATTAGTTTTCAATCTTATTTGAATCATTATTACTGAAAGTCAGTTTGAAATCAAATTGAAACCTTGTTTTGTACCCTCTTAAAATACCTATAGACTCATCAATTTTTATAATGTGAAATCATTATTTGACATGAAATATTTTTTATCTATTTTGAAAATAATTATTTTTTATAATGAAGGAAAAATCATGTAGATTTTCAAACCTGGTTAAAAATTACTAATTTTTGAGCCTCATACTATTCGATTCTCATTGTGACCCTTCATCATGTGATTTAACTACTAAATTAAAAATTTGTTTTCCTCCAAGTTATTCAATTTTTTATCCCCCTTAATATTAAATAATGGAGAAATTTTTATATTTTTTTGGGTGTCTTATTTATGATTAACGATAATTAAATGTATTACACATTAGACCCACCACCTAAAATTTGTCAAAATTGATGTATTCTAAAGACAAAACATTCTTAATAAGAGAATTGTACATTTTTTTTCTGAAGTTGATATTTGAATTACCACCTTTAGGAGGAAAAATTTTCAACTTTCCCATGAATTTAATCCGATTCATCAATTCCATTAAGTTTTGAGTATTTTATGATTTTGGTCAAATTACGTGATTAGGATTTACAAACATCATTGGTTATTTACCTATTCATTAAGTTTTTAACTTTTAATCTATACATTTAAATGAGTTATGAAATGAAAATACTAATCCATGTTGAGCCTCTAGCATTTCAATATTTCATTATTTTATTCTTAAGTTGTCATATTAGTTATTTATGCTTCTTATAATTATTAAATCCACTCATCCAAGCATAGTGTCTAATTATTATTCCTTCTAATTATATGTTTCGATTCTCATAGAGGTAAATAAAAGTTTAGAAATATTAGTTGAATGCAAAGTTATGATTATTTAAACTTTTTCAAAATTTTAAAAAACCTCCATTTTTGTAAAAATTAATGCAACTTTTGACCAATCCAGTTGTTTTATTGAGAGAAATAACATTTCTCAATTGAGAGAGTCCACGTGGAAGAACAATTTTTGAGAATTGGTTTTTTGTATAACTTTAATTTTCAATCTTTTGAATATATGTAATCAAATGATTTGGTTTAAATTTTTTCACGAGGATAATAAAATTCTTAAGTGTGGTGGAATTTTTTGTGTCTTATATCTTTTACATGATATCCATGTCATTTTTTATATAAATATTAATTTTTAATGTCAAAATAATATTTTTATGATTAAATATTGTGTGTGGAGGTTCTCTTGTTGAAATTGAAATTCATTGTGTTTTTGGAAGAAAATAATTAATTTTGGAGTTTAATTGAATAATTTATCTTCATCGAGAATTTTCATATACTTTTTGGAAAAATTTACTAATTATTTTAGTGAATTTTTTTCTGTAATACAACATTTAAGAGATTTTTAGTATTCAAGAAATTTAATGAATAAAATAAAATATTTTTTTAAAATTATAATTTTGGGATTTAATTTTATTAATATTTTTCTGGTTTTTTAATTAAAATTTTAATTTATGAAATTTATTTTGTATTTTTTTCAAGTTTGAAGCATAAATTTCTCAACTTTAGTGGATTATTTTTTATCATGTTTAAATTTTTTTGTAGATTGGCCAAATATCCATATTTCAATATGAGAAATGTAAAATAATTCAAAGATATAATTTATGTATCCGAATAGAAGAAGAACCCACATAACCAAATTACACTTCCAACCATGTAGTAGAAGGAACCTCATAACAAAATTCAAAAATCCATCAATCACACAGCTAATTACTACTCTTCCTAACATATGAAATTTTAGAAATTGACCCACATATATGATTTTTATTTTTCACACTCCACATATCTGATCAAGGTCGATTCTCATGTACACAATTTTTTTTCGATTCCCTAGCAGAAATAGAGCCCTATCTAGAAGAAACACTTGGTGATTGATTTTATTTTTTGCAAGAAGCCTCACCCATTGGTATGAAGCAACAACGCCTTTTAGACTTAAATATCTAGGAAAAACACTCAAATTTGAATGGTTGAAGGGAAAAAAGTTATAATCCTATTCCACTGACCTTTATAAAGAAAAATGTGAACTAATATAAAAAACCCCCACCGACGAAACACTGTGATCCCATTATTATCATTCTAGTGAAGATAGCGAGGAAGATGAGATTGAACGAGACATATCTATCTTGGTTAGTCATTATATAATCATAGTAATAGATTCTAGATTGATGAATTTGAGGAATATGAATGATTAGGATACCACCGAGATCCCACTTTCATCATAATGGGAAAACGTTTTGAAGCATCTTGATCTTCTACAGAGGTTAGATACTCAAAATTAACGAAGTTGATGACACTGAGATCTCGACCAATGTCACGAACCAATATTTGAAGAATGAATTGAGATGGACCAGTTTTATTTGAATAATCATGACTTATTCCTTTGAAAATTGATAATTTCTGATGTCGCCTCCATATTATTTGTTGTTCGGTCTAAATTCCCGGTTGAATAAACTCGTTGTCGAAGATGTAATTTTTTTGATTTAGGAAAGAAGAAGAACAAGGTACCAGTCCTAGATATATATTAAATAATATCTAATATTTCGACTGACCTCAATGAAGAAACATAATAAACCATTTATCTTGAAGGTGAAGTTTAACCCTAATGATGAAAGTGGGACGAGATTCACATTTTGATCATTTTGTGATTGAATCTTGAGGGTTATATAGAAAAATGAACTCGACTGGAGAACATTAGTTCAACAAAAAAGACACATAATCATTCATTTGAGGAATTAAATTTCCTAGAGAGGTCAATTATAATCAAGACCCACTTTTCTAAGGCATTTTGATGAAGCATCATTCAATTTCATGAGTAGTCGAAATCAGACTGTGGTTTTTTATGCATTGATAAAGATCCATTATTGTGAGGTGATTTCTGCTGGTTGGTTCATGTTTTATTGATACTTAGGTTTATTTTATGGCTTGAATGTGTTGATGAGTGTTTAGTACCATATAAATTCTGTGATTTTTTTTGTTGGGTTGGAATGCATGTTAGGTGTTCAAGTTATTTCTTCAATAGAGTCACCAAGATTATGATTTTATTTTCCATGGGGGAATTTTGATTCCAAGATTTTGTTGTGATACATGGAGTAAATATTTTTATTTCTAGTGACTAACTAATATCTAATTTGGACCTAGACTATCTAACATGAATTGGATAATGATTTTTGTAAAATTTTAATGTAGTGAACAAATCTTGAAATTAAATAAAGAAAGATGTGCAGTGTCATTAAGGACACATATGTGAGTTTAAAAAAAAATCAAGTCAGTGGAAAATTTATTTTTTAAACAAAATATACATAATTTGAGTGGATCCATTCATTCTTGGGGCCTAGGGAGACATCATATATAATAATTAAAGTATATTGTAAAATCATGAAATTGGGGAAGAAGAAAATATGAAGATCAGTCCTTGGAGTAAAATAATCAGAGAAGAGTACTATATTATTTCTTATATGTTTTCATTTTTGGTATGAAATTAATTTGTTTTTCTGAACCTTATATAATTCTTGGATAAATTTTCAAATTGGAAATTAAATTTTTTGGTTGTTATTATTTTTTACTTTATTCTTTTTATTTTCATTTAATCAGATTTTTTTCTTCAAGATTAAGTGATAACTTATTCCTATCAAGAATTTATTCAACATTTTGTTTTGGATTAATGGTTTAAACGATTGAATTATTGTTAAACTTTTTCATCTGATCACTTTTACCATTAACAAAATGTTTTATTGACTGTTATAAATATAAAAATTCCTGTTATCTTTTCTTAAAGAACAAATCAATTTCACAACCAATAATCGAAATTTCCCCTAACTTCTCCACTTTTTTTTTGTTTTTTCTCACTGATTGAAATTCATATCATTATCTGTGTCTCTATTAAAATTCATATTTTATCAATATTTATCACATTTATTTTCACATCACTTCACCAACCATTTCTTGTTTTATTTTTTTTTGGTCTTTCTTTATGGTTTCGTACACACCTTCTTTTTGCATTCAACCCTACTTCCACTACTCTATTTTTAGTATGATTAAAAATAATTAATTTGATCATGATCAATGATAGTTGAATCAACTAATAAGACTTTGAAGGGTGATACTAAGAGGTACATTTAATTAGAAAACTCTACCAACCCTTCGGAGTATGATCCCATGTAGTCCAAGTAATTGGCCAAAACCATTAGATCAAATGAGAAATTCCCAAAGGCATTCTGAAGTATCATGAGTCATTTTTGATTCAATAGTACCCAGAAATTCGCCCCCACCCGGTTTTGAACCTAGGTCTCTTGGATGCCAAGCAGGATCCCTTACAACATGGGTACATGCTCGTTGGCTTGATGTTCCATGCGGTTATTAGATTAGTTATAATATCCATGATTATGTTTCAAGATTGTGTGAATATTTATATGGATTTTTCATCATCATCCATTCCAAAAATATTGTTCTCAATTAATTGATTGAATGACAGGTTTTTTAATTATTTACCATGATATATATATTATTCTTAACTATTCAGGATAGCTTTTGTTGTACGCATACAATTACTGAGAATTTGAGTTTACCCCTTTCATATGTTTCTTTCACTAGGATTCTATGATGTGTATTATGATTGATATGCAGGGTCATTCTAGATTAAATAATGTTTCACTTAAAGAAATTACAATTTTTAACTTCATGTTTTCAAATATAATGTGATATTTAAGTATTTATCCAGTTTTTGAATAATACTAAACTATACTGTCCTTTATGGTACGATTCCTTTTATCTTATGCCAATGTAATAAATTAACCACCAACTCTAGGCTAGAAGGTTCATGTTATTTACAGTTGGTATAAATGGAAGTTTAGTAGAAGCCTTGAGAACAAGACAAAATAAAACATATATTAGGTAACATAACCCTATGGAAGACAATAAGGATAAGTATAGAAGAATATCTTATAGATTTGGTAAGGTAGATATTTTTTGTTCTTCCCAGAAATAAATCCCTCTCTGGATTTTAAAATTGGGTGTAGTTCTAGAATATATTTACCTAGCTTTAATAACTCAAAAAAAGTGGTTTCATTCTTTACTCGAGCGTTACTTAGTACACGAAAATGGGAATTACTACCCACCTATTTTGATACCCCTAAGGGATATAATTATGATGATTCACAATTTATTTATAAAAAATTATGAAGGATTTGAAAATATTATTATAATTTGAAAACATTCTAAAATAAACCATGTTTAAGATTATAAGATTATCCATGAATAAAATTTTCAATTTATGATAAAGGTTTCACTAGATTTAGGATTATATATTATTTTTAATAATGCTATGATATAATCAAGTTTATTTCATTATATAGAAATAAATCCTACAAGAAAGAATGTAAACTATGTCAATTCATATACCCCAGGTAGGGATTTCCCTCCTAGGAAATATAATGATGTTCGAGCTAGATCTATAGTTGGAACTGATCAAATTTTAACCATATTTGGGAATCTGACTTAGTTTATGAGCAATAGCCATTCCTATGGGGAGTATAATTTTGATCAACCATGTTGTGTAAAAATGATAGACCTATTTATGTGTCAAAAAACTCCACTATTTAATGGGAATACAGGCCTATTTTTAGTTGATAAATGAATAAGTTCCTTAGATAAGTGATTTCTTTCTTTGGGAAGTAATGAAATTGGAATTTCCTTAATAGTAGTTTATCATATATCAATATATTCAAATAAATTGTAGTAATCGATTCAAAACACTAAGGATGATGAATACATAGAAAACATGAAATGAAAGGATTTTATGGTTCTCTTCTTTGAATAGTGCCTTCCTTGTGAGTGATGAGAAAATATGGAGATACAATTACTGAATCTATGATAAATGAAGATAAAAACATTTCTAATAATGAAGTAAAATTTTCAAGGTTATCAAGGTATTCTATGGACTATATATGTAATCTAAACATCAACATTGATCAATTTTTATGGTATTAATCCAATTTAATGAATGGAACTAATCTCTAAGGCTTTCATACCATTCAAGGATATAGTGTCATATTCTATAAAGATAGAGAAACAATTAACCAAGTCTTATGGATTTTAAGATACTATATATAATTCTAGGATATAAAAGAAAAATACAGATAAAGGGAAGAAGGTAAAGAAGGATTCCCCCCATGTGATAATTGTGGAACGAAATAATCTAATCCTTTCATGAAGGGAATGATATTTTGATGCATGTGTGGAGAGAAATACCACCATTCCCATGATTTAAAGTTAAATAAATAATATTCTAATGTGAAATTTGTAACACCCGAGAATTTTATGAGATATAGTTTGTTTTTATTTATATAAATCATCAAATAAATCTTTCACTGCACACAACACTAGCTTGACTTTCTTTACACATAATCGCGACCTTCCTCGATAGCTTGCGTTGTACGCAATACCGAGTTTCACTAAACAACGATATGCTATTAAAATATTATTAAAAATAGTTGTTATGAATAGTAATACCCACTTTTTTAAATTTTTTAATTTATATTTTTCAAAATGGACTTCATTTTTGGATTCGTAATATCGAAATTAGCATAGGGTGAAATTTTGGTATTTTTCTGAAAACATTCAATTTTTGATGAATAGTCAAAACACTGGGTTACTATTTAAAAACCGAATTTTTATTTAATTATTTATTTATTTTATTTAAATTTATCATAGGTAAAAATTGATACATAACACCTATATAAGTTTAATTTAATTCATTTAAGTCATTTTATAATAATTTTAGATAGATAAAAATTTTATTGAACTTTTCACCGTCTTTTACCCACATCTTAACAGAATTTGAAAATTTACATAACTCTTAATTTTACCACTTCTGTGAGTGGAATTTCAAAACTCCGAGAGGCACGGTTGATTTCAGTAAGTAAAATATGGTTCAATGAGATGAAAATAATTTTTGGTGAATAGTAACTTTTTAGTTTTTTTCCCACAGTTAAAAGTAAATAGGGTAATAACGGGTAAAAATGATATTATTATTACCGTAACACATGTCCTAATTCTATTGGATAAGTGTAATTCGACCAAAAACAACCATAGGAATAAAATATTACCATTTAGGCCCACTTGGATTAGATTAGGACATTTAATATTAATGTATTTAAAGAAGGGTTACAATAGTTAAAATCAATGTTTAATAAGTAAATCATTTTTAATATAGGGTTATACATAAGATAAATACGACTATCAATATTCATTAGAAAGATAAAAAAATTTCCTACATAATGTTATTTAATATGTAATTTTTAGACTTTAAATAATTTAATTTATTTATGACACAATGATGATGAGGTAATTATATTATTAATGAAATATTGACATAATTGATGTCATAAATACCAAAATAAATGTAATTTGAAACTTTTTATGAATTAAAATAATTTTCTAGGTCAATATGACATGTTATTAGTGGTTTAAGTAACTTTTTTAGAACTAATATTACTTTTATAATTATCAAAAAAATAAATTACCAAATAGTGTCAAAATTGACATTAAATAGTTTTTAAAACAAATAATATATTATTAATTGTTATTTTATTCCTAAAAATCTATGGTTCGTAAAAATGACTTAGATAAGGTTATATATATTAATAATAAACAACTTGGGGTTCTTTTGGCTTGTTATGGTAAGTTTATTAACCTTATAGTGTAAGAAACCAAGAAGACACGGTAAAAGTTTAATTATCTAACTTAAAGTTAAATCTAAATGATAAGGTTAAAATTGAACCCTAAACTTGTCTAAATTATATTTTATAAGATTATTTCGACCCATACCAACCTTAGCTTCAAAATAAATCAATTTGCAGATATTAAAAACCGAATATGACTTTATAATAAAATAATATTTTTTGTTTTTCCTAAGGTGCCCCTCTCCTCCCTTATAAAAGGGCACCTCCTCCCTCTCTTCCTCACATCACATTGAGCCTTCAAGATCGGCCAACCCCTGCCAAATTATCTTCTCAAATTCCCTAAAAAAATCCTAGAGGTCCTGGTCTTCTTCAAAGACCAATTTATGTGCCCTAAAAGGATGTCTCAAAGAGGTGCTTCAAAGAAGACATAATGTCCGTTACCGATTCTTTCAAATTTTTTTATTCTTACACTTCTTCATATTTAGTTGTTTCATTATGAAGTAATAACATAAGTATCACTAATATACTTATATGTTATTATAAATATGAAACAACCCTATTTCACCATCTATCCATCCTATGGAAAACGAAATCACCGCGCCTGCGTACGTACGGAATACCGTCTCCACGCCGTGGTGTAATCTATTTTCCACCACCACCTTACTTGGATGGGTATAATAGTTCAAATAAATTACTATATATGATTATTTTAAATTGGTATTTTTTATTAAATAGTATACATACACTCCAATACAATTACACGATCATGGGAACAATATCATCGCTCGTGCGTACGTACGGAATACCGTCTCCACGATGTGATGCGACTAGTTCTACATGATCTTCATTGCATAATGATTATATAAATGAATTGAATGAATTAATATGATATATATTACAATAATACCATTCTTTAAATGTGGTATCTATAACCTAAAAAGAATAATAAGAATGTATTCGACAAAACATGCATAAGAACAAAAAAGCAATAAACACCCGAATAACAAGTAACAATGAAATATTACTAATAAGAAGCTAAGAATATGACCATATATGATATCATAAAAATAAGTATGATTCTGGAATAATTCAATAACATTATTTAAATCATTATACAGGAGGTTCAGACACTTACGAAGCAAATCAGACCTAAGGTAAGGGAAAATATCATAATCTCATTTTTATCCCAGATTGTTTATACTTTGGTATTTACTGGGGTGTATTTTATCATCCATATCCATGTTTCCTCAATATGTAATATTATTTACATCCACCTAAAATTGTTTAAATCCAATTTTACCCTTCGGTGATTTTTTAGTAAAATATATGAAAGGAATATTTTTTCGTTTTTCGTACGAGGTACTTTTTGACTTTTCTGACAAAAGTACGAGAAGAATGTTTTTTTAACTTATACGGAAAGAATATATTTTTAAAACATTATTTCCAAGCAGCTTACTTTACATGTTTTCAAGTTTATTTTTAATCAAATTCTTTTAGTTTAAAATTTTATGACATGTTAAGAAAGGAAAAATGTTTTTGAAGTAGAAAGGATATTTTCCTCAAGAATGGAGTTCAAGTGTTTTATCAAAATTATTTTCCGTCTAAGATAATATAGGGTTATGTTTCTATCCCTATTTTTACATTGTTTTGATTATTTTATGATGGAATTATTTTTATGATGTCCTTCTATCTTATATGGATTATTTTATGATGGCATGATGTTTAAGATTCCCATTTTTTTTACACGGGTTATGCAATGACGTATGATTTTTTTGATTTTGTGGCACACATAAGAATGGTATCATTATGAGATGGGTGGGACCTATATCCCCCTCCAATGCATTGGGTAAAGATTTATATCTCATGAGAGATAAATGGCTGTAACGATAGGTTAAATCGGTTCGGTGAAACCGGACTGAAATGAGGAGTGAACTCGGTTCAGAAATGGACTTTGTCCATTAAGATAGTCTTGGCTATGAGTCTTGAATACTAAGAAATGATTCTATATGATTATGTGTATATTCCACAAAGTTTTATGTTTTAAGTTATGATTATTGGGATTACATTTCACTATTATGATTTATCCCATGATTATAAAATTATGATCTCTTTTGCAGGTAAAGATTTCTAAAATGTTATGATGAATATAGTGTGATTGATATTTCTTTTGTTTACCCTTACTGAGAATTTGAGGCCACCCTTTTGTATGTTTTCTTTCCCTAGGTCAGGAAGAAGGTTATTAAGTAGGATATTCCAAAAGGAACTCTAGATATGAAGAAATAAATGGGAGACAATATAGATGCTTTATAAACCAGTAGTTTATGTTTCCCAGTTTCTAACGACACTATACCTATATGGTCCTTTCATGGTTTTGTTATATGTTGTAATAAGTGTACTTAAATTTTGAAGTATTTACAATGTATGTAATGTATGGGTCGTTATAGTTGGTATCAAAGGGAAGGTATAGTCAACCTTAGGAAACTAGGATGTGAAAGCCTTAGTAAGAACCCTAAGGATAAGTCTAAGCATAGAACACAATCTTAGTGTTTTAGAAATGTCCATGAACAACCTATGATAAGACCTTATGTGTGAAATTTTATTCTTGATTGTCTGGTTTTTCAATCATAATTAGTGTTTCTCAAACTATTCTTCTTGGTTTTAGTCAATGGATGGAACTCAAAGGAACCGTGTTAATGTGGAATGTGACGGGCAATGCAATGATTGTCCCCCTAAGAAACCAAATGTTATGGGAGCTGGAAGGAAAAATCTTGTAGCCATGCTCACACAACTTTCTCGGGCTATTAATCATGTAGGACTTCCAAACGAGAAAAGGAAAGAGCAAAATAATGTGGAATCCTTCATGAGGCAGCATCCACCTTCATTCAGTGGGTCTAATGATCCATTAGTGGATGAACAATGGATTAGTACAACTGAAAAGATATTTTCATTTCATCAATGTTATGAACATGATAAAGTCGTCTTAGTAGTATATTGTTTGGAAGGTGAGGCTGATCAATGGTAGCATCTTATTAGGAATAAAAGGCAAAGGGATGAAATTGAGTCCATGGAATGGGACGAGTTCAAGAACTTATTTTTCAATAAGTACTTCCCTCGTATTCTTTGAACAAAGATGGAGAAAGAATTTCATGAACTGAAACAAAAGGATGATGAATCTGTTGGTACCTATGAAGCAAATTTTACAAGACTTGCAAGGTACGCTTCTGGTATTATTATCCAACCTGAGAGTAAGATCGATCGATTCTTTAGTAGCTTAAAACCAAGTCTTCGAAGGTAATTAGCCATAAGGGACTTCAATAGCTATGAGGAAATCGTTCGATCTGCTCTCAAAGTTGAGATGGATATTGGAGTAACCCATCAGTCATATGGGTTTGATAAGAAGAGGAAAATGTAATTCAATGGAAAATCTTAAGAGAACACTAAAAAGAATATTACTTTTCCCTTATGCTAAAAGTTTGGAAAGAAACATTGAGGGAGTTGTCTTAAAGGGACAAGTAAATGTTTCAAATGTGGAAAGGAATGTCATCTAGCATTTGAATTACGCAATGATGGGAAGAAGATGTCTAGTGATGCGAACAAAGAAAAGGCTACACAGAGTGCACCTCCTACACTTCAATGTTACAAGTGCAAGGAAATGGGGAATTATTCCAATCAATTCCCTAATCCAAGGGTTGTTGATGATGATCGACGTCAACAAAATCATAAGGCTAAAGGAAAAGGAATGTCACATGAACTTTCTATCAGCGATGTGGAGTACGATAAGAATGTGGTGAAAGGTACACTTACTATCCACTCTAAATTAGAAAATGTTTTATTTGATTCTGGATCCACCAACTCTTTTTTTCTGAAGAATTTTCTAAGGGTATCACAATAATACCTCAACAATTAGATGTTGAGTTAGCTGTGACAACCCCTAATGGCACAATAGTCGCATGAAATGTTTATAATTCTTCTCTGATTGATGTTTTTGGGAATGTTCTTCCTGAAAATCTTGTGATCCTTCCTATAGTGGAATTTTATGTGATTCTTGGAATGGATTGGCTTTCTCTATATGGATATCATATCAATTTCCAATGAAGGGAAGTCACATTTCATATTCCAGATCAATCTATGATCGTCTATCGATGCAAGGATGAGCATACCCTTCCAGTGGAAATTTCATCCATCTTATGGGTCTTGATTCCACTAAATGACGGTTATTTATCTCAAATGGTTGGATAAAAACTCAGGATTAATACTATTCCCATTGTACGGGAGTTTGATGATGTCTTTCTGGAGGAATTTCCGAGTCTTCCACTAAATCGTGAAGTAGAGTTTTCAATAGAACTCGTACCGGGTGCTTTGCCTATTTCAAAGACACCTTATAGAATGGCCCCAATTGAGTTACAGGAATTGAAGAAGAAACTCCAAGATAATCTTGATAAGGGATTCACACGCCCTAGTGCATCACCTTGGGGAGCACCTGTTCTGTTTGTTAAAAAGAAGGATGGATCAATGAGACTCTGCATTGATTATCGAGAACTTAACAAGATCACTATCAAGAACAAATATCATATCCCGCGCATTGATGACTTATTCGACAAACTACGCGGAGCTCAATACTTTTCCAAGATTGATCTTCATTCTGGGTATCATCAATTAAGGTTCAAAAGGGAGGATATACCAAAAAGGGTGTTCCGTACAAGGTATGGACACTATGAATTTATAGTGATGCCATTTGATCTTACTAATTCCCCTTCTATCTTCATGGATCTGATGAATAGAGTCTTTAGAGACTATCTTGATCAGTTTGTGGTAGTCTTTATAGACGATATTCTTGTCTATTCAAAGAGAAAGGAAGAACATTAAGATCACTTGAGAATTATATTGAAGACCCTGAGAAAGGAGAAGCTTTATTCCAAATTTACCAAGTGTTAATTTTGGATTCAAAAAGTTGCATTTTTGGGTCACATAATCTCAAAAGAGGGGATATCTTTGGATCCAGCAAAAACAGAGGTTATCGAAAGATGGTCGAGACCAACAACAGTAACCGAGATCTAAAGTTTTCTTGGTTTGGATGGATATTAGAGACGTTTTGTGAATTATTTTTCACGATTATCTAATCCACTCACCAAGTTGACTCGGAAAGGAGTTAGGTTTGTTTGGATGGAGGAATGTGAAGCGAATTTCAAGGATTTGAAAAGAAGGTTATCCAGTGCACCTATACTCACACTGCCTTGTAGTGGAGAAAGGTTTGTGATCTATAGTGATGCATCCAAGAAGGGATTGGGGTGTGTTATTATGAAAAATGATATGGTGATAGCTTATGCCTCACGACAGTTGAAAATCCATGAGCAAAATTACCCAACTCATGATTTGGAGTTAGCTGCGGTAATCTTTGCATTAAATATTTGGAGGCATTATCTTTATGGGGAATGGTGTGACATTTATACTGATCATAAAAGATTAAAGTATATTTTCACACAAAAGGAGCTGAATATGCACCAAAGAAGATGGTTGGAGCTGATTAAGTATTACCACTGCTCAATTAATTACCACCCTGGGAAAGTAAAAAAGGTGGCAGATGCATTAAGTCAACAAGAGCATGCTATCTTATCCATGATGAGGATCACAACAGATCCAATATTTATGTATTTACAAAGGATGGATCTAGGAATTATAATGAAAGGGGAAAATTTGTATCTTTCTCAAATGAATGTTCAACCATCTATACATGTGAAGATTAAAGAGGCACCGAAAGAAGATTTCGAGTTACAAAAGAAGGTGAGAAATGTTCCTAAATTCAACCTTGATTGTGATAGGATAATAAAGTTCAAGAATCGGGTTTGTGTTCCTCCCATCCCCGAATTAAATAAGGAGCTACTGGATGAGGCTCATAGTTATTCATTCTCTATTCATCCTGGAAGCATGAATATGTATAGGGACCTGAAAGAGTACTTCTGGTGGGATGGCATGAAAAGAGATGTTGCTGAATATGTCTCTCGATGCTTGGTTTGTCATAAAATTAAAGCTGAGAGACCGAAGTCTAAGGGGATGTTACAAACATTAACCATACGAGAATGGAAATGGGAAAAAATCACTATGGTCTTTGTCACTAGACTTCCTAAAACATCCAAAGGCAATAATGCTATCTAGGTCATAGTTGATCGTCTTACAAAGTCTGCACACTTCATTGCAATTAGAGAGGATTTCTCTCTAGAGTAGCTTTCCATGATATATGTAATGGAAGTGGTAAGATTTCATGGAGTAACACTTTCTATTATATCTGATCGGGATTCGAGGTTTACCTCAAAGTTCTGGCGAAGTCTTCAGCATACTCTGGATACAGAGTTGAGTTTCAGCACTACTTATCATCCTCGGACAGACGGCCAGTCTGAGAGGACAATTCAAACTCTAGAAGATATGTTGAGAGATTGCTCTATGGATTTCAAAGGTGGTTGAGATCAACACCTACCTTTGGTGGAATTTTCTTATAATAATAGCTTTCACTCCAGTATTCAGATGGCTCTTTATGAAGCTATCTATGGAAAGAAATGTAGGACTCCAACATGCTGGGATGAAGTTGGGGAAAGAAAGCTATTAGGACCTGATCTTGTTGATGAAATGGCAGAAAAGGTCAAATCTATTCAACAACACATTAGAGCATCTCAAAGTTGACAAAAAAGTTATTCCGAAAACCGAAGAAAAGACTTAGAGTTTTACGTGGGTGATAAAGTGTTCTTACGAATATCTCCCTGGAATAGGGTCATGAGATTTGGAAATAAAGGAAAGTTGAGCCCTAGATATATCAGACCTTTTGAAATTCTGGATCATGTTGGGAAGGTATCTTACCGATTGGTGCTTTAACTGAATCCCTCTCAAGTTCACAATGTGGTCAATGTATCTCTATTGAGAAAGTACATACCTGATCCTTCACATGTACTCAGTTCAGAAGTTGTACCGCTGAAACAAGATCTTTCTTATGAAGAACAGCCGATAGAGATTCTCGATCGTTGCAAAAATGTCCTACGGAACAAGACCACTCACTTGGAAAAGGTTTATGGAGGAACCACAAATTAGAAGAAGCTACATTGGATCTTGAGGATATCATGGGGGAGAGGTATCCTCATCTGTTTGTTAGAAAGTGACGAATTTCGAGGGAGAAATTCATTTTAAGGGGGGTAAAATGTAACACCTGAGACATTTATGAGAAATATTTTGTTTTTATGTTATATAAATCATCAAAGGAATCTTTCACTACACACAACACTAGCTTGGCTTTCTTTACACGCAATCACGACCTTCTTCGATAGCTTCCATTGTACGCAATACCGAGTTTCACTAAACAACGATATGCTATTAAAATATTATTAAAACAAGTCGTAATGAATATTAATACCCACTTTTTGAAATTTTGTTAATTTTATTTTTCAAAATGGACTTCATTTTTGGATTCCTAATATCTAAATTAGCCTAGGGTGAAATTTTGGTATTTTTCTGAAAACATTCGATTTTTGATAAATAGTGAAAACACTAGGTTACTATTTAAAAACCAAATTTTTATTTAATTAATTATTTATTTTATTTAAATTTATATTAGGTAAAAATTGATACATAACACCTATATAAGTTCAATATAATTCATTTGAGTCATTTTATATTAATTTTAGATATATAAAAATTTTATTGAACTTTTCACCGTCTTTTACCCACCTCCTAGGAGAATTTTCAAATTTACATAAAACTTAATTTTACCGCTTCTATGAGTGGAATTTCAAAAATCCAAGAGACACTGTTGATCAGTAAGTAAAATTTGGTTCAATGAGATGAAAATAATTTTTGGTGAATAGTACCATTTTACTGTTTTTACCACGGTTAAAAGTAAATAGGGTAATTACTGGTAAAAATGATATTATTATTACCCTAACACGTGTTCTAATTCTATTGGATAAGTTTAATTTGTCCAAAAAAACCTTAGGAATAAAATATGACCCTTTAGGCCCACTTGGATTAGATTAGGACATTTAATATAAATTTATTTAAAGAAGGGTTAAAATAGTTAAAATCAAGGTTTAATAAGTAAATCATTTTTAATATAGGGTTATACATAAGATAAATACGACTATAAATATTAATTAGAAAGAAAAAAATATTTCCTACATGATGGTGTTTTATTTGTAATATTTATACTTTAAATAATTTAATTTATTTGGGACACAATGATGATGCAGTAATTATATTATTAATGAAATATTGACATAATTGATTTTCTAAATACCCAAATAAAAGTAATTTGAAACTTTTAATGAATTACAATAATTTTATAGGTTAATATGACATATTATTATTGATTTAAGTAACTTTTTTTGAACTAATATTTATTTTATGATTTTCACAAAAATCAATTACCAAATAGTGTCAAAATTGAGATAAAATAGTTTTTAAAACAAATAATATATTATTAATTGTTATTTTATTCCTAAAAATCTAAGGTTCGGAAAAATGACATATATAAGGTTATATATATTAATAATGAACAACATGGGGTTCGTTTGGCTTGTTATGGTAAGTTTATTAACCTTATAGTGTAAGAAAACAAAAGACATGGTAAAATTTTAATTATCTAATTTAAAGTTAAATCTAAATGATAAGGTTAAAATAGAACCCTAAACATGTCAAACTTCTATTGGATGAGAGGTTTTCGACCCATACCTACCTTATATTCGAAATAAATCAATTTGGAGCTATTAAAACCAAATATGACATTATAATAAAATAATATTTTTAGTTTTTCCAAAGGTGCCCCTCTCCTCCCTTGTAAAAGGGCACCTCCTTCCTCTCTTCTGCACACCACTTTGAGCCTTAAAGCTCGGCGAACCCCTGCCAAATTATCTTCTCCACTTCCCTAGAAACATCCTAGAGGTCCTGGTCTTCTTCAAAGACCAATTTCAGTGCCCTAAAAGAAGGTCTCAAAGAGGTGCTTCAACGAAGATGTAATGTATGTTACCGATTCTTTCAACGTTATTTCCTCTTCCACTTCTTCTTCTTTAGTTGTTTCATTATGAAGTAATAACATAAGTATACATAATATACTGATATTTTATTATAATTATGAAACAACCCTATTTCACTATCTATCAATCCTACAGAAAATGAAATCACTGCATGTGCGTACGTACGGAATACCGTCTCCACACCGTGGTATAATTTATTTTCCACCACCACCTTACTTGGATGGGTATAATGATTCAAATAAATAACTATATATGATTATTTTAAAGTGGTATTGATTCTTAAATAGTATACATACACTCCAATACAATTACACGATCATGGGAACGATATCATCGCTCGTGCGTACGTACGGAATACTGTCTCCACGATGTTATGCGACTCGTTCTACATGATCTTCATTGCATAATGATTATATAAATGAATTGAATGAATTAATATGATATAAATTACACTAATACCATTCTGGAAATTAGGTATCTATAACCTAAAAAGAATAATAAGAATTTATTCCACAAAACATGCATAAGAACAAAAAAGCAATAAACACCCGAATAACAAGTAACAATGAAATATTACTAATAAGAAGCTAAGAATATGACCATATATGATATCATAAAAATAAGTATGATTCTGTAATAAGTCAATAACATTATTTAAATCATTATACAGTATTTTCGGACACTTACGAAGCAAATAGGACCTAAGGTAAGCGAAAATATCACAATCTCATTTTAATCCGAGATTGTTTATACTTTGGTATTTACTGGGGTTTATTTTATCATCCACTTACATGTTTCCTCAATATTTAATATTATTTCCATCCACATTAAATTTTTTAAATCCAATTTTACACTTCGGTGATTTTTTAGTAAAACATATGAAAGGATTCTTTTGTCGTTTTTTGTACGAGGTACTTTTTGACTTTCCGGACAAAAGTACAAGAAGAATGTTTTTTTACTTATACGGCATGAATGTATTTTTAAAACATTATTTCCAAGTAGATTCTTTTACATGTTTTCAGGTTTATATTTAATCAACTTCTATTAGTTTAAAATTGTATGACATGTGATGAAAGGAAATAAAATTTTGAAGTAGAAAGGATATTTTCCTCAAGAATGGAGTTCAAGTGTTTTATCAAACTTATTTTCCATCTAAGATAATATAGGGTTATGTTTCTATACATATTTTTACATTGATTTGATTATGTTATGATGGAATTTTTTTTATGATGTCCTTTTATCGTATATGGATTATGTTCTGATGGCATGATGTTTAAGATTCCCAGTTTTATTACATGGGTTATGCAATGATGTATGATTTTTTTGATTTAGTGGAACACATAAGAATGGTATCATTATTAGATGGGTGGGACCTATATCTCCCTCCAATGCATTGGGTAAATATTTATATCTCTTGAGATAGACATGGCTGGAACAATAGGTTAAACTGGTTCAGTGAAATAGGACTGAAACGAGGAGTGAACTCAGTTCAGAAATGGACTTTGTCCACTAAGATAGTCTTGGCTATGAGTCTTGACTACTAAGAAATGATTCTCTATGATTATGTGTGTTTGCCACAAAGATTCATGTTTTTAGTTATGATTATTGGGATGACATTTCACTACTATGATTTATCCCATGATTATGAAATTATGATCTCTTTTGCAGGTTAAGATTTCCAAAATGTTATGATGAATATGGTGTGATTGCTATTTATTTTGTTTACCCTTACTGAGCATTTGAGCTCACCCTTTTGTATGTTTTCTTTCCCTAGGTCAGGAAGAAGGTTATTAATTAGTATATTCCAAAAGGGACTCTAGATATGATGAAATAAATGGGAGACAATGTAGATGCTTTATGAACCAGTTGTTTATGTTTCCCAGTTTCTAAAGACACTATACCTATACGGTCCCTTCATGGTTTTGTTATATATTGTAATAAGTGTACTTCAATTTTGAATTATTAACAATGTAAGTAAAGTGTGGGTCATTATAAAATTATTCAAAATTAATGAGATGGCAACTACAGAAATGAATTCCCCAATATTCAAGGTAATATACTTTAAAGGAAGCTAATAGATCAGGGTCAATCGTATGTTATTAATATAGATGAAGTGGAATAATTAAAGTTCTTGTGTTAATGGATTTGATAATTATCTCTTAGAAGTATTATACTAATATTATTTTGGTTATAATAATACCTCAATGTATAAGGATTCTACTAAAATAGTTTTTCGATACATATTTGAAAGAATATGTTGAATGGTACCAAGAAAAGTACTTTAGTTGTAAGTTTCTATTTTTATAAAACACATGATTGAGGTAATATAACCCTTAGTATGTGTTATATGTTGAGATAATAAAGATAAATGGATGTTTATAGGATAGTATTGGTGACCTTGAAATTATTTAGTGATTTGATAGTTTATGTTATCATTATTGGACTTTACTGCATGTTCAGATTTATGGAGTATACTCAACAACCATAATATTTTATTTTTTAAAGTGTGGATGTTTTAATTAAAGTTTTATATTGATCTAGGTATTCACATATTTTATATGTAAAATTATGAGCTACATTATTTTTTTAGAGAATCTAATATTTTTTTGATTTTGTCATTTTAATAAACTTCCTAAAAAAATTTAATTGGAATTTGGATAGACAAATTTTGGATGGGTATTAAAATGAACTATTTATGGAATGGATTAAGTTGAATTTTGAGTGTTATAATATAATTTCTTCCAACCATATTTGTATCAAAAAATATATAGAGACAGGACGAATGACTTGTTATTCTTTTGTGGATCTTATGATCTGTTAGAAGTTAATTTTAGTGCTTCTGGGATGTAAAATTATTTTTTGGATATTCATTTCACTGAGTACAATATGAAGTGGAATATAATTTAAGAATAACCAAAGAATTAAATTTTTATTATGAAATACAAATATATAATGTAATTATATTTCCTTATATTCTGATACAGTAAAATAATTCATCAACTTTTGGAAAAGGTTCTTGAAACAAAAATGCAATAATATTACCCTTATATATGATGAATCAAATATTATTTTAAATAATCACATATTTATGATTTTTAGGTACTTAAAATCTAATTTATCATTCAATTTTATATGATCAATTATCTCTATAATTCTCTATAATTATTTATGCTTTTATTCTATGCCCATATCTTCACTTCCCACCAATGTTTTCATATATGGAAACCTAGTAATGTGTTATTATTGATGACCTTAAAACTTACCATTATCTCTTATTAAAAAGAAGTTTTATTAAAACTTTTTAATATTTGGGTTTTCTACAAATATATTTTCAAATTTCAACCCCTTAATTACCAATATCAAGATTAAATTTTGAAAACACAATTTATTTAAGGGGGTAAAATGTAACACCCTAAGATTTTAAAAGAGAGACATCATGTTTGATAGAGTGTATGACATAAAAAAATATTAGAAAACAATGTAACAACATTTTAATTTATGACATAGTTGTTTTTAAATAAATTCCACCTCTTATATATCTTTCAATGCACACAACACTAGATTTAAATGAAATGTGATACTCTATTAAAATATTATTTTTTAAACATGAAATTTATAACATAGATGTTAAGTTAGAGGGTATGATAAGAATAAATATATTATAAAAATTATTTGGTTTACACATGTATAAAATAAATTCAACGGTTATCTATTGATTATAAATATAAACCATTTTAAAGAAAAGAAATTTTTTCTGAAAAAACAACATTTTTCTAAAAGGCAGTTTAGTCGTACTTTAAGCACATAACATGAAATAAATTTTTTTAAATATTTTAAAAAATTTATTTGAAAAAATATACAAATATTTTGAAATCTGAATTTAAAAATTATATTTGTGTGCATTTTTGAAAAGTTTTCGAACATATTAATTTTTGATGAATTGTGAAAAATATAGATTTTTTATTAAAATCCGCCTTTTCATTTATATTATTTGAAATGATAAATTTAATTTTCAATTTAATTTATAGTAAAATTAATCTTATTATATTTAAATTTAAATAATTTATGTCATTTTAATCAATTTCATTTTTAATTCTGATATAAAAACATTTTAAACTTTTGAAGTTTTTCTTTTGAAAACCCATTTTTTCGACGCATCTATAGGATTAATTTTAAATTTAATTCCACCACTTTTATATATTAAATTTTAAAAAATAGATTCCATATTTTTAATCATAATTATTAATATTATCTAATAAGGTCAAATTTTTTTTGACCATAATGAATAGTAAAAAGTGTAAAAAAATTAATTATCATGCTTAAGGTAAAAATTAGATTACCAGGGGTTAAACTAAGAAGATAAAGGTTAAAAATGATCTATAACTTTACATACCCCCATTATATGGTTCTAATATGACCCTATCACCTATAAGGATCAATAATTTCCCTTTTATAGGTTTTTGGCCTAAGAAGAATGTGGGTATCACATTATCATTTCAAAAATTCCATGTGTGTCCTATCCCCCACTTTTAAAAGGCCATCCCAAGTCTTCCCCTCTTCAAACTTATAAAACCATTTGGATCACCCATGAACTACCAATATATATTACTTACTTTTGTCTCCAAATCCTTGAGTCCTTGGTTTGATTATGAAACCCTCATAAGAAGTCTTTAGGTATAAACCTATACAGTCTCTCCAAAGAAGATGTATAATTCTTAAACATGCATATTTGTTTTATTTATTCTTCCACCTACTTAAAATGAACATTAAATATGATAATATTAGAAAAAAATTATCCCTTATATAATGATATTTTCTTATGTCATTGGAATAACCAAGATCCATCTATACTTCCATAAATTGGGAAACGAAATCGTTAATCATGTGTACGAAAGGATACCACCTCACAAACCGATGTAATTCATTTTACATCACCACATTTAATGGATTGATATAATGATGTATTAAACACACATATATAAACTATATTTATTAAATTATTATAATTATTTATTTATATTAACATATATACCTTCTTACTTATTATTCCATGTGGGGATACGATAATGTCGCTCGTGTGTACTGTGGACTACCACCTTGCGAAGTAATGCAATTATTTTTTAACTTATGATTTACATGAAATTTATGTAAATGATTATATGTGATATTTATGACCTAAAAATATTATATAAATATAATATCACATCTAACTTATTACCTTAAAATCCATTGCAAAATAATTATGTCGCTTCTGTGTACATGTGTATTACTGTCTTCACATAGTGATGTGAAAATTTTTTCATTTTATTTTTACATGTATGGTAATAAGGATATATTTTATTAGCATAAATTCTATATATAACATGATAATTATTTTGTAATGATTATTTTACATTTACTTTTCTTTCATTCCTCCCTTCAAGAAAAATTTAAACATTGTTCATCCATATGTACAGCTTACCGCCTCTATGAATTGTGTAAAACATTTTCTATATCTAAATTTTATAGATTTCTATAATTACATTTATAATGAATATATATTATATTTAAATCGTGGTTGACATTGTGGAGGTTTTGTGACCATGTTCAAAGTAAATATATTGAAATTGCCATACCAAAACATACATGGAAAACAAGGCAATTATCACCTGAAACGACGATTTTAACCAAGAAATGTTAATAAACAGGTAATAAAAGAATATAAGTAAATAATATATGGTATTAAATATAATATTATGGTTATATAATATATTTATAATAAACTATATTTAATATATATAAGTTAATATCATGTATGGAGGAAATCAGACCTAAGGCAAGGGTTTATCGTCTCTCTTTTCTTTCAGTGAGACGTATGTCATATTCTCCACTTAGTTATTTTGTGTAGTGTATATACTCCGCCTTTTAAATTTTATGTCATGAAAATATTTATATTAATGTTATTTACTGTTTCATTCGATGTTTTTTCCTTTCATGGTGTTTACGATTCAAAAGTTACCAAAGTGATAATGTTTTATTTTACAATCTCATAATTTATTGAGAATGTTTATGATTACATTTTTCATAATGAAATATTATGATATAAAAATAAATAAACTCATTAATTTTATTTTACTCTATTTATTCCTGATCTCTTCAAGTAATATTACCATTGTAATCATTTTTTCACTTAAAATGACTGAAAAAAATCATTTAATAAAATCAGACTTTATTTATCTCTTCTGTCAAAAATCCTTTTTCTTCAAAAAAAATGCTTTCAAAAAATAGTAATTTTTTAAAAAATATTATAATATGATTTATTATAAAATATTACCCATTTTATACCTTTTAATTTTTTTGAAAGGAATCTTCCTGTTGTTTTTAAAAAAATGATCATTTGGATTTTACCAAAAACATTGAAAGGAATCATTGTTTTAACATGTACGAAATGTATAGAATTTACTAAAATCATGAACAATAAATGTTTTAAATATTTAATTATAGTTTTCATTGGTTTTTTTAAAAGAAAATAATTTCAAAATATTTTGTGAACTTTTATTTTTAAAAGGTGATTTTCAAAGTTGAAAGGTTATTTCCCTCTAGATTTTTTTTGAAGATATACTTATGAAATTTATATTAATAAATGACCCAACAATTATTATAATTATTAAACACTAGGTATATGTTGTAATTATACCATAATTATTATTTATCTAGATGTTTTATCATTAGTTAGTTTGGGGATATATCATTTTTATACCATTTATGTTACTCTGGATGGTTTATGATTATGTTTATTGATTGAGGTAATTGTTAACATTTCAAATGCTAGATTTTCAATATGAATTATTATATTAACTATGTTTCACACATTTTCATATTATAAGGGAATTTTAATTAATAAATGATGGAATATGACTACTATAGACCCTCGATTCATCATTAGGTCTCATGAGACAAACTATGTTGGGTTTTTTTTCAAAGAATTACCCATTTATATATGATATCTTTGCGCGAGGCCTTTAAATTACAGTTGTGATGTTTGTAATTATGAATTTACTCTATATGAGATTAGTTATTGATTTTACATATGATTATTCAATTAGTTAGAGTATCCATTTTCAATTTTAATGCTCATGTGATTATTTCTATGGAATTATTTGATCATCATTTATTAATACCCCATTATTCTCAAGTAATTGATTAAATGACTTGTGTTTTAGTTATTTAACATGATATATTAAATATCATTATTTATTCACGATAGATTCCACTATAAAAATACCCTTTCATAGAATTTTATCTTACCCATTTATTATGATTATTTCCCCTGGATCACGAGATGTTTATTAAGACTGATATATAGGGTTATACCTGAGGAAGTAATAATGCACTCAATGAAAATACTATTTTTTATTTTATGTTTTCAATTGTAATGTGATATTCAAGTATGTATCAAGATTACCAATAATACCAAACTATATGGTACTTTGGCATGTGATTCTCTGTATCTTATTCCAATTTGGTAATGTAACCACTAAGTCCAGGCTACAAGGGTCATGATATTTACAGTCTCACCCTCAAAACTAGTTATAACACAAGGGCTTGTCCCATTATTCATGTCAGCATGTTATCTCTGAGAAAAAATGTCTCATAGACCTGGTTAAACAACTAACCTTCTTCTTAATATTCACACCCAGTCAGAAAACCTTACTGTTATCCCATACCCAGTGGTTAAAAATAACGATAATACTAGGTCCACCCAACCCCTTCCAAATAATAGACATACTTGGGAACCGTTCATTTTATTTGTTTAACTTAGATAATTATTCCTCAATGGTGTCACAAAACTAAAAATAACTCTTAGTTTGGACCATCAATATGTCACATTCAATGTTTGATGAAAATTTATTACAATGAGAACTACATTATCAATCAATCCATGGTGTGATCTCCACCATTAGATTTTCTTATTACCAATCTGTGATCGTGATACTATTTGATATCCATTTCCATCCAAACATTGGAATTATTGATCCCCACTAATTTTACTTGTTTAAGTCACCTTATCTACCTCTACTAGAGACTCTATTAATACTATAGTTCGTCATGAAACTATTTTCCAACTATATTAAAAAACATCCACCATATAATCAGCCCAAATAGGTATACCCAAAGTTCTGTGACGTTTCTACTCATTATGAAAATATCACATTCTATCCTAATAAAAGAACTTAAAATACCCACTAGAAAATCATATATGTGATATCACTCAACTCACTATATTTGAGGCACACTTTTGATCTCAGAGCCATCACTCTAGGTGGCACAACCACTTGGTGTTATACAAGGCATAAAGGTCACCACATTATATATCACTTTTCAAAAAATGTTACAACTCTTGTTCCATATGAGATAACCTTATCTGCATTTCTGAATTACTCATGACATGAAGGATAGTTTATTATTTCTTACAATGACCTCTTCTCATGAATTGGTTACACTTTGATGCATCAACTTCAATGATAAATTATATCTAGTCATGCCCCAAATAAATCTTTCTCTAAAAAATATACTTCACACCCTCAAGGGTTTATAACCTATTCATTTTGTCACTCAAACAAGAAATATCATAACTTAACACCATCATTTTATATAGGATCATCAAACGATCCCATCAGAAACCCACGACCCCACTTCACATGGATAGGGAAAACTAAGGAGTCCTAGACCCCATTAAAACACCGAAATGTTTTAAGGTTATAACCACAAAAGGGTCTTTAGAGACTGAACATAAATGTAAAAAATGATATATCTATACACCAATAGACCATTAAATGAAACAAACATTCATTTCCATCTACTATTAGGACCTCGCCTCAGGTATCACTTAACATTCCCAACCCAATCTCCATATCCTAGATATTAACTAAAAACCACTCATCTATATGCCTCGCATGCAATAAAAATACAACCACATAGTCATAAACACTAATCTTACCTTAATATGGATAATATTAGGTTTCACCAATCCACCTACCATGTAATTTAAATAAAATCCCTCTCATATTGAATATGGTAATTGATTTTCCATTTGTTCTATCACATTGGTGCTCAATAGTTCATGTTTCTAAACTGTCATAACTGTCTAGATTATATCATTTTTTACCTTATTACATCATCTGATTCATCTATATTGATTCAAATCCCCACAATTATAACTTCACGCACCTAACAACCAATTTTACCATGCTCACTATAGGTCGATATCATCTAATTGAAAGCATCATACTTGATGAATCCTTTTTAATAAGCCAATATCATATCACTCATTCCAAATCCACCCACAATATCACTATCCTCTCAAGGAATCATAAAAATATTAGAAATTTCTACCCATTCTCTACCCATTCTAGATTAAACTATCTATGATCACCCAACCAGTAGGGTCTGACATCCAACCGACCTTTACCTTTTAAAACAATATGCAACCCACAACACTAAGGATATGAATATACACCAATAACAAAAAATTAATCTTTACGCACACTCCAATAATATATTATACCTTTTATGAATCAACATCAATATAAAGAATCTATTATGATCCTTATCCCTAATTCATCTACAACTTGGGTTAACCCATAACTTGGGTAACTATCTTTTTTCACATCTATATCAAATACTAGTAGTATAATGTCCCACTACGTTTTCATAGTGCTTGAATCAAAAATATCCTAATCCATATCTCAACACCACAAGGTAGTTCATACATCAGTACACCCCCTCTATCCATGTACCAACTCCAAGATTATCTGCAACTCAAATTCCTCTAAAATAGAGGAATGAAGTGTCATACAACACGAATCACCGCTCCATTTAAGACCTAAAACATAAGGGTCTCACATACCAGTTCAATTCTAGTCTAGCCTTGTAACAACCCTAACTCTAATAACTCCGAGCTAGGGTCTACATTATTACATTTTCATAAGATATAGGGTATTACATCGCTAATGATCAATAATCTTAGTAGTATTATGGAATCAAATACCTACATGGTTCTCATTTTACATTGGGAATAAAAAAATTATAAATCATATTTATTGAAAACATTCAATATCCTTGAAATCATTCAATGAATTCATCTTTATAAAATGGAAAAAAGAATCAACATAAGGGTGATCTTAAATTCTTTGTAAGGGATACATACATTGAAATATATCATGACTAAAAAAAGAATAATAATTATGGAAAGGTAAATAAATAAACACACATTCCATTTAATCAATAACTTTACTATCATTATTAGTCAAAGAATAATCAATATTTAAAGGTAAATAATTGAAAACACATTCCATTTAATCAATAAATTTGGAATGAAATTCATCTAGAGATAATATCAATGAAAAAATATGATAGATAATAATAAATGAATTATTAATGACGTAAATTCTAACTTATTATATTCCATTATCTCATTCGTCATTATTCATCTACTATTAATACCTTTCCCAACCAAGTTTAATCATATGGGAAGTTTTACACCAAAAAATATATTCAAATAAATATATCCAATTGAATCATCTTATCACACTACTGAGGCATTGAGGGGATATCTATAACTTGGCCCCACCCATCACTGTATGTCCAAATCATTCCTCATATATCAAATAATCAATTTAATTCATTTATAATGTGCCTTATTATAGAATAATTATATTGAGTTAGGAATAAAGATTAAAAATAATTTCCACAGTGAATCATATAAATTTCCAAGAAAAATAAAATATGTAGAAATTATATATGGTTTAAGTAGTAAGTATATATTTGGTAAAAAATATGGATATTTAGGGGAAATGTAATGTCCAAAGATAATAATAAAGTGAATATTTCAATGTAATGTTAATGATTACAAAAAATTATCATGATAGAGAATGTCAATAATTTCCTTGGTCAAAATGATCATAAAAAATCAAGAAAAATAATAAAGACAATATCAATACATCAAATACCTAGTGTATCATAATTATATTAAAGGGTTTATGTCCTTGATGAATAGAAATACCATAAAATTCCATTAAAAACATTCTTGAGAAAAATAATTTTTTACTATAAAATTCTATTTAAAACTACAACTTCAAAAAATATTTCACAAATATTTTTCTTTGAAAATATACTTTGAAACTTATAATGGAATATTTAAAACATTTACTGGTCACTAAAATAAGAAATTACATACATATCATACACGTTAATACAATGATTCTTTTTATATTTTAGATAAAACCCAAATGGTCCTTCTTTAGAAAATAACATAAATATTCTATTCAAACCATTTTTTTAAGTACAACAAGGGTAAAATGTATTTAATAAATTATTTTGGAAACTATGAAAATGAAATTGAAAACATTTTTAGAAAACATGGTTTTAGAAGAAAAAGGTTTTTTGACCAAATATAAAGATAAATTTGGATTTTCTGAAAAAAAAATTCACCATCAATTAATTTAAAAAAAGAGTAAAATGTTATTATTACATAAAAAGTTCATTAAGGAATAGAAGATAAGAAAATATATTAGTTTTAATATATAAATATCAAATAATTCCCCTAAGGGATACTTCATCATAATCAATCCTGAATAATGATGATATTGTGAAATACACCTAAACCACATTGGTAACGATTGAATCATAAGCCTCATGAAATAAATATCATCAAATGAAACTTTAAATACCATTAATAGAAATATATTAATTATATAACATATAAAAATATAAATTATGTACACAACACAAAGGAATAAGTGGTGAATATGGCATATGTCTTGTGGTAGTAAATGTGAGCTGGGAAACCCTTTCCTCACAAATCCTTTTAGTTGAAAGTGAATTAAACTCCTATATAATAGACTTATGAGTGTTATTAATTTATACTATAAATAAATTAATATTTATAGTATCATATATTATATTATTATAATATTTTACCACCCATTTGTTAATAATATTTCATTATTTTCATCGTTTGGATTGTTAATTTTCTTCTTTTCTCATGCGTATTATAGCATTAATGTTACAGTTATTGTGTATAAGATATAAATAAATAATAATAAGAATTATATTAATGTTATAAATATAATATTTAAACATTAGATAAATTTTTTATTGTCTTTATTGATTGTTGTACATGGAAAATGAATCACATCACTTCGTGGAGATGGTAAGTTGTAAGTACGCATGAGTGACAATATCATTCCATTAACGAGTGAAAGGGTAAGTAACTGCGTGATATATTAATTTTAAATAATACATATCATGTGATATTTATCCTATGTATTCATTAAATTTATCATTATTACCTTCAATGTAAAACATAAGTGAAAAATGAATCACATCGCTTCACAATTCGGTAGTCTGTCATACACACAAACGATATTATCTTATTTTAAACCACAATGAGAGTAAGAATGTATATGTGATATTATAATTATATAATTATAATAATATCATAAATATTATATATATATATATATTAAATCCATCATTATAAACAATAGTGAGATGTTTTGATGGAAAATGAGTTATATTACATCGCGAGGTGGTAGTCCACCATATAAATGATCGACGATTTTATTTCCCATTAGATAAAAGAGGATATGGATAAATATTATTACATAAACATAATATAATAAAATTATATGATAAATAATTGTGTTATTATATTATTTGTTTTAATACAAAATTTATGGAGGTAAAAGAAGAATGAAAATGAAAGAGCTTCATTAAGATAATTACCATATCTTAGAGAAACCTCATATGGGTATCCTCTTATGGACACTAAGGTTTATCTTTTTGGAAGACCAGAAGATGTAAAACATGTGTAAGGTTTTATTGGATAAATATTGGTAGGGTTTATTTTATCCAATGATCTTGATAGGTGTGAATAATTGAAGAGAAGGGAGTGGCCTTTTATAAGTGGGGGAGAGGACAAACATGGAATTTTTGAAAATAATAAATTTTACCAATGTTATTCACATTACAAAAGGATAAAACTGGACTTTTATCAAACTATAATATCTAATTTAGAACATAAAATGTGTTTTGGACAAGTTTTAGAATATTTTTAACCCTTATCTTTCTATTTAAGCCCTTGATAAACCCATTTTCAACTTAACTATGGTAATTAATTTTTATTGTCTTCCCTATTCATTAAGGTAAAAAAATAAGTTGAACTATTTATATAATAAAAATTATTATTAATAAAAACATTTAATACATTTTAATAAATTCAATTCAAAAAAGTGATGAATTTAATTTAAAATTAAACCTACAGTTATGACAAAAAAGCGGGTTTCCAAAGTAAAGGTTTTAAAAACATTTAATAAGTTTTCATATAAAAATTCAATATGAAATTGATTCCTATTAAAAATTTTGGATTAATAAATATATAATTTAACTCATTTTTATTTGAAAACCATATTAAAAAAAAATGAGTCCTGTAAAAGTTTTAAATGAAAATTTAGTTTCAAATAAAAATCAATATTTTTTTCTATTCATCGAAAAATGTTACTTTTCAAAAAAATACAAAAAATTCACCCTAATATAAGTTTTACGTGATTATATAAAAAATAAATTTCATTTTTTAAAATAAAATTGATTATTTTTTTAAAAAAGTAATTTTAAATTATGGGCCCAAAGCATGACTAAATCACCTTTTAGATAAAAAAATAATTTATCATAAAACATTTATTTTTATTTCAAATGATTCTTATTGTATTTATAATTAATAAATGGCCATTAAATTTATTTTATACATTCGTAAACAATATAATTTTAAGATTTTATTTTGTTTATAATGATTAGGTTGTAATGTTCATTTTTTAATAATAATATTTTAATAGAGTATTGTGTTTCGTTTAAACTCAGTGTTTCATATATCGCAATATATAAAGGAAATAAAATTTTTTATAAAAATAATATATTTTAAATTATTGGGGTGTAACATTATATCCTACTATAAAAATTTATTCCTCAAAATTTCTTGGATATTATCTTCTAAATAAATAGGGTATTTCTTCTTCATAATATTCTCTACTTTCCACATTACTTAATCCATTTTATGACTTCTCTAAAGTACCTTAGACAGTCAAGTTATATGATTCCACAATAGTTTCTCTCTAGTATCAAGACCCGATATGGTTTCTTCATAGTAAGATAGACAATGTTCCAATTATATCTCTTTATAGGTGAGCACATGCATTGGGTCTGGAATGTACTTCCTTAACAATGATATATGGAGTAAATCATGTACTTTAGAGAGGCATGGATCATTGTCAAATGATTAGACATAACTCCAATGCTTTATAGAATTTTGAAGGGTCTAATGTACCTGGGGATTAACTTTACCTTCTTACCGAACCTTATGAAACCCTTATATAAAGATAATTTCAAGAAAACATGATCTCTAAATTATAATTACAATTATTTCCTATGATAATAGACATAAATATTTTTCCAAATTTGAGATACCGTTATATGATCTTGAATAGTATTTACCTTTATTATTGTCTCATGATCATGTTAGGGCCTAAAAATTTCCTTTAACTAACTTCATCCCAACAGGTTACAGTACAAAATCTCTTTCTATATAATTATTAATATGACACCATTTAAATACTTGAATATAAACATTTATTATAGAAAAACTACACCAAAGTTAATTAATAATCTCACATACCCAGAAAGACAACTCAACCCAACCTCAGTATGTATTCTAATGTTTGAATAGTCCTTTGGGACAATCCATTAGTTTGAGAATGGTAGGCAGTTCTCAAATAAATCTGAGTATCAAGAGCCTTTGGAAGGATATTCTATAATTTTGTTATAAATTGAATATCACGATTAGACATAATTGAAAGTGGTCCACCGATAATTCTTAAAACATAATAAATATAGATCCTTCTGAGGAACTAAAGAATAAAATCTTCTCTTATAGGGAAGAAATGTATAGATTTGGTTAGTCAATCAATAATAACCCATATTACATCATCATTTTAAAGCTATTCCATACCAAGGATTATATAAAATTAAATCATATTTATGATTATAAAGTCCAAAAATAGTGAATGTTTATGTTCCATAATAAATACTTCTGAACACATTCTTATTGTAGTGAGAATTGCACAAATATTTTTGACTGAAAACACCCTTATTAACATGAAAGAGAAATATCTAATTGTTTTAAAAGATATTGAAGATATAAATTAGTGTGAAGATATAGAATAAAATAAAGAATTGGATAAATTTTAGGATATGATTAAAGTATTTTCCACCACTTTATTAGGTACATCCACCTCAACTGTAGCAATTACATAATCATATCATTCTCTCATGGACTATTATTTTATAAATTCACTTAATGATTGGGAAATTGGTTTGAATAAATTCCCATTTATTTGTAGTAAAAGAACAAGAAATCATTTAGTTGTTTCCTCCTCTTTAATTCATGAGCCATATGACCCTTATCACCACACTTGTAACAAACTCCCATTCCTTACATTAATTTCCTATGATGATTGTTTCCACAGTTTTCATTAGATGGAAATTTTTTTATTCTCTTTTTCTTCTTTGAAACATTACCTTTAAATTAGTTCTTAGTATACCTCTTATTATATTGATTTACCATGAACATATAGAATCTAAAATTTTCATTCCTTATTTTTATGCTACATAAAACTATTTCATTGTATAAAGAAAAATATTAAGAGGCCATCATCCTTTGTAGACATGGCCTATACCCTTCAAAGAAATATTCGATCTTGTATTACATATTAAATATGTAATTCGTATAATACCTTTACTGTCTTATAAATATAGCCACATACTCCACAACAAATTCTTTTTCATTTTTCCTTAAGCTAAGGAACTTTATCTTCCTTTTAGTTCATTGGCCCTGAGGGAAATATTTTTTGAATAATGTCTCCTTAAAATTTATCCATTCCATATATTATATTTCTTATTCCTATCTAGTTTTATATATTAATTGACATTGTTAACTAGTATATCCCATGATATAATAGACTTCTAGTATAACCATTACCTTTTCATTGCATACCAAGGATAAATTATCTTGGACATAATCTATTTCATATCCACCATTGGATTATTAGTCCCAATAAATGATAGAGTATTATATTTTATGAAGTGTTAAAATATAGGAGAATCACATCATGGAGAAAAAGGTTTCTCCATTCATATAAGGTTATTTTTCATAACCAGATAATGGTGCCCCGATATAGCTATTATCTTCTCAGTTCCAATACCAAATATATTGGAGTACTCACCAAGTCAATATCTACATTAGTCATGTGTATTAAAACCCTTCATTCTTCCAGGTTCTATTTCTAACTAATAGAATATAATATATTATCTCATAAAATTATGAATGTTAAATCATAATTTATAATTTTAAATCAGTTGTAGCACATAACATAAATTGAAAATTTATAGATTTTTTAATCATAGAATCATAAACTCGGTGTCTTTATGGATTTATTTATTTTAAAATACATCATCAAAGTTTTTAATGAAAATGTGAATTTTTCTAAGTATATCCCCCATGAGTTTCATACTTGGTGTGAATTAAGGAATGTTTTCGTGTAATAAGTAATGCTCGAGTCAAGTCCGACATGCCTTTTTCAGAATTATTACCCATAGGTATATATATGTCAGAACCCCCCCCCCCCAACTTGTAGTATCTAGAAAAGTTTTTATTACTAAAAATCACATAATCTCTACCTTACCAACACCTTAGGATGTTATTCTATACTTATCCTAAAAGTTAATCATAGGGTTATATTCCCTAATACATGTTTTCCTTAATCTTGTTCCCAAGGTTTTTACTATACTCTATATGATACCAACAGTAATGACCCCAACACTAGTTACCTAAATTCTTTGTATACTTTATTGTATTATCATAAGATATAAGGGATTACATATCCAAGTATTCATTAGTTTAATAGTATTATATAACTAAATACATATACGATTCTCATTTTACATTGGGAATAAAAAAAATAAAAAACATAGTAATAAAAAACATTCTATACCTTTAACTTATTCAATGAATTCAACTTCATATCCTCAGCAAAAGAAGAAAGATAAGGGTGATCTCAAATGACCAGTAATGGATATGTATAATAGAATATATAATGAATAAATAAGTAATAATCAATATATAATTTTAAATAAATAAAAACATATTCCATTTAATAAAATAAAATTACTATTATTACTAGATATACAATAATCAATATAGAAAGGTAAATAACTAAAACACATGATATTAAATAAATAATTTTAGAATGAAATGAATCCGGAGATATAAAATTTTGAAAATATCATGGATAATAATAATTGAATTTTTTATGATGGAAATTCATAATTATTGGAAGATATGTTCTCAGGCATCGTGATACCTCTATTATCAAGACCATTCAATAAATACATTAATAATTTGTATAGGTATACCCCCGAGAACCCTTTTTGAATAAGGATATCCAACATATTAATCTCACGAGACTACTGAAGATTCATTAATGGGATATATATAATAAGGACCAACCAGTTACTGCATGTCTAAATCATTCCTCATATATCGAATAATCAATTTAATTCATGTATAATGTATCGTATCATCAAATATCTATACAGATTATGCAATACAGATTAATAATAATTTCCACAGTCAATCATATAAATTTTAAAGTAATAAACCATATATATAAATGATATAAAATCTAATTAATAATTATATCCATGATAAATATTATGGATGTTTAGGGGAAATTTAATTTTCAATGATAATAGGAATGTAAATAATTTTAGGGAAAATTAATGATTATAAAAATAAATCAAGAAAGAGAATTTCAATACTTTCCCCAGTCCAAATAATCTTAAACCATTTAGAAAAATAATAATGATGGTATCAATATAACATATCCCCACTGCATCATAAGTAAAATAAATGGTTAATGTCATTGATGAATATAAACACTATAAAATTTTCATTTAAAACATTCTTGAGTAAAATATTCTTTTTTTTTAGATTTTTTTTGAAAAAATGTTCACAACATATATTGAAATTAATTTTATATAGAAATGAATTTTAAACTTATAAATGAATATTTAAAACACTAATTGGTCATGAAGGTAGTAAATTCCATATATGTCATACATGTAAAAAAACATTCCATTCACATTTTAAGTAAAATCTAAATGAGGCTTGCTTGGAAAATGAAATGAAGATTACATTCAAAAAAATTGTAAAAATTTAAAATGGGTATAAATGAAAGTAATAATAGTTTTTATAATTTAAATAAAATTAAAACAATTTTATAAAACACGATTTTAGAATAAAAAGGAATTTTGACTTAAGAGTGAAATAATGTCTGATTTTATTAAAACAAATTTACAATAATTCTAAGTACGAAATACAGGAAAATGGTACCATTACATAAAAAGTTAATGAATAAAAATATGATAATAAATTATATTGTGTTTAATATATAAATATCAAATAATTCCACCAAGGGAGACTTAAGCATGAACAATCCCAAAGAATGATGAAATTGTGAAATACTACCTTACCACTTTGGAAACATTTGAATCATAAGCCCCATGAAAAAAATAACATAAAATGAAAAATTAAATTCCATGAAGATAAATATATTCGTGATATAACATATCAAAATGGAAATTATATACACTGTATAATGGAATAAGTGATGAATATGGCATATGTTTCACAGAAGTAAAAGTGAGCTGAGAAACCCTTACCTTATTCTTATTTTTGGTTGAATGCTATTTAAACTCATGTATAATGATTTAATTATGTTATTAATTTACAAAATAACCAAATTAATATTTATAATATCATATATGGTCTTATTATTACATTTCACCACCTATTTGTAAATATTATTTCATTATTTTCATTGTTTCGGGTGTTAATTCCCTTGTCATCTCATGCATATTTTGTAATGAAAGTTCAATTTATTTTGTATAAAATATGTATATAAATCATATCCATAATTATATTAATGATATAAATATAATATTTATTATTAAATACATTTTTTATAAGCATTAATTAAGGTTGGACATGGAAAATGAATCACATAGCTTCGTGGAGACGGTAGAGCGTACGTATGCACGAGCGACGATTTCATTTCATTAATGAGTGAAAGGGTAAGGAATTGTGTGATATATTAATTTTATATAATTAATATTATTTCATATATATCACATATATTAATTAAATATAACCTTATTTTCTTCAATGTAAAGAGTATGTGAAAAAAATCATATCGCTTTGCGAGGTGGTAGTCCATGGTACACACGAGCGACGTTGTCATATTTTAAAAGGCATAGAAATTATGAAGTTATATGTGATATTGTAATTAATAAAATATAATAATATCATAAATATTATATATATATATATATATATAATCATTTCATTCATAATTATATATAATTGTGAGATGTGTTGATGGAAAATGTGTTACATCTGTTTGTGAGGCAGCAGTCTACCATACACACGGTTGACAATTGTTTTCCCATTTAATGGAGTAGGAGATGGATTAATATTAAAACATAAACATAATATTGTACCATTAGATTGAATATATTTTTGTTATTATATTTTAAGTTTTGATACATAATTCAAGGTGTTAAAATAAGAATAAAAATTAATGATCTTTGTTAAGATGATTATATTATCTTAGAGAAACCTCCCTTGGATCTCCTCTTAAGGACAATTGGGATTTTATTTTTGGAAGTAAATAAGATGTTTAATGTTTATAAGTATATTGGGTACATATTATTTTATGTTTTTTATGAAAAAGTTATGTAAAGGTGTGAAGAAGTGAAGAGAGAGAAAAACCTTTTATAAGTGGGGTTGTTGACACAAATGTAATTTTTAAAAGAATAAATTTTAACCACATTTATCACATAAAAAAGGATCCCAAATGGTCCATTATAAAAAATATATTTTTTATGAGGTCAAGATATGGCCAAAAATGGGTCTTGAACAAGTTTAATGTCATTTTAACTATTATCTTCTTCGTTTAAATCCTCGGTAAACTTATTTTCACCTTAACCACAATATTTAATTTTTAATGTTTTCATTATTCATTAAGGTATAAAATTAAGTTTAAATTATTAAATAATATAATTTATTATTATTCAAAAAAATTAATCTATTTTCCAAAATTCAATTCATATATATGATATAATTCAATTTAAAATTAAACCCATAGATGCGATGAAACAACGGTCTTCTAAAGAAAAAAGTTTCAAAAGTATAAAAAAAAATTATTTAAAAATTCAATATTAAATTTATTTAAATAAAGTATTTAAGATTAATAAATAAATAATTTCACTAATTTTAATTTAAAACCACATTAAAATAAAATGTATCTTTTTAATGATTTAAATGAAAAGCATTTTTCCTAAAAAAAATATATTTTTTATTATTCATAAAAACTGAAACTTTATAAAAAAACCTAACAATTAACCCTAGGATAATTTTTAAATGATGATTTAAAAAATTATTTTCATGTTTTAAAATAAATAAAAAAAATATAAAATTTAAAATTAAATTAATTTCCCAAAGCGCGACTAGAGCGCCGTTTACAAAAACATTCATTTTTTCAAAAAAATGTTTCTTTTTCTTTTAAATGATTTTTATTTTATTTTTAATAAATATATTACCATTGAATTTGTTTTATATATTTTTTAACCATATAACTTTCATTATTTATTTTTTCCTTAATAGCTAGATTATAATGGTATTCTTTAAATAAAAATATTTTAACAAAGTATTGTGTTTTGTTTAAACTCAATGTTTTATATATCATAAGCAACTGAATAAATTTAATTTATTATAAAAAGAATATATTATAAATTCATGGGGTATTTCAATCCTACCCACTAATGTTTATGCATAATCCCAGAAGGTTTATAGATAGTCGTGACATATCAAAAAATTTAAAATCCCAATTCAAACCAAATTCACAGTATGTAAAATATCCCATTATATTATACACCTTAGACCATAAAGGCCTCATAAACTAGGATCTATCTCTAGAATCGTCTAACCTTTCACAAGATTAGTTCATCATAAATTGGAACCACATAAAAACAAATTTCTAAAAAAACTAATATCACTATTCTTGTAACGATACAACAAGAATACCATTTTTCTATTATCTACAGTTCATATCACATGAATATTATTACTTAGTTTCTATAAATAGACCCAAATACCCATTCATAGGGTCAAAATAACTTAAAAAAAGTACACACCATACATATCGGATTCATATTATTAAACTTTACAATTTCCAAGAATAACTTTTCACAAATAAGGCTCAGTTAAATAAAATGTAAATTTAAAGTTATAGAGGAAAATTATTTATAAGTTTTAATTTTAATTTTATTTTACTAATAACATAATGAAATAAAAACAAACTGCTACAATGTAATATTTTTACCAACTAAGGGATCAGTTATATAATAAGACACCATAAATGTTTATGAAAAAATTTCCTTTAATTTGATGCATACAATTTAAATAACTGACCCAATCATAATACATGTAGCCAATCATAGTAAATCATAAGAGTATCTTGTTAACCCTATGTGTTGTATATTATGCATGAATTCATAATATATTTTCATTATATTCAAGATATAAAATCACTTAAATAAACAATCTAATAATATTTTGTAACACTCTAGGTGAAATAAATCAACTATTAAATCAAAAAACAAAGAACCTAAATCCCATGTTTCATAGTATATCCTTTCCCAAAAACAATGGTCTATAACTCACAAGAACAGGTTTCCTGATGCATCCTAACCATAAAATATCTCCTATATAACTTACCAAAAATATACAAAAATAAAAAAGAAAACATGGCTTTGATACCACTTTTTAATGTCCTCAACTTGAAATCATGCATAGGTGTCCAGGATATAGGGATACTGGACCTTAGTAATGCCTCCACATATGTTGGAGTTTTCTAACTAGTAGTGGGGGTTTAAGGATGTACAATGGTTAGCCTATACCCTCATGCTAGAGAACAAGAACATCATAACTAATAAAAATTTTATACATACAGATGAATAAATAACAAATATCTTGGAAATTTCCAAATAAATAATCAAAAACCATGAAATATCAAAATTATCCATATATAATGTCAATAATTAATACACCAAGTAGATCATATATACAAAAAATACCAAAAATAACAAAAGACACAAAAAAAATGAAAACTCTATTAGAAATAGTCTTGAATCCTATCCCAATCATAATAACCCATGTATATCCTTGATCCAAAAGCAGGCAACAGTCATAGGGAATTTTTTCTTATATCATGATCTGCAACCATGATGGGTGCTCCGGTACAAAATTGTAGTTCGAGTAGGGAGAGAGTATGAATCAATTGGCCACCACTGACAATACCTATAAGAATATCTAGTCTGAGCATATGATGAATTAGAATGTGACTAATAAATAAAGAAAACCATAATAAATATACCAAATCAATTTTTGGATTCCATGGTCAAAAAAATCAACTATAATCACTTCGGCTACTGTTAGATGTCTCTATCTATAAATTCATCAGGTATAAACACTAACCCCATGGAGATAATCCTAGATTGTTAGAAGATATCAAGAATTAATTATAACCATTGGGAGTATAGTAATTGGTTATACATGTAGTAAAGAAACACTTTTGACCCCTAACAAGATGATCCTAAGTGGTATATGTAATCAGCAAGTATTGATGACCCTTATATTGATGATCCTAAGTTGTTCAAGTAATCAGAACACACTACCGACCCTTCATAGGATGATCCTATTTCTTCCAAGTAATCAAAAAAAAATTAATTAACCTTAGGAGGATGAACCTAAGTAGTATCTGTAATCAATAAAAAATTGACGCTTAGAAGGATGATCCTAGTAGTACAAGTAGTCATGAATGTATTTCGACTCAGAGAGGGAAATTTCTTAATTCATTATGAAGTTTCATGATTCAACGTTGGATCTAAGGGGATTTACCCCATTTATTTCCCAAATATTATCATAATTAAATTACACAATAAATTAATCGATCAATTAATTTTGTTTAATTTCCATAGGTCACCCATAATATACAATCATGCATAATCCTAGATCAAATCCAAGGAATCCTTTGTCATAAAATATATGACACACCATAAGTCTAAGGAACCCCTAGAATCACCCCTATTAATTAGAAAAATTATATCCCTAGTGATGAATACATAAAGTGGTGGATAAAGCAACAATCACCACACAAATTGTTTATTTATAGCTTTTGGAGTGGTCCAATTTAATTATTTAAGGTCACATAGTAATGAATTATTTTTTTCGGTCATGTTCTTGGTATGTCGGCATGACACAAATCATACACACAATGGAAATGGTGAAATTTTTAAGAGATATCATACAAACCAATTACCTTATAATCATATATTTTCAAATGTCCAATATTTTCCTTTGATATAATTTGAATCAATATAAATTGGAAAGCTGGAAAATACCCTAAAAATAGGGCATAATAGACGAACACAACATAAGATATCATAATGGTAGAAGAGGCCCGAAAAAATTGAGTTGGGAGGATAAAATAACTTTTATCATCCTATAATAATTAAAATTGGTTTATTACCTATATAATTATAGGAGAAATACACTTGAAAAGAAAGGAATCCAAAGTGGAAGGGAAATCATCACACACATTGTTTAGGTAAGACCCTACACAATTTTAAAACCCCTCTTTAAGAATTAATTAATTAAAACTAAAAAAATTATATATGCTAGGTTTATGGAGTGAACACTTGTCTATGTCCTGAACAAGTGGAGGTAGGGGGTTCCACCCCTTTGTATGATACCTTCATGACATGACACATGTATTCATGTCATTAATGGATACAACATACACTTTTTCAACTAAAGGTTTGCCAGATCCTTACAAAACATTTTATAGGCCATTATTGACACCGAAAAATTAATAAATAAATAAATTACATATGTTTCAACAAAATTTAATGGAATATAAACCATTAAAAATGATTTTAGTTTTACATTTTTGAATTTTTATTGACATAGAAAAATTCTTCATTGGGTAACTCCATATTTAATGAAAATTTCTTTAGTGTAGTATAGGAAACTATGAAATTTTTGAGTGGCCACCCTTTAAAATATTTTTGAGAAACAAACAGGATTTAATTTATTAATATTATATCTCACCTTTCTAGATGCCTAGTCAACATTAGTGGATTAAGGATATATTTTAATGGATAAATTTGAGTGACCAAATGGACTTCATGATACTAAAAATTGTGTCTCAACTTTTATATCACAAAAATAAAGGTGATGAAATTATTATTGATTATGCTATATCATATATCATCTTCCAATATAGTATTTTTAGGGTAATATTGAATATTTTCTCTTACAATGTAATTTTTAGCAATAAATACATAGAATTACAAATTAAGAAATATTATGTAAAGGATGGTATGTTTTTCTTCAATAGAAAGCATCAAAACTATAGTATGTGATAAGTATTATATTAGGTTTTCATATTCATCCTATAAATCCTCATCCCATTAGTAAGTTTCAATATTTATCATCAATTTTTTGAATGGAATGCACTTCCTAGTGAGGTTGGAAAACAAACTTCCTGATATAATCAAGGAATCCTATGAAACCATTTAACTTTTAGAGGTTATAAGGAGGGATCATGTACATGATTTCTTAATTATTTTCTTGGTCTACATTAATTCCTTGATGCCACACCAAAAATCCAAGAAATTTCTTGAATATAACCCAAAATGCATATTCTAGTGAGTTCATATTAAGGTTTATTCATCATAGTCTAGTGAATACAACTTTGAGATTGGTAAAGTTGTTGATGCATTGGAATAAAAGTAACAATATATTCATCTGTGTAGCATTCTACTATATTTTTATGATGGTGTTTAAAGATGTGGTTTGTTTCTCACTTGATGGTGTCTCTAACATTATGAGATGAATGGAATCACCTAATAAAATTAAATCCCTTAAGGAACTTTGAAATTTGTAGCATATTTATCTTTGGGAGTCCTATAGATTTGATTATATCCAAAGTATTTATCCATAAAAGATAAAGATTCAAAAATTTTCATTTAATTGTTTAATAATTCTATGATTGGAAAAATGATATCATCATTCAAGTAGTGGTAGTTGATGTTCTAGAAATACCTATGAACTATAATTTATAAATTCTTCATCTCATGGGAAAAATGTTGGATAACCTCTTCGGGTTTTAAACTTCATATAGAAAATGTTCCTTGATTAATTTATCTACAAAATCCTAAACTATGGAATTGTGGGAAGGATTCATTCTTTTTATAACCTATTTATAGTCAAGATGATTAGTTGAGAAGCCCGAGTAGTGAATTTCAACCTTTGTATCTAAAATGTAAATTTTTATTTAAATATAAATGAATACATCCTAATTATTTTGGGGTAATGAAATATATTTCTCTTATTATTAAGGATTCATGGATGAACTAATAAATATGGTTCATGGTCCTCATCATTATCCCCATTAACCTATACAAGCTCATAAATATATATCATGAATTTTTTTCAAAAGAGGGTTGAGAATCATCAAACTATTCCTCTTTAAATTCAAGAGAAATTGAGGATTTATCTTCCTATTACATCTCATGTGAAGAAGTTTCTTTTATTCCTTCTTTATTAGCGGTATTATAATCAGGGAAAATTTTATTAGAAGTTGAGAAAGGGAATTCCACTTCTATATAAATCATATTAATAGTGTTAGAGGTACCTAATTCTGGCGTCTTATTTTTATAGTGTTCCCTTATACCATCAAAGACATTTAGATGTGTTTATTGAGTTTCTGTCAGGCCAAACATCATGTGAACATTCACCAAATGAGTCTATACATGTATGAGGTAAATGATATTATTATTTATTATAGTATTAGAGTGAAATTTGATGATCACATTTGGATATACCCTATAATAGAATAGGTTATTTTTGGGGTTTTACCATTTTTATGAATCATAAAGTGATTTACTTGGTCTTTATTTGTCAGCTCAAAGTGATTAATGGGATATATGACAGTTTACTTTACATCATTCCATATGTTAACATAACAAAGTTCTATTCCATATAGAGATACGTATTATGCTTTTTTCTACACTTTGGGTTTCTTTCTATCCCTATTTTTATACCCAACATAAATGTACTGAGTCTCACATTCATCAAAATGAAAATTTTCACTATAAAGAACTCTTATATTACAACTTATGGAATACATAAGAATTTAGTGGTATGATGATATCACAATTATAGAATTATCAAGTTGGGGACTACCTAAAAGAATTTTGATTATAATATCCAGAATAACAACCATAAACTCAATGTTACAACCAAAATCCTTGAATTAGGTTCTAATAATGCTCTTTCCTAATGAATTATACTCACTATTTTTCTAACCTAAGATTTTTTACCTAGATGAGTTTAAATTAGTCTCATTTAATCCTATAATTTGAAGCGTTTTGGATGGTATATTATTGATTCCAGAATCATTATCCACGAAAACACATTGTATATTATCTTTAATAAAGAAACCGTAGACCTTGAGGGTCTTGATTTTACATTGTATCATCATTCCATAGTTTTCATCTACAAATTAAATGACTGTGTGAAGGTTTTAAAATTATTTTTTAGAACAATAGGCATCACTTGTAGCCACCTCACTCTCAAACATAAAAAGATTTTTCAAGGCATCAATGAGATTTTTTGTATGTGCACTAAAATATAAATGTATAATATACACAAGAACATTAATTTAGTGCATGTTATATATATATAATATGATAATGTATATATAATGTGCATAAAATACGTGCATATGATTCTTGTATATTATCATACATGTGATTCATGTATGCTATCATGTATGTGACACATGTATAATGCTTTGGGTATGTATATATATGTATGATATAAATATTAAAAATTCATGATATGACTATATATTTTAATTCTATTAATCACATCTCTTGAATGGGTTCATCAACTTAGAACAAAAGGGATAGTTTATTTAAAAAAAATTCATTTATTCATTTGAATGAGTTCATGGAGTTGGATCTCATTAGAAGTAATACATATGATTTTTTATTAATGAGGAGTCTTGGGATTAACCAATAATATATAATTATATCTCTTCACTGGTTAGTGTTAGTGGTTTTTGTATCATGTTTGTTTGATGTTACTATGATCATCAACTTCATGCGAAGATCTTGATTATTTAAACCTTCAAAATTTTTATTTATCATTTTTTAATTATTGAACTCTCACCCATTTATTATTCATATATCATCTTGATACAATCAATTATATATCTTTAAATGTACTCCGTTGGAGTTAGGGTAATTTTAATCACTGATTCTCATGTTTTTTTCTAAGTATTCTCCCAAGTTCAGGGAATATGGATACTAGAACATATGAAAATCAAGTACTCTATTTTTTTATATTTTACCTAATTTATTTATTAAAGATATATTAGGAAATTTTTGGGTTTTTTTCTATTTCCAATGACTATTATATGATCATGAAAATCCTGGTTGCGATATCAAATCGATTTTCTTTAAGATTTAATAATGTTTGAATTGTTGGTTTTTGAGAAACATGTAAATAAAAATTGAAGAATAGGGTTTTTATAAAACAATATTAATATAATAGACCTTTAGATGAGTTTTTTAAAGTAAAAATTGATTTATCCTCACTAAAGGATGCAACATGTGTAACACCCCAAAATTTATAAAAGAATAACATTTTATTCAATAGAATATATGACACACAACAATAAGGATAGATTGGAATATAAACTCTAAATAAATTATGATATATTTAATATTTTAAATAGATTAAATCTTTTATATAGATTACAATTCATGTGATGCTAAGTTATCTTGTGTTACACACAACAAATACTTTTTTTGACAGCTTGTGTTACACACAAGATTGAGTTACACCAAAAACTATTAATAACATTATTTAATATATTAAGATATATCATAGCCATTAAATTGGATGTTATGAATACTATTAAATAACATGTGAAAATATATGGTTTAATTCATTTGGAATCAATTTATTATAGTAGAATATAAAAAAAATCGAATATAAAGGATTAATTTTTATAAAAAAACTTTTTTTATGCACTAAAGATGTTTTGTATTAATAAATTAAATTAATTAAAATTATTGAATTATATTAATGAAATATATATATATATATTATATGTTCAATAAAATATTTTCTAAATTCATCAAATTGATTCATTATGCATATGATAAGAACAAATCCAATTTATGCATAAAAAGATATATTTTTCTAAAGTCATTTTTTCACCTTTTAATGGAGAAACAATTTTAAAATGAAATTCTGTACTTTTATAAATTTTATATGAAAAATGAATATTTTATTTTAAAATAAGGATGTAAAAATTATCTTAGGGTGATTTTTTGTAAATTTTCCATGAAGTTTCATTTTTTGATGAATAATAAAAAATACTAAATTTAAATTAAAAACTAATTTTTCATTTAAATAATTTATAAGGTAAAGTTATATTGTTAATTTTAATAATTGTATAATTAGTTCAATAATAAATCAATTAATACAATTCAGGTCATTTGAATAAATTTCACATTGAATTTTGATATAAAAATTTCAAAAGTTTGAAGATTTTTACTTTTAAAACCCGAGTTTTCATCCCGTCCATGGGATTTATTTTAAATTAATATATAAAAATTTATTGATTTTAATTTGGAAAATTTTATTAGATATTTGGAATAATAATTATTTATAATTTTTAATAAGTTCAACATAGTTTTTGACCAATAATATTACTGAAAATAATTAAAATTAATTACAACGATTAAGAGAAAACCTCGCTTAACAAGGGACTAAACCTTAAGCTTAGGGGAAAAAATGGCATAGAAACATGTCTAAAACCTATTTTAAGGCCATATTTCTACAATATAAACTTTTTCTCTAATTGTTTTTATTATTTTATGTTCATGATGTAAGGGATACATTCCAATAGTGTTTACCATTTTATATTTACATGGATGTCACTCTTCCTCCACTATGAAAGGGAACTCACAGCATAACTTATTCACACCACTAAATCCCTTTAGATCATAAAAACATTGAATAAATAATATCCCAATATCCCTCCCCGAATCCTATAATCATAACTTTGGGTATAAATAAAACCAAATAATTCTTTTTTTATAAACCAAAAAGAGTTACCCAAAAAAGAGTCAACGTTCTTCAATGAGCACTTTTGTTTTATTTATTTATCCACCACATAAATTATTATTATATATTTATTATATAAAAAATATATTATAAAAAATATACTGATATGTTTTTATTGTAAGGGTATTACCTACACCTACACACAATTTCATCAAATGAGATATGCAATCATCGTTCGTGTGTAAGACGGGCTACCACCTTACAAACCGTTGTCATTCGTTATTCCATTACTACCATTCAAGGTTGGGAATAATTATAGATTTATAGTTTTTATATTTTTATATATAATATTTATAACATATTTATGCCTCTTTAGTTTTTATATAACACATAACTTCATTCTTTCCATTTTGAGGGAATACAATAATTTCGTTTATGGACGTGTGGTCTGCTGCCTGCTCAGAGCGATATGGTTCATTCATGCTATACATGGAATATATAAAAGATAATTTTAATAAAAATATGAGATATATATGATAAAAATATTATTCTGTAATTTTAATTTAAATATATACCATTTACTTATCTTTATTTTAATATAACAAGAAAATGAAAACAACGTTCATGCGTACGTACGATATGTTGTCTCCATGAACGATGCATTTAATTTATATCTCAAAGTTTTATGGATTATTTTAAATAAATATATAATAAATATATATGATATATATATATAAAATGGTTTGGATATTAGATATTATGAAATCATGATCTACATAATAATAACAAAAACAACATGTCAAAACAAACTCGAAAAACATGATAATTAACATCCAAAAAGATGAAAATAACAAATGATTGTTAACAAATAGGTAATTAGATTTTATAAAAAGATCATATATAATTTTATAAATATTATTATGGTTCTATTATAAGTTAAAAACATTATTACAACCATTATAAATTAGTTTAATGGATGTTCACCCAAAAGAAAATTCAAGGTAAGGGATTTCGTCTCAATTTCCATTCATTGAGGCATACTTTATTATTGTGAACCTAATTTCTTATATATGGTGTAAATACTAAAAATTTGACATTTAATATCTAGAATAATTAAAATTTAATATTATTTCAATTTTAATATTGAATTATTTCATCCTATGGGGTTTTACATGAATGTTACCAAGTAGTAAGGGATTTCCTCTCAATTTACATTCCATTGAAAATTATTTTTTATTATACACCAATTCACTTTAATGTGGAATATAAAGTACCCCTTTGTTATTTTAAATCATTATTAACTAATAAATCATGGTATTTTAAGTTTAAATTTGATTTTTCCCATTCAAGGGGGGGTTTTATTGAAAATTACCAAGTGGTAAAAGTTATCTTTGCAATATAACTTTGTTTTTGTCATTTTTATCTGTCTCCTAAAAAATAACTTCCTTATGATAATTTTCATTATATATTACATTTTTATTAAGTATAAATATTTTAATGCAATTTATATTATTATTTATTAAACCATATACCATTTGTACATACAATTTTCACTTTGACAGTTATTTGATTATTTGGGGAAACATTGATAAATCTGTAACATTTATTCAATACAAATATCTGATGAAGAGGAATTTTGTTAATTAATTAAATAGACTATTTGATATATGAGGAATTATTTGGACATGAACTACATAAGTTGAAGACCAATTAATGAAATCCCCTTGATGCATCAGTAGTCTTATGAAATGAAATAAGTTGGCTAAATTGGATGGCTTTATAATGAGTATGCTTTAAACTGCCTTGAGGATAGATCATGATGGTAAAGGTATCATCTACCTATAAAACATGACATCAAATAATTAAGAATTTATTTTATTGAGAAGTTATTTATTATTACAATCCATGGGATTTTTTCTTTGACATTATCTATGTCTGCATTTTCATTATCATTTTATTGATTAAAGTGCATGTGTGTTCAGTTATTTCCCTCGCCATATTAACTATTGCTTATCAAGTTATATAAACTGAATTTGTGTTCAGTTGATTACCATTCAATATTTATTATTCAATTTTAATTTATGAGATATTCTTCTATACTTAACCTTAACTGAGCATTTGTGATCACACTTATTTTGATTCCTTTCCCCAAGTTATGAAAAAGAAATAATTGAATAAGATTACAAGGATTATATTGATTTAATTTTATTATATATCATGTTTTATTTTATATTTTCCAATGTAATAAAGGTATAATATATGTAATTTTTTTTCTAAAATTTTTAAACTAATCAGTCCTTTAATATTTTAATCTTTGTAATCATGATAATAGAAAAAGTAATGCATCTTCTTCAGCCTTTTGGGATCAGGGAATTATAGTTGGTTTCAAATGAAGTTTAGTAAAAACATTATAAAATAGATTTAGGAAAAAATATATTTGGTAGAATAACCCAAAGATATACTTTGAGGATATTAATAAAAGAACAGACTAAAAAACCATGTTTATGTTTATGAGATTAGATACACATAAAATTATTAGATTATGTTAAGTATATTACTAGTTTTGGAATTATAAAGTATGTTTCATAATGATATGATCTAATCTCGTATATTCCATTATTTAGAAATGGAACCTCGAAGGAATAAGGGTATTAATACTCATGAAAACTTTATAGGTTTCCCTACTGAGAAATCTAGAATATATGGTATTAGAATTTAGCAAGTTATGAATATATTAGGGTATCCTAATCACATTATGAAAAAAAATATTAATTAGATGGAGAAAAATTTTACACATTGATAATATTCTTTGTTGGATCGCTTTATGTGATAGTTACCCCCATAATTTAGTGGGATTACTAATCCAGTGGTACCTGAGAAATGGATTAAGTCTTTGGAGAAGATATTATCGAATTTGGTTGTGGTGTAAAGGAAAAGGATACACTTAAAATGTATTTTATCAATGGATATTTTGATCAATGGTGGGTTTTGATCTATAAAACTAGAGAGGAAGAGGAAGTTGAACTCATGAAAAGGAAATATTTTAAGGACACATTATTTGAAAAATATTTCCCTCAAGAGAAACAAAATGAGATGAAAGTAAAGTTATTTAGTTTACTGAAAAATGAGTATGAAAGGGTTGTGAAGTAAGAGTCAACCTTTACAAGGTTAGAAATTTATGTTATGGATTCCATACGGAACATGGAATTCATGATTGAGCATTTATTTGGAGGAATTAAGAAAATTCACCAAAGGGAACTAGTGTCTCTAATGTTTTCTTCATATGATGGAACAATTTAATCTTCTATCCAGACATAGAATGAGTTCTACAAGTCTTACAGATTCAATGGTATGATAGAGAAGAATAGGACATAAGGGAAAATAATGGATAAAGGTAAAAATCTATTGAAGGATTTTACCATATGTGATAACTATGGAAATAATCACACTGGGAAATTATTTAAGGGTTTGGTAGTTTGTTATAAGTGCCGAAAAAACGTCACTAGAATCATGAGTGTATGGGGAAGAAAAAAATCAATGATTTCTAGTGCTAAAATTTCAAGGATATGGGGCACTATACAAACAAATTCCCAAATCATCAAGGGAATATACTAAAGAAGAAACTAAGTAATCAAGGTCATTATTTTGATATTGATATAGCTGAAGTGGAATGTCTAATTTTCTCCTATATTTGAATATTTGAATAATGTTGTAAAATAATTTTATTGATGATATATTGGTTGTGATAATTATTAAATATATAAGGATTGTACTATAATACTATTTCATTATGGATTTTAGATCATATGTTGAGTGGTACTAAGAAAATTGATTTAGTGATAAGTTGATCTCTTTAGAAAACAAATAATTTAGGGAAATAATACATTTAATATGTTACTGATTTTGAGATAATTATGGTCATATAAAGAGATGCATTATATGGATAAAGTAAATTTTACCGACTACCATGGAAATTATAAATGAAAACATGGTTTATTCCATCATTGATGGAGTTTACAATATTTTTATATATAATAATCTATGTTCAATTTAAATAATAAGTAAAAATTCGTGTTTTCAATAAGGTTTTATGGTAACAAATGTTATTGTAAATTTTCAAGAGAATACATGATGAAGGTATTCCCATGTTCATTTTTTGATGACTAAATAGGTATTTCATGATGATTGGAGACTAATGTTACGTTAATTTTGGAAATTTAGGGACCTTATTTCTAAAGTTTTGGATCACAATATTTTGGAAAATTTAACCATTTATTAAATGGTTTAAGTTGTTCTATGGAAAAAGATTTATTGATTAATGTATTACTTCACCATATGATGAAAACTGTGCTAATAAATGATGTATAAATAGTTCAAGTCACAAACAAAGGATAATAATATGTTTATAAAATAGAAACATATCAAGTATTTATATTTAATTACATTCTCATAGAGTGAAAGAATTTGTAGACTCTAGGAAAAGGGACTTGAAATAAAAATATTGTCCTATTATCATCATTTTTTATGATATCACTGAACTTTTTCACACCTTTGGTTTATGGATTTGTGGTTAAAAAATGTATCATGAAAATTTTATATATCATTATACATCATAAATTTATAGTTAGATTTCTTTTCCATGTCTATGTTTTCACTAGTGTTAACCTATTCAAAATCGTAGTTTTGTGGTGAACTTTACATTTCCTTTCCCTATTATTTATAAGATGTGTTATTAGACCTATTTACGATGTGGTTTTTAAAAAAAAGTATTGTAAAATATCAATATTTCCATCATTGAGATCAAATTTACATTTTGACAACACAATTTATTTATGGTGGGGATAATGTAACACCGTGAAAATTTTAAAAGGATAAAATTTTATTCGATAGCGTGTATGACATGAAACACTATACAGATAAAGTAATAAAACCTCTCTAGAAATTATTATATATTTACTATATTAAATAAATTTAATATATCTTATATCATTTAGTGCATGTGGTACTAAGTTATCTTGTGTTACATGCAATAAATAATTTCTTCGATAGCTTACGTTGCCCATTAAACTGAGTTTTACCAAATATTATTAATATTATTATTTAATATAATATGATATAACCTAGCCATTAAATTTAAAGATATTAATATTATTAACTAAAATGTAAATATTTAAGGTTGAATTAACTAGGTATCAATTTATTATAAAGTAATATATTTACCAATTGAATATAAAGGATACGTTTTTATAAAAAACTATTTTTACGCACCACAGGTGTTTTGTATTAATAAATTAAATTGATTACTATTACTGAACTAAATAAATTAAATCTATATATTATATATTCAATCAAATATTTTCAATATTCATCCAATATATTAATTATGAATAATATAATAGAAAATCAAATTTTATGCATAAAATTACATATTTTTCTAAAGGAAGTTCTTCCGTCTTTTAATAGCGTATCTATATTAAAAATAAATTTGTGAACTTTTATGAATTTTATATGAAAAAATAAACTTCATTTGTGAAATTATAATTTAAAAATTATCTTAGGTTTAAATTTTTTTATTTTTCTATGAAGTTTCATTTTTTAATAAATAGTGAAAAATACTGAATTTTAATTGAAAACTGCTTTTTAATTTAAATAATTTTGAAGGATAAATTATATTTTTAATTGGTATTAAAGTATAATTAGATAAATTATAAAAAAAATTAATACAATTTATTCATTTTTAATAAATTTAAAATTGAAATTGGATATAAAAACATTTCAAACATTTAAACATTTTTTCTTTTAAAACCCACTTTCTCATCCTATCTGTGGGATTAATTTTAAATTAATTTAGGCCACATAAGTGATTCTAATTTGAAAAAATTAATTCCATAATAGGAATAATGATAATTTATAATATCTAATAAGTTTTATTTATTTTATACAAAATATATTTGTGAAAGAAATTAAAATTAATTACGACGATTAAGAGAAAAACTAACTTAACAAGGGATTAAGCCTTGAACTAAAGAGCTAGAATGACATAGAAAAATATAAAAAACCTATTTTATGGCCATATTTAGAAAATATAATCCATTGGATATAATTTTTTTATTATTTTAATCGCATTATATAAGGTATACCTCACAATAGTGTTTACATTTTTATATTTACAAGAATACCACTCCTCCACTATAAAAGGGCCCTCACCCCCTCACCTCAAGCCCTTTGTATCATAATAAACCTGAAAAAATAAAAACCCAAAATCACTCATCTATTAATATATTCCTATCTTTTTTCATACATAAAATCAAGGAATCCCTTTGGTATAAACAAAAATTAGTTACCCAAAAAAGTGGTAACGTTCTTCAATGAGCACTTTTGTTTTATTTATTTATCCACCACTTAAAATATTTTTATATACTTATTATATAATAAAATAGGTATCATACATATAATTTTTTGTTTTTATGATAAATTTATGACCTAAAAAAACACACACATCCATCAATTGGGATACACAATTATCGTTCATGTGTAATGCAGACTACCGCTCGTGGACTGATGTCATTCATTATTCCATTACCACCTTTCAATGTTAGGAATAATGAAATATTTATATTTTATATATGATTTATAAGATATTTATAATTTATTTATTTCTTTTTAATTTTTATATAACTCATAAATTCATGTTTTTCATTTTGTGGCAATATGTTAGTTTCTTTGGTGGACATGTGGACTACCGCCTCCACAAAGAAATGTGATTCACTCACGCTATAAATTTGATTTATAAAGGTTGTGTTTAATAAAAATATGTGATATATATTTTAAAAATATTACAATTGAATTATAATATACATATATACTGTTTACTTTTCATTCTTTAAATATGATAAGAAAATGAAAACAACGTTCATCTATACGTACGACCTACTGTCTCCATGAACGTTTCATTTCATTTATATATCCAAATTTTATGGATTATTATAAATAAACATATACTGAATATATATGATATTTAAATCATGGATAATATCCTATATGTGAGAATTTTATGATCTATCTAATAAAAAAATCATAACAAACTCGAAAAACATGATAATTAACACCCAAAATGATGGAAATAATGAAAGATAATTAACAAATGGGTGATATGATATTATACGAATAAAATATATGATAATATAAAAGGTATTATGTTCCTGGTATAATTTTATAACATTATTAAAACCATTATAATGTAGGTTAAAAGACTTTAACATAGAAGGAAACACAAGGTATGGGACTTCGTCTCAATTTCCATTCTTCGAGACATACTTTAGTGCTATGCACCAAATTTATTATATATGATTTACGTACAAAACATTTGACATATAATATCATAAATAATTTATATTTCAATGTATTATAAGTTTTTAATTGAATTATTTCATCCTATGGGGTTTTACTTGAATGTTACCACGTAGTAAGGGATTTTGTCTGAAATTACATTCCATTGAGACATATTTTCTATTATGGACCAATTCACTTTAATGTGGTTTATATAATGACCCTTTTTGATTTAATATCATTATTCAATCATAATTCATGGGTTTTTAATTTTTAATTTGAATTATATTATCCAACGGGGTTTGACTTAAAAATTACAAAGTGGTAAAAGTTATCTCTCTAATATCACTTTCTTTTGTGATTATTAACTTTATCTTGAAAAAATAACATCCCTATAGTATTTTTTTACTGTACATTAAATTTAAATTAAATATATATATTATTATTAAAGGGATATTATGATTTCCTAAACCATATATGTTTTTTTAAATATGGTGTTCAATTCGATAGTTATTCAATTAATTAGGGAAATATTGATAAATTAGTATATTTTACTCAATATGAATATTTGATGATAAGGAATATTGTTTATTAATTAAATAGGTTATTTTATATATGAGGGATGATTTTGAAATTCACTACATGGTTTGGGTATCAGTTAATTCAAAACCCCTCAATGTATCTGTAGTCTCATGATAAATAATCAGTTGGCCAAATCAGATGGGTTCTTACCTAGTATATTTTAAACTGTATTAATTATAGATCTTGATAGTAAAGGTATTGTGTGATTTATAAAACATGAAATCCAATTATTAAGCATTTAATTTATTGATAATTCAGTTATTATTATTATCCATCATATTATTTCTTCGACATTATCTATGAATGCATCTTCATTCTCAATTTATAGATTAAATGAAATGTGTGCTCAATTATTTACCTTTCTATACTGATTATTAATTATTAATTCATGATTTATTCCACTATACTTAACCCTTACTACGAATTTGATATCACCCTTATTTTTTCCTTTTCAAAAACTATGAAGAAGAAATCATTGAATAATATTTCAAGAATGTTATTCATTTCATTTTATTATGTATCATATTTAATTTTCTACTTACCAATGTAAAATATAGGTATCAAGTTTGTAATATGGTTTTCCAAAACAGCTAAAATGATTAATCTTTTGGGATTTTATTCATTTTAATAATTCCAATGTGATAAAGTAAGGCACTAGATCCATGGTTCTGGTGTTGGGGTGTTACCACATAATGTTTATACCTTTACATAAAAGTTGTGTCCAAAGGTAACCTATATGTTACCTTTATTCATATTTTATACACAAAGGTAAATGATACTCACCCATATGTGTAAAGGTACATAATTAATTGTGTAATGGTCCTTGATGTTTACATTTACACAATATTGAAAATTTCAAGGTTACCCTTATGTACAATAGTTTTTTGTTAGGGTCACCCGGTCTACATTTACATGAAATGGGATGTGTAAAGGTAATTTTTTTATTAAGATTATGAAGTGGGTTATTAAAGTATTTTATTAAAGGTTGTCACTAACTTACCATTACACAACCATTATAGTTGGAGCTTTATCCTTATGAAGAGTGTCTACATAAGTATAATGGGTGGTTAAACTTATTTATATTATAGATTTTGTGTAAGGGTAAAAACAAGAAATTTAAAAATTGTTTTTAAATTTAGAAATAGTATTAATGGTTTATAAATTGTTTATAAATCATGATGAAATATATTTTGTTAATATTTAATTTATAAAGAATCTATAAATTAAATAATTAATTATAAAATGATTATAATTACTTAAAAATTGATTATGAAACATTTTTTACCAGATATTATTTTTTTATATTTAAATTAACTTCTACTAAAATTTTATGGGATGTTTGTGGTATACTAATTAAAATGTTTATTTTAAAATAATATGGGGTAATTTATAATGTGTTTATAAATTATAAAATATCTGATATTTAGACTATATAAAATTTTTATATAATTGAAATTGAAATGTAAAATGTTTATATTTTATTAAATATCTTATAGATTCCATAAAATATAAAATATGGAAGAGTTAAAATTTAAATGAAAATATATTTTTTATATTCTTTATAATTTTATTAAAAGATTATAATCAACATTTTTTTATGAACTATTCAAGAATAATTATCTCATGTTTTGGAAAATGAATGAAATGTTTATTTATTTGTTAAATTATTTTATTATTCATATTTAGTAAATTTTTTATAAAATATAAATATCATGTATACAGATTTTATATGGAAATTTTTTTGGGATACATTTATACAATATATGTTAGGCATGACTCCAAAAAATTTAGTTTTCATCTATTTTGACCTTATTTCTAATTAGAGTTATGAGCTTGAGAATAAATGTTATGTGAAATTTGTACATATTATGTGTTAGAATTATCATGAATTGAATTATCCCTTGGGTAAAGTCTCCTCGGGCAGTAGAACATGGGTCTATAACACCTACGGACCTTAAAACCTTTTCCTTGATGGAAAAGTGAATGTGGTTTTCTATCTATCACTTATGGATTACTCGTGTGGAGTTTCTTAATCTCATATAACACTAAACCATTAAATCAAGAGTTCATGCACCTTATAGATATAATGATTTTGGATATGTATGAATATGTTTAGCTTTTTTTAGGTGATTGATAGAAACATTTGGGTTATGTAAATAGTTACTCTATAATGTGGTGTGAACACTCTAATTTGGTGGTAGTAATAGGGTTTCTAAAACTAAATCATTTGAATCATGCATACAAAAAAAGAATAATATATGATAAGATAATGAATACATAAGATATAATAGTTATGGATTTAATATGAATATTGTTGGTCGGATTAGCACACTCGAAAGGGGTGAATTGAGTTCCTATAAAAATTTCTGTTAAAAATTTTATCTAAAAAGGGTTCCCCCAATTTAAAATAAAACATGACAGTTAATCAACGCAATAGAATTATAATAGTTTTCCTGTTCAAATAGCCTCTTAGAAGATTGATAAATTCTCAGTAATATTGATATGAGATATTGATAAAACTTCTGAAACTACTCTAATAAAGAGAAATAGTTATAACCACTATCCAATACTAACTATAAATGTAAAATTTATTTTTCTAAAAAATGATTTAAAACAGAGAAAGATTAAATTGAAAAACAAAATGGATTAAAAAGTGGTTCTGTATCACGCTAAGACCTAATACACTCTACATGGTGATCAACTACCGACATGAAATATATAAAAAAAGTATTTTATCCACATCCTTTATTAGGGTAAAAAATAGTACATAGGACAGCCAGGTCACAAGACCTCTTTTACTATTCTACGTGGGAAAACCGACGACCAGGTCACACAAGACCTCTTCCATAGTTATACGTGGGTGAAAAAAAATGTAGAATGATATTTGATTAAGGATATATTATTTTATACAATTTAATATAGGATAGAGTGTGTGTTTTAATACATATACACACACTACTTGAAAAGTAAAAAAAGAGTACACAGTAGAGAAAATATGACGACAAAGGGTTACGAATTATCTGAGTGTTGTTCTATGAAGATATAGACTTGAAGGATGTAGAAGATGTGTTTTTTCGAGTCCTCTTTTGAAAACAGAGTATCATGGGTTTCGTGTTCTAGCTTCCATTTCGATGAGATGTGTATTGTAGCTCTTGTTCTTATTAGAGTTTCTACTAAGGGGATGTTTGAGGTTCTGATCTACAATAGTTTAGTCACCAAGAATTGAGAGTTCTTCATGTGTTATACGGTGGATGTTCTTGACTGAAAAATCCACTACTCGAATTATTGAACTCTCACACTTTTCTCTAGAAGACACTTTTCTTTTAATTTTGGGTTCTTGTGTTGGAGCCTACAGGAAGCACAATTTCTACTCCTCATACCTCATACTATCGGGTGGAATGTCTACAAAATATCATTAATTGTGTCAGTGTTATAAAATGACCCAAATATGAATATAATAAATAAATTTTAAATTTAATTGAAAATGATAGAAAATGGTTCATTGTGGAACAATGTCATAGTTTGTCTTAATGCGGTGTCACTGGACACAGTGTCTTCTCCTTTGCCTTTGAGCGGTGAGGCAGTCATAGGGAGACAGTCATGGTGCCACAGTTGCATTGAGATCTGGAACTGATGGCATAGATATGGTGTCTGGTTATTTTTAAAAATATGAAACCATTAGCATGTGGTAATGGTAGAAATATTATGGTAAAAGATCCTTTGTGATATTTGAAACTGATAACATGGTCATGGTGTCTAGTCCTTTTCTAAAATAGAAAACGATTTCTTGGAAATGGTAGAAAGTAAACAGTATCATCTCCTTTGAAGAAATAGGGAACTGGTTATGATTTTTGAGTCACGGTGTCTGAGTTACATTGTCAGGGTTACAATTTTAGGGTTACAGTGTCAGGGACGTTGCCAAAATCCAGAACCGGTGACAAACTCAGTGTTCTCAGACTTATCCAAATATCTATAATCTATCTTAAGAATTAATATTCATAGAATGAATTATGATTAATCATAACCATAATAAAACACAATATAACAATATTTAACATAGTTTACAGGATTCAAACACGATTTGTGATAATCTGAATCATGATCTTTTTAGAGTTTAAACCATGACTTGTAAGAATTAAAATCATAAGGAAACCAAAAATCCCTAAACATGAGTTGTGATATGTTAAACATGATTTTTTTTATGGTAAACATGATTTATAATATGTTAAACATGATTTTTGAGAGTTAAAACATGAGGAGTGCAACAATCTACCCCTTTTTGATTATCAAAAATCATGGAATTTATAAGTCATATATTTTAATAATGAAAAGATATTGAGAATATATGTGATAAGATGTATAAAAAAATTCTTCCAAGAAGATTATTTTTCTATAAAATCCTTCTTATTTCTCCCTATTTTGGGATTATCAAAAAAGAGTATAAGAAAATTAAAATAAACATTGAATGAAGGTAATTAATAAATTAAACAATAATAGTGCTCGTTGTATTGCATATAAAGATAGAGTTCATTAAAAGAATGAGAAAAAATAAAATACATCCCTATCAAAATACATCCTTCACTTATCTTAAACACCATGAGTCTTCTCTTTTCCCTTGGTAGAGATATAAATAGGTGAATATGTAGAGGTTGGATAAGGGATATGTCCAACTGAGAGAGAAGGAAGAGGCACTCCTTCAAAAACAGAAGGGGTAAGAGATGGTTTTGTCGATGACCGAGGTAAGGATTGATCAATAATGACAGGTTTGATCTGGCTTATATCTTGAGATGCAAACATATTATTTGGAGAAAAGGTAGAGGAGGAGGAAGGAGTATAACCTAGATACAAATGGGTAACTAAAAGAGCCACAATGGCAGCACTTTTCACATGAATATAAGGATTATACAAGTTAATGAAATCAATGATGATCTCATCTCCATAATTCATAGAATTTTCAAAGTCATATTTATTTTCCAAACAATTTTCCAATAGAGAAGAGATTTCTTTAAGCTTTTGAACTTGATTCTTGAATGCTTGAGTGACAAGAGGAAGTTCCAAATTCTTTATAAGATACATTAAGTTATTGTTCAAATCGTGCTTAGACAAAATTCCGTTGAAGTAGAAGTCCACTTTCTAAAAGAATTATTCTTGAGAATAATTGGAAATATTTGTATGGATCCACACCAAATCAAGAAATCAGTTACTATTATTGATGATAGTAGAGAAAACTTCCTTATCAATACCACTCAACACTGACTGAATCTCTTATTTAACAATTGTTATGATAAGTTCATTGTTCATAAGTTTATATGGATGTATAGATGTAGTTGAATTTGTAATATATGATGTGATATACTTATGTTTATTTATAAGCTTTGGTAAACATCCCTTATATTCATTAATCATCTTGTTATGTACAACCACTAGCGCACACATCTCACTGACTATCATGGTGTTTCTCTCAACCACTTTTTCATTTACTGTATCCAGGTTTGGTTGAATCAGAGATACAACCTTCTATGGGATTTGATAAAAAATCATCAATAATATGAGAAACAAGAGCTTGACCAGTTTTCAAAAGTTTAGGCGTATCTTCAACCATATATTTTATATACTTCACCTCATAACTCAATTTTTTATTTTCAAACATAACTTTGTGAATTTCATGAAGAATCTTCAGTTGAATCTGACATATGATTTTCTCTAAACAAAGGGAAAAATCTCTTTCAATGAGATTAGTCACAAGATCAGGTTGGGACTTCATTATCTTTTCAAATCTTCATGTTAAAGTGTTTCCAAAATCTTTTAGATCATTGTGACTCACAGAATTAGAAGATTCTTGAGGAGGTTCATGAAAAGGAACTAAAATAGGTTCATATTCCATAGCGGAGGTTACTTCTATAGCAGAAATTGGTTTCAATTGAAACACAATGGAAATATATATACCTTTTATCGAGTCCTATTAGGTATTATCCAAATTAAAATATTTGTGAAACCTATACAAGGTATCCACTGAGATTTGGTCAACACTATTGGGAACTTGAACACTCTCTAAACTGGGGTGCTTCTCCCCCTCAACAGGTGCATCTCTTCTGGGACTAAGAGATTCAGTCTCTTGACCCATTTCTAAATTTTTATCTTTTTCACGATCATCCATCTCTTTTCTAGCTACCTAAAAATCTTGTTCCATTATTTCCTTAGAAGACAAAATAATTTCTGGTTCAGCTTGTTTTTATGGTTGTTCTACAGTAGAAGGTCCTTCCTCAATAATAAGCTTCTCCTCAACAATGGGCTCTTCTTCAACAGACGGCTCTTCTTCAATGCTAACACTTCTTTTAGGAGTAGGTACATATTTTTTCACTAATTATTGTGGAACAAGTAAGTCACCATCTTATTTTTCTAAGATAGATTCTTCCCTAGGTGTAACTTCTACATCTTCTGCCTCTTCATCATAAAAACCAACAACTTCATCTAGTTCCAAACCAGGGTCAGATTTGTTCTTTGGTCTTGAATGATTCTCAATTGGATTTAAATTCTCATAAACCTTTTCATTTTATTCCACCCAATACTTTTACAAGTATTCCAGCTAATTTTCATCCTTTTTATTGTATCCTCTAAGATACAAAACTCATAACCTTCAATTACTTATTCATTTAGACCAATTACTCCTTCGGCAGACAACATTGCAAAAATTGATCTTGAATAAAACAGAGAGGTGGATTTCGAAGTTGTCAAGATCATTTCACACATGTTAAGTATAATATACATACACAAATTGATATTGTTATCATTATTCATATGATTTATTAAGAACATAGCTCTATACTTAAGGGTAGAAAAATCTACTTTCCTTGGAAAAATAATATTTTGAATAAAATTAAATAGTATCCTTTTCTCAGCATCCAACTCAGAAGCAATTTCCATTATTTTATTTTTATTTCCATTAAAACATCCCAGGGACTCTTTTAAGCTAAACACATCACTTTTAGGCGGAGTAACTCTTTGTTAATACTCAAATATTCTTTAATTAGGTATTCCTAGGCATACATCTCATAACCTCAAAGAAAAGTTACATCTTTGAAATTTTACCTAGCTTCTTAGAAAAAAATCAACTTTGGAGTTAAATGAGAATTGAATGTACCGAAAAAACTGAGAAAAAATCTTCGTAAAAATCAGTTTTTTCTCTTTTTTGAACTAGTCCATCCATTGTTGTTTATCTAGTACATTCAAAAAAAGTGACTTACTTGTTATTAGCCACTTTGGAGAAACTTCTTTCTCTGGAAGTACTGTTCCATCAGCCAGACTTGGATTCAGCGGTCCCTCGTGCAAAATTTTTGGAACCTTTTTGAATTTCTTATAAGATCTATGATTCTCAGCAGTTGATGAAGACAGATTCTTCATTCTTTGAATCCAATGTGGTACCAAGAAAGATTAATGGTTAAAATAGGGCTAACCATTTGAGATAACAGGGCTTCAATTTTAAGAGAAGAGAGCTCGAGTGAAGAGGGGAGTAAAATATATTGGGTTTTTTTATAATTTAGGTATTTAAAATGTCACAAACACACATACACAGGATAAAATCAATAAAATAACTAATAAAATGATATGGTAAAGGAAATTATAAAAATATAAATCTAAGTTATTATGGTGAGACCAAAACAGGTCATCATTGTGTCATAATTACAATGTGACTCCAAACGGTGTGACCGTATCATTTCAGACAATAAGTATGAGACTATAACTGAGAGACAGTAACAATGAGACCATAAGTGTTAGATAGTAACTTTAACACAATAACTTGTGAAACTATGACTCGTGAAATAGTAAACTATAAAACAGTAAGATGATCACTAAAGACTTATAATTCCTAACTCATAAATGATGTAATTTATTCTTTTAGAATAAAATGTCCAAGTTAATATATCAACAAGATGATGTTCGATTCCAACTAATTCCAAAGTTATATCACCTTTTGGATAATGATCTCTCAAAAATTAATGTCTTACATCAATATGTTTAGTCCTGGAATGTGAAACATGATTCTTTGAAATATTAATAGCACATGTATTGTCTCAATTTATAGGTAAATTTATGAATTGATATCCACAGTCTAGTAGATTTTGTTTCATCCACAAAATCCGTGCACAAAAACTACCGGAAACTATGTATTCGGCTTCGGAATTAGATAATGCTACATAATTTTTCTTTTTACTACAACATTATACGAGAGACTTTCCTAAAACGATCGATGTTCTAGAGGTTCTTTTTCTATCTAACTTACAACCACCAAAATCAGCATCAGAATATCTAACTGAATAAAATTATTTTCCTCTAGGATAGAATAGTTCTAAATTGGTTGTATGTTTGAGGTATTTGAATATCCTTTTAGAATAATTTAAAAGAAACTCTTTCGGGTTTTCATGAAAATGTACACACATGTAGACACTAAACATAGTATAAAGACGACTATAATTTAAGTGGGGTAAACATCCAATCATTCCTCTATATGTGGTTTGATCAAAAGATTTACCATTTTAATAAATATCCAACTTACTGGTAGTACTCATTGGATTATCACTGCATTTAGTGCTATCCATGCCAAAAAAAAATTATATGATCTTTATTATATTTTATTTGATTTAAAATAATACCTTCTTTGTTTTTAAAAATTTTAAATCCAAGAGATAATTTTATTTAACCCATCAAACTCATTTCAAACTCATTTTGCATAATCTCTGAAAAATTAGTACATAAATAATTTCTTTAAGATCCAAAAATATTTTAATCTACATAGATTTTAACAAATAAGACATCTTTAGAAATTCGTTTTATAAAAATGAGTAGGACCAACTATACCTTTTTTTAAAATCTTTATAAATAATAAAAATACTTAATCTATTATTCAATTCTCTTAGATCTTGTTTTAATCTATATAAAGCCTTAGTTAATTTGAAAACATGATTTGGAAAGTGAGGGTTTTCAAAACTAGGGGTTTTTCAACAAAAACATCATCAACTGTATACCCATAAAGAAATTAACTCTTTACATCCATTTGATAAAGTTAGAAATGGAGATGTGCTTCATATGCAACCAAGATTTTAATGGCTTCAAATATAGAAAATGGTGAAAACGTTTCTTCGTAGTCAATTCAATATTCTTGACTATAACCTTGTGCATCCAATCTGGATTTGATTCTAACTATGTTACCATATTCATCTAATTTTTTCATGAATACCCATTTAGTAACTATGGTCAAGGTGTATTTGGTTCTATCCATAAGTTTTCAAACTTTATTCCTTTCAAACTTATTTATCTCCAATTACATAGCCATCACCCATAATTCATCATTGATAGCATCATTGATGTTTTTAAGTTCAAGTTTTGATAAAAAATCTTGATGTTCAACAAAATTTATTAGAGAATCTCTAGAATACGTTCCTTTATCTAAATCTCCAATAAAAACATCTCAAGGGTAGTTCTTAATGGTTATAATAGCTCTATAAAAAGAATGACCAGTAATTTCAGTTTCTTCAGGTGGTTCGAGTTCATTATAGATTGAATCCAGAGAATTTACAAAACTAGAAGTTTTAACATATTCCATTATAAGATGTCCAAAATATTTATCCATAATTCCTATATTTGACATATCATCCTCTATATTCTCTAGGGATATCTTTGGATCATTTGGATATGTTTAATCAAATTTAACATGTAAATATTCTTCCACACATTTGGTTCTTTTGTTAAAGACTCTATAGAATTTACAATAGATTGAATATCCTAGAAAAATTCCTTCATCACTATTGGATGTAAACTTATCAATATTATCCTTATTATTCAGAATATATACTTTTCAACCAAAAACATTGAAGTAAAAAACCTTGGGTTTTCTATTATTACACAACTCGTAGAGAGTTATTTTAAGGATAGGTCTGTTTAACACTATTGATTATGTAGCATGTTTTATTGATTTCTTCTTCCAAAAAATATATCGGTATGACATACTCACTAAGCATGGTTATAGAAAATTCTTATAAGGTTTTATTTCTTATTTCTACAACACAATTTCATTGAGGTGTCCTAGGGGAAGAGATGTTTTGACTATAGCCATTTTGTGAGAAAAAGGATTCAAACTCTTGATTTTCAAACTCATGGCCATGGTCACTTCTTATATATTTTATCATAAGTCCACTATGATTTTCTACAGTCCTCTCATACTTGGTGAAATGAGAGTAGGATTCACTTTTTTGAGCCAAGAAGAAGGTCCAAGTTTATCTAGAATAGTCATCTACAAGAACATAGACATAGTGATTATCATTTAAACTAAAAACTCAATATGTTACAAACAAATCCATGTGAACCAACTCAAGATGTTGAAAATTTTAAACTTATTTCTTTGGTTTGAAAGAGATTTTGCGATGTTTACCCTTTTGACAAGGATTACAGACATTATCATTTGGAAACTCATGTTTGGGTAGGTCCTTGACTAAACCTTTTCTAGTAATATTTATAAGGGAGTATATATTCTAGTGTCCTAATATTCTATGAAAAAGATCAAAATCATTATAAAAACACATAAGATTAAACATTTTGAGAAACTAAAGAATCTAACATAACAACATAAACATTTTAATTTCTAAATGCAGAAAATATTTGTTCATTTTTAGAGTTAAAAGAATTGTAAGAATCATTTTAAAATTTGACATGAAAACCATCATCACATAGATGTAAAATAATAAGCATATTATCTTTCAATCCATTAACAAAAAGTAATTTATAAATTAAAACTGAGTTATAGTTTCCAATATGACCTAAGACATTTATTTTTCCATTATAATTGTCACCAAAAGTGACATTCCCACCTTTAATATTTATTAAATTCTTGAAGCATGAGTATTATTCTATCATGTGTCTTAAACATCTATTATCCTAGTTTCATAATATTTTATAGGATCACTTAAAACAACTTTCCTATAAAACAATAAAAAAAATAGATTTTGGTACCCAGATTTGTTTGGGTCCAGTAACATTAGTAATCCGTACTTTAGGAACCCACATCTGCTTTATGGGTTTTTATAATAATTATGTAATATATTTTAAAAATAGACACTATTTGGTCCATAAAATCTATATGCAGTAATTGATTTTTCAGAACTGGAACTAGCAGCAAAATTTTCCCTTTTTTGTAGGAAAACAGACTTTTCATATTTAGTTACAAACTTGTTTTTTGTGAGATTTATTTTCCCAAGTTGGTATCCTATACTAGTAGTGTATCTAGGGGCCATTTTTTTACTAATCATCTTTGTAAGACTATTTTTTCCACTAGTAAATTTATCTAGGTCCTTTTTCAATTGCTCTTTAGATAACTTAAGTTCATTGTTCTCCTTGAGTAATTGAAAAATTTTCTTTTTATCTATAGAAAATTCATATTAAACAATGGTAGTCAAGGCATGATATTTATTGAAATATTTTTATTTATCTTTTAGTTCATTACAAGTTTCTTTTAATCATATTAAATTATATAAATAATTCTCCATGTTCCATATTTTTAGAATCAATTTTATCTCTAGAATAATAGGAATTTTGTACAGAAGACTCAAGGGTTACCTTAGATGTGTTTTTCATAAAACACATATTGTCTTTGTTATGAATTATCATCATGTGAAGACCCTAAGTCACTTGAACTGTGCTTTTAACAACATCATATTTCTTCCATTTCCTTTTTAAACTTTCAATATTTATCCTCATACCTCTTATTGTACTTTAAATCGGGTTTGTCTTCTTTAAAATGTCATTTCCTCTTACATTCATAGCATATTATTTCATCAAATTTGTCACTTATTTTCCAATCCTTCTACCATTTTCCCATGTTATCACGTTTTTCTTTTGAAGTTATGCTTTATAAAAAAAATATTTCTTCTATAAAATTTCATAAATTCTCTGGCTAGTTGAGATATTTTCTCATCACTGTCTGATGATGATTGTTCATTACAAAAACTTTCTGTTAGGGATTGTAATTTCTTCTTTTCATTTTCTTTAGTTTTGGAAGTAGTGATTTATAAGGACATTTAAATTCTCTTTGGTTTATCTTACTCTTATTTGTTGACTTTTAATTCTTCCTCATACATCATCAGCTTTCCTATCATCTCCTTGACAGGTATATTGATAATATCACATGATTATATAATTGAGACAGAGGTCCCTCTCCATCTATCTAATATGCTTCTGAGTATTCTCAAAATTTACCCCTTGGTTGTAACATCTCTCCCTAGTAAGATCATAATGTTCACAATTTCATTAAACCAAAGATAAATGTCAAAAATAGCCTCATAAGGATTCATTTTGAAGTTATTATATTTAATAGTATACGTTTTAAGTCTCATTTCCTTAACACTAGAGGTTCCTTTATGTGAAACAAATAAAGTATCCCAAATTTCATGGGCTATTTTACATGCATAAATTGTTTTAAACTCTTTATCTCCTAAATAAAATTATAAAGAATTCATGGATTTTCAATTCTTATTATAAGAATCCTTGGTTGGATCATCCCAAGTGTGCCTATCGGTATCAGTAATCTTATATTCATCTATAATTGAAGACCAAATCTCAAAAACCAAAACTTTATAAGTTCATTTTCATTTTAATCTTCCATTAGGCATAATTTGTTCCACTAAAGAGTAGAGGTCTGTTGGTAGAAACAACTTACACTATATTTTCCATATTAAATAATAATGTGTACATTTTTAGAGAACTAAATATTTAGAACTAACAGAAATTATGATATCTCTAAAACAAAACTAAAATCACATTTGAAAAATATTTTAATTTTTTTGAAATTAGATATTTTAAATACTCTTCTGATACCTTATGTTGGTTGGAGTAGGACACTAAATACGGGGTGAATTGAGTTCCTATAAAAATTTATTTTATAAAGTTTATATAAAAAGGATTCCCCCGATTTAAAATAAAACAGGTTAGGTAATCAAGGTAATGCAATTATAATAGTTTGACTATTAAAATAACTTCTCATTAGATTGATTAATTATTAGTAATATCAAAATGAGATATTGATACAACTTTAGAAACTACTCTAATAAGAAAAAACAATTATAATTACTATCCAAGAATAACTATCAAAGTAAAATTTAGTTTTCTGAAAAGTTAATTAAAACAAAAAAAGACTAAATTGAAATACACAGTAGATGAAACATGTGGTTCTGTCTCAAGCCAAGATATAATATACTCCACTTGGTGATAACTTTCCACTAAGCAATATATATAAAAATATTTGATCCACACCCTGGATCCGGGTTAACAATAGTACATAGAACTATCTAGGTCACAATACCTCTTCCACTGTTCTACATAAGAAAAGCAATAACCAAGTCACATAGGACCTCCTCCATATTTATACATTGGTGAAAAAAAGTGTAGAAAGATATTTGAGTGAGGATATCTTGTATCCTCCGGTTTAATGCATGTGACAGTGTGCATTTTAATACAAATACAAACACTACTCAAAAATAAATAATATAGTAAAAATTGAGGAAAGATGATGAGAAAGAGTTAGAAATGTTCGAAATGTTGTTCTATGATAATCTAGACTTGAAGGATGTAGTAGATGTAATTTTTAAACCCTCTGGTGAAAACAGAGTATTGTGGGTCTTGTGTTTTGGCTTCTAGTTCAAGGAGATATGTACTGTATCTCTCGTTCTTCTTATAGTTGCTGCTATGAAGTTGTTTGATGTTCTGATCTAGAGAAATTCAGTCACTAAGAATTGAGTGTTATTCGTGTGTTCTTCAGTGTGTGTTATTTCATGAAAATCCACAACTTGACTTCTTGAACTCTAACTATTTACTCCAGCACACTTTTCTTTTCATTTGGGTGCTTTTGTTATATCTGATAGCAAGCATGATTTCTACTCCTTGTACCTCATACTATTAGGTGAAATGTCTACAAAAGATCATTAATTATGATAGTGTCATTAAATGACTCAAATATTATTGTTAGAAATAAATTTTAAATTTAATTCAAAATGACAAAAAAATTGTTAAGTATGGAATTGTGTCAAAATTTATCTTGAAACGGTGTCACTGGATATGGTGTCCTCTCTTTTTCCTTTGATTGGTGAGGTAGTCACAGTGAGATAGTCATGGTGCCATATTTTTATTGAGATTTGGAATTGGTAGCACATATTTGGTGTCTAGTTCATCACAAAATTATGAAACTGGTATCATGTGGTGATGGTTGCAAGATTTTGGTAGCAGATCCTTTGTGAGATTTGAAACTGATAGCACGGTCATGGTGTCTGGTCCTTTTCTAAAATAGGAAACCATTTCTTGGAAACAGTAATAAGTAACTAGTGTCTTGTCCTTTTTGAAAATCTAGAACTGGTTATGGTGTCTGAGTCATGATGTCTGGGTTATAGTGTCAGGGTTACGATGTCAGGGTTACAGTGTGAAGGTTACAGTTTTAGGGAATTTTCCAAAATCTGGAACCGGTGACAAACATAAAGTTTCTTAGACTTATCCAAATAACTGTAAATTGTCTTAATAAGTAATATTCATAGAATGGATTAATATTAATCATAACCATAATTAAACACAATATTAGAAGATTATACATAGTTTATAAGATTCAAACATGATTTATGAGATTATGAATCTGGATCTTGTGAGATTTTAAACCATGAGTTGTAAGCATTAAAATCATAAGAAATCCAACAATATACAAACATGATATGTGATATGTTATACATTATTTTTGATATGTTAAATATGATTTGTAATATTTTAAACATGACTTGTGATCATTAAAACATGATGAGTCCAAAAAATATTATTTATATTAGTTTTATGAGATATTAAAAGAAACATCCATAAATAATACGTGTAAGTTTCCTTCCAAAGATATAATTTTCAAGACCATGATCATATAACTGGGTAGTTTTATTCTATAGTCATGTTCCCTTGGATTATCTACTATAAGGAAATAATGTAATATGTTTCATTGGATTGTTTTTTTGGGTAGTTTCATTTCATAGTCGGGTTCCATAATATTGTCTAGTGTTAGCCTATTTTTGACATTTTCTATGGGTAACAATTAGCTAGGAAACCATAATGGTTATGATACTAAATGTATTGATTTTATTGAATCCATATGATGGATTTGGATAAAGAGTTATCTATTCAATCATCTAAGCGTCACAATTATGATGATTGGGATGATTCCCTATCAAAATAATTATTTGGTGAGATGAATTCCATAGAAGTATCATTTCTCAGTATAATATAGATCTTGGAACACTAAATATATTTCATGTATGGGTTCATAAATTTTAGTGGGGGAATTTAATTTAAAATCCTTGATGAAAATATATAATACATGATACTAACCCACTTATATATATTTGTTGTAGATTTTGGAATACTTAATCAAAATCACTTTGACATCACTAAAAGGTATGACCTATTAAATAGTTAAAGTTTGGTATATAGGATTGAGAAGTATTCTCATGGATTGTAATTCAGAGTACCCAAATTTAAATGTTATAGATATCAATTATACCAAATATGATTCATATGTATTGGATACTGAGTGTTTGTCACACATTTATACTGGTAAGCACATACATAGAGATGGGATGGAATTGATGAATGGTAATGTGGATCCTCATGTAAGAAATGGATAAAAAGTTTTTTCAATAGAATTCAGCACATATGATCTAAATCTATCCAATGGATTAGTTCTACAATTGGAAAACTATTTTTATGTTCAATCAACAAATAAGAATTTTATTTCTAAATCTTATTTGGATAAGTTGGTATTTTCATTCATTATTTAGAACAATATTTTTTGGAAGAACATGGTTTATGAATCAGGTATGGATCCTTTGAATTTTGGTCTAATTTTCTATTGAAAACATAAAATGGATGTCTAATGAGTTAACCAATGTATCGAGGGAGTCTGTGGATTTTTCAGAGCCTAAAGACCACTTTTATGGGTTAAAAAGGCAGGTCACATAGTTTGTTTAACCCATGTGAGGGAGGATGAACAGTTAGTTTAAGCTATGTGGGGATAGAAAGTGGGATGTAGTAGGGAGTAAAGTTAGCCTGAACCATGAAAAATGGATTGTACGACTGTGCGAGAATGTCTACAATTTTGAAAGTGTAAATTTTTATGGTTGGAACATAGTATCTCTAACTATGCAACCTAATCATGAATATTCCCCTTCCTACAACTACTCGTGCATTATTTGTAAATGGTTTGGAAAAACCAAGCGGAACAATTGTTTGAAGTGTAAATTTGGGTGAATTTATAGTTTTGAACTTAAATGAAATGTTAAATGAATCTCTAATTTTATTTTCTCTAAAGTAGACATTTGACTCTAATTATCCCCTAATTTGATATTTTGGAATCCCTAATCTTGGATTTCAGATCGATTGTCCGTCCGGAGTCCAAATCGATCGCCATTCATCTTGTTGGATCTGTATGGGTACTTTCTCAGTTAATTTAAAATCTTTCATCATTCTTATTTCTATCAATGACACTATTTATATGCGGGGTCATATACCCCCTTTTTTGGGAATTTATCTTTTTTTTATTTTCTACTTAAATCCATACTAAACTAATGGATGATACTAGATGAGGAGATTCGTAAAATCCTAAGGTAGGTGGTCCATAAACCATTCCTCAATTTCTGTCATTTTATAAATTGTTGTACCATCATCCCGATTTCATTGGGTGTCGTTAGTTAAATTTATATTTCTTTCTTGTAGTTGTTAGAAATGTGTTCTAAGACCATTTCCATACTTGTTAATCACTAAAGGTGGTTATGTCCACAAATTCAACCACCCCATGTGGGTTGAGGTACCATTTTTGTATTTTTACTATTTTTTCACCTTTTATCCATTGTTTAGGCGTGCTTTAGAATAACCAATATAAAGGTAAGACTCCTTATATTAAATGGATATTGATTTTTTGAATGGCTAGTGTGATGTTGATCCACACTTTACCCACATCATGTGTGTTCTTGAACTAGATTAATAAAACATAAATGGTAATCAGAAATTATAATTTTTATTTATGAATTGTCATGTTGACATGAGAATTAATTGTTGGTTACATGTCATAGCACCCATTTACACTTAATATGGAATTTAGAAGAATGAACCAAGTGAAATAATTATGATTAATATGAATCAACTAAATTGTTTTATGCCCCTTGGCCTCATCACACTAATGAAAGGAAATGGATTCAACATTGAAATATTAGACGGTATAAAATATAAATGGATTAATTAAATAAATGAATTAAAATTTATGATTCCTAATTACATATGGTCCATGAATTAATTATTATAGAAGTGTTTTGACCCAATATCACCTTGGATTATGAAGGGAATTCCTTGAGCTCTTGAGGACTTCATTCTGATTCAAGGATTCTGGTTGACTTGGTTGATACCCATCTAGTTCATTTTATATTAAACAAAAATGATGTTATAGACACCATTGGTGGTTGCCTAGTGAGATTTATCTCACACACTATATGGCCCCCCATTGGTACCTGGGAATATTATGTGTATAAAGGTGTTCTCAAAGGGAATCATTTGGATTTAGACACACGATTTCTTGATTCTTAGGTTGGATCTTGTAGCAGATGACTGAGTTGGAGCTCAAGATGATTGGGATACTTTTTTATTCCTTTTTTATATTTTTGTATAGCATGTTGTACCTACTACTTGTATCTATGTTTTTATATTTCTAAATATATGTCATATTACATCATCAACATTTTTTTATCTATATTAGTTATTCCAGTTGTCTTGCTTATTGTTATTCTTGTAAATTGTCTTGATCATTTGATTACTTATATTGGTACCACTATTTACCTTGGTGTTATTGTATGTTATTTGATGTGATACACTTTGGTAATTAGTTCATATTCTCCCCACATAGACAACCTAGGACTTCACTGTTATTCTACTACCTCTGGTATTCAAGGAGATGTGCTTGAGTCCATCTGGCTAGCTAGGCTTGGGGTACCTTTAGTGGCATCTAGGTCTGGGACATTACAATGTGGTGTTAGAGAAATTAAGTTATTTATTTTTGTTATTTGGATACAATAGTAAATAGATTAGGAATGTTTAGAACTTTTTTATAAGTTTTTCATGGGTATCCTGAATCCATGTTCAGGGTAAATGCTGAGATTCTTGAATTATTACTATTGTTATATTTTTTTCTATTATAGTTGATATTGATTCACCATTGGGTGATGCACATGTCATGTGGTGGTGTTGGTTATTGTTGTGATTTAGAGTTACTTTTCATCCTTGGACTGATGATATGAGGTAAAAAAGCATTATTACATTCATCATTGTATGCGCCAAGAATTCATATTTCATGCATATTTTCATTCCATATAGGTGAATTTCACTTATTTTTATTGGTTGATATGCTTGTGATTATTGAGTGATGTTGTTCTAGTTATAGTATGCATGTGCCTTTCCTTAGTTGTGATTAAGGCATTGCCAGGTTTATGTCAAAAGATTTTATGGGCCCTCATGGGATGGAATTGGTAATTTACTGAGTCGATCAATTAGATTATAATCAAATGGTTTTATTTTTAGTGATAAGGTGTATAGGCTCTGATTCATTTGGAATGGAGATCAATTTTAAAATGATTTTGATATAAGTTATAATAAAATAAAAACTATAAAAGGTAAAAATGGATTCTAAAATGAAATGGTTGCACGTCCTTATCCCACCTTATCATGTTTATAAAAGGTAAAGGAGTGGACATAAAAATTAAATATGAAATGAATGAAATATTTTCCAGTAAATGGTGAGTCAACATTCCATTGAACCTTCATCTACTAGAAACCTTGTAACTAAAGCTTGATAATTTTACAATACTTGGACTTCTAAGTAGGTAATTGGGGTAGTATACCATGGGAAGTGATCCTTTCTTATGTTCAGATTTTGTTAGTGATTCCATCTATGTACTTAAATCTTGTTCTAAGGCGTGTTCTTGGAATTTTTAGAAAACTTCCACCACAAAATCCTCTGGTTGTGTTCTAGGAAGGTGGTGATGACCATGCTCTAGATGTGGTGGGCCTTGATCTACCAGTATTAAACCCAAGAGTTCCCATATTGGAATTACTTTCTATACTTGATTTGGGAACTGACTCTCAAGTCCATGATAGTTTCCTACATCTAATGCAGTCTATTCATGGTGATCCATGTATCACACCTATGATGGATGATCTGACATATGAGTTCCAGCATCCGTATCCTTCTACCTTCTCAAGGGATAAAGGTCTATAGGCTACCGAGTCTTTGCAAGAGGCCACCTTGTATATCTTTGAGCATATGAATATTCCTCAATAGTTAAGGGTCAATATTTCTACTTATATATTATGTGATTCATACATGTACTGGTGGGATGTGATTACCCAGGTTGGTCACCATGAGGTCGTGATATGGGTTGATTTATTGACTATTTTCTATGATTATTTATTTCTTTAGATGCTGAGACCTGATAGAGATAGAAAGTTTATGCATTTCAGTAAGGGTTCTATGTTAGTTATGGAATATTCAATTCATTTCATTAAGTTATAGTGATTTTCACCACTCACCGGTGATGAACTTTCACATGATATACTTTTTGAGGATGTGCTCATATATTCCATCCGTACTCAGGTGAATGTATTTCACCTACCTAAATTTTATAAAATAGTAAATCAGGTTCATATAACTAAAATCCACATGAGGGATAGAAATAACACCAACCATAGAATACCAATTCTATGTTAGGTGACCAGTTCTTCCAACAGCAAGAAACGTTCTCTTGAGGTTTCTCATCTGGGAAGTGGAAACTAGAGTAATCATACTGGTTGCTCGATGTTGTGTCACTAGTATGGATGATAGGGGAACCTGAAGCCTTATTGTCATAGAGACCCTCTAGAGTTCTGGGCTTGAGACCATATGGGGTATCTCCATAGATTCTATTATACCTTTCCATCAACTTCCAGTGGAAGAGGATCCACACATGCTCCACCTTTAAGGACATGTTCGTTTATGTCATGTGAGGTGGGGAATATGAGTATCACTATCAGGACTGTCCAAGGAGGAGGTCGTGGACATGGTATCCAGAACCCTAATCACTAGAAACACCATCAAAGTGGTTCTGATCATGGTATTCTAGATACACTTTTGGGAGTATGGTTAGAGGGTATATCCCAATGTAAGAACATTCCCCTTGAGTTAGGTAGTTACCCTTTCATACAGGACCTCTTTGTTCTTGAGACGACGAACATAAATTTCATTCCTAGGATGGATTGGCTGGTTCTATATTACTCCTTTGTAGAATTTTATAATCAAATAATATTATTTACATCACTAAAAGGTAGTAGTTATCTAAACAAGGGTTAGAAGGATGTCTAGGACAGTAGATATGTACTAGAGAATCATGGGATAGGTGGATTGACCACTCAAATTTCAGATCTATACATGAAGGATCAGAGTGTTTATCAGGATGTATAGACTCCAGTGGTAAATCATTTCTATGAAATATTTCCTGATGAATTTTCAGGATTACCTCCTGAGAGATATTTAGAGTTTATGATCAAGCTCGTTCTAGGAGAATCTCTAGTATCCATTACTCCATACAAGATGGCACCTACTCAACTCTAAGAGCTCAAGTGATAGTTATAGGATTTGGAAGCCAAAGGTTTTATAAGGAATAATACTTCCTCTTGGGGTTCCCCCATGATTTTCACCAAGAAGAAAAATGATACACTTAATATATTTTTGGATTGAAAATAATTGAACTCTCTTATAGTCAAGAACTAGTACCCACTGTCTTGAATATATGATCTCTTTGACTACCTCCAAAGAGCTAGGGTCTTCTCTATGATTGACCGGATATCGGGCTATCATCAGGTGCGAGTCAGGCCATCAGACAGACCTTGTAAAGTTTTCCGGAGTAGGAATGGTTTGTATGAGTACCTTTTTGTTATGTTTGGCCTTAAAAACATGGCCACCATTTTCATAATTTAGATGAATAAGGGTTTTCATCCCAATATAAATTCCTTTTTTATTTTATTTGTTGACGATATTTTGGTGTATTATCACACTCGTAGAGACCATGTTAAGCACAGTGAAATAATTCTATGTACACTAAGATATAATTATGTTTATACCAAGCTTGATAAGTGAATATTTTGGATAAATAAATCACTTATTAGGTCATATTATCTTATAATTAGGAGTCTCTATTGACTGAGAGAAGGTGAGTGTTGTGGTTTCATTGGAGCATCCCAAGAATGTGTTTGATATATTGAGTTTCTTGGGGCTAACTCGTTATTATAGTAATTTAGTAAAGGACTTATCAAACCTTTCTTTACCTCTTACTGTTCTTAAAAATAAGGGTGTCAATTTTCTGTGGTTAGAAGCGTGAGAGAAATCCATTGAGAAGATAAAAGGGAGGCTTGTCACGACACTGATACTAACTCCTCCAGAACCAGGAAAAGGCTATACCCTATTCTATGATGCATCAAGAATTTTCCAAAGATCAGTTTTGATGTAGTGGGATAGAGTTTTTTTATATGGATATCGGAAGATGAGTCCTCATCATATAAATTACCAAACACACAACCTTGACATTTCAGTAGTTGTCCATGCCTTACATTTCCAGAGAAACTATCTGTTGGGTGAGCACATTTCGGTGTATACACAAAATAAGACACTAAATTATATATTGACTTAGAATGAATTGAATATAAAATAGTGCATATGGGTTTAAAACATTGAATATGTGATAGGACAAAAAACATAGACACAATCCATACAGAAGCCAGTGATGATTGAAAATTGATGGCCCTTTTTCTGATTTTCATCTGGAGTTTCATGACTGTCACAAGTATTATTATCTCTTAGAATTTTATTTTACCTATTCTCACCATGATAAGGTGAATAGTATGCAATTTTCAGATCCCGAGGGCTTGGTTCTCTGTGAGCGAATTTCAGGAGTCGACCTACCTACGGATTTATCTATGGATAGAGATGAAATCCTATATATTCATGGACGTGTATGGGTTCCTACATACATGAGAGAGGAGTTTATGTGAGATTCACATGCTTCTAAGTAAGTAGTTCATCTAGTTATATCCAAGATGTATCGATACATGCAATGCCAATATCGGTGGCCGGAGATGAAACGTTAGATAGCAGGATTTATCATTATGTGATCCACCTGTCAATAGGTGAAGGGGGATAACCAGAGACCTGAAGGCTTGTTGAATTATCTTTTAGTCCTGGAATGTAAATGAGAATGTGTGTCCAAGTACTTTATAGTCAGTTTAACTAGGTATCCTAGAGTTACCGATGCAGTATGGGTTGTCATTGACCAACTGGTGAAATTATCCCACTTCATTCTTATCTGAGAGACTTTATTGGTTGATAAGATGGGATGACTATGTGTCTGTGAGATAATATGATTATACAAGGTCTCTCATATTATCGTTTTAGATAGGGTTTCTTTTTTCAAAACATGGTTTTGGAAGGGGTTACGGAAAGATATGGGTACACAGGTGATTTTGTGCACAACCTTTCACCATTAGAAAGATGTGTACTTGGAACTGATGATTCAATTTATAGAGGACCTTCTCTAAACATGTGTCATATATTTTGGAAGTTCATGGGAGAATAATATCTCTATCTATGTGTTTTCCTACAATAATAGATTCTAGGTAACAATATATATGGATCCTTTTGAGGTTTTATATGGAAAAAATTTCAATTCACCTCTATGATAGATAGTGGTAAGTGAGGCATCCCAACTAGGTCCTTTTCTTCTACAGGAGACTTCGGAGTTGGTTAAGTAGATCAAGAAGTGTATGACTAAAACACAATCTAGATATAAATCATATGTTGATCACATTTGATGACCTATGGACATTGAGGTCAGGGATCATGTTTTCATGTGGGTATCTCCTAGGCTTGGTAATAGAAAGATTCTGAGGCAAGGGAAGTTATAGATATGTTTTGTTGGGAAATTTGAGATATTGGAGAGAGTCGGGACATTATCCTATCAGTTTCTACTACCTCAGAGGTACTATTCCATGAACGAAATATTCTTTGTTCCACAAAATTTCTAGTATCATGCCGACCCATATCATACTTTTGATCCCAAGGAAGTCAAGATAGATGTCACTGCTACCTTTTAAGAGTATACAATACGCATCATCAACCATATATAAAGTCTCTCTAAGGCCTTTTTGTCCTTCTACTACAGCTATTATATTAGCACAACTCTGTACAAGATGAGACTTGGGAGCCAGAGGTTGACGTATATACCTAGTGGCTAGAGTTGTTCTAAAACATTGTTCCACCACCCTTGGAAGGTGAACTCAGGGACATGTTCTTTTAAGGGGGGAATACTATAAGAACCATTTTTTAATCATGTACATGTTCTTTAAATTTTGGTCTAATTTTATTTTATGGACCTAAAATGGATTCAAAATGAGTTAGCGAAGGTCTTGGGGGTTTCCATGGCTTTTTTGATGTATGGATCCCAGTTTTAGGGGTGAAAAAGGCCCATTTCATGGTTTTTTAAACCATTCATGGAAGGACACATGGTTAGTTTAAACTATATAGGGTAGGATAGTGAGTAGCAGGAGGGCGCACATTTATCCCAAAGAATGATAAATGGGACGCATGGCCATCCAAGAATGACTAAAATTTTGACAGTGACATTTCACATGATTAGTGCATAGTTTCTCTAACCATGTGGCCTAACCATGCATATTCCCCTTCCTATATCTTCTCATTCATGATTTGTGCATGGTTTGACCAAACCATGTGATGGGTAGATTTGGATTATTTTATAGTTTTTACCGTAAAAAAATTTCAATTGAAGCCCTCTATTTATTTTTTCTCCAATGGATAGTGGCCTCTAATTCACCCCTCAATTGATAATTTTGAAGGCCTAAACTAAAACTTTAGATAGACTATCCATCTAGAGTTCGAATCAATCTTCATTCAGCTTAGTGGATCTGAACCAGTACTTTCTCAATTCCTTTTTAATATTTCATCATTCTTCTTCCAATCAATGACGCTATTTAGATTCACGATTACATGTCCAAATTTTAGTTCATCGATATGTTCTTCAAATACAATCCAATCCATTCTAAACTAAATATTTATACAGGATGAGGAGATTTATTGGAGCTTATGTTTTCTGTTCTATAACTCATTACCAAATTTCATTCGTTTTATAAAGTGTTGTATTGTCATGTCAATTTCAGCAAGAATCATTGATTGAATTTATATGTCATGCTTATAGATATTAGGACCATGTTCTAATACCCTTTCCGTACGTGTTAATCATTTTTGGTGGTTACATCCAAAACTTGGACCATGCCATGTAGGGTAAGGTACAATATTTGGGTTATTAGTAATTTGACACTTTTGAGCCACCATTTGAATGTAGTTGAGCTTAAAAAATATAATGGTAATCCTCCTTATATTAAATGTATATTAAATTGTAGAATGGATATTACCAGGTTGATCCACACTTGACTTGCCTAAGATAAGTTATTAAACTTTATTAATCATACATAAATTGGAAATGGAAAATAAAATATATATTTATGACTTGGACACTTGAAATGAGAATGAATGGTTGGTTTCATGCCATATCACCCCTTACCACATATTATGTAAGATATAATAATGAACCTATTGAAATTATTATGATTAATATGAATCAATTTAATGGTTTCATGACCCTTGGCCTTATCACACTAATGAAAATCAATGGGTTGAACCATTACATATTAAATGGTATGAATGTTACATGAGTTAATTAATTAAATGAATTAAAATTTAATGTGCATAATTACTTATGGACTTTGACATAATTATTATACAATTGGTTTGACTCAATCTCACCTTGGATTCTTAAGGTATTTTATTGAAATCTTGAGGATTCCATTCTGATTCAAGGATGTCAATTGCCTTGCCTGATACCCACCTTGGATCCTGATCCTCTTCTATTAGTGGATTATGGATATGAAATCATAGGATCACTTATATAATCTTAGAGGATGCCTTGGATAGACTCCTTGTATTTAGTATGGATTCTATAGACACAAGGTGCCTTGGTTATATCCTTGGTCTTGGCCATAGCTTATCTCGTTTTACCTTGGATGTATTCCTTGTAATTGGTTATATCATACTAATATGGAATGCCTTGGATGATACCCCTTGAATTAAATGTTGAACTCTTATCCATGATATATTTATTACTAATATGGAGACCCTTTATGTCTAGGTTGCCTTGGATATTACCTTTGAAGCCTTTTATACTATAATCATCATGGTTTTTTTATTACATTATAGAACCTATACTACTACTATCATGAGATGATGTTAGTAAAGGATATGACCTATGTGAAATAATTATATAAACTGAACTGAATTAATTAATGAGATGGCTACATGTTCAAAGATAAGTTGAGGGTTGAAGAATTTACTTGGGTATTTACATTACTGTACAACTTTACTTTCATATATGCATGCTTCCACACTGGTTCAATTTATATTACATGGATAGGATGTTATAGAAACTGTTGATGGAAACCTATTGAGATTTATCTCACACTATATATAGTATTTAATTGGTACCTAGGAGGATTATATGTATACATGTTTTGAAAAAGGAAATGTCTAGCTTCAGATACTTGATTGCATGATTAATTAGGATGGAGCGGGTAGCAGATGATCGTGCTACAACTCAGGATTATTTGGATAGTTTTATATTACTTTTTTCTAATTTTTTATAGAATGTTTTACATGATTCTTGTATCCATGTTTAAATATTTCTAGATACATGTCATATTACATCATCACCATTTTTTTATCGATATCAGTTATTACAGTTTTCTTAGTTATTGTTATTCTTGTCTCTTTCAAATGTCATCTGATTACTTCTACCACATACACTATTTTAGTACGTGTTTCTGTATGTTATCCATTTCTATAAACTTTGGTAATGTGGTAATAGTCTCCACATAGACCCACCTTAGGTCATCACTGCTAGTTGGCAGCCACTGGCATTCAGGGTGATGTTCTTAAGGCCATGTGGCCAACTAGGCTCAAGGAACCTTTAGTGGATTCCGAGTCTGGGGTTTCACAATTTTTTTATATATAAGAATGGAATTTTCTATGGTATTGGGAATATTATGAATGGTTTATATATTCAAGATATGGATAATCCTATTAATAATATTCCTTGTAAGATGTTCAAGGTTGATTCTAATCCCATCAACCTTTAGCATTATCTCCTGGTATATATATATGTGTTATGTAATTAAAGATTCAATAGATATGGATTATGGAATCATTGGATTATGAATTTTTTGATACATGTGCATATTTTTTATTAGAAAAAATGAAAAATTATTCTTTTGGAAGAAAATGTGAAAGAGCTACTTGACTATTGGATCTTATACATAGTGATGTATGTGGACTAATGATTTCTCAAGAAACAGGTCATTTTAGGTACTTCATTACTTTTACTTATGATTTCTTTTTGTATAGATTTGTTATTAAGAATTTTTAATTTATTTTATAATAGTTAATGATTTTCATAATGATTTATAAAATCACCTGGGAAATAGTATTAATATTTTAAGATCCTATACTTCTTTGAGGTATATCCTTTTTTACAATTATGGTTTAAATAAATTAATATGGTTATGCAAGGATCTTGGGTCTTCTAGTGGATTAGGACATTAAATAAGGGACAACAGGTCCATCTAGTTCTTGTTTCATGGTTGGTGCACAATTAGTAGTAATCGTGCACCCTAACCATGCTTTCTTGGAAAAATGTTTCATTATTTGAAAAACCCATAAAAGGTGAACGGATGAGCCATGTAAGCTTGGGTAGATCCATCCCTCACGGTCATCAGAAAATTTTTCAAACAGTGCGGGATCCCCAAGTAATGGTGTGGTATGAACCCCTTCATATATAGAGGGTGGTGCATGATTGGTGAATGGATTGGCCAACTGTGAGGCTAAACTAGGACACCATAAAGAGTGAGTTTTTACCAATTCCCACCTTGATATTTATGAACCATACACAATTTTATTCGTTATTTATTCTCTAGAAGCAAATGTGATGAACCAAATCTGCCATGACTTCCCAAGGATTAATCCCCCTAGTTTCTAAGCTACTTGGAGAACGTTTGGTTTCGAATCAAAACTCTAGGTGATTATAACACTACCTTTACATCCCTTTTTGGATTAGGGATTGTGTAGTCAGTATTCTTCTTCTGATTCACTAAAACCCTCTTTTTTCCAATGGATCTTAGGTTGGGGATTCTAAGGGTGATTGAATCCAAATAAAAGGCTAGTGATAAGCAAGTGTTCATCTTCATAATTGAGGTAGTTTGTCTACAAGTTATATCCCATAGTTTTATTGGTTGTTTATGTGTATGTTATTGTGATTTGGAGTTTTTGTGTTGTGCACATTGTTTTCCATGGTTTAAATGGTCTATTTAACCCCTCATGATACCAATGGGATGCTTTGAGGTTGATTTAATTAGGTTAATAGCTATCCATGGGGTGTGCCGCAACTTGAACATGGAAATTGAGATGAAAAGTGTAAAATTAAATTATTATAACTTAGATCCCATAATAAATGTTTTGAAAAGTTATATATGGATATGAATTGTAAACTAATGGTTATTATGTGGCTATTTAATTGGAATAAAGTTTTTTTTGAGATATCCAAAATGGGTTAACTGAATTAAATTGAGTGTGTTAAATGACTTATGGTTGTAAATGAGCTTGTATAAATGGGTAAGGCGTGAAGATTATTTATGTCTTGATTAATCCATGAATCGTGAATGTTATGTGTGTTGTTTGATTATGGTTTATCTAAAATGGTTTATATAATGAATGGATAATAAAGAAAGTGCATATGGATTGGTGGTATTTGGGTTATTTAATGATGTTATAGTTCAATGGGTTGGGTTGGATTGAGGCTCTAAAACCCACCCCTTGAATGCATGGGTTAAAGAGTCATATTAAGGCTCTAGTCCCCTATCGGTTTCATTGGATGAGACTACATGGACTGAGGCTCCAAGGTAGTGTGATGTAATTGATTTTGAAATTGTTTCTCTAGTTATATAGTGAACTTTTTTAGTTTTATTATGCATAGTGGTTGACCGACATAGGCTGTGGGTTATAAATGATTTTCCTATATTTTTTATTAAATGATGTAAATGGTTTAAGTGAACAATGTTAACTAGTTCCCCATGTAATATTTTGTTTACCTTGTTATTAATTTTAGGACTAGAATACATTATTTTTTTAGACTGGATATTTTATAGACACTGTTGATGGTGACCTACTGAGTTTTACTCACATTTTATGTGGGATGCCATTGGTTACCTGAGAATATTTTATGGTTATTGGTTAGGGAAATGGAAAAGTCCTCATTCTAGATAGATGAGTCGGGAATGGTTTGTGCATGGTTGAGGGATCTAGACTTGGAGTTAAGACCCATTTTGTGGAATTCCTCCGTTTTTATTTATTTTTTGTTTCCTTACACTTGGCACTCTATGAAATCGAATATCATATTTTCTGTTTGGCTGAGGGCTTGTACCCATTTTTTAGAAATGTTGCCAATGCATATTATTATCATTTTTGTTTCCTTTATGTATTATTATTATCTACTTTGTATAATTATGATAAATAGGGTATAATCTCCCCACACAACCTACTAGACCCTCGGTACTAGTCAACAACCTCTAGCATACAGGGAGGCACACATAAGGTCATTTGGTGTCCCGAATCGGGGCACCAGTTTAGTGGCCTTGAGATTGGGGATGTTTAAAAGTGGTATCATAGTAGGTTTTCTTTTTTATTATATTACCATTTGGGAATGGTAGAAGGGAGACTATGATTTTTTAGGCCTTGTAAATGAGCTTGTGCATATGATTAGCTAGCCCACGTACGGGGGAAAAACCAATTACCTAGGGTGGGATTGTTGTTCTCAATGTGTGTTGTTACAGTTGAATGATATTTCACCATTTTATGATGAACTTTTTGTGTGATGTGAACATTTTATGATGTTTTTATAATTTAGAAAATTGTGTGAAGTTGTTCAGGGAATCAATTTTAGGAACCAAGGGATATAGGTGGTGTGCATCATGGTAGGTACAAATGGGGAAGATGTGTGAGACATGAGGGAAAAATGAAATTATTTTCCTATGAAAATTCAGAATAAGAGGTGTTTGATAGGGATAATTCAAATGGTAATTGGAAGAAATGTGAAATAATTGTTAAATAAAAATACCTAATGAAAGATTAAAATGGGCTAAAAATCATGGTTGTGATAAGTTGTAAATATGGGAATACTCCTCAATGAGAAAGACTTATGTTCTGAAAGTGATAATGTTTAAAAGGGGTGTTTAATGAAAAGGAATGCAGTTGGGTGAGTTAGTTTTCTGATGTTGAACATGACCTATGGTAGTTATGGATAAGGGTAGTGATAGAGACAAAACTATATACGTTGGGATAGTGTATATTGAATGGGTTGTGTATGGATAGAGGAGAGCCTTATTTGGTGAAGTTGTGGATGATTTATGTTATGTGTTTTGAGATGTGTTTTTGGAATTATTGGAAGATGCCACCATGACATTGTGCACTGGCTGGGTGATAAGAGGACATCGTTATGAATTCTCCTACAGAAGTGGAGTAAGAAAACCCAGTGATCTAGGGTAACTGTGAATTGAGAATTTATTCACGAACTTTTCTAATTTTATACATATGATGGAATGAGTCCCAGGGTGGGTCATAATGAGTATGTTTAATCTAACTGGGGAGTTTCATTTGCATCACCCTATGAATTTCACTAGAGAGGGTATACCTGATAAAGGAGAGTTTTGGATATAGTCTATACAGAGTATTATTGATCACTTAGAGACTCCTATGAATAAATGATTCAAGTTGGTGGCTAACATGTTGTGAGTTTAAGAGAAACACTGGTGGGATGTTCTGGTTCAGATCCAAGAGGATGATGGTATGATATGGAAACATTTACAGGAAAATTTTATGAAACATTTATATAAGGAGACCTTGAGTCATGATAAGGCTATGGAGTTTATGAGGTTGGCCTAGGGGTCTATATTAGTGATGGATTATGCTGGCGTCTTCACTGACTAAAAAATCATTATTCCAGATTTTGTAGGGAATGAGGCGTCTATGATGAGACATTTCGAGTATGGAATTAGACATCATATTATGTCCCAAGTGAATATCTTCCACTTAAAAAGGATTGATGAAGTGGTGGATCATGCACTTATCTAAGAAGGAAATATCTAGGAGGATTCTGGTGGTGGATATGTAGCTCCCTTCATCTGACCTAGTGGTGTGGTTTCTAAAGGTAGGAAGTGCTGCTTCAAGAGTATACACTTGAGAGGTGGGGGATATAGTATTCAAAAAAGGGATGTATTCTCCAAGGTTAGTGATTGAGTTTTATACTATCAGTGCTACAGGTTGGGACACATGTCCAGCCAGTGTCCCCAACCACTAGTTGAGTACCAAATGTGTGGAAGGATGGAGCACGTGAAGAGGTTCTGTATGAACCCTAAAAATATGGGTCATGATGGGGGATCGAGGACGATATATAGTACATACGTGGGGTTTTTTGACCTATATCTGGTAGAAAACTTGAGATCTACCAGTTTTACCAGTATGGGAAATGGATGTGGAATTATAGAACATGACAATCCATATTATATGGATAATTATGCACTAAAAACACAGGATGAAGCTCAGGGTAGAGAGGAAGGTCAACTTCATGATGTTCAACCAGAACATGTAGGTGGCGAGGTTGGTCCATCAACTGTTGGAGGTATGATTCTTGTATCTTCCAGTCATTCTAGTCCTTTATTTGATATATATTCCTTGAATTATTTTATATCATCCTATTTTGTGAGTGTGTTGAGCCTTGTGGTGGAGCATATGTGCAGAGATAGGTTTATAGATACACCTTTAGGGGTGCGAGATGATGATATTTGATAATGTAGGGGATGTTCCCATATGTTTGGTGGGTACCTATTCCCACGAGGATTGTTGGTGCAAGAGATGTCAGGTTTTGATTTCATTTTGGGCATGTACTGGCTAGTTTTGTACCAAAACAATATTAGAAGTTACCTCTATAGGGCAATGTTTACATCCTCATAGAGGATTATATATGTTCAATATGGGGAATGGGATATCTGAGCTGGCTGTGTAGGGGCAGTCTATCAATAGTTGTGTAGACTCATGAACCATGTGGCATGTTTTCTGATTGATGATGGGGGAGTGGAGAAACCTTTTTCCACCCTATGGTGGGTAAGTTTTAGGATGTATTTCCTAAATACTTCTCATGGTTTCCACCTAATAGGGATTTTGAGTTCATGATAGTGTTTCTACCGGGAGCAGAACCAATTTCCATACCACCATATTTAATGACATTAGAATAACTCTAGGAACTTAAAAATAGTTGGAGGAACTAGAGAAGAATGGGTTTATTTACCCGAGTACATCACATTGGGGATCTCCAGTGTTGTTTACCAAGATGGGTGATGGATCCTTACAGTTTTGTGTCAAATATAGGAAGCTAAATCTGATGACAGATAAAAAATAGATACCATATTTCTTGAATCGATGATATTTTGTCTAGCTGAAGGGTACCTCCATGTTGTCTAAGATTGATTTAAGATTAGGATGTCAACAGATGAGGGAAATAACTTATAACATACTGTGGACTACCTTCAAAATTAGGTATGGGTTGTATGATTTTTTTTTGTGATATTGTTCTGGTTGACCATTGTACTAGTAGAATTTATAGCCCTAATGAATTCAGGAACAGTTTGTAGTTGTCTTTATTTATGAAATATTGGTGTACTCCAAAAATCATGAATATCGTGCCAAACATATTGACCTCATCCTGATTACTCTAAGAGAGAATAGACTATACGCCAAGTTATCAAAGTGTAATTTCTTGATTGAAAAGTTGCATTTATTGGGTCACATCATCCCTAAGGAAGGTGTGTCTATAGAATCAGAGAAAGTTCAATATGTTGAATCTTTGGATCATCCCAAAAATATTTTTTATATCCAATGTTTTTTGTGCTTGGTAGGATATTACTGAAGGTTCATCAAAAACATTTCCTATTTGAAAGCACAACTTTCTAGATTTACCAAGAAGAGAATCATGTTTGAGTGGTCTAATGTGTAGAGACCCAAACCTTGACATACATGGACATTACATTAAATTTTAGGAATACTTAATACATAACAAAAACCAATGCTCAAGGACCGTAATAGTTTAGTGTCTTTGGAAACTCGGAAAAATAATCTTCTAATCGTGGTGAAAGATCTTCAAAAACTCCCATAATGATCTTCCCCTTTTTGTTTCCTTACCTATAACCTTTCTTTATTTCCTGGGGAAAAAACATAAAAATGGTGAGCTCAAATGCTCAGTAAGGGAAAACATAGAGAACATAAAACAATCCATAAAAATTTGAAAGCAAAACATGAACATGAATTTTAAACATCAAAATCTTGAGCAAAGACATAAATCATGGAAGTTTGTAATAAATATATCATAATGGAACATAAACGATGATAAAATATAATGGTAATAAAACATGTAATTGTGGCAACCATTCAGCACATGTTATGATTTCCATAGTAGCCAAGGCATTGCTGCCAAGACCATCTTCGTCAACAAAGTCCCTTTCTGAATCGAGTTCACTCCTCGTTTCAGTCCTGTAACACTGAACTGGATTAACATACTGTTCCAGCCATGTCTATCTCATGAGATATAAATCTTTACCCAATCCATTGGATGGAGATATAGGTCCCACCCATCTCATAATTAAATCATTATTACTTGTGCCACAAAAATATACATACATCATTCATAATTACCCAACGAATAAAATGGGTTTCATAATCATCATACCATCATCACATAATCTATATAAAAGAAATGGATATCATTTCATAATATGAAAATTGAAACCATTTAAATAATAGAGACATTATACTTGAAACATAAACATATGAAATAATGTCATCTTAGATGGAAAATGGTTTTGATAAAACACTTGAAATGAATTCTTGAGGAAAATATCCTTTCTTCTTCAAAATCAATTTCTTTTCAAAAGACATCATGAAATTTTAAAAGAAAAATATTTTTTTGAAAATAGTCATGAAATCATTTGGAGTATGCTTCATGAAAATAACAGTTTATAAAACCGTAAAAATCTATTCGTGTCGTATAAGTTAAATAAAACATTTTTCTCGTACTTTTTCCGGAAAAGTCAAAAAAGTACCTTGTAACGTAAACAAAAGAAAGATTCCTTACATACCATGTTGTAAAAGTAAAAAATGGGTAAAATGGACTTTAAAAATACATGAAGACACTTTTATAAAACATGTACATGGATGATACCCCAGTAAATACTTACGAATAAGCAATCTCGGATAAAAATGAGATTTGCAAAATTATCCCTTACCTTGGGTCTGATATGCTTTGTACATTTCTGAAACTCTTATATAATGATTTAAATAATGTAATTGACTTACTAAAGAATCATATTCATTGTTATGATATCATATATGTTTCACTTATGACTTTATATTACCCGTTCTTTTGTAAGTTCCATGTTAATGCAACGTTTTGGGTTAAATCATTTTATTTATCGTACGTGTTTGGACTTGTTATTCTTGATATTATTACTTATATCCTGATTTACTTAATTATAGAATGTAAAACATGATTTATATATAATATATATTCAGTATATAAATATATATATAATAGATCGATTAAATGGAATGAAATACACCGTTCATGGAGACGGTAGGCCGTACGTACGCATGAACCTTGTTTTCGTTTCCTTATTGGATTGAATGAAATTAATTAGATGACATAAACATATATACACATAAATCCAGTATCATTATTATGTCATATATTTCATTATTACTTATTATATATACTTTATAATCATTCATGAATGGTTAACATGGATAATGAATCTCATCGCGTCATAGAGACGATAGTCCGTACGTATGCACGAGCGATGATATCATTCCCATGATCGTGGAATTGCATTCAAGTGTATGTATAATATTTCAGAATAAATATCACTTTGAAATAATAATATTTATTTATTTATTTAAACCATTATACCCATCCAAGTATGGTGGTGGCCAAAAACAGATTACACCACGGCGTGGAGATGGTATTCCGTACGTACGCACGCGTGGTGATTTCATTTTCCGTAGGATTGATATATGGTAAAATATGGTTGTTTCATACTTATAATAACATATCAGTATATGAGTGATAATGATTTTATTACTTCATAATGAAACAACTATAGAAGAATAAGTGGAAGAAGAAATAAAGTTGAAAGAATTGGTAACAGACATTACCTCTTCTTTGAAGCACCTCTTTGATACCTCCTCTTAGGGCACTGAAATTGGTCTTTGAAGAAGACCAGGACCTCCAGGATATTTCTAGGGAAGTGGAGAAGATAATTTGGAAGGTTTTGGCCGAGCTTGAAGGCTCAATGTGGTGTGAGGAAGAGAGGGAGGAGGTGCCGTTTTATAAGGGAGGAGAGGGGCACCTTTGGAAAGACAAAAAATATTATTTTATTATAAAGTCATATTCGGTTTTTAATAGCTCCAAATTGAGTTATTTCGAAGATAAGGTGGGGATGGGTCGAAATAATCTCATCCAATATAATTTGGACATGTTTAGGTAATTATTTTAACCTTATCATTTAGATTTACATTAAGTTAAATAATTTATCCTTTACCGTGTCTTCTTTTTTTCTTATACAATAAGGTTAAGAAACTTACTATAAAAAGCCAAACGAACCCCAATTTGTTCATTATTAATATATATAACTTTATATAAGTCATTTGGCCGAATCTTATATTTTTAGGAATAAAATAACAATTAATAATATAATATTTTTTTAAAAAACTATTTTATGTCAATTTTGACACTATTTGGTAATTAATTTTTTTTTAAAATCATAACAGAATTATTAGTTCAAAAAACGTTAATTAAATAAATATTAACATGTCATATTAACCTAAAAAATTAGTTTAATTCATAAAAAGTCTCATATTACATTTATTTGGGTATTTATAACATCAATTATTTCAATATTTCATTAATAAGATAATTACTTCATCATCATTGTGTCATAAATAAATTAAATTATTTAATGTCTAAATATTATAAATAAAATACCATTATGTATGAAATCATTTTATATTTTTAATGAATATTTATAGTCTAATTTGTCTTATGTATAACCCTATATTAAAAAATATTTACTTATTAAACTTTGATTTTAACTATTTTAACCCTTCTTTAAATAAATTAATATTAAATGTCCTAATCTAATCCAAGTGGGCCTAAATGGTCATATTATATTCCTAAGGTTGTTTTTGGTCGAATTACACTTATCCAATAGAATTAGGACATGTGTTAGGTAATAATAATATCATTTTTACCCTTAATTACCCTATTTACTTTTAACCGTGGTAAAAAAAGTAAAAAGTTACTATTCACCAAAAATTATTTTCATATCATTGAACCACATTTAACTTACTAACATCAACCGTGTCTCTCATATTTTTGAAATTCCATTCACAGAAGCAGTAAAATTAAGTTTTATTTAAATTTTCAAATTCTCCTAGGAGGTGGGTAAAAGACGGTCAAAAGTTCAATAAAATTTTTATATATCTAAAATAATTATAAAATGACTCAAATTAAGTACATTAAACTTATATAGGTATTATGTATCAATTTTGACCTAAAATAAATTTAAACAAAGTAAATAATTACTTAAATAAAAAGTCGGTTTTTAAATAGTAACCCAGTGTTTTCACTATTAATCAAAAATTGAAAGTTTTCTGAAAAATACCAAAATTTCACCATAGGCTAATTTCGATATTCTGAATCCAAAAATGAAGTCCATTTTGAAAGATAAAATTTATAAAATTTCAAAAATAGGGTATTACTATTCATAACGGCTAGTTATAATAATATTTTAATAATATATCGTTGTTTAGTAAAACCGGTTATTGCGTACAACACACGCTATCAAGGATGGTCGCGATTGCGTGTAATGCAAGCCAAGGCAGGGTTGCGTGTTTTTCAAGACTCCTTTGTTGTTTTTTTATAACAGAATCCAACCATTTTTCATTTATACATTGAATATATATATATATATACTCAATGTTGCGTAGAATGACTATTATCAAACGAACAAGAAATTGTGTGTAACATAATCAAAGAATAGTGTAGTGTATACTGCCAGCTAATACGGTGTTGCGTATATCACAAGATAATCTTATTGTAGCATAAACCACATGACATCAAATAAATTAAAAATAATACTTATCATAAAATATCGGGTTGTTACATTCTACCCCGCTTAAAATGAATTTCACCCTCGAAATTCGTCGGTGTTATACATGGTTTTCTACTTGAAAGTTTATTTAATTGAAACCCACATCGTAAAATGAAATACCAAAACGTAACTTTAAAAACTAAAGTATGAAACGTAATGGTTTCCCAAATTAACTCATCACTGGGTTTCCACGTAGGAGAATATAGGTGAAAGTATGGATATGGAAGAGAAATCTAACCATCATGTTCTGATGGAGAGTGGTAGAGAACATAGCTATGAAAACACCAACAATCACAAAGCCATAAATTTGTGATGATCTAAGGTAGAATCTGATTCATCAGATATAAGGGCACTAGGACAACATTTTTAGTTTTCATGATCATTTCTCTAAAGTTGAAGAATTTTAATTAGAATAAATACTTACTTTATTTCGATATAATCTCATCGTTGTTCGTGCCTTGAACAATTTCCACTTCATCTCTTAATAAAATGAAGTTTAATTTGTCATTCGTGAAGTGTTAGCAGATCATGTGATAGAATGATGGGTCATTCCATCTGTCTTAATCAAAAGGTTAGCAATAGTTATATATATAATCCATCTATTGTATATCGTTCCAAAAATGGACTTATACTTCATCTATCATACCACTTAATAAAATAAAACTAGTTTATACTAACCAGGGACTTCATGTAGGCCAGTGGTAGGCGACAAAGGCTAGTAGCACTTCAGTTGTGTGTTCGATTCCCACAGCCTTTTCTGACGCGATGGGATGTTGCCCGTCCTAAAGGTTGTCCTTTTTCTAAAACTACATTACTATAACATCCCATCAATAATATCAAAAAAAAGTTCTATCCTTAAACAATACTAACTTTTTTCCAACATAATCCATTCCAATATTTAGGCTTATCTAAAATACTTCGGTCCAAGCTCATAGTATAAAGAAAATGATTACTTGAAATGTCACATAACAATCACGTAAATGCCATCATTTATCCCCCATATATCATAAGATATATCTTGTTGGTCAAATTACAAACATGTGAATACCTTAATCATGTATTCTTTTGAAAAATAAAAACCCATTTAACCTTAGTGAAAACATGAATGCTGTCAAAAGTTAACTCTTTCCACATACCAAAATACAAAAAATTCTATATTCTCAAACCATGATATCACTTAGTCCTTATATCAATCATGAGCTCATGAATACAATAAAACATCTCATTATCTTCTTATCCCTTCATTATGCACATATCATCTACTTTCCAAAAATATCTGAATAACCTTCCATGGTTACCGGTACCATTCAACCTATACTTTCAAATACCTTAGGAAAAATAATAGTGTAACAATCCTTAGATGATTCTTTATTCCATAGTACCATTAACTATACAACATAACTCTTGATAAACATACAATCATTCCACTACCTTCTTAAACAACTTACTGAGCTTCAACACTTCTTTCATCTCAGATATCATTTATAGTCTCCTCATCATCATCCACATAAATACTACCCATATGACCATGCTTATTCTCTTCATGAGATTTTCACTTAGGGAATTGGTTTTCATAATGCCTGTTCATTACACATTAAAAACATCTAATCATTGTTGATGTCGTAGCAATACCATTATCCTTGTCCATGGTGTTAACTGAACCTTTTCCTTTTCATTTACTGGCTTTGTTTCCTTATTTTCCACACCCAAATCATCTTCCAGTTCCTTTGAAACAATCTCCATGATGCCTCTTCCCACATTATTTACATGAGGGAAATTGAACTTTCTTTCCTTTATGATCATCATGAAACTCCAACTTTCTTTTATTATCTGAGTTGGGAATCTTACCGAAGTTGAGATTATTGATCATATTATGATATTGATGATTAGGCATAATAAAGATGTTTGGACTTCCAAATCCCATTTCATTTGGTTGATCATGAAGAATATCATTCCATTGTCCATCATATCCTCCATTATCGTGAATCTTCCTGTTTCCATCCATTTTCTAAAACCCAAAAAGAATAGTGTGAGCGGAAAAAATCGTGCTAGGGAAAAATCATAGTAAAGGGGGAGTACCCTCAATATCTAACATCTTAGGTTAAATTCTAAGATTGTTACTTTAGTTCTAGGACTATATCCTATACATATACTTATCCTTAGGGACATCCCTAGACATACCTTAGAAATATCTCTAGGGATCTCACTAAAGTTTTTGCATCCTAGTTTCCAAAGGTTGACTAAACCTTTCCTCTGATTCAAACTATATAGACCCAAAGCTTGACATACATGGACATTACATTGCATTTGCGGAATACTTAATACATAAAAAAATCAATGCTCAAGGACCTTAATGGTTTAGTGTCTTTGGAAACTCGGAAAAATAATATTCTAATCATGGTGAAAGATCTTCAAAAACTCCCATAATGATCTTCCCCTTTTTGTTTCCTTACCTAAAACCTTTCCTTATTTCCTAGGGAAAATAAAAAATAAAAAGGGTGAGCTCAAATTCTCAATAAAGGCAAACATAGAGAACATAAAACAATCCATAAACATTTGAAAGGAAAACTTGAACATGAAATTTAAACATCAAAATCATGAGAAAAGACATAAATCGTGGACGTATGTAAGGAATATATCATAATGGAACATAAACCATGATAAAATATAATGGTAATAAAACATGTAATTGTGGAAAACATTCGGCACATGTTATGATTTACATAGTAGCCAAGGCATTGCTGCCAAGACCATCTTAGTGGACAAAGTCCCTTTCTGAATCGAGTTCACTCCTCGTTTCAGTCCTGTAACACTGAACCGGATTAACTTACCCTTCATCCATGTCTATCTCATGAGATATAAATAATTACCCAATGCATTGGAGGGAGATATAGGTCCCACCCATCTCATAATGAAATCATTCTTACTTTTTCCACAAAATATACATACATCATTCATAAAAACCCAACGAATAAGATGGGTTTCATAAACACCATACCATCATCACATAATCTATATAAAAAAAATAGATATCATTTCATAATATGAAAATTGAAACCATGTAAATCATAGTGACATTATACTTGAAACATACACATATGAAATAATGTCATCATAGATGGAAAATGGTTTTGATAAAACACTTGATTTTAATTCTTGAGGAAAATATCCTTTCTTCTTAAAAATCGATTTATTTTCAAAAAACATCATGAAAATTTAAAATAAAATGGTTTTGTTGAAAATAGTCATGAAATATTTTGGAGTATGCTTCATGAAAATAAGGATTTATAAAACCGTAAAAATCTGTTCATGCCGTATAAGTTAAAGAAAACATTCTTCTCAAACTTTTGCCGGAAAAGTCAAAAAAGTACCTTGTAACGTAAACAAAAGAAATATTCCTTACATACCATGTAGTGAAAGTCACAAATGAGTAAAAAGGAATTTAAAAATACATGAAAACTCTTTTATAAAACATGGACATGGATGATAGAAATAGCCCCAGTAAATACTTACGAATAAGCAATCTCGGATAAAAATGAGATTTTCAAAATTATCCCTTACCTTGGGTCCGATATACTACATACATTTCTGAACCTCCTATATAATGATTTAAATAATTTCGTTGACTTATTATAGAATAATATTCATTGTTATGATATAATATATGGTTCACTTATGACTTTATATTACCCGTTCTTTTGTAAGTTCCATGTTAAAGCAACGTTTTGGGTTAAATCGTTTTATTCATCGTACGTGTTTGGACTTGTTGTTCTTTATAATAATACTTATATCCTGATTTAATTAATTACAGAATTTAAAACATGATTTATATATAATATATATTCATTATATACATATATATATATATGATAGATCGATTAAATGGAATGAAATACACGGTTCATGGAGACGGTAGGCCGTACGTACGCATGAACGCTGTTTTCGTTTCCTTATTGAATTTAATGAAATTAAGTAGATGACATAAACATATATACACATAAATCCAGTATCATTATTATGTCATATATTTCATTATTACTTATTATATATACTTTATAATCATTCATGAATGGTTGACATGGAGAATGAATCTCATCGCGTCATGGAGACGGTAGTCCGTACGTACGCACGAGCGATGATATCATTCCAATGATCGTGGAATTGCATTGAAGTGTATGTATAATATTTCAGAATCAATATCACTTTTCAATAATCATATATAGTTATTTATTTAAACCATTATACCCATCCAAGTAAGGTGGTGGTCGAAAACAGATTACACCACGACGTGGAGACGGTATTCTGTACGTACGCACGCGCGGTGATTTCGTTTTCCATAAGATGGATAGATGGTGAAATTGGGTTGTTTCACACTTATAATAATATATCAGTATATTATTTATACTGATATTATTACTTTATAATGAAACAACTAAAGAAGAATAAGTGGAAGAAGAAATAAAGTTGAAAGAATCGGTAACGAACATTACCTCTTCTTTGAAGCGCCTCTTTGAGACCTCCTCTTAGGGCACTAAAATTGGTCTTTGAATATGACCAGGACCTCTAGGATGTTTCTAGGGAAGTGGAGAATAGAATTTTTCAGGGTTTGGACGATCTTGAAGGATCAAACTGGTGTGAGGAAGAGAGGCATGAGGTGCCCTTTTATAAGGGAGGAGAGGGGCACCTTTGGAAAAACTAAAAAAATTATTTTATCATAAAGTAATATGAGGTTTTTAATAGCTCAAAATTGAGTTATTTAGAATATATGGTGGGGATGGGTCGAAATAATCTCATACAATAGAATTGGACAAGTTTAGGTAATTATTTTAACCTTATCATTTATATTTACATTAAGTTAAATAATTTATCTTTTACCGTGTCTTCTTGTTTTCTTACACTATAAGGTTAAGAAACTTACTATAACAAGACAAAAGAACCACAATTTGTTTATTATTAATATATATAACCTTATCTAAGTCATTTGGACGAACCTTATATTTTTAGGAATAAAATAAAAATTAATAATATAATATTGTTTTTAAAAACTATTTTATGTGAATTTTGACAATATTTGGTAATTGATTTTTTTTGAAACTCATAACAGAATGATTAGTTCAAAAAAAGTTAATTAAATCAATACTAACATGTCATATTAAACTATAAAATTAGTTTAATTCATAAAAATTCTCATATTACATTTATTTGGGTATTTATAACATCAATTATTTCAATATTTCATTAATAAGATAATTATTGTATCATAATTATGTCCTAAATAAATTAGATTATTTAATGTCTAAATATTATAAATAAAATACCATTATGTAGGAAATCGTTTTATATTTCAAATTAATATTTATAGTCGAATTTATCTTATGTATAACCCTATATTAAAAATAATTTACTTATTAAACTTTGATTTTAACTATTTTAACCCTTCTTTAAATAAATTAATTTTAAATGTCCTAATCTAATACAAGTGGGCCGAAATGGTCATATTTTATTCCTAAGGTTTTTTATGGTTGAATTACACTTATCCAATAGAATTAGGACATGTGTTAGGGTAATAATAATATCATTTTTAACCTTAATTACCCTATTTACTTTTAACCATGGTAAAAAAGTAAAAAGTTACTATTCACCAAAAATTATTTTCACCTCATTGAACCACATTTTACTTACTAACATCAACTGTATCTCTCGTATTTTTGAAATTCCATTCACAGAAGCGGTAATATTAAGTTTTATGTAAATTTGCAAATTCTCCTACGAGGTGGGTAAAAGAGGGTCAAAAGTTCAATAAAATTTTTATATATCTAAAATTATTATAAAATGACTCCAATGAATTACATTAAACTTATATAGGTATTATGTATCAATTTTTACCTAAAATAAATTTAATCAAATTAAATAATTATTTAAATAAAAAGTCGGTTTTTAAATAGTAACCCAGTGTTTTCATTATTCATCAAAAATTGAAAGTTTTCGGAAAAATACCAAAATTTCACCATAGGCTAATTTCGATATTCTGAATCCAAAAATGAAGTCCATTTTGAAAGATAAAATTTATAAAATTTCAAAAAGTGGGTGTTACTATTCATAACGGCTAGTTCTAATAATATTTTAATAATATATCGTTGTTTAGTAAAACCCGGTATTGCGTACAACACACGCTATCGAGGAAGTTCGTGATTGCGTGTAATGCAAGACAAGTCAGGGTTGCGTGTTGTTCAAAACTACTTTGTTGTTTCATTATAACAAAATCCAACCATTTTTCATTTATACATTGAATATATATATATATATATACTCAATGTTGCGTATAATGACTATTATCAAACAAACGTGAAATTGTGTGTAACACAATCTAAGAATAGTGTTGCGTATACTGCAAGCTAATACGGTGTTTCATATAGCACAAGATAATCTTGTTGTAGCATAAAAACACATGACATCAAATAAATTAAAAAGAATACTTATCATAAAATATCGTGTTGTTACATAAGGTATGTGATAATTTCTTTTAGGAGTTAAATAATCGTTTAACAACTTCACTGATTTGGACACTACCCAATCTAGGTAAGGAGTTTACCTTGTTTTGTAATGCATTTGGTGTTGGTCATGGGGAATTGTTGAAGTAGGATGATCGAGTTGTGGTTTATTATACATGACAGTTGATGTCTCATGAACTAAAATACCCTACACTTGATCTTGAATTTTCCATAGTTGTTTATTCCTTAAAGTGTTGGATGTATTACCTATTTGGAGAGAATTTTATTTTATATACCAATCATAAGATCCTTAAGTACCTATTCTACCAGTGTGGTTTGAATCTTCAGTGGAGAAGATGGGTTGAATGCATAATATCCTTTTATTTTGAGTTAGTTTACACATTGGGTAAGGGAATTAGTTTTGTAGATTTTTTAAGTTGGAAGACTCAAAATCAGGCGGTTCAAGAATCCAATTATGAGTAGGGAATGATGGTGGTGTTCGCTGATATGCATATGTAGGTGCGGGATGGGAAATGTTAGATGACCCTTTCATCCTTGGTAGTTGATTCTACCCTTATAATACAGATCAAGGGGATGAAGTATGAGGATCCTGAGAGCTTGAATTTGAGGGAAATTCTTGAAGGTGGAGAGTCACCTTCTAATTGGACAGTTGGTGATGATGAAATACTTTGTGTTTGTGGCCATTTTTTCATTCCTAGATATATATATGATGATTTGATGTAACACCCAAACCCCTCTAGACTAGAGTCGGTGCATTACTTGTTATATTGTCATGGTTGCAAGGAATGAAAATATCGATGGAACAATCCGTTTAATAGTATTGAAGAAAATAGATACAAAGATGTAACTCAAATTATATTGGAAAAGAATACAAAATACAAAACACAACAAAAACAAAAAATTGCATCCACCGAAACTCAATAAATGATCTATTATTAATCACATATTGAAGGTAAATAATTGAAAGGAGTGAGCTCAAATTCTTTGTAAGGTTTAAAAATAGCGGAAACATGAATCAATAACAACTGAATCATAAACAATTTGACATATTAATATGGCCCGGTGAATAAATGAAAACTCACGCCATTAATTAACTGAGAAAGAAACTACATCCTTAGATTTTGTCACAGTGAATATCTAATGGATATTAATAACTGATAACGAATAAAGTGAATAATTTATAATTGGAAATCATGTATCTGGAACATGATACCATAATACCATTAAAACAGTTTAGTTCTGTGGGTAGACACCCGTCTGATTTTTTGAAGCAAACTCAAAGCGTTTGTTGTCAATTGATTTGTCTCATGAGACCTATCGATTAATTGAGGGGCAATAGAAGGCCCCGCACACTATTTAATTTCCAATTAATTCTTTATACAATGATTTAATATAAGAGAAATATACCTTTTCAATATCTGTATAGAGTAGAGAATATGAATTCATCAATATTTCCATAGTTAAAATAACTTTCTAATTATACACCATATGTAAAATGGGGTACAGTTTAGACAATAAACATATCAATGGTATAAGATTATGGATATTTTATAGAAATATAATTTCAAATTAAAATCGATATCAAATGGGTAGTAGTTACACCACAGAAGAATTATTAGATGCACAATATAAAGTTAGTCACAACAAAATAGTAGTTCAGACAAAGTTCCTTACAAAAATGTAATCGGTCAAATCATACGAAAAGATCTTAATAATGATCAAATGAATCATTTAATACCATAAATATAAAAATAATCATTTTATCATATATAAAATGGTAGTACACATATACCACATTCAAGAAATAAGTGGTGAATAATGTAAATATCATAGAATTAAAAGTGAGATGAGAAACCTCTTACCTTATGATTGAGTGTGTTCTTCTTTTGTTTTAGTGACTTGAATAATAAAATTCACCTTCATTAATTAATAATTTTAGAAACTCATATATATGTAATTGGTTTATTATAACCTTATTAGGTTCATTCATGGCCCTTTTTTATAGGTTTATGAGGTTCAATTTTATTGTTTTGGAAGCATTTGTTTCCTTGGTTTTCAGGATTCGTTTAGTTGTATTCATGAATGGAAGTTCGTTTGAAATGTGGCTAAACATCCAGAATTTATAATATATATTATTAGTGACATTAATTTCATATAAATGATATTATAATGATTCTGAGTTATATACTTGAGTATGAATCATTAGTTAAAAGTTATTGATAAACGCTTGGATTTAGCTTGTCAGTTTTGTGTACAATGAACTTGTTTTGTATTATTATTCCATATTATGAGTGTGTAGGGACTCCAGAAAATTAATGAGATGAAATAAATATATTCTAATCTTTTTCCAACATAAAAATGGTTTCATGGCCAGAATTAAAGATGGTAAGGAAAATTGGATACCTGTCGTCCTTGAATGTGATAAATTAACACATCTCAAATGGTGCTTTTATTTTTAGTATAAGAGGAGGGGGAGAGAGAGATGATGATGAAATATTCCATTACAATAATATAATTCTAGTTCATGTAAGGTAATTTAATTATCATATAATTTGGATGAGGGGAGACAAGAAAATAAGTATAAAATAACGGAACTCAAAATATGAGAAAATTGGAGAAATCTCCTCCGATAATTCGGCAGCCTGATGGCGTCACATAAAATTTAATAAAATAGTTTGATTAGATAAAGGGGGTATCTCATCACTATTAAAAAATATGGGAAGTAAGTAGAATATGTAATTAAATATCCCCACATAATCCAATTAAAAATAAAAAAGAAAACATAAAATTAAATCTTTAAGAAGAGAGAAGGGTGGTTGATTCTCTTACCTTCTAGAGTAACTCCCAAAACATTTAGGTTGGGACCTTAGGGGTTTGAGGACACCTTGGGAGGACTACTAGGGAGGTAATATCACTATAGTTTTGAGGATAATGAGTTTTTAATGAAATAAAATGAAAGGGGTGAGTGTGTATATATAGTAATTAAGAAGGTGGTTTTTATTAATTAAAAGGGACACCACATTAGTTGTTTTTTGCAAAACCATGGGCTTTCCGATGGTATTTTCCACATGGGACTCCTCATGTTATAGGTTACTATACACAAGTCAAGAAGAATTTTATATTTAATTATTACATCATTATGATGTCATTAAAATACCAAACACTCAAAACTGTATTTTTACGATTCACAAAAAATTCAAGTATTTTAAAAAAATCCCAAAAATTCACCCTAATCATTTTTCAACGTGTAGACATCAAAAAATGAACTCAATTTTTTAAAAATAATTTTTTATGTATTTTTAATTTAAATTTTAAATAAAACTAGAGTTCATTCGAAAAATAACCATTTTAAAGATATAATTAGTTCTATATCACATTGAAAAATTAATTAAGACCTCATTATCTTATTACCTTACGAAAATAAAATATTATCATTATTTACTATTTATAAGGGTCATATTACTATTCATATTACTATTTATAGCGGGTATGTTACTATTCATCAAAGAAACAAGTTGGTTTTATCAGACTCCAAATGACTTTCTGGTCACATCTCTAGATGACAATTTTTCGAAATTCAAAACATAGAAGTGGAAAATTTATATTTAATGGCTAGGTGTTGACTATATCTTAAATAACCAAGTGTTGTTTCAAAGGAACACAGTTCTTTATGAAATATAGGCTATGAATATAATATATTTAATAGAAGCATAACATATAATGTTTGGGGTGTTATATTATTCCCTCTTTCAGAAATTTTGTCCTTGAAATTTTATATATAAATCCCACCAACAACATGCGGATGGTTCTTATTCATAACATCCTTAGGTTCCCACGCCTCTTCCTCCATATTTTGGTTTCTCCAAAGAAGCTTTGCTATATGATTCGTCCACTTTCTCAATACATTTTCCCTTGTGTCAAGGATCTTGATAGGCTCTTAACATTATGAAAAATTAGGTTCTAGTTCTATTTCATCATAGGTGAGTACATGTATTGGGTCTGGAATGTATTTCTTTAACAATGACACATAGAATACATCATGGACTTTGGAGACACTTGGCAGCATTGCCAAATAGTAAGCTACAGCTCTGATTCTTTCCAGAAATTCAAATGGTCCGATGTACCTGGGGCTTAGTTTCCCTTTCTTACCAAAACATAAGACACCCTTCCATGTACATACTTTAAGAAAGACATGATCTCCCCCTTGGAATTCCAAATCCTTTCTCTAGTTGTCAGCATAACTCTTTTTCCAACATTGGGCTACTTTAATATGGTCTTGGATTGTCTTCACCTTTATCTTGGTCTCTTCAATAAGTTCTAGGACTATAAGTTTCCTTTCACCAACTTAGTCCCAACAAGTTGGAGTTCGATATCTTTTTCCATATAATGCTTCATATAGAGCCATTTGAATACTAGAATGGAAACTATTGTTGTATGAAAATTCAACCAATGGAATGTATTGATCCCATATATCTTGTAAGTGAAGAGAGCATGACCTCAGTATGTTTTTTATAGTTTGAATAGTCCTTTTATACTGTCTATCAGTTCAGGGGGTGATAAGAAGTACTCATACGAAGATTAGTATTCAAAGACATTTGAAGAATTTTCTAGAATTTTGATGTAAACTGCAGATCTCTATCAGACACAATCGATATAGGTTCACCATGAAGTCTTATAACATCATTAATAAAAATTCTTTAAAGGATCTCATGTGGTAAATCCTCTCTTATAGGAACGAAATGTGCTGATTTTGTGATACGATCAATAATTACCTATATTGCATCATTCTTTCTAGGTGTCCTCGGTAGTAAGGTGAAAAAATCCATCGTAATTTTATCCCACATCCACATAGAAATAAATAGAGGTTTCATCACTCCTATGGGATGTTGTATCTCTGCCTTCACTTTTTGAAAAACTAGACACCTTGACACGTAGTCAAAAATTTCCTGCTTCATATTATCCCACAAAAAATATTTTTTCAGATCTCTATACATAATTGTGCTACCCAGATGTATAGAGAAATTTTAGCTCAGGTACTGATGGAAAGCAAAACCTCTTCCCAAACATCATAACTCCATCCTCATACAAGAAGTCTTCCAACCTACCATCCTTAATAGCAATAATTTTCTTGTGTATATTTTCATAATCAGATTGAGATCTTCTTATCTTCTCTAGTAAATATGGTATAGAAATCATTTGAAAGAGGAAATATGTTTCCCCTTCCATAACAATTCCCATATCCTTCTTTAGTATATCCATAAATATAGGATCTATATCAATCCTCATTTGATTCATAAGTCCATGATCATTCCTTCTTAATGCATCTACCACCTTATTTGTCTTTCTTGGGCGGTAGTGTATTGAGAAATTGTAATCTTTGGGTAACTCGAGCCATATTCTTTTCTTAATGTTGAGTTCTTTTTGTGTGAAAATTTATTTCAAACTCTTGTGATCTGTGTATTTATCACATTTTTTACCATAAATATAACATCTCCATATCTTCATAGTAATTATTATAGCTTCTAACTCAGGACCATGTGTTGGATAATTTTTCTCATGAGTCTTCAACTACCATGATTCATAAGAAACAACATTACCATTTTTCATAACGACTCAACCCAACCCATTCTTTTATGCATCACTATATATTAAAAATCCATCACTACCAAATGGAAGAGTCAAAATTGGAGCATTGAAAAATATTCTTTTCAATTATTCGATTTATTCGGTACATTGTTTTTTCCACACAAACATAACTCCTTTACGTGTGATCTTGGTTAGTGGGTTATCCAGTCGGGAAAATTTTGAATGAAACACCGATAGTAACCTAATATGCCAATAATATTATGTACCTCAACTATGTTTGTTGGCATGGCCTGATCTTGGATTGACTTTTTCTTTGAAGGATCAACTAGGATTCCATCCTTAGAGAAAATATGGCTTAGAAAAGAAATTGATTGAAACCAGAATTCTCACTTTCTAAACTCCCCATATAATTCATATCTTCTAAGAGTTTTCAGAGTAATCTGAAAGTGAGCCTCTTGATATTCATAGATTTTTTAGTATACCAGGATATCATCGATGAATACCACAACAAAGGTATCGTGATATTCCTTGAAAACTCTATTCATTAAATCCATGAAAATAGAGGGTTCATTATTCATTCCAAAAGGAATCACTGTAAACTCGTAATTCCCATACCTGGATCAAAATGTTTTCGTAGGAATATCTTCCTTCCTCACATGAAAATGATGATATCCGGATCGAAGTTAAAACTTCTAAAATTATTGAGCTCTATGGAGTTGATAAAATAAATCATCAATATGAGGCATATGATACTTATTCTTTATTATAATAGCATTTATTTCCCATTAATCAATGCATATCCTCATGGATCCATCTTTTTTTTCACAAACAAGACCGGGGCTCCCCATGGAGAAACATTGGGCTGAATATATACTTTGTCACTCAAATCTTCTAGTTGTTTCTTTAGATCCACTAACTCCACTGTGGCCATTATATACGGGGTCTTTGATATAGGTCTTTCACTGTGAATTGAGTCAATGGAAAACACAATTTCCTAATCTGGAGGATGTCCAGGTAAATCCTCTGGAAACACATCAATGTATTATCGCACTACATGTACATCCTCAATTTTAATATTTCTTTCCCCATCAATAGATATTGGGTTCTCTTCCTCTCCATGAATTGAATTCAATAGAGCTACCAGGGGTGGGTCAAGATAAGAATCAGATGGCAAGGTCTATCCTCTAAAGATAATAGATTCTACATCATTTTCAAAAATTGTAACTTCCTTTTTCTTTCAATAAATCTATGCATCATAGTTTGAAATCCAATTCATACCAAGAATTATATCAAATTCAGACATTGGTATGATGATAAGGTTAGAGACAAATGAATTTTTATGTGTCAATAGGGGGACAAGTGGAAATTCCTTTGTTACAATAGTTCATCCCCTAGGAGTTTTGACTGATAACTCAATTATTAAATCAAATTGGACATGTCGAATTTTCTCAGTAAACTGGGAAGATATAAATTAATGTGATGATCCAAAAATCAAATAAAGTGTTGTCTATGTTTGTGGAAGAAATTAAAGTACCTTCCACCACATTATTTTGAACTTCAACTTCCGTGGTTGTAATCGCATAAGCTCTCCCTTTCTCTCTTCGCCTTTTCGGAGGCCTGCATTCTTGGTTCTTAAGACACTCATTTTCATAGTGTCCCATATCTCAAAAATTATAGCATTGAAAATCATCAATTTGTTTCCTACCCTTTCATTCATGAGATAGATGACCCTTTTCTCCACACTTATAGCAGACTCCCATGCATTTCACGCATTTCCTGAGATGATTCATTCCCCATTTCTCACATAATGGGAATTTCTGTGTTCCCTTATTCTTATTTGGTGCATCACCTTTACCTTGGTTATCAGAGTAATAATTTTTATCTTGGTTTCCATTGAAAAATTTTGATCTAGAAAATTCATTCTCTGTTTTGGTGGAATTCGAGACAATTTCATCATATGATGAAAATGTTTGAGAATCTAGTTCCCTTTAAAGAATTGGCTTAATACCTTCAAAGAAATTATCAATCTTGTTTACTGAGTCACATACGTAATCTATGGAATACCTGGTTATCCTTGTGAAGGTAGCCTCGTACTCTGCAATACTGTCTTCTTCCCTTTTCTTTAAGCCAATGAATTTCTTCTTCATTTCGGTTCGTTTCTCATGAGGGAAATATTTTTCGAAGAATATTTCCTTAAAAGTCCTCCATTCCATATCTTCTATTTCTTATTCCTCTGTGGTATTCTGAATCAAGTAACACTATTGATCAACGTCTCCCTTGAGACAATATACTTCCAGTACTACCATTTCATTTCCATTGCATCATAATACCATGAATATATTTTCAAGGGACATGATCCATAGCTTAGCAACCACGGGATTAGTAGTCCCACTGAATGATGGGGGATTCTTCCACATGAAACGATCCAACACAGATGTGGAATGGTTATTTGTTACAACTTGAGTATGTTTTCCTAATATGGTTATGATATGATCTGCTCCAGCATGGACTTTGTTGACTTGCTCAGTGGGGAGATCCCAACATTTCCCATGAGTATGTATTACCCTTTTACCATTATACATCATTTCTAAATAATGGCACACACTAGATTAGGGTATGAATCATAATGTATAATATTAACATAACAAAATACTTAACATAAATTGAGATCCTACACATAGCTAATCCCATAATCAGAAAAATGGTTTCTTTGAGGAATAATTTACATTTCAATCCTTCATAATGGCTTGTAAGGAATATATGAATTATCCTAAGAATATACCCTGGGATTTTCATAACCAAGAGTTAAGTAAGGCCCGTTTCCGTGGACCAGGATACCACGGGTCATGCCCGAAACTCCTTGTTGGATATTTCACTCACAGGTACATTTGTTCCAGAACCACCTCTACCTGCTCGTATCCAGAAAGGGATGTATTTTTTAGAAAGATTCAGATGATCTATTCCTTACCAATATACAAGGATATTCTTGTACGTTCACCCTCAAATACTAACTTATGTCTTTGTTCCCTTCTATACATTTCCTACTCTAGTTTCTATGTTTGCTACTAAACTTCCTCTAATACCAACTATAACACCCTGACCCCTCTAGACTAGGTTCGGTAAAATACTTATTATATTGGAATGGTTATAAGGAATAAAAATACAAAAGGAAAAATAATTTTAGTGGTCTTTAATAAACAATATATATAGATGTAACTCAAATTACATTGTAAAAGGTTACAAAATACAAAACATAACAAAAACTAAAAACTGCATCCACAAAAACTCATTAAATGATCTTCCCTTCAACACCTATTGAAGGTAAACAATTGAAAGGGGTGAGCTTAAATGCTTAGTAAGGGTTATAAAAAATGGAAGAACGAATCAATAATAACTGAATCATAAACAATTTGACATATCAATATGGCATGATGAATAAATGAAAACTCACGCCATTAATAAACTGAGAAAGGAACTGCACCCATAGATTTTTTTCATTGTGAATATCTCATGGATAGTAATAACTGATAATGAAAACAGATAATTCTTTCTACTTGTACATCATATATCTAGAACATGATACCATTATACCATTAAAATGGTTTAGTTTTGTGGGTAGAAACCCATTTGAATTTTGGAAACAAACTCGAAGAGTTTGTCATCTAATGATTTGACTCATGAGACCTGTCGATGCATTGAGGGGCTATAGAAGGCCCCAACCACCACTTAATGTTAAAATAATTCTTTATAAATTTATTTAATACAAGATCAATATGCCTTTTAAATATCCTTATAGAGTAGATAATAAATATTTCTCAATATTTCTATAGTTAAAATAACATTCCAATTATACAACATATGTAAAATGTTATACGGTTTAGAAAATAAACATAAACATTATATGAGATTATAGATATTTAATAGAAATATAATTTCAAATGAAAATTGATCTAAAATGTAGTGTAGGTACACCACATAAGTATTATTAGGTGCACAATACAAAGTTAGTCACAACAAAATGGCAGTTGAGACAAAGTCCCTTACCACAATGTAATCGATGGAATCATATGACCATAAAATAAAAACCATCAAATGAATCATTTAATACCATGAATATAAAGATAATAATGTTATTATATATCAAATGGCAGTACACATATACCACATGAAATAAATAAGTGGTGAACAATGGAAATATCATAGAATTAAAAGTGAGATGAGAAACCCCTTACCTTATGCTCGAGTGTGTTCTTTGTTTGATTTAATGACATGAATAATAAAATTTAGGTTCATTAATTAGTAATTAAAAAACCTCTAATACATTTAATTGGTTTAGTATAACCTTATTAGGTTCATTCGAGGCTCTTTTTTTAGTTTAAGAGGTTCAATATAATTGTTTTGGAAGCATTTTCTTCCTTGGTTTTCATGATTCGTTTACTTGTATTCATGAATAGAAGTTCGTTTGAAATGTGGTCAAACATCCAGAATTGTTAATATATATTATTAGTGACATTAAAAAGATATAAATGATCTTATAATGATTCTGGGTTATATACTTGAGGATTAATCATTAGTTAAAAGTTATTGATAAAGGCTTGGATTTATCTTGGAAGTTTTGTGTACAATAAACATGTTTTGTATTATTATTCCATGTTATGAGTGTGTAGAGATTCCAGAATATTAATGATATGAAATACATATATTATGATCTAGTTCAACCATAAAAATGGTTTCATGACCATAATTAAATATGGTAACAAAAATTGAGAACCCTTCTCCCTTGAATGCGATAAATTAACACATCTCAGATGATGTTTTTATTTTTAGTATAAGAGGAGGGGGAAAGAGTGATGATGAAGAAGTACTCCATTAGAATATTATAATTCCAGTTCATGTACGGTTCTAGAATTATCATAGAATTTGGATGAGGGGAGACGAGGAAATATTTATAAAATAAAGGAACTCAAAATAAGAGACAAATTGAGAAACACTACTGGAAAATGGGTCCACACCCACGGTTTTATGCTAAAACGTCGGTATATGTCCCCACTATACCGACATTTTCCCAAATCATTGGGTTTAGAGATTGTATAGGGACATATACCCACGTTTTTCCAAAACCGTGGGTATAGGTCCCCTATACCAACTGTTCTTGGAAAACCCGTGGGTATAGGTTTTTTTGAAGACCTATACCCATAGTTTCGAAAAAACCATTGGTATAGGTGTGGTTTTAATAGACCTATACCCATAGTTTTTAAAAATTGTGGTTATAGAAGGTATTTTTTTCAAAGGCCTACACCCAAATGTTTTCAAAACCGTGGGTATATCTTTCCCACATTATAGAGGGAACAAAAAATTCCACGAGATAGAAAAACATTTTGGTGGGAAGATGATTTTGAATAATATAATTATAAGGATAGAAATATTAGATCGCATAAATTCATTAGGTTGTCTGGTTTAAATATTCAAGTTTTATATGGAATTGCAGAGATCGAATCCCACTAATTTATTTTTTTCAAATATGCGAGTAATATTCATATAAGTAAAGAGAAATATATATATATAAACGAATAAAATTCTTAGGTTTGTTGGTCAGTTCGTATACGCCTTCTGCATAGGTCGCGTGTTCGAAACCCACGGTTCCTCTTTTTTAAGATTATCAGAGTTATATTAATATATTAAAAAAAGTATCTATATATACCAATATCATCATTGGCTCGATTGGTCAGTCATGTGTGCATGTTGCGCATGGTGCGAGTTTGAATCCACACAGGGGCCAGTTTTTTATCATTTTTACCTACGATTTGAAAACCTTAAAAAGGGTCTTATGCCACGCTGGGCCATGTTGTTCAGTTACTGTGCCCACGGTTTAGTAAACTGTGGGTTTAGGTCAAGACCTCTATTGCGATGCCTTTCCATCCCATGGTTTCCAAAACCGTGGGTATAGCCTATACCCACGGTTTTGGGGGCTATACCCATGGTTTTGGGGGCTATACCCATGGTTTTGAACTGTGGGTATATGCCATTTTTTTAGTAGTGAAATCTCTTACGAAAATTCGGATGCCTGACGACGTCACATAAAATTTAAGAAAATTGTTTGATGAGAGATAGGGGGTATATCATCACTCATACATAATATGGGATGTTAGGGGAATATGGAATGAAATATCCCCACATAATCCAATTGAAAATAAAATATAAATCATAAAATGAAAAATTTAAGAAAAGAGAAGGGTGGTTGAATCTCTTACCTTGTAGAGTAACTCAGAAAACATGAAGGTTGGGACCTTGGGAGTTTGAGGACACCTAAGGAGGACTCCTAGAGAGGTAGAAACATCAGAGGTTTGAGTATAATGAGTTTTTAATGAATGAAAACGAAGGGGGTGAGTGGGTATTTATAGTAATTATGAGGGAGTTTTTTATTAATTAAAAGAGACACCTCATTAGTTTGTTTTTTTGCAAAACCATGGGCTTGTTGATGGTATTTTCCCATGGTATTTTCTACTTGGGACACCTCATGTCATAATTTACTATAAAAAAGTGTAGAATATTTTTATATTTAATTATTACATCATTATGATGTCATTAAACATCAGAAAACTCAAAACTATATTTTTTACTATTCATGAAAAAATCAAGTATTTTAGAAACATCCCAAAAATTCACCCTAACCATTTTTTAACGTGTAGAATTAAAAAATGAACTCCATTTTTTGAAACTCATTTTCTATGTATTTTTAATTTAATTTTTATGTAAAATTATAGTTAATTCTAAAAATAACCATTTTAAATATATAATTAATTCTATATCACATTGAAAAATTAATAATGATCTCATTATCTTATTAAAATAAGAAAATAAAATATTATCATTATTTAATATTGATATGGGTCATATTACTATTCATATTACTATTCATTGGGGTATGTTACTATTCATCAAAAATTCAAGTTGGTTCTATCATGCTCCAAATTACTTACTTGTCATAACCCTAGATGACCATTTTTTGAAATTCAAAACATAGAAGTGGAAAATTTATGTTCAATGGCTAGGTTTTGACTATCTATTAAATAACCAAGTGTTGTTTTAAAGGAACACAATGATTTATGAAATATAGTCTACGAATAGAATGTATTTAAGAGAAGCATATCATAAAATGTTTTGGGGTGTTATATTTGATGTGCAAGTTTCAGGAATCAAAGTGGGAAGTGTATCCTGGTTTGACCAAAATATATCATGATCTTCATCGATGGTATTAGCGGCCAGGGATAAAGGAATATGTTGAAGGTTTTTTTATTTGATTCTACACATGTCAAAAGGTGAAGGCTGAGCATTGACGAACAAGTAGTTTCTTACAGCCTTTTCCGATTCTAAAATTGAAATGGGATGCTGTGAGATTTGATTTTGTGGTGGGTATTACGAGGATGTCTCAGAAGAATGACAAGATCTTGGTAGTTGTGTAATAGTTGTCCAAGGTGGTAAATTTATTACTGATTTAGGAGACCTTCACTGTTGACCAATTGAGAGAGTTGTATGTTTTTGGGATAGTGCGGTTTCATGGGGTTCCACATATTATAGATTCATATCATGATCCACATTTTATTTTTCACTTCTAGAAGGGGTTGTAGAGGTTTTTGGTACCCAAGTGTTTTTGAGTACAACTTTCCACTTCTAGAAAGATGAAAAATCAGAGCATACTATTCAGGTGTTAGTGGAAATATTGAGGACTTGTGTCCTTGGTTTTGGTGGATTATGGGAGAATGAATTGGAACTTATTGAGTTATCCTATAATAACATTTAACGGGATATGATTCAAATGGAACTGTATGAGGTTCTCTATGGTATACTATGTAGATCTATGTTTTGTTGGATGGAGGTAGAAGAATCATAGTTGTTGGGACCAAGTCTCATGTAGGAGATTCCATCATAGGTTTAATTGATTCATAAATGTATGGTTATGGCTTAGAGTAGGTAGAAGTAATATGAGAATCAACACCATAGACCTATTGAGTTTATGGTGGGTGACCAAGTGTTTCTTTGAGTGTCACTGATGTTGGGTCGCCATCATATTGGGAATAAGTGAATGTTAGAGCCCGGGTACATGGGTTCGTTTCTGATAGTGTAGAGGATCGGACCAGTGGCATACCAATTTGATCTTCCAAAGGGGTATAGTGGTATGAATTATTTTTTTCATGTGTCACAGCTTCGATAGTATCAAACTGACTCATCTCATGTGATTAATGTGGAATATGCTGATCTTTAGGTGGATGCATCTTTTGTGGAGAATCCATTTCGTATTGTGGATTGTAGTGAGAAATTATTACAATGAAAGATTTTGTCATTGGTTTGAGTGTTATAGTATCATAGAAATGTTTAAGAAGAAACTCGGGAGAGGGAGATGAATATATGGCCCCAATGGATTGATCTCTTTTCCTTTGAGGCACAGTGATTCTTGGGAATGTATCTTGAAGATGAGCCATTTTAAGGTGGGGAATTTGTAATATCTCGAACTTCATTTAGGTATGTCCTTCATTAAAATTCTAGTATAAATACCTTAATATGGTTAAAGAAATGTTTTCCGAGTCTATGTGGAGGCTTGAGGGTGTTTTGGGGGTTTGGGACATGAAAGAAAGGAGAACAGGTCCATCCAATGCAGGTTTCATGGTTGGCGCATGGTTAGTAGTAACATTTCTCCCTAACCATTATTTCCTGGAGAAAGGGTGAAAAGTTTGAAGAAACTGTGAAAGGTGGAAGGACAAAACAAGTGGGATTGGATAGAGCCATCCTACAAGGTCATCACATGGTTTTTCAAACTATGTTGGATCCCCATGTTATCTTTTGAACTAACCCCCTTATTAGATAGAGTGTAGGAAACAATTGGGGCATGGTTTGGCCAACTGTCTGGATAGACAATGTTCCCCTTAAAAGTCAGTTTTCACAATTCCCCCCTTAGGATTTATGAACCATTACTTAATTTTCTTCCTCATTTCCTCTCCAGAAGCAAGTGTGATTAACCAAATCCCACAAGACTTACCAAGGATTGATCTACCCGATTTCAAAGATATTTAGAGAACCATAGGTTGTTAATTGAAGATCCAGGTGAGTATAACCCTCCCCTTACTTCTATTATTCGATTTAGGTCTTGTGTAGGAACTCTTATTCATTTAAATACCTAAAATCCTCTTTTCTAGTAGATCTTATATTGGGGATTCAAAGGGTGTTTGAATCTAAAGAAAATTCTAGGTTTAAGTGAGTTTTTCTTTCAGAATTGAGGTAGTTGTTCTACAAGATATATCTCATAGTCTTGTTGGTAATCTAAGTGTATGTGGTTGTGCTTTGGTGTTTTTGTGTTTCCCACATATTTTTTCATGGAAGATATGATAACCTGATTGGTTAAATGTTCAATTGAACCCCTCGTGATCCCATTGTAATGCCTTGATATTGATTTGAATGGGTTAAGGGCTACCCATGGGGTGTTCCACTTCATGAACACGGAAATTGAAATGAAAAGTGTAAAATTTAATTATTATGACAAGGATCTCATAAAAAATGTGTTGACATGTTATCTTGGGTTAGGAATTGGAAACTAATGGTGATTCTGTGGTTCTTAAATTGGTATAAAGTTTTATTTTAGATATCATGAATCAGTTAAATGAATTCATGTGAGTGTTTTAAATGACTTATGGTTGTAAATGAGATTGTGTAAATGGTTAAGGCATGTAGATGATTTATGTATTGATTAAGCCACGAATCATGAAGGTTATGTATATATTTTTTATTATGGTTTATCTAAATGGTTGATGTGATGAATGGTTAATAAACCATGTGTGAATGGATTAGTGGTATGTGGGGTATTGACTGTTGTTCTATGCCCACGGTTCAGGTTGGAATGAGGCTCTAAACCCCACCCTTATAATGAATGGGTTAGGGAGTCAGACAGAGTCTCTATGCCCCAAACAGTTTCATTCAATGAGATTACATGTAATGAGGATCCAAGGTAGTGTAATGTAATTGATTCTGAAATGTCTTCCCTAGTGAAATAAGTAACTTGTTTTATTTTCTTATGCTTAGTGGTTGACCGACCTAAGCCGTGGGTTATAAACAATTTGTGTAGATTTTGGATTAAATGATATAAATAGTTTAAGTGAACATTTTTAACTAATGTCCTAATTTATCTTTTCTTTCGCTTATTATTCACATTATTACATGCATACACTATCTGTTTAGACTACATATTTGGTAGACACAATTGGTGTTGTCTTTCTGAGTTTTACTCACACTCTACATGAGCTTCTACTGGGTACCCAAGAATATTTCATGGTTGCAGTTCAGGACAAGGGAAAAGGCTCCATGATAGATGGTTGAGTTGAGTGCGAGTGGTGTATGGATGAATGAGTCAAACATAGAGTCATGAACCATTTGGGGAATTCATCCGTTTTCTTTATTTTGGGGTTTTCTTAAAATTGAAACTGTATAATATGACATAGCATATTTACTATTTGGTTGTGGGCTTGTACCCAGTTTATATATATAATGTTGGTGATTCATATCATTGGATATTTTGTTTCCTTTATGTATTATTGTTATCTATTTTGGATCAATATAATAAAGAGTTTATAGTATCCCCATATGACCTAATAGACCCTTTCTTCTAGTCAACAACCTCTGGAATATGGGGAAACATGCTTGAGGTCATGCGGCGACCTGAATCAGGGAACCAGTTTAGTGGCCTTCAGGTTGGAGACATTAAAAATTGGTATCAATGAAGGTTTTATTTTCTATTTTATAACTATTTTGGAATGGTAGATGGGATATTAAGATGTGTAAGGCCTTGTAAATGACCTTTTTCATTGGAGTATCTAACCGATGTACAGGGAAAACCCAAGTACCCAGGGTGGGATTTCTATTGATGATGCATGTTGTTATAGTTGAATGATATTTTACCATTGGGTGATGAACTTATTATGTGATGTGACTATTTTATGTTATGTTTCCCATGTCCAAAATGGTACAAATTTGTGCAGTAACAGATCATTTTAGAAACCTGGGGATATATGTGGAATACATCATGGTATAAACATATGGTGAAGATGTGTGAGACATGAGGGACAAAGTGCATTTATTTTACTTTGAAAATTCAAACGAAGTGGTGTTTAATAAGGATAATTCAAATGGGAAGTGGAAGACATGTGAAAGAATTGTTAAAGAAAAGTTCCTAATGAAAGATTAAAATTGGTTAAAAATATTCGTTATGATAAGTTATAAATATCAAAATATTCCTCAAAGAGAATGATTTACATTGTTAAAGAGAGAACAATTAAAAAGTGTGTTTAATGAAATAGTGTGTAGTTGTGTGAGTTATTGTACCCCATGTTGACCATTAGTCATGGTAGGGATCACTAAGGGTATTGATAGAGACACAAATATATATGTTGGGATAGTGTATGTGGAATAGTTTGTGTATGGCTAGTGGAGAGCCTTATTTTGGAAACTGTGGACTTTTTTTGTTATGGGTTTTGAGATGTGTGTTTGGAATTGTAGGAAGACGCCACCATGATTCCATACACCAGTGGGGAGATAAGATGATATCGCTAATAATGACACTCCATAAGTGGAGAAAGAAAACTAGATGATCCAATGTAATAGGGTAGTGGAGGAGTTCTATGAGTACATCCCCCATTTTATACCGATGATGGAACGTGACCTAGGGTGGGTCGGGCCGAGTATGTTTGAGTGGACTAGAGAATTTTAGCTAGATCACCCTACAACTTCCACTGGTTAGGGTGGACCTGATGGAACCGAGGTATGGATAGATTTCATATATAAGATTCTTGATCACGTAAAGGATCTTATGAATAATAGAGTCAATTTGGTGGATTACATGTTATGAGTTTAGGAGAAGCACTGGTGAAATGTTATGGTTCAGACCTAGTTGCCTGACTGTATGATTTGGAATGATTTTTAAGAAAAGTTTCTAGAACATTTATATCTATATACCTTGAGGCAGGAGAAGGTTGTGGCATTTATGAGGTTGACCTAGGGGTCTATGTTAGTGATGGATTATGCTAGACACATCATCGAATTGAAACACTATTCTATCTTTGAAATGGGATGGGACATCTATGGAGAGACATTTCTAGGATGGAATTAGACATGAGATAAAGTCCTAAGTGAATATATTATGTTTAAAATGGTTTACTAAAGTGGTGGATCATGCCCTTATATTAGAAGAGAATCTCAAGGAGGCTTCTAGTGGTGGATATGTAGATACATTTAGGTAACCTAGTGGTGTGGTTTATGAAGGTAGGAAGCACCTCTTAGAGATTTTACACCACTTTAGTGGGGGGGAAGTAGTGAAAAAAGGGAAGTAGCCTCTCAGGGGAATGATCGAGTTTTCTATTATCAGTGTAGTAGGAAGGGACACATATGTGGTCAATGTTCCCAACCACTAATTGAGTGATGAGTGTGTAGAAGGTTGTGGAATGTGCAGAGTGTCTATAAGAACACTCAACAAATGGGTACTGATGGGGGATTGAGGTTGATGTAGAGTGATGGCAGGGGGCCAGTTACCCCATACCAGGTAGATAGTTAGAGTTATATTTGTCGTATTGGGTGGGGTAATGGATTTTTTATTCAAGTATGGTAGAATGAATACTAAATTGATAATGAATCACTAGGAACTCCGGTCTATGATTAGGGTATAGGGGAAGGTCGACATCATGTATTTCAACTTGTACTTCGAGGTGGTGAGGCATGGCTATCGACCATTTAAAGAATGGTTCTTATAGCTTTCATGATTACTAGTGCTTTATTTGATACAAGTTCATTGCATTATTTTATATCTTCCCAATGTTGGGTCCAGCATTGAAGAATCGGTGTAGAGTTATATTGATTGAAACACCATTAGGGGTGTGAGAATAAGATATACAATAATGTAAGGGTTGTTCCCTTAATGTTGGTGGGTACAAATTTATGTGGGACTTATTGGTGCTAGAGATTTCATGTTTTGATCTAATTTTTGGAATGAATTGTCTAGTGTCATACCAGACCCATGTTGGATATTAACACCATAGGGAAAATTTTTAATCCTCATAGGGGAGTACATATGTTCACTGTTGATAATGGAATATCTGATTAGGCTGTGAAATGCTAGTCTGTGAGCTATTGGGTAAACTCACAGACCACGTGTCTTGTCTCTTATAGGTTGATGGGGGGTGTAGAGAACTTATTTTCCCTCTATGGTGGGTTAGTTTTAGGATGTGTTTCCGGAATACTTTTTGGGGACACCGCCTAAGATGGATTTGGAGTTCACGATAGAGTTACCATTAAGAGAATAACTGATTTCCATACCAACATATTGAATGAAATCAGAAAAACTATAGGAACATAAAACTCATTTAAGGGAACTATAGAATAAGGGGTATATTATTCTAGGTACATCATATTGGGGATATATAGTTTTGTTTTCCATGAAGGGTGATGGATCCTTGTAGTTTTGTTTCGATTATATGAAGCTGATTTAGATAAAAAATTAAGAACAAATACCATATTCTTAAAATCAATGATATTTTTGACAATCTGATGGGTAATTCAGGAGAAGGTATGTCTTTTTTTTTGTTTTTTGTGATGTCGTTCGGGTTCAAATCACACTAGAATTATTTATGGACCAAATGAACCAAATCATTTAATCGTATCTAGATCAGTTTGAATTCGTCTTTGTTGATGACATCTTGTTGTACTATAATACTCATAATGATCATTCAAAATATCTTAACATCTTCCTGAGTAAACTAATAGTGAGAAAGATATCGAAAAAGAAATCCATGTTTCATTTATATATTGAAAAGGTTAATATCTTGAGTAACATAATCATTGAGAAAGGTTTTCCTATGGACCCGAAGAAAGTGCATGCCACTGTATCTTGGGAGCATCCCAAGAATACTTTTGAAATCCAATTTTTTAGGTTTTGGAAGGATATTGGTGAAGGTTCATCTAAGACTTTTAACATTTAGAAACACCACTTTCTATCTTGACCAGGAAGGTCATAAAGTTTGAGTGGTCTAGGGAATGTGATAATACCTTATAGGAGTTAAATAATAGGCTAACAACTGCACCGATTTTGATCCTACTCAAGCTGGTTAAAGAGTTTACCATATTTTTTGATGCATATGGTGTTGGTTTTGGGTATGTGTTGATGAAAAATGAACTATTTGTGGATTATGGGTCCCATTAGTTGAGTCCTCGTGAATGAAATTACCCAAAGTATGATCTTGAATTAGCTGTGATGGTTTATTCCTTAATGTGTTGGGGAAATTACCTATTGGGAGAGCCGTTTATTGTATATACCAATCATAAGATCTTTAAGTACATATTCTCCTAGTGTGATTTGAAAATATAGTAGTAGATATGAGTTTAATACATATATTCCTTTTATTTTGATATGGTTAACACACTATGGAAGGGAAATAGTATCATAGATTCTTTGAGTTGGAAGACTCAAAATCCAATTGTTCATGAATCTAGTCCTGAGTGAATAATAATGGTGTTGTTTTCTGAGATGCATATTGAGGTGTAGGATAGGAAATGGAAGAAGAGCCTTTCATCCTTCACAATTGATCCCACCATTCTGATTCAGATCAAGGAGACTCTATATGAGGATACTAAGTGCTTGGATTTGTCGGAAGTCATGAAGGTGGGAAGCAAATTCTGATTGGACTATTGGTGATGATGAATGTTTTTGGGTTTGTGGTTGCGTTGTCATCCATACATGTGTGAGGGAAGAGTTGATGCATGAGTTTCATGTATTTAATTAGGTGGTGCATCCTGGTTTGACCAAATTATTTCATGATCTCTGTAGAAAGTATTGGTGGCCAGGGGTGAAGATACATTTTATAGATTTTGTGATGCGATGCTACATCTGTCAATAGGTAAAGGCTGAGCATCAGTGTCTAGGTGGTTTTTTACTGCCTTTTCCCATTCCATAACTTAAATGAGATGATGTGATTATGGATTTTGTGGTGGTTCATCCAATTACACCTCATAAGAATGATGTGATCTAGGTAGTTGTGGATCGGTTGTCCAAGGGGGTATATTTATTACTGATTTGAGAGACCTTCCCCACTGACTAGTTGGAAGAGTTATATGTTCAGGAGATAATGTAGTTGCACTGGGACACATAGACTATAGTTTTGGATCATGATCTACATTTTACATTGCACTTGTTGAAGGGGTTTTAGAAGGCATTTGGTACCAAAGTACTTTTTTACTATGGCTTTCCACCCATAGATTGTTTGGAAGTTGGAACATATTATTCATGTTATAGAGGAAATATTGAGGGCTTATGTCTCAAATTTTGGTGGATCATAGGAGATGCATTTTTCACTTATAGAGTTCGTCTATAACATCATTTACCATGCAATAATTCAGATGGAGCCATATGAGGTGCTCTACAATAGACTATGTAGATTCCTATTTTTTTGGATTGAGGTAGGAGAATCAGAGTTGTTGGGATTAAGTCTCATGCAAGAGACATAAGAATAGGTTTAGTAGATTCAGAAACTAATGTCTACAGATCAGAGTAGGAAGAAGTCATATAAGGATCGGTGTCATAGACCTCATGAGTTTATGGTGAGTGATTGTGTGTTTCATTGAGTGTCTCTGATGTTGGGTTACCATCGAGTTTAGAATCCGGGAAAGTTAGAGATCAGGTAAAAGGGTCCATTTGAGATAGGGGAGATGATCAGACTAGTGGCATACAAATTGGATCTTAAAAAGTGGTATAGTGGAATGCATGATTTTTTTCATGATTCACAGCTTCAGCTGTATGAACATGACCCTTATCACATGATTAATGTATAAGATGTTGAGCTTGAGAAGGATGCATCCTTTGAGGAGAATCCGTTTAATATTTTGGATCATAGATAGAAAGTATTACAAGGCAAGACTGTATCATTGGTTTTATTGTTATAGCAGCATGGAAATGTTCAGGAAGAAACCTGGGAGAGGGAGATGGATATACAGTCATAGTGTCCTGATCTCTTTTCCTTGGAGGTTGAGTGATGCTTGAGAATCCATCTTGAGTACAAGCCATTATATGGTGGGTAGGTAGTAAGATCTCAAACTTATTTGATGCATGAAATTGTTTATAATTGTGGTTTAAATACCTTAATATGGTAAATGAAATATTTTTTGAGTCTATTTGGAGGCTCGAGGGTGTTCTAGGGGTTTCGGACATGAAAGAAGGGATAATTGGGTCATCTATTTCATGTTTTATAGTTGGTGCATGGTTAGTAGTAACCATGTTCCCTAACTATTATTCAACGGAGAAAGGGGGCATGGTTTTTAGAAACCATTCAAGGGGTAAGTACATGCCATTTAGCCTTGGAAAGATCCATCCTACATGGTCATCGTATGGTTTTTCTAACCATGCGGGATCCCCAGGTAACCATGTGGCCAGACCCTCTTCTTGTATAGAGGGTGGTGCACAGTTGGCGCACGATTTGTCCAATTGTACAACTAAACTGTGCACCCCTTAAAAAGTGGATTTTTACTACTTTCCCCCCTCAATATTTCTGAACCCTTACCCTATTTTCTCACTCATTTTTTCTCCATCCAAAAGTGTGATGAAGAAAATATTCCAAGACTTCCCAAGGATTTATCTCCCTCGTTTGTATATTGTTTAGAGCGCCATTGATTTTGAATCGATTCTCCAGGTGATTCTAACACACCCCTTACTTATCTGATTTGGATTAGGGTTTGTGTAGATGCTCTGATTCTTACGAATCCCTAAAACTCTCATTTTTTAGTGGATCTTAAATTGGGGATTTGAAGGGTGTTTGAATCTGAAGCAAAGTTTAGGGATAAGTGATATTTTGTCTTAGGAATCAAGGTAAGTGGTCTACAATTTATATCTTATAGTCTGGTTGGTTATATGTGTATGTGGTTGTTCTTTCATATTTTTGTGTTTCACACTTAGTCTTCCATGGTAAAAATGATAAATTTGTTGGGTAAATGTTCAATTTAAACCCTCATGATCCTCGTTAGTTTCATTGAGGTTGATTTTACTAGGTTAAGGGCCACCCATGGGGTGGTCCACTTCTTGAACATGGAAATTGAAATGAAAATTGTAAAATCAAATTGTTATGACATAGAGACCATAATAAATATGTGGACATGTTATCTTGTATTATGAATTTAAATATAAGAGTAATTGTGTGGTTATGAAATTGGCATAAAGGGGGGTTTTGGATATCATGGAAGGGTTAAATGAATTAAAGTGAGTGTGTTAAATGACCTATGGTTATAAATGATATTGTGTTAATGGGTAAGGAATGAAGATGATTTATACCTTGATTAAACCATGAATCATGAATGTTATGTTTATTTTTTGATTCTGGTTTATTGAAATGGTTGTTGTGATGAATGGTTAAAAAAGAATGTGCACATAGATTGGTGGTATGTAGGGTATTGACTAATGTTTTACACCCACAGATCATTTTGGACTGACGCTCTAAACCCCACCCCTAGAATGCATGGGTGAGGGAGTTAGAATGAGTCCTTAGGAACCAAACGTTTATAATGGATGACACTACCTAGACTAATGATATAAGGTAGTTTGATGTAATTGATTTTTAGATAGATTCCCTAGTGAGATAGAGAATTTGTTTTATTTTTTTATGTTAACTGGTTGACTAACATAGGTTGTGGGTTATAAATGACTTACCTAAATTTTGGATTAAATGATGTAAATGGATTAATTGAACATTATTAAATAATGTACCAGGTTATTTTTCCTTGAACATGTTATTCATTTTAGTACATTCAAGATAAATCTGTTTAGACAGGATATTTTGTAGGCACCATTGGTGGTGGCCTACAAAGCTCTACTGACACGTTTCTCGGGTCGTCGTTGGGCACTCGAGAAGATTTCATGATTGTATGCTGGTAAAAGGGAACCTTTAACATGAAATATAGTTGATTTGGGCATTGTCTGTTCATGAACGAGGGATTTGGACTTTGATTTTGGACCCATTTTGGGAAATTCATCAGTTCATCTATAATGAACCATATTTTCACAAAGGTATGGATCATTTTTCTTTCAATCTGAATCCTTCATTTGATTTGAGTAATTGTGTAATAAAACCTAAGGAAGGTTCCCAGATCATTTGGGGCCGGTTCAAAGTCTAAAGCTTCAGATATATGGAAAAAATATCGGGCCACGTGGTTTGGGAAAACTATACAACCCAACCGGCACAGTTTGTTTGAAATTGTGCGGTTGTAGAAAATAGAACCTATAGGCTACATGGTTTGCCTGTGATCATGTAGTATAAGTTGCACAACTATGTTGGTATTATGATATTTGGGATAGATCCATTTATGTGGTTTTCACACGGTTAGAGAAATTGTGTTCCTACCATGTGAGGTTCCCCCTAATAGTAGTGACTTGTACACAGTTTTCACATGGTTTTCACATGGTTTGCAAACCATGCACCTAAAACATGTTCCCCCTTAATTTGAGTTTAAAATTCCAAAATTACCGTAATTTAATCATAAAAATCTTTTTTCTTTTATCTTCTTCATCCAGTGGATGAAATTACAATTCTTCTTCTATTGAGATCAAGATCCTCCAAACTTGGGTATTGAGGTAACCCCCACATTCGACATCTGATCCTCAATCTTTTAGAAGCATTGGATCCATCTGGGTAAGATCTTATAGTATCTTACATTCTATATACGTTTATTTTGTGATCCATCACAATATTTAGGTGCCAGATCATTTTCCCCTTTTTCTTAGTGTTAGAAAATTTCTAATATATCATCCTGCCTTATTTGAATCTGATGTCGATATCGAGTGAGGAGTCTTCTATGAACTTAAGGAAGGAATTCACATAGTTTTCCCTTTTAATTTTGGTGTTTCATAATTATTCCATTTTACCACAAACCATATTTTTTATAGCATCCCCTATTATATTTTTTCTTTATATTAGATTGATCCTTGTACCCTAATACATGCCTTTTAGCTTTGTTTATTTTATTAGAGGTGGTTTATTACTTTATTATACACCCCTTTGATGTTTCAAGTAGAGTTTCCCCTTTTGAATAAATGTGATTATGTTCGAATTTCCACCTATGCTTATATATTAGACTTATAATGGGTTTTCCCTTGTAATATGAATGTCTTATGGAACCCAAGACACCTCCTACATGTTTTTACCTACATATGTTTTGAATTTTCATGTAGGAAATTTCTTCATTTTACCATGACACCATTCTAAGTGATCCCTTTAGCTTATTAAATTCTGATTCCTTGTTAAATGAATTTAATGGATTGGATTCTATATGATGGATCCTTCATAATAGTGGATTCCATAAAATGAATTGACTATTTGAAATTTATTAATAATATAAAATGACTTATGAAAGATGGATTCCCTTATTAATATGAATTACATGTACTATATGAATTTGACTATGCATGATGATTACCTTTTTTTAAAAGAACTAAATGGTTATATTAAATTGTTTACAAATGGTGGTAAGACCACATCTTTTAGTATGTCATGTTAAATTCTTACATGAAAATGGTAATCCCTTGTATATAATGGGACTTGGATAATGAAATGCATAAGAGGTGTTTCCTTATATATTATACTATAAATAATGTTATTCCTTGATAGAGGATATGATTAAATGGTAAGGGATAAGTTGAGAATGGAGTTATCATGCTCCCTTACATCAAGGGTTGAGCATGACGTCTCACACCATTAACACTATTTGGACATTGAGCTTGATGTGATACATTCCCTTGTTTTAGTGACGACATGATGGATCAATACCCATCCAAAGTGTCGTTAATGAAGGCCCCCACTCTTATTGTGATTTAGGGAATGTACCCTATTTTTTAAGCATATAGGATCACTAGACTGGCCATGGATGTCTATATTATGCCCTGATCTATCTAGCAACTTGTATTCCATGTATATGGACACCCACATCCACACATACTTGGTTCATATAGTTCGATTCAATATATAACAATTATATATATATATATATATATTCCTATATATATACACACTAATTGGTAGGAATTACTTTCGGGCCAAGATTTTAAGTAGGTAGACCTACTATGTGTCCTATAGAAACCTGTTATTTATTTCAGCATTTATTTTCTTATTTTTTTATATCTGCAAACTATTTAGTTATGAGAACTAATTGAATTACACATAGAAACTATTAGGGGTGGCCTACTGATATTTGTATCACATGCCCTACTCCTGCTGCCATTGGTATCGGAGAATATTATCTATCTGAAGATATTGATTTGGGAAAGCACTCTTAAATAGGTTGTTGATATTATTACCTATAGTTGGAGTTTCGGATAAGAGGACTAAGCATTCTCCCAAGATTCTAGTGGAGCAGCATTTTGTTCTTTTTGTACTTTTTTATAGCATGTTTGTTTCCCTATTCACATGTTCCCTATTTTTGTATATCAACACGTCAAGCATCATGTGTTGACATTTCCATAAAGACTTTTTGTTATATTATTATTTCTTCAGTTTTTATCTTCTGCTGCTTAATTATTATGACTGTTTATTTATGCTTCTAAATTTTCTTGATTATTTATATTTACATTATCTGATTCCAATATTTTATTTATATTATTTCAACTATTGAGCACCTCTGACTAGAGGTTATAGTATCCCCATCATACCAACTTCACACCTTTGTTGCTATTTGATAGCCTCTCGTGTACGGGGAGGTACACTTGAGGCTACGTGACCCACTAGCTTAGGACATGGATAAGGGGATCCTGGGTCAAGACGTTACAAAGTGGTATCAGAGATTTATATTACTTTTTATTATTATTTGGGTATTAGATATGAGACTATGATTTAATGGGATTTGGAATTGACCTAGTACTTGGATGTAGCAAACCCATGTATAGGGCAAACACAAATTACCTGGGATTGAAAATTGTATTCATTGATTATGAAATTTTTTGTTGATACAAATTAACTATTGGGTTACACACTAACTTAAAGATGTTATTATTATTGATGTTATTGAAATGTAATCTATTTTACATATTCCCAATGAAATGAGGGCATTTCATTAGAACATGAAACATCATAGGAACAATAAGATTAATATGCCATGAATTTTTACATGTTTCATATATTTTCAGCATGAATTTTTTATTTCATATTATTATTTCTTGAATATATATTTAGTTGTGTTGATAATTTTTTAAGTAATTAGAAAAACATAATTAATACATAAATTTCATGTCATAACATAATTGTGTTTTCTTGAATAGGTTAAGATAGACACCTTAAGCTATCAATTATGAAATGTTGAGCAATGATCCATTGGTCACATGAGATGGAATGTGTTATAGTGTGGGTTATGTGAATTCCATATTTTGGTTCATAAGGAGTATAGGCACTTATGGATCAAAAAATAAAAAACCACCTAATTCAACCATTATAAATTATTTAAATACTTTAATAATGAAAATTTTAAAATGAATATGTTTCCAAAATTGAAATAGAAATTTCACATAGATATAACATAGAGACATAGACCCAATCCCAACATTAGTTGTGGGTAGTGGAATCTTTTATATTCTGATGGAATGTTGAAGTCTCTTTCTATCATTAAAACCTGGCTTGTTGACCAAGAAGAGAGTCGGGATTTTTTTATTGGAAGGATTTATACAGGTCCTAGTTTATATCTATAATATTATCAGTTGTTAAAATATATTATAAAAAATTGGTTTGGAATTTTAGAATTATGACTCCACGAGGTCCTTTGGTTTAATTCCCTGATGGTGGGGATGACCACGATCCTAAGGTGGAAGGTCATGAACCGCTAGTGATTCTTCCTATTGTATCGTATGTTGAACCTTCCTATACATGATATGGGAACTAATTCCATGTTTCGAGAAGGATTCCTATGTATACTATCATCTATGAATGGTGTAGTTCGACCTTACCTAAGTATGGCAGAGTTAACTCATGAATTCTTAAAGCAACATCCTCCCACTTTCTTAGGGGATGGCGGACCTCATGATGTGGATACTTTTTTCGAAGAAAGCCATTATAAATTCAAACATATAGAGATTCCTCTATAGAGTAGGTCAACTTAGATGCATATATGCTTTTTTGATTCTACTAATATGTGGTGGTATGTTATCACCTAGGAGGAACAATATTGTGATATGGTCTAGGATGATTTCCAGATGATATTCTACAACAACTTATTTCCCCAGACTCTAAGGGCTTCTAGATATAAGGAATTCATGAAACTAAATTAGGATATTATGTCTATCATGGAGTATTCTACTCATTTCACTTATCTATAATTGTCCTCTCCAACTCTGGTTGGTGATGATTTTATGACTTCTAGGAAATTCCAGGATGGTCTGGTTTACCCATCCGATAGTAGGTTAATGGGTTTAGTTGACTACCTTCTTTGAAATTGTTATCTAGGCCCTTATTACGGAGAGGAATCTATTGGAAGTTGAGGGTAAAAGTTAAGGCCGTTTAGATCCTAAATCTAGAATTGTTTTGTCCAACAAACGCAAGATTCATTTTGAGACTACTCATGGTGGTAACAGTAGTCAGATACCACTTTCAAACAATTTCTTGATCTATCACTAGTGAGGGAATCCATGACATACAAATCCACACTTATTGAATGATCTAGTAGAGTAAAGAGGTTGCAGTAGTATGGTTCATATCCAGAGCTTATGCATAACCTTACCATTAGTTTTTAGAAAGCATGGTTATACACTTACTACTCAAAAAATAGTAAGACCAATAACATCATAATAGTTATAAGGTCCCAGCCTTAAACATTACTTAATCTTGAGTTATTACAAGATTACACATTGAGGATATTTTCAGGTTTAGAGTTTTAGAAAATTAGATCATGAAACTTGCATTATATTCCACATTTAAACAAAGTGGTTACATAAAAGACAATATTCATTCTTCCCATCAACGGAAACATATTTAAAATAAAACACGGATTCTTTCTTGACACATCCTTGACACTATCATCACATCATGTACCTTTCCCTTGACCTGTGAAAAACATTTGAAAAACTTGGGATGAGCATAAAAAGCTCAGTAAGGGTTATAAAAATATGGAAATGAAACATGAGTTCATATATACATAAGAATGAAATCATACTTTACCCATAAAACATAGGCACTTTAACATACCTCATCAAACCATGAATGAATCAAAGAAATCATAAGACATAAAGGTAACTTGAGGCATTCATAACTTTCTTACGTAGGGAGTAACCCTCTTGGTTACGTTTGGAATACCCATCACAATATATTCCCTAAATCTCTTCGGAGAAACCTTAACGTTTCACTCCTTCGCGTTACCCAATTCATTGGAGAGCTATATCGGGCTCACCCGCCCTTAGTTTATCACGGAACCACCCGTTTACAAAACAATTCCCAATAACCATAACATAAATGTATCACATAAACCATGCATAAAGAAAACATAACATTTCCACATTTCAATCAGAATATAACATTTTAGTATATTGAAATAATGAATCCAATCAAAAAGAAACCATTTCCAAAACCATTTAAAACATTTAATAAAGAGATTTTTGAATCAAAGTGTCCCATACCACCTTGAAGATTTTAAAATTTCAAACCATTAATATTCATATAAATAAATCCTTAAAACCATTTTGAAAACATGGATATTATAGGGAACCATTTATAAGAATAAATAATTAAAACATTTAAAACGATATTATATTTAAAGTGTTTTTAACAAAATGAGAGACACAATAATTGAGGAACAACATTTAGTCATAACTTTATAATATCATGAGAATAAATGGATTCATGATATAATATCCCAAAGTACATTATATACACCATATAAGAGTGAATTGGTGCACAACAACAATGAAGTCTCAATAGAAATGTCAAATGTGATGAATTACCTTATAAAGAAGGTATCCTTAAATTAAGGATAATTCAATCTCAAAATTATGTGTGAAAAACATAAATACACCCAATATAAGTGGATATTAATTGTAAAACAATAGAATTTCATTCACACATATTCAAAAGATTACATATTCAATAACTACATGTTGAACCCAAAGAAATCGAAATTGGGTTAAGAAGTTCCATTGACAACCTAACGACATCACATCAAAATGAGTTGATGAGAGATAAAAAGTGTATCTCATCACTTGGACATAAAATTTACATCAATAAGTATATATTAGAACATATCCCAACATAAAAATATGTAAATTAAAAGACCCAACAAAAGAAGTCTTTTAAAAAAAGAGGACGGTGAAAGGTTCCCTTACCGACTTGGGTATCATTCAAAACATACACCCCATGAAAGAAGGAAAATAAATCATTGATGTAAATACTCATAAACGAAATTATATTACACAAAGAGTAGAATAATGGGAAGTACATACACCACTCAAAGGAAATTCTGGAAAATGTAGCATAAATCTCACGGGAATAAATGTGAGATGAAAAATCCCTTACAAAAACTCGACAGCCTAACGGCGCCACATAAAACTAACAAAAATGGATTGATGAGATCAAATAGGGTATCTCATCACATTAAAATAGACTTTACAGCAAGAGTAATATAAAATAACATCCCCCATCATAACAAATAGGAGCTTAAAAGAAGTGACATAAAGGAGAGTACTTAAAAAGAAAGAGAGGTGTAGGATCCCTTACCTCGGGTCCGACTTGACTCGATCATTCTTTAACGTCCTGAATAATAAACTTGAGCTAATTTACAATTTATTAAGAACCTTTTTCTAGTTAATTATTCCTTTTAGATAACTTATTTTCATGTTATAAACATTATGTAATCATTTAAGTTAATAATGTTTGTTTTGTCGATATTTGGTTCTTAAGTCGAAAGTGGACTTCTTACGATTACATGTTGTTCGTGTGGTCAAAAGTTCTTTATATCCAGAATGACATTCCTGATTTGGATAGAATATATATCATATATATCCATAATATACATGTATTTATAATATTACATAATCATTTAGAGGTAAGAAATGAAATTCACCGTTCATGGAGACGGTAAGCCGTACGTACGCATGAACACTACTTTCATTTCTTTGTCATATTAATTGAATTAAAACTAAATGAGAGGTATGTATATTTTAATTCCAGAATTATATTCATAATTTAGATTTATCATTCATCATATATATCCATTATATACATGTACTTATAATAGTACATTACATTTCGGGATAAGAAATGAAATGCACCGTTCATGGAGACGGTAAGCCGTACGTACGCATGAACGCTACTTTCATTTCTATCTTCTACTTTAATGGAAATAAATAATAATTATATATAGGTATATTATAATTCCAGTATAACATCATATATAATAACATTAAATCCATCCTTTATACATCCCACGTATGGCATTAATGAATCACATCACTTTGAGGGGGCGGTAGTCTGCACTTCCTAAAATGAAGATATCGTGTATACCCATAATGGAAACAATAATGGTATGACATAAATGAAAAATACAGAAGCTTAAGGAAACAATAAACATATTATATATCATATATAAAAATATTTACATCATAATGGCCACCTTTGAAGGTGTTAAATGAGTATTGAACAATCATCGTTTCGGGAGGCAGAATTTCGCCATCCACGGAAACCGTATGTTCTTTAACCATTTGACGTAGTTGTGTGAGAGTTTAGCTCGAATAAATATTATAACAACATCATAGTATATTTAAGATACTGGTGTTATTACAAAAGAATTAAATAAAAAGAGTTTAGTGGGTTGGAGAAGCAAAATAAAACAAATGAACAAGAGAGAATGAATTACCATTAAAAGTGTAACTCCTTTTGATTTGAGCCTAAAGGCTTCCTTTGAAAGGATTATGCCCAAAGGGAATCCTCTAGGATGAGGAGAGGGATGTGGAGAGGGTAAATTGGCAGGGGATGGCCAAGCCAACGGCTTGAGGTGTGTGTGAAATGAGGTAGAGGTGGGGGCCTTTTATAAGAGGAGAGGAGGGGTACTTTTGGAAATCATGAAAATATTATTTTATTTTCAAACGTGTTTCGAATTTCTAAGGTCCCACATTGATTTATTTCTAAGATAAGATGATAAGGCTTCGAAATATTCATATCCAATAGTTTTTGGGCAAGTGTAGGTCTTAGAATTTATATTATAGTTTCATTTTATTTAAACTGTTCATTAATGAGGTCATCGTTGCATCATCATGATGTCATAATTAAATTAATTTATTTAATGTCTAAAAATTTTAAAAAAAATATCCTGATGTAGGAAATATTTTTATCTTTCCAAAGAGTATTTATAGACAAAAATATGATTAGTATAACCCCTTCTAAAATTGTTTTAGTAAAACAATTTATGTTAGTGTCATTTTCACCTTTATTTAAAAAAAGGCATTAAAGTCATTATCTCACCCAAGAGGCTCCATAGGGTCCCCTAAATCGACCCATGGGTTGTCTTGGTCGGCCATGAATCATCAAATAGGGGTAGGACAAGTGTCATGGTGTTTTCATATTTTTATAATATCATTTTTACCTTAAATTACACTAATTACCTCTAATCGCGATTAATGAAAAAAAGTTACTATTCACCAAAAAAATATTTTCATCCCATTGAACCACATTTTACATACTAATGAAAACCATGTATGTCGGATTTTCAAAATTTAATACACATTAGTGGTAAACTTTCATTTAACTGAAAAATCAGTTTGCTTGATTACCACTTAGTGGTTCTACTATTCATCAAAAATTGGAGTTTTTCAGAAAATTACCAAAAATTCACTCTAAGCTGTATTCGATATTCTGAATTCAAAAATGATGTTTATATTACCTAATTCAAAGAATATATGTATAATTAATTAATTTAATAATTAACTCCCGCTCTCAAAACAAATAGCGTGTTTTTATGAAACAATATATATCAAAAGATTGATATTTGTTTATGTCGAATTTCAAAGTCAAATTAATTCCAAAGTCCGCCATTGAATCAAATGGTAAAAATATTTTATGGTTTCACTTTAAAAACAATTCAAAAGATAATATAATCATATAAATAAATTAGATTAAAAAGAGGTTTTGAATTAAAATACAACATTTTACACTATTCATTAAAAAAATGAACTTTATCAGAAAGATACCAAAAATTTACACAAAGTAAATTTTGATATCCTGATTCATAATAAGAGTTTTATTTGGTCCAATAGAATGTATAATAGTGAACAAAAATATATTTAATGACGCGTTGCCATCAAAAGGCGATAAGTGAACCTTTAGTGAAAACTAGGGCATATATGCCTAAATTTGAATTCTTTCTGTATTTTAAGCCTTTATCTTTTATTGGATAAATGTAAAAACATTTAAAAACATATATAGTAATATTTTAGTAATTTCTATCCATTCTCTCCAATAAAATGGCTACATGTTTACTGCCATTTAAAATAACATTATTTTATTATTAGGGTGCAACGTAAGATTCCCAAGATACTCGTTGTTGCGTGTTGGGTACGCCATCGAGCATAGCGTACCCTTTAAAGTCATATTAATATTTTATTCACAAATATGGATAAATATGAAAATTTCATATTCTTTATTTACCTGGGGTGTTACATTCTTCCCCCCTTTTGGGAATTGCGTCCTCGCAATTTTAAAATTGGGCTTGGAAACATCCTTGAAAGTCCCACATCGGAAGAAGAGTCGGTAAAAAAATAACTTTAAAATAAAGATAGAAAAGTACAAAGGTCACCCAAGTTAACCCATACTAGGATTCCAAGTATGAAAACATGGACATGGAGGAGAAAACATAGGGTCATGTTCTGATGAAGAGTGATAGAAAACATGTTTAGGAGAAATTTAACCATGAGAAAATCACAAACTTGTGATGGGTTAAACGGTATTCGATTCCCCAGTTGGAAAAGTTAATAGAAAACTTTTTTTAAGATACTTTTATTGGGGAATTTATTCATAAGGAAACATAATCACTTATCATGTTTACTTTCAAATTTTATTAGATTCCTTACACAAACTCATATTTTCTCCAAAAGGCGAGTATTTAGGAAGACTTGTTCACATTAAGAATACTATAATCAACTTTTAGAGAATCACCTAATCCACAAAAGATAACTATATAATTCCCATGTCTTTAGTCTTTAACCAAAACCAAAACCAAAAAGGCTAGTACAAGACCAGATAATCCAGAAAAGGATAACCCTTTATAAAAAGAAAATCTATTCTTAACCTCCAAAATTTGTCCAACAAAACCCAAAGTTCAACGAGGATCATTAGATAAACAATTTGTCCATAAAATTCTTCAAATAAACCAATCTAAGATTGAAACCCAAATATTTGAAGGATTTAGTCACATATTCTTCCAAGTTAAATCATAACATTTATCTCCAAACAACATCAGTTGCTCCTAAAGTCTCGTATTGAAAAATAATTAACCTAATCACATATCCTCCATGATAGGTTAATCATTTTCATAAATAACCCAAAATATACTTACTCTTAATTAATAAAATCATATAAATAGAAAGAATCAGTCAAACTAACCAGGGACTTCACGTAGTCTAGTGGTAGGCGATAAATACCAGTTGCACTTTGGCTGTGGGTTCGATTCCCGCAGCATTGTCCGACGCGACGGGTTGTCACACGGTCTGTGTGTTGTCCTTTTTCCAAAACTATATAATTCTAAAAACATTTCCCAAAACGAGATAAAATCTTCATAAATAAACATAACATATTTTAACCTCATGTTTATCTCATGCCTTTCATTTTCCATCATAACATATAATAACCCATAATTACCTCAAAAGTAAGGATCATATAAACCCTAATGGTTACCTTTTTAATTATTACCTGAACTTTCACATCGATTGGTCATCTCGTACATGATGCATTATAGAACATACCAAGGTTCACGTGGTTGATCATGACTCCTTGATAGTTGGTTTATAACAACCACGAGTTTCCTCATTGAATACCCCATTTCATCGAGTCTCTTAATCAGAGAACCACCACAGTTTCCTTCAAACCAATTGTCACTTTGGTGCCTGCGAGATCCAGCCATTCACTAAAAACAGAAATGTCAGTGTGTGTATATCAACAAAACCATCATGTACTAATGAGGAAGGTAAACACTAAGATATACTTACTCATTCACTTTATCTAAAACTAAGACTCTTTCTGAAATCCTAACCATTATGGTAATTCCACTTATGCTTAGAGAATACCCTAACCTCTAAAGTTATCTAAACCGACCTTTGATACCAACTATAAGGCCCCAACCTTAAACCTTACTTAATATTGAGTTATTAAAAGATTTCACATTGAGGATCTTTTCAGGTTTAGAGTTTTAGAGAATTAGATCATGAAACTTGCATTACATTCCACATTTAAACAAAGTGGTTAAATAAAATACAATATTCATTCTTCCCATCAACGGAAACATATTTAAAATAAAACACGGATTCTTTCTTGACACATCCTTGACACAATCATCACATAATATACCTTTCCCTTGACTTGTGAAAAACATTTCAAAAACTTTGGATGAGCATAAAAAGATCAGCAAGGGTTATAAAAATATGGAATGGAAACATGAGTTCATATATACATAATAATGAAATCATACTTTACCCATAAAACATATGCACTTTAACATACCTCATCAAACCATGAATGAATCAAAGAAATCATAAGACATAAAGGTAACTTTAGGCATTCATAACTTTCTTACGGAGGGAGTAACCCTCTTGGTTACGTTTGGAATACCCATCACAGTATATTCCCTAAATCTCTTCGGAGAAACATTAACGTTTCACTCCTTCGCGTTACCCAACGCATTGGAGAGCTATATCGGGCTCACCCGCCCTTAGTTTGTCACGGAACCACCCATTTACATAACAATGCCCATGAACCATAACATAAACGTATCACATAAACCATGCGTAAAGGAAACATAACATTTCCACATTTCAATCACAATATAACATTTTAGTATATTGAAATAATGAATCCATTCAAAAAGAAACCATTTCCAAAACCATTTAAAACATTTAATAAAGAGATTTTTGAATCAAAGTGTCCCATACCACCTTGAAGATTTTAACATTTCAAACCATTAATATCCATATAAATAAATCCTTAAAACCATTTTGAAAACATGGATATTAATGGGAACCATTTATAAGAATAAATCATTAAAACATTTAAAATGATATTATATTTAAAGTGTTTTTAGAAAAATGAGAGACAAAATAATTGAGGAACAACATTTAGTCAGAACATTATAATATCATGAGAGTAAATGTATTCATGATATAATATCCCAAAGGACAGTATATACACCATATAAGAGTGAATTGGTGCATAACAATAATGAAGTCTCAATAGAAATGTCAAATGTGATGAATTCCCTTATAAAGAAGGTATCCTTAAATTAAGGATAATTCAATCTCAAAATTATGTGTGAAAAACATAAATACACCCAATATAAGTGGATATTAAGTGTAAAACAATAGAAGGTCATTCACACATATTCAAAAGATGACATATTCAATAACTACATGTTGAACCCAAAGAAATTGAAATTGGGTTAAGAAGTTCCCTTGACAGCCTAACAACGTCACATCAAAATGAGTTGATGAGAGATAAAAAGTGTATCTCATCACTTGGACATAAAATTTACATAAATAAGGATATATGGGAACATATCCCAACATAACAATATGTAAATTAAAATACCCAACAAAATAAGTCTTTTAAAAAAAGAGGGTGAAAGGTTCCCTTACCGACTTGGGTATCTTTCAAAACATACACCCCATGAAAGAAGGACAATAAATCATTGATGTAAATACTCATAAACGAAATTATATTACCAAAATAGTAGAATAATGGGCAGTACATACACCACTCAAAGGAAATTGTGGCAAATGTAGCATAAATCTCATGAGAATAAAAGTGAGATGAAAAATCCCTTACGAAAACTCGGCAGCCTAACGGCGCCACATAAAACTTACAAAAATGGATTGATGAGATAAAATAGGGTATCTCATCACATTACAATAGAATTTAAAGCAATAGGAATATAAAATAACATCCCCCATCATAAAAAAGAGGATCTTAATAGAAGTGACATAAAGGAGAGTACTTAAAACGAAAGAGAGGTGTAGGATCCCTTACCTCGGGTCCGACTTGACTCGATCATTCTTTAACGTCCTGAATAATAAACTTGGGTTAATTTACAATTTATTAAGAACATTTTTCTAGTTCATTATTCCTGTTATATCACTTATTGTCATGTTATAAACATTATGTAATCATTTAAGTTAATAATGTTTATTTTGTCGATATTTGGTTGTTTAGTCGAAAGTGGACTTCTTACGATTACATGTTGTTCGTGTGGTCAAAGGTTCTTTATATCCAGAATGACATTCCTGATTTGGATAGAATATATATCATATATATCCAGCATATAAATGTATTTATAATATTACATAATCATTTAGTGGTAAGAAATGAAATGCACCGTTCATGGAGACGGTAAGCCGTACGTACGCATGAACGCTACTTTCATTTCTTTGTCATATTAATGGAATTAAAACTAAATGATAGGTATGTATATTTTAATTAAAGAATTATATTCATCATTTATTTGTATCATTCATCATATATATCCATTATATACATGTACTTATAATAGTACATTACATTTGGGGATAAGAAATGAAATGCACCGTTCATGGAGACGGTAAGTCGTACGTACGCATGAACGCTACATTCATTTCTTTCTCATACTTTAATGGAAATAAATAATAATTATATATAGGTATATTATAATTCCAGTATAAAATCATATATAATAACATTAAATCCATCCTTTATACGTCCCACGTATGGCATTAACGAATCACGTCACTTTGAGGGGGCGGTAGTCCGCACTTCCTAAAATGAAGATATCGTGTATACCCATAATGGAAAAAATAATGGTATGACATAAATGAAAAATACATAAGCTTAAGGAAAAAATAAACATATTATATATCATATATAAAAATAGTGACATCATAATGTCCACCTTTGAATGTGTTAAATGAGTATTGAACAATCATCGTTTCGGGAGGCAGAATTTTGCCATCCACGGAAAACGTATGTTCTTTAACCATTTGATGTAGTTTTGTGAGAGTATAGCTCGAATAAATCTTATAACAACATCCTAGTTTATTTAAGATACTTTTTTTGTTACAAAAGAAGTAAATAGAAAGAGTTTAGGGGGTTAGAGAAGCAAAATAAAACAAATGAACATGAGAGAATGAATTACCTTTAAAAGTGTAACTCTTTTTGATTTGAGCCTAAAGGCTTCCTTTGAATGGATTATGCCCAACGGGAATCCTCTAGGATGAGGAGAGGGATGTGGAGAGAGTAAATGGGCATGGGATGGCTGAGCCAAAGGCTTGAGGAGTGTGTGAAATGAGGTAGAGGTGGGGGCCTTTTATAAGAGGAGAGGAGGGGCACTTTTGGAAATCATGAAACTATTATTTTATTTTCAAAAGTGTTTCGAATTTCTAGGGTCACACATTGATATATTTCAAAGATAAGATGATAAGGCTTAGAAATATTCCTATCCAATAGTTTTTGGACAAGTGTAGGTCTTAGAGTTTATATTATCGTTTCATTTTATTTAAACTGTTCATTAATGAGGTCATCGTTGCATCAACATGATGTCATAATTAAATTAATTTATTTAATGTATAAAAAATATAACATAAATATCATGATGTAGGAAATCTTTTTATCTTTCCAAAGAGTATTTATAGACAAAAATATTATTAGTATAACCCCTTCTAAAATTGTTTTAGTAAAACAATTTATGTTAGTGTCATTTTCACCTTTATTTAAAAAAAGGCATTAAAGTCATTATCTCACCAAAGAGGCTCCATAGGGTCCCCTAAATCGACCCACAGTTTGTCTTGGTCGGCCATGACTCATCCAATAGGGGTAGGACAAGTGTCATGGTGTTTTCATATTTTTATAATATCATTTTTACCTTAAATTACACTAATTACCTCTAATCGCGGTTAATGAAAAAAAGTTACTATTCACCAAAAAATTATTTTCATCCCATTGAACGACATTTTACATACTAATGACAACCATGTATGTCGGATTTTCAAAATTAAATACACATTAGTGGTAAACTTTCATTTAACTGAAAAATCAGTTTTCTTGATTACCACTTAGTGGTTTCACTATTCATCAAAAATTGGAGTTTTTCAGAAAATTACCAAAAATTCAATCTAAGCTATATTCGATATTCCAAATTCAAAAATGATGTTTATATTACCTAATTCAAATAATATACGTATAATTAATTAATTTAATAATTAACTCCCGTTGTCAAAACAAATAGCGTGTTTTTAAGAAACGATATATATCAAAAGATTGATATTTGTTTATGTCAAATTTCAAAGTGAAATTAATTCCAAAGTCCACCATTGAATCAAATCGTAAAAATATTTTATGGTTTCACTTTAAAACCAATTAAAAAGATAATCTAATCATATAAATAAATTAGATTAAAAAGAGGTTTTGAATTAAAATACAACATTTTACACTATTCATTAAAAAATGAACTTTATCGGAAAGATACCAAAAATTTACACAAAGTAAATTTTGATGTCCCGATTCTTAAGAAGAGTTTTATTTGGTCCAATAGAATGTATAATAGTGAACAAAAATATATTTAATGACGGTTTGCCATCAAAAGGCGATAAGTGAACCTTTAGTGAAAACTAGGGCATATACACCTAAATTTGAATTCTTTCCGTATTTTAAGAATTTATCTTTTAATGGATAAATTTAAAAACATTTAAAAACATATATAATAATATTTTATTTATTTATATCCATTCTCTCCAATACAACGGCTACATGTTAACTTCCATTTAAAATAACATTATTTTATTATTAGAGTGCAACGTAAGATTCCCAAGAAACTCGTTGTTGCATGTTGGGTACGCCATCGAGCATAACGTCCCCTTTAAAGTCATATTAATATTTTATTCACAAATATAGATAAATATGAAAATGTCATTTTCTTTATTTACCTGGGGTGTTACAACAGGTAGGAAACCTGAATACCACCAGTCGTGCAGGATGAGGAGCGGTTGAGGAAGAGGTAGTAAGAAATATGATTATCAATTACAGAAGAGCATACATGCTTAGGGAAGTTAGGCAGTGACTCAGAGACATGATACATGATAGTTACATACTATCCAGCCTACATTGAAGGAGAAAAGAACCATACCCTTTACTAAACGTGGTATTATTCTATCTTCCTCCACATCAGTATATACATTATTTGAAAAAGGAGTATCCCACTTCTTTATATCTGATACTATTATGAGAGGTTTAGGCCTTGAGATTGAACACTTTCATGGATTTGTGATACTAGATAATCTGGTCAGTATTTAATCAAAAGTAATTCATTATTGTAAGGATTGTCCCCTTAAGATAATCGATTAACTTTTTATATGGAATCTGTTCATCCTTGACATGATAGGCTTTGATCTAATCATCAAAGTGGATTCATTAGTTCTGTATTGATCCGATATCGATTTCTATCATCGGAGGGTGATGTTGGCATCAACATAGGGAATTAGAAATGTGTATAAGTGAGAATGGAATGTCAGTGTGACTAGAGATAGAATTGAGTAGTAGATGTAGGGTAGTGTGACAATGAAGATCACTAGTCTTTTACAAGATGAGTATGGGTTAAGACTTGATATTCTTCCTCCCTTATCAGAGTGATTCAATTATGTATTTCCTGATGAATTATTTTGTATACATCTGGCATGAGATGTAGAGTTAACCATTGAGCTTGTGCCAAGAACATATCTAGTGAACATTTCTCCTCATAGAATGGAACCTAAGTTGCATCTAGAGCTTAAGAGATAGTTAGAGGATATTTAGGATAAAGGATTTACACTACCCAACACTTCTCCTTGGGGTTAATGTTTATTTTTATAATAATGTGGATGATACCCTCACGATATGCATGGATTATCATCATTTTAATCAACTCACAATCAAGAATTGATATCCACTTCCTAGAATAGATGGCCTCTTTGATGAAATTTGACAAGAGAAGGTGTTTTCGAAGATAGATATAAGGTTATGTTATCATCAAGTGCATGTCAGGACTTTGGAAATACCTTAAATATCTTTTAGAAAAAGGTATAGTCTATATAAGTACATGATTATTCCATTCAGTTGCAATAATGCACATACTATTTTCATGGATCTTATGAATCGGGGTTTCCACCCATATCTGGATTCATTTCTGGTATCATTTGTTGAAAATATCTTAGTTTATTCATTCTCTAGACACAACCATGAAACCCATATTGAGATTTCATTGAAGTCACTGAGAGAGCATCAGACCTATGCTAAGCAGATTAAATTCCACTAATGGATTGACAAAGTCCGCTTCTTGGGTCACATCATATTAGAGTTAGGATTTCTAGTAGACCCATATATATTGAGTGATGTATTTTATTGGGAGTATCCCAAGGAAATATTTTTAAATTGGAGTTTATTGGGGATAAATGAGTATTATATATGCTTCATCTAGAATTTTTATGTCTAGAAGTTCAACTGATGGGCTTGACGAAGAAACGTGTGAAATTCTTGTTGTCAGAAGCATGCGAAGTAACCTTTTAGGTGTTTAAGGGGTGTTTGATTTTAGTGTCGATACTAATTCTTCATGATCTAAGAAGGAACTATATAGTAAACTATGAATCATCAGGTATCATACATGGAGATGTTCTGATCCATGATGAGTGAGTTATCTCATATGGGTCTCAAAAGTTAAGGCCTCACGAGTGGAATTATTCGACACATTACCTTGAGCTCACTATTTTTATTCATGATTTATGTTGTTCGAGACACTATCTACTTGTAGAGAATTTTTTGGAATACACAGATCAAAAAATCCACAAGTGTATCTTCACATTGAGGGATCTTAATCTCAAAAAATACATGTGGGTGTAGTACCTATATAAATTTGATTTTGAGCTTTCCTACATGCAAGGTGAAGGAAATTATGTGGTGAATGATCTGTGTTGGAAGACTCAGACATAGGAAAATCAATAATCTAGTGTTGAATGGAAGCTTATGGAATTATTCTTGTAGATTCACATTAAGGTTCAAGAGGACCATGGCCAAAATATCCTCTCATCCTTAGATGTGACTTCTACTCTTCTGGAACAGGTATGATTGAGGCCTTTATATGATTCAAAAGTCTTTTTCCTAAGAAAATGTGTATTAGATGATGATTCATATTCATATTGGAGAGTGGATGGGGATGAAACCTTATTGTTACATGGGCGTGTGTGGGTCCCAATGGACATCATAGAGGAGGTGATGTGGAAATTTCATACCTCAACATGGGCAGTTTGCCTCGGTGTCAAAAAAATGTATCGTGATCTACGATGCTTGTATTGGTGGCCTACTATGAAACATGAGATTTTCGACTTTATCACTCGGTGTTCCACCAATCATTAGGTTAATGAAGAACATCTGCATTTGGAAAGACTTCTACAACCATTTTCCATTCTCGAGTTGAAATGGGATTATGTTTATATGGATTTCGTGAGAGGTATACACATATCACCTCATGGAAACAATATAGTGTGGGTTTTCATTGATAATTTCAGGGCCTGTACCCCAGGGCCCATGCTGTGACTACCCTAAGTCTGCCTTCCATATTCTAGGGGTTGGCGACTAGCACCGAAAAGGCATATCCCTAAAATGGGAAGGCATTGCCTTTAAACCTGTATACAAAGATGTCCAACCACATCCTAAAACATAAAAGGGGGGAAACAAGTATACCACAAAAAGAGGGCTAAGTGCAAGTACAAGTGAAAGTATGTTGGGTAGAATACAAACCCAACAAGGAACTGAAAACAGTAAAGTAAAATAGGAAACTCTGATGGACATTCGCGAAAATCCCCACATGATCGTGAGAGTAGTGAAGATACCAAAATCTGAAGTGGTATGTACTGCCTTCCTAGTCCTACTAGATCCATCCTAGTCCCAGGCCACCAATTCCACCGTTGTAGCATCTGTCTTTCCCATCCCCATGATCACATCTGTTGAAACGTCAAACGTTTTCACTAGAAACAACACGTGTGGGTTAAGCCCGTCTAGGTGTGAGTATAACATTACTCAGTAGGGACCCCAAGAACTTGAAGGTATCCTTGAATTATTCAAAGGAAAAACAAATAAGCATGATCTCAATGAAAAATCATAAAGGAAAATAAATCTCACAATAGTTATATACCATAAAAATAAGAATAGCGATGACTGGTGATAAAGCTAAATCATCTTATTCCATTGAGAAGTTCCACTGTTGGACCACAAATAATTCATTCTATTGTTGATCCACATAGGTTCGTAAGTCACTGATCCACATAGGGTCATAAATTGTTGATCCACACAGAGTCATAAGTCGATGATCCGTGACAGACCACTCTAAGGTTGTTTCTCATCGGGTTGCGCTACTGTTGATCCACACAGGGTCAAAAGTCATCGATCCACACAGGGTCGTAAGTCGTTGATCCATGAAAGGCTGCTATAAGGCTGGTCCTCATTGGGTTGTGCTACTACTGATCCACACAGGGTCATAAGATTTCGATCCACATATGGTCATATTTTTCCGATCCACACAAGGTCATTAGTCACTGATATCGATCCATAGAGGATCACTCTTCACTTGACTTCCATCCATAGGATTCCCGCACTTGGTAAAAATGAGTTCCCAGGAAACTAATCCTCAAGACACTGGGTGTACCTCAACTGCCACTATGTCTCAAAAATAAGTAACTTGAAGAATATCTATGTCATATGGGTTCAAATGCAATAGACGGTGCATCAATTAGACGACCCATCTGTGAGTTATAGGCATTTTAGTACAAGGGCCAGGTTGGATTCAAGTTTAATCCAATACGACCATATTGAAACTTTATCTAAATCCTAATTGGAGTCCTCAAAAGTACCACCTTGTCCCAAGGGTCCTAACGCCATAGACGGCGTGTCAATCAGATGTATGGTTTGTGAGATATGCCCAAATTAGCGAAAGGGGACTGGTCAGGTCCGGGTCGGGTAGGGGTCCGCCCCGGCCAGCCCATTGGGCCCACAAGTCTGGCCCAACTAGTGGGTTTGGCCTGGCTGGTAGGTCTAACCCGGTTGGTGGACCCGACCCTACTGACGGGTCTGGTCCGACCGGTGGGTCTGGCCCGCCTAAAAGAGCCCAGCCTGTGCGGATGCGGGCCGGTCGCGCCGACCGGACGTACTGCATCCGGTGTGGCCAGGTGGTAGTGCCAATGAGGCACCACCCCCTCTTCCAAAATCGAAGGTTGTAGCTGGCTGTTTTTCCAAATGAGTGGCCCTGAGTGGGCTTCTCCTATCCTCTCATGGCGCATCCGCAACGTGCCCTTCCACCGCTACGTCCCGGCTAGCCATAGCTTCTCTTGTCGCAGTGCCTGTGAGCACTGCTCCTCTACATGGCCGGCTCAGCAGGCCACCAGTGTCGGTCGTCGATGCCGCCACGCCAGCGGATTCTTCTGCGGTCCACCGGAGATTCTTTGGTTGTCCGTTTTTTTTCATCTACGCCTACGCGCCTCTTGGGTCTCCACATTCACTGCAAACCCTATAGAATCACCTTTTCGCTACGTTGCTTGGTCGCCCACGAAGAAAACCCAAAAATGAAGAGTGGCAGAGGGTTTGGGTCATGTTTGGATTGGACTGTTCCCTCTATGTTATCATTTCAACAAGGAGAAGAATAGTAATCATTAAAACCGTATAATGAAACTCCACATCATCCTCCCACAATAAATAATGAAACGCAGATCAACCAGTTGGTCGGTTGGTCTGCGTTCCTCATATTATGTAAGAACAGACAAAGAGGGGCATTAAACACATATATAAAATAAATCCCCTACCTTGAAATAATTGGAATATGTTGTGGAAGAAGAAGAAGAAGAATAAGAATATCCGCGTGCATTGACATTCAACGTTCGTCGCCGCTCGTCGAACTTTGAATCGATTCCACAATGGGAATCATTTGTCCACTATTTTTCATTAAAGAGGAAGGTCGTCAGTAATTCATCAGAGGTTTCTCCTGTGGGTTCCCAATTCCCATAACAATAGTTTTTTTATTTAAAGAAATAAATCTCATGTTTCATTCATTAAAGTGCTTCATTAATGAACTGTAATTAATGAACCAATTAATTGTACATGTGTTGCGATTACACAAACAAATAAATGAGTCATTAAATCTTATTCATTTAATGCTTGATGTTACACTATTGTTCCTCCATCTGTTGCTCAACTGTTGCAGAAAGAATAAAATAACTCACTTAGTTATTTTATTATTTTTTTGAAAAGTCTAAAAATAACCTTTTTCATTCGACCTTTTCCTATTGAAGTTAAGATTCTCCTAAGAGAATACCGGTGCTGTGAATTCAACGGTGCTCAAATTTTTTTTATCCAACCACCAATTCAAAAGATAGAAATACCAACTCACATGTTTACTAAACATACCTTTAAAAAGTTAAAAAATTATTAACAGTCACCCTCAACTCGCACCGGTCAAGGTTAGGCTCCGCATAAGGGGAACACGACCTCAAAAGTTCAACGACACTCTCTTATTTTCAATCCGAATTATCGTTTAGGAGTAATAAAGATTTGAAAATAAAATAAGTGTTAAATAATTATTTTATTTACGACCAAAAACTAAATTCCACCGTTGTCCTGCACCGGAAAATGTTATGATTTTCTTAAAGAAAGCATGCCCTCACGACATCGGTGGTTGGATCATATTTTTAATTTGAGTCACCGTTAGTGAGTTATAAGAATTTGAAAAATAAAATAATTTTATTTAATTATTTTATTTTTGGTTATGCCTTTTTTCGGGTTTTCTCACTTGAGGAATGCGCTGACAAAACTTAAGTCGCGCCTAGGGTAAACCTACCATATTAAACGCAATGGTACCCTCTGATTTCTGATCTGGGCACCCATTTAAGAGTTATTCCACATTTTCAGGAAAACTACTCACGTGTGATATTTAAATATTAACATTTTTCAATGGATCATTCCCGGAACTCCGAGCTTTGGAACCATGTGCCGTCAATTTTCACAGTATTGTAATAATTCCATATAATTAGAAAAATATACAAAAATTTTGGGTCATTACATCCTCCCCACATTTGGGATTTACGTCCATGAAATCCAAAAAAAGGCAAATCAAACATGTGGAGTACAGAGCATGAATCTGAGCGTCCCACTCCCATGTGCCCTCCGGGAGGTTCCTGTGATGCCACCAAACTCGCACCAGAGGAATCAACCATCCATATAGGTACCGCTTCTTTTATCCTCAATCTCTACTAGGAACTCTACAACAGTATCCTCATCATCAATTTCTAGCTCACCCCAATTGATAACGTCTGATGGGTCATGTGCGTATCTCTTCAACTACGATATGTGGAAAACCTTGTGCACCTGGTGCATCTATGGGGAAAGAGCTAGGGGGTACGCCACCTTGACAACTCTTCTGAGAATCTTGAATGTTCTGATGAACCTCAGAGATAGCTTATCACGTGACCAAATCTCCACAATCCTCTATGGGGTGATACCCATAGGAAGACAAGCCCCCCCCCCCCCTCAAACTCCAAGAGTCTCGGTATTCTATCGGTATAAGACTTATGTCTTCCATGTGCTGTCTTAATCCGCTCCTGGATGATCTGAACCTTCTCAATGGTTTCTAGTACCAACTCTGGACTCATGAGTACTGATTCCCCTGGGTCTATCTAGCATAGATGTGATCTGCATGGTTTCCCGTACAAGGCCTCAAACGGTGTCATGCCAATGGTGGAGTGATAGTTATTGTTGTACGGAAACTCTATGAGTAGTATGTGGTCCTTCAAACTATAACCAAAAACTGTGACACAAGAACGAAGCATTTACTCCAAGATCTGTATGGTCCGATCCATCTGATCATCTGTCTGGGGTTAAAAGTTGTTCTCATGTGTGTTGGAATCTGATGATGATCTCTTACTTGATTACATGCGAGGCATCGTGAAACGAACTCCACCACCGCTTTCATCATCCCTGGAAACCAGTACGGACTTCGTAGGTCTTGGTACATCTTCACCACACTAGGATGTACCACCAAAGGGGATGTATATAATTCCCTTAACACATCCTCCCATAACGTCACTGGTACCATGGGTTGTCCTCTAAAAAGGGTGATTTGCTCCCCACCTATTAAAAATTAATCAGGAGCCTATCCTGAGGATATCTGAGCACGTCGGGCCTCACAGTCAACATCCACAATCTATCCCTCCATACATCACTGAAGGAGTGGGGGGGTGATAGTTATAGACTGAAGGTAATCCACACCATCATCATCTACAAAGGATATCGACATCATAGCTAGTTGTTCTGTCACCTTACTCAGTAGTTGTAAACCAGACCTTATGCTGAGTGCGCCTGCAACCACGTTCCCCTTCCCATGAGTATATACTACCTTAAGGTCATAGTCTTGGAGGAACACCAACCATCACCGCTATAAAAACTGCTGAAAAGCATATGGGAACCATTACACTTATGTGAAAGGATATCCCCTTTAACTGATTAATGTTCCCATCAATCCTTTGGTAGTTGGTACTCGATCTCCACATACACATGGTTAAGGTTTCGTTAGTCCACACCTAACCTGAACACTGGGACTTACTAAGCCCTTCCTCTACAAGTATTCTAACGATTACCCCTACTTGTGAAGCTCTATAAAATCCCTCCGATATGATGATGCTGACATCGGTGCCATCTCGTGGTATAGAAAGATACAGAAGTCCCTCCCCCTGTGGGGAGGTAATCATGGAATCATATATCGAAAGGATGTTCCCACACTTCTCCACTACTGCTAGGAGCTGAAAACTCAAAACATTTTCTATGAGAAGGTTAAGGATGGATGACTCAAGAGTGATCATCTACACCCTCATATGCATGAGTTTATCTCATGCTGACTGGGATTCCTTTTTCACTGACCAAGGAAAACCCCATTCCAACACTGCGGACATACCAAATCCTTTTTTCCAAAAATAGTCAATCTAAGCATGAATTGTGGATGACCATTCCATACCCAGACTAACATCCTAAGGCCTCAACGCTGCCTCCAAGATGTTCCAACCAAAAATATCGCCTGAAACGGCAGATCACATCATCGGCATAAGTGTGGTTATCAATTCACCTCCCATTGGTATATCTAGACTTAAGGATCAAGTCAACTATTTTACCAGAAACTCTAGGTTTTGAACCAGATTCGTGATAATAAGGAATGATTAGTACCTATTTATATTAATTAAACATCTAGTAGTAGAGAATTACTTTACCTTGAATCATTCATGGAGCCCTTGGTCATACTCTTTGACCACATGAAGCTACTCCCTTCCCCTATCCTCCATCTCCCTGATTCTGTAGGGGGCCACATTGGTTTGGTGGTTGTAACATATAAAAATGTATACTAACTCCTCCTACTCTCCTAGCTCCTCTTCAACATCTTCTTCCCAGCTGATTCATCTGTCCCTATCACTTACTCTTCCTGAAACATTTCACACATCTAAGTCTCTGAGACTGACTTCAGTTTCCATCTTTCCCACTGCTAAAATTCACTGGATGTATCTGGTCATCCAAATCACTTTCAACCACTATGGTTCTCTCTAGAATCTTAACATAAGTAAGAATGTATCGAGGAAAATTTCTAGCTCTGATATCCCTAAACACATTTTGCTCGGAGGTCTGATCCCGGATGCACTGGTTGTATCGTATTCATCAAGTTCCTGGAATGGTCGGTACGCCTATATGAATACTCATCTACCGATATGTCGTCCTGCTGAAGCTGTGGAAGCTCTTGGGAACATATACCCCTTAGCTTTTTATGGAAAGATACCTCTTCTCTGAGAGAGTTTCTCAATCATTCTATACAGAAAAGTCACCACATCATAAGATAGGAATAATCTAAACCCTTCCATTTCCCTGCTGAGCCACGTATAATTCTCACTGCTAGGACTTCCATCTGATCTAATGGTGTCCTCTCTAGATGGAAACTCGGTCACCACCTCAATCCAATCCTTACCCACCTATGAGTCGGGCTTGACTCGGAACCTGAGAGGTATCTGTCACTGAAACTCGTGTAAGGTACTGAGCCTACATGTCTCCTCTACCAGTATTGCCAATAGTAACTATTGACTAATGGGTAGTGGTATCACTGGGACACCGCCTGAAGGTACCATATTAGGCAAAAATCTTTGTAATAAAGCCACATCACTTTGTGGACCATCCTCATGGTCACGCATTGGAATCTTGGATGGTTGTCTGGGTGGAGGCATCATGAAAGAGAATCAAGTTGTACCATAGTCAATAATTTATACCTGGTGAGATGACTAAAAGTAGATCAATAGAAAAACATTTCAAAAACACACGCAATCAGTGGTTTCGTGTACCGAGTCAGAAATCATAATTCCGGGTCCTGGTGTATGGATACGTCGGCCACCAAACCAACATTGCACTCCCCAAACTAAAAACCATACTAAAAATACATAACACAATTGCCCCATTAAAAATATTAGAGTCTTAGTTCTTCAGTAGAAACGAATCCTCTGATACCACATTGTCGTGAACCGTCCCCTAGGGAAAATGTCATGACTACCCCAAGTCTGCCTTCCATAGGCCAGGGGTTGGAGATTAGCACTGGAAAGGAATATCCTTAAAATGGGAAGGAATTTCCTTTAAACCAGTATACACAAACATCCAACCAGATCCCAACACACCAAAAGGGGGAAATGTATATAAATAAAACTATCTTGAGCACAAGTACAAGTGATAGTAAGTGGGCCAGAATAAAAACCCATCAAGGAAATGAAAACAGTAAAGTACAAAAGGAAACTCTTATGTCCATCCATGGAAATCCCCACCTGATCATGAGAGTAGTAAATCTACTATAATCCAAATAGTATGTCCTTCCTGCCCATTACTACTATACCCTACATAGTCCTAGGTCCCCAAGTCCACCATCATAGTGTCCATATGTCCCGTCCCCCCGAGCACCTCTGTCGAAACATCAAAATTCTCCACCAGACAAAACACGTTCAGGTGAAGCCTGTGCAGGGGTTAGTGTAACATTACTCAGTAAGGACCCTGAGACCCCAAAAGTCTCCCAGAATTATATAAATTTAAAACCAAAAACCATGATCTCAATAAAAAATCATAAAGTAAAATATATCTCACACTAGATATATAACTTGAAAAAAATTAATAATGATTATTAGTCATAAAGATAAAGCATCTTATTCCTTTGAGAAGTTATATTGCTAAACCATGAAGAATTCGTACTATTGTCAATCCACATAGGGTTGTAAGTCACTGATCTACATAGGGTAAAAATATGTTGATCCACATAGAGTCGTAAGTCGCTAATCCACGATGGGCTTCTCTAATGATCGTCCAAATCGGGTCGTACTACCACTAATCCACACAGGATCATAAGTCATCAATCCAGACAGGGTCATAAGTTGTTGATCCATGACAGGCCACTCTAAGGCTGGTCCTTGTTGGGTCAGGCTACTGATGATCCACACAGGGTCGTAAGTTTTCTATCCACATAGGGTCGTATGTTTATGATTCACATAGGGTAGTAAGTCTCTGAATCTAATCCATAGAGGGTTAATCTTCACATGACTGTCAACCACATGATTCCCACACTTGGTGCGCTTGAGTTCTCGAAACAAATGCTCCTCAAGACACTGTTCATACCTAAAATTCCACTAATTACAATAAATATGTAATTTAAAGAACCCTCATGTCATAAGGGTTCCAACACAATAGACGGAGCATCAATCGGACGCCTGGTCTGTGAGTTATAAGCATTTTAGCATCGAGGGCCCAGTTGGATTCAAGTTCGATCCAACCCTGCCATAATCCAACACTTTCCAAAACACAGGTGGAGTATTTCAAAAGGACTACCTCGTCCCAAGGGTCCCAACGTCGTAGACGTCACATCAATCGGATGCCCGGTTTGCGAGATACACCCAAATTAGCGAAACGGGACCGGTCGGGTTCGGGTCCGGTAGGGATCCGACCCGGCTAGCCCGTTGGGCTTGCGGGTCCCACATGACCAGAGAGTCTAGCTTGATTGGAGGAATCATCCCGACTAGTGGGTCTGGCCCATCTCGCAGATCCAGTTCAGTCGGTGGGTCTGACCCTCCTGGATGAACTTGTCCCACGCAGATGTTGGTCGGTCATGCTGACTAGATGCGGTGTGTCCGGGGTGGCCAACTGGTGGCACCAGTGGGGAGCCACCCCCTCTTCCAAAATGGTAGGCTGGATCCAGCTATTTTTTCAACCGAGCATGCTGATATGGATGCTCCTCTCTCCGTGTGGTGCGTCGGCACCACGATCTTCCACCATCACAGCCCGACTGGTCGCAGCTCCTGTTTCCGTAGTCCCTACAGGCACCGCTCCTCCATGTGGCCGGCTCGGATGGCTGACACCACTATCGCACTGGAGGCTTCTTCTGCGGGCCGCCAAAGATGCTCTGGTGGTCAATGTTTCTCTATCTATTCCTACGGGCCTCTCTGGTCACCACCTTCACTGTGATGCCCAAAGATTCTCCTTGTCGCTATGTTTCCTGGTAACCCGTCAAGAACACTCAAAACCCTAGAGCAGGGGAGGGTTTTGGCCTTGTTCTGATTGGCCCGCACCCTCCGTGTTAGAGTTTCAACAAGGATAATAATAGTAATCATTAAACCCATATAATGAAACCCCACATCAGTCTCCCGTAATAAAAAATGAAATGCGGATCAATCGGTTGGTTGGTTGGTCCACATTTCTTATATTATTTGAGAATGGGGAAAGAGGATTATTAAACACATAAATCAAATAAACCCCCTACCTTGATCTCAGTTTAAACTATTTTATAATAAGAATAAGAAGATATTCATGTGTTTTCATTCAACGTTCATCACCTCTCGTTGACCTTCGGATCGATTCCTCAATGAGAATCTTTTGTTCACCATTCTTCATTGAAGAGGAAGGTCGTCAACATTTTGTTAGAGGTTCTTCCCATGGGTTCCCAATTCCCATGCCAAAGGTTTGTTTAATAAAAGAAATAAATCTCACGTTTCATTCATTATAGTGGTTCATTAATGAACTATAATAAATGGACCAATTATTTATATGTGCGTTGTGGTTACCCAACCAAATAAATGAGTCAATAAATGTTATTCATTTAAAGCCTGATGTTACACTACGGTCCCTCCATCCACCGCTCAACAGTTGCAGAAAGAATAAAATAACTCACTTAGTTATTTTTTTGAAAAGTCCAAAAAGTTAATTTTTTCATCTGACCCTTTCTGGTCAAAGTTAATATTTTCCTAATATAATATCGGTGCTTTGAATTCAATGGTGCTCTCATATTTTCAATCCGAGCATCAGTTCAAAAGATATAAATCCCCGCTTGTGCGTTTACTGAATGTACCTTAAAAAAGTTCAATAATTATTAAAAGTCACCCTAAACCCATGATGATCGAGGTTAGGATCCACATAAGGGTAACACTCCAGCATGAGTGTAATGGTACTTTTGGATTTCCATTCTGAGTTACCATTTAGGAGTTATGAGGATTTGACAATAAAATAATTGTTACTTAATTATTTTATTTACGGCCAAAAACTAACATCCACTGTTGCCCCGCACTGGAAAATGTTATGCTCTTTCTAAGGAAAGAATACCCTCATGGGCTCGATGGTGGTCCCAAATTTTAAATCTGAGTCACCATTCGTGAGTTATAAGAATTTGAAAAATAAAATAATTTTATTTTAGAATTTTATTTATAGTTATGCCATTTTTGGGTTTTCTCACTAGAGGCATGTTCTGACTAAACATAAGTCGCTCCTAGGGTAAACCAACCATCCTGAATACAACGGTGCCCTCATATTTTTGATCTAGGCACCCGTTTAATAGTTATTAAACTTTTTCAGGAAAACTACTCATGCATGTTATTTAATGCTTAACATTGTTTGACAGATCATTCCAGGCACTACAGGCCTCGGAACCACGTGATTTCAATTTTTACAGTCTCTTAATAATTATATATAATTTAAAAATAAAGATATATAATTTTCAGGTCTTTATAGATCATTTGAAGAAGGTTTCAAAATTCATAGTTATACTAGAGACCTTTTTGGTAGACAATCAAGGAAGACTGTACATTAGGGAAGTTGTATTCTTTCATGGAGCTCTTGGTTATATCATTTCTCATAGAGATGTCTGTTTTACATAAAAGTTATAAAATGGGATGTAGAAGGCCTTGGGTATGTATGTAATTTTGAGAATGGCCTATCACCAACAAATAAATGGAAAAATAGAGCATAATATTCAGGTTTTGGAGGATATTCTCCATTCATATGTGCTTGTGTTTGGGGATTCCTAGGAGAAACAAATTCCCCTTCTCAACTTCACTTATAATAAAAGGTTTTAGGATACCATTGATATGAATCCTTATGAAGCGTTATATGGTAGGAATTCCCCTTTATGTTTCCTAGAGGAAAGGGAAGATTCTATGCTTGGACAACGTTTCATATAGAAGACTACAGTGTAGGTCCAACTGATTAGAAATCGCATGTTGAAAGATCAGTCCAGACACCAGTCATATGCCAATAGACATCAGAAAACTATCGAGTTCAAGGTTGGAGACTATGTTTTCTTGATATTCTCAACTAGGCTAGTGAATAGAAATATTTTTAAGTTGTTTAATATCTCACCATGGATCATTGGACCCTTTGAGGTTATGAAACAAATTAGACCAGGGGATTATTAGTTGGAGCTTCCTCAAAGAAACTGGTCCATGCATAATTTTTTCATGTATCTCAGCTTTGAAGACACTATCCAGACTTGTCCCATGTATTTTATCATAATGAAGTTTAATTGGATTTTGATTCTTCTTTCTAAGAGTATCCAATTTTTATTTTTGATCGTAGCATGAAGAAACATTGAGGCAGGTCAGTTCCTTTGGTATGGGTGCTAGGGTAGCACGACTGAGTATAAGATGAGACATAGGAACAAGAATCTGATATAAAATATCAATGGCTAGAACTCTTTTCTAATGATACATATTTACCCTTATAAGTTCATATCTAGGAAAAGTTTCATTAAGTAGGGGATGTTGTAATGAACCATATTTTTATGAAGGTACGTATCATTAATTGTTCAATTTGAATATTTTCTTTGAGCATGGTAAATGTATACTACTGCCTAAGGAAGGTCCCAAGAGAGTCATGGTCCTGTTTAAATCATGGAGTTCCAATAATATGGGAAAAATACATGTCCTCATAGTTTAGGAAAACTATGTAGCCCTACCCACATGGTTTTTCTAAAACCGCACAGTTTTAGTTAGTGGAACCTATAGGCCGTAAGGTTTGTATGAAACCATGAGGGCTATGGATCATTGAAATTTGGGTCTAATGATATTTATTATATAGCCTTTTGGAACATTTTTCACATGTTCAGATAAACTGGGAACCTAACCATGTGAAACTCCTTCTTATAGCAGGGACTTGCACATGGTTTTCGTACGGTTTACAAATCGTGTTCTTAAACTATGAATCCCGTTAATTTGAGGTGAATTATCCAAAATTACCATAATGTAATCTTAAAAACCTTTTAAAATTTCTCTTTTTTCTCTAGTGGATGAAACACCATTTTATCTCCTTTTGATCTCAAGAACCCCTCAAACTATGAATTGAGATAACTCTTTCATCTGACATCCAATCCTCGATCTGTTATAAGTATTGGATTCATCTCGGTAACTTATTGTAGTATCTTACCTCCTATATAATTTTATTTTATAATCCATATCAATATGTATGTGAAATATCATTTTACCTATTTTTAAGGCGTTGGGACATTTCTTAGATCTCTTTCAACCTACTTCCAATCTGATTCCAATATTGAGTAAGAGTTTTCTATGACCTTGAGGTAGGTGGTCATGTCATTTTACCTTTGAGTTTTGATTTTTACTAATTATTTCATTGTGCCACACAAAAAAATTCTTATTTTTCACATGTATTTGAGTTCTTAAAATTAGATTGATCATCACACCTTAATGCATGCCTTTTAGCCTTATTAAGTTTATTAGAGGTTGTTGATCACCTTCTTGGACACCCCTTAGGTGTGCCATGTAGAATTTTCCCTTATAGATAAATGTGCTTATTTCTAGATTTCCTCATAAGATTTTTTCCTAGACTTGGAATGGGTTTTCCCTTTTAATATGAAAGTCTTATAAAACCCAAGACACCTCCATGGTATTTGAACCAACTTATGATGGGAATTTCCATGTAGGAAATTGCATCCTTTAACCATGAAATCTCTCCAAGTGATCCCTTAAGATTATTAAATTGTGATTTCATTTTAAAAGAATTTAATGGATTGGATTTTATAATATGGATGATTAACGATGCTGGATTCTCTTAAATGAATTGAATATTTGAAATGGATTAGTAATATAGAATGGATTATGAAATATGGATAACCTTCTTAATATTAATTGCATGTACTATATAAAATGGATTGTTCATGCATATTATCTTTCTTTAACATAAATAAATGGTTATATTAAATGGTTTATAAAGGGTGGAATGACCACACCATTTAAGATACTAAGTCAAATAATTATATGATAATGGTAATTCCTTGTATATATTTGGACTTGGCTAATGAAATTCATATGAGGAATTTACTTATGTATTATATTATAAATAAAATTACACCTTAATAGAGGCTTTGATTCTATGGTAATAGATTAGTTGAGAATGATGGTATCAAACTCCTTTACATCGGGTGTTTATCATGATGACTTACACCATTGAAACTATTAGGATGATGGGCATGAAACACCACATTACCTTATTTGAGTGATGACATGAAGGATCACTCCCCATCCCGAGTGTCGTGCAGGACGTCTTGCAAATTCATTAGGATGTAGGGAATGTACCCTATTTCTTGATCTTATAACCTCATTAGACTTGTCACGGATATCTATCTTGTGACTCGGTCCATCCAAAAAATTGTATTCCAGGTATATAGACAGTTACATCTCCAGGTAATAGGTTTATATAGGTGGATGAAATATATAACTACTATATATATTATTACTATATATCTATACTAATTGTTCATACTACAATTACATCCATGAGACAAAGAAGGTAGTCATTACTGGTTTCATATAGTAACCTTAGTGGGATGGTTATTTATTTCATCAATGTTTTTCTTATTCTGTTATACCTGCAAACTGCTCAATTACGAGCACTACTCAGATTACCGGTAGATACTATTAGTGGGATCCTAATGAGATTTTTACTTCACAACCAAATTGGTATGAATTTGGTAATCTAGAATATTATCTGTCTCCGGGTATTGATAAGGTAAACCACCCTTCTATAGGTTGTTATTATACTTACCTATAGTTTAAGCTTAGGAGTAGAGAACCAAGCATTCGCTCGAGATACTAGAGGAGGAGTATTTTTATGTTTTTTGTACTATTTTTATATAATTTTTTATTTCCCATTACCCTATTATATCTTTTTATATATCAACATTCCATGTATCATGTATTGATACTACCACATAGGCTTTTGGTTATATTATTAATTGTTCAGTTTTTATCTTCCACTGCCTAATTATTTTTACTATTTATTTACACTTCCATGGTTTATTGAATATGGTTATTTACATTATATTCTTCCATTGTTGTAGTTTTATTATTGAAACTGATGAGTGAATCTAATAATAGGGTATAGTACCCCTACCACACCACCTTCACACCCTCGCTACTAGTTAACAACCTCTGGAATATGGGGAGTCGCGCTTGAGACCTTGTGACCCATCAGTTAGGGACACGGTTAAGTGGATATTGGGACATGATGTTACATTTTCTTTATTTTGGGGTTTCATTACACTTTCATCGGTATGACATGACATACCATATTTACAGTTTGTTTTTGGGATTATACCTAATTTTTGGGAAATGTTGTTAACACATATTATTAGTTATTTTGTTTCCTTTAAGTCTTTTTGTAATATGGTGTGGATAACTATGGTAAAGAAGGAATAGTATCCTCATGTGACCTATTAGACCCTAAATACAATTTTTAATAATCTAGAATATGGGGATGCGTGCCTGAGGACATTTGGAGGCCTGACTTAGGGCAATGGTTTAGTGGCCTTCGGGTTGGGGATGTAAAAAATATTCTATGATCAAATCGGGATGGTGAATAATTGATATAGGAATTCATAATCATCTCAGATATTATATAGTTTCTTCACAACTCACTCCTCCATGAACATTATAGTTGCCCTTGCCTTTTACACATATCATTACATGATTTTAAGTATAACTTACCATCAAATTACCATACAAGGACCATAAATTCAAGTGTCTTTTAGATATTATGTACATAATTAAGCACCATGAAAATATATTTTATTTAATTTACATATAAAAATACTATATTCAATTTTTTTCCTATATCTGCATAGGATAACCTAGGGAATACATGAACAAAAGGAATGTTCTAAAAATCCCTGTAATGAATTAAGCATAGGAATAAAACATAGCACATAGGTTATAAGGCATAACATGGAAACATAAAAGGAATGAAACATGAATAAACATAAGGAAGAATAACATTTATAAAATGGTAACATATAATAATGTCATCATAGGAATGTGGAAACAAAATATAACATGACATAAACATGAGTCAAGTATAACCTCCAAGTCTATAATACATGGTGGAAAAAGTCCCATAAAGGGATATGGTTCACTTCTTATCCCAACATGACGTCTCATGATACTAAAAATTACCAAATGCACTGGAGCGCTATCTGGTACACCCATTATAACATGTTCATTAGTATGTGTTCCACATGAAGAATCATACATATGGAATCAAACATAACTTATGGGTTACCCATACAAAGAAATGGGTTTCATAATCATGGAACAAGGCATTAAAAATGAGCATATCAAAAAAAAATTCATGAAAGATTACATTTAAAACATACATGGAAATTAATAAAGTAAAATATGAACAAATAATTATAAAGATTTTCCAAATGAATTTATTTTTTTAAAATAGTGTTTAGGAAACTTTAGAAATAATCCACTTTAGTGCGACTTTAAGGGAAAATATTAATGAGACTTTAAAAAGAAAAAGGAATAATTGTTTTCCAAAAACTAGAAATGAACCATTATAGTTATTCCTGATAAAATGAGTTAGTTTATAAAAATTTGTGTAAAAAAACAGATTATGGATAGAGTATGTTAATGGGTATGAAATCAGGAAATTCACTTCAATCGGGTTTTCTTACCTCGAAGATTTGAGAAGGGAACCTTTAAAAAATATGTATTTCCAATAAAATAAGGATGATATGATCTGAATATATGATTTTAAATATATAAATAGAATTTATAATACATACAAAAAAATAAATAATCATTACGTTGAAGTAATTAGTTATAAAGAGTAACATAAAGATAAAATGAGCGTCCAAGTAGAATCCCTTACCTTATGTGTGAAACGGTTCCTCACTTAAACTTAATGTCCTGATGAATCAAATTAGATTTATTAATTAATAATTAAATAACCTTTTAAAAAATTTATTTATTTATTTTAATTTTATTATGTTCACTTATGAATTTTTGATGAGTTATAATGTTCAATTTCATCGTTCAGAAGTGCTTCTTTTCTTAGTTTTTATGATCAGTTTTCTTATATAAGAGTATAGAAGTTCATGTAAAATGGAAATAGAAATACCAAATAGAATTTATAAGTTATTAGTGAACTTCTAAAATGTTAAATTGGTTATATGGTATGATGGTGAATCATTAGATAAAATGATAGTGACAATCGTTTGGATTACTTTGGTTTGTTTTTGCTCACAACGAACTTATTTTGTTTTATAATTTAACATAATGTGTATATAATGATTCCAGAACATTAAATAGAACTTAATAAATATATAATAAGTTAGTTTAACTACAACAAATAATTAATGACCATCCTTGATAGCCTTAATGGAAAATTAAATTTGTCATCCTTGCTGGCGGTAAATTAATATCGCATGAACGACATTTTCATTTATAGAATAAAAGGGAGTTGAGAAGGGGTTTAAATATTGATTATTCTATGAGAATAATTAAATTATATTATATTTAAGGTACTAATTGTTTAATTCCATTTGGATGAGGGGAGGTGAGGATATAATAATAAAAGAAAATAACTTGAAAAGAAAAGAAAAGAAAATGAAAGAGGAATTTACCTCTTGAATTTTTCATCCTTGATAACCTCCTTTGGGAAAAGGATTTGGCCTTTTAATGAGACCATGATCTCCTAGACATGGGGTAGAGGTTTCTGAATATATTTGAGAATAATTTAGACAAGGAAAAAATCTTGAGCGGTGTGATAAGAATAGGTGGTGAGGGGTGGTATTTATAGAGGAGGAGAGTGGTGTTTTCTCATTATTTTATTCATTAGTTTATTATTTTGAATCAAGACTATAAATAGTTTGATAATTATAAAAAAATATAAAAAAATAATTAATGTAATTTCTATATTATTATTTTTAACATCAACAACGAATCAAGAAATAGTGTATCTAACTTATAATGTATATATATTGTAAATTACTGTATTTTACTCTTCACAAAAAATTAAAATATTTTAGAAAAATCCCAAAAATTGACACTAACCATTTTTAATGCATATAATTAAAAAATAAACTCCATTTTATGAAAATAATTTTCTACATATTAAGAATTTAATTCCAAATTAAAATCATTATTTACTTGGAAAATGACCATTTTAAAATTATAATAGATTTTGTAATACTTTGAAAAATTAAATAAGGTCTCCTAAAATTATCTTATAATCATAGTAAAAGAAAATATTAATTTATGAATACATTTTATGGAAATAAATATTCTTTTAAATAATTATATTAACTATAAAAATGTAATTAAATATTTATAACTTACAAAAATACCAACACCTAATTAATAATTTTAAAAAATTTATTTACTTATTCTATGACATAATTATATCATTTATTCATTTGTAAGATTCAAAAATTTCATTTATAATTTAATGGGTGAGTTTAAATTCTTGATATTTTTTGAATTATTACTTTTTGAATTAATTTAATGTTTGTGATATTTTTCATTTCACATAACACTGAAAATAGTTTATTTTATATTAAATCACTATGTTTGCCTTGAGTTATATGAAACATTAAGTTAATAATGAACTAAAAACAACATAAATTTTAGATTTCTCTAAATATAACACTTATGTTATCTTTTATTACACGCAATAATGACTTTATTTGATGGCTTGCATAATACGTATGACCGAGTTTTACCAAACAATAAAATATAATTAAAATATTATTATAAGATATAAACTAGTAGTTAAATTAGAACTTATGAACAACATGATCTAATTTATGAAAATATACTATTTAAAAGAATATAATATGAATTCATAGGTTATCAATTAATTAGAATTGAATATGAAAACCGATTGAATATAAAGGAAAGTATTAATATTTTTATGGTCACAAAGGTGTTTTACAATAATAAATTAAATTAATTATAATCACTAAGTGATATTAATATGATATATATTTTATATATTTAATAAAATATTATTGATATTCATTAAAAATATTTTATAGAAATAATATAAGAACTAACCCAATTTTATTCTTAAAAACATATATTTCTATAAATATAGTTTTACGGCCTTTTAATGGAGAACCCATTTTAAATCCATATATTGTAACTTCCATATAATTAATATTTCAAAATAAACTTCATATTTTAATGATAAACATAAATATTAGGTAAGGATAATTTTTTTGGTATTTTTCTGTAAGGTTTAATTTTTAATGAATAGATTAAAATTCAAACTTTTAATTAAAAACTGCTTTTTTATATAATTTATTTATAATTTTATTTTATATTTTAAATTGGTTTAAAGTTTAATTATATAATATTTTTATAATTTAATCCAATTTAGGTAATTTTAACCAAATTCACATTCAAATTTTGTATAAAAACGTAGAAAATTTTTGGTCATTTTTACTTTAAAAACCCATAGTGTCGTCCCAATAGCAGGATTAATTTTACATTAATTTATGAAACATCAGTGATTGGAATTTGTAAAAATAGATTATATATTTGGAATATAAATAATTTCTAATTTATAATAGGGTCAAATTATCTTTTGACCAAAGATATTTGTTAATTTAATTAAAATAAATTACATCGAATAAGGTAAAATTAAGCTTTACTAAGGACTAAACCTTAAATTTAAGATTCAAAATAAACTATAAACATTTTCAAGAGAAATTTTATACACATATTTAAACCCTATAACCCCTTTTATATACTATTTTCCATTGTTGGGTCCAATTTTAACAGGAAAAATGTGGGTGCAATTCTCTCTTCAAATATTCAAATAGTGTCACTCCTCCTCCACTATAAGAAGGCATCCTCTTCTGCCACATTCACACACCTCTCAAGACCCTTGGATCACCCAAAATATTCTAAAATGAGATCCCAAAATACCTACCTTAATAATTTAATCCTCTATCTGGGAATAAAGTCTTCCAAGAATGCCTTTTGGAACAAACCAAAAGGAGTTACCCTATTAAGAGGTAACACCTTCTCTCAAGCTCTTTTCTTTTATTTTCTTGATTGACCCCCTACAATATTATTATTACACTATTTTATAAAAACACCAGTATAATAAATATACTAGGATGTTTTTATGATATGTTTTTTACCTACACTTACATACACCTCCATCTAATGGGTAACGAACATACTATTTATGTGTATAGAAAATATTCGCCTCACAAAACAATGATTGTTCAATTTTCCTTACCGACTATCATGGTGGAAATTATAATGGACACTATATTTTTATATATATTATATATTAAATTTATTATGTATTTATTCTTTTATATTCCTTTTACAACACATATCTTTTTACTTTTTATTTCGTGTTAAAATAATAATTTCGTTTGGGGAAGTGTGGACTACCGCCCCCTCAAAGTGACATGATTCGTTCACACACAACATGGAATGTATTAAGAGTGTGATTTGTAAAATTATATGATATATAAAACATTATAATCTTAATTTAATGATATTATTTACTTATATACATATATGTCATTTTCTTTCTTTATTTCAATATGATAATAAAAACAGAAACAACGTTCTTGCGTACATATGACATACCATCTCCATGAGCGGTGTATTCCATTTCGTACTTCTATATTAAATATATTATTTTAATAAAAATATAGTGGATATAAATTATATATATATCATTTTCTAAATTATTGAATCATTATATATGTTTAAGGATCAATGATAAAATAAATTAAGACACATATGAAGAATAACGAAAATATTATCCAATGTGAAACCTTAACATAGGATGGTTAACAAGTGGGTAATATAAGATTTTAATAAAAAAATAAATGGTATTAATTATAATAATATGTTTTTTTAAAATATGTATAATAATTTTATATTTATTATATAGGGTTTTTAATGAGTACGATGAGAGTCAAGATACAAGGTAAGGGGATTTCATATCAGTTATTATTTATGTGAGATACATGATATGTTTTCTAATATTTACTTGTGTGTGGTATATGCCCTACACATATATTTTATTCTATGTATGTTATAATTAAATTTATGGGTACTCACATATCCATTTTATGATCCTTCTTTCATAGGGTTTAGGCTTCAAAAGTTACCAAATTAGTAAAATAGTTGTGTCTCGATTTTCCTTCTTTGAGACTCGTGTTGTGTTATTCACCTAAATTCTTTTTCGAGGTGTATATAGTTCGGTTTTATATGCTATATAATGAAATTTATTCTTTTCAAGATATTTTATGCTTCATTTAATCAAATTTTCTTACATGGATAGTATGATCCCCAATTACCACATTATAAAGTGTGTATTGAGACAATCTCATCACTTTTTGAGATTGTTTATACCAGGAAACCCCTATATCCATACATGTTGGCCATATAAATTGATAAGTAAAAGTAAAAATAAAATAATGGTATTACAAGGAGTTTATACATAAATGATAGCACACCAATCCCCTCATGTCATCCTCCACCACCTGCACACATTGGTCAGGTATCCTAAAAGACCACATGGTACTCATCTCCATAAGTTCTCTCTTTGACAGCGCATTAGAAACAAAATTGGACTCCCTATACACATGGGGTGAAATATTATTAAGGGACCTTAACTTGTTAAGATGTCTAATCTAGTAAGTTATAATCCTCTAAGGTGCATTATATTTCTCATCTTGAAAGCATTGACATAAATCTCAAAGTCGAATTCAATCTATATGTCATTCCAATTATGATAGACAACATGTTTCAAAGCATATATAATGGCCCACAATTCAGCCTCATAAGAAGTCACTTTCCCAATAAATTAGTAGAAATAACCTTCTATAAAGACACGATGTGTGTGAAAAATACCATCGTGTCTTGATAATCCTAGCATGTTGATTACAGCTCCATCAACATTTACTTAACATATTCCCAGTCAAGAGGGATCTAGTGGATTATCTTAACCATAATAGGCATTGTAGGCCTACCTAAAATTACCAGCATGAAGAGGGAGATGATATCATCCATGCAGATAGCTATAGATACAATCTAAACCGTTGTAGTGGCATGTACATCCCTGTGTACCTACAGAATACCATCATGAAAGGAGGGTAATTTGACATCAGCCATGGTAGCATTCTTAGCTATCTAAAAAACCCAACAGACTACAACAGTAGATGCTAATAGAATATTTTTAAGATTCCTTATTCGGTCACTCCTATAAGTGTGTAATATTATATCCTCATTTTTCCTATATATTCAAAATTCCGTGTAAAAAATAAACCCAAAGTAGCGCCATAAATGCTGCAAAAAAGTGTACTTTAGAAATGCATGTTGCACAGTTTTATATTCCCTTGAACATTATTGAAAAACTGAGATAATGAATTTTACACCATTTCTTAAATTATCTTGAATAGGCAAGAAATAAATCCAAAGTTTCCATAGGAGGAGAAGTCTTCAAGGTGGGATAAAGGAAACCTTCTATTTAATAATCCGTGTGGGCATATGGGCATGGTAATCAAATTTAATTTTATAGAAGTCCCCCACATTGTAAATCCCACTTCTGTTTGGATTCTAGATCAGATTATCAAAGTCGATGAATGTGTAATTTCGTATTTTAAAGTGAGATTGAGGAGTGATAATATAATGACCCAAGATTTACATACAAGGAAATTACATTTATTTTGAATAACACTTAATACATTACACAAATATATTCCCAAAGAATGTATTAGTTTAGTGTCTTTAGAAACTTGGAACATAAACTTCTATCTTGGTGAAAGATCTTCAATATATCCCATAATGATATTCCCATTTTCCCAACCTAAAACCTTTCTTTATATCCTAGGGAAAATAAAGCATAAAAACGGGGATAAAAAATTCTCATTAAGGGTAAACATTGAGAACATAAAACAAACCATTAACAAAATAATGTAGAAACATGAAAATAAAGTTTCAATATCAAAATAATGAGCCATGAAATAAATCATGGCAGTACACAAGGCATTGATCATAATGGAGCATTAAAAATGATAAAATATAATTTTCATAAAACATGGAATTGTGGAAGATAAATAATCACATAATAATATTTCTATAGTATCCATGGCATTTCTTCCAAGACCATAATAGTGGACAAATTCCATTACCGAATTTGGTTTACTTGTCGGTCCATCAATGTATTACTGAATCAGATTTACTTGTCGTTCCAACCCTATATTACTCAACAAGATTTACATTCCATTCAATTAATGTCTATTTAATGAGATATAAATATTTAACGAATTAATTGGAAGGATATACAGGGCTCAACTATCTCATAATGAAATTATTCTTACATGTTCCACAAAAACATAAATCATTCATCATAGCATAACCCAATGAATATAACGGGTTTCTTAAGAATCATTCCATCATAACATAATCCATATAAAATATCATTTCATAATTAACAAAATCAAATTATAGTAATAATAATTTTAGAAACATAACCCTATTTAATAGCATCATATTAGATGGAAAATAATTTTGATAAAACACTTGATCATATTTCTTGAGGAAAATATCCTTTCTCTTTCAAAAACTTATTCTTTTATCAAATTGAAAAAAAATTATAAAAGGATATAATTAGTAGAAAATAAACTTGAAATATTTTAGATTATGATTCATGTAAATAAGGCATTAGGAAACCATAAAAAATTCATTCATTCTGTATAAGATAAAAAACACTTTCCTCATAGTTTTGCCGAAAAAGTCAAAAGGTACCTCGTTTGGTAACAAAAGAAAGATTCATTCTATACCATGTAGTAAAAGTCAAAAAAAATGGGTGAACATGACTATAAAAATACATATAATAATAGTAAACATTTTATTACAACATTTTTATAAAACATGGACATGGATGATAAATATATCTCTAGTAAATAGTTATGTATAAATAATATTGGATAAAAATGAGATTACAAAATCATCCTTTACCTTAGGTACAATTTCTTCCATATGTATATGAAACTCATTTATAGTGGGGTTAAACATATTATTATCTTTTAAAAGAACCATAATAATATTTGTGATATCATATATGATTCACTTATGACTTTATATTACCCGTTTATTTTTCAATTCCATGTTAAAGAAAAGCTTTGGGTAATAATAATTTTATTTCTCATATGTGTTTTGACTTGTTATTCCTGATCTTATAACCTAGATCATGATTTACTTAAATAATTTAGGAAATGATTTATATATCATAATTATTCAGTATAGAAATATATATAATAGATAGATAAATGAAATAGAATACACCATTCATGGAGACGGTAGGTCATACATAGGCATGAATATTATTTCCAATTACTTATTGAATTGAATGAAAGAAATTAAATGATGTATATATACACATAAATACATTAGTATTATTATTTCATATATTTCATGATTATTTATTATATATGCTTTATAATCATTTTTGAATGGTTCACGTGAATAAAAAATCTCATCACGTTGTGGAGACGGTAGGCCGTATACACACACAAATGGAGATATCATTAACTTAATGGTTAAATTATATGTAATTGGATGGTATATTAATTATGCATAAAAACTATCATGTTATATTTATTATTTAAATCCATTATACTCATCATTATACACATCCAAATTATGTATTTTTGAATAAAAACTTACACCATGGTGTGGAGATGGTAAGTTGTACGCATAGACGCATGGTGATATTGTTATTCATAGGATAGATAAAAGATGGTATAAGGTTATACCATAATAATAATAACATTTCAGAATGTAGATGATACTGGATTTATTACTTTAGTATTAGAACAACATAAGAATAGAAATTTGAAGAAGAAAAATAATTTTGAAACGGGTGATAAAACAATTACCTCTTTTTCGAGTATCTCCTACTGATTTGCACAAAAGGTCTTCCTATGATGGATTTATGCTCAAAGTGTGGCCTCTAGGATGAGTTTATTAAATTTTAGAGAGTAAATGAGTAGGTTTTGTCCAATAAAAATTGCATTAAAGGTGTGATAAGAAGATAAGGAGAGATTCTCTTTTATAAGAGAGGGGAGGGGCACCTTTGGAAATACCAAGACTATTAAATTAATATAAATTAGTTTTTAAATTCAAATGCCTAAAATGTGGATTATTTATAAGATAATATTTTTTTTGGTCTAAATCCTTTCAACTAATAAAATTTATACAAGTTTTTATTTTATTTTAAACCTTATCATTTTGATTTATCCTTATATATTTAATATTAGTTGTGGTAATAACATTATAAATAATGAATGGAAATAAGTATTTACTTATGTGTTTTCAATTATCCATAATTTGATAATTTATGACATTATAGACCTTATAATTTTCAATTTTCAATTTTTAAATATTTTTGTGATTTTTAAATAATCTAATAACATGTTATTTTTATAAAATATCAATAGTGTCAATTTTGACACTATTCATTTATTTGACTTTAAATAAAATCTAGACATAAGATAAATTCGAAAAAAAATATTTAATAAACTAATTAAATGTCATAATAACCTATAATATTCATGGATCACATTAATTAGTTCATTTTTTGGTTCTTTTAATATTTTTAAAACCATTTATTTGATATTTCTATTAAAAAATAATTTCTACATCACTGTTGCATCATTATTAATAGTAATTATTTAATATATAAAAATTCTAAATATATTCAAATGATTTAGGTAATTTATTTAGATTTATGGAGACTATTTATGTTCAATGATTTATCAAGTTTATCACTACATTAAAATTATTATACTTATAAGATATATGAGAGTGACATATTGTCATTTTATTTTATTTTAATTATAATTACATTACTTTCATGGATAAAGGACAATTAAATGAATCAATTCTGACCCTTAGATGATATTGGTCGAATTTAATTCATAAAATAGGATTTTGGAAGGTTTTAGGGTAATTTAATTATCTTTATCATATTTTTTGTTACCCTAATTTACCTGATTTACCTTTAACTGTGGTAAATAAAAATTACCATATTTACTATTCATAATATCCTAAAAAATCAAAGTAACCTATTAAAATAATTTAAACATAATGGTTTAAAATATGGAATCCTTTTTTAAAAGTTTAAAACATATAAGTTTCACTAATTAATTTAAAATTAATTCTCATTGTCAAAACTAGAAAGTGGGTTTTTAAGAAGTATAAACTATTAAAAGATTGATATGTGTTTATTCCCAATTTAAATGTGAAATTAATTCCAATGACAAAAATTGGATTAAATGATAACAATAGTAATCCAATTAAACTTTAAAACCAGTTAAAACATATTCTAACTATATAAATAAATTAGATGAAAAGGCATTTTTGAATTTAAATGCAGTATTTTCACTATTCATTAAAATATGAATTTTATCCAAAAAATAACAAAAATTGAACGAAAGTAAATTTTGATATCCCAATTCCAAAGAAGACATTTATTTTTTCAAATATAATTTATAAAAGTGTTAAAAACTATATTTAAAATTTGTGTGCCATCAAAGGGCGGCAAAACTGCATTTTTAAAAAAATACTTCTTTTAGCAGAAAAATTAAATTTCTTCTTATATCATGTTCTAGAAAATACATAATATGAATGTTAATATTATATAAAATTTAAAATTTAGTTAATACTATTCAAGAAGTCTATTTTATATCCAATAATATAATGTTGGTTAGTGAAGCTCAGTATTACGTACAATGCAAGCTATCGAGGGGGGCCGCTCTTGCGTGTAATGAAGAGCAAGCCAATGTTGCATTTTGTGAAACCTTCCTTTATTATTTCATATAACATAATAAATATATATTCCTTTTATACATTTAACAAAATATATACTCAGTGTTCTGTGAAATTAATTATATTAAAAGGTCTCTAAATTGTGTATAACACAAGCCAAATATAGTGTTGTGTATACTGCAAGTTAATACGGTGGTGTGTATAGTGCCAGATAATCATGGTGTATCATATAACACAAGAAATCAAATAAATTAAAAATAAAATATCACATAAAATCTTAGGGTGTTACATTATACCCCCTTAAAATGAATTTCACCCTCAAAATTCGTCGGGGTTATAAAAGGTTTGCTAATTAAAAGCTTATTTAATAGAAACCCATATCATAAAAAGGAATACTAAAAGTTCATTTTAAAAAGGAAATATAGAAACATAATTGTTACCCAAATTAACTCATCATTGAGTTTTCTACATAGGAGAACATAGGTGGGAAGTGAAAACATGGATATGGAATAAAAATCTAACCTTTAAGTTTTGATGGATAATGATAGAGAATAATGTTTGGAGAAGGTTAAAAACCATAAATCTATAAATCTACAATGATTTATAAGACCAAATGATTCATCTGATTAGAAGTTACTAAGATAACATATTTTGTTTTCAAGATCCTTTCCCTAAAGATGAATAATTTTTCATGAAAATAAATACTTACTTGATTTTGGTACAATCTCACCATTGTTCATGCCTTAAAAAATTTCACTTCATCTCTTATTTAAGGAAATGAAGTTGAATTTTTCATTCCTGAAGTGTTTCCAGATCATATGATAGAATGATTGGCCATTCCATCTTTCTTAAAAAAAATGTAATCATAATTAATCAAATATTCATAATTCCACCTATAGTGAGATAATACATTAATATAAAAAAATTCAAAAATTATATAACTTATACTATCCATAAATGTATAACATTAAAATCCTTACAAAAACTAAAAATATAAAAATTTAGAAAGCTGTGAACTAAATTGACATAACATTAATCCCACAAATCTCATAAGGTAGTTTTTATTGTCACATTCCAAACATGTGAATATTTTAGTCATGTATTCTCTTAAAACATGGTAATAACATGAATTACCATAGAAACTTAGAAAAAACATGAATTCTGTCAAAATTAACTCTTTTCAAACACCAGAAATATCAAAAATTTGATATACTCAGACCATGATATCACTTTTTCATTGTATCAGCCATGAGGTCATTAATACAATAAAACATCTCATTATATTTTTATCCCTTCATTATGAACATATAATGTGATTTATAAAAACATTTAAATCACTTTTCATTGTTACTGGTACCACATATATATAGAAAACCACAATGGAACAATACATAGATATTCCAATTGACATAATACCAAAAAACATATTCTACAACACTATTTTGGAATCCCATTACATATAAAATTATTTACTCCACAACTTTATTTTTATACTCAACATATAGAATAGTGATCAAAAGTGATTTTCTTTTTCAGTGCCCTTAAGAGGGTTTTCATGTCAATAATCATCCATAATCCTTGGATTAGGGCATTGGTTAGAATAATTCCCCATTTACTTACACTTGTAACCTTGATTTGTGGGAGGTGCACTCTTAAGAGATTTTTTTTATTCTAATTACATAGTAAATAAAATTATCTATAACCTTCTTTCCCACACATAAAACATTTATCAGTCCCCTTAAGACAATTTCCTCTATGTGTCCTTCCACACATTCAGTATAAAGAAAATATAATCTTCTTTTCTCCATAATTTTTATGGTTTCCTTTTAATTCTATCCTTTTTTTCTTATCATAACAATGAGATAGATGAGAAATTTAAATCTCACTTTTTTTAAGATGAATAAGAAGAAGGTACATACTAAAAAATAAGTTCTTGAACTCATCAAAATCCATGGAGTTAATTTTATCTTGTTTCTTCATATTCTAGATAAAATTCCTCTATAGATTAATTTTACCTTCCAACAAATAAGTTCCCAATATAACATTTTCATATCCTGGACAATGGAGAATGATAAATATCTTTTCAATGGTACCAAACCATTTCTCAACAACTAGTGGATCAGTCATTCCACTAAAATAAGGTTGATGTTTCTTTAAGAAATAATCAAGAGAACATTGTTCCATCCTTTGGTAATTTGGAATCCTAATAGGGTTTGCGGTCATAGAAAAAAGATTCTATATTCAAGATCCCATAAAATTTGGTTTTTCGGAGGAAAATAATTGCATTTACCATCTCATATAGCATTAATATCATTCCTTTGGGTTACCACTATTATCGAAACCCCAAAGTAATAGTGTGAGAGGAAAAAATTATACAAGGAAAAAAACATAATAATGGGGGAGTACTTTTAATCGCTAAAATATTAGGTTTAATCCTATGTTATTCATGATCATTACAATAATTCTATGATTTTAACCTATAGTTAGACTTACCCTTTGGGACATCCCAATATATACCCTAGAAATGTCTCTAGGGATCTCACTAAAGTGTTTGCATCCTGGTTTCCAAATGATAACTAAACCTCTACTCTGATACAAAATCTAATGACCCAAACATGATGTACATTCAAATTACATTTTTTTGGGGAATACTTAATACATTACAAAAATATAGGCATAAATACCATACTAGTTTAGGATCTTTGAAATCTTGGAACATAAAATTCTATCTTGATGAAATATCTGCAACATCTTCCATAAAGATCTTTACCTTTTGTTTTCCAACATAAATCCTTTATTTACATCTTGGAGAAAAGAAAAAATAAAAATGGTGATCTAAAATTATCATTAAAGGTAAATAAGTGATAAAAAAACAAACCATTAATATAATAATATAAAAACATGAACATAAAGATTAAATATCAAAACCACGAGTCCTGAAATAAATCATGGAAGTATGTAAGGCATAGATAAAAAAAGAACATTAACCATGATAAAATAACATTTTCATAAATCATATAATTGTGGAAAACAAATAAGTACAAAATATGATCTCTATAGTATAGAATGCATTGCTTCCAAGACCATAATAGTTGAAGAAGTCCATTACTGAACCAAGTTTACTTTCCATTCCATCCATGCATTACTAAAGTAGATTTACTTGTCATACCAGCCCTATATTACTGAACCAGATTTACTTTCCATTCTAGAAATGTCTATCTCATGAGATATAAATCTTTACCCAATGCATTGAAGGGAGATATAGGTCCCACCCATATCATAATGAAATCATTCTTACATGTTCCACAACAACATAAATCATTCATCATAGCATAACCCAATAAATAAAATGGGTTTTCTAAATATCATTCAATCATAACATAATCCATATAAAATATCATTCCATCGTTAACATAATAAAAACATAGTAATAATAGGGATAAAAATTACCCTATTTAAGATCATCATCTTAGATGGAAAATAATTTTGATAAAAAACTTGAAATTATTTTTTGAGGAAAATATCATATCTTCTTAAAAAACCGTTCTTTTATGAAAATGCAGCTCATTTTTAAGAGAAAATAATTTAATTGAAAATAAAATTGAAATATTGTAGAGGAAGCATCATGTAAATAAGGCCACATGAAACCATAAAAAATCCATTCATGTTGTATAAGTTAAAAAACATTCTCTCATACTTTTTCTAGAAAATTCAAAAAGTACCTCGTATGGTAAACAAAAGAAATATTCCTTCCAAACCATGCTGTAAAAGTTAAAAATGGGTAAAAATGACTGTAAATATACATAGAAGAATATTAAACATTTTATGAAAAAAAAATTAGAAAACATGGACATGGATGATAAATATATCCCTAGAAAAAACTTACGTTTAAATAATCTCAGAAAAAATGAGATTGCAAAATCAGCCCTTAACTTAGGTCTGATTTCTTCTGTATGTGTCTGAAACTCTTTTATAATGGGTTTAAACATATTATTAACCTGTAAAATAACCATATTTATATTTATTATATCATATATTATTCACTTATGACTTTATATTTGTCACGACCCGACCTCGGGGCCCGTGCCGTGACTACCCCAAGCCCGCCTTCCATAGGCCAGGGGCTGGCGACTAGCACCAAGGCGTAAAATCCCAGTAAACAGGGAAGGCATTGCCTTTATAAGTAACAACCACACAGAGTCAGCAAGCGGAAAGTAAAGTGCAGAAAAGTAAAGGGGGCCGGAAATACAAGCCCAACTGTAAAGTACAACTGAAAAGTAAAGTACAGCAACTGAAGAAAAGACGGCGGCCTCGTGTCGTCCACTGGCAATCCCACCTGAAGGGTGGGTACAGATAGCCTCCAGGCTCCTCGGGTCCCACGTCCGCTCCGAGCACGTCCCGCCCAGTGGTCCACCTCCAGGTACCGTCCTGCTCCACGCCCAACCGTGATCAGCGCTGTCCGTCGTCTGCAACCAACACAACAAGGTGCGGGCATAGCCCGTGCAGGGGTGAGTACAAGCTACTCAGTAAGGACCCCGAGACCCCCGAAGGTCTCCCGAAATCCACAAAGGATATAGCACAAAAGAAAGATGCAATCACGAAGTAACATCTGACTCGACTTAGGTATATGCCCATACATATACCTAAGTCCCCAATTCTAGCTCTGCTCACGAGCTCAAGAACAACTCAATCCACAAAGGAAAGCAAGACTCAAATCCACAAGGAGAGTAAATAGTAAATCCACATAGGATAGTTCAACACAATCCACAAAGGAGAGTAACATAAGATTCAGCTCAACCAGGTATACTTTTTCAGATGACGTCAAAGATGATCACTGATCCATCTAAGTCGTCGGACCCACAAAGGATCGATAGGTACTAACCCCCGCAGAAGACCCACACAGGATCGGGCTCACACAGAACCTGTAGGCAGTGGCGCACACAGAACCGGTAGTAAGGACCCACATAGGATCGGGCTCACACAGAACCTGTAGCACTGATCCACGTAGGATCGCTGAGTGCAGTAGTCGACGCAGTCCACTGAGGATCTCTGCACAGTCGTCGCCGCAGTCCACGAAGGATCTCTGCTCTGCCGTCGTCGCAGTCCACGGAGGATCTCTGCTCTGTCGTCGTCGCAATCCACGAAGGATTTCTGCTCTGTCGTCGAAGTCACAGCCAGCGCTAGGGTTCCCGCACAAAGCGAGCTCGTTTAGGAGGGTCCGCTCCACGAGCCGAGAGGCTGATACATCAACTGACACGTAGTCCGAAGTTGATGTATCCAAAAGTTCCGTATCGACAACAGGATCTCAACGCGACAGACGGCGCGTCAAACGGACGCCCGGTCTGAGAGTTATTGGCATTTTCGTCCCAGGGGCCCGGTTGGTTTTTAGAGCAAAACCAACCCGACCGTACTCCGCCTGTGTCCGATCCTCGGGCGGAGTATGCCAAAAGTTCCGTCTCACTTAGAGGAAACTACCACAGCTGACGGTACGTCGTTCGGACGTCCGTAGCTCAAGTTATGAGCGTTTCCGCTCCGAGGGCCCGGTTGGTTTCGTGTACGAACCAACCCGGCCGAACCCAAAGTCTTCCGAAACCTTGAGTATAATATACCGAAACGACCGTCTTGATCCAAGGATCGCGTAGCCGCTGACGGTTCGTCAATCGGAGGTCCCAGGCCCAAGATATGGGCGAAAGACCGAAGAGGGCCCGAAAACGGGGGTTCTGGGCCCGGGGCGACCCGGCCCGAACCCCCCTGGGGTCGGCCGAACCGGGTCGGCCCGAACCGGGCCGGCCCGAACCGGCTCGGCCGGGTCCGGTCCGGCCTGGGCGCGGCCCGGCCGACCGGACCGGCCGGCTCGGCTTCGGCCGAGCGGCCGAACAGGCTGCCGCCGCGGGTTTGACCCGCGGCATTTGAAGAAAACGCGGCCCCCGCGGGGGGCCGCCTGTCACGCGGACGTGGCCGGGCCGCCGCGTCTGTTCCCGGTTCCGCGCGGCCGCGGAACCGCCCGCCACCGCCGCCGCGGCTTCAGCCGCGGCGGACTTCCTCCACGGCGGCGCGCCGGGCGCCGCCGCCTCCGGTCGCCGGCGCCGCCGCGCCGGCGACCCGCGCCGCCGCTGCCTTCCGCGGGCCGCCGGAGATGCTCCGGTGGCCCGTTTTGCCTCCCGTCTGCGCCGATGCCCCTCCCGGATGCCGACCTTCACTGCGGAATCAACGGATCGCCCCTGGCGCGCGGTTTGTCGTCGTCCGTCATATCCGCACAACAAAAGAGATCGGCGGAGGGTTGTCGGGTCTTGTTCGTTAGACCCGCACCCTCCGCGTTAGCCATAATCAACGGGAGAAAAGAAAAAGATGATCAACACATGATCCAACAATTTTATTTAAAGATAAAATTGTTCGTTTGAAACCGACTTTTTAAATTTTCAAGAACGTTCACGAGAAAATTTAAAAGGGGTAACTTTTCCAAAATAAATCCCTACCTTGATGATCGTCGAGCGCGGGCGTTCTTCGCGGAAGAGATCGTCGCGGAAGAGATCGATCGTCGCGTCGTCGCGGGAAGGTGTCGCGTCGTCGCGGAAACCGGCGTTGAGCCGGCGAGCTCAACGAATCAAGAACAACAGATTTAAATTATTAATATTTAAATCTGTGTTTCGTTTAAAACCAAAGAAAAGAACTTGAGAGGAAATCCGAAAGCACTCACCTCGAATGGTCGGTGATCGGAGATCGGAAAATCGGAAGAACGTCTCGGGCGAAGGCGTCGTCGACTTCCGGGTTCGGCGTTCTTTGCGTTCTTCGCGTTCTTCGCGTTCTTCGCGGAGAGGGTGGAGGCTCAGAGGAATTGCACAACGATAGCAATCCTCCAAAATAGACAAGTTTGTCTATTTTATTATTTTTGCCAACAAACGTAAAACGCGTAAGTAACGACCCATTTAATTCGTTGAATTAATTCAACGAGCGAAACAGCCCATTTAATTCACGAAAGAAACAGCCCATTTAATTCACGAAAGAAACCGCCCAATTAAATGGTCTGTTAAGAATTAAAGAAACGCGTCGGTTGACTTTTCAGTTTCTTTGACGGGTTTTCGCGGGTGCGTTACTTAGCGAAAGAAACGGCGGGGCTCGTGCGGGCCCCACCTCACAAATATCCTATCAAGGGGGTAGGATATTTCTGGATAGCATCCTATCCAGTTCAACACAGTTCAAGCCGCCTTTAAGTGGCTTCAAGTGGCTTCCAAACAGCTTAAGTGAAATAAAATAAAGTTGTCGCACAAATTTATTTTATTTCTGACTTAAAGCCGCAAAATTTAAAAACCACGTCTGAGCAAACGCAACTCCGGAAGAGGCGTTTCTAAGCAAATACCGGCGCTGCGATTTCATCGGTGCCCTCAGAATTTGATTCCGGGCACCGGTTCAAAAGATAGAAAAACCCGCTCGTCCGTTCACTGAACGTACCCGAGCCAAACTTCGGAAATTGATTCCGGGCACACCGGGCCTCGGAATCAGGTGCCGTCTGAAGCTGCGCTCTTGTAAAATTCCAAAGAAAATTAAGAAAAAAATTTCCTTGAAATTTGCGGGTCTTTACATTACTCCCACCTCAGGGCTTTACGTCCCCGTAAAGATACATCAAAAACTAGGGGAACAAATGGGGGTACTGAGCACGCATCTGAGCCTCCCGCTCCCAAGTGCTCTCCTGGAGGTTCCCGTGCTGCCATCTGATGCGCACAAGAGGAATCGACCGCCCACGTAGGACCCGCTCCTGTCGATCCTCGATCTCTACTGGGACCTCCGCAAAAGTCGCCCCATCGTCCACGTCCAGCTCCCCAAAGTCGATGATGTGCGTCGGGTCGTGCACGTATCTCCTCAGCTGAGACACGTGGAAGACGTCGTGCACCCGGTGAAACTGAGGTGGTAGAGCCAGGCGATAAGCCACCTCTCCTATCCTGCTGAGGACCTGGAAACGCCCGATGAAGCGTGGAGACAACTTGCCGCCTCGGCCAAATCTCCGTAAACCACGTCGAGGTGAGACACGCAAAAAGACGTGGTCGCCATCCTCGAACTCTAGTGGCCTCCGCCTCCTGTCAGCATATGACTTCTGCCGGCTCTGAGCTGTCCTCATCCTCTCCTGGATGATCTGGACCTTCTCTGTCGTGGCTCGGACCATCTCTGGTCCCACGAGTGCTGACTCCCCAGGGTCTGTCCAGCACAACGGTGATCTGCAGGGTCTGCCGTACAACGCCTCGTATGGTGCCATCCCGATGGTGGAGTGGTAGCTGTTGTTGTACGCAAACTCCACCAAGGGTAGGTGGTCCTCCCAGCTGCGACCAAAGTCGAGAACACATGCACGGAGCATGTCCTCGAGTGTCTGAATGGTCCTCTCCGTCTGACCATCCGTCTGAGGGTGGAAGGCTGTGCTTAGATGGAGCCGCGTCCCGAACGCCTCCTGCAACCCTTCCAAAGCCGGGAAGTGAAACGAGCATCTAGATCGGAGACGATAGACGATGGCACACCGTGAAGCCGTACGATCTCCTGGACGTAAAGACGTCCCAAGCTCTCCACTGAGCCCTGCTCTCTGATGGGTAAGAAGTGTGCCGACTTGGTGAGTCGGTCGACAATCACCCAAATGGAGTCGTGACCTCTGGAAGTGCGTGGAAGTCCAGTCACGAAGTCCATAGATATGCCGTCCCACTTCCACTCCGGGACCTCCAAGGGCTGTACCAAGCCTGCTGGTACCTGATGCTCTGCCTTCACCTGCTGGCAGGTGAGGCATCGCGAAACGAACCCTGCCACAGCTTTCTTCATGCCCGGCCACCAGTGCTGTCGTCTGAGATCCTGGTACATCTTCGCCACTCCGGGATGCACCGCCAAGGGAGAAGTGTGAAACTCTCTCAGCACCTCCTCTCGTAAAGCGACTGGTACGAAGGTACGTCCTCTGAAAAGGATGTCGTGCTCTGCTCCAAGGGAGAAACCATCAGGCGCCTGACCTGAGGATATCAGTGCACGCCGGGTCTCACAGTCAGCGTCCCCACGCTGAGCCTCTCTGACCCGCTGTAGAAGTGGAGGAGAGACTGTGAGAGACTGAAGAAAGGCTGCTCCGTCTCTATCCACGAAGGATATCTGCAAGGAGGCTAGCTGCTTCGTCGCCTCCTCAAGTAGCTGAATGCCCGTCCTCCTGCTGAGGGCATCGGCTACCACGTTCCCCTTCCCAGGAGTATAGACTATCTCAAAGTCATAGTCCTGGAGGAACTCAAGCCATCTCCGCTGTCTCAGGTTCAGGTCCTTCTGAGAGAAGATATACCTGAGACTCTGGTGGTCAGAAAAGACTGTGAAGCGCTCGCCCATCAGATAGTGCCGCCAAGTCTTCAGAGCGAAGACCACTGCTGCTAACTCCAGGTCATGAGTGGCGTAGTTCTGCTCATGCGGCCTCAACTGACGTGATCCGTAGGCGATCACGGCCCGCTCCTGCATCAGGACGCACCCGAGTCCAGTCCCTGACGCATCGCAGTAAACTACGTATCCAACTCCCTCCTCAAGAAACCTCAAGATAGGTGCGCTGGTCAACCTCTGCCTCAGCTCCTGGAAGCTCTGCTGACATCTGTCTGACCACACGAAGGGTTTCCCCTTCTTCGTCAACGCTGAGAGTGGTGCCGCAACTCTGGAGAAGTCTGGCACGAATCTCCGATAGTATCCGGCTAGGCCCAAGAAGCTCCGCACCTCTGTCACGCTCTTGGGTGGCTCCCAAGCTAGCACTGCCTCAATCTTCACGGGATCCACTGCAACTCCCGCCTCAGAGATGACGTGTCCCAAGAAATGGACCTCACGTAACCAGAACTGGCATTTTGAGAGCTTGCCATAAAGCTGGTGCTCTCGGAGCGTGTCTAGCACAACTCACAGGTGGTAGGCATGCTCCTCCTCAGTCGTCGAGTATACCAAAATGTCGTCAATGAAGACAACGACAAAACGGTCGAGGTAAGGCTGGAAGATCCTGTTCATGAGGCTCATGAACACTGCTGGAGCATTGGTTATGCCGAACGGCATAACCAAGAACTCATAATGGCCATACCGACACCTGAAGGCCGTCTTCTGCACGTCCTCGTCTCGAACTCTGAGCTGATGATAGCCTGACCGGAGGTCTATCTTCGAGAACCACCGCGCTCCCTTGAGCTGATCGAAGAGGTCATCAATCCGTGGCAGCGGATACTTGTTCCTCACCGTCACCTGATTCAGGCGACGATAGTCGACACATAGTCGCAAGCTCCCGTCCGCCTTCTTGGCGAACAAAATCGGGGAAGCCCAGGGTGAAACACTGGGTCGGATAAACCCCTTGCTCTGCAAGTCCTCCAACTGTACCCGCAGCTCCCGAAGCTCGGCGGGGGCCATCCGATATGCTGGAGTAGATATCGGGGCTGTCCCGGGGTACAAGTCGATGTAAAAGTCTACCTCTCTACGAGGAGGTAGCCCTGGAACGTCGTCGGGAAAGACGTCTACGTACTGGTCCACCACTGCAGGAAAAGCTGGACTCCGCACGTCCACTGCTCCTAGGATGAGGCTAGCCAACTGATGAGAGATGGGCTGCACTCTCCTCCGCGGAAGTCCATCCTGTGCTGCAAAGGTTCCCTTCTCGCCGGTGAAGGTAAACCTACTCCCGTCGGTGCGAACACATCGCACCTTGCGCCTAAAACAGTCGATCTGGGCATGAACCGTGGATAGCCAATCCATGCCCAAGATGACGTCGTAAGGCCTCGACGCCGCTACAAGGAGATCCCAGCTGAAGATCTCGCCTCCTAGAGTAAGCTCACACTGCCGGCACTAGTGCGTAATCGTCGAGTCTGCTCCCGTAGGAGTCTCTAGCCGTAAGGATCGAGCCAACGGCTCAGTCGGAATCTCCGAGCTCCGAACAAGGGCAGAGGCTATGAAAGAGTGACTCGCTCCTATGTCTATAAGTACTGCAGCAAGGGTGGAATAGACACAGATCGTACCTCGAATCATCTCTGGCAAGTCGGGGTCGTAGGCCTCCACTGCCTGGAGCTGGGCCTGTCCCTGCCCGCCAGCTCCCTGTGGTCGAGGTGGCCCTCCTGGTGGTGGTGGGGGTAGAGCCTGGAAGCGTCGCCCACCACCCGCTGCTCGGCCAGCTCCTCTGCCTCGTCCGCCTCCTCCCTGCGGACCGCCACGGTCGACCCTCTGCCTCTGCCTGGGTGGCCCCTCCACCGTCTGCTGCTCCTCTGATCGGCGGGTCGGGCAGTCAAGAGCCATGTGACCCTGCCCGCCGCAGGAGTAGCATAGCCTGCCTCTCGGAAGGCTGGCACTCCGCTGTGTGCCCCGTACTGCTGAGCCGGTGTCCTGAGGCCGTCTGCGTGGGGGTCTGGTCTGCCTGGACCCGAGAGTCATCCGTCGGCTACCTGCTGCCGAAGACTCAGCTACCTGCCGCCCTGCGCTAGGTCTCGCCGCTGAAAAAGGCTCTGCCAGGAAGCTCTCGATCAGGAGGGCTCGCTCCAGCACTCCCGCCTGGGTCGGAATGCTGAGGGAGATCAGCGACGCCCGAATCTCCTGTCGCAAGCCCTGCTCGAAGGTCCGGGCCCGGAAGAAGGGGTCCCGTACCATGTCGGTCGAGTAGCGAGATAGGTCCGTGAACCTCGCCGCGTACTGAGCGACCGTCATGCTGCCCTGGCGCAGCTGGAGAAGCTCCTGGATGCGCACCGCTCAGAGGGTGGCCGGGACGAACTCAGAGCGGAAGAGGCTCTCGAAGTCCGCCCAGAGCAAGGATGCCTCATCGTGAACCTGGAGCATCAGGCTCCACCATCGTCCTGCCGCCGCCTGCAGGAGGCTCGCTGCGAGAATCACCATGAGATCCGCTGGTGTCCTCACTAGCCTGAAGATCCATACCACTGCCTCTAGCCAGTCCTCGGCGGCCTGGGGGTCCGCCTCACCGCGAAACCTGGGCGGTCGCTGGCTCTGAAACTCATGCAGTGCCCTGAGGCGACGTGCATCGTCAGCGTCTGGTACTAGAAGCATCGGTGGCTCGGCGGGTAAGGCTACCGCCGGTGCCACTGCTGGCAAAGGGCCCTGCACCGAAGCCTCGTCGCTCGGTGGGCTGCCGTCGCGCCCTACACTCGGAACCCTAGCTGGCAGTCGTCGCGGGGCCATCCTGAAAAGGAGAACAAGAGCACCACAGTCAGAATAGTATACCTGGTGAGCTGGCACAAGTAATCACAAAGAAAACTTGAAACACACACGCAATCAATGTTTTCATGCATTAAGTCGGAAATCAGGAGTCAGGGTCCTGGTGTACGGATACGTCGGCCGCCGCACCAACACTGGGCTCCCTGAACTGATAACCACACTCAATACACTAAACACTATTGCTTCATATAGAAAGAAAGGACGATCAGAGTCTGTGGTAGAACCGACCACCTCTGATACCAATTTGTCACGACCCGACCTCGGGGCCCGTGCCGTGACTACCCCAAGCCCGCCTTCCATAGGCCAGGGGCTGGCGACTAGCACCAAGGCGTAAAATCCCAGTAAACCGGGAAGGTATTGCCTTTATAAGTAACAACCACACAGAGTCAGCAAGCGGAAAGTAAAGTGCAGAAAAGTAAAGGGGGCCGGAAATACAAGCCCAACTGTAAAGTACAACTGAAAAGTAAAGTACAGCAACTGAAGAAAAGACGGCGGCCTCGTGTCGTCCACTGGCAATCCCACCTGAAGGGTGGGTACAGATAGCCTCCAGGCTCCTCGGGTCCCACGTCCGCTCTGAGCACGTCCCGCCTAGTGGTCCACCTCCAGGTACCGTCCTGCTCCACGCCCAACCGTGATCAGCGCTGTCCGTCGTCTGCAACCAACACAACAAGGTGCGGGCATAGCCCGTGCAGGGGTGAGTACAAGCTACTCAGTAAGGACCCCGAGACCCCTGAAGGTCTCCCGAAATCCACAAAGGATATAGCACAAAAGAAAGATGCAATCACGAAGTAACATCTGACTCGACTTAGGTATATGCCCATACATATACCTAAGTCCCCAATTCTAGCTCTGCTCACGAGCTCAAGAACAACTCAATCCACAAAGGAAAGCAAGACTCAAATCCACAAGGAGAGTAAATAGTAAATCCACATAGGATAGTTCAACACAATCCACAAGGAGAGTAACATAAGATTCAGCTCAACCAGGTATACTTTTTCAGATGACGTCAAAGATGATCACTGATCCATCTAAGTCGTCGGACCCACAAAGGATCGATAGGTACTAACCCCCGCAGAAGACCCACACAGGATCGGGCTCACACAGAACCTGTAGGCAGTGGCTCACACAGAACCGGTAGTAAGGACCCACATAGGATCGGGCTCACACAGAACCTGTAGCACTGATCCACGTAGGATCGCTGAGTGCAGTAGTCGACGCAGTCCACTGAGGATCTCTGCACAGTCGTCGCCGCAGTCCACGAAGGATCTCTGCTCTGCCGTCGTCGCAGTCCACGGAGGATCTCTGCTCTGTCGTCGTCGCAGTCCACGGAGGATTTCTGCTCTGTCGTCGAAGTCACAGCCAGCGCTAGGGTTCCCGCACAAAGCGAGCTCGTTTAGGAGGGTCCGCTCCACGAGCCGAGAGGCTGATACATCAACTGACACGTAGTCCGAAGTTGATGTATCCAAAAGTTCCGTATCGACAACAGGATCTCAACGCGACAGACGGCGCGTCAAACGGACGCCCGGTCTGAGAGTTATTGGCATTTTCGTCCCAGGGGCCCGGTTGGTTTTTAGAGCAAAACCAACCCGACCGTACTCCGCCTGTGTCCGATCCTCGGGCGGAGTATGCCAAAAGTTCCGTCTCACTTAGAGGAAACTACCACAGCTGACGGTACGTCGTTCGGACGTCCGTAGCTCAAGTTATGAGCGTTTCCGCTCCGAGGGCCCGGTTGGTTTCGTGTACGAACCAACCCGGCCGAACCCAAAGTCTTCCGAAACCTTGAGTATAATATACCGAAACGACCGTCTTGATCCAAGGATCGCGTAGCCGCTGACGGTTCGTCAATCGGAGGTCCCAGGCCCAAGATATGGGCGAAAGACCGAAGAGGGCCCGAAAACGGGGGTTCTGGGCCCGGGGCGACCCGGCCCGAACCCCCCTGGGGTCGGCCGAACCGGGTCGGCCCGAACCGGGCCGGCCCGAACCGGCCCGAACCGGCTCGGCCGGGTCCGGTCCGGCCTGGGCGCGGCCCGGCCGACCGGACCGGCCGGCTCGGCTTCGGCCGAGCGGCCGAACAGGCTGCCGCCGCGGGTTTGACCCGCGGCATTTGAAGAAAACGCGGCCCCCGCGGGGGGCCGCCTGTCACGCGGACGCGGCCGGGCCGCCGCGTCCATTCCCGGTTCCGCGCGGCCGCGGAACCGGCCGCCACCGCCGCCGCGGTGGACTTCCTCCACGGCGGCGCGCCGGGCGCCGCCGCCTCCGGTCGCCGGCGCCGCCGCGCCGGCGACCCGCGCCGCCGCTGCCTTCCGCGGGCCGCCGGAGATGCTCCGGTGGCCCGTTTTGCCTCCCGTCTGCGCCGATGCCCCTCCCGGATGCCGACCTTCACTGCGGAATCAACGGATCGCCCCTGGCGCGCGGTTTGTCGTCGTCCGTCATATCCGCACAACAAAAGAGATCGGCGGAGGGTTGTCGGGTCTTGTTCGTTAGACCCACACCCTCCGCGTTAGCCATAATCAACGGGAGAAAAGAAAAAGATGATCAACACATGATCCAACAATTTGATTTAAAGATAAAATTGTTCGTTTGAAACCGACTTTTTAAATTTTCAAGAACGTTCACGAGAAAATTTAAAAGGGGTAACTTTTCCAAAATAAATCCCTACCTTGATGATCGTCGAGCGCGGGCGTTCTTCGCGGAAGAGATCGTCGCGGAAGAGATCGATCGTCGCGTCGTCGCGGGAAGGTGTCGCGTCGTCGCGGAAACCGGCGTTGAGCCGGCGAGCTCAACGAATCAAGAACAACAGATTTAAATTATTAATATTTAAATCTGTGTTTCGTTTAAAACCAAAGAAAAGAACTTGAGAGGAAATCCGAAAGCACTCACCTCGAATGGTCGGTGATCGGAGATCGGAAAATCGGAAGAACGTCTCGGGCGAAGGCGTCGTCGACTTCCGGGTTCGGCGTTCTTCGCGTTCTTCGCGTTCTTCGCGTTCTTCGCGGAGAGGGTGGAGGCTCAGAGGAATTGCACAACGATAGCAATCCTCCAAAATAGACAAGTTTGTCTATTTTATTATTTTTGCCAACAAACGTAAAACGCGTAAGTAACGACCCATTTAATTCGTTGAATTAATTCAACGAGCGAAACAGCCCATTTAATTCACGAAAGAAACAGACCATTTAATTCACGAAAGAAACCGCCCAATTAAATGGTCTGTTAAGAATTAAAGAAACGCGTCGGTTGACTTTTCAGTTTCTTTGACGGGTTTTCGCGGGTGCGTTACTTAGCGAAAGAAACGGCGGGGCTCGTGCGGGCCCCACCTCACAAATATCCTATCAAGGGGGTAGGATATTTCTGGATAGCATCCTATCCAGTTCAACACAGTTCAAGCCGCCTTTAAGTGGCTTCAAGTGGCTTCCAAACAGCTTAAGTGAAATAAAATAAAGTTGTCGCACAAATTTATTTTATTTCTGACTTAAAGCCGCAAAATTTAAAAACCACGTCTGAGCAAACGCAACTCCGGAAGAGGCGTTTCTAAGCAAATACCGGTGCTGCGATTTCATCGGTGCCCTCAGAATTTGATTCCGGGCACCGGTTCAAAAGATAGAAAAACCCGCTCGTCCGTTCACTGAACGTACCCGAGCCAAACTTCGGAAATTGATTCCGGGCACACCGGGCCTCGGAATCAGGTGCCGTCTGAAGCTGCGCTCTTGTAAAATTCCAAAGAAAATTAAGAAAAAAATTTCCTTGAAATTTGCGGGTCTTTACAATATTACCCATTTATTTATCAATTCCATGTTCAATAAACATTTTGGGTAAAAATCGTTTTATTTATCGTACATGTTTTGACTTATTATTATTGATATTATTACTTATATTGAGATTTATTTACTCAAAAAATGTAAAATATGATTTATTTATCATAAATATTTATTATATAAATATATATAATAGATAGATAAGTGAAATGGAACACACCATTCATGGAGACGGTATGTCGTACGTACTAATGAATGTTGGTTTTGTTTCCTTATTGAATTGAATAAAAGAAAGTAAATGATATATATATATATATACATAAATATAGATGAATATTATGTCATATATTTCATTCTTATTAATTATATATACTTTATAATAAATCTTTAATGGTTAACGTGGATATTTATTCTCATCACGTCGTGGAGACGGTAGGTAGTACGTACACACGATCAACGATATCATTCACTTAATGGTTAAATGGTATGGAAATAGATGGTATATTAATTATAATTAATAATTATAATGTTATATTCATTATTTATATCCATTATAAAAATCATTACACCCATCCAAATTATCTCTTTTTCAATAACAATTTATACCAATACGTGGAGACGGTAAGCCGTACTTACACACGCATGGTGATATTGTTATTTGTATGATGGATAAAATGTTGTATAAGGTTGTACCATAATTATAATAACATTTAAGAATATATAATATACTTTATTTATTGATTTATTGTAGGAACTACATAATAATAAGAATTAGAAGAAGATTTTTTTTGAAAGAGGTGATAAAACAATTACCTCTTTCTCGAGTATCTCTTTTTGATTGGAACAAAAGGTCTCCCTAGGATGGATTTCTGATTGACATTTGGCCTCTAGGATTAATTGAGGGAACTTGGGAGAGGAAATGGGTAGGGGTTGGCTAAGAAAAGGGGCTTTAAAGGTGTGATTATAAGATAAGTATATGTTCCCTTTTATGAGCGAGGAGAGGGGCATCTTTGGAAATACCAAAACTATTAAATTAATATAAATTAATTTTTAAATTAAAATGCCTCAAAAGTATATTATTTCGAAGATAAGATATGGTTGGGTCTAAATTCTATCAACCAAAAAAATTTATACATGTTTTGATTTTATTTTAAACCTTATCATTTTGATTTATCGTTATTTAATCTATCTATTTTTAATTGTGGTAATAATATCCTAAATAATAAATGGTTATAAATATTTACATATGTATTGAAAATTGTCCATAATTTTATACTTTATGAAATTTTAGAACTTATAATTTTCAATTTTAAATTTTTAAATATTTTTGTGATTTTAAAATAATTTAATTATATTTTATTTTTATAAAATATCAATAGTGTCAATTTTGACACTATTCATTTATTTGACATTAAATAAAATCCACACAGAATATAAATATGAACCAAAATATTTAATACACTCTTTAACTGTCATAATCACCTATAAATATTTTGGATAATATTGATTAGTTAATATGATATTTATTTTATTATTTTTAAATGCATTTATTTGATATTTATATTAATAAAATAATTTCTACATCACTATTATTTCATCGTAAGTGGTAATTATTTAATATATAAAAATTATAAACAAATTTACATGATGTATATAATTTTATTATATTTATGAATTTTATTTATTTTTTAAGATTTATCAAGTTTATCACTACATTAATATTATTATACTTATATGATATATGGGAGTGACATGTTGTTAGTTTCTTTTGTTGTAATTATAATAACATCACTTTCATGGAAAAAAGTCAATTAAATGAATAAATTTATACCCTTAGATGATATTGGTTGAATTTAATTAATAAAATATGAGTTTTTAAGGTATTAGGGTAGTTTTATTATATTTATCATATTGTTTGTAACCCTAATTTACCTGATTTACCGTTTACCATGGTAATTAAAAATTACTGTAGTTACTATTCATAATATACCAAAAAAATAAATGTAACCTATTAACATAATTTGGAACCAATGATTCCCAATATATAATCCATTTTAGAAAATTAAGAACACATAAGTTTCATTAATTAATTTAAAATTAATTCCTATTGTAAAAACTAGAAAGCGGGGTTTTAAGAAGTAAAAATTGTCAAAATATTGACATGTGTTTATGTACAATTTAAATGTGAACTTATTTAAAATTACCAAAATTGGATTAAATGATTATAAATTAATCCAATTACACTTTAAAACCAATTAAAATGATAATATAACTATATAAATAAATAATATTAAAAGGCAGTTTTGAATTAAAATGCAGTATTTTTTCAACTATTCATTAAAATATGAATTTTATCAAAAAAAATTCAAAAATTCAACCAAAGTAAATTTTTTTGTCAAGATTTTAAATAAGAAATTTATTTTTAAAATATAATATATAAAACTGTTAAAAATAGATTTAAAATTGGTGCACTTTCAAAAGGCGACAAACTACATTTTTTGAAAAATACTTCTTTAATATGAAAAATAAAATTTGTTCTCATATCATGTTATAAAAAATACGTAAGATGAATTTCAATGTTATATAAAATTAAAATTGTGGTTAATACTATTCATAAATACTATTTTATATCCCTTAATATAACTTTGTTTAGTAAGACTCGGTATTGGATACAACAAAAGCTATTGATGAAGGTTTCTCTTGCATGTAATGCAGGGAAAGTCAGTGTTTTGTTTAGTGAAATATTCTGATGGTGTTGCATATAAAATAATTTGAATGTATTTATTTTATTCATTGAAAAAAATCTATACTCAGTGTTGTGTGGAATTAATTTTTTCAAAATAACTTGAAATTGTGTGTAACACAAGCCATGTATAGTGTTTCATATACTACAAGGTAATATATTGTTGTGTATAGAAAAAGCTAATATTTGTGTATCTTCCAACACAAGACATCAAATAAATTAAAAAGAAACTATCTCATAAAATTTTCATGTGGTACAAATAATCTGATTAAGACTCCCATGTTGAGTCAATAAATCTTCCACCATCATCTCAGATAAGCTGGAAGGTACACTTCTAATTCTAAGAGGGTAGCACAACCAAGGGGAGTTCCAATAGTTGTGGTTAGATTGCCTAATAATAATCCATTTTGAGTTATGCATTATATGGTTGAAAGAGAACATGATATAGGTCCAAAAATATAAGTAAAGGTAGTGAGGGTACCCATTAAGAAGCTTCATCTTGAATTTGCGTGATATAAAATATAAGGAAGAGTCATTTCAAGTGAGGAGGTTCCATGAGAATTTGTTAATGAGTCCGTCATTAAAGATTTTCAGATCCTTGATGCCAAGGACTCCATTCTCTATAGGTTTAATACAGTCCTTCCATGAATCTATTATCAACTATTATTCATTCATAGATCCTGTCCAGACAAAGTTTCTCATCATGTTTTAGATTTCATTAATAAGGCCTCTTAGCCACCTATAGAGGGAGAACTAGTACACAAGATTTAATATAATCACGAAATTAATAAGGAATACCCTCCCATCTTGATACATATCTTTCCCTTTCCATATTTCTGTCTTATTTATGATTCCAGAACATAAAACCTCAAGATAGTTTCTGCAGACCGTTCTATAGAACAAAGAAACTCTAAGATAAACAAAGGGTAAATATCCCTTCATAACACTAAGATTATTATTAATTATATTTTTCTTTCCAATATTTTATCTATCTATAAAGGAAAAGAAAGATTTTTTCGAAAAAATAGATTGAATAGACATTATTTAATAATGTAGAAAGAAATATTTAATCATAGAGATGGGGATATTTTTAGGCTTGTTTGAAAAGACGGATTTCATTAGCGTATAAAAGGTGAGAAGGGATAAGGTTGTACTTACAAACTTTAATCTGTTTATAGATTCAAAAATGAGATAACTCATGAAAGCATATGCTCATATAATCCTTAGAAATGGAAAAGAGAATCCATAATAGAGGGTCTCTTTTCCAGAATCCTCGATTTCACTGAATTTAGACCATAGGGGACCCATTAATTAATATGGACAACCTTATAGATCCAAGAATACAAGACAAATGTTTATTTTACCCATTAGAATAGCCTTTGAGGTTTTTTATGTTTATGCTTCTTTTGATGAAATGTAGTGATCCATATTTCAATAACATTCATGAAATTTATTATCCTACAGTTATTACTTATATATTCATGTATTGGTACCATATTTATTCTATTTGGTACAAAATATAGTTAAGAAATTATTTTTAATAAAGCCTTACTTTACCCTCTCTTTGGTCAGAAATCTAGGTTTTCTAAAAAGGGTTCCAAGAATATTATATTATTCACCTAAAATATTTTTAATACTTTTTTATCTCTTTTTCCTTTTAAAAATGTTTTTAAATGATTCTTATTTCCACTTCCTAAATGAGTCAATTTTCTAATGTTTTTACCATGAAAAAGTAATATTGTTTTTACCTCATATGACATGTACTGATTTACCCACCATCAATTCGTTGAAGGTTTATTTTCATGTTTAAAAGGTTAATTTCTAAGAAAAATTTCAAAAATATATTTTCAAGGAAATGGTTTTCAAAAGGTTTTCAAGATTATTTCATAAGTCTTTAAGGAAAATGGTTTTCAAAAGTTTTTATGTGTAAAAGATACCTTTTCAAAGAAGAAAGGATATTTACATTAAGAAATGTTTGAAAAATATCCTTCCAAGTTATTTTACATATATGATAATGTATTTTTTTGTTACTAATTCAATTGAATGAAATTATCCAAAGGTTCCATTCATATTATTTCTTGAGTTGTTTATGTTTTTATGGAAAGATTCTTAAGACACCTATTTCACTTCCACAGTTTTTATGCTTTTAAAATCCGCTTCTTTTTCCTAAGATATGATTTCATAAAGTGATTATGAAACCTATTTATTTTCATAGGTTATGATGTGATGAAATTTTAATTATACCTATTTTATTTCATGTGTTATAATTTGATGTTTATAAAACATATCTCTTTTTATGGGTCATGATATGAGGAAAGTTTTATTACCTTTGGAACATATACAAATGATTGTATTATGATTTGACTGGGACCTATATCTCTTTTCAATGCATTGGGTAATGATAATTTGTATATGATCTCAAAGGGTTCAAATTTTGTATCCCAATCATGAAAATAAGAAGGTACATGGGTTGTATCCCAATATTAAAAGAATGTGGGTATACAGGTTGTATCCTAAGCCCAAAAACAAGAAGGTACATGGGTTGTAGCCCAATAATTAAATAAATAGGGTAATTGGGTTGTTTCCCAAGCATAAAAACAAGAAGTTACATGGGTTTTAGTGCAATACTACAATAATGAGTGTACACGAGTTGTAGCCTAAGCCCCAAAAAAAGAAGGTACATGAGTTATAGCCCAATCCTAAAAGAAAGAGGGTATATAAGTTGTTATCCCAAGCACAAAGTCGTTACATAGGTTTTATCCCAATACTAACATGTTATAAAGTTCTTGGTAGGTATCCTTGATATAAAATATTATATTCTTATATATATGCCAAAAGTATTATGTCGTATTCCTCATTTATGATTTCATGGATCGTGATATTTATTTCTTTCTGATTTATGTCTTATGAACTGCCAAGATTTACCCCATAACTCATTTTAATGATATTTGATATGAAGGTTATGAGAACCTAATGTTACGATCAAGTTCTCATACCCCTATGTTCATGATTATTCCTATATGTATCCCTTGTTTACCCTTACAGTGAATCTGCACTCACCCTTTTATTATGTTTCCTTTCCCCAGGTTATGAATAATGTTTTTAGGTAGAAGTAAAAAATGTGGATATATTTATGGTAGATGTTGAAGATATTTCACCATGATAAAAGATTTTGTTTCCATGATTCAAAAAACACTATAAAATTATGGTCCTTAGGCATGTATGATTTGTAATTTATTGAGTATTAATCTAAAATAATGTAATATCCATGTATTTAAACCTAGGTATCTATAGTTGGTATCAGAGGAAAGGTTTATTCAACATTTAAAAACTAGGATGATTTGTCTTTAGTTATATCCCTAGGTATATTTCTAAGGATATTTCTAAGGATGTCTCTAAGGATATGTATAAAGATGAGTTAACATATAAGAAAATTTTCTAGAATTTTGGTAAAGGATAGAGTGAGTGGTTTCTTAGAAATACATACCTATTTGGATACTAATAGTGGATGTGGCTCTGGAATAGATGTACCTAGTTGTAATAAATTCAATAAGATGTTTTGGGCCTGACTCGGGGTAATCTGGTAAATGAAAACGAGACTTGATGCACACATCGTTTGACATTTCTAGGAGATATGCTATGAGAATTCAAAAACAAATCTTCACAAACAATCATGAAGGATTTAAATAGAGGATGAATATGTATAAACTAGGATAAAACTAAGCTGTCATAGATTAATGAAGTACGATCCATGATTTAGGCACACTATAAGTAATTTTTCATTATTATATGTTATCCCAATATGATAAATGTTTCTCATTCAATGATTTCTAGTTTTATTCAATGGAGAAAACTATAATGAAAATTGTTAACATTTAATGTTTTAGATTTGGAAAGCATGTGTATTATGTGAATCTATTTACCAAGTTAAAATATCATACAGAAAATTAGGAAGGGGGTATGTTTAATAGTTATACTTCTGAAGATAAAGAGACTGAAAATGATATGTGAAAGGTATGTGACATTCTTCCAGTATTGTTTACATTGATCATTAGTAGAATTATTGGATTGAGGTTGAAGATCCTTATGAAATGATTCATATTTTATATTCTATAAAATAGGTATTAAGGAATAAGTTTATGAAACCTGAGTAATGTTTTAAGAATAGCGTTGAATTAATGATGTATTTATTTTTTTGAATTGAAATATTATGTTATAAGAATATTGAAATGTATAAGTATTTTCAATATAAGTTTTCATCAAGGATTGAAAAGGACATAAAGAATGGTTATGAAGAAATAAAAAAGTTATTTCTTTAAAAGGTGAGTTTTTTTAAGGTAAGGTAACCCTTAATTAATGTCTAAAAATGCGATAATGATCTTTGAATAATGATATATTGGATATAAATAAGTAAATTGGATGGTACGAATTACCCTGGAACTGATTATTGAAAAAAATTTCCATGCCATCAAGGATGATGTTTAAGACTTCTTGAATTTAGGGAATATATCCAGTAATCATTGGTATAAAGAAGCATGCTTGTTTTCCAAAAGGACTAATGGTAATTAAGGTTATTACCATGTTTCAAGGGAATATACGATGAGGTTATTCACATATTTGGAATGTGAAAACCTAGTGGTACATTGTGCTATACAGGGGAACGAATGTTAAGATAATTTCATGGCTTTCTTTCTAAATATTCAGATTTTCATCATTCATAAGGGTTATAAGGTTAACCATTCATGAAAAGTTTAAGTTAAAATTCAGAGGAAGTATTTGTGAATTGAGTTTGTATTGAAAAACTTGGTTAAAAGGGTACTAAGTGATTATACTTATTTCAAGGATTCTCATCTTATTTATTTCTGGAAATTATATTAGTATGGTTTTTGAAAGGGAAATCATGTATGTCAGGTGATAACCAATCATAATCGGCAAGGTCGTGGGTCTTGAACTCATAACCGAAGGTCAATAAGGGTTTCATGCCTACCATTGGCCTACACTATGTATTGTTTAATTCATAATTATTTTTTATGAATAACTATTTATGATGAAACAATAGTGTTACTTTAGGGTTTAGATATTAATGTATTAACCATAATTATTTTTTAATAATATTTATAGATAAATAATTATAATTTTCATTAATTTATGGGCCGTAAATATTCTAAAAGTATATTTTATAAATTCAGGCATCAAAGTTAATTTATGTAAATCTATTTCATAAAGTAATGGATGAATTAGAAATCAATAAATGCGTAATTAAATAATGATTGGTTTATATAAATATATCAAGTAAGTATATTTCCTTATATTCTTGGTCAATAAAAGAAATAACCAATATTAGGATAATTATCAAAAGAAAATGTGTTATCCTAATACTTTAATTTTGTTGAACAGATGTTCTTTTAAATCATCACATATCTATCACTATGAGGCCCTCAACTTTTCATTGATCTTTCACTTATTTATGATTGATGACCTCAATCACTCCCTATAAATATTTACGATTTTCCTCCATCTCCAATATTCGCTCCCAATCTATGTTCTCATATGTGAAAACCCAATTATATTTTTCTTTGACTAAAAGTTATGTTCCTAAATTTACCTTTTTAGGGATGTTTTAGTAATCATTTTTACGATGTGGGTTTCTGTGAATGAAACTTTACAGTATTAAACCTTTAACAAGCCAGATAAATTTTAAGGGGGAAATTCATTTTAATCGTGGTAGAATATAAAACCTGAGATTTTTTGAACTATTTTTTTCGTATTAATTGAACCTTTGCGATATTTTTAATTTAACATAACACTGAAAATAGTTTTTTTATACTAAATCACTATATTTGTCTTGCGTTATATGTAACACCATGTTAATTATGCACTATAGACAACAAAAATTTTAGCTTTCTCTACACAGAACATTGAGGTTGTCTTGCATTAAATGCAAAAAAATGAATTTCCCTGATGGCTTTCATAACACGCATGATCGAGTTTTACCAAACCATAAGATATTATTAAAATATTATTATAAGATATAAATTAGTAGTTAAATTAGTGGATATGAACAATATTGAAAATTTTATGAAAATATATGGTTTATAAAAATATAATATGAATTCATAGGTCATCAATTAATTAGAATTGAATACGACATCCGAATGAATATTAAAAAATATTAATATTTTTATGGTTATAAAGCTTTTTTACCCAAATAAAAAAATTAATTACAATTAGTTAGTGATATTAATATAATAAATATTTCATATATTCAATAAAATGTTTTTATATTCATTCAATTGATTTTATAGACATAATATAAGAACAAACCCAATTTTATCACTACGGGAAGAAGCAGTATTTGCAACGGGTTATTTGCGATGAGAACTATTCCTGTCGCAAATAACCCATCCAAGAATCTATTTTTGACGAGGAAAGTAGCCCGTCGTAAATAACCAAGTATTTGCAATGGGATTTCGCCTCGCATCGCAAATAGTTTGGCGTGGTTTGGCGCGCAAGCCGCGCGGCTTGCGCGCCAAACTGCGGAGGTGTATTTGCTATGAGACTCGTCGCAAATATCCGGCGGCGGTCAATACCCTTTTGCGATGGGATGTTGTCCCATCGCAAAAAGACTGTCGGTAGGTACTATTTGCAACGGGTGTCGTCGCAAATAACCTTTTAACCACCGACTGTAATTAATCCGGGCGAGGGTAATTGCGACGGGCCTCGTCGCAAACACTACCATTTGGGACGGGAAGCTCGTCGCTAATAATCTCGTCGCAACTAATCTAACCTATATATACCCCCATCCAATTTTTTTTCACAAATCATTCAGATCTTGATTTCTCTCTCTTTTCATTCTTCAGTTTTAAAGAGAAATTTTTCTTTTAGTTGATGTTTTTTATACGAGATCAATCGGAGGGCGTCAATATCTTCAGAATATCAAAGTTTAAGGTATTTATATTTTATTTTTTTATGTTTATTTTATTTTTTATGTTTATTTTAATTGTTGTTTATTAGTTCGAATTTAATTATATTTTAATTGATTTTTTTATATTTAGTTTTTCTAAGAATATGATATTGTTAGTTATAATTATAACTAATTAGTTATAATTAATATTAATTATATATAATTAGGAAGAAATAGACATAATTATGAATAATTAGATATAATTAGGAAGAAATAGTATTAATTAGGAATAAATAGTATTAATTAAGAATACATAGTATTAATTAGGTATAATTAGTATTAATTAGGAATAATTAGTATTAATTAGGAATAATTAGTAATAATTAGGAATAATTAGTATTAATTAGGAATAATCAGTATTAATTTGGAATAATTAGTATTAATTGGGAAGAATTAGTATTAATTTGGTATAATTAGTATTAATTAGGAATAATTAGTAACAATTATGTATAATTAGTAATAATTAGGTTTAATTAGTAACAATTATGTATAATTAGTAATAATTAGGTATAATTAGTAATAATTAGGTATAATAGTAATAATTAGGTATAATTAGTAATAATTAGGAATAAATTGAATTAATTAGGAATAAATAACAATAAATTGGAATAATTAGTAATAATTAGGAATAAATAGTAATAATTAGTAGTAATTAGGAATAATTAATAATAATTTGGAATAATTAGTAATAATTTGGTATAATTAGTAATAATTAGGAATAATTAGTAATAATTTGGAATAATTAGTAATAATTAGTAATAATTAGTAACAATTAGAAATAATTAGTAATAATTTAGATTAATTGTTAATAATTAGGAATAATTAGTAATAATAAGGAAAACTTAGTAATAATTAGGAATAATTAGACATAATTAGGAATAATTAGATATAATTAGGAATAATTAGCTATAATTAGGAATAATTAGCTATAATTAGGAATAATTATAATGGTTCCTAATTAGTAATAATTAGTAAATATTAGTAAAAATTAGTAATAATTAGTAATAATTAGTGATAATTAAGTATAATTAGTAATAATTAGGTATAATTAGTAATAATTAGGAATAATTAGGAATAATTGGGAATAATTAGGAATAATTAAAAATAATTAGGAATAATTAGGAATAATTAGGAATAATTAGTAATAATTAGTAATAATTAGTAATAATTAGTAATAATTAGTAATAATTAGTAATAATTAGTAATAATTAGTAATAATTAGTAATAATTAGTAATAATTAGTAATAATTAGTACTAATTAGTAATAATTAGTAATAATTAGGTATAATTAGGTATAACTATGTATAATTAGTAATTAGGTATAATTAAGAATAATTAGGAGTAATTAGGAGTAATTAGGAATAATTAAAAATAATTAGGAATAATTAGGAATAATTAGGAATAATTAGGAATAATTAGTAATAGTTCGTAATAATTAGTAATAATTAGTAATAATTAGTAATAATTAGTAATAATTAGTAATAATTAGTAATAATTACTAATAATTACTAATAATTAGGAATAATTAGGAATAATTTGGAATAATTAGTAATAATTAGTAATAATTAGTAATAATTAGTAATAATTAGTAATAATTAGTAATAATTAGTAATAATTAGGAATAATTAGGAATAATTAGGAATAATTTGGAATAATTAAGAATAATTCTGAATAATTGGGAATAAATAGGAATAATTAGGAATAATTAGGAGTAATTAGGAATAATTAGTAATAATTAGTATTAATTAGTAATAATTAGCAATAATTAGTAATAATTAGAAATAATTAGCAATAATTAGGAATAATTAGCTACAATTAGCAATAATTAGTAATAATTATAAATAATTAGGAATAATTCAGAATAATTAGGATTAATGAGGAATAATTAGCAATAATTGGGAATAATTAAGAATAATTGGAAATAATTAGCAATAATTAGCAAAAAAATATATTATCAATATTTACGAAAAAACAATATTAATATTATTAAAATAATAAAAAATTTATAAAATGTTAAAATTATCAATATTCACAACAAGATTTTCTCTATTCTTAACAAGTTCAAATATTAAAGGGTCGCCAATTGTTAGGTCATGCGCAATAAAATTTTTGTGTCAACCATGTCCAATGTAAACTCTATAATTGTCCTTTCATGGTTGATCACCTCACAAGTAATGTTGCAATCAGACAAACCAAGTCATGTCCTTCTTATCTATAAGAATTATCTCACGTGAACCTTTACATAGACCATTCTTATTTGAAAATTTACGTGAAAAATAATGATATCTCCTCAAATTTTTAAGGAAGAATGATCTATGTAAACTGTCATGTGAGATGATTCTTAGAAACGAGGCCATCATTACTTTGGTCGTATTATTGCAACACTACTTTCAAGGTGATCAACCATGCGAGTACAATTATAGAGTTTACATTGGACATGACTCACATAAACTTTTTATTGTGCATGACTTCATAATTAACGACCCATTGAGATTTGAACATGTTAAGAATAGAACAAAGTCTATTGTGAATATTGATAATTTTAATATTTTATAAATTTTATATTATTTTAATAATATTAATATTTTTTTTCATAAATATCGATAATATAATTATTTTTATTACTTATAATTAGTAAACGAAATCTACTTGGATAATGAAGGGAAAATTCTAATCATCTCCATAACGATGATTACCAAATTTCCATTCATTATTTAAGAAGTTTTCCTTTTTTTATGTATTGCTAAGTATTTCTAAATTATAAATAATTAGTAATAAATTTTAATAATTAGTAATAAATTGTAATAATTAGTAATAAATTGTAATAATTATTAACAATTAGAAAAAAAAATTGTAATAATTTGTTATAATTAGAAATAATTAGGAATAATTTGGAATAATTAGAAATAATTAGCAATAATAAGTGTGAGAAAGATACAATTAAATGAGTTGTTGGAAAAAAGAGTAGCCATCAATCCACTGGAAATTGTGTCATCCTTAATTAAGGATAATTATTAATTAGTTTTAATTTTTTATATTCTTTTTCAGATTGTGTTTATATAATTTCAAACTATTCAAAAACGGTGATGATTTTATATTTTATGTAGAAAAATATGGAACAAGGAAGTCGACATTAGTTATTATTAGATGATTTATTTTGGATAAATCCGCGCAGAAATCCCAATGGTTCTGGTTTAAATCCTATATATATTGTGGGTGTTGAATCTTTCTTAGCATTTACATCATAAAAACCAGAATATGTTTCAGAAGGAACAATTAAGTGTCCTTGTAAAAAATGTGCTCTAAGAACGTTTGACACATTGACAAGGTTGGGGGACATCTTTTGTGGTTTGTTTTTCAACTAGATTATGTTTTTTGGTATCAACACGGTGAACATAGTTCCAGAGAAGATCTTAACAACTTGATTCCAGATCCATCATAATTTTAAATTTTAGTACATGATGTTGCAGGTCCATCTGTGAAAAAAACTGAAACTCACGATGATATAGATTTAACTCTTGAGTTGGAACCATCCAAATTTTATGAGTTGTTGAGGTATTCTGAGGATGCATTATATCCTGGTTGCAAGATAAAAAAATTAGAAGTGGTTGTAAAATTTATGGCTATTAAATCAGATAATACAATGAAAATAACAGTTTTGATCAGATATTTTCTTTGGTTAAAACATTGTTACCTGAAGGAAATGTGTTGCCTGCAAATTACTATTAGAGCAAGAGGTTGATTTGTAATTTGGGACTTAGTTATCAAAATATTCATGCATGTCCAAATGACGACATCTTATATTCTGGTGAAAATGATTCATTGGATATTTGTCCCACATGTGGAAATTCAAAGTATAAAGAAGCTCAACCAAGTAAGTGTAGATCGATTCCAGTAAAACAATTGAGATATTTCCCCCTTACACCTAGGTTGCAGCATTTATTTACGTCACAGAACACAGTGTTAATGATGTCATCGCACAAAACCAATATTTCAACTGATAAAATCTTGAATCATCCATCTGATGGTGATTCATGGAAACATTTTGACTGTTTGCATCCATCTTTTTCTATAGAAGCCCGAAACGTGTGATTGGGTCTTTCTACTGAAGGTTTTTGTCCGTTTGGTTCTTATGGTAGTTAGTGTTCATGTTGGCCTGTCTTTATAACTCCGTACAATTTTCCTCCATGGATGTTGATGAAGGATCCTTATATCTTTTTGACTCTATTAATCCCAGGACATCTGAAAAAGAATATTGATTTTTATTCTAAACCATTGATTGATGAGTTAAATGCATTGTGGAGTGATGGTATTAATACATATGATGTTTCTACAAAACAAAATTTCATATTAAATGCTGCATTGATGTGGATGATTAGAGACTTTCCGGCATATGGCATGTTATCTGGTTGGATTACACATGGTCTGAAATCATGTCCTTACTGTATGAAAGAAAACAAAGCCTTTATGTTGGTAAATGGAAAAAACCTTGTTATTTTTATTGTCACCGTAGATTTCTTCCAACCGATCATCCTTTTCAGAGGAAAAAATCTCATTTCAGAAAAGGTACAATTGAAATGGATGAACCTTCAAAAATAATCCCAGGTACAGAGTCAAAATCAGTTGTATTTTCATTACCCCCCATCACATTTGGACCAACAGTAAACCAACAAAAGAAATCATGGCTTTGGGAAAGAACATAATTGGATAAAACAGATCATTTTTTGGGATCTTCCGTATTGGTATTATTTGTTTGTCTGCCACATGTTGGATGTTATGAATATTGAGAAGAACTATTTTGATAATTTATTTCATGCAATTTTGGATACACCAGGTAATACCAAAGATACTGTTAAGGTACGATTAGATCTTTCCCAAATTTGCTGGCGACTAGTACTTGAATAATTTGAAAATGTCATTTCACAGAGGATAATGAATCCAAAAGTATCTTATACACTATCCAAAGAGAGTTTCTTATTATTTTTTCAGTGGATTGCAGATTTGAGACTTCCAGATGGATATGCTTCCAATTTGGGAAGATGTGTTAAGAATGGTTATCTTATTGGATTAAAAAGTCATGACTGTCATGTTATAATGGAAATACTAATGTCAATTGGATTCAAGGGTTTGTTGAATTCTATTATTTGGGATTCAATAACAGACATATAATATTTTTTGGAGACATTTGTGCACCGACAACAGACAATGATTCACTAAGAAAACTGGCAGAAGATGTTGCTGTAATTATATGTAAACTGGAAAAAATCTTTCCTCTGGATTTCTTTGACTCAATGGAACATCTAATATTACATTTTCCACATGAAGCTAAATGTGGAGGTCCAGTACAGTTTCGATGGATGTACCTATTCGAGAGATGCATGCAGAAATTGAAGAAAAAAATACATAACAAAGTATTTGTTGAAGGCTCAATTACTGAATCTTGTTTGCAAGAGGAAATTTATTTTTTCTGCTCTCATTATTTTGAATCTCAATATCCCTCAAAACGTAATTTCATGGGGTGAAACAAGGGGAATGTTAATGACGAAATAGGCAATCAATTAACAGTTTTTAATCATCCAAATCTTGGTTTTGGTGGAGTTCATGAATGATGGATTTTAGATGATGAACATCACAGAGCTCATACATACGTTTTTCTCAACTGTGAATAAATGAAATCATTTTTCCTGTGAGTGATTCTATCACTTATTCTATAATTTATTTTACAGTATTTAAACTTATTTTATTTTTAGGTTATATGATAATCATATCAAGAAACAACTTCCACAAATTACAGCAGCTGCTCTTGAAGAACGCAGACAAAAAAAATTTCTCAATTGTTTCAAAAATGGGTAACATAAATTATTGATGGTTTAATATCAATTCATTTTATTACTTATTATATTGATAATTGTTTTACAAATTTTCAGGTGTCTCAATATGCTGATAAAATTGATAAGCGACTGTGTATATTGAGTAACCCACCATCCAAAATGGTTAAATCATATAATGCATATGTGGTGAATGGTTTTCGATTTCATACATATGCATACAGGAAATCAAAAAAACAATGAACATTGGAGTTTTCTTGAGAGGATTAGATCACAGAGAAATTGAAGTTGTCTTTTATGGCATTTTAGATGAAATTATTGAGTTGTGTTATCTAGTACAGAATTACATAACAATGATTAAATGTCGGTGGTTGTATTCTGAGATAGGTTTGTGTGTTCATCCGAATCATGGAATCGTCGATATTAAATATAAAAGTCATCTTGCAGTAAATGAACCATTTTTACTGGCCCAATAGGCACATCAAATTTATTATGAAAAGTACTGTGATATTTCAAGAGACTTGAGCGATTGGTGGAGCATAAAAAAAGGAAATCTCGGAAAAATCAGTTTACCCAAACAGAATGTGGTTCTGCTGAAGTGGAAGGAATTGAAATTTTTCAAGATACAGGTCAAAATCCATCTAATTCACAAAGAGATGTGAATATCGACGATGACACCCCACAATTAAGGATTGATGGTGATGAAGATGTGAATGATGTTACAAATGAATTTGAAATAACAAGAGATGCTGAAACTAAAACTCATATGGATATTGATGATGCTGAGGAGGAAGATGAAGACATTGACATTGACAGATATGGAGAAGAGGATGAAGATGAACATTGAAAAAATTAAATGCTGGTTATAATCACAACTAATATATATCTACATATAATAGTTATTTTCAACTATCTTCTAACAACAATAATTTTGTGTTTTAGATGGACTCTAATCTATTGTGTGAGTTGGAGGAGGCTGATCTACCTTTGGATGATGAGGATGTAGGATCAGATGACCCTCATCCTACTGGTGGTTCAAGAGGTACGCGGAGGGGGTGCGGTCTTGTGAGACTGATGATTCCTGACCCTATCCTCGAGTGACGTCCACATATTGGTTTCGATCCACGCACACAGAGGTATGGTAACCTGTATATTTTAGCTAGATTTCATTAATTTATTTATATATATACTAATTGTTCGATTATTTATTCCTTTTTCATAGTTTTCAGCATGTAGCTATTGAACATGGGAGTTCTATATTGCGCAGTAATTTTTCTCATCCATGGATCACATGGGAACAGATTCCAGTTGATGTGTGACATGACATATTCTAGCATTGGCTGGTACGTAAATAAATAATATTTATTTTTAAATTTACTTTATTAACAACTTGAGATTATAAATTATTTGTAGGTTTTATGGCATCCTATCGATGATAGCATGCGTGATGTTATCCACACGACATGGCAGGTTTCTATCTGTGACCGTTTTCGCCAGTTTTTTCACAATTTGAGAAGGACAACCATTATGAAAGAAGGGGTGACAGAATTCGATGAGTCATGTAGAGCCTACCAACCAGAGTACATTTCGTCTCACGTTTGGGATGGATTATGTTTGCACTAGTTGGGTGGTGGATTTCAGAGGAGATCTTCAGTGGGATGACAGAACTGGGGAGACAGGAGGTGACGCAACAAACTGGTAGTCGTACATTAAGTTCTCATAGAGAGCATCTGGTAAGTATATTTTTTAATTATTTTATATAACATTAAATATAAACCGTTTATTTTATATTTCTGTAGGTAGTCGAGCATCCTGATATTACGGAGTTCGACGTTTTTCGGAAGATGTATAGTGATCTAGCTATTGGAGAGATTAGAGGTGATCGCCAGTTTCAGATTGTGGTTAGTATTATTTTTTCTGTTTAACAATTAACTGCATATAATATTTTGACAATTTTATGTTTAAATTGGAATTGAAGGAGTCATATGAGGGTGCGACCTCTCAGATACAGGATGAGGGTCAGGACCAGACGACTGAGAAGACTAGTGCTCACCATTTCGATGAGGCGGCATAGATGCAGGCGACTCGGTATGGCATTGAGAAGGGAAGAGTAGTAGGAATCGACTCTCATTTGACTCCTGGTACTTTTTATGGTACTACTGCGATGCCGACGTCTAGCTCAAGAGGAGATCGTGGAGAGGCATCATCTTCTGGCTCACAGTATCAGGAGCAGTTGCGAGCTCAGGCTAAGCATATAGAAACTTTACAGAAGTAGAAAGAAGAGATGTGTCGGCGGCAGTAGTAGCAGGAGCAGCATTTCGAGGAGTAGATGTGTCGATGGCAGCAGCAGCATCATGATAAGATGGAGTACATGCGTCGTATGACTTGTAGTTTAGGGATGAAGTTTCCTCTACTAGCTCCTTCAGCTCCTCCACCTCCTCCAGAAGACGAACCCCAGTGATTTTTTTCTGTTACAAACATTTGAATTTAACTTTGTAATATGAATTATTTACATTTTATGTCTTTTATATCGGTACAAATATTACATAATTTAATTTTTATTATTTTTTTATTATTATTTTTTGTGAATATTGAGAATTTTAATATTTTTTTTTATTTTTTTATTGTTTTAATAATAATATTATTATTTTTTCATTAATCGTAATTTTATTAAATTATATTTTTTTAAAATTAATTTATTATTTGCGACGGGACCTTTTGCGAAATGACCCCGTCTCAAATAGTCTAACTAAATATTTTTAAAAACATATTTGCGACGGTCAAGTAGTAACGTCACAAATAATTTTTTACGACGGGCCCATCGTAGAAAGTGTTATATATATATTTTTTGCGATTGGACGAGAGCCTGTTGCAAATAGTTTTTGCGATGGGCCCATTGTGAAAATTTTTACGTATATATAATACATATAATCGGATGTTTCTTTGCGACCGTGATGTTTCCTGTCGCAAATAACTTTTTTGTGATGGGCACGTCGCAAATACTTGTATTTGTGACAGCGTTTTCTGCAATGGGCTATTTGCAACGGGGCCCCGTCGGTAAAGCCTATTTGCGACGGGATCCCATCGCAAATAGGCCATTGCAATTATCAAGAATTCCAGTAGTGTATACTTTATAACATATATTTTTATAAATATTATTTTACCACCTTTTAATGGAGAACCCATTTTAAATCCAAATTTTGGAACTTTAATAGAATTAACACATCAAAGTAAACATCTTATTTTAAAGTGAAACATAAAAAAGTAGGCAAGGATAATTTTTTGGTATTTTTCTATAAGGTTTTGTTTTATAATGAATAGTTAAAAACTAAGAATTTAAATTTAAAGTTTCTTTTTCATCTAATTTATTTACAATGTTAAATTATATTTTAAGTTAGTTTGAAAGTTTAATTAGATAATATATTTATAAATTAATCAAATTTAGCTAATTTAAAACCATTTTACTTTGAAATTTGATATAAAAACTAAGCAAACTTTTGATCATTTTTACTTTAAAAACCTGCAGTGTCGTCCCATCAGCGAGATTAATTGTAAATTAATTTCTACCAATTATTATGGTTGGAATTTTGAAAAATGGATTCCATATTTTGAATAATAAAAATTTATAATGTCTAATAAGTTCATCATAGTTTTTGAAAAAAAACTATTACTGAATATAATTAAAATTAATTACATCGATTAAGGTAAAATTAAGCTTAACTAAGGAATAAACCTTAAAATTAAGATTCAAAACGACCTATACACGTTTCCAAGAGCCAGTTTATGTCCATATTTTTACCCTATACTACCTTTTATCAATTTTTTATAATTATTGGATCCACCTGCAACATCAAAAACTTTGGTGGAATTCTTTCTTCACATATTTACTAGAGTGTCACTCCCCCTCCACTATAAAAAGGCATCCTCTCCTACAGCTTCCCCACACCACTCAAGACCCCTTTATCACCCAAAATATACTTCAATAAGCTCCCAAAACCCCTCCCTTACTTATTTTATCCCCCTTTTGGAATAATTTCTTCCAAGTATGTTTTTTCGCACAGACCAAAAGGAGTTTCCCTATTAAGAGGTAACACCTTCTCTCGAGATCGTTTCTTTTATTTTTCTTCTCCACTACCTCTACTCTCTTTATTAAATTAATGTATAAAAAAATATCCTAAATATAATATGACGTATTTATTCTATAGTTTTGACCTAAACTTACACACACCACTATAAAATGGGTAACTAACATATTGTTTATGCGTACGACGAACTTTCACCTCACAAGATGATGATTGTTCAATTTTCCTTTCCACCTATCATGGTGGAAATTATAATGATATATATATATATATATATATTATTTTATTCATTATGTATTTAATATTACTTATTTATTTTATAACACATTTCATTTTACATTTCATTTTCTATTAAAACGGTAATTTTCTTTGAGGTAGTGTGGACTACCATCCCCTCAAAGCGATGTGATTCATTCACACACTACAAGGAATGTATTTAAGATGGGTTTATTGAACATATATGATATATATAACATTATAATTCTACTATAACAATATTATATACATATACACATATATGTAATTTTCTTTCTTTCTTTTAATACGATAATAAAAATAGAAAAAACGTTCATGCCTTCGTACTACTTACTGTCTCCATGAACGGTTTTTTTCATTTGATACTTCTATATTATATTGATTATTATAATAAAAATATACTGGATATAAATTATATTTATATAATTTTTTTAAATTCTATAACCATGATATAAGTATAAGGACCAATGATATAACAAATTAAGACACATACAAAGAACAAAGTGAATATTGTCCAAAGTTAAACCTAAACATGGGATGGTTAAAAAGTGAGTAATATAGGGTAGTAATAAAACCATATATGGTATTGGATATAATAATATAGTTCTATAAAATATCTATAATAAATTTATATTTTTTATATAGGTGTTTTTAATGAGTAAGATGAGAGTCAAGAAAAAAGGTAAGGATATTTCATCCCACATTTTATTTCTGTGAGATACAAGCTATGTTCACCACTCTTTACCTTTGGGTGGTGTATTTACTGATCGTGATTGTATTCTATATATCTTATAATTAAATTTGTGGGTATTCAAAAATACATTTTATGATCTTTATTTCATGGGCTCTAGGTTTCAAAAGTTTCCAAATCAGTAAAATAGTTGTGTCTAAATTTTCTTTCTTTGAGACATGTGTTTTGTTATGCACCTAAATTATTTTTTTGAGGTGTATATAATTCCATTTTACAAGTTATATCATAAAGTTTATTCATTTAATTATAATTTAATATTTCTTTAATATTTGTTTCTTATATGGAGCGTATGATACCATGTTAACAAGTTTTAATAGTGTATTGGGAAAATCTCATCGCTTTTTCAAATTGTTTATATTTATGCTTTCTTTGAGGAAATATTATGATCCATATATCATTAAAACTCATGAAATTTATTATCCTATAGGTATTAATGATATATTCATGTATTGATACCATATTTATACACTTTGGTACATAATATAGTTAAGAAATTATTTTAAATAAAGCTCGACTTTAACCTGACTTCGGTCGGAAATCTATGTTTTCTAAAAAGGGTTCCAAGAATATTCTAATATTCTCCTAAAATATTTAAAATAAATTTTTAGAAAATTGTTTACTTTAAAAATAATTTTAACGGAATCTTTTTGTGTCATCCTAAATGAGGCATTTTTCTAAAAATTTTACCGTGAAAATGGTATGTTCTCTTTACCTCGTATGACATGTAATGATTTAACCACCATAAATTCTTTGAATATTTTTTTTATGTTTGAATGGTTAATTTTTTACAATTTTTTTCAAATATATTTTCAAAAAAATGGATTTAAAAATGTTTTCAAGATTCTTTTATATGTTTTTAAGGAAAACTATGTTCAAAAGGTTTTATGTTTTAAAGATCCCTTTTTAAAGAAGAAAGGATATTTACCTCAAGAAATGTTTTCAAAATATCCATCCAAGTTATTTTCCATATATGAAAACCTCAGTTTTTGTTACTCATTACCTTCTAGGAAATGGTCCGAAGTTTCCATTCATATTATTTGTTGAGAGGTTTATGTTTTGATGAAATGATTCTTAACACACCCATTTCACTTCCATGGGTTTTATTCTTTTAAAACCTATTTCTTTTCACAGGTTATTCTTTCATGAAATGATTATGAAACCTATATCTTTTCATTGGTTATGATGTGATGAAATGTTAATGATTCCCATTTCATTTCTTGGGTTGTGATTTGATGTTTATAAAACCTATCACATTTTATGGGTCATGACATGTTGAATGTTTTATTATCTTGTGGCACAAGTATGAATGAGTTCATTATGAGATGGGTGGGGCCTATATATCTCTCTAATGCATTGGGTAACGATAAGTTTCATATGAGCTCAAATGGTACACAACTTATATCCCAAGACTGAAAACAAGAAGGTAAATGGGTTTTACCCCAATCCTAAAAGAAAGAGGGTACGCAGGTTTTAGGCCAAGCCCAATAACAAGAAGGTACATGAGTTAAAACCCAATCATTAAAAAAATTGGGTATAGTGGTTGTAGCCCAAGAATGAAAACAAGAAGGTACATGGGTTGTAGCATAATCCTAAAATAAAGAGGCTACAATGTATATAGTGTAAGCACAAAAAGAAGATGGTATATCGGTTGAATGCCAAGCCTAAAAGGAAGATGTTCCATAAATTGCTAGCCCAATCCCAAAGCAGGTACATGCATCATAGCCGGAGTCTAACATGTTATAATGGTTTTAATATACATCCTTGACATAAAATGTTTTATTCTTATATGTATTCCAAAAATCATATTTCTTATTCCTTAGTGACTAGTTCATGTCTCATGATTTTTATTTCCTTATGATTCTTGTCTTATGAACTTCAAAGATTTATCCCCTAACACGTGTTTATGATATTTGATATACATCTTATGATCTCCAAATATTACAATCATTTTATCATACCCCGATATTATTATTTATAATTATATATATCCCTTGTTTATCCTTATTGGGCATCTAAGATCACCCCTATCTTATGTTTCCCTTCCCTAGGTTATAAAGAAATGTTTTAGGTAGAAGTACCAAAGGTGGAGATATTTATGAGAGAAGATAAAGATCTTTCACCATGATAGAATATTTTGTTTCCAAGTTTCCAAAGACACTAAAATATTATGGTCCTCAAGAACTTATTTTTTGGAATGTACTGAGTATTCATATAAAATTATGTAATATCCATGTATGTTAAGCTTGGGTCGCTATATTGAGGTTACTATTATATTGGTCGGATTACTATTCATAAGGGTCATATTACAATTCCAAAGGTCAAGTTACTACTCCTTAATTATACGTTTCTTAACTTCTATGAATACCTATTATTTTATTATTTATTCATTTATAATGTTTGTATTGTGTTATTAATTTAATTTATACAATATGAAATAATTATATGAAGATAATTTCTATTGATAACACATTTGGGTCGTCACATTCTTCCCCCCTTATAAAATTTCACACTAAAAATTTTGTTTTAAAATCTATGTTAAAAAATATGTGGGGGTACTTCTCCTTTATCACTTCCTTAGGATCCCATGTTTCCTATTTGTACTTATGATTCTACCATAGTACTTTGACCAGGTGATTAGTATTATTGCATTAAACTTCATCTTTATGATCCAAGATCTTCACTGGCTACTCCTTGAATGAGAGATCATTCTTCAAATGTACCACCTTTGACATTGCTATAAAACACACCTTTAAAACTTCTAGAATAGGCCTTTATCATTGATATTAAAGCACTGATAGGCACATCATGGTTAAAAGGCGAAAGATTTTATCATCTCTAGAAAAACCCTGATAAAAGACACCATTTATCTACACTTTTATTTATTACTAATAAAGAGAGACTTTATAAGTACATTTAGAAGAAAAAATAAAGATGCATTTATCAGTAATTGAGAAATCATTGATAAAGAGAACCTTTATCGGTGCTTGTAAAATAACTGATAAATGACATCTTTGTTAACACAATTTGTAGTGCTGATAAAGGTAAAAACATTAATGTTATTTTACATTACACTGAAACATTATAAATAGGTGCTGTGTTGTGTAACAACACACTAAATCACCAAAAATAGAACAAATACGACAAAACTAAGATACCAATACTGAATTTAAATAAAATAAAATTTCTAACACAAATATAAGAAAAAAACACTATTATTGAGTATGTTAGTTGTTTTTTACTAAAATAAATATAATTTTTGAATAAAAATGAGCATTTAAAGTCATAATAGTCACACTGTGAGTCGAATTGATGTGCGAATAATTAATACACTTCTCAAATGACTTATGGATCATTTTACTAAAGTACCATAATAATATGAATGTTTTTCTTAGTTTTGAGTATGAAAGTTGTTTTTTTTATTAAAATTAATTTCATTTTTGAGAACGTGGAGTCATACCAGTCACACCATTACTAGATTGAGGTATGGATGACTTATACAAGGAAAAAATTATTTTGTACAATTTTCCTAAAGTACCAAAATAATCTGAATGCATTTTCTCAGTTTTGAGTGTGTCAATTGTTTTTTTCACTAAAATTAATGTCAGTTTTGAATAAAAAGACACACATGGAGTCATACTGGTCATGACATGCATCAGATTGAGGTGAGAATGATTTTTAAATGTTCTAAATGATTCATGTATCATTTCCCTAATGTTTGTAAACAATCAGAATGTGTTTCCTCCGTTTTGAGTACGCCACTTGTGTGTTTGTACTAAAATGTCATTTTAAACTTGAAACACAATATTTGATCCATATAGGTGGTATCGTGTGCGGGTTTGACATGATACCTATTCATTCATGTAAAAAATGAATTATGAACCATTGTCCCAAATTATCAAGACAATTCCGAGTGAATTTTCTTGGTTTTCCATGAGTAAAAATTTTTTGTATTAAAATGTCAATTTTAAATTGATGACGAACACTTGAAATTATACCCATCACACCGTGTATTGGATTTAGGTGAGTATTATTCCTACATGTAAAAAATTTCTTATGTATCTTTTTTATAAAGTACAAAAACAATTCGAATGTATTTTCTCAGTTTTGGGTATGTTGGTTGTTTTTTCACTAAAATTAATGTTAATTTTGAAAAAAAGATGCACATGGAGTCATACTGGTCCACCATGCATCATATTATGGTCAAACTAATTTCTAAACATCCCAAATGACTCATGGATCATTTTCCCTAAGTATCAAAACAATCAGAATGTGTTTCCACTTTTTTGAGTACACCACTTTTATTTTTTACTAAAATATAATTTTATACATGAATCACACACTTTGAGCCAAATAGGTGGTATCTTGTCTGGGTTTGACATGAACCTACCAAAAATAAATTTTTTATTGTTTTCCCAAATTATCAAGATAATTCGATCATGTTTTCTTGATTTTCATTTAGTGGAACTTGTTTGTATAAACATGTCAATTTTAAATTAATAACAGACACTTGGAGTCATATTGGCCACACCATGCATTGGATTGAGGTGAGACTGATTCCTTCATATCAAAAATGACTTATGGATCATTTTCCTAAAGTACTAAAACAATCCTAATATATTTTCTCTAATTTGAGTTTGTTAGTTTTTTTACTAAAATTAATGTCAATTTTGAATAAAAAAATACACTTGGAGTCATACTAGTATCACCATGCATCAGATTGAGGTGATGCTGATTTATACACATCCCAAATGACTCATGAATCATTTTCCTAATGTATCAAAACAATCATAATGTGTTTCCTTTTTTTGAGTACACCAATTGTGTTTTTTTACTAAAATGTCAGTTTAAACTAGAAACACACACATTGAGCCATATGACTAGCATCGTGTGTGGGTTTGACCTCAGAATGATTTATACACATCATAAATGAATTATGAATTGTTCTTAGAAATTATCAATACAATCAGAGCATGTTTTCTTCGTTTTTATTGAGTTTTACATTTTTATATTAAAATACCAAATTTAAACTGATAAAGGACTCTTGGAGTCATAACGGTGACACCGTGTATCTGATGGAGGTGCATATGATTATTTAATGTCAAAAAGGAATTATAGATCATTTCTCTAAAGTACCAAAACAATATGAATTCATTTTCATAGCTTTTAGTATGTAATTTGTTATTATCACTAAATTTAATGTCAATTTAGAATAAAATGATGTAATTAGAGTCATAATGGACTCACCATACATCAAATTGAGGTGTGGATAATTTCAACATGTTCTAAATGACCCATGGACTATTTTCCTAAAGTATCAAAACAATCAAAATGTATTTCCTCTATTTTGAGTATACCACTTGTGTTATTTTACTAAAACTATGTTTTAAACTAGAAACACACACTTAGAGAAATAAAGGTGGAGTATTGTATTAGTTTAACATGAGACTGATTCATAAAAATCACAATGGAATAATGAATCATTGATTCAAATTATCAAGACAATTTGTGAGAAATGTTATTTCACTAAGTCAGCTAAAACACATGCACAATGGATCTTATCTTTAGTGACAACTTTTTTGTGAATTTTTAAAAAATTGTTCTCAAAAAATCATGGTATGATCCTCATTCTACTTCATTGAATTTTTATTTATTTACAAGATAATACCTCTTATCCTCCTCTACTTCAGCCTCCAACTCAGTCTTCTTATATGCATCCTCCTCAACATTGATCTCTACCTATGACCTTGCTTCCTCCTTTACCTCCGCCTCTGCCTCCACATCCTCCTCCACCTCCTCCTCTTCCTCTGCCTTTGTGATTTTCCAAAAATTTTATTTTTTGTAAGTCAGCACTCCTAAGGAAATTGATTTCCACCGTTATAATTCTCGTTGATAAATAGATAAAAAACAACATACAAGCATTCTGATATTAATACTTCGCACCCCAAATATATTTCTAAAGTCATTACACATAATAGATCACAAACATAGTAGGTAATCACCTAAATTTTTTGCCGGCATATATGCTAAAAAAATTACGCTTCTTATTCATCTCCAAAAAATTTATTTCTTATTTTGAGTAACTCGGTTTTCAGTAGTATTCATAGTACTGAGAAAATATAGATAAATAAATTATTATGAAAAATATTTAACAAAATGGTAATTACCTTCTTAAATTACCTTTTGGTAGATTCTAGTCTTTTCATGTTTTATGATTTCTCTCATACATTTTCAATCATAATATCCACAATTGGTGTCATTATCTTATTTTGGAAACTGCAAAAACATTGACCAAAATAAGTAAATTGTTTTCAAATGTTTTGATAGTTAAGTATTTTTATATATTTCATTAATTCGTTTTCATTTGTATTTCTCCACAGGCTTTATACCTTCCGAAACTAACTTCATACCACAATCTATCCTGTATTGAGTGACTACTCTATCATAACAAAATTCTTGTTAAAACATATAATGAACATATAATTCAATGGTTATCTATAAAATTTTGATTGAAATGAATAATATATTTATAATAAACATCATGTGTGGTCAGTTGGATTCATATCCATGCATTGGATACAAAAAATAAATATTATGTTTGTCCATATTGACTACTATCAGTATCTAGTGCATCCTAAAAAAACAAAAACAATTAAGTAAGGAAAAGATAAAAAATATATTTTATGTGATTATATTGTTGAGTTTTACCTTTTCATTGTAGGCATCAAAAATATTTTCTCTTCTAATTCTTTTTTATTAAATTCTTTGAGTAACTGAAATGTTTTCATAATAGTTTATTCCTAATTCAATGTAATTTCTAATGTAGAATTGATATAATGATTAATAAATCCAAATAGTGATTCACACGATATTCCCTTTATGTATTTGTGATATAAACATATGTACAAAATATGAATAGTTAACAAGGTGAATAAACATATTATCTCACTATTTGAAAAGTCATATTATGAAAATGTACCTCATGTATGTATTTGCAAATTAGACGTCCAACCATTCATGCTTGAGAATCTCATTTAGAGTATTGAGACTAATTCCGTCTATCAATGAATCTCCATATATCACTTCTTCATATTAAATGTAATATATAGTTTTATCTTTCAAGGTGGTAACTTTATAAATTTTTAATGATAATAAATTTTTCTTTGGAACTGGAAGGGAGAAGGTACTCTTAGAAGGTCATTTTGCTTTCTTGGTTGATTCACTATATTTTCTGGATTTAGCCTTTTGTTTCCCTACTTCATTATCCTTTTGTAATATCATACCTCACATTAGACCTTTTATCATCAACTGTTACATAATTTTCATATAATTTTTTTGGTTAAAGATGTAGCACATGTATCTTTATAAGATTATATGACCATGCTATGGAAGCTCTAATTGCATCTTCAAACATTGTAGTATTCAAACCATCAAGTGGAACATGAATCTTAGAATTCGGCTCATAAGATACATCAATCCCCACTTTCATATGATATTTTGTGAGGTCTTGATTGTGATGATGGTCTCCTGGGATATTATACAATGTACCCATCACAACATGGTGGTACATGGGTTTTGATAGATACAAATCACATATAACTATACCCTGTAAAATTTTAGTAATATCAAGTTATCGAAAGTTTTTTTATTCTCATTTAGGATAAAGAGTAATGAAAATATTTATTACCCTAGGTAAGGTATGTGGTTGGGGGAATGACTATCCTCAAATATAGTGGGATCTTTTAGTTTATATTTCGATCTTTACTCCACCACCGGTTCACTTTGATCATTTTTATACATTGGTATGACAAACCAGACTGAAAAATAATATCTTGTAGTGAATCGATTTGTGTTTTCAATCATATCATCATATTATATATATATTCATGTTGTTTTATCCTCTCTAAATATGTTCGAGGATAGACACCAAAACCTAATCCTCTAACATGACCATATTGTTCAGGCAACTTCCAAGCTACTTAAAGTAGTATTTTCATCTAGTACGAGCATTTCCAATTATTTTGTATAAACCATATAAAAAAATATGAAAAAATAATAGATATTTTTTTAATGTTGTTATAAATAATAACTAATTACAATTATTTCATACTTACACATGCTTCCCATGCCTTTTGTGTTTGTTTTCATCAACTAATTTACCCTCTTTATTTACACGAGCCTCCTTCCATTGCACAATAAATGGGATGAAGGTGACTTTAGATTTTTATTCAACAATCTTCATATAAACAAAGGAACATATGTTGTTTCATACCACATAAATAATTATTTATTTTTTATTTAAAAAACATACTAATTTCTTCTCTAATGAAGTGTACCTCATCCTTGCTTTGCGAAAGGGATTTGTAGGTTTTGATGCACGTTCTTTAATTTTATCACTTCTTTTATATTTCATAAATTAATAATTTTGAATCAAGTTGGATAAATAAATAATGTAAAATAATATATTATAGACTGGAATGCACCTGACATGATTTATCATTGTGATGATTGGTGAAAGTAGTCAATATTTTCTAGCTTTATAATGTTGACATAACTATGTGGTGGGTGGGGCTTTATTTTTCTCTCAGCATCCCTAAAATTTAACTATGTATAAAGAGTCTGAAAGCCTCTATGGTATTTTCCAGTGGCCATTAATACAAATTTGTTATGGAAATATTCTAAAATAAATTAAGACTATAAGGAATAATGAAAATTTAAATCAACGTTTCATTATATAATTTCTCATTAAAATAGAGAAAGTATATTGTAACATTATCACTATATCTTCATAATGGTTTTCCTTCATTACAAATTGGATGAGGTTCCATAAATCAATATTAATTGACACATTCATCCATGTTGTAACCCTAAGATAATGAATGAATTTTAATTTTTTAGGTCAATTGGTTGGCCGCGTTGATTCTATCCAACCTCAAATTTTAAACCCCTAACTATTTCCATGATAATTTTATTCAGCATTACGATATTGCATTGTTGTTTTTTTTCATAAACATGTTGTTGATCCCCTAACAATTCTGTAGTTTCACCATCAACAGTTTTTTCTTACTCAGGATTGGTAACATCATCATATTCATAATACGTCATATTTATGAGTATTCAAACATTTAATTTTTCTCGAATAACAACAATACAATACACTCCATGCGTAAAAGTCCAAAATTTCTTGCATCTTGCATGAAAATTGTATTTTATTGAAAAAACATATAATAATTCAATACTATAGTAATAATAACCTTTACTACCTTTATTTAATCCATCCTCATACATTTAATTTCTTACATCTCTTGATAATGGATTTGTCTCCCTCATTAAAACTAGACTTCCTCTAATCATTGTGGTTCCAAAGTTCCTTAATAACTTACCTCCCGAAAAGTAATAATTTCATTTTTTATTTGATATTTATATCCCATACTTTGTGGACATCCACCTTTGTTTCTAGAACTAATCTAACTAAAATTCATCCCATTATCAATTTGGATAGCTACTTCTCAGAGTATCTCAAGAAACATAGAAGAGATGTGGGATGAGTCTCAAGAAACCAAATGAAATAACTATACAAAATATGAAATTCGAGTTTCAAATGAGGTTAAAAAATTACATAAATGCAATTTTAATTATGACTTATAACATATTACATTAAAAAATGAAGTGATGAACATTCAAATCCACATGAATTCTATTATCATTCATTTACTACCACTCAAAATCATTTATTGTTTCCCACTTCCTCTAAAATGCTTCTTTTTCGATAGGTCTTAGAATAGACACAAACATGTGTTGGTATTTATTTAAGGAAGATGGGAGAGATTGAAAACTATCAATTTCTCAAAGCTACCAAGAGAAAATATCCTGAATATGAAGCCAAAAATAGGACCAGAGAGCTCTTCCCATTATGGGAGGAATACATTCAAGACTCAGATTAGATGACTCATCATAGTATTATTATCATCGAAGTATTATTAACTTCATAATCCTAATAGGATCCAATGTTAACACACTCAAAATAAAAGATATTTTTTTTGAAGTTTTTTCAAAAGTAACCGAATGAGTTGTATATGAAAATGAATTTCAAGAAACCAAAAACATTTATTTGTTATCTTTTGATTATTTTTTCAAGGACATTTTTTGTGTTCCTAGGGAGTAGTAAATAAGGAGGATGAAAGGCTGAAAGTGTTGAAGAATGAGTTGGGGGATGCAGTATTAAGATCCATGGAATTAGTTTTTATGAATATCAATGAATACAATTTGATAAGGAGGTATGTCATCAAGGAACTTTGGAACCACAATGATGGGAGGAAGGCTAGTTTGAAAGAGTGAGTCCAATACATCATCAAGAAATGGAATAAAATCTTGCATCTCATGATGTATTAAATAAAGGCAGTAAAGACTAAATTTACTATAGTATTGAAGTATTCTATCTCTTTTAAAGAAAATAACAATTTTTATGCAATATGTATGAAATTGTGGACTTTTATGCATAGAGTGTATTATATTGTATATATGTCTTACTAAAATTAATCATTATTTACACAACCTTATTTTTAAAACCCCATTCCTTTTTTATAAAAATTTATTTCTTTTCCTCATGAATATTATGCATTTTATGCTTCTTTTAGAACAATGGATGAATATGCAATTCACAGTTGTCTCGTATGAAGCTAGAATGAGTTTCTAGAGTAGGGGTGGCACTATGTAGTTATAGGTAAGGGATTTTGAGAGAGAGAGATAAGATACTCATAAATAATATTGAAATTGATTACTCTTTTTCCATATGTTTAGTTATATATAATATTAATTTTAATAACATTATGAATAAGTTCTAATCTCAATCCTATATGAAATATAAGATACTCATAAATAAAGAATAGAAAGATTTTGTGTCCAAATACCATAGAAAAGAGTATAATATACTAGGATTGTACCTATCAAACTAGAAAAACCCTATATAGCATCATACATATACTACTCAGCCATAAATAATCTACCAACCATATCTACAGAACCTTCCTAGATGGAATATCTCAAAAGGACCATTGGAGATTCCCTAACTAACCACATCGATACAAATGTTTCACATCAAAGTGGAAATAAAGATTATAGTGTACTAGGAACCTACACTGATGGAATATCTCTAAAATTCACCTCAATTGAAGAGTAATTAGAATAACCCCACTCTAATGGTAATTATGAAATTAATCCCACCCCAATTACATTCGACATTACTTTTTTCTGCTCAAGGATTCTTCACCTTCCAATTTTGGATATTTGTTTAATTCACTATAGTCCCAAAAATAAATACCAATAGTTCTATTGTTTCTGCATTCATATCTCAATACCCTTTAAAGTTATTTTCAACAGCATATAAATATTTGAAACTAAATTACAAGGTATAATTATTGATTCACATATTGAAGGATTTTAACCAATGCATTCCCAAAATTAGGTTGAAGATATCATTATCAAGAAAAAAGAAATCATAGAAAAATTTAGCCTCAATTAACATTATAGTACATTTTTCACAGTTAAATGCTATAAATTATCTTTTTCTAAGAGGTGTTCAATGATTCAAGACATGATGTTTCATTTCAACATGTAATCCCATATGATTCACAACACGATAAGAAATGAAATAGTTAGATGTTTTAGTATCAAGAAAAGATTACATGAGAATAGAATTTAAGAGAATCATATTGTGTACTATATAAGGATCATATTCATCCTCTATTAGAATCATCTTAGAAATATATAGTTGTTTACTAACTATAAATTACCATTCTCTATTGGTTTATTGTGGCTGCATTAACTGTTGGAGTATCAGTGTTACACGAGAGTTACCCAGGGTCACTTGTTGTATTTTAGTGGTGAGGAGATCAGATGTAGGGTTCATCGTGGTTAAGAACAGTGAAAAAATGAAAAAAGAAGAACCCATAAGATCAATCAAAAATAGTGTAAAATTATAAAATAATATACATTAGGTTCTAGCCATGATTCGTCTGAGGGAACTTAGAGGAGTCGCTCTAGTAACAGATGAGTTCCGCGCGAGCTTGAGAATCAAGGGTGATCGTGTTGTGGTTAAGGTTATTTTAAATTGATCAGAGATATTTTTAACAACACTTTCAGAAAATCATTGATAAAGATTACTTTTATCTTTGATAAAATTATAAGATTTGATAAAATGGATGTTTATCAGTGCTTTTTTTATCACTAATTAAGTATGAGATTCATTAGAGCTAAAAAATCACTAATAAAAAACATTTTTATCAGTTCAAAGGTTTTAGCACTGATAAAGATATATTTTTAAACCACTTGTTTAGTGATGAAAATATTGATCTTTATAAGTGATAAAATTTTAGCACTGATAAAGGATTTATAATTATAATTATTTAAATAATTTAATTATAATTTTATAACTCTTTAAATATATATAAATATTTATTTATAATTATATAAATACTAATTTAAAAAATAATGATTATTTATTTATAATAATTTTAAATATATAAATGTACAAATATCTATATTAAATATAAATTTATAAATATATAAATATATAAATATTTATCTACAAATATATTTTTAACATTATTAGTTAATATACAATCTTAAATACATGCATTTTAAAAATGAGTGAAATTGAATAATTCAAAATGAGTACACTTTAAAAATATTGAAAAAATGGATTATTTTTATTCATTAAATATAAATTATTTAAAAATATAGATATATATATATTGAAAATACTAAAACATAGTAAATCAATATATATAAATAAATAATATAAAATGATCATATTCACAAATAAAAAATACTAAAAATGAATACCCTAACAATAATAGTATTAAAAATAAATAAATAAAATTGAATGATTAAAAAAAATCATGTTATAATGAAAATACTAAAATATAGTAAAATTTGAATAAATTATATAAATATTAGGTGTATGAGTTTTTATATATTGTGTAAAAATATTTGTGTGTGAATTTGCATATAAAAATGCATTAATTATATATGTGTGTGTGCGTATGTCTGTGTGTTTTTAATGCATTATTTGGGGCACGCATATGTATCTCAGAGGAGGACACACCAATTATTGGCCGGCATTCCTTGTTTCCAAAGGTGGGCGACATCCATCGCTTATTCATGGACATTTTCTCCTTGATTGAAATAGGATGATGGGATATCAGTTCCTCCTTTTGTGGATTCCTCCTCAGAAATTGTTACATAGTCATGGTATCCCTCATAGACATAAGACGTTGTTCGTGAAACTCTTCCCAGTTCCATGTCTTCATGGATTTTGGTTAATTACATTGCTTTTGTCAGTAAATTACAAATGGTCAAGTTAGGGAAGAAAACTTTGGTCGAGGGAGTAGGCACATTGGACATCGTTGGTGTGTCTGGAAGCTGGAACACTTATGCCTCTAGGTTTCTTCCCCTCATGATAGGGATTATCATGGGTGATGAAGCTTGATGGATCCCACATCTAATGTGGGGAAGTTTATTCCATATGCATGTCTATGAGTTTTTCATCAATTTCCCATTTTAACAAAAGGTATGTTGTGAGTTTAGTATCTAGCGGAGACAGATCAGACTGATCAGAATACTGATAAGAGTGAATCATATAGGTACAACCCTATGAGGGAACAATGATGTTGTGTATAACGTGTGTTTAGTTACTAGATTACTTCTAATATTATCAAGAGAGTGGGTGACCTGATCTCACCGGGATGTGGCATCCCAGGTAAGAATTAGGATGGATATGGATTGTTGAGAGTGAATGGAGAATGAGATGGAACTGACGTAAGGGAGACAATGATTTTTGGCTTGAGCCTCGATGAGAATTCCTACGTATCCTTGTGGCAAGAAATCAATGTTCATGTAGTTAGGTGGGGTGATGGGACACCTGAGGAGGCGACTCGTGAGAATGGATGCATGGATGGGATCCGGAGGTAGTAGAACCTCCAAGTCGGAGCATGACCTTCCCAAAACACATAGGCTCGAGGGAGAGACCATGATGGGACATGAGTGATGGGATTGAACCTTAGGGAGGCTTCATACGTATCCCTATAGAAGGGAATCAAAGTCCACGTAGTTCAGGATGTGGTATAGAATCAGGGTGTACACATAGGAAAATGACCCGATGATATACTAGGGCTTACGCGTGGTTAGCAGCCAGGGCTGGTCGGATGCCACAGGAGAGGACCAGAGATATGGGTCCCAAAAAAGGGGCCTAAAATGGAGTACCATCGATTGTGGACTACAATGGATTACCAGTGGTTGAGTTTCCAATAACTTACTGATGGTTGGGGTTCCAACGTCTTACAACTGGTTGGGGTTACAATGTATTATCGTCGATTGGGGAACACAACAAATTACCACTGATTGGGGAACACAATGACTTACTATAGATTGGAAAACACAATGACTTACCGTCTATTGGGGAACATAAATACTTACCATCTATTGGGTTTGGGCCTCCTAGAGGCTTTCTATGTACCCTATCTGGGAGACAAGCATCGAAACCCACGTAGTTTGAATGGGTATAGTTTAACGTCTTATAGGGAAAAAGGGGTGTACAGTTTAACTTCATGCAAGGCAAGGGTGGATCGACATGAAGTGGTTGGGACTGATTGTGTAGGACTTGAACCTCAGGGTGGCTTCCTACGTACCTTTCCTAGGAGATAAGGATCAAAGTCCACATACTTTGTAATTTTGGATACAATTTATCATTATGCGGGATAAAAAGTGAACTGACGTGAAGGGGTCAAGTCAAGTAGGTTTTGGGATTGAACCATAAGGATACTTCCTACGTACCTTGTCCAGAAGACAAGAATAAATGTCCAAGTAGTTCGTAATGGTGGATACAATTTAATGTCATGCAGGAAAAAAATTGAACCAACGTGAAAGGGTCAGGTCAAGTAGGTGTTGGGATTGAACCTCAACGAGGCTTACTATGTACCTTGTTTAAGAGAAAATGATAAATTTTCATGTATTTTGGAATGGTGGATACAGTTTAATGTCATGCAAGATGAGTGAAATAAAGTAAACGGTTCGAGATAAGTAGGTGTTGGGCTTGAACTACAGAGAGGCTTTCTACGTACCTTTCCTATGAGACAAGGATCAAAGTCCGAATAGTTTAGAATGATGGATACTATTTAATGTCATGAAGGACCAGAGTGAACTGACATGAAGGGTTCAAGACAAGTAGGTGTTGGGATTGAACCTATGGCAGGCTTCCTACGTACCCTATCTAGGGGAAAAGGATCAAAGTCCACTTAGTTTGGAATGGCAGACACAGTTTAACATCATGTGGGATGAGTGAACCAATGTGAAGGGGTCTGGTCAAGTGGGTGTTAGGCTTGAATCTTGGTTAGGATTCCTACGTACCCTGCCTAGGAGACATGGATCAAAGTCCATGTAGTTCAGAATGGTGGAAAAATTTTAACATCATGCGGGATGAAAAGTGAACTGATGTGAAGGGTTTGGGTCAAGTAGGTGTTAGGCTTGAACCATAGGGATGGTTCCTATATACCTTGACTATTAGTCAAGGATCAAAGTCCATACAGCTCATAATTTAGGATATAGTTTAATGTCATGCGATATGAAAAGAGAACTGACGTGAAGGTGTTGGGTCAAGTAGGTGTCGGGCCTGAACCTCAGGTAGGATTCTTACGTACCTTTTCTAAGAGATGAGAATAAAAGTCCACAAAGTTTGGAATGGTTTGTGTCTTACATGAAATGTTGTCCCAAGAAGTATTCCATAGTCAATGCTTACTCTAAGCGAACGTGAGTCTGATCGGTGTCAGAAAACATGAGGCAACAAAGACCCAATTATCACATCGCGAAATGTGCATATGTGGGAAGTGGAGTGGGTATTACATGTGGTTAGTGGACCAAAGAGAAAACATGGTCTTATGTGTGGTTATCAACCCAAAAAGGAAATAAGGTCTTACGTATGGTTAGCAGCCTAGAGATATGGATATTGGTACTTACTCCAAGAATGAGGCCTGATGGAGACAAAGACCAGAGGGAGAGGGACATGGTAACTAAGGTCCATATTCCCTTCTCTCATCTTGTATTTGGCTTCGAAAAAGAGAGGATAAGAAGGGGTGAAACCTCCCAAAAGAAAGTCTAGGGGATTACACCAAGATGGTTTCCCTTTACCACGAACTGACGTCACTCCAGCAAAGAGGATCTCATTCCATGTGGGGAAGATCTCTCTCCCGTGGAGACAAGCGGCCATGGAGAATGTCCATGATGGGGTGACCCATGCATATTGCATGGGGAGAGGCCGCAGTTTAACGTCATGCGATGAGGACAATGGTACTTGGAAGTTTAATTTCCTGCAACTCGAGCAAGGCGAGTTCACTCCGCACCCCTGGGTCTTACATAACTGATACCCACCCACCCTTGGGGAAGGGAAGGCATCATCAATGTCGTAGAGAGTTGGTGTTGTGGAGTGATCCACTAAGGGGCCCACATTAGTGTGGCTATGAAGAGAAGCAATATACATTGGTATGAATACATGAAGAAGCAGAAGGATAAGAAATTCAATGTGAAGCACCACCCAAGGGTTCTTGAAATCACTTCGTACAAACCTAGAGAGTCGTACGGGATAAGGGTTTGCAAGGAAAATGGGTTCACAGGAAGGGACCTTGTGAAGCTTTGGTGCTTTATATGGTCGAGGGGATTTTTGAAGTGGTATGATTTGTGAAGTGGGGTGTTCTAGCCTAAGAATAGGGTATAATTGCAAATGAAGGGTGCTTTGTGAAGTGGTAGGGCTTTCGCGGAGTAAGGATTTGCGGAGAAAGGCTACCTTGCAATGCATAACACTATGAAGTGATGTACTTTATGAATAACTATGAGCCTACCTTAGCATATGGTTCTAAGGTGCATACAGGGTTCTTTGCAATACATACACTCTTTGCGAAGAATCGAGTCCCCTTAGGGATCTCCTTCCACTACGATGGCATGTGGGCTCCGCAAAGGGCATCCCTTCATAAAGAGGGGTTAGATTTGAGATAAGGGAAGGGTAATTTTCATTGATCCTATAATAGGAAGAGATCAATTTTCTAAAGGTTTCGCAAAGAAGAAGGTAATTCGTGATTTGAGAGAATAGAAGGTGAAAGGTCATAGTATCCATTCATTGGGATCGAGGGGAACTCAGTATTTATAGGCAAGGGGTGACGCGAAGTAGATACATCTCGGAGAAAATCCACGTGGTGCTCTGTGATCGATCTCAGATTGTGTTAATTCCATCGTAACCATGGAGTCGACTATCATCCCCTCCTCAGCGCAGAGCTCTCTTGGGTACTCTGTGTGGCGCTCGTGGAGGCTTCCATCAAGTTTGTCCAACTTTCATAGGTTGATTCGGCTCCCTCTACAACACTAAGATTTCGGTCTAGTGCGTCATAACCACAGATCCTACCACCACTTTGCTCCGCAAAAACTGTGGAGGGGCCTTCGGCTACGCATTGGCTATGGTGTGGGGCTCTGCTAGGCACCCATTTGGGATGGGTTTCTTCTTTTCATCATTTCCTTCTGCACATATTTTGGCTCCAAAAAAATGCCCCCCCTCAGACTCAGAGACAAGGAGAAAACGAGGGTCGAAGTCCTAGAGTAAATCGCCAAAATGTTTAGGTGAATCTCAATGAAATATCGCAAAGCAGGGTCACAATACAGAGTAGTGATGGATGGGTTAAAAGCATCGTGATGCTTTCCATGGATAGGCATGTCGTGAAGCCAAGGGGGTAATCCCCTATAAAAATGGGAGGCTGGACTCTCTTTATTCCTTTCTTATTTTTTTTCATTTTTTGGTGATTCTGCTCTTGATTCATGAAGCTCAATGTGCTTTGCGATTTCTCTTTGAGAATCGGTCCTTTTTTCTCTACGTCGCATAATGAGTCCTTCAACTCTGCAGCGGTGTGCTCCGCAGCTTGTGTTTGGGAGTCCTGTGGCAGGGCTCTATGACCCATATCTACGATCGAGATTTGAGATTGAGATTCATGATTGAAATTCATGATCCTGGAAAAAAATCAAAAACATGAAGACTGAATGGCCCATTCGGGTACTACTAGGGGATCCATGTAGATTCTTCCTGGAGAGAAGAAATGTTGAATAACATGGGTATCAAGGAATAAGTGTGGAGCAATTCAGAACAGTAGTCGCTAGTGGAGCTACTATTAGAGGGTCAGAAGAGCTACCCACTGTAAAAAAGGCTGCCACTATATGGATTCGGTCTGATGGAAGGTGTTTTCATTCCAAAAATAAGCTGGCATAAGCTGGATTACTGGTTCAAAAGAATGGCGTGCCAGTGCTAGTGGTTCAGGGCGGCTGATGAAGATACTTTGGAGGATTTCACACCCTTCAAAACTGATTTCCTGTATAACCATGTGAATAACATTGATGGGAAGGAATAGTAGCTGGAGACATACCCCCCACCATACCACACTATTTTTAAGGTGGCCCGGGGTAACCTGGAGAAGGGGTGGACTAATGAATGGGATTTGCGCGAGGGAGTAAATTTCATGGATGACTGGGAATGGGCCTACTGGGTAGGCACCTCGTGGGAGGAGTTTAGGGTAGAGATGAGGCGAGTGGGCCAATATGATGTGAATTGGGATTCCCAATTTCACATCTACCAACCAAAGTAACTGATGCTGGAGTTTCTGAGTAGGTGGTCATTGAGAACCAATACCTTTCATCTTCACAATGGAAAGGTAGGTATCATCCTCTCAGACTTGCACCAAATCTCAAGTGTCCTGATACTGGGGGATATGTACGATGATTACCTTCATTCCATGAATACATGGGAAGCCCCATAATAGATTTCATAGTTAGAAAAGGAATTTATAGACCTAGTGTAAGGGGAGGACAAGTAGTCGATGAGGGATATCCACTTTAAACAGTGGTTCAACTAGTTCCTAAATTCCCCTAAAGATTAAAAGTTTTCCAAGAGGCCTTGGACCTGCCCTAAGGGGGTTCAACGTAAAATGGAGCGCTCATATTGGAAACTCTTGGAGGATAGATAGTGGAACACATGGGGATTCATTGCCAGTATTGAGTAGCAACTGGTGGTTAGGTTGGATGTATTCATTTTGGCACTTATCTGTGGATGGATTCTTCCAGTGAGGGACACATACAAGGGTATGAGACTGAGCACATTCATTATGGAATCTACATTGGTGATCGGGGAGCGGGTCAACCAGGGAATCTTGATGATCTCCAAGATGTATACGGTGTTGTGTCACATTAGTGATAGGAAGAAGACACATAGGATATGTGTGTCGTTCCATCTTATGTATGGGTGGATAGCGACGCATATTAGGGGAATTTATGAATATCAAAACCCTATTTATCCTCTAGGTTCAGACTTCTGAGCAGCCATTCTAAATGTGGTGGGGAGATTCTTGACCTATATGAGCCTGTAGTTGGTGCAGAATTGGATCTGGAAGGCGAACGAGTTCAACTTCCTCCCATTCCCACTACCGACAGGCATGTTCACTAATAATGGAAAAGTAATGAAGGAGCATTGGTCCTACCTCATGGCATTTCGGGGTGAAGTCCTGGTGAAGTGGGTCGATCAAGATCTTTTGTACGAACCTTACACCTTGCACCGCTTCATGATATAGATCCAGTGCATACCACGTCTGACCCTGCAGGTCTACGTTGAAGTGCGCCATGAGGAACACCTATGTATGATGAGGCAGATGTGGCTCATGTTCACTTGGGGTGATGGGAAGACGTGAAATGAGCTGCCTTATCGCACATTTGTCCATGTGATGGTGAAGGAATACACCAATAGTTGGAAGGCATCCTACCTGGGAAAATTCAGAAGAAGCAGACTGTCCATGTTAGTGACAGGGTGCCTCCCTAACCTCTAGGTAGAGGATGGAAGGTGGTGAGGACAATCCATGGTGGTGTGGTTGCAGTGGGAGCAAGACCTACACCAATCGTGAGGTAAGTGGTAGCAGTAGACCTGGTGATCCTAGATGAGCAACGATATGCAAAGGGGAGGCCACCCAGGGGGTTATGTAGGATACCCACCGAATCTCTGGGGAATAGACTACAGTGTATAGACATGCCTAAGAATGTTGTCTTCCTATAGGCTTGGGACATCTGGGATTTCAAGAGACAATTCCTGAACCCGTCTAATATGTGGCAACATCTGAATCATATCGGGATGGATTTTATTGGGATCAGTTCTATTGGGGATGGATTTGCAGTATCCTAGGTGGAGGGGGAGGAGTTCCTTGCTGAGATGGAGGACTTTATTCACTCATGGGGTGATTCATACCCAATGAAGGATTGAGTGAAGTTTATTCTTGATAGAATGGCCCCTCCATAGTTTTCGGCCGCCTAACTGAGAAAACGCTTCCCTATACCAGAAGAATAAGACGAGTCCTCCTGGGGGGGAGGCCGGTGGAGGGAACCCTCTGGAAGAGGGTGAGGTCAGAAACTCATACCCAGAGTTGGAAGAGTTTGTAGAGTCCCTAGATGTAAAGACTAAAAAAAATCTCCGTAGTCTTAATCTGGGTCATTCAGTACTTATCAACTAATATGTTACCTATGTAGGAGGGCATCATACTCAAAACACACTCCCACCCAATAGTAGATGGAGCTTTGGGAACATCGGGTTCTGCTCCTGCGACGACAGTGATCACCGTGCTTAGCAGGGCTGCGATTCCCAAGGTGGTTTTCCTAGAGCCTTTAGACTTCCCCACCATATATGAAGGTCCATACATCATGGTTCCGACAAAAATAGCTTAGGGGAAAGACCAAATGTTTGATATCTATATGTATTCTTCATAGAATTCATAAATGTCATCCATTGATCATGTTAACTGATGTCCGTGCACTTTTCATATCCACAGTTATTCAAATGGTGTAGGTTTCCTTGTCTAGGTTGGTTGGAGCTCCTAACACTACCTTTCCTAGGGGGATATTTATGGTCATTAATGTTGAATCCCATGCTGGCCAAACTGCAGTGCTCCCGATCAGAAGTGGGACTGTCAGCAGGACTGATCCTGAAATCATTGAGGTGTATTCTGACAACTAGGATCAACCAGAAAAAATGGGTCATAACCTACCTAACCATATACCAGATGAAAATCCTATAGAGGATTTCTTAGAGGTTCTCCATACTTATTAACCTGATGACCCTTCGAACCAGGATGAGACAGATTCTGATGAAGAGGATAACAAAATCATCTACTCCCGGTCAGGGAAGATGATCAAGTGCTTCATTGGAGAGACCCCTCAAGCACTATGGATACAACATACAGGGAGGCTTCATTCCCGACTGTGTGAACTATGTGCTGGAGGAGTGGATTCCCATCATCCTCATATGTTCAGCCGAGACTTTATGGTGGAGAAGATTTGGGAGCATGATCGTGGCCTTGCTGTGGGATGGAAACAAAAGAAAATCGGTGAACATCAAGAGGATATGAAAGACTAAAAGTGAGGATAAAAGGTTGTGGACACGATAGAACGAGTACTTATCCTTCCTCAATGCACAATAAGATATTTTGTCACACCTAAAGTCCCTACTGGTTGATGCTGAAGAATAGATTGAGCGAGCCTCTAAGGAGATGGCTATCATCTGAACCGATGAGGGGCGGGCCCGAATCACAACTGATGAACTATTCCCCATCGCTTCTGAGGAGGAGTATGAGATAAATAGGTGACATCGGATCCTGGAGGCCACAATCCAGAGAGTGGTGGAGCTAGAAATCTCAATTGAAGAGGTCAAACCATCCATGGGAGGGTCCAATCATTGGGTGTTTTAATGCATGAAAAATTTTAAACATACTTTCATGCTTCGATCGTTTATGATGGCTACATGCATGGGTTCTGCTATTATCCTTGTTTTACTTCATTTTCAACACATTCATGAAGTATATAGTGATTAATCCCTAAGATCACGTGGTTCGTTCCCGATGTGAGAAACAAGGGATGAATGCTTCATTATTCCATTAAAATATGAGAGTAACGACCAATCTTCAGGAATCTAGGGTTTGAACAACCAATTATGATTTCTAGGAAGAAAGAGGGAGGCCTGACTGGAGGATGAAGTTCTTAGAACAATCAAATTTCCATGTTCCCAATGTGCTCTGGAGCACGAGCGGGGTAACGCCAGGAGAATTAGAATCAATCCAAACAGAGTGGAGTGGAAGGTGTGAATCATGATACCCAAAATTCAGAACACTATAGGGATGGGGTGACAATAAAGGATAACTATTGACCATGTTCAAAACAATGTATCCATATTTTTTTATCCTAAAATGGGGATAACAAATGAGTGATGACCGCTAACTATGTTCGAAACACGGGGCCTAACACAAGATGTCATCCATTAATCTTTCAGAACATTATCCCAATATAATAGGTGAGCCATAAGCTAAGCATCTGTACTATTAGGGGGTTCCTCTAGGCATGAAAGAGGACAAGGTTCCAAATAAAGGGCATGAAAAGTGTGAAGGCTGGAGTGATGGGTTCTTCAAATAGAGTCTAACACGATTGAAATCATGCCACGGTGGTAAAAATGCATTAGGTGGGAAGATCGATCTGATCAGGGATCAAAATTACTTTCCAATAGGACATCTCTAGTAAGGATCTGGAATACCTTCTAGTTTTACATCATACCAACAAATATGGTAGACACGTAGTTTAACCGTCGTATGGTGAGGATGGTGCACATGGTTTAAAGGACCTAGGACTGGGCCCAATGCGAATTTCCTGGGCATTTCTATGTATCCCATGAGGATGAGAATCAAGGAAAACATAGTTCTTGAGCACAATGTAGTCAAAGACCAACACTGGTAGGGGGATCCTCTTTGGCGAGGAAGCTGACGCATCCCATAGTAAGCATGGGGAATCCTGAACTAGTTTAATGTAGAACCACATTTTAATGTCATGAATCGAGGACATGTGGATTTTTTTAGTTTAACATCATACGATAGGATGGGGAGTGAAATTAGAGATCCCATGAAGGGAGTACATGATGTCGTAGTTATAAACCAAATGTGAATGAGGACATAAGGAGTCCGCACCTCACCGAGTATCCCCATAGGATGTTTTTTAGTACAAGGGAACAAAAGTGAATGTTAGGCTGAGCCCGAGGCAAAGTGGTTAGGTGTTCCTTCATACCACATTATGATGGGAATCAAGAATAATGTATTTCTGGGATCATAGTTTAACGTCATGTAGGACTAAAAGCATGCGTGGCATAGCTACACCAGTATACACCCCACCAAAACTACAAATCATACATGGGCTATGATCGATGTGGGAAACAAGAAGTAGCCATGTGACTTTCCTTAATGAACTGAGGTGTAAAACCGAGTGTGTTGGAATTCCACTTGAACATATAGGAGTGGAAAGATGTGACTCATAATTCCTGAGATCTGAAACACAATGATACTGACATGAAAATAGAGGATAACTATTGGAAATGTTCAAAACATAATATCCATTTTGTGTTAGCCTAGAATAGGGAAAAGAAAATGAGGGTTGGCTGCTGAACATGTTCGAAACCCAGGACCCGTCACAAATGTTGTCTCAGGTCTTTAGGGGAGTTGGCCAAAAATGGTAGGTGAGCCAATGTGGCATGAGGCAAGGCTGTAAAGGGGGTCCCTTCAGACAGGGAAGAGGATGGGGATCCAAATAAAGGCCTCGTGAATCCTGGATAAGAAAGGATAGAATTTCCTTATGAAAACTCCACACTTTGAGATATTTGTCATGATGCATTTGAGTATGAAAAAAATACATATCAGATAGAGGGAGTCGAATCCATTTCCAAGGAAAAGGGTCCTGGGGCACACACTCCTAGCTTAAGGTTGTAGAGTGATCCATTAACAGGGGACCTGATTTAATGAAATGATCATAGGGTGGTGAAGTAGTCAAACCCAATGCATAGTTTCTATAGGGGGATCTTAGTTTAGGTTCATAGAACTCAGACCAGACTAGGAAGAGAAAAGGAGGAAACATGGTGTGGTTGTTGCCAAACCTGACATGAATGAGGACCCAAGAGGTGCTCGCCACACCACATGCTTCCAAATGAGTTCAGAACAAGGGGCCAAAAAGGGGTTGGATTTAAGATTCCTAGGGATGGACCTACAAACAGAATGTCGGGGAATTCCTACGTATCCCATGAAGATGGGAATCAAGCAACATGTAGTTCAGGAAAATGTCGCGCAATTTAGTGTCCTATGATATGGGTGGTCAGATCTTAGTTTAAAGGTATTAGAGCTCAGACCACAGATAGAAAGGAGGGAGGGAGACACATGGTGTGGTAATTTCAAAGCCCGACTTGAATGAGGATGGTAGGAGTCCATATCACACCATGTGTTCCATGTGGAGGTTTTAGGCCGAGGGACCAAAAATGGATGTGGGGATGGGCCTGAGCCAAAGTGTGTGGGTGTTCTTATATACCGAATGATGATGGGGATCAATCCATATGTAGTTCTATAAGAATAATGGTAGGATACCAATTCCAGGGAAAATACTGTCATACGGGTCTAGCCCATGAACCAAAAGAAGAAACATTTGATAGATCTTGTTTGTTATTTAGGAAGGATGTGTGTGTTTTTTTTAAGTGATAAACCTAGGTTGGAGAATATAGGCATTGCTATAGGAATCAATCCATATCCCGGCATTGAAAAATGGTATGGTGGACAACCACTACCAAACATGATGTCCCCTCGAGTGAGGACATCACAATGTAGTGCCTTATTTCATCTTGCGACCAGGGTGATAATGTCACAGTTTAGGGTCGTATGATAAGACCATTTGACACATACATAAGAAACGATGTTTTAGGGGGAATTCACATGGAATGATAAATCATACCTGACATGAATGAGGATGAGGTCCACACCACACCATGTGGAATTCTGGGGAAAAAACCTCGGGACAAGGGGCTAGAAAAGTATAGGGAATATGGGGACAGACCTGTGGATGAAACATCTAGGTGTTTCTATGTATCCCATGAGGATGAGAATAAATCCATACGTAGTTATGAGAGTGCAATTTAACATCATGCAGGACAAAGGGGTGGAGATACTATATTCTGGAAAGGGGGTACACGGTGCGACTATTGCAATCCTGATGCGAATGAGGAAATAATCCCACACCGGCCACACAATCAAATACTATGAAATTCAGGGACAAAAGTCCAAATAGAAGAGGTAATTAGTGGAACCTAGGATGGACCCAAAAAAGCGAGGCCTGAGAATTCCTACATATCCAATGAGGATGGGAATCAAGTTGTACATAGTCCTAGGAGTGTCATGCAGATTTACGTCTTGCGGAAAGGACACGACGAGATCTTAGTTTTAAAGTATTAGAGCTCGGATAATAGATAAGATAGACTCTTCAAAATGGGCACAAACATCGATGAAATCCCTAATCCCGTGTGAGCTACACTCAATGTGTGAAACAATTGTGGATAAGGTCTTTCTAACACATTGAATACATGAGAAGGGGAAATCGGTGCAAAGCCCCGAATGACGCCTCACAGTGGATTTGTCCTCCTAACGCACACTGAGGGATAACACCAATAGTGTCAAAATTACACTTGGACATAATGGACTGGGAAAGGATGTGAATCATGCAACCATTATTTAGGGCTTGATGGGGTGGTGTGACGATGGAGGTTAACTATTGACCATGTTCGAAACACAACATGCACATCATGTGACCTGAAATGGGAACAAGAAATGAGCGTCCACCTCTGACCATATTCACAACGCGGGACTTGTATGAATTTTTTGTTTGATATCCTCAAGGACGTTGGCTTGAAATGATATGAGAGCCCTTAGGTCGAGCATCTGTACTATTCGGGGCTCCTTTTGGATGTGAAAGATGATGAAAGACCAAATTAAGGGGAACATGAAGACTAAAAATGGGTGATAGCATGTCTATGTAGAATCCAACACTCTAGGTATTGAACTAGAGTGATACTGGGCACATTGGTGAACTGCCAAAGAAGGTCGATCGACCCAATTCAAGGGCATCTGACTAGAAAAGATGAGTGTAAAACTGTGGGAGGAAGATATCTCAATAGGGAGAGGTACGTGGAATGGCTATTACAAACCCAATGTGAATATGGATGTAATCCCATACCACACCACATACCTCATCCCAAGAAACTCAGACCAGGGGGCCAGAAAGATGAGGAGGTTTCCTAGAAACATGGATGGACCGAAAAACTAAATATCTTGTTGGTCCTATTTATACCATGAGGATGGGAATCAAGACACCCATAGTTCTAGAAGATTTTGTTCATTTTTACATCACGTGGAATGACGCTGATAGGGGTAAGGTATCTCGGAGAGGAATGTGTACGACATGTTGAGTAACCCGACGTGAATGAGGACATAATCCCATACCACACTGTACAATCCTAAATGAGAAAATTAGATAGTGTGCCTAAAAGGTTGATGCATCTAAGATGGGGATCCCCACCTAGTTAAAAGTTTAATGTCTTGTAGTGAGGATGATGGTGATCTTAGTTTATTGTCATAATGCTCGGACCATAGACACATGAATCTTTATATAGGTAATTCCTTACCAAAGCTCCTAAGATGATGTGAGCAATATTCAGTGAGGGAAACAAGAAATAGGATCTGGCTGTCTCCGACATATAAGGGTATTACAATAAGGGAATGAGATCAGGAAGGGTTGGCCCTGACCGTACTAACTCTCCTGCCTGAGGTAGACTGATATTTGAAGGGATAATAGGATGAAATGAACCACTACACCCAATATTCAGGACATACGGGGTGGTGAAAATGATAGGGGATGGATATTGACCATGCTCGAAACATAGCATCCACATCGTGTTATCAGGAACAAAAAATTAATGTCGATCACTGACCATATTCACAACACAGTACTTGTATCAAAATGTCATCCAAAATCCTCGAGGACGTTGTCCAAAAATGGTAGTAGAGCCCTATGGCCAAGAATCCATGCCGTTCGGGGATCCTTTTAGATTTGAAAGATGACGAAGACCCAAGTAAAGGGAATGTGTGAAGCATGAATTTTCCTGTGTTGTCTAACATCATGTGGGATGATGAAAGAGGTGGAGATATCCGGGGGGGAGTGATACATGGTGCGGTCCTGATGAAATCAACGTGAATGAGGGAACAAACCTACACCACACCATGCGCTTCAACCTAAGGGAAGATCCTAAAGTTTGGTACTAGGCCTACAGATGAAATATCCCGAAGTTCCTACATATCCCATGAGGATTGGAATCAATCCATACATAGTTCTAAAAGGGACATGCAGTTTAAAGTCTAGCGGTGAGGATGTATGAGGATAGACGAAGGAGGAGGGTCACCGAGTGTGATCATCGTAATCCCAACATGAGTGGGAGCCAAATAATCCTACACTACACCATGTGGGATCCTCTAAAAGAACTAAACCTAGGGAGGATAGTCAAAGAGAAGAGTTTGGGGGCTGGACTCTAAGATGAGGTGTTCGAGCATTCCTATGTATCCCATGAGTATGGTAATCAAGCCATACATAGTTCTGATGGTTCTATAAAGTTTAAATTCGTGCGGTGAGGACAAGGGTATAGATAGTACTTAGTGTAAGGTCATAGAGATTGAACCATAACAGTATATCTACCACTCATAGTTTAACTCCATGCAAGACCAGTGCTGAGTAGTTTTACGTCCTTCAGCTTGGAGGAATCACATTTTTAACATCATGTGGTGAAGACAGAACCATTTAAGGTCATGTGGGACTAGAGACAGTTTACTGTCATGTGGGACAATATAAAGTTTAATATCATACGGGACAACAATGTAGTTTAATGTCATGTAGAACATAACATTTTAAGGTCATGTAGGACCATGCCCTCAGGCGAAGTATTGCTTGATAAATTTGGCATTGGTGGGAGGAGTTATACGCTCTCCATCCATGGTAACCAAGGATTACATGACATTGGAATAAACCTTGTGAATGATGTAAGATCCTTCCCATTTGGGATCCATATTTGGTGGTTTCCTTCTAGTTATCCTTAGTGTTCTCAGGTCTAATACCATGTCACCCTACAAGAAAGAGTGGAGGCAAACTCTCTTGTTGAAAGATCTGATTATCTTATTCTGATGCCTTTTCATATTATGTAGGGTACAAATCATGTTCTCATTGAGCGCTTCCAATTCATCTAGTCATATTTCAGCTACCTTATTTGGTGCTTCATGATCATAGATAGCTATGTATAATGAAGTCAATTGAATCTCAATGGTCAGGATGACCTCTGTTCTATACACCAGGGAGTGCGGGGTCACCTAGGTGGAATTACGAGTCGTCTTCCGATAGGCCCAAAGTGTGTTTTGGAGCTTGTCTGACCAAAGATTCTTGTTCTAGACAACCATTTTTTACAGGATGTTAGAGAGTGTTTTGTTGAATTCCTCAATATGACCAGTTTCTTGTGTGTGATATTGGGAGGTATGGTTAGAATGTATGTTGTACTTGGCTTACAATTTTTTCAAATCCGCCACCCAGATGTTGGTGCTATTATCGGTGAGGACGGTTTGAGGGACTCCAAATTGATAGATGATATTGGAGGTCAAAAATCCAACAATAGAGCAGGCCTAGAACTCCTTGATCAGAAATTTCTTTGCCCACTTGGAAAAAAAATCCATGGCAGTCAGGATGTACCTGCACTGGTGAGATGTCACCAGTGGATATAGTCCCACAAGATCGAGTCCCTAAACCACAAAGTTCCAAGAGTACTTGGTAGTGTAGAGAAGATCTGGAGGCTGATGCACAAAGTTATCATGGATTTGGAACACATAAAACCTCTTGGAAAACTCAATATAGTCACAGATCATGGAGGGCCAAAAATTCCACAACCTCCGGATCTGGTGAGATAGCTTCGACCCGATTTGATGAGCCCCACAGGAACCGGTATGAACATCCTTCATGACCTGACCAATCTCACCTCTTTGAATGGAATGGAGGAAAACCACATCAAACCCATTATTGTATAATATTTCCTCAAGACTAGGACCACTTTGTAGGGTAAACTGTAATGCGCTATGCCAGATTCATTCATGCTTGGGTTAATATTTTGAGAGATTACCATGTTGTTGGTACTCGATAAAGGGGGTGCTCCAGTAAGGAGTCACATCCAACACTACATTAGGGGGACCTGGGGGTCCTTATGTGGAGGCACCGGTGGAATTTTGTCTTACCTACAGGGTATCATCATCGTCCAGAGTGATGGGGATGATAAATCTCTAGTGTACCACATGGATAATCAAAGCATCCTGATCAGGCTCTACAAGAGATTCAGCTAGGCTGGCCAAGTCATTGGATCGACCTTTCTGGGATTGAGAGACATGGGTAACTTGTGGCCAAGACTAGAACTGGGCCATCAGCTGACAGGTATGTTCCAACAGTGGTACGAGCTCTGGCTTTCTGACGACATAGTCACTGTTGATCTGTTTGATGACTAGTTTGGATTCACCTTTCACATGTAAGTGGGGACATCAATCTCAAGGGCCAACTCGGGGCTAGTAATGAGGACCTGATACTCTATCTCATTTTTTGTAAAACATTTTGACAACAGGAATGAGTATGGAAGAATGTATTGTGCTGGCGTGATGAATATGATAACCAAGCCCACCCTGTTGAGTCTGGGATCATTGAGTCTTCTACTGTTAAGACTTAAAGAAGCCCCATAAATGTGAATTTTCAAACACATTATGGGTTGGTCTAATGAGAAGATCACCTCATCAGAAAAATCAAGATCTATAGACTGGTCCATGGGAGATGGATGGGAGGAAAGGAAGTCTGACAATGATTTCCCCTTGATGGACTTCTAGGGGACAAACCTAATGTCAAACTATTAAAGAATCGTATCCCACTAAGCTAGAAGACCTGTCAACATGGGGCTATTCATGATGTAGTTTAGCAGATCCAGTTGCTACAGTAGATGTACCTCATGGTGCTTCAAGTAATGTTGCAATTTTTTCCCTGCAAATACAAGCGCAAGGCTGCTCTTCTCGATGGATAATTATCTGGTCTTGGTATCGAGGAGCATGCGACTAAGGTTGTAAATATTGTTCTCCATTCCATCATTGTTCTTATGGGCTATAAGGGAACCATGAGATCATTCCAGGGAGGTCACATAATGGACCAGTGGCTTTCTGGAAATGGGTGTAATCAATATTGGAGGTTGCAACAGATACTTCTTGATTTCCTGGAAAGCAGTATGACATTCCTCATCCCACTGATAGATAGTTCCTTTCTTCATCAGCCGAGAAAAGGGATTACACTTTCTAGAAAAATTCACGATGAATTGGCATATGTAGGCCAAGTGTCCTTGAAATCCTTGAAGCTCTTGAATGTTACTCAGAGGAGACATCTGACTGATGGCCTTAATCTTATCTGGATTAATCTTGATGCCTCTATATCTAAAAACAAAGATGAGAAACTTTTCAGAGGTAACCCCAAGGGCACACTTCAATGGTTTTATATTTATATATAAAGAACAGAGGAGTTTAAACACTTTCTAAATGTCTTTGAGATGGTTCTGAAGCTGTTGATATTTGACCACCATATAGTCCACATAGAATTACACCAATGTCTCAAGGATCAGTTTAAATATGCAGTGCAGTGCATGATGATAGGTGGCACATGCATTCTTTAAACAGAAGGGCATTACCTGGTAGAAAAAAGTACCTTGTGGTTCCCTGAAGGCTATAGAATCCTCATCCTTAGGGAAAATTCTAATTTTTTTTATAGCTGGAAGACCCATCCATGAAGGAGAGATCTTGTATCCCAATCGTGGAATCAATCAACAGCTCTGTCACAGGAAGGAGAAAATATACATTCTGAAAATGACGTTTGAGATCCTCGAAGTCAATGCCAACTCTGATATGCCAGTACTTCTTCCTAATAGGAATAATATCGGATAAAAATATGGGGTACTATACCTCTATGATGAAAGTGGCTCTGATGATCTTATAAACATCAGCCTCAACCATGGCCCCATTAGAGGGACACATATTTCTAGGAGGTTGTTTGAACCCACTATGATATGTTGGGAGATCGAGGAAGTGGACAGTGACCTGAGGATCTAGTCCTGACATCTTATTATATCTCCAGGAAAACACATCACAATTATGTTTCAAGAAGTCCACATACTGTTGTTTCTACTCAATAGGCATAGCAGCATTGATCAATTTGGGTTTCAAATCTATCTCATTACCTAGGTTCACCAATACCAATTCATCAACCGTGGTGGAGACACCTTATTCTAAGGCGGGAGTGTTGTCCTCCAAGTCCTCCTCTTCCTTCATGGAGGAGGGATCCTCTACAGGTGGTGATTCCTCTGAATCAATAGATCCCAATTGGAAGCTGATGCCAGCCTAAGCCGTGGTAGACACTACATTGGGGGACTTCTATGCTGTCAAAACCATAGAGATGAAATATTTTGACCCATTAACATATGTTCTTTGGACTAATGGGACAAACATAATGATATAGAAGAAATAGTAGTTTGTCAACTTGATCCAGTTTATCCCAGCCCAGTGAAACAACAAGTATGATGTATTTCCATTTCCATGGGGTAAACATCCTGATACCTTATGGGGGTAGGGGGCTCTATGATAACTCGAGCCATATTTGTGTATAAATACAAGGTGATCTTACTATATCCCTAAGACTTGGGAATGTTCTTCCCCCTTTATTTAGAAACAATGAAACATTGCCCAAGATCCGGGGTTGTAGTTTCTAATTAGTGGATCGAATAAATGTTGGCATCATCACGATCTATCCATGGTTCGGTCGCAGCCATAGTATATTAAAAATTATTAGGATGAATCTTCTTGTCCTTGATCTTGTAATATTCGGCATCCAGATAGTGGGCTTCATAAGAGGAAAATGGAGAAACATCACCCTAGAGCACGCCCACTTGACCATTGAGGGAGTAATTAAGGCACTGATGATATGATGAAGGAACTGCTGCATGTAGGTGGAGCCATGACCTACCCATAAATGTGTTGTAAGCAGTGTCATGTGAGACCACCATGAACTTATTTTTGGAAACTAGGACACTAAACTAGGTATTTATGTAGATATTTCCAACTGGCATCTGTTCTTTCCTATCATAACCTTGGATTTTTCAGGTCAGAGGGACTCAGATCATCCTCGGACAGTCCAATTTTTTGAGGTTTCTGGTTCGGGATTAAGTTGATTCAGATCATTTTTTGAAAAGACAATGATCAACCTCCAAACCATTTAATTGTTCAGTGGTGTAAATTGGGAGTATGTTCCCCTATATGGGAGAGCTTTCATATTCTACAGAGAAAGAGATAATGTCCTGAAATTTAGCATGCTCGACTGCCTCAGCATGGAAGGTTTCTGAAGCTGCTACCTTCTCATCAAACTAGAAGGGTCTTATTAAATATTTGGAGAGGGATTCATGAATATCCGCTGATAGGTAAAGAGACTAAAATATATACAACCTATCAAAAATTATGGCGATATTATTAAGGATATTATACTTACATTCCAAGTGTGAACTTCTTGTTACCCAAGGTCGTTCTTTAGTAGAGGGTATGAAAGGACCTTCCGGATGAACTAGCAGCTGGATGGTGCTGGGAATTTCCCACTGCTCACTAGTCTATGCTCATGGAGTGATTACCAGATATGGGATAGATGATTGAGGCTGGTGTGTAACAAATCATGTCTAATCACAGTGAAGTTGGGGTTGCTATTCCTGATCATGTAACACAAACAGTGGCAAAGGTGGACCTGATGACACCAGATAAGAAGGTTTCATGTGTTGAGCTCTACATTGGGCCTACTGTATGGTTTTGGTGGTGTGGATAGACTAGCTGGATGTATTAACATAGGCACTCTGACAACCCACATAGCCATGGCCTCATCGACGCTGCCGACGGCTGGGGACATTGGGTGGATCCATCTGGCGCTCTTCATCATTGGAAATCTTGTAGGGGTTTACCAGCTCCATAGTGTTAATCGAAGTGTACCCTTGATCATCACTTGAAGAATCCCCCACGAATAGAAAAATTATGGGGGTTATCTCCGTATCTAGGGTCATGAAGTCGCCGAGACTACAGGATGATGACAACATCGATGGGGGACTTTTTTTTCCTTGTGTCGTCGATGCTTTTTCTTTTGAGAAGAGGGAGGCTGAGCTGTTGATATAGAAGAAATGACTATGGGTGGAGGAGTGTCTTTTGAAGGCTTAGGTCCATTTAGACATGAAAGGATAATACCATGGGCACATGATACTACCTTACGAGCCATCTAGTTGTCTTACATTTGAGACCCGCGGTGGGGAACCTGATGCCACTCACCTTTGTTGTCACCGTTGTTGTCTGGCTTCACAAGTACATATGAAACCTATGCCAGAGCTGGGACTAACCTTACTATATTGTTGTAAATATGGTCTTGAATCCATTATTTAAACACATAGACCTGATTGAGGGTGTTCCCCATGATCCAGTGATAGGGGAAATAATTAGGGCGATCAATGAGATCCTCCTATTCAGGCCTCCTGCATTTAGGAAACTGTAGAAGTCCTTATTCCAAGGGACTTCAGAAATTACCAAGGACCTAAGACTAATTGAATGAGTATGTTCAGTTTCTCATATCCATGAAGGGGGCTCTAGGATCTTGGCCCTAACGAGGGGCTAGAGGAGCCAGTCAAAGAGGTGGAACATGGTTATCTTTCCAAGGCTGTGGCGGCGCGTTTTGCGGGGGCACCTGCTAGTTCACGGTGGGCGTTGCTCAGCCAAAGGATGAATCTAAGGTGGAGGGCCCCTACCAGGTTGTGGAGGTGGATCCACTGGTAATAAGTCCATCTACCTGGGTGCCCCTATTTTTGCCACCACAGTGAGCTCAGCCTTAGCGGGCCTTCTCATGAGAATTTAAGGAGGCAACAGATGTGTTTGTTTGGATTTCTTCAAGGCTTTTTCTAGACAGTGATCCTTATCAGAGAAGTCTCAGAATCCCATGAGATAACTCTGAGTAATGAGAGAGGGGAACTGTTCAGTTTTGAAATTCCCCACACACATTGTTAGTAGTTTTTTTTGAGTCAACGACATATCCAGGGAGTAGGTGAGGCCTTTCCATCACACAACAAAGTCTGTGAGGTACTCATCAGGCCTCTTCATGCACATGAAGAGGTCTGAAATACTTGTCTTCTTTCTGGTATAGAGGAACTGGTAAAGTAAATTTATATAGAGATCTTCCCAACCGACAACTGACTCAATGGGTAGCTGGTTGAACCAAAAAATGAATCCCCTTCCAATGTCTATACGAAACACTGGTGTTTGGCGGCCTCTTGTTGCACAAGAGTTCCCAGAATGGGTCCACACAATGAGATGAATTGGGACAGATACTGCAATGCATCACCCATCCCATTAAAAGGATAAAATGTGGGGGTTTTGAAACCTGGGGGTTCTTTCATATCATCGACCAACACCAGATATGGCATGCCATCTGGCGATATTTCCACCTATCGAGTTTCCAACGCCTTAAAGAGAGCAATAAGAACCAACATCAGATAATATGGGTAGAGGTTCCTATCTTGACAAGGGTCCCTAATCATCAGTGCGTTGGATGGTTCTTCAACATGATTAGTAGGCCCATCAAATCATGGAACGACTGGTGGTATGAACTGCATAGAAGCTAGGGGAAACTGGGTTGGGTCTCGAGGATTATCATGCCACTCAGGTCGAGTTAAAGACACATACCATACTCTCTTTCCATAAGCCCTAGATTTTACCCTGTCTATGTGGGAAGGATGGTTAGGGTCACCTGGGGGAAACTCATCAGGGGAAATTTGTATCTACCACTACTTCCCCGACTGATGGTCACCATAGTCTGGCCGCTACTCTATGACACATTCATCAAGGAGTTAATCGACTATCTTCTTATGCTCTGCGAGATGTTGACACAACATGAATTTTTCAGGATCATCTTACATATTCTGTACTGATCCATATGGGTTATAGTTTTTGATGGATCCAAGGTTCTGTTTTCCCTTATTGGGATTCCGTATGAGTACTAATTCCTTGGTGGTTACGGGAAGACCCAGTAGATTTCTATGATGGTGAATAACTATTCCCAGTGGATCCAATAATTGTGACAATCCCCTGGGGGTAAGTTTTCATCAAGGAGCTCTAGATTTTTCTCCCCCTACGATATATCGACCATGTTAACCGCGACTCTACCTAGAGTCATATCCTCAATATCACATGGAAAGTATGGATGGTGCCGGATATAACTGAAATGGAGGGTAGTATACTGCCCCCAAACATAGAACTGAATGTGGAGGGAAGCCTCTTTTATAATTCTGTAGAGCACCTTAATGATCTAAATGCATCGTTGTTGGAGGGTCTGGTGGAGAATGGGAAACTCAGGGCGCTAGGCCATAGAGATCATGGCCAAGTCGACCATACGATATTTCTGGTCAATATACGCTGCAAGGATGTCACAAAATATTCTTTTCATAGACTCGGAATCTATCCCTTGTTTTCCCCACTCATCAACTGAGGGCGGTTGCGGGACCGACAATAGAGCTGAAGTAGACCACTGATATGGTAGACTGACTGGTAGAGAATACAGCGAACGAGCTAACAAGCCGCCGTATCTCAGTATGCCCTATGAAAAATGTGATTACTTAGCCACTACATCTTGGTAAGACGGGCTGACGACCATGGATTTTGGTGTATGGGCTGCGGTAACTGATGGTGGTCCATGCTATTGTTTATCCTTTACCAGTCCCCAGAATAACTCTCCATGATCTCTAATTTATGTAGAGAATGACCCTAACGATGATAGAGATGATTACATGGCCAGGCCCTGAAAAGGGGTCAAATATTCCTCCTCCTAGATGTATCTGTGAAGTGAGGTAGGAATCTGGTGGAACTCACATTCCGAAAGGATGAGGTTGATATGCCTCGTTCCTACCCCGACCCTCAACACAGAGGATCAAGTAGAGGGTTTTATTATTGAATAACATTCCGCCTTGGAATTTCCGAAACATACGGGCTTAATCGTGGTACAAGTCTTCCCAATATTCCTTTTGTGGATCAGTGATCTACCCTCCTACCCCCTAGGATAGCTCTTTGGGATATGGTATATTTTTGGCTTGAGGTGAAACTTCATCCAAATTTATGATGGGGTTGAGAGGAATTCTTCCTAGATGAGATGGGGTGCAAGGATCACTCGAATAAATGTCAAAGGGAATACGGGGAGGACCTCTGTGTATTCTGGCTGACGCATGGAGGGAGTCTCCGTGGGAAGTGCTGGAGCCGGTACGACCTCCGCTGGAGCTAGTGGAAGCATGGGTACGACCTCCATGCTTGATTCTTTTGGTAGTGATGGTACGAGAAAGGTCCCCATACTGGTCGAGCTGAACACAGGTAGGAATTCTTTGTTGGGTGCCCATGAGGTGAGACGAACCTCTACTTCTCTGATTTCTGGGATGAGGAGGACCTTCGTCAGTTGCTGTAAGAACAGGAGAAGGAACCCAATGCTGAAGGTTGACTGGATGGGTACCATCTTCACATTAGTGACCTATGACAGGAATAACGGCTCCATACCTGAGGTCAACGGTGGAGTAGAGGCTTCCATATTGGGTGTCAATGGATTGGGGAGGACCTTTGCTCAGATTGAATGTGGCATGGGGAGGACCTCCACGCCAAGATTTCGATCGGGGAGTACCTACACTCTCATTGATGATGGTATGGGGAGGACCTTCGTACTAGATGTCATCATCGCGGGTCAGCCTGCAATGGATGCCACCAGTGTTGGTGACTTGGAGAGTTGACCCAGCCTACCTGTGGGGTGGTTGGGGCCTCGATCTGGACTTTGTGTATAATTACCCCTGCTTGGTATAAAAAGGGGACTGATGGTATGTGTCAACATTGGAATTATCTATGGTAGTTTTTGAAGTTGATTCCTCTTGGTGAGTATCCTCCTCAACCTACGCCCAATGCTAGTATTGGGATAACTGGACTGGGGTCGGTGGTGCAGGTGAATAAATCACTAGCTCTTCAGCCCGAGGGGCCGGGTGGCATCATTGATGCAGCCTGGTGGGAGCCCTCCTTAGTGGCCCCTGGGACAGGATTGTAGGAAGGATGGCCCGAACATCCCTCACCTCATTGGATTTGTGGATGGAGTCATCAAAGCATTTTGGGGAGAGGCTTTCAAAATGGTTATACGTCGGAGTGGGGAGCAGTGGCTCCCTACGCGACCCATAGGGGAGGTGGTGAGGACAAGGCGTAGAAGCCTCTATGTCTTGTCGTTCCATATCCTAGGTTGGGATAATCCCCTTCTCCATGTATCATTGAACGAGGTTTTTAATCAACCTTCTATTAATGAATTTAAAGGATATTAGTAATGGGTGCCCAACAGACGTGGATGTGGGGGTTTCAAAGGGGGAGATGAGGCCACAAGGAATTACAATGTTGAAATTTCCCTTACCCCTGTGTCGGTGGGTGGGCAGTGATTAGTTTCCTGTCATGAGATTTGGGTCCTGCAAAGTAGGGATATTTAACCATTAGAGCTGAAATAAGGAAAGCGACGTCCAGTGCCCCAGTTCCATTCTATCGTACACAGTTGGTAAGAAGGATCCATCCTGACAACGTCACAAACCGGTATGTCCAACGTTTAACTACCCCAATTTCTGGTGAGTTTCATACCATGCCCATAATTTTCTTGGTGGAACATGGCATCAGATATATGGATCTGATGACATGTTAATCCACTGATTTCTCGAGCACTACTAATCTACACATGGAGGAGAATAATTTTAGGTTGGGTTCACCATTTTTGTTTCCAATGCTTTCGCTGACGCACACATCTGTTTCTCAGTGGAGGGTGCACTGATTGTTTCCATACCTCCCCTCTTTCCAAAGGAGAGTGGAATCCATCACTTATATAGGGTTGTTTTCTCCTTGAGAAAAATGGGATGATAGGATGTAAGTTCCTCCTTCTTTGGATTCCTCCTTAGAACTCATTACATAGTTTATGTCTCCTTCATATAGTTAAGATGTTTTTCGTGAAACTATACCCAATGCCATGTCATCATTGAAGCTGGTTAATTACACTACTTCTATGAAGACATTCCAAGGGATCATGTCATGGAAGAAACCTTCGGTCAGGGGAGTAGTCATGTTGGACATCACTGGCGTGTCTGGATGCTAGACACTAATGCATCTGGGTTTCTTCCCATTATGATAGGGCTTCTCAAGAGTGTGGAATCATGATTCATCCCACGTCAAATGTGGGGAAGTTAATTCCATGGGCATGTCTCTGAGGTTTTCATCATATCCACATGTTTAACATAGGGTATTCTATGAGATTAATTTTTAGCAGAGTTGGATCAGACTGATCAAAATATTGAAAAAAGTTGATCAGATAGGTGCAACTCTAGGAGGGAACACTAATGATGGGGTAAAGTGTGGTTAGTTACCCTATTACTATTAGGGGCAGTGAGAGAGTGGGTGACCTGATATCACTGGGATGTGTTAGGATAGGTAGAATTATGATGGATATTGATTTTTGAGATTGGATGGAGGATGAGATGGAATCATCGTGAGGTTTCCAGTGATGTTTGGATTGATCCTTGAAGAGAATTCCTATGTATCCCTGTGATAGGGAATCAAATTAAACATAGTTTGGTGGGGCGATGGGACACCAAAGGAGGAAGCCCGTGAGAATGGATGCATGGATGGGATCCAGAGGAAGTAGGACCTCAGGGTTGAAACATGACCTTCCCGAACACATAGGCTTGAGGGAGAGACCACGATGGGACATGAGTGATGAGATTAAACCTCAGGGAGGCTTCCTACATATCCCTATGGAAGGGAATCAAAGTCCACGTAGTTCAGGATGGGGGTATAGAATTGGGGTGTACACATAGGACAATGACCTGACGATATACTAGGGCTTAGGTGTGGTTAGTAGCCCAAGTTTGTCTGACACCACAGGGGGAAGACCATAGATAAAGGTCCCAACAAAGGGGACTACAATGGATTACCATCAATTGTGGAATATAATGAATTTCCACTGTTTGAGGTTTTAATATCTTACTGATGTTTGGGGTTTTAAAAAATTACAACTGGTTGGGGTTATAACCGCATACCATTGATTAGGGAACACAACTGCTTACTGCTGATTAAGGAACACAACGACTTACCATCGATTGGGAAACACACTAGATTACCATCGATTGGGGAACACAAAGGCTTACCATTTATTGGTGTTGGAAATCACAGAGGCTTCTTACGTACCTTGTACAGGAGATAAGGATAAAAACCAACATAGTTCAAATGAGTACAGTTTAACATCTTGCGGTATGAAAAATGGTGTATAGTTTAACGTCATGTAGGATGAGGGTAGACTGACGTGAAGTGGTCGGGACTGATGGGTGTTGGGATTGAACCTCAGGGAGGCTTCCTACAAACCTTTCCTACAAGACAAGAATCAAAGTACACATAGTTCGGAATGGTGGATACAATTTAATATCATGAGAGATGAAAAGTTAACTGACATGAAGGGGTTGGGTCATGTAGGTGTTGGTATTGAACCTTAGGGAGGCTTCCTATATACCTTGTCTATGATACAAGGATCAAAGTCCACATAGTTTGAAATGGTTCATACAGTTTAACATCATGTGTGATGAAAAGTTAACTAATGTGAATGGATCATGTCAAGTAGGTGTTGGGATTAAACCTTAGGGAGGCTTCCTACATACCCTATCTTGGAGACAAGGATCAAAGTCCATGTAGTTTGGAATGGTGAAAACAGTTTAACGTCATGCAAGATGAGTGAACTAGCGTGAAGGGATCAGGAAAAGTAGGTGTTGGGATTTAACCTCAAGGGGGCTTCCTACATACCTTGCCTAGGAGACAAGGATCAATGTCCACATAGTTTGTAATGGTGGATATAGTTTAACGTCATTCCATATGAGAGTGAACCGACATTAAGGGGTCGAGACAAGTAGGTGTTGGGCTTGAACCTCAGGGAGGCTTCCTATATACCCTGTCTAGGAAATAAGGATCAAATTCCATGTATTTCGGAATGGTGGATACAATTTAATGTCATGCGGAATGATTTAACTGATGTGAAGGGGTTGGGTTAAGTAGGTGTTAGGCTTGAACTTCAGGGAGGCTTCCTACATACCTTGCCTAGGAGACAAGGATCAAATTCCACATAGTTTGGAATGGTGGATACAGTTTAACGCCATGCAGGATGAAAAGTAAACCGTTGTGAAGGGGTCAGGTCAAGTAGGTGTTGGGATTGAAACTCAGGGTGACTTATTATATACCATGACTAAGAGATAAGGATCAAAGTCCATATAATTCAGAATTGGGGATACAGTTTAACTTCATGAAATATGAAAAGTGAACTGACATGAAAGGGTCGAGTCAAGTAGGTGTTGGGCTTGAACCTCAGGGGGGATTCCTACGTACCTTTTCTAGGATACAAGGATCAAAGTCCACATATTTTGGAATGATTTTGGGCTTACATGTTTAGGTGGCCCAAGAAGTATTCCATTATCAATGCTTACTCTAAGACCATGTGAGCCATTCTCAGTGTGAGAAACAAGAGGTAGCAAAGACCTGACGATCACGTCGCGAAAGGTGTGTCCACAGGAAGTGGAGTGGGGTTTACACATGGTTTGCAACCCAAAGAAGAAATAGGGGATTACGCGTGGTTAGAGTCCCAAAGAAGAAACATGGGCTTATGCATGGTTAGAGGCCCAGGGAGATGGATATTGGGGCTTACTCTATTATGGAGGCCCAATGGAGACAAATCCCAGAGGGAGAGGGACAGGGTAAAAAAGGTAATTATGCTCATCTCTCCTCTAGTATTTGGCACCGAAGAAGAGATGAGGATTAGGGGTTCTACCTCCTGAAAGAAAGTCTAGGGGGTTACACAAATATGGTTACCCTTCCTCACAGATAGACGTTGCTCCAGAAAAGAGGATCTCATTCCATGTGAGGAAGATATCACTCTCATGGAGACGAGCATGCATGGAGAATTTTTGATATGGGGATCCCCACATGTATTGCATGGGGAGAGGTCATATTTTAATGTCATGTGCTGAGGATGATGGTTCTTGGATGTTTAACGTCCCACAACTCTGACAAGGTGGGTTTACTCTGTACCCCTATGACTTACATAATTAATACTCACCCACCCTTGGAGAAGGGAAGGCATATGAAATACTATGACAAGGCAGTGTTATTTAGTGATCCAATGAGGGTCACACGTTATCATGGCTATGTGAAGAAGAAATATCCATTTTTGTGCCTATCTGAAGAATCAAAAGGCTATGGAACACAATGTGATGCATCGCCCAAGGGACCTTGAAATCACTTCGTACAAACCTAGAGGGTCATACGAGAGAAGGTTTTGTAAAGAAAATGGGTTCACATGAAGGGACATTGTGAAGCTCTAGTGCTCCATATAGTGGAGGAGCTTCGTGAAAGGGGTATGATTTACGAAGTGGGGTAGTCAAGTCTTGTCATAGGGTATAGGTGCATATATAGGGTGATTCGTGAATTAGAATGGCTTTTGAGGAGTATGAATTCACGGAGCAAGTGTACCTTGCAAAGCATAGCACTGCGAAGCAATTTACTTCACGAAGTAGAGTGACAATGCCTTAGCATATGGTTCACATGTGCATAGAGGGTACTTCACAAAGCATAAGAACTTTGTGAATACCTGAGTCGCCTTAGTGATATATTTCCTTTGCAATGGCCTGTGGGCTCTATGAAGGGAACCCCTGCATGAAGAGGGGTTGGATTTGAGCTAAGGGAAGGGTACTTTACAATTCTCCAGTACCTAGAAGAGCTCATTTTTCTAAAGGTTTCACAGATCAGAAGGTGCTTCACAATTTGAGAGCAGAGAAGCCAAATGGTTAGAGTATATGTTCTTTGGGATCGATGAGAGCACGATATTTATAGGAAAGGGTTATCATGAAGCAGTGAAAACTCGGAGAAAATCCACATGGTTCTCTTCAATTGGCCGAAGATTGCATCAAGTTCGTCGTAACTTAGGATTCGATCGTCATATGTTCCTCAGTGAGGAGCTCTCTTGGGTTCTCTGTGCCGCACTCGCAAAGGCTTTCTTCAAGTTCAAATGACTCACGGAGGTCGACTCAGATCTCTTCGTGGTGCGAAGCTTTTGGTCCAGTGCATCTTAACTGCAGAGCATCCCACCTCTTTGCTCTACGGTGATAATGAAGGGGGTTTGACTTTGCGTTGGCCAGGGTGCGGGGCTCCGCGAATGCGCTTCTCAAGGAAGCCCCTTTGGGATGAGTTTCTTATTTGCATCCTTTACTTCTGCACATATTTTGGCACCAACAATATATACATGAAATCAATGTAACACGCATCATTTGATATATTTTAAATCGAAAAATCAAACAAAATAAAAAATAAAAAATCCATTAATATGTTTTTAATTACAATTTTATACACTATATACATATATATTAAATATATTCTATTTATTACTATTTATAAAAAGTATATTATACTTATTTACTTTTATTAATAATTATTTCATTAATAAATTTGTAAATAATTTTTTGATTTATTCCTTTTTAATTTTTTTTCTTAATTATTAAAATTTATTCATTTTTATCAATAATTATTTAATTAATTTTTTTTAGTATTTTTCTTAATTTACTCATTTTATATTTTTATTTGTTTAATTATTTCATTTTATTCATTTTACATTTCTATATATTTAATATATACTATTTATTAATTTTTAAAATTTATATATATGTATATTCAATTTATTTATTTTTACCAATAATTAATTAATTAATGAAATTGTTGTTTTTTTATTTTTATTTGTTTACTTATTTCATTTTATTGTGGACCATTCTCAGGGCTAAAATAAAGTACTGATAAAGGGTTCCCTTTATCAGTGCTTATTTTAGCACTGACAAAGATAGAATTATCATCAAATTTTACTAGCGATGCTAAATTCCATTGTTTTTTATGGTGTGTTTTGCAGTAGTGTCATATAAGTACATGTGAAGGATCTTGTATGTACTTCCATAAAAGGGATACGTGGAATACATCATGTATTTGAGACATGGTTGAAAGAAGTGCTGACTGATAGGCCACAAATCCAACATAATCAAGAATCTCGAAGGGGTTGATGTATATGGGAATTAGCTTTCCATTCTTACCAAATCTCTTGATCCTCTTATATAGACATATGAAGAGGAGTACTAGGTCTTCATCCTTAAAATCAAGGTCTCATAGAAGATTGTCTGTATAGGTATTTTGTCGACTTTGGGCTTCCTTGATGTGCTACTGAATGGTTTTCACATTCTCCACAATTTCTTTAACCATTTTAGGTCCAAGAAGCATACGTTCACTAACTTCATCCAAGCATGTTGGTGTTCAACATCTTTTACTGTAAAGGGGTTCATATAAGGCCATTTGGATGCTTGAGTGGAAACTATTATTATAAGAGAACTCGACAAGATGTGGATGTTGGTCCAGCCTCTTTTTAAGTCCATAGAAAATACTGTCAACATTTCTTCTACTGTCTGAATAGTCCTCTTAGATTGTCCATCAGTTTGAGGATGATATGAAATATTGATTTTTATATTAGTGCATAGAGAATGTGGGAGATTTTTCTAGAACATCTAGGATAATCTCGAATCCCAATCAAATACAATTGATAGTGGTACTCCATGTAGTCTTACCACTTCTTTGATATATATCCATGAAAGATGATCTAGTGAGAAATCCTCTAGAATTGTGATAAAGTGAGCTATCTTTGTAAGAATATCCACAAACAACCATATAACATTGTTTCCTTGGGATGTCATTGGAAGTATAGTAAAAAAAGTCCATGGTAATGTTCTCCCACTTCCATGATGGTATGGGCAGTGGTTTAATCCACCCCTTAGAATTTTTACTTTTAGGCTTCACTTGCTGACATACTAGGCACTTTCATGTATAATCAACGATCTCCTTTTTCATATTTCCCCACCAACAATTATCTTTGAGATCTCGATACATCTTTGTTCTCCCTAAGTGAATAGTTAATTTTGAGCGTTGTGCATCATTCTGAAGCTTCTTATTTATCTCCAGATTGGAAGGTACACATAGTCATATCCAAAATCATATAACTCTTTCTCCATAAATTTTAAACTCTTAGGATTTCCCTTTTCTCCTATCTTCCACCTTATTATGGATTTCCACATAATTTCTTTGAGAATCAATTAATTTCTCCAGAAGGGATGGTTGAGGAATAATTTGAGAAAGGATTGATGATTTTAATTCCTTAATAATTCCCATGTCCTTCCTTTTTATGTCTAAAAATATTGAATCCTTCTCAATTTTAATCATTGATAATGATGCAGGATCCATTCTACATAGAGTATCTACTACCTTATTTTCCTTACTGGGATGGTAGTGGATTTAGCATTCATAATACTTGATGAGCTCTAACCATATTCATTGGAACATATTAAGGTCCTTCTATGTGAATATATATTTGGGGCTCTTGTGATCGGTATATATCTCACACTTCTCCCCATAGAGATAGTGCTACCATATTTTCAATGAAAATATAACAACAGTCAAATCCAGATCATGCGTTGGATAGTTTTTCTTAGGAATTTTCATCTCCCTTGAGTCATAGGCTATAAATTTATAATGTTTCATCAGTAAACAGCCTAATATATTATTTAAAGCATCGATTTATACCACAAAGAGTTCCCCACTTTTTGGAAGTGTGAGTGCTGGTGTGGTGATAAGCTTCTTCTTCATCTTTTTGAAGAAATACTCACATTAATTGTTCCAGAAAAACATTACACCTTTTTGAGTCATATTTTTTAGTGTGTTTTAAAATCATGAGAAAATCTTTACAATTCACCAGTAATACCCTGATAGACCAAGGAATCTACGAATCTCCATTACAGATGTTGTCCTAGGAGACTCTTTGATTTCCATTGTCTTGGAAGGAATTTTCTGGTGATTACATTCCCAAAGAGTGATACTTCCTTCTTCCAGAACTCTCATTTACTATACTTTATATATAGTTTCTACATTCACAATGTCTTCAGCATAATATTCAAATTCTCATCATGTTCCTCCTTACACATAGAGTATATCAGAATATCAATAATAAATACTACCACCAATTTTTCAAGGTATTATATAAAAACTCTATTCATTATGTCTATGAAAATTGATTGAGCATTAGTGAGTCTGAAGGGAAATCACAATGAAATCATAGTGTCCATAAATTTTTTGAAAATCATTCCTGGGAATATCTTCCTTTATCACCTTTGATTATTATATCCCAATCAATGGTCCACCTTAGAGAAATAACTAGCCCCACATAGATGATCAAACAAGTCATCTATTCGTGGTGGGAGATACATGTTCTTTATCATGATTTTTTGAGCTCAAAATAATGAATTCAAAGAAGAATTTATCAATCCTTATTTTAGAAAAATAGGACTGGCGCGCCCCATGGTGAAGCACACTGTCATATAAAATATTTATCAAGATTCTCCTATAATAGCTTCTTTAGTTCCTCCAGCTCAATGGTGGTCATTTAAAAAGGATTACTTGATATAGGAAAATATGTTGAAATACATTCAATTTATAACTCAACCTATCGATTATAAGGAAGACCAAAAAACTCTTTAGGGAGTACATCTATGTAATCTATCTTGATGGGAATGTATTAGAGCATGATTGTCTCCTTTGTCTCAATAATTTGAGCTAGATATGCTTGATCATAAGGATGAAATATCCACACTTGAGATGGCGATTTGGAAGGAGATTCATCTTCCTCCTTACACCTGTACCGTATTAGAGGATGATTCAGGAAGGGAAGAATTATCTTCGTTTCCAAATAGTTGATATTGGCATTGTATAATGATATCCAATACATGAAAAAATTAACATCAAACTATAAAAAAGGATGTATGACAAGATTTTATGGGAGGTTCAATCCATATACATTAACCGGGGAGGAGTTATAAACTTTGGATTCAATAATTACCCCATTTTATGATCTCACAGATTACTCAACCTCTAAATTTTGTGGCGGTTTTGAATAGTTCTACTAAACTTATATGATATAAAAGAATGCATAGAACTATAATCAAATAGTATGTTTTCTATTATTGAATGAATAACAATTGTACCTATCACCAAATAATTTTTGGGATCCACATTAGAAATAGTGATAGCATATTCCCTTAAATTCTACCTTATAGGTTGTTGTTGTTCATTTCCTCCAACAACCATTTTCTTAGGGAAATGGTTTGAATAATTCCCATGTTCCTTACAGTTGAAACACTGCACTACAGACTGAGTGTTGATTTTAACCTTTATTTATTCTTCCAAATTAGTGGTATTTTTCATATCCATTCATAGTTATTATACTTATTCCATTCTATTATACATTTGAAGAAACTCTTGTTTCCTTTTAAGTAGTTTACAGGATTTTTCTTCCCACGCTTTTTACACATGGGATGTAAGGTATTATTTCGATCATGAGATTTATCACACATATTAAAATCCATTTTCCTCTTTCTTTTCACTAGGCCTAGAAGACCCTTGAGAGTATATGATATCCATTTAAACCTTGAAGGAACAACAAAAAATATCCTAAAAACTTTCAATGTCTCAAATAAAAAACTCTTTTCATAGACTCAGTTTTAAATTCTAAATAAGATATGCACCTTGATTTCGGTGTTCATGAAAAATTCAAAGGTATATCTTTCAAGCCTTGTTAATTTTTCTCTATATGTATTGATAGAATCATATTCCTTCTACTTCAATCTAAGAAATTACCTTTCCATCTTGAGAAGGAGAGTTCAAGGAAAATATTTATTAAAAAATATTTTCTTGAAATACTCCCATTCCAAGGAATCAATTTAATTTTATGACTTTGTGTTCTTGATTATTGTCCACCACAGATCAGCTTCCCCATAAAAACGATAGACCAACAGTACAAATTTATCTTCTTTTGAGCATAGGAAAACAAAGAATATATTCTCAATGAATTTACTCCATTGTTCAATGAGGAGGGGATCCAAAGATCACATAATCATGAGAGGCTTTTATAGTATAATGTATTTGATGAAACATTTCTCTTTCATTCGATAATCAAGTTATTCCACACAATTCATGTTATTATTCATAACTTGATCCAGCCGAGAAATTACTGTCATAATGTTTTGAGCACCATTTCTCATCATATTTTGCATATAATTAGAGAAATCATCACATTTATTATCACATTGATTTTTGGAATGGGTTATTCTATTTATATCCATTAAATTTAAAAAATAAATTAAAATTATAGGGCTTTAATACTTATCTAATGATTATAAAAAAATAAAACATTGAACATAGAAGGATAAACTTGTAAATGAAAAGTATATCCTATATTTTGATTCCCTAGGTTTCAATATAAGTTATCCATGATCTATTTTCTAACATATGTTATTATGTGATTTCACCAACTTAATAATGGTTCATAATGATCTTATAAATTTTCCCAAGAATATCCCCTGAGATTGTCAAATTAGGTGCGCAGTATGACTTTTTTTCATGTACCAGGTTACCTAGAGTCAAAGACCCAGAACAACTATTCTGAGTGGTTACTCCTACACAGGTACATATATTCCAAAACCATGTCCACATGTAGTATCCAAACATGGATATATTTTCTTGATAAACCACTTATTTATACTAAACAAAATTTAGGGATGTTTTCTTATAATAAGTCTTATCCCTGAGGATTTTTATAGTGTTTTCTGTTACTAATCCAAAAAATAACTAAACATTCCCTCTAATAAAAACTTTAGAGACACTATCATTTTACAAATATTATTACATGAATTTAATCATAATTAAATATCAAATAACAATCCAAGGATCATACATTATTTTCTTTGGGAGATTAGGTACATAATTAAGAATTATGAAACCGTATTTTATTTTATATCCATATTGAGATCCAAAATTCCATTGAGATACTATATCTACATTGGATAACCTAAGGAATACATAAAAAAAGGGATGATGTAAAAATCACTGTAATGAATTTTTCATAGGAACAAAACATAGCACATGGGTTAGAAGGCATAACATGGTGGCATAAAAGGCATGGAATCAGAATAAACATTAAGAAGAACAACATTTATAAAATGGGAACTTATAATAATGAAATCATTCAAATATGGAAACAACATATAACATGACATAAAAATGAGTCAAGGCTAACCTCCAACACTATATAAAATGGTCGACAAAGTCCCATAAAGAAATCAGGTTCACTCTCTATCCCAACATGATGTCTCATGAGGCTAAACATTACCCAATGTGTTGGGGTGATATTTGGTAACAGCCATCATAACATGTTCATTAATATGTGTTACAAATGAATTATCATACATAAGGAATCAAATATAACATAAGGGGTTCCCATGGAGGGTAATGGGTTTCATAATCTTAACATGTGGCATTAAAAATGGGCATATCACAAAAGTGTCCTTGAAAGAATGGTTTTAGAACATAAATGTAAAATAATAAAGGAAAATATGCATATATAATGATAAATGGATTCCAAATTGAGTAAAAAAAATGAAAATAGTGTTTCAGAAACTTTGAATTAATCCACTTCAGTGCGACTTTAAGGGAAAATATTGAAGAGACTTTAAAATGAGAAAGGAATAATTGTTTTAACAAAAAAAAATAAATGAACCACGGTAGTTTTTCATGATAAAATTAGTAATTTTATAATAAAATATTGTGGATAAAAATATATTATTAATAGAACAAGACAATAGGTACGAAATTAAAAAATTCTATTTAATCAATCTTGGTTATCAGAAATATTTGAGAAGGAAATTTTTTTAAAAAATGCGTATTTACTATCAAATAAGGATTATATGATCTGGATAAATGATTTTAGATGGTAAACACATAATTTATAATAATAAAACAAAAATAAATAAGCATTACATTGGATTAATGAGATATAAAGAGAAACCCGAAGGAAATATGGGGGTTCGTGTAGAATCCCTTACTTTATGTTTGAAACAGTTCTGCACCTAATCTTAATGTCCTGAATAATAAAATTAGATTCATTAAATAATAATACCAAAACCTTTAAACATTTATGTGTTTCATTATTATTTTATTAAGTTCATTTATTCCTTTTTTGGTGAGTTATAGTGTTCAATTTCATAGTCTAGGAGTGCACATTTTCTTAGTTCTCATGATCGGTTTTACTATATTTGATAATGGAAATTAATGTCAAATTGAAAAAGAAATAAAGAATAGAATTTTTAAGTTATTAATGAAATTATATAATGTTGAATTATTTTATAAATTATTTGGTTATACGGTATGAGGATGAATCATTACATAAAAGGTTAGTGATAATTGTTTGGATTATTTTGGGCGTTTTTTGCTTACAACGAACTTGTTTTTTAATATTTAAAAAAATGTGTATATAATTATTAAATAACATTAAATAGGATGAAATAAATATATTATAAATTTTTTAACCATAAAAATTTATTTATCACTATCCCTGAAAGTGTTAATGGAAAATAAAAAATTTTCATCCTAGAAGGCGATAAATTAACACATTATGAACAATGTTTTCATTTATAGAATAAATGGGAGTGGAGAAGGGGTTTGATGATAGATTATTTTATTATTTATATGTTAGGTAATTTATTTTTCATTCCATTTGGTCTAGTTTAGGTGATGATTTAATAATAAAAGAAAAGAACTTGAAAAGAAAATAAAATAAAAGGAATGTTGAATTTACCTCTTGAATTTATCCACCTTGAGAACCACATTTGGGAAAAGGTTTTAGTCTTTTAATAAAAAAAGAGCTTCAATACATGGGGGAGATGTTTGGGAAGATATTTGAGAATAATTTTTACAATTATAAAATATTTAGATGTGTTTAGGGGTGGTATTTATAGGGGATGAGATGAGTGTTTTTTAATTATTTTATTCATTAGATTAATATTTTTTCCGAAGACTATTAATATTTTGATAATTATCACCAAATATAATAAAATAGTGAAGGTAAGTTTGAGATTATATTTCTTACATCAGTGATTACTCAATTAATTGTGTATTTAACTTATAATGTATATATACCATAAATTACCGTATTTTATTATTCACAAAAAAATTTACTATTTTAGGAAAAAACACAAAAATTTAACCCTAACAATTTTTTGATGTGTAGAATTAAAAAATTAACACCATTTTATGAAATTAATTTTATAAATATTTGAAATATATTTTTTAATTAAAATCATCATTTACTTTTAAAATAACAATTTTAAAATTATAACTAATTTTGTAACATTTTGAAAAATTAAAAAAGGTATCATAAAATTATTTTATAATAATAAGATAAAAAGATATTAATTTATTAATACAATTTATAGAAAATAATTTTTCATCTCAATAATAATAGTAATTATAAAATGGTAATTAAATATTTAAAACTTACAAAAATACCAACACTTAATTAATAATTTTTAAAACATATTTTTACTTATACTATGATATAATTATATCATACTTTCTATATAGGATGACTAAACATTATTAATACTTTCATGGGTGATTTTACTATTCTATTGGACGATTTAATATTCATAAAATTCATATTATTATTCCAAAGTAAAAGTTATTATTCCTTCAGTATATGTATTTTAACTACTAGAAATAACTCTTATTTCATTATTTATTCACATATATAGTTTTTATTATGTTCTTAATGTGATTTATACTATATTAAATAATTATAATAAGGTAATTTCCATTGATAAAAAAATTGGGGTCATTACAAACACCATAATGTAATAGTGTGTCCAATAGAATTAATTTTTCCTTCTTATACAGGGTTTGATCAATGACTAGTTTATGTGGTCTTCCTATTTAATTTTACTATTATTCTATATAGACTACTACATGTGTTCCATATAAAGTAATTATGAAGTAACCATATAATATAAGGAACAAGAAATTTTCTCTATTGAATTATTTGAGGATTTGGGGTTGAAAAAGTTTTGTAAGACATTAGATTTCTAATATAATTATCCCCATATCTGAAAAGTGTTTATTTAATAGTTATCCTATGGATAAAATGGAATATTTTATCTATAATCATAATAAATATTATGATTCTGTAGTCTGAATTTTTTTTCCTTTTGAAGAAACATATAATTCATGGTGTGAGTGGGAGTGATGTTGAGTTTAGAGAATTTCAAGGACAATAAGTAGAAAGTGTTCCAAAGATGGAGGTTGAACAGTTTTGGTAATAGTTTTATAATAAGAAAAAAAATTATGTTATTGTTCAGACACTCGATTTTTGATAAATTGAGTTTTTTTATTTTGATAAATTAAAAACCATCAGTTTTATTATTTTGATAAATTTAAAAACTCTCAAATTTTATTATTCAAATTCTACTAGAATATTGTTTAATTTTTTATGTAAATTCATGATTAACATATCTTAAATTAGGTCATTATAAATTGGATTATTTTAAAATTTTATTTGAATGAAATTTTTTTAATCAATTGAAATTGGTATAATTGTACCATTTAGATTACATAATAATTCTACTTAATACTTTTTCCACATTTATTATTTTATATACATTATATTTAATGGTGTACATCTTATTACATCTGTTAATTATTTTATTTTTAAACATGGTTGATTATTTTTATAATAATTTTTTTTGAGTTTAATTGTTATTTAAATGTTCATAATTCATTCATATTATTTTTATCATTATTTATGATTATTTTTTTAAAATATTATGATAATTTAATTATCTAATGTTTTTAGCCTTATTTATCCTTCTTTAATTGGTATTTATCTATATTTAATATTTACAGTACACATACATATCTTGTTTATACCATGAAATATCCTGTTTTTTACCCTTATGTTGTTTGATTTTTTTCCTACCTTTATGTAAGTAGTTTATTTTTTTATCTACCCTTGCATAGTGTATGTAATAATTCAGTTAACTTTACAAAAGTTCTTTTTACCCTAAAGCAAGATTTATAGTCTGTTTTTTACCCTTACATAACACATGTAATATCCTTTTTACCCTTTCATATATTTATATATTACTTTATGAATATCCTTGTACCTTTACAATGTGTATACCATTATATAGTTACCCATAATAAATTCTATGCTTAAATTTACACTAAATTTATAAAAAATAGTTTACCATTATGCAAGAACCCTTACACGAGTTGGTACCCTCACACGAGATACAACTCACCTTTACATAACTTGCTTCAAATAAGTGATACCTTTACACAACACATATTTTATCCTTATAAAAGCCTAATTTACTTTACCACACATTTTTAAAATATGTATTACCATTAAATAGTGTGTTTCATTTCAAGGTTACCCTTTTGTGAGTCATATAATTTCAAGTTTTCCCTTATGTGAGTTTGCCTTATGAAATTTTTACTTTATGTGTGCTTTAAAAAATATAAAATACTCTTATTCTAGGTATTGAATTCTATAATTTTTCCACTCATATAGAAGTATCTTCTCCCATTTTACAATTATAACAGGTAATCAACCCAACGATACAACAAATAATGTGAGTGGATAAAATTATTTAATTGACTCACAATATACACAATACATGTAATATAAATATATTTCCATTTGTATTTATAAACATTTGTTTTTATATGTTAAAGAAATAAGAAACATCCATATAGAGATGTTTCATGTAATTTTAAGGACGAAATATCCATTTAAGAATTTATCTATAAAAATGGGTCAAGGAAAAGATGTGAATGATATTTAAAATAGACACAATATTATAAAATTTCATTATACTAATATGTTGAGGATTTTTTGTTTTCCTGAGTTTCCATGTAATTAATTAGTTCTTTAAGGGATAAATATAATTCTTCCACACCAACATTCTTCATTGACATCTTCTTATAGTATAGTTATTTTTATTATTTTGTAGAGGTGTTTTTGTTTTGTATTTCACACATAGTTATACCTACATTAAAAGTTAGTGTCCGGTTATTCTTACATTATCAAAATGAAATGACATAGGTTTGGTTTTTCCAATATAATATACTAGTTTCTATATACTCCTTTAAAATATTTAGTGATTGGTAATGGATAATACTTAGAATAGATTGGGTTTTTTAGTGAACCCACAAAAGGTAAAGGTTTGGTCTATCCAATAATACACTAGATTGAGTTCTGACATATAAAATATTTCACCCGATTTATTTTAGTGAGTTGCAATACTCTCAATGAGTTATAGGGAATTGAATAGTAGATTAGGTTTATGGTGAACCAAACTAATACAAAAGTCTTGGTGTTCTTATTCTTTATTTTTACCCTGTAAAATAATTGTTTGAATAAAAAATTCAAATTTATATACTCTTGTTTTTGAATAAATATTAATTTTATAAGTTAATAATTAACATTATAATGTTTAAAACTACTATTCCACACTTAGTCCATGTTTCAATTTATAAATCTGCACAAAAACATTACACAAGAGCCTTGAATATTTGATTGGATTCATCAGGAACCTAATAGATATAGATTTATCATGGATAATGATAATGAAATAACATTCAAAGGAGATGAACCTACTTCATACTGAATTGATATTGAGAGTTATGATTCTAAGAAATGGTTAATATCAATGTAATATAAAATATACTCAATATAAACTAACCAAAATTTGAACATGGTAGATTAACCTGAAGGGGTAAGACCATAGGGTCCTCGATGTTTTTCTACATAAAAAATGACATAGATTGTAGAGTTTAAACTTATAAATATTTCATAGTGTAAAAGGGTTACAAAAAAATCATGATACTGGCTATGATGTTTCATTTTTCAACTTTTGCGATGATAAAGTCCATTCATATTTTCCTATCCATAGTATCTCATTGTGATTATAATATATAATAGATCAACACAAAATAAAATTTAATTAATGGTAATTTATATAAGGATTATTATATGATACATCCTAAAGGTTTTTCAGTGATAAGTGATTCTTAAAAGGTCTGAAAGTTACAACTATCCTTTTATTTTTAGAAGCAAGCTTACCAAAGTTGGAATATATGATTTTATTATGAAATCAAATATCTTAATTTCATTAAGATCATGGATAATTATTATGTAAATAAGTAGCTTAATGGGATTGTAATAGTATTTTTTATATTGTACGTAGTTGAAATACTTCTCAACCTAAATGATGTCCCAACACTACACTCAATGAAGGTGAGGTTGGGAAAATATTTTTCAGTGGAAGATAGGGGTGAAGAATCCTATATATTGGGTAGTAATATTTATAGAAATAGATATATGAGGTTTATTTAATTTAGAGAGAACATGTGTATTGGTAAATTGATAAATCATTTTAGCATGGAAATTTCCAAGAAGGGGTATTTACCGATGTTTCATGGAATGAATTTCAAAAATATATAAAAATATTTTAAAGTGTTAGAAATGATGGATATGATTCCATATAAATATTACATAGAATTTATCATGTATTACATGTTATTTAATTGATTTAGATGAGCGGAATCCCAGTTGGTGATGAATCCTTAAGTGCATCTGGGAGACCCGAGATCAAATCCAAGAAGAGGCTAATTTCCAGTACTGTAGCAGTACTGTAGTAGGTACTGTGTAGAACTATAGAAGGCACAGTTTGGAATTGTAGAAGCTGGTAATATTCCCTTGTTTGGGACTTCAGGCCACTAATTTGTTCCTCGAGTACTTTATGGCCTTCGGGCCACCCAGGACTTCGGTTCAGTAAGGACTTCGGGCCACCTCAAAGCCTTCAGGCCGCCTTAAGTGAAGATGCAAACCAGACAACCTACATAGGAAAAAACTTCAGAAGGAGGAGGAGAAAGTAGCTTTTACAATAGAAAAAGCTAAACAGATTGAAATAATGAAAGGGTATGACACCTACCATCAGGAAAAGCCTGTACATGCATGGGAAATTCTAGTTGAACATCCATGTAAAGGTGGAGAGTTGATTTCACGATGAAGATGTTGGGGAGGTGCAGTTCCAAGTAGTTATTTTGGTTTGTATGTAATGTTTGAAGCCTACAATAATGAATTATTTTAAGGCCTACGGTCTATGTAATACTTATGTCTACGGGCCTTGTAAGGGTTCCACCTCACCCCTTGAATGGTGGATTATCAAAAATAAATATAAATGAAGGCCTTAGGGCCATTGGAGGAATTGACCCTTTATATCTTATGATTTGATCATAATATGTAGTTTCAATAATCCAATTATAGTCATTAGATTTTTGTGAAGAACATTATTAAGTACTCGAGAAGGTCTACGGATTTTTTCTTGGTATTTGGAGGGGAGGATGAGATTTTTTTAAACGGTTACACAATTAATATTTTCTAATAAGTTAAAGATGATCTAGGATATCAATATAGATTTTTGTTTTTCATAAATGATATATCTATAAGTTGTAATATTTCTATGAAATCCACCATGGAGGACTCAATAATAGAGTCAGAGTAAATAATTATATTAGATGATATGAAGGAATCTATTTGGATTAAGAAGTTCATTTCTAAACATTGAGTGGTTACAAGAATCAAGGAAGAAATTTAGATATATTTTTAAAAAATGATTTGTTTCATAGGATTTGGAACCCCAATATCACCAAAGTACCAAACACATCCTTCACACATACAATATCATACGAAATATCATATTAAGTGGAGATGTAAAGATGATTTGGGTGGCTACATAAGAGAATGTAGAATATTCATTGATGAACCCATTACCGAATAAACCAGATGAGTGTCTTGTATAATATCTAGGTGTAATACATAAGGGATATTTATTGTAATATTTTTAAAATGTATCATGTTATTATAATAAATTAAATATCTATTTATCATTCATTAATGTGTATTTCAATTTATTTTACATGAATATTCAAATGACAATATCCCTTTAAAGAATAACTTAGAGCTTTCCCGAATCGGATACCATTATAAAGAAGAATGGGTGGTAATGACATGATAAGGTTAGAATGAGTAGAATTTTTTATTCATTATAAATAGTCATATAAGATATATAAATAATATTTTCAGGTGGTAATAAGTTGATACATATTAATTGGATTGGATCACCAAATTATATCTCAAGGAATTTCATATACTCATTCATATACTTAGGGGTTTATTATTATTATCAATCCTTTATACCATAGGTTAGTGTGATTAAAAAAATGAGAACCTTAATACACTGATACACTACTTTCACAAGAATAAAAATAAATTTTCTAATTTGTGAGTTGTTGGGTATGTTGTTGATCATTTCATCGGATGGAGCATAACCAAGATGAGATTTATCCACCATGATATAAATTTAAATACAATAGTACCTTTGTAGAATTAGATAGAATAAATTAATAACCATTATTATTTGAGTCACATTTGATGTGTTGAAAAAATTAGATTAAAAAAATTATATTTTTTTATTTGTAATATGAATGACATGTGATGTATTCATCAAATTAGAAAATATTTTTCAGATAATCAAGAAAAGAGGAGTTGATTATACTATATTGATAGGTTTCAGGTCTAGTAATTACATGATTTCATGGAAAAAGGTTTATATTGTTACATATATGATTTATAATATAAATATTGTGATGGAAAATATCATATAGAGATATTAACATATTTTATGGAGATCACATAAGAACTGTTAGTAGCTTCAATATCATTGTTGATTTGAGATCTTCATATGTTTTCTTATATCAATGAAATATGGATTTACTAGTTTTTTTAATTTTGGTTTAGGCCCACATGGTTTCATAGTTACTCTATTGTATAAAAGAAAATTTGGACAATGTTTTTATTCAAAATCAAAAGTCTTTGATGAACCCATATCCAAAAGAGTTTGGATGGATTCGATGAGAGTTGTGATGTTCTATATAATGTACTTATGGGATTTTAATGAAAGATGAATTTTTGTGGATGTTTACCAAAATATAAATGCATAAAATTAATTTACACATGCATGTAGGTAATGTTATATATATACACTATATGATACTGTATATATAGTGAAAATAAAATACATGTATATGATGCATGTATATTATCATGAATGAGATGAATGTATAATATTTTTTATATATATTTATGATATATATATTAAATATGAATGAGATAAATATATAGTTTCATGTGATGCAACGTCACTTTCGAATGGTCTCATTAGTTTAGAACCAATGAGTTGCTTCATTTAAAATCTATTCATTTATTAAATGAAACATGTTCAATGAATTATACCCAATGGGTAGTAATGAATATGATGAATTATGACTGAGGAGAATCAAGATTTTTATATAAAAGGGAATTATTTCGATTCATTGGGTAGTTTTTGTGGTGTTTGGATAATTTTTTTGGCATTACTATGATCATCAATTTCCTAAAAATTTCTTGAATCACCCTTCTATTCTAAAGTGATTTTTATTATTTTTTAATGAAGGCACTGAAACCCCCTAAAAATTTAGGTATCCTATTTATATGATCAAGGATCTATATTCTAGTGTACTCCCTCAGTGTTAGGGTTATTTTTTTCCATAATCATTCTGATTTTCCACAATAATTATTGTAAGATCAAGGAATATGGATATAAAAATTTTCAAATACTAGGTACTCTATTTTTTAGATATTTTTTATTTTTTATTTTTTGATGATAGATTGGTTGGTTTTTGGGTTTTTATACACAATTAATTATCATTATATTCTCAAAAAAAACTTATCATGAACCTCATGAGTTATTTTGATAGTGGAACAACATCCAAAATTCAAATTAACATTTGGGAAATAATGAGATACTTTAGAACATAATTCTTTTCAGCCACTAGACTAAGACTTCTACCCTGAACCTATTTTAATATTGAGGTATCACTATTTTAGGGTTTTTTTGAGGAATAATACCCCCAATTTGAGGGTGATGTGATTTTATAGTATTAATGATAAAATATATATGTCTTATAGGTCTTTGTGACTATCAAAGTGATCTATATCTATCCAAATGATTGAAAAGATTAATTAGAGATGTTTGGGATCTAGAGACCCTCAATTAAATTTTTTTTATTTTGAAAACATTGTTTCATTTCCATTACTATTGTTTTTATAGTATGGATGAAATGTTCTGGAATCATATCCTAACACATGGGGGTACATGACTATGTATACCTTTACTTTCATGTCTTATTCCATGAATTGATTGGTAGATATCTATATCATATAAACCATTCTCATTTTCGTTCAAATATGTCATCTATATGAAATTGGTAGAAGTGTACTAGTATTATTAATTAAAAAATGGTTCCATTTGGTGGGTATTTTTTCGTCATCCCAATACCAAGGTCATGAAATCCATAAGGTTTTAACCAATTTGGGAACACATAGGGGTTCAAATTCATACTTCATAGATCATTTATATTGGTTGCATAAAATTTTAGAAGACCTCGACATTGAAGATGTATCAACTAGGGAAGAAAATGGAATTAAGTTCATGACTAGTTGATTCAATCATTCCAAAATAATAGTTCATACATTATTAACTAAAATTCAGGTGATCCAATTATTAAATTGCAACATGTTTTTTATTAGAATTTTTTTCCACTCTTGTTCTTCATTATGAAGGGTAGTAGCCACATAGTTTAGGTGAACCTTTGGAATATTTATTGCTAATTCACCATCATCCACAAATTTTTAGGGTATATCCTCTAAGATGAAGCAATATTCAATGCTTTTCCCCAATATTTTAGGGAAATTGAAGTAATTTTAATAAATATCAAGAACTATCTCATTGGGATTCCTAATATGGGGTAGCATGATCATACAATACACCCTAAATAATAAAAATAACCAAGAAATAGATCATTTTGAAAATAATATATCTTATTCTTCCTAGAATCAAAATCAAAGTAATTCTACTCCCTATGGGATTCTTCTGTGTTTGGATTAGGGAATTTTTTTGATGATTATGAGGTTTAGGTGGTATTTTCACCCGAAACCTAACCATTTTAGCAGTTAGAGAGAGATATATTATTTATTTACAATAAATTTTTGTCCCCTTCCATCCTTTTTTTATTATGGTAGTGTTTATCAATATTTTTAATTATTTCAAATAATTGTATCCTCTAATAATTATGTTATATAAATTAATAAAAAAAATACTACATGGTATTTCAATGAGATTAGACTTTTGGATAACTCATCTTATATATTTTCTATGAAAATCTCTATGAATTTATCTTTGGGTAGTTACATATCTAGAAAATATGCCAAACCCTTTCATAGAGTGAATAAATCATTGACTCTGTCATTTTATCTTTTCTTGGAATTTGAGAGTTCATGGATACTTTTATTTCTCAATGTCAAGTTGAACTGATATAAGAACTATCAATAGTAGTCTTCAAAACTTCATATTAATCTATTTGATAAGTTTTTATACCAAATTATATCCAATCCTTCCAATTTTTGGATAATGATCCAAGTTTATGAAACCTTCTATCACTTAGGAGTCCTCAACATTGTGTCAAAATAGGAAGACAAATGGGTAAAATCATGATTCAGTTCTCTCATTCCCTCAAAGGATGAGATATTAATTTTACTAAAGTTTGATTTAAGAGGAAATAGATCAATACACTCAAGGTAAGGATTAATTTCTAACTGTATTGGTGAGATCATTTTGTTAATTACCTCTAGTCATGCAATAATGGCTTCAAGTATTTTAACTTGTAACATTATTATCTATATTAGAGTGAATTTTGGATGGATCACCTGAATTAGGGTTTTATGGTAGTTCAAGGGGGAGGGGGAGGGGGGAATCCTAGTTTTCCATTTGGGATGTAGTAAGTTAAATTATTTGTTGTGTCTTGTAACCAATTTTAAAAGTATAATCCACCCCTTTTGGGAATATAGCCCCTTCATGCTTAGGTGGATCCACCATAGGTGGATGTTGATGTGATCATAGTAATCATTATTATTAGGTAAATTTAATCAATAAATTTTGTAATTTATTCTTATTAGTATTTCAATATCCTTATTATATATGGAATGATCCTCCCCGTATATGAGTATCTCAATAGTCTAAAGTGGATGGTGGAATAAGGGCTTAGAAATTTCATTCCCCTTATCCTTGCCTAGTTTACATCAATAAGGTGGAAATGTAAATTCATAATGAGACCATACATCTTGTTTTTTACTTTAATATTAGGTTTGTATATATTTTTACATTAATTTTATACATTTGGTATTTTTAATTATAGGACCCTCTCTTCATGCATTATGCATGTGTTGCATCTAGAGGCCTTGGCATTCTCTTTAGTAATGGAACCCACTAATTCATACCATGAAGGCACTATCTCAAAATTCATACAAAGTATTTATGGGGATTTATCTTGATTCAAACTCATAATGTATATGTAATCATAGTTATTTATAGAAACTGGATGATTGGAGGGTCTTATAGATATGTTTATCATGGTCTGTTTTATATTTTATTGATGTTTGATGTCATTCAATTTGTTGGAAAATTAAATGTGGCATATAATATAAATTTAATTTCCTATAAATTACAACATTTTGGAATTTATAAGATACATGAATCAATCATCTATCCATGAGTGTTCACCCAACCCCACATACACTAATTTTCATATTGATGGTGTTGGTGGTGATGGAAGTTGGGATAAAAATAGACCCATTCGTAGGGGTTTATGAGGTCCTTAAGATATTTTGGCATTAATTTTAGTCATGATTATTCTTTATTTTTTGTTATAATTCTAATAGTAACTATATAAATGTATTTTCTAGAGGTTCCTGGAGCATATATAACATTGGTCGAGGTGAAGCATTATGAGAGGTGGTCTGGTCATCATGGGTTTTCCCTTCTCGGATTTAACCCATTAAAAATATGGATTTCTTTATGTATAGGGTCTTAAATGGATCAAAACTTTTTATTTAATCTCTTTTGAGCCTTGAAGGTAGGATTTAATTGGGGAGCAAACTAGCTTGTAGCTTATTGTGAGTTTGAGGTACTGTAAAGGGTTATAAAAATATATTCTACTCTCATTTATTATCTAAGGAGTGATCTAGAATTGAGTCCCATAAGCCCTCTCATAGTTATATAAGAGTAAAAAAGTTAAGGGAAGTTCATTTTTCCAATTCTCAGATGTGTACATAGGGGAATTCTTCTACAATGACTCACAAAATTATTCCAAATCTATCTCTGTAGGTGAATTAAAGGCGTTCACATAGACTTTTGGATTTATAGATTATTTCAATTGAAAAAATAGGGATGTTGACCTTTATGCATCATTAATGTATAATCTTTAGGTTCACTATATATCCTATATATGGAATATTTCATATAATAAATTGATATAGAATTTCCCATATGTAATAGAAGATGTAGGTAATATAATCATCCTCTATTTGTTTGGGAAACTCATATTATTTGGTGGAAAAGGGAAAGTATATAACTATTATCTCATAATTAACTAATTCCATTCATATTTTATCATAATAATCTCTACCTTCTATAAATGTTTTATATATTTTTTACACCTTTATTTGGAAGGGTTATACTTCAATAAATATTTCCTGTTTTACCAAGGGTTAAATGTTCTAGTGGTATAATGGATTCACACCGTTAAATTTATTTATCTATATTTAGTATTAGAGTATGATTGATTAATAATGGGACCTCTATCATATGATGATATATTTTAAAAAGGATATTATGGTATGAAAGTTAGTTTATGGTGATCATTATAGCCATAAATTGTGTAACTATTAGTGACACTAACTCATATTCTAATTCTTCATGCCCGTAGGAGCATGTGGTTTATATTGGCATTTTGGTTCTTGTATTTATATATTGATGGTTTAAATCAATGAAATGATGTATTTTTTCTCTAATATAATAAATCACATGAAATGGGTTATGAGTTAAAAAATTATTAGTGTCACCACATATTGAGACTCTTTATTATGAACATATGGAGGACCTCTTTAGTATTTCGTATTTCTACGGGGATACCTCCATAAATTATTTATTCATTACTATTAGTATAATTTTTAACAACATAATACTATCCTAAAAATATTGGTCTCCATGGTAATGGGTTTAACTTAAAAGTATATATTCATATATTGGGTTGTCAATGTATTCTCATATGGAATCTAGTTCCTCATACTAATCATAACACTATACTATACTTGAGTATCAATTTTAATATGGATATGGGCCTCAAGGGTCTTGGTAGTGACATTAAGGGGAGTGGTGTCCCCCTAGATCATGGAGTTGGTGTGACCATGAAAAAACCTTCAATAGATGTATGAGCTTGTACAAACAGGGAAATAAATTCATCTAAATTATCCAAGGAAGCTAGGGTAATTCAATGATAGTGATGTATATAGTAGGTAGTTGGGGAAAAAAGTGCATAAAATACAAAATTATTGCATAATTTAAGATGCATATTTAATAAATTTCACAATAATAAATTCCCAAGGACTGTGAAGTTTTAGTGTCTTTGGATACTTGATACATAATCAAATTATTTCATATAATATGTTCAATATCTCTCACAAAGTTATTCTCTCATATTACCTTTCTTAGAAATTCCATACTTGATACCTTTAATCATAACCAGAGGAAAATAGAAACATACAAAAGGGAAAGATCAGAAGATCTATAAGGGTAATCATAGGAGATATCGATCAATAACCATAACTAATCATAATCATAAGGGTATGAGAACATTATCATAACTTAATAATGTCATGACCAATAAGTCAAAGATATTTAATCATGAAGCACGACATAAGTTTTTTCCAAAATAAAAAACATAACTCATAAGAGTATGGAATCATCAATAATAAATCATTATATATGATAATATATCTTTAGAATAATAAATAAGTGTGTGGAATAAAAATAATCATATAAAATAATTTTCTTAGTCAAATATGACTACTAAGAATCTCACAATGGATTGGGTTCACCCACACTCTTCTATTTTATATTATTTTATAATAAATACACTTTTTTGTTCATTGGAAACCTTAAACCCATTGAAAAAAAATATAAAACCTTACATCCATTAACCAAACATAAACCATCCAAATAACCACAAACACAAAATCCAACTAAACCATAAAACCAAAACCAGAACAAATTCAATTTAAAAACAAAACTAAAAACTCCTCCCTAATGACCGCTTCAATTTAAAATTTCAAAGACAAAATAACATTTTCCCACCTTAGAATGTGAGCCACCTAAATTATTAAATATCTATGCATAATACTATATCATCATCACCAATCCTACTAGTGAGGAAAACCACCGAAATCCAAAACTTGTCGCCACTGAAATAATAAAAAATGAGCCACTGAAACACTAGAAAACACTCTCGTTAACACCTTCAAGAACCACCCCCATCGAGGAGAAACATCCATCAAGACTTATATATAATAAAAAATATATGAACCACTAACATGGAAGACCAAAAATTAAATCATCACTAACCAAAGAATCATCACCATCACAAAACAACACCCAAATAGACCATCAGCGAATAAAAAGTGTTCCACAAACTAAACCAGACAAAACATGAAACATTATTCCACCACCATAGTAAAAAAATTCTTAATAAAGTGCCATGATAAGTGATATCATGGGATAACTATCACCAAAAATAAATATACAAAAACTGAAACACTATAATAATAGAGAAAGAAGAAGCAATACTACCAAATATAACACCATCCTTGAAGATCCCACGATGGCTCCTTTTGACACAACATCCGAAGTATCATCTCAAAAATATCATATTGGATAGAGTCCCTTACTAAAATAGGTTAAATACCCATTATATCCCATATTATCTCATGAAATATAATTCTTTACCTAACGTAATGGAGGGTTATATAATTTTAGGCCCACCCATCGCATAATGAAAACCATACATATGTGTTCCACAAGACTACAAAAAATTCACTATATCATCGTAAAAATAATTGTGGTAAAAAAATAGGTTTTGTAATCATATCATCAGCACATATTCATAATAAATTTTAAGAAAATAAGTACATCTTATCATAAGAGTATTCATTATCTCATCAGACCTTAATTAACCCACAAAAAAGAAACATGTTATATATAATGATTTTAAGATCATCATCATAAGTCATCTATAAAAGTGTATGGAATCATAGTATCATATCCCCCCCATAAACCATAATAATGCATAAAGTATGCTGAAATAGATAAAAAATATCTTTTATAAAAGTATTTAAAATATTCTTTGAAAATCAGGGGAAAACATCCCTTTACCTTTATTAGTGTTTAGAAACATAAAATCTCATATTTTTTCAGAAATGATTTTAATTTAAAATGACGATGTAAACAAGTAAAGTAATATTAAAATAATATAATAGAAATTACAATGCGGAAATTTATTTCTTTAGTAAATATTAAAAAAATATTCCTTTCATAATTTTTGCCCAAAGTCATAAATATCCTCTATGAAAAAAATGGTACAAATTAATTTTAACTTTTTAAAAAAAATGTGAAGTGTGAATTTAAGTAAATTAAAATTATAATTTAAATATATAAACAATTATTTAAAAAAAATTAAAAAATATGTACATCTAAAAAAAGGTTTTCCTACCAAAGTGAAAATAAGTGTGGTTTTTCTTAAAAATGTTTTCATGGTATTTTTTTGTGTCAAAGAGAGGAAAGTTTTACTAATACATAAGAATTACAAGAATAAATATAAGAGAATAAAATATATGGGTTTTAAATCCTAATATCCATATAATTTACCTCAACTATAATTTATCATATATAACCCTAAAAATAAATTAAATTGTAACTTAAACTCTTAACGCTTTGATAAAATATGAATCATAACACCATGAAATAATAACTTCAAATTAGACCTTAAATAACATTAATATAAAAATATTCATGATATATCATATATAATGGGTAGTATATACACCACATTAAGGAAACAAGTGGTGAATATGGTATATGCATTACAGAAACAAAAGTAGGATGAGAAACCCATATCTCAAGTCTCATCTTTCATTATACATGTTTAGCGATCTCATATAATAAATATGGATTTAGTGTATATATATATTATATAATATTATTAATACTTATAATAACATACATAATTTAGTTATAAAATACTATCCCTTATTCATTTATAGTATTTCATTATCATCACCATTTCAGTTATTAACTACATTGGTTTTCATTTGTGTTTCGTATTGGAAATTATGGAACTTAAAATTTTATCATGGTTATATAATATATGAAATCTTAATCATTTGATAATTATCCTATTTAACCAATGTATATACTTTTATAACAATTTATATAAATTAGTGATGAAAAATGAATTGCACCACTTCATGTAAATGGTATTCTGCACGTACGCACAAGTAATGTTCCAGTTTTTAATGGATGAAACAAAAGAAAGTTAAATAATAAATCAACATTACACGATAATTATTATGTCATAAACATCATAAATATCAACTAAATCTATACTTATTACCATTCGTGAAGGAGGAAATTAAAAATGAATCACATTGCTTTGTGGAGGTGGTAGTCCACACGTAAGGAAGAGTAATGTTATTTTTTTCTCAAGGGATTGGAAGGTAAGAAGGTATAATTAAATATTATAATATAAGAGACTATTTATTTCATAAATATAATATATAAACATTAAATCCATCATATTAAATAATCATGGTGATCATTATTGAAAATGAATCATATCACTACATGGAGTTGGAAGTCCACATGTACGCATGAGTGATACTTTCACATTTGATGGAATTGTGGTGAAAATATGGTTATAACATACTCATAATAAAATATAATTATATTTATTATAATATATTCATTATTTTAGATATATAAAACATATTTATAGTACGTATAAGAATAAATAAACCTTTAAAAATCCAGTTAATGCGATTACATCTTCTTTAAGTGACCTACTTTGGCTTACACATTAAGCCTTCCTAGGATGGTCTTAGGGAAAGAACAGAATATCAAAAATCAAGAAAATAAATCTCAGAAGTATTTTGGGTAGGCATTGTGATATCTATAAGGCATTAATTTTATGAATCAGGGAGGAGAAGGGTTTTACATTTATAAGTGAGGGGATACAAACACATGGAATCACTTTAAATATTTAAATAATATAAGGAAAATTTCATGTTAAAGTGGAATAAAATAGACAATAAATAAAATTTAGGATAATATAAGGTATAAATATATTCAAATAATAACATTTATACAAGTTTAATAAAAAATTTACCCTTTTATCTTAGTTTAAACCCTGAAAAACCAATTTTTACCCTAACCAAGACAATAATGTTTTACTCATTTTAAAATTCATTATGACTAAAAATGAAGGTAGAATAATTAAAAAAACTTAACATTATTATTGAAAATATAAAACACATTTTATCAAATTAAATTCATAAATGTAGTATAAATTCATTTTAAAATATTTACATAAAACACAATGAAAACCATTTTGAAAAAACAACTGTGTTTTTCAAAAAAAGACTAGATTTATTATTATTTCATGCCTACTAAAAAACATTAGATTGATGTTAATTATTTTTATTGAATATATAATATATTAATTCCATTTAAATAATTCTTAAATATTTATTAATTTAATTTATTAATACATGAACACATTGGACACATAAAAGTTATTTTTAATTGAAAAAACACCTCTGTTTACCTTAAAATTTTTCTATTTAAATTTATTCCCAATTTAAAACCAATGAATTAGTTTAGTACCATTATAAAAAAATAATTTATTTATTCTAATTAATGAACCCCATTCCAATTACTAATTGGTAAATTTTACATTAAATAATTATATTTCAATAGTATATCATTGTTTGTTTAAACTCGATGTTATGTCTAAAGAAATATACAAAAGAAATAAAATTTATTTAAAGAGAAATATATTATAAAATATTGAGGTGTTAAGGTTTTATCCTTCTTAGAGGACATATAAGAAGTTGAAAAAACATCGATGTCATCCTCTTCAACCTCTATTAAAAATGATTGGAGGTTTTTGTCATATTTCGGAGAGAGAATCCACAAATGATTAGAGATGGTGATTAGGGATGTTTTTTCCATACTGACTCTTCGGATCTAGGATAGACAATGTGACCTCATCCAATATAAATTTTTAAAATACACGGAACACCTTAAGACCATGCAATCATTCTTGAATTCATGTATTGTCATGTTAACTATTTATCGATGGAGGTTCTAGGTATGGAAAGTAGAAGATGGTACCCATGAGTCAAAATAGATGTTGTAGTAGTAGAAAATATATAAAAATTAAAAGGAATAATAAGAAAATTTCAATGAGTTATATGTCCATTGATATCCTTCAAATCACCCTCACACTTATCGAGGGTTGTAGTAACTTATTATCTCTTTGACGTTATTTTGGACACTAAGGGTGTAACATCCATAGATTTTAAAATAAAAACTTATTATTTGATATAGTATGCAAGATGAAACACCAAGATTAAAAGAAAATATAAAATGAAAAGACATTATGATATATTTATTTTTAAATAAATTAAATCTCTTCAATATCTTTCAATACACGCAACAATGAGTATAGCTTCTGTTTCAGGCAACATAGATTTTAAACAAAATGTGAAAAATTATTAAAATATAATTATTTCATATAATAGTTATAACCTATCCATTATAATGGTGGATATAAATTTTTATGAATAAAATATTAAAATTGTGGTTATTTATTGATTATAAATAAAATAATAATCATTTAAAATAAAAAAGAAATGTTTTCCAAAAAACTGTAATTTTTTTTAAAAACGGTTTATTCGTGATTTTCACACATAATTTAAAATTTATTTTTAATATTTTTAGAAATTTTATTTTAAAAAATAAACTCTATTTTTTAAATAATAATACCAAAATTATCTTAGGGTTAATTTTTGAGATTTTTTTGAAAAAAAAATTGTTTTTGAGGAGTGGTGAAAATTACTAACTTTTTATTAAAAAATACCTTTTTATTTAAATTATTTATAAAGATAAACTATATTTTAAATTTATTTATAGTTAAATTAGTTCAATTATATAACAATTAATCTAATTTCTATCATTTGAATCATTTTTATATTAGTATTTTATATAAAACATTGAAAACTTTTGAACATATTCTCTTTAAAGAAACCCTCTTTTTTAACACATTTGTGGGAATAATTTTAAATTTAATTTTTCAAATTATATGAATAGAATTAGGAAAAATGGATTAAATAGTTATAATAATAATAATTTATAATTTATAATAAGGTAAACATAATTTTTTACCAAAATTAATAGTGAAATTTTAAAAATTAATTACCGCAATTAAGGAAAAAAAGATTTACCGAGGATTAAACAAAGAATATAAGGGTTAAAAATTACCTTAAAACTTTTAAAAAATACCATTTTATATCCATATTTACACCTTATATATTATATGTTTTATAATGATCAATTTTTTATGTTTGTTTCATGATAAAGATATGGATATGGTTGAATCATTTAAAACATTATAAGTGTGTCACTCACCTCACTTATAAAAGGCCACCCCCTATCCTCTCTTATTCACACCTTAAATCCTATTTGGTTCAGACTATAACTACACATATAACTTCAAAAATTCTATCATATCATCCTAGAATACTTATTTTGGGCATAAAACCAACTTATGAAGGATTTAGTGAAAACCTAAGGAGGATGCAAGAAGAATATATATTGTTCTTCAATGAACGTATTTATTTTATTTATTTATCCACATTTCTAAATTATTATTAAAATATTATGATATAATAAACTTATTATCTTACATATAATTGGATTTTTTTTATAATAATTTCATTACCTACAACCATCTCCACTTATATAAAATGGGTTATGAAATCATTGTGCGTGTGTACGGTGGACTACAGCCTCACAAACTGATGTCATCCCTTCATCCATTACCAACATTAAAGTTTGGGTATGATGATTAATATAATTTATATATACGATATTTATAACATATTTATACCTATGGAGTAATTATATCATATATGTAACATCCTAGGTAAATAAAGAAATATGATATTTTCATACATATTAATATTTGTGAATTAAATAGTAATTTTACTTAAAAGGGTATTCTATGTTCGATGGAATTCCCGACACACAATAATCGGTTTCTTTGAAATTTCATGTTGCACACAAGGCTGAGCCATACTAAAAAATAATAATATAATATTAATATTTTAAATGGTAGTTAATGCCTAGTTGTTGTAATGGAAGGAATGAAAAGAAATAACTAAAATATGATTATAAATATTTGATAAATTTTTTTACATTTATCAAATAAATTTTAGAGGCTTAAAATAAGAAAGAATCTGATTTCAAGTATAAATACTCTAATATTCTTTAAAAGGTCGATTTACCGGCTTCTGATAGATAACCCTCTTTAAATATTGTTTTGGTCACTTTTATATGTTATATATTAAAAAATAATTTTATTCTTTAGAATTGGGACATGAAAATTTACTTTGGGTAAATATTTGGTATTTTTCTAATAAAATTAATTTTTTAATGAATAGTGAAAAATACCGCATTTTAATTCAAAACTACCTTTTAATCTAATTTATTTATATGTTTATATTATCTTTTTAATTGGTTTTATAGTGTAATTAGATTATATTTTTACCAATTAATCCAATTTTGGTCATTGTAATTAATTTCACTTCGAAATTGGACATAAACAAGTGTTAATCTTTTGATAGTTATTATTTCATAAAAACACGTTTTTTGTTTTGACAATAGGAATTAATATTATATTAATTTATACCACTTCTGTGTTTTGAATTTGGATAAATGGATTCTATATTTATAATCAGTAGGTCTAAATTGTGTAAATATGAAAATCTTATTTTTATAAATTATGAATATTTACTTTAGTAAATATTTTTTTACCATGGTTAAAGGATAAATCTGGTAAATAAGGGTAAATAATAATATTATAATAATATTAAATTACCTTAACATGTGTTATAATACTATTATTTGATACATCTCCTACCATGGTCATAATTGGGTTGATTTTGGGACCCCATGGAGCCACATAAGAGTGATAATGACACTTTATATTAATTAATTTAAAGTAACGACAAAAATGACATAAACCTATATATTTTAGTAAATCAACTATTACATGGGGTTATATAAGTTATCTATTCTGATATAAATATTAATTTAAAATATAAAAATATTTCCCACATCATGGTATTTTTTTATAATTTTTAGACTTCATATATATATAATTATTTATGAAACAATAATGATGTAGTGTTTACCTCATTAATGAATTATTTAAATAAATAAGATTATAAAGATTAAAAAATATCCAAAACCTGTTTAATTCATATTTAATGATTTCATTTGGATCAAGAGTCATCTTATCTTCAACTTTAATATGTTTTTGACCTTTTGAAATCAAAAATAATTATATAATAAAATAATATTTTTAAACTTTCTTAAAGAGCCCCTCCTCCCACTTATAAAAAACCACACCTCTAACCCATTACTCACACCTCTCAAGCCCCTTGTCTCATCCAAACTATGCCCAATTGATCTCCCTACATCCCTATTTTAAACTAAGAAGACTTACCTTAGGCATAAGGCAATTCAAGTAAACCTTTTGGTTCAAACCAAGGAGAGATACCCGATTAAAAGTTAACGCCTTCTCTTAAATTATTTTATTCTATTTTACTTATCCAACCCCCTAAAATCTTTTTAATACATTCTTTTATTACAACACCAGTATACTAAATATACTAGGTTTTTTTATGAGAAGTATTCTAACTACACTTACACACGCCTCCATCTTCTGGGTAAAGAACATACTGTTTCTATGGACGACGAACTATTAACTCACGAAATGATGATTATTCAAACTTCTCCTACCACCTATTATGGTGGAAATTATGATGGAAATATATTTATATGTGGAATATATTATATTTATATTGTCTCATTTCTTATTTATTTTTCATTTATATTATACCTCTATTGTTTCCATAATGGTTAAATGCGATAATTTCATTTGAGGAAGTGTGGACAATCGTCCCATCAAAGTGGTATGACTCATTAATGCCATTCGCATGATGTATAATGGATGGAGTTAATTAAATTATACATGATATTATACTGTAATTATAATATACCTATGTATCATTATGTTTTCATTCCATTAAAATATGAAATAGAAATGAAAGTAGCGTTCATGCGTATATACGACTTACCGTCTCCATGAATAGTGCATTTCATTTCTTATCTCCAAATGTTACATAATATTATAAATACATATATATTCTGAATATATATGATATCTAAATAATGAGTATAATTCTGGAGATAATTTAATTTTGACCACAGGAACAACTTGTAATTCTATGAAGTTTATTTTTTACTTAAGTACCAAATATCGAAAAAACGAACATTATTAACTTAAATGATTACATAATGTTTAAAACATGGTAATAAGTGATATAAAAGGAATAATAAAATTGAAAACAATTTTAAGCAAGTATAAATTAACTTTAGTTTATTATTTAAGAGATTAAATAATGAGTGGGTCAAGTCGGACATGAGGTAAGGGACTTCATCTCAATTTCCTTTCATTGAGGCATATTTTTTATACAAGACATTGTTTTATACAGTGTATAGACACCTTGTAATTTTCATTTCATTCAAATGGAATCTTTTTCTACGAAATATATTACTAAATGAAAAAAAAGGAATGTTTATTTTTAACATAAGTGATGAGAATTCCCATTTCTACCACCACGATTATTATTTTATCTTGGGTTTCCTTAAAGAGCCTTAATGTTTTAAAAAGGAAAATAAATACTTCATACTCTTTTAGGTATTTTATTTTTGAAAATGGTTTTGATAATGTATTTTTTGTGTCAATATATTGTGGTTGAAATGTGGAAATGTTATCTTTCCTTTATATTTATTTTATTTGTTATGAATATATTATGGTTCTTTGGTATTGTTTATGTACAAGGGTGGTTCCGTGATAAACCTAGGGCAGGTGTATAGAATCCCGCCTTTTTATCACATAAACTTTCATTACATTTTACAAAACCGAGGATCTTTAAGGTTTAGTGTCTTGGAAACTTGGAACTTAAAACATGAAAACATAAAAAATTCTTCTTAAACACTTGAAATTATTCTCCTTATGTTCATCCTAGGTTAATTACTACATCTCATAACCTTGGGACATACATCAAAAGAAAGGGTGAGCAGAAGGCCCAGTAAGGGAAACAAGGGGAAACATTTAACATGTGAACTTGAGATACATGAACAATGTCATGAAAAAGAACTTTAAGGAATGAGAAAGAAATCATGAGGAATATCATAATAAAAATAACGTATTTCAAAACATGAATACGTGGCTACAACATTTAATATTGAAAATCATTTCTGTTTCACCAAGGTCCATCCCGAAGGTTTCATTAAAAATTACCAGGGCTATTCACCAAGGGGTCGTTAAAAATGGTCATCTCTAGAGTTTTAGTCTTTACCCAATGCATTGGAGAGATATCAAGGTGCACCCTTAATTTGTTTTTATTATCATTTGAGACACATATATAATCATCAATCATTTCATAAATAACCCATATAGAATAAAAGAAATGGGTTTCATTTCATAGTCATAACGTTTTAAAAACTGGTTTAAAGACATGATCTTTATGTCACTTTAAACCCACGGAAAGGGAAAGCGGGTATCATGTATGTAAATCCAAGATTTAAAATAGAACATTTTGAAATATATGTGAATAACCCTGTATAAGAAATATTTTTGATTATTCACTTAATAAAATAAAATAATTTAGAAAAAGAGAAAGACATTTTGAGATGAAAATTCTGCAGCATAATGGCTATGATACATGGTTTTAGAAAACATTGAAAAGAGAGGGGACATGGGTCACCCACTCATAAATGATACATAAAACAGTAGGGTAACATAATATAAAGGATTTAAGAACATGGTAATGAAATTTGAATGATATACCATATGAAACAAAGAAATTGAAAGAAAGACAATAAAATAAGATTTCTCTTATGAGACTTCGGCAGCCTAACGATGTCACTTAAAACATCCAAAAATGGATTGAAGAGATAAAATAGGGTCTCTCATCATAGGAACCTAAATGATCAGTATGATATATATAGATATCATACCCCAACATAATAAAAAGGAACTTGGAAGACTTGACCAGAAAATAGAACTTGAAAATGAGAAGGGTGAATGAATCCCTTAAACATTCGGCAGCCTAATGACGTCACTTAAACTTAAAGAAATGAATTGACAAGATCAAATAGGGTCCCTCATATTATGAACATAAAATATCAGTATGATAGATATAGAGATCATGCCCCAAAATAATAAAAAGGAACTTGAAATACTTGACATGAAAATAGATCTTGAAAACGAGAAGGATGAAAGAACCGCTTAAAAATTCGGCAGCCTAACAGCGTCACTTAAACATCAAAAAAATAAATTGATGAGATCAAATAGTGTCTCTCATCATATGAACATAAAATATCAGTATCATAGATATAGATATCATAACACAACATAAAAAGGAACTTGAAAGACTTTACAAGAAAATAGAACTTGAAAATGAGAAGGGTGAAAGAATCTGTTACAAAAAATTCAGCAGCCTAACGGCACCACTTAAACATTCATAAAACGAAATGATGAGAGTAAGAGGGGATCTCTCATCATATGAACATGAAAAGGTAATTAAGAGGAATATAAAATAACATCCTCCAACATATTAACATGAAGCATACAATAAATGACTTAAAAGAGAGTATTTGAAAAGAAAGAAAGAGTTTGGATCCCTTACCTTAAAACGTAACTCTTAAAACTAAAAGGTTGGGACCTTGAGGGCTTGGGGGAACCTTGGGAGGACTAATTTTGAGGTAATTATACCAGAGAATCTTTGGGGGAGAGTTGGGAGTCGAATGGATGAGAGGATGGCTTGGTATTTATAGGGAAAGTGAGTGCACAAGGCATTAATTGCCAAGGGACACCTCATTGATGGTTTTGGAAAAACCATGGGCTTTCCCATGGTATTTGCCCATGGTATTAGAAACTTAGGACACCTCAAAAATTATCTTACAATTCATAAGTCTAAAATATTGATTACATACTTAATACATCATTTAATGATGTCATTAAACACCCATAACTTAAAAACTATATCTTCACTATTCATTGAAAATTCAACTTTCTCAGAAAAATCCCAAAATTTCACCTTAACCAAATATATATGCTCTGATTTCAAAAATGAACTCCATTTTATAAAAATAATTTTCTAAATATTTTTAATTTAATTTTTAAATAAATACACTATCCACCGAAAATTCATTTTTTCAGATAAATCCCCAAAAATTAGCTTAACATAATATCGATGCTCTAGGTTCAAAAATGAAATCCATTTTATAAAAATAATTTTCCAAATATATTTATTTTAATTTTTATTTAAAAAACACTATTCACCCGAAAAAACTAATACTTCACTAATAATTTATGAAACCCTTATTTAACCATTTTATTGAATCACATTACTTAATCAAGGTGCCTAGATTATATTAATACTTTATTTAAGTGAGATTAATAATCCATTTGGTCACATTAATAATTCTAATCATAAAATCACTATTCATAATTTACTATTCATCATAAATTATGTTGATCTTATTAGACTCTAAATGTCGTACTGAACGTAATTGTAGAAGTCAATTTTTTGAAAATCATTACACATTTTTAATTATTTACGGTTTACATAAACATTTTTTAAAATATCCTTTCTCTAAAATTCACCAAAAATATGCATACTATATTTATCCGGACATTTGAAAATTCATAAACTTCATCAAAAGAAGAAATCAATCTTTTTATTTAAAACAAAGGATTACACAAGGCAGTTATGGTCTCCTTACATATCCCCTTATCACACCAGCATAGGACTTAAGTGTAGGGTGTGCTAAGGTGAGAGAATCAGAGGGAGGCTCGGACAACATCACACGACTAGTAATTTCTATCAGTTTGAACTTCTCGCGAAGGAGATTCAGTTCTAGCTTCACACGATGAATTTTGGCTTGGGTTTCATCCAGAGAAAAGCCCAGTGGTGCCACATCCTTCCCATGTTCTGTTTGATGGGCTTCGATCGGTCCAAGACTACTGGGTGAGGCCATCAAATCTTCTTTCTATATTAATTATCCAAGATCACTTGTATTTAGAGACAATAATCGAAACGTTTAGTTTCCAGTGGTTATATTGACCAATGGTCATATAACAGTCAAAACTCAATGGTATCATTTTAATTATACTCATGTTATCAAATGAAACCGTTTTGTTGAGTATAAAAATAAAATAACACACAAAATTAGGAAACAAGATTTATTCAAAATTTCGGGTCGTTACAATCTTTCCCCCTTAAGAAATTGCGTCCTCACAATTTTTAAAATTGGGTTTTGAAATTTCATTGAAAGTCCCACATCGAAAAAGGAATCAGTAAAACTATTACTTTAAAAGAAAGAAAGGGAAGTACAAAGGTCACCTGAGTTAACCCACACAAGGATTCCATGTAGGAAAACATGGACATGGAGGAGAAAACAAAGGGTGATGTTCTGAGGGAGAGTGATAGAAAACATGATTAGAAGAAATTTAGCCATGAGAAAATCACAAACTTATGATGCGTGTAAACGGACATTGATTACCTAGTATGAAACGTAAACCAACAACGTTTTTGTTTTACATTTCTTTTCATAATTTTGAGGAATTAATTTACTACATAGAACAAAAATATAAGGAAATATACCTACCTTCAAGTAGAGTTTCATCCTTTAATAAGTTTCTACCAAAACTAATCTTTTCTCAAAATGATGAGCATTCAAAAAGACTTGGTCTCATCAAAACACAAGAATCATCTTCTTGAGAGTCACGTAATCCACAAAAGATTAACTATCAATTTCTTATATCTTTAAACATTATCACAAAAATAGAAAGGGTAAGATAAAAAAACTCTTTAAAAAGAAAGAATCCCATATGAAGGGAAACATCTTTTAAATCTTCAAAGTTCCATGGTACTACCCAAAGTTCTTCATAGACCATTCCATAAATAACTGTCCTTAAAATTCATCAAAATAAACCAAGCTAAGATTGAAACCCAATTATAATAATGATCTCATAACATAGTCTTCTAAGATATACTTTATCGTTCATCTTCAAACAATATCAACCACTCTTATCATCTTATAAGAAAAGTAACTAACCTAATCACATTTTCCCCAAGATAGGTAAATCATTTCCATATGTAACCTAAATTACTATAAGTCCGCCTTAAATTCATTGATTCTTCAAAATATAAGTCAACCTTTACTCCTCAAAGAAGATACTTTAGTTATCTATTTACCTCGATCAAATAGGGTTCCCAAAATAGTGAATGTCTTCCAAAATAATAATCATCTTTTTATGCCTTAATCACCTTTTTTTAAGAAGAACAGCTTCACTACATCAACATGTGGTACATAACAATAGATGTTTTCTATAATGATATAAAATCATCTTAGGTAGTGACTCAATGATCTTAGAAAACATAAAAGATATGCTCATAAAGCACGAACTAAAATACAACATGACTTAGACAATTATTGTGAAGAAGTTACATGTACTTCAGTAATCATGATCCATCTCAGCATAGGACTTGAATTTTTCCCTTGTCATAGAAGATTTTTGAAGCTCATCATGCTTCTCCTCCATTCCAAGAGAGCATTGCCTTGGATAATGTCTAACTTATCCACATTTACAACATCGAAATGTATAAGGTATATTAGACTGAACCTTATCTCCATTCATCACATTATCCATTTTTTAAAGCAATTGGATACTTTATTCCCTATCATCCCACACTTAAAACATCTCCCGGTTCCGTTGGGACATTCTCCTTGGGGACACTTCCCACACTTTTTTCAAAAAATAAATTGGGTCTTCTTTCCCTTATCAAATTTATCAGATGAACATTCTTGAGACTTTGTCATCTTCTTCCTTGATGAATTTGGGTATTCAACTTGGTACTAATTATTAATTGTGATTTTTGATAGTTGGTTTGGCATAATCACAATATGTTCAACATGATCGTCTGTCATCTCTGTCACATTAATAGGGAAATCGTCACATTTCCTATCACATTGGTTGTTGGGGGATGCTCTTCCATTTCTCACCATTAACTAAGAAAAGAACGTATAATTAGGGGGGCTTAAATACTTATCCAATAATCATAAAAAGGAAACTTAAAGCATATAAGCATAAAATTGTAGAAGAAAAGTATACCCTAACTTGTGATCCACTAGGTCCCAATCTAGGTTATCCATGATCATATATTCTTATGTGAATCTTTATTTTATTTTATCTTTGTTCCTTTAATAATGGTTCATACTATGCTTATGAATTTACCAAAGCATATCCCCCGGGAGTGTTGTAACCAAGAGTGCAGCAAGGCCCATTGTCGTGTACCAGTTCTCGTTAGAGCCTATCTCAAAGTGGTGTTTTCGGGTTTTACCCCCATGTACATCTGTGCCAGAGCCACCTCTACCTGCTCGTATCTAGACAAGGATGTAATTTCTTGGCAACCCCTTACTCAATACTCACTAAAATACCAGAATGATTTACTATATTTAAACATTTCTATAGGGTTCTTCCTAATGTTTTCGTATCCTAATTTCCAAAAATAACTAAACTATCCTTTGATACCAACTATAGCATCCTGCCTTTTTATCACATAAACATTGATTACATTTTAAAAAACCGAGGATCTTTAAGGTTTAGTGTCTTGGAAACCAGGAACTTAAAACATGAAAACATAACAAATTCTTCTTAAACACTTGAAAGGATTCTCTTTATGTTCATACTAGGTTCATTACTGCATCTCATAACCTAGGTACATACATCAAAAGAAAGGGTGAGCATAAATCCCAATAAGGGAAACAAGGGGAAACATTTAACATGTGAACTTCAGATACATCAAAAATGTCATGAAAAAGAACTTTAAGGCATGAGAAAGAAATCATGAGGCATATCATAATAAAAATAACGTATTTCATAACTTTGAGATATGGAAACAACATTTAATATTGACAATCATTTCTGTTTCACCAAGGTCTATCCCCAATGTTTCATTAAAAATTACAACGGTTATTCACCAAGGCGTCGTTAAAAATGGTCATCTCTAGAGATTAAGTCATTACCCAATGCATTGGAGCTCTATCAGGGTGAAACCTTAATTTTTCTTTATTATCATGTGAGCCACATATATCATCATAAATCATTTCATGAACAACCCATATAGCATAAATGAAATGGGTTTCATTTCATAATCATAACGTTTTAAAAAATTCTTTAAAGACATGATCTTTATGTCACTTTAAACCCACAGAAAGGGAAAGTGGGTCTCATATATGTAAATCAAAAATTTAAAATAGAACATTTTGATATATATGTGAATACCCCGGTAGAATAAATATCTTTGAGTATTCACTTAATAAAATAAAATAATTTAAAAAAATAGAAAGACATTTTGAGAGAAAATTTTGCAGCATAACTGCTATGATACATGGTATTAGAAAACATTGAAAAAAGAGGGGACATGGGTCACCCACTCATAAATGATACATAAAATAGTAGGGGAACAAAATATAAAGGATTTAAGAACAGGGTAATGAAATTTAAATTATATACCATATGAAACGAAGAACTTGAAAGAAAGACAAAAAAAATAAGATTTCTCTTATGAGAATTCGGTAGCCTAACAACGTCACTTAAAACATCCAAAAATGGATTGATGAGATAAAATAGGGTATCTCATAATATGAACATAAATGATAAGTATTATAGATATAGAGATTATACCCCAACATAATAAAAAGGAACATGAAAGACTTAACTAGAAAATAGAACTTGAAAATGAGAAGGGTGAACAAATCCCTTAAAAATTCGACAGCCTAACGGTGTCACTTAAACATCAAAAAAATGAATTGATGACATAAAATATGGTATCTCATCATATTAACATAAAATATCAGTATGATAGATATAGATATCATACCCAAACATAATAAAAAGTATCTTGAAATACTTGACATGAAAATAGATCTTGAAAACGAGAAGAGTGGAAGAACCCCTTAAAAATTCGGCTGCCTAACAGCATCACTTAAACATCCAAAAAATCAATTGAAGAGATCAAATAGGATCTCTAATCACATGAACATAAAATATAAGTATGATAGATATAGATATCATACCACAACATAAAAATGAACTTGAAAGACTTGACAAGAAAATAGAACATGAAAATGAGAAAGGTGAAAGAATATGTTACAAAAATTTCGGCAGCCTAACGGTGCCACTTAAACATTCATAAAATGAAATAATGAGAGTAAGAGGGGATCTCTCATCATATGAACAAGAAAAGGGAAGTAAGAGTAATATAAAATAACATCCTACAACATAATAACATGGAGCATAAAACAAATGACTTAAAAGAGAGTATTTGAAAAGAAGGAGAGAGTTTGGATCCCTTACCTTAAAACGTAACTCATAAAACTCAATGGTTGGGACCTTGTGGGCTTGGGGGAACCTTAAGAGGACTCCTTGGGAGGTAATGAGACCAGAGCTTAGTTGGGGGAGATTTGGGAGTCGAATGGATGAGAGGATGTCTTGGTATTTATAAGGAAAGTGAGGGGACAAGGCATTAATGGCCAAGGGACACCACATTCGTGGTTTTGGAAAAACCATGGGCTTGCCAGGGTATTTTCCCATGGTATTGGCCACTTGGGACACCTCAGAACTTATCTTACTATTAATAAGTCTAACATATTGATTACATACTTAATACATCATTTAATGATGTCATTAAACACCCGTAACTTAAAAACTGTATTTTCACTATTCATTGAAAATTCAACTTTCTCAGAAAAATCCCAAAATTTCACCTTAACCAAATATCGATGCTCTGATTTAAAAAATGAACTACATTTTATAAAAATAATTTTCTAAATATTTTTAATTAAATTTTTAAATAAATACACTATTCACCGAAAATTCATTTTTCAGATAAATCCCCAAAAATTACCTTAACATAATATCGATGCTCTGAGTTCAAAAATCAAATTCATTTTATAAAAATAATTTTCTAAATATTTTTAATTTAATTTTTATTAAAAACACTATTCACCTAAAAAAACTAATACTTGAATAATAATTTATGAAACCGTTATTTAATCATTTTATTGAATCACACTACTTAATCAAGGTGCCTAGTTTATATTAATACTTTATTTAAGTGAGATTACTAATCTATTTGGTCAAAATACTAATACTAATCATAAAATCACTATTCTTAATTTACTATTCATAAAAAATTAAGTTGATCTTATTAGACTCTAAATTTCGTACTGAACATAATTGTAAAAGACCATTTTTTGAAAATCACTACACATATTTAATTATTTACTGTTTACATAAACATTTTTTAAAATATCCTTTCTCTAAAATTCACCAAAAATATGCATACTATATTTATCCGGACATTTGAAAATTCATAAACTTCATCTAAAGAAGAAATAAAATTTTTTATTTAAAACAAAGGATTACACAAGGCAGTTACAGTCTCCTTACATAGCCCCTTATCACACCAGCATAGGACCAAAGTGTAAGGTGTGCTAAGGTGAGAGAATCAGAGGGAGGCTTGGCCAACATCGCATAAGTAGTAATTTTTATCAGTCTGAACTTCTCGCGAAGGTGATTCCGTTCTAGCTTCACATGATGAAGTTTGCTTGGGTTTGGTCCAGATCAAAGCCCAGTGGTGCTACCTCCTTCCCAAGTTCTGTTAGATGGGCTTCGATCGGTCCAAGACTACTGGGTGAGGCCATCAAATATTATTTCTATATAAACTAACCAAGATCACTTGTATTTAGAGACAATAATCGAAACATTTAGTTTCCAGTGGTCATATTGACCAATGGTCATATAACAGTCAAAACCCAGTTGTCTCATTTTAATTATACTCATGTTATCAAATGAAACATTTTTGTTGAGTATAAAAAATAAAATAACACACAGAATTAGGAAACAAGATTTATTCAAAATTTCAGGTCGTTACAAGGTGAGCCTGAGATATCTCTTCAATTCATTGGGTAACATGACAGAGGTAAACATGAATGTTTCTCTGATGAGATTTAAGGAATATACTATGATGAGTATTCCAAATGTAACTCCCTACATGAATTTGAAAGCTACAACGTAAGTATGTTATTGATGCCACAAGATACCTTTATGATTTGTGATTACTATGTGTTATTCATAAATCTTATGATTTCATGAGTTATATTAAAAAGATTATGTTTTGATGGACTAATGTTTTCTTTCATTATTTTATAACCTTTACTAATCTTTTTATGCTCATCCCATGTTTTGAAAATTTTTCACAGGATTTAAAGATGAAAAGGGTCAAGGATGAGATCATGGAAAATTCATACTGTCATAAACATAGAACTAGACATGAATCTTTTATTCAAGAGTTTTTATTTTATGAAAAAAATAGAAACTGAGTAAAAGTGTCTACATTGTAATTTTTGAGATGTAATGCAATAGATATGGCCTAATTCACTAAAACTTTAAACCTGAAAAGATCCTCAATGTGAATTATCCATTTAATTCAAGATTATGTAATGTTTTAAGGCTAGGTCCCTATAATATATATATATATATATATATATCATGATTACCTTCCATTCATAAGGAGATACAATAACATTGTTCGTGTGTACAACGGACTACCGCCTCATGAAGTGATGTGATTTGTCTTTCACTAACTCTTCACATGGTAAGTGATAAAAATAAATGTAATTATTATATGTGATAAAAATGATATAAATATGATATTCATGAAATATTTTTCATTAAGTAAATAAATTATATAATTTTCGTTCTGACCTTTCCACTCACTTAATGATGACAACATTGTTCATGTGCATGTGGACTTCCACATTCATGGAGCGATGTGACTCACTTTTCCTAACCACACAACATGTATAATATATATAAGTATATAATATGGAATATATGATATTATGTTTATTCTGGAAATATTATATATTACTTAACTTATTTCCATAATGATCATTGGAAAATGGAAATGTTACTCATGTGTATGTACGACCAACCATCTCCATGCTCATAATGTACTTCATTTTTCATAAGCATCTTTCATGTTTTTTTTAAAGTAAAATTGATGTAAAAATATGATAATAATGATAGGATTACTATTTATAGATGATTAAAAATTTAATATATTCCATAACCAGACCTTTAATAACAAAATACATATAATAAAACAATGTAATTAACACCATAAACAATGAAAATAATGAATGGTTATTAATGAACAAGTTATAAGATGTTATAAATGTATCATGTAGGATAATAAAAAATAGTAATATGTTTATTCTTTAATTTAATTACTTATTTAAAACCACTATATAGTAAGTTAAATAATGGTCAATCAAAATAAAGTGTCAGGTAAGGAATTTCATTTGAATTTACATTCCATTGATACTTATTTGTTATTATATGCAAATTCACTTTTATGCAGTGTATATATTGTCTCTTTGACATATAATATCACAATTCATTATTAATTCAAATAAATTTAATTTTTTTTGAATTCATTCATCCAAGGGGATTTTAATTGAAAATTACGAAGTGTTAAACATTATTGGTAATTTTCAATTTCATTTTTGATTGTAAATTTTACCTTGAAACAATAATTTTATTATTATAATTTTTGATTGGAAATTACATTTAGCATAAATATAAATATTCTTGTGTGATGGATATGATTATTTCATAAACATTATACAATTATCACATACTATTTATAATTTTAATGTTATTTTATTCACTAGGGAAATGTTTATAAATATGCATCCTTTACTCAATATATAAAATTGATGATAAGGAACATTTTTATGAATTAAAATGATTATTAGATATATGTGGAATGAATTTGAATTTTTAAGTGATTTTCAGAGCCAAATATCTCTCCAAAATGTGCCAGTAGGTCTCAAGATACAAACTAGATATGGTTCTTTCTGAGGGATTACCCACTTATATAGATTCCTTGGCATGCGGCCTCAATGGTATCAGATGAATTGGTACAAATCCTTGATGGTATTATATGTACTGGAATGATTCCTTAACCGTATTTTTTAGATGTAAATAATTATTCATTCCATCATTATGAATTTAGAAATTGATATTACTTGTGATTATTAAATTATTTAGATTATCCATTGCTAATTTTCATGATCGTGTGATTATTTATGTGGAAATATTCGATCATAATTTTTTCCTTCCATACTATGCACAATTTATTGATGAAATGTAACATGATTCAATTATTTACCTTACTATATTATTATACTTTATTTATTCATATCTTACCCTATAATATTACCCCTACTAATCATCTATGCTCACCACTTTCTTATGTTTTATTTTCTTAAGGATATGAGTAAATATTTTATGATTGATATATAGGGATATTCTAATAGTAATAATGTACATCTCAAGAAAATACTTTTTTTATTTTATGTTTTCAAATGTAAATGTGATTCAAGTATGTATCTAGTTTCCAAAAATACTAAACTATTCGATCTTTTGACATGTGATTCCTTGTACATTATGCCATTTTATAAAATAAGACACCAACTCTAGCCTTTTGGGATCAGTGTCATTAAATTTGGTATTAAAAGAATTTTAGTAGAAACCTTAGAAACTTGATTTAGAAAAAAATTATATTAGTGAATATAAACCTATGATAGACTTTGAGGATATTTATAGAATAACATCCTATAGAATTGTAAAGGAATTTATTATGTTCTTTTTATAAATAAACATCTATATGGATAATATAAGTTGATTTGGTTCTAGAACATAGGTACCTAGGGGTAATAAATTCGAATAGGGCACATAGTGCTTGAACTGATCATTACCTGTTATATGAGAACGTTTCTTATTTCACACTTGGTTTGAAACTCCTGAGAAATATTTTTTTATAATTCACATTTTCTTTAAACACCATTATTAAGTATTAAAAAATGATATCACCAAAGAAACCTTGGTTATGATTATGGGATAATCTATGAATAGATTTTCAATTTATGTTATGAATTTCACTAGTTTTTGGATTATACATTATATTTCATAATAATATGATATTATCATGTGTATTATATCATTTAGAAATGGTTCCTAACATATGGAATGGGAACTCCATCAATGCACATAATCCAAAGAGTAAGAATGATCTTTTCATTTATGGGATTAAGCCAATTATTCAAATGGAACTAGTCTCCCAAAAATTATTATCATATTAATAAATAATACCACATGATAAAAATATAGATAAAAATTTATATAAGAATAATTTATTTGAAGGGAAGAATGAGGATAAGAGAAATATAGAGAAAAGTATGGATAAAGAGAAGAAGGGAAAGAAGGATTTTCCCACATGTGATAATTATGCAAGGAAACACCTTGGTGAATTCTTAAAAGGAAAAAGCGTTTTCTAAAAGTGTGTAGAGAAATGACATCATGATCTTGATTGAAATGGAAACAAAAAGGTTACTAATGTTCAATTTTTCAATTATAAGGAGATGTAATACTATAAAAAAATTCCACAAGCATCAAAGGAATATACCTCAAAAGAAGACAATAGAACATTGTCAATACAATGTTATTACCACATATGAAGAATAATTATTAATGTTATTGTGTTTTGATTCAAGAATTGTGTAATTTGATAATTTTATTAATGATATATTAGTTATAAGAATTATAAAATATATAAGAATGTACTGTATTGATTTTTCATTATGTATTTAAAATTATTATTTGAATAGTACTTATGGTTAGGAAAAATTATTCAGTGGAAAGTTGAACTTATTGGAAAAAACATGATTGAGTACCCTTAATATGTTCCCGATGTTGATATAATAATGTTGGTATAAATAGATAATTGATATGAATAAAGTAATTTGGATAGTACTGGACAGATTTGAAGTGATAAATTATTTGTTGGCAAATTGGTTTATTCATTATGGAGTTTACATATTTTTTGGATTTAAGGAATATATCTAATAATCTTTGTTTTACTTAAAGAATAAGGAATAATTCATGTTTTTATGTTGTTTTTTGGTATTTCAAGTTGTTACCATTTTTGAAGAGAATAAATGATGAAGGTATACACATGTTTGGTGTGTTATGATTAAGAGCTACTTCATGTTGTTTGGATTAATGAAAAGTTCATTTTGGAAATTCATTAAAATGCTATCTAATGTTTTGGATCTTAAAATTTTGTAAGGTTTATAAGTTTAACCATTTATGAAATTGTTTAAGTTGAAATTTGGATTATGTTTTAGAGATTAATGTATTACTTCATCATATGGAAATTTATGAATATTGAATAAAATGTACTCAACATTTTTTCATAATAAAAACTAGACATCGAAGGAATGACTTATAATTCTATCATGGATGCTAAAATCTATTAAAATTGAATTTTAGTGCTTCAGGAATAAAAAAATCATTTTTGAATATTCATTTCTTGGATTATGGGATGAATTGGATACTGATCGAAGCTTAACCAAAATATGAAATTATGCTTATGAATTAGTTACGTATCAAGTAGGTATATTTCCTTATATATTTATACAATAAAAGAAATCCTCGTCTTTAGGAAAAGGATTTGATTTTTTTGTCTAATTACATTCATATATGATGAATCGAATGGCCTATTAAATCATCACAGATTTTTGGTTTTGGTCCACTTTACTTTCCATTGATCATTCACTTGATTGTGATCAATGTTTTCTACCATTATTAATAATTATTTATGTCTTTTTTCCATGTATACTTCCTCAATTTCCACCAATGTTCTCTTATATCGAATCCTAGTTATATGTTATTCTATATAACCATTGGACTTCTCTATATATCTTTTTAAGAGGATATTTTATTAACACCTTTTATGAGGTGGGGTTTTCACTAATGGTATTTCCAAATATCCCCAATTCCCAATTTTTTTTTTAAAATTTAACCACCTTATGGTTATTGGTAGCTGTATAATTCAGAATAAAAAACATCAAGATTACAAAATTAAAATTTTTAGATTCAAGATTCAAAACATAAACCAAACAAGATTCACATATTCAAAATAAAGAAATCCTCAATTACCAAAAAAATGGTACACCATAAAGGCTATGAGATCCACTATGTGGACTGAGGATAATCATGTTGATTCGCATCCACATTTTCACCACCACCATCACATCACCATAGGCATCACCCCTTTTCCGTCTTCCCCTATCCAAGAACCTTCTTCCTGAACATCATCGGTCATCAGCTAGAGGGACCAATGGACCGAATTAGTACCACGAGAACGGAAACAACTATAATTCAATGAAGGATGAAATACCACATACCATCACACCACCATCAACATCACAAAATGTACAAATCAACACATCCAATAGAGCACCTTGAACCGAGAGGAACCCGCATTAGCTAGTTCCTGCCAACATCATCCAAAGATCACACTTAACGTCATCTTCATCCAATCACCAGCACCATCCTCATCAACCAATACCGAATCAAAATTCCATATAATACTCCCCAGTGATGGAAAAATCTTCAGATCACCAAACTAGAGCTATATGCATCAATGAGCTTCATCGAAGGAGGACCACTACAAAGGAAAACCGTTGACCGCCAAATCCCACAACTAGAAACCCTTTAGTTACCATCGATCCATATCTAACTAGGAGAGGAGCATTAGAACATGGGGTTATAGAAAGGATTTGAGTAGATGAGGGTGTTATTCTTTTGACCGTCTAACCATAAACTCAAAACACCTTTGATACCTCTACTTCAAATCTCCCTCAGAGAGGTGTAGAGAAACCCTAGTTTAGGGCATGGTTGTAGCATCCTGGGGACCAGTAGCAAAAACCATCATCGTAAACATAAGAACATTTGTTGGATCTTTCACAAGGAAAATTTCTCCACATGAATGAAAACAGAGATGAAATTAGAAGGAAAAGAGAGGAGGAGGTAGATGGAAAGATAAAGGAGGGAGGGGGAGGGGAAATACAGGAGGCACCGATGAAGAAACCTACCCTATCGAGCTCACCATCAAGGGGAACCCTAGGGTGAGAGAGATAAGAATTAGACACCGCTCAAGGGATCTCCATTAACATACACACCACATATAGATTTTATAGAATTTCTAAAAAAAGTTTTTTTATTATTTATTTCAAGTTAAAATTGAGAGGATGCAATTTATTTAAGGTGGGTAGAATATAACACACTGATATTTTTAAAAAAAAAATGCATTCAATAGCGTATGTGACACACAACACCACACTTAGAATAAATATAATATCCCCATATTTTAAGATATATTTTTTATGTAAATTCAATCTCTTCAAAAACTTTCATTATATGTAACAATGATTTTAACTTGGGTTACATTCAACACCGAGTTTAAAAAAATGACAAATATTATTAAAATATCATTATTTAATACGATAGTTACAACCTTGTTATTGGAATAGTGAGTATGAATAGTTCTAACTAAAATGTAGTGACACTGAACCCATAAGACTAAAGCTAGTGTCTTACTACATTACATTGGAATAATATAGAAGGAATACCATCCTGAAGGACCGATTAGTTTAGTAGTCTTGGTAAACTAGATACATACATGAGTCCCACATTACATTGTAACACACAAGTTACAACATAATTTTTTTTATTTTGGATAATAACTTTATTACATCTATAATATCCCTGCATATCAATCATAGCAACCTTCATGGAATCCTGGAGAAATGAAATAAAATAAGGGTGATCTCAAATTCTCAGTAAGCTTCAAGTACAAAATAATCTGTAATGAATCAATAAGAATAATTATAATGGAAACATAAATAACTGAGCACATATGTCTTCTAAATAATTGTATAAGGATTAATCAATATGGAAGGTAAATAATTGATCACACATTCCATTTAAATAACTGGATATGGAACAACCAATATGGAACTATAAATAACTGAGAACACATGGTTTTTAAATAAATAGATAGGGAATAATCAATATAGAAAGGTAAATAACTAAGAACGCAATCAATTTAAATAACTAGATAAGAAATAATAAATATGGCATGGTAAAAAACCGAGAACACATTGAATTTAAATAATTAGAAAATAAATAATTAATATGAAAAGTAAAATAACTAAAAACACATTCCATTTAATCAATTAAGTGAAAATTAAATGCATCCATAGATAATATCATAGTGAAAATCTTTAGGATAATAATAACTGGTCATTTAATGAAAGAAATTATTAATTACTGTATTTCATATTTTAGGCGCACGATACCTCTACTGCCAATACCTTTCACAAATATTGTTTAAACTGTAGGTAAAAACCTATTTTATTCTAGCTTAACTTATTTTCCTAATAATAACTATTGACGCATCGAGGGGATATATAATGTCAGGACCCATTCATAAATTCAGTTCCAAAAAATTCCTCATATATCGAATAATCAATTTAATTGATGAATCAATGTTCCTTAACATCAAATATATGTATTAGGTAAAGGATACATATTTATAAATATTTCCTTAGTCAATAAAATAACATTCAAAGTAAAACACCATATAAATAAATCAGATATGTTTTCATCCATGATAAATAATATTTATATTTTAGGGAAATTTAAAGTCTAATGATCACATGAAAGAAAATTTATTAGGGGAAGTTAATGACTACAAAATGAAACAAGGAAGTGACTATCAATACAATACTTGATAAAAATAATCATAAACCATCCAGAATAAGAATACGGATGGTATCAAAAAATACACATTAGATTATGAATAAGGATTTTTTATTTAAGAATTTAAATACCATAAAAATATCATTAAAAAATCTTAAGGAAAATAAACTTTTTATTTTGAAAAACACTTTGATAATTTATTTCTTAGAAAATAAATTTTAGAATCACTTTAGTTAAAAAATATCCTCATAAAACTGAAAATTAAGCTTCAAATAAATGATGTTCATAATGATGGTTAATTTTATACATGTTGAAAAAGATAAAATTATTATTCCTTTTACACTATAAAAAGGATAAGAAGGTGCCTTTTTCAGAAAATGACAATAATATTCCTTTCGTATTTTTGATAAAATCCAAAAGATATTTTTTTTGGAAACAACATAAGATTAATTTGAAATCATTTTCAGGTTAAACTATTTGAAAAATTATTTTATAAATTATTTTTAAAATGTCAAAAAAATTTGGAAAACATTTTTAGAAAACATGGTTTTGGAAAAAAATGATATTTCTGAATGAAGAGATAAATGAAGACAGATTATTTTAAAAACACATTATAAAATAATTTAAGTACCAAAGAGTATATAAATAGTAATATTTCTTGAAAATATCATTAATAACAAAAGGATAAGAAAATTAAAGGGTTTATTAAAACATTATCAAATAATTTCCTTCAACTAAAATTTAAGGATAAACAATCTCGATTAAAATGAGATAATGTAATAATACCTTAAAAAGATCATAATGTTGAAGTGATAATTATTCAATTAATAATTTTTTTGTATTATCAATAATTACAGATAAAATAATTATAAATAAAAACATATATATTCAAAATTAATTACACATATAATCTTACAATATCAATGATAATAAAGAAGTAATAAATCCCAATGATAAGAAAGTGAGTTATGATATTCTTTACCACATAAATTTTTTTAATTAAAATATAAATAGATAAAATAATTCAGATTGAAATTTAAAATAATATTAAAAATGAATTATTCATGTTATTACATGTCAAATGGACAGTATATACACTATATAGAATAATTTACGTGCATACCATTACAATATGCCTTACTGAAATGAAATTGAGATGAAATACATTACCGCACACTTCCTTTTGGGTGAAATTTATTTAAAATCCAATATAGTAGTTTTAAATATTTATTATATTATTATATAATCCTAATAATATTTACAATATCATATATTGTCCTTTAATAACATCTTATCACTCATTTTTAATATTATTTCATTATTTTTACTATTTCGAGTGTTAATTACCTTGTTTTCTCATGTGTGTTTCGTTATAAATGATATGGTTGTTGCACATATTATAATGTTATATCATATAAATAATAATAATTAAATATTTATAATATTTTTACATAAATTTAATTTTTAAATCCAAGAATTAATGATTTTTATGAATAATTAAGTGTGTTACGACCTTGCAGATGATAGGTTATATGTACACATAAGTAAAGTTTCCATTTAGCAGTGATCATTTTTGAATATAGGTAAGTAATATTTTAACTTTAAATAATTATAATAATATCATATATATCATATTATATATATATATATATAATCTATTTTTTTTGTGGTTAAGAGAGAGTCACAATGCATTATAAAGGTGATAGTCCACACATACACGAATAATGTTATCATCTTTATATGAATGAAAACAAACTAAATAAACTGATATATATTATATTTAAATAATGATAAATATTTAATTAATACCAAAACTATTTCATGAATATCAAATATAATTATTAACATTATTTTTATCACCTTTGATGCGATGTGTTAGTGAAAGACGAATCACATTGCATCGCGAGACAGTAGTCCACCGTACACACGAGCGACATTATCGTATCTACTACTAAATGGAAGGTAAGAAGATGTATATAATATAGTAAAAAAATATTTATAAATTTGTTATAAATATCATATATATTCTTTATATACATCACCATACAAAATATTTATGTGTGTACATGGAAAAAATAAACGACATTTGTTCATGAGGCGGTAGTTTTTTGTACACACGAACGATGATTTCATAACCTATTTGAAAAAATGTGTTGGTGGTTATATGTTGTAACCATAATATAACATCGTATAAATATATTTAAGATACTTTGGTTATTATATAATCATGTTTTGAAAATAATTGAAGGAGGTGGAGAGTGAAATAAATTGAATATGCTTGTTGAATAAGATTACCTCTCTTTTGGGGATCCTCCTAAGGTTTGCAATAAATCCTTAAAAGGATGGATTTATTCCCAAAATAATCATTCTAGGATGAGGTTATATAATTTTTTAGGTTATTTTGTCATGTTTTAGATGTGAAAAATGGATTTAAAGGTGTAAAGAATAGGGGAGAGGGGTGGACTTTTATAAGTGGGGGAGATGACATACTTGGTATTTTTGAAAAGAATTGAGTGCTCCTAGGTTTTTCATATGTAAAAAATGAAAACAATGTACCCTTATCGAACATTATAGGTTTAATTGTACAAATATGTCCATAAAATAGTTTTTAGACAATTTTATAGGTTATTTTTACCGTTATCTTTTTAGTTTTACCACTGGTAAATAAATTTTTACCTTAACAGTGGTAATTAATTTAAACTACACTCACCATTAATTTTGATAAAAAAATCTAGTTGAAATTATTATAAATTATAAATTATTATAATTCCAAATATGGAATCCATTTTTCTAAATTCAATTCATATAAGTTGAAATTTTTAATTTAAAATTAATCCTGCAGACGTGATTAGAATGTAGGTTTAAAATTGAAAACGTTCAAAAGATTACAATGTTTTTATATCTATATTTAATATAAAAATGATCTCAATGAAATAAATTGAATTAATTTATATAAAATTGAACTAATTTTAATTTAAAACCAATTAAAAATATAATTTAATTTTATAAAGTTTTTAAACGCAGAAGCAGTTTTCTGTTAGAATTCTGTATTTTCACTATTCATAAAAAAAAGAAACATCTTAGAAAAAACTGAAAAAATCACCCTAATATAATTTCGATATTATGATTTTAAAATAAAATTTATTTTTATCCAATTAATATTCTAAAACCATTAAAATTATATTTTAAATTATGTCTACAAAGTGCTACTAATCAATCTTTTAGAAAAAAATAATGTTTTTTAGAATACATTTTCTTTCTTTTAAATGATAATTATTTTATTACTAATAAATATATAATTAATAAAAAAGTTAAAATATATATTTTAATAATTTATTTAATACTTATCATTCCTCCCCTTCCAATAGATAAGTAATAATTATCATTTAAAATAATAATATTAATATCATATTTTTGTTTAGTGAAACTCAGTCTCTGTGTGAAACGTAAGCCATCAATGAAACTCATTGTTTCATGTAACATAAGGTAAAATCAATGTTTCATGTAATTAAATATATTAAATATATTTAAAAAATATATCATTAAACTGTGGGTGTTATCTTTTCTTCAAATCTAGGCATTGTGTGTTCTACATGCTCTTGAATAAAATTTTATTCTTTTACAATTTCATGGTGTTACATTCTCCCCACGTTAAATAAATTGTATTCTAATAATTTCAACATGATCATGGTAATAAATGGTTATATATTTGAAAAAAAATCATTAAAATCCCACTTAGTGAGAAGGGTTGGTAAAATATACTCTTAATAAGATATAATGTGAAGTATCAAGGTTATATGGAATAACACATAAGTTGGTTTCCAAGTAGAAGAAAATTGATAGAAAGAGAAGATATGAAAAAGGATTAAAATCATAATTATTTTTTAGAAATTTATAGTGTTCATTGATCGCATTAAATTTTATGATCAATGGAATGTTAGGGGTCTCAAAACAATAAATCTGTGATGATTTAAAAGAAAATTTAATTCATCACATTTGAATATAATAGGGTATGATTCTATTTATTTTAAGATAATTTTCCGAAAGTTGATGAGTTCTTTTAATTTATATGAATATAAAGAAATAAACTTACCTTAGATGTTTCTATTTCATAATCACAATTTCATCCTTTGGTTGTGCTTCGATCTCTTACTCCAAGAAATTAATATCCGAAAATGATTTTTTATGCCTGAAGCACTAAAATTTACTTTTAGAATATTACAAAATTCATAAAAGAGTGAAAAGTTTTTCGATATATCTATTACTATTTTACAAAAATAATATGGTTAGAACAAATTAACCAGTAAATTAATCTCTCAAACTCAAAATCAACACTACTTGTTCGCCATTAATATTTATTTTTCAAATTTTTTACTTAAAAACAATGACATATTAACCAAGACATCACATAATCCATTGGTAGGAACTAAACTCTTATCACCCTTCATACATTAGTTCAAGCCCCATGTCCCTTCCAAACTTGATGGGTTGTTACCTATAATATGAGTTTTAATTTTTTCTAAACTATATTAATACAATTCCTATAGTGTTCCCAAAAATATAATGGATATCCTTTAATTAAAATTTATCATTAAATAACATTTTTACTAATGTTTTTAATAAAAATTGTTGTTTATAAAGTCCAATAATAATATTATTACAATTTCATTGTGGATAATATAAACCCTAAAGGTTATAAGTACCTTTAAACTTATTTATATAAAAATTAAAATTATAATTACCCAAATAATTCATCCACTAAAACATATAATTAAAATAAATTTCACCAAAATGTTCTTAATCTTGGTAGAATCTCATCATATAAAATATAAAAATTGTTTTTATGTCTTTTAACTTATGATCAACATTAAACTCATTAAACTATGTTAGTATACATAATCCTTAAGTTAATGAATAAAAAAATTCTACTAAAATTTAATACAATCCTTAGATTCATAATGATTATTTTAAACATGTACCATTTGTAAAATACATTAACATAAATACAACATCCACTTTATTTCCATATAGGTTCTTCCTTGGTATAGGGTTTAGCCTAGGTGATTTATCACCATCTATTCAAATTATTCCTGATGTTTTGTAAATATAATTTGAATTATCCTAAGAATATACCAAGAGAGTGTGAAACCAGGTGAACATTAAGGATCGTTTTTATGTACCAGGTAAAGCCTAAGTCAAGCTCGATGCACCATTTTTGAAGTTAGCACCCCCATGTTCATCTGTGACCTAACCATGTCCACTTTTAATATCCATATAGAGATTTATTGTTGTGATAAAACCACATAATCTATACCTTACATAAACATTAGAATGTTTTTCTACACTTATCCTCAAAATTTATCATATGGTTATGTTCCATAATCTTTGTTTTCCTAAATATAGTTCGCATAGTTTCTACACAACTTCCTTTGATACAAAATATAGAAACCTTGAACCTAGAATCCTAGACCTAGTGTCTTACTACATTACATTGGCTTAAGATAAAAGGAATCACATCCCAATGGATAGGGCAGTTTAGTATTATTGGTAAACTAGATACAAACATGATTATTTCATTACAAAGGAATATAAAAATTACAACACAATTTTTTTCTTTTTAAGAATAACTTAATTCTATCTAGCTTATCTCTATTTTTTTATAGTAAACACCATGAAATTCGAGGTAATGGAAGTAGAAAAGGGTGATCTCAAATGCTCAGTAAGGTTAAAGTACAACAGAAGTGATCGTGAAAGAATAAGAATACTCAACTTGAAAAAGTAAATACATGATCACACATTCTCTTCAAATTAATGGATAAGGAATAATAAATATGGAAACATAAATAACTGAGTACAAATGCTAATTAAATAACCAGATAAGGAATAATCAATATTTCATGATAAATAACTAAGCACACAATCCTTTTTAATAACTATATAAGGTGTAATCAGTATTGAATGATAAATAACTAGATAAGGAATAATCAATATGTAATTTTAAATAACTGAGCACACATTCTATTTAAATAACTTGATAAGGAATAATAAATATATAGAGGAAAATAACTGGAAACACATTCTATTTAATCAATGAACTAAAAATGAAATGAAACCAGAGATAATAACATAGTGAAAATATTCTGCATAATAAATCCTGATCTCTAGATAAATGTAATTCTTAATTATTTGAATTCATATCTCAAGCACATGATAACTATACTATCAAATCATTTCATAATATGGTTTAAACTAAAGGTAAAAACATGTTTAATATTAGATTAAATTGTTTTATCATGAGACATAGAAATGCATCGATGGGATATATAATAGGGTTCCCTACCATTACTTCAATTCTAAATCACTCCTCATATATAGAATAATTGATTTAATTCATGAATAAATATTCCTTAACATAAAATATCCATATTGACTAAAGGTTGAATATTTATCCATATTTCCCTAGTAAATCAAATAACATTCAAATTAAAACACCATATATTAGAGTGAGATATGGTTTCACCAATAAGAATATCCATAATACATAACATGGATATTTATGGTAAATTTAATTTCAAATTGTTACATGAAAGTTAATTTTTCAAGGGGAGTTAATGACTATAAAATGAAATAAGAAATTAAATGTAAACACATTCCTTGGTGAAAATAATCATAAACCTTCTAGAGGAATAATAAGGATGGTATCAACATATATAAATTAGAGTAAGAAGAAAGGTTTTTATTATTTATGAATTTAGATACCATAAAAATATCATTAAAAACAATCTTGATTAAAATATCCTTTACATTTTGAAAATACATTTATTTGAAAATCACTTTAAAAAATTATTTAAAATTATCTTCATAAACTGGAAAATTAATATTTAAAAAAATGATGTTCATGATGGTTGGTAATTCCATACATGTCATAAAAGTTAAAAATAACATTCATTTTTCACTTTAAAAACGTTTGGGAATGTGACTTGTTATGAAAACGACAAGAATAATTCTTTTACATTTTCAGTAAAATCAAAATGAACATTGGTTTGTAAATTAAATTAGATTCAGCTGATTTGTTTTTGTAAACAGTGAAAATGGGATAAAATCTCTTTTATGAATATTTTTTAAAAGGTTACAATATTTTTGAAATTTTTTTTAGAAAACATGGTTTTGGAAGAAAACATATTTCCTACTAAAGATAGAAATAAAGTCAGATTTTCTTAAAAACATTTTCTACAAGAATTTTAAGTACCAAATATTGGGAAAATGGAACTATTTCTTGAAAAAATAATGAATAACTATAGGATAATAAAATTAAATGGTTTATTAAACTATGATTAAAAAATTTATTTCAACTAAAATTTAAGGATAAATAATCTCAATTAAAATGAGATGGTGGAATAAACTATTTAAAAGATCATAACATTGAAGTGATAATTATTAAATGAATCTATTATGTGTATAAAAATCACATACACCAAAAACAGTTGGAAATACGAAAATATATAGTCAATATTCATTACACAAATAATCATATAATATCAAAGACAATGAAAAAGTAATATAACCTAATGAAAAAAATATGCTATGAAATTCGTTACCGCTTGGTAAATTTTAATTTAAATCCCCATAGATGAAATAATTAAAATTAAAACATAAAATATCATGAATAATGAATTATTCCTGATATTACATATAAAATGGAACAATATAGGCCATATAAAATAATTTAGGTTCATAACATTACAATATGCCTCAATGAAATGAAATTGAGATGAAATCCATTGCCTCATGCTTCATTTTGGGTGAAAACCCTATAAAATCATGTATTTTGGTTTTAAAAATGTTATTAATTTATTCCATAATCATAATAATATTTATAATATCATATATTAACCTTTTATAACATCTTATCATTCACTGTTAATTATACTTCATTCTTTTCATTGTTTCAGCTGTTAATTTCCTTGTTTTCTCATGTGTGTTTCATTATGAATGATTTGTTTTTTACGCTTATTTAATTGTTATATCACCTAAAAAATAATAATCATGAAATAATTATAATATTTTTAAGTTAATGGAACTTTTAAATCAAATCATTAATGATTGTTATGAAAAATGAAGTATGTTATGATCATGGAGACAGTATGCCGCATGAGTAACATTTCCATTTTTCAATTATTATTATGGAGAGGTACGTAATATTTTAACTTTACATAATGATAATAATATTATATTTATAATATTATATATTAGTATATATCATCCATGTATTGTGGTCATAAAAATATATTCACATCACTTTGTGAAGATGGTAGTCTATACATACAGGAACGAGGTTATCAACTTTATAAGAGTAAAAAAGAGAAAAAGATAATTATTTTTATTATCTTTACATAATTTTAAATATTTAATTAATATAATTATTATTTCATTTATATCACATATAATAATTAACATTATATTTATCACCTTCTATGTGAAGGTCTTTTGAAAGACGAATCACAACGCTTCGTGAGGCGGTAGACCTCCGTACACACGAGCGACATTATCATGTATCATACGAAATGGAAGTTAAAAAGGAATATATGATATAGAAACTACATAGTTATAAATATTTTAAAAATATCATATATATATATATATACATATATATAATTTATATCCATCATCTTAACCAACCATGATATGTGGAATTTAAAAAACAAACGACATTGGTTCACAAGGTGGTAGTCTACTATACACACGAATGATGATTTCATAACTCTTTTGATGGATGTTTGCATGTTTATAGGTAACAACCATAACATATAATCATATAAGTATATGAAATATAGTGAGGTTTTTATATAAGCATGTTTTGTAAATAATTGAACGAGGTGGATAAGGAATTAAAATGAAGAAGCTTGTTGGTGAACTTTACCTCTCCTTCAGGTATCCTCCTTAGGAATGAAATTAATCATTAAAAGGTTGGGATTATATCCAGATGAAGGATTCTAGGATGAGTTTAGGGAAGTTGAAAATTTATTTGGGCAGTTTTTTAATTATCCAAATGTATTGATAGGTGTAAATAAGTTGGGAGAGGGGATGCCTTTTATAAGTGGGGGAGAGGACACACTAGATATTTTTGAAAAGAAATGAGTACTCCCACTTTTTTCAAATGTAAAAAGGGTCCAAAATAACCCATTACATAATATTATAGGTGTAATGGTAGAAATATTTTCATAATTCTTTTTATACTATTTTATATGAAATTTTTACCCTTATCTTTTTAGTTTAACCCACAGGTAAATAAAGTCTTACCTTAACCACAATAATTAATTTTTATTGAATTCACTATAAATATTGGTCAAAAAATAAGTTAAGCTTATTAGATATCATAAATAATGATTATTCCAAATATTGAATCCATTTTTACAATTTAAATTTATAGAATTGAAAATTTTTAATTTAAAATTAATCCCGGAGATTTGACGAGAAAAGAGAGTTTTTAAAGTGAAAATGTTCAAAAGTTTAGAATGTCTATATATATAAATTTAATACAAAAATGATTCTAATAACCTAAATTTTATTAATTGATATAAAATTTAACTAATGTTACTTCTAAACAACTTAAAAATATAAGTTAACATTATAAATCATTTAAAAGAATGGAAGTTTTCAATTAGAATTCTATATTTTCAACTATTCTTCAAAAAATAAAACCTCTCAAAATAACCCCAAAAATTCACCCTAAAATAATTTCTGTATTTTTATTTACAAAATTAATTTTATTTTATCAAATGAATTTTCTAAAACTGGTAAAAATTTATTTAAAATTTTGTGGCATAGAGATACTAATCCTCATTGTAGAAAAAATACAGGTTTTTAGAAAAAATTTATTTTATTTTAAAAGATATTCATTTTATTAGTAATCTATATATAATTTATAAACTTGTGTAAAATATATATTTTCATATGTTAGTATTATTCATTCCTACCATTCCAAAGACTAGGTATAACTATTATATAATGTAATAATATTAATAGTATATTATTTTTTAGTAAATGTTGGTCTTTGAGTGTAATGAAAGTTGTCAAAGAAATTAATTGGTGTGTGTAATGAAAGATAAAAATAAATTCTACATGTAATTAAAGCTATTGATGAGATTAAATAAATATATCATTATGTCTCAGATATTATTTTTTCTTCTAAGCTTGGTGTTGTGGGTCATAAATGCTATTGAATGAAATATTATTCTTTTCGAATTTTGGGGTGTTTCCAAAATATAAAATTATGGTTATCTATTGAACAGAAATAAAATAATAATAATTTAAAATAAAATGAAATGTTTTCAAAAAAAATTTAATTTTTCTAAAAGGAGATTTAATGAATCTTTTCACACATAATTTAAAATTAAAATTTTAACCCTTTTATAAGATTTAATTTAATAAATAAAATTTAGTTTTTAAACCAGAATACCAAAAATTATCTTAATGTGAATTTTTGGGATTTTTTTAAAATGTATCATTTTTTGACGAATAGTAAGGATTACTAAATTTTGATAGAAAACTGCATTTTGATTTAAATTTTTTAAAAATTAAAATTATATTTTAAATTAGTTTAAATGTAAAATTACTGCTATTATATATAAATTGATCTACTTTAGGTCATTTGAATCATTTTTATATTGAATTTGAACTTAAAAAACAATATATATATTTTTAAATTACTCTTTAAAAACCATGTATTCTCATCACGTTTTCGAGAATAATTTTAAAGTAAAATTTTTAATTTTTGTGAATTGAATTTGAAAAAATAGATTCAATATTTGGAATAAATATAATTTTTAATTTTTAATAAGTTCAAATAAATTTTTTACCAAAATGATTAGTGAAATAGTAAAAATTGATTACCGTAGTTGAGGTAAAAATGGATTTTCTGGTGGGGTTAAACTAAGAATGTAAGGGTTAAAAATGAAAAAATATATTTTCCAAAATCCAATTTATATAATAATTTTAATCTAATATCTTATCGTTTCAATAATGGTACATTTTGGAAGAATTTTTTCATGATAAAAACATGGGTATGATTGAATCTTCTCAAAAAAATACAAGTGTTCCACTCACTTCTCTTATAAATGGCCCCCTATTCTCTTCTCATCAAACCTTAAAAACTATTTATTTTAGAAAAATCAACCAAAATAACTTCTTAAATACCATCATCTTATCCTATAATACTAATTTTTTGGTATAAATATAACCTTGGAATAATTTAGTGAAAACCTAAGTATTATACCTAAAGGGGAGGTAATGTTCTTTAACGAGCGTCCTTATTTTATTTCTTTATCAAACTCATTAAATTATTATTAACCTATGATTATATAATAACCATAACATACCAAATATACTGGGATGTTTTTATAATATGGTAGTAACTTACATCCATCTCTACTTCCATCAAATGGGTTATGAAATCGTTATTCGTGTCTACGGCGGACGACCACCTCAGGAACTGATGTCATTTATTCTTCCATTAACACCTTCCACAGTTAGGTATGCTGATGAATAAAAATTATATATATTAAATTTATAATATAATTGTATCTCTTGAATCATTATATCATATATAACTTTTTTACATTCCATTCCATAGGATATAAGATTGTGTCGCTCTTGTGTACAACTGGCTGCCTTTTCGTGAAGCGATGTGATTTTTCTTTCACTAACGCTTCGCATGAAAGGTGATAAGGATAGATTTAATAAATATAGTTAATATAAATTAAATAATTATAATATTAACGACATATTTATCATTATTTTAAGAAATTATATAATTTTAATTCTTACCTTTCCACTCACTTAAAGATGATAACATCGTTATTGTATGTGTAAAGTATTGTCTTCACGAAACGATGTGAGTCACTTTTCATCACTACACAACATGGATGATATATATAATTATATAATATGGTTTATATTATATTATAATTCATTCTATAAATATTATATATTATTTACCTTCTATCCATAATGATCATAGGAAAATAGAAATGGCACTCATGCGTATGTATGATCTATCATCTCTATGATCGCAACATACATCATTTTTCGTAACCATCATTCATTATTATTTTTAAAAGTAAAATTTATATAAGAATATGATAATTATATCAATATTATTATTCTGGATATAATGAAATAATATAATACATGCAATAACTGGATCTTTATTGACAAAACACACATAAGAAAATAAGTCAATTATCACAAAAAATAGTGAAAATAATGAATGATTATTAATGAATGGTTTATAAGAAGATATAAAATGATCACACATGATATTATAAATAGTAATATTGTTTTTGTGTAAGTTAATACCATGTTTATAATCACTATACAGTATTTTAATGTTTTTTTAATCAAAAGGAAGTGTGAGGTAAGGTATTTCATCTCAATTTACATTCCATTGAGACTTATTTGTTATTATGTACTAATTCACTTGGATATGGTGTATATACTGAACCTTTTACATGAAATATCATGATTTTATCAAAATTTAGGTTATTTTAACTTTTAATTTGAATCATTTCATCCATGGAGACTTTAATTTAAAATTACCAAGGGGTAAAAGTTATTAGAAAATCTCACTTTCTTGTGGGATTATTAACATTATCTTGAAACAATTACTTTATTGTGTAAATTTTCAATGGAAATTAAATTTCTCTTAAAAATTATTATTTTTTATGGATATAATTTTTTATTGAACCATATTCCATTATTATATACAACATTTACTTTGAAATTTATTTAATTAACTCAGGAAATATTTATAAATTCATATCCATTACCCAATATGGATACTGAACAATAAGCTACACTGTTTATGAATTAAATTGATTATTTGATATATTGGGAATACATTTTAATTTGTAATTGTTGGTTGGGTCCCTCAATATCCCCTCAATTCATCATTATATATCATGATACAAACTATATAGGGTTTTGGTTAAGGCCTTACCCATTTATATAGATGTCTTGGCATGAGTCCTCAACAATATTGGATGTATTGGAAAAAAGCCACGATGGTATTAGATGTCTTCACATGAAACCTAGATGGTATGTTTTAGATGCTGATCATTATGAATTTCATCATTATGAAAAAAATTATAAATATTCCATGTGATTGTTCAGTTATTTAGAACATCCATGGTTAAGTTTCATGCCCATGTGATTATTTATATATAATTATTTGATCATAATTTATACCTACCATACTATGATTATTTTTTGACTTATTTGAATGTGTTTCAGTTATTTACAGTGATATATTGATTATTTCTAATATTTTCATAGTTCATTCTATATTTTTACCCTTACTGATCATCTAAGGTCACCCAATTTTTATATTTTATTATCCGCACGATACTAGGAAGAATCTAATTATTATTATACAAATATATTCTAAGAGTAATAATGGAGTTATTAATAAAATAATTAGTTGTATTTTATTTTTTAAAATGTAAATATGATTCAATTATGTATCTAGTTTACGAATACTTCAAAACTATTTGGTTCTTTAGGATGTGATTCCTTGTATCTTATGAAAATGTATTAAAGAAGACTCCAGCTCTAGGATTATTGGAATTAGGTTGTTATAAAGGGAAAATAAAAATTAATAAGATTACCATAAGGGAATTATCAAAAATTATCATAAAATTTCAGTTGATATATTTCATAAGAAAAATATCTCGCATTAGGTCCACTATTTTTTTATATCCTACTATTTCTTATCAGAAATCAATTTGGTTATTTTCAAGGTAATAAGCATAAAAATTGAGAGGATTTGAGGTTGAATCATACAACTGTAGATCATATATCCTGGTAAAAAACATTCTCATAGATTTATGAATATGTTCATGAAATCTATTCAAATAATAATACTAGTTTTTTAAAAATTTAATTCCACCATAATGGGGTGAACACCAAATACCGAAGAAGTGGATTAGTTAATACATTGAATATATGTTATAATTGAGATAAATCATCAAATGATCATGATTTGAGGCACGAAATTATCATAATACAAGAAAGTGTGCATATTTGTGTGCGTAGTTACTCTATAGTATAAAGTTATATTATAGGGAACTTAAGAATTTAATTCCATTGACGGAAGCATAAAATAATTCCATGCACATTCTCATCATGACAGATTATCACTGGTTATTTGATCAATTAACATTTTCACTAATAGAAACATTGGTTTACTGACTTATCACTGATGATTTGATCAATTTTCTTTTCACCAATATAAACCTGGTATCTTTGGATCATCAATAGGGAATTGGTCTATTTTATTATCACCAACATGATCATGGATTTTCTGGATCATCACAAACTAATTACCTTATTTTTTTTCATTAACAACAGGGGTATGGGATTGTTGGATCATCACCAGTGAAAAAATAGATCTACTAACTCATCACTAGTAAAATATCCTATTGGATAATAACTAAAAAATAAATGAGTTTAATAATTGAATCCATTTAGAAGGATATCAACTATTGGAAATTGTGTTGTAATTCTATGTTGTCTAAGTAGTCTTGAGGGTTTAGAGGGAAGTCCATGAGATCATCACTAGTGATATGTTTAGTGTTCTTTATATTTGGCTAGTGAAACGGATTCATACATATCATTATGAAGGGAATAAAATTCTATATATGGGGAATTTAATATCTTTTAATTTCATATGAAAAATACCTATGATGTGATTTTTAGGTTCATTTATCCAAGACCATAGTGTCTTATAATTTTGGTTGTATGACTGGTTCCCCTTGGTAAATGATGTTTTTTAAAGGTTTAGTATGAGACTTTTGAATTATTATACCTTCTTATGGATACATAAGATATATGAGTTTGAAGAAAGTATAGGTCTCACGCCATTTTGGAATACTATAATTGAGTTCTCAAATGAACCTGATGAAGGTAAATAGGGATTAATTTGAAATTTGGACCTATTTGTAATTACCTTCAATTTTTTGGTGATAAGAAAAGTGAAAGGATAATTAGAACTATAATATATAGGAACTAGTGAGAGAAATGTTGGGTTTATTTTAGATCAATAAATATATTGATGGAGGATATCACAGACCATGTGGCTGATAATATAGGAAGTTCACCCAAGAAATGTGTCTAACTATAATGTATTTGTGATCTAAAGACATGTGAAAGGATTATTCTAGATTAGAAACTCATCTCATGGATAAGAAATGACTATTGGTAGGTAAAATAAAAGAGGCACACACATGAAGCCCGCATAACATGATTGGCTCTTATGTAAGGATAAATCAAAAGGATTACAACTTAAGTGAAAAAATATGGAAAGTAACTAGCCAAGTGAGGGGAGTGGATTAAATGAGAAAAAATTATGTAAAATAAATATGGAGTTTTTAGTTTTTTTATTTTTCTAGGAAAAGGTTAGTTAATTATCATAATTGACCCAAAATACTACTCTATATATAGGTGATATACAAGGGTGATAAAAATATAATTGAATACATTACAAACATTAAGAAAGGGGTATGTATAAATATGTTAAGGTCCTATTTTATTATGAAGAAATTGGGATCTAGGCTCAAGAGTATCCCATACTATCCAATAATAGTACACAAAATTTTTTAGATAGTGGAAATTGATCTAATAATTGGGATATCATTAAGTACTAGGATAAGGGGTAATGAGTGGTGATCCCTCTTTCCTGATGGTATTCACCTCCCAGTGATGACAGCGGCTGCAGCGGCGGTCCCTCCTCTCCCAGAGGGGGAGGGAGCCCCGATGTTCGGTAGGAGTGTAAAGCCTTCCTTATTCCCCTTCTCTAATCCTGATTTTATTCCCCCATTTCTGAAAGCATTCCTATTCCCTAAAGTCGCGGATCTCATCGACAACCTTTCGAATCTTCAGATTCCTTCATCTGAGTTTTCAAAAACCACTACACTCTTGTATCTCACTCTGGTGGCTCGGTTTAAGCAGAGGATAAATTTGGTTGATACCATTGAAAAGATCATTTTTTTCTCATGGGATATTTAAGATAGGGAAACTGTGGGTTTTCTGGACAATAAAAATATGATGATTCTATTTTCTTGCAAGGAGGACCTCATCAGAGCCCGGTCGAGTGTCCCCTATAGCTATGATGGTTTTCATTTTTTCTTGTTTCTATGGTCATTTTATTTTCACATGAACCGCAATACTCCTTCCACTATGGTTTGGTTAGGTTTTCCAAAACTCTCTTTTCCATTTCAAAATCATTCAGTTATTAAAATGATTGGAAACCTAGTTTGTATATTTTTATTCTTTGACAGACGTACCGAGGCCATTTTCCATCCTGTTAATCCATGGTTTTGTGTGGAACGACATCCACCTAGAAATCCTTTCGTTTTTTTATTTCAATCGGCGAGGAGTACCGATGTAAGTATCGTGTGGTGTATGAAAACTGGACAGAATTCCACTCTACCTTCAAGCACCTGGGTCACTCTATGAAGGTCTGCAGCTCGGGGTCATCAATGGTGAGGGGTAGGGGAAATGGAAACAACTTTTGTTCTATGTGCAACCGACTAGACCATTCAATGAAGGTTTTTCATCAGGGTATCTAGCTCAGGGGAAGGTTGGAGGATGGTGACAATTGTAAGGATTCCATGGGATGTGAGATGGAGGGTCAACAACAGTCATTCAAGGGTGTTGTGGGGAGAGTTTGGGGACCCCAATGGTCATGAATGGAGGAGGAGGAACATCCCGAAAGTGTTCCAGTGGTCTACAGGATGGTGTCTGGGGGGACATCTAGCACTAATTGGGTGATGAAGGCTTCATCCTAGGACAATCCGCTGTGTCTGAGGTGTTCTGTAGGCTAAAGCGGGATATGACTGGACATCTAAAGGGTGATGTTATAGCCTTGAATGAGGATTCTAGAATGGATAAATCCTTAATATATTAGATGTTGAATGGATAAAATCCGTCTATGACTTCCTCGGTTACTGAGGAACCAGGGTCGGGCAGTTTTCAGATGTGAAAGGGGAGGAAGGGGATCATCACAGATGAATGTGTTCCAAACAGTGGGAAGAAAGGTAGTCCAAAATTGATTCGATATTTTGTTTTATTGTGAAACATGGTTCAAAGTCTATCATAGGATGATTTGGGTGCAGATTTTAATTTTCCAAGAATGATATAAGGGGTTAGGGTAGAGGTTTCCAAGGGGTTTGATCTTGGGGAATCAGTTGATGAGGTTTCAAGCATGAAGAGAAACAGGGGTCCCAAGAGGAGGAAGGTGAGGAAGGATTATTACTCGCTACATCCACATTTAGAGACTCATTCTACAAAAAAGAATAATGATAATATGATAGTTATGGGGTCCATGAGCCATCAGAGGTAAGGGGAGCAGGGTGATCATTCCTTGGATCTGCTATTAAATTTTGATGAAGAAGAGATTGAATATGTATTTTTCCTCAATACATCTGAGTAGGAGGAAACTAAAATTATGGGAATACCTATAGAGGTGTCTCTCAATGAGGAGAAATATTCATGGATGGAAAAATATGACCTAATTATGATAGAGGGTCTCAACAAAGAAAGATAAGCATTGAGGAGTATATTCAGGTCTCGGACCAGCTGGCTTCTGGGTTTGAGAGGCTATTGTTGGTGGTAACTGACTTACAAGTTTCATCCTTATACTAGAAATTATTTAGGGATACAGAGTCAGGTAATATCAAGTTTATTTTTAATAACTTTGTTTAAGTTGGTGATTAGGTTGGTTGGTTAAAAAAGATTGTTTGGATGAGTTGTGCATGGATTTGGATCTTCGTGTTTTTTGGTTTCCAGCACACTACTTGGACCTTTTATGGAAGGGTATCAGAGCACGAACCCTTCATTGGTACTGGTCTTTTGGATCTGGATGCTCAAGAGGGTATGGCTTCACCATCGGTTCTGTGAATGTGCACATCTGCCTGGGACTGCTATCTGAAGGGTCGTGCTTTGGTGAAGGTTTGGTCACATGGCACAGTTTATGGGATGGGGAAAGACTAGTGGTTTGATCTGGTTTTATTTCTGATTTGTGGGTTTTTTGTGGTTGTATTGTCGTTTTATGTTTTCTCACTTTTCCTTTAAATAGTAGTTTTTGAAAATAAAAAAGAAATTTTAAGTCATTAAGTACTAGGACTTGGAAATAGTACTCAGAAATTATTCGTATACATTCATACAATAAAGTACTCAAAAAGGTGTAGGAATTGTATAAGTCTCTCAAAACATGAGTATTTAGTCACCTCAAGAATACATGAAATAATTCAATCTAAAAGAATATTAGAGTATTTATTGAATTCTAAAAATAGTATAGAGAACTAGTCATGTATGTCTCCATTATTTCTCGATGAGTTGGAAATTATAGGGATATGGGAGATAAATATATTGATTTTGATCTTTAGATGTGTAATTGTGTTCTATGTGATCTAAGGTTCAAGGAGTGTTTCCCACTCGGGTGAATAGTTGAAAATCATCCTATCTATAATTATTGGTTTTATAGGGTATTTAGAAGTATCTTAGGTCATGAACGATAGAATAAAGATGTGGAATATATGGTATCTCATATGTTACAAGGTGGAATTCATGAGAATTATACTTACAACATGAGGGACTGATATAACATTCTAGTCCTAATTGTAATGAATAAAGTAACATTGGTGTTGATAATGTATAGAAACTTACAAATTTCATGTTGTTCAACTTTATTATAGTGGGATAAAGTGGAGCCTAATGCCTAGGCACTGAATCAGTTCAATGGAATCCATGCACATAGGCTTCCATTATCATTCATACCACTATATTTTGTGGCATCTAATTTCAATGATTCCATGGCTCAATCACATGAATTTAATGGTACATACACCAAGGTCATAAATATAATGCATTTTCTGTATTTGATTCAATTTTGTGATGGATCATCACTTTAAATATTAAAAATGGGTTTAAGAACATTGATAATTATTAAATTAACCTAATAAAAACTTTTTCCTAAGTGTTGTACTAGTATATACCTCTCTTGATTCTTCACTTTTAAACTTTTATAACAACTAACAATCTTAACATTCTTGCGAGAGAAAGAGAAAACCTATCATGCTTGTGATATATAGGCCTAAAAATAATTTCATTTCACCAATATTTAACAACAAAAAGTATTTTTTCAATTATGAATAAAAGTACTCATAATTTTCAGCTTTTTTTGGGAAAAAATAATTTCATGAATGTACACAATCACAATGAATGAGTTTGTGTCATATAACTTGAAATAGAGACTACTATCCACCTTTCCTTTCAAAAATTTTTTATCTATAAGTTATTATCAAACTATTAATACCATGATGGGGGTGTTTTTTAATACCATAAAAATCCTTCATCATGTTAAAATCTCAAGAACCATTGCCATAAAGTGTTAGACCTTATAATTATTCAATGAAAACCTCTTCCAAAAGTTCACCATTTTTGAATGTCGGCATTATATCCATTTAAAACCCTTAATTATTCCTTTAAAATAATACCATAAGAATAATCCATATTATTTCTATAATTATTATTTCAAGAAAATCTCATTAAAATTTATACCCTTAATTTTAGATTATCCCTTGCATACAAGATGAACCATGTTTTATTATACTTTTTACTTCTCCTAGATCTTATTTTTGAAGACTCACATCATCCTTACCACATTATTATATTTATTACATAACACTAACTCCACAACATCACTATTATAAATTTTATTTATCTCATATTCCATCAAAACTATCTAATCCCCATGTTGCAAAACCACTTCAACACCTGTAGGTTTAACTTGAAAAAGTAAGCTTGTGTTATTAAAAAAAATTAATGTTATATGGGTTTTCACACAATTGTTTCTATATATATGGATTTTTTCATGTTAAATATGTTTTCTAATTATTTGTAACATAAAACCTGCCTTGATTTGAGAATTTTTCATTACTATAAAATTCAGAATCAAAACATGAATTTTGAAAATATGCTAAAGTATTTAAGTATATCGGATGTTTTCCAACAAATTATCTTTCTTATTATATAATTTAATCATTAAAAATTAATTATTTTATCAATTCATTTCTATTTTTCAATAAAATTACATTATATCTATCAATAATTATCCTATAATTATTATTGTAACATGCATAAATCTTTTTATTGGGCATCTATCTTATAAAAATTCCCTCATCAGACCCATCATAACGCATTCCCATAATATATTCATTTGGTCTTGATGTAACATGAGTTATTTAATACCTTGAAGAATTTAAAATTGGTTTTCCTTCCAAACTAAAACACATAAGGTGTATTTACTAAATTTGGTTAAAGTAAGAACCATTTCAAAATATAGATAGTTGTAGTTGTATCTTATCACCAAAAGGAATTTTAGGTTACATTAAATGATAACATTGTTCTTCCTATTTCTAAAAAACTCCATTTTTTCACTTGGATACTAAATTTAGTTGGGGTATGTTGGGAATACTATATTTATTCCTTATTATATGGTTCCTAAGATATTACACAAACCCATAATTCCTGAATTTGGTTCCATTATCGGATTGAAATATTTTTTTTCGAGATCCAATTTGATTTTTAGTATGCCTCTAAAAATTTCAAAATATATTAATATTATTTTAATTAATTAATATAATATTCATATAAGGCATAAAACTAAATTAATAAAAAAAAAATATTTGTTTTTTAGTTGATTTCAAGATCATAAAACTATACATATTCATGTTTATTAACTCTAGAAGGTTAATGGTTCTTATCTTCACCTTCTAATAACCTTAGTTCACTGTATTTACTTTTCTTAAATGTCACATGTTTTGAGTCCTTATTGATTCATATTTGTTACATTACTCATGGATTTATATTTTATAATCTTATCCATGTTCATTTAACCCAAAAGACCAAGTCTTCCATGACAAATATAATTCCCCTCTTTCACACCCATGTAAAAAATATTTTGATTACAAGAAAATTAGACCATGTTTTCACTTATTTTTATCCTTTAATTATGATTATTTCATTACTAAATGTCCTTATGAGACATCCATTCTTAAAAAGTTCACCTCATTCCCATTACCACTAAATTAAGAGATTCTTAAGAGGTTGTGCCTCAACCAAATGATAAAGTAAATTTCTTTGGAACCAAGTTTCTTATCACCAATTTTGAAACTTCCAAATCCTTTCAAATTAAGTGGTCAATCATTTTATAAAACAAAATCTCATTTATCATAAATTTGGATATATTTCAATATATTATTATTTTTAATCATGTTTAATGTGTAACTATTGTCAATTATCCAAGGATTTCTTCATTTTACTACTTTGTAATCTAACTCATCACTAATTCACTTTATTGTTTACTCCTCTTACTAATATATTTTGAATTTTTATTCCTATTTAATTACTCTGGTAGTATTTCGAGTCATTTTTTGTGGGGTTTCCATGATGATCACACCTCCAATGAGTTTCCATACATGAATCAAAAGTATTTTTCCATTTTAGCTTATTGTTTAGATTTTTTATTCACTAGATTATTAAAATTTTATATAGAATAACTATTTATTATTTTTATTTTCTTGATTAATGTGTATATAAACTATAATACCAAATATATTAATTCTTTCAATAGAATCTATGACATAAAAATAATATTTTAAAATAGAATATAATTTTTTTGAAATTATATTTATTGAAATCTATTTTTTTATATTTATTTAAATTTGAACTTCATTCCATCCTTTAAACTTCATCATGATTAAAATAATTATTCTTTTGATTTAATCTTTAATTAGGATATGAATTTACATCTTTATTTTTCCATACCTAATTGATATTGAAATTTTCAACACTATCACTTTGATTGAAAGTGGAATTTTTCCCCTTTTTTGGTGGAGTTATCTTCTTCTTACATTTATTTTAAAATTTTCACCATTTTGTAGATAAGAACAAGTATATTAACTAATATTTATGGGAACCAAATAACAATAAATAAGGTAATTATAAACAAAAAAAACTTTTTTATATGAATTAAAATACTCACCAACTTCATTAAAATATTTTTTAAACTCCACTTAATAAAATTATTTTAAACAATTTATAAATTCGACTATATTTTCCTCAAGGGAATTTATTTTTGTATTAATATAAATTAAATTTTATAAGGTACTCAAAAGCATCTTGTACCTTAATTTAAGTATTAAATTATCATCACTTAACTTTGATGAAAACTTAATTTCTATCTGAGTAATATCCTAATATTTATATTATTTAAGATATTTATTTAATGAGTTATTATCATATATCAATTATTTATTTTCCAAATCAAAATTTTTATTTTATTTTAATCACACTAAGATATCCATATTCAAATATAACTCTTTTGGTATCTCCACGTCACTATTATAATATTCACTACTATATTATTATTTTTTATAGAGATCATTGGATTATTTTTATTCATCAACAAAATTTATAGGAACTCTTCAGAAAATTACAGATCCTCTATTTTACATTAATAATAAAATTATATGACATTATATTCTTGAGATAAGTTTTATATTCCTTAAGTTTTTGGCCATTCCTTTTCCAATATAAAATTTTCCTCCATTACGATAACTTTTTTCCTTACTTCTCTTAGATGATCTTTTAGATTGATCATCATCTCCATTTTTCTCCCTGCTTAAGAAAACTAGCTAAAAATAGTCTAATATTTCCATAATATAAACAATTAAAATTAAGTATACCCTTTAATTTATCTTAAAATTACTACATTTATTTTCAAAATATTGAAAAACATTCATTGAAATTCATTGAATAATCGTCAACAAAAATTCCATACTCATGAGATCTACTATATTAAAGATATTTTAAACGCTTCAATGATTTGAAAGTAGCATACTTTTAAAATTTACCTTTTCTTTTAGAGATAATACCTATCTTCATCTCATAGTATATTAATTTTTTTTGATATTATGAGTAGTCCACTCATATATGCCTTGATCCTCTATGGTATAGATCCATGCATTGAACTTATCTGGGAGAACCCTTATCAAATTTTTTCACCATAGCATAATCCTCAAGAACTACTAAAAACACTATGTTGAGATAAAAATTCTATTCATTTAAGTGAATAAATCCTCCATTAATTTATATTCTCCAATTTAAATACCCAAAAATTAACCATGAAAGGTTTGTAATTGTGAATAATATATTTTTTTCTCACTCATGGAGATCAGGAAGTTGCATCCAAATTATATTCATTACTTTTTTACCAATATCTTATGTTAACTCCTTCTCTAAGAGGGATTAGAGTAATGAATTTTATTCTCTCCCATCAGCTTCAATATTCTTCATTCAAATACATTTATAGGTTTTCCCAACATTGAGAATATTTTCCAAAATCTTAGTGATATCAAGAACATATAATCCAAGATTTGGAAGACATGGAATCGTCATCTCCATCTATAGATGGAATACCTTACCATAAAACATGGGAACTCATTTATTATTGATGGTATTCATGCTTTACATAAATATACTTAATCAAAAATATTTTAGAAATAAATAAAAACTTGAACCCTTAATAATGTCTATAATATTTTCTCTTGATTATAGCCTATTCTTGATACGAATTGATAAATAGAGAGAATATTTCTTCAAGAATAAAACAATGTTGATACCAGTTATGATGCCCTAGTTGAGAGTAAATCACAATATATATGGGATGATTCATGGGTTACAAAAAACAGACTCTTAAATAATTTTATCATTACCAACTAGGGTGTAACATCATGAATAAAACAAATCAATGATGTAAAACATTGAGATATACAACACACAAAGAATATTGAATTTTAACAAAATCACACACTCTTATTATCTAGTTACCAATCATTGGTGTCCAATGGATTCTATAATGAAATCTATGTTTTATCAAATTATCAATAAAAACAAGGAATATGAGTAGTAATGTGGTACTAAACCCCATGTACAAAATAGATTCTAAAAATTAATATATCTCTAACCATACAAATTATTCCCTGAACACAATATCTCCCCAACAACAGTTGTGAAAAATAATTTCATAGATAGAAATATAACAATTTGATCTCCACTATTACAGGATGATATTCCTTTGGAGATGTGATGGTATTTATCCCAAATTGATAAAACTATATTGAAAAAAATGACCTCTCATAACAATGAAATTAACGTAAAAACTACCCCATTTTTCTCTATAAAAAAAACCTTCACGTGATAATGAATAAGTTTGTGTCATGCTTTCTTCATAAGAGTAAACATCTCTATTTGACACAATAAATCATAGTTAAATACTTAATCATTCACACCATTATTTCCTACAACATAAGAAATTTTAATTCTATTACATTTTCTTAACTCTAATCTGCATCCAACCCATCCATGAACATCTTGTCAATAAATATAGATTAAAATTATCATTAATACTCAAGAATGAATTGTCCCATGAAAAAAGTCTTAGAATTCCTCTAAAGAAGATATTATCTAAACACCATATCATACGAAAGAATGGTTTATGAAAATTTTATAACTTTTGGTGTAAATATTAATACTATTTTGACAATATATCAATTTATATAGACTCATAACTACCCCTTTTTCAATTCACTTCATGTGGTATTTGAAATTTTATGACTCATCAAATTCCTTATTCATCAATGGGTATTCAATTAATCTCACTTACATAATTAGGATAAATAACAAAAACATAATCTAAAACTAACTATAATGACTCACAACCAATATATATTATATTATAAGATTTTTTTATAAAACCATGCAAAAATATAAATAAAAAACTAATGATATGAGTAATTTGAGTGATTAGGTTAATAATACAACATTTTTAAAATAAAATTTTAAAATTTTAGTTTTTTATCTTCCTAATATACTTTTATATCACACTATACTTCTATCACTTAATGGGATATCTTGAGAACATATAAAAAAATAGGGATCAATGTAAAGGAAAGAGTTAGAGAGTCCCCTTACCTCGGTTATTGACTTTCTATGGGAACTTATATTTGTTTATGATTATGAAAATTACATATATTAATTATACATTACATAAAATTTTCAATTATTACTTAAATTTTCTTTAATTATTTATTATTATTTTCAATTCATTTATTAAATTCAATTAGTTAAAAATTATGGAATGAGATTATTCGGTCCATAGATACAAAACTACACCAATGTAACGATGATGGTAAATTATATTTGTAAAATAGTTTCATAATATTTATAAGTGAAAAGTTATATATTTATGTCATTTAATTAGTATAATATTACAATAATTCAGTAGATATTTTAAAATAGTAACAAATTTAGAGATTTATATCAGTAAGATAGATTTTATGTGAATAAAACATCCCTTATAGTTTATTTTTAATATTATTAATTCCATATAGATTTCATAATTTAGGAATCATATTATGATATTAATTTATTTTTATATTTATATTTATGCATGAACCCTATGTAAAAATCAACCATTAAAATAATAAATAAACGTAGAACATCACCATCCACTTAGGTAGTATAAACCTACCATAATCAATAATGTTTTTTAAGATAAATTAAAAATAAAGAAAACAAGTTAATATATGGTTCTCATCAATACAACCAAGAATAATCAGGAATCATTTTTAATGTTAATAAATTGGTAAATTAATATATAGAGGTGCTAAGAAGATAATATAAAATAAAAGATTTGGGATTTGAAACATTTTCTTTGTTCTTTAAGATATCTCATTTGGAATTAGACTTAAGACTTTCAAGGAGGGTCTTTTTGTAATACCTTAGAAACAAAAAACAATTATTAGAGAGTTTAGGGATATATTTTGTAAAATATTTGGAAAATAAAAATGTTTTTAAGTGAATAAAAATCAAAGGAGAAGGGTTGAATTTATAGGTAAATGAGTGGAGTGTTTTTGAATAAAATATGGATTTTTTTTATTTTTGATAAAGACTAATAATAATATTGATTATTATTATTATAAATATTATTTTATAAATATATTTTTTTATATTCTTAATATATAAACACTTTAATAAATAAATAGTATGAATTATTCTCAGGCAGGATATCCTGAACAACCCTAGGATTTGTGTACAACATGACCTCAAGTGTCACGAACCAACCCGAGTCGACCCTGAACTGGTCACCCGAGCTGGTCTGTGACATGGCCCGAAGGGCGTTCCTAATCCCCACGGGCTGGAAACCAGTGTCGGACATCAAATTTTAATCGTTGGGAACGATTTGGACAATGGAAAAAACTAAATAAAAAAGATAACATATATACACAAACAACTGATAAACATAACACTAGAAGTGGAAAAATAAAACTAAACATACCTCCACGTGGCCTTTCAGGTCACCTTCCGACCAAAGGCCGTCTTTGCTCCAACAATGAGCAACTCATCCAAGAAAACCTGAGTTAGGAAACCTACAAATGAAATGATAAAATAGGCATGAGCATTAAAAATTCTCGGTAGGGATGCCAAAATAAACCACAAAACCCAATGTATCCCTTCCTGAAGCAATCCATTAACGCATGTTTGAAATACCATTATAAAAAGTAGGGTTTTCGCATATGAAAATAAGAAACATTTTTCCCCATTTAAAAACCCAACACATGCCAAATACCATTTTTTCAAAATAATTTATCATTTTATAAATAAAATCCAAAATAGAATATATCAATGTTGTGCTAGAGTAAAACAAGTAAAAGTGAAAGCTAAAAATAAACTAGTTCACAGAAAGTAAACAAGCAATGAAAATGATCCAGTGGCCTTGGGTGATCCTAGATATCCTTAGAAGACCCCTAAACATACTCGGTTTCGGAACCACCTTCTGGCGTATGGTGAATCTATTAAGTCCATAACTAACTGGCCACCCTAACTGGCCAATCCAGTGGCAAAGCCCGCCTGGCCTAACAATAATTTCATGGGGTACCAACCCGTCTAATCAGTGTTGATCAAAAATCATCACTCGATCTCTAAAATATTCCCAGGAACCCATGGTAGTTACAATCACAATGTGTAAATAGGAGGCCCTCACACACGTGACTCATCTCACTGCACTTGCCTACCCCAAACACGTACACTCTATATGTTAACCCATAATGGATATCCCCCCTATAGAGGTGCCCCATAAAGATATATATATATATACACACCATATAATAAAAGGTTCCAACCAGGCCTTCATTACATGAAATCATTTAAAACCATTTAATACCACTTTAAGAATATTAAAGTCTTTAAATGGACAAACAGTAATCAAAACATCATCATTTCAAAGAATCAAGAAAAACATCACACAAAAGCTGAATGTGACAAATGGGTTGTCGTGTTACATTCGTGTCAAAATCAGTTCTCTAAAAACATTTAAAACTCCGACAAGACACAAAAAAATTACAAACACAAAGCATTCTAAAAGATAACAAAACTCCACCCATGAATTGGAAGAACAAAATGGGCCTTTAAGTCCAACGTATCCAAAAACATTACCCGAACATCACCTTGGAATTTAAGGTTCCAAATGGTACTTTGATTCGACATGTCTAAATTCATTTACCCAAAACATCTTACCTATGCCGCTTTTAAATTTATAAATCCAAACGGGACAAATCCCTGAGGAACACATTTAAAACCACTTCTTTGAAAACACACAAAAGGACCTCCATCCTTTGGAATCCAAGAACCATTTTTAAAATCCAAATCAACCACCCCCCTTATTTGAAATAACACCAACCCTTGTATTGGAAACATCATTCCCTTCTCAAAATATCTTAACACAATCACTATTCAATAACAACAAAAGTAAACACACTCAAAATCCTCTTTCGGAAGAAAATGCACACCAAAGACATAACCAAATAAATTTCACAACATCCACACAGTTTGATAAACCGACATCACAATTTATAAAAAACTACCAAGACTCAACTAGTTTACAAATAATTTTATGAACCAAAAAAACAATTTAAAAAAAAATTCATAACCAGACCAAACAATGCATAAATAATTTGTATAAGCAAACCACACGATTTGTTAACGATTCTATAACCAGGTCAAACAAGTTTCCCAAATCTATAAAACTACATGATAAACTATTTGAGAGTAATGTGAAAAAGATTTTCATATCGAAAACACTATCAAAATAGTATTTTACATCCATATAACACAACCTTTATAAATACAATTAAATTTAACTAGAATAAAAAATAATTCAAACTATTTCAAACAAAACCAATAAATTGAAGAAAAAAACACTATAACATATTAACTAATTGATGTGCGAGAATGTGAAAAAGGTCAATAATTTAACTAAAATCAACCAAGGATTAAATGGATTTAATTAGAAATGAAAATGTGTGTTCGCCTACCTCAAATGAGCACAGAAACGACAAACTTCGACAGAGGGAAGAACAATCCCTATAGAGAGACCACACTCACTAAACAGTGAGAAAAACACAGAAACACAACCTAAAATAGAATTTCGATTATCCAAATTAAATAGAAAAAAACAATTAAAGTAAAGGAAATAAATAAATAAATAAATAAATAATTATACCTGAGTATGGAAGTAGGTTTTTTGTGTGCACGAGGGTTCGGATGTGCCGCTGGCCAGGGAAGAGAGGCCAGATGTCGGGAGGAAAAAATGGAGGTTGTCGGTACAAGGGAGGTTGGCCATGGGGTGCGCTAGTGAGACGGAGGTTGGTAACAGGTCGGGCACTGGAGTGGCAGGTCAGAGTTCCGGTGAGGAGGTGGCTGGCCCGAGCGGGGTCTTGCTGGAGATTGGGCGAGTGGCCGGAGAGGGCAGAGCTTACTGGGCAGGGAACGGGGAGGTGAAGCAGAGGATCCCAGGGGGGTGTGAGGACTGCTGGAACTGGAGAGGATGTTCTACCTCAGGGAGAAGGGTGGCTGCCGGAACGGTGCAGTCGGCGAGAGAGGAAAGAGGTGAGGTCGGACGGTGCGCCACCGTTAGGAGGAGGTGGTCAGATGGGGGAGGCGGCCAGACGAGGGAGGCGACGTGGAGGAGAGGACTAGGTAGGGGGGCGAGGAGAAGGCTGGTCGGGGTGAGGTGGTTGGTCGGGGCACAACAGGGGTGTCAGCGGGGAGGAGTGGAGAAGGGAAGGAGGGGTTTGGGCTGCGGCGTGCAACAGGAATAAGGGGGCGCGGGCTGCGGTGTTCAACAGGAAGAAGGGGGCCTGGTGCGCGGGGGAAGAGAGGGAGGTTAGATAGGGCGTCGTCAGGAAGAGGAGGTGCCGGACAGGGGAGGAGGCACGGACAGGAGGCCGGATCGCGGGGAGGGGGCGGCTTGCGCTGGGAGGTGCCTCTGTGCAGGGGGTAAACAGGGGGGATGAGATTAGGTTAGGTTTAGCTTAGTTTTTTTTATTTTCATTTTATTTTAATAATAATAATAATAAAAAAAATAATAAAATCTGAAATAAAATAATAAAGATAGAAATAAAATAATAATAATAATATACCAAAATAATAGTAATAACAAAATTAACAAAAATAAAGATAATATTAATGAAATTTATTAACCATTAAAATAATAATTATTAAAATAATAATAATGACAACAATAATAAAAAACAATATATAGAATAATAATAATAATAATAATAATAAGCAATTGCACGATGTTAGGGTTGGTTGTGCGGCTACCGCCAAACGTGGTGTGACCGTGCAGGGGTCTAAAACCCAAAAAAACATTAAATGTCTTCAATTTTGATCTGAGTCCCAGTTCAGACCTTTGTGGGAGAACCCAGTCCAAGAATTAATAAAATAAAAAATAATTTAAACAGGTGGGTGTGACATCAAGTGAACTTCCTTGTATTCTAGAATTTGTCAACTGTTAGTGAGGATCTATTGATATTTTTTAGAGACTATTCCATCTCTAAACAACCATATTAATATTATAAATAAAAATAAACCATTATCCATAACATAATAAAAAAATATGGACATTACAGTGATAATCCAACAATAGTAAAACATCGCATGTTATAATATAATATAAACTCTTAGTAATTTCATACAAAAAATAAATCTCACATAGGATGTCTTTGTGGGGAGATCATATACCAAACATCATCCAAAATATACAAAAAAAATGGATACATCTACAAAATATGATTTTATGTCTTTTTATTTCCCTTCTCCAACTATAGCTATATATATCACTAATTTATTATTCACAAGTCCTTTTTTCTTACTGGAATCCCTATTTATGAAGTTTTCACATTCATCAAGGTGTACATATAGGGTGTGATCAATATACTTACTAGTCCACCACCAATGTTTTTCTTATATAAATCCATTAATGTATGTGTGCATGTAGAGTGTGATATTAAAACATAGTAATACTAATCACAACAACCATTTAATCATGAGGTGTTAGGTACCCATATTAATGAATGATTGTACCTTTTTTAATACGTGTTGGAATATGAAAATAAACCTATGATCTAATCAAAATAAATGGGTGAATGATCTATGACCACTCATACTAATTGAAAAGGTAAAAGAAGTCATTATTGAACAACCAACTAAGGTGAACAATGTATCTTCATAACACAACTTAGGGTGAATGTGTTATCACCAAAATCAGTTGAAAATGGTGAACAATATACACCAAATCATTTCCCAAATATGAAAAATGTATCACTAACCAATACCTATGATGAACGATGTATCAACAAAAATTAATACAAAGACAATGATATATAACTAATATCTTACCCAAGGGGAATAATAAATCACCAACATAATAAACAAGGTGAAAAACATATCAATAAAAAAACTATTAAAGGTGAATGATGCATAACCATACTTATCAATATAGGCATAAAATTTACCATAAAGACCAATAACAAGGTAAATAACGTATCATTGATATAATTACCCATAGTGAATGATATATTACTCATTCCTTAATTGAGGTTAATGATATATCACTAATACATTAACTATACTGAATTATGTGTCATAAATATAATTCATAATGTGAAGGATACATCACTAATTATATAAAAAGTAAATATGATAAAATACCAACCTAATAAACATGGTTAAAGGTTTATTACCAACCATATACTAGGGTGGATGTTTTTTCACCAATATAATTAAAAATTGGAATGATATATCACCAAAATATAACAGGAAATGAGGATCTATATATCAATAACTCAATATAAATGGTGAATGATTTATCATAACAAAATAACCTAAGTTAATGAGTTATCACCATGTTTTAAAGGTTCAATATTTAATAAAACCACTTAACTCACAAGGGGTATGACATAACAATCAATATCCACCAAAGGTTCCATAATTCAATTAATTACCACTATCCTAACCCATATGTAATCATATTATCAATAAGAAATGCTTGATAATATCTCAAAATGATCACTAAAGTAAAACATAATCTTAGACACTCCTTTTGGGTTTAATTTTATAATTATAAAACCAAATTCCTAAGGTGACATATCCATTAGTGAGAATGTGTTCATAGCATAGAGTTTTAAGTACCTATCACAAGCTAGATGGTACATAGTCATCAATGAATAAGAAGTAGAACATGATTTTGTTCAAATTTTTGTTGTTACGTGCACCATCTTATACCTATATATCATATGACACATGAAACTCATATAAAATAATGTAAATAGATTGAAACGAACAATCTCATAGTTGTAGATTCCTCCTCATCAAATATCCTTGAGTGTTTTTACATCGAATATTTTATATCACTAATCTAAAGGAAAACTACTAAGATAGATATTTAATAAAGGAGTAAAAAAAATAATTTAATAGTAATCATGAATAGATGAGGGATAATGTTTTGTCTTACCTTTATTAATCCACTTATATGAATAGATTGTGAATTTGATCTTATATTACGATTTATCCTCTTTAAAAGAGAAAAAATCAGGCGAATGTGGAGGTACAATCATGCAACTACAAAGGGATGGGGTGAATTTTTTATACATTTTAAATAAATAAATTTAATTTTAATGTTTTAAAAAAATAAATATCCACTAGGTGTAACAACCAAGAGTTTTATATATGGAACACTCATAATGAATAACCATTTTTTTCGTATTTCCGAATATAGTATAGATTTAAACACATGCACCCCAATATAAAACAAAAAATACTTGGTTAATTTAAAAAACTCTTTTATAGGATAAATATACCCAATAAAAGTGAAATTAGTACAATGTTATAATAAACACAGATAAATAACTATAATAATAAAATTTGGATCATTTTTATCATAAAGAAATGTCACACTCATGAACAACACTATAAAAAAAAGAAACAAATAATTAGTAATGAAATAAAAATATTAAAAATGAAGAATATATATCCTTGGTAGGAATTTAATTAAATTATTAATGAAGGGAATATGAGGTATTTATATGAATTATAATATGATTTTTAGAATAGTAACTTAACCAATAGTAACATGACTGTTGGAATCATAATATGATTGTTAGAATAGTAACTTAACCAATAAAATTGTAAAATTAAAATTAAAAAAAATTATAAAGAAAAATTTGAGTAAATATAAATATTATAATATTATAAAATAATTATTTAAATTGTAAACTCAAAAAATCATAAGTATATTTTTGATAAAGAATATGTTTACATATTTTTTAAAAAACATAATTTTTATTGTAATAATTATAATTTAAAATGTTAGAAAAATACTTTCATAAATTTAATTTTATTTTTGGAATCAGATACTCATAATTATATAAGGGTTTATATTTAATAATTTTTTGAGAAACTTAAATTTTCAAGAGAATAGAAAAAAATACACTTTATTCAAATAACGCATGTTTTACAACCGAGTAATGATATAATAATGTCCTAATAAATCATAAATTAGATACATAGACTAAAAATAAATTTAATGGGACAAATGATTCATTTATGATAATAAACATAATTTCAAAACCCAATTCATAAATTCCAAATTCTAAAAATAAAATTTATTCAAAAAACATTTTATTGTTTCTTCTTTAATTTTTAACGAACTATTATTTTTTTGGTTTCATGGTCTAAAATTAATACTAATCTATAATTTTATTATAATATAATTAATAATTTCAAAAATACCCCCATTACAAGTCTAATATTGGAAATTATAATTTATTCAATATTTCAACCCAAAAAATACCCATCCCCTCAAGTATAAATACCTCATCTCCCTTCCTTGGAAAATAAATTTTCATTCCCTTCTCAAAGATCAAGATCTTACCAATATCCCTAGATATATCCACCTAGTACCATTAATGAAAATTTGTAGTTATAAAACTCTAATCCATTGAGGAGTTAATTTTTTATCAAAGGAGTGACTTCATAAACAAGGAAACCTCTTGTTTTTATTTCATCTCACTTTTCTCCTTTAATTTTTAAATTATCCCAATCAAATAAATACCTAATATTTTTATATAATTGAATTAGTATATTAACATGATATTAATGATAATAATATACTATAGATAGTTTATTTTCAATATAGCTATATGTTATATGTCTCCCTCCTCCACTTTTGATAGTGTTCTAATGATGGTTGGTTTAAAACCTACGAGGATGTTTTTAACTCTGAGTTCACCAATTTCATGGTTGGTAAGCCTAAATTATTTTTAACATACAAATATATAATTATATATATTTAAAATGTTATGAAATTAATTTTACTAATGTATTAACAATATTGAATCAAATTTATAAAATCCAAAAAAATGATAATATTTAAAATAAAAAAAACTTGGAACTATTATATATTCTTGAGAAATAGTCATAGGTAAATTAAAATGATTATAATAGATAAATAATTAAAATAAATTAATAAAATATACTTATAAATTATAATTTCAATAAGTTTAATTTTATTACATTCGAGGTGTAAAAGAGATGAAATAAATTGGGACCTAAGGTAATGGGGGCTTCTAAACCTGATTCTTTAATTTTGGTTTATCCCCTATTTTTTATTATTTGTTATAATAATTATAAACATTTTATAATTTCATTATATAAAATTTCATCTTTTTATTTCCTTAGTATATACTTGTTCCATGTTTTTTGTAATGATTTATAATACACCTTCATGGTTAATGATAAATTTTTTATTCTCAATGTCCTTATAGGACTCTTCGAGTGTTTCTTCATATATTTTAAACATACATGACATTATCCTTATTAATTTCACCCTTTAATAACCAAATTTATATGATCCATTCTTCTTATGTGGAACCCATGTATTTTATTAATTGATATATACTTTATGCTACAATTATAAAACCAATTTTTTCGCATGGGTTTATTTGATTCCCACGATTGAAAAATGTTTCCTTTATATATGTAATTATAGATTATGAAAATATAATGATGTGATGGGTGGGAATAAAATTATTTATCCCAATAATTCATTGGTTAATGATATATATCTCATATTATTATTTGTATTATTCATGAACATGATTCTTTACTAATAATTTATGAAGTGGTGATTTGTACACTTGTGTTATGCATGAAAATGATGCTAGAATTGTTCACAAATTATGATTTGGCTTTGACAATAATGTTATGGTGTTTCATTATTGTGTATGTTTCATGTTATATGTCTCTTTAAAATTTTCCCTTATTTTTATGATGATGGTCATTTTCCTATGACATGCTGATGATGATCATTCTCACCTATGTACTTTTTTGATTCATTTATCATATTCCTTTCCAATTATTCTACCCCTTACTATGATTTTAGATCTTAATTTCCTTGATGTATGTCCTCAATTTATTACATGTAATAAGTATAATATAGAATATAATGGTATGAATATGCTAAATTAATTAAATAATTTTAATGTTTTATATGTGATGATCTTCTATGAACCTAGTTTCCCCAAGATAATAAAATTTGTATTCTTAATTTTATCGTTATTTTGTTATTTATCTTAAGAATGATATACTAATATTGTAAAAAATATTAATATTTATGTAGTTGTAATGTAATTGTAGTTTAATTAATTGAGGAATTAGTTTACTAATAGATAACCTAGTCTAAAAACAGTGATCCGATATGTGAAGAATTTAGAAATAATTTAAATGAGTGAATAATTTATTTATTTATGATTTATTTACTTATTTTTTGTCTAGCCTTTACTCTTTTAGAAGCTGGTGGGGACTAATACAAATTAGGCCAATAACCCAAGCAACGAACTATGAAATTATTTTCAAAATTAAATTCCAAATTCAATGATAGGTGGAGTTAAAAACCTCTTGGTGGTACTGAACCACTAGTCCTGGGGTATGAATAATTACTTGAACCATGTAGAATGTACACCTTCACAAAATAAGTATCAATTAGCTGTATATTTCTTTATATGGAAAAATAATTACTATTTAGAGGATAGTATGATCCACTTGTTGTAGACCATTATGTAAAATCAATGGAAAATATATTTCTCATGATTGATTGTTCTAATAATGAAAAGGTGGCATAGATTTTCTATTGTTTAGAATGAGAATCTGACCAGTGGTGAACATTGAACAAGAATACATATCCAAATGATAAACTAGAAGCAATGGATTAGGAATGATTTAATATGTTTTTTTTAAAAAGAGTATTTACCTCAAACTCTTCTTAACAATATAGAGAGATAATTTGAAGAGCTTAATCAGGAGGAGAGTGAATATAGCGCAAAATGTGATGAAAATATCACAGAGATTTCAAGGTATGCCATGGGTTTTATTATCAAAAATGATATAAAAATAAATAGCTTCATTATTTGTTTAAAATCAAATCCTTTGAAATATCACGCTATCTGAGACTTTGTAAGTTATTAATAAGTGGTTCGATGTGACCTCAAAGTAGAGATAGAATTTGGAGAATGACACCATAGACATGAAAATAAGGAATGGAGGATGCAATTTCGATATGAAGGATCAAATGATAAATTAGGTAGGAATATCTAACTACCCTTGTGTCAAAGATGTAGAAAGAATTTCCATGGGAATAACCTCAAACGAATGAAGAGATTTTTCATATGTGGGAGGGAAGGGCATCAAGCTCATGAAATTTATAGAGACGTGAAGAATATGACCAATGTGATAGAGGAATGAAATAATTTATCAAATCCCCACCCATGGTCCAATGATTTTACTATAGATAAAATGGATAATATTAAAGATAGAACACCAAACCAAGGGTCTTAGAGGTAATCAATGTTAGAAACCACCCAATATAAGGGATCAAGGGAAAGCTTATGCCATCACCTATATTTAGGCGGAGACAGAAAATGAATTAGTGCATGTTACACATACTATTCACTCAATAATGATGAAATTTTTATTTCATCTAGGTTTTACACATTCTTATATACTGTTCATGTTTTCTTTAAACTATTGAATCCCTTCCTAGATACTTGTATGTAAATAAATCTGTAAATACACCTAGTAGTTTAAAAATTACAAAAAAAGTGTTAGAATCTTCCCAAGTTATCATTAGTGCGAATATTTTTCCATTGAATCTTATAATCTTTCCTTTAGTATAATTTTATGGTATACTAGGCATAGATTTGGCCTCATTATATGGATCACAAATAAAATACCATGAAAATGAAATGTGTTTCCATATCCAGAATCATACCACACTTTTATATAAATTCAAGGAATATTATGAATCTCATGTAGATAATCCATAAACCTTGTGGATGTTGATACACAATAATGAAAAATATATTAATAAAATGGTTTAATTAAAGGAATGAATAAACCTTGAGTACATTCTCATTATGAGGGAGTGTACTGAAGTATTTATTAAAAAAAATTTGCCTTACCCCAAATTGTGAGGTAGAGTTATTAATAAAAACATACTTAGATATATACCTATATCCAAGATCTCATAAAGTATTTACTTGATAGAACTATATGTGTTAAATAATAAACTATAAGAGCATTTGGTTAAAGAGTTCATAAATCCTATTAAATCACCTTTGGGTGAACCAATGCTCTTTGTCAAGAAAATGGATAGGTCAACGTGGTGGTGCATTAATTACCAATAGATCAATAATATCATCATAAAGAAAAAGTTTCTAATACCAAGGATTGATGACTTGTTTGATCAACATCTAGGATATCATTACTTCTTAAAACTAGATCTTTATTATTGATACCATTATCTTAAAGTAAAGAGATAATACATTTAAAATAAATCTTTCTATATTATATACAAACACAATGTGTTCTTAGTGTTTCCATTTAGACTTATAAATACCTAAAAAATATTTATATACTTGATGAATAAAGTATTTAGCGAATAATTTAATATATTTTGGGGGGTATTTAAAGATTAAATTAGCATATACTCTAGGATAAATAAATTTGATAAATAGAATATAAGGACTTTTATTGAAATATTAAGAAAGGATATATTTTATTATAAGTTTAAAATGTGTAAGTTCGGAATGTAGAAAGTCGCATTAATGGTGAATTTGATCACAAGTGAAAGAATTTTTTTGGATCTATTAAAGACAAAGGCAATTTATGATTGGATAAAACCCATGATCATCATATAAATCCATATTTTTCTTATATTATCTAGGTACTACCAATGAATTATGATAAAAACCTTATAATTATTAATCCCACTAACTAAGCTAACAAAAAAGTGTTAAAGTATGTATGGTTAGATAAATGTGATGAAATATTAATGGAGCTCAAAAAGTGGATAATCCCTGCACCTTTATTAATACTCCCCTCAAGTGTATAATTTCTTTTATATTTGTATATTCTTTAAATAAAGGATTAGGTTGTATATAAATTCAAAATAAAAAAGTTATAGACCATGCCTCATAAAAATTGAAGATAAATAAATTGATTTACTCGATGAATGATTTATATTTTGTCGTTATGATCTTTGCATACAATATTTAGAGACTCTAGAATTACAAAGAAAATTATGAAATATATGCTGAACATGTTAGTTTAAAGTTTATATTCAAACAAAAGGAGTTGAATATGAAACAAAGAAGATGGTTGGAGTTTATCAAGGACTATAATATTAAAATTAACGGCTATCCTAAAAAGTTGAATAAGGTGGTTGACTATCTTAGCAGAGATACCATGTTAGTCTATCCATGATAAAGATTAATAATGAACCTATCTTCACTAATATAAAAATGATATATTTTAAAGTCATAAATTAATGGAAGACATTATAACTTTCACAAATTATTTTCTAACTATCTACCAAAGAGAATATCATATAGTTATAAAAGTATAATATAGATCATTAAAAATGTTTAGATAAATAAAAAAATGTAATATTTTTGAATTCAACATCATCAATGAGGGATTCAATCAGTTTAGAATGAGGCCTTATGTTCCACCATCACCTGAGATTAAGAAATATCTATTAGATAATTCACATAACTCATCATTATCCATCCATATTGGTTGTTCCAAGTTGTACAAAGATCGTCAAAATCAATTTTGGGGGGAAGAAATGAAAAAGAATATTTTTGATTACTCCTAAATATGTGTTCAATGTTATAAAGTTAAATTATATTGTCATTAGTTCAACTTTATTATTCAAATATTACCCATACCAATATGGAAATAGGAAAACATCACCAGGGAATATTTCACTAGTATTTTAAAAACATCAAAAGAAGACAACACCATATAGGTTATGGTGGATCAACTCAACAATTCTAATCACTTCAATACTATTCAAGAATATTTCTCACTCGATAAACATTACAATATATAGAATAATGAAGTGATGATGCTACACAGGTAACCACTTCTGATAATTCATGACCGAGATCATAGGTTCACCACTATGTTTTGGAGGATTTATCAACATGCCTTGAATACTGGGTTAAACATTAGTATGAACAATCATCCCTATACTAATTTCCAATATAAATGGATTATTCAGACCCATGAAGACATATTGAGAGAATTTGTTATCAAATTTAATGGATCTTAGGATCAATATCTTCCATTGATTGAGTTATTTTACAATAATTACTTTTACTTAAGTATTCTGATGTCCCCATATAAATATCTATATGGAAATAGATGTAAAACTTATAAATTTTGTGATGAAGTTAGTGATTAGAAGATTTTTTGACCCAAATGTGTACAATAGATGAAATATAAGGTTTAAGACATTTAATAACACATTAATTATTCTCATATTTGATAGAAGATCTTTGATGGAAATTATTAAAGAGACTTAGAGTTTGAAGTTAGATAAAAAGTGTTCCTTCAAATATAACCCTGTAAGAGAGTCATCATATTTGTAAAGAAGTAAAATCTCAGCCCTTGGTACATTTTCCCTTTTTATATCCCTGATCACATAAGATTTTTGTCCTATCGACTAACACTTCCACCAAACCTAACCCATGTTCATGGTCTGTTACATGTATCTCTCTTAAGGACATAAAAACTTGATACCTTAAGTGTACAAAATATATAATTGGTACAACTAGATCAAAATCTATATTATAAGTAGAAACCAATGAAGATGTTGTTCCATAGAGACAATGTTATGCATAATAAGATAACTCAACTTATCAAAGTACTTTTGGTGAAACCAAAATTCCGAAGAGGAAACATGGAAGATAAGTATGTAATGAAAAAATATATCATAATCTATTCCCAATCGAGAATATGTATTTTAATTTTGAGAATGAAATTTATATCAGGGATGAATTTTATAAACCAAACTTTTATATATGGAATTTTACTTTTGAATAATAAATTGTATCATATTTTAGAATACAACATAGTATAAAACACATGAAACACATAATAAAACCAATAACATAGTATTTATTTTGAAAATTACATTTAAAAGATAAATACACCAAATACAAATGAAATTATTATACTTGGATAATAAACACACGCAAAATAACTCGAATAAGAAAATTTTTATCGTTTTGATCTCCTAGAAATATCATATTCACAAACAATATTATAAAAAATAGAAAAACATAGTAATGAAATTGAAATTTTAAAAATAAAGATTATAGAACCTTGTGTGGAATTTAAGGGAATAATGGAAAAAAGAAATAAATAGTATTTGAAGGAATTATAAAACAAATATAATTGTTGGAATATTAATATAACAATTAGAGTAGTAACCTGGTTGTGAGAATAATAATCTAAATGGTTGGATAATAAGTTAAAAATGAAATATTAAAATTAGAAGTAAATAATATTTACCTTGAATAAATTAAGTAAATATAAATATTATAATAATATAAAAAATAAATCAAACTAAAAACTCAATGAAATCAAAAGTATATTTTTGATAAAGCATATTTAAAATATTTTCTAAATTCCATAGATTTTTTATAATAATTAAAATTACCTAATTTAGAAAATAATTAACAAAAAATCAATGATTTTTTTGGAATCATCATGTCAAAATTTTCTAAGGGTGAATGTTTTATAATTGTTTGATGAAATTACTTGGAGATCTATTTTCCAATAAGATGGGATGTCTGAATCTGTGGTCACATAAAACTTTTTGTGAATTATTCTTAGTTAATTGAACCTCCTAGACTTATTCAAACTCATTCCACTAACTATTTTCTCTCAAAGCCTCACCCATATAATGTAGTTAATAAAGGTAAAAGAACGCAAGGATTTATAAGGTTGGGTATTAAGACATATTCTTTGATTTTATTGGCTATTATCCGTAATCAAGGGTTCTCAACTACTATAAAATATAGAATACAATTGTAAACATTTATCACACCATCACTAAGTATCAAAGTGTTTACAGTCTATAAGTCTCATAAAGATTATCTTTCCAAAATAGCATTAGACTTATCTCAATATTTTCACACTATTGTCACTGAGTCATACATTGATCTCATTGCATACCATGAGACAAACATATTTTATGGACTCCCAACATATATATGAAAGTATAAATTTAATGTTATTATGTGAATTATATATTTCATTCTACATAGGATGATTCTAGACCAATAATATAGGTCATTTTCAACTCAATAGATGCTTCTTTGAATTCGAGTAAGTCTTCAATTATTCTCTACAACTCAGTCACTTCTCATAGATCAACATGACAGAACTTCTGAATCTATTCACCTAAATGTATCTCTAAAATTTATATTTTATCTCTCAACCTAATATCAAAATTATGGTTGGATATTTATTATTTTTTTCTATAAAATTAATTTTATTTTACTTCTTATTTGAGGGTATACATTCTGTTAGATTATCAAAGATTTCACACACAACAACAATTTTCTTTTTTCATTTCTTCTCCTCAATAATATAAATAAAATATATTCATAAGTGTATATAATAATATAACCTTTAATTTTAAATGTTCTATAAATATAAATCATGTTGAAAAATTACCCACCTAGAAAATAACCATAACAAAATCATCACTATAGATTTACATGAATTCTCATGTACAACTTTTTCTTCTTAGGGATTATTCAAAATATTCACCTAATTAAATTCTCATCCTTTTGAAACATGGATGAATAAAATATAATTTTATTATTTTCTAATAATGGACTTATATTCTGATAATACTTCTACTAAAGTGATCTTTTCAATCTATATATTTTTACAAAGATCTACAACATACCATATATATGGAATGATACTCATTATTTTTTTTCCATATTCATGAAATATAAATTTTTTCTCATTTGTTAAATATTTAAAAAATTACAAAGATTAAATATTAGTCATTCACTAATAAAATAATAACCTTGGATAAAAAATATGGAGGCTATGATAAATATCATATCGAGGTTTCATGGTTCTTCATCTGAATTATTCTTGAAAACTAGATAATTACATTTTACTTAACAAAGAATACATGCAGTGGAACTCTCCTTTCGATATTAAAAAAAATAATATCAAATCATGGATCACACAAGCTTCATGATATTATAAAATCAATATAAAAACATCAACATCACCGAAAATAATCTCATCTTCCTTGGATTTGTAATCTAGAAAATCAAATTTTCATCTCGCTAAATATCGTCTATGTGTTGAAGTCTTATTATAAGGAAAAGATTTATTTGGGGGACTCCAGATTCTTATATTTGTGAAGCCTAATGATAGATACTTACACTCTTTATTCTTAATATATAAACTCCATCATCTCAAATCCTAAAATTTCATCAATGTCATATGATGGGCTCAAAGAATTATGGTGAAGTATTGTAATCCAGAATCATGTTATGGATAAAGTCTTATAAGAATTACTTATCTCAATACCCAATAAATATAAAATCCTTACATTAAACACCTATGTATTAAAATTTTAGTATAATATTATGATATGGATGAAAATATTTATACTCATTACTTATGCATTTTTCATTGTAAGCACTAAAATCAAGATTCATGTAGTAAGATTTAAAATGAATTCTGATTGCTTCTAGGGATTTCCTAATAACTCCAAATAATATGGTAAATTTTTCAAATGATTTATTGAATTATTATAATAATTAAAACCTTCTTACCAATAATTAAAAGGTGATACAACATATAAAATACATAAATAAGAGTATACCAATGAATATAGCTGCCAGATCATGTGCAACATTCTTTAATCAACCATGTTGCTTTTCTATTAACTTCATCCTTCATGAAGGAGATTTTAAAAACTATCATCATAGAATAAAACATTATTTTTACTCCCTTTATGGGTTTTACATTTTATCTAGCTTTAATATAGTCTTTGAAACATATTTATACATTTTATCCACATTCATAAAAGATTTCCAACCATGTGTTCATTATCCAACTTCTCTTTTGTTTAAAATGTTGAAGACATGGATTATTCACCTTATGAACTTTTCATATAAATTAGTATCACCACTTTTAATCTTATAATTTATTATATGATATTTATATCTTTCCAACCACATATTTATGTAGTAGAAACTCTTTTCTAATTTTATTTCCATCTTAAGAATAAACTTGAAATTTTCAATGGCATCTTATTTTCCATATATGGGGTTGATACTCTAATCTATCACCCATATCATCTAATTTCATCGGTGACATGAAATAAAATAATTTAAAAACATAACAAAATACTTTTTGGTATTTCAATCTCCCCCATTTTTTGAAAATTTTCAATATTCTAAATAAATTACTAAAGTAAATATAATTTTCTCCCCCTAATTGATAAAAAATACAATGTGGAATAAACATAAATAATTACCTTAATTTAAGTTTTATCACATCCAATTTAAGTGAAAATTATTCTCCTCGTAATCTTCTAGTAATGTTAGAGAAGGTAGGTGTCGAAAAACACTTAGAAATGATTCTTCAGTTAATCACTCTAGGTCTACTTAGGCAAACCCGATGTAGAAAACAAAACTTTACAACCTAGAAACCATGGTTATCCATTACAATTATCAATATAGTTCCAAATAATATTATCTAATTCTCAGGGGTTTTATAAAACATATTGTTAAAAATATATATGAACCTGCACCCATCCTAACTAATACATCAAAAGGTTATAGTAAAAGTAATTATGTTTCTACCTTTTTTTAGAAAAAAACTACCCTTGATAAAGATAAAAACTAAACACCATATCAAATAAAATATGTTTATTATCATACCATTCACATTAGAAATTATGGGGAAATTCAAATTCTAAAATTTAATTATATAATAAATCTTTAGCAGCTTCCACATCTTTAGTTATTCCCCCTCAAGAGAATACCCTAAAAATTTCATCAAATTTATCGAAATAATTAAATAACTTTAAAATAAATATGGGGAGATGTTTGACCTAATATAAAATCTTTATTATGATAAATAGGTTTGAGATATATTTACAAACCCATGACATTTACTTCCAGCTTTCTTCATGCTTACACCATTTTATTTACAAGACTATTCACCTTTGGACTACATGGTATAAATTACATCATCACTGTTCTTATTTGACGGAGTTTTCTTCTTATCTTGAAAAAATTGAGAACTTGTTTTTTAATCTTGTGAGAAAAATCCTATTAATTTGGATATGTGGTTAAAAAATCTTTGGGCATAATCTCATAATTTTCCTGGGGGTGAATTCCTTCCATTTAACATATATTTTAGTACATGAGGTCACTAGTTATTTCACCTTTTTATACAATAGTTATTATCTAATATGAATCCATTTAATACATCTAATAGTGATATGGAATTACTTTTTTCACCTTCTGCACACCTATTTATTATCTTTGACCTTTCCCTTTAAGTGAATATTCTAAAATTCTTCATAAGAAGTATCATTTTTTACTCCAATCAATTTATCTCTATTCTAATCTCTATATTTCTCTCTCATTTATTAAGATTGATGGATAATTTTAAATGGTACATGGTGTGACCTATATTACTATAATAGAATATCATATTTCGTATAGGTATAACATTATGATATCTTTCTTCATTACCTTATTGGGTGAATTTTATTTTATATACTTTGAACATAAGGTAGAAATACTTCCTCTCTTAACCTGAATCTTTGCCTACCTTGACTCTATATTCTTTAAAATATATTTTTAACAACTGATAGGATCCCACTAGAATAGATTATATATTTTAACACCTAAGTTTAATGTCTCATATAAATTCTTCAAATAATAAAATCTATTTATTTTTTGTCACATAGTTTTCTTTTTGTAATGTCTAGTACTTTGATGTTGTAGATTTTTTTATCTATTTTTCTTTTCACCCACTTAATTTAGGACTTATCTGACTTCCACATACTATAATATCATACTATTAATTAATAACCTAATTCCTAAATATCTATAAGCACCAATAACTTGTAATTAACCTCTTTCACTTCATGTTAGGTGAAATATATCTAGATATTCTCACTTGGAGACTTTGTCATATAAGCCCATTTTTTTGTCTCCCTTTGGGGTAAAATTATTCTTGTACATGCACACCTATACCCTTTCTACATTGGGGGTTACCCAATTTTTTTTAAAATTTTACATTTTTATGTATTTCAACTTTTTACATCCATTTTAGAAGAGAAATAATTAGTGAAAGAGTTTTTCTGTACAGTTTGTTACTTTATTCATTAAGATAGCTGTGGAGGCCTCTCCACATGATCTCAATACCTTTTATCTATTGGTGGAATCCATATTTTATATATGACTCACTTCCAAAAAAAAATTAAGTAGTAAATCCCTTCTAAAATGAACATGAAGGTCCATATTTTGCCTTTTCTAAATTTTTCAATTTGACTTCCTACTCATGGAACTTCATGTTGAGGTTATACTTCCCATCCTCTAATTATCTCCCACTTTCATACAAATCATTATTCATTTTCTGAATTTTTTCATATTGAATTTTCCTTGTTTTTTTATTGAATTATCGAACTCCATAACCATTTTTTACTTTACTTCTAGCTAAGTAGTCTTGATATCCCTGGGGACATTGTGAATATTTTCCAATTCATGAAATGCTTTAGTGATAAGAACCATAACCACTTCCTTCTCAACAAAAGTTATTTGAAAATTTTCATCACTCAAGGAATTTGTATCATTTCAAAGTATGATAGTTTATCCCTTATCTTTCATAATTTTTAAGATGGTTTTTAATATTCCAATCTATTTTTCCAAAGTATCCTCATTAGCATCAACTTATTTCTCCAGTTATGATTTCTCAAAAAATAGTTCCATAATAAAACTAAGTATATATATAGTAAATTCATTAGGAACATTCAAAAAATTAAATATAACAAAACATTAGAAGTCATAAAATATTTTTATCTATTCAAAATCTCCATAGATACTTGATTCATCAAAAGGATTTTTGTAAGAGATTTAATAGATGAGAACTTATAATTTTTTTAACTTCCATAAGTGGTTGGCCCATTTCTTTACCAATAAATTTTCATTTCTTATTTTTATCATTATTCAATATATTTTCAATTTTATTAATGGAAACTTCCAGCTCAACTTTATTATGTGTAGAGAAAAGTTTTTTGATCTAAGAATCTTTTTTATGTATCTCAAATCTATACATCATCTAATACTTTTTGGAGGGAACCTGAGATTTCTATGACACGAATTAAAATTTTTAGAAGATTAATGGACCATTTAGAAGGGATGGTTGAATCAGTGGTCACTTAAAAAACTTTTTTTCAATTATTCTTATTTAATTCAACTTAATAGAATTATTTATTCTCAATACAATTACTATTTTGTCTCATAGACTCACCCAGATAATGTAGTACAAATGGAATCAGAAAAAAAGTTTTTATAATGTTTTGTATAACGCCCCGACCCTAGAAGCCCAGAGTCGGTGCATTATTTTAGTACATTTCCATGATTACAAGGAATCAAGTCCCGAAAGACCGGTCAATTTATCATCCTTGGAAGTACAAGATACATTTATAAGGTTTACATTACATCATAAAATGGAAAACTGAAAAAAAAAAATTGTTTCCCTAGACAACACTAAGATCTCATAGACTATCCCTGAAGGTCAGTCATAATATACTTCTTCACATCCTGGGAAAAATAAAACATAAAATGGGGTGAGCTAAGATGCTTAGTAAGGATAACAATATAGTAGAAATTTTCATAAATAAGCATAAACATTTAGGGTAAGGTATAGAAATAAAACAAAATCCTTTTCAACATAAACTTCAAAATAATATGGAAAATTTAAATCAAAATAATTCCATTTACTTACTCACAAGGATATTCTACTAGTCTAGTAATCACATGCAATATCAATAGCCACTTTCATAATGATTGAATGCATAATGCCAGAATTTCATAACCACATAGTCCAGGACTTGTGCCAAGACTACAAATAAGATTTTTTCAAGGCCTTGTTCCAAGAAACTAGTTTGTCTCTTCATACATACTGATGCATCGAGGATTTATAACAGGCTTCACCCGTCACTTACTAAGTCCAATGTATTCCTCATATGAAAAGTTTTAAACATAACATAAACATTCGTATTAAAACTAGCATAAAAAATTTCAACACATTATCCACAAACCATGAATGGTATAAAAATAACACATCCACAGTCAAACATATCACAAAACCTTCAATGAAATATGGTAGATTCGTATCATAATAAATCAAATTCTAAAAATTTTAAAATTCATCAAAGGATTTTCATATAGATGAAAATGATTTGTTAAAATTTTTGAGAGAAATATCTATTTTCATGAAAACAATTAAAATTCACATAATTTAGAAAGGAATACATTTAAATACATTTTTGAATAAAAGTTTCCCATACTACTTTGAAACTTTTGAAAGTAATTAACATTATAAAAACATTCATGTCCATATAGATAAATCCTTAAAAACCATTTTGAAAACATGGACATTAATGAGAATGATTTAGAGGAATAAATATTTAAAAAATTTAAAATGATTTTTTAGTAATATTTACCTTAAAATAATCCATTTTAAAACTCTTTCATGAAACATGGACATGGATAATAAATATTCCCCATTAGATACTTACGTAAAAACTACCTCAGAAAATAAAGAGATTGTGAAATTAACCCTTACCTTGTATGTTTCCTTGGTCGAGGGTAGGTCATCCTCCTATATAACGGTGAAATAATTTTTATTAAATTATACAAGAATAATATATATTAATATGATATCATATGTGATTTTTTAACATTTCTTTGTTAATAATATCTTAGTATTATCGTCGTTTCGTGTGCTAATTGATTCATTTTACTTTATATGATTTGTTACTTAAATAATATTTTTTATGGATAGGATGTATCTTATTCATATTCAGATTGATATTAATTCTTTAAACAATATTTTTAATCATCTAATAAAAATTATTCTTGAATGGATACGATGGGGAATGAATCTCATCGCGTTCATGGAGAATGTAATCTATACGTATGCACGACCGACAATATCATTATTTTAATATTAAAATAATATATAATTGGATGTTATATCATATATAAATAATAATAATAATTTTATATTTATTATTTACATTAATTAAACATCATTATTATACCCATTTAAAAAATAATGTAGTGAAACAAATTACACCATGACATGGAGATGGTAAGTCGTACGTACACATGTATGGTGACATGTCATTCAAAAGATGGATAGAATAATGAATATGGTTGTACCATATTTATAATAACATCACAGTATATAGAATATACTGGAGTTATTATTTTATAATGGAAACAACAAAGGGAGATGAAGTGGAAGAAGAAAGGAACTTGACAGAGGTGATGAAATATTTACCTCTTCTTTGGGTTCTTCTTTTTGATTTGATCAAAATGGCTCCTTAGGTTGGATTTATGACTAAATTAATTCCCCTAGGATGAAGAGAGGACAGTTGAGAGGGTATTTGGGCAGGGTAGGTCTAAGCCAAATGTCTTTGAAGATGTGAATTAGAGAGAAGGAGGGGTGCCCTTTTATAAGAGGGGTGAGGGGAACCATAGGAAAAGCTAGAAATTTTTTTTATAATAAAATCATTTTTGTTTTATAAAGGATAAAAGTATATTTTTAAATGATAAGGTCGGGATGGGTTGAAAACCACTAAACAAATATGTTTTAGATAGTTTTGGGTCACTATAATAACCTTATATTTTTGTTTTAACTCTTAGTTAAATAGTTTGACATTTACCATGTCTCTTTGTATTTTAATATTACATGGTTGATAAACATACTATATACTTCCAAGAGAACCCCAAGTGGTTCATTAATTAAAAAAAATCCTTATATAATTCTTTTGGCTGAACCTTATATTTTTAGGAACATAATATCAATTAATAATATAATATTAGTTTTAAAAACTCTTGTATGTCAATTTTGACACTATTTGGTATTTTTTTGTAAATTTATAACAGAATTATTACTTCAAAAAAATTAATCTAACCAACCCTAATATGTCATATTAACCTAGAAAATTATTTTAATTCATAAAAAGTATCAAATTAGAATTATTTTGATATTTATAATATCAATTATTTTAATATTTCATTAACTAGGTAATTACTACATTATCATTGTGTCATAAATAAATTTAATTATATAATGTCTAAAAATTATAAATAAAATAACATTATTTAGGAAATATTTTCATCTTTCTAATGAATATTTATAGTCGAATTTATCTTATGTGTAACCTTATATTAAAAATGGTTTAGTTATTAATCTTTGAATTTAACACTTTTAACTCCTCATTGAATTAAATAATAATAAATGTCCTAATCTAATCCAGGTGGACCTAAAGGATAATATTTTATTCCTAAGGTTGTTTTTGGTCGAATTACACTTATCCAATAGAATTAGGAAATGTGTTATGGTAATAATAATATCATTTTTACCCTTAATTACCCTATTTACTTTTAACCGTGGTAAATAAAAGTAAAAAGTCATTATTCACCAAAAATTATTTTTATATTATTGATCGATGTTATACTACTTGATATTAACTGTGTCTCTCAAATTTTCTAAATTCAACTCACAGAAGTAGTAAAATTATGTTTTATGTAAATTTGGAAATACTCCTAGGAGGTGGGTAAAAGATGGTGAAAAGTTCAATAAAATTTAATATATCTAATATTATTAAAAAATGACTCCAATGAATAAAATTGAACATATATAGGTATTATATATCTATTTTCACCTAAAATAAATTTAAATAAAATAATTAATTATTTAAATAAAAATTCAGTTTTAAACTATAACTTAGTGTTTTTCACTATTCATCAAAAATTGAATGTTTTCAGAAAAATACCAAATATTTACCATAAGATAATTTTGATATTCCGAATTCAAAAATGAATTATATTTTACCAATTTAAAAACATAGAATTTTAATTAATTAATTTAAAATTTATTCCTGCTGTCAAAACCAAAAAGCGTATTTTTAAGAAATAATAACTATCAAAAGATTGACACATGTTTATATCCAATTTCAAAGTGAAATTACATAGAATGACCATCATTGGATTAAATGGTAAAAATATAATTCAATTATAATTATAAACCATTAAAATTTATAATTTAGCACTATAAATTATTTTGATTAAAAAATTTGTTTTCAGTTAAAATATAGTATTTTCACTATTCACCCAAATATGAAAGTTATCAGAAAAACACAAAAAATTTATTGAAACTAAATTCATATTTCTCGATTATGAAGAATAAGTTTATTTTGTCAAATTTAATATATAAAAGTTTCAAATATTGGATTTTAAAATGGTTCACCATTAAAAGGTGGTAAAATTGAATTTTTTGAAAAATACTAATTTTATATGAAAAAATGAATATGTTCTTAAATTATGTCTAAGAAAATCATAATATGGATTCTAAAATTATAAGGATTATATAAAGATTAAAATTCAATTAAGACTATTAATAACTGCTTTTGAACGGCTAGTTTGGTAAGTCGTGGTGTGCCTGAACTCAGTGTTACGTGTAGTTCAAGTTATTGAATTACATTGAAAAAATAACATACTATGAAATTTTAGGGTGTTACATTATTCCCTCCTTCAATAAATTGCGTCCTCGCAATTTGAAATTGATCTTCGAAAATAGAAGGTTGGAAATAGGAAATACCTTGGTGGTAAAACCCACATCGGAAATTGGGTTAATAAAATTTAGTCTTAATAAGAGGAAAATGGGAATGAAAAAGTCACCACCAAATTATGATCTCGATTATAATAACATTGGTGGAAATTAGAGACACATAATTGGAGGAAAATGTAAATATTTTTAGGGATTGATTGATTTTATCAATCACAATCAATTATAGAATTGAGGGCCTCAAAGTCATAAATCTATGATTATTTAAAATATCATCGGTTCAACAAAACATAAGGTATTAGGATAACACATTTTTAGTTTTAATATCCCTTAACTAAAGTTTAAGAATTAATTTCTTCATAGAATAAGAGATTAAAAAAATATATACATGACAAGTACAGTTCCATCCTTTAACTAATTTCTACCACGAACTTATATTTCACTTTAAAAGATAATAGAACTTAAAAAAAATATTCTATTTATCTTATTCATATAGGGTTAAAAGAAAAATGAATTTATAATTCATCTACCAGTCCTTTTAAGAAAAATTAAATTATTCAATCCAGAACAGCATGTGGGTCAGTGGTAGATGATACACCCTTGTCGCCCTTCGGTTGCGGGTTCAATTCTCATGGCCTTGTCGGACGAGACAGGTTGCCGCCCGACCTCTAGGTTGTCCTTTTTATGGCAATCCAAAAATAATCTCAGACTAGAATTATCCAAAATAATTTTTTCCAAACTCACAGTCAAAAATTTATAAGGAAAACACAATGAAGATCCTTTTTCCAGGTAATAACATGTGAACACTTTCATCCTGTATTCTTTTAAAACACTGCAAAATCATGAATTACCATAAAACCTTATTGATTAAATTCATGCTCCCATATTCCTTATAAAATACTGGATATAATCCTTTTATCCAAAAAAGTTGTAAACTCCGACAATGATGGAATATACAAATCATTAATTAGCTTCATGGTAGTCAAGAATATCCAACATAATTTATCCAAATCAATCATGTATTATTCCAAAAATTACTACCTCGGTATCAGAAACATATTATGGTTTATCATTCTCTCAACCATATATTTTTCAAAAATTTATCCTCCTATTGAGTCACTTTTCTTGGTTCCACAAAATCTCAAGTCCTTAATGAAATAGTACTGCATTACAATCCTTATATACTCTATAATTCTTATAACATGTACATCATTAATAAAATACTCAAATGACACAATATTTTAATAACAACGTAATAAATCTAATCATTCCTCTTCATCTTCAGCAGTATCATAACATTATTATTATCCAATAGCAGCATTTTGGTATTCTCTGATGATTTGGACATTGATTCGCGTAGTGTCCCAACTCCTTGCAGATGAATCATTGTACATTTGAAACTTGTTTCTTTCCCTTGCAATCACGTACTGGGTTTCCTTTTTCTCCACAATTATAACAAACTCCCATTCCCTTCAAGCATTTACCAAGGTCATTTTTTCCACACTTATCATATATGGGAAAATCCTTCTTTTCCCTCTTCCATTTATCCATCTTTCTCTGTTCCAACCTTTTTCTTCTCTTTCTTCCCTTAAAATCTATAGAACTCATAGAATTATTTACTTATCTTATTAACACATGATACTTTTTCTTCATATGTTGAGAATACATGGGAGACTATTTCCCTTCTAAATGTTGTCTTAACACCGTGAATAATATGATTATTCTTACTCTTTGAATCATACCTATTGCTGGAGTTCACATTCCTTCTACTGGGCGCCATTTCTATACAATGGCATACAATATGTCAGTTTATGAATTAAAATGAATAATTCCAAACTTGTAAAATACCTAACGTAAATTGAATAGTTTATGGATATAATACACAATCATAAAAATATTTTATTTTCGGAGGTATATACTTGTAAATCCTTCAGAATGATTTGTAAAGAAAATGCGAATTATCTTAAGCATATCCTCCAGGAGTGTCATAACCAAGAGTGCAGCAAGGCCTGTTGTCATGCACCAGTTCTCGTTTAAGTCTAGCTTAAAGCGATGTTTTTGGGTTATACCCCTAGGTACATCTGTTCCAGAGCTGCCTCTACCTGCTCGTATCCAGACAATGATGTATTGCTTGGAAAACTCACAAAATCTCTACAATACAAAAATTATATGAAGTTATTCTATATTAATCCTCAAAATCTATCTTAGGGTAGCGTGCTCTAATCATAGTTTATCTAAATATAGTTTCCAAGGTTATTGCTAAATTTTATCTGATACCAACTGTAACACCCCAACCTTAGAAGCCCAGATTCGTTGCATTATTTTAATAAATTGGCATGATTACAAAGAATCAAGTCCCTAAAGACCAATAATTTTAGCATCCTTGGATGTACTAGATACATTCATAAGGTTTACATTACATCATAAAATGGAAAACTAAAAGAACATTGTTTCCATAAAAAACACTGATATCCCATAGACTATCCTTGCAGGTCAGTCATAATATACTTCTTCGTATCCTGGGAAAAATAAAACATAAAAAGTGGTGAGCGCAGATGCTCAGTAAGGATAACAATACAGCGGAAACTTTCATAAATAAACATAAAAATTTAAGGCAATATATAGAACTAAAACAAAATAATTTTAAACATAAACTTCATCATAATATGGAAAATATAAATCAAAATAATGTCATTTACTTACTCACATAGATATTCTACTAGTCTAATAATCACATGAAATATCAATAGACACTTTCATAATGATAGAGTGCATAATTCCAGACATTCATAACTAAATAGTCAAGGCCTTGTGCCAAGACTACAAATAAGATTTTTTCAAGGCCTTGTGCCTAGACACTTTCTTTTCTCATGAGACCTACCGATGCATCGAGGAGCTATAGCGGGCTCCACCCGTCACTTACTAAGTCCAATGGATTCCTCATATGAAAATGTTTAAACATAACATAAAAATTCGTATTAAAAATAGAATTTGAAATGTCAATAATTTATCGATAAACCAGGAATGGTATAAAAATAACACATCCACAGTCAAACATATCACAAAACCTTCAATGCAATATGGAAGATTTGTATCATAATAAATCAACTTCAAACAAGTTTAAAATCCATCAAAGGATGTTGACATATATGAAAATTATTTGTAAAACTCTTTGAGAGAAATATCCCTTTTTTATGAAAACATTTAAAAGTCACACAATTTATAAAGGAAGTAATTTAAAGACATTTTTGAATCAAAGTGTCTCATACCACTTTGAAACTTTTGAAAGTAATTAACATTTTAAAAACATTCTTGTCCATATAGATAAATCCTTAAAAACCATTTTAAAAACATGGACATTAATGAGAATGATTTAGAGGAATAAATATTTTAAACATTTAAAATTATGTTTTAGTAAAAAGTACCTTAAAATAATCCCTTTGAAAACTCTTTCATGAAATATGTACATGGATAATAAATATATCCTAGTAGATACTTATGCAAAAAAAACCTCATATAATATAGAGATTATGAAATTAACTGTTACCTTGTACATTTCCCTGGTCGAGGGTAGGTTAACCTCTTGTATAATGGTGAAATAATTGTTATAAAATTCTTCAAGAATCATATATATTAATATGATATCATATATTATCTTTTAACATTGCTTTGTTAATAATATCATAGTATTATCGTCATTTTAGGTGTTAGCTGATTCGTTTTCCTTTATATGATTTGTTACGTAAGTAATATTTGTTATGGATAAGATGTATCTTATTCATATTAAGAATTATATTAATTCTTTAAATATTCTTTTTAATCATCTAATGAAAATTAGTCTTGAATGGATACAATGAAAAATGAATCTCATTGCGTTCGTGGAGACGGTAATCCGTACGTACGCACAAGCGATAATATCATTCTTTTGATATTAAAATAATATATAATTGGATGTTATATAAAATATACAGAATAATTATCATGTTATATTTATTATTTACATCAATTACACATCATTATTATGCCCATACGAATAATAATGTAGTGAATAACAATTACACCACGACATGGAGACGGTAAGCCATACGTACGCACGTATGGTGACATGTCATTCAAATGATGGGTAGAATAATGAACATGGTTTTAGGATATTTATAATAACATCATAGTACATATAAGATACTGGATTTATTATTTTATAATGGAAACAACAAAGATAGAGGAAGTGAAAGAAGAAAGGAACTTGAAAGATGTGATGAAATATTTACCTCTTCTTCGGGTTTTTCCTTTTTATTTGATCAAAGGGGATCCTTTGGTTGGATTTATGAATAAAGTTAGGCCTATAGGATGAAGTTAGGACAGTTTAGAGGGTATTTAGTCAGGTTTTGACCGAGCCAAATGGCTTTGAAGATGTGAATTAGAGAGAAGGAGGAGTTCCCTTTTATAAGAGGGGTGAGGGGCACCTTAGGAAAAGCTAGAAATATTATTTTATAATAAAATTATTTTCGGTTTCTAATGGCTCAAAAGTATATTATTTAAAGGATATGGTGGGGATAGGTCGAAACCACTCAAACAATAGGTTTTTGATAGGTTTGGGTAACTATATTAACCTTATCTTTTAGACTTAACTCTTAGTTCAATAGTTTGACATTTACCATGTCTCTTTGTATTTTAATATTATATGGTTAATAAACTTACTATATACTTTAATGAGAACCCCAAGTGGTTCATTGATGACACACCTATAATTATATAAGTCTTTTGGCTGAACAATAGATTTTTAGGAATAGAATATCAATTAATAATATAATATTTGTTTTAAAAACTATTTTATGTCAATTTTGACACTATTTGGTATTTTGTTTTTTCTAAATTCATAACAGCATTATTACTTCGAAATCAATTCATCTAACCAACCATAATATGTCATATTAACCTATAAAATTAGTGTAATTCATAAAAAGTTTCAAATTAAATTTATTTGTATATTTATAATATCAATTATTTTAATATTTCAATAATTAGGTAATTACTGCATCATCATTGTGTAATTCATAAATTTAATTATTTAATGTCTAAAAATTATAAATAAAATAAAATTATGTATAAAATCATATTATATTTATAATGAATATTTATAGTCAAATTTATCTTATGTGTAACCCTATATTAAAAATGGTTTAGTTATTAAACATTGAATTTAACACTTTTAACTCATCTTTGAATTAAATAATAATAAATGTCACAATCTAATACAAGTGGACCTAAAGGAAAATATTTTATTCCTAAGTTTGTTTTTGGTCGAATTATACTTATCCAATATAATTAAAACATGTGTTCGGGTAATAATAATATCATTTTTACCCTTAATTACCCTATTTACTTTTAACCGTCATAAATAAAAGTAAAAAGTCACTATTAACCCAAAAATATGTTTATCTTATTAAACCAAATTTAAATCCTTGATATTAACCGTGTCTCTCAGATTTTCAAAATTCAACTCATCGAAGCGGTAAAATTATGTTTTATCTAAATTTTCAAATACTCCTTTGAGGTGTGTAAAAGACGGTGAAAAATTCAATAAAATTTTATATATCTAATATTATTACAAAATGAAACCAATGAATTAAATTGAACATATATATTTATTATGTATCTATTTTTACCTAAAATAAATTTAACTAAAATAATTAATTAGTCAAATAAATATTCTATTTTAAACTATAACTTAGTGTTTTTCACTATTCATCAAAAATTGAACGTTTTCAGAAAAATACCAAAACATTAACCTAAGATAATTTTGATATTATGAATTCAAAAATTAATTCTATTTTACCTATTTCTAAACATAGAATTTTCATTAATTAATTTAAAATTAATTCCCATTGTCAAAACCGAAAAGCGTGTTTTTAAGAAATAATAACTATCAAAAGATTGACATATGTTTATATCCAATTTCAAAGTAAAATTACTTACAATCAATATCATTAGATTAAATGGTAAAAATATAATCTAATTATACTTAAAAACCATTAAAATTTATAATTCAACAATATAAATTATTTTGATTAAAAAAGTTGTTTTTAGTTAAAATATAATATTTTTCACTATTTACCCAAATATGAAAGTTATCAGAAAAACACCAAAAATTTATTGAAACTAAATTATTATGTCTTGATTCTAAAGAAGAAGTTTATTTTTTCAAATTGAATATGTAAAATTTTCAAATATTGGATTAAAAAGGGTTCTCCATTAAAAGGCGGTAAATTTGAATTTTTTTAAAAATAATTATTTTATATGAAAAAATGAATTTGTTCTTACATTATTTCTAAGAAACTAATAATATGGATTCTCAAATTATAGGGATTATATAAATTTAAAAATTTAGTAAATACTATTCATAACTGCTTTTGAACAGCTAGTTTGGTAAGTCATCGTGTGCTTGAACTTAGTGTTGTGTGTAGTGAAAGTTATTGAATTACTTTGAAGAAATAGCGTACTACAAAATCTTGGGGTGTTACATTTGGTACTAAGGAATAATAATTTCTTTGATTTTTTATTTTCTAAAATAATTAATTCTCTATCATAATTAACTTTAGATTATAATGAGTGGTTTATCTCACCTAAAAACATAGTGTTACCATGTTTTCAATTCTTGAGTCTCATAGGGATTATCTTGGTAGAATTGAACTAGAATTATCTGAGTAGATTTATATGGTTATCACTGAGTCACATGGTGATCTCCCTACATACCCCAAGTCACACAAATTCTTTGGAGTCCATCTAGGTATATTAAATAATCCAATTGAAGAGTATATCTCCAAATCTACAGAGAATTTTTTTGTACCAATTTGATATATCTTATTTAACTCAATATTAGACTATTTCAATATTAGTGGGTCTTTAAGAAATATTTGAAACTCTGTAACTACCCAAAACTATAATATACAAAAAATGAATATGTTCACTTGGATTTATCTCTGAAATTTACTTCAGATCTCTAAACATAATATTAGAATGATGGTTCGATCCTTATTATTCTTTATTATAACATGAAGTGGATTCTAATTCTTATTTGAGATATTAAATACTATCAGATACTCAAAAATTAGATACATGATAAGTAACAAAATTGGTGATTGTTTTTTTTTACTTTTCATTGCCTAATTAGTGTAAAAAAATCATATTAATTAGTGGCCATAATAATTACACCATTCATTTTCAATGTCCCATCAATAGAATACATGTTGAAAAAATAATCCTCCTAGAAAAAAACCCATTAATATAATACCTATTACTGGTTTACATGAAATCACACCACCATTTTTCATCTCAAGATGTATTCTAAAAATAACCCTCATTAAATGATTCCCCTTTTGAAACATGGCTAAACAATTTTTTTTATTATCCTCTAGGTAAAGATTCATATTCTTAAAATATATCTACAAAAATATTTTTTAAATCATTATATATATTCAATGATATTTGACATATAATATACATGATGTGTAAATAATTTCTTCTTTTCTGAATTTTCTAAATCTAGAAATATTGTAATTTCTTAAGTCTTGGGAAAATTACTAGAAATAAATCTCAGTTACTCATGAACACTCAGAAAACCTTGAATAAAAAATATGCAGGATATATTAAATAGTAGTTTGATGTTATATGGTTCTTCATATTTATTATTCTTGGAAGATTGATAATTCTATGTTCATCATTAAAAAATTCATGCATTGGAAATATCCTTTAAATATTACTCAAAATAATCTCAGATCATCACTTACACAAGATACATCGTATTATGAACTCAAAATCACATCATCAACATCATTATAAAGAGAATTAACACCTAGAGATTTTAGAAAACAATACTATATTTGATAACATATTCGAAACGTGACACCAAGCTTAAACGACATGAGAAATATATATCTTTTATAATATATCCATTAAATTGGCAGGTATGAGTAGTATTACAGACCATAGAGAACATATATATATATTTATATGTATTTATATATATATTTTCTAATCAATATCATGTATTGATAAATTCTTTGTAAATAATCCATCAATATTTATTAAAGTAATTTTACTCTTTGATAATATGTTTTCTTCAAAAATGATTTTAAGTATATTAGTGATAAAATATTATATTAATTTTTAAAAAAATTAGAAACATATTTAAAAAAAAGAATTTAATTTTTTAACTAATCATATAAAAGTTAATTTATTGGGAAAATTTGATATTTTTTAGAAAATATTGATTTTTCAGTGAACATTTAAAATACATATTTTTGTAAAAATATATTTTATCTTCAATAATTTTAGTAATTTAAAATTTCCATCATGTTTTGAATATTATTTCAAGTAACATAAGTATTATATAGTTCTATTTAACCAACTTAATTATATTTGAATTGTCTTTATATTGTATTTTATTATTTGTTTTCTTTTGGGTTTAAAAATGCTATTTTTCTGAAAACTATTTTAAAGTGAATAATGTTTATATTTATTAATTAATTAATCATATCCCTAATTAAAAATTATTTAAATGAAATTTATATATTATATATCAGTAGAAATTAATTTAAATTTATATAATGATTATTACAAGTCATAGAGTTAATATAAAATCATTATTTCCATAAAAAAACACTTCTTAAAAATATTCTTTTCATCGCATATACAGTTATAATTTTAAATAAAGTTTTAATATTATATAAATTTAATTTTTTTAAATGGATTAAATATTTGTTATAATCATAATTTATATTATATAATAAGTTCAACTTAATTTTCGACCAGTAGTAATATTGAAATTGTAAGAACAAATTACCAAGGTTAAGGTGAAGACGGGTTTACCTAGTGTTAAACTGAAAATATAAGGGCTAAAATTACCTAAAAACTTTGTAAAACATATATTGCATATACATATTACAACCATATAGTTTATAATGATCTATAATTTTCATTTTATTTCCTTATTTCATGTGAAAAAAATGTGTATGTCTCTTTATTTTCAAAAATTACTAGTGTGCCACTAACCTCACTTATAAAAGGCCACCCCCTCTCCTCTCCTCTTCACACATTCAAATCCATTTGTATTATAAAATACCTACAAAAATAACTTACTATTTTATCTCACCATTTCCCAGATCCCTTATTTTTTTATAAATACATCTTAATAATGATTTTGGTGCTTACCTAAGGAAGTTTTCCAAAGAAGAGGTATTGTGCTTAACTGAGAATTTTATTTCATTTCTTCCTCCACCTCCTTAATATAGTATTCAATTATTATATAATAAACCTATTATATCACTTATATTTTTATATTATTATTTAAGTTTCATATCCTAAATCTATCACCTCTTCTATCAAATGGGATACAAAATCATCATTCGTGGGTACGGTGGACTACCCCTCGCAAACTGTTTCCATTTGTCTTCTACCAATTTATCTCAAAGATTTTTATAATGATGGATTTAAAGTATATATTTTATATTTTTAACATTTTTATACTTATTTAGTTATAATATCACATATAAATTGTTACTTTCCATTTTTTGAGCATATGATAATGTCACTCTTGTGTACGACGGAGTACCGCCTTGCGAAATGATGTGTTTATTTTTTTCACTAATGCATCACATAGAAGGTAATAGGGATAATTTTAAGAATATTTGTGATATAAATGACTTAATTGGGATATTAATTACATATTTATTTTTCTATAAAGGTAACATATAAATTTATTTCATACATTGAAAAGTGATAACAGTGTTCGTGCATATGTGTGGACTACTGCCTCCACGAAGCGATGTGACTCTTTTTTATCTCTAAATAACATGGATGATATATATAAGTATATTTAAAGAAATAATATAATATTTATGATTTTATTATAATTATTTAAAGATAAAATATTACATACCATCCTTTTATAATGATCCTTAAAAAATGGAAACGTTACTCATGCGTACGTGTGACCTACTATCTTCATGATCGTACCATACTTTTTTTTCAAAATAACATTTCATGATTGGTATTAAATATATAATTTATGTATCAATAAGATAATTATTTCAGGAGAATTATTATATAGATTTTCAATAATGACAAATTTACTTATACTCAACCCACTATAGTCAATTTTGACATATAAGATGTATACCATCAAAACTTCCAATGTAAACTCCATAAGAAAGTAAATAATTAACATAAGTTTGTTAATTAAGAAGATATTGATTGAACACGATGATTAAAAAATTAGGTAATGTAATTTTTCTCAATTGCATTTTGTTAAGGCATATTTTTATATTATGCACCTATATTATTTTAAGAGATTATATACAACCCCTTTGACATGTTATATCATAGATCTCTATATTATCATGATATTTAATGTTTTTTTATTTTATCATTTCATGAAGATTATGAATCAAAATTTTCTAAATTGGTAAGAGACTTTTCTTTAAAAAAATACTCTTTTAACTTCTTCCTTCCAAACTATCATTTTTATTCTCTGACCATGTTTTTTTAAAGTGATTTAATTATATTTACAATAAAGTTTTATAAACAGATTTTTTTTGTATATTTCAAAGGATTTCAAAAAAAAAATTTAGTATTTTTTTAAATTTATTTACAAAAGAAAAAATTAATGTTTTATTTTAACATATATGGTGACAATGAATTTTTCTACCACCATCCCTATTATTTTATATTTGTATTCATTTTTTTTCAAATAAAAACCCATATTTTTTTCTAGGTATTTTGGTATTGAAAATGGATTTTTAAAGAAAATGGTATTTTTGTATTGAAAAGGGGTTTATAAAGGAAAAGGTTATTTTGATATGATAATTTATTTGCATATGTGTTTAAAATATTTTTTTGAATGTTTTTTGAAGAAAAAGTGAAATCATAAAGTGTTATATTCATGATATAGTGCATAATATTTGTATGGAACATGATATATCCCAATACAGCTTATACGAAGGGTTGAATCCCATTATAACTCATGGGTTTGATAGATATAGCATATACAAAGGCTTGACCCTCATTATTTCTCACATGTGAGCCTAATATAGCTTATATTAAGGGTGAGACTCATTATTTATCTCCATTTCATTTGGTAATGATTATGTTATCTAAATAATTATATTGGAATTTAGTCATATGGTTATTCTAATTAAAAGGGTTTTCAAAGGGTTTTATGAATATGTTGCTCTAGGTAATAAAAAAGGGTTTTAATTTTATTTCAATGTCTTTTAAAGTCTTTATTTGAGGAAAAATATCATGAATTTTTCATGTGAAAATGTTTTATTTTATACACTCAAATAAATGTTAATATAAAGGTAAAAATTAAATGGGTTTTAATTTTTTTACTGGACTAAGGGTTTTCCTCTTTTTTTGTCCCTTACTGATTTTTTTTGTCAAATGATGTTTTTAAAATGATTTTCACAGGATTTAAAATGGGTAAGTAAAAAAGAAGAAGTCAAGTTAAAATTTGTAATGATTTTCATGAAAATAAGTAGTGTGTTATTTTTAAAATTATATATTATTGTAAAAATGGATACTGATTGGAAGTGTCCACTTAGTAGTATATGGTTTTGTTATGTATGATTTATGACTGAATTCTCTAAAACTATAAACTTTAAAATATAATAAAAGTGAAAAAGGTTAATTATTTAATAAAAATCAAGTTTATTTTATGTATAATGAATTTTTCTTATAGTTGATATCAAAGGTTGGTTTAGATAACATAAGATGTTAGGATGTTTTTAATATCATGCACTTGATTTTTTTTAATATATGGTTAATTTGAAATAATATAGCATTTTATGATTACCGTGTTGATTCTTATAAACTATGTTTTTTAGAATGGTTTTATATAGGGGAATAAAGGGAAGTTATAGTGGGATAACACCAAGTGGAAAATATCCTTAAAAATGAGTATCTTGAGATGATTAGAACTGCAATAGAACAATTTCTTTTCATTAATGGATCATTAGAAACAAGATATAAAAGGGTGTGGTATCTACGGTAGGAATTAGTCTAATCGGCCATAAATGAACTTGATTATAGTATTGCATTTCATGAGAAAACACCCCCCATAATTCAGTGTATCGTCTTACCTATTTGTATCAAAAGGATGAATTATTACCTTGGATAAGATATTTGATGTCATGGGGCATTCAGAATATCAAAAGGAATCCTTTTCCATTTATCATTTGAAGGTCAAGATAATTAGTGGTGGTCTTTATTTAATAATACCAAATAGGCAGATAGTATTGATTCTATGAAATGAGACACATTGAAGATATATCCCTTGATAAATATTTACCTAACGCTATTTTACTCTGATAGAGAAGCAATTCTTGGAATTGGAAAAATATATAAAGATTATACAACCACATATAATGTAAACTTCACATGATTGGTTAGGTATATTATAGATTTTATTCAAGAAACTAATAATAAAATTTATTGGTTTCAATCAGGACAAAAAACATTTTTATGATTATATTTGTCCACAATAGAATATAAAAGTTATAAGAACATTTTCCATTGTTCTAAGAAATTTTAAATGGTGTTCGATGACACTTTATCTGCTCGTGATGAAAATAGTAAGAAACAATAAAGATGGAAGGATATATAGAAGAAACCAACAAATAAGTCTGGATATAATCCCAAAACATGTTACAAGTGTAGTAAATTAAATTTTGGTGAATTTTTTTCAAGATCTATAAAGTGTTACCAGTGTGTTATGTTTGGTTACAGGATTTGTGGATTCAAATAAAATAGTCCTGCATAATCAAAGAATGATATAAAAGATATACAGTGAATTGTGTGATGTTTTAGCTGTAATGAGTTGGTAGATTATACCATCATGTGTCCAAAATTTCATACTCAGGGTGGAAATCATAATGATAATAAATATAAAGGTGGGGAAAATATGTTTCTATTACTATAGTTTATGTTAGTACATCTAGTGAAGTGGTGAAAACATTAGGGAGCTCAATATTTTTCAAAGGTTAATCATGAGTTCAATGTTTTAGACATCCCTTTTTATGTTTTAGGAGATGAAATATTAAAGTGATTAATGATGTTTTGGGAGATTGTTTTTGGTTTTATGCATATAAATATTTATTTAATGTGAAATATTCCATTATTTATTTTACAAAATTTTTAAGGTATTGATAACAATTATGGATTATTTGATCTTTGATGATTAAATTTATTTTTCCAAGATGTTAATCATATTTATAAAAATTTTATAATGATAAAATATTATGAAAAATTACATCTCAAAGGCAAGGTGACAACCTATCACATCTGGTAAGGTTTTGCGGCATGAACCCACAATCGAAGAGAGACAAGGGTGAAATGCCTACCACTAACCTATGTGATGTCATATTTAGTATGACATCATTATTTTTAATTAAATGGTTTGAGATATAATTATAAAGTTTATTTCTAGAATATATGTTTTATTATTTAGATAACCATTGTATTGAAAAGTGATTTGGTGATTAGGTGATTAATGTTATTTCAAAAGAGGATCAGTATAATTTTGGGAAATATCTTACCTTATTCTAACCATTTTGTTTTTGGTTAATGTATAAATATATTATGAATATATGGTTAACCTTATGAGGTTTTTTGATTTTTTATAAGTTGATTTTAGTAACTTAGGCATGAAAAAATAATCTTTAATTCTAATCATTGGAGAAAAAATGAGTGTGGTGGAAGTTGATAAATTGAAGAAATTATACTAGAAAATTAAGTAAATTTCATTATACTTTTAGTCAATATTTTAAAGGAATTAATCATCCCTATAAAAAGGATCTTGGAACAAAATGATGTAATATTACCATCATTTATAATGAAATAAATAACATTTTTTAGACCTATTTGGTTTATGGTTTTTAGGTACACAAATTTCTACAGATCATTCTCTATCTTATGATAAATTATCCATATCACTCTCCATCATTATTTGGTTATTAAAATATTATTCCATTTCAAATATTCACTTCTCACATATTTTCTCTAATTTTGAATCCTAAAATGTATTATTCTAGATGACCTTCTTACTTCCTTTTCTTTCTTATCAATAGGAAGTTTTATTAACCCTCTATATGATGTGGGTTTCTAAAAAAGGTATCTTCAAATTTAAAAAATTTTATTATCAAGATAAAGTTCAAATGTAAAAATTGAAAATTATTCAAGGCAGGAAGTATGTAAAATCCAAATATTTTAGAATAAAAAACATTATTTGATAACATATTCGACTCACAACATCGAGCTTAAATGAAATGAAAAATATATACCTGTTATAACGTAACTGTTAAATTAGAAAGTAAGAATCATATTAAATAATTTATGTTATATATATGTATCCTAAAAAATATAAATTATTGATAAATTATTAGTAAAAATTAAATCAATTTTTATTAAATGAATTTTATTCTTCAAAAATAGGTTTTTTTAAATGATATTTATTTCTTTTATGAGAAAAATAAATATTAATTTTTAAAAAAATTTAAAAATATATGTGGTAAAATGAAATTAATTTTTTTAAATCATCATATAAAAATTTAATTATGGTCAATTTTTGGGTTTTTTTTAAAATTATTGATTTTTCAGTGAATAGTAAAAAATACAGATTTTTTGTAAAAATATCACTTATTTTAAATAAATTAAGTAATTTAAAAGTACCATTATATTTTGAATATGATTTTAAGTAACATAATTATTATTTATTTATATTTAACCTACTTAATTACATTTTAATCATATTTACATTGTATTTTAGTAAAGTTTGTTTTTGGGTTTAAAAAGCATATTTTTTCTAAAAACTGTTTTAAAGTGAATAAAATTTCCCCTTTTTAACTAATTAAAAAAACCCCTAATAATTAATTATATAAATTAAATTAATATAAAATATATCATTAAACATTAATTAAAATTAAAATGATTATTATCACTTGTCATAGAGTTAATCAAAAATCACATTTTTCTTGAAAAACACACTTTTTGAAAACCCAATTTTTCATCACGTTAGTGGGTTTAATTCTAACTTTAATTTTACACTATTGTAAATTTAATTTTGTTAAATAGATTAAATATTTTAAATAATAAGAATTTATATTATCTAATATTTTTAACTTAATTTTTTACCATAGTGAATAATGAAAATAATAAATATTAATCGCCATGGTTAAAGTGAAAATGGGTTTAACGAGGGGTTAAACTAATAAGATAAAGATTAACATGACAAATAAACTTGTCTAATTTAAATTTTAAGAACATTTTTCACCATATCATATATAAATCTTGAAAAATGTTAATTTTTATCCTCTTTTCATGTGAAAAACGTGCATACACCTTTTCCTTTTCAAAAATTACTTATGTACCATTCACCTCACTTATAAAATTCCACCCCATATAATATCTTCATCACACATTAAAATCTCTTTATTTAATCCAATAACTACTCAAATACCTTCCTAACTTACCTACCCATGTACTATAATAATTATTTTTATCCAAAAATCATAATAAGAAGTATTTTGGTGCTTAAGTAATGTGGATTTCTGAAGAAGAGGTATCATGCTTAACAAAACATTTTATTTTATTTCTTCTTCCACATCCTTGAAAATTTTTAAATTATGATTATATAATAACACCATTATCTCCCATGTAATGAGACATAATTATGTTAATTTAATAAACCAAATAAATATCTTCTTCTATTAGATTGGATATGAAATCATCATTCGTGTGTATGGTGGACTACCGACTCATGATGAGATGTCATTAATTTTCAATAATTGCCTCTCAAGGATTTTTATAATGATGGATTTAAAGTATATATATGATATTTTTAATATATTTATACTTATAGAGTTATTATGTCACATATATATTCTTACATTCCATTCCTTGGGGGATATGAAAATATTGATCATGTGTACGGTGAACTATCACCTCTCAAAGCGATGTGATTCATTTTTAACTTAAGATTTATATGGAAGGTAATAAGGATAAATTTAATTAATATATGTGATATAAATAAAATAATTAAAATATTAATGAAATATTTATCTTTTTTAAAATATAATATATCATTTTCTTTTTTTCACTAAAAAGGGATAATGTTTTTGTGTGTATGTGTGGACTACCACCTCCACGATGCAATTTGACTCTTTTTTATATCACTAAATCACATGGATTATATATATAAATATACGTATATTTAACGAAATAATATGGTATTTGAGATATTATGATGACTATGGAAATACAATATAATACTTACCTCACATCCATAATGATCATTGAAAAATGGAAACACTCCTCATGCATACATATGACTTGTGATCTCCATGATTGTAACATTATTCATTTTCTAAAACCATATTTCATGATTTTTATTAAAAGTATAATTTATTTATAAATTTTATAATTATTTAAGATTATTATTATATATATGTTAAATAATGACCTCTTTTACAGATACTCAACCTAATATAGTCATTTTTTATATATAATTCAAATACCTTTCAAATTTATGAATTAAACATAATTAATTAACTATTTATACCTAACATGGAAATAAGTGAAATTAAAGGAATAATAATCTTGAAAAACTTCCTAAATAAAATAAATAATTAACATAAGATTATTATTTAATAATATAAATGATGAACAAGATGAATCAAACTCAGGGTAAGGGAATTCATCTCGATTTGCTTCCATTGAGGCATATTTTGATGTTATGCACATATATTGTTTTATATGGCTTATATGCAGCCCCTTTGACATGTTATATCATGAATTTCTCTATAATCGTGATATTTAAATTTTTAGTGTCATTATTTCATAGTTTTTAAGATCCAAATGTTCCCAAAGTTGTAAGAGAATTTTCTTTAATAAAATACTCTTTTAAATATTTCCTTCCAAACTCTATTTTTCTTCCATGTCTACGTTTTTTTTAAATTATTTTATTGTATGTACATTAGAGTCATATAAATGAAATTTTTTTCTTTTGTTCAACGGTTTTAAAAAATGAATCTTTTTACAAAATGTTTTACTTTCTTAAAAAATGACAAAATTAATGTTCTATTTAAATGTATATATTGACAATGGATTTTTCTGCCACCATAAGCATTATTCTATGTTTGGTTTCATTTACATATATTCATGTTTTCTAAAAATAAAAAACCTATTTTCAGTTTTCTGTGTATTTTGATATTGAAATTTTATTTTTAAAATCAATGATATTTTTTTAATGAAAATGGGTTTTTAAAAGAAAAGGGTATTTGATATCCAAAAGGTATTTTCAAACAGGTTTGAAATAGTTTTTCAACTGTTCTATGGTGAAAAACTGCAATCATAAAATATTTTATTCATTATGTTGTGATTGAGAATTATATTAAAAAAGTATGAATTTGATGCAACTTAATCTAAGGTTGGAAACCCATTATGACTCAGGATTGAGCCTGATATATCTTATTCAAATGGTTGATTTTCATTATAGCTCATGAAAAATGAGTTAGACAGATATAGATTATAAGGAGGATTAATTCCCATTATCTCTCATAGGTGATCTCAATACAGTTTATACAATGGTTGAGTCCCACTATAACTCTCCAATGCATTGTTTAATGATCATATTCTCTGAATAATTATATTATAAGTTGACATATGGTTTTTTCAATTTAATGGTTTTTGAAAGGGTTTTATGAATATGATTCAATAAGTTTCCTAAATTTATTTTTATTTTCATAATATGGTTTTTAAAGTATTTCATTACAAAAAATTGTGAGTTTTTTTCATGTAAATTTTTTCATTGTATACTCCTAATGAAATTATAAGATAAAGGAAATCATTACATGGGTTTTCATTTTTTTCACATGACTAATCGTGTTCTAATTTTTGTGTACTTTACTAATATTTTTTTGATCATCAAATGTTTTTAAAAAAAATTCAAAGGATTTAATGAAGGGTAAGGGAAAATAATAAGTCAAGTTAAATTTCATGAATATTTTTCTTAAGAACCAATAATGTGTTAAATTAAAGGTTTTATATCACGGAACACAGGATAACAATCAAATGTGATCACTTTCTATTATATGATTTTGTTTGGTATGAGTAATGAACAAATTCTCTAAAAAATAAACCTGAAAAGATCCTTAATGTTAAATAAATTAATTTCTTCAAAATATAACTCATGATTGTGTTATGTATAAGTTCAATCCCTTATATCTTTGACGTCCTCAATTTTAAAATCTAGATACTTGAATTTTAATTTGGTGGAAACCTCAATTTTTTTATAAATGTTAAGTTATTATTCCCAGCCAAATATTTATGTTAGGGAACTCAGATAATTTCATCCAAAAAGTATTTTTATAGATACTTATGCTTAATATTCCAAATATAATATCTTTATTATCTTATTTTCTTGCATTTCACTAAAGTCATACTAAGGCCTCAATGTATTATGGTGAAGTCTTACTATGAGGACTTATTTTGAAGATTAAGTATTATGATCATGAAATATACCAATATTTCGTTAATTCAAAGCCTTATGTTTAGTGCATAAATTATTAAGTTAATAATGAATTATTATAATCTGTACGCAAAGCCTTATTCTCAAAACATATCCATTATTATTTTTGAACTCCAAAATATAGATTTATACGGTAAGCTTCAAAACAACTTCTCATTGAATTAAGTAATTATATAACAAATTCAAATCATCTCTAATAGTCTCAAATTATTTTTAGAATTATTTAAATATTTCAAAAATTATTATAATTCATTCCAAGGTGATGTGGCATATTGAATACACAAATAAGAGTATATTAGTGAATATATCTTCCAACTCTGGTACAACCTTATTTAATCAATAATTATCATTTTTTATTCACTTTAAGAATTATTAAACTCTGTTTAAACACTATATTCATAGAAACAAATAATATTTTTACTCACTGGATGGTTTTTCAATTTGGTTATATCTCCTCTATGTTTTGAACTTGATTTATACATTTTATCCCCATCCATATAGGATTTCCAACCATAGGATCACCAGACAATTTATCTTTCATTAAAACTATTTAAGGCAAGGATTTTTTTTCCTTCAACACATTTCATTATCATAAATATTATTTGAAAAAAATAATCTGATATATTGGATACTATTTAAATATTTTTACCCAAGTGTTTAAGTAACATCAACTCTTTTCTAATTCCATTTTCAGCTTATGAATAGACTTTGAAATTCTAGTGTTATCCTATTTTCCATGTATTGAGTGGATAATTAAGTCCATCACACATATAATATATTTTAATTAGCAAAATTGTAAAGTATAAATGATAAAGAAATACAAAAAACGCATTTGGGTACTTCATCTAAGAAATTTAATCATTTACGTGAATTTTAAAAAATACAGTTTTCAAATACCTCATGTTTTATCAGTTGTTAAAGATGCAATAAGAAATAAATAAATATTATCTTGGTTATATTGACCAAAAATTTATATAATAAGATAAATAAGTCTTTTAAAAAACAAAAAATATAATTTCAAAACCTAAAAATAATATCAAGAGTCTAAAAATGTAATGTACACTATTAAATTTTTAAATGTTTTTCATTATTTTTTATTAAATTAATAAATTTGGTGGTGGAATGGTATCAAAGTCCTAAACATATATAATTGTATTCTAATATAATTCCTAATTTAAAAAATAGCAGAATTACTAGTTTTACTTTAAGGTTCTGAGCATAGTGGCAGCCGGTCAAGCCCTATCCCAATAACCATTTTTCATTATCCAAAATATTATCCACAAAAACATGATGAAGAATAATCAAGTCTAAGAACATACTTGATAAAATCATTATTGGAGAAATATTGAAAATTTAGAGATGATATTTTCTGATTAAATTATTAATTAATTCAATAATAATGATAATATCAATAATATAATTATTTAGTTGATAAATATGATGATCAATCTAATATAATTTTATTCATACTATCATTTTATTGAGAGGATCCAAAGTATAATCCCCATAGTGATATCCACATGTGTTCCACAATCTTGGAGTGTAATCGATAAAACTCTGAGTGCTAGAGTGGGGGTACTGGTAATTTTGCATTGCCCACCTTTGGTCACAAAAGGCAATCCTTTGGTCTTGAAGATTGAATATTCAATTCAATAAGTCTTGAGAGGGTGTAGAAGAAGGAGTTGTTCCACTATTCTTGAGAGAAAACCCTATATATATTATTATTTAGATGTGAGAGAAATATATAGATAGTAAAATTATTGTGCATAACCACAAACTAAAATGATATAGTATGGGATTTTATAGATAAGTTTTACTATTTATAATTTCAAATTTGACCTTCATAAAATATCCAACCTAAAATATTCCCCATGAAAAATATAAATAATGATATTATTATTATTATATTATGGCATGTTCAATCTTGTGAACACATAAATATCATTTTATTTAAACAAATAGATCCAAATTTACTTGAATGTTATTTAATGCTTATATTATTTCCATCATAAGGTCTATAACTCTACTGATACACCCTCTGTGGTATTTATCAATCCTTGAAAAAAAATTATTCATTTGATAAATTAATAAATATTGTATTCATAGTATTTCGAATGAATATTAATTTTAAAAATGATGTAACTAAATTAATATTTATTCAATATTCAATATTATTTTTTACATGGTGAATAAAAAAAGAGATAAAAAATTAAATTTGAAAGTCTTGAGAATAAATATTTATTTAATATTATTATAACCAAATAAATATATGTTTGTTAAATAATATTTATCTCCTTTTGAAGAAAAAAATATAAGTAAATATTTTATTATACTGTCTTGAGAATATATTTTTTTAAATATTTGACTCTCATATATACTCTAGATCAAATATAACTGGTGAGTTAATATTTGAGATCAAATAAATTCTTGAATAAATATTATTATTATTCTTGATAATAACATTTATTCCTACTATTAAATTCAATTTTAAGTTAAATGAGATAATGGATACACATAGTATGTTTGAACTTGTATAACTCTTACTCAAAGGAATTCTACGGTCTTGTGTAAAAGAAAATATTATTTTTTATAAGTCCATCAAGTAACCTATAGAGAAAGTGGTTAACGACAAAGTGAAAACAACCAAATATAAACACTCAATGTGTAATATAATACCTTTTTCTCAATATCACAAAATTAAGTAGGTTGAATAATTTTTTCAATAAACTATGTTTATAATTTCCCTTTCATTGATTATCTAAAATGAAATCATTAATCACCGTGGACAAGGATTTCAGTTGGAAAATTACATTTCAATTAGAGGGCCTAAGATATCATATCTAGGTCTTGGAAGGGAAAAATACTTTATTGAATTATTCATTAAAACAATATCAATCACAAAACACTCATTGCATTCTAAATCACCATGAGAATAAGTTTTCATGGTCTTGTAAAATACACAGAATCTTAAGACCCATGATATGCATTAATAATAATATCAAGTATAAGGATCATTCTACAAGTTCACATATAAGAATATCTAGTGACACATAAACATATGGAATTAGTATAGGTAGGTATGTTCACATAACTTATTCCATTGGATATTACCAATTGAGAACTTCATGAGATTAATCCTCATAAACTTATGAGAATCAAGTACCTAACAATTGAACACACTTTCTTTTCTATTATTGGATTTTATTCAACAATAGAATATTGTCATGGAACTTTAGGGATCTCATCATATTGGGGAATTGTTATCTCCTTTAGGTGTGAAAAATACTCAAACGATATTATTACATCAACTTTATGAAAAATAATAGTTATCATGTGATAATATGCTCATTTAATATTCTAGGCTTATGATATTCACATAATCAACAATAAAAAGTAGTTTGTTATAAGGAACCAACACCAATAGACTCCCACTGGCACTAGATCCAAAAGATAACTAACTAGTTAATTCTCATATGTTAAACACTATTTTTATGAGTATAATTATGTCTATTAGTTGTACCAAATTTACCTGTGTTGATAATTGGGTTTTCTATATATATATTTATAGAAAATGTATTTAACACGACCTTACTACCTCGAGAAAATCCATCAAGAAGTTACATCCACAAGTATCCATCTTTTATAACTTATTATAATACTATATAATTCCACGGTCTAATATTATCATAATATTTATAAAACTCTTTTTATTTTGGTATAACTCAAAATTGAAAAAATCATTTCTAAAATACTTTTTATACTACACTCAAAGTCGCAACATACTATATTATTATAGTTATGGAAACAACCAATTGTAATATGGTTGTCTTGCATATTACCATTTCCTCACTATGATACTAGATATATTTGACCTAAAGGAAAACCAGTGTTATATCCTTTGATCACTAGTATTCCCATTTCTTCATCTATAAAGAACACGTCCAATTCTACTTTCTCATGTACTATCAGATAGTTATAACTGATGTTTATTTGATTTTTAACTATTATGCACCATGCATAAGTAATATAAAAATTTATTAAATATCATTGTATATTAGATATATTCCTAAAACCAAAGAAAATTAAATTCTATTCATAACAATAATACCCACTTATACACATGCACATTATCCTAATGCGATTTCATACCATTTGACTTAGGTAGTAATTAAGACTTGAATTATTCCAATATTCATTTTCAATAAATGTTGAACATATATACTATGTTTAAATTTATAAACCCATAGATATGGGATTTTAATTAAAATACATTGTTATGATAAGGAAGGAATAAAGGAACTTGTTCTCATGGTGAAGTATTCTCTCATTAAATCTTTCAAGCTTCTTCTTGGAATTCAATGATAATTCATCTTTAATATTACCTTATCTTGGATCTTGGATTAATTTCATCAAAAATAAGAGTCTTATTTTAAATATATGGTTACTAAATATTCTAAAAGAAAAAATAAATTGGCTACTAACCTAAATCCTATATGGAATCTTCAGTTAGCGGAAAGCAAATGAGTCTCTTTTGTGGAATTTCTTCAAGGCACAGACACCATCAAGGATGTTCATCCCAGTCCTTCTATTTTTTTAAAAATAGAGGATGGTGGCCTCTCATTCATCATATATCAATATTCACTTCAATAGAGACTTTATTTGTGAACATTATCCATTCCTAGGCACATTACCCACTCTAAGGGTGAAAAAACAAGGTCTTCTATAGATCTTAAATATAGGATTGTGCATTTTTGAAAAAAATACAATATAATATGATCCAGATTGGAAGAGTTTTCTTAAACATTGTAATTTGGAGTAAAGATGATATTGATGTAGTGGGGATGATTGTGAATGTTAATCTAAAACATGGAATTTTAAGGATACTTGAATGGGATATTAATTTCAACCCTTTCAATCAAAATAATTCAATATCACAAATTTTGGATGGATTATATGGTTTGAAATGGGAGATTTAGAGTCCCAAAATTCTGAATGATCTTTCTTATTTCATTATAATACCTTTGAAGTTGGATCAGGATACTCTTAATAGTGAACTTGGTTTATATTCTTGAATCTTGGTTGATTATAATTTTGATTAAATATTTCAAATGTGATTAATTTAACTTTTAATGATCACAAAACTGAAGTAAAGTTTGAGTGACAATAGATAACTTCTTTTTTGATGTTTTTATAATTTTAGGACATTGCATTTCTAGTTTCGGTGTTATCTAGAATCAATTGAATCCACCACCTAATATTAATGCATGGAAAGATGTCAACAGAAATAAGAAAGGAATATCCATTGTTCTGGACAAAGGTAAGCCTACATGAATAAATGGTTCTGGTAAATGGGTGAAAAAAAATACCTCTGAATTAAATAATACCATTATAAAATCTTGAGCTAATCTTATGGATTAAGAATAAAGGGATGATGAATTACCTGTAACTTCCACAAATCAGAATAATGTTGTAGTGTCTCTTTATGGTAGTGTGGGAGATAATGAGACTACAAACTATGCAGATAAAAGAATTTATCTTTAAATTTATTATGACGTTAAAAAAAATTTTGAACCTATGTGATATTATAAATTTAGTGAAGCCTCTAACAACCATGAAGGTGTCAACCTAAAATAAACCAAACCCATATATCTACTCAAGAAGGTAGGGATACTGTTAACATTCCAATCAATATTTTTCTGGAATGTGATGAAGGAATAGACAGTGACTCTACATTATAAGAACTCGGACCTTCCTTTCAGGTATGTTTTCCTTTTCGGGTAGTTTTTGAGAAAAAGATGTTTTTTGGAGGATGTGCAGGGGCACACGGTTGGCACACAGTTGGCGCACGGTCTGAGCAAACCATGTGGCCAGTCCAGGAAACATTACACCCGTGACAGTGGGCTCTGCACAGGCTATGCACGGTTTGTCAAACTATGCGGGAAAGCCATGCGAATTCCATGGGTGAGATAGTGGAAACTGCATGGTAGGCGCATGGTTTTCAAAACCATGCGGGGTAACCATGAGGCCACTTAAATTTAGGGTTTTTAAGTCCCGAGCCACTCAGGATTTCCCATTCTTCCACCATTTTTACTTCTACTCATGGATCATGCGGGAGTTGCGATTTTCAGATGTTGGGGGATCTCCATGGCTCGTTTTGGAGGGAAATAGAAGGGGTCTTTTGTAGATATAAGGTATTTATTCTCTGGTAAGTCCCTCCTCTTGGTTTCTCCTTGGTTTTCCATAGATATTATCTTCCCTCTCTCTAGGTTTTCTAGATCTACATCTGTTGCATGTAGATCTAGTGTCGGGTATGCCTTAGGTGTTGATCTTAAGTCTTTTGGATGATAGGGAAGGAGTTTTAGAGAGGTCTTCCATAAATCAGTTTCCCGGATTTGTGGGTGTGGTTGATCATGGATCCTATTCACCAGAACCTTAAAGGTAGGCGGTTTGTGCCTTTACATTGAATATCATTGAATGTTTTGTGCAAATTCTACCAATACCCTTGAACGGGGTATTTCCTGTTTGCCTTTTTAGCCCTTTTTTTCCTTCTTTTCTTATATTCTAGAGTAGAGGATATTGTATGTGAATAGGGTGAATTTTTGTGCTTTGGATGTATTTCCCATGCATGTTTACCTATTTTGACCTTTCGGTATTGTTTTCCCATTATGCTTCTATTTACATTCTATGCCTAGTATTGTAGAATGGAGTGATCTTGTTTATATAACATGTTGATATGTTATAGACTGCTATCCAAGTAGTTCTTGAGGATTACTTTGGCTGATATGTGTTTCTATACTTGGATGACTTACACCGGGCCGTGAGAACCTGGTGTAGTAGAACATAGGGAGAATGGACGTAAGGGCTTCTCCATAGTGTCTTATAATTTACGATGCGAGACCACATGGGAAATTGATGTTGAGTACTTCCCCAGAGTGTCTGTAGTTCCGTGACATGGGCCATAGGGGGAATTGACATTGATTGCTTCCCCAGATCACTTTTAGCACAATACGAGACTATATGGGGAATTGACGGTGAGTTCTTCCCCAGAGAGTTTATTATTTAGCTGAACCAGAGGGGTGAGACTGTGTGTTCCTCCTAGAGGGTTACTAGTCCTTGTTGGTTGAACCATAGGTGTTAGGATGTGAGAACTACCCAGAGGGTTAACAATTTGTTTCTACTTTCTTGAGCATCTAATAACTTGTTTTTGAATTAAATGCTTGAAACTATGGATTGTTTTTTGTTGAGTACTTTCCTAGTTTATTACTTTCTGTTCTTTTACCTTCCATATATTCCCAAAAAATTAGGCACAGATATTGTGGTGGTTGCCTACTAGGATTTAGTCTCACACCCTATTTGGTCCATGCTTTTGGGCCCAAACCGATTATATTATTGCAGGTATAGGCACGGGAAATCACCCTTCGACTTTAGGTACTTGATTGTATTGGAGCTGGAGAGCATGAAACCAAGACAAGGCTTGCGATGCTGAGACGTTTCTTATCTATTTTCTTTTTTCACTTTGGTTTAGTACTATATTCAGAATTGTGAATTTTTTGGCTATTTCCTAGACATATATGCATCATGCATCATTTATATATGTGCTCCATTTTTTTACACTTTTAGTCTTTCGCTAATTACTCTTGTATGGATGTTTACCGCTTCCTTTATTGCTTTTGTTTATCTTCCACTGTGTACACTATCAATGAGGGAATTGTTTCTCCACTATCACACCCAAGGCCCTCGCTTCTAGTTGGAAACCTCTAGAATTTGGGAAAATGCACTTGAGGCCATGTGACCAACCGAGTGCGGGGCACCTATGGGTGGCTTCCGGAACCGGGACGTTACAAAGTGGTATCAGAGGATTTCTTTTCTCTTGATTTACTATTTGGATCCTTTATCCAGGGATAGGAAAGAATGGGTAGTAGGTATTAAGTTGTGCCTGAGATTAGCTAACTCATGTACTGGGAAAAGCCATTCTACCTCATTGATGCAATTTTCTGGTTTTTCAAGTTTATGGTTGCCTTGATTTTCACCATTCGTGGCTCACAGGTTTTGTTCTGGTTATTATTTAAGTTATTGAGGTTCGATTTCTATCGCAACCCGATGAGATGAGGGTATTCCATCTCATGAATCATATAGGCACTTTCTAGAAATCACATGTCATGGATTCTTGCCATGTCATCTTGGATGCATTAGAAATTTCATGTTGTTGTGATAGATTTTGTGTAGAATATGCATGTTGTTGTGAAAGATGCCTTGATAAAAATATTTGCTTCTTATTAGATCATTGATTGTGTAAGGTTTTGTTTCAATGAGCACCAAATTTTGGTTCTTGAGGTGTTATGAGCCCTCATAGACCAGAACTTGGTGAATCATTGAATTGTTTACCATCGTTAATACTTGTGTAAGATGTCAAGATTTGATTCATGGGAATTATGGGCCCTCAAGGATCGGAATTTGGCACTTTCAATGTTCGTTTCCGTGTTTCTATGGGTTCCGGAGTAGTTTCTAAGGCTTAATGTTGGGAAAAACTCAGAATGCACACCATGTAGTTTTGACTACATGACATGTGTTCTTATGTTCGGGAAGAAATAGTCTTTCTTAAGTACATGTCTTGTACTATCTGTACACTCCATGTACTCTTATGTTTCAATCCCTGTTAATCCTGATCTAATGTGTGCGTTTTACCTTGCAAAATCATGCCACCAAGACATCCTCCGGCTGTTTTCCAATTTCATGGCAGTGATCAGACACCGGATACGGCTGATCAGGGACTTCCAAAAGATCCTCTTGTTGTGCTAGTCTTGGCACCAGCAGTTATACCTATTACCGATGTTGATGCATAGTTCAAGGAAGGGTTTATGAGGATTATGTGGACCTTTTAGGGAGTGCCACCTCCCACCCCGTCAATGGCTGATCTGACACGGGTTTTCCAGCAGTAGCATCCTCCCACTTTTTCAGGGGAAGGAGGACCTCAGGCTGCAGAGTCATGGCTAGAATCCATGTTGAAGAACTTTTAGAATCTAGAGAATCCTCCAGAGAGGAGGGTCAATATCTCTAACTATATGCAACGAAATTCCACCAAGAGATGGTGGGATGTGATCTCACAGGCGTTTCAGCAGCAGGTTATGGCTTGGGGGGAGTTCCAGCACATCTTCTATGACTTCTTCTACCCAAAGACCTTGAGGGATGATCGAGCCCAGGAGTTCATGAGTCTGGAGTAGGGTACTCTTTCTATTATGTAGTATTCCTCTCATTTCACCAAGCATCATCATTTCACACCCCTCCAGGGCAGAGATGGGTTATTTCTGGCAAGGAAGTTTGAGGATGGCCTCAGACAGGACACCCTCTCTCAGGTGAATATCTTCAGGTGGACTTCCATCACTTCCATCGTCAACCAGTAAATGATCATAGAGCGTAATATGAGGGAATCCAGAGTTGTGAGCCAGGTCGGCTCAACATCTAGAGTTTGTATTCCTTATACTGACCGCAGGAATCGCCGTAGGGAGTCTTCGCATGGTGATCCAAGGAGGCAAGACACATCATCAGGTATCTCGTTCGTATGATACCAGTGTATAAAGGTTGGCAATACGAGTTTGCAGTGCCAGAGAGGCCTGATGGAGTACCGATCTTTCCACAAGATGGGTCACCTTCAGCGTTTTTATTAGTTTTTCTCACCAGTAGTTGGTGATATGGGTTCATCCATGACTCCTCGTTCAGGATCAGCTTTGCCAGTTTCTCACCAGTCTGGGAATTGTAGTTCTTCTAGCCATTCGGTCTGAGGTGGAGGTCGAGTCCATGGTGGTCAGTCACTGTTCTATCAGAAAAAGTAGGCTAGATCAACTTAGAGAGGTTAGTTAGGGTCACAGATCCGTGGTATAGGTCAGACTTTTGCGGTGGAGCAGAACCAACAGGAGCAAGATCATGGAACCTCTACAGTTTGAGGTATGATCTTAGTATCCTTAGTTTTATCTTCAATTCTTTTCAATACCAGTGATATGCATCGATTTATATTTTTCACTGTTGTGGAGAGCCTTGGGCTCTGTATCTTTTATTCTGCTGATTTTTTGACACTATACACTCCATTGGGGAAAAAACATCTAGTGTATGTCAGTACAAGGAATGATCTCTTGAGGTTGGTGGGTGTCACATCCTTAGGGATCTTTATGTTCTAGAGATTACATGCTACTATTTCATTCTTAGGATGGACTGGTTAGTTCCCTTCCAGGAAGTCGTCGACTGTTATTGCCGCAGGGTGAGTTTCATATCACTAGAGGGTGGATCTTTTCTTTAAAGGGATGAGTGGGATGTTCAGGCGAGTAGAGCAGGACCTGAGCATCATGGGATAGGAGGAGTTACAGACCAGATTTCTAGTATTTATCTAGATGACCTGGGGAATTTGTAGTTAGACTTTCCTCCAGTGGTGGATCATTTCAGGGATGTTTTTCCATCGGACTTTTCAGGTTTTCCTCTGGAGCATGAAGTGGACTTTTCTATTGATCTTGTGCCAGGGGTGACACCAGTGTCCATTCCTCCTTATAGGATGGCTACACTAGGGTTTCAAGAGCTAAAGAAACAGTTGGAGGAGTTGGGGGCCAAGGGTTTCATCCGACCTAGTACTTCTCCTTGGGGTTCTATTGTCCTGTTCGCGAAGAAGGCAGATGGTACCCTCAGTCTTTGTGTGGACTATCAGAAGTTGAACCAATTGATGATCAAGAACCGGTATCCCTTTCCTAGGATTGATGATCTCTTTGATCATCTTCAAGGTTCCTGGGTGTTCTCGAACATTGACTTGAGATCCGATTATCATCAGTTGTGTGTTAGACCATCAGATATACCACTTACTGCCTTCAGAAGTAGGTACGGTCTCTACGAGTACTTAGTTATGTCGTTCGGTCTCACAAACAAGCTAAGAGTTTTCATGGAACTGATAAACTAATTGTTCCATCCTTACTTGGATTCCTTCATGGTTTTCTTCATGGATGGTATCTTGGTGTAATCTCACACTCAACACGACAATGCCACACATCTTGAGATCATTTTGATAATGCTAAGAGAGCATCAACTATATTTTATGCTCTCGAAATGCCAATTTTGGATGGACTAGATTCACTTCTTGGGTCATGTTATTTCAGATACATGAGTATCATTAGACCCAAATAAAGTGAGATTTTTATTATCTTGGGAGCATCAAAAGAATGTATTTGAGGTGCGGAGTTTTCTAGGGCTGTCTGGATACTACAGATGTTTCATTGAGGACTTTTCACGCTTAGCAGCACCACTAACAGGTCTTACCAAGAAGGGTTCAAAGTTATTATTGTCATATTCTTGTGATTAATCCTTTCATGATCTAAAAAGGAGGTTTACTTCGGCACTGATACTAGTATTTATAGAGTTGGGAAAGAGCTATACTATTTATTGTGATGCTTCAGGTATCAGAATAGGAGTTTTCCTTATGCAGGGAGATGGAGTCGTTGCGTACGAGTCTCAGAAGTTGAGGCCACATGAGAAGAACTACCCGACGCACGATCTGGAGTTGGAAGATATTGTTCATGCCTTACTTTTTTGGAGAAATTACCTTCTTGGAGAGAATTTTGTGGTTTTCACCGACCAAAAAAGTCTCAAGTACCTTTTCACTCAGTGTGATTTGAATTTGAGACAACAGAGGTGGGTTGAGTACCTAAAGTCCTTTGACTTTGAGCTTGCCTACATGCCTGGGAAAGGAAACGCAGTGGTTGATGCTTTGAGCAGGAGGACTTAGATATAGGAAGTTTGGGAGTCCAGCAGTGAGTGGAAGCTTATGGTTCTATTCTTTGAGATGCATTTAGAAGTGCACGACAGACAGGGTCAGACTTTTCTATCTTCTGTAGCTATTACCTCTACCCCTCTTGATCGAGTACGAATGAGGTAGCTATCAGATTTTTAAGGCCTAGTCCTACGGGAAAGCATGTTAGGAGAGGACCCTATTCCTTGGTGGACTATAGGTGAGGATGAGATCTTGAGTTTCTAGGGACGCCTATGGGTGCCAGTAGATATACACGAGGAGATGATTTGGGACTTTCATTCCTCAGTTTGGGAAATGCATCCTGGCATCACCAAGATGTATCTTGATCTATACCATCAGTATTGGTGTCCAGGCATGAAGAGGGACGTTTTTGGGTTCGTCATGATATGTTCCACTTGTCAGTAGGTGATGGCAGAGCATCAGTGACCAGCAGGGCTTCTGCAGCAGTTACCCATTTTCGAGTGAAAGTGGAATGACGTCACGATAGACTTCGTGATATGGTTGCCGAGGTCGCCTCGATAGAATGACGCAGTTTGGGTTGGCATCGATAGGCTTACGATGGTCGGTCATTTCTTGCCGATCAAGGAGACTTTCATTGTTGATGAGATGGACGGCTATACATCCGAGAGATTGTATGTCTTCATGGAGTTCTACACTCCATTTTTTGAGATAGGGATGTGCATTTTACTTTTCTGGTCTGGCGGGGGCTTCAGAAGGTGTTGGGTACACAGGTACTTTTGATTACAGCTTACCATCCCTAGATAGATGGCCAGTCCGAACGTACGATTCAGGTGTTTGAGGATATGCTCCAAGAATTTATTCTTAGATTTTTGAGGTTCTTGGGAGAAGCATATACCTCTTGTGGAGTTTTCATACAATAATAGTTTTCAAGAAACTACACATATGGAACCTTTGAGGCTTTGTATGGTAGGTCATGCCGATCACCTTTATGTTGGCTGGTGGCAGAAGAAGTAGCTTTGATGGGACCTCGTCTTGTTTAGGAAACCATATAGTAGATAGAGTTTATTACAAAGAGGATGGCTACTGCAATGTCTAATCAGAAGTCTTATGTTGATCAGTGGAGAAGACCTCTGGAGTTCGAGGTTGGCGATTAGGTTTTCCTACGTGTCACACCATGGTTGGGACACAAGCAGATCAGGAGATATGGTAAGATTTCTCCAAGGTACGTCAGGTCGTTTGAGGTATTCGAGAGAGTTGGGTAGATTTCCTATCGGTTGCAGTTACCTCAGAGGTACCAGGCTATGCATGACTTCTTCCATGTTTCTCAACTCCGACATTACTTTTCTGACCCGTCTCATGCCTTCAAACCTAAGGAAGTCTAGATGGAGGTGGATGTATATTTCGAGGAGCATCCTATCCTAATTGTCGATCACAATACAAAAATTTCTCCGTGTCCGGTCTGTTCCCTTGGTACGAGTGCTATAGCAGCATGGGCGGGTGCAGGATGAGACTTCGGAGAGGGTGGCCGATATATGAGCACAGTAGCCGAAACTGTTCGGGGTTTAATCTTCTATGTCATTCTAGGGAAATTTGGGGACAAAGTTTTTTAAGGGGGGAATTTTTTAGGAACTCGGACCATACTTTTAGGTATGTTTTCCTTTTCGGGACGTTTTTTGAGAAAAAAAAGGTTTTTATGGAGGTCATGCAGGGGCGCACGGTTGGCGCACGGTTAGCACACGGTCTGAGTAAACCATGTGGCCAGCCCAGGAAACCATACACCCTTGACAGTGGGCTCCGCACAGGCTGCGCACGGTTTGTCAAACCCTGTGGGAAAGCTATGCGATGTCCCTGGGTGAGACAACAACAACCGCACAGTTGGCACACAGTTAGCCAAACCATTCGGAGTAACCATGTAGCCACTTAAATTTAGGGATTTTAAGTCCTAGGCCACTCGGGATTTTTCATTCCTCCAACATTCTTCCTCCTACTCATGGCTCATGTGGGAGTTGTGATTTTCAGTGGTTGGGGGATCTCTTCGGCTTGTTTTAGAGGCAAATAGAAGGGGTTTCTAGGTGGATCAAAGGCGGTTCTTCTCTGGTAAGTCCTTCCTCTTTGTTTCTCCTTGGTTTTCCCTAGATCTTCTCTTCCCTCTCTCTAGGTTTTCGAGATCTACATTCCTTTTATGTAGATATAGTGTTGGGTTTTCCGTAGGTGTTGATCTTAAGGATTGTGGGTGATAGGGAAGAAGTTTTAGAGCAGTATTTCAGGAAGTGGTTGCCCGGATTTGTGGGCGTGGTTCATCGTGGATTGTTTTAACCATAACCCTAAAGGTGGGTGGTTTGTGCCTTTCTTTTGAATGTCATTGAATGTTTTGTGAAAATTCTACCAATACCCTTGAACGGGGTATTGCGTGTTTACCTTTTTATCCCTTTTATTTCCTGATTTTCTTATATGCTAGAGTAGAGGATATTGTTTTTTAATAGGGTGAATTGGTGTTCTTTGGATGTATTTCCCATGCTAGTTTTCCTATTTTGACCTTTGGGTCTTGTTTGGCCATTAGGCATCGGTTTACTTTTCATATCTTTTATTGTAAGATGCAGTCATCTTGTTTATCTCACATGTTGATATGTTGTAGAGTGATAGCCACGTAGTTCTTCATGTTTACTTTGGCCGATAGGAATTTCTATACTTAGATGACTTACACAGGACCGTGAGAACCAGGTGTAGTAGACCATAGGGAGAATGGACGTAAGGGATTCTTTAGAGTGTCTTATAATTTACGATGTGAGACCATAGGGGGGAATTGATTTTGAGTGCTTCCCCAGAGTGTATTTAGTTCCTCAATATAGGCCACAGGGGGAATTGACATTGAGTGCTTCCCCACAGTGCCTTTAGCACGATATAAGGCTATAGAAGGAATTGACGGTGAGTGCTTCCCCAGAGAGTCTTTTCTTTAGTTGAACCAGAGGGGTAAGAATGTGTATGCCTCCCAGAGGGTTGCTAGTACTTGTTGGTTGAACCATAGGGGTTAGGCTATGAGAACTACCCAGAGGGTTACCTGTTTGTTTCTACATTCTTGAGTAGTTCATTTCTAGTTTGTGAATTAAATGCTTGAAACTGTGGATTGTTTGCTGTTGAGTACTTTCCTTGTCTATTACATTCTGTACTTTTACCTGCCATATATTTATTGACTGTTAGGCACAGATCTTGTGGTGGTTTCCTTCTGGAATGTAGTCTCACACCCTGTTTGGGCCATGCTTTTAGGCCCAAGTAGATTATATTGCTGTAGGTATAGACAAGGGTAAGTACCCTTTGACTTCAGGTACTTGATTGCATTTGAGCTGGAGAGCATGAGACCAAGCCGTGGCTTGTGATGCTAAAGATTTGCTTATCTATTTTACTTTTGCACTTTGGTTTAGTATTTTATTCATAATTGTGACTTGTTTGGCTGTTTTCCTAGACATATATGTATCATGCATCATTTATATATGTGCTTCATTTGTTTACACTTTTAGTCTTTTGTTGTTTACAATTGTATGGATGTTTACTAATTCCGATATTACTTTTGTTTATATTCCATTGTGTATTCTGCCAATGAGGGCATAGTTTCCCCACTATCACACCCAAGGCCCTCACTGCTAGTCGGCAGCCTCTGTCATTTGAATAAATGAGCTTGAGTCCATGTTACCAACTAGGTACGGGGCGCCTCTGGGTGGCTTCCGGAACCGGGATGTTACATACATAGCTTCAATATAGAATCATTAATGGTCAATCTCAACATGTTATGGATTTAAAAAATCTGGGTAAAATCAATGTGACCTCCCTTCACCCTAAAAGATTCCACAAGTCCTCATATATACATGGCCAAGTTCTAGATGATACTTCACAAAAATCTTATGTAAATTTCAGTGAATCCACAAACAAGGAATGTAAAAAATTTCATGGGAATTATAATCAATCTTAAAACATACATGATCTTCCACATGAATATAATGACTCAGAGAATGATGGAATTTTTAGGAAAATATTCACTTTTGTTGGAAAATTTTACACTTATATTAGAAAATCAGTGTTGGAAGAAGCTAAGATCTATAAGAGTGGAACAATTGATAACATAATAGAATCTAAATCCACATCCAATCTAATAGAGATGACAAATGACCATGTAATAATAAATTTTAGGGTATTCATATGGTTTTTTAGTGGATTTCTATTTCAATACTATTAAAAATTATTTAGACCAAAAGAAAGTAGAAAGATTCTCTTTTCTAGAAACACAATGTAAGGAAAATGATTATATACATAGAAATTATGGGATTAAATCTATTTTCATCAAAAAATAAATCTGTAATAAAAAATATGGAGGATAGAAAAATGGGGGCTCTAGATCCAAACATAGGATTAAATGAATATTCGATTCTAAAATTTTCACTAACTATCCAACCCTGAAACAATTATATGTATTCAAATTTTTATAAATAAACATAATACTAATCATCTAGGTATTTATGGGACAAAGGGGAACTTTTCTAACCGGATTTCATTATCAAAAAACAAGGGTTACAATTTTATAAACCCAAATCAATATAATAATGAAATAAAAAGACTTTGGATCTTAACTCAATCGAGACTAGATGGAATTTTTTCTATAAATTCTACAAAGAGGATGGTTACACTCAGTTATGATTGTATGAAAATGAAACAATTTTTCTCTTTCATTTGTGTATAAAATGGATACCCATAAATAAGGGGATTTTGGCATGACATATAGGTTTTGATAATCTCAACAAATAATTCATGGACTCTTCCTGGAGACTTAAATGATATTTTAAATCAAAATGAGAGACTTGGTATGGTTAAATCCTCCACCTCTAAAAGAGTTCACCTGGATTTTATTGAGTATAATAGCTTTAATTATGTTAACTTTGTGGGTTACAAATATACTCAGTATAGAAATAACCTCAATAAAGTGGTGTATAGTAAATTGGATAGGGTTTTTGTCAATGATGCTTCCCTTGATGTTTGGGGATAAATTTATTACACTACTCTTGAAAATTTTAATTCAAATCATCACCCTATATTTATAAATATTGTCACTATATATTTTAAACATCCCTTTCCATTTAGATTCAATAATTCTTGGATCTTTTACCCAAATAGTAAAAAATTGGTCCATGAAACTTTGAAATCTTTCAATTATAAGTATGATTCATGGTCATGTGTTTTAAAGCTGAAAGTTATCAAGAAAGAAATGAATGTTTGGAGTTAAGAGTGCTTTAGTCACATTGATGAAAATATTTCTCATCTTGAATCTTCACTTCATACCATCCAAGAAAATAATATTCGGTGTGATTTATCCATAAGACTTGAGTAAGAAAATATGACCACTAATTATCTCAATATCCTCTTAAATATTAAATAATTCATGAAAAGAGTATCCTTAAATGTTAAATGGATGAAGTATGGTTATATGAATACCAAAATTTTAAACTCTCCTTAATGATCTAGGTAACTCAGTAGACCCTTGGTTGTTCTCAGTGAAAGTGGGGAGTTTTTTTTGATAATATAGAGTATTTGGATACTCATGTTGTCTTGTATTATTTGAACCTATTTAATAAAACTAACAATAGCACTAATCTTATAAAATAATTCATTGTAAAGATTTTTATTCATGGGAAAAATTCACTGCTTACGAAAATTCTTCCTGATTTTGAAATCAAAGAATTTGTTCTAGGTATAAATTCTAGTATCTCCCCTGGACCATACGGGTAAAAAATTATTTATTTTATAGATTTTGGGAGATTTTTCATTATATTGTGTGCTAAAATAGTAATTATTTTTTTAATGTAGTTTAGATAACATGGTTAATTAATTCCCAATTTCTTTATCTCATTCTAAAAGTGGATAATGTGAATGAGGTTAACATTTTTTGACCTACGGATCCAGTCAACACCATATAAAATTTTTTCGCTAACAGGATGTCAACATTTTCAATAGGATTGTGTCTTCAAACTATTTTGGTTTCATTAAAAGTATAAATATTCAATACTTCCCTATCACTACTTCTATATGTGTTAATCTTCTCAAGAAATTCACTTGATGTGGTAATATCTCACTCAATATTGATGTTAAAAACTATTTTGATATTTTATATTTTTGTTTAATTTGAAATCTTCTAACTATTTTTGTTTATCATGATATCTTTATTAAATGGGTTATAATCCTTTTAAGATCATCCCATATCTATGTTCTTATCAATGTCTCTTCTAAGGGATAATTCACATGATCTAGGGGCTTCAGACAAGGTCATCCCCTCTCTTCCATTATTTTCTCCATTTCTAATGATTACATAAGTAGTATTCTTCTAAACATGGTTAATACCAAAAAAATAAAACCCATATGTGTAGCTAGAGGCCTTGCTTCTCCCACTAATTTATTATATATTTATGACATTATACTTTTTCAATAAATTAGGTAAAATAAACATTAATTGCCTAAAAAATTATCTTCATCATTATGAAAAAGTATTATGGTAGCATATCAGTTGGAAAAATTATATGTATATATTAGAAAAAATATTTCCACAGCTAGGAAATTGGAAATCATCAATTACTTAAGAATAAAATAAGGGTTGTTTCTTTTCACTTATCTTGGTGTCCCTATGTTTTGTGGAAAACCATATGTCAATATTTTTTCTCACATTGTGAACCAAATTATACTCTAGCTGGATTTCCGTAATGTAAAAATATCTTAATTGAAGGTAGGTCCAACCTTGTGAAATGTTTTATTTTGTAAATTTTTTTACTCATTTATGGCCAATAAATGAAGGGATTACAACATTAAAATTCTAAAAACTTATATAAAAATCTTATATATAATGGAATTATCCTTTAATGAGGTCTTGTTACTATTCCATGGAAACAATGTTTCCATCCTATTGAGTATAGAGGGATTTGTATTAAAAAGAATTCCAAATTCAATCAATCTTTACAAGCTAATTTCATGTGGAGTATAATCAACATGATGTTGTAGGAACTTTCGTTTCTGAGATAAATATTTTTGAACAAGATCGAATCTGGTAATTTTAATTATGCAGTATCATCCATATGGTCTTACCTCAAGAATTCTTTTTCCAAAATTTTAGTAAATTCTCACTTTCTAGGCAACATCAATTAATCTCTTAATTTCTAGTCAGATAATTGGGTAGTTATTCCTCTTATTAACATCCTAAACACTTTTGAACCATCACTATACATAAATGTGTTGATCAAGGATAAAATGGATAATTCCTTGAACATGATTCCATCTGAAGTCAAGGAAATAATTTTGAATTAAAAATTAATAAAGGGTGATGAAATTATGATTTGGTAACCATCATCCAATGGGAATATGTCCATAAAATTACTCTATCATGAGGTACTTCAAGGGGATATGATCATTTGGGAAAAGATCTCGGGAAGAATCTATATTCTAAAATCCATTTTTTCCTTACATTTAGGGTGATATATTCCATTCTTTCCACTGATGTTTTCATCAGTATGTTGGCATTATTTTGTTCTTGCGATGTTTTCTATATAATCAACTTGGGGATGAAATTGATCATTTGTTTCTTATTTTTTGTACTACTACTACCTTATGGACATCTTTTTCTATTTTTTTTTGAAGTGAAGATCCCCTAAAAAGCTAGTATTTAGGAGAAGTTAAGTCCATGCATTAAGCCACCTCTTTCACAGCAATAATTAAACCTCTTCCTAGTGGATATCTTAGAAGTTATCCATGTGATATGGTAAATGCAGAATAAGATGGTTCATGAAAATATATCCTTTTATCTATAGTCAAATTTTTATAAAATCATAGTTCATGTGTTAAGTAATAATTCTCTCCAAAATGGTTATTGTGGTAATTCTATACATGATCTTATTATGCTCAAGACTCTTGGAAATACTTGTAATCATCATAATCCTTCTAGAACCATTGAATTCATTTGGATAACACTATTAATGGGATAGATAAAATGTAATATAGATGGAGATTCTAGAGGAAATCCAGGTCCTTCTAGATATGGTTCAGTTCATAAAAATCACAATGGAGATGAGATAGGATACCTATATGATCCTTGTGGAATCATTACAATTATTGATGATGAAATTCTTTGTAAAATAAATGCGGTGAACTGAAAAAAAATGGGTTTGGTTTAGTTCTTGGATAAAATTTTAATTTCACCACTAATGTGAAGGCTATCAGAAATGGAACTATTCATCTCTCGTGGAATTTGGCTACCAGATAGAGAATTTTACTAGATTTTATTTTGTGCATGAATTATATAATCATGTATGAATATCGTGAAGAAAATTATTTGTTTGATGTGCTTGAAAATAAAGGGTAAATTACTACTGAGCTGACATGGATCAATGACGTACCTGATGAAAATATTTATTTCATGAAAATGGATTATTATAAGAAACCATATTTCAAACTTCTATAAATTTTCTTTTATTTAATAAAAGATGCATGTCCTTTTTGGAAAACCCATAGATCCAGTTCTATAGATTTAGTTCCCCATAACTCTTATTGATTTTTTAAAAAGTTCTTGTAGAAATTCATTACTTGGTCTTATAAAACTAGTAATAATAATTATATGTTTCCCATATGTTATTAAAAAATATAACTTAAAAAAATAGTTCTTTCACTAACCTCTTAGAGATACATGGTACTCCCTTGTTCCAAACAAATATTCTATATTAATTATTCTTGATTATATCCATAAATCAATATGTGTAATTTTTACATCCTATTTGTATTCACTGGTGTCACTAACACTTATGGTTGGGTCTTGTTGACATGTTCTATAAGGTATCCATTATGTAAACTTTACATGACATCCAATCACCAAATATAATGATAGTAGAATGTTTCTATTATAAGTATAATTTCAATAGACATTATTATGATGACTAATATACATGTTTCATCATATATTATTCCTAGAAATTTATTGAACCCTTAAAAACAATCATAGTTTATTAGTACTGACTTATATCATCCATGTATAGTTTCTATTGAATACCCACAAGCAATATCAAGTCTAGAAATATCCAAAATATAGACTCTAAATTTTATTACATAAAACCCATTACTGGATTCATACATCCCAGTCAATCATAGAATGTTCCCATTTATTGCTTCTTTATATGAACAATTACTCTTAATGAATAATATATCACTTTTATTGGTGAAAATAAAACCATCTATTTATATCTAACTTCTGAAATAATATGGGTTTATAGAAGAAATACTCCCACTAATCTTAGTGAAGTCTTTATTCTTACGCTAAATCATGTGAATCTAGATCCTAGACAACATTGAAGTCTATTCTTTTCTCACTGATTCAAATGGAAATTTTTCCCTCTCTATATAAATAAATTTTTTCGTGACTAATATATTTCTATATTTGGAATGTTAATATCTTTAGTAGCTATAGGATAATTAAAAGGAAATAACTTAGTGTTTCAATAATTTTTCTTTGTACATAAACCCAACTTTTAACATAATAATTGTTATAAAACACTTGAATCTATAACTAATGAATTTTTATAGTTAATATAGTTTTCATAGGGTTAGTTATTTTAATACAATTTGAGAAACGTGACCCATAAGAAATCATGGAAGGATTTCAATACTTATAGTAAATTTCAACAAACTCATTTTACTATCATTAGAACTTTCATGTATATGGTAATTTGAGTTTGGTATTACCATCACTCCATATATTAATGATCAATAAATACTTGGTTATGATATAATTTCAAAAGAATGTCTAGAAGATATTGTATCCTTTACTAACTGTATTCATCTATTCACTCATAAATCCTAAAATATATTAAAGGAATATTATCAAGAATATGAACTTACCTCTTATATTCACCATTATAATAGTTTTTGTGGTCTTATTGAACTAACTTTGTTATCTCGGTGGAATAACTCTATTTATAATGATTTATTTTTTTAAAATTTGATATAAGGTTTTTAAATAAACCTATAAACATTGTTTAATAGAGACTAAAACACTCTTATGGATATAAATATACTAGCTAGTATTAATTTTATTTGACAAATATTTATCTTTATAAATTCTAGTTCTCTATGTCTTATATTTATATTCATCATTAATTTTCTATTTTGGAGATACGTGATTCAAGAATTATCAAAAAATTTGTTATTTATAAATAATATAAAAATATTCAATAAAATAGAAATAATGTATCATTATGTCTACATAGACACTGAGAGAAGTGTTTTGGTAATAAAAAATAAAAAATAATGGTATAGCTTCAATCCAGCAGGTGATATAGAATTCATGAACTTCCCGGGAATCACACTTATTCCACTCCTTAAATAATTAAACTAACTTTTAACAATATTTTTATACTTTATTTAAAAATGTATTAAAATACATATATCGAAAACATATTTTATTTTAATAATTGGGAATAAAATTATAAGTATTACTTATAATGATGAATATTTCTAAAGTATTTATAATTGATTTATTATTCTTCAATTAATTATGGTTATTCTTTTAGTGACCTTTCTTACCACATGAGAAGTAAACAAAAACTTATTCATTACTATCCTTTTGAATAATTTCCCCCCTTGACGGAATTTATAATCGAACAATTGTTTTTGAACCATTCTTAGGTTTTCTAACCTGGTACTTTACTCTTCTCATCATAAGGAATGAGGAACCATGTTTTGAAATATCTTTATATGCCTAATAAATCATTGTAAAAATATATTTGATCATCTTATTCATATTTTTTCTCTTATAATATTTGATGAATGTGGAGAACTGGGATGTTAAGGAAAATAATTAGAGATCAATTGATTATTTTTATACAAATAAAATCCCAACTTTTTTACTATTTAATGTACTTCATCAATTTGAAAATCACCAAATTTTTCAACTGTGATCTTTTCTTATTTAACACATTAACTTTATCAACTCATTTATGGATCATTGATCCCTAAATAATCATGATGTTTTGATCTTTATTTCAGAAATCTATAATTATCATAAATGATTTTCTCTTTAAATCATGAAAATTGGAAACTCAAAATTTCATCCATTAGAAACTCAGTATTTTTCTAACCCTATGATGACACATATGAGGAATAAATATAAAACTTATAAAGAACACAATGACACATGTACAACTTCATTAAAATAATATTATAATCTAAATGAAACATAAGTTGATTCTAATTACTCCTACATAATCTTAGTTTCCTATAATATCAATCATATTTAAAGTCTAATATGACTCCTACACGTAGACATATGCCTAATGTGATGATGCCTTTGACACATTAACTACTCATAAGGACTCATACATAGAGTTATAAATAAATCATATAACTTTAATTTTCTCTAATATTACAAATACACCAATCATAGATAACTATTACTTAGTGTAGGGAGATTAATCATACGGACTCTAGACTTATACAATTTTCCACTTCAACTCCAAAATCTAGAATTTAAAAAATAAATTTATAGAATTCTAAAAAAATATCAAGGAATATTAAAACTTATAAAATGTTTATATATGTGTCATTAACCACTAATATTTAGCCATCTTTAGGTGTGATTATATTTGGATGCTTTATCTATTCTTTAACATCTCAATCTTCCATTTTATGCATTCTTTTTATTCTTATAAAAATAGCTCACATGTTGTGCACAGTTTCCATCTTATCACCACCTTTGTAAATGTTTTAAATAGTCCTTAAACATCCATAGTAGATTTCATATCCATATATTACACTTCTATAATCATCATATGTTTTCGGTTTCTCACAAATAAACCAACTTAATTCTTTATTAGTCAAGTATGTGTGGGTACCCTTCATTTATTTATTGCATGGATAGTCACTCCAACACCTAATAAATCATCATTTCATGGTTTCATTGAAAAAAAGAAAAAAAATATTTAAAAAAATACATATTCAATCTAATGGAACTTTTGTGATGTCTCAACCCAGGTTCCAGTCAATGTTGCCCCGAATTGGTTGGTCCCATGGCCTCAAGCACGCCTCCCCATAAGTCAGAGGCTTCCGTATATAGGCAAGGGACAAGGGTGTGTCCATGGGGAGACTATTCCATAATGTTAGAGTGGATAATAGATAATATGGACACACACACACATATCAGATGGATGAAAATAGTTTTAGAATAACAATGAACAATAAAAATTGGCAGCGGAATATAATCCTAACAACCATCAATAATAATCAACTCAAGATCTGAACTATTCAATATAATAATATTTTTTTGTAATTTCATGCCTGTAAAAATAAATAAAAAATTTATATATGTAATTTGGTAAATAATTATAAAAAAGAGAGAAAAAGGACCAAAAACTATACAAGCATCCCGAGCACTATCCCAGTTATCTATCACCAAGCTCCATCTAAAGAAATAAATTAAGTCAGGTGTCCAAAGAGGGACACTTCCCATTATCAACACCTAAAAATAAATAATCTACCAAGGTACCATCGATTACCTGGATAGGGTGTGAGATAAATCTCATTATTCCACCCCCAATGAGCTATATACAAATTTATTCTCTGAATATAAACTGATACTGTGAAGTTATATAATAAATTAAATCAGTACAAATAAATAACACATTCCTACTTCAACCTCAGCTGGTAATGTACCTGAACATGAGATCATTAATTAATTAACTTCAGTTTAGTTTATATAGATAAGTCATGTGATGTTTTAAAATTACTGTAATAGATCATAGTAATAGTAAAATAGGATGTAAGGTGATACCATTTAACACCCTGAAATTCTAAAGTAAGAACCTTATATTCGATAGCATGGATGAAATGCGACACCAATCCTATAAGGGGATATAATACCCTGATACATTGAAATATATTTACTATTTTAAATAAATTCAATATATTATATATTTTTTAAATCATAAAAAACTAACTTATATTTCATTACAACCAAGTAATACTTTCTTTGAAAGCTTACATTACATGCAATACCATGTTCTAACCAAAAAATAATATATTATTCAAATATTATTATTTAATATAATAAGTCTTAACCTAGACATTGATTTATTAGTTATGAATATAAATAACTATATTATAAAATTTTAGGGATTACAAAAATATAAAATGAAATTATAAGTTGCAAATTGATTAGATATAAATATAAAAACTGATTGAATATAAAGGAAAATATTATTATTTTTATGGTCACAAAACTATTTTACCAAAATGAATTAAATTAATTAAAATTAGTGAGTTATATTAATGCTATATATATTATATATAAAATAAATAATTTTTTATATTCATCCAATAGATTTTGCAGTCTTAAAATAAAAACAAACTCAATTTTATGCATAAAATACTATATTTTTATAGCCTTTTAATGGTGAATCCATTTTCAATAAAAGTTTTAAATTTTTTAATAAATATAATATTTATATATAAATTTATTCTTCATTATAAAAACATAAAAATTATCTTAGGGTGAATTTTTTGTATTTTTCTATGAAGATTAATTTTTTCACAAATAGTGAAAAATACTAAATTTTAGTTCAAAACTGATTTTACATCTAATCTAATTATGAGGATAAATTATGTTTTATATTGGTTTTAAAGTTTAATTATGTAATATTTTTATTAATTAATATAATTTAGGTCATTGGGATAAATTATACTTTTTAATTGACCATAAAAACAAAGCAAACTTTTGAACATTTTTACCTTAAAAACCTGCACTGTTGTCCTGAATGTGGGATTAAATTTAAATTAATTTATGCCACATATGTGTTTGGAATTTATAAAAATGTATTCCATATCTAGAATCAAAATAATTTATAATTTATAATATTTTTAACTTAGTTTTTTTATAAAAAATTAGTTGAAGTGATTAAAATTATTTACAACGATTAAGAGAAAAGTAAGATTATTAAAGGACTAAATCTTAAACTTAAGTCCTAAAACAACCTAAAAACTTCTAAAAAAGAAATTTTATGGCCATATATAGACCCTATACTCACTTTTTTATAATTTTTTACATTATTTGAGACACTTTAAATGTGAAAAACATGTGTGTAATTCCTTTTTGAAAATATTACAAGAGTGTCACTCCTCCTCCACTATAAAAGGGACTCCTCTCCACTCACTTCCTCACACCTATAAAGGAAATTTGACTCAACAAATATATTCCAAAATAGATCCTCAAAATACCTTTAATCATCCTAGAATCATACCCTTGGGATGAAATCCATCCAAGGAATCATTTTGGTAGAAACCAAAAGAAGTTATCCGAATTATAAGATAAAGCTTTCGAACAAAATCTTTTCTTTCAGTTACTCCTACACCCATTAAAATATTTTTAAATAATTATTTTATAATTAAATAGTATGCTCAGTAAAATTTTATGTTTTTTTATTAAGGTTTATAGTTACACTTGCACACACTTCCAACTAATTATTAACAAACATAATGTTTCTATGTACGACGAACTACTGCATCACGAAATGATTATTGTTCAATTTTATTTTACCACCTCTAATGGTGGAAATTATGATGGAAACTCTATTTATATATGATATATATGATATTTATAATTTATTTAATTTTATTTAATTTTTCTTTCAATCATACCTTTTATCTTTTGAATCTTGGGTAAATACGATAATCTCATTTGAGGAATTGTGGACTATCACACCCTTAAAGAAATATGAATCATTCAAGCCATACATGGAATTAATTAAGGATAGTTTTAATAAAAATAGGTAACATATATAAAATATATATGATAATGAAATTATAATATACATATGTATCTGTTTCGTTCTAGTTTTCGGCCACAAAACGCCCAACGGCTTCATATCCAATGATTGATGGACCTGCTTTCCAAAGGTAGGCGTTCGCTGGATGGTTTGACCAACGACTCTTAAGAACTCAAATTGGTCGACATGATGGGAATTCAGGCTCATCACACCCTTTTTAGGGGGAATTATTGCCTGTTTCGGGACTCTCTTATAGATTTAAGACGTGTTCATATGTTCGTGAATCTTTGGTTTATACCCAAACATAGTATCCATGGATTTAACCTTGGTGGGAAATGGTCAACTGAATGAAGGGGTTTAGAATCATTTATGCCCGAGGTTTACCATCCCTCGTTGGATTAATGGCTCTGAGGGGTTGGAACTCGCTTGAGGCGGCACTAGGAGTGGCGCGGTGAACCTGTGTGGAGATGATCGGATCGACCGGTTGTTGGAATTAAACCATAGGGAGGCTTCCTACTTACCCTTATTAAGAGGCAGGGATCAAAGTCCACATAGTTCATATATATAGTTTAATGTCGTCCTGGATGAGGGTGGAACTCAACGTGAAGAAACGACCGACTGGTGTGCTTGACCCTCATGGAGGATTCCTACGTACCATGTTTTGGCATGGATCAAAGTCCCTGTAGTTCGCTTTGGCTTGGGGATTACACTCTGAGGAGGCCCAGAATGATGGATTTTGGCTTACACACTGAGGAGGCCCAGAATGATGGATTGGGTCTTACACTCTGAGGAGGCCCATGGTAGGATGTCATGGTTGATGCTTACTCTAAGCCCACATGAGTCATGCTCGGTGTGAGAAACAAGAGGCAGCAGGGACCAAGGGATCATGTCACGAAAGGTACGTCTGTGAGAAGTAGAGTGGGGCTTATGCATGGAGCGGCCCAGGATGATGAATTGGGGCTTACACTCTGAGGAGGCCCAGAGGGTCGGGGCTTACTCCGAGATGGATTCCCGGGGGGAAAAAGCCCATCGGGAGAGAGAAAGGGGGTGCTCCTGTGCCCATCTCCTCTCTTGCAGTGCATGAGGGCTTCCTTCTGATGGCTATTTTACCATCTTCGAGGAACCCTCAACAAGTTAAGGGGTAGAAAAGGGATTCCCGAGCTCAGGATCCACATTACCGTGGGAATGTGAACCCAGGAATGCTTCAGGAATCTCCTCAAGGGTCGGTACAACCCCTTTACCCATGTTTACCGTGGGTATGTGAACTCAAAATGACGAGCTGATGCGCCTGAAAGTTACACCACGCAGATTCGGTGGCTCTGGATGAGGCCTTGGCTCAGGGTAGATGAACATGCCAATAAGGGAGTTACGAAGGACTTGGCTGGATCCGAAGGAATTTACCTGGCTCTGGAAATGAGAACACCTAAGTTTTTGGGGAGCCACAGAGAGGTATGGGTGGTGACATCCTTCGCGTCGAGAAGTGCCACGCGGCTGTAGAAGTCGTCCACGAACCATGGTGGTTCGCGTCTTCGGGTTCAATCCGCGAACCAGGGAGGTTCGCAGAGGGTTCCAGGCGGGCAGCGACGGCCGAGGGTGGTGCCGATCAGAGCCTCGTTGGTTGGGGCTTCGCCCGCGTAGGAGGGTGCTATGTGGTACGACAGATGGGAAAAGAGGTATAAACTCCCTGGTCTGCAGGGAAGTCATCTACAGTGGGGGTATGGAGTGCGGTTCTCTTTCTCTTGTTATTTTAGGTTCGTAGTTCACCAAATTATTATGCATTTTCTAATTCCTTCTTAATTCATATACCTGTTGTGGTTCACAGATGAGAATTTTGCTGTTTTCGAAATCTGAATCCTTCCATCAATTGATCTCCTTCCGAATCTCCAATCCTTTTGAATCTGATTCAAGTCCTCTGATCTCCTCCTCTCTTTCCCCCTCGGTCTGCATTTATAGAGTGGGGAAAAGACTGTATCTGTGGCCATGAAGAACCTTTTGCGGAGGCCCATAACCAAATACCCGATTCACAGCTGACTTGGTCAATCCGCGATTCGCGGTGGGTATTGAACGCTCCCCCCCCCCCTCCGCGAGGTGAAATCAGGGAGTGCTTCGCGACTGTAGAGGTTTCCACCTCTATTACGCGAATGACAGCGGGTGCAGCTTAAACCGGTCGACGCGGTTTGTGGTTGGGGTGCTTCATTACAGTGAACCGGACTAGCGCCCATCCTGTCTCGTGACCGTGGAGGCTCTCCGCCTCCATTTCGAGAACAAAAATAGTTCGCGGAGGGGGTGCCTCGCGGTGCCTGGCCACATTGTGCTTCCATGGACCGGTTCATGGACCAGTCCCTTTTTTATTGTGTCTCTTCTTTGATTATTTGCCCTAATTCTTAGGCGATTTGGGTAGAATCTCCTTTGCAGATTTTTCAGGACCCTACAAATGCCCCCCATCGGAATGGGGTCTGATCGGAATGAAGAGGAGTCCATTCTGATGCAGAGTGGTCCTAAAACTGTGATGGTTTGCAGTAGAAAGGTGGACCCAGTAGGGGACCACGGTTATAAATATGGGGATCCCTTCATTTGTCCTTTACCGAATTCCTCACAAAACCAGAGCTCATTCACCTTAGCGTGTTTGCTCCTTCGCAAAGTGCCTTGTCCGTGAACTGGTAGTGACCTCTGCGAACCATTCCTTCTTCGCGGTCACCTTCATCCACTGACCAACTTCCCAACCGTGAACCATTACTCTTAACTAATTAAAATATAAGTGATGACGGTCTTTGGAGGAACTTGCTTCACGGTTTCGATGCTCCACGGACTAAAAATCTCTCGAACATTAAAAAGTGCCTGAGTCTGAATAAACTCGGAATAAAAATTCTATAGAGCAACTTGGTTCGTGGTTTCCTAGCCAACGCTTCATGGGCCAGGGCTTCACGGACTGATTTTTTGAAGGGCTGGTTCGCGGGATGGTGTCATCGCATACCATCCTCTAAGGCCTCCTTGCGTATTTTGATTATGAAGGCCCTTTAACCATTCATTTTATTGTTTTTGTCCATACTATTATTCTGGACTAACCAATTTGTGGCTCCTACTACGCAAGGAGAAAATATGGTTCCCCCTCATTCTGCACTGAGGCCTGCTACAGAGCCGCTCCCAGTAGGCTCAGAGAGACGTTCAACTATGACTCACAGAGCGGAGAGCGTCAAAGAAGACCCTAGTCGGTCCATCATTCCTGATGATGGTGCATTGAAGAACCTGCTCTCTCCGGAGCTTCTGAGTTATCCATTATCCAATCGTATCCCTCTCTACGACTTCGGTCTTCAGGATGACGTCCCTATCCCCCCTACTTTCTCAGGTCTCCCTTCTCCTTTCCTGGAAGCGCCTTCAAAATGCATTCAGGAAAACCTCACCCAATTCGGGGAGATAATCTCCGATTTTGGTTTGAAAAACACATTTATTCGGAGGGGCTCTATCTGGACCCAAAGCGATCAGTGCACTCAAGAATTTTCTCAGAAAGCTGTCTTTAAGGACTACCCTTCTATTATCAACCTTTCTTGAAGGGATCCTGACGCAGGGTGGGTCCCCAGGTGGGATCTTCGGTCCAGCGGGCTCTTCTCAAATGATTGGGCCTAGGCTTTCTGAGTCCATCATCATTGTCGAGAGTCTCCCGATTTACTGGAGGCGTTCAATCTATACTCCGCAGTGTGCGCTTCCGAATTTTTTGCTTACCCACCATCTTTGACCATGCCCAGCCTATTCAGCCACTGGTGTCCAAGTACTAATACTTTCCACCTTTCCAATGGTGAAGTCGGCATTAGTCTTTGGGACATCTACCAGATAGGAGGATTGCCGATTGCTGGCGAGATGTTTGACAAATTTTTGCCCACTCCTGATACATGAGACGACGTTGAATAGGTGACTTTATTGGCGAAGGAGTTGTTGTCAATGGTGGAGTAGTCACTAGGTCAGGCATTGTGTGCCCGCTCACTTATTCTTTATATCACTTGGATAGGGTTATTTCTGAACACTACTGGTCCAGTGCTGAAGATCAAGTGCCCCAGGACACACCCTTCTCAGCAATCATGAACCTCCCTAGGTTCCTACTGGGTGGTTCTGGAGGCGGGCGACTACCTTTAATGGGGTTATGAGGTGCGCCCTGGTGTGTTTCCTACACTTTGGTTGGCCGGTCTGTTTGCTATGTTTTTGAGCGGCTGGCTATTTCCTTCCAGGGATGTTATCCCAGGTGTCCGGGCCTGCACTTTGATGATGGTGGGTGAGTTAGTAGAGGGCCACCTATTGAATCTAGTCGTGCCCACTTTGGCCCGTATCTATGAGCTACTGAGCCACATGCAGGTGGGTGCATCACCCTACCATATAATAGGATCATTTTAATTTTTGTACGGCTGGGTGGCGGATCATTGTCACTGTTATGAGTATCATCACAACACGGTCATCCCGCTTCCTACCTTTTGGCCTACCCTACTGGATATATCTGGAGTTCTCTTGAAGTCCCTCAACTCTGGTGAAGTTCTCGAGCTCCTGAGTGACTTCTCCAGTTCATCTTCACTCCCTACCCCGCCCCTTTTGGAATCTTAGTTAACAACCACAGGGGGAGCCTGGAGGAGCGCTCTTACATGATCTCTCTACGGGTTTCTGTCCGCACGGATCGACGAGGTTTCTCTGTGTGAGCTGTATGTCCCGTATAGTTTTTCTCTTCAGTTTGGGTGCATGAAAGTCCAAGCTTCCCTTCCCCCTCCTCAAGCTCGAGGACTGCACTCGGTCGTACTTCGTCCGTCGTGGCTGATGCTGACGTAGGAGGGATCTGGCGCAAACATCTCCCTGCCTGATATGGGGGTAGCTTCCGGCCTTTCCATGGAGTATGTATAAACATGGGTAAAAGACTATCCTGATGAGATCCTAGGGAAGGCTATCCAACAGGTTCCCAAATCAGGAGGTATGGTGGCTGCTGCATCCACCACACCTTCCTCATCAGTCTTAAGGGAGGATCGACTAATGGCTCGTTGATCAAAACGACTCAGAGAAATTTCCACTCCCAATCCTGCGGTGGCTGAAGTTCAAACAAATTCATCCTTCTTGTGCGTGGATGAGGACGACCTTGTGGTGCCGGGTCCCAGTGAGACCATCCCGGAGGTCCCGCCAGTCGATACTGGGCTTAGAAACTTGGTCCTCAAGTCTGAACCGGGGTTAGAGGCTCCAGACTTTCCAGCTTCAGAGTCAACTTCTAGTGAGCACACGTCTGCATGGGCTGTCATCCCAGACATTGTTCTCCTGTCGCCCAGCAAGGATAACAAAGATCCTTGTACAATGGAGGACCATCGGGTAGTGCACAGGTGGGGCTGGCTTCGAATCTGTGAAATCATCACTAAAACCCCTCTAGTTGAAATGGAAAATAAAACTGAAGCCCTTTTTCAGCTCTTCTTGGGTTTGGGGTCAGGTGGCTTTGACTATCAGCCGTTCCATTCTCTTGCTTTCCAAGTTTCCATGGCCCATGAAGAAGTTGTCACTAATGAATGCGAGCTTTCTCACTTTGACACTACTCATTGTGGAGCCCGAACCTTGGAGGAAACCACAACCAGGCTCCATCAACTGATATCACAGGAGGCGATCTCTCGAGATCAGTCGGCCATCCTATCCTCCAAGTTGCATGATTGCGAAGAATGGTCCATGATTCTGAGGGATCATATATCATCTATGACTAGTCGTCCTGAAGCTACCAGAAAAGGGATCAATGATCTCCAAACTGTAGTGGAGCATATCCGCCCGGTGACTAAAGTTGAAACCAAGGAGAAGGCAGTGTTGGAACAATCCTACAACGACCATCACCGCGCGGTCGCTGATCTGGTGGAGAGAGTGAGTCGGACTACTTTATAATTATCAGATATACTTTTGTATCCCCTGTTTTACGTACTCCTCTTCCCCCTTTTTTTGTGTGTAGGAGAGACCTCGGCTTGTGGACTTCCTCCCCTTTTTGGTTTGAATTAAACACAGTTTTTTTCAATCACTTGTTTTTGTGGAAATTAATTGTTACTTAGAATAATTGTTGTGAAACTAACAATTCACTGAATCAGAACTAAACATAGCTCAGGAAAACAAGCTCTAATTTTTTCCTAGACCATCGGATCCAGCGAGCATAGTCTGACTATTGCTAGGGTTTTATAGAAAAACTCCACAAACTTTTTGTCTTTTTCTTTTAATGCCTTGATTTTGTCGGGGCCCATTTAATTTGGACCCAACGGGTATAACCCGGTTTTTGTTTAGGTCGCCCTTTCGGGTTTTCAGCCTAACAGGCTTTGTGCCTCTTTCTTTCGTGAGCAGTTTAAAGTCCCACCGTCAAGACTATCACTACTGATGTTTTAGTTCTAACATATTTGACCAAATATGGTGGGGCGAGGGACCCAATGGGGTTAAACTGATTAAAAAATGTCTAAATACTCTTCCGACACACGTGGGGGGAAACATGTTTGGACGACATGCAGGGCATGCCTCAAGGCATGGGAGTCGCATCGGCGTACAAAGGTAGGAAGAGCATTTCCTAAGGAAGTATTGACTTTGGTAGATGGGTCAGGGGTGATCAATATGTAGAGCCGATGAGGGCATGGTATGCATAGTCATGCAAAGGTGTCTTTAAGTCAAAGACTTTTCCATTTATGATGTCCAGGGGACTTCATGGAAGTCTGGCTTATGGGAACCACGATGGGTTGCATGGAAAATTATGAAAACCACCAGGGGTGGCTTAGAAGGGAAGTGTGACATCTGAAAGGGTTTTGGGAACATCCGTACTAATAAGGAGAATGGTCCAGAGACCACCTCCCAACGCATTTAGTTAGCGTAATGTATGGTTGAGGCTTGACGCAGTTTAAAGTCATGCAGCTGGGACATCATTTAAAATGGAACGACTTATCCTGGTTCTCAGTAATCTTGTCAAAAACGTTCCACCCTATTCAGGCAGGGATGTGAAAGAAGTTGGTAAACTGTGGCTCAGAGGGTTTTCGAATCCCGGGATAGAAATGGGGGCTCAAGGGCCATTAGGAATACAGAGAGAAGCATTGCCTAAGGAAATCTTGCCTTTGGTAGACAGGTCGGGGGGGATCAATATGCAGAGCCGCTGAGGGCATGGTATGCATAGTCATACAAAGGTGTCCTTAAGTCAAATACTATCCACTTTCAATAGCTGAGCAACTTCGGGGAAGTTGATATTTGGGACAACCAGGGGTGGATTATGAGATTTCAGCTTTTTCTGAGTACAGAGTATGGCTTTTGATGAGAGGGTGCCTGAATACTAGGGAAATATTTGGACTGAACTTCCTGAAAACGGGTGAAGTAATTCTTTCTCACGCTGGTGTGAGGCAGTGGTTCGTGCAGGTCTGACCCGTGCGTTGAAGGATAAAGAAAAATCTTATGCTTCTCATTGAACCCATGAAGAATAAGACTGTGTAGTTTATAATCATGCGGTTAGACATAATTCGTGCAGTTTAGCGTCATGCGGCGAGGACGAGAGGTGTTTTTGAAGGTTGTTGTGCAGTTTACCGTCATGCAGCGAGGACGAGGGGTATTTTTTCAAAGGCTGCTCTTCATCAGAATGAAACTGGGTTTGAATACCTCAACATGCTCCAGATGTGTGGGTGGGTTTTATTGGTGTAAATCATGGTTCTGGGGCTTCTTGGATCAAGAGAGATGATATGGGGGCTCTGAGGTCGGTAAGCGTACGGAGCTAGGAAGAGTGTCTCCTAAGGAAATTTTGCCTTCGGTAGACAGGCCAGGGGCCATCAATATGCATATCCGCTAAGGGCATGGTATGCATAGTCATACAAAGGTGTCCACAGGTCGATGACTTTCCACTTCTGATGGCCATGAATGGTTATGAGGATCCGCAATTATGCGCGCCACGAAGTCTATCATTAGGTATGGGAATGTCTGGACATGTCGGGGATATCCGTCCCTGGTTGCTTGCTAAGTTTCAAAGAGCCCCCTGCGCTGATCTTTTTTTTGCACGGGGGTGTTCCTTCATTCCATGCTGTTTAACGTCATGCAGTAAGGAAGAGGTACTCCTAGTTAATCGGTCATAGAGCTCGGACCGTTGGGTGAATATTGCTGCAATCACTCGAAGGATAACTGAGTCAATATATTCTGATATACTTTGAACAAGGAAGGGGATGAAGGTCATAAACTGCAACTTTGAACTTTCCCAGATCAGGAGGTATGGCGTGGGGGCCCTGAGGCCTGTAGGCTTACGGAGCTTGGAAGGGAAACGCCTGACGAAATATTTCCTTTGATAGACGAGCCAGTGGCTATCATTATGTAGAGCCGCTGAGGGCATGGTATGAACTTTCGTACAAAGGTGCCCCCGGGTCGATCACTTTCCACTTCCGATGGCCATGAATGGTTAGGAAAATCCGTGATTGATCACAGTGTAGAGTTGGGCACATGGGGATAATGGTGTCTGGGTATACAAGAAACATCTTCACCGTAATTGTTCATTGAGTCAAAGTATCCTAGTCCTGGCTTGATGTTTGTTGATGCAGGTTGCTAGGTGAACCACTGACAGACACATAGGCTATCCAGATAGGGATACCCTGGAAACTCTTGGATGTGAAAAGGGGAATGAACTTGTAAACCACTTCTCCATAACCTTCTGGATTAGGAGGTATGGTTTGGGGGATCTGAGGCTGGTAAGCGTACAGAGATAGGAATAGAGTTGCTTGTGGAAATCTTGCCTTTGGTAGAGGAGCTGGGGGTTATCATTATGCAGAGTCGCTGAGGGGATGGTATGCATAGTCATGAAAAGGTGTCCATGGGTCGATGACTTTCCACTTTCGATGGACATGAGTGGTTATGAAGATCCATAATTATCTGGGTCGTGGAGTCTGATGTATGGAAAGGATACATCCCAAATGTGCAAGGAGTATCTTCATCACATATCGCCATGTGTATTGGGTGGGTCGTGAAGAAGTCTGTGCAATATAGCGTCATGCAGTGAGGATAAAGTCCGTGTAGTTTAGCGTCATGCGGTGAGGATGATGTCCGTGCAGTTTAACGTCACGCGGTGAGGACGAAGTATACACCCTGTGTAGGTTTGGTCTGTATACGGGGGAAAGGGGAATTTTTAACATTATCGTCTGTGCAGTTTAACGTCGTGTGGCAAGGATGTAAAAATACTCCCTGTGCAGGTCTAGCCCATACATGGGGAAAAGGGAGCATTTTTTAAATCTTGCTATCCGTGCAGTTTTACGTCATGCGGTAAGGACGAGAAATAAACCCCATGTCGATTTGGTTCGTACACGGGGGGAAAGGGAATTTTTATTTTTTTATTCAGGGGGGGCTAGGCTAGGATGGGGAACCTTAGCATCACTACGTATCCTACGAGGGCAGGAATCAAGATGCATGTAGTTCTCTGAAATAAGTACACCCCGTGCAGGGCCGTTCCGGACACGGGGGGAAGGGGAATTGTTAAAACGCGTTGTCTGTGCAGTTTAACGTCATGCGGTGAGGATGAGGGATACACCCCGCACAGGTTTGGTCCATACATGGGGGGAAGAAGGCATTTATTAGGGTGTGGAAGGTCTAGGATAGGGGATCCTGATGTCGCTACATATCATGCGAGGGAAGGAATCAAGTCGTACATAGTTCTCTGAAATCTGTACTGTTTATCATCGTGTGGTGAGGATGAGGTCCATATAGTTTAACATCATGTGGTTAGGACTGGGGGTATTATTGGATTCCATGCGGTTTAACATCATGCGGTGAGGACGTAAATACACCCTGTGCAAGTCTGGTCCGACACGGGGGAATGAGCATTTTTTTTCTTTTGAGGTGGTTGGGCCAAGGTGTGGAATTATGGCGTCACTACGTATCCTGCGAGGGCAGGAATAAATCCTCACGTAGTTCTCTGAAAGATGATACACCATGTGAAGGTCTGGTCCACTCATAGGGGAAGAGGGCATTTTTAAATCACCCTCTCTGTGTAGTTTAACGTCATGCGGTGAGGACGAAATACTCTTAGTTTAAGGTCATAGAGTTTGGACCGTTGTGTGCTTGGCAGTTTAACGTCATGCCACTCAGATGAACTCCATGCATTTTAACATCGTGTGGTAAGGATGTAGGTGACCCAACGTGAAAAGAAAAAGAAAAAAAGGGGGGGTCTATGCAGTTTAACGTCATGCGGTGAGGACGAAGAATAAGTCCCATGCAGGTCTGGTCCGTACACGGGGGGAGGGAGAATTCCTAACTCTTATTATCCGTTCAGTTTAATGTCGTGCGGTAAGGACGAGGAATACACCCCTTGTAGGTCTGGTCCGTACACGAGGGGAGGGATCATTCTTGAATCTTATTATCCCTGCAGTTTAACGTTGTGCAGTAAGGACGAAGTCACCTTCGGTTTCTATGCAAAATACTTCTTCAGGAATATAACATTTGTATGAGTGGTTTCAAATTGTCCATCCATAGAGATCAGGGTATATGATCCATTACAGTAGACCTTTTGTACAACGTATGGACCCTCCCATTTGGGCTCTAACTTTGGAGGCTTCTTTTAGGGTATCATTGGGGTCCAAGGGACCAGCACTAATTCTCCTTCCATGAAAGACCGGAGGTAGACCTTTTTGTTGAAGGCTCATGCGATCCGATTCCGGTACACTTCCAGGTGGTGCAGAGTGTGTAGCCGCTTCTCATCTAGCTGTTCCAATTCACCTAGCCTCTTTTCTGACTGCTCATCATCGGATAATTGATCACATATGGAAACACAGAGTGAGGGAAGTTGCAGTTCAATGGGCAGAACCGCCTCTGTGTCGTACACCAAAGAGTACGGGGTAGACTGAGTAGCAGTGCAGATTGTGGTTCGATAAGCCCACAATGCATGGAGAAGTTTATCTGGCCATGACTTCTTGTCTTTGTCCACCATTTTCTGGAGGATGTTGGACATGGTCTTGTTGAAAGCTTCTATCTGTCCGTTGGCCACTGCATGGTAGTGGGATGAGTGGCTAGCCTTGATACCATACTCATGGTATAACTTTTACAACTTAGCAGAGTAGAAATTGGTGTCGTTGTCCATCATTATAGTATGAGGGACACCAAATCTGGTGATGATATTGGCATTCATGAAGCTGACAATATTTCTTGCCCCGACTTCTTTGAGGGGTACGACTTCTGCCCATTTGGAAAAGAAGTCTGTTTCCGTGAGGACATACTTCAGTTGTTTGGCCGTGGTGGGAGGATATGGTCCCACGACGTTCATCCCCCAGATGGAAAATGGTCAGGAGTACTTAACTTGATTAAGTAACTCTGGGGGCTAGTGTATGAAGTTGGCATGAATCTGGAATGAGTGGCATTTTATGATAAAACGCTCACAGTCTCGTGCCACTGTAGGCCAATAGTACCCAAGCCTTCGAACCTGATGGGAAAGCTTCGTCTCCGGTTGATGTGCTCCACATGCTCCTACATGTACTTCAGTCATGACGGCAGCGGTTTCTTCTACGTCAATGCTTCTGAGGAGCCCTCCATCGAGGACTCATTTGTAGAGGACCTCTTGCTGACCCGTTCCGCCATATAAGAGAAAATTTATTGCCCTTCTCTGTATTTTCTCTCATTCAGCCTTGTCTGATGGAATCTCCCCCCGTTGAAGGTAGTTCGTGATGGGGATCATCCAGCCGGTGTCAGGAGAATACGGATCGGGGATCGGACTGACTTCATGTATTTCATTCATCTTACCTTGAACATATGGAAATACCATTCGACGGTGAGCAATACTGATGACAGTTTCATCCCGATCGGGGTCAGCTAGGGTTGTGGCAGCATTGGCTTATGCATCAGCCTGAGCGTTCTGGGACTGGGGAATATAATTCAATGTCGGTTTTGTGGAGAACTCGACCATTAGCCCTTATACATGGTCAAACATGGGGATCATCTCCTCTTTTTTGATAGCATAGTCACCGTTGACTTGCTTGATGACCATCTTCGAGTCACCTTTTACCTTAAGGTGTTGTACTTATGCCTGGAGTGCAAGCTCCAGGCCTACAATGAGGGCTTGATATTCCGCTTCATTGTTTGTACATCCCTCTGATAGGAGGAAGGAATACGGAAAAACTGCCTTCTCTGGGGACACGAGTATTACCCCCAGGCCCACTTTGTTGAATCTCGGATCCTTCATCCTCTTCCCGGCCGGGCTTCGGGATGCGCCGTCAAAGTACATTTCCCATGCTGGGAACTCCTCTTGGACCAAGAAGATATATTCATCAGGTAGTTCAGCATCTGGTGCATTAGTCCCTATTGAAGGGTTCTCTACCAAAAAGTCGGCTAATGCCAGGCCCTTGATGGCTTTTTGAGGCACGAACCGGATGTCGAACTGTTGCAGGATGACTGCCCATCGGGATAGACGTCTGGTTAGCATCGGGCAACTGAGGATGTACTTGAGTGGGTTACTCCATGAGATCAAATGGACTTCATGACGCTGTAGATAATGTCATAGATTTTGAACCGCGAATACCAAGGCTAGACCACTCTTCTCGATATTTGAGTATCAAGTCTCAGCATCAATCATGGTTCGAATGAGGTAATAGAGACTGTTTTCACTGCCAGCATCATTCTTCTGTGTGAGGAAGGATCCCAATGACCATTCTAGGTCAATCACATATAGAATTAGAGGTCTTCCTTCGACCGGGGGCATGAGGACTGGTGGTCTTAAGAGGTACATCTTCAAGTTGTCGAACTCCTCTTGGAAATCATTCGTCCATTGGTACGTGACCCCCTTCTTCATCAACCTGGTGAAGGGAAAACATTTTCCTGCTAGATTGGCTATGAACCGCCTAATATAGGCTAGGTGTCCTTGGAATCCCCTCAGCTCAGTGATATTTCAAGGGGGTGGCAGGCTCAGGATAGCCTTTGTCTTCTCAGGGTCGACGTCGATGCCACGACGGCGTACGACGAAGCCAGGAAATTTCCTTAAGGTAACCCCAAAGGTGCATTTCAAAGGGTTCATCTTCAATATATCTTGTCGGAGCTTGTTGAAGACGATCTCAAGGTCCAACAGGTGATCTGAGCGTTGTCTGGACTTGACCAATAGGTCATCCCTGTAACATTCAATGAATTTCCCTAGGAATGGCTTAAAGATCTGATGTGTGGCATGCTGATACGTGGGTCCAGCATTCTTGAGACCAAAGGACGTGACCCTGTAACAGAATACCCCTTGAAGGGCCCTAAAGGCAGTGGCTTCTTCATCTTCTCGAGCCATCCTGATTTGATTGTATCCAGAATAGAAATCCATGATGGATAGAGCCGCATACCCTGTCGTCGCATCAATTAACAACTCAGTGATTGGAATCGGGAAGTCATCTTTCGGATAAGGAGGATTAAGGTATCTGAAGTCAATGCAGCCGCGGATTTGTCCATTCTTTTTCTTGATAGGGATGATGTTGGCCAACCAAATGGGGTACTGGACTTCCCTGATGAAGCCTTATTTAATGATAATATCGACTTCGGCCTCTATCTTGGAAGTATGTGAGGGGTGTGTCCTCTAGCGGCCTTTTTGTAGCCCCGGTGGTCTTCTGGAAGATCCAGGTGATGCGTCGCTACCTCAGGACTGATTCCTGGCATTTTCGTGTAATTCTATGCAAAGACATCCCTATGTTGCCTTAGTAAGTAGGTATATACCTCGTGTTCCTCGGGAGACATGGTCGCGCTAATGAGAGTGGGCCTCGAGTCTTCTTCGATACCCAGGTTTATTTCCCTGAGCTCATCCACAGTGGTGGAGATACCCTCCTCAAATGAGGGAGGGGCATCTCTGAGATCTTCCCCCTCTTCTTCTCCCAAGTCCTCATCCTCTTGATCTGACGAGGAGAGAGTTTATGGCCTGATCCTTTAAGGATTTGAGGGAGAGACATCTTGGGAATCCCTGCTTGAGTATTCATCCCCAAATCGAGGGTTGGTAGACGTTCCCGCATTGACATGCTCGTCCATCATGGCTGAAGTCATGAGGAAATCTAAATGTGTGTCCGGACTTGAACTCTTACTCTCAACATGGTTGATGGGAAGGACATAATCTCTGCCAAGCTACCTAAGGGGGTCATCAGGGACCATTTCCAGGCCATTTGGAGTGGGGATCCAGTCGACCCCGTCGACCAAAGGCTTCTTCTTCTTTTTCTCATAGAACCCGGTGTCGATGTAATGTGACTTGGAGAGCTCGAAAGGGGCCTTGTCGGCGTGCAATGTCCCTCTTTTTCCATTGACGCAGTACATGATACACTGGTGGTGTGATGAAGGAATGACCATGTGCTTATGGAGCCAAGGCCTTCCCAGCAGGGCATTGAATGTTGTGCTCTTCCGAACCACCAGGAATTCTGTGTAGGCTACCAGGTCACCAAAATGGGTCTTCAACTTAATATATCCCATTGGTTTCTTCTCACTCTTGTTTTAACCCAATAGAGTTGTGGCCGAGGGAATTAGGTCGTCCTCACTATTACCCAACGTACGGCGTGTCCGTTGGGGGAGGAGGTTAACTCCAGAGCCATTGTCTATAAATACTTTCTGGATATCAATACCATTCAGGGTGTCGGACACATATAGCGATCTGATGTGTCCTTCCATGACGGAATCTTCATCCTGATCGGTGAAGGAAATCACCACATTTCATTCAGCAGAGCCAGTCTCTGTTTGGTAAATTTTGGCGACAGCTACCTTGGCTTGAAACTCCTAGGGGCTGATCAAAGCTTCAATAAGCGCCTCCCTAATGTCGGATAACAAACCCAGGGCATCCAGGATTGAAAACATGGCTGGTACTAACACCAACTGCTTAAGGATATCATATTTCTGCTCGAGTAGCAGATGCTTCTCCATTGGTGGGAGAGTCTTGGTGGGTGCTTTGAGAGCTGGAGCATTTGACAAGGAAGGACCAGCCACGGGGACAGATGTCGATGGTGTTCCCGCGTTTTGAAGACTTGGCCCGGCTGGTCTGTTTGTGCACACTCGGCGACCAGACACTTGCTCCTCCTCTGGCGGGTATTGCAGAACAATAGGGCCAGAGTGGCCGCTTGTGGAAGTGGTGGGGAGTTCCCTCTCCTATTGAGTCCGTTGAAGGGCTCTCCCACAGGTTTCCGCAATATTGACGGTCTGGGCTGGGGACCAACCGTAGGGTTGGTTTCGGTGGTGGCTGTGCCCCCCCTGGTATCCTCTACCTCTGCAATTCCTCCCCCCGTCTCCTTGTGCAGGGGACTCGGGTTTTTAGTCATACCCTTTGTTAGGGAATGATTCAATGAGATGGATGACTTTGATAGAACCAAAAATTGGCTCTTCATCCTCTGACAGGTCAACCTGGTCGGTTGTCTCTGATGGCGCCGTTTGGTGGGTCGGTGCCTGTGGTGCCAAATTCGAGGGCATGAAATCTTACAGGGTTTGGATTAACCTTGGGCCCACCACGGACTACTCCTCTTGTGATTGTTTCCTCCTTCGACTCTGCCTGGATGACCGGCTCGTAGAGGATTGAGAGGCCGATGTTGTCAGCTATGCGGCTTCAGGGGCTGTTGGTGGCAACACCGGCTTCTGTAGTTGAGCTCGGAGTATGCCATGGACTCGGATGATAGTCTTCTGAGTCATCCAGTTATCAAATTTTTGCCCTTTCTTGCTGGTGACTTTTTTCCACCCCTCCTCTTTGTTGGAGTCGGTGGTAGAGATACATGCCACATGTGCTGGGGGTGGTCCCAGCTCGACTTTTCTGGAATCTACCATCCTCTGCAGGAGGTCCTTGAAGACGAAGCATTCTCGGATACTGTGCCCCAACATCCGATGGTAGGGGCAGTAATCTGGCTTGTCATCGCAGCCGACTTCTTTGGGTTTCCATGGCTCCGGGAGGCGGAGCAAGTTGCAGTTCATGGCGGCAATGAAGTAGCCACGAACATTATCATCTCAGAATGAGTATACTTTTTGTCTTAGTTCCTCAAACTGGTTCTCCTTTGGTCCTCTTTGATCGTCCCGTTTAGGCGGGGGCGGCCGTTGATATGCAGGGGGCCCTTGACAATTTGGTGGAGGCATGAGCGGTGGAGCGGGAACATGGGCCGGTTTGAGTGTGATAGTGGACACTTTAGCTCTAGGGGCTCTTTTCGCGGGAGCCTGTGAGGCGATTCGGGACTTTGAATTTGTCTGTTGTAGGGAGTCCTCAATTCTCTGGGCAATGGCCAAGAGATGGCGGAATCCAGTGGTGCACTCCACTGGTATGAGAGGTGTTTGCATCTCATCTCTAAGATTATCGATGCATATGGCCAGAATCTCATCTTGAGGAATTGGTCTGTTTAGAGAATAGGTCAGGCCTTTCCATCTGGTGATGAAATCTGAGACCCTCTCATTCTCCCTCTGCTTGCAGTTCAGGAGATCGATGACCATTGTTTTAGGCAACGTTGAGCTGAAGTGGAATAGGACCTTTTGTTGGATGTACTCCCAACTCTTTATTGACTGGGCTGGAAGACTCGTATACCAGACGAAGGCAGATCCTTGTAAGGTCCGTACGAAGCATCTAAGTTTCACTGCTTCTTGTTGTTCCAGATTTCCCATCATAGGGTCACAATAGGACGCGTAGTGCAACAAATGCTTCTCTGGATCATCTGAACCATTGAATATGGGGAATACAGGGCTACCAAAAATGGGTGGAGGTGGTGTGTTGGTCACCCAATCTGGGTAGGGTTTCCGCCCCAGCTGTATTGGAGAGCTTCGACCTTCCATCACTTCCAATCGAGCTTTTAGTGCCTCCATGGTGTTGGTGAGTCCCTGGTTTACATCCTGTTGGGCCCGGTCCTGGGCAGGCGTAGCCCGAGGCATTGCCTGAGGGTCCGGGTTGGTCGGCGCCAAGGGTGCGCGTGCCGTTTGCGCCACCTTCGGAGGTTTCAGGCGTACTCGCTCCGGTTGCTTCCTGAGTGGAGGGAAATCATGGTATTCGTCCATATCCACATATAGGTAGTTGGACGGGCCAGGAGCCTCATTAGATGGGAGCCCTGTCCGTATTTCTTCTGTCGGGGAAAACCTTAGGCTTTGAGGTTCACTTTCTGGGGGTGCACGATGTGGCTCTTCTTGGGATGCACTTTCAATAAATTGGTTCCTCTGGAGTTTCTCGGGGTTAAGTCACCTCAAATATTTCATCTCTTCTTCCTGTCGAGTGAACCTCTCTTCGAGCGTAAGTGGATCGTTTTTATCGAGGGAAGGGGACAGGTCCAGGGTAACTGTTCTTTTATTATTATCCTTGTTGGAAGCTCGCATGGTAGGCGGAGGGAGGTTATCTGAAGGGGTGGCCATATTTAAAGCGGCCCTCTGGTTCCGGGTGTGCACACCTGGGGGTTCGTTGTGAGTCAGAGCCTGACCAGAACCGTCATCTCCTGATCCATCCGGATTTGCATTTTCTCTGGTGTCACCCGTGGGGTTAGCCTCAATGGAGTTTATGAATGCATATTGTGGGGTGGAGGGAACATCATCTTCCAAATAGGAAGAGGATATCCCACTTCTTTGGCGGCCTTCACTTTCATGTCCTGGGACTGCCTTCGGACTTCTTGGTGAAGGGTGACGCAGAGAGATCTTTGATGCGACCTCAAGGTGCACCTTCTTCTCAGAGGGGATGATGATTCATATGACGGGATTGGACAGGAGCCTCCTCTTCTGACTATCCTCCCTAGATGAGAGAATACCGACTCTTGTGGGGGAGGTTGTTGTTGAGGGGGTAATAATGCCCCCAGCCCCGAGGGCTGGGGTTGGCTCTGTTCCCTATACATTGAGTCTTGTCCCCGTTTTATTGGTCTTAAGGGGGCATTTGTTGTTAAAAATTCCCCCAGCCCTACAGGCTAGGGTTGACCCTGGATTGCAGCAGTGACTGCTGCTATCACGACCTACCTGATCTCGCGTACTCCCATCAAGGGGTGAACCAGATTTGGTGCCGAATTCACCTGTGAATCAATCCCTTCTAAAGAGGTGGGAAACGATCGCTGATTGGCCTCTCATAGGAGAGAGGCCTTCTGGATGCTCTCGGTGGCCTGATTTAGGAGTTCTTAAATGGCTCGTTCCCACTAGGCCTGACGCTTCTAGGACTTAATCAAGGCCCAACTATGTTGGGTGTGTTGTCTTTCCTGAGTAGAGGGTCCACTTGATTGCTGTCTTTCCATGATGATGTTGCAAGACACCATACCGAATGGGTTCTTCTGGGCGGGGAGCGGAGTGAAATGAAGAGCTCTTTGTTCCCCCCATCCCCTGATATGGAATCCCATTAGAGAGTCACCAATAAGGTGGCGTAGTTCATGCATTGCACGGAGGAAATATTTCTCCATATTACCTTTGCGCATCTTGGGCGTTGTTGTCGCATCGAGGAAAAGGCATGCAGGTCGATGTGATGCAGGAGGTCCCCTATCATCTTGATGTGGTCTACATACCCTTCACTGGGCAGGAAGTTTGATTTAAGCCGGTGGAGGGTCATCAATAGATTGTGGCGAATTTCGTGCATGAATTCTTCCGACAACTCCCTGGGTATATCGTACTTAGAGGTGGTTTTGGGCCAAAACATAACTGGAATATCATTCCTGGCCAGTCGTTTCCTCAAGTGCATCATATCGGCATGCTCCTCCGCCAATGATTCCTCTATCTGATCAGCCCAACTAAAGCGCTCATTGTAGTCGGAGGTAGTGGGATCGGTAGGTATCGAATTGTCTTGTGGGCGATTCCGAGGTGGTTCAGAAGATGAACGCAGCCCTAGAACGGCTCCTGATCAAAGAAGGGAACTGCTAGAGACATGCTGGGAATCTGACATGTTCGATCCCGTCCTTCTGAGTGCCTCGGCATACGAGGGCCTTTCGGTGCTTGCTTCGGTAGGGGGAGGGCCTTCCTGTTGAAATAGTATGCCATCATGGGGAGGACCTTCGTAATAAAGGTCGTAATGGCGAGGACTACCATTACTGCTTGATGCTTTACTGCATAGAGGACTTTTGCAGTGCACACCCTGGGGAGGACCTCCAAGGCATGTTGCAACAAGGGGAGGAACTTCTGGCTGCGTAGCGTTGTTACAGGGAGGACCTTTTCAACAGCTGCCATTATGGTGAGAATGACCATCATGGCTTGACGTTGGACGCGCATCCTGTGGAGGATCTTCAGGACATGCCGTGATAAGGGGAGGACCTTCTTTTCTCTTAGGGCCATTGTGGGGAGGAGCTTCGCAATGGCGGTCATGGTGGAGAGGACTACCATCACAACTGTGGCAATGTCAAGGACTACCATTACTGCTGCCGTAGGGAGAATATCTATGGGATACATCCTGGGGAGGGCCTCCAGAATGTACCGTAGTGAGGGGAGGTCCTTCTCGTTGCTCGACGTCTTTACAGGGAGGACCTCCATTATCAGGGTGGGAAGGACTACCACCATGAACTGATGTCTGGCTGTGTGGAGTTCCGTTGCAGTGTAAACCTTGGGGAGGACCTTCAGGGAAGGCCACGACAAGGGGAGGGCCTTCTTGTCGTGATGAGACGTCACTACAGGGAGGTCCTCTATAGTTGCGACTATGATAGCGAGGACTATCATCACAATATGTGGTCCCACTTCATGGAGAGTGATTGCAGTGTATACCCCGGGGAGGACCTTCAGGGTGGACCGCAGCAAGTGGAGGACCTTCTTGCTGCTCGATCTTCTGGTCACGTGGAGGGTTTTCGTGACTCGCATCAAGAGAGAAGCTCTCATGACTGATCGTTATATGCCCGTGGGGGAAGCCCCCGCGCGTGCTTCGAGGAGGACCTTCAGAGCTGCTGGTAGTGACATTGCAGGGACGACCTTCGCAACTGCTTCTGCTGCTCCCATAATATGGTAATGGGTGGGTAGGGGTTAGAGGGTTTGATGCGTTCTTAGTGGTGTTGGAAACCCAAAATTTCAGCAGAGCATAGTCGTGAACCCGCTCTTTATTTTCCAGATACCTTCATCGCATTTGGGCGCTCTTTTGCGGGCAGTGGGGACCGTCTGCTGTTGACAACGACCTTCACCTCCTCTGTGTACCTGTCTAATTGGGTCCTGTGATGTTTCCGGGATATGCCGACGAACATCTTAACTTTTAGTAGGGATATATGCCTGCTCTGGAGCATCCACCGTGATGGATGGGTGTCCCCCAGTTGGAACGAGTGAAGCTCATAGATCCGGTTTCCCTTGTGTCGCGGAATATAGTCGGCGACCCTCCTGGGCTGAAGCAGGGATGCAGATCTGCTCTAAGGAGGCTATCTTGTCTCTTAAATGAGTCGCCTCAATTGGGGAGACGGGATTACGGGCCTGAGTCCTTACTGTTGTCGCCGATACAATTACATGCTGGCAAGTCTGCAAGATATGATCTGGGATCGATACCTGCTCCTCCATCATTGCCAGGATATGTAGAGAGACATCTTTGGCTGGAACGGGTATGAAGGCACATTCCGGTATCGGAGTATGAATATCCTACTCTGGTCCTCCAGTGGTCAGTGGGTACTGACGATTCTCCTGTGTCAGGGAAGGTGAACGAGTCTTCCCTTGTACTGGGATACGCTAGTTTCTCTCTCCATTTGCTGCCACATCGGGGTGGCGGACTTTTCTTGCATCTGCAGGGAGTTGGCCCTGCATATATTGGTTTCTCACCGTATCGAGTTGGTGGCATTTCTTGGTGGGGAGACGTTCCCGCCTATGACTTTCCGCCACATCTGGGTGGTGGGATTTGTTGATCGCCACCATATCAGGATGGCGGGCATCTGAACCAAATCCCAGGAGCTGGTCCTGTAAGTGCCGGGTCGCCACCACGTCAAGCTGGTGGGCTTCACGACCCTGGGCAGGGAGAGGTGCATGCCTAGTACGTTTCACCCTGCGTGAGCGACGGGCTTGATGGAGCTCGGCGGGGATGCGTGCCGGCTCGTATGATGCCGACATGTTTGGATAGAGGGCTTGGGAGGATCGAACAGGTGTAGGTGCATGTTCATGGTACGTCTCTGTGGATGAGAAGCAGAGCTCCTCCTCAAGGACCAGGGGGATGACCGGTCCCCGACTGTACGTCTCCCGCCCTTGTCGGGCAGTCCGAGGGGCTGGAGCTTGGGGAGCGTGGGCCTGAATCCTCGGGGAGACATCCTCCTCAGCATGAGGATGTCGGGTTGCGGCGTGACCATGATGACGTCTGCCGACGGGGGCCTTGGAGCGGAACCCCTGTTCGGTGGGGATGAAGTGCCCAACGTCGACCTCATCCACCTCCCTAAGATAAGGGAGGTATGCATTGTCCCGTTTCGGGGATGAACTCTCGAAACGGTTGGAGACAGCGACATGGGCTGTCTGGATCCGCCTTTGTGGTCGCTGCTGGGCAGGCGACCGGCGAATCTTGATAGATTGAAAGGCATGCATGGCCTCCTCCACCTTTGGGAGAGTACCATTCACGTGGTACTCTCGGATCAGCGCGTCCAAAACCCAGCATTGAAGATGCTGGGTGGGGGATGGGTTCCTCCATTGTTGAGGAAGCATTTTCCTTGTGTCGTTGGAAACACGCACTTTTGAGTTTCTTTTCGATGCCATTGGATCGAAGGGATTTTTGAAAGTAGTGCCTGCAAAAAAATATAGAAAATACAAGGAGAAAACCTGTCAAAGCCGCATCTCATAATCCCATGACCTTTATTGGCCCTCCTTTAGAGCATAGGGGGGAATGGGGTGGGATTATGTTGAATCCATCATGTTTGGTTAAATATTCACGTCGAGTTCAACATTTTTTGTTTCGTTCTGGTTTTCAGCCACAAAACGCCCAACGACTCCATATACAATGAATGATGGACCTACTTTCCAAAGGTAGGCATTCACCGGATGGTTTGACAAGCGACTCTTAAGAACTCACATTGGTCGAGAGGATGGGAAGTCTGTAACACCCGAGACTTTTATGTTATATAAATCATCAAAGGAATCTTTTTCTACACAACACTTGCTTGGCTTGCTTTGCACGCAATCGCGACCTTCCTCGATAGCTTGCGTCGTACGCAATACCGAGTTTCACTAAACAACAATATGCTATTAAAACTAGCCGTTATGAATAGTAATAACCACTTTTTAAAATTTTATAAATTTTATTTTTCAAAATGGACTTCATTTTTGGACTCAGAATATCGAAATTATCCTAGGGTGAAATTTTGGTATTTTTCTGAAAACTTTCAATTTTTGATGAATAGTGAAACCACTAAGTGGTAGGTTAAAAACTGAATTTTGCATAAAACTTAATTTTACCGCTTCTGTGAATGGAATTTCGAAAATCCGAGAGACACGGTTAATATCAAGGACTAAAATGTGGTTCAATGAGATGAAAATAATTTTTTGGTGAATAGTAACTTTTTACTTTTTTTACCACGGTTAATAGTAAATAGGGTAACTAAGGGTAAATATGATATTAATATTACCCTAACACATGTCCTAATTCTATTGGACAAGTGTAATTCGACCAAAAACAAACTTAGGAATAAAATATGACCATTTAGGCCCACTTGGATTAGATTAGGACATTTATTATTAATTTATTTAAAGAAGGGTTAAAATAGTTAAAATCAAAGTTTAATAAGTAAATCATTTTTAATATGGGGTTATACATAAGATAAATTCAATTGTAAATACTAATTAGAAATATAAAAAGATTTCCTACATGATGGTATTTTATTTGTAATTTTTAGACATCAAATAATTTAATTTATATGTGACACAAAGATGATGCAGTAATTATCTTATTAATGAAATATTGACAAAATTGATAATATAAATACCAAAATAAATGTAATTTGAGACTTTTTATGAATTCCACTAATTTTCTAGGTTACTATGATATATTAGTATTGATTTAATCAACTTGGTTCGAACATATAATTCTGTTATGACTTTCACAAAAATCATATATCAAATAGTGTCAAAATTGACACAAAATAGTTTTTAAATAAAATATTATATTATTAATTGTTATTTTATTCCTAAAAATCTAAGGTTCGGCCAAATGACTTAGATAAGGATATATATATTAATAATAAACAATTTGGGGTTCGTTTGGCATGTTATAGTAAGTGTATTAACCATATAGTGAAAGAAAACAAAAAGACACGGTAAAAGTTAAATTAATTAACTTAGAGTTAAATCTAATTGATAAGGTTAAAATAATACCCTAAACTTGTCTAAATCCTATTGGTTGATATGATTTCGACCCATCCCCACTTTATCTTAGAAATAAGACCCTTTGGAACCATTATAAACCGATTTTGACTTTAATATAAAATAATATTTTGAGATATTCCTAAGGTGCCCCTCTCCTCCCTTATAAAAGGGCACCTCCTCCCCCTCCTCCTCACACAAATTTGAGCACTCAAGCTCGGCCAACCCCTTCCATTTTCCCTTCTCCACTTCCCTAGAATAATCCTAGAGGTCCTGGTCTTCTCCAAAGACCAATCTTAGTTCCTTAAGTGGAGGATTCAAAAAGGCGTTCCAAAGAAGAGGTAATATCCATTACCGATCTTTTCAATTTCTTTCTTCTTCAACTTCTTCTTCTTTAGTTGTTTCATGATAAAGTAATAACATCAGTATTACTTACATACTGATATTTTATTATAAATATGAAACAACCCTAATTCACCTTCTATCCATCCTACGGAAAAATGAAATCACCGCGCGTGCGTACGTACGGAATACCGTCTCCACGCCGTGGTGTAATCTATTTTCCACCATCACCTTACAAGGATGGGTATAATGGTGTAATCAGTAACTATATATGATTATTATTAAGTAATATTGATACTGAAATAATATATATATATATATATACTCCAATACAATTCCACGATCATAGGAACGATATCATCACTCGTGCGTACGTACGGAATACCGTCTCCACGATGTGATGCGACTCGTTCTACATGATCTTCATTTAATAATGATTATATAAATGAATTGAATGAATGAATATGGTATATACTACACTAATACCATTCTGGAAATGAATTATCTATAACCTAAAGATAAGAATAAGAATTTATTCGACAAAACACGCATAAGAACAAAAAGTTATAAAGACCCGAGTAACAAGTAACAATGAAATATTACTAACAAGAAGCTAATAATATGACCATATATGATCTCATATCAATATGTATGATTCTGGAATAAGTCAATAACATTATTTAAACCATTATACAGGAGCTTCGGACACGAACAAAGCAAATCGGACCTAAGGTAAGGGAAACATCACAATCTCATTTTTATCCGAGATTGTTTATTCGTAAGTATTTACTGGGGTGTATTTTATCATCCACATCCATGTTCCCTCAATATGTAATATTGTTTCCATCCACTTGAAATAGTTTAAATCCAATTTTACCCTTAGGTGAGTTTTTAGTAAAGAATATGAAAGGAATCTTTTGTCGTTTTTCCGTACGAGGTACTTTTTGACTTTTCCGACAAGAGTACGAAGAATGTTTTTTTTAACTTATACGGCATGAATGGATTTTTAAAACATTACTTCAAAGAAGCTTCCTTTACAAGTTTTCAAGTTTATTTTTAATCAACTTCTTTATTTTAAAGTTGTATGATATGTTATGAAAGGAAAAATGTTTTTGAAGAAGAAAGGATATTTTCCTCAAGAATTCAATTCAAGTGTTTTATCAAAATTATTTTCCATCTAAGATAATAAAGGGTTCTGTTTCTATCCATATTTTTACATTGGTTTGACTATGTTGTGATGGAATTATGTTTATGAATTCCTTTATCATATATGAATTGATTTATGATGTCATGATGTTTCAAGAATCCCATTTTTGTTATATGTGTTATGCGATGATGTATGTTTTATGATTATGTGGCACACATAAGAAAGGATTCATTATAAGATGGGTGGGACATATATCTCCCTCCAATGCATTGGGTAATGATTTTATATCTCATGAGATAGACATGGCTGGAACGGAAGGTTATTTCGGTTCAGTGATACAGGACTGAAACGAGGAGTGAAATCGGTTCAGAAAGGGACTTTGTCCACTAAGATAGTCTTGGCAATGAGTCATGACTAACAAGAAATGATTTTCCATGATTATGTGTGCATGCCACAAAGATTCAAGTTTTATGTTATGATTATGGGGATCTCATTTTCACTTCTATGATTTATTCCATGTTAAGATATTATGATCTCTTTTGCAGGTTTTGATTTTCAAAAAGATATGATATGATTTTTATTTCCTTTATTTGCCCTTGCTGAGCATTTGAGCTCACTCTTTTATGTTTTCTTTTCCCCAGGTCAGGAAGATGGATATTAAGTAGAATATGCTAAAAGGGACCCTAGATATGATGAAATAAATGGGAGACACTGTAGAAGATTTATGAACCAGTTGTTTATGTTTCCCAGTTTCTAAAGACACTATACCTATACGGTCCTTTGTGGTTTTGTCATATGTTGTAATAAGTGTGCTTCAATTTTGAAGTATTAACAATGTATGTAAAGTATGGGTCGTTATAGTTGGTATCAAAGGGAGGGTATAGTCAACCTTTGGAAACTAGGATGTGAAAGCCTTAGTAAGAACCCTAAGGATAAGTCTAAGCATAGAACACAATCTTAGTGTTTTAGAAATGGCCTTGAATAACCTAGGATAAGACCTTAAGCATGAAAATTTTATTCATGAATTATGTGGTTTCCTATTATAATTAGTGTTGCTCACACTATTCTTCTTGGATTTAGTCAATGGCTGGAACCCGAAGGAACCGTGTTAATGCGGAATGCGATGGGCAATGCAATGATTGTCCCCCTGAGCAACCAAACGATATGGGAGCTGGAATGCAAAATCTTGTAGCCATGCTCACACAACTTTCTCAAGCTATGAATCATGCAGGATTTCCAAACGAACAAAGGAGGGAGAAACATTCTGTTGAATCCTTCATGAGGCAGCGTCCACCATCTTTCAGCGGGTCTACTGATCCATTAGTTGCTGAACAATGGATTAGTACTACTGAAAAGATATTTTGAGTTCTTCAATGTTCTGAGCATGATAAAGTCATCCTAGCAGTGTATCGTTTGGAAGGAGATGCTGATCAATGGTGGAATCTTGTTAAGAATACAAGGCAAAGGGATGAAATTGAGTCTATGGAATGGGACGAGTTCAAGAACTTATTTTTCAATAAGTACTTCCCTCGTATTCTCCGAACAAAGATGGAGAAAGAGTTCCTTGAACTGAAGCAAAGGGATGATGAATCTGTTGGTACCTATGAAGCAAATTTTACCAGACTTGCAAGGTACGCTTCTGGTATTATTATCCAACCTGAGAGTAAGATCGATCGATTCTTTAATGGCTTAAAACCAAGTCTTCGAAGGGCGTTAGCCATAAGGGACTTCAATAGCTACGAGGAAATCGTTCGATGTGCTCTCAAAGTCGAGATGGAGATTGGAGTAACCCATCAGTCACATGGGTTTGATAAGAAGAGGAAGATGGAATTCAAAGAAAAATCTAAAGAGCACACGGAAAAGAAGATGAACTTTCCCTTATGCTCAAAGTGTGGAAAGAAACATGGAGGGAGTTGTCTTAAAGGGACAAGTAAATGTTTTAAATGTGGAAAGGAAGGTCATCGGGCATTTGAATGCCGTGATAATGGGAAGAAGATGTCTAATGATGCAAACAAAGGAAGGGATACACAGAATGAACCTGCTACACTTCAATGTTTCAAGTGCAAGGAGATGGGGCATTATGCCAATCAATGCCCAAATCCAAGGGTTGATGATGATGGTCGACGTCAACAAACTCTTAAGGCTAAAGAAAAAGGAAAGTCACATGCAATTTCTATCAGCGATGTGGAGTACGATAACGATGTGGTGAAAGGTACACTTACCATCCACTCTAAAGTAGCAAATGTTTTATTTGATTCTGGATCCACCCACTCTTTTATTTCTGAAAAATTTTCTAAGGGTATCACCGTATTACCTCAACAATTAGATGTTGAGTTAGCTGTGACAACACCTAATGGCACATCAATCGCATCCGAAGTTTATAATTCTTCTCCGATCGAAGTTTGTGGGAAAGTGATTCCTGCAAATCTTGTGATCCTTCCTTTAGTGGAATTTGATGTGATTCTTGGCATGGATTGGCTTTCTCTACATGGAGCTCATATCAATTGCCAAAGAAGGGAAGTCACATTTCATATTCCAGATCAACCTACGATCGTCTATCAATGCAAGGATGAACATAACCTTCCAGTGGAAATTTCTTCCATCTTATGGGTATTGATTCCACTAAATGAAGGTTATTTATCTCAAATAGTTGGTGAGAAACTCACGATTAAGAATATGCCCATTGTACGGGAGTTTGATGATATCTTTCCGGAGGAATTACCGGGTCTTCCACCAAATCGTGAAGTTGAGTTTTCAATAGAACTCATACCGGGTGCTTTGCCTATTTCAAAGACACCTTATAGAATGACCCCAATTGAGTTGCAGGAATTGAAGAAGCAACTCCAAGAGAATCTTGATAAGGGATTCATACGCCCTAGTGCGTCACCTTGGGGAGCACCTGTTCTATTTGTTAGGAAGAAAGATGGATCAATGAGACTCTGCATTGATTATAGAGAACTTAACAAGATCACTATCAAGAACAAATATCCTCTCCCACGCATTGATGACTTATTTGACCAACTACGCGGAGCTCAATACTTTTCCAAGATTGATCTTCGTTCAGGGTATCATCAATTAAGGGTCAAAAGGGAGGATATACCAAAGACGGCTTTCCGTACAAGGTATGGACACTATGAATTTATAGTGATGCCATTTGGTCTTACTAATGCCCCTGCTATCTTCATGGATCTAATGAATAGAGTCTTTAGAGACTATCTTGATCAATTTGTGGTAGTCTTTATAGACGATATTCTTGTCTATTCAAAGAGAAAGGAAGAGCATGAAGATCACTTGAGAATTATATTGAAGACCCTGAGAAAGGAGAAGCTTTATGCCAAATTTACCAAGTGTGAATTTTGGCTTCAAAAAGTTGCATTTTTGGGTCACATAATCTCAAAAGAGGGGATATCTGTGGATCCAGCAAAAACAGAGGTTATCGAAAGATGGTCAAGACCAACAACAGTAACTGAGATCCGAAGTTTTCTTGGTTTGGCTGGTTATTATCGACGTTTTGTAAAAGATTTTTCACGATTATCTAATCCACTCACCAAGTTGACTCGGAAAGGAGTTAAGTTTGTCTGGACAGAGGAATGTGAAGAGAATTTCAAGGAGTTGAAAAGAAGGTTATCCAGTGCACCTGTGCTCACACTGCCTTGTAGTGGAGAAAGGTTTGTGATCTACAGTGATGCATCCAAGAAGGGATTGGGGTGTGTTCTTATGCAAAATGATATGGTGATAGCTTATGCCTCACGACAGTTGAAAATCCATGAGCAAAATTACCCAACACATGATTTGGATTTGGCTGCAGTAATCTTTGCATTAAAGATTTGGAGGCATTACCTTTATGGTGAAAGGTGTGATATTTATACTGATCATAAAAGTTTAAAGTATATTTTCACACAAAAGGAGTTGAATATGCGTCAAAGAAGATGGTTGGAGCTGATTAAAGATTATGACTGCTCAATCCATTACCACCCTGGGAAAGCAAACAAGGTGGCAGATGCATTAAGTCGACAAGACCATGCTAGTTTTTCCATGATGAGGATCACAAAAGATCCAATATTTATGGATTTACAAAGGATGGATCTTGGAATTATAATGGAAGGGGAAAAATCTTATCTTTCTCAAATGAATGTTCAACCATCTATACATGTGAAGATTAAAGAGGCACATAAAGAAGATGTCGAGTTACAAAAGAAGGTGAGAAATGTTCCTGAATTCAACCTTGATTGTGATGGGATAATAAAGTTCAGTAATCAGGTTTGCGTTCCTCCCATCCCCGAATTAAAGAAAGAGCTGCTGGATGAGGCTCATAGTTCTTCATTCTCTATTCATCCTGGAAGCACGAAGATGTATAGGGACCTGAAAGAGTACTTCTGGTGGGATGGCATGAAAAGAGATGTTGCTGAATATGTCTCTCGATGCTTGGTTTGTCAACAAGTTAAAGCTGAGAGACAGAAGTCTAAGGGGATGTTACAACCATTACCCATACCCGAATGGAAATGGGAAAACATCACTATGGACTTTGTCACAGGACTTCCTAAAACATCCAAAGGCAATAATGCTATCTGGGTCATAGTTGATCGTCTTACAAAGTCTGCACACTTCATTGCTATTAGAGAGGATTTCTCTCTAGATCAGCTTGCCAGGATATATGTAAAGGAAGTGGTAAGATTGCATGGAGTACCACTTTCTATTATATCTGATCGAGATCCGAGATTTACCTCGAAGTTCTGGCGAAGTCTTCAGCATACTCTGGATACAGAGTTGAGTTTCAGCACTGCTTATCATCCCCAGACAGACGGTCAGTCTGAGAGAACAATTCAAACCCTAGAAGATATGTTGAGAGCTTACTCTATGGATTTCAAAGGAGGTTGGGATCAACACCTACCTTTGGTGGAATTTTCTTATAATAATAGCTTTCACTCCAGTATTCAGATGGCTCCTTATGAAGCTCTCTATGGAAAGAAATGCAGGACTCCAACTTGCTGGGATGAAGTTGGGGAAAGAAAGCTATTAGGACCTGATCTCGTTGATGAAATGGCAGAAAAGGTCAGATCTATTCAACAACACATAAGAGCAGCTCAGAGTCGACAGAAAAGTTATGCCGACAACCGAAGAAAAGACCTAGAGTTTGAAGTGGGTGAAAAAGTGTTCTTACGAATATCTCCCTGGAAGAGGGTTATGAGATTTGGAAAGAAGGGGAAGTTGAGCCCTAGATATATCGGTCCTTTTGAAATACTGGATCGTGTTGGGAAGGTAGCTTACCGATTGGCGCTTCCACCGAATCTCTCTCAAGTTCACGATGTGTTCCACGTATCTCTCCTGAGAAAGTACATACCAGATCCTTCACATGTACTCAGCTCAGAAGTTGTACCACTGGAGCAAGATCTTTCTTATGAAGAACAGCCGATAGAGATTCTGGATCGTAGCGAAAAAGTCCTACGAAACAAGACCACTCACTTGGTGAAAGTTTTATGGAGGAACCACCAACTTGAAGAAGCTACATGGGAGCTTGAGGATATGATGAGGGAGAAGTATCCTCATTTGTTTGTTACAAAGTGACGAATTTCGAGGGAGAAATTCTTTTTAAGGGGGGTAGAATGTAACACCCGAGACTTTTATGTTATATAAATCATCAAAGGAATCTTTTTCTACACAACACTTGCTTGGCTTGCTTTGCACGCAATCGCGACCTTCCTCGATAGCTTGCGTCGTACGCAATACCGAGTTTCACTAAACAACAATATGCTCTTAAAACTAGCCGTTATGAATAGTAATAACCACTTTTTAAAATTTTATAAATTTTATTTTTCAAAATGGACTTCATTTTTGGACTCAGAATATCGAAATTATCCTAGGGTGAAATTTTGGTATTTTTCTGAAAACTTTCAATTTTTGATGAATAGTGAAACCACTAAGTGGTAGGTTAAAAACTGAATTTTGCATAAAACTTAATTTTACCGCTTCTGTGAATGGAATTTCGAAAATCCGAGAGACACGGTTAATATCAAGGACTAAAATGTGGTTCAATGAGATGAAAATAATTTTTTGGTGAATAGTAACTTTTTACTTTTTTTACCACGGTTAATAGTAAATAGGGTAACTAAGGGTAAATATGATATTAATATTACCCTAACACATGTCCTAATTCTATTGGACAAGTGTAATTCGACCAAAAACAAACTTAGGAATAAAATATGACCATTTAGGCCCACTTGGATTAGATTAGGACATTTATTATTAATTTATTTAAAGAAGGGTTAAAATAGTTAAAATCAAAGTTTAATAAGTAAATCATTTTTAATATGGGGTTATACATAAGATAAATTCAATTGTAAATACTCATTAGAAAGCTAAAAAGATTTCCTACATGATGGTATTTTATTTGTAATTTTTAGACATCAAATAATTTTATTTATATGTGACACAAAGATGATGCAGTAATTATATTATTAATGAAATATTGACAAAATTGATAATATAAATACCAAAATAAATGTAATTTGAGACTTTTTATGAATTCCACTAATTTTCTAGGTTACTATGATATATTAGTATTGATTTAATCAACTTGGTTCGAACATATAATTCTGTTATGACTTTCACAAAAATCATATATCAAATAGTGTCAAAATTGACACAAAATAGTTTTTAAATCAAATATTATATTATTAATTGTTATTTTATTCCTAAAAATCTAAGGTTCGGCCAAATGACTTAGATAAGGATATATATATTAATAATAAACAATTTGGGGTTCGTTTGTCATGTTATAGTAAGTGTATTAACCATATAGTGAAAGAAAACAAAAAGACACGGTAAAAGTTAAATTAATTAACTTAGAGTTAAATCTAATTGATAAGGTTAAAATAATACCCTAAACTTGTCTAAATCCTATTGGTTGATAGGATTTCGACCCATCCCCACTTTATCTTCGAAATAAGACCCTTTGGAACCATTATAAACCGATTTTGACTTTAATATAAAATAATATTTTGAGATATTCCTAAGGTGCCCCTCTCCTCCCTTATAAAAGGGCACCTCCTCCCCCTCCTCCTCACACCAATTTGAGCACTCAAGATCGGCCAACCCCTGCCATTTTCCCTTCTCCACTTCCATAGAATAATCCTAGAGGTCCTGGTCTTCTCCAAAGACCAATCTTAGTTCCTTAAGTGGAGGATTCAAAAAGGCGTTCCAAAGAAGAGGTAATATCCATTACCGATCTTTTCAATTTCTTTCTTCTTCAACTTCTGCTTCTTTAGTTGTTTCATGATAAAGTAATAACATCCGTATTACTTACATACTGATATGTTATTATAAATATGAAACAACCCTAATTCACCTTCTATCCATCCTACGGAAAAATGAAATCACCGCGCGTGCGTACGTACGGAATACCGTCTCCACGCCGTGGTGTAATCTATTTTCCACCATCACCTTACAAGGATGGGTATAATGGTGTAATCAGTAACTATATACGATTATTATTAAGTAATATTGATACTGAAATAATATATATATATATATATATACTCCAATACAATTCCACGATCATAGGAACGATATCATCACTCGTGCGTACGTACGGAATACCGTCTCCACGATGTGATGCGACTCGTTCTACATGATCTTCATTTCATAATGATTATATAAATGAATTGAATGAATGAATATGGTATATAATACACTAATACCATTCTGGAAATGAATTATCTATAACCTAAAGATAAGAATAAGAATTTATTCGACAAAACACGCATAAGAACAAAAAGTTATAAAGACCCGAGTAACAAGTAACAATGAAATATTACTAACAAGAAGCTAATAATATGACCATATATGATCTCATATCAATATGTATGATTCTGGAATAAGTCAATAACATTATTTAAACCATTATACAGGAGCTTCGGACACGAACAAAGCAAATCGGACCTAAGGTAAGGGAAATATCACAATCTCATTTTTATCCGAGATTGTTTATTCGTAAGTATTTACTCGGGTGTATTTTATCATCCACATCCATGTTCCCTCAATATGTAATATTGTTTACATCCACTTGAAATAGTTTAAATCCAATTTTACCCTTAGGTGAGTTTTTAGTAAAGAATATGAAAGGAATCTTTTGTCGTTTTTCCGTACGAGGTACTTTTTGACTTTTCCGACAAAAGTACGAAGAATGTTTTTTTTAACTTATACGGCATGAATGGATTTTTAAAACATTACTTCAAAGAAGCTTCCTTTACAAGTTTTCAAGTTTATTTTTAATCAACTTCTTTATTTTAAAGTTGTATGACATGTTATGAAAGGAAAAATGTTTTTGAAGAAGAAAGGATATTTTCCTCAAGAATTCAATTCAAGTGTTTTATCAAAATTATTTTCCATCTAAGATAATAAAGGGTTCTGTTTCTATCCATATTTTTACATTGGTTTGACTATGTTGTGATGGAATTATGTTTATGAATTCCTTTATCATATATGAATTGATTTATGATGTCATGATGTTTCAAGAATCCCATTTTTGTTATATGTGTTATGCGATGATGTATGTTTTATGATTATGTGGCACACATAAGAAAGGATTCATTATAAGATGGGTGGGACCTATATCTCCCTCCAATGCATTGGGTAATGATTTTATATCTCATGAGATAGACATGGCTGGAACGAAAGGTTATTTCGGTTCAGTGATACAGGACTGAAACGATGAGTGAACTCGGTTCAGAAAGGGACTTTGTCCACTAAGATAGTCTTGGCAATGAGTCATGACTAACAAGAAATGATTTTCCATGATTATGTGTGCATGCCACAAAGATTCAAGTTTTATGTTATGATTATGGGGATCTCATTTTCACTTCTATGATTTATTCCATGTTAAGATATTATGATCTCTTTTGCAGGTTTTGATTTTCAAAAAGATATGATATGATTTTTATTTCCTTTATTTGCCCTTGCTGAGCATTTGAGCTCACTCTTTTATGTTTTCTTTTCCCCAGGTCAGGAAGATGGATATTAAGTAGAATATTCTAAAAGGGACCCTAGATATGATGAAATAAATGGGAGACACTGTAGAAGATTTATGAACCAGTTGTTTATGTTTCCCAGTTTCTAAAGACACTATACCTATACGGTCCTTTGTGGTTTTGTCATATGTTGTAATAAGTGTGCTTCAATTTTGAAGTATTAACAATGTATGTAAAGTATGGGTCGTTATAAAGTCGGGCTCATCACACCCTTTCTGGGGGAAATTATTGCATGTTCTGGGACTCTCTTATAGATTTAAGACGTGTTCATATGTTCGCGAATCTTTGGTTTATACCCAAACATAGTATCCACATATTTAACCTTGGTGGGAAATGGTCAACTGAACGCAGGGGTTCAGAATCATTTATGCCCGAGGTTTACCATCCCTCGTTGGATTAATGACCCCAAGGGGTCGGAACTCGCTTGAGGTGGCACTAGGAGTGGCACGGTGAAACGGTGTGGAGATGATCAGATCGACCGATTGTTGGGATTGAACCATAGGGAGGCTTCCTACATACCCTACTTAGGAGGTAGGGATCAAAGTCCATGTAGTTCGTATATACAGTTTAACGTCATGCTGGACGAGGGTGGAACTCGACATGAAGAAACCACCGAGTTGTGGGCTTGAACCTCGTGGAGGCTTCCTATGTACCATGCTTTGGCATGGATCAAAGTTCCCATAGTTCGCTTTGGCTTGGGGCTTACACTCTGAAGAGGCCTAGAATGATAGATTGGGCCTTACACTCTAAGGAGGCCCAGAATGATGGATTGGGGCTTACACTCTGAGGAGTCCCATGGTATGATGTCATGGTCGATGCATACTCTAAGCCCACATGAGTCATGCTCGGTGTGAGAAACAAGAGGCAGCAGGGACTAGAGGATCACGTCGCGAAAGGTGTGTCCGTGAGAAGTGGAGTGGGGCTTACGCATGGATCGGCCCAGGATGATGAATTGGGGCTTACACTCTGAGGAGTCCCAGAGGGTCGGGGCTTACTCCGAGATGGATGCCCGGGGCGACAAAGCCTAGTGGGAGAGGGAAAGGGGGTGCTCATGTGCCCATATCCTCTCTTGTAGTGCATGGGGTCTTCCTTCTAATGGCTATTTTACCATCTCCGAGGAACCCTCAACAAGTGGAGGGGAAGAAAAGGGATTCCTGAGATCAGGCTCCACATTACCGTGGGAAAGTAAACCTAGGAATGCTTCGGGAATCTACTCAAGGGTTGGGGAAACCCTTTTACCCCTATTTACCGTGGGTATGTGAACTCAAAATGGCATGCTGATGCGCCTGAAAGATACACCATGCGGATCTGGTTTCTCCGGTGTAGGCCTTGGCTCAGGGCCGATGAATAGGCCAATGAGGGAGTCACGGAGGACTTGGCTGGATCGGAAGGATTTTACCTAGCTTTGGAAATGAGAACACCGAAGTATTTGGAAAGCCACCGAGAGGTATGGGTGGTGTCACCCTTCGTTTGGAGAAGTTCCACGTGGCTGGAGAAGCCGTCCATGAACCAGGGTGGTCCGAAGACTGATTGGTATTCCGAGAATCAGGGTGGTTCACGTCTTCAGGTTCAATCCGCGAGCCAGGGTGGTTCGTGGATTTGTGTTCAATCCACGAACCAGGGTGGTTCATGGAGGGTTCCACACGGGCAGCAGCGTCCGAGGGCGGTGCCGATTGGAGGCTCGTCGGTCAGGGCTTCGCCCGTGTAGGAGTGTGCTACGCGGTACAAAGGATGGGAAAAGATGCATAAACTCCCTGTTTCATGGGGAAGTCATCCACGGAGGGGGTACGGTTCGCGGTTCTCCTTTTCTTGTTATTTTAGGTTCACGGTTCACCAAATTATTATGAGTTTTCCAATTCCTTCTTAATTCATATACCTGTTGTGGTTCGCGGATGAGAATTTCGATGTTTGCGAAATCCAAAGCCTTCCTTCAACCGATCTTCTTCGAAATCTCCAATCCCTTTGAATCTGATTCCAGTCCTCTGATCTCCTCCTCTCTTTCTCCCTAGGTCTCCTTTTATAGAGTGGGGAAAGGAATGTATATGTGTCCATGTGACACCTTTTGTGGAGGCCCATAACCAAATACCTGATTCACAGCTAACTTGGTCAATTCGCTATTGGCGGTGGGTATTGAACGCTCCCACACCCTCCGTGAGGCGAACTCAGGGAGTGCTTCGCGGCTTCGAAGGGTTCTGCCTCCATTCCGCGAACGACATTGGGTGCGGCTTGAACTGGTAGACGCGGTCCGCAGTTGGGGCGGTTCGTTACAGTGAACCGGACTGGCTCCCATCCTACCTCGTGACCACGAAGGCTCTCCGCCTCCATTTCGCGAATGACAATAGTTCGCAGAGGGGGTGCCTCGCGGTGCCTGGCCACGTTGCGCTTCCATGGACCGGTTCATGGACCGATCCCTTTTTTTGTTGTGTCTCTTCTTTGATTATTTTCCCCAATTCTTAGGGGATTTGGGTAGAATCTCTTTTGAGGATTTTTCAGGACCCTACAGTATCATTTACTTTTCAATTTTTAATGAAACAAATAAATTAAAGTAGCATTCATGCATATGTACAGCATACCGTCTCCATGAACGGTGTATTTTATTTCTTATATCCAAAATTTATAAATTATTATAAATACATATGTACTTAATAAATAATTTAATTAAGTCATAGTTTAAATTATATATATTATTAAATCATGATCAATGTAATCGGATAATCAAATAATAAGTCAAAACATACTTGAGTAAACTAGGAAAATAACACCTAAAATAGTGAAAATATTGAAAGATTGTTAACAAACGAGTAATAAGATACTATAAGAAGATGATATATGATATTATAAGAAAGATTATGGTTTTGTTATAGGTTATTAAAAAATTATAAAATAGTTTACATTAGGATAAATACCACACAACCAAAAATTAAGGTTAAGGAAATGGATTTCGTCTAAATTTACATTCCATTGAGGCTTAATTATAGTTATACACCAGGATTATTTTATATGGGGTATACACTTCCCTGGAAATTTTATATCATGAATCTATTTATTCTCATGATATTATAAGATTTTTTTACTATCATTTATTCATGGGTATTGTGAATTAAATGTTTCAAAGTGGTATTGGACACTATAGAATGTTTAAAGATTATTCACCTCAAGAATGTTCTTAATAATTATATTTTCAATAACAATTCCTTAGTTATTGAAAAATTTCTATTGAAAGAAATTATTTATGTAAAATTATTTTTCCTTATATATTTCCTTGAATTTATATATTTTCATATAAGGGATATTATAATTTTCTTAAACCGTATATCATTTTTCATATATTTTTTAACTTCAACAATTATTTTATAGGAATAATTGATAAATTTGTATCATTAATTAAATAAGGTTACTTGATAAGGAACAATGATTATTATTCAAATATATTATTATATATGAGGAATGATTTGGATAGGTATGAAATGGGTGGGTCTTGGTTATAGATAGCCCCTCGATGCATCAGTAGTCTAATGTGATGAAATAGTTGGCCAAAATAGATGGGTTTTTTCAAATAGCTAAACCGTCTTGTAAAAGGTAGTTGTGGTAATGGTTCCATGTACCTCAGAAACATGGAATCCAATAATTAAGTATTCTTTCTTTTATTTCAGATATTATTCATCCATGATATTTTTCATCGATATATTTATGGATACTTTAAATTTTCATTTCATTGATTAAATGGTATGTGTTTCAGTTTTATACCTTTACATACTGAATTTTCCTTATCTAGTTATTTTAATGGCACGTGTTATCTATTATTTACCTTTCCATATTGATTTATTCTAATTGATTCATTATTTATTCCGATTTACATACCCTTACTGATCATTTGAGCTCACCCTTATTATGTTTCCTTTTCCAAGATTATGAAGAAGAAATATTTTAATAAGCGTTCAAGAATATGGTTTATTTAATTTTACTATAGATCATGTTTTAATTTCCTATTTCCCAATGTTTTATGGGTATCATTTATGTAATCGAGATTTCTGAGACCGATAAATTGATCAGTCATTTGATATTTGATTCCATGTAATCATAATAATGTAATAAAATAATTCACCAGCTTCGGGCTTTTAGGTTCAGGGCGTTACAGTTGGTATCAAAGAAAGTTGAAAAGAAACTGTGGAAACTAGATTTACAAAACATAGATTAGTGAGAACAATATTAATATAGAAATTGAGGATAAGTATAGAAGAATATCCTAGAAATTTGGTAACATAGATGTCACACCCCGACCCGTGCGTTTATTTTATTTTATGATTTCTTTGGCTTTAAATATTTTTACTGGGCTTCAGGTTCAGTCTCAGATGATATTTTTGAGTTTATGTTAAAAAGTATGCGTTTTGGGTTGAAATCATTGGCGCTTGGGCGGAGCGCATTTTAAAACCCCATGTGGATTCGCCCAGACACTGTGCGGCCTATTCGTCTCTGAAAAATTAAAACATGTATTTTTTATTGGGATTAAAAATAAATGTTACTATTGTGTCATATAAAAATTTTTATTGTTAAGAATTTTATTATTATAATTAAAAATAAATAAATACTTTTATTATTTTTAATTTTTAGCATCATGTTGTTATTATTATTATTATTTAGGTCGGTTTGCAGGCACCGCATGGTTAGCGGGAGCCGTGCGGTGAGGTCAGTACCCATGTGACTACATGCGTTATTATTATTAATGTCTTTATAAATGATGTCTATATTTAGTAGTGCTAAATATCAACGTTATGTAGATTTTTAAGACCATTATTATTATCAAGGTTATTAATAATTATACATTTGTAATTTTTATTGGTGGTTAAAATATATTATTACTAAGCTATTTGAATTTCAATTATTATTATTATTATCATTATTAAATTTTATGAATAAGATTTTAAAAGTTATGATTATTATTTTTATTATTATAAATCTTATAAATGGAATGAATTTTAGAATTTATTTTAATAATATTATTATTGATATTATTTTGTGTATATTTTAATTAGTTTTTTCTTTTTTCTTTTTATTTTTTACATTTTTTAGGGTTTCAAATGGACCTCTCTCTCTTAAATCCCTCTTTCGCTCAGCCTCCCCCTATATTCCCCCTATTTGAAATGCACCGCCATCATCCCCCATCTGGTCTACTCCAATCACGGTGACCCCCACTGCCCATTGTGGGCACAGCCAACCAACTTCTACCTTGTAGCAGCCTCCAGAGGCATGTCCTTCCTCTCGTTCAGCACACCCACCTTGTTCCCGGCCAACCACTTAACCTCCCACTTCCTTGTTACCCTCATGCACAATAGACCTGGTCTTCCTCCTACCTCCCGGATGTGGCCTTCTCTCCTCCTCTCCAGTCCGGCGCGACCCCTGCAGTCTGGCACGACCAATCCTGCAATACCCCTCTAGGACTTTGGCCTTTCCCACCTGCACCTACACCACCTCCAGCACCTTTTCCCCTTCCTCACTACTGCTCTGGTGTGTGCAACCTCTTTTTTCCCTTACAGTGTCGCTACCCCTGGTCCTACCTCTTTCTCTCAATAGTAAAAAACCCCTCTAACCCCCGTTTTATCATGTAAAAGCCTCCCCTAGCCTATCCTCCCCTACTTGTGTTGCCCCGACCAGCCCACACCTTCTGACGTCGCCTCATCCTGCGTTTTTTTTCTTTCCATTGGTATACTTATCTTCTTGGTTTATTTTATTCTTGTTTTTATCCCTATTGGATTAGGGGTTTTTTGTTTATTGAGGGTTTTTATTGGTTGGTTTAGTATTTTAAGACCCAAGCATGGCGTTTTTGAGTGAGCGTCATCATCGCGACTTGCTTCCGAAGTTGCATTGTCATCACACATTGATCTTGATGTAGTTTCCCATTGCACAGCCTTTTGAATTTAAGTTTCACCTATTGTCTACTGTTCGCAACCTATATATGTGCTAATTACTATTAATTAACTTCTCGTTAAATTGTTTATGATTCAATTTGGTAGTTAAATTATGGTTTTGTGATAAATAAGGTTGTTTTATTACAATTTGACACACTGTTTTTTTAATTAAATGTCTCATTAGTTTTGCACTTGTTTTGTGACTCTTTTAACATAATTTATCGATTTCAATATGTTTTTAGGTTGGAACATGTTTTTGGAATCTTTTTGATTGTTAATTAGAAACGGTTTTGATAAAAATTCCATGCGCCGTTGATAAATGGTTCGGTTGAAACATTTTATAAAGAATGTTTCATTTCAAGGTGTTTTTGTGTGTTTGCACCCCTTAAAAATGTATTTTTCTGTTGGTAAATTTGGAATTTGTGAAAAAAAATGTTTTAAATTATTTTAAATTAAAAGGAATAGTTGGGGATTTTTAATCTATTTGACGTGAAGTGTAAAATTGTGGTCTGATTGGTATGTGTGTGTAAAACAATTTTGTTTGGATGCTTGAATGGAATGTTTTGAAGAATATTTCTAAATGTTTTGAGTGGAAACAGTGTGATTGACTCCACTTTTGAAAAAGTGTTTTCATTTTGAGATAAGGCTTTGATTGTGAATGTTTAAGGGCCCATTTGGCCATTTAATGAAGTTTAAATATATTTATTTATTTATTTTTTTATTATGAAAACCCTCGTTGGGTGATTCTCATACCACGATTTCCTACAATGTGTGAGAGGCCCTTGTGGGTGATTCGCAGAATCTGATGTAAGGGTTCTTTGGTTGTAACCCATTATAATTGTTTTATTTTAAGGAATGAGAAGAATACTAGGGGAGAATCAGGGTGAGACATGTTGTGTGTTATTATTATATATATACTATGATTGGATGCTCAGCTAGAACCGGTTGGCTCACCCCCTTTATAAATACTTGAGACATGAGAACCTGGCATATTGAGAGAATATTATGAGAATGATTTCTGCACTGGTAGGTTATGGTACTGACTAGTGGACCATAGTAGACTGATATGTTTGGGTTCATTGCTATGAGAATTTCCCTCGGCCTACTTGAGAAAGGATGGTTGAGCATTTGGATCATTTTGATTTCATCGTGTGTAACATATAAAAGAGGATGAGGTCTCTTATATTGGTGTCTTCTAGATTATTATTGATCATCAAGGTTCACCTATGTCAATTTGGTTTTGTTTCTTGCAGTAGTGATTATGATGCTTATATTTATACATACAGTTCCCTTGTTGTGTGATTTTTTTGTGCATTCTTGTGTATTGTTTACCTTGGAAAGTAATAAGCTAGTTTTTATTAGGTTTCAAATAATGGTTTTCAAATGAAAGTGTTTAATCCTCTTTGTAAAAATTTGAAAATATAAACATCACTTTCCCTTTCTAAAATGTCATTGACACTAATGAAATGAATCTAGATTTGAAAATGGTTAAGGGAAATGGTTCATACTGTTATTATAAGTAAAATATTTAGAAAAATATACTTTTATAAATTGTAGTTCAAACCTGAAATGGTGATTCTTTTATTTTAAAGGTAGTGCATTAGGAATTGATATCAGGCTATCCTACTGAGTTTTAATACCCACACCTATAGTTATTTTCTATTTTTAGTATTTATGCAGTCTTCAAATTGGTTGCCCTCACCTTGGGGGATTCTTGATCATTAAGTCGGGTAGTGACCTGTGGGGTCACACGAAGTTATTTTGGACGTCGAGTTCGGTTAGTTTAATTTTATTTTGATCTTATTTAGTCATTTTATTTGGATTAATTATTCTGTGATGCTCTATATTATTTTTGTTGCTTTATTTATTTTTGATGGGAGAAACTGTTACCACGGTCTCTGTTGATTCTATGGTGCTTATCGCCGGCCTGAGAGGATCGGGAATGCCTCTCTGGCATTGCCACGGATCGGTTCGGGTGACCAATATACGGCCAACCAGGGTTGGTTTGTGATAGTAGAGATTATCTGGGTATTCAAAGTAATACGTCCATTCTTGGATACTACAATTGGACGTGGTTCTGGAAAAGATATACCTAGGAGTAACAACTCTAACATGGTGTTACGGGCCTGACTTGGGGTAACTTGGTATACTACAATCGGTCATATTGCGCTCTTAGTTTGACACTCCAAGGGGATACTCTACGGATAGTTTGAATTTGCATTACCTACCATTGTGAATGATTAAAAGGAAAATATATCTCAAAAGAATCCATGTTAATGATTATGACATAATCTATGCAAAAATTTCTTAATTTATTTTAGGCCATATTTAGATTTATATAATTTCATAATTTTATGAGATAATTCAGTATATGAAAACTAGTGGAAATTCATCCTATACCAACGCCTAACCCCCAATGGTTTAGAGAAACTTTTGGGATAGGATTTATATAAAAATGAATTTTTAAAACCCGTTGGTATAGTAAGTTTTATACTCTATATTTTCAATGGTTTGAAGAACCGTTGGGATAGGCATAGTTTTCCCAACGGTTTTTTGAAACCGTTGGTATAGTGGAGAGTGTACCCCCCCCTAATGCCAATGTTTCCTTGAAACCATTTTAATATCTTTGATAATACTACCCAACAGTTTTTAAAACCCGTTGGGATAAAAATCCACAAATACAGCAGGAGATTCTGATCTTGATATGCCCACATTGCACCCTAAACGAGAGCTCGTTCCAGCATGAAAACCCTTCTTCCCATCAACTCATTTTTTGTTCTCCCACATAAAATCTGTACATTATAACTCCTACCTCAATTTATTCCATTTTTCATTCATATTTATTTTAATACATGGTTTTTTTGTTTTTTGTTTTGATTATCCCTAAATGAAAACTCCCCTATTCATTGAGAACCCTTCTTCCTAACCTACGATCAATCCTTTATTCAAGTAAGTCTTTGTTCTTCCACCTCTAATAGATGATAACACGGTGTATTCTATTTTCCTTAACATAACACATGATTCCTCTAGTAGAATATCTATTCAAATGATGATTTCTCGAGTTCAAAAATTTCTATCTATAGAATGTTATGTCGTTTTGTAGAGTTCATTTGCACATCATTTCACTGCATAGTGTTCCTTTTAGGTGTTCTATTGAGATCCTTTTGATTAGAAACATGGTTCAGGTATTATAGTGATATTTTAGTGATGTTCTATTATATTGATCCAACATGGTAGTGATTTCTTAAATGGTAGGGAGACCTACTATGGTTCTCCATCTCATAATTTACTTTTCAAGGGAATGGGAGGGGGCAGTGTAGTGGGAGGGGGGGTTGTGTAGTGGGAGGGTGGGGTTGTGTAGTGGGAGGGGATGTAGGGGGGTTGTACATTGGGAGGGGGTTGTAGGGTGTGTAGTGGGAGTGGGGGGGCAATGCAGTGGGGTAGGGGGTTGTAGGGGGTGGTTGTGTAGGGTGGGGATTGCAAGGGGTGAGGGGTGTGTAATGTGGGGGGTGGGACTGTAGGGGGGATGGGGGAGGTGGACTGTAGGGGGGTATGCAGTGGGAGGTAGGGGCTATAGGGGGGGTGTAGTGGGATTGGGGGATGTACACTCCCAACCCTAAAATCATTTAAATCCATGAAAAATACACGTGCCATGCCATATCCCAAATATATAATTGCTCATCCTTATGCTATTTTGGATATACATAGACCAAAACTCTCCTCCATCTCAACTTCCCGATCTTCATTACCCCTAAATTTTATATGACATTGAATGTAGATGTATAATTCCCACATGCATAGAATACCCCAACTACTCAATATAATTAATCAATCCCTTCTGTGGGAACTCCTCCCATAAGAATTACCTACCTCATCACTTCCCGACCGAAGGTGACAATATCCTGGTGGTTCCAGAACAACCATCATCCCATAACAACGATATTAGAAGCATTAAAACCCATCATTTCCCACATCGTATCATATTCTAATTTCACAATCATACCATACACGGTACCATTAAAATACCACATCAAACTCAATGCTTGTCACGACCCGTCCCCGGGGCCCGTGCCATGACTACCCCAAATCTGCCTTCCATATGCCAGGGGCTGCCGACTAGCACAAATGGTGTAATCCTGATAAAAATATAATGCATTACATTTAAACCTGTAACACACACTGTCTGAACATAAGATTCAGAAGCAAAAAAGTACTAAAATAGAAAAGATAAATGTGCTGAAAGTATGTGGGCCAGTATACAAACCCAACTGAGCAACAAGTACAAGTAAAAGGGTAAAAAAGCTCCTGGATCGTCCACCAGGGTATCCTACCTGAAGGGTAGGTACAGAACTCAAATAACTCGTCCCTATAGTATGCCCCGTCTAGTCCAGCTCTGACCAGCCTCCCATCTGTCACCCTGAACCTCGATTACTGCTGATTGTCGTCTGTACAGAACACAACAAGGTGCGGGCAAAGCCCGTGCAGGTGTGAGTATAACAATACTCAGTAGGGGATCCCGAGACCCCCGATGGTCTCCCAGAATCCACAAAGGATAAACCACAGTAGAAAGATATAACCATGAATTATCAACCAACCCTACATAGGTATATTCCCATACATATACCTAAGTTATCAATCATAGTCAGGCTCTAACTCTCAAGCCCAAGCACAAACCATTCCACAAAGGAAGTAAGTCAATCACCATAATGATAATGGTTGAAGGACATGAATAATCTCACACAGGTTAAAATCTTTCATATAGTGATAGAGATGATCATATGTAGTCACTGATTCATCTAAGTTGTCGGACCCACACTGGATACAGGACCAACTAAGCTGTCAGACCCACACAGGATATAGGACCAGCTATTCTTTCAGACCCACACAGGATACAAGAACATAAGTCAGAACTTTCGAAACCATTGCAGATCCCGGTATAGTAGTCATCACTGTCAAACCCACAGAGGATTCTGGTATATTTTCGTCGCTGTCGAACCCACGGAGGATCTTGTCATCTTAGTCGCAGGCAGCCCTAGGGTTCATGCACACATCACGCTCGATTCCGAGAGGGTTCGCTCCTCAATCCAAGTGTTGATACATCAACTATCACAAATTCCTGAGTTCATGTATCACGTAGTTCCGTATCATCAAAAGGAAGCCAACACGATAGACGACGCATCAATCAGACACCCGGTCTGAGAGTTATTGAGATTTCTGTTCCAGGGGCCCGGTTGGATTTTTAGGCTCAAACCAACCTGACCGTACCCCGAATACATCCAAACCGAAAAAGAGGTATTCCAAAAGTTTCATCTCTCTCAAATAATTCCATCGCCACAGACGATACATCAATTGGACACCTGTATCCATAAATGCGGGCTAAAAGGTGTAAACGGCCAAAGCAAGTTCGGGTCCCGTCCGACCCAGTCGGACTAACCCAGCCCGACCCGATCTGAACAGGGGTTTGACTCGGACAGCGGGTCTGACCCGGTCTGAGGTAGCGTCCCGAGCCAAGGGGACGGCCCGACCCGAAGAGACGGCACGACCCGACAGGCAGCCCGGCCCGAGGGTGGCCCGACCTAGGGGCATTCCGACCGTCGGCGGCCTGGCTGAGTGCAGCCCGGCCGAAGGCGGCCTAGATGAGGGTTTCCCGGAAGAGGGCGGCCTGGCCAAGGGCAGCCCGTCTTGGGGGCGGCCCGGCTGAGGGTGGCCCGTCCGTGGGCAGCCCGGCACGTGGCGGCTCGGCCGAGGGTGGCCCGGCCAAAGGTGTCCTGGCCTGGCCGCGCCAGGGGGGGTGTGTGTGCCCCTTGGCACTCAAATGGATTAGCTGTTTAGGTAGAACTGAATCGGCACACGGTGGCGCCGGTCCAGCCCACGTAGGACCCGAAGGGGTCCGGCACCTCCTGGGCGGTCGCTCAGGTTGTCTGCTCCCCGTCATCAGCGCCGCGCGACGGCACCGCTCCCATCGTCGCGGCCTAGCCCGACTGTGGTTCTGCATCGCCGGCACGTCGTGAAAACTTTGTGCTTCTTCTGATGTGGCCCTCCGGGGCTGCGGCCCTTCTCTGGCGCGGTACTACGGAACCGTGCCCTTCCGGCTCCGCTGCGGCCCGCTTGGCCGTGGATTTTCTTTACATGGTGCGACGGCGGCCCTTGCACCGCCAGCCTCTTCCGTGATCCACCTCCGTCGTCAACACAATGACAACAACAACAAGGGGGGAGGGTTGGACCTTGTTCGTGCGGTCCGAGCCCTCCTCGTTACGTTTGATAACATTCGGTATCAAGATCACAAAACACGATGAAGAAAGGAGTGTATAACTCAAAGATTAAAATAGTCCAATTTCCCCTACCTCGATTCGAATTATGACGTCGAAGTCGTGGAAAGAGGGCGGACGTCAATTCGTCGATGTCGGGAAATGTCCGAGGATGAAGCATCGTCAATGTTCCTCGCGGTGGCTCCTTCTCTTGTGGCTTAGACGAAGATCAAAGATAGTATCGCTGTTCTTCGTAGATGATGAGAATTCTTCGTCGAGAGGATGATGTTTTTCCAAGAGTTCTACCAAGCTCTCACAGGATTGTGCCAACCCAAAATAAAAGATTATCATCTCTTATTTTAAGGTTGACATAATGAATTCAAAAGAATTCAAATCACTCAAATTAATTAATTAAGTAATTAATTAATTTGTGTTGGCACCATTAATGGGAAGAACAATACTTTACCCTATTAATGAAGATCACAAGGAGTTTAAAAGGGGGGGGGGGGTTTAGAGGAGTTAAAGGGTTCGGGTGGGCCCCACCCTAAAACAACCTCCCAAGGGTGGTTTGGGTGTGGTGGGTCCCACCTCCAACCTCCCTTTGGATGTTTTAACTATTTTTTAAATAAAAATATGTAAAAAATATTTTTATTTAATTTTTTATTTAGAAACCCCAATAATTACCTCCCAATATCGATAAAACGCATCTGCAGTAATGGTCACTTTAAGAGAATACCGGAACTGTGAGTTCAACGGTGCCCTCAGATTTGAATTCCGAGCACCACTTCAAAATATATAAAATTCAACACATACGTTTACTGAACGTACCGAAAAAAACTTCAAAAATTGATTCGGGGAACACCGGGCCTCGAAATCAAGCACCGTTAGAAACTGCAGACTCCTAAAATTCCTTTGTATTTAAAAAAAATTTCACGGAATTTATGGGTCTTTACATTCTCCCCAACTCAGGCTTTACGTCACTGTAAGCTACAACTCACACTAAGGAAACAAATGGGGGTACTGAGCTTGCGTATGAGCCTCCCACTCCCATGTTCTCTCCTAGAGGTTCACGTGCTACCAGTGAACATGCACCAGAGGAATCGACCGTCCACGTAGGACCCACTCCTATTGATACTTAATCTCCACTAGAACATCTGTGAATGTCACCCCGTCATCAATGTCCAGCTCCCCATGGTCGATGATGTGGGATGGGTCATTAACGTATCTTCTCAGCTGTGATACGTGGAAGACGTCGTGAAACTAATGCAACTGAGGTGGAAGAGCCAAGTGGTAAGCCACCTCGCCTAATCTGTTGATGACCTAGAAAGGTCCGATGAATCGTGGAGATCACTTTCTGCATCTTCCAAATATCCAAATACCTTGTCTATGTGTGACTCGTAGAAAGACGTGGTCGCCATCCTTGAACTCCAGTGGTCTTCGTCTCCTATCAACATAGTACTTCTGCCTGCTCTGTACAGTCTTCATCTGCTCCTGGATGATCTTCACCTTCTCCGTTTTAGCCTGCACCATCTTTGTTCCAACAAGTGCTAACTCCACTGGATCATTCTAGCACAGAGGTGATCTGTAAGGTTGGAGGTATTGTTCCTTGTCAGGTGCCATCCTGATGGTGGAGTGGTAGCTATTATTATACGCAGACTCTACCAAGGGTAAGTAATCCTACCAACTGCGAACAAAGTTGAGGAATCATGCACGGGGCATTTCCTCAAGACTCCAAATGGTCCTCTCAGTCTTTCCATTCATCTAAGGATGGAAGGCGTTGCTCAAGCGAAGCTGCATCCCAAAATCCTCCTAGAACCCCTTCATAGTCGAGAAGTGAAATGAGCATCTCGATCGGAGAAGATCTTCTATGGAACACCATGAAGCCGTACGATCTTCCGTATATAGAGGCATCCAAAGCTCTCTACTGAACCCCACTCTCTGATTGGTAGAAAGTGGCCCAAATTGGTGAGTCGGTCAACAATCACCCAGATAGTGTCGTGTCCTCTAGATGTACGTGGAAGTCACGTCACAAAATCCACAGATATCCCATCCCACTTCCAATGGGACCTTTAAGGGCTGAACCAAGTCTGCTGTAACCTGGTGCTCCGCCTTCACTTGCTGACAAGTGAGGCATCGTGAGATAAACTCTGCTACTTCCTTCTTCATACTTAGCCACCAGTGCGGTCTTCAGAGGTCTGGATACATCTTCGCCACTCCTGGATGTATCACCAGCGGGGAAGTGTGGAACTCCCTCAACACTTCCTCCTGAAGTTGAACTGGTACCATGTTATGTCGTCTAAATAGAATGACGTGCTCCCCACCTTCAAAAAATCCATCAGGTTCCTGCCCTGAGGATATCTGAGCATGTCGTGTCTCACAGTCAACATCCTCACATTGTACCTCCCTGACTCACTGAAGAAGTGGAGGAGTGACTCTGAGAGACTGCAAAAGGTTGTTCCATCTCTATCCACAAAGGATATCTACATCACGGCTAGATGCTCTATCACCTCTCCTAGAAGTTGAATGCCTGATCTTCTACAGAGTTCATCTGCTACAACATTCCCCTTTCCATGATTATAGACTATCTCATAGTCATAGTCCCGGAGGAACTCGAGCCATCGTCACTATCACAGGTTCAGGTCCTTCTGCGAGAAGATGTACCTGAGACTCTCGGGGTCATAGTAGACTGTAAATCACTATCCCATCAGATAGTGCCGCCATATATTTAATTCTAAGACCACTGCTGCTAACTCTAGGTCTTGGGTAGCATAGTTCTTATCGTGTTGTCTCAACTACTGAGAACCATACGTGATCACTGCTCGCTCCTACATCAGGACACACCCGAGTCCGGTCCCTGATGCATCGCAGTAAAATACGTACCCAATGCCCTCCTTAGGTAGCCTCAATATGGGCACACTAGTCAACCTATGCCTCAAATTTTGAAAGCTCTACTGGCATCCCTCTGACCACACGAAGTTCTTCCCCTTCTTCGTCAACGCAGAAAGCGGTGCTGCCAGTCTGGAGAAATCTGGCACAAATCTTAGATAGTACCCAGCCAGTCCCAGAAAACTCCAAACCTCCGTAACATTCCTAGGTGGCTCCCAAGAAAGTACTGCCTCAATATTCACAGGATCTAATGCAACTCTAGCCTCTGAGACGATGTTTCCCAAGAATTGAACTTCTCAAATCCAGAACTGGCACTTAGAGAGCTTACCATAAAGCTGGTGCTCTCAAAGTGTGTCCACTACTACCCGTAAATAGTAGGCATGCTCCTCCTCAGTAGTCGAGTAGATCAGAATGTCGTCGTTGAAGAATACGACAAATCGATCGAGGTAAGGCCGGAAGTTCATGTTCATGAAAGTCATGAACACTTCTGGAGTGTTGGTTATGCTGAAGGGAATAACCAAGAACTCGTAGTGGCCATACCAACATCTGAAGGCCATCTTCTGCAAATCCTTGTCTCGAACTCTGAGCTGGTGATATCCTGACCTAAGTTATGTCTTCAAGAACCATTGTTCTCCCGTGAGCTGATCAAAGAGGTCATCAATCCTCGGGAGTGGGTACTTGTTCTTCACAATCACCTGATTCAGGACACTGTAGTCAACACATAGTCGCAAGCTTTTATCCTCCTTCTTAGAGAACAAAATCAGAAATTCCCAGGGTGAAACACTAGGTCGTATAAATCCATTCCCCTGCAAGTCCTCCAGCTATACCAACTACTCACAAAGCTCGGAGGGATCCATCTGATATACTAGAGTAGATAAAAGTTTCATCCTAGGGTAAAGGTAAATGTCAAATTCTACCTCTCTATAAGGTGGTAGTCCTGGAATGTCGTCAGAGAAAGCATCTACGTAATGATCCACCACAACAGGAAAAATCAGACTCTGCACATCAACTGCTCCGAGGATGAGACTAGCCAAATGATTTGTGATCGACTGCCCCATCCTCTGTGTAAGTCCATCGTACACTACAAAGGCTCCCTTCTTGCCGGTGAAGGTGAACCTGGTCCCATCCGTGAAAACACACCGCACTTTGCGCCTAATATAGTCAATCTGGGAATGAACTGTGGATAACCAGTCCATACCCAAGCTGATGTCGTAAGGCCTCGACACCGCTAACAAGAGATCCCAACTGAATATCTCGCCTCCTAGAGTATGATCACACAGCCGGCACTAGTGTGTAATCGTCGAGTCTGCTCCTGTAGGAGTCTTTAACCGTAATGATCGAGCCAACGACTCCATCGGAATCTCCGAGCTTTGAACGAGGGCAGTGGAAATAAATGAATGACTTGAACCTATGTCTATAAGTACTGCAGCAAGGGTGGATTAGACACAGATAGTACCTCTAATCATCTCAGGTGCGCCGTGGTCGTAGGCCTCGACTGCCTACAGATGAACTCGCCTCTATCCGATAGCTCCCTGTGGTCGGGGTGGACCTCCAGTTGGTGGTGGTGGTAGAGCCTCGAAACGTCTCCCACCACCTGCTTCTCAGCCAGCTCCTCTGCCACATACGCCTGCTCACAACGGACCACCATGGTCGAACCTCTGCCTCTGCCTGGGAGGTCCCTTTACTATATACTTCTCATCTGTATGGCGGGTCAAGAAGTCACGAGCCATGTGGCCCTACCCGTAGCATGCATAGCACTGCCTGCTCCTCTTATAGCTGGCTCTATCTCGTGTTCCCCGCACAATTGAACCTGTATCCTAGGGTCTCCCACCTGATGGCCTGGTCTGCTTGGACATCGACGACATCTGTCTACTACCCACTGCAGAATACTCTGCTACGTGTCTCCCTTCGGTGGGTCTCACTACTGGTGACTACTCAGCGAGAAAACTCTCCACTAGAAGAGCTCGCTCTAGCAACCCTGCCTGAGTCAGTATACTGAGGGGAATCATCGAAGCCCTGATCTCATGATTTAGTCCATACTAAAAGGTTTGGGCCCTGAAGAATGGGTCCTGCACCATATCTTTGGAGTATCGCGAGAGGTCGGTGAACCTCACTGAGTACTAAGCTACTATCATTTTGTCCTACTGTAGATGAAGTAACTCATGAATCTGCACAACAAGATAGGTGGATGGAAGAAACTCTGAGCGAATGAGACTCTCGAAGTCTTTCCAGAGTAATGATGCCTCGCCATGAATCTAGAGCATTAGGTTTCACCATCTTCCTGCTGTTTCATTCAAGATACTCTCCGCAAGGCTCACCATGAGGTCGGCTGGTGTCCCTACCAATCTGAAAACTCTCACGACAGTCTCCAGCCAATCCTTAGCTGCATGTGGGTCTGCCTCTCCCTAGAACCTGGGCGGCTGCTAGTGATGGAACTCATGCAACACACTCAGATGGCATGCACTCTCTACTGCTGGAGCTGGTGGTATCGGTGGCTCATCAGGTAGTGGTACCACTGGTACCTCTGCTGTGATGGGGTCATGCATCGATGCCTCGTCGCTCGGTGGGATACCATCTCATACGCAACTCGGAACCCTAGTTGGATTCCTTCGTGTGGCCATCCTCAAAATATACTGGTGCGCCACGATTAAAATCTTATACTTGGTGAGCTAACACAAATTAATCACGAAGAAAACTTTTTCAAAGTAAAAACACATGAAATCAGTGTTTTCATGCACCATGTCGGAAATCAGAAGTAAGTGTCCTATTGTATGGATACGCCAGCCTCCGCACCAACATCGGTTTCCCTAAACTGATAACCACACCCAAAACACTTAACACTATTGTCGTTAAAAGAACCCAAGTCCTAGTTCTGCGGTAGAACCGACTCCTCTGATACCAATTTGTCACGACCCATCCTCGGGGCCCGTGTCGTGACAACCCCAAGCCCACCTTCCATAGGTCAGGGGCTGGAGACTAGCACCAAAGCTGTAATCATGATAAAAAGGGAAGGCATTTCCATTAAACCTATAACACACATTTTATGAACACAAGATGAAGAAGCAACAAGTACTAAAATATAAAAGAAAAGTGTGTTGAAAGTAAGTGGGCCAGTATAAAAACCCAACTGAACAAGAAGTACAAGTAAAAAGGGAAAACAACTTTTGGATTGTCCACCAGGGTATCCTACCTGAAGGGTAGGTACAGAACTCGAACAACTTGTCTCTGGGGTACGTCCCGTCTAGTCCAGCTCTGAACAGCCTCCCATCCATCACCCTCAGCCTCGAACACTGCTGACCATCATCTGCACAGAACACAGCAAGGTGCGGGAAAATCCCGTGCAGGGGTGAGTATAACAATACTCAGTAGGGGACCCCAAGCCCCTCGAAGGTCTCCCAGAATCCAAAAAGGATAAACCAAAGTAGAAATATACAATCAAAAAATATCAACAAACCCTACTTAGGTATATGCACATACATATACCTAAGTTATCAATCACAGTCCGGCTCCAACTCTTGAGCCCAAGCACAAACCATTCCACAAAGGAAGTAAATTCAATCACCACGATGATAATGGTTGAAAGACATGACTCATTTCACACAAGTATACATCTTTTGTATAGTGATAGAGATGATCATATGTAGTCAGTAATTCATATAATTTTTTGGACCCACACAGGATACAGGACCAGCTAAGTTGTCGGACCCACATAGGATACAAGACCAGCTATTCTGTCAGACCCACACAGGATATAGGAACAGAAGTCAGAACTATCGAACCCATGGAGGATCCCAGTACAGTAGTCATCGCTATCAAACTCACAGAGGATTATGGTATATTATCGTCACTGTCGAACCCACAGAGGATCCTGTCATCTCAGTCACAGCCAGTCCTAGGGTTCCCGCACACAGCATGCTCGATTCCGGGAGGCTCCGCTCCTCGATCCATGTTTCAATACATCAACTATCATGAAGTCCTAAGTTGATGTATCTTGTAGTTCTGTCTCATCAAAAGGAACCCAATGCGATAGACTGCACGCCAATCGGACGTCTGGTCTGAGAGTTATTGACATTTCTGTTTTAGGGGCCCGGTTGGTTTTTTAGCCTCAAACCATCCCGACCGTACCCCGACTGCATCCAAACCTCAATCGGGGAATGCCAAAAGTATCATCTCGCTCCAATAATTCCATCTTCATAAGTGGTATGTCAATCAGACACTCGTAGACCTGGATGCAAGCTAAAAGGTGTAAACGGCCAAACCGGGTCTGGGTCCCGTCCGACCCAATCAGACTGACCCAGCCTGACCCGGTCTAAACCGGGGTTGACCCAGACCGAGAGTCCGACCCGATCTGAGTAAGCGTCCTGAGCCGAGGGGATGGCCTGACCTGACAGGCGGCCCGACCCGAGGGAGGCCCGGCCAGGGGGTGGCCCGGCTGAGGGCGGCCCGGCCAAGGGGCCGCGACAGGGGGGAGGCGCGCGCCCCCTGGCACCCGAACGGATTAGCAGTTCGGGTAGAACCGAACCAGCTCCTGGTGGCGCTGGTCCCGCCTACGCAGACCCGACGGGTTCCCGCACCTCCCAGTTGGCCGCTCGGGCCAGCCACTCTGCATCACCGGCACCGCGCGATGGCGTTGTTCCCACCATCGCGGCCCGAACCAACCGCGATTCTGTATCACCTACACGGTGCGACAGCGCCGTGCTTCCTTCACCGCAGACCATCCTGGCCACGGCCCTTCTCTAGTGTCGTGTGACGACACCACACCCTTCTGGATCTGCCTCTTCCCGCTTGGTCGTGACTTTTCTTTGTGTGGTGCGACAGCGGCCCTTGCGCCTCCGGCCTCTTCTGTGATCTTCCTCTGTAGTCAACACAATGAGAACAACAACAAGGGGGGGAGGGTTAGATCGTATTCGTGCGGTCTGATCCCTCCTTGTTACGTTTGTTAGCATTAGACATCAAGAGCACAACACACAATGAAGAAAGGTGTGTATAACTCATACATAAAAATAAACCAATTTCCCCCTACCTCGATTCTAACTATGTCGTCGAAGTCGCAGAAAGAGGGAGGACGTCAATTCGTGGATGTCGGGAAATGTCCGAGGATAAAGCATCGTCGACGTTGCTCGCGGCGACTCCTTCTCTTGCGGCTTTGATGAAGATCGAAGATAGTACCGTCATTCTTCGGATATGATGAGTGTTCTTCATCGAGAGGATGATGTTCTTCCAAGAGTTCTATAAAGCTCTCAAAGGATTGCTCCAACCCAAAATAAAATATTGTCATATCTTATTTTAATGTTGACATAATGAATTCCAAAGAATTAAAATCACTCAAATTAATTAATAAAGTCATTAATTAATTTGTGTTGGAACTATTAAGGGGAAGACCAAGAGTTTCCCTTAATAATGGGGAGCTCAAGGAGTTAAAAATGGGGGTTTGGAGGAGTTAAAGGTTTTGGGTGGGCCCCACCCTAAAACATCCTCCCAAGGGTGGTTATGGTGTGGTGGGTCCCATGTCCAACTTCCCTTTGGAGGTTTTATCTACTTTTTAAATAAAAATATGTCACACATATTTGTATTTAATTTTTTATTTAGAAACCCCAACAATTAACTCCCAATCTTGATAAAACGCATTTGCGGTAAAGGTCTCCTTAAGCGAATATCGGCACTGCGAGTTCAACAATGCCCTCAGATTTCAATTCCAAGCACCGCTTCAAATGATATAAAATCCCACACATACATTTACTGAACATCCCGAGCAAAACTTCATAAATTGATTTCGAGCATGCCGGACCTCAGAATCAAGAGCCTTCAGAAACCGCGGACTCGTAAAATTCCCATGTATTTAAAAAAATCCAAGGAATTTCTGGGACTTTATAATGCTCATACAAGTCTTGCATCACTGTTGATGCCCATATATTAACCACACTTTTTAAATTCACTTATCACACATTAACCTCATGAACCAATTTCCTTAATAAAAAACTAAAAACCATTGTCACATGCTCAAAATGTAACTCTAACTATCATGGGCTCTCTGTAATGTGTGTGGGATCTCACTCTTAATACCCATATATACCTTGCTGAATTTTCTTGAGGCATAATTCACGATTCTCTCTCTATCTCTTAGTTTTTGAGTGAAATAAAGCTACAGAATCAATGTATCATGATTTTAATAGACTAATGAAACTTGGTAAATAATCATCATACTAAAAATTAATGTTTTTTATTACATACTGTACGATTTATTGAATTCATTATATATATATATATTCAAATTAACCTAAAAAATTGATAGTTAAATTATCTATGGATAGATCACCCACCCCTTGAACACCCCACCCAATGGACACCCCGCCCACCCACTGGGAAACCCCCTACCCCCTGGATAGCCCTACGACCCCTGTGGATAGGCCTCCCACCCCCTGGACACCCCTAATCCCCAGAACAGCCTTGTAACCCTTGATACAGCCTGCTCACCCCCCCTGGACACCCCCTACCCCTGGACAGCCCCCCACCCCTGTGGATAGCCCGCCCACCCCCTGGACACCCCAACCCCCTGGACAGCCCCGATAATCCCGTGGACAGACCACCCAGCCCCGGGAAACCCCCTACCCCCAGGACAAACTTGTGACCCCCGAGGACAGCCCACCCACCCCCTGGACAGCCCCGCCACCCCTGTGGATAGCCCAGCCACCCCATGGACACCCCCTACCCCCTGGAAAACCCCCACTGTGGATACCCCCCCACTCACCCCCTCCCACCACCCAGACACCCTCTACCCTCTAGACAACCCCACCACCACCCCGTTGATAACTTTCCCACCCACCCGGACACCTCGTACCCCCCTGAACAGCCACACCACCCACGTGGACAGCACACCCACCCCCTGGACACCCTATACCCCCTGGAAATCCCTCTTCCACCCCCGTTGATAGCTCGACCACCATTGTGGACAACCCGTACCCCCCTGGACATCCCCTCCATCCCCGTGGACAACCCCCCCCCCCCCCGGGACACACGGTAACCCCCTGGACATCCCTCGCCACCCCCGTGGATAGACCGCCCACCCCCTTGGACACCTCATACCACCTAGACAGCCCAACCACCCCAATGGATAGTGCACCCACCCATTGGACACCCCGTACACCCCTGGAGAGCCCCGCCACCCCCGTGGATAGCCCCCCCCCCCCCCCCCCCCCCGGACACACCACACTCCCTAGAACCCCCCCCCCCCCCCCCCCGTGGACACCCCACAAACCCACCCCGCCTAAACACCCCTTACCACCTTGAAAACCACTCCACCTCCGTGGATAGATTTCCCACCCCCTAGACACCTCGTACACCCCTAGATAGCCTCGCCACCCCCGTGGACAGCCCACCCACCCCGCTGGACACAGTGTACCCCCTAGATAGCACCCCACCCCCGTGGACTACCCGCCCATGCCCTTGGACAACCCTACCCTTTTGGACAACCCTGACACCCTCATGGATAGGCCTCCCACCCCCAAAGACACACCCTTCCCCTCTGCACATCCCACCCCCCTCCGTGGACAACCCTCCCACCCTCTAGACACCCAGTACCCCCTAGACAACCCCACCACACTCATGGACAACCTGGTCATCCCCCTGGACTGCCTGTACCCCCTAGACATCATGTACTGTACCCCCTTGACACATTGTACCCCCTGTACAGCCCTGCCTCCCCACGGACACCCCCATCCCCCCGGATGCCCCCACCCCCCGGAAAGCCCCCCTACCCCCTTGACACCCCCAACCCCACTGGACAGCCTGACCACCCTCGTGGATAGCCCGACCACCCCCCGTGGACAGCCCTCCCACCCCCCATTAACACCTCGTACCCCCTGAACACCCCCGCCACCCCCATGGGCACCCCCCGGACACCCCATACCCCTAGACAACCCTTCCCTCCCTCTAGACACCCCACTCAGCCCCATGGACACCCCATACCCCCTAGACAGCCCCCACCCCTGGAAATCCTTCCACCCCTGGACACCACCCGACCCCCTAGATAGCCTCGCCACCCCCATGGACATCCCACCCACCCACTAGACACCTTGTACCCCCTAGAGAGCCCCCACCCCCTAGACACCTCTAACCCCCCTAGATAGCCCTGCCACCCCCCTGGACACCCCGCACCCCTGGACACCCCCACCCCTTGGGCAATGTATGTGATCACTCAAATAATCTACTAAAATAGAAATTTTCACCGATCTAAAATTTAGTCAACTTCTGGATAATTCTCCTCCTCAGGTGTACATGATCTTGTACACTTATGTATAGTTCTTCAAAGATTTTTTTTATAAATATGGTATTTTTTTATTTTATATTATGATTCTCATAAAGAGTAGTGTTTCAATTATGGATTCATATAAAGTGAACAATTCCCGTTTACTTAAATATATTTTCTATGAAACTTAAATCTTATTGAATTGATTTTGACGAAATGACATATAATTTTTTTTTTACAAAATAGATAGAAGTTTTATGTATGAAACTAATCGGATCTAAATAATTTTTTAGAAAAATTTGGATATATTTTTAGATTTTTTATTTCACAAGGCTTTAGATAGTGGTCACATACACTACCCCTATTACAAGTGTGTTGTAAGACCTTGGTTGGGCCATGAATAAATCATCTACTGTAACAACCCAAAGTTTTTCAATGGAAAATTACCTTCTTATATTTATGTCATAAAAACACAAAATAATGAACTACTAAGTGATAAGTGACCTTTAAACATAATTTTGTCACCCCTATGTTTGGAATTTTGAAAATCCGTCATACACGGTGGTGTTCAAGATGCCTTTTGGAGTCTAATGAAACAAAAATAATTTTTGGTGAATAGTAACCTACACTTATGAATAGTAACCCACCCTTATGAATAGTAATATTACCCTTATGAATAATAATTAAGAGTAACTTTATCTATGAATAATAAAATAAAATTTAGACATCTTAGAAAGTGACAATTTGACCTTGGTAAACGTTTTGGTATTTTATAAGTCATAAATAATTAATTATAACTAATTAATTAATTTTAAAGAATATTAATCTCCCTGAAATGTATTCATAAATTATTTAATCAATTTCTAATAGTTTTTAGATAATTTTATAAGACCCTACGTAATTTTTGAAGGCACTATAAAATCAGTTTTAATATTAAAAACTCTTTTTTAAAGTAAATTATGAGTTTAATTAAATATTAAATTAATAATATTTAGAAAATTATTATTGAAAAATGGACTTCATTTTTTGATTCTAAACATTGAAAAATGGTTGGGGTAAATTTTTGGTATTTTTCTGAGATACTTAAATTTTTGATGAATAGTGAAATACCGTAATTTACAAAATAAGCTAAATAAGGTAATTATTGGGTCATGTGTGATGTTCTGATGATGTAAGCCCACTCGGTTCGGGATTAAATTATAAAATTACTATTATTGTTCATCCAAGACTCACTATTCCTTGTCTTAGGTGAAATTAATAAACTAATCGATTTTACATTAAGGAAACCCCTCCCCCCTCCACTATAAAAGCCACCCTTCACTCCCTCTTTTCCTCACACCTCTCAAGCTCCAAGACTTCTCTAAACTCTGCCCAAACACCTTCCCTAGCCCCTCCCCCACGTCCAAAAGCTTCTGGTCTCATCAAAATACCAAGACTAGCTTCCTTAAGGAGGATCTCAAGAGGAAGATTTAAGAGGTAATTTATCTCCCCCTTCTCCTTTAATTTCCTTTCAAGTTCAAGTTCCTTTCTTGATCTCTCCCCACCTATATTCATCCAAATTGTTTTTTAACTCCATTATTATAAATATAATGTAATTTTATTATTCTAATGGTATATTATATCACCCCACACCCTTTCATCTTCTTTTTTTATTAAAGAGAACGTTGTTCATGAGGTGTTAATTTATCACCTTCAAAAACGACATGCTCTCTTCTTCCAATTCTACCTTCAGATCTGGTCATGAAACCATTTTTATGGTTGAAACAGAATATTTTATATGAATTATGTTCTATTTTAAGTTCTGTAATTAACTTATGGCCATATTACTAAGTGAAAAGTTAAAACAACTTCGTTGTGATCCAAAAATCGTTCAAATTAACCCAAATAACCATCATTAAATTCTAATCTAATGATTCATCCATATGGAAATAATATAATTCATTATAAAATAATTAAAGATCCTGTAATATCATTAATAACATGTAATATCAGTTATGGATTTTTACCCATGATCTACCCAAACATTAATTTAAGAATAAAAGTGAACCACTCAAGAAAACCAAGAAAACGAACATCCCCGAACAATGTTTTTAAAATCTATAAGTTATCCAAAGGAACATAATATGAAATAATGAAACCAGAAAGAACTCTATTAATGTATAAAAGGTTCTGGAATTTCTAATTAATGAATATAATGTCATTATACAGGACATTAAAGTGGATGCATTTGAGTACAAGGTAAGGGGAAATCTCGAACCCAATTGTCTTCCTTCGGGTACTCCCTCTTTCAATCCATTTTTGATATGGTTACTCCTCAAAGATTATTTTTTGATCATTTAATTTAATTTTATGGGATATACATGTTTTTCACTGGTTTTTATGTCCAACACAGTGTTTTCCAAAAGAAGTCTTCTTTAAAGAACGTCGCTTTTACTTCCGACTCAATGTAAACGGTTCTTGTAACATTTATGTTATTCCCTCCTTCTTTTGGGAACCCCAAGCTTATGAATGTGTTATTATGAGATGAAAACCATTCATTTTCATGGGTTAATTATATTGATTTCTGTTATATGTTCATTGTTTCAATCATGATAAATGATACTGTTATGATGTGACGGGTGCGCCCGGAATTATATAGCGCTCCAATGCATTGGGTAAAGTGATGAATCTCATGAGTAAATGTGAAATTATGTGTGAAAAAGATTCTATATTGGTTCAAAATTATGTGTTGTAGTTAACCACTAAGATATGATGTTTCATTTTTATGCATTGCCACATTTCAAGTCTTTTATTTATGCTCCTCTCATGTTTATGATCTTTTTCCTATGTAATGATTATGCTCACCCCATGCTATATTGTTCTTATCTATCCTATTACTAGGATTCTAGATCACCCCTATTTATGTATATCCTCAGGTGGCTATATGTACTAAGGAGAGGACAAGTTCCACAAATAAGCTAGTGAAGTAGAAATTAAATAAATGTTTATGGTTGATGTTGTATTTGTTATGTGTGGTCCTAGTTTGCCCAAGACACTAAACCTTTGGATACTCTATGTGTAATACTATTATGTTGTTTATCTTTGAAATGGTGTAATAGTAATGAAAGAAAAAGTCAGTTCACTATAGTTGGTATCAGAGGAAAGGTTTAGTTAATTTGGTAATTAGGACTAGTGAACCCTAATGAAAACCTCTAGCATGAGACTAAGTAAAAATATGCACACAAGAACATTTACCTATGGATCCCATATGTTATGTTTTTGGTATAATTATTTAAATGAATAAGTTATTCATGACTTGTTTACTTATGTTTTGTTATAACCTTTTCTATTTTAGAAAATGGTGGGAACCAGGAGGAATCAGGCCAACAACTCATGCGAGGGCCAATGCAACGATTGCCCAAACGACATCCCCAATGATTTGGGAGGTGGAGTTCAAAACTTCATGGCGATTCTTACCCAATTATCTCAGATTATGAATAATAACCATAATAAAGGGGAACGTCCTCCTTCACCAAAGAGGGAGCAACTGGCAATCAAATGTTTTATGCGGCAACAACCACCGACGTTTTGTGGATCTTCCGATCCACTAGTTTCGGAACAGTGGGTCAACTCCATGGAGAAGATCCTTTCTGTTCTTCACTGTTTTGAGACGAAGAAGGTGACTCTAGCCATTTATCGTCTAGATGGAGAAGACGATCAATGGTGGATTTGATTAAGAACACCAAGCCAAGGGAGGAAATTGAAGAGATGGAATGGGAAGACTTTAAGATAATGTTTCTTCATAAGTACTTCCCACGAACTAATTGCAAGAAGATAGAGAGAGAATTCATAGAGCTCAAGAAAAAAAGAGGGAGAATCTATCACAAACTATGAAGAAAATTTCACAGGGCTCGCAAGGTATGCTTCGGGTTTTGTTATCAACAATGATAGCAAAATTGATAGATTGTTTAGTGGATTAAAACCACATCTTCGAAAGGCTCTTGAAATTTGAGACTTTGGGAGTGATGAAGAAGTTGTTTGGTGTGCTCTGAAAGTGGAGATGGATTTGGATAATGGTACCATGGATATGGTGATAAGAAAAGAAAGATGGAGTTTCAAGCCAGTGGATCTAGTGACAATGGTAGGAAGAAAAATCAACAACCCACATGCCAAAAATGTGGGAAGTTGCTCCATGGTAACTGCCTCAAAGGTATAGGGAAATTCATTAAGTGTGGGAAAGAAGGATACCAAGCTCAAGAGTGTCTAAAAGACATGAAAATGAAGGGTAATGTACCCTATGAAAGGGGAGAACGACTCATGGTTCAATGTTACAACTGTAGGGAGCTAGGGAACTATGAAAACCGGTGCACTAAACCTCGAGATCTTGAGGGTAATCAGCGTCAGCAGCCACCAAATCCAAAGAAACAAGGGAAGGATTATGCCATCATTACTGCAGAGGTGGAGCATGATAATGAAGTCGTAAAAGGTACACTTCCTATTCACTCAAGAATGGAAAAAGTATTATTTGATTCTGGTTCTACGCATTCCTTTATATCTTGAAAGTTTTCTAGAACTATAGAATCGAAGCCCCGAAACATTGAAGTAGAGATATCTATAAAAACACCAAGTGGTGAAATCATTGCAACCCAAGTGTCTGACTCTTCTCATATTGACGTATGTGGGAAGATTCTTCTGGAAAATCTCGTAATACTTCCCTTGGTAGAATTTGACACTATAATGGGAATGGATTGGCTCTCGTTATATAGTGCGCATATCAACTATCGGGAAAAGGAAATATCTTTTCATATTCTGAACCATCCCATGCTCCTATAAAAATGCAAGGAAGATCATGAATCTCCTTTGAAAAATCCTTCAATGGTGTGGGTGTTGATTCTCAATAAAGAAGCATACATCGCCCAAATGGTTGAGTCGAATGAAAGTTCCGACCATGAGAAAATTCCCATCATGAGGGAATACAACGATGTATTTCCCGAAGAGTTACCCAGAATTCCCCTGGATCGTGAGGTAGAGTTCTCAATTGAACTCATGCCCGAAGCCACTCCTATCTCAAAGTTCCCATATAGGATGGATCCTATTGAATTGGAGGAGTTAAAGAACCAGCTTCAAGAGCATCTGGAAAAATGGTTCATACACCCTAGTGCATCACCTTGGGGTGCTCCAGTGCTCTTTGTGAAGAATAAGGATGGAACCACGCGGCAGTGTATCGATTATTGGGAACTCAACAAGATCACCATAAAGAAAAAGTATCCTCTCCCAAGGATTGATGACTTTTTCGACCAGTTAAGAGGAGCTCAATACTTCTCAAAGGTGGATCTTCCTTCTGGATATCATCAGGTAAAGGTGAAGATGGAAGATATTCAGAAGACTACCTTCCGAACAAGGTATGGGCACTATGAGTTTTTGGTGATGACCTTCAGACTTACAAATGCCCTTGCAATCTTCATGGATTTGATGAATAGAGTCTTTAGAAATTACCTCGACAAATTTGTGGTAGTTTTTATTGATGATATTCTCATCTACTCCAAGAGCAAGGAGGAACATGAAGAACATCTAAGACTTGTGTTGGAGACATTGTGAAAGTAGAAGTTGTATGCCATGTTCAGAAAGTGTGACTTTTGGATGAATCAAGTCACGTTTTTGGGACATGGGATCACAAGTGAGGGAATTTCTATGGACCCTTCAAAGACAAAGTTGATTGAGGAATGGCCCAGGCCCTCTAGTGTCACAGAAATCCGTAGTTTTCTTGGATTAGCTGGGTACTACCGACGTTTTGTGAGAAACTTCTCACGATTTTCAAACCTGCTAACTAAGTTAACAAGAAAAGGGGTAAACTATGTCTGGACGGAAGAATTTTAGGCAAGATTCAAGGATCTAAAGAGAAGGCTGATCACTGCACCTGTGTTCACACTACCAAAAAGTGGAGAAAGTTTTGTGATCTACAGTGACGCTTCAAAGAAAGGCTTGGGTTGTTTACTCATGCAAAATGATAATGTGATAGTCTACGCCTCACGATAGTTGAATATCCATGAGCAGAACTACCCGACGCCTGATCTAGAGCTGGCAGCCGTGATTTTTGCCTTGAAAATCTGGCGGCACTACCTTTATGGTGAGAAGTGTGACATATATACCGACCACAAGAGCCTAAAGTATATATTCACACAAAAGGATCTCAACATGCGTCAAAGGAGATGGTTAGAGGTAATCAAGGATTACGATTGCTCTATTCACTATCATCCTGGGAAGGCAATCAAGGTATCTGATGCTCTAAGCAGAAAAGAACCTGCTACTCTATCCATGTTGAGGATTGAGAAAGACCCTATCTTCTTGGATATGAAAAGTATGGATTAGGGAATCATAAGGGATGGGGATACATCCTACCTTGCCCAAATGATTGTGCAACCATCCATCCAAGAGAAGATTAAGGAAGCACAAAGGGATGATGTGGAGATACAAAAGAGGGTGAATGCAGTAAAGGAAGGGAAGCTGCAAGAGTTCCATATCGATGATGATGGTGTGATTCGGTTTGGAACGTGGCTTTGTGTGCCTTCATCACCTGGGATAAAGAAGGAGCGGTTAGATAATTCACATAGCTCAACTTTATCTATCCATCCTGGGAGTACCAAGATGTATCGTGATATCCGAGAACACTTCTGGTGGGATAACATGAAGAAGGAGATTGCGGAATATATATCAAGGTGCTTGGTATGTCAGAAAGTTAAATCTAAGCGACAAAAGTCCAAGGGTATGATGCATCCATTGCCTATACCCATGTGGAAATGGGAAAATGTTACTATGGACTTTGTCACGGGTATCCTGAAGACATCAAAGGGAAATAATGCGATATGGGTTGTGGTTGATCGACTCACCAAGACTGCCCATTTTATCGCTATTCGGGAAGACTTCTCACTTGAACAACATGCAAAGATATATGTGAAGGAAGTGGTGAGACTGCATGGTGTTCCACTCTCAACTGTCTCTGACCGTGATCCAAGGTTCACATCTAAATTCTGGAGGAGCCTTCAACATGCTTTGAGTACTGAATTAAATTTCAGCATGGCCTATCACCCCCAAACCGAGGGTCAATCTGAAAGGACTATTTAGACGCTTAAAGATATGCTAAGATACTTCTCTCTAGAATTCAAAGGTGGATGTGATTAGCATCTCCCATTGGTTGAGTTGTCATACAACAATAGCTTCCACTTAAGCATTCAGATGGCTCCGTATGAAGCTCTTTATGGGAAGTGGTGTAGAACTCCAACCTGTTGGGATGAAGTTGGAGAAAGAAAGATGCTTGGACCTGATCTTGTTCAAGAGATGACAGATAAGGTTCAATTCATCCAAAAACAAATCAAAGCTTCTCAAAGTCGGCAAAAGAGCTATGCTGACAACCGTCGAAGGGACTTGGAGTTCGACGTAGGAGATAAAGTCTTCTTTGAATATCTCCATAGAAGAGAGTCATGAGATTCGGGAAGAAAGGGAAGCTAAGCCCAAGTTATATTGGCCCCATTGAGATCCTTGACCACATAGGAGTTGTAGCCTATCGTCTTGCACTTCCACCAAATATGTCTCAAGTTCATGATGTGTTTCATGTATCACTACTGAGGAAGTACATACCAGACCCCTCACATGTACTAAACTCAGAGGTGGTGTAGCTGGAAGATGATCTATCCTATGAGGAGTAGCCGGTAAAGACTCTAGACTGAAGTGATAAGGTTATACGCAACAAGACATCCCATCTTGTCAAAGTGTTGTGGAGGAACCATAAGTTTGAGGAAGCAACTTGGGAACCAGAAGAGACAATGAAGGATAAGTACCCTCACCTGTTTGTGTAAAGTGAAATTTCATGGGCGAAATTTCTTAAGGGGGGAAGAATGTAACAACCCAAATTTTTTCAATGGAAAATTCCTTTCTTATATTTATGTCATAAAAACAAAAAATAGTGAACTAATAAGTGATAAGTGACCTTTAAACATAATTTTTTTCACCCCTATGTTTGGAATTTTGAAAATCCGACATACACGGTTGTGTTCAAGATGTTTTTTGGAGTCTAATGAAACAAAAATAATTTTTTGTGAATAGTAACCTACCCTTATGAATAGTAACATACCCTTATGAATACTAATATGACTCTTATGAATATTAAATAAGAGTAACATTACCTATGAATAATAATATAAAATCTAGACATCTTAGAAAGTGACAATTTGACCGTGGTAAATGTTTTGGTATTTTATAAGTCATAAATAATTAATTATAATTTATTAACTAATTTAAAAGAATATTTATCTCCACGAAATGTATTCATAAATTATTGAATCAATATATAATAGTTTTTAGATAATCTTATAACACCCTACGTAATTTTTCAAAGCACTATAAAATCAGTTTTAATCTTAAAAACTGATTTTTAAAGTAAATTATGATTTTAATTAAATATTAAATTAATAATATTTAGAAAATTATTCTATAGAAATGGACATAATATTTGGATTCTACACGTCAAAAAATGGTTGGGGTAAATTTTTGGGATTTTTCTGAGATACTTAAATTTTTGATGAATAGTGAAATACCATAATTTACAAAATACGCTAAATAAGGTAATTATTGGGTCATGTGTGATGTTCTGATGATGTAAGCCCACTTGGTTCGGGATTACATTATGAAATTACTTTTCTTGGTCATACAACACTCAATATTCCTTGCATTAGATGAAATTAATAAAGTAATCAATTTTATATTAAGGACACCCCTCTCCCCTCCACTATAAAAGCCACCCTTCACTCCCTCTTTTCCTCACACCTCTAAAGCTCCAAGACTTTCCTAAACTCTGCCCAAAAACCTTCCCTAGACCCTCCCCCCACGTCCAAAATATTCTGGTCTCATCAAAAGACCGGGACTAGCTTCCTTAAAGAGGATCTCAAGAGGAAGATTTAAGAGGTAATTTCTCTCCCTCTTCTCCTTTAATTTCCTTTCAAGTTCAAGTTCCTTTCTTGATCTCTCCCCACCTATATTCATCCAAATTGTTTTGTAACTCCATTATTATAAATATAATGTAATTTTATGATTCTAATGGGATATTATATCACCCCACACCCTTTCTTATTTTTTTTATTAAAGAGAACGTTGTTCATGAGGTGTTAATTTATCACCTTCAAAAACGACATGCTCTCTTCTTCCAATTCTACCTTCAGATCTGGTCATGAAACCATTTTTATGGTTGAACCAGAATATTTTATATGTATTGTTTTATATTTTAAGTTCTGGAAATAAATTGTGGCCATATTACTAAGTGAAAAGTTAAAACAAGTTCGTTATGATCCAAAAACCGCTCAAATTAACCCAAATAACCACCATTAAATTCTTATCTAATGATTCGCCCACATGGAACTAATATAATAAATTATAAAACAATTAAAGATCCTGTAATATCATTAATAACATTTAATATCAGTTCTGGATTTTTACCCATGATCTACACAAACATCAATTTAAGAATACAAGTGAACCACTCAAGAAAACCATGAAAACGAACATCCCCGAACAATGTTTTTAAACTCTATAAGTTATACAAAGGAACATAATATGAAATAATGAAACCAGAATGAACCCTATTAATGTATAAAAGGTTCTGGAATTTCTAATTAATGAATATAATGTCATTATACAGGACATTAAAGAGAAGGAGGCATTCAAGTACAAGGTAAGGGGAAATCTCGAACCCAATTTTCTTCCTTTGGGTTCTCCCTCTTTCACTCCATTATTGATATGGTCACTCCTTAAAGATAATTTGTTGAAAATTTCCTTTACTTTTCTGGGATATACATGTTTTTCACTGGTTTTTATGTCCAACAAAGTGTTTTCCAAAAGAACTCTTCTTTTAAGAATGCCCCTTTTACTTCTCACTCAAAGTGAACGGTTCTTGTAACATGTATGTTATTCCCTCCTTCTTTTGGGAACCCCAAGATTATGAATGTGTTATTATGAGATGAAAACCATTACTTTTCATGGGTTAATTATGTTGATTTATGTTATATGTTCATTGTGGCAAGCATGATAAATGATAATGTTATGATGTGACGGGTGCGCTCGGAATTATATAGCACAATATGAATGTTTAAATGTGACGGGTGCACCCGGAATTATATGGCTCTCCAATGCATTGGGTAAAGTGATGAATCTCATGAGTAAATGTAAAATTATGTGTGAACAAGATGCTATCTTGGTTCACAATTATGTGTGGTATTTAACCACTGAGACATGATGTTTCATTTTTATGCATTGCCACATTTAAAGTCTTTTATTTATGCTCCTCTCATGTTCATGATCATTTTCCTATGTCATGATTATGCTCACCCCATGCTATATTGTTCTTATATATCCTCTTACTGGGCTTCTAGCTCACCCCTTTTGATGTATATCCTCAGGTGGCTACATTTACTAAAGAGAGTACATGTGCCACTAAGATGCTAGTGAAGAAGAAATTAAATAAATGTTTATGGTTGATGTTGTATTTGTTATATGTGGTCCTAGTTTGCCCAAGACACTAACCCTTTGGATCCTCTATGTGTAATACTATTATGTTGTTTATCTTTGAAATGATGTAATAGTAATGAAATAAAAAGTTGGGTCGCTATAGCTACCACATGACCAAATATGGTTTTCAAGCAAACTACTCTGTATGATATCAAAATGGGGAGAAAATGACATATCAAATTGTTGATGATCTAAATGAGAGGACTGGATTGGAGAATGTTTTATATGAAATATTTCTGTTTATTCATTATCATGAAAAATAAAGGATTCGAACCCAATAATATTTCTATATGAGCACACATGATGTGTCTAATGAAAATGATGATGTTTTCAATGTGAAAAAATTGAATGATGCTGCCACAACTCCAGTATATCGACAATGTGGTAAAATGAAAAAACTGGAACATTTAATTCAATTGTTTCATGGGAAAACTATGTATGAGATTTCTAATACTGGCATCAATTAAATTCCTACCTTCTTAAAATACATACATCCAGATGATGCAGATATTCCCTCAAACCACTATATTTCATGGATGTTAGTTAAGGAAGTTGGATTTTCAAGAAACAAAATTCATGCTTGCCTGAAAGATTGCAGTTTATTCTGTGAGGAAAATGCTGAATGGAATGATTGTATAAAATGTGGCATATCCAGATAGAAGCCAAAAGCTAAAGGAACACCATCTCGTGAGCCATAGAAAGTAATGTGCCACTTTCCATTGATCCTCAGACTCTAGAATCTTTTTATGTCTGGTGAAATATCAATAATAATACGATGGAATGATATTGAGAGAAATAAGACTAATGATGAGTTGGTTCACCTTGCAGATATATTTGCATGGCAGAGATTTGATGCTAGATATCCTAATTTTGCAGCAGACGTGCGTAATGTGAAGATGGGTCATTCATGTGAAAGTTTTAATCCATTTGGGTAGATTCTTATGTCGCACAACACATGGACAATGTTTATACACATTTATAATCTTACCCCATGGTTGTGTATGAAAGAACCTTTAAATTTCATGAGTATACTAATATCTGGCCCTTCTGATCCCAACAATTATATAGACATATACATTCAACCTTTAATAAAAGAGTTGAAACTTCTTTGGGATGTGGGTGTGCGCACATATGATGCATGTTTGAATGATATATTTTAGATGTGTGCTCCGCTTATGTGGATGATCAATGATTTTCCTACTTATGAAATGATGTCTATATGGGGCATGAAGGGAAAACTATCATGTCTTGTTTGTATGAAAAATACATGATCCAGAAGACTGAAACATCTTTGTAGTTTCAGTTTTATGGTACATCGATGATTCTTTCCAATAGACCATCCATATAGAAATAATCATCAAAGATTTGACAATACCATGGAGACTGATGATCCACCTCAGCGTATGTCTGGAACTGATTTTCTTAATGAATAGAAATATTTCAATTTTTCATTTAGGAAGGTTCAAATGAAATCTGGAAAGAGAAATAACATTTCCACTGAAACCTGTTACAATTGGAAGAATATAAGTATCTTCTTTGATTTGCCTTATTGGTCAACCAAATTGTTATGTCATTTCTTATATTTAATTCACATTTAAAAATATATATGTGAAATGTTGCTTTCAATTCTTCTAAATGTTAAGGGAAAGACAAAAGATGATGTACAGCCTCAACGTCACTTCGTGGATTGGGACATCAGACTAATGTTTCATCATGTGCATATCGGTGAAAATAAATGGAAACATCCATGTGCTTCTTATGTGATGACACCTATAGGAAAAATAATTCTAGAAGTAATAGAGACTATCAATGTTCCTGATGGCTATTCAAGAAACATATCCAAATAGGTCAACAGAAGAGATTTGAAGCTAAAATCTTTGGAGACTCATGATTATCACATCCTTCTGTATGAGTTAATTCCAATAGCAATTAGTCATCTTTTTTCTAATAATGTAAAGGTGAATTTTATTTGGTTGTTCCATTTGTTTAAATATCTTTGTGATAAGAATATCTCTAAGTCATTCTTGCAAAAAATGTTGGCGGATGCCCCAATAATTTTGTGTGAGTTAGAGAAAATATTTCCTCCATCATTTTACACATCCATGCTGCATCTGACTGCCTATATTCCAACTGAAATACTTATCTAAGGACCTATTTCTTTTCATTGGTTATATCCAACTGAAATAAATATGTACACATTAAAGTCTTATGTCTGTAAAAGGAAAAATCCCAAAGGTTTCATCGTGAATGGTTACTTGGCTCAAGAATGTATGGATTTATGCTCTACATATTTGTCTGATATTACTCAAATAATTAACAGACCAATGAGAATAGAGGAAGAAGAGTATGAGAAAGTTAAACATAGTTTTATATCACTTCCAAAAATAGGAGGAATTCCTAGATCATACACATTGATGATATTAATCCTTGAAGAGCGGGAGATGGCACATCAAAAATTTTGTTCAACTGTGATTTGTTTGATGATTACGACTTGTATGTAAGTTGTATATTTATATCATATATATATATATATATATCTGTTAAACTATTCCTATTTTTATCTATAGGGAACATAAAGTGATGATAAATAGAAAGAATCATTCTTTATCTTTGAGACCGGGGGAATATTTTCATAGAAAAGAGTTTTCTTCTTGGTTAAAATTGAAGGTAATAATATTACAGTTTAAAATAATTAAAACAATAATTAATTAAGTATAATATTGATTTATATTTTAGGTATTGAGTTTTCCTACTGACTCTGTCTCTGAGGAAATAAGATCTTTGGCTTTTGGTCCTAATACCGTGGTTTGTGACTGTAAATCCATTGTTATCAATGGGTACAAATTTATTATCACTAAACGAGAAAATAAAATGAGAACACAACATGATGGTGTTATGGTTACTTCCAAAACAGACTGTTATTCTAGTGCACCAGATAGTAGACTACGATTTGAAAATGTAGGTTACTATGGAGTCGTTGAAAAAATAATAATATTGAATTATTATTCTCATGGATGAGTCATGCTGATGAAATGTAAGTGTTTTGATTCGATGACGAGGTAGGGAAAATTTATTAATGATTTTGGATTTTGAGTAATTGATATGACTCACACTCTTGCTACTGATAAACCACATGTATTGGCATCAATGGAAAAAAAATTATGTCAAAGACCACCTTCAACCTGAATTTGGTGTCATTATTGTAGTAATTCCAAGACATATTTTTAATGATGGTGATGATAGAATTGAAAACATCCCTACTGCCATTATAGACGATCCATTTATTACTTTTGATGACTCCAATAGCTCAATTAGTAGAGTTGACTGTGAACTAGAAGTTGTGGTGAGAAATATATAAAATCATCCATTCTTGTTCTCAATTATTTTGGTTTACGTCGACTTGGGCTATTAAGGTTGGTACTATTAAAAATGATTTAATATTGATTACAAATATGTTATAGCCGACTTGACCATTATGTGAATTTTCAATTTTTATTTTTTGGAATATTTATTTTAATTGCATTTTCTAATTTGGAATTGAACTCTATTTAAACCTACAAAACCAACATTTCTAACTTGGTGAATATTTCAATGCTTTAACTGTGATTTGTATATATTTTGTATGACTCTAAGACCTCTCTTTAACATTTTACCAGGTAATGAACTTGATGGTTTGTATTATTCTGCAAAACATGTATTAAAACTTGCATCATCTACCTGAGCTAAAGAAATTCAATTTTTCCTTAATTTTGACAAATTCTTTACCACTTATAAATCTAGTAGAATCAACATTCCATGACTTTAACAGACTGATGACACTTAGTGAATAACCATCCTACTAAAAATTTAATTTATTTTCAACAACTTGTATGATTTATCGAATTCATTATATATTTGTTCAAGCTCAATTAAAATAATGGTTACTTAAATTATCCATGAATCCCTCTATTCCCGCTCATTTATTTTGTTTTTTGGGTTACACATTAGTTATCCTTTTCTATTTACTTACATATTTGTTTTCAAATGCAGGAAATGAAACCAATTGAAGGGAGGCGACAAAAATAGATTATGGACAACAATTGTTGCATGACTGAGCTAGGAATTTCACCACTAGTGCTTGCAGTGAGTATTTTATTTCAAATATATTTATTTAAATAATATATAAAGTCATGTGATTAATTTTTTTTAAACATTTTTTTAGGATCCATCTATTAGGTGACAGTTATTTGATGAGTATACTAGTAGTGGTACAAGTACTAGGGGTGTTCGTACGAGGGAGGGGGGAGCTAGAAGATCTGGTCGGCGTAGCCGATTAAACCCTACCCCTTCCACAAACATACCATCCATCTTACATTCTGATCTCGATGTGCCATTAGGGACACACAAGATATTTAGGCCTCCCATGTTTTCACCCCCCTTTACATCTGAGCCACCTCACCCATCTGTACCATATTCGATGATGATTCCCACTCCCAATGCAGCATTTCCCCAGCCATCCCTGTCATCTTTTTTTACTTCTTCTTCTTTCTCTCCGGGATTTTATATTCCATATTCTTTAACTCCTGCTCTGGCAGAGTCTATCCCTACGAAGCATACATTGGGACCCTCTTCATCTGTACAAGGTGTTCCTTCATTTTATCTGGATCTAGCGACGCACATAGATCACACTTCCACATGTATACTTGTACAACCATAACAAATTTTTACACCATTATTTATTTTCATTATAACGTTTATTGATAAAATATTTGTTTTTCTTAAATAACAGATACATCTACTGATAGGTGGCGGGGCCGGAGGCGTACATGCATGCGTGCGGTGTGGAATCGCCACACATAGTTGATGGTGGAGAAAAATGAAGATAGTCAGATGATTGAAAAACCAGGGTAGCAATGTCAGAGTTGTTTGGAGTCTCTTTCCAAATACTCTGACATCATTCCTGTCAGCCTTCTCTCATAGAGACAGCTACCAAATGAAGTCAATGATAAATCCTGGGAAGAGATTTGGGTAAAAAAATATGTTTTATTTAATGCAATATATTAATTTTTGTATTTATATGAATTAATATTTTGGTGTTAGGTGTGGTTAAATTTCCCTGATGGTGAGGGTGCACGACCAGCACGTCTAAAGGATTTATGCGAACATTGGAGAGATTATATGCATGAGTTGTACATTAGATGGTTTTCTAGAGTGGGCACAGAGTTAGAGGTGGTCCCTGTTATGGACGATTGTCCATTAGAACATTATTGAAAGATGATTTCTTATTGGACGACTTGCCAATTTACAGTATTAATCAAATTAGAGGCATTTAAATGAAAATTTTCATGTTTTTTGTTAATAATAATTATTGAATTTTATTTATGATTAATCTGTAAGAAATGGAAAAAAAATTGATGCTAAGAAATACGTCCACACATTGGGACATACTATGATGCTAGATCATGAGAGGCGGAAGGTATGAAAATTTATAATCTTTCTTTATGACTTTCACTTTCTATTGCTTCCTCCATATTTTATTTGATTGCTAAAGTTGTTATATAATTTTAGATATACAATTAATTTTTTGGGTATTCTGTTTTTAATTATGGTTTCCTACATTCAAATTCATTGTAGAGGCATACATTGAATATAGAAGGATGTGTTCCTCGAGAAAAATGATTTTCTTGAGTATAAAGAAGATAGATGGAAGTGCATTTAGTTAACCAACTCAGCAGAAAATTGTAAGTTTTACTTTGTAGACTTAAAATTTTAATATCTACTTTGTAACTTAATTATCTATTTATATTTTTAATAGGATACTTTAGAGGCCCTTGATTCCCAGGAACTTGACAATTTTTGTCCAAATGATCACTTACATTAGGTGTTGAGAAATGAGAACCCTAGTAGTATACGCTGCCAACCTGGGATGAGTATAGTTTTGACGTGGTATTGGCCCTCCTCTATTACGAGTTGTTGTTCCACCGAGTTGTAAAAGGTTAAGGAATAGGCAAAACATGCTTAATAAAGGGCCACATATATGGAAGAATAGTATTCTTGGAAAAACACTGCATTTATGAAACTGATGGAAGTTTTACATCCAACATTTCCACTAGAGGCCATCACTGCTTGTGATGAATATATGTAATCGATGCATTCTATATATGGTACACTAGTTGGTAGTTCTAGTGGTCATCGAGAGAATTAAGAGGAGAAGGTCGAGGCGGAGGAGGAGGGTGAGGAGGAGGCTGAGGTGTAGGAGGAGGGAGAGGACGAGGACGAGGCCTAGGTTAAGGGTGAGGAGGAGGTCAAGGTGGAGCAGGAGGTGATGAGGATGGCTGAGGCTGAGTACGAGGGTGAGGAGGAGGGCAGGAACGGTGATGGAGACAATGATGAGGATGAGGGAGAGGGTGATGATGATGGTGATAATAGTGATGGTGATGAGGGATAGATTGATCCATTACATTTTGACTGATATTATTGACCTTTGATGTTTATTGATTTGTTGTGCCAAAATATATGTGTAATTAGGTAGGTCACATTATCTTTATTTTTTATCTATAAATAACAAAACATAACTTGATTATTTTATCTGACTGATTCACCCCTCCCATAGACAACCCCCACCCCCTAGACACCCCCACCCCCCACTGGATATGTGATCAAATTGTTACATGGGATATGTCTAAGCTTTATATTATTAGATGTTGTGTCACTTGATGATGTGTTGTTATGAGTATTGTTTACCCATCCATTTCATGTACCTTCTACATGAAGAGTTTTGACGTATAGACTTGTATTATTTATCTTTATCTATTTTTTGAAAAAAAAAATCATCATTATTTTTGTATTATTTATGGTTCTCGTCACAAATCTGTTGGGTTCAAGAATTCCCATCAAGATATGTTAGAGATAACTCATGTAGCTATTTACCTCAAAATCTGAATAGGTTCATGGTAGATTATTATCATATATGAGTATATGTCTCTCACCTTGATGTCATTATCCATTCTATGTTATCCTGGTAAACATGACATAGGATTTCAAGAACATGGGAGGTTTTTATGAGTGATTTATTTGTCCATCCCTCATTTTCACAGGTTTTAAGTCACCTTGGGAATTTAGAAATAATATCATTGGGGAATGTTTTTAACTGACTCTATTGAAAATAGTTAATTATGTTTTCATGAAATTCATATTCATATATCTCTTATTTGAGTTATTGATCTGTGTATCCTCACTGATTCATTTAGTGTGACTTATTAATATTGAGTAAAATCATGCCTCTTAGATGAAATTTTAATAGACCATATGATGAATTTATTAGATTACCACAATAAGAGAGTCCCTATGTGGACAAAAGAGTGGTTGAGATAGTTGTGTGTTCTATCTATGATTTGGGAAATTAACATGAACCTATTCATGTTATTTCACTTGTAGTAGAACCAAAAAATGATCAATAGAGAGATCAAGGTTAGTAATTTCTTCTCGAAAAACCACTAGTGTTCTAAGGAAAAATAAAATTCATCACACTTTGTATAAGTTGAAAAATATAGATAAATTATTAATTTTCTTGAAAATACCTATTTCTATTAATGTAAAATGTGGTACCATCATGATAGAATTAATTGGAAGGATATAGTGGTACTCTACCCCCCAGACATCCCCCTACCCACATAGACATCCCACCCACCCCCTAGACAGCCCCTCCCCCTGTGGACACCCCCACCCATCCCTGTGGATAGCCCACACACTCCACTGGACAGCCCATCCCCCTGTGGACATCCCCCCACCCCGCTGGACACCCCGTAACCCCCAGACAGCCCTTCTCACCCCCGTGGACAGCCCGCCCACCCCCATGGACACCCCCTCACCCTGTGGATAGCCCCCACCCCCTGGACACCCTGTACCCTTCTAGACTTCCCCACCCACCCCCGTGGATAGCCCACCCACCCCCCTGACAGCCACTCCCCCCATGGACACCCCCTACCCCTGGACACCCTGTACCCCCTGGACAGCCCCACCCACCCCTAGGGATAGACCTCCCACCCCTGGACACCCCTACCCCCGTGGCCAGCCTGCCCACCCCACTAGAAACCCATACCACCCTAGACAGCCCAACTACCCCCGTGGATAGCCCGACCACCCCATCGACAGCCCACCCACCCCCTGGACACCACGTACCCCCTGGACAGCCCCACCCACCCCCGTGGATAGCCTGCCCACCCTCTGGACACCCCATACCCCCTGTACAGACCGACCACCCTCGTGGACAGCCCGTCCAACCCCTTGGAAACCCCTACCCCATGGAAACCCCTACCCCTTAGACACCCCCACCCCTAGAAAGCCCCCCTACCCCCTACACACCACCCCACCCCCTAGAAACCACCCCACCCCAGACACCACCCCACCCCCAGGACGCCCCCCCCCCCACGAACAGACCCCACCCCTTGGACACCCCCATGGATAGCCCCCCCCCCCCCCCACCATGATGGACACTCCCCCACCACCTGTGGAAAACCCACCCACCCCCTGAACACCTCGTACCCCCCTGAACAGCTCTGCCCACCCCCTGTGGACACCCCCTACCCCCTAGACAACCCCCCCCCCCCCCCACACACACACCTCATGGACAGCCCCGCCAACCCCCTAGACACCCCTGAATCCCTAGACAGCCCTGCCACCCCCATGGACTACCTCACCCCCATAGACATGCCCCCACCCCTGGACATCCCCCACCCCTGTGGACACCACCCCACCCCCCTGGATAGCCCCCCAACTACTAGACCACCCCCCCCCCACCCCACCCGGGACACCACCCCACCCCCTGGACACCCCACCCACTGGAAATTCCCCCAACCCCTTGGACACCACCCCACCCCCCTAGACACCCCCATGGACAACCACCTTGACACCCCCACACTTGACAGCCCCCCCCCCCCCCCGGGACAGTCCCCACCCCCTAGAAAGCCCCCCTCCCCCACCCCACCACCCTGGATAGCCCCCCCCCCCCCCGGACACTCCCATCCCTCCGGAAACCCCCACCCCCTTGGACAGGCACCCCAAACCCTTGAACAGCCCCCCAACCCCCTAAATTCTGAATTTAATTATTTATGTATTTAATTAACATATAAACTATGTGTTAATGGTGTATGGGTATACATGTTGTATGTGTATACTTGGTGTAATTACCTTATGAATTATGTGTTACTTTCATTATGTGTATAGAGGGTAATTAAATATATAATTGGAGGTATTCAGATTTATTTTTGAATTATGCGTTGTATGAATTCTATCAGAATTCATACTTAATTCTATATGTATTATGCAGGTTTGTGTTACTTGTTGTATATTATGCACAAATTCTTGTGTTACCTTGTGTACTATGTTAATTGTTGTATTCTTGTGTTACCTGGTGTAATTGATGTAGTTCCACCGGGGGAGGCCACCAAGAAGGATTTCTACTGCAGGTATAAAAATGATATGCGAACGGTTCACAAGCATTGGCATATGTGTAAAACCAGAACTTATACTAACGATTCTATGAAAACAGTTGGTATAAGTATATGCCAATGGTTTGTAAACCATTGGCATATATAATTTTACATGAGATTTACCAACGGTTTGTGGAAAACCATTGGTAAAAGTCTATACCAACTGTTTACACAACCGTTGGTATAGAGATACATCATGGTATTACACATGGTTTAGAACCATTGGAAAACATTTACACCAAGGGTTTACTAAAACCGTTGGTACATACGGATTTTTGCAGACATATCCCAAGGGTTCTCATAGAACTGTTGGGATTTGTCTATCCCTACGGCTCAATACCCAATGGTTTGGACAACTGTTGGTATAGTTTATACGAAGAGTTTTAAACCGTTGGTAAAGCTAAAATTTCCGGTAGTGGACATTGTTTAATAATGGGTTCCTAAAAGGAAGAATGGTATCAGTACTTATGGAAAATGTAGATATTTCCCTTCTAATGAAACAAATACAACTAGTATTGGGACTGATAATATCCTGGAAATATTAGGGCAGCTTAATCATATTATGAAACATAACCTTTCCTAGATGGAGAAACCTATTCTACATCAAGATTCCCCAATTTTGGATCAATTTATTCAATAGAAGCCCCATAATTTAGTGGAAATACTAATCCAATGGTAGTCGAGCAATGAATTATGTTTTTTGGAGAAGATATTCCTGGCATTAGGATGTGTTGAAAAGGAAAAAGGTTACACTTTCAGTGTATTGTCTCCAAGGTGATACTAATCAATGGTTGTCTTTGATTTAGAATACTAGGGAGGGATAATAAATATAATTCATGGAATGGAGTGTATTTAAGGATACATTCATTGATAAATACTTCACTTATGATCAGAAAGTTGAAATGAGGAGAATGTTTCTTATCTTAAAGAAAAAGGAATAAGAGAGTGTTGTTCATTTTGAATGTACCTTTACAAGGTTATCCAGGTATTCCATGGATTATATATGCAACAAAAAGTGCATGATCAACCTCTAATTTTATGTTCTTAATACAAATCTTCTAAGGGTGCTAGTTTCTCATAATTTTTAATCATATGAATAAATTATTTTATGCACCATCAATACAAGGAAGGAATTCTCAAAATCATATCCATTCAAAGGAAACCAAGAGAAAAAATGGGTCTTATAATAACCAAGAAAAAAGTTAATGTTTCAAATAAGAATAATTGTTTGAGAAATTTCCATTGTTTGGGAACTATAGAAATAATCACCTTGGGAAATGATTTAAAGGAATGGGATTTTGTTATAAGTGTAGTGAAAAGTGTCACTAGGAAAAAAAAGAAAATGGAAGAATAAAAAGGCAATTTTTAGTGCTATAAAATGCAATAATATGTGTTACTATAGAAAATAATGAACCAAACTTGAATAGAATATACCTAAAAATAATATAAGGGATTAAGGCCAAGCATACATTATTAACACTACTGAAGTGGAATGATCAATTCACTTCTTAATTTGGGTATATGAAATATGTTGTAAAATATTTTTTTATGATGTTTCTCATCGTAGGGTTTTATGAAAAATGTATGGATTTTACTACATTACTTTTCCATTAAATATTTGAGATCATATGCTGAATGGTACTATTAAACATTATTCAGTAGAATATTAAAATATTTGGAAAACACATGGTGAATGGAAATACAACCCTTAATATATTCCGGATGTTGATTATAATTATAAATAAATTATTTATTTGAATAATTTAATACAAACCTTAATGAATTGTAAAAAAAAGTGGTCTATGATATAGTTTATTAGAGTTTACAACACTATTTAGATTTAAGAAATATATCCAATAACATGTTCCTTACCTTCGGAATAAGTAAAAATGCATGTTTCTAATAAGGTTTTTATGGGAAATTCATGTTATTACCATATTTAAAAAGAATACATGACGAAGTTATTCACATATTTGGAATGTGAAGATTTATAGTTACTTCATGTTGACTAAAGGATAATGATAAGTTTGTTTTGTAAATTCAGTGGAATCCTTTCTAAATTATTGGATCATAATATTTTAGAAAATTTAACAATTTATAAAATGGTTCAAGTTGATCTTTGGACATGGTTTTGTAGATTATTGTATTACTTCACCATATAAGAAGAAAAGTATAAATAGTTAAAGGCACAACTAAAGGATAATATTGTATTTATAGAAGAATATATTTCATTATATTCTTATAGATTGATATAATTCCTCATGTGTAGAAAAAAAGTGTCTTGAGGAAAAAATGTTGCCATATTATCATCATTTTTTTATGAAATCGAAGAACTTTATTCATACCTATGATTTATGGCTTTTTAGTCAATAACTTTTATCTGAACATGTTATCTATCACTCTCCATCATAACTTGATTGTTTTATTTTTTCTTCTATATATGTGTTTCCATTTCCCACCCATGTTCTCCTACTAAGGAACCTAGTTACGTGATCGTTGTACTTTCCTTGCTCTCTTATTAAGAATATGTGATATTAACCTTTTTTATGATGTGGACCTTTCAACAAAAGTTTATTTTCAATACCTTTATCATCGAGATAAAATTTAAATTTCAAGGATGCATTTTATTTAAATTGGGTAGAAATTAACACCCTAAAATTCTAAATCAAGAACACTACATTCGATAGCGTGCATGACACGCAACACCAAGCATGTAAAGGGATATAATAACATGATACATTAAAATAAATTTACTATTTTAAATTGATTATATATACTCAATATTTTTTAATTCATGCAATATAGTGTTATATTATATTACACACTATAGATACTTTCTTCAAAATCTTACATTACATGCAATGCCAAGTTTTAACCGTACAAAAATATGGTATTAAAATATTATTATTTTATATAATATAAATAAAAATAGCCATTAAATTAGTGTGCCTGAATATAATTAATTATATTGTTAAAATGTATGGTTCAAACAAATATAAAATTAATTCATAAGTTACAAATTAATTTCAAATGAATATAAGAACTGATTTAATATAAAGATAAATATTATTTTTTATGCTCACAAAGCTCTTTTACCCTAATAAATTAAATTAATTAAAATTATTGGGTGATATTAATTTGATATATATATATATATATTATGAAATAAAATATTCTTGATATACATCCAATAGATTTTATAGGATTAAGATAAAAACAAACCTAATTTTATGCATACAATATTTTTTTTATTAAAGAATGTTACCACCTTTTAATGAAGAACTTATTTTAAATAATTTTTTTGGAAGTATTATAAATTTAATATGTCAAAATAAACTTATTATTTATAATATCAACATAAAATAAAATTGGTGAATTTTTGGTATTTTTCTGTGATGATTCATTTTTTAATGAATAGTGAAAAATACTGAATTTTAGTACAAACTGCTTTATCATATGATTTAATTATAAGAATAACTTATGTTTTAGATTGGTTTTAAAGATTAATTAAATAATATTTTTATAAATAAATCCAATTTAAATCAATGGGGTCAAATTTAATTTGAAATTGACAATAAAAACATAGATAACTTTTGGACGTTTTTTACCTTAAAAACCCACATTGTCGTCCCAACTATGGGGTTACATTTTAACTAATTTATTAAACATCAATGATTTGAATTATAAAAAATGGATTAAATATTTTTAATATGAATAATTTATAATTTATAATAAGTTAATCTTATTTTTTTTACCAAAAATATTAGTGAAATTGATTAAAATTAATTACAACAATCTAGAGAAAATTAAGGTTAATGAAGAACTAACCCTTAAACATAAGACCTAAACAACCTATAAACTAGTCCAAAATACATTTTATGTCCATATTCATACACTATAATACCTTTTATATAATTATTTCTACTATTGGAGATGCTTTCGATGTGAAAAACGTGTTTGGAATTCCTTTGTGAAAATATTATAAGAGTGCCACCCCTCCTTCACTATAAAAGGGACCCCTCTCCTCCCACTTCCTTACACCCTTCAAAACAATTTGTATCAAAAAATATCTACCCAAATATCTCTTCAAATTCCCTAGAATAATCACATAATCCTCACCTTTGGTAAAAAAACTATCCAAAGAAGCATTTTGGTATAAACTAAAATAGGTTACCTGATTTTTAAGATAATGATTTCAAACGATCTATTTTCTTTCATTTAATACTCCACCCCTTAAATTATTTTTAAATATTGATTTTATAATCAAACTAGTATGAAAAATATACTTTTATTTTTTTATTAAGTTTTATATCTACACTTACACTCACTTCCATCTAATGGGTAACAAACATATTGTTTCTGTGTGCAGTGAACTACTGCCTCACAAAATGAAGATTGTTCAATTTTCCATTAACATATATCATATTGGTAATTATGATGGAAACTACATTTATATATGATATATATTATATTTATAATGTCTTTATGCTTCTGTAATTTTTATTTTAAACATACCTATATTCTTTCCATATTATGTAAATACGATAATTTCGTTTGAGGAAGTGTGGACTATCGCCCCCTCAAAGTGACATAACTCATTCATGCCATACATGGAGTGTATTAAAAATAATTTTAATGAAACTATGTAACATATATAACATATAAATAAAAATATAATTATTATAAACATATTTATTATTTAAATTTATTTCTTTTAATACAACAGTGAAATGAAATTAGAATTCATTTGTACGTATGGCCTACCGTCTCCATGAATGGTGCATTTTATTTATTACCTCCAAACTATATAGATTTTTATAAATACATATTAAATGAATAAACAAGATAATTAAGTCATGGTTAAAATTCTGTATATGATGAAATCATGATCTAACTAATAGTAGAATCAAATAACAAGTCAAAACATACTTGAGTAGACTACGAAAATAACACTCAAAATAGTGAAAATAATGAAAGATTGATAACAAATGAGTGATAAGATCTTATAAGAACATGATATATGATTTTATAAACATTATTATGGTTCTTATATAAGTTATTCTCATATTTTAAATCACTATATAGTAGGATAAATACCACAAAACCAAAAAGAATGGTCAAGGTAAGAGATTTCATCTAAATTTTCATTCCATTGAGGCTTAGTTGTAGTTATGAACCTAGTTTCTTTTATATGGTGTATACACTACCCTTGATATATTTTATACTGAATAAATTTATTCTCATGATATTATAATATTCATTTAATTTTTTTCTTTATGTAGATTATGATTTAAATGTATCAAAGTGGTATTGGACACATTGGAATGTTTAAATACTATTCTCCTCAAGAATTTTGTTAATGAAAATATTTGAAATATCACTTCCATAGTGATTTTAATCACTCTATTGAAACAAAAAAAATTATGGTAAATAATTTTTCCTTGTATATTTCCTTGAATTTCCATATTTTCATATGATGAATATTATTATTTTCCTAAATTGCATATCATTTTTCATATGGTGTTCACTTTGATAGTTATTTTATTAAATGGTGATTAATTGATAATTAAGAATCCTTCATTCAATATGAATATTTGATAAGTAACATTGTTTATTATTTAAATTGATTATTTTATATGATGAATTCTTTAGACATGTATGACAGAGGTGGGTCCCAATTATAGATAGCCCCCCAATGCATCGGTAGTCTAATGAGATGAAATAGTTGGAAAAATATATGGGTTTATACATGATATATAAATATTCTTATGAATGGTATTGATGGTAATGGTTGCATGTAAATAAGAAACAAGTATTCCAATACTTAATCATTACCTCATTAATTTTTAGTTTTTATTCATTCATGAGATTTTGCGTAGTACCCCTAGTTTGAGGTATGTGGCATTTTTTATTCATTTTTATGTGTTTAAAGTTCATTTGATTAGTTGGTAAGAGGATAGGAGAGTTTGCAATGGTTTTGGATAAGTTTGGAGGCTTTTCTAGGGGAGCATGGTTTGTGCACGGTTATGGGAAACTGTGTGGATGCTTCAAGAAACCATGCAGGGGGAGACAGTAGGCTTTGCACGGACAAAGCATGGTTTTCCAAACCGTGCGAGGAAACTGTGTGGACCCTTTCTCTCGAGGCAGTAGCATGCGTACGGTTAGCGCACGGTTTACCAAACAGTGCGGGCTAACCATGCAGCCACTTAAAATAGGGTTTTAAAACCCGAGTTCACTCAGGATTGCCTAATTCCTCTCCAAATCCTCTCTCACTCGAGCCTCACTTGGGATTTTGGGTCATCATGGGTTGAAGGTGATCTTCCAATGATTCTTGAAGTGATTCAAATGGGTTCCATGGTGGTATGAAGGTGGTTTCTTCTGAGTAAGTCCCTCCTCTTGGTTTTCGTGTGGGTTCCTCTAGATCCACATCTCCCTCCTTCTTGGTTTTCTAGATATACACTTTTTGTGTGTAGATATAAAGTTGTGGTTTCCTTGGATGATGTTTTTAAGGCTTGTGATGGTTAGGGAAGGGGATCTAGAGAGGTTTCAGTGGTGCGTTCACTGGATTTTATGTGAGGGTGCTTGTGGGTCGATTTCTCGGGAACCCTAAAGGTAGGTGGATTCTCTATCAACTCCACTTGGTTAGAACTAGTGGTGTTTGATTACAATTAATTTTTTGTGCTGGATATTAATTGTGCTTTTTGTGCCAAATTTGTTCGAAATATCTTTAGTGATGTTTTGGGTATTTTGGGGGGAAAAGGGGGTTTTATGGTGAAATGTTGTTGTTGTGGATTTTAAAATAGATATTTTAAAATGGGTTATTGAGATTGATTTGGGAAAATGGTTGATGGAAAATGGTTTTCAATGAAGAAATTGTTTTTATTGAAATGTGGTTTGACATGAAAAATGGTTTTCAATAAATGAACGATTTATTGAAGTGGATTAGTATGCTATGGAATTGGTTGATTGCGTGTTTTTGTGACCTTGGTGAGTCATATGATTGTTTAAGGCTTGAAGGGAATGTTGTGTGGAAGTGGCGAGAAGTACCACTATAAAAAGGGGATAGATAGTGGATGGAAGGGCCACAATCAAAGGATAATTGGACGGGAAGATCCACTAGTTGTGAATGGGTGAACGGGTTGGACAGAGGCTCCACCGTTTGGTTTTGGTCGGGAAGTACCACTCGGTGTGAATGGGTGAACGAGTTAAATGGATGCTCCACTATTTGATTGTTTTGGTTGTTTGTTGTGCATTTCTTTTCAAGTTGGAAATTGTTGTGCTTGTGTGTGAATGATGAAATGGCTTGTGGCATCTTTGGTTGGATTTCCCTTGGTTGCTTGGTTTGGGTGTGATGGCTTGGTAAGGGCATGTTTGGCTTATGGAAATGTTGTACTTGTGATTATTTTATTTAAATTTTTTTATATAAATGTGCTAACAGTTTTATCCTAGTGGCGTGTGTTGGGAAGTAATTTGGGGAAATCCTTCTGAGTAGTTTTACTCACCCCCTGCTTTGGCACGTTGGTGTCTTTGTAGATGTTGTGTATTGTGACATGGGAAAAGGTAAGGCATCACCCTCCTTTAGTGGTGCATCGTGATGTCTGGGTGGAGCTTGGAGCATGGAGCCTGGTGAGGAGCCATGGAGTGTGCCTTGATTATTTTGGGTCTTTTGTTGAGTCTTCCACATAGTACTCTGATATGATATTGGTTGTACTAGTTTTGGGTTGTATTGTGGAACAACTTGGTTTTCCTTTGGGAATACATGTTTTAATGTTTTGGTTGACATGCATCATATAGTGTTTGATAGTGGATGGTTTGGTTGTTTTTTCAAAAGGTAAAATTGTTCCCCAATTTGTTATCGAAGCCCTCGACATTTATTTCCAGCCTTTGGCGCCTTGGGAAAGTCGCTTAAGGCCAAGTAACCCTCACCGCCTCATCATTCCAATGAGGTAGGAGCGGGGGGGGGGGGGGGTTACAAGTGGTATCAGCTTGTTCGGTCCTTTGTAGTTGATTCTCAGATTTGGAGTTGACATTCGTTGTGGTATATTCCTGGATTCGGGATGGTAGCAAGGTGTAGGAATGTCTGAACTTGGAAAGTATAGTATAAAAGGATGTAGCTAACCCATTTATTCGGAAATTCATGTTACCAGGGAGTTGGGTACATAAGTGTTTTGGAGACACTTATAGGCATTGGATATCTCATTGTCGTGGGTGTAGCCAATGAGGAGAGCATGACATGCATGGTATAAATGACTTCCCACTAGGATGCATATTTCATTATGGTTTAATGATTTATGGTGTGATATGAATGTGTGAAATTGTAATCTGAATAAATATGGTATTTTGAAAATGCTTTGGTTTTCAAAAATTGTGAAACATGGAAAATGTGGAAAACGGGGAAATCCTTGTTATAATACTGATGTGTAATGTGATTATAAATGAGAATTCTTGATGCCTACAGAAGTGAGACTCATGTTTGTTTGTTTTATGTTGATAGAAATGTAACTGGGTAGGCGTCGTAGAGACCAACCAGAGGAGGCTGCTGAGAATGTAGTAGCACCTAATCCTCAGGTGAACCAGTAACTAGTGCAAAGCATAATGCAGGCTTTCCATGCTGTGGAAAGTGGAAATAAAATGGATGAACCAAGGTATGTGAATCATGCGGTTCAGTTTTAAAAGAAGAATCCACCAATCTTCAGGGGTGATTTAGAGCCAGAGAGGGCAGAAGCATGGTTGAATAGAATGAACAAGATTTTCGAGTTCTTGGGAACACCGGTTGAGTTAAAAGTGAAGTTGGTCACGTATATGTTTGAAGATCTTTCCCTTTCAGTGGTGGGAGTTGGTAGTCCATACAGGGATGGACCAGGGTGTGATGTGGGAAGGCTTTGAGAAATTGTTTAATAAACAATTCTATCCACATATGTTCATGATTTAGCGTACGACTGATTTCTTTAGTTTGAAGCCATAGCTTATGTCTGTGATGGAGTATGTAGCTAAGTTTATGAACTTAGTTAGGTTTTCACCCGTGGTGGTGGGTCGCAAGTCATTGAAGTCACAGATCTTTGAAGTGGGGTTAATGGAAGAAACCTATTCAAAGATAGAAGTAATGTGTATTGATGATTACACAGAGATGGTGAATAGAGCCTCGGTGGCTGAGCAGGATCTGTTGGGCACTTCGGGCGGAGGAAGCATGGTGGTACCCATGGGGAATAGTGGGAACTCTAATGCTGGGTTCAAGTGGAGGAGGGACACTTATTCCCAGGGTGGGATTATGGCACATAATTTGATGGAAGGATTGGTGAATCTTCCTCAGAATCTCCAGAGAAAACCAAGATGTTTTCAGTGTGGTTCGACGAGACACATCAAGCGAGATTGTATGGAACAACCTCAAGCATGCCATAATTGTAAGCAGATGGGGCATCTGCAGCGTTATTCTCAGAATTTTCTAAGGTCAGGTGCATGAGATACTTCTTAGGGAAAGGAAAAATTGTATGATTTTATAGGATGTGGAAAGCATCACACCCCTCGTCAGTAGAGTAAAGTGGGTCCTGGGGATTCTCTAAATACCATGACACCTCAGCAGGGCAATAAAGAGTAGAGCGTGGAAGGAAAACATATGTTTGGAGCTGAGAAGGTTGTGGTGGATGATCAGTCAAGACCATCCATGGTGCGAGGTACTATTCTTTTAAATTCTACCTTGATGCAAGTGTTTTTTGATACGAGCTCTTCACATTCTTTTATTGTTGCACGTGTGGTTTATTTATTGGGTTTAAGGGTAGAAATGATGCCCTCGGTTTTAAAACTTCAAACTCCTCTAGGTCGAAGAGAGTGTTGAGCCTTATTTTGTAGAGCATGTTGTATCATTGTGGGCGAGGTGGAGCTAATGTGTAATTTCTCAGGGATTGAGATGGATGGGTATGATATAATCCTGGGAATGGATTAGTTGGTAGTGTTTATGGCTCACATTGATTGTGATGTGTGAATAGTGTATTTTACGACACACGATGATGTTAGACATATCTTTAGAGGATATAGGAATAAAAGGCATGGTGCAACGGGTTTGTTTGCACCATCATTGGGCACATTATCATATCAGTTGGTGGTGTTGTCATTGGAATCGATAATGGGTGTTGAGAAGAGTGTACTTCCGGCAGTGGTGGATCAGTTCATGGATATTTTTCATGAATTATTATCTAGTTTAACTCCCATAAGACAAGTGGAGTTTATGATTGATCTTTTTATGGTGACTAGTCCTATCTAAATTATATCTTATCAGATGGCCCCTACTGAATTGTAGGAATTAGAAGTCTAGTTGGAAGAGTTAGAAAACAAAGGGTTTATCCGGCCTAGCACGTCCCCATGGGAAGTTCCGGTGATTGTGAAAAAAACGGATAGAACTTTGAGGCTTTGTGTTGATTATCATAGACTTAACCATGTTACGATAAAGAATAGATGTCCACTTCCACGAATTGATGATTTGTTCGACTAGTTGAGGGGATCCCAGTGGTTCTCTAGGATCAACCTGAGGTTGGGATACCATCAATTGAGGGTGAGGAAGGACGATATTCCTAAAACAGCTTTCATAAATAGATATATCCATTATAAATATGTGGTTATTCCCTTTGGTCTAACAAATGCTCCCACAGTGTTCATGGAATTTATGAATCTGATATTACAAAGATATCTGGATTCATTTATTGTGGTTTTAGTGGATGATATTCTGGTGTATTCAAAGACAAGGGTGGAACATGAGAATCACTTAGCGACAGTGTTGGGGATCATGAGGGATCATAGGTTGTATGCCAAATTGTCAAGCTGTGACTTTTGGATACAGGAAGTCCATTTTCTTGGCCATGTGATTTCTGAAAGGGGTGTTTCCATGGATCCAGAAAAGATAAGGGTTGTTATCTCATAGCAACCGCCAAAGAATGTGTTTGAGATATGGAGTTTCCTCGGCCTATCTGGGTATTATCGGCATTTTGTTCATGATTTTTCACATTTGGATTCACTAATGTCAACTTTGAAATGAAATAATTTTCCATTCTAGTTGAATTAACTGTGTCAACAGTGTTTCAAATCACTGAATGGGCACCTTACATCAGCACCAATCTTGGTTTTCCCGAACCAGGAAAAGGGTACGTGGTGTATTGCATTGAATCAGGATCAGGGTTGGGGTGTGTTCTCATGCAAGGAAATCATGTAGTTGCATATGGCTCACGGCAGTTGAGAGTGCATAAGAAGAACTACCAAACACCTGATTTGGAATTGGTAGTAGGGGTTCATGATTTGAAAGTGTGGAATAATTATCTCTTCGGTGAGAAATTCACGGTATATACAGATCATAAGAGCTTGAATCATATTTTCTCACAAATGGATTTGAACTTGACACAAAAGAGATGGATGGAATATCTCCAGATGTTTGCTTTTGACTTAATGTACACACCAGGTAACGGAAATTTGGTGGCGAATGCCTTAAATAGAAAATCATATGCTTAGATGGTGAAACAGGCATTGGACCAGTGGCAGTTGATGTCAGTTATAGCCGATATGCGGTTGGAATGTGAGGACCAAGGAGATAGAGCATTCTTCTTTTTAGTTTTTTGATTCCTTACTTGGATGGCTTGGTTAAAGAGAAACATATATCTGATTCTGAGTGTGTGACCATGGGGTCGGGACTCAATGGTGGGGAGACCATTGAGGGTTGTCAACTGAATGGAGATTCAATTTTTTGTTTTCAGAATCGGATGGTTGTACCAGTTTCTTGTCAAGAGGATCTTCTCAGGGCGTATCATAATTCCAGGTGGGTTGTTCATCCTGAAATTCAGAAAATGTATAAAGCTTTTTAAGTGTAGTTCTTGTGGGCTGGTATGAAAATAATAGTGGTTGAGTTTTTTTTGATATGCTTGACTTGTCAGCAGGTCAAGGCAGAGCATCAGAGGCCAACAGGAATGTTTTAGTCTCTACCAATCCCAGTTTGGAAGTGGGAGCAAATAGAAATGTATTTTGTAACAGGTCTCCCAAGAATGGTCAGAAATCACAATTCCATTTGGGTGATAGTGTATTGTCTAACGAATTCGTCCCATTTCATTCCAATTTGTGCATGTCATACGGTAAAGGATCTATCCAAAATCTTTATCTTGGAGGTGGTAAAAAGGCACAGTGTTCCAGTTTCGATTGTATCCGATAGAGATCTGAGGTTTACATCTCGTATCTGGAAATCCTTACAGCAAGCCCTTGGAAATATGTTGACCATGAGTACAGCCTATCACCCTTAGATAGATGGTCAATCCAAGAGGAAGATACAAAATCTGTAGGATATATTGTGGGCTTGTGTTATAGATTTCGGTGGCTCGTGAGAGGAGAACTTGTCATTGGTTAACTTGTCGTACAATAACAGTCATCTGGCATCCATACAAATGGCTCTGTTTGAAGCGTTGTATGGGCATCCGTGTCGTTCTCCACTATGTTGGGTGGAAACGGGTGAGTCCTTGATGGTTGGACTGAGCCTTGTCCAGGTGACTACGAAGAAGATCAAGCTGATCAGAAAGAGAATAGAGATAGCTAAAAGTCATCAAAAATCGTATGTAGATCATCGTTGATAGTCTTTGTCATTCGAGGTGAGTGATCATGTTTTCTTGAGTATCTATCTTAGGTTGGGACATCATCAGTTTGAAAAGTAGGGAAAGTTATCCCTACGGTATATTGGGCCTTTTGAGATTCTTGAATGGGTTGGGGAGGTGGATTATCATTTGGATATGCCACCTAGGTTCAGTACGGTGCACAACGTGTTTCATGTGTCGCAGTTGAAAAAGTATCAGCCGGATTGTGACCATGTGATTCGATGGGATCATGTCGAGCTAGAACCGGATGCTTCATTGATGCAGCTGCCATTGCGGGTTGGGGAGAGGCAAGAGAAAGTCTTACGTGGTAAAATCATCAATTTATTTCATTTTTTGGGGAAACATGGTAAGATTAAAGAGGAGACTTGGGAGTGGGAGAAAGAATTGGTTGAGCAGTGGCCCGAGCTCTTTCTGCAAAGGGCGAGTTCACTACTTTCTGGGGACGGAAAGTCCAATGGTGAAGAGAATTTAGTTCCCCCAGTTTGAGGTAGGTGGCAATTTTTTAGGCATTTTTATGTGTTTAAAGTGCATGGGATTAGTTGGGAAGAGTTTGGGAGAGTTTGTAATGGTTTTGGATAAGTTTGGATGCTTTTCTAGGGTATCACAGTTTGAGCACGGTTAGGGGAAACCGTGCGGATGCTCTAGGAAACCGTACAGGGGGACATAGTTGGCTTTTCACGGCCTGTGCATGGTTTTCCAAACTGTGCAAGGTAATCTTGCAAACCCTTTCTCTCGAGGTAGTATCATGTGCATGGTTAGTGCATGATTTTCCAAACCTTGTGGGCTAATCGTGTGGCCACTTAAAATAGGGTTTTAAAACCCGAGTTCACTCGGGATTGCCTCATTCCTCTCCAAATCCTCTCCCACTTGAGCCTCACTCAGAATTTTGGGTCCTCAGGGGTTGAAGGTGATCTTCCTTTAATTTTTGAAGCGATTCAAAGAGGTTCCATGTTGGTTTGAAGGTGGTTTCTCCTGGGTAAGTCTCTCCTATTTGTTTTCTTGTGGGTTCCACTGGATCCACATCTCCCTCTTTCTTAGTTTTCAAGATCTACACTTGTTATGTGTAGATCTAGGGTTGTGGATTCCTTGGATGATGTTTTTAAGTCTTGTGATGGTTAGGTAAGGGGATCTAGAGATGTTTTAGTGGTGCGTTCTCCGGATTTGAGGTGTGGGTTCTTGTGGGTCGATTTCTTAGGAACACTAAATGTAGGTGGCTTCTCTATCGACTCCACTTAGTTAAAACTAGTGGTGTTTGATTAAAATTAATTTTTTGTGCTTTAAATTAATTTTGACTATTGTTCCAAATTGGTTAGAAATCCCTTTGGTGATGTTCTGGGGATTTTTAGGGAAAAGGGGGGTTTTATGCTGAAATTATATTGTTGTGGATTTTAAAATAATGATTTTAAAATGGGTTTTTGAGATTGATTAGGTGAAATGGTTGATGGAAAATGGTTTTCAATAAATATATTGTTTTTATTAAAATGTGGTTTGGTATGTAAAATGGTTTTCAATAAATGAACAATTTATTGATGTGGATTAGTATGCGATGGAATTGGTTGATTGCATGTTGTTGTGACCATGGAGAGTCATATGCTTGTTTATGGCTTGATGAGAATGTTGTGTGGAAGTGTCGGGAAGTAAAATAATGAAAAGAGGATGGATAGTGGACGGAATGGACACCATCAAAGGATAAGTAGACAGGAAGAGCCACTAGTTGTGAATGGGTGAACAAGTTGGATGGAAGATCCACTGTTTGGTTGTGGTCAGGAAGTACCACTAGGTGTGAATGGGTGAACGGGTTGGACGGAAGCTCCACAATTTGGTTGTTTTTGTTTTTTTGTGCATTTCTTTGCAATTTGGAAATTATTGTGCTAGTGTGTGAATGATGAAATGGCTTGTGGCATGTTAGGTTGGCTTTACCTTGGTTGCTTGGTTTGGGTGTGATGGCTTGGTAAGGGCATATTTGGCTTATGAAAATGTTATACTTGTGATTATTTTATATAATTTTTTTTATATAATTGTGCTAATGGTTTTATCCTAGTGGTGTGTGTAGGGAATTAATTTGGGGAAATCCTACTGAGTAGTTGTACTCACCCCCTAATTTGGCAGGTTGGTGTCTTTGCAGATGTTGTGTATCGTGACATGGGAAAAGTTAAGGCATCACCCTCCTTTAGTGGTACATCATGATGTCTGGGTGGAGCATGGATCATGGATCCTGGTGTAGAGATATAGAGTGTCTCTTGGATTATTTTAGGTCTTTTTTTAAGTCTTTCACATAGTACCCTGATATGGTATTGGTTGTAATGGTTTTGGGTTGTATTGTGGAACAACTTGGTTGTACTTTGGGAATAAATGTTTGAATATTTTGGTTGACATGCCTCATATAGTGTTTGATAGTGGATGGTTTGGTTGGTTTGTATTAAGGGAAAATTGTTCCCAAATTTGTTCTCTAAGCCCTCGGCATTTATTGTTAGCCTTTGGTGCCTTGGGAACATCGCTTAAGGTCAAGTAAACCTCACCACCTCCTCAATAAAATGAGGTAGGGGTGGGGGGTTACATTTTTAATTAACATATATATAGATTCATTTAATTTTCAGTTCAATGATTAAATGGTATGCATTTCAGTTTCATACCTTTCCTTATTGAATTTTACTTATTTAGTTATTTGAATGGGATGTGTTATCAGTTATTTTACTTTCCATGTTGATTTATTCTCATTGATTCATTATTTATTATGCTTTACATACCCTTAATGAGAATTTTATGTCACCCTTATTATGTTTCATTTCCCAAGGTTTTGAAGAAAAAATATTTGAATAAGAATTCAAAGATTCTATATATTTATTTTTATTATGTATCATGTCTTTATTTCCAATTACAAAATGTTTTATGTATATCATGTATTTAATATGGATTTATAATACTACTAAATTGATCGGTCCTTTGGGATTTAATTCCTTGAAATCATTCCAATGTAATAAAATAAGGCACTAGATCTGGGATTCTGGGGTTAGGGTGTTATATACCAAGGAATCATTTCCCTAAGGATTCATCCAACACGTAGAAGTATTTCATAAAGTATGGAAATATAAATGGGTATAAGTTTAATCCAAAGAAAAATTACCAAGGAATTCCATTGTAAATAGTTTCTAATTGAGTACATGGAGCTTATACCTAGTAATCATAGGCTAAGAATGAATGGGACCAATGGGGGTGAATCTATGGTGCCAAAGGTCTGAATACATCAACTTGGATCCAAGGAGTGTATCCCTGGAATCGTAATATTAAATATACAGGGAAGGTATCCTATGAAATAATTTATGGAATCTAAAAGTTGACAAGAACCATGTTCCAAGGTGGGTATTTCCCTTGGAAACCATCTCCTTGAATCAGAATTACATCCTCTTAGTGCTCAAGGAATTCCCTCGAGAATCTAAGCCTAGATCAAGTCTAACAACTCATAATAAGATAAAAAGTTTCAAATGCAATAGTAACCATATACATATATTTAATTATCATTTTTAGTACATGTAATACTCATTACTTTAAATCATTTAATATGTTCATAACATTACCTTTCACTATACATGGCAATGTGAGATAAGGACAACCAACACATTACCACTCAATTATAATAGAAACAACCAGTTTCTTATCATTTTCTTTTATTTGGAACAACAAGGTTAGATAGGACAAGGATCCAATTACTACTTCCATTTTCAATAATATTGAAGGTAAATCCCATTTTCATTAATTTAGAATAACAAGGTAATTTCGGACATGCAACGAATTAAAATATTTTTACAAATCATGGAAAAGTGATATCCTTAATATAATTTCCATTTTAACATTTTACTAATTTATCTAAAACACTTAACTTATCATGGTCAATTCTAGCCCACCCAAATAGTGCCACAAATTTACCCCACAAGGGTTACCACTTCATGTCTAAGGAGGCGCCCTAGTTGGAGTGCTCGACGTTGTGGTCATGAACTCCAATTATGTGATGAACATGTATATAAAGGTCGAATGAATATGAGAACAATGGTTATAAAAATTAAGATACATTAAGAGATTAGTTGAATAACACTTACCTTATGTCGATAGCACTATTTTTCATCCAGTGTCGGCCCTTAGTTTTTCCAATATTAGATGAAAATGTAAGAAGAGATGAACACCCTAAAAATTGGGAATCTAATCTTGTATAAAACTAGAATCATCAATAGGATTAAAAATCATGAACTAATCCTAAGTAATTAAGAGGTTACTGAGAGGAATCCAATAAGATTAATGAAAATCGAATTAGAGTTCAAATGATAAAACAAGATCAAAACCTATGAAGAGGGGCTTGGAAACTCCACCAGGTGAGAAGAGGAAATCCAATCTACTAGAATAAATAAATGAGAAAGAGGGGTAATTTAAAATAATTTTAAGGAGAAATATTAAATTCACCTAAAAATTAAAGTGTCACGCGGTTGTAAAACCCATGCACCAACTGTGTGTACCTCACTACCTAAAGGGGGGACCCACATGGTTTAAGAAACTGTGACCTAATTGTGATGTATGCCTCATCTAAAAAGTGTAGACAACCCATAGCAGCATGTGTCCCTAGGAACATGTATAGAGAAGACCATGAACCGTAATATTTCCTCTAAAATTCCTCACACATTTAGGATAAACCATAAGGGTTAGGCCACATGGTTTCTACAAACCATGTGGCCCAATGATTTTTTCCACTAGACGGGACTCTGTGTTCTGAACAAGCCTCAGACCCCCCTAAAAATTTTGTGACCTAATTAGAAATCCACATTAGGTCCATGATGTTGAATCATAACAAAATTTAAAGGATCCATACCTTATAAAAAAACTAGCTTCTTACAGTCTTCTCCCTTAAAGGATCTTATTCCTGAGTTCTCTTCCAAGGGTTTAAATACTTCATATGGGAACAACTCTGGCCACGAAGAATGTATGGAAGCCTCCCCCTCCTAGTTCTAATTCTGTACATGGTTGTGATACCATATTACTTATATTTAAGGGATAAACACACCTCATAGAGCCTTTGTGCTTCTGTTACCAATGTGTATGGGATACTCTTCAAAAGAAGCATCAGAATCCTATTCAACGTCCTTAGGATCAAATGTTTCAAACATTTCATCATGATATTGGTAAAGTTGTGAAACATGAAAGATGTCGTGAATTCCATGATACCTATAGAGAGATAAAAATTGATAGGATACTATACTAACTCTATCTAGAATCTAAAATGGACCAACATAATGAGGATACAACTTCCCTTGCCTCTATATCAGCCTTTTCCAAAGTCCGGTTGATACCCGCAAAAAAACATGATCCCAAACGTCAAACTCTAGAATTAATCAATGATGATCAGCATAAATTTTCTATCCAGACTGATTAGTAGACATGAAATTTCTGTTAAACTAAACCTTATATGAATTCTCCCACATGATATGAGGACTTAGTAGCAATACCTCTTCTTCCTCTAGCCAAAATATGGGTGAACGACACATCCTACCATACAAGGCCTCATACGGAGCCCTCTAAATCATCACATGATAACTATTGTTGTAAGAAAACTCAATGAAAGAGATATTCATTTCCCAAGTACTATTAAAAACAAGGACACATTCTTTAAGAATTTACTATAACACATGAAGCATCCATTCCAACTTCCATTGGTCTGAGGGTGAAAAGATGAGATCAGAAGCACTTGTGTACCCATAGTTCCTTACCACCCCAGCCTGAACCTCGATGTGAAATGAGAATCCCCATATAAAATGATAGTATGAGGGACTCTATGTAGTCGTATTATCTCATGAAAATATATTCTCCCAAAAACATCTACTAAGAAATCCTATTCGATAGGAACGAAGTGGGATACTTTCATCAGTCGACCTGTGACTTCCAAAACCATGTCACAACCTTAAGGAAACCTAGGAAATCCAACTAAAAAATCCATTATAACACTTTCCCATTTCCATCCTAGTATTATTAATAACTATAAAAATCCGATATTTCATGGGTTCTTTGCCTTCACCTACCGACAGGTGGAACACGTAATGATAAAACCTATTCTTTGGCATTTGTCCATGGCCATCGAAACTAGTGACACATATCACGACACATCTTGGAGATTCCTGGATGAACTATTCACTAAGAAATGTGGGACTCTTGTATTAGTTCCAATCTTATATATATAGTAACCCTGATATTCCCATGTATACTAAGTTTTTCACCTCCATCAAGAAACCAATTTTGAGGTGGGTCCTCACCAAAACTTCTCCCCGGGAGAACCAACCCCTTAGGTTATAAAAATTGTCTTCTCTTAACCATATTAGGGAGTGAAGATTTAACTTCTATGGATTGAAGGTATGTTTTCATGTGACTCTCATGAAACTCTAGATGCATCTTAGAAAATAGTACCATAAATTTACATTCATCACCGGTGTCTTATATTGCATGTTCATGAGTTTTCTAGATTAGTGCATCAACAAATGTGTTTCCCTTTCCATGAATATAGTCATGATAAAAGTAAAATAAATAAATTTATTTGACCCATATTCAATATATGAGATTCAATTCACACTAAGAAAATATATATTTGAGGCTCTTATGGTTTTCATACACCTCAATGAACTCACCCATCAGATAGTGTCTCGAGAAACGTAAGGCATGGAAAACTGCTGCTAGCTCAATCTCGTGCATCGGGTAATTAATATCATAAGGTCACAACTCGAGATAATCTTGTGAAACAACTCTATCCTCTTGCATCAACATTGCACATATTCTTATGCTTGATGAATCCCAAAACATTTTATAGCCTCTACTGGGCTCTGGTAGAATCAGAATTAGTGCTGAAGTAATCCTTCATTTTAGATCCTAAAAGGATTTCTCAGATTCTTCTAACTATAGAAACTTCACACCCTTATTTTTAATACCAGTAAGAGGTGAAACAAGGTTTAATAAGTCATTTATGAAATGCCTATAGTATCCATATACCCCTATGAAACTCATTATATCTAAAATGTTCTTGGGCTTCTCCCAGGAAACCACATCACTCGCCTTCTATGGGTCAACAGATACTCTGAATATCGATATGATATGACCCTTTGAGTGAACTATATCAATCCATAAGTGACATTCATCAATTTTATCATATTTCCAATGCTCTCTCAGTATATTCAAATTCATCTCAATGTTTTTAGAATGATTTCAATGAGTATGAGAATAATCTAATATTTCATCCACAAAAACCATGAAAAGGTAACCAAGATAAGGATAGAAAACCATATTTATAAAATCCAAGAAAATGGTGGCATGTTCATAATACCTAGTAACATAAAGAGATAATAATATAGATTGAACAAACATTTAAAAGTCATACATGATATGTCTAAACGTCTGAATCACACTAGATGACAACCAAATATCATGTCAATATTCTAGAATACCCTATCTCCCTATATCTTGTAAAAGATATCATTTATTCAAGTAAATGGATCCTAGTTCTTAACCATAAGTTGGTACAACCATTGGTAATCCATGGATAAACGAAGGGTCCCATATGCCTTCTTGGAAAAAATACTGAGTGAGCCCCAAGAATATGTGTTGGGTCAAATATAACCCATAGATTATAAATCCTCCAATAGTATCTTGGGTTTATGAAGCTCGGTAGGTTATACTCTTTAAGGAGGAATAGATACTATAGATGATCCTGGAATAAGCTCAATTGCAAACTCTATCTATCTTTTTGGAGGTAATCCAAAAAATAATTAGGAAATACATTCATGAAATGATCTACTATTATAGGAAAATCTATCAGATATATTCTATTCACCTTCATGAATAGACTAGAAATATAGGTGGTCACTCCACCTATCCCATGATGGTCTGGTCTAGCTCTACTATCCTAGAATTTCCACTCACCCATGTGAATATAACTACTACCCTCTAGTGATGTAAATGATACTATGTGGTGATAGAAATCTACATAGGCATGATAGGGAACAAACTAGTACATCCCAAAAATGAAATTGAATCCTAACATATTGAGGAAAAAGAGGACCCATAAGAATGGATAACTACCAACCTCAAGGGTACAATCTCTTCATTGAAATATCCCCTCTTCCCATACACTAAACGTTGTATCTAGGGTCATCACACCAAATTAGTACTGGATTTACAACCCAAGACTTTACATAATGGACAAGGGGATAAAGGAGTGTGAATCACTTGTATCCACTAATGAATTTACAATAGTATAGGATACTAGAATAGTAATTCACATAGTTGATGAAAATGCACTCTAATCCATGGGTATTGGTTATAAGTCATGCAATTGGCTTAATCTACAACCTTGTGCTACAACTGGACTACCCTGTCAGGTATGCTCTACTATCACTGATAATCAGTTGTATGGTTACAACATCCCCAAACTCCTCATTCTATTCTACTAGTGCTACTCAAACTCCTTTCCTAACATGGAATAACAAATATCACTCTAGAATTTAGAGCTGGTGAATATCCTCTTCCACTGAAAGTAGGTGGAAAGGGATGATAGAATCTATAAATATTACACATATGGCTTTAAGAAAATAATTCTAGAGGGTTTCTATCACACTGAGGATTCAAATTCCCCTTTAATCGAAACTGATGGCTTATAACAGAGCTTCTAGTTCAGGTGGTCTGGCCTCCACTACCTTGATAATAAACCTGGGGTAAATAATTATTGATCAACAAAACATGTTGTATAGTCCATAAAAGATATAGAAAACTTCTCTAGGTGTATGAATTATCTAGATCAGTTATCTCTTAGTATCTAAGGGAATAATTATTCATAGAAGGCCAAATGGAATTACTCCTAGAACATGACTTGAGGATAACCAGCCTGTGTAATCACATTCCACCAGTGTTTGGCAGAATCAACGAGCATATAAGTATCAAGATTTACCCTCCTCTCTAGAGGAATTTCTAGATTCTGGAAGATAGAAATTGTATCCTATATATAAAAATTATCATCATGAGGACCACCATTCCCCAAAAAAATGTGAGGATGATGCTATTGGAACTTATAAGTTAGATCAGCCACAATAGGTATAGGTCATGTAGAAAACTCCATGGACTATATCAGATATAGGAAAATCTCACAAACATGAGTTTTAGTGCATAGTTTTGGTATAATATTTGGTGCCTCAAGTGGAACTATTGGAAGATCACAGGTGGCTCAAGGCCCACCACCTTAGAGTGTGATCATTTTCACATTCCTAGCATACTCCTAGAGTATTTCATGGTTGAATAGATCTACAATTCCCATGAGAACACCTTATAATAGATTTGAAAATATTGAAAATCTATAGCATGAAGATCATAATGAAAATATCACACTACCCTAGGTATACCACCCCAACTACCCACATAGAAGGCCAAGGTATTGGTAAGTGTTCAAAATTTTTAACCTACATGGGTTTCAATAGATGAAGGCCCAAATGAACTTTTCCACTTCATTTACTAGAAATTATTTTATTTTATAAGTCAATATTTACTTTTAAAATTTGAATTTTTATATATATATATATAACATGGTTCAATTAAATGGATCATCATTCCCACCTAATAATGAACCATACATATTATAACCGCAAGCGATACCTGTATAATATTAATTGGTCCCCGTATAATTTGATCTCATAATATATTGATTAATATACAACATATTGAATCAGTTAATTACCTATTCCAATTCATGAGGAACCATACATCTCATGGATTGAAACTAATAATTACTGAATCACAGCCAAACTCATATCATGTAACAAAGGGTACATAGCTGACATGGGTAGAAACTATCCATTTATGATTCTACCATCAACCTATACATGAAAAAACTATTTGTATTGATGCTACCATTTTAAATAAAAATTTACTTTACCCTTTAGAAGATGTTAGCATTACACTCATATATAAAAACCCTAAATCAATAAACAATCTCTGAAAAAAATCAATAAAAGCTGTAAAATGCACCTATATGTCATGACATATGCAAGACATGTGAATTCTAGGTTCCTATAATAATTCATGTAATGATTCTCCTTATCATACCAAAAAAAGGTAAATATCCATAAATAATATCAAATACCACAATCCATGTGAATCACCAAATTCTGAAAATTTATCGATAATAGTAAGAGAAATAAGAAACAGAAATTTCTCATTCCTAGGAAACATAGTATTTACCCAGAACATGGGTTAACTACTCCTAGAAATATATCATACCTAAATTCCAACCATATTTATAATCTTCTGAATATATTTCCAAACAATGAGTCAAATAAAAATAAAACCACTCTGATCCCATATTGTGATATCATGACCTATGTACCACTCAAAGGTTCCCCAAAACTATGGTCCACATGGCCTCATGCATGCCTCTTCGTATGATAGAGGCTGAAGACTAGTAGAAAGGTCCTAGGGTGTGTCTATGAGGATACTATTACTTCATGTAAGATTGTAACGTATAGAGTATATATATATATAATATATGTATAACATTAGAGAAAACATAATAATGAATAATAAAAACTGGATGTATAAGATACGAATAATAACCATCAATAACAATAAAGAAATCAATTCAAGTTTCCAAAGAGGGATTATTCCCCTTATTAACACCTACATACATATAATATACATAGGCATCATCATAAGACAAGATAGGGCGGGATATAATTCTTAGTAGGCCACTATCAACATCATCTATACCAATCCAATCTATGAATATAAACTGACAATGTGCAGTTATATAATAAATTAAAGAAGTATAAATAAATAAACCATACCCACTTCATCCTCAATTGGTAATGTCTCTAAACACGAGATAATTAATTAATTAATTAATTTAAGTTAATTATATATAGATAGGTGATGTGATGTGTCAATGGTATTTTAATAGATAATAATAATAATAAAATAGGATCCAAGGTTATACTAAGGCATCCATAACCTCAAGGGTTGGCCAACTCATATAATTATCTCATGTAGTATTGAAATATAAAGGAGCCTAACGGTAATCCTAGGGCCAATTTCCATGGAAATCTACTATAAATAGTTTTTAATTGAGTCTATGGAGATTTTAAATAATAATTTTAGTATAAGAATGACTGGACCCAGTGGGGTTGAATCCATGGCACCATGTGTCGAATAAATCATGTTGGATCCAAGGAGTGTATCCAATGCATCCTAACATATAGAAGATAGGGAATATATCCTATGAAATCATTCCAAGAATACACTAGTAGGCAAGGACTACATTATAGGGTGGGTATCTCCTTTGGAACCCATCTCCTTGAATCGGAATAGAGTCCTATGAGTGCTCAAGATATTCCCTTGGGGATCCAAGGTTGGCTCTAGTATGACCACTCATATAAAGATAAAAAGGTCTATATCAAATATGAAACTTATAAATATTTGTTATTTTCTGTTTTAGGCCATGTAACACTCATGCCTTTAAATAATTTAAGAGGTTAATTCATATAAATTTCATTATACATGAAAATGTGGGATAAGGACATAAAACCCATTACCAATAAATTATAATAGAAATTAATAGGTTCTTTCCATTTCCTTTCATTTACCATGACAAGTTCAATATGACATGGATCCAATTCCCATTTCCATTTATACTCATATAGAAGGATCATTCCATACCCTTTTATTAGGAATAACATGGTAATTTATTACATGAAACCAATTCAATTATTTATATAAATCAAGGCCAACTGATATCCTTAATATAATTTCCATTTTAAAAATTCAATAATTTATTTAAAACATTTACCTTTTCAAGGTCATGTCTTATGCACACAAAATTTGTCGCAGATTCACCCAACAATGATTATCGAGGAATATTTAAGGAATATTCTTACTTTGGGTGGTAAATATTGAGTTAATTACCACTAATTATGTGATGAACATGTATAGAAAGCTCTTTATAAGACTATCAAAATGATTATAAGAAAGGAATATTAATTTTAAGGGAAATTCTCAGTGAAATCATTGTGTACAGAACTAAATTTTTTTATAAATGAAAATAATTTAAGGTATGATTCATAAACCACATAACTTATTCCTGTATCACTCTCCTCATAAAATATCTACCCTTAGTTTTGTGTTGTATTAGAATAAGATGGAAGAACATATCAATGCCCTGAAAATTGGGAATATGAGCCTACAACAAGAAAGTGACATCGAGTGGAATACAAAGGATGAACTGAGCGTAAGGAATGAAGAGCCTACAAAGAGGAATATAATGAGATTAACATAGATCAAATCATATTTTGGATGATGAAAACAGATCAAAGCCTATGAATTGGGACTTGGGATCTTCACTGGTCGAGAAAAGGGCCTTAGGTCCATTGGAATGAATAAAGGAGAAGGTGGGGTAAGTTAAAATATTTTTATGGGAAAATAGTAAATTTGCACAAAAATTAAAGGTTTACATAGTCTGGATAAATGGTTAGACATATTGTGTGCCAATTGTGTGCACCTCACTACCTCAAGTGGGGACCCACATGGTTAGGCTGTAGAATTTGAGAAATCATATACCAACCATACTGTATGACTCTACTAAAATGTGTAGAAAATCCACATGGTCATGTGGCCTCGGGTTCATGGTTTGTTCAGACTATGCGCCCTATTTTTCCCTTAAAAACTCCCCATATGGTTAGGAGAAATCATTCATGTTTTCCCCATGGTTTCTATTAACTATGTGACCTAGTGATTTATTATACTATCTAGGGTTCCATGATCTGAACAAGCCCTGAACAACATCATATCTTATGTGATCACATTAGGGATAACAATTAGGTCCAAGATAATAAATAAAACCCAAATTTAAAGGCTTCTTAACTAATAGAAAAACTAGGTTATCTCAACTTCAGTCCCCCCTTTACATTTTTTATCAATTCCTAACTTACTCGCAAGTTCAATGTAATTATTATCCCTATAATTGAAAATAAATGAAAAGGAAGAAAATTATTCTCCCCCTTATTAGTTCTATGAGTATAAATTATTACTCTCTCATTTCCATTAGACTCTTCTAATTTTTTATAAACTCTTCATATTCTTATGCATTCATCAACATTTCCTGTTTTCAATCAATTATACGAGAGAAGGGTGGATTCATGTAGTTCTTAACAATGTGTCATCAAATAGTCAAATCTATGTATATATGGGAAAAAATTTTATAAAAAAACAAGAATGATTATTTTAGATAAAAATATATCAATAATTCTCCCACATGTGATACAAAATTTTATCATTGAATTCAAAGGTTTTCTTACCCACATTTCAAGAATTTTCATGAACATAAACTCACATGAACACACACATCATAAATATTAAATTATAAGATATATTTCCACATTTTGTTAGATAATCACCCCTAGATAAAACATAATGAATATGTGTTTAAAATTTCATGGGAGAATTAAAATAATACCTCATCCTTTTATTTTGAAGGGGTTATCGAGACTTCAATATTCAAGAAGGATTGTTAAAACTATACTAGTTTCATATATCTTAAAATTCAACTTCAAGTGATTTTCTCCAATATTCATTACCTTCAATTACCAATATTTAAGAATAAAAAATTTGATATGGGAATAATTTGGATCTTCCAAAATATCATCATATTTTGAAATAGGGTTGAGATATATTTCTCAACTCAATGACTCCTTTCTTTAAAGGCCTAAATTGTCTAATGTTATTCATGTTTATTTTGATTTTTATTTTACCAGTCTATTCACCTTTGGGAAACATGTATTTATTTACAATTTTTACTTTACTATTAGTTGGATTGGCCATATTCAAATTAGTAATTAGAGACCGTTATTTATCTTTCTCTTGATTCATCTTCTTGTCCTTTTCCAACTCATCCATACCTACTGTTAAATGCTATTTTTTCACATGCGCAGTTTTTTACTCCATTTTCATAGTATCCTTCTTAAGAGTGGTACTAATTTGATGTTCTCCTTTTTTCTTAATTTTTCATTAAATAATTGTAACACATTTTATTGAAAAATAACCTTAATTCTTGAATCTTCTTCTTTATCTTTTGATCTACCCATTTTCGGTATCCCTTCAACATCTTCATCAGGAATGTCCATAACCATATTAATCTGGATATGTATTTATAGAATTGATTCAATTTTAGTTTTCATATTTCTCCATTATTTATTGGGTTCAATGGCCATATTTTAGTTATCCATGATGTGGAATATCTTACCAAAATATAAGTTCTTATTATTTATTTTTTGTATATCATAGTCAACTTTATTAATTGTATTCTTAGGAAGATTTGATTCAAAACCCATATTTATTGGTTTATCTCCAAAATCAAGATTTCAATATTTATTATTTTATTTTATAGTTTATGGTGATTATATATTCTCTTAATTATGTTAATGACACATGGAACTGTTATACCAACATTCATTAATAAAGATAAAACCAATGTTTCACAACTCACATAAAATTTCAATGCACTGAAATTTATTCCTCATGTAGAGATCTCTCAAAATTTGTGTTGTCTACTTCTCTCCAGCTAGTTTATATAAAGTGTAGTTCTTATACCCATTAATATAATCCTTTTAATACTTGTACATAGTAAATTATTGCGAGAAAAATCCATGACCCTATTCCCAAATCTCTAGAAACACTAACATATTCTAATTAATCTATTTATTTTCAATTTAGGTGCATTCTATACAGATTTTTTTCTTTACATATTTTGATCTTAGAAACCAATTTTTGAAGTTCCCATTGAGGGGAAATTTTCTTTTATATACTTAAATGAACCATTGACTTATTGATGAGTTTTTATACATTTTTAATCATCCATGTTTGTATAAGTTTGGACTTTTTTAATAAATTAAAGAAGAAGATTCATTATTAACTTATTCAACTGGATAGTGGGTTAACTTTATGTATAAACTAGATATGAATGCTTCTATAGAATATATTGGGCTCATATTCTATAATTTTGAGTCTTTTTTGATGTCATAATTATTTTTTATCTTTGTTTGGAAGCACAATTTTTCACAACTATTTGGGAAAACTCATATTTTATAAAATTCATATTTCATGGTATTACTTCCAAATCAAAACAATTCAAAATGTGAGTATTATTTTCAACTATAATTGAGCCCAGTATTTCTTCTCAATACTCATATATATTTTCAATTTTATCCTCATGCATTTCATTGGTATCAACTAGTGAATTTTCCATCTCTTTCACTATTTTTTTCTCTGGGTTCATGTTGGGAAGACTTGAAATACATGAAGACCAAATGAATATTCTTAAATACATATAATACATAATTAAAAACATTTCCAAACAAATTTTCCTCAAAAATAAACTACTTGAAAATATTCATTATACAATGAAATTATTTCCTTTTAATGTGAGACAAATTCTTACTTAGATTGCTAAGGTATTGTGAGAGTTTTGTAGCTACTCACCTTTTTGACCAATGTTTATTCCATTGCATAAGTATCTATTTTTAGATATTAACTTTAAACCAATAAATCTATTGATATATGAGAACATATATACAATAACTTATTAAAGTAAAATTTTCATGTAATCCTTAATTTTAAAATAAAATTCAATATGGTACTTATATAAATAATTTTCTTCGTAGATTTTACTTTCTTTAATTAGGGAATCATTAATAATATATTTATCATAGAATTTACAAATATGAACAACTTTTACTACTGGAAATTAGTCTAACTTTTTTGAACTCTTTATAAGGTTCTTTTCCTCTTTATTATTTATTTTTTTCATGGTATTTTCTAAAATATCTAGATTTTTCTCAATGGGGATATAAAATCTTCTTCGATATAAGATATTTCAAAATTTTGTTAAAATATGAAAATCATATATTTTAGAAAAATAAATATGGGAAATAAAATTTTTAGATCCTATTAGATATACATTTTATATGATATCTATTTTAATTGGTAGTAAATATCCAATCAAAGTGAACTTACTATCGGATACCAATTGGGATTCCTAGTAGAATCTTCTTGAAACACCCGATAGGGAGTGAATCAAGTGTGACCAATTTTTTACATTATCCAATTTATTAGGTTTAATATTCTCTACCTATTTAGTCTTTAAAACATATATGGTAATTTAAGAATAAATATGGTCTTATTTTTTCACACAACAAAAATTCACCAAATGTTAGAAAATAAACTAGGAAAGTAAATCCTACTATATTTTTACAAGGTTCGACCTCAATGCGAGAAACCTATTCCTTACCATTTTTTGATCCCATTGATACATGGATATTATATGAAAATATTATTATCAGTTAAAATTGGAGTGTGATATATTTTTATAATAACCCACTATAAACATATTCCATAGGTGATTGATTCACAATATTATGCATATTGACTAAAGCCTCTATAATATTACACTTCTAAAGGGATATTTATACTACATATCATAGTCTTCAAACTAGAATTATACTAGTTTGAACTCAACTTCCTTCCATAATTATTAATTATATCAACTAGTCTATCCAAGAATATATATACAGTCACAAATATTAGTCTCCTTCATCAAATATATATTACATAAACTGATTGATTAAATTCAAAAAATTCTCATGCAACACAACCTCTGTATATCTTCCAAGCTTTTAGTTTTTTTTAGAATCTATTTATATCCCTATAAACTTAAAACTCAATAATAAAACCCTAGTAAATATTTACATATCATATAGACACTAAAACAAAATATTCTACCTTTCCTCACTACATGATGATACTTACAAGTCTTTAACTTCTTCTTCTCATCACCTTTTTCTTATTTGGTGTATTAGATTAGATCATGGGATCTTCACACAATCTATCATTTACACTCTTATTTTCTTTGAAACTAAAATTATGTTCTCTATATTTGATTTTATTACCTTATTCTCGAAGAGGATGTATTTTATCTCTTCCTATATGTCTTTTTATTCTTGGTAGTTATGGTTCTCTAAACATACTCATTTACACACAACTCAAAAACATTAATAGCACCATATTATTTTCCACTTTTCATCTATAAAGATCTTATCAATTTCTTACATAGATGAGAAGCTATATTAAATTGATCCAAACTATAAAATATTCATAAATGGGATCCTAGGAATAATTTTTATTTTCCAAAAGAAAATCAGTATTATAAACTATCTACTTTTGTTCTCACAATAATCCATGCACTCTTTTCAACTTAGAGGTACTCCAAATATACCCTTGTATAGTACTCCAAACACTGATGAGTATATTACTATTTAATTATTATATAGTTTTAGATTTCTATTCATAAAAATGAATCCAAAAATACCACACTTTAATATTCACAATTTTATGGACGTTATACAGAATATTGTCTTCTATTTTGGAACTCAAATTATTACATGAGATCTTCCCATGATAACAATACAAGTTCCAATTTTGATCTATACACTTAAGATAAAATCTCCACACCTTATCCCTCATTCTAAAATAGTTATTTTCATAAATGAATTGAACTTTTATGAGTATATTGATATTATAATAACAATATATGAATTTATCTTGAAAACTAAAGAATTTATTTTCTCTTTTTGACAATCAATGATTTAACCAACTATGATATCCTCCTATTAAAATCATTCACATTGTTAAATAATGCACATTTCATGGATATTCAAGCCTTGATGATGTAATTATATTTATTTCATAGTTTTAGAATCATCCTATTTTTATTCAGATCCTAAAATCCAACAAAATCATATTTTCATCCAATCACAACTCATAATTTTTCTAAGTCTAGAATGACACATACACAGACTGTATATCATACATACCAAAAGAACAGTGACACATAATCAAATTTTTATCACTTGTACACTACTATATGTGAAACATAAATTCATTATAATGTATTATATATAGAATTGGTTTCCTTTTAGATGACACATATATAGAGTATAAAATGAATCAAACACACAGACAAATGACTCATATGTAGATGCCTTTAACACATAGAATTCTACCAATGACTCGTACATATATTCAAAAATGAATCATACACAGAATCAAAAAACGACTCATACAATATATTTCCTCTAATATGAAACATACATACAATAAAAGTGACTCGTACACAGTGTAATTAGATTACTTATACGTACTTCAGACTAATCTAATTTTCAACTAGAACTCAAAAATCAAGAATTTAATAAAAAAATGTAGATAATGTTACAAAAATATCAAGGCCTCTTCAAACTTCTCAAAACTAAATCCTATTTTTATTCAAAACTGATATTTATTAGACTTCATGTGTGATAAAATTTGGATGGTTTCTCTATTCTTTAACATCTCAATATTCCATTTTAGGATATATTTTTTTTCTTTTAATATCACCACACAAGTTATACATAATAACAAAATTCTCACCGCCTTTTCAAATATTTTAGATAGTACTTCCACATCCTTGTTACATGTACTATCCAAACATTCCAGTTTTATAATAACAATATAAAAAATATATCTCAGCAAGAAACCAAATTCATTATTTCATACCCAAGTATGTATGGGAATCCTATAATTATTAATTGGGTGGATAGTTACTCCATCACCTAATACATATCCATTGAATGATTACATTAACGATGAAGAAATGACCAATTAAATATAAATACAACTTCAATTAAGGTAACTTCACTATTTTTTGGAAAGTAACACAAATTGGTGGGTTGTGTAAATAGTCATGAAATAATGTTGTGTGAACACATTAATTTAGGGGATGGAATAATGATTAAAAAAATTATTATAAGTGTTCATAAAAAAAATAATAAATCATGAGAAGATTAATATTTAATAATATTAAATAGTTATGAACTTAATAGGATTATGATGAATATTAAATTGGAGAAAATTTGAAAGAAAATCCCAAAAGTACTAAGTGAAAAATTCCTTTCAAATAACAAATTTTTAAGACTTAAATTATCTAAATAGTTATTTTTATGCCAGATTCATGTGCCCATGGATTTTATTGTGTATGTTAATAAAGTAATATTGCTACCCCTTGTAACACCCCACCCCGAATCATTGGTTATGAGTTGTAATGTCACACAACCTCATGTGTGCCTCCTTGTCTGCAAGAGATTGTTGAATAGAGACGAGGACCGAAGAGGAATCATGAGGAAACTTTGCCCATGGTACCTGGTAAACACCAGATTATGATAAAGGATGTAATTGAAAATAAAAAAATATATTTCATGAATAAATAATTGTCATAGAATAATTATAGTCAATAAGTATCAACCCATGTTGTAATAATATGGAATTTCAGACACATAAACCAAAACTATAAAAAGGGATCCCCACAGAAAGTGAATCAAGGTATGAGGTATAGTAACTAAACATGAATAACATGACACTTCTATCCCATGTCTATCTTTCAATTCTTAAATCTTATTTTTTAACCTTCTCAACAACCCATCATAGGGACCTTTCCCTTCACCATATCCTTGGACAATAAATCAAAAAGCACACTCAAATGCTAGAGTAGGTGTAAAAACCCGGGATTTTATAAGATATATTATTTTTAATATCTTTCATATCTTCTACTATACGCTGCACCAAGATTAGCTTGTACTATACACAACACCGCATTAGCTTGTAGTATACGTAACACTATTCTTCGATCGTGTTACACACAATTTCAAGTTCACAACATTGAGTGAATATATATATATGTATATATATATATATATTCAATGTATAAATGAAATATGTTTGGATTCTATTATAAAAAACAACAAATAAGTCTTTCACTACATGCAACCCATACTTGGCTTGCATTACACGCAACCACGACCTTCCTCGATAGCGTGTGATGTACGCAATACCGGGTTTCACTAAACAACGATATACGGTTATAATATTATCACGAACTAGCCATTAGGAATATTATTAACTAAATTTTTAATTTTATAACATTATTATTCATCTTACACATTTTCTAGAGCATGGTATGGGAACAAAATAAATTTTTCGGGTAAAATATGTATTTTTTAAAAAAATGAAATTTTGCCGCCTTTTGATGGCGCACCCACTTTAAATATAGTTTTTGACATGTTTATAAGTTAAATTTGATAAAATAAAATTCTTCTTTGGAATCAAGAAATAAAAAATTTACTTTGGATAAAGTTTTCATATTATTCTGGTAACTTTCATATTTTGATTAATAGTAAAAACACGCTATATTTTAATTAAAAACAACTTTTTTCATCGCAATAATTTATATGGTTAAATTATAATATTTAATGTTTTTAAAGTATAAATAGAATATATTTTTACCATTTAATATAATTTATTTCATTAACATTAATTTTACATTGAATTCATAGGTAAAAACATTTAAATATTTTGTAATGTTATAACTTTTAAACACGTTTTCTTAACAACGGGATTAATTTTAAATTAATTTCTGAAACTTTTGTGTATTGAATTTAGAAAAATGGATTCCATATTTGGAATCAGTGGGTCCAAATTATGTTAATAATCTACTTTTTATTTTTGGGCATTATGAATAGTAACTACGGTAAATTTTATTTACCATAATAAAAGGTAAATCGGGTAAATAAGGGTAAATATAATATTATAAAATTAACCTAACACTTTTATTAATATAATTGGATACTTATATTTTGTCCTAAGGAATATTTGAGTCGAAATGGTATCTATTGGAACCCACTTGAAGTTGATTAAGACCTTTAGATTATTTTATTTAAAGGAAAGTGAAATATGTCTCACTCAACTTTAATAATTAAAGTATTTTTAATATACATTTATACAGAATATAAATTAGGTTATAAATACTCATTTTAAAGATAAAATGTTTTTCTTTATCATGGTAATTTATTTGTAATTTTTAAGATTTATTTATTTACATTTTTATCTTATATATTAATGATGCAGAAATTATTTATTTAGTGAAAAATCAATAATATAGTTTTTGTTGAAATAGTAATACATATCAAAAGGCCCAAAAATCTACACAAAACTTATTATTAGTTTATATATATACCCTAATCATCCACTTTCAGAATTGTTGACCATTTGGATCCTTATTATGGTGATTATGAAACTTATAATATTTTATTTTAAATGATTCCAAAGTTGTCACTTTCATAATTTAGTAAAGATAAAAATTTACATGTTGTTATATTAAGATGATAAATTCGAGTAAAATTATTATTATAAAATATTTGATATTTATATTCATAAAATTATTTTATTTTTAATTTTTATTCAACAAATAAGTATATTAAATAATTATACAAAAATGTTGTACTAATTATTTTATTAAGAGATTTACCAAATAAATGGTTTTAAAAATATTAAAATAAATATTATATGAACTGTTTAATGTGCTCCACGAATTGTATAGACAAAAATGACATGTTATTAATCTATTAAATAATTTATTTCTCATATATCATCTTTGTAGATTTTATTTAAATTCAAATAAATAAATATTGTCAAAATTGACCCTATTGTTATTTTATAAAAATAACATATTATTAAATTGTTTAGAAATCACAAAAATATTTAAAAAATTTAAATTGAAATTTAAATAGTCAAAAATAGAATAAAGTATCCAATTATGGAAAATTAACAGCACATAATTTATTATTTATAACCATTAAAATTTTAGAATTTTATTACCTCAAATAAACTTAAATAGATTAAATAAGGATAAATCAAAATGATAAGGATTAAAATAAGATAAAAACATGTCTACATTTGATTTGTTGATGAGATTACAAACATATATCATATAATATTATAGTTGAGCCATTTTTTGAGGTTTTTATGTGGGGTTTGAATTTATATTAAACTAATATTTTTAAGGATTCCAAAGTTGCCCCTCTCCTCCCTTATAAAAGGGAACCTCCTCCCTCTCCTCCTCACACCAATTTGAGCCTTCAAGCTCGGACAAACCCTGCCCATTTCACTTACCCACTTCCTTAGAAACCTAATAGAGGTACTGGTCTTCTCAAAAGACCAACTCTAGTGCCCTAAGAGATAGTTTAAAGGAGGCACTTCGAGAAAGAGGTAATACCTTCTACCGTTTTCTTCAAGTTCCATTCTTATTATAATCCATCTTATTTAGTTGTTTAATTATGAAGTAATAACATAAGTATACCTCTTATACTGATATGTTATTATAAATATGAAACAACCCTATTTCACCTTCTATCCATCCTACGGAAAACAAAATCACCGCGCGTGCGTACGTACGGAATACCATCTCCACGTCGTGGTGTAATCTGTTTTTCCACCAACAACATACATGGATGGGTATAATGGTGTAAAGAATAACTTTATATGGTTATTATAACATCATACTGATTCTGATATATTATACCATCCACTCCAATTCGATTCAATAAATATGGGAATGATATCATCGCTCGTGCGTACGTACGGATTACCAACTCCACGACGTGATGAGATTCATTTTCCATGTTAACAATTCAAGAATGATTATAAAGTATATATAATAATTAATCATGAAATATATGACATAATAATGCTACTGTATTATATATATATATATATATATATATGTATGTCATATACTTAATTCCATTCAATTCAATAAGGAAACGAAAACAGCGTTCATGCGTACGTACGACCTACCGTCTCCATGAACGGTGTATTTCTTTCCATTTATCGATATATTATATATATGTATATTCTGAATATATATTATATATAAATAATGTTTTATATTCTGGAATTAAGTAATCATGATCTAAGTAATCATATGAATAATTACAAGTCAAAACACGGACGACAAATGAAACGATTTTACCCAAAACGCTCTTTAACATAGAATTTGCAAAAGAACGGGTAATATAAAGTCATAATTGAACCATATATGACATCATAACAATAAATATGATTCTTTAATAAGTCAATTACATTATTTAAATCATTATACAGGAGGTTCGGATACATACGAAGCATATCAGACATAAGGTAAGGGATAATTTCGCAAATCTCAGTTATATCTGAGATTGCTTATTCGTAAGTATTTACTGGGGTTATTTCTATCATCCATGTCCATGTTTTATAAAATTGTTTTCATGTATGTTTAAAGTCCTTTTTAACCATCTTTTAATTTTTCTACATGGTATGTAAGGAATCTTTTTTTTTCCATATGAGGTACTTTTTGACTTTTCCAGCAAAAGTATGAGAAGAATGTTTTTAACTTATACGGCATGAAAGGATCTTTACGGTTTTATAAATCCTTATTTTCATGAAGCTTCCTCCAAAAGATTTCATGACTATATTCAAAAAAAAATCTAATTCTTTTCAAATTTCATGACCTTTTGTGAAAAGAAATTTATTTTGAAGAAGAAAGGATATTTTTCTCAAGAATTCATTTCAAGTGTTTTATCAAAACCATTTTTCCATCTAAGATGACATTATTTCATATGTGTAAGATTCAAGTATAATGTCTCTATGATTTATATGGTTTCACTTTTCTTATGGTGAAATGATATCCATTTCTTTTATATGGATTATGTTATGGTGGAATGATGTTTATGAAATCCAATTTATTCATTGGGTTATGATGAATGATTTATGTTTATGTTGTGGCACACGTAAGAATGATTTCAATTTGATATGGGTGGGACCTATATCTCCCTCCAATTCATTGGATAAAGATTTATATCTCATGAGATAGACATGGATGGAACGGTAATTTAATCGGGTTCAGTAATACCGGACTGGAATGAGGAGTGAACTCGATTCAGAAAGTGACTTTGTCCACTAAGATGGTCTTGGAAGCAATGCCTTGGCTACTATGGAAATCATATCATGTGCTTAATGGTTTCCACAATCACATATTTCATTCCCATGCTATTTTATCATAATTAATGTTTCTCTATGATCTATGTCTTATTTACTACCATGTTTTATGTCATTGATCAAGATTTTGATGTTTAAAAATTATGTTCATGTTTTTAAGTTTAAATGTATATGATTTGTTTTATTTTATCCATGATTACCCTTACTGAGAATTTGAGCTCACCCTTTATATGTTTTCTTTTCCCCAGGATATAAATAAAGGTTTTATGTAAGAAACAAAAGGGGAAGATCTTTATGGGAGATGGTGAAGATCTTTCACCACGATCAGAAGATTACGTTCCGAGTTTCCAAAGACACTAAACTATTACAGCCCTTGTGTGTCTGTTTTTGTTATGTATTAAGTATTCCACAAAAGTAATGTAATGTCCATGTACGTCAAGCTTCGGGTCTCTATAGTTGGTATTAGAGGAAAGGTTTAGTCAACCTTTGGAAACTAGGTTGCGAAAACGTTAGTGAGATACCTAGAGATATTTCTAAGGTATATCTAGGGATTCCCCTAAGGATAAGTATACGTATAGGATATAGTCCTAGAACTACGGTAACAATATTAGAATTTAACCTAAAATGTTAGATATTGAGGGTACTCCCCCTTTACTATGTTAATTTCTCTATCATAATTTTTGTCTCTCACACTATTCTTTTTTGGTTTTAGAAAATGGCTAGAAATAGGAAGATTCACGATAATGGAGGATATGATGGACAATGGAATGATATTCTTCATGAGAAACCAAATGAAATGGGATTTGGAAGTCCAAACATCGTTATTATGCCTAATCAGCAATCTCATAATATGATCAATAATCTCAACTTTGGTAAGTATCCCGACTGAGATAATAAGAGAAAGATGGAGTTTCATGATGATCACAGAGGAAAGAAAGTTCAATTTCCCTCATGTAAATCATGTGGGAAGAGGAATCAGGGAGATCGTTTCAAAGGAACTGGAAGATGCTTTGGGTGTGGAAAAGAAGGACACAAAGCCAGTAAGTGCAAAGGAAAAGGTTCAGTCAACACCATGAACAAGGAAAATGGTATTGCTACGACATCAACAATGATTAGATGTTTTAAATGTGGAATGTATGGGAATTATACAAACCAATTCCCTAAGGTAAAATCTCATGAAGAGAATCCAAATGGTCATATGAGTAGTATTTATGTGGATGCTGATGAAGAGACTACAAATGAAATATGAGATGAAAGAAATAATGAAGCTCAATCAGTGGTTTAGAAAGTTAGTGGAATGATTGTATGTTTATAAAGAATAATGTATGGTACTATGGAATAAAGAATTATCTATGTATTGTTACGCTATTGTTTTTCTTAAAGTATTTGAAACTATATCTTGAATGGTACCAGTAACCATGGAAGGTTATTCAGATATTTTTGGAAAGTAGATGATATGCACATAATGAAAGGATAAGAAGATAATGATATGTTTGATTGTATTCATGAGCTCATGACTGATATAAGGACTAAGTGAAATTATGGTTTGATTATATAGATTTTTTTGGGATTTTGGTATGTGGAAAAGTTACCTTTTGATAGTATTCATGTTTTCACTAAGGTTATATGGTAATTTATGTTTCAATAGAATATATGACTAAGGTATTCATGTGTTTGGAATACAACGAAAAAGATATATCTTATGATATATGTGGGATAAATACTTGTATTCACAATCTTGGTAGATAACCTTTCTATTAATTGTTTTCTTTATACTATGATCTTGGACCGAAGTATTTTAGATAATCCTAAAGATTGGAATGGATTATGTTGGACATAAGTTAATATTGTTTAAGGATATAACTTTTTTCAATATTATTGATGGGGTGTTATAGTAATGTAGTTTTAGAAAAAGGACAACCTGCAGGACGGGCAACAGCCCATCACGTCGGACAAGGCTGTGGGAATCGAACCCACAACGGAAGTGCGACTGGCCTTCATCACATACGAATGGCCTACAAGAAGTCCCTGGTTAGTAGAAACTAGTTTTATTTTATTAAGTGGCATGATAGATGAATTATAAGTTCATTTTTGGAATCGTATACGATTAACCTCACCATAGATGGAGTTATGTATATTTGATAACTTTTGCTAACCTTTTATTTGAAACAAATGGAATGACCCATCATTCTATCACAGGATCTATTAACACTTCACGAATAACAAATTCAACTTCATTTCTATAAGAGATGAAGTGGAAATTGTTCAAAGCACGAACAACAATGAGATTGTACCAAAATCAAGTAAATATTTCTTCTAATTCAAAATTTTGAACTTTAAGGAAATGATATTGAAAAACAAAAATGTTGTACTAGTGCTCTTATATCTGATAAATCATATGATACCTTAGATCATCCCAAATTTATGGCTTTGTGATTGATGGATTTTTCATAGTCATGTTCTCTACCACTCTCCATCAGAACTTGATAGTTAGATTTTTCTTCCATATCCATATTTTAAACTATGTTCTTCTATATAGAAACCCAGTGATGAGTTACTTTGGGTAATCGTTACGTTTCATACTTTAGTTTTTAAAATTAAGTTTTAGTATTCCTTTTTACGATGTGGGTTTCTATGAATAGTAAATGATTTATAACCCCAGCGAATTTCGAGGGAGAAATTCATTTTAAGGGGGGTAGAATGTAACAACCTGAGATTTTATAAGATATATTCTTTTTAATCTCTTTCATATCTTCTACTGTACGCTACACCAAGATTAGCTTGTACTATATGCAACACCGCATTAGCTTGTAGTATACGTAACGCTATTCTTGGATCGTGTTACACACAATTTCATGTTCGCAACGTTGAGTGAATATATATATGTATATATATATATATTCAATGTATAAATGAAATATGGTCGGATTCTATTATACAAAACAACAAATAAGTCTTGAACTACACGCAACCCTGACTTGTCTTGCATTACACGCAACGGTAACCTTCCTCGATAGCGTGTGTTGTATGCAATAACGGGTTTCACTAAACAACGATATATGGTTATAATATTATCACGAACTAGACGTTTGGAATATTATTATCTAAATTTTTAATTTTATAAAATTATTATTCATCTTACACATTTTCTATAGCATGGTATGAGAACAAAATAATTTTTTTGGGTAAAATATGTATTTTTAAAAAAATGCAGTTTTGTCGCCTTTTGATGGCGCACCCACTTTAAATCTAGTTTTTGACATGTTTATAAGTTAAATTTTACAAAATAAAAATCTTCTTTGGAATCAAGAAATAAAAAATTTACTTTGTATAAAGTTTTCATATTCTTCTGGTAACTTTCATATTTTGATGAATAGTAAAAACGCGCTATATTTTAATTAAAAACAACTTTTTTCGTCGCAATAATTTATATGGTTAAATTATAAAATTGAGTGGTTTTAAAGTATAAATATAATATATTTTTACCATTTAATATAATTTATGTCATTAATATTAATTTTATATTGAATTCATAGGTAAAAACATTTCAGTATTTTGCAATGTTATAACTTTTAAAGCACGTTTTCATAACAACAGGATTAATTTTAAATTAATTTCTGAAACTTATGTGTATTGAATTTAGAAAAATGGATTCCATATTTAGAATCAGTGGGTCCAAATTATGTTAATAAGCTACTTTTTATTTTTGGGCATTATGAATAGTAACTACGGTAAATTTTATTTACCATAGTAAAAGGTAAATCAGGTAATAAAGGGTAAATATAATATTATCAAATTACCCTAACACTTTTCTTAATATTATTTGATGCTTATATGTTTTCATAAGGCATATTTGGGTCGAAATAGAATCCATTGTAACCCACTTGAAGGTGATTAAGACCTTTAGTTTATTTTATTTAAAGGAAAGTGAAATATGTCTCACTCAACTTTAATAATTAATGTATTTTTACTATAAATTTATACAGAAAATAAATTCGGTTATAAATACTAATTTTAAAGATAAAATGTTTTTCTTTATCATGGTAATTTATTTGTAATTTTTAAGTGTTATTTAATTACATTTTTATCTTATATATTAATGATGCAGAAATTATTTATTTAGTGAAAAATCAATAATATAGTTTTTATTGAAATAGTAATACATATCAAAAGGCCCAAAAATCTGCACAAAACCTATTATTAGTGTATATATAAACCCTAATCATCCACTGTCTGAATTTTGTACCATTTGGATACTTATTAAGGCGATTATGACACTTATAATATTTTATTTTAAATGATTCCAAAGTTGTCACTTTCATAATTTAGTAAAGATAACAATTTACATGTCATTATTTTAAGATTATAAATTACAGTAAAATAATTATTATAAAATATTTGATATTTATATTCATCAAAGGATTTTATTTTTAATTTTTATGCAACAAATAAGTATATTAAATAATTATACAAAAATGTTGTACTAATTATTTTATTAAGAGATATACCCAATAAATGGTTTTACAAATATTAAATTAAATATTATATGAACTATTTAATGTTCTCCACGAATTTTATAGACAAACTTGACATGTTAGGAATCTATTGAATATTTTAGTTCGAATATAAACTTTGTGTAGACTTTATTTAAATTCAAATAAATGAATAGTGTCAAAATTGACACTATTGTTATTTTATAAAAATAACATATTATTAAATTTTTTAGAAATCACAAAGATATTTAAAAATTATAAATTTAAATTTATATAGTCTAAAATGGCATAAAGTATCCAATTATGGAAAATAAACAACACATAAGTGATTATTTATAACCATTTAAAATTTAGAATTTTATTACCACAAATAAACTTAAATCAATTAAATAAGGATAAATCAAAATGATACAGATTAAAATAAGATAAAAACATGTCTAAGTTTGATTGGTTGATGAGATTAAAACCCTGTCTCATCTAATCTTCGAATTGAGTCATTTTTTGAGGTTTTTATGTGGGGTTTGAATTTATATTAAACTAATATTTTTAAGGATTCCAAAGTTGCCCCTCTCCTCCCTTATAAAAGGGCACCTTCTCCCTCTCCACCTCACACCAATCTGAGCCTTAAAGCTAGGCCAACCCCTGAACATTTCACTTCCACACTTCCTTATAAACCTACTAGAGGTACTGGTCTTCTCAAAAGACCAACTCTAGTGCCCTAAGAGAATGTTTAAAGGAGTCACTTCGAGAAAGTGGTAATACCTTCTACAATTTTCTTCAAGTTCCATTCTTCTTCTAATCCCTATTCTTTAGTTGTTTCATTATAAAGTAATTACATCAGTATCCCTCATATATTTATATGTTATTATAAATATGAAGAAACCCTATTTCACCTTCTATCCATCCTACGGAAAACAAAATCACCGCGCGTGCGTACGTACGGAATACCGTCTCCACGCCATGGTGTAATCTGTTTTTCCACCAACAACATACATGGATGGGTATAATGGTGTAAAGAATAACTATATATGGTTATTATAACATCATACTGATTCTGATATATTATACCATCCACTCCAATTCGATTCAATAAATATGGGAACGATATCATCGCTCGTGCGTACGTATGGATTACCGTCTCCACGACGCGATAAGATTCATTTTCCATATTAACAATTCAAGAATGATTTTAAAGTATATATAATAAGTAATCATGAAATATATGACATAATAATTATACTGGATTTATGTATATATATATGTATGTCATATACTTAATTCCATTCAATTCAATAAGGAAATGAAAACAGTGTTCATGCGTACATACGGCCTACCGTCTCCATGAACGGTGTATTTCTTTACATTTCTCAATCTATTATATATATGTATATTCTGAATATATATTATATATAAATTGTTTTTTATATTCTGGAATTAAGTAATCATGATCTAAGTAATCATATGAATAATTATAAGTCAAAACACAGACGACAAATGAAACGATTTTACCCAAAACGCTCTTTAACATGGAATTTGCAAAAGAACGGGTAATATAAAGTCATAATCGAACCATATATGATATCATAACAATGAATATGATTATTTAATAGGTCAATGACATTATTTAAATCATTATACAGGAGGTTCGGATACATACGATGCATATCTGACATAAGGTATGGGATAATTTCGCAAATCTCAGTTTTATCCGAGATTGCTTATTCGTAAGTATTTACTAGGGTTATTTCTATCATCAATGTCCATGTTTTATAAAAGTTTTTTCATGTATGTTTAACTTCATTTTTAACCATATTTTACTTTTACTACATGGTATGTAAGGAATCTTTTTTTTACCATACGAGGTACTTTTTGACTTTTCCGGAAAAGTACGAGAAGAATGTTTTTTTAACTTATATGGAATGAAAGGATATTTACGGTTTTATAAAGCCTTATTTTCATGAAGCTTCATCCAAAATATTTCATGAATATTTTCAAATAAAACTCTTTCTTTTCAAATTTCATGACATTTTTTGAAAACAATTTTATTTTGAAGAAGAAAGGATATTTTCCTCAAGAATTCATTTCAAGTGTTTTATCAAAACCATTTTTCCATCTAAGATGACATTATTTCATATGTGTATGATTCAAGTATAATGTCTCTATGATTTATATGGTTTCACTTTTCTTATGATGAAATGATATCCATTTTTTTATATGGATTATGTTATGATGGAATGATGTTTACGAAATCCAATTTATTCTTTGGGTTATGATGAATGATTTATGTTTATGTTGTGGCACATGTAAGAATGATTTCAATATGAGATGTGTGGGACCTATATCTCCATCCAATGCATTGGGTAAAGATTTATATCTCATGAGATAGACATGGATATAATGGTAAGTTAATCTGGTTCAGTAATACAGGACTGGAACGAGGAGTGAACTCGATTCAGAAAGGGACTTTGTCCTCTAAGATGGTCTTGGAAGAAATTCCTTGGATACTATGGAAATCATATCATGTGCTTAATGGTTTCCACAATAACATGTTTTATTCCCATGCTATTTTATCATGATTAATGTTTCCTTATGATCTATGCCTTATTTACTGCCATGTTTTATGTCATTGCTCAAGATTTTTATGTTTAAACATTATGTTCATGATTTTAAGTATAAATGTATATGATTTGTTTTATTTTATCCATGCTTACCCTTACTGAGAGTTTGAGCTCACCCTCTATATGTTTTATTTTCCCTAGGATATAAAGAAAGGTTTTAGGTAAGAAAACAAAAGGGGAAGATATTTATGGGAGATGTTGAAGATCTTTCACCACGATTAGAAGATTATGTTTCGAGTTTCCAAAGACACTAAACTATTACGTTCCTTGTGTGTATTTTTTTGTTATGTATTTAGTATTCCACAAAAGTAATGTAATGTACATGTAGGTCAAGCTTCGGGTCTCTATAGTAGGGTGTTAGTACTAGAGTCAGCTAGATACCACAAACGACTGTCAACATAATTTCATAGTATATACTGGTAAATTCCATGAAATTAAATAGAATATAGTTAAACAATAAGTATATCATGCATCACAATATGTATGTCAACTCTTCAAATACTGACTCTACTTACTTTATCTCCATGTTATATAAAACATAAACCAGTCTCTTGACACATCCCCTTTGATGGGATAAAATAAAAACATGTTTAAAACACCCCCCTTGAAGGTATATCCCATGCACATATTTTCCAAGAAACTGACACATCCCCATTGAGGGATACTCCATATGGCTCAACCTACATGCTCAACTGTAAGAAAGAAGATCAACACACATAATACGTGTTACAAATAATAGACGAATCATCACTTCATATTAATAATGATTCATAATCATCATAATCCATATGTGAGAAATAAGAAGTATAGGTCCCATGGGGCTACAAATGCATACCACATGTGATCAAAAATCAAACATAGGTTTCATAGGGAAGAACATGCACACCAAAAATCATACCAATGACCTACATAGAACATGAACTAATGTAAAGGGATTTCCACCTTTGGTAAAATAATATGTACTGATAAGGGTCACAATCTGAGTTCATTTACAACATTAAATCATGAGAATATATGATGTAGGAAAATTATATGGATCTGATCAATGCATTGGTGCCAAATCTATGAATTTGGGTCTCGATTCTATCAATAATTAAAAAAAATACATTTTTAAAATATGTCAAAAACTCTAGATACTATAATAATATCTATGATATAATCATTTTTGATCAAGGATAAAATGAGGGGATTGGTCTTGAAAAAAGAAGAACTCGCCATATTGTAAATGTAGAAACAAACTATTATTTGGGCATCAAACTAGGGATACAAAAAGATGAGAGGGCCCAAAAATGAAATATAGAGAACTTAGGGTGTTTTGAGTTGAAGAGGAGTAAATATAATGAGAGAAAATGATATGAATTCTGGATTTTAAAAATAAAACATATAATCTGGTTAGGCTTATTAGGCCCTAAATGATGTCATCATCCATCCAGTGGTTGTTGGGAAAAATAGGTTCTGCCTCAGAACCCTACTAGTAAGCTTATAGTTCATGGGATAAATTTCCTCTTCCTAAGAACCTAATTGGATGGTTTGTGGGAGTTTTGTAGCTATAAAATCTATAACATATCCACCATCCTATCCTTTTACATTCTCTATCCTCCTAGACAACTCTGAACAACCTCAAAATAAACTAAAACATATACAAAATCAATGTAAAATAAAAAATGAGGCATAAAATAAATTTATAATGTCACACCCTAAAAGTTATGAGCTTTTTATTGTCATTTTTTTAGGTTACAATTGTCTATAAAACCCTAATAGTTAGGATAACATAGAAATAAATTTGGGTAAGTCCATATGATATATTTGGATAAAAATTTCTCCAATATACTCTCCAAGAATCATAGCTGTTATGATTGGGATGATTTATTTCCTAAATAACTATGTAATGAGATGAATGCCATAGAAGGATCATTTATTAGTAAAATATGGATCTTGGCTCACTAAATGGATATAATTTATGAGGTAATCAATTCAAGTGTGAATATATTCATTAAAATTCCTTGATTAAAAGATATAAAAAATGATACTTGCACATAGATATACCTATATTATAGGTTATGTATTATTTCATGATAATAAAATAGAGATTCATTATATAAAGGAACTATAAAATGTTGGCTGGAAAGAAGATAGTCTATGAACAACAACCCGAAAAAAAAGTTCTCTTGTGCTACTGATGATATCACATCCATGACTTCTTTTAAAGTCATTTTTCATTTAATTTCCATTCCTGATTTGTTTTGGGGGTTTACCACACATTTTGGTGGAAATGGTGGGTTTTCGAAATTTGGGCTATACAGTAAGCCCATTTCTAGATTTAAAAATAATTTTTTGTTTCTTTTTAATCTCATTTTTTCAACATTTTACCCCCATTACACTTCTAAAATGGCATCCCCTAGTATATTAAAGTCACCATATAAATTTGGGATCCATAGTAATCTATAATAATGAGGGATTTGGGTTTTTTATTAAGATGTTGGGCCATCCTGAAATCCCATTTCCTCTATTAAAAATATTTTTTAATTCTTCAATATCTCTTTAAATTTTTATGTTTTTTCGGTGATTCTAACTCTCACCCGAGCCCACCTACCTAAGGTGTGCTCCCATGCTCTCCTCACCCTGTTTAGAGATCATTTGAATTGGGAATATATTTGAAGCTTCTATGAATTTCTCAAATATCTGATATTTGAAGAGGTAAATTGATTCCTTCACAACTCCTTAATTTCTCACTATTTCCCCCATTCCTGTTCTAACATAATCTCATAATCCTTTTTCAAACCTAACTTAAATGTTTGGCTATTTGAAAATTCAGATCCTAGTGGATTTGGGGATATTTCTACAAGATTCCATCAAGTAAATGTTCCTCCATTCCATTTATTCCATTTACTTAGGGTTTCACCCCTCTTTTTTGATGTCCCAGAGTGTCTAGAAATTAGGTTTAGAACCTAGGGTTTTAAATTTTGTCTTTTTAGTGTAATATTTAGATTTTAGGTTTTTATTCACTTCTTTGTGGTGCGGCGGTGGTGCGCTTGATGTTTCGCACAAATATTTGAGGGTTTCGACTCAAATGGTAGATGATTACATGGTTAACCATTCCTTTATGAGTCAGTTTTCTTTTTTTACTTCTTTTTCAAGTTTCCCATATGTTTTTTGTGGTTAGAAAACCATTTTTTAGGGATTTGGTTAAGCGTTTAATTGTATAATTTCATTTTTGTTGAAGTTGTGAATTTTTCGAATGTAACACATTTGGTATCTTCTGTGGTAGTTTTATATAATATGAAATTGATTTATTAGCTGTTGAAAGGGTCTGAAAATTCTATTTTTTTAATTCCTTAGTATCATGTGGGCCTTGGAAGGGGGTTTTGGAATAGGTTTGGTGTGTAAAACTTTGTTATACTTCTTGAGAGCATTTCATGAAAATGGGTGTTTTCATTTGTATCATCCGTGGTATTATTCATGTTGAATTTATAACCCTTAAAAGTGGTTTTATAAATATCTCTATGGATTCAATTATAATTTGTTAGTGTTTTGGTGTGGTTTTTTCCTTGAAATATGAGTTTGAAATGTGTTTTTTTGAGCAATGTTTGGGTATACTCTTTAGAATTGTTTTATGAAAGATTTGAATTATTTAATGATTTATGTAAGAGGTGAAACCATATTGGAAAACTATTTTAGAGTGTTTATATTTTGAAATGGTACATTTTTAATGTTAAAGGGGTTGTTTTGTGATGTCTTCCATCTTGGAAATGTTTTATAAAAATGTTTAAAGGATTTACTAAAGTGTGTAAGAGATGTGAAAGGGATGTGGGATGTTTTGTGTGACTGTGATGTGAAAAATGGATTTTGGTTATGAAAAGGGTATTATTTAACATGTGAGTGGGTAGTTATGGGAGTTTGAATATATTGTATTGGTTTTATAAAACTGTCTAATGGATTTTTGGAATTATTAAAGAAATGTGAAAAGTGATGTGGGCTATTTTAGTGTGAGTCGGATTTCAAAATCAATTTGAATGAAAAGTGGAATTTTGTAACTTTTGTGGTATACATGTGGATGTTTGGTGAATTTGTGATTATATTTTCAAGTAAAAATTATATTTCTTGACTTGTTGAACTTGTTTGAGCACAAGGGGAAACCCGGGTATGTAGGTGGGTGGATGTGTACTAGTATGCTTGTGAATCCGTGGGGTTTGGCCTCAGTTTCACTTAGCAAGATTGATGCTTACAAATCTAACTAAACTATGATGATGATCATTGTGGACCAATATATTATGGGTGTGTTCTCTAATAGTGTCTCATGCATGAGAACATATATTTATGATGGTTACTCTCACCGAGATATGAGGTACCTGGAACCCATAGCTAGATGGTGGCTAAGAGTTATTTTATATTGCTTGTGCTCATTAGATCCTTTATACTTACCATTGGAATATGATATATTTGTCTGGAAAATTCATTATATTTGTAATTTATTTTAAAAGTGTTGATTCTTTAAATTATCCCACTTGAAGACTGATTCTTTTTTAAAGTTTCATCTTTTAGGAATTGTAACTAGAAATTACATGTTTTTTAAAACTTGAATACTTTTCATCTTTGAATGTTTATCACATGGAATATCATAGTGGTGGTATTCTACTAGGATTTGGCTCACACCCTACTTACACCTTTGGGTGTAAGTAGTCTTTTTTTTATGTCACAGTTTGGGTACAGTTTATAGTGTTAGTGGTTTGGGTTTCTAGCAGGTTCTTGGTGGTGATGTCTTGTGGAGATGGATTAAGGGAGGTGACTCTTTCCATGAGGGTTCATGGGCTGTTTATTTTTGGTTTTTTACCTTTTTATAGTCTTTACGTGTTGTTTTAAACTATGTAATTCAGTTTTGAATTTTTGTAAAATATTGTTTGGTTTGAAAAAACTAGATTTGTTTTATTGGATTAATTTTTTGTTTTATGTTTATAAACTTGGGTAAATCGTTCCCAATTTTTTGTTGGTGATACCCAGTCACTTGTTCTAGCCCATGGGGATTGGGAATGCCATTTGGGCCTTGTCACAGGCCAGTTTTGGTGTTGGTTTAGGCGGTGAACCGATTCAATTCGTGACAAAATGGTATCAAAGGAGGTTTATGTTAACTGTTTGGGTCATGTTATTTGGGGAACAATCTAGATAGTCTGTAGTTAGGATTTTTGGGACATGGAATTCTAGTTTTGGGTAGTGTTCTTGATCACCAGACCTCATAATGGGATTCAAGTCACTATGGGAGGTCAAGACTTATCTAATTCCTTTTATTTTTTTTGGTTTGATGATGATTAGGGGAAATAAAAAGAGAGTTCGGTAATGGTCTCAGTGAGCTCACAGGGCCTGGTAAGACATGTGGAGATGGGGATATTTCCCTAGAACAATCTACGTGATGGTGAAGTGATTAGTGTGTGGCCCCCAACCATATGTCCAAGTCACCCACCGAAGCGTGTTCCCCCTCACATTGTCTTGTGTCCTTTAGTTTTGAAATCTTGGAAGTTTGGTTTTAAAGTAAAAATTAAGTTGTTTTAATAAGTTTAAGGTTTTTGTAAAATGATTTTCAAATAAATGGGGAATGGTTTATTTTTGAAATGGTGGAACTAAATTTCATAATTTTTTATTGAATTAGGAAAATGGTGTGTTTATGCCTGTTTTTAAACTAATATGTATGTTAATGTTGGTTTTGAAAAAGTGTTTCTAATAGAGTTTTCTAAACTTTTGAAAGGTGTTTTAATGGGATAAGATGTTTTGAAATTAATGTTTATGACTTGGAAGTGAGTTTTCATTTAAATGATTGTTCCTTTCTGAAAAGTTTTGTAAGCCGTAATTTGGGTTCGATTTTTTGGGTAGCGGTATTGAAAAAGAAGAAGTATTGGTTGATTATTTTGGTTTTGAAAATTGGAAAGATTTTTTGTTTTAACCTTTCATATTTTCATGAGAGACCACATGAATGGGGTTATATGGGATAATTGATGGTTAATGGTATGACTGGATGAGTGTCGGGATGGATATGAGGAGGGTGCCCAATGTGGCATGGAAACATGCATGTGTGGGGCCCATGGGTTCTTATTGGTAGATACGCTAACCGTTGAACCATTTGTTTTCAAAGAAATGTTTTTAAAAGGAAAACGTGATGTATTAATGAGTGTTTTGGGATGGTTTGTATTGTGGGTTTTTGTAAAAGTTGATTTTGTGGATTGTTTTGAGTCCAAGAACCCCTCTTGTTTGAACGGTGTTTTGGGTTTGTGTTTGGTCGGTAAGCTAGGTTGAAGGGCCAACTAGTGGTGTCTTCTGGAAAAAGTTTGGGAAGAAATTATGCTGGTTCCCCTCATCTATTTGGATCTGGTTGAGGTATTTCTTAACCAACGGACCAATTTTGTTGGGTCCTTGGGTTTTCTTATTGGATAAGGTAAACCCCCATTATGGGTTAGTTCACAACTAAAGTGCAACCCGAATTTTTTTTCCATTAGAAAATCCTCCAGTTCATCAATTTATGGAATATTTTTTTGAGATTTGAAGAATGAGTCTACACCCTTTCCTTTTTGGGTTTTAGGATACTCTTGTAGTGGGAGAGTGCTCATGGAAGGTTGAAAGCGACCATAGTTTCTTAAGTTTCCTGATTCATCGAAGGTGGAAGTGGTCTGGGGTTGTTTGTTTGGAGGAGTGTTTGGATGATGTCTAAGAAGGCCTTTGGGTCCTTCATAGTCTTTTTGAAGTAGGATTTCACGTCAAACCACTAGTGTGGAAAATATGGTCATGAGATTCCATTATGGACACCTTCAAAAATTGTTTGTTGTTTGCGGACTTTTCATAAGTTCCCCTTCAATGTATTATTTCTATCAAACGCAGTGGTCGTGTTTGGTGATGCCTTGTGATATCATGTGCTCATTTGACTGTAAAGGTGAAGGTCATGAAATCCTCTGAGGGTCTCTGTTATTTTGGGAGTATGTCTCCCTTGAGAAAAACTTCAAATCCTCTATCTTAGAGGAATGTGTTAATATGTGTCCTCCCATTATTTTCTTTCTCTCCTAAATAAACAAGGTGTGATGTGTGTGTATATTCTGATCCCTTCTATTAGTGAAATGTCACGTTTTGGTAAAGTGATTTCTGGAGTGTTTTATTTCTTGGTGAACCCATTGGGGCATGCGGTGTAGTTTTTTGTGACACCGAAAGAAGAAGTTTCATATAGGGTTTTCCAAAGCCTAACTTCGAGGCCAAAGATACTTCAATCTTTTGAGCTCCAACCATAGGTCCCAGAGAGAAGCTTGCCTGTAGTCAGGTGAAATCCCAGGTTCGTTTAAAGCCTTGTAGTAGTCCTACCATCAGTATGAATGATAGGAAGAGTTTAAACCTCTGGTTTCATCATCTTTCTTCTTTTATTCTCGTTCGATGGAATGAGGTGGAGGGCCTCGTGCCCATGTTTGTCGCCTAATTTCTTCCCTTCCCCCTTTGGTTTCAATTGAGTTTTTGGAGAAAGGTTTTAATTTTGGCTAGGTAGGTTGATCAAACAGTTTTCACATGGTGAGTTGAAACCATGCCCCATAAATCCATAAAGATATAAGGATCCACATGGTTAGTACACATTTTCCCAAACTATGTGGACTAACCGTGCGGTCGTCCCAAAGATTTGAGTTTTGGGTTCATTATGTGTCAGACCATGCCGGTCGGTTAAGATGGTTGGTTCTTATGGTGGGGATACCCACCATGGGTCTCATGTATGTTCTTTGGTAAATTTATAATTGAATTATACCCCTTGTACTAGGGATTCAATTCGGGCCTCCCCCTGTTAGTGTCCTGATTCTGTCTCGGGAAAAATTTAAGTTGTATCTTATGGTGGGGAGCCCTTTTATGTCTCCTCGTACCAGTAACTCTATTTTGTACTTGGTATTGTATTGGAAGTGGGTAGTCTCTTTCAGATCTATCTAACTACCTACATATTCCTTGGGTAAATTTTGAGATTTGAGAGTGCCCAAAGGTTTAGTTATATCAAGGTAAGTGTAACCTTTTTCGATGTTGTTGTTTGTTTGGGTAAATTGCTTGAGCCTTGTTTGGATAGTGTTTGAGGAGTTTTCTTTTGGGATAAATCTTGAATTTTCTTGATCATTTCAGTAATTTTGTTTATTTTTTTTTGTGAATTATTCCTTCATTAATTGATCACTGGAGGTGTTTTGACCTTTGGGGGCGAAGCTAGGCAAAGGAGTCCATTTCAGCCTTTTGGTTGGGTTTGGTTTTTGCTTTTGGCCTTACTGTGGATTTTCAAGGGTGGAAAGTTTTATGGTGGGGAGAATTTTCACATCCATGACTTCTTTTAAAGTCACTTTTCATTTAATTTCCATTCTTGATTTGTTTTGGGGGTTTACCACGCATTTTTGTGGAAATGGCGGGTTTTTGAAATTTCGGCCAAACCGTAAGCCCATTTCCAGATTTAAAATTAAATTATTGTTTATTTTATAACTCCATAATTTTTTCAACATTTTATAACCATTCAACTTCCCAAATGGAATCCCCTGGTATATTAAAATAACCATATCAATTTGGAATCCATAGAAATCCATAATGATGATGGATTTGGGTTTTTTATTAAGGTATTGGGCCAGCCCGAAAGCCCATTTCCTGCATTAAATATATTTTTTAATAATTTAATATCTCATTAAATTTTTAAGTCCTTTTAGTGGTTCCAACTCTGACCCGATCCCACTTACCTATGGATCACTCTCATGCTCTCCTCCCCCTCTTTAGAGATCATTTGAATCAATAATTTAGGATAACCCTCTCTGGATTTCTCAAATCACCGATATTTGAAGAGGTAAATTAATTCCTTCATAACTCCTTCATTTCTAACTATTTTCCCCCATTCTATTTCCTACATGATCTCCCCATCCATTTTAGAACCTCCCTTGAATTTTTGGCTATTTGAAAATTCAAATAGTGGTGGATTTAGGGAGATTTATCCAAGATTCCATCAAGTGTTCCTCCCTTCCATTTCTTACATTTCATTAGGGTTTCATCCCTCTTTCTTGATGTTCCAAAGCTTCAAGAAATTAGGGTTCGAATCTAGGGTTTAAAATGGTGTCTTATTAGTGTAATCTTGAGATTTTAGTTTTCTATTAACTTTTTTGTGGTGCGGCGGTGGTGCGCTAGATGTTTCACACCAAGATTTGAGGGTTTCGACTCAACTGGTAGGTGATTCCATGTTTAACCATTTCTTGATGTGTTAGTTTGCTGGTTTTACTAGTTTTTCATGTTCCTCATATGCTGTGTGTGGTGAAAACCCCGTTTTTGGGTATTTGGTTAGGCATTTACTTTTATAATTTCATTTTTGTTGAGGTTGTGAACTTTTCCAATGTGACACATGTGGTATCTTTTTTGGTGGTTTTATAAAATATGAAATTGATTTATTAGTTGTTGAAAGGGGCTGAAAATTATGTTTTTATAATTCATTAGTTTCAGGTGGGACTTTTAAGGGGGTTTTGGAATAGGTTTGGTGTGTAAAACTTTGTTATACTTCTTGAGATAATTTTATAAAAATGGGTTTTTTCATTTGTATCTTTCGTGGTATTATTCAAGGTGATTTTATAACACTTTAAAGTGGTTTTATAAATGTCTCCAGGGATTCCAATTGTACTTTGGTATTGTTTTGGTGTGGTTTTGTCCATGAAATATTGTTTTGAAATGGGTTTTGTGAGCAAATGTTTGGTACAATGTTTTGAATTGTTTTATGAAACATTTGAATGCTTTAATGATTTATGTAAGAGGTGAAACCATATTGGAAAACTATTTTGGAATGTCTATATTTTGAAATTGAACATTTTAAATGTTAAAGGGGCTGATTTGTGATATATTTCACCTTGTAAATGTTTTATAAAAATGTTTGAAAGATTTACTAAAGTGTGTAAGAGATATAAAAGTGATGTGGGATGTTTTGTGTGAGTGTGATGTGAAAAATGGATTTTGGTTATGAAAAGGGTATTATGTAACATGTGAGTGGGTTGTAATGTGAGTTGGAATATCTTGGATTGGTTTTATAAAATTTTTTAATGGATTTTTGGAAGTGTTAAAGAAATGTGAAAAGTGTTGTGGGTTATTTTAGTGTGAGTCAGATTTCAAAATCAATTTGAATGAAAAGTGGAATTTTGTGACTTGTGTGGTATACATGTGGGGTTTTTGGTGAATTTGTGATGTGTAAATGATATTTTCATGTAGAAATTATATATCTTGACTCGTTGCACTTGTTTGAGCACAAGCGGAAAACCCAGGTATCTAGGTGGGTGGACGTGTACTAGTATGCCAGTGAATCCATGAGGTTTGGCCTTAGTTTCACTTATCAAGATTTACACTTACAAATCTAACTAAACATTGATGATGGTGACTGGGGACCACCATGTTCTGGGTATTTTCCCTACTAGGGGATCATGCATGAGAACAGATATTTGTGATGGTTACTCTCACCGAGATGCGAGGTACCTATGACCCACAGCTAACAAGTGTCTATGGGTTATTTCTTATTATTTGTGCTCATCAGATACTTTATACTTACCATCTTCATATGATATATTTGACTGAAAAATTCAGTAGGTTTGGAATGTATTTTAAATTTTTTGATTCATAAAATTATCCCACTTGAAAACTAATTATTTTTTAGAGTTTCATCTTTTAGAAATTGTAACAATAAATTACATGTTTTTGAAAACTTGCATGCTTTTTGTCTTTGAATGTTTATCGAATGGAATCTTTTAGTGGGGGTATCCTTCTAGAATTTGGATCACACCCTAATTGCACCTTTGGGTTTAAGTATACTTGGTTTTTTTTGATTTCTCAGGTTGGGTACAGTTTATAGTGCCAGTGGTTTGGGTTTCTAGAAGGTTCTTTGTGGTGATGTCTTGTGAAGAGGTCTCGAGGGCAGTGCCTCTTTCCATGAGGGTTCATGGGAAGTTTCGTTTTGGTTTTGTAAATTTTTTATAGTCATTTTGAGTTGTTTTAAACTATGTAATTCAAATCTGAATTTTTGTAAAATATTTTTTGGTTTGAGAAATCCAGATTTATTTTATTGGATTCATTTTTTGTTTTATGTTTATAAACATGGGTAAATCATTCCCAATTTTTTGTTTATGATACCCGGGCACTTATGTCAGCCCGTGGGGATTGGTAATGCCATTAGTGACATGTTGAGGACCGGGTTTGGTGTCGATTTTGGTGGAGACCATATTCGGTTCGTGATAGATGAGGCCCACCGGAAGTATGTCTAATCTATCTATGGGAAATATATATGTTGTAGCAGGGTAGAGGAAAAAATGAATCTCTAGATGTTCTATTACCACTTTTACTAAGTGTATTGAAAGTATGTGGTAAAATTACCCTACACAACACATACATTTTTTCTCACATACATAGCTTCGTACAAATAGAAAATGTACCAAAATTACATTTAACATCAAAACATACAATATAAATACATAAAAAAGGGGAAGATAAAAACTTTTTAATGAGATTTGATCTATATCATATGTTCATGGTGGAAACCACACTACTAAATATTTTTATTATAACTGAAATATTATAGGTGAAAATATATTACAAAGATAAATAATCCTCACCTAATTGTTATTTATCTAATAAAATCTCAGTTGAACCCCAATTTCATTCAATTTTCTCACTTTTCATTGGAGGTACCATGTACTTTAATAAATAACGCAATAGGTGAGACAATTTAAACCTACTATCCAAAAAAATAATATCATAATACATGACCACTCGAGATATGTTACTAACATAGTAACCCATAAACATTTCTAAACTTACAACCTCCCAATGCTCCACCATAGAACCGTCAGTAGATGTGAACTTTGATGGACCTATTACCATTGGAGTAATCCTGATGTAATTGAGGATATAAAATCCTACTACCTTTACATCAAGCCCGTACACCTTAAGTTTACTTAAATTTTAGTGAATGTAGTTCTGATTCTCAAACTCGCAATTATCTAAACATCTAATTCTATGAAATTTCAATGATCTGAACAGGGATTCACATCCCAATATAAAATAGTTATATATTTGTATATAGGGTTGAGAGGTGCTATCAAGGATTAGTATTCAAATAATATGAATGCTAATTTTATATAGATCAATTCAACCAACTCTAACTCATGGGTACTAGATACCAATTGTAGATCAAAAAAATTTACTAATAAACACAAACTCAAATATATAAGGTAATTGAGGAAAGTTGAAGTAGGTATTCATGATGATAATTGAGAATGAATTGGTTCGTTATAATTTTATGCTTATGATATTTGTATACCTAGTATATTAGTCCATGAATTGGAAAACTATTATCATGTTCTCACCATAAAAAATAATTTAATTTATGTATATTATTTGGATAAGATATGATTTTCATTCACTATTAAGAACTAGAGTTTTTCTATATATAAGAATGGAATGTTTTATAGAATCAAGAATATGGTAAAATTTTATACATTTTAGATATAGATAAACCTATTTATAATATCTAGAATGAGAAATTCATTGTTGATTTTAATCCCACCTACCATTAGCATTGTTTCATTGGACATATAAAATTATGTTTATCCAAATAGTCCATAAATATGAATTTTTAGATCCATTAAATTCTAAATAATTTTATAATGGTAAATCATGTTTATTTGGAAAGATGAATAAAGAACCATTCAGTAGAAAAGGTGAGAGGGCAAGTGGAAGATAAGATCTCAAAAAAAGTGATATATGTATACTAATGAGTAATCAAGAAAGTGGTGGTTTTGGTACTTCATTAACCTTACCGATAACTTTAGTTGGTATAGATATGTGTTTATAATGAGACACAAGTATGAATCTTTTGAAAAGTTCAAAGTGTTTCAAAATAAAGTATATACTCAATTTGGAAAAAATAATAAATTAATTTATTAGATTATGGTGGTGAATAATTTAGCTAATAATTCACCGAGCATATGATATATTGATTAATTTTTTCTACAACTCACTCCACTTGGAACACCATAATTCAATGGTCTATCTGAGAGGGAAAATCATACCTTGTTAAACATGGATAAATCAATTATGAGTCTATGTGACCATCCTATAACTTTCAAAGTTTATATTCCATTATTCTAACAAATTTATATTCCATCTAAACAAGTCATAAATACAAAAAATATTATACATATTTAGAAATGGCTCATTTTTTGTTTTATGACGATTTTAGGTTATGAAGAACTTGTATGATTAATGAATTATGATATAAACATAGCCCCAAATCCGATAAATGGTTATTTTCTGGTTATCATAAGGAAACAGGGAGATACTATTTCTATTACCCAAAAGAACACAAATTTTTTTCATCCCAACACATTAATTTTCTTAAAAAGTAACACATAATCCAATTATTCAGTGGGAAGAATATTGAATTTATAAAAGATTAAGAATAACAAAAAGTATGTGTTCTTGAAGAAAACGTTGAGTTGGTCTCACAAAGATATGTGGAATAACTACCAAATCAAGTTACAAAAAACCTTAATGGTCTAGTAGGGTTTCTCAAGATTGTGTGAGATATTTAATTCTCATAGCTTATGATGATGAGTCAATATTCATAGATGATGAACTTACTACCTATTAAGAGGAAATTGAGAGTTTTGATTCTTAAAAATAGTTAAAACATATGGAATCTAAAATGAAATCTTTGTAGACTAACTATGTTTGGAACTTGGTGGATGAACATAAATAGGCAATTTCTATAGAGTTAAAGTAGATTTTAAGTAAGAAAACTGACATGGATGGTAGATAATCTACCAATAAACTAGGAAAATTTGTAAAATATTATAACAAATTTTAAATTATTGACTATGAATAAACCTTTTCACGTGTTTTAATGATAATTTTCTTTAATATATTTATCACTATAGTATCTTAATATGGTTATGAGATATATTAAATGGATATTAAAACCACTTTCCATAATGAGAATTTGACTAAGGACTTATATGTGATATAACATGAAGGTTTTGATGTTCAAAATAGAACTGTTATGGTATGAATGCTACAATACTTTATTTATGGATTAAAGAAATATTCTCCATGTTGGAATATATAATTTGATGATGCATTCAAATAGTTTGTATTCATCATGAATAGAGAATATTATTATAAAAATAAATGGATTATTGGGAATATAGTAGTGTTTATTTTATTATAATTGTATGGAATACTACTTATCCAAAATGATATCTGGACTCTTCACTCAATGAATATGTTTTTACATAAATTATTCTTGATGAAATTCATGGGTTAATATGCCTATATATAGGTTATAATTATCTATAAATATGCACCTAAGAGGATGCTTAGACTCAATTTGGAGAATTTCATTGGTAAAGTTCTAAAATAATTTATCATAGAGAACTAAAAAGGGGACATTACTAGTGTTATATGTAAAGAAACATAGGGAGATCCAAAATCCTTATAATCAGTTAGAGAGGTTGTAGAGATTCATTATATGTTCACTAAAGGTTCTATTATTTATTTTATGTTTGGTGGTCGAACTGATGTCACCATTATCTTATAATTACTAGTAGATATCAATCCAATCCTGATGAGAGTCACTAGATTATTATAATGAATGTTTTTAAGTAATTTATAAGTATTAAGGATATATTATTAATATTTGGAGGATAGAATGAGCTTTTTGAAAAGGGTTACATAAATTCTAGTTTCTAATTTGATAGAGATGATATGAAATATCAATTTCTTTTTAATTTTTACCTAAATGTTGGAGTTATAAGTTAAAAGAGTTCAAAAAACCCCCCATAAAGGAAATTAAAATATAGGAAGAGTGTATCACAACATCATATAATGAGAAGGAAGATATATAGATCATAAATTTCACCTTTTAACAATAAGTGGTTATTTACATTGAGAGAGTAATTGAGATTTATTACGATGATAATGGATCAATTTCTCAGGATAAGGAACCTTGGTGTCATCAACAGACTAAACACATCCTTTGAAAATACCATCTTATATGAATGATTATTAAGAGGGGTTCATGTAATGATATAATTAGTGTCTATAAACATAATTTAGAATATCCATTGAAGAAACTATTATCATAGTAGAAACATTAGCATCATGTAGAGTATATTGGTATATGATACTTAAGAGATTGATGCAACAGTTGAATAATGCACCATGTTATTATAATATAAGATAATATCCATTTACAATTCATTCATTTTTGTTTCAATTTTCATTAAATGAAATGTATAATGATAATATTCCATCAAATTATGACTTTTATTTTTCCCTAATTGATGATCATCATGGAGTATTATAGGTCGTGATGGTATGTTATGTTTGGAATGAATAAAAACATATACTCATTATATAATATTTTATACACGGTATGAATAATGGATCCATGATATGATAAGTAGTGATTTGTTATTTGTATTGGACCATAGAATTTTATCCCATGGAATTTTATACAGTCACCAATATACTTAAAGGTGTGTTATTATTATCAATCCATATTACCCGAGGCTAGTGAGATACCTAGCATGAGAACCTCCATATGTCGATACCTTTCTTATGAAATTCATTTTTATTTATCTAATCATGGGTTTGGTTGGGTATTTTTATAAATATATCATTGGTTAGATCACAATAAGGATGAGATTTTTCAACTTGTTTGAAAAGTAAATATATCTTGACCTTAATTTAGTTAGCCTAAGGAAATTCATTTCCATGGTTAGTTGACTCACATGATATATTTCAATATACTTGGATGATTTATATGTGATGTTCTCATTTTTTAGATAAATGACATGTGATGTATTCATCGACCAACTCAACCTATTTTTTAGAATCAAGAATAATGATATGGCTTATACTAAAGTGGAATAATACATGTTTATTGGTTGATTGATGTCTTGTAAAATGGGATTTTATAGTTATAAATATGGTTTATATGATATATCTTGTGTTTCATATATTCATATGAGATATGATTATGTTTTATAAGGATCACACCAGAACACTTAGTAGCTTGATTTGGATTTCTGCTTAGCTGGAGGCCGCTCTTTGCCTATATCTATCAAATAGGGATTTCATATTTTTTGTCAATGATACTATGTCCTACATGGTTACATAATAATATTTTGAATAATTATTATGTTTTGGATAAATTTTTTATTCCAAAATGAAGAGATATTGATATACTATATCCAAAAGAAGTTTTGGAGGAATTCAAAAATTGTAATGTTTTTCACAATGTATTTTTTAGATTTTAGTATAAGCTAGAGAATATTGGATGTGAACTAAAATAATACTCAAGTGATGCATAATAAACTTAACGATATGTTTCTTCCAATATATCTATAGTTAGAATCCCAATATAATGTTGGTGCTAGAATAGTCTTTTGTGAATATGATGTTACCTAATACAACATTATACCCAATTTTATATTGGTTTACTGCATGGAACTACCACCACATCATCCCCACACCATTTTAATTCAGTTTTAATCTATGATATAAATTATTTATTGCATTACATGTTCAGTTACGAAGTACAATGAATGTTACACCAACATATAGTGACATATAATCATGCAATTGGTGCTATTAATTAAATTAATAGTGACATAAACTACCTATATAAATGTAATAATTCCCTATATTCATGGGTGTGTGATTGATCATCAGTTTCATGAAAATATTTTTGAATTTACATTCTCTTATAACTTCATTCATCAGATACTTTGAAGGTGCTAACACCCATCTAGGTTTATGATAATACTCAAGTTATAAACTAGTATCCAAAGGATGACGTATTATTCACAAAGTTATGGATAATATGTTTTCTGATTCTATGTTCACCATCAAGAAATATCCATTTAGATAGAGGCTATTGTATCGGTTATATAGGTATGTATTTAATATCAATTCTTGAACATTTAATATATCAAGGATAGATCATGCATATATGGGTTCTATTTCACTATCTAAGATCATTTGATGACCCCTAAAACTAATCAAATATTTTTGTCTATAAATTTAAACATTTTATTTGAATATTTCTTTAAACGTGATCAATTTAATTTAATACAAAAATACACAACACTTCAAAAAAATTTCTCGAAAAACACCTTTTTTATATTTAATGATTTTAATCATACCCATTAATTATTTATCTTTTAACCATTAAATTTCATCAATTAATTAGTATTGTAACACATAAAATAATTCATAAAAACAATATTTATAATAGATAAGAAATTAGAATTCATGTTTTTGTAATATATCATTTTAATTAATTATTATTATTTTATTTACTTGAGGTTTTACTCTTCTTATAATTTTATTAATTTTGTTTGACATTTTATTCTCATAGAATATTAATTTTTATATTGAGTTGTAATAAAATATATTGACATTAATTTTAGTTTGGGGTTTAAAATAATATAATATATTCAATATATTATTCATTTAAATGAAAATATATACTAAAATCATTGGGTGTTAGAAGTATAGTGGGATATATTTAAATTTTTGGGTAATCTATGCATATTATTAAGGTGACTGAGTATATGATTTGATCATACATTATAGTTTTTTTATGGATAATGATAGTTTAATTTGGACTTAGAGGAGTTTTTCTACAATAATTATTACTAGGATTGTGTTTATATAGAACCATTTTAGGCCATTTAATGAAGACTATAATGATCAATACTATGTTGAATACTGATACAGGTGTCATATATTAGCCTACAGATTCTTCAAAAATATATTTTTGAGCATATTAATCTAATTTAGAGGTAGTTAAAGACTTCCTAGAGAATACAATGATCATCTAAAAACAAAAAATTCTATCATTTTGAGTTTAATGTGGGAGAAAAGATATTAATAAGCATGTCTCCCGGATTATGACATAGGTGGATTCAATGGTACAAATAATCGACACAAATATTCATGGGGGAATTTGGTGTTTATTATAATATTAGTATAATGGTGTATAATCATGCAATTATATTATAAAAAATCTTTGGAGTGTTTTTAGTTTTTGTTTTTTGAGAATAATATATTAAAAGACTGAAGATATCATGTGGTTCTACAATTTTGATGTCTTTTTTTCGTTTGGATAATGTGAAAGAATTTTTTCTAGGTAAGAGAAAATTACACCATACTATATTTCTGTTAAATATGGAATGGAATAATGTATCGATGGGAATAAGGAAATTTATCCCTTTTAACCTATGAAAATGATGAAATTGTTAAGGTTATTATTTCCATATTCATATCAATTTCACCATATTTTGTTCCAATGAAAATTAGGGGCCAATGATTGATTTTTTTGGAGGGGGGGTTGTGTACAGTTACACAATCCTTCATGTTGGGTTTTCCATATTCATATATCATGGAGACTCCCAAAAACACCACTTCTATAATGAATCATGGACCTAATTTCTAAAGGCAGGTGGTCACTTGGGGTTTCAAACCCAAATAATCTTAGAAACTCACTTTGGTCAGAAGGATAGGAGGATAGGCTCATCACACCCTTTTTGGGGGGGATTATTTCTTACTCTAGGGCTCTATTATAGATTTATGATATGTTTTTGAATCTATTACAAATCTTGATACATGATTGGTTACCCTAATAAAAGGATTGGGTGTTAAATCCATCTATATATAAAGGGGGTTATATTAAGAAGACCATCTCTAGGGATCAAAGTTTCTCTATCTATTTCCCAATATTACATTAAAATGGGTAGCTTTCTGTATTTTGATGCAATATAACCTGACTCTTGGGAGTTTACTATCGTACAATAATTTGATTGGTGTTTCAAGGATGTATTTGAACCCATAATAGGCATCCTATGTATCCAATGAGAACATGAATCAAACCCCACGTATCTTTTTTAGATTGAGGTAATGTATTTTGATGTCACGTGTAAAGGAAATATATGAGGCACTTAGGCATCAGATATGGAGCTGGATCCTTAGGAAGGATTCCTATGTATCATTCTTATATTGGGAATCAGATTCTTTGTAGTTTTGTCTTCCCTCAATCTATTGATTTCTAGGGATAAATAATCAATACTTTTGAGGTTTATTTCCCTAGAGTTTGACAATATGGTAATGCATCTAGGACCAACATCAAGGTGGATGCCCCTATATAGAAGAATTTTCATCATTACATTGAATGATGATTACACACTAAGGTTTCCCTAATTGGGGTGAATTTTATGGTTCTAGTGACATGATCATATAATCCCATGTGAGTCTTGATTATTTGAGAAATAATGGATAACAAGTAATAAAACTCACCGAATAAGGATATTAGACTTATGAATTGGGGAGTCTTTGATGGAGTGTTTGATATAGAGATCAAATCATAGAAATGTGTCCTATGAACCCTACATATAGTAGGAATTAGAGTACTCATAGTTTAATTATCTTATAAACCTAATGATGTATGGGGAATAATGATACCCTCATATGATAGATTAGGTCCCATGAACATGATTAAATGGAATATCAGGGATTAAACTCAATAATATTCAAATGTATGATCCCATTTCTTATCTATTGGTGGAAAAGGAAGGAAGATAGACTCATAAGATTGTTCGGGTCCCATGATCTAGAGTTTTTTAGATATATAAGGGATTAAACTAAGGTGGATTCCCATAAGAATATATATGATCCATACCACCCAACAGATAGAGGTTGGGGACCATGAGGGGCATGAGGATATAAAAATGAGGTCATAACCCTAGTATATTATGGAAACTTACCATATAAAGGATGTATTATCATTCATAGAATAATATTTTTTGGTTTACATGGTTTGAGGGCACATTCTCGAGTATTCCTGTGGGACAAGGATGACATGTATGGGGGTGTTGGACTAACATGTACTAGGAATATACCTAACATGTCTACATGCGTCTATATAATATTTACAAGGGTATTCACATAATGGAAGATGAAATGTATAAAGAACATCATGGGATCAAGATGACATGTCTAGAGGACTTCACATGAACTAACTGAAACATCTGGAGGACTTTACATGATTTTTTAGACATGTCTGAAGGGTGTTTAATGACATAAAAGATAATTCCAAAGGTCATATCATGATCTATATGAAATTTATGGAGGACATAATGTGAACTAGCTAACATTTATGGAATACTTCACATGAAATTCCCGACATATTCATAAGGTGTCTCGTGACATGTATGACATTTATGGATGACATCACATGATCTATATGACATGTCTAGAGGGTTCCCTATGGCTTGGATGAAATGTAAAATGACCATCACATGATATATATGACATTTCAAGAGGACTTCTCCAAAACCAACAAACATTTATAGAGGAATTATCATGATCGTACTGACATTTCCAGAGGGATTTGTGTGACCACGATGACATTTATGGAGGACTTCATGTGACTTGGATGACATGTCCAGAGGATTTTTTGTCAACTAGATGACATGTCTAAAGAACTTATCATGAACCATATGACATGTTTGTAGGACTTTTCATGATCCTCCTAACATGTCCAGTGGAATTTTCGTGACTTAGCTTACATGTAATATTTTTATATCTTTATTAGTGAATAGATCACACGAGGTGCATGAGATGTTCACATAAAAATCAGCATCTTTATATTCAGATAAATCTTTCATCATTTGCAACCTTTATTATATAAATTCTTCAATGTTCATAAAAGTCTACCTTGTTGAAGCCTCGTTGTGATCAATTAAACATGTGGAAACTCCTTCGTATGATTAATTTGGAATAATGGGAGTCCTTCATGTTATCAATGGTGTGATCAAAGAAATTATATAAACATACCATGTAATCCATTAATTCACTCCCTAGGTTTAACTGGTGGAAGACTATAATGATTTTTTGGTTCTATGCTTTGAAAAGTTCTCTCTAACCTCTATATTCTCGTTTATTTTTTTCTATATGGGGGAGGAGGTATTATATGCATAACCTCCTATAATCTATGAAAATTATCAAGGTGTTTAAATTGCAAAAATGGTCTTGAGTCGGTGGAGGTTTCATCACATCATGAGGTTTGTGTAAACCCACATTGAGACATCTATGATTTCATTTTCATGTTTTGAGATAAATAATGACCGTGATATCACTCCAAAATTTCCATATTTATTGAAATCATGGATTTTAAAAGATATTTTGAATAATCAACTAGACATGTCAAAGGGACTTTTCATGAGGTGGACAACAAGTCTAGGGCCCTTCATAGGTTCAATATAGCTTGTCCAAGGGCCTTCATGTGATTAAGTATGATTTTTTTGGGGTCATTTGGGAGATTAATCTACAATGTCAAAAGGTCTTTGTGTGATCAAATATTAACACAAGGTTCATAACCCTTTAATATGAAAAAAACATAACTATTTTTTACATAAGGGTTCCATATTCTTTCAGATTTTATTTTATAAATACTATGTTGTTCACCCATCAGTCGTCTATCAAGGCATTGCACAATCAAAATTAGACCATGTGATGGCATATAATCATTTTCATGGATAGATACTCTGCATTTACATGAATCTGAAGGGTCATAACATGATGTTATAAGTGTCATGTGAACACATAAAGGGGTTCTCTTGATCAAAAGGCATATAAGGTCATCACATTATCAAGGGGGATTGTCCAAGCCATATGGGTAAGGGTACTTGGTAGACATCCCAAAAAGCATTAATTCATCATGTAACTAGAAGTTCGACTTGTATGTTTGTGCGATTTTCAAGGATCTATTTCCATGGCTTATCATAAAAAGTATGATATCTTGGATTTATAGAGATGAATCACATTATCAAGGGTACACGTATAAGGCATATAAATATTCCCACACCCTAAATGTCAATATCACATGAAATTGTGAATTATGATCAACTAAAAACTTGTCACATGAATTCATCCATGGAAAAGTCTGTGGAACATATTTAATGGTGTAAAGAAAATCCCCCTAGAATTGGGCTAATTTTTAATGAAAATAATATAATTCTATGGTAATTATATTACAAGTTTCCATATATCTGAATGATGATGAATTTCTCCTATGTGTGGCTCATAGAGATTGATTTCTATAACTTTTTTCTAAGTTGACAGACTTAGTGATTATAAATGGATTTTTACTAGGGACAAATAATGACCCATACTTTCTTTGTATATTTCATTGTATATTTCCCTAAATTTTCCCTATGTTTCATATGGGGGAATTATAGAGGTTATGGACATAGATTTTATTCAAGACCCCCTTTACGAGTTTTCATAATTATATGTTTTGTTCCACTTGTATTTCATGAGTTCTCAATATTTCCTAGAAAAATCAAAGTGCACATCTAGTGAGCAAAGACTTGAATTTTTTCTAGTGTTCCCTTTATATATATTAAACTCGTCAAGCATTGTGTCTCTTTCAATTGGTTATTTAATGTTTTGAAAACATGTATGTTACTATAGATTAGTGTCTTCAAGCTCATAGCATATTCTATTGTAGTTTAGGGTCTTCTAGATTTATACATCTATTGTTTCCGTTTAGGGACTTATAGCTCGGATCATCTGTTGTTATAGTTTATGGAATTATATTTTGGACCATATGTTTCTTTAGTTTTATGGTATTCTAACTCGTACCATCCATTGTTTAAGTTTAGGTTATTCTAGTTCATACCATCTATTATTATAGTATAAGGTCTTCCAGCTTAGACCATCTGTTATTCGTTATGACGTATGGCCATTCATGAAGGGTTTTGAAACCCTTCAACCTTAATGGGAATCTAAATAATGAGTATCCTTGAAGGGTTATAATACCCTATATTCTTAATTGATTTCTGAATAATGAATTTTCATGAAGGGTTCTAACACAATTACTATTTATAAAAATTATGTAGGATGAATACCCATGATGGGTTATCGAACCACGAATCCTTACTTTAAATTTTATTAGTAGATAGTAAAATGTTATGGATTCTGATTCCACTTTGATTATTGGACCATAGACTATTTAATTCATATCCCAAAAGATTAAACCATGGTTTATGAGGTTAGAAACACATTTTGGGGATGATCTTGAAACATTGTGAGTTTTTTAGTTCTACCATGATTTTTTCAAGGTTCTTGAGAATTAGAGGTTCTTTCCTACAAGGTCAAGATGCCTCTAGTTAATAGGTTAGAGGAACATATTCACAAGACCATAGGGATTACATTCATGGTCAACCAAAGGTATTCCTGATACTTTACAAGGTCCATGAAATATTTTTGAAGATTCAATCTTTTGGATGATGGAATGGGATATAGAAAAAAGAGCTATCCAATAAGGTTTATAGCACCCTAAGGAATATTAGTTTAATATGGGAAGTTAGGTCCCTAAAACATTTTGTTTGGGGTTATGTGGTGTGGGCCATAAATTTTTTTTGGAATGAAATATCACATTATTTACTTGGGAATGAGTTCAATACACAGTCACATAACATTGGGGATGTTGATTCGACTTGAATATTTTATTTATGGGGATTTTAAATCATGGTCTAGAAATATCCAAGTCAAAAAGAAAATAGGGACTAGTAGATACAGGTTTTCAATTAGTAATGTGGGGAACTAGTATCACATATAACCATGATAATAACTCTTATATTTATGGGGGACCATTCCACCAGGACAAAAAACCACTAGGAATGATCTCTGATGCACTTCATTATTCACCAATGAATCATAGTGGGGCCCTTTCATAGAAGTTAGTACATATTTTCAATACACTCTAGAGAGGAACTATGAGAAGTAACTTAAGGCCATGGGGTTCTAGGATAATTGAATCAATGCAAGGAATTGGTCAGTTCTAGCTCAGAATTCGAAGATATGAAGGTGATTTTTGGAAAATGTAATATTCAATAAGGGTTTAGCTACCATAATTTTTTTCCACCTAGGGAACATGTTATCATTGCATATAGATGTGAAAAATAATTAATCTAAATTTTTAATAGACAAGTCCAATGAGCATGGATCAACTTTTACTAGGGATAAAAATGGGCCTTATGAGCTTTATTTCTTTTTTTTATGATATAAATTTTTCTTAAACTCTAGAGATAACATGTTTAGAAAGTATATTCCATATGTTTTCTTATACATCCCTTTTCATTTTTTTCATACATACAAGCTTTATGTTTCTTTAACTAGTATTATGGGGTCTTTCACTTTTTACCATTACTGGAAAAAAATTAAAGTCGTACATCTTTGAAGAAATTGCATACGATTTAAGTTCATGATTCCCATGGACTTGGTATTAGGGGAGTGTTACAAAATAGCCTAGTTGGGATTCCCAAGGTCATAAGAACTCCAACACCTTCCCAAGTGTAGGATGAGAATGTTGTAAATAATGTATCAAGGTTCTGTAATCATGAATGATGATTTCGAAAAATCATACCAAGGGAGATTTCGAATCAGTATATAGTGAATAGATCCACTACAATAATTTCAGGGCTCACAGGGATTAGAATAACTTTTTCAAGGAAAATACCCATTTGGTTGATGTCCTGAAGATCATATGAAATATCCAGGGGTAGACATGTATAGTCAAACAAAGGTTATTCTAAATTTGAGTTTATTTTCCTAAGGTACATGGATGATTTGTGTCAATTTAAGAAAATCATGTGATGATGTATGGTTAATGGAATGAGGTTCTCCAAAATATGACTGAGGTACCCCAAACATTGGGTGGATAGGGTCATGCTCTTGCAGTCCTTTGATAAGGAGTGAATATGGAAGATTATCTACATAGTTTATTTTTATGAAATTAAGGCACATATTTCAAGAATTTTAACATCATGTGACAAGGATTTATTCCTTTTAGTTTAATGTTACATGGAAAGGATGTAGAATTCAACATGAAATTTTGAAAGATATCCTTAAAGATACTATGCACTGGTAAGGGGTGTCTTGATGTGAGAGGAATGTTTTATACATATATAGGCTTATTGGTGGGTATCCATATAATAGAGTAATTCCTATACATATTTGTCTCATGCACAAGAAATTCGTACATAGATCTGACTCATATGTAAGAAATGTGAGTTGATATTAATAAACCATCTTTAAGTAGAGGCATGTTCAATTTCTATGGTTGTGCTACGTTGGGTTTCTCTATAAATTTTTTAAGGATATAAATCATTTTATAGTCATCTATTTCAAGGGCATCCCTCTGCATAGATCTTACTCTAATGCAGGGAAGAGGTGAATTTTGTTTTCTTCCCTTGGTGAGTATCAACATCATTGTCGGCTAAGGGGTCCTCCACATAGATTAGGATCATGTGAAGAGGAATGTAATTTCCATAATTTATTCTGGTATGGAGGTTACAGATTCCTCCCTATCATATATTCATGGATATTCTTCCCCAATCTAAGTAAGTTTACGTCTTGCGGGATAGACCATATGTCATGTAGTTTAATATCATATCATTAGAACATCATCAAAAAAATTAACATCATAAAACTAGAAAGTATTCATGAAGTTTAACATCATGTGACTTGGATGTATCGCTGAGAGTAAAAACATACTCAGGACAATTATGTATTTATCGAATATGCGTACCCCAGGATAAAGTGGTAAAATATATAATATTATAATATATCTTTGATAATGGGTATGTTTCACAAATGTGTAACATCAAGAGTATCTAAATCCACTTTTATAGTTGGGTTATAATAAGTGTAAATCATAACCATAGAATATCTGAGTCAACTAGAGGTGGAAATTCATAGACACATGTCAACTATTAATAATAACAGAAACCTATATCCAATAAAGTCAAGAAAATAACTCCAATATTTAAGGGGAACTCTTCTCTGGAACTAAAACAACCACTAAGAATAATTTATTATGAGTTTCATTATTCACCATCGAATCCTTGTAGCCCCCATTTGGATTATCCAGTCCCAGTTACCATTTTTCTATAGGGGAGTACCAAGAGAAAGGGAGATCAAGGTTTATGCGGTTGTAAGAGAATGATATAAACTCAACGAATTGGATGGTATAAATTTAGATATCAATGATATAAAGTTGGTTCATGGAGAATATAATATTCAAGAATGTTTCGAGAACCCAAACTGATATTTCTAGTGTATTGAACACGTTATGAGGTGAAGGGACAAAACATGTGATTCTTGAGTACAAAATCACCATAGGAAATGATATGTTCAATGTGAAGACCTCTTGGAATGAATTTTAATGGAATAAAAAAATATTTTCAAGAGGTTTTACATCAAGATACTAGGTTGCGGCTCTCTATCTTTGTAAAAAACACACTTTTATTTCACTGGTTAGAGTATCTTTCTAGGTTCCCTAAGATTACATGAGTCGTGTTCATTATTAGAAATAATAGACAATTGGATAGTGTATTGAGTTGTGTGAGAGTACATTATAGGGAATATGTGAGGGTATTCACATTTTGGTATGAGAGGAAATCCCAATAAAAAATTGGTTATCACTGAGGGGCATATTTTGGAGTGATGATAATTTATGGATGGGCCTAAAAATGGGAGATCCAAGCATCACTATGTATTCCATTGTATGGGAATCAAGAAACACATAGTTATTTGAAAGAAATATCCATATAAAATTCATAATAATGTGTGAATAAGAGGAATCTTATCATAATTTCATGGCTGGAACTAGGATTGGAAACATGGGTGTCACTATGTATCCACTGGTAATATGAATCAAGCCACATGTAGTTTTTACAAATAAATTCATCTCACTGGTTTAGTTCCTCTATGGGGAGAGGATATTTTTATTATATTGTGTAAGGGCCCAAGATTCAGGATTTGGGCATCACTATATATCCTATGATGATAGTAATCAAGCAACACTTAGTTATGAGATGGTTCCCTATATAGGTCAGCCCCATATGCAGGGAGGGTGTATTTTTATATATGTTGTTTTTGGGCCCTGATTTGAGATACAAGTGCCACAACATATCCTATGATAACAAGAAAAAACCCCCATGAATTTATTCAATGGAAAGTTCTAAGTGAAGTTTTTACCCATACACAAAGAGGGATATTTGTTTCCATTTTCTATGCTTCAACTAAACATAGGATTTGGGATCTAGGGGTCACAACGTATCCTATATAAATATGACTCAAGCCACAAATAGTTATTTTATGAAAATTCCCTACATAGGTATGACCCATATCTAGGGAGTGGAGATATTTTTATATGGTAGTTTGAACCAGGATTAGATATTCAGGTGTCACTACATATCCTATGGTAATAAGAATTGAGTCAAACATATTTCTTGAAATGGAAAATTCCATGTATAGGTCGGATTCATAAGCAGATAGGGGACATTTTTCCATTTATATGATATTGTACCCAAGATCTGGGAATCACTATATTTATTGTAATAATGGAATCAATTCCCATGTAGTTCTTGAATGAATAATTTCTTATAAGGATTTGAATCAGACATAGGTATGGGAGTACTTAATTTTTCTTTCGCATAAATCTAGATAGTCTATAGTAAATCCTTCTTTATGTAACATCCTACATGTAGTTTAATGTCATGTAGTATGTATGTATTCTATGAAATATAAATCCATGGGTTAAGGATGTTTTATATTCATTTTAACATCATGTGGTAAAGATATCTCTTGTGTAGTTTAAATTCATGCGTAATGATGTATTTAATGTAGTTTAACATCAAGTGACATAAATATCATCTATAAAGTTTAACATAATTTAGTAAGGATATAATATATTATATAGTTTAAAGTATTTAAACCATGAATTAGAATCCCAATTTGAAGCTATGAAAATTACTTCTTGAGAATCCTTACATTGGTGCAGGGGGGGAGTGGTGCATTCCCCATCCATTGTGACCAATGATTAAGGTCCATTGGAAAATAACTTATGTATGATGTAAGTAACATCAAAAAAAATTCCAACTTTGGAGTTTTATTTCCTAGTATCCTTGGGCTTTTGAGAACCAATTTAATTTCTCTTTAAAGGAATGAGTTGTAGAGAATGTTTTTATTGATGGATCCTGTAATCTGATTCTGATGAATGTTGAGGTTGTGAAATGTACGTAAATTTTTTTATTAAGCCTTTCTAACTCATCTGAACTCTTTTTTATTTTCTTATTGTTTAAGTGTTTTCCAAATATATCTATTTAAAGTGAGTTAAACTAAACTTCTATATGAAAAAAATACCTATGTACCATAATCTAATTAATATGGGTTTGATTGTGTGGCGGTTCACATAGTGGTATGGTAGGCCCATAAAGCATGAAAAAGCATATCTGGATTGGAATTCTTGTCCTTATCATCATTTTATAGAGTATATTTGGTATATAATTCTTGAAGGCCTATATATGCCCATTTTACACTATGTGATAGAAGTATAAATGGTTGGAATCAATTTTGTACTCCCTGAACAATTTCTTAAACTCAAAATAATAGAAGTTGGTTTCATTTTTTTAGTATCATGTGAGGGAAACTGAATCTGGTGATGATATTTTATTTTAAAAAGTTTTGGATATTCATCATCCTAACTTCCACGAGGGGTATGGCCTCATCCCATTTGTAATTAATATGTTAATAGTTAAGAAGTAATTAAACTTATTAGTTTTTTTAGGGATGTATCCCCATAACATACATTACCTATATGAAAATAGTTAGAAATACTTAGTTGTATTTAACAACTATGGGGGTTGACGGATTAAGTTTTCTAGAATAGGGAATGATGAGACATCCTGGTGAATTTCACATAGTTCTGAATCATTTTTTTAGTTGGAACCAAGCCTCCTAATTTGGTGGGAAAGTATGGAAACATACTAATGAGCACCATAGGATTCTACATGTAATTTTACTATGATGACTGTAATATATTATTCTGCAATTCAATTGAGTATTATACCATAAATGCCTCATTTATAAAAGGATTTATGCTCATTTGGGTGGCCCCAAAGTGTGAATTTATCTATTAGACACATAATCTATTCCATTTTCGGTCGATTTAATGGGAGGGTCCCATTTTTGATATATTATATTAGGGGATACATCCATCCATGTATGGACATTGGATCATCATGCTCTAGGTATGTTTTGACCAGATTAGTTCTTTCCAAGTCACAAACAATGACTGGTGAGACCACCCTTCAATGTGTGATACTGAAAACTAGTTCGTCTTGCTTAGGATCATCCAGTATATTAGATGCATTATCCAGTGCATCGGTGTGATCATTTTTTAACTGAAGGAACTGATGAAATATTTGTTAATCAAAAAATTCTTTCTTTTAATCCTCTATCATAACATATTACAGGGTAAAAAATTTCATTCCAGATGGAATACTTGTTGTTGATTTAGTTGATCACTAGCTCTGAGTCTCCTTTGATATTTAGGTAGGATATATGTAGCTATAGGGATATCTCTAATTTTCTGATGGGGGATTGATATTCTACCTCATTATTAGTAAAGACTTTGAACAATGAGAAATATTAGGGAAATTTTTCATTGTTTGGGGAAGCACATACAATCCCTAGACCAACCTAGTTGGAATTTTTCTCTTCCATCCACTTTACAATATGAAGTTTGGTGTCCAATGGAATTATATTCGAGGATGGATGTGCCAAGAGGAAATCGTCTTGGTCCTTACCTTTATATGACCTTTATTACATGAATTATAATACATAATATTGTAAGATAATCACCAATTGGAAAAAATTATCACTCAACATAGGGAGGACAACGATGCACCTGGGTAGGTCAACACGATAGATAAAGTGGATTTCGTGGTGACTCAAATAATGCCTCATCTTTTTAACTATAGGAAGAGTGTGGGGTAGTTCTTCTAGATATCAAAATACAAGGTCTCAGTTCCTAGAATCATTTTATGTAGATGTTAGAGTTTTTGTTCAATCCCTATATAATTTTTTTGTAGGAGGAGAGAACCAAGTGACTGTTCTATGGCGGCCACATATAAGATTACTGGATTTATTTCTATCATATAAATCAATGCCAGTGGGGGAAGTAGTTAATACATGATATTCTAAAAATATTCTTGGAAGTCGTCATCTCATCATTAGGATACTCCCTTATTAATTAACTTTATTTCAAGGAGGTTTTTTTCAGAAAGGTTGTCTATTAAATGTTAAATATAAGTGAGGTTCAACTTAATCCCCATTTCTTATTTAAGATTATGAGGGGGCGGAATTTCTAGGATTTCACAAGTCTTTTATAGATTCACCTAAGTTTCAATTTGACATACCACAATGACAAGGAATTTCCCTGACATTACTATGAAATTACACTTTAGAGGATTCATCAACAAACTATGATTCTACAACATTCTAAATATTGTTTAATGATAAATGAATTGGTCACATAATTTTTGATATTTTACCCCCAGGTTATCGATGTAGAATTAAACTATTCTCCCCAATAAATGTTTAAAGGTATGATGCATGGTGTGCTGGTAAGTTTTTATAGTGTTCTTTAACCCAAATGGAATGACCTAGTTGTAGAATATCCCATGAGGTTCTTTGAAGGTGGTGGATTATTCATCTTTATGGGCCATATTTATATGATTATACCTTGAGTACCCATCTATAAATGAAAGTTATTGGAACATCTATGTTGTTTCAATCATAATTTTTTATATTGGAAATAAGAAAAAAAATTCAAGCGGTCTCAATTAGGTGTATAAAGTCAATGTAGACCCTGATATGCCTGTTCTTTTTCTTGATGGGGACGATATTGGAAATCAATTTTGGGTACTGAACCTCTCATAAAAAGTTATATTTGATCATTTTTTCAAATTCCTAGTCTATATTAGTATCATTATAGTGGTGCATTTTCATAGATTCCTATTTGAAACCTTGATGGTCATCGGGTAATTCTAGGTGATGAGTAGACACATTAGGGTTTATCCTGAGAATATCTATATAATTCCAAGAGAACACATATTGATGTTTATTTATAAATGAAAAATACATCTCTTGATCCTTGATAGCCATATAAGCACTAATAAACATACCAAAAATTCTTATTTTATTCCAAGATTTTCTGACCAGAGCATATCAATGGTGATGGAGACACTATCCATAAATGTAGGTGGGTCATTCCTAAGATCATACTCCTCTTATTCCATTACTATGTCCAAAAGGTCACCCTCATGCATGGTGGATAATTATAGGACATCTTTATTCCTGTTGAGTGATGATATTCCATGGTAAGGGAAATTAACTTGCTAGACTATCGGTGTTGTCATAGATATATTTTGGGGATTCTTGTATTCTTTCATTCTACTATTGAGGGAATGAGATATATGGATATCCTTAGTAATAGATAATTTCTTGGGGGAATATTTGACATATACTAATGGAACAAGAGAATTATTATATCCTGATAGATCATTAGTCTCACTTCCATTTGAAAAATACATTCAACTGATGAAATTTATTTCACATTTACATGAGCTAATTCATTTTTTGGTTCATGATAACTTTTTGGGATTGATTCTTATACATTGATCATGTTTATGGGAAACATGTATTCACAGTTGAGTATGCTCTTGGGATTCATAGGGGCGGTCCCAAATACATTAGGAATGGAAACCTCCATATCACTATCCACCATTGGTTATTTTCCTTCCCTAATATAGAAACTTCATGTTGGCCCATAGGAGATTGTTAGCCACCCTCTCTAGTATTAATGGTTTTAATAATCAAAAATAATATTAAATCCTATTAATCATGTATAATCATTTTAATCATATTTATTTAAGTTTCAATATGGGTAATTAATATTATCTATGATCAAATCTACGTTTAACACATTCTGATAATATTTATGTTGTAAGATAGTCCATATAGAGATATTTTCTATGTATGATAGACTAACACTGACAGAAGAGATGATACACCGCCAGTTCAACTGAGTCACTGATAGTACATAAGGACTCATTAATAGATGACTCACCGATAATGAAATTGACACACCGACAGACTGACTGTCTCCCCGATAGTTCAAACGAGTCACTGATAGCTAAATTGTCTCACTAATTCAATGAATTATCGACGCATGGTGCTACCAATGCAAGGAATCACCATCAGTTAAAATGAGTCACAAATGTAATGAGTCACTAGTGTATGGAAAGACCAATAGAATGGCACACTGATGGAATAAGTCATCGATAGTAGAAGATACCGATAGAGGAATCAATGGTAGACTGTTTAAATTTCATTTTATTTAATATTATTTCTAACGATTACATTTTGAGTGTTTTAATGCGACTAGTTCACTACGGGAAAACTGTGTTATCGCGAAGGGTCATTTGCGACGGGAATATATCCCATCGCAAATGGTCTGACTGAAGACACATTTGCGATGGGGATAAATTCCCGTCGAAAATAATTAGGTATTTGCGAGGGTTAGAGATGCCCCGTCGCAATTGTTTTTGCGTGATTCCGCGCCAAAACGCCGGAGGGATATTTGCGACGGGATGTATCCTCCCCGTCGCAAATAGCAGGCCGCGGTAAATCATATTCGCGACGGGATCGCTACCCTTCGCAAAAAAGTTCTGGCAGTAGGGTTCTTTGTGACGGGCCCCGTTGTAAATAACCTTTTACAGCGCGAGTAGTTGCGACGGTACCGGTCACAAATAACCCTTTTAACCGCAGGATGTAATTAATGCACTGACGATATTTGCGATGGTACGTATCCTCACCGTTGCAAATAGCAGGTGGAGGTAAATTGTATTTGTGATGGGCTCGATGCCCATCGTAAAAAGTTCTGGCGGCAGGGTTATTTGCGACGGGACCCGTCGTAAATATCCTTTTAACCGTAGGCTGTAATTAATGTGCCGAAGATATTTGCGACGGGTCCCATCGCAAATACTTGTAATTGCGATGGTACACCCATCACAAATGTGATGGTCGCAAATAATCTAACCTATATATACCCCCATCCGTTTTTTTTTCAGAACATCTAATTCTTCTCTACATTCTCTCTACAGTCTTCATTTTTAATAGTTTTAATTTTTGTTTTCGAGTGGAATTCAAAGTGGTCAAAAAGTTCAGCCTAAATTTTAATGTGTTTTTCTTTTATTTATTTTTATATTCCTCTAATTTTCTTATATTCATTTTATTTTTTGTTATTTAGTGGTAATTTAGATAAATTTAGTTTATTTTTTATTCATATTTAGTTTTATTAATAAAATGATTTTGTTAGTGATAATTAGGCATAATTAGTAGATAAATAATATAATTTGGTATAATTAGATTATTTATCAATAAAGTAATCATTGTATGGATACGAACAAGTAGAGGTGGCTCTGGCACAGCTGTACCTAGGGGTGAAAGTCCCGACAAGGAATCTCATGCCTGACCCGTGGTATCCTGGTACATGACAACGGGGCTTGCTGCACTCTTGGTTCGACACTCTGGGATGATATTTGTTTGGTAATAATATAATTTAATTAGAAATTAAATAATAATTGAAATAATTAATAAATAATTTAAATAATGAGCTAGTAATTACAAGATATTTAGAAAAATTTCCAGATATTTAGAAAAATTACCAGATAATTAGAAAAATTACCATATAATTAGAATAATTACTAGATAATTAGAATAATTACCAGATAATTAGAATAATTACCTGATAATTAGAATAATTACCAGATAATTAGAAAAATTACCAGATAATTAGAAATATTACTAGATAACTAGAAAAATTACCAGATAATTAGAATAATTACCAGATAATTAAGAAAATTACCAGATAATTAGAATAATTACCAGATAATTAGACAAATTTCCAGATAATTAGAAAAATTACCATATAATTAGAATAATTACCAGATAATTAGAAAAATTACCAAATAATTAGAAAAATTACCAGATAATTAGAAAAAATTACCTGATAATTAGAAAAATTACCAGATAAGTAGAATAAATTATCAGATAACTAGAAATAATTTCACATTCTATCTCCACATGTAATATTTGCATTCATTTTCAAAATTATAAACCTCCTCACCAACAGAGAGGTGAAAGTGAATGTAAATATTACATGTGGAGAGGGAATGTCAAGTTTCAACACTAAAAAGAGAATTGTAACATAATATAAAAAATAATTTGAAATAATTTCACATTCTGTCTCCACATGTAATATTTGCATTCATTTTCAAAATTATCAACCTCCTCACTAACAGAGAGGTGAAAGTGAATGTAAATATTACATGTGGAGACAGAATGTCAAGTTTCAACACTGAAAAGATAATTGTAACAAAATATAAAAAATTATATTATTTTAATATTAATAATAAAATAAGCAAAAAAAATTAGTGAATTAGAAGAACAATTAGCAAACAATTAGAGAACAATTAGAACAATTAGCGAATGTGATAGATGAACACGTTTGTTTTGGTTAACCAGACTCTATGCATATCTTCTCATTATTAATTAGTAACATAATTGATAAAATAATTAGTAACCTAATATAATACTGTTATTAATTTTATGATTAATATTTATGAAGAAATAATATTAATATTATTAAAATAATAAATAAATTATAAATTATTAAAATTATCAATATTCCCAACAAGCTATTATTAACATGTTCAAATGTTAAACGATCGTCAATTTTTAGATCATGCTCAATAAGAAGTTTTCGTAAGATATGTTTGATTTAAACTTTATAATTGTCCTTGCTTGGTTCACTACCTTACAAGTAGGGTTCCAATGAGAGGATCTGAGTCATCTCTTTCTCACCAATAAGAATTATATCACATGACCCTTTACATAGACCATTTTTCCTTAAAAATTTAAGGGATTAAATTTTTAAGGAAGAATGGTCTATGTAAAGGTTCATGTGATATAATTCTTATAGTTGAGAAAGACATGACTGGGATCATCTCATTGGAATGTTACTTGCAAGGTGGTCAACCAAGCAAGGACAATTATAGAGTTTACATCGAACATGACTTACGCAAACTTCTTATTGAGCATGATTTAAAAATTAACGACCGTTGAAGATTTGAACATGTTAAGAATAGTCTGTTGTGAATATTGATAATTTTAATAATTTATTGGGAATGATTTAAAAATTAGGTTACTAATTAGTAATAATTTCATTGAAATTTGTGTCGCTCGTAAGTAGTGGTAATTATTTTAGTTTTTTTTAGAGATTGTTTTTCTTCTATCAAATTATTCAAAACCAGTAATGCTTTTATATTTTATAGAAAAATATGGAACAATGAAGTCGACAACAGTCATTATTAGGTGACTGCGTATGGATAAATCAAAGTAGAAATACAAACAGTTCTAGTTTAAATTCAGTATATATTGAGGGTGTGGATACTTTCATAGAAGTTTTGACATCAAATTCAGAATTTGTTTCAGAAGGCATAATAAAATGTCCTTGTAAAAAATGTTCACTGAGAACGTTTGACACATTTGAAAAAGTTGGGGGACATCTTTTGAGTTTTGGTTTTCAATCGGATTATGTTTTTTGGTATCAACACGGTGAATGCAGTTCTAGAGAAGGTGATACTAACTTGATTCTGGATCCATCTCGGTTTCAAAATTTAGTACATGATGTTGCATGTCCATCTGTTAAACATATAGAAACTCAGGATGATATTGATTCAACTCCTGAGTTTGCACCGTCTGAATTTTATAAGTTGTTGAGGTCTGCTGAGGATGCATTATATCCTGGTTGAAAGATAAGAAAATTATAAGAAGTTTCTAAATTTATGGCTATCAAATCAGATAATGGAATTTCAAACACTTGTTTTGATCAGATATTTACTTTGATTAAAACATTGTTACCCGAAGGAAATGTTCTTCCTGCAAATTATTATGAGATTAAGAGGCTGGTTCAGAATTTGGGACTTAGTTTTCAGAAGATTCATGCATTTTCAAATGATTTCATTTTATATTCTGGGGATAATGAGTCGTTGGATATTTTTCCCGCATGTGGGAAACTGAGGTATAAAGAAGTGCAACATGGAAAGTCTGGCATGATTCCTGTAAAATAGTTGAGATATTTTCCGCTTACATCCAAACTTCAGCGTTTATTCATGTCTAAGAATACATCAACAATGATGTCATGTCACAAAACGAATATTTCAACTGATAAAACCTTGAATCATCCAGCCGATGGTGATTCATGGAAACATTTTGATAGAGTACATCCTTCATTTTCTTTAGAAGGCCGAAATGTGCGACTAGGTCTTTCCACTGATGGTTTTTGTCCGTTCGGATCTTATGGTAGTCAGTACTCATGTTGGCCTGTTTTTTTAACTTCGTACAATTTACCTCCATGGATGTTGATGAAATAACCCTCTATCTTTTTTACCTTACTAATCCTAGGACTTCCAAAGAAGAATATTGATGTTTATTTGAAACCATTGATTGATGAATTAAATATATTGTGGAGTACTAGTGTTAGTACATATGATGTTTCTATGAAACAAAATTTCATACTAAGAGCAGCATTGATATGGACAATTAGTAACTTCCCGGCTTATGGCTTGCTATCTGGATGGAGTACAAATGGTCCGAAATCATTTCCTTACTATATGGGAGAGAACAAAGCATTTATGCTCTTCCATGGAAAAAACTTTCTATTTTGACTATCATCACAGATTTCTTCCGGATGATCATCCTTTTCGCAGAAACAGATCTCATTTTAGAAAAGGCACAATTGAAAGGGATGGACCTACAAAAATTCTATCAGGTACGGAGTTAAAATAAGTTGTATTTTCATTACCTCCCATTACATTTGGACCCATAGTAAACCAACAGAAATTTTCCGGTTTTGGGAAAGAGCACAATTGGATAAAACGTAGCATATTTTGGGATTTTCCATATTGGTCTGATTTTATGGTTCACCACATGTTGGATGTCATGCATATTGAGAAGAACTATTTTGATAATTTGTTTCATATAGTTTTGGATACTCTAGGAAAGAGCAAAGACAATGTAAATGCACGATTAGATCTTGCCCGAATTTGCAGGCGTCCAGAACTCGAATTGTTTGAGAATGTTAGAACAGAAAGGTTAATGAAACCCATAGTAGTTTATATACTGTCCAAAGAATGTCGCTTATTATTTTGTCAGTGGATTGCAGATTTGAGACTTCCAGATGGTTGTGCGTCAAATTTGGGTATATTTGTAAAGAATGGTCATATTACCGGATTAAAAAGTCATGATTTTCATGTTTTAATAGAAAGAATTCTACCCATTGGATTAAGAGGTCTGTTGAATTATGTGATTTAGGATTCCATAACAGACATATCATATTTTTTATAGGACATTTGTGCGGCGAAAACAGATTATGATGTTCTAAAAAAACTTGAAGAAGTTGTTGTTGTAATTATATGTAAACTGGAAAAAATATTTCCGCCATCTTTCTTTGAGTCAATGGAACATTTGATATTACATTTTCCATATGAAGAAAAATGTGGAGGTCCGGTATAGTTTCGATGGATGTATCCATTCGAAAGATGCATGCAGAAATTGAAAAATAAAGTACGTAATAAAGAATATGTTGAAGGATATATTGTTGAATCTTATTTGCAAGAAGAAATATCTTTTTTCATCTCCCACTATTTTTAATATGAGTATCCCTCAAAACACAACCGCATGGTATGGAACTAGATGAATGTTGATGAAAGCGACAATCAATTATCCGTTTTTTAACGAGACAGAGCTTGGTTTCGGTGGAGTTCATGAATGATGGCTTTCGGATGATGAACATCACAGAGCACATACGTATGTTCTGCTCAACTGTGAAGAGATGACATCATTTGTACTATAAGTGTTTCTATCACTTATTCTATCATTTATGTTATAATAAATAACTTTATTTTTTATAGGTTATATGATAATCATATCAAGAAATAACTTCCACAAATTACAGCAGCTGCTATCAAAGAACACCGACAGAAAAAAAAAATTCTCAGTGGTTTTAAAAACTGGTAACATAAATTCTTAATGTTTTAACATCTCATTCAATTTATAGTTTAGTATATTGATAATTATTTCACAATTTTTCAGGTGTCTCGATATGCTGAGAAAATTGACAAACAGTTGTGTATATTGAGTAACCCACCATCCAAAATGGTTAAATATTATAATGCATATGTGGTGAACGGTTTTCGATTTCATACACATGCATATGGGGAATCAAAAAAGACAATGAAAAGTGGAGTTTTCTTGATAGGATCTCATCATAGAGAAAATGAAGTTGACTTTTATGTCATGCTTGATGAAATTATTGAACTCTGTTATCTAGGACAACATTACATAATGATGTTCAAATGTCAGTGGTTGGATACTGAGAGAGGCGTGCATGTTCATCTGAATCATGGAATCATAGATATTAAATATAAAAGTGTTCTTGCAGTAAATGAACCATTATTACTATCTCAACAGGAACATCAAGTTTATTACACAATGTACTGTGCTACGTCAAGAGACTTGACTGATTGGTGGAGCATAATAAAAATCAAAATTCGAGACAATCAATTTAGGCAGAGTGAATGTGCTATCAATGAAGTACAAGGAACTGAAGTTTTTCAAGAGAGTACTCAAAATCAATCTTTTTTACAAAGAGACATGAGTATCGATGATGAAACCCTACAATTAAGAGTCGGTGATGACGATGATGTTAATGATATCACAAATAAATGTGAAATGGTAAGAGATGAAGAAACTAGAAGTCAAATGGATATCGATGATATTGATGAGGAATCTGAAGATGAAATCGTCAGATATGAAGATGATGATGAAGGTGAACATTGATAAAATTAAATGATAGTTATATATAATCATAAAAAATATATATGTATATATAATAATAATTTTTAATTATTTTCTAACAATATTTATTTTTTATTTCAGATGGATTCAAACATAATTCTTCAGTTGTTGGAGTCTGATCTCGATTTCGATGAGGGAGATTTGGTGGCATCTGACATTCAACCTAAAGGCGCTTCAGGAGGTATGCGGAGGGGGCACGGTCTTTCCAGACTGATGATTCTTGACCCCATCCCTAAGCGACGTCCACGTCTTGGATTTGATGCACACACATGGAGGTATGATAGCCTGTGCATTTTACTATGATTTCATTAATCTATTTACATAATAATTGTTTTATTGTTTTTACAGTTTTACGCATATAACAGTCGGACAGGGAAGCACTATCTTGTGCAACTATTTTTCTCAGCCATGGACCACATGGGAGTAGATTCATGTTGATGTGCAGCAGGCCATGTTCGACCATTGGTTGGTACATACGTAAATAAATAATTTTTATTTTGAAAGTTATTTCATTTATAACTTGATATTTTGAATTATTTGTAGGGTTTCTGGAATCCGATCGAGGATACCATGCGTGACCCCATCCACGAGGCATGGAAGGTGGCCATGCATGATCACTTTTGTCAGTTTTTGCACAACTTAAGAAGGGCTTCCATGAAGAAAGAAGGAGTGTCAGTGTTTGATGACTCCTGTAGAGCGCACCGACTAGAGTACAATTCATCCCACGTATGGGATGAATTATGTTCACATTGTTTGAGTCGTGACTTTCAGAGGAGATCATCGATGTGGAGACAGAATCGAGGGAGACATGAGGTGACTCATCGAGCTAGGAGTCGTACATTCAGTACTCATAGACAGCATCTGGTAAAAACATTTTTTACTAATATTTTATATAACTTTAAATATTAACAATCTATTTTATATTCTTATAGGCTGTCGAGAAGCCTGATATTATGGAGTACGACGTATATCAGAAGTTGTATACTGATCCAGCTACTATGGAGATTAGAGGTGATCACCAGCGGCAGATTGTGGTCAGTATTATTTGTTTTTCAATTTGAAAATTAACTGCATATAATATATTCATAATTTTAATTTTAAATTTCAATTACAAGAGTCATATGAGGCCACATCATCACAAACTCAGGCTGAGAGTCAGGCCAAGACAGCTGATCAGGCCAGTGACCATCAGTTTGATGAGGCGGCCTGGATGCAGGCTACCCAGTATGAATTCGAGAAGGGCCGAGTAGTTGGTATCAATAGTCGACTGACTCCTGGAGATTATTATGGCATTGCTGCGATGTCGGCGTCTAGCTCGAGAGGAGCTCATGCATCATCTTCCGCTTCACAGTATGAGGATCAGTTGCGATCTCAGACTAAGTTGATAGAGAGTCTCTGTAAGGAGCAGGAGGAGATGCGTCTGCAGCAGCAACAGTATGAGGAGGAGTGTCGACGACAGTAGCAGGTTCACGAGGAGAAGATGAGTCTGTGGCAGCAGTAGCAGCATGAGCAGATGGAGTACATGTGCAGACTTACTCATGCATTAGGGATGGAGTTTCCTCCACCATCTCCTACATATCCTCCCCCTCTCCCTCCCCCTCCTCCTTGAGATCAGGGATTTTTTTTGATGTTATAAAGTTTGTGAATTCAAAATATATAATTTTTTCTATTCAGAGTTTCTGTCTCTCTTATATATTTCATTATTTAATTTCTATTTATTTTTAATAGTTTATTATTTATTTTATTAATAATAATATTATACTTAGTATTTTAATGATTTTTTTATATTTTTTTGCAAATTTTGATAATTTTTATATTTTTATTTTCTAATTATTTTAATAATATTATATTCAATATTTTTAATACATAAAAAGTTTTAAATATTTTAAGTAAAATTATAATTTTTAAATTATTTATAATAATATGAATTCTTTATATTATGATTATTATTATATAATATTATAATATTAATATGATTAATAATATTATTCATATTTTATAATAGTTAATATTTTTATATATATTAAAATTTTCAAATATTTTAATTTAATTGTAATATTTTTAATATGAATAATAATATTATTATTATTATTATAATATTAATATTTTAATTTTTAATTTTTTTTATTTTTTTAATTATTTATATTAATATGAATTCTTTATATTATTATTATTATTATATAATATTATAATATTAATATGATTAATAATATTCGTCATATTTTAGAATAATTATTATTTATATATTTATTAAAATTTTCAAATATTTTAATTTTATTATAATATTTTTTAATATGAATTATAATAATAATAATATTTTATTTTATTTTATTTTTTATACTTATTTGCAACGGGTCGTCAGCCCGTGACAAAAGGTTCCCGTCACAAATACTTCTTAATATATTTTTGAAAAAAAATTTATACTTATTTACGACGGTATGAGTAACCCGACACAAATATAATTTGCGACGGGACCGTCGCAAATGTTTATTTTTTGTACTTAGTTGCGACGGGATGAGCAACCCGTCGCAAATAATTATTTAAAGATTTTTTTAAATACATCGACTAGTATTAGCGACAGGAAGAATTCCCATCGCTAATATTATTATTAGCAACGTTCCCGTCACAAATATATTTAGTTGTGATGTCGTTTTCCGCAACGGGCCATTTTCGACGGACTCTCGTCACAAATGGCCTATTGCGACGGGATCCCGTCGCAAAATAGCCTTTTTCCAATAGTGGTTAACTTAATGTTTTTTTGAAAACATATTTAATGAGGATGTAAGAAATATGAGGTACAATAACTACCTCAAACATGGACATTGTCGAGTTGCAAGAATATAAAAACAAAAGGGACTCGAGATGAGAGATATATAACAACAACCCAAAGTAGAGAATGAAAAAGATATACAAACATACTCATTGGTAGAGTAAGAGAACCACACAAGAAACATGCATAAAGGATGAACAAATGTAGAACTCTTCATTCATGCTTGTTGTGAACCAAAGAACTGTTGTCCAACAATGTTCCAAAATCTCTGTAACTGAACCTAAGAAGAAGAACATATCATATTCTTGGAATATAGAACATAGTTCCCCACAACCCTATGTTTTAGTGTCTTCTTCCAGAAGAGGACTCCAGCTTTAATTCTGATATATTAAAGAGTCCAGAGCTGAAATTAATATCACACATAGACTTCTAAACCCTATCTAATATCTATTTCTTCATTTTGTACATTTTCATTACATTTTCGAGTAGTGTGTGCATCTATCTGTAAAACACACACTGTCTCCTCCACTGAACTAGATGATACCATATATGCTCAGACAACTATCTTATTACACCTATTTATCCCATGTAGAAAAATGGTGTAGGTCAGTTGTGACCTGGTTGTAATTTGTTCCCATGTAGAACTATGGTAGAGTTTAAGTGACTTGGATAGTTGTAAACTATTGTGTAAACCCTGATACAGGGTGAGGATCAAAACTCTAATCTATATAGATTGATTTTTTGTAGGTGGTCACCAAGTGAAGATGACTAAGTCTCAGATTGAGACTGAACCTCTTGTTTTATATCCACTATGTTTTTAAATTTAGTTTTCTCCTTTTACCTATAATTTAGAAAAATGAATTTCACTTTGATAGTTACTCTTGGTTAGTGTTTATAACTATTTTGGATTATTATATTAGTTTCAAAAGTTGTATCAATATCTCATATTGTTAAAATTTAGAAACAATCAATCTTATGAGAAATTAGATGAATAGTCATACTATTTATAATTCACTACATTGATTAACTGGCCTATTAAATTTTAAAATTAAAGGAATCTTTTAAATAATATTTTTAATAGACATTTTTATATGAACTCAATTCACCCCCCCCCTTCTTGAGTGTCCCACTACAACCATCAATTGGTATCAGAAGATTCTTTAAAATATTTTTCAAATATTTTCAACAGTGATTTAGTTGTGTTTTAAAGATCTCAAAATTTCTGTTACTTATAAATTTTTAGCTCTTTAAAAATATGTTCTTTAGTATGGATGATAGATTTGAAGGTGCTGCTAAAAATATACCTCCCTACTTTAATGGAACAAACTATGACCAGTGGAATATTAATATTAGAATGCATTTAAAAAGTATGGGCTTTGATATTTGGACAGTTATAGAAGATAAATAAGACATAACAATGACTTCCAGTAATACTTGAAGTGATGCCACAAAGATTGATTATAATAATAATTGAAAAGCTACGAATTCTCTATTTTTTCACTATGATATGAAGAATTTAAAAATAATAACTTCTTGTACTTTTACCTATGAAATTTGGGACACTTTAGCTATTTCACATGAAGAAACATCTAATGTTAAATAAATTAAACTTAATACTTATAATATTAAGTATGATAATTTTAATATGAAGCTTGGTGATCCTATTTCTGACATGTATCTCATGTTTAATGAAATTGTGAACACCATGATCTCTCTAGTAAGAGCAGTTATGACCAAGGATAAAATCATGAGAATACTCAGATGTTTACCAAATATATGGAGAGGGACTTCTACATCAACAAGAGAATCATGTGGCCTCAACACTTTTCTAATGAGGGAGCTGATATGAAATTTGATGATGTATGATGAAGAACTAAAAGTAAAAAAGGAAGAGAATTATGAACCCAAAAGAAAATATGTTGGTTTCAAATCTGTTGCATCCAAACAGAAGAAAAAATCTCAATATGAAACTGAAAATTCAAGTAATGAACAATCATCAATAGAACGTTATAAATAGATGACTAAAATAACCACAAGGTTTATGAAATTTTATAGAAGGAATAAATTCTTCATAAATCCCAACTATGAAGGTGAATATGATCATACAGGAGATTGTAAAAAGGATTGGGAAAGAAGTGACACTTCAAACGAAACAGTCTGTTATGAGTGAAAAAGAAAGGGACATGTAAAGGCTAAATTTACCAAGATAAAGTAGAAGAATATGTATGACAATAAGGCCATAAAGTATAAAAAGGACATGAAGGCAACATAGAGTGCTTTAAAGGACAACTAAAGTGACTCAGAATCCTCTCATGATGAAAAGGATAATAAGGAAAATATGTGTTTTATGAAAAACACATCCAAGGTAACACTAAAATCTTCTGAACAAAATTCTTACTATTCTATAGATGAATGTGATTCTGAAAACATGAAAAATGAGGAAATGTTTGAATATTGTAAAATTTTAGAGGACACTTATAATGAACTGAAAGATAAATAAAAATCATTAATGAAACAAAATTCCTTAACTACCACTGTTAAATCTAAAAATTCTATAGAAAAAGTGAAAAATTCCCAACTACTTAAGGAAAACAATAAGCATAAATTTTCAAATGAGTAATTAAAACGGAATTTAGAAAAGTTTAATAGTGTTAAATATATATTGGTTCAAATTAATGGTAAACAAGTTGCACCTAAATACACCAGTGGTATTGGCTACCAACCTGGTAAAATAAATTTTTCCAAAACCAATTTTGTATCTAAATCTGGAAAATCTAGTTTTATGCGCCATTCTGAAAAATTTTCTGCATATTCCATCCATAAAACATCTTCTACTGTTTCATGTTTTTCAAGACCAAATAAAGTCTATTTCTCAAATACTTTACATGATCCTTATATGAAACCCATGAATAAAATGTGGATTCCCAATGCTCTTATTACTAATATTATTGTACCCAAAAAAATATGGGTTCCAAAATATTTTCTTGTCTAATCTATTTTTTAAAGGAAATATATTTGAAGAGATCTTGTAAAATCTTATAGTACATGGATAGTGGATATTCAAGATAGATGATAAGAGATTATTCGTGATTTAATAATTTGATAAAGATTGATGGCGGGCATGTCAATTTTTGTGATAATATAGAAGAAAAAATCATTGGTCTTGGCCAAATTGGTAACTCTAACACAATTTTAATTTCCAAAGTACTTATTGTTGATGGATTAAAATATAACCTACTTAGTATCTCTCAGTTATGTGATGATGATTTTAATGTTAATTTTGAAAATAATGCATGAAAAGTTTTCAATTCTAAAAATGAGTTAGTATTTATAGCTCTTATAAATGAGAATGTTTATGATGTTAACTTGGATTCTTTGATTTCTCAAAATGTTTCATGTTTAAATGATTTTCATAATGAATCTTGGATTTGGCATATAATATTAGGACACTATAATATACACTCACTTAGAAAGCTTACTAGAAGAGTCTTAGACAAGGATCTACCTAAACTCCAGTTTCTAAATGAAAAAAAATGTAATCTGTGTCAAAAGGGTAAACAACAAAAAATCTAATTCAAACCATGGAAATAAGTTTCAAATTCTAAACCTCTTGAGTTGGTTCACATGGACTTGTTTAGACCATCTAGATTTTCAATTATAAGTGGTAATCACTATGTATATATTCTTGTAGATGATTACTTTAGATATACCTGGACCTTCTTCCTAGCTCACAAAAGTGAAGCTTGCTCTCATTTTACCAAGTATGGTAGGACTATAGAAAATATTAGTGGTATTACAATTAAAACACTAAGAAGTTACCTTGACCGTGAGTTTGAGAACCAAGAGTTTCAATATTGTTTATTACAAAATGGATATTCATAACTTATCTGCTTCTAGGACACCCCAGCAAAATAGAGTTGTAGAAAGAAGAAATGAAAAACTATAAAGAAACATGCTTAGTTAGTATGACCTACCTATATACTTTTGGGAAGAATTTGTCAACACAACATGCTATATAATCAATAGTGTCTTTTTTAGACCTATCCTGAAGAGAAATACTTATGAGTTATGGAACAATAGAAAACCAATTGTTAACTTCTTCAATGTTTTTGGTTGGAAAGTATATATTCATAACATTAAGGATAATCTAGAAAACTTTTCCTCCAATTGTGGTGGTGGAATTTTCCTTGGTTATTTAATTTCTAGTAAATCCTATAGAGTCTTCAATAAGAGAATCAAATGTATTGAAGAATATATATATATATATATGTCATGTTTGATGAGACAGAACTACATGAGTCAAAGAACTATTAAGAAATTCTTGAGGATGATATGTCAAATCTGGACATCAATACTAAATCTTTTGACCATCCTCTTAAGGAATCTATTCAAACTTTCAGTGTTGGAAATTCTCTAGAATCTATTCATGATAAACCTGAACCTATTGAAGAACCTGAAGTGACTAGACCCTCTTTTTCTAAACATGTTAGAACTCTCAAGAACCATTTTTTGATGCTATAGTTTTAGATTTAGAAAAATGAACTTAGACTATAGATTCTATCATAAATCAGTTTGAACATCAATCTTTTTTTTCACAACTTGAAACTCTGAATATTAATGATTCTATTAATGATGAATTCTTTTATGGCTATGCAAGAAGAGTTTAATCAGTTTGAAAGAAACAAATTATGGAAACATAAAGGTGTACCCAAAGACACCATGGCTATAGGAACTAAATGGGTGTTTAGGAATAATGAATATGAATCTAGTAATATGGTTAGAAACAAAGATAGATTGGTTGGACAAGGTTATACTCAAGAAGAATGGATTGACTATGTGAAAACCATTTCAGTAGTACCTAGACTTGAGCCCATTTGAATCCTATTTTCCCATGCAGAACATCTAGATTTCAAAATTTGAAAAATGTTATGACCCCCTCCCACCAAAGATGCCCCTCCTGAGCTGGAAATGGTGAAAGGGAGATAATGACCCTTGAGTCCCACCTCCAGTAGGCTCCTGAGTGGCGACTAACACCAAGGGTATGAGTTTTCACAAATATGGGAGGAATTACCCTTTTTATTATTTAAGACCGGGAAATAGGATGAATCAAAAACCAAAAGAAAATGGAACAAGTAAATAAAAATAAACCCAAAACCAAACCCATATGCATGTTTTATACAATACTGAAACAAAAGTACAAGTACAAGAAAATCTCCAAAGTACGATACCAAAAAAGAAAGCAAAAACTCCAACTAGTAAAACTCCAACACCCAACTAGAAAGGTCTCGCATGGTCCCTGAATTCCTCCTGAAAACATGAATGTAAACGTAGGGTGAGAATACAAGTATACTCAATAGGAAAACCTAAAGCTCTCATGCACAGGTGGGGAGACATCCTAATTCCCCGTGAGAAAACAATGGGAACCAAAGCCTATCAAAGAATCTATCCACCCAACCTTACAGGCCACACTCACCAAATATCACAAGTCAACAGAGTAGTATAGTAATATTATCAAAGTATGGGTACCCCACAACACCTTCCCACTGAATACTGCTCAATCCCTCACGCCTAACACTCTTATGCTTCCCCCTCTTTCAGATCTAGTGCCGTAACCAAGCCATAAGAAGCTCGAGCTAGTACCGTAACCTGCCCATACGAAGCTCATAGTATCCTGCCGACACTCAATCCTCAGCCATAACCACATCTCATCCCGAAGACACCTGGGAACCATATCACATCTCATCTGAAAGACACCTGGGAACATATCACATCCTCATCCTGAAGACTCTTGGGAAAAATCTATCATAACCTTCACGAAGGATCTTGGGATACAGAAAATGGAAGAGGGAGCACAGAGAAGAATAGTAACCATCCATCCTTTAGATGTTTGAGAATCTCACCCCCCCCCCGTACCACAGGTGTTCGACACGTAGTACTCAACATGGGTGGGGTGCGTAAAGAAACATAAAACGTAGAGATTTATATAATTATATCAACCACTCATCCCATCCTAAGGCTTCTACACAAATGATCAGAGCACATGCCTTGTCACTGTTACCTCGAAAGTATGCACACAATAAATCGCCCCAAACCCCATTAAGCTTTGCATGTTTCAACAGTTTTACTTTATTAGTTCTTAATTACCGAGAAACTGACAACAACCAAACCAGATCAATCATTCGTAAAACATATCCCTGCCAACCACAAATAAATTTAAGGAAAACACAAGCAAAACAATACCATTTTCTTTTATCAGCCAGTCAATTCCATTGACTTTACGTATTTAATCAACTACCATGCCCCACAATTCATTAGTTAAATCTTCCACTTTTATTCATATGCACAACCCAACATTGCAGCCCTGCTACCAACCACCATAAACACAAACACATCAAAAACAAAACCCATACCACATCATCATCCCTTTGATACCATTTACCACATCTCTGTTTCCCATCACAACTATATCATACACGCCAACCAACAACCCAGCCAACCACAGCCCCACTGCTCACCCATTCCACAACAACCTACGAAACACCCATTCACATAATTGAACCCCAACCAGCACCCAAAAATTCATTATTTCATTTAGATTAACTGAGGTGATCAAACAAGGGTTCCAGGTATTTATTTAATTATCCAACTTTACATGATTAACCAATTTCCACATTCTATGAAATTTCATCCACAAAACAATCCATAAAAATAGGGAAACATTTAATTTCACAAGAAAAGGACCCAAAGACTGTTATTTTCATTAGGCATAATCCTATTCAATTCACAACATAATCAAAAGATAAGCGATGATGGAAATAAAACAACAATAACAACAAAAAATTCCCCAAACCTTTTCTTTAACCAGTTATTATATTTATTTAATGTTTTAACCGTATCTCATGAAAACAAGAGGATACCCACCCCACATGATACAAAAAATAGATAGAGACTAAGGTAATATCCCTACCTAAACAGGTTTTGATGTCCTTCTACGAGAACAACCACCATGATGATTTCGATCACTCATCCCGACGACTACGTCCTGCCGTGGACGTTGCGGCACAACCGCACTAACAACCATGAGAGACTACATTAAGGTTTAAGGTGCCACTTTTCATTGCATGGAAAAGAGGAACAGTAAGAGGAGATCGAGGAAGGAATAAGAACGGGGTAGAACTTACCATTAAGATGACGTTCGTCGAAGAGCTTCATTCCCGTAAAATATTAGCAATCTACTTGGTAGGAAGCTGTGAAGAGGAAGTCGAAGAAGAGGGAAAGGAATGATTTTCATGACGTTCGGCTCGTCGATACGATCCTATATCCACTAACAGATCTATGATCGGAGTTCAGATGAAGAAGATAAGAGGAAGGCTTATGGGTCATTCGGGAGTGTCGCCGTGCGAATAAGAAGAGGGGTCCATAAATAACACGTGACCCTCTCTTATATAGGAAACTAAAATGTAAAATAGTACGTAGTATGTATTAATGAATACACAACATGACCGTACAACTGTTACGTTTTTTGACTGGTCAACACAAGACAGGTCACGCGGTTTTCATACATTTAATGATAATAATAACTTCAATTAATAACATGTGTTTTATTGACCTAAGACATGACTCATAAAAAGTTATTCATCATTGGTCTTAAAATGAACATCAACATTTCAGGTTTATGCTGCCACTAACAGTTCTTAAAAACGAGGTCGCATGAAGAAGTTATAGTGAAAACAGTGTTTTATCATCAAAATTAATGTTAACAATATTTTAGTATTATAATTATTTATTTATTTATTTATTTTTATAACTCCAAAATCAATCACGATTTGGACTCCCTTTCACGCTAGAATTCTTCACCAAATCTATTATTTATCATTTATTTCTCATTTAATTTTATTCCCACTATTACCTTATAATTCTTCCCTCTCTCCAATCTCATTTATTCTCTTCCACAATTCCCTTACTCCACCAAAAGTGGCGCCTTGCCTATACTCCATGCCCAAAACGCCCCATATTTTCATTCTCAATTCAATGTTATAAAATTAATAATAACACCCATCATTAATGTTTTAATTTAATCCCATTAAATTTGTTTATCATGGATATTCTCATATTAAATTAAAACCAATCCATTTAATTAAATTCAAATCATTTAATTTACTAAAAAAATTAAAACCATTTAATTTTGTTAGTTGCACCCTTTTATTCAAATGTTATTATCATTATTAAGTGATTATAATTATAATAAAACAATATTATTGTTATTAAAATAATAATAATTGCACAACTCCAAAAAAAATTAAACCCATTTAATTTCATTTACCAATAACACACATATTTGTGTCACCAATATCATTATTATTTAATACAATAGTAATAAATCCACTTTCAATTTCATCAACGGTTCACCATCATTATCATTAATAATTATTATTATTATTAACAACCATTATTATCTTATAATTACTCCCTATCTCCCATGATACTCACGCATCGTGTTTGACCACATCAAATTTTTACAAAGTAATGGACCGGAGAGGTCCAGGCCATTACATCAGATACCTCTCAAAACATTCTCGTCCTTGAGAATTAAAAACCAACCCATAAAAAGGGGAAAGGTCCGAACAACCACCCCACATGATACCTATCAGGGATCTCGTCATAACATGAATCCAAACACTATCCTAATTATATGAGTCAGAGAATTCCTTCCCCCATGTCGAGATATTATCTGCTTTACGTGGCACTGACTCGCCTGCACGGGTTTAATCGCATCCACATTAACATGTCTTGGTTAGGGATCAGGTCCTCCTCTCCCCACATGTTAGGACTCTTCACACACATTTAAAGGAAATAGGGTAACAACTTAGCATTATAGACTCATGAAAAATAAGGTCTAGGCCCAAAGCATGGGTGAGAATGAGTTTCGATAAAGGAGTGTGATGCTCTTGAATTTAAACAAAACATAAACGATAGAATTTAAGTAAAACCAAAAACATCTCTCTTGATCTCTGTCCTTGCTAGGGTTGCCTCTTTTGTTGCGTCCAACTGTCCGCATACCACTCCTCTATCTTTCTGTTTATGTCCACCTCCACGACCACATCCTGGTTGGGGTCCTTGAGGAACTCCATGTGGTTGGCCACCACCTGCTCCAGCTCTGCTTGGAGGTACTGGAGCCTGTAGCTGCTGGAAGGGTCAGGATGGGAACTAGTGCTAGGTCTGGGGCTGAACCTAGCCAGTCCCTCCATACTGAGTCTGAAAAGGGAAATGTCTGCCAAGATTCCCAATATTCCCACATGCAAAGAACTTCGGTCCCTAGCCCATATAAAATGGGCAGAAATCATGAGATTGGTATGGGACCTGCTGAAGTATTCTCCCTACTGGTCCAAACTTGGAAGGTCCTATTGTTGGGGATCTACTACTGACCGCCTCCTTCTAGGAAAAACTTGGGTGAATCCTCTCTCGTGGTGGACCTACTTGTGAGTGCATTCTCTCATTTATCTTTACCTTCTTTTGTACTTCCAGGTATGTCGGTAAGGTGAAAGGGGTCACCGTGCACCGAATAGAGGGTTGAAGTGACTATTCTAAATGTATAGCTCGGTAATACCCATTCGGAAAGAGATTTGGGGAAAATGGAGGAGATCCTTGAACTTGAACCCTAGTTCCCTCACTAACAAGCTTCCTTGTTGGAGAGAAAAAAAACTCCTGCCTCTTCCTGTCCTTCCTCGTTGAGGAAAGGAATTCCTCACAGAACTCCTTCTGGAAGTTGGCCAAAGAACTTTTGTCTCTTTCCCCTCCCCAAGGTAAAGAATCCACCATTGACACGCCGCTCCTCGTAGCTGGATTACTGCTATAGGAACCCAGTACTCTGAGGGAGCCATGATCAGCCCAAATGTAATCTTGAGTTCCTCTAACCAACTCCTTGATTCCATATCCGAAGTGATGCATTCAAACTTCTTCAAGCTCTGTCTCTAGAAAGCACGAAATGTGCGCTGCCACAAGTCATCTTCCTCCTCTCGGTCAATCCTCGCCTGATCGACCGTCAGAATCTGCTGGGCCTCGACTGCCTGAGTCACCCAAGAACAACGTCTAGGTGACATAGCTATATGGTAATCAAAGAATGCCTAAGCCCAAGCAGAAATGAAATTTTCTCGAGGTTTCATTTTATCATTTTATTTCGATTTCTTTCCCAGAACACCCAAATCAAGTAAAACACAAATCATGATGATGCATGTACCTTTCCTAGGGTCTCTACCCTGCAATCAATATAGTCTTACTTGGTCATTCAATAAGCTCAGAGTACTTACATCGGATAACGGGGGCCCTAAAATCCCATGTCCTAGCCAATCTTCCCTGGCCTATGTCATGCACCAAGATCAGCCAACACTGTTTCCCTACCATCCCATGCAATCCTTACTGTGCCTAACTCTATACTCCATCCTATCTCTAAACCTCCCTCCGATACCATTCTGTCATGACCCCTCCAACCAAAGATTCCCCTCCTGAGCTGGAAATGGTGAATGGGAGATAATGAACCCCGAGTCCCGCCTCCATTAGGCCTTGGAGTGGCGACTAGCACCAAGGGTATGTGTTTTCACAAATATGTGAGGCATTACCCTTTTTATTACTTAAGATCAGGAAATAGGATGAATCAAACACCAAAAGAAAAAGGAACAAGTAAATGAAAAAAACCCAAAACCAAACCCATATGCATGTTTTATACAATACTGAAACAAAATTACAAGTACAAGAAAATCTCCAAAGTATGATACCAAAAAAGAAAGAAAACAGTACAACCATAAATACTAAAACGCCCAACTAGAAAGGTCTCTCATGGTCTCTGAAGTCCTCCAGAAAACCTGAAAGTAAATTTAGGGTGAGCATACAAGTATACTCAGTAGGAATATCTAAAGCTCTCATGCACAGGTGGGGAGACATCCTAATGCCCCGTGAGAAAACAGAAGGAACCAAAGCCTAGAAAGGAATCTATCTACCCAACCATACAAGCCACACTCATCAAATATGAAAAGTCAATAGAGTGGTATAGTAATATTATCAAAGTATGGGTACCCCGCACTACCTTCCCACTGAATACTTCTCAAGACCTCATGCCTAACACTCTGATGGTTTCCCCTCTTCCTGAGCTAGTGTCGCAACCTGTCCATACGAAGCTTGAGCTAGTGCAGCGACCTAGCCATACGAAGCTCATAGTATCCTGTCGGCACTCAATCCTCTGCCATAACCACATCTCATCCCAAAGACACATTGGAACCACAAAACATCTCATCCTGAAGACACCTGGGAACATATCATATCCTAATCCTGAAGAATCTTGGGAAACATCTGTCGTAACCTGGCCGATGGATCTTGGGATATATAACCTGGAAGAGGGAGCACAAGGAATAACAGTAACCAGCCATCCTTTAGATGTTTGAGAATATGACCCCCCCCCCATCCTATGGGTGTTGAACACGTAGTTCTCAACATGGGTGTGGTGCGTAAAGAAACATAAAACGTACAGATTTATATAATTATATCAACCACTCAGCCCATCCTAAGGATTATACATAAAAGATCTAAGCACATGCCTCGGAACTTCTACCTCGAAAGTATGAACCCAATAAACAGCCCCAAAACCCATTAATCTTTTCATGTTTCAACATATTTAGTTTATCAGTTCTTTAACTACCGAGAAAATAACAACTCCCAAACCAGATCAATCGTTCGTAAAACATATCCCTTCCAACCACAAATAAAGATAGGGAAAACAAAAGAAACACAATACCATTTTCTTAATCAACCAATCAATTCCATTGATTTTCTGTATTTAATCAACCACCATGCCCCACAATTCATTCATTAACTCTTCCTCTTTTATTCATATGCACAACCCATCCCTGCAGCCCAGCTGCCAACCACCATAACCACAAACACATCAGAAACAAAACACATACCACATCATCATTCATTTGATACCATTTGCCATAGCTCTGCTGCCCATCATAACCATATCATACACGCCAACCCACAACCCATCCAACTGCATCCCCACTGCTCACCTATTCCACAACAACCCACGAAACACCCCTTCACATAATTAAACCCCAACTGACACCCAAAAATTCATTCTTTCATTTAGTTTAACTGGGGTGATCATACAAGGGTTCCAGGTATTCATTTAATCAGCCATATTTACATGATTAACCAATTTCCACATTCTATGAAATTTCATCCACAATACAATCCAGAAAAATAGGGAAACATTTAATTGCGCAAGAAAAGTCCCCCAACGACCGTGATTTTCAGAAGGCATAAGCCTATTCAATTCAAAACATAATTAAAGGATAAGAATTGATGGAAATAAAACAACAATAACAACAAAAATTTCCCCAAACCCATTATTTAACCTGTTATTATCTTTTTTTAATGTTTCAACCATATCTCACCAAAACAATAGGATACTCACCCTGCATGATACGCAAAAGAGAGATATATGAAGGTAATATCCCTACATGAACAGGTTTCGATGTCCTTCTGCGATAACAACCACTATGAGGATTTCGATCACTCCTCTCGACGACTACGTCCTGCCGTGGATGCTGAGGCACAACCGCACTAACAACCAAGAGAGACTTTATTAAGGATTAAGGTGACACTTGTCATAGCATGGCAAGGAGGAACAGAAAGAGGAGATCGAGGAAGGAATAAGAATGGGGTATAACGTACCATTAAGATGATGTTCGTCAAAGATCTTCATTCCCGTCAAATATCAGCAATCTCCTTGGTAGGAAACTGTGAAGAGGAAGTCAAAGAAGAGGGAAAGGAACAAGGTGCATGATGTTTTCCTCATCAACATGATCTCGCTGCCACTGACAGATCAACGATCGGAGTCCAGATGAAGAAGATAGTAGAAAGGCTTCTGGGTCATCCAGGAGCGTCGTCGTGCGGAGAAGAAGAGAGGTCTGTAAATAACACATGACCCTCTCTTATATAAGAAACGAAAAGGTAAAATGGTATGCAGTGTGTATTAATGAATACACGATGTGACCGTACAACTATTATGTTGTTTGACTGGTCAACACATGACACATCACATGGTTTTCATGCGTTTGATGATAATAATTACTTCAATCAATAATATGTGTTTTATTGACCGAAGAAATGATTCACAAAAAGATATTCATCATTGGTCTTAAAATGACTGTCATAATTTTAGGGTTACGGTGTCGCTGACGGTTCGTAAAACCAAGCTCGTACGATGAATTTATAGTGAAAACAGTATTTTATCATCAAAATTAATGTTAACAATATTTTATTATTATTATTATGAATTACTTATTTAATTATTTTTCTAACTCCAAAATCAATCACGATTTGGACTCCCTTTCACGCTAGTTTTCTTAACCAAATATCCTATTTATCATTTATTTCTCATTTAATTTTATTCCCACTATAACCTTATAATTCTTCCCTCTCTCCAATCTCATTTATTCTCTTCCACAATTCCCTCACTCCACCAAAAGTTGTGCCTTTCCTATACTCCATGCCCAACACGCCCCATCTTTTTTTTCTCAATTAAATGTTATAAAATTAATAATAACACCCATCATTAATGTTTTAATTTAATCCCATTAAATTATTTTACCATGGTTATTCTCATATTAAATTAAAACCATTATATTTAATTAAATTCAAATCATTTAATTTACTAACCAAAATTAAAACCATTTAATTTTGTTAGTTGCACACATTTTTTTCAAACTTTATTATCATTATGAAATAATTATAATTATAATAAGGCAATATTATTATTATTAAAATAATAATAATATCACAACTCCAAAAAAAATAATCCCATTTAATTTCATTTACCAATCACGCATATATTTGTGTCACCATTATCATTATTATTTAGTACAATAGTAATAAATACTCTTTCAATTTCATCAATGAGTCACCATCATTATCATTAATTATTATTATTATTATTGATTCCCATTATTATCTTATAATTACTCTCTCTCTCCCACAATACTCATGCGTCGTGTTTGACCACATCAAATTTTTACAAAGTAATGGGCCGGAGAGGTCCGGGCCATTACAAAAAACCCCCTGGTTTTAAAAATTCACACTTTCCAAATCTTGTCATTAAATTAAATAAAGATTTATATGGTTTAAAACAAGATCCAAGAGCTTGGTATGATGGACACCACACTTTTCTTATTTCTAAAGGTTTCAAAGAAGGTATTGTTGATCATACCCTTTATATAAAATAGATTTTCAAAGATGTTTTAGTAGTATAAATTTTGGTAGATGATATTATTTTTGGATCTTATAAAAATTATTTATATGTTTATTTTTCAAAGATGGCATAAAGATAATTCAAGATGAGTTTGATGGGGTAACTCAAATTATTTATTGGATTTTAAATATTTCAAAATAAAGACGTTATTGTTTTTATCAAAGTAAATATACTAATTTTCTTTTAAAAAACATAGATTCAAAAGAACTATGATTAGTGACACTCTAATGAGTACCACTTGTAATTCAGACCTTGATAAAGATGGTAAATCTATTGATTAAACCACTTACAGAGGAATGATTAGTAGTTTACTCTACTTAACCGCTAGTATGAAAGATATTATGTTTAGTGTGTGCATGTGTGCACCTTTTCAATCAAACCCAAAAGAATATCATTTAAATTATATCAAAATTACTTTTAAATACCTCAAATATTGAACCAATTTAAGACTATTCTATCCCATAGAACAACCATTTGATTTGGTGAGTTATTTAGATTCTGAATTTGGTGGTTGTATGTTAGAAAAAAAAGAGAACCTATGGCACATGTCAATTTTTGGTCAAGTATCTAGTTTCATGGTGCAGTAAGAAACAAAATTTTGTTTCATTATCCACTACCAAAGATGAATACATAGATACTGGTAGTTTTGTGCATAAATTTTGTGGATGAAACACTCTTTACTAGACTATAGATATCAATTCAGATATGTCCCTATAAATTGTAATAACCTAAGTGATGTTAATATTTTTAAGAATCATGTTTCGCAATCGAGGACAAATCACATTAATATAAGACATCAATTTTTGAGAGACAATTATCAAAAAGGTGATATAACTCTAGTGTTCATTGGAATTGAACATCATCTTTCTGACATTTTCACTAATCCATTAAACACTGAAAGAATGAACTACATCATACATGAGTTAGGAATTATCAATATATAATACCTTATGTTGTTATTCCTTTGATAATATTATGTGAAGTTGTCATACCGACACTGTAAAAGTCAAATATATAGTTTCATGCTGACACTGACAGTTTGAAGCTGACAATTTCATGCTAATATTGAAAACCATTTCACACTAATCATATTTCATGCCGACATAGTTTTCATGCTAACATAGTTGTCATGCTGACACCGATGCCTTGTCATGCCGACACAGTTAGTGTTATGAAAAATCGTTCATTCCAGAACCGACGCCTTTTCATGCCAACACCATTAGTGTTATGCCAAATCTATCATGCCGACACTGATGACTCATTGTTTTTATCTGTGTTATTATTTTTACCAAAATGAAGTTGTTTCATTTATTTTTTTGAACTCAGTTCACAATTTTACTATTTTAAAAGACCAAAATGATAGAAATTAGAGTCGATCCACTCAACTCCATTACCCTTACACTCACTCATCCATTGCTCTCTCTACCTCCCAAACATTCACCTTCCGATCTTCAAAATGAGCAATTGGAATGGCACATGTGAAGTGAGATCCTGAAGGTGGTTCAAGAAACAAGTCTCATGCATCTAAGAAACAGAAAGGGAAATCAAGAAAATATTTAGGACCACTGAATCCTACTCTAAAAAATTCTGTAGTGAATCCAGGAAAAGAGGTTATTGTAGAATGGTTATTGGAAACAATGTCTTTCTTGTTCAATTTTTTACAGGATCAGGGATGGATTCAGTTGTTCCCAGAAAATAAAAGACCTTTTTACCTAAATTTATTTCATGATTTTCACATGAATTTGGAGTTTTTTTCTATAAGGTAGTGATTTTTGCCGAATTGAGTCAATAGTGAAAGGAAAAAAGTATTTATTTTTCATCTAGATAGTGGGATGAATGTCTTAAGGTACCCCATGAGGGTGTGTTTGATGATTACCAGGGTAGTTCTCCACCTAAGATTTACCTTTTCTGCTTTGAGACATCTCTGAAAAAGATTACGGACAATGAAAAGAATAAGAGTCCCATTTCTACAAAGTTAGATGGGGATTAAAGAATATTGTTCAAGTTTATACAACATAAAATTTATCCCAGGAAATGTGACTATTCATCTCTAAATTATCTCGATGTCTATTTGATTTATCAACTATGAAAATGTAAAGGTAAATCTATGTAGAAACCTTTCTATGCACATAAATGAAATGATCAAGACTTCTTACAAAACCAATTCCCTATATTACCTATGTAGTATCTAGATTTATATTTGATTTATCAACTAATAAAAAGGATTAAGGTAAATTTATGTAGAAATATTTCTATGCACATAAATGAAATGATCAAGATCTCTTACAAAACCAATTCCCTATATTATCTAAGTTTAATATTATCCATGTTGAATGTGAAAGGTTTTGTTGGTGAAGGAGATGAAGTTGTTTATGAGTGCAGTTGGATCTTCCTAAGAAAAGAGATATGTAAAAGTATGAAGATCAATTAGAACCCATGGATAAAAGGATGGGTTGGGGATGAAGATAAGATTTATGATAAGTTCAATCCAGTGGACCATCCAACTTGGCATGGAATATGGTGGATCCCGGTCTAGGAAAATATGAGAATGTTTTTTACTCTTCATATGAGGACGAAGATCTTTCCACACCATTCAGATATCAAGGGTCATCTATCGATTATAGAAGTTATCCTGACACTATTGAATCTCACAAAGGTTTTGATTTTTGACCTCCAAGTCCACTACTTACTTTACCCTTAGATGAAACCACTATTCCAACTAATGGATATGAGGAGACAGAATTCACAGGTAGTGTAGAGAATGTTACCATGTTTGGTATCTCTGAAGATTAATCATAAGTAGAATAAGAATATGAGAGAGGAGAATAAGAATCTATCAATTGTTGTGGCAGTGGAAGCGGTAGTGAATAGGAATAAGGTAACTAAAATTCTGATAGAAATGAAAGTGAAGAGAATTTCTTTAGACATGATGATGATGGTGAAGGAAGTGGTAAAGGCCATGAAAGTTATGGTGACCATCATGGGGATGATCAAGGTGGATAAGTAGAGATGGTTAATTCTTTGGTTCAGATAGTTTTTGTATAACCTTCTGTAGTTTCTGTTTAAGAAAGAAGAGTAGCTACAACTCAAAGAGAAGTGGAAGCTCAGATGATCCCTTCACCTCAGTTAGTGTATGAAATAAGGAGACATAATTCTGAATATGAGAAACTAGTGAGGAGAGATCATATTGGTGAGGAGATTCAAGATAGAAGTGCTCAATTTGAGAGGTATCCTCATGAAAGGAGAGATCAAACTTAGGGGGATTATCAAGATGGAAGAGTGATACTTGACACTCTCACCCCTTTGGATGATGATATTTCTGAATAAGAAATGCATCTTGGATATGTAACACTTGTATTGGATTATAAAGACTCATATGATGAGGATTTTGTACTTTTTTCCAATGAATCAGTAGCTAAAACCCTTCCCAGTGAATATGTCACTAAAGAATATTTTCAATGGTTTAAGGATGAAATCTTTTCATCTATAAGTGTATCAATTCAATCTCAAATGGTCCATGATATTCAACAAGATATAATGTAAAACACTTAACTGAGTAATTAATTTCACTCTCTCAAATATTCAATTGAAGAGATGAAGCAGCTTTTGCAAGCTTCTCTTGTACAAGTTCAGGCAGTTGGTGTGAGTGATCCTAATGCAGTCAAAATTTTAGAAAGGGTCATAACTAAAATTCTACCCAACCTAATCACAACATCTGAAATGATTTTTACCGACACCACAAAGATAATAAAAGAAATTAGTGTTCTTGTCTATGAAATAAATAATTTGACTTCAGTATATATAGAATGTCTTGAGACTATTCTTAAAGATTTGAGGACTCAGACCACTACTCCTGCCGATCCTTCCACCTCTTGTTAGACATCTGAGTATTTGGACATTGAGGTAGTTAGACAAGTTGTTAAAGAAGATCTTTAAGCTCTACTTGGTGCTTCTATTTTTGAAATTATTTTTAAAATTGAGAAAAACATTGATAGTGTGCATCATATGTTAAGATTTTATACCAAGGAAGCATATTCCACTTAGGAATATCTTACAAAGATTATAAATTCGTATTTCTAAAATATTGACACTAAGAATCAGTTGATGAGTCACTTTAAGTTTTTGAAATAGAATTTGACACTGCCTCAAGTTACAAGAGCATTCAAAGAACAAGTCAAGAAATTTAATGACTTCACACCTATTCTTGACAAATTCATGGAGAATAAAGATGATTTTTAGAAACCTATGAAGTATGGTGGTGAAATAATTGAGGATTTAATCAATCTATTGAATACATACCTTCATGTGAAAAGTGAAGCAATTTTTGTGCCTTCTACTACATCTATTGAGCATTCTATATTAGTGCCTCTGCCTCAGATGATAGTTGCTCAGGCTTTCAGTCATATTCCACTAGTGATCCAAGAGCATATTTAACCTCACTTTTTTAATAACACAAGCCTATCCTTGCACCTTATGTTATAAAAGGAATAATCCAACATCCTCTAAAGATCCATTCAGACCCTCCTATTTCTCATACACCACCTACTACACCTTCAATTGATCCCTTCGAGAAAGGTAAGGAACCTCTTGATCCTAAAAAATTTTGTGGATAACTCTCTGATAGGTATGATTGGTTTTATTTTAAAATATTTCCCTAGAAATTTTTAATACATTTTACTTCTATTATTAATGGAATTCAGAGCTATTGTATTTCATCTAATTGTGTTCTATCTATTATTCTCTAATATATCTTATTCCATTTATAAATGTTTATTGGAATCAAAAGTGGGAGAATAGTTTTTGATACCCTTGAACTTTTTGATAATCCCAAAAGGGGGAGAATAGTTTGGAATTATCCTTATTTATTTTACCTTTGATATCAATCTTATTTATTTTATTTTCCTTACCTTTGATTACATATGGGGATAAAATACATTAGCCTTTGATACCATTATTTTTTGTTTCCTTTTGATACAATTTCTATTTATTTTACTTCTGAACATTATCTATATATTGAGATGATTCATCAATAATGGGAGATGATAAGTAGAATAATTATATTCCACATCAAATTCATGTACTTTATAATTCCATTATTTGTGAACATCAAAAAATGGGAGATTGTTGGCCCATAAGAGATTGTTGGCCAGCCTCTTTAGTATAAGTTGTTTTAATAATTAAAAAACATGTCAAATCCTATTAATCATGTCTAATAATTTCAATAATGTTTATTTAAGTCTCAATATGTGTAATTATGATTATCTAAAATCACATATAATTTTAACATATTCTGATAATATTTATGTCATAAAACGGTCCAAGCAGAAATATTTTCTACGTATGATGGACTAACACTGACAGAAGAGATGAGACACCGACAGTTCAACTGAGTCACCAATAGTGTAGAAGGACTCATCTATAGATGACTCACTGATAGTGAAATTGACACACCAACAGAATGACGGTCTCACCAATAGTTCAAATGAATCACCAATAGCTCAATTGTCTCCCCAACACAAGGACTTACTGATGCATCATTCTACCAATGCATGGTGCTACTGACACATGGTACTACCGATGCATGGTGATACCAACGCATGGTTCTACATACATAATGACTCACCATCAGTTAAAATGAGTCACTAATTCAATGATTCACTAACACATGGAAGGACCGACAGAATGACACACTGATGGAATGAGTCACCGACAGAAGGACATACCAACATAGGACTCAGCAATAGATTGTTTAAATTTCCTTTTATTTCATATTATTTCTAACAGTCACATTTTGAGAGTTTATGTGTGACTGATTAATTTAATATTTTTTTCATACATCTTTAATGAGGATATTAGAAGTATGAGGTACATTACCTACCTCAAACGTGCACATTGCCGGGCTGAAAGAATATAAAAATAAAAGGTACTCAAGATGAGATATATACAACAATAGCACAAAGTAGCACATGAAAGAGTTATACAAAGATTCTCTTAGACAGATTAGTAGAACCACACAAAAAAATACATAAAGGAAGAACACATGAGGAACTATTCATTCATACTTGTTGTAAACCAGAGAACTGGTGTCCATAAAAGTTCCAACATCTTTGCAGCATTCAACTGAACTAAAAAAGAAGAACATCTCATATTCCTAAAAGATAGAACATTGTGCTCTATGACACTCTATTTTAGTGTCTTCTTATAGAAGAGGAATCCATCTTCTACTCAGATACATCAAGGATTCCAGAGATGAACTGCATAACACACAAAGCCTTTTAAACCCTATCAAATATCTATTGCTCTATTGTGTACCTTTCCATTACATTTTCATGCAGTGTGTGCATATATCTATAAAATAAACACTATCTCCAGCACTGAACATAAGGATTCTAGATATCCTCAAACAACTTTCTTTTTGCAATTGTTTATCCCACATAGAACTATAGTAGAGGTTTTATGTGACCTGGTTGTATTTTGTTCCAACATAGAACTGCGGTAGAGGTTAAGTGACCTAGATAGTTATAAACTGTCGTGTAAACCCTAATTCAGGGTGTGTATCAAAACCTTTATCTATATATATATTTCTTGGTGCAAGGTGATCACCAAGTGGGGAGGAAAAATTCTAGGCTTCATACTAAACCTCTTGTTTTATATCTATTGGGTTTTCAAATTTAGTTTTCTCTGTTTTTACCTGTATTTCATAAAACTGAATTTCACTTTGATAGTTTGTCTTGGATAGTGTTTATAAATTTTTTGGTTTATTAGATTAGTTTCAAAAGTTGTATCAATATCTCATTTTTTTACAATTGATAAATAATCAATCTTATGAGAAATTATTTGAATAGTTAGACTATTATAAATTCACCACATTAATTAATTTTCCCATTGAGTTTTTAAATTGGGGGAATATTTTAAATAAACATTTTAATAGAAGATTTTATAAAAAATCAGTTCACCCCCCCCCCCTTTGAGTGTCCTTCTCCAACCAACACTTTTCTTAGTGCATATGGTATCTCAACACTCAAAGGGGGAACCGTAACTCTATATTATGTAGTCATTTTCATCAATGTGGTATTTCAAGAATTCATGAAATGTTGAACATAACTTCTTGTGGCTATGGAAGAAAGATCTTCAAAGAAGTACATTATATAGTTTTAATTTCTAGATAAACATGAACTCCACATTTTATGTGAGATTCCCAAACTAAACCTTGGGGTTTATCATCCTTAGAATACTTTTCATTCACTTACCATACGCTATAATGGTTTTCTTCATCAGTGATAATTCACCCCATCAATATCCCAAATGTTGGAGGGTCCAGATCAGGATAAGGTTGATCCCTAAACCATTTTAAGCCAGATAACTTTATGTTTCAAAATTATAAAGTTTTAATGAAACATTTAAGGGTCTAATATGCACCTAGATGACCTCTTCCCCATCATGTTCAATGAATGAGATTTTGGTATGACATTATGATGGAATAGTCTCCATTTTGAAATCCTCTATGGAAGCGAATAATGTCTCAAACTCTTATTGGCTTTGAAGGTATTTGATGAGTGCCTCTTAGAGTTCTTTTGAGAGATAGAGAGAATCCAAGATTGATATTTTCCCTAGAATAAATCGCTAACTATTTCAGAATGACATATTTTTGTGACATAGGTATGAGCTTCCAAAGGTGTCATTGGTCCCTATTATGTGGACCAAGGGTTGATGTTTCTGAGGTCTATGGTCATGGTAAATCAGTATAATTCAAGGTAAGATCCATTTGAAGTGGTGTAGGTAACACCAGCCTTTGACTTTATCTAGGATGATCAAACAATTGCACCCCCACCAGTCACTCATGTAAAATAACTTGGAAAGAAAGATTTCTAGAGGTATCTAGGGAATATACATGTTTCTTTTGGGATTTTTGAATTTCCCATCCATGAGTATGAACTGCGTATATGGATTTCACAGGGATATAACTAGAATATTGGGGTTTTCCATGCCCTCATTTTCCCATATATCCTTGGCTTCTACTTCCTCAGCCTCCAGCTCCCTGACCAGGTATAGAGAAATCCTTTTCAAATGTATATTCATCATTAGAAAAGGGATATGTTTAGGGAATTATATTAATTGAAAAACAATTAGATATTTATCTGATAAGGGTTATATTTTTTGAGGTGGTACCATTTATTTGGATGTTAAAGGAAATAAATTTCCTATAGTCAGAGATTATGTATGAGTTTGATATGACTTTTTCTCTTGTGAATTTTCTTATCTATGATGATTATGTCCACCTTGAGGAGTAATATTCAATTATGGCTCCCTAGTTTTAAGTATCATTATTGTTTTTTGAATCTCTTCTCTCAAGAAGGAAGGATATCATTAAAATTTCTTTAGAGTAATCTATTTATCCAAATTCTATCCATTCTTGCCCAAAATGTCTTTCTTATCACCCTATTATTCTGGTATGGTAATGGTTAAACTTTCCACTTATGTTGAATCCTTCCCCAATATCACTGGTCTATAAAAAACCATTATTTAGAGAATTTAATGTAACACAAAGCATCATGGATGGTGTATCCTATTCTACTATGGAAAGGGCAGTATTTAGGTCGGTCAGTTAGGTCAAACTCATTTGGGTTCCTGGGCTCTAATGGCATGAATAATTTATTTTCCATGGATGTATGAAAATATCTTGAAACCTAATCATTTCAAAGGTAATTCACTTTTTTCATCTATTCCTATAATCTCATGCAATCCTGATCTATTTTTTCATTCATTAAAGGATTATTTTTTTGTTCTTTCCACTTGATGGGAGGTGTTAGATGATTTAGGGACCTCCAAGGTGCTTGAAAAGGCACTACTACTAGTTTTATGTTAATAGCCACAATCTCAACCTTATTATGACCTCTTCCATGTGTAGTGGGTATTCAATGATATTTAGCCTATGTTCGTTGAATGTATTATTATAGGCATTATACCATCACTACAAACTCGTTGAATATACTTGATACATTTTTTATATCAAAGATTTTTTTCATATCACCCCAAATATTCTCATTACAAAGTTCTGAAAATTTACCTTGAGATAGAGGATACTGAGTGAATAGTTTAAACCTTTCTATCTGATAATTAAGTTATAAACCCACTCATTTTCATGTTTTTTATAATTTAGGAGGATGAGAATAAACATTTTTCTTAACATGTAGATTATATGATAAAGGAAATTATGATAAATATCTTCTTATCCCACGATGGACCATACTATACGACTGATATACCAAAATAAGGATTTCCTTACTAGATTATGTACAAAAAATCTATGTTTGTTCACTTTCTACTGATCTCAATATACCATCATCTTTCCACATTGGGAAATAATGTGCATGAGATTTTTTTATAGATCTCCCATACTGTCAATGTTTGAGAATATATGATTGAAAAAAATTGGTGGGGGAAAAGTTTTGTACAACCATTTAGGATGTGTCTTATTTTTAGGTTGTACTAGTATGAATCACTCTAACATAGATTCTATTCATGAATTCATGGATTTAATGGTGTTAAAAAATTCTAGAGGTACCACTGTCTAGAACACCACCCATCTAAAGGGATTGGGTGAGTCTTGATGAGGTGGCCCCATTTTCATATGCCTCTAATTCCCAATCTATTCCATAACTTAATGATAACCAATATGGTGGAGAGGTTGTCACCATAATAAATGAAAATTTTCATCATCGTTAACTTCCACATTTATCTAGACTAGTTTCCTAGATCTAGAGCTATCCTGATGATAAAATTCTACTCTTGTGTGAGGATTAGATATATCTTAATGTGTATTTGGATGGATGTTTGTCACAATATGAAGATGATAACTATTAGTAATATTTCCCATAAGTAGTTCCTCATTGAGTTTTTTGAGATTCTGTATCTCATTCTCATATTATTCTATTTGTTCCTCTATAGAGGGAATATTAGTTCCTATAGGTGGTGAGTGAGATGTAGCAACACATTTCCCTCTATCATCAGTAGAGTTCCACCAAGGAAGTGGAAATTCATTATTCAGAGGTTTTAGGTTCTATATCCTTCTCAGATTTCTCATTTGTCTATCCTTAGTTTGTGTATCAAATTTTTCTACTTCTAAAGGAATGCTTTCTACATTAAATCACTCTATGTTTATGTTTTAGTTCACATCATTTTTTAGATTGGTGGTGAAGATGCTCGCTGAGATGTATCGTGAAATGGTAGTTACCACCATCACTCTTCATATAATAGGGTGGTTATGTACTACTTGATCCTCCTTTTATGGTTGTATCAAGGTCATTTCTATGACCCCTAGTCACATTGATTTTTTAATTACAACCCTTTCAAGGTTTGACCGCCTTTTCCATCTGTTCCCCATATCTCGATTTTTTAATAGTGACCTTAAGGTATTTTTTGTTGTAATTTTTGAGTGGGCCCTAAATGAAAGAGGTTCATCTCATGGTTGGAGGAACATATGGGAAACCAAATTTATATATCTACCTATAACCTAGATAATATTAATTCCTTTTGGGATAATGATATTGATAAAAATATCATCCTTTTGGGTTAGGGGTTATTTAGGACCACTATTAGAACTTTTTTATCATTTTAGTGCAGATCTGAGGAATCTAATCAAGGATATTATAGATCAAAAAATAGAAATTGTGATATAAATTCCCCCATTCATATAGACTGGGGTTGATCTGGAACCTCCACTAATATCTCCAAGACCCTCTTGGGTCGTGATGAACCTAGTAGTGGAAATTGAGATAAAAATTCCCCAACCATATAGGATGGGGTTAGTTCATATAAACCATTGATATTAGCAAGATCATCTCAAGGTTTGATAACCATTGTGGTGGAGGTGGTGGAAATAATTCTCCCAGACCTGTGGTATGGTTTCAATCATGGATGAATATTATGGTAGATGCTATTGTGATACATTTGATTTGGAAAAATTGTACTTGTGTATGGGTCAGGTGTAATGACAACTTCTGTTGGGAATTACATATTATGGGAAGTTGTTGGGTTGTACAAAAATTTGGATTTCATGTTTTATAAGTGTTTCCATATAGTTGAGAGGCCCGTCTTAGAAGTATACTAGTGTCTCTCTCTCTCTCTCTATTCACAATTTATTTGCATCTTAAATGAAAATAAGTATCATTGTATTGACCAACTGGTCTCCATGTTACCTGATACCCTAATTTCTACTATCAATATAACATTATAGGATGTTGTATCATAAGATATTTGATATTATAGGGACATAGTTAAGTGAAATTCTCCGCACTTTCCTCATCCTCAGATATATGTGTTTGATGGGGCTATGTAAATCATTCGATAGAGAGTTGTTATGATACAAAGACAAATACCCCATTGGAATTTTTTTATACTCTTCCAATCATTGGTTTTGTGTAACAGAGAATGAATCCACATCCATCGTACAAAAAAAATATTTATGATATAGAGGTTACCCTCATATCCTTGATAATGGAGGTATCAATCCTTCAAATACTGATGAGTCACCCACTTTTTATAGTGTAATTAAAGAGTGAAATCCTTATCTAGATCACCTGGGATGTCATATTCAGGAGTCAGGATGGGAAAGAACATGGTTTATAGGTTTTTTCTAGATAAATTTCTCTATATATCTATTTAAGCCTCCTCTTCATCAGGGTTATATGTCTCACATGGTCAGACCACAAATATTTCTTCTCTAGGATGCCTAATGACTGTGTTGAAGTGATATTGATAGTTTATGGGGAACTACATATGGTTAACCCTAGTGTTTATAGAATATATATATATATATATGAAGGTGTATATAAAAGGGGGTATTTCTTAATCTGGAGAGATATTACCATGGGTAGGTTTTCCATAGAGGACATCAGGTGTAGAGTCCCTGTGATAAATCGTTGCACTACCACAAGGAGAAAAATTGAGGACATGGTCTACTTTTGTTTGAATTGAAGAGTTGATGGAACCTTGTGGTTTTTTAGATATACATCCTAAATCCTCAAGGATACCGACATTGAGAAGATCAATAATATGGTCCTCATTTTTCATTAGGGATGGAATATGACAACCTTCCTTTCACGGTTGAGAATGGTTATGATCCTTCTACATTATAGTCATCAAAATATGTTGATATTTCTTTGATGTTATAGGGATATGATTCTAATATAGGGAAGTATCTAGAGTATATTAGTGAGATTCTATATTGTCGATAGGGATATGATCCTGCTTGGGGGTGATTTCTGCAATATATCGGTCAATCATGGATGAATCTGGGGGGTATTAGACTAGTTCAAATATACATGCATCGTCAGAATATGTTTATGGAACTATATAATGGGAGAAGGGATATGAGTATCCTCCTGTATATCCTCTAAAATATGCTGATGTAGTCATTCATTTTTAGAAGTAGGGATATTATTTTAACTCCTGTAAGCAGCTATAATATTCAAGTAGCTTCCACAGTAAGGATATGATTATGTGATGAGGTTATTTCCATATTTTACTAATGATCCTCAATTATAGTGGGGGTATATTACTGGTCCTATGATTTTGGAGGATTTCACATAATTTATTCAATAGGAATGTGTGGATTTTCTATAGAATTCTCCAAATTAGGTTAGTGATCCCCAGTCAAAATGAGAATATAAGTCAGATCATGTGCCTCATCCTTTACTAGAATATGATGATAATATTCCAATATGGGAGAAATAATATGATATTTATATAGATAATCCATTTTTTATACTTATCATGGTGATATACTACTTTGGATGTTGGGATAGGGTTATGTATTTGTCCCTGTATCTACACCTATGTTGAAATATGCAGGCAGATCTCTTCTGATGTTTCCAGGATGTACTGACACTTCATTAAAGTGTGTGTAAGAATGTAAGTCTACACATCCTCAGTCTCTAAGATATAATTAAAGATTTATTTAATTGAAGATATGATATAATACCACTTATATCCTTGTTCCAATGAAAAATGTTGATGGGATTCATATATGGGGGAAGTTATATGTGCCTCCCCATGCTTAAAACATGAATATGCTTGTAAACTTGATCTAATTGAGTAGGGATATTAGCCTTCTTTTTGGCCACCACTAGAATATATTAAATTTATTTTCCCGTGGAAGCAAGGATATGATCCCACTCTTATCTATCCATATCATTCTACACCAGGAAAAACATCCTTATTACCCATGCACAAGTTTCCATTGTGATAATCTACTAGGAGGTTCCTTCAGTAGGAGACTGAGGGGAACTGGAGGGATAACACTGGTGATGGAAGTTAACATGATTCCTCCTAGGAATCTCCTAAAATAGTTTTAAGCCATAGTCAACTCTTTGTTCCACGTTACTAAGGTAAAAATGTATTATTTTTAAGGCTCTAGGGATAAGATTATGATGTGGTTGGTGGTGGTGACATGTGCCACCAATTTCATTGCATATTTCCTTCAATGAGAAGGACTTGATAGATTCATTATCTGGAGACCTCTATATTTTTTCGCAAGGGTTGGGATCATACCATGTTGGTGGTATTCTAGGACTATCATGTAATCTTAAGTTTTTGGGTGGGTGATGTTGTATTAAAACAAACAGAGGTTACTGTCATATCTAAAAATAAGAAATATTCACTTGTTGAGGACATGATCTCGAGTCAAGGGGGTATTTTTGAGAGTAGTTTCCATAGTAACACAGATAACAAGGAATAATTTCACTAATTAGTGCATCGTTTGTAGTTTGAAACAAGATTAATTAGCTATGTACGACTAACACAATTGTTCATTATTATTAACGGTTCAACCATTTTTCTTGTGTGGAATTTTCATGGTGAGAATAGTCTATTTCATGGGAAAAATATATATTATTGAATTATTTAACATAAGGAATTCCATTTTTTTCATATGAGACACACAATAAAATCTTCGATGCATGGAAAAATTTTCATGTTTAATATTTGAGAGATTACATTGTGTTTACCATTTTTGTTCCCATTGAAGGTGGAGTGAAATAATGGCTCAATGGGAACTAGTAAATCTATCCCTTTAACCTATACGAAGTATGACATAGTTAAAGGATTTCTGATCAGGTTATTATTTCCAAATTCACATTGACTAAACCATTTTTTCTTCCATTAAAAATTGTGGGCTGATGATTTATTTGGTAAGGTAGGGGTTTGAGTATAGTTGCACAATCATTCAGTTTAGGTTTTCCATTTTCATCTCTCATGGAAACTTCTAGTGGATCCCACATCTCCAATGAATCGTGGGCCTGATTTTCAAAGGCATGTGGTCACTTGGGGTTTCAAAATAAATAAAATTATGAACTCACAATGGTTAAGAGAATGGAAGGTTGGGCATATCACACTCTTTTGGGGGGAATTATTTCCTACCCAAGACTCTCTTATAGATTTAAGATATGTTTGTGAATCTATTATAAATACCGATATGGGATTGGTTACCCTAATAAAATGATTGGAAATTGAATCCTTCTACATGTAAAGGGGGTTATATTAATGATAGTAGTTTTATATATCATAGTTCATCCATCTGTTTCCTATTATTTCTTATAAATGGGTAGCTGCTTGTGTTTTGAAGCCATATAACCAGGAACTCTTGAGTTTATTATCATATAGGAAGAATACTGGTGTTTCTAGGATTTGATTTAACCTTTAAGGGTAATCCTACATATCATGTGATGACATGAATAAAAAACCTCATAGTTTTTTAAGTCCAATCCATGTAGTTTAATGTCATGAAAAAATGATGTATATGAGGGAACTTAGGCATATGGTATGGAGATAGAGACTTAGAAATAATCCTACATATATTTATTATAACATGAATCAACATCTTCATATTTTATTCTTACCAAAATCCATTTATGGGTATGGATAGATAATTATTACTCGTGAGTGTTATTTCCCAAGATTTTACCAGTATGGGAACACCAATAGGACCTATGCAAGGCAGATTCCCATATATGTAGGAATTTTGATTATTCCATTTAATGGGTCCACACACTAAGGTTTCCTTGATTAGGGGGGTGGGTTATGATTCTAGTGATATGATGGTTACAAATCCCAAATCTTAAGTGAGTAATTCTCTATGTGAGAAACAAGAGATAGAATTTAATAAGACTCACCATATATGGATACCAAACTTATGAACTAGGTGACTCTGATAGAGTGTTTGATATGGAACTAAAACCTTAGGAAAGAATCCTACGTACCCTACTTATAGTGGTAATATGAGTCCTTATAGTTCTATTATCTTCTTAACCCGTTGATGGATGCAGAATATGGATAGACTCATAAGAGAGTTTGGGTCCCATGAACTAGAGTAAATGGAATATTAATGGATTACACCAAATTTGATTCTCATGTATGAGCCCATTTCCTATCCGTTGATGGAAAATGAAGGATGGTAGACTCAATGTAGAGTTTGAGTCCCATGAGATAGATTTTTTGGGATATAGAGGGTATTACACCAATGTGGAGTCCCAATGAAAGATATTTAAACATTTACTCTATTAGATAGAGGGTGAGGACCATGAGTGTCATGAGGATCTCATAATCAGTGCATATCCCTAGTCCATTATACAAACATCCCTTATGAAGGGAAATTATAAACCAAATACTCATAGATTTGAGTTCACATGGTTTGAGGGAAGATGGTCAAGTATACTTATAGTAAAATCCTGAAATGTCAATGGAGTCTGCCTGATATATCCAATGGTGTCTTCTTGAAATTTCTAGGGGTATTCATGTGATTGAATTAAACATGTATGAGGGTTATCTCATAATAAAGCGGAAAGGTCTGTAAGAATTTTCATGAACTAGATGAAATGTCTGTAGGACATCACAAAATCTACCTGACATGTCTAGATAGCTTTGGATGACTTGGATGACTTATCTTGAGGCCATCACATGCTGAGGATGACATTTCTAAAGGACTTAATGTGAACCTGATGACATTTTATGAGGACATTACATGATATTCTTGAAATTTTTAGAGACCTTCATGTGACCTAGATGACATGTCTGGGGGACTTCTCATGATCTACCTAACATGTATAGAGGGAATCACGTAACTTGGATGACATGTCTAGATTACATCCCATGATCAAAATTACATGTCTGTATGACTTTATATGAACCTTCTAACATGACTAGAAGACTTTTTATGAACTTCTTAACATGTCAATAAGAATTATCATGACTTGGATGAAATTTAAAAAGGACTTATTTTGACTTGATAATACATTTGGAAGACTTCATCTGAACAATTCGACATGTATAGAAGACATAGTATGGACAAAAATACATGTTTAAAGGACATTTCATGATCTTCGTGACATGTTTATATGAATTTTTGTGAATTGGATGACATGTAAAAATGTCATCTCTAGATCAATGAACATATCATGTGAAGTACATGACCCACATGCATTAAAAATAATCATCTCCATATTCTCATGAAGCTTCTATCATTTTCTACCTTTATTGAATAAATGCACCAATGTTCATCAAATTCTAGCCTGTTGAGGCCTCACGTGACCAATTAAACATGTGTAAAATGTTGGATCGGAAATGTAGATGTATATGTATATTAAATGGAACAATACAAGAGGGGGGTGAATTGTATGTTTAAAACATTGTGTTTAAACACTTAAGAAGTTAGTTTAGATGATCTTAAACTAATACAAATACAAACACCCACAATTGTATTGAGTATAAAGGTATGATGTAATGTAATACTATTAGAAAAGTAAGATAATTGTATTCAAGATGAATACGATAATCAGAGTAAAACAAAAGTGAATGACTCTACCTTAAAGCATATAGAATCAATTGATACAATATGTAATAGTATGAATGCAATTAAAAAAATTAAAAATGTAAATGAGATAGAAAAGGAAACAAAACAATTTTCATTCTAATACAATTAGCAGCAGAAATGTAAAAGTATTACAATTATTTTGACCCAAAGAGAAGGGTTATCCTTTCACTTAGGATAACAGGTCTGTCTCAAAAACACCTTGGTAAGTCCTCGATACGATGATCGGTACGTCTGTCTGCCTATCCCTGACAGCACTCGATACGATGATCAGTACGTCTGCCTGCCTATCCCCAATAGTCCTCGATACGATGATCGGTACGTCTGTTGTCCTATCCCCGGCAGCCCTCGATTTTGTAGGTAATCAGCACCTCTATCTTTCAATCACTTTAGAGCCCTCGATACGATGATCGGACGCACAAAGAAAGAGATAAGTCACAATGTCTCTCTCTAGAACTTCATAGAAGCAGAATATCACGGTTGTTTCAAAGTCTCTTTTTTCAACTTCAAATGAACTCTTATTTATAGAACTTGGGTTCTAATGGTCATATTGCCTCCAACGGTCATATTTCTCTGAAAAACTAGGAGGGACCTGGACACCTCGCATTACAATGGTCATATTGAAACAGAATGCACAAAATCATTTTGATTAGTCAGTAACTAACTCCACGACATCATTTTGGTTAAAACACAAGATATATAGAGATGATAAACATGAGTAGGATTAATATGAATCAAGTGTTTTTGAATAAGTACCAAAACAATCATGTAATGAAGAGTATGAGTATTATAAGTGTTATTGTGTAATGTATTGTGATAATACAAAGTGAAATACAAATGTGAGTACAAATGAAAGAGTCAGTATGATACGATTGATAGAGAGCAGAAAATATAATCCATATGATCAGTAGACAGTATGATCAGCATGATCAGTACGATCAGCATGGTCAGTACGATCAGCATGGTCAGTACGATCAGCATGGTCAGTACGATCATCATGGTCAGTGCGATCAGCATGGTCAGTACGATCACCATGGTCAGTACGATCAGCATGGTCAGTACGATCACCATGGTCAGTACGATCAGCATGGTCAGTACGATCAGATAAACATGATAAAGGACATTTTTGATTTCCAAAACAAGATATAAAAGTAAAAATAGGACTTTTGACTCAACATAAAATCCCAATCATGATCCTTCCAACATTTCAAGATTCCTTTTTGTGATCAATGGAGTATCACATAGATTTTATAAATAGACCATGTATTCCCTTAAGTCATTCCATGGGTTTACCTAGTGAAAGATTCTTGAGATTTCATGGTTCTCTTCTATAATAAGTCATTTGTTATATCTTGCTCCCATGTGTGTGTTTTTGTGTTGATGGAGGGGGGATTTATATAAATCTCCCCCATATCTATATGAATTTTCACATTTCATAAATTGCATATATGGGATTGATTTGGTGTAGGGATTATTGCATCATGTGTTTTTTATGAACCTGTTATGGATAATCCATGACGTCATCTTCATTTCGTGTGATAAATAGTGACCATGGGATCACTCCATAATTTCTATGTTCATAAAACCAATATCTTTTTATAGAGATAATTCATAATAAACATGTCATGTGGAAGGAAATTTTCAAGATTTGGTCGACATGTCTGAGGGCCTTCACAAGATCAAAATAGCATGTCATAGGGCCTTCGCGTGATTAAGGAAGACTTGTCAGGGGGATTTCAAAATATTAATATGGATTGTCCATGGGACTTTGTGTTATTATTAAACTTATTTTTCAATGCATATAATCCATTCTCATGAAAAAAACATAATTTTTTTTCCATAATGGTACGGTCTTTTTTAGATTTTATTTTATATAGCCTATGGAATTCACCCATTGGTTTCCTATCAAGGTATCACATGATCAAACTTGGACCTCCTGATGAATTGTGAACATTTCCATGGATTTCCACTCCACTTTTCCATGAATATAAAGGGGAATGGAATGATGTTAAAAGTTTCATGTGATTTCATAAATGGGGTCACATGATCAAAGTAATATAAGGCCTTCACATGATTAAGGGGTCTTTTCCATGTCGTATGGGCTCAGGGTACATGGATGACATCCCAAGCCAAATGAATTCATTGTGTAACCAGGGGTTCAAGTAACACGTTTGGGAGCTTGTCAAGGAAACATTTATAAGGTTTCACATATTATGGTTGATATCCCATGTGACGGGAGAGGATTCACATGAAAATGGGTTCATGTCGAAGGCGTATGAAGATGCCCACACCCCAAATATCATTATCACATGACATTGTGAATTATTATATGCTAAAAACTCATTGAATGTATCCATCCATAAAAAATTGTGAGATACATGTCTATTGGTGTCAATAAACATGCAATATATTTCACTATAAAAATATATTTTGGGGGATGAGGATTGGGTTCATATAATTTTTCCATGGTTATCAACTAGAGGATGTGATGGATATTGAAAAAATTTAATATATTTAAACAATTATATATTATTCCATCATGAAAAAGGATTACACCATGATTTTCCATACAATATTAAATTTTTTAAATTAAATTACTGTCGTGTGTTATTGTAAAAATGTTACATCACAAATGGAGACAATGACATTGAAGTTGGACCATGGTAAGTTGTGTTGTAAAGTAATGAATGCGATATAATATAATTTTTATAAGTTTATCATGATATAAAATATGGAGATATAATTTTATTTAAGCCATAATTTTTAGAATACTTAGATTATTGAGATAATTTCACTATGATGTATTTTTTAAGCCATATTATTTTGAAATAGTTGTTTTAAATGAGATTAAAATTCCTCTCTAAAGAAAGAATATTTGTTATTTTAATAGGTTATTTTAAACACATATTTTTAAGAGTTGTAGGGGTAAAATATCACTATTATTTAGGAGGAAATAATACTTTCAAGATATGATGTTAGAATATTTTCTCTTCAATTATATAAATCGATTCTCAAATGGTGAAGAGAAATAGTTTTTTTACTAAAAAAATGGGTATTAAAGAGAGACCAATTCAAGAGAATGAAAATTCCATGTATCATTATTACATTAAATCAATGTAGATAATCATGTTTATGAGTTTAAATTATATTTATACACTAGTATAGGTGTAATACCATGTTTTATTTATAGATATAAATATTTTTCTATTATAAAAATTTTGAGTACTTGTTTAATGAGAGAGAAGTGAGTTATCATTCTTGTGATTAATTATATACATATAGGGATAGTTAATCCGCTCTATATTTAAAAAAAATAATCTCACTTTATTTAATTTTGGTAGACCAAAAAATCTTTGAGTGTATACTTCATATATGTATCCTAGTTAGGGTAAACAAAGTAAAATCACATGTGGCCCTTTGTGATTTATTTATTTCACTTTTGGTGAAGAAGAGAGATTAATTTTGAATAATTGTAAGACAAGATCATTGTAAGAGATATTTTTAATCAACATACCATGATTCTACCCTCCTTTTAATACAATCTTACATGTATTAACATAAGAAGTGGTATAAGGTGGGAATTTTTATTTTTATGGGTTTATCTCTCTTTGGTAGGTATGGAAGAGATGGTAAATCCCCAATGGATTTTTAAATTTCATGGAGAAAATTTCAGGCTATGAAAGAATCATATAGAGTACTTACATTGATCTTCAAGTCTAGACTTGAACATAACTATCTTTTATAGAATTATGGTTAATATAAAAAGGGAAGATTTATTTGGAAGATATAATAATAAATTGGATGTCAATTGAAAAAAAAATATACTTTTGGGATATATTTTTCCAATGGAATCTATATGAAGGTGATGTTGTGTAAATATCCAAATGACACATGTGAGAAGTTTCATAACATATATTAAGGTGGTAAAAAGTGAAAGAAATAAAAATTCAGGTGTTTTAGAATAAATATTATAACTTGAGGATTCACCCAAGTGAATCTATTTATCCATCTATTTTTTGGGTGAATATACTCATGGAGTACATGCATGTGGTTGGATAAAACCTTAATGATGTTAATTGTTTTATTGTATCGTAAAAATATTTTATCCTCGCTTCAATCCAAAGGTTTTGGGGATTTCATAAAATGATCCAAAGACAATTCCATTGGATAATTATTCAATGTATCTTTTTCATATATGATATGAACACTAATGGGTATGATCCTACAAAAAATAGAATTTTCAAGAAGTGGTGCTAAATGAAATAAATAATATCTTTATTTGGAATAATATAGAAAAAAACTAGTTGATTTCATGATGAAATTTCTTTCCTAAAATATAGATAGTTTAAAATGAATGTTCAAAGGAAATATCCAACTAACATGGTTTTGATATGAAATGTTTGGGAACCCTTATAAGAATTTTCCAAAGAAGTTATGATATAGTGAAAAAGATTATGCACCAACGAATAAATTATTACGAAATATTAGAGGAAAGATGAGAGGATAATTGTATTTTTCTAAGAAGAAAAAATCGATATCATAAGAAAATAATATATTGAAAAAATAGTGAAAATGATTTATGATTAAAAATAACGCAACAAATAAGTTCTTTTGGTGGTCATTGAAAATAAAAAAATTAGGAGTAAAGTGATGATGAATAAGCTAAATCCAAGGGTTTCTTTGAGATAAAATTGGATTTATAGTCTACTCATGAAGGAATATATGTTTGTAGATATAAAAATATGAAATCCAAAATTGTTGTAAATGATTCTAATCCCTATGCATAGTTGTGGAATGTGGAAAAAGATTAGCTGAAGGATGATATTAAAAAAATTAAATATTATTTTCTAAAAAAACGTAAATAAAGTTGTTAAGATATAGATCAAGGTAAAATAATAAGCTCAAATAATTTATGGTTTAACCAACATGGTTAAAATTGAGAAAAATAGATTGAGGAGATTAAAGTAGAAGTCATTGAGATGAGGTTAAAGCTTGAATATCAAGGAATAACAATTAATTAAATAATGACATCAAGAAGTTGTATTCAGTGGGTTTTTGAAAAGGTTTAATATATTTATAGAGATGTGATAAACAATTTGGATGGATTTATTATAAAATTAAAGTTCTTTTTATAGAGGTAAAAAATGTGTCGGTATTAATCATACAAAAATCATCTTGGTAGATTAAAATCCACATGTTCTTGATCCTAAGAGTAAAATTGATTTAATAGACCCAAAATACCTCTAGGAAAGTATTGAAAACAAATATAGATATATCTTCAATTACGTTTTATTTCTTTGGGAATATAGTTCATACAAAAAATTCTTGTTCCCTAGAAAATTGGTACATCAAATCATTAGTGAAGTGGAGATAGATATAAATAAATAAATATTATTTTTTTGTTTCAGATGGATACTATATTTTTTGTGAAGTGTATATAAACAAGGATAAGTATTTCTTATCAAATATGTGAAGGAGTTTTTTTGAGGTACATTTAATGTGTTAGTTCACATTAACTTAAAGAGTAACCATGCAATAAAAAAACATAAAATATGTTTACAATTTTTTAAATATGAATAAGATTCATGATATTCAGAGAAGGGACATGTATATAGAATACTAAAGGATGTAGAAAAACATTATTAGGTCAAGTAAAAAATGAAAAATTTGTTTTAGTAGAGGTAACATTGAAGGTAAATAACAAAGATAGATATTGGATTTTTGATAATAAATTCACTTATCATATAATGTGAAATAAGTGTCTTATCAAAGGAATCGTATATGATAAGTAATGAGTCATAAGGTTCATAAATAATAAATTATTTAAATCTATTATCTTCAATAAATACAAAATTGATGTCACAGAAATAAGAAAAATGAGTTTCTTGGTCTTTCAAATTATTTATCATGATTTACATAGTGAAATATATTTGTGTTTCTTAGGGAATGAAATAAATTTTTACAAGAATAATTTTACTAAAAATGGAAAGGATGGAGAAATAGTAATGTATGGAAATTTAATAAAAGGGAATACAGTCCTAATTAGTGGAGAATAAGATATGTGATATTTATCCAAAGAGTATTAGCATAAGTTGTGGCACAAATAACATGTCCATTTTAGCCAAAAATAGATGGAAGATATATTGAAACATAATGGGATACATAATATACCTATAATCAAATGTGATAGTACTCATTAATGTTATTTCTCGTAAAATATAATGATCATTCAAATTATATACAAGATGATCGATAAGAAGTTTATGTGGTTCTTAGAATTGGTGGATATTAAAGCTTATAGGATGATTTCACCAAATACTAATGATATAAAGAGGTTATATATACTCATAATTGATGATTAAAATATAATTGAATGTATTATAGTGACCACACATAAACATTAGGTGTTTAATTAAATAAAAATATATTTAATATTAGCACATAAGAATCTTGGGAAGAAAATATTGAAATTTTGAATGGATAAAAATGGAAAAGGGTTCACTAATATCTGAATTGAGTATTTTCTTATAAAGTATGGGATAAGTATTTTATAGTAATAATTATAGAATAAAATATATTATGTGAGCGTTCAAAATAGATAATCAATAACATGGTTTGAATAATCCCCATTGAAATGGACCTCATTAAACTTTTTTTGAAGGAAGAAGTTTTAACATTGGACTATATAAAAAAATTATTTTTGTTATGTTTGGACAATGATAAGACTCCATATGAGATATGGTATTAAAATAACCCAATATTTAATTAATTATTTATTCTAAAAAATAAATTTTTTATTATTAATAAATAAAAAATCAAATGGAAATTTGAATCTCATTGAGTTGAAGAAATTTATCCCAGAAACACATTACAAATAAATTCATAGAACTGATTTAAAAATTCGTTATAAAAATATTTAAAATCCAAGTATTCACTATTATAGAGAATGAGAATATTTTTCTAAAAACAATGATTATATTCTTGAATAAATATTTTATTAGTTGAGATGATCGTGGGGTGTAATAGGGGAAGTATTGATTTAGATATTGAAATTGATAATTAAAAGTATTTTTTTTTGTTTAGATAAAATAAATTCAAGAAATAAATTTAAGGGATAATGTAATCACTAAGAGAGTGTTACTCAATATTTGATCCATACATGAGAAAACTAGGATCCCCAGGTGGGAGAGTTAATAATAAAATCCATGTTGATAAAGATTATGATAAAATTATGATGATTATCATTTATATGGATGACATTATTTTTGGATGATTGAATAAATCTAAATTCAAGGATTTTATTTAATTCATGAAGAGTGACTCTAAAATTTTAATGGTTTGTGAGTTGATGTATTTTCTCAGTTTGTAGGGGATTAAAGAAGTCATACCACTTTTATTTATTAATCCTAATTTTCTAGATTTTTCATAAATTTTTTTCATTATATTATATCATGGATGTGAAAATATTGATCATTACTTGGATAATTTTTTAAAGATATGGAAATGGAAAAGAGTTTTACATGTCAAAGTATATAAAAATAATTATTATCCTATTATATTTAATATCTTTTAGATTATAAATTGTTTTTTGTTCTTATAAAGAATTATGGGGGGTCAATGTTGTCCCAAAGAAACCCAAAAGTTATCAATTGCAAGTATAATTATATATATTAAACGCATGATGTATTTAAAATTTATTTATAAAACTATATATCAATATAATTTCTTTAGATATACAAACATATATTAGGATGGTTGAACAGATTATAAAAAACAAATATTGGGTAGTGGATTATATCTTATAGATTTGTGTGTTTTGTAAAAAAAGAAAAAAAATAAGATTATATTTCATTTAGCACTGTGGGAAAAGTATAAATTTCATATAATCATAATTGTACACAATTCTTAAAGATAAATTAACAATTTGATGTTATTTTATTTGAAACGAATTCTCTCATTATAATCAAGTGTGATAACTCAAGTGCTATCAATCTAATAAAAAACTCATCATTTGAGGAAAAATCATATTAATATCAAATATCACTTAATTAAATAGAATATTAAGAAAGGTTTGGTAAAATGGTAGTGTTTTTTCTACTCAAAATAAAATTACATATATTATAATGTTGTAAATTTAAAAATATTGTTTTTAGAAACATTAATTGGATCTTGTAGTTCAATCATATTCATCCACATGAATGGTTTGGAGAAATAACAATTAGTTCCCTAAGGTAAATATCATGTCACGGTTATACTCAACATATGGTATCAACAAGTGGTTCCTTAAAGGGAACAATTTTATCTCACAAGTTTAATTAATGTGTTAATGTTTCTTCCTTATAGTCTTTATAGAAATTCTATTTAGTTTCATTGAAAAATTGGTAGATATATGTTTATGTATTCTTAATAAAGTGAAGTTATAATGAGGAATAAAAAATTTCTATAAAAATTAGACAAAGGAGAATAATATAAAGTGACTTGAAAATTAGGGAGAATTTTCTTTGAAATATTTAAGGGAGATTACTTTAATTATTGATCAGGGGAAGTTTTATGTTTTTTGAAGTGTATTACATTACAAAATCCACCATATATGATGTAAAAATGTTGTTTATTTCAATATGCAGCAGGTGGTGTCAAAAAATGATAATAGTAAATTATTTCATTGATATAATTTTTATTTAATTATTATTTTTCAAGATTATAATAAACCATGTGATATTATAGTTGGTGAAAACTGAATAATTTATTATATTTTATAGATATTATTGGTTGGAGTTAAAATATGGATTTTATAAAACATGTTAAAGTGTTAATTTTTTTTTCAACATGCCAAAAGGGGAAAATTGTTATTTAAAATACTTGGAGTATTTTCGTGTTGTATTTTTTTACAACAATCTTCTAAAATAATTAATAAATAATTGGTCCATAGCATGTTGTATTATTGTGAATCTTGTAGGATGTTGACATGATTTTTTCGAGAGAATAGAAAAACACCCAAAAATTCATATATTTTTACCCAATAAAAATAGTTGTATGGGGTTCTGAATTATTGTTTGAATATTGTGATATTATTTTTAGTCAGAGACAATAATGGTTGTTGGATTATATTAGTAAATTCCCAAAGTATATAGTATACCACAATATAAATGGAATAAAATGTGATTCTCCATATGAATCTAACTCTTGAAGACATTATTAATCCCTATGCATTATAGGAAAAAAATTATATCATAAAAGGATTCCATGAAATTTATGTTTGGTTATGGTGATATAGGTTTCATATAGTGAAGGTGATAAAAAATATTTCCATAAGTTCAGTAATGAAATAAAATCTATAGTATGAGTCTTATTTAGTCCATGATTTTTATTGGATTATACTTTTTGATGAAATAATATCATGTAATTTATTATTACTCTATAATCATGTCAAAATAATAGTTCTTAATAAGTTTTATTTTATTATCTAAAGAGTTCATATATGATATTTTAATGGGAAAATTTTTACTCATGTTTTAAAGAAATTTTTGGATAAATTTTATTCATATTCATGATGAGAAAATAATACTTCCATGAAGTGAATGTTTTATATTTTCTCTTTAATAATGGAAATAACTTATCACTTTGACAATAGAATTAGGTTTGTGTGCTAATATAATAAAGATATCAGAGATATATTAATTTTAGAGTGAGGGAGTGCAAGGAATTGTACTTGTTGGAAATGAAATAAGATCATCATTTTGATAAAGATATATATTATTCACATATTGATAGAGGTATAATATCTAGTTTTGGTATATATAAATGAACATGTTTTCTTGAGATAGTATATAGTTATTCATGATTAATATAACAATGAGTTATCATTTTTTTATTAATGGTAAACCTACAGGGAAGGTGTTTCAATAAAGAATCATTTATTTTACACATATTGTTACATGTTTTTTAAACATAAATAACTATTAATATAACATAAGGATCATGAAGGCCTAGTTTCTTTGGAAGAATAGGTTCTCAATATATATAAAAGAAAGAATAACATTGAATCCTTATTTTATTCTCCATAGTGAAATCCAAAAATAAATATTAGATCATAAATATATATATAGGATAGCCTAGGGAATACATGAATGATAGCGGTGAGCTAAAATTCCTTTTATGATAATAAACATGATAAGGAAGCATAACATGGGAGTCAAATGTGTAAGATGATATCATAAAAGAGAAGTCACATGATTAATAACATAGAAAAACAAGGTAAATAACATAGTACCATAAGATCATGGATTCATAGAAAAGTGGAAATGAAATAAAACATGAAATAAACATAATTCAATGTTATCTTCTCTGACAACATCACATTGTGGATAGAGTCCCATAATGGGTTAGGTTCACTCCATAATCCCATACATGATGTATTGCGAGACTAAAACATTACCCAATGCATGTTAGAGATATATAATTCTAGTCCCACCCATAAAATTCAATTAATGTACATGTATATGTGTTATAAATATGGATACCAATCATAAGGAATAAAAATAATAATCACCCATGGAAAGAAACAGATTTCATAATCTTATCTCATAGCATAATCAAAGACATTCCTCAATGAAGGAATTTGAGAGATGTTTATAATGATTGTATTTACCCATAAATGTAAGGGATAATAAACTAGGTATAAATGTGAAAGAAATATATAAAAAATTATAGGTATCACATAACCTTAAAGACAGATAAACCGAGTTAGATAGAGAATGGTTATAACCTCAAAAAGGTGGGTTAAAAAGATCCCTTACCACTTTAGTATATTTTTAATTGTAATCCACATTAAATAATAACATAAAAAGAAACATTAAATATTATTAATATAAGGATATTCGGGATATAACATCTAAATGGGGTAGTATATACACTTCAAAAAATAATATAGTCCCATACCACAACATATGTCTTAAATAAGGCAAATTGAGACAAAACTCCATTACCACTTTTGTAACTTTTGAATTGTAATAAACATTGGAGATTAATATAAAATTAAATAACTAATATAATTAATATAATTATATTATTGATATAACATGTCAATGTTTAAATATATACATCTCATAAAATAATACAGGTGAACAACATAGCATATGTCTCAAAGAAAGCAAATTGGAACAAAAATCCCTTACCTTGAGCCCGAATCATCACGTGTGTTCCCTATATTCATGAATAATAAATTTATCTTAATTATTTAATTTATTAAGATCATTTTTTTTATTTTTTTTATGACCTTTATTTTATTTTTTACCATGTAATATTCAATTACTTAACTAATTAATTTCAAGTCATGCGTGCTGATGATGTTCGGCTCATATGAGCACAATCACTTTGGTAAGTTGAATAATGTTAAAGGTATTACTATTTAATCATAAATAGAATTTTAATAATAAAATAATTATAATTTTCATACAAAAATTATACTTTTAAAACCAATAAAGAATTATTTTTATGAAAAATTAACTACGTTACAATCATAGAGACGGTTGGTCGTTTGTACACATGAGTAATGATTCCATTTTTCAACGATCATGATGGAAACAATGTAAGTGGTTTTTAACATTAAAATATTTTAATTATATAATAAATATAATATTATTTCATTAAATATCATTACATATACCATCCATGTGATTTGGTAATAAAAATGAATCACATCACTTCATGAGGCTGTAGTCCACCGTACAAACAAACGACATTGTCATTTATTAAATAGAGGGTAAGGTAGAAAATATGTGATATATTTATTTTAAATAATTATTAATATTTAATTAATGTCATATATAAACATAAAATTAATCCATATTACCATCCATTTAAATAATAAGGGAAAAATGAATCACGTCATTTCGTGAGGTGATATCCCTCCATACGCACGAGCGACGTTATTGTATTCCCTATGGAATGGAAAGTAAGATGGTGTATGAGATATTATAATTAAATTTATATAAATATATCGTAAATAAATTAAATAAAAATTATATACATCATTATATCCAACTATGATAATTTGTGATGGAAAACGAATTACGTCGGTTCCCAGGGCGGTAGTCCGTTGTACACGCGATCAACAGTTTTGTTTCCCATTTAAGGGAGAAAGAGATAGTTTTAGGTCGTGTAATTAAAATAAAAAAAGATTAGTATATTTAATATAATGATGATATTATATCATCAGGTCTTAATAAAATTTATGGATATGTAATAACATACAATATAAAACACTCGGTTAATTATGTTACCTCTTCTTCAGACAACTTCTTTAGGTTTGCAACAAAACAATTTCTAGTTGGATTTATGATCAAAAAGAGGATTATATGAGATGGTAGGTAAGTAAAGAAGTTATTTTGGAATTTATTTTAAAATCCAATGTGGGTTTTTATGTGTAAATTATAGTGGATATAGAGTTTCCTTTTATAATTTGGGGATAGAAAAAATTTGTAATTTTTAAAAAGATAGAATCACACCAACATTTTTGTCAATATATAATGCTCCAAAATGAACCACATTACATAATATTTAACTTATAAATATGATAATAAAATATGAATTTTATAAAAAAAACATTTTTAACCATTATCTTTTTCATTTAACCCCTCGGTAAAACCATTTTTATGTCAACAACAAAACTATTTTTAATATTTTCACTATTCATTATGATCTAAATATAATTTGAACTTATTAGATAATATAAATTATTATAATTAGAATTATGGAATCCATTTTTCCAAATTTAACTCATAGTAGTGGATGAATTTATTTAAAATTAAACTCATATACTTATCGAAAAAACAACTACCCAAAAGAAAATTGTTCCGAATATTTAAAAGTTTTTATATAAAAAATCAATATGAAATTAATTAAAATGGACTAATTTGGATTAATTAATATAGAATTTAAATAATATTACTTTAAAAAAACATTAAAATAAAATGGTTCTTGTAAATTCTTTAAATGAAAAGGTTTTTTTCAATAAAAATTAGTATTTTACACTATTCATCAAAAAATGGAACCTTTCAGAAAAATCTCAAAAATTTACCCTAAGATAATTTTGATATTATGATTTCAAAAATATTTATAATTTTTTAAAATAAATTTTATAAAATTGGTAAATAGTTAATATATTATTTTCACACATAATAAAGTAAAAATCATTTTTTAAGGAAGCATTTTTTTTTTAGTAAAATGACTTTGCATAAAATTAAGTAATTAGTTAATAATAATTAATAAATAAAATTTTATTGCGTAGTACCATTATATAAATTTTATAAATTACTTAATCTTATTCAAGCCTTCAAACTTAACAACTAGGTAATAAGAGTCTTATTTCAATAATAATGTTAATTGTATCTCACGGTTCATTAAAACTTGGTGTTTCATGTTGTAAAAATATCAAAGAAATTGAATTTATTTTAAAAAATCATAAATTATCGATGTGTTTAATTTTATTATAATATTTTAATTGTGTTTCATATAATATATAAAACATAATTTTATTTTTTAAAATAAATTTGTGGCATTACACTCTACCCCTCTTAAATAAATTGTGTCCTCGCAATTTAAACTTTATATATATAATCATGGGTTTGAAATTTTAAAATACTTATATTGTTACCCAAATACATAAAAGGGTTAATAAAAATATTATTGATAATAGAGAAATATAAGTATGAAGGTCATCTAGAATAACATTAACTAGGTTTCCAAATAGGAGAATATTTGTAGAAATTGAATATGTTGACATGGATGAAATACATAAATAATTATAGAGAGTGATATAAATTGATTATCATACGGAATTGAACGATCAATAGAATGTTAAGGACCTAAATACTATAAATTTGGGATGAATTAAATTAATATTGATTCCTTTGATTTGAATGTAATAGGATAATATATTTTTTTTCAAGATATGTTTCCTATAGTTAAGGAATTTTTTTACAATACAGACTAAATACATAAGAAAATATGCTAACTTAAAAAGTAGAATTTTATCAATTTCCACCACAATATAATATTTTTATCCAAATGATGAGTATTCAAGATTAAATTTGTTCATTGAGACACTAAAATTAACTTTTAAGTAATCACATAGTACCCAAAATAATAACAATCTATTCCTATTATCTTTACTAAAACAAAATTATTTAGAACAAGATATCAAATATAATACAAAAATCTACAATACCTTAATAATAACTCTCTAATTTCAACTTAATCCATTACACAAGTGTTTATCTTTAAAACCCTTCTTTTTTACATCTCCAAAAATGTAATATCTTTCCTCCCAAACAATAAATTACATCAAACTAAAAGGTTATGTATATATAAACCCAATAAAATGTTTCCCAAAAAAACATTAATCACCTAAAAATCATTAAAATTAAAAAAACAATCCTATATTATGCTTCCAAAAAGAAAATTAATATTTATCCACCAAAATATTTATATGAAAAAAAATCATACATACCAGTACATCATATGGGACGACGGTAGTCACTCCACCATTATTAGTATTTGGTTTTGGGTGAAATCTTCACAACCTTACTGAAAGTGATGGGTTGTTTCCTGATATGTGAGTTTCCCTTTTTCTAAAACTATGGAAAAAATATGTGATAATAATATTCACAATTCACCATGATTATATTACATTCTCAATAATATGTTAAAAAAATTCAAAAATACATTATTCATCAAATAAATTTTTTTAACCATGAATGCTTTCAATACAAAGAATTTTTTTCTTCAATATCAACTGATTTTAATTGACTATAATTACCTAAAAAAGAACATCTATAAGATTATATTTCCCTCAATTATTATTTTATATAGAGTATAACCTTATCCATAAATAACCTTTCTAGGTTATTAGTGTCATTCAACAAATTCTTGAAAATTCTCGAAGAAAAAATATTAAAAAACAATCCTTAGAAGTTTCATGATTCTTTTAACCATAATACCATTGATAAAAAAATAATCCAACACCAATATTGAGTTCCAACACCTAAAAACTTCAATAAATACACTTAAATGATTTTCATAACATATTCCCTTAATAATTAATCTTATGATTTGGGTATTTAACCAGATAAGACCAATTTCCCCACATTTTCATCATTGATTTTTCAGTGGTTCCTTAGTATTAAATTTATTTCCTTGCATCTTGTTAACCTAACTCTTCATTTATCTTCAGCAATTAACTGCTTTATTCCCTCATTTTCAACTCTTAAAGCAGTATTCAGTACATTGAAGTCCTTTTTCATAGTGCATCTTACCACATTTTTTACACATAAAAAATGGGATCTTATTTTATTTTTCATATTCTGCACATTAACTCCCTTGGACACCAACTTTAACTTTTTTTGATCCATTTTTAAATTAGACTATATTCTAGTTTTTTATCATAATTTGATATATATCATTTGTAATGATCATATGATGTCTAAATATCTGTCCTATTAGGTTATGCATCTATTTATATAAATCCTTAAATTTTCTATCACATTGGTTTTTAACATTATTTATCATATTTCTCACTATTAACTAAAAATATTTTAAGATTCAAGATTATAATTCATTAACATACCAAAGGGAAACTTATAAACCTAGAAGTAATAACTTATATATGATAATTGTGTCATGACTTATGGGCCTATTGGTTTTAATCAATATTATCCATGGTAATTGTTTCTAATACATTTTATAACCTAAAAATTCATTCAAGTCCTTCAAAATGGTTTTTAAAGAGTTTTTGAATTTCTAAAGAATATTCCCTAGGAGTTTCAAACCAGGTTCACAAAAAAGATCATTATCATGTGTCAGGTAATGCTCAAGTCAAGACTGATGTACCTTTTTAGAGTTGTTACCAATAATTTTATCTATTCCAGAACCACATCTACTTGTAGTATCCATACAGGAATATAATTTTATAGAAATAACTCACTCAATACATCACTAATATTACAGGATGCTTTGACATAGATTGTTGTATCCTTATACTTAACCTTATACATGTCCTTAAATTTTTCACTAAGGTGTTCTTTTCCTAGTTATAAATAGTTAACTAGAAATTTCCTCTAATACCAAATATAATGACATTTTTCTTTTACATATATTATTACATGAAATCTAAACATAAATATCTATTAATAAAACTAAAGGATCGTAAAGTCCTAGTTTCTTCGGAAGACTATGTTCGTAATATGTAAAAAACATGGAATCCTTATTTTGTTCTCCATAGTGATCTATTTTAATTCATTAAATATCCTATATCTTCATAGTATAAACTGTGGAATACATGAAATAAAGTGGTGAAATAAAATCCTACTACGGGAATAAACATGACAAATAAGAATAATAGATGAGTTAAAGGTATAACTTGATATCATAAAATAGAAGGTACATGAGTAATCACATCTAAACATAATGTAAATTAAATGGTATCAGAAGATTATGGAATCATAGTAAATGTAGAGACGACATAAAATATTACATAAACATAAGTCAGGATAATTTCAAAGACAACATCACATCGTAGACAAAGTTCCATAATAGATTAGGTTCACTCCCCAATCGCATATATGACGTCTCATGAGACTAAAACATTACCCAATTCATTGGAATGATATATAATTATGTTCCCACCCATCACATTAATTTCATGTACATTAATATTTGATCCACATATGTATATCAATCATATGTATTAAACATAATAATTACCCATGTAAAGAAATGGGTAGAAAAATCTTCTATCATAACATAATCAAAAGAGATTACTTAAAGAACACATTTAAGAGATAGTTACAAGGAATGCATTAACCTGTAAAAGTAAGCTAGAATAAGCTAAATATACATGTGAGATAAATATATACAAAATCTAGAATCATTCCATAAAATTAAAGATATAAAAAGTGGGTTAGGGAGAGAATGTCCATAAGTGAATGAAAATAGTTGTTTAGTAATATCCCTTACAACTTTGGTAACTTTTGAATAGTAATACCCATTAAAGAATATCGTAAAATGAAACTTTGAATATCATTAATATAAGGATATTGATTATATACCATTCCAAGGGTCAGTATATACACCTCATAAAATAATCTAGGTTCATATCATAACATGCATCTCAAAGACAGAAAATCGAGACAAAACTACCTTACCACTTTAGTAAATTTGGAATCATAATACCTAATAAATAATAGAATCAAATATAAATTTAAATATCCTGTATAGGATAAGATATGTGAAATAACTTTTAAAATGGATTTTATATACACCTCATAAAATAATAAAGGTTTATAACATAACATATGTCTCAAAGAAGACAAATTGAGAAAGAAATCCATTACCTCAAGCCTGAATCGTCACACGAGTTCATTATTTTACTCAATAATAAAATTATGTTAATTATTTTCTTCATTAATAACCTCTTTTATGTTTATAATTCCTTTTATTTTTATTTTTTACCATGTTATATTCAATTACTTAACCAATAAAGTTCAAGTCTGACGTTTTGATGATGTTCGACTCATATGACCAAAATCACTTTGGTAAGTCAAATAAACTCTAAGGGGTTATTATTAAATCATCAACATAATGGTAATAATGAAATAATAATAATTTTTATAAGTAAATTTTGATTTTAAAACCAACCATTAAATATGGTTAAGAAAAATGAACTATGTTACAATTATGGAGACAGTAGGTCATACATACGAATAAGTAACATTCTTATTTTTTGACGATCATGATAGAAAAAAATTTAGTTTTATTTAATATTTAAATTATTATAATTATATCATAAATATAATTTTATTTCATTAAATACACTAAATGTATAATCCCTATGATTTGTTAATAAAAATGAATCACATTGCTTCACGAGGTGGAAGTCCATCATACACAAGAATGATATTATCATTTATTCAATGAATTATAAGGTAAGAAAGAATATTATATATTTATTTTTAAAAGTTAATAATATGTCATTAATATTATATATAAATATAAAATTAATCCTTATTACCTTCCTTATAAAGATTAAGTAAAGAATGAATCACATCTCTTTATGAGGCGGAAGTTCATCCTACACATGAGCGACATTATTGTATTTCCTATAAAATGGAAAGTAAAAAAGTGTATGTGATATTATCGGGTACTGAGATTTATGGTGACGGGTACCTGATGGCTAAAATATAGGAAGGATTTGATTAGTTAGTCCACTTTTTATCCATTTTCTCCTAGTTCGGTGGTGAATGGGACTCAACATACATGGTAGTGGGTGCATTGGGTACTAGGTATAATTATCCATATATTTAATACATGTTTATTAAATCATTTTTAAGATAAACAATAAAAAAATGATATAATATATAATATAAAGTTTTAGTGTCAAGGGAAAATTAATTCCATACAACATGAAAATATATAAAATATAAGACATTATTTAATAACTTATGAATACTCCTCCTATTAAATTTTATATTATCCTTAGTACATATAATCACCTGAGCATATACATCAAGAAAATGGTGAGTTAAAATCCTATTAGGGGGAGGAATAATAGGAAAGTAGCATTATACATGGATCAAAATAGTACATGGGTGAGTAAATTGTTTGAAGAGACATAGAATTTTGAAGTCGAATTATAATGAAACATCATAATATTTTTGTTAAATCCCACATAGAAATTGTTAACCAAGCTAACATCATGTTTAATAAAATCATAAGTGTATAAATAATCACTTCATAAATTGTGAACAAATACAGAATCATGTGAATAAATAATAAACATAATATTAAGAGATATATCACATTACTAAATGCAGTATGGGGATATATAATTTTTGGGCTAATAATTATATTATAATATGCTCATAATCATGAATTCCATATATAAAGGAATCATTTATCAGTCTTGAACCTGAAATAAACCCATGATAAAATAATAGGTTCCATAATTTCATCCTAATTCATTAATAATTGAATAAAACAAAATGGTTCCCCAAAATGAAAATGAATAATATCATTTTAGTTATTAAATGGTTCCATTAATAAGGATAGGATAATTGTTCTCTAAAAGGATAGAAGAAACATTATAATAATCATGAAGTGACATTGTGAATAAACACTTTATTCATAATCGTGATGGTTTCATAGAAATAATTTCAAATAATTGAGAATTTTTATATCAATAAAATAGGAAAATCAAGGGTTGGATATAAAAAAATTAAAATTTATTTTAAAGGTGTTATAAAAAAAGTTATATTCAAGAGGATATATTCAAAGTAAAGAATCATGTTCAAGATTCCTCTTATATTAGGTATAAATTTATTTTTTCACCTTTACACCTCTTGTATAATAAATTATGTTTATTAAAACATTAATAAAGAACTAATTGTATTCTATTTTTTAATTCTTGATGAATTATAATAATTTTTATATAATTATTATTGTTTACTTTGAAGAGAGTGTGGTTTGAAGAAATCTTTTACTTTGAATTATCTGTTTTGTTCTGATTTCCTAACATTTATTAAATTTAATTTATAAATTAGTAAATTACTAATAGCAGATTTAAAATACATAAAATTATATATTTATATATTGAATATAATGCTAACCATCCTTGAAGGTAGTGATGAGTTAATAGTTAAGAATTTTCTCATAGGCGGTTAACTAAACATTGAACAGACATAATCAAAAGAGAAGGCGAGAGATGTATAATATATATATATTTTTTTTAAATAAAATTTTTATAGTAGATGAATATCATTATTTACATGTTAATATACTAATTAAATGACTTTGGAATATTTTTCATATAGTTTAGTCAAAAAATAATAATTATTGAAGGATAAAAGTGACTTGAACATAGAGGAATATGTTTCCTTGTTTATGAATTCACTCAATTTATAATACCTTAAATAATTTAAGTATTTCTATTTATTACTCTAGAAAATCCCTAAGGATCTAGGGGTCTTTGTAGAGTGGAATTGGGTAGATCTTGGGATTTTAGTAGGGAATGCAAAGTGATTTTCCAAATAATAAATATGAGGTATTTCTACTTGAGGGGAGGGGTATTTTTTAGATCAAAATATTGAAAAATTTATAATTTACAAAATAATTTTGGATTTAGTACCCAAGAACCAAATAATTTTTACTTTTTATTACATGAATAAACTAAGAGCATAATATTAAATGAATATATTATCACCTGATGATATTTTATCTGCATGAAATTAATGTGATAACGTCTTCAGGGTATTTTCACATTTAAATGGTATAGAAACTCTTAGCTATTATAAAATACTTTAAGTTCCATGATATATTTACAATATACATGTCATATGATTAGGTAACATTCTATGATGGGAAACCTTGTATGTTTTTTCTATTAGTAGTTTCATTCTCATAAGTGGATGAGGATTTATCTCACGATGTTCAAACATTGTAATCTATAAGAGAATAGGTTAGGAGAAGAGGCCCTCTAGTAGGAATTCTGCATGGTTACTTGTCATTGGATATTATTATATTCCAACATGTATAATGATATTTTCAATTGATATCATTATTAATTCATATAATGAGTCGTATTCTTTTATGTATTTCCCAAAACTGTGATAATCTCTCCTCATAGTGAAGTAGGGAGAATTTGTTAAATCTCACATGATATTGTGTAACGTCTAGTCCAGGATGACCACTAATCTAGTTGTCAGACCGATGGGTCTCATGGTCTCAAAACGCCTCACCATACACCAGAGGCTTCTGACATGCAGTGATGGTCAAAGGAGGTGATGGTGAGGAGACAATATCCTCATGATTTGAGTAGTAAAACATTATATATAAAAATAGCTAAAAAACAAAAGCAGAAGCAGTAATAAATGAAATACAAAGAATAATAATAATTATAGTTGAATAAAAATGGCCAACACCAATGTACAACATTGCATGAATGTATATATTATAATACATAACTAAAACAGTCGACACAAGATACAAGGTAGTACATGAATAAAAGAAAGAAATAAAATTCCCTCAGGGTAAACTCCATGATAATCATGATATCCATCTCAGTCTGGTACTCCTAAATTCCATGTACAAGAAATCATAAGAAGCAATAATCCATGGTCATGTGAACATGATATCTACTCGGTTACCCCAGTGAAATGGCGGCCCGATCAGGGTGTGAGTTATAAATCCAATAGGTTACCAACCACTATGTCTACAGCTAAAACTATATCATGATTATAATGTAATGAAGTGTGTAGTTAATTTGAAGAAATAAAAAAGACTACAAAAAAATATCAGTCTGCCCATGTTCCCAAAGGACACCAGGAGGCTCTATCTGCTTCGGCTAATGGCCAGAATGAGTCTCTAAATAGTAACCAAATATATATAGTAATAATTTATACATAGTATAGTTATATATTGAATTAACCTATATGGACCAAGTATGTGAGGACATTACTGGACAAATACCTAGAATACTAGATTCTATCTAAACCAAGGCATAATTCAATCATTCATAACCAGTCTGAATAAGCCAATAAGCTCAAGAGAAATGGTACATGATGTACATATCATAATGAGTGGGAGATGTCATGATCATTTCTCTAGATGGAGAGTGTTCCATCATGTCAATACTCGATATTGTGAGTGTTCTGTCATACTAACACTCACAATAAAGGTTGTGGTGCATCATTACCACCATCCAAATAATATCAATGATTCGAGACTTCATGTCCAACACATGATATCAGGGAGTGTGATAACTCTAGTAAAAATAGGTCCATTACCATCATTTCACAGATTATATCAAGTTTTAGTCTTATTTATAATACTCTCCATGGTGAAATACCTCCCATGAATTATATTAAATAATCCCATTATAAACAGGTGCATTCCATTTACTAGAATTCAAATTAACAATGTACTTAAGCATGAGGTTATCAGTATGGCCTTTCCACCCTTTACATTTAATTTTAAAAAAAATCATTTAATGTAATCAATTTATTTCAATAATACTATTTAAACCAAACAAGGAAAGCATCCCATCATCAATATCAATTCCAACTAATTTAATAAATCATGGAAATTATTTTTATAAGGTTGAAGGAGGAACTTAAGAGAGTGAAATTTTTATTTGGTCAATTTACTACATGTATAATTCCATTTCTAAATAAGTAAAACACTTGGTAGGTTCCTTGGATCGGTTAAAAATTTATAAATAAAGAAGTTAAACTCCATTTAGAGCATCAAAATATTCTATGTACTAAACATTCTTTCTATAAAACAATGATATCAAAGCATAGAGAAAGACCAAAGCATTAATTCATGAAATTTTTAAATAAATAATCAATAATTTTCAATTTAGAAGAATAATAACCTCTTCCAAGGGTTTTTATTATAAAAAAATGAAATTATTTATCAAATAATTCATTTAATCAATTAAGAATCACATTAAAAATTCACATCTCAATTCACGAAAATAATTGTTTCATAAAGATACCGTACATTGAAATTCAATTTTAAATTTCAACATGGAACTTAGGAGGTGTCATGGCTAATTGGGAACTCGATTACAGGGGAATATTCAATTATATTTCAAAGAGGAATGCATATAATGTGTTCTAGTCAATTAATAATTTAATTAAATAAGGTAAATTCAATATGTAACACCCAAGGGGTGTCCATTGTCAAATTTAGCATTCCTTATTTACCTAACAATACCCAATCGGTGTAATACATGTTGCAGAAACCAATTTAGAACAATGAAAAAGATTCTAAGTCAACACATGGAAAAGGTTGGTGAATGTAACAACGACACTATTTAAAATTCAATGTAAATTTAAGGAAATGGACATACACCACCTATATCGTGCATAGGATGATCTACCCATCTAATATCAAGGTATGATTCAGTCTATTTTCAAAGAAATCTAAGAAATGGACACCTTACCTGAAAATAAGAAAAATGATCTCACACCATGATTACTCAGTCATGAGAAAAATAAATGAAGAATGGTTAAATGGGAATGAGGAGATTACTGAGAGAAATCTATAGTGATCAATGATGGTCGATTTCGATGACAGATAGAGAAGATATCATGAATCCTAAGATAGGTAGGAGGATGACCTCATAGTTCTATGGAGGAAGCCTCACATAGGTGGAGGAGGAGAAGAAAATAGGAAAATGGTTTTTAAGATATCATTAAGGAAAAAAGATTAATTTCACCCTCAAAACTGGGTTTCATGGTTTGGACACGTGATTTTTCCAAACCATGCACCAACTATGTGAGTCCTTCTGCATATGAACCCACCTCGCATGGTTTTTGATGCATGGAATGGGTCGCATGGTTTTCCCTAACTGTTCACCAATAATGTGATTAATACTGTGAGTATACTGCCTAATTGGGACTAATCGTGTAGGCTAGACAAATGGTTTGGATAAACAATGCAAAGACTATGAAATACCTACAGCACTTCTGGTTTAGGCCACACAGTTTTCTGCTTGGGGCCATACGATTTTATACAAACCATAACTCATGTTAAGGCCCCCAAAAATTTTGATTTTCATGGATTATTACTCTTGAAACTCAATGATATACCTAAGAGAACCCCTTTGGCCTTTATGAAAGTCTAAAAACAACACCTAAAATTCTTCCAACTCTCTGAATTATGTTTTGAAGTATAGTTCAAAGTACAACCCATCCAGTAAATTTCAAAATTATAATTCCCTTGGACTTATTACTTGGTTCAAAAACATGGGTCGTTACAACCTCCCCACCATATATATTCTTGTCCCTAAGAATCCTTCCATAATAATTAAAATATAACCCGACCTATAATAGTTGTGAAGTCTCATTAAAACGATCACCTTGGGTTTTAAAATGACTAACGTACCTACAATAATTACTTAAGAATATGGTGCTTAAGACATTAAAACCTGATCCAAGATCATTTTCCAATTGAAATAGTGAATCAGAGATTTCTCGATCCTATTTAACAAGATACATGATCATCTCTTTGTCTCTTCAAACATATGGCTGATGGTTCTTCCCACTATGGTTCTTAATAATAGAAGAAAAAAATTCCGATCCATGACATGTGCCACCATCAGAATATCCTTCAATGAATTCCTATAATTTTTCTAGTGATTCTTCTATCATGACCTCTTTAACTAGGATAAACAGATTACTTATGAGGTTATAACAGGAACATAACTATAAAGAAATATTCATGTCCTGATCAACCTAACTAAAACTGGTCACACAAGATTTCCTCTAAATACACAACTGACCTTTACAACACACCTTCCACACACCATCAAATTTCTTTAAAAATAGTTCCTTTCAACAATAGACATTGAACAAGAAGGATCACAAGTTGAGTCACTTTATCTGGATATTCCCAAAGTTCCCATCTTAGATGGATGGAGTATAAATTTTATTGACTAAAATTCTATTTCCCAAGGCATCTTACTTTTACCACAAGTGAATTCATCAAATCCCATACCCATCTTCTGTTGATTTTCCTTGGGCAAACCATAACCTAACCATTTAATCTATTTTGTCTCATCATGAACAAGGGTTTAACTTAGATCAATGTCATTAGAATTGTTACCCTTTAAACATCACATATGGGGCCAATAACAGGTCTGGGGTAACCTTAGATTAATTAAATAGGATTCTAAGGAATTAAACTAGGGTATTCCATTCTCCATGTATACAATTGATACATTAGTAAAAAACAAAGACATCAACCTCAGATCATTGACAGAGCTCAGAGTGGAATCTTCATAGGAGTTAATTCAGAAGAAAATGACTGGTGTCCAAGAATCCATCTGTGGTGTTCCTACACAGGAACCTAGGTGTCAATCAAGAAAAAAACCTTGAAAAAAACCATGCATCCAGCACAAAACTCAGATAAATACTTTTTACTAAAACAGAAGGACATTTGAGACTTTTAGCACATAATAAAACTGATCCTCTCTTAGTGCATCAAGGATGATGTTAAGATAGAGGACAAGATCGTCGCTAAGAAAGAGTTCACTAAGAGGTTATCAAGAGTCGCCAAAAGATTTTAGAAACTTCTATCATACCCAAGAAAAGGTTCTCAATATAGTTTCTAATCAATTATACCTAACCACCAAAAAGATAATTGACAAACCACTACTGGTCAACTTTTTAAAATAATCTTAGCTTCACCCGAAAATGCATCGTCGTTAATTGATCACAAGACTTTACCACCTAATGCATTTCTCGATCACTCAATCCTGACCATCAAACTCCATCCATGTTAAATAGTGTTTCTCAAGGTTTGTGTACATGTCCAACCACATCAACATCATGCTACAGAGTAATAACCGACGTGATTCAAAACATTCAAGCCTCCATGGATTTTAGAAAAGACCATCCATTTTACAATGGGCCTCCTTGGTTTTGTTCCTTCTACATATGAGGGAACATATTCACTATAACTGACGAGATAATTCCCATCAAAGGAGTGTCCTAGCCATCATAGAGGAGAGACAGACTAGATACTCAAAATATTACTAGGTCAGATCCACCTTAAACATACATGTGTCACTATTCAAATTCACAATCACCATGTCATAACATTTGGAAATAAGTAAAACCCAACCTGGCAATCGTGTCCAAACACCCAATCCTTCAGGATTTCATCCTAAGCACTGATATGAAATTTGTATTCCTATAACTCCCATGACACTCTACTCCAAAGATGACCCAAGAACGCACCCAATATTATAAGGATAAATAACACCACTAAACTCAACTATTTTGCTACATCATTTTACAACTCGACGGGTAAAACATCTATCAATTCACACTACCCTAGGGTTTTAGAATCAAGGATACACACCCTCTATACTATCCATAGGTCATTTTTCCTATGAATTACAGTATCATGTGGTCTATATAAGAGATCTAACCTAGAGCCATATTATCTCATATGACCATTAACCAGGATGATAATCTACCAAGTTTTCCATCGCTGAGAAAGAATAATGGGGCCACATAACCTACTAAGTTACCAACCATTACCTAGGAATATCTAACTTCTAAAACCTAACATTACCCAATGCTCATTCTCATAACAAGGGTCAAGGATAAAATGACCACCCATCCTAATAAGGGTTTCATTTATAAACTAAGAGTCCTACTATGTACAATAGACCCCGAATGGAACCATACCATATAAATATCATGACATTTATAATGGAATTTAATCTCTCAAGGTGCTACCTACTTCAGGATATCCCCTTAAGAAAATCATAAGTGTTGATCCCATCACTAAAACACAAAAAAACAGATTTCACTAGGCCCTACGCCTATTATTTAATCCATTTCTAAAAAAGAAAAATTACTATAGAAAATGTTCACATTTCGTTTCCAAGGAAACTGAAAGAAAATATCATAAAATACTCTTACACGAGGATTCAAACTAATTACACCACCTAAGGATCCATTTTAAAGTCATTACATTGATTCACATTTAACTTTTAAACATTTAAAATATTTCAATAGTACATCAAGCACCAATTATAAAAAAATCACTTGGTAATAGACAAGGAGACCCATCAGGGTCTTGTTAATCCAACCTTGGTTCATAATAATGAAACCTAGTATCAGTTTTTTAATTATTAAAGGTTCAAAACACCCATGGTAGGTTATTTTATAATAAACATGCCCCAAATGACCTACTTGGGTCAATTTGTGCAATTAGTAAGGTAATAATAGGGATCTCCATGCCCATGTGATAGAGTCATAAAAATTTATAGAGGAAACCAATTAATTTTAGTTAAAAATGAAATAGATTTTTTATTTATTACCAATTCCAAAATAAATCATGGTCATATATAATTGTTCGATTATATGGGTATCCATCTCCAAATCTATAAAGTTCCTATAAACTTTATAGACTGCAGATAATATCCCATAAAATAAAAACCAATCCACATTAAAATTTTGAACTTTAGTATCTTTAAAATTTTAAAAATGCTCTCAAAATGTATTTACAATCTAAAAATATGGTTCAAGCACATGGGTTACCTTTTCCTAATTACAAGGTCCTTATAAACCTTATAATTGAAAAATTATTCCCATTTAATCACAACCAATAAATTCATCCCATGAATCCAATTACATGTAAACAACAAAAACTATGCATGTGATTAATTTCTGAACACATAGAAACATATTAATAAGTATATAAGCATAATACATAGAAAAGACATGCCAAACATTTAGGAATCATGGATTACAATGACCTAATCATGGAAGAATATTAACATGTTAAATATATCAACCAATCATGTTGTATAAATATGCATTTTAAATAAAATAACCAGATAGGTACAAAACTATGTATGTTATTAAAACACCCAACATCGCATAACAGCTAAGGCATAAAATCACAATAATAGGTAGTCTATAAATACAACTACATGGCATGGAATATGAATGAAATTTGAATATATATGTGCCTATAAAGATTCATTTAATGTTACTTTGTTACAATAAAAGTCCAAGTGAAAAATACCATAAATTCCATAAATTAATAAGTATTGAAAAGTACACCTTTCACTCATGGAAAAAAAATAAATTGTAATATCGAACAACATGAACAATAGTCCTAGAACTATCCACATTGTCATTTCATTATATGTGGGTTGATCACTCCAATTCATGAATATTTACCAAGTGCTGACACATTGTTAATCTCATTTATACTAGCCTAAAATAGTAAAACCAAGGAAAAAATAAAAACAATCTAATACCACATTGTAACGTCCCAGTCCTACTAACAAAAAATATGGTATTTAGACCGGTGGGTCACATGGCCTCATACATGACTCCCAGTATTCCAGAGGCTGAAAACTAGTATAAAGGGTTCAAGAAGGTGATATTGGGGAGACTATACACTCATGATCAGAGTAGCACAACATTATATCATAAAATAAATAGTAGACAATAGCAGAAGCATTATTAAATTAAATACATAATAGTGAAAGATTAATAATAATAGCTGAATCAAAAAAGTCAAAGACAATGTAAAAAGATTCATATGCCCAAATTACAATACATATATAAAATAGTATAAAATAAGATATAATGCAGTGTATGAATAAAGAAAAAAAATAAAATTCCCTGAGGGTGAACTCTATGAGCATCCTGAGATCTATCTCTTCTTGTGCTCTTAACTCTCAGGTATAAGAAATCGACACAATAAATAAGCCATGGTCATGATAAAATGAGATACAATTGGGTACCCCATTGCAATGTTGGTCTAAAAAAGGTGTGAGGCATAAATTCCACTGGGTTACCACCCATTGTGTCTACAACTAAAACTCGAACTTGTTTATAAAGTAAAGTAGTGTTCAGGTAATATGAATAAAAAAATAAAACTGCATAAATAAATAGTAGCATGATCAGGTTCCTAAAGGAGACCTGATGGTTCTAACTACTTCAGATCATGGCTGGAATGAGTGTCTGGGCATTAAATATATGAATATATTATTATTGTATATATTATAGTTATATATTTCTTCCACCAATATGGACCAAGTACGTGTAGATGTAATTGGCCATATACCTAGAATACAAGATACTAGTTGGACCAGTACATAACTCAATCATCCATAACCTATATGAATGAGCCTATAAGATCAATAAAAATGGTATATTTCCTACATCTCATAATTAGTGGGAGACATCATGATCGTCACTCAAGATATTGAGTGTACCCTCATTTTAACACTTGATATTATGAGTGTCCTATCTGGACAACACTCACAACAAGGTACATGGTGTTCCATGATCACCATTAAAATAGTTTCAATAGTTTGAGACATCATTCTCAACACCCGATATAAGTGATCATGATACCACCCCACTCAACAGATCTCTTACCATAGTTCCACATCCTATATCAATTATTAATCATATTTATAATAATATCCATGAGTAAATACCTCTCATGTATTACATTTAAAAAACCCATTATAAAAACGTTCATTCCATTTACTACAATTCAAATTAATCATGTACCTAATCATGCAGTGATCATCATGGAATTTCCACCAGTTACATTTTATTTCACATAAAACATTTAATATAATCATTTAATTTCATTGATACCATTTAAACCAATTAGGGAATGCATACCATAAATATTATCCATTCCATTTAATAAATTTCATTTAATTTACTCAAGAATAGAAATTATTTTTACAAGGTTATTCGAGGATCTTAAGAGCGTGTTATTACCATTTAGAAAATTGATTAAATGAGAAATTCTATATCTAAATCAAGACAAGTACTTATTAGGTTCCTTGTTAGAGTTAATCACTTATATAAAAAGGAGGAAAAAATCATTTAGAAAATCAAAAGAGTTTGTGTACAAAATATTCCTTCAATAAAACAATGACATCAAATCATATAGATAGAAAAAATAATGAATCCAAGAATTTTTTTAAATAAATAATCACCACTTTGAAATTTAGAAGACAATGAACCTCATATAAGTTGTTTTATAAAAAAAACATGACATTTTTTATCAAACAATTGATTTAATCAATTAATAATTTCATAAAAGAATCACTTCTCAATTCAAAAAAAGAATCATTTAAAAAGTTACCATACATGGAAATTCAATTTTAATGTTCTATATGGAACTTTTTTGCTGTCTTGACCAATTTATAAATTGATTACAAGGGGTAGTTCCATTATCCATCCAAGTAAAATGATTAGAAGTTGTTCTTGGTTATTAATCACTTAATTAAATAAGGGTAAACTCAATCTGGCACACCCAATGGGTGTTTGTAGTCAAAGATAGCATTCTATATTTACCTAAAAATACTAAACGGGTGTAATAAATAGATTGTAAACCAATTTAGAATAAATAAAACAATTATTGATAATAACAAAATAAAGTATGGTGTATAACATAATGAAATTATTTAAAATTCAATGGAAATTTGGGGATAAATCCATAAAACACCAGCCTTGTGCTTAGGGAAATTCACCCATCCAATCTCGAGGTCAGATTTGTTCTAGTTCAAAAAAAATATATGAAAGAGGAATATTCTATAAAAATATGGAAAACAATCTTGAACCATAATAACTTCGTCGAGAGGAAATTAAATGAAGAAATATTGAACATTAATGAAGTGCTTGCTGACATAAATCCATATGGACTGATGGTGCTCTATTCTGATAACGGTTGGAGGAGATATCCTGAAGCATATGGTAGGAAGGAGGATAAAACAATAGTGCAATAGAGGAATCCTCATGCTATTGGAGGAGGAGGAGAAAATATGAATATAGGTTTTATGATTTAATTAAGATAAGTGGGTAATTACACCCTCAAAACTAGGTCACAGAGTTTGGCCACACGGTCTGGCCTAACTATGCACCAGTCATGTAGCTCCTGCTTCTTAGGAACCCACTTCACACGGTTTTTTTAATATTTTCCCCTATTTGTGCACCACCTATGTGGTGTATAGTGTGAGCATGATACCTAGGTGGCACTGACCATGTGGTCTAGGAACACAATTTGGGAAAACTATGCACTGCCCATGAGACACCTGTTGCACCAGTAGTTAAGGCCACACAATTTACTGTTGGGGGATGCATAATTTTAGATAAACCATTCACCCTATTTATACTACCCAAACTTTTGTTTTTAGGGTCTAGAACTCCCAAACTTCAATGAGACACCTGAGAGACCAGTTGGGTCTTTACCAAAGTCTAAAACAACACTTTAAAGTGTTCCAACTCTCATAATTACACCCAAAATCTTGTTTCAAAGAAAATATTGTCCAGTAAATTCGAAAATTAAAATTCCCTTTGAATTTTACCTTTTCTAAAAACATGGTTCATTACATAATAAATTAATAAATAAATTAATAAATTATGTCAATTCATATTTACTGTATGTTGTTAATTAAATTTCTTTTTTAATATTCCTTGGTTTTCATAGCTTCAGTTTTCTATATTTAAATATCTCTACATGGATGATAATCATTTATCAGGGCCTTTAATGTGAGTTTTTTTAATGGATCCTGATCATGGGGCCTTTATTATTCCCATGGTTCTCCCTATTTTTTTGAAACTGGTAGTTTTGAGCATACCTTCTATCCTACACCATACGCTTTTCCACTTCCAACTACACTTTCTTATAATAAATTCCCTATGGTGTAATTTTGGATAGCTCGCATCCTATTCAGAAAGAATTCACCTTTATGAGTATATTTTGTTTATAATCTTATATTTCTACAAGAAAGGGTTATAGGATCTAGAGAAGTGATGTATTGATGTTGATCCATTGGAGTAGAGAGATATTGGTTTTATAGATCTGCTTCACCAAGAACTAGAGTAGCGAACCATGAGGTAGTGCACAAGGGATGATCACAACTAGTTATGGATCTAGTTCATAGTGTTTATTATGGATAGTAGTGGTGATATTGGGATAAGAACTAGGGACTCAATGACTTTAAATATTAATATCTTGATCATAGATTATATTTGAAAAAGGTGAAACTAAACCCTTAGGAATAGGGTATCAGTTGTATTCTTGTTTCTTTGTCTCGTTTTTATTCCTTATATTTGTTGGTTACTAAATTGGCATTGTGTGGGTGAGTGAGTATATCCTAGGAGATCGTATATGTTTTATCCTTGAGATAATGTTTATTGAGATATTTTAGTTCATGAGAATGTACCCTATGGATAGTTTATCTAGTATTTCTGTGATATTATCTTTATACTATTCTTATATTCCTTTTCTTGTATAGTGAAAAATAATGATTATCTTGCATCATGCATCTAGGCCAGTTATCTGAAGCATGTAAATATACTTGAATATTTATTATTTTCCATATTTTGTTTCATAGACTTGGAATCGATGAATTTAAGTCTTATTTATTAAATTAATTCATGTTTGGTATGAATTTATTTGATAATATAGAAGTTTATTTAAGCATTTTTTTCTTGGTTTTACTTTTGGTTGTACCAATGATGACATACTTTGTATGTTCCTGGTATATACTAGAATCTTCTTCATGATGGTCAAATTGTATATTATGATTATGGATTTTATTCATCATGTTTTAATTCTATTTTTTTTGAGGAATCCCCTTGTACAGTTTTTAATTTATGGTTTTTTGAGAATATAAAACCATGGTTTGTCTACATTATCCTATATTATCCACTTTGTAAATGTTTGTTTCTCTACTAGATATAATTTTATATTTCCAAAAATTATGGAATTTATTTTTGAATATGTTTTATTGTTAATGGATGAAAAATTATAAGAATAAACATAGTTTTAGATTTCATATTTTAAATTTTTAAAAACCAAAATTAAACATGGTGGATCTTGGAAATTGAATTGGGACTTCCCTACAATACAGCCCCAAAAAATTGTATTATAGAAAATCTGGAAAAAAAATTTTGTTAGGAAATTCAAAATAGATTATTAATTATTTAAAATGATTTTTTTATTTTTCTTTTAGTTTTGATTTTATTTTTTATGTATGTAATGTACTATATTTTGTCTATAATTTTATATTTTACTATAACAATTGTTTCATTACAAGTTATCCACTGTTTTTCTTCCTCTATTATCCATTTGATACTTTTGGTAGGTTTTTCCTAGTTGTGTGTTGGATTATGAGGTAGGAAGGTTTGAGTGTGAGGTTGGGATGGTTGAGAGTGTCTTTTTTGACAATGAGATTTGGTGACAGTTTCTTCTAGTTTCTTTGTCTTATTGTGTTCTTCTAGTTTTCCTTAGGAGTGATCTGGTATTTAGCTCTATGATTATCCCTTTGGTTTGTTTCCTAGTTTGGGTAGTGTCTATAGGTGTTGGCCTTTTGAAAGTGGTGATTTTACCTAATTATTTTTTATAGAGTCAGTGTCATGTGAAGAGGTTTGGTGATGATTGGGCTTCATGGTAGTTCTATTGAGATATCACTATTAGTGTTGGTTGGTTTCTAGATATTTCTAAGAATTTAAAAAGTGATGGTATTTTCATGGTTATTAGTTTCCTTACCTTGGATAATGGTGTTCCTCATGAGTTTTAAGATAGTTAGTAGAACCCTAAGGGATTCATGAGATTTATAGTGGTATTAGGTTGTTGAGGAACTTTATTTATCATCTGAGTTTATGAAATGTGATATCCATAGGTAGAGATTATAAAATCATTCTTAGGAAGATTTTCTCATTTCATTCAATGTTAATGTAGATATATTTTTTTCATATACTTAGTGATTGTATTTTATTTTTGTTTTGTTGTATTATTACACTAGTTTAGTGAGTTATTTTTTTGTTAAAGTTTTGAGATTTTTTATTTTTTTCATGGTTCATTTTAGTCTAGGTTCTATTTTGTTTTCTTCTTGTGTATAGGTACTTGTGAGCTCGTTCAATACTTACTCGATAGAATGATATCAAAGGGTAAAACAATTAAGTGCAAGAATGTTTTTTAATCATGAATTTTTTTAGAGGTTTCTATATTCTAAGAATGTTAAATTCTTTAGAATATCATTTAATTTGTGAAGTCAGAATCATATTGATGTGTTTTATGAGACAACTTGAATTCATACCATGTAGGTGTTTCATGTTTGGTATGTTATTCTTGAATTATAGTTTTAGGTGGTGCATAATCACTATAAGGTGTAGGGTATTACTTTTCATGGTTGATATTTTTTTGATATGTTTCATAATATTTTTTTTTATTTTAATTAGAAAGGTGGAGAATTTGGAATTCATATTTACTGCATATTGTACAGTAAATTTCATTTTTAATATACCTTGGTTTGTATTTTTTTCTAGATAAAAATTTATTTACAAATATGATCATATTATATCTTCGCCTTTATTTTTATTCATTTATAGAACATGATCGTGTGGCCCTACATGTTCCCATAGCCCCTCCCTATTTTTCTTTTGTAACTTTTAGTTTTAAAATTCATTTCCATCCACCATCATATGCATGTCTCAGGACATTTTTTCCTTCCTATAATAGATTCCCAATAGAAAAATTATTAATATCTCACCTCCTCTCCAATGGTGATTTAACTTAATGAGCCCTTTTTAGTTATAATTAAAGATCACTAATATAAAATATGAGAGGAGATAAAGTAGCAACATCGTGATGTTGGTTCATTGGTGTAGAGATATAATGGTTTAGGGGCTAGGTTCCATCAAGTAATAGAACAATAAATATGGAGAAGATAAAAAGTTTGATCACAAATATTTCTTGATCCTAGTTCAAGTGAGGATAATGGAGTGATCTTGAGGAATGACCTGAGCTGGAACCAATACTATATTCATGGGACACTCTCATGCCACAAGTTGGGTTCCATACCATAAAGATAATTTATTATATGACTTCCATGTAGCGAGGGAAATTTAATTATGGGATTCATGGAGTAATTTTAATGATTATAATATTGATCCTATATAATAATAAAAATCATTATTATAAGAGTAATGATCAAAGGAGTATTTGTAATACCCTTTGAGATGAAAAAGAAAGCATGAATTATTATGGGAAAATTTTATTTTTTATAAAACTTCATTTAATCTTCTAAAAAAGTATTCGGAGGATCACATTTATAGATATTTAAAATGGGGGATAAATTTAATATATCCACCCATACATATGAGAAATTGATAAGATCAAGATAGAATAAAAGTATAAAGTAAGAAGGTGTTGTTATGGCTTGCAATTTGTGTGTGACTGGGTTTACCAAGAGAACAAGATCTCTCAATGACGAAAAATAGAAGTGGGTTAGGATACTAAGAATCCCATTGACTAAGAACCCAATACTATGATATATAGGGAACACAATATTATTTAAAAATAAATAAATAATATGAAGGTTAGATCCATTGAAGATCCTATGACATGATCTTATGCACAGAAGAAGAATAAGATAAGAAAAATATATTGTTGTAGTTCTATAAGGATATTCATGTAGTGAAAAATAGAATACCCAGGAGATTAAATGTATATAAACAAGGTAAATATTTTTTGTTTGTGTTATTGATTTCTATGTTAAGAGTTATATAATTAGATTCTAAAGAATAACTGGTAGATGAGTAGAGTTATAGAATTCGGGTTTCATGAGTAGTTGTTAAGGACATTTAGGAAGAAGAAGACACTCTATGGTTGATGAAGGTGATCAATATTTATGGGTGTGGATACATCCTTGTACCTGACTATTGATCAACTTACCATGAAATGAACTCAACCACTCAGCTATGTAATATGCTGAGTTTAGTTAAGGATAAAAATATCTAACACTCCACTTGTAATTCATAATAATATTTTTTTGGGAATTTTTTGTATCACTGAAAGTTTAACCCATCAAGGAGTAGGTTTACCACATTGGAGATAAAACATGAAAAAATACTGTGGGGTTTTCATTTTATTTATTTTTTATTTTTTATAAGTAGTGAATGAGGTCTCTATTATAAAAATAAGATCATGTTTAGTCATAACTGACCAAAGAGGATTTAAATACCAAAGGGGTTCAGAATATTTTAAAGACAAATTTGGTTTAGGTGAAAAATTATTCAAAAATAATCCACCCCCAAGTTATGTCAACATTGTCCTATTGGGGCTCTCAAATATAAGTGAGTTATATTCATAAATATCTGAATGCATACCACGAATAATTTATATGAACTTTTCATGTAAATATATAGAGTTATATGAGATTTCAAATATCTATATGAGTAGGCCTAGACCCATATATAGGTAACCCCAAACTTTATAGAATAACTTGTAATCCTCAAGGCTAGTGGGAAGTTTAACCCAATTTACCTCTAATTGGGGATACTTTTCTCAAGGTTGGATTTAATTAAAAATAAGTTTAATACCTAACATGAAAAAAAATATTCAACAACAATTCTTAAGAACATAACTCTAAAAAATGATTCCACGGTAGATCAAAGATAAATATTATAGAATAAAAACTATCATGTAATGCATGGATCTATTTCTTATAAAAAAAATTCGCATAAATAAAGAACTTACAATGTCCACATTTTTCAAAATAATTTAATAAATATAAATATGGTAGTAATTTAAAAAATAATTAAACATTTTACTTATTTTCTAAAACTTGGGATACAAATATAGAATTTTAATATTTAATTTAGGCTTGTAAAAAACATTTTATAAATCCTAACACTTATCATATATAATTTTTTTTAAATTTATATAAAAAATAAATATAAAATGTAATTTCTTTTACATTGTCACTTTATTTTATGTTGACCCTCAACGTAGTGTCTCAATTCACAGGGCTGGGGGAGGTCATCACCAATAAGAATAACAAGGGGAGGCATATGTACATAGGTTTCATCCCATGGGGTAGACCAGTGGTAGTGTTCATGAATTAGGGTGGCGGCATAGTAATTCAACAAGATCGTCTGGGGAACCAGGGGCATTCAAGTAGTGTGTTACTAAGTTAAAGTCTGATGAAATCATTGTTCATCACTAAATGTGTGATTTTCATGATTAAATTGACATTTTATTGTCTCAAAATGAAATATCTATCCCACACCACACATTATTTTTACTCTCAATATAATATTAAGTAGATAAATAATGATTCTCTATTTTCTAAAAGATATAACATATGCTAAATTATCCTTATATTGTATTATTTTCCTCTCAATCTAAATTACATAAATTACGTAATGTGGTGTCATGTACCCAATGATATATACATTAACTGATTAATATAATGTCAAGTTGGTGCCTATGAAATTATTTTATCATATAACATACCATCTAGTGATGAAAAAAATTAAGATGTGTAAAACATGTTATTTGATAAATAGTGAAAGAAAAATTTTAATTCTAAAATAAATATGAGTCTGATACCACTTATGTGTTTTAGGAGATTATCCAATAATATTATGTAGTGTAAAAAACCCATATATTACTGATCTATCCTTAGTAGAATCAATGTTGAAAAATAAAAAATATCTTTGTATCTATATAACCATTATAGTAGCTTCTGTCTCAATATAGTTTTGTTAATGAATATCATAGTAGTATAAAATGTGTTATTACTTCATCCTTATGTAATAAACTAGCCTTTGGATCCCAGTTTACAACCTAAGGATTCTAGTACACCAAGAGGGGTTTAGTAACATTCACTATACATGAAGACCAATTATTTTGGATAAGATATTTTTAGTAATATTTTTATGAAATTGATGATCATTCACACTACCTATTCCATGGATAGAGTTATCACAAGACTCTTCACTATTGTATTTCTCATCGGTTGTTTTATTCAACAAGCAGCATCCCTTAGTGGATTTATTTTATATGTAAATCACTTATTTTTGGGATTTTCTCGATCGAGCGGTCGTTGGGCTCCTGGATCCATGACATATTTAGATTCATTTTTCATCTGAAGTCAATATCTTATCTGCCTTCATAAATTCTCCTCATCCAATTTCTAGTGTTTACTTCTCTAGGTTTTATTGGTTGTTTGACATTCTCTTGAAGAAGGACCCCCGATCCACTGCAATCAGGATTTATCTACCCAGGTTTCCTCTTTCATTATCGAATCCTTCAATTCTATAGATGATTGGTAACATGGTTGGTTGATTCCTTTTTTCACATATTCTCACTAAAGCAATATGTCACCCCATCTCACCTCATATTTTTTGATGAATTGGACGTATCAAGGGCTCCATTGGAGGCCATATGTATTGAGGTAGAATAGAAACTCTTTCAGATGCAGAAGGTTTGCTATGAATCTTGGGTGGCCTTCTGTTCGTCGTGTTGGTGGTTGGGGAATGCTTCCTCCATTAGTGGTTGTAGGAGTTTGACCAATCACCAACATACATGGGTGGGGATGGATTGTAGTGGTAAGAACTTGGTGCTTTCTCCTGATGCTGATTTGATGAAATAGACCCAAAATAATTCCTACAATGATATGGAGGCAGTATTATTTGGTCCACATGAGGATATGGATCCTTTGAGGGCTAATCTCCCTACTAGGCTTGCAGCTTATCAGTTAGCTCCTCTTAGAATAGTTAAGGATAAAAACATCATAAAAGTGAATGTTCTGAAATTTTCACATACTATTCTCAAATGGTGCAAGACATCGATAGAAAAGATAAATATATGTATGATCACAAACTGAGGTAAGGTGAGGCTCATGAATCTTCCATGTAAAATTAATTTTGGAGTGATAGTGTGCCGATGGAAATCATGGAACAAGTGCAAAATGTTGGTTCCATGCAGAAGGTGATCTCTAGATTTGATGTTCATACCAGGTTCTAGATGTTAGTAGATCAAATATCAAGAAGGACTGATACAGAAGTAAAGGAATAAAGTAATTATAAAAGGAACAAGAAGGCCACTCCTTTTAAGGGAAAAAATTGTCTCCCAAGATTTTGGTACATGATGTTCTACACCCTTTCAGCGACAATGATTCAGACTCCAAATCCACATTGGAGTGGGATCATGATCATCACATAATGTTGCTTTTTGGGGGTGTTTTAAGGAATGGAACTTTAGGGAATGTGCCTGTAAATAATTTGACCAATAAAAATAAAAAAACAAAGCAATGAAAATATTACTTCTACCTTACGAATCCTATGGTCACCAGATCTACTAGAAAAATAAATATAATAGAGACGGAGGCTAGACCAGACCTATTGAAGATTAAAAAATCTATATTAGGGCTAATAACACCTACCAGTGATGAGAATGTAGTTATGGTTCTTCTCCTCAACTATAAAGAATAAATAGTATATGAATATTTCAATATCAATGTATCAAAGGTAGTTGCTGATAAAATATAAGAGAGATTGATCTGAGTCTCTCTTAATGGCTAGAAATATGAGTGGATCAACAAACAAGATCAGATATTGGAACACAGAATCAAATAGGGGAAATTAACGTTGATAAATATATCAAAATATGGGACATGAAGGTTAACCATTTTGATGATCTCGTCAAGAGAAATCTGTAGATGTAGGTAACCTCACAACAATGGGGCTTATATAAACTGAGTAATTCCAATAATTTTTGTTTTGTTTGTGACAATTTTGTGAATTCTATATGTGTTTATCACACTTAGTTTTGATCTATTCAGTTTCCCACATTTCTCTTAAATGTTATATGGTAATAAAAAAATTTATCTTTGGATGGATGGATATGAAATAAGATTAAGAACAGATAAAGTATAAATATTCATTTTTTAAAATAAATCATTTTTTATTATATTCTAGTTTTCATTTAAAGGTGAAATTTTTATATTTTAGAATTTTAATTTGATAAAATGAAATATATTTTCTGATTCAGAATGTAAAATTTATAACCCCATGATATTGTGGTATGTCTATTTTGAAATTTAATATCTTTGATAGGTTAAGCTTCACGCAACACCAAGTTTAAAACCATAATATACTATTAAATATGACCATTGCAATAGTAATGTGAAATAAGGAATATTATATAAAAAATTGAATATTAACTTCACCTATGAAAGTATACATAAAATTTAGGTATATTGTGAATGAAAAAATAATATATTTATTACATAGAATAAGTAAATAAATGTTTTAAAAATGATAAATTAAGTGTTGGTATTTTTCTGAAACATAAATGTTTATTTACAATTTTATAATTAATATATTGATTTAAAAGAAAATTAATTATCGTGAAATAGATTAATAAATTTATATTTTGTTTTATTATGATTATAATAAAATTTTATAAGACTGTAATTAATTTTTAAGTGTCATAAAATCCGTTGTAATATTAAAAGCGGTATTTTTTGAATAAATGATTATTTCATTTAAAAATTAAATTTATCATTTTTATAAAATTATTTTCATAAAATTATGTCAAATTTTTATTCTCCATGTTTAAAAAATGGTTGTGGTTATTTTTTCAAATTTTTCTAAAATAGTTTAATTTTTGTGAATAGTGAAATACAATAATTTACGTTATTAACAAATACTTGAATTATTGAGTCATAAATGATGTATGGATGATGTAAGCCCATAATATTGAAATATCTTTCATTATTTTAATATATCTATGGATAATTATCAAACTATTCATAGTCTTTATCCCAAATAATAAACAAATGATTAAATAAAAAAACACCCCTCTCCTCCACTATAAATACCACCTCTTCTCATCACACCTAAAAATACTTGAATGTTGTATAATTTCAACCCAATACCTCTCATAAACCTCCCCCCCCCACATTCTAGTATTTTTATTATAAGTAAAATACCATTTCCATGATCTTTAAGGAGGTTCTCAAGGAGAGGAATTCAAGAGGTAAAATCTATTTTCATTTATTTAATTTTCTTTCATTTTATTTTATTTTCTTATCCTTTTTTTACCACATATACCCAAAAATGAATGATAACTCCAGTATAATATATAAACTATAATTTAATTATTGTTATGGGATATCAACCAAAAATTCTTTCTCTTCCCCTTTTTGTTCTAAAAATGAAAATGTCATCTGTGAGGTGTTGATTCACCCCCTCTATGGGTGATGATTCATTCAAGTTAAAATACCACCATCAAGTCTAGTCATAAAACCATTTTTATGATTAAAAAATGATTTAATATATTTAATAAGTCTTATTTTATGTACTATAACTAGTATATATACATAATATTAATTCATAAGACAAATATAGTGTGTGATGATAAAAAAATCCAAAATATTATAAACAATTATCATTAAAATTTTATCTAACAAATCATCCTTATATCTTGAAAAAAAAGATATATAAGACCATAAAATCTTCTATTAGTTAATTAATAACATATAATTTTAATTTTATATAAATATTCCCATTTCACATGATCTTTTGTACATGTATACAAGTGAACGAATCCCGAAAACCAAGGAAACAAACACTTCTGAACAACAAAATTTATTTTAATAACTCATCAAAAAGACAATAAATGGCCTTAATAAAAATATAATAAATCAATTACAAGTTAAATAAGTTCTTAATTAAAATATTAATGAATCTAATTTCATTATCTTGGACATTAAGTGTAAGTGAAGAACACTTTTAGACATAAGGTAAGGGATTCTCCCTAAACCTCAATTTTTCATTTGGGTTATGCTTTCTCCCTCTTTACACCGATTTAATTTTTAATTATTTTAATATACTTCTTCTAAAATCTGTGTATATGTTCAAAAATCATAAATCTAGATCATTTAATCTTAATTTTATGGGTATGTACATGTTTTATAAGTTTCCCTTTTTAATTACTCCCAATATGAAAACCTATCAAAAGGGAACTTCCCAATTTCTTGCCCATTTTAATGTACACTCCATAATCTATTTTAATCAGACAATATTTTTATAAAATCTATCTTTTTTATCAAGAAAAACTATCTTGTCTATTTTTTGGTTTTTTAAAAAATTAATCATTGCCCGATTTAAAGACTCTTGGATATTTTTTCTTAAACCACACTGAAGTTGCCTATTTATAAAGTTTCATAAAAACTATTTTTGTATGTTTTAACTTTAGTTTGACATCTATTATGACACAAAAAATAATTTAATTTTTATTATTTTTTCTTTTCTATGATATACATGTTTAAAATCTTATTTTATGATGAATACAAATGATTTTTCAAAAGAACACTTATTTTCCTGTAAAAGGGTATTTCTCTCAAGAATTCCTTGAGTTTTTATTAGAGAAGTTTAATATGATTTTATGCCCTCTATTGTATATTATGGTTAATTGTGATTGATATTTTATGATACCAACTACCATATTTTATTAAATTGTTTATGATTATTTTGACTGTGGATGTGTTATTTCGATATTGTTCATCATATTACTCAGAAAGGTTTATGATTATGTTTATTATTTGTGGAAAGTTATTAACATTTCATATTACAGTTTAAATATGAATGTATATATTGATTATTTTTTATCTTTTTAGTATAATGAATGAATTATACATTGTAAGTGATGGACAGGGCCCGCTATAGCCCCTTGATTCATCAGTAAGTCTCATGGGACAAACTATACTAGGTTTTTACCAACTTATGTATGATGTATTGAACAAAGCCTTCATGGAATGTTTATGATTTACACCATTATTCATTCCCTCATTTTGATATTAATAATTGATTTTTATGTGATTATTAGAATATTAAAATATCCATGTTTATGTTTCTTTCTCATTTGATTATTTAGGGAATTATTTAATCAGATTTTATTATGGTCATATTATGCACAGGATTATATTTTAATGGATTGTGTTTTAAATGTTCACCATTCCTTATTGTTTATGTTTATTTGTGATAGATTCTGCTGTATTGTTTACCCTTACTGAGAATTTGAGCATATTCCTTTCTTATGTTTTATTATTTTTCCTAATGTGAAGATGTATATAATAAATGACCTGCAAGGATAATGTAAAAGTTTGTAGATGTTTCTAATAGAGTTTGTGTTTGTTTTTATTTCGTGTTATATTGTAACAATTATGTTTGTATCTGGTTTTACAGATCTACTAAACTACTCATTCATTCATTATTCTACTTCCTTGTGTATTATACCAATGTAATAAAGTAAGACACCGGATCCAGTCTACTAGGGTCAGGGTCTTCATAGTTGGTATCATAGGATGTTTAGTAGAAACCTTGGAAACTATATTTAAAAAATGTAAATTAAGGAACATGACCCTAATATAGAATTTTAGGATAAGAATATAATAACATCATATAATTTTGGTAAGGTAGATATTATGCCAGTCTTCCTAGAAATACATTATTTTCAAGATACTATACATGGATTTTGTTCTGACATAGATCTACCAAGGGGTAACAACTCTAATAAGTTTTGTCACGCTTGACTCAGCATAACCTGGTAAAAGAAAATGGGCACTACTGCACACCTAGTTTGATACTCTTAAGGGTTATACGTATAATAATTCACATTTTATTTAGAAAACATTATGAAGGATTTAAAAATAAATGTGTCCCAAAAGAAACCATGTTTATTATTATGATATTATCTAAGTGTAATTTTTTTAATTTATGTAAAATGTTACTGGTTTAAAATTATGCTATATGATTAATAGTCTAATCTAGTTTAATCCATTTTTTAGAAATGGTTCCTAGTGTAAGGAATGTAAATTATATTAATTTAGTTATTCTTGGTAGGTATTTCCCTCCTATGCAAGATAATGATATTGGAGAATGAGATGAAACTAGAGCTGAGTAACTTATAGATATATTGGGACAACTGAATTGGGTTTTGAGTAATAACCGTACACACATGGATCATCCTGATCCATATTGTGGTGTAATACTATTAGACTTCTTTATATGACAACAACCTCTATCATTCAATGTGACTACAATTCCATTATTATATGATAAATTTATAAGTTCCTTAGATTATATATTTCTCACTTTGGGATGTAATGAAAGAGATAAGGGTATCAAGGCAGTTTATCATCTCCCATGAGATGCTAATCAATGGTGGTAATTGGTTAAAGACACAAAGGAGGGGGAAGAAATTGAAAATATAGAATGGAAGTATTTTATGGAAATTTTCTTAGAAAAATATTTCTCTCACAAACAACCAGTGGATATGGAGAGGTATTTCTTAAATCTAGGGGAAAACGAGTATAAGAATGTTTCCATGTATGAACCCAACATTACAAGGTTAGAAATTCATTCTATGGATTACATCCATAATCCAACGAGAAATATTGATCAATTATTTTATGGGTTAAAACCATTTCTCTGAAGGGAACTGGTATCCCAAAAATTCTCATCATATGAAGTTATAGTGTCATGAGATATCAATATAGAGAATCAAATCACTGGGTCTTATGAATTTAAAGGAAAAAATGATAAGAATGGGGCTACTGAAAACTCTGGGAAAAGAAATAAAAAAAAGGTGAAGAAGAGAAGAGTTGACTTTCCATCCTAAAATAAATGTGGAAAGAAACATCATGGAAGATGCCTATTAGGGATGGGAGTTTGTTACATGTGTGGAGAAAATGGTCACCAAGCATGTGATTAAAAGGTAAAGAAAGAATCTATCAATGATCAATGATACAATTATAAATATATTGGTCATTATTCAAATTATTTTCTTAATCATCAATTAAACTTCCCCTAGAAAAGTCCAAGGAAACAAGGCTATTTTATTCTGTCACAACAACTAAGATTGAAGTTCCTTATGATCTGATGGTATGTACTTGAATCATCTCCTAAAATTTACGTAAATCTTTATTTGATTCTGAATCATTGCATTCCTTTATATCTTCCCAGTTTCATTTAAAAATTAGTTATTTACAATTCACCTTAATAAGGGAGTTTTATGTAATGAATCCTAGTGGAAACATTATTGTAATATATATGTGTCAAGAAGATCTTATTGTGACATATAAACATGATCTTATTGACACTTTTATCATCATACCTATGGTTCATTTTGATATAATCCTTGGTGTGGATTTTATTTCTAAATATAATGAAAAACAATTAGTGGAAAGATAAAGAAATTATGATTCTTAATGAAGTTATGGAATTTATCATCTTTAGAGAGGAGACTTCATCATCTGAGTCATATCTGTATCCACCTCCAATAGCTCTTCTAAATGAAGTTATTGGGGAGGAAGAGAAAAAATCATATATGGATGAGGAAATTAATATTAAAATTGAGGGTGTAACTATTATACAAGAATACAATGATGTATTTACATAGGATTTACATGGAAATCATCTAGAGTAGGAAGTTGAGTTTTATATTGATTTAATTCACGTTTCAAGGCCAATATGAAAGACTCCTTATAGAATGGATACTATAGAGTTAGTGGAGATGATGAAACAGATATAGGAGTATAGTAATAAGGGATTTATTCATCCTAGTGTTTCTCTAGGGGAATCCCCTTTTCTATTTGTTAAGAAGAAAGATGGATCTATGAGGCTGTGTATTGACTATAGGGAAATAAATTCTATTACAATAAATAACAAGAATCTGATTCATTTCATTGATCATTTATTAGATCAACTTTATGGAGATCAATATTTTTCAAATATGGATATTTGACCTGGATATCATCAATTATGTTTGAATAAGGAATATATACCAAAGATATCATTTCAAACTAGGTATGGAAATTACGAGTTTACAATAATACCATTTGGACTGACTAATGAAGCCTATATTTTTATAGATCTAATGAACCAAGTGTTCAAGTAATATCATGAATATTTTTTGGGGTATTTATTGTTGATATCTTGATATATTCCAAAATCTATGAGGACTAAGATAACCACTTTAGAATGGTTCTTAAGACTATTAGATGAAAAGAGTTCTATGGTAAGTTTATAGAGTGTGAATTCAAGCTTCAAACAGATTCTTTTCTTGTCTATAATGTCTCTAAGGATGGAATATTAGTTTATCATATAAATAAAAAGAAATTTCATGAATGAAAAACACCAACAAACATAACTGAGGTATATATTTTCATTGGGTTTTTAGGTTTCTATCGGAGTTTCATTCTAAATTTATCCTGATTAGCTAACTGATTAACCATGATTACACATAAAGGCGTTAAGTTTATTTGGAAAAATTAATATGAAGAATTATTTAATGAATTGAAGAGGATATTATCGAATGTTCTAGTATTGACTCTATCATAAGGAAATTGTGGATTTGTGATTTATAGTGATGTATCAAAGAAATTAAATAGATGTTTACTTATGCAGAATGATAGAGTTATTGCCTAAGAATCAAGGTTGCTAAAAACTCATGAACAGAACTATCCAACTCATGATCTTGAGTTATCATATCAAATATTTGCTCTAAATATATGGAGACACTATATATATGGTGAAAGTTTTGAGTTATATAGATCACAAGAGTTTGGAATATATCTTCTCCCAGAAATAACTCAACATCAGGCAAATATGTTTGCTTTATCTACTCAGGGATTTGGATTTTTCAATACATTATTTCCCATAGAAGGAGAATAAAGTAGAAAAATGTATTGAGAAGAATGGGTCATGGAGTTCTAAAAAAAATCAGGATTGAAATGGATCTAATTTTCATGGATTTAGTGAATATGTATGTGTTAATTATCAAGAATGGTAAAACAACAATACTTTTTCAATTGGTTTCCCAACCAACTTTATTATAAAGGATTAAAAGTACTTAGTTTGAGAATGATAATTTTCAAAGGAAAATTAATTTTTTGTGTATGATCATAGATTTTTAAAGGTATTTACTTGTTTAAATTTTTGTTTTAATGCCTTAATTTTAGATTAAAAATGTTTATGTAGCGTGTGAGGATGTTTGAGAATTTTATGGGGGCTCAAGACATGAAAGAAAGGGAAAGCGAGTCTTTTTGTTCTTGTTTCACGGTTTGCGAAAGGTTAGTGAAAACTGTGGGAGGGGGGAAGCCAAACTATGAAATCTTGGATAAAGGCTTCTCAAATGGTTGGAACATTGTTTTTAAAACCATGAAGGCCTCCTGAGGTAATCATAGAGGTTATCCCCTAACGGACATAAGTTGGAGCATTGTTGGTGTACGGTTTTTCAAGCTGTGTGGCGAAACCATGTGCCCCATTGAAAAATTGAAAATTATCATTTTTCACACTTAGGATTTATAAGTTCTCACCATATTCTCCTCCCCTTTCTCCAACCTCTAGCCCTAGTGATGAACCTCAACCCTCAAGAGATCCCAAGTATTGATCTCCGTAGTTTTTAGGCTATTTAGAGCACTGTTTATTATAGATTGAAGCTCCAGGTTAGTTTATTATCCCTCTTAATTATATTTATCATATTAAGGCTTATAGATCTATCCTTATCCTTCTGAAAATATAAAACCCACTTTTTCAGGTGGATCTTAGGATGGGGATTCAAAGGGTTTTTTGAATCTGGATCTAAGACTAAGATCAAGGGTCTGGTAATCTCAAGATTTGAGGTAGGTGGTCTACAAGTTATATCCCATAGTCATTATATTTAGTTTTTCTTGCATGGTTGTGAATTTAATTTTTTCTAGTTGTGAATTTAATATCCTTAGTAATATTGGGTAAATGTTTTTGTATAAATGGGGATTTTAACTCCTCAAAACCCCAATGGGGTGAGATGAGGTTAACTAGACCAATTTAGGGCCACCCATGGGGCGCAACAATGATTCCAAGAATAGAGAATGCTAATTTTAATCCCAAAATAAAATTGTGGTAAGGTAGATCCCATGTCGAACATGTTAGTATGTTAGTTTGAATTAAAAATTCATCTTGAATACTTAATAAATATACATCAAATGCATAAGTGAGTTAATGAATAGGAAATGGTAAACATGATAAATGGGTAAATTATTATTATTAGATAAATTTTTTAAATGGGTTAGCATAAGGTAATTATTGAATTTGGTAAATGGATTTACATGTAGGAATTGATGAATATTTTAAATGGTGTAAGGAATAAAATGGGGAATTTGTTAAATTGATAGGCTATGTAAAGGATAACTTTGTTAATGTATTAAAGAATGAGGTTGATTTATGTGTTAAATTAAATGTGTAATGTGACTGTTATGTATTTTTTATTATTTTTGTACTGTTTTATGAGATATGTGGTAAATGAGTAAATAATCATGTGCATATGAATTTCTTATTATGGGGTATTGTAATTTGGGATCTTAGACCACAGGTTGGGCTAGACCAAGACTCTAAACCCCACCCCATAATGCATGGGTTATATAACTGTATTGAGGCTCTATACCTCTAACTGCTGCATTTGATAAAACTAAATAATAAGTGTGATGTATTTGATTATGAATTGTTAACCCATGTAAAATAGAGAATTTGATTAATTTTCCATATACATGATAGGTGACCGGATCAGGCTATTTTTTAAGTAATGTAATTTCATAACACATAGATATGTGATGCAAATTAATTTTGTATTTAAGGTGGATTAAGTGATGAAAATGGTAATAATACTTGAAATTCATTAAATTGATATTCTTACCTAATAGTACCTGAGTTGTATGTAGGTTTTATTTTTCATTTATTCATACTTTCATGAAATATATATTTACACGATATATTTTGTAGATACCATTTTTGGTGGGCTACATAGTTTTAATAACACCATGTTTGGTCCTTCATTGGGTACCCAAATAGATTTCATGGCTATAGGTAAGGAAATTGGAAAAGGCCCTATGTTAGGGTCTTGAGATGGGTGTGGGATGTTCCTGGATGAGGATCCAGACATAGAGACGAGACCCATTTTGGGGATTCAGCAGTTTCTATTATTTTTTGGTTTTCTTCACATGTTCATTGTTAGCATGACATGACATCATTACTATTTGGTTGTGTTTATACCCTATTTGGGAAATGGTTGGTAATGCATGTTTCTGTTATTTATTATTGATTCCATTTTTTATTATGGATATCTATTGTTTATTTCTTTTATAAATAGGGTATAGTCTCCCCACATGTTACATTAGACTCTTTACATTAGTCAACAACCTCTGGCGTACAAGGAGGCTCCCTTAAGGTCATGTGGCAACCTTGCTCGGGCCACTGGTTTAGTGGATTCTAGTTTGGGATGATTCAAAGTGGTTTTAGCGGTGTTATTTATGTGGTATTACTATTTTGGATGGTATAAAAAATCTTATTAAGTGTTAGGACTTGGCAATGAGCTTGTTCTTGGAAGTACCAAACCCATGTATGAGGGAAACCCTAGTGTACAGGTTGGGAAATTTTTTCTCCTATTGTGTTTTATTATAGTTGAATGATATTGCACCATTGGTTGATGCACTTGTTGTGTGATATAGTGATTTTAAGATATATTTATCATGGACAAAACGACACAAGGTTGTACATTCAAGCATCATTATAGGCACCTAGCGCTATATTGGGAACGCATCATGTTAGGCACATGTGGGATGGGTGTGTAGGACATGGAGGGTAGGATGCATTTTACTTCTTGAAATTTTGAAGAAAATTAGTTTTTTAATAAAGATGATGAAATGGGTAAAAACATTGTGCTTAATGAGTAGTTATTAGTGATTTAACATGTTAGTTGTAACAAATTATTAAATGGGTAATGTGTTTAAGATGAAATATATATGTTGTGAGTAAGGGAATAGTTTTAAAATGTTTTCTAATGAAAGGATAGTGACTATGTAGGTTTGTTAACCCCAAGTTAACCATGACCCGAAGTATGGATGGTCGAGGGTAGTGTCCTAGGTGTAATTATGTTCATGTGTATAGTGTGCATAGGATGAGTTATTTAATGAACGGACTTATTTTATGTAAATTGATTATGTTTTATGATATGTGTTCTAGGAATCATTCTTGAAATTTTAGGAAGACGCCCCCACATCGATATATGCTGGTTGGGTAACAAGAGGACATCTATCAACACTCTACTCCAGATGTGGAGAAGTAAATCTTGATATCTCAGGGTAATTAATGAGAGGATCCATTCCATGATAATTTCAGTTGCAACACCCTCCAAAATTTGTTGGAGAGGGTGGTCCTGAGGCTGTAGAATTCTGGATAGAGTCTATCAAGATAATTTTGGATCACTTAGAGACTCTTCTGGAGAATAGAGTCAAGTTGGTATCCAAAATGTTGTGGGGACTATCAAAGCACTGGTGAGATATCTTGGTTTAGACTCAGCAGATTTCAATTATTCTATAGAAGGTTTTCTAGGAAAGAATTTTGGAAAACATTTATCCAGGGACCATAAGATTTGAGGAGGTTTTAGATTTTATTAGGTTGACCTAGGTAATGATGTCATTGGTTGATTGTGTCAGTTGTTTCATGGATTTGAAACACTTCATTCTAGCATTATAAGGTTATGAGGCCGCAACAATGAGACATTCCCAAGATGGCCTCAGACATGATATCAAGTATTAGGTAAACATATTACGTTTAAATATTTTTGTAGAAGTGGTGGATCATGACCTAATTTTAGAAGGCAACATGAAGGAGGATTCAAGTAGTGAGTTTTTTGTTCTAGTTGCATGAATTATTGGTGTAACTTTTGAGGTTAGACAGTATCATTTCAAGAATCCTTATCCGGGTGGAATTGCTCAGAGTTGTCCGAAGAGAGGACCAGCCTATTAGAGTGGTGATACGGTGTTTTTCTATCAATTTGGTAGGTTCATGAACATGTCTTCTTATTTATCTCGACCACCATTTTAGTGTTGAGTGTGTGTCAGGATAAGGAAAGTGTAGAGGTTTTGTAGAAACTCTCAAAAAATGAGTACAAATTGAGGGAAAAGACAGGTGCTGAGTGTAGTAAGGGTGTCAGTTACCCCATAATAGGCTTTCATTTGGAGGTAAACAAGTCATACCGATAGGTTTGGTGGACATGTCACTCTAGAGTGAGGGCATCCATATCAGCAGGGCAGTGCAACACCAGAAACTTAGACTGGGGCCCAAGGTAGATGGGTAGGCCAGCTTCATGCAGTTCAATCAACCCATGGAGGTGGTGAGGTTTGGCCATCGATTGGTCATGGTACAATCCTTGAAGATACCATTATTTATAGTTATTTATTTGATACATGTTCTTTGAATTCTTTTATTTCTACTAAGTTTGTGGTTTTTTTAGGCCTAACAGTGGAGTGTGTGTGTTTGTGGGGGGGGGGGGGGGTTGTGTCAATTTATACTCCATTAGGGGTGAAAGAAGATAATATCAGACTATGTAATGTGTGTATGCCCAAGGTTGGTGGATATCATTTCATATTGGATTTTTTTTGTTCTTAAGATGTCATGTTTTGAGCTGATTTTGGGTATGGGATGACAAGTGATGTACCAAGACCACATTGACTATTACCATCATAGGGTAACATTCATGTCTCTTTATGGAGACACATATTCCCATCATAGTGAATGGAATGTTCATGCAATCCATGCAGGTATAGTTTTTCAATAATTTGGTGAAATTATATCCCAAGTGTCTTATCTAGTGCTTGATGATGGGGAAGAATAGAATTCAATCTTTCCACCTATGGTGGATCAGTTTTAGGATGTACTCTATAAGGATTTCTTGGGGTTTCTACCCAAGAGAGTTGTTTAATTCATGATCAAGATATTTTTGGGTGAATAAATAGATTTATTTACACCTTATAAAATGGTAACAATTGAACTTTAGGAGCTTAAGACATGATTGGAGGATTTGGAGAACAAAGGTTATAATCATCCTAGTACATCACCTTGGGGATATCCTATGTTTTTTCCAAGAAAGATGATGGATCATTGGGGTTATGCATTAATTATTGTAATATGAATCAGATTATGGTTAATAATTGATACCCTCTTACACATATATATGGTATATTTTACCATCTAAGAGGTTATTTAGTGTTTTCAAATATTGACCTGATATTAGGGTATCATTATCTAAGGGTGAAAAAATTTGAGATACTGTATAATGCCTTCTAGAGTAGATGATTAGCCAATAAATGAGGATATTATTCATTGTTAATATATATAATATTCATGTGCTTTATTATTCATAAACACCATTTTAGCTCATTTTACACTTTGAACATCATTTCACAATATGATTGTAATACCTTCTTAAAATGCACTATTATGTGGTACATTTTTTAACATCATTTAAAGTACCCAATGATTCATCTAATTTTAAGGAATAAAATTATACATATTTTAATTTTATATTTTTGTAAATTGATATACACTTAAATATGAACATGTTTGATTCAGGGATAAATGGAGAATTCATGAAAGAAGATGGGGATATTTTGTGATGAAAGGAAACAATTTTGGAGAAGTCAGATAGGACAACAGACCACTGATGAGACTTTAGGGCCCAACATACAGGCCCAATGATTCCCAAATTTCGTGGGAAGCTATAAGACATGGAGAGGAACAAATCCCTCTTCAGGATCAAATGCTAATTCGGTCTCAATTGTGTCCATTTAGGCATCCCAATTTAGAGATAAAATTCTGGGCGAGATTCTATGGCCCAGAAAAACAGTCCACTAATATAATCATATCTCCGAATATACAACTCCAAATAGGCCCAACTGTTACAGGCGGCTAGGAGAAATCCGGGGATATATTTTATTCTTCTATGGACCTCTCTGATTCGGCCATATATAAGGACTTACAAGCACATTTGTTCGGTGGAAGAAAGATGGTTGCAACCTCGGGTCAAGGGTGGAAAAGTCTCATCTCCCTTACTTTCCACCACCCTAGGCCTACCATACTCAAGTGGGATCTTTTTTACATTTGGAGGCTCGACCCAAGGCTCCCAAAATTCCTATTTTAGACAATGGTGGGGAAGGAGTTTTTAAGATTTGGTGTTTGGTTTCATTGTAGCGTTATGCTGCCGCTTTGTGTTTGTAATCGCATTTCTTTCTCATGTAAGTTGTTTAATTCACCTTAGTTTCTTAATAAAAATTATTCCTTTACTCTTATTATGTTCTTATACTTATCACATTGATACCGCTGATTCAAGGTGTGAATTTCTTCACACCATACTTTGTGATATTTATCACACAACGGAGGAGTGATCGATTTTTATTGTTGTTTTTACTTCTTCGATTCTACCCTTGTAAGTCTACTTACCGCTTCTGTTGAAGACATGTCATCAATGTAGGGATAAATCTTTTATGGGTTGATCCAAGGGAGTAGCAAGGGGTTTTATTGTATGTTATTTATCCCTACATTAATGGATAATCACTTCTTTTAAATGAGATTTTTTTTTTTGATGATTTTAAAACCTCTTCGTCCTTATTGAATTTAAGGTCACACATTTCAAGTGCTAATACGAACCTCTACATTGGAGTGCTCAAAAAATGGATCCTTAAAGTGTATAGGTGATTAGTTTTAGGGTTTTTAGTTATTAAACCAGTAAGTGATGATTTTTTTTGATCTCCTTAAATGAATCCATCTTAATTATAAGAAATTGAAATCATTAAAAAAGGAATTCATCCAATCCACCCCGAGCGATCACCTAGGATCAAATCATTACCCTAATTTGAATTAACTTAAATCTGTTATTGATCCTTTGAAACAATCTTAAATCAACCTATGTTGTCCACTTAATATCCAAAAACAATCCATAGAATGCACGTGTCTGTAGGTACTTTTTAGGTCTCTGAGGATTCGACAACCCAAACTAGACTACAAGGACCGTCCTACCTTCTGCTTTTGGGTAAATTTGAGTGAGAATCAAATTTTGACACCGTTTCCAGGGACCCAAGTAATTCATCTAAACACCCATTCTATTCTCCCCCATTTCTTTTTTTCTCATCCAAATTCTCTTATCTTTTCCCTTTCTCGTTTTTTTTCTTTTGGCGCATGTCCGCCTACACCCGCGATCAATCAAACTGTCTAGTTAGGGTGGATAGTCCTGGGGTTGGGGAGTCAAGTACACAAAGGGAACTCGTTCCATTAGATCCAAATCTTCCTAACACTATAGAGTCTAAAATTGATCCCATTTCAATGGAAGGTCTTTAAAGAAACCAACTCATAAACCCGGGTGGAAACCAAAATGGAAACCCAAATGTGGTAGCCCCAAACTTGGGGAATACGGTCGATCAAACCATGAATGACTACCTCACACCTTCCTGGACCAATGCCCCCTCATGCATTAGACACAATTCCCTAGGATATTCTAAGTACATCTTTAAACCCCATGTTCTAAACCACCTTCCAACCTTTCACGGGATGGAGTCGGAGATGCCCTACCTTTATGTTAAGGAGTTCAATGAAATTGTAGAAACCATGTGTCCCCCACATCAACTAGAATTAGATAAGATGAGGATATTTCCTTTTTCTTTAAAGGATCGAGCTAAAAATTGGCTAAACAATTTGATACCATCATACATAAACTCTTGGTACCAACTACAAAGACAATTCTACAAAAAATACTTTCCCCACCACAAAACAATTGCACTTAAAAAGAGTATCCAAAACTTTTTTGAAAAAGAGGGAGAGTCATTCTATGAAACATGGGAGAGGTTCAAAGACACTCTAAACATGCTTCCACACCATGGTTTTTCTATACCTGATCAAGATAGAATTTTCTATGAAGGGTTGGGTCTAGGGAATAACCAATTCATTGACATGATGTGTAATGAAACCTTTAAAATCAAAGCCCCAAATAATGCTTACGAGTATCTAGAAAGCCATTCTGAACAAAACCAAACATGGGGAACTTCACCTTATTCTGAAAAATCACAAAGAACTACTATAATTCATACACTTAGAGAAGTGGAAAGCCTTAGGGCTAAAATCGCAGCACTATCTAGGATGGTTGAAGAGATAGAACTTAGGAAAGTCCATGAAATCCAAACTGTAGACCTTGTTTGCACAATTTGTGACAAACATGACCATAAAACAAACAACTGCCCAACCATTCCATCTATCAAGGATGTTATTTTATGAGGACCCGCAGTGGAAGTAAATTCTTTGAGCTTCCAAAATCCTCAATACCAAAACACATTCAACCCAAGGTATAACGACCACCTAGGAATCCGCTGGAAAGATAACCATCAACCTATCCAACCATAGGGACAAAATCCTCATCCCCACCAGTTCCAAACCCATAACCAGTTCCAAACCCAACCTATCCAATACCAACATCCACCGATCCATTTTCAACAAACTATCCCACCTCCAAAATATCCCCCTGGGGTAAACCAATCTACTCAAGAACCAACCCAAAATGTTCTACAAAGCCTACTAGAACAACTGTGCAAACAAATAGAGAGGATGAAATCGGAAGTCTATTCCCTAAAACAAGAACATCAAAACATCAAAACTGGAAAGGCACCCAGGGCTACTCAGGTGGTGCCATCCTCAACTTCAAGGGGAGAGTCAAGTTTCACTCAAAAAACTCATGAACAACTAAAGGCTATGACTGTTTTAAGAAGTGGGAAATCAATTGAGAAACCTGAAAAACTAATTCCGAACCCACCTGAAGATTAAAACTTAGATGAAAATTCAAATAATCCAAATTCTCAAACTGAAAAACATGATAACATTGTCAAAGAAACAACTCTTAAACAAACAACCCCACAACCTGCACCATTTCCTCAATGCATGAGCGGGAAAACTAAGCCTGAATTAAGTGAAACATTGAGGGAAATCTTCTCACAAGTCAAGTTGAACATTCCTCTTCACGATGCAATCCAAACCATACATGTCTACTCAAAGAACCTTAAGGACCTGTGCACTTTTAAAAGAAAATTTTCACATAAAAACCAAGTCCTTTTGGCTGTTAATGTGAGTACCACCATTCAAGGGACCATTCCCCCTAAGTTGAAAGACCCAGGTTTCCCTTACATCAATGTTGAACTAGGAGAGATCAATGTTGTAAAGGACTTGTGTGACCTAGGTGCTAGTGTCAATCTCATCTCATACGATGTGTACTGTCAGTTAGGCCTAGAAGAGCTCCAACCCACATCTATCACACTTCAACTTATTGACCGAAGAATTAGGGTTCCAAAGGGGATTTTAAAGGATGTTCTGGTAATGGTTTAAAACTTCATCTACCCTACTGACTTCAGTGTCCTTGACAACCATCCAAACTTAGGAAATAAGGAACAGACCCCAATAATCCTTGGTTATCCTTTCCTTGAAACAATAAACTCTGTTATCTAAGTCCGAAATGGTAACATGACCATCACCGTTGGGAACATGAGTCCAGACTTTAACATCTATAATGCAAGCTCACAAATAGGGGATAATGAGGACATTAAAAAAGTAGACATGATAGTAAGCATTGATAATGAATCCATAGAACATCAAGGAATATTTGATGAATGTTTAAGTCAGGATGAGATTGATTTCCTTTGTTCATATGAAGGAAGTCTATCTCCTTGGATTGAATCATTTTCAAATTTCTCTTATGATGAAGTCTTGGGTCCAACAATCAATGAAACCTTTCAAAATTCCTTCCCTAAATATGATCAAACCAATCTTGTAGATGAAACTTCTATATGTGGGGAATCAATCCTATCTGAAACTCTAAAAAAAGAAATTGATGTTGATCCAATGTCCCAATCTTCTACTGAAATTATGAACCAACCTAATCTTGAATTGAAGTAACTTCCCACTGCACTCAAGTATTCCTTCCTAGGGGACAATAAAACACATCCTATTGTCATTTCTTCTTCTCTTGAAGCTAATCATAAGAGGATTCTTCTATATGTACTTAGGAAACATAAGAAAGCCATTGGTTAGACCCTATCTGATATTCCTGGGATTAGTCCACTTATTGGGACTCATAGGATTGTTCTGGAATCTGATTCAAAGCCATGTTATCAACCTCAACAGCAACTCAATCCTAATCTCATGGAGGTAGTAAGAAAAGAACTTATAAAATTGTTAAAACCTGGTATCATATATCCCATAGTTGAGAGTGAGTGGGTCAGCCCAATCCAAGTGGTTCCCAAGAAGGGAGGAATAACAGTGATAACCAATGAGGATGGAGAGATTCTTCCAACTAGGGTGAGTAGTAGATGGAGGGTCTGCATTGACTATAGGAAGCTAAACTCATTCACCAAGAAGGATCATTTACCCTTACCATTCATTAACCAAGTCCTTGAGAGAGTGGCAGGTCTTACCTTCTATTGTTTCTTATATGGGTACTCAGGGTATAATCAAATTGAGGTCTCCCTAGAGGATCAAGGGAAGACTACATTCACATGTCCATTCGGAACCTTTGCCTTCAAACTCATGCCCTTCGGGTTAGGCAATGCCCCTGCAACCTTCCAGCGGTGAATGATGGGAATATTCTCAGACATAGTAGGGGATTTTCTAGATGTCTTCATGGATGACTTCTATGTGTTTGGGGAAACATTTGAAGGATGTCTGAGGAATGTAGAGAGAGACTAGTCAAGATGTGAAGAAAAGAATATTGTCCTAAACTGGGAAAATGCCATTTCATGGTTAAAGAGGGACTAGTTCTAGGCCATCTGGTCTCAGGTAGGGGGATTGAATTTGATAAAGCCAAGGTTGACCACATTCATCATCTTCTATCACCCAAAATTGTCAAGGAAGTGAGGTCTTTATTAGAACATGTTGGTTTCTATAGAAGATTCATCAAGGACTTTAGTTCAATCTCTCATCCCCTTTGTTCTATGCTAGTAAAAGATGCTCCATTTGTTTGGACAGAAAGCTTTGAGGGCTCATTCTCAACCCTCAAATCCTCTCTCACCTCTCCTCCCATCATGAAATCTCCAAATTGGAACCTTCCTTTCGAACTTATGTGTGATGCCATTGACTTTGCTGTTGGAGATGTGTTAGGAAAACGTTGAGATGAAACTCCTTATGTCATTGCTCATGCAAGAAAATCCATAAATGATGCCCAAATAAACTACACCACCACTAAAAAGGAGTTACTTTCTATTGTGTTTTCCTTAGAAAATTTTAGGTCCTAACTATTAGGATCCCCCATCACTGGGTTCACTGACCTTTCTGCACTAAAATACATCTTACAAAAACAATATGTGAAGGCTAGACTGATTAGGTGGGTCCTTATCTTACAAGAATTTGACCTCACAATCAAGGATAAAAAGGGCGTTGAAAATGTTGTAGTTGATCATCTCTCTAGGATGGAATTTAAAGACAACTCAAATCACCTTTCTGTGTCTGATTCATTTCCTGATGAACACCTATACTCTGTGAGTGACTGCCCTTGGTATGCTGACATAGCCAACTTCTTAGTTACAGGAGTAATTCCAAAATTCTTAGGGACTCAAGCTCGAAGGAAATTCATTTCTGCTGTTAGGAACTATGTGTTTTATGATCCATACCTCTAAAAGTTCTGCCCTGACCAAGTCATTAGGAGGTGTGTTCCAGAATCTGAACATGAGTCCATCCTTAAATTTTGTCATAGTGAGGCATGTGGAGGTCACTTTTCCTCTAAGAAAAACATCTACTAAGATTATTCAATGTGGTCTCTTATGGCCCACCCTCTCAAGGGACTCCTACACATTTTTTCAAACTGTCCTAGGTGTCAACAAGTAGGGTCTATCACAAAAATGAATCAAATGCCACTCACTCCCATCTTAGTGGTTGAAATATTTGACTATTGGGGAATTGATTTCATGGGTCCCTTCCCAAACTCTAGGGGATATCTATACATTCTCTTAGCTATCGATTATGTCTCTAAATGGGTTGAAGCCATTTCTAAAAAATCCAATGATCATAAAATTGTGATTAGATTTCTCAAGGAAAACATCTTCTCTAGATTTGGAATTCCGAGGGATATAATTAGTGATCGTGGAACTCATTTTTGCAATCGTCCATTCTCATCACTCATGGAAAAATATGGAATTTCTCACAAAGTGTCTACTACTTACCACCCATAGACCAATGGTCAAGATGAGTTAGCCAATCATGAAATCAAACAAATTCTTGAGAAAACTGTCAATCCTTCTAGGAAATATTGGTCTGAGAAACTCTTGGATGCTCTTTGGGCATATTGTATAGAATACAAAACCATCCTAGGAATGTCACCATATAGGTTGGTTTGTGGAAAATCATGCCATTTACCTGTTGAAATTGAGCATAAGGCCTTTTGGGCAATTAAGAAAATGGATTATGACCTCTCATTGGCTGGAAAAAAAAAAGGAAATTAGATCTCAATGAATTGGAGAAACTAAGGATGGAGGCTTATGAAAATTCAAGGATCAATAAAGCTAGAGTTCAAGCCTACCAATCTAGGAATATCAAGGTCAAACATTTTGAACCGGGAAAACTTGTGCTCTTATATAGTTCAAAACTTCATTTACACCCAAGAAAGTTAATGTCTAGATGGTTAGGAAATTTCATAGTGCATCATGTGTACCCCCGTGGGGCAGTAGAGATTCAAGATCCCACAAGTGGTTACATTTTCAAGGTCAATGGTCAAAGGTTAAAACCATTCATTGAATCATTCAATAAACAAGAAATAGATGTTGAGTTAACTGAGCCAACCTATGAACCAGGAAAAAATTCATAGATTTAGGATCTATGTCGGGCTAATGACGTTAAATAAAGTGCTACATGGGAGGAAACCCATGGTTTTCAAGTTTCCTATCATTTTATTTTTTTAATCAACTTTATATTTTAAATAGGATTAATTAATCATTTTTATATTTAATAAAACAAATTAGACTATTGACCTGTTCTTCTTTTATGAGTATAGATGGGTATGAAAGGGGAGCATCATATTCATTCGTGTCACATGGTGTGATCCCTGAGTAATTCCTTACCCAGAAATTTAAAAGAAGAAATTTTATCATTAGTTTGATTTTAAAAAAACAAAAAAAAAACAGGGAAAACCATAAAAATAATGATACTTGGAATTCAATAAGTCATTGTATTGTTTGTTTTTCCTGGTTTGTTCTTCTTTGTATGGTTCAGGGACTATTTTGGGTGATACATGTTCAATCAAGGAGGTGCCTACATCCCCTAAGAGATCAAAGGACTAATTTGGAGCAGCAATAATTTCAACTCCAACCACCAGGTGACTTCATTCCACGATCCTCATTTTCAATTTCCTTTTTGAAATTTCATTATCTACCTCTACCCCCTTCTAAATTTTCTTTTTTTAAACACTAGGGATAGTGTTATTTTAATTTGTGGGGGAGATAAAATGAAAAATGATTTTGTATAAAGAAAATGAATGATTTGAAGAAGAAAAAAATGTGTAAATGGAAGAAATATTCCTTTAACTTTGAACATGGTAATACACATTGTACACTTTGAAACTGAATATCAAATAATTTATCATGCCCTGATTTTGATTTTAATCCTTGTATAAATTCATGATCATAGATTTTGGAAAGTGTGGCTGTCCAATGTGATATTTCATCATTTATATTTTCATCAAAAAAAAGATCACAATGCATGTCCTTTGGATAGTGGGGTATTATTTTAAGTTCATGGGGTCCCCCAAATAAATAGCATAGGTTTGGTTATCATTTTAGTTCTAATATGAGTATTCAAAAAAAATAACAATAAATTTGCACGTAGAGCAATGAAATGACCTAATGAGTGGATTTCGGCACTTGGAGATTGTGACTCCATAGTTTTCTAGCCCAGAGTTAGTAATTTATCTCTATTTTTGGTAATATTAATTTGTTTTTGACAGAGTTAACTCGAGATGATTCCCAAGTATGTGGGCTTCACTTGGTTCCCTAAGGTCTTTGAGCCTGGGAGTCATCGGCAAAGTCTCACTACAGGGGTTGACTCGTTTGAGTGCAATTTCAATTACCATGGAAAAATTGAAAAAAAAACAAAATATAATACAAAAAAATTGAATACTCATCTTAATATTTAATTTTGATTCTACCTAGAGCTTCCGTAATTTCCCCCTTGAATAAAGATGAACCCCCATGTCTATTGTGATGCACAACACATCCTCATACTTAATAGATATTGGATGAAATACGACAATGAATTTGAATAATGGAATGGGATTGGGATTGGGATCTAATTATGAAACTATCTTGTATTAAAATATTTTGATTGGTTTCATGATTTTTTGGTATAAGGGTTTCTGGTGATCATTGTGTATTAAAATGTTTTTGGAAAAGGGAATTCGAATTTCATATTGTTGAGATATATTTTTCCCGGGACTAGAAAAAATCAAGTTGGGGGGTGTGATTAGCCACTAAATGAGGCTAATATTCATTGTTAATATATATAATATTCATGTGCTTTATTATTAATAAACACCATTTTAGTGCGTTTTACACTTTGAACATCATTGCACATTATGATTGTAATACCTTCATAAAATGCACTATTATGTGGTATATTTTTTAACATCCTTTAAAATACCCAATGATTCATCTGATTTTAAGAAATATAATTATAAATATTTTAATTTTAAATTTTGGTAAATTGATCTACACTTAAATATGAACATGTTTTATTCAGGGATCAATGGATAATTCATGAAAGAAGATGGGGATATTTTGTGATGAAAGCAAACAATTCTGGAGAAGTCAGATTGGACAACAGCCCACTGATGAGACTATGGGGCCCCAAATACAGTCTCAATGAATCCCAAATTTCGTGGGAAGATATAATACATGTATAGGAACAAATCACCCTTCAGGATCCAATGCTAATTAGGCCTACATTGTGTCCATTTAGTCGGCCCAAGTTAGAGATAAAATTATGTGCCAGATTCTGCGGCCCAGAAAAACAGTCCACTAATATAATAATATATCCAAATAAACAACTCTAAATGGGACCAAATTTTACAGGATGTTAGTAGACATCAGGGGATCCATTTTATTCTTCTATGGACCACTCTGATTCGTCCATATAGAAGGACTTACAATTTGCGTCTGTTCGGTGGAAGCAAGCAGGATGCCACCTCGGGTCAAGGGTGGAAAACTCTCCTCTCCCTTACTTTCCACCACCCTAGGCCTACCATACTCAGGTGGGATCTTTTTTACCATTGGAGGCTCGACCCAAGGATCCCAAAATGCCTATTTAAGGCAGTGTTGGTGATGGATTTTTTAATCTTTGGTTCTTGGTTTCATTGTAGTGTTATGATACCACTTTGTGTTTGTAATCGCATTTCTTTCTCATGTAAGTTGTTTAATTCACCTTAGTTTCTTAATAAAAGGTCTTCCTTTACACTTATTATTTTCTTCTACTTATCAAATTTATACCGTTGATTCAAGGTGTGAATTTATTCACACCATACTTTGGGATATTTATCACACAACGGAAGAGTGTTCAATTTTTTTTTGTTGTTTTTACTTCTTCAATTCCACCCTCGTAAGTCTACTTCCCGCTTCTGTTGAAGACATGTCATCAATGGAGGGATAAATATTTTATGGGTTGATCCAAGGGAGTAGAAAGGGGCTGTATTGGATGTTATTTATCACTCCATTAATGGATAATCGCTTCTTTTAAATGAGATTTTTATTTGATGATTTTAAAACCTCTTCATCCATATTGAATTTAAGGTCACACATTTCAAGTGATAATACGAACCTCTACCTTAGAGTGCTCAAAAATTTGATCCTTCATGTGTATAGGTTATTAGTATTAGGTTTTGTAGGAATTAAACCAGTAAGTCCTGATTTTTTTTTATCTTCTTAAATGAATCCATCTCAATTATAACAAATTGAAATCATTAAAAAAGGAATTCATCCAATCCACCCCGAGCGATCACCTAGGATCAACTCATTACCTTAATTTGAATTAACTTAAATATTTTAGTGATCCTTTAAAACCATCTTATATCAACCTAAGTTGGCCACTTAATAACCAAAAACAATCCATATAATGCACGTGTCTGTAGGTACTTCTTAGGTCTCTGAGGATTCGGTAACCCAAACTAGACTACAAGGACCATCCTACCTTATTCTTTTGGGTAAATTTGAGAGAGAATCAGTATATATGGGTTTTATGAGTTTGTTTTTGATGTTTTTTAGGTTTACCAATGTATCGTTGGTGTTTATGGCCCTCATGAACCAAATTCTTCATCCTTACCAAGATCGGGATTTAGTTGTCTTTGTTGATGACATCTTACTGTACTCAAAAATTCAAGATGATCTTTCCAAACATATTGACATTATCTTGAGTAAACTAAAAAATAATACGGTATGATAAAATCTATCAAAATTTCATTTTTTTGATTGTTAAGATTCATTTCCTAGGTCACATAATCTCAGAGGATACTATCTTTGTGGATCCATATAAAGTACAGACAGTTGTCTCTTGGGAGAAGCCCAAGAATGTTTCTGATGTCCAAATATTTCTAGGTTTGGTCAGATATTACTGAAGGTTCCTAAAATACTTTTCTTGTTTGGAAGCACCACTTTCAGGTCTGAATAATAAGGAAATCATGTCTGAATGTTATGTTTCTTTTCAGAGTTTTTTCAAAGAGTTAAAGAAGTGGTTGGAAACCACACTAATTTTGATATTACTTGATCTAGGTAAGAGATATAACTTATTTTGTGATTCATATAGTGTTGGGATTGGGGTAGTCTTGATGTAGGATGATTGAGTTGTGTCATATGGATCATGATATTTGAGACCTCAAGAATGTAATTACCATATTCATGATCTTGAATTGGTCGTAGTGGTTCATTCCCTTAAATGTAGGTGGTACTACTTATTGGGGGAAAGGGTTATGGTGTATAGCAATCACAAAAGTGTGAAGTAAATTTTTTATCAGAGTGATTTGAATTTTAATTAGTAGATATGGGTTTAATACATGCCATATTTTGATTTTGATCTAGTTTACACCCAGGTTAAAATAAAATAGTGTTGTAGATGCCTTGATTAGGAAGACTCAAAATCAAGCAGTTTAGGAATACTGTTCAGAATGGAAGGTGATGGATTTTTTCACTAAGATTCATCTGTCGGTTTAGGATGGTCAAGGGAAGTTGTAACTTTCATCCTTGGTGGTTGACTCTACATTTCTGAGTTGTATTAAGGATGGGTAGTATGAGGATCCTGAATACATGTATTTGAGGGAAAGTTTAAAAGGTGGGGATTCAACTTCTAGTTTGACCTTCAGAGATGATGGGAACATTTTTGTTTTTGGTTATGTGTTCGTACCAGTATGTATGTCAGAAGATTTGATGCACTATTTTCATGTATAGAAGTGGGTGGTGCATCCTGGTCTGACCAAAATGTATTGGGATTGTCATAGGCATTATTGGTGGCCGAAAATGGTGAAAGAGGTCACAGGTTTCGTGGCAGGATGCCTTACCTGTCAGAATGTGAAGGGTGATCGTTAGTGAGAGGGAGTTTTTTTATATGAATTACCCATTCTAGAGTAGAAATGGGATGACGTAACATTGGAATTTATTGTGGGACTTTTTGAGGATTCCTTGTAAAATTCATGTGATCTAGGTAGTTGTGGATTAGTTAACTAAAGTCTCTTATTTATTACTAAATTGATATACCTTCACTATGGATCATTTGGGTGAGTTTCTTGTTTGAGAGACAGTACGGTTTCATGGAGAACCTACTGTTATAGTTTTGGATTATGATCTATCTTTTACATAATGTTTTTGGAAAGGATTATAGAAAGTGATCAGTACACATGTGATTTTGAGTATGACCTTTCACCTATAGATGGATAGGTAGTAAGAGCGTATCATTCAGATACTTAAGGAAATGTTAAGGGCTTGTATCCTAGATTTTGTTGGATTGTGGGAAAATAATTTTTCACTTGTTGAGTTTTTGTACCACAATAGTAACCAGGATATGATTTAGATGGCACCATTTGATGTGGTTTATGGTAGACTGTGCAGGTCTATGTTATGATGGACAGAAGCCTGTGAATTAGAATTATTGGGACTGATTCTCATGCAAGGGACATCATAGCTAGTTTAGCTGATTCAAAAACATATGGAAATGAATCATAGTGGGAATAATTCATACATGGATCAGCATTAAAGACATATTGAGTTCAAGGGGTGTGATCATGTGTTTTTTTTGGTGTCTCAAAGGATGATTCACTATCGAATTCAGAAACTGTGCAAGTTGGAAACTAGGTATATGGGGCCATTTGAGATTGTGGAGAGGATTGAACCGGTGGATTATTGATTGGATCTTCCAAAGAGGTATAGTTTTATGTATGAAATTTTTCATATGTCACAACTTTATTAGTATGACCATGAACCATATCATGTGATCTATATTGATGATGTTTATCTTTAGGATGATGTGTACTTCAAGGAGAATCTGGTTTATATTGTGCAATATAGTGAGAAATTATTTTTGTGAAAGACTATGACTTTGGTTCAAGTTTTGGGGTAGCACAATAACTTCTAAGAAGAAAATTGGCAGAGAGTTTAATGTGGGTGCCTAGTGGTCCAAAATATTTTCTACAGAAGCTCAGTGATTCTTGAATGTTCATCTTGAGGATGAGTCATTATACGGTGGGATGAGTCGTTTTATCTCTTTCATTGGACACTAGAGTAGATTTCATGATTTCTAGTCATGAAAATGGAAAAGGTTCTATACTAGGGTCTTTATTTGGTCATGGTATATGCATGGATGAAGATATGAACATAGTGTCAGAACCTATTTTGGGGATTCAATTATTTCTACTAAAATTGGATTTTCTAAACTTCTTCACTATTAGTAAGACATGACATCATTACTATTTGGAAATATTTGTAACATATTTGGGAAAGGGTTGGTAATTAATTTTCCTATTATTTTTTATTACTTTTGGTTTCTTATTATGGTTATCTAATGTGGATTTCTCTAATAAATTGGGTATAGTCTACCCACCTATTATATTAGACTCTCCCTAATAGTCAATAACCTCTAGAGTATGAGGAGGTGCACATGAGGCCATGTAGTGACCTATCTCGAGGCACTGGTTTTCAGCTTTCGGGTAAGGGACGTTACACTATAAATGATGGGATGTTGGAAGACATCATGCATGAGGATGGAATTCAAAAATTTTGGAAGAGGCTTTATGATACCACTATACCCAAGATAAAAAAGGGAACTATTGGATGATTCCAATAGTTATATTTTATCTATATGCCTTAGTAGTACTAATATGTATAGTGATTTGAAGGAATATTTTTGTTGGGATAATAAGAAATGATAAATTGCTAATTATGTATCCAGATTTTTAGTGTATCAAGAGGTGAAGGCTGAAAGACAACATCCTAGAGGATTTATGCGATCTATGCTTATTCCAAGATGCAAATGGGATGAAATTACTATTAATTTTGTCACTATATTACCAAGGACTCTATGAATGAATGATGAAATATGGTTAATTTTTCATTGACTTACAAAATCTGCACATTTCCTTGATATAAGGGTGGATTATCCAATGGAGTTCCTTGCACGACTATATATTAATGAAGTTGTAAGACTCAATGGTGAACCTATTTCCATTATTTCTGATCATGATCAATAATTTACATCAAATTTCAAGAAAATTGTACAAAATGATCTTGATATTGAACTTAATTTCAGCACTTTTTATCACCCTCAAACTGATGGGCAATCAAAAAGGATGACCAAAACATTTGAAGACATGTTCAGGTCATGCTCACTTAACTTTCAAGGTATGTGGGATCAGTATTTACTATTGGTAGAATTTTACTACAACAATAGATTCCATTCAAGTTTTCCAATGAAACTGTATGAATTCTTATATGGAAATATAGCATGATCAAAAATTTCATTATCGAAATTTGAAGTTATCAAGAAGGGAAATTCAAGTGGAAAATTTTATTTTTGTTATTTTAATTTTCTTTAATTTTCTTTTCTTTTCTTATCCATTACTTAACACATTTTTCAGAACATGCATGATAAATCCAGTACAATATATATACTATAAATTTATTATGATTATGTGATATCCACCATCAATTATTTCCCCTTCCCCTTTTTGTTCTAAAAATGAAAACACCATCGGTGAGGTGTTCATTCACCACCTTCATGGATGATGATTCTTATGTTTTCTAATACCACCTTCAAGGATGGTCATGAAACCATTTTTATTGTAAAAAAACTTTAATATATGTAATAAAACTTATTTAATTTTATTTTAGTTGTATATAAATATAATATTAATTCATAAGACAGAACTAGTGTGTAATGATCGAAAAGACTACAAAATAATCTAGAAGATTATCATTAACGTTTTATCTAATGAATCATCCATATATCTAGAAAAAATGATATATAAGACCATTAAATATTTTATAAGTTCATTAATAATATATAATTTAAATTCTAGATAACTATTCTATTTTCACATGATCTTTCATACTTGATTACAAGTGATCCAATCCAGAAAACAAAGGAAATAAACAGTTTTGAATGATAAAATTGAATATTATAACTCATTAAAAAGACTGTAAATGAACTTAATAAAATTATAATAAATCAAATATATGTTAAATAGGTTCTAAGTAAAATTATTAATTAATCTAATTTAATTATCTAGGACATTAAGAACAAGTGAATAATACTTTCGAACATAAGGTAAGGGATTCTCACTGAACCTCCATTTTTCATTTTGGTTACGCATTCTCCCTATTTACACCAATGTAATTCTACATTATTTATATATAACTATTCTAAATTCAATTTATATGTTCCAAACTCATGTATCTATAACATTCCATATTTATATCATAGTAAAGTACATGTTTTATATGTCTCCCTTTTCAATTCTTCCTGATAAGCAAGCCCAGTTAAAGGGAACTTCTCAATTTCTTACCCATTTTCAAGTACAATCCATAATATTTTTTAATACACAAATATTTTTATAAAATTTATATTTTAATCATGAAAAAATATCTTATTTATTTTTTGGTTTTAGGTAAAAAATATATCCTTATCTATTTTAAAGACTCTTCAATATTTTCTCTTAAAACGCACTAAAGTATCCCATTTTTAATGTTTCTTCAAAAATTTAAATGTTTTCACTTCACTTGGACACATATTATGCCTCAACCATAATTTCATCTTTCCATCCTTTTATATTCTTCTATATACATGTTTAAAATATGTTTTTATGACAAATACAAATTATTTTTCCAAAAGAACTCTTCTTTGCAAGTAAAAGGGTATTTCTGTAAAGAATTCCTTGAAGTTTTTATTAGATTATTTTCATCTAATTCAACACCCTATGTTGTATATTATTCTTAATTTTGATTGATCATTTATGATATAATATTTCATATTCTATTAAATTTTTTATGATTAGTTTGAATGAGGATGTTCTATTTTTATATAATTCACCATATTACTGTGAATGGTTTATGATTATGTTTATTTTTTGGGGAAAGTTATTAAAATTTAATATGCTAGTTTCAATATGAATGTATATGTTGATTATGTTTCACCCCATTCATATGATAAATTAATTGGACTTAGTAACTGATGGGAGAATCCTGATATTTCCCCTTGATGTATCGGTAGGTCTCATGAGACAAAATAGACCAGGTTTTTACCCATTTATGTATGGTGTCTTGGCTAAAGCCTTTATGGTATATTTATGCTGCCTGAAATTATTCATCCCCTTATTATGATATTAGTAATTGATTATCCATGTCATTATTCGACTAGTAGAATATCTATGGTTAAGTTTCTTTCTCATATTATTATTTATGGAATTATTTAATCATCTTTTATTCCATTCATATAATTCTCAATATTATGTTTTAATGGAATGTGTTTTTAGTAATTCATAAGGCCTTATTGTTTGTGTTTATTTATGATAGATTTGTCTATATTATTTACCCATACTGAGATTCTGAGCTAACCACATTATTAGGTTTTATTTTTCACTAGGATGTGAATATGTATATTATTAATGACCTTCAGGGATAATCTAGGATTTTATGGATGTTTCCAATGGAGTTGGTATGTTTTTCCCTTTCAAGTTGTAATGTAACAATAATGTTTATAACTAGCTTTCCAGATCTACTAAACTACTCAACAATTTAGGATGATACTTCCTTGTCTATTATATCAATGTAATAAAGTAATCGACTCCTGGCTACTGGGTTAAGGGTCTTTACATAAAAAAAATTCTGTGAATTTTTAGGAACTTTTTAAAAAAATTATATTTTCATGAATAGTAAAAAATATAGTTTTTTGTGAATATTGTGACATTTTATGTCATCATCATGATAAAATAATTAATTAAAATTTTATAAAAAAATACCTCAAAAAATATGTATTTGTGGTTGAAAATAATATATCTAAAAATAATATGTTGAATTTACAAACTCATGTTTGACATTTGGAACCAAAGTTTTATTTTATTATATTAAAAAACTAGTTTTGGTCGTTTTCATTTAAAGAAGTTTTCAAATGATGATATTTGTTTGGATCGATTTGAAATAAAAATGACCCTTATTTTTAATCCTAAACCAATAAATTTTTAGGGAATTAATACTACTCATTGTTTTTTCCTAAATAATCATAATTTCAATTTTATGCTTAATGATATGTTTTTTCTATAAAAAAAATTTATTCTGTTATACATAATTATATTAAAATTAATGTTTATAAACATTAATAATTGAATTAAATATTTTTTTCTTATTTTGAATCATAATTTATAATTAGTTTATAATTTTAATTATATTTTTAGTCTTAAAAATAAGTTACCTAGGTATAATTTAGTAACATCGATAAAGGCATAAATGTGGTAAAACTGATAAATCAAGGGGTAAAGTCACAAAATATCTCAAAATGTGTTTTTAAAAGGATATATGATGTTTTTATCAACCTTAAATTATCTTATCCTTATTAATTTTAAATTTTATATTCACTTAACATGAATATGGAATTCCTTTTATATTTATAAATTATTATATACAAAAATGTCACCCCTATCACTCATAAAAGGACCCCTCCTCCACCCCTTCAAAACCATATATTAAATTTTAATTCATACCTATTATCTTCAATATTTTATTTCTTAATAACCCTATACCATATTGGGTTTATTTGGGTCTTAATATAATTCCTTAATTCCTTCAAAACCATGAAGTCTTTCAAGAGAAGATATGATTTCTTATTTGTAAGTAATGACTTCATATTCATTATTTTCTTTTATAATCTTCTTCTACCTCCAAAAAATTAAGATTTTTCGTCTAAATAAAATCTTAATAATATCAATACACTTAATTAAGAATTATATTATAAAAAAATACTTCATAATCATACCCATCCATTGATTAAAACATGGCCTTACATGGGTCTGTTTAACCACATACATGAATGATGCTACAATTTATTTCCATGGATGGTTATAGAAAATTAATTAATGATAATGTATGAAATTAATAAATAATTAATGTTTTTTGGGTTCTATAATAGTAATATTTATATTTACCTTATTATTATTATGAAACCTTTTATTTGATAAAATTTACTAAAATAAGAAATTTGTTGAATTCGTCTTGGCGAACCATAACTCAAACTCCCATGGAATGAACATGGAATGTTATAACAAGTTATGAAAATTGTACTAAAATAAATTTACTATTATTTAAAAAATAAAATCATCGACATGGTGAGAGTCCTAGTAAGATCATTATAGATTCACTTAATAGGGTGTGAATCAAGTGTGACCAATATTTTTTAGACTAATTTATTCTTTAAATATTTTATCACCATTATACTAATAAACCTCTATAAATGATTAAGACTAAACTTAATATTATTATATTCACCCATCCACATAACACATGTAATAATTTAAAGTAGGAAAGTAAAGTATGATGTATTTTTTCAAGGATCGGTCTCAATGTGTGCCTACTCCACATTTCATAAAATGATTATCTTAGTCTATAGATTTTGTTCTATCGATATTATTATCAATATAATTGTATTTTTTATTTTTTATACTAACTCGTTATCACCATATTATACAAGAACTGTTTCACAATATTACACATGTGAGATGATGTTTTATATCACAACACTTCATCAAGTTAGAATCACACTAATGGGTCTCACCTTTTCTCCTATTATAGTAAATAATAATTTATCCATGATTTCATTAAATCAAGAAAATATGATTCACTTACTCAAACCAAAGTCTCCAACTACTTTCAAATGTTATTATTTTAAAAATTATAACATGGTATATATTTTTGTGTGCATAGATTCCATGTTTATTTAGAACTAGTATGCTAGATGCTCTCAAACAAAAATCTCAAGAATAAATACCATAAAATATTTACTCAGTGAGAACACAATGAACTAAAAAATATCATAATCTTTACTAGTAATTAAAAAAACTAAAACCTAGTATTGTATTTCTCACTCATACAAATACTTGAAGGCTTTCTTATTCTTCTTATTTTATTATTTCTCAATAACATAAATTCTCAATGGTTTTCCATAGGCAGACCTAGTCAACATTATTCTATTTATTTTAAACCTAGTATATTTTAATACAATGAAATATTAGTAATTTAGTTTCTTTCTGCAGTAGTAATAAATGTCTTCTTCTTCCCCCTTGATATTTTCTACTTCTCTTGGAACACTCACATAAACACGTATTTTCGTTCTCAAGAAGCATATTTTATTTAGACTATAAACCAATTTCATAGAGAGTCTCACACATATAAACTGTATAGGAATATATTCTATTTTATTTAGGGTCATAATTTATTTCCAAGTATATAAATATTCATGATATATCATGTAATTTAAATAAATAAATATCAAATTCATTATCCCATGATCTTTCATACCTCATTTATTTTTTAATATCTACCTAAATAAAATTAAATCACTACCCTTATTATTTATGTTATTTCTCATGGCTTCCAAATAGATATTATCATGTTATAAAAGTATTAGGTTCCTCCTTACTCAAATTACTCAACCAAAAATACACATTTAATCATATTTATAGGTAGTATGAAATATACATTAATAGATGTGGTTTGGTTTATCTCTTACTTAATAAATTGATATATTTAGAAAGAAACAAATATAGATTTGGATTTAATCCATAAAAAAAATAGCAACTTGGATTTAACCTCTTCATGTCATTATGTTTGAATCAAAAATAAATTCATGATATTTAATCCAATAAAGTATAACTCATACATCAACAAATTTCCTATTGCATTTATACATTTATTGAAATAGTGAATTCCATCAATTCATGTTAAATAATATTCTATAAATAACATAATACCTTAATATCATTATTGTAATGCCCTGACCCCAGAAGCCCAGAGTTAGTGCATTATTTTAATACATTGGAATTATTACAATGAATCAAGTCCCGAAGGACTGATCGATTTAGCAATCTTTGAAAATATATTACATACATGAGTGTTACATTAAAAATTAGAAAATACAACACAACATAAATGATCCTTTTAGAATCGCATTAATACCCTATATTTACCCTACCTATCAATCATAATACACTTCTTGTAATCTTAATAAAATTAAAACATAGAAAGGGGTGAGCTTAGATGCTCAGTAAAGATAACAGTATAGTGGAAACGTTCATAAATAAGCATAAACATTTAAGGCAATAAATAAGACTAAAGCAAAAGTCTTTTAAACATAAACTTAAGAATAATATGGAAAAGATGCAATAAAATAATTTCATTTACTCATTCACATGGATATTCTACTAGTCAAATAATCACATGCAATATCAATAGCTACTTTCATAATGATGGAATGCATAATGCCAGACTTTCATAACCACATAGTCCAGGCCTTGTGCCAAGACTAAAAATAAGATTTTGTCAAGGCCTTATGTCAAGACACTAATTTTTCTCATGAGACCTACTGATTCATTGAGGAGCTATAGCAGGCTCCACTCGTCACTTACTAAGTCCAATGCATTCCCCATATGAAAAGGTTTAAACATAATATAAACATTCGTATTAAAGCAGGCATACGAAATTTCAATACTTTATCCATAAACCATGAATGGTATGAAATGACACATCCACAGTAAAACATATCAAAAAACCTTTAATACAATATGTATGTTTTGTATCATATTAAATCAAATTCAAACAAACATAAAATTCATCAAAGGATGTTGACATAGATGAAATCAAAACCTTTTTAGAGAAATATATCTTTCTATTTTGAAATAATTTAAAGGTCACATAATTATAAAAGAAATAATTTATATTTGAAAATATTATTGTAATATTATAAGTGAATCTTTGATGATGTTATAATGGTGGAAAATAGATGCAACTGCCATATAAGTTAAAAAAACATTCTTACCATAATTTTGTGGAAAATGTCATAAAGTACCCTGTTTGGAAAACGGCACAAAGATTCCTTTCAAACCATTTAATAAAAATTTAAACAAGGTTATAAATGACTTTAACCCATATTCTAGTAAATAGAATAAAAATTTGGAATACATTTTTAAGAAACATGAATGTGGCTGATAATGAGGTCCCAGTAGATACTTTCACAAACATAACCTTGGATAATAAAGAGATTGTGAAATTAACACTTACCTTGCACTTTCCTTCGGTCAAGGGTATGTTTAACCTCCTTTATAATGGGGAAATATTTGTTATTAAAATATACAATAATAATATACATTAATATGATATCATATATGATATTTTAATATTGCTTCTTTAATAATATTTTAGTATTGTCGTCATTTCGGGTGTTAACTTATTCGTTTTCCTTTATATGATTTGTTATGTAAGTAATGTTTTTTATGGATATGATATATCTTATTCATATTAATAATTATATTAATTTTTTAAACATTATTTTTAATCATCTAATGAAAATTAGTCTTGAATGGATACGATGGGGAATGAATCTCATCGTGTTCATGGAGACGGTAATTCATATGTACGCACAAGCGACAATATCATTATTTTGATATTAAAGTAATATATAATTGGATGGTATATCATATATACAGAATAATTATCAGGTTATATTTATTATTTACATCAATTACACATCATTATTATAATCATTCAAATAATAATGTATTGAATAACAATTACATCACAACGTGGAGACGGTAAGTCGTACGTACGCACGTATGGTGACATGCCATTAAAAGGATGGATATAATATTGAATATGGTTGTACCATATTTATAATAACATCATAATATATATAATATACTTGATTTATTAATTTATAGTGGAAATAAAAAAGAAAGAACAAGTGTAAGAAGAAAGGAACTTGAAAGAGGTGATGAAATATTTACCTCTTCTTCGGATTCTTCCTTTTGATTTGATCAAAAGGGATTCTTAGGTTGTCTTTATGACTAAAGTAAGGCCTCTATGATGACGGGAGGATAGTTTAGTGGGTATTTTGGCAGGTTTTGGTCGATCCAAAAGGATTTGAAGGTGTGAATTAAAGAGAAGGGTGAGTAACCTTTTATGAGAGGGGTGAGGGGAACCTTAGGAAAAGAAAGAAATATTACTTTATAATAAAATAATTTTCTGTTTATAATTGCTAAAATATGAATTATTTAAAGGATAAGGTGGGTATGGGTGAAAAACCACTCAAACAATAGTTTTTATACAAGTTTGGGTCACTATATTAACCTTATCTTTCAGATTTAATTCTTAGTTAAATAGTTTGACATTTATCATACCTCTATGTATTTTTATATTATATGGTTAATAAACTAACTATAAACTCCCAAGAGAACCCCAAGTGGTTCATTAATGATACACCTATCATTATATAAGTATTTTTTCCGAACATTATATTTTTAGAATTATTATATCAACCAATAATATTGTGTTTGTTTTAAAAACTCATTTATCTCAATTTTGAGATTATTTAATAATTTTTTTAAGTCATAAAAACATTATTACTTAGAAATAAATATATTTAATCAACACTAACATGTCATATGCACCTATAAAAGTTTTGTATGCAATAAAAACTTTTAAATTATATTTATTTTAGTATTTATAATATCATTTATTTGATTGTTTCATTAATAAGGAAAATAATGCATCATTATTGTGTCATATATAAATATGATTATTTTATGTCTAAAAATTATAAATAAAATATCCTGAGGTATGAAATCTTTTTATATTTATAATGAATATTTATATTCGAATAAATCAATTATATAACCTTAGATAAAAATTGTTTTACTAAAAGATATTTGCTTTTGTTATTTTTGTCTTTACTTTAAATTATTTAATATATAATGTCATTATGACTTCCAAGTGGCTCCATGGGGTCCCCAAATCTACCCAAGGATGACCATGGTCTGAAATATATCATCCAATAGGGTTAGTACATGTGTTAGGGTAATTTAATATTATTATAATATTATTTGTTAACCTTATTTACAGGATTTACCCCTTTAACCATGATAAACAAAATATTTACTGAAGTAAATATTCCTAATGTCTAAAAATAAAAGCTAAATATTTAAAAAATTTGGAGCTCTTGATTCCAAATATGGAATCCATTTTTCTAAATTCAAAACACATAAGTGGTATAAATTAATTTAAAATTAATTCCCATTGTCGAATCAAAAAGTGTGTTTTTAAGAAATAATAACTATCAAAATATTGACACTTGCTTATGTCCAATTTAAATGTGAAGTTACATCCAATGACCAACATTGGATTAAATGGTAAAAATATAATCTAGTTATACTTGAAACCCACTCAATAGTATAATTTATCACTATAAATTATTTTTATTTAAAAATTTGTTTTTAATTAAAATTTAGTAATTTTCATTATTTATCAAAATATGAAAGTTATCAGAAAGGTACCAAAAATTTATCCAAAATAAATTTTTATGTCTTGATTCTAAATAATAATTTAATTTCATTAAATTGAATATATAAAATTATCAAATATTTTTTTAAAAATGGTTCTCTATTAAAAGGCGGTAAAATTGCATTATTTGAAAAATACTTATTTTATCTGAAAAAAAATGAATTTGTTCTCACATTATATCCAGGAAACTCATAATATAGATTCTAAATTTATAAGGATTATATAATGTTCAAAATTCATTTAATAATATTCATTACCACTTTTGAACGGCTGGTAAGGTAAGTTTTGGTGCGCTTTAACTTGGTGTTGCATGTAGTGAAAGTTATTGAATTACTTTGATGAAATGACATACTATAAAATATTGGGTTTTTACATTCTTCCATACTTCAAAAAGTTGTGTCCTCGCAATTTGAAATTTTTCTTTGAAAATGAAAGGTTAAAAATTGAAAATACGTTTGTGGGAAAACCCACATCAGAAATTGGGTTAATAAAATTTAGTCTTAATAAGAGGAAAAGGGAAATGAAAGGGTCCCCACCAAATTATGATATCAATTAGGAGAACATTAGTGGAAATTAGAGACACATAATTTTTGAAAAAATGTAAATATTTATATGGATTGATTGAGGTCATCAATCACAAATAAGTGAAAAATTGAGGGCCTTAAAGCCATCAATCTATGATGATTTAAAATGCCATCGGTTCAAGAAATCATTAGGTATTAGGATAACACATATTTTGTTTTAAGATCTGTTCTCTAAAGTTTAAGAATTAATTTAACCATGGAATGAGATAAAAAATTATATATATATATATACTCGACAAGTATAGTTTCATCCTTCAACTAATTCCTACTACAAACTCATCTTTCACTCCAAAATATTTCAAAAAAATATTCTATTTATCCTAATTGTATAGGGTTCCAAAAATAATGAATTTATAATTCACCTATCAGACCCTTTAAAAAACTAGATTATAAAATCCATGGACTTCACGTAGTCCAGTGGTAGGTGATAAATTCAAATCACCCTATGGTTGTGGGTTTGATTCCAACAGCTTTTTCTGACGCGACGGATTGTCACACGGTCTCTATGTTGTCCTTTTTATAATAATCCAAAAATAACCTTAACAATAGTATCCAATTTCAAACATAATCCATTACAAAATTTAGACTTATCTAAAAAACTTCTATCCAATACTCACAATCCAAAATTTATAATGAAGTTAAACACAATGAAGATCCTTTTATCCACTTCATAACATGTGAATAACTTCATCATGTATTCTATTAAAACATGGTAACACCCTGAATTACCATAAAACCATATTGATTACTTTCATTACCCCTTATTATTTATAGTAGTGGATATAATACTTATATCCAAAAAAATTTTAAACTATAACAATGATGAAATATACAAATCATTAATTAGTTTCAAGGTAGTCAAGAATATCCAATAAAATTTATCCAAATCAATCATATCTTATTCCAAAATCACTACCTTAGTATTAGAATCATATAAAGGTTTGTCTTTCTCTAAACCATATATATTTCATAAATTTAACCTTCCATTGAATCACTTTTCTTGGTTCCACATAATCTAAAATCCTTAATGAAATAGTACTACAATACAATCATTATATACTCTATAATGTAAATAATTAATACAATACTCAAATGGCACAATACTTTAAAAACAACATAAGAAATCTTAATAATTCCTCTTCATCTTAGGTAGTAAAATAACCTGATTATTATCCAATAGTAGCATTTGAGGTATAATATGATGATTTGGAAATTGATTCATGTAGTGTCCCAACTCCTTTCATATAAAGTATTGTACATTTGAAACCTTTTTCTTACCCTTGAAATCACGTACTTGGTGTCCTTTTTCTCCACACTTATAACAAACTCACATTTGCATCAATCATTTACCATGGTGACTCTTTCCAAATTGATCACATATGGGATAATCCTTCTTTTCCCTCTTCCCTTTATCCATCTTTATCTCTTCCATCCTTTTCTTCTCTTACTTCCCTTCAAAGCCGTTGGACTCAAATAATTCTTTACTAATCTTATTAACACATGATATTATTTCTTCATATGTTGATGGGAGACTATTTCCCTTCTAAATGCTGGCTTAAAACCATGAAATATAGGACACTTCTTACTCTTTGGATCATATGTATTGCTGGAATTCACATTACTTCTACTGGGCGCCATTTCTATACAATGGAATACACTAGGTCAGTTTATGAATTGGAATAAATAATTCAAAACTTGTAAAATACCTAACATAAATTGAATAGTTTATTGATATAATCTATAATCATAAAAATATTTTATTTGAGGTGGTATAGACTCATAAATTCTTCATAATGATTTGTAAAGAAAATGAGAATTATACTAAGCATATCCCTCGGAAGTGTCGTAACAAAGATTACAGCAAGGCCCATTGTCATGCACCAGTTCACATTCGAGTTTATCTCAAAGCAGTGTTTTCGGGTTTTACCCCAATATACGTCTGTGCCAGAGCCACCTCTACCAGCTCATATCTAGACAGGGATGTATTGCTTGGTAAAATCACAAAATCTCTGCAATACCAAAATTCTAGGAAGTTCTTTTATACTAATCCTCAAAGTTTATCTTAGGGCTATGAGTTCTAATCAGTGTTTATCTAAATCTAGTTTCCAAAGTTTATAATAAAATTCCTCTGATACCAACTATAATTCCCTGACCCCAGAAGACCAGATTTGGTGCATTATTTTAATACATTGGCATGATTACAAGGAATAAAGTCCCGAAGGACCGATCAGTTTAGTAGTCTTGGAAAATAGATTACATACATGAACGTTACATTACAAATTAGAAAATAAAACACAACATAAATGATCCTTTGAGAACACCATTAATCTCTTATATTAACCCTTCTTATCAATCATAATACACTTCTTGTAATCCTGAGAAAATTAAAACATAGAAAGGGGTGAGCTCAGATGCTCAGTAAGGATAAAAATATAGCGAAAATGTTCATAAATAAGCATAAAAATTTAAGGTAATGAATAAGACTAAAGCAAAAACCTTTTAATCTTGAAATTCAGAATAATATGGAAAATATGAAATAAAATAATTCCATTTACTTATTCACATTGATATTCTACTAGTCGAATAATCACATGAAATATCAATAGCCACTTTCATAATGATGGAATGCATAATGTTAGACTTTCATAACCACATAGTCAAGGCCTTGTTCCAAGAGTAAAAATAATATTTGGTCAAGGCCTTGTTCCAAGACACTAGTTTGTCTCATTAGACTTACCGATGCATCGAGGAGCTATAGCGGGATCCACCCGTCACTTACTAAGTTCAATGCATTCCCCATATGAAAAGGTTTAAACATAACATAAACATTCGTATTAAAACTGGCATAAAAAATGTCAACAATTTATCCATAAACCATGAATGGTATAAAATAACACATCCACAGTCAAACATATCACAAAACCTTCAATGCAATCTGGAAGTTTTGTATCATAATAAATCAACTTCCAACAAACTTAAAATCCATCAAAGGATGTTGACATAGATGAGATCCAAACCTTTTTAGAGAAATATCTCTTTATATTTTTAAATCATTTAAAGGTCACGTAATTATAAAATAAATCATTCATATTTAAAAATATTCTTATAAGCTTGTAAGTTAATCTTAGACGATGTTATAATGGTGGAAAATAGTCATACCTGCCGTATAAGTTAAAAAAAATTATTACCTTAATTTTGTGGAAAATGTCATAAAGTACCCTATTTGTAAAATGACAGAATGATTCCTTCCAAACCATTTTATAAAAAGGAAAACAAGGGTATAAATTAATTTATCCCATAGTCTAGTAAATACTAAAAATGTTTTGGAATAAATTTTTAAGAAACATATATGTGGATGATAAAGAGGTCCCAGTAGATAATTACATAAAAACCTCTGATAATAAAGAGATTGTGAAATTAACCCTTACCATGAACTTTACTTTGGTCAAGGGTAAGTTTAACCTCATGTGTAATTGTGAAATAATTGTTATTAAACTGTACAAGAATCATATACAATAATATGATATCATATATAATATATTAATATTTCTTTCTTAATAATATTTTAGTATTATCGTCGTTTCAGGTGTTAACTGATTCATTTTCCTTTATATGATTGGTTACGTAAGTAATGTTTGTTATGGATATGATGTATCTTATTAATATTCAGAATTATGTTAAGTATTTAAACATTATTTCTAATCATCTAATGAATATTATTCTTGAATGGATAGCGTGGGGAATGAATCTCATCGCGTTCATGGAGATGGTAATCCGAACATACGCATGTGCGACAATATCATTTTTTTATATTAAAGTAATATAAAATTGTATGCTATATCATATATAAAAAATATTTATCAAGTTATATTTATTATTTACATCAATTACACATCATTATTATACCCATCCAAATAATAATGTATTGAATAACAATTGCACCACAGTGTGGATATGATAAGTCGTGCGTACGCACGTATGGTGACATGTCATTAAAAGGATGGATAGAATAATGAATATGGTTGTAAAATATTTATAATAACATCACAATATATATAAGATACTGGAGTTATTATTTTATAATGGAAATAACAAAGAAAGAGGAAGTGGAAGAAGAAAGGAACTTGAAAGAGGTGATGAAATATTTACTTCTTCTTCGAGTTCTTTCCTTTGATTTGGTCAAAAGGGATCCTTAAGTTGGCTTTATGACTAAAGTAATGACTCTAGGATGAAGGGAGTATAGTTTAGAGGGTATTTGGGTTGGTTTTTTTGGATCCAAAAGTCTTTAAAGGTGTGAATTAGAGATAAGGGGGTGCCCTTTTATAAGAGGGGTGAGGGGTACCTTAGGAAAAGCTAGAAATATTATTTTATAATAAAATTATTTTCGTTTTATAATGGCTCAAAAATGAATTATTTAAATTATTAGGTGTGTATGGGTCTAAAAACACTCAACCAATAGGTTTTAGACAGGTTTGGGTCACTATATTAACTTTAAACTTTGATTTAATTCTTAGTTAAATAGTTTTACATTTACCATGCCTCTTTGTATTTTTATATTATATGGTTAATAAATTTACTATAAACTCCCAATATATCCTCAAGTGGTTAATTAATGATAAACCTATCATTATATAAGTCCTTTGGCAGAACCTTATATTTTTAAGATCATTATATCAACCAATACTATTGTATTTCTTTTAAAACCTCATTTATGTCAATTTTGTGATTATTTAATAACTAATTTTTTTAAAGTCCTAAAAAAATTATTACTTCCAAATAAATACATGTAATCAACCCTAACATGTAATATTCACCTATAAAATTTGTTTATGGCATCAAAACTTTAAAATTATATTTATTTTAGTATTTATAATATCATTTATTTGATTGTTTCATTAATACGGAAAATATTGCATCATTATTGTGTCATATATAAATATATTTATTTAATGTCTAAAAATTATAAATAAAATATCCTGAGGTAGGAAATATTTTTATCTTTATAATGACTATTTAAATTTTAATAAATGAATTATATGACCTCATATAAAAATATTTTTACTAAAAGATATTTACTTTTTTTATTTTTGTCTTTACTTTAAATTATTTAATATATAATGTCATTATCACTTCCAAGTGGCTCCATGGGGTCCCCAAATAGACCCAAGGATGTCAATGGTCGTACATGTATCATAAAATAGGGTTAGAACACGTTTTCAAGTAATTAAATATTATTATAATATTATTGTTTAACCTTATTTACTGGATTTAACCCTTTAACCACGGTAAATAAAATATTTACTGAAGTAAATATTCCTAATGTATAAAATTAAAAGCTACTTATTTACATAATTTGGACCTACTAATTACAAATATGAAATCCATTTTTCTAAATTCAAAACACAAAAGTGGCAGAAATTAATTTAAAATTAATTCCCGTTGTTAAAACCAAAAGTGGATTTTTAAAAATAATAACTATCAAAAGATTGACACTTGCTTATGTCCAATTTAAATTTGCAATTACGTCCAATGACCAACATTGGATTAAATTGTAAAAATATAATCTAATTATACTTAAAACCCACTCAATAGTATAATTTATCACTATAAATTATTTTGATTAAAAAAGTTGGTTTTAATTAAAATTTAGAAATTTTCACTATTCATCATAATATGAAAGTTACCAGAAAAGTACCAAAAATTTATCCAAACTAAATTTTTATGTTCTTATTCTAAATATTAATTTAATTTCATTAAATTTAATATTTAACATTGTGAAATATTGGTTTTAAAAAGGTTTCTCTATTAAAAGGCGGTAAAATTTCATTTTTTGAAAAATACATATTTTATCTGAAAAATAAAAAAAATTTGTTCCTACATTATATCTAAGAAACTCATAATATGGATTCTAAAATTATACGAATTATATAATGTTCAAAATTCAATTAATACTATTCATAACCACTTTTGAACGGCTAGTTTGGTAAGCCGTGGTGCGCTTTAACTCGGTGTTTCCTGTAGTGCAAGTTATTAAATTACTTTGAAGAAATAACGTACAATGAAATCTTGGGGTGTTATAATTATTATGAGCTTATAGATATTCATCTCAATCAAACAGCTTAGGACATAATGATTTGTGATTTTATAAATAGTTTAGGCATCGACTCAACTCTGTTAGCATTATTCTTAAAAACCCATGAAGTTTCATTGAGAACTATCTCATTTAGATGTACACATTATAGTGTCGTGAATAACCAATAATTATGAAATTTAGAATAATAATCCATAAATAAAGTACCTTTTAATATAATTTACATCAAAATTATTAATTTTAGAAAATTATAATTTCATACTTTAAAACTTCTCTTAGTTTTCATGATTTGAACTTATTTTCCATGTTGTAAGATAATATTATTATATTTTTTTATCTTGAACCACAAACACATTTGAGTTTTTTTATGTTTTGAACTTGAAATAATGACTCTTTCATCCCCCGAATTTATTTATTCATCATACTCTCAAATTTTGAAAAACTCATTTTCCCTAAAACTGAATTATCAAGATTTGGATATGTTTTTAACCTTAAAAACCATGTAGATAAACCTTAAAAGGTATCACTCTCTATATAAATGTACCTTATAATTATAGTATCAAAATTTATGAAAAAAGACTCGATATGTTTAAGAAAAGTCTAAAACTTACAAACACATGTCTAAACCTTATGCCCTAGTTGTTTAAACCTTATGACCTTTTGATTATCCAAACCATATGAGGTATTTCAAAGCCTTACTATTAGATTTTAGGAAACGTGTGGGAATATTGTTCAAACCATATGAAGATATTTTTTGAACCTTTTGAACATCCAATCCGAACCTTATGAACAAATTTTCCAAACATTTCATGTGGAAAGCTTTAACCTTATTAGATTTCCAAGACTTATCCAATTTACATACTTCTTTAAAATGAATTTTGGGGTCCTTTAGAGAAACTCTGTCACTTTTAAACCATATTATATGTGTTTTATACCACTAATTGTAAAATAAAACACCTTTAGTAACTATTTAATGGTTTCTCATTAAGATTATATAACTTCATTACTTGAATAATTAAACTTCAATATCCCTATTGGTTTTATTTTTCCAAATCACTTACCAACTATTATAAAATTAATTTTTAGCCTTGGTAATTTTCTCTAATATAAAAAAACTCACTAATATTGTTATGAAAGGTATTTACACTTGAATTTTTTTCAGCCAGCTATTCAAGGATTGTATTTAATTTCTTTTTCTATTTTCCATATGTTTATGAGAAACCAACTTCATGTTCAGTGGATAGTGTCTCAATCCATCACCCTTCACTTTAAAATTTCGTAATTATGTTGAAAATATTCTTGAAAAAAAACTATTAAAAAAATACAACTTCAATTCACGTGAAACTTCACATGGAATGATTATCGTTGTCGTTATACTAAAGTATATAAGGTATGGTTGAAAATAATAACAACCAATGTTAAATATTAACTGAAAATAACTAAAAAATATTAAATAAATGAATATATAATATTGATATAAAATATAATTCTCAGGAATATGGTTCTAAAATAAATTATTAATGTTTTTTAGTTTATTATATATGGATTTAGAGCACTGCCAACTAGGTGGGAGTATAAGGAAAGGGATTATAATCTAAAAAGTTCCTTCTATGAGGCATGTTTCTTATTACAACCCTATTTTATTCTATATGGTGTATTTAATACCAATTTTACATATTATATTAAACCATGCAGGGCTCTCCGGGTAATAGTGTGGATTAACCCCTCATAGAAAGAAGCTGGATCGTTGTTGGTTCATGGTTTGGAATGGTGTGTGCCCCCTTAAAAATGGAAATTTAAAATTTCACACCCTAATGATTTTTAAGTTCTCACATGATTCTACTCCAAAATATCCTACCTCCATCCATAGTGATGAACCTCAGCCCTAAAGAGATCCCAATGATTTATCTTCCCCTTTTCTAGGCTGTTTGGATCACCGTTAGTTATGGATCAAAGCTCGCGGTAAGTCTAATCACCCTCTTACTTCTATTTTTAGGATTAGGGATTTTATATCTATCCTTCTCCTTCCAAAACCCAAAAACCCACTTTTTTAGGTGGATCTTAGTTTGGGTATTTAAAGGGTTCTTGAATTCAGATCTAAGGCTAAGGTCAAGGGTGAAGTCATCTTTGGATTTGAGGTAGGTGGTCTAAATATTATATCCCATATATGTTATATTGATTTGTTCTTGTGTGGTTGTGATTTTTTCTTTTTTTCTAGTTGTGTGTTTAATAACCTTAGTAATATTTAGTAAAAACTATTATCTAAATGGGGTTTTGAACCCCTGAAAACCTTGTGGGGTACGATGAGGTTAACTAGACCAATTTAGGGCCACCCGTGGGGTGCACCAATGATTCCAAGCATAGAGAATTTTTTTCTAACATGTTAGTAAATTATTTAGAATTGATAAATCAATATGAATATTTTTGTTTAGCCTTGGTAATGTAAATATGGAATTGTATGGATTAACATGAATTGAGTTGGAAGTGATAAAGAAAATTGTTCTAAGATACTTAAGAAATGTACTTGAAATGTATAAGTGAGTTAATGAACATGAAATGGTAAACATTATAAATTGGTAAATGATTAAAATTTAATAAACTTTTAAATGGGTTAGCATAAGGGAATTGATGAATTTGTTAAATGGATTTACATATGGGAATTATTAAATATGCTAAATGGGATATGGAATAAAACATAGAATCTATTAAATGTATGGGCTAAGTAAAGGATAATTGTGATAATGGATTAAGGCATGAGATTTATTTATGTGTTAAATGAAATGTGTAATGAGAATGTTATGTAATTTGGATTATGTTTGGACTGTGACATGAGATATGTGGTAAATGAGTAAATAAGAATGTAAACATGAATTGGTTGTTGTGGGGTATTGGACTTGAGGATATATGCCCATGGGTCAGGTTAGACGGAGGCTCTAAACCCCACCCCATAATTAATGGGTTATAAAAGGGGACTGAGGCTCTATACCTTTAATAGATTCATTTGCTGAAACTACCTGGACTGAGGCTCCAATGTAAGTGTGATGTATTTCATTATGAATTTTTAACCCCTAGTGAAATAGGTACTTTGATTAATTTCCTATATACATTATAAGTGGCCAGCATCAGGAGTTGGGTAAGTAATGTAATTTCCCAACCCAAAGATATGTGATGAAAATTAATTTTTTATTTTAGGAGTATTAAATGATGAAAATAATAATGGAAATGGACTAAGTGAATATTCTTACAAAATGGTACCTGAGTTGTCTTTTGGTTTTATTTTTCATTTATTCATACTTTCATGATATATCTATTTACACTAGATATTTTTTAGACACCATTGGTGTTGTACTACTTTATTGTACTTACACCCTTCTCAGGACATCGATGGGTACCTGATTATATTTCATGGTTGTAGGTTAGGATAGGGGACAAGGGCCTATGTTAGGGTCTTGAGTTGGGTTTGGTATGTTACTAGATGAGGATTTTGAGTTGGAGTCGAGAACCAATTGTGGATTTATAATTTTCTATTAATTTTTGGTTTTCTTCACTTGTGCATTGTTATCATGACATGACAACATTACAATATGGTTATGTTTATAACCTATTTGGGAAATAGTTGGAAATGCATGTTTCTATTATTTGTTATTGCTTACATTTTTTATTATGGTTATATATTTTGTATTGATATTATAAATAGGTTATATTCTCACCACATGTTACATTAGACCCTCACTTCTAGTCATCAACCTCTGGCATACAGGGAGGCATGCTTGAGATCATGTGGTAACCCAGCTCGGGGAATTAGTTTAGTGTATTCTGGGTTGTGGATGTTACAAAGTGGTATCAAAGGTGTTATTTAATGTGGTATTAATATTTGGTATGATAGAAAGAAGGTTAGGAAGTGTTAGTCCTAGGAAATGAGCTTGTTCTTGGAAGTACCTAACCCATGTACAAGGGAAAACCCTTGTGTACAAGTTGATAAATTGTTGTTCTTAAGGTATTTTATTATAGTTGAATAATATTTCACCATTGGGTGATTCACATGTTGTGTGATGTGATGGTTTTCTGATATTTTTATCATGGTTATAATGAAATAAGGTTTTTTATTCATGCATCATTATAGAACCTCGGGCTATAGGAGGCATGCATCTTTTTAGGTAAACACGGTATCAGTGTGTGGGACGTGGAAGGTATTATTAATTTTACCTTCTTGAAAAATTGAAGAAAATTGGAGTATAATAAAGATGATGAAAATGGGTAAAAAATTTGTGCTTACTAAAGGGTTATAAGTGATTTAACATATTGTGTGTAACAAATTTTTAAATGGGTAATGCGATTAAGATGGAAGATATACGTTGTGAGTGAGGGAATGGTTTTATAAAGGTTTTTAATGAAAGTCTTGTGACTATGTTGGTTGGATTACCCCATGTTAACCATGACATACAGTTAGGATGGTTGAGGGTAGTGTCCTAGGTCTAATGATGTTCGAGTGGATAATGTGTGTAGAATGAGTTGTTTAATAAAGAGTATCGTTTTATGTAAATTGTGGAAGTTTTATGTTATGTGTTCTAAGGCACCTTCTTGGAATTGTATGAATATTCCTCCATGTATACACATTATATTTGGGTTAAAGGAGGATGTCACATAGCATTCTCTTCCATAATAAGGGTAGGAAATCTTAGTAGCTCATGATAATCAAGGAGAGGAGTTGTTCCATGAGAATTTCTTTTGAAACAACCTCCAACATTTGTTGGAGAGGGTGAGCCTAAGGCTGTGTAATTATTGATAGATTCTATCTAGAAAATTTTGGTTCACTAGGAGACTCAAGTAGAGAAGAGATTCAAGTTGACAACCTACATGTTGTGAGGACCAGGAAAGTGTTGGTGGGATATCTTGGTTCAGACTCAACAGGTTAAAGGTATGATATGGAAGGATTTATAAGAAATTTTTCTGGAACACGTTTATCTGAAGACCTTAATATAGGAGTAGGTTTTAGAGTTTATAAGGTTGAACTAGGGAATGATTTCAGTGATGGATTATGCAGGTCATTTCATGGATCTACAATGCTTTGTTCTGGATTTGGTAGGATATGAGGTCACGAAGGAAGGATGTTTCTAGGATGATCTCAAACATTAGATCAAGTCTCAGGTAAACATATTTTGTTTAAATAAGTTTTTATAAGTGGTAGATCATTCCCTTATTTCATAATGGAACTTGAAGGAGGATTCAAGAAGTTGTATTGTGGTTTTAGTTTCATAAACCAGTGGTGTGACTTTCAAGGTTAGGAAGCCTCATTTCACTAATCCTCATCATGGTAGAAGTTTTCAAACTTGTCTGAAGATAGGAATAGCCTTTCAGAGTGGTGATAAGGTTTTTTTTCTATTAATTTGGTAGGTCAGTGTACATTTGTGGTCAGTTCCCATAAACATCAGTTGAGTGTTGAGTGTGCATCAAGATTGGGCAGGTGAAGAGGTTCATTAGGAACTCTCAATAGTTGGGTATAGATAGAGGGAAAGTCATGTTTCGAGTGAATTAAAGGTGTCAGTTACCCTATATCAAGAAGGTAGTTGGATCATGACTTCTCATACCATTTGGGTTGGTTCCCAAGACACTCTAGGGTGGGAGTGATCATATTAGCAGGGCAGTGCAGCATTGGAAACATAAAATAGGTCCCAGGGTAGATGGGTAGGTCAGCTTCATGCAATTCAATCTACACTTGAAGGTGGTGAGGCTGGACCATGGACTATTCGATGTAAAATCCTTGTAGCATCCATTATTTTATTTCTTTATTTGATACATGTGCCTAGAATTATTTTATTTATACTTTTTTTGTTTTTTTTATGCCTATAAGTGTAGCGTATGTGTTGGGTTGTGTCTATTGATACACCATTAGGGGTGCGAGAACAAAATATGATACTTTGTATGGGTTGTACACAAGAGGTTGGTGGGTACCATTTAATATGGGATTTTTTGTGCTTGAGATGTTAGATTTTGATCTAATTTTGGGTATGGAATGACTAGTGACAACCCAATACCACATTGACTATTACCATTTTTGGGTAACATTCACATATATTGATGAGTACACATATTTTTATTATGGTGAATCGGATGTTCGGGTAGGCGCTGCATGTCCAGTTTATCAGGAGTTGGGTGAAATCATATTGCATGTGGCTTGTCTTGTTCATGATGATGGGGGATTAGAGCGATACGCCTTTCCTTCTATGGTGGATTAGTTTTAGGATGTATTTCCTAAGGATTTAGTGGGGTTTTCACCCAAGAGATATATTGATTTCATTATAGAGTTTCCACTGGGTGAATAACTAGATTTATTTCCACCAAATATAATGGTAATAGAAAAACTTCAGGATCTTAAGACTCGGTTGGAGGATTTGGAGAAAAAATGGTTTAATCATCCTTCTACATCACCTTGGGGATCTCTAGTGTTTTTTCCAAGAAATTTGATGGATAATTGTGGTTATACATTGATTACTTGAATCTGAATCAAATTATGGTTAAGAATCAAACCCTATTCCTCATATTGATGATCTATTTGACCCTATAATAGTTGATTTAGTGCTTTCGAAGATTAACCTAATATCAGGCTGTCATCAGGTGAGGGGGAGCCAATATGATATACTATATAATTCCTTCAAAATTAGAAATAGGTTTTATCAATTTTTTGTGATGTCATTTGGATTGACTAATGTATCGGTGGTTTTTATGGCCCTAATTAACTGAATATATCATCCTTACTTAGACCAGTTTTTAGTTTTAATTTTTTATGACATCTTAGCGTACTCCAAAACTCATGATGACCTTTCCAAACATCTTAACATCATCTTGAGTATACTAAGAAAGCATAGGATATGATTCAAGCAATCCAAATTTCATTTTAGGATTGATAAGATTCATTTCTTAGGGCACATTATCTCAGATGAAGGTGTCTCTACTGATCCGGAGAAAGTGTACGAAGTTGTATATTAGGAGAATACTGAGAATGTTTCTGATGTCCAAAGTTTCCTGGGCTTTTTAGGATATTAAGGAAGGTTCCTAAAAAGAAATTTCTCATTTGGAAGCACCACATTTAGGTTTTACCAATAAGGGAATCAATTTTTAATGGTCTAAGGCTTGTGAGAATGTTTTCCAAGAGTTAAAGAAGCGGTTGACAACCGCACCGATTCTGATATTACCTGATCTAGGTAAGAGATATACCATGTTTTATAATGCATCTAGTGCTTGGATCAAGGTGGTTTTGAGTCAGGATGATTTATATGTGGTCTATGGGTCATGAAATTTGACACCTCATGAAAGTAATTACCCAATGCATGATCTTGAATTGGTTGTATGGTTCATTCCATTAAATGTAGGTGGTATTACTTTTGGGGGGAAAGTTTTACGATGTATACTGACCATAAAAGTTTGAAGTACTTTTTATCTCAACATGATTTGAATTTTCATTAGTATATATGGGTTGAGAGAGATTACATGGCCCGTAGGCTTAGGATATTACATGACTCGAAGGTCTTAGGGAATTCAACCAAACTACCTACAAGGAACTTCCCCTCCCCAGCATCTGCATCATGATAGTAGCACTCCACCTTTGCATGTCCATCTGGCTAGGCTTCCCATGCAAGCACAGGCTAGTCCCGATGGAATAGCCATACCCTCTCATTCTGAAAAATCCATTTGGTTCTGCTCTGGTGAGTGCATCTTCTCTGAATCCACTTCTAGGGTTGCTCCTTTTTTTGTAGTCTGTCTGGGGAAAATGCATGTGGCCCAATGGCCTTGAGGTGGCTCAAAGGCCTTGAAGATGGCTTGAAATCCCTACTGACCAGAAGGCTTAGGTGACCCTAAATCCTTAAGGACACCAATCCCGAACGGGTGGCCCTAGATGAATAGTTCCAGCTGCTACAATACTGAACAGTACCTGCTACAGTAGCTGCTACAATACCCACACAATGTATAGTTCATCTACAGTTCTTGTATAGTGTATAGTTCTGCTATAGTACCACACAGTGTATAGTACTGCTACAGGTCCTGCTATAGTACCTGCTACAGTACCCCCGGAAAAATTCCTCTACCTGGTTTTGAACATGGGTCTTGTGGATGAAATTAATGATACCTCACCAACTAGGATGAGGTTCATGTGCTGTAGATATGGGTTGAATACATGAAATATTTTTATTTTGAGCTAGTTTACACCCTGGGTAAAGTAAATAATGTTGCAGATGCCTTGAGTCGAAAGACTCAAAATCAGGTGGTTCAAAAATTCTATTAATAATGGAAGGTGATGGATTTGTTTGCTGAAATGAATCTAGAGGTGCAGGATGGTCAAGAAAAGATGAAAATTACATCCTTGGAAGTCGATTCTACACTTTTGAGTTAGATTTAGGATGGACAATGTAATGATCCAGAATATGTGGCTTTGAGGGTAAGATTTAAAGGTGGGGATTCACCTTCTATTTTGACCATCAGAGATGATGGGATCATTTATTTACGTGGTTGTGTGCTTATTCCAGCATGTATGTGAGAAGAGTTGATGTGAGAGTTTCATTCATCGAATTGGGTGGTGCATCCGGGTCTGACCAAAATCTATCGGGATCTTTATAGGCATTATTGGTGGTTGAGAAAGAAGAAAGAGGTCATAGGTTTTATGGCATGATGTCATACCCGTCATAAGGTGAAGGTTGTGCATCAGTGAACTGGAGGTTTTGTATAGCCATTACCCATTATAGAGTTAAAATGGGATGGAATGACAATAGACATAATTATGGGACTTCTGAGGATGCCTCAGAAAAATGATATGATTTGGTTAGTAGTGGGTCATTTAACTAAACTGTCTTGTTTCTTACTAATTTGAGAGACCTTCACAATGGATCATTTGGGTGTGTTGTATGTTTTAGATATAGTACGATTAAATGGAGGATCGCCGACTATATTTTGTGATCATTATCCAAAATTTACATCATGTTTTAGGTAGGAATTTCATAAAGCACTCGGAACCCAGGTGTTTTTGAGTTAGACCATTCACCTATAGAAAAATGGGCATTCGGAGCATACCATTCATATACTTAGAGGTAATTTTGAGGGCTTGGGTACTAGATTTTTCTGGATTATGGGAAAATAATTTTTCACTTGTTTATTTTTCATAAAAAATTGTTACCAGGTTATGAATTAGATGATACTATTTGAGGTGCTTTATAGTAGACTATGTAGGTCTCTGTTGTGTTGGATGGAATCCTTGGAATCAGAATTTTTGGGACTGATTCTCATGCAAGATACATCATAGCTAGTTCAATTGATTTAGAAACGTATGGAAATTTCTCACAGTGGGAATAAGTCATACATGGATCGGCATTGTTGACCTCTTTAGTTCAGGGTGTGTGATCATTTATTTCTTTTGATGTCACCAAGGTTAGTTCACCATCAAATTCTGAAACAGGTAAAGTTTGTGACCATGTACATAGGGCCATTTGAGATTGTGGAGATGATAAGACTAGTGTCATACCGATTAGCTCTTCCACAGTGGTATAGTTGTATGTGCGAAATTTTTCATGTGTCACAACTGTAGAAGTATCATAGTTACCCATCTCATGTGATCTATGTTGAGGATGTTGAGCTTGAGGCTGATGTGTCCTTTGAGGAGCATCTGGTTCTTATTGTGGATCTTAGTGAGAAAGTCTGGTAGGGCAATAGTATACCTTTTGTTTGAGTTTTTTGTTATCATGGTAATGTATAGAAAGAAACTTCGAAAATGGAGTAAGATGTGTGGTCTAATTGTCTCCAACTTTTTTCTTCAGAAGTTCATTGATGCTTGGAAGTGCGGCTCGAGGACAAGACATTATAAAGTGGGAAGGTTGTAAGATCCTGGATTTTCTTAAGTTATGTACCTGTTTAATATTTTGGTTTTAATCCCTTAATTTAGGATAAAAAAATGTTTACTGGGATTTTGATGAGGTTTGGGAGTGTTCTGAGGTATCAAGACATGAAATAAAGGGAAACCATGCATTTCTGTACATGTTTCATGGTTTGATCATAGTTAGTGAAAACCATGTGAGTGGGGACAATAAACCATGAAACCTTGTACAGAGTCTTCTTACATGGTTGGAATATGGTTTTTAAAACAATTAAGTACACCCTAGGAAACCATATATCTTAACCCCTCATGGATATAAGTTTTCATATATATAGCACATAGCTTGGAAAATTGTGCGTCCAAACTATGCACCCCATTTAAAAAATGGAAAATTACCATCCCCCCTTGGTATTTTTATGTTCTTACCTAATTTTCCTCCCCTTTCCATGACCTCCAGCCCTAGTGAGAAATATCAAACCTCAATAGCTATCAAGGATTGATCTCCCTCATTTCTAGGACATTTAGAGCACCATTAATTTCAGATCGAAGCTCCAGGTACATCTAATCCCCCACTTTCTTCTTTTTCCTGATTAGGGATTTTAGATTTTTTTTCTCCTTCTAAATCCTCAAAACCCTATTTTTTGGGTGAATCTTCGGTTGGGGCTTCAAGGGTTTCTTAAATCTGGATCTATGGATAAGGTCAAGGGTGTGTTTGTAAGAACCAAAGTTTTTATACGAGGTATGGATTCATTTATTTTCAGTTCAAATTCCTTGTTATGGACTTATGTGAATTATTAGATTGAACATCGGTGTTTTGGAGGTTTATGGGGCTTGTTCGAAAGATGAAACCATGTTTTGGGCTGAAAATGACCTAGCTCACAGTTTGTGCATGACCTACGCACGATTAGTCTAAATTGTGAGACAGGTCTGGAAAACTTCATGTTTTGGATAGAGCAGTTCTTCACGGTTACCACATGGTTAGTCAAATCGGGCATGGTAACTATGCGAAGTGCAACTCTTAGGCAGAGAGGTGTGCACAGTTTCCGCATGGTTTGGGAAACTGTTCAAGTAAACCGTGTGACCCATGTTGTGTGTTTATTCTAAATTTAAATTAAAAAATTAATTCCTTTTTAAACACAAATTGGGTTTCTTCTTTCACGGACAGAAGCTCGCCCTTGGATCTTCCCTCTAGCGCCTAAGGTAGGATTTGATCCCTACTCTCCGTACGACTTCTATTTTGACCATCGATTGTCTCTAAAAATCCAAATTGGTAAGGCCTATATTACATTTTAGTCATTCTTTATTATTCGAAAAAAATGACTGCACTATTTGGATTTAGGATCATATGCACTAATATTATGTTCTTCTTCCGTTCTTCATATTTCTTCCAAACCAGGACAAATCTGCACACAATACTGGATGAGCTGTCTATTAACGAGGCAAGGTAGGTGGTCTATACTTTCTTTCAGATTTTCATGGTGTTTCTAGGGAATTCGTTTCATATTTCATTTGTTAAGAATTTCTGAAGAGGTCTTTTTTAAGTGAGTAGCTTTTAGTAGCTAGAGTTGGACCTAGTGAGGTTCACCATAGGTTCTGTTTGGGTGAATTGGAACCCGTTGCTCATTTCAATGTCACCTGAGGGGTTTTACTTTTTGGTTTATCTTGCTTATTCCTATTTAAACCACCCAAGGGGTGTGTTCTCATGATTTCCTAGTTAGAGGAAGCTCGTAGATGACTTGATAGCTTTAGTAGCTTGGTTAGGATATGTACTGCCTCCTTGCATATTGATATCTTGTGACCCCATACCTATTTTGATATCTTTTCTTAAATGGAATGTGTTTATATGGGTGGGTATACCTATATGTAAATGACGAATGGCATGTCAAATTGATTATATGGGAGGGTAGGATCATATTCTTGGTAACTGGTAAATTCTTTTCATGAGTGGGTATACTAATGGATTGTGATTTTTGATGTAATTGGGTATACTCACATGTTAATTAATGTTAATTTCTGAATTCTTTAATTCTTGAATGATTGGTTTGGTATATGCCTTGGACTTCTCTCCTTGGATATGGAATGTGGTAGTGGACACCTTGGGTTAACTCTTCCCCTTGGGTATTGATTTCGTGGGATGCCTCAAGCCTTGCTACCCTATGGATCCGGCTTTCTTGGGCTCACATAGGACTTGCTATTGACTTGCTCCTAGGACCCCAACATGTTCCTAAAAGAGTTTCCACCAGGGATACCCATGGGACTCGATGTGATTCCTTTTACATGATCCTTGGATCCAGCCATCCGTGGTCTAGATATTATTACTTGGATTCCTTGATCTGCTGACACCTTGGATACGACCCTTGAGTTCTACTACTTCACTATACAGCGTGGTCATGGGATGATACTTTTACTATACGACATAGTCATGGGATATTTGACTTCCCTATACAGTGTGGCTATGGTTTCTTGATACAAATGGGTGTACGGTGTGGATTTGTGACTTGTTTACTTGTTATAGATTCTTTGTTAGGAGCTGACTCTATTTTGCAGGTAGCGTTGAGGGTTGTTTGGTTTCGCTTGTTAAATAATAATTATGCTATGGGCATATGCACTTACTTGATGGTTCATTACACTTGATATCAACTTTGTAGAATTTCTTTTATAACTTTATAGACCTGGGTGGTTGCCTACAGGGATTTTTATCTCACACCTTATTTGGGCCTTCTTGGGGACCCAAATAGGTTATATGGTTACATGGGATGATAGGGGTAACTACCCTAATATAGGTTGTTGATTGTGGATTTGGAGCATGGTAGAATAGGACCAAGATGGGGCTTGTGATGTTGGGATAACATTTTGGCCTTTTGTTATTTTTGGGATACTTTTGTTGTAAAGTATTTCCATGTACTATTTTGGATTATTTCTAGATTCATGTACCATAAAAATCATTTTGTATATGAGACCCTTCTATTATTGACATGTATTTCTGATTATCTTACTTTCAGTTGTCTGGTGTTTATTTTTCTTCTGATATTGTCTATATTAGTCTTATTTTGTGATACTCTGGTAATGAGGGCATAGTCTCCACACTGACTCAACTAGGCCCTCACTGCTAGTCGCCAGCCTCTAGTGGTTGGGTAGATGCTCTTGATTTCTTGTGACCAACCGGGCTCAGGTCACCGTTTCGGGTGGAATATTGGTCCGGGACATTACAAAGTGGTATCAGAAGAGTTTTCTTTTCTTGTTTGACTTACTGTTTGGTGACATTAGATAGAGATAGGAAGGAATTGGGATTTGGAAATAAACTGTGTCTGAGAGTAGCTACCCTGCTAAAAAGGAAAAGACAAATTTCCTCGAATTGAATTTTTATTTTATATTTTTTGACTATTACAGTTGATTTAATTTCACCATTGGGTGATGAAATTGATTTCTTTTATTATGATTGATTCAATTCTGGGTTCTATTTCAGTTGCAATCTGATGAGATGAGGTTCTTCCATCTCATGTATCTTATAGGCCCTTGTTATAATCACATTCTATGCATTATGACATGCCATTTAGGATACATTAGATATTTCATGTTGTTGTGATAGTTGGCATGATAGTTGTGCCTTCTGCGGTGTTAGTTGGGTGTAGTAGATAAAGGTGTGATGTCATATTTCAATTCATAAGGGGTATGGGTCCTTATGAATTGGGAAATGACACAACAGTGCAATGTAAATTCTAAATGAACTTGTTACATCTACGGTGTGAATGGGAACCAAGTTTTGGGTTCATGAGGTGTTATGGTCCCTCATAGATTAAAAAATTGGTAAACTCTTGGTGGAATTACTTGAATAATTGAATATGAAATGGAAATGGAAACTTGAACTAATGGATTGAGACTTGACCTAGACCCAGTTTTCAGTGGGTGAGAGGCATTTTTTATGGTGGTTTGATGGTTGTTCTTTAAACAGTCCTAGCTTTATCAGTAGGTTGTGGGTTTGACTTTGTTTCTAGGAGGTTTTTTACCTGTCCTACGCTTTTATGATTTGTTCCTTTATGTTTTTATTTTCCTAAGGAATTCGTTTGGCATTGTAGATAAATTCCACCACGATGACCTCTAGTGGTATGCTGCAGTGGAGATGATGACCATACTTTAGAGATGGTGGGCCATGGGCCACCACTTGATCCTCCTATAGTTTCAGCTATGGAACTTGAGGTTGTTCCAGACATAGGTGCTTAGGCACAGTTCCACATGGGCTTTTTTATCTATATACAGACTTTATAGGGAGCACCACAACCATCCCTGACTATGGATGAACTGACACGGGTGTTCTAGTAGTAGCATCCTCCTACTTTTTTAGGAGATTGAAGACCGTAGGATACCGAGTTATTTCTAGAGACCACATTATATATTTTAGATCATTTGGAGATGCCTCCGGAGTAGAGGGTCAAGCTCATGACTTACATGCTATGTGGAGTGGAAAAGAACTGGTGCGATGTTTTGAACCAGGCTGAAGGGCTGCATGATATTGGTTGGAATGATTTCCAAACCCGCTTTTATGACTACTTTTACCCCAAGACTGTGAGAGGAGAGAGGTCTAGTGATTTTATGTTTCTGGAACAGGGTGTGATGATAGTTATGGAAAACTTAGCATGCTTTATAGAGCTTCATCATTTTACACTGATGTATCTTTCTAATGAGCTTTCGAGGGTGAGGTGCTTCGAGGAAGGTCTTAGACATTCTATCAGATATAAGTTCAACGTGTTCATGTTGCCTTTTATTCCTAAGGTTTTGAATCGGGAATCGATTATAGAGAAGGACCTAAGGGAAGCTGGGGGTACAAAATAGGGGAGTGTTTTTTCTCACCCCAGTGGATCAACGTCTACAACAAAAAAAGCACCATTTGGAGGCTTCATGTGACATGAGTTCTAGTATGGATGTGGGCACAGGCATCTTGTTGTTTTTTTATTAGTTAGGTTGGTGAGGCCACATTAAAAATCAAGGAAACCATGACCTAGTTGAGTGTCGATCTTATGGAAGGATGGGGCACATGCAGTGGTTTTGCAGGACCCTCTTTCCAGTTCTGAGTTTTAGGGAATCAGCTCTGACATCGTGATTGGGAGCATGTTATTTTACTCCATGTCAGGTTAGAACCTATAGAAGTTTATCCTAGTCATGCTAGGGCAGTGGTGGTCGTGGTTGTGGTAGCCAGACATCGGGTTCTCAGAGAGAGTAGGGCGGATCAACTCAAGGTAGCCAGGCAGTGTCACTGAGCCACATTGCAGGCCAGACTTATGCAGTGCAACTGACCCAGTAAGAACAGGATCCCAGACTTTCTACAGTGGGAGGTACAATATTAGTATCTTCTATTATTTCATCGGCTCTTTTCGATACAGGTTCCTATCATGGTTTTATCTTTGTATGAATGGTAAAAATCCTTGGGCTTGTGGTTTTGATTTCAGAGGGCGTTTTGATGCTATACACGCAATTGGGAGTTAGAATAGGTGATGTGTGCCAGTTTATGGAATGTCCCCTTCATATTGGTGGGTTCCACTTCCTCTAGAGTTTATATTTTCTCATTTTTATAGGTTTTGACGTCATTCTAAAAATGGATTGGCTCGTGGCTTATCGAGTGTACATTGACTTCTATCACCGGAGGGTGGCTTTCACATCACCATAGGGTGAAGTGTTTATTCAAAAGGGTGAATGGGATGTCTAGGAAAGTATATCTAGACCCGATCATTGTGTGATTGGTGGGATGATATCCCAGATTTCTAGTTTGTTTCTGTATGATCAAGGAGTGATTTTAGAGGAATTTTCTCCATTAGTTGATCACATTAGGGACGTCTTTCCTAATGACATTTCTAGTTTACCTTTTGAGAGAGAGTTGGATTTCTACATAAAGGTAGTGCCAGAAGCTACCCTGGCATCCATTCCACCTTAGACAATTGCTATGATGGAGTTTCAGGAGCTCAAGAGGTAGCTAGAGGATTTGGAGCCAAAGGGGTTTATCAGACCCAGTACTTCTCTATGGGGTTCACCCATCCTTTTTACGAAAAATGCGGACAAAAATTTTAGGCTATGTGTGTATTATCAGAAACTAAACCAGTTGATGGTTAAAAACTGATATCATTTTACACAGATATATTATATGTTTGATCATATTCGAGGAGCTCGAGTGTTCTAAAATATTGACTTGAGGTCAGGATATCACCAGGTGCGTGTTCGACCTGCAGACATACCTCGTACAACCTTCAGTAGAAGTTATGGGTTATAAAAGTATTTGGTTATGTCGTTTGGTCTCAAAAACATGCCAACAGTTTTCATGGCTCTGATGAACCAAGTGTTCCAACCTTACATGGATTCTTTTTTGGAGGTTTTTGTGGATGATATCTTGGTGTATTCTCAAAATTGACATGACCATTCCAACCATATTTATATCGTTCTGAATAAACTAAGAGAGAATCCTTTATATTCTAGTCTCACAAAATGATACTTTTGGATGGATCAGATTCACTTACTAGGTCACATAATTTCAAATATAGGAGTGTCAATGGACCCAGAGAAGGTGAGAGCTGTAGTTTCTTGGGGACATCCCAAGAACGTTTTTAATATACAGAGTTTATTAGGGATATCTGGTTACTACATGTGTTTTATAGAGGACTTCCCATGCTTAGCAGTATCGTTGGTGGGATTGAATAAGAAGGGTGTGAATTTTGTGTGGTAAAACTCTTATGAGACATCCTTTCAAGAGATGAAAGGGAGGTTGACATCAGCACCGGTTCTGATACTTCCGGAGTAGGGAAAGAGCTACACGGTGTACTGTGACACTTCAAGTATTGGGCTGGGGGTAGTGCTGATGTAGGGAGATTGAGTAGTAGCGTATGGGTCTCAGCATTTGAGGCCTCATGAGAGGAATTACCCTATGAACGATCTCGAGTTATCTATGATTATTCATGCATTTTGTTGTTGGAGGAACTATTTACTGGGAGAGCATTTTGGGGTGTACATGGACCCCAAAAGCCTCAAGTATATCTTTACACAGTGTGATCTGAATTTGAGGAAACGAATGTGGGGGAGTACCTACCGTCCTTCAACTTTGAGCTTGCCTACACGCCAAGTTAGGGAAATGCAGTAGCTGATGCACTGACCAGGAGGACTCAGATATAGGTAGTGAAACAGTCCAGTAGCAAATTGAAGTGTATAATGTTTTTCTATGAGAATCATCTAGAGGTGTACAACAGACAGGGGCCAAATTTTCTTTCATCCTTAGTTGTTACCTCTACACTTCTTGATATATTTAGGATGAGGCATCTATCAGATTCAAAAGGCCTAGTTCTACAGGAATGTGTAGCAGGTGAGGACCCTCCTACTAGTTGGATTGTAAGAGATGATAAGATCCTACGTATCTATGGATGTGTTTGGGCTCTAGTGGACATACGTGAGGCGTTGATTTAGGAGTTTCATTATTCATCTTGGGTGGTGCATCTAGGAGTTACCACAATGTATCGTGACTGATGACAATAGTACTGGTGGTTGGGAATAAAGAGAGATGTAGCTGGTTTTGTTATGAGGTGTTCCACCTGTCAATAAGTGAAGGCAGAATATCAGCAGCCAGTTATACTTATATAGTAGTTACTTATCCCAAAGTAGAAATGGGATGATGTTGTGATGGATTTCATGATTGGTTTTCTAAGGTTACCTTGAGGTAATGATGATGTGTGAGTTTTCATTGACAGGATTACGAAGGTCTTACCTTTCTTGTCGATCAAGGAGACCTTCAATGTTGATGATCAGATAAATGTGTACCTCTCATGGGTGGTACGACTTCATGGAGTCCCACACACTGTCATTTCAGATAGGGATGCCCGCTTTATGTCTCATTTCAAGCAGAGTTTTCTGAGTTAGATGGGTACACGGGTGCTTCTGAGCGCATCATACCTCCTTTAGACTGATGTCCAATCAGAGCATATGATACAGGTGATAAAGACATTCTTTGAGCATGAATCCTAGATTTTGGGGGCTCTTGGGAGAGGCACATTCCCTAGGTTGAGTTCACCTACAATAACAGTTATCAGGAGACGATACATATGGAAACTTATGAGGCTTTATAAGGTAGAACATTTCATTCTCCCTTGTGTTGGTTAGAGGCAATAGAAGAAGATTTAATAGGACGGTGTCTCGTGCATGAGACTTCAGAGAAGGTGCAGTTGATTCAAAATTGGATGGCTACTGAATAGTCTCTTTAGAAATATTAGGCTGATTTCCATAGATGAACTCTATAGTTCGAGGTCAGGGGTCATGTTTTCTTACGTTTTTCACTGAGTTTGGGACATTGGAGGATCAGGATACAGGGTAAACATTCATCGAGATATTTTGAGCCGTTTAAGATTCTGGAGAATGTATGGTCAGTTGGATATCGATTGAAGTTTCCTTAGAGGTACCGAGCCATGCACATTTTCTTCCACGTATCTCATCTGCACTGCTATCACTTAGACCTCTCTCATTTTTTTTCCGCCAAAAGAGGTCGACCTTCATGTTGATGCATCCTTTGAGGATCATCTGATTTATATCGTTGATGGGAGAATAATGGTTCTTCAAGGATGGTCAGTTCTTCTAGTTTGGTGTTATGGTAGCACAGCCATTTATAGGATGAGACTTGGGATAGGGAGGCTGACATACATTCTCAGTGGTCAAAGTTATTCTCAAAGGAATCTTGACCACCCTTCATAGTGAAATTAGGGGACGAATTTCTATAAGGGGGGAAGATTGTAAAAACCTAGGTTTCTGTTTGATGTACAGATCCTTTTCTTTTCTATTTAAATGACTTATTATGACCCTATGTGAATAATTAGATTGAAAACGGGTGTCTTAGAGGTACCTAGGGATTGTTTGAAGGCTGGAACCAAGTTTTGGGATGAAAATGACCTGGCGCATGGTTTTTGCACGGCCTACGCATGATTATTCTAAACTATGCAAGAGGTCTGAAAACTGCAGGTTTTGGATAGAGTGGTTTTACACAGTTAAAATATGGTTAGTCAAACAGTGTGGGATAACCATACGAAGTGCCCCTCTTAGGTAGAGAGGTGTGCACAGTTTCCACCTGGTTTGGGAAACCGTGTGGGTAAACTGTCTGATGCTACTGTGTGTTTTTTTTAATTTTAAATTAAAAATAAATTCCTTTCTAAAAACAGATCGGTTTTCTTCTTCCATGGATAGAATCTCACCCATGGATCTTCCCTTTGGCACCTAAAGTAGGATTTGATCCGTAATATCTGTCTGAATTCCATTTTGATCATTTATCCTCTCTACAGATCGGCATCGGTAAGTCATATATTCCATTTTATTCATTCTTGATTCTTCAAAACAATGACTACGTAATTTGTATTTAGGCTCATATTCCCTAATATTCTGTTCTTCATACGTTATTCATATTTCTTCCAAACCATGATGAATCTGGACATGATACTATATGTGATTTCTACTACTGAGGTGAGGTAGGTCGTCTATACTTTCTTTTGGATTTCCTTTTTTTAGGGCGTTGTTTCTGACACTTTCGCTGGGGCGTGCGCATCCGTCCGTCTGCAGAGGAGGACGCGCTGCATTGTTGCCCCACATTCCCACTTTCCAAAGGTGGGAGGCATCCGCTCCTTATTCAGGGACTTCTGCTCCTTGATTGAAACGGGATGATGGGATGTCGGTTCTTCCTTCTGTGGATTCCTCCTCAGAACTCGTCACCTAGTCTGGGTCTCCCTCATAGATTTAATACGTTGTTCGTGAAACTCTTCCCAGTGCCATGTTTCCATGGACTTTGGTTAATTACACTTCTTCTGTCAGGACATTCCAAAGGGTTTGGTCAGGGCAGCAACCTGCAGTCGGGGGAGTAGTCACGTCGAGGCATCAGTAGCGTGTCTGGATGCTGGGGAACTGGTGTGTCTGTCTTTTGTCCCTTGTCATGGGACTTCTCAAGGGCATGGAAGTCTGAGGCATCCCACATCGAGCGCAGGGAATTATATGTCACAGACATATATCTGAGGTTTTCCTCAGCTTCATGTGTTTAACACAGGGTATGCCGCAGGTTTAACGTTCAGCAGAGACGGTTACGCCAAAGGCATACCATCTAAGGTTTTCCTCAGTCATCTCATGCTTATCACGAGGTATGCTGCCGGTTTAACATCCAGCAGAGACGGGCCGGACTGATTAAAACACTAGCTAGAGTGAATCAAATTAACGAGGGATGCCGATATCGGGGCCAACCCATGGGCGGCTTCCATAATATTGTGAAGAGGAGCGGGCCAACATGATATCACCGGATATGATGGTCCGGGTGAGAATCAGGGTGGATAATGGATGGATGAATGAAGTGGAGGGGGAATGAAAAGAGACCATCGCAAGGGCGACGGTGAAGTTGGGATTTAGCCTCAAAGATACCTCCTACGTATCCTCGTGGTAGGGAATCAAAGTCCACGTAGTTCGGGGTGGTGCCGGTGAACCGACATGAAGGTGGACCTTGGTCCGATGGATGTCGTCAGCGAACCAACGTGAAGGCGAACCCAGGGGTCCACTAGTGGTGGGATTGAACCTTGTGAAGGCTTCCTACATACCATGCCTTGACATGGATCAAAGACCTCGTAGTTCAAAGGTGCTTTGTCGGCGAACCGACGTGAAGGTGGACCTTGGTCCAGATGGTATGGGGCTTACGCACTAGGCTACCCAGGTGCTGGTGACCTGACGGGAAAAAGGTTGGGATGACCAACAGGTGGTGGGCCTGAACCTCTGGGAGGCCTCCTACGTACCATGCCTTGACATGGATCAAAGACCACGTAGTTCAGGTTAGTCACAATGACTTGCCACTGGACCAGAATGCAGTTTAGCATCGTGCGGGACGAAGATGAACCCTGACGTGAATGAACGACGGGTGGGCTTGAACCTCGTGGAGGCTTCCTACGTACCATGTCGTGACATGGATCAAAGTCCTCGTAGTTAAAATGGTGGAAGTCGTCAGCAAACCGACGTTAAGGTGGACCTTGGTCCAATGAGAGATGGACTTGAACCTCGGGGAGGCTTCCTACGAACCATGCCTTGACATGGATCAAAGACCTCGTAGTTCAAAGGGTTTCATCGGTGAACCGACGTGAAATTAGACCCAAGGTTCCACTAGTCATGGGCTTGAACCTCGTGAAGGCTTCCTACATACCATGCCTTGACATGGATCAATGTCCTCGTAGTTCGGATGGTGGGTGTCGGAGAACCGACGTGAGGAAGGAGGGACCTTGGTCCAAAGGGAGATGGGCTTGAACCTCAGGGAAGCTTCCTACATACCATGCCTTGACATGGATCAAATTCATCATAGTTCGGGTTGGTCACAATGGATTTCCATCGGACTGAAATGCAGTTTAATGTCATGTTGGACGCAAGTGGAACTCAACGTGAATAGATGAAAGGTGGGCATGAACCTCGTGGAGGCTTCCTACGTTACCATGCCTTGACATGGATCAAATACATCATAGTTCAAATGGGTGTGTAGTTTAAGGTCATGTTGGATGAGGGAATACAGTTTAACGTCATGATGGATGAGGGTATAGAGTTTAACGTCATGCTGGACGAGGTTATACAGTTTAACGTCATGCTGGAAGAGGGAATTTCCATGACTGATGCTTACTCTAAGCCCACGTGAGTCATGATCAGTGTGAGAAACAAGAGGCAGCAAGGACCTGACGATCACGTCGTGAAGGGTGCGTCTGTGAGAAGCGAAGAGGGGCTTACGCGTTAGGCAGCCCATGGTGCTGGGACTTACTCCAGGATGGAGGCCCGAAGTGCGGAAAAGCACAGCGAAAGAGGGATTTGGTACCAATGATAGGAGGTGCCTCGTTCCCTACTATGCCCTCCACTGACCTTGGTAGTGGGGAAGTATGGAGATGTAGGGGTGCAGCCATCCGTTGGGGAACTAGGGCCGCCCTTCTCCCGTGGATATACACCGCTCTGATAAGGAGGATATCATCCCTTGTGGGCGGAGTGATTCACTCCCGTGGAGACAAGTGGCATAAAAAATGTCCGAGCTGGGGGACCCTTCGTGCAAGGCACGAGGTCGGGTCACAGTTTAACGTCATGTGTTGAGGATGTGGTGTTTGGCAGTTTAATGTCCTCCAGCTCGGACGGGGTGGGTTCACTCCACACCCATAGGACTTACATAACTGATACCCTTTACTCCTTGGGGGAGGGAAGGTACCACTAAGGTCGTGGTCAAGGGGGGTCATAGAGCGAACCATCGAGGGGTCCACGTTAGCGTGGCTATGCGAAGAAGCAATAGCCGTTAGCGTGTCTATGCAAAGAAGTATTAGGCGAAGCAACGCTACTAGTGGTGTTGTCCGTGGGACTTTGAAATCACATTGTGCATACCTGGAGGGTCGCACGAGTATGGTAATTGCCAAACAAAGGAGTGTGCTTCGCGAAGCGGAGTGCCTTGGCCTTAGCATGGGGCAATGGTGTGAGTGAACGGTGCTTCACGAAGTGGAATAGTATTTATGGAGCACTGCCTCGTGAAGAGGAGGTGCCTCGCGAAGCAGGGTGCTGCGAACTAGTGTTCTTCGCGATGTGTAGCGATCCTGCCTTAGCATGGGTATCGCTAGTACAGGATGGGTTTTTCGCGATACATAAACACTCTGCGACTGCCCGGGTTCCCTTGAGAATCTCCCTCCTTCGTGAATGCCCTTGGGCTTCGCGAAGGGCATCCCTCTCGGAAGTGGGGCTCAAAATGAGCTAAAGCGAATGCATCACGCGAAGTAGAAGTACCTCGCGGAGCTCATGATTCCTGGGGCAAAGGGTGCTTCGCGATTCGAGAGTAGAGAAGACGAAAGGTCGGATTGTCCGTCCCCTGGGATCAGGGGGAACCCAGTATTTATAGGCAAGTGGCGTCGTGAAGAAGTACTCCTGCACCTCCTCCGTTGCTTCGCAGTGGGCTCGCGAACATCAGGCCTTTCACGGAGAGGTACCGCCTCCGTTCCTTCGCGGTGGGCTCGTGAACTTCAGGCCGTTCGCGGAGAGGTACCACCTTTGTTGCTTCGCAGGGCTGCGATGCTCAGGGGGTTCTTCGCGTCGGAGCTTCGCGAAGCAGCGTACGGGGCTTCGTTTTCCTCCCTTCCTTTCATGCAATATTTTAGCGCCAACAGGCATTCATTCGATATTTCATTCATCAAACTTTTCGGAAATGTATCATTTTTTAGTTATTAGCTTTTTGTAGCAGGATTTGAACGTAGTAAGGTTGACAATATGTTTTGTTTAGGTGTTTTGGCACCCATTTCTCGTTTTGATGTCACCCTGCGGGTGTGCCTTTTGGGTTTAGCTTGTTTATGCTTGTTTAAACCACCCAAGGGGTGTGTTCTTGTGCTTTCCTAGTTAGAGGAATCCCTTAGATGACTTGATAGCTAGAGTGGCTTGGTTAGGATATGCGCTACCTCCTTGAATTTTGATATCTTGTGAGGCTATACCTATTTTGATAGCTTGGCATAAATTTAATGTGTTTATATGGGTGGGTATACCTATATGGAAATGACTAATGGAATGTTAAATGGATTATATGGGAGGGTAGGCCCATGTGATTGGAAAATGATAAATGGTTTGCATGAGTGGGTATACTCATGGATTGTGCTCGTTGATGTGCGTGGGTATACTCACATGTTAATGAATATTAATTTTTGAATACTTGAATGATTGAATGATTGGTTTGATAGATTCCTTGGACTGATCTCATTTGTTCTGGAATATGGTAGTGGATGCCTTGGGTTGAATCTACCCCTTGGGTATTGATTTCATGGGATTCCTTGGGCCTTGCTACCCTATGGATCTAGCTTGCTAGGGCTCACGTAGGACTTACTATTGACTTTCTCTTATGACCCCAACCAATGCTTTACCGAGTTCCCACCAGAGATTCCCATGGGACTTGATGGGATTCCTTGGACATGCTCCTTGGATGTGGACCTTCGTAGTCTAGATATTATTATTTAGATTCCTTTGTATGATGACACCTTGGATTCAACCCTTGTGGTCTGCTAATTCACTATACGGTGTTGTCATGGGATGATACTTTCACTATACGATGTGGTCGTGGGATTCTTGACTTCTATATACAGTTTGGTTGTGGTTTCCTAATGAATATGGATGTACAGTGTGGTCATGAGACTTGTTTACTTGTTATAGCTGCCTTGTTTTGAGCTAACTCACTTTTGTAGGTATCCTTGAGGGATGTTTAGTTTCACTGGTTATAGTATACTTATGCCTTGGGAATATGTACTTACTTACTGGTTGATTACACTTGTCATCACATTTATAGAATTGCTATTAGAACTGTATATACCTGAGTAGTTTCCATCTGGGATGTTTATCTCACACCCTATTTGGGACTCCTTGGGGACCCAAGCAGATTATATGGTTATAGGTGATGATAAGGGAAAGATCCCTGGTACGGGTTGTTGATTTTGGCTTCAGTTGTAGGGGACCATATGACCAAGGTGAGGCTTGTGATGCTGGGATAGCTTTTTGTCCTTTTATTCTTTTTGGGATACTTGTATTGTACTGTATTTCCATGTACTTATTTTGATGCTTTCTAGATACTTATATTGTATACATCATTTTGTATAACAGTCCCTTTTATTATTGATATGTATTTAGGCTTGTCTTACTTTGAGTTGTCTGCTGTTTATTTTTCTTCCGCTATTGTCTATATTTGACTTCCATTGTGATACTCTAGTAATGAGGTCATAGTATCTCCAATGACTCACCTAGTCCCTCACTGTTAGTCGGAAGCCTCTAGCGTTTGGGTAGATGTGCTTGAGTCCCTGTGACCAACTGGGCCCGGGGCACCGTTTCGGGTGGCATCCAGGTCCGGGATGCTACAATGGTCATCTCTGGATTCCAAGTATGTGGTATACAAGTTAATACCATAGTTGTTATATTTATTATTATTTGAATGGTTATCTATTTTCTTTTAGATTGTTGTGTGTTTAATATCCTTATTAACATTTGGTAAAAATGATATTCTAAATGGGTATTTGAACTCCTCACGACCCATTTTGGGTGTGATGAGGTTGAATATACTAATTTAGGTCCACCCATGGGGTACTCCAATGATTTTTAGCATAGATAATGGTAATGTTAAGCCCAGAATTAAATTATGGTAGGTAGATCCCAAGTCAAACAAGATGGTATGTTAGTTTGAATTGAAAATTGAATATTAATAGCTGTGTTTATCCTCGGTAATGACATGAGGGAATTGTTTGCCTTAACATGAATCGGGTTGGTAGTAATAAAGGTAATTGTACTAAGAGACTTAATAAATGTACTTAAAATACATAATTGGGTTAATTAATATGAAATGTTAAACATGTTAAATGGGTAAATGATTATGTTTTGATAAATGGGTTATCATAAGGTAATTTTTGAATTTTTTAAATGGATTAACATATAGGAATTGTTGAATATGATAAATGGGTTAAGGTATATAAAGGGAAATGGGTAAAATGGATAGGCTAAGTAAAGGATGATTTTGATAATGTATTAACGCATGAGGGTGAATTATGTGTCAAATAAAATGTGTAATGTGAACATTAAATGTTTTGGATTTTTTTTGGTTTGTGATATGGGATATGTGGTGAATGAGTAAATAAGAATGTGAACATGGCTTGGTTGTTGTGGGGTATTGGATTTGAGGATCTACTCCCACAGGTTGGGTTTGACTAAGGCTCTACACCCCCACCCTATTGTGCATGGGTCAGAGAAGGGGAACAATGCTCTATACCACCAATGGATGCATTTTATGAAACAACATGTACTGAGGTTCCAAGGTAACTGTGATGTATTTGATTACGAATTGATTACCCCTAGTGATATAGAGATTTTGATTTATTTCACATATTCATGATAAGTGACCATCTCTATCCATTATTTTAATAATGTAATTTCCTAACCCATAGAATATGTGATTAAAATGAATTGTGTATTGAAGGTGGATTAAGTTATTTAAATGGAAATAATAATGTAAATGGACTATATGAATATTCTTACCTAATGATACTAGAGTTTTATTTTAGTTTTAGTTTTCATTTATTCATACTTTCAGGCACTATCTATTTATACTAGATATTTTGTAGATATCATTGGTGGTGTCATACTGAGTTGTACTCACACCCTTCTCAGGTCATCGTTGGGTACCTGAGTAAATTTCATGGTTTTAAATCAGGAAATGGGAAAAGGCCCTATGATAGGGTCCTGAATTAGGCATGGGATATGCATAGATAAAGACTTGGACACGGAGTCAAGACTTTTTTGGGATTTAGTAGTTTCTATAAATTTTGGGTTTTCTTCACTTGTTCACTATTAGCATGACATGCAATCATTATTAATGGGTCATGTTTGTACCCTATTTGGGAAATGGTAGATAATTCATGTTCATGTTATTTTTAATGGATTTCATTTTTATTATGGTTATTTGATGTGGATTTCTTTGATAAATTGGGTATTGTCTCCCCATGTGTGTTACAGTAGACCTTCACCGCTAGTCAGAAACCTCTGGTGTAAGGGGAGGCATGCTTGTGGTCATGTGTTGACCTGGATCAAGGCACTGGTTTATAGCTTTCGGGTAAGGGATGTTACACTGTGAATGATGGGATATTGGAAGAATTTGTGTATGAGGATAGGATTCTAAAATATAGGAAGAGGCTTTATGTTCCCTCTATACTCAATCTAAAAAGGGAACTATTGGATGATTCCAATAGTTATATTTTCTCTATACACCCTAGTAGTACCAATATATATAGATATTTGAAGGAACATTTCTGGTGGGGTAATATAAAATGGAAATTTTCTTATTATGTATCAAGATGTTTAGTCTGTAAAAATGCGAAGTCTGAAATACAACATCCTAGAGGATTCATGCAATCTCTACCTATTCCAACATGGAAAAGGGATTACATTACTATGAATTTTTTCACTATATTACCAAGGAATATCAGAAAGAATGATGAAATATGGGTAATTATTGATTGAATTAACAAATATGAACATTTCCTTTCTATAAGGGGTGATTTTACATTGGAGAACCCTATATGACTATATATTAATAAAGTTATAAGACTTAATGGTGAACCTCTTTCGATTTTGATTGATCTTCATCAATGATTTACAACAATGTTCAAGAGAATTATGAAAAAAGATCTTGATACCGAACTTCATTTGAGCACTATTTATCACCCTCAAACTTATGGGAAATCAAAAAGGATGATCCAAACTTTAGAAGATATGTTGAAATCATTCTCACTTGACATTCAAGGTATGTTAGATCAGTATCTACCATTGGTAGCATTTTCCTACAATAACAGTTTATATTCAATTATTCTCATAAAATTATATTATAATAATAAGAAAATAATTTCACAATTTTATGAATCTTTCAAAATACCTCTCCAAATACTCTCCCCAACGTTATGATCTTTCTTTTCTCACAAAAGTACAATTTCAAATTTCCTTTAGGAATTTCTCAAGGAGATGAATTCAAGAGGTAAAATCTCTTTTAGTTCTTTTAATTTTCTTTCTTTTTCTTTTCTTTTATTATACATTAAATAACTCATCAATAAAAACATGCATGATAACTCTAGTGTATTACATATACTATAATTTTATTATTATTATGTGATATCCACCATAAATTATCTTCTCTTTCCCTTTTTCTTCTAAAAATGAAAATGACATCCGTGAGGTGTTAATTCACCACCTTCATGGAAGATGATTATTTTGTTTTCTAATACCACCTTTAAGGTTGGTCATAAAACTATTTTTATGGTTAAAAAACTTTAATATATGTAATACAACTTAATTAGAATTATTTAACAATAATATATACATAGTATTAATTCATAAGATAAAACTAGTGCGTAATGATTGAAAAAACACCAAAATAGTCTAAATGATTATAATTAATGTTTTATCTAATGAATCATCATGATATATAAAAAATTGATATATATATATATATATATAATACCATTAAATATTCTATAAGTTCATTAATAACATGTAATTTCAATTTTAGATAACTATTCCCATTTCACATGATTTTTCATACATGTATACAAGTGAACCAATCATGAAAACCAAGTAAATAAACACTTCCTAAGTACAAAATTGAATCTTATAACTCATCAAAAATACTAATATATTTTTTTAAATTCCTGATGAATAGATATTGAAGAACTATAATATCCCTCTATGGTATCCTTTTTCAAATGTATTATGGATGGAACACATACATGGTTCCTGAATCTTATCATTCTATTATAACCAAGGCTAAAATCATTAACATTTCTCACCTTATTCTATATCTCAACACCTTACTTCTGAGCCTTTTTAATCCTCACAAAAATAGATGGTTGAACACTCATTTGAGAATGACAAGAATTTCCCCATTATTCAAGATTTCTAGATCCATACTTTGAAAATACATAAATATTGGATCCTTTTTTATCCTTATCATGGATAAGTAAGCATGATCCTTTGTAATCAATGTATAGACCACCTTTTTCTCATTCATAGGGTGGTAATGTATTGATCAGTTGTAATATTTAATCAATTCCAACCATATTCTTTTGAAAATAGTCAAATATTTCTATTTGAAAATAAACTTTAAACTCTTATTATTAGTATATATATCACACCATTCTCCATAAATATAATGACTCCATATATCCAGTGAAAAAATTACCATAGTTAAATATAGATCATGAGTTGGTTAATTTTTCTCATGAACCATCAATTTTCATTAGGCATAATCTATCACCATATCATTCTACAATATAATGTATCCCAATATCTTCATGGATATGTCATTATAGATTAAAAACCCGTCTTTATTATTGGAAAATGTGAGAACTGGTTCTCTAATTAACCTTCTATTTAGTTCCTTGAAATTTTACTCACATTCATATATCTAAAGGAACTTAAATCCCTTCTAATTTAACTTAGTGAGTGCAATGTATTGCAGTGATAAATTTTCCACAATGCATCGATAATATCCATTTAATCCATGATAACTACGAATCTCAATCCTTGTGTTTTGTCTGGTCCAATGTTCAATAACTTCCATATTTTATAGATCTACAGATATATACTCTATTGAAATTTTATTCCCTAAAAATGAAACCTTTTTTAACCAAATCACAAACATGGTAAATTTTTCATAAAAAAACACCTTCCAAAGGCCATCAATACAATTCTCTATTAATCTTCATACTATTATTTTATTCTTTAATAGATAAAAATATTATCTAAAAATACTACCAAAAAGAGATCAAGGTAATCTCTAAAGACTATATTCATTAAATTCATGATGATAGAGGGGAAATTAGTAAGACCTAATAGAATCACTATATATTTATCATTTCCATAGCTTCTATGGAATTTTGTCTTGGAAATATCCACCTCTCTAACCCTAGATTGATGATATCCAAAATTATGGTCAATCTTGAAAAATTATTTATCTCCATGCAGTTTGTCAACAGGTCTTCAATATAGAGTAGACGATACTTTTCCATGATTACAATCTTGTTTAGTTACCAATAATCAATGTAGAGTTTCATTGATCCTTCTTTATTCTTAAAAAATAACTATTGAACCCCAAGGTGATACACTTGAAGTAATGCATCCCATGTCATGATTATCCTAATTTTTATTCATTAATGATTTTAACTCAATCAAGACCATTATATAGGGATTATTTTAAATAGGTGTAGCACCAAGTATGCGTTTTATTGAGTACTCAACATCTATATTCGATGGGAAACTAGAAAAATATTTTGTAAAGACATCAAAAAACTCCATAAGAATAAGAATATAATATATTTTTAGTTTCTCCCTGACCATATATGATAAAAAATACCTTTTTCATAAGAATAAAGACCCATAAAATGGATGTAATTTCCATTGGAAGTTTGTGTTCATCATCACACTAATAAATGAGAGTGGGTGAATTTGGAATAAAATATGTGACTTCCACCCCTCTTCAATTTATGTGGATTATATATAAATAAATCCAATCTATGCCTATAATCACATAAAATTCAACTAGACGGAGAATCACAAGATTAGCAGGAATAACTTTTCCAAAAAACGTCAATTGGGGAGGATTATAGACTTGATATGTGACCATCAAACCATTATAATTTTTCACCGCTAATATAATATATAATCATAAATTTGGTGATTCAATAACCTTTTAAAATTCATTGATATTAAATAGTGGGATGATATAGAATCAAAGAATACCTTATTTGTTCTATAGTTGATGATAAGTGTACCTTTCACCATGTTATTCTCATAAAAAACTTCTGTAGTTGTGATCGCATAATACATCCCTTTATCTCTGACCTTTATAGGTTCTTAATGCTAATCATAAATAAAATCTGATTTGAACACTATTTATCAGAATGTCTATAATTCTTGAATTTAAAGCATTGAGGTTTAAGTGGTGTATTAGTTCGTATCTTCCTTTCCTTCATTGTATCAATTGGTCTCTTAGCTGCATTTTTATATTCACTAACTCTATGAAAATTATACCCACATTAAAATAACTACTCAATTCAACTCAAGAAATCCTCATGATGTTTTTTCTTTCATTTTTGGTATTTTGTTGAATGGTACTTCATCCCACCATTGGATTTATTCAAGTTATCATGATACTTGATCTTTAGTTTCTTATCAAAACCATGGGAATAGTTATAACCTCCAAATTCCATTTCTACCTTGAGTGGACATGATAATAATTTTCTCATATCTATTAAAGTCACTAATATATAATGTCTTTTATATACTTGTTTTAAAGCCATGGAATGATTGATCAATTTTTCTTTTAGGGCCGATGATTAATCCAGAAGTGTACATTAAATGTGTTGTATAATTTTCTTCATATGTACTTATTGATTCATAATACTTATCCTTGATCTCATTAAATTACTTTTATATGCCTGTACATTGAATATTAGGGAATTAATTAATAAAAAATATCCTCTTAAACTAATCTCATTCTATGGAGTCAATTTATTCTTCTTGACTCATATTCTTAATAAGTTTCCACCGTTGATATGATTCACCTTCCAAATGATAAAGTTCTTTGATAAATTTTTTATATTCTAGGAATTTGAGAATAGAAAATATTTTCTCAGTGGTGTTGATACATTTCTCAGCCACTAGTTTATCAAAGGATCCATTAAAATAAGGTATACTTTTTCTCATAAAATAATCATTAATGCATTGTTCTTCTATTTGATCATTTTGACGCTCAGTATGATTCATGGCTTGAGAAATTTGTTTGAAAATAGAAATAAGGTTTTACATCCCAACTCTCATATAATTTGGTTTATTAGGTGTAAAATGTTTCTTGTATATCACATTCATAATTAATGTGGTTTATTCAAGTTATAGTTAATGAATAAAACCAAAAATCATAGCATCAACAACATTAATCATAGTGGGAAACTACATGATCAAGAAAAATAATTTAAAGGATGTCTAAATAAAGATACCTTATTTTCAATCTTTGAAGCCTCAGGTTTAACCAATGTCGCCAATGATCATTATATATTCATATCCCTGGTAATGGTTCATAAATAAAATGTGAATTAACCTAATAATATCCCCTAAAAGTGTCAAAAAAGAGGTGAAGTGAGGCATGTTGTCATGCACCAGGTGATGATCGAATTGAATCCCAATGTCCCTTTTTGAGTTATTACCCCTAGGTACAAATGTTCTATATCTACACCCACATGTAATGTCCAGATATGTATGTTTTTTAGGAAAACCACAGTCTTGTATTTACCATAACTTAAGATTTTCTCCTATACATATGATTAGCCTAAGGGTTCTTACAAAAGATTTATCATCATAGTTTCCAAAGGATAACTAAACCATTAATCTGATACTAACTATAGTGACCCAAACATTTCATACACAAATATTACAACATTTTAGATTAATATTCAATAAATTTCATAAATATTATCCCAAGGAAAATTAGGTTCAATGTTTTTGGAGACTAGATACAAAATATTATTATTTCCTGAAAATATTCAACATATCCCACAAATATCACCCCATTTAGTACTCTTAATAGACATACCCTACTTAAAACATCTCTTTATGGACTGAGGAAAGTAAAAGTAAGAAAGGGTGAGCTCGGATGCTCGGTAATCGTAGACATGGGAGATATCAATCGATCATAATAACAAAGCGTAAGATAATTATAAAGTTATAATATCATGATCATAACTTTAAAAAGTTAATACTCCATATATCTAAGATCATATACATGGGTCATGGCATAAATCTTGGTAGTGTATAAGACATGAATCATAAAGGAAACCAATGAACATGATCCATGAGATCATAAAATAGATATAGAAATGTGAAAAAACATAATCTCATAACATTGTGAACATATATAAATAGAAACAGGTTCATTAATTAAATTTCTGAAATGAAATCAAACCCTCAAATAAACTTATGGATATGAAAACAAGGTCAACACTTAATTTTTTGGACATAGAAAAACGTCTATACATAAAATTATGGATATGAAAATAGGTCCGAACATAATATTGTGAACATGAAATTAGGTTCACATATAACATAATTAACTCATGATCTATCAATATTTAACTAATTCATTGGAGTGCTATAACGTGCTCAATGTTCATTGGTTTATAACATAACCACCCATACATGGTTATAACATGACCACCATCCTTGGTTATATTATAACCACTATCTTTGGTTATATCGAAACCATTATCCATGGTTTATAATAGATACACACATCACATAATGAAAATTATATATATTATTTTCACAAGATCATAAAACATTCATCATATCATCACAGTATAACCTATGTAAGAGAAATGTGTTTCATTAACATTTCACCAATTTGTAATAGAACAACCCATGAGAATAAAATGGGTTCATAAAAATAAATAATCATAATCATAAAAAATTGAGATAAATAATAATGATATATCCATTTAATTATATCCCTTGTAAAAAAAGTAATACCAAATTTTTTTGTCATTTATGAATATAAATTTCATATAAATATAATTAAAAATTCATGAGAAAAATATCATTTCCATTTTAAAATAAAATCTTTATGAACTAAATTTTTTTCATATTTTAAATAAATAGTTTTATTTGAAAATAACCCAGGAAACATGTAAGGGGGCTTCAAATCATTTAGAATTCATTATTTTGGAAAAACCAGTCATGTCGTACACATTAAAATAATGATTCCTTTCATAATTTTGGTCAAAACTAAAAATTAAATCATTTTAGGAATATGAAAATAAAATTCCATTTATCTTCTTTAAAAAATTAAAACAAGGGTAAAAATGAATTTAAAAGATATTTTTAGAATAGTAAAACTATTCTTCAAAACGTTTTTAAAAATCATAAACACATAAGCAAAAGGATTTTCCATCAAAAAGAGTGATAAAGTTAATTTTACTTAAAAACATTCTTTTGGTCTCTTTAGTTATAAAAGATAGAAAAACATAAGTAAAACATTTATTCTCAATAAATAACCATATTATAATAAAATTCATAAGTTTATTGAGATATATATTGTAATATTTCATTATTTAAAACTTAATCATAAATAATCTCGATAAACAATGTGATTGTAACATAAAATCTTTACTAATTTCATAAATTTTGAATAATAATTACCATGAAATAAATAAACCTATATGGACATTTAAATCCCCATAAATTCAATAATATTAATCATAAATTCTATTCAAGGGAATTATATACATCACATATAAAAAATATTTGGTGAATATGGCATGTGTCCCATGAAAATAAAAGTGAGATAAAAATCCCTTACCACTTTGGAAACTTCTAAATCGTAATACCCATTAAATAATAACATAAAATGAAAATTTAAATATCATGAAAAAATTATATTCATGATATAACACGTAAAATAGGTATAATACACACCACATAAATAAAACGAGTGGTGAATATGACATATGTATCCCTAAAATAAAAGAGAGACAACAAATCACTTACCTCAAGTATCAAAAATTTTCATGAATTTTTTAAACTAATGTATAATAAATATATATTTATTATACATATATTATAGAACCATAATAACATATTTCATACCATATATGATTTACTTATACCCTTTTATCACCTTTTCATTATCAAAACGATTTTAAAATCACTATTCCATGTGATAACAGCTTTGTTCTTCAGGTATGTTTTGGTTTGGTATTTTTGGTCATTTTTCATTGATCATGTTTAAATAATATAAATAATTTTTACCATGATATAAATATTATATTTTAATTATATTTTTATTTATATTATTCCATAAAAGTTAGAGATAAAAATTCATTACAACATTTATAGAGATGGTAGGTCGTACGTATGTGTGAACGCTTTTTCCATTTTCTCAATGGATTGAAAAAAATAAAGTTAAATAATATATCAGCTTTAAAAAATAATTTTTTTATGTATATCATATATATTCCTTAAATATCTCCATATTAACATCCATGTCAAGTTTTAAAAAAAATTAATCACATTGCTTCGTGGAGGCAGTGATCTGCACGTACACATGAGTGACGTTATCACCTTCCAGAGGATTGTAAGGTAAGAAGGTAGATATGATATTTTAATTCCAGTAGTATAAATATGTCCTTAATATCATATATAAACATTAAATACAACAATATCTTTATCACTTAAAGTTGGTGATGGAAAACGAATTACATCAGTTTGTGAGGCGATAGTCCTCCGTACACATGGTCGGCGATTTAATTTCCCATCTAATAGAGGTAGAGATGGATATAATTTATGAAATTAAAATAATAATATCTCCATATATATGATATAATTATTTTATTATATCATCTTATTCGAAGAATTTTTCAAGGAGTTTGAAGAAGAAATGAAACAAAAGTGATTGGTTAAGAATGGTACCTCTTCTTCATACAACCTCTTTAGGTTTGCACAAAAACCCTTCATAGGAGGGTTTTCTATTCAAAATAAGGACTCTAGGATGTGGGGAGAAAATAAAATAAGTTATTATGATATTTATTTACCTAAATAAGAGTATTTTTATGTGTGAATAGGAGAGGATATTGGGTTCCATTTTATAAGTGGGGGAGAGGACACACTTGAAATTTTTGAAAAGAAAAATGTATTCCTATGTTTTAAACATAAAAAAAGGCTAAAAAATTGAATATTATATTACCTTATATGATATTAGTTTAAAATATGTCCATAAAATAGTAATTATATATGTCTTATGTCATTTTAACATTTATATTTTTAGTTTAATCCCTCAATAAACACGTTTTAAACTTAACCTCAGTAATTAATCTTTACTATTGTTAAAATTCATTATATACAATGTTATATAAATTTAATTACACTGATTCAAAATATTGAATCCATTTTTCCAATTTAAATTCACATAATTGACATGATTTATTTTAAAATTAAACCCGCAGATGCGATAAAAAATATTTTTCCAAAGAACATTTTCAGAAGTATAAAAACATTTTATATCAAAATTAAACCTTAGATTGGTTAAAATAGAATTAATTGTATTAATAATAATATAATTTAGATAATTTTAATTTCTAACCTTTTTAAAAAATTATTTAACATTTAAAACATTTTAAATAAAAGGGCAGTTTTTAATAAAAATCGTTATTTTCACTATTCGATGAAAAATTAATTTTTTCATAAAATTATCAAAAATTAAACCTAATATAATTTTTAAATGTTGATTCCAAAAAATGAGGTTAATTTTATAAAATAAAATTCATAAATTTTTAAATATTAATTTTATTATTTGTCCACAAAATTTATGGAAAATCATTTTTCCGAAGAAATGTTTTTTCATGTATATAAAGACCTTAAAAAATAAGTACTTATTTATCAATATATTTTATTATTCTAAAACTATTAGAATTTATTCTTAAAAAAATAATATTCATACTTCCATGTTTGGCATCTAGGTTATGACAGTCAGGTTTAAACAATAATATTAACAGTATATTAAGGATTGTTAAAACTCAGTGTTGTGTGTAACGCAAGCTATTGAAGAAATTAAATTTATCTAAAAAATAATAATATCTCAGTGTGTTACACATGTTGATCATGATAATATCATTTCAAATAGTATACAAAAATTATATTGATGAACATGACCACAAAAGAATCTACATGTGGATAGAAGACCTTATTCACAAGGGATATAAACAACATTGATACATTTTCCAATTCAAATACCATCATGGGAAACTCATATAGGTCATATATTCTTTAAAACTTAGTCCATGGAATATCTTATAGACTCTCCTAGAACTACTATTATCCCAAACTAAAAAAATCTTCATGATACACCTATCTCCCCTCGGCTAATAAAACAAGCTATCAATATGTGGAAAAGGATATTGGTTCATGATATTCACTAGATTAAGAATATGGTAATATGTATGTAAATATAAACTATCATCACAATTTTTGAAAAATAAAATTTTTTCACCCCAAGTTGAAGTGATCAGGTGAAAAAATCATTTCACGTTTAGGTATTCCATTTGGATCATCAAATCTTTCATATTTTTTGGTCCTATCCTATATGAAAGAATAGATTTGGGTTCCATATATGATACTATATCAATTACAAACATAACCTCTATATTGGATGGAATCATTGATATTTTTTTAGGAAAAACATCTTCATATTAATCCATAATAAGAGTAAAGACCTACTATATGGTCTCCTTTTTATCCCTTGGATAAATGCACACTAACCAGATCATAATCATCCCCAAAAATTGATGGTTTGGTATCAAACCTATGGTCTCCAAATCATACTCCTAAATGAAAATATATAAATCACAATTATAAAAATAGAAAAATACTCATAAATAATAGAAGTTAATGTGTTCTATACATAAATTTATCCTATTCATCCTAAGGATCACATAAAAACAACACATCTCTAGTATAATAAAATCTTAGAGACTGTCATAACTAGTCATCACAATAGTGAATCTCGAACACCTATAAATTCCTTCATATCACACCCCAAAATGTGTATGAATAACCATCACCTCCCCCCTAAATACTCCACTACCAAACCAAAGTCACTAAAAAACTCAAAAAATGAATAATTTCACATTACACATATCAAATAGTACACAATCCAAAATAGATTACACTATGTTCATATATATTCTCTTAAATGGCCCCTCTCTATGATCAGAATGATTTTTCTCAATTGTATGAATATGGAAAGATCCTTCACTCTATACCTAAACTCACTACATATTCCCACTATGCAAGCTCCACTATCCTAACAATAATACCCCTTCCCCAATCACTACATCTACCTCTATTCCTAGAACACATAGAAACACCCCAATTACCACCCAAAGTTTATTCTCATGTCTATTCTCCAGATACACCATGTCTAATACTATCCTATTCATGCTCTTATTGAATCATTATAAGTTCCCAATATATCCACATGATCGAAAATTCTTTGGAACTATATCATAATTAGGAAAAATATACATCGGTTGACTATATTTATTACACTCAAGGGTAGTCCTCTCTAATGGGGGAGATAAAAACCTCAACCCTTCCTCCCTTACATATCATATTCCTGGTTATAACTATAAAATATCCATTTATTACCACTTGATGACTCGTTTTCATTCATAGAAGAAGAAGAAACTTATCCCAAGGGTCCTCCCTTAAAGATATTCCTCTAAAATATGAGTTCTAGGATTATAACTGCTAAAATTTATGTCAAGTGTAAAATATACACTTGAACCCAGTTATAATACCTCAACTCATATTTAAAACACTTTACTCTAATAACATTATCACCGACCAACATTTAGGGAAAAAAGAAACATTGTAATAAAAGATGTTTATTCAATCAAGGAAATATATCACAGTATTGGGTGTATAAAATAATAAACCTTTAACCTAGTTAGTGTTTTGAGGAAGAATTAAAAGAAGAATATTGCCTAAAATATCTTCTAGGACAAGCCCAAATAAAAACCTACCTAGACCTGGACATCCTACCAGCACATAGTTGATCCTAGAAGAATATATACAGTGAGAAGAAACCTCGTCTCAATGGATGTATTGATTTAATCAAATATAATTTATAAATACTTGATCCAAAACTCTATATCCTATAGTCAGTCAACAACTAAAAAGAGTTTTGGATGCTACAACCGGAAATCTATCAACAAATTTTTCATGGGTAGTTTGTCTCTCAGAGAACCATGATTGATAGGATCAATAACATGTAACAAGATTTCCCTAATCAACTCATCCTTAGGAATTATTGGTATAACATGAGGATATAGAACTACAGCTAATGGGGCATACTCATCCTTTCCCTTTTAGTATTCAATTGGATCATGACGATGGGGTATATCATTGAAATTCCAAACATTTTGATCAGACCATTTCTATCACTTTTCTTGATATTACAATGTTATAGAAGAATAAATGGGAAACATGAAAACCAAATCTATACTCCCTCTATGAAATAAGGGTCTTATATAACTTTAGAATTACTCTTGATTAATCTATCAACTCTCTATATATGTATAAAATACACATAAGATACATATAATTCTCTATCATATAATAGAAAAAAAACTTATAACCATGGGTCTAGTTAATTTGAGTGACACCAATAAATTATATAGAAATTTTTATTCTAAATTATTTTTGACACATTATGCATTTTAACCCTTTATCATATCCAATACATCAATCACACAGAAGGATATAATTTTCATGGTAATCTTATGTGTTGCGGTTGATGCAAGAATGCACACCCCCTTCCCATCCCAAAAAAAGAGTAAATTAATAAATAGTAAACAACACACCATATACATTAAAATCTAAAAATTTAACATTTTAAAACCAAGAATGGTAAAGTTGAATCATTGTAACTAATATATTTCCTATATTGGTGATAGTTTTGCACAATCATAGAATCTACCCCAAGTTTTAAATACTCCTATCTTAATATAACATGTACCAAATTGTAAAAGAAAATAAACCAAGGCTCTAATACCACATAGTAGTGTTCCTTTCCTGATCAAACAAAACAATCATGATCCAGGTGTGTAACATGACCATCATAAAACCTCCTTATAAACTAGATGGTTTTGAATAAAATAAACATACTATTGATATCACAAGGATATTATACCATAAAATAACCATAATCATAGTCAAAATAAAGATAAATTATTATTCAATATAGAAAATAAAAATATGAGAATTGTAGTGATAATCCAACCATGATAAAACACCACATGGAATAACATAATATAAACCCATTATAATGCTATATAAATTATAAATTATTTGTAATTTTGACATATGGGATGATCATATAGCAATCATAATCCAAAATGTATAAAATAATGGATGTCTCTAGAAACTTTTACTATTAGTCTCACCATGGTCTCATCTCCCACTTCATACATTCATCCCACCAATCCATCAACAATTATGCCCTTTACTTTAATTGTATCCATTATCATGAATTCTATAAACCACTAAGGTACATGTCAAGGGTATGAAAAATATACTCAGTAGACCACCACTAATGGTGTCCCAAAATACATCTAGAAGTATATGGGTGTATTCATAGTATGATATGATAATAGAAAAATCATAATCACAATAATAGTCATATCATGGGGTCACAAGTATCTACCTAAATTATCAAAAATAAACCCTTTATATAATGTTTGTTTTTGAATGATTATCCCATGGTCTAATCATAAAATAAGTTTTAATGATCTATCACCACTCATACTGTAACACCCCAAACCCCAGAAGCCCAGAGTCGGTGGTTACATTATTACAATAGAATAGTAACAAAGGATCACATCACCAAGGTTCAATTAGTTTAGTAGTCTTTAAGAACTTCATACAAACATGGTTTTCTTATTACATTGGTAATTAAACATAGAACATAATAAAGTAAGAGAAAATACATCAATGAAAACTCAATAAAATATCTCTTCTTCATAACTTGGGTAAAGGGAATAGAATAAGAGTGAGCTCAAATAATTTGTAAGGGTTAATTATAATAGAAGATATCATGGATAAATAATAATAATAAACATGGAAAGTTAAATAACTGATTATGAATTCCATTAATCAGTAACTTAAGAATAATATTTAAATAATAAAAATGATCAAATAATTCCATATAAATAATCCCACGACTATGAAACTTGACCAGAGATATTCTAAATAATCTATTAATAATGCGGAATAATGATGATGATTAACTGAATAATGTAGGACATATTAAATATGAATATATACCCTCTATATAGTTAATTTCAAAATCAATCTTCTTTCCACTTAAGTCTGTTGGTAGAAACCTATCTGATTTGGCCAGCAGATTTGTCTCCCGAGACTAATGATACATCAAGGGGCTTGCATTAATAGATCCCCATCCTATATCCTTCATGTCTAAATTATTCCTCATATATTTAATACTCAATTTAATTAATAAAAAATGGTTCTACTTAAAAACATCTATACTGAGTAAAAGATGCAAATTTAAGGTTATTTCCTCAAATATTCAAATAACATTCTAAGTAAACACCGTATGTAAAGAAAAGTATATGTTAATAATAAAATAAATAAATTATGTGTATCTACTATAAAGACATATAAAAAATTGTAATTACAACATAAGATAATAAAAATTCATTTCACACATAATATTAACATGACACAATCAATGAAGTAGAAGTTTAACCCAAGTAATGTAAATTGAGTTAATAAATTCCTACCACTTTGTAATCAGTCGAATTTTATTCCACATAAAAGAAATAATTATCAAATTAAAATTTTAATAAAATAAAGATAATGAAATTAATTATGTGATGTATCAAAATTAAGTATACATACACCAAAAAATATAAGCATTGAATAAGGAATATATCTCATAGAAGTAAAAGTGAGATGAGAAAACCCTTACCCCACAAATCCCTTTAGTGGTATGTAGTTTAACCTCATGTATAATTGTTTAAATAATTTTTTTAATTAATTAAATAACTATATTAATATTTATAATACTTTATATAATACATTTATAACATCCTAGCACCAATTCATTAATAATATATCATTATTTTTATTGCTTTGCGTGTGTTCATTTCATTGCTTCATGATTGGTTAATTTATGTATAATTATGGATTTTATTTTCAAATGCAAATAAAACAATATAAGTGAAATTAAATGGTATTAATGTTATTAAATAATTTTAAATTTTCTCATATATCATTTTTATTTCTGTCATGAGGATGATTTAATTGATTAAATGTTAATGATAAAAGTTTATTTTATTTTGGTAGTTTTTCAAACCATCGCGAACTAGTTTCGATTTATTTAATATTATGAGTATATATTAGTTGTAGAATCTTAAATAGGTTATAATATATTTATTAAAATATTATTTAACCATAATAATAATTTTATGATCATCCATGAAGGTGATAATGGAAAAATAAAAATCATTATTCATGGGGATAGTTAACCAGTATGATTTTGGAAAATAGTTTCATTTCTTTGAATAAGAGGAGATAATAAAAGGGATAAACACAAGATATTATAATAATAACACAAAATTAAATTATTTGAATGACTAAACAATTATTATTCCTTAATAGATGAATTATTTTATGATAAATTAGAATAATAAAAGAAATTAAGAGAGGTGTTTTGGGAAAATTACCTCTTGAATATCACCTCTATAAAGGATCCCTTAAAGAACATTGAAATGGTATTTGGGTGATACCAGAAGAAAATAGACGTTGGTAGAGTGGGGAGTATATTTTCTGAAAGATATTTTAGGAGCTTAAATTCTTTTTAGGATAAATGGGGTGGTGAGGGGTGGTATTTATAATTGAGGATGAGTGATTTTAAGTTATTAAATAATGATTATTTTATAATTAGAGCCAACCACATTGAGGTGGCACTAATTTCCAAAAAAAAATTGATAATTAATGTTTTAATTTCTGTTTAGGGTCTATAAACTCAACAAAAAACAAATAAATTTTTTATTCTTTAGGTATTTTATGCCTTTACCTTTTAACTTTAACCGGTTCCATTATTTTACCAATACCACTGAAAATATTACTTTTTACCATTATAACTTTTTATGCCTAAAAAATGAAATTAATACCTAATTCAGAAATTATGATTCCAAATATAGAATAAATTTTACAAATTTCAATTCATTTAATTGTAAAATTATATTTAAAATTATTCTCATAGGCAAAATGGGGAAATGAGTTTTTAAAGAGAAAATCATCAAAAGGTTGAAATGTTTTTATATCAAAATTCAACAGGAAAATGATTAAAATGAACTAAATTATATTAATAGATTTATATTTTATCATATTTTACCTTTAAACAAATTTAAAAAATAATTTAACATTATAAATTCTTTTGATAAAAAATTCAGTTTTAAATTAAAATGTAGTATTTTTTACTTTTCATCAAAAAAATGAAACTTATTAGAAAAATAAAAAATATTTAACGTAAGATAAGTTTTATATTACTATATAAAAAATAAAGACTATTTTTCAAATTAATTTTATAAAAGTGTAAAAATTTATTTTTAAAACAAGTTCTCCATTAAAATGCGGAAAAATTTCCTTCTTAAAAAACATAACTGTAACGTTTAAAATTAGAAATATTATTATATTAATCTGATAAAACTTATTAGATGAATTTCAAAACATTTTAGTAAATATATGAAATATAAATTTCATTAATATATTTCAATAATAGTTATTAATTTAATTTATTAAGATAAAATTCCATTTGGGGCATAAAAATATTATTTTATAGAAACACACCCTTTATGTTCAATTAGTTTTCATTTTTATTTATAATTAAATGGAAACCAATAAATTTGTGTTATAAAAACGTAAAAAATAAATTTTTATAATTTAGTAAATCACATTTATTTTCACCATTCCAATGGTTAGCTGATAACTATCACAGTTAAATAATAATATTTAATTGTTTGTTTAAGCTCGGTGTTCTATATAACGTAATCTATCGAATATAGTGTTCTTTTAAAATATCAGGGTGTTAAATTCCCCCCTAATTCAATAAATTGGGTCCTATAAAATTTAAATTATGATTGTTAATTATGGAGTGGACATTTTAAAATACCTTTATGGGAATCACACTTTGTAAAAAGGGTTAATAAAACTTCCTCATAAAAGGAGGGAAAAGAACAAATGAAGATCACCACAAAACCATGTTTCCGTATAGGAGAACATTATTGGGAAGTGAAAACATGGATATGGAACAAAAATAAAACTATCAAGTTATGATGGATATTGATATATAGCCTGGTCATTATAAAGTCAACCATCACAAAATCGTAAATCTCTAATGGGTTAAAGAGGCCATTGATTTATTGATAAGAAAATTAAATGAATAGAATTTTCATCCAAAAATAATTTTCTTGTAGATCATAGATTTGTTTACTTCCTTAAGTAATAACATAAGTAATTATACTTACTTTATAGGTATATTTTCATCCGTTAAACATTCTCCACCAAAAAATCATCTTTTTCTCCAAATGACAATTCAACATTTATTCCTCAACAAAATTACAAAAAAAATATATTTCTATTTATCATATAGGGTTAATGAAATAAACATACACTTTATCTATAATATTGTTAAAATAAATAAAACCATCTTATACTAACTAGGACATCACATAGGTCAGTGGTAGGTGATGCACCCTTGTTACCCTCCAGTTTTGGGTTCATGATTCATGGACTTTTCAGATGTGATGAGTTGTCGTCTGACATGTGGGTTTTCCTTTTTATAAAACTATGTTAATATAATCATCACAACCTTCAAAAAATAACTTTAATATATTTATCATTAAAAAGTTGTTTCAACATCAAAGGTTATCTCATAAATTTCATTTTTCATTCCCATAAGATATCATTCATTCTTGGATTATTTGGTAAACTAGTGACCAATTACATACTAATTCCATCCCTTAGTCAAAGAAATGAATGTCCAAAAATTATTTTCTTATTGATGAAACACAAAAATTTACTTTTAACAGAACTTAATATCCAAAAAGAGTAAAAAATCATTCCTTCTGTCTCAAATATTTTCCAAAACCAATATAGTTGGCACAAGTCATCAAATATGAATAAACACATTAATATTTAAACCTCATCCAAAGTTAAACCAAAAATATTTCATAAATAGTTACCCTTATGAACCGCCCAAAAGTTTAAAATCTAAAACATTCAAAATAAGTTTCTTAAATTTTCAAAATAAACTTATCAATAGTCTTTAAAATAACATAAAGTATCTCTAAAACTTCACATAGAGAATATGTGAATACCTTCATCATGAATTCTATTTAAATGGGGTAATAACATGAATTACCATAAACCTTATTGAAAACAAGAATCATTTAATATTCCTTATGTAAAACACATGTTATTGGATATATTCCCTAAATCCAAAAATGTTGTAAACTCCATCAATTATAAACCACTTTTTTAACAAATAAATAATCAGTTCCAAGGTAGTAAGAACTATCCCATTAAATTTCCCCATATATGTAATATCTTTATCCCAAGACAATTATCAAAACATATGGATCATATTATGGGTTATCTTTCCATTAATCATGTATTTTTCAAGAATCTCAACTTTCCACTAAATCACATTTTTGGGTACCATTCAACACACACTTTCAAATCCTTAATAAAAAAGTGTTGAAGTATAATCCTTATATGTTTCAGAATTCAAATAACAAAAAAATCATTGATAAAATACTAAAATAACGTAGATATTGAATCAAAACAAAATTATATTAATCATTCCCCTTCATATATATTAATATCATAATCTTTATTGTAGTCCATTATCTCCTTTTAAGGTGTATTCCTTTGACGCATAGGGAATTCATTTGCATAGTTACCCACATCTCTACAATTTAAGCATTAAAAATTGGAAACTTTTTTCTTCCCCTTGAAATCAAAATCATGTGGAACTTTCTCAACACATTTGAAAAAAAAACTCCCAGTCCTTTTAATAAAGTACTAGAGTATTTATTTCCCCAATTATAACATGTAAGAAAATACTTATTTCACTTCTTCTCATTATCGATCTTTTTTCCATATTTTCTCTTCTTATATTTCTTCCATTGAATCCATAAAACATGGAAAATTCTTTCACTATATTTTTAGAACATGATATTATGTCCTTATATAATGATAATGTTTAGAACACTACTTTACTTCCGAATATTTTCTTAATCCCATAAAAGAAATTATCATTCTTACTCTTAGGATCACATGCATTGGTGAGGTTCATATTCTTTATATTAGGCACCATTTATAAATGAAAACATACACTATATTAGATCATATAATTATGAAACATAATGTAAAATCAAAAAAATAGATAAATTCTTAAAAAAAATTGAAAATTTTATGTGTAGCTAATGTCATAATCATAAACATGGTTTATTTGGTATGTTATTCTGTTATTATCCTCAAAGTTTATCTTACGGTTATGTTTCATAAACTATGATTTCCTAAATATACTTCCAAAGGTTTCTACTAAACTTCCTATGATACCAACTGTAATAAACCCAACCCCATAAGCCTAGAGTCAGCGGTTATTTTATTACAATGACATAGATAAAAATGATCACATCGCTTAGTATGAATCGATTTAGTAGTCCTTAAGAACTAGATACATACATGTTTCTATTATTACATTATTAATTAAACATAGAACATAACAAAGGAAAGTAAAATTAATCCTTGAAAACTAATTCAAATATATCTTCTTCACAACTTGGCTAAAGGAAACAAAATAAGGGTGAGATCAAATGCTTAGTCGAGGTTAATTAAAATTGAATATATTATGAAAAAATAGAATAATCAACTTTTCAAGGTAAATAATTGATAAAAAAATCCATTAATCAATAACTTGAGCATAATATGACAGGAATAAAATATGATCAAATAATTCCATATAAATAATCACATGATCTTGGAACTTGACCATGGATATTTAATCTAATTTATTAATCACATAGAATAACAATAATGATTGAATGTATAATGTTGGAAATATAAAATATCAAGATGTATCATCCAGATAGTCACTATCATGATCCATACTATTTTGAGTTTAATTTTGTGGGTATAAATTCATTTTATTTGTCTAATTGATATATCTCATGAGACAACATAGGCATTGAGGGGCTTGAATTAACTGGTCCCCAACCATTTTCTTTCATTTCTAAAGAAATCATCATATATCAAATATTATATTTAATTCATAAAAAATTTTATTTTCTGTAAATTTCCAAATTGAGTAAATTATATAGATTTAATATTATTTCATCAGTTATTCAAATAACTTTCTAAGTAAACATCATATGTGAAAATGGTATACTGTTAATAATAAAATGAATAAATTATGTGTATCCACTATAAATACACATAAAACAAGTTGAAATGAAAAATAATATAATCAAAATTCATTTTTCACCTAATCTTAACATGGCACAATCAATGAAGTAGAAGTTTAACCTAATTAATTAAAATTGAGTTAAGAAATACCTTATCACTTTAAAATCAGTTGAATCGTATATCATATAAAAGTAATAATAATAAAATTAAATATTTAATAACATTAATATAATGAATTTCATGATATTATATTTTTAATGGTAGTATAAAAACACCACACACGAGAAATAATTGGTGAATAAGGCATATATCTCACATAAGTAAAAGTAAGATAAGAAACCTTGTACCTCATGCTTCCCATTAGTGTTGAATACTTTAACCTCATGTATAATGATTTAAAGAATGTTATTAATTCATTACAGAATAATAATCATATTTATAATACCTTATATTATTCTTTTATAACATCATATCACCTATTCATTAATAATATTTCATTGTTTTTGGTGTGTTCGTTTCATGGTTTCATGATCTGTTCATTTGTGTATAATTATATAATTTCTTTTCAAAATGAAATAAAACAATAAAAGTAAAATTAAATGGTATTCATGCACTTCCATAAGTTTAAATGGTCTCATGTATCATTTTTATTTTTGACATGAGGATGATTGATTTGATAAAATGGTAATGGTAAATGTTTAGTTTATTTTAGCATTTTTTCTGACAATCCCAAACTAGTTTCATATTATTTAATATTATGAGTATATATTAGTTATATAATATTAAATATGTTATAATATAATTATCATATTTTAATTAAACTAGAATAAAATTTTTATTACAATCCATTAAGGTGGTGATAGAAAATGAAAATTCATTATTCATGAAGATGATTAACCGGTATAATTTTGACAATAATTTCATTTTTTTTAATAAGAGAAGGTAATAAAAGATATGTATATAATATATTAAAATAGTAACATGAAATTCCAATATGTACATTATTATTTAATTATTATTCCTTGATGGATGAATTAGGTGAGGATAAATTAGAATAATATAATAAATTAAGAGATGTGCTTTAAGAAAACTACCTCTTGAATATCACCTCCATGAAGGACTCCGTAAGGACCATAGAAAAGGTAATTGGGTGAGAAAACCATAAATTGGACATGTTAAGAGTAGAAAATAGAGGTTTTTTTATATATTTTAGTAATTTTAAGGATTTTTAGGTTAAATGTACTGGGGAAGAGAGGTTTTGTACTTGATTAGGGTGGTTTAAATTAATTAAATAATGATTATTTTATAATTAAATCCAACCACATTGAGGTGGCATTAATCTCCATAGTTTTTTCTGATAATTAATTTTTTAATTATTTTTAGGGTAGATAAAAACATCAAAAAATGATTAAATATTTTAGTTTTTAAAAATTTTACTCCTTTACCTTTTAACTTTAACTTGTTTCATTGTTTTACCAATACCGCGATAAATCATACTTTTTACAATGGTAACATTTTTATAAATATAAAAAAATGACCTTAATATATAATTTTTAAATTATTATTCTAAATAATTAATCCATTTTAAAAAATCCAATTCATATAATTGGAAAAATTATAATTAAAATTCATCTCACAGATGCAACGGGAAAGCAGGGTTTTAAAGAGAAAATGATCAAATTTTTTTAAAAAAAAATTATATCCAAATTCAACATGAAAATGATTAAAATGGACTAAATTGAATTAATATATGTATAATTTACCCAATTTTGATTTTAAATTAGTTTTAAATATAATTAAAACATTATAAAATATTTACATAAAAAGATAGTTTTCAATTAAAACATAGTATTTTCCACTTTTAATCAAAAAAATAAAGTATTCAGGAAAATAGAAACAATTTACCCTAGGATTATTTTTATACCCTAATTTTAAAAATTAATATTAATTTTTTAAATAAAATTTATTAAAGTGTCAAAATTTAGTTTTAAAACATGTGCACCACTAATAGGCAGAAAATTTTCCTTTTAGAAAAAATATAGATTTTATGCTTAGAATTGGATTTATTCTTATCTTAATCCTATAAAACTTTTTGGATTGATTTAAAAACATTTGACTAAATATATAAAATATAAAATTCTTTAATATCTTTCACTAATAGTTATTAATTTAATTTATTAAGATAAAATGACATTGTGGGCATAAAAAACATATTTATAAAAACACATCATTATTATTAGATTGGTTTTCATTTTTATTTATAATTAATTGATAACCATGGAATTCATTTTATAAAAATGTTTAAACCATATTTTCATAATTTATTTAGTCTCATTCCTTCTCACCATTCCAACAGATTGGTTATAACAATCACGATTAAATAATAATATTTAATTTTTAATTTAAGGTTAGTGTTCTGTGTAACGTAAGCTATCATATATAGTGTTTTTTAAAATCTCAAGTTGTTACACATACTAATAGGAATGGTGAATGATTCATCACAAAATTAATTGGGTTAAACTATGTATGACTATATAACCACTTATAGTTAATGATTGATCACCATATCACTCAACAAAGGTAAATTATATATTATCAAATCACTACCTATGAATGAATGATGTATCAATAATCCATACCTATAGAGAATCATGTGTCAAAAATATACTACCCAAGGTGAATAATATATCAATAATACCATAACTAAGGTAAAAAATACATTTCCAACATAATATTATGAGTGAGTGATATATCACTAACATAACTATTAAAGGTGAATGGTGTATCGCTATAATTATAAACATGGGTGGAGGATACATCACCAAGACTATAGCAATGTGAATGATGTATCACCAGAATAACTACCCATGGTGAATGATACATCACAAAAACTTTAACCATGGTGAAAAATATATCATGGATACATTACACAAGGTGAACAATACCTCGCCAGCATAACTATCCCTAGTGAACAATATATCATCAAGACATTAACTATGTAAATAACGTATCACCAATATAATCCATAATTTGAACAATGCATCACTAATTATATAATAATATTATGATATCTATGAAAAACCTAATAACCATTGTTAAAATACATCACCAACCACATGTTAGGGTGCATGATCTACCACAAATATAATTAACAAGGTAAGCAATATATCATCAACACAGAACAATAAAGAGTGAATTATATATCACTACATCAATAGATAAGATGAAAAATTTATCATCACAATAATAATAACATATATAAATGAGTTAACACCACATTTAAAAGGCTTAGTATTCCATAAAACCGTTCATCCTAGAAGGGTCATTCCATATTAACCACTAGGCATCTTAGTGTTCCATAACTAAGAAAATTCTCACTATCCAAACTAATGTGTAATCTTTATACAAATGAGAATTTTCTAATAACTCTGCAAAATTCTCAATAAATTAAATCATAATATAGGAAACCCCTTGTGGGATCTATTTTCTAATTATCTCATCACTTTCCCAAGGTGACATGACCATCAATGACTATGTGTTTGAAGAATAGGGTTTGGAAGACCTGTCATGTGCTAGATTGTTTATACTCATCACTCAATAAGTAAGGGAACTTGGTTTGATTCCATGTTTGTTAGTAAATTCACACCAACCTACACCCACATATCATAAAACACACAAAACTCAAATAAAACGATTAAAGTATATAGGCACCCCTACCTCTTAGTTATAGATTTCCACTCATCTAATATCTTTGAGTGATGCCACATCAAATAGTGTAAATCCCTAATAAATATGAAAACCACTTATATATAACTTTTAGGGTAGACAATAATGATAAATTTGTAGGAATCAAGAATATAGAAGGGGGTTACTTTTACCTTTAACAATCCATTGAGATAGATGGCTTGAGAATCAGAGCATGGATGATGAAGACACCCTCTTTGTAAGATATAAAACAATGGGAAAGTGTGAGTTCGGTTTATCCACCACCACAAGAGGTAGAGTTGATTGATTTATAAATTTTATATCATTATATTTTATTTTAATTAAAAATTGAAAAATAAACATAGTAAGAAGACACTAGGTACGCAGTGTGTTATGAACAGACCCAGATAACCCACCTACATGGTACCTAAATATGTTATGGCATAGTTTGAAGGGAATTTTAGATCCTCATGGGCTGGTGACTAACACTTGGGAATCAAGACAAACAATATGTAATGATTTTTCCACAAGCTTACTCATTAAGATAAGGAAATATAAATTAAAAAATGAATAGTTAGTATTCCAAACACTCATTAAGATAAAAGTACCACAAGTGGAGATATACAAGTCTTAAAAATAGTTCGTAAACCAAATATGTCACATCAAAACTTAATATTCAACATCACAATATATCTATGTAATAAGTGGATCGCATGCTCTACTAGTCTCCAACAAGTCCAAGGGTCCTGCTAATCAAGAACATCCACCACCACTAAGTGGTGCCTTTCCTTACCTTAAATTTGGAAAAATAATGTCTATAAATTCTTGAGGAAAAATGTATGATGTGAGAAATAAATACCTATAGTATTTACCAAGTATTCCATAAGCAATCAATATTAAACCAAATATTATTAATTTTAAATAAAAAATTTCATGGAAATATTTTAAAATTCATATCAAAATATACTCTATAAAATATTTCAACGGCTCATATAAAATAAGTACAAAATTTTATTTTCTTTAAAATAGGTAGATATATTCCAATTTTTTAAAACGGTAATTAATAATCATTTCTATAAAAAAATACCTGAATAATCATTCCAATCGAACTCTAGCTAGTATAATAATTTTCATTCATAACACCATTGTAGTAACAACCATGGTTATTTAGTTCTAGTCTTAAGATTCTATAAAATCTCAATGAAATGTATCTTTAAGTGTGCACACACTCCTTAGATCCCACGCCTATAGCAAATATGTGACAACCCAAATGAATAAACTACCTACCCTCAAGATAGCTTAGTATCATTTTTATAATCAATCCATTTCTTGATATCATTTTAACTATAGTGAATATCCTTTTACCTAACTAACTAGGTACAAATGTTCTTTAAGGTAATCAATCATACATTGGGTTATTATTCACTCTAATAAATCTCAAATCATTTAAATTAATCATTTCATTTAACCCCATGTTCAAGTTTCATAACATTCTATTTAATTTCAAAAAAACAATAATTAAATAGTTTTTATCAAAAACTCATCCCTATTAAAGAAAAACATGTCATTTAAATTAAAAAAATATTTCATACCATTCTTATAAAGATTTCATCATTAAATTTATTCTTTAAACCATTAATTTAAATTAAATATCACTTTTCTAGAAATCCACACATTATTTCACAATATAATTTTAAATGTAATTGAATCACACACACCATAACATTTAAAAATCATTAATAAAAGACTCACATTAGGCTTTGTAAATAAATTGAAAATCCATTTCAAATTAATCAAGAAGCAAAAGTTTCTATTGATAGGAATTACCTTAATAACTCACTTACCTCAATTCACGATATTTCCAATACCAAATAATGGATCCTCAATCAAAGGGAGAAGAAGGGATAGAATCAATCAATAAGGGATCATAGAATCAAAATTCTCTAATAAGAATCATCATTTGATCATTTCTGGAAGCATGGTAAGGAAAGAAAAAAAGAATACCTTGATGAATCTCAAATATTTCATAATGAACAATGTAGATCTAGGAAATTAAACCCAATTCTATGATAAAGATCAAGAAACAAACCATAGATCTATCATCAACAACCTCGATCTATGATTCTGTTCAATAGGAGAAATAAGTATCTAAAAGATCAATGAATAATGATTAGAAATGGGTAGATACCTTTAAAATATATAGATTTAACAATCAAATATCTGTCAAAATTAATAATTGGGAGGTAAATAATCCACCAAATCAACAATATGAGACTCATTGACCGGGATCCATTTCCAATAGAATAATAATGAGAAAAATTCAATTTTTTGGGTCTTAAAAAATATTTAGAATAATAAATACATGTTGCGTGATTTGGCCGCATGGTTTTTCAAACTATTCCCCAATCGTAGACCCCCTTCTAGGCTTCTATAAAAGTTTCAAGGTTTGGCCACATGGTCTGAAAAACTAGGAACTAACCATGCATGACCCCACTATCCCATACCACATGGTTTAAGGGGTTTCCCACATGACATGCACTAATTATGTGCCTATCTGTGTGCCACCTCTATGACTCCAACATAAAGAATATGGGTTCCTAGGCTACCCTAAGGCACATGGTTTTCTAGGCTACCCTATATAATTTTCTCAAATCATGCACCAACAGTGCATAGGCCCATAATCCTTTAAAAACTTTTTAAGTCACCCAAAACAACCCAAGATAAGATCCAAATAAATATGATCAAAAAAAGGAATGTTTGTACCTAAAAGTGTTTGTCAATATGTTACAATTCTCCCCACCATATATTATTTCTACTATCATATATTTGATCAAGAAAACAAAATTTTAAATAGATAAAACCATTTTTCTCTCATCAACACCTCACATTCCCGCAATTTATGAGAATCATAACCATGTTTCTATAGAATTTGAACTATACATATGGAATTTCCATGAATAAAATTAATCTGAAAATTGATAATCTTAATTTGATAATCGATCAAAAACATATTAGGTTCCATATAAAGGTCCTACCATATAATATATTAACATTTTCTAGAGATTTATTTGTCTTTTTATATGTACTCTTTTTCCTTGTTTTGATTACTTTTTGTGTGGGTTATATCATGGGGATTGTTTTGGTGATTTTTGAGAAATTTATAAGGATTAGAGGTTTTTCATGGTTGGGGAATAGTTTGGCTAAACGATGAGCCTAGTCTAGAAAACTGTGCAAACTAGAACATAGGGTATTTACAAGGTAGGAACATGGTTTTTCCAAACTGTGTGACCTCTTAGGAGAAAGTGTTCTCCCCCCCCCCCCTAGAAGAGGTGCATGGTTTGGAAAATCATGTGACCTTGCCTAAAAAACTATGCAACAAATTTTAATTAAACCAAAAATTATATTTAAAATTCCCAACCCCCCCCCCTTTAAACCAAAATCAACCCTAAATCGGACCTAATTTATTCCACTCATTATTTGGCTCTCGAACAAATTTCCAAGGCTCTCAAACTCAATTATTGACGATTCGAATCTTGAATTGAAGATCTTCACCCCTCTTATTAATATTTCCTAATCATGTGTGGTTTCCTCCCTCTCTCCTATGTTTCTTTTGTCATTTAGATAGATATTTTACTCTTTCTTATGGATCTGGATCTTTGTTTGTTGGATCTTGATTAAATTGATCTTAGATTTAGGTTTCCATTCTAGATCTCATTCTTCATTATTATTCTGTTTAAATTTGGGATTTCCATTGGGAGATCACTCATTAACGAATTGAGGTATGTAGTCTATTATTCAAATCCTAACGTCTTGATTTCAATTACATTTATATAATTTTAGAATTTATATAGTATGTTTATAAATTTAATATCGTTAACTAAATTAATTAATTTTTTTAATTTATTAATTAAAGGTTTTTTTGATATTATATTGATTGATTGTTGAATTAATTAATGAGATAAGAGGATTTTGAAATTGATTTACTTAATTAATTTTTGAATTAATTAATGAGATTTTGAAATTTTGAAATTTATTTGACTAATTAATTGTTGAATTGATTAATGAGATGTTGAGATTGTGAAATTGATTTTTTTTAATTAATTGTTGAAGTAATTAATTAAATGTCGAGACTATGAAATTTATTTGATTCATTAATTATTTAATTAATTAAATTGATGTTGATATTGTGAAATTAATTGGATTAATTAATTTTTGAAATAATTATGGGGATATAGGGATTGTGAATTGGATTAATTAATTGTTGAATTAATTAATGGTAATTATTGTGATTATGAAATTGATTGAATTGGATTAATTAACTGTTGAATTAATTAATCAATTCCTTGATTTTGAAATGTTATTAAAAGGTTAATATAGATTAACATTGCTTGATGTGATATATATGATATGTGTTCTTGATTGAGAATTGGGGTGTGGGACATGGATTAACACACCAAATAACCATGGGGTCCAAGCCATGGCATTTTAGGCCCAAATTCATGAATGTGAATATTTTTATGGGACAAGGAGTGATGCTCCAAATACCCATGAGGTGTTGGATAGGGTCTAATGCTTCAAATAAATATGGGGTTCTAGACACAATGTTCTACACCCATGAAATTGGCATTGGAATATGGTCCCAATTAGTCATATTATGAATTGAAATGAAATGGATAATGGAATCCCATGTGTTATAATGAATTGTGAATTTATTATGTGATATCGTTCAGACTACGACAAAGAATGAAGCCGATATTGATAGTATGGGTGTCCTTGGTAACCTAGGGGTTATGTGGTAAAATAAATAGTAATTGAATTAATGTAAATTGTTTACTTTATTTCTTTTATTTATTCTCTATACAACTACATACATTATTTTGAATAGATATTGTTTTAGACACCATTATTGGTGTCAAACTACGTTATACTCACACCCTAATCAGGATGCTTGGTCTGTACCGAAATAGATTTCCTGGATTTCGGACATGATAAGGGAAATAGCCATATGTTATATGACTAATTCAGGATAGATAATGGATTAGGGAACCATATGCGGGTTGGAACCTTCTTGGGAGTTGATTGTGTCTTGTTTATTTTGGGATTTTCATATCAAAACTTGACATGTATTTTCATGACATGTCTACTATTTACTTTTGAATATTGTATTTCTTGTTTTGGTTATCATGTGATATTGGTATTATTCTAGTTATGGTTATATATATATATATTTTGTTTATTTCATTCCATTATTATGATAATTTTTTGCAGAGGTTATTATCTCCCCATAAAAATTGTTTCATTATGGGATTAAATGTGAAATTAAGTCCCAGGTGAATATCTTTTGGCTGAAGAAGTTTTCAGATGTGGTTAACCAGGATTTCATTTTTGAGGGGGCCTGAAGGAGTCTTCCAATGGCAAACATGTGGTTTCTGATGGATGTTTAGGATATATGTCTTTTGAGGGTAGGAAGAATCATTATGAGAATTTTGACTAGAGTAGTGGGAAGAAGAGTGGCCAGGGTAAAGGGTCAGTTACACATAATTTTACCTGAGTGATTTTCCATCAATATGGTAAGCAGGGACACTATCATAGCCAGTTTCACCGACCATTGGTAAAGTTCAAATATTATAGTAGAATGGGACATTTAACAAGTTTCTGTAATGACCCATGATACATGGTTTGTGATGGAGAAGCTATGTTGTCACGGCCCTACCTGACGTGTTGTGTTTTATTTTATTTTATAACATTTTGGGTTATTATTATTATTATTATCAGTATAATTATTATCTTTTATTATTATTATTATTATTATTATTATTATTATTATTATTATTATAGTAATAATAATTTTTATTTGTTTAAATAAATTGATTTAGAAAAAAACCTAATTTAACCCTCACACTCACCGTGTGGCTAACCCCCCCCCCCCAATCCTCTACTATTGCATGGCTGAACCCCTACCCCTTCTCGTTGCGCGACGCCGAACCCCCTCCGCTTGGACCTCCAGCCAGCTTCTTCCTCTCCCCACCATGACCATCGCCTCCTCCAATTCGGCCTGCTCACACCGCCCCGAAACTCCTCCCAATTCACAACTGTGCAACCCTCCCCCGGCCGGCGTGAACCGCACTGACGCCATCCGTCTGCCTTTCACCGGACTCGTCGCACCACTGCTCGACAGGTGCGAACTTCTTCCACGGAAGATTCCTATCTCGGTAAGCTCTTGTTCTCCTTTCCCTAGCATTTTGTTCTTACTTTTGGGATTTTAGGTTTTCAGTGGGTATGGAGATCATGTTAGGGTTTAATATTGTTTTTTATGGATGAATCATGACTTTTTAGGGTATTCTTGTGGTGCGTTTTGTGTGCGATTGAAGTTTTGAATAGAGTGTTGAAGTTTTTGACACACGAGATAGGTGATTTCATGCTTATCCTTTAATTGATGAATTTATATGCTTTGTTGAGTGTTTCTTCATGTTCTGCTATTATCTAGGGTGGTTATAAAATGATTTGTGTAAAAAATTGAGGTTTATTTGGTTTTAAAGTGGTGATTTTATATGAAACGTAGTTTTTTTATGTGGAAAACTTAGTCGCGTCACTGCTTATGATTTTATAAATCATAAATCTAGTTTATTAAATTATGTGTAAAATTAAAATTGTATTTTGATAAGGTTTTGATATTCAGTTGATCTTTTTTTAGAGGGTTTGGGTGCTCTTTGGGTTTATAAGAATTTTGGGGTGTTATTGATGTTGTTTTATAAGTTTTTTTAATGGTGTTTTTATTTGTGAAGAAGGTGCAAACCATATTTGGAAAATTTTTTGAGGCGCGTTAGATTTTAAAGAGAGTAAATAGAGTATGTTTTTAAGGTAAATCATTATTGTGCATTTTAGAAACGTTTTATTATTTATTTAAATGATTTATGAATTTGTTAGTGTGATGCGAATGATACTTTGGGAAGGTTTCAGCTGCGCTTTGTTTAAAAAGTGTAGATTTTTAGTTTATTTTTTGTGTATATCTTTGTGGAGTTTCATATAATTGTTTTTTTAAGTTTCTAAATGATATATTAAATTATGAAAGTGATGAAAATTATGATTTTAAATGGTCTTACTGTGCTTTTGGCCTCCAAAGTGGAATTGTGAGTGGGGTTTTGTCTACAAAGCCTTGTATTGCCTCTTAAAATTGCTTTATAAAATTTTTAAATGGTTTATTTAATTTGATTAAATGGTGTAAGTCATGTTTTGGAATGGTTATGATGTACAGGTGGTTTTAAAGTTGTGTTTTTATATAATTTGGGTGTGCTTATTTTTTCTAAATTTTATGGTACTAATTTTGAAGTGTTGCATAAATTGTTTTATTAATTTATTAAATGATATGTATAGTATGTTTGACCTCTCTATAATGGTTTTGGGCCACATGTGTCAAGGTATCTTACATGTACATGCATAGGGTAAGGCATATATATATATGACCTCTTTGTACATATTCCCTCATGACGCGGGGAATATGTGCAATGCAGATAGGGGTGTGTATATATATATATGTATAAATGCATGTTCGTGTATGGGAAAAGTGTTGTTTTGAGTGGTCATCAACAAATAGTGACATGTTTGAGGTAGGTCCCCTATGCCCTGATCTTTAATTATAATTTTCATAATTGCTTAGTGTTTTATTGAAAGTGCATATTCTTCTGCTACATGAAATACATATGTTATATATATGTGTGTAAATGGTTTTGTTTTGTGAAAAGTTATTTCCTTAATGTTTCGAACATAAAGCGGGTATTTGCAATGATGCGTGGTCTTTTGGCCAATTTTTCAAAAAAAGTGAAATGACACGTTGTTTTCTAAATAATTTCAAAAATGATATCCAATAATGGGTTTTGTGTGAAAATGTTTTCTAAAGTAAAATCATTCTTATGGAGTAATGAGGCCCATTCAGCACTTTGAAAATGGTTTAAAATTTTGAAAAACCCCTCGTGACACATCCCCCCCTAGTTTGAGAAATGTAATGCAAGTTTTAAAATGTGATTTTTGATATGTGCCTAGTTTGTATTCTTATTCTTGTGTGGAAAGAAAGAGGGGGAATGCCCTTAAGGAGGGATAATAGTGGTGAGAGGTTAAATGAGTTTTGGATAAAGAAGGTGTTCTTTACATATATGTTTTCTTGATAAAAACTCACCACCACTTGAAACAGAGCATAATGGGAAATCTGAGTATCTTGGTGGGGGAAACTAGGACTTGTGGGGTTGTGGTCTGGAGGTGACTTGACCTGCTTTCACTACAGGTTTGACGATTGCAACACTAAATAAACATATGAATGACTAAGGTTCGTGGTCTTCTAAGCCACGTTTTCTGAGGGTCGTGACCTTCTAAGGCACATTTTATGAGGGTCGTGGACTTCTGTGCCACGTTTCATAGAGACATGAAGATACTAGGTCCCCAACTAACAGTATCTTCTTAGGGATTTCCCATGGTGCTTGTGATACATTTTTCAATTCAGTTGTTTCATGTTTGTGAAGGACCCCGGGACACCCTGAGAGGGGAGGGGTGAATCAGGGTGACCACTTTTTATTTTAATGTGTTGGATCTTGTTCCCACGTTGGTAGGAACTTGTTGAACCTGTATGATGATTATGATCAAAATGAAAACATTCACATGCACAGAGAAGACACATCCATTTTTACTTGGTTCACCACTAAGGGCTACGTCCAAGGAGCATACGCCGACAGGTTTCCGGTCGTACCTAAATCCACTATGCTTCACTAGCTGCGGATACAAAAGTTCGGGTACAGACACTCTGTCCCAGGCTCACTGCCTTTACAATAGTTCAGGGATAGCTCACTGCGTCCCTCGGGTCACTCCCGTTGACTCCCCCTGGCTCACTGCCGTTGGTGAAGTCCCACTCAGTTTATAGACGTGAAGGTCTCTTCTTCATTTGCATAAGAGTGCATCTTTGTTGTATGTAGATGCTCTATTGAAGTCCGATTCTCACCAAAAGAAGAATATCACTTTTCCTCGTATGAATCGAGTAGTCTCTTGGCTTTCGTGCAGCTCCAAACACGCCGGTGGACTTCAGCAAAACCAGGCGCGCTTCTCCAAGACAGTCGTGCAAGTCTCACTACGGCGCGCAAGTCCACACTGGCGCGCAAGTGTCATCAACACAGTTGCGCGACTCTTCCTTCCCCAACCACAAACTTGCGCGGTCCACTTCCTTTCTCTTCCAAACCACCTTGGGCGCACAGCCAAACACCGGCGCGCAAGCTCTACTTGCGCGACAAAACAACCACCTGCGCGACTCAACCACCTGCGCGACGAGAGCTCGAACAATCTCTCGGCCTTGAACTTCGTTCGAAATGAGGAGGGGTGGTCCAGTATTTATAGGCAAACTGGACCCCCTGCGCGGCGGCGCGCAAGTCCTCGACGGCGCGCAAGTCTTGTCTTCAATAAACTCTGTCGCGCAACTCACTTGCACGACCCAACCAACATTTGCGCGACCTTCTTGCCTTAGCCAAATTTTGATGTTCTGATCCTTAAAATCATATGGCGCGCAAGTCTTTCATACTCCAAGAGCACGGCGCGCAAGTACCTTTGCCAAAAACACTTTACTTTATTTGCCGATTTTTAGGCCCAAAAATTTGGCAAACACTGGGAAACAGCGCCACCTTCACTACTGTTTTCTGCTTGAACGGCATGATCACTTTGTTGGTACACACCCTGAACTTCCACTGAGGATTGAAAACAAACACAAACCATACACCAAATCATGCTTTGAAGAACCTGGTTCCAACAATCTCCCCCTTTGGGTTTGTTGGCAATCAGAATAAATTCAATAGATCTCCAATCTTGAGCAAATCCAAAACGCAAGAATCAACTCAGCCAACACTCTAAGTCTACGTGAGCAATGCTCGGTGTAGAAAACAAGAGAGAAAGCTTGAATTGGGTCTTAGTGTTTTGAAATTCTCCATGACGCTCGATGTTATCCTTATTAAACTTCTCATCACAATCTTACACTTCTCATCACAGAAGAATTTCTTGCCTTGAATTTATGCCTTTCTCCCCCATTGACAATAAAACCAAAGACCGAAAAGTTTGTTCAACGTTAAGCTCAAGCCATACTCCCCCTGGATAGTATCTCCCCCATAAACCTGCATCACAGCCATAAGTAGAAAAAAACAGTTAAAACAAACGGGGAGAGGGGACTTCCGGTGCCTCCTTATGCAGTAGGAGGTGGTCGAACACCGAGGTTCAACCGATGCTTCTCGAACACAGCCGCGGGCAATGGTTTGGTTAGGATATCAGCCACTTGCTCATTAGTTCCAACATGATCCATTTTAATCACTCCTTGTTCAACCTTTTCTTTGATAAAATGATACCGTATTTCAATCTGTTTTGTGCGAGAATGTTGAACCGGATTCTTTGTAAGATCAATTGCACTTTTGTTATCGCAATAAATCACCATTGGTTGCTGCACCTTATCACCAATATCTGTTAGCTGCTGCTTCATCCAAAGAAGTTGAGTGCATGCTTTTGTGGCGGAGATATATTCAGCTTCAACAGTACTAAGAGAAGTACTTTCTTACTTCTTGCTCAACCAGCCAACACATTTATGCCCAATATAAAAAGCTCCACCACTAGTGGACTTTCTGTCTATTACATCCCCAGCCCAGTCAGCATCAGAAAACGCTGATAATTCATTATCCCTGTCTGCAGCAAAAAATAACCCGAAGTTATGTGTTCCTTGAATATACCTCATGATTCTTTTTACTGCTGACATATGTTCCTCCTTTGGATTACTCTGAAAGCGGGCCGCAAGGCATGTTGCAAAGACAATATCTGGCCTTGTCGCTGTCAGATACAGTAGGCTTCCAATGATCCTCCTGTACATAGTGGGATCAACAGAGTTCCCATCCTCATGCTTTCCAAGTTTAGTTCCAACAGCAATCGGAGTTGACATTGGTTTGGAGTCTTGCATATTGAACTTCTTCAGCAACTCTCTTGCATATTTTTCCTGAGAAATGAAAGTGTATTCCTTCTTTTGAATCACTTGTAACCCCAAGAAATATGTGAGCTCCCCAATCATAGACATTTCAAATTCTGATTTCATGTGGTTGGCAAATTCATCCACTGATTTCTGCCTGCTGCCACCAAAAATGATATCATCAACGTAGACAAGAACCATGAACTGATCTTTTGGAGAATTATTCACATAGAGATTGTGATCAACTCCTCCTCTTTTGAATTCCAACTTATTGAGATATGAATCTAGCCGTGAGTACCATGCCCGTGGTGCCTGCTTCAAACCATATAGAGCTTTCTTTAGTTTGCAGACCTTTGTTTCATCGGTACCCAAGACAAACCCCACCGGTTGTTCAATGTAGACTTCTTCTTCAAGTACACCATTCAAGAATGTTGTCTTAACATCCATTTGATATACTTTATATCCTCTTTGGAGTGCCATGGCAAGGAAAAGCCTGATTGATTCCAGTCTAGCAACTGGAGCAAAGGTTTCTTCAACATCAATACCTTCAATCTGGGAGTATCCTTTACATACCAGTCGTGCCTTGTTTCTGATAACACTTTCATGCTCATCAAACTTATTTTTGAAGATCCATTTGGTACCAATCACATTGTGACCTTCGGGTCTCTGGACAAGATCCCATGTCTGATTCTTATCAATCTGATCTAATTCATCATTCATGGCTTTCACCCAAGATTCATCTTTTGCAGCTTCTTCGAATGAGGATGGCTCTACAACTGATAGAAATGCAGATTGCGTGGTATTCCTCATCCTTCTGGTTTGAGTGGGTGCACTCCTATCCCCAATTATGTTGGATGGATCAATCTCAGCTCTTCGATTTCTCCTGCGAGGTTCAGTAGAATTCTCTTCAGCCATAGTTTCTTCTTCAGATTCTTTTTCTGAGTCAACATCATTATGTGATTGATGAGTGTTTTGAACAGCTTCCTCTATTTCTGCATTTGTAGTTTCTTCATGTCCACATTCTTCATGACTTTCTATCACATCAGCATATGACGTCCGTGAAGCATTTGTGGTTTTCTCTTCAATTATCTTAACATCATTGCTTTCCACAATCCTTCCCAAACGATTGTTGAAACATTTGTAGGCTTTGCTGTTCATTGAGTAACCGAGGAAGATTCCTTCATCTGCGTTGTCACCATATTTCCCCTAATTTCCTTCTTTGTTCCTGATGAAGCACTTACTTCCAAAGACACGAAAGTATTTTAGAGAAGGCTTCCGTCCATGCCACAATTCATATGGTGTCTTCGTCTCACCCATATAAAGTCCTGTTCGATTCTGAATGTACACTGTAGCTTGAACAGCCTCTTTCCAGTAATGTCGTGGAATACGACTCTCAATCAGCATAGTTCGTGCCATGTTGTTCACCTGTCGATTCCTTCGTTCAACAACTCCATTTTGTTGTGGAGTTCTCACAGCAGCTAACTCATGTTGTATCCCATGCTTCTCCAGATAATTTTCAAATTCAATGGACGTGTATTCTCCTCCATTGTCAGATCGTAACACTTTGATTGTTCGTCCAGTATCATTCTCGGCGATTCGCCGATATGTTTTCATGCAGTCAAGGACCTGTCGTTTCCGGTGAATGACCATCACACATGCCATTCGACTGTAATCATCTATAAAAAGGACAAAGTACCTTTCTCCATGAGTTCCAGAAACATTTATTGGACCACAAACATCTGTATGAATCAGATCAAGAAGGTGAGATGCCTTTTTCTTCTTTGGCCGATATGAACTGCAGACCAGCTTCCCACGAATACAAGCATCACAGGATTTTTCACGCTCACGCTTCAGGTTGGGGATGTCCATGACAATTCTCAATTTTGATATTTTCTCCATGTCTTGTTGATTGATGTGTCCCAATCTCCGATGCCACAAATTGTTTTCTTCTTCAACAGTCATGTAACATACATTTTCTTCACTATCAACCTGATACAAGTTGCCTTCTGTTCTGCATCCTTTCATAAGTGAATTGCCGGTTTTTCCCTTGATGGTGCATCCTTTCTGATTAAAAGTAACTATAAGTCCTGAGTCACAGTGTTGACTCACGCTAAGGAGATTATGGTGTAGGCCATCTATGTAAAGGACTTCAGTCTTCTTTAGTTCTCCATTAGCTAATTGGGTACTTCCACTCCCTTTGATTTTCAGAGCCCCATCATTACCAAATCTTACTGTACCATCAACATTCTTTATGACATTCGTTAGTAGGCCGGCATTACCCGTCATATGAGATGAACAACCGCTATCCAGAATCCAGGTACTATTGTTATTTGTAGCTTTGAGGGCTACCTCTGCAAGGTTCGATTTCTCAATCTTCTTCCTTTCCTTCCATGAGACATTAGATTGAGTATATAGGACTGATGGCCTTTCAACTATCTCTTCCGCATACCCAGGTTCTTCATAGTCAAAGTCTTCTGTGAGAGGTGAGAACCTGTTTAAACGAGCAACACTGTCTTGCTGACGATACTTGACTTGTCTTGAACTTCGGTATGAGGTGTCTATGTCTCTTCTCTGCCAGCAATTAGCGGCCTTATGACCAAAGTTAGAACAACAAAAACAATATCCATAGAAATTATTTCTTCTATGAGAATTAGGATATGAGATTGTTCTCCTTTGTTGAGCATCTATATCTTCTCCATTCAGATAGCTTCTTGCCTCTTCACAATAAGACATGGTATGGCCCAGATAGCCACAGAACTGACACTTCATGAGAGGAAATGTCTTCTCACTTGAATTTCTCCTTATAGCTTCTTCCTTGGGAGAATAGTAAGACTGTCTGCCATTTTTGAAAGTTTGAGGATAATTTTCAGGTCTCCTTTTAGTTTGGATTGAGGGTTCCTTTTTCAGCACTCTAGGTAACATTTCATCATGTTCAACTTTCATCTTGTCTTTATTTTGGATCTTTTCACTTCCAGTAGTTGATGACTCAGCCTCACAGCCAATTCCACTCTTTCCCATGCAAGCAGGTCTTTGATCACTCAAGACTTTTCCAACCCCATCTGAACCACACATGGCCCTTGCAAGTAATTCTGCATCTGAGAATCTTCCAAACTGTATTTTCTTCCTCGATTCTTTTGGAACTGATTCTGTCTCCATTTTACTCCTTAGAGTAACTACTTCCTCCTCAAGACCCTCAACAGTCTTGGATTTTTCATCCAGTCTGGATGTGAGGTCATTGATGACCTTTGCCTGCTCTTCAATTCTCAGCTTCAGATCAACTGCATCATCATTGCTTTCAATTATTTTAGACTGTACCTTCACAAATTATTCCAGTCGTTCAATTTCAGCTTCAAGTTGATCAACATATTCAGTTGATTCTTCCACAATTGATTTCCACTTATTGCAGCTCTTACATTTAATCTTAAGCTTACTAACTGCATCCTTAAGTTGCACCTCAAGATCTACACAAGTTCTCAGTTGTTTTTCACCATCAGTATCTTCTGACTTTTCAACAGTGGCCATCATAGAAGCATGGTTCCCAGTTTTGAATTCTGGTTCTTCTTCATCACAGAATTCATTGTCATCTTCTTCCTCTTCACAGACAAAACTCTTCTTTTTCATTTTCTTACCAGATTTGAAGTCTCCCTTTTTGAAGAACCTTCTTTGAGGCTTCTTGAAGTTTTCATCTTCACTGTCATCATCATTGATATTCTTCAAGCACTGAGAAGCAATATGCCCTACTTTTCCACAACGGAAACATGCGAGAGGTAACTTCCCTTTGAATTTCCCTTTCCCCTTCTGGAACTTCTTTGCAATGAGAGAAAGAATTTCTTTCTCTTCGTCATCATCACCGCTACTATCCTTTGAGATTTTCAAATTATCCATGGCCTTGAATTCCATTTCCTTGCTCACTCGAGTCGTAGCATCTTCTGGTTTGACTCTCATTTCATAAGCTACCAAACTGCTCAGTAAGTCATCAAGAGAAAGTTTGGAAAGATCTCTTTCCTCAAGAGCTGACACCTTCGCATTATACAGAGGTGGAAGTCTTCTTAATATTTTCTTTACAATATCAATGTCTTTGATTTCTTCTCCTAGACCCCGAATTGCTCCAACCACTTCAGTAATTCGATTGAAGAAAGAGTCTGCATTCTCGTCTGGATGCATCTTCAGATCATCAAACCGATTGTGTAGCACTTGTAGTTTCGCCTCCTTCACTTTGCTATCACCTTCATAAATATTCTCAAGTTTATCCCACATAGATTTTGCTGAGGTTCAATTCATCACCTTCAGGTAAATCTGATCAGAACGGGCTGAAGTGAGAGCATTCTGTGCTTTAGCATCTGCATCAAGAAGTTTCCTGTCTGTTTCAGTCATAGCCAGACCTGTTGGATCAGTGACATGTATTCCTTGAATAGTAGAAAAAAGAACTTCCATTCCAAGAGATCTTTGATGAGATCTCATTCTGTTCTTCCAGATCTGGAAATTGCTTCCATCGAAGTGAGGGACTCCCCTGACATTGATCGCGTTTTCCATGACGAAGAAGGTCAGATTCAACGCCAGCAACCTTTACCCTCTGATACCACTTGAAGGACCCCGGGACACCCTGAGAGGGGAGGGGTGAATCAGGGTGACCACTTTTTATTTTAATGTGTTGGATCTTGTTCCCACGTTGGTAGGAACTTGTTGAACCTGTATGATGATTATGATCAAAATGAAAACATTCACATGCACAGAGAAGACACAGCCATTTTTACTTGGTTCACCACTAAGGGCTACGTCCAAGGAGCATACGCCGACAGGTTGCCGGTCGTACCTAAATCCACTATGCTTCACTAGCTGCGGATACAAAAGTTCGGGTACAGACACTCTGTCCCAGGCTCACTGCCTTTACAATAGTTCAGGGATAGCTCACTGCGTCCCTCGGGTCACTCCCGTTGACTCCCCCTGGCTCACTGCCGTTGGTGAAGTCCCACTCAGTTTATAGAGGTGAAGGTCTCTTCTTCATTTGCATAAGAGTGCATCCTTTGTTGTATGTAGATGCTCTATTGAAGTCCGATTCTCACAAGAAGAAGAATATCACTTTTCCTCGTATGAACCGAGTAGTCTCTCGGCTTTCGTGCAGCTCCAAACACGCCGGTGGACTTCAGCAAAACCAGGCGCGCTTCTCCAAGACAGTCGCGCAAGTCCCACTACGGCGCGCAAGTCCACACTGGCGCGCAAGTGTCATCAACACAGTTGGGCGACTCTTCCTTCCCCAACCACAAACTTGCGCGGTCCACTTCCTTTCTCTTCCAAACCACCTTGGGCGCACAGCCAAACACCGGCGCGCAAGCTCTACTTGCGCGACAAAACAACCACCTGCGCGACTCAACCACCTGCGCGACGAGAGCTCGAAAAATCTCTCGGCCTTGAACTTCGTTTGAAATGAGGAGGGGTGGTCCAGTATTTATAGGCAAACTGGACCCCCTGCGCGGCGGCGCGCAAGTCCTCGACGGCGCGCAAGTCTTGTCTTCAATAAACTCTGTCGCGCAACTCACTTGCGCGACCCAACCAACACTTGCGCGACCTTCTTGCCTTAGCCAAATTTTGATGTTCTGATCCTCAAAATCATATGGCGCGCAAGTCTTTCATCCTCCAAGAGCACGGCGCGCAAGTACCTTTGCCAAAAACACTTTACTTTATTGGCCGATTTTTAGGCCCAAAAATTTGGCAAACACTGGGAAACAGCGCCACCTTCACTACTGTTTTCTGCTTGAACGGCATGATCACTTTGTTGGTACACACCCTGAACTTCCACTGAGGATTGACAACAAACACAAACCATACACCAAATCATGCTTTGAAGAACCTGGTTCCAACAGTTTGTTCCCTCTTTTGTGAAAACCATATTTTAAATCTAAATTTTTATCCTTTAATTTTGAAATGTTAATGCATGCTAAAAACTTATTTTGAAAAGTGAATAGAAATGTTTTACATGGAAATGCAAGCTTATTATTTGAATTTGAAAATAGTGAAAAACATTATTTTATTATGCCTTATTTTCAAACTAGCATGATTTAAATTTCTTATTAAAGGCAGTGGATTAGGGAGCTGTTTTTTATTCTTGGTGTTCCTACTGGGCATATCGGTGCTCACGCCTACTTTACTTTATAGTTTCAGGTTTTAGTTTTGGATCGCTTGAACTTGTTTTTATTTTTGGTGGTGACCCATGGGGTCACTTGGAGGTATGTCTAGTTGGTTACCTTTTTTTCTGTTAGTGTTTACCCATTTTTTTAGTTTATTTCTATTTATCTGTCTTTTATTTTTTGGGATAAATCATTCCCAACTTCCTGTTTTGATGCCTGACATTATTTGTCATCCCATGGGGATCTGGAACGCCCTTCGGGCCATACCACAGACTGACTCGGGTGACCAGTTCATGGTCGACCCGGGGTGGTTCATCACAAAATGGTATCAGAGGAGGTTTATCCCATGTCTTTTAGGGATGTATGATTTTTTGGAGTTAGTATTGTCGGAATCCAAGTGGTTAATTGTGGGTAGGTGCCTGATCACCGCCTATTTGGAATAACCCTTGAATTGTCAGTGTGGTCCGGTATGGTCTTGCCTTAAATTCTGCGTTTGGATCCTGATTTTTTTTAGGAACCTTAGTCATGTTTGTGTGTTTCTGGTTAGTTTTGAGATTTGGGTTCATTATGGAGGGGTGAATGGATGTTTTTCAAGGCCTTACAATCCATGCGGAGACTATGAAATCGCCTCTAATGACTCCCTATGTGCTCCCTCGGTTAGTGCATGGCCAGCCAAACTGTGTGACCAAACTGTGTTTTGTAGTTATTTATTTGAGAATTTGGAATCTTGATTCTTTGAGTGAATTGGTTGTTCTGGAATGTTCTTGGTGTGAGTTTTATTTGGTTTTGGAGTTTTTCTCTCAGGGTGAAAAATTGATGTTTGGTCCTTTGAAATTGGATTTCCAAAATGAAAATCTTGGTTTGTTTAAAAATGCAATGAGTTGTTTTGAAAATTGATGTTCTTTTGGGAAATATTTTTGGATATTTTAAATCTCTTGTAAATCGTAAATAGAATGTTGGTTTGGAAAATGTTTTTGGGGATTCTAAATTTTGTTTTTAAGTATGAAACTAATGTCTCTTGGAAAAAGGAATTTGGAAATGATTTGTTTGACCTTTGGTATTTCTATGGATGTCCACATGTATGGATGAATGTAATTGGATGTTGATGGTTGTTGGTAAGCATGGATTGGTGTCGGAGTTGGCACAAGAATGTACACATGTGAGGTTTCATGGAATACCAATGGTGGATTCTCAGTTTTCAAGGCTTGTTTTTTTTTCAAATGCATGTTTTGATTAGTGATGTGCTAGGAAGAATTTTATTTAAGAATTTTCTTTCAAGAAAGGAAATTGGGTTTTAAAAGGGGTTTCTTACATTCATATGGTTTAAAGTTGGATGATTTTGAAAATGGAAATTAGTGGAAGTGGGGTCTAGGCTTGGTTGTTGAGGTTGCTTTGGTATTATTTCGGTTGATATTAGATTTGGTTATGGTTTGGTTTTGTGATGTATTAGCCTATGAGTTGAGGCTTGTTTTCGAGCTAGTGTTTCAAGGTTGAAATTATGTTTGGAGTTTGAGTTAATGATTTATGGTTAAATGTGGAGGATTTTTTTGTGATGTGCTTCAGGTTGATTTTGTGCTTCTTCTTTAAAGTATACTGCTCAGAAATGTCCAGAGGTCCCCAAGGGGTTATTTTTAATTTTTAGTTTTACCTAGACTCCCAATGGAGTGGTGGGGTTATTTTCTTTTACTTGTTTCTTGTTTTCTCTATAGTGGTCGTCGATGGGGGTTGTGGTGAAACTTGAGGAAGTCGAGTGCTTCTTCTGGTCTTTAGGAACTCCAGATGTTGTGAAGGGCAAGTTGTCCTAGTTTTGTTTTAAGAGTCATGTTTGGGATAGATAAGTGTGATTGCTACTTTTTCCCTACAAGTTGGGGTCGCAAATTGGGACAAATGAAAATCTTGTTTTTCAAGGTGCTCGTGAAGGGTTCCCCATCCGGTGTAGAGAGTGAACTGGAGTAACATGTTCTGAGCATGGGTCTTTCATCAGTTCTTATCTCTTATTCCTAAGACCACACAATTGTTTGATTCCAATGTGGTCAGTTTGGGCACTCAAAGCTATTCGTCGCAATATTATGAAGGATTGTCAACAGCGTGGCTATTTGGGTCACCAAGGGAAGTCTGTAAGTGGTCTTTCCAGAAGATGAAGGCTCTGTTGGAGGTTTTTAGTTCCTGACTGTGTTGAATCAGATGCTTCAATACATCAGAGCTCCATCCATAGGTCTCGGAGTGAGGCTTTTCACACATCCAGACAGTTTCTAGGTGCGAGGGATATGCGTCCAACCTGTCATGTATTGTCTGAGAAGAGATCGATTAAGTTTCCACTTCAGGTGGTTGTCTGTTTGGGAGGGGGATCTTGTTTTGGAGGTCTTGGTGGCCTCTTTCACAAAGTTTTCATGGTTGTGTCTCATGGGTTATAAAATCTGTAATGGCTAGTCTTCCCCTTAAGCGGTTTTGGGCTTTGGGTGTTGCCGGTTGGGGATGCTTGTGTCCTAGGGAAGTGGTGTGTTTGGAGTTGGTGTTAATTTTGGGTTCCTCATGTTTTCACACCCCTCTAATGTGTAGGAAGCCTCCCCATGTCGGTGGGTTCATAATTATGAATTCAATATGCACTGTTGAAACTAAATTGAGAGCTCCCATGTAGATGATTTTGTACTACTCGGTTTCTAATATGGTGGGGAGACCCACTGTGGGTCTCGCCAATGTCTTCCCTTAAGCTGGTCGAGTGCGACTCTAAATGTTGAGGGGTCACACCAACATCAGTGGTCTTGATTGGTTTTTTGCATTGTTTTGATCTAGGGAAGTCAATTTTTGTCTAGAGTCATAATATGGTGGGGAGACCAATATAGGAAAAAATCATGGAGAACTTAATCTTCAATGTGTTCTTGTCGGGGAAACTCTTCGCCTCTTCTTCATCCGACCCCGATCAATGTATATGCTTAGCCCAAATGATGGGTCATATGGAGAATGTTCATTGGATATCTTGATCGGACTCTAGTGTTTTCTAAGTTAGGGGTCAGGGTGTTACAGGTTGTGGTTTTGTTTGGAAATGTGAGTCTTGTATCGTTGGTTCTTTTTCCTGGTAGTCTAGGTCTCGAGGTTTCAGGTCTTGGGTGGTAAGTGAGTGTTTGATCCTCAAGTGGAAGAGGTTTTGTTTTGATAATCGCTGTGTCCTTGTTTTGAGATTTGAGCAGCAAATTCTTTTGGGACTTTATGGGGGAAGAAAGTGTCATGGTGGGGATAATTGTCACGCCCCAACCTGATGCGCTGTATTTTATTTTATTTTATAAAATATTGGGTTATTATTATTATTATTATCAAAATAATTATTATCTTTTACTATTATTATTATTATTATTATTTTAAATGAATATAATTAGAAAAAAACCTAATCTAACCCTCACCTTCATCACGCAGATGACCCCCCCCCCATTCTCTCATGTTGCGTGTCCGAACCCCCTACCCCTTCCCGTTGCGCGACGTTGAACCCCATCTGCTTGGACCTCTGGTTGGCTTCTTCCTCTCCCCGCCGCGACCACCGCCTTCTTCTCGATCATTCTTCTCACGCCGCCCTACAAATCCTCCCTATTACTGAACTTGCAACCCTTTCCTGGCTGGCGTGAACCACATCGGCACCATTCATCTACCTCACACAGGACCCGTCACACCACTTCTCAACCAGCGCAACCTTCTTCCACGGGCGATTCCCATCTCTATAAGCTCCTATTCTCCTTTCCATAGCATTTTGGTTCATACTTTTGGGATTTTAGATTTTCAGTGGGTATGGGGATCATGTTAGGGCTTAATCTTGTTGTTTTTTGATGAATCAAGACTTATTAGGGATCTCTTGTGGTGCGTTTTGTGTGTGATTGAAGTTTCAAACATAGTGTTGGAGTTTTTGACACACGAGACAGGTGATTTCATGCTTATCTTTTAATTGATGAATTTTTATGCTTGCATGAGTGTTTTTTCATGTTCTATTTTTATCTTGGGTGGTGATAAAATGATTTTTTAAAGGAATTTAAGTGTATTTGGTTTTAATGTGGTGATTTTATGCGAAACAGTGTTTGTTTTATGTGAAAAACTTAGTCACGTCACTGCTTATTATTTTATAAATAATTCATGTAGTTTATTAAATTATGTCAAGGATTGAAATTGTATTTTGATAAGGATTGTATATTCATTTGATCTTTTTTTAGAGGGTTCGGTTGCTCTTTGGGTTTAGAAGCATTTGGGGGTGTTATTGAAGTTTTTTTATAAGTTTTTTTAATGGTTTTTTTATTTATGAAAAAGGTACAAACCATATTTGGAAAATGTTTTGAGGCACGTTTGATTTTAAAGAGGGGAAATGGAGTATGTTTTTAGGGTAAATCCTTGCTTTGAATTTTAAAAAAGTTTTATTGTTTATCTAAATGATTTATGAATTTGTGAGTGTGATGCGAATGATACTTTGGGATGGTTTCAGTTGCGCTTGGTTTAAAAAGTATTTATTTTTAGTGTATTTTTGGTGTATAGCTTTGTGGAGTTTCATAAAATTATTTTATTAAGTTTCTAAATGATATATTAAATTATGAAAGTGATGAAAATTATGATTTTAATTGGTCTTAGTGTGCTTTTGGCCTCAAAAGTGGAATTTTTAGTGGGGTTTTGTGTACAAAGCCTTGTGTTGCCTCTTAAAATTGCTTTATAAAATTTTTAAATGGTTTATTTAAATTTATTAAATGGTGTAAGTCATGTTTTGGCATGGTTATGATGTATAGATGGTTTTAAAGTTAAATTTTGGTATAATTTGGGTGTGTTTCTTATGTGTAAATTTTGTGGTGCTAATTTCAAAGTGTGGCATAAATTGTTCTACTAATTTATTAAATGATATGTGTAGTGCGCTAGACCTCGCAACGATGGTTTTGGGTCACGGGTGTCAAGATATCCTACATATACATGCATAGGGTAAGGAATATATATATATATATGACCTCTTTGTACATATTCCTTCATGGCGCGGGGAATATGTGAAATGCATCTAGGGGTGTATATATATATATATATATATATAAATTTATGTGCATGTATGCGCCAAGTGTCGGTTCGAGTTGTCGTCGAAAAATAGCGACGTGTTTGAGGTAGGTCCCCTATGCCCTGATCTTTAATTATAATTTCTATAATTTCTTAGTGTTTTATTAAAAGTTTATCTTCTTCTTCTACATGAAATAGATATACTATATATATATGTGTGTGTGTGTGTGTGTTAATGGTTTTTATTTGTGAAAAGTGATTTCCTTAATGTTTCGAACACAAAGCAGGTATTTCCAAATATGTGTGGCCTTTCGACTGATTTTTTTGTAAAAGTGAAATGACATGTTGTTTTCTAAAGAAGTTCCAAAATGATCTCCAAAAATGGTTTTTGGGTGAACATGTTTTCTGAAGTAAAATAATTCTTGTGGAGTAATGAGTCTCGTTTGGAACTTTGAAAATGGTTTACAAAATTGGAAAACCCCTCTTGAGACATCCCCCCCTAATTTGAGAAATGTAATTCAAGTGTTAAAATGTGATTTGTGATATGTGCCTAGTGTTGATGCTTTTTCTTGTGTGGAATGAAAGAGGGGGGATGTGCTTAAGGAGGGAGAACAGTGGTGAGAGGTTGAATGAGTTTTGGATAAAGAAAGTATTGTTTACATATATGTTTTCTTGATAAAAACTCACCACCACTTGAAACGGAGCACAATGGGAAACCTGGGTTTCTAGGTGGGGGAAACTAGGACATGTGGGCTAGTGTTCTGGAGGTTACTTGACCCGATTTCACTGTAGGTTTGACGATTGCAACACTAACTAAACATATGAATGACTGAGGGTCATGTCCTTTCAAGACACGTTTTCTGAAGGTCGTGTCCTTTTAAGTAACGTTTTCTTAGGGTTGTGGCCTTCTAAGACACTTTTCACCGAGACACGAAGATCCAAGGTACCCAACTAACACTATCTTCTTAGGCACTTCCCATGGTTCTAGGAAATTTAATCTTTTTATTTGAATTTGATAATAGGGGAAAACATTATTTTATTATGCCTTATTTTCAAACTAGCATGATTTGGATCTCTTATTAAAGGTAGTGGCTTAGGGTGTTGTTGTTTATTCTTGGAATTCCTACTGAGCATATCGGTGCTCATGTCTAATTTACTTTACAGTTTCATTTTTTAGTTTTGGATCACTCAATCTTAGTTTTATGTTTGGTGGTGACCCCTGGAGTCACATGGAGGTATGTCTTTTTGGTTACCATTATTTTATTTTTTGGTGTTAGTGTTTACCTTTTCCTAGTTTATTTCTATATATTTGTCTTTTATTTTCTGGGATAATTCGTTCGCAACTTCTTGTTTTTATGCCCGACACTATTTTCCAGCCTATGTGGATCAGGAATGTCCTTCGTGCCATATCGCGGACTAACACGGGTGACTAGTTCAAGATCGACCCGGGTCGGTTCATGACATATGAAGATCCATAGTGTATGAAGGGGATATTCTAGACCTCGTCATTCTGGCAGTTAGAGTTTTACTAGTCATGACAGTAAAGGCAGTAGGCATGGATATTTTAGGAATGATCACTCGTATCAGTAGGGTGGTGTAGCTCGGGGGACTTAGACTGCATCATAAGGGATATTAGAAGGATAGTTACATGTCATTCATCCTACTCTTATGTATAGCAAGGATGGACCTTCAATAGTGAGAGGTACTATTCTCAATTTTTCTACACATTTTAGTGACCTATTTGATACTGGGGCCTCTCATTCCTTTATTTATGCACAAATTTTGAATGATTTGAGCCTCGAGGTGGAGTAATTGAGTGGGTTATTGATGATAGATACACATTTGGGAGTACAGTCATGGGACATTTTCCTATGAAATGGGTGTCCTCTCAGGGTTTGGGAGTATCATTTTCTGTGGGATCTTTATATTCTTAACATGTCATATTTTGACCAAATTTTGGGTATGTACTGGTTAGTAGAATAGTGAGACAACTTAGATTATTTCCATAAGAGAGATACTTTTACATCTCCTAAGGGTGAAAACTATATTTACCATGGAGAGTATGATATCCATGAAGGCCATGTAGGGATGGTTCATTAGAAAATGGGAGATCTCATCACCCAGGTTTCTAGTATGTTTCTAGATAATAAAGGTATAAAGAACAATGTATTTCTACCTATAGTGGACATATTTTAGGTTGTTTTCCTGAAGTCTTCTCAGGTATTTCACCTGAGGTAGATGTGGAATTTATGATTGAGCTTATGATGGGGGATGATCCAGTTTATATTCCACCATACAAAATGAAACTGATAGATCTTCAAGAGACCAAGACTCTATAGGAAGATTTAATGGATAAGGGGTTTATCCATTCAAGTAAGTCTAGTTCTCCAGTATTATTTGCAAATATGGTTGATGGGGCCTTTTGCTTTTCTTTTGATTACCAAATCTTGAACTGGATGACTCTGAAGAACCGATATCATCGTCTAGGAATTGATGACCTCTTTGACTAGTTGAGGAGAACATGCATATTCTCAAATATTGAATTGATATTAGGGTATCATCAGTTGATAGTTTGACCTTATAATATATCAAGGATTGATTTTATAATCATTTATATCATTTATGAGTTCATCATGATATTGTTTGGGTTGATGAATGCACCATTAGTGTTTATAGCTCAGATGAAATGAATCTTCCATATATACCTATATTAATTTTTGTTAGTATTTTTGGATAACATATTGGTGTACTCTAAGACACATAAAAACCATACCCAACATCTTGAAACTATTATGAGTTCATTAAGATATCATTTTCTATATTACAAGATATATAAGTGTCTATTTTTGGATTTATTAGGTGCACTTGTTGGGTCACATTATCTCAGAGAAAGGTGTGTCTGTGAACCCAGAGAAAGTTCAGGAAGTTGTTTCTTGGAAGCATCCCAAGAATGCTTTTGATATTGATAATTTTATGGGGTTAGAGGGATATTTTTTGAGATTCATCTAGGAATTTTAGAAATTATAAACACAATATTCAAGATTGGCCAAAAAGGGAGTAATGTTTGAATGGTCTAGAGCAAATGATAATTCCTTCTAGGAGTTGAAGAAGTGCTTGACATCGGTGTTGACCTTGATCCTACCCGATCCAAGTGAGGAGTATATAGTGTTTTGTGATGCTTTTGGGATTAGTCTTGGAGAAGTGAGGATGTAAGGAAATCAAGTTGTGGTGTATGCATCAGGGAAGATGAGGCCACATGAATGAAATTACCCAACACACAATCTTGAATTAACTACAATAGTTTATTCTTTGATGTTTTTAAGGAATTATCTATTGGGTGAGAAGTTTACAATTTATACAGTTCACAAGATCTTGATGTATATATTTTCACAATGATATTAAAATCTCTAGTAGCAGAGGTGGGTTGATTATATGAAGTCATTCCATTTCAAGATATTATATATACTCGAGAAGGGAATTAGTGTGGTTTACTCTTTATTCAATAAAACTCAGACTCAGGTGACTCAAGAGTCTAGTGTTGAGTATAAGATTATGAATTTTCTGTTTGAGATATATGTTGTGGTTCTAGAGAGGTGGGAGAAGATTACTCTTGTATCAGTGTCAATAGATTCTACACTTTTGATTCAGATTAGGGAGAGTCATTATAAGGGTCCAAAATGTTTGACTATGATGGAAATGTTTAATGTGGGGAGACACCTTCAAACTAGAACATTTATGATGATGCAATCATATATTTCATGAATCAGTTTTTTGTGCCTATGAGTATGAGGGAAGAGTTAATGCAGGAATTTCATGCCTCAAAGTGTGTGGTGCATCTAAGTGTGACCAAAATATACCATAACCTACGATGACCATTTTGGTGGGCATACATGAAAAATTGGATTGAAAGTTTCCTGAAATGATGATACACTTGTCAATAGGTGAAGCCAGAGAATCAATGAAAAAGTGGTTTATTATAAAAGTTTCCCATTCTGGAATAGAAATGGGATGATGTTACTATGAAATTTGTGGTGGGTCTCCCAAGGAAACCTCATAAGAATGATTCTATTTGGGAGGTTTTGTACCTACTGAATAATGTAGAACTTTTTTTACATATTCAATAGAATTTCTTAGTGGAGCTATTGGAATACTTGTACATTCAGAAGATAGTTCATCTACTTGGAGTGCCACGGAATATTTCTTCACACCATGACTCGTGTTTTACTTCAGGATTCTGGTAGAGATTACAGAAGGATCTTGAAAAACAAGTTTTACTGAGTATGTATTTTTACACAAAAATAAATGGGATGCCAGAGCATACGATATAGGTGATAGAGGATATTCTTTGGGCATGTATCCTATAATTTTGTGGGTCTTGGGAGAAGAACCTAGATTTTTTAAATATCTCCCATAACAACAGTTATCAAAAAACTATAAAGATGGAACCATATGAGGCTCTTTATGGTAGGCCATGAAGATCACATCTATGTTGGATGGAGGCAGGTGAGTCATAGTTTTTGGGACCGAGTCTCAGGAAAAAGAAATTAGAGAAAGTTCATTTTACTTGGAAACATATGGATATGGCTTAGAGTGGACGGAATTCTTATGCTGATAGACAATGATGGCCCCTAGAGTTTACATGGGTTGATTGTGTATTATATCGGGTGTTACCTATATTCAATAACCATAGGATACGGAGGCATAAAAATTTGGAACCTAATTTCGTTGGACCATTTGAAGTTATGGATAGAATCAGGCCAGTGGAATACTGATTGGCTCTTCCATATAGGTACAATTCTATGCATGATGTTTTTCATCTGTTACAACTTTAGTAGTATCACCCCGACCCTTATCATGTGATATATGTGGTTGATTTTGATCTTAAGATAGATTTTTCATTTGATGAGAAACTAATACATGTGTTGGATCATAGTTATAAAGTGTTGTGTGAAAATATTGTGTTGTTAGTTCATGTATTTTGGAAATATGGACATGTGAAATAGGAAAATGGGAGAGAGGAGTAGATATGCGGGCTTAGTGTCCTCATATTTTTGACTTGGAATCTTAGAGATTCTTGGGAGTACAATAAAGGATGATATGTTATAAGGTGGGTAGATTTTAAGATCCCAATATTTTTTGGATATGTCTCAGTCTTGTTTACATGTACTCTTTCTCCTTATTTTGAGTACTTTTTAATTGGGTTGTACCCTGGGGAATTTTTGGGTAATTTTGGGGAAATTTAGAAGGATGATAGGATGTTCATGGTAGGTTCATGGTTTGGCCAAACCATGCACCAAATCCAGTAAATCGTGCGAACCCAAACAGAGGATATTTTCATGGTTCACGCATAGTTTTTCAAACTGTGCACCCTCTAAGGAGAAACCGTGCATATAGAGACCCTTTATTTTCATAACTTAACATCACATTACATTTTTGTAAAACATAATACATTATAGAAACAAACATCAAATGACCATATTAGTATAGTTCCATTAGAAACATGGAAACATAAACACCCGTTAATAATTGAACTACATTATCACCAATTAAGTTCTTCTTGACTAGCACCCTTCTTAGACACATCAAACATAATACATATTTTCATAACCTAAGTGAAATGAAACATAAAAAATGGTTTAGATCAGATTCTCAATAAGGGTGAACAATGGAGATATGTAAACATAATCATGAGCATAATAGCATGATAACATGATCGTGAAAATAGTAGATCATACCCTATATATAAATGAACATAAACAGAAATCATGGAATAAATATTTTGTTGTTCATAAGACATGATTCATAAGGTAAAAAAGAACAAGATCCATGAAACCATAAAATAGGAATAAAACATGAAACTCCTAAAAACTCATAAGCATATAATAATGATTTCCATATTATTCAAGGCTTCGCTTTCAAGTCCATCTTGGTAGTATAAGTTCACTTCCCATATCATCTTGGTATCCATGATTCACTCCCATGAATATGTTAGTGGAAAAATTCATTTATGTTTATCTCATGATATATAAATATTTACCCAATGCATTGGAAGGAGATATAAGTCCTACCCATGTCATAATGAAATCATACATATATGTTCCACAACAACACAAATCATTCATAACCAATAAAAATAAATGGTTTTCATAAAACATTATATTATAGAATAACTCCTAGAAAAGAAACAAAATTCATAAGTATCAATCCACCATAAAGATACAATATTAAATTAAAGAATAAGAATTGTTTCATTGGTTCATATCCCTAGTGTAACACCCAGAAATTCTAAATTATAACTTTTTATTCAATAATGTTTATGACACGCATCACCAAGAATGTAAGGGTATATAAAATCTTGAGACTATGCTATATATTTACTATTTTAAATAAATTAAATACATGATATAGATTTTAATTCACACAAAACCGAGATATCTTACATTAAATGCAAGAGAAACCTTCCTCAAAATCTTGTGTTACATGCAAGATCAACCTTCCTTGATAGCTTGTGTTTCACGCAAGACTAAGTTTCACCAAATAATAATGTATTATTAAAATATTATTACTTAATATAATATGATACAACCTAACTATTATAATATCCTTTATGAATATTATTAACTAAATTTTGAAATTTTATGGTTTATATAAATATAAAATTAATTCATTGGTTAACAATTAATTATAAATGAAAATAATAACCAATTGAATATAAAAAAATATTATTATTATTATACTTCCAAAAGAGTTTTGTCTAAATAAAAATAATTAATTAAAATTAGTTAATTATTTTTCAAACTATATATTTTATATAATAAAACAAATATTTTCAATATTTATAAGTTAGGTTTTATATTCATAATAAGAGAACTAACCCTATTTCACACATAAAAACCTATGTTTTTTTAAAGCAATTTTAAAACCATTTAATAGAAAACCCATTTTAAATATGAATTTTCACACTAATATTGATTGAATGAGTAAAAATAAACTTTATATTTGAATTTAAAATATAAAAATTAGTTTATGGTGAATTTTTTATATTTTTCAGAAACATATCATTTTTTAATGAATAGTTAAAAATACTGAATTTTAATTCAAAACTGATTTTTCATATAATTTTTTATAAGATTAAATTATACTTTTAATTGATTTTAAATTTTGATTAGATTATATTTTTATAAATTAATACAATTTTTTCATTTTAATCAATTTTACTTTGAAATTTATTATAAAAACATAGAAAACTTTTAGATGTTTTTACATTAAAAACTCACAGAGTCATCCCATCTGTGGGATTAAATTTAAATAAATATCTACTACTACTATGATTAAAATTTGGAAAATGGATTCCATATTTGGAATAACAATAATTTTTTATGTCAAATAATACCAAATTTGTTATTTACCAAAAATATTAGTGAAGGTAATTAAAATTAACTACAATGAATAAGGTTAAATTAAGATTAATACAGGATTAAACCTTAACTTTAAAGCCCAAAACGACATATACACTTATCCAAGAGATGTCATATGAAAATATATCTACCCTATCCTCTCTTTTCTCTAATTGGGTCCATTATTGAATCCACTTTAAAGAATAAAAACATGCATGGAATTCCATTTTTAAAATATTACAAGAGTGCCACTCCTCCTCCTCTATAAAAGGACACTACTTCTCCCCATTACTCACACCACTCAAAACACATAGGTCTTGCCATTATATAACCAAATATATTCCAAAAATACCTCCCATATACCTTTAAAACTCGCTTTGGTTAGAAATACTTCCAATTAATCCCTTTGGAATACACCAAAAGGAGTTACCCGATTTTTAAGGTAATACTTTCCAACGATCACTTTTATTTCATTTACTTCCCCACCACCTAATGTAACACCCCAAGATTCTACGGTACTCTTCTCTTTGAATAATGCGATAGCGTGTGTTGTACGCAACATCGAGTTCTAACACACCACAACCAATCAAACTAGCCGTTATGAATAGTAATACATACTTTTTGAAATTATATATATTTTATATTTCAAAATGGACTTCATTTTTGGATTCAGAACATCGAATTTAGCCTAAGGTGAAATTTTGGTACTTTTCGGATAACTTTAATATTTTGATGAATAGTGAAAATTACTAAATTTTAATTAAAAACAACTTTTTTAATCAAAATAATTAATAGTGATAAATTATTAATTTGAGTGGTTTTAAAATATATTTAGAATATATTTTTACCATTTAATACAATGTTGGTCATTGGACATAATTTTACAATTAAACCGGACATAAACAAGTGTCAATCTTTTGATAGTTATTATCTCTTAAAAACACGCTTTTTGTTTTATCAACGGGAATTAATTTTAAACTAATTTCTGCCACTTATGTGTTTTGAATTTGAAAAAATGAATTCCATATTTGGAATCAGGATGTTCAAATTGTTTAAATAGGTAACTTTTATTTTTAGACATTTTGAATAATTACTTCGGTAAATATTTTATTTACCATGGTTAAGGGTAAATCCGGTAAATAAGGGTTAAAAAAATAATATTATAATAGTACTAAATTACCCTAAAACGTGTCCTAAACTTATTGGTTGATACATGCTCGACCATAGGCATCTTTGGGTCTATTTTGGGACCCCATGAAACCACTTGTAGTTCATAGGGACACTTAATTTTAATTAAGTTAAAATGAATACAAAAATGACACAAGCATATATCTTTTAGAAACACAATATTTACATAGGGTTATATATGTTGGATGTTCGACTATAAATATTCATTAGAAATATAAAAAGATTTCCTAGATAATGATAGTTTATTTATAAGTTTTAGATATTAAATAATTTAACTTATTTATGACACAATGATGATGCAGTAATTACCATAATAGTGAAAATTTAAAATAATTGATATTATAAATACCCAAATAAATATAATTTGACACTTTAAATTAATTAAAATAATTTTCTAGGATAATATGACATATTATGATTGATTTAATTAACTTTTTTCGAAGTAATAATTCTGTTAAGAGTTTCACAAAAATCAACTATTGAATAGTGTCAAAATTGACATAAAAGAGTTTTTAAAACAAATATTATATTATTAATTGATATAAAATTCATAAAAATCTAAGGTTTGTCCAAGAGACTTATCTCATAATATGTGTATTATTAATGTACCACTTGGGGGTCTCTTGGATGTATATAGTAAGTTTATTAACCATATAATATAAAAATAGAAAGAGACATTGTAAAAGTGAAACTAATTAACTTAGAGTTAATACTTAAAGATAAGGTTAATATAAGTACCCAAACCTGTCTAAATTCTATTGGTTGAGTGGTTTTAGACCTATCCCCACCGTAACCTTTGAATAATCAACTTTTGAGCCATTAGAAACCGAATATGAATTTATTATAAATTAATATTTCTAGATTTTCCAAAGGTGCCCCTAACCCCTCTTATAAAAGGGAACTCCTCCTTCTCATTTATTCACACCTTAAAAGCCTTTTGGTTCGGACAAACTCTGCCCAAATACTCTCCAAACATCCCTCACTACAACCTAGAGACCTTAGTTTGATCATAAATCCAACCTATGGAGCCCTTTTGATCAAATCAAAAGGAAGAACCCGAAGAAGAGGTAATGATTTCACCACCCTTTTCCAAGTTCCTTTCTTCTTCCACTTCTTCTTCATTTGTTGTTACCATTCTAAAATAATAACTACAATATCATATATATATTGTGATGTTATTATAAATATGGTACAACCATATTCAGTATTCTATCCACCCTTTGAATAACATGTCACCATACGTGCGTACGTACGACTTACCGTCTCCACGTCGTGGTGTAATTGTTATTCAATATATTATTATTTGGATGGGTATAATAATGATGTGTAACTAATGTAAATAATAAATATAACATTTTAATGATTCTGTATATATTATATACCATCCATTTATATATTATTTTAATCAAAATAATGATATTGTCGCTCGTGCGTACGTACGGACTGCCGTCTCCACGAACGCGATGAGATTCATTCTCTATCGTATCCATTCAAGTATAATTCTAATTTTATGATTAATAATAGTATCCAAGGACTTTATATCATTCTGGATATGATTAAGATACAACCTATCCATTAAAAACATGTCATACATAACAAAACATATAAAAGAAAACGAGTAAGTTAACACCCAAAACAACGATAATACTAAGATATTATTAACAAATCAATGTTAAAAGATCATATATGATATCATATTAATGTATATTATTCTTGTATAATTTAATAACAATTATTTCACCATTATACAGGAGGTTAACCTATCCCAACCAAGGAAAAGTACTAGGTAAGGGTTATTTCACAATCTGTTCATTATCTGAGGTTGTGTATACGTAATAATCTACTGGGATCTCTTTATCATCCACATCCATGTTTCTTAGAAATGTATTTCAAAACATTTTTACTATTTACAAGAATATGGTTTAAAGTCATTTATACCCTTGTTTGACTTTTTATAAGAGGTTTATAAAGGAATCTTTCCGTCGTTTTCCAAACAAGGTGCTTTTTAACATTTTCGACAAAATTAAGGTAAGACTGTTTTTTTTAACTTATACGGCGGGTGCGGCTATTTTCCGCCGTTATAAAATCGTCGAAGATTCCCTTAAAAGCTTATAAGAATATTTTCAAAGAAAATTTTTTATTTTATAAATATATGACTCTTAAATGATTTCAAAATAGAAAGAGATATTTCTCTAAAAAGAGTTTTGATTTCATCTATGTCAACATCCTTTGATGGATTTTACGCTTATTTGAAGTTGATTTATTATGATACAAAACTTATATATTGTATTGAAGGTTTTGTGATATGTTTCACTGTGGATGTCTTATTTTTATACCATTCATGGTTTAAGGTGAAAGTATTGACATTTCGTATGCTAGTTTTAATACGAATGTTTATGTTATGTTTAAACCTTTTCATATGGGAATGCACTGGACTTAATATGTGATGGGTGGAGCCCGCTATAGCTCCTCGATGCATCGGTATGTCCCATGAGACAAACTAGTGTCTTGGCACAAGGCCTTGGCAAAATATTATTTGTAGTCTTGGCACGAGGCCTTGGCTATGTGGTTATGATAGTCTGGCATTATGCATTCCATCATTATGAATGTGGTTATTGATATTGCATGTGATTATTCGATTAGTAGAATATCCATGTGAATAAGTAAATGGAATTATTTCATTTTACTTTTCCCATACTATGTTGAAGTTCATGTTTAAAAGGCTTTTGTTTTAGTTATACATTGCCTTAAATGTTTATGCTTATTTTTGAAAGTTTCCAATATATTGTTATCCTTACTGGGCATTTGAGCTCACCCCTTTTCTATGTTATATTTTTCTCAGGATGTGAAGAAGTAAGTTATGAATGACCTGCAGGGATAGTATCTGGGGATATGAGTGTGGAATATGGAGACTATGTTGTTTTAGTAGTTTTTCACTTTATGATGTAATGTAAAACTTTATGAATATATCTAGTGTTTCCAAGGCTACTAAACCAATCGGTATTTCGAGATTTGATCTCTCTTTTGATCATGCCAATGTTATGTAATAATGCACCGACTCTAGGTAAATGGGGTCAGGGCGTTACAGTTGGTATCAGAGTAAGTTTAGTACAAACCTTGGAAGCTATATTTAGATAAACTCTGATTAGAGCACGTAGACCTAAGATGAATATTTAGGATTAGTATAGAAGAACTTCCTAGAATTTTGGTATTGTAGAGATTTTGTGAGTTTTCCGAGAAATACATCCCTGTCTGGATACGAGCAGGTAGAGGCGGATCTGGCACAGATGTACCTAGGGGTAAAACCCAAAAACACCACTTTGAGCTAGACTCGAACGGGAACTGGTGCACGACAACGGGACTTGATGCACTCTTGGTTACGACACTCTCGGGGGATATGCTTAGGATAACTCTCATTTTCTTTACAAATCATTATGAAGGGTTTATGAGTATATACTTACTCAAAGAAAATATTTTTATGGATTATATCCATAAATAGTTCAATTTTTCTTAAGTGTTTTATAAGTATGGGATTATGTATTTTGATTCATAAACTGATCTGTTTTATGCCATTGTTTATAAATGGCGCCTAGTGGAAGAAATGGAAACTGTATCAATGCACGCACTCCATGTAGGGATTTCCCTCCTACTCAAGATAATTATAGTGGAGCTGGTGATGCAACTGGTGCCGATTAGCTAATCACTATACTGGGAAAACTCACTCAGGTTATGAATAATAACCTTACCCGTATGTAGCACCCTGATCCGCAGCGTGGAGGATCAATGTTAGATCGATTCATGAGGCAACAACCACCAACGTTCAATGGGAGTAAAAATCCCTTAGTAGCTAAGCAATGGATATTTTCCCTAGAGAAAATATTTCAGGCTTTGGGGAGTAGTGAAAGGGATAAAGTTATCATGGCAGTTTACCGACTCACTAGAGATGATGGTCAATGGTGGTCATTGATTCAAAATACGAAGGAAGATGATTAAGTATAAAATATGGGATGGAGGGAGTTCAAAGATCTGTTTTTAGAAAAATACTTTCCTCGCGACCATCGAGCTGATATGGAAAGGCAATTTCTAAGTCTGAGACAGAAGGAGGATGAGAATGTCACAAAGTATGAGGATAACTTTACAAGGTTAGAAAGGTATACTGGTGATTATATATGTAACCCAAGAAGTAAGATTGATCATTTATTTTATGGGTTAAAACTATTTCTTCGTCGAGCATTAGTCTCATAATCCTTCTCGTCATACGAAGACATTGTCTCATGTGCTATCAAGACCAAAAAGGAATTCTCTAAGTCTTATGACTTTAAAGCAAAGCAAGAGAAGAAGAGGCATGCTGATCAATCTAGGAATGGAAATAAGGGGAAGAAAGGAAAGGTTGAATATCCATCCTGTGGTAAATGTGGGAAGAAACACCCCGGTACTTTCTTAAAGGGAATGGGCGTCTGTTACAAATGTGGTGAAAAAGGCCACCAAGCTCGTGATTGCAAAGGGAAGAAGGAAGCTACCAATGTTTAGTGATACAATTGCAGGGAGATGGGGCATTATGCAAATGAATGTCCTAAGCTTCAGGAGAACTTACCTCAGAAAAGTCCAAGGGATCAAGGCCAGGCTTATGTTATCACTACTGGTGAGGTAGAAGCTCTGAAAGACGTGGTGGCAGGTCATTTAATGGTTTCCTCAAGTTTATAAAATGAATTATTTGATTCTGGATCATCACATTGTTTCATATCTTCCTAGTTTTCTAAGAAAATTAGATATTTCCAATTTTATTTAACAAGGGAGTTGTCAGTTAAAACTCCTAAGGGAAGTATCATTGCAACAAAGTTTTGTGAATCAGTCCCTATTAGAGCACAGAAATGTTCTTTATCTTCTGATCTCATCGTCATACCTATGATTGAGTTTGATATAATCCTCGGTATGGACTAGCTTTTGGACTATGATGTGAAGATTTATTGTAAGAAGAAATAGGTTACGATTCTTGATGATAATGATAAGGAACACCTTATCTTTAGAGAAGAATCGTCACCACCTAATTCTTATTTATATCCACCCCCAGTAGCTCAACTAAATTCAATTATTGGGGAGGAATAGAATGAAATAACTGTGGGTGAGGAAAGGAATGTTCAAATAGAGGATGTACCTATCGTGAAAGAATTTTTATATGTATTTCTGGAAGATTTACCTGGACATACTCCAGAACGAGAAGTTGAGTTTTCCATTGATTTAATTCCTGGATCAAGGCCTATATCAAAGACCCCTTATAGAATGGCCACTGTAGAATTAGTTGAACTAAATAAACAAATAGAGGAATTGAGTAATAAGGGATTTATTCTCCCTAGTGTTTCTCCATGGGGATCCCCTGTTCTTTTTGTTAAAAAGAAAGATGAATCTATGAGATTTTGTATTGACTACAGGGAGATCAATGCTATAATAACAAAGAACAAGTATCCCCTACCAAGCATTGATGATTTATTTGACCAACTGCATGGAGCTCAATACTTTTCAAAGATTGACCTTCGATCTGGATATCATCAGTTGTGTGTGAGGAAGGAAGACATTCCGAAGACAGCATTTCGAACCAGGTACGGGCATTACGAGTTTACTGTAATGCCTTTTGGATTGACTAATGCACCCTCTGTATTCATGGATCTGATGAATAGAGTTTTCAAGGAGTATCTTGATTAATTTGTGGTGGTATTTATTGATGATATCTTGGTATACTCCAAAATCTATGAAGATCATGAAAATCACTTTCAAATTATCCTGAAGACTCTGAGAAGACATGAATTATATGGGAAGTTTAGCAAGTGTGAATTCTGGCTTCATGAGATTTCGTTTCTTGGCCATATTGTCTCTAAAGATGGAATCTCTGTTGATCCTTCTAAGACCAAGGTGATCCAAGAATGTCTATCACCTACGAGTATAACTGAGGTACGTAGTTTTATTGGTTTGGAAGGTTATTATCGACGTTTCGTCCAGAATTTTGCCCGATTGGTTAACCCATTAACGAAGCTCACACGTAAAGGGGTTAAATTTGTTTGGAAAAAAGAGTGTGAAGAATGTTTCGAAGAACTGAAGGGAAGACTAGTCAATGATTCTATATTGACTCTACCATCTGGGAATGATGGGTTCGTTATTTATAGTGATGCATCGAAGAAAGGACTTCGTTGTGTCCTTATGCAGAATGATAGAGTTATTTCCTATGCATCACGACAGTTGAAAAATCATGAAAAAAACTATCCTACTCATGATCTCTAGTTAGGAGTTGTGATATTTTCTTTGAAGATATGAAGGCACTACCTCTATGGTGAAAAATGTGAGATTTATACTGATCACAAGAGTTTGAAGTATATTTTCTCACAAAAAGAACTCAACATGAGGCAAAGGAGATGGATGGAATTACTCAAGGATTATGATTGTATGATACACTACCACCCGGGGAAAGAAAACAAGGTGGAAGATGCTTTGATCAGAAAAGACCATGGAGTTTTGAACGTCATGAGAATTGAAAGGGATCCAATTTTGATGGATCTAGTGAAGATGGACATGGGAATAACCAGGGAAGGTGAAACAACAATGCTTTTTCAAATGGTTACCAAACCATCTTTACTAGAAAGGATTAAGAGTTCTCAGACCGATGATGACGAATTTCAAAATAAGATTAAAGATGTGAATGATGGGAGACTGAGAGACTTTGTGTATGAAGATGGAATTTTGAAATTTGGGAAGAGACTTTGTGTTCTTGATATACCTGATCTAAAAAGGGAATTGTTGGATGATTCTCATAGTTCCAATTTCTCTATACACCCTAGGAGCACCAAAATGTATAGATATTTGAAGGAACATTTTTGGTGGGACAACATAAAGAGGGAGATTGCTGATTTTGTGTCAAGATGTATGGTTTGTCAACAAGTGAAAGCTGGAAGGCAACATCCTGGAGGATTCATGCAACCTCTTCCCATACCGGAGTGGAAATGGGACAATATTACGATGGACTTTGTCACGGGGCGACCAAATACTCCTAGAAGGAACGATGCAATATGGGTTATTGTTGATCGTCTTACCAAGCCAGCACATTTTCTTTCTATAAGAGAAGATCTACCACTGTAACGTCTAGCAAGACTATATATTAATGAAGTTGTGAGACTTCATGGAGTACCCCTATCGATTTTTTCTGATCTTGATCCCCGTTTTACTTCAAGATTCTGGAAAAGTATTCAGAAATCCATGGATACTGAACTTCATTTGAGCACTGCTTACCACCCTCAGACAGACGGGAAATCAGAACGGACTATTAAAACCTTAGGAGACATGTTGAGATCTTACTCACTTGACTTTCAGGGTATGTGGGATCAATATTTACCTCTGGTAGAATTTTCCTATAATAATAGCTTCCATTCGAGTATTCAGATGGAACCATATGAAGCGTTATACAGAAAGAGATGTCATACACCAACCTGTTGGGATGACGTTGGTGAAAGAAAACTTGTAGGCCCAGAACTGGTGGAGGAAATGGTGGAAAAGGGGAAGGTAATCCAAAATCACATCAAAGCATCTCAAAGTAGGCAGAAGAGCTATGCCGATAATCGAAGGAAGGATTTGGAATTTCAAGTCGGTGATCATGTTTTCCTGAAGGTATCTCCATGGAAGGGAGTTATACATTTTGGTAAGAAAGGTAAATTGAGTCCCAGGTACATCGGACCCTTCGAAATTCTAGAACGAATTGGGGTTGTGGCTTACCGATTGGCAATGCCGCCAAGTCTCTCCAAAGTTCATGATGTGTTCCACGTATCTCTGTTGAGGAAATATGTGCCTGAACCAACGCATGTACTCACCTATGAGGAATTAGAACTGGAACCCGATCTATCCTATTGTGAATATCCCATCAGGATTCTTGATACGAGAGAACAAGTACTAAGAAACTGGACGACGCGTCTGGTAAAATTTTTGTGGAGAAACCATAAGATGGAAGAGGCAACGTGGGAACCCGAGGAACTTATGATGAAGAACCACCCGAGTCTTTTCATGTGATAACTATTCTAGAAATTTCGAGGACGAAATTATTTGAAGTAGGGGAGAATTTAACACCCCAAGCTTCTACGGTACGCTTCTCTTTGAATAATGTGATAGCATGTGTTGTACGCAACATCGAGTTCTAACACACCACAACCAATCAAACTAGCCGTTATGAATAGTAATACCTACTTTTTGAAATTATATATATTTTATATTTCAAAATGGACTTCATTTTTTGATTCGGAATATCGAATTTAGCCTAAGGTGAAATTTTGGTACTTTTCAGATAACTTTAATATTTTGATTAATAGTGAAAATTACTAAATTTTAATTAAAAACAACTTTTTTAATCAAAATAATTAATAGTGATAAATTATGAATTTGAGTGGTTTTAAAGTATATTTAGAATATAGTTTTACCATTTAATACAATTCTGGTCATTGGACATAATTTTACAATTAAACCGGACATAAACAAGTGTCAATCTTTTGATAGTTATTATCTCTTAAAAACACGCTTTTTGTTTTAACAACGGGAATTAATTTTAAATTAATTTTTGCCACTTCTGTGTTTTAAATTTGTAAAAATGGATTCCATATTTGGAATCATGATGTTAAAATTTTGTAAATAGGTAACTTTTATTTTTAGACATTTTGAATAATTACTTCGGTAATATTTTATTTACCATGGTTAAGGGTAAATCCGGTAAATAAGGGTTAAACAAATAATATTATAATAATACTAAATTACCCTAAAACGTGTCCTAGCCTTATGGGTTGATACATGTTCAACCATAGGCATATTTGGGTCGATTTTGGGACCCCATGGAGCCACTTGTAGTTGATAGGGACACTTAATTTTAATTAAGTTAAAATGAATACAAAAATGACACAAGCAAATATCGTTTAGAAAAACAATTTTTACATAGGGCTATATATGTTGCATGTTCGACTATAAATATTCATTAGAAATATAAAAAGATTTCCTAGATAATGATATTTTATTTATAATTTTTAGAGATTAAATAATTTAACTTATTTATGACACAATGATGATATAGTAATTACCATAATAGTGAAAATTTAAAATAATTGATATTATAAATACCCAAATAAATATAATTTGAGACTTTTAATGAATTAAAATAATTTTCTAGGATAATATTACATATTAGTATTAATTTAATTAACTTTTTATAAGTAATAGTTCTGTTAGGAGTTTCACAAAAATCAACTATTGAATAGTGTCAAAATTGACATAAAAGAGTTTTTAAAACAAATATTATATTATTAATTGATATTAAATTCCTAAAAATCTAAGTTTCGGCCAATAGACTTATCTAATAATAGGTGTATTATTAATGGACCACTTTGGGGTCTCTTGGATGTATATAGTAAGTTTATTAACCATTTAATATAAAAATACAAAGAGACATTGTAAAAGTGAAACTAATTAACTTAGAGTTAATACTTAAAGATAAGGTTAATATAAGTACCCAAACCTGTCTAAATTATATTTTTTGAGTGTTTTTCGACCTATCCCCACCTTAACCTTTTAATAATAAACTTTGGAGCCATTAGAAACCGAATACGAATTTATTATAAATTAATATTTCTAGATTTTTCAAAGGCGCCCCTCACCCCTCTTATAAAAGGGCACTCCTCCTTCTCATTTCTTCACACCTTCAAAGCCTTTTGGTTTGGCCAAACTCTTCCCAAATACTCTCCCAACATCCCTCAATACAACCTAGAGACCTTATTTGGATAATAAATCCAACCTAAGGAGCCCTTTTGATCAAATAAAAAGGAAGAACCCGAAGAAGAGGTAATGATTTCACCACCCTTTTCCAAGTTCCTTTCTTCTTCCACTTCTTCTTACTTTATTGTTACCATCCTAAAATAATAACTCCAGTATCATATATACACTGTGATGTTATTATAAATATGGTACAACCATATTCAGTATTCTATCCACCCTTTGAATAACATGTCACCATACGTGCGTGCGTACGGCTTACCGTCTCCACGTCGTGGTGTAATTGTTATTCAATATATTATTATTTGGATGGGTATAATAATGATGTGTAACTCATGTAAATAATAAATATAACATGTTAATTATTCTGTATATATGATATACCATCCATTTATATATTATTTTAATCAAAAGAATGATATTGTCGCTCGTGCGTACGTACGGACTACCGTCTCCACGAACGCGATGAGATTCATTCTCTATCGTATCCTTTCAAGTATAATTCTCATTTTATGATTAATAATAGTATCTAAGGACTTTATATAATTCTGTATATGATTAAGATACAACCTATCCATTACAAACATGGCATATGTAACAAAACATATAAAATAAAACGAGTAGGTTAACACCTGAAACAACGATAATACTAAGATATTATTAACAAATCAATGTTAAAAGATCATATATGATATCATATTAATGTATATGATTCTTGTATAATTTAATAACAATTATTTCACCATTATAAAGGAGTTTAACCTACCCCAACCATGGAAAAGTGCAAGTTAAGTGTTATTTCACAATCTCTTCATTATCTGAGATTGTTTATACGTAATAATCTACTGGGATCTCTTTATCATCCACATCCATGTTTCTTAAAAATGTATTTCAAAACATTTTTACTATTTACAAGAATATGGGTTAAAGTCATTTATACCCTTGTTTTAATTTTTATAAGAGGTTTATAAAGGAATATTTCCGTTGTTTTCCAAACAAGGTGCTTTTTAACCTTTTCGACAAAATTAAGGTAAGAATGTTTTTTTTTAACTTATACGGTGAGTGCGGCTATTTTCTGCCGTTATAAAATCGTCGAAGCTTCCCTTACAAGCTTATAATAATATTTTCAAAGAAAATGTTTTATTTTATAAATATATGACTCTTAAATTATTTCAAAATAGAAAGAGATATTTCTCTAAAAAGAGTTTTGATTTCATCTATGTCAACATCCTTTGATGGATTTTACGCTTATTTGAAGTTGATTTATTATGATACAAAACTTCTATATTGTATTGAAGGTTTTGTGATATGTTTGACTGTGGATGTCCTATTTTTATACCATTCGCGATTTAAGGTGAAAGTATTGACATTTCTTATGCTAGTTTTAATACGAATGTTTATGTTATATGTAAACCTTTTCATATGGGAATGCATTGGACTTAATATGGGACGGGTGGAGCCCGCTATAGCTCCTCGATGCATCGGTAGGTCTCATGAGACAAACTAGTGTCTTGTCACAAGAACTTGGCAAAATCTTATTTGTATTCTTGGCACGAGGCCTTGGCTATGTGGTTATGATAGTCTAGCATTATGCATTCCATCATTATGAAAGTGGTTATTGATATTGCATGTGATTATTCGATTAGTAGAATATCCATGTGAATAAGTAAATGGAATTATTTCATTTTACTTTTTCCATACTATGTTGAAGTTCAAGTTTAAAAGGATTTTGTTTTATTTATACATTGCCTTAAATGTTTATGCTTATTTTTGAAAGTTTCCAATATATTGTTATCCTTACTGGGCATTTGAGCTCACCCCTTTTCTATGTTATATTTTTTCCAGGATGTGAAGAAGTAAGTTATGAATGACCTTCAGGGATAGTATCTGGGGATATGAGTGTGGAATATGGAGACTATGTTGTTGTAGTAGTTTTTCCCTTTATGATGTTATGTAAAACTTTATGAATATATCTAGTGTTTCCAAGGCTACTAAACCAATCGGTCTTTCGAGATTTGATCTTTCTTGTGATCATGCCAATGTTATGTAATAATGCACCGACTCTAGGTAACTGGGGTCGGGGCATTACACCTAAAATATTCTTATTCCATGTTCATATAATAACACTAGTATACTAAATATGTTGTGATGTTTTCTTATTAATTCTTAATCCAACACTAACACACACTTCTATCTAAAGAGTAACGAGTATATCGTTTCTATGTACGGTGAACTACCGCCTCACAAAACAATGATTGTTCATTTTTTCCTTACTAACTTTCATGGATGGAAATTATAATAGAAACTCTATTTATATATGTTAAATATTATATTTATTATTTGTTTATAATTTTTTAATAATCTTATAATACATACATTTAATACTTTCCATTTTACGTTAATATGACAACATCATTTGAGGAAGTGAGGATTATCGCCTCCTCAAAGCGAAGTGATATGTTCATGTTATACATGTAACATGTTAAGGATGATATTAACAAAAACACATGAAATATCATACATATATTTGATATTTTAATTGTAATATACTTTTATATACATATCATTTATTTTTCATTATTTTAAAATACGATAATGAAATGAAGGTAGTTTTCATTTGTACGTACAGGCTATCGTCTCAATGAACGGTGCATTTCATATATTATCTAAAAAAAGTATAGAGTATTATAGATACATATATACTGTATATATATGATATTAAAATCATTTTTTACATTTTTTAGATGATGAAACTATGATTTATTTAATAATAACATCAAATAATAAGTTAAAACATGCATAACAAACTAGGCAATTGACACCCGAAATAGTTAAAATGATTAACAGTTATTAAAAAATAGGTAATAATATATTATTAAATGATCATATATGATATCATAAATACTAATATGGTTCTTTCATAAGTTATTAACTTGTTTAAACCCCTTATACAAGATTTGGAATTATGTTCACCTGAAAGGAAACTCAAGGTAAAGGATTTTCATCTCACTTTTTACTTATGTGAGATAAATGTCATATTCACCACTTATATCTTTGTGTTATATGTTTATTTTCCATTATAATATATTATATTATGAATTAATTTATATTCATGTTATTTAAAACTTTCATTTAATATTATTCCTTCGTGAGTTTTATGATTTAAAATGTTTCAAAGTGGTATGGGACACTTTGGGATGTTTAAATATTATTTTTTTCAATAATAATACTAATGATATTTCAATGGAATTATTAATACATAAAATTATATAAGCATTTTCCAATAAACCCTTTCATTCTTCTCCTGTTATTAATTACCATTTTCAAGTATTAGTACAATTTTTTTACTATTTTGTATTCAATGCTTTTAGAAAATGTGTTTAAGAAAACCAACTTTATTTCTCTCTTTAGTCATAGAAATAGTTTTCTTCTAAAAACCATGTTTTATTAAAATGTTTTAAAAAATGTTTTAAAAATAATTTGGTAAAGATATTTTAACCCTTTTTTATTTTACAAATTTTTTCAAATTAATCTTTTGTTTATTTCCAAAAAAGGTTTTTTAAAACCTTTTCACCATGAAAAAGGAATGTTATTTTACCTCGTAAAACTTGAATGAATTTACCCACCATTACTTATTTGAAGATTATTTTTCATGTTTTAATAGTTAATTTTTAAGGATTTTTTTTAAAGTTATTTTCAAAGAAAATTTTTTAAAATAGATTTTTCATAATAAAATAATATTTTCCTCAAGATTTTTTTTAAAGATCAATTTATAGTATTTCTATTCATCAATGAAAAAAAATTTATTTTTACTCCACTTGATATATTTTTTATTAATACAATCATTAATCATCCTCTGGATGGTTTAATATAGATTTAGCCAAGGGTAGTGTTCACATTAACTTCCTTGATTTATTTTTTAGTCCCCTTAAAATATTTAATCTCTTAGGATCATTGAACATTTAATTTCTTTTAAATTATTCATTAGATTTATCCTGGATATTACTATATCATAAACCATATACCATTTTACATATAGTGTCTACTTTGATAGTAATTTGATTATTTGGGGAAATACTGATAATTCCATATACCTTATTAAATACGTATATTTGATCGGATAAATTGTGTATTCAATATGAGGAATTATTTGGACATGCAATACACAGGTTAGGGAAAATTTTAGGCAAGACCTACGGGTTGGGGACTGGTTAATAAAATCCCCTCAGTGCATTGGTTGTCTCATGGGATGAATTAGTTGTGAAAATTGGAATAGTTAAACTGTTTCTTAATAGTAATGGTTCCATGTACCTAAGAAATATGGGGTCTAATAATTAATCATTTTCCTTCATTTAGTTTCAATTATTATTAATCCATTCTATTTTTTTTATACATATCTATGGATACATTTAATTTTCAGTTCATTGATTAAATGGAATGTGTTTTAATTTCTTACCTTTCCATATTTATTTTTCTTTATCTAGTTTTTTTAATGGCATGTGTTTTAAGTTATACCATACCATATTGTTTATACACTTAATTTTTAGTTTCTTTATTATATTTTATGTGTTTTATATTATTTAACATTCCATAATTATTATTCACATTTATTTATTATTGCTTCTTCAATATTTTTCCCTTACTGATCATTTGAGCTCACCCTTATTATGTTTCTTTCTTTGGTAATCTAAGAAGCATACTAAGAAATATATATATATAGGGATTTAATAGATTTATTAGAGTTATCCTGTAAGTTATTTATTTATTTATTAGAAAAAAAATATGTTGTAATTAGTCTAGTCAATTGTAATATAAATATCATTTATGTATCTGGTTTACCAATACTATTAAACTAATTTGTCCTTTGGGGCATGATTCCTTATAATTATACCAATTTAACTGATAGTAGACACCAACTCTAGGATATCTAGGGATATGTTTCTACACCTAGTAAAACATAAGTAACATCAAATAACATGGTCTTATATGGAAATTTTTTTTGAGAAAACTCTTGAAATTTTTTTTGAGGAAAATATTTTTTTTCTTTGAAAATGATTTTAAAAACATAAAACTTCTTTGGAAACTTTTACCATTAAAAATATCTTTGATAAAATATAAAGTAATACTTTAAAAACAATTTTAAACATAAAAAATTTCTTTAGAATCCTTTTCCTTGAAAATTATTTTAAGAGTCCTTTTTAAAAACATATCTTGAGAAAAAAATCTTCAAACATCTCAAAGTGTCACATACCACTTTGAAACATTTGTATAATAATCCACATGAAATAAATATCATAAAATTGATATTTAAATACACATAAATTAAAATATAAAAGTCTTAGAATACATTATCTTGGATTATGTACACCACACAAAAGAAATTAGAGGTGAATAAGGCATATATCTCACAGAAATAGGAAGTGAGACAAAATTCCATTTCCTCGCATTTGAAATCCTTCAAACGTTTTAAAATATCATGTGAAATGGTTTTAAAAAGTTTATTAACTAATTAAAAAACTATATTAATATTTATAATACCTTATATGATGATTTTATAACATATTATGACCCATTCATTGATAATATTTTTTTTATTTTCACAGTTTCGGGTGCTTTTGAATCATAGTTTCATGATCGATTCATTTGTGTAAAATTATGGATGTTATAGTAAAATGTGATTAAAACTAAACAAGTGAAAATGAAAAGTATTAATAAAATTACATAATTATAAATAGTCCCATATATCATTTTTATTTCTTACATGAGTATGAGTTATTAGATAAAATGTTAATGATAAACGTTTAGTTTATTTTGACATGTTTTTCAAACACCACAAACTAGTTTCATTTTATTTAATATTATGATTATATATTAGTTATATAATATTAAATAGGTTGTAATATACATATTAAAATATTATTTAACAAAAAAATATTTTTAATACTATCTATGAAGGTGGTAATGAAAAAAAGAAAAAAAATCATTATTCATGAATGTGATTGACCATCATAACTTAGAAAATAATTTCATTTCTTTGAATAAGAGGACATGATAAAGGAAATGGATATGATATATTACATTATTATCATAAAACTCCAGTATATAAATGATCCTTTAGTTATCATCAATTTATATATGAAGGGGGTGATGAGAAATTAGAAAAAGAAAATAAATTAAGAGAGGTACTTTGGGAAAATTACCTCTTGAATATCACCTCCTCGAGAGACCCTGGAGGACATTTGATTTGGTCTTTTGATGAGACCAGAATAACTTGGATGTGGGGAGAGTGAGAAGAATATGTTTGGGAAGATATTTTAGGATCTAAAAGGATTTTTGGGTTGAAAATGGGTGGTGAGGTGTGGTATTTATACTTGAGGAGAGGTGGGTTTAAGTGATTACATAATTAATATTTTATATTTGAAGCCAACCATTTTGAGGTGGCTTTAACTTCAACCACATTGGCAAGAAATTAATATTTTTTTGGTTGGACAGGGTCAATCCACACCTCAAAAAACCTTTAAATGTTGTTTTTTTAGGTATTTTAAACCTTTATCCTTTTTAACTTTAATATATTTCATTTTTAACCTATACCATGGTAAATAATTTTTTTACCATGGTAAAATTTTTATACTTAAAAATTAAATTTAACTTAAAAAATAATTTGTAACAGATCATTCCAAATATGGAATCCATTTTACCTAATTCAATAAATAGAATTTGAAAAATTAGATATTAAATAAATCTCGTAGACACAATGAAAAGGCGGGTTTTTGAAGTGAAAGGTTGAAAAGTTTACAATGTTTTAATATCCAATTTCAATGTAAAAATGATTAGAATGACCAAAATTGTATTAATTGATAAAAACTTTATCTAATTAAAAATTAAAACCAATAAAATATATAATTTAATAATATAAATTATTTCGATGAAAAATCTATTTCTATAAAAAATGGAATATTTTTTCACTAATCGTCAAAAAATGAATCTTATCAAGAAAATACAAAAAAGTAATCCTAAGTTAATTTTCACATTCCAAAAATAAAAAATGATGTTTATTTTCTCAAATTAAATTTCTAATAGTTTCTAAAATTAATTTTATTATTTTTTTCATAGAAGTACATGAAAAGAAATTCATTTGACAAAGTAGTATTTTTAAACATATAAACACTTTAAAAAATTATATTTTTCACTAGAAAAAAGTTTAATTTATATAAAATCATTATAAATAATATTTGAAAATTATTTATTACCATTCATATTACTATGTTTAATTTCTAGTTCATTACCATATTATTTGAATAATTATAACAATAATATGATGTTTCTTGGAAACTCAATGTTGCACATAATGTATTCTAAGTTGGAGTTTCATGTAGCACATTACAAGTTGGTGCCATGTGAAATAAATTTATGATTTGGTGAAATTAAATACATTAACAAAAACAAATTTATTAGAAAAAAAGTACAAAAAAACTCAAGGTGTTATATCCTACCCCACTTAAAATGAATTTCTACCTCAAAATTTTTCATTCTGCATCAAAAAATAGGATAATTATACCTCATCTTATCATCAAGTTCCCATATAACTTCCTCTAATTGGTGATTTATCTGAAAAACAGTAAATAGGTGAGTGGGATTGCTTTATAGAAATTTCTTTGTATCATCCATAATTTCAACTGGTTATTCTTCATAAGAGAGATATTGCTTCAATGGAATGACTTCTCAGTTCATTACATGTGAAGGGTTAGGTATGTACTTCCTTAGGAGAGATACATAGAACACATCATAAACTTAAGATATGTTTAGAGAAAGTTCCAAGTGATAGGTTACCATATTGATACGATCAAGGATCTCAAAGGGGGAGATGTACCTAAGGATTTTTTCCCTTTCATCCGAAATATCATAACCTTCTTCTAGGGTGAGATTCATAGAAAAAAAATCACAAACATCAAATTCTAGATCATGCCGAAGTTTATCAGTAGAACTTTTATTTTGAATTTTTCTTGCCCTGATTTGTTGATGAATGGTTATAACCATTTCATCCATCTTTTCCTAAATCTTAGGTCTCAATAGCTGTCTTTCTCCAAATTAATCCTAGAATGTTGGAGTGCTACATTTATTCCCATAAAGGACTTCATAACGAGTCATCTGAATTCTTGATTGAAAGATATTGTGGTAAGAAAACTCAACTAGAAGAAGGTTTTTATCCCAACAACCATTGAAATCTATAGAACAGGATATGAACATATTTTATAGGGTTTTAACTTTTCTTTCATACTGTCCATCCATCTGAGGATGATAAAAAGTGCTGAAACATAATTTTTTATCAAGTGATTACTTGAGAATTCTATATAATTTTGAGGTAAACCTTGGGTCAAGATCAGATACAATATAATGTCATACTCCATGATACCTTACCAATTTCTTAATTTATATCATGAAAAGTTGAACAAGAGAGAAGTATTCACAAATATCAATGAAGTGTGATGACATACTAAGGAGATCGACTATCTACCCATATATCACTAAACCCTTTAGATGTTTTTGGGAATCCAATGAAAAAATCCATGGTGAAATTATCCCATTTCCATTATGTTATAGGTAATGGATTCAACATCCCCTAATATTTTTGTCTTTAATCCTTAACTTATAGGAATAACAAGCACTGATATACAAACTATGTAATATATCTATTTATTCCATCCCACCAGAAATATTCCTTCAAGTCTCTATACGTCTTCATACTTCCTGGATGAAATGGAAATTGAGAGATATGATCTTCCTCTAACAGATCATTCTTAAAAACTGGTATGGAAGGAATACATGCATAGTTCATGAACCTCATCATTCCATCCTCAACAAGTTTAAAATAAAGAATTATTCCAACCTTATTTTGTAGATCCGCATCTTCCTTATGCACCTCTTTAACCTTCACAAGGATTTATGGATTAATATTCAATTGAAAAAGATAATGTTTTTCCTTTCCTTTAGGATTTATAGGTCCATCATTTACAAATCAATAAATATTGGCTCTTTTATGATCCTTATCATGGAAAATCTAGCATGATCCCTTTGACTAAAATAATTGACCACCGTGTTTTCTTTTCCAGGGAGGTAATTTATTGAGCAGTCATAATCTGTTAGCAGCTCTAACCATCCTCTCTAGTCCATGTTCGACTCCATCTATGTGAATAAATATTTAAGACTTTTAGTATCGGTATATATATCAAACTTTTCACCATAAATACAAGTCGTCCATATCTTTGATACAAACATTATCGTAGCTTACTCAAAATCATGATTTGGGTAGTTTTTCTCATGAATCTTAAACTTTCATGAGGTATAATCAATAACTTTGTTGTTATACATAAGAAAACATCCCAATACTTTCTTGGATGCATCACTAAATATTAAAAACCACTCACCACTATAGGGTAATGTAAACAAAGGTGCGATGACTAAACTTCTCTTCAGTTCCTTGAAATTTTCTTCACATTCATATGTTTAGAGGAACTTGGTACCCTTTCGAGTTAACTTGGTTAGAGGATTAGATTTTCATGATAAAGTATTTATAAATTATCAATTATATTTATCTAAAAAAATAAAACTATGGATCCCTATCACTGTGGTTGTTCTAGTCCAGCATTCAATAGCCTTTTCTTTGATGGATCTACAATTGTACCTTCTATGGAGATTGTATGACCCAAAAATGAAACCTTTTGCATCCAAAATTCACACTTTGTAAATTTTCTATATAGTTTATCTTTCCTTGGGGTATTTAAAATAATTATCATGTGGCCTTCATAAACTTCCTTTATCTTTTAATAGATAATAATATCATCTATAAAGACTACAACAAACAGATTGAGGTCATCTCTAAAAACTCTATTCATCAAATCCATGAAAATAACAAGGGAATTGGTAAGACCTAAAGGAATCAGAATATACTCATATTTTGTATACATTGTTTGGAATTTCATTTTGCATAAATCCACCTTAAATCATGGAAAAGTATTGAGATATGTGTAGTTGATCAAATAAGTCATCAATATGGGGAAGAGGATGTTTGTTCTTGATTGTGATCTTGTTCAACTCTTGATAATCAATGCAGAGTCAAATTGATCATTCTTTCTTCTTCACCAAAAGAACTAGTGCACCACAAGGTGACACACTTTTCTGACTAAATCCCTTATAAATGTTTTCTTAGAGTTTCTTCTTTAATTCTTACAACTCAATTAGGTCCATTATATAGGGAGTCATTTAAATTTGTGTAGAACTAGGTATGATATCTATAAAGAAATCCACTTCGCATTTTTTGTTGAAGTTTAAAAAAATATTTTTCAATGACATCCAAAAATTCATGAACAATATGCATATAATCTATGTAAATTTTCTCCCAAAAAAATTGAGATAAAAAACTCCTAAATGGGAATTAATTCCCATACAATAGATGTAATCATCATAGGAAGTTCATGCTTAACGTCACATTGACAGATGATCATAGTTTGGTTTGAAACCAAAAATTTAACTTAGCTTCCATGAAAATTGATATAGGATTTATAAAAATAAATCCAATCCATTCCTAATATGAAATAAAATTAAACTAGAGGAATAATTAAAAGATTTACAGGAAACACATTCTAACAAACTTCAACCAGAGAGGAATCATAGACTTTAAATGAAATTATCATACCATTAGGGGTTTTCACTATTAATTATGAATCTAATTGTTTGGGTTTAATCTTAACACCCTTTAAAAATTGTTTAGATATGAAAGAGTGGGTAGATCTAGAATCAAATAATACATTTGCAGTTATATAATAGATGGTGAGTGTACCTTTCACCACATCGTTATCACATCCATTGTCAGAAATAGTAATCGCATGAGATTTACCATTTTCCCTTAGCCTAATAGGTTATTGATGGAGATAATCATCACTAGTTCTTGGGATTGGGAATTGGTTATAAAAATTTCAATTCTCCTTACACTTGTAGCACTGAAGCATGGGAGATTCATTTTGTTCTACATTCTCTCCATTCACACCCTTAGTTTTCTTTTTCCCATCACTTCAGCAATCAAAATCCCAATGACCTTCCTTTCCATAGTTAAAACATTTATTTTACCCCTTAAGACAATTTCCTCCATTCTTCTACCCACACATAGAGAATAAAGAAAATCACCTCTTTTTTTCTTCATGGTTTTTATATTTCCCTTTAAACTTTGTCTTCCTATTCCTATCAAAACCATGAGATTGGTATGTTACTATAACCTCCATCTAATCCTTGTTTGTATATCACACAATCTATTCATAGCTATTAAAGTCTCTTATGGATAACTCCCTTATGAGACTTGGATTTAATCTACTGAAGAGCCTATCGAATTTACTTTCAGGTTGGATGATAATTCATAAATAGTACCTCACAAGTCTCATGAAATTTTCCTAATAGGTAATGATATATTCATCTTCCCTTTTCTTTGACAGAAGTAACTATTTCTCCATCTTATTATGAATAATCTGATGAAGGTACTTATTGAAAAATAAGTTCTTTGACTCTATTAATCCATGGATTCAATTTCATCATTTTTCATAGTATTATTAATTAGATTCCACCACTGGTTTACTTCTCCTTATAACCAATAAATATCTAAAAACATTCTCATGATCCAAACATTAGATAATAGTGCATATCTTTTCAGTATTATTGATCCATAGTTTTGCAACAAGTGGATAAGAAAACCCACTGAAAGAAGGTAGATGTTCCCTCATGAAAGACCAAAAAGAATTTTGTTCCCTACTTTACTCATTTGTAAGTCCACGATGATTCATATCTTTAGAAATCTATGTGAGTATAGCACCAATATTTTTCATTCCATATCTCATATACTTTATTTAATCAAGATTACAATCATTTCATTGTCCATCATAATCACTATTTGTCTTCTTTTTTTGGATTCCATTCATTGAAGAAAACCAAAATCATAGAGTAAGAAATAGATATGTTAATAAGAATCCACATAATCATGAAAATTTACATTTATGGTGTCTAAATTATGACACCTTCTTTAATTTATGATGCCTCAAGTTCATCCTAGGTTATTCATAGCCAAATTATATTTAAATCCTTCCTGATGGTTCATTAAGAGTTTATGAATTCCTAAATCATATCCCCTAGTAGTGTCAAACTTGGTGTGAAGCAAGTTCTATTGTCATGTACTAGATTATGATCGAGTCAGACCCAATGCACATTGTTGGAGTTGTTATCATTAAGTAAATCTATTTGAGACCCACATCCACTTGTAGTATCCATATTGGGATGTATTTCTTGGAAACCATTCACTCTATCCTTTACCAAAATCTCAGGAAATTTTCCTATAATTTTTCTTATCCTTACACTTATCATTAAAAATATCCATAGGTTTCTTTATATGGTTTTATAATCCTAGTTTTCAAACTTTAGCAAACTTTTTCTCAGATGACAACTATAGAGACCCTCTCTTTTTATACCTTAACATTACATTACTTTTGTGGAAGAATTAATACATTATAAAACTAAATTCTCAAAGACTTTATTAGTCTAGTGACACTAGAAAGATGGAAAAATAAACATTGGTATATAATTAATATACATTATATCCAACTAATTTCTTCTTGACTAGAACCTTTCTTATAAACATCAAACATAATACATATCTTCATAACCTGGGTAAAATGAAACATAAAAAGGGTTGATCTCATATGCTTAGTAAGGGTAAAAAAGGGAGATATGTAAACATAATCATGACAATAATTATATGATAACGTCATTATGAAAATATAATATCATGAATTGTATATAAAATATCATAAATAGTAATCATGGAAAAAAATTGATAGTTCATAAGACATGAATAATATGAAAATAAAGAACATGATCCATGAAATCATAACATAAGAATGAAACATAGATCTGTGGAAACTTCATAAGAATATAATGATTATTTCTATTGTAATCAAGTCATATTTTCCAAATCCATCTTAGTAGTATGGTTTCACTTCTCATACCACCTTGGTATCCATGGTTCACTCCCATGGCCATCTTACTGGAAAAAGTCTTTTATGTCTGTCTCTTGAGATATAAATCTTTACCAAATACATTGGAATTATATATAGGTGTCGCCCATATAAAAATGAAATCATATATATGTGTTCCACAATAACATAAATAATTCATAACCTATGAAAAGAAATGGGTTTCATATAGCACTTCATCATATCAAAACTCATGGAAAAGAAACAAAATTTATAAGTACTAGTCCATTAAAAATGTAAACCATTAAAAGAAATAATAAGAATGGTATAACTGGTTCATATACCAAGTAAAACATATGTAACGTCAAATATAATTTTCTTATATGGAAAATAAATTTGATATTATTGTTGAAAACAATTCTTGAGGAAAATATCACTTTTTTCATTGAAAATGCTTTTCAGAACATAAAATTTTTTTGAAAATTTTTTTTCCTGGAAAATAGATTTTTGAAATAATAAAGGAAGATTTTAAAAACACATTAAAACATAAAAAAATTATTTATAATCATTTTCTTTGAAAATTAACTTAACATATCTTTTAAAAAACATTTCTTGAGGAAAATAATCTTCAAAAATTTCAAAGTGTCCCACACCACTTTGAAACATTTATATCATAATCCCCATGAAATAAATATCATACAATGGATATTTAAATTAAAATAAGTTAAAGTAAAAAATTAATTGAATTAAATAATGGTTATTATTTAAATCACATAAAATAAATTAGTGGTGAATATGTAATATATCTCACGGAAATAGAAAGTGATGTGAAATTCCCTTACCTCACATTTGACTTCCTTAAAAAATGTTCAAAGATCATGTATAATTGTTTAAATAAGTTTATTAACTCATAAAAGAACAATATTAATATTTATAGTACCTTATATGATTCTTTTATAACATCTTATGTCTCATTAATTAATAATATTTTATTACTTTAATGGTTTTGGGTATGTTTGTTTCATAGTTTATTGATCGATTCATTTGTGTAAAATTATGGATGTTATTGTAAAATGAGATTAAATCTAAAAAAGTGGAAATAAATAGGATTAATTAACTTACATAAGTATAAATGGTCTCATATATCATTTCTATTCCTTACATTATGATGATTTAGTAGATAAAATGTTAATGATAAAAGTTTAGTTTATTTTGGCAATTTTTTCGAACACCGTGAACTAGTTTCATTTTATTTACTATTATGAGTATATGTTAGTTACATAATATTAAATAGGTTATAATATACATATTTAAATATTATTTAACAATAAAAACAGACCATGCATGAAGATATTATTGAAAAAAATAACAAAAACATTATTCACAGAGGTGATAAACTATCATAACATGGAAAATAATTGTGTTTCTTTGAATAAGATGAGATGAAAAATGAAATGGATATAATATATTACATTAGAAACATAAAATTACAGTATATACATTGTTCTTGATTTATTATTCATTTATTTATTAAGTGTTTGAGGATAAAGTAGAAAATAAAAAGAAATTAAGAGTTGTACTTTGGGAAAATTACCTCTTGAATATCAACTCATTGAGAGACACTTGAGGGACATGGATTTGGTCTTTTGGTGATAACAGAAGCACTTGGATGTGGGGATAGTTAGTAGGTGAGGTTTGGTAAGATATTTTAGGAGCTATAATTATTTTTGGGTTGAAATGGGGTGGTGAGGGGTGGTATTTATACATGAGGAGATGTGGGTATAAGGGATTAAATAAAGAATATTTTAAATTTAAATCCAAACATTTCGAGGTGGTATTAAACTCAATGAATTTGGAAATAAATTAATATTTTGGAAGATATATAGGTTATATACAAACCTCAAACAACCTTTTAATTTTCTATTTTTTAGATATTTTAGGCCTTTACCTTTATTAACTTTAACATGTTTCATTTTTTACCAATATCACAGTAAATAACTTTTTAACATGGTAAATTTTTTATACCTAAAAAATGAAACAAGATTTAAATTCTAATTTGTACCATGTTATTAAAAATATCTAATTCATCTTACCTAATTAGATTCATATAATCAGAAAATTTATATACTAAATTAATATCATGGACACAATAAAAAAGTGGGTTTTTAAAGTTAAAAGTTCAAAAGTTCACAAAGTTTTGATATCAATTTTTTATGTCAAATTAATTCTAATGAAATACATTGAATTAATTGATAAAAAATGATATAATTATAATTTAAAACCAATAAAATATATAATTTAATAATCTAAATTATTTCATTGAAAATTTTATTTTAATAAAAAATGAAATATTTTTTCACAGTTCATCAAAAATGAGTCTTATCAAATAAATAATATTAAAAAATCTCCCTAAGTTGATTTTGATATTAAAAATTCAAAAATGATTTTTATTTTATAAAATAAAATTTAAAATAGTGCATAAAATTAATTTTATAGTTTTTTCATAGAATTGCATGAAAATTAGTTAGTTTGAGAAAATTATATATTTAAACATATAAAGACATTACCAAAAATTATGTTTTCTGTTACCAAAAAGTTTAATTTATATAAAATAATTATAAATAATATTTTAAAAGCAGTTATTTCAATTCATATTACTATTTATAATTGCTAGGTTATAACCATCTTATTTAAATAATTATATTAATAAAATAATGTTTCATGGAAACTTGATGTTTCCTGTAATGTACGTCAAGTTGGTGTTGTGTGTAGTGCAAGCTAATTTTGTGCCATTTTAAAGGAATTTTGGATTTAATGCAATGAAATACAAGAATAAAAATTAATTTATTCTAAAAAAATCATGAAAACACAAGGTGTTACAGTGCACCCGCTAGAAGTGGCACATGACTAAGGTGTGCGGTTAAGAAAATTGTGCGCCCCTGGCCTGGAAACCCTGTGCGAGTTTTTAATTAACCTAAAATTTATATTTAAAACCCTCACGCTTTATTTTAACCCAAAATAAAACCAAACTCAAACCTAATTGATTCCTATCATTTTTTGGATGCTCCAATATGAATTACTAAGGCTCTAGACCTCCGTTTATGATGATTAGAAGCTCGGATTAAAGATCTGGACCCCTCCCGGTAAGAGATTCTAATCCTGTGTGGCTTCCTCCCTCTATCATATGTTTCTATCATCCTTTTTAGGTATGTTTTCTACTATTTTTATGGATCTTGATCTAGCTTTATTTTATCTTGATTCATTTTATCTTGGATTTAGGTTTATAATCTAGATCTCATTCTTTATTATTGTTCCATTTAAATTGAGGACTTCTATTAGGCAAGCGCTCATCAAAGAATTTTGGTAGGTGTTATATTATTAAAATCTCAAAGTCTTTAATTCAATTTCATTTATTTTATATTAAAATTTATTTATTATGTTAATAAATTCAATCTCTTTAATTGAAATAATTAATTTTGTGAATTAATTAATTAACGGTTTCCCAAATTGGGTTAATTGATTTTTGAATTAATTAATGATATATTTGGATTGTGAAATTGACTTGATTAATTGATTTTTGAATTAATTAATGACATTTTGAGATTGTGAAATTTATTTTATTAGTTAATTTTATAATTAATTAATGATATTTTGAGATTGTTAAATTGATTTTATTAATTAATTGTTGAATTAATTAATGAGATGTTGAGATTGTGAAATTGAATTGATAAATTAATTATTGAATTAATTAATGTGATGTTGAGATTGTAAAATTAACTGGAATAATTAATTTTTAAATTAATTAAAGGGACATAGGGATTGTTAATTGGAATAATTAATTGTTTAATTAATTAATTAGAATTTTTGTGATTATACAATCGATAAAATTGGATTAATTAATTGTCAAATTAATTAATTAATGCCTTAATTGTGAAATTTCATGAGAATTTTAATGTTGATTAGCCTTGATTGATGTGATATATGTGATATATATGCTTAACTTTAATATGGGGTGTGGGACACCGATTGATGCTCCAAATACCCATGGGGGTCATAGCCATGGCATTCTAGGCCCAAATACATGGATGTGAATATTTGTATGGGATAAGGATTGACGATCAAAAAACCCATGAGGTGTGGGATAGGGACTTATGATATAAATACCCATGGGGATCTAGATATTATGTTCTATGCCCATGATATTAGCATTGGACTATAGTTCCAATTGGCCTTATTATGAATTTAAATGAAACGGATAATGGAATCCCATGTGTTATAATCAATTGTGAATTTATTATGTGATGTGGTTTAGAATCTGGAACAGTCAAAATTTGGTATTTATAATATGGCTGTCCTTGGGAACCCATGGGTTATGTGGTTAAATAAAGAGTAATTGAATAAATTTTAACTATTTACTTTATTTATTTTATTTATTATTTATACAACTACATACACTATTTTGACTAGAAACTATTTCAGTCGTCATTGGTGGTGGATTATTGAGTTCTACTCACACCCTACTTAGGCTACCTGATCAAAACTTGAATAGACTTCATGGATGAAATACTGGATAAGGGAAAGATCCATTTGTTATATGGCTACGTTAGGATGGAGCTTGGATGAGGGAACTAGACATGGTTCCTAACCCAATTGGGATTTTTTAGTGTCTTGTTTATTTTGGGCTTTGATATTGACACTTGACACGTATTGGCATGACATATCTACTATTTAGTTTTGGATATTTTATTTTCCTTTTTTATCATCCTGTGATATTGATATTATTTTGGTTATGTTTATATCTTTTGGTTGTTGTTTATTTCTTTCTATTATTGTTCTACTTAGATGAATACGGTATAGTCTCCCCATATTCAATATTAGACCCGCTCTTCTAGTAATCAGCCTTTGGCATATGGTAACTATTATTATGGGAAAAATCAACCCACCCCAAGTTGAAATACAAAGCTCCTCCAAAGTCAAGGACCTAAGAATGAATAATTTCCAGCAGAATCTATATTTTTCATTCAATGTAAATATATTTTTAAGGATGGTAAATTTTTCTAAACTTTACCTGGGATCTCATCAACTCCAAGAGCACTATCCAAAAATGAGAAGTGAATTGAGTATACCTATTAGAAACTATGTAATATGGGACTCCATGAAATCTGATTATCTCATGCACATATATATTTCCCATGTCCTTAACTTTGGTGGTTTCATTAATGGGAATAAAGTGAGTTGATTTAGTCAGTCAATCAATCACCACCCATATAAAATTATTTCCTCGAGAGGTATGCATCAAACCAAAAAAGTACATTGATATCTCATTCCACTTCCAAGTCGACATAAGAAGTGGATGAAGAAAACCTGAAGGTTTCTAGTTCTCAGAAAAGATATGTTGATAAGTTTGACAATGAGAAACAAAATCTGTAATGTCAGACCTGGTCATTAAAAATAAATCCTCATACCATAAAACACTTTCCTAGGGCCTGGGTGTACCAGTCACTAGGAATGTTGAAAATCCACAATAGAATCCTTCCTCGTAGGTTACTAAACAATAATCCAATTACTAAAGCAAAAGATATTATTAGAAGATAGAGACCATTCATTGATGGTCTCCCCACTATATAAAGAATCCCTAATTCCTTATAAATCATCATCAGGCAATTATTCTTGGAGAATCATTTTGAGAAAAGAGGATGTTAACTAAATACATTTCAAAACAACCTCAGTCTCATCCTCTCAAACTCCCAAATGCATATGAACAAAGAGATCAATAATATTATATTCCTAATAATATTCATTCATAAATTGGGATGGAAGATTCCTACTTATATAATCTACAATGAAATTTACCTTACTAATGGGGTGCACAATATTAACAACAAATGATTATAGGTACTCCACCCATTAACTCTACCAAAGGTTCATATCTTTTTGTGAGAATATATAAATCACGATTTTTTTTATTGTAGTACAAGTTAAACCTCTTTTTGAAGGGTAATGTTTCCAACTCTTAAGATCATGAATCATAACTATGGTTTTGAGATAATTTTTGGGACATTTGTAACACCCCAATATTTTAGGTTGTATTTCTATTCAAATAAATTTAATTTCTTTGATAGCTTTCAATACAAGCAACACCAAGTCTAAATGAACCATAATATATTATACCATTATAACCTTGCTGTTAAATTTACATAATGAATGGAAATAACCAAATTTTAAAAATTATGTATAATGGTTTTAGATAAATAAAATATATTGATAAATAATTACTCAATTTTTAATTGTAATTCTATGCTATAAAAATATATATTTCATCAATTTTTTTTATTTAATTTTATGACAAAATAATATAATAAATTATTTCATTTTTATAAAATTTATTTAATAAAATGAACTAAATTTTCAAACTCATATTGTAAAAATTATTATAAAGGTAATTTTTGATAATTTTCTGAAAATATTGATTCTTCTATAAATAATGAAAAAAACTATTTTTTATTGAAAACAATATTTTCTTTTAATGAATATAAAAATTTATATTTTGTTATAAAATGGTATTAAAATTTTTTTTAGTTAAATTATATTATTAATAATCTAATTTAGGTAATATTAATAAATTTTACATTAAACATTTATATAAAAAACTTTTATACTTAAGAAAAACATTTTTTGGAAAACCGATTTTCATCATGTTTTGCAGGTTTAATTAAATATTAAATTATAAAAATTATTTTAATTTAATTTTAAAAAATAAGATTCATATTTTTAATTTGAATAATTAATATTATATAATATGGTCAATAGAATTTTTTGTCATCCTCAATGGAAACATAGGTAAAATTTCATTATTGCGGTTAAGGTTAAAACTAGTTTATTATGGGGAAAATGAAGAGATAAGGATAAAATTACCTATTAAAATTTTAAAAAACCTATTGGATAGAAATATTTTGAACTTAAACTACCCTATATTTGAATGTATTTCCATTTGGAGTCATTTATCTTGAGTATTAAATTATTATATTTTATTCTTTTAAGAAATTCCATGTGTGTTCTCTACCCCACTTATAAAAGAACATAGATCCTTTAACATATTTACACCCATTTAAGTCGTATATTGAAAGAAATTGATTAATTATATTCTCATATTCCCTATAAATTAATTATAGTTTCTATTCTTATTAAAATAAAATTCCAAGGGTCCTTAAGTAAAGATCTAAAGGACGCCAATTGAAGAAAAGGTAATCATCTTACCCAACCTCTTTCAATTTATTTCTTCTTATACCTCATATAAATCTATTTTTTTATAATAAAATAATGAATTAATTATAATATATATAATTAAATGTTATTATGACTATTTAACAACCAATAAATACCCATTATTCCATCAAATGGGAAGTGAAAAGTATCTCTCATGCGTACGTGTGGACTACCACCTCCACGTAGCGATGCAATTCATTTTCCATCATCATATTTAATGAATGGTTATTATTATTTTTTAAGTATTTTTACATAATATTTATGAAATAATTATTCCTCTATAATTATAATATCACATATACCTTATTACCATTCAATTTTTCACAAAATGATAATGTTTCTCGTGTGTACGTGGGGACTACCACGTCAATGAAGTGATATAATTCCTTTTTCGATTCCACAATACATGGATGGTAATAATGATATATTTAATTAATATATATGATATATATGGTATAATAAGTAAATTATAAAGGTGAAATATTACTTACCTTTCTTTCATTCCATCCATCAAAAAATGAAAACTGCTTCCACGCGTACGTACAACCTACCATTTCCATGAACATTGTAATTTATTTTTCTTTCTCTAGATTTTATGGATGAATATATATATATATATATATAATGAATATATATGATGTTTATAACTATATTAAAATTATTTATATGATTTATCTATTATCAAGGTACAAGTATTGGAACTACCAAACTGAAATTCTCATGGAAAATAAAACAGTTAACTCCAAAAAACAATGATTTTAACAAGGAATTATTAATAAATGAGTATTGAAATATTATTCATGGGAAATATATGATATTATAAGTATTTATATAATTTTATTATATAATTATAATAAATATAAAGTTATTATATAAGAGTTTAGAGTGACTTTTAAAAAAATTGAACTTGAGGTAAGGGTTTTATGTTACAATCTCAATATTTATCAGGTTTATTTATAATTAAGTTTTTGATGATGAAATTTCATGTTATTCATATTGATTATTTCATGAATTTTATTATCCTAGGTTTATTTATTAATATCACATGTTTTTATTTAATTTTAACCTATTTAAGGACACAATATTCTGGAAGATTTTTTTTAAGGAAAACCGATTGAGTTTTACTCTTCGGTTGAAAATTCTTTTTCTTCCATATCCATGTTTTCTAAAAATATTTTTAAGAATATTATTATCATTATTATATTATTATTTTTAAAAAATTAAACCATGATTGAATTTTTACAAAATAAAATAAAATTAATATTCTTATCATTTTCTAAACAAGTTGACTTTTTACTAAAAATGTGAAAGGAGTCTTTGTTTTTATGTACATGACATGAATAAAATTTCTCATAGTCGTGACTGCTCAATTATTTGAAGGTTCCTTTATATTTTCACAAGGTTATTTTAAAATTAAAAAAAATCCTTAATATTTTTAAAATTTTACATTTTAAATAAGTAATTTTAAAGTAAAGAGGTTATTTTATTCAAGAAATGTTCCGGTGAACTTTTAACGGAATTTTTCATTTATGATAACATCCTTGATATTATTTATGATTTACTAGGGATATGATCTAATAATACCATACACTTTATTTATTTTTGTGTCTTATGATGATGATTATTTAGGGATGATTCTATTAAGCCTTTTTCTTTCCCATGGGTTGATTAAGTTATGATGGAACCTTTATGAAACTCATTTCCTTTCCATGGATTATACTTTGATTAAATGATGGTGTGTTCATGAAACCAATTTATTTTCTATAGGTTATACTATGATAGAATGATTAAATATTTATGTAACTAAATTCCATTCCATGGTTTATTCTATGATGAATGTTTTAAGACCTTATAATAAACATATATATAATTTTCAATATTTGATGGGTGTGCATGGAATTATATATACATCCAATGAATTGGGTAAATATAGGACTATCATGTGATTATAAGGACTATAATGGGTAGTAAACCCATTTTAGTAAGTGAATATACCCACTATGATAGTCTTGGGGGTGAACCTTGACTAAATATATGATCGAATGGGAAGTGAACCGAATCCACTATGATAGTATTTTTAGTGAGACTTTACTAAGAAAATTATTTTCCATGATTATGTGTATTACAAAAACTGATGTCTTATGACAGTGTTATGATCTCATGGATCATTTTCATTGATTTATTTATGATTCATGTTTTATTAACTACCAATATTTAATCCATGACTCAATATTATGATCTTTGATATGCAGGATATAGTTTATAAATGTTAATATCATATTCTCATACCCATATGTTCATGTTATGTTTAAGTGATCATTCATATATACCTTTTTTACCATTACCATGCATTTGAGATCACGTTTTCTTATGTTAAATTTCCCTAGGTTATGAAAAAGGTTTTAAGTATGCTATTTATAATAAAGGTTCTATTTATGATAAAATTATTGGGAGATGTTGTGGATCTCTTATGAACAAGTTTTTTTATGTATCTATGTTTCCAAATACACTAAACCTATATGATTAATTCATGGATTATAATGTTATGTAATTAATATTAGTTTATTATGATGTAATATATATGTAGAAAAAGTATAAGATTCTATAGTTGATATTATAGAAAGGTTTAGTTACTGTTGGAAAATAGGATGTGAAAACTCTATTCAGAACCCTGAGGATAATCCTATGTTTAGGATAATATTCTAAGTTACGGTAAATAAATGAGTGTAGTTTTCTTATAAAATATAAATTTCTGGATACTATAAGTTTATTTGGTCTTAGAATATATTTTTCTAGGGGAAATAACCTCAAAAAGAGTTGGTCAGGTATATCTTGACCATCATTCTAGTGCATGGTGATTTTTTCTTTATTGTGAACCTATTTTAATACTCTCTAGGGATTTGTTTATATTAACTCCCATTTTATTTATGAACCATTATGAAGGATTTAAGTATATTATGACCATGAATGGCCTAGGATAAACCTAAGGTGTTTTATATTTAAAATAATAAATCATTATTTAGAAATCTTATAAGCGATTTTTCTTGATTATGTGGTTTACCACTCTGATTATAGTTTCTCAAACTACGATTTTTAGTTTTATTTAATGGTTAAAACCTTAAATAACCATGACAATTCTAAATTTAATAGATAATTTAATGATTATCCTCTTGATCATCCAAATTTTATGGGATATAGAATATAAAATTGTGTTGTTATTCTTAAACATAACTCTCAAATTATGAATCAGCCAATGCTTCAAAATGATCAAAGGAGGGAAAACACTCTATTGAGTTCTTCATAAAAAAGCATCAACTATATTTTAGTGGGTCTATAGATCCACCATTTAAGAATAAATTCATCAGTACCACTGATAAGATAATTTATATTCTTTAGTTTTTTGAACATGAAAATTTTATTTTAGATATTTACCATTTAGAATGTGAAGATAATCAATAGAGAAATATTATAAAGAACACAAGGTAGTAGGAATAAATTGAATCCATAGTATGGTGTGAGTTTAAGAGATTATTTTTCAATAAGTACTTTCCTTTTGTTCTTAATACAAATAAAGGATAAGGAATTCCTTGAGCTAAATAATAAGGACGATAAATACATTTGTACATATGAGAAAACATTTCATAAGACTTGTGAGGGGAAATTATTATATTATCATCCACCCTGAAAGTAATATTAATTTATTATTTAATGGATTAAATCAAAGTCACTAAATGGTGTTATATATAATAGTATTTAGTAGAAATAAAGAAATCATTTGATTTTCTATTAAGGTGGATATGGATATTGGAGTTCCCACTTAATCTAATGGGTTTTATAATAAAAGAAATAAGGATTCAAAAGAAAATTTTAAAAACCATGAAAAAAATAATATGAGCTTTAAATTATGCTTTAAGTGTGTAAGGAAACATAGAGGATATTATTATAAGTGTACTGGTAAATGTTTTAAGTGTTGAAAGAAATTTTATAGGGAAACTGAAAATGAAAGATATGTGAAGAAGTAATTAGCTATTGATAGATAAAAATCATCACATAATGTGCCACCCACACTCTAATTTTTATAATTAAAGGAGTGTGGGAATTATTATAACCAGTACTCAAATATGAATATTAATTATAATGATCAACATCAGTATCCTCTTAATACCATAGATAAATGGAAATATCATAGGATCATTATTTCTAATGTGGGTAATGAAGTGGTGAGAGGTACACTTATCATCCACTCTAGAAATTATAATGTTTTATTTTATTTTAGTTATACCAACTCTTTTATATATAAATAATTTGATAAGGGTATCATAATACCACCCCAATGATTAATTATTGAATTAGAATTGAAAACCCCTAACAGTATGATGATTACATATCAAGTCTATGATTTTTATCTGATTAAATTTTTTGGTAATTTGATTCCTATAAACCTCATTATTCTTCCTCTATTTGAATTTTGTGTCATATTAAGAATGTATTGGATTTATTTAGATAAATCCCACATTAATTCTTAGGGGTGGTAATTTGTGTTTGATATTACAAACCAACATATGATATTCTATGAGTGTGATGATAAATGTGATCTTTGGATGGAAATTATATCCATTATATGGGTCTTCATACCTTTTTGAAAATGGGTGTTTATCTCATATGGTTGGGGAAAAAGTCAACATTGAAGATATTCTTATTGTATGATAGTTTGTTATTTTTTTTCAGAACAGTTTCTTAGTATTCCTCCAAATTTTGAAGTTGAGTTTTCAAATGATCTCAAATATATTGATACACCTATTTAAAAGACTCCATATATAATTTCCTCTATTGAGCTTTATGAATTTAAAAAATAAATCAAGGATAATATTGACATGGGATTTATTCAGCCAAGTGCATCACCTTAGAGTGAACCTGTTATTTTTGTTAAGAAGAAACATGGATAACTGTGACTCCATATTAATTATTGGTAAATTAAAAATATCAAAATCCTGAATAAGTATCATATACCATATATAGAGGACTTGTTTGATCAATTTAATGGATATAAATACTTTTTTTATATTTACCTTCATTCTAGATATCATCAATTTAGTGTTAATATGAAGGATATACCCAAGATAGCATTCCATACTAGGTATAGACACTATGAATTTGTAGTGATTTCATTTGGTCTTACTAATTCACCTGATATATTCATGGATTTAATTAATAGAGTCTTTATAGGTTACCTTGATCAATTTTGAGTATTATTTATAGAATATATTCTTATATATTAAAAGGGAAAAGAAGAGAATTAATATTACTTGAGGATCGTGATCAAGACTCTAAGAAAGGATAAGATATGAGAAAAATTTATAGTGTGAATTATGGTGACAAAAAGTTTCATTTTTTGGTCATATAATCTCAAGTGAGGGTATATCTATGGATCCATAAAAAAATAAAGTTATGGAACATTGGTAAAGACTGACCACTATGACTAAGATCCATATTTTTCTTGGTTTGACGGAATATTATCAATGTTTTGTGGAAAATTTATCATGGCTATCTAATCCACTCATCAAGTTAAAAAAAGGGATCTATGTTCCTTTGGATATATGAATGTAAGATAAATTTCAAAGAACTAAAGGGAAATTTAGTCAATGAACTTGTTCTTACACTACCCTGTAGTAGCGAAGGGTTTATGATCTATAGTGATGCATTGAATAAGGGACTAGGATGAATCCTCGTGCATAATGATATGATTATAGATTATGTGTCATGACATTAAAGTTTTATGAGTAAAATGACCCAACTCATGATTTGGAGTCAGCTGTGGAAATTTTTGGATTAAGGATATGGAGTCATTATCTTTATGGATAATGGTGTGATATATATACTGGTCATAAAATTTTAATATATATATTCACTTATAAATATTTTAATATACACCATAGAATATATTAGGATTTGATAAATGATTATGACTACTTAACACATTACCACCGTCGAAAAGTGAACAAGGTGGAAAATTCTTTGAGTTGAAAGGATCATGTTATCTTATTTATGATTACAATCATAAAATATATAATATTTTTGGATTTAAAAAAGTTAAATTTGAAAATATTTAAGGGGATAAATGTTATCTTTCTAAAATAAGTGCTCAACCATCTATCCAAGTAAAGATTAAACAAGGGTATAAGGAATATGTATAGTCGAAAAGAATGTGGGAAATGTTCCTAAGTTCAACCATGATTATAATGGAATTATAAGGTTTGGAACAATGTAATTTTTACACCCATAAAAAATTGAATAAGGATATATTGGATGAATTTTATTTATTAGTTTAATATTTAATTAATCTCATAGTTCATTATTCTTTATCATCATGGAAGTACAAAGATTTATATAGATCTAAAAGAATATTTCTAGTGAGACATGATGAATATAGAGATTACAAAATATAATTATTAGTTATTGGTATGACATAAAGATAAGGCTAAGAGAAAAAAATCTAAGGGGTTGTTATAATCATTAACCATACTAGAATGGAAATCTGAAAACATCACTATGGATTTTGTCGTCAAACTCCCCAAATTTTTAAAAGGAAAAAAATGTTATTCGGGTTGTAGTCAATCACATTACGAACTAAACACAATTAATTTATTTTATAGAATAATTATCTCTTGATAATATTGATATATTATACATTAAGTAAGTGTTAAGGTTTCATGGAGTAAAAAATAATTTTATATTTTATAAGGATACAAGGTTTAGCTCAATGTTCTGGTGAATTATTTAGAAAAATCTTAATTCAAAGGCCTATTTCAGTACTACTTATCATCCTTAAATAGATTTCCATTCTGAAAGAACAATTAAAAACCTAGAGAATATGTTTTGGAATTGTTTTATGGATTTGAAAGGTGGTTGGGATCAACATATTCCTTTAGTTGAGTTTTCTTGCAACAATTTCTTTCAATCGAGCATTCAGATGGATCCTTATGAAGCTCTCTACAAAAATAAGTGTAGAAATTCAAAATACTAGGATGAATTTGGATAAATAAATCTATTGGTGCCTGATAAAGCTGAGAAATGGTAAAGAAATTTATATAAATTCAACAATATATTAAGGCACCTTACACTTGATATAAAAATTATGTTAACAATCATTAGTGTACTATGGAATTCAGATTTGGTGAGAAAGTATTCCTATAAATATCTCTATGAAATAAATTTAAGATATTTAGAATTTAGGGATGTATTTTCCCTATGAATATTGGACCATTTTAGAATATTGATTGAGTAGGGACACTAGCTTATCGCTTGGATCTTCCACTAAACCTCTCTCAACTTTGTGATGTGTTCCACGTAACTCTCTTAATGAAGTACATACCTAATCATTTACATATATTGAACACAAAGGTTAAACTACTGGAGCATGATATTTACTATTAATAAAAACATATATAAATATTGTATTTTAGTGATAAAATGTTCTATAACAAAACTAATCAAATGGTTAATGTTCTTTGGAGGAATCATAAATTCAAAGAAGCTACATGGGAACCTAAGGAAATGATGAAATAGAGATATACTAATTTTTTTATTAGAGTGATGGGATTTTGGGAGTGAAATTTATTTTATTTGTGCTATAATATAACAATCTGAGATTTTATAATGCATTTCTCCTCAAATAATTTTAAATTCTACGATAGCTTATGATACACGCAACCCTAAGTCTAAATGATCTGTAATATAGTATACCATTATAACCTAGAAATTTAATTTATAGAATAAATAGGAATGGAAAAAAATTTAAATTTATTTATGAAGGTTTTAGATAAAGTAAATATATTGATAAATAATTAAAAAAATAGTAAAGTTATTATGCTTTCAAAATACATTTTTCACTGAAAATGGTTTTTATTTATTTTTTGATAAAATAATATAATTAATTTATTCTAATTTTAGATATTTTATTCTATAAAATGAACTTAATTTTTTAAATCATAATTTTATAATTATCTTAGAGTTAATTTTATATAATTTTTTGAAAATATAGATTTTTTGATGAATAGTGAAAATACATATTTTTATTGAAATTTATTTCTCCATTCAAAGAATTTTTAAAGTTATATATTTTTTTAAATTGTTTTAAAATTATAATTAGTTCAATTTTATTATTAATAATATAATTTAGTTCACTGGAATAAATTTTATATTGACTTTTGATATAAAATATTTTTATACTCAAGAAAACTTTTTCAATGGAAAACCATTTTTCATCACATTTTATAGGTTTAATTTTAAATTAAATTTTACCACATATGTGAATTTAATATTATAAAATGGATTTCTTATTTTAAATAAGAATAATTAATATTATATAATAAGGTTAAATTATATTTTTTCATCAATATTAACTAAGGTAAAAAATTCATTACTACGATGAATGTTAAAACGGGTTTACTGAGGGTTAAACAGAGAGATAAGTATAATATTAGAAATTAAACTTGTATAAATCCTATTTTAGAGAAATATTTATACCTTATAGTATCCCACATTAGAATATCTAGACCTTTTGAATCATTTATCTTTATGATAATGTTATTATATTTTATTCTTTTAAGAAATTTTAAGTGTTTCCTCTCTCCATTTTATAAAAGGACACCCCTCCTTTCTCTTATTTATACCACTTTGGACCATATAGCGCAACCAAATCCTGATTAATTATATTTTAAACTTACCTAGACTTGAATTGTAGATTTGTTTCTTAAAATTCCATTCCATGGGTCCTTAAAAAAGGATCTAAAGGTGGCTAACAGAAAAATAGGTAACTGTATTTCCCAGACTCTTAATTTATTTCTTCTTCTACCTGCTCTAAATAAATTTTATTAATAATAAAATAATAATTTTAGTATAAAATATAAAAAAATGTTATTATTATTATTTTAACACCAATATCCACCCTCTATTCTATAAAATTGTAAGTGAAAGTATCGTTCATGCGTACGTGTGGACTACCATCTCTATGTACTAATACCATTCATTTTCAACCACCATATTTCATGGATGGTTTTTATGATGATTTTAATGTTTATAAATTATATTTATGAAATTATTATTATTTAATTATAATATCATATCTACCTTCTTACCTTCGAACCTGTTGTAAAATGATAATGTCACTTGTGCATACATGTGGACAACCACCTCCGCAAAGAGATGTGATTCGTTTTTCAATTTCAATTTACATTGATAGTTATAAGGATATATTTAATGAATATATATGATATAAATGATATAATAATTATTATAAAAAAGGTGAATTGTTATTTATTTTAATTTTCTTCCATCCGACGAAAAGTTAAATTTACATTCATGTGTATGTACGACCTACTATCTCCATGAATGATGTAATTCATTTTTCTATCTCTACCTTTTATGGATGAATATAAATTTATATATAGTTAATATATATATATATATATATATATATATATTATATTTATATCATGATTAAAATTTTGTATATGATTTAAATATATTAAATTTATAAATACTGGATCTATCGAACTGAAATTGTCATGAAAAATGATACAATTAACACGTGAAAATGATGAATTTAATAAAGAATTATTAATAATTTGGGGTTGAAATGTTATATGTTGATCATATAAGATATTATTAGAATATACATGATTATTTTATAGAATTATAATAAATTTAAATTTATTATACTGGAGGTCATATCACTTTCTAATAAAGTATAACATGCAGTAATAGAATTATATCACAATCTCATTATCTACCGATATTATTTATGATTAAGTTTTAGATGATGAAATTCCATGATATGCCTCTATAAAATACCATGAATTTTCTTCTACTCTTTTTATTACTGTATATTACATGTTTTACTATCATTTTTCTATATTTAATAACTCAAGAGACCAATAAAAATTCTTTAAGAAAATTCAATTATGTTTTACTCTTTGATCGAAAATAATTTTTTCTTAAATATCAATGTTTTATAAAACATGTTTAAAAGATTTTTTTGAACATTATCATATGGTTTTTAAGTTAATTTTTACTAATGATTGAATTTTTACAAAATTATTTAAAAGGAATATTTTTTTCATTTTTTAAATGATGTACTTTTGACATTTTACTGAAAAAGTGAAAGGAATGTTTTTTTACATATGACATGAATATAATTTATTACCTTCATAAAAACTCAATGATTTGAAGTTTTCTTTAAAATTTTACAATTTTATATTCAAATAAAATGGTTTACTTAATATTTTTGAAATTTTTATATTTTAAATAATTAATTTAAAAGTTAAAAGGGTATTTTCTTCAAGAAATGTTCTGGTGATATTTTAAAATAATTTTTCATCTATGATAACTTCCTTGAGGTTAATTTTACTTTATATTGAATGTGATCTAATGATATAATATATATAGCACCCACAGTTTCAGGTACATAACACTTTATTTATGTATTTTAAGAATATATAATGACCATGTTATGTTTCAGGAGGTTCAGAGGAGTTTTTTATACTTTTAGAGGATTTTATGGAAGTACATGGTTTGTGAATGGTTAGTAAAAATTGTGAACCCCATCAAGGAAACTATGTGGCTTATGTGGTAGGAGGGACATTAGCTCTGCATGGTTGGTGCATTATTTCTCTAAACTATGTGGATTCCTAGGAAAAATGTGTATGTTATGGATATAGGTAAAATCACAATTGGTGCATGGTTTATTTAAACATGTGATACAACCCTGTTAGGGGTGGACTAAGGTAGTGACACCCTCATGGTTAGTGTACATGTTGTCAAACTATGTGGCCTAACCGTGTGTCATATAGTTTTCCCTCCAATATTTGTGTATCTAATTAGATTTAATTCCTTAGTCACTAGATTTTCCCTTAATTATTTCATAACGAAAAATTATCTTACTCAAAAGGTGTGAGAGATAATTCCTTTCAATCTAAGAGTGAAATGTAGGTGAATCAAAGTGTGTTGGAGATCCAGATTCACCGACAAGTCTATGTGCTTAGTTGTTCTTCATTGATCTCTTCTCCTTCTCTTTTATAAAAACTTATATCTAATCTATTATAGATAAATCCATGTTCAATGAGGGTAATTGTGATGTTTTATGGTTTGATATAGACAAGGAAAGGCATTTCATATTTGGATCTAGAAAATCATTTTGATGTTCTTCATGTTTCCATCAGTTTTTGAGGTATGTGGATTTTATCTCAACTCTATTTGATTATAACTTAAATTCATACATTGAAATAAAAAAATTTATTGAAATTGTTTCGAAATTATTGTTTTATTCTCATTGTTAACCTCTTTACTGATGGTTTTAGGAAAATTTATGAAATTGGACTGTATTATGTAAAATAATCTTTGATGATAATTTTAAAATGTTGATTTTAAAATTATGATTTTGAGTTGATACAATGGAAATAGTTGTTAAAATGTTTTAAAAAAATAAAGGTTTTATCTGAAATGGTTTTGGAATGGGTTTTTTCATCAGGTTGGTTTGTGTTTATGTTTCATTTTATCAGGCCAAGTCGAAATAATACATGGTGCTAGGTGCCAAAGGTGTAATGGAATGGGGGATTTATCACCTTATAATGAATTGGTGGAGAGAATAGAGTCTTATCATGAGTATTTAATTGTCACCTAAGAATTAATGTGCAGATTTGTGGATGGTTGGATAGGTGGAATTAGGTAATGGATATTCCAAATATAATTTAGAAATTTTTTAAAGGCTTTTTTTATGAATTTTAATAGAAAACTATTTTTCTGGGAATTTTTTTTTTTTGTATTTTAAAGAAACTACTTTAAATTTTTTAAAACTATTTTATATAAATGTGATAATAAGTTTTTTTCAACTGGAGTGAGTTGGTAAGTCATTGGGTAAACCATACTGTGTTTAGACTCACCACCTTCTTGGGAACTATTTTTCATTTATAAATGTCATCTATCGAGACACAGGTATAGGAAAGGTATCTTAGTTATTTAGTGATTCTTCTTGATACCTTAGGTGTGACTTGTCGAGTTGAATCTTGGATCAGGTCGGGAGTTTTTGGTTTGATGTCTTTGGTGTTTTTTGGTTTTTTTATCATTGGTTTTACTTGGATTTTCTCTTTTGGTTGCTGCTTGTACTCAGATATAGATTCTAGTTTGGTTTTGGTTTGTTTGAGCTGTATTTTGTACTCATGCATCATTTAGAGGATTGGTTGTTATGGTTATCTTATTTTGGTTGTTTTATTTTCAAATACAAAATCATCCCCCAACTATTTATGAAGAACATGGAATTTTTTGTCATCCTTTGGTGTCTTGGGGATATCACCAAAGTCCAAGTACACCCACCACATCTTCCCAAGCCAATGGGTGGGTGTAAGACATTACAAATGGTATCAGTTTATTTGATTCATGGGTATTAGTTGTAGGCAATCCTGGAGTTGGAAATTATATGAGTATTGATCATTTGACTTACCTCTTGGAATGGTATCAAAGAGTAGGATTTTCAGAAATTGAAATTTAGAGTATAAAAAGGTGTAGATAACACATTTATACTAAAATTCAAGTTTCTTGGGTGTTCAAGTACATGAGTGTTTTTAGACACTTCTTGGTGAGTTTTCATCTCATCATCATGGGTTTATCCGATGATATTTCCATGACATGCACTAATAGTATGAATTTCCACTAGGACTGAATTGTTCATTATTATGTTAGTTATTTATGTAAATGGTATGATGGAACTATTTTTTAAAAGTGAAAAAAAAATGTTTCAAGAGATGATATTTTGAAAATTATTGATGGTGGTATTTTGAAATCGGTTAATATGGTTTATTTTGGATAAACTTGATTGTGTAATGTTTTGTGGTGATATGTTTAAAAGTGGTAAATTGGAATATTTAAGCCTTAAATTGTTATGAATTGATACTAAATGAATTTTTTTTTGTTATTTCAAATGGAACTGGGTAGGCACCATAAGAACCAACTAGAAGAGGCTGCTGAGAATGTGGTTGCCCATGAGACATAGGTGAACCAAAAGATATTCCAAAGTATTTTCCATACTTTTAAGTTTGTGGATATGGGTAATCAGAATGATTAACTAAAATAGGTGGACCATTTAATTTAGTTACAAAAATATAATCTACCCATCTTTTGGGTTGATTCAGAGCTGAAAAAAGAAAATGTATGGTTGAATAGTATGAATTGGATATTTGATTTCCTTAGAACACCAGCCAAGATAAAATTAATGTTGTAAATGTATATGATGGAGGATTTATAATTCTAGTGGTGGGATTTAGTAGTTTAGGATAAATTGGATCAAGGTATGGCATGTGAGAATTTTTAAGGATTTTTTATCAAACAATTCTATCCTCGCACATTCATAAATTCTTGAATGATGGAATTATTTAGTTTGAAGCGGTAGAATCTCTCAATAATAGAGTATTTTACTAAATTTATGAATTTAGTCTTCTTTGTATCAGAATCTGCTGCAAGTTTTTCCTTAAAGGATAGTATTTTTTATTCGAGTTTGAAACTAGAAATTCACTGAAAGGCTCTTGTGCTTTGTATAACAGATTATATAGATATGGTCAATAGAGTGATAGTGTCACAAAGAGATATATTAGTAAATATGGTTGGGGAGTGCATGTTTATTCCTATGGGAATAGGTGGGAAATAAAATACTAGGAATAAGTAGAATAGGGATACCTACTTCTAGAGTGGTGGAACACCTCATAATCAGGCTGTTGGATCAATAAATCTTCATCCTCAACTGAAAAGTAAGTTGGGATGATTTCAATGTAGTTATTTCGACCATATGAATCAAGATTTCATGGAACCACATAAATAATTTTACAACTGCAATAAGAAGTGATATATTCAGCACTATTTTCATAGTGCTCTAAGTTTAGGTAATATAGATACATATCATGTTTCTCGGGTATCATATGCTTCGGAAGGACGACTGCTGTAGAATATCTCTCATTAGAAAAACCAAGAAATCCATGGTGATTATAGGAACACCATGACTACTCAACCTATAAAATATCAATAGGGTAATAAAGACCAAAGTGTAGAGATAAAAAAATTATATGGATCTATGTAAGTGATCATGGATTATCAATCGGGACCTTCAAAGGTGAGGGGTACAATTATTTTGAATTATGTTCTTATGAAAGATTTTTTTGATATGGTCACATCCCATTTGTTTATTATTCCTCATATATTTTATTTGATGAGTTTATATATTGATATTATTCCTTTATTTTAAAACTCCAAACACCATTGGTACAATGAGAGTGTCAATCATTTAAATGTGTCGTGTGTTCGATAACAATCGATGGGACTAAGTTGGTATGAGATTTATCTATGATAGAGATAGATTTCTACAAGTTGATTCTAGGAATTTTTTGACTAAATAACTTTGAGTATCATTTATTATTATACATGGAAGGTGAGTTTAAAATCATCTAGTGATGTTAGTCATCTATTTAAATAATATTGGAAAGTGGATGAAGGTAGATCAAGACCCTTGGTATCAGTGTTTAGAACTATCACTTACTAGTTGAAAGTATTTTCTTTGTAATCGGTAGATGAGATAGAAAATAGAGATTTTACAACCATAATGGATCTATTCCTTGATGTTTTTCTTGAAAATTTATTAGGGTTTCCACCCAAAAGAGAAGTGAAGTCTATGATTGATCTCCTACAAGGGACCATTCCTATTTCTCTTCTATTTTATTCAATGACACCAACAGAATTGGTGTAATTGAAGGATCAACTGGAAGAGTTATAAAGTAAAGGGTTCATGTGACCGACTACATTTTTATGGGTAGCACCAGTTCCTTTTGTGAAAAAGGTGGATGGAAATATTAGGATTTTTATAGATTATCGTAAGCTTAACCAAGTTATGATATGGAATAAGTATCCTCTCCCATGAATTGATGATTTTATTGATCAGTTGAGGGGAGATTAGTGGTTATCTAAAATTTACTTTCATTCAGGATATCACTAACTATGGGTTTGGAAGGAATATATTTTGAAGATACTTTTTAGAAGCATATATGGCCATTAGGAGTTTATTGTTATGTATTTTTTCCCTATGAATGCAAGATACATCATTATGGAATTTATAGATTATATATTTCAAAGGTATCTGGATTCTTTTATGGTTGTTTTTATGGATAATATACTAGTATATTCTAGGAAAAAGGGGGGTTATGAGAAACACTTAGATATAGTGTTGGGTATCTTGCAGGAGCATCTTCTATATTCAAATTTATCAAAGTTTTATTTATGGATATTATAGGTACATTTCCTTGGCCATGTTATTTCAGAAAAATTTCTTTCTTTTTATGTGAAAAAGATAGAATTTTTTATCTCTTGGAAACCACAAAATAATTTCTTTGAGATACATAGTTTCATTGGGTTGGAGGGATACTACAGAAATTTTTTACGTGATTTTTAACATTTAGAATCACCAATGAGAGATTTTATGAGGAAATGAATTCATTTAAATTGTAAAAAAGGAATGTTCAAAATCATTTCAATAGTTTAAGGATATAGTTACATCAACACATATCCTTACTTTTCTAGAGTCTGTATATGGATATGTAGTCTATTTCGATCAATCAGTATCAGGGTTGGGATTTAAAATCACCAATGAGAGCTTTAATGAGGAAATGAATTCATTTCCATTGTAAAGAGGAATGTTCAAAATCCTTTCAATATTTTAAGGATATAGTTATATCAACACATATCCATACTTTTCTAGAGTCCGTATATGGCTATGTAGTCTATTGTGATGAATCAGTATCAGGGTTGGGATGTGTTCTCATGTAGGGAGATCATGTTTTCTCTTATGGATCATGGAAATTGTGGTTTCATGAGAAGTGCTACCCAAAAAATGATTTAGAATTAGATAATATATTTAATGCATTAAATTCTTGGAATAGTTATCTTTTTGGTGAGAAATTTATGGTTTTTATGGATCATAAGAGTTTGAAACACATTTTCTCACAAAGAGATTTCAATCTAGGGGAAAGAATATGGATGGAATATATTCAAATGTTCAACATTGAATTGATTTATACACCATGTAATAGTAATTTGATGGTATATTCATTATGTTGAAATTCATCAAATAATTTTTCTAAAGAAGATCTGGATTCGTGGAAGTTGATGTCAGTCATAAAATACATACACCTAGATTATATCAGCCATGTTGATGTTGTAGTTTACTTCCTAGTTTTTCTTGTTCCTAATTTTTATGAGAAAGTTATAAAGTCCCTAAAATATTATTTTGAATGTTTTTTATGAGTTTATACCTCAATAGTGGGGAGACCATTGAGTAATGGAATCTTGTTGAGATTTCAATCTTATAGTTTAGAGATCGGATCATGGTACCTTTAGTTTTTTAAGATCAACTTCAAAATGCTTACCACCATTCAAAATGGATTTTTTATCCAGGAATTAAAAATATGTATAGAACGATGAAAGAATAGTTTTTATGGGTTGGAATTAAAAGGAAAGTGGTATAATTTATTTTGAGATTCATTACCTTTAAACTGGTAAAGGAAGAGCTCTAATGACCAGTAAGAATGTTGTACTCTTTACTAATTCCTATATAAAATTTGGAGCATATATCCAAGGATTTTTTGACAATTTTTCCAAGAATACTTAGGAAAAATGATACCAAATGGGTAATTTTGGATTGTCTCATGAAGTAAGCTCATTTTATCCCTATTCTTCAATCATATAGAGTGGAGGAATTATCCAAAATATATATCCAAGAAGTTTTAAAGAGTCATGGAGTTTTAGTATCAATTATCTCAAATATAGACCCCAGGTTTATGTCTCGTTTTTTGAAATACTTGTAGAAATACATTGGGAATCAGTTGACTATGAGCATGGTGCATCACCCTCAAATGGATGGAAAATATGAATGTATGATCCAAACATTGTAAGACATTCTTAGGGCTTGTGTAATGGATTTTTGTGGATCATGGGAGGATCATATACCATTGGTGTATTTCTCATATAACTATAGTTATCAGGACTCCATACACATGGATAATTTTTAATCATTGAAGAGGAATCCTTATCATTATCTTCTTTTTTGGGTGGAAACAAGTGATAATTCACTGGTTTCACCAATCCTTGTTCAATAGAAAAAGAAAGAGATTCAGTTAATTAAAAGTAAAATAGATATGGCTTAGATTCTTCAAAAATCATATGAAAATCATCATTGATTGTCTTTTTTAATAGACATGAGTGATCATGTGTACTTGAGAATCTCTCCAAGGATTGGACATCGTTATTTTGGTAAGAATTTTAAGTTATCTCCTCGATACATAGGCACTTTTGACATACTTGAATAATTATGTGAGGTGGAATATCAGTTGGATTTTCCAAAAAGGTTTTCTTCGGTGTATAATTTCTATCATGTATCTCAATTAAAGAAGTATCAAACTGATCCTTAACATGTAATTCAATGGTATCATGTTGACCTAGAGTTGGATGTTATGTTGATTCATGTGTCGGTATGGATTGTGGATAGGTAAGATAAAGTCTTTCATGGGAAAAGAATCATTAAAGTGAAAGTATTATGTATACATGGTCAAATTCAGGAAGAAACCTAGGAGAATGAAAAGAAAATGTTGGAGTAGTGGCCCCAAAACATCCAGGAAAAATATAGTTTTCTACCTTTTGAGGACATAAAGGCTAATGGTGGAGAGAATGTAGCACCCTGATTCCAATTAATTAACCCTTTATTTATTTATTTTAAGTATATATAATGATTGGGTTAAGTTTTGGTAGGTTCAGTGGAGTTTTGATATTATTTAAAGCCTTTTAAAGAGGTGAACAATTTGGTCATAGTTAGTAGAAATTAGGAACCCCATCCAGGAAACCATGTAGCTTGTGAGGTGGGATGGATGATTTCTCTACGCGGTTGGTGAATGGTTTTTCCAAACCATGAAATAACTAGGGAAATAATGCGTGTTGTGGATATAGGTAAAATCATAGTTATTTCATGGTTATTTTATCTGTACAATCCAACTGTGTGAGACGTGGCATAAGTATGTATCACCTACACTGTTGGTGCATGGTTTTTATGGTAAGTCTCACTTCTTTTTCGTTATTCATTGATCACTTCTCCTTATCTTTATTGAAAACATAGATATAATCCTATGTGGATATATTCATGTTCCATGATGGTAATTGTGGTGTTTTAGGGTTATATCTAGGGAATAAACGGTGGTTTGTGTTTGGATATAGAGAATAATTATACAATTATTCATGTTTTTATTGGTTTGTGATGTAAGTGGATTCGCTCTTAACTCTACTTGATTAGAACTTGAAGGATTAGTTTGAAATAAGTGTTTTTATTTAAAATTATTTCAAAATTATTTTTTGATTCTTATTGGTAACCTATTTAATAATGGTTTTGGAAAAATTGAGGAAATTTGGCGGTTTTATGGAAAATCCTACTTGATGATAATTTTAAAATTGTGATTTTAAAATTGTGATTTTTATTTGATCAATTGGAAATGGTTATTTAGATGTTTTCAAGATATAATGGGTTTATCTGAAATGGTTTTGGAAAGTATTTTGGAATACATGTTTCCATGTGTTCATGTTTCATTTAACGGGACCTTATTGAAATGAGACTTGGTGCTCGGTGCCAAAGTTGTAATGTAACATGAGATTTATCATCTTTTGACAACTTTATGGATAGAAGAGAGATAGCTCATGGGTATGAAACTATCACCTAGGAATGTATGTGTGGATTTTTGAATGTGTGTATGTGTGGATGTGTGGATGTGTGGAATCATGTAACGTATATCCCAAATAGAATTGAGAATGTCTTTAAAGTATTTCTTTATCCATTTCAATGGAAAAAATATTTCTTGGAAAATGGGTTTGGCTTTGATATAAACTATTTTAAATTGTTAATAAACTATTTTATATAAATTTCATAACATGTTTTTTAATAGTAGCATGATTTGGGAAGTCATTGGTAAAATTTTATTGAGTTTAGAATCACCCCCTTCTAGGGAACTGTTGTGAGATTGCTTATATAATCTGTTGAGACACAAGTAAAGGCAAGTTATCTCAGATATTTAGTTATACTACTTGATACATTGGGAATGTCTTGAAGTGTTGGGTCTTATAGAAAGTTGGGAGATACTATTTTTATTTCTTTAGTGTCTTTGGGTTTTTTTTGTCTTTTGTTTTCCTTTAATGTTTTCTTTTAGTTTCTTCTTGTACTATAATATGGTTTTTGGTTTTGTTTTGTTTCATGTTGTGTTGTTTGTTTCAGTTGTAATTTGTTCTCATGCATTATTTAGAGGTTTTCTTGTTGTGGTTTTATTTTCTTGGTTATTTTATCTTTAGAGGTAAAATCATCCCCCAACTGTTTATGATGCCATTGGAATTTATTTTCAGCCTTTTGTGTCTTGGGGATGTCACTTAAGGCTAGTAACACCCACCACCTCTTCCCAAGCCAATCAGTGAGGGGAGAGATCTTACAATCCACTTTCTTTCTTTGGTTGTCTTAGAATGATGATGATTTAATGACGATTCTTTGAAACACATTTCATTCCCACTGGTTAATTAATTTATGATGAAACCTTTATAAATACAATTTCTTTTGAGTGGGTCATGCACTGATGAAATGATTTATTTTTTACAAAACCCATTTCTTTTCTATGGGTTATTATATGATAGAATGATGAAATTTTTATGAAACCCATTTTCTTTACACAGATTATACTAGAATGGATGTTTTATAATTTTGTGGCACATATATGTATGACTTTCATTATTTCATGACTTGGCTAGGAATTATATATCCCTTCAATGAATTGGGTAAATATGGATATCCCATGAGATAATAAGAACTAGAATAGGGAGTGAACCCAGTTTAGCAAGGGAATCTATCTACTATGGTATTCTTGGGAATGAATCATGACTAAGGATATGATAAAATTGGGAGTAAAGCAAATACACTATGAGAGTCTTGGAAGTGATCCTTGACTATGTCTATTCCACAAACTTGTGTATTATTCCAATTTTATGATCTCATTACCCGTGTTCTTTGATTCCTTTATGATTCATGACTTATGAACTCTTAGGATTTATTTCATGACTCAAGATTATAACCTTTGATATTCAAGGTGTGGATTTTAAATGTTAACATTGTTTTTTCATACCCTTATGCTCATATTATGTTTAATTTTTCGTTAATATATACCTTATTTACCCTTACTAATCATATAATCCCACCTTTTCTTATGTTTCATTTCCTTGGGTTATAAAGAAAGGTTTTAAGTATGATATTTTTAATAAGGGTTCTAGTTATGAAGAGCATAGTGGGATATGATGTAGATATCTTATGAATAATTTTTTTATGTATCCATGTTTCTAAAGGCACTAAACCTATACAATTATGGTGTGGATTTTATGTTATGTAATTAATTTCCATCCATTATGTTTAAATATATCTATTTGAAATTCATGGTTCTCTATAATAGTTATTATCATGAGGTCAAAGATGACATGAACCATAATCCACCATATGAATAACCTACATGAGAATTCATCCCAAACCCAAACATTATGCATCATAGAAGACCACATAGCTCTGTATAACTTCTGGAATTAGAGTTCTATCTCAACTCATCCTCGAGTCCCATTCTCTTTGAAAAAAATTACACTCCCTATCAGGGGTAGTGAAGAATACCCACTGAAGATAACAACTAATGCGATATTTATGATCAATTAGTCAATCCATCATAATAAATTAATCCTGAGGTTTCATATACAGAACTAAAAATACTATACAATATTAACTTTTGATAAATAAAATTACAATAATGTCTTCTGAGACCCTTCTCTATATTCATCTTATGATTCATTACAATCACCATTACATTAGGCATGATCTCCAAAGGAATATTCAATAGTTCATAAATACAAGTATATATGAAGGAATGAAATGCACCGGTTTCTAATAAAGTACTCATTAAAGATGTATTAATGGTAATGGTACATCTCACTATCAAAGGACCCATGTCAGATTCTAGTAGAAACTAATCCACTGAATAAAGGATATTTATTATTGATGCCTCTAGATAAAACCCCTTTATTCTATAATCATCTAACTATGTTGCAGATCCTCCTATTACTATTGATCTAATGACACTATGTACATTAGTAAAAAAATGGAAAAATTGCTACAAGTTTCTGAAGAATCTGCAAGATCGATAGATATTTAGTTCCTCCATGCAAGCATGCTTTGATTGCCCAATTTTTTTACATTTGAAACAAGTAAAAGGTCATTTTATTAAAAATTACATAAGATTTATAATATTCCAATTACCAAGATCCACTACTATAGTTTACACCACAATAATAATTATGATTTATCTTTCCTTTATGGGGACCACTGAAGATACTGCTAAGAGTAGAAGTAACCCCCATCAACCTTGACTTACTAGACTAGTAAATTTCTATCATAAAATTTTTATTCAGAACATCGACATGTGATGTGAGATTTAGTATCAAAACCTGATATTAGATATATACATGAATACCCAACTCAAACCTCTGGGATTTTATCTTCTCATTCAATAAAACACAATTTGTGAAATGATAAATCTTATAAAAATGATTGGTATACTGTGTCACTTTCCTCTCATCTTGATAAATGATGGAAAACTCTATCAACTTAGACAACACCATAAATTCTGGAAAGAATTTCTCAATAAAAAAATACTTGATGTCTTTCCACTACAAGAAAACATTTTTCCTTTTCGAAGCTATAAAATCCCACAACATTCTTCAAGACCCTCCATGTTTTAATATGATACATGATAACTTAATATATTTCAAAATCTCAAAAAATTCAAAGAGTTCCACAGCCCATTTCAACCAATAATCTAGCTCCTAATGATCTTTGGTACCATGGAAAGATGGTGGTTTCATAAATAGAAAATCCTTGTAAATATATCTTTTATATTTCCAGTGTTTAACAACCTTTTCATCTTGGAAGATAATAGTTATAGATACATGGCCCAAACCTTGGATAGCACACATAATAACATCTATAATGATTTTATCTACTAGAGTTTTCTCTTTTTGTGGTTCATCAGTATCTACCTCCTAATATCTTCTCCAAAATCTTATTGGGCGAATAATACTATACAAAATTAACATCAGTTAAGATATATGAGATCATCAACTCTATAAATCATAATTCAACTAGAAAACAGAAATCTCATATCAAAGCTTTCGAAAAATATTAGAATCATATTTAGAAACACCTTAAAGACACTTTTTACTAACAACCCATGGTAAATTAAGGCTCGTTATAATGAGACCTAGTGTCACTAACCCATCCCTTAAAATATGCCCCCTGGGATGACAATGAAGAAAGGGAGATAATGACCCCCGATTCCCACCTCCTATAGGCCCTGGGTTGGTGACCATAACCAAGGGTATACAATCTCACTAAATGGGAGGCATTTCCATTTTTAAAGAAAACAAGATCGAGGGATAAGATTGTTCATACTAAAACAACTCCAAGTACTATATATATAGAAAAATAAAATTCATACCACATGAATGTTTAAAAATACAAGTGTTATGAATATAAGTAAACTCCAAAGTAAATACCAAAGTAAATGATAAGAAGTGACATGGAAACTATCACAAACTCTGAGCTAGTAAGGTCCATCATGGCCCACTTAGTTCTCCTGGAAACCTAACAACTGTTTTAGATACATTTGGTGGGCATAAAAGTACACTTATTATGAAAACTAAAGTCTCTCATGCATAAGTTATAGGATCATACTAATGAAACTTTGAGAAAACATCAGAACCAAAAAAAACTTAAGCAGATATACTAACCATCCCAACCTTCCCAAGGTAGAATCACCAAGTAATAAAAGTCAAGTAAAGTGATATAGTAAGTACATAGATGATTTGGATACCCTACACCACTTCCCACTAGTTTAGTCACTCTTGACTAACTGCAAACATCCTCGTGATCCCACCTCTTCTAAAAGAACCACATCACAACCCTCCCACACACACTTAGGCCCCACAAAACACATCTTGTACTATCACTTGGGCCCTAATCCACATCACATCCCAACTGTAGACACCTAGGCAACAACTGCATCACATCCTACCCATGTACACCTGGGACTCAAATACCACACCACATCCTCCCGCAGACACCTGGGCCACAAACCATGTCACATACCAAAAACACATAGGAAAGCACAACACATCTCATCTTAAAGACAACTGGGAAAGCACAACTCATCTCATCCTAAGGAAACCTGGGAAAGCACAACTTTCCCACACACACCTAGGCCTCACAACCCACAACCTTCCCAAAGAATCATCGGCTACCACCTCCTGGAAGAGGGGAAAGGGAAGAGCGGGTGGCCATCCATCCATCCTCCCACCAAAATATTTGGGAAATACACCCTCCCCTCTGACTATGGGGGTGTTCGACATGTAATTATTAATTAGGGTGGGGTGAGTATTGAAATAAAAAATGAAATGCATATATATATATATAGATATAATACCAATCACTCTTTCCCAAACTACGGGTTCTCAATCAAACAACCATCTCACAATATTGACAACTTTGTTTCTACCTCTAAATGCACCACCACATGACAAGACAAAAAAATCAAATAATACCCTCATAAAATTTATTTAACCTATTATCATTCTTTATTAACAATTCATTCATCCAATACATCACTAATTGTGAAACTAATTGGCATAGAACACAACAATCCACACAAAAAAAATCACACATAGGAATAACAACCATTTTAAATTAACCTACTTCACATTGCTCAATGTTTAACACTCATTCATGGAATAACATACTAATATCGAGGTATGAGAAATCTTTCTACAAGGTGTTAATGATGAAGCACCCATGACAACCATTGCCACCATCATTATTAAAAATCATTTAGCCCAAACCATCCTCTCCAAAGAGAAAAACCCCAACTCACAACCGCACCCAGTAACATATAACCATACAACTTGATCATAGACCAATTTTAAAACACTTCCCATCCATTCCACAATCAAACAGTCTCTCAACATGATATTTCAACACACCTTCTAAATCAGCCCACATAACATAGCCTTGGCCACAACCCTACTAAAACACATGTCAGAACAAACCCACACATATCATGCCACTTCAGGAACCAAGACAAGGCATATTCAGATTTAACAAGGCATTCCTCACTGAATTTTCAATTGTTAATTCAAATTTTATCACAGAAACAATTTTATCAAGGGGAATCCATATATTTTAGACGAATATACGTGGTTAATATATTTCATGTATTTGTTTAATGACAAGCATACAAACATGAATTCATAAAAATTATGTACACAATCAAGGACCTCCAACAACCACAATTTTCAATATGTATATAACCCATACAATTCACAACATTGATCAAAATATCAATAAAATAGTACCATCTTATGTACATTTCTCCATCCCTTGTTTATTTATTTGAAACTGATTTGATTATCTTTATTGAATTTGGATTAAACTATATTCACAATGACAAATTCGTATACCCACCCCTCATGATACACAATTAAGAGAGATGAATGAAAACCTACCAAGAAGAAGAGAAAATTGTAACTTCTTGGTTGTGCTAAAGTAGGGGGAGTGCATGTAGTAGGGAGAGCCTACTGGGAAAACACAGTTCAAAGGATATAGAAGAATTTCACGACTCCTTAAGGGGGAAGAAAGTATTGTTTCGTCTCATACCAATAGAAAATGAATCGTGCAAGGAAGAGAAGATCTCGACATTAGAAATTTCACATTCTAAATCAACAGTATAAACGGTTTTTAAACTCCATTAAAGCAGTATATCAACCAAACCAAGTGTTTTGACCACTTAGAAGGCTCCCAGACTTTTAGAAAATTAAATATATGATTCATATCCCTTGAAAAATCTTAAAACCCTTTTAAATATGGTATTAAATTCATTTTACATCAAAGAAAATGTTAAAGGTTAAAAACTAGAAAAATAGGAAAATTATGGAAATTCGAAAAACTTTTTGAAATGACTCACTGTTTGATGAGTCACGAGTGTGAGTAATCATTGAGAGTCACCTATGTGAGTCATGGTTTAGAAAGATACTGGTGTGAGTCACCATTGTGATTCACCATCATGAGTCACTATTGCGACTCACCAGTCCTGACTCATTGTTGGATGAGCTACCTTTGCGAGTCACCATCATGACTCACAGTCACAACCTTCCATTAAGGACCTATCGTTGGAGAAATTGAAGAACTATAAATTTTTTAAAAGTGTTGAAATAACTCACGGTGACCTCCCAAAAAACATCAACCACTAGATTTTTACCAAGAATTGGACCGAAGAGGTCTGGGACATTACATCAGATACCTCTCAAACTATTCTCATCCTTGAAAATTTAAAACTAACACAGAAGAAAATAGTGGAGCAGTCCAAACAACCATGCATTGAGATACCTATCAAAACTCTCATCACTCCTCAAGAACTACCTCCAACTGAACACTCCAACCCAAACAATAAAAAAACACACCATGCAAGCATGACAACCATACCTTCCCTAACACACGAATCAAGGAATACCATCCTCCATGTCAAGATATTATCTGCTCTGAGTGGCACTGACTTTCCTGCATGGGTTTAATCACATCAAAATTAATGTGTATTGATTAGGAATCAATTACTCTCCTTTCCACACATTAGTACTTTATCACACATTACAGAACAAGGAACAGTTCATCTCATAACAATCAAAGTTCAAACATTACATCATAAGGCAAGGTAGAACAAGGAAAAAATCAAGACAAATCTGGGTACTGGGCATGCATCTGCATTTCTCATTCCCAAGTACTCTCCTCTAAGACACCATACATCCAAAACATGCAAACCCAAGGAATGGTCTACCCATGTAGCACCTTCTCCCAAATATCTTGGATCTCTACTGAATGCTTCATGTATGTCACATCATCTTCGATATTCAACTCTCCCAAATTAATGTCATGGGAGTCATCATGAATATACTGATAGAGTTAAGAGATGTGAAAGAAATATTGGATCCTCTCCAACTATGGTGGAAGTTCCAATTGGTGTGTCACCTCACCAACACCCCAACACCTCGAATTGTCCGAAGAACCTGGGATAAAGCTTACTCCCTCTGAAAATCCTCTAATTCCCACATAGGGGGAAAACCTTCAAGAACACGTGGTCCCCTACCTTGAACTACAATGTCCTTCTACTATGATCAGAATAAAACTTATACTGGTCTTACGCCACTTTCATCATCTCATGAACAAGATGAACCTTATCGGTCATGCTCTGGACCACGTCCGGTCTAATAAAAGTTGTCTCCCCAACCTCTATCCAGCACAACATAGAATGACATGGTCTCTCATAAAATTCTTCAAATGAATCCATTCTAGTGGAAGAGTGATAGCTGTTATTATAAAAAAACTCCCCCAAGGACTGGTGTCATGCCCATGATCCACCATAGTCTAAGATGCATGTTTGAAACATATCTACCAGCATATGGATAGTCCATTCTATCTTCCCATCTATTTGAGGGTGGAGGGAAGTGATAAGGCATAATTGGGTTCCAAAAGATGATATAATACTATCCATAATCATGTGGTAAAACTTGTATCCTAATCTGAGAAAATGGATCTTATAACTCCATTCAGCTACACCACCTCATCCACATACCAATTTTCCAAGGCATCCACTACGCTCAACTCCTTGATCGCTAATAAGTGAGGTGATTTAGTCATTTGGTCCACTACTACCCAGATATCATCGTATCTTTCCTAATACCTGTGTAACCCTGTGAAGAAATCAATCAAGATGTCATCCCAATTCTACTTGGGTACATCCAATGGCTGAAACAAACCATCAGGAACATGGTGCTCAGCCTTTACCTACTGGTAGCCCAAACATCTTTCCACAAACTCTGCTACTTCCCACTTCATTTCGGGCCACCAAAACTACATCCTCAGGCCACGATACATCTTATAAACTCCTAGTTATACCTCTAAAGGTAATCTATGAAACTCATGGTGGACTTCCTCATGACATTCCATCAAAAAAACAAACTTCGATGGAATAGCATCCAATTTTGACTATACTATGACCATCCCTTTGGAGAATCACCATGGTCAATGTAATAGCGCAACACCTCTGCCTCTGAGTATCCCCACTGAGACTCCTCCACCAGCAACATCAGAGAAGACTTCACTGTTATCTGGAACAAACTGCCTCTACCACCATACACTCAGCCATCTAAGTGAAAGGCTTCCAACTCCTCCATTTCTTTCCAAGCATCTGTAGATTCTCGAAAAACCTCTTCCTGTGAATTCTTTCTCAAATTATCATCCACAACATTCCCCTTTCCTAAGGTATAAGAGATCTCAAAATCAAAGTCCTAAATAAACTTCATCCCCCTCCACTATTATAGATTAAGATCTCTTTATGAGAATATATACCTCAAGCTCTTGTAATCCGTGAAGATCACAAAGTTCTCCCCAATTAATTAATGCCTCCACAGATTCAATGCAAACACAACTACTGCTAGATCCAGATAATGGGTGGCATAGTTACGTTTTTGGGAATGTAAATTCCGAGACCCATAAGTGATCACTGCTTGTTGCTACATCAAGACACATCCCAAGCCTAGAAAGGAATCTTTACAAAACACCTAGAACATCTACCATTCCTCTGGAAACTGAAACACTAGAGAACTGACCAACTTCCCCTTCAAATAGTTGAACACTTTCAAGCACTTCTCTCTCCACACAAAATCTTCGTATTTTATGGTTAGATATGTCAATGGAGATACAACTCAATAGAAATCAGGTACAAACCTCCAGTAATAGCCTGTTATACCAAGAAAACTACAAACCTCTACCACATTATTATATTATTCATAAGAAACAACTAATTCAACCTTAGATGGATCCACTACTACACCTTGATGATACACCACATTCCTGATGAAATGCACCTCTCGTGTCTAGAAATTTCATTTGGACAACCTTCTATAGAGATGGTGTCATTGAAGAACCTGTAGGATAGTTTAGATATGCTTAGCATTCTCTTTCTCTGACATCGAGTAGATCAAGATATCATCAATGAATACAATGATGAACCGGTCTAGGAACTCATGAAATACAGAGTTCATAATCCCCATGAACACAGTTAGTGCATTTGTAACACCGAATAACATGACTACAAACACGATGTTCCTATACCTGCATCTGAAAGTAGTCTTTAGGATACCACCCTCCTTCACCCTCAACTGGTGATATCCAGACCACATGTCGATCTTAGAAAACCAACTTTCCCCTCTCATATGTTCAAAAATATCATCTATCCTTGGAATAGGGTAACTGTTCTTGGGCATCACCTGATTCAACCTCTAGTAGTCTATGGTCCCCCGGGAACCGCTGCCTCTACTACATGAAACTGACCACGCAAAGATCATCTTCCCCTCTTCTAATGAATGCATCTGTGACCACTCCCAAGTCTAGGCCCTTAAGGAACATATTGAGGATGGGATTTATCTGCTCCATCTCCCCTTGGTGGAGCATGAGCCTACTGTCCTTGCTGCTGAAACAGCCTAGCTATAAACTATTGTTGGGGTTGGCACTGAATCTACCCACCTCCACTATACTGATCTCAAATGATGATTGTTCACTGATTATGAAGACGGGCACAAACTTCACAAATAAAACACCTTCATCCCAAATTCATGGAAAAGGTATAGGAATTGCTAGCACCAGAAGGTTGGAAAGGATTCTGCTGAAGTCGACTCCCTGTCAGTAGAAACCTCAAAGGCCCTCATGCCTGAGACCTGATGCTGATAACCATTATCTTAAAAAAAATATTAACTTCCCTCTCATGGTAAACCTACTCATGAGTGCATCCAATCAACCACCTATACCTTCTTCTATACCTCCAAGTATGTCGGCAACGTAAAGGGAGTGAATGCGTACTTCATAGAAGGAAGAAGTGCCTCCTTTAAATTTCACGTGTGAGAATCCTTATCTGAAAAGAGATATGAGAAAAAAATAAGGAGATCCTTGAACTAAATCTACAACTCATATACTGACATACTTTCCTTCTGGAGGGAGAGTAACTTCTGCCTCTTCTCAGCCTTCATGGTTGATGAAAGTAATTCTTCTTGAAACTCCTTATTGAAATTGACTTACAAAGTGCCATCCACCTTCTTCTTACCTAGGTAAAGTGTCCACCACTAACGTGTAACTCTCCATATCTGGCTCACTTATAAAGAAACCCAGTACTATGTTGGAGCCTGGATCAAACAGAAGGTGATCTCAAGCTCTTCAATCCAGCTCTCCTTCTCTATGTTTAAAACACTACCTGCATACTTTACCAAGGCTTTCTGCTAAAAAGAACCTAATGTTCTCTTCCACTAGTCATACTACTCCATCAGATCAACCCTCCTCCAATAAATTGTATCATCCTATAAAGTCTCAAATTACCAATCCACACGCGGATGACGACCGGGTTCCATAGCCGAAAAGGTAAATAAGGAATTCCTAATCTAAGGTAGTATGGAATTTTATTTAAGATTCATTCTAATTTATTATTTTCATCCAATCAATTTTAAACTTCCCAAAACAACCCAATTCAAATAAGAACACAAATCATTATGATGTATATACCTTTATTATTGTCTCTACCTTTCAAATGGTTTAGTTTCACTTGGTTGTTTGGTTGACCTAGAGTCCTTACATCAGATCATGGGGGCCCTAAAATCTCATGTCCTAGTTGATCTTCCCTTGGTTATGTCATGCACCAAGGTTAACTAAAACTATTACCCTACCAACCCATGAAACCCTCACTATTCTTAACTCCAAACTCCATATTATCACTCAACCATCACATGTGATACCATTCTATCATGACCCCATCCCTCCAAATATGCCCCTCCTATGATGGAAATGAATAAAAGGAGATAATGACCCCTGAGTCATGCCTCCTATTGGCCCCGAGGTGTCAACCAACACCAAGGGTATACAATCTCACAAAATGGGAGGAATTTCTATTTTTTAAGAAAAAATATTTGGAGATAATATGGTTCATCCCAAAAAAAATCCAAGTACTATATATTTATAAGAAACCAAAAATCCATCCCACGTGCATGTTTAAAAATAAAAATTTTACAAATATAAGGAAAGTCCAAAGTAAATACCAAAACCAAGGCTAAGTAGTGAAATAGAAATTTTCCCAAAGTCTGAGCTATTAAGGTTAAGCACACTCCACATAGAACTCTTAGAAACCTAAAAATCGTTTTATATTCATAGGGTTTTCATAAAAGTAAACTCAGTAAAAAAACAAAGTCTCTTGTGCATAAGTGAGAGGAGCATACTGTTGCACCCGTGAGAAAATAGCAGAACCAAAAAAACCTAAGCAGGTATACAATCCATCTCAACCTCACCAAGGCACACTCACCAAGTGACATAATTCAACTAAAGTAATATAGTAATCACATCGATTATTTGGGTACCCCTCATCACTTCTCACTAGTTTTTTCACTCTTTCTAAATGGAAAACATCCTCACACTCCCACCTCTTCCAAAAGAACCACATCACAACCCGACCACACACACCTGGACCCCAAAAACTATATCTTGTCTCATCACTTGGGCCCCGAGCCACATCACATCTCTCCCATAGACACCTGGTCCACAACCAAATCATATCCTACCCGCACACACCTAGGCCTAAAAAACCACACCACGTCCCACCCATGGACACCTTATCCACAAACCACGCCACATCCCAAAAAGATATGGGAAGGCACAACACATCCCATCCCAAAGACACCTGGTAAAGAACAAATTATCTCATACCAAATACAATTAGGAAAGCATAACTCTCCCTCACAAACTTGGGCCTCACAAACCAAAACATGTCCAAAGAATCTTGGACTTACACCTCCTGGAAGAGGGAGAAGGGAAGAGCAGGTGGTCAGCCATCCATCCTCCCACAGGGATGTTTCGGAAAGACACCCTCCCCTGTGATGATGGGGGTGTTCAGCACGTAGTGATCAACTAGGGTGGGGTGAGTATGTAAATAATAAAATAAATACATGTATATATAGATATAATACCAAACAGTCATTCCCAACCTATGCATTCTCAAACAAACAACCATCTCACAAAACTGCCAACTTCACTAATACCTCTAAATTTACCACCACACAAGAAGTCACAAACTCAAATCATACCCCCAACCAATTCACTTAACAAATTCTAATTCATTATTAACAATAAATTTATTCATTCCTTAACTACCTAGTAAACTACTGGGAACAACTCACAACAAGCCACATAGAAAAAGTCACACCAAGGAAGAATAACCATGGTAAATTAACCCACTTCATATTCCTCTCCATTTAACACCCATTCATGATATAACATACCAACCCTGAGGTATGCGAAACATTTCTATATGTTATTAATGGAGAATCACCCATGCCGACAATTTCCACCATCATTCCTCATATTCATTCCTCCCAAACTATCCTCCCAATAGAGAAAACCCCCAACTCATAGTCGCACCCAGCAACACATAACCGAAAAACTAGATCATAGCCCTAATGTACAACACTTATCATCCATTCCACAATAAAACAATCTCTCAACCTGATATTCCAACACACCTTCTGAACCAACCCACATAAACAATCCATGCAAATAACCCTAAAACATCACAAGTTTGAAAAAACCCCACACACAAAACACCACCAAATGAACCAAGATATGGCATTTTCAGATTTAACAAGGCATTCCTCACTCAATTTACACTTGTTAATTCAAGAGTTATCATAAAAATAGTTTGATCCTGGCCATCCACTTATTTTTTTCTGAATACACATGGTTAAAATATTCCAGGTATTCATTTAATGAGAAGTATACAAACATGAATTAATAAAAATTCTAGGTGTAACCAAGGACACTTAACGGACACAATTTTCAGTTGGCATATAGCCCATAAAATTCACAAAATTAATCAAAATATCAATAAAATAGTACAATATTATGTCACTTTACCCAACCCTTGTTTTCGATTTGAATCCAATTCGATTATATTTATTGAATTTGGATTCAACTATATTCACAAAGACACATTCATATACCCACCTCTTATGATACACAATTAAGAGTGACGAAGGAAAACCTACCTGGAATAAGAGACAATTGGCACATCCAAGTTGCACTAATTTAGGAGCGTTCATGAAAAAGGAAGAGACTCTAGGAGAAACAAGGTTCAAAGGATATATAAAAATTCCACAAATCCTCAGGGGGGGAGAAAGGTTCGGGGAATCTCACACTAAGAGAAAAAAAATCACCCAAGTAAGAGAATATCTCATCTTTATAAAGTCTAGATCTTAAATAAATGAGAGAAATGGTTTTTAAAATTCATAAAAGTTAGATCTAAACAAACCCACGTGGTTTGAAATGAATCGTTGTTAGATGAGTCACCAATGTGAGTCACCGGTGTGAGTCACTATTGAGAGTCACTAGTGCAATTTAGCGTCGCGTGTCACCATTACGACTCACTGATCTTGACCCACCATAATATGACCTACCATTGTGATTCACCATCGCGACTCACCTCCGTGACCTACCATCAGCAACCTATCATTGGAGGACCTAAAAACTGTAAATTTTTGGAAAGTGTTCAATGTGAACTCCCAAAACACTTCAGCCACCTGATTTTTAAAAAGTAATGGAACAGAGTGGTTTGGGCCATTACACCTAGAAAGGAACTCACTTGTAACATTTTAATGTCAACAATCCAATCTCCTATATACCAAACATCCAGAATAGTATAACGATATCCAAGAAAAAAAATAATTTCCTTTGATACCAATTTTTCATTAATAAAACTAGATAACCTAACTAAATGGTACCTAAATCAGTTCTTAAACAATCCAAAGGGTGTTTCTAATAACTATAGGTTGGCGAAAAATTCTTGGTCATCTAAACAAACAATATGGAATTACTACATCATAATAATAACTCATCAAGATAAAGAAATAGAAATAAAACAATAAAAATTCATTATATCAAACTCTTATTAAGAGAAAAGTAACACAATTATATAGATACAAGTGTCAAAAATAGTAGATCAACTAAAATCATAACATAAAATATTTCTAGATAATGTCAGAATATCTCCATGTAAGAAATGGATCACATGCTCCATTATTCATGACCAACTCTCAAGGTCTTACTAATCTAGAACATCTACCACCTTTAAGAAGTGTCTTTACTTTATCTATACCTAGAAAGAAAATTTCTAAAAATTTATGAAGGAAAAGTTAGGGTGTGAGAAACAAAATCAAATAGGATCTCTCCAATGTATTCCATAAGAAATCTATATCAAGTAAACCAAATGCGATCAATTTTAAATAAAACATGGCATGGAAATATTTCACAATTCATATCAAAACATTATTTATAAAACATTTAAATGGATAATATAAAATATGTACAATAGAAAATTTCCTTCGAAATAGGTATTTATAATCATCTCTATAAACATTGAAATGAATGGTCATTTCTAATAAAACAGGCATGAATAATCATTTCAATCAAACACTGGCATGTATAATCATTTTCAATCATAGAACCATGGTAATAAAACCTTGAGTTAGTTAGTTTTGGTCCTAATTTTATGAAAAAACCTATTAAAATATGGCTCTAGGTGTTCACAAACTCCCTAGATCTCAAGCCCAAGGGTATGAGAAAATCACAAAGAATAAACTCACTACTCTCAAAATAGTTTAGTTTTGTTGTTATCATTAATTCATTACTAGATAGTTGTTTACCTATGGTATATATCCTTATACCTATCTACCCAGAATATCATATGCTTCAATTTAATCAATCATACTTATGGATATCATTTACTTCAATCAATCTCAAATCATTTCAATCAATCATTTCATTCGTCGCCAAGTTCAAGTTTCAGAACATTGCATTTCATTTAAAAAAATATCAAATACATTTTTCAAAAACTCATGCATTTCAAGTAAATATATTTCATTTGACTAATACAATAGTCCCTTTAATTATTCTCAAAATTCATTATAAATTAAGGCTTCAATTTATTCATTTTAATTCAATATCACTTTTTTCATAAATCCAAACTCTTTTAAAATACATTTTGAAAGTAATTTTATCTCACACACCATTCCTTTTCAAAATAATCTATTAGAGAAAAAAAATCATGATTTGGAAATAAATTATAAATCCATTTCAAAATAAGAAAGCATTAACAATTTCAACTAATAAGAATTGCCTTAGTAAATCACTCACCTCAACTAATGATATCACGAACACCAAATAAGGGATCCACAATCAAATGGATAAGAAGGTATAGAATCTCTCAAGAATGGATCCAAAAAATAAAATTATCTAAAAGGAATATCCAATTCATCATTTATATATACATTATAAATATATAGAAACACATGCCTCGATGAATTCTGAATATCTAAAAATGACCGATGAAGAGATACGCAACAAAACACAATTCCATGATGGATCTATAATAAATTAAATTGGATCATTCCAAAAAAAAATATATATATATATATATATATAATCAATTTTCCTAATATATGGTTCTATTCAATAGGATAATGGTATATCTAGAATAAAAATGAATAATTACTTGGTTGTATAAAATTTTAATCAAATTTTAATCTCTGTACATTGGGGTCTTTAAATGGTATCATTGGAATATTTAATTCAAAGTAAATATTCAAGGATAGTCTTTATTAGTATAAAATATAATTTTCACTTTGAAAATTGTTTTTTTGTGTTGTAAAAAAAATATTTTTAGAAAATATATTATTTTACACATTAAATGTATTTTTAAGTCATGTGAAACATTTTATAATTTATTAATTCATTTTTATATCATAATTTTTCCATTAAAATTTTATATGTAAAATCTATATTTTTTTATTCACTTAATATTCAACTATTTTAAAAAAATATCAATAAATCACTATAAGATAATTTAGATATAGTGATTAAAAAAAGATAATTTATAATCCTAAATAAATTTATAAATTAGATAATTCTAATATTTAAATTTTCAATAAAAAATAAATATTTTACTAGATAACTTAAAGAATACCTTATTAAAACTTAATATTTATACATAATTTAAGTTACATAAGTTAGGAAATAATTTAATGGTATTATAATATATATATATACTTATTTTATTCATGGTTAATATTTCTTATTAAACATTTTATTATTCTTATGGGAAAATTATAATTCTAATAATTTGGTAAGAACTCAAATTTTTTGTTATTATTCCATTGATCATATAGGTTGAGACGAAGAGGTCGTGTATTATTATTTAAGGTGAAGAATCTAGTAAAAAGAAAATGGTTTTCTCTATGTTACTGGATTTTTTTTCAACACTTGTGAAGTTACTATAGGTTTCATGGTATTTGAAGCTACCATGAATAAAATCATTCGATGAAAATTGAAGTGCTCTTTTAGTGATTAAATATCATGATAAAAAAAATTATGATTCCTATAAAGTGTTCTTGAAATAAGTGTAAAATAAGGAATAAGAAATATATATGAAGAATGTGATGTTTGAGAAGTCCAATGTATGTATGAAGTAGAGAAGAATGGTCACATAGATGATTCACATATACCAATTATCACATAGATGATTCATCCAAACAACCGAATTCACATAAAAAAATTTCCCTATAGATGATTCATATATATAAATTCTGATACTTATCTAAATGATCCACAAAACCATTTTTAGCAACATAGATTATTGATTCATGTAACCAAATACTTAACATAGGATATTTAAGCTACATAATAAATGCAACATAGCCAAGATTAAAGGTGGTTTTCCTTGATTTTGAAGAGTTACAAGATTAAATATGGTGCATTTGCATCTTTTTATCATGCATCAATCAATACCTACATGTTTTTTTAATATAAAATAAACATAGCTTTAAATAAGAATGAAAAGGTTGTGTTATTTCTGTATGAGCCGCTACAGTTAGAATGATTTGTGGAAGTCATTTCCTATGAAAGTTATTATGATGATGAGATCTGATGTTTTTGTGAGTTTGAATTCAAATACTTTTATATATTATAATATATATTTTAATTAATAATAAATATAAAAGATCAATTTTTATGCTCATAAAATTATCATTCGTTTTTTTATATCTGTAATGAGTGGATGGAAAAATATGATGTTGAAGAGGTGTTGTTGAAGAAACAATGGTTGTGTATAGTGTTGTGCATGAAAATTAAAGTTACATATTTCTTAATAAAGAATATAATAATGATAATATGATCTCATCACACTAGAAAACTGGATTATTTCCCATAGGAGGAATACATATATATGGATTCTTTATCATTTAAAAATTTTATGAGTATGGGACTCACATGATCTGAGGGATACACAAAAAATTTGTGAGACTTTTTAAGTGAGTTATAAGGATTTTACCTAGTCATTGTGGATTAAAAAAATTATTGGATCATGTGATCATGGTTTTACAAGATCATTCTAACGACTAGCTACTCACATTGAGTAGTGAACCTTGTAAATTGATTGTGTTATCTCTATGGGTGATAATGTTTCTCTTAACATATAAATGCACTCTAACCATTGATGAAGGGTTTTAAAAATATATATATATAATATTATTGAAATACTTATTCACCCCCCCCCCCCCTGTAATGGCCCGGACCTCTCTGGTCCATTACTTTGTGAATTTTTGGTGTTGGAGGTGTTCCGGGAGGTCAAGGGGACTTATCCCCAACACTTGGCCAATTTTCCAGTTCTGTGAACAGTGTTTCCAGTTTTATGAACAGTAACAGATCGGTCTCACAGATCGGTCTGACAGATCGATCTCATAGATCGATCTCACAGATCGGTCTGACAGATCGGTCTCACAGATCGATCTGACAGATCGGTCTCACAGATCGGTCTGACAGATCAGTCTCACAGATCGGTCTCAGAGATCGGTCTCACAGATCGGTCTCATAGATTGGTCTCACAGATCGGTCTCACAGATCGGTCTCACAGATCGGTCTGACAGATCGGTCTCACATATTGGTCTCACAGATCTGTCTGACAGATCGGTCTGACAGATCGGTCTCACAGATCGGTCTGACAGATCAGTCTCACAGATCGGTCTGACAGATCTATTTCACAGATCGGTCTAACAGATCAGTCTGACAGATCAGTCTCACAGATCGGTCTGACAGATCGGTTTCACAGATCAGACTGACAGATCGGTCTGACAGATCGGTCTCACAGATCGGTCTGACAGATCGATCTAACAGATCGGTCTGACAGATCGGTTACATAGATCAGCCTGACAGATCGGTCTGATAGATCAGACTAACAGATCGGTCTGACAGATCGGTTTCACAGATCAGTTTCATGTACAGTAACAGTGGGTGAACAGTGATTCCAGATTCCTACAATTTTTCCCCTATTGACATTTCCTTTGACATAAAATACATTTAAAGATTTATTTCAAGGGCTCTTAAGTCCGTTTCAAAGGCCATAAATCCTATATTAATTATTCTTAAGGTCAGGATGTATTTACTTGGTCAAACCGTGTGGGTTAATGCGATCCGTTTTTAATGGAAAATTAACCAGATCTTAGACCGTCTCCCCCCCTTAAATCTTAAAAAGGGACGAGATATCATTCTCCCTTGTTCTTTCCCTTTGTTCTCAGCTAAGAGATGCTAAAACCTTTCAATAATTCCCATAGGAGTTGCACAATCAATCTTTACTCCTAGGATTGGTTCTGCTCTGTTTTGGATGCAATCGAATTGTGTTAGTCAATCTTCCCAATAAGGTATGTTTTATCATCATTCCTTTGGGGATCATCTTCTCTTTTTTCTCCCTTCCATATTATACCATGTAATTTCTAAGATTCTAATGGGTTTTTGTTGGGGTTGGTTGGTACTGTCGTACCGTGGAATCTCCAGTGGATGCATTTGTCGTGAGAGGAGGATTGTGACCCGTTGTGTGGATAAAGGACGTCAAGAACTCTTCCAGGTAGGGGATTCATGGTTTCTCTAATTGTATATGTGAAATCGTAGAATTAGCATGATTTAGTCCTTTGGATCACAATGAAATTGAACTAATTAAATACTTGAACTGGATTAAAATAATTGGTTGATCGCATGTTGTTTCTTTATACCGTGATAACGGTTTGCCTCATGTTTTCTAGATAGAGTGATATCTATCATTTCTTTGATTTTTTTTTCGTTCATGATAGAAATTGATAATGAACGTAAAGCCAGAATTAATTGTTAATTAATTTTCTAAAGATAAAGAGGCATGTAAATTAATCTAGTTATTGTCGTTGTTGTAGTTGTTCTAATTAGAGGATAATCAAATTAGAGAAGTAAGAATGGTTATTTAATTGTGATATCTTACTGATTAGGTATCCCGTAATTGGAAACTATGAATAACAAATATGCTAATTCAATATGGATTAAAGAACAAATTATGTGGGAATTTCTAAAAGGGTTCTGAGTTACCCTCTTATTTGTTAAAGGGTCAAGATCCCCTAGTTGTGACTGTTGTTTTCATGCTTCTTGTGTTGTGATGTGAACCTGGATGGCTGTTGTGATATGTGGAGGCATGGAGGTCTTGTGGTTGGGGCAGCAGATGACGCCTAGAGTGGCGAGTGCATCAGTTTATGCATGTGGGTGCCGGGGAGGACACCAGGGGTGATGGAATGGGATGGATGTGGTTGCTGGATGCTTGTGGTTTTCATTGAATGTTAATCTGTTTTGCTTTTCCCCACTTCTAAAGGTAGCTGGTCTTTCTACCCTTCTTCCAAAGGAGGTGAAGACGCGCGGGGTATGCCACGTGCTTTCCGTGTTTAGCCTCTCGAGGGAGAATGGGTCTATGCTCTTTCTATAGGTGGAAAAGACTCGACGGGTAGTATATCTACTCACCGTGTTGATCCTCCTTTGTGTTTAGAAGCATAGGATGCTTTTCTAGAATGCCTGGGAATATGGAAAAGTAATTCTGTAATGAATGTTCGATTAAATGGTGAAAATCTACGGGGATGGAGATACTAGAATTTAAAGGTGATGTGAATTTTAAAAGGAGCAGTTGATTTTGAATGTGATGCCAATTCAGTTTAATGTAGAATTTCTCATGCTTAATTAATGTTTAAAGAATTAATTAATGTACAGTGGAACTGATAAAATGAGAACGGAGTAATCTAATAAAGCTCTTCAAATGTTTGTGTGATTATAGGATACCTAGTCTTAGAAGTAGCAGCCTGGAGTCTGAGAGATGTTATCTACAGTTGTATCTAAGACTAGGTAATGCCTATAGTGTGAATGTGAGTTATATATATATTCTGTACTTTTTTTGTTTCTATACACTACTCCACCCTGTCAGTAAGGGAAACTGACACCCCGGGGATTCTGAGCCCTAGGGGGTGTTTTCCCCAACATTCTGATGGGAGGTTGAATGGCTGACTACCCCCTTTGACCCCGCTCTCTTCTCGTGGTAGATCTTTGTGCTGGTAGGCACACTGGTTAGTTTTACCCATATATGTGTGTAAAGGGCTGTAATGGATTATGGTTATTTCACACACATATATTCTAGATATAGTATCCTATGGACTACTATAGGTGTAATGTGTATAGGTTGTGATGGCTTGAGGATCCCTATTCAGTGTATGGGCTATAATGGCTTGAGGTATAATACCTGATGTATGATAGACGTTATGCGGGCTGTGGTGGCTCCCGGAACTTACCCGGTTGTTTTTGGTTGTGAGGATGGTGTGGTGCTTCGCCCAGGTGTCTGCGGGCAAGCCTTCGTGGTGCACGAGGTGCAGATTGTGGAGCTTAGCCCAGGTGTCTGAAGGTAAGCCTTTGGAGAGAGATGCACAGGACGTATGTCATTGGGGCAAAGCGGCAAACCAGTGGGGAATTAGTAGCAAGGTACCCTTGATAATCTTTACTATATGCTATATTCTTGTATTCGTTACTTGGTGAGAGTATCCATGGTGAGGTTGGGAACTTAGTATACCTGTTTAGGTGACGAGTTACTTTCACTTGTTGTTCACTAGGATTTAGCATGCTTTCTTTACTGTTGCACGAGAGTCTTGGGGAGGATCCTACTAAGTATACTATTATACTCACCCTATGTATATATAAACTGTTTTTCAGGTCACTTGGAGAAGGTTGGAGATCAAGCTGGTTACTACTAGCTTGTGGTTGGAGGAGGATATGTTCGGGCTTGTGGTCACTGCCGTTTTACTTTCTTTTGGGTACTTTTAGTTTCCCCTTTCAGTTGTAGTACTTTTGCATGACATTTCATATATGTACTTGGATTTATTTTATTTTTTTTAGTTCTGAGTTGGAATTGATTGGAGTCTATTCTATCTCTCTCTTCTTCATGTGTTCTCTTAGAGGGTAATGCCTCCCATTTTTATGTTTATTATACCCTCAGTGCTAGTTGCTAACCCGGGGCCTACTGGAGGCGGGACTCGGGGGTCATTATCTCTCTTCTCAGATTGTCGGCCTAGGAGGGGTACACTTTGTGGGTAGGGGGTCGTGAAAGAGTGGTATCAGAGGTCTGGTTGAGGGATAGAATGGATTTTGGAGTTAGGCACAGGTGAGGATGCATGGGATGGTAGGGCAATGGTGTCATTCATGTTTAGCAAGTGGGGTAAACACTGGAGACCGGCAGAGACATAGGCGTTTAGGGCCCCCTATGATCTGTTGCATGGACCTTTAAGTTTATGATGGCTACTAAACAAAGTGATACTGGTTGCAGGGTAGAGACCTAGGAAAGGATCATGCATCATTATTCTTTGCGCCTGTGTTTGAATGGGTAGACCTTGGGATAGGTAACCTAAAATTAATAAAACAAAAAAATTAATTAATTAATGTTGAGTCTTCCATATTCCAAGCATAGGAGCCCTAACGGTTGTTATTTTACAGGTATGGCTCCAGGTCGACGTCCTCATCAGGTTTGCACAGAAGATACCCAGCAAGCTGTTCCAGCAGATCGCCGCCGGGTAGAGGTTAACAATGATGACACTTGGAGGAAGACACTCCGAGAGTTTCAGCGCTAGAGTCTACAAAAGTACGAGGGCTCTGTTTCAGATGTAGTCACAGAAGACTGGTTGGAGGAGGTCGAGATAGGATTCAGTTTGATTCATGCTCGGAAGGAACACTGGGTGTCCTTGGTTGTGATGATGCTGCGTGGAGCAGTAAGGCAGTGGTGGTTCTTATTCCTCGGGGATCGTGAGGAGACATCGATCTCATGGGAGGAGTTTCGGGATAGGTTTAGAGTCGAGTTTATTTCTTCGACTGCGAAGGCGTCCAGTCGCCAAGATCTTCTTACCCTTCGACAAGGGAGCTCCAGTGTTCGAGAGTTTGGAATCCGTTTCAGGAACCTTTTACGATATGCTTCAGACTTGTTACCAGATGAGGAGGTCAGGGAAAGGAATTTCGAGGAGGCTTTGCGTCCAGAGATCCAGCGCCAGGTCACCCCATTTATGATAAAGACATATCTTGAGGTGCTGGCGAGGGCATAGGTTGTTGAGAGGACTTTGGCTAAGACCGGATCGTCACGAGAGGGGAATCATCATGATTCTTCACGAAGAAAAGTTGTGGTCCGGGGATCCCGGATTTCATGGAAGAAGAGTTTTTGTTCACCTGGGGGTAGGTTCCAGCCCTTCCCATCTCATTTCTCCAGAGGAAGAAACTCTCAGGCCTATGCCAAGGGATCATGCGCTTGTTTTTTTTTTGTGGTGGTCGTGGTCATCAGAAGCGGGAGTGCCCGACTTTTCAGAGCAGTCATCGTGCACTGGGCGCTCCGGTCTAGGTTCCTCCGTAGAGGCAGTTCCAGCCGAGGCAGCAGCAGCAGGTTGCATTATCTTTAGATCACCATAGGGTAGATGGAGCAGGCAGAGGACAGCCCCATGACACTCCCTTTCCTCAGATATCAGAGCGCGGCCGTGGTGGTGGTCGTCATCAGGGTCAGAGAGGTCGTGGAGGAGGTCGTGGTCAGCTTCATGCTCTAGCGTTGTCAGCCCCAGGCGAGCCAGATGTCGTTTGAGGTACCCTTTGCTTGTTTTCTACATTGGTGTATGCCTTGTTTGATTCTGGAGAAACACACTCCTTCATATCACCTACCCTTGTCCATGCTTTGGGACTTGAGGTAGAGAGGCTTCCAGTGCCCTTGGCGTTGACTACGCCAGTTGGAGGTCGAGCCAACTTGTTTGAAGTATGTAGAGACTGTGAGCTAGTGTTGGGGAAACACCGCTCTTGGGGATATTTCCAATGTTTACGAATACAACCATATGATTTCATACTCGGCATGGATTGGTTGTATTCGGTGCAGGATATTGTGTATTTCTACAGGAAGAAGGTCGTTTTCTTTGATGCAGATGGATAGAAAGTGGTGTTTGTTGGTGAGAGAGATCCTCTGATGAGATATAGACAAGTTATATCCTTATCATCCATGATGGCTGGGATGATGCTGAGTTATTCAGAGGTTCAACAGTTGGCGTTTCCTAGGGTCGTAGAGGAGTACCCTGACGTCTGTCCAGAAGAGGTTGTATCCTTACCCCCTCGACGAGAGATCGAGTTTGGGATCGAGCTACAGCCAGGAGCGTCTCCTATCTCTATATCTCCATATAGGATGGCCCCTTCTGAGTTACGAGAGATACGTATTCAGCTTGATGGTCTGTTGCAGTGCGGTTTTGTTCAGCCAAGTGTGTCACCATGGGGAGCGCCAGTTTTTTTTGTGAAAAAGGCTGACGGCAGTTTTCAGTTGTGTGCCGATTATCGTTGATTAAAAAAAGTGACAATAAAGAACCGCTATCCTCTTCCACGGATTGATGAACTATTCGATCAACTGAAGGGTGCAAGTTGGTTCTCAAAGATTGACTTGCGGTCAGGATATCATCATATGCGTGTAAAGGATGAGGATATCCCGAAGACTGCCTTCCATTGTCGTCATGGGCATTATGAGTTTGTTGTAATGCCATTCGTCATGACGAATTCTCCAGCTATTTTCATGGGGTTGATAAATGCTAGGTTCTGTGAATTCATGGACAAGTTTGTTTTAGTTTTCATCGACGGCATAGTTGTGTACTCCACATCTGAAGAAAAGCATAAAGAGCATCTACAAGTTGTTTCGGGAGTTCTTCGCCAACCTCAATTGTTTGGGAAGTTGTCCAAGTGTGAGTTTTGGGCTCGAGAAGTTTGTTTCTTGGGTCATGTTGTGTCCCAACAGGGATCAGTTGTGGATCCATCGAAGATAGAAGCAGTGGTGTCTTGGGAAGCCCCCAAGACCGTGTCAGAGGTGCGAAGTTTCCTTGGTCTTGCAGGCTATTATTGGAGGTTTGTAACCAATTTCTCCCGAGTTGAGACTCCTATGACCGTTTTGACCAGGAAGGATCAAGTGTTCATATGGAATGATCAGTGTCAAGAAGCTTTCGAGTATCTAAAGGAGAAGTTGGTAAGTGCTCCAGTCCTTTGTCTTCCAGCGAAGGGAGCCCAGTTTGATGTTTTCTGTGATGCTTCACATCTGGGGCTAGGCTGTGTTCTCATGCAGCAAAGGTCAGTTGTTTCTTATGGGTCTCGTTAGTTGCGTCCCCATGAATGCAACTATTCCACCCATGATCTTGAGTTGTAATCCGTGGTGTTTTCCTTGATGTTGTGGAGACATTACCTCATTGTTGAGCACTTTGTGGTTTTCACCGATCATAAGAGTTTGAGGTATGTTTTCTCCCAACTTGACTTGAACTTGCGGTAGCGTCGGTGGATGGAGTTCTTGCAAGAATACGACTTTGAAATATCATATACACCTGGAAAAGGGAATGTTGTAGCTGATGCAATAAGGCGAAAGTCACGTAATGATGTTGTGCGTGAATCTGGTGATTCCTAGAGAGTGATGGAAGAGCTATCAGCTTTTCATCTTGATATGGGAGAAGTTGGGGGGTAGAGTTTGTCTTTTCCAGATGACGGTGCAGTCATCCCTGATGCATAAGGTGGAAGAGTCTCAGTTGGGTGATCTAGAGGTGGAAGTCTATAGAGACAGAGTTGTTTGTGGTGAGGCCCCTGATGGTTGGTCGGAGGATGAACAACACCGAGTGATGTATCATGGAAGGATTTTTTTTCCCTTGGCGATGCGTGAGACGGTTCTCCGAGAGTTCCATAGTTCACCCTTGGCAGGACATCCTGGTGTGACGAAGATGTACTGATCCTTGAGGAGTCAGTTTTGGTGGCCTGGGCTGAAACGTATGGTTGCAAAGTGTGTGTCTCGATGTTTAGTCTGCCAGAAGGTGATGGCCGAACACCGTGTTCCTGGTGGTCTTCTCCAGCAATTAGAGATTCCTCAGTGGAAGTGGGAGGACATCTCAATGGACTTTGTTAGAGGTTTAACTATAGCTCTGGGAGGACATGATGCTATATGGGTGGTAGTGGATCGTTTAAAAAAATCAGCCCACTTCATAGCGATCAAGGAGTCGAGCTCCGTGGAGGTTTTGTCGAGGCAGTATCTAGAGGAGGTGGTAAGACTTCATGGAGTACCTAGGATGATCATTTCTGATCGAGATTCTTGTTTTACCTCCAGGGTGTGGAGAGGTCTCCAGCATGCTTTTGGCTCTCAACTGTGCCTTAGCACTACTTTTCATCCTCAAATGGATGGTCAGAAAGAGCGAACCATCCAGACTCTTGAAGACATGTTGCGCTCTTGTGTTCTTGATTTTGGAGGTTCATGGATGAAGCACTTACCCTTGGTAGAGTTTTCTTACAATAATAGTTTTCACTCTACCATCGGTATGGCGCCGTTTGAATCCTTGTATGGTCGGCCATGCCGTTCTCTGTTGTGTTGGACTGGGGTCAGAGTGTCAGCAATTCTCAGACCAGAACTAGTGCATAATACAACAGAGATGGTTTAGGTGATTCATGAGAGGATGAAGACAGCACAAGATCATTAGAAATCATATGTTGATCAAATAAGGAGACCCTTATAGTTTAATGTTGGGGATCATGTGTTTCTGAAGGTGACTCCCCGTCATGGGCAGCGAAGGTTTGGTCATGGAAATAAGCTTTCTCCCGGGTTATTTGGGCCTTTCGAGGTGTTAGCTCGTGTTGGAGCTCTGGCATATCAAGTAGCACTTCCTCCTCAGATGAGTCGGATACATGATGTTTTCCATGTATCACAGCTGAGTCGTTATCTTCATGATAAATCTCATGTTATCTATTGGGGAGAGATCGATATTGATGATGATGCAACCTTCGAGGAGCGACCTGTGGAGATCCAAGACTGCAAGGAGAAGGTGTTGTGTGGGCGTTCTATCCCCTTAGTTAGTGTCTTCTGGCAACACGGTGGCATGGAGGAGATTACATGGGAGCGGGAGTCACAGATACGTGCTCAATACCCATAGTTGTTTAAAGCTTAACTCCTTTCATGTAATGATGTTTTCTTTGTGGTTGGACCTATCATGTTTTATTTATGTAATTTTCATGTGATGTTATGTTTCAATGGTATGGATTGTTTGTTCCCTTGCTATTGGATGTCGTGGTTTTGTCCTAGCTTTAGAATAACTCAGGGTGGTTTTCCCCTGAGAGGTATCTTACGGTGCGGTTGTTCGGACCCCTCTTTTCCTCAGGATGGTTTTAAATTCTCAAGGACGAGAATGCTTTGAGAGGTATCTGATGTAATGGACCGGAACTCTCTGGTCCATTACTTCATGAATTTTTTGTGTTGGAGGTGTTCTAGGAGGTCAAGGGGACTTATCCCCAACACTTTGCCAATTTTCCAGTTCTGTGAACAGTGTTTCCAGTTTTATGAATAGTAACAGATCGGTCTCATAGATCGGTCTGACAGATCGGTCTCACAGATCGGTCTCACAGATCGGTCTGACAGATCGGTCTCAGAGATCGGTCTGACAGATCAGTCTCACAGATCGGTCTGACAGATCGGTCTCACAGATCGGTCTCAAAGATCGGTCTCACAGATCAGTCTCACAGATCGGTCTCACAGATCGGTCTGACAGATCGGCCTCACAGATCGGTCTCACAGATCGGTCTGACAGATCGGTCTGACAGATCGGTCTCACAGATCGGTCTGACAGATTGGTCTGATAGATCGGTCTCACAGATTGGTCTGACAGATCGGTCTCATAGATCGGTCTGACAGATTGGTGTCACAGATCGGTCTGACAGATCGGTCTGACAGATCGGTCTCACAGATCGGACTGACAGATCGGTCTCACAGATCGGTCTGACAGATCGGTTTCATAGATCGGACTGACAGATCGGTCTGACAGATTGGTTTCACATATCGGTCTGACAGATCGGTCTCACAGATCGTTCTGACAGATCGGTCTCACAGATCGGTCTGACAGATCGGTTTCACAGATCGGACTGACAGATTGTTCTGACAGATCGGTTTCACAGATCGGTCTGACAGATCGGTTTCACAGATCGGTCTGACAGATTGGTTTTATAGATCGGTCTGACAGATCGGTTTCACATATCGGTTTCATGTACAGTAACAGTGGGTGAACAGTGTTTCCATATTCCTATAGTTTTTCCCCTATTGACGTTTCCTTTGAGGTAAAATACATTTAAAGCCTTATTTTAAGGGTTCTTAAGGCCGTTTCAAAGGCCATAAATCCTATATTAATTATTCCTAAGGCCGGGATATATTTACTTGGTCAAACTGCATGGGTTAATGCGATCCATTTTTAATGGAGAATTAACCGGATCTTAGATCGTCGCCCCCCCTTAAATCTTAAAAAGGGACAAGATATCATTCTCCCTTGTTCTTTCTATTTGTTCTCAGCTAAGAGACTCTAGAACCTTTCAATCATTCCCGTAGGAGTTGCACAATCAATCTTTACTCCTAGGATTGGTTCTGCTCTGTTTTGGATTCAACCGAACTGTGTCAGTCAATATTCCCAATAAGGTATGTTTTATCGTCGTTTCATTTGGGGATCATCTTCTCTTTTTTCTCCCTTCCATATTATACCATGTAATTTCCAAGATTCTAATGGGTTTTTCTTGGGGTTGGTTGGTACTATCGTACCGTGGTATCCTCCGGTGGATGCAGTTGTCGTGAGAGGAGGATTGTGACCCGTTGTGTGGACAAAGGACGTCAAGAACTCTTCCAGGTAGGGGATTCATGGTTTCTCTAATTGTATATGTGCAATCGTAGAATTGGCATGATTTAGTCCTTCGGATCACAATGAAATTGACCTAATTAAATACTTGAACCGGATTAAAATAATTGGTTGATCGCATGTTGTTTCTTTATACCGTGATAACGGTTTGCCTCATGTTTTCTAGATAGAGTGATATCTATGATTTATTTGATTTGTTGTTCGTTCATGATAGAAATTGATAATGAACGTAAAGTCGTAATTAATTGTTAATTAATTGGATAAAGATAAAGAGTCATGTAAATTAATCTGGTTATTGTTGTTTTTGTAGTTGTTCTAATTAGAGGATAATCAAAGTAGGGAAGTAAGCATGGTTATTTAATTGTGATATCTTACTGATTAGGTATCCCGTAATTGGAACCTACGAATAAAAAAACTACTAATTCAATATGGATTAAAGAACAGATTATGTGGGAATTTCTAAAAGGGTTATGAGTTACCCTATTGTTTGTTAAAGGGTCAAGAGCCCCTGGTTGTGACCATTGTTTTCATGCTGCTTGTGTTGTGATGTGAGCCTGGATGGCTGTTGTGATATGTGGAAGCATGGATGCCTTGTGGTTGGGGCAGAAGATGATGCTTAGAGTGGAGAGATGCATCAGTTTATGAATGTGGGTGTCGGGGAGGACACCAGGGGTGATGTAATGGGATGGATGTCGTTACTGTATGCTTGTGGTTTTCTTTGAATGTTAATCTGCTTTGCTTTTCCCCACTGCTCAAGGCAGATGGTCTTGCTACCCTTCTTCCGAAGGAGGTGAAGACGTGCGGGGTATGCCATGTGCTTTCCGTGTTTAGCCTCTCGAGGGAGAATGGGTCTACGCTCTTTCTATAGGCGGCAAAGACTTGACGGGTAGTATATCTACTCACCGTGTTGATCCTCCTTTGTGTTTAGAATCATATGATGCTTTTCTAGAATTCCTGGGAATATGGAAAAGTAATTCTGTAATGAATTTTTGATTAAATGGTGAAAATCTACGGGGTTGGAGATACTAGAATTTAAAGGTGATGTGAATCTTAAAAGGAGCAGTTGATTTTGAATGTGATGCCAATTCAGTTTAATGTGGAATTGTTCATGCTTAATTAATGTTTAAAGAATTAATTAATATATAGTGGAACTGATAAAATGAGAATGGAGTAATCTAATAAATCTCTTTAAATGTTTGTGTGCTTATAGGATACCTAGTCTTAGAAGTAGTAGCCTGGTGAGAGACGTTAGTTGTAGTTGTATCTAAGACTAGGTAATGCCCATAGTGTGAATGTGAGTTATATATATATTCTATACTTTTTGTGTTTCTTTACGCTACTCCACCCTGTCGGTAAGGGCAACTGAAACCCTGGGGATTCTGAGCCCTGGGGGTGTTTTTTCCAACATTCTGATTGGAGGTTGAAAGGCTGAGTACCCCCTTTGACCCCGCTCGCTTCTCGTGGTAGATCTTTGTGCTGGTAGGAACACTGGTTAGTTTTACCCATATATGTGTGTAGAGGGTTGTAATGGATTTTGGTTATGTCACACACATATATTCTGGATATAGTATCCTATGGAATACTATAGGTGTAACGTGTATAGGTTGTGATGGCTTGAGGATCCATATTCAGTGTATAGGCTATAATGGCTTGAGGTATAATACCTGATGTATGATACACGTTATGAGGGCTGTGGTGGCTCCCGGAACTTACCCGGTTGTTTTTGGTTGTGAGGATGGTGTGGTGCTTCACCCAGGTGTCTGTGGGCAAGCCTTTGTGGTGCACGAGGTGCAGATTGTGGAGCTTAGCCTAGGTGTCTGCGAGCAAGCCTTTGGAGAGAGATGCACATGACGTATGTCATTGGGGAAAAGAAGCAAACCAGTGGGGAAGTAGTAGAGGGGTACCCTTGATAATCATTACTATATGCTATATTCTGGTATTCGTTACTTAGTGAGAGTAGCCATGGTGAGGTTGGGAACTTAGTATACCTGTTTAGGTGACGAGTTAGTTTCACTTGTTGTTTACTAGGCTTTAGCATGCTTTCTTTACTGTTGCACGAGAGTCTTGGGGAGGATCCTACTGAGTATACTGTTATACTCACCCTATGTATATATAAGCTGTTTTTCAGGTCACTTGGAGCAAGTTGGAGATCAAGCTGGTTACGACTAGCTTGTGGTTGGAGGAGGAGCTTTTCGGGCTTGTGGTCACTGCCGTTTTACTTTCTTTTGGGTACTTTTAGTTTCCCCTTTCAGTTGTAGTACTTTTTCATGACATTTCATATATGTACTTGGATTTCTTTTATTCTTTTTAGTTCTGAGTTGGAGTTAATTGGAGTCTATTCTATCTCTCTCTTATGCATGTGTTCTCTTAGACGTTAATGCCTCCCATTTGTATGTTTATTATACCCTCGGTGCTAGTCGCCAACCCGGGGCCTACTAGAGGCGAGACTCGGGGGTCATTATCTCTCTTCTCACATTGTTGGCCCAGGAGGGGTACACTTTGTGGGGAGGGGGTCGTGACACCCCCCCCCCACCCACCCCCACCCATAGTGATTCATTGATGTTGTATTCCCTTAAGGGGTATTAGAGAGAGGTCTCCTTTATTCAAGTTATTTGTAAAGGATATTTTTTATGATATTTTTAGTATTTTTATAATATCCTTAATGGATAATTTAAATATAATTAATATAAATGGGTTCCTCTATTTTATGGGAATCATTTTTATATATGTAAGGAAAATATTTTTCCTTATCTTATGTCTATCAGTTATGATGTTCTATAAGTAACAACTAAAGGATTTTTTCCCTATACAGAAGGTGCTTCCATTATAGTATAAAATGATAGGAATTTTTAAAATGGTTTTTATGATAAGAATTCCATTTTATCTTCCCTTTTAAAAGGTAAATTTCTGAAAGTTAAAGGGATAAAAATATAAAATATATCTTGGATAAGGTCCAAAATATCTATGAATTAAAGACTAAGGTAAAGTGAGGTAAGTTTTAGTTTTAGAGAATCAAAAATAAAGATCTTCAAATTATTTATGATTAGATTGTTGGTAGTTTCTTTATAAAATTATATGAAGTTATGAGTACAATCAAAATCTATAGTGAGAAGTTGTAAGATTTTTTGGTTGCTTAAAACATTTTATGAATCTAATGAGATAAATTTAATTTTAAAGACTTTTTTTAGAATAAAAATATCCAAATTATATTCCACTTTGTTATCTATATATTATTATAATTTAAAATTAAATATAGAAAGATTATGTTGTTAAGGATAAGGGAAACTCTAAAAAATAAATTACATTTAAAGACTCCAAATTTGATAATGGAAAGAAGATTGATTGTGAGGATAATGAATTTATCTCTTTAAAATTAAACTCTGGTATGGATGTAAAATTATATAAAATTATTTTCTTTATATAATGAAATGTTAAAAGTAGTAAAGGAAATTTTAAAATAAATATACCACTTAAATGATTTAACTTTTGGGTTGTTATACATTTTTTTGAAAATTTTCCTAAACTGAAAGGAGATTAAAGTTTCAAAAGATCCTTAAATAATAATTAATCAATACCAAAATTATTTTCTAAAATAAGGAAAATAATTTATCTATTAATATAATGAGAAATATTTTATCTAAGTATGAGGAAATTAAAATTATTAGTGAGGAAAGTGAATAGGTTGATACTGAAATCAATTTTGGTGAAAATATTTCTATTACTAAATTTAATGATGAAGAATTAACAAACGATGAAATTAGTAACTCTAGATTTAAATATGGATAAAATTAAATGGATTTTATTCTAAAGAGATAATTTAGAGAATTTCATTCAGAAATTTTAAAAAAATGATGAAATTAGTAACTTTTGATTTGAATATGAAGAAACTAAAATGGATTTTATAAAAAAGAGAGAATTGAGATAATTTATTTCAAAAATTTAAAATATTAAAAAGTAAAACAAAAGTTTAATGAAATATTATTAGTCAACTAATAGTATAGGAAAACCCATAAAGAAGAAAAATCTTAGTTGTTTATTATATTGATAATTTGGAAAGACTTATTGGTACTGATGAGACCTTAGGAGTCAAAATGAAAGAGGAGATTAAAGAATTTGAAAAGAAATATGATCATATTCAACTAAAAATTTTAAAAGTATATGAGTAATTGAACCTTTCTAGATTTATATTTCAAAATTATATTGAAGAATTTGGAGAATGGTCAAATAACAAATAATTGTGAGAAGATCAGTAAAATTTAACTTCTTAGGATGATATTTATATAGAAAAGATTGGTAAGATTTTTTAAAATAATATTAAGTCAAAGGATCTTGGTTTTTAGACATAAAAAATTTATTTGAAAAAATAAATTTAGGATTGTTGATCAAAATAAAAGATAACTTTAGTGACATTATTCTAGACATCAGGTTGTCTTAAAAGGTAGGTATGTCATTTATGGTTATTGATGGTGTTGTGGAGGATTAATGCATACATCAAGGATTTTTTTTAGTTTAATTACAACCATAATTATGATTCTAGAAGACTTGAGAGACAAAATTTGAGTGGGAATCAGCCCACTCTAAGAAGACAGATTCCTAAACAATTTGGAATGTCTATTTTGAAGTCTAAAAATATATTTTAGTTGTTAGAATAAGTGTATGAAATATTTTATCTATTATTTTATCTTTCAAAATAATGTCTCATTATTCTTCTAGATCAATATTAAAAAACCTAAAAAAGGGTAAAGAAAAGGAAGTTGTTATATAATTTTCTCTTAAAGCCTTAAAGGAGTAATTTCCATTGATATTGAAAAATGGTTGTTCTTAATATATGATGAGGATAATGAAGTTATTGAATAATTTAAATAAATTAAATTAATAATTTCTGAACTTTTAAAATGATATATCACTCAATATTAACAGTGTTTTTTCTACCAATATTGGAAAAGAAAATTTTAAATCCAAGAATAGTTTTTATGTCGATGTTCTGAAACATAACTTGTTATGTGTTTCGCAACTTTATAATAAAGCGAATGAGGAAATACTTAGAAAATATGGTTTTTATTTAAAATGTTTTGAATATGGAAATGTTTTTACAAAAGTTTATTAAACAAATGGAAATTTGTTTCAAATTATCAGTGCTCGGAATTCTTGATATTTAATCATGAATGTGGATAATTAACTCTAGAATAGAAGTTTTGGTCATCTTGGAAAATAGAATACAAAAAATATTTATAAAAGATAAAGTGTTCATTACTTTCTTAAGATGAAGAGGGTTATTGGATGTATTTTCTCTACATTTTATAAGGGAAATATCTCTAATTCCTTAAAAAAGTTTGAGATTTAGACATCACATCATTTCAAACAAATCCATTTAGATATTTTTAGGACCATGATAAATTCATAAACACATGAAGATAAGTATTTTATTTTCTTTATTGATGAATTTACTCATATTACATGAATTATGTTAATGAAACATTAAATAAATCTCTATATTTGTTTAGTATTTTTATAAGATTTATTGAAATGGAGTTTGGTTACTCATTAAAGAGATTTCAGATAAATAATAGTGTTGAGTACACTAATAATAGGTTTGAATCATATCTTGAAAAACATGAAATTATTCATGAACATAGTTCACCAAACACTCCAAAAAAATGGTTTATCTGAATGGAATAATAGAAGCATGGTTGATATGGATCGGATAATGTCTATAGAAAAGGATATTTCTAGGAATTTTTTAGAGGCAAGCTATTAGAATAGTAGTAAATTTTTAAAATTTCTGATACTTTATGTAAAATTTTGATATGAATATATATGATATGTACTAAAAGAAGAAACTAATATTGAAGCATCTCATATTGTTTGGAAGCCCTTGTATCATCAGGATTAAAAGTTAAAACATGAGTAAGTTGGAGCCAAGAGGTGTTGTTGGAATAATTCTTAGTAACCCTCTAAATATAAGAATATTTCACTACTATAACAAAGATATTGGTAGAATTATTGATACATATAATGTGAATATACTTTAATTTTCAATGAAATAAATTTTTTATAATGAATCTAGTTCTTGAAATGATGTTTCTCAAAATTATTTTTAATATCTTAAAGAAATAGCAAACAAAGATGAAAATTTTAAAGATTTTTAGACTGAAGGATAAGATTCATCCATCTAAACTGATGAGTAACATTAAAAATTAACTCATCCTTGGATTCTAATGAATGTTTATATTCAAAATATCATAGAAAATCAAAAACAACATATCAAAACTAGAATAACTCTAAGAATAGAATCCCAGACTTCTTTGTTTTACCAAGTTGGACCTAAAGATATTGATGAATCTCATGATAATCAATATTGGTTTGGTTATATGAATTAATAATTAGATAAAATTGAGAATAATGATACCTAAGAACTAATTCCTAAACCTAAAGATAAGAATTTCATCAAGAAAAAGTGGGTGTTCTAAAATAAATTGAACTATATGGGTGAAGTGTTGGGAAATAAAGAAATATTGGTGTGTAAAGGATATTCATATATTAAAGGAGTTGATTTTGATGAGACCATTACACTAGTTTCAAGGATTTAAACCATTCAAATTTTCGTATTGATTGATGAAATAATTCAGTACATGATCTACGAAATGAATGTTAAGTCTATTTCTCAATGGAGAATTAGAGGAAGTGATTTAAAATGAAAAAACATGTGGTTTTATACTTATTAAAGAGAAAAATTCTATTTTATGGTTAAATAGGAATTTATATGGGCTTAAAGAATACCCAATATCAGGTTATTCTAAGATTGACATGTTTTTCAAGAGGTTTAATTTTAGAAAGGGAAGAGTGGATAGTAATATCTACATAAAATATGACAAACTAGTATCTCACCTCATTATTTTCTATGTATATGAAATCATATTTTTTTGAAATTATTAATAAATGTGTGATAATTTTTTTAAATAAATGAAGGATTTATTTTAAATTTCTATTCTTAGAGATATGAGGTGCTTTCTTGGTTTGAAAATCTCTAAACCAAAAGGAAAAATTTTCTTTCTCAAGATAAGTATTCAAATTAACTATTGAAAATATTCTAAATGTAAGATTAAAAATCTTTTACTACAACCAATTTATTAGAAAAAATTCATCCATATATGAATAGGGAAAATTAGTTAATCAAATAGAGTTTATAAAGTTTATTAGCAATTTCTTATACTATACAGATTCAAGAGGATGTATTCTATAAGTTATAACTCTTTGTTCTAGATATCAAAGTTCTAAAAAAGGATATAATTTTATTTAATGAAAAAATTATTCTCAGGTATATAAATTGTAAAAAAATATTTTGGATTAAAATATGATAGTAAATAGAATTTGGATATTTTTTGTTATAATTATGCATATTGGGCAGGTTATAATGATTACAAAAAAAACCACATTCAGTGTAGTTTTATTTCTTGGTAATAGATTTGTGTGTTGATACACAAAAAATAAAAGTTCTATAACTTTAAGAAACATTGAAGTAGAATATGTGGCTTAAACTCATTCTACAACTCCATTGATGTGAATTATAACTTAGTTGAAAGATATAGAGTTTGGTGTGAAGATACCACTTTTTCTTGGATATGATAATCATAGTGATATTAATTTTTCAAATAATCCAGTTCATCATTCTAGTATCAAGCATTTTGATATTAAATATCACTTTATCAAGTAAATTTTAAAGTCAAATAAATTCATGTTGGTATTTATTCCAAAAAATAGTATATTTTTTATATATTCACCAAGTTATTATCTAAAGATTCATTCTATAATTTGAGGTTGAATTTCGGCATTCAACCACACCCTGTATAAGGATATAGTATGTTCATTATGTCCCCTCTCTCTTCTTGTATTTTTATTTTGTTTTCAAATGGGGGAAAATGACAACATAATTTTTACATTAATATGTGTTTTACCTCTTTAGGGAGATCATATATTTAAGAGAAGTTTTTAAAAGGGTTAATATATTATTTTAGAAAATGTAACTATTTTAACAATTTATTAAAGTGGATGAAGGAACTATTTTCTAAAGGTTGAAGAAATCCTCTACTATGAAGGTGTGTTAAATAACGTATGGTTAAAGATCACTCTTTTATGGATAGCATGGAATTATTATCCAGTAATACGTATTTCCTATACAATTTATGTTCATGTAAGCTTATAATTATTGGATTGTGATCCATCTATTGAGTTTTAGAGCTTCAATGATTTATATTTCTTGGTTGATAACAAAATCAAAAGGGTGGGATTATTGAGACCAAGATGATGTGTATTATTTGTTAAGGTAAAGAAGTTGGTAAGCAAGAAATTGTTTTGTTTCTATTATTGGATTTTTTTTTTGAACACTTGTGAAGTTACTATGAGTTGCTTGGTATTTGAAGCTATCATGAATAAAATAATTCAATGCAAATTGAATTTCTATTCTAGTGATTAAATATCATAATAAAAGTTAACATGATTTTTTCAGATTATTCTTGAATGAAGTGTACAAGAAAGAAGAATGCATATAATTGAGAAAGATCATGTTTGAGAAGCTCGGTGCATGTATGAATAATAGAATAATGGTCACATAGATGATTAATGTAGTCAATTCAGCATTTTAAACTAATTCACGTAGCCAAATGATCACATAGATGATTAATATAACTGATTTATCCATGTACACAAATTCATGTAGCTAAATGGTCATGTAGATGATTCACATAGTTGAATGTTGATATTTAGAAAAATGATACATCTATCAATTTTTATCAACATAGATGATTGATTCATGTAGCTAAATGAAACGCCCCAACCCCAGTAACCCAGATTCGGTGTATTATTACATAACATTGGCATGATCACAAAAGATCTTGTCTTGAAAGACCGATTAGTTTAGTAGCCTTGGAATCACTAGATAAATTCATAAAGTTTACATTACATCATAAAGTGAAAAACTACAACAACATCTTGTATCCATAGACCACACTCATATCCCCTCATATTATCCCTCTAGGTCATTCATAAAATACTTCTTCACATCCTGGGAAAAATAAAACATAGAAAGGGGTGACCTCAGATGCCCAGTAAGGATAAAAATATAGCAGAAACTTTCATAAATAAGTATAAACATTTAAGGCAATGTATAACTAAAACAAAATCCTTTTAAACTTGAACTTAAGCATAATATAGAAGAAATAAAATGAAATAATTCCATTTACTTATTCACATGGATATTCTACTTGTCTAATAATCACATGCAATATCAATAACCACTTTCATAATGATGGAATGCATAATGCCAGACTATCATAACCACATAGTCAAGGCCTTGTTCCAAGACTACAAATACGATTTTGTTAAGGACTTGTGCCAAGACACTAGTTTCTCTCATGAGACGTACCAATTCATCTAGGAGCTATATCAGGCTCCACTCGTCACTTACTAAGTCCAATGCATTCCTTATATGAACAGGTTTAAACATAACATAAACATTCGTATTAAAACTAGCATACGAAATGTCAATACTTTCTCCATAAACCATTAATGGTATAAAAATAACACATCCACAGTCAAATATATCAAAAAACCTTCAATACAATATGGAAATTTTGTATCATAATAAATAAACTTCAAATAAGCATAAAATCTATCAAAGGATGATGACGTAGATGAAAACAAAATTATTTGAGAGAAATATCTCTTTTTTTAAATCATTTAAAAGTCATATAATTATAAAATAAAATATTTGCTTTGAAAATATTCTTATAATCTTGTAAGTAAATCTTCAATGATTTTATAACGGCGGAAAATAGCTGCACCCTCCGTATAAGTTAAAAAAAGACATTGTTACCTTAATTTTGTCGAAAAGGTTAAAAATGACCTTGTTTGGAAAATGAAGGAAAGATTCCTTTCAAAACCCATAAGGGTATAAATGAATTTAACCCATTATCTAGTAAATAATAAAAAAAATAATTACATTTTTAAGAAACATGGATGTGGATGATAAAGAGGTCCCAGTAGATAATTATGTATAAACAACCTCGGATAATGAAGAGATTGTGAGATAAACCATTACCTTGTACTTTTCCTTGGTCGAGGGTAGTTTAAACTCCTATATAATGGTGAAATAATTTTTATTAAATTATACAAGAATCAAATACATTAATATTATATCATATATGATATTTTAACATTACTTTGTTAATAATATCTTAGTATTATCGTCGTTTCGGGTGTTAACTTATATGTTTTGTTACATAAGTTGTGTTTGTTATGGATAGGTTGTATCTTATTCATATCCAAAATGATATCAAGTCCTTAAACATTATTTTTAATCATCAAATTATAATTATACTTGAATGGATACGATGGGGAATGAATCTCATCACGTTCGTGGAGACGGTAGTCCGTACGTACGCACGAGCGACAATATCATTATTTTGATAATAAAATAATATATAATTGGACAGTATATCATATATATAGAATCATTATCATGTTATATTTATTATTTACATCAATTACACATCATTATCATACCCATCCAAATAATAATATTTTGAATAACAATTACACCATGACGTGGAGACGGTAAGTCGTACGTAGGCATGTATGGTGACATGTCATTCAAAGGATGGATATAATAATGAATAAGGTTAAAACTTATTTATAATAACATAAAAGTATATAGAATATACTGGATTTATTATTTTATAATGGAAATATCAAATAAAGAATAAGTGGAAGAAGAAAGGAACTTCAAAGAGGGTGGTGAAAACATTACCTCTTCTTCGGGTTCTTCCTTTTGATTTGATCAAAAGGGCTCCTTAGGTTGTATTTCTGATCAAACTAAGGCCTCTATGTTTAATTGAGGGAAGTTGAGAGGATTTTTGGGTAGGTTTTGGTCGAACAAAAAGGCTTTTAAGGTATTAATTTGAGAGAAGGGGAGTGCCCTTTTATAAGAGGGGTGAGGGGAACCTTAGGAAAAACTTAAAATATTATTTTATAATAAATTCATATTCGGTTTATAATGGCTCCAAAGTGACATATTTATAGGATGAGGTGGGTATGGTTAGAAATCCACTCAACCAATAGATTTTAGACAGATTTGGATCACTATATTAACATTATCATTTATATTTAACTCTTAGTTAAATAGTTTGACATTTACCATGTCTCTTTGTATTTTTATATTATATAGTTAATAAACATACTATATACTTCCAAGAGACCCCCAAGTGGTCCATTAATGATACACCTATCATTATATAAGTCCTTTAGCCGAACCTTAGATTTTTAAAAATATAATATCAATTAATAATATAATATTTGTTTTAAAAACTCTTTTATGTCAATTTTGACACTATTTAATAATTGATTTTTGTTAAAGTATTAACAACATTATTAATTAAAAAAATATTTAAGTAATCCTAACATGTCATATTAACCAATAAAATTTGTGGATGTCATCAAAACTTTCAAATTATATTTATTTTAACATTTATAATACCAATTATTTTATTCTTTCATTCATAAGGAAAATATTGCATCATTATTGTGTCATAAATAAATTTAATTATTCAATGTCTAAAAATTATAAATAAAATCTCATTATGTAGGAAATATTTTTATATTACTAATGAATATTTATAGTCTAAAATATAACATATATAACCCTATGTAAAAAAAATTCTAAAAGATATATGCTTATGTCATTTTTGTATTTACTTTAACATAATTAATATAAAGTGTCATTATCACTTACAAGTGGCTACATGGGGTCCCCAAATCGACCCAAAGATGACCATGGTCGGAAATGTATAAACAAATAGGTTTAGGACTTGTTTTAGGTTAATTTAATATTACTATAATATCATTTGTTTACCCTTATTTACCGGATTTAACTGTTAACCATGGTAAATTAAATATTTACCGAAGTAATTATTCAAAATGCCTAAAAATAAAAGTGACCTATTTACGCAATTTGGACCTTATGATTCTAAATATGGAATCCATTTTTATAAATTCAAAAAACAGAAGTGGAAGAAATTAATTTTAAATTAATTCTCGTTGTCAAAACAAAAAACGTGTTTTTAAGAAATAATAACTATCAAAAGATTGACACTTGTTTATGTCTAGTTTAAATGTGAAATTGCGTCCAATGACCAAAATTAGATTAAATAGTAAAAATATATTCTAAATATACTTTAAAACCACTCAATAGTATAATTTATAACTACAAATTATTTGTATTAAAAAAGTTTTTTTTAATTAAAGTTTAGTATTTTTCACTATTCATCAAAAATTGGAAGTTCTCAGAAAAATAACAAAAATTCATCCTAGGATAATTTAGATATTTTTAATCCAAAAATGAAGTCCATTTTTAAAGATAGAATTTATAAAATTTCAAAAAGTGGGTATTACTATTTATAACGGCTGGTTTGATAGGTTGTGGTGTGTGTTAGAACTCGAAGTTGCGTACAACACACGCTACTATATTATTCAAAGAGAAGTGTATTGTAGAAGCTTGAGGTGTTACATTCTACCCTCCTTCAAATAATTTCGCCCTTGAAATTTCTAGAATACTACCATGTGAAAATAATTGGGTGGTTCTTCATCATAAGTTCCTCGGGTTCCCACGTTGCCTCTTCCATCTTATGGTTTCTCCATAGAACTTTTATCAGATGAGTCGTCCGGTTTCACATCACTTGTTCTCTTGTGTCAAGAATCCTGATGGGAACTTCGCAATAAGATATATCGGGTTCCAGTTCTACTTCCTCATAAGTGAGTACATGCGTTGGGTCAGGAATGTATTTTCTCAACAGTGATATGTGGAATTCATCGTGAACTTTGGAGAGATTTGGTGGCATTGCCAAACGATAATCTACAGACCCAATTCGTTCTAGAATTTTGAACGGTCCTATGTACCTGGGACTCAATTTACCTTTCTTTCCGAAATTTATAACTCCCTTCCATAGAGATACCTTCAAGAAAACATGCTCTCCTACCTGAAATTCCAAATCCTTCCTTCGGTTATCGGCATAGCTCTTCTGCCTACTTTGAGCTGCTTTGATAAGGATTTGGACTACCTTCACCTTTTCCATCATTTCCTCCACTAGTTCTGGGCCTATGAGTTTTCATTCACCAACATCATCCCAACAGGTTGGTGTGCGACATCTCTTTTCGTATAACGCTTCATATAGTGCCATCTGAATACTTGAATGGAAGCTATTGTTATAGGAAAATTATACCATAGGTAAATATTGATCCCACATACCCTAAAAGTCAAGTGAGTAAGATCTCAACTTGTCTTATAAGGTTTGAATAGTCCTTTATGATTGTCCATCAGTTTGGGGGTGGTAGGCAGTGCTCAAACGAAGTTCAGTATCCACGTCTTTCTGAACACTTTTCTAGAATCATGAAGTAAAACATGGATCACGATCAGAAATAATCAATAGGGGTACTCCATGAAGTCTCACAACTTCATTAATATATAGTTTTTCTAGATGTTCATGTGGTATATATTCTCTTATAGCGAGAAAATGTGCTGACTTGATAAGACGATCAACAATGACCCATATTTCATTGTTCCTTCTAGGACTCTTTCGTAGCCCCATGACAAAGTCCATCGTAATATTATCCCATTTCCACTCCAGTATGTGAAGAGTCTGCATGACTCCTCTAGGCTGTTGCCTTCCAGCTTTCACTTGTTCAAAAACCATACATCTTGATACAAAATCAGCAATCTCCCTCTTCATGTTGTCCCACCAAAAATGTTTCTTCAAATCTATATAAATTTTAGTCCTCCCAAGGTGTATAGAGAAATTGGAACTATGAGCATCATCTAACAATTACCTTTTTAGATCAGGTATATCGGGAACACAAAGTCTCTTCCCAAATTTCAAAATTCCTTCTTCAGACACAAAATCACTCAATATCCCATCATTCATAGCTTTAATATTCTTTTGAAATTATTCATCATCGGTCTGAGAACTCTTAATCCTTTCTAGTAAAGATGGTTTGGCAACCATTTGAAAAAGGATTGATGTTTCACCTTCCATGGTTATTCCCATATCAAATGTTACTAGATCCATGAAAATTGGATCCCTTTCAACTCTCATTTTGTTCAAAACTCCATGATCCTTTCTGATCAAAGCATATGCCACCTTATTTTCCTTCCCCAGGTGGTAGTGTCTCGTGAAATCATAATCCTTGAGTAGTTCAAGCCATCGCCTTTGCCTCATGTTGAGTTCTTTCTGTGAGAAAATATACTTCAAACTCTTGTGATCGGTATATATCTCACATTTTTCACCATAGAGATAATGTCTTCATATCTTCAAAACAAATATTATAGAATCTAACTCAAGATCATGAGTAGGATAGTTTTTCTCATGAATTTTTAGTTGTCGTGATGCATAGGCAATAACCCTATCATTTTGTATAAGGACACAACCAAGTCCTTTCTTTGAAGAATCACTATAAATAACAAACACATCATTCCCCAATGGTAGATTCAATATAGGATCATTGATTAATCTTGTCTTCAGTTCTTCAAAACATTCTTCACACTCTTTTGTCTAAATAAGTTTAACCCATTTACGAGTGAGATTCATTAATGGGTTAGCCAATTAGGCAAAATTCTTGACGAAACGTCGATAATAACCTGCTAAACCAATAAAATTGTGTACCTCAGTTATAATCGTTGGTGCTGGACATTCTTGGATTGTTCTTGTATTAGATGGATCAATAGAAATTCCATCCTTAGAGACAATATGGCCAAGAAAATAAATCTCTTGAAGCCATAATTTACACTTTCTAAACGTCCCATATAATTCATGTCTTCTTAGAGTCTTCAAGATAATGCGCAAATAATTTTCATGATCTTCGTAGCTTTTGATGTATACCAAGATATCATCAATAAATACCACTAAAAAATCATCAAGATATTCATTGAAAACTCTATTCATTAGATCCATGAAAACATAGGGTACATTAGTCAGTCCAAAAGGAATTACTGTAAACTCGTAATGCTCGTACCTGGTTCGAAATGTTGTTTTAGGAATGTCTTCCTTCTTCACACGCAACTGATGATATCCAGATCGAAGGTCAATATTTTAAAAGTATTGAGCTTCATGCAGTTGGTAAAATAAATCATCAATGTGAGGTAGGGGATACTTGTTCTTTATTGTTATAGCATTGATTTCCCTATAGTCGATACATAACCTCATAGATTCATATTTCTTCTTAACAAAAAGGACAGGGGCTCTGCATAGAGAAACACTAGGGCGAATAAATCCCTTATTACTCAATTCCACTAGTTGTTTATTTAGTTCAACTAATTACACAGTGGCCATTCTATAAGGTGTCTTTGATATGGGCCTTGAACCCGGAATTAAATCAATGGAAAACTCAATTTCTCATTCTGGAGGATGTCCATGTAAATCCTTTGGAAAAACATCACCATATTCTCTCACAATAGGTACATCCTCTATTTGAACATTATTTTCCTCACCCATAATCATTTCATTCTATTCATCCCCAATAATTGAATTTAGTTGAGCTACTGGGGGTGGATCTAGATAATAATCAGGTGGTGACGATTCTTCTCTAAAGATAAGGTGTTATTTATCATCATCATCAAAAATAGTAACCTCCTTATTCTTATAATAAATTTTTGCATCATGGTATGAAATCCAATCCATACCAAGGATTATATCAAATTCAATCATGGGTATGACGATGAGATTAGCAGATAAAGAACATTTATGTGCTCTAATGGGGAATGATTCACAAAACTTTGTTGCAATGATACATCCCTTAAGAGTTTTAACTGACAAATCCCTTGTTAAATAAAATTTTAAATATCTAATTTTCTTATAAAACTAGGAATATATGAAACAATACGATGATCCATAATCAAATAAAGCAATGGCTAAACTTGAGGAAACCATTAAATTACCTACCACCACATCTTTCGGAGATTCTACCTCAGCAGTAGTGATAGAATAAGCTTGGACTTGATCCCTTGGCCTTTTCTGAGGTAATTTCCCATGAATATTAGGACATTAATTTTCATAATGTCCCATATCCCTTTAATTTTAGCATTTAACAACGGTGGCTTCTTTCTTCCCCTTGAAATGACGATCTTGGTGGCCTTTTTCACCACACTTGTAACAGACTCCCATTCCCTTCAAGAAAGCACCAGGGTGTTTCTTCACAAATTTACTATAGGATGGATATTCAACCTTTCCTTTCATCCCTTTATTCCCATTCTCAGAGTGATCAGCAGATCTCCTCTTCTCTTTATTTCATTTAAAGTCATAAGACTTATAGAATTCCTTTTCTCTCTTGATAACACATGAGACAATATCTACGTATGATGAGAAGGATTGTGAGACTAATTCTTGAAGTAGAAATGGTTTTAACCCATCAAAGAAATGATCAATCTTACTCTTTGGGTTACGTATATAATTTTTTTCATTCCTCCCTAACCTTGTAAAGTTATCCTCATACTTTGCGACATTCTCATCCTCCTTTTATCTCAGACTCAGAAATTACTTTTCCATATCTGCTCGATGGTCACAAGGAAATTATTTTTCTAATAAAAGATATTTGAACTACCTTCATTCCATATTTGATATTTCATCATCTTCCTTCGTGTTTGGAATCAATGACCACCATTGATCAGCATCTCTAGTGAGGCGGTAAACTACCATGATAACTTTTTCCCTTTCACTACTCCCCAAGGCATGGAATATTTTCTCTAAGGAATTTATACATTTCTCAGATACTAGTGGATTTATACCCCCATTGAATTTTGGTGGTTGTTGCCTCATGAAGCGATCTAACATTCATCCTCCATGCTACAGATCAGGGTTCTCCATACGGGTAAAGTTATTATTCATAACCTGAGTGAGTTGTCCCAGTATGGTGATTTGCTGATCAGCGCCAGTTTCATCACCAGCTCCACTATAATTATATTGAGCATGAGGGAAATCCCTACATGGAGTGTGTGCATTGATACAGTTTCCATTCCTTCTACTAGGCGCCATTTCTAAACAATGGCATAAACTATATTAGTTTATGAATCGAAATACATAATTCCAAACTTGTCAAAGACTTAACATAAATTAAACAGTTTATGGATATAATCTATAATCATAAAAAATGTTTTCTTTGAGGAAGTATATACTCATAAACCCTTCATAATGTTTTTTAAATAAAATGAGAATTATCCTAAGCATATCCCCCGAGAGTTTCGTAACCAAGAGTGTAGCAAGGCCCGTTGTCGTGCACCAGTTCTCGTTCGAGTCTAGCTCAAAGTGGCATTTGTGGGTTTTACCCCTAGGTACAATTGTGCCAGAGCCGCCTCAACCTGCTTATATCCAGACAGGGATGTATTGTGTGGAAAACTCAAAAAATATATACAATACCAGAATTCTAGGAAATTCTTCTATACTAATCCTCAAATTCTATCTTAGGGCTATGTGCTCTAAATAGAGTTTATCTAAATCTAGCTTCCAAGGTTTGTACTAAACTTCCTCTAATACCAACTATAATGCCCCGACCCCAGTTACCCAGAGTCGGTACATTATTACATAACATTGGCATGATCACAAAATATCAAGTCTCGAAATACCAATTAGTTTAGTAGCCTTGGAATCATTAGATACATTCATAAAGTTTATATTACATCATAAAGTGAAAAACTACAACAACATTTTGTCTCCATAGACCACACTCATATCCCCTCATACTATCCCTGCAGGTCATTCATAAAATACTTCTTCACATATTGGTAAAAATAAAACATAGAAAGGGGTGAGCTCAGATGCCCAGTAAGGATAACAATATAGCGGAAAATTTCATAAATAAGCATAAACATTTAAGGGAATGTATAACTAAAACAAAAGCCTTTTAAACTTGAACTTCATCATAATTTGGTTGAAATAAAATGAAATAATTCCATTTACGTATTCACATGTATATTCTACTTGTCGAATAATCAAATTCAATATCAATAACCACTTTCATAATGATGGAATGCATAATGTCAGACTATCATAACCACGTATTCAAGGCCTTGTGCCAAGACTACAAATAAGATTTTGTCAAGGCCTTGTTCCAAGACACTAGTTTTTCTCATGAGACCTATCTATGCATCAAGGAGCTATAGCGGGCTCCACCCATCACTTACTAAGTCCAATGCATTCCTCATATAACAGGTTTAAAAATAACATAAACATTCGTATTAAAACTACCATACGAAATGTCAATACTTTCTCCATAAACCATTAATGGTATAAAAATAACACATCCACATTCAAACATATTAAAAAACCTTCAATACAATATGGAAGTTTTGTATCATAATAAATCAACTTCAAATAAGCTTAAAATCCATCAAAGGATGTTGACATAGATGAAAACAAAACTATTTGAGAGAAATATCTATTTTTTTTTAAATCATTTAAAAGTCACATAATTATAAAATAAAACATTTACTTTGAAAATATTCTTATAATTTTGTAAGGGAAGGTTTGACGATTTTATAACGGTGGAAAATAGCTGCACCCACCGTATAAGTTAAAAAAATACATTCTTACATTAATTTTGTCGAAAATAATAAAATGGAACTTGTTTGGAAAAAGATGGAAATATTACTTTCAAAACACATAAGGGTATAAATGAATTTAACCCATTGTCTAGTAAATAGTAAAAAAAATTTGAATTACATTTTTAAGAAAGATGGATGTGGATGATAAAGAGGTCCCAGTAGATAATTACGTATAAATAACCTCGGATAATGAAGAGATTGTGAGATAAACCCTTACCTGGTAATTTTCCTTGGTAGAGGGTAGTTTAACCTCCTGTATAATGTTGAAATAATTTTTATTAAATTATACAAGAATTATATACATTAATATGATATCATATATGATCTTTTAGCATTTCTTTGTTAATAATATCTTAGTATTATCGTCGTTTCGGGTGTTAACTTATATGTTTTGTTACAAAAGATGTGTTTATTATGGATAGGTTGTATCTTATTAATATCCAGAATTAAATCAAGTCCTTAAACATTATTTGTAATCATAAAATGAGAATCAGACTTAAATGGATACGATGGGGAATGAATCTCATCGCATTTGTGGAGACGGTAGTCCATACGTACGCACCAGCGATAATATCATTTTTTTATATTAAAATAATATATAATTGGCTGGTATATCATATATAAAGAATCATTATCATGTTATATTTATTATTTATATCAATTACACATCATTATCATACCCATACAAATAATAATGTTTTGAATAACAATTACACCACGACGTGGAGACGGTAAGTCATACGTACGCACGTATGGTGACATGTCATTCAAAGGATGGATAGAATAATGAATATGGTTGTACCATATTTATAATAACATCATAGTATATATAAGATTATATATTTATTATTTTAGAATGGAAATATCAAAGAAAGAATAAGTGGAAGAGGAAAGGAACTTGAAAGAGGGTGGTGAAAACATTACCTCTTCTTCGGGTTCTTCCTTTTGATTTGATCAAAAGGGCTCTTTAGGTTGGATTTATGATCAAAATAAGGACACTAGGTTGAATTGAGGAAATTTTATAGGATATTTGGTCAGGTTTTGGCTGAACCAAAAGGCTTTGAAGGTATTAATTCGAGAGAAGTGAGAGTGCCATTTTTTAAGAGGTGTCCGGGGCACCTTAAGAAAAACATAAAATATTATTTTATAATAAATATATATTTGGTTTATAATGGATCCAAAGTGACTTATTTAGAGGCTAAGGTGGGTATGGGTATAAATAAACTAAACCAATAGATTTTAGATAGTTTTGTGTCACTATATTAACCTTATCATTTATATTTAACTCTTAGTTAAATAGTTTGACATTTACCATGTATCTTTATATTTTTATATTATATAGTTAATAAACTTACTATATACTTCCAAGAGATAACCAATTGGTCCATTAATTATACACCTATAATTATATAAGTATTTTTTCTGAACCTTATATTTTTAGGAATAGAATATCAATTAATAATATAATATTGTTTTTAAAAACTCCTTTATGTCAATCTTGACACTACTTAATAATTGATTTTTGTTAAAGTCTTAACAACATTATTAATTCGAAAAAAATTCATTTATGTAATACTAACATGTCATATTAACCAATAAAATTTGTTTATGTCATCAAAACTTTCAAATTATATTTATTTTAACATTTATAATGCCAATTATTTGATTCTTTCATTAATAAAGAAAATATTGCATCATTATTGTGTCATAAATAAATTTAATTATTAAATTTCTAAAAATTATAAATAAAATTCAATTATGTAGGAAATAGTTTTATCTTTATAATTAATATTTATAGTTGAAAATATAACATATATAAACTTATGTAAAAATTGTTTTTCTAAAAGATATATGCTTATGTCATTTTTGTATTTACTTTAACTTGATTAATATAATGTGTCATTATCAATTACAAGTGGCTCCATGGAATCCCAAAATCAACTCAAAGATGTCCATGGTCGGACATGTATCAACCAACAGGGTTAGGACATGTTTTATGGTAATTTAATATTATTCTAATGTTATTTTTTTACCCTTATTTACCGGATTTACCCGTTAACCATGGTAAATAAAATATTTACCGAAGTAAATATTCAAAATGTATAAAAAAAAATTTACCTATTTAGACAATTTGTAAATCCTGATTCTAAATATGGAATCCATTTTTCTAAATTCAAAACACAGAAGTGGCATAAATTAATTTAAAATTAATTCCCGTTGTCAAAACAAAAAGAGTGTTTTTTAAGAAATAATAACTATCAAAAGATTGACACTTGTTTATGTCTAGTTTAAATGTGAAATTACGTCCAATGACGAAAATTGGATTAAATGGTAAAAATATATTCTAACTATTCTTTAAAACTAATCAATATTATAATTTATCTCTATAAATTATTTGGATTAAAAAAGTTGTTTTTAATTAAAGTTTAGTATTTTTCACTTTTCATCAAAAATTGGATGTTCTCAGAAAAATACCAAAAAATCATACTAGGCTAATTTCGATATTACTAATCCAAAAATGAAGTCAATTTTGAAATATAAAATTTATAAAATTTTAAAAAGTGGGTATTACAATTTATAACGGCCAAATTGATTGGTTGTGGTGTGTGTTAGAACTCGATGTTGCGTACAACACACACTACTGTATTATTCAAAGATAAGCGTACCATGGAATCGGGGGGTGTTACATTAAATACTTAATTTGGGGGATTTAAACTACACAGGTAATTCAATGTAACTGGTATTGAATGTGGTTTTTCTTTAAGAGGAATAATTCCAAGATTAAAACTATCAAGGTTGTGTCTCTAAATAATGATTGAATTGATACTTATGTGTGTTTTTAATGTTAAATAACCATGGGTTTAAATAAGATTTAAGAGGTTGTGTTATTTTCCCATGACTCAATATATTTACAATTAGTTGTGGAAGTCATTTCCTATTGAAGTTATTATGATGACCAAATCCAATGTTTTTGTGAGTTTTAGTTCAAATACTTTTACATGGTATTTTAAATATTTTAATTAAAAAGAAATATAAAAGAGAAACCATAACGGGTCTTCAAATTATCATTAGATTTTTTTATATTCATAATGAGTGGATTGGAAAATATGTGGTCAAAGAGGTGTTCTTGAATAAGAAATTGTTGTATGTAGTGTTGTGCTTTCAAATTAAAGTGACACCTTTTCTAAGAATTAATAAAATAAGTAGAAGAATATCTATTCACACGAGACAATAATATTATTATCTAAAGTAGGAAGAAATATCTATTGTATCTTTATTATTTGAATTTTTTATTAGTGCGTGATACACCTTAATGTGTTGTGAGCACAAAATAGTAATGATACTTGTAAGAAAGTTATATGGATTTTCCTTTCTCTTTGAGGTTCAAAAATTTTTTAGTGGATCATATGATTATGAGTTTTATCATATCATTCTAAGGAATAGATAATCACATTGAGTAGTGAACCTTGTAAATAAATTGTGTTCTTTTTATCTGTTCTTGTGTTTGTATTAATATCAAAGTTCACTCTAACTAATTACAAAGTTTTCCTTTTAAAAAACATAAAAAAAATTGAATCAATGATTCACCCCTAAGGATTAGTCGATCCTATGTTCTCTCAATGTAATCCTTACACTAGATATAAATACCTCTTATTTCTTTTTTACTATATTAATTCAATTTTTTTAAGGTTATTTATATTTATTTTATAAAATTTTAATCTTTTTTCTAATATTTTATTTTATTTTAAATATATTTTCCATGATTGTGGAATTTCCATGAGACCATGACCAAATATATTTTGAAATTTTAGTTATATTATTTACTTTTTTATTGTCTAATGATACTTGTATTAATCCTATAGAATATATTCATCCTTATTTTTAATATTTCTTTTACACCATGATATCAATTATTCTTATTATTTATTTATTTATTTATTTTTCTAGACTTGGTGGAGTCTAAGGTTGAATTTTTTTAATATTTGGAATTTCTAAGTGTTTTGTGATCATTACATGATCAGTGTATAGTTACTAGTAACCATGTAGCTTAGTCTGATGTGTTGGAGTAGCTCTTTATCCGTACCACTTTATTATTATTATTATTTTGAAATTTAAAAATTCCTCAATTATTTACAAAAAAAATTATTTATATATTTTAATTTTATTCCCTATAACATGGGTAAAGAAAATTTTTAAGTCTTAATATTCATTATGTTTCTTATGAACTGATTTTAGGGAAACATTTACATTAGTATGAGTTGGGTTTTGACTCATATATTGAAGAATTAACTGAATTTTATATTAATTTTAGCAATTATATAATTATAATTTATCAGTCCATTAGTTACTTATCAATTACACATATTTATTATAGTTACTATCTATATAGTTTTTATAAAGTATTTTATAGTCATTGTGATATTAGTTTCTTAACTATATGAACTTAACCCTATGATATTGACTATATTTTTTCTTAAGATTATGATATATGTCTGCCTTCTTATGGAATTTATCTTTCTAAGTAAAATCCCGATGATATGCATTTTTTTATCTTACTTGATCTTATTTTTATTTGATTTTTTATCTTTACTCTATTCTAACTAGATCGGGTTTCCACTTAACCTTATACATGCCTCCCTATATTCTGGAGGCTACCAGCTTGTAGTGAGGGTCTAGGGTGTTACCATGGGGAGACTATACCCCCTTATCATAGTGTGAAATAACATAATATAAATAACAAAATTGAATATTTAATAATAATAATAAATCATAGTAATTTTAAGTGATAACACAAAAATTCTATAATAAAAGTAAATGTAGAAACATAAATCCATACATAATCATGGTCATACATCAAGTTTGACCACCCATAAGGATGATAACATATATATAAAATAAACAAAAAATGGTTGTAATGAGGCTCTACTACCACCCTGAGATTCACCTCATCCTAGAATCCAATATCGTCTCAACTATCTCACTCGACAAAGATACTTTGGATCTCTACCCAACCTGAACCTATGAACATTGAGGTCTTCTTGGGTACCCAACTACCCTAACAGACTGATCCAAGTGTGAGTGTAATTTAGTAGGTAACCACCGACAAGGTCATATACATGACTAGTAAATTCAATGCACATTAATGTGACATGATGAGTAGAATAAATAAATAAAATGTGAAAGAATTAATATAATAACCATCTCCAATCCTCAGTTTCTAACAAGACACCTAATTCAGTTAGTTTCAAAGTGTCTCTAATCATGTTGGATAATTATTCCAACTAGTATAAGGTGAAAACACCAAACCTCAAAAGTTAATACTAAGAATTAAATAGTCATAAAGCAATAATTTAACCTCTATGAGGTAATATAATGAAATCTAGTAGGCAACATGCTCAACATCTGACCACCTTGAGGTAATCCATGGATATCAATAGCATCATACTCAATATTTAACCCCTAGGAGGTAATATTGGGAGATCAATAACATTTGGATCAATGTATGACCCATAATAGATAATCCTAGGTGTTCAATAACATCGGTCTCAATGGTTAACCCTTAGAAGGTAATCCTAGGCAATCCATAATAGTATGATTTATCACCAAATCCTAGGAGTTAATCCTAAGAAATCATTATATCAAGATTAATTTCCAATTCCTAGGGATGGACCTTGGAAATAAAACTATAGTATTAGGTATATGATCAATTCCTTAGGGGATGGCCCAGGGAAAACATACTCATCAGGAACAATACTCGACACCTAGGGGATGACCCTAGGCATCCATAAGAATCAATAGAATTTCTAACTCCTGAGGGTAGCCTAAGGTCATTATCAACATTAATATTAAAATATAGATCCTAGGAATCCTAGTAATCCTATAAATAAATAACCATCACATAGGGGTAGTATATCCCTACCACAATATCTCACATGATGCACCCCATACCATATGAACTAATCTCACATAGTCGAGGTAGAAATCTTAAGTATATGACCTATCATCACAATATCCATATAAGTATCATGTTATTAGTTTAGGTTATAATGTAACACCAACAATTAACTATTAGAATTACTACATGCACACTTTATATGGTTAACATCTCACTAAGTCACTTATCAGGGTCCCCTAGGGAACATTATAACTCGGACACCCTTACATGGTTTACTCTATTGCATAATCATGTTTTGTGGAAACACCCGTCACTCAGAGAAATACATACCTTAACCTAATCATGATCATAATAAGGCCTCATTATCCTCATAATGAATGATTTACTATTGTTATTATAGATATATGGAATAAATCTCATCTAAATACCCAAGTATTGCTAGGTTAGTACTCAGGCACCCAACCTATGAAAAATTACCCTAGGGAATATCCACTAAGTTCTCATATACTATATTGGGAGGAACACTCTCTCCACACTCATCTCTATAATACCAAAGTCTCTAAGTCACCTCAAGGTCATATCATGGCCTACTCTGGACAATTTTTCATGGTCCAACACTCACCCCCACTATGAGTAATCAAGGGAACATATACTAAGGTCTACTATATTAACATAATTCATTTCTTATATACCCCTACAAGTTCTATAAATCTCAAGGAATTCATTTATAGTCAAGACCTCATCTATCAGTGGTTGAGGTATCAAGCTAATGTACAATGGTCTATCCAGTAAAAGCATTTAATTTTAAAGAAATAATTAATTTTAAAATAAATGGTTGATCACCTTCATTGGAGAGACCACATATCACATACATACATAAATAAAAATAATTTATGGAAGGGTTAGGTTCAAGGGACCGCCTATATCAATCCATAATCCATTTTCTTTTTAATTTATAGACTAACAACTCATATCTCATCTCATCCAATTTCATCAAACCATCACCCCTTGATCTTAAGGCCCTATCTAATTCCAAATAATACAAAATAATTAATTATAATAATGTATTATTAATTAAAATAAATTAAATTAACTTTCAAAATACATAAAAATAGAAATAACTATGAAAATATAACTGAGCCGTAACTACTCACTAAAATCAAAAGAAATGGGGTATAGTATACTCCAAAAATACACACAAACTTAATCTACCAAAAATACCCAATATATGGAATCAATTAAATATCCAATTTTATTTAAATTTGGAAAACTGTAAAATTAATATGCTAACATACCTTTAATGAAACAACATTAAAGGGTGTGAAAACATCATCTCATGGAATATTGTAGCTAAACCATACAAAATCCCAATCATTATATATTGATTTTACCAAGATTTAGGAAAATAAGTTCTAAATCCTAAACCAAAACTGTAATAAAATCAGTGGGGATAATGGGGGAAAATGGAAGAAAGGGTGGGGAGAAACTCACCCAGAATCATTGTCGAAAAACACCTGAATCCTCCCAAACTGGTAGGGGTAAAGAGAGGAAATATGGGCAGAATGGCCACCCAAGATTACCTCAAAACATTACTCAAAACCCCTAAAATCCCCCAAATAATGATGGTAGAAAAAGAAAAATTTCCCCTGTCTAAAAATACCACACAACACATCATTCATAGTGTGACTAGAAGGTTCATACTGTGAGATACTCAAGAAAAGAGATCCCCCTCATCCAAACTCTATTCATGGCATGAACTCTAATTCATGGTTTTAAATCCTTATAGAAAATTTATACCCATTTAGCCATCCCTATTTAAATCCTAAAAGGCACGAAAAAAATCAATTCATGAAATGAATGTCACCTACCACACCGTCAATGGTATGTTATTGACATTTTCAATATCACTGAAACCTATCCACTACTCTAACTTCCACCTAAATACTTGATTCATCCAATTAACATCAATCTATATCAAAAAACACTTATTTTAGATGTCAAAAAACATAAAATCTTAATTCGAGTCCCAATACTCAAAACAGACCCCTAACTGAACCAAAAATTCTATTTTATTTTAAAGTTTACTACCTAGAAAGGCCTAGAGTTTTAAAAAGTCCCCACTATAGAAAATCAAATCTCTAAGAATACTTGGTATCCTTTTAACCATAAATCCCAAGATACTCTAGTATTCAATTCATTCTCAATTTATGGTGTTCTACTTTGTAACATCAAATGATCTTCCAATGTGACACTCTGAACACGAGGTGCACAATTTATCAAGGAATGATCTACCTCTCATAATCATCATTGAATCATCAATATGGTTCTTACTCACACCCATCTATCATAAGACTCCATGGTTTCAAAAATCAATTCATCCACAGGCTTATGAAACTTTTCACTATAATCCTCTACTCACTAACTGATTCTAATCCATTATGCTTTCCACCATTGGAATTTACTATTTAAAAACATTTCCCAATGTTACATCAACATGATTAGTGTGGTTTTTATCTAATCATACCTAATTACATACAAAAATCAAGTCAAACATCCTATGGGAAACTATTCTCAAAGATGCCCAGAAATACCCACTGACGTGATGTCTCAATCCCCTGATCATGAAGACTGAATACCCTGAAGACATCTCAATATCATCCAAATAACAACACTAAATTATAAGCCTAGTTTATAGAATAACTATATAGTTAGATCTGCAACCAACTAAACCTACTATCAAACTCCACTCGTGATCATGGGCACACCATCTATCTGACACACCCTTGGATCACATCAAAACCATCTTGAGACCAATGAAAATATCTAGACACTTTACAATTCATCACTCTAATTATAAATCTATTATTTTATAAGGAACCAGATCAAATTAGATTATATCTGGGAACTAAAATCCAAATGTTATATCGAATATCCAATGGTCGGTCTTGTCATAACCATGACCATTCTCACATGGGGCCATCCCCCCTCATACAATTATTTTTCCATCACCAAAAGTTATGACTAGATATGTCCATCCCACTCATACACAAGTGAAAATATCTAATATCAACCATGACCAATTCCCATATCACTTAGAATTTCATCCTCACGTGTCACCAAACACATAAATAATGGGGGTCACACACTCTAACGACCAATAGTACACTCCCCACCAAATAGATATCCTTAAACTTCTCCTTAGAAAAAAACATAAATAGGTTACATCATCACATGTGTGTCATTTCCCCAAATCCACACCCATACATCCTTTCAATAACTGACTAGGATCAACCAATATCATTCATTTCACCACACCTGATCCATTTCTAAATTATCTTCTAAAACCAAGGGACATTTCCTATTTTTATTAAAACCCCATGAAACCATGACCACAAGTGTTTTTTCCAGACCATTAACCATCCTATCATACATATCCACTCACCGATTCATAATTTAAATAGCACCACACATAACCAGTTTGCACTACCCCAATCTCACTAAAATTCAATGGGTGTATACTTTTGTACCACTTAGACACATACCCCAAATCATGATCCCATGAGTTTTACATAATAAAACCTAGGTTAATGCACATAATTATTGAACATTGCCCTCATGCAATTCAATCTCATATATCCATAATTACCCATGTATCTCCTCTTCAAAATCTTGAATTCCACATATGCCATAGTCTACCTCACGATCACCAACCAATCGACGTCGTCTTAAAACCAGAATCATATACTTATTATCTATACATATTAAATTCAAACATCTCAAATAATTAACTGATATATCATTAATATCAATTCCTAAAAAATCCAAAGTCAATGATCCTACTGATCCAGTCCTCTATTACTAAACCTTGATACTGAAACACCTCAAGTTATTTTCATCACACGTCCTAAGGCATCTCCTCACCTATGCCACATACCCAGTAACACCTCACATAAACTGATCTTATAAATAAAATCATTTACCCGTGATTCAAAAATATAATTAATTCAAAAACTCATGATATGTAACACCTAAAGATCTTATATGTATTTCCTTTGAAATATAACTTGAATTATTTGATATCTTTCCTTACACACAATCTCAAGTCTATATAAATAGTGATATATTAAACAACTATAACCTAGTCCCTAAATTTGTAGGTATAAATAGTAATAACCACATTATTAAAAATATGAAAAAATATTTTATTAATTAAAACTTATTTATTAATGTATAGTGAATAAATAATCAGTTTTCAAAAAATTCAACTTATTCTTTTGGAATATGTTTTCTTCAGATATGATTTTTATCTCATTTTTTCATGAAAAGTTAATAAATATTTTATATAATTTTTTGAAATTATATTTTATAAAATTAATATATTTTTTAAAATAATTATTCCAATATTATTTTAGGGTAAATTTTTTATATTTTTCTAAAATTATTTATTTTTTAGTGAATAGTGAAAAATACTAATTTTTGTAAAAATTGTCATTTATTATCAATTAAATGTATTATTATGTTTTGAATTTTATATTAAAATAAAATAAGGATACCTTAATGATTAATAATATTATTAATTTATAGTAATCATCATTATATTTGATTTTGGTATAAGTTATTTTCTTGTCTTAAAAACATATTTCTCTAAAAAATGGTTTTAATTTGCGCATTGTGTTTTTATATTAATAAATTAATTTAATTTATATTTACTAATTTTTTTAATGAAATTTATAGATTATATATTCAATATAATATTTTGATATTAATTTTATTGTTTTTATAAGGAAATTAATGGAAGAAAATTAAGTTTTACACTTAAAAAATAGTTTTTTGAAAACGGGTTTTCATTATGGTTTGTGCACTTAATTATAATTAAATTATTACAATTATATAAATTAAATCAGGTAAAATTGATTTTATATTTCTAATAATAAAATTATTATAATTTAATAGGTTCAAATTAATTTTTAGTCATAGAGAATAGTAAAAACATAAAAATTGTGTTACCACATTTAAGGTTAAAACAGGTTTAATGGGAGTTAAACCATGAGATAAGGGTAGGATTTCCACCCACACCTATAAAATTACTATTTTTTGAAAATATTCCAACCTTGTATTATTTTAACATATAATACCTAAACATTTAGAGCCACTTTACCAAGTAATTTACCTTAAAACATTGAAATCTTATAAGAAATTCCATGTTTGTCCCTCCCCTCACTAATAAAAGAGAACCTCTCCTCCTCCCTTATTTAAACCATTTGAGACTTTTATCTAATAAAATACCTACTCAAGAATTTTCTATAATTATTCTATACATACTATATTTTCTTTTCTTCTCCTAAAACTAATCCTTCGAGGCATAAGTAGTAAGGCACAGGAGGTCACTCGAAGATGAGGTATTGATCTTAACCAAACTCTTTCAATTTTATTTCTTCCCTCACTTCATATATACTAATTGTATCAATAAAAACATAATTAATATAGTATAATAAATATAATTAGTTTTTATTATGATGATTACTCAACCATTTACCACCTCTTCTCAATCCAATGGGAGAGGAAAGTATCACACTTGCGTACGTGTCGACTACTGCCTCCATGTAGTGATACAACTCATTTCCACCACCATCATTCATAGTTTGTTATTATAATAAACATAATTTCTATATATTATATTTATTTTATAATAATTATTCTTAAAATCTGAACTAATATTTACCTTTCATTCATTTCATCCATTGAAAAATGGAAATGTCACTTGTGTGAACGTACGGACTACCATGTCCACTTAGTGATGTAATTAATTTTTCATCATAGCTTTCTATGAATGGTTATAAATATGTATATAATGATAATATATGATAATTATATCATTATTAAAATTTTGGATATGAATTAACCATGATAAAAGTGCAAGGACCATAACCACCGAACTAAAATATAAATGAAAAATGAAGCAGTTAACACTTGAAATGATAACCTTAATAGGGAATTGTTAATAAATGGGTGTCTAAATGATATTAGTGGATAATATATGATATTATAAGTATTATTATTATTATATTATAAAATAATAATAAATTTAAATTTATTATAAAGTATTTTTGATCTCTTATGAATCAATATGAAATGTGGTCAGGGTTTTATGTTACAATCTCATTTTTACTGATATTATTTATGCTTAAATTTTTTGATGATAAAATTGTATGATCTATCTCTCCCAAATATTATATATTTTCTTATAATATATTTATTTTTATTTATTTATTTTTTTCATTTTATTTTCCACTCTTTACACTACTGGAAATAAAATATATACCAATGGTTTCAAACCGTTCGTATAGGCATCAAAATCGTTGGTATACTATATACCAACAGTTTTTCAAACCGTTGGTTAGTAAGCTATTGAGAAAGGATTATACCAATGTTTTTTCTCTAATAGTTGTTATATGGAATTTTAATCTTCATTATTCCAATGGTTTTCTTGAAACTGTTGGTATATATTTATATCAACCGTTTATTAACTGTTGGGATATATAGTTTATATGCAGTTTACCAATGATTTAGAAATTGTTGGTATATATTATTACCAATAGTTCTTTAAAAACGTTGGTACAAATATTCTGTAAATACAATTACCAATGGTTCAAAACCATTGTTATAGTGTTTTACCAATGGTTTTAACAAACTTTTGGTAAAACAGTTCTCAAAATACACTTTGCCAATGGTTTAAAACCGTTGGTATATTATATTTCCAAAAATCAGAACAATAGCCTACACAGCAGCCACCCATACCCTCCATTTAATACACTTTCATACGCCTAAAAACACACCTCTGAACAACCCTTATAATAGAACTAAAAACCACCTATAATAGCACATAAAAACACCACACTCTTCCAACCATGACATGTACCACAACATAGTTTTCCCTGTTTCAATCTTCACAACATACACCATTAATAGAATTAACACATAATTCATAAGGTAATTACATCAAGTATACACATAGAACAATTATACCCATACACCATTAACACATAATTCATAAGTTAATTAAATACATAAAGAATACAATTCAGAATTCAGGGGTTGGGGGCTGTCCGGGGGTGGGGGTATCCGGGGGGATGGGGGTGTTCGGAAGGATGGGGGTGTCCATGGGGGTGGGGGTGGGGGGATATCCACAGGGTTGTCTAGGGGGTGGGGGTGTCCAGGGGGTGGGGATGTCTAGGGGTGGGGGTGTCGAGGGGGTGGGGTGGTGTCCAGGGGGTTGGGGGGTTGTCCAAGGGGGGTAGGTGGTGTCAAGGGGGAGTGGGGTAGTGTCTAGAGGGTTGGGGGATATCCAAGGGGGTGGGGGTGGTTTCCTATGTGGGTGGGGGTTTCCAAGGGGGTGGGGGTGGCTGTCCATGGGGAAGGGGGTGTCTAGGGGGTGGGGGTGTCCAGGTGGTGGGGTGGTGTCTAGGAGGGTTGGGGTCGTCCAGGGGGTTGGGGGGTTGTCTAGGGTTGGGGTGTCCATGGGGGGTGGGGCGGTCCAGGGGGTTGGAGCGGTTGTCCAAGGGGGGTGGGGTGGTGTCTAGGGAGTGGGGAGGCTCTCCATGGGGGTGGAGGTGTCCAGGGGGTGGGGTGTTCAGGTGGTGGGGTGGTGTCTAGGAGGGGTGGGAGTTGTAATGGTTTTAATGGAATGAATTTTATGAATTTCAATATAATTGGTATTTTAAAAATGTTTTTGGAATAGGGTTTATTTCAATAGTATGTGTTCTTTAGGAAAAACTGAATGCTTTTGGTGTGTATGGTAGGAAGAGAGATTTGGTTATTAGGAAAAGGATTTCATTTTTATTGTGAAAAAAAATACTATATGATTTTTTAAATGGAGTCTTAAAAGAAATTTTTATAAACCATTGGGGAGTTTTAAATAGAAATAATTATCTATTTTGTGATTTTGAAATGGTTTTATGAAGAATTATTTATGATTTATCTTTATGGGATTTGTGATTTTGTGTCCCTTGTTTTAGAACATTAGATTATTTTACTAAAGGTTTTTTTTTATAATTCTTTAGAATATTACCACTATAAATGAATCAAAAATTCCATTAGGAGATAGCTCAGGTAGTCATTCTTGTGTCTTGGTCTCTACTCAAACAATTGTGGAAGTTGAATAACCATGTTCTTTTCAGATCATTTATTATGCATGGGAGTTTCTAAAATACCATCAACTATTTTTTATTGGTGATCAAGGATCCCAGGAGGCAACCAAGTGGGTATATATGATTAATGGGGTCTTCGAGTTATAGAAACCCTATAATCCACAGGGTTGGGGGCTTTTCGGGGGGGGTTGTCCACAGGGTAAGGGTGTCCAGGGGGTGGCGGTGTTGTTCACGGGGGTGGGGTCTATCTAGGGGGTCAGGGTTTCTAAGGGTGGGTGGGGCTGTCCAGGGGGTACAGGGTGTCCAGTGGGGTGGACGGGCTGTCCACAGGGGTTAGTGATGTCCAGGGGGTGGGCGGGCTGTCCATGGGGGTGGGGACTATTCAGGGTGTGGGGGCTGTCCACAGGGGTGGGGGCTATCTATAGGGGGTGGGGGATGTCCATCGGGTTAGGGGTGTTCAGGGGGGTAGGTGGGGCTTTCCACGGGGGTGGGGGGCTATCTAGGGGGTCAAGGGTGTCTAGGGGGAGGGTGGGGTTGTCTAAGGGGTACGGGGTGTCCAGTGGGGTGGGCGGGCTATCCACAGGGGGTGGAAGGACTATCCAGGGGGTAGGGGTGTCCAGGGGGTGGGCGGGCGGTCCATGGGGGGTAGAGGTTTCCAGGGGGCGGGCGGACTGTCCATGGGGGGTGGGGGGATGTCCATGGGGGGAAGGGTGTTTAGGGGGTGGGCGGGATGTCCACGGGGGTGGGCGGGGTATCCACGGGGGAGGGGTGTCCAGGGGGTGGGTGGGCTATCCACGGGGGTGGGTGGGCTATCCATAGGGGTGGGTGGGATATCCACGGGGGAAGGGGGTGTCGAGGGGGGTGGGTGGGGCTGTCCACGGGGGTGGGGGCTTTCCAGGGCGGTCGGGGTGTCAAGTAGGGTGGGTGGGGTTGTCCAGGGGGTATGGGGTGTTCAGTGGGGTGGGCGAGCTGTATACGGGGGGTGGACGGGCTGTCCACGGGGTTGGGCGGGTTTTCCAGGGGGTAGGGGGTTGTCCATGGGGGTGGGGGAGTCCAGGGGTGGGGCGGTCTATGGGGTTGGAGTGGCTATCCAAGGGGGTGGGGTGGTGTCCAGGGGGTGGGGGTGTCCAGGGGGTGGGGGTGTCCAGGTGGTTGGATGGTGTCTAAGAGGGGTGGTGGATATAATGGTTTTAATGGAATGAATTTCATGATTTTAAGATCATTGTTATTTTTAAAATGGTTTTTGATTTCCTTTTTATTATGGAACAAAAATACTATATGATTTTGAAATGAAACCTTAAAAGGGATTTTTATAAACCAGGGGTGGGCGGGGTTGTCCACGGGGGTGGGGACTCTCCAGGAGGGTTGGGGTGTCCAGGGGGGTCGACGGGGATTTCCAGGGGTACGGGGTGTCCAGGGGGTGGGTGGGTTGTCCACGGGGGTTCCAGGGCTATCCCGGGGGGTAGGGTGTCCAGGGGCTAGGCGAGCTGTCCAGGGGGTGCGGGGCTATCCACAGGGGTGCGGGTCTGTCCACGGAGGTAGGGGTGTCCAGGGGGTGGTCGGAGCTATCCAGGGGGGATAGGGGGTTTTCCAGGGGGTAGGGGTGTCTAGGGGGTGGGTGGGGCTGTCCAGGGTGTACGGGGTGTCCAGTAGGGTGGGTGGGCTATCCAGGGGGTGTTGTTGTCCAAGGGGGTGGTAGGGTTGTCCACAAGGGAGGTAGAGCTGTCCACGGGGGTCGGGGAGGGCTTTACAATGGATTCGGAGGCTGTCCACAGCGGAAGGGGTTGTCCAGGGGGGTGGGCAAGCTATCCACGTGGGTGGTGGGGCTGTCCAGGGGGTATGGGGTGTTCAAGGGGTGGGCGGGATGTCGACTGGGGTGGGGGATGTCCAGTGGTGGGGTGAATCGGTCATAAAAAATCATCAAGTCTAGTTTTATTATTTATAGATAAATAAATAAAGATAATGTGACCTACCTAGTCACACATATAATTCAGGCATAACAAATCAATAAGCATCAAAGTTTAATAATTTCAGTCAAAAATGTAATGGATCAAACTATCCATCATCACCATCAATATCATCACCGTCATCATCAGCCTCACCCTCATCCTCATCTTCGTCCCCATCATCATCCCCACCCTTCTCAACGCCCTCCTCCTCTCCCTCATACCCATCCTCGGCCTCCTCATCTCCCTCCTCCTCTGCCTCGCCCTCCTCCTCGCCCTCGCACTCATCCTTGGCCTCCTCCTCGCGCTCCTCCTCCACTACCTCAGCCTCCTCTTCTCCATTGTCTCGACCACCACTATAACTACCACCTAGTGCACCATATATAGAATTAATTGACAACATATATTAATCACAAACTGTGATGGCCTCTGGTTTAAGTGTTGGATGTAAATCTTCCATCAGTTTCATAAATGTAGTGTTTGCCCTAGCAGACTGTTTTGTCTTCTCTGTGGCCCTTTTTCATCTTGTTCTTCCTGTTCCTTAACCTGCTATAACTCAGTGGCACTACAACTCATACCTGAGGAGGTCCAATACCTTGTCATAACTATACTCTTCCTAGGTCGGCTGCATACTCTACCAGGGTGCTCATCTCCCAACACCTGATGTGAGTGATCTTTAGGAAAAAACTTGTCAGGTTCTTGGGCATCAGGGCCACTAAAGAAGCTTGTTATAAATATAAATAGATTATTAAGTTAAAAAATAGAGACTAAAATTTTAAATCTACAAAGTAAAACTTACAATATTCTTCTAAGTTGGTTCATTAACCTCACATCCATCTTTCGTCCTTCTACTCAAGAAAAACAGTTTTTCTAGAGGCACACATACTTCAATATTCAATTTATGACTCTAAAATGGCATTAAATGTAGGAAACCATAATTAAAAATAGGATACCAATAATTAATTTCATAACTAAAATTGTATAGTAACTTTAATAATCGAATAAATTATGGAGGTAGAAATAGAAAGTGAAATTCGTAAAGAAAAATTATAAACTATCATACATGACACCTCTCATGATCTGGCATCGTAGTACGTCCCAATGTGTGGATGTATTTTTTAGCATCAATATTTTTTTAATTTCTTCTAGATGAATTCTAAATAAAATTAAATAATTATTATTAACTAAAAACATGAAATTTTTTATTTAAATGCCTCTAATGTGATTAATACCTTAAATTGTCTAGTCGTCCAATGAGTAACCATCTGTCGATATTGTTCTAATAGAAAATCATCCACAACAGGGACCGCCTCTAACTCTGTTCCTTGTCTAGCATGCCATCCAATGTACAGCTCATGCTTATAATCTCTCCAAAGCTCACCTAAATCCTTTAGACGTTCTAGTCAAGCACCCTCAATATCGGGGAAATTAAACCGTAACTAACACTAAAATATTAATTCATATAAATAAAAAAACTAATATATTGAATAAAATACAACATATTTTTTTACCCATATCTCTGCCCAAGATTTATCCTTGACTTAATTTGGTAGCTGTCTCCATGATAGTGGGATGACAAGAATGATTTCTAAGTATTTGTCAAGCGTCGCCAAAAAACTCCGACATTGTTACCTTGATTTTTCAATAATTTGAATATCTTCATTGTAGTCCACCATCAACCATGTGCAGAAGTTCTACATCGCACACATTAGTGTAGGCCCCCTCCCCGCCTCTTATCAGTAGTTTTATCTTTTATGAAAGAAAAAAATATTTTATCAATACAGGTTATAATAAAAATAAATAATGGTGTAAAACATTTTTCAGGTTGTATAATTATACCTATGGTAGTCTAATCAATCGGCACCGCTAGATCTATAGAAACTGAATGAACACCTTGTACATATGGAGTAGGTCCCAATGTATGCTCTGTAGGGACAGACTCTAGCGAATCAGGAGTCGAAGAAGATGGAATATATAAGTCCAGAGAGAAGGAAGCAGAAGTAAAATAATATGACAGTGATGGTTGGTCGAATGTTGGATGGGGAGTGGGAATCATCATCGGATATGGTATAGATGGGAGAGGAGTTTCATCATTAGTATTCTTTCTCTTGATATCATGCCATCACATTTTTATTGATATTTCATCAGACATAAAAAGATTTTGGAGTCTCAGAATCAATGGAAAGTTCCACATAACTTTATGTGGCACACAGGATGGTGTTCCATCAGCTTTTGGATTCCATCAGGATGTGCTACATTTTATACAATCATTTCTTTTAGTTGCTTCCTCCCATAATAAACTGTAATATGTTGGGAAAGCATGAATTTTTTTTCTTGAAAATCCAAGTTCCTCAATGAACTTCCATTCCATATAGTGGTTTGAGGGAATATCTATATCATCTTGATGTAAGTCCTTCAAGAAAGTGAGAATGTAAACGATGGTAGTATTATAAATCACATACATAGTTTTCCCATGAAACAATCGGATTAAAAATTCCATCTTTTTCATTTTACCGCATTGTCGATATACTAGAGTCGTGGCAGCATCATTCAATTTTTTCACCCTAACAACATCATCATTTTCATTAGACACATCATGTCTACTCATATGAAAATCTCCTTAGATGGGAATCATTTTTTTATGATGAAGAATAAAATAAAACCAGTCATATAACAAATTCTCCAGTCTAGTCCTCTCATTTGGATCATCAGCAATTTGATATTTTATTCTCTCCCCATTTTGATACCACACAAAGTAGTTTCTTGAAAATATTATTATGTTATGTTGTATCTAACTTCTTTACCGCTAAACCAAGGTCTTGAAACATAATCACTACTACAGAAACGGGTAACAGAAGTGCCACCTTTTATCAGCGCTAAGAAAAAAATGCTGATAAAGAAGCCATGTATCAGCACTTAAATTTTAGTGCTGATACAGGGTAACCTTTATCAGCGCTAAAAAATCACTGATAAAGCCTTACTTTATCAGCTCTAAAATTTTAGTTCTCATAAATTTATCCTTTATCAGCACGTTTTTAGCGTTGATAAAATCGTAGTCCCATATTATATAAAATCGGTTGCACAGGGTCCTCTGTTTATCACTCCCTAAAGCTCTTGTGGTACTATACCCCTGCGACAACTTCCTTCTCCCCCCCCCCCCCCCGATCTTCACATTTCTAGACCTCTGCTGCCCCCCGATCTTTGTGTGTACCTCCCCCTCTGGCGGATCCACCAAACCCTACTTCTCCTCTTCTCCCCATGAACCCCTCGAAACCCGATCTTCATGTGCCGGATTTTCCTCCCCCTTGAACCCCTTCGGAGGATCCTCTTCCATGCAAACCCCACTTCTCCTTCTCTCCGCTCGAACCTACTTTATTTCTCAACAGTTGGCGGCTCCTCCTGTGCACCTCCTCCTCCAAGGTGAATTTTTTTCTCTTCTTCTTGATTCTATTCTTGAACATCTTTCTTAGGAAGGATGTGACAATAATGATGATTTGGTTTTTGTGTTTTTTTTGTTATGGTTTTAATGTTTAATGGTCATACATAGGACTTTTAGATTTCCCTCATGTGTTAAGTCATGTTTTATTTGACTATTCTTCTCATTCTTATGAAATATTTGTTAAATCTTTAGTTGAGGTTGGGGACATGAAATTTATTCTTTTTTATTATGTGTAAATTATAGAATTATCATGTTATTTTTTTCCATTAGATGGATAGTTACAATTAACCTAAATACTAAAAGTAATTGCACTAAAGGAAATTGAAGTGAAGAGGGATTTTTGCATGTGATTTATGATGTTCCATAATATTTCTTATATATTTATGGATTTATTGGTGTTATTGCTTAGTGATTTATTCTTGATGTTATGAAATAAATTTCTTACTACTAATAATATTTTATAATCACCTTTCATTATTTTCTAGTCACTTAAGGTAGGTAATGAATTGGTTGTATGGAAATCTGTAATTAAATTGTTATATTTAAACTATAAATTCTACTTTAATATGATAGAGTATTTAAGGGATAGTTTTTAGTGTGAATTTCTTGTATTTTTTCCCTTTCATGCTACTATGGGGTATTTATCACTATGATTATAAGGGTGATGGTTGATTGATGTGGTTGTGAGCATGTGGTGTGGTAATTAATATAGTAGTGATGGATGGATTATTGTGTGGTTATGATAGCAATGATATGACTATTTAGGTAGAAAATAAGTGGTTTTAAGGATTTTAGAATGTGTTTAGTTGTATTTTATGTCATGAAAATTTAGTTGTTATTGGGTGGTGTTATAGTTTCCTTTTGGCATGGAATATGGTTGGAATAAATGAAAATAGTAATGGGTGATGGGTTGGAAATGATAAATGATGGTTTTTTAAATGATTAATGATAATGATTGGAATAATTATGTTTAATAAATGGTTAAAGATAGAATAAATGTTATTAATGATTAATGAATGGATTATAGTGGGTAGTAATTTAATGATTGGTTTTACATTAAAATGGTTAAAAATTGAAATGCATATGGTAGTAAAAATCCAATAAATTATAATGTTAAATGAAATGAGAAGTTGGTAATGTTGATATGGATGCTTATGTGATTTTTTAGGGATTATTTGTGGAATTATAATGGAAGTGGTTATAAGAGGGTGGTAGTAACAAGGCATTGGTTGAAAAGGGTGTTTGCAGTGTTAGTTTGGTGTAACCCCTTAGGAAAGATTTATGTGTGACTATATAGTTATTATATTTTCTTATTATTTCTTACACACCACCACTTGAGTCGAGTACCCTGATTGAAATATATATGGTTACTTTGGTTAAAAGTGTTTTTCTCAATATTTATATTATAGAGGGAATTCATATAGAACCACTCCCTCTTCCCTTCTCCCCCTTCACACTTAGTATGAGTTGTAATGGCTCATAGTGGGTGTATATATACGACCTATAATGATTTTAGGTTTTGGTGCATATATATTCTTGTTTACATGATTATGTGTATTTGGTGTGGATATATAGTGGGGGGTGTGCATTGTAGGAGGAGAGAATGATGTTTATGTCCTTCATGTTCACGATATCATACTGTGATGAGGATGTGATGTGTGGTTGTGATGTGGATATGGTTTTTTATCTGTTTGTGACATGTGTATGTGTGGATATATGGTTATGATATTATATAGAAGGGTTAGAGAATAAGAAGTATTCCATTAGAGTGTGATAATGACCATATTAGTGGGTAAGTGGATGTGGGGTAATTTAACAATATATATTCTTTTGATATTACACTTAAGATGGAGTTTGGAATTACACACTCATGAGGATTGAATAGGATGATAGGTCAATAATATTTGTTAAAATTTTCATATGGAATAACATGGGAGGCCATCTATGGCATAATTGATCATCACCTTTGTGATTTAAAGTAGGTAAATTAAGCTTACCAAAAATATTAGGCATGATGATATTAAATGTAGGGCAGATAACTAGGAGTGGTAGATGTATCATTCTTGATTATTCTTGTGTTTGGACTAGGGTGATTTGAGGAAACTATAATGAATTTAAAGTAATTATATTTAATTAATTCCATATTGCAGAGATTATGAGAATCCTTTCTTTACTTATATAGCTGGATACTAGTTTTCATCCATATGTATTTTAGGTTGGTGAGGTATAAAAGGATGAACTAGTTGACCATAGAAGGGTTGACCCGATAGAGGAGGATAATCCATAGAGGATTATGTCGTGTGAGTTTTACCATCTATCACACAAGTGATTATCCCCGCGAACCCCTTTGTGTTTGGAAACTATGTTGATTTTTATGGGGGTTCTATCCTGGTTCTATTGATTTCCATATCATTATTAGAAATGGTTATCCTCTACTAATATATATTTTTATAAGTGGTTCTCTTCTACTGTATTTGGAAGTTTTGTTTTCTATATTTAAACCATAAATACTAATATTTGAGATTCAAATAGGATAGATATGAATAAAGATTGGATGGATGTTAATCGTTTGACAATAGAGTATGAGAACGGAGTGAAAGAGTTCATCAAGTTTTCAAAGGATCGTGCAAAGGATCCTTCTCAAATCCTTTTTCCATTTTTACATTGTTGTTATTCTAGAATACTTATTATAGAGGAGTTGGAATAACATTTGATATGTCACAGAATAGATCAGAGTTATAAATGTTGGAATAAACACGGAGAAAAAGCGAATGTAGCTACTGGCTGGGATAAAACTACATTTTATGGATCATCAGATATAAATACAAATATGGGTAATGAAGAAGACCGTATGGAGGATGTGATTATAGATGTCAATGATGATGAAGATTGTATTGATTAAATGACAAATACAATTGAAGATGAACTCTGTGATTTCCCAAAATTGTTTAAGAAGTTAAATAGTTGTAAAAAGATGCCATTGTATGCTGGTTGCGCTAAATATACAGCATTGTTAGCTATACTGAAGTTATATAAATTGAAAGAAGGCAAAGGATGGAGTGATGTCAGTTTTACGGGACTACTTTCTCTCTTGAATGACATGCTCCCAGAAGATAATGAGATCCCAAGCCAGACGTATAAAGCTAAACGAATGTTACGCTCAATGGGTATGATTTATGAAAGAATACATGCCTGCTCAAAAGATTGTATATTGTTTCTCAATGGAGAAAAAATCACTTATAGAATTCCCAAAGTGTGGTGCTTCTCGATATAAGAAAGATGAATCCAATCCTACGAAATTTGTATGGTACTTTCCAATCATTCCAAGGTTTAGGTGTCTATATGGAAGTGAAGAAACTACAAGACAATTATCGTGGCATATAGATAAAAGAAATAAATATGGGAAATTACATCATCCGGCCAACTCTCCTCAATGGAAGAAAATTGATCATGAGTATCCTAAATTTGGAAAAGAGCTGAGAAACCTTTGTCTTGCGTTATCTACAGATGGAGTGAATCCTTTTGGTTTTCAAACCAGCACTCATAGTACATGGACTATTATGTTGGTAAATTATAACTTGCCACCCTGGTTATGCATAAAGCAGAAATTAATCATGTTATCTATGCTTATATCAGTACCAAAACAACCAGGTAACTATATTGATGTTCATCTGGATCCTTTGATCGAGTATTTCAGGTTATTGGGGGATTCAGGTGTTATGTTGTATAATGCTTATAAAAGTGAATACTTCACGTTGAGAGTGATGTTGTATGGTACAATAAATTATTTCCCTTCTTATGGAAATTTTTCAGGTTATAGCATTAAAGGAACTCAAGGGTGTCCCGTGTGTGAAGAAGATACAGAATCAATTAGGTTGAAACATTCATTGAAATCTGTGTTTTTAGGACATCGTAGATTTCTACCTCATCGGAATAAGTACTAATATTTTTTGACATCATTCAATGGAAGTTTTTAACAACACACAACATCGTCTCCACTAATAGGTGATCAGCTGTTTGAGAATGTAAAATATGTGAACACTGTTTTTGGTAAACCATTTTCGAAAACCCCTATAAAAATTGGTTGCAAAAAAGAGATCTTTTTTTTTTGAATTACCATACTGGAATTGTTTTTACATCATAAATCTTCTTTATGTGATGCATGTGGAAAAAAAAATGTATGTGATAGTGTTATCGGAATGTTGCTAAATCCCCCTGCAAAAACAAAGGATGGAATTAAGTCAAGGTTGGACATGGTTGACATGGGAATATGAGAAGAGTTGGCTCCCGTGAAGGGTGGAAATCAAATGTTTCCTCCTCCAGCTGCTTACACTCTTTATAGTGAGGAGATATATCAGTTTTGCAACATCTTTAATGATGTAAAGGTTCCATAGGGGTATTCATCAAATATCAAGAACAGTGTGTCAATTAATTATTTGAAGTTAAAAGGTTTGAAATCACATGACTCCCGTGTTTTGATGCAAGATCTAACTCCTATAGCTTTACGTTGCATTTTTTCCAAGAATTTTTATCATATGTTAACCAAACTTTTTTTCTTTTTCAAAGATATATATAGAAAATTTTTAGACCTGAATAAATTTCCAGCTATGGAAAAAGAAATTTTCATCATATTATGTGAATTGGAAATGTTCTTTATGCCAAAATTATTTGATATGATGGTTCATTTGATGATTCAATTGGTGAGAGAGATTCAACTTTGTGGTCTTGTGCACTATAGATGGATGTACCCCATTGAATGGTATATGAAGATTTTGACAGGGTATGTTAAAAATCAAAGTCTCCCAGAGGGTTTTATAGTGGAGCAATATATTGTTAAGGAAGCCATTGACTTTTGTACCCAATACCTATCTGATGTGGAAATCATTGGTCTCCCAAAATCTCATCACACCAGACGCATTAAGGGTGAGGAAATTTATGGAAGAGATGTTGTGACAATCAGTATTACAGATCGGGATCAGGCCCACCGTTATGTTTTTCATAACAGTTGGGAGGTTTCTTCATATATTGAAACTCAAAAAATAAATCCTTAGATAGTTGAATCCATCAAGGAATGAAAAATGGATATCAAATACACATAATCACCAGTTTATAGGATGGTTTCAGGACCATATTTTTAAATATTTGGATGAAAATCCGAATTCAATTTCAGAACGACTATGATGGCTAGTCACCGGACCAAGTTTGTATGTATTATCTTACAATGATTATGTAATTAATGGTTATACATTCTATATAGATGAACATGATGAAGATAGTACTATGCAAAATAGTGGAGTTACACTTGTGGATGAAGCGATGCTTGTTTCTGGTAGTAAGGACATAAATCCAATTTATGAAAATATGTCATACTTTGGCATTATCAAACAAATATGGGAGTTGGATTATACGACATTCCAATTACCTATTTTTCAATGCAAATGGGTTGATAACAACAGTGGTGTTAAAATAGATGAATGGGGATTTGTGAAAGTTGATTTCAGTAAAGAAGGGTACAAAGATGAATAGTTTATAATGGCATCACAAGCGGTACAAGTTTTTTATGTTCCAAATCCCGCAAATCGAAAGTGGTCGATTATTCTTTTATCGTCCAAAACTACTGAAGGGTCTGATGAAAATTTAGTTGAGGATGATCCTTTCAGTGGTACGTCACAATCATTTTGCAGTGGTCCCAATGTAGGTGATTTTTTTATTTTAGAGGATACCATAATGAATAAATTTGGATAATCAATAGAGGTGTAAAATCCCTTCAACCTTTGAAAAAAAATAGAGTTCAATAAACAGGTTATATTTTGTTTGTAATATAGATCTTTTTATATCATGTTATTATCTTATCATTACTGAATTTATGTAATCTAAATTAACTGTTCAACCACTTTTGTAGATAATTACTTCTGCACGTTCTAGTGCTTCTAACCTTGAGGCAGAACAAGTCTCTCAAGATGTTGTTGTTGTTGCTGCTCCTGTTGTGGCTGCTCACAGTGCAGAGAAACAACAAGTTTCTGAACCTGTTTCTGCTCCTAGTGTTGAGGTCCAACAACCATCATCACATGTCATTGATACCATTTTAGATGAACATATAGATGATGTTGATATTGATGAAATGGTCGGGGATGAAGGACCGACATCGCAGAAAACACAGGTGTGTCGTAGTTTGATGGTGTTATCCAAAGTTCTTAAGGTGAAAAGCAAAAGCGTCAAATTTGATGTCGGATGGAATGCACGAGGCCAACATGTGAATCCCAACAAGTCTATGTTTAGTAGTTACATTGGAGTTTTCACTCAGAAACGCATGTCGATTGACATAGATTCATGGAACCATGTTGTGTCTGGGCTGAAGGATGTGATCTGGGAAGAAATTATGGTAAGATTATGATATTATTTCTTTAATTTAATAGCAAATAAAATAATGAAACAGTGTATTACTCTTCTCAATATCTTTAAAAGTACATTTATAGTAGACTATTCACACAAAAATTATGTACTAAGGATTTCAGGAAGTATTCATCGAGGTTTTTGAACTATTTTAACAAAATTTCACCTGAAAGATTCTAAAGGTAAAATAAACTCGCACCCACTCATTGTCTATGCTCGCCATATATACCAAGAAGCATGGGATGCATTTATTGTCCACCGTGGACCTTAGAAGTTTCAGGTACATTGTGGGTGATAACACGTTGTTTGAGGATACGTTTATTCATCACTTTGATTGTTAATGTTTCATTTATGAAATAGAAACTCTATACTAAAAATAAGGAATGTGCATTAAAACTAACATACCCCTATCGTAAAGCAAGGATGGGGTATGCTTCACTAGAAAAAAAATGGTACGTATTTTAAATTTACAGTAATATTGTTAGGTTCTAATAAAAAACATCATAATTATCTTTATATATTTATATATAGATTGATGAGTCTAAAACCCAAGACACTTCCATCCCACGTCATGTTCTATGGAAGGAGGCACGTGTGAATAAGGAAGGGAAGATAGTAGATGAGAACACACAAAAAGTGTGCGAAATATTTTTAAGTATGACACAGTGATAAAAATATTTGTTTTAAATTGCTATTACATAAAAATAATTAGTTATTTTCCTATATCCGACAGTCACAGGAATCAGCTACTCCTATACTGGATGCAGACCTATTATCGATGGCTTTGAAGCAACCAGAACAATAAATCTATGTCAGAGGTGTGGGGTTTGGGGTGACACCCCGAGTATATTTTGAGAAAAAAAAAGAAACGGAATATAGAGATGAAAAATTGAAACAAATGGGTGAAAGACTAGAAACTCTTGAAGAACGATTGCAATGGAAAGAAGAGATGCTAGCAACTTTTATGGGTGGGAAGCAAGGAGAAGACACAACTTAGGAAAAACCAGCGCGTGAAGATCCCGCCCCACCCCCCCACCAACTTTGAGGTGAGTCATTCCCCTCAAAGAGCTGTCTTATCCGTGGTAATCAATATTCTAATAATTGTTCCCATGAAATGTGAATGAGACAAACACTGATACTTTTCCTGTACTGAACTTATGCAGGGTGATAATGACTGTGATTTATATCTGACAACACCCACCAATCACCTTGTAGCGAGGGCTATATTGTTCAACATCCCCGATGACAAGCTGCATAATAGACCACTTCTGAAAGATCATCTGAAAGTGACGATTACTATAGCTCATGAGCCAAATGTAGAGATACCTATTCCACTTGATGATGATGATATTCATATGGTCAAAAAGGCTATTGGGAAATTCATTTCATGGCCATCACAACTTGTAAGAGTACATGCAGAAAAAGAGATATTTATTTCCTTCTTTTTAAGCTAAACATTTAACAATTAATGAAAAAAGGGTATGAACCAATGAATTTTATTATAGACGGAGAAAGGGAAGGGGGTGAAAAATGTCAGCTCAAAACCATCTAAAGGATCGACCAACCGATCCCAGAGAGCTACTTAAAGCACAATAACACCACATGTTCTCTATCCACATTTACTAGCATTGAAGATTCATGTGGATATGAAGATAAGAGGTGGTTGTAGTCATATAGCGGTTTTCAAAAAGAATATATACGCAGAGGAAATTCAAGATTTCGTTGCTGCTGAAAATGTAAATGAGATCCTTGAAAATGGTTGGATAGGAACAACAGTTGTAAATATATATATGAGGTATTTTTTCATGAATTGATTTTCTAAAAGATGGTCTAATGTGAAAATTATGAATAACTGCATTTTATATTGTTGACAGGTGTATATATGAAAAATAGTTGAAATAATTTTCCCATGATCCAAAATTTGGACTCGTTAGTCTTCATACCACATTAACACATCTAACGAAATTATAGCCATCAAAAAAGGATGAAATAGTGAACTACTTACTGAAAACATTTTAAATCAAGATTACAGATGACACACTCTTCCTAATAACAACCATGCAGGGGTAAAACTCTGTGATTAAAACATATCAATTATATTTTCACTTCTTTTATTAATTATTCCTTTTTGTGTTTTTAGGAAACATCGGCTGATAATTTCGGTGAACTTGCATACTCCCAAGATTTATTTTCTGGATTCAAAGCAAGTATATCCATCAAACCGACCACACATGATGGATTTTGTGAATCTGTAAGACACTACATCCTACGTTTTAGGTCTAAACATCAAGTAATATAATTTATATTATCTTTTACTGAGGATTTTGTTATGATAGGGTGGTGTATTATTGTCATCTAAAAGAAGGAATGAGGATAGGGTCTAAGAATAAGGAGGCGAAAAAGTACTATTTCTGGACAAATATCAGGGTATATATAATAAAATTTCACTATCCAAACACATATCAACACAAGTTACTTATCCTCCTAATGATCAAATTTTTTGCAGTGTCCAAAACAAACAAATGATAATGATTGCGGTTATTATGTTTGTAAATTTATGAAAGAGATCATTTTTCATCAACAAACTATCATCCCTAAAGAGGTATTTTCAAAAACAACTACTATTTCATTTAATTTATTTATTAATTCTTTATTTTTATATTTTGTAGTACTACTTTGACTGCCAAAAAGCCTCATACTCACAAGACGATATAGATTTGTTCAAAAATGAGTTGGCCGCATACCTGATAGCAGATTGTACACAAATAACATGAAGATATGACTTGGGGATGTGTACAATTGGTGGTCATTTTTGACAAGGGTTAAGGGGATCAAAATATGAAACATTTTTCTATGTAAATGTTTGTAAGGAAATTGTAATTGTTATTAAATAAAACATCCTCTCTCCAATGATTCATTTTCCCATTTTAACAGATAAAATGCACCATAAACATGCAAGAATGATCCATGGGTGTGTTGGTGACATGTACGAGTCAACCCCACCTCAATCTGAGGCATGATGTGGCCGGTATCACTCAAAGGGTCTCTCTTTTGTTTAAAATTGACAAAATTTTAAGTGAAAACACCAACTGACGTACGAAAATCCAACCAAAAGCATTAATATTATGTTGATCCTTTAGGAGAACGATCCATGGGTGCGTTGGTGACATGAATCAGTCAACCCCACCTCAATCCGAGGCACGGTGTGGTCGGTATCACTCAAAGGGTCTCTCTTTGGTTTAAAATGAATAGAATTTTAAGTGAAAACAAAAAATGACATACACAAATCCAACTAAATGGATTAGGAATGTGTTGATCCTTTATGAGAACAATCCATGGGTGAGTTGGTGATGTGTATGAGTCAACCCCGCCTCAATCCAAGTCACGGTGTGGCCGGTATCACTCAAAGGGTCTCTCTTTTGTTTAAAATGGACAGGATTTTAGGTGAAAACCACAACTGACGTAGATAAATCTGACCAATCGCATTATGATTATGTTTATTCTTTAGAATAACGATCCATGGGTGCGTTGGTGATGTGTAAGATTAAATCCCGCCTCAATTCGAGGCACGGTGTGGCTGGTATCACTCAAAGGGTCTCTCTTTTGTTTAAAATGGACAAAATTTAAGTGAAAACACCAACTAACGTACGAAAATACAACAAAACGCATTTGGATTGCGCTGATACTTTAAGAGAAAGATCCATGGGTATGCTAGTTACATTTAAGAGTCAACCCAACCTCAATCCAAGGCATGGCATGGCTGGTATCACTCAAAGGGTCTCTCTTTCGTTTAAAATGGAAAAAATTTTAAGTGAAAACACCAAATGACGTACTAAAATTTAACCAAACTCATTATAATTGTAACACCCCAAGCTTCTACAGTACGCTTCTCTTTGAATAATGTGATAGCATGTGTTGTACGCAACATCGAGTTCTAACACACCACAACCAATCAAACTTGCCGTTATGAATAGTAATACCTACTTTTTGAAATTATATATATTTAATATTTCAAAATGGACTTCATATTTGGATTCGTAATATCAAATTTATCCTAAGGTGAAATTTTGGTACTTTTCGGATAACTTTAATATTTTGATGAATAGTGAAAATTACTAAATTTTAATTAAAAACAACTTTTTTAATCAAAATAATTAATAGTGATAAATTATGAATTTTATTGGTTTTAATGTATATTTAGAATATATTTTTACCATTTAATACAATTTTGGTCATTGAACATAATTTTACAATTAAACCGGACAAAAACAAGTGTCAATCTTTTGATAGTTATTATCTCTTAAAAACACGCTTTTTGTTTTAACAACGGGAATTAATTTTAAATTAATTTCTGCCACTTCTGTGTTTTGAATTTGGAAAAATGGATTCCATATTTGGAATCAGGATTTTAAAATTGTGTAAATAGGTAACTTTTATTTTTAGACATTTTGAATAATTACTTCGGTAAATATTTTATTTACCATGGTTAAGGGTAAATCCGGTAAATAAGGGTTAAAAAAATAATATTATAATAATACTAAATTACCCTAAAACGTGTCCTAGCCTTATTGGTTGATACATATTCGACCATAGGCATCTTTGGGTCGATTTTGGGACCCCATGGAGCCACTTGTAGTTGATAGGGACACTTAATTTTAATTAAGTTAAAATGAATACAAAAATGACACTAGCATATATCTTTTAGAAAAACAATTTTTACATAGGGTTATATATGTTGGATGTTCGACTATAAATATTCATTAGAAATCTAAAAATATTTTCTAGATAATGATATTTTATTTGTAATTTTTAGAGATTAAATAATTTAACTTATTTATGACACAATGATGATGCAGTAATTACCATAATAGTGAAAATTTAAAATAATTGATATTATAAATGCCCAAATAAATATAATTTGAGACTTTTAATGAATTAAAATAATTTTATAGGATAATATGACATATTAGGATTGATTTAATTAACTTTTTTCTAAGTAATAATTTTGTTAAGAGTTTCACAAAAATCAACTATTGAATAGTGTCAAAATTGACATAAAAGAGTTTTTAAAACAAATATTATATTATTAATTGATATTAAATTCCTCAAAATCTAAGATTCGGCCAAGAGACTTATATCATAATAGTTGTATTATTAATGGACCACTTGGGGGTCTCTTGGATGTATATAGTAAGTTTATTAACCATATAATTTAAAAATACAAAGAGACATTGTAAAAGTGAAACTAATTAACTTAGAGTTAATACTTAAAGATAAGGTTAATATAAGTAGCCAAACCTGTCTAAATTATATTGGTTGAGTTGTTTTAGACCTATCTCCACCTTAACCTTTTAATAATCAACTTTGGAGCCATTATAAACCGAATATGAATTTATTATAAATTAATATTTCTAGATTTTCCAAAGATGCCCCTCACCCCTCTTATAAAAGGGCACTCCTCCTTCTCATTTCTTCACACCTTCAAAGCCTTTTGGTTCGGCCAAACTCTGACCAAATACTCTCCCAACATCCCTCAATACAACCAAGAGTCCTTAGTTTGATCATAAAGCCAACCTAAGGAGCCCTTTTGATCAAATCAAAAGGAAGAACCCGAAGAAGAGGTAATGATTTCACCACCCTTTTCCAAGTTCCTTTCTTCTTCCACTTCTTCTTCCTTTATTGTTACCATTCTAAAATAATAACTCCAGTATAATATATATACTGTGATGGTATTATAAATATGGTACAACCATATTCAGTATTCTATCCACCCTTTGAATAACATGTCACCATACGTGCGTACGTACGGCTTACCGTCTCCACGTCGTGGTGTAATTGTTATTCAATGTATTATTATTTGAATGAGTATAATAATCATGTGTAACTCATGTAAATAATAAATATAACATGTTAATGATTCTGTATATATGATATACCATCCATTTATATATTATTTTAATTAAAATAATGATATTGTTGCTCGTGCGTACGTACGGACTACCGTCTCCACGAACGCGATGAGATTCATTCTCTATCGTATCCATTCAAGTATAATTCTCATTTTATGATTAATAATAGTATCTAAGGACTTTATATCATTCTGGATATGATTAAGATACAACCTATCCATTACAAACATGGCATACGTAACAAAATATATAAAATAAAACGAGTAAGTTAACACCCGAAACAACGATAATACTAAGATATTATTAACAAATCAATGTTAAAAGATCATATATGATATCATATCAATGTATATGATTCTTGTATAATTTAATAACAATTATTTCACCATTATACAGGAGGTTAACCTACCCCAAACAAGGAAAAGTACAAGGTAAGGGTTATTTCACAATCTCTTCATTATCTGAGGTTGTTTATACGTAATAATCTACTGAGATCTCTTTATCATCCACATCCATGTTTCTTAAAAATGTATTTCAAAACATTTTTAATATTTACAAGAATATGGGTTAAAGTCATTTATACCCTTGTTTGACTTTTTATAAGAGGTTTATAAAGGAATATTTCTGTCTTTTTCCAAACAAGGTGCTTTTTAACCTTTTCGACAAAATTAAGGTAAGAATGTTTTTTTTTTTGACTTATACGGCGGGTGCGGCTATTTTCCGCAGTTATAAAATCATCGAAGCTTCCCTTACAAGCTTATAAGAATATTTTCAAATAAAATTTTTTATTTTATAAATACATGACTCTTAAATTATTTCAAAATAGAAAGAGATATTTCTCTAAAAAGAATTTTGATTTCATCTATTACAACATCCTTTGATGGATTTTATGCTTATTTGAAGTTGATTTATTATGATACAAAACTTCTATATTGTATTGAAGGTTTTGTGATATGTTTGACTGTGGATGTCCTATTTTTATAACATTTATGGTTTAAGGTGAAAGTATTTACATTTCGTATGCTAGTTTTAATATGAATGTTTATGTTATGTTTAAACCTTTTCATATGGGAATGCATTGGACTTAATATGTGATGGGTGGAGCCCGCTATAGCTCCTCGATGCATCGGTAGGTCTCATGAGACAAACTAGTGTCTTGGCACAAGGCCTTGGGAAAATCTTATTGGTAGTCTTGGCACGAGGCCTTGGCTATGTGGTTATGATAGTCTGGCATTACACATTCCATCGTTATGAAAGTGGTTATTGATATTGCATGTGATTATTTGATTAGTAGAATATCCATGTGAATAAGTAAATGGAATTATTTCATTTTACTTTTTCCATACTATGTTGAAGTTCATGTTTAAAAGGCTTTTGTTTTAGTTATACATTGCCTTAAATGTTTATGCTTATTTTTGAAAGTTTCCAATATATTGTTATCCTTACTGGGCATTTGAGCTCACCCCTTTTCTATGTTATATTTTTTCCAGGATGTGAAGAAGTAAGTTATGAATGACCTGCAGGGATAGTATCTGGGGATATGAGTGTGGAATATGGAGACTATGTTGTTGTTGTAGTTTTTCACTTTATGATGTAATGTAAAACTTTATGAATATATCTAGTGTTTCCAAGGCTACTAAACCAATCGGTCTTTCGAGATTTGATCTTTCTTGTGATCATGCCAATGTTATGTAATAATGCACCGACTCTAGGTAACTGGAGTCGGGGCATTACAGTTGGTATCAGAGGAAGTTTAGTACAAACCTTGGAAGCTATATTTAGATAAACTCTGATTAGAGCACGTAGACCTAAGATGAAATTTGAGGATTAGTATAGAAGAACTTCCTAGAATTTTGGTATTGTAGAGATTTTGTGAGTTTTTCAAGCAATACATCCCTGTATGGATACGAGCAGGTAGAGGCGGCTCTGGCATAGATGTACCTAGGGGTAAAACCCAAAAACACCTCTTTGAGCTAGACTCGAACGGGAACTGGTGCACGACAACGGGACTTGCTGCACTCTTGGTTACGACAATCCCGAGGGATATGCTTAGGATAACTCTCATTTTCTTTACAAATCATTATGAAGGGTTTATGAGTATATACTTCCTCAAGGAAAATATTTTTATGGATTATATCCATAAATAGTTCAATTTATGTTAAGTGTTTTATAAGTATGGGATTATGTATTTTGATTCATAAACTGATCTAGTTTATGCCATTGTTTAGAAATGGAGCCTAGTGGAAGAAATGGAAACTGTATCAATGCACGCACTCCATGTAGGGATTTCCCTCCTGCTCAAGATAATTATAGTGGAGCTGGTGATGCAACTGGTGCCGATCATCTAATCACCATACTGGGACAACTCACTCAGGTTATTAATAATAACCTTACCCGTACGGAGCACCCTGATCCACAGCATGGAGGATCAATGTTAGATCGATTCATGAGGCAACAACCACCAACGTTCAATGGGAGTACAAATCCCTTAGTAGCTGAGCAATGGATATTTTCCCTAGAGAAAATATTTCAGGCTTTGGGGAGTAGTGAAAGGGAAAAAGTTATCATGGCAGTTTACCGCCTCACTGGAGATGCTGATCAATGGTGGTCATTGATTCAAAATACGAAGGAATATGATGAAGTATCAAATATGGGATGGAGGGAGTTCAAATATCTGTTTTTAGAAAAATACTTTCCTCGCGACCATCGACCAGATATGGAAAGGCAATTTCTAAGTCTGAGACAGAAGGAGGATGAGAATGTAACAAAGTATGAGGATAACTTTACAAGGTTAGCAAGGTATGCTGGTGATTATACACGTAACCCAAGAATTAAGATTGGTCATTACTTTTATGGGTTAAAACCATTTCTCTGTCGATCATTAGTCTCACAATCCTTCTCATCATACGAAGACATTGTCTCATGTGCTATCAAGACCGAAAAGGAATTCTCTAAGTCTTATGACTTTAAAGCAAAGCAAGAGAAGAAGAGGCCTGCTGATCAATCTGGGAATGGAAATAAGGGGAAGAAAAGAAAGTTTGAATATCCATACTGTGGTAAATGTGGGAAGAAACACTCCAGTACTTGCATGAAGGGAATGGGCGTCTGTTACAAATGTGGTGAAAAAGGCCACCAAGCTCGTGATTGCAAAGGGAAGAAGGAAGCTACCAATGTTCAGTGCTACAATTGCAGGGAGATGGGGCATTATGAAAATGAATGTCCTAAGCGTCAGGAGAACTTACCTCAGAAAAGGCCAAGGGATCAAGGCCAGGCTTATGCTATCACTACTGCTGAGGTAGAATCTCTGAAAGACGTGGTGGCAGGTAATTTAATGGTTTCCTCAAGTTTAGAAAATGCATTATTTGATTCTGGATCATCGCATTATTTCATATCTTCCCAGTTTTCTAAGAAAATTAGATATTTCCAATTTGATTTAACAAGGGAGTTGTCAGTTAAAACTCCTAAGGGAAGTATCATTGCAACAAAGTTTTGTGAATCAGTCCCCATTAGAGCACATAAATGTTCTTTATCTGCTGATCTCATCGTCATACCTATGATTGAGTTTGATATAATCCTCGGTATGGACTAGCTTTTGGACTATGATGCGAAGATTTATTGTAAGAAGAAAGAGGTTACGATTCTTGATGATAATGATAAGGAACACCTTGTCTTTAGAGCAGAATCGTCACCACCTAATTCTTATTTAGATCCACCCCCAGTAGCTCAACTAAATTAAATTATTGGGGAGGAAGATAATGAAATAACTGTGGGTGAGGAAAGGAATTTTCAAATAGAGGATGTACCTATTTTGAAAGAATTTGTAGATGTATTTGTGGAAGATTTACCTGGACATCCTCCAGAACGAGAATTTGAGTTTTCCATTGATTTAATTCCTGGATCAAGGCCTATATCAAAGACCCCTTATAGAATGGCCACTGTAGAATTAGTTGAACTAAGGAAACAACTAGAGGAATTGAGTAATAAGGGATTTATTCTCCCTAGTGTTTCTCCATGGGGAGCCCCTGTTCTTTTTGTTAAAAAGAAAGACGGATCTATGAGGTTATGTATCGACTACAGGGAGATCAATGCTATAACAATAAAGAACAAGTATCCCCTACCACGCATTGATGATTTATTTGACCAACTGCATGGATCTCAATACTTTTCAAAGATTGAACTTCGATCTGAATACCATCAGTTGTGTGTGAGGAAGGAAGACATTCCGAAGACAGCATTTTGAACCAGGTACGGGCATTACGAGTTTACTGTAATGCCTTTTGGATTGACTAATGCACCCTCTGTATTCATGGATCTGATGAATAGAGTTTTCAAAGAGTATCTTGATGAATTTGTGGTGGTATTTATTGATGATATCTTGGTATACTCCAAAAGCTACGAAGATCATGAAAATCACTTGCACATTATCCTGAAGACTCTGAGAAGACATGAATTATATGGTAAGTTTAGCAAGTGTGAATTCTAGCTTCATGAGATTTCTTTTCTTGGCCATATTGTCTCTAAAGATGGAATCTCTGTTGATCCTTCTAAGACCAAGGCGATCCAAGAATGGCCAGAACCTACTAGTATAACTGAGGTACGTAGTTTTATTGGTTTGGCAGGTTATTATCGACATTTCTTCAAGAATGTTGCCCGATTGGCTAACCCATTAACAAAGCTCACACGTAAAGGGGTTAAATTTGTTTGGACAAAAGAGTGTGAAGAATGTTTTGAAGAACTGAAGAGAAGATTAGTCAATGCTCCTATATTGACTCTACCATCAGGTAATGATGGGTTCGTTATTTATAGTGATGCATCGAAGAAAGGACTTGGTTGTGTCCTTATGCAGAATGATAGAGTTATTGCCTATGCATCACGACAATTGAAAATTAATGAACAAAACTATCCTACTCATGATCTCGAGTTAGCAGTTGTGATATTTTCTCTGAAGATATGGAGGCACTACCTCTATGGTGAAAAATGTGAGATTTATACTGATCACAAGAGTTTGAAGTATATTTTCTCACAAAAAGAACTCAACATGAGGAAAAGGAGATGGCTTGAATTACTCAAGGATTATGATTGTATGATACACTACCACCCTTGGAAAGAAAACAAGGTGGCAGATGCTTTGAGCAGAAAAGACCATGGAGTTTTGAACGTGATGAGAATTTAAAGGGATCCAATTTTGATGGATCTAGTGAAGATGGACATGGGAATAACCAGGGAAGGTGAAACATCAATGTTTTTTCAAATGGTTGCCAAACCATCTTTACTAGAAAGGATTAAGAGTTCTCAGACCGATGATGAATAATTTCAAAAGAAGATTAAAGTTGTGAATGATGGGATACTAAGAGACTTTGTGTATTAAGATGGAATTTTGAAATTTGGGAAGAGAATTTGTGTTCCCGATATACCTGGTCTAAAAAGGGAATTGTTGGATGATGCTCATAGTTCCAATTTCTCTATACACCCTGGGAGCACCAAAATGTATAAAGATTTGAAGGAACATTTTTGGTGGGACAACATGAAGAGGGAGATTGCTGATTTTGTGTCAAGATGTATGGTTTTTCAACAAGTGAAAGCTGGAAGGCAACAGCCTGGAGGAGTCATGCAACCTCTTCCCATACCGGAGTGGAAATGGGACAATATTACGATGGACTTTGTCATGGGGCTACCAAAGACTCCTAGAAGGAACGATTCAATATGGGTTATTGTTGATCGTCTTACCAAGTCAGCACATTTTCTTGCTATAAGAGAAGATCTACCCCTGGAAATTCTAGTAAGACTATATATTAATAAAGTTGTGAGACTTCATGGAGTACCCCTATCAATTGTTTCTGATCGTGATCCCCATTTTACTTCAAGATTCTGGAAAAGTCTTCAGAAATCCCTAGATACTGAACTTTATTTGAGCACTGCTTACCACCCTCAGACAGACGGACAATCAGAACAGACTATTCAAACCATAGAAGACATGTTGAGATCTTTCTCACTTGACTTTCAGGGTATGTGGGATCAATATTTACCTCTGGTAGAATTTTCCTATAACAATAGCTTCCATTCGAGTATTCAGATGGCACCATATGAAGCGTTATATGGAAAGAGATGTTGTACAGCAACCTGTTGGGATGACATTGGTGAAAGAAAACTTGTAGGCCCAGAACTAGTGGAGGAAACGGGGGAAAAGGTGAAGGTAATCCAAAATCACATCAAAGCAGCTCAAAGTAGGCAGAAGAGCTATGCTGATAATAGAAGGAAGGATTTAGAATTTCAAGTCGGTGATCATGTTTTCCTGAAGGTATCTCCATGGAAGGGAGTCATACATTTTGGTAAGAAAGGTAAATTGAGTCCCAGGTACATCAGACCCTTCGAAATTCTAGAACGAATTGGGGTTGTGGCTTACCGATTGACAATGCCGCCAAGTCTCTCCAAAGTTTATGATGTGTTCCACGTATCTCTGTTGAGGAAATACATGCCCGACCCAACGCATGTACTCACCTATGAGGAATTAGAACTGGAACCCGATCTGTCCTATTGTGAAGAGCCCGTCAGGATTCTTGATACGAGAGAACAAGTACTAAGAAACTGGACGACACGTCTGGTAAAAGTTTTGTGGAGAAACCATAAGATGGAAGAGGCAACATGGGAACCTGAGGAACTTATGATGAAGAACCACCCAAGCCTTTTCATGTGATAACTATTCTAGAAATTTTGAGGACGAAATTATTTGAAGTAGGGGAGAATGTAACACCCCAAGCTTCTACGGTATGCTTCTCTTTGAATAATGTGATAGCGTGTGTTGTACGCAACATCGAGTTCTAACACACCACAACCAATCAAACTAGCCGTTATGAATAGTAATACCTACTTTTTGAAATTATATATATATTATATTTCAAAATGGACTTCATTTTTGGATTCGGAATATCGAATTTAGCCTAAGGTGAAATTTTGGTACTTTTCGGATAACTTTAATATTTTGATGAATAGTGACATTTACTAAATTTTAATTAAAAACAATTTTTTTAATAAAAATAATTAATAGTGATAAATTATGAATTTCAGTGGTTTTAATGTCTATTTAGAATATATTTTTACCATTTAATACAATTTTGGTCATTGGACATAATTTTACAATTAAATCAGACATAAACAAGTGTCAATCTTTTGATAGTTATTATCTCTTAAAAACACGCTTTTTGTTTTAACAACGGGAATTAATTTTAAATTAATTTCTGCCACTTCTGTGTTTTGAATTTGGAAAAATGGATTCCATATTTGGAATCAGGATGTTCAAATTTTATAAATAGGTAACTTTTATTTTTAGACATTTTGAATAATTACTTCGGTAAATATTTTATTTACCATGGTTAAGGGTAAATCCGGTAAATAATTGTTAAACAAATAATATTATAATAATACTAAATTACCCTAAAACGTGTCCTAGACTTATTTGTTGATACATGTTCGACCATAGTCATCTTTGGGTCGATTTTGGGACCCCATGGAGTCACTTGTAGTTGATAGGGACACTTAATTTTAATTAAGTTAAAATGAATACAAAAATGACACAAGCATACATCTTTTAGAAAAACAATTTTTACATAGGGTTATATATGTTGGATGTTCGACTATAAATATTCATTAGAAATAAAAAAAGATTTCCTAGATAATTATATTTTATTTATAATTTTTAGAGATTAAATGATTTAACTTATTTATGACACAATGATGATGCTGTAATTACCATAATAGTTAAAAATTTAAAATAATTGATATTATAAATACCCAAATAAATATAATTTGAGACTTTTAATGAATTAAAATAATTTTCTAGGATAATATGACATATTAGGATTGATTTAATTAACTTTTTTTTAAGTAATAATTCTGTTAGGAGTTTCACAAAAATCAACTATTGAATAGTGTTAAAATTGACATAAAAGAGTTTTTAAAACAAATATTATATTATTAATTGATATTAAATTCCTCAAAATTTAAGGTTCGGAAACGAGACTTATCTCATAATAGGTGTATTGTTAATGGACCACTTGGGGGTCTCTTGGATGTATATAGTAAGTTTATTAACCATATAATATAAAAATACAAAGAGACATTGTAAAAGTGAAACTAATTAACTTAGAGATAATACTTAAAGATAAGGTTAATATAAGTACCCAAACCTGTCTAAATTATATTGGTTGAGTGTTTTTCGACCTATCCACACCTTAAACTTTGAATAATAAACTTTGGAGCCATTAGAAACCGAATATAAATTTATTATAAATTAATATTTCTAGATTTTCCAAAGGTGCCCCTCACCCCTCTTATAAAATGGAACTCATACTTATCATCTCTTCACACCTTCAAAGCCTTTTGGTTCAGCCAAAATCTGCTCAAATACTCTCCCAACATCCCTCACTACAACCTAGATGCCTTAGTTTGATCATAAATCCAACCTAAGGATCCCTTTTGATCAAATCAAAAGGAAGAACCCGAAGAAGAGGTAATGATTTCACCACCCTTTTCCAAGTTCCTTTCTTCTTCCACTTCTTCTTCCTTTGTTGTTACCATTCTAAAATAATAACTCCAGTATCATATATATACTTTGATTTTATTATAAATATGGTACAACTATATTCAGTATTCTATCCACCCTTTGAATAACATGTCAACATACGTGCGTACGTACGGCTTACCGTCTCCACGTCGTGGTGTAATTGTTATTTAACATATTATTATTTGGATGGGTATAATAATGATGTGTAACTCATTTAAATAATAAATATAACATATTAATGATTCTGTATATATGATATACCATCCATTTATATATTATTTTAATCAAAAGAATGATATTGTCGCTCGTGCGTACGTACGGACTACCGTCTCCACGAACGCGATGAGATTCATTCTCTATCGTATCCATTCAAGTATAATTCTCATTTTATGATTAATAATAGTATCTAAGGACTTTATATCATTCTGGATATGATTAAGATACAACCTATCCATTACAAACATGGCATACGTAACAAAACATATAAAAGAAAACGAGTAAGTTAACACCCGAAACAACGATAATACTAAGATATTATTAACAAATCAATGTTAAAAGATCATATATGATATCATATTAATGTACATGATTCTTTTATAATTTAATAACAATTATTTCACCATTATAAAGGAGTTTAACCTACCCCAACCAAGGAAAAGTACAAGGTAAGGGTTATTTCACAATCTCTTCATTATCTGAGGTTGTTTATACGTAATAATCTACTGGGATCTCTTTATCATCCACATCCATGTTTCTTAAAAATGTATTTCAAAACATTTTTACTATTTACAAGAATATGGGTTAAATTCATTTATACCCTTGTTTGACTTTTTATAAGAGGTTTATAAAGAATCTTTCTGTCGTTTTCCAAACAAGGTGCTTTTTAACCTTTTCGAAAAAATTAAGGTAGGAATATTTTTTTAACTTATACGGCGGGTGCGGCTATTTTCCGCCGTTATAAAATCATCGAAGATTCCCTTACAAGCTTATAAGAATATTTTCAAAGAAAATGTTTTATTTTATAAATATATTACTCTTAAATGATTTCAAAATAGAAAGTGATATTTCTCTAAAAAGAGTTTTGATTTCATCTATGTCGACATCCTTTGATGGATTTTACGCTTATTTGAAGTTGATTTATTATGATACAAAACTTCTATATTGTATTGAAGGTTTTTTGATATGTTTGACTGTGGATGTCCTATTTTTATACCATTCATGGTTTAAGGTGAAAGTATTGACATTTCGTATGCTAGTTTTAATACGAATATTTATGTTATGTTTAAACCTTTTCATATGGGAATGCATTGGACTTAATATGTGACGGGTGGAGCCCGCTATAGCTCCTCGATGCATCGGTAGGTCTCATGAGACAAACTAGTATCTTGGCACAAGGCCTTGGCAAAATCGTATTTGTAGTCTTGGAATGAGGCCTTGGCTATGTGGTTATGATAGTCTAGCATTATGCATTCCATCATTATGAAAGTGGTTATTGATATTGCATGTGATTATTCGATTAGTAGAATATCCATGTGAATAATTAAATGGAATTATTTCATTTTACTTTTTCCATACTATGTTGAAGTTCAAGTTTAAAAGGATTTTTTTTAGTTATACATGGCCTTAAATGTTTATGCTTATTTTTGAAAGTTTCCAATATATTGTTATCCTTACTGGGCATTTGTGATCACCCCTTTTCTATGTTATATTTTTTCCAGGATGTGAAGAAGTAAGTTATGAATGACCTGCAGGGATAGTATCTGGGGATATGAGTGTGGAATATGGAGACTATGTTGTTGTAGTAGTTTTTCACTTTATGATGTAATGTAAAACTTTATGAATATATCTAGTGTTTCCAAGGCTACTAAACCAATCGGTCTTTCGAGATTTGATCTTTCTTGTGATCATGCCAATGTTATGTAATAATGCACCGACTCTAGGTAACTGGGGTCGGGGCGTTACAATAATTATTTTTATCCTTTAATATAAATATCCATGGGTGTGTTGGTGATGAGTAAGAGTCAACCCTGCTTCAATCCAAGGAACGGTGTGGCCGGTATCACTCAAAGGGTCTCTCTTTTGTTTAAAATGGACATAATTTTAAGTGAAAACAACAATTGACGTACCGAAATCCAACCAAACACATTAGGATTGTGTTGATCCTTTATTATAACGATCCATGGGTCATTGTTTATGTGTAAGAGTCAACCCCGCCTCAATATAAGGCATGGTGTGGCTGGTATCACTCAAAGGGTCTCTCTTTGGTTTAAAATCGACAGAATTTTAAGTAAAAAAACAAATGACATACGAAAATCCAACCAAATGCATTCTTATTGTGTTGATACTTTAATAGAAATATCCATGGGTGTGTTGGTGATGTGTAAAATTCAACCCCACCTCAATATAAGGTACAGTGTGGCCGGTATCACTGAAAGGGTCTCTCTTTCATTTAAAATGGACAGAATTTTAAGTGAAAACACCAACTGACGTATAGAAATCTGACCAAACGCATTAGGATTGTGTTGATCCTTTAGGAGAACGATACATGGTTTCATTTGTGATGTGTAAGAGTTAACTCTGCCTCCATCTGATGCACGGTGTGGCCGGTATCACTCAAAGGGCCTCTCTTTTGTTTAAAATGGACAGAATTTTATGTGAAAACAACAACTAACATATGTAAATCCAACCAAACACATTTGAACTATGTTAATACTTTATTATAACGATATATGGGTCATTTTTGACATGTAAGAGTCAACACCACATCAATCTGAGGCACGGTGTGGCTGGTATAACTCAAAGGGTCTCTCTTTCTTTTAAAATGGACAGAATTTTAAGTGAAAACAAAAAATAACATACGTAAATCTGAACAAAATAATTTTTATTATGTCTATCCTTTAATATAACAATACATGGGTGTGTTGGTGATGTGTAAGAGTCAACACTGCCTCAATATGAGGCACGGTGTGGTCGGTATCACTCAAAGGGCATCTCTTTTATTTAAAATGGACAAAATTTTAAGTGAAAATAACAATTGCCATATGAAAATATGACCAAACACATTTTTATTGTGTTGATACTTTAGTATAACTATCCATGGGTCATTTTTGATGTGTATGAGTCAATCTCGCATCAATCCGAGGCACAGTGTGGCTGGTATCACTCAAAGGGCCTCTCTTTTGTTTAAAATGGACAGAATTTTAAGTGAAAACAACAACTGACGTACAGAAATCCAACCAAAATCAATTGGATTGTGTTGATACTTTATTATAATGATACATGGTTCATTTTTTACATGTAAAATTCAACCCCACTTCAATCTTAGGCACGTTGTGGCTGGTATCAGTCAAAGGGTCTCTTTGTTGTTTAAAATGGACAGAATTTTAAGTGGAAACAAAAAATGACATACATAAATCCAACCAAAAACATTAAGATTGTGTTGATCCTTTATTATAACAATAAATGGGTCATTTTTTATGTATATGAGTCAACCCCGACTCAATCTGAGGCATGGTGTGGCTGGTATCACTCAAAGGGTCTCTCTTTCATTTAAAATGGACAGAATTTTAAGTGAAAACAACAACAGACGTACAGAAATCCAACCAAACACATTCGGATTGTGTTGATACTTTATTAGAACAATCCATGGGTTATTTTTGACATTTAAAAGTCAAACTTGCCTCAATCCGAGGCATAGTGTAGCCGATATCACTCAAAGGGTCTCTCTTTCTTTTAAAATGGACATAATTTTAAGTGAAAACACCAAATGATGTACAAATATCTAACCAAACGCATTCAGATTGTGTTGATCCTTTTTTAGAATGATCCATGGGTGCATTGGTGATGTTTTTGAGTCAACCCCACCTCAATCCGAGGTACGGTGTGTCCGGAATCACTCAAATGGTCTCTCTATTGTTTAAAATGGACAAAATTTTAAGTGAAAACACCAAATGACATACGAAAATCTGACCAAACGCATTCGTATTGTGTTGATCCTTTAAGATAATTATCCATGGGTATGTTGGTGATGTGTACGAGTCAACCCTGCCTCAATCCGAGGCACGGTGTGGCCGATATCACTCAAAGGGTCTCTCTTTCATTTAAAATGGATAAAATTTTAAGTGAAAACACCAACTGATGTACAAAAATCCAACCAAAAACATTCGGATTGTGTTTATACTTTAGTAAAACGATACATGGGTCATTTTTGAAATTAAAGAGTCAACGTCGCCTCAATCCGAGGCATGGTGTGGCCGGTATCACCAAAGGGTCTCTCTTTCGTTTAAAATGGACAGAATTTTAAGTGAAAACAACAACTGAAGTACAGATATCCGACAAAACGCATTAGTATTGTGTTTATCCTTTAGGAGAAAAATATATGGGTCATTTTTTATGTTTAATATTCAACCCTTTTCCAATATGAGGAACGGTGTGGCCGGTATCACTCAAAGGGTCTCTCTTTTGTTTAAAATGGACAGAATTTTAAGTGAAAACAACAACTGATGTACGCAAATCCAAACAAAATAATTTGGATTGTGTTTATACTTTAGTATAAAGATCAATGGGTGCATTGGTGAGGTGTAAGAGTCAACCCCACCTCAATACGAGGCACGGTGTGGCCGGTATCACTCAAAGGGTCGCTCTTTTGTTTAAAATGGACAGAATTTTAAGTGAAAACAACAACTGACATATGGAAATCCAACCAAACACATTAGGATTGTGTTGATCCTTTAGGAGAACGATCCATGGGTCATTTTTGACATGTATGAGTCAACCCCACCTCAAGTTGAGGCATAGTGTGGCCAGTATCACTCAAAGGGCCTCTCTTTTGTTTAAAATGGACAGAATTTTAAGTGAAAACGACAACTGACGTATAGAAATTAGACCAAACTAATTCATATTATGTTGATCCTTTAGGAGAACGATACATGGGTAATTTTTTACATGTAAGAGTCAATCCCACTTTAATATAAGGCACTGTGTATCTGGTATCACTCAAAGGGTCTCTCTTTTTTTTAAAATGGACAGAATTTTCAGTGAAAACAACAACTGGCCTACAGAAATCCGACCAAATTCATTAGGATTGTGTTGATCCTTTAGGAGAATGATACATGGGTAATTTTTTATGTGTAAGAGTCAACCCTGCCTCAATACGAGGCATGGTGTGGCCGATATCACTCAAAGGGTCTCTTTGTTGAATAAAATGGATAGAATTTTAAGTGAAAACAACAACTGACGTACAGAAATATGACCATACACATTCGGATTGTGTTGATCCTTTAGGATAACGATACATGGGTAATTTTTGATGAGTAAGAGTCAACCTCTCCTCAATATGAGGCACGTTGTGGCCGGTATCACTCAAAGGGTCTCTCTTTCGTTTAAAATGGATATAATTTTAAGTGAAAACAAAAACTAACGTACGCAAATCTGACAAAATGCATTCCGATAGTGTTGATAATTTAGGAGAAAGATACATGGGTCATTTTTTATGTGTAAGATTCAACCTCACCTCAGTCCAAGGCATGGTGTGGCCAGTATTACTCAAAGGGTCTCTCTTTTGTTTAAAATGGACAGAATTTTAAGTGAAAACAACAACTGACATATGGAAATCTGACCAAATAAATTCGTATTATGTTGATCCTTTAGGAGAAAGATCCATGGGTCATTTGTGACGTGTACGAGTCAAACCCTCCTCAATATGAGTCACAGTGTGGCTGGTATCACTCAAAGGGTCTCTCTTTCGTTTAAAATGGACAGAATTTTAAGTGAAAACAACAACCGACATACACAAATCTGACCAAACGCATTCGGATTGTGTTGATTCTTTAGTAGAATGATCCATGGGTCATTTCAGATGTGTAATAGTCAACCCCGCCTCAATCCGAGGCATGGTGTGTCCGATATCACTCAAAGGGTCTCTCTTTCGTTTAAAATGGACATATTTTAAGTGAAAATAGCAACTGGCGTACGCAAATCCAACCAAACACATTTTTATTATGTTGATCCTTTAGAAGAACGATCCATGGATATCCCCCACCCCCCTAAACACCACCCCACCACCTGGACACCTCCCCCACCCCCTGGACACCCCCCACCCCCATGGACAGCCACCCCCACCCCCCTTGGACACCACCCCACCCCTCTTAGACAGCCCCACCAACCCCCTGGACCCCCCCTACCCCTTCTGGACACCACCCCACCCCTTAGACAACCCCCCCACCCCCACCCCTCTGGACACCCCCCACCCCAACCCCCTGGACACCCCCACCCCCTGGACATGCCCATGGATACCCCCCCCCCCCCACCCCCTAGACACCACTGGACACACCCACCCCTTAGACCCCCCCCCCCACCCATGGACGGCCACCCCCACCATCCTGGACACCACCGCACACCCCTTGGACAGCCCCACCTACCCCCTGGACCGCCCCCACCCCCCGGACACCCCCCCCCCCCCCACACACACCCTGTAAAGCCCCCCCCCCCCCTCCTAGACACCACCCCATCACCTAGACACCCCCACCCCCTAGACACTCCCACCCCCATGGATAGCCCCCACCACCCCCTAGACACTACCACACCCCCTTGTACATCCCCCCAACCTCCTGGACCCCCCCCCCCCCCCCCCCCACCCCCCTAGACACCCATATCCCCTCGGACACCCCCATCCCCCCGGACACCCCCTACCCCCCCTTGGACAGCCACCCCAAACCCCTGAACAGCCCCCCAACCCCCTGAATTCTGAATTGAATTCTTTATGTATTTAATTAACTTATGAATTATTTTGGGAATACTTGTTGTATGGGTATACTTGGTTTAATTACCTTATGAATTATGTGTTAATTTTGTATGGGTATATTTGTTGAGATGCTGAATTTTTTGTATGAGTTGTTTGGGTGTGCCGCTGTAGAATTTTTTGTTGCAGCAGACAGGGAATTTATCAGCACTTTTTTAGTGATCATAAATTAAGCCTTTATCAGCACTAAATGTGTGCTCATAAAAAGAAAATTTATCAGCACCTTTTTAGCACTGATAAACTGTTCTTTTATCAGCGCCTTTTTAGCGCTAATAAAGTATCCCTTTTTCAGTTTGTTTTTAGTGCTGAAAAAGGTATCCTTTATCAGTGCTTTTTTAGCGCTGATAAATTATCCCTTTATCGGTGCTTTTTTAGCTCTCATAAAGGAAGCCTTTATTAGCTATAAATTTAATATGATAAAGAGAAAATTTATCAACACTTTTTTAGCACTGATAAATGGTTCTTTTATCTGCGCCTTTTTAGCACTGATAAAGTCTCCCTTTATCAGATTGTTTTTAGCGGTGATAAATTATCTCTTTATCGGTGCTTATTTAGCACTGATAAAGGGGACCCCCCCCCCCCTCGTTTATCAGTGATGAGCTTTACAGCACTTTTTTAGAACTGATAAAGCCTGTTTTTTGTAGTAGTGAATTGTAACATGGGTAGTGTATGTGACTACTATCTGAAGCATTGTGAAATGAAAAATATAAAAATATCTCCAAATTATTTTGAAAATCACTTGAGATTCTGATCAGTTTCATACATATAACTTCCATCCATTCTATAAAAAAATTGTTATAAGTCATTTCATAAAAATCAATTCAATAAGATTTATGTTCCATCGAAAATATTTTAAGTAAACGAGAATTGTTCACTTTATATGAAACCATAACTGACACACTACTCTATATGATAATCATAATATAAAAAACAAAAAAATACTATATTTATAAAAAAAATATCTTTGAATAAATATACATGAGTGTGTAAGATCATGTACACTTGTGGAGGAGAATTATTCAAAAGTTAAATAAATTTTAGATCGAAAAAATATAATATTTTAGAATATTATTTGAGTGATCACATACACTGCCCAAGGGGGGTGGGGGTGTCCAAGGGGGTGGGGTGTCCAGGGGTGGGGTCTGTCCCAAGGGTGGGAGTTATCCACAGGGTTCGGGGGTGTCTAGGGGGGTGGGTGGTCTATCCACGGGGGTGGAGAGACTATCCACAGGGGTGGCGGGGATGTCCAGGGGGTAGGGTTGTCCAGGGGGTGGGAGGGCTATCCAAGGGGGTGGGGCTGTCTAGAGGGGTACAGGGCTGTCCATGGGGTAGGGGTGTCCGGGGGTAGGGGTGTCCACGGGGGTAGGGGTGTCCACGGGGGTGGCGGGGCTGTCTAGGGGGTAGGGGTGTCCAGGGGGGTGGGCAAGATGTCCACAGGGGTGGGGGGTTATACAGAGGGTATAGGGTGTCCAGGGGGTATGGGGTGTCTGGGGGGCTGGGGGGTGTCCGGAGGGTGGGGGGGTGTCCGGGGGTGGGGTGTCCAGGGGGTGGGAGGGCTTTACACGGGGTTGGGGGTTTTCCAGGGGGTAGGGGTGTCTAGGGGATGGGTGGGCTGTCCATGGGGTGGAGGGGCTTTCCAGGGGGTACACAGTGTCCAGGGGGGTGGGGGGCTATCCACAGGGGTGACGAGGCTTTCCAGGGGGTTGGGGTGTCTAGGGGGCAGGCTGTCCACGGCGTTGGGGGCTGTCTAGGGGGTAGGGGTGTCCAGGGGTGGTCGGGGAGTCCATGGGGGGTGGAGGGACTGTCCAGGGGGGTTACGACATGTCCAGAGGGTGGGTGGGTTGTCCACAGGGGTGGCGATGTTGTCCAGGGGGTAGGGGGTGTGCAGGGGGAGGGTTGGATTTCCACTAGGGGTTGTCCAAGGGGTGGGGGTCCAGGTGTGGGGGTTGTCTAGGGGGTTGGGGGGCTGTCCAGAGGGTCGGGGGTGTTCAGGGGGTGGGGTGTCTGGGGGTGGGGGTGGGGGTGTCCGGGGGGTCCACGGGGTGGGGGTGTTTAGGGGGTGGGTGGGTTGTCCACAGGGTGGGGGTTGTCCAGGGGGTACGAGCTGTCCATGGGGGTGGCGGTATGTCCACAGGGGTGTGACTGAGAGCTATGATATTTAATTGGGTTGTCATTCATTTATGAAAAATAGATGATGGGTGTTAAATATTAGAGCAGTATTTTTTAGTGAAAATCCAATTTGGTGGGATTGATGACTTGATAACATGATTGTATTAAGTTTTCAATTGGAAAATGTTGGGGCATTGGATTCTGGTGGAATTAATACTGGTTATTGAATATTTATAGGTAGCTATTATTAATGATATAATGTTTGGTAATGAGTTTGTAAGTATTTTCATCATTGTGGCAGAATGATTAAGGGTGTTTTCCTATATGATGTTGTATGGATTCCTCAATATTTTTTTCACCATAACATGAATTAAATTTAGGATGTCATTAGAAGCTGAAGTATATATAAAATCACTATCCATTTAATACATGGGAGAGGTAGGATTATGAATATGGGATGTGCATATGGTAGTAGGTCCCTGGTCTGGGTGGATATATATGGAGATTTTCCTCCCCTAGTCTCTGTACAAAAGGATTCTAAAAGGCACCCACCACCTTCCCAAGATATATTCTTTCTAGAAAAATGTGTTGTTGGAGAAGGAATTCATCCTATATAGTTGATGTCACATTTAGATCATGTGATGCCTTACACATCAAGATGACTAGACAAGAACCAAAACCAAATAGGCATCAGACATATCCAAATCTCTAGAAGTGATGACTTTCCCAGGGCTTATTGGCGAACTATAGAAGTTATGACTTCCCACCTACACAACCCCCATCCCCACCTCACCCCCAGCAGACTCCCCCTACACATCCCCCCTCCCCCCTGTACACCCCCCCTCCCCAGATGCACACTGCACATCCCCCCCCACCTGCACACCCCCCTCCCATCCACCCACTACACCCCCCCCCCCACCTGCACACCCCCCCCCCCACCTACACCCCCCACTTACACGACCCCCCTCTCCCCACCCCCACCTGTACAGCCCCCCCCCCCCCACCCCACCTGTACAACCCCCCCCCCCCACCTCACACCCAACAAGCTCCCCCCCCCCCCCCCACTACACACCCCCCACTACACATCCCCCCACCTACACACCCCCCACCCACCCACTGCACCCCCCAACCCCATCAGCACAGCCCACCCCACCCCCCCCCCCCCCACCTGTCCACCCCCCACCCACCTCACCCCAGCAGACTCCCCCTGCACAGCCCCCCCCCCCCCTTGACACCTCCACCCTGCACAACCCACCCCCCACCTGCACACCCCCCCCCCCCACACCTCAACTCCACATGCACCACTACTCTAACCGGTCCCAATCCATTTGTATTATTAACTAACTCTACAAAGTATTTTCTATAAATACTTCAAATAAAGTTGACTCACGAAATCATGACAGTGTGTAGAACAAAAACATAAAACAAATCAAATTTTAATTATTGGGTATACCATACCACACTAACCTCGGGTTTAGGCCAAATGAAAACATAAAACAAAAAAATAGATAGAAAACATTGAATCTAAGGTACCGCTTACAGATTTGAAGTGCAAAACAAAACAAATTTCTGATTGAAGGGTGGAATAATTTTTTAAGCAAGAGAGCTTTATGTCTCGACTTCAGGTCTATAATTGGGCAGATGGTGGATTGGGGTTACCAATAATTTTAGGGGAAAACTTTCCCAACGGTTTACAAAACCGTTGGAAAAGGATTCCTAAAACTCACATTTACCAATGGTTATATAAAACTGTTGGGTAAAGTATAACATATGCCAACGGTTTTATAAAACTGTTGGTTAAAACTCATCTACGACTCTCTATTCCAACGGTTTAGTGAAACTGTTGTGTAAAGACCTCTCAACATTCCTACTACAAAAGTTTATAAAAACCATTGTGAAAAATCCATTGGTATATCCTCCATTTATAGTTGTGTTAATTACTCAAGAGATAAAAATAATATTTTTAAGGAAAACTGACCTTTTTTATCCCTTTAGTCAGGAATATTTTCTTCAATTTCCATATTTACATTAAAATGTTTTCAAGAATGTTTTTAATATTATAAAAAATTGTTTAAATTAATTTTTAACAATATTTTACTTTCCTTAAAAAGGTTTAAAATTAATCTCTTTATTTTTTTTCTATAACATCTTGATACATTGTGACATATATTTACTTTTAAATGAATTCAATATCTTTGATTTCTTATGATACATGCAACCCTAAGTCTAAAACAACCGTAAAATAGTATATTATTATAACCTAGCTGTTAAATTCATAGGTATGAATAGTAATAACTTAATTATTAAAATTATATGTTTTAATAATGTATGAATAAATTTATTGGTTTTTAATAAAGTATAAATGAAAATAAAAATCAATTTAAATAAAAATAAACGTTTTTTTTAAAAAAAATTATTTCTCTAAAATAGTGGTTTCATCGCATTTTAAAAACTTATTTTAAAATAAATTTTTAACAAAATTAGAATTTTTTTAAAAAAAAAATTAACATAATTTTTTAAATCATCATTTAAAAATTATCTTATATATGTTTTTTGATAATTTTTTGAAAAGATTAATTTTTCCATTAATTGAAAAAAATACAGATTTTTGTTGAAAACTGTCTTTTTTTAAAGAATTTACAAAGTAAAATTATGTTTTAAAATTAAAATTAAATCAATTATAATACAATTTATGTCATTGTAATAAATTTCATATTTAATTTTTCTATAAATAATTTTTATACTTTTGAAAGTTTTTTCTTTGGAAAACCATTTTTTCGCCACGTCTGTGGGTTTAATTTTAAATTTAATTCAACCACATATGTGGATTAAATTTTTAAAAAAGGATTAAATTATTTTAATAAGTATATTTTATATTATATTATAATTTCAACCTAATTTTTTATCATAATGAATAATAAAAACTGTTAAAATTTATTACCCAGATTAAGGTTAAAACGGGTTTACTAAGGGGTTAAACTAAAAGATTTGGGTATGTTTTCCAACGAAACCTGTAAAAAACTTGTTTTATATACATATTTAGAACTTATACTCTAAAAAATTATAATATAAGGTTATTTTGAATCATCTATCATGGTAATGACTCTATCATTTTGTATTCTTTTGGGAAGTTTCCATGTAATTTTCAAGAGGGTACCCTCCCCCACTTATAAAAGGACACCCCCTATCCTCTCATATTCACACTTCTGAATACCTTTTATTTAAATAGGTACTATAAAAATATATTTAGTAAATCCATAACCATGACATTGAGCCACTGTTTTTATCATAAAACCATTCTAGGAAGGATTTAAGTTTAAACCAAAAGAGGTTCTCCGAAGAAGATGTATAGTTATTAGCCCTGCATCATCAATTAATTTATTCCTATATCACCTTGAAATTTTCTTCAAGTATGATAAAATTAAAAAAAATAAGTTTAATAATATTTTATTATGTTAATATAATGAGATATATTCATATCCTCTTCCATCAAATGGGAAATGAAATTGTCAATCGTGTGTACGGCAGACTGTCGCCTTATGAACTGATATATATTTTTTCCATCATAACCTCTCACAAATGGATATAAAGATATATTTATGGTTTATATATTATATTTATTATAAAATTATACTTCTTAAATTTTAATATCAAATATGCCTTCTTATCCTCTAATATGTCATAAAATGATAATTTCTTTTATTCGTACGTGTGGACTACTTCCACCACATGAAAATGTGAAACGTTTTTCATTTTATTTTTACATGGAAAATAATAAGGATATATTTAACAAATATATTTGATATATATTATATAATAATGATTCTATAAAGTTAAAATATAATTTTCCTTTCTTTTGTTCCATTCTTCAAACAAATAAAAATAGTGTTCATGTGTTCTTATGTCCTACCATCTCCATGAACGGTGTAACTCATTTTTCTATCATCAATTTTTATCGACTATTATAATTAATTATATAAATAATATATATAATTTTAATATCATGGTTAAAATTTTTGAGATGATGTAATCATGATTTATTGTAAAAGAATTGAAACTATCAGGCCAAAACATACCAGACAAACGAAGCAGTTATTACCCAAAATAAGGATTTTAACAAATAATTGTTAATAAAAATGGGATAAAATATTATAAGTAAATAATATATAGTATTATATATATTATTATGGTTATATTATTGATATATAATAAATCTATATTTATTATACAGAAGTTTAAAACAAGCATGAAGGAAATCAAACCCGGGGTAAGGGTTTCTCGTCTCACTTTTACTTCTGTGAAACATATATTATATTCACCACTTATGTATTTTGTGCCATGTATATAATACCCCTTTTATATTTTGTATCATGAATAAATTTTAATATATGGAATTTTAAGTTTTATTATATTTTATAGGGGTTATGATTCAAAAGGAACCCAAGTGGTGAGGGTTTATTTTATAATCTCATCGTTTATTAGGATTATTTATGATTAAATTTACAATGATGAAATATTATGATTTATCACTCAATAAACTCATTAATTTTATTATACTATGGTTATTCATAAAATTTTTAAGTAATAGTACCATTTTCCTCTCTTTGGTACTCAAAATTATTGATAAAATGATTTTAAAAAAACTGACTTTATTTCTCTTTTTAGTCGAAAATGATATTTCTTCCATATCCATGTTTTCTAAAAATGTTTTATAAAAATGTTTTTAACATTTTAAAAGTTAATTATTAAATACATTTTTACCAATGTTTTACTTTTTATAAAATGGTTTGAAATAAATCTTCTTATAATTGTCTGAACTAACTAGTTTTTAACATTTTTACCACAATCTAAAAATAATGTTTTTTAGATTGTATATAATGTACAAAATTATCCACCATAATTGTTTTGAATAATACTTTACAGGTTTACAAGGTTATTTTCAAATAAAAATTTGTTCTAATATTCTGGAAATTTTTAGTTTTAAAAAGTGATTTTCAAAGTGAAAAGGATATTTTCATCAAGAATGATTTTAATAGAATTTTTATGGAATTTATATTCATTAATGAAAAAACCAAATTTTACCTTATAATTCATCAGTAATATGTTGTAATGATACCAAAATTATTATTTATCTAGATAGTTTATGATAAATTTTACTAGGATGTACTATTTTGATACCATTCTCTATATTACTCTAGATGGTTTATGATTTTGTTTATTGATTAGGAAAATTATTAAAATTTAATATACTAGTTTCTAATACAAATTTTTAAGTTGATTATGTTTATTTATTGGATAAATTATTAACATTTCAATTTATAGTTTTTGAATATGAATTTTTATATGATTATCTTTCTCCCCTTTATTATGTGGAATGCATTGGACTTAGTAAGTGATGGGGGGGCCTGTTATAGCCCCTCTAGGATTTATTAGGTCTCGTGAGGTAAACATGTCTGGGTTTTGGGATAAGGACTTACCCATTTATGTATGATTTCTTAGCACGAGGCCTTGAACGTATGGTTATGATGTCCCTCATTTTTCATTCCCACATTATCAGATTAGTTGTGGATGTTCATGTGATTATTCAATTAGTTATAATATCCATGGATAAGATTCAAGATCATGGGATTATTTCTATGGAATTATTTGATCATTATTTATTCCTATCATATTATTATTCATGTTCAATTTATTGATTAAATTGAATGTGTTTTAGTTTTTTACTTTAACATATTTATTATGCCTTATTTATTCATGATTGATTCTAATGTATACATATCCTTACTGAGCATTATATCCCACCCCTTTCTTATGTTTCATTTCACTAGGATGCCTATAAGTTTATTAGGATTGATATTTAAGGATATTATATGGGAATCACTACTAGAAAAATACCCTATACCAACGGTTTGGAACTGTTGGTATAGGCCTCCAAACCATTGGTATAGGCTAGACCAACGGTTTGGAGGACCGTTTCCAAGTAAGCCGTGACAATAGGTCTATACCAATGGTTTTGGGGAAACCGTTGGTATAAGTAATATGAAAATCTATACCAATGGTTCTCAAAACCGTTGGTATATGTATTTCAAAAAAAACATTTGGTGGGATTTGATCTGAGGACCTCTAGTTTATAATTGAATGACTTAACAACTAACCTAACATGACTTTTTTGAACATAATTTCATAAATATATATATATATATATTCATAATTATTTTAAATTTTGATTTATATAATGTTCTCGGTAAGAAGAGTCGATAGAAAATAGAAGGACCTAATAGACCTATACCAACGGTTTTGAGAACCGTTGGTATATGTCCTTTGATTTTGGGACCTATACCAACGGTTTTGGCCAAACCGTTGGTATATTCCCAAATTAATGAACTATACGAATAGTTTGGCCAAAACTGTTGGTAAAATTCATATTTCCAGTAGTGAATAATGGTGTTCTCAAGGAAAATTTTATTTTCTTTTTTATGTTTTCAATTATAATATGAGATTCAAGTCTGTATCTAGTCTTCCAAGACTACTAATTATTTGGTCCTTCAGGATGTGATTCCTTATATCTATTACTATTGTAATCAATTAACCATAGACCTTAGGCTACTAGTTTTGGGGTATTTATAGTTAGTATTATAGGAAGTTTAGTAGAAACTTCAGGAACTAGATTTAGATTAAACATAGATTAGGGAATATATTCCCATTACTGATTTTTAGGATAAGTATAAGTATAGGATAACATCCTAATGTTTTGTTAAAGTACAGATTATGTTTATTTTCTAAAAATACAAAACTTTATAGATAATACAATTTTATTTGGTTCTGTCACATATTTACCTAGGGGTAATAACTCTGAAAAGGGTTTATTGGTATTTTATATGATCGTCACCTGGTGCATGACAATGGGCCTTTCTACACACCTATTTTAACTCTCCCGGTGTATATTCTTTTGTTAATTCAAATTTTCTATATAAACTAATTTTAAGTATTTGAAAATATTTTTATGATTTGAAAATTTTCCCAAATAAAACCATATTTTGATTATGAGATTTTCTATGCATAAATTTTTCAATTTATGTTAAGTGTGTCACTAGTTTTTAAAATATACATTATTATTCATAATTTTATGATCTAATCTAGTGTATGAATTTTTTTTATAAATAGAACCTAGTGGAAGAAATGGAAACCATATCAATTTTCATAATCCATGTAGGGATTTCCCTCTTAGGAAATATAATGATGTTGGAGCTGGAGCTCCATCTATAACTGATCCAACTATAACTATATTGAGGCAGTTAACTCAGGTTATGACTTATAACATTTCCTATATATATAATCCAACTTATTTATAATTAGTTATAACAATGTTATATTTATTTTTTCATTATAAAACTCCATTATTCGATGGTACTATAAATATATTTTTAGCTGAGCAATAGATAAGTTCCTTAGAGAATATATTTCTCTCTTTATAAGGTAATGAAATGGGGAAGGTTTTCATGGTAGTTTATAATCTCTTAGTGGATTTAGATCAATTTTTGTCATTAATTCAAAACAATATGTATTAAGAATAAATATCAAAAATGGTGTGCAATGATTTTAAGTTACACTTATTTGAAAAATATTTTATTCATGAGAAATAAGAAGATATGGAGAGACAATTCCTACATCTAAGGAAAAAAGGAAGATAAAAATGTTGATAAGTATGAATTCAAGTTTACAATGTTATAAAGGCATTTTTTGGACTATATATGTCATAAAAATTTCAATATTGATCATTTTTATAATGGCCTTTAACTAATTCTTCAAGGGGAACTGGTCTCCCAAACTTTCACATCATTTGAGGACATAGTATTATGTGCTATCAAGATATAGAAAATTTTTTTCAAGCCTTATGAATTCAAAAGGAAATCTAATAAGAAAAGTTCTACTTAACACCAAAAAAAATATGGAAAAGGGAAGAAGGGAAGGCTGAAATTTATAGCTTGTAATTAACGTGGAAAGAAACAATGTAGAATATGCTTTCTAGGTATGGGATTTTACTAAAAGTGTGAAGAGAAATTACACCATGATCATGATTTTAAGGGAAATAAAGAAGCTTCCAAAGTTTAATGCTTCAATTATAAGGAGATAGGACACTATTCAAATGATTTTCCTAGACACCAATGGAATTTTCCCCATGAAATTCCAATGGAGCAAGGCCGTGATTATACAATCACAATAGCTAAGTTTAAAGTCCCTAATGATGGGGTAGAATATAATTTAATCATATCATCAAATTTATCAAATGATTTATTTTATTATGTATCTTTTCACTCTTTTATATATTCCAAGTTTTCCAATAAAATTAGATATTTTCCTAGAAAATTAAAAGAGAGTTATCGATCAAGAATCCTATTGTAAGTCTCACTACAATAAGGATGAGTCAATCCATTACCATTATGACATATAAATGTGCCCAATTTTCTAAATTTGTTATTATACCTATATTCAACTTTGATATAATCCTTGGTATGGAACATATTTCAAAATATAGTGAAATTTTTTATTTCAAATATAAGAAAATTATGATTTTAGATGAAGATGTGGAATTCCTTATCCTTATATGGGATAGCACACCATATGAGTCATGTATAGATTCACCCCATATATCTATTCTAAATGTGATCCTTTGGTAAGAAGATAACACCCAATACATGGATGGAAAAACTAATCTTCAAATTGATTATGTACCTATTGGGCATGAATACATTAATGTATTTCATGAGGAATTACTTGAAAATCCACCAGAATGTGAAGTTAAGTTTTATATTGATTTAATCTCTAATGTAAGACCTATATCAAAGAGTATTTATAGAATGGACACTTTGGAATTAGTTGTGTTAAAAAATTAGAAGATTTTTGTGATAAATAATTTATATGCCCTGGTATTTCTCCTTGGGGAGCCCCTTTTATTTTCATTTATAAGAAATATGTTTTTATGAAGTTGTGCATTAATTTTAGGGAAATCAATGTTATCACAATAAATAAAAAGTATCATATACCTTGATTCAGTGACTTATTAGATCTAATTCATGGAGCTCAATGTTTTTAAAATATTGAACTTCATTATGGGTATCATCAATTGTGAGTAAATAAGAGAGATATTCCAAAGATAGAATTTTAAATGAGGTATGAACATTAAAATTTTATAGTAATTCCATTTGGATTGACTAATTAGCCCAATATTTTTATGTATCTAATCAACATATTTTTCAATGAATATCCTGATATTTTTTCTTAATATTTATTGATGATATTTTGGTACACTATAATAGCCACAAGGTTCATTATTGATACTCTTAAAAGAAAATAGTTGGATGGTAAATTTATCGAGTGTGAATTATAGCCTCAAAAATTTCCATTTCTTGGACATATAGTCTCCAAGTATGGAATCTCAATTGATCCTATGAAGGAAAAGGAAATCCAAGAATGTCCTACACCAAACAACCTAACTGAAGTATGAATTTTTATTAGATTGGAAAGTTACTATTGGAAATTTGTTCAAAAAAAATATTGATTGGATAACCCATCAACCGAGATTTCTTTTAAAAGGGTTAAGTTCATATGGAAAAAGAATTGTGAAGAATGTTTTGAATAATTGAATAAGTGATTGGTTAATTCTCTGATTTTGACTCTATTATCAGGAAATAGTGAATTTTTTAAATATAGAAATTCATCGAAGAAGGGACTTGGTTGTGTCCTTATACAGAATGATGATGTTATTTCATATCAAAAAATACAATTAAATATTCATGAAAAAAACTATCCAACTCATGATCTTGATTTTATGGACATAATATGTGCCTTGAAGATATGGAGACATTTTCTCTATAATGAAATTTTTGAGATATACATAGATTATAAGAGTCTGAAATACATCATTTAATATAAATATATCAACATGAGGAAAATTCGATAAATTTAGATACTCAAGTATTATTATTACTCAATACACTATCACCCAAGGAATAAGAATAAGGTATTATATGCATTTATCCAGAAAGATCATGGAGTATTGGCCAAAATGAGGATTAACAATGATCATATGTTCATAGATTTAGTAAATATGGATATAGGAATTATTAAGGAATGGGATATATAATTCTTTTTTCAAATAATCTCCATTCCATAAATGTTTGAATATATAAAAAGTTCTCAACTTAATATTTAGGGTCTTCAAAAAAAATTAAAATTTTTAATGATGGGAAATTGGAAGAATTTATATATAAATATGGTGTTTTAAAATTTGGAAAGAGACTATATGTTCTATATATACCTTAAATGAAAAGTTATTTTTTTGATAATGATCATATTTTGAATTTATATATGCACTCTAGTAAAAAAATATGTATATATATTTTAAGAAACACTTTTGGAGGGATAATATAAAGAGGGGAATAGATTATTATGTGTCAAGATGTTTAGTTTTTCAATAGGTGAAGGCTGAGTGGTAGAATCCTAGAGGATTCATGAAACTTATACCTATTTCTATGTGGAAGTGGGATTAAACTATAATTTACTTTTTCACTATATTACCAAATACTCCTATAAATAATGATTCAATATGGGTTATTATTTATCACCTCACCAAATTTTCACATTTTCTCGTTATAATAGAATATTTACCATTAGAGTTCCTTTAAAAAATCTATATTAATGAATTCTTAATACCTCATGGTTAACCAATTTCAATTTTTTTTATTGCGATCTATTATTTCCATCAAAATTCTCGAAAATCTAAAAGAAGAATCTTGATAATGAACTTTTTTTGAGCACTGCATGTCAACCTAAAACAGATGGACAATCCGAAAGGACTATTTAGACATTAGAAGACATGTTTAGATCATTCCCTCTAAAAATTAAAGGTATTTGGGGTGAATATTTACCTTTTATAATTTTCTCCTACAACAATAACTTTCATTCAAGTATTGAAATGGCACCATATAAACCATTATATAGCAAGAGATGTCATACTTCAACTTATTTGGGGTGAATATTTACCTTTTATATGATTAATTATAAGATAACATCCTATGTTATGGTAACAAAAGGGGTGTGGGTTCCTTAAGAAAATACATCCATGTCAGGATCTACAAGTGGACATGATTTTGGCATATATTCATCTTGATGTTATAAACCCAATGAGAGTTGGTCGAGTGTATCTCAACAATCATTATTCTTCATGGTAATGTGCCCTTACTACACACCTAGTTTGACACTATTTGGAGATATTATTAGGTTAATTAATATTTTATTTAAGATAAATTATGATTTATTTGAGTAGATAATGACCATGGATGGACTAGGTTAAACCTAAAGTGTCATGATTTAGACATCCTATGAATAATTTTTCATGATTATTCACTCTGATTAATGTTTTTATATGGTAATTATAACCAATTTTGTTTTAGTAAGGTATTAGAGATAGAATGGTGAACTTGAAGGGATGAAAGGTATGATCAAATATTAAATTATCTTATTTGATCTTAGTCATATGAATTCCTTTATATCATTAAAAGTATCTATAAATGTTAAATCATATCCACAATGATTAGATGTTAAATTATCTGTAAAAACATATAATGGAATGATGATTGTATCTTAGTTGAATAATTCATGTCCAAGTGAATTTTTTGAGAATTTGATCTCTATAAATATTTTTATTCTCCCGTAGTTTAATTTGATGTGATTTTGGTAATGGATAGTCTTTATTTATATAAATACCATATCAATTTCTGAGGAATGGAAGTCAAATTTTATATTCTGAATCAACCTATGATTTTCAATCGGTGCGAGGATAAATGTGAAATTCTAATGGAAATTATATCCATTTAATGGGTATTTATTCTTAATAAAATAGGGTATTTATCTCAAATGGTTCAGTATAAAATCAACATCAATGATATTCCTATTGTATGGGAGTGTTTTTGTAAATTTCCATTAGAGTTTCCAAGTCATACTCTAAATTGTGAAGTTTATTTTTCAATTGAACTCATACCTATTATTACACAAAATTCAAAAACTTTGTATAAAATCTACTTTATTGAGTTTTAGGAAATTAAGAAGAAATTCCAATAGATTCTTATTAAGGGATTCATTTGGACAAGTGCATCGCCATGGGGTGAACCTATACTTTTTTATAAGAATGATGGATCAATGAGAATATGCATTGATTATCAGGAACTTAACAGGATCACAATCAAGAATAAGTATCATTTTCACTATATTGATGACTTTTTTGATCAATTGTGAGGAACTCGATATTTTTTCTTAGATTATTATATGAACTAGAAATTATCAATTTAGATTCAAAATTGAAGGAATACACAAAATAAATTTCCATTTGAGGTATGGACTCTATGAATTAGTATTGATGCAATTTTTTTTACTAATTCCCCCACTATCTTCTTGGATTTAATGAATATAGACTTTATATATTACCTTTATAAGTTGGTGATAGTATTTATAGATGATATTATTATATATTACATGATCAATAAATATTTTAAAGATCACTTGGGGATGGAAATTAAGACCCTAAGGAAGGATAAGTTGTTTTAAAAAAATTTAAATGTATGAATTTTGGATATATAAGGTTTCATTTTTTGGTCATATAATCTCAAGCGAGGGTATATTAATGGATCCATTAAATAGGAAATTTATTGAACATTGTCCTAGACAAACCATTATGGATGGAATCATTAGTTTTCATGGATTAGCAGGATATTATCAATTCTTTGTGAAGAATTTGTCATGGTTATCTAATCTACTCACTAATTTAACTAAGAATAGAGTTAAGTTTCTCTGGACTAATGAATTTAAATAAAATTTCAAGGAACTAAAAAGAAGTTTGTTCAGTGCACTTTTTCTCGAACTAACCTATAATAGAGAATGGTTTTTGATTTATAAATATGCATATAAAAAGGTTTTGGTTTGATTATTATGCAGAGTTATATATTGATAGCCTACACCTCGCGCCAATTGAAGGTTCGTGAGAAAATTACCTAACATGTGATTTATAGTTATTAGTGGTAATATTTTAATTAAAGATACGGAGGAATTATATTAATAAATAAATGTGTGAAATATATAATGATTGTAAAAGTTTAATGTATATATTCATACACACAAAATTTTAATATGTTCCAAAGAAGATGGTTGAAGTTGATTAAATATTATAACAGCTCAATACGCTTCCACCCTGGGAAAGAAAATTAACTAGATAATTATTTGAGTTGAAAGGATCATGTTATATTATCTATAATGATGATCACAAAAGATCCAATATTTTTGTATTTTCAAATGATATAAATTTAAATAAAAAAGGAAGGGGACAAATATTATCTTTCTTAAATGATTATTCAATAATTTATCTATGTAATGTTTAAAATAGCATAAAAGGAGGATGTGGATTTTCAAAAGAAGGTGAGAAATATTTAAAAGGACTAGTTTTAGATATTCCTAACACTGATAGGGGTTGAATCAATGTTTGGACGTTTTTAATCCAATCACAACTTTTTCCCCTTTGACTCTTTGACCTATTAGGATCTGGATTATCATATTATATTTTACCTATAATATGAAAGTATATGAAAGCATTAAATAATAGAGAATAATGTTTTTACCATGTTAAATACTTAATAAGAGTACCTATTCCTTATCATGGTCAAGAAATTATCCTCACCATAAAACCACTAGAAATAAATCCTTTTAATGTGTTGCAGAAAGTATTAAATACCCTTTCACTTAAAATGAAAATATGTCAATTGATAGTTCATGTTTTACAGATCATGGATGGATCTTTATACTACCTCTTAAGATAGTCTCCTTATTGTTAATGTTTTGTAACACTAATAAAGTATTCCACCTATTCAGACATTTTGGATTCCACAATACTGCTTTGATCTTCTTCTTATTCACTAGTTACTTACTTAGTTTCATGAAAGTAACTTTTCTTACTTATTCCCATTAGAAAACTAAAATATTCATAATCTTATTATTCTATTAGTTACAATAATATGGTTTTATTATATTTATGAACAAAGATTATTCCTCACTAAATAATGATAATCTAAATATAAATTTCTCAATCAATCCATCTCTTATTCTCTCTTTTTTATTTAGTGAAAATATGACTACATTGAATCACCTTCTTCCAATATTACTAGAATCACCAAACACATTTATTATTATCAAAACATTAATAATCTTATCAATATAGCATCATCATAGTTAATTATTCTTTTTGATACACAATAAAAAAAGTGAATGAAACATCATTTCTCTTCTGTTCTTCTTGGTGTAGTATATATTTGTTCAACTAGATTGCACCACACTTTCAATGTCATGAAATAATTATATTTCACATAAAAAAATTAATATATTCTTGAATTATCAACCTAATTATATGTGAACTTATTTCATGTAATGCATGATGCATAACAATCATAACCCTTTCACATTTATCAATGTATTATTATTTGATGTATAATATTTTAATCATGTTTCGGGTATCTCAAATGCATAACCATTTATGTATGCATGAGTCTTTACATATGCTTGCAAGAATTCAGGAAATGTTTACTGCCTCCTTTTCTATTTTTATACACAAGTATACATGCACTCTACTTTTATATTATGTTAACTTTCTCTTTTGAACTCCAACTTAGGCAATCTTTGTGAAAGTACACTATTTTTATTCTTTACGCACTTACGATCCTATTATATTTGAACAATGTAAAGGAATGAGTTATATACTATTTTATTTAACATGCACATTCCCTTCAGGTAAGTTTAATGTGGATTCCTTCTGTATACACAACAATAATGGGAATGTATCTTCCATCACACTAGCCAAATGAAATTATGTGGAACACATAAAATACTAGCTTCATGTGTATACATAAGTATGATTTATTCTTATTGAAACTCAATGAGGGTGTATCATCTATACAATGGTTCGTGGATCCTATTATCTTTGTGAGGCATGAAGATGGTGTTAAACACCATTCATGTTTCCACGGTTTATCTTCACACTAGGTTTGTGGTTCTTATTCGCACAACCAAGCAGTGCTTCATGGATCTTCTTCATAGAAGCTTGTGATTTGTAGAACTACCCTTCTTATTGCAGCCATAAGGGCTCACGAATCTATATTTCACCTTCATATGATTGGAAGCATAGAGATGCTCTGTTTTTGGAAATGAGATATCTTGATAGATATCGAGAATTTATTCAACTTCAATAGGCTCAATATGTACATATTTATTGGCGTGGTTCACACCATCTTTCACTACATATCATTCCTTATTGGATCCTGATTTATATTTCATTCCTATGATCCATTAAATGAATTGAATATATTGACTTTGAATATATTTAAATGTGGGAATATATTTTATTCCAAATATTATGGAATTTTCCTTCACGATCTTGTCTTCTTTTTAATGGTGATATACTCAATTGCATGTGATGATATTCTCATTCCACATCATGAACTCATACATGAAGATATATTAACCAAACGGGCTCCTACAATTCCATTTCCATTTAGCCAAAGATCATTTTATTTTATCCATCATTTTATTTTCATTCATTCAAGGGAAACTGCATGAATTTATCATATCGATTCCATATGTCACATCCCTTTAGCATCATCATAAAATATGGTCATAGTTTTGATCGTTGACCACTACAGTGGTCATCATCCACTAGATCTGAGTGTTGAGGAAGATATTCAGTGGTAGGTATAAGATAAAACATTAACCATTAGATCTCCATATATAGGATGGACACAATATGTCTATAAAATTTTAATATGGGTTAAAAGTGTGCCCGCTTCTTTTTCCCACATCAAAACCTCCACCATACTCAGATCCTCTTTATTAGCCAAGTTGTGTCGGTTATTGATTTGATCTAAAATTAATGTCACTACCCAGATGAAAATTCACACACTCTTCTTACAAGGTTTTCATCACACATGGTTCAGGGTATTAACTGTAGTCTTCTGGCCTAATCTATGCACACTAAGGTCCTTACATATGGTCTTGTTTTTTCTTATAGGGCATTATTCTCCTCTAATTCCTGCTCGGTGGACTGATCTATCTTCCTTGTGGCTTAGTTGACCTCTAGGTCTCACATGTTACTTGGGTTGAGGATGGAATGGGATTCTTAGTGGGTTGGAATCATTATTTTTTTAACACTTAAAATATATTCTAGGTGAAATATGTCTTGACGTAAAAAAAATCCCACCAAAAATACTTATTAAAAACTAAGTGTAACTATAATTCCGCCATTAATTTTCATGGAAACATTTTTTTCATCTTCAAATTATTTCCTAATTTATATTATATGAACTTCTATTTGTTTATGGTTATCATTAGAGCTTCTTCAAATCGTCTTCATGCAATTAAAGAATCGCATGGATTTTCTTCAATTCATCTTCCACTATTTTTTTGGGGATATAAATTCCAAAGAACATAAAATAATCCTTATTATTTTTTATAATCAATATTTCACTTATGAAACATGTATTTTAAACTTATGATAAGTTATTCAGTTGATAAATTCACTAGGATAATTGTTCAGGCTTGACATCCAATTTCTTCTAAGGAATCCATAACAATTCTCCAAGAATCACTATAAAACTCAAAGTCTTCAATAGGTGTTTCTTGGACTATCAATACTTTAGGACTTCATCCAAGAACCATTAAATTTGTAACATCTTCATCATATTTGCATCAATTATATCTTCTAGTCTCATTAAACACCATTTTCAACCAATTTCAATCATTGAAAAAAATTAAAACTCATACACAAAGTGGACTCTTCAATATCCCCTTTTTATTTGTTGTAAATAACTTCAAAGATATTTCCAAATTAATTTATGAATATGTGGATCATTATATCATCTATTCCCTTTACTTTTAAAACTTTCATTTATATGGATCATTATCTGATCTCTCCCCTTTACTTTTCCAAATTTCATTTCACTTTCTAAATGTTCATGGGAAAATGGTATCAGTCCATACATAAGCAATGTTTCATCCATAATTTCACTCTAAGTCCACTCAAGTTGTGATTAGTGTAGAAAATAAGATGATTTTATTTAGACAATAAATTTGTCCATTACCAACTGATCATGATAACTTATGAGATAAGAACTCATATACTTGTATTCAAGGATTTTACACTTTCATTTCTGGATAAAGATTTTAAATATTATATGAAACTTTTTAAGAATAGTAAGGAGAAACTTCTACACTTACTTCAACAAATAAATCAAAAACATTCAAGTGAAATAATCAAGATAAGTGGCCATGGGGCACTTTAAAAATTTTTATACCATTGATTTATTCAATTCCTCCCCCTTTTTAAAATAATATTTATTTTGAGTAACCAAGGATAAGAGATTAAGTGATACATACATTTTCTAATGACATGGTCTTAAAGAAATTTCCAGAATAATCAAATTTGATACTAATTGAAATAGTAATTTTGGTAACTTCTTCATATGTATCGCCCTCAAGGGAAACACTTCTAATCATCTTCATAGTGGTAGATCTCATCAGGAATGGATTTCAAGAAATTAAAATATGTAGAATACACAAGAATGGATCTTCCACTTGTGACTATCCACTTTAGAAAACTTTCAAAACTTCACCAAGTATGATCTTCTTGAACACTTTTTCTTTAGGAAACCAAAAAAATAATGTCAATCCAAGATGGTATATTCTTTATTCTGGATATCCAGAATAGAACATCACTTTATTCAACTTCATAAAATATAATCCTACATAAAATTTGTTTTTTAGTATAAAATTTAGGAATCGTTAAAGGATGGTAACTACTTCATATTTTCTATTAAGAACTATCATCACTCACTGCTTCTCAGGTTCTCCCATTGAAAACTTTCTTCACCTTCAATTCCATACATTATTAGTGAAAATACAATACATGAAGGTTTTAGGGAATAAAGAGGATCCTCCTAACTTCATAAATATGAATAGTAAGTTTGAGATTTTTTTTCTCAGCCAAGTTTATCTATTTTCTCCAAACTTCATGATTTCACATATGAATATCTATTTTGATTTATGTTGAAGTAACATAGATCTCTTCACATCCTCTTCTGCTTTGTATGGATAATTTTTCTTTTTAACATCCTTCGTGGATGATACATTCTTACTTATCTTAAGGTATACTTATTGTTCTAGTAGTAATTTCAAAAAACATTTTTAAATGTGACTATATTTATTTCATCTCTCACACAAAACATATTTAACACAAGAGTTTACTTTTGTTTTCAAACTCTGATGTACTTTTTCTTCATGATGTGTAATCTTTTATTTTCCTTTTTCACTAGCCTTATCTTGTGCATATTAATATTCCATCATTCTTTGAAAATCTCATTGCCAAATAAATAACATGTCATTAGGAATTTTGGAATAAATTTTGGATCTTACACATGGGTTATTATAAGTTCCATCCATCATAGTACTTATTTTGGATGATGCACTTTTCTTCAACTTCTTGGATTTGGAATCCATGTTCTTCTCAAATTTTCTTCTTGAAATATTATTGGGAGTATTTATGTTCACAACATTATTCGGATATCTTCCCACGGTTTATTCTTCATTTATAGACAAATTTTGTGATACTATTTTCTCATCAACTCTAGATATATGATGAGACGAGCATCTACCATCCATGTGACCACTACCATTGTATACATCATAGATGTTTTCAATCATTCCAAATATATTTACAGAATATAGGTTTCTATGGACCTTCAGATGTTGATTATTCTTCTATAACTTTATATCCCTTTATATAGTATTTATATATGCTTTTTCATTTAAAGGATTATTCCAAAAATATAATTCACAGTTCCCAAATATGTTTAATCACAAACATTGACCCACAAACTTTGATATTATTAATTCTTCAATATAATGTTTTTTGGTTTTCATTATATCTAGTTTTTATCTTTGTGGGGAACCATCTTCCACACTATTCATCTTATCCACCCTAGTAGTGGTGGTGGGTTTCTTCTCTTCTTTATTCATCCATATTTGTTCAGAAAAATATTCCCAAATTTCACTATTTGTGAAAAAAAATTGGAATCATTAATATAAGTCGGTATGTATGGTACCTATTTCTTCTAAGTTTCTTGATATAGATCATAAATAGATGACATGATCTTCTTATCACATGTTTTAGGTATTTAAACCTTATAATCCTACATTTAAAATTGAGTACCATTAGAAATTGTTTCCTTTTTTTGTGAAGTATCGATATGTGTCTTCTCAAGATTAGAAAACTAAACTTCCAAAACTATACATTTCATATTGAGGATGATTTTTTTATCATTAATCATAATAATCTTCTCTTCACAAGCCTTATTCATTCTACCAACTTCATATTCATACATCTTAACTCTGTTCTGAATCAAATAGTTATGTTCATTAATCTTCTTTGATGTTACTTCAAAATGTGAATCCTTGACATCAATGTTGTTTTTAAATTTTTCTTGATGTCCATGGATCTCTTATTTAATAGTTTTCTTGACTCCCTATTTCTCTTAAACTTATTTGAGCCATTTTGAGGAACTTATTTTAATTTCCCTCTTTATTTCTTCAAAGTTTCCAACCTATCTAGAGATATTTCAACATTATATAATTTTTTCCATCAATATCTTCTACAAAATATCAACTTCTCCTTCCATTTTGGTGATATATTCCTATATATGTTGAAATACTCCACAAAAAAGGGATTTTATTACTTTAGAAATACCATGCATAAAAACTCTTAATTTATTTTATTATAATTCTTGAGAATTTGTAGATTTATCATCATCACCACTTATGATAGAATCTTAATCCTAAGGAAAACTTTTAAATTTATTAACACATACCTCAATATCACTAGAGGTAGGAAGGTTATCCATCTTCTTGGTAGAATAATGAGCCACCTACTCATTACTTTCGAAGATTTATATGTCCTCATTTTCAGAAATACATAGAGATATAGATAAGTCCTCTTATTTAGATGGGAGAGACATATTCTTAAACTTTCTCTTCTATTTATTTTTCCTTTCCATCATAGTATTGGTAGATATAGACTTTTTCTTAGAGATAACTGAATATTCACCAAAAATTCAATTCATTATTGACTTAGAGAAGAATCTCTGATCTTAGGAAGATAATAGATTTACTATAGATAATACAACAGAGGTAAACCTTGCCTCTGATACCACTTGAAAGGACCAGTTTGAGATATGGATAAAACTGAGAGGGGGTGAATTAGTTTTGGGGACTTTTTAATCCAATCACAAATTTTTATCGCTTTACCTCTTTGACCTATTAGGATCTTGATTCTTCTATTCTCTTTTCCCTAAAGTATGAAAGTATATAAAAGTTGTAACAAATATCACATGATGATTTTACAAGGTTCAATACTTAATAAGAGTATCCAATCCTTGGAATTGTCTAGAAATGATCCTGACCACAAAAACACTTGAAATAGATCCTTTGAATGTGGTTATATCATGTAGTAAATACCCTTTCACTTGAAATTCACTATATTCAATTGAAAATAAATGTTTTATATCTCCTAGATGGATCTTTATACAACCTAATATGACATTATACTTATTTTTAAAGGTTCGTAACACCAATAGAGTTATCCGCCTATTGAGACCTATTAGATGCCACGATACTACTTTGATCATCCACTTATTCACTTATTATTTTCTTAGAAGCATAAAAGAAACTCTTCTTACCTATTACCAAAATCAAACTAAAATTTTTTCAATATTCTTCTTCTATTAGTTGAAATAGTATGAATGTAGTATATAGATGAACAAAGAATTATTCCAGACCAAATAATGATAAACTGAATATAAATTGGTCAGTACCTCATTCCTCATTTCTTATCTATTTATTCATTAGTGAAAAATCGACTGCACTAAATCAACTTCATCCAATATTTCTATAATAACAAAACACATTTTTGATTATCAAAACAATAATGATCAGCACAACCTAGCATTATCATAATTAATTCTTCTTCTTTGATACACAATTTCAACAGTGAATGCAGTATCATTTTTCTTCTATTATTTTTGGTGCAATAGATATTTGTTCAACTATATTGAACCTCATTATAAATTTTATGCAAGAATGATCGTTCATATAAAAAAATTAATCTCTTCTTGAATTATCAATCCAATTAGATCATGTGCACTTGATGCATGTGACGCATGATGCATAACAGGTGGAACCCTTACACATTTATAAATATATTATTATTTGATTTGTAATATTTTAATCTTGTTTTGGGTATCTCAAATGCATAACCATTTATGTTTTTATGATTCTTTACATATGAATTCAAGCATGCATGAAATGTTTAATGTCTCCTTTTCACTTTGTGCACACAAATATATATGCACTCTCCTTGTATTTTTTTTCACTTTAACTTGTGAACTCTAACTTATTAAATCTTTGTGAAATTATGTTCTTTATATTACTTTCACACTTATGATCCTATTATATTTAAACTATGGAATGGAATGAGTTTTTTACTATTTTAGTTCACATACACAGTACCATCATGCAAGTATAATGTGGCTTTATCCTTTTCACACCACAACAGTGTGCTTGTATCTTACATCGTGCAAGAAAAATGAATTTATGTGGAACACAAAAAATATTTGATTCATGTGTATACATAAGCAGTGTGATTTATTCTTCATAAAACTCAGTTAGGGTGTATCACCTATACCCAAGTTCACAGAACCATCAATCTTTGTGAAGCATGAAGAGGGTGTCAAACACCAGCCACATATCCATGGGTTATCTTTGTGAAATAGGTGTATAGTTCTTCTTCTCATTACCAAGAAGTGGTTATTTGGTCTTCTTCACTAAATCACACTCTTTGAGGAACTCCCCTTCTTCACAAAACCTGGTTTTCTTGCAGATTTGTGTTTCTCCTTTGCGAAATAGAAAGCATGAAGATGCTCTATTTTTTGAAATGGGAGCTCATTATAGATATCATGAATTGAAAAAACTTCAACAGGATCAATGAATTGATATTTATAGGTGAGGTTCACACCATATATCATGCCTCATTGGATCCTTCTTTTTATGTCATACCAATTACCTTTTCAATGAGTCGAAGATATCGGCTTTGAATATCTCCAAACACATCTATATTGTACACTAAATATTATTTTTTCCCTTTTTGATCTTGGTTATCCCTTAAAGGTGATATACTCATGTGTATGTGATGATAATTTCATTCCACATCATGAACTCATCCATAAAGAACAAATAACCAAATGGACTCTTATAATTGCATTTTCATTCGGCTGAATTTCATTCGATTTCATCCATCATTCAATTTTCATGCATGAAAGTGAAACTACATGCTTTTATCATGTCGATTCAAGATGTATCATCCCTTTAGAATCATCATAGAAGATGGATGGAGTCATTATCGTTAATTATTGAAGTCACTCTCATCAACTAGATCTGAGCAGTGGAGAATATCTTTAGTGGGAGGTAGAATATAAAACACTAATCGTCGGATCTCCTCAGATCGGAAGGATGTGATATATCTATAACATTTTATTAAATGTGGAAAATTCAGCCACTTATTTATTCCATGCCAGAACCTCCATTGTGCTCGGCGCCACTTTATTAGCCAAGTCGTTCATGTTATTGCTTCAAGATGACACTACGATTGGCACACTGATGACCCAACACACACTCTTCCCACACGATCCATGGAACTCATGGTCAAGGGTCTTACCTTTGAGATTATATCCCAATATATGCACACTATGGGACTTAAACAAAAATATTATTTACCTTAAAGGGTATTATGCTCCACTACTACCTTCTAGGTGGCCTGATCTATCTTTACTAAGGTTTGGTTGACCTCTAGGTACCACATGTACCCTGGGTTGAGGATGGAATAGTCTTCGTAGTGGTTTGGAAACCTTATTTTTATAAAACTTAGAATACATTCTAGGTGAAATATGACTTGATGTAAAAAATAAAAATCCCACCAAAAATAAATGTAAAAAATAATTGTAACGATAATACCACCTTCAATTTGAATGGAAAAATTTTCTTGATCTTCAAATTATTTCATCATGCATATTATATGAACTTCTATTTGTACATGGTTATCATTAAACCTTTTTAAAATTATATTCATGCAATTAAATAATTACATGGCTTTTCTTCAATTCCTCTTCCTCTATTCTTTTTGGAATATAAATTCCAAATAACATCAAATCATCATCCTTATTTTTTGTATGAAATGTGTCACTTATGACACATGTATTTTGAAATTATTATCAACTCATCAATAGTCAAAGTAACTAGGATAATTTTCCAGGCATGACATCCAATGTAATCTAAGTAATCCATAACAAGTCTCCATGTATCACCATAAAACTCAAATTCATCACCATATGTTTCATCAAATATGAATAATTGAGTACTTAATAAAAGATCCATTAACTTTTTAACATCTTTATCATATTAACATTTGTGATATATTTCTATATAATTGATCACCATTTTCAACCAAAGGAGATCATTGAAAACAAATACAACTCATAAAAAAGCAAACTCCTCAATATTACTGAGTTCAACCTTGATTGTGATGGAATGAAAAGGTTTAGAAACTAAGTTTGTGCCATTTCAATACTAGAACTAAATAAGGAATTATTGGAATAATCTAATAAATCATAATTCTATATTCACCCTAGAAGTAAGAATATTTATAGATATCTAAAAGAGTATTTCTAGTAGCACATAATGAATCGGGATATTGCAAAGTTTTTATCTCGGTTCTTGGTATGTCAGCAAGTTAAGGTTGAGAGGAAGAAGTCTAATGGGATGTTACAACCATTACCCATACTATAATGTATATGGGAAAACATCACCAAGTATTTCATTTTCAGACTCCATAAGACATCTAAAGTCCATAATTCCATTTGAGTTGTAGTTGTTAACCTTAGGAAGTTAGCACACATCATTTCTATCATAAAATATTTCTATATTGATCAACTTTCTAGGATATATATAAGGGGAGAGGTAAGGTTATATAGGGTACTATATTTTATTGTATCTAATTAGGATTATAGGTTTACTATGTAGTTCAAGAGAAGTCATTAACAATATCTAGATACATAGTTTTGTTCTAGTACTACTTATCACCCTTAGATAAATGGTCAGTCTAGGAGGACCATTAAAACCCTAGAGGTTGTATTGATATTATATTATCTATATTGTAAAGGTGTTTGGGATCAACACCTTCCTCTAGACTCGGTTTCTTAAAATAATAACTTTCACTCAAACATTTAAATAGATCCTTATGAATCACTCTATAGAAAGATGTGTAGAACTATGAAATATTGGGATGAAAATAGAAATATATTGGGACTTGATCTAGTTGAGTAAATGGTAGAGAATTTTATACATATTATATAACATATCAAGGAAGCTCAGAGTATACAGAATATTTATACTAACAATAATCGATGAGATCCAGAATTTTATGTTGGTGAGAGAGTTTTCCTATGAATTTCTCAATGGAAAATGGTTATAAGATTTTGAAAGAAGGGAAAGTAGATCCATAATTATATTGATCCCTTCAAGATTCTAGATCGATTTGGGACTATAGATTATCAGTTGGAACTCCCACAAACCCTCTCTCAAGTTCAGGATGTGTTCCATGTACCTCTCCTAAGGAAGCACAAACCTTATCCTTCAAATGTACTGAACTCAGAGGCGATAACATTAGATCCTGATATTTGATATGAATAAAAATTGGTATAAATATTTTATTTTAGAGATAAATTCCTATAGAAGAAGACTACTTACCTGGTTAAATTTATTTATAGGAATCAGAAATTTGAGGGAGCTACATGGAAATAATGGGATGTGATAAAGTAGAGATATCCTCATTTTTTATACCATAGTGATAGAATTTTGAGGTATAAATTAATTTTAAGGGGGGTAAAATGTAACACCCCAAGATTTTATATGTATTTCCTTGGAAATAAAACTTTAAGTATTCTATAGTTTTCCTTACACACAACACAAATTCTATATGAACCCCAATATAGTAAACTGTTATAACCTAGTCCTTAAATTGGCATGGATGAATAGTAATAAAACATTTGTGGAAAATATGTATAATTTTTTTATTAATGAAAATTTTATAAAAATGTTTGAAATTGATGAAATGAATATAATTTTTAAAATTACCATTTTAATATTATCTTAGGATGATTTTTTAGTATTTTTCTAAAATTATTTACTTTTCAGTGAATAGTTAAAAATATAGATTTTTTTGTAAAAAAATGTCATTTATTTTCAAGTAAATGTACCATTATGTTTTGAATTTGGTATTAAATTAACCTAATAGTAATTTAATTAAAAATAATATAACTAATTACATATGAATCATCATTATACTTTATTTTGGTATAAGTTAATCTTTATTCTTAAAAACCCATTTTTCTAAAAAATTGTTTTTATGCGCACAATGTGTTTTTATCTTAATAAATTAATTTAATATATATTGATTAGTTATTTTAAAAAAATTAAAGATTATATTATCAATATAAAATTTTAATATTCATTGAGTGTTTATTAAAATTTAATTAATGTAAGTAAATTAATTTTTACACATAATAATTCATTTTTTGAAAATGGGTTTTCGTTGCGGTATGTAAATTTAATTAAAATTAAATTATTCCAATTATAGAAATTGAATCTGTTAAAATAGATTCCATATTTGGAATCATCATAGTTTATATAATTTAATAGGGTAAAATTAATTTTTTATCATAATTAGTAGTATATAAATAAAATCTTGTTACCACAGTTAAGGTTAAAACCAGTTTATTGGGGGTTAAATCAAGCGATAAGGTAGAATTTACACCCAAACCTATAAAAAAATTTAAACAAATATAAACTTTATATTATAATAACTTAAAATACCTATTCATTTGGAGTCACTTTCCCTCTGAAATTTACCTTAAATCATTTAAATCATTTAATAAATTTCATGTGTATCCCTCCTCTCACTTATAAAAGGGCACCTCTCCTCCTCCATTATTCACACCATTAGACCCTTATATCTCATAAAATATATACTCCATACCTTTATATAATACTTAACTTCATATTATATTTTCTATTCTTCTTCTAATACCAATCATTAAAGGCTTAAGGAGTAATCCAAATGAGGTTTCTCAAAGAAGAAGTATAGTCCTTAACCAAGCTCTTTAAATTTTATTTCCTCTTCTACTTTCTAAAAACATGTTTTTTATATTAAAAATGATGAATATAGTATAATAAATATACTTATATGTTATTATGATGATGTAATAAACATTTAATAACTCTTATCAATCCAATTTGAGATTAAAGTATCGCTCGTGTGTATGTGTGGACTACCGCCTCCATGTAGCGATATGACAAATATTTCACCACCATAATTCATGGTTGGTCATTTTGATATATTTAATGTTTATATATGATATTTATGTTATAATAATAATTCTGTAAATTTTCATTAATATTTAACTTTATTTCATTCCATCCATTGAAAAATGGAAACATCACTCATGCATACGTACGGACTATTGTTTCCACATAGTGATGTTATTCATTTTCCATCACCGCTTTATATGAATGTGTGTGTGTGTGTGTGTGTGTGTGTGTGTGTGTGTGTGTGTGTGTGTGTGTGTGTGTGTGTGTGTGTGTGTGTGTGTGTGTGTGTGTGTGTGTGTGTGTGTGTGTGTGTATAATGATTATATATGATAATTATATCATGATTAAAAAAAATTCATTAATTTAACATGACAAAATTGGAAGGACTATAACTAATGAACTAAAACAAACACGAAAAATGAAGCAGTTGACACATAAAATAACAAATTTAATATAAAATTTTTAATAAAAATGTGTTGAAATGATATGAGTGGATAATATATGATATTATTATTATTATGTTTATATTATATAATAATAATAAATTTAAATTCATTATACATTGTGTAATATCTCTTATTAAGCAAGAAGGATTTGAGGTAACGGTTTTATGTTATAGTCTCATATTTATCGGGATTTTATGCTTAAATTTTATAATGATGAAACTGTATAATATATATCTCAAAAATATTATATATTTTATTATCATATGGTTATCCCTATATATTTTATTTTTTTCCTTTGATTTTTCTCTCTTTCATTTTCTCCCAAAGAAAGTTTTTAAGGAAAACCGGCCTTTTTCCCCTTTAGTCATGAATCTTTTCTTCCATGTTCATGTTTTCCTTAAAATGTTTTCAATAATTTTTTTAATATTATGCAAATATTTTTTACAATAATTTTTAATATATTTTACTTTCCTTACCATGTTTTAAAATGAATCTGCATATTTTTTTTCCAAACGTGCTTTTTGAATTTTTACCAAAAAATGTGGAAGGGATATTTGCTTTAACATACACCACATGAACATATTTCCATACCATCATGGATACTATTTTAATTAAAGATTAATTTATAATATTACTATATTATTTTCAAAGAAAATTTTTTTCTTAATATTTTTGAAAAAATTATATTCTAAATAAGTGGTTTCAAATGAAAAGGGTATTTTCCTCAAGAAATATTTTAGTGATATTTTAATGGTATTTTTTATCTATAACAATATCCTTATATGTTTCATATGATTTATTGAGGATATGATACAATGTTTACATATTTATTCTTTATCTATATTGTTTATAATTATGATGATGAAATGTTTATGAAACTTTTACCCTTTACACATGTTATGATTTGATGATATGATGAATATTTTATGATCTTTTGGAACACATATGTGTGGTTTTCATTATGTTATTGGTGGTCCTATAATTATATATTCCTTGATTTCATTGGGTAATGAAGGATATATCCTCATATAATAAGGTCTATAATGGAGAGTGAACCTAATTTAGTAATGGAATTTTTCCAATAAATATATTCTTGGGAGTGAACATTGACTATGAAATGAAATAATGGGGAGTGAACCTAATCCACTATGATGGTCTTGGTAGTGACCCTTGACTAAGGAAATGATTTTCTAAGCTTATTTTTGTACCAAAAACTTATGTATTATTCTTATAATATGTTTTCATGTCTCATTATTGATTATTTATGATTCCATGATCTTATTTATTATGTCATTTTTTTTTAAAACCTTACAAGATGATTCATGATTAAAGATCTTTGATTAATTGGGTATGATTATTGTAAGTCTTGATCTTGTTATTATACCCTTGTGTTCATCTTATGCTGACTTATGATCATTTATTGATATTGATTATGTTTACACTTACTAAGCATGTGATCTAACCCTTTCTTATCTTTACCTTCCCAAGGTTATGAAGAATGTTTTTAAGTATGATATGTCTAAGAAGGTTTCTAGTTATAAAGAACTTAATCTAAAATTATTTAGATCTATTATGTACCTGTTATTTACATATCCAAGTTTCTAAATACACTAAACCTCTATGGTAATCCACCATGTATTATTTTGAAATGTATTTAATATTGATCTAAAATGATGTAATTTTTATGTAGGAAATGTATGGGTCGTTATAGGCTAACCCATCACTCGGGTTACCCGTGCATAGATCATTTCAACCTTAATACCCAGCTCACCACAATCCTGAGCCACAACTCAAGTACTAGGATAACCTACCTAACCCATAGTTAATATTTCATATATTTCATACCTAATAGAAAATACCTCTATATACACATCTTAAATATCACATGGAAACTCATGTTCCAAAACACTCACTCTAAGGTTCCCATATACAAGTGTAAGGTGTCACATACCAAGTCACCAACCTACTAGGGAACTAATTCCCATTAGACATCCATATAAATGACTACCCCCTTCAGAAATATGGTCTCATACACATATATATAATGTAATTATTCTATGATAATAAGTGGTGAGTATATCATAGTCATATAGTTTGGTTAAGTAAAATACCAATGAGAATCTATATAGGAAAAATCATAAAGTTTGTTATTTAGGATTTAAATAATTGAACCTATTTTATTTTTGAAACCAAAACCATAACCAACAACAATGGGTTTATCACTATATAATCAAATTCCTATAACAACCTACTAGGTTTAATATTCATCCCTTAATCCTAGGTACTACATAGTTTTCATCAAGGAGAATCCCATAATAGATCCACATGACCTTCCATTAGAAGAAATATTTTTTGGTTCAGCCGAGTTGAATTCCACTAACAAGTTATATGGGAAATAGCATATAAGTTGTTACAGATACTTTAAAAAACTAAACCCTCATCCTAAATGATATAAATCATAATCAATCATAGGTATTTCATGTGAATCATACGTGTTGAATATGATTCATGCACATGGCTTTTTTCCACTAAGACAAGAGCCAAAATCCATAAATAATAAATATAAAAAATTTAAGAAAATCACACTATGTTGAATTATTCAATTGTAACATTGAAAACCATAAAAAAAATACCATTCTCCAAGTAATCTAGACTTTATATCAGAAAATTTGTTCATGATGCACCAATATAAGTTCTATCACGAGCCTTAACACATTCTTTTGTCACCTATCAATCATCTCTCTAAATATTAAGAAAAAATAAAAAAATAAATACATTTTATGATATCATTCATATGATCTATAATAAAAATTTGTAAAATCCCCAGTCTGGGTACTGTATAGTGAACCAAGGTAAGGACATTAAATATACATTCTATATCTTATGAAATTTTTTTATCTTAAAAATATGTCTCTATATTATGAAAAATTTTCTATTTCCAATGAACATTTTTATATCATATAGAAATAGTTCAATCTTATGATATTTTCTATATTATGGGATTTTATATATTATAATAATTAATATCATATGAGATTGCCTATCTTATGAAAATTAACTTTACGAACTGAGATGAACCTTTCAAGTTCCATGCATCATCTGTTATAGGTATTTAAATTTTATTTTTTATTATCTATATTTGATTTCACATATTTATTTTATTATAAATTATTTTTTACTTATAACAATAATATTAAAAGTTATTTTTAATTTTTTAATGAATATTTTATATTTTTTAATATTTTTGTGTAACTAATTCATTTTTAGGAAAGATATTCAAATTTTAAATTTTACTGAAGGAAACCAAGTTGTGATATTATTAGGATACAAGTATTTATTGTTACAGTAGATATTTCAAGTTTTATAAATTTTCATTTATATCATTTTATGAATAAGTAAACTCTAAATTAGTTCTTTATCATTCACTCAAGATTTATGGGAGATGGATCACACTCTTTGGATGTGATAATTATGTAGATAATTCTGGTATTGTTACTTTTATTATTTTGAATTATTATAACCATTGTATTGATATATATATTTATTAAATAATTTAATACTTTAATTAAATTTAACTGAATATGGATAGACATGTGACCAATACTGATACAAACATACAAGTGATATACTATGATACAAAACATAAAAAAGTTTTCAGGTCTTATGTGAACAATTTCTAAACTACTAAAAGACTATTAAAGAATAGAAAAAACTATTTCAAACACTACTAACTTAGATATTCACCTTGATACACTTAATGAGAATTTATTATTTTACTTTAATTGTTCTACATCAAATTTTACTATCTGGTTTTCTAGATTGTGTACTTAATTATTTATATCTTTCTTCAATGCTTAAATTATATACAAGTTTATGTATTTTCCTTAAAAATAATTATTCTTATTATCTGGATGTGACTCCAAGATTAATTGAGTCAGGTTAAGTTATACAACCTTTAAAAGGGTATATTTCAGTTTTAACTTCGGGGTAAAAATTCAATGTTATAACTAGGTTATGAATCTCCATTAAAAATGGGGTTTCCTTTATGGTTGTGCCTCCACTTTAAAAGGCGTGTTGTATTATTGTTGTAAATTCTATTCAAAATTCATTTCATTCATTTTATACCATACCTATAAAGGAGTATAGGTACATAAAGAGTGGATATATGATCATTTTTATTTGAACTAATATAAAAATTTCTATGTTATTTACTTTAATTTTCTTCTACTTAATATCTTTCATGATAATTAAATATAACATTAAATATCATGGAGAACTAATTCTCTTATTTTAAAAAATAATAAATTGTTCTATTCTCCCCCTCCCCCTGGACCTTTTTTATATCTCAATTGGGACCTAAAAATTGGTATCAAATTTATACCCTTAAGAAGATTAGTTTAGCTCTATTGGTTTATATTTTATATGATAACATTTTCCTAGACCTCATAATATAATGAAAATATTTTTATGATAGTAATAAATATTTCAAATGATGGATGTATTCTAGATAAACCACCTCAATTTGATGGTATAGACTATGGCTACTAGAATATTTTAATAGAATCTTATCTTAAAAAACCGAGTATTTATTATTGGACTACTGTGGTAAACCCATATAAAATTCTTAATTCTAACCATAACACTCCTATAGGAAATGATATTGGTAAATAAATTTGAATTAGAAAGTTATGAATATTCTATTTTATTTTATTAATATAAATTTTTTAGTCATATTTCTACTTAAAATACAACTTGTGAAATTTGTATTATTTTTCAAGTAACTCGCCTTGGAAAAGATAAGTTGATTAAAAAATCTTGGAATGCTTTAGGATGATTATCAATACTTCAAGATTGTAGAAAATGAAATTTTCAACTATATATTTCATATGTTTGCAAGAATTATTAATTGAATTAATGCTCTTGGAGTATCTCTTGACAATCCTATGTTAGTTGAAATTGTCTTGATATCTCTACCAAAAAAGTGGCATGATAAAGGTTTCCATTGATGAAATAAAAAATATCAATGAATATACACTTGATAAAATCATTGGTTTATTAATTCAATATGAATCAGAGTTGAAGAAAATTTCTAAATATGAGACTTTAAAGAGTAAAGGTGAAGCATTAAAACATATAAATATTGTTTATTCTAACTCATTTGATTCTAAAATTTATGAAATTGAAAAATAAAATATGCCTCAACATGTTACTGGTGTTTATAAAAGGATGAAAAAAGAAGGTTTTAAAAACCAATCTAGAAGGAAAACTCATAAGGTTAATCATGAAGTTTAAAGTAAATGTAATATTAATCACAATTATAATATATTATATGCTATTGGTTTTTTGTTACAAAATAAAGGGAACATCAATCCAAATTAACCTATATTTAAAAATGTAAAAAGGATAATAAGTGTAAAAAGTAAGATAAAAAGTCTTTGATTTCAATATAGAGTAGTGCTATAGAATTTTATTCTAGTAAAGAAGACTGTAATGTAAACTAGTCGACTAATTTTTTCTTTATGGAATCATCAAATGAGGTTAGTGATTTTAGTTTATATTTTTTATGTTCCAATAATGATTGTGATTATGAAAAACCAACCATTGAAATATTAAATAAAGAAATTGATATATTGATAAAAGATGTTTTTAGAGTTATTAATATTTATAATGAACTAAAATATAATAATAAGAAACTTTTCGAGGAAAAGAAATATTTTTTATGAAAATTAAAAATCTTTAGAATACATATTCTGCAGCAAATTAAAAAAAATAATAAAAAAATTAAAACTACTAATATATTTTATGGATATAAAAAGAAATATATTTAAAATATAATGAAAAATATGTTTAATTTTGTTAAAGGAATAAATTTTTATGAAAATATGATGTCTTTAAATATGATTAATGAAATTAATAATGGTATTGGATATGATAAAAGATTACATCAAACATATCAAATCTATTTTTTGAAAATTTTAAATGGTTTTTCTTCTATTTTTTATTCCAGGTGTATGATAAAAGGAAACAATGATAACGAATGATCCATAAAATTTCCATAATCTTTAGGATTTACTAAGACTCATATTTATAAATCTTTATCTTCTAGATAACGTTATATTAATTGTTTAAAATATAGTTTGGTTCCTAAGATATTTTTTCACTAAACTTATCAGAAACAGCGTAGATTGGGTGCAAATAACATTCTACTAATTAATTTTCTTAGTAAAAATGCCTTGGATATCATAAGAATAAAATATAGTACATGGAATTTTGATTCTATAGGAATATGACCATAAACCCATAAAATTTTATTATTAAAACAAATATGAGGGTTTCAGTATTACTTTTGGATATAATTCCAAAGGCAATGCAAAAGTTTTTATAGAATTTGGTATTTATAACTCGACTATTATTTCTAATATTTATATATTGATTCTTTACAACATAATCTGAAAATAATTTCTCAATTATTTGATGATGGTATGAATTTTGAATTTCAATATGATAGATTTTTATTTTTTAAGAATGATTTATTAATATTTTATACTAATGGGAAGTAAAATGTTAATATTTTTAACTATACCAAACTAACCAATGAATATGTAAACTATTTGAATATTGTGAAGAATGATATTTTACTTTTTCAAAGACAACATGGACATTTAAATTTACAAAATTACTAAGAATTAAAGAGTTATACAATTATCTAATGTGGTAATGGCCCAGACTTACATGGTCCGTTACATTGTCAAAATCCAGTGTTTGGGGTGTTTTGGGAGGCAACGGAAACACAATTCAAGAGTTTTCCAAATTTCCAATTTTTATATTGGTGAGTCGAGGGATTAGTAGGTCGAGGCATCAGTGAGTCAGGGCACTAGTGAGTCAGGGTGTCAGTGAGTCAGGGATTTGGTGATTCAAGTGTCGATATGTCATGTCGGTAGCTCAGCATCAGTAGATCAATGTCGGTGACTCGTTGTCGGTTTATGTGGCTTGTTGTCAGTAACTCACCCATCGGGGACTCATTTCTAGTTTTTCTCAGTTTTTTTCTAGTTCCACCCCTTTAATAATTTCTTTAATGTTAAACAATTTAAATTCCATATTTAATGAGTTTTGTTTCATTTTAAATAGTATTTATCATCAAAAAAATATGAATCTTCTATTGACTCCTAAAACCGTGTAGTCTTAGACATATTATGAATTTAATGGACTTGGAACTATTTACTTCTATTGATATAGGATCTATCCTTTTATAAAGCCTATTTACTCTCTTATCTTTTATCTTGGTGTGCAGAGAACCTTTCTTCCTAGATGATTTGTACGCCTGTGTTGTAGCCCCCCCACCCCATACGGTTTTCCTTGGAGTCTCCTGCTCGCATGACCCACCCTGTTTTGGTGAAAGGATGGGTTTTGGTATCCTGTTGATCTCAGTTGGGATTATATTGTCTCTATTTAATCGTGTATCATGTGAGGTGGTCATATTAAGGTTATTTCCTGAAAATTTTTTGAATATAACTTTGAACAAAGTTAAATTCTAATAATGAAATACGGACTTGATAATGGCCTAGGAGTGGATTGATGTTGATCACTTGTTTTATTTGTTATCATTGTTTGTGATGTGATATTTTTGGACTGTGTGGCCTCTAAAAATCATGGTCATTGTTGGTATTTTCCTACACATAGTTGATTCTTTATAACAGTTGTTTTTTCCTTGTGAATAATTGTTTTAATTATTAATCTAATTAATTATGTACACTTGGTTAAATAAATGGATTCCCTAGGATGAAACCCCTTATGTGATCACCCCTTCTTATCAAAGTGGAATTTAAAGAATACTGTTGGCCAAATCTGAATACACCTTGTTTGATTGGTTTGATTGTGTGTTGTGCTCTTTTGGATTTTGGGACTTGTGTGGGTTTTGGTAGTTTGGTGCTATTTCAGGGGGTGTGATTGTGTGTTTGGGTGGTGTAATGGTATATCAGGATGAGATATTGATTGATTGTGGAATTGATGGAATTGTTATATAGTGGGACTGTATATGGGTAGTGGTTGGGTAGCATAGTTGTAGGACAGGGTTGTGTCATGATTTCATGTTTATGGGTGTGTTGGGTGTGGTGTTGTTGTGCAATGGAGTTATTGGTTTTAGTTTTGATATGATGATTGAGAAGGATAAATTTGAAGAATGATAGTTGTTAGTGGTTGAATGGGTGTTTAGAAAAGGGGAGTGTGCAGTGGGTTTTTTTACCTTAGTTATTCTTCCTTGTGTGTTATGGATGACTGTGGGAATGTTTCTTAAATTGTGTTTAGTAGTTTCTCGAGTATGGATGGAAATAAATAAATCATTGGTTTGATAATTCATAATTATAATTGGTTAAATGAATTATTTGGGTGTATGTTCCAAGCCATGGATTGTAGTGAAGCGGTGTTCAAGTGACTGGCGTTCGTGGTGGTACATGCATGTAGGGGTAGCAGCAAAGGTGGTTTTGAGTGGGTTGGTTGTCTATTTGTAATCCCATAGGAGGGGATGAGTGTTTTTTACCTATATATATAAACATGTAGTTCCTTATGTTTTCTATATGCATCCCACCCATGTTGATCACTATGTGTTGAAAACCCCCATTATTATGGGGGAGGGTGTCCATTCCCAGCATATCAATGGGAGGATGGATGGATAGTTATTGGATCTTCTCTACTCCATATTCTAGGCATTTCTCACCCAAGACTCTTCGAGAAGGTTGTAATGGATTGAGGTTTATTGCTAGATTTATGGTATTGGTTGTGTTAAAGGTGGTTCGTTTCCCAGGTGTCTTTAGGATGAGGCCCGGGTGTTTTCAGGCAAGATGTATAGTGGTTGTGGCCTAGTTTTCTGCAGGAAAGATGTGTTTGGTTGTGGCCCAGATGTTTGTGGTTGAGATGTGTGTGGTTGTGGCCTAGGTGTGTGCGGAAAGGTTGTGATAGTGGGGATTGTGGAAGTGTGTGGTAGCATCAGGACATTCACCATTAGGGATGAGAAGTTAAATAGAGGGAAGTGGTTCGGGGTACCCAAATATAGATGTGATTACTACTTTACTTTACCTTACTTTCGTTATTTGGTGAGTGTGCCTTGGTGAGGTTGGGTTGGTTAGTATACCTTATTAGGTACTTTTGAGTTTCTGTTCTTTTCTAAAAGTGGAATTAGTATGCTTCTCCCACATGTTCATAGTTGACTTTGGTTTTCCCCTATTGAGTATACTTGTATTCTCACCCTACATATATAAAAAAAATCAACGTTTCTAGGGTGATTTCATGGACCGTGTTATACCTTAATAGCTCAGATGTTGTGGACAGTTTTTGCATCACTACTTAGTCTTATTTTGGTACTTACCTTGGAGTTTTCTTTGTATTTCTATTAATTTTACTTAAAAATGCATGTGTTATGGTTCTTGGTTTCTTTATATATATTTATCCTAGAGTTTTTTGAGGTGGATACATATTATAACTCAATATCGGTTACTATAAAAAGGGAAATACCTCCCAATTTTGTGATATTTCTATACCCATGGTGTAGGTCACCACCCTAGGTCCTATTCGAGGCAGGACTCGGGGTTCATTATCTCTTCTTCATCTTTAATAAGGAAGGTATCATCTTCTTGTTATCCATTCCCTCATCATGAAGAAGGAGGGTCATGAAAAATATGAATAAAGATAAGTTTCATGTGTATAACTCTTACATAAAATAGAAATAATATAACTATTCTTTTTGAAAAAAATACAGATAAGTTATAACCAAAATTTATAGTAAGTGTATCTTGATTTTGTTTGGTCCTACTCAAAATTCTAGTCTTAGAAGGAAAAAATGACTTTATTTATGATAGATGATGTTGATAGATTTTATTGCATACACATTCTTATTCATAAAATTGAAACCCTTGATATGATTACTATTTTTTAAATTTACTTCAAATTGAAAAGGCTCCATGATTACTATTATACCTAGGGATAGAAGAGGTTGGTTTTAAAAAAATTAATTTGATTTTTTTTGTGAAAAGAATTGTAATTTTTAAAATTTTCACCACCCAAAACTCCTCAACAAAATGAAGTTGTTAAAAAATAATAAAACTTTAATTGAAATAGACAAAACTATGTTAAGTTAGCAAAATTTACCTAAATGTTTTTTGAATAGAGATATTTTTACTCCTTTTATATTCATAAAATAATTATTATTGGATATTTTTTAAAAAATACCCCTTATGCGTTATGGAAAGGAAAGAAACCAAAAGTTAGATATTTTAATGTTTTTAGATGTAAAGTTTTTATTCTTAATACTAAAAACAATTTGAATAAGTTTGATGTTAAATATGATGAATTAATTTTCATAGTTTATTCTAATGTATGTAAATCGTATAGAGTTTTTAATAAAATAACTATGAATATGGTAGAATCTATTCTTGTGAAATTTGATAAATATAATGTGAAACAAAATTCAAATTTATATAACTTTGAAAAAGAATATAGAGACTTTAATTTTTGTAAAAATGAATCTAATGAATTAAATATATTCATTAAGATAGATTATACATCTTCTCAATCTGATCCTAGATATTAGAAAACCCATAAATATCACCCTATTGAGAAAGTTATTGGAAATATTAATGCTAGAATTAAAACTAAGGAGATATGTTTTTAATTGCTGTGAAAATTATATTTTTTTCTAACTTTGTGCCTAATGATGCTAATAAAGCATTAAAATTTGGTAATTTTATTATTATCATAGAAGATAAGCTAAATAGATTTACTATAAATAATATTTGGACTATTGTTGGACCAGATAAAGATAAAAACCCTATTAGAACTAAATTTGTTTTTCAAAATAAATTGGATGAATCTGGTCAAATTATAAAGAAAAAAGCTCAATTAGTTGTACAACATTAATTTAAATAATAAGGAATTTATTTTGATGAATCTTTTTTTCCTATTTCTAGTATTTAATCTATTATAATTTTATTGTACTTTTATTTTTTAAATTTTTTTAAATTTTACTAAATGGATGTTAAAAGTTCTTTTCTAAATGGTTGTATTTATAAATATGTTTATGCTCATCAACCACCGGGTTTTGAATATAAAATTTTTTTAATAATGTTTTAAAATAATCAAAAGAATTATATGGACTTAAACAAGATCATAGATCTGAGTATGAAAATTTATCTTCATTTTTGAACAATAATATTTTTAATAAAGGTAAATTTGATCCAATTTTTTATTAAATATATTTTATATGGTATTTCAATTGTTTACATTTATGTTGATGATACTCTTTTTGATTCAACTACAAAATTTCTTTGTGAAGATTTTCCTAATTTAATGACTTTAGAATTTGACATGATTCTCATGGGAGAGTTAAGTCTATTATTAGGGATTCATATTTATCAAATAAATGAGGGAATAATTTTGAATCATTGTAATTATGATAAATGGTTAGTTAAAATATTTTTACTAGATTATTATAATAATTTTATAACCCCTATGAGTTCTAATTATAAAATGTACTTAGATAAATCTCTAAAACATATTGATGTTAAATTTGATAGAGTAATGATAAGTAATTTACTTTATTTAACAACTTTTAGACCTGATATCATGTTTAGTGTGTGTATGTGTGATTTATTTTTGGTTCATCCTGGGTAATATCACTTAAAGGATGTTAAAATAATTATTATATATATTAAAGGAACTACAAATTGTAGATTAATTTATCCTGGATAAAAATGTTTTAATTTTTTTAGTTATTCTGATTCAAATTTTATAGGTTATTGAATTGGTATAAAAAATATATCATTTATTTTAAATTTTCTTGTTAAAATTTTGATTTTGTTGAGTTTAAAGAAATGTTTATCAGTTGCTTTATCAATAATTGAAACCTAATATTTAGTTTCCTCTAATTATTATGATCAATGTTTGTGGATTAAGAAAACTTTTTCTACATTTAATTTTTAATTTAATAATATTCCTATTTATTGTGATAAGTATTCTATTATTTCCATATCTAATAACCCTTCACAATTTTCTATAACAAAACAGTTTGATGGTGGATTTTATTTCATTAGATATTATATTTTTAAACCTGAAATTGTTTTATAATTTGTTTTAATAGATGATCAATTAAATGATATATTTACTAAACCTTTGGATTCAATTATGTTTGAAAAGACTAAATTTGAACTTGGTATGATGGGAGCTTAGTTATTTTATAAATATTTGAACTATTTTATTTGAATATTATTAAATATTTTTATGGATAGTTTGTGTGATTATTTTATATTGTATGGTTAAAAAGCTTTTTTATTCATGTTTGATTACTATTTTAATTTTGAAAAATAATTTAATAATTCCTTTAAAATATTTATATATATTTTTTATACTTATATATTTCAAAATATATTTCTAGAGTATTTTTCTCACTTCTTTATACAGTATATTTTTCAAAAAAAATATTCACATACTGTTTAAAAGAATTTTGAAGTTTACTATGATCTTAAATTTTAAATATGTTATCATTTAATTTGTGATAAAGTTTACTAAAAATTTCTTTAATATTAAATATATTTAAGTATTAAGTGTTTATACATCTTAACCATTTCTTATTTGGTATTTTTTTCCACAATTAGTTTAAAAATTTATAGTATTTTTAAACTTTATACATTTTGATCAATTTCAAAAAGGGAGATGATTTTTAAATGGTTATGTTCATTTTTATGAATTATAAAAAGGGGTAAGATTTTTGGAGTGGCTTCATATCCTTATAAATTAAATTGTTTTTTGTTTTAATATTTCCTCACTTTTTTACAAAATCCTTATTATTTATAAATTCTGATTTTTCCTCTAACATGAGTAATGATTTTTTTAGGTCTTCGAGTTCATTTTGTTTCTTATGAACTAGTTTTAGAGAAAATTTCACATTGGTATGAGTTGGTTTTTGACTCATATATTGAATCTTTTACTAAATTTTACATTATATTAATTAATTAGGTAATTATAATTTCACACAACATTGGTTACTTATTACTTACACGTCCTTTTTATAGTTACTATCTTTAATGTCTTTATAAAGTATTTTTTAGTCATTATGTTATCCTTTTATTTTCATTATAAAGTTAACCCTATGATCACAACTTTATTTTTTCTTAACCTTGTGATATGTGTCTAATTTTTTATGAAATTTCTCTATCTTTTGAAAATGCCTATTATACATGTTGTCTTGTCTTATGTGATTTTCTTTCTTATGATATTTTGTAATCTTATGTGTTCAATATCTTATGAAGTTTTAATATCTTATGAAGATATTTATTTCTTATAAAAATGTTTCTTTTCATGTGAAAATTTTTATTACTTATGAAAATGGTTCTATCTTATTATATTTTCTATCTTATGGGATTTTTCAACTTAAAGAAAAATTATCAAATGAGATTTCATATTTTATGAAAATGAACCTTACAAGTTGAGATGAACCTTATAAGTTTTGTGTATCATCTAATATAGGTCATTCAATTTTCTCATATATTATCATTTTATGATTTTACAATTTTTTTGAATTATTTTTTATATATAGATATCATATTCAAACTTATTTTGAATTTTTTATTACATAGTTTATATTTTTATATTTTCTGTATTTTCTGCATGTTTTGGGAAAGATATTTGAATTTCAAATTTTTTATAAGGAAACTAATATGAAATATTCACAGGATACATTTAATAATTATTAGGATGTATATTTAAAGGTTTTCAATATTAATAAATATAAATTTATGCATTGAGAAACAGTGAAGTAGTTCCTTATGATTTGCTCAAGATTTGTGGGAGACGACTAACTCTCTTTGTATGAATGTCCTGAAGGCATTCTTTTTTATTTTATTTTTCAATAATCCCCCTTTTAAGGGTTGAAGGAGAACCCTTACATGAATATTAGGCCCAAGGCACCAGGCCCATACATGACCCAATACATGACCTTAAAGGCCGAAGACCTGACACACTTGAAACAACCCCTCACCAGCATCTACATCTTGAAGGAACCTAACTCCACACCTCGCAAGGATAATCAGTTAGAATTTCCCCATTCATAGCTATATAGTTTCTAGTCCTGATGGTAGTTTCCATACCCTCTCATTCTTCCAATCCAGTTAGCTTTGCTCTGGTGGGTTCTATTTTTTTCTTTAAATCATCATCTGGGTCTGGTCCTATGTTTTCTAACCTTTTTGACCTCTTTATGTGGCTTGAAATCCCAGGGGCCTTAAAGACATTGGTTTCATGAATTCTCTATAAACCGAAGGCCCTATGGCCCGAAAGCCTTTGGTGGCCCGAAGGTTCTGAGACCCGTAGGCCCAAACCAGTGGCCCAAATGCCCAAATCGGATGAATAGTGTTTTCTACTATAGTACTGAACAGTACTAGATAAATTAGATGCTACAGTAATGATATAGTAACCCAAAAATTCACCCTCAACTAGATTTGATTTTGGGTCTCTTCGATGCCAAGCAGGAGCCTGTACCTCTCGGGTACAGGCTCATTGTCTGAATCTCTTTGGACGTGATAATTATGGTGATAATTATATATTAATAATATTTATTGTTTTTAATAATTCTAACCATTTAATTTTTGTCTACATATATTGAAGATTTGTAAGCTAATATTTAAATGGAACTGAATCTATATTGACACAATATCAATAATGATAAAAACATAAAAGTTATACACTATGATATGAAAAAGAATAGATTTGTATGATCCTGTGTGAATAATTTTTTAACTGTTAAAATATTCTCAAGGATAAAGAAAAACTATTTCAAACACTAATTACTGGGAGAGATAACTTGATACACTACTGAAGAACTGGTTGTTGTGCTTCAATTGTTCTACATCGACTTCTACTATCTAGTTTTCTTGATTCCCTACTTAATTCTTAATATCTTTCTCCTATACTTACACTATATACGATTTTATGATTATCCCCACAAAAATCATTATTCTTATCATCAAATTTTGAATTTCATATTCATAAATTTAGGTTATGTTACAATACCTTTCAAATGGTACATTTTGGTTATGACTCTAAGGTAAAAAATAAGTGTTATAACTAGGTTTTCCCTCCTCTTAAAAATTTTAGTTGTCTTTTTGGTTGTTCCACCACTAAAAAAGGTATGTTGTGAAAGGTTTGTGACACCCCTTAAAAATTCAGTTCATTTAGTGAATACCATAACTCTCATAGATTATAGGGGTTTAATGATTTGATATAGAATTAATTTGATCTAAACTACTATAAAAAATGTAGATGCTCTTTACTTTAATTTCCCATTGTTGATCCATTACATGATAATTAAATTTTACTTCAAATAACTTGGAGAGTTAATTATATTCATTTAAATTTTATTCAAATTGGTATATTAAACTCCATATCCCATCTATAACCATTTTCTATCTCAACCAAGGCATAACATGATGTGTGTGCCTTCGATTTTTGTGGTGGCACAAGGTTATTGCACCGTTAGTGGTAACCATGCAGCTTAATCTTACAAACTAAATTAGAAACCAGGTGAGTCAAAATTATATGAGGAATTGTAATTCAAATAAAGTTACATGTTTTGTGCATGGTAAATTTTAATCATCAGATCTAATCATACATATAGTGATGAGTAGAAGTTTTGTAATTTTAATCTCATATATGATATTTCCAATTCAAATGGAGAATTGTAGTTTGTGCATGGTTAGGAGTAACAGTGTGATATAATCATATGTAGGAAGAGTTATTTAGTGGTTTCTATGTGGTTTTTTCATATTTAGGATTAATTTTGAACCTTAAACAAGTGGTTTTATTAGATTGAATCAAGTTTTTATTATACGTTTGTCTAATGGTTTCCCAAACCTTGTGAGTTTCCTAGTATTGGAGTTCGTGAAATTATAGTATTACCCCTCAAAAAATTTCAACCCCTTTGGATCTCTTTTTACCAAATTCATTTTTACATACCTCCAAGAATCATTTTCACTATCATTTATCCCTATCTCTTATCTTGTACAATGATATCTTCTACTTGTGAGGCCAATTCATCAAGGTAAACGCATCTAAACCTCCATATCTCTTCTTCTATTCACTTTTTCTATTTTTTTCTATCCTAAGATGGTTACATAAACCTATGGTTTAATTTTACACGAATTTACTTGTGGTTTTTCTCTAATTTAAGGTTTCAAATGTTTCTCTAGAGATTTATTCATACCTTTCAAGGTGGAATAATGTCTTCACTAGTGGAATTGGTCACTTGAGGTAAGTTACTCCATGCATAGTATTTTAAACATAAATCCATGAATTATTTCTCATTTACTTATCATGTTTTTAATGTTATAAAAACTATATTAATTGTATCTACTAATTTTTTTTCAAATAAATTTGGTATCTCCCTCGATTTCATATGAAATAAAGGTATTTTACATGGGTTTTTTGTCCTTTTCAACAAAAAAAATTCCTCATTAATAACAAGTGTTTGTTTATTTTTTAAAAGGGATTTTCATGAGTAAATTAAAAATTAAAAGGGATTTTTTGAGTTCCATATGTTCTATAGATAATTTTATTTGAAATTTTTCATGAATTTGTTATTTTTTCCCTTATATAATGGGTTTTTTTGTTATAATTCTCATTGTTGTGGAACTTCAATATATTTCATTAATAAATCCTTATTTTATTCATGTGTTTATCTAAGATTATGATATATGGATAAAAATTTAATGATTATTTGTACCTACATAATATATATTCGTTATGTTGATTCAATATTAAGTTTCTATTTTGGTATGATTGAAATTTTAAATCAATTATTACATAAAAATGGTTTATAATTAAGATTTGAAGTTTTAAACTATTCTATCAAATCTAAATGACTTTTGTCACTTTTTATAAAAGGTTTAAATTATACTTAGAACCTATTGAAATTGATTTATATTCTATTTAATTATTGACTATATTTAAATTATAATGTTTTCTAAATGAAACATGGGAAGTATTATATGTATCTTTATTAATTACTAACATGAGAACATGATGATGAATAGTAATAAGTGGCTAGTGGATAACTTGTATGTCTTACTCAACATAGGTGAATTCTTATGAATAGTAATCCATTGATATTGGATAACTTGTAATCCTAACCAACATGTAAAAAAATCTAGTGTATGATAATCTATGGATAGTGGATAAATTGAAAGTCACACTCGATATGGGAACAAGATAGTCCATGGTAATCCATGGTGAGTGGATAGATTTTAAGTCATTTATGATATGGGTGTATGCTAGGTTATGATAGGAATTTACCTATAGAATACAATATTTAGTTTTTTAAGTCTTTTTTATCCCTTGTTTACCTCTACCTTGGTTCCCCATGGTTCCTCCCACACTTATCCTTGGGTCTTAAATTTTTAACGCATCTATTTATATACATGTAGCCCCTTTATGTGATACATGGTTGAAGCTACATGACTATTTTATCCCTAATGACTAGGAGTTACCCATATCATGTATGATTTTATATAGTTTTCATTCTTTTCAAGTCTGTACTACACTTCTGGTTTTATTATTAATATTATTAAACTATTTTCTCATCATTATCATTATATAGAATGTCCCCTTATTTTAATCATTTATAATATGTCCTTATTTATATTCCCTCATTCTCATATAGAAACCATTATATTACCTATAGATATTTGTATAATCATTAAAGGTATTTTCATTTTGTAAGGTTTATTAATGCTTGGGATACTTCCTTTATTTCTCTAAATTGGGTGTTTCTAGTGAAATATTTAGAATTTTCTCCCTTATTTCAGATGACATATTTTCATTTATAGATTTAAGGAATGTTTATATTGAAATTTGTATCTTGTATATTTTAGTATTAAAAAAATTTAGTGATGGTATCATATTACTTGTTTTGTTTAAAATGAAATTCATAGTTTTATAGTTATATTTCAAAGTAGAATAAAATAGATTTACTTTTAAAGGTTATGCATAAGGTGTGGGGAGGATACCTATTGAAAATTGTATGCTCATGACTATCATATTACAAGTCTGTTGTAGGTTCTTATTAGTTGTAAATAATGAACTTTATAATCTGGTATATAAATGTTGTAAGTGGAAAGTGATGACTATTCGCTTGATGCTCGAAGTTGGAAGTTTGGGATGTCACTTTGTACCTTGATTGATTATGTTTTTAGGTTCATTTTGTGTATTATTCCACTTAAAATTCCTTTCTCTAATTTCATTTTTATTTGAATTTATTTATTTTTATTAAAGTTTTTTCCTCTGATATTGGGATGTAATGAATGTATTTATTAGTTTAATTTGGATTGGTGAATTGTGTGTATATTATTATTCCATGTATGGTTTCTCTTTTTATAAAACTAATTATTTTATATGTATGATTTTCTAACTTATAGAGTGACCATGTTGAACTTTGGAGTGGAATATTTTTTTATGTTTTATTAGGAAAGAATTTTCCCATTGATGTGTAATTTGATGCCCCAATACTATTTTCCAACTTGTTATGATCAGGAACATTCTTTAGGCCATGTCACAAGTCATCTTGGGTATTGTTTCATGAAATCCATTGTTGGTTCATGATAAAATGTTATCAAAGCCTGGTTTTTATTTTGGGATCCTTCAGGGTGAGGAGACAGAACTATCAGAGATCAAGGGGTAGGTATGAGTAAGTTTTTTTCCATCACTTTTAATAGTAAACCTTAACTTTCTAGGGGTTTTGAGATGTTTGTATCTCGAATTTGATTTTTTTTCTCAATTTATTTTGATATGTTTAGTCTTTATTTGAGTATTTATGTTTTATATTGGTGATTTTTGGGTTGATTTTTGGGAATATACTTGATTTGGAGTTAGAATGAGAATAAACCCAAGATCAAATGGTTGTTATCCATGATCTAGAAAACTATGTGCAAACCATCTACATCGTCCTAGGAAATTTCCAATAAAACTCACATGGTTAGTGCACATTTTTCCAGAACATGCAGCGAAACCATACATAGTTATAAATTTTTAAATTTTTAAATTATGATTCTTGTTGATTCTATAATGTTATTATTATTATATATTATAGATTTTGGATATATTGAGATGATTTTTAATATTTTTTTATGTTATTTTGATTGATTTAATATGGTAATGATCTTTTAAAAGGGTTAATATTCATGGTTGAAGAATCACATAAAATATTTTGAATTTAAAGTGAGTAATATTTTTATAAATACTATGAAATAATGTGAAAATGGGGATTTGTAAAGGGATTTAAGCATTTTATTCTAGGCTTAATAAAACTTCTCAGTGTTTCTTTTGATATTGTGATTTTTAAATTCTTTCAAGTGTTCTTTTAAATTTTTTTGAGGTATCTATTTAATATTTTCCCAAAATGAGTTTTCATGAAACCTTTTTTATTAAAGGGTAATTAAGTTGATTTCATAAAAATAATTGGATATTTTTTTTATATTTTGGATTTTAATAAGAAAATATCTAGTAATATTATGGTATAAATGTTTTTCTGCTGGTATTATAATATTGGTTCATCTTTTTATATGTTTGGGTTTATGAACTTTTTTATTTTTAAGACTTACTTAGTTTTTTTATTACTCATTTATAGTGTGACCCCACCAAGTCCTTATGGAAATTAATCTATGGGAATAAAGTGATTATCCACAAGTAAATCCTTTGATTAATCAAATTTTATCTAAGATATTTTTCTATTCTGTTTCAGTTATGGAGAATATCATTATTCCTCTCCATAATCAACCTAGGGACTACATTTTTGAGTTTTAGAATTTTAATCCTTCTCTATTCCATGGTATGTAAGGTTCCCATAAAGTAAAAAATGGTTTTAGAATGTTGTGAAAAATTTTACCCATCTTAGACTCTTGGATCCTCTTAAAATTAATATATACATGTTTATTATTGAATTTCAAGGCTGTAAGTTATATGATACCATTACTCAGACTAAACCACAATAGCGTCATTCCTAGGAAGATTTTAAAGTATTTTTTATACAATAGTATCTCATAGAAACTATGAAAGTGACTAAGGATATAGATTTTTATTTTATCAATAAGAATTATCATCCAACATTAGATTATTCTCATAAATTCATCAATCTACAACCATATCTATCTAATCTAGGTTTGTATAATTCTTTAAAAGATTAGTGTTTTAAAAAGAGAATTTTATTATGATATACTACTTAAAGTGTCCTTAAATGGCCTAACCTATTATGTAGATATGGGGAGGTATGTAATAAAAGTATATTCATACATATATGGGATGCCTAAAGTAATTAATGTTACCTTTATACATAGAGTTGGTGAAGGTAACACCAGTGGTAGAAAGTGGAAATGGGATAAGTCTAATCAAAAATTTGGTGGTGTTAATAGCTTATATTATTTATTCTCATTGTATTCTTATATAATTAATCCCATGTTATGTAATAAGTTTGGTAAGTCAAAGAAAAAGAAGAACTAATTTTAACAATCCCCTAATACCTTGCATAATGTTTTCCATTTAGGTCATCTATAAGGGTTCTATAAAGGATTTATGTGTTAAGGAGGCGGAGTTGGGTATACATATTTAAAATATCCCCAGTTTCAGCCTATTAAACATATTGATGATATGGTCGTTTATTGAGGTATTCCTCATTATATCATGTCTTATCTATATATTATTGTCTAAAATATCATTTATTTAAGATGGTGTTTTTGGATGATAATATAATTTCTAAGAATCTAATTTCTTGTGAAGCTCTCTAAGCTTTCTATTGATAGTTCCTTATTTTATTGATGTTTAAATGTTAATTTTAAGTTCCTATGAATTTTCTATTACTTATTGGTGTTATCTATATGGGAATGATTTTTTCTCACCCAGGTGGTGAGGGAACCTGGTTAATTAATCTTTTATTGATTCTACTTTTATTTTATTGAGTACTTTGGAGTAATTAATTATTTTGGAAGATTATTGTATTATAAGAACTCTTAAATATGGTTTGGTGAACACCATGGATGATATTTTTCTTATAATAAGGAAATATCATGGTTTGTTTCATTGATTTTTTGAGGAGGTAGCAATGTAAGACTGGTGGGTAGAGGTATTTAATTTCCCAACCCAACCATACTCTATAAAGGGTCATTGATTTATTGGCTTCAAATCTACTTAGATAATCTAATATAGAGTCTCTTAAGGTTACCCATATATCAAAAATTTGAGTGTGTATTATACACTCTAAATCTATATCAATGAAAAAGTATCTTATATTTTATTTTGACCTCAAATTTTCCTTAGGGATTAGAATCGAATTAGTTTCATGGTGTCCCATAATTGTCAAGATTTTATCTCTAATGGGTATGTAATATACCATATTTTATTATAGTAACATTTTATAATGAGATATTTTAGTACCGTAAATTGATATGGTGGTGAGAAGTTCAATGCCCTGATATCACTTATTATTATTATTCTATGTATTGATTGATTTTTTTGGACATAGATGATTTGGGGGTTGATTTCTTTTAATGTTTTAAAAAAATTTAGTGTTTCACAATCAATACATGGTTAGTGCAGGGTCAGTAGTAACTGTGCGGTTTATTTTGATGTTTATGCCTTTGATTTTTGTGGTAGGTAATGGTTATAAGTAATAATGTGGTGTCATCCTATTTATTTAAGTAAAAATTGTGTGATTTAACCTTCCATATGGAATTATTGTTCAAATAAAGTCACATGGTTTGTGCATGGTTAATAATAACCACACAAGATAATCATAGGTTAGTGGAATCCATGTGACTTGAATCTCATGTACAATATTTTTAGTTTAAATAGTGTTGCATAGTTTTCACATCCTAAGGAGTAACCATGTGATCTAATCATATGTATAGTGAGTTCTTAATTAGTTGGAATATGGTTAGAACGTCATTAGGAGAAACCATTCACCTTAACCATGTATAGTTCTTAGATCAAATCCATTGGTTGTTTCACAGTTGGCATAATATTTCCCAAAGCATGCATCTAAACTATACGTACTGTATAGTTTTAGAGTTTTTGAAATTATAGTTTTTCCCCTCACTCTATTTTAATACCTTTGGATCTCACTTTCCCCATTTATCCTTAAAGAATTATAGGCATTATATCACATCTCATTTGTCGCTTTATCTTGTCTTTTCCAATTATCTCTTCTATTTTTTCAGATGGTTCTTCAAGGTAAACACTTACACACCTCCTCCTCTCCTCTTATTTTAAATTTTTCTCTTTATTTCATTCAAAAAGATGGTCACAGTGACTTAGGTTTTAATGTTAATTGAATTTAATTGATAATTTTCTCTAATATAGGGTTTACAATGGTATTATAAAGGTATTTTTATCCAATTAAAGTTAGAATAAAACCTTCATCAGTGGAATAAATAAATTGTGGTAGGTTACTCTATGCATGGGGATTTAAACTTAAAACCATGATTTTTTGATCATTTCCTTTCCTTGTTTTTATTTTTCTAAAAAAAATTAAATGTTTATTTTAGTTCATTTCCAATATAATTTGGTTTCCCTATCAGTTTCATTTATATAAAGAGAATTTACATGGGTCCTTATTCCTTTTCATTTAAAATGATTCATTATGAATATTAAGTTTTTTTAAATTGTCTAAAGGGGTTTTCACAAGTTAATTAAGTATTAAAAATGATTTTTTGAGTTCTAGATTTTATCTAATGGGTTTACTTCAAAATTTCCATTAATTTTAGTTTTGTTTAATTATTTAATGGGTTTTTTGTTGGAATTATCATTTTTATAGAACTTTAACACATTACATTAATATTTCCTTATATTATTCAAGTGTTAATATATGTTTACAATATTTGGATATGAATTTAATAAATATATGTATGATATATTATGCATATTGATTTAATATAGATTTTCTCTTTTGTTTTGATTGGTATTTAAAAACAATACCTTATTGTAAAATGGGTTTCTATAAAGGTTTGAAGCTTTCAACTAATGAAACAAAACTAAAGGACCATTTGGCCCTTTGTACAAAATTTTTTCATGATACTTAGACATCCATTTAATTGAGTTATATTCTATTTAATCATTATTTATATATATTGAGTAATGTATAGTAAAATCATAATGGAAAGTATTAAATGTCTCTTTAGTCCTGTCTGAGATGATTTTATTCTAGTACAGAGTAATTTATGTTTAGGGAATATGTTGTAAGTATTTCCCTGCATGGGTGTATACTAGTTCATGATAAGTTGTAAATAAAAGATAACTTGTAAATCTTTCCAAAATGGGGAAATGTTATTACATGGTAATCCGTGTCTAGTGGATAACTTTTAAGTCCCTCCCAACATGGGTATAAGGAAGTTCAAGGTAATTCATAGCTATTAGATAACTTTTAATTCATACACAACATGGGTTCACACTAGGGTATAATGGGTATCTACCTATAAAATCTTGTATGTAGTTATGTAAGTCTTATGGAACCCTAGGTTACCTCAACCTTGGTTCCTCATGGTTCCTTCCATGTTTATCCCCATATCCTTAATTTTTAGAACATATTTTTGTGCATTCATTACCTTTATCTAATACATGATTAAATCTCCACTACTTTCTATCTCACTAGATCCTATGATTTACCCATAACATGTACAATTTGATTTGTTTTTACTTCTTTTCAATTCATGAATACACTTTTGGTTTTCTTATAATAATTTCTATATTAGTTTTCGATGGTCTTAATTATATTGAATGTCCCTTATTTTAATTGTTTATAATCTTTCCATATTTATATTTCTTAATTCTTATATAGAAACCGTTATGTTATCTTCATATTTTAATATAATCATGAGAAGTTTTTTCCTTCTGAATTTTTTATTTAATAGTGGGATAATTATTTATATTCTCTAATTCAAGTGTTTCTAAGGCAATATTTAGAACCATTTTCCTTATTTAAAATTTTGTATTTTCATGAAATATTTAAGGCATTTTTATGTTAAAATGTGTAGATTATATACACTGGGATGATCAAATTTAATTGATGGTCTAATGATACTTTTTTTATTTAAAATTAAATGACAAGATTTATATTTATATTTAAAACTTTTATAAAATGGATTTAAATTTAAAGGATATTTGTGGGGTGTGGGAATAATACCTACTAGAAATTTTATACTCATGCATATCACATTACAATTCTAGTATAGTTTCCTATTTAATTTAGTGGGTGGTCATTATAATCTGATTCAAGTATGTTACTGGTGGTATGTGATGACTACTAACCTGATGTTTTGAGTTTGGTTTTTTGGATAACTCTTGGGATCTTTCTCAGTTGTATTTTTGTGTTAATTTTATCTATTATTCCATATTATATTCATATATATCATTTGATTTTTATTTGTTGTTAGAATTTTCATTAAATTTTGGTCTTATTATACTAGGATGTAATAGATGTATTTATTATTTTTAATTTTTGTTAGTGGGTTATGTTTATGTTCTTATGATTTACTTGGATTTACATATTTATAGAAACTACTTATTTTAAATGTATGGATCTTCGACTTATGTAGTGGTCATATTATACTTCTTAGTGTAATTTTTCATTTTATTAATTTTTTTATTGAGAAAAACATTCCCATTGATGTGTAAATTGATTACATAGAACTAGTTGTTAGCACACGGTGATCAGAAATGAACATTAGGCCATATCATGGGTCAGTTAGGGTACTGATTCAGGATATCTTTGTTTTGTTTGTGATAGTTACATTATGAAACAAAATATTGTTTAGATCATCACATAGTGCATATGAAAATATACTATTATATTTTAAGTAAACAAGATAAATATGAAAAAAAAATTATGGAAGAATATTTCATATAAAAAATTGGAATATTTCATTAATTCCATCTTATAATTTTTATATATCTTGAAAATAATTCTAGTTTTAAATTTTTTACCTAAAAATTAATATTTTATTAAATAAATTGTAGAATACCTTATTAAAAATTTATATTTATACATAATTTAAGTTATATAATTTGGGAAATAATTTAATGGTATTCTATTATTTATATTTAATTATTTTATACATGGTAAATATTTTTTATTATACATTTTCGTATTCTAATAGTTGAGTTACAATTGTTACAATCAATATACTACTCAAATGGTTGGTTATTATTCCAATGGTCGGTGACTATTATAATAATAATATAGTCCTTATAATTCATATAAATACCTAGTATTTATTTATTTTTATTCATTCAATTAATTAACCTTCATGTTTTTATATTTCTTTTAAAAAACTTCAATCTTATTTGAAATGTTTTTTTAGTTTTATTCATGGTTATGGTAAATCTAGTAGACCATGACCTATTGAATTTATAAATTTTGTATTGTTTTATTGTTTTATTATTTAATTATACTTGTATTTGTTGGATCTAAATCTATAGATTATACACAAGAGGGGGTGAATTGTGTCTTTTGCAATTTTTTCAATAACTCTTCTCTTGAACAAGCTCTGTCCTTTATACTTTATCAGATTTGATCATGTAGAAGAAAAAGTAAAATTAAGAACACAAAGATGTATAGTGGTTCGGGGAACAGAAAGCCCGTATTCCACTCCACCAACGCTCTACTCCACGAGCTTGGTGATTTTCACTATCTGGTCCTCTTTTCCACAGACCGATTCACAACTGAGTACAGGCAGTTGACACCTTTACAATCCAAGGAAAAACAAAGCCTTCTGGTTCAAACACGAACCTACACAGCTTAGAACGAGAAGCTGGTTACTCAAGAATAAAAATAATTTCAGAAAGAAATTTCCAGTTGATCTTCACAATTGCAACAGAATGCAATTGACAGCAGATGGATCGAAGTCTCTATAAATATTGATCTTCAAGATGAAGCAGTTCTGAGTTGATCCAGTTGTAGTAGATATATAGATATAGTTCACAACCTCAGCAATAGTAGATCCACAGTAGATATACGATGTAGAACAGGTGAATCTTCTATCGAGTTCCTTCTTCTTGAACAAACGGAGCTTTTACGCTCCTGTTGAATCAGCAGATCAATCATGAATTGTTTCAATCTCTGTTTTCCACCTATTTTAATAATAGATCGATCACACCCCCTTGTACCTGGTGTTTCAGAGAGAGAATATATGATAAATCATATCTTCTGCACATTTTTATCTATAAAAGTCGCCTTATGATTCGCGATATTCAAAATTTTGAAATTACAGAGAAGTCGTAACTTCCCTTAAGACTCGGCATAAAAAGCTCCTTTTAATTCGATCTTAAATTCATTAATAAAATGGCTTTGAATCAGTAAAAGTTTTAATTTAAAAACGACTTTAAATCCGTCTTGAAATCCGCCCAGAAATCATCTTACTGATCATTGTACATAAATACCTTCTGCCAAAACTTCTGACGCCAAATGTAAGGTTGATGACGTGGCCTCCAAATGTAGGGTTAATAACACAGTCTTCAAACATAGGGTTGACAACGTAAGGTTGATAACAAACATAGGGTTGATCATCTATAATTTTTCTTCAACATTCAAACGTACGGTAAAAGATCCATACTTTTACTTGATCCATACTTTTCCAAGAACGTATGGTTGTTTACAAAAGTAAGGTTGATGAACCATACTTTTGAGAAATACACGTAACCTTTAGAATTTACGTACGGTTCTCCTTCCATACTTTGCTGATAACCAAAACGTAAGGTTCTTTCCTAATGTAAGGTTCTTATTCCATACTTTTCTGAAAACGTATGGTTGTTTAACCATACTTTTCTCTTATCTCAAAAAGTATACATGCTTTTCATCCTTACGCTACGTTTATCCACGTAGGGTATGAACAGTTATTCCAGAATGCGCTAAAACAAATTTTGTGCTATATTTATCTACGTAAGATGTGAACAGTGTTTCCAGAACATGCTAAAATAGATTCCGCGCTAAGTAATAAATTATCATTATTTCAAGAGTAAAATAAATTAATAAACTCCTGAAAAATACTAAGTAAAATCATTAGAAAATAACTAAGGGTATTTGTGAGAATCAAAATTATCATAAAGAGACAGAGTATTATTTTCAATAATCTCTCCCTTTAAATAACATTAATATTCATTGTTAAAAACAATACTTTTCTCAACAATCTCCCACTTTTTGATGATCATAAAACCCATAAAATAATTAAAATTATTCAAACAAAACAAAATTAACTTTAAAAATTCTTTATAAAGTTTTAAATACTATAAAAAAGATAATTATAAATCCAAATTTCTCATCTAATATTATCCCTCAATAAAATGAATTCTCCCCCTAAAAATTGATGTTGTGTTTATCCAAATTCTCCCCCTTTTGTGATATCAAAAAGAATGAAAAATCATGGATTTTAACACGTTTAATATTGCACTAAACTGTTAGTAAATGCTATTATGAATAGTTTATCAATAATTGAATCTGGAGTACTGGAATATTAAAAATAAAGTTAGTAAAACAAATAAGGAAAGAGACAAATAAAAAAAGAAGAAAATTTTCAGTCAAAAACAGTAGTATATACATGACAATGATATACACAGGAATCAAGGTTTTGGTAAGATAGGCAACAGGGTCTATCTCCTCTGAATTATAGAGTTGATTTCTGTAAATTGTTCCCGAAGTCTCTTCATCATCCCATATCCAAGCTTGATAATGAGATCTTTGTTCTCTTGAGTCATATGAATATCCTCAATTAAATTGACTCTAAAAAAACTCATGCATCCTTTCCTCTTTTTCAACAAATACTGACAGCTTCTCTGATAACTGATCTAACAGAATTCTGATTGATGGCTCACTATATGTCAGTTGATCCACTAAGAATTTATGATTGTCCAGCAGCACTGAAAAAGGAGCACTGTTACTTTGAAGATCTTGTATCCTTTCATTTTTATTTCTCAACGCAGCTGTGATAGCCTGAAACCTTCTGATTAAATCAGGTGAAGTACATGATCCACTAACAGCATTATTTGCAACTATTGCAAATTGGTTCTCCATAAACAACTTCAGATCTGATAAATCTGACTTCATAACCATTTCAGATTTTAATTGTGTAATAGTAGTCAGTATATCCTCTTTAAAAATTTCAACTTCTTTCCTTGAAACTGTACACTCCTTCAGCTTTTGAAACTTCAAATGTTCTAAGTCTAAAGCATTTCTCAGAGAAGCATTCTCATATTCCAACTGAGATACTTTTCTGTACAGTTCTTCAACTTCTTCTTTCCTTGAATCAGATGCACCCTGTTCTTGATTCACATTCTCATGTTGATGCAGCAATACCAAAGGCAATGATTCAGCATCAGATTTCTCTTTTTCTTTATCCTGAGAAGATTGGTCCACAGATTTTTCCTTAGAGTTTTCAAAATCTTCCACAAAAAAATCCTCTTGAAGTACCTATTTTTGAGCTTCAGAAGCATGCTCATCACATTCATCTGTATCTTTGTATTCCACTGGAATTTCAAGAACAATATTTTCAGAAGTTTCTTGAGGTCTAGCCACTTCTTCACCTGGAACTGCCTCCATCTCCTGTTCCTGTTGAAGTGCAACTTCAACATCAGCAACAATATGTTCCTGATTTTCCCTTTGAGCTTCTTATTGAGGTCCCAATTTCTCTACTGGAGCTATTCTCTTAGTAACATCTTCCATGGTTTTATCAGCAACAGCTTCTCTCACAAAATAATAAGAAAATAAAGGTTCTGTTGGAGTTTCCAAAGTAGTGGAAGTGACTTCCTCATTTACTGGTTTTTTCTTCTTGATTGAAGTCCCTCCTGGCTTCTGTCTTCCTCAACATCTACCACTTCAAAGAGAATCCTTCTTGCTACGCTGCTGACTCTGGATTCAGCTTTTCCCTCCTTGGACTTAGAAGGTTGAGCATGAGCACTCTCTGAGTCTTCCTCAGCTCCTACTAGCAAAAGTTTTCCTTTAATTGTGCTCCATAAATATCCAAATTTTCTCAAGGTTCAAGCATTAAATGTATTACTGTGATGACAGTTAACTCTTGCATCCACTAATCTCACCATGTATTTCTTAAACAGCAGCTCAGAAATAAATCTACCAAAGGGATAGAAATTTATCCCGGCCTCTCTTTGACAGTAGTAACTGAGATACCTTATCATGTATCTTGTAAAGTTTAACTTAATATCACTTAACATAAGAAACATTATATACATATCAGGGTACAAAATCTTCTCCATTTCTGTCATCCGTGGAGCTATTCCGGTCTGAATAAATGTTACCAAAATATTCTGATCAGACTCCAAATCCTTAACAAACATTTTCTTTATTGACTTGGTACCGAAAAGAAAATACATAATGTCTTCGAATTTATGCATAGAATCTCCTATATTCTTCAAGTCAAAATGAAAAACTCCCTCATGAGGGCAGTTGAAAATCTGACTAATCCCTACTGAAGAAATTGAGAAATCCTTATCCTCTATTTTAGTCATCATACTATCTTCGGTATCTCCTAGACTAAACTGTACAGATTTGTAGAAGTATCTAAGTTCTACTTCATACAGAAATTCCATATTTTCACTGTTTAACATATGTCCAAGATTCTGAAACGACAGCGCTTACTTCAACAATAGATTCATCTGAAATAACCAGTCAAGATCGATTACCTTACCCTGTAATATTTTTCTTCCCTCAGTGCGTTGTCTCTTGGAACTGTTTGGCTCGACCTCACTGGCTCTTTTAGTCCTTACCATTGCTGCGAGAGTCTCTGAAGGTTTGAAGGTTAGCGTTTCAGAAGTTCGAAGGTTAGGGTTTCCGAAGAGGAAGTGAGATTTTTGGATTTCGAAAGGGTTTCGATAGAAGTGAAAGGGTTTAAAAGTCTAAAAGGCTATGACAGCCTTGATTCCCGTGTAATCACTCGTCATTACATATATTTAAAAACAAATAAATTTTTCATACGACGAAAGGAAAAAAAACTTAAATAGTATTCAATAAACAAAATAAAATAAAAAATTATTTATAATTAAATAAACATAGCTCCCCCTTAATAAAATCAAACCTTGCAGTGGGAAGAGGTTTAGTAAAAATATCTGCTAATTGAATTTCAGTATTTATAAATTCTAAAAATATATCTTTTTTTAATAACATGATCTCTTAAAAAGTGATACCTCATATCAATGTTCTTAGTTCTAGAATGACTAATAGGATTTTTTGATATATTAATTGCACTTGTATTATCACATAAAATAGGTTTATTATTAAAATTCAATCCAAAGTCCATAAGAGTGTTTTTCATCCACAACACTTGTGCACAGAAACTGCCAATAGAAACATATTCTGCCTCAGTTGTTGCCAGGGAAACTGAATGTTGTTTCTTACTAGAACATGATACTAAGGACTTTCCTAAAAAGTGACATGTATCTGATGTACTTTTTCTATCTAATCTACAACTTCCAAAGTCAGCATCTGAATATGAAATCAAATTAAAATCATAAGTTTTAGGATAAAGAAGAGATTGAAAAACAGCTCCTTTTAAATATCTAAAAATTCTTTTAACATCCGTTAGATGGGATTCTTTAGGATTTGATTGAAATCTAGAACAAATACATACTGAATACATTATATCTGGTCTGCTAGTAGTAAGATATAACAAGCTACCAATCATACCTCTATATAACTTGTTGTCAACTGATTTTCCAGTTTCATCCAAATCAAGTTTTATATTAGTACACATAAGAGTTGTAAATATCTTGATGTTCTCAATTCCAAATTTCTTAAGTAAATTAGTAATATATTTAATTTGATTTAAAAAATTTCCAAAATCTTTTTGAAATATTTGAAGATCCAAAAAGAAATTTAATTCTCCCATCATACTCATTTCAAATTCTTCTTGCATTAATTTTGAAAATTCATCACAAAGAGTTTTATTAGTTGATCCAAAGATTACATCATCAACATAAATTTGAACCAATAAAACATTATTTTTCACAGTTTAATTAAATATCGTTGGTTCTGCCATTCCAATAGTAAAATCATTTTTTAAAAGAAAAGAACTTAATCTTTCATACCAAGATCTAGGTGCTTGTTTAAGTCCATAAAGAGCTTTAGTAAGTTTAAAAATAGAATCAGATTTTTGAGAGTTTTCAAAACCAGGAGGTTGCTCAACATAAACTTCCTCCATTAAATAACCATTTAAAAAGGAAGATTTAACATCCATCTAAAATAATTTAAAATTCATATAATATGCATAGGCTAAAAGTATTCTAATGGATTCTAACCTAGATACAGGTGCAAAAGACTCATCATAATCTATTCCCTCTTCTTGATTATATCCTTTAGCTACTAATCTTTCTTTATTTCTAGTTATTGTGAATTGGTCATCCTGTTTATTTCTAAAAACCCATTTGGTTCCTATTACAGGATAATTCTTAGGTCTTTCCACTAAATCCCAAACTTCATTTCTTTTAAATTGTTTTAATTCATCTTTCATTTCTATTACCCGACTTTCATCATCTAAAGCTTCTTCTATAGTCTTGGGTTCTTATTGAGATAGGAAGGCAGATAATTCCACTTGGTTTCCTAAGTTTCTTCTAGTTTGAACACTAGTTTATATGTTACCTATTATAGTTTCTAAAGTATGATTCTTTATGGTTCAAGACTGTCTAGGTAATATATTTAAAGGTTCTTCCGTATCATGTTCCTATGAACTGGAATGAATTTATTTTATATCATTTTCAAAATCATTCTTTAAATTCTCAAGTCTCATGTTATCATTAGAGTCAAGTTCATCCATTTTTTCTGTCCTTTTCTCAAAAGGATCAGATTCATCAAATTTCACATGAACTGATTCTTCAACAATCCTTGACTTCTTATTATAAACTCTATAAGATTTGGAGGTAGCAGAATATCCTAAGAAAATACCTTCATCAGATTTTGGATCAAACTTACCAATATTATCCTTGGTGTTTAAGATATAAACCTTGCATCCAAAAACTTTAAAGTAATTTACTTTAGGTTTTCTGTTATTTTATAGTTCATAGGGTGTATTTTTCAAAATAGGTCTAATTAAAACTATATTAATTATATAACAAGTTGTATTCATAGCTTATGCCCATAAATATATAGGTAGGCTATATTCATTTATAAATTTCTAGCCATTTCTTGAATTGTTCTATTTATTCTTTCTACAATCCCATTCTGTTGAGGTGTTCTGGGTGCAGAAAAGGTGTGTTTAATACCCATATTTGAGAAAAAGGAATTAAATTCCAGATTCTCAAATTCTCCACCATGATCACTTCTTAATGAGATTATATTGAAACCTTTTTCTTTTTTAACAGATTTGCAGAAACTTTCAAATAAATTAAAAGCTTAATTTTTAAATTTCAAAAAGAAAATCCATGTAAATCTTGAATAGTCATCAATTAAAACATATAAAAATAATTTACTAGCTAAGATTGCTACTCTTGAAGGTCCAAAAAAATCCATATGAATAATTTCTAGAGGTTTAGATGTAGCAACCTTATTAAAATATTTTAAAGATGATTTTTGTTTCTTTCCAAGTTGACATGAATCACAAAATCTATCACATTCAAATTTGAGACAAGGTAAATCAAAAACTAAATGTTTCTTGGATAACTTATGTAAAACATATACATTGAAATGACCAAGTCTTCTATGCCAGATCCAGGATTCACTTACTTTAGCATTCAAGCAGTTTACTTTTTGTTTACACAAGGAATTTAAATCCAAAGTATAGACATTTTCAGTTCTTGGTACTTTAAATTTAAACAGTTTATCTTTAGAAACAGTACAGCAATTGTTAGTAAAATCAATAGTATATCCATCATCACAAAGTTGAGAGATACTTATCAGATTATGTTTTAGTCCTTGTACATAAAGTACTTTGTTGATTGAGACTGTTTTTGGATCTCCAACAGTTCCAATGCCAATGATTTTTCCTTTGTCATTATCACCAAATGTGACAAGTCCTCCTTCCTTTTGAGTGAGTGAAGATATGACAACCCTGCTTTTTATTACAACTTAAACATGATTTATTACATAAAACTTCACTTGATACAACAAAGAAGATCGAGAGGTTTAGTGTCTTTGGGGATTAGGATCATTACATAAAAACTTAAAACATGAAATACAACATCTTTATTGAAAACTTCCTTTACATGACCACTACATTCCTTCGTACTTAGCATTGCATGGGATAACCTGAGGACATGCATAAGAAAAGGGTGAGATATAAAGCCCAGTAAGGGATTACACATGGAATAACATGAGGAGTACAATACATGTTAGATAATAGGCATATCAATAGAGCATAAGAAATATGTGAACATAAAGGCATGATAAATCATGATAATCATAACATGGAAATGTGGCAACAACACTTAACATGGAATTATCATGAGCCAAAGCCCATTGCACATGGAGCATGAGTAAATCCTCATTGCACATAAAGCATGAGTAAACCCTTGTTGCACTTGAATTAGCATGAGTCAACACTCATTGCACATGACGTATCATGATACTATACTTTACCCAATGCATTGGAGCGCTATAAGGGCGCACCCTTCATAAACATTTCATTTCATGCATAAGTGTGCCATATGGATCATAAAACATGGATTTATAAACCATAATCTTTTATTCCACGATAAAGGAATGTGTAATTCATACATGAAACTTTATAATCAATAATTAAATGTGCATAAAGGTGAATACCCTTGATGGAGAAATAGGCATGGTATTCACTACACAATGACATTGGCTTAGAAAATTGGTGCGATTTCGGCAACATAACGGCATGACATATAAATTCATAAAAATGGTTGATGAGAGAGAAAGGGGTTCCTCATCATATTTACATGTAATGGAAAATAAGGAGGTCATATAGATACATGTCCCAACAATTGTAATGTAATTTAGATTCATGATACAAAAGTATTTCTTGAATGTAAAAGAAGAGAGAGAAGTTCCTTTCAGAATTTCGGCATAGTAACGGGTGTACATGGGAGGAATTTAATGAGAGAGAAAGGGGTCTCCCATAATTCAAACAATAAGAGGGTAGTATGGGGGAGGTGAGAAACCATACCCCAACATTCATAATTGAAATTAAAAGCGCAATACAACTTAAAGAAAATTGACAAAAATGAGAAAGGAAGAAAAAACCCTTACTTGGAAGTGTGCTTCCAAAGGCTAGAGAGAGGCTTGTGAGAGGCTTATTGGGAGCTTGGGGCACCTTGGGAGGATTCTAGAGAGAGTAGAGAAGATTTTTGACGAACTTAAAGGGCTTTGAGTGAGGAGGAAGTGGGATATTGGGTGGGTTTATATAGGAAAGGTGAGGGAATTCTTTATTATTTAGGTTTGGGACCCCTTATATTAAATTAATCCAAACCAAAAACCATACCATGGTTTTTGGAAAAGGGAAGAGGAAAACATTATTTTATAAGGACAAAGTCCTAACTTCTGAAAATAATAAGGTTTCTTATGTGGAGGTGAGTCACACTCCCATGGAAATTAATTTAAAAAGGCAAAGTGTTGAATAAGTCTTGAGGGGTCCATTAATGCTATGAAAAATAAGTCAAACAAACCCAAAATCACTTTATTTTAATGGTAAAACATATATTGGCAGAAAATAAAGCTTATAGTATTTTATTATATCACTATTGGGTCATTATGATGTCATAAAACACATTATATATTTAAACGGTATTTAATTTTTACCCAAAAATTTGACTGTCTCAGAAAATTATGAAAAATTCACCGTTGGATAATTTCGACGTCCTGATTCCAGAAATAACATTTATTTTATCTAAATAATTTTCTAAATATGTTAATTTTAACTTTTAAAATAAAAACCGACATTTATTGAAAATTCACGGGTTTTGAAAGAAATGGCTTTCAAACCTTAATAAAAAATTTAATTGCATTCATAAAATTATAATATCATTTATATTTAATAATATTATTATTATTTTATTAAAATATTATTTAATTCAAAAATCCCTTAATTTAATAAAATAGATTTCTTAATTAAATAATAACTAAAAACACCATTTGTACTTTAAAAACTATTTACAATGTATCAAAAATGACTAGAAATTATATTAATTATTATATACAAAAATAATGTACATGAACATAGTACTACTTATTTGTTACATAACCCCTTAAAATAGCCGCATAAGACCTAAGGGTAAGGTGTGCGATGGTGACAGACTCTTGGGGTGGCTCGGATAACATCGATCGAGTGGTAATTTCAATCAACTTCCACTTTTCCCGTAGACGGTCATGTTTGAGCTTGACATGATGAAGCTCAGTTTGGGCTTGGTCAAGAGCGAAGCCCAAGGATTCCACCTCTTTTCTGAGCTCCGACAAATGGGCTTCATATGGGGCAATTCTACTAGATGAGGCCATCGCTTCCTTTGTCTGAGTAAATTGGATTTGTTAAAGTAATATATTTATACTAATCATGTGATCACTGTTCAGCAGCTATAAAATTAACGGTCACAATTCTTAACATAAAACCAAAGAAGTTGACATCTTATAAAAATATTTTTCATAAAAAGACATTTAACTAGATCAAGAGGGATTTCCATTAATGAAACTTTGGGTCGTTACAGAAGAAAAATTCAATGAGTTTCCACTCATATGTCTTGAGCAGCCATTGTCAATGTACCATATATCTTTTCTTCTCTGGTGACCTGCTACCTGCAAAGACATTCAAACAAATTGCTTTGGTACCCATATTTTGTTGGGTCCAGGAGTGTTAGCTAGAAATGATCTGGGTATCCAGATTTGCTTTGTTCTTTTAAAATTAGCTGAATCATATAATTCTTTTGAAACATAGGCTTTCTTAATACCACAAATTTTAGGTTGTCTTAAGAAAAAGTTTTTCGCTACATGTCCATTTGCCCCAAAAAAATTACAATTAAGCTTTTTATATCTAGGAACAAAATAATTTTTATATAGATTTGGTTTTTCTCCTTTACTGCCAATTCCAAATCTCTCCTTTTTAATGACATTTTTTTCAAGAATTTCATTTAATGAATTCTCTCCTTTTGTAAAAACCAATGCAGCCTGTTTGTAAGATTCTACTTCATCCAGCAGTGATTTTATTCTTGATTCAAAATTAATATAGTTAGTATTAATAAAATTGTATTTATCAGTTAATTCTTTATGTTGTTACATCATTGTGTCTCTTTCTTATGAAATGTCTTTATATATATTTTTCAGTGACTTATGTTTCTTAAATAGTGAGTCATATCTTTCTTCAAGCATATTGCAGCAGGCTGCAAGTTTTTCATTTGCGTAGCTTGATTCATAATGTGATTCAGAGGAGTAATATGAGTGTACCTCATCAGTTTCTGTCATGAAACACATGTTTTCCTTTATATTGACTTCTTCTTTCTCTGAGCATGATTCAGAAGAGCTACTAGAGTCTTCAAATACACTCCAAGTGGCTTTCGTAGCTTTCTTGTCTTTCTGCTCAAAGTCATTTCTTTTGAAGAATTTCTTCTTCTTTGAATCCTTCAATTGTGGGAAATCTGGTCTGATATGTCCCATCTTTTTTCATTCATAACATCTCACTTCCTTATTGTCTCCCTTAAAGGATTTTTTTAAGCCTCTTTTCTTGCTGTAGAATTTTCTAAATTTTCTGGCTAGTTGAGCCAGTTCTTCATCTGAGTTGGATGAGTCAGAGCTTTCTGAGTTAGCTTTGACTTCTTTTCTCTTCATCTTTCTATTATTTTGTATTAAAGTTACCTTCAAGGAAGTATCTTCTCTTTTGATAAGCACTTTATGTTCATTAGCTTCATCTTTCATTTCAGATTCATACATCATCAGTGTACCAATAATCTCTCTCATAGTTAGATCTTTGATAGCTGTTGATTGTATGATTGCAGCAGAGATACCATTCCATATAGTAGGAAGTACTCTCAGTACTTTTAATGCTTGATCAGCCTTCTTGATAGGTTCTCCTAGAGCAGTTATGTTATTGACAATTTTTGTCAATCTCCCATTCATTTGGGTAATGCTCTCACCTTCAATCATTCTGAAAGTATCAAATTTCAATTTTTCAGTTGCATATCTCATTTTCCTTACATTATCTGTTCCTTCATATTCCACAGTTATTGTTTGCCACATATCATATGCTGTCGGGCACTGAGATACTCTGTTAAATTCAACTGGTCTTAGACCGCAGATAATTGCATTCATGGCCTTCGAGTTCATATCGTAATCTGCCTTTATAGCAGCACTCCATGCCTCAGGATTTTCTGGAATTTCATAAGGAGTCAGAATCTTTTAATAGAATCTATATCTGAGGTTTTTCAGATATATTATCATGCGTGATTTCCAGCAACCATACTTTTCTCCATTAAAATATGGTGCTCTAACCATCGACATCCCTTATCTTGTATCAGTCATGATGCTATGTTATATAATCCTTAAATGCTTCTAGCTTTCTAAGGCTCTATCAGAAGCTCCTCCTTTAATACCAATTGTTGGATCTGAATCTATAGATTATACACAAGAGGGGGGTGAATTGGGTCTTTTGCAATTTTTTCAATAACTCTTCTCTTGAATGAGTTCTGTCCTTTATACTTTATCATATTTGATCGTGCAGCGGAAAAAGTAAAATTAATAACACAAATATGTATAGTGGTTTGGGGAACAGAAAGCCCCTAGTCCACTCCACCAACGCTCTAATCCACGAGCTTAGTGATTTTCACTATCTGGCCCTCTTTTCCACAGACCGATTCACAACTGAGTACAGAAAATTGACACCTTTACAATCCAAGGAAAAACAAGGCCTTCTAGGTCAAACACGAACCTACACAGCTTAGAACGAGAAGCTGGTTACTCAAGAATAAAAATAATTTCAGAAAGAAATTTCTAGTTTATATTCACAATTGCAACAGAATGCAATTGACAGCAGATGGATCGAAGTCTCTAGAAATATTGATCTTCAAGACGAAGCAGTTCTGATTTGATCCAGTTGTAGTAGATATAGATATATAGTTCACAACCTCAGCAGTAGTAGATCCACAGTGGATATACGATGTAGAACAGGTGAATCTTCTATAGAGTTCCTTCTTCTTGAACAAACAGAGCTTTTACGCTCCTGTTGAATCAGCAGATCAATCGTGAATTGTTGAAATCTATGTTTTCCACCTGTTTTAATAATAGATCGATCAAACCCCCTTGTACCTGGTGTTTTAGAGAGAGCATATATAATAAAGCATATCTTCTGCACATTTTTATCCATAAAAGTCACCTTCTGATTCGTGATATTCAAAAATTTGAATTTACAGAGAAGTCGCAACTTCCCTTAAGACTCGGCATAAAAAGATCCTTTTAATTTGATCTTAAATTCATTAATAAAACGGCTTTGAATCAGTCAAAGTCGTAATTTAAAATTGACTTTAAATCTGGCTTGAAATCCGCCCAGAAATCAGCTTACTGATCGTTGTACATAAATACCGTCTCCCAAAACTTCTGACGCCAAACGTAAGGTTGATAACGTGGCCTCCAAACGTAGGGTTAATAACACAGTCTTCAAATGTAGGGTTGACAACGTAAGGTTGATAACAAACGTAGGGTTGATCATCCATACTTTTTCTTCAATATTCAAACGTACGGTAAAAGATCCATACTCTTACTTGATCCATACTTTTCCAAGAACGTATGGTTGTTTACAAAAGTAAGGTTGATGAACCATACTTTTGAGAAATACACGTAACCTTTAGAATTTACGTACGGTTCTCCTTCCATACTTTGCTGATAACCAAAATGTAAGGTTCCTTCCTAACGTAAGGTTCTTCTTCCATACTTTGCTGAAAACGTATGGTTGTTTAACCATACTTTTCTCTTATCTCAAAAAGTATGCATGCTTTTCATCCTTACGTTGTGTTTATCCAAGTAGGGTATGAACATTGATTCCAGAACGCGCTAAAATGGATTCCGCACTATATTCATCTACGTAAGATGTGAACAGTGTTTCCAGAACGCGCTAAAACAGATTCCGCACTAAGTAATAAATTCTCATTATTTCAAGAGTAAAATAAATTAATAAACTCCTGAAAAATAATAAGTAAAATCATTAGAAAATAACTAAGGGTATTTGTGAGCATCAAAATTATCATAAAGATACAGAGTATTATTTTCAATAATCTCCCCCTTCAAATAACATTAATATGCATTGTTAAAAACAATACTTTGCTCAACAGTATTGATCCAATAGAATATATTCACCCACCGTTTTTATTATTATGTTATGAAATAAAATGTTATTTTCATTATTACTCAGTATATATTATAATACATTATAGTATTTTAAATGGAAAACTATAATAAAATATAAGTTTTATAGAAGAAAACATTTTTAGGGATTTAAAAACACTTTTTAGATATAGTGGAAATAATTAAGAAATCTAAACCAAGACCTCCATGCTTATATAAATGAAAACATATGTACTAAAAATTAAGAAATATGTAAATATGTTTACCTTACACTAAATCCATTATTTCTTCTTCTTCACCCATTTTCAAATGAGTTTGATGAATACCACTAAGGAGTAATCAAAATATTATTCCCTTTGTAGTGTATCCATGGGATAATGAATATCTATTTATATGAATGGGATTCCTCTCATAACCATAGTGTGATAGAACATCACTAGGTAAAGGATGAATATAAAGAAATCTTCGGGTGGTATATACTCATCCCTTAATGAACAAGTGAAACTAATGTATCAAATGGATATTATCCCCTTTATATAGAACTCTTAAGGAAACTCTCCAGAAGAAAATGTATTTACTCATGAATTTATACTACATGTGTAAATCCATTATCCTTTTCATGTATCTCATGCGTGAATTATTATCCCCATGCATTATAGTTTTTGTAATGATTCTTTAATAATATCATAAGTGTAAGATCCATTTGAATGTTAACTTTTAATATTTTTTTCCACTTATATTTTAATTATTAGTATAGAATATCATTTAAAGTATTATGATAGTGAAATTCATATAAAAAACTAGTTGGGTTACTACTATATGATATAACCCAATCAAATAATATAATTGGGTTTGGAAGTTTCCATGAATTCTCATTTCATGCCATTATGGTACACCATATTTTTAAATATGATATATTCAAACCAAAATATATCACATACCATTGGTTTCTATATGTCATTTCATACAATATATTTATATCAAATCCTATGATATAGGCCAAAACACATCATATGTGTAAAGGCTTCATGGAATATCTCTTTCAAACTCCCACTTTCACTAAAGCCTAAAATTTGTTGTGTCATTCCACCTTATATTGTATCATATACAATAAATTGTGTAGCCACATCCAAAAAAAATGGATATCTTCCGAAATACTTTTGTAAAGCTATCATAAACTTCACATTGTATCACATCATATGTAATACCTTGTTAATACTCATCCAAAACTCTTTTAGACAAACTCTAAAATAATTTTATATAAGATCACTGAGTCAAACTTAATCACCATTCAATGAACTATAAAGTTTAACCCATGATACTTTGTAGTGTTAACAATAAATATGAACCTATACATCCAAAAATTTAAACAAATAGAATCATGTAGAAAAGAATAAATGTTACTCAAGAAATAAATTGATCTAGCGTGATCTCTATAAAACACATATATATTTATACCTATGTCCACCAATCATATCACATGCTAGCATGCACTCTCATATGTTCCATTTTTCTAAGACATTGAGTGACCATGGGACATGGAGTATGTCAATCCCATATATGAAACTCATATGTTCTTGATTCTCAGAGTATAAACTATCCAAATTAATGAATTAATCACATTTTATTCTACTTATAGATGAGAAAATCACATTCCACTCATCTGAATATATTATAACATCAAATATACTATCATGGTGTGACTAAACACTCCCCAATATATCTCAATAATGGTCTTAGATGTCATGCTTATCATATGAGAGGAAAATCCCTTCTTGGTTGAGCTCCAACTAATGACATGATCATCAACATACCTAATCACCACCTGATTAGATAATCCTCAAGGATTTAAAAAATAAAGGAATCAATGCAAAAAAAAACATTCTAGGTATATCCCCACCTCAATTAATAGGGTAAATATGATTCATGTTCCCCTAGTATACCAATGTCATAGTCTATGAAAATCCATGTGTTAAACTTTGTGGGTTATCCAACACACAAAAACCTTTTTTATGCCTAATGAGCATATTTGTATCTTGATACAAGAATATTACTCATGCTAACCTTTACATTTTATCATAAAATATAATAATACATGATGAAAATTAGTAAGTGGTAACTCAAAGTCATACTTTGATAGGTAAATTATCATTACATTTCATGAAATTTATATCAATATATACATTTATGCAGGTAATGTGGAAGAATGAAAAAATGGATATTTCCTTTTATATGATATATTTTTTATTCTTAAAACACTTTTAAGTATACTTAAAAACCCAATACACGCACCTATATTTCATATGATATTGAATATACTGACATATTAACATTATTTGTTCTATACTTTTTATGATTTTATTAACTCATTACATATATATGTAACTATAGCCAAATATCAATGTGAACATATGATAGAACCCTTCCACTAAACTCTTTAGTGAGTACGATATTTCAACAAATAATGTTTGAATAATAGTGAAATTTAAGAATAATATTCCTAATTTTCAACAACTTGAACATATTCAAAATTATTTAACTTCACAATATTAAATATTAGGATGTCAACTTTTGTTATATACTTAAAACTTTTCTCTATGTCTAACATCATCATACTTGAAACCCTTTCTATAAAAATTTATACTAGAAATCCATTCATAAATAATGTAACTATTTACACTATTTATTTCTAGCATAAAATAAACTCCATTAGTATAAAATAAAATAAAATTTGTTATGGTAAATAAATATAACTCTTTACATTTATCTTTATGGTTGTACCCTAAACATATTTTAGGATATCAAGTAAAATTAAATTTTAATTTTTAATGGAATAATCCTTAATAAAATCTTGATATTAACTTATTCAATATAACTAAATTTAACTCTCAAATTTATCTTTTACATCATATATACTAAACTATTTAGGATATTAAGTGGAAATAGATTTAATTTTAGACTGGTAAAATATTTTATTTAATAACTTTGAACTTATTAAGTCTAAACATACTCCCGCTATCCTCTTAGAAATTATATTATTTTTATAATATCATGTTGAGAAATATGGTCCCCTTTGTGTTAGTAAAAAATACTTATCTCCTTTTAGTATGAATATTTATCAAAATAAACAATTATTTATAAATACCTGTGTTATTATGGGTTCTAACTTTCAGAAGGAATGTGAAATTTTTATTTCTAGAGTAGAGTTCATTTTGAGAAACAAAGTTTGGATTGAAATTCCAATAGTTGGGGAATCTCAAGGAGATTTTTTGGATATGTATAGAGATCAAGGAAATACCTCTTGTGGTCGGGTGATAATTCAGATATTCAGGTTTTATTTTTGGAATTTTGAAAAGGTTTTTACCCTATCACATGATTGTCATGTGGTTAGGGGAAACCATGTGAGTATACTATGTGTAGTGGTTTTCCTTAAGGGTGTATCACATGGGTTGTTCTTATTTTCATAAAAACTATAAAAAAACTATAATATTTTTTCATAAGGTTATGCATGGTTTGGAAAACCATGTGACCAAACTATTTGAGGGTTTGAGCTTGATATATTTCCAAGTATAAGAACACTATTTAGGAAAAATGTATGAAAACCATATGTAATGATATATTTATATAAAAAATATAAAATTACCCTTTTATCTTATGAAATTTTAAATCCTAACCCCTTCTATCTTTTCTCTCTCATGTGGTCGGGCCAGGGGGGTCTGTCCCCCTTCATTCTTCTCTCAATCCTATTTTATTAGGGGTGGTTTCTTAGGAATTTTTTGGTGTATTAGAGAAATAGTTTACTATATTATTTATTCCTTATTTTTTCAATGATTTATGGTTGTTTTTTGTTATGTTTCCAATAATGATTCCACCAGAGCATGGCATAATCAACCCAAAAGATGGGATTTTTCTTAGAATGGATATAGAGTATATTAAGAGGATATTGGATATCTTCTCTCACCATATTATTATAAGTACATATTCTAACCAAAAAATTGTAGTTTTTCATTAAATTGAATTAAATAAATTATTAAATGTATGTTTAATGTTAGTGATTTCCCCCAAAAAAAATTGGGAGTATACCATGAACCTTCCATTGGTGGTTGATCATAGTTTTGGTGTTGTGGGATACCTTGGTGAGTTATAAGAAAATAATTTCAAATTAAATTAAATTATAAAATTCATTATAAATTATTATAATTAATTAATTTAAATATTATAGCTTGAGATTGATGCTTGGGAGGTGATATAATATGGTAAGAGTCATGCATGATCTTGGGTGACAGTGTATGGTATTTTCTCAAGGGGGTGATTTAATTTGAGGTAGTTGGTCCCTAAAAATTCTCAATGGTTTATTCATTTTGTATATGTAGCATATGATATGAAATATCACCACTATGAGCTATTGACCTTTATAAAAAAATTATGAGATGAATAAAGTGTTAAGGGATACAATGAACTCTTGAACATTGGGTGGTTCATCAGTGGTCGGTAGTCAAGGCTTGATCATAAATTTGAACCTTGAGATACTTGTACCCAATGGGATTGGATTTAAATAAAATGGAATGTATTAACATGATGAACCCTAGGAAAATCCCCCTCTTCCTTTCTAGGTGTGGGATGGTGATTAATGATACTTTCTATCCAAATTATGCCATCATACGGCCATGAGATTCCTTATAAACTTAGAGGATTGTCAGTTAGAGAATTTAGTGGGTGTTCCTTCCCATTAGTTTGATAATACCATAGATATGTGTTCTTGGAGAGAAATTATATATATTTTGGGTTGGTGTACTAGTCTAGAATGACTTGGGAAGAGATATGGTCATTATTCCATCTCTATAAAATTATGTTGATGTGGATTATCCTATAAGTCCAGTGAGATCATAAGATGGTTATAGTAATATCGAGGAATGTTATGCCCTCTAAGTGATGGGATTGGCCCAATAGTTGATATTGAGATCGAGGATCCTGCATAAGATGTCCAAAATATGATGAGATATAGGGGACCTTGATAGGTTCCCGAGTATCATATTGACCCTAGAGAGGGGTGGTGAAAAAAGATCAGGTGCTACCAATTTTGGGTGTCACCTTAGAACTTGAAATCACCGGTGTGATCTTGATAAGGTTACAATGAGTGGAGTATGTCATGAAATCTAGATCCTGACCTTTGTTATATGTGATAGGTTTTTTGGATAACCAGGCCCTATTATTATTTTTATTATATAAGGTATAACTAGGTGGATTTTGACCCTCGACTATCTCATTTTAGATGTCTAGACTGGTTCCTAGTATTGAATAGTCATGCCTAATATTGTATAAGATTCTTAGAACTCCTAGATTTGGAGAAATAATTTAGGGTATTTTATGAGATTCCTATGACACCTAGGATATTACAGGATGCCTGAGGATATTTTATAGGAATCCCAATGATTCCTATAATTTTCTAGGATGCCTTGGGATATTTTAAGAGATTCCTAAGATTCCTAGGATCTTGTAGAATGCATTTGGATATTTTATGATATTCCTCGGATGCCTAGGATCTTGTAGGATACTATGTGATCTATTATGATGTTATAAGGATTCCTGGGATCTATAAAAATATCATAGGTGTTCTATGAGATGACTAGGATTCCTAGGGTTTGGTATTATTCCTAACAATATGATATATGAGATGCTCAAGGTGTTCCCAGTAACAATTGATGGCTTGATACTACGATGAGATTCCTAGTATGATTCCTAAGATCTTATATTACACCAAATGTGTTCATATTCATGATATACAAAGGTAGAACATGTATCTCATAAAATCCATAGATTTTATAATTAATTTCCCTTTAAATAAATAGTATGTTTAATGGGTTTCTTTAAAAGCAACACTGAACCAAAAAGCTGCAATACATTTTATTAAGATAAAATTATAAATAGTATAAATAATCGGTATAATGTATTCATTAAGTTAGAAAATATAAATAGAGTTAAAATAATTAAATATATGTATAAAAAATAAATATCATATTAATACTAATTTTTTTATAAAATTCAATTCATATAGATAAATAATAATTAAAATAATTTTGTGCATAAGAAATATTTTACTAAAAATTGACTTTTATATATTATGAATTTTATTATATTATGATTAAATAATGATTTTAGTGACAATTATTGATAATATATATAATAAAATAAGTTATATTCCATTTAATAGTTATCACTGGTTAAGTAATAAATTCATTTTATGATTAGAAGATATATTTTTTCCAAAATTATTATTACGTATTATACGCACTAACTTTAAAATTTATTTTTATCAATTTTAGAAATTGAATAAAATATAATGATTTTTATATTTTAAAAAATAAGTTTCAAATTAGGTAATAATTTCAATTTTATTTTTAGGAATAAAAATAAGTTACCAAGATTAAAGAACATTACCAAAAAAATTGCAAAAAAAACTATTTTGAAATAATCTATTTCACAAACATCATGTAGTTTTCATAAACTAAATTTATATATTTTAAATAATGATTCTAATGTGATTTTTAAACACATAAAAAATTATATTAACACTAGTTTAAGTATTAATTGATGGGAAATAAAATTAAGAATAAATAATATTTGAGAAAGTCGCTTTTTTATAAAAAAAACATTTTTGATTATATTTTATGTTCCATTTAAAAGTTATATTACTAAATTTTAGAATTTTAAATTGAAAAAAATGAATTTAATTTTTTAATTCAATAAAACTAAATTATATTAGGATGGATTTTTTATATTTTTCTAAATAGATTTATTTTTAGGTGAATAGTGAATATACTGTTTTTTCAAATACTGTGACTTGTATGACTTCATTAGGATATAAGAATAACTTAAAACTTATGAAAACTTTGTCCTGAACAAATATTTATTTTATAAGTAAAATTATACAATTAAAAATATTAAATTTATTTTACAAACCTATATTTTACATTTTAGAACTTAAGTTATATTTTTCTCTAAAGCTTTTATAAGGTGTTATACATTTATTATTTTTGAATTAATTTTTTATAATTTTATAATTTGTACCTAATAAAATTAATTTAAAATTTGGAATAATAAATTACAAATTATTTAATAATTTCCATTTTATTTTGAGGCATAAAAGATTAATTTCTTAGATAAAAATCAGTTTCCATAGTAAAATTCAAAATGATAAAACTGTTAAATCTAAGGGGTAAAAGACCTAAAACATACTAAAAACATGTTAAAAATGAGTTTTTGAGGATTTATTTACCTTAAATCTTCCCCTATACATTATTTTTTACTTTTAGATCCACTTTACATGAATATTACACCTCTTATTACAAAAACTTCATTCCTCCCACTTATAAAAGTAGTCCTCCACCACCCCAATTCTACACACATCATGAGCCTCATATTTCAACCAAAATCTAAAAAAAATCTTATCCAACACTCTTATATAATTCATATATAGTTTTTCTCACTGATATTCCACCTTTCAAAGGTTTAATCCAATTTCTAAAGAATTTATTTCAAGGGGTAAGGTAAAAATTCTTAATCACTCCTTTTCATTTACACTTATTTAGGTCATATTTTTCTACCAAAAATTATATTATAACATCATAAAATAATAAAATAAATATCATCAATATACTAAAATTCGATTATATTGATGAAACAATCATTATATACCTTCTTCCCTTCTCCTTAGAAATATGAAAATTTAATCCATGCGTATGTGCGAACTATATGATCCATGAATGAAATATTTCATTTTTCATAACCACGTTACATGGAGGGTTAAAAAAGTTAATTTACTTAATAAATATTATATTTATGAAATAATTAATATTTTTAAAATTATAAATCAATTTCTACCTTCTTTACATTTTATGGAAAATGAAAACATCATCCATGTGTATGAGTGGGCGACTGCCTCTATGGAACAATGTATTTCATTTTTCATCACCAACCTAATTGGATGATTCTAAGAATTTATATAATGAATTGAAGTGATTTATATGACATGATTAAGGTTCTATAAATGTTATATTAATATTTAACTTGTTATTAACAAGCCAATTTTTGTTCATCAAAAGTTTCTGAAACAAACTCATCAAAAATTTCATCATCACGAATCATGACTAAAACTATCATGGAATGAAATTTGAACTTTATAAATAATTATAAAACATCTATAAAATTTTCTTTTATAATAAATTAATGATTAAATTCTTATCAAATAACACGGTTCCACATTTCTATTATGAAACACGTGTGAAACAATCGAAAATAACCAAAATCTAATAATGAAAATAAACAATAACTAACTAATGAATATATAATAAATGATTATAATTAAATATAATAAAAGGTTATAGATATTAATAAAGTTTATAAATAATTTATTAGGATGGTTATATTTATTATATATTATGTTAAATTACATTCATATAATTTTAGAGTTAAGGTATGAGTTTCTTATCTCACTTTTTTTTTCTTCGAGACATATGCCATATTCACCACTTATTTTATATTTTATGGTGTATATACTTACCTATATATTTTTTATCATAATTTAATTAAATTAAATGGATTTAAAAATCCATATCAAGTTTTATCTTTCATAATATTTTGATTCAATATATACCCATGTTGTAAGGTATTTTTCTAACTCAAACCTTCTTTCTTTGAGTTATATTGCATCACCTTGAGATTATTTCTTCTATGTTCAGATTCTCCTACTATAATATTTTATTATATGATAAATTATCTTTCTATCTAGATAAATTTACATTTTTAATTCCAATATTCTTCTCTGAAAAATTTCTTTCTCATAAAATTATAACGTTGTTAAGAATAATTCACATCCTTTTTAATAACTATTTTCCCTCCATATCCATATTATTCCTTCCCTAAAATGTATTATTTATTTTTAAATATAAATATGTATTATTTATTGTGATATTATTATTTCTACTTACCCATTTTTATGATGAAATTTTAATGACCGTTTTTATGATATATGATTCAATAAAGGTATTTTTTAAAATATTAAAAAGGTTTTTCCTTTACCAATCACACATTTTATGTTACACTCAACATTTCATTTAGATAAAAATTATTTATTTTCAAAGATACATTATTGGAATTTATTTCCACATAAAATTCAAAAAAATCTTCATTTAAATTGATCAATAGTGATATTTTCAAAAGTGACTCATAACTTCTTCTCTTTATGACAATGTTAAGAAATGTTTTCTAAGTATTTTTTTTAAGTATCGCATCCATTTTTTTCTTTATATCTAAAATATATATATTACTTGGAGTTATTTTTTATGAAATAACCTCCCAATTTTCTTAAAATATATTCTTTTATTATATTAAATTTGGTATCAACCAATATAACTCTTATGTTCATTTTACGTGATGAAATATAAAAATGTTACAAAATAAATTTTCTTTTCATGGGTCATTTATGATATTATGAATGATTTATTCCATGTGGAACACATATTTTTAGATGATTATTATGTATTTATTTGGGTCCTATATCTCCCTCTAATTATTTGGTTAAGTTTTTATGTCTTATGTTATAAGGATGATGTGTGCACATTATTGTTATATTCATAGCATGATGCATGTGCATTATTTTTATATACACAACATGATGCATGAAAATTATTATTATTCTCAAAAAATGATGTGTTTACATTATTTTTATGTTCATAACATTAGGTTTGGACATCATTGTTACATTCACAAAATGATGCATATACATTGTTATTATGTTCACGACATGAGGTGTGTGTTGGAGTTGTGCCCTAGAACCAACTTATATGTACTTTATGATTACATGCATTAATTTTTTTTAAAATTAAAAAACTTATTATAACATCATGATTTTTTATCAATTTGAAGTAGTGTGTGATAATTTCCTAAAAATAAATTCCACATTTAAAGGTTATAGTAGTTTTTTCTATAATAATAACCTAGAAGTGTTATGATATTATTCTTAAATATATATTCTATAGAATAATGATATAATTTAATGGGATAAAAATGATACAGACTATCAAAGGCAGAGACTCATATGAATTTGAGTCACTTTATTATAATGTACACCATTAGTAATTTATAGTATAGTATATTATGAGAACAAGACATACCAATAAGAAATCCATATTTACATGTGTCGTTAGATGTTCCAATTAGTGGATATGTGTAATGGTCCTTCATCTTTAATAATATTATTAATGGGTATTTTGAGTCATGTTATTTGATTTAATTATGAAAACTATGATAAAATATTCTCATGGGGAAGTATGATATGTTGGGTGCCCCATGAATGATATTAAATTAATGAATATTTCAAGAAATGATTTATTTATTATATTATTAAATTAAAGTTTCTATCTCATTCCTTTTGATAGTAATAGAATATCATGATTAAATCCATGTCTATGGTGATCAAATAAAACTTTATTTCTATAAATTCAAAGAAAGATACATCGACCACATAGGTTGATGACACTAACATGCAACCTACTTGATAGAGATATTTAGATAAACGAATTATATTAGATAGTAAGTGTTCATATGATGTTATATTTCATTATTACATTTACTTATTTCTAGATGGCTTCCTTGTAGTGATGCAATATTCTAACCATGGATTTTGGTAATCTCCACCTAAATATACTAAGAAAGAGACCTATAGGGTCACACACTAAATGTATCAAGAACCTCAGTTAAATATTATTGTTATTTAACATGTTAAATAAATTTTATTCTCATACATGGTTTAATAATTATTCATGTTTTTTTAATGGAATATATTCAGAAATTAATTATTTGAGGTAGTATTCGTGAGTAGAATATTTAATAAATTTTTATTTTCTATTTAGTAAATATAAAATTAATTTATTTATTGATGAATAATGAAGTGATGTTTATTTATTAAATAAAAATCCATGATTTAAGTACTGATAATTATTATGAAGGAATGGTATATCTAGTTTAATAGGTTTGGGGAGAAATATTATATATTAAATATTATTTTAATAAATTTTAAGAAATGTATTCAAGAAATAATATTTAATTAATCCGTGAGTTTTGAAAATTTCAATAAAAATATTATTATTATTATTATTATTATTATTATTTGGATATAAAGTTCACTAAGGAATAATAAAATAAAGATGAACCATGTGAAATTATTTGTTTCTAACCCTGACACTATTTAAAATCAATTGTAATATTTTTAAGCCTAATGTTGGCCTTTTTTTGTATTTCACAATGACGTCTGGAGGTTCCTCTCAAGTCCTAGAGAGTTCCTCTCTAAAAATGCTCTCAAGAAAAAATATAAATCATCCACCACCACCTCTATAGATTCTATAAATAATAGGGATAATCCTTCTTTAAAGTAATTCACATGTTGATATAGATGAATAGTGTAAGTGTTAGGATATTCTGTGCTAGAACTTATAAATTCCTTTGGTGTTACTCAAAGATTTGTGGTGTACATGTGAATCACCACTAGATAAAATATAAACCTGATTCCTATAATGAAACGATGGTACAATGGAAAGACTTTTTCAATTTCATCAACAAAGAAATAATTCATTGAAAGGTAATTATTTAACTACTTAAATTAATTATAAATATTATGTGATTATCCTGATTTTTGGTTTTTGTTTTTTTTCCTCAATTCATCTTTGAATTAATTTTGTTGGTCAGGATGTTCTACATTATGTTTATATTGTAATAATCATTAATTATGAATAAAAGTTAAATTTGGTCATATCCTATTGGTGCTTCCATTGTACTTGAAACATTCAATTGGTATTAGATAGGTTTTATAATAATTTATAATTATTTAAATATAATTGAATGATTTATTCATATGTTGTTAGCTTTCAATTCCAGACTAATCATTCTTTAAATCTAAATCATGATATCTATTATTATTAATTTTTTTCTCACAAATATAATCAAAAATGGATTAATTATGAATCAATGACATTCAAATAACTCATTTAGAGGTGTCAAGGATTATGTATAGATATCACAAGAATACATGTCATGTATCTTGTAGGTGCACGTTGTGTACCCATGTTTAATGCGTCAGTATGAATCATGAATTAATTTATAACTTCATGTATTTATTTCACGTAGTGTGTAATTAATACACACCATGTGTTTACTGGTTCAACATGGCACACGATTATATAGACTATATAGCATGTAACTTGTGTACATGAAATACAGTCTATTAGTCAAAGATGAACCATGTGTTTATTACACAGTGCTTGTGACTAGTAACTGTGGAACTTAGAGACCATGTGATGTGTATCCTAGGTAAAAATCATGTAATCCATTAATGTATATGGTATTAAAACATGCTTGGTACCTAGGTGTGTGTCATATATAGATGGAGAAGAACTATACATTACGTGTAGATAGATACTATATGTTGTGTATATTACCTATTTTCACATAATTTAAAATTAATTTATTATAGTATTTAAACTTTATTGAAATTTGTTTCATTTTTCATTTATGTGAATCATACACACCGTGGGATGGGTTTTATATATATTAAATGTATAATTAATTTTTATGTAATATTTAAAAATAAATATCATATATAAGTCATAATACATTAATTACTATGCACACATTAAAATAATTACATGTTTTTTAAATAACATGTGTTCGTGTTTTATTTATTTGATAATATACAATATGAAATTATGTGAAAATACTTATAACTTATATATAATATAAGTAAATAGTATACCACCATTATACACATTGAGTAGTTCGGACAGATACTCTTCATTTTTCCTCCAAGGTTCACATTTTTTACCTAGTCAACTTTAAATAAATTGTTTATTTTGTTTGAAATAATTATGGATATTAATCTCAATAATTTTTGGATGATAATTAAGATAAAATAATTGATTAATTAATGAATATAATTAATTGATTCGAGACTGATTTTTCTTAAAAAACAATGATTAAGAATTAATTCTAGTTTATTAAATACGTAATCTGTTTCATGTGTGTGGATGATCATGATCATAGACCATAACTTTTTATGTTATTGGTTTCCTTTTATGTTATTATTAGTTTAAAAATATATTAATGGAATACACTTCATCTCTCATATCATTATGTAAGGTTATGTGTGCCTATGGTTTCCTTTTATGTAAACCCCTTAAATCAATTATTTGGTTCCCCTCACATGTGTAATGGAAGGAGATCTAAGGAAAATGGAGGTTTTCATGTTTGGATATGAGGAAAAACCAATCCATTATATATATGGGAGGACGGGTGGAAATCTGAAACATAAACCAAATCATGGTTCAAATTGTTTTTCCCCCAAGTTCAAGGGTTAGTTCACCATCTTCTAGATAAACTAACCATTAATAAAGTCTCATGATCATACCACGTTTAATTATTTCATATTTTTCAATTTTTATGGTTAATTTCATTATGGATGTTATTTCATGATCACATAAATTAATGAATTAATAATAATTAAAGATAGAACTAAAATAAATTAGATTATGCATAACATTTTATCTAAGATATGTTTAATCACTTAAGTAAATCTAGTTAGTATTAATAATAATGTAATAAAGATAAAAATGGAATGTTTACACATAAATATAAAAAATAACTCAATAATATATATTAAGTTATTATATCCTTCCACTTCTTAAGTTAAAAATGAACCATGGTTCAAAGTATATGACCCACCCAAGTTTGGGTGCTTTTAATTATCATGGAATGTTAACTTGAGTTTTGGGTTTAATTAAACTTATTTCACATCAAGGGTTGACTACCCAAGAAATGATTGGTGTAACTAAGGTTCAAGGGTTGGGGAAATCATAATTTAGGATTTTAGGATAGGAGAGTCCAATAAATAGATCAAGGAATTGTGATTTAATATAGTTGGCATATTATTCCTACCTAAAACTCTTCTAATAAATTTGCAATCCCAATTATGTGTTATGAAAAGGGGAATATAGGTCCTTTTCACTATAATTTTTAAGAAGCAATATATTCAAAAACCAATGGTTAGGGATATTGGGTTTTGTTAAAATGGTAGGAAACTGTTAAATTTAATATTTATTCTCTAATATAATTAATCAGATAAAGTGTTAAAATCATAATATTTTTAATTTTAGAAATTTAAACCTACATGAATTTGACTATATAACTGTAATCCATACTATAAAAGGATAACCATCTCATCATAACCAATTTCAAAGAATGTAAAAGGCACTTGACCATTATTTTATTCCATGAAAGGAAATGATATGTGTTGGAAAACCCTCTTCCTGAAGTTCTTAGCTAAGAATCTAGTGAAGAAGAATTATCTCTCTACATAAAACATTTAGATGATTCCATAGATTTACAATGTTTAATTTTATCATATGTATCCAATGATATTACAAAGAAACATGAATATATGAATACACATGGCATGATTTCTCGCATTTATGATTTCTATCAAGAGAAGGAAATACAAGAGAGATATAAGATCTCCAATTCACTATTCACCCAAAATCTTGGAGAGTTGGTGTTAGATGGGCCTTATTTATTCAATATGATTGTAAATATAGAGTTCATAGAAAACATAGAATTTAAGATCCCTGATCAGAAGCACTCATATCTCATTATTTCCTTACTACCTAAATCCTTCTCTAGTTTTATTATGAATTTCAATAGGATAAATAGTGATAAGACTCTTTCAGAAATTCTAACTCTCAGTTGAAAAGTTGATAAGGTCCTTGAGCATGAAAAACCTTTGGTCCTTATGGTGAATAAGAAAAATAATAAAATGGAAAGGGGTCCAAGAATCATTCCAAGTCTAAGTATCCCGCACACCATACTTTAAAGAACAAGAATATTTAATGGAAGGTAAGGGAAAAAATGCACTATGTTTTTCATATAGAAATTTAAGCCACTAGAAGAAGAACTACACCTATAAGTAATGGGAATCTAAAATTGTTTTTGTTTTTAAGTGAAATATTTCTATATCTATACATTGGGTATTTGATATATCTTATGGTGATAACATATAAATCCAAATACATAAATCAAGAAGATTATAAAATATTTTTAGATGAGAGGTGGATCTTTGATTAGCCAGTGATGCATGACTTTTTACTTTTTCTATAGGATACTATTTCCTGCTATTACAACTTGAAATCATTTTGGTTTTAAAAAAAATGTTATTTTGTGTTAATTGTTACTAAGAACATCATCTCTATTTCTTTCCTTGACATGGTTGTATTTATTTTCAAATTTGGAAATAAAGAATGAATCTTTTGAAAAGACATCATTTTTATGGTATGGAACAACTCAATAATGTTCTTTATATATTAAATTATTAAAACCAAGTATTTTAAATTTATAATGAGTCATATTCACTTGAATCATATAAAAACAAACTATAGAATCACCATATATATCATGTAAATGAGAATTTTTATGCTCTAGAACCTACACTCCAAGATTTGGCACTCATAAACATAAACTTTAAATATTGTATTTGATAGTAATTATCGATTACAGAACATAAATATCCTTTAATTACATGACATAAAATAAAAACTGCATTATATATATTATCAATACCTTTTAGGTTTATATATTTAGAGAATTAATACAAAACATAAACTAATAAATCCCATGTATCCCTCAACTAAAATACATTTTTCCACTATAAAAAACAACTTAATCCATAAGAAATCATCAATATCTCCCACAATATATCTTTTCATACATATCATGAGTAATACTTTTCTTCATAACCTGGGTAAATGGAAACATAAGAAGGATTTAACTCAAATGAACAGTAAGGAAAAATATAAAATTGAGGCAGTAATGGAATAAACATGAAATAAATATTATGGAAGGAATGAGTAATCATCATAATGTCATGATAAACTAAAATTTAGGAAAAATATTTCCATGGATAGAAATAAAAATAAATAGATAACATGGATAATAATTGGTGGTTACTTAGCGATGAAATGCATAATTCTGGATAGATAATTCCATACCATTAGAAAGTACATCAATAAATTAGACATCATGATCTTATCGTTAATGAAATATCTTATTATGGGTAGGCATACACCAAAACACATAAATATGTTCATCTCATGAGACCTACTAATGAATCGAGGGGATATATGATATTAGGACTTAACCATCACTTGTTTAAGTCCAATTCATTCATCATATTAGATATTGAGTAAACAATACATAATCAACATTACCAATAGTCATCTGTATTGGAATTAAAACCTGTAGAATTAAGATACATTTACTATATCAATAAAAGGGTTAATATGATCATAAACCATCCTGATAAATAATTTTTATGGTCAAATAATATATATTAAACATGAAAATAATCATTTATATGGGAATAAAAACATGTGGAATTCCAATCCTTTCCCTTGTTTCAATAATAGGGATAACATGATCATAACTCATCTAGAGAAAGATTGTTGATGGTTAAACAATACATAGTCAACATGAAAATAATCATCTATATTGGAATAACAACATATGGAATGCTAATACATTTCATGTGTTAATTAAATGGATAACATGATCTAAAAAATCTAAAGAATGAATGTGGATTTTCAAACAATACATAGTCAACATTCCAATAATCATCCATATTGGAATAAAAACATACATAACACAAATATTTTTCCATGTGTCAATAAAATAACTTTCTTTCTAGGTGAACATTATCTAATATAATTTATATAAAATGTGATGTTCGCACTATACAGATAAATTAGTATACATCTAATTCAATACTTGAATAGCATGATCATAATACATCCAGAGAAAGAATGTGGACAGTTTCAAAAGAACATTTCCCTAGTGTAACAAAGAAAAACTAGAAGGATGTTGACATAGATGAAAAACATTCATGAAAAATAATTATTTGAATATCATCTCATAAGGAGAGATCAAGATTCAAATCTTTTTATTCCATGGGTTCAAACCCCTAAAAATAAATATATATTATAAGATAAATAATGAAACATGAACCCCATCAGGGTAAATCCTTTTGGATATGATAATGAAAATGGAAGTGAATACATAAAATAGTTTTTATAAAACATTCTTAACATTGAAATAAAAGAATAAGTTATGGGTTACTTCTAAAATTATTCTTCAAAAGTGGAAGTGAAAACTCTTTATTCATGGACTCACCCACCAAGACCCCTCCTAGGCTAATAGTAAGTTGAGGGTGAAACCTCAATCCCACTTACAATAGGCTAGGATCTAGTGATGAGAACTGAGTAGTAATATTCCTACAATGGAAGTCATTATCCTTTGTAAATTCATGCACACACACAATTATATGGTTTAGAGATATATTAAAATGCTGAAACATATATATTATAATCCATGCATGAAATAACCTCTAGGAAAAATATCAATGTACAAAATCATACAGTAAAATATATAGAGGTGAAAAATATACACCCAGTCAGAAATAAAGTCCCAACCTGAAAAAAAATTGTAAAATGGGAAATATTGAAGAGATCCCAGATCAAGATCTATAAGACTAACCATCGATTACAGCTAGCAACATCGAGTACCTCTATGCTTCTATGAAATCAGGTCTACCAAAATCCTCATCGATCTTACTATTGTTTGCGTAAGACACAACACAAGAAGGCATAGCCCATGTAGAGATGAGTATACACATACCTACTAAGACACCCCAAAAACTAATTGAGAAGTAATAGATATCACAATAGTAATCTCAACCCATAATGAAAAGGGTAAAGAAAAGCTGACATCAGATATGCTCGAAAGAAACATGAGAGAAGAGAGAAATGGGGTATCCATATCCACAACCAGCTAATAATTATGATTCTATCTACAAATCCCAACATTTTTTCTCTTATTCCCATCACCATAAACAATCTCACAATAATTAGAGTAGAGGGGACCACTCCATTCTATTATACTCTACAACTGAGGGAGCACTATCTATAGTGGAGGACCTTCTCTCCACCGAAGCTCAATGATGGGAGAGTACCACACTTTATATAGAGTACTCATTCCCCCTAAAATATAGGGTAGTACTAACTATACCTATGTAAAGAGTATGGGGGACCAATTCCCTCGTTCAACCGGGGAGTACCAACCCAATATCTCTATGATGATCAAACTTGATCACTACCATTTTCCAAGCATCACTAAAGGAATAGTCACACTCATAAAAACTTTTTTTGTATATCTAATTCCAAGACAAAGATTTTCATCATGTTCTACATGAAAAAATTCTTCTTATAGGATACTCGTGTGCCAAAATCCAAGTCCCAAATATGAATATCCATAGTGTAGAATACCCTTGGGAAAAAAACATGGTGTTTATAGGGTATACACAGCATGTCATGGATACCTAGGGTATGATCGTGCTCTATGGATTATACCTATGTACTCTAGCCAGAACCCATGTACTATGTCCATAATAATGTACTCTATCTATTCTCGGGTGCTCTATCCATGTTTGGGAACATGTACCCTATTCGTGCTCGTGTACTTAGTTGTGCTCGGGTATATGGCCATGTCTGAGTACTATGGTCGTGTATGTGCCTGTGTGCCCTAGTCGTTCCCATGTACTCCTGGGGTACATACCAATATACCAACATTGAATCATAAGGCATTTTTTTATATGCATGGCATGTGATATTTTGTTTTAAATGAAACCCTATCCCTTATAGTAAGGTTCCACATGGTGTGTGTTTATCCAAACTACACGTCGTGTACTTTGGAAATTTCTAGACACCTATGGTCTTAATTTAGGATCTCATATGCACCCTAACCACCATTTTCACCAATATTTTACCAATTTAAATATAATAAAATTTAAGGGTTTTTCCTCCAATCATCAATTCATGGACTTTGATAGTTAGAAATCAGAATTTCGTGGACCTATGGGGTAGTTGTTACACCTACCATCATCGTTTGGGGTCCTAATCCACAATTTTATCACCCAAATCCCAAAAAATCCACGAACCATCCTCATATCCTAGATATGTACATTTTTAATGCATCCACCATGAATTTTTAGGTTTTTTCACACTCAAATATGGATTGAAAATGTCGAATTGTGACCTTGTGGCCCAACGATGAAGAATGCATGGAACGATGGTGGGGAAAAGAACAAGAACATGGTAAGATCATCATCAGTCAAAAAGAGCCTAAATAATTACCAAAAAAATTGGAATCCAAGGGTGGAAATCATGTTCAATAGATGATAATATAATTTAGTTCAAGAAATCAAATTAAATTTAGGTTCATGAAAAGAACGACAAACACCGAAAAGAAAAAGTAGATATAAAAAAATGCTTGAAAATTTATTCAAATAGAGTAAATCTAGGAAATAACATTCCATTCATTAAGAATGGATTTATAACTATTAAATAAATCATACACTATCAAATAAGGTAATGATCCCACTATATTTTTCACCTTTCTCCTGAAATATATCATTTTTTGGTCATCGATCTACTTCCTGGAGTCGCCAGCGCCGACACTCTCCTCCTCCTATATAATCTCTTAGGGTTATATGGCTAACTCTATGTATTTTCCATAATGAAACTTATATAGAGGGAGGGAATTAGGTTTATGAATTAAATTAATTAATTAATTCACTAAACGCACCTACCAATAGCCTCCTTCAAACAAACACCTGACGCCAACCAACTTTATGTCGCACCTAGGGTATATCACACATCCCGTAAACAACCATAGTATCATATTTATAATACAAGGGCTTAATCAATGGTAAAATAATTTATACTAAAAAATATACACATGCATGATATTAATATATATTAATATTTTTAATATATTATTTTTGGGCTCCTGTAACACCAAAACATAGCTCCAACTCCATAAAAAATCTCTAGATATATTTATAAATAATAAAAGGATCAAACTATAGAAATTAGAGTTATTAAATCTTTGGTAACAATTAATTTAAAAAATAATATTCAATAATAGCACATTAGAAATGTGTAAGGTTTATCTTGGAGAAATTTAGAGAGGAAGGAAAAACATATGAAATTGGAAGAGAAAACCTATTTTTAATATTTTGAAAATACCTTTTCTCAAAACTCACATTGTAAAAATAGTAAGAAAAAATTATTTTGTATAAAAAAAATTCCCATATATGTAGATAATTTACTGTGAAATAAAATATTATGGTGGGATAACTCATGTATGTAAGAAATAATTTCATTGTGAACAGTCTACCTCAAGGAAATGGGAATTGAGTTATCAATATTCTATATGACCAACATACTCCTTGAAGTAAAAAAATTAAAATATTGTATTATGTGAAAGTAATTTAAATTCATAGAAAAAAATATAATACCACATTATATATTCAATTGTAATAATTTACCCAACTTTTAAGTCCAAGAGGATAATCATAACACAATTAATGAAAATTGGGTTACCAAATGATTTAAAACTAGGATGACAATTGAGTTAAGTCAATTTGATGAAAAGAAACTGATTTGACTTAGTATTTCCCATGAATAAAAAACTATATGATAAATATAAATCCATGTAAGTTTAATAAAACATTAAATGGAAAACATGTTGCATAACATAAACATATCTCAATAGATTAAAGTTTGAGAGAAAGAACACTTGTGGCTTTAGTAACATTTTAATATAAACCCCATGAAAGAGTGGAATAATAATTGAACATAAAATAACATTATTAAAATATAAATTATGGTATTGTATCTATAATATTTAGTATATACACAACATAAATATAATTAGGTTCATAATACCAAAAAAAATTCAAAGAGGGGAATTTGAGATGAAAATTGTTACCTTGTTCCAGATTCATTCTGCACATACACCTAACTTCTAGAATAATCCAATTAATTTAATTTTATATTTTATTAGGAACCTTATTTTTATATATTTAAGTTAATATAGACCATTTATTATGAAATTATATTTATTTATTATGAATTTTTTACTTATTTTTGCATAAAAATTGAATCACTATCGGTTTATTTTAGTAATCTTAGCGATCGAATATGATATTTTAATAATAATTTAAATAATTAATATAACCATTATAGAAACAAAAAACAATATTTAATTACATATTAAATTATAATAATATAATTATTTAAGTTTCCATAATCATCCATGATATATCTTAATATCATTATTCAATTAAGTGGTTAAACTAACCCAAACATGAACATGTTATATCTCGATGGATGATTATGGTTCATTAAGAGTATAATATCGTTATCACATAATAATAATAATGATATTATTTATATTTTATTATGTTTTTGAATCATATTTTTAGTGGTTTGGATAAATAATAAAAATAAATATGAAAAACAAAATTCATTACTTCGCGGTGGTCGTGGTCCGCACAACGCACGGTTAAAATTATTATTTTTATAAGTGGTTAGAAATGAATAAATAAATGTTGATAAATTAAAATAATAAAAAATAATTACATTAAATATATTGATATTTTCATATTACTATGGTAAGTTTTGGTTTTTAAGATAACAATTAAGAAGAAAATGTTAAGTATTGAGTAATACTCATGTTGGGACTTTGAACTTTCTCTTGAAAGTATCCTTGGAAATTAAGGGATTAATATAAATTATTGAGATCATGGGATTATAAACATGAGATTTGGTTATAAGTGTATAAACATAATATATTTTTAGGTATTAATTCTATGGAATGTTTTTGTAATGAGGGTTGGAAGTGTCCCCTTTTATAAGTGAGGAAAAGGATACTTTTGTGAATACCCAATTACTTTTCCATGATATCACTACACTATGAAAATGTAAAATACTAAGTTATAAATAATGAATTTTAGGGTGATATTAGGTTGATAAATCCTCAAACAATTATTTTTAAATATTTTTTAACATGTTGTAAGTCATTTGCTCTTTGGTTTTTACTTTTACCTTTTTTTTACCTTGGTAACTAGTTTTTAACTAATTAATTTATGTTTTTAAAAAAATTAAAATAAGCCCTCATAATAAATTTAAGTGTTTTAACCTAATTTTATTCTCCATTTAATATAATTCAATTTCTAAATTAGTGAAAAATAGCTTTTAAATTAAAATATTTTATATATAGAAAAACATTTTTTGTGGAAAAATGTTGTTTAACCATTATTTGTTCTTAATATTATTTATCATTGGTTACATATTAAATGTGTGTTAATATAATTATATATGTGTTTAAAAATAATATTATAATCATAATTAAAAATATATTAATTTAATTTATTATATGAAAATTACACAATATTAATAAAACAATTTTTTGAAAATAACATTTTTACCATTATAAGGGTCATTAACGTTAATCTTAATAATCATAATTTTATAATAAAAAAGTGAAATTGAACATATTAAATAATATTTTAATTTTGATCTAAAATTTGAAATCCACTTTTATGTAATTAATTTATATAAATTATGAATTATAACTTTTAATATAAGCAAATAAAACATTTTTTGAGTAAAATATTACTTAAATTTCCAAAATGATATACATGGGTTTTATAAAAACAACATAGTAACTTTAAATTATTTATTTTAATTATATATATATATATATTATATATAAAATTTATGTCACTCTTCTATTATGATAATGTCATAAAAGTGATGGTTTTTAGCAAAATCAATATTTTATCACTATTCACCTAAAAACTAATTATTACAAAAAATATAAAAAATTAAACTTAACCTAATATTGTTATTCTAAATCAAAAAATTATTTTAATTTTTCAAAATTAATATTCAAAAAATTATAAATTCAATTTTTGAATAAAATCATAATATATAATGAGAATTTTTTTTATTAGAAAATTCAAATATTCACTATTATTATTCTTATTTCATATAATTTACCAACTAAATTGGTTTAATATAAAACATAAGTTATCATCATTAATTATATGTTTCTTGAAATATAAATTCATATCACATAGAAGGAAAATTTTTTAAAAATACTTTTCTAAACAATAAATGATCTTATTAATCATTTTTGGTAAACTAATTAAATTTTATTCATATTAAAAGTATCCTCTATTTTATTTCTATAAATATTTCATAAATTAGTTACTGTTATTCAATGCCTATAATTAAACATCTAGAATTTAATGTCCATATTTAAATATATCATTGTTTCCTTTAAGTTCAATGTTGTGTGTGGATAAATCTATCAAACACATTGACATATTTAAAGGAATTCATATTTTAAAATATTTGGGTGTTACATTCTCCTCCACTTAAATAAATTGGGTCTTTTCAATTTTAATTATCACTCACTGATGAATGTAGTTGAGGGTATTCTTAACTTATTTATCATTTGGTATATAACTTCTAATATGAAATTTATCTTACTCTCTTAGTCTAGATTAAGTTAATTGTGTTCCTAAAACAAAATTAATATTTCATATAATCAGATAATCAGTTATGTATATACCATAATCATATGTTCTCTAAAATATACCATTCCCAAAACCATATTAATCTCTAATACATTAAATCATAGTGAAACTATATATTCTTTGTAAAATTAACACTATATTTAACCCTTAATTAATATTAAACACAAGATCATAAGGTCACACACTAGTCAATAGATATCATAATCCCAAAAATGAGATAAACTTCACCAAAAATATCATTGATCTCTTTTTCATTAAATCAATAATTAATTCCAAGGCTATCATATTATCTAACTTGATTTTATCAAAAAACAATCAAACCTTTATTAACTCGATAAAAATCATATTTTAAACCTAAGAGTTATCCATATATCAATCATGAATTCTCAATAGTTATACCCAAAAATATAACCTTATAATAACATCATCTTTTAAGGTTGTTGATACCATTTAATATGTGTTTCAAAACTATTAAAGTATAACTACTAAAGAAAAATCCTTATATTTTCACATAATTCTTATAACTTTTAAAATATATTATTATATCATCGATAAATATCACTCACCAATAAAAATATCTAAGAGTTTCAAGATTTAATTTCTATTAAAATATCAATCTCACTAATATATGTAAAACTAGGAAACTCAACTTTTCCATCATAAAATCTATATAATTATATTTTAAACCATTTAAGTATACTCTCTTATTTAGTTATAAGACATAGTTTTTTCTAGATATATAACTTTCTCAGTATTATTTATGTGATCCTATTTGAACCAAATACTAAAACCTAAAATAGTTATCAATAAAATCATAGTACAAGATCATCTGAATATGAAAAATAAATATTTTGATAATTTAAGTTTAATCTAATTTGATTTTATTTAGGTTCTATTGTACTTATTAACCTAATCCCATAACATAAAAAATTCTTCATAATTTCATGTAAAGAAAAAGTTATTAACCAAAGCATGTACCCTAGGAGTGTCAATCCAGGTGTGCAATTAGTCCTCTTTATCATACACCAAGTGAAGATCGAGTTAAAACTCAATCCACCATTTTCATGGTTATTTATCCAAGGTACATATGTGTCATAGCCTGCATCCACTTGTAGTATTCAGACAGGGATTTAATTGCATTTATAACTATACAATATCTACTTTATCAAAATTTTGGTATATTATCCTATACTTAGAATTCTCACTTAGACTTATCCATATGGTTGTTACTGAAGTTATCTTATCCTAATCCCCAAATAAAATATACATTATTATCTTAATATTTAATTATATATTATCCCAAAGGGTTATCTATACCTTCAAAATTATGATCAAACTTAACTTATCAACCCATAAATTATCCTCAACAAAAATCCTAATCACAAAACGTAATCTAAAATCTGCTCCTGTGACACCCCAGACCAATTCTCTCGGATTCATTGCTCATAAATACATACTTTATATAAAGTATTTGATACCAATTATATATTACTAGACAAAACAACCCCATAATTACATGATAAAAATAAAAAATTGTATTAAATATTTTTACAAGACCATTAAATATTTAGAGATTAAGAAAATAACATAAACTAATAAAGCCCATGTCTTTGACAATAAAAGGATATTTTTATTCACTATAAGAAACTACTTGATCTGTAAAAATCCTTCAATATCTGCCACAGGCTTTCTAGTTAGACATATCATGTGTAATACTTTTATTTATAACCTAAGGAAATAAAAACATGAGAAAGGGTGAGCTCAAATGCATAGTAATGGAAAACATACAACTGAGAAAATCATGGCATAAACATGGTATAAATATTATGGAAAGAATATTTAATCATCATAAACCCATAATCAACTAAAACTGGGAGCATGGTATATCTATGGATAGCAATGAAAATAAATATATCTCATAGCTAACAATATTATGTTCCTTAGAGAATAAATTCATAATGTCATACATCTAATTCTATACTATAATACAACACAACATGATCTTAGACATCATGATCTTACCATCAAGGAAATATCTTATTCTGGGAAGGCATACACCAAAATACCCAAACATTTTTGTCTCGTGATACCTAATAATACATTAAAGGGGCTATATAATGTCAAGCACCAACCATCACTTGTTTAATTCCATTGCATTCATCCTATGATATATCGAGTAAATAGTACATAATCAACTTTTCAAATAATCTTCCATATTGGAATTATGACATACATAATGCTAATACTTTTCCCAAATCAATAAAATGGATAATATGGTCATAAATTATCTATAGAAATAAGGTGGGTGGTCAAAATATACATAAGAAACATGACCATAATCATATATATTATAATAACATCATAAAGAATGTCAATACTTTTCCCCATGTCAATAAAAGGGAAAACATGATCATAAACCAACCAAAGAAAGAAGGTGGATAGTTAAACAATACATAATAAACATGCCAATAATCATTTTTATTTTAATAATGACATACATAATGAAAATAATTTCCCTGTGTTAATAAAATTGATAACATGATCATAACCCATCCAAATAAATAAGTTATATGGTCAAACAATATATAGTAAACATTCCTATAATAAACTGTATTGGAATTGAAACATATAGAAATCCCATATTTTTTCCCTTGTAAATAACATATCATTATTTCTAGGTGAACATCATCAAATATAAATTATTTAAAATGTAATTTTTACACTATATAGAGTAATTAGAATATGGATAAGTTGTCTTGCCCAAATTTTCCAAAGATTTTAGGATTAAGCAGTCTCTTTAAGTTTAGCTTGGGTTGTCAAATCCTTAGAGACCTAAGAAGTAACCTACAGACACATACATTCTATGGATTGTTTTTTAATATGAAGTGTCCAACTTGGTTTGACTTTATATGGGTTTAAAATATCACTAATAGATCTATGTGAATTAAAATTATGATAAAATGATTTGATTATAGGTTATTGCTCAGGGTGGATTGGATGGATTCCTTTTTTAACGATTTCAATTTTATTAACTCGATAAGGATTCATTCAATGAATTCAAAACAACCTCATAAATTAATATTTAAACACCTTCAAAAAAATATGATAATCACCTATACACTTGTAGGATAATTTTCATGAGAAATAAAAGGTAAATTATCTTATTATCACATAAAAGTGGGGCAAATAAATTCAATAAGGAAGAGGAAGAGAGAAAAGTATTGAATAAAAGAAACTCAAATAAAAGAAATTAATAAAAATTTATAGAGTGAGAAATAACATCCAATAAATCCCCTTGATACTCCCTTTAATCAACCCATAAAATAGTTATCCCTCCATTTATTACATGTTCTCAACAAAAGCAGGAAGTATACTCATAAGGGTGGAATTGAAGAAGTATAAACAAAAAAATAACGATCACTCCACCATTTTGTGAAGAATATCACAATTTTTTGTGTGAATAAGTTCACACCTTGAGGAAATAGTATCAACTTTATATGAATAATAACATAATAAGATAATAAGAATAAATTTTATTAAAGACTAATGTGATTCGAACAACTTACATGAGAAAGAAAAACATTACAAAGACAAATCGGCATAATAAAATTATAATGAAAACAAATCTCTAAGATGATAAACTCCTTCAAAAACACTACCTTAAATAGGAATTTTTGAAGCCTTGGTATAATTACCAATAGAAAAAATCATCCCACATAAGTATGGTAAGCCTAGGTTGGTGGAAAGTAAGGGAGAGTGGACTTCTTCACCCTTTACCTGAAGTGGAATCCAACTTGAATACACTAAAAAGAGGCATCAAATTGACCTTTAGATGGATGAATTGTAGTGTCCCATATAATAAGAAAATGTATCCCCATATTTCTCCTAACCTTCTGTAAAATTTCAGCCCAAATAGATTTTTTTTAGATATGTTCTAAATGGTGGGATATTTTTCTGGGCCGTAGAATCTGAGCCAGAATTTTATCTCCAACTTGGGTTACCTGTAACTCCATTAAAATAACTGAATTATCTTGGAAAACTGTTTAATTAAATGTTCCCATTGATTTACTCTATATTTAGTTCAATTTTTATAATCATTGGGCTTGAATCTTGGATGATACATTACTTTTATTGGGTTGTTTTCCAATTCACTTCTCCCAGAATGTTGTTGGTTCAAGGTGCACTTTGGTGGTATTATGAAGTGAATATTCAAGTTCTCAAAAAGTATTAATTGTTCCTTATATCATAGGAGACCTGAAAATAAAATATGAAAATAAAATCATGACTATTTTTTGTTTTAGGAGGTGTTCGAAAATATACTATGCAATAGTGCATTTTAAGAGGGAATTATGATCATAATGTGAATTAATGTTCAAATTTTAAAATACACTAAAAATGGTGTTTATGAATAATGAATCACATGAATATTATAATATAAAAAATTAATATTATCCTATTTTAGTGGCTAATCACACCCCCTAACTTGATTTTTTCTAGTCTCGAGCAAAATATATCTCAAAACTATGAAATTTGAATTCCCTTTTTCAAAACATTTTCATACACAATGATCACCAAAAACCCTTATACCAAAAAATCATGAAACCCATAAAAATATTTTAATAAAATATAGTTTCATAAGCATATCCTAAGACTAATATCATTAATTTGTTCAAATTCCTTGCCACATTTCATCACATTTCAATTAAGCGTGATGAAGTGTTGTGCGACACAATAGACACGGGGGTTCATCTTTATTCAAGGGAAAAAATATGGAAGTGCTAGGTGGAATCACATTTTAATATTAAGATGAGTATTCAGTTTTTTTATTTTTTATTTTTGTTTCAATTTTTCTATGGTAATTTTAATTGAACTCAATCGAGTCAACCCTTGTAGTGAGACTTTTCCGATGACTCTCAGGCTCAAAGAACTTAGGGCACCAAGTAAAGCCCACATACTCATACATCATCTCAAGTTTAATCAATCAAAAAAAATTCAAATTACCACAAATAGAGATAAAATTCCCAACTTCAGGCTAGAAAACTATGGAGTCACAATCCCTAAGTGCCTAAATCTACACATTAGATCAATCTATTTCTCTACGTGAAAATAATTTATTTATTTATTTGATTTTTTTTAATTTTTTTTGAATACTCATGTTAAAATGAAAACGATCAAAAAACCTATTCCATTTATTATGATACCCTAAGAACCTAAATTAATACCCCAAAATCCATAGGACATGCATTATGTTTTTTTGTTATTAAATGGATTAAAATATAAATGGTGAAAAAACACATCGAACAACCGCACTTTCCAAAATCTATGTACATGAACTTAAACTTGAATTAAAATCAGAATCAAGGCATGAAAAAAAATTGATATTCAATTTAAAAGTGCACATTGTGTATTATCATGTTCAAGGTTAAATAAATTTTTTCTTCCACACATTTGTTTGTGCATTCAAAAGCAATTTTTTTATTTAATCTCCCCCCAACTTAAAATAACATTATCCCCAGTGTTTGAAGAAAAGAAAATTTGGAAGGAGATAGAGGTAAAGGAGAATAGTTTCAAAATTAAAAATTAAAAATGAGTTATGGAACAATGTCACCTGGTGTTTGAATTTTAAGTTCATGTTACTCCTGATTACTCCTTTGATCTCCATGTCACTCAGAGAAGCCTCGTTAATGATGCCAGTTTTTATTTGTACACCTGAAATAAATATGAATTTCCTAAAATACATCAAACTCATTATCCCCTTAATATTACACACCAAAACAATTAAAACACAATGGGAACCCCTTGAGGTTCCCTTAACAAAAATAACACAAAAACACATAAAATAAGATCAACGCAGAAGCCAAGATGCCTCCCAGAATGCACTTAGTTTAATGTTGTTAGTTCGAAATGAACCCCAAAATTACCCAATACCAAATTTCAATATGTTATAGATTATATTTTTCACCACATCCATTAGATCATTATTGGTTCTCCATTGGTTTTGGTGGTAAGGTTTGGAAATTTCTTCAATAAAAATCATATAGCTCCCAGTGAATAATCCAATCCCATAAAAATCGAAAAGGGTCCATCCAATTTATTTTTTAGTATTTTTTAAGAAATCAAGGAATGTTTTATTATCATTATCATTGAGAAAGTATGAAATGAAAAATTAATGTTTTTTATCCCCTATGATGGAATTCATGAGAGAGGATGTATGGACCATCATTTTGAGCTCAGGGTGGCTAACACTTTCAGACACTGGTCGGGACTTTGAATCAAACTCAATTTCATTTTCAAAATTTTCAACAGAATTGGTTCCTTTTGAATAGAATATTCAACCAAAAAATTATACAAATCAGTGTCAGGAATGAGTATGGACTCAAAATTTGTGATTTCTTCCAATGTTTTAGTGATCAGTGTTTCTGAAAAATCGTCAATAGAGCTATAATAGGGACACTCAATCCATGATGTCAAATTTACCTCTTGTAAATACATGAAATAAATTTCCTCCTGATTTAAAGACCCTTAAAAAACTGTTGATTCACTTCCACTGCCACAAATAAAATGGTTGGATCTTCAATAAATTCATGAGAGGTTTTTGGGAAACTAGGAACTTCATATAAGGTTATGGAAGGTACAGTCAGTATAGGGATGAGTTTCTCACAAGTATTAATGTATTGTAGTTCTAATCTAAAAGATGAAACCTAGTAATACATTATATAAATTTTATTACACAATTTTTCAATCAATATTTGAGTAATATAATTTGTATGAGGTTGAACATCATAGACTTCCCTAATATTTATCTCTTAAACCATCCTTGAGAGGGCTGGAAATTTATCCTTTAAATAGTCATCATTTAAATGATTGTGCATATCACAGAGAGTGGGGTAATCATTCAAGGATTTATCAAAGAAATTAACTAAGTTAGGGGATTCCCAATAATGATTTCTAATTTGATTCCAACATGGGTTTATGATAGGTTAATGTTGAAGTGACTCCATTGGAGTAGAATGAAACTAGGATTTGACATTCTTTGGACAAACACAAATAGAAAAGTGAAAAGATAAGAGTAATGGGGTGAGAATAGAGAACTTAGGGTGAGAAAAGGATGATATTGTCTAATATGAATTTCTTAGGTCCCCAGAAATGGTTCCAAAAGTTGTTCTCTTCCAAATTTACCCAAGATTTTAGGGTTAATCGATCGCTTGTAGTTTAGCTTGGGTTGTTGAATCATCAAATACCTAAGAAGTAACCTACAGACACGTATATTCTATGGATTATTTCTTTCTATGAAGTGTCCAACTTGGGATGATTTTATATGGGTTTAAAATAGCACTAATAGATCTATGTAAATTCAAATTGTGATCAAATGAGTTAATCCTAGGTTATTGCTTGGGGTGGATTGGATGAATTCCTTTTTAAATATTTCAATTTCATTAACTCAAGAAGGATTCATTAAATGAATTAAAACTAACCTCATCACTTATTGGTTAAAAACCTTAAAAAATACATGGTAATCACTGATTCACTTGTAGGATCATTTTCATGAGCACTCTAAGGTAAAGGATCTTATTAGCATATAAAGTTGGGGTGAATAAATTCAATAAGGAATAGGAATAGAAAAAATCATTGAATAAAAGTAATTAATAAACATTTATAGAGTGATAAATAACGTCCAATATAGCCCCTTTATACTCCCTTGGATTAACCCATAAAAGAGTTATCCCTCCATTGATTACATTTTCTCAATGGAAGTAAGAAGTAGACTCATAAGGGAGGAATTAAAGAAGTAGAAACAACAAAATAATGATCACTCCACCATTTTGTGAATAATATAACAAGGTTTAGTGTGAATAAGTTCACAACTTGAGGAAATGGTATCAGAGTGATATGAATAAGGACATAATAATAGAATAAGAAGAACTTTTATTAAAATCTATGGTGATTCAAACAACTTACATGAGAAAGAAGAACGTTACAAAGACAAATCGGCATAATAACATTATAATGAAAGCAAATCTCTAAGATGATCAACTCATTAACCACCAATACCTTAAATAAGAATTTTTAAAGACTTGGGTCAAACTCCAAATAGTTAAAATCATCCCATTTGAGTATGGTAGGCCTAGGGTGGTGTAAATTAAGGAAGAGTGGACTTCTTCACCCTTGACCCTAAGTGGAATCCAATTTGCATCTACTGAACAGAGGCATTGAAATAAACTTCTAGATGGATAAATTATAGTGGTCCATAGAAGAGGAAAATGGATCCTCGGATTTCTCCTAACCTCCTGTAAATTTTCATCCCAGATAGATTTTATTTTGCCAGATATGATCTAAATGGTGGGATATTTTTCTGGGCCACAAAATTTGGACCATAATTTTATCTCTAACTTAGGCCACCTGTAACTCTATTAAAATATCCGAATTATCTTGAGCCACTGTAAAATTAAATGATCCCATTGATGTACTATATCTTTAGTTAAATTTTTAAAATCATTGGTCTTGAATATTGTATGTTATAATACTTTTATTGGGATGATGTTCAATTCACTTTCCCAGAATGTTGTTGGTTCAAGGCCTACTTTAGTGGTCTTATGATGTGAATCTTCAAGTGCTATAAAATTATGAATTTATCCTTATATCATGGGAGACCTGAAAATAAAATATTAAAATAAAATCATGACCACTTTGTGCTTTAGGAGGTGTTCCAAAATTTACCATGCAATAGTGAATTTTAAGAGAGAATTGCAATCATAATGTGAATTAATGTTCAATTTGTAAAATATACTAAAAATGGTGTTTGTGAATAATGAATCACGTGAATATTATAATATAGACAATGAATATTATGTTATTTTAGTGTCTAATCAATAATTCAATACTATAATAACATTATCATAATACATCCAAATAAATAATATGGATGGATTTAAAAGAACATGTTCACATTTTCATGAACTAGCCTAAGCTGACCCTTGGACTAGTTACTAAATCCAACCTGATACATCCTCGAGGTGTGCTCTTGATCACCCTGAAGTAGATACAAGTTCCAAGGGAATAAACAAGTAAAAAATGGAAATGGTTTCTCCTAATGATCAAAGAAAAAAATATAAGAATAAAAATAGAAATGAATGATAAGAAAATAAATGAGGGTTATCCAACACCACATAAAATAACTGAAACTAAACATGATATAGAGAAAGAGTGGAGAGTCACTATGGTTGATATAACTAAGCTATTGAAATAAGAAAGGAAAAAAATGAACCACGACAACCAAATCCATTTGGAAGAGAATAGTCTCCACTATCCACCACCATCATCCTGAACTAAGAACATGATACCAAACACAAGTTGGACATCAAACTATCGTATCCAATCATAACCAACTAAATTGGAAAACTTTTAATAGTATAGAAATGAGCATAATTTTATATTATTTCACCACCCATTAGTATAACCATACACTTTAAAATATAAAACTACTTTATGATATATTAAAAATATTTATATGAGTAAATTAGTTTTTCACTTCTTAAGAAAAAATAGATAGGTATACATTTCCAAAACTAGGTTTCATAGAGGGAAATCCCTAGATTATCTATAAATGTATAATTCAATTCACATATACACATGTTCTCATAGACATGAATATGTGAGTATGATAAATCCCCTATATATAAGTCAATGTAGACATCGATGGAATGTTTCATAAAACTATCCAAATAAAAAAAGGTAAAAACTTAGATTTTCCATTTTTGAAACCACGCGTATTTTCAAAAGAAAATATTTAAACATGTTATCTTGAAAACAAAAAATCATGGGAACCTAGGACCTATTAGGGAGTTTACTAGTATAATATATATAAACAATTAAAAATACCCACGAAAAATAATAATAAACCTTCCCAAACACCCAGTATTTCCCTACATGGCTTAACTAAGTGAAATATTCCATAAAAAGACAAATAATCTATCTTCGGGACATTAGTCAGAGCATGATACTAAACTAGTGAAACATGTGTACCTAGAATTCCTACCTAGATACAAAAGGATTCCCATAAATCAAAGTAGGGGTGATTCAAATTAATATCACATAGCATACAAATAATACATGTCATAAACAAGGTACATCCTCACCTATAACACCCTCACATGAAACCTCCCCAATTTCTATCAAATTAATATAAAAAATGCATAATCCTCTTTACCAAGAATCATCTAATATAAGGAAATAATGGCATATAATTTCAAAATATAATGGGGAAAGATTCAAGAGAGGTTTTCATTTTAATAACAATCATTTAAAACGTGCCAAGCCAGCCTCAAAACCATTTCTTAAAAACCAAACTTTCCAAATACTGAAAAAGGTCCAACTACACCCATTTCATCATAAAAACCCATTTCTAAATTAAATTAGGGCCAAAACATCCTTTTAAATCCATCCACTAATTTATAAGATCTAATCAATCCTTTAAAAACACCTAGAAAACATGGATTTCCAAAAAAGTCATAAAATATTTAAAATGAAGGAAAATACAAGTGAATTCCATGAAAAAAAAAGAAATATTTTATTTTCCATGAAATATACTATATATACTTCATATAATTTTTAAAAAACACAAATAATTCATTTAAAACAACAAGTAATCATATTTCTAAAATTAAAGTGCCTTGGATAGGACCACCTACCTCAAAACTAGTTACCTTAGACAACGATAATAGAAAACCACTATAACAGTACCTGAAGAAGCCTAAAAAAGAAAGTAGGACCATAAAACAACAAAACCCCTCATAAAAAAATATCAATAAGGAATCATAGGACACCAGAACATGCTAGGGTTATATATAAATAGATAAAATAGAAGAAAGGGAAGGAATAAAAGGCTACAGATGATTTAGAATGAATAATCAAGACCTAAACATAGATGAAACACAAATAATACAAAATGGTAGGAATAGAAACCAAGGGGATGAGCCTAAGGGTTTGTACACTCCAAATAAGAGTTTAGAGGGACAATTTGGGTTAAAATTTGAAGAGGAAAATAGTGGAATACCATTTTTTACTTAATCTGGACACTACACACAAATTTGCAAAACATTTTTCCAAAATTTACACTAACCATGTTCCCTATACTAGTATCCAAGATAAATATTCATAGAAATGTTATAAAATTATAGAAAACATGTACCAACTATTTTATTTTTCTCTATTAAAATTGTGGAGTTTTTTATACGATTGTCACATGGTTTGGAAAATTCCATGCCTAAATCGTGTGACATGATCTGCATGCTAAAAACTCTAAATTTTAATAAAAACTACCTAATCGATAGAGAAAAAAATGGAATCAAAATAATAAAATAATATATTTATCCAAAGTATATTTTTGATAATTATTCCCACTATAATTATTTCTTCCCCGTCAAAGAAATAAAAGATTGGGTTGATCAAGACAACAACTCAAGATTGAGGTTTCTTATCGAAATGAAACAAAATTAAAAACCAAAGATAGAAGCTACGGATACTATACTAAAAAATATAGAAAACACCAGGTAATATTGATTATTTCATGTGCACATAATTTCATCCACCAATTTCACCCAAAAAAATAATAATGAGGGTGACCAATACACTCAAATAATGAAATAATTGAAGGGAGGGATGCTTACTTCTCTAAACAAAATAATCAAAAAATAGAACCTCAAACCCCAACATAGATTACACCAAATAAACTCATAATGGTCTATTATATATATCAATGATAATATATCATGATTCCCATGACCAAAATCCAACCAAGCCACTATAAACAAGGTCAGGTTGAGTAGGTACAAATAATTACCACATCAACTAAAATCCATAACTCCAAAAGGATAACAAGGAGGCATGGATAATGGGATCACAAAGGGATCATTTTATAGTGGTATCAAAACCATATTAGGTTTCCCATTTAACATTAATCATTCCTGCTGTAAAAACCCATGAGTCCTAGTGAAACTTGAATCTATGAGAAATTAAGTAAGGCATGATACAACCATACCATAGCATCAAAACTTTATAATTTCAAAAAGGAAATAAATATAATTACAAAATATACATAAGAATTATCATCCAAAAATATTACACCATTTAAAGAAACTGATTACAAAACCTATCTTGAAAGAGACAACAGGAAAAGAAAAAAATCTATAAGGGAAAAATTTTAAATAGATTCTACTTTATTACCAGGTCTATGAGGTTTAACCTAAGCATTATTTGAAGGGTGGGGTATAGTGCCACTCCTATTATGAGATACTCCTTGGTTTTAAGAATCCTAACTATAGTAACCTATATTTTGAATCTATTTCATTATATTGGCATAGATACAAGGGATCTAAACTTGAAGGACTGGTCAGTTTAGTAATCTTGGAGATCCAGATACATACATGATATCCATTTTAAATTGTGAATTAAAAATACATAGTATATTAAATGTTCTTTCAACCATAATATTATTCATAATATCCTTATTCATGACCTTGAGGAAGGAAAACAAATAAATTTTGGTCTTAGATACTTAATAAGTGTCATGTACAATAGATTCTATCATGAGTAAATAAATTATAATCAATATAACATGTTAAATCATTAAAAACACATTCCATTTAATCAATAACTTAAGCAAAAAATGTATCCATGGATAATATCAATTCATTAATCTCATGGATGATAATAACTAAATTCTCAATAAATGAAAATATTAATTTGAGACCTCATGATCTCATACATCATTATATATCTACCACCAATACCTTGTTCCAAGACAGATTAAACTATGGGTAAACATACACCCAAACCCCAATTAATTTAACAAACTAATTTATCTCATAAGACCTATCGATGAATTTAGGGTCTATATAGTTTTGATCCACACCCATCACTACATTTCTAACACATTCCTTATATATTTAATTTAATTCATAATAAATGCCTTATCAAAAAATATTTTTATTGAGTAAATAATATGGAATATTAATATTTCCCTGGTCAATCAAATAAATTTTAAAGTAAAACACAATATTTAGAAATGGTATATGGTTTATGAAACAATAATATCCATGATAAAAATGATATGGATATTTAATAGAAATTTAATGTCCCGTGATTAGAAGAAATTTAATGTTTCAAGAGAAATTTAATCTCTACAAAATTAATTAAGAGATAAGATATGACCATCAGGAAAGTAGATTATGGAGTAAAATATAGTCTTTTAAATAATAGAATAAAATGGAAGAAAAATATTTAAAATAAGTTTTCATAAATATTTTTCTTTTTAAAATCATTGAAAACTTGTATAATAATCTAAATAGTATAAAGCAGTTTTGGTGGTGGGAAAACCTATTAACACTATATACATTAAAAACATTCCTTCCGGATTTTTTTTAAGAAAGTAAAAAAACAAAACTTTCAAAAAAATAATAAATATTCTTTTAAAAACATATAAAAATAAAGGATAACTTAAAATATTCTTAATAAATCTTTTGAGTAAATAAAAATACTTTTTTAAAATAATTTTGAAAATTATGGTAATGCAAGAAAAATATACCTAATCAAAAAGAAAAATAATATAGGATTTTTTTTTAATCATTAAATTTGAAATATTAACTTTAATTGACTCACTAAAAATCATAAATTTATGTATATTCACTTTTAATACCACAAAGGGGTATTATATACATTATATAAAAATTAATAGGTGCATAATACCAAATATGTATCAATAGAATAGAAATTGAGATGAAATCATTTACCTCAAGTTTGACTTGCCTCATAAGTTCTTTTAACATTATATATAAAAAATTTAGATTTATTATAATTAAATATCTATAATATTATATATTATGAATTTATAACATTTTATAACTGGTTTGTTAATAAGATTTTATTATTATTGTTATTTTGGGTGTTAACAATTTTGTTTTTCATGAGAATTTTGGTTCGGTAACTCATATCCTTGTACCTTGATTATAGTTCCATCATATACATAATTTTATTCATGATATAAATATTATATATATTAAATATATATATAGATTCATCTATAAAATAAAGAGATAGAAAAATTAATTACACTGTTCATGGTGATGATAGGTCATACGTACGCATGAACAATGTTTTCATTTTCTAATGGATTAAAACAACAAATTTAAATAATAATTAATCTTTATAGATTAATTATTATAAAATATATATAATATATATTCATTAAATAAATCCTTATTATAATACATGTAAATGTTAAATGAAAAAAAATCATATCATTTCGTAGAGGTGGTAGTCCACACGTACGCATGAGCAATATTATCATTTTAAAACGGATTGGAAGGTAAGAAGTTAAATATGATATTATAAACATAGAATAATTATTTTATAGATATAATTTATATTCACTATTAATATCTTTATAACCATCCCAATAAAATTTTTATGAAAATTTAATTATGCCCCTATTTGGAGACGGTAAGTTATACGTATGCATGAACAATGTTTTAACTTCTCATAAGATTGAGAAGAGATGAGAAATGGTTTTCATATAATCATAATAACATATCAGTATATTTATTATAGTTGAGTAATTTTTTATTATGGGTACTACACATTAAGAGTAAGTAGAAGAATAAATAAATTTAAAAGAGTCAGTAAAGATGATTACCTCTTATTCGGTAGGCTTCCTTTAGATATCCACTTAAGGGACCTAGGGTTAGTATTTTGGAAGGAAAAAAACTATATAAATTAGATAAGGATGTTTATAACAGAATTTTTTGGGGTTTTATTCACCTATATGGCTCAAATTTATGTAAATAAAAGGCATAATGGGTGTCCTTTTATAAGTGAGGGGAGGGTAATTCTAGAAATTTATTAATGTATTAAAATAATATAAATTTTTTTTTAAGTCGAAATGTTTCCAATTTGGTATAATTAGAATTTAATATGATTATGATTCTAAATACTCTCACAAAATAAAATTTAGACAAGTTTTGGTTATTTTTTTCTCTAATATTTTAGTTTTAACCCCCCATTAACCCTTTTGATAATTACAGTAAAATTAAAGTTTTCTACACTTTAAGGGTTTAGAATGTTACCATAAAATTAAAAACAGTCCACAAATGGATCATGTTTGATGTGATCAACAATATCCCATTAATTTTTCTGATATAATATATTTAATAATTTTAAATAATTTAATAAAATATTATTTATGATAAAATATCATTAATGTCATTTTTGATATTATTCATTTAATTTGATTTTAAATGAATCAATACAAAGAGGTAATTTGAATATAATCTTTTCAAGCATCCCTAAAATATCATATGTAACAATAAAATTCATGAAACATAATAATTCATCCAATTTTATTTATTTTTAATATTTTTAAACTAATATATTTTAATTTCTATTAATTGAATAAATACATTGTTAGTGTTGCATAAGAATTTAACCTAAATATACAATAAATAAAAATATAAAATAAATTAAAATGAAAAAAATAATATTTATTTTTCAAATAACTTTTTATAATTGAACATAATTTGTATTTATCCCTATTAAAAAATATTAGAGATTTTAAAGGCAGGAAAGTGACATTTTCAACTTCATCTTTAAATTAAATATTATAAAGGTAAAAATAAAATAAATATGGAACAAAGTTACCATATTTTAGAAATTGTGATGGATATTAATGAACAACACTCATAAAATAGGATAAATTAAATTTTTATGGTCAATTTTAGTTCTTATCATATAATTTTTAACATTAATTATCTGATTTACCCATATCGGGTGACAATTATTTACTATGTTTATAATTCATAATGATAAAAAATAAAAGGGCATAATTTAAAAATAAAATAACTCATAATTAGAAATATGTAATCCATTTTTTAATATTCAATTTTGATAAGTGGAATAAATTTTTTTAATTTTAAAACTCAAAATGGAACGAAAAGAAGTTTATCAGAAAAAATATGTCTTTCATTATAATTTTTTTTATAATAAATTAAATAATAAAACCGATTAAAATGAACTTAATTGGATTATTAATAATACAATCGAAAAAATTTTACTTTAAAACCATTTTAAGACAAAATTTATCTTTGTAAATTATAGAAATAAAATACATTTTTCAATGAAAATTAGTATTTTTTACTATTCATTGGAAATCAATATTTTCAGAAAAATCCAAAAATTTCACCCTATGTTAACTTTGGTTTTATTATTTCAAAAAATATTTTCATTTAATAAAATAAAATTTCTAAATGTTTCAAAATTAATTATAATTCCCATACACAAATGGAAAATAAATCCATTTTTGAAAAAAATGTATTTTTTATGTATAAAATTATTTTACTAAAAATGAAATGCTTATTTATTATTAATAAATACATTATATAAGACCTGTATACATATTTTCATAATGAGATTAATCCTATTCACACCCTCTAATTCAACAACTATGTTATAATGATCATACTTAATTAATAATATTGTGTAGTTCATTTAAACTCGATGTTATGTGTTGTATACATTATCGAACATAGAGTTATTTTAAAATATTAGGGTGTTACATTCTCCCCCATTCAATAAATTATTTCCTCATAATTTTAACTTGTTCTCAATAATCTAGGGTTTGAAATTTAAATATTCCTTTGTGAAAAACTTGTATCATAAAAAGGGTCAATAAAACTTCCTCCTAAATTATGAAGAGGGGAATATAATTATCATTTAGAATAACACAAAACTAGGTTTCCAAATAGGTTAAAATTAGTGGGAAAAAAAATAGAAACATAGTGGAGGAAACTAATTCCCAAGGACTAATAGAGAGTTATAGAGAACATTGTCAGGATAATTTTAATAACCACAAAACCAAAAAATATGTTATGGGAGAAAAGACCATCGATTCAATGGAAATGATCTTAATAGGATAACATTTTTGTTTCAATTTCATTTTCCTAGATTTGAGGAACTAATTTACCATATATACTACGAACATAAGGAAATATACTTACTTGAAAAGTATAATTTCATATTTTAATCAATTTCCACCACAATCTCATCCTTTCTTAAAATAATTAGTATTCAAGATTACTTTTTCATTACTAAAGCACTAAAATAAACTTATAATGGATCACATGATCTATAAAAGGATAATAATACAATCCTACTATATCTAAATTTTAACCAAAATTTAAATAGTTACTACAATTTAAGATAATAACTTAAATTTATAATCCTCCTTATGAAGAAATAATACATTTTACTTCCAAAATTCCATAATAACACCTAAGGATAAAAAAATATTCTATAAATAAATAACCCTACATCTCAATTAACCTCAATAACCTCAACATTAAATAATTTTTTAACCCCAATGGTTATATCATACCTTTTAACTTACATTCCAAAATTTTAATTCCATTCTTACCAATTAATCTTTCATGTTAAACTACATGTTAAACATAAAGGTGATATATACTACAACCCAATGAAGAATCCCAAAAATGTCATTAATCACCATGATAAATCACTATATAATCTTATAATGTGGTGAAATTCACCATAATATCATGGATAAAATTTAGATACTAACTTATAAGGTTATACTTATCTTGACCATAAATATCACTAAAAATATCACCTTTTCAATTAATTACCTTTTAACTATAAATATTATCTATATCTCATTATCCAATAGGCCATAAAAAATTATATACTTACTCAAAGGATTATTTAAGCATCAATAGAGTATTCTTCCTGAAACCTAATGAATGTTTCAAATCACCAAAAAATATGAAAAATATTTGATCCTATAATATGATTCCCAAAATAAACTTAATCATTATTAGTAAAATTATTTAAGTAAAAATATTTCATACTAACCATGATATCACATAGGCCAGTGGCAAGGATTGCACCCTTTCTCCCTTCGATTGTGGGATCAAGACCCACAACCTTATTGGATGTAATGAGTTTTTTCCCAACCTATGGGTCATAATTTTTATAAAACTGTATTAATAAAATTCCTATAACATTCCCAAAAATATGAAGAATATATTCAAAATTAACATTATTCTTCAAATCACTTTTTAACCACTAATATTTTCTATACAGCTTTTTTCCACAAAATCAAATAATCTTAATTGGATATTATTACCTTAATATTAAACAAAAATGTTATCAATAACTTTAATCTTATGTCCAAAAACTATAAAATAATTATTCATAAAATAACTTTCTCACTAAAACATAAGTTATACATAAGGTTAACATATAGCTCAAACATTTATTAAAACTCAATTAATGTCTCCAAGGTACTTGCATAACAAAAAACCTCAGAAGGGGTATCTATGAATTTAAAATTATAATAAAACATAGAATTATTAACCCATGATAGTACATAAAAATCTTAAACTATCCTCATATGAATCATACACTTCATTACTTTGGGGAATGTCTTCAAATTTTTTCATAGGGTTACGTTCCCTAATCTTTGTTTTTCATAAATCTAGTTCCCAAGCTTTCTAATAAACTTCCTCTTACAACAACAGTAAAAATACCAAATCTCGTAACCCAAATACAGTGTTTAATTTATTACATTGGAATATATACAAGGGATTTAATCCCAAAGGACCAATCAGTTTAGTAGTCTTAGAAAACAAGATACATATATGACACCCATTTTAAATTGGGAATAATAAAAATACAAATCATGATAAATATTTTCAAATCCTTGATATTATTCATAATATCCTTATTTATAACATTTGGAAATGAAAAAAAAAATAAAGGGTGGTCTAATATACTTAGTAAAGTATACATAAAACAGAATAAATCATGGTAAATAATTCATAATCAATATGCAAAGGCAAATAATAGAAAACACATTCCATTTAATCAATAACATGATCACAAAATGCATCCATGGATAATATCAATGCACTAATATCATACATAATGAAAAATAAATTCAAAATTAGTTAAATTCTTAATTTTGGACATCATGATCTCATACATCATAATATATCAACCATCAAAGCTTTGTGCCAAGATAGTTTAAACTATGGTAGGAATATAAAAAAATCTATTTAAATTGGATAAATGATTTCTCTTATGAGACCTATTGATGCATCGAGGGGATGTATAATTCTAGGCCACACCTATCACTACATTACCCATATATTATTTATATATTTATTTTAAGTCATAATAATATGTCTTATCAATACATATATATATTTAGTAAAGAATACAGATTCTCAATATTTCCCTAGTTAATCAAATAACTTTCAAATTAAAACACCATTTGTAGAAATGGTATACATTTTAGGAAATAAAAATATCCATGATAAAAATAATGTGGATATTTAAGATAAATTTAATTTCCATGATCACAAGAAAGTGAATGTTTCAATATAGTTAATACCAAAAAAATTAATCAAGATATGAGAGATGGCCATAAAAAAAGTAGATTTTGTAGTAAAATCTAGTCTTTAAAAGATTATAATAAAATAGAAGTGAAACATTTAAAATAATTTTTCATAAATATTATTATTTCTAAAATCATTAAAAACTTCTAGAAGAATAATAAAATCATAAAATGGTTTTGGTGGATGGAAAATCGGTTAATGTCGTATACATTAAAAAACATTCTTTTTGAGTTTTTATAAAGAAATTCAAAAACAACCCTTTCGAAAAACAATATAAATATTCCTTTAAAACTTTTAAAAATTAAATAATAACTTAAAATATCATTAATAAATAATTTGAGTAAATAAAAGGACTTTTTTAAAACAATTTTTAAAAATATCGTTATAGATGAAAAATATACCCGATCAAAAAGAGAAATAAGTTTGACTTTGACTTTAATAATTCCTTTTGAAAGGGTAACTTGAATTGAATCATTAATAATAATGAAATATATATTAATATTAAATATATAAATGTTATTTTATATAAACCATATAAAAATTAATAGTTTCATAAAACCAAATATGTCTCAATGGAGTGGAAATTGAGATAAAATCTCTTACCCCAAGTTTGAATTCCCTCGTAAGTTATTTTAACCTACTATATAATAAATTAAGATATTTTATAATTGTATAATATAACCATATACATATTTATAATATCATACATGAACCATTTATAACATTTTATCACCTATTTGTTAACAATATTTTATTATTATCATTATTTTTTGTTTTAACTGCTTCATTTTTCATAAAATATTCGGTTCAGTGGCTCTGGTCCTTGTATTTTAATAATTTTTCCATCATATAAAAATATTTATTAATGTTATAAATATCAAATATATTCAATATATTTATATTTATATTCATCCATAACATATATAAATAAAAAATTAATTCCACCAATCATGGAGACGGCAGGTCGTACGTACGCATGAACGTTGTTTTCACTTTTCAAAGAATATAAAAAAAATAAAGGTAAATTATAATTAAACTTTAAAGAAAAATTATTATATCATATATATTCATTAAATATGCCTTTATTCTCATTCATTTAAATCATAAATAGAAAACAAATCATATCACTTTGTGAAGGTGGTGGTCAACACCTACGCACGAGCGACGTTATCATTTTACAATAGTTTGAAAGGTAGGAAGGTAGATGTGATATTATAAGTATATAAGAATAATTATGTAAAAAATATAATATATATTCATTATTTAAATATTTAAAATCATCCAAGTAAAATTGTGATGAAAAACGATGGAGACGGTAAGTCGTATGTACATACGAGCGATGTTTTCACTTTTCGTAAGATGGAGAAGTGATAGAATATGGTTGTATCATAAAAATAACAAAAACTCGGTATATTTATGATACTTTATTTTATTATTTTATTATGGATACAATGCATTAAGAGGAATTATAATAAGAAATAAACTTGAAAGAGTCGTTAAAGACGATTACCTCTTCTTCAGTGGACTTCCATTAGATGTCCTCTTAAGGGGCCTAGGTTGATATTTTGGAAGGAATAGAACCTATAGAACTTGTATAATTATGTTTATATGGGAATTTTTTAGGGTTTGGTCAATCTATATGACTCAAAGTGATTCAAAGAAAAGAGTGAAAGGGTTTCCTTTTATAATTGAAGGGAGGGTAATTCTTATAATTTATTAAAGTATTAAATTAGTATAAATTATTTTTTATCTCTAAATGGATGAAAATTAAAAAATTATAATATAATGTAAGGATGAGTCTAAATACTCTCATATAATAAAATTTTAAAAAAAAAAAATTATTTTTTCACTCCAATCATTTAGTTTTAACACCCCATTAACTCTTTTCACAATTATAGAAAAATTAAAGTTGTTTACCATTAAAGGGTCAAGAATATTACCATAAAAGGGGAATGACACATAAACATACCATAGTTGATTTTTTCAACCATATATAATTAATTTTTCCTAATATAATATTTTTATTAATTTTAAATCATTTAATAAAATATTATTTATTATAAAATATCATTAATTTCCTTTTTGACACTATTTATTTAATTTGACTTTAAATACATCAAGACAATGAGGGAATTTGAATATAATACTTTAAAACATCCCTAAAATAACATCATATGTATCTATAAAATTAATTTAAAATAGTAATTCAAACAATTTTTATTACTTTTAATGTTTTTAAAATAAATTATTTTATTTTTTTATTTATTGAATAAATATCGTGTCGGCATTTTGTAAGCATTTAAGCTAATTATTCAAATAATAAAAATTTAAAATAAATTAACATGATAAAAAAATCAGTAATATTTAAAATAAACTTTTTTAACTAAAAATAAATTGTATTTATCCCTATCACAAAATATTATAGATATTAAAATCAATAAAGTGACATTTTCAGCTTTATCTTTTACTTAAATATTATAAAGTTAAAATCAAATAAATATGCACTAAATTTACATATTTTTTAAAATTTAAGGTATATGGTTTAACTTCACTCATAAAATATGATATATTCTAGTTTTATGGTTCTTTTTTAGTCCTTATAAAAATATTTTTATCCTTAATTACCTAATTTACTCTTACCATGGTGACAATTATTTACTATGGTTACTATTCATAGTTAACAAAAATAAAAGGAAACTATTTACCAAATTTATACCTCTTTATTCCAAATATAGAATCCATATTTCAAGATTAAATTTCTATACATTTAATATATATATTTAATATTAAAACACAAACACAATGAAAAATAATTTTTCAGAAAAAAATCCTTTTTAAGCCTAAAATGATTTTATACTAAATTAAACTATAAATTTATTCCCATGAACTTAATTAAAATATTCATAAAATAATAGAAATAATATTAATTTAAGCCATTTTAAAACCAAATGGAACTTTCTAAATTCTTGAAACAAAAATTCAATTTTCAATAAAAATTAGTATTTTTCACTATTCACTGGAAAATCAATCTTTTTAGAAAAGTTACAAAATTTTACCCTAATTTAATTTTGGTTTTTTAATTTAAAAAATTATGTTCATTTTATAAAATAATTTTTTTTAATTTTTCAGAAATTAATTATAATTATCATGAATAAAATGAAAAATAAAACCATTTTTAAAGAAAATGTATTTTTGAAGTATAAAATAATTTTACTAAAAATTAAGTATTTATTTATTATTAATAAATATACAATATAAAACCTCTATACATATTTTTATAATGTGAATAAACATATTCATACTCTTTAATTAAATGGCTAGGTTATAATAGTAATATTTAGATAATAATATTTTATGGTTTGTTTAAGATCGGTGTTGCCTGCTATATATGCTATCTAACATAATGTTCTTTTAAAATATCGGGGTGTTATATAAAAAAATATTTTAAGTTTACCAATAAGGATATAGGTATGAAATTCCTTTGAATCTACCAAGTAAGAAGGATTCTTATGCCTTACCATCCAATATTAGTGACACAGCCACAAGTTACTCATAGAAGAGCCTAGAATGGAAAATCATGATAGTCACTTGATAATGATACCCAAATGATTTGAATTAACATGTTTTCCATTAAATTAACTGGATCTTCTTCCACCTCCCCAAAATATGTGATAACACTGATTACTTCTAGAATTCATGCCAATATGGCTTCAATTCTCTTGGATTATTTCACTATATTCCCTTATGTGATAAGGCTAAGAGGATACATAACTGATAGAATATCTGGGAGAAGAAAATTCTCAAAATAATAGGCCTTAAATGTATCATAGATGGAAAGTTCAATAAGGTATTTAAAAAACTTATAGAATTAACTAGAATATTCCAATACTGATCTATAACCCTATTCGAGGCCATACAATTACATCGACTTTTCTATTTTCACATCTTTAGGGAAAAACTACTGACAGAACAGTGCCTTAAATATTTCCCATAAAAGATACCTAAGTGGTTTTTTATAAAATTTATACTTCCACAGCTGATAATTAGGTACATCTAGCATAAATTTAGCTTAATTGATCTTAAGATACTTGGGGATCTCAAGTTTAAATAATATCTCATCGATCCCCTACAACCATCCCTCTACCTCCTAAGAATCGGGTTGTCTAAGGAAAATAAGAGGATTGAGACTCTAGATTTCTTCAATAAAATCCTAAGGTTGGACTTTAAGAGTAAAATCATTGTTCTATGAGGCTAAGTTGGATAGAGAAAACAACTAAAGAAAATATTGATCAACTAAAGGGTCTATATGGGGTGAATCGCTCATAGATCCCTCTTGAAAATATATCTAGACTAGATTGGGGCATACTCAACACACAAAGAGAAAAAAAACTCAATAAAAATACACCATAGACTAAAAATCCATATCCTAAAAAGGAATCAATAACCCAAACTCAAAAAACTTCCTTAGAGATTACCCCTAATCCCATAATATAACAAAACCAAATATAACAAAGGATAAAATCCCAAAAACATAAAAATGAAGAATTAAAATAATACACATTCATCAAAAGTTTAAGGATTGTGAAAATTTAAAAATTATCTAGGAAATAAATCTAAAAATACCTTTTATAAATATCTTTAGAAATCAAAAATAAATTTAATAAATCAGATGTTTAGCAATGTCATTACATTAATCTTACATATATATATATATATGTACATGTTTATACATACACAAACATATAAATATAAATATGTATATAAATCATACACACACATATATATATATATGAACATTCATATAGAATACGAGGGGTCAAATAAAAGGACCAAATTACAAATAATTATTCCAAATCATTGTTCAAAATCATTTATTGAATTTAAAACAACTTATAATTATCTAATCAAACATTTATAAATACCATTTTCACTTTAAATTCAAAATTTAGAAAACCATTAAAAATCCTAAATAATTTTAATTCTATTTTGAAATAAGATAAGGTTTTTATATTAGAAATAAAACTTGTATAAACTGAAGCATAATTTAAAATTAAAAGGAAACACCCAAAAATCATCATAAAACAAGAAAAAGAAAGATAAAGGGAAACCCAATATTTAAAGGATATAAATCACGAATAAATTGAAATAAATAACTATTTATCATAGTTTTGATACACATTTTTTTCATACCATTCACCAATTATGAAACACTCACGGGAAGCCAACAGAGCTGGTTTCATGTTTTGTACATAGATTTCCAAATCATGCATAGTAACCATGAACCATATAAATTCTTACAAAAATCCACATCAAACTTCAAAGATTCTCAAAATAACTCAAATTTCTCAAAACTAACAATAAATCATCAAATAAATATAAAAAACCTTGAAAATATAAGAATCAATATCATATTTGACATGAAAACATCCTGAACATCCCTAGTAACTCAAATGTCATCTTGAATATTTGGTGATCGATTACTTACTCATGATTGAAAAATTGATTTATGATGATCATAACTTGAAACAACCAGACATCCTAAAATATAAAGGGTGAATCAATAACTTATGACTTTACAAGAAACCTAGGATATAATACCATTTTATCACGAACTAAGTAGGTCCACCCCTTAGACCATGCACTAGCACTGGCTCATGACATCACTGAGGAGCATCCCCGATCACCTAGAGGCGATCAAGAACATGCCTCAAGGATATCATGGGCTAGATTGGATTTCTAGTCTAAGGGGTTTTCCATGAATGTTTGTGACACACATTGTAAAAAATAAATACTGTAAGTATATTTTGATAGATGGAAAATATCCAAGCAGAAGGATGCTTTAAATGGTATCATAGAAGAAGGGATCAAGAATTGAATTATTTGATGTTGTGAGTTCAAACCCTCAATAAATAAATATATATTAGATTTAAATCATAAAACATGAACCCTATTAGGGTAAATAATTTTGAATATGATAATTAAATTAGAAGTTAAAACATAAAAGAGTTTTTATAAAACATTTTTAACATTGACAAAAAAGAAAATTTTGTGGGACACTTCCAAAATTCCATTTCAAAAGGTGAAGTGAAAAATATTTGAAAATAATTACTTTTAAAATATTATTTAATAATATTTACTTTAAACATAATAATTTTTAACATGAATAAATTTAGAGAGTAAGATAAAAATAAATGAAATTGAAAAGGGAAAAACCTTGTTAATGTTTTAAAAAATACCTTCTCTCAAAACTCATATTATAAACAGAGTAAAAAAAATTATTTTGTATTAAAATATATTTTTCCCCATAGAAGTATATAAATTACCATATGATAAAATATTAGGGTGGGAGAACCCAATCATGGAAGAAATAAGTTTATGAATAAATAATATAACTCAAGGAAAGGAGACTTGAGTTATGAATATCCCTTATGAGAAACATGCTCCTTTAAGTAAGATTTATTTTAAAAAGTTTTAGTATGTTTTAGAAATTTAAATTCATAAAAAATAAATATAATTCAACATAATATATTTAATTAGTAGAATATGACCAATTTTAAAGTCAAATAGGATGATCATAACTCAATGAATGAAAATTGGGTTACCAAAAGCTTTAAAACCGGGGTAACAATTGAGTAAAATCCATTTAATGAAAAGGAACTGATTTTGATTAGTAATTACCATGATTAAAATATATATTTGATAATTATACATCTATGGTAAGTGAATACACCATTAAAAGGAAAATATTATGTATAACATAAACTTGTCATAAGGAATTAAAGTTCGAGACAAAGAACCCATGCGGCTTGAGTAACATTTTAATCAAAACCCATTTAAATATTGGGTATGTAATTGAACTTAAAATAAAATGATTAATAGATAATTCATAATATATTATATCAAATATATAGTCTATATATCACATAAATTTAATTAGGTGCATAATATAAAACATGTCTCAAATAAAATAATTTAAGATGAAAACCCATACCTCATTTTAGATTTATTCTATGCATACGCCTAAATTCATAAATAATAAAATTAAGTTTATTAGATACCATATTATTAACCTTTTTAATATATATTTAAATTAATATGGACCATTTATCATAAATTATATTTTTTTTATTATATTTTTTATATTTGTGTGAAAATTAAATAGTTGCCGGCTTATTTTAGTAATATTAGTGATCGAATATGATATTTTCATAATAAGTTAAATACTTAGTATAATAATTAAAGAAACAAAAACCAATATTTAATTTTTTATTAACTTATAATAATATTATTATTTTATTTCTCATATTCATCCATGATATAGTTTAATAGAATTATTCAAGTGGGTGGTTAAACCAACCCAAACATGAACACGGTATATCTCGATGGTTGAGTATGGTTAAGGAAGTGTATGATATCATTATAACATAAAAATGATGATATTATTTAAAATTTTATAATTTAGTGAATCATATTTTATGTTTTTTGATAAATAATTAAAATCAAGATTAAAAATAAAAAACATTACTTCATGGAGGTGGTAGTCCGCACAACACATGGTTAACAATATTTTGTTTTTCTAAGTGGATGGAAATGAATAAATAAAGTTCTTTAAAATAATATAATAACAATTAAGTTTAATAATTATGTTTATTTTATCATATTACTATGTTAATTATAGGTTAAGAAGAGAAATATTAATAAGTAAATGTTAAGTATTGAATAATACTCCCATTGGGACTTTGAAAATTCTATTAAAAGTATCCTTGGAAATGAAGGGATTAAAATAAATTATTGAGAAAAAATTATTATGAAATTGATATAGCATTATAGGAGGAGAAAAATTGAATATTTTAAGTAAGTAATTATAAGGAATATGTGTCTCATGAATGGGTTTAAGTTTCCCCTTTTATAAGTGAAGAAAAGGGCACTTTTATGAATACCCCGTTACTTTTTAATGACATCATTACACTATTAGAGGTTTAAAGACTCTAAAAGTTATAAATAATGGATATTTATGTGATATTGGATTTATAAATCCCTAAAAATTATTTATACACATTTTTTAAACATTTTGGAAGTTATTTGTTCTTAGGTTTTTACTTTTACCTTTTTATTACCTTAGTAACTATTTTTTAACTAAGTAATTTATATTTTACCAAAAATATAAAATAAACCCTCTAAAAAAATCTTGTTTTGATGATACTAAATTTAATCTCCATTTCATGTAATTAAATTTAGAAATAAATTAAAATTAACTTTTAAATTACTACATTTAATATCTAGAAAAACATTTTTTTTATAGAAAAGTAGTGTTTAACCATTATGTGTTCTTAATCTTAATTAGCATTGGATAAACATTAAATGTGCGTTAATATAATTATTTATGTGTTTAAAAAATATTATATTAATTATTTAAAATATATTAATTTAATTTATTAGATAAATATCAAAAAATATTAATAAAACAATTCTTTGAAAATAATAGTTTTATTATTACCATGGTTATTAAATTTAATATTAGTAATCATACAATTATGACCAAAATTGAAACAGATATTATTAAATAAAATAATCATGTTGATATAAATTATTAAATACATTTTTAATTAATTAATTTATACAAAAGATGAAAATTAATTTTTAATATAAGAAAAAAACAATTTTTAGAGTAAAATATTACTTAAATTTACAAAAAAATATACATGGGTTTTATAATATCAAAATAGAAATTTTAAATTATTTATTTTACTTTTATATATATATATATAATGGTTTTAAAAATATTTAATTCATTATTTTGTTATGATAATTTCATAAAAGTGACAGTTTTTAGTAAGAACGGTGTTTTTTCACAATTCACCTAAAAGCCAATTATTTCAGAAAAATATCAAAAAATAATTTTAATCTAATATTTTTATTATAAACTAAAAAATAAATTTTATTTTCCCAAATTCAAATTATAAAATTTATAATTTAAATTTCTAAATAAAATCAAAAAATATAATGAAAAACTGTTTTTATTATAAAATAGAATTTTTCAAATATTAATTGTTATTATTTTTATTTTATATAATTTAATAAATAAATTGGTTTAATATGAAACATAATTTATCATAATTAATCAAACATTTCTTGAAATATAAATTCATATCGCATAAAAAGGACATTATTAAAAAAAGACTTATCAAAATAAGAAATGATTTTATTCATCATTTTAGGTAAACTAATTGAATTTCATTGATATTAAAAGTAGCCTTTATTTTAATTCTATAAATATTTCATAAATAGGTTACTCATATTCATTATATATAATTCAATGACTTGGTTTTAATGGTCATATTTAAATATTTATATTTTATCTCAAAATATTGTGGATTTTTTTATGTTTGGTGTTGTGTGTAGAGAAATATATCAAACACATTGACTTATTTAAAGGAATACATATATTGAAATATTGTTGTGTTTTAAGAAGAATCTATAAAATCTATATCAATATATTTATACACTTTTGATCTAAAACCAATTGAAATATGGAATGTTTTTTTACAAAGAAAAATGATTGCACCACTAATCAGTGGACAGGATGAAAGGGACATAGAGCTTCTAGGATCTGTACGCACTGATGTGTATAGATATTTTTCAATAGAAGAAATAGGTGAATATTATTACTTAATAACTTTTACCAATTACTTAAATAGATATATATTTTTTTACTTGATGTGGTATAAGTCTGATTCTTTTAATAAAATCAAATAATTTAAGAATGGAGTAGAGAATAAACTTAGTAAGAAGATAAAGAAGCTTATATCTGATTAATGTGGTGAATATATTAAATATAAGTTTATAAAATTTATAAAAGAGTTTGGGATTCTATATAAACTCACTCCACATTATACACCATAGTGGAATTGTGTTTGGGGATATACATTACACACTGAAACAGAAATACTAAACAAAGTACCAATAAAAGTGTAAAAAATAATTCCCTTCGATTTATAAAGTGTTAAGAAACCTGTTTTTTCACATACTCATGCATGGGGATGTGAGGCATTTTTTAAGGCCCACTCCGGAAACAAATTATCACCTCAAGGCATGAATTTTATCTTTTTAGAATTTACCAAGGAAACAAGGGGGTAGTATCTAAACAACCCCTCATACAATAAGGTGATTGTAGTAAGAAAATTTATTTTATTATAGGGATAAAATTATCAATAAGTATAGTGGGATAGAGAATGAATTCAATGAAGTTAATGTTCAAGATACACAAGAGTTAGCAAAGTAAAATATCCCACTGGTCCCCATGGAAGAATTTTTTCTTGAAATGTAAGTTCTACCAAGGAACACCAGTTAGGTAAGAGAACAAGAAAGATACATATTTTCTTGTGACTATAGATATTGATTAAAAATAATGAACATATCTCCTAAAAATAGGTTGTAGAGAGATTATAAGTTACAAGATGGAAATAAGACATGAATTCTAAGATGGATTACATGTATTATAAGTGAGTTTGGGTTTTGTTTGATCCTCTAGTTTATGTGAATATTGTTGGTTGTAAATGAGTATTCAATAGAAAAATAGAACTAGAAGTTAAATTAAATACCTATAAAGAAAACATATTGGTAAAGGGTTTAAATAGTGTCAATTAATTAACTATGATGAATCATTTTCACTAGTTTCCATGTTTAAATCCATCATAATTCTACTTGATATAGCAGATTAACATGACTATTAAATTTGAAATATGGATATCAAAATATCTTTCCTCAATGGGAACCTTTATAAATATGTCTATATTATATGACCAAAAGGGTTTGTGACTCTAGGTAATTCCAAAAAGTTGTTCAACATGAAAATATCCATTTATGTATTGAATAAATCATCCAATTCATGGAAAATTTGGTTTGATAAAGCTATAAAATAATTTTATTTCATTAAAAGTGAATGTGATACATGTGTTTACAAGTAGTTTAGTGATATTTAAGTCATTATTCTATTAGTATATGTTGATGAAATATTTCTTATTATAAATAGAATACCATTCTTTAAATTAATTAAGGACAGGTTAAACAAGTTTATCTTTATAAAGGATTTAATTGAAGTAGCCGACATTCTAGGGATCAAGATCATTCATGATAGATCTAAGAGGATACTTAGAATATGTCAAGGTATATACATTGACCATATAATTAAGAGATTTAGTATAGAAAAATCCAATAGATAATTTTTTCTAATGCCACATAGTATACATATTTCCATTAAAATGTTTCCTCATACACAAGAGGAGAGAGGGTGTGAGTAAGATCCCATGTGCTTCTATGATGGGATTAATCATGTATGTAATGTTATGCACTAGGATTTGTGTCATGTATGCCTTGAACATGGTAGGAATATATCAATCTAGTCCAAGTGAACAGTATTGATCTATTGTTAAGTTTATCCTTATGTATATTAGAATAACTAATGATATGTTCTTGGTGTATGGAGGAGACAGGGAACAAGTCATCAAGGATTATACTAATGCTAGATTTAAAACATATCAGAATGATCTAAAGTTATAATTGGTATATTTATTCAGTATCAATGGAGGAGTTATGTGTTGGAATAGTTCAAAATAGAAAGTTTTCATCAATTATATAATGGATTATAAGTATATAATGGCTTCTAATGCATCCAAACAATATTTTTGGATACAAAATTTTTCCAAGATCTTGATGTGGTGCCTATTAGTAAAGACCCTATTATATTATATTGTGATAATACAGTAGTGGTTCTTATTTCAAAGGATCCAAGGTTACACCAATGTAAAAAATAACATACTCCATAATTATCACCTCTTGAGGGATTTTTCTCATAGGGGTAGAATTTTCATGAGAAGATTTTTCTTGGAAAATAACATGGTGAACCCCTCGATAAAATCTTTATCATAGTAAATTAATGAGTATCATGTCAAAGATAGTGGAGTAAAGGTTTTTATTAGTTGTCTCTAGTGTATGTGGGAGTTATTTGTAGTTGTATCCCTAAAACCAACTTATATATACTATATGATTATCTGTATTAATTATTTTGATAATTAATAAACTCCTTATCACATCATGTTTATTATTATATGCGATTTATTATGTGATAATGACCTAATAATAGTTTTTTCACTGAAATTTTATAGCATTTACCCACTATGATGACAACCTAGAAGTTCCATGACAATAATCTTAAATATATGTTCTATAGTCAGATAATATAATTTAATGGGACATAGATGATATCGAATATCAAGGGTGGATACTCATAATACTTTTAGTATCTTTCTCATAGTGTATACCCATGATAAATTCAAATATAGGAGATTATGAGAGCATAACCCTCTAGTAGGAAAACTATATTTACATGTGTCATTATATGTCCTTACATATGGATTTGTGTAATGGTAATTATAATTTAATAATATTATTAATGAATATTATGAGTCATGTTATTCGATGTATTGATTAAAACCATGATGATATATCTTCATGGTAAAGTATTATACTTTGGGTGAACCATGAATAATATTACATTAATGAATAATGTTAAAAAGGATTTATACCTTTTGTTATTAAAAAGAAGTTCATATCTTAGGACATTTTATAGGAATATAATAGCAAAATAAAATCCATTTCCATGGTGATCAAAGGAAATTTCACTTCCAGAAAGTTAAAGAAACATACATTGAGCACATAATTTGATGACACCAGCATGAAACATGATTTATTAAAGATATAATGATAAAATGGTTATATTTCATAATAAGAATTTGTATGAGGATATATGTCATTTCAATATTAACTTCTTTCTTTATGGGTGCCTTGGCATGTTTCTATATTCTAAACATAGAATTTGGGTGACCCTGCCAAATTCCACTGAGAAAGAGGCCTAGATAGTTATACACTATGTGTATCTAAAACCTAAATTAAATACTTTTCTATTTAACGTATTAAATAAATATTTTTTCTCTAACATGGTTTAATAGTTTTTTATTTTTTTATCACATATATTTAGTCACTAGTTATTTGAGGGAATATTTCTGAGAAAAATATTTAATAAATATTTATTTACTATTTAGTAAATATAATATTTATTTATTTATTAGTGAATAATATTGTGATATTTATTTATTAAATAAATAGTCATTATTCAAGGACTGATAAATATTATGAAGGAATGGAAGACTGAGGATAATAGGTCTAAATATAAATAATATATATTAAATATTACTTTGATAAATTTTAAAAAAATTATTCATGAAATAATAATTAATTAATCCAAGATTTTTTTCATGTTAAGAAAAATAATAATATTATTATTATTATTTGTACATGGGGTTCACTGAGGATTAAAATAATAATAATTTCTCATGTGCAATTATTTTATTTCTAACTCTACCCCTATTTAAATCCAATTATATTTTTTCTAACCCTTTTTTTGGCCCTTTTTTTCACAACAACATTAGGAGAATCCTCTCATTACCTAGAGATTTCCTCTCTAAGAATGATCTCAATAATAGATATTTTTCCTCCTCCACCACCCCTCTCGATTCAAAATATAACAAAGAAAGTCCTTCTTTGAATTGATTATCTTAGAGGTCATACATAAAGGGTTCAAGCATTAGGATCTTCTGTGCTAACACTTATAGATTCTTATGGTGTCACTTGGAGGTCTGTGGTGCATATGTGGATCTCCATTTGGGGGAATATACACTTTATTTATATATCACAATGAGATTACAGTATAGATATTTTTTCATATTCATCAATGAGAAAATAATTCATTATAAGGTAATTCTTTAACTACTTCAATTAATTATAAATAATTATATAATGATTCAAAATTTTGTTCTTGGAGTTCCTTGATCAATTAATCCTTGAATTAATTCTATTAATCACTACATTCTAATTCATGTATATTTAGAAATAATTATATATTATGACTAAAAACATAGTTTGGTATGACCTACCGGCACTTCTGTTATGCCCGGAACCATTAGGGTGGATGTTATTATTATTTTTAAAACATGATCCATGTATATTGTTGTAATTTTTACAAAAAGATGCATGGAAATTATTTTTATTCTCACAATATTATGCGTAGACATTATTATTATGTCCACAACTTTATATAAGGACTTGGTTAATGCTAACATTTCCCACAATGGTATGATTTCATATGTTTATTATTATTCCACATTTAATCATTATACGATTATGTTATAAACCATGGATCATGTTTATTTTATCGTTTTTTCACACTCTTATGTCATGGTATATGTCTTATCACTTTTTATTACATTTACATCTATTATACATCATGGAAAACTATTATTATTCCATTTTTTATCATAATTTCCCCCATGTTCATATTCTCTCTTATACTTATGCGATATCTGATAGGTATCTTGTTTGGGAAAGGGGGTAGCTATTTTTTCCCCCAAGACTCTCATCCCTAAGCGATCTTTAGGGTTTTATAGTTCCCCCGAGCGATGGATATGGAATCTTCTATTCTTTACTCCCTGCATTAGTTGTTTCTAATTATTCTTGGTTTTTATTTTTTTTCTTATCTTGGGTTTTCCATTTCTTATAGACACTACTTTCATTCACCTCTTCTATTTTTTCTTCTTTATCATTATTTTTTAGTCTTGATTCCCCATTTTTTCAATAGAAAGGTTTTATCCTAATTTCTATGTCGATTCAGATCCCATCCTAGAGCGGTGTTTCCAACCTAGACTGTCCTAAGTTACTTCTTCAATGATGAATCTTAGTCTCAATGCTATGGATTCCCACCTAGAGTGGTGTTTCTATTACTTCATTCTCCCTAAGTCATCTATATTAAAGGTAAATTTTTATTTTATTCAATCTTGGTGTGGGAGAGAGTGGTGGAGGATCAAATATAGGGTATTTCTTGGCTAGTTTTATGAAGGATTATCCAGTGGTGAAAATTTTTGAAAAGTGGAATCCATTAGTGATATGCAATTCCTTATATTCATTATGAGTAAGCAATGTTGTGATGGCCGATGGATTTGATGTGGGTTTCTTCAATAGTATTGCTCTTTGTTCAAGCCTTTATTGGTTCTTCCTCTACCATTTATTCCTAAGTACCACATTTAAACCTCATCTTGGTCTGTAGTTATAGTATTTTTAAGGTGGTTTGGGAGGTGCTGGTGGAGCCACCATCAGTGTCTAAGGAACACGGCTTACGTCTAGTCCTGTTTCTTTCTCTGGTTGTGTAAGATCATGTGGTCACTTATTTTATTCTCTAACTTTGAGGCCACTAGTATATGGGTGGTGATATTGGTTTTCCTAGGTTTGGGTATGGTGATTTAGTGGTGTATATTTTTTGTATTGGTAAAGTTCTAAATAATAGAAATGATGGTGGCTTGGCTAATCATTTCTATAGAGATTATGTAATTTTATTTGTTCTTCTTCATTGGATATGGATTGATTTAGTTTGTTTTTGGTTCTTTATAATGAATTTATTTTCTAGATATGTTAGTTTTGTAGGGTGTGGGTTGATGATTAAAAAGTGGTACATTTCATAACGATTATTCAAACGAAGGGTTTGTGTTTTAAGGTGGCTTTCACTTAGCTTGAGGTGTGCCAAAGGTGCAGAGGTCGAGGGAAACTCTACTTGTTTTAATTTTGAATTTTTGAGATTTGAAATTTTCTTAATTTGAATTGGGTGTTAATTGGGAGTGTTGTGGTATTTTATCTCTGGTATCATGCTATATTTCCACTAAACCTTAAAGTGGGTATTTTCAAAAATACATATGCTTATGATCTAACCCTTTCTAACTCATTAATACATTTTTCCCTTTATGATAATTTAAACTTGCCCCTTTCTTATGTTTTATATTCCCAAAGTTGTGAAGATAATTAAAACCTGTAATGTTTCTAGAAGGGAATATATTATAGTGCGATTATTGATAAATTTTTACAATAATATTTTTATATAGATAATCACCAAATACACTAAACCTTTGGGTTTTATGATTGTGTGATTATTATAATAATTAATGTTTAAATTATTGAAATATATGTAAACTTAGATTGATTCATCTCACATGATATCAAATCTAGTTTTAAATAATATATTTTAAAAAAAATGTGGGATTTTGGGTCTAGGGAACATCATTTTCTATCAGAGCAGGGTTCAATTGTTTTTTTGTATTAGTTTTGTTATTTTTAGGTATTAGGATGATAGAACTTTAGGGAAAACCATAAGTATATTTATAAGTGTATGATAACATCCAAATTTTGGTAAATTATATATTTTGTGGTTTCCTAGAAATAGAATCCCGATTTTGATACAAATAATTACATGAAAGATTTGGAACAGATTCACATGGGGGTAATAACCCTAATAAGGATGGTTGGGAATTAACTCAATCTTTACATAGTATGTAACAAAGTGGCTTAACTGCATGCTTAGTTTGATAGTCCTGGTGGGATATGATTTAGTGATTCACATAAACTTTATGAAATATTATGTGGGATTGGAATATAATAACCTAATGAAAAAATAACCTTAAATTATCATAGGTTGAAATTGTGGTTTCAAAGGATAATACATCATAAGATTGAATTTGTAAGCTTTAGTCAAGATCTATGTAATCACTACGAGGGGGTGAATTTTTTATTAAATCTTTTTCATTTTATTATTTTAAAAAAACTTCACATCTAGTTAGAGATAAATTACTCTACAAAAACACAACACATTTTTACACCCACAAGAACATAAGAATTTACAAGGTTCACTACTCAATAAGAGTATTTAGTCCTTATCATGATCTATAAATAATATGAGACCACAGAATCCACTAGAAACCAATACTTGTGGTTAACACCAAGTAGGTTATATCCATAACTTAAATATCACTATATTTCTTTAACAGTGTATGTGATTATTTCCTAGAAAATATGATAATATATATTTTACAGTAATAAAATAGACCTTCACTAATAGGTTTCAACACATTGTCAGTGTGATGTTAAATTTTATTCACACTTGCAATCCTGAAAGTTAGTTATTTTTCTTCCATTTATTTAATAGAATATTTAAATCCTTTTTCTTAAACTTCCCCACCCATTACTTATTCTTCTAGAACTACTTTATTTGAAACTTCACTTCTTCATCAGTTTTCTTATTTACTCAATACCACATGTCTGACACTTCCCTGTTTATAACCTTGTGTATGGTACTTCTTAGTATGGAACATTGTTTCCTGTACATTCACCTAAAAAAATTATCTCTGAATCTTCTCAATCATAAACTCTCTATTTTTCAATATTCACTTCACAAAACACATTCTACCCTTTATATACTCATAGTTTCTCTAAAAATTAATGGAGGAGTGTGAACTCCATTTTTGAGTTTCTTACTCAAGTCATTATTTGGTTAGCCACATTTAAATATTTTAATTAAATTTGAGAAATAAAAATTTGTAACAACACTCCCCAAATATTAGTGTTAATGATCTTCAATTCAACCTAAAATCTTTAATAGAAACATGATATTTCATTCAACTCAGCATCATCACAATGTATGAATTTAAATTTTTTTTGTAAAGATTCTAAAACCTTCATTTGGTAATTATCTATACAATAGTTCATCATAATAACTCCTACCAATAAATCTTCTTCTAAATCTAATTTCTTAAACTCTTATTCATATTTCTCAGTCTGGGGATCATCAATTTTCTCCATCTTATTTTCTTTATCTGATGGTATCGTGAATTATCTTCATTTATTAAAACTCATAATATTTAATATATCTAATAATCCTTCATATAATCATAGCATCATAACATTAGGGATAAAACTTCATACAGTCATTTCCTTCTCTCTCTTATACTCTAATTTCATTGTCCAGTATTGTCATAAGTTTTTATAATCTAGGAGAATTATATTTGTAAACTCTATCAAGAAAACGTTAAGTTTTTTGAATTCCTTCTTTTGAAAAAATTAATCAAGAATCATGAATACATTAGAATAATCATGATGTTTGGTAGTTATAAGAATAGTAAAGAATTTTCTATCTTTATTTTCCATAAGAACTTAGTATGATGTACCTATGAATACTTTTAGATAAATAAATTTTCTCCCCATTCGTCTAATTTCTTCAGAATGACAAATTTATATTTATCTATATATTTATGTTTCTTTTTTTCTAGAAAATTTTTTCTAGAAACTTTAGAAATAAGGCTCAACTTTTTCAATAGATTTATGTACTGAAAACAATAGGAAACAACATAAACAAACTTTCTTCCTATTAACTAGATTTTTTCTCATTTCAACAACTTAAAACCTCTTTGTCTCAAAAATATCTCCCTTCGGATTTTTTTTGAACCAAGGAACATAAATTACGAAAATTCTTAAACCTAGGATATGTATCATCATCTAATAATTATAATCCTATATGATAAATATCAATGTAGGAAACAATAATCATTGAACAAAAATACCATGTTATCCATAATGCAGTAATTATAAATCATTTTAAACTTGTTCCTCAAATAAAAAATTCTTCATCACAAAAAAATATATACTTTAACCTATAAATAACATGTTCCTATATTCACTTCAACAAAATTTTAAAAAAATTCACACATATTGACATCACAACTTTATACTTTTAGAAAAAAACTCACCCTAAATATATTTTCTCCCTAAAATTGGTAAAGAATATATCAATGGATAGATTTATATTTTCATACTTATCTCCCTTTGATAACAATATCCAAATACAATAAGAGAGAGGGGATATATATCACATACCTTAAACTTGAAGAGAGTGAGTTTGAACATCCACAATCAACCTAAGCTTATAAAATGTTTCCTTTGGAAATGGTTTAGTGAAAATATTAGTTATACGCTCCTTTTTAATTAAAAAGACTCTCATTTATTTCTTCATGTTCTTTTATAAAGTGATATTTAAAATTGATGTTCTCAAATTTTAAATGTTGTACTAGATTCTTGGTGATATTAACATTACTTTGATTATCACAACCCAAGAGAAGGGGTAGCTTCAGAAAATCCAACAAATCGTATAGTTGTGTCTTTATACACATTAATTTTCTTGTTTATTGAGTGGAAATTACATAATAATCTTATAAAGTGATAAGAGTCACTAATATTTTATTCTTTATATGCTAACTTAGACATATTTTTCCTAGAAATAAAACTCTACCAGATTTAGATATTCTATCATTGACACAACCTACCTAATCTACATATTTATAACAATATAGATTCAAATTTACCTTGTTTTCATACATTATCCCATAATCTATAGTTCCCCTAATGTATTTGAGAATTATTTTTCCATCCAAAAAATGTGGCATTTTAGGAGCACTTTGAAATCTAGAACCAAAACTAAGAGCATAAACCCAGTCTAGTATAGAGGTAATTAAATACAATAGGTTCCCAATCAATTTATGAAATTATTTATAATAAATATTCCTTCCAACTTTATCCTTGAACAGCTTTATTCCCACTGATATAGGTTTTGAAACATGTTTTCAATCTTCCATACCAAATATTATAAGTAATTACTTAGCATATTTTTCTTATTATAAGAAAATGTTCCCCTTCTCTTGATAAATTTTCAAGACAAGAAAGTATCACATTTCTTTAGACATAAAAATTTCAAAGAACATATTAATTTATTTGGAAAAAACTTTTCAATCTTCTTTATTATTTCCTTAAAATATAATATCATCAACATAAAAAATCACAATGATAAAAACCTCATGATTTTCTTTTATATAGAGGTTATTATCCAATATTCCCTTCTTGAAATTAAGATTCATTAAACATGAATCAAACTTAGATTACTAGGAAATTGGGGCTTACTTTACCCCATATAAATATTTTTTTCAATTTACATGCATAGTTTTATTATTTTCCTATAAATAAACCACTTGGATATTCAATATAGACTTCTTATTCTAGATCTATATTGATAAAGGTATAATTCAAATCCATTTAGAATATCTTATATCTACTTTAAATAGAAATAGAAATAAATATTCTAATGGATTCAAGTATTTATACTTGGGAAAAAGACTTATCAAAATCAATGCTTTTATCCTGAGAGTACCCCTTGCAAACTAGTATTTCCTTATTTCTTTCCACTTCACCTCTTTATTTCAACTTATTCAATAAAATCCACTTTATTCCAATCAAAATTTTATCTTCAGGTATGGGAACAGTCCTCGTGTCTTATTTTTCTTAATCTGATCTAATTCATTTATGCATGGTATCAATCCACTCTTGATGCTCCAAATATTATTCAACGTTTCATGGCTCAAACTATGAAAACAAAGAGGTATGTGAAATTTTACACAATATTATTCTAGTCTAAACCTATTTTTCTTATTCTCTAATGATATTTTTAACATACACTTTCTTCATCATCCTTAAATGAGATAAACTCAATTTTCCCTCTTTACATGAAATGGATAAATCGATATATTCACCTTAAACATCCTCGGTGTCATCACTTCTATCAAAAACATTATCACATTTTCTAACAAAAATGAAATAATTATTAATTCTTCTTATATATAAATCTAAATAGGAAAACCTTATATCAAAATGTTCTATCACTTTCACATTTATAGAGTCAACATTCCTTCAATTTTCTTTTTTTAACACATGTATACTCTACCATTGGGAGGGTATCCAAGTAAGATACTATCAAAACATATTTTATTAAACGTAACAAGATTCTCACCATTAACATTGATAATGTAGGTACTTCCAAACACCCTTAAGTATTTAGAAAATAGAGTTTATTTTTAATACATCTCATATGGATTCATATCATATTTTATCTGATAGAAACAATAATTTTGAATTTGAAATTCAACTAGAATGCCTTTTATCTAAAAAAATTGAGTATTATCATGTTCAATCAGCATGGTTTGGGTAATATCAAAAAAGCATATATTATTTCTTTCATAAAAACCTTTCTATTGTGGTGTTTATAGGTCAGTAAGTACATGAAATGTTCCATGATTTTCAAGATAAATTTTAAACTTCCCATTTGTGTATCCAATACTATTATCAATTTGAATATTATTTAAAGAATATCCACATTCACTTTCATCACTTCTCATGAAATTATTAAACATATTGAGAGACACTTATTTTTGTTTCAAAATCATAATACATGTAATATGAATTATTTTATCATGAAAGGAAATAAAATACTTATATCTATTTTTTGATTACTTTCACATGGGGCTATATATGTCTGAATAAATAAGTTCCAAGGGATGATTTTTATGTATCTCAACTCTCTTATGTACTGAATTTAAAATACTCCCTTTATGTAATATTGAAAAAAACAAATATCTTCTTATTATCATGTTAGAAACATCATGAATACTTTCTATTTTTTTTAACTTTTACATATTCATCTCATACATATGTTCAATCCTTTTATTCCATAACTGATTCTCTTCCATCATTCTTAGATAAGACCATGTGAATATCAAACCTGAAAAAAAAAATCTAATGGTTCATTTTACTCTAGTTAAAAATTTCTAATCTTAAAGTATTTTAAAAATAAAACCATCTATTCTAAAAACTACTTTGTTTCCTTCATCAAAAATCTATAAAACACTTCAAAAGTTTTGTTTCGTTCCATCAACAAATAAGGCACTTATAGATGTAATTTTTTCTTTTACAATAAAAATAGATCTAATGAATTTTATTTTGAGTGGATAATTATTTCAAAAATTCATTATCCGATATTTATATTATTTCATATTTTTTAACAATTTCATGTCTATAAATATGTGAATAACATCAATAATCCAATGTCCAAGGTCATTCTCCTTTTGTGGCCTTGATAGTAGTTTCAAAAACTAAGGTCTTTTGTTTTCCTTTTTACTTATTCTCATCATTATTTTTATATTTTTTATATAAATTTTATTGATCTTATAACATTAAAATACACCATTTAGAAATATTTATGGTTTAATCGCATCTTTTAAAAATATTTTCTGGCAGTTGAGATCTATTTTAAATTTTTAAACAGGATTTTTTAGGTTATATTCTTTGAGTGGGTTGACTTCCCCTTAAACTCTATTTCCAGTGACTTATATATTAATTGTAGTGTCTATTATTTAACCAACACATCATTATTATTTTTCCAAATCCACTACAATTCCATCAGTATTCATAAAATGCATATTTAACTTTGAAAACAACATTTTTCCTAGAACTATGAATTGGTCTTTCATCATCCTTTTGATCATCATCCTTCATTACTTTTTCTAAACTAAATTTTTTGTGAACTCTTAAAATCTTATATTAATATTTTTCTCCTTTTAAACCTTAATATAGTCTCTATTTTTATTATATTTTGTATCAATGTTCGACTTTTCATAATTTCTAGAATTATGGAATTTTCTTATTTAGTTATAAACATGGTTCTTTTGACTTTATTCCTCTTCTTAGGATTCTTATCAATACTCATAGACTTTAAATAAACATTTAAAGATATTTTTTACTAATACATGTAATCTTAACCTCTATTATATAATTATCTGACTTCTTGATTTGAATTTTTGAAGGTATATATTCCTCATTATGTTTCAAATAGTTTATATTATACATGATCAATTTTTTTCTCCTTCACCTTTATTTATTATTCTAACCATTTGTTAAAATATTTATATTCAACAAAAAAAATTATTTAGATATTTGATCTCTTTTAAAAACCTGTATTTTTATTCAATTACTAATTTATGATTATGTGTTGATAGACCATATTTCTTCAACTTTAATTCTCTTTATAAAGTTCAATAATTTTTTAAATATATACTCTATATTATCTTTTAAGAATAAATTCCATATTATATTCCTATTATTACTCTTCAATTTTTTTTCTTTCATAACTGGTAACTCTCATCATTCACTTTTTAAAAAAAAACTTCTTAGCACCATCATTGATAGAATTTTTAACTTTCATTTCATTATAATCATCTTTCTACAATTTGGTAAGAAAGTTTTTCTTTTCATATTTAGATAACTTTATATCATTTCCTTTTAAATAAGACTTTGATTTTTCAATCTTTATCTTTAGTGGTTATTCCAAGTTTATATATTCTTCATCACTATCTTCGTATTTCTTTATCTTTGGATAGTTTTTTGTGAAATTTTCAATGGATCTATAATTAAATCAATTCAATGGAAATTTTCATTTATACTACCCTATGACTATTTTCACATTTTTAGAAAACAAATACATTAATTCGTTAAAAAAATTACTCACTTCATATTTAGTGTCAAATTCACATACTTATTTTTTAGAAACTTTCTTATAATTTTCTTTCTTATCATATTTGAAAGAGATTTCCCAACCAACCTTTTCCTTTTTATTGACATATTTTTCTCTTCTCATTTCATATATGATGACAATATTTTTAAAATCATATATAGATAGATTTTCATGATATATATCTTCTAAATATGATACTTTGACATCAAATTTATCAAGAATGGTTCTTATAATCTTTTCCAAAATATATGAATCTTCAAATTTCTCAAAAAAACATCTTATAGATCTTACAATGTAATTAACACTTGTAAATGACTCGCCAATATATTTATCATCTCCCATTTCAAGTTATTTATACTTCAATCTCCTGATCTATAACTTGGCTTCCTCTAATTTTGTATTCCATTCATAAATATTTTCTAACTTGTCCTAGATGTCTTTAGTTGTTTCAATTACTTTAACAATTATAAATTCAATTTTAGAGAGAGGGGGATTTATAGAATTTATGTCTTATAAATCATTCCCCATATTCTTCTTATCAGTTTCTATTAAGGTAAAAACATCATAAGGAGGAGTCAATCCATCTTTATTAGATTCTAGAACTTCATATCCAATGGATAAAAAATATTTAATCATCTTATCCTTATAGATATGATATTTCTTCCCCTAAAAAATATGAATTACTTTGTTATTAACTAAGTTTTAAACTTCCATAGTAACGTTTATCTTCAACCTTTACATATATTAGCATCAATGAAGGGAAAATATGCCATGATACCAATTATAAGGTTCAGTCGAGATCTATTTAATCACTGGGAGGGTGGGTGAATCAGTGATTTACTTGTTTTTGTTTTCTTATTTTAAAACAATATTTTCCTCTAGTTTGTGATAAATGAATCTACAAAATTAAAACACATCATCACACCCACAAGAACACAATAATTTTTAAGGTTCACTACTTAAAAAGAGTAGATAGTCCTTAGTATAATCTAAAAATAATCTAAGACCGCACAATCCACTATAAAATAATCCCTATGGATAATAGAAAGTATACCAATAACTTTTATAGAACTATAGTCTTTTTAAATTTCATGTTTTTCTTGAATATAAAATAAGATAATATATATTTTACAAAAATATAATAAACCTTCACCAATAGATTTCAAAATTTCATCTGTGTGCTGCTAAAGTTTCTCCATACTTGAACTCCTACAAGTTTAATCTTCTTATTTTATTGCTTACATGGAATCTTGAAAGAATTTGTATAAAAATTATCTACCCAGTACCTATTCATATAGAACTACTTCATCCAAACCCTAACTTCTTTATCTAGTTCCTTCTTTCCCAAGTACCTCATGTCTGATACTTCTCCATTTAGAAACCTTTATTTGGTACTTATCAGGATGGAACCCTATTTTTGGTACTTAAACCAAAATAAATGTATCTCTAAATCTTCTAGGTCGAAACCTCTATTTTATTCAACAACCACTTCACAGTTCACTTTCTTACCTTTATATACTCAGAGTCTCCTTGAAAATAATAAGGGAAGATTGCGAACTCAAAAAATTGGATTTCCTACTTGAGTCGTTATTTTGTTGTTCTCCTTAAAAGCCTCTGATTAAATTAGAGAGATTAAACTTCATAATAACATTCCTTAAATATTAGCATCAATGATCTTTAATTCTCCATGAAATATCATTTAGAATCCGGATTTTTTTACTTTATGGTTATTGATGCGTTGAATTTATATCTCAGCATCATCAAAATATATGAAATTAAAAAAATTGTGGATATTTTTAAACCTTCATCTGGTAATTATATTTCTAGTAGTTCATCTTAATAACTTTTCTATCTAGTAAAGAATCACTCATAGATACTTTGTCAAGGTCTAATTAATATTTATCAGTCTGGTGATCACCACTTTTCGCCATTCATTTTTATTCATCTGATGGATTTATGAATTTTCTCTGTCCATCACAACTCATAATATTTATTCCATTCAATCATATTTCACCTGATTATAGTATCGTAACTTAATGTATCAAACTCTATAAAACCATATTATTCTCCTTCTTCTACTCCAATTTATCCATTTATTAATTTTACAAGTTTTATTTAATCTAGGAAAACTCTATCCAGAAAAAAAATTTCCGAAAAAAATTAGGTTTCTACAATTCCTTCCTTTGAAAAAATTAAGCTATAATCATGAAAACCTTAGAATAATTATGATTTTTGGTACTTTGAAGAATAAAAAATCATCACAAAACTTAATTTTCTAGAAGAACTTAGTCTGATGTCACAGTGAATACTTTAGGAAAAATAAATTATCTCACCTTCCGTCTGATCACCTCAATCTAATGAATTCATATATCACTATATAATTAAGTTTCCTTCTGTTTGGAACAGTGAAACTAAAAACTTAATAAATAAGGATCAACTTTGTCAAGATATTTACATACTAATAGTAAAATACAACAATATAAACAAACATTCTTCCTATTAACTTGAATATTTATCTATTCTATAACAACTCAAAACCACTTGGTCTCAATAGATTTTTCATTTAATGGATTTACAATGATGTTATAAAATATAATCATAACCATTTATTTTTATTATTTGGTAGGAATCGGGATCATAAAAATGAATTTGTAAAAGGTATGTCTCTAGAAACCCCTATGTCTTTTAAAATAATTGAGGAATCAAATTTTCCATAAATGGTTATGAAAAATTAAAATCTATTCATATTTTTATTAAGTAGTAAAAGATAAATTTCCTATTATTACCTAAGATAGTGAGGTTGATATGTCATTAAAAATTATATCTTGAGTCTTAACTGTCTTATAATATCCTTATATTTTTTGTTATTGAATGATAATTAAAATTTTAAGGAAACAATTTATTTAAGGGATAGAATATAATAACTTGGGATTTTATTTTTAATTTCTTTTTAAATCAATAATATTCTTAATATCTTTCTTCACACGCAACATAGAACTAAAAAAATTGATATATTTTATTAATATAAACTTATAAGTAATATATATAAATTTTATAATGTAATCATTAATTTGGAAGGTACAAATCTAGGTAAACACATTATAAACTATATGTAGAAATAAAAAATGTCATTTTAAATAAAAATGCATTGACAAAATTCAATTAGTGTAGCTAAATAATTAATGTATTAATATTATGCACAAAAATATATTTTACTAAAAATTTCTTTTTTATGTGATATGAATTTTATTAAATTATAATTAAATAATGATTTTAATGAAATTAATTGATAATATATACAATAAAATAAGTTAACATCCATTCAATACTTATTAATATAAAATTAATGAATTCATTTTATATTTAGAAGATACATTTTTCCTAAAATTGTTATTATTTATTTTGTATGTTTCCATTAAAAATAATTTTTATCACTTTTATAAATTTAATTTTATAAAACTATTTTCATATTTTAAATCAGAATGTTCAAATTAAATAATAATTAAAAAAAAATTAGGCATAAAAATAAGTCGTTGATATTGAAGTTAATTACCACGACAACAGTAAAAGAGTTATTTTGAAAGAATTATTTTTGAAAACATTTTATAATTTTTATAAAATAAATTGATCACTTTTAAATAATTATTATAATGTGATGTTTAAAACTTATAAAAAAATATTATCACTCATTTAAATAATAATTGATAGGAAATAATAACAATAATAATCAATATTTGAAAAATACATTTTCTAATAAAAACAGTTTTCATTATATTTTATGTTTGATTTTAAAATGTCATTTCCAAAAATTTTGAATTTAAATTTGAAAAAATAAAATTCATTTTTTAATTTATCCAAAAAAAGATTATCTTAGGATGATTTTTTTTTAGTTTTTCTAAAAAGATTAATTTTTAGGTGAAAAGTGGAAAATATCATTTTTACGAATACTATGACTTTTATGACATTATTAGGATATAAGCATGAATTAAAATTTATGGAACCTTTTTCTTGAAAAAAAATTATTTTATAAGTAAAATGATAAATTTAATAATTTTAATTTTAATTTACAAAACTAAATTTGACATTTTAAAGCTTAAGTTTTATTTTTCTATAAAGTTGTTTTAATGTGTTATACATTTATTATTTTAGAATTAATTTTTACCAATTTTATAAATTTTATCGAATAAAATCGATTTAATGTTTGGAATTATAAGTTCCAAATAATGTAATAAATTTCCTTTTATTTTTATATATAAAAAATTAATTTCTTAGGTATAAATTAGTTACCACGATAAAAGTCAAAATGGTAAAAGGGTTAAATATAAGGGGTAAAATATCTAAAACGTGTTTAAAACATGTCCCCAAATGATTGGTTGATGATTTATCAACCTTAAATCATTCCCTCTTTATTATTTTACACTTTTAGAGATACTTTCATTAAATAGTGAACCAATTATTACATAAATATCACCCCTCTCACTTAAAAAAGGATCCCTTCACCACCCCACTACTATAAAAATTAAATTCCAATTAGTTAAAAAAAACTCTTCCAAAATATCTCCCCAAAACATATACCTATTTCATAGTGGTTCTGGTCTCCTCAAAAGGCTATCCCTTAAAGGATTAATCCAATTTTCATAGGTGTTATTCCAAGGAGTAAGGTAAAAATCCCTAATCACTCCTTTTCATTTATGTAAGAACCCGGATCTTCATTTCAGGTATGTTTTACTTTTTCTAGAGTTTTTAAGAAAAATGAACTTTCTGGAAATTTTCGAAGTACACGCCATGTACTTTCTAAGTACACATTGTGTACTCTTCTCCGGCTCAAAGTTGTGTATTGGTCGTGCCCAGGCCACACACACGGTGTGTAGGGGTGACGTGGAGGCCGATTTTGGAGGAGTACGGAAAGGACCCGGTATACATAGTGTACTCTAAAAGTACACGATGTGTACTTTCTTTTTTTTCAATAAATGAACCGGGGTCGCACCTGACGCACAGAAACACATCCTTCTAGGTTCCATTCATCCGAGAGCGACCCGTACAACCGGATCTTCAACGAGCTCTCGCCTCTTCATCCATTCTCCAATTCGAGCACGGTCAATTGCATTGGAATCGCAGTGGTAAGATCTTCCTTCTGCTTGAGCTTTGTTTTCTGATTCCTCCTCATTTTCGAGTTATTTTGGGTTAAGCGTTTTGTGTATTTTCTCATATCTAAGATGTTCTATGGGGAATATTTCATCATTGTTCAAGTATAACGATCTCCTAGGATCAAGGTAGGTGGTTTGTTCCTTTCTGTTGAAATTAGATGAGTATTTTGTGCAAATTCCAAAAATTCCCTTGGGCGGGGAATTGTGGGTTTCCTGTTTTTCCCCTGCTATTTGTCTGCTTTGCTTGATTGCTCTAGTAGAGGTCGATGTTTGTGAATAGAGTAATTTATTTTTTGCTCAGGTTGCTTTTCCATTCTTGATGTATTGTATAGTGTTTTCCAGTTGCCATGCCTAGTTGTAGGATAGTGAAACTGTTTCTTTGTATTACCGTTGAGCCTTAGAATGGTAGCCAAGTAGTTCTTGAGGTTTACTTGGACGTTGCACGTGCACTGAGCATGTTTCTTTCACACAGGACTGTGAGTACCTAGTGTAGTAGACCATAGGGAGAATTGACGTCAGGGCTTCTCTAGAGTGTCTTTTAATATGATTCGAGACCACAGGGGGAATTGACGATGAGTTCTTCCTCAAAGAGTTTGTATTTCCTCGACGTGGGCCACAGGGGGAATGAGACATTGAGTGCTTCCCCAGAGATCATTTAGTATGATATGTGACTATAGGGGGAATTGACGGTGAGTGCTTCCTCATAGAGTCTATTAATAGCTGAACCAGAGGGGTGAGACTGTGTGTGCCTCCTAGAGGGTTTCTGGTACTTGTAGGTTGAACCATAGGGGTTAGGCTGTGAGAGCCACCCAGAGGGTTACCTGTTTTCTTCTTGTTACTGGTTGTTTACTTGTGTACTTTATATTCTAGAACTTTGGACTGTGACTATTGTGTATTTTCCTATTTACTGGTTCTGTACTTTACTTTCCATGTATTCATTGACTGTTAGGAACAGATCTTTGGGTGGTTTCCTACTGGGACTTTGTCTCACACCCTGTTTGGGAAATTCTTTTGGGCCCAAGCAGACTATGTTGTTGCAGGTATAGATAAGGGAAAGTGCCCTTCTACTTCAGGTTCTTGATTCTACGGGAGTTGGGGAGCATGGGACCGAGACGAGGCTTGAGATGTTGAGGAGTTTCTCATTTGTTTTCTTTTTCTGTTACTTTAGTACTTGTGTTTAGTTTTATTTCAGTACGTTGTTATGTTTTCTGCTTTCCTTAGATACTTGTACTTGCTGCATCATTATCATCATTGTTATACATTCATTGCTTCTGCTGTCTGGTTTCAGTTATTGTGTATTGTTTACTGCTTCCGCTGTTTATTGTTGTTTTCTTTACCTTTTATACCTTACCGAATGAGGGCATAGTTTCCCCAATAACTTACCAAGGTCCTTGCTGCTAGTCAGCAGCCTCTGGAGTTTGGGTAAATGCGCTTGAGGTCATGTGGAGAACCGGGTACGGGGCACCAGTAGAGGGGCTCCGGATTCGGGTCGTTATAAAGTGGTATCAGAGGAGTTATTTTCTATTTCTTTACTGTTTGGAGGCTTTATCCAGGGATAAGATGGATTCAGTACTCGGTATTAAGCTATGCTTAGGAGTAGCTAACCTGTTTACTGGGAAAATCCATACTACCTCGTTAATTGCAGTTTGCTGATTTTGAGATTTTACGGTTGATATGACTTCACCTAGAGTGATTAGCATGACTTGTGCTAATATTGTTTTGATATTTCGGTTCTATTTGTATCGCAACCTGATGAAATGAGGGTATTCCATCTCATGCATCATATAGAAACCTGTAGAATCACATGTCATGCATTCTTGCCATGCCATCTAGGGTGTATTAGCGATTGCATGCTGTTGTGATAGACTTCGTGTAGATTATGAATTCTCTTGTGATAGATGCTTGATAGATTCTCTGTTGTTATGTTAGAAAACTATTTGTGTTGTTCTTTGCTTAAATTAATTCCAAATTTTGATTCCTGAGGTGTTATGGGCCCTCATTAATCGGAAATTGGTGGATCATGATCATGTTTTCTCTTGTCTATGACTGTAGGAGATGTCAAGATTTAATTCGAAGGGAGTATGGGCCATCACGGATCAAAATTTGCCACTTATTTGCCATGTTTTTAGTGTTTCTGGGCTTCTGTGCAGTTTCTGAGCTACTGCCCAGAAAAAACCAGAATACACGGTGTGTACTTTTTGGATACACGTCATGTAGTTTCAGGCCGTGTCACTGACTTTGTAAGCAGAACACGGTGTCGTGAAATTAACTTTAGGAACACACCGTGTATGGTAGGTACATGTCATGTAGTAATGAGCCGTGTACCCAGCCGTGTCACTAATAACATGGGTTGGGGAAGCTCGAGTAGCATACGCTGTGTTGTAATGGAACATGATGTGTAGTCCCTTCCAGGTACCCAACTGTGTCACGAACAACACGGGTCAGCGTGACCTTCTCTCATACACGCCGTGTTACTTTTGGAGCACGTCGTGTAGTCTTGCCAATTACCCTACCGTGTCACAAACAACACGGGATGGTGTCACCTTTCCTATACATGACGTGTTTGTTTGGAGCACGCCGTGTAAGGTTCTTCCATGTAGACAGCTGTGTGTTTAAAAACACGGGCCTCCAAAGCTTTGTCCACTACACACCGTGTCCGCAGGGAACACGCCGTGTAGTCTCAATTTAAGAAAACTGTGTGGGTTAGCCGTGTAAGGGACTCGGGCAGGGAAATAGTTTTCAAGTACAATCCCTGTGTGGGGTCAACACGCCGTGTGGTTTGAGGTGTACACAACTTGTAGGGCAGGATTACACGCCCATGTTAGTGGCTTAATAAGACACACTGTGTAGTTTTTATACACGCTGTGTAGTTGAGTTTTGTAAACTTTTGTGTTTTCCTTCCCCTGTTTCCGTTTTGTACTCTTGTGTTCTTTGTCCTTGTTTTCCAGATCTAAGGTGTACTTTTGATATTTCAGAGCTATGCCTCCGAGACGTCCTCCAGTCGTACGTCTGTCGTCAGGCGGTGATCAGATGCCAGACAGGGTTGATCAGGGACTTCCTACCGATCCTCCATTCGGGCCAGCCTTGGCATCGGCTGTTATACCAGTTACAGGAGATGATGTGAAATTTAGGAAAGGTTTCATGAGGATGATGCAAGCCTTCCAGGGAGTGCCGCCTCATGTCACGACTATGGCAGATCTGACACGAGTTTTTCCGCAGCAGCATCCTCCCACGTTCTTGGGGGAAGGAGGACCTCAGGCTGTGGAGTCATGGATGGATGCCATGATGACTATCTTCGAGCATCTGGAGACGCCTCTAGAGAGGCGGGTCAATCTCTCTACCTACATGCTACGAGACTCCACCAAGAGGTGGTGGGATGTGATCTCACAGGCAGGTCATCATAAGGCTATGGCTTGGGAGGATTTCCAGCGCGTGTTCTATGACTAATTTTATCCGGAGACCCTGAGGGCCGACTGAGCCCGGGAGTTCATGAGCTTAGAGCAGGGTACTCTTTCTGTCATGGAATATTCTTCTCGCTTCACTGAGATGCAGCATTTCACACTCTTCTGTGATGGAACTGGGGTGTTCTTAGCAATGAAGTTTGAGGATGGTCTCAGGAGGGAGATCCGCTCGCAGGTGAACATCTTCCAGCTGACTTCCATCACTTCCATCGTCAACCAGACACTAATTGCGGAGCGCAATCTCAGAGACTCTGGAGCTACGAGCCAGGGAGGTTCTGCTTATAGAGCTAGATTTCCTCCAGATGATAGCAAGAAGCACCGTAGAGAGTCTACGCGTGGTGACCCGAGGAAGCGTGATGCATCGTCAGGCAGCCAGGTGACATGCTACCAGTGTGGTCGGTCAGAGAACACGAGGCCATAGTGCCATAGGGACCCTGTGGAGTGTTGATCTTGTGGCAAGATGGGTCACCTTCAACGTTTCTACCAGGTTTTCTCACCAACAGCTGGTGATCGGGGTTCTTCCATGACTCCTCGTTCAGGAGCATCACCACCAGTTTCTCACCAGTCGGGGAACTGGAGTTCTTCCGGCCGTTCGGACCGAGGTGTAGGTCGAGGCTGTGGCGGTTAGTCACCAGTCCCTCAGCACCAGCAGGTAGGTTCAGCTTAGAGTGGTCAGCCAGGGGCACAGGTCTGCGGTGCAGGCCAGTCTTTCACCGTGGAGCATATTTATCCGGGGCAGGACCCCGTCCCTTCTACAGTTTGAGGTACGATTTTAGTGGCCTCAGTTTTATCTTCAGCCCTTTTCGATACTAGTGCTACACATAGCTTTATCTCTGTTGTTGTCATGGAGATCCTTGGGCTTTGTATATTTTCTTCTGTCGACCCGTTGACACTAGACACACCTTTGGGGACGCGGACATCTAGTTTATTCCAGTGTAGAGAGTGATCTATCGAGGTTGCAAGGTATCGTTTCTTATAGGATCTCTATGTCCTAGAGATGACGGGCTATGATGTCATTCTCGGGATGGACTGGTTGGTTCCCTTCCAGGCCGTCATCAACTTTTATCACTGCAAAGTGAGTTTTGTTTCACCAGAGGGTGAGTCTTTTCTTCATAGAGTCGAATGGGACGTTCTGGCGAGTCGAGCCAGACTAGATCATCATGGGCTAGGAATTTTGATGGCCCAGATTTCTAGTATTTATCTGGATGACCAGGGGACTTCACAGTTGTACTTTTCTCCAGTGGTGGATCATTTCAGGGATGTCTTTCCAGAGGACTTTTCAGGTTTTCCTCCGGAATGTGAGGTAGACTTCTCTATTGAGCTCGTTCCAAGAGCAGCACCAGTGTCCATTACTCCTTATAGGATGGCTACACCTGAGTTGAAGGAGCTCAAGAAGCAGTTGGAGGAGTTGCAGGAAAAGGGTTTTATCTGACCCAGTACTTATCCTTGGGGTCTGCCTATCCTTTTTGCGAAGAAGGCAGACGGTACCCTTCGTCTTTGTGTGGATTATCGGAAGCTGAACCAGTTGAAGGTCAATAACTGATATCCCTTGTCGATAATCGATGACCTCTTTGATCAGCTTTGAGGAGCCCAGGTGTTCTCAAAGATCGACTTGAGGTCCGGTTATCATCAGTTGCACGTTAGACCATCAGATATACCTCTGACGGCCTTCAAGAGTAGGTATGGTCTTTATGGGTATATAGTTATGTCGTTCGGTCTCATGAACGCACCAGCAGTTTTCATGGCACGGATGAACCAAGTGTTCCATCCTTATTTGGACTCCTTCGTCGTGGTCTTCGTGAACGATATCTTGGTGTACTCTCACACTCGACACGACCATGCCACACATCTTGAGATCATTCTAAGTACACTAAGAGAGCATCAGATTTATGATAAACTCTCGAAGTGACACTTCTGGATGGATCAGATTCACTTCTTGGGTCACGTCATCTCAGAGACAAGAGTATCTATGGACCCAGAAAAACTGAGAGTTGTAGTTTCCTGGGAGCAGCCGAAGAACGTCTTTGAGGTACAAAGCTTCCTAGGGATGGCTGGATACTACAGACACTTCATTTAGGACTTTTCTCATCTATAATCACCCTTGATAGGTCTGACCAAGAAGGGGGCGAAGTTCTTATGGTCAGATTCTTGTGAGTCAGCCTTTCAGGAGCTTAAACGGAGGTTGACGTCAGCACCGATACTAGTCTTTCCAGATCCAGGCAAGAGCTACACTATTTACTATGATGCTTCAGGTATTGTGCTAGGATTTGTGCTTATGCGGGGAGATGGAGTCATTGCGTACGAGTCTCGGCAGTTGAGGCCACATGAGAGGAACTACCCTACGCACGATCTGGATTTGGCAGCTGTTGTTTATGCCTTACGCTGTTGGAGACACTATCTTCTGGGAGATAACTTTTTGGTCTTAACTGACCACAAGAGTCTCAAGTATATCTTCACTCAGCGTGATCTGAATCTGAGACAGTGTAGGTGGATCGAGTATCTTAAATCTTTTGATTTCAATCTTTCCTATACGCTGGGAAAGGGCAACGCAGTGGTAGATGTGTAGAGCAGAAGAACTCAGGTTCAGGCGGTTTAGGAGGCCAGTAGTGAGTGGCAGTTGATGGATTTGTTCTTTGAGAGGCATATAGAGGTTCACGATAGACAGGGATAGACTTTACTTTATTCTGTAGTTTTTACCTCTACACTTCTTGATCAAGTACGGATGAGGCAGCTATCAGACTCAGAAGGCTTAGTCCTGTGGGAGAGTGTGTCAGGAGAGGACCCTCTTACTGGATGGACAGTGGGTGAGGATGATATCTTGCATTTCCAGGGACGCGTATGGGTTCCAGTAGACATACACGAGGAGCTAATGCGGGATTTTCATTAATCTGTTTGGGCAGTTCATCTTGGCGTCACCAAGATGTATCAGGATATTCATCGCCAGTACTGGTGGCCAGGTATGAAGAAGTACGTTTATGGTTTTTTCATGAGATGTTCTACTTGTCATCAGGTTAAAGCAAAGCATCAGTGACCATAAGGCCTTTTACAGTAGTTACCCATTCCGTAGTGGAAGTGGAACGATGTTGCGATGGACTTCGTGATCGGGTTGCCGAGATCGCCTCGGGGAAACGATGTTTTTTGGGTTGTCGTCGATAGGCTCACAAAGGTTTCACACTTCTTGTCGATCAAGGAAACCTTCATTGTCGATGATCTGGGATGACTTTACATCTGACAGATCGTTTGTCTGCATGGAGTTCCGCACTCCATTTTTTCAGACAGGGATGTGCGCTTTACTTCTCGGTTCTGGAAAGGGCTTCAGAAGGCCTTTGTTACATAGGTACTTTTAAGTACAGCATACCATCCCCAAACTGATGGCCAGTCCGAGTGCACGATCCAGGTGCTTGAGGATATGATCCGAAACTGTATTCTAAACTTTGGTGGTTCTTGGGAGAAGCATATCCCTCTAGTGGATTTCGCCTACAACAACAGTTTCTAGGCGACCATTCAGATGGCACCATACGAGGATTTGTATGGTAGGCCATGCTGATCAACCTTATGCTGGCTGGAGGCAGGAGAGGAAGCTTTGCTGGGACCTCGCCTCATTTAGAAGACCTCAGCGTAGATAGAGCTGATTCGGAAGAGGATGGCTATAGCACAGTCTCAACAGAAGTCTTATGCGGATCAGTGGAGACAACCTCTGGAGTTCGAGGTCAGGGATCAGGTTTTCCTACTTGTCGCACCGAGGTTGGGGCACAAGAGGATTCAGAGACAGGGTAAGCATTCACCGTGGTACGTCAGTCCATTTGAGGTCTTGGAGAGAGTGGGGCCGGTCTCCTATCGTTTGCAGCTACCTCAGAGGTATCGGGCCATGCACGACGTCTTCCACATCTCTCAGCTCTGATGCTACTTTTCAGAACTGTCTCATGTCTTTCAAACTGAGGAGGTTGAGATTGAAGCGGATGCATCGTTCTAGGAGCATCCTATCTGGATTGTCGATCATAGTACGAAGGTTCTCCATGGGCGGTTTTTTCCTCTGGTATAGGTGCTATGGCAGCACGGGCGAGTATAAGATGAGACTTGGGAAAGGGAGACCAATGTACAGTTGTAGTGGCCAGAGCTGTTCGGGGATTCTTCTTCTACGCCACGTTAGGGAAATTCGGGGATGAATTTCTTTAAGGGGGGAAGTTTGTAAGAACATGGATCTTCGTTTCAGGTATGTTTTCCTTTTTCTGGAGTTTTTAAGAAAAATGAACTTTCTGGAAATTTTTGAAGTACACGTCGTTTACTCTTCTCCGGCATGAAGTTGTGTGCTGGCCGTGCCCGGGCCACACACACGGTGTGTAGGGATGATGTGGAGGCTGATTTTGGCAGAGTACGGAAAGGACCCAGTACACTCCATGTACTCTAAAAGTACATGTCGTGTACTTTCTTTTTTTTCACTAAATGAACCGGGGTCGCGCCTGACGCACAGAAACACCTCCTTCTAGGTTTCGTTCGTCCGAGAGCGACCCGTACGGCCGGATCTTCGATGAGCTCCCACCTCTTTATCCATTCTCTAATTTGATCACGGTCGATTGTGTTGGAATCACAGCGGTAAGATCTTCCTTCTTCTTGATCTTTGTTTTCTGATTCCTCCTCGTTTTTGAGTTATCGTGGGTTGAGTGTTTTGTGCGTTTTCTCAGATCTACGACATTCTAAGGGTAATCTTTCGCCGTTGTTCAAGTATAATGATCTCATAGGATCAAGGTAGGTGGTTTGTTCCTTTCTGTTGAAAGTCGATGAGTATTTTGTGCAAATTCCAAAAATTCCCTTGGGTGGGGAATTGTGGGTTTTCTGTTTTGCCCCTGCTGTTTTCCTGATTTGCTTGATTGCTGTAGTAGAGGTTGATGTTTTTGAATAGAGTAATTTATTTTGTGCTCAGGTTTTTTTCCATGCTTGTTGTACTATATAGAGTTTTCCAATTTCCATGACTAGTTGTAGGATAGTGGAACTATTGCTTTGTATTACCGTTGAGCCTTAGAATGGTAGCCAAGTTGTTCTTGAGGTTTACTTGGACGTTGCACGCGTTCTGAGCATATTTCTTTCACACAGGACTGTGAGTACCTAGTGTAGCATACCATAGGGAGAATTGACATAAGGGATTCTCCAAAGTGTCTTTTAATACGATGTGATACCATAGGGGGAATTGACGATGAGTGCTTCCTCAGAGAGTCTTTAGTTCCTCGACGCATGCCATAGGGGGAATGAGACGTTGAGTGCTTCCCCAGAGATACTTTAGCACGATATGAGACTATAGGGGGAATTGACGGTGAGTGCTTCCTCAGAGAGTCTATTCATAGCTGAACCAGAGGGGGTGAGACTGTGTGTGCCTCCTAGAGGGTTGTTGGTACTTGTAGGTTGAAGCATAGGGGTTAGGATATGAGAGCTACCTAGAGGGTTACTTGTTTTCTTCTTGTTACTAGTTGTTTACTTGTGTACTTTATATGCTAGAACTGTGGACTGTGACTGCTGTGTATTTTCCTGTTTACTGGTTCTGTACTTTACTTTCCATGTATTCATTGACTGTTAGGAACAGATATTTGGGTGGTTGCCTACTGGGACTTTGTCACACACCCTGTTTGGACTATGCTTTTGGGCCCAAGCAGACTATGTTGTTGGAGGTATAGATAAGGGCAAGTGACCTTCTACTTCAGGTTCTTGATTGCACGGGAGCTGGGGAGCATGGGACCGAGCCAAGGCTTGCGATGCTGAGGATTTGCTCATCTGTTTTCATTTTCTGTTACTTTAGTACTTGTGTTTAGTTGTATTTCAGCACATTGTTTTGTTTTCTGATTTCCTTAGATACTTGTACTTACTGCATCATTATCATCATTGCTATACATTCATTTCTTCCACTGTCTGGTTTCAGTTGTTGTGTATTGTTTACTGATTCTGCTATTTATTGTTGTTTTCCTTACCTTGTATACCTTACCGAATGAAGGCATAGTTTCCCCAATAACTTATCAAGTCCCTCACTCCTATTCGGCATCCTCTGGCATTTGGGGAAATGCGCTTGAGGTCATGTGGTGAACTGGGTATGGGTCACCAGTGGAGGGGATTCGGATTCGGGTCGTTACAATTTCAATTTTTATAATTCTTCTTATTATAACTAATATTTTATCATACCATCATAGAATAATAAAATTGGTATCATTATTATACTAAAATTTTATTATATTTATGTAAAAATCATTATCAATGTTCTTCTCTTCTCCTTAGAAAAATTAAAATGTCGCTTATACATACATGCGGACTACCGTATCCATAAACAACATATTTCATTTATTATCACTACCTTAAATAGATGGTTATAAATGTGTATTTAATGAATTAATATTATATTTATTACATCATTAATTATGTTAAAAGATAAATCAATTTTTATCTTTCTTATGTTCTATGTAAAACAAAAGCATCATAAATGTGTACTTGCAGACTACCGCCTCCATGGAATGATATATTTTTATTTTCATCACCACGCAACTTAGATGATTCTAATAATTTATATAATGAATTAAAATTATGTTTCTGGCATGATTAAGTTTATGTAAAATTTATATTGATATTTAACTTGTTATTTGTGTTTATAAAAAATTGTTAAAACAAGCACGTCACCAATTCTGTCTTCATGGATCATGACTAAAACATTGTTAGAATAAAATTATAACTATATAAATAATTATAAAAAATATATTACATTATCTTGGATAATATAATAATGATTATATTTTTATCAAATAATAATGTTCGACGTCTCCATTATAGAACATGTGTGGAATTATCAAAAAATACCAGTATCTGATGATGAAAATAAACGATAACTAGAAACTAATTGTATAAATAATTATTATAAGTAAAGTGTATTAAATTTTATAGATATTAATTAAGTTATGAAATGATTTATTAAAATATTTATGTTTATTATATATGAGGTTAAATTACATTTATAGAAGTATAGTGTTAAGGTGAGGTTTTCTCATCTAATTTTTATTTCTTTGAGACATATGTCATATTTACCACTAATTTTATATTTTATGGTGTTTATATCCCTATGGATTTTTTTATCATAATTTCATGAAATTCAAGGTATTTAAAAATAAATCTCAATTTTTATCATTCATGATCTTTCAATTCAGGAGATACTAATATTGTAATAGATTTTGTTAACTCAAATCTCTTTTCTTTGAGTTACAATTATTCACCTTGAACTTATTTATAATATCTTTAGAGTATTAAACCATGATGTTTTATTATATGATACATTATATTTCTCTCTAGAGAAATTGAAATTTTTAATTCCAAGACTTCTCCTAGATTAATTCTTTTCTCATAAAATTATAATGTTGTTATGAATAATTCTCATCTTTTTAATGATTATTTTTACTCTATATCCATATTCATTATTTATTATAATTATATACTTAATTATTTTGAATTATAAATGTTTATTATTTATTATGATATTCATATTTCTATTTAACCCTTTTTAAGATGAATTTTTACTGAACCTTTTTATGATGTGGGATTCAATAAAGGTATTGTTAAAAAAATGTTGAAAATGTTTTTTATTTACCAATTGTACATTTTATATTCCACTCTACATTTCCTTTAGATAAAATTTATGTGTTTTCAAAGATCCATTATTGGAATTTATTTCACATAACATTTTAAAAAATATTTATTTAAATTTCTCAAAAATGATATTTTTTAAAGTGCGTCATAATTTTTTATTTCAATAATAATGTTAAGAAATATTTTGTAAAGACTCTTTTTATGTTTTTATTCCATTTTAATATTTAACTTTAAAAGATTTATCTCATTTTAAGTTATTTTTTATGAATAAAATTCTTAATTCCATTATGATATATTATTTTAGGGTGATTAAATTTTGGTATCAGCTGATCTAAATCTTAAGTTCATTTTACGTGATTCCATTTGAAAATGTTATGAAACTCATTTTCTTTTCATAAGATTCTTATAATATTATCATTGATTAATCTCATGAGTAACACATATGTATGGATGATTATGATGTGATATTTTTTGTTCTATATCACCATATAATGCATTAGTTAAGGTTTTATGTATCATAAGATAAGGATAATGCATGTACATTATTATTATTTTCACAACATGATGTGTGTACATTTTGTTATCTTCACAACACTGGGCATGGGAATTATTTTTATTTTCAAAACATGATACTTTTACATTATTTTTATGTTCAAAACATGAGGAGTGGGCATTATGGTTATGTTCATAACATGATTTATGTACATTATTTTTATATTTACAACATGAGGTGTAGAAATTATTGATATGTTCACAACATGATATGTGGGAATTATTGTTATGTTCACAACATTATACATGTACTTAGATAAACATAACACTTAATATAATATTATTATTTCATATACTTATTCTTATGCCACATTTCTTTGTTATATGTTTATGTTATGAACCATAGATCATGTTTATTATCTCATGTTTCTTCACTCTTATGTCATCGAATATGTTTGATCACTTGTGATTACATGTACATCTATTATGCCTCGTGAAAAACTCTTATTGTTTCTTTTTTTATCAGATATTTCTATCTTGTTCATATATTCTCATATGATTATGATTTAACCCTTTATGAATCATTGATACATTTTTCTTGTACGGAGGATTTGAGCTCTCACCTTTCTTATATTTTCTATTCCCCAGACTGTGAAGATTCTTATAACATAATAGAAGTATAAAAGGGAATATAGTGTGGAGAAATTATGAATAAATGTTAAAAATAATATTTTTATACAGTTAATCTCAAAATAAACTCAACCTTTTAGTTTTGGGATTGTGGGATTATTGTGTGGTTTAATGTTTAAATTATTGAAATATATGCAAGTTTAGATTGGGTCATCTCACTTGGTATCAAAATTAGTTGTAAAGAATATGTTTTTAGCACCAAGCCTATGATTTTGGGTCTGGGGAACCTCATATCCACCCCCCCCCCCCATGTTATGTATCATACTCCGAGACACTCTTCCACTAGCTGAGTAGGTATGGTCGATCTTGAGAATTACCTTAAAACCTGAGGATCGATGATGCTTATTTTATTACGCTTCTATAGTTATTTATATATTTTTTTATTATATCTAATGTGCATTAACTAAACTTATTTGTTATGTTATAGATCCAATTTATGGTTCCCAAATGAGTTATACGCACACCCTTCTTGGACATCCATGGCACATTGGTACCCGAACAGGATTCACTATTCACATGTTTAGGTAGGTCAGAGCTCCATGATTAGATATTTCTGTGGGATATCTTATATGGGGTTGGAATATGGATGATATAAGGTTTGGGGATGTTAGTATAACCTCTTATACATTTTATTTCTATTTTCATATATATATGTGATCAGACTAATGGGAGATTAGTTTTTTAATCTTATGAGACCATGTGTCTGTATGCTACATTACATTGGTTATAACATTCTTCTATTTTATTATTATGAATACTCTGATTATTCATGGTTATTATAGATGATGTTTTTTTATTTCCACTATTGTTAACTCTAATTTGTGGTTATATTCTCCTTAATTTAGCTTCATAGAACCTCGATGCTAGTCAGAAACATATGGCACATGGGGAGGCATTCCTGAGGTTAGGTGGTGATCATTGGTCCTGACACTGGGATTGGTTTGAGGTGGAAGGGAATTATAATGTGGTATCAAATACTTTTTTTGTCTTACTATTTGGGTAGATAGTAAAACGTTATGTATAAATTTTTCAAATCTTGTGATTAACCTTGGAAAGGTGCTTAGAGAATACCTTTTCTGGTTGGAATTCATAGTTACCAAGGATATAGAATTATTATTCTTGGTTTTCACTATTATAGTTGATATATTTATTTAATATGATGTGTGTATTTGATATCTTTATTGTGGTTTTTAATACTGTACCATAGTGGTGAGAGGCTTCTATACATGCATAACATTTGGTATGTAATATTCACATGAAATTCACATGCATGTGTGTGATTGATATCACTGATGATGAGGGTTTAATTGTTTAAATTTTCACCAACTTATACATTTTTTACCCATAAAAATTGTTGGTGTAATTATACTTATCTAAACCATGATGTATTTTATTCTATTCATTGGTCATGTGTATCTTATAGTGAGATGTTATCTTAACAATGGCTCTATAGTCCCTCTATGTAGGGGATGTATAATAACCCTTGGTATGAGGGTATAGAAATTGGATTCATTGATAATAAACACCTAATGGGTAATTATGATAATTTTTATATATAAAAAAATAGGTTTAGTTACTTAAATTGTAAGAAAAAACATATATGTTGTTTTCCCATATAGCTTCTTGGTGGAATTCTATATAACCAAATTGCCAAGTTAGGGTATACTCTATATGAATTGTCAAGGGATGATATTTCTATTCACATATATAGATGATATTTTGGTCCTTTGGGGAGTAGTCTCATATATGTATATCTTATGAGGATTAGTCCCCAGAGTGGGTTATGGATTTAACATGAGATGCCTAATATGTGTGAGTGTGTGTGTGCTCAAGATGGGTGTTTTTTCATGTGAGTTTCTGTCTGATATTTGAGATAGGAGCATAGATGTTTCTTTTTGAGTTATATCTTATGTGAGATATGGTTTATGTGTTAGGTTGGATAGCATACTACCCTTGAGATATTTCTTAATATGTTGGTGAGCTAAGTGTTATGACTAATAGATAGGGAATTTTCTCTACTTCTTTGAGGTGAGTTGTGATATATGAGGGTAACTTAATAGAGGGGTTGGCCTAGGATTTTGGGTGACCTTAGAGATGGGAGGAAAGGATATATTCCTTGTATTGAAAATTTATACATGATAGGTGATGTCAGATATATGTTTTTGGATTGGAGATGCCCTGATATTTGTTATGTAAATCACTTAGAGTGCTTTTGGAATCAAGGTGTGGTTTTGGAGGGATGGGTCAGTGATGTAATAACCCCATCTCTAGTAACCCAAAGCTCATCCCTACTTTTTTACATTGGAATAGATAAAAGGGGTCAAATAATAAAGTACCAATAAGTTTAGTAGTTTTGGAGAACTAGATACATACATGATACCCATTTTACATTGGGGATAGAAAATAAAACATAATAAATAATAAAATAAAATTAATTGTATCCTCGAAAAATCATTTTAAGATTTCTTCTTCATATACTAGGGAAAGGAAAGGAAATAAGAGTGATCTCAAATGATCGATAAGGGTTATAAATAGTATAACCTATCATGGATCAATAAATAATAATCAATATGGAAAGGTAAATAACTAAACACACATTCCATTTAATTAATAACTTGGATCTTATAATTCGATAAGAAATAATTAATATGGAAAGGTAAATAACTGAACACACATTCTATCTAAATAACTTGAATATCATGAATAGATAAGGAATAATCAATGTGGTAAGTTAAATAACTTAATAGACATTCCATTTAGTCAATAATATGATAATTAATATATCCATATATAATATCATTATGAAAAATCTCATGGATAATAATAATAAATGAATTATCAATGAATGAAATGATTAATTATTGAAAATAATGATCTTAGGAATCATGATACATATATCATCAATACCTTTCTCAATAAATTTTAAAACTATAGGTAGAAACCCATTAAAGTTGTCCAACTAATTTTTCTCATGATACCTATCGATGCATCGTGGGTATATATAATTCCAGGCCCCATCCATCACTTAATATCTAAATAATTCCTCATACATCAAATAAAATATTTAATTCGTGAATAATATGTATTATAAATAAATATCCTCATTGAGTAAAGAACACAGATTTATAAATATTTCCCTAGTTAATCAAATAACCTTCAAAGTAAACAACATATGTAAGAATGGTATATGATTTAGATAATATTAATATCCATGATACAAAGAATATGGATAAAATAAAATTGAAAAATTAAACATCATAAATAAATAGGTATTCATGTTAAATAAATAAATGGGTTATTATATACACTACATGAAATTTAATTGGTTCATATTAACAAATATGTCTCAATGAAATGGAAATTGAGACAAAATCCCTTACAATGATCATAACATTGAAGTGAGAATTAATCAATGAATATATTATCTGTATAAAGTATAAATAAATATAGAATAATTTTAAATACAACATAAGATAATAAAAATTCATTATACACATAATCTTATAATATCAAAGGTAAATGAATATGTAATATAACCCCATGAAAAGAAATTGAGTTATGAAATTATTTACCACTTGGTAACTTTCATGTCAAATCACCTAAGATGAAATAATTCAAATTAAAACTTAAAATGTAATGAATTATTAAGGATTCATGATATTACATATAAAATGGTAATTATATATACTATATAAAATAAATTAGGTTCACACCAATAGAATATGCCTTAATGAATATAAATTGAGATGAAGTCCTTTACCTCATGCTTTCCTTTATTTGAATGTGATTTAACCTACTATATAATGGTTTTAATCATGTTATTAATTTATAAAAAACTATATTAATAATTATAATATCATATATGATCCTATTTTTACATTTTACCACTTTTTTTAATAATATTTCATTATATTCATTGTTTCAGGTGTTAATTTCCTTGTTTTCTCGTGCGCATTTTGTCATGAAATTTCTGCTTATTATGTATAGGATATATATATATATATATATATATTATAAATAATTATATTAATGTTATAAATATCATATTTACTCATTAGAAACATTTTTATAACCATTTTTTTAATCTTTACATGAAAAATGAATCACATCGCTTTGTGGAGACAGTAGGTCGTAAGTATTCATGAGCGACAATATCATTCCATTAATGAGTGAAGGGGTAAGGAATTGGGTAATATATTAATTTTCCATAATAAATATAATTTCATATATATCACATATATTCATTAATTTTACCCTTATTACATTTCATGTAAATCATAAGTGAAAAATGAATAACATCGCTTCGTGAGGCGGTAGTCTATCGTACACATGAGTGATGTTATAGTATTTTAGAAAGAATGAAAGGTAAAAAGGTATATTTAATATTAAAATTATATAAGTATTATAATATCATAAATATAATATAAATGTTTTAAATCCATCATTATATCCATCCTTAAAAGGTGGTGATGTAAAACAAATTAAATCGATTCGTGGGGTGGTAGTCCATCGTACACACGATCGGCAGTTTTGTTTCCCATTTGATGGAATATGAGATGTATGTAGGACATGACATTAGAATAATAAAATATCAGTATATTTTATATACTATTTATATTATAATATATTTATTTTATAATATTTTAAGGAGTTTGAAGAATAAATAAAATAAAAAAACTCATTTAGAAACATTACCTCTTCTTTGGTAACCTCCTTAGGTTTATAGAAAAAGACTTCCTAGGATGGATTTTTTATAAAAACAATGATTAAAGTATGAGGTTAGGTAATTTGGTAAGTTATTTTGGTATTTATTTTCTAAAACAAGTGTATTTGTAAGCATGAATAGGGGATCAGAGGGGGTGGACTTTTATAAGTGGGGGAGAGGACACCATATGGAATGTTTTAAAAGAAACAATTACATCTGCATTTTTATCATGCCGAAAGCCTCCAAAATGGGTAAATATTGACCCTTAAAGTTTATAGGGTCTAAATATGTCTGTAAAATTGGTATTTTAATAGTTATTAAGTCATTTTAACTCATATCTTCTTAGTTTAACCCCCCGGTAAATTAGTTTTAATATTAACCGCGGTAATTAAATTTTACTACTTTTACTATTCATAATGATAAAATTTTAAGTGGAAATTTTTACATAATATAAATTATTATGATTATAAATATGGAACCCATTTTTATAAATTCAATTTACAGGAGTGTAATAATCTAATTTGAAATTATACCAGCAGATGCGACGAAGAAACGGGTTTCCAAAGAGAAAATTCTCATAAGTATGGAAAGTTTTTATATTGAAATTAAACATAAAATAGAAATAAATTACCTAAATTAGTTAAATTTTAATATAATTAGTCTAATTTAACTTTAAAAAAAATTTAATTTTAATTTAACTTTGTAAATAATTTAAACGAAAAGGCAGTTTTCAATAAAAATCACTATTTTTCACTATTCATCGAAAAATAAAACTTTTCATAAAAATATAAAAAATTCATTTTAAACTAATTTATATATAATGATTTCAAAAATTAAGTTGATTTTTTTAAATATATTTTCTAGAAGTTTAAAAAATTAATTTTATCATAAGTGAGCAAGAAGCTATGAAACCATTTTCTATGAAAAAAAAACATTTCTTTTACATTCAAATGATTATTATTTTTATTTATAATTAATATATAAGAAATTAATGTGTATAAAATATATATATTTTGTAATTTATATATTTATATTCATGCCCTTAAATTTAATGGCTAGTTTATGGTGGTTATATTTAAATAATATTTTAATAAAGTATTGTGTTTTGTTTAAACCTGGTGTTGTGTGCATTGAAAGATATTTAAGGGATTGAATTTATTTAAATAAAAAAATTATAAAGTCTTGGATTGTTTAATTCTTTCATCCTCTTCCTTGAAATTTCATGGATATTACCTTCTAAACAGATGAGGTTAATTCTTCTTCATAACATTCTCTAGTTCCCACATTGCTTCCTCTATTTGATGATTTCTCTAAAGTACCTTCACTAGTTGAGTTGTATGATTCCTCAATACTTTATATATTATATAAATAATCTGTATGGTTTCTTCATATTAAGATATATTATATTCCAATTCTATTTCTCCATAGGTGAGCGCATGTGTTGGTTCAACATGTGCTTCCTTAATAGTGATATATGGAACACATCATGTACTTTTGAGATATATAGTGCAATTTCAAAATGATAATCCATAGCTCTAATAATTTACAAATTTTCAAAGGGTAATATGTAACTAGGGCTCAACTTTCCCTTCTTTTTTAACATCATAACACCCATCCACAAAAAAATTAAGAAAACATGATCTCCCGCTTGAAATATCAAATCATTCCTTCAATTATTGGCATAACTCTTTTACCTAATTTAATATGATTTAAAGTGATCCTGAATGGTATTTAACTTTATTGTTTTCTCTTTAACCATTTTTCATCCTATAAGTTTATGTTCACCAACTTCCTCCCAATAAGTTGGATTACTACATCTCTTTACATATAAAGCTTCATATGAATCCATTTTAATACTTGAATGGAAACTATTTTTATAGGTAAATTATAAAAATGGAAAATATTAATCCCACCTACCTTGAAAATCAAGTTAGAATGACATCATCATGTCATCCATTTTTTTAATAGTCCTTTCAGACTACCCCTTAGTTTGAGGATGGTGGGTGGTTCTTAAATAAAGATCAGTATCAAGATCCTTTTGAATACACTTCCATAATTTTAATGTAAAATAGGGATCATGATCAGACACGATCAAAAGAGATGTGCCATAAATTCTTACAACTTAATTAATATAAATCCTTATGAGGTTCTCAAGAGGTAAATCTTCTCTTATAGTGAGGAAATGTGAATATTTGTTTAGGTGGTCGACAATAACACATATTATATCATTCCTTCTAGGAGTATTTGGTAGTCCAATAACAAATATTATAGTAATTTCATCATATTTTTACATAGTAATAGGAAGAGATTGCATGACTCCTCTTGGATGTTGTCTCTTTTCCTTGAACTGTTGAAAAACCAAGCATCTTAATACATGGTCAGCAATTTTCCACTTCATGTTATCCCACCAAAAATGTTCCCTCAAATCCATATACATCTTAGTTATACTAGGGTGTATAGAAAAATTATATCCATGAACATCATCCAATAATTCCCTTTTTAGATCAGGTATAGATAGAGCACATGTTCTCTTTTCAAATTTTAGGATTCAATCATCATAAACAAATTATGACAACTTCCAATCATTTATAACTTTAATTTCCTTCTAAAAAATATAATCATCATATTGAAAAAAAAATTATATTTCCCAATAAAGATGGTTTTTCAATAATTTGACAAATTAGTGATGTCTCTCATTCCTTAATAATTCCCATGTCCTTATTTACTAGATCCATGAACATAGGATCCCTCTCAGTCCTTTTTTGGGTCATAACACAATGATATTTCTTACTCAATTCATATTATACCTTATTTTATTTCCTTGGGAGGTAGTGTATTGAGAAATCATAATCCTTGAGTAGCTCAATCCATCGACTTTTCCTTATGATGTGCTCTTTATTTGAAAATATTTATTTTAGGATTTTATGGTCTATGTATATCTCACATCTATCACCATACAGATAATGTATCCATATCTTCAAAGTAAATATTATATTTTCCAACTCAATATTATGATTTGGATAATTCTATTTGTGAGTCTTCAACTACCTTTATGCATATGTAATAAATTTATCATTTTTCATAAGGACACAACCTGATCCTTTATTCGATGCATCACAATATATAAAAAACCCATAATTTCCTGATGGTAAAATAAAAGTCAAAGCATTGACCAATATCCTCTTTAATTCATCAAAAAAATATTCACATTCCATTTTTCAAACTAACTTAACCCCTTTACATATAATCTTGGTTAACGTTTTATCCAATTGAAAAAAAAAATTAAATGAATCACCAATATTAACCAGCCAAACCAATGAAACTACATACCTAATTTATGTTCATTGTTGAATTTCATTACATTATTTCCTTTGTCTTTGCGAGATAAACTAAGATTCCATCCTTATAGAAAATATAGACAATAAAAGAAACTTCTTGAATCCAGAAATCACACTTACTTAATTTCCCATGTAACTCATTTCCTATAACAATCTCAAGAATGATCCTAAATTTATTCTCATGGTCCTTATATATTTTAGAATACACCAATATATCATCAATTAATACCAAAAAAATAATCAAGATAGTCCTTGAAAACTTTTTTCATTAGATATATAAAAACAAAGGGTGACTTAGTCAATTCAAATAGAATTACTGTAAACTCTAAATCTGCATACCTCATTTAGAAAGATTTATTCAAAGTGTCTTACTTATTTACCCACAATTAATGAAACCCATATTAAAGGTAAATATTTTAAAAATATTGATATCTATGAAGTTGATTGAATAAGTCATCAATGCGAGGTAGAGGATACTTGTTATTTATCATAATGTCATTGATTTCTCTATAATCAATACACATCCTCACGGATCTATATTTCTTATTAATGAAGAGAACATGGGATCTCCAAGTTGAAACACTAGAGAGTATAAATCCCTTATCACACAACTCCACTAGTTTTTTCTTTATCTCCACTAACACCACAATGTATATTCTATAGGGGGTATTTGATATTGTTCTTGCATCAGGAAATAAATCGATGGAAAAATTAAATTCACACTCTAGTGGATGTATAGGTAATTTCTCAAGAAATACATCAATTTATTCTTGTAAAATAAGTACATCCTCAATTTTAATATCACTTTCATAATTCATAGTTTTTTTTCTCTTATTCCTCAAGAATATCATCCATAAGAGATATTAGGTATGGATCTAAACATGATGCAAATGATGAAGTCTCTAGTCTAAATATAATTAATTATATATCTTCATAATGAATCATAATTTTCTTCTTCTTTCAATAAATTTTTTCACCATATTTTGAAAGTTATCTCATACTAAGGATTATATAAAAGGAAACCATTGGAATGATAATAATTTCATAAAATAAATAATTTTTATGTGTCATAATGGGGACTACCTAACACATTATTGTTACAATGAGACTTCCACTGGGATTCTTGACTGAAAACTCTCTTTTTAAAGTAAAAGGGAAACATATAATTTTCTTAGAAAATTAGGTAGATATAAAATAGTGAAATAATCTAGGATCAAATAAAGAATTATTTAAATTTTAATATAGGATTAAATTACCATAAACCACATCATTGGGTACTTCCACCTCAGCTATAGTGATCACATAAGCTTGTACTTATCCTCTTGTCCTATTCTTTCATGGATTCCCTTGATTCTTGGGGAATTAATTTTCATATTTCCCCATATCCTTATATTTAAAACACTAAATATCAGTTTTTTATTTCTTCCATTTTCATTATTTATCCCATATTCCCTTAAATTAGCACTTATTACATTTTCCTAACCCCTTCAAGCATTTCCTGAGATGATTTTGTCCACAATTTTTACAAGGTGGAAATTATTGTGTTATTTTTTTCTTTTTTGATGAATTCCATTTTTCATGGTGTTTAGATGAACTCTTATTCTCTTTATTTCCATTGAATATATAAGATCTAGATAATTAATTCTCCATTTTTATGGAACTTAAAATTGTTTGATCATATGATGAAAAGTTTTGAGAGATCAGCACCCTTAGGATACTTTGCTTAATCCCTTCAAATAAATGGTCAATATTGCACTCTGTTTTTCATTAGTAATCCATAGCATACCTTGATAACCTTTTAAATTTAGCCTTATACTTAGAAACACTTTATTTTTCCTTTTTATTTAATTTTAATAACTTTATATTCATTTTAGTTTTTTTCTCACGAGGGAAATATTTTTTGAAGAATGTCTTCTGAAAATATTTTCATTCCATGAGTTCAATTTCATCTTCCTTCCAAGTATTCTATATCAATGACCATCATTGATCAGCATCACCTTTGAGACAATACACTACAAGTGTAACCTTTTCCTTTTCATCTAATCCCAAGGCTATAAATATCTTCTCTAGATACTTAATCCATTAATCAGCTACCATTGTATTAGTATCCCACAAAATGATGGGGGCTTCCAATGCATGAAGCAATAAAACATAGTAGAATCACATTTTAGAATAGGTTGATCTATTTTGGAAAGGTTATTTTTCATAACCTCATTAATTTATCCTAATATAGCCATAATTTTCTCAATTCAAATAACATTTGTTTTGGATTCCTCAATAGGGAAATCTCTACATTGTCTATGAGTATTGATACTCATATTACTTCCAAGATCTATTTATAAACAATGGAATATACTAAATTAACTCATAAAATTATTAATTTTAAATCATAATAAATAATTCCAAATTTTTTGTAACACTTAACATAAATTAAAAATTCATGCATTGTTAATCTCAGTATCATAAACATGGTTTCTTTAGGGATATATTTATTTTTAAATCCTTTATAATGTTTTATAAATAAAATTATAATTATCTTAATCATATACCCTATGAGTGTCAAATCAGGTGTGTAGTAAAGCCCATTTTCATGCACCAAGGGATGATTTGGTTAATACCAATATGCCCTTTTCAAATTTATTACCCCAGATATATCTATTCCAAAACCATGTCCAGTTTTAGTATCCATAAAGGGATGTATTTTTAAAGAAAAATCACATAATCTATTTCTTACCAAAAATTTAGGATGTTTTTCTATACTTATTATTAAATTTTATCATAGGGTTGTGTTCCATAATCTATGTTTTCCTTAATCTACTTCCTAAGTTTTCTACTACACTTCCTCTATTACCAACTATTACGACCCTAACTCTAGTAATCTAGATCATGTTCCTACTTTATTACATTGAAATAGATACAAGGGGATAAAATCCTAAAGGATCGATCAGTTTATCAATTTTGTGAAACCATATATATACATTATACCCATTTTACATTGGGAATGTAAAATAAAACATAATACATAAAAAATAAAATGAACTTCATCCTTGAAAAATAATTCAAATATTACTTCTTAATATCCTAGGGAATGTAAAAAAAATAAAGGTGATCTCAAATGCTCAATAATGGTTATATACGATTGAATCTATCATAAATCAATAAAGAATAATCAATATGGAAAGGTAAATAATTGAACACACATGTCATTTAATCAATAACTTGGCTATCATAATTAGATAAGACATAATCAACATGGAAAGGTAAATAAATAAACACACATGAAATTTAAATAACTTTAATACCATGAATATATAATGAATAATCAATATAAAAAGGTAAATAACTGAACACACATTCCATTGAATCGATAATTTAATAATGGAATGCATCCAAAGATAATATCATTGTAAAAATCTCATAGATAACTATAATAATTTAATTCTAAATGAATAAAATGATTAATTATTGGACTTCATGGTTTCAGGTATCATGATACCTCTACCTTATTGACTTTCACAATATTATTTAAAACTATAGGTAGAAACCCATTTAATTTGGCCAACTAATTTGTCTCGTCGTACTTTTCGATGCATCAGGGGCTATATAATTTCAGGCCCAAACCATCACTAAATGTCCAAAGCATTAACCATATATCAAATAATATATTTAATTTTTTAATAATATGAATTATCAAAAAACATCCTCATTTATTAAATATCATTGATTTATCAATATTTTCCCAGTTAATCAAATAACTTTCAATCAAAACACAGTATATAGAAATGGTACACGGTTTTAGAAATATTAATATTAATGATAAAAAGCATATGAATAAACTTTAATTTAAATATTAACTATCATGAATAAATATTTATTAATGTTAAATAAATCAATAGGGTATTATATACACCATGTGAAAGTAAATAGGTGAATATTAATAAATATGTCTCAATGAAATGGAAATTGAGACAAAAATCCCTTATAATGATCATAATGTAGAGTGAGAATTAATAGATGAATATATTATTCATATAAAATTTAAATCCAAATTTAAAAAGTGTAAATACAATATAATATAATCAAAATTATTTATATATATAATCTTAGGATATCAAAGGAAAATGAAGAAGTAGTATAACTCATTGAAAAGAAATTGAGATATGAAACTCTTTACCACGTGGTAACTTTCATTTCAAATACCCTTGGATTAAATAATTCAAATTAAAACTTAAAATTCCATGAATTATGAATGAATCATGATATTACATGTAAAAGGGGTAGTATATACAATATATAAAATAAATTAGGTGCATAGTAATAGAATATGCCTCAACAAAGGGAAGTTGAGACAAAGTCCCTTACCTCACGTATTCCTTTATTTGAATGTAATTTAAACTCTTGTATAATGGTTTTAAGAATTTTTTTAATTTATAAAAAAACATATTTATACTTATAGTATCATATTTGATCCTCTTATTACATTTTACCACCTATTTGTTAATAATATTTCACTATTTTCATATATTCGGGTGTTAATTTCCTTGTTTTATCATGTGTGTTTTTCATGAAAGTTTTTGTTATTTAGCATATCATATATATCCATATTATACAGAATCATATTAATGTTATAAATATCATATTTACTGATTGTATATATTTTTAATACTATTTTTGAAATTTATACATGGAAAATGAATCGCATCGCTTCGTGGAGATGGTAGGCTATACATACGCACGAGCGACGATGCCATTCCCTTAACAAGTGAAAGGGTAAAGAATTGGGTGATATATTAATTTTTAAAAAACAATATAATCTCACATATATCACATATATTCATTAATCTTATCCTTATTACATTCCATATCAATTGTGAGTGAAAAACGAATCATATCGCTTCGTGAGGTGGTAGTTCGTCGTACACATGAGAGATGTTGTCATATTTTAAACGGAATGTAACATAAAATGGTATATGTAATATTAAAATTATATAAGTATAATAATATCATAAATATAATATAAATTTATTAAATCTACTATTATATTCATCCTTGAAAGTTGGTAATGGAAAATTAATTAAATCGGTTTGTGAGGCGGTAGTCCATCGTACACACGATCGATGGTTTCGTTTCCCATTTGATGGAAGAGGAGATGGATGTAAGTCATGAAATTAAAATAATAAAATATAATTATATTTATATAATTTTTTTACTATAATATCATGATTGAATAAAATTTTAATGAGGTGAAATAAGAAATAAAAAAATGTTTGTTTAGGAATGTTACCTCTTCTTCAAAAAACTTTCTTAGGTTTGCACCAAAAAGCTTCCTAGGATATATTTATGACCAAAACAAGGGTTATAATATGAGTTGATAGAAGTATTAAAGTTATTTGGTTAGGTATTGGAAAAACCAAATGTATTTAGAAGTGTTAATAGGGGGAGGGGTGGCCTTTTATAAGTGGGGCGAGGATAGGCATGAAATTTTTGAAAAGTAACAATTATATTCACATTTTTATCATGTCACATGTAGCATCCCTCCCCATGATCCGCTTGTTGTTTCCCTAATATGATGGATAAAAAACCTCAAGTATACATCCCCATATGCCAGAGGCTGATGACTAGCAGCGAGGGCCTAGGGTGTGTCTATGGGGAGACTATTCCCCCATAGATCAGAGTGCGCACAGTAGAAAACAATATATAATAAATAGTGGAAGCATGAACTAAGTAAACAGGACCAGTAACTCTTCATTGAAAAATTGGTATTTACAGACAGATAGTAGTGGAATGATAATAATAAAACATACAAGATGAATAAACATCTAGAAAAATCTAAACTGAAATAGATACAAAATATGATGATTGTAATGTAATGTAACTATACAGAAATAGTTCAAGGGGGATAGGGGATATAGGAATATACCACATGATATCAAGATATAAAATGTTCAAAAAGATATCTAATACTAGATTCACAAGTATAGGATCAGTCCTATGCTCCCGTAATCCATTCTAGAAATGGTAATCATGCATCAGGAGATGGATGGTTCCATTTATCTATACCTATAATCATAAAGTCAACTTGGGTACCAAAGGCGGCCCAATCAGGGTGTGACATATAGTCAGTAGGCCACCACCAACAGTTTCAAGATCAATCTATCTCATGCAATATAAAATTAATAGTGTTCCATTAATAATAAATTCAAGATAAAATTAAATAAATAAGTACATAGGACTAGGTTCCACTTGGGACACCCGTCTAAATTTACCTAATTCAGATGAATCTGGGTGTGCCTAAGCTAATAAGTCTTGTACAAGTAAAGTGAGCATAAGAAAGTATAAGAATATGGACTGTCCCCAAGCTTATGATTTGACTTGGAGAAAATTTCCTGAATTCTCAATTTATAAGTGTAATTTCTTATTTAAAACATTCCTTGAACTTAGGAAGATGCACCTTGATCCCATCCAAGGCAGTCTGAATGGGACCCCAAGTATTTTTCTAGGTACTCTATATATGAACAGTTCTATAGGATTCCATCTGAGGTGACCCATGAATGAAATCCCAAGTGTCACTCTAGGCATGGTGTGATAACATCGAGAACTAACCTCTGAGTCGGCCCATAGTATCACACATAGGGTGTTGAGTCTCTCCCGTGGTATGGAAACCATCTCACCACTGAGCCTGTCCACAAGGTCTCCCCTAGAGAACCAGTTTCACTCATCTGGTGATAAAAGTAAATGTTGGGAAATACCATCCTAGAAATATCTAGTTTCACCCCCATGACATGATTACAATTCATTAACAATTCTAACAAAAAGTCATGGAGATCCCATCTAAGGTGGTCCTTAAGTAAGAAACCCTTATATAGACCTTGTCTTAAGGTGTAGACATGTTTTGGCTTCTAATTTCATGAAGTTTAACAAGAAAAAAATTCTTAACATGATTATCAAATTGGACAAGGTGTTTAATTAAGAAAATAATTTTGGGCATAAGGTGCAGGGGGTAACTAAAGGATAATCATTAAATTAAACTTAATTAATCAAATCAAGGCATTAATTATAAGGAAACACCCCTCAAGGGGTGTTTATCTAATTTAAACAAAGTTAAAAAAATGACTCTAAGGTATAACACACTCATTAGGGTTGTTTAAGTCAATGTGATCAACCTAGGTGGTGATTTTCCATTAGCTAGATTCATAATGGGCATGGAAAACGTCTCAATTGAATTTATTTAGAAAATTAGAGGCATTTCTCAAAGGTTATGTTGCATGGAACAACAGCGCATATTATAAAAGTAAAAAAACAAAGGGAAATAAACTATACTACCAAAATTAGGTTCTTAGTGGTTCCCTCATCCAGTGTTGGCCTTTTAATCGAGATAGAATGACATTTATTGTAGAAATAATCGAATTCCCTAAAAATAAAGCAAGAGGGTTCACACCTAAATAGCGCAACAGATGGGAAAACTAATGAATAATGAAATGAAGATAATTTTAGATTTTACCTCAATATTTCTGATATATCCAATGGTGAAATATTTTGAGCTCGTATAAAGGAGCTACCACAAAACCTATGAGAAGTGAGAGGAGAGTTCATGGTAGGATAAAGGAGGGGTTCATCCACTAGAAGGGAAATAGAAAGAAGGAAGGTAAATACCATAATTTATTTAAGAAAAAGGATGGAATTTCACCCACACAGATAGGGGCACATGATTTGGCCACATGGTTAGCCAAACCATACACCAATCATGTTCCATGACACTTCCCAACAAGGACCCTCGCACGGGCTAGGTGCATGGTTTGGTTAACTGTGCGCAACCTATGAAAAATACTGCTGTAACTTTTCTAAGACAAGTTTTGTAGGTGTAAAAACCTCTGTGAATGGTTTTAGAGAAACCATGTGGAGTCATACTCCCTATTTTCTCAAACCGTACGGTTAGAGAAACTATGTGGGTTAGGCTTCATGGTTTCTCCTAACTGTGCGGCCCAGTATGCCATTCAAATTTCTAGGGCTCTGGGATCTGAACAAGACTCAGACACCCTTAGATCATTCTTTCCTACATTAGGAAACATTATTAGGGACAAAACAAAGAATATAAACCAAAAACAAATGGTATGCACCTTTGAGAAAATATGGAGGATTACAACCTCCCCTCTTCAAGACAACTCATCCCTGAGTTTCCCTTTCAAGGGTGGTAAAACATCATCAAAGAATATTTTTGACCACTACACATGTACATTGGCCTCCCACTCCTAGGTATCATCCTATACACATCCATGTTTCCATAGCACCCAGACCATATGAATTGAGCTTCTTTGGATATTCTTCATGCTCTAATCAATGATATGTATCAGATGCTCCTCGAATAATGAATTTACCTCTATCTCAATATCCTCAGGGTCAAAAGAATGGGATGGGTCGTCATGATATCATCTAAGATGGGATATGTGGAAGCTGTTTTGAATTAAATAATACCTATAAGGTAACTATAACTGATATTCTACTAGCCTGACTCTCTCCACTATCTCTAAAGGCACGACATATCGAGGCAATAACTTTTCCTATCTCTAGACTCATTTGTGACCCAATAGGGGAGAAACCTATAGGAAGACCTGATATCCTAGATCAAACTCCGTATGTTTATAATAATGATCAATATAATAATACTACCTGAAATTATTTGTATCCATACATTTCTGAATCATATTTACTTACTATAAAGTCTTCTAAATAAGACGAGAACCCATTATCATTACCTCAATTACCTATAACCATCATAAAGGTGAATAGAACTACCTACTTTGAAGGGCCTCATATAGAGCCATATGAATTTTTTTCTAAAATACATTTTTGTAAGAAAAATCAACAAGAGGGATATACTTTTCCCATAAAACTTTGAAATTAAGGATACATGCTCGAAGCATATCCACTAACACATGTATCATCTGATCAGATTTCTCATCAATCTAAAGATGATATGTTGTGCTCAAGAGAATCTATGAACTCAGTACCTTCTACAAACCTTTCTAGATTCATGAGGTAAACCAGGCATCTCAGTTTGATACAGTAGAATGGGTAACACCATAGAGATGCACAATATTCTAAATATAAATCCTTCTAAGCTTATCAACTGTAAAGGTATCACGGATTTATAGGAAGTGTGAAACCTTGGTCAACCGATTGAAGATCTCCCATACTGAATTTCTACCTCAAGGGGATATCAACAATCCTATCATGAAATCCATAATTATGGAATTCTATTTACACTCAGGAATGTATGGAGGATATAGAAGCCTCGCAGGTCATTGGTGCTCATCCTTAACCTATTTACAGGTGGAGAACCTAGTGATGAATCTTGAAATATAACTCTTCATACCTGGACACCAATACTAATGATGAATGTCTTAGTACATCTTGGAAATACCTGGGTGAACTGACTAAAAAGAGGCATGATGTTCGCTCTTCATCTCTTCCCATATATCAGAAGGCACCCACACGCATCCATGGAAGAGCAAGATCTCATTCTCGCTAACAACCTAACCAGGAGGTGGGTTCTCACCAGTGACGGTTTCCCTCAAGATGAGGCCCTTGAAATTAGATATCTTCCTTGTGTGGACCTACTTCATATGGGATTATGTCACTACTAGAGCTGATAAAAATGGTTTCCCATGCTTCTCCTGAACCTCTAGGTTTATATCTTGAAATAGATCCATCAAATCTCACTCACTACAAGCCTATTGGATGACCTATTTTTGAGTATTCTAGCTCAATTCATTGGCTATGGTGTTACCTTTATCAGGTGTATAATAAATATCAAAGTAAAAATATTGAAGGTACTTAACCCACCTGCACTGTCTGAGATTCAAATATCATTATATGGAGATATATTTGATATATTTATGGCCCGTGTAGACAAACCACTCATACAATAAATAGTGACTCCAACAACATAAGTCATAAATGATGTATACTATCTTGAGGTTGTGCATAGGGTAATTCCAATCATGTATTCTCAACTAGTGGGACCCTTATGCTACAACTCGATCACCCTACATTAGTACTACTGTAAGAACCTGAATCTTTGTTTCAGGTATGTTTTCCTTTTTCTGGAGTTTTTAAGAAAAATGAACTTTTTGGAAATTTTGGAAGTACACGCCGTGTACTTTCTGAGTACACGCCATGTACTCTTCTCCGGCTTGAATCTGTGTGTTGGCCGTGCCCGGGCCACACACACGGTGTGTAGGGGTGACGAGGAGGCCGATTTTAGTAGACTACGAAAAGGACCCAGTACACGTCGTGTACTCTAAAAGTACATGCTATGTACTTTCTTTTTTTCACTAAATGAACTTGGGTCGCGCCTGACGCATAGAAACACCTCCTTCTAGGTTCTGTCCATCCAACAGCGACCCGTACAGCCGGATCTTCGACGATCTTCCGCCTCTTCATCTGTTCTCCGATTTGATCACGGTCGATTGTGTTGGAATCGCAGTGGTAAGATCTTCCTTCTTCTTGATCTTTGTTTTTTGATTCCTCCTCATTTTCGAGTTATCATGGGTTGAGAGTTTTGTGCTTTTTCTCATATCTACAATGTTCTAAGGGGAATCTTTCATCACTGTTCAAGTATAATGATCTCCTAGGATCAAGGTTGGTGGTTTGTGCCTTTTTGTTGAAAGTTGATGAGTATTTTGTGCAAATTCCATAAATTACCTTGGGTAGGGAATTGTGGGTTTCTAGTTTTTCCCCTACTGTTTTCCTGCTTGGCTTGATTTTTGTAGTAGAGGTTGATGTTTGTGAATTGAGTAATTTATTTTGTGCTCAGGTTGCTTTTCCATGCTTATTGTACTGTATAGCGTTTTCCAGTTTCCATGCTTAGTTGTAGGATAGTGGAACTGTTTCTTTGTATTACCGTTGAGCCTTAGAATGGTAGCCAAGTAGTTATTGAGGTTTACTTGGACGTTGCACATGTGCTGAGCATATTTCTTCCACACCGGACTTTGAGTACCTAGTGTAGCAGACCATAGGGAGAATTGACGTAAGGAGCTTCTCCAGAGTGTCTTTTAATACGATGCGAGACCACAGGGGGAATTGAAGATGATTGCTTCCACAGAGAGTCTTTAGTTCCTCAACATAGACCACAGGGAGAATGAGACATTGAGTGCTTCCCCAGAGAGCCTTTAGTACGATATGAGACTATAGGGGTAATTGACGGTGAGTGCTTCCTTAGAGAGTCTATTCATAGCTAAACCAGAGGGATGAGACTGTGTGTGTCTCCTAGAGGGTTGTTGGTACTTGTAGGTTTAACCATAGGGGTTAGGATGTGAGAGCTACCCAGAGGGTTACCTTTTTTCTTCTTGTTACTGGTTATTTACTTGTGTACTTTATATGCTAGAACTATGGACTGTGACTGCTGTGTATTTTCCTGTTTATTGTTTCTATACTTTACTTTCCATGTATTCATTGACTGTTGGGCACAGATATTTGGGTGGTTGCCTACTGGGACTTTGTCTCACACCCTCTTTCGGTCATGCTTTTGGGCCCAAGAAGACTATGTTGTTGCAGGTATAGATAAGGGCAAGCACCCTTCTACTTCAGGTTCTTGATTGCATGGGAGCTGGGGAGCATGGGACCGAGCCGAGGCTTGCGATGCTGAGGATTTTCTCATCTGTTTTCTTTTTCCGTTACTTTAGTACTTGTGTTCAGTTGTATTTCATCACATTGTTGTGTTTGCTGCTTTCCTTAGATACTTGTATTTTCTGCATCATTATCATCATTTCTATACATTCATTACTTCTGTTGTCTAGTTTCAGTTGTTGTGTATTGTTTACTGCTTCCGCCGTTTATTGTTGTTTTCCTTACCTTGTATACCTTACCGAATGAGGGAATAGTTTCCCAATAACTTACCAAGGCCCTCGCTGCTAGTCAGTAGCCTCTGGCATTTGGGGAAATGCGCTTTAGGTCATGTGGTGAACCGGGTACGGGGCACCAGTGGAGGGGCTCCGGATTCGGTTCATTACAAAGTGGTTTCAAAGGAGTTCTTTTCTCTTGTTTTACTATTTGGAGAATTTATCCAGGGATAGGATGGATTCGGTACTTGGTATTAAGCTGTTCTCGGGAGTAGCTAACCTATCTATAGGGAAAAGCCATACTACCTCGTTAATTGAAGCTTGCTGATTTTGAGATTTTATGGTTGATATGACTTCACCTAGAGTGATTTTCTTGACTTGTGCTATTATTGTTTTGATATTTCAGTTATATTTCTGTCGCAACCCGATGAGATGAGGGTATTCCATCTCATGCATCATATAGGCACTTGTAGAATCACATGTCATGCATTATTGTCGTGCCATCTAGGGTGAATTAGTGATTGCATGCTGTTGTGATAGACTTCATGTAGATTATGCATGTTGTAGTGATAGATGCTTGATATATTCTCTGTTGTTATGTTAGAAAACTGGTTGTGTTGTTCTTTGATTAAATGAACACCAAATTTTGATTCTTGAGGTGTTATGGGCCCTCATTAATCAGAAATTGGTGGATCATGATCCTGTTTTCTCTTTTATATGACTGTAGGAGATGCCAAGATTTGATTCACGGGGAGTATGGGCCCTCACGGATCGAAATTTGGCACCTCTTTGCCACGTTTTCAGTGTTTCTGGACTTCTGTGCAGTTTCTGGGCTACTGCCCAAAAAAACCCAAAATACATGGCCTGTACTTTTTGGATACATGTCGTGTAGTTTCAGGCCATGTCACTGACCGTGTGAGCAGAACACGGTGTCGTGAAAGTAACTTTAGGAAAACGTCGTGTATGGTAGGTACACACCGTGTAGTAATGATCCATGTACCCAGCCGTGTCACTAAAAACATGGGTCGGGGAAGCTCGAGTAGCACATGTTTTGTTGTAATGGAACACGTCGTGTACTCCCTTCTAGGTACCCGGCTGTGTCCTGAACAACACGGGTCAGTGTGACCTTCTCTCATACACGTCGTGTTGCTTTTGGAGCACGTCGTGTAGTCTTTCCAAGTACCCAGTCGTGTCACGAACAACACGAGACGGTGTCACCTTGCCTATACATGTCGTGTTTGTTCGGAGTACGCCGTGTAAGGTTTATCCGTGTAGACGTCCGTGTATTTAACAACACAGGCCGCCAAAGCTTTGTCCACTACACGTCGTGTCCACAGGGAACACGCCGTGTAGTCTCAGTTTAAGAAAACTATGTGGGTTAGCCGTGTAAGGGACTCGGGAAGGGAAATAGTTTTCAAGTACACATCGTGTGTGGGGTCAACATGCCGTGTGGTTTGAGGTGTACACGACTTGTAGGGAAGGATTACACGCCCATGTCAGTGGCTTAAGAAGACACGCCGTGTAGTTTTTATACATGTCGTGTAGTCGAGTTTTGTAAACTTGTGTGTTTTCCTTCCCCTGTTTCTGTTTTGTACTCTTGTGTTCTCTGTCCTTGTTTTTCTGATATAAGGTGTACTTTTGATCTTTCAGATCTATGCCTCCGAGACGTCCTCTGGTCGTACGTATGTCATTAGGCAGTGATCAGACGCCAGACAGGGCTGATCAGGGACTTCCTGCTGATCCTCCAGTCGGACCAGCCTTAGCACCGACTGTTATACCAGTTGCAGGCGCTGATGCACAGTTCAGGGAAGGTTTTATGAGGATGATGCAGGCCTTCCAGGGAGCGATGCCTCCTGCCATGACTATGTAAGATCTGACGTGAGCTTTTCAGCAGCAGCATCCTCCCACATTCTCGGGGGAAGGAGGACCTCAGGCTGTGAAGTCATGGATGGAAGACATGCTGACTATCTTCGAGCATCTGGAGACACCTCCAAAGAGGTGGGCCAAGCTCACTACCTACATGCTATGAGACTCTTCCAAGAGGTGGTGGGATGTGATCTCACAGGTGGGTCATCAGCAGGCTATGGCTTGGGAGGAGTTCAAGCGCGTGTTCTATGACTACTTTTATCCGGAGACCCTGAGGGCTGATTGAGCCTGGGAGTTCATGAGCTTAGAGCAAGGTACTCTTTCTATCATGGAATATTACTCTCCCTTCACCAAGCTGCAGCGTTTCACACCCCTCCAGGGTGGAAGTGGGGTGTTCTTAGAAAGGAAGTTTGAGGATGGTCTCAGGAGGGAGATCTGCTCGCAGGTGAACATATTCCAGCTGACTTCCATCACTTCCATCGTCAACCAGGCATTGATTGCATAGCACAATCTGAGAGACTCTGAAGCTGCGAGCCAGGGTAGTTCTGCTTCCAGATCTAGATTTCCTCCAGATGACAGCAAGAAGCACCATAGAGAGTCTACGCGCGGTGACCCGAGGAAGCGTGATGCATCTTCAGGCAGCCAGTTGACATGCTACCAGTGTGGTTGGTCAAGGAACATGAGGCCGCAGTGCCAGAGGGACCCCATGGAGTGCCGATCTTGCGGCAAGATGGGTCACCTTCAATGTTTCTGCCAGGTTTTCTCACCAGCAGCTAGTGACTTTGGTTCTTCCATGACTCCTCATTCAGGAGAAGCACCACCAGTTTCTCACCAGTCAGGGAACTGGAGTTCTTCCGGATGTTCAGGTTGAGGTGGAGGTCGAGGTAGTGGCGGTCAGCGACCAGCCCCTCAGCACCAGCAGGGAGGTTCAGCTCAGAGTGGTCAGCCAGGTGAGTAGGGCCGCGGTGTAGGCCAGTCTTTCGCCGTGGAGCAGATTTATCCGGAGCAAGACTCCGGCCATTCTACAGTTCGAGGTACGATTTTAGTGGCCTCAGTTTTATCTTCAACCCTTTTTGATACTGGTGCTACACATAGATTTATCTCTATTGCTATCGTGGAGATCCTTGGGCTATGCATCTTTTCTTCTTCCGACTCGTTGACACTAGACAGACCTTTAGGGACGAGGACATCTAGTGTATACCAGTGTAGAGAGTTCCCTCTCGAGGTTGCAGGGTATCATTTATTATGGGATCTCTATGTCCTAGAGATGACAGGTTATGATTTCATCCTTGGAATGGACTGGTTGGTTCCCTTCCAGGCCGTCGTCGATTTTTATCACCGAAGAGTCAGTTTCGTTTCACCAGAGGGTGAGTCTTTTCTTCATAGAGGTGAATGAGACGTTCGGGCGAGTCGAGCCGGACTCGAGCATCATAGGCTAGGAAGGGTGACGGCCCAGATTGCTAGTATTTTTCTAGATGACCAGGGGACTTCATAGTTGGACTTTCCTCTAGTGGTGGATCATTTCAGGGATGTCTTTCCAGAGGACTTTTCATGTTTGCATTCGGAACGTGAGGTAGAATTCTCTATTGAGATCGTGCCAGGAGTAGCACCGGTGTCCATTCCTCCTTATAGGATGGCTACACCTGAGTTTCAAGAGCTCAAGAAGTAGTTGGAGGAGTTGTAGGAAAAGGGTTTTATCTGACCCAGTACTTATCCTTGGGGTTCGCCTGTTCTGTTTGCAAAGAAGGAAGATGGTACCCTTCGGCTTTGTGTGTATTATCGGAAGCGTAACCAGTTGAAGGTCAAGAACCGATATCCCTTTCTGAGAATCGATGACCTCCTTGATTAGCTTCGAGGAGCCCGGGTGTTCTCGAAGATCGACTTGAGGTCCGGTTATCATCAGTTGCACGTTAAACCATCAGATATACCTCTGACGGCCTTCAGGAGCAGGTATAGTCTTTACGAGTATACAGTTATGTTGTTCGGTCTCACGAACGCACCAGCAGTTTTCATAGCACTGATGAACTGATTGTTCCATCCTTATTTGGACTCCTTCATCGTGGTCTTCGTGTATGATATCTTGGTGTACTCTCACACTCGACACGACCATGCCACACATATTGAGATCGTTCTGAGTACACTGAGATAGCATCGACTTTATGCTAAACTCTCTAAGTTCCACTTCTGGATGGATCAGATTCACTTCTTTGGTCACGTCATCTCAGAGGCAGGAGTATCTGTGGACCCAGAGAAAGTGAGATCTGTAGTTTCCTGGGAGCATCCGAAGAACGTCTTTGAGGTACGGAGCTTCCTAGGTCTGGATAGATACTAAAGATGCTTCATTCAAGAATTTTCTCGTCTAGCAGCACCCTTGACAGGTCTGACCAAGAAGGGGGTGAAGTTCTTATGGTCAGATTCTTGTGAGTCAGACTTTCAGGAGATGAAAGGGAGGTTGACGTCAGCACCGATACTATTCTTTCCAGAGCCAGGCAAGAGCTACACTATTTACTATGATGCTTCAGGTATCGGGCTAGGAGCTGTTCTTATGTAGGGAGATGGAGTCATTTCATATGGGTCTCGGCAGTTGAGGCCATAAGAGAGGAACTACCCTACGCACGATTTGGAGTTGGAAGCTCTTGTTCATGCCTTACACTGTTAGAGACACTATCTTCTGGGAGAGAACTTTGTGGTCTTCACCGACCACAAGAGTCTCAATTATATCTTCACTCAGCGTGATCTGAATCTGAGACAGCATAGGTGGGTGGAGTATCTTCAATCTTTTGATTTTTAGCTTTCCTATATGCTGGGAAAGGGAAACGCAGTGGCAGATGCGTTGAGCAGAAGAACTCAGATTCAGGCGGTTCAGGAGGCCAGCAGTGAGTGGCAGCTGATAGCTCTATTCTCTGAGAAGCATCTAGAGGTTAACGACAGACGGGGATAGACTTTCCTTTCTTCTGTAGCTGTTACCTCTACACTTCTTGATCGATTAAGGATGAGGCAGCTATCAGACTCAGAAGGCTTAGTCCTGCAGGAGAGTGTGTCAGGAGAGGACCCTCTTCCGGGATGGACAGTGGGCAATGATGAGATCTTACGTTTCCAGGGACACTTATGGGTTCCAGCAGACATACGCGAGAAGCTAATGCGGGATTTTCATTCCTCTGTTTGGGAAGTTCATCTTGGCATCACCAAGATGTATCGGGATCTTCATTTCCAGTACTGGTGGCCAGGTATGAAGAAGGATGTTGCTGGTTTTGTCATGAGATGTTCTACTTATCAGCAGGTGAAAGCAGAGCATCTGCGACCACCAGGCCTTTTACAGAAATTACCCATTCTGGAGTAGAAGTGGAATGATGTTGCGATGGACTTCGTGACCAGGTTGCCGAGATCGCCTCGGGGAAATGATGTTGTTTGGGTTGTCATCAACAGGCTCACGAAGGTTGCCCACTTCTTGCCGATCAAGGATACCTTCAGAATCGATGATCTGGGATGACTTTACATCCGAGAGATCATTCGTCTACATGGAGTTTCACACTCCATTGTTTTAGACAGGGATGCGCGCTTTACTTCTCGGTTCTGTCAAGGGCTTCAGAAGGCCTTGGGTACACAGGTACTTTTAAGTACAGCATACCATCCCCAGACTGATGGCCAGTCTGAGTGTACGATCCAGTTGCTTGAGGATATGCTCCAACCCTGCATTCTAGACTTTGGTGGTTCTTGGGAGAAGCATATCCCTCTGGTGGAGTTCTCCTACAACAATAGTTTCCAGGCGACCATTCAGATGGAACCATACGAGGCTTTGTACGGTAGTCCATGTTGATCACCCTTGTGCTGGCTGGAGGTAGGAGAGGAAGATTTTCTGGGACCTCCTCTCGTTCAGGAGACCTCAGAGCAGATAGAGATGATTCGGAAGAGGATGGCTATAGCACAGTCTCGACAGAAGTCTTATGCTGATTAGCGGAGACGACCTCTGGAGTTCGAGGTCAGGGATCAGGTTTTCCAACATGTCGCACCGAGGTTGGGGCACAAGAGGATTCAGAGATAGGGTAAGATTTCACCACAGTACGTCGGGCCATTTGAGGTCTTGGAGAGAGTGGGGATGGTTGCCTATCGGTTGTAGCTACCTCAGAGGTACCGGGCCATGCACGATGTCTTCCACGTCTCTCAGCTCTGACGCTACTTTTCAAACCCGTCTCATGTCTTTCAACCTGAGGAGGTTGATCTTTAAGAGAATGCGTCGTTCGAGGAGCATTCTATCCAGATTGTCGATCTTAGTACGAAGGTTCTCTGCGGGCAGTATGTTCCTCTGGTACGGGTGTTATGGCAGTACGGGCGAGTACAGGATGAGACTTGGGAAAGGGAGGTTGATGTACGATCGCAGTGGCCGGAGCTGTTTGGGGATTCTTCTTCTACGCCATGTTAGGGAAATTCGGGGATGAATTTCTTTAAGGTGGGAAGTTTGTAAGTACCTGGATCTTCGTTTTAGGTATGTTTTCCTTTTTCTGGAGTTTTTAAGAAAAATGAACTTTCTAGAAATTTTCGAAGTACACGCTGTGTACTCTTCTCCGGATCGAAGTCGTGTGCTGGTCGTGCCCGGGCCACACACACGGTGTGTAGGGGTGACGTGGAGTCCGATTTTGGAGGAGTACGTAAAGGACCTAGTACACGTCGTGTACTCTAAAAGTACACACCATGTACTTTCTTTTTTTCACTAAATGAACCAGGGTCGCGCCTGACGCACAGAAACACCTCCTTCTAGGTTTCGTTCGTCCAAGAGCGACCCGTACGGCCGGATCTTCGACGAGCTCCCACCTCTTCATCCGTTCTCTGATTCGATCATGGTCGATTGTGTTGGAATTTAATTGGTAATATCTTCCTTCTTCTTGGTCTTTGTTTTCTGATTCCTCTTAGTTTTCGAGTTATCATGGGTTGAGCATTTTGTGCGTTTTCTCATATATACGACGTTCTAAGGGGAATCTTTCGTCGTTGTTCAAGTATAATGATCTCCTAGGATCAAGGTAGGTTGTTTGTGCCTTTCTATTGAAAGTAGATGAGTATTTTGTGAAAATTACACAAATTCCCTTGGGCGTGGAATTGTGGGTTTCCTGTTTTTCCCCTGCTGTTTTCCTACTTTGCTTGATTTTTGTAGTAGAGGTTGATGTTTGTGAATAGAGTAATTTATTTTTTCCTCAAGTTGCTTTTCCATGCTTGTTGTACTGTATAGAATTTTCCAGTTGCCATTCCTAGTTGTGTGATAGTGGTACTATTTCTTTGTATTACCGTTGAGCCTTAGAATGGTAGCCAAGTAGTTCTTGAGGTTTACTTGGACGTTGCACGTGCGCTGAGCATGTTTCTTTCACACAGGTTTATGAGTACCTAGTGTAGAAAACCATAGGGAGAATTGATGTAAGGGCTTCTCCAGAGTGTCTTTTAATACGATGTGAGACCACAGGGGGAATTGACGATGAGTGCTTCCCCAGAGAGTCTATATTTCCTCGATGCGGGCCACAAGGGGAATGAGATGTTGAGTGCTTCCCCAGAGAGCCTTTAGCACGATACGAGACTATAGGGGGAATTGACGGTGAGTGCTTCCTCAGAGAGTCTATTCATAGCTGAACCAGAGGGGTGATACTGTGTGTGCCTCCTAGAGGGTTGATGGTACTTGTAGGTTGAACCATGGGGGTTAGGCTTTGAGATCTACCTAGAGGGTTACCTATTTTCTTCTTGTTACTGGTTGTTTACTTGTGTACTTTATATGCTAGAACTGTGGACTGTAATTGCTGTGTATTTTCCTATTTACTATTTCTATACTTTACTTGCCATGTATTCATTGACTGTTAGGCACAGATCTTTGGGTGGTTGCCTACTGGGAGTTTGTCTCACACCCTGTTTGGGCCATGCTTTTGGGCCCAAGCAGACTATGTTGTTGTAGGTATAGATAAGGTAAAGCGCCCTTCTACTTAAGGTTCTTGATTGCACGGGAGATGGGGAGCATGGGACCGATCCGAGGCTTGCGATTCTGAGTATTTGCTCATCTGTTTTATTTTGATGTTACTTTAGTACTTGTGTTCAGTTTTATTTCAGCACGTTGTTGTGTTTGCTGCTTTTTTTAGATACTTGTATTTGCTGCATCATTATCATCATTGTTATACATTCATTTCTTCCACTGTCTAGTTTCAGTTATTGTGTATTGTTTACTGCTTCTGCTATTTATTGTTGTTTTCCTTACCTTTTATACCTTACTGAATGAGGGCATAGTTTCCCCAATAACTTACCAAGGCCCTCGCTGCTAGTCAGCAGCCTCTAGCATTTGGGGAAATGCGCTTGAGGTCATGTGGCGAACCGGGTACGGGGCACCAGTGGAGGGGCTCCGGATTCGGGTCGTTAAAACTACTCACATCCTATTACCAAAAGCATTATAGTAGAATGTATAAATTCTTTCAAGATTCATAAGAATCAGTATGAGTGTTGAAGTCATACTTCCCTTAAACTCCAAGAAATATGTCTCACAAGCTTCAAACCATACGAACTCCACACCCTTCTTAGTTAATCCCATAAGTAGTGCTGATAGGCATGAGAAATCTTGTATGAATCACCTATAATATACACCTAACCCCAAGAATATACATATTTCAAATAAATTGTTAGAATTATCCTAGGAAATCATGGCGCTCACCTTCTCTGGGTCAATAGATGCACCCACCTCTGAAATGATATGACATAAGAAGTGAACTTTACTGATCCAAAAGTGTAATTTTCTAATCTTTTAATATAGATGGTGCTCTATCGGTGTATTTAACATGATATCAAGATGTTTAGAATGGTAATTTATAGTGCACAAATACAATAAAATATCATCTAAAAATACCACCACAAATAAATCTAAGTATGGGTGGAAAAATTGATTCATCAAGGCCATAAAGACTATTAGCACATTTGTAAGGTTGGATAGTCCAATGGCCTGAAGGCCTTCATTTTTTATTGATTTTTGATAATCCACCTTTCAAGGGGTGAGGTGGAACCCTTACAATGCCCGTAGGTGTAAGTATTACATGGCCCATAGGCCTTGGAGGAATTCATTGCTCGTAGGATTCAAACATTACATGAAACCCAGATTAACTACTTGGAACTTCTCTTCCCCAGAATCTTCATCGTGAAATAATCTCTCCACTTCCGCACGGCTGTTCGGCTAGGATTTCCAGTGCATGCACTTACTTGTCTCAATGGAAGGTTCCATACCCTCTCATTCTTGCAATCTGTTTATCTTCTGCTATGGTGAAAGCTCCTTTCTCCTCCTCCTTCTAAAGTTTGTTCCTTGTAGGTTGTCTGGTTTGCATCTTCACTTAAGGTGGCCTGAAGGCCTTGAGGTGGCTTGAAGGCCTTACAGACCCAAAGTCCTGGGTGGCTTGAAGGCCTCAAAGGACTCAGGGACCAAATTGGTGGCCTGAAGGCCCAAACGGTGGCATATTCCCTGCTGCTACAGTGTCAAATAGTGTCTGCTATAGTGTCTGCTATAGTTCTGCATAGTTCCTACTATAGTACCTTCTACAGTACTGCTATAGTTCTTTTACAATAACCCAGAAATTATCCCCCACCTGGATTTGATCTCAGGTCTCTTGGATGCATTTAAGGAGTCCTCACCAACTAGGCTGAGGCTCATGTGTTGTAAGGCTGGATGAAATAATCAGATACTCGTACAAGTAATACCTACTTCTTAACATTGTATGTGGAATTTCTGATGGCCTCACATGCACCTGATGGTATCCCAACCTCAAATTTATCTTGGAGAAAAATTTTCTCCTCAGAGATGGTTGAATAGGTCATATATATGAGGAATTGGATACTGGTTCTTTACAATAAGATGGTTTAATTGGCTATAATTTACACACAACCAGAGAGTACCATCTTCCTTCTTGGAAAAAAAGGATGGGTGAATCCCAAGGTGAAGTGCTAGGTTGGAAAAAACTTTTTTCTCAAGATCATATAGCTTCTTTTTGAGTTCCTAGATCTCGGTGGGTGTCATCCTATAAGGAGGAATGCACACTATTTCTACCCCTAGTACAAGCTCGATGGTGAAATCAACATCTCTCTTAGGATCTAAGCTAGATAAATCATCAGAAAACATTTCTCTATAATGATCCACAATAGGAGGGAATTACACAAGTTTCATTACCTACTCACTCATAAAGAGGATTTCCATCTGGGCTGTCACCCTGCCTAACCCTTGATTCTCATGTCCATATCGGCTAGCCTGAGTATCCCACTCACCTTTATGGATATACATGTTTCCCTCAAGTGATGTAAAGGACACCCACCGATGATAGAAATACACATGGGCAATATAAGGAATAATCTAGTCCATACCGATAATGACATCAAAGTCATTCATCTTGAGGATAAAGAAATTCCACAGGAAACAGTACCCACCTATCTCAAGGGGGAACTCCTAGTACTAGCATATTCCCTTTGATCAGACCCCTAGCAGTGTCTCGAGTGACATAATTCCATAGAATTACTATATTAATAGGACCAAAATTTCCATAATATCAGTAGATATAAAGGATTGTGATGCACCTATATTAAATAGGGAAAAATCTAAAGTATAGGCTACCAGAATAGTAACAAATATAATAGAAGGCCCATGAATCATCTCCTCGGGAATAGGTTTTATTTCAAATATATGGAATGAACCATAGCCCTAATATATTGTCTGAGTATCCTAGGAAGGTACACTATTCTAATGTTGAAACTTTGTGTCATGACTACCTCAGCAATGGCTTCCACTTCTGTCTGATCGGCCAGTATAATCCCAAATCCTAGCCTGATGTGAAGCCACTAATTTGATACAGGAAAACGGTATCAATATTTATTACCTTTCATTGGACACTGGAATAAAATATTGGAAGACATGTTAGAGGTGGCCCATTATGCCACAATATCAGCACTCGATCAGGTTCCTCGTACACTAAGGATTATTATGGCCTAACCTAATACACCAGTGACACGCCAAAGAGTTGTCGTTGCATGATACATGGATGGTACTGCCACCATGTGTACCCTCAAAACAACATTTATTGCTACTGGATAAACCACTTCCATGCTTGGAAGTTGAACCACCCTGGCTCACATTTCCAGATTCACTTAGGTTATACTTAGTGATGCGGGCCTGGTTCATTATCTTTGAGATGGTGGTCAACTGGAAAACATTCACCTACAACCATATGGCATAAGCAATCCCATCCAAAAATTATCTCATAGTAGTCAACTCGTAACCAGTCAAGGTAGGTGAAAACCTCTATAATTCGGTGAAGCGTGCTAAATATTCCATCACCAACATGTCACATTTTATAATGTAAATGAACTCCTGATCATGGTCTATTCTCCACATTTTTTGGAAAGAAGAATTCAAATTGTCTTGAATTCCATCCACACCATACCCTGATGTCGACCATCCTAAGTAAGGATGTCCCACCAACACTTGGCAGAGTCTCACAGCATATAGGTTGTGATATTGACCCTATGCTCTAGATACATCTCAATATGTTCAAAGATAGATGGTAATAACTCTATCCATGAATCAGCATCCTGAGTTACTCTATCCCCTGAGAAGGTGGTAGGATGCTACTATTAGAACTCACAATTCAGCTCTACCATGGTAGGGGAGGGTCGAGGAGTGTCATGCACTGACTGCATAAAATAGAAGTATCTTTCATGGAACTAAGAATTAGAGACTAGTGGAAGATCTATAGGAGGTGCCTCAAGTGGAACTATAGGAGGTATCATGGGTGGATCAGGGCCTACCACCTCTAGAGCATTCTTTTCATAACTTTCTTAGCATACAGAATGAGGACATCTTAGTTTCATAATAATAAAATTTCTAATCACACTCCTCAGAAAATATTTATAAAATATAGGAAAAAAGTTTTAATAAGAAAGGATGGGTACAAAGCCTTCCTAAAATAGGTCAAACCTCTCTACCTTCTCCTAAATATAGGTTTAGGTGGTAAAAAGAGTCACAATAAGATCATAAGAAACACATCATGCAGCCCACTACTAAAGTTAGGTCAATATAAAGGTCTCATATCACACATGTAAGATGACCATTTAATTTAAATGTTATATTTATTTAAAATTTTACTCATTTATGTATCTAAATATTTTTTAAATTTTTGAATTAGATAGATCAACATTTCCAATTTATAAGGTCCCATACACCTTATAAACTAGAAGTTTAAATTCACTTAATCCAACCATAACACTTTCAATCCCATGCAACTAATCTTCCATGTCTCAACATACCATAACTGGTTGTTTAAGGTGTCTAATTTAACCTATGCATGAAAACACTATTAGTTTAAGGCGGAAACTTTAAGTTCCAATTATTTTTTCTCAGTCTTGCAAGGAAAATTGGAACATTTTCACATGTAATAATCAAAACACTACAACAAGAACATACATCACAGGAAATGAACACAGAAAGTTAACATGGTATGGAATGTGCATGGTATTTTAATCCTATGGTTCCTAGTATGATGTATGATTTTTAATTTTCTCTAATATCCTTGTCCAGGGTAAGGAAACCCATGACATTAATAATTTTAACAACTATAATAATATAACAAAGAAAGTGTGTGTCCCAAAAGTGAAATCCATGAAACTATAATAAGCACAAGAAATAACTACATTTACCCATCCCATGAAATTTGGGTTTCTCTAATATAAGGATTATCTACTCACAATAATAGGATCATTACCAAATTCTAATATCCTGGTATCCTTTCTAATACCCATATAGTAATGAAAAATGAAAAAAAATCTCTAATATCACTTTATAGCATCCTGAATCATGATCCACTTGGTGGTGCTCCGAGACGGTGGACACAATACCTCAAGTTCACCTCTATGTGTGTCAAAGATCGATGAAAAGAAGTGATAGTGTAGTGTGTATCTTTGGGGAGAATATTCCCTCATAGATCAGAGTGATAATAGTAGAAAAAAATATATAATAAATAGAGGAAGAAGATGCTCAGTCAATAATACTAGTAACCCACCGTAGAGGAAACAGTATCAATAGACAGATAGAAGTGGAATGATAATAATAAAACATGAAAGATGAATAAAAAATTAATGGAAGTTAACTTAAATATATTCAAAATATTATGGTCATAATGTCATGTAACTATACAAAAATATGTCATGGGTAACATGAGATATATGCATATACCACATCCTATCAAGATAAAAAAAAAGGCCAAAAAGATATCTACTACTAGCATCATGAGCATAGGCTCAGTCCTCTACTCTGGTACTCCATCATATAAATAGTAATCAAGCATCAGGAGCTAGTCACTTCCCTTTATCTATACCTATAATGATAAAGTCTATTTGGGTACCAAAGGCGTCCCAAGAAGAGTGTGATATATACTCGGCAGGCCACCGCCAACAGTGTCTAGATCAATCCATCTCATGAAATATAAAATGAACAATGTTCTATTAATAATAAATTCAATAGAAAACTAAATAAATAAGTACATTGAACTGGATTCTACTTGGGACACCTGTACAAATTTACCTGCTTTGGCCAAAGTCGGGTGTGTCTGATATGAGAAGTATTGTACAAGTAAAGTGATAAGAAGAAAGTATATGAAGATGGATTTTCCCCAATCTTATGATTTGACTTATAGGACACATCCCTATATTATCAATTTATACGTTTCATTTCTTATTTAAAACCTTCCTTGAAATTAGGCAGATGCACCCTAAGCCCATCCAAGGTGGTCTAGGTGGGACCCCAAGTATTGCTATAGGAGACTTGTATATGACCAATGCCATATGAGTTTGTCCAAGGTTACCCATGAATTAAATACCAAGTTTTACTCTAGGCATGGTGTGATGACATTAAGAAATAACCTCTGATTTTTTCCTTGGTATTACACGTAGGTGCTGAGTCTATCTTGTGGAATGGTACAAGCATCTCACCACCAATCCCATACATAATATCTCCCCTTGGTAATTGGTGTCACTCATATGGAGGTAAAAGTAAATCCATGACGATCCTATCCCAAACATAGATAGTTTCACCCCCGGTGTGTTTTCAATTCATTAACAATTCTAACAAAAAGTTGCGATGAGCCTATCCAAGGAATTCCTTAAGTTATAAACCCTTGTATCACCCTTGTCTCTAAGGTAGAGGCATGTTTTAGCTTCTACGTTCATTCAATTTAACAGGTAAAACATTCTTAACATGATTATCAAATTGGACAAGGCATTTAATTAAGAAAACCATTTCGGGCATAAAGTGTAGGGTCTAACTCATGGATCATCATTAAATTCAACTTAATTAATTGAATCAAGAAATTAATTATATTGAAACACCCCTCAAGGGGTGTCTATCCAATTTATAATAATGGTAAAAAAGTTCTCTTAGGTATAACACACTCATTAGGGTGCTTTAATTCAAGGAGATCAACCTCGGTGGTGATTCTCCACTAGCTAGGTTCATAATGGGCATGAAAAACAACTCGATTGAATTTATTTAGAAAATTAGATGCATCGTTAGAAGGTTCTGGTGTACGGAACAATGGTACATTTTATAAAAGTGATTAAACTAATGGAAAGGAACTAGACCACCTACCTTAGGTTCGTAGTGCTTCCCTCATCTAGCATCAACCTTTTAATGGAGTTAGAATGAGAGTTATCGGATAAATCATTTAATACCCAGAAAATATGTAAAAATATGTCATGACTAAATAGTGAAATATATATGAAAATAAATTAATAATTAAAGGAAGATGAGTATAGATCTTACCTCAAGATTTCTGATAGATTTGACGGGGAGAGATTTGGAGCTCGTATGAAAAAGCTACCTAAAAACCTATGAGAGGTGACAGGATAGTTCATGGGAGGAGAAAGGTGGAGTTCATTCACTAGAATATAAATATGAATAATTAGGGTTAAAACCTTAATTTTATTAATTTAAAAGATGAAATTTCACCCACACTGATAGGGGCACATTGTTTGGCTGCACGGTTGGCCAAACATGCGCCAACCGTGGGCCAGGCCACTACCTAAAGAGGACCCTCACACAGGCTAGGTGAAAAGTTTGGTTATCCATGTGTAGCTCCTGAAAAACACCTCTAAAACTTGTATGAGATAAGTTTCACGGGTGTGCGGGCCTCTTCACATGGTTTTATAGAAACTGTGCGGAGCCCTGTTCCCCACAGTCTAAATCCACATGGTTAGAGAAACCGTGTGGGATGGGCTACACGGTTTCTCCTAACCATGTGGACTAGCCTTCCATTAAAATTTTCAAGGATACGGGCTCTTAACAAGCCTTGTACACCCTATGGGCCTCTTTTCCCCACTTATGAATCATTATTAGGGCCAAACCAAAGAATCTAAACCAAAAACAAATGGTACACACCTTTGAGAAAAGTCAGGATGTAACATAAAAAGCCTCTAAAATGAGTCATTAACAACTCTTAAAGGTTATAATTTCAAAATATGGTCATCAAATGGTTTTTATACAAGTTTTTAGGTAATTTTAACCCTTATCTTCTTATTTTATCCCACCATTAAATCAGTTTTTACCCTAACTGTTGCAATTAAATTTTACATATTTTACTATTCATAACGGTAAAAAAATTAATTTTAACTTATTATATAATATAAATTATTTTGATTCCAAATATGGAATCTATTTTTCCAAATTTAATTCAGTAAAGTGTAAAATTCCAATTTAAAATTATACTCACAGATGCGATGAAAAATCAGGTTTTTAAATAGAAAATTCTCATAAGTATGAAAAGTTTTTATATTGAAATTTAACATAAAATTTATCCCAATGACCTAAATTATTTTAATTTTAATATAATTAATCTAATTTTAATTTAAAACCAATTTAAATTTTAATTTAACTTTATAAATAATTTAAATGAAAAGGTAGTTTTCAATAACAAATCAGTATTTTTTACTATTCAACTAAAAATGAAACTTTTTAGAAAAATTCCAAAAATTCACCTTAAGATAATTTTGATATGAATATTTCAAAAAAATAAATTAATTTTATCAAATAAATTTTCTAAAAGTGTCAAAAATTAATTTTATCATAAGTTTTCAAGAAGCGACGAAACCATTTTCTTTGAAAAAATACAATTTTTCAAAAAACATTTCTTTTACATTCAAATGATTCTTATTTTTATTTATAATCAATAGATAACCAATTAATGTGTGTAAACTATATATATTTTTATTAATTTATTTATTCATATTCATACCCTCCAATTTAATGGCTAGGTTATCATGATCATTTTTAAATAATATTTTAATAGAGTATCATGTTTCCTTTAAACCCAATGTTGTGTGCATCGCATTCTATTAAAGAGATTGAATTTATTTAAAATAAAATAAATCATAAATTCTTGGGTTTCTATAGGTGATGGTCCTGGTTTTATTGATTTTAGGTGTTGTTCATAATTTGATAATGGATTGAGATCTTATATAGTTGTTCTGGGATGGATAGAATATGTTTAGATGATTGTGATTTATGAAACAATGCATAGTTTGGTGGGTGATCATGTGATTGACTATGACATGAGTGAGATGCCTCTAGATTTTTGGGATAAAAGAATCAAGGATGATTATATATTGATGAAGTTGACATACTATAGAACATAGTAAGTCTTTTAGGTGTGTGAGCCTAGGTTGATGATGAATAACTCAAGGGATTATGAGTCAGGTTGTGTGATTGGGTAACATGAGAGTGTATACCTATTACATTCAGATAATATTAAGGTAGTGTGTGTTGGATATACATTGTATCATTTGATTATAGATCGGTGAGATTATTTTTATAGGAAAATAAATGATAGATTCCATGTTATTTGTATGGTCATAGTGTATCATAACCTTTATAAGGATGGAAAGTATCACTCTTTTGATAGATAATGATATCATGAATGGAACAGGATACCATGGTATGGTCGACCCAAGTTTGTGCCTTTAAATGGGTAGTCAGGAAGACATGAGCATGGATAGGGAGGTATAATACACATGAAACAATGGAACCTATTGATGTTTAACTTTTGGAGCAGTGTAAGGGAATCCATATGGTGGGGAGTGCACCATTGGTCATTGGAGTGTGTGAACCTTGTTATGAATGGGATTTCAGTGGATGTCAAGGATGATGTTTCAAGTGAATCGGGAGTGAGTGGTGATCAATATTTTTTTATAAAAATTGGTGAAGAGTAGGACAACCACATATATCTATTATCTGTAGAAAAGCATATAATGTGGGCCTTTATGATCATTGTTTCAATTCAATAGAGCGATGATAAGGATAATCATATGGTGGGAGTGCCATATTGGTTATGGGTGAATAACCCTTGTGTTGGAAGGGTTTTGGATGTGATGAAACTACTCAATGGATTTACATGATTATACTAGGATATTTCTGCACATTTGAATCAAATTTTACCCAGTTCCATGGTGAACACCAGATTTTAGATTCAAATGCGATGTTGGATGGGTTTCGAGTGTGGCATCAAGCTCTTTGTGGATTTGGTGGAATATTAGAGTAATCCATATTGAATAAGTGAAAACCTAGTTAATACTATAAATAAATCAACCATATTATTTAAAATTATTTATTTTCTATATCTATATTTATCATAGTTCTATAAATAATTCTATAAAAGTTTTCAGATTAAAAAGGAATATATTTATTTAACTAAATTGTTTTTATATGAATCAAATGGTTTTTTTAAGATAAATTTATTGATTTTATAAACTTAATTTGATAAAAAAAATAATTCATTTTTTTAATCAACATATAAAATGTAACTTAGGATGAATTTTTGGTATTTTTGAAAATATTGATTTTTGAGTAAATAGTGAAAATACATATATTTTGCAAAACTGTCATTTCTTTTCATTAAATTAAGTTATTTAAAAGATATTTTTTATTTTTTATTTTTTTAATTAAAAAAAATATCCATTTAATTAAAAATAATCTAAATAATTCCATAGGAATCAACATTATATTTAATTTTGGTATAAATTCATCTTTATACTTAAAAACACAGTTTTCTAAAAACAATTTTTCATTGCGTTTTTTGCGCACTTATATTAAAATTAATTTCTGAAACTTTTATAAATTAAATATTTAAAAATGGATTCCATATTTTGAATAATTAGTTTTAAATTTATTAATGAGTTTGATTTCAATTTTGGTCCTTATGAATAGTGACCATGGTAAAAATGTGTCACCACGGTAAAGAGTAAATCGAGGGAATTATGGGATAAAAACTAAGTGATAAGCCAAAAAAATATTATATTAATTTTTATTAGATAATTGAATTTATACCCTTAACACCTTATATTATAATTTTATTTGGCTAAGTTCTACTTTTTCATGAATAATACTTTATATTATTTTAAAACTTTGAATAATTACAAGTGTGCCACTCCCTCACTTATAAAAGGGAACCTCCTCCCTTCCTCACCCATTTTTAAAACTCTAGTTCATAAAATACCTACCCAAAACTCTACCCAAAATCGAAACCCACTTTATATAGGTCCTAATCTTCTCAATATACCAATTCTATAAGGATTAAGGTGTAATCCAAAGGGAGATATCTTAGGATAAGGTATAAGTCCTAAACGATCTATTTCAAGTTTATTCCTTCTTCCACTACCTTAAAATATTCTTCAACCATGATAAAATAATAAAATAATTATATTAAATGTAATATAATATTATTATGATTATGTTACATCCCTTTTTCTTATCATTTTCCATCTTATAAGACATGGAAACATCGTTCATGTGTATGTGTGGGCTACCACCTCCACGAAGCGATGTTTTTTTTCATCACTAGATCTTATGGATTCTTAAAATTATGAAAAAAATATATTTATGATATTTATTACATGATTATTATTATTTAAAGATAAAATATTACTTACCTTCTTACTCTTTTAATCCATTTGAAATTGATAATGTCGCTCGTCCATATGTGTGGATTACCATCTCCACAAAGCGATGTGATTCATTTTTCATCTCCAATTATAAGGATGGTTATAAAGATAAAATTAAGGAATAAATATGAAATATATAACATATTTATATTTTTTAAAAGTAAAATATTATTTACTTTATTTATTTTCCACCCATTAGAAAAATGAAAATGCCATTCATGTGTATGTACGAACTACCATCTCCATGAAATGATGTGGTTCATTTTCCCTGACATACTTACATGGTTATTTTTAAAGGCATATATAATGTATAAATATGATAAATATAACATTTTTTAGATTATTGAGACAATGGTACCATAACCCCTTTGACCACGGTCAATGCATCGATGTCGTTTTGAGGTTATAAATAGAACATCCTAAAAACATCTAATGTGAACTTAACCATTTTAGTAAATAAATAAAACATAGTAATAAATTAAATAATAAAAGAAATAATAATAATGAAATTAACATGAAAATGGTTATTAATAAATTATAAAACTAATATAATTTTTTTATTCAGGATTTAGAGAACATATAAAGCTAGATGGGACTTAAGGTAAGGGTTTTTTCTTTAAATACTTATTTTAAAATATTCCATTCAAAAACTTTCTCCTCTACATCTATATTCATAAAATGTTACAAGAATGTTCTTATTTATTTTTCAATGATTTTTAAAAGTAATTTTAAACAAATTTTTACTCTATTTTTATTGTTTTAAAAATAATATTTTAAATTTTTACCATATGGGTCATTTTTATTTTTTTTACCAAAGTGAAAAATGAATGTTTTTTAATTTATATAGATTGAACAATTTTTCCCATGGTCATAACCATTATTTTTTATCAATATTACTTTTAAATTTTCGATGGTTATTTCTAAAGAAATTATTTTTCTAAATATTGTTGGAATTTTTAATTTTTGAAATTTTTCTAAGGAAATAGAAACTTTTTCTCATCTTTATTTGATAACTTAAAGTGTTATTGCTTATGGGATTAAAACCAATTCATATGATTTTTATGGTTAAATTAAAATCTATATGTGTTTTATTTATTCTATGGTTCTTGGAAATTTTATTTGATTGATGAGTTATCCTGATATGTCTATATTGATGGGTGAGATCGATATAACTCTCTAATGCATTGGGTGAAGTGATGGAGTTTACCAATTATAGGTTACTCCTATGAGATGTGGGAATTTTCCAGTCAGGTGATTCCATTATCAGGGTTATTATATGTATGAATAAAATAATAATGTCCCAAGGTATCTAAATAGGATTTTTTCAATGGTTTATAAATGAAATATTTTGATTTTAAAAGGTAATAAAATGAAAGTGTGTTTTTGAAGAATTTTTATGGTCTTTTTTTATAAATGTGAAAGGATTGTTATTCAAGGAAAGTTAATCATGAGTTTTTATGTTTTCTAATAAACACTTATGATTATGATTTTTTATTTATTATTACATATATAATGTTTCATGAAATAAAAGTTATGTTATTTTCATGGAAAAGTAAATAGATATTTGATATCAAATGTTTATTGTGAATAAAGGAAAACTTTCTTATGAATTTTTAAAGTTTATAAATGGAATAACGGTTTTATTTTATTTTATGTTACTTATTAATATTTTTTTTCTTATCCCATGTTTTCAAATTATTTTTCATAAGGATAAAGGATGGGTGGAAAAGTTAATAAATTCATAGTTCTAGATATGGGAGTCATCTTGAAAAAAGATAGTGTGTCTTTATAAAGAACCTATTTTGTGGGAAAATTGGATACTATGTGGAAATGTATAATTTTTTATGTAATTATTTACCTAATTATCTAAAAATATAAACTTAAATTATCCTATAAATGTAATAAAGTGAAACCCTTATCAAAAATAATTTAATTATGAGTTGTTTATGGTACGGGGTGTTATAGTTGGTATCATAGAAAAGGTTTATATAACTTTAGAGGTTAGGGTAATGTTAAAATATGATTTAAAGTGATTATAATTTATGGTTATATTGCCATGAGATAGATTTTTAAGACTTACAAGTTTCTTAATCTAATTTATGTATGTTTATAATGGTTTTTCGTAGAGGAAATAGGGTAGTTGAGATAGAAAGGTGTCCATCCAAATATAAATTTTTATTAATCCACTTTAAGGGAAATTGGGAAACCATATTTCACAAAACAAGGACCACTACGTGTTGAAAGAGCTCACAAAATTATTAAACACAAGACTGAGATTATTTGAATCAAATACTCTATATAATTCCCAGTGCAGAGTACTAACATGGGTGTCTAGATTCTCCTTGATAAGTTCTTCGAGGTGAGAAACCATTCTTTCCATAGTCTGGATGAATTCCTCCAGGGTGATTTTGCCTTGGTTGAAGCCCCGGGCGATGATTCGGTCTTGCTTGTCTATCCACGCCTCTAGCTCATCAGTGGCCTCAACCTGAAACCTTCTTTCATAAATCCTTAAAATATCCTCATTTGAGGAATTGTGCCATAAGAATTGGTCAATCATTTCTTCCTTGGAGTGGAATATGAGCCTCAGACACTCCCCTACCTCTTCTTTCATCACTATTGGTTCTCTGCTTTGATCTCTACTTTCCCCGCCTTGTGGGACTTTGCTTTCCTTACTTCCACCTTTCTTGGCCGACCTAGTTTCCATTGGTTTAGTTACGTGATAATATTATTTGTGTCCCTTGGGGACAAGCAACCTGGAATGGTTGTAATTGGAATATATTAGTTTATAGATATGTTGAATTGGTTAACATAGGCTATAAATGGAGTAACCAAAGCAAGAGATCATTCAAATACTCCATAGAGGAACATAACTATAGTAGATAATTTCATGAAATAGAACCATTCGACTTTTGGTGGGTCTTCAGACCCATAGAAATATAAAGGATGGATAAATTTATTAGAGAATATATTTTAAGTTGCATTATATTCATAAAATCATAAGGTAACCCTTTCTATTTATCATTTTGAAGTTAAGGTTGATCAACAGTGGTCTTTGATTAAGAACACTAAGTAAAAGTAAGAAATTTATTACATGTAATGGACTATATTTAAAGATATGTTCCATAAAAAATTATTTTCCTAAATTTATTAGAATAATAATGAAAAATAAATTCCTAGAGTTAAATAAAATGGAAGAGGAATATGTTTCTTCATATGAAGATAGTTTTACTATATTGGATAGGTATGCACTGAATTTCATTCTGGACCCTGATTATAAAATTTATCGATTTTATTCATGATTGAAGAAAACTTTATGAAGGTATATTTTCACTTTTGAGTTCATATTTTATGATAAAATAATGAAGTATACTGAGAAAGTGGAGATGGAATTTGTGTGATTTTACAACAATAATGATAAGAAGAAATCTGGGTGGTAATAAATGATGAAGAATTCATTAAATAAACATAAAGATAAGAAAATTAAATTACCCTCCTATAATAAGTGTGTAAAGAATAATTCTAGAGAATATATTATGAGATATTGGAAGTTTTACTAATGTTTAAAACCTAGACACATGGCCCATGATAGTAAATAAAAAAGCAATGGAAATGGTCAGACCAGTAATTCAAATTAGGCGGTAAAATGGTTTAATTGTAATGAGTTAGGTTATTGTATTAATTCATGTCCAAAGTTAGTTACTAAAGGTTATAATAGTCATGATTATAAATAGAAAGGTGTAGTAAAGTAATTTTCTACTACTATGGAATATGTGGGACCCTTAAATAAAGTGATGAAAGGTAAATTACTTTTTTATTAAAACTATGTCAATATCTTGTTTGATTTAGGATCCATGAATTATTTTATATCTAGAAAATTTATAATTGAAATGGAAATACCATCTTAATAAATGAATTCTTAACTCTTGGTAAAACTTCCAAGGTTATTATAAAGGGAAAAAGAATTTATATAAATCTTTTTATTATCATCTGTGTAATGATTTTTCTTAAAAACATTATTATATTTCTTATTGTAGAGTTTGACATTATTTTGGGTATGGATTGGCTTTAAATTTATCATTCAAATATATATTATAGAGATAAAGAAGTTATTTTTCAGAATGAGTTTCTATTTGTATATAAGAATAAATTCATACCATTGATAACATATCAAGAAGCTGAGAAACTAATAAAATATGGAAGTGAAAGTTATCTTGCACATATTTTTGAGAATAAATGAACTATTCAAATTGGTGATGTTCTAGTTGTAAATGAATATCAGGGTGTATTTTTTGATGATTTTCCTTGTTTTATTTCTGATTAATAGGTTGAGTTTACTGGTGAATTAGTTCTTGATGTTGATCCAATTTCAAATCCTCTATATCAAATGGATTTAGTTAAGTTTTTAGAATTGAAAAATAAATTACAAGAGTTTCTTGATAAGGGATTCATCCACCCTATAAATTTTCCTTAGGGTACAATTGTTCTATTTATTAAAAATAAGGATGGTTCCATGAGACTTTTCATTGATTATAGATAACTCAATAACATCACTGTTAAGAGAAAGTATCCATTACCTCATATCAATTACTTTTTTTATCAGCTCTCAGGTGTATAGTATTTTTCAAAGATTGATGTTAACTCTAGGTATCACTAGCAGTAGGTTAAGTATGTATACAATTCAAGGATATTGTTCCATACTAGGTATGGTCATTATGATTTTGTAGATATGCCTTTCGAGTTAACAAATTCACTTGTTGTATTTATGGATCTAATGAATAGAGTGTTCCGTGAGTATTTATATAAATTTTTGGTTGTTTTTATCAGTGATATTATATGTAGAGACCTGGTTTTTTCCTTGTAAGACTTTGAAATATTTCTATATATATTTCTAGAGCCATTCACTGAGATGTTTTGTGATTCTAAGGCCTGGTGTTCCCAAAATTAATTTTATAAAAATATTAATTATATTTTATATTTCACGTGAAATTTTTCCTAAAGAAAATAGGATAAATATTAAATAGAAGAATGGATCATAAATAAGAGACTATAGTTAAGTTTGGAATGTGATTTTTACCCTATTTGAGACCTAAGATAAGTCATCACTGGGCATTCGGACATCTCGCATGTTGGCAGTATGTTCAGCTAGTTAATTAATTAAATTAAATTAAATTATTTATAATTTTAACCTAACTAGAATATCTATAAAACCACAACTATAGAGATTCATCTAGGGTTATCCAAATAAACCTTGGGAGGATTCAAAATCTTCTCTTTACTCCTTCCATTGGCAGATCATATTAGATGATGAAAAATCTCTTGATCGGAGCAAATAGAAGCACAATGAATGCAACAAATTTTTTCAATATTTAGAGAGCACGTTATTTGATGAATAATTATCCATTCTCAAGCTAGGACTCTTCAAATTGTGGATTATACCCTTTTTTATTAAACTATTTGAGTAGAATCATCCCTTTTATGATCTTCTTCTTTTTTTAGCCTTAGTATAATCTCGTGTATCAAAATTCAATTGATTATTCTTTGGTTTTCTAACCCAATATATCATTGTTCTTGATTGTTGGCCAAGAACTCCTGTAAAGGATCAATGAACATTTGTTTTCATTCCTTTACCCCTCAATTTCTTCACGTTTATTACTGGTTGGACCTTGCGGTCCCGATTCGACATTTCTATGAGGTACTGAGCCCAATCAGATCCCCAAATTTGCAGTGGAATTGTGTATGAGGGAATAATCGACAAATAAGTGGTAGATCTAGGATATTTGTGGTTTTTAGGTGATTTATTTATTGATTTGAAGCCAGAATCAAATATGGTGTGGGTGTGTGAAGCATCTGAGATGTGAGATGAACCTCCAAAGACTAGAGGGAACCATTTTCAGGCCATCAGATTCATGGAAACAACAATCCATGGTAAGATCCATCCTTTTCAAGAAATAATGAGGCTAGAATCAAATTATAAAATCTAGATCTAATGTATAGAGTTCGGATCTGAGAAACTATAAAAAACACAACTACATGTTGCGTACCGTGATGAACACATGGCATGTATCCCCTATGCGTTGGTGGCTTGGTTTTTGGGAATTAATAAGGATGTAATGGCATGTAGTACTTTTATATGTCATGTATCACTTCCCTAGGTGGATGAGCCATATTGAAGAGCACACAGGTAGGACCCCATGCAGAGGTACACGGTAAGGCATGTAACGTTTCAATTTTGGGAGCCCCCAAAGGTGCCCCGTACCCAGTTGGTCATATGGCCTCAAGTGCATTTTCCCGAATGCCAGAGGATTCCGAATAGCAGCAAGGGCCTTGGGTGTGATGATGGGGAAACTATGCCTTCATTGGCAGAGTAACGTAGTGGAAAATAAATAGATAACAATAGCTGAAACAATAATGATACCATACAACAGTAGACAGTGGAAGACTAAAATAAATAAATAAATAGAGTACATATATAAATGATGCATGATACATATTTATAAGAAATAATCCAAACAAGTCACAATGCTGGAATATAGTACTAAACCAAAGTACAAAGAAAACAAATAAACTCCAACAGCATCGCAAGCCTCAGCTTGGTCCCATGCTTCCCAGCTCCACAGAAATCAAGTACCTGAAGTGGAATGGAGCTTGCACTTATCTATACCTGTAGCAATATAATATGTTTATTCCCAAAATCATGACCCAAATAGGGTGTGAGACAAATCCTAGTAAGAAACCACCCAAAGATCTGTTCCTAACAGTCAGTGAATATATATGGTAGGCAATAAGAAAAAATAAGCAGTAAACAAGGAAGCACTCAAAATTAAATAGTCCTATAGTTTCATTTACAAAAATTTACTTTTAAGTATTTAATCAACCAAAAACAAATACAAGAAACCCTCTGGAAAAGTTCTCACAACCTATTCCCTCTGGTTCAGCTACAAGAGAAGATATAACAAAGACTCTATGAGGAAGCACTCACCGTCAATTCCCCCTATAGTCATGTGTAAGAAAAGACTCTCTAAGGAAGCACTCACCGTCAATTCCCCCTATAGTATTTTAAAGGTAAACTACAGACACTCTGAGGAATCACTCAATGTCAATTCCTCTTGTGGTCTCGTAACGTAACTATAGACACTCTGAGGGAGCACTCAACATCAATTCCCCCTATGGTCTCACATCGTGATAATTATAATAAACACTCTGGGAAATCCTTCAAAGTTAATTTACCCTATGGTCTCACTACACCAGGTTCCCACATCCCCATGTAAATAAATCGTGCACAAATGATAATTAGCAGCCAAAGTAAACCTCAAAGTACTACTTGGATAAATTAGCTACAAGGAATGGCACAACGTATCAGATAAATAATCACTCTATCCTAATAATACTAGGCATAGAAAAAAAACAACCTAATAGGAAAAGCTATACCAAACGGTCAGAATCAATAAATCATGGAAAAAACATCCATATCATGGAAAATAACCCTATTTATAATCAACAACCACTATTCAAACATACAAGGCAAAGAAGGCATTAACAGGGTTAAAATCCCTAAACACGCAATACCCCGAACAAGGGTATTGGGAACTTTTGCACATATAACTCAATGAATAACTACATAAAGGCACAAACCACCTACCTCGGAATCGTATGATTGATATAGATGAATATCATCCTTTGATTCGACCTAGAACATCATATATCTACAAAAACGCCAAAAAAGTTCAACCAAGAATATCTTGTGAAAGAGGATAAATCAGGGAATGGGACTCTAGAAGAAGGAAGATATTAAAGTGGAAACTCCAATGCAATCGATGGCAGTTGAATCGGAGATCAGATGAAGAGTCGGAGGCTTGGAGAAGATTTGTGTCATATAGATGCTCCTGGACGAGACAGGTTGAGAAGGAGGAGGTTATGTCGATTAGACGTGACCCCAGTCCATTTAATGAAATAAAAATAAAATACACATTGTGTTATTTAAAAGTACACGGTGTGTACTTTCTTTAACTGGCCTCCGCTTTAGGCAGCCTCTAGGTCACCCTACGCGGCCATGTGTTCGTCTGTTACATGGCCAGCACACAGCTACCCGTGGCAATTGAGTACATAGCGTGTACTTATAAGTACACAGTGTGTACTCCTGAAATTTCTAGAAACTCCTCATTTTCTCAAAAACACCAGAAAACAAGACTCATACCTAAAAAGAAGATCCAGGTTCTTACAAACTTCTCCCCTTAAAGAAATTCTTCCCTGAATTTCTCAAAGAAGGTGGCGTAGAAGAAGAATCCTCAAACAGCTCTGGCCAATATGATCATACATCGGCCTCCCTCTCCCAAGTCTCGTCCTATACTCGCTCGTGCTTCCATAGAACTCATACCAGAGCAATAGACCATCCACGGAGAACCTTCGAATTGCGATCAACAATCCAGATAGAATGATCCTCGAATGATGTGTCCACCTCTAGCACAACCACCTCAAATTGAAATACATGAGACGGGTCTGAGAAGTAATGTCGTAGCTAAGAAACGTGGAAGACGTCATGCATAGCCCGGTACCTCAGAGTTAACTGTAACTGATAGGAAACCAGCCTGACCCTTTTCAAAACCTCAAACGGACCGACGTATCTCGGTGAAATATTACCCTATCTCCCAATCCTCCTATATCCCAACCTTGGTGTGACACATAGGAAAACCTGATCCCTGACCTTGAACTCCAGAGGTCATCTCCTCTAATCATCATAAGACTTATTTCATGACTGTGCAGTATCCATCATCTTCTGAATCAACTCTATCTGCTATGTGGTCTCCTGGACAAGATGAGGTCTCAGCATAGTGGTCTCTCCTGCCTCCAGCCAATATAAGGGTGATCGGCATGGCCTACCATACAGAGCCTCATAAGGTGTTATATGAATAGTTGTAGGAAAACTCCACAAGAGGTATTTGTTTCTCCCAAGAACCTCCAAAGTCTAGAACGCATGCTCAAAGCATGTCCTCCAGCACCAAAATCATGTGCTCGGACTGGCCATCTGTCTGGGGGTGGTAAGTTATACTCAGAAGTACATGTGTACCCAAAGCCTTCTGTAATCCTTTCCAGACCCGAGAAGTAAAATGAGTGTACCTATCTAAAATAATGGAGTGTGTGACTCCATGTAAATGTACAATCTATCGGATGTACAACCTTCCCAGATCATCAACACTAAAGGTCTCCTTGATCGATAAGAAGTGAGGAGCCTTCCAAACTGCATCATTCCCTCGAGGTGACCTTGGAAAACCTATCACAAATTCCATCACAAAATCATTCCACTTACACTTGGGAATGGGTAACTGCTGAAAAATCCATGCTGGTCACTGATGCTTCACCTTTACCAGCTGACAGGTGCAACACCTCATGACAAAACTAGCAACATATCCCTTCATTCCTAGCCACCAATACTGATAGTGCATATCTCGATACATCTTGTTAACACCAGGATGAAATCTCCAAACTGAGGAATGAAATTCCCGCATCATCTCCTCACGTATGTCTGATGGCACCCACACACGCCCATAAAAATGCAAGAACTCATCCTCACCTACTATCCATCCAAGAATAAAGTTATTTCCTGACACACTCTCCCATAGGACTAGGCCTTTAGAATCTGATAGTTGTGTTATTCTCACTCGATTGAGTAGAGTAGAGGTAACAGTTATAGAAGAAATAAACATATACCCATGTCTATTGTGCACCTCCAAATGCATCTTAGAGAACAGATCCATAATCTACCACTCACTATTGGCCTCCTAAACTACTTATATCTGAGTTCTTCTGCTCAATGAATCATCCACTACATTGCCTTTCCCAGGCATGTAGGCAAGTTCAAATTCAAAGGACTAAAGGTACTCGATCCACCTTCATTGTTTGAGATTCAGATCATGCTGATTGAAGATATACTTGAGACTTGTGTGGTCGTTGAAAACCAAAAAATCCTCTCCCTGAAGATATTGTCTCCAATAGTGTAAACCATGAACAACTATAGCAAACTCAAGATCATGCGTCAGGTTTTTCCTCTCATGTGGCCTCAACTACTGAGACCCGTATGCAACAACTCATTCCCCCTATATAAGCACAGCTCCTAGCTCGATACCTGATCCATCACAGTAGACTATATAGCTCTTTCCCGGCTCTAGAAAGACTAGTATCGATGCTAAAGTCAACCTCCCTTTCAACTCTTGAAATACAGAATCACAAGAGTCTGACCACAAGTACTTCACACCCTTATTAGTCAGGCCTGTCAGTAGTTCTGCTAAGCATGAAAAGTATTGTATGGATAATTTTTAGTAACCAGTCAGGCCTAGAAAACTCCTCACCTCAAATAATTTCTTCGTCTTCTCCTAGGAAACTACTACTCTTACTTTATCTAGGTTTACTGATAGTCTTGTATCTGAGATAACATGACCCAAGAAGTGAATCTGGTTCATCCAAAAGTGGCATTTTCATAGCTTAGCATATAACTGATTCTCTCTCAGTGTACTCAAAATGATCTCAACGCCGATGTGAAGGATTAAAGGAACACGTCGTGTAGGTGATATACACGTTGTGTATCCATGTTTAGAAAAACTTTAATGATTTCCTTTTCTTGTCCCCTTCTTACACTTCTAAGTTTTAGTCCTTTATAATCTTGATCTAAAGGGCGTGCTTGACCTTGCAGAGTCATGCCACCGAGACGTCCTTCATTTGTATGCCATATACAAGGTAGTTATTAGACACCGGACATGGATGATCAAGAACTTCCAGCAGATCCTCCTGTAGTGCCAATATTGGCACTAGCTGTCATTCCGAACACAGGTGCTGATGCACAGTTCTGAGAGAGATTTATGAGGTTATTACAGACCTTCTAAAGAGAGCTGCATCCTACCCCGTCAATGGAAGAATTGACGCGGGTCTTCCAGCAGTAGTAGTATCCCACTTTCTCAGGGGATGGAGGACCCCAGGCTGCAGAGTCATGGCTAGAAGCCATGTTTACAATATTTGAGCATCTGGAGGTGCCTCCGAAAAGTAGGGTCAATCTCACTACGTATATTATTCGGGATTCCATCAAGAGATTATGGGATGTGATCTCACAGGAAGGACTCCAGTAGGTTATGTCTTGGGAGGAGTTTCAGCATACCTTCTATGATTACTTATACCCGGAGACTTTGAGGGTCGATCGATCCTGAGAGTTCATGAGTCTCAAGCATGGTAATCTTTCAGTTATGGATTATTCTTCTCGCTTCACAGATCTTAAGTGATTTACACCTTTTCTAGGGGGAGATAAGTTATTCCTAACGAGTAATTTTTAGGATGGTATCGGGTAAGACATTCGGTCTCAGGTAAACATCTTCAAGTTGACCACTATATCTTCTATAGTCAACCAGGCACTGATCATGGATTGAAATTTGAGTGATTCTAGAGTTGTGGGCCAGGTTGGTTAGACAACCACAGTAATTGCTTCTTCGGCAGATAGTAGTAAGCGCCATTGGGATACTACATATGGAGATCCGAGTAGGCGAGATGCACCTTAAGGTAGTCGGGGCGTATGCTACCAGTGCGGGAAGGTCGGGCATACCAGACCACATTGCCCGAGAAACCCATTGGAGTGATGATCTTACGGTAAGATGGGTCATCTTTATCGCTTTTGCCAGTTCTTCTCACCAATAGAGGGTGACAGGGGTTCTTCTATGACTTCGCGTTTAGGAGCAGCACCACCGATTTCTCATCAGTCCTGGAACTGGAGTTCTTCCAGCCATTTCGGATGATGTGGAGGTCATGGACTCGGTGTTCACATACAGGGTTTTTGACAGCCATAGGGTGGATCAACTCAGGGATCTCAGTCAACATCACAGGGCCGCAAGGCAGGTCAGTCTTTTATGGTGGAGCAGACCTAGTAGGAGTAGGATTCAGGACCCTCTATAGTTTTAGGTATGATCCCGGTTGCCTCAATTTTAGCTTATGCGCTTTTCTATACAGGGGATTCCCATAGCTTTATATCTATTTCTATTATAGATAGCATTGGGCTTTATATCTTTTCTTCTGCTAATATATTGATGCTAGACACTCTGTTGAGGACTAGAACGGCTAGTGTACGTCTGTGTAAGGAGTTCCCTCTCAAGTTTGGTGGGTGTCACTTCTTATGGGACCTCTATGTCTTAGAGATGATGGGCTATTATGTCATTCTTGGAATGGACTAGTTAGTCCCCTTCTAGGAATTTTTCGATTTCTATCATTGTAGGGTAAGTTTCACATCACCAGAGGGTATATCGTATCTTTATAAAGGATAATGGGATGTCTAGGCGAGCAGAGTAGGACCCGAGCATCATGGGTTGGGAGGAATCACAACCCATATTGCTAGTCTTTATATGGATGAACATGGGACTTCACAATTGGACTTTCCTCTAGTGGTCGATCATTTCAGGTATGTCTTTCTAGAGGAATTTTTAGGTTTGCCTCTGGAGTAAGAGGTGGAATTTTCTATTGAGATTGTTCTAGGAGTGACACTGGTGTCCATTCCTCCTTATAGGATGGCTACACCAGAGTTACAGGAGCTCAAGAAGTATTTGGAGGACTTGCAGGAAAAGGGTTTCATCTGACCCAGTACTTCTCCTAGGGGTTCGCATGTCCTGTTTTCAAAAAATGTGGATGGTACCCTCAGACATTGTTTGGATTATCGAAAGTTAAACCAGTTGATGGTCAAAAACCGATATCCCTTGTCTAGGATTGATGATCTCTTTGATCAGCTTCGAGGAGCCCGGGTGTTCTCGAAGATTGACTTGAGATCTGGTTATCATAAGTTGTGTATTATACCATCAGATATACCTCTTATAGCCTTTCAAATAAGTTATGGTCTATATGATTATGTGGTTAGGTTGTTCGGTCTCATGAACATTCCTGCAGTTTTCACGGCTCTGATACCACTTTGTAATGTCCCAGTTTTAGGAGCCGCCAAGAGGTTCCCCATACCCAGTTGGTCACATGGCCTCAAGCACATTTACCTGAATGTCATAGGCTTCCGACTAGCAGTGAGGGTCTTGGGTGTGATGGTGGGGAAACTATGCCCTAATTGGCAGAGTAACGCAGTGGAAAATAAATATATAACAATAGTGGAAAAAATAACGATACCATATAATAGTAGATAGCAGAAGACTGGAAGAAATAAATAACTGGAGTACATATATAAATGATGCATGATACATATGTCTAGAAAAGCATACAAACAAGTCACAATTCTTTAATACAGTAATAAACCAAAGTACAAAGAAAACAAATAAACTCCAATAGCATCACAAGCCTCATCTTGGTCCCATGCTCCCCAACTTTATAGCAATCAGGTACCTGAAGTAGAAGGGTGCTTTTTATTATCTATACCTGCAATAATATAATCTATTTAGGCCCAAAAGAATGACCCAAATAGGGTGTGAGACTTATCCCAGTAGTCAACCACCCAAAGATCTATGCCTTACAGTCAGTGAATATATATGGTAGGCAATAAGCAAAAAGAAGCAGTAAATAAGAAAGTAATCAAAAGTAAACAGTCCTACAGTTTCATTTAAAAACATTTACTTTTAAGTATTTAATCAACCAAAAACAAATACAAGCAACCCTTTGTAAAATTTCTCACAACCTATTCCCTCTGGTTCAGATACAATAGAAGATATAATAAATACTCTCTAAGGAAGCACTCACCGTCAATTCCACCTATAGTCATGTGTAATCAAAGACTCTATGAGGAAGCACTCATCGTCAATTCCCCCTATAATCTTTTAACGGTAAACTATAGACACTTTGAGAAAGCAATCAACGTCAATTCCTCATGTGGTTTTGTAACGTAACTATACACACTCTGAGGGAGCACTCAACGTCAATCCCCTTTATGGTCTCACAGCATGATAATTATAAAAAGCACTCTAGGAAAGCCCTCAACATCAATTTCCACTATGGTCTCACTACACCAAGTTCCCACAGCCCTGTGTAAAGAAATCATGAAAAAATGATAATAAGTAGCCAAATTAAACCTCAAAGTACTACTTGTCTAAATTAGCTACAAGGCATGGCACAGCATATCAGATAAATAATCACTCCATCCTAACAATACTAGGCATAGAAAAAAAACAGCCTAATAAGAAAAGCTAGACCAAATGGTCAGAATCAATCAATCATGGAAAACACATCTATATCATGGAAAATAACCTTATTTACAATCAACAACCACTATTTAAACATACAAGGAAAGGCAGGCATTAACAGGGTTAAAATACCTAAACACGCAATACCCTGAATGAGGGAATTGGGAACTTTTGCATATATAAATCAAAGACTAACTACGGAAAGGCACAAACCACCTACCTCAGCATCGTATGATCAATATAGTTGAATCCCAGCCTTTTATTCAACCTAGAATTCCATAGATCTACAAAAATGACAAAAACTTTCAACCGAGAGTATCTCGTGAAAGAGGAGAAATCAAGGAACGGGACTCTAGAAGAAGGAAGAGCTTACCGTGGTGACTCCAACGCAATCAACGATGGTAGAATTGGAGATCTGATGAATATTTGGAGGACCTTAGAAGATTCATGTTGTATGGATGCTCCTGGACGAGATAGGTCAAAAAGGAGGAGGTTCTGTCGATTAAACGTAGCCCCGGTCCATTTAATGAAATAAAAAAATACATTGTGTGTTATTTAAAAGTACATGGAATGTACTTACCTTAATCTCCCTCCACTTTAGGCGGCCTCCAGGTTACCCCACACAGCCATGTGTTCGGTCGTTACATGGCCAGCACATGGCTACCCGTGGCAACCGAGTACACAGTGTGCACTTATATGTACACGGCATGTACTCCTAAAATTTCCAGAAACTCCTCTTTTTATCAAAAAAACCATAAAACAGGATTCATACCTGAAAATAAGATCTGGTTTCTTACAATCTACATGGATGTGAATTAATTTACATGGACATGGATTGAGTACATAGACATGGATTGGATACACAGACATAGGATGGATACATGGACATGACCAAGCACCTTGGTGGGACCCTGAGTGGCATGGGAATGCCATGTAGATCACCTACACATCATGTATCCCTATAAGTTTGTTGAGATTTGTACCTATAGGGACACATACAGGTGATATAGAGGGACCACACATTGTGTGGGTCCCCTCACACACCGTGTACCCCTTGGTTCCTTTTGAGGAAACTTCAAACTCTCATATCTCCTTCGTTTGGAGTCATATTTTAGCCCACAGGTAGCCTATCATGAATGTTTTTATACATAGAACATAATGGTTCCCCCAGTTGTAGATTTTAGGATATGTTGTGATATTTTTCTAGGTATAGTGCTTATTTAGTCGACGCTCGACTACGACAGTGATCATAAAGGATCACCATAGGCATTCCTAGTGGAACCCTCCAGCTGGTCTAGGAATGGGTCCTTGATGACTAGAGTGGAACCCTCTAGATGGGTTGGGAATGGTTCCTCTACCATTAGATTGAAACCCTCTTGTTTTAATAAGGAAAGGGTCCTCTATTGAATTCTATAGTGTAACCCTTCGGCTGGACTAGGAATGGGTCCTCTTCCATTAGATTGGAACTCTCCTTCTAGCAAGGGCATGGGTGCTCTATTCACTATTAGAGTAGAACCCTCCAATTGGGAAGGGAATGGGTGCTAAATTAACTATTAGAGTGAAACCCTCCATTTGGAATAGGGTATGGGTCCTCTATCTATCCAATGATTAGAACACTCCTATTGCACCAGGCCAGGGATCTTCTACCTAGATATTTTGGCCCCTCAACTATGAAATATAGTAATTAGGGGTGGCTTAAATTGGATGGTTTCTACTGGATAGACGCACGAGGTGTTGGACATCATTTTTGGACTTTTGAAACTATTGGATACTCTTTTCCTCAGCTGATCTATGATATGGATACCCCCTTATTCCCTCATTTGGGATTATTTTATTGAGAATATATATATCCATACCTTATATTTATTTATTATCCTATCGTGGGTTACAAAGATGCATGGGGTATGTGTGCCTTCCATTTTTAGATTCTCATGGTTGGATTAGGTTACTCTCCTACTATGGGTGGAAAAAACACTATGTGTAGTCAATATACGCACCATGTTGATCCCCTTGTGCTTGGATGAGGTTTCTCTTTCTCTTTATTTGGTTTGAGATACATCATGTTTAATATCTACTATATTTATATTTCTATTTTATCTCTTACTACTCCCCCTTCATCTTTCAAGGAATCCTACTGGGTATGTATATACTCACCCATACATGGGATTTTCCTACACATGTTGTGTCTTATGCAGACAACAAACAAGTCAGTGGTGACTTTAGAGTAGCTTATGGATATTGGGTGTTGTGGATTATGTACAGAGTTCATAATTTAGAGACCAGAAGATAGGATCTATCAGAATTTTACTTTCTAGTTCTTTTCAGGTTGGGAGTGTATTTTCCCCTTTACTTTTCAGTTTTCATTACAGTACTCTTATATACCCTAAAGGTTTTTCATGTTTGGTTTACTTTTTAGTTGTTGTATCTTTTTATGATTATTCCTCTCTACTTATACATTGAGATGGTTAGGTGTGTTCATATAGGTACATTAGTAAATGGCCTCCCATTTTGGATATGTATTTCAGTTCTTGTCACCACCCCCTAACCTATGGAGGCGGGCTTGGGGTAGTTGTGGCTCGAGCCCCGGTTAGGGTCGGGTCATGACATACTGGTATCAAAGTAGTTAATTCCTTGGGATATTGTCTAGAGTAGTCACCATACAAGGATTTTGGTTGGTATTAGGTAAATAGTTTCAAAGTGTCTTGAGTGTGGATCTCAGACTAAGGAATCTAGTGATGGTATGGGTGGTCGATGTATCCATTCACCAGTATCTTAACTACCTTCTTTTCAACTCAGTATACCAAGACATTGGTTTCAGGTATCAATGGTACATGCATCATATAGGATTGAGAATTTGACTATAATTATTGAGTAATATCCCCATTATTATATATGTGTGTGTGCGCTCATATGACCGTGGTGTGTCTTGATTAAAATTTTAGGATGCCTCCGCAATGACAACCATCTAGGATACTAATTATGAATCGTGACAATGTTCTGATGAGTGATGAGGCCTCAATTCAGAGTCCATCTCATTATCTTGTTCCTCCATGTGGGTAGGTAGAAGCACCTCTACCTATTGAGTAGCATATCATCCCAGAAGAGCAGGGTAAGGATGTGTGCAGGATTATCCCATTCCATGAGTTCTAGAACCAGAGGCTGTTAAGGTTCCGCAGTGATTCATATCCTCAGAAAGTAGAGGATTGTCTAGAGTTGGTGTTCTATATCTTTAGAATTATCTAGACACTGATGAATCAAGTGGTTTAATTGGAATCTATCCATTTCCACAGAGAAACTAGTAATTTTTGGATTCCTTTTACCTAGATGCACAATGATTCAACACTCTCATGTCCCGAATTCCAGTAGGTCTCTCATGAAGAGTACTACCCCTTCTATTTTCACTCGATTCAGATTCATGAGATTCTAGAGCCACAATAGGGAGGGATAAAAGTGGTTGAGTATAAAATGAGTTTTATAGACCTTACCCTATAATACATTTACATGATTTTAGATGTATATTTCTGAGCATAAAAGTTTGAGTAGGGACTCTGTAGGGATATTCATGTCAGTGTGGTGCCCTTGTGCATCCCCACCTATGTTGGGATATTTGAGCGAGCACTAGTGATAGAGAGCTTCCTATTATAGGGACTCCAAGTAGATGGAGTTGTAAGTGTGTGACACAGATCTGATTCGTCTGCAGTAGCTAGTTGATGCTAGTCGGTAAGATCTCAACACAAGATATCCTATCATGATCATACTCAAATTCATGGTCGTAAGAAAAAGGGATAGCGTAGACCATCGGGGAATCCTGGAGAGGGTTGGTTCTTTTCTTGTTATGTTTGAGGTCACATAGTGCATGACTAGATGATTAGACATGCTGAGGAGCATAGGAAGATGGATTACGGACCTCCATGGTAGAGATAGCATTGTGATCAGGGATCCCCTAGGAGTGGGTAGGGAGGCCCTTAGAGAGGTGAAGTTAGAGGAGGAGGAGTAGGAGGAGGAGATTTGGGTGGTGTACAATGCTATGAGATCCTTCCACCACCACCACTAGGATTCCCATGTCGGGTTCTAATAACTGGAAGTCGAGGTTTCAAACAGTTGTGGGATCCGGAAACTTATAACCTTGCAGTGCACGAGATGATTAGAGGTATGATATATGTGTTTTATACTCTTTAATCAGTGTTAGTTGACATAAGTTTCAGTCATTCCTTCATCTCTATATTACTTTTTCAAGAGTTGGAGCTCCCGATTGAGGTGCTAGCCCAACAGCTTCATCGTCATGTTTCTACGGGGAATGTTTCTTCTATATTTTTTTACTTTTGGGTAGTGCGAGCTATCTCTTGGTAGAGAGAGGTTCATGTGGGAACTTTTTGTCATCATGATGGAAGCCTGTGACTTCATCTTGGATATGGATTAGTTTTCCATGGTCTGATCCCAAATTTAATATCACTATAAATGAGTTATATGAATTCACACTGATGGGATGAAATTCACTTTTATGGGTTAGAGAAGTCTCATGGCAGGACAAGTGGGTTCTGTGAGCATGAGGTTGTATCCCATCACCCATCAGTTGGTAAGTATATTCATTAGTGATTTAGGCTCTTAATACATCTATATTCCTTTAGTTGTAGAGGATTATATGGATATATTTTCCAAGGACGTTCTGGGACTACCTTTGAGGTGGGAGATGGATTTTTGCATCAACTAGCATCTCGGGACCACTTCAATATCTTCTGCAACATATCAAATGGGCCATACCGAGCTCTGTGAGCTATGATTGTAGTTGGAGGAACTTTGAGATAAGGGTTTAATCATACCTAGTGTGTCCCCCTAGGTATTGAAATTATTGTTCGTGAAAAATTAAAATGAGAGATTTCATATTTTCATGGATTATCGTCGCCTAAACTAGGCCATGATAAAGAAAAAAATACCCCTTTCTATGAATTGACAACTTCTTTGAACAATTTTGAGACATGAGATGGTTCTCAAAGATCGATCTTCATTCTGGATACCACTAGTTAAGGGTTCACAAGGATGATATTCTAAATATCTCATTCCAATTTCTCTATGGATACTATGAGTTCCTAGTTATTCCCTTTGGTGTGAAGAATTCCCCCACCATGTTTATGGCTTTGATAAACCAGATCTTCTAGTTGTACTTGGAATAGTTTTTGGTCATCTTCATCAAAGACATACCCATATAATATACATCATATGAGGAACATGAAGAGTACTTGATTATGGTTCTATATTTTCTTCAAGATCATTAGATTTATAGTAAGATATCAAAGTTCCATTTCTGGATTCATGAGGTTCACTTTTTAAGGAATGTCATTTATGAGCATGGTTTAGTCCTGGACCCATTAAAGATAGATTCATTTCTTTCTTTGTATCCACCCAAGATCATGTTAAAGGTGTGTATTTTTATTGGCTTGGTAGAGTACTATAGGAGATTTATGGAAGAAGCCTACAGAATTGTATCCCCTTTGACAGCCATGATGTGGAAAGGGAAGCCTTTTACCTAGATTGAGAAGTGACAGAGATACTTCAAGGAGTTGAGGTTGAGGCTAATGATTTTTCCTATGTTTATACTATTGGAGTAGGATGTAGAGTACATAGTGTATTGTAATGCCTTAGGATATGGGCTCGGATGTGTGTTGATGCAGCGGTATGTAGTTATCACATACGGTTTAAGGCGATTGAGACCCCATGAGCAGAACTATGCGACTCGTGAACTAAAGATGGTAGTAGTAGTATTTTTCCTAAGGATGTGGAGGCACTATCTTCTGGGAGAGCACTTTGTGGTTTACTCAAACCATCATAGTCTCAGATACATATTCATATAGAGATACTTGAACCTAAGACAATGGTGTTGGTTGGAGTTCATGAAGGACTGTGATTTTGAGATATTCTATACCCTAGGAAAGGGAAATGTAGTAGTAGATTCCCTTAGTAAGAATTCATGGGCTCGCTTGGTGTAGGAGGATTCTGAGTAGTTGTCTTCCTTACATCTAACCTTGGTGGAGCAGGAGAGTGTAGCTTTTCTTCAGTCAATGGTGTTGACTCCTCCACTTCTCAAGCATATGAGAGAGTCCTAACTAGGATACACTCTTGGAATTTAAGGCCATACCAATGGTTTTGAACCATTGGTATAGGTTGTATAATTTTTGGTATTTCATATACTATCAGTTCTTCAAATAGTTGGCTATAGTGATGTTGGGAAAGGCTTATACCAACGGTTCTTAGTGAACCATTGGTATAGAGTGATCTGAATTTCATTTTAACCAATGGTTCACTATGAACCATTAGTTTATGGATATACCAATGTTTATAAAACCATTGGTATAGACCCACCCCCCCCCCCATTACCTATCTAATAGCATCCCCACCCTACCCACAGATCCTATAGTGTAATGAAAACAGAACATCCTCAACAAACAAAATCTACAAACAATGAAAATAGAACCTCTGAAAAAAAAGAACCTACAATGAAACCAACACAGCATCCTCAACAAGCCACAAACCAATACAAAAATAATGATAAAATAATAAATCAATTGACTAATTTAATCAGTGATAAAAAACATACAAAACATCACATATATTCATTAAGAACAAATCATCAAACATAAAATGTTATAAATATCATTCAAAAAAATAAAGGATCAATCTTTCCCTCATTTCCATCACTATCATTTCCATCATCCTCAGCCTTGTACTCACCCTCTTCCTCGCCATCATCCACACCCTATTCCTCGCCTACATCATCTCCATCTCCATTTCCAATAACATCATCATTCTAACCAACACTAAAAAAACTTCCCAGTGTAATATATAATGTACACATTGTCAGAATATATGCATCACAATCCAAAATGGTCTCTGGTAGAAGTGATGGGAATAAAACATCCATCAGTTTCAAAAATGCAATTTTTTCCTTTTATTTTTTTCTTCCACATTTATAGACATTTTTTTCCTTTTATACCTTATCCTCAGCCTATTCATCTCATGAATTAGATTTTTCCAACTTGGTGTTTCTATAACTAGAACTTGAATTGGTCCAATACCTCATCAGGACAATACTCTTCCCTAATCAGCAGCGTACTCTACCATGGTGTTCATCTCCCAAAACTTGATGTAAGTGATTTTTTAGACCAAATTTTTAAGTTAATTTGAAATAAAGGGCCTCTAAAACAAATTTTTACAAATATAAATAGACTGTTAAGTTACAAAATAAATATTAAAATTTGAAATCAAAAAATTAAAACTTACAATCTGCTATTGTGTTGGTTCATTTACCACGCTTCCATATTTTTTTCTTTCTAATTGAAAAAAAACAGTTTTTCTGAAGGAACGCATCCTTCAATATTCAAAACCTCCCTATACAATTAAATTTAATGTAGAAAACCACAATTGAAAATAGGTTACTAATAATGAATTTCATAACTAAAATCAAATGGATATTAATTCTAAATGAAACTGAAAATAAAAATATAAGGTAGATAAATTATAACTGGGTATCAATGAATAGGTTATCAAAAGATATAACATATATATAAGTGAACATGTCATCACGATAATCAATAATATGGTGGATGTGTGATCACCATAATTAATGATAATATGAAAATGTATTACTATAACATAAATTAATATGCATGAATGGGTTATAAACACTCTAATAATGACAATAACATAAAGGAATTATGTTTTGGTATGATTTTATAATACACATCGTGTTCCCTAAACGATCATTTTGAGATTTTAAATGTATTACTTGAGTTTTTTTCATTTAATGATACAAGTAAAATTTTGTTTTTCCATCATAGGAGATACTAGTGTTCTTTAGAACCCCTCATTCTATAACTATGATCCAAATCATGACTAAAAGAATGTTATTTCATGGTTTTTTTCTAATTGTGTCATTATAAAGATCTAAAGGAGAGTTAGAATCATGTTCCTCCTAAAACAAAGAATTATAATAGGGAAAATAAGTAATTTAGAATAATTATCTCAATAAGATATGTATAATGTTTTCAAGGGGTGGGATATATAGAATCTTGATTTAATTTATATCATTTTTTAATTATTATTAGTGTGTGGGATGAGTGTTCCTATACCATGTGTATTTTGTATCTAGGATTATCACCATGGGAAGTGATTTATGTATAGTTTGGAATTATATATATCAAATATATAGTTTTTTAATTATATTTTGTTTAAAATGATCATATATTCATGTGTACAATTTGGTTCTTTACAATAAAATATGACCAATTGTGTGTTCCAATTGGTCTACACCACATAGATCATGGTTTCAATGTCATGAGATAACATGGTGTGATTGGAACTGATTAAAATAGATAGATATTTTAGTTCTAAATCTTCATTTGATTAATTTTTTTATGTTTATTTATTATAATGTTTCTCATAAACCTAATGGTTGTTAAAAAAAGCATGTGATTGATTTACTATATCACTATTTAGGGTATTCTCACTTTTCATTACTAAGTGTATTTCTCTTATGTAATTTAATTTTTGTACATTAATATTTATATAATATTTTAGTATATTTGCATGAATTTTGTTTCACACCCTAAGTTATTAATGATTCTATCCCTAAACATTTTAATGGGAATTATCCCCAGTATTGCAGTTCCCATTCCTATTAAAAGAATGGACATTCAATAAAATGATCAGTGGTTGTATAGGTTCATGACATGATCACAAACATAATAATACTAATCTTTAAATTTCAGTACACAATAAATAATTTCAATAATAAACTAAAGAATACATGATCATTTATCTAGACCAAATAAAAATGGAATGAAATATGGAGGAGATAAAAGAAAGTAAAATTCCTAAAGAAAAATTATAAACGAGTGTCATACCTTCTTCCCCTCAGGGTCAGGCATCAAAGTCTACCCCAAAGTGTGAAGGTGCTTCATATCATCCTTGTTTTTTATTTCTTCTTTAAGATTTCTAAATAATAATTTTCAATAATACAAAAGAAATTATTTATGAAAATCATAGTAATTTTCATTTAAAAACCTCAAATTTGATTAATACCTTCAACTCATTACTCTTCCAATGAGTAATCATCTCTATATAATATTCTACTGGACAGTCATCCATGATAGGTGTGGCCTCTGAATCCATGCCAACTCTAGAATTTCATCCACTATATAAATCATGTTTATAGCCTCTCCACATCTCACCTAATTCCATGAGCTATGCTATCCTTGCAACCTCACCATAGGTAAAATTAAAACGAATCTCGAACCAAAATATTAATTCATATAAATAAAATAATAATATAACATTAAATATAATGAATTTTTTTACCCATATTTTTTCCCAAGCATTATCCTTAACCTCATTTGGCAGGTGTCGCTAGGAGAGTGGACTGACGGTAATTATTTCAAATTATTTGGAAAGCGTCTCCAAAAAACTCCTACATTACTGCCCTATTTTTTCAAACATTTAGTTTTATTTGTTGTACTCCACCATCAACTACGTGCGGTGGTTCCACTCGGTATGCATGTGTGTATTCCCACACTGCTTATTGGAAGATCCAACTGTTAAAGTAGAGAAAAAAATATTATATCAATATATCTTATAATGAAAATAAATTATGGTAAAAAATTTACTAGGGTTCTATAAATATACCTAAGGTGGTCTGATCGATGGTCTTCATAGGATCCTCAAGAACTGAAGAAACATAAACCTGTACAGATGGAGTGGGTCCCTATATATGCTCCACGGGCTCAAAATGTGTTAGAGTGGGATTCAAAGAAGTGATAATGTAGAATCTCAGGGATAATGAAGTAAAATGAAAAAAAATGGCATAGATGGTTATACAAATGAATAATATAGATGAGGAGTAGGAATCATATTCTGATAATGGAAGGATAGGATCGAAGGATTAGATTCAAATAATGGTGAAAACATGGGTATCCTAAATATCCTATGCATGTGTAGCAACACTAAAGGATCAGAAGGTGTGTAAGATGGTATGTCAGGGGTAGGGACGAGGTGTGATCGGGTATGATGACTAGAGAATCTAGCTCTAGTACCCCCCCCCCCCTCATATCTCTAGCCTAAGCACTAGAACCACTAGGCTGGTCAATGAATAAATGGCACCTTGGTGGTGGATCCTTATTAAAAGTTAAAAAAAATTAATCATGTGACATTATATGTTATTGATATATATTTTTAAAATAAAATACTCACAAAGGGAACTAAAGGAGGGATGCACATATCACTCATTTGGTGATTGTTGTCTATCATTATTTTTCATTGTATATCCACAATTTTTTTCATTTCTTTTATTTTAAAACAAATATAGAATTAATTGTAAATCCATAACTAATGTTTAACCCAAAAAGGAAAGAATATGAGACATGAATTAACTAAGGAATACCACTTGTCAAACCAAAACAGGATACGTAGTGATATAAAAAAACATTTTATATCTAGTGGGAAAAATATTAAAACATAATACATGTCATATAAAAAATAATAGGTTCAAATTAGCATGTTTATCATGGGTATGATATAGTTTTATTCTATTTTAAATTCAATCCAATTCAATTTTGGTTAGGTCATTTGGTTCATTCTAGTCAATTGATTAGGTCATTTGTCTATTTTTATTTTTCTTAGGTCATTTGGTTCGTTTTTGTCAATTTATTAGGTCATTTATCCATTTTTATTTGTCGTATGTCATTTGGTTCATATTTTAAGTTAGGTCATTTTTTCATTTTTTTTGGTATGTCATTATTTTAATTGGTTTTTATTTTCATATCAATTATTTTTAATATGTCCAATTCAATTCATCCTTTTGTTCGTTATAGTTTAATTTTTTCAGTTTTGTTTGGTTTTATAGGTTTGACTATAGTTCAATTCAATATTATAAAATGAAACTCAAAGAAAACCGAAACTAGTAAATATTGAAAAGGAACATGAAGGTCAAGCTGGATAAAAAATATTTGAAATCTATAGTAAATAAATTTTTATAGCACCAACCACAACATCCCAAGTCAAGTTAAAACAAAAGAACTGAGAACACATATGGATGATTCTATATATTTCCCATTATAACTTTAGGTTCACAACCAACTCTAACAATTAAATTATTGGAGTCTTCATAATTAATAAATGTATTGGGGTCAATGGAGCAGGGATGGTGTCAATTCCATCATCACCATCATCAAAAATATGTCTTGGGATTACTTCAATAATGACACCAAATTCGGGTTGAAGATGATCTTTGACATAAAAAACTTGTTTCTCCATTGATTTCAATACATATGGTTTGTCTATAGAAAGAGTGTGAGTAATTTCAATAAATCCAAATCCATAATCATTAATAAATTTATCATGCATCAACATCGAATAAAACCAATAACATTTCATCATAGTGACTCATCCATGAGAGTAATAATATAATATTAGTATTTTCTCAATGACTCCATAATAAGATACATTTTCAAATAAATTTCTACTATTTATTTCACTAGCATAGAAGTATATTGTGGCAGTTACCATAACACCATCACGTTGTGTTCTCAGGTTATTTTCTTGTTCAGAGATAATAAATCTATACCCATTGATCACAATTGATTTTCATCCACAAACCACAGAAGTAGTACCAAAATCTAAAGCTCTCATTTCCTCAAAGACAGAGTCAACAGAAAAACTCAATACAGGAAATATAAATTAATATTAAGCTTAATTAAATATTGATGTTATTAATTTATTATAATAATATTTCTACCTTCAATTTCAACCAAGCAGAAAACTCATTACTATGAAAAGTCTCTCTCCTTATCAAAGATAAAGAATGGTGCTTTATATTTATCATTTATTTATATTCCCTACCAAAAAATATAAATAGTTTAACAGATATGTAAAATTACATAATATGGCATAATATATACATCTTCAATTTACTTTCTTGATGTATTCATCAGACAAATCACAGTTAAACAAAATTGTGCGATGGTCCATATCTCACTCTTCAAGGATTAATGTGAACAATGTATATGATCCAGGGATTCCCCCTATTTGGGGATGAAATGGAAAAATAGGTTCAATTTTATCATATTATTCTTCTTCATTTATCATCGTTCTATTCTATATGTTATTCATATTAGACAAATACATCGAACATAAATCCATACATTCTTGAGCTAAGTAACCTTTTACAATAGAACCTTCAGGATGATTTCTATTCTAAACATAATACTTCAATGTGAACATGTATATTTCATTTAGATACATCCAATGAGAATAAAAAGGTACTCTAAGAAGTATTTTGGTTGGAAGATAAATAGTTAGATGCAGCATGCATGTGAAAATGATGGAGGAAATATTTTTTCTAACTCACACAAAATTAATGGTGCCTTTACTAAAAAAATTACAAGAAATACATCAACATATTATTATCATAAAGATATATAAATAAATGAAACAAATGAATAACTTAAACCCTTACATTATTGGAAAAAAGATGATGGATTGTTATTGGAATCAACTCATGTAGAAGGATGTGATAATCATGAGTCTTGAAAGATTTCAACTTCAACTATCTTCTATTGACCTATTTTGATCTGTTGCTTGAATATCCATCTGGAACTTTAATAGTCTCTAGTAATTCCATAAATTGGTTTTTTTCTACAGGTTTCACCATATAAGAATCACATGGGACTTTTCATTTATTTTCACTGATACACACAGGATGCAATTCTGGTGTGATTCCCCAATCCACCAAATCATACCGATATAGTAAATCATCTTTGGTATTTCTCTTGAAATTTAGAAGAATTTAAAGAAAAATTTCACATATATTCTTTTCAATGTGAATTTCATCTAAGAAATAATGTAAAAAATTGGTTGACCACTAATAAAACTCAAGTAAGATACTTCTCTTCTTCCAATTGTAACAAGTTTCAGTGGAAACATTCTTCCTCTTTCTAGATTTCATCTAACCCTTCTCGAATGAAAAACTAAAATCTTAAAATTACTTAAGCACATCAGTTATAGACATACACTAAGGTGGATTTTCAGTCTCCATGGTATATTCAGATCTTCAAAAATTATTCATATATGGGTGGTCCATTGGAAAGAATCTTTGATGTACCATAAAACTGAAACTACAATGATATTTCAATCTTCTAGATCATGTATTCTTCATACAAATAGGAAATGATAGTTTTCCCTTCATTCTCTATCCATGCATCATTTCATAAGTATGAAAATCATTGATCATCCACATAATTGCAACACGTGTCTAAAATATGTCTTTCGAAAATGCATCATATGTGTGCACACCCAAATTGAAAATATGTTTCAACTCTATTACTAAAGGTTTCATGTATACATATATATCATTTACAAGGTTAAAAGGTCTGTATATGATTATACTCAATAAAGTGAAATGTTTTTTCATACACATCCATGGAGGAAGGTTATACATGTGTATGAAAATTTTACATGTGTTGTGAAAAGTAAGAATCTTCCCAAACGAATTAAAACCTTCGCATGAAAGACCTAACCTCACATTGTACACATCAGCTACAAAATCAGGATATTGAGAATAAAATTTCTACCATGAAAATACATCTATAGGGTGAACCAACTCATCATTATTATTCTTTCTCTCAGTACTATGTCATCTCACTTTTATTGATATTTCATCATGCATGAAAAGATTCTAAAGTTTGGGGATCAATGGAAAGTACCGCATTACTTTTCATGGAACAAGAGATGGTGTTCCATCAGCTTTTGGCTTCCATCAAGATGTGCCACATTTTATATAATCATTTCATTCAGTAGTTTACTCCCAAAATAAGCAATAATATTTCAGGCAATCATGAATTTTGTTTTTTGAAAATCCAATTTCCTCAACTAAATTACATTCCATATAATGTTTTGATGGAATATATGAATCATCTAAAATAAATTCCTTAAAAATTTAAGAATGTAATCGATGGAAGTTTTATAAATCCTATAAATTGTTTTCCCATGAAATAGTTGGATTAAAAATTCCATCTTCTTCATTTTACCACATTACTGTTATACTATATTTGTGGCAGCATCATTCAATTTTTTCACACTTTTAACATCATCATTTTCATTACATGAATTGTAACACCCCGACTCCACTAGGCTGGAGCTGGTGTATTACTTGTGATATTGGCATGGTTATAAGGAATTAAAATCCCGAAGGAATGATTAGTTTAGTAGTCTTTAAGAAACTAGATACACTGATGTAACTCACATTAAATTGTAAAATGTTACAAAATACAATACATAATAAAAACTAAAAACTGCATCCACAGGAACTCAATAAAATACCTCCTCTTCATAACCTGTTGAAGGTAAAAAATGAAAGGGGTGAGCTCAAACGCTCAGTAAGGGTTAAAAATAGCGGAAGCATGAGTACAATAATAAGTGAATCATAATCAATCTGACATAATCAAAATGGAATAGTGAATAAATGAACAACTAATGCCATTAATAAACTGAGAATGAAACTGCATCCATAGATTTTGTCATAGTGAAAACCTCATGGATAGTAATAATAACTGATAATGAACAAATAGAATGATTATTAATTGGACGTCATGTATCTGGAACATGAAACCATAATACTGTTGAAGCGGTTTAGTTCTGTGGGTAGAAACCCATCTGATTTTTGAAAACAAACTCGAAGGGTCTGTCACCAAACTATTTTGTCTCATGAGACCTACTGATGCATCGAGGGACTTTAGTGGGACCCACCCACCTCTACATACAAGAATTATTTATATATATATTCAATACAAGATCAATATGTATTTATATTATCCATATATAATAGAGGATACGGATTCATTAACATTTCCACAGTCAAAACAACATTCAAAATAAATACCGTATGTAAAATGGTATACGGCTTAGACAATAACAATATCCATGGTATAAGAATATGGATATTTAAATGGAATATACTTTCAATTGAAAAATGATATCAAATGGGCAGTAGGTACACCACATAAGAAAGAGTGGGTGCACAATTACTAAGCAAGTAACAACGAAGTGAAAATTGAGACAAAGCTCGTTACCGTGTTGTATTCAATTGAGTTGTATGACAAGGATTTAATAACCACCAAAAGAGTCATATAATACAATGAATTTGATGATAACCATGATAACATATTTTAAATGGCAGTATAACTATACCACATATAAGAAATAAGAGGTGAACAATGGAGATCCCACAGAATTGAAAGTGAGATGAGAAAAACCTCTTACAAATATTTTGGCATGGTAACGAGTGTTATTGCAAGGTCTTAATGATAGGTAAAGGGGTATTACATTATTTATATGTCACAATGGAAGTATGGGGGAGGTTCAAAATCAAACCCCATAATTATGAATTAAAAATAAAAATGGCACAACATAGGGGAGATTCTTGAACAAAAGTGAGAGAGAGGATCCCTTACAAAGATTGTGTCATTAGAGTGATGATAAATCAATGAATTATTTATGTGTTACAAATAAAAATCCACAAAATATAAGTGGATATACATTATAAAACAATAATAGTTCATTCACACATATTCTTGGAACAATGTAACCAATGAAATAGATGTTTAACTCAAAGAATGAAAATTGAGTTAAGTAATCCCTTACCTTTTGCTCTAGTGTGTTCTCGATTGTTCTTAACAACCTGAATAATAAAATTTATATTCATTAATTAATAATTCCAGAACCAAATAAACATGTAATTTATATGATATAACCTTATTAAGTTCATTAATGGACTCTTTTATGGGTTTAAGAGATTAAATCTTATTGTTTTGGAAGCATTTTCTTACCTGGTTTCATGATTCGTTTACTTGTATTCATGAATGGAAGTTGGTTTGAAATATGGTTAAACATCAAGAATTTTTAATATAAATTATTAGTAAAACTAAATAGATATAAATTATCTCATAATGATTCTGGTTATATACCATGAGGATGACTCATTCGATGAGTTAAAAATAAACGCTTGAATTTGGCTTGGCAGTTTTGTGCTCAATAAACTTGTTTCGTATTGTTATTCCATATTATGTACGTATAAAGATTCTAGAATGTTCATCAAGATAAAACACATATATTATGTCCTAGTTCAACCATATATTTTGTTTTATTACCAGAATTGAAAGAATTAATGGAAATTGAAATTACAACGTCCACGATGTCGGTAATTCGACACATCACGGACAATGTTTTTATTCCTTAAATGAGTGGGAGAGGAGAAGAATAATGGTGAAGAATTTTCCATAAACATTAGAAATTCCAGAATATACAAGATTCTGGAGCATAAATGCCTCTTGGTTAATATGAGGTGAGTAAAGAAGAAGAAAAGAAAGTAATCTTTAAAATTAAAGAAAACTTGATAAATTTCTCACGAAAATTCGGCAGCCTAACGGCGTCTCTTAAAATTTGATAAAAATAGTTTGATGAGAGAAATGAAATATCTCATCATTCATACATAATATGTACAGTAAGGGGGGATATTTAATGAAATATCCCAACACAAGCCAAAGGGAATGGAAGAGAATAACATAAAATTAAAGAAAAGAAAGAAAATAAGAGAGGTTGTTTACCTCTTGATCTCTTCTCCTTGAGATCCTTCTTAAGGGATTTGGTTTTGGTCTTTTGGTGATACCAATAGCTCTAGGACGTGGGGAAGAGACTTGGTAGGATTTTTGGGCAGAACTTTGAGGATCTTCAAGGCTTAGAGGAGTGAAGAGAAGAGGTGGGGGGTTTATAGTGGAGGAGAGGGGTAAATTTTGAATATTTAATTTCATTATTTTATTATTTCCATCAAGACAACCAATAGTATTGTTTCATGTGACCCCTAATAGTAATAATGGAATTTGAGTTCAAACAAAGTTTACTTACATCACTTATGATGTCATAAATAGTGTATTTAACTGATAAATCGAATATACAGTATTTTACCGTATTTCACTATTCATAAAAAATTCAAGAATTTTAGAAAAATCCCAAAAATTCACCCCTGCCATTTTTCGACGTGTAGAATTCAAAAGTGAAATCCATTTTCCAAAAATAATTTTCTAAATATTATTAATTAAATTTTTAAATAAGGTCATAGTTAATTCGAAAAATAACAATCTTGAAGTGTAGTTAGTTTTATGTGACATTGAAAAATTAATTAAGATCCCATTATCATATTACCTTAAGAAAATAAAATAATATTATTATTTACTATTCATAAGGGTCATATTACTATTCATATTACTATTCATAAGGGTACATTACTATTCACCAAAAATCAATTTTGTTCTATCAGACTCCAAATGACTTACTGATCACAACTCTAGATGACCATTTTTAGAAATTCAAAACATAGAAGTGGAAATTTTATATTTAATGGCTAGGTTTTGACTACCTCCTAAATAACATAGTGTTGTTTCAAAGGAACCCAGTGATTAATAGAATGTATTTAATGGAAACATACCATAAAATGTTTGGGGTGCTCCATTATTCCCTCTGGAAATTTCGTCCTCGAAATTTTATGAATAAATCCCGCTAAAAAGGTGTGGGTGGTTCTTCTTCATGAAATCCTCTAGTTCCCATGTTGCTTCCTCCATATTATGATTTCTCCAAAGAACCTTTACTATACGAGTTGTTTGATTTCTCAATACCTACTCCCTTGTGTCAATAATCCTGATAGGCTTTTCATAGTATGATAAATCAGGTTCTAGTTCTATTTCTTCATATGTGAGTACATGCGTTGGGTCTAGAATTTACTTTAACAACGATACATGGAACACATCATGAACTCTGGAGAGATTTGGCGGAATCGCTAAACGGTAAGCTAAAACTCCGATTCTTACCAAAATTTCAAATGATCCTATGTACCTGGGGATCAATTTCCCTTTCTTACCAAACCTTAAGACGCCCTTCCATGGAGATACTTTCAGAAATACATTATCTCCCACTTGAAATTCCAAGTCCTTTCTCTGGTTGTCAGAATAACTCTTCTTCCTACTTTGGGATGCTTTAATATGGGCTTGTATTTTCTTCACCTTTGTCATGGTCTCTTCAATAAGTTCTGGGCCTATAAGTTTCCTATCACCAACTTCATCCCAAAAAGTTGGAGTTCGACATCTCTTTCCATATAATGCTTCATATGGATACATTTGAATACTAGAATGGAAAATATTGTTGTATGAAAATTCCACCAAAGGCAAGTATTGATCCCACATACCTTGGAAGTCATGATAACATGACCTCAACATATCTTCTAGAGTTTGAATAGTCCTTTCAGATTGTCTGTCGGTTTGGGGGTGATATGCGGTACTCATATTAAGCTTAGTATTCAAAGCCTTCTGGAGACTTTTCCATAATTTTGATGTAAACTGGGGAGCTTGATCAGAGACAATTGATATAGATGCACCATGAAGTCTCACAACTTCATTAATATAAAGTCTTTCCAGATGCTCAAGTGGTAAATCCTCTCTTATTGGAAGGAAATGTGTTGTTTTAGTGAGACGATCAACAATTACCCATATTGCATCATTCCTTCTAGGTTTCCTCGGTAGTCCGGTGAAAAAATCCATTGTAATGTTATCCCACTTCCACATAGGAATAGGTAGGGGTTACAGCACTCCTTTAGGATGTTTTCTCTCCGCCTTCACTTGTTGAAAAACTAGACACCTTGACACGTAGTCAGCAATTTCTTGCTTCATATTATCCCACCAAAAATATTCCTTCAGATCTCTAAACATCTTGGTGCTACCCAGGTGTATAGAGAAATTTGAGCTATGAGCATCGTCTAATAGTTCCCTTTTTAGCTCAGGTACTGATGGAACGCATAACCACTTACCAAACTTCAGAACTCCTTCTTCATACATGAAGTCAGCCAGTCTTCCATCCTTAACTGCATTAATTTTCTTGTGCAGATTCTCATCATCAGATTGAGAAATTTTTATCTTTTCTAGTAAATATGGTTTAGCAATCATTTGAAATAGAATTTATGCTTCCCCTTCCTTAAAAATTCCCATATCCATCTTCAGTAGATCCATAAACATAGGATCTCTTTCAATCCACATTTCAGTCAGAAGGCCATGATCTTTCTTACTTAATGCATCTGCCACCTTATTCTCCTTTACTGGGTGGTAGTGTATTGAACAATAGTAATCTTTGAGTAACTCGAGCCATCTTCTTTGCCTCATATTGAGTTCTTTTTGTGTAAAAATATATTTCAAACTCGTGTGTTCTGTATAAATCTCACATCTCTCTTCGTAGAGATAATGCCTCCATATTTTCAGAGCAAAGATTACAGCTTCTAACTCAAGATCATGAGTTGGATAATTTTTCTCATGATTCTTCAACTTCCTTGATGTGTAAAAAATAACTTTATCATTTTTCATAAGGACGCAACCCAGTCCATTCTTTGATGCATCGTAGTATATTACAAATCCATCACTTCCAAATGGAAGAGTCAAAATTAGAGCATTTACCAATATTCTTTTAAATTCATCGAAGCATTTTGTACATTAATTTGTCCACACAAACTTAACTCCTTTACGTGTGATCTTGGTTAGCGGGTTATACAGTCGGGAAAAATTCTGAACGAAACATCGATAATAACCTACTAAGACAATAAAACTGCATACCTCAGTTATGTTTGTTGGCATGGGCCATTCTTGGATTTCCATTGTCTTTGTAGGATCAACTAGTATTCCATCCTTAGAGACAATATGGCCTAGAAAAGAAACCGACTAAATCTAGAATTCGCACTTGCTAAACTTCCCATATAATTGATTTCTTCTCAGAGTTTTCAGAATAGTTTGAAAATGATCCTCATGGTCTTAATATATTTTTTAGTATACCAGGATATCATCTATGAATACCACAACAAAGTTATCAATATATTCCTCGAAAACTCTATTCATTAAATCCATGAAAATAGAGGGTGAATTTTTCAGTCCAAAAGGCATCACTGTAAACTCATAATGCCCATACCTTGTTCGAAATGATGTCTTTGGAATATCTTCCTTCCTCACATGCAGTTGATGATATCCAGATCGAAGGTAAATCTTTGAAAAGTATTGAGCTCCATGAAATTGGTCAAATAAATCATCAATCCGGGGAAGATAATACTTATTCTTATTGTAATAGCATTGATTTCCTGGTAATCAATGCAAAGCCTCATGGATCCATCTTTCTTATTTACAAACAAGACCAGGGCTCCCCATGGAGAATCACTAGGTAGAATAAATCCTTTTTCACTAAACTCTTATAGTTGTTTCTTCAGCTCCACTAACTCCACAATGGCCATTCTATATGGGTTCTTCGATATAGGTCTTTCATCAGGAGTTAAATCAATAGAGAAATCAACTTACCGCTCTGGAGGATGTCCAGGTAAATCCTCTAGAAATATATCAATGTACTCTTTCACTATGTTCACATCTTTAATTTTAAGATTTCTTTCCTCTCCTGTAGATATTGGTTTATCTTCCTCTCCAATTATTACATTCAGTAGAGCTACTGGGGGTGGTTCTAGATAAGAATCAGGTGGTGAATTTTCTGCCCTAAAGACAAGGGATTCTACACCATTTCCAAATATTGTAACTTCCTTTTTCTTGCAATAAATCCTTGAATCATAATTTGATAGCCAATCCATACCTAGAATTATATCAAATTCAGTCATGGGTACGATGATAAGGCTGGCAACTAAAGCACGTTTTGGTGTTTGGAGGGGGACTAGTCGACATGCCTTTGTTGCAATGATACATTCCATGGGAGTTTTGACTGAAAAATCCTTTCTTAAATCAAATTGGAAATATCTAATTTTCTTGGAAAACTGAGAGGATATAAATGAATGCAATGATCCAGAATCAAATAAAGTGTTGGTTAAGTTTGAGGAAACAATTCAAGTACCTACCACCATGTCACTAGGAACTTCAACCTCCGCAGTTGTAATCGCATAGGCTCTCCCTTTCTCTCTTGGATTTTTCTGAGGCATGTTTCCTTGGCACTTAGGACACTCATTTTCATAGTGTCACATCTCTCTAAAATTGTATCATTGAACATCATTTAATTGCTTATTCCCCTTGCATTCATCAGATCGATGACCCTTTTTTCCGCAGTTATAGCAGACTCCCTTGCCTTTCAAGCATTTCCCGGGATGATTCTTTCCACAGTTCTCACATAATGGGAAACTATTTGTTCCCTTGATCTTCTTTGGTGCTTCTAATTTTCCTTTGTTATCATAATTCTGCTTCTTATCTTGGTTTCCTTTGAAAAAAATTGATCTAGCAAATTCCTTATCTGTTTTGATGGCACTTGATACAATTTCATCATATGATGAAAATGATTGAGAAGCCAATGCCCTTCGAAGACTTGGATTAAGACCTTAAAAGAAATGATCAATCTTGTCCACTGAGTCATGAATGTAATCCATGGCATACCTGGCTAGCCTTGTGAAGGTATCCTCATACTCTGCAACACTATCTTCTTCCCTTTGTTTCAAGCCAAGGAATTTCCTCTTCATTTCAGTTCGTTGCTCACGAGGGAAATATTTTTCGTAGAATATTTCCTTAAAAGTCCTCCATTCCATATCTTCTATTTCTTCTTCCTCCATGGTATTTTGAATCAGGGACCACAATTGATCAACATCTCCCTTGAGACAATATACTGCCAGTACTACCTTTTCATTTTTATTGCATCTTAATGCCATGAATATCTTTTCAAGGGACTTGATCCATTGCTCGGAAACCACTAGATTAGTAGTCCCACTAAAAGATGGGGGCTTCTTCTGCATGAAACGATCCAACACAGGTGTTGAATGGTTATTCATTACAACTTGAGTAAGTTTTCCCAATATAGTCATGATCTGATCTACTCCAACGTTGACTGTGTTGACTTGCTCAGTAGGGAGATCCCTACCTTTCCCACGAGTATTGATTCCCCTTCTTCCATTAGATGTCATTTCTAAATAATGGGATACACAAGATTGTTTTATGAATCTCAAATAGAAAATCACTCAACATAGATTGAAATTCTATGCATAGCTACTCTTATAAACATGGTTCCTCTAAGGAAAAATTTACATTAACTCCTTCATAATGGCTTGTAAAGAAAACATGAATTATCCTAAGAATATCCCCCGGGAGTGTCATAACCAAGAGTGTAGCAAGGCCCGTTGTCATGCACCAGTTCCCGTTCAAGTCTAGCTCAAAGTGGTGTTTTCGAGTTTTACCCCTAGATACATCTGTGCCAGAGCCGCCTCTACCTGCTCGTATCCAGACAGGGACGTATTGCTTAAAATATCCACATAATCTATTCCTTACCAAAATACCAGGATGTTCTTGTATATTAATCCTCAGATATTTCCTTAGGTATTTGTTCCCAACTATATATTTCTTACTCTAGTTTCTAAGTTTTCTACTAAACTTCCTTTGATACCAACTGTAACACCCCGACTCCACTAGGCTGGAGCCGGTGCATTAATTGTGATATTGGAATGGTTAGAAGGAATGAAAATCCTGAAGGAATGATCATTTTAGTAGTCTCTAAGAAACTAGATACACTAATGTAACTCACATTACATTGTAAAAGGTTACAAAATACAATACATAATAAAAACTAAAAATTGCATCCACAGGAACTCAATAAAAGACCTCCTCTTCATAACCAGTTGAAGGTAAAAAATGAAAGGGGTGAGCTCAAATGCTCAGTAAGGGTTACAAATAGTGAAATCATGATTACAATAATAATTGAATCATAATCAATCTGACATAATCAAAACGGCATAGTGAATAAATGAACAACTAATGCCATTAATAAACTGAGAATGAAACTGCATCCATAGATTTTTTCATAGTGAAAACCTCATGGATAGTAATAATAACTGATAATGAAAAAAGATAATGCTTATTAATTGGATGTCATGTATCTGGAACATGAAACCATAATACCATTGAAATGATTTAGTTCTGTGGGTAGAAACCCGTCTGATTTTTGGAAACAAACTCGAAGGGTCTGTCACCAAACTGATCTCATGAGACCTACTGATGCATCGAGGGGTTGTAGTGGGCCCCAAACACATCTAAATCAAATAATTATTTATACATATATTCAATACAAGAGCAATATTTATTTACATTATCCATATAGAATAGAGGATACGGATTCATCAACATTTCCACAGTCAAAACAACATTCAAAATAAATACTGTATGTAAAATGGTATACGGATTAGAAAATAATAATATCCATGATATAAGAATATGGATATTTAAATGGAATATAATTTCAATTAAAAAGTGATATCAAATGGGCAGTAGTTACACCACATAAGAAATAGTAGGTGCACAATTACTAAGCAAGTAACAACAAAGTGAAAATTGAGACAAAGCTCATTACCGTGTTGTATTCAATTGAGTCATATGAAAAAGAGTTAATAACCACCAAAAGAGTCACAGAATACAATTAATGTAATTATAAACATGATAACATATGTCAAATGGCAGTACACCTATACCACATATAAGAAATAAGAGGTGAACAATGGAGATCCCACAGAATTGAAAGTGAGATGAGAAAAACCTCTTACAAATATTTTGGCATGGTAACGATTGTTATTGAAAGGTCTTAATGAGAGGTAAAGGGGTATTACATTATTTATATGTCACAATGGTAGTATGGGGAAGGTGAAAAAGCAAACCCCATCATTTTGAATTAAAAATAAAAATGGCACAACATAGGGGAGATTCTTGAACAAAAGTGAGAGAGATGATCCCTTACAAAGATTGTGTCATTAGAGTGATGATAAATAAATGAAGTATTTATGTGTGACAAATAAAAATCCAAAAAATATAATTGGATATAAATTATAAAACAATCATAGTTCATTCACACATATTCTTGGAACAATGTAACCAATGAAATCGATGTTTAACTCAAAGAATGAAAATTGAGTTAAGCAATCCCTTATCTTTTGCTCTAGTGTGTTCTTGATTATTCTTAACAACCTGAATAATAAAATTTATATTCATTAATTAATAATTACATAACCTAATAAACATGTAATTGATATGATATAACCTTATTAATTTCATTAATAGACTCTTTTATGGGTGTAAGAGATTAAATCTTATTGTTTTGGAAGCATTTTCTTACTTGGTTTCATGATTCGTTTACTTGTATTCATGAATGGAAGTTGGTTTGAAATATGGTTAAACATACAGAATCTTTAATATAAATTATTAGTGAAATTAAAGAGATATAAATTATCTCATAATGATTCTGGTTATATACCATGAGGATGACTCATTCGATGAGTTAAAAATAAACGCTTGAATTTGGCTTGGCAGTTTTGTGCTCAATAAACTTGTTTTGTATTATTATTCCATATTATGTACGTATAAAGATTCCAGAATGTTAATCAAGATAAAACACATATATTATGACCTGTTTCAACCATATATTTGGTTTTATGACCATACTTAAAATAATTAATGGAAGTTGAAATTACAACGTCCACAATGTCGGTAATTCAACACATCACGGACAATGTTTTTATTCCTTAAATGAGTGGGAGAGGAGAAGAATAATGGAGATGAATTTTCCATAAACATTAGAAAATCCATAATATACAATATTATGGAGAATACAATCCTATTGGTTAAGAAGAGGTGAGTAAAGAAGAATAAAATAAAAAAATCTTTAAAATGAAAGAAAACTTGATAAATTTATCACGAAAATTTGGCAGCCTGACGGCGTCTCTTAAAATTTCATAAAAATAGTTTGATGAGAGGAATGGAATATCTCATAATTAATAAATAATATGGACAGTAAGGGGGAATATTTAATGAAATATCCCAACACAATCCAAAGGGAATGGAAGAGAATAACATAAAATGAAAGAAAAGAAAGAAAATAAAAGAGGTTGTTTACCTCTTGATCTCTATTCCTTGAGATCCTTCTTAAGGGCTTTGGTTTTGGTCTTTTGGTGAGACCAGCAGCTCTAGGACATGGGGAAGAGACTTGGGAGGATTATTGGTCAGAAATTTGATGAGCTTCAAGGCTTAGAGGAGTGAAGAGAAGAGGTGGGGGGTTTATAGTGGAGGAGAGGGGTAAATTTTGAATATTTAATTTCATTACTTTATTATTTCCATCAAGACAACCAATAGTATTGTTTCATGTGACCCCTAATAGTAATAATGGCATGTGATTTCTAACCAAGTGGCCTTACATCACTTATAATGTCATAAATAGTGTATTTAACTGATAAATTGAATATACGGTATTTTACTGTATTTCACTATTCATAAAAAATTCAAGAATTTCAGAAAAATCCCAAAAATTCACCCCTACCATTTTTCTATGTGTATAATTCAAAAGTGAAATCCATTTTTCAAAAATAATTTTCTAAATATTATCAATTTAATTTTTAAATAAGGTCATAACTAATTCAAAAAATAACAATCTTGAAGTGCAGTTAGTTTTATGTGACTTTGAAAAATTAATTAAGATCCCATTATCATATTGCCTTAAGAAAATAAAATAATATTATTATTTACTATTCATAAGGGTCATATTACTATTCATATTACTATTCATAAGGGTATGTTACTATTCACCAAAAATCAAGTTTGTTCTATCAGACTCCAAATGACTTACTAATCACAACTCTAGATGACCATTTTTTAAAATTCAAAACATAGAAGTGGAAAATTTATATTTAATGGCTAGGTTTTGACTAACTCCTAAATAACATAGTGTTGTTTCAAAGGAAGATAGTGATGAATAGAATGTATTTAATGGAAACATACCATAAAATGTTTGGGGTGCTACATGAATCATGTGTTCTCATATCGAAGACTTTTTGGGTTGAAATCCTTTTCTTCTCATGATGACAAATAAAAAAAATCTGATCATCTAACAAATTTTCCAATCCAATACTCTCATTTTGAACATGATCATTTTGAGATTTCATTTTCTCCCTAATATGGTACCACACATGGTATTTTTTTTAAACCATATTTGTTTATATTGTAGCTAACTTATTCACGGCTCAACCAAGGTATTCCAACACAATTATAACATTCATAGTGTATGTGACCACTATTTTAAGCATTGTCAAATGAAAAATCTAAAAATCTCTCCAACTTTTTTTGAAAATCTCTTGAGATCTGATCGGTTTCATGCATCCAACTTTTATCCATTATATAAAAAAATTATATGTTATTTCATAAAAGCAATTAAATGAGATTAAAGTTTAATCAAAAACATATTTAATGAAATGAGAATTTTTCACTTTATATGAAACCATAACTGACACACTTGTCTATATGAGAATCATAATATAAAAGAAAGTAAAATACAATATATATATATATATCAAAATACTATAAATATAAAACCATGATATTGACTTCAATTATATAAATGAGTAATAACTATACATAATACTTCACAAAATAATGTTTATACTTGTTGTTTTTATTTTTTATCTTATTATATTCACTATTTAACTAATGTTATAATTATTCAATAAATTCATCTATAAAATATTAATACTTCTAGGTAACCATCTTCTATTTTATTCGGATCAGTTTTGGTCAGTTCTATTTGTTTATGATTAGTTTGGTTCTGGTTGATTTAGTTTGGTTAGGTTTGGTTTTTTTATTTAGATTGGGTCAGTGCATACCTATTAGGGTTTCATTAAATATTTTTCAAGTCAATTCATTTTTTATCATTACCATAAAATTTCTTATTTAGATCAGTTTGGTATAATTTAGTTTTTTTAGGGTCTGATCAATTCATTACAATTTATTTTATTTAGTGGGTCATCATAATAAGGAATAAATTGGGATATTATGTGAAACATAGTGGATATGGTGGAAAATAATTGTATAAAGACAGATCTCTCTTGGATAATTATGAGTAAATAGTTGGGATTAATCCTATTCAAGGACTTTACCTCTTAAGAAACTCCCCAACAATTTAGGGTCATACAATAACCAATAGAATATTGCTTCTAATGTATTTTTATAATAATAAAGGATTTTTCAATATGCTAACATGATTTACCCTATTGATATATAATTATTTTTTATCACAAAGGGTAATTTTATTTAACGTTCTAAGAGTATAAAATAATTTTACATCACCTCCTCAAGTTATATTTAATTTTTAAATATTTAATAAAATATTTATGAATCTAGTGTAGATGAGGTTGACATGTATAGTGTCTCTAATAGTCAAGGAATTAAGAAAAAACACCATATTGGTGGATGATATCCTTATATCCTAGCTATGAAACATCCCCTATTAACACAATATTTTTTATCAATCATTTCACAATAAAATCCAAAATGTAATAACATATATTAAAATTAATATTATCAATATTTATCATGTATTATAGAGCCATACATATTATATCTTTATTAAAATAATCATATAGCATGTATAAATCATTAAATACAATATAATTCATTATATAAATATCATAAAAATAATAGGTTCATAATAGATTTATATAGAAGAAGAGAGTAACTAAATTTTAAAAAATACATCACACATAATCAGATTTATTATGAAATTCAATAACAAAAAAAATTAAAACAAACCATGGTTCAATGAATCTGGAATTTGAAAAAAAATCTTGGTTATTCTTTCAAACCTATAAAATAAACTAAAATGATGGTTGATTGAATAGATTAAGTATATTGGAACATACCAATTTGATATTCAAGAAAATCGAATGAAATCGTTAAGTCGTGAGAGATTACTACTGATGGATAATGAAACTAAATGTCATAGATAAAAAAATAAAATAATTCTAGGAAAAAGATATAACCCATTTTTAACTCACCAATTTGATGTGGAAGAAACCGAATTATGGAAAGAAAGAATGGATCACTGGTTATAGAAGAATGAAGCATTGGGTAAGGCAAAATGCATCTAGATTTGCGAATGAGGAGGGCCTGGCCGCATTCTATATTTGGAATAACTCTATCCCAATAGTTTTAAACACTGTTAGGATAGATTATTTATGCCAACAGTTTTTTAAAACCATTGGGATAGCCTTCACTATAATGGTATATCCCAACAGTTATGCAGAAAAGTTGGGATAGGACACCCTATAGTAATGGTTTTTAAAAAAAATTGGATACATCCCAATGTGGGGAAGATGTATAGAGAACTTCAATGAAATTTTTGGTGGTTTGGAATGAAACATAGTGTTACTAAGTTTATCACTTGGTGCCCCACCTATCAACAGTTGAAGGCTGAGCACAAGGTTCTGGAAGGTTTTTTGCAGCCCCTTGATATCCCAGAGTGGAAGTGGGATGGCATGCCCATGGACTTTGTTACAGGGATTCCATGTATAGTGAAGGTACATAACACCATTTGGTTGATCGTTGACTGAATCAAGAAGTTGACACACTTCCCTACTATCAAGTAGTAGATTTCGATGGAGAGTTTGGGGTAGTTTTGTGTGTGGGATATTGTTTGAATTCATGGGTTTCCCTTGACGATTATCCCTAATTTTGATGTGTGGTTCAAATCAAGATTGTAGAGAGGCCTATATAATGAATTTGGGACCCAGATGAGGATGAGTGTAGCCTTTCACCCCCAAAATGATGGGTAGACCGAGCACACTGTCTAGGTGTTGGAGGATATGATGATATCTTGCATGTTAAACTTTGTCTAGATCTAAGAGTATCACTTAACCTTGGTAGAGTTTGTGTACACAACAGATACCACACTACCATCAGCATGGCACCTTTTTAGACCCTATACGGGAGACCTTATAGATCACCCTTGTGCTAGACAGAGATTGAAAATACATCTTAAGTGAACCTAGAGTTAGTGAAGGTGGTGACAGAGAAGTTCCAGGCCATCCGTGAGTGTATGAGGATGGATCAAATTAAGCATAAATATTATGAATATTGTCATTGTAGGCCTTTGGAGTTCAAACAAGGAGACCACATTTTCTTAAGAGTCCCAAAATGATGAGGATTATGGAGGTTCTTATCGGGAGGTAAGATATCCCTGAGGTTCATCGGGCTATTCAATACCATTCATAGGGTTGGTGAATTTTCTTACCTCCTTGACCTACCCCTGTAGCTAGAGTGGGTGCATGACGTCTTCTACGTGTTGTAGATGAGGAGATACTTTCATGACTCTACGCACATTATCGACTGGGGAGAGATAGACATCGAGGATGAATCCACCTTTGTAGAGAACCCGATAGAGATCAAGTATCTTTCGGAGAGGACCCTGTGTGGATGGAACATACCCTTGGTACATGTGTTGTGGTAGCACAGGAACATGCAGAAGAGATCCTGGGAGTGGGAGATCCAGATGCAGACTCAGTATCCCAAATTGTTTGTTTGGTTTTAATTTTTGGGGATGAAAATATTGAAGAAGGTGAAAATGTAGAGACTCGGTTTTTTCCTTATAATACTTTGAAATATTTCTATATATATTTTTAGATCTAGGCACTGAGACGGCATGTGATTATGAGTCCCAATATTCCCAGAATTAATTTTATAAAAATATTAATTATATTTTATATTGTGTGTACGCAATTTTCTAAATAAAATGGAATAAATATTAAACGGAAGATTGGAACAGAAATCTGAGACCATGGTTGAGTCTAGAATGTTATGTTTACCCTTGGATCCACCTAAGATAAGTTGGAACGGGGTGTTTGAACATCTCACCCATTGACGGTAGGTTCAGCTAGTTAATTAATTAATTTGATTTAATTAATTTATTATTTTAACCTAACTATAATATCTATAAAACCACTACTATAGAGAATACTCCAATATTATCCACATAAATCCAAGGAGGATTCCATAGCTTATCCTTCCTCCTTCTATTGACAGGTCATATCGGGTGATGATGAATCTCTAGATCAGAGCAGATCAGAGTGTAGTGAATGAAATGAATTACTTCAATCATTAGAGAGTGTGTTCTTCAATGAAGAACAATCCAATATCTAGTTTGGACTCATAAAACATGGATTATATCCTTTTTGATTAAATTAATTGAGCAGAATCAACCCTTTTATGATCTATGTCAATTTTTGTAGCCTTCCCATATGCTCGTGTATCAAAATTCAATTGATTATTCTTTGGTTTTATAACCTGGGATATCCCCATTCTTGATCATTGGCCAAGAACTTTTGTTAATGATCGATGAAAATTTGTTTTTTTTTGCCTTTCCCACTCAATTTCTTTATGCTCGTCACTATTTGGACCCCGCAGTCCCGGTTAGGCATTTCTAGGCATTTCCAAACCTGATTGAATCCCCGTATTCATGGTGGAATCACGTACGAGGGATATATTGACAAATTAGGGATATATCTAGGTTTTTTCTAGGTTACAGGTGATCTATTTTTTATTTGAAGTCTGAATCAAAGATGGAGGAGGCATGTGAAGCGTGGGAAAATTTTATAAATACCAATGAATACCATTTTCCAACCACCGAATGGCTAGAAATGATGATCCAGAGACAAATCCATCATTTTTTGGAAGGAACGAGGCCATAATAAAAGTATAAAATTCATATATAAAACATAGAGTTTGTATCTAAGAAACTATGAAAAATGTGACTACACATTGTGTACCGTGATGACCACACAACGTGTAGCCCCAATGTTGTGGTGGATAGGATTTTTGGAATTTATAAGGATGGAATGGTGTGTAGTCCTACTACACGACGTGTATCGCTTCCCTGGGTGGATGAATAGTGTGGTGGAGCACATGGGAAGGACTCCATGTGGGAGTACACTTCCAAGAACACAAACATGTACTAAAGTACATAGACACATCTTGGATACATAGACACGGAGTGGATACACAGAAATGGCCAAGCACAGGGGAAGGACCCTGAGTGGCATGATCATGCCATGTGGATCACCTACATGTCATTTATCCCTACACAGTTGGTTCATGTACTTCCAGGGACACAACCATGTGATGGAGAAGAACCACACATCATGTGGTCCCCCTCAAATGACATGTACCCCTTGATTCCTTTTTAGGAAACTTCAAACTCATGTATCTCCTTTATTTGGAATCAAATTTTGTCCCACGAGTAGCCTATCCTGAGTGTTTTTCTTCATAGAACATGATGGTTCCCTTGGTTGTGGATTTTTGGATACAATGTGAGATTTTTTTCAGGAATGGATCTTGTTTGGGCGATGCTCAATAACGGTTGTGATCACACAAGATCACCATATTCATTCTGAGAAGAACCCTACAGTTGGGATTGGCATGGGTCCTCAATGACTAGAGTAGAACCCTCTAACTAGGTTGGGCATAGGTCCTCTATAGACTTCTAAAGTGGAACCCTCTAGATGGGATGGGCATGGGTCCTCTATTATCATAGTTGAACCCTCCTATTGGCACAAATCATGGTTCCTCTATCAACTTCTATAGTGTAACCCTCTAGCTGGGATGGGCATGGGTCCTCTACCATCAAAGTGGAACCCTCTTGTTGGGAATATCATGGGTATTTTATTTACTATTAGATTGTAACCCTATTTTTGTGTAGGGAATGGTTCCTCTATTAACTATTATAGTTGAACCCTCCTATTGGAATAGGGTATGAGTCCTCTATCTATCCACTGAGTGGAACCATCTTGTTATACCATGGCATGGGTCCTCTACCTAGAGATTGTGGCCCCTAGACTTTGTGGCACAATGAAGAGGCATGGATTTACTTGGATAGATTTTACCGGGTAGACACGCGAGATGTTGGGCATCATTTTTGGACTTCTGAAACTATTTGAGACACTTTTCTTGGGATGATCTGTGAGATGGAGACCCCCTTACTATCTCATTTAGGCCTCTTTTACTGACCATTTATATATATATATATATATATATATACTTCTGTATCTATACCTTGGATTTAGTTACTCTCTGTCCATGGGTTTAGAATATGTGTGGGGTATTCCACATGCTTTCTGTATTTATCTTCTCATGGTTGGATGAGATTACTCTTCTTCTATGGGTGGTAAAGACTCTATGTTTAGTTCATCTACACATCGTGTTGAGCCACTTGTTCTTCGATGAGGTTGATCTTTCTATTGATTTGGGTTGAGATTCATCCTATTTACTATCTACTATCTTTATATTCCTATTGTATCTCTTACTATACCTCCTTCAGCTTTCGAGGAATCCTACTGGGTATTTATATAATCACCCCTGAATGGGATTTTTTTGCATGTGTCATTTCTTATGAAGATGACAAACAGGTCGAGGGTGACTTCAGAGGATCTTAGGGATATTGGGTGTTGTGGACCGTGTATGGTATTCATATCTTGGATATCAGGATATGGGATATCTCATTAGTTTCTTTTCCAGTTTTTTTTAGGTTGGGACATATTTCAAGTTGGGAATATATTTTTTCCCTTTTACTTTTTAGTTTTCACTATAATACTCTTGTACACCCAAGAGTTTTTACATGTTTGGTTTATTTTATAGTTGTTGCATATTTTTATTATTATTCCTCTATATTTATACATTGAGATGGTCAATTTTGTGTGTATTGATACATTAGAAAAACGTCTCCTATTTTAGATATGCCTTTCAGCGCTTGTCGCCACCCCCTGGAATATGGAGGTGGGATTGTGGTAGTTGCAACTCGAGTCTTGATTAGGTTCAGGTCATGACATTATAGTATACACTAAAAACTATTATTATCATGAGAAACACTTCAATATTGTTTTCATAATTTAAAATAAAATAATTTTTATGGAAAATTCAATAAATGTGGATTTTGGCTACAACAGATTTTTTTTCTTGGACATGTCATTTCTAATGATAGAATACCTACTGATCCTTCTAAAACCAAAGTGGTGGAATAGTGGTAAATTCCTTAAAATGTAACTAATATTTAATTTTTTTTTGTATTATCAGTTTACAACCAATGATTTATTGAGTACTTTTCTTAGTTACCTAACTCACTATCTAAGTTAACTCGAAAGGGAATTAAATTCATCTTAAAAAAAGAATGTGATGAATTTTTTGAGGAATTAAAAATAATATTGGTTAATTATCCAATGTTAGGATTTCCAATAATAATTGTTGAATTTTTTTATTTTTAGTGATGATTCTTTGAAGGTACTTGGTTGTGTATTTATATAGAATGATCAAGTTATCATATATGCATCTCATCAATTAAAACCACATGAGCAAAATTATCCTACACATGACTTTGAGCTAGTTGCGGTATTTTTTATTTAAAAATATGGTGTCACCATTTATATGGGTAGAAACATAAAATATATAATGATAATAAAAGTTTAAAGTATATGTATAATTAAAAAGGGTTGAACATGAGACATAGAATATGTCTAGAACTGATTAAGGATTATGATTTCAAAATTCTCTATCATCTAGCTAAAGAAAATAAGGTAGTTAATTCCTTGACTCAAAAATGTAATGCATAATTAATTATGTTACAAATGGAGATTGATCCTTTAGTTAATTATTTAATGAATTTTGTCCTGGAAATTTATTATATAGAAACTTATTCTATTTTAGATCAGGTATCACTTTAGTCATCTTTTTCAGATAGAATTAAGGAGGATCAGATTGAAGATCTTGGTTTTCAATAAATAGTATAACTGTTTAAGAAGGGTAAGTTTCCTGAGTTTAATGTTGATAAATAAAGTGTTATCATATTGGGAAAGTGATTTTTTGTACTAAGTAATTCTTATTTTGAAGAAGTAATTGTTAAGTGAAGCTCACAACTCTCTATTTTTTGTTTATCCTAGTAGCACTAAGATGTACAGAGACCTTTGGTAATATTTTTGGTGGGGAGGTATGAAAAAATATATAGTTGATCTTACAATGAAATGGTTTACCTAACATTAGGTTAAAGTTTAAAACAACTATCAAAAGGGATGTTTCAGTATTTTTCAATTACAGAATGGAAGTGGGATAACATATCCATGGACTTTTTGTGGTATTACCAAATACATATTGAATTAATAATGTGATTTGGGTTATTTTTGTTAATTTGACTAAATATGTGTATTTTATGCCTATTTGAGATATTATATCATTAGATCAACTTACAAGAACTTATCTTAAAGAGATGGTAAGATTGATTGGGGTCCCTCTCTCTATTGTATCTGATCGTGATCCTAGGTTTGCATCAACTTTTTGGAAAGGACTTTAGAATTAAATGGGTACTTAATTAAATTTTAGTGCAACTTTTCATACTTAATTTGATAGAAAATTAGTGTATACAATTCATAATTTAGAGGATATGATTTGATCTTTCTAATTTAATTATCATGAAAGTGGGGATATCATGTGTCTTTAGTTGAAATTTCTTATAATAATAGTTTTCATTTAATTATATAGATAGAATCTTTTGAGGCATTATATGGAAAATGGTGTCAGAATCCTACAAGTTGGGGTGGTGTTGGTGAGAGAAAATTGATGGGACTAGAATTAGTAAAAGAAATGGTTGATAAAGTAAAGATTATTCAGCAACACATGTGAAAATATCATAGAATATAAAATAATTATAGAGATTTAGGAGTAAATATATATCATTTGAGGTGGGTGATCATGTTTTCCTTAAAGTATCTCCATAAAAAAGTGTGATGTGTTTTAGCAGAAAGGGAAAGCTAAGTTTATAGTTTATTAGTCAAAATGAAATTCTAAAAAATGTATGGTTGGTTTCTTATAAAGTGGATTTACCACTAAGTTTATCTTAGGTACATGATGTGTTTTATGTTTTGTTGCTAAGAAATTATGTACCTGATGTATCTCATGATTTGTGCCTTGAAGTGGTACAGTTAGATTAAAATATATCTTATGAAGAAATTATAGTTCATATTTTAGATCACAAATATCGGGTAATGCAAAATAATATGATTCACCAGGTTAAGTTTTTATGTAAGAAACACATAATTGAGTAAGCAACATGGGAATAGGAAAATGATATGAGGTAAAATAACCTCACTTTCCTAAGTAATGAATAAAATTATAAGGAATTAATTTCCTAAGGTGGAAATAATTTGGAAACCCAAGTAAACTAAAAATAAGTCAATATTATGATTTATAAGTATTCATCTTATGGATTTATATTAATCATAGTTTTATAAATAATTTTAAAAAAAATCAATTGAAAAAGTAATAGCTTTATTTAACTAAAAAAAATTACATGAATTACATGGTTTTATTTAGAAAGAAAATTTTATTAATTTTAGAAATTGAATTTTATAAAAATTACTTCATTTTTGGAATCAATATATTAAATATAACCTAGGATAATTTTTTTATTTTACTAAAATTTTGAGTGAATATTGAAAAATAATGATTTTTGAAAAACTATCATTTATTTTCACTAAATCAAGTAATTTAAAAGTCTAATTATATTTTGGATTTGATTTTAAAGTAGCATAAGATCCATTTGATTAAAAATAATATAATATATAATAATAAATATTTTCTTTTCTTTTGGTATAAGTTCATCTTTATACTTAAAACATGATTTTCTAAAAACTATTTTTCATTGTGTTGTGTTCACTTATATTAAAAGTTATTTTTTCCATTTCTAAAAAATTAGTCTTGAAAAATTGATCCCATATTTGGAATCAATATTTTTTAATTTATTAATGAGTTCAATTTCATTTTTTTCATTATGAATTGTAACCATGGTAAAAATGTTCCACCATGGTAAAGGCTAAATCAGGTTAATTAAGGTAAAAAAACTAAATGATAAGGCCAAAAATCATATCTTAATTCAAATTATAGGATTTTATTTTTACCCTTATCACCTTATATTCAAATTTTGGTTGTTTAAGTTCCACTCTCTCATGAATAATACTTTATATTATTTAAAAACATTGAATAATTACAAGTGTGTCACTCCCCTTACTTATAAAAGGGAACTTCATCTCCTCCATTCCTCACACCTTTTGAGTACTATAGTTTAGAAAATACCAACCTAAACCTCTCCCAAATATCCTTATACACTTAATATAGTTATTGGTATTCAAAAAATACCAATCCTATAAGGATTAAGGTGTAAGAAAAAGGGAGATATCTGAGGAGAAGGTATAAGTCCTAACCAACCTATTTGAAGTTCATTTATTCTTCTAAATACTCATAATATTTTTAAAACATGATGAAATAATAACATAAGTATATTAAATATACTAAAAATTATTATTATTATTATGGTAAAACCCTTTTTTATCTCCTTTTCTATCTTATGAGAAATGGAAACATCACTTGTGCGTATGTGTGAACTTCCACCTCTATAAAGTGATGTGTTTTGTTTTTCATCACTGGATCATATGGATAGTTAAAATGATAAAAAATATATATATATATATATATATATAATTTATTATATAATTATGATTATATAAATATAATATATTACATACCTTATTACTCTTTTTTTTAGTTGAAAATTGATAACATCGCTCATGTGTACGTGTGGAATACCACCTATACGAAACAATGTGGTTAATTTTTCATCTATACCTTATAAAACTAGTTATAAGGATAGAGATAATTATTAAATATAAAATTTAAAACATATTTATGATTCTTAATATTATTTATTTTATTTATTTTCCACTCGTTAGAAAAATGAAAATGTCGTTCATGTGTATGTATGGATTACCGTCTCCATGAAATGATATAGTTCATTTTTCATGACCACCTTACATGGTTTGTTTTAAAAGTGTATATGATTTATAAATATAATAAATTTAAAAAATTTAATATTATATATATAGTGGTACCATAAACCATTTGATCATGGTCAATGCACCGATGTTGTTTTGAGGTTATAAGCTGAACTTCCTCAAAATGTCCAATGTGAACTTAACCTTTTTAGTAACTAAATAAAATATGGTAGTAAATGAAATAAAAGAAATAATAATGATTAAATTAATATGAAAAATTGTCTTAATCAATTAAAAAACTAATATAATTTTATTATTCAGGATTTAGAAAATGTATGAATCTATACAGGACTTAAGTTAAGGGATTTTTCATTAAAACCTTATTTTGAAGTGTTTCTTTAAAACTATTTCTACTATATATCCATGTTCTTAAAATGTTTCAAGAATATTCTTATTTATTTTTAAATTATTTTTAAAATTATTTTTTAACTACTTTTGACTTTATTTTTTAAGTTTTAAAAATGGAATCTTTTAAACTTTTATTAAATGGTTCATTTTGATGTTTTTCACCAAAGTAAAAAATGAAGGTTTTTTTAATGTATATGGATTGAATACGTTCCCCATAATCATAAAAATTATTCATTATATATATTCATTTTCAATTTTCCATGTTTATTTTCAAATAAAATATTTTTCTTAATATTTCGTTAATTGTTAGTTTTAAATTTTTTCTAAGGAAATGGAAACTTTTTCTCATCTTTATAATATAATTGAAAGTGTTATTTATTATGGGATTGAATGAAAATTAAAATTGTTTTTATGATTAAATTTATATTTATATATGTTTTATTAAGACTGGTTTTTTTAAATTTAATATGAATGATAGGTGAGCCTGATATAGCTCTAATGACGGGTGAGCCCGATATAGCTCTCCAATGCATTGGGTAAAGTGATAGTGTTTACCAGTTATAGGTTACTCCTAATATATATGATAATTATCTAGTTAGGAAATTCTATTTTAAGGGTTAAAATAAGGGTTAATTCAAGTATAATGTCCCAAGTTACCTACATGATATACTTTTTGTGGTTTATAAACTAAATTTTTTTATCTCAAAAGCTAAGAAAATGAGTTTATGCTTTTAAGAAAAGTTTATAAACTTTTTTATAAAGGTGAAAGGATTGTTTTTAAATGAAATGAATTCATGAATTTTCATTTTTTCCAAGAAACCCTTATGATTATTATTTTACTTTTACTATTAAATATTAAATGATTCATGAAATATATTAAGCAATTAAGCTATTTTCATGGAAAAGTAAATGGATATTTGAGATCAATTTGTTGTTATGAGAAAAGAAAATTTTCTTATGGATTTTTTAGGTTTATAATTGGAATAATGAGTTTATTTTATTTTATATCCCCTACTAAGATTTATTTTGATTATCCTTTGTCTTTAAATTATTTTTCACAGGGCTTGAGGATGGGTAGAAAAGTTAATAAAGTTAGAGTTCTAGATATTAGAGTAACCTTGAATGAAGAAAGTGTGCCTTTATAAAGAAATTTTTTTGTGGGTAAAATGGATACCATGTGGATATTTACACTTTTTTATGTAATGATTTACCTAATTATATAAAAATATAAACTAAAATTATACTAGAAATGTAATAAAGTGAAACACCTATCATAAATAATGTAATTATTGGTTGTTTAAGGTGTAGGTGTTATAAGATACATGTCAGTACTTGTGGGTGGAGTACAGGGTGGATTTGATTGTTCAAGGAACCAACCATAGAATTACACTGAGTATTGGGTTGGGATTTTGTGTAGATATTTGGATGATATCCAGATGCCTTTGAGAGTTAAGACATTATGATCGGGTGGTAAGATATCACATCGGTGGGTGCAGCCGAGTGATTTTAAGAAGGGTTGGGTAGATGAGGACTAGCCAATGTTTTTATATTAGATTATGTGAAATGATGTGTAATCCAAAAAAAGTGTTATATAACCACTAAGAATACATTTTTAATAGGTGATTCTAATGTTGGGGATTAACTTGTCACGAAATTGACCTTTATGAGCAGAGATTCATGGTGGGGAGCCCCGTGAATGAATTGATCGATAAAAATTGGGTGTCTCGAGATAGAAAAGTGTGGTTGAATTCCATCATAGTGATTTTATGATGGTTATGAGCAGGTGTCTTGGTTTATGATGAATAGTGTGCCTTGTGTTTAGATTTGTGAAAAAAATGCTCATTTGGAATTTTGAGGTAGGATGTGATGAGTCAATAGTGAATTGGTGACCAAGATAAGTGAGTATTATTGTTTAAAAGACCACCAATGATTATCAAGGATGAGAATTGATATGGTGAAGAGGCTATAAATACCTATTTCATTCCAAGTTATAACTTTTATAAGGAATTGGAAAAAAAATCTAGATCAGAGGTCGTTTTAAGGATTGTAGTTCATATCGGAATTCAAATATTTAGGCCATATCAAGGATATGTTTTTGATATGTATCAAGGTCTGGGAGGTTTCTTGAGTTATTTTGTGAGGATTGAAAGCTTAAATATTAATTTTGTAATTTTGAAAATGGTTTTAACCTACTCATGTTTACCTCATGGTTAGGGTAAACCATGAGAGTAAACCATACGAGGTGGTTTTTCCTTGGGGTGTGGTGCATGGGTTGTACACAATTGTAAATAAACCATGAAAAACCTAAAATTTGGGTTCTATAGGGTTATTAATAGTTAGTGCATGGTTTTTAAAAACATTTGAGTGTTCATATCTCTACACAGTTCCAACCACATGGTAGGACATATTTCTTTAAAAATGGTAAAAATACCTTTTTCCCCCTTATAATTTTTAAAGAATAACCCCTCATATCTTCTTTATCATGCATGTTTGGGCCAAGGGGTCTCTCTCACTCCCTTATTCACTCAATACCCTTTTATTTAGGGTGGTTTTTTGATCATTTTATATTGGATTATATTTATGATTTACTATCTTTATTTCGTTCTTTATTCCTTCTTTTTTTGTTAATTTTTGGTTGTATCTAGTTAGGGTTACATTTAAAAATCCACTAGAGAATGGTGGAATCATCTTAAATGATGGGTATTTTACTTGAAATGGATCAATGGAACCTCAAGAGGATGATCGCATGTCGCCTCTCACAGTTTCATTAGACGTACATAGCTTGATAAATTTATTTATGGTTTTTCATTAAATTAAATTAAAACAGTGATTGAACGGGTGTTTAATGTTAGATATTTTACCCAAAATGGTGTAGGGATTATGTCACAAACTTTCCATGGGTTCTTGGTTATGGTTTTGGTGTGGAAGGATTCCTCTATGAGTTATTATGAAATTATTCCTGAATGAATTAAATTATAAAATTAATTATAAATTGTTTTAATTTATTTATTTAAATGTTTTGGATTGATATGGGTGCTTATAAGGTGATAAAATATGATATGAGTCTTAGAAGATCATGGGTGAGTGTGGTCAGGATTTACTTATGTAAATGGTTTCATATGAGGTAGGTGGTCGCTAAACATACCCTATGGTTTATGCATTTTGTATATGTAGCATGTGACATATGATCTCTCCATCGTGGGTGATCTAATTTTAATAAAATAAATTATTGAAATAAATTGTATGAGATGATTAAAGTGTCAAGGGCCATGATGGACCATTGAACATTGGGTGGTTTCTCATCCGTTTATGGTCAAGTTGTGATCATGAATGTGATCCTTGGTATACTTTTACCCTATGGGGGTTTAATTTAGATAAAATTAAATGTATGAATGTGAAGGTCCATGAACATACCATATGGTTTATGCATTTTGTATATGTAGCATGTGATATACAATCTCTCCACTATGGGTGATCTAATTTTAATAAAATAAATTATTGAAATAAATTTTATGAGATGAGTAAAGTGTCAAGGGCCATGATGGACCATTGAACAATTAGTGGTTTCTCAGCCTCTAATGGTCAAGTTGTGATCGTAAATGTGAGCCTTGATATACTTATACCCTATGGGGGTTTAATTTAGATAAAATAAAATTTATGAATGTGAAGGTCCATAGAATAAGTTACCTTTTTTCTTCCTAGTGGGGGAGGGTGATGATTTAGATTGGATGTTCCAAGTATTCCATGATATTTCCATAAGATGCCTTATAGCCTTAGTGGCTTGTTGGTTAGAGCATGGGTGGGTGTTCCTTCCCATTAGCATGTGTATACCCAGAAGGGGTGTTCTTGGAGAGGCATTATATATAGTTTGGGTTGGTGTACTGTCCTAGAATGACTTGTTATGTGATATGGATATTATGCAATCTCTCTAAATTTATGTTGATGTGGTTAATACAATGAGGTTAGTGATTCCATTAGATAATTATTATGATGTCGAGGATTGTTATACCCTCTAAGTGATGGGATTGTCTCGAGATCTAAGATTTATATTGAGTAGAACGCATAGGGTGTCCATCCTATGATGATATCCAAGGGACCTTGGTGGGTTCCCTAGTATTATATTGACCCTAGAGAGGGGTAGTATAGGGAAGCGGGTTTTATCAATTATGGGTGCCACCTTAGTACATGAAATCATTGTTGTGATCTTGATAAGGGTACAAAGATGGGAGTAGGTCATGAACATAAGAGGTCATCCTTGGTTATGTGTTATTGGTTGGGTGGATTCCCAATCCTCATTATTGTAATTATTATACAAGGTATATCCATTTGGATACTATTCCCCAAGTATTTCATATGAGATGCATAGGCAGGTTCTTAGGATCTGGTAGTCATACCTAATATTATATAATATGCCTAGGATTCTCAGGATATTTTGATAACCCTTGGGTTATTTTATGATATTATTAGGATTACTAAAATATGGTGGGATATTTGAGGATATTTTGTGAGATTACTATTGATTTCTAGGATCTGGAAGGGTGAATGGGTATATTTTATAAGATTCCAAAAATTCCTAAAGTCTAGCAAGATGCCTAGGGATATTTTATAAGATGAATAGGATGACTAGGATATGAAGTTTGGTCTGATGATATGTTATAATATGAATATAAACCTGGTATTTGGTGGTAGACAAGAGGATTTTCTATGATATACCAGGTATTTGGTGAGATTCCTGATGATATGACTTGTGAGATACCTGAGATGTTCCCAAGATTGGGTGATAACCTGATAATATAATGAGAAGACTAAGATGATTATGAGGATATGGTGTTACAAATAAGGTGTTTATATTCATTAGATCTTAGGGCATGATATAACCCCCCCCCCCTAATGTTATGTATCATGCTTAAAGACACTTTGACACTAGCCAAAGTAGGCTTGGTTGATCCTCGGTGTCTCCTTATAACGCAAGGATCGATGGTTTTTATTTTATTATGCTTTCATATTTATTTATATATTTTTTTAGAATATCACATGTTCATAAACTATTCTTATAATTTATTCTAGGGACTCCATTTGTGGTTTTCTACTAATTTCTACTCACACCTTTCTCATGCATCCATGGAAATTTGGTACCCAAAGAGGATTCACTATTTACAAGTTCATATAAGGTAGAGCCCCAATATTAGATCAATAAACTAGATATCTTTTACTGAGTCTAAATATGGATCACATGAGGATTGAGGATGATAATAGATACTCCTTTAAATTTTATTTCTTTTTTCATGTGTATATGTGATCATCCCAATGATCAATCAGTTGATGTGTTCTTTTATAAATTTTTGTCTATATATTGCATTACATTTTTTATAACATACTTATCTTGAATTATTATGTATACTATAATTATTTATAGTTATTGTGGATAATTTTTTGTTATTACTAAAAATTTTTACTCTGATGTGAGGGTTTAGTCTTCCCGTGTTAACACCTTATACCCCCACTGCTAGTCAGTAGCCTCTGAATTATGGGGAGTCATGTTTGAGTTTATGTGGTGACCATATATTTAAGAACTAGAAGTGGTCTAAGGTAGTAGGCCACTACAGTTTCCATATAATATATGGTATTCTATGTGTTTTTAGGATTTTATTTTGAAACAAAGACTATTCATTAAACTTTCCCACTAATGGATGATAGGAACATCATCCCTTATATTTTAACAAATATCATAATAATCCTTTTAACCTGGATAAAAAATTACCATTGTATCCTTTTTAAAATATGTAATAAAATATGATTAATCATAAAACATTTTTGTTTAATTTATTATATCATACCATAAATAACATATATCTTTTAACAAACAACCCCTCTTATCATATAACAAAAATGAGATAACTAGACACATCCTTTACTTAGTTCTATCTAACCTTGATAAACCTTTTTACATTCAAATATTTGATGTAGAAATAATTACTACAACACTTAAATGAAAACTACCGTCTCTATCAATTTTTCCCTTGATTTTGAACTTCAATATACTCATAACATTTTTAAATTATGCATTTAGTATACCCTTCAAAAATAAAGAATTTATTTCTATAAAATCGATAACATACATGAAGATTCCATGGATTTTCTCAAAATCCATTAATTATCCCTAATAATTCCATCTTATGGAATAATTAATTCATTCTAATAATTCCCTTAGGATTCAATGGCCTCAACTGGATACCTGAAGAAACATTATTAGACTCTCCAACTAATTTTTCTTCTTCTGTTTTGAACTTTTACCCACTTTTATTTCCTATACAGCACTAAAACTTAGACATCATATTCTTGGTTTATCTATGATAAATAATTTGAGAATATAAAGAAAAATTTAAATCATTCATATTGTCCAAACATTTCCATTAAATACAATAGGATGAATTCCTTAACCAGAACAAGCACTACTAGAAAATCAACATATGGCCATTGACTGATTTCCATGGTCAGCTAAATTGTGGTCATAGGGCTTCCTATAGCCATAGTTCAATGTTTATTGTAGTAATAGGCCTTTCCCATGACACTTATATCCATTTTTAATGTGGTACATGGTCTTAGGTTCTAATATTTTAATAACCCATGTGTATGGATGATCCTTAAAGGTTTAGGAGTAATTTGACTTTCATTTATTAGACGGGGAAAATTTTCAACTAAGGTTCAGAATAGAATTCCAAGAGATTGATGATCTAGAGATGATTTATATGGATAAATTTTGAGTCCTGATAATTGTATTGAGTGTTTGGGAAAGTCTCGAGAGCTTCAGATTAAATTTCAAAGAGTTTAGAGAACTATGACCAGGGTGAATGGTTTAGAGAAAATCATGTGGTTACCCTTACATAGGGTAAGTTTCTGTTCAACTTCTATTGAACGTGGTTATATTTCTTGGTTATCACATAGTTTTGAGGAAACTATGTAGATTTTAGGGTGAATTGTGCATCTTAGGATGAACTTGGTGGTTGGTTCATGGTTGGTTCATGTTTTTCACATGATTGCAGAAAAACCATGTGAAATGTTTTAGACTGAGGTAGGGCCAAATCACATGGTTTGAATATGGTTTGAAAAACTATGTGACTCAACCATGTGAGAGGTGTGTAATTGTATAGTCACTACTACACAATTGAAGCATGGTTTAAAAGTTAAACCATGTGGCTCTTTAAAAGTAGGTTTTTATGGGGTTTCACCTATTTTATTTTAAGACTCATCCCCACTTTTTTCCTCCCTCCTCATGAATTCACCTCTCAGATGACCAAGCTCTACTTCCCCCTTTCAACACTCTTTGGTTTTTGGGTGGCTTCAACTCCATTCTATAATGTTTTTAGGTAAGGATTCACCTCTAAAAACCTATTTTCCTTTACTCCAACATCCTCTCTAAATTTAGATTTATTCATTTAGGGTTTTTTGTACTAATCCCACTAAAGTATGGTGGAATCAGACAAGTATCATAGGGATTTCATTTATCTTTCATAAGGGACATCCCTAAATGACATATGCACATTATTTCTTGACGTTTTGATGGAGGTATGTTGGGATGTCAATGTTTTAAGGGTTATTCCTTAAAATGAAAATTTTATAGTGATTGTATTGGCATCATTGGTAAGTTATTTATCATAGATTGTAGTCAGGGTTATAACACAGACTTTTTTAAGTTTTTTATATGGTTCTGGTGTGGTGAGATCTTACGGTATTTTTTCTTCACTTATTCCTAGTTAGAGTTAAATGAATAATTAATTTTAATTGATTATAATTAATTATTTGTGATTTCATGGAATGATTTAGGTACTGGTTATAAATTTTCAAGTCTTGGAGAGCCTAGGAATAAATTTCCTATGGAAATGAGTGGAAATATTTTAGAAAGGTGGTTGGTACCTAAATTTTCTTATGGTCTTGTTTCACCTTCTAAGTGTATGTGATAGTGGTATCACCAATTTATTTTTTGATGAACATAGAAATTAATTAAATATTTTAAATTGGAATGTTTCTTAGTTAACACCCCCTTTAAATGACTTAATCCCTATGAAAATGTGGTTCATAGTGGAATACTTTGGTAATAATTTTGACAATATAAATTGGCTAATTTAATAGTTTTTTCTCAAAAATGGAATTTTAAAATTGGTACTTTGAAACAAGGATTTTGGAATGGAAAATTTATATAGTATTAAAAAGATATATGAAAATGTAAATTGGTATTTGGAAATAGTGTTTTATATTTTATTTGAAATGGAATTTTAGGAACGGGATTGGAAATGGATTTTTAAATGGTCTTAGGTAATGGGAATTAGAATTATTTTGTAATGGAAATGTTAAAGATTTCCCTATGACTTGTAATTGTTTATTTTTTATTATAGAAATTTATGATATTTATACATTTAGATTTTAAAGTAATTGAATGGGTTTGGTTGTGATGGTTAAACCCAGGGTGAATACAACCCCTGGGTGGATGCTCAGATTAATGGTTAAATCCAATATGAACACAACCTTAGGGTGGATTCTCGAATTCATGGTTAAACCTATGGTGAACCTGGGCCCCATGTGGATGCTTACATTGATTGTTAAACTCAGGGTGAACATGGAAGCCGGGTGGATGCAGTTGTGATGGTTAAACCCAAGGTGAATACATCCCTTGGGTGGATGTTGGGATTGATGGTTAAAACGAGAGGTAAACATGTTACATAGGTGGATGTTTGGATTAATGGTTAAACCTAAGGTGGACATATCCCCGGGTAGACACTGGGATTGATGGTTAAAACCTAGGTGAATATGGAACTCATGTGGATGCAGTTGTGATGATTAAACCTGGGGTGAACATGATCCCAAGTGGACATTGGGGCCCTAGTGATGGGTATATTACCCCTAGTTGTCGATTTTTTGGACAAGGATGGGTATATTACCTATGATGAGATATGGGTTGGTAGATTCATCGAGATGTGTAACACTCCCTTTTTGAGGTATATTCCCCTTTTTTATGTATTTAGAAGTTATAAAATACTTAGGTTGAGTTCTGAGTGTTTTTAGATAGTTTTGGTGTGTTCTGGAAGCATTTATAGAGGAACATGGTTGAGAATGGTTAGGGAAAACCATGAACCCTCTCCAGGAAATTATGCAAGGGACTTTGGGAGTCACTAATCAGACACATGGTCGGCCCATGGTTTGGCCAAACCATGTGAATAACCATGATAATTGGGGTTCTATGATAGTATAAACACATGATTTTCACGTGGTTTAGACAAACTATGTGGTACAACTGTACGGCCCCCCAGGTGTTGTCTAGTATCACTCACACGATTGGAATATAGTTTATTAAACTGTATTATGTGCTTTTAATTCTCTATAAATTAGATTTTAACTTGGTTTTTAGCCCCAAAACCCTCATTTTTTACCTCCCTTCTCAAACTCCTAAACTCTTATCATCTCTTAAGCATTATTGGTAATTCTTTTTGATGTGGAAGAAAATTTTATGGATTTAAGTGTGTTAAATCTACAGAATTAGTAGTAAGTTTATGTTATATCTCTTTTTCTTTAGATATTCACATATCCTCTCATAAATAGTTTTAAATCTAATCATTTATAGATATTGTTATGATCTATGTCTATTTTTATGAGATATTGATTGGATATATTGAAGAAAATGAGTTTTGATCCTGGATCTAAAGGTTTTGTAGTGTCATTCACCATTTTCATCACCTATTGAGAGGTAAGTGGCTTCTATATATTCTCCAATAATTCTAGAATTTGAAGGATTACATTTATTATAGGTTTTTATGGATTTTAAAATTAAATTAAACTATTTTTTAAATTATGTTTTGCTTTATGATGTAGGAAACATGTGAATTTGAATAGATTTTGGAAAAGCTATTTGATTTATGGTTTTTCTTTATTGAAAGAAAGATGTTTGATAAAATGTTTTAAATGGAAGGATTGATTTATGTGGAATGAATTAATATGATAACTTGGCATACATGGGTGGATTTTGTTCATTTTTTATTGTATGGGGCCTTTTTGGTATGGACATGGTGCTCGATTCCAAAATGGGGAATGAATGTATATTACCAAGTGATGTATTAGTGAAGGATGGATCACCACTCATGAGTATTGGGATTGTAATTTGGCATGCATGTGTGTGTCGGTGGTTGGGTGTAGTTTGGGTATTCCAAGTGGTATGAATGGATAAATTATTATACTTTTAATTTTAATTGTTTAAAATTGATAAACTTATTTTTTGTTCCTATATTTTTTATAAATTATATTTTAAATTGAGATCTAATGTGTTATTGTCCTAGTGTCATGAGTAGGGAAGTCTCTTGGGGAAATCCAACTAGGTATGATTACTCACCCCCTATATATTCACTTTGGTTTTTATACAGAAATTATTCTTCAGGACACATATAAAGGTAAGGTATCATATTTCTATAATAGAGAATCATGACGCCATTATCATGGGATAGAGTTTGGAGCTTAGAGTTTCACTTATGGAGTCATTAGATTGATTCTACAATGGAGTTTCTGTGTCATGATGTCTTTTATTTTTATTGACTCACTTTACTATACTTTATCACTGATACTATGATATTATTATTTTATTTTAATTTAATTTGAGTTGTATTGTTAATACTCATGATTCATATAGTTGGTTTAGTTTTTTATATTTTTTCTTGATAGGTTGTATTATTTAAAATGGTAAAATTTTCTCCTAATGTTAGGTAAGACCTTATAATTTATTTCTAGCATTTTGTGCCTTGTGGATGTTACCTAAGGTTAGTGGAACCTACAACTTGACCCAAGCCAATGGGTTTAGTGGGGATGTTGAAAATGGTATCAGTCTTGGTCATTCCCTCATCTTTGGATGATAGAAAGGAGATATGAAATATCATAAATTAAAATTCATAGCATTAAAATACATAGTTAACCTATTTATGCAGAACTTCAAGTTACCAAGGTGGTCTATGTACAAAATGTGTTTTAGATACCTAAAGGTGTGTTTTAATCACATCATTGTGGTTCTATCCAATGAATGTATCATATCATGTATTCATAAATATACTTTACACTAGGACTTCATTGTTCATGTTATGTTTAATGATTTTCACAATGTTCGTTTTGATGATTCTTTCTTTTGATTATTTGAAATAATCTAAGCCTTCAGTTTTAAGTGAGTGATGACTAAGCGGTTTTTTTCTATCTATAGAGAAATGTAACTGGATAAATGATGTAGAAATCCTCCATTAGTGGTAGAAAATAATATGGTTTCACCTGAACCAATATTTTGTTCAGATCATTTTTCAAGCTTGTCAAGCTATTGATGAGGGAAATTAAAATTATAAAACATGCCAAGAGGTTCATTCTATATAATTTCATAAACAGAATCCACCAATATTTTAGGGGGATTAAAAACCTGAATAGTAATCAATGAAGCTTAACAGAATGAATCATATTTTTGATTTCCATGGAACACCATCTGATCTATAGGTCATTTTAGCAGTATACATACTAAAGGATCTTGGACGCCAATGGTAGGATTTAGATTTCCAAGATAAATTTGGCCAAGGACTTACATGGGAATGATTTGAATAATTATTCAAAAAAAATTATATTCTCACACATTCAAGATATCTAGAATGAGAGATTTATTTAGCTTAATGTATGAAAATATATCAGTAACAAATTATGAACTTAGTTTATTTTTCTCTAGAAGTATCTTCAAATGAATCCTTTAAGGCATGTATCTTTGAGTCTGAATTTTGACTAAAAATTCATTCTAAGATAGTTTTGATCTATGAGATTAATAAATATTACCTTTCAATTATTTCATCATTTAATGGTCTTCTTTCAAAGAATTATTTAAATTTTATTAGGTATTTCTATATTCGTGTCCAACTATTTCATCTTTGAAGTTTAAGTGAAGAGGATTTGAGGTTGAGATTTATTCCCTTTGGTATTAAGGGTAAGGCTAGGTCTTGGATCCAAAAACTAGATAAATAAATCTTTAAAACCTAGGATGATATTTTTGATGAATTTTTTTCTCCAAATTCTACCCCAAAAAAACTAAAATTGAGGTTAGTCATAAGATAACAGGGTTTTTGAAGGATGAGGGAGGTTTCTTTATGAAGATTGGGATTGGTTTAGAGATATTCTTAGGAAAAATATCAACTATCAGTTATCTCCCTATATATTTATGGATACATTTTAAAATTCTCTCACAACATATAAGAAATTAGTTTATTAATCATGTGGTGGTGATTTCTCTATTATGATAGCAGATGATATTAATAAAATATTAAAAAAAACAATCCCAAAACTCCCAGAAAAAATTTACCAAGAATAAAAAAATGCATAGGGTAAAACCAACACTCTGTCTATTGTGTTTAATAAAATTTCACTTATGGAGCAATGTTGTCATTATGGGATGTTTGGTCATGATCAAAATTATTATCCCAACTTTGATCACCCTGTGCAGTCTGGTGAGGGTGATTTATGTATTGATTATAGATCTTGGAATTAAGGGGTCAATGATACATTCTATAACCAATATAATTATATATATATATAATCCATCTAAATCTATTTTAGAATGAACAAGGAGTGTTGAAATTTTTTGTTTCCCATAGTTATTTATCACGGCCTAGGAACTAGCTTCAAAGTGTTTTTAGAACTTTAAATTATAATTCTTAATTAGAGGGGTTAGTTAGGTAGTTGATCATTAATTGGAATCTCATAAATCTATAATTAACAACTTGCATGTTCAAATAAGTTAAATGTATAGGGACTTAGGAGAGAGGGAGAGAAAGGGAAATTACCCAATAAAACTAAGCCAAACCCGAGGGAAAATTTTTTGGTATTTACCACCAGGTCAGGTTTAAACACTAAATAATAGTTTAGGGAATAGTCTAGTGAAGATAAAATTAAAGAACAGTTAAATTCTATAATGAAAACTTTTAAAACACCGAAGTTTTAAATATATACTGATTGAGTCAGTCTAAACAAAATTATTTAACTTAACATGAAAAGGAAAGAGATCAAAATAAAATTATATGGGAACTCATTAAAGAAAGAAATAAAAAAGGTGAGGTTTGGGGATGAGGAGAAAAATCAACCAGTTTTTAAAAATTATGCCCCTACCATAGATTTTCCATAAAGGATAAAAAATAATAATGAACCTAATTTTCTCAAGTTTTTTTAAAAAAATAAGATATTTAATGTTGATATGTCTTTTATGGAGGCCATAAATAAAATCCCATTTTACCTAAAATTCTATAAAATATTTGTTTCCAACAAAAGGGATTGGTGTGAGAGTTCAACAACAAATTTGAATGAGTATTTTAGTGTTGTTATCTTGAAGAATATTTATCCCAAACTGAAAAACCTTGGTTCCATTGTTATCTCTTATAGAATATGATGAAGTTAGGATATTAGGATCATGTGTGATATAGGAGCTAGTATTAACCTTATTCCTTACTCCTTGTTCAAAAATTTGGGTCTTAGGGATCTCAAACTGATATCCATGTCACTGAAATTAGCTAATAGGTCACTTAATTATCCTTATGGGAGGTTATATGAACTATTAGTTAGTGTAGGTAAATTTTATTTCCTACAAAATTTCTCATTCTTGATATAGAGTGTGATAATAAAGTCTCAATCATTTTAGGAAGACCATTCTTAGCCAATATTGGGATTTTTATTGATGTTTATAAGGGTAATCTCACCCTTTAAGCTAGTGAGGTCCAGGAAAAAATTCATGTCTTCAAAGAGTATTATATTTCAGTGAGTTGTAAGCTGTTAGATGTTGTTGAGGAGGTGTTTAGAGTTAAATTTGTGAGGGAAAATCACCATCCTTTTGGTGATTTGATTTCATAATTAGTTCTTGAGAATTTTGAAGCATTTTGTTTTTAATCTATGGCTGCTCAAGAACTTTAAAGGTTATGAAAGATTGAGATCCATATTAGGTGATGTATTTCTCAAGAACATGAAGTGGTCCATCCAAACCCAAGATTTCTAGTTGATAGTGTTTCACATGCTTCTCTACAAAGTTCACAACCCTCCCTTATACTCATCCCTAATATTTTTTTGTATTTTCTACAACTTGGGAGGTTTGATTCTAATTTTGTTGTTTCTCTTTCTAAAAATTAAATTTTAAAATTTGGGAAGGATTTTGGGGTTAACTATGTATAACTTTGAGTTGAATGTGTATGTTTTCAATTTGAAGATAGTGTGATGAGAGAATTTATGGATAGTTTACAGGATAAGGATAGAAGGTCTATCCCTACTAAATAAATCTAACTTGATGATGATTTTTATATCCCTAGTATTATGTAATTATTAGGTAATCTTGAGTAGAGTCCCCTTGTAAAATTTAATGGTTTTGAATCTGAGAGTATTGTTTTCAATGCTCTAACTGTTGAAATTGTTGCACAATTTTCTGAACCTATGTGTGTACCAAGTATGGGGGGAAGTGAGGAGTAAATTTGGTCATTTTAGTATAAATTTTAGGATTTTCTATTCAATACTAGGTTCTGTAAGTTAAATTCTTGGATTTTTAACTACTGAGTATGAACAGCTTTATATTATAAGTTTGGTTTGTTTAGAGAAATATCTACAGGATGTTATTCTATTGAAGTTGTTGAGTGAACCTGAATTTTTTCTTACATAGAACTATAACCTTGTAATTAATGCTGAATACTTTCATTTAAAGGATTGTGGATATATTTTTAAGAGGGTAATTATGGCTGAAGACTATAAATTTATTTTTTAATGGGAGTAAACCCATGGTTTTTTAAGTTTTTTGTTTTTATTTTTTCTTTTTGAACAAATGCCTCTTCCTCTACTATGTGTTTATCATGTCCTTATTACCCTTGTTGGATAAGAGTTTTTTTTTGTCAAAAAATACCACTTATTCTTGGTCATGATTGATGTTTTTTTAAATAATGGAATTAATTTTTTATCTTTGATTTTATTTTTAACACTTTTTAAGAGGTGGAAAAGTGTGTATCTATGTTTAGGGAGTGAAATTTTTTATTACATGGTTGGTTGATTAATTGTGTATGTGATGTGTTAGTATAGTTGACCAAGTGATATGAAGAGGGTGAAGTAGGTGAATATCCTAAGGTTAATTGGTCATGCGGTAGGTTGATTGGGTATGGGTATGAAGGTAATAATTAGGTGTGGTAGTTCAAGTGGTTATGTAAGAGTGGCGGCCTGAATCTATTCATTAACAAAAATTATTTTTCAAGGTTGAAGGAGCTAGAATTAGAGTTTATAACTAGATAACATCCTACTTATCCCTTCACTTTAGTTTTATTCTCTATGATCTTTAAATTCTAGTATCTCATATTAATCTTTTCATTTTTTTAGGAGCTTTAAATTTAAACCAGAGGATTATATAAATGATTTCTTCAAGTGAGGTTACAAATAACATCTTTAAATAGATAAATCTTCTTTAAATATGGGATTAATTATTTTAGATTTGTATTTATTCATTACTACCCTTAATTATTTAATGTTTCTACTTATTTCATGGTTTCAAATTTTTTAATTTTTTTGTTTAAAAATTGTATTCATGCTGAACTACTTGATTAACCTATGTTGGTCACTACTAATCTTTAAATTACCACTAAAAACTATAATGTTTCAATTTATTTTTAGAGTGTTTCTTTAAAATTCATAATTGATATTTCCTATAGCATTAAACCTTTAATAATTTCTTTTATTGAGCATAATTTTCTAGTAGTGTCTAGAAGGGATCTTGTTTTCATGTTCTGTATTGTGTGATTATTTTGTGAAAAATTATTTTATTAGCTTTCTTGTTAACCTTTGAATAAAATCTTTTATGTTATGATTTTTAAATCTATTTAAACTTAATTGTTTTGTTATTTATTCCACCTTGAGATTCAACAATGGATACATTTTGGGGTTTTAAGTGTGGGGGTCTTAATTGAGATAAACTGTAATTTATTGAGAACCAATCAAAAACCTTAAAATTTTCAAAATGATGCTTTTTTAAGCATTATTTAGTCATTTTCAGTGGGAGAAATTTTTTCTTAAATTTAAAGGTTGTAATGACACTTTGTTGGATGGGTTATTTTTTGTCTCTTGTAATTATTAAGTTTTGTCATCCAAAAAAATTCGTATTTATTATTCCTTTTAATTATGTGAGTATGTTCGCCAATAGGTAAAGTGAAGTTTAGACTTTTAGTCAAATGAAAATTGAAATGTGTTAAATTCTATTTAAATTTTTTTATTTTAATCATTATTGCATAAAATTAACCAAATTTTCACTGAGAACATTCAATTTGAGATGGAAATCACACTTTTTACTCAAAAGTATCTCTGGGGGAAAACCATTTTGAAAATCAATTCATTATGGTAGTTCAGTTGTTCATTTTTGAAATTTATTTCCTGCCACTATATTTATACTAAGTAGTTGTTTGAGGATAAGAAACATATTAATTGTGGGGGAATTTTATATAGAATTTATTTGATGTCTTTTTCCACATCGTTTATTTTATTAATTATGTATTTTAATTTCTATATTAGTCATTAAATGGTTATTTATATCTTGGTGGTTAATTTATAGTGGATTTAAAAAATTAATGGTAATTATGATAATTATGTTTTTATCTGATTTAATTTAATTTTTTTCATTCTTTGAGTTATTATTTTATTTTATTTTGTATTTTTTTAATATTAATTCTTTGTTTTAATGATTAATTTTTTATTTTTTTATTTAATATTTTATTTCTTTATTTTTTATAATTAATTAATTAATCAATTATTTACAACTATTTGAATTTAATTTTAAATATTTTATTATTTTATCTTTTTAAAGATTTTGAATTTATTAAGTATTAAATCATTTGATTTTAAATGTTCTAATTTTTAGTTAATTTAATTTATTCAATTAATGATGGGATTTGAAAGTAAATTTTTAGTATTTTTTTTTAATATTAAAAAATAATTTTTAATTTTTAATCTGTTTGTATTTAATTTTTGTGACCATGCGGTCAGTTATATTATCATCAAAAGGGAATATTTTTCTATCATGACTTCAACACTACTTCCATTAGGGTGCTACCATTGCTAGATCTACTACCATGCTAAGGAAAATTCTACAACTGTTAAGGTGAAACTATGAGAACCACTAGTCTACTAACATCAAAACCTCTACTACTATTCCATTTTCATGCAATTGTTAGAGAGTAGTTATCATTCTACCATGAGGGTAGTGCTACGGTTAAAAAAGATTTGTTATCATCAAGGAGGAACTACTAATATTTCCTATTTTATTTTTATCATTTCATTTTATCCCATGAACTATGCCTTCTTTTTTTTTGTTACTATGTCTTGCTTTTACAGATTGGCCATATCATGGATTCATCTCATCAGATCCACAGTGAAAACCCAAATTTGAAGGCCAACCTAATCTAAATATGAGGAAGGATATTCCACCATTGTTGTGATACCAACACCAATTGAAAGAGAAGATATGTCATTGAGAATCCAAGATCGGGATGAGAGTTCGAAATCATCCTTGAAAAAATTGAAGAAGACAAAAAAGTGAAATTTATGCTAGAGACTTCAGGTCTGGAGTCGATTAAAGATCTTAGTATTGTTCAATTATAACTAATGGAAGATCATGATGCAATTATTAATGAAGGTTAATATCAACTAAATCAAGGAGGTCAAGTTTGTTCATCTTTAGTCCTAGTTTTGGTAGGTTTAAGATATGATACTTCTAATGTTCAATATTGATATATTAGATAAATCCAATATGGATGTCGATGACTGACATAATCCATTTAAATCTGGATAAACTGTTATTATCATGAAATGATTAAAGAGGATGAATCCTTTTGAGCTAAATAAGGATGCTTGATGATGAGTGAATTCGATCTTAGGATGAAACTGAGCTGAAGACTTTCTAGTTGATGAAATTTTTTATGGAGGTTCGAAGCTGGGTTGGGGATGACTTTCACCATGTTGGAAATTCTAGTCTTTAGTATCGATTGATGCAGGAAATGATCATAGATTTATGAAGTAGTATATATCAACTCAAGTTTGTTCACTGGTTTTTTTATTGATTTGTAGGTATAAGATTTAGAGAAAGGTGAGTGTATTTCAAGTTTCTAATTTTATGTTTGTAATATCATTTCAATTTTCACATGAGGTGTTCTATGGAAAGACTCAATGGGGTTTCTTCTTATTTATGAAGGATGACGATGGTTTCACATGGATACGTTGAGGTTTGGAGTGTTCACCTGAGTCCTAGGAAAAAGAACATTGACACATATCATAATTGTTGACCAATCAAATTAAGAGGATGGATTAAAGGTCTGGAGTTGTTGGTTGAAACCGTGAATAATGAGACCACTGAATCCAAGCTTGATGAATCCAAAGTAGGAGGAATACACTGGTTTCACAACATATTGAAGAATATGAGCTCGTTAGTGATTGAGGAATGGGTTCAAACACATGAAGATTTATTGAGGTCATCTTGGGTCTGGGAGATGTGCTTGAAGAATTCATTCTCACTAACTGATGGAGCTCAAATTTATTAAATAAAATTGAAAAAATAAAGAGTGAATTTTAGTTGCACATAATATGAAATTATAGTTTGGTAATTATTTTATGAGTTTATAGGTAGACCCCAAAAAATATCATAAATGGTAAATGAATTGAGACCAACATGGATTTATACTTGTTGGGTTGAATGCACATTAAACACATTATTTATTTGGGAGAATCGAAGTAAAATCAAAGTGATCCTTTTTCGAGATCAAAGCAGTTGAAGAAGGTTAAAGTTGGGAAAAATTCAAAGCTTATATAATTTTCTAGATACTACCAAAATCTAATTCAATCTAGAATCATATCCAGGTTCATTACACTTTCATATGGGTTGGTCATTTTCAATTACAAATTTTTATTCATGTGACATGTTGGTGACATTGGATAGTTAAGACTGACACATGGATGATGTTAAGGTAAAGTTCATTGTTAGGTTGGTGTGTGAGGTTGTGAGTTGGGGGTAGATTTTTAAAACATATAGAGCCTTCATTCATTTTAGGGGATAAAATAATTCAACCATCAGGAGTACACAATAGTTAGAAGAGTTCAATTAGAGTCAGAAGTAGACTGGGATTAGGAGGAAGAAGTCGACTTCAACCAGAGCAGCTTCTTTACTCCTACTCTCTCTCTCTCTTCTTATTATTCAATTTTCAATAATATTTAATTGAATAAATTTTTTATTATTGTTTTGAATATGTGTAGATAAATTAATTTAGGTGAATCTTATTGATATGGTTTGAAATTTTAATATGTTATTCTTTTTATTTCACAATTATATGGTTGAAACTTAAGCTCAAAGATATCATTTTCATTATTAATGGTATTTAATTTTAAAATATTCATATGACTAAAAGGTGATGTTAGTGAGCACTTTTCCTTTTAACTTTAACATAAGTATTGAAAATGGAGAAGGCTAAAATTCTCTTCACCATTTAAGAAAATTTCACTTCCTGAGTGATAATCATGAGATCATTTTTAAGGAAATAACAAAGAGTTGTGTTGAACATTAAATGATGGTTTAGTTACTCAACACATAATATTATAAGTACCGATACAATTTTTGTTAACTTGATTAATATCATAAAACATTTTAAATCAATTCTTATCAGTCATATCTCCCCAATTTCAAATACTATTAGTCTCTTTCTCTTTGTAGTTATTTTACTTGCACCACATCTATACCACAGATTCACTATCATGCATTTCACTTCACCATTTCATTTTTCTTATTTTTAATTTTAATTTGTTGTTTTTTTTGTTTTGTTTTTTTTTCACGCACTCATCTATAGACTTACCTATAGATTCAACACCCCGGTCATCATTATACCAGTAGTAAGTACAGTTAAAAATAATTAATTTGACTTGGTGATAGTCAATGACCTAACACTTTCATCAAATTTCGAAGGGGTTTTAATTGAGTTAAACTATAATCCATTGAGAACCCATCAAATACCTTAAATTTTTTCAAAATTATGATCTTTTAAGAATCACTAAGGCATTTTTATTGGGTGAAATTTTTTCTTAAATTTTAATGTTGTAATTAAAATTTAAAGATATTAATCTTTATTACCTTATGGATTTAATTGGGTAAATAATTTTTCTTTCCCTATTGAAAAACTGGATTTTAGTAAAACTTTAGGAAAATGTTATATAATAATCATTGACTTTTAGATTTTTAATTATAATTTAACTCATAAGATATGCATCTAAATGGAATATGAAATGAAAATACTAATCTAGGCTAAACCTATTTTCCTTCATTCTTTTATTCATTTATTATTTAAGTTGTTGGATGGGTTATTTATGATCCCTTATAATTATTAAGTTTGATCATCCAAATAGAATGTATATTTATTATGACTTTTAATTATGTGAGTCAGTTCTCCTAAAGGTAAAGAAAATTTTGGACTTTCAGTTGGATGCTAATTGAAATGTGTTAAATTCTCTTTAAAATTTTCAATTTTAATCATTATTGTTTACCTGTAACAAAAAATTTCACTAACATTAAATTTGAGAAGGTAAACATACTTTTTACTCAAAAAGATCCATGGGGGAAATCATTTTGAAAACCAATCCACTATGGAAGTTCAGTTTTTCATTTTTTATATTCATTTACTACCACATAATCTGTCCTAAGTGGTTGCTTGAGGATAAGAAACATATTAAGTATGGAGGAATTTGATGTGGTATTTATTTTATGTGTTTTTCCACAACATTAATTTTATTAATTATGTATTTTAATGTCTAAATTATTCATTAAATGGATATTTATATCTTAATGTTTAATTTATAGTGAATTTATAAAATTAATGGTAATTATGATAATTATGTTTTTTCATTTAATTTGCTTTTTGTTCATTATTTGGGTTATTCTTTTGTTATATTTTTCATTTTATTTTTAAATATTAATTATTTTTATTAATGATTAATTTTTTTTATTTTTTCTATTTAATATTTTATTTCATTGTTTTTTCTAATTAATTAATTAATCAATTATTTAAAGAAATTCAAATTTAATTTTTAATCTTTTATTCTTCAAACTTTTAAATGAGTTCAATTTTATTTAATTTTATATATTTTGATTTTATATGTTTGAATGTTTATTTAATTTAATTTAATTTATTTAATTAATGATGGAGTTTGAATGTAAATTTTTAGTGTTTTGTTTTTAATAATAAAAGTTAATTTATAATTTTTAATCTATTTTTTTAGTTCTACGAACATGTGGTCATTTGTATTACCATAATAAGGGATGATTTTTCTACCATTAATTCATCACTTCTTCCGTTAGGGTGCTACCATTTCTAGGTCTTCTACCATGTCAATGAAAATATTGTTACTCTTAAGGTACTGCCATGAGAACCACCAATCTGCTACCATCAAAACTTCTAATATCATTCCAATTTCATGATACCATGAGAGAGGAGTTAGCATGATACTATGAGGGTAATGCTGTTGTTAAAAGGATCTGCTACTATCATGAAGGAACTTCTACCACTTCCTATTTTCCTAATACAGTTTCTATTTATCTCATGTAGTTGTGCCTTACTTATTTTTGTTATCATTCCTTACTTATGCAGATCGACCATACCAAAGATTCAGCTCTTCAAATCCAATGTTCCACCTAAAATCTGAAGGGTGAGTTAATCTAAATATGTGGAAGGAGATTTTTCCATTATAGTGATACCGACACCAATTGAAAGTGAAGGGATGTCATCAAGGCTCTACGATCAGTCTGAGAGTTCAATCCCAACCTTGATGAAATTAAAGAAGACAACAAAGTGAAATTTATGTTGGAGATTGTAGGTTTGTATTTGATTAAAGATGTCAATTTTGTTCAACTATAAATGATGACATATTGTGATGAAATTATATATTAAGGTTGATATTGATCGAATCAAGTAGGTTGAGTTAATTTATCTTTGATCCTAATTTTGGTAGGTTTAAGATGTTATACTTATAATGTTCAAGATTGATAAATTAAAAATATTTGATATGGATGTTGATGGATAACCAAAGCTAGTTTAAGTTAAATTAATTTCAACTATCTCAAATTGATTAAATGGGATGAATCCTTTTGATTCAAATGAGGATACCCAATGATAAGTGAAGTTGATATGAGTATGAAACTAAGCCGATGATGTTCTAGTTGATGAACTTGTTGATGGAGGTTCGATGTTGAGCTGGGGATGACTTTCACCATGTTGAAAAATAATTTTTTCTTATTAATCCTATTTTACAATCTAATGAGAGTTGTAGGATATGATACAGATCATATTTGATGATTCAGGCTAATTCGTAGGCTATGAAAGATAGGAAAGTGGTGTTAAAACAAATTAACACTATTAGTCATATTTTACAATTGATATCCATATTGATTACTACAATATCACTGATGTATTTAATGATAGGAATAAATGTCATATTTTTTATATGACACTCTTTTTTTTTAAAACACAATACAACCCAATCATATGCTACGATATCTAGGAGTTTCATGCAATGAAATATACAAAAAACATGAGATTTGTACTAAGTCATATTTTATGATTGGGATTACGATATGCAATATGATATCAATAATCTTCATTTCCTATATTATTTTATGAATCTAATTGCAAGGTTAGCTCTGATACCACTACTAGGTTTCATAGGGATCTAACAACACTCATTAGATATAGCTGAAGTGATTAATAAACTCAAACCAAGATCTCTATTCTTAGAAAATGAAAACATGTATATTGAAAATAAATAAAGTTATAAACATGCATACCTGAAACTAAAGTTGGCATTTCTTCTTATTCATCCATTATTTAATTATTTTGATGAATATAACCAAGAAATAATCAAAATACTCTTCCCTTAGTGGTGTATCCATGAGCTTCTAAACCACTCCTCATACAAGCGAGATTTATCCCCTCGACATGTTGTGTTATAACCTTGCTAGGTAAAGTAAGAAGATGAAGAAATCTTTGGGAAGGATAGATTCATCCATGAATTAAAAGGTAAAATTAATCCATCAAATGAATATCATCCCCTTTATATAGTACTCTTAAGGATGCTCCTCGAAAGCATGTGCATTTACTCATATATTTATAATGCATGAGTAAATGTAGTGGCTTATTCATGCAACTCAGGAATGAATGCTTATCCCCATGTATTACAACTTTTATAATGATTCTTTAAGGATATAATACATGGAAGGTACATTTTAATGTTAACTCCTAACATTCATCATCCACTAGTTGGGGTAGTGGCATATGATATAAACCAATTGTATAGTACAATTAGGATAAGCAGTTTGCATAATATCTCATTTTATGCCATTATGAAACACCATATTATTAAATACAATATACTCAAACCAAAAGATATCACATGCCCTTGGTTTTTACATGTCATTTCATATGACATGTTTATATTGTACCCTGAAATATAGTCCAAAACAAATCATATGTGTAAAGGTTTTAGGGAATATATCCTTTTGATTTCATATAAAAACACAGGTTATTACATTTATGTCATCTTATACTTTTCCCTTATCTTGAAAATTATGAGGATAGAGTGGTAATATGATAATAAATAAAGAATAAATTATGTTTATTCACTACCTTTAACAAGAAGCTAAACAATGAATTCAAATAATTAATGAATGATAAAATAATGAAACTCATATGTTGTATCTATTTTTTTTATGATTTTTATTGTTATATGTTTTAGTTTTTTACACTAAAAACAAATACATCCATAATATTGTGTTCTCACCAATTACACCAAAGTGTTGATGTTGAGGAAAAATCACAATAATATATATTTTTCACTGTTTATTTTATTTTAAATTTTTTAATAAAATCAATTGCAACCACAATACAATGGCTCCAACAACGGTGTTAAAAAGTGTTTATTATCACCCGCAAGAATATGGAATCAATTATAACAATAATAAATTGATAAATATTGTATTAAATCCACATAGTATAATATTGTGGTTGCAATTTATTAATTAATTAGAAAGTATAAAAATGATAGTGTGATTTGTTAGATAAGAGGAAATAAAGAAACCAAAGGATATTAATTATGAAGGGAATTCAATTCTATAGGAGTGACTTTCTCAAGTAATAGAATAATGAAATAAAATAGTGAATCAAAACTTAACAATTAAATATGAACCAGCTATTAAAAAACTAATTTACTCCAATTCACTTCATTGAGATACACCATACATTAGTGAGGTTACCCACCCTTATTTGGTATGGGCACTTCTCACTTGAAGTATTGAGCCTGATCAATATGAAATCATGTGTTGTCGCATATCTCTTTGTATGAAAATCCAGGTAATTTTAGAAATAAATCAATCTTATGATTTATAATTTTTCTTTTTTTGGATTCATATTCATTATAGTTTTATAAATGACTATAATTTTTCAATCAAAAAATGAATAGTTTTATTTAACTAAATTGTTTCCCATGCATTACATGGTTTTATTTAAAAGTTAAATTTCTTTATTTTGGAGTTTCAAATTGATAAAATGAATTTCATTTTTATATTTATAAAATCAAATATATCTTAGGGTTATTTTTTATATTTTTTTAAAAAGATTGATTTTTAAGTGAATAGTGAAAAATACTGATTTTTAATAAAATTGTCATTTAAGTTAAATTATTTAAAAACTATTATTATATCTTTGATTGATTTTAAAGAGAATTTATTCTCTTTTAACCAAATATAATCTAATTAATTCCATATTAATCATCATTATACTTGATTTTAGTAAAAAAAAATATACTCAAAGGGAAATTTTTCTAAAAAAAATTTTCATTGTGGTTTGTGTATTTATATTAAAATTAATTGGTTCCACTTATGAAAATTGAATATTTCATATTTTGAATCATTAGTTTCAAATTTTTTAATAAGGTCACTTTCATTTTTGGTAATTATAAATAGCTACCATAGTAAAAATTAGTTACCACAGTAAAGGGTAAAATGGGGTTAATTAAGGTAAAAACTAAGTGATAAGAACATAAAATATTATCTTAATTTTTATTAAATTGTGATATTTTTACCCTTATCACCTTATCTTTGAAATTGAATATTTTTAGATCCACTTTCCAGTAACATCCTTGCTTATTTTTTTATGTATAATATGTTAAGGATAATGAAATTATACTTTATTTTTTTATTATTCTATGATATGGGTTGTGAAGATGGTGGTTTTTAGTAACTAAGGGTCTATAAACCATAGGTGTAATATTTTAGGAGGTAATTCCCTTGAGGTGGTTGAAAAACTACCACTGGCTAGCTGATGGAACCCATTAACCCACCAGTGTGCCTAGTCCAAGGGTACATTAAATGCACCCCATGGGTCTTAATTATACATGTTTTAAACTCTGTTTAATACCCAAATTCCAACCCCTAATCACCTAATTAGAATATTATACCTACCATCTTTTCTATTTAACTCTCCCATTCACCTCCCCTTGATCCTTCATCATTGTAATGGTCTGGTGATGCTAGAACGTTAAGATCTTCTTATATATGTGCCAAATACTTATTCATACTTGATAAATGAACATGGATATATATAGGATATATGTATTCCATGAACCCAATGATTTTTTCTCCCTTTCTTTGTATATTGATGATGTAGCTAGCGTTTTGATGATGTTTCTTGATCATATTGAGATTTACCATTGACAATGAACATTATTTGGGTAAGTGTTAAAGAATCATCTTCCTATACCTCTTATTGAAAAGGGTTTGATGATAAAGCCTTAAACCATTGATGATTCTATGGTAAAATTAAATGAGTTTTGAATGTTTCAACATCTCATTGACCAGAGCTTGATTCTTTAAGAATGGTGATGTTTTTCAGGTAAGTCTTTAAATCAATCATCATGGTATCTATTTCTACTTGATTATTATCTTGAATTTGTTTTCCATTAATGTATTTATTATTGATTAATGATTGTTGGATATACCCAAGTATCCATTATATAATCGAAGATGTGTTCATGATCTGTTCTTTGATTAAAAATAGATCCAGTGAATTGGCATTCCTTCCTTCAACATATATCATATTTGGCTTCATTGATGAACTTCGTATGGTATGTGATTCTAGAATCACCTTCTTGAAATTTAATCTATTTGAGTCTTATTCTAAACCTTTTTCTTGAACTGATATTGTAATATACATCCTTGATATGCAAACAAGTTCTCTGTGGGTGTACGATGTGGTTCAGTCTTTGATTCCTTAATGAACCGTGGAGTTCTTCATCAACAACCTTGAGGTAGGAAATTCATTACCTCATAATGACCATAGATATGATCATTATTATGATATGTGGTTGTGTGTAGATATACTCTAGACTATGTTGACTTTGATCACATGTGTGTGTGTTTTGGATATTGTTTCACACTGATGATATGCTATGTTTTCCTTGTTATGTTATTCCTTGATGCCTTTTGTTTGTACTAGGTATATGTTATATTGTTACTCTATACATAGTACCAAAGAGACAAGTGGAATTAACATATCTTGGTGTCCCTAGAGGTTGAGCGTGTTCTGATGTTGTATATGACATGATGACTAGATAGGGTTGGATAGAAGGGCATGGTTTCCTAGTGTGGTCTATCTTGGGGGCATGATAGTCCATGCGATCTAACCCATGAGGTAATAGGGGGAATAATGGTCTATGTGACCTGACTCGAAAGATATAAATAGAGAATGGTGGATTATCATGTCCTGACATGGAGTCCTAGGGCTTATATAGATATTGAGCAGCATCGAGTCTAGCTCCTATACTTGTGACATTTCTATGACCACTTAGTTGTTTTTTTTTTCGAAAGAAGTCGAAGCGGGTATAGTAGGAATTCGTAGCAGCTTGGTTAGTGCACGGACACTGGGTATTATTGTTTTCTTGTGTGTGATTTTATTTATTATCTTGTTATAAACTCTTATGAATGTTCACTCGTGTTAAGGATGAATTGGCGGTGTCCTACTGGGTTTTATTATTCACACCCTATATGGGAATCTCGATGTGCATTCATACTTCATGTATAGGTATACAAGAAAAAGAAAAGGTCTTGTGGTGGATGGTTGTGCCAAGAATCATGGATCTAGTGGAAGAACTATGATAGAATCCAAAGGATTTTGCAGTGTTTTATTTATTTACTTATGTGTTTCACTTATACTATGCTTTGTATTGGCACTTTGGGAGCCCATTTATTTATTTGTATGAATTGTATTCCATGTATCATTATATTATTATTATTTAGTTTCTACATGTTACTCTGATTATTTTATTATATTATTATTTTTGTAAAAGGAAATGATACCAAGGGTATAGTCTCCACACTGATGGACTTCACACCCTCACTGCTTGTCGACATCCTCTTGCGTATGGGGAGGCACGCATAAGGTCTTATGGAACACTAGCTCGTACCCCATGGTTCAGGTCAAGATGTTACAAAATTTTATCATGACATGGTTTTATTATTTTCTTTTTGAAAAACCTAGGACATAGTAGATTGGAGATAGTTGTGTGGGACACAGGTAGGGGTGTTACCATGTTCCTGGATAGCTCATGTGTGATGGAACTTTGATTTACTATTAAAGGGGTTGTTGTTACAGTTTTATGAGATTTTGTGTGTGTTCATCCATTATTATTAGGCACGTTGGATCACATTCTATATATATATATATATATTGAGTGATGCATACTAGTTATTTAAATTAATGTCTTGATTACGCTATCTGTTCAGGATATAATTTTATTTATGACTCTGTGATATATTTTTTTATCTTTATATTGTGATGTATCTTTGTTGTCATTAAATAGTTAAACCTGAGCATGTTGTTATTTTTTGTATATATATGTGATTGTGACTAATGTACAGGGATGGAGAACCTTGGTTAATGATGGGAGGGGTATACCTTGGGTTATGGGTAGACTCATAGGATAACCTTTGTGTGATCCCATAGGCTGGGTAGAATACCTATTAAATATTCTTAATTTTTCTTCCAAGTTTTAAAAATAATTCATCAAATACTCTTGACTAGACCTCTTGGTAGAGATTTCCAAATTTCTCTTATAAGGAAGGATTCTCTAGTTCCACCACTGATCGTACAGAAAAATACTCCCTCACCCGCCCCATAGGTTCGGGTGGAAGGAACACTCCCACTATGAGTCTTCCACTTAGTTTATGTCCAAGGTAGGGGATTTTCTAGGAATATGGTTGACTATGATCGAGACTTCCAGCTCTAGTATCCTCCTTCTTTCTAGGTCATAGGAGGCCCTCAGGATACAGAGGACTGGATACGGATCATTGAGAGGATATTTAACTTGGTAGATGTCCTGGAGTAATGGAAGGTGACTCTTGTGACCTTTATTATTTAGGGTGATGTTGGAAATTGGTGGGATGTTATAATTCAGGATTCAATATATGAGGGTCTCACATGAGTGACATTCAAAGACCTTTTATTAAATAAGTTCTTTTTGGGTATGATGAATCTATATCAATCATAGGAGTTTGTGGAGAATTTTTAGGGGATGATGACGGTGTTTTCTTACTCAACTAATTTCACAGAGTTACTAAAATTCAGTCCTCTTTTGTCTAGGGATAAAGTATAGAAATATAGGAAGTTTGAGATTATTATTTAATGGGAATTGAGATGACAGGTCAGGAACTTTGACCTAATGAATTATACTTAGGTGATTTGAAAGGCCTTGATGATTGATAGGGTATTGGAGGAAGAAATAGTAGTAACTATTATTTAGACTTTAAATTAACTTCCTAATGATACTTCTAATGGTATGAATAGGAAGGCAGATTATTTTACCCATAGTGGAGGAAGATACTCATAGATGATCATAGGATCTTCAGGAACTTCAGTGGGAGAATGAGATCCTTAGTTCTTAAACTATATACTATGGAAGAATTATCATACCAAATTCCTGAAACCTTGTATAAACTATCATTAGTGTGTCAAGATGGTGAATCTACAACATTTCTACTCAAATTCATCATGAATGGGGTCTCATGGGGGTTTGAGTTAGACATGAGCATTGATCCATGGGATAGGATGGTGTCCTCAGTAGCAGGTTCTAACCCCTTAGATGATGATGACTCAGGCGAGTCATGCATATCATGGATAGGTTCATAGAGTTGAAGCAGAACAAGTTTACATAGTGGATCAGACTCCAACAGATGGTGGTGAGGGATTGTCTGATGTTTGAGGTACGGTTTTGATTACTTCTAAATTATCTACTACCTTGTTCAATACCAATGTTTCCCGTTATTTTATCTCTATATAAGATTTTTTTAGACTTGACTTATCGTTTAATTTTTACTCTGAGTTACTTTCCCTTGATACACCATTGGGAAAGAAAGTAGATTGTTTTCAGTGGTTCCCAGAGTATCCTATAATCATATTCGATTACGGACATCTATGTAACTTCATGATTTTGTAGATGATGAGATTCAATGTGATTATCATACTAGATTAATAGCTTCCGATCTCACATTGATAGATAAAAAAGACAGGTGTGATTCGCATCACACAAGGGAGAGATGTATGTGATAACTAGAGAATGGTATATGTGAGTAGGTAGAGTTGTTATAGACTTGAGTTATCTTGGGATGATCACAACACATATTTCATGCTTGGATATTTTAGTGGGATTAGTGGTATCCCCATCATATTTTTCTCCATATTTAGATCTCTATCAAGATTTATTTCTAAATGAATTCACAAAAAAACTCCCTAATATAGGAGTTAACTTTGAGTAAAAGCTTGTGTTGGGTGTGTATACCATTTTGATACCCCCTTACCATATGGAACTGACCAAGTTGAATGATCTAATGGTACTGATCAAGGACTTAGAGCATAAGGGCTTTATCAGGATAAGTAATTCACCTTAGGGGGGACCCATTTTTTTCAAGAAGGAATATAGTAGTCTTTAACTTTTCATTGATTACTGGAAGCTGAATCATGTGATGGTGAAGAATAAATATCCTTTTACAAGGATCAATGATCTTTTTTATTAGTTATGGGGATCCTGGTGGTTCTCCAAGATTTATCTTTGATCAGGTTATCTTAAGTTGTGGTTTAGGGAGGAGTACATCCTGAAGATTTTGTTTCAGAGTGGGTATAGGCTATAAAAGTGCTTCTTGATTCCTTATGGATTAATGAATTCACCAATAGTGGTCCTAGATCTTATGAATAATATATTCCACCCATATATGGACTTATTCATCATGGAGTTTATTAAATATATCCTCATATACGCACCAACCCCATAGAAGCATGCCATACATATCAATATATCCCTAAGTAAACTTCAAGCACATTATATTTATGTCAAACTGTCAAAGTGTAACTTTTGGATTCATAAGGTGAAATTCTTAAGCCTTGTAGTGTATGAGATAGGTATATCCATGGACCCGAAGAAAGTCAAGGTGGTGATTTCCTATAAACATCCTTGAAATATGTTTGATATCAAGGTATTTCTGGGTTTAGCAGGATACTACCGATGTTTTATCTAAGGATTGTCTCATTTATCAGCACCCATGATTGTGATAGTGAAGAAGGGAGTAAAGTTTCAGTGGTTGGGTCAGTGTGAAGAGGATTTTCTTGAGCTAAATAGGGAGTTTACTATGGATCCATTATTGATTCTTCCCAAGCTAGGAATCGGTTATGTTGTTTATTACAATGCATCATGCATTAGTTTGGGAGAAGTACTGATATAGATGGAGAGGGTAGTAGCCTATGGGTCACATTAGTTTCAACCCCATAAGCAGAAATATCCTACCCATGACTTGGATTTGGAGGTCATGGTTCATGCCTTGAAGTGTTTTCAAGTCTATCTATTTAGAGAGAGGTTTTTTGTCTATACAGACCATAGGATCCTTCGTTATATCATCACACAGAGGTATATCAATCTGAGATAGAGGAAATAGGTAGAGTATCTATAGATTTTAAACATTGATATGGCCTATACACCATTAAAGGTAACATTATTTCATATTCTATTAGTCATAATATGTATGTAGCTCAAGATCTTCATGAACGGTCTTCGTAAGAATAGTAGCAAATGATGAGCTTGTTCGCCGATTAGAGGTTGGATGCTTCGGAGGATTAGTGATCAATGATGTGTTTTCCATTGTTGGTTACATCTTCTTTGGTATATTAAGAAAAGGATGGATAGGATACTAACTTAGAGTGTGTTGTAATGTGGGAATAGATTATTGAAGGAGAACTGGTATCTAGGTGGTCGTTGGACGGTGATGATGTGATCCTTGCACATGGGAGAGTTGCATTCCATACTTTTATCAGGGAATAGGTGATAAGAGATTTACATACATCTAAGTGGTTGGTGCATCTTGGACAAAAAAATATGTACCACGACTTCATGTGGCATTTCTGGTGGTCATGGATGAAGAGGTACATTGCTAGTTTTGTTTCTTCATGACTTTCCTGCTAAAAGGTCGAACATTGTCATCCAGGTGGACTGCTCTAGCCACTTCTGGTGAACATTTTGAATTGGTAGGATAAAATGATGGAATTTTTATGGGGTTACCCAGGACCCCGAGGATTCATGATGTAATCTGGGTGATTTTCAATCAGCTGACGAAACTTGTTCATTTCATATTGTTCTGTGAGACTCACTTATTAGATGAGTTAAGAAATTTTTATGTCCATGAGATTATAAGATTACATGGATTTCCCTTTATAATTGTATTTGATAGAGATTCCTGATTTAAATCATGTATTTGGAAGGTCTTGTAGAAGGCCTTAGAGACTCAGATAATACTGAGCACAACATATCATCCTCAAACAGACAGACAGTCAGAACGGACAATTTGAAAACTCGAGAAATGCTTTGGGCCTATGTACTATACTTAAGAAGATCTTGGGATGATCATCTATCCTTGTTTGAGTTCACATGTAAAATAATTTACCAGGCTTTGATTCAAATGGCACCTTATAAGTCTCTTTATGGGAGGTTATGTCATTCACTGATTTGTTGGCATAAAGCCAGTGTGATAGCAGTTATGGGGGCCGACATGGTTCAAGAGACCTTTTAAGAGGGTGTGGATGATTCAGAATAAGTTGATCACAGCCCAGAGCCAATAGAAGTTGTATGCTAACCACATGATGAGACCTTGGGAGTTTGTTGTATGTGACCAGGTTTTTCTGAGAGTGATTGCTCGGTTAGGCCATCAACATTTTAGGAAATAGGGGAATCTAGTGTCACACTATGTTGAACCCTTTGAGATCACCGAGCAAGTTGGGATAGTGGCATACCATCTAGATATTTCTTCTCACAGTTGAGGTATGCATGACGTGTTTCATGTGTCATGACTCAGAAGGTATATGCCTTGTACTAAGCATTTCATTGATTGTGAGGATGTTGATCTAGCTTAACATCTCATACATGGAGAGCCCAGTGAAAATCATAGACTGGAGTAAGAATTTCCTTCAAGGGAAGGTGGTTTTACTAGTTTGGATTCTATGCTATCATGGATGGATCTAGGAGGAGATTTGAGAGTGAGAGGCTAATGTTCAGGATCAGTGGACCATGATATTTGAGAAAAACCTTTGAAGGTACTTCTTGTGGACGATAATTCATTAAAGGGGGAGAACTATAACATCCTCACTTGTTTTTTATGCATGAGATGTTAATGATAATGAAATTATCCTTTCTCTTTTTTTTATTCTTTGATATGGGTTGTGAAGAGGACGGTTTTTTCACGACCCGTCTTCGGGGCCCGTGTTGTGACTACCCCAAGCCCACCTTCCATAGGCCAGGGGCTGGCGACTAGCACCAAAGGCGTAAATCTCGATAAATGGGAAGGCATTTCCTTTATAAAAGTAAACAAACACCAAAGAGTACAAGCGAAAGTAATACACAAAGTACAAAAGAAAGTGATGAAAAGTAAATGGGCCAGAATACAAACCCAACTGAAAAGTATAACTACAACTGAATGAAAGTACAACAGAAAAGACAAATGGCTGGAAGATAGAAGTAGCTCATGGGTCGTCCACCTCAGATCCTACCTGAAGGGTAGGTACAGATAGCACAGCTCCTGGATCGTCCACCATGGATCCTACCTGAAGGGTAGGTACAGATAGCCTCCTCAACGCTCTTTCCCGTCAACCTCCTCTGAGTACCGTCTCGTCGTGAAGTCCACCACCGGATACTGACTCGTCATGAGGTCCACCTCCGAGCACCGTCCAGTCCTCGTACGCTCGGCCTCTGTCAGCATTGTCCGTCGTCTGCAACCAATACAACGAGGTGCGGGAATATCCCGTGAAGGGGTGAGTATAACGATACTCAGTAGGGACCCCGAGACCCTCAAGGTCTCCCTAAATCCAACAAGGATATCCACAAAGAAGGATCTCAACTAATAACCCTTACTTAGGTATAAGCCTATGCTTATACCTAAGTTATCAAGTAACCCATCTCAAACATGAGGTATCACACAGATATGAAATCAACGGATAAACACTACTTAGGTATATGTTCATACATATACCTAAGTTATCAAGTAACCCATCTCAATCATGAGGAATTCACAAAGGTCAACGACTCAACTCAAACCAGGATTTTCATTAATGATATCGAGACCACAACTACTGAAGAGATCTTCCTCTGTCGTGTATGGTGATCCTGTCACGACTCGGAGGTTCTTCTCACTAACCTTAGGCTGCTGAGGTACTCCTCCTATCGAGTACCACAGGTCTGCCACCCAAACACAGTAGTGCTCCCCGCCATGGGTCTGCCACCCCAACATAGTAGTGCCCCCCTAATAGCCTACAGAGGTACTCCTTCTATCGAGTACCACGGGTCTGCCACCCAAACACAATAGTGCTCCCCGCCATGGTTCTGCCACCCAAACACAGTAGTGCTCCCCACTGGGCTATACAAGTCACTTCGACTCGAATCGGAAAAGCAGTCATCAGGTCTCAGCCAGCTACAAGTTCTCCATACTCCGTACGCTCGTCTCCGGGAGGGTCCGCTCCACGAGCTACTGGTCGATACTCCAAGTATCACAAATTCCCATGAAGAAGTATCTCAAGGAACCACCTCGTCTCGAGGGTCTCAACGCAACAGTCGGCACGTCAATCGGACGCCCGGTCTGTGAGTTATTAGTCTTTTCGTCCCAGGGGCCCGGTTGGTTTCGTGTACGAACCAACCCGACCGTATCTCAACTATACCCCAAAATCTCATAGGTTATACTCAAAAGGACTATTTCTCAATGAGATTACCAACGCTGCTGACGGTTCTTCAAACGGACGTCTGGTCTGAAAGTTATCAGTTTTTCCGTTCCAAGGGCCCAGTTGAATTTCGGGTACGATCCAGCCTGTCCATACTCCAAATGCATCCAAACATCAGTATAAGTATACCAAAATATCTGTTTCACCAAAATAAATCCAACCAAGTCGACAGCACGTCATTCAGACGTCCGGAGCTCAAGTTATTAGCGTTTCCGCTTCGAGGGCCTGGTTGGTTTTGGATTCGAACCAACTCGAAAGTACCTAAAATTCACCAAAACCTTGAATTTAATATACCTAAATGACCATTTCGATCCAAGGATCCCTACGCAATTTACGGTGCGTTGATCAGAGGTTCGTAGCCCAAGATATGGACGTTTGAACGAACCTGGTCAGAAAATAGGGGGTTCGGGCCCGGTCCGACCCGGCCCAATACCCCCTGGGTCGGCCTGAATCGGGTCGACCCAACCAGGGTCCGGGTCCGGCTCGGCCTGGCTGGGTGCGGCCGGCCCAGCCCATTCAGCCTGCGGCCCGGCTCGGAAGCCGGTCGTGACTCGGCGCTGGCCGAGTGGGGCGCAAAGGGGGGTGCCACCCCCTTGTTTCCAAAACGGCAGACCCTGTGGGGTCCGCCCTAAAGATCTTTCGGGGGCGTTACACCCCCCCCCCCCTCCCGGTTTTTCGAAATGGTCGGACATAATGGCCGGCCTTGGTGTAACCGCGGGACCCCCTCAGGTCCCGCCTCCAGGTGGCGCCGGCGGCCGGCACAGCCGGCCGCCCCTTTGAAGACCGCCGCGGCCTTAGGCCGCCGCTCTGGTTCGACCAGCGCGGCACAATGGAGTTGCGCCCCACCGTCGTGGCCCCTTGAAGCTCCGGCGCAGCGCGACGGCACCGCGGCCTGCTTCTGGCCGTGGCCTCCTTCGGCCTCACCAGCGCAGCGCGACGGTGCCGCGCACCACCGTCGTGGCCCGCTCCGGTCGCGGTCCTCTTCATCCCCACGCGGTGCAACGGCATCATTCCACCTTCGCCACAATCATCAATGAAGATCAAAAGGAAAAAGGGGAGGAGTACCGGTCGTGTTTGTGCGGTCCGATCTCCCCCTGTCATGACGATAACAAGCGGCCAATTTTTAAGCAACGAAGATCGATAAATAAAACTTGAACGAAGATAACCCCTACCTCGAGTCATTCGTCGTTCGTTGATGATATCACGAAAGGGAGAGGACGTCGGTTCGTTGACATCGTCGCAATGTAAGAGGTGAAGGTGACGATGGTCGTTGGTGTTCGTCGATTCCTCAAAGTCCTTCGATCCGGCTCGTGCGTCGTTCATTGGAGATCCGACGGATGGAGAACCGTTCTTCGTCGAGGGAGGGAGTCGTTCTTCATGGATAAAGGAAACTCTCCTCTAATCCTCCCAAAATATTAGCCAACCAATATTTCATAAAATTTACCTCTTTTAAAATATCTCCAAGCAATTCAAAAGGAGACAAAAAGGTGATAAAAATATAATTAATAAGGTTATTAATTATCTTTGTTGGCTTCATTAAGCTTGGGAGGTGGAGAGGCTCCACCTCAATAAAAGAGTGGAGTTGTCATGCATTAAAACAAGGGGTGAGTTATGGGGAGGTCAAGGGTGTTATGGGGGAGGTGAGGAGTTAGGGTCTTGTGTGGGACCCACCACACTAAACTCTCCCATGGGAGTTTAGGTGGGTGTGGGCCCCACCTCTAACTCCCCCTTTGTTAAAAATAACCACCTTCCTTGAATAAAATTTGTACACAACAAATTTTATTTAATTCAACTAATCCCCAAATATTAAACCTCAACCCGCTCAAAACGCAACTATAGCAAAGGTCCCCTTAAGCAATTATCGGTGTTGTGAGTTCATCGGTGCCCTCGGATTTCAATTCCAAGCACTGGTTCAAGAGATAGAAAAACCCGCTCGTTCGTTTACTGAACGTACCCGAGATAAACTTCGGAAATTGATTTCGGGCACACCGGGCCTCGGAATCAGGTGTCGTCTGAAACTACGCACTCATAAAATTCCAAAGAAATTAAGAAAAAAATTCCCTTGAAATTTCTGGGTCTTTACATTACTCCCACCTCAGGGCTTTACGTCCCCATAAAGCTACAACACAAACTAGGGAAACTAAAGGAGATACCGAGCACGCATCTGAGCCTCCCGCTCCCATGTGCTCTCATAGAGGTTCTCATGCTGCCAACGAAAGCGCACAAGTGGAATCGACCATCCCTATAGGACCCACTCATGTTGATCCTCAACTTCTACTAGAACCCCGTGGAATTCTCCCCATCATCGACGTCCATCTCTCCGTGGTCAATGGTGACGGATAGGTCATGAACACATCTCCTCAGCTGAGATACGTGGATGACGTCATGCACCCGGTGCATCTGAGGTTGAAAGGCTATGAGGTAAGCCACCTTGCCTACTCTTATAGGGACCTGGAAGGTCCGTTGAACCTTGGAGATTAATTTCCGCCTCGTCCACATCTCCGTAGACCCCGTCGAGGTGAGACCCGTCTGAAGACGTGGTCATCACCCTTGAACTCCAGTGGTCTTGTCTCCTATCATCATAGGACTTCTGTCTGCTCCTTGCAGTCTTCATCCTCTCTTGGGTGATCTGCACCTTTTCCGTCGTAACCTGAACCATCTCTAGTTCTATACGAGCTGACTCTATTACTATCCACTAAGGATATCTAAAACGCGTTCGGCTACTGTCTCTCCACTCCTAACAGCTGAATTCCCGATCTCCTACTAAGAGAATCTGCTACAACGTTCCCCCTCTCTAGGTGTATAAACTATCTCGAAGTCATAGTCCTGGAGGAATTCAATCCATCACCGCTGTCCCGGGTTCATGTCCTTCTGAGTGAAGATACACCTGAGATTATTGAGATGGATAGAACCGTAAACCATTATCTCAACGAACAATGGGTGAGACTAACCAATTATAAGAACCCATCTCTACCCTTATTCATCTACATTCCACCAAAGAGCTGTTGAGATTTCTCCTCTGCTGAAAAGAGAAATCCGGTCTCATCCCCTGGATGAACCACGTTCTTTGCCTAATACAGTCAATCCTAACATGAATGATACAATTAATGTCTTGAATGACATCGTAAGGCCTCGACGCTACTACTAAGAGATCCAACCGTCACTCTCGCCTCCAAGGGTTGAGTCACACTGTCGGCATCAGTGTGTGGTTATTGGGTCTCCTCTAGTAGGTATCTCAAAAGAGAGGATCAAGTCAATGGTTTTAAACTGGAACCTCTTAGTAACAACATAAAGAGAGGACAAGAAAGTAAATGCCACAAAGAAAGGTGTCTTTTATTACTACAGCTCAAAGTACAAAGACACATACAACCACAATAACAACAAAAAGGAAGCTAGAAGCACCAATAACAAAGGCCTCCATGCCTGAAACTAGTCCTGCTCTTGTCCACCTGCTTCCGGAGCTCCACTTCCTTGTCCACCGCTCGGTTGCTGCTCAAGATTTCGCCACTGTTTCTGTCTCGGTGGCTCCTCCAATGCCTGTGGATCAACTGTGCGGGGAGTCGGACAGTCACGTGCCATGTGACCCTGCTTGTCGCATGAATAGCACTTCATGCTCCTCATATGGATGGCTCTGTTTTGTTTGCCTCGTACAACCGAACCTAAAACCCGAGGTCGCCCACCTGTTGGCCTGGTCCTCTTGGACCTCTGCATCATCCGTCTCCTGCCTACAGATGACTCATCTACTGACGAAAAACCCTACGGCAAGGGCAGAAGCTCCTGAGCATGCTCAGAGTGTAGAGTCACTGGTATAAACTCCACCCTGAAGAAGGTCTCGAAGTCTCCCCAGGTGAAGGTCATCCCGTCGCAATACTGGAACATGTGGCTCCACCACCTCTCAGCTGCTCCCTGGAAGAGGCTAATAGCTAGGTACACCATCAAGTCTGTGGGTGTCCCAGCTGTGTGGAAAGCTCATGCTACAAACTCCAGCCAGTGTCCATCCGTCTGAAAATCTGACTCGCCTCGAAACATCGGAGGCCTCTGATGCTGGAACTCGTGCATCGCGCTCAAGCGGTGTGCACTCTCTACTGGTGTCTGATCTAGAAGAGGGCCATGTACTGAGGCCTCATCGCTCAATGTCCTGTTAGTACGTACAACTGTTGGGGCTCTAGCTGATCGTCTGCGGGGAGGCATCCTGAAAGAACATATGTGACACTGTCAAAAGACTATACCTGGTGAGCTGACCTGGTTTGAGCTATTTTAAAAGAAACTTTTTGAAAATACACACGCAATCAGTGTTTTCGTGCACCGAGTCGGATATCAAAAGTCAGGGTCCTGGTGTATGGATATGCCGGTCGCCCACACCAACACTGGACTCCCTGAACTGAAAACCACACTTAGTACCCTTAACACTATTGTTTCACAGAAAAGAAATATAAGAGTCCTAAGTTCTGAGGTAGAACCGAATCCTCTGATACCAATTTTTCACAACCTGTCTTCGGGGCCCGTGCCGTGACTACCCCAAGCCCTCCTTCCATAGTCCAGGGGATGGAGACTAAAACCAAAGGCATAAATCCCGATAACTGGGAAGACATTGCCTTTATAAAAGTAAACAAACACCACAGAGTACAAGCAGAAGTAATACACAAAGTACAAAAGAAAGTGTTGAAAAGTAAATGGTCCAGAATACAAACTCAACTGAAAAGTATAGATGAAACTGAATGAAAGTGCAACATAAAAGACAAACAGCTGGAAGATAGAAGCAGCTCCTAGGTCGTCCACCTCAGATCCTACATGAAGGGTAGGTGCAGATAGCGCAGCTCCTGGATCGTCCACCACGGATCCTACCTGAAGGGTAGGTACAGATATCCTCCTCAACGCTCTCACCTGTCAACCTCCTCTGAGTATCATCTTGTCGTGAAGTCCACCACCAGATACTGACTCGTCGTGAGGTCCACCTCCGGGTACCGTCCAGTCCTCGTACGCTCAACCTCCATCAGCACTGTCCGTCGTCTGCAACCAACACAACGAGGTGCGGGCATAACCCGTGCAGGGGTGAGTATAACGATACTCAGTAGGGACCCCGAGACCCTCAAGGTCTCCCTAAATCCAACAAGGATATCCACAAAGAAGGACCTCAACAGATAACCCTTACTTAGGTATAAGCCCATACTTATACCTAAGTTATCAAGTAACTCATCTCAAACATGAGGTATCACACAGATATGAAATCAATGGATAACCACTACTTAATTATATGCCCATACATATACCTAAGATATCAAGTAACTCATCTGAATCATGAGGAATTCACAAAGGTCAACGACTCAGCTCAAACCAAGATTTTCATTAATGATATCGAAACCACAACTGCTGAAGAGCTCTTCCTCTGTCGTGTACGGAGATCCTGTCACGACTCAGAGGCGCTGCTCACTAACCTTAGACTGCTGAGGTACTCCTCCTGTCGAGTACCGCGGGTCTTCCACCCAAACACAGTAGTGCTCCCCGCCATGGGTCTGTCACCCCAACATAGTAGTGCTCCCCCTAATAGCCTACAGAGGTACTCCTTCTGTCGAGTACCGCGGGTCTGCCACCCAAACACAGTAGTGCTCCCCGTCGTGGGTCTGCCACCCAAACATAGTAGTGCTCCCCACTGGGCTATACAAGTCACTCCGACTTGAATCGGACAAGCAGTCATCAGGTCTCAGCCAGCTACAAGGTCTTCGTACTTCGTACGCTCGTCTCCGGGAGGGTCCGCTCCACGAGCTACTGGTTGATACTCCAAGTATCACAAAGTCCCACGAAGAATTATCTCAAGGAACCACCTCATCTTAGGGGTCTCAACGCAATAGTCGGTGCGTCAATCGGATGCTCGGTCTGTGAGTTATTAGCCTTTTCGTCCCGGGGGCCCGGTTGGTTTCGTGTACGAACCAACCCGACCGTATCTCAACTATACCCCAAACTATCATAGGGTATACTCAAAGGGACCATTTATCAATGATATTACCAACGCTGCTGACGGTTCGTCAAACGGACATCCAGTCTGAAAGTTATCAACTTTTTCGTTCGAGGGGCCCGGTTGAATTTCGGGTACGATCCAACCCGGCCATACTCCAACTGCATCCAAACATCAGGAGAAGTATACCAAAATATCTGTTTCACTAAAAGGAATCCAACCAAGTCAACGGAACGTCATTCGGATGTCCGGAGCTCAAGTTATTAGCGTTTCTGCTCTGAGGGCCCGGTTGGTTTCGGGTTCGAACCAACCCGACCATGCCCAAACTTCACCAAAACCTTGAGTGTAATATACAAAAACGACCGTATCGATCCACGAATCCCTACGCAACTGACGGTGCATCGATCGAAGATCCTTATCCCAAGATATAGGCGTTTGAACGAATCTGGTCCGAAAATAGGGGGTTCGGGCCCGGTCCGACTCGGCCCAATACCCCCTGGGTCGGCCCGAACCGGGTCGAACCGGGTCCGGGTCCGGGTCCGGCCCGGTTGGGCGCGGCCCGGCTCAAAAGCCGTCCGCGGCTCGGCGCTGGCCGAGCGGGGCGTAAAGGAGGGCGCCGCCCCCTTGTTTCTGAAACGGCGGACCCTGTGGGGTCCGCCCTAAAGAAATGTCGGGGGGGTTACACCCCCCAGTTTTCCGAAATGTTCGGTCGTAATGGCCGGCCTTGGTGTAATCGCGGGACCCCCTCGGATCCCGCCTCCAGGTGGCGCCGGCGGCCGGCACAGCCGGCCGCCCCTTTGAAGACCGTCGCGACCTTAGGTCGCAGCTCTGGTTCGACCGGCGCCGCGCGACGGCGCCGCGCCCCACCGCCGCGTCCCCTTGAAGCTCCGGCGCGGTGCACCACCGCCGTGGCTCGCTCCGGCCGCGGTCCTCTTCGTCCCCGCGCGGTGCAACGGCACCGTGCCGCCTTCGCCACAATCATCAACGAAGATCAAAAAGAAAAAGGGGAGGAGGATCGGTCGTGTTTGTGCGGTCCGATCTCCTCCCGTCATGACGATAACAAGCGGTCAATTTTTAAGCAATGAATATCGATAAATAAAACTTGAATGAAGATAACCCATACCTCGAGTCGTTCGTCGTTCGTTGATGATATCACGAAAGGGAGAGAACGTCAGTTCGTTGACGTCATCGCAAGGTAAGAGGTGAAGGTGACGATGGTCGTTGGCGTTCCTCGATTCCTCAAATGCCTTCGATCCGGCTCGAGCGTCGTTCGTTGGAGATCCGACGGATGGAGAACCGTTCTTCATCGAGGGAGAGATTCTTTCTTCGTGGATGAAGGGAACTCTCCTCTAATCCTCCCAAAATATTAGCCAACCAATATTTCATAAAGTTTCCCTCTTTTAAAAGATCTCCAAGCAATTCAAAAGGAGACAAAGAGGTGAGACAAATATAATTAATAAGGTTATTAATTATCATTATAGGCTTCATTAAGCTTGGGAGGTGGAGAGGCTCCACCTCAATAAGAGAGTGGAGTTGTCATGCATTAAAACAAGTGGTGAGTTATGGGGAGGTCAAGGGGGTTATGGGGGAGGTGAGGAGTTAGGGTCTCGTGTGAGCCCCACCACACTAAACCCTCCCATGGGAGGTTAGGTGGGTGTGGTACCCACCTATAACTCCCCCTTTGTTGAAAATAACCACCTTACTTGAATAAAATTTGTACACAACAAATTTTATTTAATTCAACTAATCCCCAAATATTAAACCTCAACCCGCTCAAAACGCAACTACAGCAAAGGTCCCCTTAAGAAATTATCGGCGTTGTGAGTTCATCGGTGCCCTCGAATTTCAATTCCGAGCACCGGTTCAAGAGATAGAAAAACCCGCTTGTTCATTTACTGAACGTACCCGAGCTAAACTTTGGAAATTGATTCCGGGCACACCGGGCCTCGGAATCAGGTGTCGTCTGAAACTGTGCACTCGTAAAATTCCAAAGAAATTAAGAGAAAAAAAATTCCTTGAAATTTTTGGGTCTTTACAGGTTTTTAGTAACTAAGGGTCTGGGAACCAAAGGTGGAAGAGTCAAGGAGGTAATGGCCTTTAGGTTCCTGGAAAACAGCAATTAGTTTACCAGTGGAACCCACCAACCAGCTAATGGGGTTTCAGTGGGTCTACATTTTACTATAGACCCCACTGACTAACCGTTGGCCATGCACCGACCAGCTGGTGTGCCTAGTCCGAGGGTGTATTAAATGCACCCTTAATGTCTTAATTCCACATGGTTTGACCCTTCTTTAATACCCCAATTCTGAACCCTAAGAACCTAATTCGAATATGAGACCTCTCCTCTTACCTCTTTAACAATCCTATTCACCTCCCCTTCTCCATCATTGGAATGATCCAGTGATGCTAGAACAGTAATATCTTCTTAGATCCATGTTAAATCATTCTTCATCCTCGATAGATGAGCATAGATGTATGTCGGATTAGTGTATTCTATGAAGATCCAATGATTTTTTCTCCCTTTCTTTGACAATGTTTCTTGATCATATATATATCTACCATCAACAATGAATGTTCTTGGGTAAGTGTTAAATAATTGTCTTCCTAAAACTCTTCTTGAAAATGGATTAATGATAGATCCTTAATTTTTTTATGATTCCATGGTAGATTAAAAGAGGTTTGAACGTGTCAACAATATCTCGTTGATCAGAGCTTGATTCTTCAAGAACGATGATGTTTTCTGGGTAAGTCTTTTTATATCAATCATTATGGGATCTCCTTCTTGATTCTCAACTTGAATCTCTAATATATTGATGTATTGATGATGGATCGATGGTCATTGGCTAGACCTAAGGCTCCCTTCTAGAATCGATGATGTATTCACGATCTGTTCTTCAGTTGACAATGGGTCCGGTGAATTGGCATTCCTTCCTTTGACATATCTCATATTTAGCTCCATTAACAAACTTCTTAAGGTATGTGGTTCTAGAATCACCTTCTTGATATAGAATTGCCTTAAGTCTCGTTCTAAACCTTTTTCTTGAACCGAAACTAGAATAGACATCCTTGACGTGCGAGCAAGTTCTTTGTGGGTGCGGGATGTGGCTCGGTCTTCAATTCCTTGACAAACCTTGGAGTTCTTCATCAACAACTTTGCGTACGTATGGAACACCACCTCCACAAAGTAATGTGTTTCATTTTCCATTTTCACCTTACAATGCTAGTTATAAGGATAGAACTAATGAATAAATATGGCATATATAACATATTTATGATTCTGAAAAAGTAAAATATTAACTGCGTTATTTCTTTTCCACTCAATAGAAAATGAAAACTTCGTTCATGCGTACTTACGAACTATCATCTTCGTGAAATGGCATGATTCATTTCTCACGGTCGTCTTACATGGTTTTAAAAGTGTATTTAATGTATAAATATGATAATTATAACATGTTTAAGATTCTGTAGATAATGGAACCATAACTCATTTGACCACGGTCAACGCACTAATGTTGTTTTGAGTTATAAACCAAACGACCCCAAAACATTCAACGTAAACTTAACCATTTTAGTAACTAAATAATACATGATAATAAATGAAATAAAAAGAATAATGATAATAAAATGAACATGAAAAGAATTATTAAGTATGTAGAAAACTAATATAATCTTATTATTCGGGAGTTGGTAAACGTGTGAAGCTAGACGAGACTTAAGGTAAGAGATTTTTTTTAAAAAAATGTTTTAAATGTTTTAAACTATTTCTCCTCCATATTCATATTCATCAAAATGTTCTAAGAATGTTACTATTTATACATCAAAGATCGTTAAAAGTCATTTTCAATTACTTTTGACTTTTTTTTTTTGAAAGTTTAAATTGGAATCTTTTAAACATTTATCGTATGAGTCATTTTGACTTTTTTTACCAAAGTGCAAAAAAAACTAATGTATATGGCTTGATCATCTTTTCCCACCATCATAATTGTTATTTATCATCAAGGTTCATCTACAAGTTAACATGGTTTTTCAAAGATTATTTTATTCCTGCTCTTCTAAGAATTTTTCATTTTTAAGAGTTTTCAAAGAAAAAGGATATTTCTCCTTATGATTATGTAAAAATGGAATGTGTTTTCTGTATGAGTTCAAATGAGTTTTCCAAAGGTTTTATGATGAAAAAGTGCAAGCTTGCAAATGTTTTGTTCATGATACGGTACTTGAGCAATATTGATGAAGACGGGTTAGCTCGATATAGCTCATGACGATGGGTGAGCCCAATACAACTCTCTAATGCATTAGGTAATAATGTAGTCTTCGAAGGCGAAAATGAGGGAGATAACTCGGATGGTTACTCCTATGAAATTAATTGGGCTTTTGATATTCTGACATTGGTTAAACATGAGTGAACATAAGTTAAGAATTTTATGCTCAAGGTACTTATATTATGCTTGCAAAAATGGTTTTTATGAAAATATTTTGATTGCATGAGGTAAGGGAGGTTTGAAGGTGAAAAGTTTTTTTTTTCAAAAGAATTGTTTTCATGAGTTTTCACATGCCTCAGAATGCCTTATTGGTTTTTTCTATGTTAAATGGGTTTCAAAAGTTTTCTTTGAGCAAAGGCTGATTTTCACTTGTGAAAATGTTGTATTTATGTGGTAAAAGTTTTATTGTGAAAAAGGTAAACATCTTCATGAGTTATCATGTTTTTTAGTGAAGTAATGAGATTATTTTTTGTTTCTTTTACTAAGGTTGGTTTTGTTCATATCACGGTTTCAAATGTTTTTCACAAGATTTAAAGATGAGTAAAAATTTTATTAAGATCAAGATTTTCGCTATGGTGATCCATCTTAAACGAATGAAGAAGTGTTTGGAATGAAATAGACGTGTAAACTTAAAGCTCTGTTATTATAGACAAAATGTACACTGAAAATACACACTTTGTTATATAATGTTTTACTTAATATTCTAAACTTGAAAATGTAATAAAGTATAACATTTATTATAAATCATGTAATTATAGATTCATTAAGTTATCGTTATGCTTTGTCATGACCGCCCCTTAAATGATTTGTGTTCACTCCCTAGTAGCCGGATTTGATTTCAATCATCCTCACTTGACTCAATCCCAAGAAACCAACTGAATTTGTTACCATAACATGGTTGTGGTGATGAACAAGAGAAAAAATTCACACAACCCAAAAATCAATCAACCAAATTCAATCATAACCCCACATTCGAAGTTTGAGCAACAAAACATTCAGATTGGCAATAAAAAAGGGGAAACGAATTGGGCAAATGCAGATCCACTGAAGCCATTCAGTGGAATAAATTTTTAGTGGGTCACATTCAGCCGCAAGAAGCCCAAAAGGAGAGAGAGAGATTCAATCCTTTGTTGGATAAACTTATAGTACCAGCTATACATACATAAACGTTCAGAAAGGCAAACAAAACAGCTTTATGATTCTTGCTTTAACAATTTCTTCACTATAATTAATTAAAGAGAGGAGAACTGTCCCTTAGATGATAAATAAGAAAAGAATCATGGACACCCCATCCCCACACCCTGTCTTGACAGGGAAACTCCATATCACCAAACATATTCATTTTGAAGAATCTGTGTTCTCTGTTTCAGCTTTTCCATAAAAACAAATATGGATCACCACACATCCCGCAGGTACCTCCCGCTCATTTGCAGATTCTTGACCATGCTCTCCGTCTTCGAGCTGTCCACACTCCCCTGTTCCATTATACCATCACTGTAATTTCTCACCAAACCAGACCCAGCCCGACAGGCCCAAATCCCCATACTACAGTCCGTTTAGGCCCGTTTACAAAACGAGTTACCCGTTAGTCCAATTTAGAAGACGGGGCGAGTTAGAGTACCTGCTCCAGAATGACCGTATGGAGAGTCCGGTGAACATCCTTGGCCATGCCCTTCGCGTCACCGCATACATACACATAACCACCCTCTGAAATCATCTTCCAGATATCTGAGGCCTAAGACAATAAATAAATAAATAAATTTTGTTATCAAGAAAAATACAGAAACAAGGAAAGCTGTTTTACCTTTTCCATCATCTTATGTTGCACATACTGCTTTGCAGGCCCTTCCCGTGAGAAGGCCACGATCAACTCAGACAATGCACCCGCCTTTACGAAGTTCTCAAGCTCATCCTCATAGATATAGTCCTGCAGATCTCTCTCTCTAGATAAATGAAATCCATTTTTCACAGAAACTTACTAATGGAGAAAGGTACCGATTTTACCATTTTCCGGTTCCTGCACCCGAAAAATAATAACGCAGGTCCCAGATCGGCTCTGTCTTCTTTCAAAGCTAATCTTTCCTGGAAAGAAATCAGGCAGAGCAGTTCATATTTATCAGATGTTATGGACTAGAAAATCAGACAGTATTTCGGGCATACAAACCTGCAAAAACCCTCTGAACGGAGCCAACCCAGTGCCGGGACCGATCATGATGACAGGGACCGATGTGTTTACAGGAAGTTTGAAGTTTGACTGCCGGACAAAAATGGGTGCCCAGCTGCATTCACGGCTTTCATTCAAAGGCACGGCATTCTGAAAAATGGATTCGCAGAGAAAGGAATGAATGAATGAATTGCACATATAAGCTCTGCAACACTGAACAAGAAAAAAAATGAATTAAATCAAATTTAGGTACCTTCATCCAAGTTGAACACACCCCCTTATGAATCCGCCCGGTCGGTGTTTTGTCATCTACTAACGCACATGTAACATGAATTCTAGATGGTTCCATTCTGCAAATTGTATTAAGTAACATTATTACACAATTGTTTCTTCTCGAAAAGTAAAGTACAAAATAAGATGAAATATAAGAAAACACAAACTGATAACAGAAGGTATTTTCTAAAACTAAACGCAGCCTAAGATTTCTCATTTTCAATTCCAAATGAAAAGATTGAGAAAGTTCCTTAACCTTGGAGATGATGAAATTGAATAAAATCGTGGCTGCAACCGAGGAACAACTGCTGCGAAAAAAACTCCAAGTGGAGGCTTGGCTGAAGGAAATTCAGCCATAACTTCTAAAACACTTCTATGGCTTGCAACAACCCACTGTGCATATTCATCCTGTACAGGAAAAATACAGACAATAAGAATCATAGCGCGATATCAATATAGCGCGATATCAATATAGCACGATATCAATATAGTTGTAAAGTTCAAGATACTGAAATAACAACCTTCCCAGCAGGAGATGCAAGATATCTCAATCTATCAGCTTCAGTTGGATCAGAAGCATGAGCTGCTAATGCAAGCAATGCACTCTGTGCCACATAAAATAGAACATGCTATTAAACAAAGACAAATTCCAATTATAGTAGATTGTGTAGCATGGATTTATGAAAATTAACACCTTTTTGGGAGAATTTAACAGATCAGCATGTTTTGTAAGTGCTGTTCTTAATGTGCAGGGTGCAAAAGGAGGTGGCAAGGAACTCCCAATCAGAGTACCATCATCATTGTCGATATGAATTGAAAAGTAAGTGTCCAGAGACAAATCGAGTAACAGTTCAGCCTCTCTGACGACCTCGGGTAAATTCTCACAAAAAACACCAACATGATCCCCTGTGTCATATCTGATGTAGAAATTCACACATTTCATATTGAAAGCTGCATATAACTTAAAAAACAAAAGGTGGGCATAAAGAAAATTCAAGGATTTCTCTCTTTCTTTTTCTTTCCTTTTTTTGGGGCTTTGCTGCTTTATAACAATGAAAAGAAGACTCACACAAGTCCAGTTCCAGAAATGTCAAACTCCAAATGAATGCATGAACGGTCAGATAACGAGGTATGAAGCTCCTTGCGTACAGCCACATTAGCTCTTCGGGAAAAAAAAGGTGAAAATAAATAAATTAGAATTTTGAAACAACACAGACAAAGTCATAAATATCATCTAGGTTAACACCTGCATGGATGATGAGCATCATGAATGGCATGACCATTAGCATTACTTGAACTCTTCTCCAGTATGTGTACATCAGAAGAATCGTGAAATTCAACCCGATATTCTGGTATTGAAGCAGTGTACGGAGTGGAAACAGTTGCATCGTCTTCATCACGCAACAATTTATCCAACTCGGGCCAGAGAAGTTCCCGCCTAGTTTAGTAACAGCAGAAAGAAATATTTTCTTTTAGACTGATAATCACTCATGGAAATGGGACAAATCATGGTTCAGATCTAATACAAGATTTCAAGTTTTAATACCATGATGTGAAGTCGTCTTCAATGCATTGATCATCATCTCCAAGTCCCAGTGAAACAAGACGCTTTGCACCTGCAGTATAATAAAAAAGGAATCGTCAAGGATGGGGAGTAAAACGCCAATGCCATAAAAGTAAAGCACTGCGTGAAAAAGGAAATTAACTTTCCAGAACAGAGATACTTCCAGATTTTTAATAGTCTCAAATTCAATTTGAGCCAATTTGGATTTGATACTCTTTATTCAGTGCAAAAATGAAAGTGATTCCATGGTTGAGCCATATCCACAGTGTACAAAAAGAAAATTAAAAGATACCTTCATGGCTAAAGCTGAAAACATTTTTTTCAGTATTTCTTATCACATGCCATGGAAAATAAAACAATTAATTTATCTGTTGATGCATATCACGATGATACTGATACATCAACAGAATTAAACAATATAAAAAGCAATAGTATCATGTTTTACACTAATTTTTTATTTAACTTAAATTACATTTTTTCTCACAAATTGTATACTCAATAATAATTAAGTTACCAATATTGCCCATAAAGTGCGAGATTTCACTTCAAGGTATTCAAATATCAAGTAAATCCAATATATCATCACTTACACGTGATCGTATCATTTAAACATGCACATGTGTTCAACCTTTTCTTGAAAAGGGGGTATGAAATTTAAAGAGAGTTCAGTACCCAGGTAAGTAGTAGGAAGTTCGGCTTGAAGGGTCCAACGTTTTGCAATACGTGTTTGGTATCATGTGAGTATTGAAGGCATGTCAATGTACCACTCATTTTTCAAAATAAAAAAAAACAAACTATTCATTTAGTGTATCAAACACATGTATTGGTGTAGAAAAGATATTATAAATAACACACAGGCCAAATGAAATGAGAAATTTAGCTGCAAGAGAGAATTCAATATGAAAAAAACAACTTTATAAACTAGTAAAATATTTGAAAGTACTTTCCAATGACAAATAAAAGCACACCTTGATCAGCCAGAGTCTCATCAACGACCTTTGCAATCTGACACATGAACACCATCACTGGTCTGGGAAAATTATAAAAAAAAAGGCCACTGATCTATATATAAGAAAAAAAATGCACAAAAAACCTTGTTAAAATGCTCATACTGCCTGTTGCCAAGGCCAAATACCCCAAACTGAAGGTTTTGGAGCCATTCTCCTTTTTCGTTGCCCTGCAAACGAATACAAAATATGAAATAAAATAACAGCATGGAACATGAAGCAGTGACCTTAGACCCATTAAATCTATACAGCCTGAAGCAAAAATAAATAAATAAATAAAATACCTCAGTAAACCATTTGTAGAACCTAGCCGCATTGTCAGTTGGTTCACCGTCTCCATATCTACAACGACACCATTCCAAAATGAAAAAAGTAAAAGATAGACATATAATGTACTGAAAGAGACAATTACAACTCACGTGGCTAAAAAGAAAAAGGTCAAAGTCTCCTTTTTTAACTTCTCCTCGTATTCATCGTCCTCCGCGGCATAGTCATCCTATCAATGGAGCAACTTGGAATCTCAAAACCCGTAAAAGAATAGAACCAGTAAAGGAGGAATAATATTATTCCACTGAATTGAAGAGAGGCAAAGAGAAATGAAAATGTGGTTGCTACTCCTAAAAAAACTGTGAAACTAACCAAATCAACCACTTTGAAAGTAGCCTTATCATAACGTGTTTTCGCCTCCTCAACTAGCGCCTGAACAGAATCAAAAAAAAAAATTATGGACCCAGCAGAATCTTATCAGACAGTTTTAAGAAATTCTGGTGAAATGCTTTTGATATACGTTTCCAAAACTTTTTGAGAGGGAAAAGTTCAATTGCGGATAAATTCGAAGGAATTCGTGTGAAAGCCAAAAACTCTGACCTTCGCGAAGCCTTCAGCGGTGCCAGTCTGTGTCCCGAAGAAGATTGTAACCTTCTTCTTTCCCTCATCTACCTCCGCCTCATGCTCCTTCACGATCAGCGGCTTCTTGACGACCTCCGCAACCTTCGGACTGCTCGACCGCCTCCACAGGTACACGAACACGCACCCGATGAGCACCGCCAACGACGTAGTCAACGCCACCAGTACCTCTCGATTATCCAGCAACAACCTCGCCACTTCAACGTAATAGGCTGACCCGCCCAACTCCCCCGCAGAGCCGCCGCCCTGGAGTATCGACGTCATTAGCTCCAACGGCGACAACTTCATGGAGCTCGATTGCATATCGGATCAAAGTCCTCCCCGATAAAACTACCGTTTCAAGGTACGAATTGTTTGTGCGATTGACAAGCCCCTGGCCCCCTCACTTGCAGGCAGATACGTTACAGCTGTGGTGGAGGAGAACCAGAGTGGGAAGAGGGGCAGGGCGGAGGGGGGGAGAGAGAGAGAGAGAGGGTGAGACGTAAATACTGACGGAGGTGGGAAGCGAAGCGGACCAATGCCTACCTAACCAAGGTGGTCAAACCACCTAACCCATTTAACCATGGTTAGGTTACTTTCCATAACCCACGCTCCACGCAGTTCATCTCCATAAATGATTTTAATTTATTAATATATAAATTTATTTTTATCGAAAACTAATTTAATTTTTCGGTACAATCACTGATGCGGGGTCCATCCGGTTTTCTTCCCCCTAAAATATGATTTTTTATATTTTTGTAAAAAAAAATTAATTATAAGCAAAACCGGTATGGGTCGGCCATGAGTCCCGGTCCAACTCGCCGAACCCGGGCCGGCCGGCCGATTTTACAGAACAAAAGCAAAGCCATACCGACAGCTATCTTCGAAAAATTTATTTTGATTTTAATAATTTATTTGGATTTCATCGAATTTGCTGAATTAATCAATTAACTAACTAAATATATAAAAAAAATCATGAATCTAAAATTACTAAAAAAATCGGTCGGCCTTGATTTCGGTCATCCATTCATTTGTTGGGAAAATATTTTGAAAAGAAAAAATAAACAAAATGTAAAATAAATCAGAATTCATGCAATTGATTTAGTATTAGTCTGCTTGCAAATTATTTGTTGAAAACATCTTTAAAATTTAAAACACAGAAACATTAATATATAAAATGTTCTGTCAATTTTATGGAAAATCATAAATCCTATCAATGTTATGTGATAGATTACATGTTCTTTCAAAACAAACAAATAGGAATTTTCATAAACATATATCAATTGTAAATGTTATTCCACTATGTATTGTGTTATAGAAAAAAAAAATGTTATGTGTCGTGATCACGTGTTCCGCAAACTAAAATTTATGTTTTGTACACAAAAATGTTATGTAATTTTTTCTTATAAACTAGATTTTTTTTGGATTTTATGTGCTATTAAGTTAACCAATACTGTGAAATCAGATCATATTTTATCAGTATGTATTAAACATTCGATCAATCTAGATGAAATGTTCTATCAAATATAATATTTAATTTACAAATGTTGTGTGTTATTTATGATGGGTTTCATGAGACATCTTTATGCCCCATGTGCAATGGAATAAAACACAAAACCCATACCAGGATCGATTGGGAGTGGAATCGACCAGATGAAATAAGAAAATCATAAAATATGTGTACCTTACTGTTCATGCTTTTGATCTTCATTGACAGTGAATTTAATTGAGTCCCCTCATAAGTAATTGATGGGCTCTTGCCTCCAATGATATTCACTAGCCACTGGAATCACTAAACGCTTGGATATGATCTCTTTTCCACAACGGTTTGTCAACCCCTCCTCCTTAAAGGCAAATAGAGAAAAGGTAGATTGAGAGAGTTTAAACCAATAGAGAATGAACTCCACAAATAAAAAAGGTCTATGAATCTCCATTTTATAGGTCTCCTTAATGAAGGAGCCTCTTGGAGTTCGAACGTTACATATGTTATGAAATATCCAAACCATTTGGCTTCCACCTCAGTTATTAATATGATTGTTAAAATCCGTTAACAATCAATATTTTATTTACACGTCATCATATAATGTGTTAATAATTCAAAATAAACATGATAATCAACATGGGAGAAACAGTTGAATGATATCATATAGCATTCCACATGTGCACCATGACATGGTATAAAAGACCACATGAAGACGCTGACCACGGTGTGATGACTTTCACCATGTCGTGGTCTGAGATATAGCGCACAATATTCAACAATCACCTACGTACACTAAATCCTCACAATCTTTATGCACAACTTCACAACTATTTATGAATCCGTCTAAACTCCGTTGGGCATGATTATCATAATTTCTATCAAAATTTTAGACAAACATTTTATACCAAATTAATCCTTATTCCAAGGCCTCACATGTGACCCTACAGGCCTTTGTAGCATTGACAACAGTTACGAATTCCCTGTTTCATAATTTCAAGAAAAGAGTGGCCACTGAAAAAAACGTCATTACTACTCAAGCTTAAAGGGGTCTGGCGTAATCTCAACCGAACACACTCATATATCTGTATGGACATGTCCACCATAAAATGTATCTCTATATATTGTATGCATGCTTATATAATTCATTTGTCCATGACATCGAGTGAACACTCACTACTACAAATACCTCTTTTATTAGCACTAAAAACGGTCTTTAACAGCGCTAGAAAAGCGATGTTAAAGCCGGCGAAGATAAAGAGAGGTTCCCTTTATCAGCACTCTGGAAAGCATTGATAAATACCCATTTTATCAGCGCGGATAAAAGGAGTCCTTTATCAGCGCTAAAACAAAGCGCCGATAAAAGGGTCCTTTATCAGCGCTTTCTTTTTAGCGCTGATAAAGGACCCCTTTTATCAGCGTTTTTTTTTTGCGCTGATAAAGGTTAAAAAAATTTAAAAAAATTAAAAAAATTAAAAAAATCCTGCAAATCGGGGGGGCTTTTATATCGCTTGAGCCCTGCTTTTACAGCGTTTTCCCGCCCCCCTCCAGCACCCGCACACACCCCTCCACCATAAAATGTATCTCTATATATTGTATGCATGCTTGTACAATTCATTTGTCCATGACATCGAGTGAACACTCACTACTACAAATACCTCTTTTATTAACACTAAAAATGGCATTTAACAGCGCTAGAAAAGCGATGTTAAAGCCGGCGAAGATAAAGATGGGTTCCCTTTATCAGCGTTCTGGAAAGCGCTGATAAATACCCATTTTATCAGCGCTGATAAAAGGAGTCCTCTATCAGTGCTCAAATAAAGCGCCGATAAAAGGGTCCTTTATCAGCGCTTTCTTTTTAGCGCTGATAAAAGACCCCTTTTATCAGTGCTTTTTTTTTGCGCTGATAAAGGTTAAAAAAATAAAAAATAATAAAATAAAAATTTAAAAAATCCTGCAAATCGGGGGGGCTTTTAGCGCTTGAGCCCCGCTTTTACAGCGTTTTTCCGCCCCCCTCCAGCACCCGCACGCACCCCTCCACCCTTTATCATCGTTAGCCCCCAAGAAAAGAGTGGCCACTGAAAAAAACGTCATTACTACTCAAGCTTAAAGGGGTATGGCGTAATCTCAACCGAACACCCTCATATATTTGTATGGACATGTCCACCATAAAATGTATCTCTATATATTGTATGCATGCTTATATAATTCATTTGTCCATGACATCGAGTGAACACTCACTGCTACAAAATACCTCTTTTATTAGCACTAAAAATGGTCTTTAACAGCGCTAGAAAAGCGATGTTAAAGCCGGTGAAGATAAAGAGAGGTTCCCTTTATCAGCGCTCCGGAAAGCGCTGATAAAAGGAGTCCTTTATGTGCGCTAAAACAAAGCGCCGATAAAAGGGTCCTTTATCAGCACTTTCTTTTTAACGCTGATAACGGACCCCTTTTATCAGTGTTTTTTTTTGTGCTGATAAAGGTTAAAAAAATTAAAAAAATAAAAAAAATCCTGCAAATCGAGGAGACTTTTATAGTGCTTGAGCCCCACTTTTACAGGGTTTTTCCGCCCCCCTCCACCACCCGCACGCACCCCTCCACCATAAAATGTATCTCTATATATTGTATGCATGCTTATATAATTCATTTGTCCATGACCTCGAGTGAACACTCACTACTACAAATACCTCTTTTAATAGCACTAAAAATGGCCTTTAATAGCGCTAGAAAAATGATGTTAAAGCCGACGAAGATAAAGATGGGTTCCCTTTATCAGTGCTCTGGAAAGCGCTGATAAATACCCATTTTATCAGCGCTGATAAAAGGAGTCATTTATCAGTGCCAAAGCGCCGATAAAAGGGTCCTTTATCAGCACTTTCTTTTTAGCGCTGATAAAAGACCCCTTTTATTAGCGTTTTTTTTTGTGCTGATAAAGGTTCAAAAAAATAAAAAAAAATAAAAAAAATCCTGCAAATCGGGGGGGCTTTTAGCGCTTGAGCCCCGCTTTTACTGCGTTTTTCCGCCCCCCTCCAGCACCCGCACGCACCCCTCCACCCTTTATCAGCACTAGCCCCCAAGAAAAGAGTGGCCACTGAAAAAAACGTCATTACTACTCAAGCTTAAAGGGGTCTGGCGTAATCTCAACCGAACACACTCATATATCTGTATGGACATGTCCACCATAAAATGTATCTCTATATATTGTATGCATGCTTATATAATTCATTTGTCCATAACATCGAGTGGACACTCACTACTACAAATACCTCTTTTATTAGCACTAAAAATGGCCTTTAACAGCGCTAAAAAAGCGATGTTAAAGCCGACGAAGATAAAGAGAGGTTCCCATTATCAGCGCTCCGGAAAGCGCTGATAAATACCCATTTTATCAGTGCTAATAAAAGGAGTCATTTATCAGCGCTAAAACAAAGCGCCGATAAAAGGGTCTTTTATCAGCGCTTTCTTTTTAGCGTTGATAAAGGACCCCTTTTATCAGGTTTTTTTTTTGCGCTGATAAAGGTTAAAAAAATTAAAAAAATCCTGCAAATCAGGGGGGGGCTTTTGTAGCGCTTGAGCCCCACTTTTACAGCGTTTTTCCGCCCCCCTCCAGCACCCGTACACACCCCTCCACCATAAAATGTATCTCTATATATTGTATGCATGCTTATATAATTCATTTGTCCATGACATCGAGTGAACACTCACTACTACAAATACCTCTTTTATTAGCACTAAAAACGGTCTTTAACAGCGCTAGAAAAGCGATGTTAAAGCCGGCGAAGATAAAGAGAGGTTCCCTTTATCAGCACTCTGGAAAGCATTGATAAATACCCATTTTATCAGCGCGGATAAAAGGAGTCCTTTATCAGCGCTAAAACAAAGCGCCGATAAAAGGGTCCTTTATCAGCGCTTTCTTTTTAGCGCTGATAAAGGACCCCTTTTATCAGCGTTTTTTTTTTGCGCTGACAAAGGTTAAAAAAATTTAAAAAAATTAAAAAAATTAAAAAAATCCTGCAAATCGGGGGGGCTTTTATATCGCTTGAGCCCCGCTTTTACAGCGTTTTCCCGCCCCCCTCCAGCACCCGCACGCACCCCTCCACCATAAAATGTATCTCTATATATTGTATGCATGCTTGTACAATTCATTTGTCCATGACATCGAGTGAACACTCACTACTACAAATACCTCTTTTATTAACACTAAAAATGGCATTTAACAGCGCTAGAAAAGCGATGTTAAAGCCGGCGAAGATAAAGATGGGTTCCCTTTATCAGCGTTCTGGAAAGCGCTGATAAATACCCATTTTATCAGCGCTGATAAAAGGAGTCCTCTATCAGAGCTCAAATAAAGCGCCGATAAAAGGGTCCTTTATCAGCGCTTTCTTTTTAGCGCTGATAAAAGACCCCTTTTATCAGTGCTTTTTTTTTGCGCTGATAAAGGTTAAAAAAAATAAAAAATAATAAAATAAAAATTTAAAAAATCCTGCAAATCGGGGGGGCTTTTAGCGCTTGAGCCCCGCTTTTACAGCGTTTTTCCGCCCCCCTCCAGCACCCGCACGCACCCCTCCACCCTTTATCATCGTTAGCCCCCAAGAAAAGAGTGGCCACTGAAAAAAACGTCATTACTACTCAAGCTTAAAGGGGTATGGCGTAATCTCAACCGAACACCCTCATATATTTGTATGGACATGTCCACCATAAAATGTATCTCTATATATTGTATGCATGCTTATATAATTCATTTGTCCATGACATCGAGTGAACACTCACTGCTACAAAATACCTCTTTTATTAGCACTAAAAATGGTCTTTAACAGCGCTAGAAAAGCGATGTTAAAGCCGGTGAAGATAAAGAGAGGTTCCCTTTATCAGCGCTCCGGAAAGCGCTGATAAAAGGAGTCCTTTATGTGCGCTAAAACAAAGCGCCGATAAAAGGGTCCTTTATCAGCACTTTCTTTTTAACGCTGATAACGGACCCCTTTTATCAGTGTTTTTTTTTTGTGCTGATAAAGGTTAAAAAAATTAAAAAAATAAAAAAAATCCTGCAAATCGAGGAGACTTTTATAGTGCTTGAGCCCCACTTTTACAGGGTTTTTCCGCCCCCCTCCACCACCCGCACGCACCCCTCCACCATAAAATGTATCTCTATATATTGTATGCATGCTTATATAATTCATTTGTCCATGACCTCGAGTGAACACTCACTACTACAAATACCTCTTTTAATAGCACTAAAAATGGCCTTTAATAGCGCTAGAAAAATGATGTTAAAGCCGACGAAGATAAAGATGGGTTCCCTTTATCAGTGCTCTGGAAAGCGCTGATAAATACCCATTTTATCAGCGCTGATAAAAGGAGTCATTTATCAGTGCCAAAGCGCCGATAAAAGGGTCCTTTATCAGCACTTTCTTTTTAGCGCTGATAAAAGACCCCTTTTATTAGCGTTTTTTTTTGTGCTGATAAAGGTTCAAAAAAATAAAAAAAAATAAAAAAAATCCTGCAAATCGGGGGGGCTTTTAGCGCTTGAGCCCCGCTTTTACTGCGTTTTTCCGCCCCCCTCCAGCACCCGCACGCACCCCTCCACCCTTTATCAGCACTAGCCCCCAAGAAAAGAGTGGCCACTGAAAAAAACGTCATTACTACTCAAGCTTAAAGGGGTCTGGCGTAATCTCAACCGAACACACTCATATATCTGTATGGACATGTCCACCATAAAATGTATCTCTATATATTGTATGCATGCTTATATAATTCATTTGTCCATAACATCGAGTGGACACTCACTACTACAAATACCTCTTTTATTAGCACTAAAAATGGCCTTTAACAGCGCTAGAAAAGCGATGTTAAAGCCGACGAAGATAAAGAGAGGTTCCCATTATCAGCGCTCCGGAAAGCGCTGATAAATACCCATTTTATCAGTGCTAATAAAAGGAGTCATTTATCAGCGCTAAAACAAAGCGCCGATAAAAGGGTCTTTTATCAGCGCTTTCTTTTTAGCGTTGATAAAGGACCCCTTTTATCAGGTTTTTTTTTGCGCTGATAAAGGTTAAAAAAATTAAAAAAATCCTGCAAATCAGGGGGGGGCTTTTGTAGCGCTTGAGCCCCACTTTTACAGCGTTTTTCCGCCCCCCTCCAGCACCCGTACACACCCCTCCACCATAAAATGTATCTCTATATATTGTATGCATGCTTATATAATTCATTTGTCCATGACATCGAGTGAACACTCACTACTACAAATACCTCTTTTATTAGCACTAAAAACGGTCTTTAACAGCGCTAGAAAAGCGATGTTAAAGCCGGCGAAGATAAAGAGAGGTTCCCTTTATCAGCACTCTGGAAAGCATTGATAAATACCCATTTTATCAGCGCGGATAAAAGGAGTCCTTTATCAGCGCTAAAACAAAGCGCCGATAAAAGGGTCATTTATCAGCGCTTTCTTTTTAGCGCTGATAAAGGACCCCTTTTATCAGCGTTTTTTTTTGCGCTGATAAAGGTTAAAAAAATTTAAAAAAATTAAAAAAATTAAAAAAATCCTGCAAATCGGGGGGGCTTTTATATCGCTTGAGCCCCGCTTTTACAGCGTTTTCCCGCCCCCCTCCAGCACCCGCACGCACCCCTCCACCATAAAATGTATCTCTATATATTGTATGCATGCTTGTACAATTCATTTGTCCATGACATCGAGTGAACACTCACTACTACAAATACCTCTTTTATTAACACTAAAAATGGCATTTAACAGCGCTAGAAAAGCGATGTTAAAGCCGGCGAAGATAAAGATGGGTTCCCTTTATCAGCGTTCTGGAAAGCGCTGATAAATACCCATTTTATCAGCGCTGATAAAAGGAGTCCTCTATCAGTGCTCAAATAAAGCGCCGATAAAAGGGTCCTTTATCAGCGCTTTCTTTTTAGCGCTGATAAAAGACCCCTTTTATCAGTGCTTTTTTTTTGCGCTGATAAAGGTTAAAAAAAATAAAAAATAATAAAATAAAAATTTAAAAAATCCTGCAAATCGGGGGGGCTTTTAGCGCTTGAGCCCCGCTTTTACAGCGTTTTTCCGCCCCCCTCCAGCACCCGCACGCACCCCTCCACCCTTTATCATCGTTAGCCCCCAAGAAAAGAGTGGCCACTGAAAAAAACGTCATTACTACTCAAGCTTAAAGGGGTATGGCGTAATCTCAACCGAACACCCTCATATATTTGTATGGACATGTCCACCATAAAATGTATCTCTATATATTGTATGCATGCTTATATAATTCATTTGTCCATGACATCGAGTGAACACTCACTGCTACAAAATACCTCTTTTATTAGCACTAAAAATGGTCTTTAACAGCGCTAGAAAAGCGATGTTAAAGCCGGTGAAGATAAAGAGAGGTTCCCTTTATCAGCGCTCCGGAAAGCGCTGATAAAAGGAGTCCTTTATGTGCGCTAAAACAAAGCGCCGATAAAAGGGTCCTTTATCAGCACTTTCTTTTTAACGCTGATAACAGACCCCTTTTATCAGTGTTTTTTTTTGTGCTGATAAAGGTTAAAAAAATTAAAAAAATAAAAAAAATCCTGCAAATCGAGGAGACTTTTATAGTGCTTGAGCCCCACTTTTACAGGGTTTTTCCGCCCCCCTCCACCACCCGCACGCACCCCTCCACCATAAAATGTATCTCTATATATTGTATGCATGCTTATATAATTCATTTGTCCATGACCTCGAGTGAACACTCACTACTACAAATACCTCTTTTAATAGCACTAAAAATGACCTTTAATAGCGCTAGAAAAATGATGTTAAAGCCGACGAAGATAAAGATGGGTTCCCTTTATCAGCGCTCTGGAAAGCGCTGATAAATACCCATTTTATCAGCGCTGATAAAAGGAGTCATTTATCAGTGCCAAAATGCCGATAAAAGGGTCCTTTATCAGCACTTTCTTTTTAGCGCTGATAAAAGACCCCTTTTATTAGCGTTTTTTTTTTGTGCTGATAAAGGTTCAAAAAAATAAAAAAAAATAAAAAAAATCCTGCAAATCGGGGGGGCTTTTAGCGCTTGAGCCCCGCTTTTACTGCGTTTTTCCGCCCCCCTCCAGCACCCGCACGCACCCCTCCACCCTTTATCAGCACTAGCCCCCAAGAAAAGAGTGGCCACTGAAAAAAACGTCATTACTACTCAAGCTTAAAGGGGTCTGGCGTAATCTCAACCGAACACACTCATATATCTGTATGGACATGTCCACCATAAAATGTATCTCTATATATTGTATGCATGCTTATATAATTCATTTGTCCATAACATCGAGTGGACACTCACTACTACAAATACCTCTTTTATTAGCACTAAAAATGGCCTTTAACAGCGCTAGAAAAGCGATGTTAAAGCCGACGAAGATAAAGAGAGGTTCCCATTATCAGCGCTCCGGAAAGCGCTGATAAATACCCATTTTATCAGTGCTAATAAAAGGAGTCATTTATCAGCGCTAAAACAAAGCGCCGATAAAAGGGTCTTTTATCAGCGCTTTCTTTTTAGCGTTGATAAAGGACCCCTTTTATCAGGTTTTTTTTTTGCGCTGATAAAGGTTAAAAAAATTAAAAAAATCCTGCAAATCAGGGGGGGCTTTTGTAGCGCTTGAGCCCCACTTTTACAGCGTTTTTCCGCCCCCCTCCAGCACCCGTACACACCCCTCCACCATAAAATGTATCTCTATATATTGTATGCATGCTTATATAATTCATTTGTCCATGACATCGAGTGAACACTCACTACTACAAATACCTCTTTTATTAGCACTAAAAATAACCTTTAACAGCGCTAGAAAAGCGATGTTAAAGCCGGCGAAGATAAATAGGGGTTCCCTTTATCAGCGCTTTGGAAAGCGCTGATAAATACCCATTTTATCAGCGCTGATAAAAGGGGTCCTTTATCAGTGCTAAAACAAAGCGCCGATAAAAGAGTCCTTTATCAGCGCTTTCTTTTTAGTGCTGATAAAGGACCCCTTTTATCAGTGCTTTTTTTTTTGCGCTGATAAAGGTTAAAAAAATAAATAAAATAAAATAAAATTTAAAAAATCCTGCAAATCGGGGGGGCTTTTAGCGCTTGAGCCCCGCTTTTACAACGTTTTTCCGCCCCCCTCTAGCACCCGCACACACCCCTCCACCCTTTATCAGCGCTAGCCCCCAAATTCACCCATGCGTGCACGTCTGCTTCCACCCGGATTTGACCTCGAGACCTCCCCCCTGCACGCTTAAAGCCTTTGCCACTCCCCTATATTGATTTGTTGTCATATTAATGATACATCTATTTATTTATATATATATATAGTTATATTTATTCGTATAGTAATATATATTTATATTAATATATATATAGTTATATTAATATATATATTTATAGTGCTATTAATATATATATTTATAGTTATATTAATATATATATATGTAGTTATATTAATATATATATATATAGTTAGATTAATATATAGGTATATAAACATTCATATATTTGTATTTTAAATAAAATAGATATTATTTATTATTTAGATAAAACTAATATATTTTATATGTAAATATATTTTATTATTTATATTTATAATTAAATTTTTATGTGTGAATATATAAAAAATATGTATATATTGTTATATATTTGATTATAAATAACAATGCATTATAAAAAACGATAAAATTTCAAAGACATAATATCAATATGAATGTAATACCTTGGAATACATTCAGTCCCCACAAAAAAAAGCCAATAATACCCCCTTAAACGAGGCTGAAAATCCACAAAATATTAAAATCGGGGTATCCTGACTAAAAACTCAGTTTTGGAGGCCTTTTGGGGCTTTTTTGGCCTTGAAAAATGTGACAAAGGCTTTGTTTAAATTATTAGCGTGTAGAGCTCGTCGCAGGCTTCGATTTGACATATGGTAGAGCTCAAACAGACACCCGGATCAAAAGTTATGGCCGTTTGAAGTTCGAGTTGCGTTTTCAACATATTTTGGATCTTTTTTTAATTTTTTTTTTAATTTTTTTAGTCTTCAAATTGTTATTAAATGACTATTACTCCATAATAATTAGCAAATTATTAATTAAAAATATTTTTTTAATTTTTTTATAAGCCATTTTCACTAAATATCTTATATATTAAGTATATTAAGTGTAAATGTATATTTATACTTATCTAAAATATATTTAAAAAATATATATTATATTTATATCAATATAACTATATTAATATATTAATATATATATATATTTTTGAAGCCGGCTCTTTATCAGCGCTTTAAAAAAAACGCTGATAAAGACCCCCATTTATCAGCGCTACTAAAAAAAGTGCTGATAAAGGGGGTCCCTTTATCAGCGTTTTTTCATTAGCGCTGATAAAAGTTGGCGCCAGGAAAAACTGTTTTTGTGGTAGTGACTAAACATGGGACATGACATTCTAGTATAGGTCGTCGCATATATTCACAATTCTCCAAAATAAACCAACCAATTTGAATGAATACATCACATGTTATTTATTTAAATAGTTGAGCACATCACATATCGCTCAACTAAGTATGGTCACGCATTTACTCGATCTAATTCAATCATGAGCTCAAATTCCAAACTTGTCATACAAAAGGACAAATCTCATATTGGTTGAACTCAACTGATGACATAGTCATCAGCATGCCCAACTAGCCCCTGATCAGCTCAGCCTTAAGGCCGATGTAAGAAAGTTATCGAGGTATGAAGGTTTGCATGCTAAATATCTTGTCAACTTCAGGTAATGTAGATTCATATTAAGCATACACCCCTATGCATATCAACGACTGCATGACATTCCATGTGATATACTTTCATGGGTCAATTTATATAATAAGTCTCCACTTATTATATCTTGAGTATACTATGTATCTTATACAAGATTCTACTCATGTTAATCTTGACATGTCATCACAACCCATGATACTCCGCTGTGATCATTGATTATAGGCAACTCAAAGTCAGACTTTGAGGGGGTATTATAATTCTATTATTCATGTAATATATGTATAACACATGAATGAATGATAAATGGGAATTGTATTTATTATAAAACCATGATACATTTTATAACTATCACATCTAATCTCTCACGTATCTAATGCCTAAAATTTCAAGCCCCGATCCAATCTAGCTCGCACCGCCAAATCCCACCACTAGCGTTCAAGATCCTATAGCATATAAGTTTCCAGTTTGACCTTCAAGTTCGCTGGTGTGCTGATGAACTCGAAGATCCGATTCATCCCGTTCAGCCAACCCTCTGCCCTCTTTGGTTCCGAATCACCCCAGAAGATGAGTGGATTATGCTTCTGAAACTCGATAGAGTGGTCCACCTATCATGAATCCTCCCTTCGGTTCCCCGTGTCCATATCTTGGAATGCTTGGACTATACTTTGCACTAGCTCTTGGTTCACCTATGGTTGAGGTGCAACCACATTTTCAGCAGCTTTCTCCAGTTGGTTTCTACGCCGCCTATCGGGAGTCATTTCTAAACAAACAACACATTCAGTAAGTCTCACTCTTCTAGAAATTGATTGGCTTGGCATGTCAAATTCTATAACATCAATATCACAAAATTGCTTTCAAAATCTAACCATTTTTGAAAAAAACCACTCTTGCTTTTGAAAATCAAAACATTTTCAAAATACATTAACTATTTCCTTTTCAAAATCTTTCATTTGAAAACAATTTTCTTCATTTTTTCCAAAACTAAAACCATGCTCCGAATCATATGTAATTACTCAAAACGAGATATGAAATCCTAGTGGGAAGTCATTCATCTACAATGCATGTGATGCTGGTCTCATTGGCTAAACCCATGACAATGAGACTCCACTATCATACCAGTGTTTCCAAAACACTTACGTACCCAACTCCCTGGTAACTTGAAGTTCAGCATAAAAAGGCTAGCTATGTCTTTTTATGATCTACATTTCAATTCCTGACAATCCTACTCTTTTCTAAGAAGACCACCCAAGGAATAGACAAGAAGTATTTCAACTCCAAGTCCAAGAAAACTCAAGACTACTTGTTTCACAGAGAATGGACCAAGCTGATACCATTTGCAATGACCCACTCATTCTCATTGGATTGAGAACACAATGAGTCATTATTGGGCCTTAGGAAACATCCCCAAGATTCCAAAGGCTGAAAATAAATGCCAAAGGGTTTCAAAGACAAGTGGAGGATGATTTACCCTTTTAAAGATAAACTATAAACCAATTAACCACAATCCATAGCAGCTATATGATGTATGAACAAAATAATTACAATTCAGAAAATCTTTTATACTAAAGTGAGCCCAAATAAAAGTGCCACAGCGAAAGACAACTAGACATCAACCTAAAAGCATAAGATAACTCAACAAGACACCAAAATAACCAAAAGACTCTAAGATTCACCAGCTCTGTGCTCCACCACCACCGGATAACTCAACAACTTAAGAAGTAGTGCTAAAAACCCGCTGCACCTTACCTTTGCCCACATCCTAGAAAATGACATCTACAAAAGCACCAAAGTGCCAAAGAAAAGTGAGTATAAAACTTAGTAGACTTTCCCCCAATGACTTACCTACTCATCCCACTAGGATATAAGAGTTATCTACATTTATATAAAACAATTTATATAAAACAATTTCTGAAAACATTTTATAACTAAATATAAACACTTCTCAAAACAATTTATAACTAAATATAAACTAAAACCATGTGAACCAATTTTCCAACAAGCTATACTCTAGGTAAAAATTTAAATAAATCTTTAAAATACTTTCTAAAAACTAATTTGGAAGACCAATAAACTCCACACAACAACAACTATAAAAAATGCATGCATCGTTATGACAGTTTCATACTCACGAGCGGTTTCTCATTGATCTACCAAGTCATCACAAGGTAATTATTTCCCATGTTCCATTTAAACTTTAGAACCAAACTCATGATCATATTTCAACCATGCCCAGTAATTAAATATGATACGCACACTAAGTTTTCCAAAAACCAAAACCAATTTCAAACAATTTCACCTGTTTCAATAAAAACACCTGTTTATTGAAAACTTTCCAACCATCCAATTTAAAAACATTAAAGCATTTAAAAAACCCATATATATACTGAAAAAATTCTAAATAAATCAATTTTAAAAATTTCTAGAAGATCCATAATTTAAAAATCCCCATTTAAAATAAAAAACTAGGGTTTTTCACAACCCCCCCCCCCCAATTTTCCACGTTTTCTACCACCCGTCACTAAAGAGGGTTTAACAATTGTACAAAAACAAAAAAACAATTTAATTTGAATAAAAAACTAAATTTTAATTCATGCCAATTAATTCTAGTAAGGGTATATGAGAGTGAAGCCACCTACCTCGCTCGTTTCGACGAAAACCGACAACGGACGAAGAACGCTCAAGAATCCAAGTCAAGATTCCAAGAAACCACTCAAGATCCCCCCCCATCATGAAAAACAATAGATATAACCTTATTTAGAATCAAAACTCTTATATCTACCCACAAGGGGGAATATATATAAGAAAAATATATAAAAGGAGGAGTAGATCTAAGAAACCGTGAAGAAAACGATGAAGAACAGACACTTACCGCAAGAATATGCCTTCAATTTGCCAAGGAACATGTTTGGATCACTTCCAAATCAATGGGAGAACATCCTTTGGACTTTAGAGGAGAAAAAATTCATATTAGGGTTGATTTGGGTTGAAATATATCAAACATATGTCCAAACCAAATTAGATCCACAAAGATAGAGAATTAGTTTTGGCCTTGCACGGTTTGGCCACACAGTTTAGCCAAACCGTGTGCTGACTATGCACCCCCTTTTTTTTACCCAAAACCCTCCAAAAGTACTCTAAAGTCTCCCCTAACTTCTCAAAAAACCTTTAAACATAAGAAAATAATTAGGGAAGGGTTACATACCAGAAACCAGGGGTGCTACATTCTCCCCACTTTTGGTCTTTCCGTCTACAGAAAGTTAAAAGCGATTGCTACCCTGAAAGAGTTCTAGCCATTGCTCTTTCATTTCCTTCTTAAATTCCCAAGTCTCTTCCTGAATCTGACCATGTTTCCACAAAACCTTCATTAGACCGATGTTTTTTCCACACAATACTTTCTCTTACCTATCCACAATTCACACCAGGATATGTACCAATGAAGCATCCGTCTCTAGGTAAACATGATCCCATCTGATCACATGGTCAGGATTAGGCTGATAATTTTTCAACTGAGATACATGGAACACATTGTGCACCAAACTGAACCGTGGTGGCAATGGCAACTGATATGCCACCTCTTCAACCCGTTCCATTATCTTGAAAGGGACAATGTATCAGGGAGACAATTTTCCCTACTTCCCAAAACGACAATGTCCAAACCTTGGAGAGATCCTCAAGAACACATGATCACTCACCAAAAATGCCAATGTTCTTCAATGATGATCTTTATATGATTTTTGATGACTCTGAGCCGTCTCTATTCTCTTTCTGATCAACTGGATTTTATCCATCGTTTATTGGACAAGGCTCGACCCAACTAATGAAGTCTCACCTGTTTCCACCAAATATAAGGGAGAACAATAAGGACATCCATATAATGCTTTGAAGGGAGATATATGTATCAAATCCTGATAGTTGTTATTATATGAGAACTCCACCAATGATAAGTGCTCTTCCCATGAGCTACCAAAATCCATTACAGAATCCCGTAATATGTCTTCCAAAGTCTGTATCGTCCTTTCGGATTTCCCATCTGTCTGAGGATGATACGTCGTACTCATAGTCAACTGAGTTCCCATGGCTTTCTGTAAGGATTTCCAGAAATGAGATGTGAACCTCATATCTCTATCAGAGACTATTGAAATTAGTATACCATGTATCTTTACAACTTCTTGGATATATATTTTGGACAGATCCTCCAACGTATGAGTTTCATGAATTTGAATAAAATGGGCTGACTTGGTGAGCCAATCCATTATCACCCATATGGAATCATGTTTCCAAACCATTCTTGGGAGACCTATAACAAAATCCATAGCTATTTGCTCTCATTTCCACACTGGAATAGGTAAAGACTGCAACATACCCACTATCCATTGATGTTCTACCTTAACTTGCTGACAAGTTAAGCACTTTGAAACAAACTCAGCCACTTTTTGCTTCATACCATTCCATAAAAACTATACTGTCAATGCCTTATACATCTTTTATATCCCCAAATGTACAACCCATCTCCAATGGTGGTAGGCATGAAGAAGTTGTTCCTAACAAGCGATAGGTACAACCATCTGATCTATGAACCATAAAACTGAAGTCCCATCAAGTTTCCATCCCTTAATGGTCTCCCCACCATTGAGTTTTGAACTTATAAGCAAGCATTCTGCATCATATTTTTGTGCCTCTTTAACCATTTTTACCAAATCAGGAACTACTGAAATTGATAAGAAAACCACAAAATCACCTCAGTTTTCATATTCCACATGCATATCGGCTAATACTAATATCAACTGCCACTCCTATGAAGCTTTATTTTCCAACTGAGCATATGAATTCATGATTAATGCATCAACCACTGAATTACCTTTTCCTAGTGTATACATCAATTCAAAGTAAAAAATATAGAGATACTCCATCCACATCCATTGCCTCAGATTCAAATCCCTTTGTGAGAAAATGTGCTTCAAGATCTTATGATCAGTGAACACGATGAATTTATTACCAAAGAGATAGTGACACCAAGTCTTTAACGCATGAACGACCACAACTAACTCCAAATCATGTGTAGGGTAATTCTTATCATGCAATCTCAACTGTCTTGAACCATAAGCAATCACATGGTCTCCATGCATGAGAACACATCCAAACCTAGATCCCGAAGCATCATAGTAGACCACATATCATTGTCCTGGTTCTGGAAAAACCAAGATAGGTGATGATGTCAGACACACCTTTAGATCTTGAAAAAACTTCTAACATTCTTCACTCCACTGGAAATGAACATTTTTCTTTGTTAACACTGTCATTGGCGATGTTAGTCATGAGAAGTCATGAACAAAATGGTGATAATACCCAGCGATACCAAGAACTCTTCATATCTCAAAAACGTTCTTCAGTGGTTTCCAAGAGATAATTGATTCAATCTTTTCAGGATCCACTAAAACACCTTTTTTTAGAAATCACATACCCCTTGTATCCAAAAATAACACTTAGATAGTTTGGAATACAAACAGTGATCTATCAATATTTTTAACACTATCTCTAGGTGTTCCTAATGCCCAACCATTGTATTTGAATATACCAAGATGTCATCCACAAACACCACAAAAAAAGAGTCCAGATATCGATAAAATGTACGATTCATCAAATCCATGAATACTACTAGTGCATTCGTTAGACCGAAAGGAATGACTACATATTCATAGTGGCCATATCTGCTTCTAAAAGCTGTCTTTGGAATATCTTCCTTCCGAACTCACAATTGGTGATATCTTGATCACAATTCAATCTTTGAGAACCACTAAGCTCCCCTCAATTGATCGAACATATCATTAATGCATGGAAGTGGATATCGATTATTTATCGTAACTTAGTTAAGCTTACGATAATCAATGCACAGTCGAAGAGTTCCATATGCTTTCTTCACGAACAAGACTGGTGCTACCCATAGAGACATACTTGGCTGAATGAAACCTATACTTTCTAGATCTTCCAACTGTACTTTCATCTCACTTAATTTTGTTGGTTCCATCCTATAAGATGGAAGGGAGATACGACTAGTCCCCAAAAGGATATCAATAGTAAACTCCACTTTTCTTATAGGTGGTAACCCATAAATTTTTTTAGGAAGCACATCTGAAAATTGATCCACTATTGCTGGAAAACTGCTATCCTCGATCTCTTCCATCGATGCCAAAGTCAATGTCACCAACTGATAAGAGATCATTCCAAACGCTTGTCCAACAATCATGTTGCACTTATTTTTGAAACCCTTTGTCCTTTGAAGAGATTCTCGACATAGTCCTCAGTTGCAAAAATAACCGTCCTACTATAACAATCGATGTGAGCCTTGCATGCTGTCAACCAATCCATTCCTAGGATTACATAAAATACATCCATCTTTAGCACGGAGAAATCCCATTTTTTCTTAGCTCCATTAATAGTTATAGAACATGCTCTACACATGAAGGCTCTAAATTATCTTTCACCAAGAGGGGTTTGTAGTTTTATCATAGAAGGCATCATTTAAAGTTTCAAACTCAGAAAATCAACAGTATGAGAAGAAATACAGGAATGTGATGCACTCATATCAAACAACACTTGCATAAGGGTAGAATTCAGTAGAATCATACCTCGCACTATAGACGGTCCAAACTGATCATCCAGAGTCTCCTACTCTACTGCATATAATTGCTTCATCGTGGCACTCTACTCTTTGTTTTCCTACTGAGATTTCCCCTGTCGAGGAGTCATGGTGTTCCTAGAATCACCATGGCTAGTTCTGCTCTACTGAAAGCTCTGATTCTATTGGCCCCGCCCTATCAAAGCATATGATTCTTGTGACACTTGAGAAGTGTACCAAGCACCCAAACTTGGAACACTGCGACAATATCACTGAAGATGTCCCATTTTGTTGCATTTGTGGCAGTGTTGAGTTTATTCCATACACTCTCACTTGATGTGGTCTAATAAACCACACTGATAACATCCTAGCTAACCCATTGGTTTAGGAGGAATATTTATTGATCCAGATGTTTGAGTATGATTCCCATTGCCATCCTGGAAATAGGTTCCCCTCTTCATTTTTCTCCCAACAGTTGAGTTCCCACCATTTCCTATCATTATCATCATGCTTCCTCCTCCCATAGCTCCAGAGATATCCTGCTCAGTTACTGACTCTCTATTTACCATCTCCGTATAATCTATGATACAAAGTATCATAATCTTCGATCGAATCTCCTACCTGAGACCTAACTTGAATATGCGTGCCTTCAAGCTCACACTTTCTGCAACTTGTAGTGCAAAGTGCACTAAATTCATGAATTTAGCTGCATATTCAATAATAGAGATTCTATCCAGATTCAGGATGAATTTTTTTTTGTTTGCTGGATTCTTAATGTGTAAGGATATAATTTTTTGTTAAACAATTCTTCAAAATCCTCCCAACTCAAGCCTTGATCCAATCTAGCTTGCACCGCCAAATCCCACCACTGGCGTTCAAGATCCTCCAACATATAAGTTTCCTTTTTGACCTTCAAGTCCAATGGTGTACTGATGAACTCAAAGATTCGATTCATCATGTTCAGCCAACCTTCTGCCCTATCTGGTTACGAATCACCCCGAAATATGGGTGGATTCTGCTTTTAAAACTGGATAGAGTGGTCCACCTGCCATGGATCCTCCCTTAGGTTCCCCGTGTCCATAGCTTGGAATGATTGGACTATACTTTTCACCAGCTCTTGGTTCACCTGTGGCTGAGGTTTAACCATATTTTTAGTAGCTTCCTCCGATTGCTTTTTACGCCACCTATCAGGTGCTATTTCTAAACAAACAACACATTCTGTAAGTCTCACTCTTCTAGAAATTGATTGGTTTGACATGTCAAATTATATAACATAAATACCACAATATTGCTTTCAAAATCTAACCATTTTTGAAAACAAAATACTCTTACTTTTGAAAATCAAAACATTTTCAAAATACATCAACTATTTCCTTTTCAAAGTCTTTCATTTGAAAACAATTTTCTTCATTTTTTCCAAAACTAAAACCATGCTCTGAATCATATGTCATTACTCAAAATGAGATATGCAATCTTAGTGGGAAGTCATTCATCTAAAATACATGTGATGCTGGTCTCATTAGATAAACCCATGATAATGAGACTCCACTATCCTACTAGTGTTTCCAGAACACTTACATACCCAACTCCCTGGTAACTTGAAGTTCAACATAAAAAGGTTAGCTATGTCTTTTTATGCTTTATACACTACTACAACTTGTCCTTTTATCAGTGCTAAAAACTGACATTAACAGTGCTAGAAAAGCGCTGTTAATGCCGGCATAGATAAAGGGGGGGGGGGGGGTCCCCTTTATCAGCGCTTTTCGGAGCACTGATAAAGGGGACCCCTTTATCTACATCGGCATTAACATCACTTTTCTAGCACTGATAAATGGGTGCCTTTATCAGCACTACCTTGAGAACTGATAATAGGGACCTTTATCAGCGCTCTTTTAGCGCTGTTAAAGGTGTCCTTTATCAGCGCTCAAAAAAGCGCTAATAAAGGCACCTTCCCCTACACCTGCACAACCAACACCTGCACACCCGTACACCTGCACAAACCATCACATCTGCACAAAATAGCACCTGCACACTTGCACAAAATAGCACCCACACACAATATTTTGACAAAAAATGCTATATACCTTTACTTAACATCATGAATACAAAAACACACACTACTATATACATTTCAAACAATGTTTTACATGGTTACAATTACAATTATCCAACAATAGTTATAAAAATTAATGTTTCATCCTTTGATATCCATGATCCTCTCTCAAAAATTTTCGTCCACGATATTTGTTGCCGAACAAAGCATTCAAACTCAGGGAAAAAAATTCACCTATATAAGAAAACAAATATTATGTTAGTAATACAATAATGAAATAAATTAAAACATTAATATGAAAGAATACATTAATATGGAAATGTGAAACTAAAATATAGAAATGATAAACTCAAATGTTTTCATTCTGATAACAATGAAAGGGAATAATGTAAAATCAATATGTTTTTGGATGATTTATCTCATTTAATAAATACTGATTCTTTATCTAATGAAAAGCTTTACCGGTCACACCATGTGTTGGATTGAGGTGCGGTTGATTCATACACATCACCAATGAATCATGGATCATTTTACTAAAGTATCAAAACAATCCAAACATGTTTTCTTGGTTTTCCGTATGTCACTTGTGTTGTTTTCTAAAGTTTATGTCAATTTGAAACTGATATCAGACACTTTTAGTCATACCGGTCACACCATGCGTCAGATTGAGGTGAGGTCAATTCATACACATCACAAATGACTCATGGATCGTTTTCCTAAAGCATCAAAACAATCCGAATGCGCTTTCTCAGTTTTCCGTATGTCACTTGTGTTGTTTTCTAAAGTTAATGTCAATTTGAAACTGATATCAGACACTTTTAACCATACCGGTCACACCATGCATCGGATTGAGGTGAGGTTGATTCGTACACCTCAAAAATGACCCATGGATAATTTTCCTAAAGTATAAAAACAATCCGAATGCATTTTCTTGGTATTCCGTATGTCACTTGTGTTGTTTTATAAAGTTAATGTCAATTTCAAACTGATATCAGACACTTTTAGCCATGACGGTCACACTGTACATCAGATTGAGGTACAATCAATTCTTACATGTCAAAAATGACTCATGGATCGTTTTACTAAAGTATAAAAACAATACGAATGCATTTTCTCGGTTTTCCGTATGTCGGTAGTGTTGTTTTCTAAAGTTTATGTCAATTTGAAACCGATATCAGACACTTTTAGCCATACCGGTCACACTGTGTGTCGGATTGAGGTGTAGTATATTCTTACACATCACAAATGACTCATGGATTGTTTTCCTAAAGTATCAAAACAATACAAACGCGTTTGCTTGGTATTCCGTATGTCAGTAGTGTTGTTTTCTAAAGTTAATGTCAATTTCAAACTGATATCAGACACTTTTATCCATACTGTCACACTGTGTGTCAGATTGAGGTGAGTTCGATTCATACACGTCAAAAATGACTCATGGATCATTTTACTAAAGTATCAAAACAATCTGAACGCGTTTTCTCGGTATTTTGTATGTCACTTGTGTTGTTTTCTAAAGTTTATGTCAATTTGAAACTGATATCAGACACTTTTAGCCATACCGGTCACACCGTGCATTTTATTGATGTGTGGTATATTATTACATGTCAAAAATGACTCATGGATCATTTTCCTAAAGTATCAAAACAATCCGAATGCATTTTCTTGGTATTCCGTATGTCAATAGTGTTGTTTTCTAAAGTTTATGTCAATTTGAAACTGATATCAGACACTTTTAGCCATACCAGTCACACCGTGTGTTGGATTGAAGTGTGGTTGATTCTTACACGTCACAAATGACTCATGGATCATTGTCCAAAAATATCAAAACAATCCGAACACATTTGCTCAGTATTCTGTATGTCAGTAGTGTTGTTTTCTAAAGTTTATGTCAATTTGAAACTGATATCTGACACTTTTAGCCATACCGGTCACACCGTGCTTCAAATTGAGGTGATATTGATTCATACACGTTAAAAATGATTCATTAATCATTGTAATAAATTATCAAAACAATCCAAATGCGTTTGATCAGTTTTTCGTATGTCACTTTTGTTGTTTTCTAAAGTTTATGTCAATTTGAAACTGATATCAGACACTTTTAGGCATACCGGTCACACCATGTGTCTAATTGAGGTGCGATTGATTTTTAAACATAAAAAATGACTCATGTATCATTTTCATAAAGAATAAAAACAATCTAAACGCGTTTGCTCGGTTTGCCGTATGTCACTTGTGTTGTTTTCTAAAGTTTACGTCAATTTGAAACTGATATCAGACACTTTTAGTCATAACGATCACACCGTGCATCAGATTGAGGTGCGGTCGATTTGTAAACGTCAAAAATGACTCATGGATCATTTTACTAAAGTATCAAAATAATCCGAACATGTTTTCTTGGTTTTCCGTATGTCACTTGTGTTGTTTTCAAAAGTTAATGTCAATTTGAAACTGATATCAGACACTTTTAGCCATACCGGTCACACCGTGTGTCGGATTAAGGTGAGGTTGATTCTTACACCTAAAAAATGACTCATGGATCATTTTCCTAAAGTATCAAAAAAATCCGAATGTGTTTTCTTTGTATTCTGTATGTCACTTGTGTTGTTTTCTAAAGTTAATGTCGATTTCAAACTAATATCAGACACTTTTAGCCATACCAGTCACATCGTGAATCAGATTGAGGTGCGGTCAATTCGTACACATCAAAAATGACTCATGTATCATTGTCCTAAATTATAAAAACAATCCGAATGCGTTTGATCATTATTCTGTATGTCAATAGTGTTGTTTTCTAAAGTTTATGTCAATTTGAAACTATTATCAGACACTTTTAGCTATACCAGTCACATCGTGCGTCGGATTGAGGTGTGGTTGATTCTTACATGTCAAAAATGACTCATGGATCTTTTTCCTAAAGTATCAAAACAATACAAACATGTTTTCTTGGTATTCCGTATGTCAGTAGTGTTGTTTTCTAAAGTTAATGTCAATTTCAAACTGATATCAGACATTTTTATCCATACCAGTCACACTGTGCATCGTATTAAGGTGAGGTTGATTTGTAAACATCAAAAATGACTCATGGATTGTTTTCCTAAAGTATCAAAACAATCCGAACGTGTTTTCTTAGTTTTCCGTATGTCACTTGTGTTGTTTTCTAAAGTTTATGTCAATTTGAAACTGATATCAGACACTTTTAGCCATACCGGTCACACCATGCATCAGATTGAGGTGCGGTAGATTCTTAAACATAAAAAATGAGTCATGGATCATTTTAATAAAGTATCAAAACAATCCGAACGCGTTTTCTTGGTATTCCGTATGTCAGTAGTGTTGTTTTCTAAAGTTTATGTCAATTTTAAACTGATATCAGACACTTTTAGACATACCGGTCACACCGTGCATCGGATTGAGGTGTGATTGATCCTTACACATCAAAAATGACTCATGGATTTTTTTCCTAAAGTATCAAAACAATCCGAATGCATTTTCTCAGTATTCCATATGTCAGTAGTGTTGTTTTCTAAAGTTAATGTCAATTTCAAACTAATATCAGACACTTTTAGCCATACCGGTCACACTGTGTGTCAGATTGAGGTGCAGTTGATTCTTAAACATCAAAAATGACTCATGGATCGTTTTCATAAAGTATAAAAACAATCCGAACGCGTTTGATCGGTTTTCCGTATGTCACTTGTGTTGTTTTCTAAAGTTTATGTCAATTTGAAACTGATATTAGACACTTTTAGCCATACTAGTCACAACGTGTGTCAGATTGAGGTGAATTCGATTCATACACATCAAAAATGACTCATGGATCGTTTTCCTAAAATTTCAAAATAATACGAATGCATTTACTTGGTTTTCCGTATGTCACTTGTGTTGTTTTCTAAAGTTAATGTCAAATTGAAACTGATATCAGAAACTTTTAGCCATATCGGTCACACCGTGCATCAGATTGAGGTGCGGTCAATTTTTAAACCTCAAAAATAACTCATGTATCTTTTTCCTAAAGTATCAAAATAATCCGAACACATTTTCTTGGTATTCCGTATGTCACTTGTGTTTTTTTCTAAAGTTAATGTCAATTTCAAATTGATATCAGACACTTTTAGCCATACCGGTCACACCGTGCTTCGGATTGAGGTTAGTTCAATTAGTACATGTCAAAAATGACTCGTGGATCATTTTCCTAAAGTATCAAAACAATCCGAATGCATTTTCTCGGTATTCCGTATGTCAGTAGTGTTGTTTTCTAAAGTTTATGTCAATTTGAAACTGATATCAGACACTTTTAGACATACCGGTCACACCGTGCGTCAGATTGAGGTGAGATTGATTTTTACATGTCACAAATGACTCATGGATCGTTTTACTAAAGTATCAAAACAATCCTAATGAATTTGATCAGTTTTCCATATGTCACTTGTGTTATTTTATAAAGTTAATGTCAATTTCAAACTGATATTAGACACTTTTAGCCATACCGGTCACACCATGAGTCAGATTGAGGTGCGTTCAATTCGTACACGTCACAAATGACTCATGGATCATTGTCCTAAAGTATCAAAATAATACGAAGGCATTTTCTCAGTTTTCTGTATATCAGTAGTTCATAAGAGTCTCTCATTAAGTTATTCTTTACGAGAAACTCAAATCATTTCTAAAACTATTTTTCATAATCTAAGGATATGAAACATAATAAAGGGTGATCATATATGCTCAATAAGTGTAAACAAGGAAGATATCAATGATCATATAAAGATAACATAAGTAGTATGAATTCACCTTCATTGTCCTATTTGTTTACATTCTTCCATCAGGTACATTGCCCATTCGTTTCTAAACACATCTATATCATCTTGTGAATAGAAGTTTTTGTGACAGTCATAGTAGTAATGAAAAAATATAAATACACAAAGTATTAATAAATATTTTAAATGAAATGGTAATTATTTTTAAAAATACCTCTTCAGTGGTGCTAGTTTGTTCATGAAATATGATCTCTTTCATAAATTTACAAACATAATAACCGCAGTCCTTTCCATTTGTTTGTTTCAGAAACTACAGAAACATCGAGAAAAATAAGTAATCTATTTTGATATGTATTTTTATAGTGAAATATAATTATATATACCCTGATACTTGTCCATTTGTAGATCTCGTGCGCCTTGTCATCCTTAGACCCTGGATTCATTCCAACCTTTAGACGATATTCATACACCGCCCTATCATAACAGAATCCTCGTTAAAAGATAATATAAATTATATAACTAGATATTTAGTTCTAAAATGTTGGGTCTAGTGTATTACAAATTGACAATCTTCATCATGTGTGGTCGGTTTGTTGGATATCCATGCAGTGAATCCAGAAAATAAATCTCTGGAGTATCCAAATTGACTGCAATGAGCGTCCAATGCTGCCTAAAAAAATGGAATAAGTAATGATAGAAATGAAAATATAATTGATATGATTAAAATGTAGAGTTTTACCCCTACAATGTTGGTATTAAAAAGAGCCTATCAATCGTAATTTTTCATTGAAACGTTTTGAGCAGGTTTGACATTAATTCAGCCTGAAAATCAAAATCTATTTATTTTTGTTGTGTAGACATGGTGTGAGGACTAACGAGTCCAAATTTGTATTCACAGACAAATACTTTCAATTGTTTTTCATATATACGCCTACGAAAAATATGAAATGTATTTAGCCATAATTATCATAGTATATCAGCTTCTGTAAAATCAAATCATGAAAACACACCTCATGCATACATTTATAACTGAGGCGCCTAGTCAGTCATATGTGATGATTTCAGTTACAACGTCAGCACTAACGAAATCTAATGTTTCCTCTCCGTACATATCTTTTTCACAAACAATTGTGTGATTATTTTCGCCTTTCATTTTCATATCCACATGAGATTTCAATGATATTAAATGTGGATATAGAACAAGTGGGGTGAAGGTGCCCTCAGTAGATCGTTTTGATCGGTTAATTGAACCTTTTGAGTCGTTATTTCGTTTTAGCTCCTTCCTTTTGTCCTTTTGTAATAACATTCATCGGTTCAACCCTTTTCTAATTAAATGTTAAAGTTTCTTCTTGAAAAATGAATTGGAAATTAATACCTCCTGGTCGACATGTTTTTTACAAGATTCGACGGCCATGCAACGAATGTTCCAATATCTTTTTCCACCGTATGAATGTCGTCATCGTCATTTGGCATGGGTAGCTCAGTGCTCGACTCATGAGCTACATTAATTGACACTTTGACATGATCGGTTGGAAGTGTTCTAGAGTGTAGCGTGTCATTCTGCATATTGAACACCGTAGCCCTCACTACAAGGCGATGGGTGGGAGTTGACAGATATAAATCACAGTCATTTTCACCTAGTAGAATATCATTACAAGAAAGGTATTAGTGTATATGTGATTAAAATTTCACAGAAACAAATATTAGAACATTGATTACCTCGGTTAAGTCAGGTATTTGAGGGGAATGGCTCACCTCAAAGCTGGTGGGGGGTGGGGCGGGTTGTTCTTGAGTTGTTTCTTCTCTTCGCCTCTCCCCCATCAAAGTTTCTAGCAACTCTCCCTGGCTTCAGAATTTTTATTCAAGGGTATCTAGTATATCTCTCATCATTTGTATTTATTTAGTTTGTTCCTCCTCTTGTTTTTTTCTAAAAATATGTCCAGGGTGTCACCCCAAAACCCACACCTCTGATGCGGCCATACTGTTCTGGCTATTTCAAGGCCACTGAAAGTATGTCCGCATCCAGTGCGGGTGTTGTTGATTCCTGTGACTATGTCAAATAGAAAATATGGGAAAATAAATAATCATCGTGATGTAATAGTGATTTAAAGCAAAACAAATTTATATTATGTCATACTTACACATGTTTTCCACACTTTTTGTGTGTTTTCATCTACCATTTCCCCATCTTTATTAACACGAGCCTCCTTCCATAGCACATGGTATGGGATGGAAGTGGCTTGGTATTTTGGTTCATCAATCTACATATAAACAACGAAACATGGTTACAATATTATTTTATGTCACATAAAAGTATTACAGTACTTTTAAAATATGTACCAATTGTTTTTTAATTGAAGCATACCCCAGCCTTACTTTACAGCAGGGGTACACTGGTTTTGATGCCTGTTATTTATTTTCAGCACTTAGTTGCTGTTTCATAAATAAAAAACTGTCAATCAAAGTGATGAATACAAGCAACGTTAAACAACGTGTTACCAAACACAATGTACCTGAAAACTCTGCTCCGCACGACGGTTGCAAAACGCATCCACGCTCCTTGGGATATCAAGTGTGCATAAAGAAGAGGTGGGTGCATCTTGATTTTCCCTTCAGCATCTTTCAGATGACATTTCATTAAAATGGTGCGAAAGCCTCTACGAACCCTTCCTGCCAGTCTTAATACATATTCTTTGTGCAAGACATCTACTATAAATGCACTTTGCAAGAGATGATGTAGAGTTAGTCAATATTTCCGTATTTTATTTTATTTTATTTTAATAAATTAAATAAATGATATCGTAATGTTACCATAATATCTTCCCACATTAATGTTTTCATCCCACTGACAACATGGTGCCATGACTCTATATCAATCGGCATGCGTTGCCGAGTGACGATTCCAATGTAGCTACTAAACATGGCTTTGTTGGGGTTTACATGCTGGCCTTGCTTATTCCATCCCACCTCATATTTGATGCCTTTTGCTTTTGCCTTAAGGATTTTGGCTAAAACTGTCAAACTACAGCGCACCTATTTTTTTTGTGCCACCGGGATTTCATTTCCTACCATTTCCTCGGTTTCTACATCATCATTATGTTCCTCTGAAGCGCTAGCATCGGCACTAGGACCAACAACAACAGGTTGAGAAACCTATTGTACCTCAATAGTGGGACCAACAACAACATGTTGAGAAACCTATTGTACCTCAGCAGTGGGACCAGCTGCAACAGGTTGAGAGACCTGTTGTACCTTAGCAGTGGGACCAACTACAATAGGTTGAGAAACCTATTGTGTCTTGGGATTGGGTGTATCAGTAGGTGCAGAAGTCATTATCTTCATAAGTGGTTTAACATTTAATTTAGATCACATAAAAGCAGCAGCGAATAGATAATAACATAATGTAACACAATATATATTACAATAAAAAATAACCTGATTATTGAACTCTTTTTTTAAAGGCTGAAGGGATTTGACCCCTCTATCGACTATCCATATCCCTTCATTGTGGTCTCCTCTGACATAAAAAACGCCATCTACATTGGGACCACTACTAAATGATTGTGAATTCCCAATGAAAGGGTTATCCTCCATTGAATTTTCATCTGACCCTTCAGTTGTTTTGGTCGATAACAGAACAATTGACCAGTTTCGGTTTGTGGGATATGGAACATAAAATACTTGCACTACCTGTGATGCCATTATAAACGGTTCGTCTTTCTCCCCTTCCTTACTGAAATCAATTTTCACAAATCCCAATTCATCTATTTTAATATCACTCCTATTATCAAACCACTTGCATTGAAAAATCAGAACTTGGAATTCCGTATAATCCAACTCCCATATTTGTTTGATGATGCCAAAGTATGACATATTCGCATAAATTATATTTTTTTCCTTAGCACCGGAAACATGCATCGCTTCAACCACAAGTGTAACCCCACTATTCTGCATGGTACTATCTTCATCATGTTCATTACTATAAAATGTATAACCATAACTACATAAGCATTGTAAGATAATACATACACACTTGGTACTCCGGCTAGCCATCGAAGTCGGTATGAAATTGACTCTGGATTTTCATCTGAATTCTTAAAAATATGGTCCCAAAACCATCCTATAAACTGTTGATTATGTGTATCTGATATCCATTTTCAGCCCTAGATGGATTCAAATGCCTAATAATTTCTTTATGGGTTTCAACATATGGGTCAACGTCAAAATTTATATGCAAAACATAAAGGTGGGATTACTCCTAATCTGTAATATTGATTGTGACAACCTGTCTTCCAAAAATTCCTTCACCCTCAAGCCACCCAGTGTGACGATATTTCAATATGCCAATTCTTTCCACACTAGACAGGTATTCGGTATAGAATTCAACAGCTTCCTCAACAATATATCACTACTCAATACAACCCTTCGACCGACTTCGATTTTTGACATACCCTTTCAAAATCTTCATATACCGTTCAATGGGGTACATCCATATATAATGTACAGGACCACATAGTTGAATCTCTCTCACCAATTGGACCATAAAATGAACCATCATATCAAAAAATGAAGGCATGAAGAACATTTTAATTTACATAATATGATGACAATTTCTCTTTCCATAGTTGACAATTTTGCTAGGTCTATAACTTTACTGCATATGTCTTTGAAGAAGAAACATAGTTTCGTTAATGTATGGTGGACATTATTGGAAAAAATGCAACGTAAAGCAATAGGAATGAGATCTTGTGTCAAAACATGGCAGTCACGTGATTTCAGACCTTTTAACTTCAAATCACTCATTGACATGAGGTTCCTGATATTTTACGAATACCCCTATAGAACCTTTACGTCATTCAAGAAGTTGAAAAACTGATATCTCTCCTACCTGGAAAGAGTGTAAGCAGCAAGAGGAAGAAATGTTCATTTTTCACCCTTCACTGGTGCCAAATCTTCTCATATTCTCATCTCAACCATGTCCAACCTAGCCTTAATTCCATCTTTTTTTTCAGGTGTATTTAGCAATGTGCCGATGACACTATCAAATACATTTTTTTTCTACATGCATAACATCAAGAAAATGTCTGACATACAGACAATTCCAGTATGGTAATTAAAAAAAACTGATCTCTTTTTCCAACCGATTTTCGTAAGGTTTTTCGAAGCCGGTTTACCAAAAGTAGTATCTACATTTTTAACTTTCTCAAACAATTGATCGCCTGTTAGTGGAGATGGTGTTGTACGTTCTTCTGAACTTCCATCGAATGATGCCGTCCAATATCGGTACTTATGTCATCAGGGTAGAAATCTGCGATGTCCTAGAAACACAGTTTTCAATGAATGTTTCAACCTAATTGATTGTGTACCTTGTTCAAAAATGTGATACACTTGAGTTCCTTTAATACTATATCCTGACAAATTTCCATAAGAAGGGAATTCATTTATCGTCCCATACAACATGACTCTCAAAGTGAAATCTTCCTTTTTGTAAGCATCATACAGTGTAACACATGAATCCCATAATAATTTCAAATCTTCGATCAATGGAGATAAATAAACATCAATATCATTACCCGGTTGTTTTGGTCTTGATATAAGTATAGATAACATGATGTATTTTTGTTTCATGCATAACCACGGTGGTAAGTTATAATTTACCAACATAACCGACCATGTACTGTGACTGTTGCTTTGAAAACCAAAAGGATTCACTCCATTTGTAGATAACACAAGATGAAGGTTTCTCAACTCGTTTCAAAATTCAGGATACTCATGATCAATTCTCTTCCACTGAGGAGAGTATACCGGGTGACGTAGTATCCCATATTTAATTCTTGTATCTATATGCCATGTGAATTGTCCTGCAGTCTCCTCACTTCCATATAGGCGCCTAAACCTTGGAATGATTGGAAAATACCATACAACTTTAGTAAGAATGGATTCATATTTCTTGTATCGATAATCACCACACTTTGTGCATTCTTTAAGTGATTTGTGGTCCTTAAAAAATAGTATACAATCATTCAGGCAGGTGTGTATTCTTTCAGAGATCATACCTATCGAGCGTAGCATTCGTTTGGCATCGTATATTCGGCTTAAGAGCTCATTATCTTCTGGGAGCATGTCATTCAGGAGAGCAAGTAGTTCTGTAAAAATGGCGTCACTCCAACCATTGTCTGCTTTCAAATTATACAGCTTTAGTATGGCTGACAGTGCTGTATATTTAGTGCAACCAACATACAATGGCATCTTTGCACAACTTTTTAACTTCTCAAACAATTTTGGGCAATCACGAAGTTCATCTTCAAAAGTACTTGTTATTTCCTCAATACGATCGTCATCATCATTCACACCTGTAATCACATCCTCCATAAGGTCATCTTCATTTTTCATACTTGTAATCATATCAGATGATCCATAAAACGCAGTGCTATCCCAGCCACTACCTACATTCGTTGTTTCCCTGTGTTTATTCCAACATGTATAACTCGGATCTATTCCGTGACAAATCAAGTGTTCTTCCAAATCCTCTGAACTAATTTGTTTTTAATAACAACAACATAAACACGAACAAAAGATTTGAGAAGGGTTATATGCATGATCTTTTTCTAACTTGATAAACTCTTTCACGCCTTCTTCATACTCTTTTGTCAACCGATTTGCATTCATCCATTCTTTATTTATATTCATCCTATTTGAAATCCAAAGGATGGGTATATAGGTTAGGGGAGAAGGAATATGAGTATAATTTAGATAAAAAACTAGATACTTCAAAAAATGGTGGGGGGTGTGCTCATTAATAGCAAATCTTGGGTGGTTCTTGAGATTCATCAATTATCTTCCTCTCTTCGATCCCCCCTGATGAGGGGTGGTTATTGAGAGTTTTTTATAGTGCGTTAGTGAGTTATTCCCTCATACTTCCTCTATTACTATTATCCTTTATTTCCCTATGATTTGGGATGATTTTAACTAGTATCTGTGTGATGATTTCACTATATCATCTTCAAATAAATTCAGATGATGTAGATTTTGTTTGTATTGGCTAGAGGTTATCCTCATATGATGAACACACCATGTTTTGTGTGGTTTAGGTGGTGTTGTGTTTCCCATTGAGTTTTTAAAATATTATTCCTAATTATATTAAGGTGAATAATTAATTATAAGTTTCTATAATTAATTATTTGGGAATTGTGCCTTGATATTGGGTTTCAATCATTGGTACAAGATTAGATAAGGCATGTATAGTCTTGGTTGAGGATGAGTTGATCTTGGTGAGGGGGTTACTCCATTTTTTGAGGTAGGTGGACCCTATAATACAAAACCACGTTCCAATTTATACATGATTGTGCATTCATGCATGAGTATATGTGTTCCAGTGAAAGGGATAGAAATCAAGAGAAACCTAGGTAAATAAATAGGGTGTTTTTGATCCACCAAGAGATAGGTGAGGATTCTATTGAATGTTTGTGATTTTGTGATCATCCAGATATTATGTCTCCATGGAGGTGAGGTTTCTAGTTGTGTTTATGAGAGGATCGGGTTTGGTATGAGATTTTTATAGAGTAGTTAGGTTTTCTAAGGCTATCAAGGGGGTGTTATTTATTGATTTATGGTTGACCATATGTTATATTAGTGAACTAATGTCAAGGATAAATAGATTAAATTAGACATTACCCTAAACACCCAATTTCATTGCAAGACTATTGGTCATGATATTTATAAAAAATATGTTTTCATTGAAATATGGAGGGAGAATTGAGAAATGGTAAAGTGGATATATTATTTGGGTAGAGTCGTGCCATAGAGAGGGTTGTAAATTTAAAATATTTTTAATTGAAAAATAAATTAACATTAGCTTTTAAAAAAAAATATACATTAACCAAAAGGTACCTAGTGGTCCACTAGTATCTTAATCATTGTATGTTAGCCATATGCTGCACAACATGGGATTTAAAAACTCTACCAACACCCTTGGAACCCAATAATCCACCACTAGGTACATGGGGGTATCAATATTTTTCAAAATTCAAATTAACACCAGGTACATTTTCTAATTGGTCACTTAAAACTATTAATATTACTTCCATGAAACTATAAAAACACCCAGATATGTTATTTTAGGTTGTAGTAATCAAATAAATATATAAAATATAAATACACCCCTTACTCCAAGGCTATCAATGGTTAAAAACATACCAACTGCAACACCTTGTAATGACATGATCCGTTAAAAACATTATACCACATAGTATGTCATCCTCTATAAGATTCCATAAATATTTCCTCACATTTGTTCTATCCAAGGAATCTAATTACACTACTCATTAAGGATTATATAAAGGTAATAGTCATATGGTTTACACCCCAAATCCTGATAAACCGTCACACACACAAGCATCACACACAAGAATTATGCCAAATCATAATTAATATCAATATTGAAAATAAATGCAAACGTAATTAATTCATGCAAATTCAATTTTACTCACCTTAAGGAGGAGGACCCAGTGGTGGAGGAGGAGGAGGAGGCATCGACAACGGAGGCAGCATAGAGGCAACGCGGAGGCAGCGAAGAGGCAGCACAGAGGCAGTGCGAAGGCAGCGGAGGCAGCAGAGGCAGCGGAGGCAGCGGAGTAGACGAAGGAGGAGGAGGAGGAGGAGGAGGCACCAATGGAGGAGGAGGAGGAGGTCACGGTGGAGGAGGAAGAGGAGGAGGAGGAGGCACCAATGGAGGAGGAGGAGGAGGTCACGGTGGAGGAGGAGGAGGACGAGGAGCCATGACAAAGGAGGAGGATGAGAAGTAGGCGCCGAAGGAGGAGGAGGAGGCGGCAACCGCAACAAAGGAGGAGGAGAAAGAGGCGACAGCTGCGACGGAGAGGAGGCAGCGGCGGAGAGGAGGCAGCGGCGGAGAGGAGGTAGCGACGCATGGTAGGGCTTCCGTGAAGGCTTGACAGGGTGCGGGGAGGAGGAAGAGGACTCAGTGGATTTTATAAATCCCTCGTGGACTTTTATCAGCGCTAGTAAAAAGTACTGATAAAGGGGGTCTTTATCAGCGCTAAAATGAAAAGTGCTGATAAAGACCCCCTTTATCAGTACTTTTGTAGCACTGATAAAGGGTGACTTTATCAGTGCTTTTCATTTTAGCGCTGATAAAGACACACTTTATCAGCGCTAATAAAAGCACTGATAAATGTATAAATTTAATAATTTGTTTATATTATTATATATTTATTTAAAATGATATTTATGATATATATATATATATATTAATAATTATAACTCTAAATAAATATATCTTTATTTATACTTATAAAATTATTTGAAAGGTATATTTATATATATATAATTGAAAATAAAATAAAATATATATTTATTTTTTAAATATAATGTAATTTTAATTATAAGTGTACATTTTTTAGAATATATATATTATATGGGTAACATAATGAATTATAAATCAATAACACATCAACATGATATGTAATTATAATCTATAAATAAACATTATTCATGCACATATATATACGCATGATATATTCATTAACCCCAATTCATTAGAAAACACACACATATTCAATAATTTTAATTATACATATATATTAAAAAGTATTATATATTTATAAATAAAACAAATACATTAAATATAAACAAATATAATAAATATATATATTAAATATAATGAATTAATAAATCTAATAAATATAATGAATTAATAAATCTAATAAATCTTATAAATCTAATAAATATATTTATTATTAATCTTATAATTATTTAATTATATATATATTTAGTTATAACATGTGTTTTTTATTTAATGTATACAATAAACATTATCAGCGCTAAGAAAAGCGCTGATAAATGTAACTTTTATCAGCGCTAAGAAAAGCACTGATAAAGGGATATTTAAAGCGCTGATAAATGTACGCTTTATCAGTGCTAAAAAAAGCGCTGATAAAGTCCTACCCCTTTATCAGCGCTTTTCCGTTAGCGCTGATAAAGGCAGACGTCTGCCTTGCCTAGTTTTGTGGTAGTGACATTTCAAGTCCCAATAATTCTAATATTTTCTAAGAAGACCACCCAAGGAATAAACAAGAAGTATTTCAACTCCAAGACTAAGGAAACTAAAGAATACTTGTTCCACAGATAAGGGACCAAGCTGATACCATTTGTAATGACCCACTCATTCTCATTGTCTTGAGAACATAATGAGTCATTACTGGGCCTTAGGAAACATCCCCAAGACACCAAAGACTGGAAATAAATGCCGATGAGTTTCAAAAACTATTGGGGAATGATTTACCCTTTTAAAGGTAAACTATAATCCAACCAACCACAATCCATAACAGCTATATGATGCATGAACAAAATAATGACAATTTAGAAAATCTTTTATACTAAAGTGAGCCCAAACAAAATTGACACAACAGAAGACAAATAGACATCAACATAATAGTGGAATATAATTAAAAAAGACACCAAAATAACTAGAAAACTCTAGGCTCTACCAACTCTGGGCATCACCACCACCAGACAAATCAACAACTCAAAAAGTAGTGCTAAAAACCTGCTGCACCCTACCTTTGCCCACATCCTTGAAGATGACATCTGCAAAAGCAACAAAGTGAAAAATCAGGGGTGAGTATAAAAATAAATAGGATTTCACCAATGACTTCCCTACTAACTCTACTAGGATAAAAGATTTAGTCACATTTATATAAAATAGTTTATATAAAACAAATTTTAAAAACAGTTTATAATTAAATATAAACACTTCTCAAAACCGTTTATAACTAAATATAAACCAAAACCATGTGAACCAATTTTCTAGAAAGCTATAATCCAGGTAAAAATTTAAATAAATCTTTAAAACACTTTCTTAAAACTACTTTTTCAAACCAATAAACTCCACACAACAATAACTACAAAAAATGCATGCATCATTATGACAGTTCCATACTCATGAGCGGTTTCTCGTCGATCTACAAAGTCTTCACAAGGTAATTATTCCCCATATTACATTTAACCTTTGGAACTAAGAAAATTATAATATTTCAACCATTCCTAATAATGCAATATGATACACACACTAAGTCTTCCAAAAACCATAATCAATTTCAAACAATTTCACATGTTTCAATAAAAATGCTCATTTATTGAAAACTTTCCAACCATCCAATTTCAAAACATTAAATAATTTTAAAAAACCATATATCTACTATAAAAATTCCAAATAAATCAATTTTACAGAATTCTAGAAGATACATAATTTAAAAATCCCCATTTAAAATAAAAAACTAGGGCTTTTCACAGAAACCCCCAATTTTGCATGTTTTCCACCACCCGTCACTAAAGAGGGTTTAACAATTGTACAGAAGAAAAAACACAATTTAATTTTCATAAAAACCTAAATTTTAATTCAATACAATCAATTATAGCAAGGATATATGAGAGTGAATCCACCTACCTCACTTGTTTCGACGAAAACCGACAACGGATGAAGAACACTGAAGAATCCAGGTCAAGATTCCAAGAAACTGCCCAAGATCTCCTCCCCTATCATGAAAAACACTATATATAACATTATTTTGCCTCAAAAATATTATATATACCAACAAGGGGCACATATCTAATAAAAAGAGATGAAAGGAGGAGTAAATCTAAGAAACCGAGAAGAAAACAATGAAGAACATGCACTTACCGTAAAAATCTGTCTTCGATTCACCAAGGAACATGTTCACATAACTTCCAAATCAATGGGAGAACCTCCTTTTTCCTTTGGGGGAGAAAAAATTCAATTTAGGGTTGATTTGGGTCGAAATAGATCAAATAAATGGCCAAACTGAATTAGATCCACAAAGATAGAGAATTTTTTTTGACCTTGCATGGTTTGGACACACGGTTTGGTCAAACCTTGTGCTGATCATGCACCTCGTTTTTTTTACCCAAAATCCTAAAAAAGTACTCCAAAGTCTCCCCCAACTTCTCACATAACCTTTAAAAATATGAAAATAATCAAGAAAGGGTTACATACCAGAAACCAGGGGTGCTAAAAAAGTTTATGAAGTACCTATACCCACTACTTACTTGAGTACTCATTGGTCCACACACATCACTATATATAAGACCCAATAGTCTACTAGCCCTCTCACCTTTTCCAATAAAAGGTGTTTGGTTAATTTTACCTAATAAACATGATTCAAAATTATTAAATAGTTCATAATTAAATAAGTCCAACAATCCATCTCTATAGATAAGCGGATATACGTGTTAGGAATATGGTAAGAGTAGTTATATTTGAGGTTGATACTTATAATTCATGTCTAACAAGTAGATTAATTAACGAAAATACCATATTTTCCAAACAATATATAAAAATTATTTTTTTATTTATGGTTAGAACATACTAAAAACTTTCTAATTCCATAACTAATCTACTTGTTAGACATGAATTATAAGTATCAACCTCAAATATAACTACTCTTACCCTATTCCTAACACGTATATCCACTTATCCTTTCATCAGTTTACTTTTATTTTTGAGACTGTGTTTATCCGCACAAATGTGTGATGTGTACCCGGTATCCAATACCCATGAGTCAAAAATAGAGAAATTGCTTTTTATACTTTCATATCCATTTACTCAAAATGATTCTCTCTGAGAATTTTTTTTAACCTTAGATTCCAATCTATTATTATATTATATGTCACACTTATAAGAGATATCAAAATGATAATCACGATACATGTCATAATCTATAATAAAAACATATCTATAAATGAGTATCACATTTTATATATTTTCATCGAGGATTTTAATAAAAGTAATCCTACTAAAAATGATGACCCTATACATTATATCTATTTAATGGTCCAAGATTCATATTTCACTAAATATTGGGCCACTTTTTCATTTCTCCCAACATTTAATTATTTAGGTAGTCCATTATACCAGTCATATCACTTATGAATCTTGGATAGTTAGGTAGAAAAATCCTTTCCCCAATTCATCATATGAATTATCTTAACTTTATTCCTTTGGGCACCTAATCTTATTAGTGTAATGGCCTGGACCATCCTGGTCCATTAATTTTCCAAATTTCTAGTGTTTGGGGTATTCTGAGCCCATCAGTGACTCATTAAAGAGTTTTCCAAAAAATCAGTCCCACCAAACAGTTCCACCAAAACGATGGCACCATTACGGTGTCTCATTGAACTGTGTCCCACCCCTTTACCATTTTTTTCCAGTTTCCCAAGTTTTTCCAGTTCCACCCCGATAATGTATCTTTTGACGTAAAAGTGTTTTCATACCCTTTTCAAATCCATTTAAATCCAATAAAATATGTTTTAAACCCATAAGAGTTGGGTGACCATTTAGTTACAAAAAATGTGTGGCCTTTTTCCTCGGTGTCACACCTTTCCTCGTGCTTTCCAGCTTCGCCCCTATTATATTATTTTTCTCTGTTTAGAAGATATCTATTAACTCACAACTGTTATCTCCACCATCTATGAGGATAATTATTAAATAACAATTAATCCTGATGTGTGAAACCACCCAACCACATGGTCAATCCACGATCTAAATTCAAGTACTTCGAAACCATATCCCTGATTTTAGGATCTGGCCTTTTCTTAAGTTGATATTCTCTCTTCCTTTTTCCTTCCAGTTTCTCTAAGTACGCCTAGAGACTTACTCTGGAGACGAATCATGTGCCCGTGCTGGAGATATTCCCACTCAGCCTTGAATCCCTCGAGTTTTACTTTCCTGTAAGTCGCGCGTCCTTAGTTCGTGACGTGAGGATAAAAACTTCGATCCTTGAACATCCAGGTAGGGTTTTCCTTTGTCTCTCTTTATTGTGTATCATGTAGGGTGGGTATGACAATGTTTCCCTCATGATGTAGATGAAACCAAACCTTAATGAAGATAATAAACATACTTTTAAAGAATTAAGGGGTGTGAATGATGATGATGTTGTTTTATTCTTTTATCTTCATTTTTATATTGTGAATTGTATGGGCTTATTCCCACTGAAAATAGTGGTTGTTGGTGGTCCTTTCTTGTGCACTAATGAACCTCTGTTTTCTAGATAATCTTGTGATTGAATGGATGTAACAAGGAAACTGGTTAATCACATAAAGTTAGTTGATAAAATGGATGTCCAATGAATAATAATCCTTGTGTGATCAGCCCGGTTAACCAAACAGAAAGAAGGAACTTAATGAATGGTGTGGACAAATTTAAAAACTTCTTTGCTCTATTCTGGTAATATGTGTGGTTGATCTTGTTGATGCTTGTGGGGTGACGTGGATGGGGATAAGATCTTCTATTGTTTAGTTGGATGGGGATGGGATTTCCTGTTGTTCAGTTGTGTGGTTGTGGTGGCCCAGGTGTCTATGGGAGGGATGCGTGGTTGTGATAGCCCATAAGGTTGTTGTTGGGGCAGTAGTGAGACTGTAGTGAAACTTGTGGGGGAGGTCTGGCACGTAGGATGTCCTAAATAACTAGTGGGAAAGTGGTGTGGGGTACCCAAATATCGATGTGTTATTACTATTAGTTTACTTGACTTGCATTATTTGGGGAGTGGGCCTTGGTGAGGCTGGGTGGATAGTTTCCTTGCAGGTACTTTGGTTATCTCTATTTCTCGCAGGGCATTTGAATGCCTCCCCACTTATGCATGAGAGTTTTTGGTTTTCCCTACTGAGTATACCTGTATACTCACCCTACGTATATAAAACTTCTTTTAGGTTTCTAGGAGGACCTTGAGGACTATGTTAGACCTTACTAGCTTGGGCGTTGGGAGTTGTTGTTGCTGCTTTTCCTTTCTTTTTGGTACTTTCATTTGGAGTTTCCTGTACTTTGTATCAGCTTATTTTAGACATGCATATGGGAATGGATAGTTGGGATTTAATTTTATTCTCGGCTTTTGGAGTTGTTTGAGATTTATCATCTTATCTCCCGATCTAATTAAATAAAAAGGGTAATGCCTTCCATTTTACATGAGATTCTATACCCTTGATGCTAGTCGCCACTCTGGGGCCTATTGAAGGCGGGACTCGGGGGTTATCATCTCTCCTTCACTATGCCAAAATTTGTATTTAGCAGCCGTTTAAACCGCCGCTAAATCATTCTATGACGGTTTTGGAAAACCGTGACTAAATTGCGTGTCGGGAAATAATTAACGGTGGTTTTTTAAAACCACTGTAGAATGATTTAGCGACGGTTTAAACCGTCGCTAAATCGTTTTTTATTTTATTTTATTTTATTTTTTATTTTTTTATATTACTAATTAATTAATATATATATATATATATATTTATTTACTTATTTATTTATTTATTATTACCACACACATGCCCATGTCTATGCACAAGCCCATGCTATATATAAAAATTCTGCGTAGCGTGAGATTTGAACCCCTTACCTCTTGCTTATTCTCCAAAACTTTACCACTCCAACAAGCTCTTCATGTGGTCAATAAATCGAATTTAATATACTTATACATACATACATACATACATACATACATACATACATACATACATACATACATACATACATACATACATACATACATATATATGTATATATTAATTAGAAAAATAAGTAATACATAACAAATATATACACACTAAATAATTATTAATCAATAATCAATAACCAATAACCAATAATTAATAATTAATAATATATATTATATAATATATAACATATAATATATAAGACATAATATATAATAAATAATATATAATACATAATATATAATACATAATACATAATATATTATATATAATATATAATACATAATACATAATATATAATAGATAACAGTTAATAGATAATATATAATAGATAATAGATAATATATTTTATATAATATATAATATATAACATATAATATATAAGTAATGTATAAATAATAAATTAATTAAAAAATAATTTAATATATGATAAATAAATAACAAATAAATAATAAATTAATAAATAATAAATAAATAAATAAATAACAAATAACAAATAAAAAATAAAAATAAAAAATAAAAAATAAAAAATAGTAAATAATAAATAGTAAATAATAAATAGAAAATAATAAATAATAAATAATAAATAATAAATAATAAATAATAAATAATAAATAATAAATAATAAATAATAAATAATAAATAATAAATAATAACTAATAATTAATTATTGATCATTAAGAATTAATATTTAATATTTAATATTTAAAAATTTATAAATAATTAATAAATAATTAATAAATAATTAATAAATAATGAATTTTGAATAAATAAATAAATAATAAATGAATGAATAATAAACTAATAATAAATTAATATTTAGTAAACTAAAAATTAATTAATAAATAATAAATAATAAATAATAAATAATAAATAATAAAGAATAAAGAATAAAAAATAAAGAATAAATAAATAATAATAAATAAATAAATAAATAAATACATAAATAAATAGATAAATAAATAAATAAATAAATAATAAATAAATAATAAATAATAAATAATAATAACTAATAATTAATAATTGATAATTATAAAATTAATAATTCTTAATTAATATTTAAATTTTAATATTTAATATGCAATATTCAATATTCAATATTTAATAAATAATTCAAAACTAATTAATATTTAATTAATAAATAAACAATAAATAATCAATAAATAATAAATAAATAAATAATAAATGAATAATAAACTAATAATAAATTAATATTTAGTAAATTGAAAATAAATTAATATATAATAAATAATAAAGAATAAAGAATAAAGAATAAATAATAAAGAATAAAGAATAAAGAACAAAGAACAAAGAATAAATAAATAATAAATAATAAATAATAATAACTAATAACTAATAATTTATAATTTATAATTAATAAATAATAATTTATTAATTAATAATTAATAATTAATTAATAATTAATAATTAATTAATAAATAATGAATAAAGAATAAATAAATAAATAAAAAATAAATAATTAAAAAATGAATAAAAAACTAATAATAAATAAATAAATAATTAATTAATTAAAAATAAATTAATAATTAATGTGTACATAATAACTAAATAATAAATAAATAAATAAATATTAAATATTAAATGAATAAATAAATAAAAAATAATAAATAAATAAATATTAAATAAATAAAAATAAATAAATAAATAAATAAATAAAAAATAAAAAATTAAATAAATCATAAAACGTTAAGAACCTCTAAAAACCCTAAAAACACTAAAATGACCCTAAAATATGATTCGAGACTCCTTTTTTAGTGGCACAACTAGTCAAATCGAAGATCATGAAATGAGCTTCGATATGATATGTGGTTCAGGCCGAACGAACACCTGGATCAAAAGTTATAACCGTTTGAATTGTAAGAAATCGATATCTGCAACTAAAACCTCTATTTTGGAGGCCTTCTGGACCTTTCTGGTGGAATTAAAAGGGGTACAATACTCATTGAGTTGGTACCAGACCTAAGCGGTGTAGAGCTCGTCGTAGACTTTGATTTGATATGTGGTAGAGCCCAAACGGACACCCAGATTAAAAGTTATGGCCATTTGAAGTTCGAGTTCGATTTTCAACTTTTGAATTTTGAATATATATTTTTTCATTTGATTGTCACATGATTTAAATCTCACTTGGTTTTTTCTCATTTGATAAACTTCGATTTGACTGGTTGTGAAGCTAAAACGGACTCTCGAATCAGAAGTTATGGCCATTTGATGTCGAAGTCTGTTCTTCTACTTATTGAAGATTTTTTTTCAGTTTAAAAGTATTATTTACTAATAATTATAAATATTAATTAATTGACACGTCATAAATATATAAAATTATCAATAATAAACTATATTTGATTGTAAATAATAAAAATAAAAAATAAAAAATAAAAAATAAAAAATAAATAAATTTCTTAAATTTTCTTAATTTTTTTAAAATTTTGCGGCGGTTTTCAAAAAAACCGCCATTAAAAAAATTGATTTTTTTAAAGACATTTTAAAAAAAATTAGCAAAGGTTTTTTCGCGGTGGTTTTTAAAACCGCTGCGAAAAAACCGCCACTAAAACACTATTTTCTTGTAGTGCTTCAACTTGAAGAAGGAAGGGTCTAACAATTTTCTGTCCCTTTCCTCATCTTGGTGAAGGTGGGTCATGACAATTAGGGTCACCCAACTAAGTGTAATTTAAATATTACAATTGAATATGGGCATATGATCCTATTAGGGTTACTCATAACCATCATGCCTTACAAAATACAATCCATAATCACCTGACTTTGGAATGAGCTACCTGTTTGGATGATCAAGGTCTTAACATGTGTTCACTTTAGAAGGAATCTCACACTTATAATTTCCAGGGTTTTCTTAGTCTCCCCATTTCCATATGCATCCTATGCATATCATACATAACTATTGTATCTTATGCAATCTTTTTATCTCATGTAATCCCTATACGTATGCATGATTATAGAAATTTAGTTATAGAATTTTTATTCCTTCAACCAAATTAATATGTTCAAACCATATTAAAGTGTAACTCTTTACCCAAATCACGGTTTGTGTTACTAACACAAAAATAGAATCCAAATATATCAACACACATCCAAATACCTCACATGAATAAGGTATATAAACCCCTTTCATGTAAAGAGATAGAATTATATGAAATAAATAATCCCCACAAGAGTAAGCATGGAGTGATAGGTTTCTAACCCCCACTTTTATAAACGGTGAATAATCCTCTAGGTCGATGAGCAGTCTTACCCAAAGTCCCTCTACTTGTGGTTCTTTACTCAAGAGAGACTTCAATTCCATCATAAATCTAAAACCTATTTTGTAGAAACTATAGTAAAATTCTAAATTCAAACTCATCACTACATAAAATACCAAATTTAAGGTATAAGAAAACTAAATATTATGTTTTCAAACTTAATATGTTACTCTTATATGCATGATATGACAAATTACAAGAATAAATTTACAATTTAAACTAAAGAATACAATATCCACATCATATAAAAAATTTAAATACATGAAAATTTAAATAGGAATATCATAATTAAATGAAATATTAAATTATTTAACATGATATATAACAAATTTATACAATCATAATGATCAAAAACAATTTTGATATGGTTTAAAGTTCTGTGAATTTGATCCCACACTGGAGAGGGTTTTTATGAAAAATAGTTTTTATTGTTTATTCTAAATAAAACAACTTGTCACCATGCTATGTATGAATTATCCAAACTATTTTCCACCATGAAATAATGTAATTACGTAAGTCTTTTCAGTTTTGGTATCACCAAAAACCATGATCAATCAATATTCACCATAACATAGTTGGTCCCTTTTGTGGCTCTTATTATGACATAGTGATCAACTAACCATGTCATGGTGATGTCGGAAATGATACCCTGTTTTATGGTTAGAACAACCATGGCCATTTTCCATTAAAACACACCACTTTCCTTATGAATATTAACATACTATGATATGGTGATCAAATAGTCTCATTGTTTTGGGGGGAAAACATCATAGACCATGAAATACTTTTACAACCATGGGAATGGTTCTAGAAAAACACTCAAAACAATTTTCAATTTCTAATTTCATCACATTAATTCATCACTGAAAATGGATCTGATACCACAAATGGGTTTTATGGGATATCATTATGCCTATATATAATGAAATAAAACAAAAAAAAACCCATTCTAGGATCAACCAGAAGCAGAATCTAAAAGATGAAATAAGAAAACCATAAAAAAGTATACCTCATTATATATGTTTTTTATCTTCATTTGTAGCGAGTTTGATTGAGTTCCCTTAGAAAAAACTAAGGATTTTTTTTACCTATGATGGTATCCACTATCCACTGGGGTTACCCAAATCTTTAATAGGACCTATTCTCCACAATGGTTTTCTGGTACCTCCTCCTTGAAGGAAAATGAAGGGAAGAGAGATTAAGAGATTTTTGACGAATATATAATGAACTCTAAAAATAAAACGAATTCCATGAATCTCTATTTTATATGCCCCTTCATTAAATGAAGGAGTCTCTTAGAGTCTAAACATTTCATACATTATAAAAATGAAAAACTATTTTTCTTCCACATCATTTATTAATCAGATTGTTAAACTCCTTCAACAATCAATATTTTATCTACACATCATCATGTGATGTGTTAATAAGTTGAAATAAACATGATAATCAATATGAGGAAAGAAAAAATAATAATATAATATTTCATTCCACATGAGCACCACAATGTGGTATAACATACCATGTGAAGACACTGGACATAGTGTAGTGAATTTCACCACATCATGGCCTGAGATTTAGTGAACAATATTCAACAATTTAGTCTTATTTTCTTGATAAAAAACAATGATTCTATGTTATGTGAATTTGTTATAGATTTATATCAACCTAAATGATCTGTAAAATAAAATTTACTCTTATAAAATAATATATCATTTAGTTTTATGCCATCTCTAAGATATTGGATTTATGTGTTTTAGAATAATGATGTTCCAAAAAAGAAACAAATATGATATGTTATGTGAAAATAATTTAAATGAATGAATGATATGTCAATTTGAATTAAATGTTCTATCAACCAAACAATTTTTTTAAAATATATTATGATATTTATAAATTTTATGTGATATTTAGTTATGTTGTCTTAGTAAATAAGCAAGAATCATATATTCTATGAAAAAAGTCATAAATCAAATGAATGTTATGTGATATTTTTCACGTTCTATCAAAAATAAAAAAATAAATATTAGTTATTTTTTTTCTCAAATTGCGTATTAAGGAATGTAATACAAATCATGTTCTCTTTCATACATATATGCCCTATGAATAAAAAATAGAGTTTATGTTCTATATAGAAAAATGGTAAATTGATTTTCTATGATATTAAGAAATGATGTATTATGTAAATAAATAATGTTTTGTTAATATATATTAAATGTTATATAAAATGTATTATTCTCTTTAAAAATGTTCTGTAATACTGTATTGAATCATACAAATGTTCTCAAATAGTAAAAATGATCAAATGATTTTTTTAAATATATATCAAGTTTTAAAGTTATACCATTATGTATTATTTTAATGAATCGAGTCCACGATCACTGCTCCTAAGTCAATAATGAGATTGATAGTGACCCCCAAATCCCTCCATCCAATATTCCATGAGGTGGAAACCTGTACCAAGGGAATAAAAATTACTTTATGGGTGAAATTATTATTTTCATTTGAAAATACACACACCAACAACCAGTAATAATTACCAACCCCTAACACAACTATATGAAAATATCACTAACTATATACACAATTTATATGTCACACAACCAAAAAAATAAATTATCCTAAGTGGAAAAGCATCTCCATGATAAAAAAATCCCAACATACTCAATATTAAGAGAAAATAGAAATGAAAACCCTGCTAACTCAAACAAACCTCCATAAACTACAAACTAGTATGGACTAATAAAACATCCAATATACCCTATAAATATATAAAATTATAGATAAAATTAGGGGTGAGTATACACTATACTCATTAGGTTTCTCTTCATGAACTCTTATATGATAATGTGGATAAATCATACTAAATACTTTGTGAATGTAATAAAAAAACAAGATAATTCAACCCATCCCAAAGGCAAGTCTATATATAACTATGTCTTACCATAAAAAAACTCCATTGAAATATAATATTTATTTAAATAAAATACACCATTAATAAAATAATATATCATAAAGGGCCCCTACAACTTGATCTCCACCAACTTGGTCACCACTAATCCATTACACATCATAATGAGGGATACAACATCCTTGAGAGAATAAAATACCTTGTGAATGGGAATAAAAAATCCTAGAGAGGGAAAGTGGTTGGCCATCCAATACAACATGGATGTTGGGTTACACATTAAATCCAATAAAACATGAATGTTAAAAGACATTTTATCCAACTTTGGTAGCGGTCTCATAGTGAATAGTGAATACTATATCATCCATCGCTCAAATAATAAAATTTAAAATTATATACTCAAAATGTCTATAAATTGGTTTCTCTTCTATCCACTTCAATCAAAACCCTAATATGCTTATATTAATATTCTTTTATTCTTATTATTATATCCATCACACAATTTCCAATAGATGCACTGATTTCACAACAAGGTTTTCATATCTAGAGCACATAATTTATCAAAAAATTCCATAAAATTCTATATCAACATCCGCTCTCTTTGTTTATCATTATATTCTTCAAAATACCATAACTATATCATTCCATCATATAACAAATTCTCATCTCTCAGCAATACTTTTTCCAGTTATCATCTTCAAAATACAATATATAATCATTTTATATTTGGCACACTATATCCGTTCATTCATCTCATATTACTATATCAGAATAATTATCCTTTCAATTTATACCTTTAATAATTTATGAAAAAATACCACATTCTTTCCTCTACCTCAGAATACCACATCCACTTAGTCCCTTCAAAACAACACATCTGATTAATTTCATTGAAATAAAACATCCAATTAACCTCTTCCACCAATTTCCACATCTTCCTATGAAATAATTCAAAATATTTATTTTAAAAAGTGAATCAATATAAAATTCATATAAATTAAATATCTTACCTTCCCTTAAATAATTAATTCCATCATCTTAACTATCTAACCAAATTAATTCATCTATCCACAAGCACTAAAATATGCTAAATCCATAGAAACAAAATAATTGGATAAGATTTTTGAGTCACCTACCTCAACTATCTATTTAGGATTAGTTTATTCAAAATCAAGATTTATTGCCCAAAATTTCCATTCCACCATAGTCAAAATTAATGAAATAATCCTCTCAAATATATAATTAAATCAATGGAATCAATTCCCAACACCCCTGTAACGTCTTGGTTCCGGAAGACACCCAGAGGCACCCCATACCCGGTTGGTCACATGGCCTCAAGCGCATTTCCCTGAATGCCAGAGGCTACCGACTAGAAGCGAGGGCCTTGAGTGTGATAGTGGGGAAACTATACCCTCATTGGCAGAGTAACATAGTGGAAGAGAAACAAATATATAATAGCGGAAGCAGTAAATATCCAACAACAGTAAACAGCGGAAGACTGAGATAATAAACAACTAGAGCACATATATATAAAATGATGCATGGTACATATGTCTAGGAAAATAGCCAAACAAGTCACAATGCTGAATACAACCAGTACTAAACCAAAGTACAACCAGTACTAAACCAAAGTACAAAAGAAACAAATAAAAATCTCCTCAACATCGCAAGCCTAATCTTGGTCCCATGCTCTCCAGCTCCACTGTAAGTCAAGTACATGAAGTAGAAGTGCGCTTTCCCTTGTCTATACCTGCAACAATATAATCTGTTTGGGCCCAAAAGCATGGACCAAACAGGGTGTGAGACGAATCCAGTAGGCAACCACCACAAGATCCGTGCCTAAAAGTCAGTGAATATATGGTAGGTAAAAGTGCAGAAAGCAGTAAGCAAGGAAGTACTCAACAGTAACAATCCATAGTTTCAAATATCAAGAAATAAAAAATCAAATCAGATAATCCCAAATAGGTAACCCTCTGGTAATTACTCATAGCCTATCCCCTATGGTCCTACCTATAAGACACAAGCAACCCTCTGGGAATCACACACGGTCTCACCCCTCTGGTTCAGCTAAAGTATAGACTCTCTGAGGAAGCACTCACCACCAATTACCCCTATAGTCTCATATCGGTACTAAAGGCACTCTGGGGAAGCACTCAATGTCTCATTCCCCCTGTGGCCCACTTCAAGGAACTACAGACTCTCTTATGAAGCACTCAAAGTCAATTCTCCCTATGGTCTCACATCATAAATTATAAAAGACACTCTGGAGAAGCCCTTACGTCCATTCTACCTATGGTCTACTACACTAGGTTCTCACGGCCCTATGTAAATCAACAAGAATAGCATTGCGTATCGGCCAAAGTAAACCTCAAGAATTACTTGGTTATCATTCTACAGCATAACAACATGTTGGAACAATAGTCACACCATCCTACAATACTAGTCATGGGAAAGTAAATAGCATCCTAACAGGCAACAAGACCCAAAGGTCAAAACAGACAAAACATGAATGGGTAACACATACTATGCATAAAAATTCACCCTATTCACAATCAAATATCATCTAATAAAGCATACAATCATAGGATACAAACAATAGGTCTAAAACGGTAAACACGCAATACCCCGTTCATGGGTATTGGGAAAATTTGCACATAAAACTCAAAGACTTTCAATAGAAAGGCACAAACCACCTACCTCGGTATTGAGAGATCAATATACTTGAACCTCGAGGCTTGAATCTCCTTATAACGCCATAGATCTATAAAAATGTATAAAACGTTCAACCCATGATAACTCACGAAAGAGGAGAAATCAAGGGATGGTTCTCTAAGAGAAGAGAGAACTCACCGATGCGATTCTAATGCAACCATTGGTGTTTGATTCAGAGAAAGGAAGCTTGGTTGGGAGCTCATCAAAGATCCACGACTACTTGAAACTCTCGAACAAACTAGGTTGAGAAGAAGAGGGTTCTGTCCATCAGACACGCCCCCGGTGCATTTAATGAAAAAAACAAAATACACGGCGTGTACTTTTGAAGTACACGGCGTGTACTCGCCTTTTCCGTACTCCAATTTAGGCGGCCTCCAAGTCATCACACATGGCTGTGTGCAAGGCCGCCACACGACCAGCACAAGGCTACCCATAGTAACTGAGTACACGATGTGTACTCATAAAGTACATGGCATGTACTTCAAAAATTTCCAGAAACTCCTCTTTTCTCAAAAACTCCAGGAAAAAGAAAAACACACCTGAAAAGAAGATTCGGGTTTTTACAAACTTCCCCCCTTAAATAAATTATTTCCTGAATTTCCCTATCAAGGTGGAGTAGAAGAAGAAACCCCGAAAAGCTTCAGCCACTGCGATCATACATCGGGCTCCCTCTCCCAAGTCTCGTCCTGTAATCGCCCGTACTGCCATAACACCCATACCAGAGGAACAAACCGATCATAGAGAACCTTTGTACTTCGATCAACAATCCAGACAGGATGCTCCTTGAAGGATGCGTCCACTTACAACTCAACCTATTTGGGTTGGAAAACATGAGACGGGTATGAAAAGTAACGTCGGTGCTGAGAAACGTGAAAAACATCGTGCATAGCCCGATACCTCTAAGGTAACTACAACTGATAGGCAATCAGCCCGACTCTCTCCAACACCTCAAACGGCCCGGCGTACCTCGATGAAAGCTTACCTTGTCTCCTAATCCTCTTATGTCCCAACCTCGGTGAGACACATAGAAAAACCTGATCCCTGACCCCGAACTCCAGAGGTTGTCTCCGCTGATCAGCATTAGACTTCTGTCGAGACTGTGTAGTAGCCATACTCTTCCGAATCAACTCTATCTGCTCTGTGGTCTCCTGAACAAGATGAGGTCCTAGTATAGCTACCTCTCTTGCCTCCAGGAAAAATAAGGGTGATCGACATGGCCTACCGTACAAATACTTATAAGGTTCCATCTGAATAGTTTCTTGAAAACTATTTTTGTAGGAAAACTCCACAATAGGTGTGTGCTTCACCCAAGAACCTCTAAAATCCAGGATGCATGATTGAAGCATGTCCTCAAGAACCTGAATCGTATGCTTGGATTGGCCATCTATCTGGGGGTGGTAAGCTATACTCAAAAGTACCTGTATACCCAAATCCTTCTAGAGCCCCTTCCAAACCTGAGAAGTAAAACAAGCACCTCTGTCTGAAACAATTGAGTGTGGAACTCCATATAAGTGCACAATCTCTCGGATGTATAACCGTCCCAGATCATCAAAACTGAAGGTATCCTTTATTGGAAATAAGTGAGTGACCTTTGTAATTCTGTCAATGAAAACCCATACAAAATCATTCCCGCAAGGCAACCTCAACAACCCTATCACGAAATCCATCGCGATGTCGTTCCACTTCCACTCGGGAATGGGTAACTGCTGTAGAAGCCCTTCTGGTCGCTGATGCTCCACCTTCACCTGCTGACAAGTGGAACATATCATGAAAAAACCAAAAACATCCCTCTTTATAACTGTCCACCAATACTGACGGTGTAGATCATGATACATTTTGGTGACACCAGGATGAACTACCCAAACTGAGGAATGAAAATCCCGCATCAGCTTCTCACGTATATTTGTTGGCACCCATAAGCATCCCTGGAAATGAAAGATCTCATCCTTGCCTATGGTCCATCTAGGAATAGGGTCCTCTCCTGACACACTTTCCCGTAGGACTAGGCCTTCAGAATCTGATAGCTGTCTCATTCGTACTCGATGAAGAAGGGTAGAGGTAACAGCTACAGAAGAAAGAAAGGTTTTCCCTTGTCTGTCATGCACCTCCAAATGCATCTCTGAGAACAAATCCATAAGATTATACTCACTACTGGCCTCCCAAACTTCCTGTAATTGAGTCCTCCTTCTCAATGCATCAGCCACTGCGTTGCCTTTTCTAGGAGTGTAGGCAAGCTTAAGGTTAAAAGACCTAAGGTACTCAAACCGCCTTCACTGTCTCAAATTTAGATCATGCCGAGTGAAGATGTACTTGAGACTCTTATGGTTAGTTAAAACCACAAAATTCTCTCATAGAAGGTAATTTATCCAATAATGTAAGGTATGAACAACAGCTGCCAACTCCAGATCGTGCATCGGGTAATTCCTCTCATGTGGCCTCAACTGCCGAGACCCGTACACAAAGACTCCATCTCCTTGCATAATCAAAACTCCTAACCCGATACCTGAAGCATCACAATAAACAATATAGCTCTTTCCTTGCTCTGGAAATACTAGTATCAGTGCTGAAGTCAACCTCTCTTTAAGCTCCTGAAAGGATGACTCACAAGAATCTGACCACAAGAACTTCACACCCTTCTTAGTCAAACCCATTAGTGGTGCTGCTAAGTATGAAAAGTCCTGTATAAAATGTCTGTAGTATCCAGCCAACCCTAGAAATCTCCGTACCTCAAAGACGTTATTCAGATGCTCTTAGGAAACTATTGATTTTACTTTCTTTAGGTCTACTGACACTCCTGTCTCTGAGATAACATGACCCAAGAAGTGAATCTGGTCCATCCAAAAGTGACATTTTGAGAGCTTATCATATAACTGATGCTCTCTTAGTGTACTCAAAAACGATCTCAAGATAGGTATAATGGTCGTGTCAAGTGTGAGAGTACACCAATATATCATCCACGAAGACCACCATGAAGGAATCCAAGTATGGATGGAACACTCGGTTCATCAGTGCCATGAAAACTACTGGCACGTTCGTGAGACCGAATGGCATAACCATATACTCGTATAGACCATACCTGCTCCAGAAGACTGTAAGAGGTATATCTGATGGTCTAACGTGCAACTGATGGTAACCAGACCTCAAGTCAATCTTCTAGAACACCCAGGCTCCTCGAAGCTGATAAAAGAGATCATAAATCCTCAGCAAGGGGTATCAGTTCTTGACCGCCAACTAATTCAACTTCTGATAATCCAAGCAAATCCTAAGAGTACCATCTTCCTTTTTTGCAAACAGGATAGGCGAACCCCAAGGAGATGTGCTGGGTCGAATGAAACCCTTTTCCTACAACTCCTCCAACTGCTTCTTGAGCTCCTACAACTCTGGTGTAGCCATCCTATAAGGAGTAATGGACACCGGTGCCACTCCTGGAACAAGATCAATCGAAAAGTACACCTCACACTCCGGAGGCAAACCTGAAAAGTCATCTAGAAAGGCATATCTGTAACGATCCACCATTGGAGGAAAGTCTAACTGTGAAGTCCCCTGATCATCCAGATATAGACTAGCAATCTGGTTTGTGACTCCTCCCAACCCATGATGCTCTGGACCCGCTCTTCTTTCCTGGACATCCCACTCACCCTTATGAAGAAAAGATACACCCTCTGGTGATGTGAAACTCACCCTGTGACGATAATAGTCGATGAATTCCTGGAAAGGAACTAACCAGTCCATTTCAAGAATGAAATCATAGCCTGTCATCTCTAGGACATAGAGGTCCCATAGGAAGTGACACCCACCAACCTCTAGAGGGAACTCCTTGCACTGTCGTACACTAGCCGTTTTAGTCCCCAACGGAGTGTCTAGTGTCAAAATATCGGCAGAGGAAAAGATACAGAGCCCGAGGCTCTCCACAACAGAAACAGATATAAAGCTATGGGAATCCCCCGTATCGAAAAGAGATGAAGATAAAACTGAGGCAACTAGGATTGTACCTCGAACTGTAGATGGTCTGAGATCCTGCTTTTGCTGGGTCTGCTCCACTACAAAGGTCTAGCCTGCTCCATGACCCTATGACCCTACCTGACCACTTTGAGTTAATCCACTCTGCTATCACTGAAATACTGGCAACTGGACTCCATGGCCACAACCTCCACCTCAGCCTGAACAACCGGAAGAACTCCAGTTCCCTGACTGGTGAGAAACTGGTGGTGCTGCTCCTGAATGCAGAGTCATAGAAGAACTCATGTCACTAGCTGCTGGTGAGAAGATCTGACAGAAGTTCTAAAGATGTCCCATCTTGCTGTAAGATCGGAACTCCACTGGGAATCTCTGGCACTGCGACCTCATATGTTCAGCCCTTCCACACTGGTAACATACCACCTGGATACTTGAAGGTGTCTATCTCCTCCTTGGATCACCATGGAAAGACTCCCTACGATGCTTCCTACTATCAGTATGAGGGATGCTAACTCCAGATGCCGAGCTGACCTAGCTCACAACTCTAGAATCCCTCAAATTGCACTCCGTGATCAGCACCTGGTTGATGATAGAAGTGATAGAAGTCAACCAGAAGATGTTCACCTGCGATCAGATGTCATGCCTCAGACCATCCTTGAACTTCCTCGACATGAACAACTGATCACCTCCTGAAATAGGCGTGAAGCGCTGCGGCTCGGTAAAGTGGGAGGAATACTCCATAACAGAAAGAGTACCCTTCTCCAGACTCATAAACTCTCAGGCTCGATCAGCCCTCAAGGTCTTTGGATAGAAGTAGTCATATAAGATGTGCTGAAACTCCTCCCACGCTATAACCTACTAGCGTCCCACCTATGAGATCACATCCCACCACCTCTTGGCAGAGTCCCGAAGAATATAGGTAGCGATCTTGACCCTCCTCTATGGAGGCGTCTCTAGATGCTCAAAGATCATCAGCATGGATTCTAGCCATGACTCTGTAGCCTGGGGTCCTTTATCCTCTGAGAAAGTAGGAGGATGCTATTGCTGGAAGACCCGCGTCAAATCAACCATCGACAGAGCAGGAGGCGGTGCCCCCTTAAAGGTCTACATCATCCTCAAAATCCCTCCCTAAACTATGTATCATCACCTATGTCAGGTACAACGGCTGGTGCCAAGGCTGGCACAACTGGGGGATCTGTAGGTAGTTCCTGATCAGTCATATCCGGTGTCTGATCACCACCTGAAAACTGGCCTACAACCGGAGGAAGTCTTGGTGGCATGACTCTGCAAGGTCAAGTGCACACCTTAGATCAAGATCATCAAGGATTGAAAACTAGAAACATAAGAAGGGAACAAGAGAAATAAAACATTCAAGTTTTATAAAACATGACTACACGACGTTTATAATTCCTACACGACATATTCCCTTAAGACATTTACATGGGAATGTACTCCTACCTAAACTGGTCATGTAACACCCCAAACACATGACGTGTTGTCCTAACACACGACAAATACTTGATTCCTCTTTACATTCTAGAGTCCTTCTACACAGTTAAGACACACAACTTTCCTAAGACAAGACTACACGACATGTTCTTTGGTAGACATGGAATGTACTAGACAAGCTTCACCTGGCCCGTGTTGTTAGTGACACGACCTGACTCACGGATCACACTATATGGTGTGTTCAAGGTGGACATGATGTGTATGTGAAAGGATAACACCGACCCGTGTTGTTAGTGACACAGCCGGGTACCTGGGTCAGGCTACACGGCGTGTTCAAACCTGACACAACGTGTATAAGAAGAGACTCCACCAACCCATGTTTCTAGCTACACGGTAGGGTTCCTAGGATTACACTACATGGCATGTTCAACTCGTACACGGTGTGTTACTGTAAGAAATTTCCCCATCCTGTGTCTCTGCCCACACAGCCTATGACATGGTTAGAGACCACACAACCTGTACTTACAGTACACTGCATGTACTTTTGAAAAACTATTTCTTCCCAAACAGTTTAACACATGGCATGTAGTCAAAACAACACGATGTGTATTCTAGGTTTTTCCAGACAGTAAGCCTCATAAACTACTCCAGGACCCATAAAACACTGAAACAAACATTGAAAGTGTCAAATTATGATCCGTGGGGGCCCAGACTCCCCGCAAATCAAATCTTAGCATCTTATACATGTTATAACAAGGAAAAAAAAGGCAATGATCCACCAAATTCTGGTCCATGAGGGCCTATAACACCTCAAGAACCAAAGTTCAACGTTCATTCAAACAAAACTTTACACAAAAAATACCCTATCAAACAACAGATATTTTTATCAAGTCAAATATCACAACAACATGCATATTCTACACAACATCTATCATAACAACATGCAATTGCTAATGCATCCTAGATGACAAGGCAAGAATTCATGATATGTGATTTCTAGCAAGTGAATATATGATGCATGAGATGACATACCATCATCTCATCGGGTTATGACAGAAGTAGAACCTCAATAACATCAACAGTAATAACACAAAACATGTGAGTCACCCAACGATGAAAATCAGATCAACCATAAACTTGAAAAACCAGAAAAATTGAAATAAACGAGGTAGATTAACTATTCTCTGTACACGGGTTAGCTACTCCTGGGCATAGCTTATTACCAAGTACCCATTATGTCCTATCCCTGGCTAAAGGCTCCAAACAGTAAGTCAAGAGAAATGAATTCCTCTAATACCACTTTGTAACGTATCGGTTCCGGAAGCCACCCAAAGGCGCCCCATACCCAGTTGGTCACATGGCCTCAAGCGCATTTCCCCGAATGCCAGAGGCTGTGGACTAACAGCAAGGGCCTTGGGTGTGATAGTGGGGAAACTATGCCCTCATTGGCAGAGTAACACAGCGAAAGAGAAACAAATATACAATAATGGAAGTAGTAAATATCCAACAACAGTAAATAACATAAGACTGAGATAATAAACAACTAGAGCACACATATATAAAATGATGCATGGTACATATGTCTAGGAAAAAATCCAAACAAGTCACAATGTTGAATACAACCAGTAATAAACCAAAGTACAAAAGAAATAGATAAACAGCTCCTCATCATCGCAAGCCTAAGCTTGGTCTCAAGCTCTCTAGCTCCACATCAAGTCATATACCTGAAGTCGAAGGGTGCTTGCCATTGTCTATACCTGCAACAATATAATCTGTTTGGGCCCAAAAGCATGGACCAAAAAGGGTGTGAGACTAATCCCAGTAGGAAACCACCACAAGATCTGTGCCTAACAATCAGTGAATATATGGCAGGTAAAAGTACAGAAAGCAGTAAAGAAGGAAGTACTCAACAGTAACAATCCACAGTTTCAAATTTCAAGCAATAACTAATCAAAGCAGATAATCACAAACAGGTAACCCTCTGGGAAGTACTCACAGCCTATCCCCTCTGGTCCTACCTAGCAGACACAATCAACCCTCTGGGAATCACACACAGTCTCACCCCTCTAGTTCAGCTAAAGTATAGACTCTCTGAGGAATCACTCACCGTCAATTCTCCTTATAGTCTCGTATCGATACTAAAGGCGCTCTGGGGAAGCAGCCAATGTCTCATTCCCTCTATGGCCCGCGTCAAGGAACTATAGACTCTCTGAGGAAGCACTCAACGTCAATTCCCCCTGTGGTCTCACATCATAAATTATAAAAGATACTCTGGAGAAGCCCTTATGTTCATTCTCCCTATGATAAACTACACTAGGTTCTCACGGCCCTATGTAAATCAACAAGAATAGTATCGTGTATCAGCCAAAGTAAACCTCAAGAACTACTTGGATAGCATTCTACAACATAACAGCATGTCAGAACAACAATCACACCATCCTACAATACTAGGCTTGAGAAATTAAACAGCAGCCTAACAAGCGACTATACCCAAAGGTCAAAACAGGAAAAACATGCATGGGAAACACATCCAAAGTACATCAATTCACCCTATTCATAATCAAATATCATCTAATCAAGCATACAAGAATAACAGACAAATAATAGGGCTAAAATAGTAAATGCGCAATACCCTGTTCATGGGTATTGGGAAAATTTACATATAAAACTCAAAGAATTTCAACAGAAAGGAACAAACCACATACCTTGGCATTGGGAGATCAATATACTTGAACCTCGAGGATTGAATCACCTTATAACTCCATATATCTACGAAAAAATATAAAATTTTCAACCCACGATAACTCACGAAAGATGAGAAATCAAGAGATGGTGTTCTAAGAGAAGAGAGAACTCACCGATGTGATTCCAACACAACCATCGATGTTTGATTCAGAGGACAGATGCTTGGCCAGGATCTTGTCAAAGATCCACGGATTCTTGGCACTCTCGGATGAACTAGGTTGAGAAGGAGACGGTTCTGTCCGTCAGATGCGACCCCGGTGCATTTAATAAAAAAAATACATGGTGTGTACTTTTGAAGTAAATGGTGTGTACTCGCCTTTTCTGTACTCCGCTTTAGGCGGCCTCCAGGTCATCACACATGGCTGTGTGCAAGGCCACTACACGACTAGCACACAGCTACCCGCGGTAACCGAGTACACGACATGTACTTTAAAAATTTCTAAAAACTCCTTTTTCTCAAAAACTCCAGGAAAAAGAAAAAACATACCTAAAAATAAGATCCAAGTTCTTATAACCCCATATTCACAAATACAATCCATGATATATAACATTTATAAGAGAGACAAATGATATATCAAAGAGAAATATATATGGAAATCTCACCATCAAACTAATACTGATATGATCATCCAACATCATATATTCATTAATACTTAAAATAAAGTACCAAAAAACACCCCAAGGAAAAATATGTTATATGATGTGTTTATTGTCAATTAGGGGTGTTAAATGGGGGTTTCTAGTCGGTCAAAATTCAAAACGTGTAACTTAAATTTATGAACATTTAATATTCATGGTTTGGTCAAACCATGTATTTAACTTTGCATTTATCTCTGCCCAACATTTCCCAAAATACATGGTTTTGTCTAACAATGTAGCTAACTGTTCAACTAGCCATGTATCTTTCCAAAACCTCTCTTAGCTTCCACCAAAACCCAAAATTTTCACCAAAATTGTACCCTATGGTAAACACCTCATTTCAAGTCCAATAATGGAATCAATTCAACTTTTTAGATCATTAAGAAAAATATTTCATACTTTTAATATCTATAGTCAATAAAATACCCCATATAATTTATAAAGTCAAAGAATAAAATTTATAAAGATTTAAATTACACACCCCTTAAAACCTTTTTTCTCTAAAAAATCCAAAATATATAACTTTAAAAATGAAAAAAACAATAACCCAAACTCAAGTCATCCCAAGACGTACCATTATAAGCATTTTTATCCTCTAAAAGATCAAACAAATCATCTAAATAGAAAACTCAATAATTACCATACCCAATTTCATAAATTCACCACATAACTACATGAAACACAATTTTCAAAATAAAACACCATATTTACATAAAACATGTATTAATGGTATGAACCATCCATATAATAAATTATTATAAAGATTTTTGATCTCCATAGTATATTTTAAGCATATCACATCTTTATCAATATCAATCTCACCTAAATTAGTCACATTTGAATAATTATGAAGGTACTTCTGAAGTTGTAACACATGGAAAAAATAATGAACTCTTTTGAATCTGGGTGGAAGTGTTAAACAATACGCCACTTCACCAAAATGATCTAACACCTAAAAAGGTCTAATGAACCTGACAAAATAATTTCTACCTCCACCAAACTGAAGTGTTCTAAAATGGGATAAATACTTCAAAACACATGATCAAAAATATTAAACTCTAACGATGGCCTCCTTTAATCAATATATGATCTATGTCTAATTTGTTCTAACTTCATTCACTCATGAATCATATACACTTTCATTGTCATTTCTTGAAACAAGTTTGATCTAGTGATCACTAATTTACCAATATTAGTTTAAAAAAAAGTCTATTGACATGATAATCCATAAAATTACTTAAAAAATTCCATACTAATAGATGGGTGGTAACTATTGTTATAAGAAAACTCAATAAAGGGTAGATAATCATCCCATAATTAACTAAAATCAATAATATGGGATCTCAAAATGTCCACTAATGTTTGAATATTTTACTTATCTTGACAGTTAGTCTTTAAGTGGAATATGATGTTGAGGTATAATTGGGCACCAAAATCACACTATAATCCTCTCCATATCTGTGATGTAAACCAAGAGTCACCATATGGAATTATTGTCCTTTAAATCCTATGAAACTTCACTACCTTCACCATGTAAAGTATTACTAAAGTATCCACTAAAATTGATTTATTGATCTATAAGAAGTGATCCAACTTTATCAATCTATCGATAATTACTCATATAACATCATTCTCTCTCAATGAATGAGGGATTCCAGTCATGAAATCCATGGAGACATCGCACTTCCTCCACTAAGGAATATCCAAGTGCTAAAACAAACCTATTAAAAATTGACGTTTAAATTTTACCTATTGGTATATGAGACACCTAAATACAAACTTAACCACTGATTTCTTTACTCCAAGATTCCAAAATAACTTCTTCAAGGTATGATACATATTTGAAATACCTAGATGTATCAATAAAAGGGAGCTATGAAACTGACACAAAATTGATCCCTACATGATCTAAGGAACATATAAATTCCTACATAACAATAATAGATATTCCTCATTTTGGGTCATTTTATTAAATAAAAACTTCTGAATTCTAGTTTTTTTAGATCATGATATAATACCTATGTAACTAAAATTTACTTTTAGAATGTCTTATTTCTGTTTTTATAGAAACTCTCATTATGAATTACTTCTTCTGGTTTAATATCTTCTAAACCATTTCCATGTCAGAATATATTCATACTAAAACTTATCAAAGTCATAACCAAGTAAAAACAAAATTAAATTGGTCAAGCGTATTCAAATAAGTTACAAAGACAAATATAAAGACAAAAATCTCAAGAATTTAGTTACATTGAATGCCTATTAATAGAAGATTGGGAGTTGACATCAAAGTGTTGATGGACTTATGAGTTTTTGATCACAATCTCTTTGATTGTGAGTGTCATGAATTACCCCCACTAAAACCCATCCCATGTTAGTAATAGAGAGAAGTGTGACCTCTAAATCCCACCTCTAATAGGCCATGTGTTGGAAAATATAACTGAGGGTATCTATCATACACACGAGAGAAATTACCCTATTAAATTCATAGGAAAAATTAATAACGATCCACAAATCAACTCCATATATATATATAAAAATAAAAAATTAGTATGAAATTCCAAATCCCAAACTATTTCTACATAATAATGAATAAAAATACAAAGACAATGTAAAGACATCCTCCAAACCACCACTCTAGTTGCCTGAATAACAACATCTCCAACCTCTATCTATATATCCTATAAAAAAACTCAGGCAAACTATAGATGGGATATCACTTGAGAGTACTCAGTAGGATCATATTTCTATGAATTTATATATCCATGTGAAATGTAAGTGCTCAAATAGACATGCATGAAATTTAATAAGAAAGATAAATATAAGATAATTATGAATAAGTATTAAGAAAGTAAGTGAGTCAAAAGTAAATACAATACCATAGTTTACCATAAACTTAACAAATAAGAAAAATAGGAAATCTCAACTCTCAACCTATTTCAACCATCACAAAATCCACCACATTTCCACATCACCAACTCAACAAATCATGTTATAACCCCAATCCATCACAAAACTAAACATGACATAACCCCAAGCCTTCACAACCCAAGGTAAATGTGCATATTATTTAACCTTAATCTATTATAGCATTTTAACAATTGCACATGTGATTATAATGAGCCATTATAGCCCATAAGTATAGTATAAATTAATAAGTAGATAAACAATCATATAAGAAAACAATAAAATAAGCATATATAATAAAAGTAAATGAAACATCAAAACCCATAATAATATAAACATTAAATAATTTAAATATACAAGTAGAAGTTAAACTAAAGAACAAAATTCAATAACCCCTTCCCTTAGACCAAACAAGGGATCGAGAGAAGAGTATAATAGTAAAATGATTAAAATAAATATCAACCCCTCCCCTAGAACAAAAAAGGGTCAAAGAGATGATTATAATAGTAGAATGACTTAAAATAAATATCAACCCCTCCACATAGATCAAACCATCACCACTGAGCCTAAGGATAGATAGTAAGGACGTATTATGTTTGAATACATTTTTGACGTAAGTTGATTATCTAAGGTTAAAGTGGTACTAACAATTATGGCTCATAGGGTTCAATGAGAGGGTTTAAATAAAGCATAATGATGTAAGTTCCAATCATTCATGTGGAGGGGATATCAATCAAAGAGGAATGAAGATAATTTCAATCATTTGATTTAAGGGGATGACAATCGAAGGATTCCACGTTCGTTGTCTGCCTTTTCTCACCAATCACTGTATGAATTTTCTAAGAAATCCTTTCCATTCATTGCTATCAATTCATCTCCATGAAAGAATAATTTTAAAGGAGATATATTTTTGAAGCACGATCTAATGAGATCACCAAGAACACTATTTATAATAGAATTCTAAACCCCAACATTAATTTCACTAAAAATAATGGTTTATAAAATATTGTAACAAACTTTAATAAATGAGATAAATAAAGTCTAAAAAAATATTTACATAAAATATTCAATGTAAAATATATTATATATTTTTAATAAAATGTTTTATTTATAAAATCTATTATAAATTTTTTTTTATCGTTATAATTATTTTTTTGTACATGTTTAATTTTTTTAGTTTTTCACATACCCTTCCTCATATGTACCTAATTCATATTTTTTTCTTAAATGTTTTTTATTTTTTAACAGTTCTATTTAAATTTTATTTTATATGTTGCATTCAAATGGGGTACTACACCCACCCTTATTCCATTTATTTCATGGAATTATGAATTCCATCTCCCCCAATCCCCCATTATCATGTTATTATTTTAATTGGTTTAATATATATTTCTTGTTTTATTTCATACACTAAAACCAATCCCACTCCATTCTACGTTGATTTTTTTTGACTTTACCATTCCATAAATTACATAAATTTCATAATTTATATTCCATGCTAATAATTATCATTTAACTCTTAATCCATAAATTTTAGTATATAAGTTCTATAATTAATATTTTAACCATAAAAATTAAAACATAAATGAATTATATATTCCAAATATTAATAATTCCAAAATATTCTAATTATAACTAGAAATAATATGCAACCTTATCCTTAATGATATCCTAAATTAACGTTTTTTAAAAATTTCAAATAACTCAAATAATTGACCGACTAATTAATTAATTAAATTAATAATTCAAATAATAATATCTCAACATATAAATAAATTTTAACACTGAAAAAAATTATTTTAAATCCAACAAGAAATATAAAAATAAATAATTTCAAATTAACTTTAATAAAATATTTATCTAATAATTAATTAAAATAAAACCATGAAAATATATTCAGTACACAATATTTATTTTTTACAAATGTATGGTTTTATTATTTCATCAAAATATAATATGTAAGATATTTAATAAAATCCTTATAATAATAAATTACATACTTCCCTGAACCCTAAGTATATCACCCTATAACATAAACAACCCATAATTACATGATTTATAAAAATAACTTCCCTTTATTACATTTTGAGGATCCTTTAGGTTTATAGTTTTAGAAATTAGAAAAAATTATTACATATAAAACTCTTATAGTAAAAAGTGGACACTTCCACTCAATGTCTATTTTTTCCATAAAGATAGGAATCTTAAATTTAAAATATTGGTTCATTCAAAACACTTATTTATATTTTAATACAAGTCACCATAATGAAAATATTAACCTTTAAATAGTTACTATACATACCTAGATATTGTAAAAAACATTTTAAAATGTGGGATAAGCAAAAAAAATATTAGTAAGGGATATAAAAATATAGGAATCTCATTAGTCCAGTGAAAAACATGAAAACCCATGATAATGTTTACCTTTTTCACAATAAAAATTTGATCACATAAATAAAACATATCTACGAGAAATAAAATATTGATCAAATAAAACCTTTTAAATCCATTAGAGAGTATGGTAAAACCATTAAATCATCATGGAAACATTTTTTTGAAAAACAAACCTTTCACCTTTAAAAGTTCACAAAATTTATTTACCATATGAAATCAAAAGATTTCCATAAAAACATTTAGCATCTATGAAATAAGTGTCTTGAAGCATCATATTCATAACTTTTATTCACTAGTGTTTAAATCACATCAATAATAAACAAGTCCCAATTAATTATATATGAGTAACCTACCAGGTTATCTCCCTCTATTTTTTACTTTGATAACTATTCATTACCCAATGCATTAGAGAGCTATATTGAGCTCACCTGTCATTATGAGCTATATCGGGCGCACTCATCATCATCTATAATTCCAAATTACCAAATCATGAATAAAAAATTTATATGATTTCACTTTTTATCATAATACCCTTGAAAAGATCATTTGAAACCATAAGAAAAATCACTTTCCATTTTCATATAAAAATACATAGAAATATCATTTTCTTTTCAAAAACTCTTTAATTCAAATATTCCTAAAAGAACAAGAATAAGAAATTATTTGAAAAAACACCATAAAATTTTTTAGAGTAATATTTATAATTAATAATGTATATGATGGTGGGAAAAGGCGGTCAAGAAAAATACGTTAAAAAACATTCTTTTTAACTTTAGTAAAAAAGACAAAATGACCCATATGGTAAGTGTTAAAAAGATTCACTTTTTAAAACTTTTTAAAGAAATTCAAAATTAGTTGGAAGTTTAATTTAAAAATATTTTATTCATAAATAATAGAATTTTTTAAAACATTTAAAATAACATGGACATAGGGGGAAAATTATTTAAAGCTTTTAAAATAATGTTTTTAAATAAAAATACATTACATCTTTAATAACTTTTAAATCAAAGGAAAATTGAAGGAGAAAACATGAAATGTTTTTAAAAACCAATTGAATTTTAGGAATTGAAAAAAAAATACATCCATATGGAATTTTATATACTAAAAACAAAACATGTGGTGAAAATGGCATGATTCTCAAAAAAAAGGAAATTGAGGTGAGAAATCCCTTACCTCATCTACCGACTCACCACATATGTCTATTACTGTCTCGAATAATAAAATTGAATTAATTTTATAATTTATTAATAATTTTTTTCATATTTATTCCTTCACTATTATTCATTTTATTTCATTTATTACCATGTTTTATTTTGTTACTAAATCAATTAAGTTCACGTTGGATGTTTTGAGGTCATTCAGTTCATAATCTCCAAAATAGCTTCGGTAGGTAGATTATAGTCAAAGGGTTCATGGTTTGATCATATAAAAAATATTAAACATGTTATAATTATCATTTTTATACATTAAATATACTTTTAGAACCATCTATGTAAGTTGTTCATGAAAAATGAATTACATTGTTTCATGGAGATGATGGTCTGTATGTACGCTTGAGTGATGTTTCTATTTTTCTATAGAGTAGAATATAAATAAATTAGATAATATATTAATTTTATATAATAATAAATATTCTATAAAAGAAATATTTATTCATTAGTTCCATCCCTATAACCAACCATGTGAGTTGGTAATAAAAAATGAATCACATTGCTTCATAGAGGTGGTGGTCCACACGTACACACTAGTGACATTATCATTTTCCAACAGATGAAAGAGAAAGAAGGTAAGTAATATATTATATTTATAGAAAAATAATTATATTATAAATAACATTTATATTTATTAAATACATCATAATAACCAACCATATAATGCATTGATGAAAAATGAATAACATCGCTATGTAGAGATGGTAGTTTGTATGTACGCACGAACGATGATTTCATTTTCCATTAGATATAAAAGGAGATGAAAAAGTTTATAACATAAAAATAATAAGATTTAAGTATATTTTAAATATATATGTTGTTATATAATCATGTTTATGATAGGTTTTAAGGCGGTATATGAATAAATAAACATAAAAACACTTGGTTAAGAGTTATACCTCTTCTTTAGAAAACCTCATCCGACTTACACCTTAAGCCTTATAGGTTGGTATTTTGGTAAAACCAAGAACTCCAGGATGTGGGGAGGGATTATGGGAAGTTATTTGGGTATATATTTGTCTATATAAATGGCTCAAGAGGTGTGAGGAAATGAGGATAGGATATTCTCTTTTATAAGTGATGTAGGTGAAAATATTGTAAATACATGAAATGTTAATATATAATATGTTTTTAACTCATTTAAAATGACTCAAAAGTTTTATATATTCAAATAAAACGAGTTTAAGTTTAAAATAAATACATTCAATAAAATTTATACAATTTTAATTGGCATTTTTAACCTTATCTCTTGGTTTAACCCTCTCATTAACCGTTTTAACCTAAACTGTGGTAACAAATTTTTCAGTCTATAAGGGTCATGAAAGTAATTTTAAAAATTTCAAGAAGTGGATACATAGAACATTAAGGAAATAATATATAATTTACCATCTAATTGAGTTATTATTTTATTTTTATTATTTTATAATTATTTTAAAAATAAATTTTAAGCATTAAATACCATTTAAGGTCATTTTTGGGATAATTCTCAAAATCTTACTTTAAACATATTAATACAACAATAGAATTAAAATATAATCTCTCTAACCATAAATTATATTTTAATGTTTAGTACCTATCTGGTTCATTTCTTTACTGAAATATGGTGTTTAAGGTGTTCTAGGAGGTCAAGGTGTCTTATTCACAACACTTTTCAAAATTTCTAGTTATGTGAATAGTGTTTCTAGCTGTCGATAGGTCATCTATCGATAGGTGCTACAGTGTTTCCAACTATATTTAGGTCATATATCAGTAGGTACTATAGTGTTTTGAGTTTTCGGTAGGTCATCTATTGGTAGGTGCTACAATGTTTCTAGCTATCGATAGGTCATCTATCGGTAGGTGCTACAATGTTTCCAACTGTCGGTCGGTCATCTATCGGTAGGTGCTACAATGTTTCCAGTTATTAGTAGGTTATCTATTAATATGTTATATAGTGTTTCCATCTATTGGTAGGTCATATATCAGTAGGTGATACAATGTTTTCAGGTCAGTAGGTCATCCATCGGTAGGTGCTACAATGTTTTCAGCCATCGGTAGGTGTACAGTGTTTCCAACTTCCTATAACTTCACCCGTTTGACGTTATCTTTTGACGTAAAACACATTCAAAGAACTTTTTAAGCGATTTAAGGCTGATTCAAAGCCCATAACTTCCATCTTAATATTCCAAAGTGTTTGGGTGCCTTTACTTGCGATTAAAACACGTAATCTCAACCAAATCCACCTTTAATGGAAAATCTAAACCGTATCTAAACCGGTGCTCTGTTTAGAATTTCAAAAGGGTGAGATATCTTCTTAACTTTTTCTTTCATATTGTTTTCCCTGGTATGAGATTCCTGAACCTTTCTTCCCATAGTATTCATGCAATAGAACTACAATCCTTGGATCTTTTCCCCTTGGAGTTTTTCCTACTGCATGTGCACCCCCTACTTTGGTGTAACTAGGAAGTTTTGATCTGTCTTTGATATAAGGTATGTTCTACCTTTGTTATTTTGGGTTCTTCAATGTGTTTCCTCCCATTTATCCTTTCCATGTTATGGAATGTGATATCTATGTTTCTAATGGAGCTTTCTTAGTTGTTGGTTGGTGTAGTTATGTCATGACATCCTCGGGTGGATGAAACCATTGCGGGAGAGGTGATCATGATCTGCTGTGTTGGCCCATTCTCATGAAAAGAATGTCAAAAACCATATGAGGTAGAGGATTCATGGATTCTCTATTTTATTTACATAAAATTTTAGAGTTAGCATGGTTTATCCTTTATATCATAATGTAATTGACATAATAAATATTGAACCGAATTAAAGAATTGGTATCAATTTCTTAGTGATGTTATTGCACCTTGATTTTCTAAATAGTGGTATATTCATGCTTTTCTTATTTATCATGTCATTATTGATGAAAATTAGTAAGGAACTTAAATATGGTATTAATTGTAAATTAATTGGATAAAGATAAAGAGGCATAGTTAACGAATCTGGTTGTTGTTGTGATTTGATGATAATCAAATGGATGCAATTATGCATGTTTAATTGAATTTTTTAATTATATATGGAATAAATAACCTGTTGTGTGTTAAAAGATAATGACTTATAGGATTCTAAGTTACCCACTTACTTTTAAAGGCTAATCACCTTATGATTTGGAGTTATGAGTGCTCGTTGTGTGTGAAGGTTGAATGCCTTGTTTAGGGCCAAGAGCCTAGTTGCTATATTGTTTATTTCCTGTTGCTTGTGATGTAATGTGATATTCGTATATATGAACTTAAAGTAATGTTGTGGTATGTGGGGGAAGGGAGGAACAATGGTGGTGGTGGTATAAATTGACGCTTAGAGTGGCAAGATGCATCGAGTTATGCATGTGGGTGTCTGGAAGGACACCTAGGATGATGAAATGGGTTGAAGCTGGGATTAAATATTGATATAAAAGTTTTATTATTGTTTAATTTTTTGATTGTTTATATACTTTACTTTACCCACTACTTGAGGAAGATTTTCTTGCTTACCCTCCTTCCAAAAGAGGCGAAGACGTGCGAGGTATGCCACATGCTTTCCATGTTTAGCTTCTCGAGGATGGATGGGCCTATGCTCCTATTATAGGTGGAAAATACTCGATGAGTAGTTCATCTACTCATCATGTTGATCCCCTTGTGTTTGGTAGCTTATAATTCTTTCATATAATACCTGAAAAAAATGTAAAATGGTAATGTTGTTAAATAAATGAATAAATGATTTTTAATCCATGGGGTTGGAGCTTACTGAAATGTAATGCCGAGGTTGTGACTTTGAGAAGCTATGAACTTGGTTTGGTTATTCCTAGAGGTCATGGAATTTTTTTGTGATTCTAATGAAATTTAATTTGTAAATGATAATGGTTAATTAATATTAAATAATTAATTAACATAAAGTGAAATTGATGAAAAGGGATAAAGTAACTTAATACAACTCTTTAAATGGTTTTATTCTTATAGGATATCTAGTCTTAGCAGTGGTAGTTAGGATTCTGAGAGATGTTAGCTACAATTGAGTCTAAGACTAGTATTTTCCCATAGTGTGGTTGTGATATATATCATATTATGTACTTTTTGTGTTTCTATACACTACTCCACCCTTTCGGTTAGGAAAACTAACACCCTGTGGGGGGGGTATTTTCCCCAACATTCTGGTGGGAGGATAGATGGATGACTACCCCCTTTGGATCCACTCTCTTATCTTGGTAGTTAATTGTACTGGCATGCACGACAGTTATTTTTCCCCATATATGTGTATAGAAGGCTGTAATGGCATGTGGTTATTTCACACACATATATTCTGGATATAGTTTTCTAAGGACTACTATAGGTATGACGTGTATAGGCTGTGATGCCTTGAGGATCCTTACTCAGTGTATGGGCTATAATGGCTTAAGGTATAATACCTGATGCATGATACATGCTATAAAAGCTGAGGTGGATCCAAGAAAATACTTGGTTACTTTTGGTTGTGTGGTTGTGGTGGTGAGTTTCACAAGGTGCATGTTGTGGTGTTTCGCCTAGGTGTTTGTGGGAAAGCCTTTTTAGAGAGAGATTCTTAGGACATGTGACATTGAGGAAAAATGGAAAACCAGTGGGGGAGCAGTAATATGGTGCCTTTGATATTATTTACTATATTATATTCTCTTGTATGTGATACTTGGTGAGACTATCTATGGTGAGTTTGGAAACTTAACATATTTTTTTAGGTGATGAGTTAGTTTCAATTTTTGTTCAGTATACTTTAGCATGATTTCCTTAAACTTTCACGAGAGGCTTCAGGGAGGATCCTATTGAGTATACTATTATAATCACCCTATGTTATATAAACTATTTTTCAGGTCAGTTGGAGTAGGTTGGAGATCAGGCTGGTAACTACTAGCTTGGGGTTTTGCAGAAGCTATTTGGGATTTGTGGTCTCTACCATTTTACTTTATTTTAGTACTTTCAGTTTTCCCTTTCAGTTATAGTATTTTTTGTATGAAATTACATATGTGTACTTGGTTTTATTTTATATTTTAGTCTAAACACGAGTTGGTTGGCGTCTATCTTATCTCTCTCTCTTTCGCATGTGTTCTCTTAGAGGTTAATGCCTCCCATATGTGTGTTTTCTATACCCTCAGTGCTAGTCACCAACCCGGGGCCTACTGGAGGTGGGACTTGAGGGTCATTATCTATCTTATCACATTTACGGCCAAACAAGAGTACACTTTGTGGAAAATGGGGTCATGATAGAGTGGTATCATAGGTATGGTTGATGGATAGGATGGAGTTTGAAGTTAGGCATAAGTGAGGTTGCATGGATTGGTAGGGAAACAATGTCAGCTATGTTTATCAAGTGATGTAAACATGGGAGACCGGTTGATACATGGGTATTTATGGGTTCCTATGATCTGATGTACAAACCTTTAAGTTTACAATGGCTAATAAATGAAGTGTTGCTGGTTTTAGGGTAGATACCTAGAAAAGGATCATGCACCATTCTTCTTTGCACTTGTGTTTGAAATGGGTAGACCTTAGGATAGGTTAACCTAAAATGAATAAAATAAAACAACTAATTAATGTTAAAGTCTTCTATATTCGAGGTTTAGGAGATATAATTATTTTTTATTTTGTAATTATAGCTCTAGGTCAACATTCTCTTCAGGTTTGTACAGAAGATGTTCAGCAGGTTGCACCAGTAGATTGCCGCAGGGTAGAGGTTGATGATGAAGAAACTTAGAGGAGAAAACTATAAGAGTTTTAGTATCAAAGTCTACAGAATTATGAGGGATATGTTTTATATTTAGTCATAGAAGACTATTTGGAGGAAGTTGAGATAGATTTTAGTACGATCCATGCTTGGAAGGTGCACTGGGTGTCGTTGGTTGTGACGATGCTGCGTGGGTCAGTGAGGTAGTGGTGGTTCTTATTCCTTGGGGATTGAGAGCAGTCAACAATATCTTGGGAGGATTTTTGAGATCAATTTAGAGTCGAGTTTATTTATTTTACCATGAAGGCAACCAATCACTAGGAGCTTCTTACCCTCCCATAGGGGAGCTCCAGTGTGTGAGATTTTAGAATCCATTTCAGAAATCTTTTGCGATGTGATTTGGACGTATTTACAATTGAGGAGGCTAGGGTGAGGCATTTTTATGAGGCTTTGCATCCAGATATCTAGTACATGGTCACCCCATTAATGCTGAAGACATATGTTAAGGTGTTGGCGAGGGAATAGGTTATTGAGAGGATGTTAACAAGAATTAGATCATTATGATAGGGGACTCATCAGGATTCCTCACGAAGCAGAGCTATGGTCCTAGGTTCCTGGTTTTTAGGGAAGAAGAGTTTCTGTTTGACTAGGGGTAGGTCTCATCCCTCAATGTATCATTTCTATGAGGGAAGTAACTATCAGTTCTATACTAAGGAATCAGATGCTTACTTTTATTATGGAGGCTGAGGTTATCAGAATAGAGAGTGATCGATCTTTCTAAGGATTCAATGTGCGTCAGGTGTTCTGCTTCAGGTTCCTCTATTGAGGCAGTTCCATATAAGGCAACAACAGTAGGTTGCACCAGTTTTGGATCAGTAGAGAGCAGATGGGGCAGGCAGAGGACAACCCTGGGATGCTCCTTTTCCTTAGAGAGCAGAGCACGTCCATGGAGGTGGTCTCCATCAGGGTCAAGGAGGCTGTGGAGTAGGTCATAGTCATCTTAATGCATTAGTGTTTCCAACTCTAGGTGATCCAGACGTCATTAGAGGAACCCTTTTCTTTTTTTCTACTTGAGTTCATGCCTTATTTGATTTAAGAGAGACTAACTCCTTTATATCACCTTCCACTGTCTATGCTTTGGGACTTGAGGTAGAGAGGCTTCTAGTGCCCTTGGTGTTGACTACACTAGTTGGAGGTCGAACTGACTTGTTTGATGTATGTAGAGACTATGATATAGTGTTGGGGAAACACTGCTCTTGGGTAGATTTCCCATGTTTATGAATACAAACATATGATTTCATCCTTATAATGGATTAGTTGTATTCAGTGTAGGCTATCATGGATTGCTTCTAGAGGTAGGTGGTGTTATTCAATGATGATGGAGATCCAACAGTGTTTTTTGGAGAGTGATACCATCATATGGGTCAGAGGCGTGTTTCGTCTTTGTCATCCTTGATGGCTGAGCTGATGATGAGTTCATCATAGGTTCAATAGTTGGCATTTCCCAGGGTCGTGTAAGAGTACCATGATGTCTTTCTAGTATAGGTTGTAGATTTACCCCCTCAACGAGAGACCGAATTCAGGATCAAGCTACAACTAGATGTGTATCCTATATCAATGTCTCTATATAGGATGAAACCTTTTGAGTTAGGAGATATGTGTATACAGATAGATGGTCTATTGCAGTGTGGTTTTGTTTAGTCAAGTGTGTCACTATGGGGTGCACTAGTTTTTTTCATGAAGAAGGCTCATGGTAGTTTGTAGTTGTGTGTCGATTATCATCGCTTGAACCAAGTGACAGTAAAGAACCTCTATTCTATTATGTGTATTGATGATTTATTTGATCAACTAAAGGGTGAAATTTGGTTCTCAAAGATCGATTTGCGGTCAGGATATCATCAGAAGCGTGTGAAGGATGAGGATATCCCGAAGACTACTTTCCATTTTCTTCACAGGCATTATGAGTTCATTGTGATGCTGTTCAGTGTAATGAATGCTCCAGATATGTTCATGGGGTTGATGAACGCTGTGTTCTATGAGTTCCTAGATAAGTTCATGGTGGTTTTCATCAATGACATCCTTGTGTACTCTGTGTCCTAGGAGGATCTTGCATAGCATCTGCGTGCCATTTTGGATGTTCTTTATTGATATCAACTGTTTAGAAAGTTGTCAAAGTGTGAGTTTTGGGATCGAGAAGTCCATTTCATAGGGCATGTTGTATCCCAGTAGAGAGTAGAGATGAATTCATTGAAGATAGAAGTAGTTCTTTCTTGGGTAGTCCCCATGATAGTGGCAGAGGTGTGATGTTTCCTTGGTCTTATAGGATATTATAGGAGGTTCATATCTAATTTCTATCAGGTTGTGACTTCTTTGACAACATTGAGTAGAAAGGATCAGGTGTTCGTATAGACTGATCAGTGTCAGAAAGCTTTTGATTATCTAAATAAGAATTTGGTCAGTGCTCTGGTTCTTTGTCTTCTATCAGAAGGAGTTTAGTTTGAGGTTTTTTGTGATGCTTCACGTATGGGGTTAGGTTGTTTTCTGATGTAGTAGAGATCAGTCATTTCTTATGGGTCTCAGTAGTTGTGTCCCCACGAACGTAACTACACCACCCACGATCTTGAGTTGGTGGAAGTGGTATTTTCCATGAAGTTGTGGATACATTAACTAATCAGTGAGAGTTTTGTGGTTTTCACCGATCATAAGAGCCTAAGGTATGTTTTATCCCAGCATGACTTGAACTTGTGACAACATTGGTGGATAGAGTTCTTATAGGATTACAACTTCGAAATTTCATATACACCTAGAAAGGAGAAGGTGTTGCGCGGGTGTGTTATCCGATTGGTTCATGTCTTGTGGTGGCACAGTAGCGTGGAGGAGAGTACCTAAGAATATGAGTCACATATACACACTTAGTACCCCAATCTATTTTATGTTTATCTATTCTTGTAATGTTGTTAATTTAGTGGTTTTAAACCTTTTCTTCTATGAGATGGATTTATTTTGTTACATATTGTGGCTTGATCTCTTTTGTGTGGTATCTCCCCTAGAAGAGCATTTAGTAGCTGGTTATGGTTTCTGTGTAATTTTGCATTGTTCCTTTGAGGAAGAAATTGAGCTCCTTTGGTGGAAAGAGCCTTGAGAGGTGTCTCAAATGGTGGTTGTTCAGACCCTTTTTCTATTTTCTCTCTGGGTTGGTTTTGGATTAACAAGGATGATAATGTTTTGAGAGGTATCTAATGTAATGGAATGGACCTCTCTGGTCAATTACTTTACTAAAATATGGTGTTTGAGGTATTATGGGAGGCCAATGTGACTTATTCCCAACACTTTTCAAAATTTATAGTTATATGAGTAGTGTTTCCAGCTGTTGGTAGGTCATCTATTAGTAGGTGCTACAGTGTTTCTAACTATCGGTAGGTCATATATCGGTAGGTGCTAAAGTGTTTATAGCTATCCTTAGGTCATCTATCGGTAGGTTCTACAGTGTTTCTAGCTATCAGTAGGTCATCTATCAATAGATTCTACAATGTTTTCAGCCATCGGTAGGTGTACAGTGTTTCCATCTTCCTACAGTTTCACCAGTTTGATGTTATCTTTTGACATAAAACACATTCAAATCCTTGTTTAAATGGATTTAAGGTCGATTCAAATATCATAACTCCTATCTTAATATTCCTAAGTCTTCAGGTGCCTTTACTCATTCAAAATGAAAAATCTTGACAAGATCCACCTTTAATGGAAAATTTAAACCGTATCTAAACTGCTGCTCAATTTAGAATTTCAAAAGGGTGAGATATCTTACTCCCTTTTTCTTCCAACTTGATATCCCTAGTACAAGACGTTTGAAAATTTCTTCCCATAGGAGTCATGTGATCGAACTGCAATCCTTGGATCATTTCCCCTTGGAGTTTTTCCTACTGCATGTGCACCCCCTATTTTGGTGCAACCTGGAAGTGTCGATCCGTCTTCGATATAAGGTATGTTATACCTCTCTTCTTCTAGGTTCCTCGATCCATTTCATCCCATTTCTACTAGCCATGTGATGACATTTGATCTCCATATTTCTAATGGATATTTCTCAGTTGTTGGTTGGTGTAGTTGTGTTGCGGTGTCCTCGAGTGGATGCATCCGTTGTGGGAGAGGTGATTGTAATTCACTGTGTTGGCATGTTCTCATTCAAAGAATGTCAAAAAACTTTTGAGGTATTTTTTTACATGAAATTTTAGAGTTAGCATGGTTTAGACCCTAGATCACAATGGAATTTACATAATAATATTGAACCAGATTAAAGAACCGATATCAATTTCTTAGCGATGTTATTGCCTCTTGATTTGCTAGATAGTGTAATATACATGATTTGACTATTTAATATGCCGTTCTTGATGAAAATTGGTAAGGAACATAAATCCAGGATTAATTTTAAATTAATTATCTAAAGATAAAGAGTCATGGTTAATGAATTCGATTGTTGTTGTGATTTGATGATAATCAAATGGATACAGTTTTGCATGTTTAATTGAATCAGTTAATTCAAGATGGAATAAATAATCTATTTCATGTTAAAATATAATTACTTATAGGGTTTTGATTTATGCTCTTTCTTGTAAAGGCCAAGCGCTTTATGATTTGGAGCTATGAGTGCTCATTATGTGTGAAGGCTGAATGCCTTGTTTAGGTCCAAAATCCCAGTTGCTATGTTGTTTGTTTCCCACTGCTTGTGATGTAATGTGAGCCTGGAATGACTAATCTTGGAGGGTTGTTGTGGTATGTGGGGGAAGGGAGACCCAATGGTGGTGGTGGTAACAGTTTCCACCTGGAGTGGTGAGATGCATCGGGTTATGCATGTGGGTGTCAGAGAGGACACGGAGGATGATGGAATGTGTTGAAGCTGGGATTACCTGTTGATATGAAAGTTGAATGTTTGTTGAATCTATTTATTTTTTATCTACTTTACTTTCCCCACTACTTGAGGAAGATTTTCTTGCTTACCATCCTTCGAAAATAGGTGAATACACATAGGGTATTCCATGTGCTTTCTATGTTTAGCTTATCGAGGATGGATAGGTCTATGCTCCTAATATAGGTGGAAGTGACTCTACAGGCATTTCATCTACTCACTGTGTTGATCCCCTTGTGTTTGGTATCTTAGAATGATTTCTTAGAATACCTATGTAAAGACCCGGAAGTTTCAAGGAATTTTTTTTCTTAATTTATTTGGAATTTTAGGAGTACGCAGTTTCTGATGGTGCCTGATTCCAAGGCCCGGTGTGCCCGAAATCAATTTCCGAAGTTAGGCTCGGGTACGTTCAGTGAACAAACGAGCGGGTTTTTCTAACTTTTAATTCGGTGCTCGGAATCAAAATCTGAGGGCACCGATGAAATCGCAGGGCCGGTAATTTCTTAGGGGGACCTTTACCGTGATCGCGTTTGCACGAGAGGGGAAGATAATTTTTGAGGATTAAGTGTAAAGTGAAATATAATTGTGTTACAATTTTATTTCACTTCTAAGTGTTTTAATCCCATGTGTGGGAGTTGGGGTGGGACCCACTTGATCCTAAACTCCTATTGATAGGATATTAGTGAGGTGGGTACCACACGAGCCCCCACCTTTCAATTCTCTAACTCCCCATTAATCACCCTCTCAATTTTAATTTCGTAACTCACCCGCTCCCCCGTTTTAATGTCAAGTCAACTCAAGCAGTTTTTCATTCACATTAAATACATGCCAATAAAACACCTAATTAATTGGGAATCACACGTTAATTAATTTGGTGAATTCATTTTGAATTTTAAATTAAAGTTGACACGTATGTGTGTGAATAAAATAAGACAAGTTCTTATTTTATTATGGTGAATTCGTTGTGCAGAATCAAGGAGAGATCTCTCGCGGTTTTGAAGAACTTCATCTTCTTCGCGAAGAACGCCAAGGCTCCGACGAAGAACACCGAATCGGCAATTACGGTTCTTTATCTACTTCTTCCTCCACGACAAGGGAGAAGTCGCGGACCACAATGATCATCGCCAACAACAATGTACCTTCCTTCTTCATCTCCGAAACAAGTGAGGAGACGTCGTTTCCTCCTCAGACGCACCCCGACGTCCACAAAATCTACGTCCGACCCCCGCGACGCCGTTCTCCGTGATGCCCGACGTGTGACGTCAAATATCCAAGTAGGGTATTAATTTGTGAATATTAATAAACCCATGTTATTTTCCTTCTAAATCAAAGAGCGCGGATCAACACAATGTTGAGTTGATTGGCGAAAGAATATGTTTGCGGGAAAAAACGAAGGGGTTTGATTTTTGGTCATGAATATTCTTTTCCGTCCAACGTCAAATTCTTTAGCCACTTGATATCGAATTAATGGGAGAGGGTCATACCGCACGAACATGGCTGACCCTCCTCCCCCTTTGTTGATGTACTCGTTGCGGCTCGAACGAAGGCAGCGCGGTGCAATGGCACCGCGCGAGAACGAGGAGGAATGCAGTGAAGGAGCATGGCGCCGTCGTGCCGCGCCGTTGCGGCCAAAAGAAGCTGCGGCCGGAGTCAGGTCGTGGCGGAGGGGCGCGACGCCGTCACGCCGCGCCAGAGAACCACGAAGAGGCCGCGACCGGAGCGGGGGCGCGGCGGAGGGGCGCATCGCCGTCGCGCCGTGCCAGTCGGACAAGGCCGCAGTGGTGCAGGGAGGGGCGGCCGGAACTGCCGACCTCCGGTGCATGGAAGGCGGGACCCAAGGGGGGTCCCGTGGTGGCACACAGGCCGGCCACCATGGTCGGCCGTTCGGTAAAATCCGGGGGTCGTAACCCCCGACCAAGTCACCTAGGGCGGACCCCACAGGGGTCCGCCGTTTTACAATCAAGGGGGTTGCGCCCACTTTCCCATCCTCTCAGCCCGCGGGTGGCCGCACCGCATGGACCAGCCGCGCCGGACCGGGCTGCACGTGCGGGGCCGGGCCACCCGCGCGGGGTCGGGCGGCCTGCGCTGGGCCGGACCCCCGCGCCGGGCCACGTCGCGCCGGCTGAGCCGAGCCATGCCAGCCGGGCCGGGCCGCGCCCTAATGGGCCAGACCCAGACCCGGGTCGGGTCGACCCGGTTCGGGCCGACCCGGGGGATTCTGGGCCGGGTCGGTCCGGGCCCAAACCCCCCTAAAATCGGACAGGTTCATTCAAATGCCCATAACTTGGGATACAGACATCTGATCGACACACCGTCAGTTGCAATGCGATCCTTGGATCAAAATGGTCGTTTTGGTATATTTCACTCAGGGTTTCGGAGAACTTTGGGTATGTCCGGGTTGGTTCGAACACGAAACCAACCAGGCCCTCGGAGCGGAAACACTTATAACTTGAGCTCCGGACGTCCGATTGACGTGCCGTCGACTTTGTTGGTTTCCTATTAGTGAGACTGACCTTTTGGATTACTTCGCTCGAGGTTGGGACGCAGTTGGAGTACTTTCGGGTTGGTTCTGACTTAAAAACCAACCAGGCCCCTGGAACGAAAAATCCAATAACTCTCAGATCGGGCATCCGATTGACGCGCCGTCTGTCGCGTTGAGTTCCTATTGTCGAGACAGAACTTTGTGATACATCAAATCAGGTCTACGTGACAGTTTATGTATCAACCCCCTTGTCTCATGGAGCGGATCCTCCCGGAATGAGCGTGCTGTGTGCGAGAACCCTAGAGATGACTGAGACTTGACGACTGCTGATCGATCGACTCAGAGTGATTCAGATAGCCCAGTGGGGAGCGCTTGGTTGTAGCGGAAGACCCATGACGGAGGAGCGCTTGGTTGTAGAGGCAGACCTGCGGTACTCAACAGAAGGAGTATCTCTATAGGCTATGAGGGGGAGCGCTTGGTTGTAGCGGCAGACCCATGGTGGGAAGCGCTTGGTTGTAGCAGCATGCCCACAGTACTCAACAAGTGGAGTACTACAACAGTCCAAGGTTAGTGGGAAGCGCTTGGTTGTAGCGGTAATCCCACTGTACTCGACATAGGAGGAGTTCTCTAGCAGATATGGTTTCAACATCATGATTGAAATCCTGGTTTGAGCTGAGTCTTGATTTTCAATCATTATCTTCTATGTGATTGACTTGATATCCTATGTGGATTGGATCATGCTTTCCTGTGTGGATTAAGTTATACTTTCCTGTGTGGACTGGGTTGTACTTGAGCTCGTGAGTTGGAGCTGAACTGGATTAGATGACTTAGGTATATGTATGGGCATATACCTAAGTAGCGTTGGATGATACTTCATGATTGTATCTTTTCTTTGTGGTTTATCCTTTGTGAATTCAAGGAGACCTTTGGGGGTCTCGGGGTCCCTACTAAGTATCGTATACTCACCCCTACATGGGCTTCGCCCGCACTACGTTGTGTTGGTTGCAGACAATGGACATCACTGATCGTGGTTGAGGCTTGTAGATCTAGACGATACCCAGAGGTGGACGTGACGACGAGACGGTACCCGGAGGTGGACTTCACGACGAGATGGTACCCAGAGGTGGAATTGACGACAAGAGGGTACCCGAAGGTGAACTTCATGACGAGACGGTACCCGGAGGTAACATACAGACGTGGAGAGCTGAGGTGGCCATCTGTACCTACCCTTCAGGTAGGGACTCCAGAGGATGATCCAGGAGAAGCCTGACACCTTCCTCCTATTTTGTCCTTTTCTTGTACTTTACTATTGGGCTTTTATTTCCGGCCCCCTTTGTACTTTCATCACACTTGTTATATTACTTTACTTAGTGTTTGCTTCCGATTGTACTCTGTTTGTGTGTGTGTTTACATTTCATAAAGGAAATGCCTTCCCAGTTATAGGGATTTACGCCTCTAGTGATAGTCGCCAGCCCCTGTCCTATGGAAGGCGGGCTTGGGGTAGTTACGACATGGCCCCCAGGGGACGGGTCATGATAAATTGGTTTTAGAGGAGTCAGTTCTACCGCAAAACTTATAACTCTGATATTTTCTTGCTGTGAAGAAATAGTGTTAAGGGTACCAAGTGTGGTTTTCAGTTCAGGGAGTCCAGTGTTGGTGCGGGAGGCTGACGTATCCATACACCAGGACCCTGACAACTGATTTCCGACTTTGTGCATGAAAACACTGATTGCATATGTGTTTCCAAAAGTTTTTAAAAGTCAGATCAAACTAAGTTAGCTCACCAGGTATAAATCATTTGACCGTGTCACATTTTTTTCTTTCAGGATGCCTCCCCGCAGACTACCAGCTAGAGCCCTAAGAGTTGTACGTACTGACAACCCACCGAGCGACGAGGCCTCAGTACAGGGCCGTCTTCCAGTTGAGGCACCCGTGGAGGCACCGGCGGTACTACCACTCATTGGGCCACCGATGCCACCAGCCCCAGTAGCAGAGAGTGCACGTCACTTGAGCGCACTACACGAGTTCCAGCGCCAGAGGCCACCCAGGTTCAGGGGAGAGACGGACCCGCAGGAAGCTGAGGATTGGCTGGTGGCTGTTGTGAGAGTCTTCATGCTAGTAGGGACATCAGTAGACTTCATGGTGATCCTTACTGCCAGCCTCCTTCAGGAAATAGCAGGCAGATGGTGGAGCCTGATTCTCTAGATGCATGATGAGGCGACACTTCTGTGGGCAGACTTCAAGAGCCTGTTCCGGGTAGAGTTTGTACTATCCACCCTTCGAGCGGTGCGCATACAGGAGCTACTGCATCTACAGCAGGGTAGCATGATGGTGGCACAATACTCAGTGAGGTTCACAGACCTCTCGTGCTACTCCACATATATGGTACGGGACCCGTTCTTCAGGGCCCGAACCTTCGATCAGGGGCTCAGGTGAGAGATTAGATCTTTTTTTGTTTCTCACAGCATCCCGACGCAGATAGGGGTGTTGGAGCGAGACCTCTTAGTGGAGAGTTTCATTACTGAGCAGTCTCCAGCAGCAGGACCCACCACTAACCGGCATGCGACAGAGTCTTCTACAGCGGCCAGTAGACGGATGACGCAGAGGTCCAAGAGGACTAGAACTACAGGTGGTCGACCACATTACACAGGATCGTGTGTGCGAGGCACCCGGGGTGGGGAGAGACTTACCAGGAGCGGACAGTGTTACTCCTGCGGCGGGGTTGGTCACATGGCACGTGACTGTCCGACCCTCCATACAGATGACCAACAGATAAATGAAGGACCTCCCAGGCAGAGGCAGAGGTAGAGGTTTGATCGAGGTGGACCACAATGAACAGGAGACCGAGATAGGGAAGCTGGTCGTGCAGCTAGAGGTGGACGACGCTTCGAGGTGTTTCTACCACCACCACCACTAGGAGGTCCACCCCAACCACAGGGAATAGGTGTACATGGGAGATCTCAGCTTCAGGAAGCACAAGCTTATGACTACGGAGCTCTGGAAGCTGGCGGACAAGAGCGGGACTAGTTCGAGGCATGAGACCTTTGATCTTGGTGCTTCTAGTTTCCTTGTTGTCATTGTTGTGTGTCTTTGTAATTTGAGCTGCAGTAATAAAAGACACTTGTCCTTGTGACTTTTTTTCCTTCCTTTTTGTGTACTGAGTGGTCCCGGTTAAAACTGTTGACTTGACCCTCACTTTCGAGATTTCTACTGGAGGAGACCCAGTTACCTCACACTGATGCCGACAGTGTGACTTGACCCTTAGAGGCGAGAGTGACGGTTGTATCTCTTGGTAGTAACGTCGAGGCCTTACGACGTCGTCCATGGCATGAATGCATCACTCATGTCCGAATTGACTGTATTAGACAAAGAACGTGGTTCATCCTAGGGATGAGACCAGATTTCTCTTATCGGAAAAGAAGAAATCTTAGCTGCTCTTGTATGACCAGAGAAGGTCCAGGTCATCCAGGAGCGGATGAGGATAGCTCAGAGTTGACAAAAGTCTTTTGCTGACAGGAGGCAGAGACCACCAGAGTTCGAGGATGGCGACCATGTTTTCCTACGGGTCTCACCTTGACATGGATTACAGAGATTTGGCCGAGGCGACAAGTTATCTCCGTGCTTCATCAGACACTTACAGGTCCTCAACAGGGTAGGCGAGGTGGTTTAACGCTTGACCCATCCACCTCAGTTGTACCAGGTGCACGACGACTTCCACGTATCTCAGCTGAGGAGATACGAGCACGACCCTTCACATATCATTGACCATGGGGAGCTGGACTTTGGCGATGGGGTGACTTTTGCGGAGTTCCAGTAGAGGTTGAGGATCGATAGGAGCGGATCCTACGAGGACGGTCGATTTCTCTTGTGCACTTTCGTTGGCAGCACGGGAACCTCTAGGAGAGCACATGGGAGCGGAAGACTCAGATGCATGCTCAGTACCACTTTTGTATCCCTAGTTTGCATTAAATATTTACGGGGACGTAAAGCTCTGAAGTGGGAGTAATGTAAATACCCATAAATTTCAAGGAATTTTTTTTCTTAATTTCTTTGGAATTTTACGAGTACGCAGTTTCTGATGGCGCTTGATTCCGAGGCCCGGTGTGCCCGGAATCAATTTCCGAAGTTAGGCTCGGGTATGTTCAGTGAAGGAACGAGTGGGTTTTTCTAACTCTTAATCCGGTGCTCGGAATCAAAATCCGAGGGCACCGATAAAATCGTAGGGCCGGTAATTTCTTAGGGGGACCTTTACCGTGATCGTGTTTTCACGAGAGGGGAAGATAATTTTTGAGGATTAAGTGTAAAGTGAAATATAATTGTGTTACAATTTTATTTCACTTCTAAGTGTTCTAATCCCATGTGTGGGAGTTGGGATGGGACCCACTTCATCCTAAACTCCTATTGATAGGATATTAGTGAGGTGGGGCCCACACGAGCCCCCACATTTAAATTCTCTAACTCCCCATTAATCACCCTCTCATTTTTAATTTCGTAACTCACCCGCTCCCCCGTTTTAATGTCAAGTCAACTCAAGCAGTTTTTCTTCCACATTAAATACATGCCAATAAAACGCCGAATTAATTGGGCAACGCGCGTTAATTAATTTGGTGAATTCATTTTGAATTTCAAATTAAAGTTGACACGTATGTGTGTGAATAAAATAACACAAGCTCTTATTTTATTGTGGTGGATTCGTTGTGCGGAATCAAGGAGAGAACTCTCATGGTTTTGAAGAACTTCATCTTCTTTGCGAAGAACGCCAAGGCTCCAACAAAGAACACCGACTCGAAAATTACGGTTCTTCATCCACTTCTTCCTCCACGACAAGGGAGAAGTCGCCGACCGTGGTGATCATTTCCAACGACAACGTACCTTCCTTCTTCATCTTCGAAACAAGTGAGGAGACATCATTTCCTCTTCGGACGCACCCCGACATCCACAGAATCTACGTCCGAACCCCGCGACGCCGTTCTCCGTGACGCCCAATGTGCGACGTCAAATATCCAAGTAGGGGATTAATTTGTGAATATTAGTAAACCCATGTTATTTTCCTTGTATATCAAAGAGCGCAGATCAACACAATATTGAGTTTATTGGCGAAAGAATATGTTTGTGGGGAAAAACATAGGGGTTTGATTTTTGTTCGTTAATATTCTTTTCCGTCCAACGTCAAATTCTTTAGCCACTTAATATTGAATTAACAGGAGGGGGTCAGACCGCACGAACACGACCGACCCTCCTCCACCTTTGTTGATGTACTCGTTGCGGCTCGAACAAAGGCGGCGCGGTGCAACGGAACCGCGTGGGAATGAGGAGGAACGCGACGCCGTGGCGCCGCGCCATTGAGGCCAAAAGAAGCCGCGACCGGAGTCCGGCTGCGACGGAGGGGCGCGGCGCCGTCGCGTCGTGCTGGTCGGACAAGGCCGCGGCGGTGCAGGGAGGGGTGGCCGGAACCGCCGGCCGCCGGCGCATGGAAGGCGGGACCCGAGGGGGGTCCCATGGCGGCAAATAGGCCGGCCACCACGGTCGGTCGTTCGGTAAAATCCGGGGGTCGTAACCCCCGACCAGGTCACCTAGGGCGGACCCCACAAGGGTTCGCCATTTGTCAATCAAGGGAGTTGCGCCCACTTTCCCATCCGCTCAGCCCGCGGGCGACCGCACCGCATGGATCGGCCGCGCGGGGCCGGGCCGCCGGTGCCGGGCTGGACCCCCGCGCCGGGCCGGACCCCCGCGCCGGGCCGGACCCCCGCGCCGGGCCGGGCCGTGCCGGCTGAGCCGGGCCATGCCAGCCGGACCGGGCCGCGCCCTAATGGGCCGGACCCGGACCCGGGTTGGGTCGACCCGGTTCGGGCTGACCCAGGGGATTCTAGGCTGGGTCGGTCAGGGCCCAAACCCCCCTAAAATCGGACAGGTTCGTTCAAATGCCCATAACTTGGGCTACGAACCTCTGATCAATGAACTGTTCGTTGCGATGCGATCCTTGGATCAAGACGGTAATTTTGTTATATTACACTCAGGGTTTAGGAGAACTTTGGGTATGTCCAGGTTGGTTCGAACACGAAACCAACCGGGCCCTCGAAGCAGAAACAGTTATAACTTGAGCTCCGAACATCCGATTGACGTACCGTCGACTTTGTTGGTTTCATCTTAGTGAGAAGGACCTTTTGGCTTACTCCACTCGAGGTTGGGACGCAGTTGGAGTACGATCGGGTTGGTTTTGACTTAAAAACCAACCAGACCCCTAGAACGAAAAAGCCAATAACTCTCAGACCGGGCATCCGATTGACACGCCGTCTGTCGCGTTGAGTTCCTATTGTCGAGACGAAACTTTGCGATACATAAACTCAAGTCTATGTGACAGTTGACGTATCGACCCCCTTGGCTCGTGGAGCAGATCCTCCCGGAACGAGCGTGCTGTGTGCGGGAACCCTAGAGATGGCTAAGACTTGACGACTGCTGATCGATCGACTCATAGTGATTCGGATAGCCCAGTGGGGAGCGCTTGGTTGTAGAGGAAGAACCACGGAATAGGAGATCTTGTTTGTAGCGGCAGACCCACGATACTCAATAGAAGGAGTACCTCTGTAGGCTATGAGGGGGAGCGCTTGGTTGTAGCGGCATACCCATGGTGGGAAGCGCTTGGTTGTAGCAGCAGACCCACAATACTCGACAGGTGGAGTACTACATCAGTCCAAGGTTAGTGGGAAGCACTTGGTTGTAGCGGAAAGCCCACTGTACTCGACAGAGGAGGAGTTCTCCAGCAGTTGTGGTTTCGACATCATGATTGAAATCCTGGTTTGAGCTGAGTCTTGATTTTCAATCATTATCTTCGATGTGATTGACTTGATATCCTGTGTGGATTGGATCATGCTTTCCTATGTGGATTAAGTTATACTTTCCTGTGTGGACTGGGTTGTACTTGAGCTCGTGAGTTGGAGCTGAACTGGATTTGATGACTTAGGTATATGTATGGGCATATACCTAAGTAGTGTTGGACGATACTTCATGATTGTATCTTTTCTTTGTGGTTTATCCTTTGTGGATTCAGGGAGACCTTCAGGGGTCTCGGGGTCCCTACTGAGTATCGTATACTCACCGGGCTTTGCCCGCACTATGTTGTGTTGGTTGCAGACGACGGACATCACTGATCGTGGTTGAGGCTTGTAGAGCTAGATGGTACCCGGAGGTGGATGTGACGACGAGACAGTACCCGGAGGTGGACTTCACGACGAGACGGTACCCGGAGGTGGACTTGACGATGAGAGGGTACCCGGAGGTGGACTTCACGACAAGACGGTACCCGGAGGTGACAGATGGACGTGGAGAGCTGAGGTGGCCATCTGTACCTACCCTTCAGGTAGGGACTCCAAAGGATGATCCAGGAGCAGCCTGACACCTTCCTGCTATTTTTTCCTTTTCTTGTACTTTACTGTTGTACTTGTATTTCCGGCCCCCTTTGTACTTTAATCACACTTGTTATATTACTTTACTTAGTGTTTGCTTCTGATTGTACTCTGGTTATGTGTGTGTTTACGTTTCATAAAGGAAATGCCTTCCCAGTTATAGGGATTTACGCCTCTGGTGCTAGTTGCCATCCCCTGGCCTATGAAAGGCGGGCTTGAGGTAGTTACGACACGGGCCCCGGGGGACGGGTCGTGACAACCTAGAAATATGAAAAATGGTAATGTTGTTAAATAAATGAATAAATGATGTTTAACCCATGGGGTTGGATCTTGTTGGGATGTAATGCTGAGGTTGTGACTTTGAGAAGTTGTGGACTCAGTTTGGTTATGCCTAGAGGGCGTGAAACTTTGTCATGATATTAATGAGATGTAATGTGGAAATGATAATGGTTAATTAATGTTAAAGAATTAATTAGAATAAAGTGAAATTGATGAAAAGGGATAAATAAACTCAATATAGCACTTTAAATGGTTGTGTACTAACATGATATCTAGTCTTATCAGTGGCAGTCGAGAGTCTGAGAGACATTAGTTATTTTTGAGTCTAAGACTAGGTTTTTCCCATAGTGTGGTTGTTATATATATTATATTTTGTACTTTTTTGAGTTTTTATATGCTACTCCACCCTGTCGATTAGGGAAACTAACACCCTAAGGATTCTGAGCCCTGGGGGTATTTTTCCCAATATTCCAGTGGGGGGATTGATGGTTGATTACCCACTTTGGCCCTTCTCTCTTCTCTTGGTAGTTACTTGTGTTGGTATGCATGCCAGTTAGTTTTCCCCATATATGTGTATAGAGGGATGTAATGGCTTGTGATTATTTCACACACATATATTATGGATATAGTTTCCTACGGAATACTATAGGTATGATATGTATAGGCTGTGATGGCTCGAGGATCCTTACTCGGTGTATGGGATGTAATGTCTTGAGGTATAATACCCGATGTATGATACATACTATGCGAGATGTGGTGGATCCCAGAAACTACATGGTTACTTTTGGTTGTGTGGTTTTAGTGGTGAGTTACACGAGGTGCATGTTTTGGTGCTTCACCCAAATGTCTGTGGGTAATACTTTTTAGAGAGAGATGCTCAGGACATGCAATGTTAGGGAAAATTGGAAAATCAGTGGGGAAGTGGTAGTGGGGTACCCTTTATATTATTTATTATATCATATTATATTCTATGTGATACTTAGTGAGAGTATCCATGGTGATCCTAGGAACTTAGCATACCTATTTAGCTGATGAGTTAGTTTCACTTGTTGTTCACTGTGCTTTAGCATGCTTTCCTTACTATTACATGAAAGGCTCCGGGGAGGATCCTACTGAGTATACTATTATACTAACCATACATTATATAAACTATTTTCAGATTAGTTGGATAAATTTGGAGATCAGGATGGTAACTACTAGCTTGGGGTTTTGCAAGAGCTGTTTGGGCTTCATGGTAGCTACTGTTTTACTTTATTTTGGTAGTTGTAGTTTTCCCATTTAGTTGTAGTAATTCTTGCAAGACATTACATATGTACACTTGGGTTTCTTTTATATTTTAGTCTAAACATGAGTTGGTTGGTTTCTATCTTATCTCTATCTTTCACATGTGTTCTCTTAGAGGGTAATGCCTCCCATATGTGTGTTTTCTATACCGTCGGTTCTATTCGCCATCTCGGGGCCTACTCGAGGTGGGACTCGAGAGTCATTATATCTCTTCTCACATTTCCAACCTAGGAGGGGTAAAATTTGTGGGGAGGGGGTCATGAAATATATAGTATACTTATCTAATAAATTCTTTTAATACCATAATTTATCCAAAACATATTACTTTTAATCTTTTTAAAATTATTTACTTATTTTTTCTACTTCTTGCTCAAGCATTGCGTTGGCACCAAGTAAGCGTTCAAGGTAATTATACCATAAAAAAAATTAAAAATAAATCACTATAGTAAACATAATTTATTAATATTTAAAATAACCATTTATAACCATCCATAACTTCTTTTTATCCCTAAGAAATCATATCCTTAAAATAATATAAAGGTCATTATCAAAGGAAAATAATACCAAATTTCCATAATTTTGAATCTAGGATGATTCTGGTCAAAATAAACTCATAAAATGAAATAAATTCAAGTTTTGGATTAATTTTGACTCCTTATCCAATATTTTTTAATCCCCTTTAACATATTTTACCTTTTACTGCAGTGATAAAATTTTATTATGGTTACTATTCATTGTGAAAAAAAGAAACTAAATTTATAAAAAAATTTGACCATAATAATCCCAAATATGGAATAAATTTTCTAATATTAAATTTTCAAAAGTATTATAAATTAATTTTAATATAAGATCACAAAATACAATGAAAACCCATTTTTAGAAAAATACCCATTTTAAGCATAAAGATGATTTTATAAAAAAATAAATATGATGTTGTTTACCAAAGAATCAGTTGAATCATGTTTAATAAAATTATAATTTGTTACTTTAAAACCAAATCTAAAATATTATGTGACTTTTAAGTTAATTTATTTAATGAAAAGAAATAACTGTTTTGCAAAAATCGACATTTTCACTATTCATTCAAAACTAAATCTTTTTAGAAAAATACCAAAAAACCACTCTAAGATAATTTTGGCATGATAATTTAAAAAATTATTTTCATTTTTTAAGTTAAATTTCTAAAATTTGTAGAAATAAATTACAATATCCACACACAAAATGCAATAAAAACTATTTTTGAAGAAAATGTATTTTTTTGAAGAATAAAATGTATTTATCCTCATTTCTTACCTAATAAACACAATGAAATGAATTTTAATTATTATTTTTTGGATATATAATCCCCATTAATTTCATTAGAATAATTTATCAATAATGATTAATTTAATCTATTAAGATAAAAATATATTGCGCATATAAAAATAGTTTATAAAAAATATTTATTTTACGTTAAAAAGATTTTTTCTTCATTTGTAGAAAATTTATAATCAATTTATGATATATTTTTCATTTTATAAATGAAAAAATTTGTAAATATATTTCATAATACAACTATTTCTATTCATACACATTAAACCAATTATTAAGTTATAACAATCATATTTAAATAATAATATTTCTATAGTATATCATCGTTTGTTTAAGCTTAGTGTTTTGTGTACCACACACTATCTATCATAATATTATTTAAATGAAAAACATTATAAAATATTAGGGTGTTATGTTCTACCCCCTTCAATAAATTACATCCTCGCAATTTTATCTTGTGTATGATAGAATAAGTTTAAAACATTTCCAGAAAAAAATCTAAGGAGTTGAATAAAATATACACAAGTAAAAAGAATTATATTTTAATACACATAGATAACATTTACTTTGGAAAATAACTTCAATTTCTATGTTAAGACTATGAAACATAACATTTCCAAAATATTTCTTAAACTAGGAATTTAACATTGTGGGAATCATACTTGTAAAATATTTTCTAAAAGAATACCTTAATAGTTGAGTGATGAAACTTGATAAATTAATCTTCCTCTTACTTGAGTTGAGGAATTATTTTACCATCGATATAGGGAATATGATAAAATATACTTACTTTATTTCTTTACATTTCATAATCACAATTTCATCCTTTGGTTGTGCTTTGAGAAGTTTCCACTTCTATCTCATCTCTCACTCCATGAAATGGATATTTAAACTGAATTTGTAATTCCCAAAGCACTAAAATAAAATTTTAATATATCATAATATCCACAAAAGGATAACAAGTTATTCCTCCTATATTTAGATATTAACCAAAACCAAAATGGTTAGCATAAGTAAAGATAATATCCAATATGAACAAATAATACATTGATCTCTAATGTAGAGACCCAAGATTGACGTACATGGACATTACATTACTTTTCAGAAATAATTAATATATAACAAGAACCAACACTCAAGGACCGTAATAGTTTAGTGTCTTTGGAAACTTGAAACATAATCTTCTAATCATGGTGAAAGATCTTAAACATCTCCCATAAAGATCTTCCCCTTTTATTTTCTTACCTAAAACCTTTATTTATATACTGGAGAAAATAAAACATTAAAAGGGTGAGCTCAAATTCTCATTAAGGGTAAACATAGAGAACATAAAACAATCCATAAACATTTAAATGCAAAAACTTGTATATAAAATCTAAACATCAAAATCTTGAGCAAAGACATAAATCTTGGAAGTACGTAAGGAATATGTCATAAAGGAACATCAATCATGATAAAATAGCATGGGAATAAAACATGTAATTGTGTAAAACCATTAAGAACATGATATTATTTCCATAGTAGCCAATACATTGCTGCCAAGACCGTCTTAGTGGACAAAGTCCCTTTCTAAATCGAGTTCACTCCTCATTCCAGTCCTGTAACACTGAACCATATTAACTTAATATTCCAACCATGTCTATCTCACGAGATATAAATCTTTACCCAATTAATTTGAGGGAGATATAGGTCCCACCCATCTCATATTTAAATCATTATTACTTGTGCCACAAAATAAACATAATTCATTCATCATAACCCAAAGAATAAAATGGGTTTCATAAACATCATCCCATCATAACGTAATCCATATAAAACAAATGGATATCATTTCATAATAAGAATAATAAAACCATGTAAATAATAGAGACATTATAATTGAAACAAAAAAATTCTAAATAATTTCATCTTAGATGGAAAATAGTTTTGATAAAACACTTGAAATGAATTCTTGAAGAAAATATCCTTTCTCCTTAAAAATCATTTTCTTTTCACAAAATGCCACAAAATTTTAAAAGAAAAGGATTTTATTGAAAATAACCATGAAAACTTGTAGAGTAAGCTTCTTGAAAATTAGGTTATTTTAAACCATAAAAATCAATTCATGCCGTATAAGTTAAAAAAACATTCTCCTCATACTTTTAACGGAAAAGTCAAAAAGTACCACGTATGGTAAACAAAAGAAAGATTACTTCCATAACACAAAGTAAAAGTAAAATAGGGGTAAACATGACTTTAAACATACATGGAAGACTATTAAACACTTTATTAAAAAATTTTTTATGGACATGGATGAAAAATATAACCCCAGTAAATACTTACATATAAGCAATCTCGGATAAAAATGAGATTGAAAAATTATCCCTTACCTTAGGCCCGATATGTTTCGTACGTATCCTAAACTCCTGTATAATGATTTAAATAATGTCATTGAATTATGATAGAATCATATTAATTGGTATTATATAATATATGGTTCACTTATGACTTTATATTACCCATTCTTTTGTAAATTCCATGTTAAAGCATCTTTTTGGGTAAAATCAGTTTATTTATTGTACGTGTTTGGACTTGTTGTTATTGATATTATTATTACTTATATCATGATTTAATTACTTCCAGAATGTAAATAATGATTTATATATCATATATATTCAGTATATATATATATATAATAGATAGATAAATGAAATGAAATACACCGTTCATGGAGACGGTAGGCCGTACGTACGCATGAACACTGTTTTCCTTTCCTTATTGACTTGAATGGAAGTAAGTAGATGAAACATATATATTCATAAATATAATAGCTTTATAATTTCATATATTTTATTATTATTCATTATATATACTTTATAATCATTCTTGAATGGTTAACATGGAGAATGAATCTCATCGCGTTGTGGAGACGATAATCCGTACGTACGCACGAGCGATGATATCGTTACCATAATTATTGAATTGAATTGGAGTGGATGATATAATATCTTAGAATCAATATGATGTTATAATAAATATATATAGTTATTCTTTACACCATTATACCCATCCAAGTAAGGTGGTGGTGGAAAAACTAATTACACCATGGCGTGGAGACGGTATTCCGTACGTACGCACACGCGGTGATTTCGTTTTTCGTAGGATGGATAGAAGGTGAAATGTGGTTGTTTCATATTTATAATAAAATATTATTATATTAGTGATATTTATGTTATTAATTTATAATTAAACAACTAAATAATAAGAATTCGAAGAAGAAAGAAAACATGAAAGAATCTATAGAAGAGATTACCTCTTCTTCGACGCACCTCTTTTAAGATTTCTCTTAAGGCACTAGAGTTGGTATTTTGAGGAGACTAGAAACTCTATAATGTTTATAGGGAAGTTTAGAAGGTAAATGTTTAGGGGTTGGTTGATCTTGAAAGCTCAAAATTGTGTAAAGAGAAGAGGGAGGAGGTTCCCTTTTATAAGGGAGGAGAGGGGCACCTTAGGAAAAACATAAAATATTATTTTATAAAAAAGTCATATTCAGTTTATAATAGCTCAAAATTGATTTATTTAGAATATAAAGTGGGTATGGTTCTAAATTATCTCAACCAATAGGTTTTAGAAAAGTTTAGGTTACTATTTTAACCATATCATTTAGATTTAACTCTAAGTTAAATAATTTAACTTTTACTGTGTCTTCTTGTTTTCTTACACTATATGGTTAATAAACTTACTATAACAAGACAAAAAAACCCCAAGTGGTTAATTATTAATATATATAACATTATATAAGTCATTTTTCCGAACCTTAGATTTTTATTAATAGAATAACAATTAATTATATAATATTTATTTTAAAAACTATTTCATGTCAATTTTGGAACTATTTGGTAATTGATTTTTGTGAAAATAATAACAACATGATTAGTTCGAAAAAAGTTAATTAAATAAATAATAACATGTCATATTAACCTAAAAAATTATTGTAATTTATAAAAAGTCTCAATTACATTTATTTGGGTATTTATAGCATCAATTATGTTAATATTTCATTAATAAGGTAATTACTGCATCATCATTGTGTCATAAATAAATTAAATGATTTAATGTTTAAAAATTATAAATAAAATACCATTATTTAGGAAATATTTTTATCTTTATAATTAATATTTATAGTCTAATTTATCTTATGTATAACCCTATATTAAAAATGTTTTAGTTATTAAACTTTGATTTTAACTCTTTTAACTCTTCTTTAAATAAAATAATAATAAGTGTCCTAATCTAATCCAAGTGGACCTAAAGGGTAATATTTTATTCCTAAGGTTTTTTTGGACGAATTAAACTTATCCAATAAAATTAAGACATGTGTTAGGGTAATAATAATATCATTTTTACCCTTAATTACCCTATTTACTTTTAACCGTGGTAAATAAAAGTCAAAATTTACTATTCACCAAAAATTATTTTTATCTTATTGAACCAAATTTTACACCTTGATATTAACCTTGTCTCTCGGATTTTTTAAATTCCACTCACAAAAGTGGTAAAATTAAGTTGTATGTAAATTTGCAAATTCTCCTAGGAGGTGGGTAAAAGATGGTGAAAAGTTCAATAAAATTTTTATATATCTAAAATTACTATAAAATGACTCTAATTAATTACATTGAACTTATATAGGTATTGTGTATCAATTTTGACCTAAAATAAATTTCAATAAAATAAATAATTATTTAAATAAAAATTCGGTTTTAAACTATAACTCAGTGTTTTTCACTATTCATCAAAAATTGAAAGTTTTCAGAAAAATACCAAAAATCACCCTAGGATAATTTCGATATTCCGAATCCAAAAATAAAATCCATTTTGAAAAATAAAATTTATAAAATTTCAAAAAGTGGGTATTACTATTCATAACGGCTAGTTTATATAATATTTTAATAACATATCGTTGTTTAGTGAAACTCGGTATTGCGTACAACACACGCTATCGTAGAAGGTCACGATTGCGTGTAAATCAAGCCAAGTCAGGGTTGCGTGTAGTGCATGATTCCTTTGTTGTTGTGTATAATATAATCCAACCATATTTCATTTATACATTGAATATATATATATATATATATATATATATATAAACACTCAATGTTGTGTAGAATAACTTCTATCAAACGAACTTAAAATTTTGTGTAACATGATCCAAGAATAGTGTTGTGTATACTGCAAGCTAATACGGTGTTCCGTATAGTGCAAGATAATCTTGGTGGAGCATACAACACAAGACATCAAATAAATTAAAAAGAATACTTCTCATAAAATCTCGGGGTGTTAGATTCTACCCCCTTAAAATGAATTTCACCCTCGAAATTCGTCGGGGTTATAAATCGTTTACTACTTGAAAGTTTCTTTCATAGAAACCCACATCATAAAAAGGAATACTAAAACTTAATTTTTAAAAACTAATGTATGAAACATAATGGTTACCCAAATTAAGTCATCACTAGGTTTCCACATAGGAGAACATAGGTGAAAATATGGATATGGAAGAGAAATATAACCATAAACTTCTGATGAAGAGTGGTAGAGGACATGGCTATGAAAAATCCAACAATCACAAAGCCATAAATTTGTGATGATCTAAGGTACCATCTGATTCATCAGATATGAGGGCACTAGGAAAACATTTTTGGTTTTCAAGGTCATTTCCCAAATGTTGAAGAATTTTTGAATTAAAAGAAATACTTACTTGATTTTGGTATAATCTTACCGTTGCTCATGCCTTGAACAATTTCCACTTCACCTCTTGAAGAAATGAAGTTGAATTTGTCTTTTTCAAAGTGTTATTAGATCATGCGATAGAATGATAGGTCATTCCATCTGTCTCAAATATAAGGTTAGAAAAAGTTATATACATAAGTCCATCTATGGTGAGATTAATCATATATGGTTCAAAAAACAGACTTATACTTTATCTATCATACCGCTTAATAAAATAAAAATAGTTTATACTAACCAGCGACTTCCTGTAGGCCAGAGGTAGGCGATAAAGGTCTGTCGCACTTCGGTTGTGGGTTCGATTCCCGCAACCTTGTCCGACGCGATGAGTTGTCACCCGTCCTGCAGGTTGTCATTTTTCTAAAATGACATTATTATAACATCCCATTAATAATATCGAAAAAATTTCTATACTAACTTATGTCCAACATAATCTATTCCAATATTTAGGATTATCTAAAATACTTTTATCCAAGATCATAGTATAAAGAAAAAATTTACTAGAAATGTCATCTACCGAGCATGTGAATACCATCATTTATCACCCATATATCATACGATATATCTTGTTGGTCACATTACAAACATGTGAATACCTTAATAATGTATTCTATTGAAAAATAAATACCCATTGAACCTTAGTGAAAACATGAATGCTGTCAAAAGTTAACTCTTTCCACATACCAAAATCCCAAAATTTCGATATACTCAAACCATGATATCACTTAGTCCTTATATCAGTCATGAGCTCATGAATACTATCATACATATTATTTTATCCTTATCCCTTCATTATGCGCATTTCATCTACTTTCCAAAAATATTTCAATCACTTTTCATGGTTACTGGTACCATAAAATTATCGAAAACCACAATGGACCAATACATAGATATTCCAATATACCATAAAAGTAACTCAACAACATTATTCTTTAATACCAATACATAAAAACTTCAATCCATCCTATTCAATGATTATCATGTAATAAGTCCTTCCTTGATTTATAAGTTACCTCTTAGTTCAGGGCATTGAGTTGGGTAATGCCCATGTTCTCCACAGATGATACATTGAACTCCATAACAGTCTGTCACTCTATGACCCTTCTCTCCACACAGATAACATCTTCCCCTCCATTTGATGTATTCATCAAGGTTCTTCTTACCTTCTTTAGAAATCTCAATCTTCATTTCTCTATAATCCTCACCATGAAAATATGCATACAAGTCCATCTTCCTCTTATTTTATGAATTAGGAATACCACTAAAGTTCACCTTGTTAATCATATATCGTGATGACTGATTCAGCATAATCACAAAATATTTCTTTCTAGGAATTACGCAATTTCGTTGCTTATAGTCACCAATTTTTCCATTGGATTCAATGTTTACCCAATTCCTTCTGGTTCCCTCCATTGACTAAAACCAAAAACCATGGTGTAAGAAACCGTTAAAATAACAAAGAACCACATAATCATAAAAAGTCACTTACGATATGTATAACTTATCACACATTCTTTAATCCATGACACCCTAGGTGCACCCTAGGTAATTCATGATCGTCAAAATAATTCTAGGACTGTAACCTATAGTTATACTAAATCTTAGGGACATCTCTAAACATACCTTAGAAATATCTCTAGGGATCTCACTAAAGTTCTCGCATCCTAGTTTCCAAAGGTTGACTAAACCTTTCCTCTGATACCAACTGTAAAGACCCAAGCTTGACGTACATGGACATTACATTACTTTTGCGGAATAATTAATACATAACAAGAACCAACACTCAAGGACCATAATAGTTTAGTGTCTTTTGAAACTCGGAACATAATCTTCTAATCATGGTGAAAGATCTTCAACATCTCCCATAAAGATATTCCACTTTTGTTTTCTTACCTAAAACCTTTTTTTATATCCTGGGGAAAAGAAAACATAAAAAGGGTGAGATCAAATGATCAGTGAGGGTAAACATAGAGAACATAATACAATCCATAAACATTTAAATGTAAAAACTTGAACATAAAATCTAAATATCAAAATCTTGAGTAAAGACATAAATCTTGGAAGTACATAAGACATATATTATAAAGGAACATAAATCATGACAAAATAGCATGGGAATAAAACATGTAATTGTGGAAAACCATTAAGCACATGATATGATTTCCATAGTAGCCAAGGAAATTGCTGCCAAGACCATCTTAGTGGACAAAGTCCCTTTCTGAATCGAGTTCACTCCTCGTTCCAGTCCTGTAACACTGAACTAGATTAACTTACTGTTCCAGCTATGTCTATCTCATGAGATATAAATATTTATCCAATGAATTGGAGGGAGGTATAGGTCCCACCCATCTCATATTGAAATCATTCTTACTTTTTCCACAAAATAAACATAAATCATTCATCATAACCTAAAGAATAAAATGTGTTTCATAAACATCATCCCATCATAACGTAAACCATATAAAACAAATGGATATCATTTAATCATAAGAAGAATCAAACCATGTAAATAATAGAGACATTATACTTGAAACATAAACATGCTAAATAATGTCATCTTATATGGAAAATAGTTTTGATAAAACACTTGAAATGAATTCTTGAGGAAAATATCCTTTCTCCTTAAAATCATTTTCTTTTCAAAAAATGCCACAAAATTTTAAAAGAAAAGGATTTTATTGAAAATAACGAAGAAAACTTGTAGAGTATGCTTCTTGAAAATTAGGCGATATGAAACCATAAAAATCCGTTCATGCTGTATAAGTTAAAGAAAACATTCTCCTCGTACTTTTAACAGAAAAGTCAAAAAGTACCACGTATTGTAAACAAAAGAAAGATTCCTTCCATAACACAAAGTAAAAGTAAAATAGGGGTAAAAATGACTTTAAAAATACATGGAATACTATTAAACACTTTATGAAATTTTTTTTATGGACATGGATGAAAAATATAACCCCAGTAAATACTTACGTATAAACAATCTCGGATAAAAATGTGATTGAAAAATTATCCCTTACCTTAGGTTTGATATGCTTCGTACGTATTCTAACCTCCTGTATAATGATTTAAATAATGTCATTTACTTATTAAATAATCATATTCATTGTTATTATATCATATATGGTTCACTTATGACTTTATATTACCCGTTCTTTTGTAAATTCCATGTTAAAGCAACTTTTTGGGTAAAATCGTTTTATTTATCGTACATGTTTGGACTTGTTGTTATTGATATTATTATTACTTATATCATGATTTAATTACTTCTAGAATGTAAATAATGATTTATATATCATATATATTCAGTATATATATATATAATAGATAGATAAATGAAATGAAATACACCGTTCATGGAGACGGTAGGCCGTACGTACGCATGAACGCTGTTTTCCTTTCCTTATTGACTTGAATGGAAGTAAGTAGATGAAATATATATAAATAAATCCAATAGATTTATCATGTAATATATTTAATTATTATTTATTATATATACTTTATAATCATTCTTTAATGGTTAACATGGAGAATGAATCTCATCGTGTCGTGGAGACGGTAATCCGTACGTACGCACGAGCGATGATATTGTTCCCATAATTATTGAATTGAATTGGAGTGGATGATATAATATCTCAGAATCTGTATGATGTTATAATAACTATATATAGTTATTATTTACACCATTATACCCATCCAAGTAAGGTGGTGGTGGAAAAACAGATTACACCACGACGTGGAGACGGTATTCCGTACGTACGAACGCGCGGTGATTTCATTTTCCGTAGGATGGATAGAAGGTGAAATGGGGTTGTTTCATATTTATAATAACATATAAATATATTAGTGATACTGATGTTATTACTTTATAATGAAACAACTAAATAAGAATAAGTTGAATAAGAAAGAAAACATGAAAGAATCGGTAGAAGAGATTACATCTTCTTCAACGCATCTCTTTTAAGCTTCCTCTTAAGGCACTAGAGTTGGTATTTTGAGGAGACCAGAACCTCTATAATGTTTATATGGAAGTTGATAAGGTAAATGTTCAGGGTTTGGATGAGCTTTAAATCTCAAAATTGTGTAAAGAGAAGAGGGATGAGGTGCCCTTTTATAAGGGAGGAGAGGGGCACCTTAGGAAAAACATAAAATATTATTTTATAATAAAGTCATATTAGGTTTATAATAGCTCAAAATTGATTTATTTATAAGGTAAAGTGGGTATTTTTTGAAATCATATTAAACAATAAGTTTTATACAAGTTTAGGTTACTATTTTAACCTTATCATTTATATTTAACTCTAAGTTAAATAATTTAACTTTTACCGTGTCTTCTTGTTTTCTTACACTATATGGTTAATAAACTTACTATAACAAGCCAAAAGAACCCCAAGTGGTTCATTATTAATTTATATAACCTTATCTAAGTCATTTGGCCGAACCTTAGATTTTTAGGAATATAATAACAATTAATAATATAATATTTGTTTTAAAAAGTATTTTATGTCAATTTTAAAACTATTTGGTAATTGATTTTTTTGAAACTCATAAAAACATGATTAGTTAGAATAAAGTTAATTAAATCAATACTAACATGTAATATTAACCTAAAAAATTATTGTAATTTATAAAAAGTCTCAAATTACATTTATTTGGGTATTTATAGCATCAATTATGTTAATATTTCATTAATAAGGTAATTACTGCATCATCATTTTATCATAAATAAATTAAATCATTTAATGTATAAAAATTATAAATAAAATACCATTATTTAGGAAATCCTTTTATCTTTATAATGAATATTTATAGTCAAATTTATCTTATGTATAACCCTATATTAAAAATGTTTTATTTATTAAACTTTGATTTTAACTCTTTTAACTCTTCTTTAAATAAAATAATAATAAGTGTCCTAATCTAATCCAAGTGGACCTAATGGGTAATATTTTATTCCTAAGGTTTTTTTGGTCTAATTAAACTTATCCAATAGAATTAGGACATGTGTTAGGTTAATAATAATACCATTTTTACCCTTAATTTTCCTATTTACTTTTAACTGTGGTAAATAAAAGTAAAAAGTTACTATTCACCAAAAATTATTTTTATCTTATTGAACCACATTTTAATCCTTGATATTAACCGTGTCTCTCAGATTTTTTAAATTCCACTCACAGAAGCGGTAAAATTAAGTTTTATGTAAATTTGCAAATTCTCCTAGGTGGTGGGTAAAAGACGGTGAAAAGTTCAATAAAATTTTATATATATAAAATTACTATAAAATTACTCTAATGAATTACATTGAACTTATATAGGTATTATGTATCTATTTTGACCTAAAATAAATTTAAATAAAATAAATAATTATTTAAATAAAAATTCAGTTTTAAACTATAACTAGGTGTTTTTCACTATTCATAAAAAATTGAAAGTTTTTAGAAAAATACCAAAAATTCACCCTAGGCTAATTTCGATATTCCAAATCCAAAAAATGAAGTCCATTTTGAAAAATAAAATTTATAAAATTTCAAAAATTGGGTATTACTATTCATAACGACTATTTTATATAATATTTTTATAACATATCGTTGTTTAGTGAAACTCAATATTGCGTACAACACACACTATCGTGGAAGGTCACGATTGCGTGTAAAGCAAGCCAAGTCAGGGTTGCGTGTAGTGAAAGATTCCTTTGTTGTTGTGTATAATAAAATCCAACCATATTTCATTTCTATATTGAATATATATATATATATATATATATACACACACTCAATGTTGCGAAGAATAACTTCTATCAAACAAACTTGAAATTTTTTGTAACATGATCCAAGAATAGTGTTGCGTATACTGCAAGATAATACGGTGTTGCGTATAGCACAAGATAATCTTGGTGTAGCATACAACACAAGACATCAAATAAATTAAAAAGAATACTTCTCATAAAATCTCTGGGTGTTACATCTAAACCCTTAACAAATAACACCCAAAGTTTAACTTTAAACATTCTATAGATAACTAAACTTAAAAATCTTAAAAATATTCCAAATAAAATTAAAAACCTAAAAATAATCATAAATATTTGATCATATATTCTTATGAGACCAACTTAACATTTATCTCCAAATATAATTAATCACTAATAAAGTCACAAAACAAAAAATGTATATGCATAATCATATATTCTCCAACATATGTTAATATTTTCCATAAATAACCTGAATCACTATAAAACCACAAAAAAGACATATATACTTCCAAAAGTTAACTCAATATTTATTCCTCAATTAATATCAACCACTTCAATCTTTATTCCTCAATTAATATCAACCACTTCGACATAAAATATCATACTTGAAAAAAATATACTATTTACCATGATTTATATAATGTTTTTAAAAAATATAGTGAACTTATTTAAAAATAACTTTATTCACTTATTTACCAAATCACTTTTCATTCACATGGCTATCTATATGATAAAATATATGTTCCCAAAATATATTAACCCTTTATCCCAATTAACCATAATTACCTCAACATTAAAGAATGTATTAACCATAAAGGATATCAATACCTTTACATTTATATCCACAAAAAAACATTATTCCTCAAATAACTTTTTCACTAAAACAAATTCTAAACCAAATGGTTGTATTCCCATAAATGTCTCCAAAAATATCCCTGATCATCTTAATCTCCCATCACATAAAACCTCAAAAGAGTATATATTCCTTTAAACTTATGATCAAAATTATAATTATTAATACATAATGGTATTTAAAACTCTTAAAATATCCTTATATGAATCATCATAACCTTTAAAGTTATGTAAACCTTTTTTGATACTAAGTATAACACCCTATAACATAAACAACCCATAATTACATGATTTATAAAAGGGTTTCACTTTCTTACAATTTGAGTATCTTTTAGGTCTAGAGTTTTATATAATTAAGAAAAATTATTACATATAAAATCCTTAAAAAAAGCATACACATACACTCAATGCCTATTTTTTCCATGAAAATAAGATTCTTAAATTTAAACTCCCATCTCATTCAAAAAGATTCTTCATATTTTAAGATGAGTCACCATAGAGAAAATATTGAAATTTCTATAGTTCATACAAATCCTTAGATCCTGTGAAAGCATTTTAAAATATGGTATGATAAAAATAAAGTTCAATAAGGGATATAAGAATAAATAAATCCTATTAGTCTAGTGAGAAATATGAAAAACCATGATAAGTTTTACCTTTTCCGCAATAAAACCTTGAGAATATAAATAAAACATATACACATGATAAAATCAAACTTTTCTCAAATAAAACCTTAAAAATACAACGTGAAGTGTAGGAAAACCATGAACACATCATGAAAATATTTATTTTAAAAAAACTTTCACCTTTAAAAGTTCATAAACATTCCTTACCTTGTGAAATATTTGTTTCCATTATGACCTTTTATAATGATGAAATAAGTATCTTAGAGCATCATTTTCATAACTTATGTTCATTCATGTTTAACCTATGTCAGAAATAACCTAGTATAAGGCCCCAGCCTTAAACCTTACTTAATCTTGAGTTATTACAAGATTACACATTGAGGATCTTTTCAGGTTTAGAGTTTTAGAGAATTAGATCATGAAACTTGCATTACATTCCACATTTAAACAAAGTGGTTACATAAAAGACAATATTCATTCCTCCCATCAACAGAAACATATTTAAAATAAAACATGGATTCTTTCTTGACACATCCTTGACACTATCATCACATCATGTACCCTTCCCTTGACCTGTGAAAAACATTTCAAAAACTTGGGATGAGCATAAAAAGCTCAGTAAGGGATATATAGATATGGAAAAGAAAACATGAGTACATGTATACATAATAATGAAATCATACTTTACCCATAAAACATAGGCATATCAAATCATGAATAAATCATAGAAATCATAAGACATAAAAGTAACTTGAGGCATTCATAACATTCTTACGTAGGGAGTAACCCTCTTGGTTACGTTTGGAATACCCATCACAGTATATTCCCTAAATCTCTTCGGAGAAACCTTAACGTTTCACTCCTTCACGTTACCCAATGCATTGGAGAGCTATATCGGGCTCACCCGCCCTTAGTTTATCACGGAACCACCTGTTTTCATAACAATGCCCAAGAACCATAACATAAACGTATCACATAAAACATGCATAAAGGAAGCATAACATTTCCACATTTCAATCACAATATAACATTTTAGTATATTGAAATAATGAATCCGTTCAAAAAAGAAACCATTTCCAAAACCATTGAAAACATTTAATAAAGATATTTTTGAATCAATGTGTCCCATACCACCTTGAAGCTTCTAACATTTTAAACCATTAATATCCATATAAATAAATCCTTAAAACCATTTTCAAAACATGGATATTAATAAGAACAAATCAGTAAAACATTTTAAAGCGATATTTTGGTTAAAGGGTTTTTACCAAAATTAGAGACACTTGAATACAATAATTAAGGAATAAAATTTAATCAGAACATTATAATATCATGAGAATAAATGGATTCATGATATAATATTCCAAAGGACAGTATATACACCACATAAGAGTGAATTGGTGCATAACAACAATGAATTCTCAATAGGGATGTAAAATGTGATGAAATCCCTTATAAAGAAGGTATCCTTAAATTAAGGACAAATCAATCTCAAAAATATCTGTGACAAATATAAATACACCCACTATAAGTGGATATTAAGTGTAAAACAATAAAAGGTCATTCACACATATTCAATGGATGACATATTCAATGACTACATGTGGAACCCAAATAAATCGAAATTGGGTTAAAAAGTTCCCTTGACAGCCTAACGGCATCACATCAAAATGAGTTGATGAGAGATAAAAAGTGTATCTCATCACTTGGACATAAAATTTACATCAATAAGGATATATGAGAACATATTCCAACATAACAATATGTATGTTAAAATACCCAACAAAAGAAGTCTTTTAAAAAGAGGAGGGTGAAAGGTTCCCTTACCGACTTGGGTATCTTTCAAAAAGTACACCCCATGAAAGCAGGACAATAGATCATTGATGTAAATACTCATAAATGGAAGTATATTACACAAAGAGTAGAATAATGGGAAGTACATAAACCACTCAATGGAATTTGTGGCAAATGTAGCATAAATCTCACGGGAATAAAAGTGAGATGAAAAATCCCTTACGAAAACTCGGCAGCCTAACGGCGCCAAATAAAACTTCCGAATATGGATTAATGAGATCAAATAGGGTATCTCATCACATTAAAATAAAATGTACAGAAATAGGAATATAAAATAACATCCCCCAACATTACAAAGAGGAGCTTAAAAGAAGTGACATAAAGGAGAGTACTTTAAAAGAAAGAGAGAGGTTAGATCTCTTACGAAAATTCGGCAGCCTAACGGCGCCACTCAAAACTTCCAAAATGGATTGATGAGAGAGAATAGGGTCTCTCATCACATGAACATAAAAATTACAGTAATAGTAATATAATAGATCATCCCAATAACAAGAAATATGAGCTTTAAAAGGAATGACATAAAAGTGTGTACTTAAAAAGAAAGAGAGGAGTAGGATCCCTTACCTCGGGTCCGACTTGACTCGATCGTTCTTTAATCTCTTGAATAATAAACTTGAGTTAATTTATAATTCCTTAAGAACATTTTTCAAGTTCATTATTCCTTTTATATCACTTATTACCATGTCATAAACATTATGTAATCATTTAAGTTAATAATATTTGTTTTGCCGATATTTGGTTCCTAAGTCGAAAGTGGACTTCTTACAATTACATGTTGTTCGTGTGGCCAAATGTTTATTATATCCAGAATTGTATTCATGATGTAGATATCATATATTTCATATATATCCAGTACATTCATGAATTTATAACGTTACATAATCATTTAGAGGTAAGAAATGAAATGCACCGTTCATGGAGACGGTAAGCCGTACGTACGCATGAACGCTACTTTCATTTCTATTTCGTATTTTATAGAATGGAATAATAATTATATAAAGGTATATTATAATTCCAGTATAATATCATATATAATATCATAGTTCCATCCTTTATACGTCCCACATATGGTATTTAACGAATCAAATCACTTTGAGGGGGCGGTAGTCCGCACTTCCTAAAACGAAGATATCGCGTATACCCATAATGGATGCCATAAAGGAAAGACACAAATGAAAAATACAGAAGCATAAGTAAAACATAAACATATTATATATCATATATAAAAATAGTGACATCATAATGGCCACCTTTGAAGGTGTTAAATGAGTATTGAACAATCATCGTTTCGGGAGGCAGAATTTCGCCATCCACGGAAACCGTATGTTCTTTAACCATTTGATGTAGTTGTGTGAGAGTGTAGCTCGAATAAATCTTATAACAACATCTTAGTATATTTAAGATACTGGTGTTGTTACAAAATAAGTAAATAAAAAGAGTTTAGGGGGTTGGAGAAGCAAAATAAAACAAATGAACATGAGGGAAATGAATTACCTTTAAAAGTGTAACTCCTTTTGATTTGAGCCTAAAGGCTTCCTTTGAAAGGATTCTTCCCAAAGGGAATCATATAGGATGAGGAGAGGGATGTGGAGAGAGTAAATGGGCAGGGTTTGGCCGAGCCAAATGCTTGAGGAGTGTGTGAAATGAGGTAGAGGTGGGGGCCTTTTGTAAGAGGAGAGGAGGGGCACTTTTGGAAAGTAAGAAATATTACTTTATTTGAAAATGTGTTTCGGTTTTAAAAGGTCCAAAATTGATATAATGCGTGGATAAGGTGATAAGGGTTCGAAATCCACCCATCCAATAAGTTTTGGACATGTTTAGTTCATATATTTTACATTATCTTTCCATTTTATTTAAATCGTCAAATAATGATGTCATCGCTGCATCATTATTATGTCATAACTAATTTAATTTATTTAATGTCTAAAAATTATAAAAAAAATACTATGATGTAGGAAATCTTTTTATCTTTCCAATGACTATTTAAAATAAAAAATATGACTTTTATAACCCCACTTAAAAATTGTTTTTGTAAAACATATTATGTTTGTGTCATTTTTACTTTTACATTAAATAAAAAGCAATTTATGTCATTTCCCAACCAAAGGGGATCCATGGGGTCCCCAAGTTGACCCATGGCTTGTCTTGGTCGGCCATGACACAACCAATGAGGGTAGGACATGTTTCAAGCTCATCTTATTTCATTAAAGCATTATTTTTACCTTAAACTACACTAATTACCACTAATCACGATTAAAAACTTAATAAGTTACTATTCACCAAAAAATTATTTTATTCTCATTGAACCACATTTTACTTCTTAATGACAACCATGTATGTCGGATTTTTAAAATTCAATACACATTAGTGGTAAACTTTCATTTAACTGAAAAATCAGTTTGCTTGATTACCACTTAGTGGTTTCACTATTCATCAAAAATTGGAGTTTTTCAGAAAATTACCAAAACTTCACCCTAAGCTATATTTGATATTCCGAATTCAAAAATGAAGTCCGTTTTAAAAAATTCAAAACATATTAGTCACATTAATTAATTTAATAATTAATTCCCACTGTCAGAGCAAATAGCGTGTTTTTATAAAACAATAAGTATCAAAAGATTGACACTAGTTTAAGTCTGATTTCAAAGTGAAATTAATTCCAACGAACACTATTGGATTTAATGGTAAAAATATTTTCTAATTTCACTTTAAAAAAAATTCAAAATATTATCTAATCATATAAATAAATTATATTAAAAAGAGGTTTTGAATTAAAACACAACATTTTACACTATTCATTAAAAAAATGAACTTTATCGAAAAAATACCAAAAAATTACACAAAGTAAAATTTGATGTCCCGATTCTTAATAAGAGTTTTATTTGGTCCAAAAGAATGTATAAGAGTGATCAAAACTATATTTAATGACAATTCTCCATTAAAAGTCGATAAGTGAACCTTTAGTGAAAACTAGGGCATATACGCATAAAATTGACTTTTTTCCGTATTTTAAGCCTTTAGCTTTTATCAGATAAATGTAAAAATATTAAAAAACATAAATAATCATATTTTAGTTATTTATATCCATTACCACCAATACAACGGCTACATGTTAACTACCATTTGAAATAATATTATTTTATTATTAGAGTGCAACGTAAGATTCCCAAGAAACTCGTTGTTGCATGTTGGGTACGCCATCGAGCATAGCGTCCCCTTTAAAGTCATATTAATATTTTATTCACAAATATGGATAAATATGAAAATGTCATATTCTTTATTTACCTGGGGTGTTACATCCTTCCCCCCTTTTGGGAATTGCGTCCTCGCAATTTTTAAAATTGAGCTTGGAAACATCCTTGAAAGTCCCACATCGGAACAAAAGTCGGTAAAACAAACACTTTAAAATAAAGAAATATAATTACAAGGGTCACCCGAGTTAACCCATACAAGGATTACAAGTATGAAAATATGGACATGGAGGAAAAAAAAGGGTCATGTTCTGATGGAGAGTGATAGAAAACATGTTTAGGAGAAAGTTAACCATGAGAAAATCACAAACTTGTGATGGGTTAAACGGTATTCGATTCCCCAGCAGGAAAAGTTAATAGAAAACATTTTTGTTTTAAGTTACTTTTTATTGAGGAATTTATTCATAAGGAAACATAATCTCTTATCATATTGACTTTCAACTTTTATTATATTCCTTACACAAACTCATATTTTCTCTAAAAGACGAGTATTTAGGAAGACTTGTTCACATTAAGAGTACTATAATCAACTTCTAGAGAATCACCTAATCCATAAAATAGAACTATATACTTCCCATGTCTTTAGACTTTAACCAAAACCAAAAAGGTTATTACAAGATCAGATAATCCTGAAAAGGATAACCCTTTATAAAAATAAAATCTATTCTTAACCTCCAAAATTTGTCCAACAAAACCCAAAGTTCAACGAGGACCATTCTATAATCAATTTGTCCATAAAATTCTTCAATGTAAACCAAACTAATATTGAAACCCAAATATTTGAAGGATTTAGTCACATAGTCTTCTAAGTTAAATCATAACATTTATCTCCAAACAACATCAGTTGCTCCTAAAGTCTCGTATTGAAAAGTAATTAACCTAATCACATATCCTCCATGATAGGTTAATCATTTTCATAAATAACCCAAAATCAACTTACTGTTAATTCATAAAATCATATAACTATAAAGAATCAGTCCAACTAACTAGGGACTTCACGTAGTCCAGTGGTAGGCGATAAATACCAGTCGCACTTTGGTTGTGGGTTCGATTCCTGCAGCTTTGTCCGACGCGACGGGATGTCACACGGTCTGCGTGTTGTCCTTTTTCCAAAACTATATAATTCTCAAATCATTCCCCAAAAAGGGATAAAATCTTCAAGAATAATCATAACATATTTTAACCTCAAGTTTATCTCATGCCCTTTATTTTCCATCATATCATATAATAACCCATAATTACCTCAAAAGTAAGGATCATATAAACCCTAATGGTTACCTTAATAATTATTACCTGAATTTCCACATCGAGTTGGCCATCTCGTTCATGATGCATTAGAGAACTCACCAAGGTTGAAGTGATTGATCATGACTCCTTGATAGTTGGTTTAGAACAACTATGAGATTCCTCATTGAATCCCCCATCTCATCCAGTATCTTAATCAGAGAACCACCACAGTTTTCTTCAAACCCATTGTCACTTTGGTGCCTGCTAGATCCAGCCATTTACTAAAACCAAAATATTCAGTGTGAGTATATCAACAAAACCATCATGTACTAATGAGGAAGGTAAACACTAAGATATACTTACTCATTCACTTTATCTAAAATTAGGACTCTTTCTGAAATCCTAACCATTATGGTAATGTCACTTATGCTTAAAGAATACCCTAACCTCTAAAGTTATCTAAACCGACCTTTGATACCAACTATAAGGCCCCAGCCTTAAACCTTACTTAATCTTGAGTTATTACAAGATTACACATTGAGGATCTTTTCAGGTTTAGAGTTTTAGAGAATTAGATCATGAAACTTGCATTACATTCCACATTTAAACAAAGTGGTTACATAAAAGACAGTATTCATTCCTCCCATCAACAGAAACATATTTAAAATAAAACATGGATTCTTTCTTGACACATCCTTGACACTATCATCACATCATGTACCCTTCCCTTGACCTGTGAAAAACATTTCAAAAACTTGGGATGAGCATAAAAAGCTCAGTAAGGGATATATAGATATGGAAAAGAAAACATGAGTACATGTATACATAATAATGAAATCATACTTTACCCATAAAACATAGGCATATCAAATCATGAATAAATCATAGAAATCATAAGACATAAAAGTAACTTGAGGCATTCATAACATTCTTACGTAGGGAGTAACCCTCTTGGTTACGTTTGGAATACCCATCACAGTATATTCCCTAAATCTCTTCGGAGAAACCTTAACGTTTCACTCCTTCACGTTACCCAATGCATTGGAGAGCTATATCGGGCTCACCCGCCCTTAGTTTATCACGGAACCACCCATTTTCATAACAATGCCCAAGAACCATAACATAAACGTATCACATAAAACATGCATAAAGGAAGCATAACATTTCCACATTTCAATCACAATATAACATTTTAGTATATTGAAATAATGAATCCGTTCAAAAAAGAAACCATTTCCAAAACCATTGAAAACATTTAATAAAGATATTTTTGAATCAACGTGTCCCATACCACCTTGAAGCTTCTAACATTTTAAACCATTAATATCCATATAAATAAATCCTTAAAACCATTTTCAAAACATGGATATTAATAAGAACAAATCAGTAAAACATTTTAAAGCGATATTTTGGTTAAAGGGTTTTTACCAAAATTAGAGACACTTGAATACAATAATTGAGGAATAACATTTAATCAGAACATTATAATATCATGAGAATAAATGGATTCATGATATAATATTCCAAAGGACAGTATATACACCAAATAAGAGTGAATTGGTGCATAACAACAATGAAGTCTCAATAGGGATGTAAAATGTGATGAAATCCCTTATAAAGAAGGTATCCTTAAATTAAGGACAAATCAATCTCAAAAATATCTGTGAAAAATATAAATACACCCACTATAAGTGGATATTAAGTGTAAAACAATAAAAGGTCATTCACACATATTCAATGGATGACATATTCAATGACTACATGTGGAACCCAAAGAAATCGAAATTGGGTTAAAAAGTTCCCTTGACAGCCTAACGGCATCACATCAAAATGAGTTGATGAGAGATAAAAAGTGTATCTCATCACTTGGACATAAAATTTACATCAATAAGGATATATGAGAACATATTACAACATAACAATATGTATGTTAAAATACCAAACAAAAGAAGTCTTTTAAAAAGAGGAGGGTGAAAGGTTCCCTTACCGACTTGGGTATCTTTCGAAAAGTACACCCCATGAAAGCAGGACAATAGATCATTGATGTAAATACTCATAAATTGAAGTATATTACACAAAGAGTAGAATAATGGGAAGTACATAAACCACTCAATGGAATTTGTGGCAAATGTAGCATAAATCTCACGGGAATAAAAGTGAGATGAAAAATCCCTTACGAAAACTCGGCAGCCTAACGACGCCACATAAAACTTCCGAATATGGATTGATGAGATCAAATAGGGTATCTCATCACATTAAAATAAAATGTACAGAAATAGGAATATAAAATAACATCCCCCAACATTACAAATAGGAGCTTAAAAGAAGTGACATAAAGGAGAGTACTTTAAAAGAAAGAGAGAGGTTAGATCTCTTACGAAAATTCGGCAGCCTAACGGCGCCACTCAAAACTTCCAAAATGGGTTGATGAGAGAGAATAGGGTCTCTCATCACATGAACATAAAAATTACAGTAAGCGTAATATAATAGATCATCCCAATAACAAGAAAGATGAGCTTTAAAAGGAATGACATAAAAGTGTGTACTTAAAAAGAAAGAGAGGAGTAGGATCCCTTACCTCGGGTCCGACTTGACTCGATCGTTCTTTAATCTCCTGAATAATAGGCTTGAGTTAATTTATAATTCCTTAAGAACCTTTTTAAAGTTCATTATTCCTTTTATATCACTTATTACCATGTCATAAACATTATGTAATCATTTAAGTTAATAATATTTGTTTTGCCGATATTTGGTTCCTAAGTCGAAAGTGGACTTCTTACAATTACATGTTGTTCGTGTGGCCAAATGTTTATTATATCCAGAATTGTATTCATGATTTAGATATCATATATTTAATATATATCCAGTACATTCATGAATTTATAACGTTACATAATCATTTAGAGGTAAGAAATGAAATGCACCGTTCATGGAGACGGTAAGCCGTACGTACGCATGAACGCTACTTTCATTTCTATTTCGTATTTTATAGAATGGAATAATAATTATATAAAGGTATATTATAATTCCAGTATAATATCATATATAATATCATAGTTCCATCCTTTATACATCCCACATATGGTATTTAACGAATCAAATCACTTTGAGGGGGCGGTAGTCCGCACTTCCTAAAATGAAGATATCGCGTATACCCATAATGGATGCCATAAAGGAAAGACACAAATGAAAAATACATAAGCATAAGTAAAACATAAACATATTATATATCATATATAAAAATAGTGACATCATAATGGCCACCTTTGAAGGTGTTAAATGAGTATTGAACAATCATCGTTTCGGGAGGCAGAATTTCGCCATCCACGGAAACCGTATGTTCTTTAACCATTTGATGTAGTTGTGTGAGAGTGTAGCTCGAATAAATCTTATAACAACATACTAGTATATTTAATATACTGGTGTTGTTACAAAATAAGTAAATAAAAAGAGTTTTGGGGGTTGGAGAAGCAAAATAAAACAAATGAACATGAGGGAAATGAATTACCTTTAAAAGTGTAACTCCTTTTGATTTGAGCCTAAAGGCTTCCTTTGAAAGGATTCTTCCCAAAGGGAATCATATAGGATGAGGAGAGGGATGTGGAGAGAGTAAATGGGCAGGGTTTGGCCGAGCCAAATGCTTGAGGAGTGTGTTAAATGAGGTAGAGGTGGGGGCCTTTTGTAAGAGGAGAGGAGGGGCACTTTTGGAAACTAAGAAATATTACTTTATTTGAAAATGTGTTTCGGTTTTAAAAGGTCCCACATTGATATAATGCGTGGATAAGGTGATAAGGGTTCTAAATCCACCCATACAATAAGTTTTGGACATGTTTAGTTCATAGATTTTACATTATCTTTCCATTTTATTTAAATCGTCAAATAATGATGTCATCGCTGCATCATTATTATGTCATAACTAATTTAATTTATTTAATGTCTAAAAATTATAAAAAAAATACTATGATGTAGGAAATCTTTTTAGCTTTCCAATTACTATTTAAAATCAAAAATATGACTTGTATAACCCCACTTAAAAATTGTTTTCGTAAAACATATTATGTTTGTGTCATTTTTACTTTTACATTAAATAAAAAGTAATTTATGTCATTTCCCAACCAAAGGGGATCCATGGGGTCCCCAAGTTGACCCATGGCTTGTCTTGGTCGGCCATGACACAACCAATGAGGGTAGGACATGTGTCAAGCTCATCTTATTTCATTAAAGCATTATTTTTACCTTAAACTACACTAATTAGCACTAATCGCGATTAAAAACTTAATAAGTTACTATTCACCAAAAAATTATTTTATTCTCATTGAACCACATTTTACTTCTTAATGACAACCATGTATGTCGGATTTTTAAAATTCAATACACATTAGTGGTAAACTTTCATTTAACTGAAAAATCAGTTTTCTTGATTACCACTTAGTGGTTTCACTATTCATCAAAAATTGGAGTTTTTCAGAAAATTACCAAAACTTCACCCTAAGCTATATTTGATATTCCGAATTCAAAAATGAAGTCCGTTTTAAAAAATTCAAAACATATTAGTCACATTAATTAATTTAATAATTAATTCCCGCTGTCAGAACAAATAGCGTGTTTTTATAAAACAATAAGTATCAAAAGATTGACACTAGTTTAAGTCTGATTTCAAAGTGAAATTAATTCCAACGAACACTATTGGATTTAATGGTAAAAATATTTTCTAATTTCACTTTAAAACCAATTCAAAATATTATCTAATCATATAAATAAATTATATTAAAAAGAGGTTTTGAATTAAAACACAACATTTTACACTATTCATTAAAAAAATGAACTTTATCGGAAAAATACCAAAAAATTACACAAAGTAAAATTTGATGTCCCGATTCTTAATAAGAGTTTTATTTGGTCCAAAAGAATGTATAAGAGTGATCAAAACTATATTTAATGACAATTCTCCATTAAAAGTCGATAAGTGAACCTTTAGTGAAAACTAGGGCATATACGCATAAAATTGACTTTTTTCCGTATTTTAAGCCTTTAGCTTTTATCGGATAAATGTAAAAACATTAAAAAACATAAATAATCATATTTTAGTTATTTATATCCATTCCCTCCAATACAAAGGCTACATGTTAACTACCATTTGAAATAATATTATTTTATTATTAGAGTGCAACGTAAGATTCCCAAGAAACTCGTTGTTGCATGTTGGGTACGCCATCGAGCATAACGTCCCCTTTAAAGTCATATTAATATTTTATTCACAAATATGGATAAATATGAAAATGTCATATTCTTTATTTACCTGGGGTGTTACACCTAGGACCAGTTAATTATATTGGAGTAACCTACTAGGTTATCTCCCTCATTTCTTGTATTTGGAGACTATCCATTACCTATTTCATTGGAAAGATATATCGAGATCACCTATCATCACGAGTTATATCGGGGTCACACATCATCACATATAATTATAAAGTACCAAATCATGAATAAAGAATTTATAATTTTACAATTTTTATCATAATACACTTGAAAAACTCACTTGAACCCATAAGTAAAATCCCTTTACATTTTCTCATAAAAATAAAGAGAAATATTGTTTTCTTTTGAAATATTTTTAAGAGAAATATTACCAGATGAATGGGAATATTATCTTATTTGAAAAACAAAATAAAAATTTAGAGTAATATTTATAAAAAATAATTTCTATAGTGGTAAAAGGTAGTCAAGCCAAATACGTTAAAAAAAAATCTTTTACACTTTAATAAAAAAGTCAAAACGACCCGTATGGTAAATGTTTAAAAGATTCATTTTTAATTTTTTTTAAATAAATTAAAAATTTTATGAATGTTAAATTTAACAATAATTTAAACATAAATAATATTTTTCTTGAAAATATTTAAAATAACATGTACACTAAGGAAAACATGTTTAAAACATCTAAAACAATGTTTTTAAATAAAAATCCCTCACATCTTTGATAACTTTTAAATCAAAAGAACACTGAGTTAGAAAAAATGAAATATATTTTAAAATCATATAAATTTTAGTAATTAATGAAAAAATAAATCCATTTGGTAGTTTATATACCATAAAAAAGAAAACATATAGTGAAAATGGAATAAGTCTCAAAGAAAGGAAATCGAGATGAGAAATCTATTACCTCATCTCCTGAATAACCACAAAACTCTTTTACTTTCCTAAATAATATAATGGAATTAATTTTATACTTGATTAATAAATTTTTTCATTTTTATTACTTTTATATTATTCATTTTATTTTCTTTATTAACACATTTTATTTAGTTACTAAATTAGTTAAGTTCACATCAGATGTTTTGAGGTTACTCAGTTTGTAATCTCCAAAATAACTTCGATAGGTTAACCATGGTCAAATGTTTCATGGTTACATAATATCTATAATATTAATAATTTTATAATTATTATTTTTATACATTCAATATACTTTTTTAACCATTCACATTAGGTGTTCGTGAAAAATTAATTACATCATTTCATGAATATGATAACCTATATGTATGCATGAGTGATGTTTCCATTTTTCTATAGAGTGTAAAATAAATTAATTTGATAATATTTTACATTTAAAAAATCATAAATATGTTATAAATTTTATATTTATTCATTATTCCCATATTTATGACAATCCATATAAGGTGATAATGAAAAACAAATCACATCGCTTTGTAGAGGTGATAATCCACACTTACACATGAACGAAACTATCATTTTACAATGGATAGAAGGTCAAGAAGGAAAGTAAAGTATTATATCTATAAAAGAATAATTAGGTCATAAATATCATATATATTTATTAAATCCATCATAATAACCATCCAAATGAGGCAGTGATGAAAAATGAATCACAACGCCACGTGGAGACGGTATTCTGTACGTACACATGAACGATGATTTCATTTTCCATTGGATAAAAAATGATATGAAAAAGGGTTATAAAACAAACATAATAAAATTTAATTATATTTAAAATACTTATGTTATTATATAGTCATGGTTATGATAGTTTTTAAGGATGTATATGATGAAAAAAACATTAAAAAACTCAGTTAAGTGTTATACCTCTTCTTGGGAAAAACTCATTTAGCTTACACCTTAAGCCTTATAGGTCGGTATTTAGGAGAAAAAAATAAATATAGGATATGTGGAGGGATGTTGGAAATTTTTTAGGTCAGTTATTGGTCAAGATAAATAGATCAATAGATGTTAGTAAGAGAGTACAAGAGGTGCCCTTTTATAAGTAAGGTGGGTGATAATCTTGTAAATATATGAAATATTAATATTTAATATGTGTCTAACTCATTTAAAATGGATCAAAAGTGACATAGATTAGAATATAATTATTATAAGGTATAATTAAATATAAACAATAAAATTTATACGTTTTTAATTGGCATTTTTAATCTTATCTCTTAGTTTAACCGCCTTGTTTACTATTTTAATCTTAACTGTGGTAACCGATTTTTCAGTCTCAAAGGGTCTTAAAAATAATTTTGAAAAATCTAAGTGGAAAATAAATGGACCATTAATTATTTAATATACAATTTCCCATAAAATTTAGTTACGATATGTATTTTATTAATTTAAAATGATTTAAAAAATATTTTTTGAACATTAAATACCATTTAAGGTCATTTTAGGACTATTCAATAAATTTCACATTAAACATATCAATACAATAATGTAATTATAATATAAACTATAAAAAATTCACTTATACATTATAATTATCAAATAATTTTTTGTAACACCATAATTCATCCAAAACATATTACTTTTAATCTTTTTAATATAATTTTCTTGATTTTTTACTGTTTGCAAAAGCACTACATCAATGTTGCGTAAGTGTTCAAGGTAATTACAGCATAAAAAATTAAAAATAAATTAATATAATAATTTTTTTATTAATATTAAAAATAACCATTTAGAACCATACAAACTAGTTTTTATCCCTAGGAAAAAATATTAGAGATACTGAATGAAAACAAGTGGAATTTTGTAACTATCCTTCACTTAAAATAATATAAAGGTCATTATTAATGGAGAATGATACCATATTTCAATAATTTTAAAAATATTATGAGTATGGTAAAAATATCCTCATAAAATTAAATAAAGGTAAGTTTTTATTGATTATGAGACCTTATCCCGTATTTTTTAATCCCCCTTAACACATTTTACCTTCTACTATGGTTATAAACTTTTACAATGGTCACTATTCATTATAAAAAAAATAAAATAGAATTTATAAAAAAATATAACATTTTGATATAACATATGAAATCAATTTTCTAATATTAAATATTAAAAAAGTGTTAGAAATTACTTTTAATATAATATCATAAAACACAATGAAAAACCATTTTTAGAAAAACACTCGTTTTAAAGCAAAAAAATTATTTTATAAAAAAATCAACCATGATATCAATTCTCATAGAATTATTTGAATTATGTTTAATAAAATGGGACTTAATTTAATTTAAAACCAAATAAAAAATAGAATGGAAATTTTAAATTACTTTATTTAGAGAAAAATAAATAATTATTTTTCAAAAAACGACATTTTTCATTATTCACTCAAAATAAATATTTTCAAAAAAACCACTCTAAGATAATTTTAAAAATATGATTTCAAAAATTATGTTAATTTTTTCAAATAAAATTTCTAAAAGTGTTAGAAATAAATTATAGTATTTGTTTACAAAATGAAATAAAACCCATTTTTTGAAGAATAAAATGACTTTATCCTAATTTATTTCCTAATAAACATAATGAAATATATGTTAATTAATTTTTATTGGATATATATTTTAATTATTTTATTATAATAATTTATCATTAGTGATTAATTTAATATATTAAGATAAAAATACATTGTGCATATAAAAATAGTTTTTTGAAAAATATATATTTTACCTACAAACGATTTTATCTTCCTTTATAACTAACTGATAATAAATATATGAATGATTATTCATTTTATTAAGGAAAAAAATTCTATATATATATATCATAATATAATTATTCCTACTCATACCCATCAAACTAATGACTAGGTTATAACGGTCATATTTAAATAATAATATTTCTATAGTATATCATCTTTTTTTAAGATTGGTGTTGTGTATACCATACACTATAGAACATAATATTATTTAAATAAAATTCATTTTAAAATATTAAGGTGTTATAATAATCTCTTGAGAAATGAAAAATTAGTGAATTCACACAATCTAGTCCCTTATATTAGATAACTTTCAAACAATTCTCGTCCTCAAGAATTATAATAAATTCTGGAGGAAAAAAGAGACCAACCTAAGAAAAGTAGGTAAAAATTGGGTATTCTAATTAAATAAATCTCAAATGATTTTCTCCCTTGAGAATATAAACCCAAATTAAAAATAAAAATATAGGGACAAATATTAATGGATATGGGGTGATACCTATCAAACAAAAACATATCCACTGAGGAAAATAAAGTAAGAAGGATATATTCCAAAATAATTGAAGTAAATTATAAACCATTTAAAATTATTAAGTTTCTTAAAAAATACTCTTTAATAACTTTTTGAACATCGCTTACTAATTTTAGTAATGGAAACATTCATTTATGATTACATAAATCAATGAAAAAATTCTATTATTTTAAAACAAAATTTTAGGATCAATTTAAAAAATCACTTCAGAGTTATTAAACTAAAACAAATTTCTATCTCCTTTTCAAATTTCATCAATAAAGTATAAAACTAAAATTATGAAATCAATAGAAACAAATTTAAAATATCAAAATTTCTTTAATTATTTTATGTGGGCTTTAGTTAAATAAGGATTGAGCATAGACGACCGCCACTGTAAATTTCAACAACATTATCATTTAATTAATGTTTTTAATTTATTTAATCAACTACGAATAAGTTTTTATCAAGAAGAAAAATCAATTATTAATAAATATGAATAATATTATAGTTTATCATATCAATAATAATATTAGTTAATCAATTAAGATATCAGTGACTATAAAATAATTAAATAATGATTAGAAAATATAAAACAACTAGAAAACAAGCAAATAATAACTGTAAATAAATAGACAGTGACAAGATAATTCACCACTAGTAGTTTTCAATATCTTCATACTCAAAAAATTTCTACATAAATTATTCCCTTTTTCCATTAATCATAGAAAATCCTTCTAAGGATATAAAAAACAATTTTATAATGCTTTATTTAAAAAATCTTTAATTTTAAATAGTAATTCAACAACCTCATCGAGACTTAAAGAGATCATGACATCAAAAAGGCATTCCAATATTTAATAAATCAAGAAAATAATTCAACACATGATATTAAATGGAAGGTTCACAATGTATATTCATATTTAATATTCCATAATTACTACATGCTTATAATACTTGCATCATAATCAACTATTTATCATCACTTTAACATGATTTTAATTTTTCACTTAATTGTCACATGTTTTTTTTCATAGTTCATACTTAATCAAAACATAGTATAATAATTTAGGAAGAAAATCAAAATCAAGTTGTGGAAATTTACACTCATTAAGCTCAATGTAACGTCCTTGACCCAAAATCCACTATTCAGTGCCCCAAGTCGGGTTTCCACATGACCTAAAGCGCACCTCCCCATATGCCAGAGGTTGCCGACTAGCAGTGAGAGTCTAATAGATCACATGGAGAGACTATACCCTCTTTACGAGAGTAAGAAACAATATAAAACATATGAAATAAATGAAATAATAAACAATAAACCATAAACATGCATTACTAGCCATTCCCAAATAGGGTACAAAACACCACCAAAAATAATTATACAATGTCTTGCTAACAGTACCAAAGTGAAGAATCCAAAATAAGACAAATAGATAAATCCACAAAATTGGTCCTGACTCCAAGTCTAGATCCTCATCCATGCACAACCTAAGCTTAACTCAACTCCCTAGCATAGGGCCTTTGCCCTTATGCTGATATGCAACTAGGAAATTTACTCATGTACCCAATGGAGGCTTGAGAAGGGTATGAGTATAACTCAGTATGCCACCACCAATGATGTCTACAAAATATCTAGTCTAAACAGATAGTGCATGAAAAAACTAAATAAATGAAAAGGTAAACAAAAGACAACTCGAGTTCCATTAGTTAAAAATAGTCACTTTAACCATTTTAATCACTTAATCCATATTCTTCACTTGTTCCATGGGGTTAGACATTTACATCATTTTCACAATGGCCTAAGCTGGTTAATTACTATGCATAAGGGAATAAGTCAAGCTCCATGTCTCACTAGGGATAAACATTCCACACACCATTACATTACACTTTCCTTGGAGCCTCAGTCCGGGTAGTATCATCAAATAAAACTATTAGGGGTATAGAGCCTCAGTCCCCTTCCCTTACCCATGTATTATAGGGGTGGGGTTTAGAGCCTTAGTCTAACTCGACCTGTGGGTGTAGGTCCTCAAGTCCAATACCCCACAACTTCCAAGCCATGTACACATGATTATTTATCCATTTACCACATATACCATATCAAAAACCATAAACAACCAATAAAATTAACATATAAAATTAACATTTCATACAAAATATAAATCATCATCAATCCTTAACCCATTATCACATTTACCATTTATTTAGCATGAACCATTTAACCCATTTCCATTTCTATACCTAAACCCATTTAGCATAATCAACAATTACCATACATTATCCCATTTAACATATTCATAAATTACCATGCATTAACCCATTTAACACATTCAACAATTTACAAGTATTTACCCATTTAACATGTTTATCATTTCACATTCATTAACCCACTTATGCAATTCAAGTACAATTCATAATTCATTTAGCACAATCACTAAATTTCATCTAACCCACTCCATATTAATACTAATAATCCCTTAGGCCAATATCAAATTCTAGAAACAACTATCAATGTTCATATTTTAGACGAACTAATATATCAACATGTTCATCATTGTATTTACTTTATCACAAGTAAATTCTATGCTTAACATTACATTTTTTTCATGTTCGAGAATGCTAAAACACTGCATGGGTGGCCCTAAAACAGTCTAGTCAACATCAATGCATCCCATGGGGATAATAAGGGGTTAAATTCATCATTTATCCAATTATTTTACTAAATACATTTAAAGGTATCATATACACAAAAAGAGAGGACCATTAACCCAACTGCTCATGCACAAATCAACTTCAATACTATGGGATATAACTTGTAGACCACCTACTTTGAATATTTAGATGAACTCTCACTCAACCTTAGCCTTATATCCAAATTAAATCACCCTTTGAATCCTCAACCCATGATCCACTACAAAAATAGGGTTTTAGGGCTTCAAAAGAATAATAATGAAACTAAAATCCTTAATCTAGAATAGAGAAGCAAGATAAGTGTTAGACTTACTCGAAGCTTTGATCCACACCCAAAGGCACTCCAAACGGTCTATAATTGAAGGATATTGAATCTTGGGAAGCCTTGGTCATTTTGTCTCATCACTAGGGTTAGAGGAAGAAGAATGGGGAGGAAAATCAGCAGAAACACTTAAAATACCGAGGGGGGAAAATGGTAAAAACCCACTTTTAATGGGGTGCACGGTTTAGACGCACATTTTCCAAACTATGTGACTGCCTATGTCCAAGAGGGGTCCAAGTTTCATAGTTACCTAGATATTATACATGGTTTTAAAAATCATGCACCAACCATGCAACATTTCTCTTTCCAAATTTGCATGGTTTGGATTTTCTCCCTTGCATGGTTTACACAACCATGCACCCCTCCTCTTAGATAACATGGTTACTTATAACTATGTGCCAACCAGGAAACATGCACATGATGGAAAAATTCCCCTTTCTTCCATGTTCCAAACCCCCAAGACACCCCTAAACCTCCTCATAAAATCAGTAAATATTCCATTAACCAAATTTAAGGGATTTAAGACAAAATTTAAGCAGGTAGATACCTCCATGAAGTCTGGGATCTTACAAACTCTCCACCTTAACAACTAATCCTCTAGTCATGATTCCAAGCACCACTGATATTTCTAAATAAAGATATTGGGATACTGGGACTGTATATCCGACTCCTTCTCCCAAGTTTTTTCCTGAGCGTTACCATGCTACCATAAAAATCAAACCAATGGTACAATATTTCCTCACAAGACTTTCTCACTATGATCCATGATACGAACCAGATGCTCCTCAAAGGACGTATTGGACTCAAGCTCAAAATCCTTAAAATCAATCACATGATATGGGTAGGGGTGATATTGACAAAGCTATGACACATGAAAAACATCATTCATACCACTATACCACCGTGGAAGATCCAATCGGTATGCCACCAATCCAATCCTCTCCATAATCTCAAACGACCCCATGTACCTAGGCACTAACTTACCATGTTTCTGAATTAGATGGTGACCCAAACTTGGAGACACATAAAGAAACACATGATCACCCACCACAAACTTAGGAGGTCTACGACATTGATCCACATATGAATTCTTCCTACTATGATCCATTTCCATATGTTTCCAAATCAAATGAATTTATTTCAATGTCTCCTGCATGAAACTTAGTCCCAAAAATTCTAATTCTCCATCTTTCATCCAACACAACAGAGATCTACATGGTCTACCATATATCTCCTCAAATAGTTCCATCTAAATCAAAGCCTGGTAACTATTTTTGTAAAAAAACTCAACCAGTGCTAGATGATTTTCCCAAGAACCACAAAAGTCCAGGGCACAAGCCCTCAATATTTCCTCAAGTACCTAAATAGTACATTCTAATTTCTTATCTGTCTGTGTGTCAAAGGTCGTACTAAAAAACACCTAGGTACCAAGCACCCTTTGTAATCCCTGATTGAAGCATGATGTGAAGCGTGTATTGGTATTTGAAACTATAGTATGTAGTATCCCATGAAACCACACTACCTATCAAACATATAACTCACCTAACTGATCCATGGTGAAAGTCTCTTAAATTGGAAATAAATGAGTCACCTTAGTCAAATGATACATAAAAACCCAGATCACATCATTCTTCCAAGGAATCATTATAATACCTACCAAAAAATCCATCATCATGTCATCCCATTTCCATTCCAAAATGGGCAATGGATTCAATAAACCACCTGGCCACTGATGATCAACCTTCACCTGCTGGCATTTAAGGTATCATGCCATGAAACCTGCAACCTATTTCTTCATCCCTGGCCATTTAAATTGCCTACAAAGATCAAAATACATTTTGGTCAAACCAGAATGCACTTCCCATTTTGATGCATGAAACACGCGCATCAACTCTTCTGACATACACATTGGTATGACCACATGAACACGAATATAAACGATCCCATAATCTTCAATGTTTCAACTAGAAGGCGACTACCCACCTTTAAAACCTTCCCTCAAAGCCAAAAATTCTAGATCCTCATACCACCTTTCCTTAATCCAACTTAAAAGCATAGACTCAACTGCCAAGGATGTAAGGGTCATCTTTACTTGGCCAACTTTCACCTAAAGATGAATCTCAAAAAAAAATTCCATCATCTTCCACTCCTAACTTGATTCATGAACCACCTGATTTTGAGTCTTACGAATCAAATCATTCGAAACATTGTTTTCCTTTCCCAGTGTGTAAACCATCTCAAAGTCAAAGGATTGCATGTACTCAACCCATATTCATTGAAGAAGATTAAAATCAGACTGGGAGAATATTTACTTTAGGATTTTATGATCGGTATACACCATAAAACGTTCCCCCAACAAGTAATGCCACTAACATTTTAAGGCATGATATACCACGACCAATTCAAGATCATGTGTAGGCTAATTTCTTTAATGAGGCCTCAATTGTCGTGAACCATACACCACAACCCGATAATCCTACATCAACACTACCCCAAGACCAAAACTAGACACATCACAAAACAAGGTATATTTCTTACCTATATAAGGTAAGATTAGAATCAATGTGGTTGTCAACTATCTCTTTAATTCCTGAAAGGAATTCTCACATGCCTTAGACCACTCAAACTTTACACCCTTCTTGGCTAGTCCTGATAGTGGTTCTACCAAATGAGAAAAGTATTTAATGAACCTTTGATAATAGCCAGCCAAACCCAAAAGACTTTAAATATCAGAAACATTCTTGGGATTCTCCCAAGACACAACTACATTCACTTTCTATGGGTCTACGAACACACCTTCCTCAAAGATGATGTGCCCTAAGAAATGAACCTTATCAATAAAAAAATTACATTTGGATAACTTAGTGCATAGCCTATGATATCTTAGTATAATCAGGAAAATTTCAAGATGTTTTTCATGATCATCATGTGTTTTTGAGTACAATAAGATTTCATCTATAAAGACAACTACAAACTAGTCCAGGTACGGGTGAAAGATTCAGTTCATTAGGGCCATAAACACTATCGACACATTTATTAACCTAAACTACATAACAAAAAACTCATACAAACTATACCTTCTCCTAAAGGTATTCCATGATATATTAGAAGGTATCACCCTTAGCTGATGATACCCTATCTAAAATCAATATTGGATAACACTGTTGAACCTCTTAGCCAGTCAAAAAGACCATTGATTCGAGGTATAGGTTATCAATTATTAACCTTCATCTGATTTATCTTCCTATAATTGGCACATAGTCACAAGGATCCATCATATTTATTTAGAAAAAACACAGAAGATCCCCAAGGTGATGTACTCAAATGAATAAATCCCTTGTTCTCCAGTTCCTCCAATTGAGTTTTAAGTTCCTAGAGCTCTATTGGTGCCATTCTATATAGCAGAGTGGAAAATGGTTCTACTCCCAACAACAACTCTATCATGAACTCAATATCCCTCTTGGATGGTATCCCTAATAAGTCCTCAGAAAACACATACTGGAACTGATCCACCACACGAGGGAAGACAAGATACTCCACTCCCTCATCATCAAGCGTGAGACAAGCCACTTGGGCCACGAGTTTACCTAACTATTGACAAACTATCCCTGTACGAATTTCCCAAAAATCTCATTCACCATGATGAACATACATGTCTTCCTCAAGAGATGTGAACATTACCCTATGATGGTAACCATGAATATGGTCTTGGTATACCACTAGTCACTTCATAACCAAAATCAGATCAAAACCTGACATCTCAAGCACAAACAAGTCCCATAGGAAATAGTACCCACCAACCTCGAGCACGCACCCCTTAAATTGCCTGATATTTTCTTCCCTCACCCCTAATGACGTATCAATCAACATGACCTCACACATAAATTACACTACTAGAACCAACACAACCACAAACTGAGCAGATATAAATGAGTGCATGGAACCTATATCAAATAAATCACTAGAAAGCATGGAAGCCACAAGAATCATACCTCGAACTGTTGATGGTCCAACCTCACCACCTCTGAGTGCAGACTGAACTTTATGAAGATGACCTTAACCTATACCCTAGGACCTAGTTTGGATCCATGGTGTTGCACTACCCTGCCGGTATGGATGATCTTGTACCATATTACTATGCTCACCACATCTATTGGTGTGGTCGGTAGAGCTCCAATTGTCTGCCTGATATGGGCCAACTGACCCTCTTCTAGTACTCAACATCGACCTCAATCCTCTATCCATACCCATCTTTTGAGGATTCCTACAGAACCTATACACATTCCTTATTCTTTCACATGATCAAAAATCAATTGGTGGATGGGGGTACTAACCCTGCATGTGTCTCAACCTACCACACGAATATAAAAACACCTGGTTACCACATCGAGAGGCTTATCCTCTCTTATGACCACTCTTCACAATACCACTTTGGTGAAGATTTACAAAAAGACGCTTGCTTCACTCAAAAGTTTCACCATTGGTCCATCCAACTGGAACCATATGTCAAACATCCGAAGCCTCCCTCAAGTTCCCTTTTGAAACAAGGGCCTGATTTAACACTTCTACAAACCTCTTTGAGTGGAAGATGTTCACCTAGGACTTAATATCATGTCTGAGTCTATCCTGATAATGCCTTCTCATAGAGGGCTCGTACCCTACCAATGCTGGGACAAAGCATTGAAAGTCTATGAAGTGACCCACATAATCCATCATCGACATGGTTCCCTACATCAACCTCACAAACTCTGTAGCACACTCCTATCTCAAAGTCTCCAGATAGAAGTGTTCCAAAAACTTTTTTTAGAAGTCCTTCCATAGCATACCATAATCCTGCTGAGTCTAAACCAAGATATCCCACTAGTGATTCACTGATACCTGCAACATATATGCTACCAACTTGACTCTTTTATATGTAGGAGTCTCTAAGTGATCTAAAATCATCTGGATGGACTTTATCCATAACTCTGTAGCCTCGGGTCCACACTCTCCAGAAAATGTTGGAGGGTGTTTCAACTGAAACTCTTGGGTAATATCAAACATACTAGGCATGAACCACCCTGGGTCATGTTCCATTATTTGCATAAAATGAATAAATTTCTCATAGAGATGATCCTCTCCTCTATTACCCTGGATCACAGGGTTCCCTTGATCTATTTCTAGAGGAGCATTATCAAAGACATCCTCTTATCTCCCATCTGGAACATGTCATCATGGTGACATTACTCTATAATTCCAAACACAAGTCTTAGAACACATAACATAAAAATACCAGAGTTTACAGAGAATAAATATCTTCACTACCCATAAACAACCATTTCTCACACACTATCTATCATGAAGCCATCCAACCCGGCACCCAACCCAGTCCACGGTAAGGCCCAAAGGGCATTCCCGATCCCCATGGGCTGGAAAAAGTTCTTAAGTATCAAATAAAACAAGAGGTAATGATTTAACCAAATTAATCACATTAATATAACCAATAAAAATAAAAAATCCAGATATGAAAAATCTAAACAAATGAGCCTTTAAAAATTTCCAAGTTTTAAGTTTACAACTAAAATAAAAACTTAAAAGGACTACAACACATAGAGAAACTAGAACATTTCCCCAAACCACTGTGCAACAAGAGGAGAAACATTCTCAAGTCGTCACCACCAATATCCACAACAAGAGCCACTAGAAATCCAATATGCCAACACTACATGCCTTGCCTTAACCTGAAACAAATAGACAACAAGGTCTGCATACACTCAAAGGTGTATGCAGGGTGTGATCCAAATCCCAGTAGGATTCTACCTAGATAAAAGATTCCATGCACTAACATTAAATGACAAATAAAACTGCAATTTTTATAATGAAATAAATGCTAGAACAATTTTAAGGAAAATAAATTTAAATCAAAACAACTTTGAATTAATGAAACTTTAAATGGAAAAGAGTTTTAAAGAAAGCAACTTTAAATAAAACACCCTTTATTTTGAAATTCCCAACCAACCATACCGTATGCTGATAGTAAGCGTGATATAGAAAATGATCACTAGTCATGAGAAATACCCATAAAAATTAGCAATAGTGGGGCCCTAGGTACCTCGTATCTTAGTGGAATGTGGTATAGAAACCACGACCAACAACTTTCTCATGCACGTGCCACTAGAGAGGAGAAACATCTAAAATTATAGTGGTCTCAAATCAACATTTATATTTAGTTAGTGATTTCATCGTCAATTCCTTTAAGAGAAACTGGGACAAGCCACTTCCAAATCACTAGCATACTAGTTCTAGTCCACCCACCTAGATACCCAGACTTCCCTTTTTGTGATCAATCAAGTTTCACACATCACATAATATCACTTATACAATTCCTCAACCAAACCAATAATTAAATATCACAAGCCACCACTTTCACATAAAAATCCATTTTTGAAAACATATGTACACCAAAACATTTCCCAAATATGCTTCACACCTTTTATATAAATTAATAAACCATTATAACAATTTATAAAACAATTTCAAAAAACACCCCAAATGATTTTATACCAAAATTTCACCTGAAACCCCATTTTTAAAAATCAACTGCACATCAATGCTATATCAAAACATAATTTTCAGCCCACACATAGTTTAAAAAACCAATTCCATTCTTTATAAAATGGAAACAAATGGCACACAAGGGTTTGCACATGAAAAATACCCAATTTCACATAAAACTACCACTTGAAAAAATGAAACAAATGTTCAATCATACCAAATACCACTTTCATATCACATGAATAATTTAAAAATTCATTTAAACAATTTATAAAGAATTAAAAAATGGAGAAACCAAAGTTTACACAAAAAAACACCCAGTTTCATATAAAAATTCCACTTTAAAACCAACCACACATCATAAACTTATCAAAACATGATTCAAACCATTTAAAAACTTTAAAGAATCATTCAAAAAATATGACTCCCAAAAAAAAACGCAAAAAAATTTACGCACAAAATATACTCAATTTCACATAGAAAAACAATTTTTAAACTAAACGCACATCAAAAATTTCCAAAAACCACTCCTAAACCTCATAAATAAATTATTAAACATGAAAAAGATACAAAAAAGCATAATTAATTTGTCAAAAAATGGTTAAGCATGGAATAACCTATCTTTGATGTCAAAATGCCCCAAAATTGGTGAAAAACTTCAACCACACCTTAAACACACTACAAGAAATCAAGATCGAACCCTAGTCCTAGAGATTGAACCTAAAAAATCAATATTAGACCCTTGGAAAGAAACCCTATCTTCTGAAAAAATTGGAACCCCAATAAAGAGAGGAGAAACCCTAGAAAGGAGAAAGGAGAAGGAAATTACCTCGAGAAACAAGCCCCACCTTGAGGGTTTCTTAGGTCTACACCAAAGAAGAATGAGGAAAGGATTTGGGAGAAAGGGAGGACTCCCTAGGTCTGGATAAACCAGAGTAAGGTGTTTTGGGTAGATTTGGGGCTAAAAATCCTGAGGGGGAAAAGTTGAAAAAATCAAAATTTTAATTCCGGGCAGCCTTTCATGGTTAGGCCACACGGTTTATTAAACCATGAATAAAATGTGGGGTAGCCACAAGAACTGACTACATGGTCACCCCTAATTAGCCATATGACCATACAGCAATCATGCAGTAGGTTTTATACCTGTTGCACAATTCCTGGGTTTGGCCGCACAGTTTATCAAACCATGCACCAAACCGTGCACATGGTATTTTCAAGCATAATTTCCAAGTTTTCTCCCAAAAATCCCAAAATAACTAAGGATCAACTATTAGGGAAATACTAGAAAACAAAAACACTTAAAAAATCAACAACCATTACACTTAGAACATGAGAAAATAATTGTATTCCCAACAAACCAGAACATAAATCAAAACTTGAAAAACCAAGTATGATAATTCCCCCACCATTAATGCTTTCCGCCCCTATAAATCCATAACAATTTCCAGATAATTGATCAACGATTAAGGATTACACATCAATATAATCCAACCTCTTAAACCATGAACACTTAACTCACCAAAAATAGAATTTAAGACTCTTTCCCGAAACATAATAATAACCCACAATCACTTCCTAAAAAAAATGGGAAAGATCAAACCACCACATCCACAACCAATCCAAAACCAGACTGTTGGGAATTCTCCCAAAAAACCCAACACTCACCGAAACCTAAAAGGAAACTAAGAAATCAACATCTTTTAAATAATCCACATCAACCAGATCAATCGAACCCAAACCCAAAATATATCACTAGAAGAGGGGAGGCCTGAGTAGACTCTCCAACTTTAGAAAACAACTAGCACCTGAAAAAATCTTAAAAGAAAACCCAACGATACCCATGGTGGGTCTCTCCACCATTAAGAACCAACTAACGCTAAACAAATGAGGATTTGACATGAACTAGAACCAGGACTTTCCCACACAGGACAACCAAGACTCTCCTATAATAACTTACCATCCCAAGCTAATAGGAACACAACATGAATGTTTAATCCACCCACTCCCAAATGGAGGGGAAAAGAATTGAACCGAAACTCCTCACACTGACCCAAAACCCCCACCACTCATGGAGGGGAGGGAAGGGGCCCAATGGTTGGACCCCAGAACCCACAACCAACAACTACCCACCACTATTCTCCTATGGATGGATAAAATCCAAGACCTCACCCAATTAACTTGGGAGGTCCACATAAAAATACTGATCAAGAACTTGCATCCAAGAAGGCATAACCATAGAAACTGCGTGAGGGGTAAGTCCAACACACTCTTTGGAACAAGAGGAAATTCACAATGATGAGAAACCATAATAAATACACTAGAAATGCCTCACCATAATAGTAAATGCACAAAATTAGGAAAACTCCTTAAACTCATAGGGTTCCTGACTACATGCCAGCTTTACTCAGGGACCTATGGATGGAGCTCTGATATATGAAGCATATACTGCCTCACAGTCAGGAGATACTAATCCCTAATGAGAACCCATTCTTCTAGATCCACAAGAAACCACATAACACTCCTAGGTAGAAGCAAAGGATTATGACACACCACAAAAATATCCTCCTCAAACATCACACTTTTCCCCAAATATGGACTTAAAGATACACATCACCATTCTCTATCACTCCAAATGAGGATCATAATGAACAAGGAACATGGTGAAATACACCAAACATCATCGAACACCACTGTTATAATCAAGATAATTATCATAACAGAAAGGAATTTTAGATTGACCACAAATAGCTCTATATTCTAATAGATGGGATAGGGTATCCTTAAAAGAGGCATATTTACCTTCTAATACTCATAAACTAAATACTTAGGTTGATCAATTAAAAATATTACCAATGGATAAAAATTTGTATCCATACTAAAAAATCCATCAAATCTCTATGGGGGTGAACACAAGGCAACAAGGAAACTATGAGATCTATAAAAACCAACTCATAAACCCAAAACTTCATATAAAACAAACTCCAACTTAGAGGGAAACTGGATCAAAGACTTCCCAAAAACTTTTCTAAAATCCCGCTAAGATACTACTTCCAGACTGAGCTACCAATAGAATCTCAATGCAAGATACAACAAGAGTATCACTTCTAGATCACAGCGAAGAGCATGCAAAATAAGCAACAATTCTAAGACATAGAAAAACATGCTACATAACCATTGGATTACAAAAACATCACAATTTTCTAGCTCAAAACACTTTTGGAAAATAAATAAAATCAAAATTGGTGTATTTTCACACTCACCAATGGTGTTTCATTGAGTCTCACTCACATGCACATTTCTGCGCCACCCCGAGCACCCATCCACCATGCCATACCGGACATCCATCCACATTTATATATAAAAACATGCATGTGAGAACTCATGATAACACAAAAGGAAAAAACAAAACAACCTCATTTTACAAAACAAACCATTAAACTCAATTAAAAAATAAAGTACCTTCCCAAGGCACACTAACCACCAAGTCAAAAACCATTTTCAAATTTTACACATCAAACCATTTTACCATGATTGAAAATAAAATACCATATATTTCCATAAAAATCATTTTTATTGCATTTAAAACATTTTCCAGAACCTCAACAAACTTCATTTCATCAAAACCATTTGATTAAAAACCCACCCATTTTCATTCAAAACAACTTCCAAAACAATGATTTTTCCATTTCCAGAAATTCACCAAAGTCTATTTTCATAATCCACTAGACATCAAGATCAAAGATCATTTTGAATAGCACAAAACCCTTCCAGAAAACACAAACCATACAAAACTAATTTCCAAAACCAATTTATTCGATTCAAACACTTTTCAAAAATACATTCTTTTTCAAAATAACCCATTCTTTCCAAACATTTCATTTTAACAAACCATCTGTTTAGATTAAGGAAATCCAATCCCATTAAACCATTTCCTCTTTAACCCAAGATTAGTTTCACAAAAGCTTAACTTTCCAAAACCCATCTTAGAGTAAATCATGGAAATTCATTTTCAACTTTTCAAAATCCAACCATTCCATTAAATCTTGTTTCCACAACTCCCACACAAGGATTTTCAAAACATTTTTCTGATTTCAAGAAAGGTCCAAGAGACCCACAAAAAGGGAACTAGTGTTGGTGGGTGACTTGACCATATGGTTGGTGGCCATACTCCAACACGCCATTGACATAGAGAGCCTCCTTGGACCATGTCCCTGGCTCTACATGGCTTTCCAGGCCCTACGAGATCATAGAGACCATTGGCCCAACCGCCCTTGTTATATCCAAATTAATAAACAATCCCTAAAAACCACAGAAACTAATAAAACCAGACTTCCCATGGAAACTTGAGGATCATAATGAGAAAGAGTTCACGACACTATTCCCGCACCTACCCCTAAAGTCTCGAAAATCCTAGATTTTGTCTACCCAGACTCTTCCCCAAGGAACAAGACTCAAAAGAGCATAACCTACTCTAATACCATTTTGTCATGAACCAAGCTGGGTCACCATCCAACCCAACACCCAACCCGGTCTGGTCCACAACAAGCCTCGAATGGCATTCCAAATCCCTACGAGCTGAAAAAAGTGACCAGATATCAAATAAAACAAGTGGGAATGGTTTACCTAAATTAATCATATTAAAATAACTAAAAAAACCCAAAATCTAGATTTGAAAAATCCAAACAAACAAGCCTTTAACAATTTCAAGGTTTTAAGTTTAGAACTAAAATAAAAACTAAAAATGACTACAACACCAAGGGAAACTAGAACATCACACCAAACCTCTGTGAAACAAGAAGAGCAACATCCTCAAGATGCCACTATTAAGATCCACAACAAGATCCACTAGAATTCCAATCTTCCAACACTAAAATCCTTGCCTTAACCTGAAACAAATAGACAATAGGGTCTACATACACCCAAAAGTGTATGTAGGGTGTGAGCCAAAGCCTAGTAGGATTCCACCTAGATAAAATATTCTATGCACTAAACATTAAATGAAAAATAAACCTTTAAGTTTTATAATTAAATAAATGCCAGAACAATTTTAAGGAAAATAAATTTAAAGCAAAATAAATTTGAATTAATGCAACTTTAAATGGAAAATGGTTTTCAAGAAAGAAACTTTAAAGAAAAAACCATTTATTTTAAAATTCCTAACCAACCATACCATATTATAATGGTAAGTGCGATATAGAAAATGAGCACTAGTCATGGGAAATAACCATAAACACTAGAAATAGTGGGGCCCTAGGGACATCATATATTAGTGGAATGTGGTATAGAAACCACGAACAAAATATTTCTCATGCATGATGCACTAGAGAGAGGAGAAACATCCAAAATTCTAGTGGTATCAAATCAAAATTCATATTTAGTCAGTGCTGTCATCATAAATCCTGCTAAGTGAAATTGGGATAATCCACTTCTGAATCACTAGCATACTAGCCCTAGTTCATCCACCTAGATACCCAGGCTTCCCTTTTTGTACTCAATCAAGTTTCACATGTCACATAATATCACTTACACAATTCATCAACCAAACCAAGAATTACATATCACAATCCACCACTTTCACATCACAACCCATTTTTGAAAACATACTAACACCAAAACATTTCCCAAATATACTTCACACCTTTTATATAATTTAATAAACCATTATAACAATTTATAAATTTTTTTTAGTAAACACCCCAAATGATTTTACACCAAAAGTGAACCCAAAACCCCCTTTTTAAAAATCAACCACACATCAATGCTATATCAAAACAAAATTTTAATCCCACATATAGTTTAATAAACCAATTTCATGCTTTATAAAATGAAAAAATGGAACATAAGGGTTTGTACATGAAAAATACCCAATTTCACATAAAACTACCACTTTAAAAAATGAAACACATGATAAATCATACCAAATACCACTTTCACATCATATGAATAATTTAAAAATTAATTTAAACAATGTATAAATCATTAAAAAATGGCACAACCAAAGTTTTCACCAAAAACACAATCAGTTTCGTATAAAAATTCCACTTTAAAACCAACCGCACATCATAACATTATCAAAATGTGATTCTCACCATTTAAAAAATTTAATGAATCATTCAAACAATATTTAGGATGACTCCCAAAAGAAACACTACAAACCTTACCCACCAAATATACTCAATTTCACATAGAAAAATCATTTTTAAATTAAATGCACATCAAAAATTTCGAAAAACCACTTACGAACCTCACTCATAAATTATAGAACATGAAAAAGATAAAAAATCATAGTTAATTTGTCAAAAAATGGTTAAGAATGGAATCACCTACCTTGGATGTCAAAATTCTCAAAAATTGATGCGAAAATTTAACTACACCTCAACCGCACCACAAGAAATCAAGATTAAACCCTAATCATAGAGATTGAACCCAAAAACTCAATATTATACCCTTGGAAAGAAACCCTAGCTACTGGAAAAATTAGAACCCCAAGAAAGAGAGGAGAAACCCTAGAAAGGATAAAAGAGAAGGAAATTAGCTTGAGAAAAAAGCCTCACCTTGATGGTTTCTTAGATCTACACCAAAGGAACATGAGGAAAGGCTTGGGGAGAAAGGTATAGGCCTCTCTAGGTCTGGACGAACTAGGGGAAGGTGTTTTAGGTGGATTTAGGGCTAAAAATCATGAGGGGGTAAAGCTGGGAAAATCAAAATTTTAATTCCGAGCACCCTCATACGGTCAGGATGCATAGTTTATTAAACCATGCAGAAATCATGCGGCGACCATGGGGACCAACCGTATAGTCACTCCTAATTGACCGCATGGCCATGCACTAACTGTGTGGTAGGTTTTATACCTTCTACACTATTACCTAGGTTTGGCCGCATAGTTTATAAAATCATGCTCCAAACCGTGCGCAAGGTATTTTCAATCCCAATTTACAATTTTTCTCCAAAAAATCCCAAATGAACCAAGTATCAACCATGAGGGAAATACTAGAAAAAGAAAATACTTCAAAAATCAACACCCTTCACACCCAGAACCCAAGAAAAGACTAGGATTCCCAACAAACCAGAACATAAACCAAAACTTGGAAAGCTGAGCATGACACTATCCCCATAGACATTGTCACATATATAATACTACCCTCAGCTATCCCTACCATGGTTCAAGATTAACTTGTGGTAAACCAACATACATAGTCATAAGTCTTTCATTAGTCACATTTTTTAAAACCATTTTGACACTCACATCATAAATCCTTCCTCTTAGGAACATTTCCCATCTCACAGATTTTTACAACCAATATGTTAACACATTCAAAACCTTTATTATGTACAATTATTTAACCATTCTTTAACATTATTTCCATTTACCCATTGGATCATCTTTATTAGACACCATTTTCTTCAAATTTTCAAGAAAGTAAAATGAATCCTACCCTTCATGTCCCACACACCCATCCTGTGTGTGCATATCATGATGTATTCCACCTATATCCCTAGGTGCCTATAATGATGCATGAATGAAAAATCTCATGCTATTATGGCCATGAGAAAAATATCATAAAATAGTCTCATCACATAACAAGTGCATCACCCAATGGTGAAATATCATTCAATTCTAGCAACACATATCAAGAAAAATAATCCCCACCCAGGGTTCTTGGGTTTTCCCTCATACATGGGTTAGATACTCCCATGTAAAAGATCATTTCCAAGGAACAACACCTTACAATCTATTGCATACCATCCCCAAATAGCAAGGCATAGAAAAGAAACTACTATGATACCACTTTGTAACATCCACAACCCAGATGCTACTAACTGATGTACCAAATTGGGTCACCCCATGACCTCAAGCATGCCTCCCCATAAAACATAGGTTTCCAACTAGTGTAAATGGTCTAATAGATCATTTAGGGATAATATACACTCTCTACTAGAGTAATCCACAATAGAAAACATATGAAATAAGGAAAAAAAAACAATAAACCAGAAACATGAATTGCCAACCATTCCCAAATATGGTACAAAACACAACCAATAATAATTATACCATGTCCTGCTAACAGTGCCAAAGTGAAGAAACCCAAAATAAGAAAAATAGATGAATCCTTAAAATGGGTTCTAAATCCAAGTCTTGATCCTCATTCATGCACAACCCAATCCCAACCCAACTCCCTAGCATAGGGACTTTTCCCTTTCCCTAACCTACAACCAAGAAATATACTCGGGTACCCAATGGAGGCCCGAGCAGGGTGTAGTTACAACTCAGTAATCCACCATCAAGTATGTCTACAAAATATCTAATCTAAATAGACAATGCATAAAAAAACTAAATAAATGGCAAGGTTAAAAAAAGACAACTCAGGTTCCATTAGTTAACAATATTCACTTTAACCATTTTAATCACTTAATCCATATTTTTCACTTGTTCCATGGGTTAGGCATTTATATCATTTACACAATGTCCTAAGCTGGTAAATTACTATATAGAAGGGAATAAGTCGAGCTCCATATCTCACTAGAGATACACATTTCAAACACCACTACATTATACTTACCTTAGAGCCTCAGTCCAGATATTCTCATCAAATGAAACTATTAAGGGAATAGAGCCTCAGTCCCCTTCCCTAACCCATGCAATATAAGGATAGGGTTTAGAGACTCAATATAACCTGACCCATGGGCATAGATCCTCAAGTCCAATACCCCACAACTACTAAGCCATGTGCACATTATTATTTATCCATTTACCACATATACCATATCACAAACCATACACAACCAATACACTTAAAATATACAATTCATATTTCATACAACATATGAATCATCATCAATCATTAACACATTATCACATTTTCTATTTACTTAGCATGTTCCATTTAACAAATTTCCCTTTCTATACCTTATCCCATTTAGCATAACCAACAATTCCTATACATTATCTCATTTAACATATTTATCAATTCCCATGCATTAACCCATTTAACACATTCAATAATTTATAAGTATTTATCCATTTATCATGTTCATCATTTCACACGCATTAACCCACTTATTCAACTCAAGTGTAATTCATAAGTCATTTAGCACAATCATTACATTTCATCCAACCTATTCCATATTAAGACAAAAAATCCATTAGGCCATTATCAAAGTCTAGAAACAACTATAAATATTCCCCTTTTAGATAAAATAACATATAAACATGTTCATCATGGGATCTACTTTATCACAAGTCAATTATATGATTAACATTACAACACTTCCATGTTTAAAAATGTTGGCATACCCCATGGGTGTCCCTAAAGCTGTGTAGTCAACCTCAATGCATCCCATGGGGATCATGAAGGGTTAAATTCATCATTTATCCAACCATTTTACCAAATCCATTTAAAGGCATCCAATGAACAAAAACAGAGGACCATTAACCCAACCACTCATGCACAAATAAACTTCAAGACTATGGGATATAACTTGTAGACCACCAACCTTGAATCCATAGACATATGCTCACTTAACCTTAGATTTATATTCGTATTCAAGCACCATTTGAATCCAAAACCTAAGATCTATTAGAAAAAGGGTTTTAGGGATTCATAAGAGGAATAATGAAACCACAAACCCTAATCTAGAAAAGAGAATCAAGATAAGCATTAGACTTACCTAGAGCTTCAATACGCACCCAACGACACTCCAAATGACCTATAATCTAAGGAGATCGACTCTTGGGAATCATTGGTCATTTTGAATCATCACTAGGGCTGGAGGAAGAAAAATGGGAGGAAAATAGGGTGAAACACTTAAAATACCAAGGGGAAAATGGTAAAAACCCAATTTTAATGGGGAGCACGGTTTGACCGTTTGGTTTTCCAAACTGTGTGATAACTGTGTGCATGCCTCTGTCCAAGAGGGCTCTAAGTCACATAGTTACCTGGGGATTCCACAGGGTTTGAAAAACCATGAGTCAACCATGCAGAATGCATCTATCCAAAATTTGCAAGGTTTGTCTTTCCCCCTTGCATGGTTTAAATAATTATGCACCCCTCCTCCTAGCCAGCACAATTTGGGCACACAGTTACTTCTAACCATGAACTAACCACGCAAAATGCACAAGATAGCCAACACCCCCTTTCTTTTATGTCTTGAATCCCTAGGACACCCCTGAGCCTCCTCATATAATCAGTAAACATTCCATTAACCAAATTTAAGGTATTTAAGTAAAAATTTAAACAGGTTCATACCTCCATGAAGTTCGGGATCTTACACTCAATATGGTATACATAGTAATTTAACATATCACATAATTTAGCATGGTTACACAAAAAATTAATCATAAAATTAAATAGTTTTAGATATGTTATCTTTAATAATTAATTCTTATATATCAAATTACTTCTTAATCGTGCATCATTAATTCATTTAAAATATAATACTTACTAGGCATGTATCACAATGTTTACTTTAGTCATATATGAAAAGTAATCAAGATTCATAATTACAGCATTATTTCAAATTAATTAAACTTATACTTACAACATGAATTTATTTCAATAATCTCCTTAAATTACCAGTTACCTTAACATATGGAATAACATTTAATTTTATGAAATGATGGAAAAACATGGTTCAAAAACTTTTATTTCAAAAATATTTTAACTTAATAAATAATTTATTGTAAAAGGAATTCTTAATCAAGAAACTTCTAGAAATTTTATTTATGGAAATAATAATTCTATAGACATGCTTGATCATCAATGTAAACATATTAGTATGCCTTTTCACATTGATTTAAATAATCATTTTTAATTTTTATCAAGCTCTCATAGTTTTGTTAATTAACATGAATTAAAAATTAAATTATACAACTAAACATGGTATATCATGGAAATAAAATCAATAATTACATCATGTTATGAGTTATAAGAAAGAAGGTTTAATTAGAATGAACTAATAAATTAAAAGTAATTACAACATAATTATTAAGACTGTATTATATCTAAATTTATGATAACATAAATAAAAAAACATAACATAATTAAAAATTAAAAATTTAACTTAAATGAATCCTAGGAAAATGATTCATGCATCCTTCAACAATTTTCTACCCTAAAATCAATGAAATTATTGCCTAAGAATTCTTAGTTGGATATCATGGTCCTTACATAGGATCATAGGGGGACACGATACCTGGATCCTAGTTATTTTTGATGACATTAAGGTTCTGACATAGTTCTCAAGGGGCCATAAATATCTATGTTCCATCCTTTCCTCTGCCTTCATAACAGGCTAAGTTAAATGAAACTATTACCTTACTAAACCCATAAAACCCTCACATATTCTTAACTCTAAATTCTATCCTATCTCTCAACCAGAAGCTTTAATACTACTTTATCATGAACCAACCCCACAGAATCCTCTCCTAGGTTTGTAGTGGAGACAAGTGTGACCCCCAAATTCTTCTTCCAATAGGACATAGATTAGTGAATAGCACTAAAGGAACCTATTAAACACTGGGAAGGTATTACCCTCTTAGATTCCCAGTAAAAATTAATATCAATCCAAAAATCAACTCCAGGTATATATAAACCAAAAATGAGTATAAAATTCCAAATCCTAAACTGTGTCTACATAATAATGAATTAAAATACAAGGATAATGCAAAGACAACCACCCAATATCCACTCCATTTACTAGAATATTAATATCTCTAACCTCCATCAGTTTATACTATAAAAAAATTCATGCAGACTATAAAATGGTGAGGACTTGGGAGTACTCAGTAGGATCCTATTTATAATAAGTTCTATATCCATTTAAAATGTAAGTTCTAGTATAGGAATGCAATAAATAAACTAATTAAGATAAAGTTGAGATAATTAGGAATAAGTATTAAGAAAGTAAGTGAGTAAAAAGTAAATACAATATAATAGTTTACCACCACCTTAAAAAATAAGAAAAATAGACAAACCTAGATCTTATCTTATGCCAACCATCCCAACATCATCAGGAAATCCCAAATCACAACCTATGTAAACCTTACAAAAATTATCAGGAAATCCCATATCTCAACTCATGTCAACTATCCCAACATCCATCACATCTCCACATCACCCCCACAATAACTCTTGCTATAACCTTGATCCATCACATCCCAAAACATAAAATAAACCTAATCCATCATATCCCAATTGAAATATGTAAATGCAATAACCTTAATCTATTACAACATTTGAATAATTACACATGTCATTACCTTGATCCATTATAACCCATAAGTGTAGTATTAAGAAAAAAAACAAAAAATCAGATAAAAAATCATACAAGAAAACAATAAAACATGCTCATATAATAAAAATAAATACAACATCAAAACCCATAATAATAAAATATTCCATAATTTAAATATAAAATGGAAAAGTTAAACAAAAGAATATAATTAAATAACCCATTCCCCATGACCAAATAAGGGACCGAGAGAAGAGGTATCATGAGAATTGCTATTCTTGTCCACAACTCCCATGGAGGCATCATTACAGCTAGCCATAACTCTCTTCATGCTCTTTGGGAACCATTAGTGGCTGAAGCACATAAAATTTATGTGGGGTTGATGTTTTCCATCGAGAAATTATGGAAATCTATTATTCTTGAATCAAGATGTCTTAACATTATTAATGCAATTAATGTGCTGGAAAATGGCCTCCAATCTTTTGGATTACTAGTTTTTAAGATCCTCTCTTTATGCCATCACTTTTTATATTTCTCCTTTTCTTTCATTAAAAGAGAGGGGAATAGAGAATACCATTTTTTAAAAATGTGCGGTCTCACTTGTTAGTCACATATGTGGTTAGATGAATTTACATCTTGGATGTATTCACTTGTACTCCCTAATATTTGATCATTTAATATAAGACCTTGTTTAAAAAGAAACTCCACTCTATTTTGATTTTTTTGAATTTACCATTACATAAATTAAATAAATTCTATAATTTATATTCCATGCTAATCATTATTATTTAACTTCCCATCCATTAATTTTATTACATAAATTCCATAATTAATATTTTAAACATCCAATTCAAAACATAAATGAATTATATCTTCCAAATATTAATAATTTCAAAATAGTCAAATTATACCCAAAAATAAAATGCAACCTATACATTAATGATAAAACAAATTAATGATTTTTAAAAATTTTAAACAACTAAAATATTTTTCTAACTAATAAATTAGTTAAATAAATACTTCAAATAATAATATCCCAACATATAAATATATTTTAATACTATAAAAAATTATTTTAAATATAATGATAAACTTAAAATAAAATATTTCAAATTAACTTTAATAAAATAATCAACTAATAAATAGTTAAACTAAAACTCTGAAAATATTATTGATACACATTTTTTAAAAAATTTATTCTTTTTATAATTCATCAAAATATAATACATAATATATTTAAAAAATGATTACAATAATAAATGAAATACTTCCCTAAACTCTCATATCCTTAGAAATGACAAAGGACTCAGAAAAATCCTAGCCCTTACAGCATGAAAGAGAATTTTTTCTTCTATTTAATTGTTCTTTCAATGTAATCTTAATTCCTCTATTTACATTAGAATATTATAAATTCACTAGGATTTTTTTCTATAATTTTCTCTTTTAGACCTATGGTGATTAAAGAAGTTTTTCAGTAATGTTTTTTTACTACCAATATTATGATTGAAGAAGATCTGGGGTAAGATATTTTGTTTTTGATCATTTGATCTAAGAGGTTCCATATCAAAACCTAGTACTCATGAATTAGGGTTTGATCCTCCTATATCTTTGGGTTAAAAGTGAATAGATTTCTAGGACATGAATTAGTATATAAACCTCAATAAAGTTTATAGGAGTATTTTATATTTATCATCTGAAAATCCATTGCATTATTTCTATATTAGTTATATTAATTTTATTTTGTTTATAAAGTTTTATTTAAAAATTAATTTACATTACAAATTGTGTTTCATTTCATTTCATAAATAATTTTATTTATTTAATTTTAATTTAGAATATATTGATTTTCTAAATTTAATACTTTGATTACTTCTGTTCAGAGTGAAATTCTAAGTCCTCCCAAACCATATTTTTTTAATAGAGAATTATTATATAATATTTTTAAATCTTTAATTCATTACCTATTGAATATTCTTATATGGGACAACATTTTGTATCAAATAAAGTTCCTATATTTTCATTATAATATATATATATATATATATATAGAAAAGTTATCATGGAAGAAAACCTTTCATTTGGAACTCTTGAGAATATCAATATTAATCAACCACCTATCTTTTATGGTGTTAATAGTGAATATTGAAGAAAAAAATGAACACTTTATATTATAAACAACAGATTTGATAATTATCTTATAATGTCAAGTGAATATAAGATTTCAGATAATTTTTTTTGAATTTTACTTGAGATGAGAAATATTAATATCAACCGAACTATAAAGTTTGGAACACTCTATTATGTTTTATGACTAGAAATATCTATATTTAGGTTTCTTTATTTGAAATTACAAATTCTATTTGGAAGAATTTGTAGATTACTCATTTTGGAAGATTTAAATTTTTGAAAACTAGAAGAGTTATGATAAAGATTTTGATTCTACGCCTAAAGAGAATATTGTTAATATGTATCAAATGTTCATGAAATTTTTAGAAGGTCTATAATCACTTAGAGAATCAAATATTACTGATAAATAGATGGTTGAGAAGATTGTATATATCCCTTTAAAAGAGTGATAATCAAATAGAATAACTTATAAATATGAAAAAAATATTATTAATTTAAAAATATATGATCTAATTAAATCTTTAATATATTATAAAAATAATCTAAAGAGAGTCATCAATAAAGAGAAAAAGAAAAAGGGATTTTCTTTTGGTTCTGCTACTATTATTGCTACTACTCCTAAGCATATTTCTAAGCATCATTTAGACGACATCGATGTTCAATATAGTGGTGATAAATTTTCTTAGCTAGAGAAATGAATTAGAAGAATATTTCAAAAGAATGTTCCTTGAAAAAATAACTAAATAGACAAAAAACATATAACATATCCATAATAAGGGATGAAATAAAAGATTTAAACGATGTTATATGTTATAAATATAAGAATCCAGGACTCATAAAATTAAATTTTATTATTCTAAATAGAAATTACAAGGATTATAAAAGTTCAATAGATATAAAGTAAAGAAATACTTTAAGGTTATTGACACCTATAGTGATAGTGAAGATTCTTCTTCTATAAGTAGTTCATAAAGTGACGATAGAAAGATTTTTTTTGTATTCATTGACCTAACTATTCCAAGGAATGAAACTTGTTTCATAGAAAAGGTTAATGAATCTCTATAAAATGAGTCTTTAAATACTTATGATTATCTATATGGTAAGGAAGATGAATATTTATTAGTTGAAGAAATAAAATAATATACGGTTGACTTGGAGAAATACATAAAATGTTTGTGAAGAAATATAATCATGCTATGTTAGATCATTCTAAAGTAAATGAAAATATTTCTAAACTAACTTTTGAGTTAAATTACAAAACTTTTTTTACTTATATGCTTGATTAAAATCAAAATGAAGTTATCAAACTAAAATCCAAAATCAAAATCCTAAAGAAGGTATTATACAAATTTACACCAGGAAGGAAAAATTTGAATTAAATCACAGACTTCTAGAAATATTCAACGGTATAATCTAAATTAGGATATTCCTCTACTAAGAAGTTATATTTTCATTAAAACTATTTTATTTCAGAAATTGGTCCATTTTATACTATATGTAAAATGGGTGGTCACTATAAAAACATACGATCCTTAAGAAAGAAACAATCTTTCAAAATATCAAAGTATTATATTTTTATAGAACTTACATCTCTTTCACATAGAATTGTTGGGAATATGTGAGAACCAAAAAATTTATTTGCCAATGTTTCTAGACTTATGCAAGTTTAAACACCAATATTTTAGTTATATATTTTCATGATAAAGTGTTTGGTACCGGTGACTAAAATATTTGATATATGGATAGTGGTTTCTCTTAAAACATGATTAAAAAGAAGTCAAGCTCCTAGAACATACAAAAATTTGAAGATGTGTATGCAGTTTTAAGTGAAAATAAACAAGGTTGGATCATGGCTATAAGTGATAGACTTTTAATGGACAATCCAAGTAAGATTGAATCCAAGGAAATCAACTTTGTAAGTTTGATTAATTTGAAGTGGTACAACCAACATGAATCATTTATTAAACAGAACATTCAAATCTATAATTGGGAATATATTTCTTTTATTTATGAGAAAATCTATTTGTTTTATCATATAGCTATTCAATGGATTTATAATTATTTATCTTATAAAACTATCAGTGTAGAAAAAATTTCTCAATTTTCTATTAAGGATCATGAGTTCACTATAACTGTCAACTAGTTTTCAGAAGCTATAAGTATTATATTTGAGGTTGAATCACTTCTTATGTTTTATAATCTTCTAAAAGAGTCTAAATCATTCTAAAAGGATGAATCTATAATCAACTGTATATTATTAAATGAGAATCCCCACAAGATATAAAATACTAAAGTGAAAAAATGAATAGTTTTTTAGTGGATACAAAATTTTATTCTTCAAAGAAAAGGTGAAAAAAATACTATTTAAGTATATGATATATATAATTTTGACTTTATTTATAAATACAGAAGTTCAATATAACACAATTCATGTAGGAATACATTAATTCAGTCCTCTTAATGGCAGTAAAGGTGAAAACACCTTTCATACTATCAAATTTTAAAAAGGATTTTAATTAATTTTTTGATGGATATCGAAGGTGTTGACTTTTGAAACCCATGAAAGGTGAAATAAAACCTAATAAATGAATAAAAAAATTTCTAATATTAAGCTAGAGTATGATAGTAAGAATGAGATATCCATTAATTTAAAATATGAAGTTCCAAAACAATTCTATAAAAGGGGTGATTTACAATAATCTATAGGTGAATTCATCAAGGAACTGAAGGCTATAAATTCCACTTTATCAATAGATGAGGAAATAATGGTAGTTACATTAATAGTATATAGAGATAAGAATAAAATAGATAGAAATAAAGATAAAAAATATCCAAAATAAACTATATGGTTTAGAACCATGGTTACACATGTATAATCAATGAAGAGGAAGGAAACGAAATAAAAGACCATTGACAGCACAAAAAAAAATAAGTTAAAACTTGTAGAGGGAAAAAAGAGGTTTGGAACCATAAAAGTATAAAGTCCATTTAAAAAAAATGCACTTGGAAAACAATAAAATCTAATAAGAACCAGGAAGCTAAGTTTTAGAAGAAGTAATATTTAATACAAAAAAAGGATGAGCTGAAGAAATAAATTATTGAGTTTGAGAAAAGAAATATTGAGGCTCAAAAGAAGAAATTTGAGTTAGAGAATAGAAAAATCTAAGTATAAAAAGAAAAAAATAAAATATAAAAAGAATGAAATAAAAGTGGAAAATAAGCGTTTGAAAAACTAAAAAAAGAGAATCCTTGAAGTCTGGAAACATAGGGGTTATTTAACCTTCTATTACTATTTAAGAAGATAAAGTGGATGAAATTCCATAAAAGAATCTTGAATTCAATCTAAATCCATCCGATAAAGGTAAAGGTATAGTATATAAGTAAATATTAAAGAAAATTTCAATTCAATTTCTTCTCTATATCTAGAAAAGAGATAAAATATGAATCTTTAGAGAAATCAGAAAAATCATTGAAACCAATTAAAGGCCAAAATTCATCCATCCCTCCATCATTTGAGAAATAATCATCACTAACCTCTAAAATTTATTTTTCATAAGAATAAATGGTTTCAAAATTATTATATAATGATTCTGAGAAAATTGAAATTTAAAAATTTTATTCAAAGACTTTGGAAAAGAAATTTGAGAAGTCTATTTAAAAATACCTTTTAAAATCATTAGAGAAACAAATTGAACATACTGAAAATAAAAATAAATCTTAAGAGAAAGTATAATTTATAAAGGAATTTGAAATTTTTAATGTTTAAATAACTAGTCTATATAATAAAGAATATATAAATCTAGAAGAATTAGTATAAGCATATACAGATAATGGAATGATCTTAGCAAGGCTATATAATAATAAAGTTTGAGTTCCTAAATATAAGTCAGTAACTATTTATGATTTTATCAAGGTTGATTTGTTTTCCAAGATTAAACAAATGGAAAAATATTTTTCTTCTCAAATAAATAAAATCAAACAAATGAATATTACTATTTCAAAACTTCTAAAACATAAAACTAATATTAGTCTAATCCCACGACACACAAACTTTATATAGGATACTATAATTACTACAACATAATCCAAAATCCAACAAGAACACATCAAAATAAATAAGGGTTTTCAAAACTTAGAGATGATTATCTATAAGATGTCTATTTAATCAACAAGTTGGGAAAATACTTATAAAATTAAGGAGAAAAATTGAGAATTATTGAAAATTGGTGTCAAATATTATAATAAAGAAATGAATATTTAGAGAAATGACGTCAAGAATTTAAAAATTATAATATAGTGATATAAAATTGTATTAAGGAATCTTAGGAAACATAAATCCTTAATTTCTGTTATATATTTGTACTTTAAATATTCAATTAAAGACTATTTTGTTTCTCTTTATATTCCTTATACTTGTTATTTTAATTATTTATTTATTTTTGAAAATAATCAAGGAGGATATTGATTTTATAATAAGTTTAATTGTCTATAAATGGGGATTATTGTTTTCTGAGGGTATTTCTATAATTTTAGTAAAATCAATGGGAGTAAAGAGAGTTATTTAATTTGTTAAAATTACCCTTCACCGTATCTTATTATTATTAAAAAAGGGGAGATTATTGGGTTATTTTATTAAGTGATTTCTTTTAGATCATAGTTTTGATGACTCACAATACACTACAATTCTCACTAAATTTTACATGGAGATTCTTTTAGTTATGTTTTTATAGAAACTGTCCTTATAAATTACTTCTTATAGTTTCACATCCTCTAAACCATGTTCATACCAAAACATATTTATACTAGATATTCTTAAAATCACAATCAAGTATAAATATAAGGACATTGGAAAAGTGAATCATAAATAGTTATGATGATAGATGGAATAAATGAAAATATTAGGAAGTTAGTCATCAAATTCCAATAAATTGAATACTGATACACAAGGATAAAGTGTTAATGAACTCATGAGTTTTTTTATCACAATATCTATGATTAAGAGTGAGAGTGTTTTTCCTTTCATTCATTTATTCTTTCAGTGTAGTCTTAATGTTTACCTTTCTTTAAGAATATTATAAAGGCACTGAGATGTTTCTATTGTAATTATTTTCATTCTAATCACTGGTAATTGAAGAATACCTGGGTTAAGGAATCATTTATACTGATATTATGATTAAATAAGTTTTAGGTTAAGAAAATTTACTTTTGATCATTTGATTAAAGACTTTCCATCTTAGAACCTAGTACTTCCAGATCAGGGTTTGATCTTCCTATTTCTTTATGTTAACATAGAATATATTTCAAGGATAATAATATATATATCCTCCTAAATAAATTTTTTAGGGTTATTATAGATTGTTTATCTAAAAATCCATTGCATTTTTTATATATTTTTTATATACACATTGTTCTATTTATAAGTTTTATTTAATAATTACTTTACATTCTAAATTGTGCATTAATTCTGATGCATAACTACTTTTATTTGTTTAATTTTATTTAAAAATGTGTTTATATTATAGATTTAATACTCTGATTATATTAATTTAGAGCAACATTATGAGTCCTTCCAAACTAAATTATTTTAAAAGGGAATTATTTTGTAATCTTTTTAATTCTTCAATTCACCCTCTCTTGAAACTTACTATCTATATATATGGATTCATTAAATATTGAGGTGGCTATTCTTTTACCAGGTAAATAAAGAATAGGGGCACTAAATAATTTTTACTTTAAAAAATAAAAAGTGTTATAACATTACCCTATCCATAAAAACATGATATTTCTTGGTTAGAGTGGTTAATGGAGTTGAAATCTAGGAATAATCAGACATAAATATCATACAATAAACTATTAAACTTGGAAAACTATGCTCATATGACACATTATTGGGTAATCTTAAAAAGATAGCCACCTAAACATTTAATGAATCCATATATATAACCCATTGATAGAAAACTTAGAAAATAAAATAATCTACTCATGTATAATACTTTCACTTTAACATCTAACCATACAACTAATTCTGTAAATGAAGTCCCAAAATACCCTCATATAATTTGCATGCTTCTAATCTAACTTTGAATAAAACAAGATTTCATTGATAAATTACACATAAAATTTGTCAATATATAGATGAAACACCATGAGTATCAACCCCATAAACATTATGGGTGGATTTATAACCCCAAAAGTCATCTAAATGAATTCAAAATTCCCATGTAGACATTTAAATTCCATATTCATAATATCCCCCTCCCCCCATCTCATTTTATAATACCCTAATAAAAAATATATATTTAAAAACCAATTGAATCTCTTCATTTAATCAAATAATTCACTAATCCTTAGTGAAAGATATCATTTATTTACCACCTCTTGATTTAGATGATGATAATTTATACACAACCACATGTTTTCATCAACCTTCTTGGAAAAAACCCCCTAAAGATCTCTATGGTAACGAGATAAGCTAAATAAAACCCTTTTGCAGTAAAAATATCAATTGGAATAAGAAAATTTCAAAGCTTTATAGATTCTATTTGATAAGGTGACATAAAGATATGATAAACACCTAGATTCAATTCCGTTCTTGATTCAATCTTATGATGAGGAGGTAAAAAAACAACCTATTTAGTAAAAATATCAATAAAATCTTTCATAATTATTAGAAACTCCTCCATTTATAGCTCTAATATAAATAAAATAAAATAATCTAGCTATAATATAATAGTTTTAACACATTATTGATTTATCCAATAATCTTTCTCATCGAATAAAATCATGCAATCACCTTTTATGTCCATAAAAATTACTTGATGTTGATAAAAATATATTCATTCTCACACATAGTACTACCATTACATTCTAAAATGAAATAATATGATTTTATTTGTATCATGACCAATTCCTAATATAATTGATAAAACTCCACTACTAGTTAAAAAATATGAAATACCACTATCAACCTAGTCTGAACTCCCATAGGAGTAGATAAAACAGATGGTCTATAAAACATCTCCACCTTGATTCCTAATCTCTAAAATAATTAAGGAGTGATAAAATAATTAAAATCACCAATTTATATCAATATAAAATCCAAATTACAATAAAGGTAGATAGTACATCATATGGACTTTAGTCTCATGAGGGTAGGTACCTCTGTTGCAAGAAGCTGCCTATGTACAATTCCTCTTTTTCATCTCCGCTTGATGTCTACCACCACCTTTTCCTTAATCTTCTAAGGTCCTTAAGGTAAAGGAATATCCCTTGATAGTACTCCTCTTACACCACCCTGTATTGATGGTCTTAATGATAGTTTGTCTTACTATTGTGGGTACAATTGAGGTGGAAAGTATTATTTTAGTGAAATTTAATACTATCATGATCCATCCACTATTATATTATCATAACCTAATAAATTTATATAATAAAAGGGATATAAAAAATATTATTTCTAAAACTAATATAGAGATAACATATGATGTTTGAATTCTGAATAAAGGGTTGAGAACTACTAGCTTTATAGAAACATAATGGGGATGATTTCTAGTGTATTTTTTTGGATTTTAGGGTGTTTTTTATCATGATTTTGATTTTAATGGATGATTTTTTTGAGATATATATAATATAGAGGGATGGATTTTCCTATTTATTTTCCTTTTCATGTTTTTTAGATGTTAGAGAAGGAAGAGAAATATGAAAAGTTTAATTTGAGGAGAATTTCCATATGACATGAAAAAAATGACATATTTTATTAAAAAACACCATGGATAGTTCTAAAAGTGGTTTTATTTGATCAAGTGTTATAGGAATAAAGAAACTAATATATATATTGTGATGCTACTAGAAATTGGTAAGAATAAACCACTAAAGGGGTTTTAAGGATGTCTTTATACCCAAATATAGAGGAAAAAAGAAACAAAATTCATCCACAAGATATTTCGGGACAGGAAATGATAAAATGAAATGAAAATATAAAATAAATCATGCCGAAATGTCTATATTGAATCCTCTATAATTGTGAATTCAATTGAAATCCCTTAGTAGTAATCATCAGAATTTTTCCTTTAAAATTATCTATCCACATATAAAAATATCCACTGATAAAATATATCTCTCTCAATCTATATTTATGTTTTTTTAGACTGTGAGGGAGAGGGTGTCATTACCATTTGTTGAGAGATTCATAAAATCCCATAGATTACCTTAAATAGAAGGATAAATTTTCTCATGAGGGATCTCTAACAAAATCATATAAGAAGATCTTGGATATATTGATTTTATTAGAGATAAGGTATGTTCATATTTTATATTTATTCAATTCAAATTTATGGTTGGATCTTATGGAAAAATGGATTTTGGTGTCTTGTTTCCAATATAATTGGATGAGTTTTATACCCTTAAAAACCCAACACTTCCTTTATTGCATTTATTGTAGGGATGTACTCTGCCTTTATTGTTGAGTTTGCTGCAATTGGTTTTTTAGAACTCTTCCAACAGATACATCTACTATTGAGGTAAAATAAAAAAATATATTGACATTTCATTCATCCTTGTTAGTTTAGAAACTAGAATTAGTGAAACCCCTTACAACGAGATCTTACTCGCCTATAAAGACTAAAAAAAATCCTTAGTTCTTTTTAAGTACTTAAGGATGTTCTTTATAAAAATCTAGCGAATCACATATGGATTGGATTGGTATATACTAGTTATTATTAAAACATAAGATATGTTGGGACGAATACACAATAGGACATAAATGTTAAATCCTATTTTGGAGGTATAAAGAATCTATTATCCATGTCACTCTTTTATAAATCATTATAAATAAATTTAATATTCATAAGTCTCATTTCATGAAATACTATTAAATATTCCTCCTTAGGGTTTTATATGCTAAACCTATTTATCAATTTACCAATATAAGTATTTTAACTCAATAAAATCATCCATGTAGATCTATCTCCACCCATTATATAGGATTTTTCACCCATGTTTTTCATTGAGTAGAATTTTCCCAACCATAGCTTTACAGAATATAAAGTTGGGATATCATTTATAATGATTAGTATTACATCCATATAAAAAACTATAAATATCATAATACTCCAATTAACTCACTTGAATACATAAAAACTATCCTTATTATTGACGAAACTAAAATATTTGATTTCATCATCAAACTGGATCTTCCAACTCCAAAAATATTACTTCAATCCATAAATGGAGCATTGTAACTTTCATACCTTACCATATTCATTTGGTACTTCTAACCATTGGGTTGTACCATATACATATCCTCAACTAAATTACCATTAATGAAATTTATTTTAATAACCATTTGATATATCTCATAATCATAATGAGTTTTTATGGAAAGAAATATTTGAATAGTCTTTATATATCTACTAGTGATAATGCATCTTCATAGACAAAACCATGAATTTGTTTATATCCCTTTGACTCTATGAGAGATTTGTAGGTATACAGTCTATCATACATGTTTTTTTCTTTTGGTGAACCCACTTATGACTTATGGGTCACACCCATTTAGGTGCATCCACCAAGTTTTAAACTTCGTTAGTATACATGGAGTCCATTTCAAATCTCATGGAATTTAACCATTTTGTGGTAGGTAATTTTACCATTACCTATGAATATTAATTCATTATCATTTTTCATAATAAATCCATATTTATCAAGATACTGATGAATCCTACCATACATTCTAGGTTCTTATGTAACCCATGTAAGTTTTTTAACAACTACCTATAGAACTAGCTTAATTTCTATCTCAGTAACTAATCCTATTTGTTGTCTTTTAACTTATCCAAGTTTAATTTTTCTCCTATTTACCACTTAATTCATGTGATAATTTTCAAGGACAACACCATATCCATACAAAAAACATTTTTTTAATGGATTATAAATAAAACATCCCATCATTTTATTGGGATAACCAGTGAAAAGGAATTTATCTGATTTAGAGCCAAGTTTTTTAGAATCCAAACATTGTACATATTCTTCACAACCCCAAATCCACATAGAAGAAAAATTGGGATTCCTCCCAATATATATATAATATGCTGTCTTTATAATTGCCTTAGATATATGTGGTTTAGTATGAAAGATTTTTTTTAGAGAATATTCCACAAATGATATAAGAAGGTCACACTAAATCATCATCGATTGAACCGTGACCAATAAGGTATGATTCCACTTTATATACACACTATCCCATTATATTACTCTGTAAGGTTTGATCTATAAAACAATCAAAAAATCTCTCAAATGATTAGTAAATTTATGAATTAGGTATTCATCAATTTGATCTAATCTAAGAATCTTCAAACTTTTTCTTAGATGATTTTGTACTTCATTTTTAACACATTAACTTTTTATAGGTCACATTTATGCCTCATAAGAAACAAAAAACCATTAAAAATGAAGCCATCACTAAATTTTACAAAGTAACTATACACATACATCACTATTTATAAGTTCTAATAGTCCACTATTTATCTCACCTTTTTTTATTAAAAGGTTCTTTGGTTATTTTTACTAATAAATAAGATTCAAAATTTTAATTAATTCATAATTCAGTGATTTAAAAAATCCTTATTTATGGAGTATTTGAATGCATTTATCATTTATATGACCAGGGTGACAATGTTAAATATAATTGGTGTTAGAATTAACTAGCTTAGCCTTTTTATTTTGAATATTATAAAGAGGATTATCTATATATAGAATGTTTAAACCATTCAGTATATTCTTAATTCCATAAAACATTTCATTCATGTATATAGAACAAATCTTGATCTTAATCGTGAATGTAAATCCCTTTTTATATAAAAATATATAAAAATTAAATTTCTAATTATAGTTAGAACATAATAACCATATTAAAATTATATAATTAATCCACTTGGTAGACTTAGATCATATTTTCAAACTTCAAATGTGGAAACACCTTTCCCATTTACAATAAGTTGATATACTTCTACTTTAATATATTATCTCCCATTTTTGAGTTGGTTCTTATTAAAAAAATGCACAATTCACTCCCAGTATCTAATTTCCATGATTCAGAATTATAGAAACTGATCTCTATAATATTCACATTCGTATTCTTAGAATGATTCTCCATGAGAATACTTCTCAACCTTATATATCAATCAATTAAACTATAGATATAACCTATTATAGATGTCAAAATGATATTCATGATGTATTATATAATCTTTAACAAGACATATATTTAGGTGAGTATTATGTTATCGATTAAATAAATAATTTTACTGAACAATATCCCATTAAAATAATGACCCCATACATAATTATCTTTTAGCAAGCTAAAATACATATTTTACTAACTTTTGAGTCCACTTTAGTGTTTCTCTAAAAAATTATATATTTATATAGTCCATTATGACAAGCATAACACATCTAATTCTTAGATATCTGAGTGGAAAACCATTTCTTCAAATTTATCATATAGATAAATCAACTCTATTCTTCCAGTATCCTATCTCTTAGGGCTTCATAACTAATTTCAACCCAAAGATTACAATTGGACATTGTTAACTAACTATTAAGATTAACTACATCCTCTATACTTAACACAAGATAATTTATGGTATCCTAGATATTACATGAACTCACCCATTTGAATGATCAAGGTTTTGACATGTGTTTTCATTGAAAGTATTCTCACACTTAGTGTTTCTAGGGTTTTCTTTGTCTTAGTATTTCCATATTAATCCTATTCATATCATTAATAACCATGGAATCTTATAAAATATTTACATCTAATTCAATCTATCTATACATGCTTCCAGCATTTTAGTTTTGAACCTTATTGTGATGCACCGAAACTTAACCATCAAAATTTACAATTTTACTAGAAAATTTTGAGTCAATTACAAAAATCAAGGGTTTTTTTAGTCCAGATCTTTGGAAATCTAAGAATACTATTATATATCAAAATACATTTTCTTTTATATCATTTTAACTTTTAATGCAAACTCTTGAAATTACACACCTATTAGAGTTAAAGCTTTCATATAGCACCATCATTATAATACAACCATAAGCCATGAAAAAAAAATTTCAAAAAAATGGGGTGTGTATAAAAAGATCAGTAAGGGGTTTTAAAGAATAAGAAAACTATTAAACCATTGATACAAATAAAAATTAATGAGTAAGATTAGTTCATTTGATTTTTTTTGTATAAATCATACTTGTAATCATAAAATATACTTTGGAATATAAAAAGGTTCAAAAAATAGTTCCATAACCTAGAATAAATAAATAGAATTATTTAAAATTCTTTTATCGATAAAACATTTATATCTCAAAATCTATTCCTTGAAACAAAACATCTAAAACTTTAAAATATTCTAAACCTATATTTTTTAAATTATCATAAACTTTCCTTATAAAATCAACTATTTTTTATGAAATATAATGATTTACTTTTAAAAATAATAAATCATATAAAAATATTGAAGGTGTTTGGAACATTAAATTTCATTTTGTCAAGGATTTACTACTAATAACATCATCACATAGTGGACAACATCCCTTTATTTATTGGGTTCACTCCCCATTCCCATTAGCACAATGGACAAAGTCCTATAGTAGATAGGGTTTACTCCCCATTCCCTTATATATCATCTCATGAGGCATAAAACATTAAACAATTCATTGGTGGACTGTATAATTCCAAGCCCACCTGTACCATAGTGAAAAAAATCCCAGAAGGGTTTGGTTTACTCTCCATCCCCTCCTTTCATCAATAATGTCCAAGTTACATATTTTAACAAAAATACTTTGCATCCTACATTTATTATCATAAATACAATTGGAACATTCTTTTCAAATCCCTATAACATCAATGCTAATAATTAATCCAATTTTTTTTATAATTAAATGGATGGTTCCTTAATGGGGATTCAATTAAATAAGTATTTTCTGAGAGAAATAATTTAAGATAGAATGGAATGGTTTTGAATAAAAGGAATAGAAAATCCATCGGATTTTTTAGGTAAATATTTAAAATGAACCATGAAGATAAAATATTTTTCAAATAAGAATATGGATTGTTGATCAAATGTAGAGAAATAGAATTATTTAAAAATAAATACTTTAAAACATAAAATGATTATTTTCAAATATAATAATACTTTTTTCCTTATGTTAGAAAAACTGTGTTAAAATTCCCGAAACACTAAAATCAATTCCATAAGGGAAAATTTCCTTTCAAAATACCATGGATAAAGAGAGTTTTTTATTTATTAAAATAGTTTAAAAGAAGTAGATAAATTATTTTAAACTTTAAAAAATATTAAATGACCCTCTTACCTATCTAGAAGCTATTAAAACCATATGTAATCATTCTATATAGAAATACCACCCTTACTACTAGTAAATACCCACAAATTTCTACTTCGAAGTTTTCCTGGGAGACATACCCTAAAACCTCTTCTAGAAATCAGAATATGAAAGGTTGGTATGATGGAGGATGAAAACAAACTAAGGATGGAACCTGAGGTGAAGATATTGTTAAACTGAGTGAAGCAAGGGCTTCAATTTTATATCCAGACATCTAGGATGATACCAAAGTGGTATTCTACATTAGTTTCAATATTATCCAGTTGTATGTGAGATCTAAATGACTATATATATATATATGTGCTTAAATAACCTGATTCTAAAACAGACTTATTATATTTGTCTTTAAATTGGCGGTGCTTTACTCAGCGTCACCCATAAAAATAACCTAACTCCAAACTAGTTTTATTAATGAAAGATTAGTTTTTCATTTACTTTGATGACAACCACATGAGGAAACTACATGTAGGCCTTTAATTATGTTATCACAGCTATATATATATATACATATACATAACCTATTCTAATCAATCTGTGTTCACATGATTTCAACCACCCTTATGACATGGGATCCCCATCTATATACTTATGAATATAATACTCACTGATCCAATACTATCAAAACCACTAAGATGCATGGGATCCTGAGTTGAGTTCATGTTCATGAGTTTCAAGCCGAACAATCAGTGTGAACAACATATAGTAGATTGGGGAAAATTAAGATGGGAGATGAAATCATTAAAACAAAACATGCACATGTATTTTAAATATTGTGAACAATACTTTATTAAGAAATCCCACTTTGACTTCTAGGTCAAAGTACCACTTAATTATTACTCTATAGGTGGAAGAAAAACACCAAACACAATTAGAATCTAGGCTGCTACCCCCCAACGGTTCACCGTGCTAACCCATATGGTAGTGATTAACACCCACCTTTAGCCTTTGTTCCAACCTTCACTTAGGCCCGCACTTGAACTTACCCATGTTGTTGGCCTTTTCCATATGGTTTACCTTTATATAAACTAAAAAATACCTTTACATGAGGATGAAGATTACCTTTATGTGAGGATATTGATTTCTCTTATACGAGATAGGTAACTAGAAACTACCTTTATGTGAGACATGAATACTCAGAAATACCTTTACATAGCTAATTAAAATTACTATTACACAAGCTTAAGTAAATTGCATCACCTTTACGTGATGATTAAAACCAAGATTTCATTATTTTCATTTTAGACATATTATAATTACTATATTCTATTATTTCTTTCTATTATTAATAATTAATAATTTATCATTTATCCCATATTATTCATATCTTATCTATTTTAATTACTCATAAAAATATTCCACCCCTTAAATATAATTCCCCTATAATTATCATTATCTTATATATATTCAATTTAAATCAATAATTTATATACCATAACAAATATTACATTACTATTAAATTTTTTATTTATCATTCACTGTCATTTATCAACATATGATAGATAATTATATTTTATTAAGAATTTAGTTTATATATTCATAAATAAAATAAATTATTGTTAAATTATAAATTTTGAAATGATAACATTTTAAATGTAACTTAATGATAAAATACATCATAATTTTATTCAGTTGGGAAAATATTAATTTGGTAAAAATTTATTTAAAATTAATTCACACTAAAATTTCAAGGTGTTACGTTCTACTATCTTAAATAAATTACATTCTTGAAATTTTATTATTTGAACAAGGAAAAATATTAAAACTTTTAAACATATAAACATTGTGTTAGTATTCAAAGTTTTATTCCATAATATTCATTCCCTACAAGGAATATTAATATTTTATCAAACTTAATCAAATAATATATTTCATAATAAATAATTTCTATGAAATAGACTTACCTTTATAAGGGTATCCTCTAATCACCATTGTTGCATTATTCACAAAGATAGATGGTTTGTGTCATGCAATATTGTTTTAGGGAATTTTTGAAACTTTCTACTTCTTTTATCCAAAAAAACTCATACCTTTTGGGTTATATTGATGAAAATAATTATTTAGCTTTGAAAAAGTACTATTTATGACATATAATTTCAAAACATTTGAATGGACCTGATTTTAAAAAAATAGAATGACCAAATTAGTTTTGAAACTTTCAAATAATGGTCCTTCCCAAATATTAACTGAATGTACAAATAGATAATAAGTTAAAACTAAATATATATAGGATGCACAAGGGTCTCCCTATACTAAAACTACTATAAAATCATTATATGCTTCAAAATATTATGATAAGTTGAAATATTTGAAAATCACTTGATGATACCTTATAGGAAAAAATGACAGAGCTGAAAATTTAAAATTTGATAAAAATTATCCATGAACCATGATGATTATAGGGTATGGAGGAGGTGTTAGATACATTATAAAACTATTTTCAAGAGAGTTATAAGTTATCAAAGGGTTCAAAATTTAAAGAACATGACTTTTCAATAATGATTGAAATTATTCCATCAGGAAGAGATAAAATAGTTGTTTCGGATCTACATTCTTCCACCTTGAAACTATCCATCAATCTATTAACAACACATTGCATAATTTAAATAATCTATAACATGATAAATTTTTTTACTTCCAAATTAAGCATAGAACAAATAATATTTTTCTTAATTATTATCACATAGTTTTTGGTTAAGATATTTTTCATAGAAAAAATATAATGAAATACTCTATGATTTTTTTTCACTTAAAAAGAGAATTATTTATTTCCTAAATCCAAAATAATAAAACCCTAGAAAGTATATAGAATCCCCATCAACATACCCTTTATACTATGAATCACCTTAAAAATTTAATCATAGAAACCCAAAAAGTTTATAACTATTATATCATCCTTAATCGATGACATATTAATATGTAAAGTTATCTAAATCCTTGATTTGATGCTAAGCATGACACCCCAAAGATTAACCATCAAAATTTATAATTTTACTATTAAATTTTGAGTCACTTAAAACCACAAGGATATTTTTGGTATAGAGAATTAGGGAGTTAGGAATACTATTACATATAAACACCCATTTTATTTTAGTGAATTTTATTATTTAAAATAAACTCCTTAAATGTTATGCTGGCACACCTCAGAGCTAAAACTTTAATTTAGATCCATCATTCCCACACAAACATAAACCCTATGATTAAAAAAACATTAGATGAGCATAAAAATCTTAGTAAAGGGTTTTAAAGAATGATAAAAAATTTTAAACCTTTGATATGCTGAAAATTCTTGAGGAAGATCAATTTATTAGAAATTTTTTTGCACAAATCATACTTGTAATCATAAAATCAACTTTTTAATCCAAAAAAAGATCATAAAATAGTTCCATAACCTAGAATAAAGGAATAAAATGATTTAAAATTATTTTATTTATAAAACATATAAATATAAAAAATATATTCCCTAAAAAACCATTAAATCTTTAAAAGATTATAAACCTTTACTTTTGAAATTCACATAATATTTCCTTATAAAATCATATATGTTTTTTTAAAATCAAAATATTTCCATTTGAAACCAAGAAATAATATAAAAATCTTGAAGGTATTTGTTACATTACATTTCATCATATCAAGAATTTACTACCAATATGTGACGTCCTGACCCGGGAGCCACTCAAAGGTGCCCCAAACCCAGTTGGCCACATGGCTTCAAGTACACCTTCCCATACACCAGAGGCTGCCGACAAGTAGTGGGGGCCTAGGGTGTGTCAATTGGGAGACTATTTTCTCATGTAATAGTAGATCAAAACTGATATAGATGTATATGTATAACAATAGTGGAAGTATAATAACGAATAAACAAATTTGGAAGTGGAATATAAAAATAAACATCCATAAAAAACCAACTCAAAAGCTGAACAATACAATATAAAAAATATGATGATGTAATACCATGTCTCTACAAAGTAGGAAAATTGGTTTACAAGGTTGCAAGTAGTAAGTAAAATATATGCTGAACAAAAGAACAAAAGGAGAAAAACTATCCAATAATCATGATCTCCCAATTGATCATCTAATACCAAGATCCATCCTAAGAAAGCAAGAAAGTTAGGTGTCCAAGGTGGGATGCTTCCCCTTATCCATACCTACAATAATATAATATTCTTGGGTACCAATGGAGACCCAGAAAGGGTGTGATATAAATCTCAGTAGGCCACCACCAATGGTGTCTTTACAATCCAGTCCATGAATACAAACTGAGTAGTGTGCTGGTATATATAAATGTAAAGAAATGCCAAAATAATAACTCATACCTACTTTAGCCTCAGCTGGTAATGTCTCTGAACATGATATCATTTAATTAATTAATTTAGGTCCAGAATATATATGTATTTTATGTAAAATTGTCAAAATCACTGAAATGTATAATAATAATAATAATGAGAGAATCCAAGGTGCAACCAAAGCATCCTTGACCCTAGGGGTTGGCCAACTCATAGAAGTATCACATGTAGTCTAGCTATAAAGGGGGTCTAAGTGTAATCCAAGGGGAAACACCCAAGGCATTATACTATAAAATATTCTAACTGAGTCCATGGATCTCTTCCAAAGTAAACATAGGCTATGTATGACTGGGCCCAATGGGTTGAATCCATGGTGTCACATGTCTGAAGACATCAATATGGATCTAAGGAGTGCATCCAAGGCATCCAAACATCTAGAGAGATAATTAATTGATCCTACAACATCATTCTGATCATCCTCTATTAGATAAGGACCATGTTCCAAAGATGGTTATCTCCCTTGGAAACTAACTCCTTAAATCAGAATGGAATATCATTAGTGCTCAAGGAATTCCCTTAGGAATCCAAGGATGGCTCAAGTATAGACATTCCTATAAAGATAAAAAGGTCTGTATACAGTAGGCATGCTATAATATATATATATGTATATATATCATTATTCATTTTATTCCATTTACTACTTAGGAATTTTAATGATCTAATAGGTTTATTCCTTTACCTTTCACTAAACATGATAAGGTGGGCTAAGGAAATTCAACCAATAATCAATTTAATTATAATAGTAATTATTAGGTTCATACCATTTCCTTTCATTTAGCATGAAAAGTTAATTTAGGGATGTGAAACCAATGTAAAATTTAATTAATAATTCAAGGAAAAGTGATATCTATAACATACTTTCCATTTAATAATTTAAAGGTTCATTAATTAATTTAAAATACTTACCTTATTATGGTGAAGTACAATGCACCCAAATGGTGTCACAGGTAAACCTAACATGGGTTACCAAGGCTTAAATAAGGGAGAACCCTACTTGGGTTGGTTGACATTGAGGTCATAACCTTCAATGGAAGAAGAAAAATTATAAATAGTTCTCTTGAATAAGAGTTCAATGATTATAATAAAGGCACATCAATTTTAAGGGAAATACATGATAAAACTAGACTGGAAAAAACACCAAAAATTTATAAAGTAAATAATTTAATGGATGAGTAATAGAACATTTCCCTCGATCCGATAACACTCTCCTCATCCATTATTAACCCTTAGTTTGTTCTGGATCAGAAGAAAATAGAAGAAAGGATCAAAGCCTTGAAAATAGGGAATATGAAACTGTATCAAAATAGAATCATCTATGGAAATAAGAACAATTAACTTAGACTAAGGAATTAAGAGTTTATCAAGTGGAATCCAATGAGATTATTGGATGTTGAATCAAAATTCAGATAGTGAAGAAATCCAAGAACCCAGGTTGATGTCAATGTGGGAGTTCCAATGGAAAAGAAGAACCCTCTGTACACTGGAAATAGGAAAATTGAAGAAGGGGTTTATTTTTTAAATAATTTAAGAGGAAAATGGTCATTTTAACTATAAATTATAGGTCAGACTATTTGGCCTTATGGTTGTCCAAACCATGTGCCAACCATTTTCTAGGCTCTGCCTTAAGTGCGAACACTCATAGTTTTTCAACACATTTTGAGAAACTATTCTCTAATCGTGCCATTTGGATCTACTAAAAACTGTAGAGATTTGGCATGGGTGTGTGTCCATGGTTGCATAATTAGGGAAGATTATACACCCTAATTTCCCTCTAAATTTTCCCACATGGTTAGGATAAACCGTGAAACCTAGTTCTTTCTTCCATCAACTTGGGTTATGAGCTCCGAACAAGCCTCGAACACCCCCAAAACATTCATTAAATCATTAGGAATTCATAATAAGTTCAAGACAAATAATTAGAATTAAATTTAAAGGATACATACCTTATAGAAAAACTAGGTTCTTACAATCTTCCCCCCTTAAAGGAACTCATCCCCGAGTTACCCTTCCAAGGGCGGTGAAATGCTTTCTGGGAATAACTACGACCATTGAGCACATACGTCGACCTCCCACTCCAAAGTCTCATCCTATAAATGACCATTATTCTATAGAACATGTACTAAAGGGATAATATGTCTTAAAAGAGCCATAATTCTATGGTCAATTATTCTTATAAGATACTCCTAAAATAAAACATGATCATCCAATTCAACCTCCTTAGGATCAAAAGTATGTGACGAGTTAACATGATAATGGTGAAGCTGTGAAATGTGGAAGATGTATTGCATGAAATGGTACCTCTAAGGTAATAGTAACTGATTAGATATCATCCTGACCTTATTCAAGATCTCAAACATCCCGGCATAATAAGGAAACAACATCCCTTGCCTCCATATCCATCTATGCCCATGTCTGTGTGATACCAATAATAAAACATGATCCTCGACATTGAAATATAGAGGTCTTTGATAGTGATTGAAATAAGATTCCTAAATAGAATGAGTGGTATACATACGCTTCTTGATCAGCCAAACCTACTCTGAAGTCTCTTGCATGATATGAATACCCAGTAGCACTACCACTCCTACCTATAACCAACACAGAGGTGAATGAAATGACCTAACATACTAGGCCTCATAGGGAGCCATCTGAATCACCCACTGAAAGATATTATTATAGGTGAAATTGATGATAGGGATATTATTCTACCAATAATTTCTAAAATTAAGTATGCATGATCATATCATATCTTCTAACACCTGTATCATCCCTTTCGACTGACCATTGGTCTGTGGGTGAAAATCTATTCTCAAGAGCACCTATGTACCCATAGATCTCTATAACCCCTGCTAGAACCTCAATATGAAACAAGCATCCCTATATGAAATTATAGTATAAGGGAACCATTTTATTCATATAATCTCATGAACATATAGTTTTCCCAACTCATCAACTGAGAAAGTCTCCTAGATAGGAAGGAAGTGAGATACTTTAGTTAGTCGATCTACAACTAGCCAAACCACGTCACTACCTTGAGGTGACCTTAGTAAGTCGACTACAAAATCTATTGCAATGTTTTCTTACTTCTATTTCGAGACCAGAAAATAGATATAACAATCTAGAAGGAAGCTGGTGCTTTACCTTCACCTACTGATATGTAGAACACCTAGGGATCAAACATGTTATTTGACATTTCATCCCTGGCCACCAGTACTGGAGACACATATCATGATAAATCTTAGAGATTCCTGGATGAAAATCCCATTAATAAGTGTGGGAATCTCCCATAATTTCATATCTCATATCTATAGGAACCTAGACATGCCCCTTTATACATATGACGTTGTCTCCATCAACATACCAATCTAAAGGTGTTCCCTCACCAGAAATACTCTCCCAGAGAACCAACCCTTCAGGATCTAAAAACCGCCTTCTCTTCACCCTATCCAGGAGTAAAGAAGTAACTACTTAGGCCATAAGATAAGATAATTCATGACTCTCATTAAACTCCATATTTTTTTTAGAAAATAAGACCATCAATTTCCATTCATCATCGGTTTCTTATATGGCCTGTGCCTGAGTTTCCTGGCTCGACACATTATCAACTGCATTTCCCTTTCCAAGTGTATAGGCAAGATCAAAATAAAAATTCTAAAGTTATTTGACCCATATTTTCTATCTGAGATTCAAGACATGCTATTTAAATATATATTTGAGGCTCTTATGATTTGTATACACCACAAAGTGACCACCCAATAGATAGTGTCAATAGTAGTGTAAGGCACAATCCACAAGATCGAGGTCGTGTATAGGGTAATTATACTCATGAGGTCTCAACTAGAAAGACCTGTACTCAATTAATCTATCAACCCATACCATCACTCCACCCATCCCAATTCCTAATGAATTATAGAAAATTGTGCAGCCACTTCCATGCTCTCATAGAATCAGAATTGATGTCGGAGTAAGTCTTTCTTTCAGCTTCTAAAAGGCCTTATCACACACTTCAGGCCACATGAACTTCACAACCTTCTTTGTAAGATCAGTAAGAGGTGCATCAAGGTGTGATAATTCCTTTATGAAATTTATGTAATATCCAACCAACCCCAAGAAACTTTGTATATAAAACACATTCTTGGGTTACTCCCATAAAACCACATCACTCACCTTCTCTAGGTCAACTAATACTCGTGGTTCTATGATAAAATAAACTAAGAAGTGAATTTTTTCAATCTGGAAGTAGAACTTATCAATATTAGCATAAATCTAATGCTCCCTCAGTGTATTCAAAATGATTTCAAGATATTTATCATAGTATATATGACTATTAGAATATACTAAGATTTCATCCATGAAAACCATGATAACAGAATCTAGATTGGGATGGAAAACCCTATTCATCAAAGCCATGAAAATCAAAGGAATGTTCATAATACTGAATTACATAACTAGATACTCATATAGACTGTAAAAACTTAAGAAATCTATACATGTTATATTTGAATGCCTGACTCACACTTGATGATATTCTGATCTCAGATTGATCTTCAAAAACACTATAGATCCTCAGAGATGGTTGACTAGATTATCTATTCAAGGCAATGGATACCAGTTATTAAATGTAACTTGGTTCAACCATCATTAATCCACATATAAACAAAGGGTCCCATTTAACTTCTTTCCTAAAAAATATGTGAACTTAAGAAAAAGTGATGGTTTAGATAAAACCCTTTAATTATAAATCCTCCAACAACCTATTGAGATCCTGGAACTTAGTAGGTGCTATATTGTATAGAGGAATTGATAATAAATCTAGTTATGGAACATGCTCAATTGTAAACTCTACCTCTTTATCAGGAAGTAAGATAAAAAAATCATTAGGAAAGACATCCCTAAAATAACCTACCATGGGAGGAAAATATGTCAGATCTATTCCCTACTCCTTCATTAAAATACTAGCAATATGGGTGGTCAGTCTACCTAGCCCATGAAGCTCTATACTAGATCTACTGGTATAGACATTCTATTCAACCTTGTGAAGATAAATACCACCCTCTGATTATGTGAATGATACCCTGTGATGATAACAATCCACATAGGTATGATAGGTAACTGAATAGTCCATCCCAAGAATGAAATTGGTACCTGTCATCTTGAGTTTGAAGAGGTACCATTGAAAGTGATAAATACCTACCTTAAGGGGATAGTCCCTACATTGGAGTATTCCATATGAACGCACACCTAATGGCATGTTTAGGGTTATCACCCTAAAAAGTACTTAATTTCCATCCTGAGACTTTCTATAGTCAGTAAAGATATAAATGAGTGAGATTTTACTAAATCAAAAAAATAGATACAATAGTAGAGGCTACCAAAATATTACCTCATAAAGTTGATGGTCATGCACTCTGATCCTTGGGTATCTGCTGTAAAGCAATAAACTAGCCTGATCCACGACCCTGTGCTATAGCTAAACTACCCTGAGTAAGCCTGATCTACTATTTATGATAATTATAAGTTTGGTTATCCCAACCATGACCTCATCCTTTTCATGTTCATTAGGTTATATTCCAACTCTCATCCTGATGTGGCATAACAGACCTTTCCCCTGGTAGTGGAGCTGGTGTAGATCCTCTTCCACTCGAAGAAAGTGGAAAGGTTCAGAAGAATCCTTGAAGATGACCTATATGGCCGCAGGAATGACACTCAAGAGGGTCTCTATTGCACAAAGTATTCATATTTCCATACAATGATGGTATATAATGGAGCTGCTAGTGCAGATACTCTGGCCTCCACTACTCTGATGAGAAACCTCAAGGATACACTTCTTGCTACCAGAAGAACTACTACCCATCCTCAGCACTAAAATCCTATGCCTAGTACTATCATCTTTCCTTAGGTTTTTCTCAATGATAAGATCCTAATTTATGATCTCAGGAAAGGTAGATAGGTGAAATATATTCTCCTATGAGTGGATGGCATACTTAAGCCCATCCTCAAAGCATATTGCTCGTGATAGCTCATCACCGACTAGAAGTGATGTAAAGTATTGTAACTCATTAAAATGTGATGAATAGTCTATAATGGAAATAACACACCCTCCAAGTACATGAAATCTCTGCATCGGTCATATATCAGTGTATGAGGGACAAAGTAGTCATAGAAGGAAGTCTGAATGTTCACCCAGACCATGCCCTGATGAAGACCAGCCTGAGTATTCACATCCCACCAGTGTTTGGTGGAATAGTGAAGCATGTGGGTGTCAATATTGACCCTCTTCTATGAAGGTGTCTATAGATTATTAAATATATATAGAATGGACTATAGACAAGACTCAAAAACATGTGGATCCCCATCCCCTAAAAATATGGGAGGCTGCTGCTACTGGAAATCACAAGTCAGATTAGACATAGTAGGTGTAGGTCATAAAGCACCCTGAATATAATTCATTAGAAAAAGGAAACCATATTGAATATAAGAATCAATGACTAGTTCAATAATAATAACCAGTGTCTTAGGTGGCACTAATGGAGGGATCACTGGTGGATCAGGGCCCACAACCTCTAGAGTGTGATCGTCGCCACCTTCCTAGCGCATGACTAAAGGATGTTATGGTAGCATAGTTCTACAATTTTCAAGAACACATATTATAACAAGATCAGAGAGTATATAGATACACTAGAATAATTAGAAAAAAATAAGAGGGCTCACTACTCAGCATACTACCCCAACTACCCACTTAGAAGGCTAGAGTATTGGTAAGTGTTTGAATTTAATTTATAGGGCTTCTAGTAGGTTAAGTATCAATTTCAATTTCCCTATTCATTTAATGGAAACCATTTAATTTTATAAGTCAATATTTCCATTTATAGTTTGTATTTTATTATGTACATATTACAAAGTTTGATTAAACGAATCATCATTCCCAGCTAATAAAGGCCCATACACTTTATAAATGAAAGCAAAACCCCTTTAATTTATAATTGGTTGTCTTACATTTGGTCTCAAAATGTAATGATTAAAAACTATGATGGATCAGATCATTTAATTACCCTTCCCCATTCATATGGGCCCATACACATTATAATAGAAATTGATAATCATGTGATTGTATCCAAAGCGCAATTAATGTAACCATAGGTACATAGTTGACATGGGTAGAAACTAGCTATTTAAGATGACACCATCAAACTATACAGGAAAACACTATTTATATTGATGATGACACATTAAATGAATAGTTACCTTACCCTGTAGAAGATATTAGTAGTACATGAATATATATAGAAACCATGTCTCACTCAACAATGACCGAAAACACATGCGATGCAAGCAGTGAAATGCTCCTATATAGCATGGAATATGCATGGAATGTGAATTCTAGGTTCCTATAATGATTCATGAAACAATGATCCTTACCATAACAATCCAAGGTAAATATTTATAAAGCATATCAAATACCAAAATTCATGTACATCACCCAATAGTGAAATTATATCAACTATAAAGAGAAAAATAAAAAACAATAATTTCCCATTCCTAGGCAACTTGGTATTTACCCCAAATGTGGATTAACTACTCCTAGTCACAACTCATGACCAATTTTGAACATGTTTCTAATCTAATGTTTAAATTACCAAACAATGAGACAAATGAAAAGAGTGATTCTTTGATAATACTTTGTGATGTCCTGACCTGGGGGCCACTCAAAGGTTCCCTAAACACAGTTGGCCATATGGACTCAAGCGCGCCTCCCCGTACACCAGAGGTTTCCGAAAAGTAGCGAAGGACTATGGTGTGTACATGAGAAGACTATCCCCTTGTTTTATAGTGGACCAGAACTGATATATATGTATAAAATAGATGGATAACAATAGTAGAAGCATAATAATGAATAAAAAAACTAGAAGCAGAAGATAAGAAGAACCAACCACCAACAATAACCAAATCAAAAGCTAAAGAGTATATTATAAAAAAGATGATGATGCAATTACATATATCTACAATGTAGGAAAATAGGTATACAAGGAAGGAAATAGTAGGTAAAATATATGCTGAACAAAATAACAAAAGGACAAAAAAATATTCAAGCATCCTTAGATCCTGCTCAGTTATCTGGTACCACACTCCATCCTAAAAAAACAACCAAGTCAGTTTTCCAAGGTGGGATGCTTCCCTTTTTTCCATACCTCAAAACATATAATATACTCAGGTACCAAATGTGGCCCCAATAGGGTGTGAAATAAATGTAGGGACTTGGGTTCTTCCATGTCAGTCTTTGGAATATTCCTATGAATAAGTCCAGAGCTAGGCGCAAAGATGGCGTGCGGTTCCGAGGCCCGGTGTGCCCAAAATTAATTTTATAAAAATATTAATTTTTTATACTATACACATGTCAGAGTTGATTTATCTCATAAAATCTAGCTCAGATCATAAATCTGAGGGCACAGTTGCATCCGGAGCGTGCCGTTTACCCTAGGTGGGGTGTAAACTTTGCGATCGTGGGTCTGTAGTAGAAAACAACGATCAATGGAATTTTTGTAAATAAATTAACAAGTTTATTTATGGGCGTCAACTCAAATAAATCCTGAAATGAGTCTTGGAATGAAATTATGAGATCACGGTTGGGTCCAAAATGTTGTGTTTACCCTAGGGGTGACCTAATCTTCTCTGTGCTGGGTGTTTTGGCTGGGGGCATTAAATGATGGTTAAAATTAATTAATTAATTGATTGATTAAACTTAATAAATCACTCACCCCCTCTATTTGAAGAACCAATAAGAAGGATAAATCCACCCCTCCACATTCCTCCTCCAATGACAAATCAGAGGCCAAATCATTGAAACAAAGCACCATCGAGCTCGAATCTTGACGGCAGACACTCCTGGATTGTGCAGTAGTAGCAGCTGAGCGTGCAAAGCGTCGACGATCCGAAAAAAGGTAGGCGATTTTAGTTTTAAAATCCTGAGTACAATTTATGCGTTTTTTTCATCAAATATTCATAAGGTTTTTGTATTTTGGGTCTCGAGCTTTCCGAAACATGTTTCAGATCTAAATTTGGAGCACCGGGGTGTTCCCTGTGGCTCCCGGAAGTTTTTTGGTAGAAAACCCAGTTTTCGGCGGTGGACAAGGCGGATTTCAGCAAGGGCGTCAGCGGCGTGGCAGTTTCTGGCGGTGGTATGGTAGTTTCCAGTAGCGGTGCGACAGTTTCCAATGGTGGCATGACAGTTTCTGGTGGCAAATTGGTGGTTTCCGCCGAGACAGGCGATGGTCAGGCTAGGATTTTCTGGGGGTTCTTTAAACCCCCGTAACTCGAAAATCGTAACTCTAATTTGAGATATGTTTCAGTGATGCATTACATTCATTGAGATTAAACCTTTGAGATCACTTCAAGAATTTTACGAGTCAGGTTCGTGGCCTAGGGCAATGAAATGTTGAAATAATAATAATATTTTATTATTATTCAGCTTCGACCCGCCGTAACGTCTACACGGAGCCTCTGATTGACGCACTGTCAGTGATGTTGTGATCCTGATAGTAAGACAGAATTTTCAGGATAGTTTCTGGGGGCTAGGATAGAGACTAGGGTGTGGGCCCTATGAGGCTGGTTTTGGGTGTTTATGGAGAAACATGATTTTTTCGTCTGATATCCATTTTGGACAAATGAGTAGTCGATCTTCTGCATTTTTCCAAGGGGATTGCGATGAAGCGGTCCGATTGATGAGTTTCTGAATCGAGGTGTGGGTCCCACTCGGTCTTTCTATGATGAATAGTACCATTTTCACCGGTTGTCCATTTCGGTTGAGTAAATAGCCTATCCTGCGTGTTTTTCCGCATAGAACGCGGTGGTGGAATCGGTTCAGGCCTAGGAGGTGCGCATTGTGGTGATGTTTCTGGTCACTCAGGTTAGCTACATTTGGATCAGCAGTGGTTGAGTGTACTCCCTTGGTTCATTCCTATGAGGGTTTGTGTGGCATTACAACCCTACTATGGGTTTGTGGTCCCCTTGATAGAATGTTTTCCTGATAGAGTTTTGGCATCCCTTTGGTGGGTCTAGAGTGGGATCCTTTAGCTTCGCTTCCCTAGATCGGGTTCTTGGTATCACTACAACAAATTTTACATGGGTGATGACCCTCTATCTAGCAGGCCAACTTCATAGGGTTTTAGGAATCATCGGGAATATGATCCCCTACGCAGTGGGCTGTTTAGTAGGGTTATGGTATCATCGGGTATACGATCCCCTACTCAGCGTGTGGTTTCAGTAGGGTTGCAGAATTGTTAGTTATACAATCCCCTACTCCACATGTGGTTTTAGTAGGGTCGGTGCATTATTGTTTCGATCCCCTACATCATGAGTTATATCATATGGGGTTTCTAGCATCGTCATGACCATCTTCACACGGGCGGCGATCCTTTATATGAGTGATGTGAACTGTGGAACGCCATATCAGGTTGTGGTATCCCCTAGAAGACCCTGGGAGTGATCCCCTATCTGTACGATCTTTGAGACACCGGAGTGAGTTCTTGTATCCCCTGGTAGACCCTAGGAGTGATCCCCTATCTGAGAAGTTTTTTGTTTTCTGTTGTTTCATCGTGATGTTCTTAGCGAAGATATCCAACAAGCGTGATCTCTCAGATGGGCATCTAGGATGTTGGTGTGAGACCCGATGGAGTGTATCTCTCGAACAAGTTTCATCTGGGATGACAGATCTCATGGGCTGTGTTCTCCTAGTTATGTACCTGTCACAGGTGATGAGGTTGGAACCTCATGAGGCTTGGTGCATGAAATTAGTTTATCTGGTTGTTCATGGTATATGTATGGGAATATACCTGACCGAATGTTCATGGTGTTTGTATGGTAATACACTTGAGCTGAGATGACTAGTCATGTTTAGCCGAGAATGGTCTTGAGATGGAGTTTATCTCTCATTTGGGTTCCCTCTGGCTGGGATGAGCTGACTGTTTCCTTTTAGTTTCTCCCTTTTATTTTAGGGTTTTTGGGGTGCCTACTGAGTATTTTTATACTCAACCCTACACGGGCTTTTGTCGCACATGTTTGTGTCTTGTGCAGACTGCATGCCATTCGATGGAGTCCCAGGAGGGCCTGGAGCAGGCAGAGCTTTGTGAGTGAGACTGACTAGGGTGTTTACTGAATCTATGTTGAGGATCTTACTGGAGGGTTCTTTGGACAACGATCCCCTCCTTCTGAGAAGGTTGGACGCCTTTTTAGTTTCCTTTTGGTGGGCCCTATTTTTGACCTTTTGTACTTCTGTTGCACTCTGGTTTGGGGTAGATGTATATATGAATTTTATTTTCAGTTTTATATATCTCTGCACTATTGCATGGAGGTGTATGTGGGTGCGTGTGTACAAGTACCTTAAGATAATGCCTCCAATTAGTGTGATAGCCTACTCGGAACTGGTCGCCAGCCCCTAGCCTATTGAAGGCGGGCTTGGGGAGTTGCAGCTCGAGCATCGTTGGGTCGGGTTGTGACATAGTGGTATCAAAGGATGTTCCAACCTTTAGATCTCTAAGTGTAGGTGGTCTAGCTATGAGTTTGGTTTGGGTTGCATAGCGGCAGTGTTAGGATGTTTTGAGTTTAGATTTTAGGCTAGGGACTCCAATATTGGTGCAGCGACTGACGTATACATTCACTAGGACTCTGATAACCCTCTTTTAGACTCGGTACATTAGGACACTGGTCATAGGGGAATAATGGTACATGCATCATATAGGACTGGGTTTGGGTTTTTACTTGTCCTTCATGTGTCAGCTCTCCAGATATACTCTTTGAACATGGTACGTCTTAATTTTATTTCAGGATGCCTCCTTGATGAGAACCCTCAAGGGTTTCACAATGGGTTTGTGGTGATGATCCACCCCGTGTAGAGGCTGTGGACCAAGGCACAGGTTCTGAGGCTAGACCTCCAGATGGTCTGCCAGTTGAGTGACCACCTGTCGAGTAGCTGGTTGTGCCGATAGTGTAGAACGAGGATGCGCGCAGGCTGAGTGCGCTACATGAGTTCTATAAGCAGTGACCTCTATGGTACAAGGGTGATCCAGACCCCCAGGTAGCTGATGACTGGATTAAATTAGTCACCCAAGTTTTCCGCCTGGTGAGGACACCTCTAGATCAAATGGTGGTCCTAGCGGCAAGCCTTCTGCATGGTTCGACCGAGCGATGGTGGAGTCTAGTGACGTAGTCCCACGATGAGTAGATGCTCATGTGGACGGAGTTTGAGTGGCTCTTCAAGGAATAAATCTATCCGGTGATGCTGAGGTCAGTGCGGATCTAGGAGCTTCTGCAGCTTCAGTAGGAGGGCATGACTATGTCGGAGTACTGAGTGAGGTTTACTGACCTGTCACGCTACACCCTAGATATGGTTTGAGACCCATTATTTAGGGCTCAAACCTTCGAGCATGTGCTATGATGGGACATCTAGGAAGGCGTGGTTTCCTTGTGCCTACCCACCTATGCTGGAGTATTAGAGTGGGCTTTAACGATGGAGAGCTTTTTGGATGATCAGATTCATCCCATAAGTGCTAGGCACGTGGAAGTTGATACCTTGGAAACTCGTAGTCAATGATAGGCACAGGGGTTTGGACATACCCGACGTTTCAAGAGGAGACCCTAGGATGAAGGATATGAGGATCAGGGCTCTCAATCTAGTTTTGGTTTTTCATAGGAGAGGAGGTGTTACTCTTACGACAGTTAGAGAAATATTTCTATAGATTGTCCAACCCGTTGTGTTGTTGGGAGGGAGCCGGTCGATAGGACGCCTTGGCAACAATAACTTCTTGAGTATGGAGGTCCGCAGGGCGGCAGACATGGTGATAGAGCTGGTGCAGAAGTGGGAGGTGGTAGGCGGTATCAGATGCCACCACCACCACCCTCTGGTGGTCCACGCTGAGCTCAGTGAGCTGGAGAGTGAGGGTGAGGATAGATGTAGGCCTTAGAGGTTGTTGAACCAGAGGCTCCATGGGTGGATGGATGTGTTCTCTATGTCCTTTCTACTTCTGCAGTAGTTTCTATAGACACTGTTTAACGGTACTCTTTCCTTTCTATTGCTTGATCGAGTTTTTTTTTCAGGGCATTGGTAAGACCCTGTGTGGGAGTTGTTCGAAGTGCTTAAAATTCATGAGGAAGAGGGGTATTTCCACCACTGAGACACGTTTTTGTGATGTGATTAAAACCGTGCAGGCGAGTCAGTTTTATCTAAAGTGGATAGTGTCAAGGTGTGGTGGAAAAGACCCTCTGACTTATTCATTCGAGAAGGGGTGTGTGTTGGAGAACTAACTGTCATGGGAGAACCAGTTCAGAGTTAAGTTTCTCTCCCTCGTGATTATGGATTTTTTGGGATGAAAAGTCCTAAGGTGGGGAGGATGTAGTGACATGGTTTTTTCGTTATCAGAATTTGGAATATTCCTACGAATAAGTCCAGATCTAGGCACGAAGACAACGTGTGATTTCGAGTCTCAGTGTGCCCAAAATTAATTTTATAAAAATAGTAAGTTTTTTTATACTATGCACATGGAGGAGTTGATTTATCTTCTAAATGGTAGCTTAGATCAGAAATTCTAGGGCACATTTGCATCCGGAGTGTACCGTTTACCCTAGGCGGGGTGTAAAATTTGCGAGTGCGGGCTTGCTGTAGTAAACAGTGATCAATGGAATTTTCATCAATAAATGAACAATTTTATTTATGGTAATCAGCTCAAATAACTTCTAAATAGAGTCTCAGAATAAAATTCTAAGATCACGGTTGAGTCTGGAACACCGTGTTTACCCTAGGGGAAACCTAATCTTCTCTGCACTAGGCATTTTGGTTGGGGGCGTTAAATGATGGTTTAATTAATTAATTAATTAAGTGATTAAACTTAATCAATCCCCCACCCCCTCTATTTGATGAACCAACAAGGATGATAAATCATCCCCTCCACCTTTCTCCTCCACTGAAAAATCAGAGGCCAAATCATTGAAACGAAGTGCCGTCGAGCTCGGATCTTGATGACGGATGCTCACAGATCGTGCAGTAGCAAAAACAGAGCGTGAAAAGAGTCAAAAATCCACCAAAAGGTTGGATTTTTTTTAAAAAAAATACCAAATCCTATTTATGCAATGTTTTTCTTTAAATCTTTATAAGGGTTGTGTAGTTCAGGTCTCGAGTTTTCCGAAACATTTTTCAGATCTAAATTTGGAGCACCGGGGTGTTCCCAGTGGCTCCCAAATTTTTTTCGATAGAAAACCCAGTTTCCAGTGATGACCATGGTAGATTCCTGTAAGGGAAGCATTGGCCCAGTGGCGGCGCGGTGGTTTCTGGTGGTGGCGTAGTGGTTTCCGGCGAGAGAGGCGGTGGTCTAGCCAGGATTTTCCAAGGGTTCTTTAAACCCCCGTAACTCGCAAACCGTAACTCTGATTTGTGAGCTGTTTGCAGCGGCACATTCCTTGAATCGAGAAAAAACTTTTGATCTCATTTTTAGAATTATATGAGTTGGGTTCATGGCCCGGGACTATGAAATGTTGAAATAATTATAATATTTTATTATTATTCAGCTTCGACCCGCCATAATGTCTGTAAAGAGAATTCGATTGACACGCTGTCAGTGATGTTGTGATCCTGATAGTAAGGAAGAAATTTTAGAATAGTTTTTGGGTGCTGGGACGGAGACCAGGGTGTGGGCCCCACGAGGCTGGTTTTGGGGGTTTTTGGAGAAATATGACTTTTTCATCTGATGTCCATTTTGGACAAACGAGTAGTCGATCTCATGAATTTTTCCATGGGGATCATGATGGCACAATCCGATTGGTGAGTTTCAGAATTGAGGTGGGGGCCCCACCTGGTCTTGCTAAGGTGAATAGTACCTTTTTCACCAGTTTTCCGTTTCAGGCAAGTAAATAGCTCATCCTGCATGTTTTTCTGCATAGAACACGATGGTGGCATTGGTTCGGGCCTAGGAGGTGCGTAGCGTGATGATGTTTCTAGTAATTCAGGTGAGCGATGTTTGGACCAGCATTGGTTGAGTGTACTCCCTTGGTTCATTCCTATGAGGATTTTTGTGGAATTACAACCCAACTATGGGTTTTTGATCCCATAGATAGGATTTTTTTCTAATAGAGTTGTGGCATCACTCTGGTGGGTTCGAAGTGAGATCCTCTAGCTTCGATTCCCTAGATCGGGTTCTTGGTATCATTGTGACCGCTTTTACACAAGCGATGTTCCCCTATCTAGCAGGTCAACTCTGTAGGGTTTGAGGCATTATCGGGAATATGATCCCCTACGCAGTGGGCCATTTAGTAGGGATGTGGTATCATCAGTTATAAGATCCCCCACTCAGCACGTGGTTTCAGTAGGGTTGTGGAATCATTGGTTATACGATCCCCTACTCAACGTGTGGTTTCGGTAGGTTTGGTGCATCTTCATTTCGATCCCCTACATTGCGAGTTATACTAGATGGGGTTTCCAGCATCATCATGACCATATTCACATGAGCGACGATCCTCTATCTGAGTGATGTGAACTATAGAACATCAGATCGGGTTTTGGTATCCCCCAGGAGATCCTGGGAGTGATCCCCTATCTATGAGATCTTCGAGATACCAGAGTGGGTTCTTGTATCCCCTGACAGACACTAGGAGTGATACCCTATCCGAGAAGTTTGGTGTTTTCCATTGTTTCAATATGATGTTCTCAGTGACGCTATTCGATGAGCGTGATCTCTCGAATGAGCATTTGGGATGTTGGTGTGAGACCTAATGGAGTGTATCTCTCAGATGAGTGTCATCTGGGATGATAGATCTCATAGAGTGTGTTCTCTTAGTTATGTACCTATTGCAGGTGATTAGGTCAGAAACTCATGAGGCTTGGTGCATGAAATGAGTGTATCTAGTTGTTCATGTTATATGTATGGGCATATAACTAAGCGGATGTTCATGGTGAATGTATGGGAATACAGCTGTGCTGAGATGACTAGTCATGTTTAGCTGAGGATGGTCTCGAGATGGAGTTTCTATCTCGTTTGGGTTACCTCTGGCTGGGATGAGTTGACTATTTCCTTTCAGTTTCTCCCTTTTATTTTGAGGTTTTTGGGGTTCCTAATGAGTATTTTTATAATCAGCCCTACACGGGCTTTTCCTGCACATGTTTGGGTATTGTGCAGACCACATGCCTTTTAACGGAGTCCTAGGAGGACCCGGAGCAGGCAGAGCTTTGTGAGCGAGAATGACTAGGGTGTTTACCAGAGCTGTGCTGAGGAGCTTACCAGCGGGTGCTTTTGACAGCGATCCCCTCCTTCTGAATAGGTTAGACGCTTTTTTAGTTTTCTTTTGGTGAGCCCTGTTTTATCCCTTTTGTACTTCTGTTTCACTCTAGTTTGTGATAAATGTATACATTGATTTTCTTTTCAGTTTTATATATCTCTGCACTGTTTCATGGTGGTGTATGTGGGTTCATGTGTACATGTACCTTAGGATAATGCCTCCCATAAGTGTGATAGCCTACTCGACGCTGTTCGCCAGCCCTTGGCCTATTGGAGTCGGGCTCAGGGAGTCGCAACTCAAGCCCCGTTGGGTCGGGTCATGACATAAATCTCAGTAGTACACCACCAATAGTGTTTATACAGTCTAGTCTGTAAATATAAACTGATAAGTGTATGGGTATATATAAATGTAAATAAATGAAAAAATAATAGCTCATATCTTATTCAACATCAGCTAGTAATGTCTCTAAACATGAGATTATTTATTTAACTAATTTAGGTTCAGTTTATATAGGTAATTCATGTAAAAGTGTCACCAATATTGAAATAGATAATAATAATAATAATGAGAGAATCTAATGTGTAACCAAGGCATCCTTGACCTCAGGGGTTGGCCAACTCATAGAAGTATCACATATAGTCTAGCTATAAAGGGGGTATGAATGTAATATAAGGGGAAACACCCAAGTCATTACATTATAAAATATTCTAACAAAGTCTAAGAATATCATAAAAGGTAAATATGGTCTAATCATGACTAGACCCAATGGGATGAATCCATGGTACTGTATGTTTGAAGACATCAAAATGGATCCAAGGAGTGTATCCAAGGAATCCTAATATCCATAGATATAGTGAAGGGATCCTATGACATCATTTTGGGCATCTTCTAGTAGTAAAGGACCATGTTCCAAGGTGGGTATCTCCCTTGTGAACTAGTTCCTTGAATCATAATGACATCCTCTAAGTGCTCAAGGAATTCCCTCAATAATCCAAGGCTAGATCAAGTCTGACCATTCCTATAAAAGTAAAAATGTATATATAAAATAGGAACCTTAGACACACACACACACACATAATTATTAATTTTATTCCATATACTACTCATGCCTTTTAATCATTTAATAGGTTCATTCCTTTACCTTTCACTAAACATGACAAGGTGGGCTAAGGACATGAAACCAATAATTAATTCAATTATAATAACAATAATTAAGTTCATAACATTTCCTTTAATTTAGTATGACAAGGTAATTTATGGATATGAAACCAATGTATAATTCAATAAATAAGTTAAGTCCAAGTTATATCTATAACATACTTTCCATTTAACAATTTAAAGGTTTATTAATTATTTTTAAACACTTACCTTATCAAGGTCAAGTCTAGTTCACCCGAACAGTGCTTCCAATAAACCCAACATGAATTACCAAGGCTTAAATAAGGGAGAACCCAACTTGGGGAGGTTGGTGGTGTGGTTATAACTTTTAATTATATAATAAAATAATAAATAGGGATCTATAACATGAGTTTAATGATTATAATAAAGACATATCAATTTAAAGGGCAATGCCCAGTGAAACTAGAGTGTGGAACAACGAAAAAAATTTATAAAGGAGATAATTTAAGGGATGGGTCATAGAAAACCCACCTAAATCCTATAACACTCTCCTCATACAGTATTGACTCTTATTTTGGCCTGAATTTGGAGAAAATTAAAGATCGGATCAACACCAAAAAAATATGGCATAGATGAATGAAGAATTGAGCCTAAGGAATAAAGATATTACCAAGAGGAATCCAATGAGATGATCAGAGGTCAAATAAAAATTCATATGAAAAAACAATCCAAAAACCTACTTTGATGCCAAGGCTGGAGCTCCAATAGAATAAAAGAACCCTCTATACGCTTTAAATAGGAAAATAGAAGAATGGGTTTAAGTTTTAAATAATTTAAGAAAAAAATGGTCATTTTACCTATAAATTATAGGTGTCAGGGTTTGTCCATATGGTTGGCCAAACCCTACTCCAAATGTGTGCCAAGATCTTCCTTAAGAGGGAACCCACATGGTTTGGCCACACAGTTTGAGAAACCATGCACCAACCTTGCCATTTGGATCTGCTAAAAACTGTAGAGTTTTGGCATGAGTGTCCAACCCCAGGTGCACAGTTATGGAAAAATATGCACCCTTCTATACCCTATGAAATTCCACTCATGGTTAAGAGAAACCATGCAATATGGGATGCACAGGTTCTACTAACCATGAAGCCTAGTTATTTCTTCCACCGATCAGGGTTCTGAGCTCCGAACAATCCTCAAACACCCCCACAACTTCCATGAACTCATTATGCATTTATAATAGTTACAAGATAAATAATTAGACCAAAATTTAAAGGATATGTACCTCATAGAAAATTTTGTTTCTTGCATAAGAACATTATCATATAGTGGATATGGTCCCTTTGTGGATTGGGTTTACTCCTCATTACCATTAGCATATTGGATTGGGTTTACTCCCCATTCCCTTGTATATCATCTCATGGGACATAAAACACCACCCGATACATTGTAGGGACATATAATTCTAGAACCACCCATAAAATAGTGGATAAAGACCCACAAGGGTTTGGATTTACTCTCTATTACCTACTTTCATAAATAATGTTTGTGTGCCATTTTTTAACAAAAACACTTTGTAGCTTATGTTTCTCATCATAAATACCATTGAAAAATTATTTTAAAATCCTTATGAAATCAATGATAAAAATTAATCTAAAAAAACATATATAAATAAATTCATGGTTTATTTATGAAAATTCAATGAAAAAGGGATTTATTAAGAGAGATACTTTAAAATATAACATGATGGTTTTGAAAAAAAAGCAATCAAAAATCCATAGGATCTATTTTTAGATTAATATTTAAATTGAACCATGAAAATAAACTCTTTTTAAAAGAAGAATATGGTCTGTTGATCGAATGCAAAGAAAAATAATTCTTTGAAATTAAATAATTTTAAAAATAAAATGATAATTTTGAAAGATAATAATCCCCTTTCCATATGTAAAAAACTAAGTTAAAACTCCTTAAACACTAAAATGAATCCTTTAAGCGGAAAATTTATTTTAAAATACTCCAGAAAAATAGAGTTTTAGTTTCTATAAATATTTTAAAAAATTATCAATTTTTTTGAAACTTTTAATCATAAATTTTAAAAAACTTCCTTGCCTCTTCAGAAGATATAAAAACCCTAAAAACCTCTCTCTATATAACTCCCTACCCTAATTCTACCCAATCCCCACTATAAAATTATGACCTAGTAGCCACTAAATAGTTCCTTGAACTGATTGGTCACATGACCTGAAGTGCACCTCCTTATGCGCTAGAGACCATTGACTAGTAGCAAGGGCCTAGGGTGTGTCCATGGGGAGACTATACCCTTGGGTTAGAATGTATCACAACAAATTAATGGAAATATAAAAAAACAATGGAATTAGTAGTAATTATATTAAGTAGTGGAAGTAAATAATCTATACATAATAAACCAATAAACATCCAAATTATCCAAGTCATATACAAAAATGATGATAATGTCATGATGCTGCATAAAAAATAAAGTAAGAATATATTAGAACTTGCAATACAAAAATACAAAAAATACCAAAAGTCTAAACTCTAAAAGCATACCAAGTCTATTCTCGATCCTTTACTCCAAAACACTATCCTATCATACAAATCAAACACCCAAAGTTAGACACTTTTCCTTGTCTCGACCTATAACCACAGAGTCTATCCGGGTACAAATCAATGGACCAAATAAGGTGTGCGTAAAACATAATAGTCCACCACCAATGATGTATATAAAAAATCCATTCTATGAGTATAAATATATAAGTTTGATGGTAAAATAAAAATTATATGAATAAGAAACTGAAATAATAACCATTTCAGGTTAGGGTTCCTCATGGGAAGCCCCATTGACCATAACTGATTTGTCTTAATATAGATGTATCTGAATAGGAATCCTATAAAAATATTGGACCCATAAATATTAAAAGAGTGTCCATGTGATAATAATAATGATGTAGAACCAAAGGTAAAACTGAGTCATCCTTGACCTTAGAAGGTCAGAACATCTCACATTAATAACCATTCATCCTATCCAAAGGGTTTAAGTGTAATTCAAGGGTCACACCCTTGGAATTCCATTGGAAAAATATCTCTAACTGAGTCCTTAGAGTATTAATAATGTAACGACCCAAAATTTTATCAATAAAAATTCCCATATTAAAATTATGTTATATAGTATAAATAACATAAACATCACATAGATAAAACAATACAAACTTTATAAATGAAGAATGAATAAAATAATAGGTATTTCTAAAAGTCAAGGAACCTATTCCAAAGGAATATTAACTTGAACTTTGGAATAGTAATGTGAACCTTATGAATAGTAAACTATAAAATAGAATAGTAACCTCACCTATGAAATTATAAATAAAATTTATCCTTCTTCTAAATGAAAAATATGATAAAATTATATCATAGTATATGTAAATAAATGTTTTATAAATTATTAATTATGTGTCGATATTTTTATAAAACATAAGTGTTTATTTTAAATTTTATAATTAATATAATTTTTAAAAGAAAATTTATTTCCATAAAATTTATTCATAAATTAATATTTTGTTCTCTTATTATTATAAGATAATTTTATGATACCTTAATTAATTTCTTAAAGTGTTATAAAATCAGTTATAATTTTAAAATTGGTATATTCTAAGTAAATGATGATTTTAATTAAAAATTTAATTTCTCATATTTATAAAATTATTTTCATAAAATGGATTTAATTTTTTAATTATACACATTTAAAAATGGTTAGGGTTAATTTTTTTGGGATTTTTCTAAAATAATAGATTTTTTGGTGAATAGTTAAATACAGTAATTTACGGTATATATACATTATAAGTTAAATACACTATTCCTTGAGTCATCACTGATGTATACACAATAATATTGAACTATAATTAATTATTTTAATATATTTAGTGATAATTATTAAACTATTCATAGTATTGAGGCAAAGTAATAAACTAATGAATAAAATAATGAGAAAACACCCCTCTCCTCCCCTATAAAGACCACCCCTCACCACCTCTTCTCCTCAAACCTCTAAAGATTTAATCCTTGTAAAAAGTATGCTAGAATATCTTCCCAAGACCCTCCCCCATGTCTAAGAGTCCCTTTTCTCAACAAAAGACCAAAACAAATCCCCCTAAGGAGGTTCTCAAGAAGAAGGATTGAAGAGGTAAAATCCTCTTTCTTTTCTTTTATTTTCTTTTCAAGTTATTTTATTTTCTTATTCTCTACTCACCTCCCCTCATCCAAATAGTATGATAAATCCAGTAACATAAATATAGTTTAATTTTATTATTCTACTAGAATAATCCATCATCATTTATTTCCCCTCTCCTTTTGTAATGAAAATGAAAACATCGCCCATTATGTGTTAATTTATCACATTCAAGGAAAAAAAGTTCTCAATTTCCATTACCTCCTTAAATAATGATCATAAAACCATTTTTATATGGTTAAAAAAGATTATAATATATTTATTAAATCCTATTTAATATTTTTGAACCATTTTATATACATTATATTAATTAATAAAATAAAACTAGTTTGTGTTGATCGAAAAACCGCCAAAATAATCTAAACGATTATCACTAATGTATTATCTAATGATCCATCCTTACCCAAAATTAAAAAATTAATTATATAACCATTTAAATATTATATATGTTAATTAATAACATATAACTTTAATTCTGTACAACCATTCTCATTTTACATGATTTTCCATATATATATACAAGTAACCGATTATGAAAACCTAGGAAATGAATGCTCCCAAATGATGAAATTGTATCTTATAACTCATATAAAGGCCCATAAATTAACCTAATAAAATTATTATAAATCAAATAAATGTATAATTTTTTTGGAATTAATTAATTAATAGATTTAATTTTATTATCCAGGACATTAAGATCAACTGCAGAACACTTTCAGACATAAGGTAAGGGTTTCTTCCCAAACCTCCTTTTTTTCTTCGGGTTATGATTTCCCTCTATTTATCCTAATGTAAATATTCTTTATTTTCATATAATTATTATAAATTATATTTATGTTTTCTAAAATCATGTATCTATATCATTTCATCCTTCTTTTTCAGGGATATACATGTTTTAATAAGGTTCCCTTCTCAATTATTCTCGATAAGCCAACCCGATTAAAGAGAACTTCCCAATTTCTTACCAATTTTAAATTACCATCCATAATATATTTTAATACTCACTTTTTTTATAAAACCAATAATTTTATCATTAAAAACTAACTTTTTTAATTTCTGGTTTTATGAAAACAAATATTCATTTTTTCGCTTTAAATTCTCTTTAATACTTTCCTTAAACCGCACTAAAATGTTTCATTTCTAGAGTTTCTTAAATTTTTTTTACGTGTTTACACTTAAATTGGACATAATTTATCATTATCTATGCCTATTTTACCATATTAATGTCCATGTATGATTTAAATCCATTCTTTAATGGTCACCATTATGATATTTATTTTTGTTTTTCCTTATGACATGATTATGATACCCAATTATTTCCATGGGTAACCCTTATACTTGATTTTTAATGTGGAAAATATATAAATGAAAATGTTATGATAAGTGTTCCTAGATAGAAATCCAATGAATTGGGTATTGTTTAGTCTTACGAGATATCATGTTGGGATAAGGAGTGAACTGGATTCCTTTATGGGACTTTATCCACTATGTGATATAGTCTCATCAGTTAGCCTTGATTCTTGTTCATGTCATGTTATATAATGTTACCACATTCCTATGATGTCATGGTTATATGTTACCATGTTATACATGTTATTATTACATATATTTTTTCATGTTAAATTACTTTATGTCATCATGTTATGCCTTCTAACCCATGTACTATGTTTTATTCCTATGCTTATTCCCTTACTTGGCATTTTTAGCACATCCCTTTTGTTCATGTATTCCCCAAGATATCCTATGAAGATGTAAGATATCAATTAAAGTTAGGAGATAATTACGGTGATTAAATAAAATATATTTTTATTTTGGTATTAATGTTTTCAAACTATGTACCTAATCTTCCCAATACACTAGACTTTATGATCCTTGGTTGTATTTGATGGTAAATTATGCTTAAAATCATGTAATAATATGTGTAAAAGGATAGGGTCTCTATATTTGGAATTAGAGGATGGTCTAGTTATTTTTGGATATTAGGACTAGATATCTTTAGTAAGAAACCTATAGATAATTATATCACAATGGATAACCTTAATTTAAACTTAGGGCATCAAAAGTTAGGATATAATTTTAATTTACAAGTTTATCCATATATGTTCAATGTTTTATTTTTTTATATGCTTATTAGATAAGTATTAAATCCCCTTAATTGTACATTATTTTTCTCAATTAATGTATGGAAATAGAAGAACTCATTCCAACAATCAATGTGATAGGAAATGTGATGATTTCCCTAATGATATGCCAAATATGATGAGAATGGGTGCTCAAAACTTCATGGCAGTACTTGTACAACTGGATCAAGTTATGAATAATAACTTGAATCGTGTGGAACAACCTTATTCTCCTAATAAAGGGAAATTTCTGGTTGAATCATTTATATAGAAAATGCCTCCGATGTTTAGTGGATCTTATGATACTATACTTTTAGAAAAATGGATTAACTCCATTGAGAAGATATTATATATCCTCCAGTGCTCATAAGAATAGAAAGTTATGCTGAAAGTTTATTATTTTGATGGGGAATCTTCTCAGTAGTGGACACTGATCAAGAATACAAATTACAAGAAGGAAATTGATTCTAGAGAATGAGAGGATTTCAAGAAAATATTTTTTAATAAATATTTTTCCTGAACCCTCCATCTTAAAATGGAAATGGAGTTCCTTGGACTGAAGCAAAGGGAAGATGAGTCAATTGAGGCGTATGAAGAAAAATTCATAAGGATTTAAAGATATGCATCTAGCTTTGTCATGAACACAAAAATCAATGTTTATCACTTCTTTAGAAGACTAAAGTCGAGTCTATGAAAAGATTTTGTGATTCCAGACTTTGACAACTATGAGGATATTTTTCGTTGTTCCCTTAAGGTTGAAATAGAGATTAGAGACTCTTAGTGGTCTCGTGGGCCTAGAAAAAAAAAACGAAAAATGGAGTTTAATATGGGTGGATCAATAGATAAATCCTATCGTGAAAAGAAGAACCAATATCCCACGTGTCAAAAGCGTGGGAAGAAGCATCCTAGAAACTGCTTCAAGGGAACCGAGAGATGGTTTAAATGTAAAATAGAAGGTAATATGGAAAATAAGTGACATATGGATATGAAAAATCACACCAATATGGAAGAATAAAGGAAGGATCAGATCAACACTCAGCTTATAGTGAAGATTTTCAACTGCAAGGAACATGAGAATTATGCGAGCCATTTCCGTAAGCTAAGGGTTGTTGGAGGAAATCAATAAAAACAACCTCTAAGGAAACAAAGAAGGACATATGCTATCGAGACTACTGAGGTGGAACCCAACAATGATATGGTGACAATTATTCTAGTTATTCATTAAAGAGTAGGGAATATACTATTTTATTCTAGTTCTACGCATTATTTCATATCTTTCAAGTTTAGTAGAACTATTCTATCACCACCAAAAAATTTGGAGGTCGAGTTATCTATGAGAATAGAAAATGGGGAAATTATTGAATTTAAAGTTTATAAATCCTCCCTGGTTAATGTTTGTGGATTGAACCTACCAATAAATCTTATCATACTCCCTTTGGTAAAGTTTGATTCTATATTGGGCATGGATTTACTATCTTTATATAAATCCAATATCAATTGTTGGGAAAGGGAGATCACTCTTCACATCCCAAAGTATCCTCTAATTCTGTATAAGTGTAAGGAGGAGGAAGGATATCCATTAGAATAATCATCTCAATCATGGATATTTTTGCCTTTTGAGAAAGCATATTTATCTTAAATGATTGAGACAAAGGAGATAATCATGCTCAAATACATACCCATCATGAGGGATTATACTGATGTATTCCCTGAAGAATTGCCTAGTATTCCTCTTGATCAAGAGGTTTAGTTCTCAATTGAACTTATTATTAGATCTATACCTATATCAAAGACACCTAATATAATGAACACTATTGATCTAGAAGGAATAAATAATCAGTTATAGGAGAATCTAGACAAGGGTTTTATATTCCTGAGTGCTTCACCATGGGGTACACCAGCCCTCTTTGTCAAGAATAAGGATGGGTCAATGCATCTATGTATTTATTATCACGATATCAATAAAATCATGATAAATAAAAAGTATATCCTACCATGGATATATGACTTGTTCAATCAACTACATAGGGCCAAGTATTTCTCAAAGGTGGACCTTCGGTCGAGATATCACTAACTAAAGGTGAAGAAGGAAGATATTCCTAAGACTGCCTTTCAAATGAGGTATGGAAACTATGAGTTCATAATGATGCCCTTCAGAATCACTAATCCTCCAACAATATTCATGGAATTAATGAATTGATTCTTTATAGATTACCTCAAACTTTTTTTCATAGTCTTTATTGATGATATTATGATATACTATAAGAGAAAGGAGGAACATGAGGAGCATTTGAATACTATTCTAAAGATTTTGTGAAGGGAGAAGCTATATGAAAAGTACAGTAAATGTGAGTTCTGGATGGAGAAATTATCATTCTTGGGGCATGTTATCATCCAAAAATGAATATACATAGACCATTCTAAGATAAAGTCAATTGAGGAGTGGCCTAGACCAACACCTGTAATGGATATCCATAGCTTCCTTGGTCTAGATGGGTATTACTGGAAATTTGTAAAGAACTTCTCACAATTTTCAAACCCACTAATAAAGCTGACTTGGAAGGGAGAAAATTTTGTATGGACTAGTGAATGTGAATACTGCTTTAAAGAGTTTAAAAATAGGCTTATCACTATACTAGTTCTCATACTACCAATAAGTGGGGAACTCTTTGTGGTGTACATAGATGATTCAAATAAGGTATTAGGATGTTTAATGATGAAAAATTATAAATTGACAGCCTAAACCTTAAGGTAGTTTAAAATTCATGAGAAAAACTATCCTATGCATGATCTGGGATTGGAAGCTCTGATATTTGCATTGAAAATCTGGAGGCATTATCTCTATGGGGAGAAGTGTGAAATATATAATCATTATAAGAGCCTCAAATATATATTCACACAAAAGTATCTTAATATGCACCAAAAAAGATTGTTAGAGCTTATAAAATATTAAGACTTCTCAATCCACTATCATCCGGGTAAAGAAAATAAGGTGGTAGATTCTCTAAGTAGAAAAGATCTTGTAACTTTATCATTGTTGAGAATTGAAAAGGATATAATCTTATTAGGTTTGTAAAGGATAGACATGGGAATTATTAATGGAGGAACATCATAAATCCTTTCTCAAATGATTCCTTAACAATCTCTTATAGAGAAAATAAAGGATTATCAAATAAATTATGTGGAAATTTAGAAAAATATGGAAGCTGTCAAAAATAGGAATTCCTCAAAGTTAAAAATGGATAAGGAAGGATTCATGAGATTTGGGTCATGAATATGTGTACCATATAATCCAGAAATAAAAAAATATCTTCTTAATGATACACATAACTCAACATTCTATATTCACCCAGGGATCAAAAAGATGTATCAAGATCTCTAAGAGAAATATTTGTGGTAAAATATAAAGAAGTAAATCATTGAATGTATATCAAAGTGCCTGGCATGTTAGAAAGTGAAAGGTTAAAGGAAAAAGTATAAGGGGATGATGGAACCATTACCCATGCCAATATAGAAATGAGAGAAAATAACCGTAGACTTGTTCACTAGAATTTCTAAGATATCCAGAGGAAACATTGATATATGGGTTTTTTTGGATCGACTTATATAGATAACTCACATTATCACAATTCTAGAGGACTTATCACTAGATCAACTTGCACGAATCTACATCAGAGAAGTGGTAAGGCTGTATAGAGTACCACTATTGATTGTATCTAATAATGTTTTGAGATTTACCTCCAAGTTCTGGAAAAGTCTCCAATGTGATTTGAACACTGATTTGAACTTCAGTACGACCTATCATCCTCAAACTAATGGCCAATATAAGTTAAATATTTAGACATTAAAATACATGTTGAGAGCATGTTCTATGGATCTGAAATGAGGATGGGACCAACATCTACCTTTGGTAAAATTCCCATACGATAATAGTTTCCACTCTAGAATCTAAATGGATCCATATGAATCCCTTTATGGGAAAAGATGTAGAACACTAGTATGTTGGGATGAGGTCAATGAACGTAAGCTGCTAGAAACTAAAATGGTCAAATAAATGCTAGAAAAGGTGAAAACCATTCAGAAGAATATCCAAGCATCCCAAATTCAATAGAAGAGTTATGTAGACAATTGTCGATGATACCTAGAGTTTAAGGTTGAAGACATGGTATTTCTCCACATTTCTCCATGGAATAGGATCATGATATTTGGGAAGAAAGGAAAGATAAGTCCCAGGTAAATCAAATCTTCAAGGTACTTGATCATGTTAGAGCTGTGGCCTATCGACAAGCACTTACACCTACCATGTATCAAGTACATGATGTATTCCACGTATCCCTCTTGAGGGAGTATATACTGGATCCCTCACATGTAATGAATTTATAGGTGGTAAAATTGGAGAATGATCTCTCTTATGAGGAGTATTCAGTGAAGATCTTGGATCATAGAGATAAATTTCTATGCAAAAATACCGCTCACCTAGTCAAATAACTATGATATAACCATAAGTACGAAGAGGCAACATGAGAACCGAAGGGAGTGATGAAGGAGAAGCACCCTCACTTTTTTTCACTATAGTTTGTAAATTGAAATTTTGAGGGTGAAATTTCATAAGGGGGGAAGAATGTAATGACCCAAAATTTTATCAATGAAAATTACCTTATTATAATTATGTTATGTAGTATAAATAACATAAAAAATAAATATATAACACAATACAAACTTTATAAATGAACAATTAATTAAATAATATGTATTTCTATAAGTTAAGGAACCTATACCAATGGAATAATAACTTGGCCTTTAGAATAATAACGTGACCCTTATGAATAGTAAACCAAACAATAGAATAATAACCTCACCTATGAAAGTATAAATAAAATTTATCAATCTTATAAATTAAAATATGATACAATTATATCATAGTATAAGGAAATAATTTTTTAGAAATTATTAATTAAGTATTGATATTTTTATAAAAAATAAGTGTTTATTTTTAATTTTATAATTAATAAAATGTTTTAAAAGAAAATTTATTTCCATAAAATGTATTCATAAATTAATAATATTTTGTCTTATGACTATAATATAATTTTATGAGACCCTAATTATTTTTTCAAAGTGTTATAAAATGAGTTATAATTTTAAAATTGGTATTTTCCAAGTAAATGATGTTTTTAACTAAAAATAAATTCTCATAATTAGAAAATTATTTTCATAAAATGGAGTTAATTTTTTAATTTTAAATTTTAAAAAATGGTTAGGATTAATCTTTTTTATTTTTCTAAAATAGTTGAATTTTTAGTGAATATTAAAATAAATTAATTCACGATATATATACATTATATGTTAAATACACTATTCCTTGAGTCGTCACTGATGTAAGCACCACAATATTAGACTATCCTTAATTATTTTAATATATTTAGTGATAATTCTTAAACTATTAATATTATTGAGGAAAAATAATAAACTAATGAATAAAATAATGAGGAAAACACCCATCTCCTCCCCTATAAATACCACCCTCACCACCTCTTCTCCTTACACCTCTCAAAGTTTTAACCTTGTCCAAATTCTTGTAAAATATATTCCTAAGAACCTACCACACGTACAAGACTATTTTTTCTCAATAAAATATCAAAACCAATCCCCCTAAGGAGGTTCTCAAGAAGAAGGATTCAAGAGGTAAAATCCAATTTCTTTTCTTTTAAATTCTTTTCAAATTCTTTTCTTTTCTTATTCTCTCATAACCTCTACTCATCAAAATGTTATGATAAATTCAGTACCATAAATATAATAGAATGTTATGTTTCTAATGGAATAATATATCATAATTTTCCCTTCTACTTTTTTACTAAAAATGAAAACATGATCTGTGATGTGTTAATTTATCACATTCAAGGACAACAAAGCTTTCAATTTCCATTCACTCAGTCAAGATTACTCATAAAACCATTTTTATTGTTAAAAAATATTATAATATATGTATTATAGACTATTTAATGTTCTAGAACCATTTTATATACATAATATTAATTAATAAAACAAAACTAGTTTGTGATGATTGAAAAACTGCCAAAATAATCTAAATGATTATCACTAACGTCTTATCTAATGATTCATACTCACCTGAAATTATGAAATAAATTATATAACCATTTAATATTATGGATTTTAATTAATAACATATAACTTCAATTCTGGAAAATCGTTATCATTTTACATGATTTCCCATACATGTATACAAGTAACTGATCATGAAAAAGAAGGAAATCAACACTCCCAAATAATGAAATTGTATCTTATAACTCATAAAAAGGGACTTAAATGAACTTAATAAAATTATAATAAATAAAATACATGTATAAAAAGTTATTAATTTATTAATTTATGGATTTAATTTGATTATCCATGACATTAAGATCAAGTGCAGAACACTTTCATATATAAGGTAAGGGTTTCTTCCCGAACCTCCATTTTTCTCCTTTGAGTTATAATTTCTATATCTTTAACCTAAAGTAAATCTTCTTTATTTTTATATAATTATTATAAATTATATTTATATGTTTTAAACTCATGTATCCATATCATTTAGTCCTTATTTTTCAGGGATATACATGTTTTAATAAGGTTCCCTTCTCAATTCTTCTCAATAATCAAGCCTAATTAAAGGGAAATTATCAATTATTACCCATTTTAAAACACCATACATAATATATTTTAATCCATAATTATTTTTCTAAAACCTCTAATTTTATCATGAAAAAATACCTTTTTTCATTTATGGTTTTATGAAAACAAATATTCCTTTTTCTCTTTAAATGATCTTTAATATTTTCCTTAAACACCACTAAAATGTTTCATTTCTAAAGTTTAGTAAACATTTTTTACGTGTTTCTAATTAAATTGGACATAATGTATCATGATATATTCCAATTTTACCATATTAATGTCCATGTAAGATTTAAATCCATTCTTTTATGGACACCATTATGATATTCCTTTTTGTTATGCCTTATGACATGATTATGATAAACAATTATTTACATGGGTAACCCTTATGATTTATTCTTCATGTGGAACACATATGCATGAACTTGTTATGATGGGTGTGTCTAGATAGCGCTCCAATGCATTGAGTATTATTTAGTGTCATGAGATGTCATGTTGGGACATAGAGTGAACTAGATTCCTTTATTGGAATTTTCCCACCATGTGATATAGTATTGACAGTTAGCCTTGATTCATGTTTTTTCCATGTTATATAATGTTTCCACATTCCTATGGTGTCATTTTTATATGTTCCCATGCTATAGATGTTATTATTCCTTATGTTTATTCGTATGCCGTGCCTTTATTTCACCATGTTATTCCTTATAACCCATGTACTATGTTTTATTACTATTCTTATTCCCTTACTAGGATTTTTTGCTCATCTCTTTTGTTCATGTATTCCCTAGGTTATCTTATGTAGATGTAAGATCTCAATGTAAGTTAGGAGATTATTAAGGAGATTAAATAAAATATGTTTTTAGTTTGGTTTTCATGTTTTCAATCTATATACATAATCTACCAAATAAACTAGAATTTATGATCCTTGGTTGTATTTGATGGTAAATTATGCTTAAAATCATGTAATAATATGTTTAAAAGGCTATGGTTGCTATATATAAAGTAAATCCTGGTCTAAGAATGATTGGAACCCAAGGTGATGATCTAAGGCATCACATGTCCGAATACATCAAGATGAATCCAAGGAGATAATCTAATGAATTATGTTTTTTAGATATAAATAAAATGAATCATTGATACTATGCTGATGTATTCATATACTAATAAGATAAAGAACGAATTCCAAGGTGGGTATCTCCCTTGGAAACTGACTTAATGAATTAGGGTGGTGTCCTCTGATTGTTCAAGGAATTCCCTTGGGAATCCAAGGTTGGCTCAGAGGTCATATTGAGGGACTTCTGAGCGGCTTTGAATTCTCGGGTGCGGCGACTAGGGTTTCACCCTTCGAAGACTGCTCCTCCCCTCCTCCGGCGTGCTCGGTGTTCAGCATCGTCTCCCCGGGGTTTCGGTGTGGCACAAGTCTTTGGGTGCATCTTCATCTCGCTCTGGTGGTGGCGTTTCAAGCTTCGGGACCAGAGATCGGCTGACCTGAGGCGGCGAGGCGTGATTTCCTTCCTCAGGTGCGGCTGCTCCGGTGGCGGAGTTCGGCTTTCGGGTTCTCGTCTGACTCGGGGCCGGTGAGACTCAACGCGATTTTCCGATGGATTACGGGGGTGCGACATCAGATCTGTTGCTATTTGGAGGGGGGGATTTTTCATCCACCCGAGCGTTGTCTTCCCAATCGGACCTCAGCTTCTTCCATTGGAGGTGCTTCGTTAGCTTCGTCTTCTTCAATGAGCACCTTGCCTCCTGATTCTAAGGATTTTGCGCCAGTGAGCGGTGATTCCTTCCTTCCTGTGCAATTTACATCTCTTCCCTACCTTTAAATGTGGTTTCAGATTCGAACATCACCAATGAGGATTGATCTTCGTTGGTGGCTGTTTTTTTGAGCAGCGTCTTTGATTCTCCTCTGCGTGAAGGTGAAGTGGGCTCGTGCTCACATTGAGCAGTGTCTCCCGTTGGTTTGGGGGGGGGGGGTTTGGATGTCGATGTTGGGGGGAATTGGTCTCTTTCACGCTTTCCGTCATGCTTTGGTTGCTGCTTTATTGGGTTTTTCTGTTTGTTATGCCTGTTTGGAAGGCATTACTGCCTCATCAATTGAAGATTCTTGAAGGATTTTATGGATTATTGGTTTTGTGCCCTGTGTGTGGCCCTCTGTTTGTCACTGGGAAGCAGATGTTTTGGTGGGAGATTTCTTCTTGTCTCTTCACGTTTTGATGGCGTGTTCTGTTTTGCAGATTGCGTTGGGTGGGCGACCTCGATGGAGGGATGGGTGTCTTGACACCCATCATTCAGCCGTCTGTTCTTTTGGATGGATGGGTATCCTGATTTATTTTTGCACGGTTTTATTTGGCGGATGTTTTGGCGCATCAGGTTGATGGTGCAGTGAGTCTCTCATTTGCACTGTCGGGGGGAGGGGGGGCTCGAAAGAGAGATAGGTGTGCTGGCACCTATAGTCTAGCCCTCCTTTCATATTTTAGTGTGAGTTGGAGGAGTGATCTACCTTGGATGTGTTTCCAGCACAACACATTTCATCACAGAGGGGGTGACGCATCATCTTGCCTGACTTCATTGTTGCTTTTTCGATTAGGGGGGCGATGAGACTTTTTGGCTTGATCATTATATGATTTTTGTTTCCTTTTGACTTTTTGATTTCTGTATGGCCGTGTGCTCTGTTTTTTTGATGTTTTTCACCTGTCTCTACAAGGGGTTCCTCATTCTTTTCTTCAAAAGGAGTTTCTTTCTTTCATTAAACGGGGGCCTTCCCCCTTTACATTTAAAAAAAAAATCCAAGGCTGGCTCAAGTCTGGCCACTCCTTTTATAAGAAAAGGTCCATAATCAATTGGAACTATTTATAAATAATTATAGTCTATGTTTGAATCCATACCTATTTATAATTCCACTTAATTGAAATGATTCCTTTTCATTTATAAATGTCAAAGGTTCATTAGGGAGTGCTTACATTTTAATCATGATGCACATAAACATTAAGGGCCAAGTGAAAAACACTTACTATTCCATATCACAATTATGAATTTATTATAAATTAATAAAATTCCTTTTTAAAATTAAAGACAATGTGTGTCAAAAGCTTATATAAACAAGGAATCACCAAAATGGGTGAACCTCAGTGAGGTTCCAACCTCCAACAAGGTGAATGATTATCATAATTAGTCTAGTTCGTAGTCAACATAAGTAATTTAACAAATTAATTAATTTCAAAGAAATGTGTAGTGACTCCGACATGTAGAACAATGAAAAAATTTATAAATAGGAGAGGATTTGAGGGAAATGGTATAAAACACCTACATGATGGCTCTAGAGGAACACTCGTCCAATGTCGGATTTAGATTCGATCTAGGATGAAAGAAAATAGAGAAATATATTAATACCCTGAAAATATGGAATATTTATTCCTGAATAAATCACAATAAATATAGTGAGATAAAACAAGAAAGTAATACAATGGATTTAATATCTTACTAGTACTCTTACAACATGATAGGCAGTTCTCCAATCTGAGTTCAGATGAGGGAGAGGCTTCAAATACTAAGGAAGAGGGAAGGAGGAAGCTCCCACGTGGCTGAATATTAGATAAATGAATAATAGAATAGGGTTTATATGTTTTGAAAGGAAAATAGGAAAATAGTCATTTTATATGGATTTTAATAAGTCACGTGGTTTGGCTACATGGTTGGACAAACTATTCACCAACCGTGAACTATCACTGTCCAACGGAAACACCCCCTTGAACAGTTAGGTGCACAATTATACAAACCATGCACTAACCTTTCATTTCAACCCTGTAAAAGGTATATAGTTTCTTTCATGTCCATTCACCCTCCCTCTCATGGTTTATCAAACCTTTATCCCATATATATGGGCCATATGGTTGAGCCGTATGGTTACTACTAACCATGCACTAACCATGTGCCTCATAATTCTTCTCTAAAAACTGGATCTCCAAGCTTTGAACGAGCCTTAGATTCTCTTGAACCCTTACTTAATCTTTTAAGAAAAAGTATAAAGTTTTAAAGTTAATTAAAAATTAAAACATATAGGATCCATACCTTATAAAAAAATCTAGGATGTTACAACCTCCCGTCCTTAAGACAACTCATCTTTGAGTTTCCATAAGGGTGGTTAATCTTCACCTGAGAAAAGTTCCAGTCACTGAGCACGTACATCAGCCTCTCTCTTTGAGATCTCATATTAAACATGGCTGTACATCCATAACACCGAAACTATAGGAACCGAACTAAATAATATATATTTCATTCTCTTATCAATAATACTTATAGGATACTCCTCAAAATAAGTGTCAATGTCCAAATCAGTATCTTGAGGATCAAACCTGTACAACGGGTCAGAATGATAATTGTGAAGATGAGATATGTGGGAGATTTTGTGCATGGATTAGAACATCTAAGGGAACTGAAAACGATAGGATACCATCCCAACTCAGTCAAAAATAACAAAGTTTCCTACATAATTAGTTGATAACTTCGCTTTTTTTTCGAATCCATCTATGCCCCAACCTAGGTGAAACTCACAGGAATTCCTAATCCCTAACCTCGAAATCAAGAGGTTGTCAATGAAAGTTGGTATATGATTTCTGCCAAGATATAGATACAACCATACACTTTTGAATAAGGTATACCTACTATGAATTTTCCTAAACAAGATAGGGTCTTATTAGTGCTACCTCTCTTACCTCTCACCAGAATAGGGGTGATTGGCATGTCCTACCATATAAGGACGCATAAGTATACATATGTATCATCACTTGAAATTTTTTATTATAGGTAAACTCTACTAGAGGTATGTTTTTATCCCAAGAACCTCCAAAATCTAGGACACATGCTCTCATCATTTCCTCCAATACCTGAATAGTACACTCCAATTTCCCATAGATCTATGGGTGATAGGCCGTACACAAATGTACCTGTGAACCCATAGCCTTATGTAACCCCTTCCAGAACTATAATGTGAACCAAGAATCACTGTATGATACTATCATATGATGAGTACCATGAAGTCTGATAATCTCACAAACATAAAGTCTACCCATTTCATATATAGAGAAAGTCTCCCTAATAGGTAAAAAGTGAGCGACCTTTGTTAACATGTCGATGATCACCCAAACTGCATCACTACATTGAGGGGATATTAGTAAGCTAGTCACAAAATTTTTGGTGACATAATCCTATTTCCAAACCTAAATGGAAAATATCTATAAAATACCTTCTAGTCATTGGTGTTATGCCTTAAATTTTTGATAGGTGTAACACCCAGTAATAAATATAACTATCTTCCTTCTCACCCCCGACCACCATTACTGTTAGCATAAGTTAGGGTACATATTTGTAAGACCGGGGTGTACCATTTAACTAGAAGCATGATATTTATGAATAAATTCATCTCGTACATCTCCAAGAACCCAAATGCATCCATGAATGCAAAACATCTCATCCTTGTCCACAATCCATCTAGGTGGTAGGTCCTTACCTGAAACACTCTACTGTAGGACTAATACCCTGAGATTAGAAAGTAGTATCATATTCAATATATCTAGAATTGAATAAGTATATAAGGCCCCAAACTTAAACATTACATAATCTTGATTTAAATAAAGAATTCACATTTAGGATCTTTCCAGGTTTAGAGTTTTAAAGAATTAAGACATTATTAACACATATCATCCCATAATCATACAAGAGTATACTATTAAAACAATATACATTTTTTACACCAAAGGAAATCCTTTTAAAAATAAAACATTATTTCTTTTCTTAATAAAAATTTTCTTAACTTCTTTCTTTCTCTTGCTCATCCTTATACCCTATAAAATCATTTTAAAAACTTGGTATGAGCATAAAAACTAAGTAAGGGATAAAATAAGGAAAGAAAACATTAGTCCATGAATATTTATAAACCCATGAATTCATAAGAATCATGAAAACTTCATAGAAATCATAAATCATAAAGGTAACTTGTGGAATCCATATCATACTTACATTGTATCTTTTACAACTACATAGGGAGTAACCTTCACGGTTACATTTAGAATACATATCACAATATTTTTCCTAAATCTCTTAGGATAAACCTTAACTTTTACCTCCATCACATTACCCTATACATTGGAGAGCTGTCACAAGATCATTCACAGTCATTTTATCATGAAACCACCCATATACATAAGTAATTTCCAAGAACCATTACATAATCATAACACATAAAACAAGCATAAAGGAAAAATAACATTTCCACATTGCAATCACAAGAGATAATTTCAAGATACTGACATAATAGATCCTTTATCAAAACCATTTTAAATACTAAAATACATTAAAATGGTATATGGTATTTATTTTTCTTTTAAAAACATTATGGTGTGTAGAGTAAGCCAAATATCAAATAATGGTCATAGCGGTAGAAAGGTCATTATCGCCGCGTATGTAAAAAAACATTCCCTTTTGTCATTTAGTAAAACTCTTCATAGAAAAATATTCATTTAGAAAAACATTGAATGAAATTAAAATTCAAATGGGTTTATATTAAATTGTATAAAATAAGGAGGTGTATATCATCAAAATATGCCTCAATGAAAGGAGATTGAGACGAAGTCCCTTACCTTGAGTCTGAATTGTCTTATTCGTTATTTAAATTATTGAATAATAAATTTAAGTTAATTTATACTTGATTCATAAACTTTTTAAATATTATTATTCATTTTATATCACTCATTACCATTTTATAACAAATATTTAATTATTTTATTTTATTTTGGATGTTTTGTCGATGTTTGGTACTTGAATAAAAAATGAACTTGTGGAAATTGTTTTGATGTAAATTGTCAATGTGGTCAAAATTATATCTCCATAATATTTTCAATATTTAAATTCTATATATATATAGTATATATGTATTTATAATATCCATAATATTTGGATATAATAAATGAAATGAACCGTTCATGGAGATGGCAGGCCGTATGTACGCATGAACGCTACTTTCATTTCTTTGTTAGATTAAAGGAATGAAAACTAAATGATACATAGGTATATTATAAATAAATTATAATATATATGTTATATATGTTACATAAGTTCATTAAATCCATCCTTTATACATTCCATGTATGTCATGAATGAGTCATATCACTTTGAGGGGGCAGTAGTCCACACTTCCTCAAATGAAATTATCGTATTTACACATTATAGAAAGCATAAAGGTATGTTGTAAATCAAAATTACAGAATCATAGAGACAATATAAATATAATATATGTCATATATAAATATAGTTCCATCATAATTTCCACCATGATAGGTGGTAGGAGAAAATTAAACAATCATCATTTCGTGAGGCAGTAGTTCGTCATACACAGAAACATTATGTTCTATATCCATTATATTGAGGCGTGTGTAAGTGTAGTTAGAACCCTTAACATAAAAAATCCTAATATATTGATTATACTAGTGTTTTTATAAATTAATGGAATAAAAATAGGTTAGGGGGTCGGATAAGGAAAATAAATGAAAGGATCTTGAGAGAAGACGTTACCTCGAAATTGGGTAACTCCTTTTGATTTGAGCCAATAATATTTCTTGAATTACCTTCTTCCCAAGGTAATGATTATAAGAGTAAGGGAGGGATTTTGGGAGTTTATTTGATCATAATTTTGACTATACAAGGGGTCTGAGAGGTGTGAGTAAGTGGGTAGAGGTGGTGACCTTTTATAAGAGGGAGGAGGGGTACTTTAGGATAATCTTAAAATATTAATTTATTATAAATTTATTTTCAAATTATAATAGATAAAAAGTGATATATTTATGGGATAATATGGTATGGGTCTAAATCCTCTCAAAAAATAGGTTTTATATTATTTTAGGTCAAAAATTTAACATTATTGTTTGGATTTAACCCTTAGTTAAATAAATTTACTCTTACCATGTCTTCTTGTTTTTTTATACGATATAGTTAATATAGTTACTATAAAATGACAAGAGAATCTCAAGTGGATAATTAATGAAATTTATAACACTATCTAAGTAATTTGGATGAATATTATATTTTTATTACTATTATATTATTTAATAAAATAGTATTTGTTTTAAAAACTCATTTATGTCAATTTTGACACTATTTAGTATTTGATTTTTGTTAAAGTCATAACAACTTGATTAATTCAAAAAAGCTACATTAAATGAAATATAACATTTAATAATAATTCTTACAATTCTTGGATAGAATCATAATTTTCAAATTACATTTATTTTAATATTTATAGTATCATTTATTTGAACCTTTCATTAATAAGGTAATCACTGCATCATCATTGTGTCATAAATAAATTTATTTATTTAATGTCTAAAAATTATAAATAAAATACCAAGATGTATTAAATATTTTTTATATTTATAATTATATTTATAGTTAAATATATCAGTTATATAACCCTAAAAAAAATTATTTTAGTAAAAAGATACATGTTTATGTTATATGTCTCCTTACTTTAAATTAATTTTTATAACATGTCATTATCACACCCAAGTGGCTCCCAAATGCCAAAAGTTCAGCCTAAGGATTTTTTCAGTCTCCCATGACTCATAAAATAATATTAGGATATGTGTTATGGAATACATTTTTCCAAATTAAAAACACACAAGTTTTAGTAATTAATTTAAAATTAATTCCTATTGTCAAAACCAGAAAGCAGGTTTTTAAGAAGTAAAAACTATCAAAAGATTGACATGTGTTTATATCCAATTTAAATGAAAAATTACTCCCAATGACCAAAATTGAATTAAATTATATAAAATTAATCCAATTACACATTAAAAAAAATTAAAAGGATAACATAACTATATAAATAAATTATATGAAAATGCAATTTGGAATTAAAATGCAGTTTTTTCACTATTCATTAAAATATGAATTTCATTAGAAAAATACCAAAATTTAAACCAAGGTAATTTTTTAAGTCCCACTTCTAAATAAGAAGTTTATTTTGTCAAATAGAATATATAAAAGTTAAAAAAACTATTTTTAAAAAGGGTTCTACCTCAAAAGGTGGTAAAACGGCCTTTTAAAAATATTAGAGTATTTTATGATTTAAATTGGATTCATTCTCATTTTAAGGATCTAAAATTTATTGGATAAATTTAAAAAAATTTAAAAAATATGTGTAATAATATTGTAGTTATTTTTGTTCATTCTCGCCAATACAACAGCTATGAGTTAACTACCATTTGAAATAATAATAATATTATTGTATTATTTTTTGGTATAACTCAGAGTTGTGTGCAATGTAAGATTTTGGAGAAACACATTATTGCATGTCGAGTACGCCATTGGAAAAATAATACCCTTAAAATAAAATTAATATCTAATTCATAAATATTAATGAAAAATTATTATTCTATAAATACCTAGGATGTTACAAAGTAACTAATAAATTTATAAGGATTGGTTGTCCATGATGCTTCTAGACCTCTAAGTGCATCTCAAAAAAATAAGTCCATCAAATTCCACTCACTAATGTACTCCTAAACAACATGTATCCAAGTCCTATATCTCATATCATCATCTATAACATTTCCCTTCCTAGGCATACATAAAAGCTCAAAATAGAAGGACTATAGGTATTTAACCCACATTTTCTATCTTATATTTAAGTCATGCTGTGTAAAGATGTATTCAAGGATCTTGTGGTCCGTATACACCAAAAAATAATTCCTCCAAAAACATAAGTATGAACTATATTTGCTAACTCGAGATTTAAAACCATGTAATTCTGCTCATGAGGTCTCAATTGATGAGACCCATATGCCATGACTTGATAATCCTACATTAGGACTACTCTTAGGTTGATGCCTGATGCATCATGATAAACTATATAGCTTATTCTCATCTTTGTAATGAATCATTATCACTGCCAAAGTCAATCTCACTTTCAATTCCTTAAAGTCCATCTCATAGGATTCAGACTATTTGAATTTCATGCCCTTCTTTGTCAAACCCGTTAGTGGTGTATCCCAACATGAAAATTCCTAAATAAAGTGATTGTAATATCCAACTTTCCCAAGAAACTATGTATGTAAAAAATGTTCTTGAAATTATTCCAAGACACTACATCTCTCACCATATCTAGGTCAATATATACTCTTTCCTTTGAGATGATGTGACCCAGGAAGTGAACCTTATTGATCCAAAAGTGGCATTTTTTGATTTTAGAAAACAGATGGTTCTCTCTCAATGTACTTAAAATGATATCAATATATTGGGAATGTTTCTATTGAGTATGTGAATACACCAATATTTCATAAATGAAGAATACCACAAATGAATCTAGATATGGGTGGAAAACCAGATTCATAAAATCCACAAAGATATCCAAGGCATTCATCAAACTGAATGACATAACCAATTACTCATAAAGATCATACCTACATTGAAAGACTGTATGAGGTATTTCATAAGGCCTAACTTTTACTTAATGGTAGCCCAAAGTCAAATTTATCTTCAAGAAAACCTGAGATCCCCAATAGTTGTTCTAAGGGGTCATCCATGTGAGGAAATGGATACCTGTTCTTAACCATAAGTTGGTTCAATCGATGGTAATCCATGCAAATCCTAAGGGTACCATCCTCTTTCTTAGAAAAAAAGATAGGTAAACCCCATAGCGAAGTAATGGGTCATATAAAACCCTTATATTACAAGTCTTATAGACCCCTCTTGATCTCATTCAACTCATTAGTAGCCTTTCTATAAGGAGTAATGAATATCAGTACTGTACTTGGTGCTAGCTCTATAGTAGAATATACCTCTCTCACAGGAGGTAGTCCAAAAAAGTCATCAGTGAAGACATACATAAAATTATATACTAAAAGAGGTAAATCAGATTGATATGTTCCTTGATCATCCATATAAAGTTTAGAAATATGGTTAGTCACTCCTCTTATCCCACGATGCTCTGATCCATCTCAACTCGCCTAGACATCCTATTCTCTCTTGTGAATATAACTATTGTCCTCAGGTTATGTGAAAGACACCCTCCAATGATAATAATCAACTAGAGAGTGATAAGGAACCAAATAATTAATCATGAGAATGATATAAAATCCAGTAATATTGAAGACAACAAGGCCCCATAAGAAACGATAACCGTTAACCTAAATGGGGAACTTTCCACATTAGCATGTATTTTCTAACCGTACTCCAAATAGAGTATCTAGAGTCATCACTCCACAGAAATATTGAACTTATAGTCCAAGAATTTCCATGATAGACATAGAGATAAAAGTGTAAAAACCTAGGTAATGATATAATAAATAATTTTTATATTTATTAATATGAATTATATAGTTATATTAGTTTAAAAAATATTAAGTAAATTTTAAATCAAAAAGGAAATAATTTTAACCAAACCTTTTTATTATAAGGTTTTATTTAAAAGTTTTATTTTGAAATTTTAGAATTTTAATTTGAAAATATTTTTACCATTTTTGAAATAAAAATATCAAAATTTACCTATGGTGAAATTTTGGTATTTTTCAAAAAATATTGATTTTTCAGTAAATAGTGAAAATAATGATTTTAGTAAAAAAGTATTTTATTTTCAATAATTTAAGTATTTTAAAAGTACGAATATGTTTTGAATATTATTTAAAGTAAAATAATATTATTTATTTATATTTAATACAATTAATTGCTTTTTAATCAACTTTATATTGGTATTTGTATAAGTTTTTTTTGGGTTTAAAAATGGGGTTTTCTAAAAACTGTTTTAAAATGAATAATATTTATACATTTTAATTAATTAAAATATTTCATAATTAAGAATGTTTTAAACGAAATTTATTGATTATATATAATTAAATATTAATTTATATTCATACAATGATTATTATTAGTTATAGAGTTAATATAAAATCATATTTTTCTCAAAAAATACTCTGTTTGAAAACCCACTTTTTCATCGCATATGTGGTTTTTGTTTTATATTAAATTTTAACTTTTATATGAATTAGATTTTTTAAAATGTATTACACATTTGGAATCATAATAATTTATATTTTATAATACTTTTAAATTAATTTTTTAGAAAAATGAGTAGCGAAAACAGTAAAAACTAATTAATACGGTTAAGGTATAAAAATTGATTTACCCGGGGGTTAAAATAAAAAGATAAGGGTTAAAATAACCTAAAAAATTGTATAAAATCTATCTTATTACCAAATATTGACCTTATACCCTCTATTATTGAGAATTTTTTTTATTATTGGAGCATTGATACATTAAAAAAACCTTGTTAGAATTCATTCTTTTCAAAAAATACAAGTGTGAAAGTCACCTCACTTATAAAAGGCCACCCCCTATCCTCCTCTTTTCACAACTTCAAAACCATTTGGTTCAGCCAAGAATTAACTAAATAATTTTTTTACTTTTATACTCTCATAATATAAGCCTTATTTTTGGTATAAATCCAACCAAGTATGGCCTTTGGTGTAAACCAAAAGAAGTTTCCCAAAGAAGAGGTAATGTTCTTCAACCAACATTTTTTTATTTCTTCATCCACCTCCTAAAATTATTATTAAATCATTATTATACAATATCCTAAATACATTAAATATAATGATATGTTATTATGTTAATGATATTACCTAAATCATTCTCCCATTCCATCAAATGGGTTAGAAAATCATCATTCTCATGTATGGAGGACTACCGACTCACGAACCGATATCATATATTTTTCCATTACCACCTGTAACACCCCAAGCTTCCACGATACGTTTCCATTTGAATAATGCAATAGCTTGCATTGTATGCAACTTCGAGATTCTAACACACCACAACCAATAAAAGTAGCCATTATGAAGAGTAATACCCACTTTTTGAAATTTTTTAAATTTTATCTTTCAAAACGGACTTCATTTTTGGATTTAGAATTTCGAAATTAGCATAGGGTGAATTTTTGTTATTTTTCTGAAAACTTTCAATTTTTGATGAATAGTGAAAACACTAAGTTATAGTTTAAAACAAAATTTTTATTTAAATAATTATTTATTTTATTTAAATTTATTTTATGTCAAAATAGATACATAATACCTATATAAGTTTAATGTAATTCATTGGAGTCAGTTTATAATAATTTTAGATATATAAATATTTTATTGAACTTTTCACCGTCTTTTACCCATCTCCTAAGAGATTTTCAAATTCACATAAAACATAATTTTACCACTTCTGTGAGTGGAATTTTAAAAATCCGAGAGACGCGGTTAATATCAAATAGTAAAATGTGGTTTAATAAGATAAAAATAATTTTTGGTGAATAGTAACTTTTTACTTTTATTTACCACGGTTAAATGTAAATAGGGTAATTAAGGGTAAAAATGATATTATCATTACCCTAACACATGTCCTAATTCTATTGGATAAATATAATTATACCAAAAACAACCTTAGGAATAAAATATGAACCTCTTTGGTCCACTTGGATTAGATTAGGACATTTATTATTATTTAATTCAAAGAAGAGATAAAAGAGTTAAAATCAAAGTCTAATAACTAAAACATTTTTAATATAGGGTTATAAATAATATAAATTAGATTATAAATATTCACTAGAAATCTAAAATTATTTCCTACATAATGGTATTTTTTTATAATTTTTATACATAAAATAATTTAATTCATTTATGACACAATGGTGATGAAGTAATTACCTAATTAATGAAATATTAAGATAATTGATATTATAAATATACAAATAAATGTAATTTGAGACTTTTTATGAATTACACTAATTTTATAGGTTAATATGACATGTTAGGATTGATTAAATTAATTTAGTTCTAATTAATAGAGTTGATAGAACTTTAAAAAAATCAATTATTAAATAGTGTCAAAATTGACATAAAGGAGTATTTAAAACAAATATTATACTATTAATTGATATTATATTCCTAAAAAATTAAGGTTCTTCAAAATGAATTAGATAACGTTATATATATTAATAATGAACCACTTAGGGTTCTCTTGGCTTGTTATAGTAAGTTTATTAACCATATAATATAAAAAATACAAAGAGACATGGTAAATGTTAAACTATTTAACTAAGAGTTAAATATAAATGATGAGGTTAATATAGTGACCCAAACCTGTATAAAATCTATTGGTTGAAAGGATTTAGACCCATCCCCACCTTATCCTAGAAATAAGTCACTTTGGATCCATTATAAACCGAATATGAATTTATTATAAAATAATATTTTAAGTTTTCCTACGGTGCCTCTCACCCCTCTTATTAAAGGGCACTTCCCCTTCTCTAAAATTCATACCTTTAAAGCCTTTTGGTTCGGCCAAACCCTGCCCAAATATTCTCTCAACTTACCTCACTTCATCCTAGAGTCCCTCCTTTGGTCATAAATCCAACTTAAGGAGCCCTTTTGATCAAATCAAAAGGAAGAACCTGAAGAAGAGGTAATGATTTCACCACCATCTTTCAAGTTCCTTTCTTCTTCCACTTCTTCTTTATTTGTTATTTCCATTCTAAAATAATAACTCCAGTATATTCTATATATTGTGATGTTATTATAAATACGGTACAACCATATTCAGTATTATATCCATCCTTTGAATAACATGTCACCATACATGCGTACGTACGGTCTACCGTCTCCATATCGTGGTGTAATTGTTATTCAATATATTATTTTTTGGATGGGTATAATAATGATGTGTAATTCATGTAAATAATAAATATAACATGATAATTATTCTTTATATATGATATACCATCCAATTATATATTATTTTAATATCAAAATAATGATATTGTTGCTCGTGCGTACGTACGGATTACCATTTCCATGAACGTGATGAGATTCATTCCCCATAATATCCATTCAAGACTAAATTTCATTTGATGATAAAAAATAATGTTTAGAGAAATGATATAATTCTGGATATGAATAAGATACATCCCATCCATAACAAATATGGCTCACATAACAAAGAATATAAAGGAAAATGAATCTGTTAACACCCGAAACGACGATAATACTAAGATATTATCAACAAATCAATGTTAAAAGATCATATATGATATCATATTAATGTATATGATTCTTGTATAATTAAAAAACAATTATTTCACCATTATACAGGAGGTTAACCTATAAGTAACCAACCTTAAACATTACATAATATTTAATTAAATGAATAATTCACATTGAGGATCTTTTCATGTTTAGAGTTTTAGAGAATTAGGACATAACAATTACATCTCAAAAGATTACAAGGTAGACATATCTACAAAGTTTCCATTTTTTTCATAAAATAAAAACTCTTGAAAAAAATATTCATGTCTAGTTCCATGTTTTAGACAACATGACTTTTCCTTGATCCCATCCATGACCCTATTCATCTTTAAGTCCTGTGAAAACATTTCAAAACTTGGGATGAGCATAAAAAGCTCAGTAAGGGTTATAAAATAAAGAATGAAAACATTTGTTCATAAATATATACACAACATGAAATCATTTACTTAACTCATGAAATCATAATATTTATGAAAGACACATATAAATCATTAATCATAAAGGTAACTTGTGGCATCCATATCATACTTACATTGTAGCTATCACAGCTACATAGGGAGTTACTTTGGAATACCCATCACAGTATATTCCCTAAATATCTTAGGAGAAACATTCACGTTTACCTCCGTCATGTTACCCAATGTATTGTAGAGATATCTCGGGCTCACCCGCCCTTGGTTTATCATGGAACCACCCGTATACGTAAATAATGCCCAAGAACCATAACATGATCATAACACATAACATAAGCATAGAGGAAAGATAACATTTCCACATTGCAATAATAAAATATCATTTCAAGATATTGAAAAAATAAATCCATTCTCAAAATCATTTTCAATACCAAAATACGTAAAAAGATTATATGGTATTTAATTTTTCCTTTTAAAAACATCCCGACTTGTTCAGGAAGCCAAAGATCAAATAATACTCGCGGTGGTGGAAAGGTCATTGTCACCGCTTACGTAAAAAAACATTCCTTTTTTTTGTCCTTTAGTAAAACGATTCGTATAAAAAAGATTCCCTTTTAATAAAATGAAAAGTCAAAGGGGTTTATACACCATATAAAATAAAACCGTGTATAAAACTAAAAATTCCTTAATGAAAGTAGATTGAGACAAAGTCCCCTACCTCGTGTCTGACTTGACTCAATCATTATTTAATCTCCTAAATAATAAACTAAAGTTAATTTCTACTTGCTTAAGAACCTTTTTCAAGTTTATTATTCCTTTTATATCACTTATTACCATATTATAAACATTATGCAATCATTTAAGTTAATAATGTTCATTTTGTCGATATTTGGTACTTGAGTAAAATGAACAACTTATATTTACAAGTTGTCCATGTGGTCAAAGGATCAATATATCCAGAAAGATATTCATAATTTGGATATAATATATATCATATATATCCAGTATATACATGTTTTTATAATAGTACATAACATTTAGATGTAAGAAATGAAATGCACCGTTCATGGAGACGGTAAGCCATACGTACGCATGAACACTACTTTCATTTCTATTTATTATTTTAATGGAAATAAAACATAATTATACATAGGTATATTATAATTACAGTATAATATCATATATAATATCATTAAATCCATCCTTTATACATCCCACATAGGGCATTAACGAATCAAATCACTTTGAGGGGGCGGTAGTCCACACTTCCTCGAATGAGATTATCGTATTTACCCACTGTGGAAACCATAAATTCGTGCTATAAATGGGAAGTACAGAAGCATAAGGAAATCATAAACATAATATATATCATATATAAATACAGTTCCATCATAATGGCCACCATGATAGGTGGTAAGATGTAATTGAACAATCATCGTTTCGTGAGGCGTTAGTTTTCCATCCACAGAAACATTATGTTCTTCACCCATTAGATGGAGGTGTGTGTAAGTGTAGTTTGAATCCTTCTCATAAAAACATCCTAGTATATTGAGTATACTGGTTTTGTTACAAAAGAAATAAATAAAAAGAGTTTAGGTGTTGGATAAGTAAAATAAAAGAAAACAATTTAAGAGAAATCGTTACCTTTAATTTGGATAACTTCCTTTGGTTTGAACCAAAGGACTTCTTTAAGTGCCTTCTGCTTAAGGTAAGGCTTTTAGGTGGAGGAGGGGGATGTAGGAAGATTAATTGGGCAGATTTTAGATGATCCAAATGTCTTGAGAGGTGTGTGGAATTGGTTACAATGGTATCCTTTTATAAGGGGGAGGAGGGGCTCTTTAGGAAAGTGTGAAACTATTATTTTATTATATAATGATATTCTGTTTCTAATGGTCCAAAAATAATTATAGTCTAATATAAGATGACTCATGGTCGAAATAAAATCATCCAATAGGAATTTGACAGGTTTTGGATAATATTTTAAAATTTATAATCTTATTTATTTAAATTATTTATTAATGAGGTAAACACTGCATCATTATTGGGTCATAAATAATTTAATTTATTTGTAGTCTAAAAATTATAAAAAAATTAATATCATGTAGGAAATATTTTTGGATTTCCAATGAATATTTATATACAAAAATATAATTTATATAACCCCTTATAAAAATTAATTTACTAAAAGATATTTTCTTTCTCCATATTTTCCTTTACTTTAAGTTAATTAATCTAAATTGTCATTATCACTCCCAAGTGGCTCAATGGGGTCCCAAAATCGACCCAAAGATTACCATGGTCTTAAATGAATCAAAAAATAAGGTTTGGAAAAGTGTTAAGGAAATTTTGAATTATTATAATATTCTTTTAACCTTGAATTACCCTATTTACCTTTAACCGCTGTAAATAAAAGTCAAAAGTTAATGTTCACCAAAAATTATTTTCATATTATTGAATCAAATTTTACTTCTTGATAATAAAAATATATGTCGGATTTTTTAAATTTAATTCATAGAAGTTGTAAAATTTCATTTAAATGAAAAATTCATTTTTAACTACTACTAAGTGGTTTCACTATTCATCTAAAATTGAAGTTTTTCAGAAAAATACCAAAAAATAAGCCTAATAATTATTTGATATTACGAATTCAAAATTAATGTTTATTTTTACAAATTCAAAACATATATGTGGAATTAATTAATTTAAAAATTAATTTCCGTTGTTAAAATAAATAGCGTGTTTTTAAGAAACAATAACTATCAAAAGATTGATACTTGCTTATGTCCAATTTCAAAGTGAAATTAATTAAAATGACCAACATTGGATTAAATGGTAAAAATATATTTTAATTAAACTTTAAAATCAATTAAAAATATAATCTAACCATATAAATGAATTAGATTAAAACATAATTTTGAATTAAAATACAATATTTTCACTATTCATTAAAAAAATGAACTTTATTGAAAAAATTACAAAAATTTACACAAATTAAATTTTGATGTCCCTATTATAAAGAAGGATTTTATTCGGTCAAATAGAATATATTAAAGTAACCAAAACTAGATTTAAAGAGGGTTCTCCATTAAAAGATGATAAATCGGCCTTTTAATGTAAATTATGCTTAAAATTAGATTCATTCACATTTTAAGCCACTAAATTTTTTTGGATAAATGTAAATATGTTTAAAAAAAAAATATAATCATATTGTAGTTTATTTTGTTCATTCTCGCCAATACAACGACTAGGAGTTAACTACCATTTAAAATAATAATACTATATTATTAGTGTGCAACGTAAGATTTCAAAGAAAACCGTTGTTTCAGATTGGGTACGCTATCGAACATAGCAACCATTTTAAAGTAAAATTAATATTTAATTCACAAATATTAATAAATATGAAATATGTCTTATTCTTCATTTACTTGGTATGTTACATCCTTCCACCCTTTTGGAAATTGCATCATCGCAATTTTTATTCACTTATCCAAATAAATGGGGGTATTTATCCCTCATAGCATTTTTAGATTCCCACATCGCCTCTTAAACCATATGGTTTTTTCACAAAACCTTTAACTGGTGAATTATCTTATTCTTCAAGACTTTCTTTCTACAGTCAAGAATCTGAACTGGTTGTTCTTCATAAGAGAGATTCTCTTCCAACTGAACTACCTCTGGGCTCAAAACATGAGATGGATCTGGAATATACTTTCTCAACATAAAAACATGAAAAAAATTGTGTAACTGGGATAAACATGGAGGTAAAGCCACTCTATATGCAACTGATCCAACTTTATCTATAATTTCATAAGGTCCAATGAACCTCAGAATCAACTTTCCCTTCTTACCAAAACGCATCACACTTTTTCATGGAGAAAATTGGAGAAAGAAATGATCACCTACCTCAAAGGAAATATCCTTCCTCTGGTTATCTGCATAGCTTTTCTGTCTGCTTTGAGCTGTTCTCATGTGCTTCTGAATCAACTGAACTTTCTCTTCCATCTCTTCTACCAATTCTGGTCCCATTAGCTTCCTTTCACCTACTTTATCCCAAAAATCTGGAGTTCAACAATGATTTCCATATAATGCCTCAAATGGATCCATCTGTATACTAGAATGAAAGATGTTATTATAATAAAATTCAAGCAAAGAAAGATGTTGGTCCCAACTTCCCTGGTAATCCATCGAACAAGCACATAGCATATCTTCCAATTTCTGAATTGTTCATTATGATTACCCATTTGATTGAGGGTGAAAAGCTGTACTAAAATTTAATTCATTACCTAATGAATTCTGAAGGCCTTTCTAAAATTTAGAAGTGAACCTGAGATCATGATCAGATACAATGGAGAGAGGAATTCCATGAAACCTAACTACCTCTTTAACATACAACTGAGTAAGTTGATCTAGAGACAAAGTATCTCTAATAGGAAGGAAATGAGCATATTTAGTCAATCAGTCAACTATAACCCAGATTGCATTATTACCTACAGATATCTTTGGTAATCCCATAACAAAGTCCATGGATATATTTTCCCATTTCCACTCTGGCACCGGTAAAGGCTGAAGCATTCCTTTCGGTAACTGTCACACTGTTTTAACCTGCTGAAAAGTCAAACACTTCATAGTAAAATTAGAAATATCTATTTTCATTCCATCCCACCAGTAATACTCCCAAAGATCTCTGTACATCTTAGTACTACCATGATGAACTGAAAACGGAGAACTATGATCTTCACATAACAACTCATTCTTCAACTGTGAATCACAAGGCACACATAATATCTTTCCAAATATCAAAACACAATCATTATCAACATTAAAATCAAGCAACTTAACCTTCTAAACCAAAAAAACCTTTTTCTGCAACACACTGTCTTCCTTCTGTGCTTACTTAATTCTGTCTGATAGAGATGATTTTACTGACACCTGAAACAAAACAGAAGAATTTCCTGCAACAACAACTTCTATGCCAACGTTTATCAAATAAAAAACTAAAGGATCTCGTTCCAAACGTAACATGGCTAATGAAGTATTACTTTTTCGACTCAAAGCATCAACCAATTTATTTGCTTTCCCCAGATGATAAAGGATCGTGCAATCATAATACTTGATTAATTCCAACTATCTCCTCTGTCTCATGTTCAGTTATTTCTGAGTGAATATATACTTCAAAATTTTGTGATTAGTATATATTTCACACTTCAATCCATAAAAATGATGCCTCAAAATTTTTAAATCAAAAACAACAGCAACTAATTCCAAATCATGTGTAGGGTAATTTAACTCATGTGGTTTTAACTGACGTGAAGCATAAGAAATTACCTAATCATTCTGCATTAGGACATAACCAAGTCCTTTCAACGAATCATCACTATAGATAACAAAATCACCATTTCTAGAAGGTAGTACCAAAACTGGAGCATTCAACAATCTTCTTTTCAATTCCTGAAAACAATCATCACATTCTTTTTTCCAAATGAACTTAACACCTTTTTGAGTTAACTTAGTCATTGGACTAGATAACCGTAAAAAATTTTCAACAAACCTCTGGTAATAAAATTCCAAACCAAGAAAAATATGAATCTCGGTTATATTTGTGGGTCTTGGCCATTCTTCAACAACTTTTGTTTTAGCAGGATCAACAATTATGCCATTTTTTAAAATAATGTGACCAAGGAAAGAAATTTGTTATAACCAAAACTCACACATACTGAATTTCCCAAATAGTTTCTTTTATTTTAAGGTTTGTAATACAACCCTTAAATGACTTTCATGTTATTTTTTAATTTTGGAATAATCCAAAATATCATTAATGAACACAACCACAAACTTATCCAAGAACTCACAGAAAATTCTATTCATAAGATCCATGAATACAGCAGGTGCATTGGTTAACCCAAAAGGCATAACTAAAAATTCATAATGGACATATCTAGTACGAAACACGGTCTTTGGAACGTCTGATTCCTTTACTTTCAACTGATGGTACCCCAACCTCAAGTCAATCTTCGAAAAATACTGAGCTCCCTGGAGCTGATCAAACAAATCATCAATATGAGGCAAATGATACTTATTCTTAACAGTGATGTTATTCAATGCTCTATAATCAATGAAAAGTCTCATTTAAGCATCTTTCTTTTAACAAACAAGACAGGATCACCCCATGGTGATGTGCTAGGTAAAATGAAACCTTTATCTAATAACTCCTACAATTGCTTCTTTAACTATAAAAGTTCAATTTGATCCATTCGATAAGGGGGTTTTGAAATTGGATTAGCATCAGGAACTAAGTCAATAGTAAATTCAACTTCCTGATCAGGTATAATACCGGAAACTCATCAAAAAAAAAAACATAAAGGTACTCATTTACCACTGACACATCATTAATCTGAATAGTTCCTTTGTTTTCAACAATATGTGCAAGGTAACATTCATTTCTATCTTTTACTAGTTTCTTAGCTTCTTGATATGTTATCAACAACAAGGGTTCATTTTTGTATACAAACTGAAAATCATTCTGAAAATAAACCTCTTTATCTATACAGTAAATCTTATAATGATAAACAGAAAGCCAATAAATGCCCAATATAACATCAAACTCTACTAGAGTCAAAACAATAAGGTTTGCAGGTAAATTCTTTCTGCACACAAGGACATGAATGTTCTTATGTTTTATTTTTGTATCAACATTTCCTCCATGTTTTTTTACTGTAAGTTCAGTATTCATATCATGATATGGAATTCCCATTTTACTAGAAAACTTATCAGAAATTAAAGAGTGTGTAGACCCTGAATCAAACAACACATTGGCATAATCTGAACAAACAAACAATGTACCTGATACTACTTCATTTGATGGACCAACATCTGCTAAAGAAGTTGCAAAGGATTTCACCACCCCTTTCTGCTTGTATTCTGGATACTTTCCTTCGGTTTAGTTTTTTGTTGGATACTAATTTTCATAATGACCCATTTCATTTCACTTAAAACATTTTACTGACTGTAAATCAGATTTTTTTCTTACCATTACCCCGATCTTTTTCAGTGCAATTACGAGCCTTATGTACCATTTTACCACATTGGTAGCACTTACCAGAATTCAAAAGACATTCCCCAGCATGATTTTTACCACAATTTTCACAAACTATAAACTTAAGTTTCTTACCATCATACTTTTTTGAAGAGTTCTTCCCTTTCGCCTGCCACCTCGACCTCTTATTCTGTTGTTTGTCAAAAAATACCTGATCATCAAAAAAATCCACTTCCACCTTCTCTGCACAACGAACAAGTTTTTCATAACTTTTGAACTCACAAGAAGCTAAATCCCTTTGATACTTTGGCTTTAATACTGAGTAAAAATGGTTGATTTTACTATCAAAATCTCGTATGAAATTTGGAGCATACCTTGACAGTCGAGTGAATTTTTCTTCATAATCAGCCACTGAGTCATCCTCCTGCCTCAATTCCAGGAATTTTTTTTCCATCCTAAGATGAACCAACTTAGGAAAATATTTCTCGAGAAACATACCTTTGAATTCATCCCAATAGATAGCATAAATCTCCTCACTATCCCTGATATTTTTCACCATCGACCACCACTGATCAGCTTCACCTTCAAAACGGTAAACAACAAGACTAACCTTTTGATGTTCTGAACAACCCATGACATCAAAAATCTTCTCCAGTGCTTTAATCCACCCTTCAGCTAGCACATGGTCTGATGATCCTCTGAATGATGGGGGATGCTGCCTCATGAAATGATCTACTACTGACATGTTCCTCTGTGGTTGATTTGGATGATCTCGTACATGGATACCACCACCATTTATATCCTGATTCAACTGTTCCATAATCGTAAAAAACTATTCAATTACTATTTCGACCATCCCAGATTGCTGATTTGGAAGGTTGCCTTCCTCCCGATGTCGTCCCAATATAGCCGCCCTGTTTCCTCTACGGAAAACCATTCTGAACAAAGAAATTTCTTAGGCGAAGCAACATGGTAATATGTAATTTCTATATGATATCAATATTAACATAAATTAATTTATGGATATTAATTTAACAATAACCTAACTCCTAAAGTTATCTAAACCGACCTCTGATACCAACTATAAAGACCCGACCTTAAACATTACATAATATTGAATTAAATGAATAATTCACATTAAGGATCTTTTCAGGTTTAGAGTTTTAGAGAATTAGGACATAACTATTACATCTCAAAAGATTACAAGGTAGACATATCTACACAGTTTCCATTTTTTTCATAAAATAAAAACTCTTGAAAAAAAGAGTCATGTCTAGTTCCATGTTTTAGACTGCATGACTTTTCCTTGATCCCATCTCTGACCCTATTCATCTTTAATTCCTGTGAAAAAATTTCAAAATTTGGGATGAGCATAAAAATCTCAATAAGGGTTATAAAACAAATAATGAAAACATTTGTTCATAAATACATAAAAAACATGAAATCATTTAATTACCTCATGAAATCATAAGATTTATGAAAGACACATAGAAATCATTAATCATAAAGGTAACTTGTGGCATCCATATCATACTTACATTGTAGCTATCATAGCTACATAGGGAGTTACTTTGGAATACCCATCACAATATAGTCCCTAAATCTCTTAGGAGAAACATTCACATTTACATCCATCACATTACCCAATGAATTGGAGAGCTATCTCAGGCTCACCCACCCTAGGTTTATCACGGAACCACCCATATACGTAAATAATTCCCAAGAACCATAACATGATCATAACACATAACATAAGCATAAAGGAAAGATAACATTTCCACATTGCAATAATAAAATATCATTTCAAGATATTGAAATAATAAATCCATTCTAAAAATAATTTTCAATACCAAAATATGTAAAAAGAGTATATGGTATTTATTTTTCCTTTTAAAAATATTCCGACTTGTTAAGGAAGCCAAAGATCAAATAATACTCGCGGCAGCGGAAATGTCATTGTCACCGCTTATGTAAAAAACATTCCTTTTTTTTGTTTAGTAAAATGATTCATATAAAAAAGATTCCCTTTGAATAAAACTAAAAGTCAAAGGGGTTTATACACCATATAAAATAAAGTCGTGTATAAAACTAAAAATGCCTTAATGAAAGGAGATTGAGAAAAAGTCCCTTACCTCGTGTCTGACTTGACTAGATCATTCTTTAATCTCCTAAATAATAAAATAAAGTTAATTTATACTTGCTGAAGAACCTTTTTCAATTTTATTATTCCTTTTATATCACTTATTACCATGTTATAAACATTATTCAATCATTTAAGTTAATAACGTATATTTTTTCGATATTTGGTACTTGAGTAAAAATGAACACCTTATATTTACAGGTTTTCCATGTGGTCAAAGTTTCATTATATATAGAAACATATTCATGATTTGGATATCATATATATCATATATATCCAGTATATACATGTTTTTATAATAGTACATAACATTTAGAGGTAAGAAATGAAATGCACCGTTCATGGAGACGGTAAGCTGTACGTACGCATGAACGCTACTTCCATTTCTATTTCTTATTTTAATGGAAATAAAACATAATGATACATAGGTATATTATAATTCCAGTATAATATCAAATATAATATCTTTAACTCCATCCTTTATATATTCCACATAAGTCATTAAGGAATCAAATCACTTTGAGGGGGCGGTAGTCCGCACTTCCTCAAATGAGATTATCGTATTTACCCACTATGGAAACCATAAAGTCATGCTATAAATGGAAAGTATAGAAGAATAGGGAAATTATAAAAATAACATATATCATATATAAATATAGTTCCATCATAATGGAAACCATGATAGGCGGTAAGATGTAATTGAACAATCATCGTTTCGTGAGGTGTTAGTTTTCCATCCACAGAAACATTATGTTCTTAACCCATTAGATGGAGGTGTGTGTAAGTGTAGTTTTAATACTTATCATAACAAAATCATAGTATATTGAGGATACTGGTGTTGTTAAAAAATAAAGAAATAAAGAGAGTTTAGGGGCTGGAGAAGTAAAATAAAAGAAAACAATTTAAGAGAAATTGTTACCTTTAATTTGGGTAACTTACTTTGGTTTGAACCAAATGACTTCTTTAAGTGCCTTTTTCCTAAGTTAAGGCTTATAGGTGGAGGAGAGAGATGTAGGGAGATTAATTGGGCAGAGTTTGGATGAGCCAAATGTCTTGATAGGTGTGTGGAATTGGTTAGAAATGGTATCCTGGAATTGGACAGGTTTTGGATAATATTTTAATATTTATAATGTTATTTATTTAAATTATTTATTAATGAGGTAAACGCTGCATCATTATTGTGTCATAAATAATTTAATTTATTTATTGTCTAAAAATTATAAAAAAATTACTATCATGTAGGAAATTGTTTTTTATTTCCAATGAATATTTATAGGCAAAAAGATAATTTATATAACCCCTTCTAAAAATTAATTTACTAAAAGATATCTTCTTTTGTCATATTTTCCTTTACTTTAAGTTAATTAATCTAAATTGTCATTATCACTCCCAAGTGGCTCAATGGGGTCCCAAAATCGACCCAAATATGCCAATGGTCATAATTGACTAAAAAAATATGGTTTGGACAAGTGTTAAGGTGATTTTTAATTATTATAATATTATTTTAACCTTGAATTACCCTATTTACCTTTAACCGCGGTAAATAAAAGTCAAAAGTTACTATTCACCAAAAATTATTTTCATCTTATTGAACCAAATTTTACTTCTTTATAACAAACATGTTTGTTGGATTTTTGAAATTCAATTCACAGAAGTGGTAAAATTTCATTTAAATGAAAAATTAGTTTTTTAACTATTACTAAGTGGTTTCACTATTCATCTAAAATTGAAGTTTTTCAGAAAAATACCAAAAATTCAGCCTAAGAATTATTTGGTATTCCGAATTCAAAATTTATGTTTATTTTTCCAAATTTGAAACATAGAAGTGGTATTAACTAATTTAAAAATTAATTCCCATTGTTAAAACAAATAGCGTGTTTTTAATAAACAATAACTATCAAAAGATTGATACTTGTTTATGTCCAATTTCAAAGTGAAATTAATTCCAATGACCAACATTGGATTAAATGGTAAAAATAAATTTTAATTACACTTTAAAACCAATTAAAAAGATAATATAACCATATAAATGAATTAGATTAAAACATAGTTTTGAATTAAAATACAATGTTTTCACTATTCATTAAAAAAATGAACTTTATCGGAAAAATTCCAAAAATTTACACAAATTAAATTTTGATGTCTTAATTCTAAATAAGGATTTTATTTGGTCATATAGAATGTATTAAAGTAACCAAAACTATATTTAAAAAGGGTTCGCCATTAAAAGGCGATAAATCGGCCTTTTAATGTAAATTTTTCTTAAAATTAGGTTCATTCACATTTTAAGCCTCTAACATTTATTGAATAAATGTAAATACGTTTAAAAAATATGTATAATCATATTGTAGTTTATTTTGTTAATTCCTGCCAATACAAAGGCTAGGAGTTAACTACCATTTAAAATAATAATATTATATTATTAGTGTGCAACGTAAGATTTCAAAGAAATCCGTTGTTGAGTATCGGGTACACTATCGAACATAGAATCCCTTTTAAAGTAAAATTAATATTTAATTCACAAATATTAATAAATATGAAATATGTCTTATTCTTCATTTACTTGGGACGTTACATAACCTACCCTTGACCAAAGAAAAAGTACAAAGAGGTTTTTTATCTCACTTTTAATTCCGTGAGATTTCCATTGTTCACCACTTATTTATTGAATGTGGTGTGTGTACTACCCATGATTGTATTCATTGTGTAATATAATTTAATTTATTTATATTTACATCATCATTGTATGATCCTTCTTTCATGGGTGTATGTTTCGTATTTTACCAAATCAGTAAGGGAATTTGAAATTTCAATTTCCACTCATTCGGCTTTACGCATACTTCATTGATTATTTTACTCCAATATTATGTGTAGAATCACTATTTATTTTCTTATATCATAATTTCCACTCACCTTTCTGTGGATATACTTTTGATACACATAATCACTCCATTGATAAATTCTCAAGTCATCGATATGAACTTGATAAGAGTAATTTTAACTCAATCTCCATTTATTGAGTTAAACATCTAATTAATTGGTGTTGTTTTTATGAGAATATGTGTGAATGTCCTTTGATTGTTATATACTGAATATACAATCATATTGAGTGTATTTATATTTTTCACACATAATTATGTCATTGATTTATCCTTAACCTAAGGATACGGTCTTTATGAGAGATTTCATCTCAATTTACATTCCATTGAGACTCCTTTGTTGTTATACACCAAATAACTTTTATATGGTGTATATAATGTACTTTTACATAGTATATCATTAATACCTTTATTCTCATGTTATTAAAAAGTTTTTATTACCTCAATTATTTGTATTCAAGTTTCTCTCTTTTGGTTAAGAACTCTAACTAAAATATCATTTAAAAATGTTTTAAAGATTTATTATTCTAAATATTTCTCTTCAATGTACATGTTTTAAAAATGGTTTTAAGGATTTATTCATTTGAAAATTAATTTTTTAAAATTAAAATTTATTTTAAAATTTTCAAAGTGGTATGGGACACTTTGATTCAAAAATATATTTTTAAAAAGGCTTCTTGACAAGTAGTGTGACTTTTAAATGTTTTCAAGAAAAAGGGGGGTATTTCTCTCAAATAGTTTTGATGATTATTTTCATTTGTGTCAATATCCTTCATTATTCTTGACTAAGGTTAATATGTTACAATAAAATCTTTCATATTGCATTGAATGAGTTATGTTTGACTGTAGATGTTCTATTTTTATACCATTCAAGGTTTATGGAGAAAGTATTGACATTTCATATGCTAGTTTTAATAAGAATGTTTATGTTATGTTTAAACCTATTCATATGGGGAATGCATTGGACTTAGTAAGTTATGGGTGGATCCCACTATTGCTCCTCGATGCATCGGTAGGTATCATGAGACAAACTAGTGTATTGGCACAAGGCCTTGACAAAATCTTATTTGTAGTCTTGGCATAAGGCCTTGAAAATGTGGTTGTGATAGTCTAGAATTATGCATTCCATCATTATGAAAGTGGTTATTGATATTTCATATGATTATTTGACTAGAAGAATATACATGTGAGTAAGTAAATGGAATTATTTCATTTTATCTTTTCCATATTATACTTAAGTTCAAGTTTAAAAGGCTTTTGTTTTAGTTATACATTGCCTTAAATGTTTATACTTATTTATGAAAGTTTCCGCTATATTTTTATCCTTAATGAGCATATGAGCTCACCCCTTTATATGTTTTATTTTCCCCAGGATGTGAAAAGTATTTTATGAATAACCTGTAGGGATAGTATGAGGATATGAGTGTGGTCTATGGAGACAAGATGTTGTTGTAGTTTTTTACTTTATGATGTAATGTAAACTTTATGAATGTATATAGTGATTCCAAGGCTACTAAACTAATCGGTATTTCGAGACTTGATATTTTGTGATCATGCTAATGATATGTAATAATGAATCGACTCTGGGTAACAAGGGCCAGGGTGTTACATTTGGTATCAGAGGAAGTTTAGTACAAACCTTGGAAACTAGATTTAGATAAACTCTGATTAGAGAACACATCCCTAAGATAGAATTTGAGAATTAGTATAGAAGAAATTCCTAGAATTTTGGTATTGTATATATTTTGTGAGTTTTCCAAGAAATACATCCCCATCTAAATACAAGTAGGTAGAGGCGGCTCTGGAACAGATGTACCTAGGGGTAAAACCTGAAAACACCGCTTTGAGTTAGACTCGAATGGGAACTGGTGCACGACAACGGGCCTTGCTGCACTCTTGGTTAAGACTCTCCTAGGGGATATTATTAGGATAACTTAATTTTTTTACAAACCAATTTGAATTATTTTAATATAAAATGGGAATAAATGACCTTGGTTAATTTTAAGGTGTTTCAAATTGAGAATATGGTGTCATGATATTATCTAAATGATTTTATGACTACTGTTACTCACACAATGCTTTCTGGTTTTAGTCAATGGATGGATTACAAGGAAGTCATAGTAACTTTGAGAATGATGTACAATGTGGGAACTGTGGTGAAAATGAGAAACGAAATGGAATGTGGATAGGCGTAAAAGATATGTTATTCATGCTGAATCAGTTTTCAAAAAATATGAACAACAACATATATATTAACCAACTCCCATACTCAACAAAGAATAGAAAGATAGTGAATGATAAGAGCTCCAGCTGTGGAGACCATGGAGAGAAGAAATCTCAATTTTTGTCATGCCAGAAATGTGGAAGGAGACACCCAGGAAAGTGTCTCAATAGAACAAAGAAATTCTTTATGTGTGGGAAAGAACGGTATAAAGTAAAAAATTGCTGAGGAAAAATGAAGAGTACTATGGAAGAAAATAAAAATGATCCTAAGATTCCAGTTATGTTCATTTGTCATAGATGTAAGGGACCTTGGCATCACCCAAGTCAATTCTCTATTCTATAGGATAACCTCTTGGTCAAGGAAGAACCTATGTAGAAATAAATGCATGGAAAAATATTTAAAGGTATTAGTGCTCTTTGTTGTTGAGATTAATTTGGGTGAATTTTCTCTTATATGAGTAACCCTGAAATTTATCATGTGAAAATGATATTTGAGGAATAATTATATTTTCTCTTGTGGATATAGTTATAAATAACAATTTGGTTTTATATGATCCATGAATTTGATGCAATTATAAGTTATTATATTTTGGGATGAAAATGCATGGTATGAGATAACATTTTTGGTTAAATTATGTTATGGTTATTTGGAGGAATTTATCTCCTTTTGGTAATGTTATAAAATATAGTTTTTGAAAAAGGACAACATACAGACTGTGTGACAACCCTTCGTGTCAGACAAAGCTGTGGGAATCAAACCCACAACCAAAGTACGATTGGGATTTATCGCCTACCACTGGACTACGTGAAGTCCCTAGTTAGTGTGACTAATTATTTTTAGTTAAATGATTTTATTGATCAATAATAAATTGATTTGTGATCTTATGTATTAACAAATGAATACCCTTAGTATAGGAAAATGATTTGGTGATTAAGTGATAAATGTTATTTTGGAAGATGTTCACTTTGTTGGGAACACTATATGCCCAAGGAAAATAGAATACTATGGGATTTCATTTGAGGAGTAATGGTGGATTTTTATCTATGTTTTATTGTGGATTTATAGTGATTTGGGATATTTAATGAAATTATTAACCTTTAATAGAGAATATGTGATTAGGTTAATTACTTTTAAGTATGCGACTTTAATAGTAGTTGATGTCATTTAGAGATACAATTTAACATGGAAGACTACATAACCAAATTCTTCTAAGTTTTGGGTTTCAATATTAGTTTGGATTATATTGAAGGATTTTAAAGACAATTGTTTATTGAATGCTATTTATTTAACTTTGGGGTATTGTTGGTCTAATTTTAGAAATTAAGATTAGTGTTTCTTTCTCAAATGGAATATACTTTTGGGGGATCATCAGATCTTATACTAACCATTTTGGTTTTGATTAATCTCTAAAGACAAGGTAAATATATAGTTTATCCTTCGTGGATCATGTGATTCTATAAGAAGTTTATTCTAGCTCTTCCAGTGTGACCAAGTCTTCTTGAATACTCATCGTTTAAAAATGAGTTAGTAGTAGAAATTTATTAAAGAATGAACCTTTAATTAAAAAGTAAGTATATCTCTTTATGTTCTTAGTCAATCTCAGAAATGAATTCCTCATCTTTATGTAATATAACTTAAAACAAATTTTTTTTTGTCCGTTTACTTTTCCTACAGGGAAACTAATGATCGTTTGTCCCATCACAAGTTTGTGGTTTTATTATTGTTAACTTTCTCCTAATCATGTTTTCTATCCCTCTCTATCAGAAATTTACACTTAGTCTATCTTCCAGATCCATGTTTTCCAACATGGAATCCTAGTATGGGTTATCTTGGGTGACCATTGTACTTCTCTTTATTTCTTTTAAAGTGATAGTTTTATTGAATATTTTTCCGATGTGGGACTTTCCATTATATTACCAAGCCCAATTTTAAAAATTGAGAGGATGCAATTTATTTAAGGAGGGGATAATGTAACACCCCAAGCTTCCACGGTACGTTTCCCTTTGAATAATGCAATAGCTTGCATTGTATGAAACTTCGAGATTCTAACACACAATGACCAATCAAAGTAGCCGTTATGAAGAGTAATACCCACTTTTTAAAATTTTATAAATTTTATCTTTCAAAATTGAATTAATTTTTGGATTCGGAATATCGAAATTAGCTTAGGGTGAATTTTTGGTATTTTTCTGAAAACATTCCATTTTTGATGAATAGTGAAAAACACTAAGTTATAGTTTAAAACCGAATTTTTATTTAAATAATTATTTATTTTATTTAAATTTATTTTAGGTCAATATATATACATAATACCTATATAAGTTAAATGTAATTCATTGTATTCAGTTTATAATAATTTTAGATATATAAAAATTTTATTGAACTTTTCACCGTCTTTTACCCATCTCCTAGGAGAATTTGCAAATTCACATAAAACTTAATTTTACCACTTCTGTGAGTGGAATTTCGAAAATATGAGAGACATGGTTAATATTAAGGAGTAAAACGTGGTTCAATAAGATAAAAATAATTTTTGGTGAACAATAACTTTTTACTTTTATTTACCACGGTTAAATGTATATAGGGTAATTAAGGGTAAAAATGGTATTATTATTACCCTAACACATGTCCTAATTCTATTGGATAAGTATAATTAGACCAAAAATAAACTTAGGAATAAGATATTAACCTCTTTGGTCCACTCGGATTAGATTAGGACATTTATTATTATTTAATTCAAAGAAGAGTTAAAAGAGTTAAAATCAAAGTTTAATAACTAAAACATTTTTAATATAGAGTTATACGTAAGATAAATTCGATTATAAATATTCATTAGAAATATAAAATTATTTCATACATAATGGTATTTTATTTATAATTTTTAGACATAAAATAAAATAATTTATTTATGACACAATGGTGATGAAGTAATTATCTAATTAATGAAATATTAAGATAATTGATATTATAAATATCAAAATAAATGTAATTTGAGGCTTTTTATGAATTAAAATAATTTTATAGGTTAATATGACATGTTAGGATTGATTAAATTAATTTATTTTGAGTTAATAGAGTTGTTAGAACTTTAAAAAAATCAATTATTAAATAGTGTCAAATTTGATATAAAGGAGTATTTAAAACAAATATTATACTATTAATTGATATTCTATTCCTAAAAACCTAAGGTTCATACAAATGAATTATATAAGGTTATATATATTAATAATGAACCACTTGGGGTTCTATTGTCTTGTTATAGTAAGTTTATTAACCATATAATATAAAAATACAAAGAGACATGGTAAATGTTAAACTATTTAACTAAGAGTTAAATATAAATGATGAGGTTAATATAGTGACCCAAACCTGTCTAAAATCTATTGGTTGAAAGTATTTCGACCCATCCACACATTATCCTAGAAATAAGTCACTTTGGAGCCATTATAAACCGAATATGAATTTATTATAAAATAATATTTTAAGTTTTCCTACGGTGCCCCTCACCCCACTTATTAAATGACACTCCCCCTTCTCTAAAATTCACACCTTCAAAGCCTTTTGGTTCGTCCAAAACCTACCCAAATATTCTATAAACTTCTTTCAATTCATCCTAGTGGCCCTAATTTGGTCAGAAAGCCAGCTTAAGGAGCCCTTTTGATCAAATCAAAAGGAAGAACCCGAAGAAGAGGTAATGATTTCACCACCCTCTTTCAAGTTCCTTTCTTCTTCCACTTATTATTTCTCTGTTATTTACATTCTAAAATAATAAATCCAGTATCTTCTATATACTGTGATGTTATTATAAATATGGTACAACCATATTAAGTATTCTGTCCATCCTTTGAATGACATGTCACTATACGTGCGTACATACGACCTACCGTCTCCACGTCATGGTGTAATTGTTATTCAATATATTATTATTTGGATGGGTATAATAATGAAGTGTAATTAATGTAAATAATAAATATAACATGATAATTATTCTGTATATATGATATAACATCCAATTATATATTATTTTAATATCAAAAGAATGATATTGTCGCTCGTGCGTACATACGGATTACCGTCTCCACGAACGTGATGAGATTCATTCCCCATCATATCCATTCAAGACTAAATTTCATTTGATGATTAAAAATAATGTTTATATACATGATATAATTCTGGATATAAATAATATACATCCCATCCATAACAAATATGGCTCACATAACAAAGAATATAAAGGAAAATGAACCCGTTAACACCCGAAACGACGACAATACTAAGATATTATCAAGAAATCAATGTTAAAAGATCATATATGGTATCATATTAATGTATATTATTCTTTTATAATTCAATAAAAATTATTTCACCATTATACAAGAGGTTCAACTACCCTCTACCAAGGAAAAATTACAAAGTAAGGGGTTTCTTATCTCACTTTTAATTCCGTGAGATTTCCATTGTTCACCAATTATTTATTACATGTAGTGTGTGTACTGCAAATAATTGTATTCATTGTGTAATATAATTTAATTTATGGATATTTAAATCATCATTGTATGATCCTTCTTTCATGGGTGTATGTTTCTTAAGTTACCAAATCAATAAGGGAATTTGAAATTTCAATTTCCACTCATTCGGCTTTACGCATACTTCATTGATTATTTTACTCCAAGATTATGTGTGGAATCACTATTTATTTGCTTATGTAATAATTTCCACTCCCCTTTCTGTGGATATACTTTTGATACACATAATCACTCCATTTATAAAATCTAAATTCATCTATATGAACTTGATAAGAGTAATTTTAACTTAATCTCCATTTATTGGGTTAAACATCTAATTCATTGGTGTTGTTTTTATGAGAATATATGTGAATGTCCCTTGATTGTTATACACTGAATATCCAATCATATTGAGTGTATTTATATTTTTCACACATAATTATGTCATTGATTTATCCTTAACCTAAGGATAAGGTCTTTATGAGAGATTTCATCTCAATTTACATTCCATTGAGACTCCTTTGTTGTTATACACCAAATCACTTTTATATTGTGTATATAATTTACTTTGACATAGTATATCATGAATCCCTTTATTCTCATGATATTAAAAAGTTTTTATTACCTCAATTATTTGTATTCAAGTGTCTCTCTTTTGGTTAGAAACTCTAACTAAAATATCATTTAAAAATATTTTAAAGATTTATTATTCTAAATCTTTCTTATCAATGTCCATGTTTTAAAAATGTTTTTAAGAATTTATTCATATAGACATTAAAGTTTTATAATTAAAATTCATTTTAAAAGTTTCAAAGTTGTATGGGACACTTTGATTCAAAAATCTATTTTTAAAACGGATTCTTGACAAGTAGTGTGACTTTTAAATGTTTTCAAGAAAAAGGGGGGTATTTATCTCAAATATTTTTTATGATTATTTTCATCTGTGTCAATATCCTTCATTATTCTTGATTGAGGTTAATCTGTTACAAGACAATATTCCATATTGTATTCAATGAGTTACGTTTGACTGTGGATGTACTATTTTTATACCATTCGTGGTTTATGGAGAAAGTATTGACATTTTGTATGCTAGTTTTAATAAGAATTTTTATGTTATGTTTAAACCTATTCATATGGGAAATGCATTGGAATTAGTAAGTGATGGGTGGAGCCCGCTATAGCTCTTTAATGCATCAGTAGGTCTCATGAGACAAACTAGTGTCTTGGCACAAGGCCTTGAAAAAATCTTATTTGTAGTCTTGGCATAAGGCCTTGACTATGTGGTTATGATAGTCTAGAATTATGCATTACATTATTATGAAAGTGGTTATTGATATTTCATGTGATTATTAGACTAATAGAATATACATGTGAGTATGTAAATGACATTATTTCATTTTATCTTTGCCATATTATGCTGAAGTTCAAGTTTAAAAGGCTTTTGTTTTAGTTATACATTTCCTTAAATGTTTATGTTTATTTATGAAAGTTTCCGCTATATTGTTATCCTTACCGAGCATCTGATCTCACCCCTTTCTATGTTTTATTTTTCCCAGGATGTGAAGAAGTATTTTATGAATGACCTGCAGGGATAGTATGAGGATATGAGTGTGGTCTATGGAGATAAGATGTTGTTGTAGTTTTTTACTTTATGATGTAATGTAAACTTTATCAATGTATCTAGTGACTCCAAGGCTACTAAACTAATCAGTCTTTCAAGACTTGATCTTTTGTGATCATGCCAATGATACGTAATAATGCACCGACACTGGGTAACTAGGGTCGAGGTGTTACACCACCTCTCATGGTGGGGTATGATGATGGATATAAAGTATATATATGATATTTATAATATTATTATACCTATATAGTTATTATATAATATATAATTTTTTTAATTTCCATTCCGTAGGGGATACAATAACGTTGCTTGTGTGTTCGGCGAACTACCTCCTTGCGAAGCGATGTGATTCATTTTTCACTAACGCTTTATATGGAAGGTAATAAAGGTAAATATAATGAATATATTTGATATAGATGGAATAATTATAACATTAATTACATATTTATCATTTTTTAAACTTAATATATCACTTTTCTTTTTACCTTTTCACTCAATGAAAAATGATAACATCGTTTGTGAACGTGTGGACTACTGCCTTCACAATGCGATGTGACTCTATTTTCATCACTACACCACATGAATGATATATATAAGTATATTTAAATAAATAATATGATATATATATATATGATATTATTATAATTATTTAAATATAAAATATTACTTAACTCTTTTTCATAGTGATCATTGAAAAATGGAAATGTCACCCATGCATACATACAACCTACCGTCTCCATGATTTTAACATACCTAATTTATAAAAATAAAATTTCTTTATTGGTCTTAAAATTATAATTCATGTATAAAAATGATAATTATTTAATGATTATTATTCTAGATATGTTTAAATAACAACCTCTTTGACCATAGTCAACCTACCAAAGTCATTTTTCACACATATATCGAATATAGTCAAAACATGCAATGTAAGTGTTGGTCGGAGTGGTTTACTCAAGAGGGGGGTGAATTGAGTACAAATTAAAATTTCTATATTTAAAAGCAATGTCTTAAAGACCCCCAAATAAAATAATAAATTAAACTGTAGTGAATTTATATTAATGTAGAGATTCTGTTAGGTTCTCAAGGGATTGATTAATTCCCAGTTAATCAACACAGGAGTGTGTGATTATCTTTTGAAACTAACTTACTAATCTACACTTAACATAAACACTTGCTAATTTAATTATCAAAGTAACTTTAAAAACAGTATTGGTTTTAAAGTAATTATCAGCGGAATAAAACTTTGAAATAGATGGCACAACAATGTAACCAAGAGGTTCAGTCTCAAGCCGAGACTTAGTCCTCTCAAAAGTTTATATAAAAATGATCCACACCCTGGATCGGGGTTCAACAGTTTACAACTGTCCAGGTCCAAGACCTCTACCACTGTTCTTCATGGGAAACAGTACAACAGCAACCAGCTGTCCAGGTCACACACGACCTCTACCACAGTTCTTCGTGGGAAAGAAAGAATGAAAGAGTTTTGTAAGGATTTACAGATCCTTCAGTTTGAGTACAGGAGACAGTGTATGTGTTAGATATAGCAGATAACACACACTGCTCGAAATGAATGGTAATAAATCACAGAACAAGAGATGTAGAGTTTAGAGATGGTTCTGGTGATTTCAGTATAGCTCTGGACTCCTTTGGATTTGATTAGAAGTGAGTCTGAGTCCTCTTCTTGTTTCTGTTGAGAAACAGAGTGTCGTATGCTCCAGGTTCACAGGTGGTGAGAATGTAGTCGATGAAGTTCTTCTTGTAAGCACAGAACACTCCTCGAGTAAGCTTGATTGTCTATGAGCTTCTCTGTGTTCCTCTTGTGCTTGTGTCGCTTTTGGTATAATGGATGCACCACACTTTTTTTGGTTCGCTTCTTGTTGTTTTTTTTCTTCACACGTTCGGTTCTTGTTGTTTGTTTTCTTCACACGTTCGCTTCTTGTTGTTTGTTTTCTTCACACGTTTGCTTCTTGTTCTGGTATGTAGTCTTCTCGTATTTATCTCCCATCAGGGGACAGAAAAGATTTCTTTTCAGCAGGTACGAGGTACGGGTTCCTGACATCCGACAACCTTTATCAGGTATTTGACAAATCATTAAAATGTACATGATATGACCGTTAGATAGATTAAATATAGGAAATAAAGAAATTCAAACAGTGAGTTGAGTGATCGGTAGGTAATCAGCATCGGTAGCTTGAACATCGGTGGCTCTATGCGTCGGTAGGTACATGCATCGGTAGCTCCATGCGTCGGTAGGTACATGCATCGGTAGCTCCATGCGTCGGTGGGTACATGCATCGGTAGCTCCATGCGTCGGTGGCTGTGAGTCTATCGGTAGCTTCGTCCATCGGTGACTTATTCCATCGGTAGCTATTTATACTTACACCGGTAGCTCTACGTTTGTATCGGTAGCTGTATTTATAAGTACATCGGTAACTCTGTGTTAAGTCTATCGGTAGCTGTCTATCGGTAGACTAAGTCTATCGGTAGACTGGTTATCGGTAGCTCTTTATCAGTAGCTATAGACAGATTACTTATCTGTTTTATGCAGAACACATCTGATTGTGTTAGGATCAATTTATAACTTGTATGAACATGGATAAATGATGATTAACATATTCCAAAGACTATTTTAAAGATTATTATTGGTTTGATCACAGATTGGAAAGAATTAAAGTATAGATCAACAATACTTAACAATATCATAGAGAATGAAGACATAATTGGGATTTTCAACACAAATAAATACATGATTGAGATTATCAAAACAGGTGAGGTCAACAATCTCCCCCTTTTTGATAATCACAATTTATGATATTGGCATTTAACATAGTGAAAATATAATAGTAAAGAGTATAATATTGAATTCAATTTTCTCAGAGAAAACAGCATCATAGATAATAGAAATAGAATGATATAGACATAAGTTATCAGAGGTAAAAATGGAAACAAAACAAAGGATAATGTGTTTCCCCTTATGCCTTATTTTTCTCCATTGAAAATATTTCTCATTTTGTTCTCCTCCTTATTCTCGCATAAAAAGTTTCTCCCCCTCTCTTATTGTTCTCCCCCTTTGTGATAATCAAAAAGTGGGAAAGCATATATATAGATATATATAGAGGAGAGAAATAAAACAAAGAGAAGTAAAAAGTGGTCTGTATTATAGGTAGTCAAAAAGTATAACAAAAACAGATTACAAAGGAATTCCTATCAAAAAGCTTGGCCACTGGTTCACTCCGCATCTGCAATGTGAGATTTTCCTTTAGGATCAGAAGGATGCTCGGGTGGTGAGGATTCAGGTGAAGGTTTGGGAATGCCAGAAAAGATCAAAGGAGGCTGGGCCACTGACACAGAGTCAGGCTTGTAAGTTGAAGATTTTTGGGTAATCATGGGTTTGAGGCTTTGAATGGCTTGAACAGGAGTCAGCTGGACTGAGGGAGCAGCTGAGGCAGAAGCAGGCAAAGCAGGAGGGATGATGACTGGTCTAGCATCAACATGCAAGAAGGGCAGCAGCAGATTTCTAAAATCCATAATAATTCTTCCTCCTCTTTCCATAGCAGAGAGGAAATCATCTTTGTTCTCCATGAATTTCTCTAAGGCAGGAGTCAGTTCTCTCAGCTTGCTCACTTGTTCTTTGAAAGCTTGGGTGACTGGAGGGAGCTTCATGTGTTCCAACATTAGCTTGAAGTGGTGTTCGAGTTGATGCTTGGTGAAAATTTTGGAGAAGTAGTAGTCCACTTTGCTTTTTATGGCTTCTTGAGAGGCAGAGGCTTCTCTCATAAAATCTTGAACTATCTTCATGATTTCTCTGGCAGAATCCCTTGTAGAAAGCACCACTCGGCTTAACTCTGATGAGTCCCCAGAACCACTGGTAGGAATAGAACCAATCTCCTCCTTCAATATTGCTCGAACTGAGTTCATATCAACTGATGGTTTGGATGTGAGAGGGCCAAGAGAGAAGGAAACAGTTTCTTTAAAACTCTTTGACAAACCACTGATTAGGCTTTGAACTTGAGAGTCTTGTAATTGAACATGATCCTTCACTGAGGTTTTGAAACTTTCAAACACTGAGACAAACTGGCTGACTACACTCTTCACATAGGCTAGATCCTTGTCAGCTTGAGACTTGGAGCTCATATAGGAATCCAAAGCAACCACTGATGTCTTGAGAGCTTCCAGATCAGCTTCGATTCTTGAAGACTGAGTCTGGCATTCTTTCACTTCTTCCATAAGCTCAGACATAAAGGAAGATAAATTACAAGCCAGAGATAGCTCGAAGGATCTCTCTAGCACTTTCATTTCTTCATAAAATCTTTCCTTCATCTCAGCAACTGAAGCACTGAATGATTCTTTTATCTCATCCTTCATGGATACAAGATCTGATTTGGAGACAGAATCACTTGAGACAACTGCAGCAGATCCCCTTGCTGAGGCCAAATTAACTACAGAAGTAGTCATTATTGAATTAATTGAGGATGCAAGAGAGGTTTCCATTAGCTTCACTTCTTCAACAAAACTGAATTTGAGGTCCTCTTTTAGCTTAGTCAAATCATGAAATCTGACCACATCGTCTGGCAACAACTCAGCAGCAAGATCATAATTGGTCTTTGGTCTATCCACAGACATCTCATTGTCAGAATCTGGATAATCTAATCCACAGACTATAAACCCTGGGTCTTCTACCCAGTCTCCAATATCAACAGCTACTGTAACATTCTCAAGCACAGACTGATGCTACCCCTCAATGGGTGCATTCTCATGTATCACAACAGCCTTTTCTGCTGGCCGTTCTTCATCAGAATCTTCTACCACAAGTTCTACAGGTGTAGCATTTAGAAGATCTTCTGATACAGGTACAACTTCTTTTCTATCTCTTTCTTCTTCAGCAGCAGGTATAGCTGAGTTTCCAATTAAGGGACTCATACTTAACCTACCAGAAGCAGGCGATTCAACTGCATTCTCCTTTTCCTCTTCTTCTTGGTGAGGTACAGACTGGTCTTCCTCATAAGTAGGCAAAACTTTCTCTACTTTTCCTTTCCTAGAATAAACCAGTTCTGCAACAGGACTTGGGGGAAAGTCTGGATCTCCTCCAACATCCATAGGAGTTTCTTCTTCTTCTTCTTCTTCTGTCTCATCACTATAAGCAGGTTCCTCTTCATCAGGTCTTAGACTCGGATCTCTCATATCCTTTGGTCTTGAGGGATAATCCACAGGATTAAACCTATCATAGATTTTCTGATCATCACTGACCCATTCTCCCTTCCATGGGTTCCAGTTAATTTTCATATACTTGCAAACAGTCGAGGTGATGCAGAAATTGTTCTTGACTACAACTGTCTCATCCTGAGACTCAGCTATTTCTTTCACTTTTATCATCACTGAAATCAGCTTGGCAAAGAACAAAGCATTGGTCTTTGACTTTGGTCTAATCATGTCTTCCATTTGAAGCATCAACAATCTGCACAGATTGACTTTTACACCATGTCTTAGCAAATGAAGAAGATAGATATCTTGATATCTCAGATTTGCAAAATCTCCTCTCCTCGGTATCAACACATGCTGAACAAATTTGAAAAGCAGTCGATTCTCTCCATCCATTTCAGCAGCTACCACTTGCCTTTGATTTCCATTCCCAGTCAGCTCTTGTAAGGCGGTCTCATAATCAAAAATGTCACTACTAGGTGGCATTGCTCTTGGTACATACCCAGAGACACCTTCATGTGGTACTTTTAAACTCTCAGCCCACTCTACTGAAGAAAAAGACATCTCTTTTCCATTTACAAAAGAGATTACCCGATTCTCATTCTCAGACTTCTCAAAGGTTACAAACTCATAGAACTGCTTTACCAATTTCGGGTAATATGGGCCATTGTTATTCGAGAAACAATCCACCCATTTCTGGTCTTCCAGAATCTCGAGCACTAAGGATTTGCTAGGCAGTAGCCATTCCACGCACAGTTCCTTCTCGATTACTATATCTCTATTCTGCAAGTGAGGATTCACTGGTCGCCTTCCCGATCTAGTTTTGACTTCACTAACACTGGCTTTATGCTGTGTCTTCTGCTTCTTAGCATTTGGTTCTGCACTTTCATCTCTGACGATAGGAAGCTTGGTTTTTGCCATCGCGGGTTTAGGGTTCTTGGTCGATTTGGATGCTAAGGTTCGAAGGTGAGAGATTTTGAGCTCGGTGAGGTAAGAAGTGGCTTAGACTTAGTTTTATCATTTAGGAATTCCAAATAAACGATTAAAATAGAGTAATAAAATAAAATAAAACGATTCGTATTCTTGGTGGCAGACAGAAGTTTTAAACTTTGCATCGGTGTGAGTTAATCATTGGTGAGAAAAACAAATCGGTGAGCGTTGTACATCGGTGAGAATTTCTACGTCGGTGAGAAACTTACATCGGTGGGAATTTTCACATCAGTGAGAATTTCACATCAGTGAGAATTTCACATCGGTGAGAATTTCACATCGGTGAGAATTTTCACATCGGTGAGAATTTTCACATCGGTGAGAATTTTCACATCGGTGAGAATTTTCACATCGGTGAGAATTTTCACATCAGTTGTGATTAAACATTCCCAGTTCATGTCTTATGAAACTTAGCCTATCCGAACTTAAAGGTTTAGTGAAAATATCAGCCAATTGATGTTCAGTGCCAATAAATTCAAGAGAAATATCACCTTTTTGATAGTGATCTCTTAGGAAATGGTGTCTTACATCTATGTGTTTGGTTCTAGAGTGAGATACAGGATTCTTAGAGATGTTTATTGCACTGGTGTTATCACAGTTGATTGAAACATGTTTGAAAACGTATCCATAGTCCAAAAGAGTGTGTTTCATCCACAGAATTTGTGCACAGCAACTACCAGCAGCTATATATTCTGCTTCAGCAGTAGATAATGCAACCGAGTTCTGTTTCTTACTACACCAAGAAACTAAGGATTTTCCAAGCAAATGACATGTTCCTGATGTGCTTTTTCTATCTAACTTACAACCAGCAAAGTCAGCATCTGAATAACTCATTAACTCAAAGGATTGTCCTTTTGGGTAAAACAAACCTAAGTTAACCGTGTGTTTGAGATATTTAAAAATTCTTTTAACAGCAAGCAAATGAGATTCTTTTGGGTTAGCTTGAAATCTAGCACACATACACACACTAAACATAATATCAGGTCGACTAGCAGTAAGATAAAGTAAACTACCAATCATACCTCTGTAATTTGTTTGATCAACTGGTTTCCCAGTTTCATCTGCATCCAATTTACAGGTAGTACTCATAGGAGTTTCACTTTCCTTGATACTATCCAGACCAAAACGTTTTAAAATATCCTTTGTATATTTACTTTGATTCAAAATAATACCATTTTCATTTTGAAATACTTGAAATCCAAGAAAGTACTTAAGCTCTCCCATTAAGCTCATTTCAAATTCATTTTGCATACTTTTTGAAAAATCAGTACATAAAGAGTGTTTAGAAGATCCAAAAATAATATCATCAACATATATTTGTACAACTAAAACATCTTTAGAAATTATTTTAATGAAAAGAGTTGGATCAGCAATCCCTTTAGTAAAACCTTTTGAAATAAGGAAATTGCTAAGTCTGTCATACCAAGATCTTGGTGCTTGTTTTAAACCATACAAAGCTTTAGAAAGTTTAAAAACTTTATTTGGAAAATGGGGGTTAGCAAATCCAGGTGGTTGTTCCACAAAAACATCTTCAATTATAAAACCATTTAGAAATGCACTTTTTACATCCATTTGATATAACTTGAAATCCAGATGTGCAGCATATGCAAGTAAGATCCTAATGGCTTCTAGTCTAGCTACAGGTGCAAAAGTTTCCTCATAGTCTATGCCTTCTTCTTGACTATATCCTTGTGTAACTAGTCTAGCTTTATTTCTAACTATATTTCCAGATTCATCTACTTTATTTCTAAAAACCCATTTTGTGCCTATTGTCAAAGTGTCCTTGGGTCTGTCAACTAATTCCCAGACTTTGTTTCTTTCAAACTGATTTAATTCTTCCTGCATAGCTATTACCCAGAATTCATCATTGATAGCATCATTGATATTTTTGGGTTCCAGCTGTGAAAGAAAGGCTTGATGTTCAACCTGGTTTCTTAGAGAAGCTCTAGTTTGTGTTCCTCTATCAAGATTACCAACAACAGCTTCTAAAGGATGATTCTTTAGAATCCTCGTTGATCTAGTAAAGGTTGGACTAGAAATTTCAGGTTCATCTATAGGTTTGGGTTCAACAGAAGCAGATTCTGGAGAAAGTCCAGAACTGGATACTTTTATAACAGGTTCTTTAGATTTATCATTAAGGTCCAGAATAGATAAGTCTTCTTCAAGATTTTCAAGAGAGGTTTTAGGCTCATGTGGATCAGTTTCATCAAACTTGATGTGAACAGATTCTTCCACACATTTGGTTTTCTTATTGAATACTCTATAGGCTTTACTTGAAATAGAGTAACCCAGAAAAATTCCTTCATCACTTTTGGAAGCAAACTTATCCAGATTATCTTTAGTATTCAGAATAAATACTTTGCAACCAAAAACTTTAAAGTAATTAACCTTAGGCTTTCTATTTTTCCACAATTCATAAGGGGTTTTCTTAAGAACAGGTCTAATCAAGACTCTATTAATAACATAACAAGCTGTATTTACAGCTTCAACCCAAAAATAAATAGGCAGGTCATATTCATTGAGCATGGTTCTAGCAATTTCTTGAAGAGTTCGGTTTCTTCTTTCTACTACACCATTCTGTTGGGGTGTTCTAGGGGCAGAGAAGTTATGAGTATAGCCATTGTGTGAGCAATAAGATTCAAAATCTTGATTTTCAAACTCACGACCATGATCACTTCTAAGGGTCTTAATCTTGAGTCCACTAAGATTTTCTACAGACTTGGAGTATTTAACAAAGTAAGAACAAGCTTCACTTTTGTGAGCTAGAAAATATACCCAAGTATATCTAGAAAAGTCATCTACAAGAACATAAACATAGTGCTTCCCATTTAAACTAGAAACTCTTGATGGTCCAAACAAATCCATGTGAACCAATTCAAGTGGTTGAGAAGTTGAAACTTCTTTCTTTGATTTAAAAGAAACTTTGTGTTGTTTTCCCTTTTGACAGGGGTTACACACTCTATCATTTGGGAATTCTAACTTAGGTAGGTCTCTAACTAGGTTTTTCCTAGAAAGTTTTCTAAGTGAGTGAATGTTGCAATGTCCTAATCTTCTGTGCCATAGCCAAGATTCTTTATGAAAATCATTCAAACAATTAATATTCTTCTTAGCTAAAGAATTCAGATTAACAGCATAAACATTTTCATTTCTTAAGGCAGAAAATACCAAAACATTCTTAGAATCAAAAACTTTGCAAGAATCATTTTCAAATTTAACATGAAAACCATCATCACATAACTGAGAAATACTTAATAAATTGTATTTAAGGCCATCAACAAATAAAACTTTAGAAATCAACATTGAATCAGTGTTACCAATCTGGCCTAGGCCGATGATTTTCCCTTTTGAGTTATCACCAAAGGTGACAAAGCCTCCATCAACTTTTATTAAACTCTTGAAACAAGAGAAGTCTCCTGACATATGTCTTGAACATCCACTGTCCAAGTACCATGTCTCTTTACAGGAGCTCTTTAAGAAAGTTCCCTACAAAACAGATTCAGATGGGAGATGATTTTGGTACCCAGATTTTCTTGGGTCCAGACAGGTTAGCCAATAACACTTTAGGTACCCATATTTGTCTAATGGATCTCATATAATTTGTAGAATTGACATGCTTTGAAAGATAAACTTTATTAGATCCATAGCTATGTATATAACTGGTTGAAGCATATGAAGTTCCAGAATTACCTTCATTCTGTCCAGATTTAGAAATGAATCTAGTTTTAGCAATTTTCCTTTATCCAGGTTGGTATCCTATACCAGTAGTGTATTTAGGTGCTACTTGCTTTCCTAGCATCTGTGTTAGAGTATTCTTGCCATTGGTGAACTTCTCTAAGTCTTTTCTAAGTTGCTCATTTGACAGTTTCAGTTCTGTATTTTCTTTTAACAGTTGAGCATTTTTCTCTCTTTCAATAGTAAGTTCGGTTTTAACTGTAGTGGTGAGAGCATGCTGTTTCTTTAATGACTTGTATTTATCCTTAAGTTCATTACATGTCTCTTCCAGCATATCACAGTATTCAAACAGTTCAGATTTAGACATGTTATCACCTTCAGAATCATCTCCAGAATAATATGACTTTGAAGCAGGAGTTTCAGCAGTTACCTCAGAAGTGTTTGCCATAAAGCACATGTTGGCTCGATTCCTTTCAGAGTCTGAAGATTCAGCTTCACTTGTGCTGTCTTCTGAAGCACTCCAAGTAGCCTTCATAGCTTTCTTAAACTTATTGTCCTTATATTCATATTTCTTTTTATATTTCAGCTTTGGACAGTCGGCTTTAATGTGTCCTTTTCTCTTGCACTCATAGCAGACAACATCATCTGACTTGTCATTCTTCTTCCAGTCCTTTTTCCATTTGCCATGGTGATCATACTTACCCTTATAATTTGTTTTTCTGAAGAACTTCTTTTTCCTATAAAATTTCTTAAATCTTCTAGCAATGTGAGCCATCTCAGCATCACTGTCAGAATCACTTCCACTGTCTTCACAGCTTGAACTTTCAACTACAGCTTGAAGCTTTTCCTTGTCCTTATTCTTTGAGGTTGAGGATTTGAAAGCAACAGAATTTCTTGCAGGTTCATTGTCTTCCTCTTTGTTCACTTTAAGCTCTTCTTCATACATCATCAGCTTGCCAATTAGTTCCTTGACAGGTAGAGCAGCTATGTCACATGATTCTCTGATTGAGACAGACGTGCCTCTCCATCTATCAGGTAGACATCTCAAAATTCTCATAATTTGTTCCTTCGATGAGACATCCTTTCCCAGCGAAATCATTGTATTGACAATTTCGTTGAACCTGAGATACATGTCAGAAATGGGTTCGTCAGGCTTCATTTTAAAATTATCATACTTGATAGTATAAGTGTTCAATCTCATTTCTTTAACATTAGTTGTTCCTTCATGAGAAACAGCTAAGGTATCCCAAATTTCATATGCAGTTTTACATGCAGAAATTCTATTAAACTCTTCATCTCCTAGAGCACAGTACAAGGCATTCATAGCTTTACAGTTGTTATTGTAGGCAGTCTTTGTAGGTTCATCCCAAGTAGATCTAGCAGTAGTAGGAATTTTGTATTCTGATTCAATAGCAGTCCAAATATCAAAACCTATGCTTTCTAGATGGATTTTCATTTTCAGCTTCCACTGAGCATAATTAGTTCCATTGAAGAAAGGTGGACGGTTAGTAGCAGCACCCTCAAGTCTATTGTCCATAATGAGAAAATTTTAAAGAGATAAAAATTTAGAGATAACAGAAATTTTAAGAACTTTAAAATACAACTAAAATCACAGTTCAAAAGCAGAGTACTTTTAGAAAGTATTTTCAACCTCTGATACCAAGTGTTTGTCGGAGTGGTTTACTCAAGAGGGGGGTGAATTGAGTACAAATTAAAATTTCTATATTTAAAAGCAATGTCTTAAAGACCCCCAAATAAAATAATAAATTAAACTGTAGTGAATTTATATTAATGTAGAGATTCTGTTAGGTTCTCAAGGGATTGATTAATTCCTAGTTAATCAACACAGGAGTGTGTGATTATCTTTTGAAACTAACTTACTAATCTACACTTAACATAAACACTTGCTAATTTAATTATCAAAGTAACTTTAAAAACAGTATTGGTTTTAAAGTAATTAGCAGCGGAATAAAACATTGAAATAGATGGCACAACAATGTAACCAAGAGGTTCAGTCTCAAGCCGAGACTTAGTCCTCTCAAAAGTTTATATAAAAATGATCCACACCCTGGATCGGGGTTCAACAGTTTACAACTGTCCAGGTCCAAGACCTCTACCACTGTTCTTCGTGGGAAACAGTACAACAGCAACCAGCTGTCCAGGTCACACACGACCTCTACCACAGTTCTTCGTGGGAAAGAAAGAATGAAAGAGTTTTGTAAGGATTTACAGATCCTTCAGTTTGAGTACAGGAGACAGTGTATGTGTTAGATATAGCAGATAACACACACTGCTCGAAATGAATGGTAATAAATCACAGAACAAGAGATGTAGAGTTTAGAGATGGTTCTGGTGATTTCAGTATAGCTCTGGACTCCTTTGGATTTGATTAGAAGTGAGTCTGAGTCCTCTTCTTGTTTCTGTTGAGAAACAGAGTGTCGTATGCTCCAGGTTCACAGGTGGTGAGAATGTAGTCGATGAAGTTCTTATTGTAAGCACAAAACACTCCTCGAGTAAGCTTGATTGTCTATGAGCTTCTCTGTGTTCCTCTTGTGCTTGTGTCGCTTTTGGTATAATGGATGCACCGCACTTTTTTGGTTCGCTTCTTGTTGTTTTTTTTCTTCACACGTTCGGTTCTTGTTGTTTGTTTTCTTCACACGTTCGCTTCTTGTTGTTTGTTTTCTTCACACGTTCGCTTCTTGTTCTGGTATGTAGTCTTCTCGTATTTATCTCCCATCAGGGGACAGAAAAGATTTCTTTTCAGCAGGTACGAGGTACGGGTTCCTGACATCCGACAACCTTTATCAGGTATTTGACAAATCATTAAAATGTACATGATATGACCGTTAGATAGATTAAATATAGGAAATAAAGAAATTCAAACAGTGAGTTGAGTGATCGGTAGGTAATCAGCATCGGTAGCTTGAACATCGGTGGCTCTATGCGTCGGTAGGTACATGCATCGGTAGCTCCATGCGTCGGTAGGTACATGCATCGGTAGCTCCATGCGTCGGTGGGTACATGCATCGGTAGCTCCATGCGTCGGTGGCTGCGAGTCTATCGGTAGCTTCGTCCATCGGTGACTTATTCCATCGGTAGCTATTTATACTTACACCGGTAACTCTACGTTTGTATCAGTAGCTGTATTTATAAGTACATCGGTAACTCTGTGTTAAGTCTATCGGTAGCTGTCTGTCGGTAGACTAAGTCTATCGGTAGACTGGTTATCGGTAGCTCTTTATCAGTAGCTATAGACAGATTACTTATCTGTTTTATGCAGAACACATCTGATTGTGTTAGGATCAATTTATAACTTGTATGAACATGGATAAATGATGATTAACATATTCCAAAGACTATTTTAAATATTATTATTGGTTTGATCACAGATTGGAAATAATTAAAGTATAGATCAACAATACTTAACAATATCATAGAGAATGAAGACATAATTGGGATTTTCAACACAAATAAATACATGATTGAGATTATCAAAACAGGTGAGGTCAACAGTAAGATTAATTGATTAAGTAATTGTATGTAAAATTTTAATAACTAAATTAAAATTAATAATAAACATTAAAAAGGTTCTCAAGTAATTAAATAATTAACTTAAGTTTATTATTCAGGAAGATAAAGACACACGTGACAAGTCACACTCAAGGTTAGGGACTTCATCTCAACTTCCTTTCATTGAGGATTATTTTGATGTTATATACCTATACTCTTTTATGAGGTGTATATACAAAAAATATACATATTATATCATGAATTTATCTATTATCATGGTATTTATAGTTTTTTTAATGTTATTATTTCATGGGTCTTATGATTCAAATATTTCCAAAGTGATAAGGGAATTTTCGTTAAAAAATTCTATTTTAATGATTTAATTCCAACTCTTTATTTTCCATGTCCATGTTTTTAAAATAATTTTATAATTTTTTTATATGGACATAAAATATTTATAAATTAAATATTATATCTCTTTTTACTTTATTTTTAAATGTTTTCAAAATGAATCTTTTTACATGTCTTATACAAAATGTTTTGACAAACAAAAAAAGGAATGTTCTTTTCTTAATGTACATAGCGAAAACAAAATTTTCCACCACTGTGGCCGTTATTTGATTTATGGATTCCTTTTAAAGTTTTCCTATTTTATTTAATGAAAATAATATTTCATTTTTGGTGGGTATTTTGGTAGTGGAAATGGGTTTTAAATGAAAATGGTATTTTGATATTCGAATGTGATTTTCATACAAGTTTAAATGAGTTTTTCAAATGTTTTATGATGAAAAAGTGAAATCATAAAATGTTTTATTCATATTGCGGTTCTTGGACATTATATATGATGGGTTCACCTAGAATTGTCGAGTGATCCTATTATAGCTTATACGATGGGTGCACCCATATAGCGCTCTAATTCATTGGGTAATGATTATGTTATCCGAATAATTATATTGAAAGTTGGACATATGGTTATTTCAATTTGTAAAGGTTTTGCAAGGGATTTGTGAGATGATTTACCAAGGAACCTATTTGAATTTTCTTTGCTTTATAATGAGTTTTCATGGAAATAATTTGTTTTCAAAAGGTAATCTAAATGATCTTTTTAAAATAATGATAATTCCACTTTTGGGCAAAAGTTATGTTTTAAAGAAAAGTTTTTTCACGGGTTTTCATGATTTTAAATGGACTAATGACTTTCTTATTTTTATTCCCCTTACTAATATTTTGGTAATTATACCACTTTTTTAGAATGTTTTTCATATGATTTAAGGATGGGTAAGGGAAATGAAAAAAGTTGAGTTGAATTTTGTGAATATATTCCATGAAAATAAATCATTCTTTTATTTTAAAATATTTATATTAGGAAAAAATGGATACTAATCATAAGTTTAAACTTTTTATTATATGGTTTTGTATTGTATGATTTATGAACTAATTCTATAAAACTATAAACCTGAAAAGATCCTCAAGGTGAAAGAAAGTAAATTATTGACTAAAATTAAATATTATATAATGTTTAAGGCCGATTACTTAAAAAAATAGTGTGAAGCACCTATATCAAAATAAAGTGGATACCAAAGTAAATGATATTAACATCACTGAATTTAGATGGTCCAAAACCCGGTTCATTAAGTGAAGGATGTTCTGAATATATCTAGCCTAATCTCTGACCTTGAGCTACAATCTAACTACCCAGAGTAAGTCCACTCTACTAGCACTTCACATCCTGCATATGGACTCTTCAACCATGACCACCTTATCAGCTTGATCAACTGGTAGTGCTTCAAATCTCCACCTAACCCAGTGCTATTAATCTTGCTTTTTAATGTAGAGCTGGTGCAGTTCCTCTTACACTAGGAATAGATGGAAAATATCAGCATAATCTCTTAAGATAACCCAATTTTCTTCAATATTGACACTCAATTGGATCTCAGTCAAAGTGAGGCTTTACATAACCTTATCACCCACATTTACGACATATAAAAGAACTACCAATATGAGTACCTTGGTTGACACTTCCCTATCAAGAACCCTCTAGATGATGCTTCCCATCACTAGATGAACTAACCTACTTTGGTACTAAACCACACTTCCCTATACCCTCAACTTCCTTCAATTTATGCTTTGTAATAAGGTCCTAGTTCAATATATTTGAAATAGTAGTCATTCAAAAGATATTTCCCTGAGATAAGATGGAATACTTGATCCCATCCTCAAAATGTATCACTTTGGATAACTCATCACCAGAAAAAGTAGGCACAAAGCACTATAGCTCTATGAAATGAGTAGAATAGTCCATAAAGAATTTAGTACCATCTCTAGTTACATAAAATCTCTCACTCAATTAGATCTCATCATCTTGGTAAATAAGTAATCATAGAAGTGAGATTAGAAATATCCATAAACCATACCCTGATGTTGATCAACCTAATTTAGAAAATCCCACCAATGCTTGGAAGAACCCCGAAGCATATAAATGGTGATATTAACCTTCCTTTCTGGAGTCATATAAAAATGAAAAAGGATATATAATATGGAATTTATATAAGATTCATCAGCCTAAGGGCCACCCTTTATAGAGAAAATAGGTGGGTGATACTGCTGAAATTCCCTCATAAAATCTGACATAGTTTGTGCAAGTTATGGAGCTCCCTCTATAGACCGCACTAAGTATAAAAACCCTCATGAAATTGAGTGTCAGCACCCAACTCAAGTATAATAAGAGGTAAAACTGGAGGTTCCTCAGGTGGCACTACTGGTAGGCTAGGTACCACCACCTCAGGAGCATGGTCATCACCACCTTCTAAGAGTTCGAACCGAAGTTATTATGGAGGTATAAATGTAAAATTTCAAAAAACATTCCTTAGAACTCAATAACCAGTGTAAGGAAGGTTTCATAATGAAGATATGAATAAGGTTTCTCTACCCAAAATATTATAACCCAACTACCCAAGGTCCAAGGTTAGGGTATTGGTTAGATTCCATATTTTTATTCCTAGGGGTTCCATTATATGAGGTGTAATTAAAATTTATAGAAGAACACACACTTTAGGTTGTAATTGGAATCCCTATTTATTGACAAACAAATCTACTTAAATATATAACTCAACAATTCATAAAGAGATTACATGTATATCCACACACACACACACACACATATCATGGTCCAGTTAGATGTGTCTATCATTCCCAAGTTATAAATTCCTACACTTTATAAGTTAAAAATGGTACTATATGTAACATTAGGTAGGATTTTATGATAATTCAATCAGATGGATTACCATTACCAATTTACAGAGGATCACACACTCTTTAAATTATAATTGGAATCCATGTAATTGTAACCAACTAATCTTTCAGCTCATACGAAAAATGGTTCATGGCTCAAAATTAATATAATTTCATAATTAAGGTGCCACCATAAAGATATATGGGAAAAACCATTTATGTTGATGTAAAAACTTTAATTAATCCAATTATTTTATCCTTTCAAGAAATGTTAGTTCAATAATAGACATACAATTCAAGGAACTAAACATGCTATATGTAATGTACATAGTAAAGTAAATATGGAATGTCATATGCATAGAATGATAATCCTTAAGTGCCTAAGATGATTCATGAGACACTCTCTCCTTGATATATTAAGACAAATATAGAGATAAAATTTACAATTATAATAAACACAAAAAATTACATGTGTCACCCAATGGTGAAATTAGTTCAACTATAATAAGAAAAAACCAGAATATCAAGTCCCATACTAGGTAATTTAACATTTTCACCATATTTTGGTTAACTACTCCCAAGTATAGGCTCATTACCAAATTCCACCATGTCATAATCTCCCTTATAACCATTCCAAAATAGCAAGACAAAAGAAAAATAACCACTTTGATACCACTTTGTGATGTTCTGACCTCAGTGACACTAAACAGTGCCTAAACTGGTTGGCCACATGGTCTCAAGAATGCCTGTCAACATTCCAGATTCTACTAACTAGTAAAAAGGGCCTAGGATGTGTCCATGGGGTGACTATTACCTCAGGTTAGAGTATAGCACATCAAAATAATGGATGGATAAAAAACAGTGGAATAAATAGTAATTATTTGAAGCATTACAAGTAAATCATCCATACATAATAAACTGATAAAAATCCATAATATCCAAGTCATATAGAAAATGATGAGAATGTCATGATGCTATAAAAAATTTGATTCATGAATACATTAGAACATTCTATACAATAATACAAATAAAAACCAAAATTTTAAACTCCAAAGCATCCCAAGACTATACTCTACACTTTTATCCCAAACACCATACTATAATAGGAATAAAAAATCCAAAGTTGAGCCCTTTTCCTTATACCAGCCTGCAACCATGAAGTCTGTTCGGGTACTAATCAGAAACCCGAATAGGGTCTGAGTAAAACTCATTAGGACACCACCAATGATGTCTATAAAAAATACAATATATGAGTATAAATATAGCAGTGTGAATGTAAAATGATAATAAGATGAATAATCAACTGAAATAATAACCATGTTTGGCTTGGGTTCCTCATAGGTAGCCCTACCGACCACACCTGCTTTAGCCTAATATGGATGTCTTTGAATAGGAAACCTATAAAAATCTAAGTCCCATAAACTTTACAAGAGTATCCATGTGATAATAATAATTATGGGGGACCTGAGGTAAAATTTAGGCATCCTTGACCATTGAAGGTCGGGCCAGGTCACAGTAATAAATATATATCCTAGAAAAAGTGTCTAAGTGTAATATGAGGGGTACACCCTAGGAATTACACTAAAAAAATATCTCTAACCGATTCCTTGGAGTACTTTTAAAGTAAATCATTGAGATAAACATGACTTGAGCCCAAGGTGATGATCCAAGGCATCACATATCCAAAGACATCAAGCTGAATCCAAGGAGAAAATCCAAGGAATTATAAATTCTGGATATGAATTGAATGAATCATCAGTACTACATCAAGGCATTCATATACTAATAAGATAAAGACTAAATTAAAAGGTGGGTATCTCCCTTGGAAACTGAATCAATTAATTGGGGTGGAATCCTATGAGTGCTCAAGGAATTACCTAAAAAATCTAAGGATGGATCAATTATGACCACTCCTTTAATAAGAAAAAGGTCCATACTAAATTGGCACCATTTATAAATAATCACAGTTCATGTGTGAATCTATGACTCTTTACAATTCCAATTAAATAAAATTCTTCCTATTTTTTTTATAAATTAAAAAGGTTCCTGAGGGTATTCTTACATTTTAATCATGTGACACATAAATATTAAGGGCCAAGTGAAAAGTACTTGTCATTCCATATCACAATTATACATTTATTATAACTTAATAAAATTCCTTTTTAGAAGTCATGAAAACATGTGTAATGTGTGTAAAAGGCTTATATAAATAAGGACTCACCCAAAGTGGTGAACCTTATTGAGTTTCTGACCTCCAACAAGGTGAACGACTATCATAATAGATATGGGTTATATTTCTCACAACTAATTTAACAAATAAATTAATTTCAAAGCAATGAGTGGTGATTTTAGCATGTGGAACAATGAAAACATTAATAAACAGGAGAGACTTCAAAGGAAACGATATAGACTATCTACCTTATAGAGGTATAGGAACACTCATCTAATATCATATTCAGATTCATGCTAGGATGGAAGAAAATTGTGAAATGGATGAATACCCTAAAAATAGGGAATATTAGATCATGTAGAAATAGTTCCAAATATGGAGATATAAACTGAGAAAGGAATAAAATATATTTATGCTCTTATCGATATGCTTATAATGTGATAGGTGATAGTCTGATCAGAGTCTGGATGAGGGAGTGGCTTCAACGACTAAGGAAGAGGGAAAGAGGAAGCTCCCATATGGCCAACTACTGGAGAAATGAAGAATAGAATATGTTTTTTAAGTTTTTAAATCCAAAAGGGTAAAATGGTCATTTTACATGGATTTTAACGAGGCACATGGTTTGGCCATATGGTTGACCAAGATGTGTGCCAACACTATCCAAGGGAAACACCTCCTACCATGGTTATATGAATGGTTAGACAAACCATGTGCTAATTGTGAGTTTCAACTCTATAACGCGTCTAGAGTTTCTCACATGGCCATGAAACCTACCTCACATGGTTTATCAAACCAAGATCCCTTAAATATGTGCCACATGGTTGACCCACATGGTTACTACTAACCATGCACCAACCGTGTGCCTCACACTACTTCTCCAAAAATCGTAGCTCTGGGCTCTGAAAGAGTCCATAGTACTTCCAAAACCTTCCTTAATCATTTAATAACAAGTATAAGGATTAAAATGAAGACTAAAACTATAACATAGAGTATATTTACCTTATAAAAAATTTTGGACGTTACACCTACAAACACTTTGAATTTTATCTTTGTAAATATACCCTAACACCTCTTCAAGATATCATAAGCCAAAAGATTGGTATAAGGGAGGATGAAAATAAAATAAAAAAATAACCCATGTTTCATATGTTCTTAAAATAAGTAAATAAAGGGCCCCAATTTTATATCTAGACATTCATGATGATACCTAAGTGGTATACTACATTATTTTTAATATTATCTAGTTATATGCGAGATTGATGTGAATATATATATTCTTTAATAACCTGATTCTAAAGTGGAATTATTATAGGGGTAACTAATTTTGAGGTGACTTAATTAGTGTCACTCACAACATAAAATAATACAACTCCAAACCTATTTTATTAAAAAAGGTTTGGTTTCACATGTACTTTGATGAAAACTGCATGAGGCTGCTACATGCTAGCCTTTAAATTGATTATCACTATTATATATACACACATATATATACATATATATAGCATATTAAAATAGATCCAAATTAATATTATTTTAACCAACCTTGTGATATGAGATCCCTATGTTGATACTTAAAAATTTAATAATCACTAATATACTACCACCGTAACCACTAAGATGCATGGGATCATGAGTTGAGTGAACGATCATTAGTTGAAAGATGAGCAATCAGTGTGAAAAACGTGCTGCAGATTTGGAAAGATGAAGATGTGCAGTGATGTATTTTAAAATTAAACATGCATGCACATTTTAAATGACGTGAATAGTACCTTCTTAAGCAACCCCACATCAAATTCTTGATCGAAGTCTCACTTCCTTATTACTTTAGAGGTGTCAACACATCACTAAGAAAAATCTGAACCTAGGGTTGGTGCTCCTTGATGGTCCACCATTCCAACCCACACTATGGTTCTTAACACCCACCATTAACCCTAGAATTGGCCCACACCTAGTCCCACACTCAAAATTACCCATGCCACTAGACTTTTCCCTATGGTTGACCTTTACACGAACTGGAAACTACCTTTATTTTAGGATAGAGAATGCCTTTATGTGAGTATGGAGATTACCCTTATGTAAGATGGGTGGCTAGATACTACCTTTACATGAGACATGAATACTCTAAAATACCTTTACAATGGTAATTTAAATTACCTTTATGTGATATCAGGTAAATGGAATCACCTTTAAATGATGATTGAAATCGATCATTCATTATTTTTATTTTAGTCATATTATAATTCCTATATCCATTTATTTCTTTCCATTTTTAATAACTTATTATTTATCATTTATCTCTCAGTATCCATATCTTCTAAATTTTAATTTTTCTTATGTATATTCAATCTCTTAAATTTAATTACCTTATAACTATCATTATCTTATATACATGTTAAATTTGAATTAATAATTTATATACCATAATAAATATTATATTACTATTAAAATTTATATTTATCATTCACTATCATTTATCAACATATGTTAAATAATATTATTTTATTAACAATTTTTTTATAAGTTAATAAATAAAAGAAATGATGGTTTAATTGTAAATTTTGAAATGTAAACATTTAAAATATAAATTCATGCCGAAATACATCATAATTTTCTTTAGTTGTGAAAATATCCATTTGATAAACATTTATTTAAAAGGAAATTCATACTAAAATATGAGGGTGTTACACTTAATTATTCAGCCAAATTAATATATTCCAAACATATTAATCCATAAATCATTATACAACTCATGATTTAGGATACTTACCCAACAATAAAATCTAATTATATATATATATATATCTAAATAAATATCATGCATAAGGTACATGAAACCCTTTCATATAAAGTTATAAACACATATGAAATCAAAATAAAAAAAGAGAAAGTATGGTGTGATGGGAAGCTAATACTCACTTTTCTAAATAGATCCTAAACCCACAGGCTAATGATAAGTCAGAACCAAAGTATCATTATCCATAGACCAATACCCAAGTGAGACCTCAATTCAAACATAACTCTATCACCAAATATGTATAAATAAAAACAACCATTATTATTAAATTTATAACTAAAATAAAAAAATATAGTATTGGTTTAATGAATTTTTTTATATCATACCTAGAATGTAACTCTTATATAAATGGTATAAAAGTTATAAAAATAAATTTAAACAATTTAAATTTAATCTTACAAAAATTCATAACATAAAAAATTTATATAAATGAATATTAAATATGTATTTAAAAAATAAATAAACAAATAAAATATTTGGCATGAGATATAGCAACTTTAGGCAATTATAATGTTTGAAACTAATTTTGATATAGTATAAAGTCACTTTGACTCAGTAAAGGTCCTTTTCCCCATATCGAATTTTTTTTTGAGAAATTTTAATTTAAAATTTCAAAAAATATATAACCAAAATTCATGAAATGGTTTCTCCACATGATTCATTTCAAATAGATAATTTCTTGAAGAACACCTCTCGTACAATGACATAGTTTCTTAACCATAAGTTTATTTTTTTAATTATTATACCATAAACCACATCTTGTTAATATTTTTCATGTCATGTATGTTCCTCATTGAAATAAAATTTCTATGAACCATGTACATTTTAGTAAAAACTATGATGTGAACATTTTGATTATATGATTCCTTTTTATAAGAAAAACCATGACATTTTTCTAAAACCATATCATTTTATGAAGTTTTTCCAAATAAAGATTTCATTTTATAATCCACATTTATCATTCTAGAAAAAAACCAAAATGATTTTTAGTTTTTTATATTTTTCTTATCAATTCATTATTAAAACTTTTTCTAATGCAACTGAAAGGTTTTAAAAGATATACCAAAGGCCAAATACAGTGGAATAAAGAAACAAAACCCATTTTTAAGATCTATAATGACCCTAAATTTGATTCCTAAATTGTTATTGATCAAGGATTCCACTACCCCAAGATTATTCCCCAATCCTTAGAGGTTGGTGACTGGCATTGTAGGTCTCATATTGCATTTGAGGAATTATTTACCCTTCTAGGTGTGTAAAATAAGTCATGGATATATCCTACAAAAAACATGACACGACTCATCTATATATTGAACATTCCAAAACATACAATATATGACCTATTAACTATTTTTATTAACCTATAAATTGGTAAGACTGGGAGGAACTTGACAGACTTATACAGAAAATCTTCATATGAATGCATCTAGTACAAAAACATGTAACCTAATTTAAAAATAGCCTATGGTTCCCAATAATGCCCAACTGAGTCCATAAAAATTTAAATAAAAATAATATATAGATATGCTAATGCATATTCTAACCAATTTTCCACCTGATCCAATACTTAAGTGGAGACTGAACCCACTCCTAGGATTTCCATGACCAATAAAACCATTAACATCCAATTTCTACTAGCACACATTCTCATAATTTAAATATAATAAGTGAAACAACATGTCCAATGAAGTTTCCATATGGGGTGTGTGTGAATCAATATGTATTAGGGAACCACCAATGATGTCTCAATTCATGAAGTGAATAAGAAGGTGTATCCAGAAAAATTTATACACATTTACATATGTATAGAATAATTAATTTTAGTAGAAAATTATAAAAGAATAACAATAATGATCTTATAATAACCCATAAAAGAATACTAACAAAAAATATTAACTCCTTATACCAAGTGGGTGTATACCTTTACAAATTCACTTTAAGCCCAAACATAGAATTTGAGATGAATGAATAGAATGAGTCAACGTGAAAAACCCATCACGGGGGAAAATAAATTGTGTATACTAAGTTAAGGAATTCCAACCCATACTAGAATGATCAAGTTTCAAGAACCCCTAGCATACTCACTAAGGAGGTAATATTTCTTGAGTGCTAAAGAACCCACTTTAGACTCACTAAGGAGGGGAGAATGATCATGTTTTAAAACCCTTATATCATACTTACTTAGGAGGGGGAAATGATAGAGTTCCAAAACACCACTTTCATCCTCACTAAGGAATGTTAACATACGAGTGGAAAACCAAATGAAATATAAGCATGTAATAATTATCAATATTTACTTACATGTAGTATGCCAAAAAGGTAAGATACATATCATGATGATAATTGAAATAAAGTACTAAACATGGAAGAATAAATAATTAAGCATTGTAGTTGAAAAAAATATGAAATATGGAATATTATGACTAAATAACATTAAGTGGGAGAGAAAAAAAGTTATTACTAATGGTATAAGAAACTACCAAGAGTCATTTGTAGGCTGGAGTAGGGTAAAATAGAAAGAGGGGGGGGGAGTGAATTTCCATTTAAAAAATTGAAGGAAATAAATCCAAGTTTAAACACTTATTTAAAATAGATTTAATAAATTAAAACATTTTTAATAGATAAAAAATATTCAAATTTAAAATCACAACAATATAATTAAATAGAATAATATAAGAGGAAGAATAAAACAAATAATGATTTGAGAATAAATTGATTAACCACATATTATGGATTACAAAATTGAATAAAAAATGTTTGAAAGTGATAAATAAAATAAATTTCAAAAATTAAACAAGACAAGATATTTGTTAAGGAAGTTAGAAAATATATCTAAAAGAGACCATAATTTTACCACTCTAATAACTTGAGTATTTAATGTATTAGTCCCTTGGATTTAATGGTATACGAGATACCAAAAATTTCCCTTAATTTGTTGGTTATAGAAAGAAACTAGAAATACAGTTGAAACCCAATATTTAATATAAAATATAGAAACCACAATAATAATATCCCCTTTCATTATTAATATAATGACAATAAAACTAAGGTCCCTCACTTTAATGGAATTGAGAACTAAATATAGAATAAAGAGGAAGACTGGATGATTTCTAGGAATAAATCACTTTTTTTTCTTTATCTAAATTATCTCAAATAATATGATGAAATCTAGGATATACTGAGAATAATAAAATAGAGTTATTAGATATTACAACTCGGCACACACTCTTCAAATAGAAAGAAGGTTTTACAAAGAGAGAGCTCTAAGGGAAATTGAGGATCATAGATTATTGGCGTTGGATATTGGATGAGTGAGAGAGTTTACAAGGCCACAAAAGACTCTATTTATAGACTATAATAACTTCGGTAATCATCTATAATTAATTATGAGTATTTAAGTTGAATAATTATAGATTCTTTGAACTTTTATGACCATAAATATTGTCCTTGGAGATACTGTCCTGATGCTATTGGGTACCTGATGGCCTCCACAAGGTAGCTGGTTGGATAGTTGGAAGTACCTTCCCACTTCCTGCTTCCACCAGCTATCCAATGGTCTCCTAGTGAGAAAACTGGTTCTTTTCATTAACACCGTCTATTTGATACTCCTCCATTGGGTAGCCAGTGGGATCCTTTTACATGTATAAACTCTTAGGCATTCCATTAGTTGGCCAATGCTTCTTGTGGAATTTGGCTTCATGAAGTGGCTTATCCAATTCCTTCAATGAGCCTCCATAGTCATTATATCCTTCTTCCAAGTCTTAGAAAGTTCTATTAAGATATGTTAAAGAATACTTAAAAGGATTCTAAAAATATTTCAACTAGCTAAATGCACATCACATAAATGAAAATATTAAGATCTTTAAGAGTGGTTGTGATCATTAAAATTAAATAATTGTTATAAGAACAATATAATTTACTAGGGCATATTAATTCTATAAAAAATAAGTTATCATAATTGAATAAGCATTAATTTACAAATATTTACAAAAATCAAGATGATGAATTATGCATAACTTAATATTAATAATGTATACAAAATACAAGGAAAATAATAATCAAGAACCAAGTGAGTATTCCCAAATGATGAATAATTTGAACAACTAAATTTGATTCAAAACTTTATTTATTTATTATACTCTATTGAAGCATGTAAAACTATTATTGACTCAATTTTGTGTTTGGGTTCAAACCCATTTTGGGGATTAACATTTCTTTATAAAAATTTATAACTAGTTTTATTCATATGAAAAGAGTGGATTTAGAACCCATATCTCCAATTAATTAACTTATTTAAAACACATAAAATAAATAGTTTTAAAATAATTTTTATATAGAAAATTAAATTTCAAGAAATATTATTTGACAAAACATATCAAAGAATGTTGAATTAACCCAAGAAAGTATTTTAAAAAGAAATATTTTCTACAATGAAAAGTATTTATTAAAGGCCAATTTTATATCTAAATACTTCATGGAAATAAATTATACTAAAACTAATAAAAATTTAGGTTTAAATTAAAAACCAACAAGTTCTATGATTAAAAATCAATCCTTATCACTTATTCAACCCATAAATCATCTCATCATGGATGAAATTATTAACCAAGTTTAAGTATTGTTCATTGAATTATATCTCATTCAAGTTATATTGAAAATAAGTTATTTTAATTTTTTATAGAAAATACAAACTTAAAATCATGCTTAATTAAGGAATATTAATATAATTTAATCTCTAGCTTCAAAAACTAAATTAAATTTAATAAAAGTAATCAAGAGAGCATGAAATAATATTTACCAATGATTAATTTCCATTCTTGACTAAAGGATTGAGACATATAAACATCATCATTAATTTAATATAATAATGTTATGTAATATAACCTAAACACATGAAAACAACTTACAATATGAATCTTTAAAAATTTGAAACTTTATAACATTTCTAACCATGAAATTATATAAATGAAATCATGTAAACAATTAAATAATAAAAGTCTAAACTTTAGTTTCATGGAATATAGAATTTTAAAACAAGAAAACTTTCTTAATGGACTTTACATAATAAACCAAGAATAATAATATAACATAAAAAATTTATTCATGGATAAAAAATACTTCACTAAGTGTTAAATACCATATGAGGAAATAAAAGTATATAATTATAAACCAATGAAACCAAACCATTAAAATATTATAGGTTTTACCAATTCAAATGAAATATTAACATGAATGAAAAAGTATTTACCAAATCAACATTTCATAAGGATTTAAATAAATATTTTATTTTAAGAAAGTATATATCAACCCATTATATAGGTTCATGTTAAATTCAGTTAAAAAATTTAAAATGAAGTATCAAAAAATTATTGAAAACCACCTATTCATAAATTCAAAAACAATGTTTTAGATTTATTATTATTTTTGAAAACTAGTGACCATCAAGTCCACAAAATAACATGAAAATCATAAGAAGGGTTAAGACCACATACCTTAATAAATCCTCAAAGATATCAACATATCCCAAAAAACACCTTAAAAACCTAAAATAATCAATTCAATATACCACAATCAATTTAATCTAATTACATAATTACCACAAATAAATAATAAACAAAACCTTAGAAAATTAATGCAAACAAATCCTAAAATCCATTATATACTATAATGAAAAAAATCCCCAATAAATTCCAACTTAACATTCTTAAATTTCACCCTAAAATCATATAATCCCTATAATAAATTATTTCTTGATTTGATTGTATTAAAAAAATATGAATATGGTGAAAACAACCCACATGGGATTCCTTTAACCAAGAGAAGAATAATAACTAAGCCTTGAGATGATTTTACTACGCCTTGTTGAAATAAAAAAGCAAATCCCTAATATACCTTATTAAAAACAAAATAGGAGGGGGGATAAGGGATGAGAAAGATAATAGTAGAATATTTCCTTAGTTTCATGAATCCAAATCTCATAGAACTAACTTGGATCAAGGACTGGGAAAGAGGGTAAGATGATAGCCAAATAGGGAGTAAGGGATTAGAAATTATTGGAGATTTACATTGATCTTCCAAGTATATGAGGCATCTAGAGGAGTTTTAGGTGTTATTTGATAGAGAAGAGTAGGGTTATGAGTTTCTATAGCTTATTTTTCTAGACTGCGAAAAATTTGGTTATAGTGTGAAGATATGATTTTCAACATATATATTATGTTGTGAGATTTCGGTGTCATTTTTTCTAGTTGTGGGAAACTGATTATGATGTAATACATTTATTTGTTGTGTAAAGAGTTTTAGGTTAATCTTATGTAAGAGTTATCATAATATGGCCCATTAGATTACAATATAAGAGTCTTGGATGAAGATTTCATGGTTCTAGAATATTTTGTATTGTTACACTTTAAATAAGGTTGTTGTACCATGGTATGTGTTTGGGGTTGATTGGTTTGATGAGGAAGGATGAGCTTTGTGATGTGATTCTCGAGTATTCAAGTGTTTTAGAATGAATCCTTCTATTACATCATGACTATTTTTTCCTTCATAGAATTTGGATGGCTAACTCCCCAAGATTTTGGGAGGTTCTATAAGGATTGAAACGAGTCTAATAATGATTATTAGGTTGTGTGGAAGTGATTTATATCCCATGAATAATATCACTATTCAATAATAAGTGAAACCATGAAAAAAAAAATAAATGTAGATCTACAGTAAAGTATGCATACCTCACACTGAATATGCCTCTAATATGTATTAATATTCATCTAATTTGATTGATAAATATGAATAAAATGGAGGATGAAATCCTACCACCTATAAAGGTATCCACAGGTTGTGCCTAAATAAATCATTTCATGACCAGTGACCACCAACCACCATGACGTGATCACATATATCAAGGAAAAAGAGGAAAGTGATGAGAGAAACATTTTTATGAGAGTCTTATCTAGGAGTAAAGAACACACACACACACACACCACTACCATCACATGGTATTGAATTTATATAGCTTCCAAGGACACTCCTTGATGATGCACTTATTAACTCATGCATTATAACACATGAGTTAATGGATCATACAATTCATGTATCACATGCATGAATGAAACTTCCCCTCATGTTACATATCATATAACAGTATATTTAAATGATAAACAATGTGGGATAGATTCAACTAAATTTAAATTCAATGTTCAACTACCACAAATAAAATTCCATGATACAATCAAGAAACATAGCCACAAGATATGCACTTGAAGGAATATTATACAATGTTAACACCCATGTATTCTCAAGTCACTTCTTTAGATCATTCTAGGTCCAATGTTTTCTCTTATATCATACTAAAAATGATTTAGGGAATATCTCTTTCAATATTCCACTTACACTAAATCCTAAAATACTTTGTTGAATTTCACCTTATATTCTATCATATATAATAACTTATGAAACCATATCCAAAAATAATTTTGGGAATCTTAAAAAACACTTTTTTAAAGTTATCATTAAATTCACTATGTATCACATTATATGAAATACCTTTTGAACTCCCATACAAACTCTTTTGGATTCACTCTAAAACATTTTTAAGCATCTTTATGAGTCAAACACAATCACTATCTAGTCTACCAAAAAGTGTAACCCAAGTGGCCTTTTTTAGTGTTGATAAAAAATATTAATGACCATATCCGTAAATTTAATAAAATAAAGTCCTTTAAAAATAATCAATTCTATTCAAGATGTAAAAGGATATGGAATAATCTCCACCAAACACAAGTATTCCTATATCTATGTCCACCGGTTTTCATCACATACAAGAGTACACTCTCATAGGTTCCCTTTGTCTAAGTCATAGAGTAACCATGGAACATGAAGTATGTCAATCCCATATAGATAACTCATATATTATTGATTTTATGAGTATATAATGACCTAGCCAATGAATACATCACATGTAATTCATCTTTATAAATGAGAAAATAACATTTCCCTCACACAAATAAATAATCACATCACATGTAATATCTAGGTGTGGCTTCACAATTTAAATTCTATATAAATTTTGGGCCCATATATCCTACTAATAATGTGATAGTAAAAATCCCATCTTGATTGAGCTTCAACTGATGACATGATCAACAACATACCCACCCACCCACTAATAAGCTAAGTAGATTTTGAATTTCATAATAAATTTATCAAAGTATGAAGGTTCTCATGCTAGTTATATCACAAAAATTATGTATTAAGGACCAAATATTATCCATGAACCCCTATTATACCAAATACATAGTTTATGAAACTCTATGCAGTGTACTTCATGGGTCATCCAGTGCACACAAATAATCTTATCCTTTTTTGTGCTTTATGAGCATATTTTATATATTTATATGAGAATCCTAATCATGCTAACCTTAACATTTATTCATAACCTATAATACTCCATGATGAACATCAGTTTCATATAACTCAAAGTTATGCATTGTTAAGTCAATTATCATTACACTTCACAAAATGTACATCTATATATAAATTTATGCAACCAATGTGAAATAATGATAAAGTGGAGATTTACCATAATATAATACATTTTATATCCTTAAAATATTTTAATAATACATAAAAAACCTAACATAAGTTCCTATATATCATATCATATATGATATAATTTTAAATTAACCTTGTGTATTCTACACTTTCATATGTTTTGTTAACTCGTTACATCACTATGTAATTCTTTCCACATCCATATGTGATCATTTGTTAAAACCCTAAAACTAAAATATTTAGTGAGAAAAATATATGAAGAAATAATGTTTAAATAATGGTGATATTTAGGAATCATATTCCGAATGTTCAACTCCTTGAATATATTTAAACTCCTTAACTCCGCAATAATAAATGTTACAATGTCAACTTCTGTTGTCTACTTTGAACTCTTATATTTAACATCATCATCATTGGAACACTTTCTATTGAACATTTTCCTTGAAATATTTTTCAAATAATGTAACTATTTACATTATTAATTCACCACAAAATCTTAAAATCCTTTAGGATATAGTGATATACACTTTGTTAGGGTAACTAAATATAAACATTATATTTTCCTCACCATTAATAACCTAAACTCTTTATAATATTTATTAAAATCACTTAAACCTGTAAACTAGTATCATTTGTTAATATTAAACTTTTCTAAGTTCAAACATACTCCCACTAGATTCTTAGACAATATATTATAATTATAATATCATGTGAATGTGCACAAACTAATTTGTTTGGGTAATAATTCTTATTTACTCTTAGTAAGAATATTAAAAAATAGATTTTTGTTTCCATATCATATATGGTATTTTATGTGTTTTGAGTATTTATTGAAAAGAATATTATTCTATAAAATGTACCATTGATGGGTTGTGGGACACCATTCTATCACATTTCAAAAAAATATATATGGATAAACACTTTATTCTAGATAAAACATTTTTATCCTTGTCTTTTTTTCAAAAAATGTTATATAATCAAATGAATCATAAACCAAGTGTATATAATTAATCATCTAATTTTTTTCATAACAACTCTTTGATGACGAATAACTTCTCATATCATATAATATAAATAAGATAAATATAAACATCCTTTTATTAGATTAATTTGATCTTGATAAAACCATTTTCATTCATATATTCATTATCGAAACGCTTTGTTTCATCACTTGAATGAAAACTATAAACTCTATCATTTCTTACCTTGATTATAAAATCCTTTATATTTATAACATTTGTAAAATATACATGGTATCAAATTCTGTTAAAAATTTAAGAATCAATTTCTATAACACTGATACCTAACATAGAAATTCCATGGAGTTTTTACAAACTCCTACATGTATATATAACAATTACATATTATGGAATTATCACTCCTCGTTTCTGATTTTACCTTTAGGTTTCAAATACCTTAACTCACTACTTTAGGAAACTTCATTGGACTCATCAACTAATGTTCCTTCTTCGGATTTGAACCTTTACCCGCTGGTATTTTCTATAAAACACCCAAACCAAGACATAATATGCTCAGTTTATATATTCTCAACACTTTTATAATATCAGGTAAACTTTTCGTTAACTCATTAATATTATCAGATAATTTCCATCAATGAAAATAATATTAATTCCATAAAAAGATTAAGCCATAAGGAAACCTATAGTCTCATCAAGTCATTAGCATACTCAATAATATTGATCATTATTAACATAAAAAATGTTTTTGAGTATATGATAATATAATTACATAGGTCATATAGTATATAATATATCTGAAACCTTCATTAAATAATTTTATAATTTTCACAAGAATCTAGATTCACATACTAAACAAATTCAACATTTCATTACTCAGGAGGGGTTTACCTAACATAAAAATTTTTTCTCCTTCACTTACTTTTTTTCTTAAGTTACTATTATTTTGAGTTTCTTACATTAAAATTATCCTTTAAAGGATTGATATCAAATTCATGTTAAAAAATGACTTTATTATCTATTACATAAGCTTTTATGAAATGATATTATGTTTTATTACAATTTCACAAGTACTTTTATTAAATATACTCCCACTAAAATGACGACACATTTTTAAATTCATCATCTCTATTAGTAGGAAAAGATTCATATTTTACTAAAAAAATGAACTTGCTATGGAATGAAACTCACCACTTAGTTAATTAGATAAAGATTCATCCCAAAAATATCATATATGACTCTTGGATAGTTTATTGGTCCATCATATGGATAAACCCAACTCTACTCCTATGACATCTAAACCCTTAGGGTTTCCCATCTAAGTGTAACCCAAAAAAATTCCAAGAATTGTCTAACACCAGATAATATAGTGGAACCCCTATATAGAATGAAACTACCCAAGGACGATCCGATTTCACCCATTATATTCTTAACTTACATAAAATAATCCAAGGTCACTATGCCATGGCATGGAAATATCGTATTGGGTGATCAAGCTCTTGAAAAGTGCCTCTTTGGAATGAATCTAACACTTTGTAATTTTGAATTGGATTTAATCTGAAAATATTTCAACCCCAGTAACCCAGATTTGGTGGATACTTTATTAAATTGGTATTAGGTACAAGAAATTACATCCCAAAGGACCAACTAGTTTAGTATCTTTGAAAAAATAGATACAAGAATAAGTTTTACATTACAACATGAAATAGAAAAAACATAGAATCTCCATTGGAAACATCCCTATTTTTCTATATTAGCCCTAAATACTAGTCATAATATATATCTTGGAATCCTGAAAAAAAATAAAACATAAGAAAGGGATGAGCTTAGATGACCAGTAAGGGTAAGTATACAAAAAAAGCTATCCTAAACAAACATAAACAATTAGGAAAAGTTAATAACTAACAACACATTCCATTAAAACACAATATTAAGCATAATATAGAAGGAATAAAAGATGGTCAAATAAAAAAATATAAATAATCACATGAGAAAGATACTTAAACATAGATATTATACCAGTCAAATAATCACATGGATTATCAATAACTAAACTCATAAAGAGGGAATTCATAATGCGGGACATGATAAACATACCGTCAAGGCTTCATCCAAGACATAATACATAATCTGGTATGACATTAGAAAAAACTAAAACTAGTTTGTCTCATGAGATATATCGATGCGTTGAGGGGATATAACGGGCTCACCCGACACATACCAAGTCTAATGCATTATTCTTATGAAAGGGGTAAAACATAATCAACATAAAAATTAGTATTAAAACTAGTATATAAAATGAGAATACTTTAACCATAAACTATGAATGATATTAAAATTGAATATCCATAGTAAAAGTGAATCATAAACCATTCAATGAAATATGGTAAATGATATCATAAGATATCAAACTCAATTAATCATAATATTCAATAAAGGATGTTGATATATATGAAAATACTATAATAAAATCATTGATTTTTTTGACATAATACCCTTTTTATTTTGAAATAATTTATTTAAAAAGCCACTAAATTATAAATGAAAACATTTTTTTTGAAAATATCCTTGTAAACTTATAAAGGATGTTTCAAAACATTAAAGCGTTATGATGGTGTAAAAATAAACTCATACTGTATAAGTTAAAAAAACATTCCATCCATATTTTATCAAAAAGTCATAAAGTAACTTGTCTATAAAATGAAAAAAAATATCCACTTAAAATCATTTTAAAAATTCAAACATGGGTAAAAATACTTTAAAAATTCATAGGTTAATAGTAAAAATATTTTTGAATTTTTTTTAGAAAACATGTACATGGAAGAAAAATATTCCTTAGTGGAGACTTAAACTTAAACAATCTTGAATAATAATGAGACTATAAAATAACCCTGACCTTAGGTATGATTTTCTTTATATGTATTTGAACCTCATGTATAATGGTTTAAATAATGTTATTAATTTATACCATAAAAATATTCATATTTATGATATCATATATGATCCTCTTATATTATCTTATCACCCATTTGTTAATAATATTTTGTTTTTACCCTTGTTTCAGGTGTTAACTACTTCATTTTACTATGCACATTTCATCATGTAATTTCTGATTTTTGTACATAGAATATAGTTACATAATCTTCATAATGATATTAAGGTCATAGATATAATATTTATTCATTATATAAATTTTTATAATCATTCTTTAATGGTGAACATGGAAAATGAATCGTATCACATTGTGGAGATGGTAGGCCGTACGTATGAATGAGTGGTGATATAATTCCCTTAATGTTGAAAGTGAAATGAATTTTATGGTATATTAATTATAAAAAATAAATATCATATCATAATATATATATATATCTATTATTTACATTATTATACCAATCCAAGTAAAGTGGTGATGAAAAAAAATTTACACCATGATGTAGATATGATAAGCAGTATGTACGTACACGTGGTGCTTTAATTTTTCTTAGGATGGACAAGTCATTAAATATGGTTATTCCGTAATCGTAATAAAATATAAAAATATATATGATACTTGAATTATTACTTTATCATGTAAACAACTCATGAAGAGGAATTAGAAGAAGAAATGAACTTGGATGAGTTGCTAAAAACAATTACCTCTTCTTTGGCGGACTCCCTTTAGATCTCTTCTCAAGGGAGCCAAGGTTGGTATTTTTGGAAGAACAAGTACTCCAAAATTTGTATAAGGATATTGGGAGGATAAATTTCCATGTTTTGGTCAATCTAGAAGGCTCAAAGTGGTGTAAAGAAGTGAGGTAAGAGGTTTCCTTTTATAACTGAGTTGAGGGGCACTTTCGAAAAATCTAAAAATATTAATTTAATATATATTAATTTATAATTCCAAATAGATCTAAAGTGAGTTATTTAGAATATAATATGATTACGGGTCTAAATCCTCTCAAAAAATAATTTTTATAAAAGTTTAAGTCTCATTATTACCCTTATCTTTTGGTCTTAACCCTTATTTAAACCGTTTAGCTCTTACCGTGAGAACATGTGTTTTTACTCTTTGAAGGTTAATATAGTTATTATAAAATTCCAAAAAAACATTAAATGAGTCATGGTTGAAATTTTAAACTTTATAAAAATCCATTTTATGAATTTTATATTTTTATGAATTTTTTATCATTTAATAAATTATTATTTATTTTAATATAACATTAATGACAATTTTGATACTATTCATTACTTTGAATTTTTATAAAATCAATAAAACAAGATATCTTATAAAATAAATTCTAAAATATCACTAAAATGTCAAAGTTATCTATAAAATTCGTGGATGAAATTAATTATATCAAATTATATTTATTTTAATATTTTTAATATCATTTGTTTTATATTTTAATTAATTAAATAATTACTGCATCATCATTGTATAAGAATTTAAGTTAATTATTTATTTCTTAAAAATTAAAAATAAATTATCATGATTAATATATATCTTTTATATTTTAAATGACTATTTATAGTCTAATTTATCATTTTTATAACCCTATATTTAATGTGATATAATTATTAGAAATATGAGTATGACATCTTTTACTTTTCCTTAAATAAAATATAATAAATGTCATACTCTCATCCAAGTGGCTTCCAAAGGTTATAATCTCAGATGAAATATTATTTTGGTCAAAAAAATAATATAGTGATGTTTGAATAAGTGTTAGGGTAATTTTATAATATTTATAATATTATTTTTACCCTTAATTAATCGATTTACCTTTAACCATGTTAATAAAAAATTACTAAAGTTCCTATTCATAATGTCCCAAAATAAAAGAAAGCTATTGAAATAATTGGTAACTACCTATTCCAAATATTGAATCCATTTTTGAACGTTCAAAAACATATAAGTTTTAGTAATTAATTAAAAAAAATCCCATTGATGGAATGAGAAAACAAGTTTTTAAAGTGAAAACGTTCAAAATATTGAAATTTTTTTATATACAAATTCAATGTGAAATTGATTCCAATGACCTAAATTGGATTAAATGATATTAAATTGATCTAATTATACTTTAAAATAAATAAAAAATATAATTTAACACTATAAATTATTTAGATGAAAATCTATTTTCAATTAAAATGCAATATTTTATCACTATTTATAAAAACATCAAACTTATCCAAAAAAATTCAAAAATTCAACCAAATTAAAATTTTATATTATTATTTCAAATAAGGAATTTATTTTTTTAAATAGAATTTATAAAATTTTCAAAAACTATATTTAAAATTAGTGCGCCATCAAAAGGTGCTAAAACTATCTTTTAAAAAATATAGCCTTTTAATGAGTAAAATTGGATTCTTTCTTATCTTATGCATATAAAATATTTTTTATGAATGTAAAAAAAATTAAATATATAAATTTCATAATGTGGTTAATACTATTCATTCCCACTATATTAATAGCTAGGTTATAATAGTCACTTATTAATAGATCACAGTGCGTTCGAACTCGGTGTTGCGTACAACACAAGCTATTAAGTTTATTTAAAAATAAAATGCACCATAAAGTATTTGGGTGTTACATTATTCCCTCCTTCAAAAAATTTCATCCTCCAAATTTCAAGAATATAACCTCATAAAAATATTTGGGTAGTTCTTTATCATAATTTTCTCAGGTTCCCACATCACCTCTTCCATTTTATGATTTTCCATAGTACCTTTACCTACTGAGCCGTCTGATTCCTCAATACTTGTTCTCTAGTGTCAAGTATCTAGATAGGATATTCATAGTAAGATAGATCAGGTTCCAGTTATATTTCTTCATTAGTGAGTACATGTGTTAATATTGGCATGTATTTCCTGAACAATGATATGTGGAACACATCATGAACTTTGAAGAGACTTGGAAACATTTCTAATTGGTAAGCTACAAATCCAATTATTTCTAGACTTTCGAATGGTCCGATGTACCTGGGGCTCAATTTACCTTTCTTACCAAACCTTATGACACCCTTCTATGAAGATACTTTTAGAAATACATGATTTACCACTTGAAATTGAAAATCCTTTCCTTGGTTATCATCATAAATATTTTACCTAATTTGAGATACTTTAATATGATCCTAAATAGTATTTACCTTTATTTTTGTATCTTCAATAAGTTTTAGGCCTATAAGTTACATTTTACCAACTTCATCCCAACAAGTTTGAGTATGACCTCTCTTTCCATATAATGCTTCATAAAATGACTTTTTTATTCTTGAATGGAAACTATTATTATAGGAAAATTCTACCAAAGGTAAATATTGATCCCACATACCTTGAAAGTCAAGTGAGAAAGACCTCACATGTATTATAAAATTTTAATATACCTTTATGATTTTCTATCAATTTGAGTATGGTGGGTGGTGCTCAAATAAATCTTAGTATCTAGAGACTTCTGAAGACTTTTCTATAATTTTTATTTAAAACAGAGATCTCAATCAGAAACAATTGATAGAGGTTCACCATGAAGTATTACAAATTAATTAATATAGAGGCTTTCTAAGCATTCAATATGTAAATATTCTCTTATAGTAAGAAAATGTGATGACTTGGTAAGGTGATCAACAATAATCTATATCACATCATTTATTCTAGGAGTCCTTGGTAGTCCCAGGACAAAGTCCATCATAATTTCATCCCAGTTACACAAAGGTATATGAAGAGGATTCATGATTAATCTAGGATTTTGTCACTCATCTTTCACTTGTTGACCTACTAGACATCTTGAAAAGTAGTCAGAAATTTCCTACTTCATATTATCCCACAAAAAATTTTCCTTAAAATCTATATACATATTAGTGATACTAGGCTGTATAGATAAACTCGAGTTATGAGCATCGTCCAATAATTCACTTTTTAGCTTAAGTATAGAGGGAACACAAAGCCTATTTTCAAATTTCAAAATTCCATATTAACATACAAAGTCTACCAATTTCCCATTATTCACAGCTTTAATTTTCTTTTGAAAATTCTTATTATAAGACTGAGAACTTTTTATCCTTTCCAATAAAGATGGTTTAGAAACCATTTGAAAAAGTAGTGATGTTTCACCTTCCTTGATAATTACCATATCCATATTTACTATATCCATGAACACAAGATCTCTTTTAATTATCATTTTGTTCATAACTCCATGATCCTTCCTGATCAATGCATCTTACACCATATTTTCATTCCCTAGGTGGTAGTATATTGAACAATAATAATCCTTGAGTAGCTAGATCCATATCATTTTACTCATATTGAGTTATTTATATGAGAAAACATATTTCAAGCTCTCGTGATCTATATATATCTCACATATTTTACCATTGAGGTAGTGTCTCCATATCATTAGAGCAAAGATTACAACCGCTAACTCAAGATCATGAATTGGATAATTCTGTTCATGATTTTTTAACTGCATGGATTCATATGTAATAACTTTATCATTCTACATAAGGAAAAAAAATTCCTTTACTTGATGCATCACTATAAATCACAAATCCACCATTTCCCGATATTAATGTCAATATCACAACATTAACCAATATTCTATTAAATTCTTCAAAACATTCTTCACATTATTTTTTCTAAATGAAACTTAACCCCTTTACGTATGAGATTGGTTAACGTGTTATCCAATCAGAAAAAATTATGAACAAAACACCAATAATAAACTTCTAAACCAATGAAACTGTGTAACTTATCTACACATGTTTGTACAATCCATTCTTGGATTTCCTTTTTCTTTACAGGATCAACATTCTTTGAGACAATATGGTCAAGAAAAGAAATTTCCTAAATCTAGAATTCACACTTGTTTAATTTTCCATATAACTCTTTTCTTATGAGAGTCTCAGGAATGATCAGTAAGTGATTATCATGGTATTAATATATTTTATAATACACTAGAATATCATCAATGAAAACCAAAAAAAAATCATCAAGACATTCCTTGAATTTTTTTTTTCATTAGACCCATAAAAACCGAGGCAACATTAGTTAATCCAAATGACATTATTGTAAACTAATAATGTCTATACCTTGTCTAAATAGCTATCTTTGGAATGTATTCCTTATTTAATCACAATTAATGATATCCATAATGAAGTTCAATATTTGAAAAAAATTAAGCTCCATGAAGTTAATCAAATAAATAATCAATGTGAGGAAGAGGATATTTTTTCTTTATTATCATAAAATTGATTTCCCTATAATCAATACATAGACTCATGGATTTATCTTTCTTATTAACAAATAGAATAGGGGCTCCTCCTGGAGAAACACTCTGGTGAATAATTCCCTCCTTACCCAACTCTTCAAGTTGTTTTTTAAGCTCCACTAATTACACTATGGCTATTCTATAGGGATTATTTGATATTAATCTTGAATATGGGATTAAATCAATAGAAAAATCAACTTCATACTCTGGGGGTGTCTAGGTAACTCCTCAATAAATACATCAATGTATTCCTTTACAATAGGTACATATTCAATTTTAAGATTACCTTCTTCGTCCCTAGATGCTGTTTTCTCTTCCTCCCTAAGAATTTCATTTAGTAGAGATATTGGTGGTGGATCTAGATAAGAATAAGATGATGGTTTTTCTTTTCTAAAGATAAGGAATTTTATATTAACCTAACAAATCATTATTTCCTTCTTCTTGAAATAAATTATCACCACATATTTTAAAATCCAGTCCATACCAAAGATTATATCAAAGTCAACCATAGGTATGATGATAAGGTTAGAAAGTAAATCATGTTTTTGTGTTATAAAGGGGGATACCCAATATATATTTATTTAAATGAAACTTCCATTTGGATTTTTGACTGGAAACTCCTATATTAAATCAAAAGGTAAATGTATAATTTTCTTAGAAAATTAGGAAGATATAAAAGAATGTGATGATCCAGATTCAAATAAAGCATTAGTTAAATTTGAGGAGATGATTAAATTACCTGCCACCATATCATTAGGAACTTCAAACTCAGATTTTGTGATCGTATAAGATTGGACTTTCTCCCTTGGACTTTTATGGTGCAATTTTCCTTGAAGATTATGAAATTCATGTGTATAGTGTCCCAAATCCTTAAAATTTTAGCACTACACATTACTAGATTCATTATTTCCATTGAAATCATATGTCTTGTGGTCTTTTTATCCACACTTGTAACAAGATCTTGTTCCCAATAGGCTTGTTCCATGATGTTTCTTTCCACATTTATTACATGATTGAAATTCAACTATTCCCTTCTTCCCCTTTTCATTATTTCATTTTCCAGAGTGTTTAGTATCCCTCTTCATCTCTTGGTTTCCCTAAAAGTCAAAAGACTTGAGAATTATTTCTCTGTCTTGATAGCACACAAGGCTATATCTTTATATGATGAGAAATTTTGGGAGACCAGTGCCCTATAGAGGAATGATTTCAACCCATAAAATAATTGATAAATCTTGATCTTTGGATTATTTATGTAATCTATAGAATTCATTGTTAACCTTGTAATGTTGGATTCATATTTAGCAACATTATCATCCCACTTCTACCTCTAATTCAAGAATTCTCTCTCTATATCTACTTTCTATTCACGAGGGAAAAATTTTTATAATAAAATTTCCTTAAAATCCTTCCATCCCCTGTTTTATATTTCTTCCTTCTCCTTCATGTTTTGAATCACTGAACACCATTTATCCAAATCTCATGAGAGATGATAAAATACCATGAAAACCTTCTCCCTTTTGTTAGTTCCCAAAGAAAGTAATATATTCTCTAATAAAATTATCCATTTCTCAGACACAAATGGATTTTTAGTCCCATTGAATGTTAAATTTTTTTATCTCATGCTGTGTTCTAACATTGTTCCTCCGCACTATGGATCAAGATTCTTCATACAGGTATGGTTATTTCTCATAACTAGAGTCAGTTATCCCAGTATAATTATAATTTTTTCATCACTAGTTGTAACACTAGCTCTAACATCATTATCTTGCATAGGAGGTAAATCCAAACATGGATTATATATATTTATATGATCTCCATTCCTTCCAATAGGTTCCATTTCTAAAAAATGGAATACACTTGATTTGGTTTTGAATCATAATGAATAATTTTTAACTAATAAAATACTTAACATAAACTGAAAATTTATGTATAAATAATATCAAAATCATAATCTTGGTTACTTTGGGTATATTATCAAAGTCCATTATAGGGCTAGGTTTCCCTAATATATATTTTCTAAATATACTTTCCAAAGTTTCTACTAAAATTCCTCTGATACCAACTGTAAATCCCCCAACCCCAATAGTCCATAGTTGATGGTTACTTTATTAAATTGGTACTAGTTATAAGAAACCACATCCCAAAGGATTGAATAATTTATTAGATTAAAAAAAAAGATACAAACATAATTTTTACATTATAACATGAAATGAAAAACAATATTGAAACTCTATTGTAAACATACCTATTCTCATTAATTACCCCTACATATCAGTCATAATATATATCTTGGAATATTAAGAAAAAATAAAACATAAGAATGAGGTGAGATCAGACGATCAGTAAGGATAATCATATAACAGAAGCTATCATAAGTAAACATAAACAATAATGGAAGGTGAATAACTAACAACACATGCCATTAAAACATAATATCGAGCATAATATAGAAAGAATAAAAGCTGATAAAATAAAACCATATAAATAATCACATGAGAAAAATAATTAACCATAGATATTATACTTGAAGAATGATAATATGTTTTATCAACAACTAAACTTATAAAGTTGGGATGCATAATGTGAGACATCATAAACATACCGTCAAGGCTTTAGCCAAGACACCATATATAATCAGGTAAGACATTAGCCAACAACCAAAATAGTTTGTCTCATGATACCTACAGATGCATCAAGGGGATATAGAGGCCCCTGCCCAACACTTATTATGTCTAATTAATTACTCTTATGAAAGGGGTAAAACATAATCAACATAAACATTCACATTAAAACTATCATATGAAATGTGAATACTTTAACCATGAACTATAAATGATATCAAAATATCACATCCATAGTCAAACTGAATCCTAAACTATTCAATGAAATATGGTAATTTATATCATAAGAGACCAATCTAAATTATTCATAATATTCAATATATTATGTTGAAATAGATGAAAATAATCTAATAAAATCATTGTTTTTGAGAAAAATACGCCTTTTATTTTAAAATAATTTATTTAAAAATATATGAAATTATAAATGAAAAAAATTTATTTGAAAAGAATCTTTTAAACTTGTAAAGGAATATTCAAAACATTAAGGCATATTTATATTGAAAAAATCCCCTCATGTAGTATAAGTTAAAAAAATATTCCTTCTGTATTTTATAGAAAAAGTCCTAAAGTACCTCATTTGAAAAATGGAAAAAACATTCCCTTAAAACCATTTTAAAAATTAAAACATCGGTAAAAAGACATCAAACATTAATAGGTTAATAATAAAAATATTTTTTAAAACTTTTTAGAAAAAATGGACATGGAAGAATAATATTCCCTAATAGAGACTTAAACTTAAACAATCTCAAATAATAATGAGATTGTGAAATAACCCTTAGCTTAGGTTTGATTTTATTTTTCCATATTTGAAACTCTTGTATAATAGTTTAAATAATGTTATTAATTTATACCAGAACTATATTCATATTTATGATATCATATATGATCCTCTTATATTATCTTATCACCCATTTGTTAATAATACTTCACTATTACCCTTGTTTCGAGTGTTAATTGCTTCATTTTCCTGTGGATGTTTTTTCATGAAAAACCTAATTATTGTATATAATATATAGTTCAATCATATATATAATTATATTAAGGACATATATATAATATTTATTCATTATATAAATTTTTATAATCATTATTTAATGGTGAACATGGAAAATGAATTGCATCGTGTCGTAGAGACGGTTAGTCGTACAAACGCACGAGCGACGATATCATTCCCTTAATGGTGAAAGGGTAAGGAATATAATGTTATATTATTTATAAAGAATCAATATAATGTCATAATTAATATATATATATATATATATTATTTACATCATTATACCCATCTAAGTAAAGTGGTGATGAAAAAGAAATTACACCACGATGTAGAGACGGTAAGCCGTACATACGCACGTGCAATGATTTCATTTTTAATTTGATGGATAAATCATGGAATATGGTTGTCCCATAATCATAATAAAATCTCATAATATATATTATAATTAATTTATTACTATATCATGTAAATAACTCATGAAGAGTAAGTAGAAGAATAAATTAACTTGTATTAGTTGGTAAAAACGATTACCTCATCTTTGGCAGAATCCCTTTATATCTCTTCTCAAGAGATATAGGGTTGGTCTTTCTAGAATATCAACAAATCCATAACATTTATAATGATTTTGGGAGTATAAATTGGAAGGTTTAGGTTGGTATATAAGTCACAATTTGGTTTGAGGAAGTGGGTGAGGAGGTGTCCTTTTATAATTGAGGTGAGTGGCATTTTTCGAAATCTCAAAATATTAAATTAATATAAATTAATTTCCAATTAAAAATTGCTCAAAACTGAGTTATTTAGAAAATAATATGTTTATGGGTCTAAATATAATCAACCAATAATTTTTATACCTGTTTAGGTATCATTATTTTCCTTATCTTTTGGTTTTAACCGTTATTTAAACTCTTTAACTCATACTGTGACAACATGTGTTTTTACTCTTTGAAGGTTAATATAATTACTATAAAATGTAAAAAGAACCATAAATGAGTCATGGATGAAATTTTAAAATTTATCCCAATAATTTATCCTGATTTTATATTTTTATGAAAGTTATATCATTTAATAAAATATTATTTATTCTAATATAACATTAATGATAATTTTGATACTATTCATTACTTTTAATTTTAAACAAATCAATAAAAAATATATCTTCCAACCAATACTTCTAACATATTAATAACAAGTAAAAGTTATCTAGAAAATTCATTTATGGCATTAATTATCTCAAATTATATTTATTTTAATATTTTTAATACCATTGATTTGATATTTCCATTAATCAAAAAATTACGGCATCATCATTGTATAAGGCTTTAAGGTAATTATTATTTCTTAAAAATTAAAAAAAAATTATCATGATGATAATATATCTTTTATATTTTACATGAATATTTATAATCTATTTTATCTTCTGTATAACCCTATATTTAAAATGATATATTTATTAAAAATATGATTATAACATTTTTGAGTTTTCTTTAAATAAAATATAATAAATGTCATACTCTCATAAAAGTGGCTTCATAAGGTTATAATATCTACCCAAGGATGATTTTTTTTTCTATTCTCACTAATCCAATAAAATTTGGACAAGTGTTAGGGTAATTTTATAATATTTATAATATTATTTTTACCCTTAATTACTCAATTTACCATCAATCATGTTAATAAAAAATTATTAAAGTTACTATTCATAATGTACAAAAATAAAATAAACCTATTTACATAATTTTTAAACACTTATTTAAAACAGTTAATCTATTTTTCAAATTTTCAAATAAAGAAGTTGAAGTAATTAATTTAAAATTAATCTCATTGAAGGAATGAAAAAACGAGTTTCTAAAGTGAAAATGTTCAGAAAATTGAAATGTTTTTATATCGAAATTTATAATGGAATTGATTAAAATGAAATAAATTGGATTAAATGATAAAAATTTATCTAATTATACTTTAAAATAAATAAAAAATATAATTTAACACTATAAATTATTTAGATGAAAGAGCTGTTTTCAATTAAAATGCAATATTTTATCACTATTAATCAAAACATGAAACTTATCATAAAAATAACAAAAATTAAAACAAAGTTAATTTTGATATTAATTTTTCAAATAATAAGTTTATTTTGTCAAATATAATTTATAAAAGTGTAACAAACTAGATTTAAAAGAAGTTTTCCATTAAAAGGTGGTAAAACTGTTTTTAAAAAAATATAGCCTTTTAATGCATAAAATTGGATCCATTATTATCTTATGCCTATAAAATATTTTTTATTAATGTCAAAAAATTAAATATATAATTTTAATAATTTTGTTAATACTATTCATTCATGCTATTTTAACGGATGGGTTATAATAGTCACTTATTATTAAATCGTGGTGCGTTCAAACTCAATGTTGCATGAAATGAAAGATATTGAATTTATTTGAAAATAAATCGTACCATAAAATATTGGGGTGTTACATATTATCACCATATTATCTCATGTTATTCCCTTTATATATGAAATATTATAAAGATTTTAGTTTGATATTCCTATTCTTCCCCCAAATCAATATGTTCAAACCATATTGATGTGTAATTATTTACACGACCCACAAGTTTGTGTTACTTACCCAAAATATTTTGTTAAGTATATTTATACACATATAAATTCATTATATGCATAAGGTTTATTAAAATTTCATGTAAAGTCATAGATTTATATAATATTGAAAATATCCACATGATTAATCCTGGAGCCACAGGTAGTTAACCCACACCTTTTTGGAACAAATCATAATCCTATATGCTAGTAAGAAGTCCAAAAAAATTACTTATACAAGGATATAATTTCCTTAAGAGAGAATTATATTCATAATATATATGATACCTATATTAATAAACTATATTCAAAAAGTAAATTCAATCTATTAACTCTAATTACAACCTGATGTCAAGGTAGTTAGAAACTAAATTCTTTTATCATACCTAACATGATGCATGTATAATAACCTCTTATAAGTGGTTTAAAATTTAAACTAATGTATACACTATTCATAATATTAACTATTTACAACTATGAATGAAGTGGGGAATAACCTTTTAAATAAATTAATAATTCATATATTTAAACATGAGATAAATATTTATGAATGATTCATAAATTAAGGTTAAATATAAAAATTTTATAATTTTATAAACATTATAAACATTTTATAACCTATAATATAAACACTTTTATGATCAATTCATAATATTAATGTTTCATATTATTCATTATATGGAATTCCTCTTTAAATACTTGATATTTTATGATTTAAAAATCATTATATAAATAAATTTCTATTATGTAAAACTTTTTCATAATCTAAATATCGTATACTTAGCATTACCTAAGCCATGATCAAATAAATAATCAAAACTATTTTGATTTGGTTTAAATAATATCCAAAGAAGGCCCCTTTAATTTGACCACTTTAAATCAAATATAATAAAAAATTCATAATTTAAAAATATTTTTTTTATATTTTGGCCTTATTTCATAATTTATAAACCCTTTATAAATTACCCCTTATGATTTATAAATAAAAAATTTATTTATACATCATAAGGAATACCATATAATATTTGAAAATATATTCTTATTATTAAGTCTTTAATATTAATAAAATATTTATAATAAATTATTAAAAACATTTAATCAATAAACCATAAAACTTTTATGTTTAATAAAATTTAAATAACCTTTATAAGTTTATAAATATTCTAAGATATATTTTACAATTATTTATAAACAATTTATAAAAAACTAACTTCAATTCATAATTGAAAATATATTGAAAATCTCATTTTCATGTGACCACAACTTACTCCATGGTGTGGAGATCATCATGGTCCTTTCAAAATAGCACCCACCATGACATAGGCAACATCAACCTCTAAATATTGTTGTCCAAACATAATGGGTGTGAACTTTAATTAGACCATGGGTAGCACCATGATATGGATCATTTCAAGATACATGTCACTTTGGTGAATGTATTAACTAGACTGTCAAGGGGAAAATGCTGAACCTTTTAGGATGGTTAATGTCATGGTGATTGTAGTATTTCCATTGAAGAACCACCATGCCTTACACCATTTCATGGTAGAATAAGTCAACCCATTTTACACAAGTTAACACATAATGATGTTTTGAAATGGAATGGATGGTTCTATTCTGTGGTGAAAATTTTGTGTCCATTTTAGGTCCATGAGAGACCCTTTATGATGTGGTTTTAACTTTTATTTGGCGTGGTGGTGGATGAAATACAGTGTTATTTTTTTAATATGTTATCGATTTCATTCATGATTTAAAAAATCTAAAAACATGGGTGGATTTGATAAGAATTATGGGGTTTTAAATAGTCAAATAATGATTATTAAGATGTGTATAAGTGGTTTAAATACCATTCTGAATATCTCCATACAAGAATAAGTGAAATCATGAAAAAACCATAAATGTATAATTATTTTAAAACATACATACCTTGCACTAAAGATGCATCTAATACATATTGATCTTCATTTTATGTGGTTCATAAAGATTAATAAAGTGGGAAATGAAATCCTGCTAGCTCTGGAGGTATCCATATGTTGTTCTTGAATCAATCATCACATGATCATGAACCTCTAACCACGAGAATGTGCTATCACCTCTTAAGTAAAATGAATAAGGGATGAGAGAAATGTGGTTTTTGAGAGTCTTTTCCATTAATTAAGAACACACATGCACCAATTCTATCACATAGTATTAAATTTATATAACTTATGAGGATGATCCTTAGTGATTCGTACATTAACTCATACATTACAATACATGATTTAATGGCTCATACTATTCATGTATTAAATACATGAATCTGGATTCCCCTCCCACTACATATCATGTAATACTATCGTTAAATAATATCCACTATGAGAGAGGTTCACTTCATTGTTAGCTAAATGTTTTGCCACTATGGATGAAAAGACATTATACATTGGGGTAATGTAGCCTCAAGATATTTATTTACTTGTATATCATAAAATATTGGTACCCACATATTCTCACATAACTATTTGATATGAAACTAGGTCCAATTTATGATATTGTATCACATATAGAAAATGATTTAGGGAATATATCCTTCAGGTTCATGCTATTATTTCTGGATCGAGCCACCATTATAGTGTGACACTACCCTTTGTACTGTGATCTGGTGTTTTCTAATTTTAAATATAAATTTAGGGGTCTTCTTGAATTATATTCAACTTCTATGACCTCTTTTAATATATAGGTTCCCTATAGAGTGTCTTGATATCCCTTTGGATATTCATTAATATCCTTTGATCCTTTTCTTGGTGTGGTTAAGATCTTGTGATCCATAGTGTGTTTTTCTCCCACTTACCCCTATTCCTTATTATATTCTATCTTATCGAAGGTTATGGTAGTGGGTTCCTTTGATTTTGGGCATATTTTGTCTAAAATTTTGATAAATATTTTCTATGGTTAGGTGTTGTGGTGTATTCTTTTGAGTTTAGTGGGGTTTTATCATTAATTATTCTTTATTATTTTGATGCGATCTTCAAAGCATCGATTGAGGTAAGGGATTCGAGACTCATCCTTAATTATTTATAAGTAAATGTGGAATTATAATTCTTATTATTTAATTTAGAATATGGTTAGGACTATCCTAATAAATATAATGATTCTTTTAAAGGAAATTGAAGGGAACATGTGATTTGTATGGTCCTTACATGATTTACATGCTATTTTTAGAATTATTATTTATGATGTTTTGGTTGTTTATTACTAAAAATCATGGTTTCTTACTATTTTTATGTGTCCTTTCCCTATTCATAATTTTTTAATTACATAAATATGGAAATGAATTAGAGGAATGGAAATATGGAAATAGTATTGATGAGTTTATACCTATGGTGTTAATTGAATATAGAAGAATGGTTAATGGGGAATTGTTTGATATGATCTAATGATGAAATTATAATTTTTTTGCTTCTATGATGTTTGATTCATTATTATTGTGGTTATTATGGTCTTGGTTATGGATTTTTTGGTTAGAAATGGGGTGATGGCATGGTATGACTATGATGGTGGAGGTTGGGCCGATATGTGATTGTTATTACGGTGCATTAGTTGGATGATGTGAAAAAGGGAATGATGTTACAAATTTAGTGGTTTTATTATGGTGGTTCTTGGTATGGTATGTTATTAAGGATGATGCAATGGTGTTGAGAGGATGATGTTTTTATGTCGTAGTAGCTCAAAAATATAGTTTGAGACAGATTAAAGGAAAAAATGAGGAATTAATTTAATATTGAATGGGTATATGGGTTAATGCTGTGTTAGAATAAATAATTTAAGTAATGGATAAATTATATATGGTAAAGTAAGGTGGTAACATTGAAATGGAGTATTTATATGAAGTTTAAGCGACTATAAAATAACATGACATAACTAATGTAATATATATGGTAATGGAAAATCTATAATTTGATAATGATGTGATAAAATGGGAAGTTATGTAACTTTTATGGGGTTCTTGTATGATTGGTTGTGTTTTAGGTAGTTGTGTAAGTGTTTTTTAATGTGAGTCAGTTGGTTAGACATGTTATTTACAAGTTGAGTGATGTGGTAGTGAGTTGAACCTTTAGGTTATGATAATCTGCATATATTATATTGATTATATTTTCATGTTATTTCTTACACACCACAATATGATTTGGGTAAACTTTCCAATGACCATGTATTTTTTTGGGTTTCAAGTATTTTTTCCCAACATCTAGGTTTTAGAGGGAATGAATGGATGACTAACCCCTTCCACACTCTCTTTTCTAGACTTAGTGTAGGAAATGATGACATGTGGTTATGATACATAAGCTGTGATGTCTGAAGGTAATTGTGTATATGTAATGTAATAGTGATGTAGATGAATGGTGGGGGATATGCATGGAAGTAGGAGGGAACAAAATTTATATCCTCTATGTTTATGTTACATTACTATGAAGAGGATGTGATATGTAGTTATAATATGCTGCTATGACATGTGAAAGTGTTTATGATATAATGTGTTTGTGTTATGTAATACATTGTTATTGATTTATGTCTATGATTATGGTATAGTTATATTGTTATATGAATATGGAGGGGATTGGAGAATAGAGACCTATGTCAATAGAATATGAGGGAAAATAAATTAGTGGGGAAGTGGTTTCTTTGTTTCTTATAGATATATATATATATATTCTATAATATTATGTTATTATTCTTAGATGCATTATTAGGTGAGAGATCCTTGGTGAGGATGAGTGATAATTGACCTGAGATAGGTGACGAGTTTGTTCAGTTATTTATTCACGAAGGCATTAGGCAACTTCTTCCATATTTTCACCAAATATTTTAGATAGGATCATACCAATTATTCATATATGATCACCCTTATATGTGTGTGTGTGTTTTTTACAAGTTTTTAGGAGGTATTTGGTGATCAGATTTCATTTTACTTGCTCATGGTGATAATTGGTGTTCATGGGTTGCTTCCATATAAATTTTATTTGGTATTTTTACTTTAGAGACATTAGTTTATGTATGAATTTTCAGGTATTGTAGGATTACAAGTTGTTCTATATTATGATATGGATTTGATTAGTGGTTGTTTCATTATATTACTTAAATTTATGAGAGTAATTCCTTCTATATATGTGTTTCTATACCCTCAATGCTAGTTACTAATTCATGTCTTATTAGAAGTGGGATTTAAGGGACACTCTCACCTTCACTATAATCCCAAGAATGGTTCCAATGGGTGCATGTCATGAAAGAGTGGTATTATAGATAGGATAAATCTTGGAGTTAGGCACTAGTGAGGATTATATGGGCTTGGTAGGACAATAATGTTATAGAAGTTTAGTTGTATTATAGGCACATGATACTATCTAGTACATATAAGTTTGGGACACCCTTTGATCTAATAAAGGACCCTAATCTTATTGAACATACTAGGTGAGATGATTATGATTGCAGGGTATAAACCTAGGTGTGGTATATGTATCATTCTTGTTTGTGACTATGTTTAAATTGTGGCGATCTTGGGAAATTGAAAATGAATACAATCAAAATGATATTAAATGAATACCATATTCCTATGATTATAATTTTCTTATTTTTTCATATAGAGATAGATGGTGGGAATCTACCTCATATAGTTCAGATCAGATAGGTGTAATTGGATGATCTGGTTGACCATAAGAGTGTTGACCTATTAGAGAAGGATGATTCTTGGAGGAATTCATGAGTTTCATCATTATAGATTAGAAAAGTATGAGGGGAATGTCTTCAATTTTGAGATATTAAAATGGTAAGAGGATCCTGAGATTACTTTTAGTTTGATCTATTCTAGTAAAGAAAATCAGATCCGGCTGGCCATTAGTTTATTTAGGGGTTATGATATTCAGTGGTGGATTTTGTTTCTTATAAATAGTGAGGAGTCAAAGGTCTCAAGGGATAATTTTTGAAAGTATTTGTGTATAAAGTTTCACACCTCGATACTGAAGGGAACTAGGAAAGTGGGTTTCACTTTCTTTGGCTGGGGAGCTTGATAGTACAATAGCTTAGAGTCTGGTTTAATAATCTTCTTCATTTTTATCCTTACCTTTTACCAAATGAGAAGGATAGGGTATAAAAGTTTGAGGAGGTACTATATCCCAAGGTCCCATGTAAGGTCACCCTATTTATTCTTATGACATATATTATGGTGTTGGAAAAAGAAGAATTGATAGAGAAGAAGCATGCATAGATTGGACAAACTCAAGAGGGAATTAATTATAACTTCCTCAGGAGTAAGGAAAAAAATGGAGGATCTCTTTAATCTAGGTAGTTTAGGGTTTGATCTATAGGGAGTCAATATCAACCTTCTTATTCCGATTTATATAGAGCTAGTAATTTTTGGGCTTTTACTGATAGTTCCATTTTAGTGTACTTTTCTTGAGAAGTTCATGATCATCGACAGTTACAATGCCTTACCATCATTGGTTTCCAACATGGGGTAGGCATCCAGTTTCATGTACAACCATAGTAAAAGTTTCCTCCGAGGATATATCAATAGTAGTATTAAATAAATAAGGAATATGAACAACCCTATGACATACCACACCCTTAGGGATAATGATAAGAACCACCATGGAGGTTGTCATAATCATGGATAGTAAAGAAGAAGAGTCAGGTGTGTTCAGTTTTCTGCCATGAAGTTTCTTATACTAGAAAGTCTAGAGATCATGTGAGGTACCATATATTTATATTCTACCATGGTTTATGCATTGTTTGATTTTTGATATTATAACTCCTTTATTTCACTTACTTTGGTATGATCTCTAGGAATCAAGGTAGAGAGGAATATAATTCCCTTGGTGTTATATATGTTAGTTGTAGGTTAGTTCGATTTACTTGAGGTGTGTTTGGGTTGTGAGCTAATAATAGGGGAACACTAGTCAGTGATAGATCTTTTCATTCTTCAAATATAGTGATATGATTTTATCCTTGACATGGAGAGATTGTATTTTGTGAATGTTTTTTTATTTTAGTCCAAAAATTCCTTGTTTTAATGATACTAAATCATGAATATTTTAGTAATGTTTTATGTGTTGTATGATAGAAAAATATACTTACGTTTTTTATAAAATCCTATTAAGTATGGTTTGCTACTGTGAGAAGAAATCTATGACCATAAGAATAATTTTTTGACATGATAATAATTTTGTGACCATATGAAGAATTCTATGATTGTGAGAATAATTTTATGGCCATAATAAGAATTATATGACTGTGATAATACTTATGTGACCATGAATAATGTGCTTGTGATCGTGAGAAGAAAGTGTGACCATGTGAAGAAATCATTAATTGTGTAAAGAATCCTATGAAATTGTGCCAACTAATATGAGAGAGAATTATAAACATGAGAAAGAAGTGAAATAATAAGAAGGAAGTGTGGATGAGCATTCAATAATGTGACCATGTGAAGGAGGTTGTGAGAATACGCCTTCAATACTGCACAACATGCCTTTAATAGTGCTAGAAATAGCCTTTATCAGTGTTAGAAAAGCACTGACTACATGAGGGAGGTTCAAAGCCCTGGTCTTTTATTAGTGATAAAAATGAACTGATAAAGGGGCCATTTATTGATGATAAAAATTAACTCATAAATGGGAACTTTATTAGTTTAAAAGTAGTGATAAAGAACCACTTTTTCAGTTCTTTTCTTTCGCGCCACCAAAGGAATCCTTTATCAGCACTTTTATTTAGCACCGCTAAAGGAACCCCTTATCAATGCTTTTATAAACATTGATAAAAGGTCCTTTATCAGTGATTATATAATAAATAATAATTTATATCTTTATCAGTGCTTATAAAAGCACTGATAAAGAACCATTTATCAGCATTGATAGAAGTGCTGATAAAGGTCCATTCTACAGTGTATTGTAACAACACACTGCAATGTGCGGTAAAAGCAAACCGCATCACTAAAGACACACCAGATATAAAAAAAGTACCAATATAGATTTTTAATTAGATGAAATTTACAATACAAATACAAGAAAAAAACTATATTATAAACATTGAAAACATTGGTTTATATAATTACATAAATAAAAATTATTACATACATTAAAAAACATCAGTGTTCCTTTGTCTTTTAATCCTAACCCAACTCATGCTATTTCCGAACAACCCATCCCCTTCTCAAGAAAAAGAACACACCTATATAAGAAAAAAATTCTTATGTTAGTAATAATATAAAGAAATAAATTATTAGAAAGTGTTAATTTTACTAAAATTGATGTTAATTTTAAATAAAAAGACTCACTTGGAGTCATACCAGTCACAATGTGCATCAGATTGAGGTGAGGCTGATTCCAACATGTCTTAAATGACTTTTGTACCATTTTACTAACGTATCAAAACAATCTAAATGTGTTTTCTTGGTTTTGAGTACGTTAGTTGTCTTTTTTACTAAAATGTCATTTTAAACTAGAAACACAAAATTTTGACTCATTTCGATCACATAGTGTATCAGTTTGATTTGAAATAGATTCCTACACATCCAAAATGAATTATGAATAATTTTACTAAATTATGAATAAAATCTGAGCATGTTTGATTGATTTTTAGTGAGTGATAGTTTTTGAACTAAAATGTCAATTTTAAACTAATAACAAACACTTTGAGTCATACCGGGAACATCATGTATCATATTGAGGTGTGGATTATTCCTACAAATCTAAAATGTCTTATTTAATGTTTTCATAAAGTATAAAAAACAATCCGAATGTGTTTTCTCAATTTTGAGTAGGTCAATTGTCCATTTTACTAAAATTGATGTCAATTTTAAATAAAAATACATACTTTTAGTCATACCGCTCACACTATGGGTTGAATTGAGGTGAGGATGATTCTTAGATGCCCCAAATTACTTATGGATTGTTTTTCTAAAGTATCAAAAATAATATGAATGTTTTTTCTCAATTTTGAGTATGTCAGTTGTCTGTTTTATTAAAATGCCATTTTAAACTGGAAACACACACTTTTGATTCATTCTGATCACATCGTGCATCAGTTTGACGTGAGATAAATTCCCACATGTCCCAAATTAATTATTAATAATTTTACTAAATTATTAAGAAAAGATAATCATGTTTGATCAAGTTTCAATGAGTGACACTTTTGAACTAAAATGTCAATTTGAAATTGATAACATACACTTCGAGTCATATCAGTCACATCGTGTATCAGATTGAGGTGAGACTAATTCCTACACATCAAAAATGACTTATGGATTGTTTTTGTAAAGTATAAAAATAATAGAAATGCATTTTCTCAGTTTTGAGTTGGAAAACTATCTATTTTATTAAAATTGATGACAATTTAAAAAAAAGATGCACTTGGAGTCATACTGGTCACATCATGCGTCAGATTATGGTGAGGATGATTCCTACACATTCCAAATGACTTATAGATCATTTTTATAAAGTATTAAAACAATATGAATGCGTTTTCTTGGTTTTGAGTATGTCAATTGTCTTTTTTAATAAAATGTAATTTTAAAATTATAACATGCACTTTGACTCATACCGATCACAGTTCGTATCAGTTTGATGTGATACCAATTCTTACATGGGAAAAATTACTTATTAGTCAATATAATAAATTATTAAGAAAATCAGAATGAATTTTGTTGGTTTTTAGTGAGTGAAACTTTTTGAAGTAAAATGTTTATTTTAAACTGATAATGGACACTTTGAGTCACACCAGGAACATCGTGTATCGGATTGAGGTACTTCTGATTATTACACATAAAAAATGACTTATGGATCATTTTACTAAAGAATTTAAAAATCTAAATGCGTTTATTCGGTTTTGAGTAGGTCATTTGGCCTTTTTACTAAAATTTATATCAATTTTAAATAAAAACACACACTTGGAGTCATACCAGTCACACTGTGCATCAGATAGAGGTGTGGATGATTTATACAAATCTCAAATAACTTATGGATAATTATATTAAATTATCAAAACAATATGAATATGGTCATTCTATTTTGATTAGGTCAGTTTGTTTTTTTACTAAAATTGATGTTAATTCTAAATAAAGGTTCAATTAGAGTTATACCAGTCATACCATGCATTGGATTGAGGTGAGAATAATTCCTAAAGATTCAAAATGACTTATGTATTTTTTTCTTAAAGTACCAAAAAAAATTAACGCATTTACTCAATTTTGAGTATGCCACTTATCTTTTTTACTTAAATGTCATTTTAAACTTTAAACAAACACTTTTACTCATACAGTTCACATCGCATATCAGTTTTACATGAGACCAAGTCCTACACATTATAAATGATTTACGAATCTATACACTAAATTATCAAGAAAATCCAAGTTAGTTTTCTTGGTTTTCAGTGAGAGAAACCTTTTAAAGTCAAATGTTGATTTTAAACTGATAACAGACACATTGAGTCATATCAAGAACACTGTGTATCAGATTGAGGCATGGATGATTCTTACACATCCAAAATAACGTATGAATCATTTTCTTAAAGTATCAAAGAAATATTAATATTTTTTTCTTGATTTTGAGTATGTCAGTTTTCTTTTTTACTAAAATTAATGTTAATTTTAAATAGAAAGAAGTACTTGGAGTCATACCAATCACATCATGTTTCAGATTGAGGCATGGATAATTCTTACACATTGTAACGTCTCAAAAAATCCTAACTATTAATATTAGTATGATTTCCATTAAATTTCTTTTTCAAACTATGACCAATGCATGAGAAGCTTCGAACAAACCACCTTAACTTGAAAAAAAGAATCCACTTGTTTAAGAAAACAATTATTATGAGTAATACTAAAAAGAAATAAATTAAACATAAATATGAAATAATAAATTAATTCTATGGATGATGATTTTACTATGAATGTATCAAGATTACCACTGTGATTGAGCAGTGGAGGGAACTTGAAGGAAAACGAAAATTTTTAACACTATAGGAGTGAAAGGTTTTGAGGGAGAATAAGTATGTGGATGTTTTGGTGTAGAAAGGCATGAAATATGGACATATCACCCCAAATCAAACAAAATAATCCACCCATATAAGAAAATAATTATTTTGTAAGTAATAATAAAAAGAAATAAGTTAAACATAAATATGAAGAAATACATTAATTTTATGGAAAATGATTTTATTGAGAAAAAATCAAGATTACCTGTGTGATTGACCAGAGACAACATCATTTCTCTTCCTGGAAAGAAAGTAGAGAGAACTTAAATTAAATTGATAAATGCAACACTACAGGGGTGAAAATATTTTAAGGTAGAAGAGTTATGTGGATGTTTTGGTGTAGAAAGACATGAAAGATGGGAAGACTACCCTAACTCGAACAAAAAAATACACCTGTATAAGAAAAAAATTATTATGTAAGTAATACTAAAAATAAATAAATTAAACATAAATATGAAACGATGCATTAATTCTATGGACAATGATTTTACTGTTCAAACATCAAGACTACCTCTATTATTGAGTAGATACAACATCATTTCTCTTCCTATAATGATAGTGGAGTGAACTTGAAGGAAAGTGATAAATGTAACTTTATAGGGGTGAAAAGGTTTTGAGGGAGAAGAAGTTTATGGACGTTTTGGTGTTGAAAGGCATAAAATATGGACATACCACCCCAAATCAAATAAAATAATACAACTATATAAGAAAATAATTATTATAAGAGAAATACTAAAAAGAAATAAATTAAACATAAATATTAAAAATACATTAATTCTATGGAAAATGTTATTACTATGGAAACATCAAGATTACCTATGTGATTGAGAAAAGACAATATAATTTATATTATTTCAAAGGAATGAAACATTGAAAGAAATATTCTAAAATAATTGAACTCTATAAGTAATAATGAAAATTAAATCAACGTTACATTATATAATTTTTTTGTTAAAATAGAGAATGTATATCGTAAAATTACCTCTACACCTTTCCAAAGGGTTTCCTTCATTATAGTTTGTTCTTCTAAGGGATTGGTAACATCATCATGTGCAGAAGACATAGTCTGCATGAGTAGTCAAACATTTAATTTAGATTATGTTTATGTTTTAAATAAAATATAATATTATGAGGAAAAACATAATATATTAAAATACACTTTTATCTTCTCATTGAAATATCTTTCTCTTTTTAAGGGTTTGATGGATTTGGTTCATTAATTAAGAATCCAAATCCCCTCTTTGTGGTATCCTATAACATAAAATACTTTGTCTACATTGGGACCGGTATGAACTAATTACGATGTCCCAATAAAAGGGCTATCCTCGATTGAATTTTCATCTGACTCAACATTTGTTTTAGTCACCAGCCAGACAATCAGCCAATTCTTTTTTGTTGGATTAGAGACATAAAATACTTTCACTACTTGTGATTCCATTTTGAAAAACTCATCCTTTCCCCTTCCACAATGAAATTAACCTCCAAAAAGGCCATTTCATCAACTTTTACTCCATTGATATTGTCATCCCATTTTCAATGAAAAAGAGTCACTTGAAATATTTTATAATCCAACTCATATATATATTAGATAAGTCCAAAATATGACATATTTTCATAAATTGGATTTATATCCTTGGAACAAGATATGTGAATCACTTCAGCCACAAGCGTAACACCACTTTTTTTCATCGTACCGAAGTCATCATGTTGTTTTGTATAGAACATATAAAAATTTATTACAAAACCAGTGTAAGATGTAACATTTTAATTCAGTCCTCTAGCTATCCATTGAATTCGTTCGACAATTGAATTTTTATTTTTAGATAACTTCTTATAAATTTTATCTCTAAACCATCATATAAAATGTTTATTATGTGTATTTGATATCCATCCTTAAACCCTTGATGGATTAAAATATCTAAGAATTTATTTTCGGGATTCTATATATGGATCAAAATATCCACTATTATGTAATATGTAAAGGTGTTCTTGCTCCCACTCTATTAAGGTATTTGTAACAACATCTCTTCCAGAAATCCCTTTACCCATAAGGAATTCCCTTCAATGAGACTTTGGGAGATCAATGATTTCAAAATCTAATTGGTAATTGGTACAAAATTCGATAGCTTCTTCAAAAATATTTCGTTCTACAATACAAACTTCTAGTCAACTTTAATTATTGACATACCCTTTCAAGATCTTTATATACCTCTCAATGGGGTACATCTATCTGTAATGGAAATGACCACATAGTTGAACCTCTCTAACCAATTGAACCATCAGGTGGACCATTATATCAAAGAATAATGGTGGTAAGAACATATCTAATTCACATAATATGACTGCAATATCCTTATTCATGATGGAAAACTTCTTCGGGTCTACCACTTTACTGTATATGGATTTTAAAAATAATAAGAGTCAGATTAATGTATGTTGTAAATTTTGAGGAAGAATGTAATGGAAGGTAACAATAATTAAATCTTGTATCAAAACATGACAATCGTGTGATTTTATTCCTTTTAACTTCAAATTAGTCATTGAAATAATATTATTGATATTTGATGAATACCCTTTTGGAACTTTTACACTAGTAAGAAATAGGAATTTTTTTCCTATATGGATAGAGTGTAAGCTGTTGGATGAAGAAAAGTCATCCTTTTACCCTTCATTGGTGCCAAATCTTCCCTTATCCCCATTTCAATTAAATAAAACCTAGCCTTGATACCATCTTTTATTTTTTAGGAACATTTAGTAATTTTACAATAACACTATCAAATACATTTTTTTCTACATGCATGACATCATGAAAATGTCTGACATATAAAAAATTCCAATATGGTAATTCAAAGAAAATTTATCTCTTCTTACAACCTTATTTTTTATGGTTTTCTAAAAATGGTTTACCAAAAATATTTTCAATATTTTTTACATTTTTTTACAGTTGATCACACTTTTCTGGAGATAGTGTTTTAACTTATTCTATATTACCATCGAATGCTATTGTACAAGGTCAGTATTTATGTCATCTAGGTAAAAATTTATGATATTATAAAAACACTATCTTCGATGAATGTTTCAACCGAATTGAGTATGTGCATTTTTTAAAAATGGGACACCCCAAAATTCCTTTAATTATATATCCTAATAAATTTCCATAATTATGAAAGTCATTTATAATTCCATACAACATGGACCTCATTGTGAATTATTCACTTCTATGACCATAATATATTGTAATACCTATATCCCACATCAATTTTATATCTTCGATCAATGGATCCAAATATAAATCAATATCTTTACTGGGTTTCTTTGGTCCAAATATAAACCAAGACAACATAATTTATTTGTGCTTCATGAATAACCATGGAGGAAAGTTATAATATACCAACATGACAGACTAGGTATTGTGATTACAACTCTATAAACCAAAATTATTTATTCCATATATAGATAGCGCAAGACAAAATTCTCTCATCTCATATCCAAATTCATAAAACTTGTAATAAATTTTCTTCCACTGAATAGAATATACTAGATAACATAGATTACCATATTTAATTATTGTATATGCATTCCATGTTAGTTGTATTTCAATTTTTTGACATCCATATAGTCTTCTAAACTGTGGAATGATAGGAAAGTACCATAAAAATTTTGAAGGACATGATTTATTTTTCTTATATCAATCCGCGCCACACTTAGGGAATTTTATGAGTGATTCATGGTCCTTGAGAAACAATATGAAATAATTTGAAAAAAAATGTATTTTTTTAGAGATGATTCCCATTGAACATAACATTCATTTAGCACCATATGTTTGACCTGGTAGTTCATTTTCTTCTCGTAGCATATCATTCAGAAGACCAAGTAGTTCTGTAAAGCTGGTGTCACTCCATCCACTACCAGTTTTCAAATTATATAACTTCAATATAGCCGAAAATGTTTTGTATTTAGTACAACCGATATATAATGGTTTCTTGGAACAACTATTTAATGATTCAAATTAATTTTTACAATCACGAAGGTCATCTTAAATTTCCATTTTCATTTCTTCCATGCAATCTACATCATCATTTAAAAAGGTATTCATAACAAATGATTAATAAACCACAATATCATCCCAATTAGTGTCCACATTTTGTTTCCCCCTATGTTTAGTCCAAAATTTATAGATTTGATCTATTCTCCAACAAATCAAAAAATTTCCAACTCTTTTAGAATAATTTGTCTTGAATAAAAACAATGTAAACATGAACAGAGGATTTTAGAATGGTCATCGGCACGCTGTCTTGAAAAATTGATAAACTCTTTAACTCAATCTTCATAATCATTTGTCAAATTATTAGAGTGAATCTATTTTCAATTTATATCCATCCTATTAGGTCTATAAATAAGTTGTCATAAAGCAATAATACACATCAACAAGATATATCACAAAAAAAGGGAGAAAAACACACGAACCCTTGCAACTTATATCCCATACACATTTAAACACACATAGACACACACATATATAAAATGGAATTTATAATACACATAATTTCAAAGAAAATGCACATTTCAACATAATTTTTAATCAAAATAAATATAATCTTTTCCTAATTTGGAAATCTATAACTATAATTTGTGAATAAATATTTATAAAATGACCCTAACATTACAAGTTTTGAAAAAAATATAAATAGATAGAAAGATATATATATATATATATATGTATATATATTTATAAAATTAACATAAATTGATAAAAATATATGTAACCCTTATAGTAGAATATCAAAACATGGTAAAATAAATACAACCCCAAACTAATTTTGAAAACAGAGAGCCATTGAAATTAAATAAATATGGTATTACCCTTAGTAAGATTTATCTTAAAATAAAACAATACAATTCTAAACAAATAAATTTTTAAGTAAAAACCCCTACACAAGAATATTAAAAAATATTTTAAATAAATAAATCCCCTTACACGAATTGTATAAAATCATCTTCTATTTTTCTTTACACCATCACAAGACTGAGAATTGGTTTTTAAATCAATTTTCTCATTCGTTTAAGGTTTTTATATCCAAAACCTCTTCTATTTATACAATGTAATAAATGTTCATTTAATTAGTTTATTTGTGAACTAGATGGGATTATCGAAAATTTCAAAACATCGAAAAAATTAAGGTTGTGGAGAAAATTGTGGTAGAGATGTAGATAATAAAGAAAATTGATTCACAAAAATAATTTAAAAAGACCAAAACAAGATATCTAAATTAGTATTCAATAAAACGACAGATCATAAACAAATCATTCTGCTCATAATCTAAAAGAAAAATAGTATACAAGGACCAAACCACAAATAACTGATGACATCATGAAATAATAAATAAAAAATGAAATGAAAAATACACAAAGAAAATCGAAAGTCCTACCTCTCCAGGTTGAATAAAATCAAAGACCCTTTTCAGAAACCCTAACTACAACCAAACACCAGATGTCAGACGAGATGTTCAAGCAACTGGAGGTAGTCAAGCGGTGTGATTTGAGATTCGATTCACTGAGGAAGAGCTCTGGTAGTGGGTGGCTTCCATAGAAAGATTCTGATATCACGATGAGTTCCTAAATGGTTATGGTTTTTTAAATAGATCAGGACACTTTTATCAGTGCTTACAAATAAGCACTGATAATGAGTCATTTTATTAATGCTTAAATAATAACCCTTGATAAAAGGAATATTTATCAGTGTTTTTTTAGCACCGAAAATGTCAGGTGTTTATCAGCACTAAAAAAAGGTGATAAAATCAATATTTATCAGCACTAAAGTTTTAGCATAGATAAATTTTGATTTTATCCGTGATTTTTTAGCAATGATAAAGCCATATCTTTATCAATGCTAAAAAGCACTGATAAAGATGCTTTTATCAGTGTTTATTACTTAAGTACTGATAAAGTATTTATAATTATAAATATAAATAAATTTTTTAAATATTTATACTTAATAAATGAATATAAATATAAATATAAATATAGTAAATATATTCTTTTTTAAATATATTTTTTATAATTTTATAAATATTTATTTATAATTATAGAAATATTTTTTAAAAATAATATTTATATCATTATATATATTTATATAATTATATATAAATAAAATAAATATATATAAATATATATAAATATAAATATAGTTATTATATATGCCAACGAGCTTGTACCCAAGTGGTATAGGCTCTTGCTTGGCATCCAAAAGACCCCAGATCAAATCCGGGCAAGGACGAATTTTCTGGTTTACTGTAGCAGGGAAGTATAGCAATACTGTAGCGGTGGAGAAACTGTAGCGGTGGTGGTACTGTAGTAGGGTACTATAGCGGTGGTTGTACTGTAGTAGGTACTATAGCAGTGCAAGCACTGTAACAGTACTGTTCACCGAGGGGTCCTTTGGGCCAAAAAATAAGCTTTCAAGCCTTGTATTCATGCCACTTGGCTTTGGCCCTTCGGGCTATGTAATGGATCTCCCTCTAACCAGTCTCAAAGAGTTCTTTGCTTTAAATAATTAATTAAGGCTTCGACCCCAACCTTTAAAAAAAAAATAGTAAACATATTCATTATTTTGTTAAATTTATTATAAATTTAATATTTTTTTAAAAATATATAATTATTTATTAATAATTATATAAATACTTAAAAAAATATTTATTTATTTATAATTATAAATATATATTTTTATAAATACAGTAAATTTACATTTATAAATATTTTTTTTTCAAATATATTTTTTACATCATTAATGAATATCTAATTTTAAGTGCATTTATATTTGTTAAAAATGAGTGAAATTGAATAAATTAAAAAAACTACACTTTAACAATATTGAAAAAATGGATAAGTTTTGTGTGTGTGCATTGTATATAAAAAATCATTAATTACGTATATGTGAAATCAAAATAATACACATTTGATCTATGTTAAATTGAAAAATTAAACGACATTCAATTATATGTCCATTACACTATGCAATTAGTCTGTATTTTTAATTCATATTTATTTTTAATTATAAACCATTATTCAATAAATATATGACTATTTAATGTAAAGTGCATAAATATTTTGTAATATATAAATCATATTTATATACATTAATATATATATATATATTTAATACATAAAATTTATTAATATTAATTATCATAATAAACTAATTAATAAAATGTTTAATATTTAATAATGTATAATCAATTTATTCATTTTTATTAATAATTAGTTAATTAATAAAATTTTTAATATTTTTTTTATAATTTTTTTATTTTTAATTTATTTAATTATTTCATTTTATTTATTCAGACCTTTATCAACACTAAAAAAGTGCTGATAAAATGAATCTTTATTAGCGCTAAAAATAAATCATTGATAAAGTGTACCCTTTATCAGCGCTAAAAATAAAGGGCTCATAAAGGGTACCCTTTATCAGCACTAAAAATAAAGTGTTGATAAAGGTTCCCTTTATCAGCACTAAAAATAGTGTTGATAAAAGGTTAAATTTATCAGCAATTTCGTTAGAACTGATAAATATGCCATTTATCAATGCTTTTTTTTCTAGTGCTGATAAATACCAGTGCTGTTGAAGGCTTATTTTGTAGTAGTTATTGTAAGTGACTAACTATTCCATAAGTCTACCTTCATGATTTCTTTTTTCATGCCTAAGCAAAGACCCAGTGAATCCATGCCTATATAAGAATAAAATAATATTATATTTCAATGATTAGTTCTTGAGGAATTAAATGAAAGTTAGAGCATTTACATCTAGGAGATATGTTTCTCAGTATAAGGATTTTAGAATCATTATTCTTAAATGACTATTTTGGATAAGAGTGATCTATAGATTCAAAAGTAACCTCACAAATTCATTCAATTCATGAAATATAATAACATATAGGGAATATATTCTACTTTCATACTCTATTTATATGTGATTGATTGTTTTATTTGAAAAGAGATCTCATGTGACTTGGGCCTTTATTCATTGACCCTATTATTCATTTTTGGATTCTAAAGAACCTTTATAATCATCCAAAATCAATCAAAAGAGAAGAAACACCACATTATTAAATACTCACTCTCTTACTCTCTATTTTATTTACATAATGAGTAGTTCTTTTATTTATTTCTTATCTCTTTAGTATTAATCCTATAATATAAATAGAATTACTTAGATACTTTTTAATTTTCCTTTTTTACACTGGTTATCCTATGCACAAACATGTAAGAGACCTGGTTAATCCTTGAAAACCTTGTGTGCTATTGTTTTTATAAAACCCAATCTAGGTTATTGATCAGTTTATTAGTTTTAATAATTTTTCTTAAAAATAAGTATTCTTTTCAGGAGGAGAGGACTAGGCTCTAGTTTGAAACCTAAACTCTCGAATTTTTAAATTCTACTATGTGTTATTCAATTTTTTTACTATGTTTTAAAATTGCTTTACATTTAAAATTATATATTTAAAATATTCTTTTTGAAAGTATTCTCAAATTAAATTATAAAAACAATAATATTATGGTTTTATTTAGTTAGAGATATATATACTATGTTAGATGTGCGTATATTTGTTTCAAGGGTTAAAGTGATTTTAAATTTGTTTTAACAGGGTTGTGATTGAGACCTAGAGAAACCGATAAAAAATATAAATTATATATATATATATATATATATATATATAATATTTTAGATGATAGAGTTTTTCAAATTAGAATATTTTTTAAGATTATTTTTAAAAGAAGTTTTTATTGAATTCTCAATTCACGTCCCCTATTGATCACTCCATACCAAGCGATATTTGGTATAATAGGACTTTCAATATTTTCCATTGTGTTTTTATTTATTTTTTCATTCCTTGAATCCTAACATGATCAAGTCACTTGAAAAATATCTCTATTTTTTTTGTTATTATTAGAATTTTGTACTTATAGATAAATTTATATTTAAAGGTCATGCTATAGATATACCATTCTACTTTAATGGATGAAACTATTATCAGTGGAAAACTAAAATGAAAATTCATCTTACAAGCATGGGTTTTGACATTTATTATAGTAGATAAACATGAAAAACAAAAGGGTCCTATACATGACTGGAGTAATGATACTAAATCTACTTATGACTGTAAATATAAAAAAATTAATGGTTTATATTGTACTTTAGGAGGGGATGAATTCAATAGAATATATTCTTGTTATATTAATTTTCAAATATGGGATAATCTTTTTGTATCTCATGAATGAAATTCTAATGTTAAATAAATTATATTGAATACCTATACTATTAAATATGATACATTTAAGATGAAACCTGATGAATATATTTCTTAAATGTATCTTGGGTTCAATGAAATCATTAATACCATGTTTTCTGTTATATAGAAGGTGGATGGAAAAAATTAAGTACTGTGGATTTTGAGATGTTTACCTAATCACTAGAGGGTCACTACTATATCCATTTGAGATCCATGTGTCATCAGTAAACTACTAGTCAAGAAACTAATTGGGAAACTGATGATGTATGAGGAATAATTAAAAGTAAACAACAATGAGGATGATGAACCTACAAAGTCTATTATATTTTAAGTATCTCATTCAAGATTAAAGGAAGCTATTGAATCTTAAAATACTATTGGAAGTGAAGTTCATTCAGATAATAATGAATAGATGAATCATCTAGTTAGAAGGTTTAATAGATTTTATAAGTAGAAAAATTTCTTTAGGAAATCCAATTACAAGGGAAAGTATGATATAATGGAAAACTAGAAATATGATAACCAATTTGGTGAAGTAACCTGCTATGAGTGAAAACAAAAAGGTAATATTAAATCAGAATTTACAAAGCATGAATAAAAGTATAATTACAATGATAAAGGAAAGAAATTAAAGAATGAAATGAAATCTACCTGGAGTGATTTAAAATATATATCCAATGACTTAAATAGTTCCAAGTATGAGGCTATTGAAAAATCAGATCTCTATTTTATAGCTAAATCATCCGAGGTAAAAAATACTAACACAATACATTTTAAAAATAAATTTAATAATTATTGTAATATGTATAATGAATAATTATTTGAATACTTCTACATTCTCGAAGACAACAGGAATTAACTTAAATATGAATATTAAAATCTAAAAGGTTGCATGTTTTGTGTGCTAGTGATAAAACTACTATTACTTTTGAAAATAAAAATAATGATTCACTATTAATAGAAAAAATGAACATAAATTGTCTAATGAACAACTAAATAAGGAACCTAAAAAGTTTACCCATGTAAGAGATAATTTTACTATGATTATAGTTAAATAAACTACACTTATACATACAAATGTAATTGGATATCATCCTAGTTAAAGGAAAATTCATAAAAATAAATTTGTTCCCAGTTTAATATTATCTAGTTATAGAAATAAATCATGTAAATTCGTTCCAAAGAAGGTATTTATTTCTATAAATCTCAATCTTTCTATTGACAGATCTATTATGTGATTTTGGAATCCTAAATATTTATGTGCTAACATTTCTGGACCCAAGAAAGAATGATCACCAAAATCATTTCTTGATTCATTATATGTAGGTGAAATTATTAAAGAGTAGCAATAAATTCATATGGTATCTGGATAGTGAATGTTCTAGAAATAATATTAGATACTAATCAAGTTTCAATAATCTTGTAAAATTGGTTGGTGAACATGTCACTTTTAGTGACAATTCTAAAGGAAAAATCACTAGTCTTGGAAAAACAAGTAACTCTGAATCCATTATAATTTTTAAATTTTTATTTTTTATGGTTAAAAATATAATTTTATTAGAATTTATCAATTATATGATTATTGTTTTAATGTTATGTTTGAAAATAATTATTGTAATATATATGATTATAATCATGATTTAGTGTTTACTACTTTAAGGAATGATAATTTGTATGATTTTAATCTAGACTCTTTGATTCCTAAAAATGTTTCTTGCTTTAGTGACTTTCCTAAAGGATCTTGGTTGTGGAATACAAGATTAAGGAATTTCAATATACACTCACATATATATCTTAATAATAAAGGATTATTCAAGTATATTCCTAAACTATAATTCTCTAAAGAAAAAGGATTAACCCATTTCAAATGGTAAAACATCATAAGATTTATTTCAAACAAAAGAAATCATATTCTACCTCTCAACCCCTAAAGTTGGTTAGCATGGATTTATCTAAACCATCTAGAGTTTCTAGCTTAGAAGAAAAGAATTATAAATATATAATTATTTGTGATTATTAAATATTCACATGGGTTTATTTTCTGGCTTACAAAAGTGAAGCTTGTAGATTCTTCTCAAAATATATTAAGTATATAGAGAACCTTAGTGGACTCACCATCAAATCCCTATGAATTGATCATGGATGTGATTTTGAAAATCAAGACTTTGAAACCTTATTCTCACAAATTAGCTAAAATCATAACTTCTTTTCACCTATAAATCCTTAACAAAATAGAGTAGTTGAAAGAAGAAGTTGGACCCTTTAAGAAATTTTCTTTATTATGATTATTGAATATGAGTTACCTATTTATTTTTCGGAAGAATCAATAGATACAAATTGTTATGTAATTAATGGTATTAATACTACCCCTCTTGAAAAATACTTCATATGATGTTCAGAATGGTCTAAATCCAAAATTAAATTACATCAATTTTTTTTACAGAAAGTTTATACTCTTAATACGAAGGATAATCTGGATAAATTTCTATCTCAAAGTGATGATGAAATTTTCATTGGTTATTAAACTACCATAAAATCCTATAGAGTTTTTAATAAAGGACTAAGGTGGTGGAAGAATCTATTCATATCACTTTTGATGAAACATATTCAAATGAACCCAAGGTTTTAATTTAAAATTTAGAGGATGATATGACTAATTTGAATATCAATAATCCATCTAAATCTAGTGACCATACTTCTTATTTACCAGACAAATTATCTCGTTCATACCAATTCAACCAACCAAATATTGAGTAAGACTTGGAAGAACCAAGAACTCTTATTCCTAGAACTGTTAGAATCCATAGATACCATCATTTAGCTTCTATTGTTAGAGAACTAGAAAAAGGTAGTCAGAACAAAGATTCTCTTTAAAATTAGACTAAATATCAAGAAATATTATCACAACTTGAACCTAAACACATTATTGAAACTATCGATGATGATTTTTGGGTTATGGATATGAAATAATATTTGAATAATTTTTAAAGGAATTAATTATAAAAAATAGTATAAATTCCTAAAGACTCCCTGATTATTGGAAACAATAGGTGTTTAGAAATAAGGTTGATGTATCTAAAACTATAGTTAGAAAAAAATCTATATTGGTTGAACAAGGTTATATTAAAGATGAAGGAATTCATTATTAAAAAACCTTTACATGTGTAGATAGACTTCAATCCATTAGAATACTTCTTGTTTATACATACTATATAAATTTTAAACTATATTAAATGGATACTAAGAGTCCATTTCTTAATGATTATATTGTTGTGGATGTTTTTTTGGACAACCAACTATATTTAAAAACCCTCCAAAATTTTTATTTTTAAAATTTATAAAGTCATTTTTGGTTTAAAATAGGGTCTTATATCTTGATATGATAGAATCATCACTTTATCGAGTTTAAAAGGTTTTACAAAAGGAATAATCGATCCTAACCTATTTATAAAAATGATTTAAAACGATGTTTTAGTGATTCAAATCTATATTTATGATATTATTTTCATATTTTATAAAAAATTATTATGTATTTAATTTTCTAAAATTATGAAAAATGAATTTGAAATGAGTTTAATGGGTGAGTTAAAATTATTCCTTGGTTTTTATATTTTTGAAAATAAGGAGAGAATTATCTTATATCATATAAAATACAACAATAATCTTCGAAAATGTTTTTGAATGGATATAGAAATGGTGGAGACCCTCCTATGAGAAAAAATTATAAAATAGATTTGGATGAAACTAGAAAACCATTGAACCAAACTACTTATAAAGGTATTATTTAGAGTTTACTATACTTTACTACTTGCTGGAATGATATAATATATAGTGTTTATGCATGTGCTCATTTTTAAGAAAAATCTAGGGAATCTCATTTGAATGTAGTTAGAAATTTTTTTAAATACCTCAATAATACAACTATTTTTCTGACTATTTTAATTATTAGGATATTCTTTTCAATTAATTAGTTATTCATATATTTATTTAATGTATGTAAGTTAGATATAAAGAGAACCTTTGGAACATGTCACATTTTAGTCAAGTAACTAGTATCTTGGTGTAGCAAGAAGCAAAATTCTATTACATTATCCACTAATAAAGCTGAATAAATTTCCTATGGAAGTAGTTGTGAAAAAATTCTATGGATGAACCATAACTTTCTAGATTATAAGTATTAATTTAAATATTTTCCTATAAACAATGATAAAAAATTTCTATAAATATTTTAAATAATCCTATACCTCACTCAAGAGAAAATCACAATGATATAATAAATTATTTTTTTTGAGAGATCATCTTCAAAAGGGTGATATCACTCTAAAACTCATTAGAACTAAGAAACAACTAGATGATATTTTCACAAATCCTTTGAATATTGAGAGATTAAATGGTATCAGACATGAGCTTGGAATGATTAATTATTCTTGATATTTTATTATTTAAAATTTTGGATTATTGTAATATTATGTAATGTTTGGGTACTTTATTAAAATTAAATTTGATCAATATACTACGAATATATCATTTTATTTCTAAATTAAATTTTATCTATTATTAAATTTGGTAAAATTAAGTTATAAGTCATAAATGATCGTGAAAAATGTTATCATGGACATGCTACCGTGAAACATGCTTCCATGGATATTCTACCATGTACATGCTTCCATGGAAATTATATAGTGTAACATGTTATTGTGGATATGATACAGTGGAAACAATACTGTGGATATGATACAATGAAAACATGCTAATGCGAACATGAGCCTCCATGATCATTTTATTTATATGTCTAATTTTAGTGTTTTATTATTATTATTTTATTTCTATATTTCATTTTAAAATAAATTATTATTTTTTATTTAGTTTAGACCCTAAATGAATTATAAACCTAAATTTGAATTCGAATCATACCTCTCCAAACCCAAAACCTCATGCCTCTTATTCAAAACTGTTATTTCTATCTCTTGACCAAACCTATAATTTTGACCTACTAAATCTCTGTCACAATGGATTAAATGAAGTGAAATATTATTTTTGGTTCACCTAATGAGTCACAATCTCATAATAAATCAATAACTAGACCATGTGGTTCTATTAAACCTCATAATCTACTTCTATTGACTGATGGATTAGTTCTTAAGAAGGAAATGGGTGATGATTGGTTATAGACAGGTCAATATCTAGTATAGAAGGTCATATAAGATCAAGGATGAGATGAATGGTTTATGAGAAATTAGGAAAATTTTTATCCCATTTTGGTCTGAGATTTCTGTATGTGTGTTGAGTATGAGTTTTGTGATAGGAAAGATTTTTTGAGGACTCTCATGAATTCAGAAGAGATTTTATTTTCATCAAAGTTGTGGGGGGAATTCTTGAGGGTATTATATAAGGGTGAGTTTGAGGATTACTAATGTTTTTATCCAATCTATCATTCAATATTTGAAATAAAAAATGCTATTCTTGAGTTTATAAGTGACTAAAATATAAGGATACTAAATTATATAGAATTGGATGGTGAGTGTCGACTATTTTTGAAGTTTATATAGAATTTAATTTTCTTAAGAAAATGAGATTTCAATGTTATGAGAAACCAAGATTTATTTTTTCCTCTATCTCTTTAAAAATTGATTTAAGGTGAATTTGAGAATATATGTTATGAGACATATGTGAGATTTGTGAAAAAAATGATTCCAAATGAAATTATCTAGAATATAAAAAGGTTATATATGAACTTTAAGAGTCTAAATATCTCATATCTAAATGATAGGATACTTGAACCTTATCTATCAGTGTTTATTAATATATGATACATGCACGAGAATGAAAGTTAAAAGAGAAAGTTATGGGTTTTAGACAATGATAAAATTTTTAAGAATTCTTACTAGTTAATAAACCTTACAAGCCACATGAATTGGATGACCCTAGTTTATAACTTGATGAGGTTACTATATATTCCCATGAGGAATAATTTGATATTGGTACTATTAGGAATGATGTTGAGATATTGGACTTGATTAAATAAGATAAAAAAGCTCTTTAAAAGGAAGAAAGTTTAGCACTTAAAAAAGGAGTTCAGAATGTATATTATAGATCTATATAATATATACTCTCTTTAACTTCTGATGAAATATAGTTTGGTGATGAAGAGTTATATAATACTGATCTTTCTATCACTAATCCCTATGAGAAATCTGATTTTGAATATGAAGATGATGATGAGGAGTTTGAATATGAACTAACTACTTCAGTTTATGAATCAGGTGAACCTTACTGTATTAGTGAGCTTGGTATTTCTAAAGATTTATCTCAAAGACGTAATATTGGAAGCTCTTCTAAACCAAATAAAAAAGAAGAATCATCTAAGAAGTATAAATTTACAGGATGCTATTTTCTTAGACTTGATTACTCTGATTCTAATTCAGTTGATGATAATGATAATGGGGGTATCCCACATAAACATGGTGGACATTCCATCCCATATCATCCTATACATCCATAGGTATTTCTTTTTTCTAGAATTGAGAGGGAAACTATGATTTAACCTTTTGATTCTAGCGAGATTCCTAGATATAAATCCTCTCCAAGAGAGAGGAAAGTTCCAGATTCTGATGAGTCCCTTAAGTCAAAAGTGGTTGAGCTTGATGAATATAAATATATTGAAAAATAAGTGGAATATGAGTATAAAGTGATTGAGGATACTAGTATAGGATATCCTCCCAGTTTAATAATTTATCCACCAGATAATAAAGATCTCTATATTATCCTCCTACTCCTCACTCTTTATATATTACCAGAAGTGATTTGGTTGATTTTAAAGTTGATTAGAATTCTTTAATAAGAGATTTACCTTATAGATCTCTATAAAAAGTGTTTTTTAGATTTAAAGGTTGATTTTAGGTAATAAATTCTTACCTTTCCATGATCCCACTAAATATGATCTCTCCTCTAACTTCAAATACTTGGCTAAGAATCTCTAGGTACCCCTTATGACTAGAGATTTAAAGAAACAAGTGTACTACTTAAATATTCTAATATATCTCTTGAAACTATTTATGGAAGAAAAGAAATTGTTTTTAAAGTGATAGAACACAGAATAAGTTTCATCAGTCAGTTTTTTGATTTATGGATCCATATCTCAACACGAACTAAACATCTATTAATACTTCTATATATGAAAACTTTACTTCTTTAGTTTTTTCTCCTTTATCTTTAGTTCCAGCTTATATAGATTCTATAATAGTTAGTCCTTTTTCATTTTCTCCAATTTAGGCTATACTTCAACTTAGGTTAGTAGCTTCAAGAATTATTTTAGGCCTCCTTCACCTATACCTATAACTGCTATCGAAACATCTACATCTAAAGATAAGGAACCCATTGAACAAACTAGCCCGAATTTAGATTTAAATTTGGGATCTGATAGGGATGTTCTTCTATAAATTTTTAACTATATTTAATTCCTTATTATTAGACTTTATTTTTCCTTATCTTTCCTTTTTTAACCCTTCATATTTTTTTTTCTTTCTATATATCTCATTTTGATAACCCTAAAAGGGGAAAAAAGTGGAACAATATAATCTAGAAAATGTGTAACATTAAAAATATTCTATAAATTTTAATAATCAAATCATAATCTATCATATTATTTGGAAATTGAACATTAAATATTCAATATATTTTTTAACTATGATTTTTCATCAAAAAAAAGGGAGATATTGTTGGATTATCCCAAAAATTCATTATTTTAATGATTCAAAATCATGATTATTTTTATAATATTTTATGTGTTGTATTATAGAAAAATATACTGCTATAATTTTTATGAAATCCTATTAGGTATGGTTTGTGACTATGATAAATCTTCTATGACTGCAAGAACAATTATGTGACTGTGATAAGAATTCTATGATTGTAAGAAGAATTATGTGACTATGAGAAGAATTTTATGACTTTAAGAATAATTTTATGGTTGTGAGAATACTTCTTTGACCATGAGAAGGAGTGATCCTATGACCATGTTAAGTAAGTACAACCATGTAAAGAATTATTCATTTATGTGAAGAAGTCTATACAACCGTTCCTGTGACCATGATAAGGAAGTATGACTATGAGAAGGAAGTGTGACCATGATAAGGAAGTGTGACCAAACATGGGATAATGTGACCATCCATTATAACCGATAGACCATGCCATAAGTTTACCTATGTGAGTTCTTATACTATACCTAAGTGAAGTACCAATTAATTTATAAATATCTAAGAATAAAATAATATTATATTACAACGTCTATAATTTGAGGAATTAAATGAAATTCAGATAATTTAAGTATATGAGATTAGTTTATCAATATGATAATTTAAGAATCATTATTATTTAACATATATTTTATAGAAAAGTGATCTATAAATTCAAAAGGAGCCTCACATGTGAATAAAATGCATGAAATATAATAACATATGAAGAATGTAGTCCTGATTATATGATTTTTTGTACCCCATTGTAATTTTTGAAAGGATAGCTCATGTGACTTTGATCTTCATTCATTGAGCCTATTGATTGTTTGTGGATGCTAAAGAACCTTTATATTCTATAGATATCCATCAGAAGGGAAATAAAATTAGATTATCACATTCTTAATCTCTTTCTCTCTATTTTATTTACATCTTGAGTAGTTCTTTTATTTACTACTTATCTCTTTAACACTCCTCCTTTACTATAAAGATAAGTACTCAACTAATTCTTCATTTTCCTTTTTACACTTGTTATCCAATATAAAACTACGAAAGAGTCTTGGTTAAGGATGGACCTCCTTGTGCAATATTTTTTTATAAAACCTAATCCAAGTTGTGTATAAGTTTATTAGCTTTAATAAATGTGCTTGGTAGAGGTTTTTATTTCAAGTAGAGAGGACTAGGTTCTATCTTTGAACTGAACTCTTGAATTTTTAAATTCAATTGTGTTTTATTCATATTTTTCTTAATATTTTTTTTTTCAATTTTTTTACATATATAATTATTTACTTTAAATATAATTTATATAATTATTCTAAAAGCACATTAAAAAAATAGTACTCTAATAGTTGGTTTTAATCAGTGATATATATATAACGTTTGATGAGAGTAGATTTGTCTCAAAAATTAAAGTGATTTTTTTGAACTGGGTTATGATTGAGACCTTAAAAAACCTATGATATATATATTTACACACACACACACACATTATTTTAGTTAACCTAGATGTTTTTCAAAATTGGGTTATTTTATTTTAAGATTATTTTAACATAAATTTTTACTAAATGCTCAATTCACCCCCATCTTGATCACTATATTTCAAAAAAAATGTTTTTATTGATTGCTTACATAGGTAGGTTATTTTATTTGATGTGTAATGTGAGAATAAAATGTTAATTATTTAGTGGGATCATTTGATGTATCACATTCCTAAAGATCCCTTGTCTTGTAAGTTGGAAGGGTTGATATTATTCTCAATGGAAGTCCAGAAAGTAGTGTTCGTAAGGGTTGGTGTTTTTCCTATGTTTTTGTAGTTCCACCACCTTGATGTTATATCATATTTGGTTTAGAGTTATAACCTAAAGTATATTAAATTTCTATGTATCCTTATCAGATGGAACCTATGGATATGTTGGAGTTGAGGATTCAGATTGAAGATCTATTGTAAAAGGGTTTCATTTTACCTAATGTGTCTCCTTGGGGTGATATTTTATTATTTTTCAATAAGGTAGATGGTACTATAAGGTTGTTTATTGGATATTGAAAATTGAATAAGGTTATAGTTAATAACTATTATCCCCTCCCAATGATAGACAATTTATTCAAACAATATAAGGAGATAGATAGTTTTAAAGGTTGATCTATAGTCTGGATATCATCAGATGATGGTGAAGTGGAATATATCATGAAGAATACTTTTCAATGTCATTATAGGAACTTAACGTTAATGGTTATATTGTTACCTTCCATGAATTCCCCAATTATTTTCATAGACTTGATGAACTTGGTGTTCTTTGATTTCATGGATTAGTTCATGGTCATGTTCATCAATGGAATTATCTTGTACTAAAGGTCAGATAAGGATCATAATAGGCATATAAGATCTTTTATATAGGTTATTTGGTGAAATAAATTCTTTGAAAGTTTATCCAACTGAAAGTTTTGGATGTGATAGGTGCATTTCCTTGGGATTTTTGCGACTTTATAGAAAGTATCATTGAATCGATAAAATATTTAGGTGGTTGTTTCTTAGGTGGATCCTAATAATATTGTAGTGGTTCATAACTTCCTCACTATTACTAAATATAATTATGGGTTCATTTCCAATTTCACTCATATAGAAACCCCTTTAACAACATTGACCGGGAATTAATATACCTTTGTATAGACTGATAAGTGTCAGGTGGTGTTTTAATACCTGAAAGAGACTCTGATTAATGATCCCATCCTTAGCTTACCATAGGAGGGATTCATGTTCTAGGTTTTCTATGAAACTTATCATATTGGTCTGGGATGTGACTTAATAAAATATATGTTACTGATCTCATTGGGGTCTTATAAGTTATGTTCCTATAATAACCCAGTTCCTCTTTGAGGTACGAATACTTTAATTTTCGTTAGTTTTTAGTTTAAACACTAATTTATTGCTTAATGAGAATGCCCTTTGTGGTCATGGAGGTGTCCGAGGCTACTTCAGAGCCCATAAACCATATTATGGGTTGAAAAAGGTCCGGCACATGGTTATTAGAAACTGTGTAGGGTAGAACACATGGTTACCTATAACCATGATAAATTGGACAATAGGAGGCTACAAGCTGCACGATTAGATAAACCATATAAAATAGGGCGCATAACTATACAACTATGTATGAAATTTTGTATAGTATTTTCACATGGTTTGAGCATAGTTAGACAAACTATGCGAGGAGACCATGCAATGTGACCCTTCTTATAGGAAATAGTGCATGATTGGCACACAGTTTGGCCAACCATGCATCCAAAACATGTGACCCAGTACTTTGGGTGAATTTATGAAACTGAATTTAATTAAATCTTAAAACAAACCTAATTTCTCTATTCCTATCCAACACATCAAACCTCCATTTTGAGAGATCCTCTTATATGACTAAAATAAGAATTGATAGATCATCTCCATACAAACTAAGAATCAATAACCATTTGTATCATTGGATCTATTCAAGTAATATATTGATTCATTTTGTTCCATTCCTCATTTAGTTTAGTATTGTATGTTCTATTTAGGTGAAATCTAATTTTCTCTATTTTCAGGGTTCTCATCCATTGTTCGTTTTTCTCCTGATTTGAGTCGAATCAGGAACTGATACTAGAAGGGATATCCACTAAGAACCTATGGTAGGTGGTCTCATGATTTTCCTTCAAATTCAAAGTGTTTATATATATATATATATGTAGTTGTGACATGCACCAAATATTCCGAGCAGTTCCATTGAAATGGATTTTAATACTTTGAACTAATTGAATAGGTATGACCTATTGAATTAACGAGACCTGTTGATAATTATTTAAAGGCCATGAACCTAGAATTTAAACCACCTCTTGGATGTGTTGTTAATTTCTTGGACCAACAAGGGTGGCTATTGAATTTGGATACCTTAGGGTGTGCCTTTTTACCCCTTTTCCATGGGATGTGAGTCGTAAATTAAACTGATGAATTGAATTGTGAATTGATATATATTTTGAATTGATATATAAATTTTTAATTGAATAGATAATGAAAAGGGAATGGAATCTATGTCCTTATATGCTTTCCATGTATTTGTTAATTAATAATGAGATGCTTGTTATAATGGATTTCCCATGTGAGTAAAATAAGGACTAATCCTTCTAAGCATAACCATGACTTGAGCCACCTTTTGAGGTGAGAATTGAATTGAATTGTTCTTGGTGATGACCTTGAGATATTAAATCATATTTATTAAAGGGTATTGATTAAGTGTTATTTAATTGATTATATTCTTATATAACTTGTGTGACACATGGATTCTTATACAAATTTCATGGGAAGATTCATTTGGATTATATATTTTTTATGCCCGAGTGACACTTAGACTCATTACATGGACTTCAAAGGATGGAATCATGGGAGTATTAATATTATATGCTCAGGTGATACTTAGACTCCTTATGGACTACCAAGGATGGAATCAGATGGTAGATTATTATATATTCAATGGGTGATACTTGGGCTCCTTGAGTACATTTCCAAGGATGGAATCGAGTGGCTATGATGTTATACCACACCTAGAGAGATACATGGTTCTTATGAGGATCACCATGGAAGGGATTATAGGGTGTTGGTTTATATTAGACCCATATCTATACCTTGATTACAAATGAGTAATACCAATGATGGACTCAGATTCTGAATTTAATAATGAATGAAATGGTTTATATGATATGTTTGGAAAGCCAAAACACAAGCTCAGTTTCGGTCTTATCTTATAATTCATGGATGGAATGTTTTGAAATCCTTTGATAATATTACTATAGGGGATGTTGGGATATAATCTAGGTCCCGAGACTTATTAATTAAATGATATTGACTTATTAAATGAACTTGATTATAAAATGACACATGCCCAACTATTAATTTAGAGAATTAAATTCTAAATGAGATTGAATAAATCAATTGGTTATTAATGCAATAACATAGACTTTATAGGATATTCACTTTCAATACTTCCTTGAATATTAAATTAATACATGAAAACTATTGTTTTTATATATATTCACTAAATCTATGTCACTAGACCTTGGGTGATTTCCTATTGGGATTTTGTCTCATACCCTTTTCAGACTGCCATTGGGTACCCAAATAGACTATATGATTGCAGGTATGGATAAGGGAAAGAGCGCTGCTACAAGTTGTTGACTGCTACATAAGAGTAGGAGAGAATGGGTCCTAGATGAGGCTAGTGATGCTAGCTAGAAGTTTTTTATCCTTTTTATGATTTTTCTACTTGTACTGCACTGATTCCATGAATACTTGTTTTGGTTGTTTTGTAGAAACATATGACATGTACCATCATCATCTGTATATGAGATCACTTTTGGAATTATTTATATTTATATCCTGGTTATTTATCATCTATATGATTGATCTACTTCTTCTTCTATTGAATGTATATTCATTTCACTATGTACACTATGGTAAGGGGGAATAGTCTCCTCAATGACACACCTAGGCCCTCACTGCAAGTTGGCAGCCTCCAGCTTTTAGGGAGATGTGCTTGAGGCCATGTGGCCAAACAATATTGGGTCACTATTGAGTAGAATCCAAGTCTGAGATGTTACAAAGTGGTATTAGAGGAAAGTTTCAATCTTGGGACCTATGGGTTATAAGCCCACATTTTGATTCATGAAGTGTATGGGCCCTTATCAATTGGAATTTGGTGAACCATTAGTTCAACCATTTAAAATAATTTGTGATATAAATGTGAAATGAATATATGAATTCAAGTGAAACTGAAATGATAACTAAAATTGTTTATAACAGAGAACTTTACCTAGACACGACCTTAGTAATGGGAAGTAGGAAGTATCTCTTACTTATATACGATCTATATGTCACCTAGACCTAACTTAGGGAGAAAGAAGAGGGGTGTTCTCTTATATCGAAAGGATTATAACTATCCTATTTTAGTATCTATGCTTTTGAGCTGTGAACTTTGATAATGATCTTGAACTGAGGTGTGTGTTTGGAATAATAGAGGCATGCCACCATTTTGACCTCCAATCATACGATAGGAGGGTGGTGATGACCACACTCTAGAGGTGGTGGGAAATGGGTTACCAGTGGATCCTCCAATAGTTCCTAATGAAGAACTAGTATTTGTACCAGACATAAGTACTGAGGCACAGTTCCAAAAGGGTTTTATGCGATTCATGAAGATCATTTAGAGAGTATCATGACATGACCCGATTATAATAGAGTTGACACGTGAGTTCTAGTAGCAGCATCTGCCCATTTTATTGGTGGATGGAGGACCATAGGCTGTGAAGTCATGGAGAGATTCCATGCTATCTATCTTAGAGAATCTAGATACACCGCCTAAAAAGAGGGTAAATCTCACTATGTATATGTTTCATGATTCTTCCAAGATATTATGTGATGTTATTACTCAGACGGATCATTATCAAGAGATTTCCTAGAGGGATTTTAATAAAGATTTCTATGATTAATTCTATACTAAGATTTTGAGGGCTAATAGTGCTTGAAAGTTCATGCACTTGGCACTGGGTGCATTATCAGTTATGGATTATTCATCTTTTTTTACTAATCTCTAGTGATTCAAACATATTTTGATGGGTGACGAGTTATATATAGCTAGGTGATTTGAGAATGGTCTCAAATATAAAATATGATCATAGGTGATTTTTTTGGATGACTACCATTTCTGAAATAGTGAATCAGATGATTATCACAGAGTGTATCCTGAGAGGGGATGAGGGTGAGGGCCAGGGTGGTTCAATATCTAGATCTAGTACTTCATCGACCAATAGTAGGAAGAATTGTTTGGAGCCTCTATGTGGTGATATTAGTAGCCAAATCACATACTCATGTTTCTAGGTGAGGTTCTACTAGTGCGGTAGACTGAGACATACTAGGCCACAATGTATGAGGGACCCAATCGAGTGTCTATCTTGTGGAAAGACGGAACATCTACAATGTTTTTGTAGAACCTTTCCTCTAGTATCCAGTGATAGAGGGTTTACACTGACTCCATGTTTAGGAGTGGGGTTATTGGATTCTCATTAGGTATGGAGGTGGAGTACAACTATCTAATCAGTCCGAGGTGGTGGTCATGGTTATAGTAGTCAGACCTCAGTTTTGCTGCGAAAAAAGAGAGAATCTGCTTAGGGTAGCCATGTAGTATCATAGGGATTTATATTAGGGTAGATATACATAGAAAAATCAGACCTTGAGAAGCATAATCCTAGACCTTCTACTATGAGAGTTACTATTCTGGTAGCCTCTACTTTAGTTTCTGCACTTTTCAATACAAGAGATTCTCATAGATTTATATGTGTACCCATTATGGAGAGCATTGGGATCAGTGTTCAAACTTATGATGGTTTTATGATGCTTGATACTCCATTGGAAATTAAAATAGAGGATGAACGTCAGTGTAAGGAGTCCCCCCTTGAGATTGGAAAGTGTCACTTTGTATGGAGAATCTTTGTTCTCGAGATGATAGGTTTTGATATCATTCTTAAGAGAGACTATTTAGTTCACTTTCATGATTTTATTTATTGTTATCACCGAAGGGTTACCTTTAAATCACTATATGGTGGATAGTTTATTCACAAGGGTGAATGAGATGTCTAGGTGAGCCAATATGGAATCAGGCATCATGGGATGGGTGGGATGACAACCCAGATTGCGAGTTTACATCTAGATGATTAGAGAATGCGTCAGACAGATTTCCCTACTGTGGTTGATTCTTTCAGAGATGGTTTCTTGGAAAAAATTTCTAGATTACCTCTAATGAGAGAGGTATATCCATCTATCAAGCTAGTTCTAGTAGCTACACTGGTATCCATTATACCTTATAGGATAGATACAACTAAGATTCAAGATCTCAAGAGGTATTTAGAGGATTTAGAGTCAAATGGGTTTATCCAACCCAATACTTTTTTGTGGGGTTCTACAGTCCTTTTTTCAAAAAAGGAGGATGATACCATTAGGATATGTGTGTATTACTAAAAATTGAACTATATGGTTGTTAATAATTAGTATCCTCTACCACAGATAGATGCTCTCTTCAAAAAACTCTGAGGAGCTTGGGTTTTCTCAAAGGTTTATTCGAGATCCGATTATCATTAGGTGCGTGTTAGGCCATTATACCTACCTTGCACACCATTTCATATCATTTATGATCTATATGAGTATTTGGTTATTCTGTTTAGTCTGATGAACACCCCAATGGTCTCTATGGCACCGATGAATCGAGTCTTCCATCCTTATCTAGATTTGTTTTTCATGGTATTTTTGGATTATATCTTGATTTATTCTCACAATCAACATGACTATTCCAAACATATTGAGATCATATTGGATACACTAAGTGATAATCAGTTATATGATAAGATCACAAAGATCCATTTTGGATGGATCAGATTCACTTCTTGGGTCACATTATCTCCGAGACAAGAGTATTAGTTAACCTTGAGAAGGCAAGATCTGTAGTTTCTTGGGAAAAAACCATGAACATATTTGAGGTAAAAAGTTTATTCGGTCTTTCCAGATATTATTGGGGTTTCATACAATACTTATCACACTTAGTATCACCATTTATGGGATTTATTAATAAGGGTGTGAAGTTTGTATGGTCATATTCCTGCAAGGAATCCTTTCAGGAGCTGAAACTGAGATTAAATTAAGGGATGATACTGATTTTTACAGAGCTAGGTATGTGTTAAATTATTTACTATGATGTATTAAGTATTGATCTTGGAGTAGTTCCTATGCAGTGAGATAGATTCATGGCGTATGAGTCTCGGTAGTTGAGGCCATATGAGAGGAATTACTCGACACATGATCTGGAGTTAGCTATAGTTGTTCATGAATTGTGCTATTGGATACATCACTTGGAGAGAATTTTGTAGTGTACATGGACCAACAAATCCACAAGTACATATTTACATATCATGATCTGAATTTGAGGCAGTGAAGGTGGGTTAAACACCTACAATATTTCAATTCTGAGCTCACCTACACGCATGGTAAAGGAAATATAGTGGCTAATACACTGAGTGGGAGGACTTAAATACATGCACTTTAGTAGTCCAATAAAAAGTGGTAGCTCATGGATTTGTTCTCTAAGATGCCCTTGGAGGTGCAGGATAGTTGGGGTCAAACTTTTCTATCATCCTTAGATGTTACCTCTACCCTTATCAATAGAGTGAGGATAAGGTAGATATCAAATTCAGAGGTCCTATTCCTCTGAGAGAGTGTGGAAGGTGATGACCCTCATCCCGGTTAAACCATTGGATAGGATGAAATTATGCATGTACATGTTCGCATATGGGTTTTAACAGACATGTGAGAGGATATTATATGATACTTCCATGATTCAGATTGGGATGTGCGTTCTGGAATCACCAATATGTATCAGTATTTATATCATCAATATTGGTGGACAAGTATGAAAAGAGATGCATCTAGTTTTTTCATGAGATGTTAAACCTATCAGCAGGTGAAGGTGGAACACCAACAACTAGCTAGTCTTTTATAGAAGCTTCCTATTCCCAAGTGGAAAAGGGATGACGTCATGATGGATTTCATGACAGGTTTACCGAGGTCGCCTCAAGGTAATGATTCCATATAGGTAGTTGTTTATAGGCTCATAAAGGTTGCACATTTCATACCTATCAAGGAAAAAATTTCATTAGATGATCTTGAGAAGTTGTGTATCCATGAGATAGTATGAATTCTTAGGGTCCCATATACTATAGTTTTAGATAGGGATGCCTGGTTTACTTCACTGTTCTAGAAAGAGATATAGAGGGCGTTAGGTACATAGGTGCTTCTGATCACAACATACCACCCTTAGACCAATGTCCAGTCAAAGTGCACAATACATTTTCTTGAGGAAATGTTGTGAGCATGAAAATGGGATTTCAGGGGATCTTGGGAGAGGCATATACCCTTGGTTTAATTCACCTACAATAATAGATTTCAGGATACTATTCAGATGGTGCATTATGAGGCATTGTATGGTAGGATATTCTAATCACCCCTATGTTGGTTATAGGTAGGAGAGTCATCTATGCTTGGACCTCTTATTATTTTAGAGACTGTGGAGTAGGTTTAGTTGATTTAGAAGAAGATAAATACTACGCAGTCTTGATAGAAATCATATGTCGATCACCACAGATGACCACTAGAATTTGTGGTCAAGGATCAGTTTTTTACTTGTTTTTCTAATGTTGGGAGACAAGAGGATCACAAGATAGGGTAATATTTCATCATCTTATGTCGATATGTTTGAGATTATTGAGGGAGTTGGGCTGGTAGTATATTAGTTATAGTTACCTCATATGTACTAACCCATTCACAATATCTTCCATGTATCTTAGTTACGCTGCTATCATATAGACCTATATCATGCTTTTTAGCATGAGGAGGTTGAGTTATATGTAGACGCATCCTTTGTGGATCATCCTATTTGTATTGTGGATCGTAGCATGGAGGTTATTTGAGTCTAGTCACTTCCTTTAGTATGAGTTCTATGAGAGCATGATCGAGTATAGGATGAGGCCTGGGAGTGAGAGGCTAATGTATGATCATAGTGGCCAATGTTATCCTCATACATTCTTAACCACCCTTGAGAGGAAAATTTGTTGAGGAATTTATTTAAGGGTTGATGTTTGTAAGAAAATGGTTCTTATTTTCAGTATATATCCTTTACTTTTCACTATCTTTTAGTTTAAATACTATGTTATGGACTAATGACAATGACCTTTGAGGTCATGGAGGTTTCAGGGGGTGTTCTGGGTTAGTTAGGAGCCCAAAACCTACCTTTTAAGTTTAAAAGTCTTGACACACGGTTAAAAGAAACCATGTAGGGTAGGATACATGGTCACTTCTAACCATGCCGAGATGGATAATAGGAGGCTATAGGCCGTACAATTATATAAACGGTGCAAAATGGGTTTCATGACCATGTGACCATGTCTTCAATTTTGACATAGGAGTTTCACATAGTTTGAGCATGATTAGACAAACTGTGCTAGAAGACTATACAATGTTCCCCTTCCTACAATAAAGGGCGCATGGTTGGTGCAAATTTTGGCTAACCATGCAGCCGAACCGCGTGACCCAGTAATTTTGGTGAATTTATGAAACTACCCTTAATTAAATCTTATAAAAACATAATTTTACTATTCTTCTCCCGTAAATCATACCTCTAGTTTGAATGCTCCTCTTAGATGTCTAAAATATGAATCGATAGATCTTCTCCATCCAGACATGGAATCAAGAACTATCTATCTCATTGGATCCATGCTGGAAAGATATCAATTCCTTTTATTCCATTCCTCATTTTGTTTGGTATTAGATGTGATATTTAGATGTAAGATAATTTAAACTATTTTTAGGGTTCTCAAACATTTTTCATTTTTCTATTGATCTGCTTCAAATCAGGAGATGATACTGGATGAGCTATCCACTATGAACCTACAGTTGGTGGTATCATGATTTTTCTTCAAATTCAAAGTGTTAATATATATTCCCTTTCAATTAGAACCCAATATTTGGAGAGGAACCCTTAAAATAGATTTTAATCTTTTAATTAAAGGAATAGGTATGTCCTATAGAATTAATGAGACCCAATGATATTTGTTTAAAGGCCATGAGTCATGAATTCAAACCACCCATTGGGTGTGTTGTTAATTTCTTTGAACACCATGGGTGTTTATTGAATTTGGATACTGTAGGGTGTTCCTTTTTACTAATTTTCCACGGGATGTGAATCATAAATTAAATTGATTAATTGAATTGTTAATTGATATGTAATTTGAATTAAAATATCAATTTTTAATTGAATTGCTAAAGAAAATGGAATGAAATACATGTCCCTAGAAACTTTCCATGTATTGGTTGATTAATAATGAGATTATAGTTATAATGGATTGCCTATATGAGTAATTTAAAGACTAAGAATTCCAAGATTAGACATGAATTGAGAAACCTTTTTTGGTGAGAATTTAATTGAATTGTTCTTGGTGATAACCTTATATATACTTCCAATTATGGACTCATGGAGGGATTACTGTTATGTGCCCGAGTGATACTTGGACTCCTTATATACTTCTAAGGATGGAATCAGAGAGTGATTGTTTATATATTCCGTGAATGATACATGGGCTCCCTTAGTGGACCTCTAAGGACATAATTGAGTGGCTATGATGTTATACCACACCTAGAGATACCTGGGTTCTTATGAGGATCTCTATGGATGGGCTTGTAGGGTGTTGGTTTATATTATACCTAAAGTGATACCTAGATTCCAAATGAGGAATTCCAAGGATAGGATTAGGTTCTGAATTGAATAATGAATAAAATGGTTTATATGATGCGTCTTCTAATCCAAATCATAAGCATGAATTCAGTCTTTGTCTTTAACTTTATGGATGGCCTGTTTCGGCATCCATTGAGCATATTTCTATGTGAGACATTGGACTATTCAATAGGTCCTCAGACTTATTAATTAAATGAGATTGACTAATTAAATGAAAATGATTATAAAATGATAGATCCCTAACTATTAATTCAGAGACTTTCTTTCTAAATGAGATTGAATAAATGAATTGGTTATTAAAGTGAGAAATTTTACTTTATTGGATGTTAAATTTTAGTACTTACTTGCATATTACATCACTACCTTCACACTATTATATATATATATTCACTAACTAGATGGAAATAGACCTTGGGTGGTTGCCTACTGGGATTTAGTCTCATACTCTGTTTAGGCTACCGTTGGGTATCAAAAGAGACTATATGATTGAAGGTAAGGATAAGGGAAAGTTCCCTGCTATAGGTTCTTGACTACTTCTTCGGAGAATGGGAGCATGGGACTGAGTTGAGGCTCATGATGATATATGGATAGTTATTATCCTTTTTCAAATTTTGTTACATGTATTGTACTGTTTCCATGTATACCTATTTTGAATATTTTTAGTAACATATTACATGTAACATCATCATCTATATATGATACAACTTTTAGAATTATTTATATTCCTATCTTGGTTATTTATCATCTGTATGATTGATCTAATACTTCTGCTATTGAATGTATGTTAATTCCATTGTACACACTTTCGTAAGTGGGAATAGTCTTCCCATAGACACACCTAATCCCTCACTTCTAGTTATAAGCCTCTAAAATTGGGGGAGATGATCTTGAGGCCATATGGAAAACCGGGATCAGAGAACTATTGAGTGGAATTCGGCTCTAGGATGTTGCAGTTCCCATAATATAGCTACACTAACCTTGAAATTGAGTTGGTAGAATGGTTTATTATCTAAAGATGTGGGGGAATTACTTCATTTGAGAGAGATTTATGGTCTTCCCTAATCATAAAATCTTATTTTATATCTTCTCTTAGTGATATTTGAATCCATGTTAGTGGTGGTGGATGAATTTCTTATAAAAATATGACTTAGGTAGTTCCTATATACCATAGAAAGGGAATATGGTTTCTAATACACCAAGTATGAAGTCTCATGGTGGTTTTTCTAATGAGTTTGAGGATGCATAGAGAGTGATAGAGGAACCCTCAACATTTTATCTCAATATTTATGAATCCATTGGTTTAGGTTGCATATATTTGATAATGGCATAGTAATCCTTAATATTGTAGGTTGAGGAATCAGATTTGGAGGATCTTGAGGTGGATGTTTGGTATGATCGTGTTGTCAATGGAGATTCCTCTAAAGGTTGGTTGGAGGATGATCAAAATCATGTGTTATTTTGGTAAATCTATTTATCCCAGATATACTGATAGTTGAGAGGTAAAAGGGATGATGTAGGTGAATTTATAATCTTCATAAAATTAGATTAACTTAAAATATAATGTAGAATATGATGGATAATAAGATTAAACAATTCAACAAAAACTAATATCATAATGAGTGTGATGAGTATAAGAATAATATAAAATAACAATATAATAGAAGGATTTCAAAGGACTTCAAATATAAATGATTCCATGTTTACTCTTGAAACTCTTAAATAAAGAGTATGAAAATCCACAAGATGAATATCAATTTTGAAGGAGAGTTCAACTCTTTACAATCCCACCCTTTTCAACCTTGAGGTGAAAAACCTAATAGCTCTTTATACGAATAGATAGAACCCATCATTTTAATGGAATAATACCCAACTCATATTTTCAAAGGAGTATCCTCAAACCCATTTCCTTTTGAGGTGGAGGAACAACCATCCTTTCCTTTTACTAGTTTAAGCATAAATAGTGATCTTGATTTTTGGTTAGGTAAGAATAATTAGACACATACATTTTAATGACAGTATAACTAGTGCATGAGACACAAAACTAAGATGTTACACCACAAAAAATTATAGATAAAATAATAATAAAACAAATAAACTACTAAAGGGATGTTAATGAGGTTGTTGGCATCAAAACCATGATATCCCCATATATTTAAGTTTATGTTGAATGATTTAGGCATGTGAAAAATAGTAAAGTTAGTGTAAAATAATTAATATCTCAACCTTATAACACTTCAATATTTTAAATAGTACACATCTTTCATGTTTCATAGTCAAATCCTGATTTCTCTGGTCTTCTTAAATAAAATGATCAATGATGGTTATATTATCTTGGACTATATCCATAACAATATTCAAGATTATAAATGATAATATTTATATGGATATAGCATAAAATATCACAACAAACTACAGAAACACAATCTATACCAATAAACTCATTAAAATAATAAATGAATAAAAACAACATTAAATACTCCCTTAATCATTGGAATATTCATTGATAATAATTATCCTTTAATCAAAAAGAATAACACCCTTTAATATTCCATTCATATTTGAATTTGAATATAGAAACTATATTAGTAGTTCAAGAATATGTTATCACAACATGAAAATTAACACCACATCACAAAAGAAATGATAAGTTGAATTTCATACAGAAGTAAATAAAATAATATCTCATAGTTTCCAAAATAAAAAACTACCAAAAATTGTATCTTCCAAAGCATTAATTTTTTAAAACATAATTTCTGAATTACTCATCTTCTGAATATGTGTAATATAATTCTTTCCCCTCAATAGATATGTGTAATAAATATGAATTAGTGAAGTTCTAAAACAAATTTTGAATAATATAATATAATACATAAATTTTGATAAATAATTATCCAAATATAGAAATCCTCATGGATGATTGTATACATAATATATTTTATCTTTCAAAAATAGAATACATAATTTTTGACCTTAATTGAAAATCAATAGATAATATTTTTCTAGTATTTCCTTTGCAATGCATAACATTTTATACATAGTGAAAATATGAGCTTAGGAAATATGTAACATATTTTCCATACTACACTGAGATGGGTAAGATACTTTCTAGGACACATAACACATTTTCCAAAAACATAACATTCTATCCTGTATTGAATTTCCATACAGAATATATTTTACCTGGGAATATTTTATAAACTTTACATGTGATATAATCAAATTAGTTATGTAATATATTCTACTCAATATTTAATATAATTATTTACTCTGAAGAAATGTATAAGATACCCCCTTAGTGAAAATAACAATAATAAATATACGTAATCTAATTTATAGACTCAAAAGATCTATACAACATATTTTAATATGATTCATTATTTATATGTAAGATATTTTATCCACGAGTAATATACATTTGTTTTACATAATATAAATTTTCTCTACATAATATTATGGAATTATTCAAATTAGAAAACATGTATGTCTGTAACCAGATTCCATATTTTCTCCAATCAAAAGAACAAAAAATTTCAAACAAAAAAAGTAATAACTAACATAAATATCTTCCATAATAATAATAGATAATAGAATTATAATGAGAAGAAATATGAATCGTTTATAATGAATAATAAAAATTAATAAACATATAAAATTATATTAGAATAGATAGTCTGAAACAATGAACCAATTTCATAATAAATAATAAAAAAATAAATTTTTTTGTACAAGTAGTGTAAGATTCAAACATAAATATGGGAATAATATAATAAAAAATAAAAAATAAATAATAATAGTGAATAAAATATAACTCTATATGAAATCATATAAACATTAGTGTAAAGTAATATGTAATTATAAAAACTAAAACAAAGAGAGGGATAGTGTAATTATAAAAACATTATTGATAAAGTGAGAAATAACCAATCAACGCTCTCCCCCTTTTGATAATTATAATACATGAATAAATTTTCCAAAATGACTAAAAAAATCTCCCCATTTTTTAAGAATCAAAAAGATAAAACAAAGAAGCCTAGTTTAAGAAATATTAATAAAAAAATATCCCTTAATAACATACACACTCTTCCCCCTGAAAAGGTAAAACTAATCATGAAATTGAACAATAAACATAAACAATTTCTCCCAAAAAATAAACAATCACGACTGAAAAAAGATATTATCTTATTATAATAAAAATTAAAAAGAAATGTGCAACAAAACATATCTTCACATGATTTAAACATACATAATAACACATATATGATCAGAATATTCAGTATAGATAATAGATTTAGAATAATAATAAGTAAAATAAACTATCCTGATTTCAATAGTAAAGAATAAATAAAATAGAATATAAAAAATTCACAGTATGCTTATGAAATATATAAACATTTTAATAAAAATTTAATACACTACATTATTTTATAGATATAATAAAAATAAAACTTGTAGATTAAACATAAAAAGAATAAAATATTAAACTCCCTATAAGTTAAATGAATGAAGGAGAAATAATATTTTAGAAAAATATTATTAGAAAAAGAAAAATAAGAACCCCCCCATAAAATCATGTATATAAAAGATAAAAAATATATTAAGGAATAAATAAAACAATAATTTTCCCCCTTAGTATAACAGTTATCTCCTTTGAAATGATAAAATAGTGACAAAATAATCTCAAATTAGTCTAGTGATAACTTCTCCTATAAAAAATAAACACAACTAAGATCCATAAAATAAATTTATAATCATATAATATATTCAAAGTATCATAAAAATATATGCAACAAATTAATATAATCAATAGTTAAAGTGCATACCAATAAACTATATAATAAAAATATGAACACATGCTCACCATTAGAAAATAGAAACTAATGGTTATATACATGTCTGAAAACTAAATAATAAAAGATAAAAGGGTATGATATGTGGATTTTAAAATATTTTACCTTTTCATGTAAACCAATTTAAGTCAATGAGATTGAATAAGAACCTTCATGAACCAAATCTGCTGAAGGGTTATATAGTTTTACTTTGAAACAAAATTTACATAAAATATATTTTTTTGACCAAGAGATTGGAAAAATCTTAAATAAAAATAAGATTCATAATGACTAAATCATCAATATTTAAAACAACTAACTAAAGAAATAAATGCCTTTTTTACCTTTTATAAATATGTTCCTGTATATTTGAGGTATAAACCCAACATAATCATGTCCATTATTTTTCCTATTCATATTATTCATGGATATAATATTGTCATACATCTCTCTTTACTAACAAAAAATTTGATAGGGTTTTATTCAAAATTTTAATCTCAATTTTTAGTTTAAAATTTTCTTTTTGAATAGTCTCAAAATCATCACAAAATTTTCTTGTAGTAATAGAATCAGTATCTTTCATCTTTTCACTCCCCTTCTTCAAATTTTCATCTTCTTCTCTAAGTTTTAAAATATAATAATAAACATATTTTTTTCCCTTTAATATAATCTTGTTATCTTTATTCAATTTCATGTAAGAATATCTAATAGAAGGAACACTATATTTCAATTCATAAATCTTAATTTTAGGCTCTTTAACACTAGTCTTAGTATATTCAAATTTAAAATTCTAATCAGAATAAAAATAATTTTTTTTATATTATTCATATTGCCGATCAAACATATATTTCCATATTTTCTTGAAGATTAACCGAAATCACTTAGTGGACATGAGTGATAAGGTGATAAAGAAACTTTACTATATTTAACCTTAAAACAAGTATTACCAGTTAATTTACACTTATAGAATTATCAATTGAATCTATATTACTAAACTACTCCATAAAACCAAATATTTACTCTATTTACTCTTAAAATTATTGTCTCTTATTTTATTTTTCATCCTCATATAATGATATTTGATGCGTTATTTTTTCTTAAAATCATAATAAGTAATATTTTATTGCCTAAAATTTATATTTGAACTACCTTTGGAGGAAAAAAAATTCAATTTCATAATATTTTTTCCTTTAGATAATGGTCCTTATCTTTTTTTCTTATTTTAAAATTACTTTTGAAAGCACAAAGGATTACTACAACTATAACATACAAGCTTATTATTTTTATTAACTATAATAAATTCTCTAGTATTTATAGTATTCCCTTTTCTAGAGAACTTTTCATCTCCAAAGGTATCTATCTCAAGATGATTCCAAATCTTATGAGTAATAGATGATATACATATCTAATCATAGACATTTCCAAAAATGATAAAAAAATAATATTAATAACTTTGAAATTAATCTCATATCTAACAATATCAAAACCTTTCAGATTAACCAGATCATATTTAAGAAAATCATAAGACTTTATCACAATATCCAAGTATAAAATGTTAATACTCTTGAGATAATATTCCATACAAATATTCGAATAATACATAATATAACCCATAAATTATGATCAATACTTAGCTAAATATCAAAATCTAAAAACTAGGCTCTATAGATAATATATTCTATCTTTGAAAATATAATACATAACTTTTTTTAACTTAATCATAAATCAATACATAATATATTTCTAGTATCTACTTTTTAATGTTTTACATTTCATACTAATTGAAAATATTAGCTTTAGAAATACATAAAATATTTTATATACTCCATTGAGATGCACAAGATATTTTATAGGATACATTACTTATTTGTTAAATACGTAACATACCATCTTTTACTAAATTTCTATACATAAGATATTTTACATAGGTATATTTATGAAACTCCATACATAATATAATCAAATAAATTATGTAAGATCTAATACTACACACATAATATAATTTTGAATCTAAATAAATGTGTTAGATACTTCCCTTGGTGAAAATCATAATATTGAAGAAAAATAATATAATTTTTGGAATCAAAAGAGATGTATACCATGTTTTACTTTATTTCATTATTAATACAGAATATATTTAAACCATACATAATATATATTTTTTTCCTATTACTAATATAAATTCCCACTTTATAATATTATAGACTTAGCTGAATTCACAAATATTTATGTCTGTATCCAAATTCAATATTTTCTAAAATCAAAATAATAAAAAATTAATAATATAAAAAGTGAGAAATTTTATAAATATATTACTAAGTAATAATTAATAATATAATCATAAAGAAAAAAAATATGTTCCTTGTATAATGAATTTTAATAGTGAATAAACATATGAAATTAGATTACATCAAATAGTTAACAACCGTGAATTAGTTAAAAAAGGAATAAAAAAATAAAAAAAATATTCTACCATAAGTGAATGATTTCGGTATAAATATGTGAATAATAGAATAAAGAATAAATAGTAAGAAATAAGAGTAAAAAAAATAATTCTAGATCAAATAATATAAAGAAAAGTGTGAGGGAATATGTAAATATCAAAACATAAACAAAGAGAAGGAAATTATAATTATCAAAATATAATAGATAAATTTGAAAGTGTTTACTCAATAAATCCTTTAGTAGTGATCTTATTATTCCTAAGATGTATCATGTTTTGAGGAGTTATTTCTATAGGATGAGGATGAGGAGGTCGGTGGCTAAGTTTATATCTTGATGATTAGTCTATTAGTAGGTGAAAGTGGAGAATCATGTTCCTTTTAGTTTATTAAAGTTATTTGATGTTACTAAGTTGAAGTGAGAGGACATATCAATATATTTCATCACTATTTTTCCTTGAACTTAGGGAGGATATGATTATATTCATATGATCATAGTCTATTTGGTGAATTATTCTCATTTCATGGTGGATAAGGAGTTGATAATGATAGATATTTTAGTAAGGATATATATGGAGGATATTGTGTGACTTCATGGGGTTCTGAGGAATATCATCTATAATCATAATTCTCACTTTATCTTGTGATTATAGAATATTTTCCAGTAGGAGTTTGGATATCAACTATTCATTAGAATTTCTTTTAACCCATTAATAGACAATTTATAAAGAACAATACTTTTCATACATAAATATTACATCATTTTAAATGAATAGCCATTATATTTCATAATAATACACTCCCAAGTACCATAGAGGTTTAGTATCTTTGAAAGATTATATATATAAACAACTTGTAAATAAAATATCTCCACCATTTCCCATCAAGTTATTCACAACTATCACCCTTCTTAGACATAACATACTTAAAATCTTTCTACATAACTTGGGGAAGTGTAACATAAGAAAGAGTGAGATTAGATGCTCATTAAAGGTAAACATAAGATATATCAATAAATGATAACAAGTGAGCATAGATAACCATTATAGTATGATAAAATGAGCTAAATATTAGAAAATCATACCCATCAATTCATATATCATAATCATGAAACATGGCATATTTTTTTATAAATGAAAATACTTAATACATAAGAGTGAAAAATAATCAATCAATCATGAGACATGAAAACACATCATAAGCATAATATATAAGTTTATTGCATGAAAATAAGCATAGAAAATTATTTCCTTATTCAAGGATCACCCCCAAGACTATCATAGTGTATTGGGTTCCCTCTCCATTCTGTCATTTCCTTGGTCAATGTTCACTCACAAGAGTATCTTATTGGATAAAGTTCATTTACTCAATCGGGTTAACTCCCATTCCAGTCCTTATTTTCTCATGATATATCCATATTTACCCAATTAATTTGAGATATATATAATTCTTATCGAACCTATCACATAATTAAAACCATTCATATATCTTCCACAATATCATAAAATATTTATCATATCATTAAATCATTACCCGTGGAAAGGACACGAGTTTCATAAACATTATATCATCATAATCATAAACCGTCTAGAGAATGAATAAATATGGTAAAATTGGATCACATACCTATTAAATAATAAGAAACATCAAAGGATGTTTTTATAGATAAAAATACATCTAAAATATCACTAGAACATTTCATTAGGGAAATACCCTTTTTATTTGCAATCATTTATTTAAAAAATAAAAATTTACAAAATACAGAGGAAAAAATTATCTTTAAAAATAATGAAGGAAACTTATAAATTAATTTTCAAATAAAAGGGTATTAATGGTGGTGGAAAATTAAATTCATGAGGTGTACATTAAAACAAAAAATCCTTTCACATTGTGGGTAAAAAGTTAGAAACACCTTTTTTGGAAAATGAAAAAAAATATCTTTTTATTTTTTTCATATAAAATAAAAAATGGGTCAAAATGAATTTAATAAATATTTTTAGAATATTAAAAGAATGGAAATAATTTTAAAGAATAAATATATATTATAAGAAAATATTCTTGACCAAAGGGAAAAATAAGGTCGGTTTTATGTATAACCGACCGATAAAAATGAGATTGTAACATAAAACTCATATAGATTTGGTAACATTTAAATCAAAAGTAAATGGATGATTGAAAATCATATGGATTTATAAATATAATGAATGAATGAATTTATTATTCCAAAATACATTATTTGGTAGTATATACACCACACAAATAAGAAATTGGTGCATAATATTAAAATATGTCTCAATGAAGAGAAATTGAGATGAAAAAACCCTTACCTTATATATGACTTGATTCATAATCACTATATAATCCTATATAAAAAATTTATATTTATTATAATTATATAAAATACTAATACTCATAAATATAATATCATATATGACCCACTTATATCATTTCAAAATTGTTTTATTAACATTTCCCTATTAAATTCGTTATTTTGGGTGTTAATTGCTTCATTTTTCATATATGCTAGTTTGACAGTTATGTTCCTTTCAATTTGATCATGGTTAATTAATATCCACAATATAAATATCATTTATATTAATTATATTCTTATTTATAACCATTCATATAAAGTGATGATGAAAAATGAATTACATAACTATGTGGAGACAATAGTACATACGTACACACGCATGACATTTTCATTTTTTAATGGATGGAATGAAAGAAATTTAATTATTAATAAACCTTTATAGAATAATTATTATAAATTAAATATAAAATATAAATATTAAATCTATCATAATTACCAACCATGAATGACAATGGTGGAAAATTATTCGCATCGCTACGTGGAGGTGATAACCCACATATACACACAAACGATAATTTCATCCCGTATTAGATTGATAAGAAGTGATTAATGGTTCTGAAATAATAGTAATAAAATATAAATATTTTTATAATACTATATTAATCATGTTTTTATGGATACAACAAGTTTATAGGAATTATAAGAAGAAATAAAATTGAAAGGGCTTGGTTAAGATCTAAACCTCTTATATGAGATACCTCCTTTGAATTACTCCTTAATCCCTGAAGGATTGATATTAGGAGAATAAAAAAAGATTTAGTATGAATCTAATTATTATAGGAATAATTTTTAGGTATTTTCTGATATAGAAGTCTCAAATGGTGTGAATAAGGGAGGAGGATAGGCGCCCTTTTATAAGTTAGGGGTGGGACACACATGAAATTTCTTTAAAGATTTCAATTATATAAGGTTACTTCATGGAAAATTGGATCAAATTGGATATATATTTTGTGTAATTATAATATAAGGTTTAAATATATTTGAAAAATATTAATTATAATGGTTTAAGTGTAAATACTACCCTTATCTCAGGGTTTAACCATTGTTAAACCCATTTTAACCTTAACCGTTGTAACGAAATTTTACTATTTTTTACAATTCTAGATGAAAAAAATCAATTATAAGCTAATAAATTATATTAATTATTATTATTAAAAATATATTATACATTTTTTATTTTCAAGTTCTATACTTTTTAAAATTTAGTTTTAATTAAGCGTGCAAACCTCAATGAAATCCAATTTTCCAAAAAATGAATTTTCAAGCGTAAAAGTTAATTCACATCCATTCCCCACCTTGTTAAAACCATAAAATGAATGTTAAAATATTATATTAAATATATAATCTATTAATTTCATTAAAAAAATTAATAAAAATATATTAAATTATTTTATTCAGATACAAACACATTGCGTGCATAAAAATAGTTTTTTTAGAAAAAAGTGTTTTTAAGACAAAAAATTAACTTATACCAAAATCAAATAAAATGATGAATAATATACAATTAATTGGGTTATTTAAAATAAAACGTGTCTTAGTTCACTTTAATATCAAATAATGGGACAATTACTTGAAATAAATGATATTTTTTTTTAAAATCAATACTTTTCACTATTCAATGAAATATAAATATGTTTAGAAAAATCCTAAAAATTCACTATAAGATAATATTGACATACTAATTTCAAAAATGGTATTAATTTAATGAAATAAAATTTATAAAAATGGAATAAATTAATAATAAAGTTTGTGTTAAAAAATGTCATAAAAACCAATTTTGAATAAAATATATTTTTGAAGTGTGAAATGAATTTACTTGAAATTGAATACTTACTTATTATAATTTAATCAATACATTTTCATTTATAAAAAAATTATACATATTTATCATAAATTGGTTATTACTGTTCATTCCTTCATATTTATTAACTAGGTTATAATAGTTTATTATATAATTATTTATATAGACTCAAGGTTTTGTGTAAAGAAATCCATTGAATAATTAGAGTTTAATTTGAAAGGAAAACATATTAAATATTGAGGTGTTAAATTATACCCCACATAAAATTAATTTTACCCAATAAATTCGACCACTCTACTAAAAAAATGAGAATATCTCTACTTTATCACATCCTGGGTTTTCTATGTAACTTCTTAAAATTTCTAATCCCTTTAATGAACTTTAACGAGATGAGTAGTCTTTTTCCACAAAAATTTATCTCTATGATCCAAGATTTCTACTGGTTATTCTTAATAGTAAAGGTCATGCTATATTGGTATAAACTATGAGTTTATTACATGTCAAGGATGAGGTATATACTTGTTCTATAGAGAAACGTAGAACACATCTTGAACTTCAGAGAGGTTTTGTGGGAGTGCCAAGCAATAAGCTACATTCTATACTCGTTCAAGAATATAGAAGGGACCAATATACCTAGGGATAATATTTCAATTATTATAGAATATCATAACCTTCTTCCATGGAATAATTCATAGGAAAATCTTATCACAAACATTGAATTCCATATCTCACCGAAAATTGTCAACATAAATCTTCTATTTAATCCCAGCTACCTTGATGTACTGATGAATGAATCTAAATTTCTATTCCATTTATTTATCTAGATTAGGTCCCAATATCTTTATTTCTAATGATTCACCCTATCATGTTGGTTTTTTTCACTTATTTCCATAGAGGTTTTCATAAGGATCCATATGAATATTCTAGTGATATCTATTGTTATAAGAGAATTAAACTAGAGGAAGGTGTTGATGCCAACCAAATTTGAAATCTAAAGAATAGTATCTCAATATATCTTATCATTTTTGAATGGTCCTATTAGAATAAACATATATATGAGGATGATAAGCTATATTTAAACATAACTCTATATCTTGATCTTACTAAAGACTTCTCCATAACTTTGATTTAAACCTCAGATCTTGATCAAACACAATAGAATGTGATTCCACATATAACCTTACCACTTAATTAATGCATATACCATCATGATGATGAAGAGTGAAATATTTTCTAATTGAAATAAAGTTAACTAAAATTTTTAGGTGATCAACTATAACCCAAATAGCATTATGGACTTTTATATTTTAGGGATCCTAATGACGAAATCCATAGTGATGTTTTCCTATCTTCATTTTGGTATGAGTAATGGTTATAACACCCCCTTATACATCTATATCTATAAATTAACTTTATTAAATACCAAAATACGAGATACATACTCCACAATATCTTTATTCACATTGTCCAACTAGAAATACTCTTTCAAATCTCTATACATCTTTATACTACCCACATGAATAGAGAATGAAGATCTGTGAGCTTCTTCCAATAGTTAATTTTTTAGGACCAGTCTTGATAGGACACATAATAATTTATTAAACCTTATAATTCTATCACTATAAAGGTTGAACGTAGGAAAATTTCTCACCTTATTTTGTATATCTAAATCCTCCTTATACACCTCTTTAATCATTACATGGATATATGGTTGGAAACTCATTTGAGAAAGATAAGATTTCTCTGCTTCCTTTAAGATTTAAAGGAATATCCTTTTCAAATCCATAAATATTGTATATTTTATGATCCTAATTATAGATAAGCTAACATTATTCTTTTAATCAAAGCATCAGACACCTTATTCACTTTTCTAGGGTGGTAGTGTATTTAGAATTCATAATCTTTAATCAACTCCAACCATCTTATTTGGTTCATATTCTACTCTTTTTGGGTTAATATATACTTTAAAATTTTATGATAAGTATATATGTCACAAATTTATCCATATATATAATTCATCCATATATTTAATGTAAATATAATAACTGCTAACTCCAAATCAAAATTCAGGAAATTTTTATCATGAACCTTAAATTAGCATGAGGAACAATCTATCACTGTATCATTCTGCATTGGAACACATCTGAACCCTTTCTTTGACACATCACTATAAATCAAAAACCCTTATACATTATAGGGAAGTGTGAGAATAGGTGCATTGGAAAACCTTCTCTTTAGTTCCTTGAAATTTTATTCACACTCATTAGCCTAAAGGAACTTAAATCCTGTCCAAGTAAACTTGGTTAGTGTATTAGATATTCATGATAAATACTTCACAAAGCATCAATAATATCATGATAATCCTAGAAAATTACAGATCTCAATAACTTTGGTTGGTCTTGGGAAATGTTAAATGACTTTTTTTGATAGATTAACTGATATACCCTCACTTGAGATTATATAATCAAAAAATGAAACTTTTTATTTCCAAAATTCACACTTGGTAAATTCTGCATACAACTTATACTTCCTTTACGTCTTTAGTAAAATCATAAAGTGATTTTCAGGCTCTTCCATTATCTTATAATATATAATAATATTTTTTATAGGGATTACCACTAACAAATTAAGGTAATATATAAAGAATCTATTCATTAAAACTATGGAGATAATAGGGGCATTGGTAAGACCAAATGAAATCACTATAAATTCATAGTGTCCATACCTCAAATAGAAATCTTTTTTTGGGTATGTATTAACTTTTTACCCTCAACTAGTAGTATATAGATTGAATATTAATCTTTTAAAAATATTTATATTATCATAATTGATCAAAAAAATTATTAATATGGTCCAAAGGATACTTATTCTTGATCGTGATCCCATTAAGTTCCCTATAATAAATCCAGAGTTGCATTGATGCATATTTATTCTTAACAAAAAGTACAGCTACACCCCATGGAGACACACTTGTCCAAATAAATACCATGTCATGATTCTCCTAGAGTTACTTATTCAACTTTTAAAACACAATTGGGTCCATTCTATATGAATTTTTTCAAATAATTGTTTCACTGGATATGAGTTATATTGAAAACTCAACTTCATGATTTTGAGGAAGACTAAGCAACTCTTCTAAAAAGAAATCAACAAACTCCCAGAAAATAGGCATATCATCGATGTTGAGTTTATCACCAACCTTATAAGACAAATACCTTTTTTGAATCGGAATAACGAACCATGAAATGAATGCAATTTATATTATATGTTCACATAAATCCTCACACCGATAGACAATTATATACTGGTTCAGAATATCTATCATGACTTCCCTTCCTCAAAAATTAATATGAGATTTATATAAAGAAAAAAAATCCATTCCCAAAATCACATTAAATTCAATTAGAGGACAATTAATAATATTTTTAGAAATCACATTCTCATAAACTTCAATTGTGTAAGATTTATAAACTTGAGATGCGATCGTTGTACGATTATGAGTCTTTACTACTATTTCAACATCTAGTCATTGAGGTGGTAATGTGAAACCCTTAGAATTTTTTAGATATAAAAGAGTGGGTAGATCCATAATAAAATAAGTCATTATAAATTCAAGAGTGGATTATATGTGAACATGTCAACACTTCGTTATTTCACCCTACATCAACAATAGTTATCAAATGATATTTCCCTTTGTCTCTGGGCTTAAGAGGTTGCTGAACTTGATCGTCGACATTGTAAGATCCCAAATTTTATTATACGGTAAAAATAATTTAAATTTTAGTATAAATATATATTTTTATTCTAATAGATGTTTTAAAGGTTTACTGAAGGGTATGATTGAGTTCAGGGTTCATTTGTAGCCCAGAGTTTCGGGTTTTGGAGGAAATAGGCTAAGTGCATGATTTGTTGAAACCATGTGGGGTGTCGTAATAGACTGTAGAGGGGTGCATGGTTTGTTTAAACCATGAACCTCATGCCACATGGCCATGTGGTAATTGTAAAGGGTTTACATATGGGTTACATGAATTATGCATGGTTTTTCAAAACCATGTGCCTAACTCTCATGGTTAATGCCACTTAGGTAGCAGAGCCATATGGTTAGCACATGATTTGGAAAAGCCCTATGGAAAAACTATTTACATCTTTTAATGGGTGGATATGATGGTTTTCCCTTGGGAAATTAACCTTCACACTCCCTTTTTCTTCCCCAAACCACATAGTAACCTCTCCCTCACATTGGGATCTCCCTTTTCCATCCAAGGTAGGAATTGAGCTACGTCCTCCATTAGACATACTATTATTTTACCATATATCACATTGGAAGAATGCCAATAATATCTTCAGTACTATTCCTTCATTTATTCTCTTACCTCACCATATAGAATTCTAAATCTGTGTGAGCTGATATGAACTATTTTAGGGTATTTATATATTTCTCCAATTTCTCAAGTTTTAGCCCAGATTAGAGGCTGATAATAGATGATGAGTTCACTACCTATAAAATTTATGTAATTTAATTATTTTCACTAAAATTATATTGATTTATACATTGTTTCATTATGACACATGTTGGTCTTTCCATGAACCACATCTTAAAATGAGTTTTCCTATAGTAAATGTTATCCCCTTGACCCACATAACCCATAAGGCTTGATATTACAATCGAAGCTTGAGAAAATAAAATAGAAATACCCCATGGGTGTGTTGTGAAATTGGTTAGATGTTCAAATACAAGTTATAAAATCAAATCAAATCTTGAGGTATGATCCTTTCCTCTTGTTTTTGGAATGTGATAATTAATTGAATGAAATGTGATGTGAATTAAGTAGAAGTGGCAATGGAGTGACCATGTACCTTATACCTTGTACCTTTTCTCTTATTTTCTTATTCATGAGTTACCCTTATGTGTGAAATAGATAAGTTAGAATAAGTAAATAGTTAAATGGTAAGGGTTTATTACTAAGACATGACCATCCTATTTCTTATGTAGAGAGTGATACCCAAGTTTTGATTTAGAATTCCATGGATGGAATCATCAGGCATATTAAATTAAAATTAATTGAAAATGGATTTATATTACACAATGGATGAAAAATGGATTCCTATAAGGAATGAATTAGATGGTCTCACCCAATGAGTTGAATTATATTGTGCCATAAGTGACACTTGGGTTCCTTATATGGAATTATAAGGATGTACTAAATATAAAGAGCATTATATTATTCCATGAGTGACACTTATCTTTCTTATTTGGAATGAAATAGAAATACTCAGAGGGAAATTCCATTACACCATGCCTCAGGTGATACCTGAGTTCCCATGAGGAATTCCATGGATGGGATCATATGGTGGTGGGTTCATAGTACAACTGGAGTAATACTTGGGTTCCTTATGAGGAATGCACAGGTTCTTTATATAAATATGATTAATGGGTGATGCCTTGGATATGATTCTCGGTTCCCAAGCCTTTTATAAAAATTAAATTATATATCATAATCATTCAGATATATACCGGCATAGGCTAAAGTAGGTATCATTGGATAGGTGGTCTATGGGAGGCTTGTTCTATAATGGGTTATATGAACTTCATTTAATAATTTTATTATTCTATCTACACATTGTTTCATTGTATACCCACATAATAGATAGCATTATAAAATAATGGTGGTAGCCTATTGAGTATATCCTACACCCTATTTGGGATAATGATTGATACATGTACAAAATTCAGGGATGCCAGTAAGGATAAGGGAAAGTGGCCTACTATGGATTCTTGATTTTTTGTACCAGGTTGGAGTACTAAAGTAGAGGTCCAAGATTATACTCACGATGCTATTGAAGATAGCTTATGAGATTTTGTTAATTTTTTATAGCATGATTTATATTACTGTTTCTCTATATCCTATGCATCTCCAATTTTTTATAGTACCATTGCCTTCATCTTTTGTATGTGGATATGTTTATTGTATTTTCTACTAACTACGGATTTGGTTATATATTCTTATCTAGAAGTTTAATTTAACTCCTTACTAATTATATTGTTTATATGATAGCTATATTTGTAAATACCACTAAGTTTCACTCTAATAATGATGGTATAGTCTTCACACTATACCATCATAAACCCTTGTTTCTAGTCGGAAGCCTCAAGAATATAGGTAGGCATTCTTGAGGTGATTTTCCCATGAGTTTCAACTAATTATGAGTGAATCAAGTCCGGGATGTCACAAATTTGTATTAGAGGATCTTCTTCCTTTTGTCTTAATGTTTCAGGTTAGTAGATAAGAGACTAGAAAAGTGTTGAAATTTGGTCATAAACCTGAGCTTGGGAGTAGCTAACCCACGTTTAGGGAAAATAAAAATTACCTAGGATGGGATTTTTTGTTATGGATTGTTATTTTTACATCTGTATTGATTTCAAAATTTGGGTGATGCACATGAGTTGTGATTTTTGTTATCATTGTGAGTTTTCTTTTACCCTTAGATGATAAGGTAAGGAATAATTGATTCATGAATCATGGTAGACATTTGAGGATTAACATATCATGCATATACCATTCCATATCTATTTTACTGAGTGAAATTCCTACAGCATGTTGTAGTTACTTGACTGTTATATTTTTATCTGATAAACATTTATATATGATGAATGAGATAAATAGTTGGTTAATAAAAGTGTCTACATCAACCTAAATGGTGTTTTCTTGTATAAATTCATGAGGTCACCTTAACTAACCAATTATCACATGTTTGAGTCATGAACCATTGGTTTTATGGATGAAACATTAGTTGGTTGTGATTACATGGATTCCAGTTGCAATTTAAAGAGTTTTTGTTCTTTTATAAATTGGTAATAGTGATCCGTCTAATTGAACCATCATAAATGATTGGTCACAATTACATTTAATACTAATTAAAACTTATAAATAATAGGTATTTATAACTTGGGAATGGAATACACATCAAACTGAACCATGATATATGGAAGCATAAATATATGAACATCTTAATTGTAATTGTTAAATGAAACAATTACTGTTAAATGGGGATTCTAATTTCAACTTAAATAGAATTTTCCTCTATAACTTGAAATTGACACTCTATATAATGGAAAATATTATGTATAACCAAGAAATTTCCTTTAACCTAACACTAGTAGTGGGTAGTTGGGAGTATTTATTGTGTCCCATTATTACTTTGTCTACCCCCTAGACCTGGATTTAGGAGCAGATAGAGTGGTGTGATTCATGCGTAGGAAGTCTTGTACCTGTCTTATCCCTTACTCTATGATTTTTTAGTTATCAAATTCTATTACGAGGTGTGTGTTTATAATTTTAGATATATCCCACCACAGAAACCCTGATTTGTAGACCAAGAAGGTTATGACGATCATGCTCTGGAGGTGGTGGGACTTGAGGTACAAGTATTACCTCTTACAGTTCCAACTGTGAAAAATCTTGTTATTCTTGATCTAGGTGCCAATTATTAGCTTCGATAGGGATTCCTAAAAATTATGAACACCATTAAGAGATCCCCATGATGCCCCTACTTTTGAAGAGTTGTCATGTGAGTTTCAACAGTAGCAATCACCTATGTTTTTTGGGGATGATATTCCTTAGGCCGATGATTCATAGGTGGAGTCCATGTTGTCTATATTTAAGTATCCATATACACCTACTAAGAAGAGAGTTGAGATCTCTACATATATTCTTTTTTATTATTATAAGAGATAGTGGTCCATTATTACCTAGATAGATCATCATTAGAATATGGTTTGGAGGGATTTCTAGAATACCTTTCACAATTATTTCTATCTAGAGATGTTAAGGGATTATATAGATTGAGAGTTTATACACATAGAGTAGGGAAAATTATCTATTATGGAATACTCTTCTCATTTTAAGGAGCTTCATCATGTCACATTGATTTTTATGGGTGACAATATTTCTAGAGTTAGGTGATTCGTGGATGGACTTAGGTATGACATCTAATCACAAGTGAATGTTTTCCGATTGGATACCATATCAAGAATAGTAAACCAAAAATTATTACCGAGTATAATATGATAGAAGATGAAGACGTGGGATATAGTATCTATGAATATAGACTTTTAAGTGCTTCAACCAGTGGTAGGAATCACCATTTTTAGTCTTCTTATGGAAGTTTTATTCGAAGTGTGTGACCAGGTTACTTGGCGGTATTCCATCAGTGTAGTTGGCCCAGATACTTGAAGACCCAGTGTATTAAGGATCGAGTTTAGTGATGGTCTTGTAGAATGATGGGTCATATTTAGAACTTTTGTTTAATTTTCCTCTAGTGTATAGTGATAGAGGATCTACATATACTCTCAGTTCAAGAGTGGTATTAGTAGCTCCATATCAGGCATAGAGCTAAAGTAATACCGATAGTCTAGGTTGAGAATGTGGTCATGGATGAGGGAGCCAGAAAATAGATACACAACTCTATAAGAGAGGTCCTGTATAGGGTAGTCAAGTTATATATCAAGGTTGTGGTTTAGGATAGATATATGTAGTTCGACTGATACCTAAGGAGAAGAGTGATGGTCTTTTTATAGTGAGAGGTACTATTTTAGTAGCCTCTACTTTAGTGTCTAATTTATTTATCACAGGATCTTCCCACTGCTTTATATATGTGGTAATTGTAGAGATAATTGGGATTAAAAGTCAATATTTATATTGGGTAATTACACTTGATTCTTTATTGGGAGTCTAATCAGAAAGTATACGCCAGTGTAAGGATTTCCACCTTGAGGTAGGCGGCAATCATTTTGTACGGGACCTCTTCATAAACAATATGATAGGTTTTGACTCCATTATTGAGATGTAATGTTTGGTTTATTATCATTACTATGTTTTTTTCTATCATCGAAGGGTTTATTTCACATCAATAGAGGGCATCAAATATATTCATAAGGGTGAATAGGATTTCTAAGCGAGTTGAGCTAGACCAGAGCGTTGTGGACTAGGAAAAGTGAAAACCCATATTTCTAGCCTTTATATAAATGATTGGGGAATATGTTAGACTGATTTCCATCATTTAGTAGATCATTTTATGGATTTATTCCATGAATTTGTTTTAGTCTACCTCCCAAGAGATAGTTCGAGTTTACAATTGATCTTAAGCCACTAGCAACACCATTATCCTTTCATCCTTATAGGATGAATAGTATTGTATTGCAAGATCTGAAGTGGAAACTAGGGGACTTAGAACATAAGGGTTTCATATGACACGGTACTTCACCTTGGGGTTTTCCCATACTTTTTTCCAAGAATGTATATGTGACCCTTCGGTTGTGTGTTGATCATTGGAAATTGAATCAACTTAGTATGAAGAAGTGGCATCATTTAGCATATATAAATGACCATTTTGACCATCTCTGAGGATCTCAGGTTTTCTCAAATTTTTACTTGAGGTTTGGATAAAATATAATACATTTTAGACCATTAGATATACCATGTACAACATTTCATTGTAGATATGTGTAGTAAAAGTATTTGGTCATACCATCCAGCCTCACAAATGCATTAATAGTTTTTATGGATCTGATGAATCTGATTTTTCACCCATATTTTTATTCATTTATTGTAGTATTCATGGAAAACATATTGGTGTACTCATATACTTGAGAAAAATATTCCAAAAATATTGATATCATTTTGGGTACACTGAGAGAGCACCAGATGTATGAAAAACTCACAAAATTCCACTTTTGGATCGAAAATGTTCACTTCCCAGGGCACATTATTTTAGAATTAGTAGTATTAGTGGAACCAGAGAAGGTGAGTGCCATGGTTTCCTAGGAGAATCCCAAGAACATATTTTATATACAGAGTTTAATGGGAATGGTGGGTTATTTTAGAAACTTTATACATGATTTATCTCACCTTAAAATACTATTCATATGCTTGAATAAGAAAGGTGTCAATCATACATGGTTTTGAGCATGTGATAAATCCCTTCAGAATCTAAAAGGAAGATTGAATTCAGTGCTGGTCCTGATTTTACCTGAGTCTTGAAGAGCCTACATGGTTTATTGTTATGTATCGAGTATTAGGTTGGGATCCATTATAATGTAGGGATATTGACTTGTGATGAAAAGGTCTTACCAATTAAGGGAACATGAGTGTAATTACCAATCACACGATAATGATCTAGAAACTGTGGTTCACACCTTTTGTTATTGGAGGAATTACTCACATAGAGAGTTATTTGTGGTGTAAAAAGACCATGAAAGTATCAAATAAATATTCATGTAGTGTGAATTGAACCTTAAGTAGAGAAGGTTGGTTGAATATGTACAATAATTCAACTTCAAGTTTGCTTATACACCCAGAAAATCCAATGCCATTGCTGATGCTATGAGCCATAAGACTAAGATACAAGTATTTTATGAGGTCAATAATGAATGGTAGTTGATTAACATGTTTTCAGAGATGCATCTGGAGGTATAGGACTATTAAGGAAAACCTGTACTATCATCTTTATCAGTGACCTCTTCAATTCTAGATAGAGTGAAGATGAAGCATATTTATAATCTTGAGGGATTGGTTCTATGGGAGATCATTTTAGGTGAGGACCCACTACTAGGTTGGGTTATTGAGGGGGATGAGATCTTTCACATTAATGGGAATGTATGGGTTCCAACGGACACATGAGAGGAGTTAATATGAGAGTGTCATGCCTCTTATTAAGAAGTATTTATTGGTTTTAATAAGATGTACCATGATTTATGCCAACAATATTGGTGGTTGGGATGAAAAAAGATACAATGGGTTTTGTTACCCAACATTCCACCTATCAGTTATTGATAGTGGAACACCAATGACCTTTGGTAAATTTTCATACATTAACCATTCCTATATGGAAATTGGATGATTACACTATGTATTTTGTGACAGGTTTACCTAGGTTACCTCATGAGTGTGACACAATATGGGTGATCATAGACAAGTTGACAAAGGTTACTCACTTCTTACCTATTAGAGAGACCTTTTCAGTGGATGATCTAGGAAAGTTATATTTTAGGGATACCATTCACCTTTATGAAATTTAAAATACCATCATATAGAATATATTTTCTTAGTTCACATCATGGTTTGGGAAAGGGGTGTAGAGGGTATTAGGTTCATAGGTACTTCTAAGTATATCCTATCACCCACATACCGATGGGTAGTAAGATCATTTGACATAGGTGTTGGGGTAAATTTTCTAGGCATAAATACTTGATTTTGGAGGTTCTCGTGAGAAACACCTATAACTTGATTAATTTTTCTATAATAATAGATTTTAGGTGGATATATAACTTGCTCCTTATGAGCCTTAATATGGTTGGTCATGCCATTCACCCCTATGCTAGATTGAGGTAGAAGAGGGAGTGATACTGAGACTTAATATTGTTCAGGAGACCTCATAGAAGGTATAAATTATTAGGAAGTATATATCTATATATTAGTCTAGGAGAAGTCTACTATGATCGTTGCTGACAACCTCTAGAGTTTGAGGTGGTGATTAGGTATTCTTACGTGTTTCACCTAGGCTGGGGCATCGATGGATTCAGAAACAAGGGAATATGTTGCCGATATTTTTTGAGACTTCTTATATAATAGAGAGAGTTAGAATGGTATCCTATTAGTTGAAGTTACCTCAAAGGTACCCAGACATGAATGACATCTTTAATGTTTAAAAAATTCACAATTATTATTCAAATCCATCTCATGTCCTTCATCATGATGAGGTTGAGTCAGACATTGATGTTTCCTTTGAGGATCATTCTATTAATATTGTTGACCCAATCATGAAGGATCTCCGGGGAAGATGAGTTCCTCTAGTGTGAGTGTTATGGAATCAATACTATGTATAGGATAAAACATGGGAGTGAGAGGTCGATATACATGCTTAGTATCCAGAACTAATCTTAAATGATGCTCTACCACCCTTAGAAGAGAAACCCATGGATAAGTTATTTTAAGTAGGGGAGGTTGTAAGATATTGAATTTTATTATAAGGTATGAATCCTTCATATTTTAGTATAAATCTCTTTCTTTATTATAATAGAAGTTCTTAAAGATTTAAGGAAGGGACCAGGAGTGTCTAAGGCTCGTTCAGATCCCGAAGCACTAGATTTTGGAGAAAACAGGCCAGGTGCATGGTATGTTTAAACTATGAACTTTAGGATACATGGTTTTTTGAAACCATGAGGGGTGCTGCAGTAGACTATATAGGTGTGCACAATTTGTTTAAACAATTCATCTCAGGACACACAATCATGTGGTCACTGCATAGGGTCTGCAGAGGGGTCCCACAGTCTGTGTATGGGTTTTCAAAATAGGGTGCCTAGATCGCACGGTTAGTGCCACATATGAAGTGGATGCACATGGATAACACATGGTTTGGATAAACTATGTGTCAAAACCATTAACCTCTTTAAATGTGTGGAAATGATGGTTATCCCCTCAAATATTTAACCTTTCCTCTCCCTTTTTCTTCCCTCAATCCACACAATATCCTCTCCCTCACTTTGGGGGATCCCTTTGGCATCTGAGGTAGGATTTGAGTGACCTTTTATATTCAATATTAGATTCTATCATTATCTATCATGTTGGAAGCATACCAGTGATCTCTTCAATCCTATTTCTTTCTTTTCCTAGGTCACCATACATAATCCTAAATACATGAGAGCTGATATTCCCTATTTTTTGGGTATTAATCTATTTATCCTATTCTATAAAATATTGGAGGGTAATAACATATAAGGAGTCTATTAACCATCTAATATAGGTGGTTTTAGGATTTTCTATAAAAATATAATGATTTATACATTGTACTATTGTGCTTAATGTTGGGATTTCCATGCTGTGCTTCTTAAAATGAGTTTTTCCTATAGTAGATGTGTTTCCCTTTATTCACATAACTAGTGAGTATTAATATCACCATAGGAGGTTGAGAAACTCAAATAAAACCATCCCGTGGGTGTGTTGTTAAATTGGTTAAATGGTCAAATATGTCTTATGGAATTGAATCACCTCTCAAGGTGTGATCCATGCCCATTTATTTTGAGATGTGATAAATAATGGAATGAAATGTGACGTGAATTAAGTAGAATAGAGGATGGAGAGACCATGTATTTGTATGAGATGGAATTAGTAAACTGTTAAATGATAAGGGTTGGATGCTAAAGAACAACCATCTTATTTATTATACTGACAGTGATACATGGGTTCTATTTTGGAACGCCATAGAAGGGATCATTAGGCTCATTAAATTAAAATTTATTATAAATGGATTTATATTATGGAATGGGCAACACATGGATTCCAATGAGGAATGACTTGTGTGGGCTCCCTCAGTGAGTTGAATTATGCTGTTCCACAAGTGACACTTAGGTTCTTTATGTGGAATGCCAAGGAAAAACTCAAATAGAAGTGAATTATATTATGCCATGAGTGACACTTGGATTCCTTATATGGAATTATAAGGAAATACTTAGAGGTAAATTCATTTATACCATTCCTTGGGAAATTCCTAGGTTCCCACAATGAATTAAATAGACGAGCTCATAGGGTGATGGGTTTATAGTAAAAATAGAGAAATAATATGGTTCCCTATAAATAAATCCTGCCATGATATAATGATGCTAATTAATTAAACAAATAATACATATGCTAAGTAAAATAACATACTTGGATTTGGTCAAAAATTTAAATACAAGATGGGATTGTTTAGTTACTTTTACACCATAAATGTTATGAGACTAATTCATCCCTTATATGAATCTGATTAATGGGGGAATCCTTGGATATGAGCCTCAGGTATCGAGCCTATTATACAAATTAAATCATAAATAATAAGTATTCAGCTACATACCAACATAGGCCAAAGTGGGTAGAATCAGATGGGTTGTCCATAAGAGACCCATTCTAGAAAGGGTTTTATGTACATCATTTACTAATTTTATTATTCTTTATGTACAATGTTTCATTGTATACTCATAGACTAGATAACATTAGATACCTTTAGTAGTGACCTAATGAGTATATCTTACACCCTATTCAGGACCTTGATTTGTACCTAAATAGACTTTATGAATTTAGGTATGGATAAGGTAAAGAATTCTGCTATGGACTATTAATATTATATACTAGGATAGAGAATGAGATCAAATGACTGAGCTTATTCTCATGATTCTATTGGAGATATCTTTTGAGTTTTTTTTTTCATTTTTTATTTCATATTATATATTCCTATTAATCTATATCCTATGTATACCACCTTTTTGTCTAACATAATTGCATTTATCTTGTTTGTGTGGATCTATCTATTGTATTTGATACTTCCTATGGATTTGGTTATATGTTCTTATATGTATGTTTACTTACACTTCTTACTTATTATATTATTCTTCTTATTGTTTTATTTTTATATACCTCTATGTTCCACTTTGATCATGATGGTATAGTCTCCCTAATATGCCACTATATACCCTCACTTCTAGTCAGCAACCTATGGAATATTGGGAAGCATGATTATGGGCATGTGACCAATCAGGTTCATCTACTTCTGAGTGAACTGGGTCTAAGACGTTATAGTCTTAAACCTAGGGATTTGAGAAATGGTTAACATAATATTCATACTCCTTGAAATTATAGTATTAGAGTGTGGTTGGTGAATTCTATGAAGATTTATCTCTAGTTTCATCATTAGATAACTTCATCCCATTACATTGGTATTCAATTTCCTAATGGCCTTCTATAATGTCCCGACCTAGGTGCCACTAATCTGGTGTCCTGAGCTAGTGTGCCACATGATCTCAAGAATGCCTACCCATATACCAGAGGTTTTCAACTAGTAGAGAGGGTCCAATAAGGTATGTGGGGAGTATATAAACTATTAACTAGAATAAGGTAATAATGGAAATAAATACAAGTAATAACTAAATAAATAATGATCAATAACCAACAATAATAATGCATCTCATAACAGAACCCCAAAAAATTGGGTAAATTCCCAAAAACCAAAATAATAAACATGACATGTAATAATCATGTCGCGTGTCAAAGGAAAACCAAAATAATAACACCCTAAAAATACCCAAAATGTGTCCTGAAATCAGTTTGGTCCCCTCTTCCATGATCCATCCCAAAATCCCATTTCAACCGCCTATCATAGTGCCTTTGAACTTATCCTGACCTACAATAATGAAACATGCTTGGGTATTAATGATGACCCAAGTAGGGCGTGAGTATAACTTAGTAGTCCACCACCAATGGTGTCTAAATTAATGTCTAGTCCAATAATAGTGTATGTAGAATTACATATGAATAATAATCAACACAAAAAAGTAAACAGGTTTCATAAGTAATTTTTTTATCAGTTATCCACTTGGGCCCTTAGGTGTTATCATGAACCCTAACTCATCAAACCGACCTCAACCATGCTGATAGTCTGAGCCATCGAACATAGAGATTAAACACTTTAAACACAATGAGAAATCATTAATCATTTCAATTATAAATACTAAGGTCCACTATCCCAATTACCTATACCATGTCAAATTTATTAGCGGTTGATCATTATGCCAACGCCCTATCCATGAATAAGAAAAACCATATACATCATTTCAATTTGATTATACTGAGAATTATGTCTAGCCATCATACATCAAGGATAAGGAACATAATGTACAAAATCCTTTCCTATGGGTGTGGAGCATCCTATCTACCATTAAAATCCTAGATATGTGGAAAATCATGTCTATTATTCCCAATTATTTCATCAATTAACAATTTCCAAGGTCCAACCTACATGGCCTTTTCAAAATATCACAAAATCAAGAGCGAACCTCTTTTATTTATCAACATTCACATGGTTTATTTCACTCAACATATTTTACCCATTTCATTAAAAAAATAATTTATTCATTCAAAATAATCACTAAGAGTCTTTAAATCAATTTGAAAACATAACCAATCCCATTTAACCATTTACCCATTATTCCAATTCATTATCGTAACATATTTAAATTCTAATTCAAGAAAAAAACCTCTTATGTAACTCTACTTACCCAAATGGAATGAAAAACCATTTTAATTATCTAACCCACTATTTTAACATTTAAGCCCCATCTTGCCCTTTTCAAGGAATTGACACACCCCTTGGGTTCCCTTAATATTGCTCTTAAAATCATCAACCCACCCAATAGGGATTGTGAAGGGTTTTATACATTAATTTATAGATCAATTTACTCCCCTTAGTCGAGGACACAAATGTGAATAATTGAATCCCAATACCACAACCACATATAGAAGCATAACATTTAGAATATGGGAGAAATATTATATACCAACTACCGTATTCTTGTATAAAACCACTCATCCATCCTTGGAACTTGATTCAAGATAAAATATCCTAAAACACTAAGGAAAATATCTCCCTAGAAATGGGGTTTATGAGATTCAAAAGAAGAGAAACAACCAAACAAAACTTCTCCTAGAAAATAGAAGGAATATGACATGTAGTATTACACAAATATTTGAATCACACTAAACGATACCTTAATCACCTATGAATCAAAGGAGAACTACCCTTTTAAGAGTTTATAGCTCTTGGTTGGCACCCAAGGTCACTAGAAGAAGAATGAGGGTGAAAATAGGTTTAGATCATATAAATTTTAGAGGGAAAAAGGTAAATTTATCGATTTTAATGAGGTGAATGGTTAAGCTACATGGTTTTCCTTACCATGATTCAACCATTAAATCTTCTTTAACCAATAAGAAACTAAGTTGCATGGTTTTTCTAGGCTGCCTATAAGATTTGAAAAACTATGTCGTAGTTGTGTGGTTGACTTTATCCAAGGGTGCCTGAGATGTACTATCTCTTAGGTCCACCTCAGATGGTTTGAAAACTAACATTCCTTCTCTTACCATGTTTCATGGTCTTGGAAGATATCTATTACTAACTATGTGCCAACTATTCACCTTTCATAGTATGGACCATTTTCTCTATTTTTCATGTCCATAATCCCATGATAACACTCATGAGACCTTTCCTATCCTTGGGATACATTTTATTAAACATTTTAAAATAATTTATACCAAAATTTAAAAAATACCTCATCGATGGAGTAAGATCTTACAATATACACACCATATAACATCTTATCCTCAAGATGTACACCCATCATCAATAATCCTTGAATGTAAAATGGTCCTTCCACTGGACCAATATATCTACTTCCCTCTCCCAAGTATCCACCTAAACCATGCCATACCGCCACAACACTTGGACCAAAGGAATTATCTTACACAGAATAATTTTCTCATTGTGATTGAAAACGCAAATCAGATTCTCCTCAAAGGAAGCATAAATATCAAGCTCAACATCATCAACATTAATCTCATTAGAAGTGTCAGGGTGATACTACCAAATTTGTGACACATGAAAAAAATCATATATAGCACTATTACACTGTGTAAGAGCCAAATGATATGATACCGGTCTGATCCTATCCGCAATCTCAAATGGTATGACATACCTGGGTGCCAAATTTCTTTGCTTTCAAATCTGATGGTGGACCTATCTCAGCGACACCTAAGGAAACACATAGTCACCCACTATAAACTTTAGAGGTAGATAATGTGGATCATCATATTTATTTTTTCTAACATGGTCTATAGATATATTCCTCCGAATTGACTAAAAAGGTTTCTATGTCTACTAAATATGATTTATCCCAAACAAGTATGATTCTCCCACTTACATCCATGACAAATGTGATATATATGGATTACTATAGAGAACCACATATGATACCATTTGAATATTCTCCTAATAAATTTTGTTATATGAGAACTCAACAAGAACTAAGTGATTTTCCCATGTTCCACCAAAAATATAGAGCACATTCCCCCAACATGTCCTATAATACCAAAATAATACATTCCAATTTCCCATCTATTAGTGGGTGAAAATATATACTCAAAATAACCCGAGTAATGAGAAATTTCTATAGGCCCTTCCAAAAGAAAAACGTAAAACAAGGGTCCCTATATGAAATAATGGTCCAAGGAAACCCATGAAAACATAATATATATCACACATATAAGTTTCCAAACTAATCAATGATGAAAGTATCTCAAATAAAAAATAAGTGGGATACCTTTTTCAATCAATCCACAATCACCTATATCGCATCATTCTTCCAAGGGGTCCTTGGAAGTCCAACCAAAGAGTTCATGGTAACATCATCCCACTTCTATTCTGAATTGGGAAATGGTTGTAACAAACCAACATGCCGATGATGCTCAGCCTTCAATTGCTGTTTGGTGTAGCATTGCCTCAAAAAACCTATGATCTCCATCTTTATTCTCAACCACCAATACTTTCAATGAATATCATAATACGTTTTGGTCAAAAAAGGGTACACCACCCTCATCTAATCATAAAACCCATGCATCAAATTGTCACTCATATAAGTAGGCACAATAACATGACCATGAACATGGATGATCTCATCATCATTGATGGTCCACCTAAGAGGTAACACCCCGACATCAAAATTTTCCCCCCAATTCTAGGAGCTCCAGAACCACATACTATATCCTCTTGACCCATATTAGAAGATATGGATCAATGGATAAGGACATTGGGATCATTTATTCCTCCTCCTACTAAACACCTACATGCATCTTTGCAAACAAGGACATCATCTTCCACTCAGAACTGGACTCCAGAACTGTGTGAGTCTGTGTTTTTTGACTCAAAGAATAAGCAACAATGTTCCCCTTCCATGGTAGAAAATCTATTTCAAAGTTGAATGATTTCATATATTTAAGCCACCTCCACTAATAGAGACTTAAATCTCACTAATTAATGATATATTTTAAGATCATATGGTCGGTATACACCATAAACTTCTCACTGAGGACATAATGTTTTAAACATTTTAGGGAATATACTCCCACATCTTACTTGAGATCGTATGTAAGATAATTACATTCATGTGGTACCAACTATCATGATCTACATTCCATGACTTGACCCCCCAACATCAAAACTATTAGAAGTACAATCCCGAGCACATCACAATACAATGTATATTATTTACCCAACTCACGTAAAATCAAAATTGGTGTTGTGGAAAAAATCCTATTTAGTTTCTAGAAATCATTCTCACACACTTTAGACCATTCAAACTCAATACCATTTTTGGTCAGGCCCAAGAGTGGAACTTCAAAGTGGAAAAATTATTTGATGAACCTTCAATAATAACCCTCTAAACCAAAAAAGCTTCAGATATCAAAGAAATTATTAGGATACTCCCAATATATAATTGCTCACACCTTATCATGGTCCATTGCCACACTTTTTTCCAAGATGATGTGAACTAATAAATGTAAACTTTTGATCTATAAATTACATATAAGTAGCTTAGTATATATCCCAATATCTCTCACTATACTTAGGATGATGTTAATATGTTTGGAATGATAATATTGATACTATGAATACACTAAGATGTCATCAACAAATTAAACCAAAAAATTATCCATGAATGAGTGAAATATTCAGTTCGTTAATTCCATAAACATAGCTGGAGAATTGTTTTACCTTGAATGACATCATAAAGAACTCATAATATCTATAAATTATTTTGAAAGTAGTATGTGGTATATCAGAGGCTCTCACCCTTAAATGATAATATCATGATCTCTAGTAAATCCTGAAGAATGTGAAATATTATCCCAACTAGTAAAAAATATCATTAATTCATAGAATAGGATACCCATTTTTAATTTTCATCTGGTTTAACTTATGGTAATTGACACACAAATGAAACATTCCATTGGACTTCTTGGAAAATAAGACTATAGATCCCCAAGATGATATACACGAAAATATAAATCCTTTATCCTCAAACTCATCCAACTGAGCTATAATCTATTGAAGTTATACTCATTTTATTTTGTAATAAAGAATAGAAATTGGATTATCCCTTGGAATCATCTCAATCATGAACTCAAAATCTTTATCAAGTGGAAACACTAAGAAATCCTCAGGAAAAATGTCCAGAAATGAATCCACTATAGGAGGTAAGTAATCATTCTCCACTAATCTATAATAAAGAATAAGTATCAAAAACTAGGTGGTGAGATCACCCATTTTCTAAAGAACTATCCCTATATGGCCTGCCAAGATATCCCATTCCCCATGAAAAACATAAGTGTTGTCCTCTGGAGATGTGAAAGTCACTTTCCTATGATAACAATCAATGTGGGATTAATAAAATACCATACAGTCCATACATAGTATTGGGTCAAAACCTAACATATCAAGTATAAAAACACCAAAGGAAATAGTACTTTCCAACTTCAAGGGCACAACCCTTACAAAGATAGAGGCCCTCTGATCACAACCCCAATGCTGCGCTGATCAACATAATGCCACATAAGAACACCACCTCTAGACCCTAACTAGTTACATGTAAAGTATATATAAATAAATATGTATCTATTTTATAAAAATATCACTATAAAACATAGATACTACTAGATTCGTACCTCAGACAATTGATGGTCCCACCTCACCACTATCGGGTGTAGGATGAATTGCATGTAGTCGACCTGTCCCTTTTCCCTATGATCCAGTCTAAGTCCCACGCACTACACTAATTTGATAATATATATGATATTATCCTAAAAAACATTTTTCTATAACCTTAAAAGTAAAACCAGTATAAATCAAACTACTAGACTAATACAGGGTAGCAGATCCCCTCCCAGTTCTTTGTATTGGTCTAGGTCCTATATCTCCAACCTTTGGCTGAGGATTTCTAAAAAACCTTTATAAGTTCCCTATACTCCAAAATCTCAGTACTCTTTTTGAATGCATATAAACTATTCATGAATGTGACTAGGATTTGTACACTAATATAAAACCACCATGTCACCTCCTTGAGAGGCCAATCCTCTTCCTTACCTTGTCTTCTCACCACTGCTTTGGAAAAAACTCTTATAACGCCACTTAATACTATCTGAGGAAGTATCACTAGATCAACCTTATGATCTTACCTTTCACCACTAGAATACTCTTTTAAGTTCCCCTCATAAATGAGAAATTGATTCAATACCTCAAAAAAAATCAGCTAGAATATATTCACCTTGGACTTGATCTGACATCTAATCCCATCCTAAATATGTTTATCCCCAGCAACCTCAACCCCTACCAATGTTGTGAAAAAATTTTGTATGTCAGTGAAATATCCAACATTATCCATCATTTACATATTCCCCTAGGTCAATTTCATAAAATCCATAGCTCTCTCTTCCCTCATGGGCTCAGGGTAAAAGTGTTCTAAGAACTTCTCCTAAAAGTCCTTCCACACCATATTATCTATCTACTTAGAATAAAATAGAATACCCCACCAACGATTTGTTGGCCCTCACAAAATTTAAGCTATAAAATTAAATCTTATATCTAGATGAGTCTCTAGGTTATCCATAATCTTATATATAGACTCAATACTGAACTCAACTACCTCAGGTCTACCCGTTCCAGTAAATTTCAGAGGATGATGCAACTAATACTTTCTAGTTAGATCAAATATGATTGGTGAAGCCTTCTCTAATTATATATCCATAAACTATATGAAGCAGGTGAGGTTCTTCCAGAACTATTCTTCTTCCCTATCAACTAGAACCAACAAGGTCTCTAGTCCTAGTATTGGAGGTGAATTCTTTTCACTATTATCATGTCACCCTACCGACAACCATCATCATGGTTGCATATCTTTATAATTCCAAAAACACAACTTAGAAAAATAACATATCACATTAAAAACTATATAAAAGATTGGGTTTCACAACTATCCATATCATGTCACTACACATACACTATCCCAACAGATGCAATCAAAACACTATCACTACCCTTAAATATCTCTATCCTGGTCTGTGACTAACTTAGGGTAAAACAACGTCCTGTAATTACAAAATTTAAATTTTCACCATTTTTTTCCATTTCAATTTAAAAATTTAAATTTATACAATTTAAACTTATTTATTAGGAACTATTATTTTTTAACCATAAAATAATATAAAACACTTTATTTCCTACAACCCAACCATATCCTTATTTTCTGCACATGCATAATATGATGCATTCCATATAAATACCCGAGTGCATAAAATGATGAAAGTATATAAAATATTGTGATTTACTATCCCTTGAGTAAAATCATAGAAATCAATAATATCACACCACATGTGTGTCACACAAGATTAAATATCATCCAATGGTAATAAGAGAATATCAAGAAAAACAATCCCACCCTGGGAACATGAATTTTCTCCCGCACATGTTTTATATACTCCCATACATGAGTTAATTTCTAGGGATAGACACATAGAAACCTCCTGTATAACTTTCTAAAATAGTAATACAACAGAAACAAAATTCTCTTATTCCAATTTGTAACATCCTGACCTAGGCACCACTAATCCATTGCCCTGAGCTAGTGCGCCACATGACCTCAAGCGCACCTCCCTATACGCCATAGGTTGCTGACTAACAATGATGGTATAATGAGGAACATGGGGAGACTATACCCACTTTACTAGAGTAATGAAATTATGAAAATAAATATAAGTAATAATCAAAGTAATAATGATCAATAATGAAAAATAATCATGCATCCCATAAAAAAACTCATAAAACTAGGTAAATTATGATGAACCAATATAGTAAACATGTCATGTAAAAATCATGTCATGTGTCAAAAGGAAACCCAAAATAAAGACACAATAGAAATCCCCAAAATAGTTCCTAACACGAGTATGGTCCCATCATCTATGCTCTATCCCAAAATCCCAACTCATACATCTATCATAGGGTTGTTTCCCTTATCCTGACCTGTAACCATAAAATCTACTTGGGAACTAATGTCGGAAAAATAAGGGTGTGATTAAAACTCAGTATTCAACCACCAACAATGTTTAAAGTAATTTCCATTACAATAAAAATGTATACATAAGTAAATGTGAATAATAGACAAGACATAAAAGTAAAAGAGTTTTCACAAGTAAAACATTTTATCAGTTATCCACTTAGTCCCTTAGGTGTTATCATTACCCATAACCCATAAAAACTTCCCCATCCATGCCGATAGTATAAGACATAAAAAATAAATGTTAAATATTTTAAATACAAGTGGTGAACATTAATTATTTAAATTATAAATATCAAGGTGCACTAACCCAATTACTCATACCTTGTCTAATACTATTAGTGCCAGATCGTCATGCCGACACCCTATCCTAGAATAAAAAATACCGTGTCCATTGTTTCAAATGAAGGATTTTGAGCATCATGTATAAACATCCTAAATCAAGGATAAAGAATTCCATACCCAAAATACTTACCCATGGGTGTAGTGAATCATGTACACCATTCAAAAAAGGTAGATTTGGAACTTCATGCCCATAATTACCAACCATTTTATCAGCTTACAATTTCCAAGGTCCAACTTACATGTACTTCTCAAAATATCATAACATCAAGGCTGAAACTCTTCCATTTATCAACATTCACATGGTTTATCTCACTCAACATATTTCACCCATTTCTATTCCTAAACCATTTATTCATTTTTCACAACTACTATGGTTATTTAAATCCATTCAATAACATAAGAAATCCCCTTTAAACATTTAACCATTATTACTCTTCATTATCATAACATCTTTAAAGTATACTTCAATCGAAACAACCCCTTATGTAACGATTATTTCTAAAATGACAATCATAACGGGCTTAGTCATTTAAACCCTCTTTTTTAACATTTAAAACCCACATTACCCTTTTGAAGGTATTTACACATCCCATGGGTGGCCTTAAGATCAGTCTTAAAATCATCAACAGACCTGATGAGGTATGTAATGGGTTTCATACATTAATTTAAGGCTCAATTTACATTCCTTAGTCAAGTAAAAAAATGATAAAAGTAGAAAAATATAACAAACATATACACAAGAATATCATCATGACCATGGGAGAAATATTATAGAACACCTACCTTATCCTAATAGATATCTAATAATCCAACCATGGCCCTTGATTCAAGATAAAAAAACCCCAATTTCTAAGGTAAATATCTCCCTATAAATAGGGTTCATGATATTTGGAATTAGAGAAAAAACCAAATAAATATTCTTCTAGAAAATAGAAGGAAGAGGAATTATATACTTATACCAAGCTTTTAATATCACTAAAAAACACCTAAAACACTAAAAAATAGAAGGAGAACCACCCTTAAAAGAGTTGGGAGATTTTGGTTTGAACCCTATGATACTGGAGGAAGAATGAGGGTAAAAATTAGGTTAGATTATATTATGGTTGGGAGGAAAAAAGGTAAATTTAACACTTTTAATGGAGCATAATTTTAGGCTGTATAGTTTTCCTAACCATGAACCAACCATGCAGTCTCTTCTAACCAAGAGAAAACTTATCCACATGTTTTTTGTGGGCCACCTAGACATTTTACCAAACTATAATGGTATCCATGTGGCTGACTCTTTCCAAGGGGGCTCAGGCCCCATAGTCTCCTATGCCCACCTTTCATGGTTTGAAAACTATGGTTCTTCCTTTTACCAGGCCACATGGTCCTGGTGTACGGTTAGTACTAAATATGCACCAACCACAAACCTTTCACAGTTGGCACTTTTCCCCCATTTCAATGGTCTAAACCCCAAAAAACACTCCAACTCCTTTTCTAACCTTGGGAGGCATTCAATCAACCATTTTAAAAGGAGTTCTACCAAAAATAAAAAAAGATACCTCTTCAAAGGAGTGGGATCTTACACCTTTTTTCCACACCTTATTTTCAAAACTTTTGGAATAAAGGAAAAATAATATTCTTCTATTTATGTTTTTTGTTATTAGAATTTCCTTTTAATTTTATATTTCTTTTCATTTCAGAACCATGAGATTTATGGGGGACTCCAATATCCATTTACAACTTGATGGCACATAGAATGATTTATTTATAGTTTTTGAAGGATCTTATGACCAACACTTATAAGATACATGGTTTTAATCCATTTAAGTATCAATAAATATTATATTTCAATTCAATAAATAAAACTAAAATACTACCTCACAAGTATTATAAAATTTTCATCATATGTACCAATGGATTCATTATCCTTCCACTTAATCTTAATGAATTTCTTATCTATATTTATATGAAGAATATTATAAAAGTACTTATTATGAAATAATACCATAAACTCATCCTAATCCATGGATTCTATTTTTTATGTTACCTTATATTCTTAAGAAGAGTCCACCATTTATCCTCTTTAACTTCCAAATAATAAACATATAAGATAATCTTTTCATGTTTTGAACACTAAAGAATGAAAAATATCTTTTTAGTGGTACTGATCCATTGCTCAACAATTAGTGGATTGATAAACCCACTAAAATAATGCAGAAATTACCTTATGAAAGAATCAATAGTACATTGTTCATTACTTTTCTCATTTGGAAGCTCAACATGATTCCTAAATTGAGAAATATTTTTAAGAATAATAATAATATTTTTAATTCTATCTCCCATAACATTCAGTTACTCAAGGGGTCAATCAATTAATTTTTTTATCCCATTAATGATTAACCTAGTTATTTATAGTTTCATCCATTGAATGAAACCAAAAATCATAGTATAAGAAACAATAATCATATTTTGAAAACATATAATCATGATAATCATTTATTGTATGTCTAAGTCATCACACCTTCTTTTCAATCTACGAACCTTAGGTTTAACCTAGGTCGTACATGGTCATTATATATTCAAATACTTCACAATAGATCTTAAATAAAATGAAAATTAACCTAATTCTATTACTAGGACTATCAAGACAGGTGTTTATTAAGGGTTTATTTACCATGAATTGGAATAATAGTCAAGATATACTCAACCAAATATTTCAGGGATATTACCCATCGATGCATCTATTCCAGAACCATGTAAACTTATAGAATCTGTAAAGGAATATATTTTCTTAGGGAAACCACACTCATTTATTTATAATAACCTATGATATTATCATATAATTAGGCTTATCCTAAGTATTCTCACTAAAGTTTCCTCATAATATTTTCTAAAAGTTACTAAACATTTCCTCTAATACTAATTATAATGACCCATACTTTTCATACCTAAATATTACATCATTTTAGATAAATATTCATTACATATAAAAATAATACCCACCAAAGGAATATAGAGGTTTAGTGTATTTAGAAATTTGGATACATAAGAAAATGGTGCATAGAAGATCTACATGATTTCCAATTTAGTTCTTCACAAACATTACCCTTCTTAGACATAACATACTTAAAACCTTTCTCTATAACCTGGGGAAGGTAATCATAAGAAAGGGTGAGATGAAATTATTGGTATGGGTAATCATAAGAGATATCAATAAATGATCATAAGTGAGTATAATATAAGTATAAGGGTATGATAACATGATGTAAACATTATAAAATCATACCCATAAATTAATATATCACAATCATAAAACATTTCATAATGTTTTATTAATAAAAATACATAACACACAAGAGAACATAATCATCAATCAATCATTATCCATGAAAAAATATCATAAGAATAAGACATATGTTTTCTTAATGCACATAAGAATAGAAAATCATTTCCATAGTCAAGTATCACTTCCAAGAATATCATAGTGGATTGGGTTCACTCTATATTCCATTATTTCGTTAGTCATGGTTCACTCTAAAGAATATCTTATAAGAAAATGTCCCTTACTGAACTGGATTAACTCCCCATTATAGTTTTTATTATCTTATGAGATATCCAAATTTACCCAATGCATTAGAGAGAGATATAATTCCAGACCCACCTATCACATAATAAGAACCATACATAGGTATGCCATAAGATCATAAAACATTCATTATATCATCAAATCATAACCCATAGAAAAGATATGAGTTTCATAAAATTTTATATTTATAATAATAAAGAATATATAGAAATAATAAACATGTTAACATTGGATCATATCCTTAGTAAATCATAAGAAACATAAATGGATATTTTTATAGATAAGAATACCTTTATAAGATCACTAGAACATTTCTTGAGGAAAATAACCATCTTATTTGAAACCACTAATTTAGAATATGAAAATTTTAAAAAAATTAAGTATTTTTTTTAAAATAACCATGGTAACTAATAAAGGAACTTTCAAAGAAAATAGTATTCATAGTGGAAAATAAATCCATTTATGCGGTGCATGTTAAAATAAAAATTCCTTTTACATTATCTGTAAAATTCAGAAGCACCTTGTTTAAAAAATTATAAAAGGATTTGTCTAAATTTTTTATATAAAGTAAAATATTGTTAAAAAAGAAATTAAAAAAACGTTTTAGAATAGAAAAAAAATTCTTGAAATCATTTGAAAGAAAAAATATAGACATGAAATAAACGATTCCTGACCAAAGGAAAAAACAAGGTCAGTTTTCCCTAAAAAGATTCTTTCGATATGATGAGTACTTAAAGAGTGTAAAATTAAAGGGAAAAAATTAAAGACTCTATAAATATATAAAGAATAATAAAATAAACAATATTTTGGGGAGATAAATAAAACAATTTCATCATCATAAAATTTAAGCATAAACAATTTTAGTAAAAATTAGATTGTAACATAAAACCCTTACAGGTTTAGTATTCTTTGAAAAAAAAAGTAACTGGATGCTTAAAAATCATATATATATATGTAAATAAAATGAATTAAATAATTTATTATTAAAAACTATTATTGGGTAATATATACACCATATATATAAGAAATTGGTGCATAACATTAAAACATGTCTCCATGAAGGGAAACTGAGATGAAAAAAATCCTTACCTTATATGTGATTTGATTCATAAGAACTCTAAACTCATGTATAATATATTTAGAATTATTATAATTCAAAAATAATATATATTGATATATATAATATCATATATGATCCAATTATATAATTGAAACACCTGTTTATTAATAATTATTTATTAAAATCACCATTTTAGGTGTTAATTGCTTTGTTTTTCATGTATGTTTTAGTTCAGTAGTTATTGTAATTTCAATTTGATCATGTTTAATTCATATAATTTTTTTTATTATTGATATAAATATAATATATATTCATTATATACTAATTTATAACCATTCATATCAATTGATGATTACAAATTAATTACATCTCTATGTGAAAATGGTAGTCTATACATACGCATGAGTGATACTTCCATTTTTAAAAAGATGGAATAAAAGAAAGTTATGTATTAATTAAACTTTTTAGAATAATTATTATATAATAAATACCATATATAAACATTAAATTTATTATAATAACCAATCATAAAGTATGGTGGTGAAAGATGAGTCGTATCACTACGTGGAGGCGGTAGCCCATATGTTCGCATGAGCGATCCTTTTATCTCCCATTGGATTGATAAGAGATTTTAAATGGTTATTAAATCATAATAATAAAATATAAATATTTTTATGATAATTTATCAATAATTTATTTATGGATATAACATATTTATAGGAATTATGAGTTTAAATAAAATTCAACGATATTGGTTAAGACCAATACCTCTTCTTCAAGAGACCTCATTTGGTTTACTCCTTAAGATATGAAGGATTGGTCATAAGAGAAAAAAAAGATCTAGGATGAAGTAAAGGATTATAAAATGGATTTTTATAAGGTCTTGGATTATATATAATTCTCAAATGGTGTGAATAATGGAGGAGGAGAGGTTATCTTTTATTAGTGAGGGGAGGGACATACATGGAACTTCTTAAAAGATTTCAATTATATAAGGACAATTTCATTGGATAGTGGATCCAAATGGATAGAGATTAAAAGATATTATAAGATAATGTTTATATATATTTAGTAAATAATAATTATACTGGTTTGGGTGAAAATTATAAACTTATCTAATGGTTTAACTCCCTTGGTAAACCTATTTTAACCTTTATAATGATAATAAAATTTTATAGTTTTTTCTATTCACTATGAACAAAAAAAATTTCCACTATTAAATTATATGAATTATAATGATTATAAAAAGAGAAACCATGAAACCAGACTCATTTTATATAATTGTAATAATTTAATTTTAATTAAGTGTGAAACCACTATGAAAAACCGTTAAAAAAAAATAAATTTTTAACTGTAAAAATTAATTTACTTCTATTCCTTGCATTTTAAGAACCATAAAATGAATTTAAAATTTATATATTGATTATATGATCAATAAATTTCACAGAAATCATTAATAAATATATATTAAATCAATTTATTAAGATAAAAATACATTACTGACATACAAATAGGTTTTTTAGAAAAATGTGTTTTTAAGCTCAAAAATTAGCTGATACCAAAATAAATTATAATGATGATTAATTTGTAATTAATTAGATTATTTATAATTAAATTAGACTTAGGATACTTTAGGATCAAATAATGGTACATTTACTTGAAAATAAATGATATTTGTTTACAAAAATTAGTATTTTTCACTATTCATTAAAAAGTAAATATTTTTAGAAAAATCACAAAAATTAACCCCAATATAATATTGAAATGGTGATTTAAATTTTTTTATTCATTTCCTAGTATTAAATTTCTAAAAATGGTAGAAATTAATTATAAATATCATCTAATTTTTTTTAATAAAAACAATTTTTTAAGAAAACATATTTTTGAAGCGTAAGATGATTTTACATACATTTGAGTACCTATTTATTATGCATTAATAAACAAAATTTGAATTATTATAAACCTTTATACATATTTATCATAAATTTTTATTAATTTTCATACCTAAAAATTCAATGGCAAGGTTAAAATAGTTTACTATATCATGGTTCATATAGACTTGAGGTTGCATGTAATGTAAGCTGTTAGATAAATAATGTTTTATTTAAAAAGAAAAAACAAATAAAATATTGGTGTTTTACATTATAACCCCATAAAATTAATTTCTCCCTTGAAGATCCATCACTTTGGTATAAAAACAACGTGGTTATCTTTGCTTCATCACATACTGGGGTTCCCAGGTAGCTTCCTAAAATTTATAATTCCTCCAAAGAACTTTAACTAGTCAAGTAGTCTTATTTCATAGAAATTTATCTCTAGGATCCAACATTTATAGTGGTTTTTATTAATATTAATGATCATGATCTTATGATATAACATTTGAGTTTAGTACATGTGAATGATTATTTATATACTTCCTCAAGAGAGATATATAGAAGACATTGTGATTTGAGATAGGTTTGGTGGGAGTGCGAAGCGATAAGCTACAATCCCCAATTGATCAAGAATATCAAAGGGGCCAATATACCTAGGAAGAATATTTACCTTACTTTTGAATCTACTAAACTGGTTCCATGGAGAAATTCATAGGAAGACCTTCTCACCAACATCGAATTCCAGATCTCACCGACGATTGTCCGTATAACTCATCTATCTACTATGAGCTGACTTAATGTGATACTAAATGGATTAAACCATTTACTAAATTTCCTTAGGAAACTCAAGTCTCAATAAATTTCTTTCTAAAACTTTTCCCAACATGTTGGAGTTGTACACCTCTTTCTATAAAGGTATTAATATGGAGGCATCATAATTCTTGAGTAATAGTTATTGATATAAGAGAATTCAACTAGTGGAAGGTATTATTACCAAAAAACTTTGAAATTTAAAATATAGTATATCAACATATCCTGTAGTGTTTGAATTTTCCTCTCAGACTAACTATCTATCTAAGGATGGTAAACAATACTTAGACATATCTCAATATATAGAGATTTCTAAATAATTCTTCATAACATTGAGGAAAACCTCAGATCTAGATCAAATACAATAGAATGTGGTGCCCCATATAACCATAAAACTTATTTAATATTTATCCTAGAATGATGATTAAGATAAAAATATTCTTCTATAGTAATTAGGTGAAATGACTTTGTAAGGTGATTAACTATAACCCAAATAGAATTATGGAATTTAGATATTTTGGGGAGTCCAATAGTGAGATTTATGGCATTTTTTTCCATTTTACTTATGGTATGAATAATAGTTTTAATACCCCATAAGAGATATATCTCTCATACTTAAATTTATAACATACCAAGCAATGAGATACATACTCTACAATATCTCTCTTTATGTTGTACCACCCGAAATACTCCGTCAAAACTCTATACAACTTCACACTTCTATGATTAATAGAGAATTAAGAGCTATGAGATTCTTCCAGTAGTTCCTCCTTTAGGAATACTATTTATAAAATAGATACTAAATTAATAAAACATATCATTACCTCATAATCAATGTCAAACTTAGGAACATTTCTCACATTCTTTTGGAGCTCCAAATCCTCCTTATGCACCTCTTTAATATTTACAAGGATATATGGTTCAACACTCATTTGAGAATGATAATATTTATCCCCTTAATTCAATATTTCAAGGTATATACTTTGAAAATCCATAAATATTGTATATTTTTTGATTCTAATCATTGATAAGATAGCATGATCCAATCGACTCAAAGCATCAACCATTTTGTTCACATTCCCAGGTTGGTAGTGTATTGAGAAATCATAACATTTAATCAAATCTAACTATAATATTTGGTTCATATTCAACTATATATGGGTGAATATATAATTTAAAATTTGATGATTAGTATATAATTCAAACCTTTCTCTATAAAGATAACGCCTTCATATCTTTAATGAAAATATTACCACTATTAACTCCAAATGATGATTCAAGTAATTTTTCTCATGAACCATTGATTATCACGAGGTATAAGCTATAATGATATAATTATACATGAGAAAACATCCCAAACCATTCTTTAATACACCATTATAAATCATATAATCTTATACACTATAGGTTTTTGTGAGTATAGGTGCACTGGCCAACCTTCTCTTTAGTTCCTTGAAATTTTCTTCACACTCATCATTCCGAAGAAACTTAACTCACTTATAAGTTAAATTGGAGAATATATTATATAAACATGAGAAATACTTCAAAAAGTTTCAATAATATTTAAAAAATCATAGATTACTATGGATATTTGTAATAGTGGTTGGTCTCAGCCAATGTTCAATGACTTCAATATTTGATAGATCCACCAATATACCCTTTCTTGAGATTATATAACCCAAAAGTGGAACTTTCTGTATCAAAAATTCACAATTGGTAAAATTTTAACACAAATTATCCTTTTGTAGGGTCTTTAGTATAATCCTGAAGTGATCTTCATGATCTTACTTTATATTGGAATATATAATAATATCATTTATAAATATTACCATAAAATGATCAAGGTAATATTTAAAGACTCTATTCATTTAATCCATGAAGACGGTGGGGGAATTAGTAATACCAAATAAAATCACTATAAATACATATTTTCTATACCTAGAATAAATATATTTCTTGGGTATGTATTTACTTTTGAAAATCAACTGATAGTATCCAAATCAAAGATCAATCTTGGAAAAATTTTGAACACCTCACAATTGATCAAACAAATCATTAATAAAGGACAGAGGATAATTATTATTGATCATGGTCTAGTTAAGTTCATAATAATAAATATAGAGTCAAATTTATCTATATATATTATTAAAAAAAGTTATAAGTGCTATAACACCCTGATATTAAAAAAAACTGTGCTTGATAACGTTTATGACATAAAACACCGAGCCTAAACAAACCATGAAATATTATTATTTAAATATGACTGTTATAAACTGGCTGTTAAATTAGAGGTTATGAATATGATTAAATAATTTATAAAAAATATATAAATTTCCTAATAAAAATAAAACTATTGATGAATTCCTTTTAAATATATAGTTAATTTTTATTGAAGACATTTTATTCTTAAAAAAATATCTTCAAAAATCATTTTTATTTATCTTTGTGAGAAAAAGTTATAATTAATTTTTATAAAATTTATAAAATTTATCTGATAAAGTTAATTTTTTTTAAATCATAATATTTAAATTAATTTTGTTTGAAAATTTGTGATTTTTCTAAAATGATTTATTTCCCAGAGAATAGTGAAATTTTTAATTTTTCAAATACCATCATTTATTTTCATTAAACCAAGTAGTTTAAATGTCACATTATATCTTGGATTTAGTATTAAAGTGAAATATGAACCATTTTATTTATAATAATTTAATTAATTTCATTTTAATAATAATTATTCCTAATTTTGGTATAAGTTTATTTTTATGCTTAAAAATGTTGTTTTCTGCAAACTGTTTTTAAGTGCATAATGTTTACCCATTTAGAATAATTGAAATAAACCATATTATAGAAAGATTTAAAATAAATTTATATTATATATATATTTATATGAACTAAAATTCAATTAATGATTACTTCTATTCATATTGTTAATATAAGATCATCTATTGCTTAAAAAAGTCATTCCCTGAAAAATGATTTTCATCACATTTTGTGGGTTTAATTTTAAATTAAATTTTAAAATTTTTTGTGAATTTAAATTGATAAAATACCATAAATATTTTTAATCATCTTATAATTATTATGAAATAAGGTCAAGTTAATTTTTGGTCATAACGAATAGTAAAAACATTAAAAATTAATTACTGCGATTAAGGTTAAAACGAGATTTTCCCCGTTACATGTGCTTTTGTGAAAATTAATTTTCCACTCATATAAGATTTTTATTTGATACATTTTATTTTATATTTAGGATTAGTGGGTCAAAATATCTAATAATTATCATTTTTTAGGTTTAATGGATAAATTACCTAGGTTAAAAAATTAATTTTCGTGGGGAAAACAAAAATGGTAAAAGTGAGTAACCATATAGGAAATGGAAATAAAATGTTTGAAACATGTTTATTTTTAAATTTTGGATGTTTGTTTCAACCTTATATTACATGAAATACATCATTTATCAATTTTTTAGGCACTTGGATTGAGAGTGGCTTCTCATTAACGAATTGTTTTGGGTATTCACAAAAATAAAACTCTTTCTCACTTATAAAAGGGAACCTACTTATTTATTTTAATCACAATTAAAAATACTTTATGTTTGGAAAATAAATAAAAAAATTCCTTATTTAATACCCTTAACATTTACTAGATTCCTCATATTGATTATAAAACTCTACTTGAAAGTATTTTGGTGCAAACTTAAAGAGGTCATCTGAACAAGAGGTATCGTTCTTTACCTAAGCATTTTGTTTTATTTCTTATTACACCTATTTAAAATATTATAAAACCATGATGATATAATAAAATAAGTATATAACATATAATAATATTCTATTATGTTAATTTTATAAACTACATCCATATTATAATCCATCAAATGGGAAATGAAACCATTGTTCGTGTGTACGTTGGACAACCGCCTTGCAAACTAATTTAATTCATTTTCCATAATTTCCTCTAATTTATGTTTATAATGATATATTTAATTTATATTTATGATATTAATAACATATTTATCCTTATGTAAAAGTTATATATCTTATATTATCTTATATTTCCATTCACTCAAAAATAATAACATCATTCATGCGAACATGTGGACTGCCACCTCCACAAAGCGATGTGATTTCTTCTTCATCACCACATCACATGGATAATATATATAAGTATATTTAAAGTAATAATATTTTATATATGATATTATTATAATTATATAATTATATAATAATACTTACCTTATTTCCGTAATGATCATTGAAAAATGGAAATATTACTCATGCGTATATACGAATTACTGTCTCCATGATTGTAGAATAGTTAATTTTTCACAAAATATATTTCATGGTTGGTTTTAAAATCTAAATTTATGTATAAAAATGATAATTATTTCATTATTATTATTATTTATATGATATAATAATTAATTCTTTTACTATAGTCAACCTGTTGAAGTCAATTTGGACATACAAATCGAATATCGTCAACACATTTAAAGTAAGCTAAATTTTTTAAGCAAATAAATATAACATGGTAATAAATAAAATAAAATTAATAATAAACTTTAAAAAATTTGTTAATAAAGTTGATAATTTACATAAGTTTATTACTCAGGAAGATAAACTACATACATGACGACTCGAACTTGAGGTAAAGGATTTCATCTCAATTTCCATTCATTGAGGAATATTTTAATGTTTTATTCCTAATTAATTTTATATGGTGTATATTATTACCCTTTTAAAAATTTTATATGTAATACTTCATAATTCATGTTATTTTATGTTGAAATTAATTTTAATTTATCCAGTAATATTTGATTCCAAAATACCAAGGTAAAGGATTTATGTTACAATGAAATTTCTTTTTGAGACTGTTCATGTTCAAGGTTCCTTTTATGGAAAAAATATGCAATTATTTTATTGAAACACATATCTTTTAATCTCCTATACTTAAAAATTTGTTTTATATGTTTGTTTTCTATTTCCTCTCTTATTGAATAAATAAATCAACAAAGTTATTTGTAAGTAATATCGATCGTGTATATTATTTTAGATCTAGAATATTTCTATTACATTTCTATATTTTCCTTAAAATATTTCAAATAATGTATTTAAAATTATAAAAATGATTTATTAAATATATATTTAACCATGTATGAATATTATTTTACTTTGTGGTTTAAAAGGAATCATTTTTTTCCAAAAAAGGTAGTTTTTTTCTTTTTTTTACAAAAGTTTGTGGGGAATGTTTTTCTTTTAACATATACGACATGAATAAATTTTACCACTATCATAGAAACTCAATGATTTTAAGATTAATTTAAAATTTTAAATATTTCTTTTCAATGAAAATTTTTTCTTTAATATTTTGAATTTTTTAAAATTTTTAAAATGTAATTTTATTATTATTAGTGTATTTTTCTTAGGAAATATTCCATGTGATATTTTAAATAAATTTTCATCAAAAATGATAACATTTAATGTTACTGATTACTTCCAAATTAAGTATATATTTCTATTAAACATATACCTATCTCATTATACCTTAATTTATTGTGGTAATACATTCCTTAAGTTCGTTTATCAAATTTCTTCTTTATGAAATCTCATTTGATTATGACATTAGGCAAGATTTTGCAACACATTTATTTCCATTGGTTATTATTATACTTATAACTTATGATTGATTTAGTTTTTTTGGAACACATAAGTATTTAAATATTATTATGGTTGTGCCTAGATATAAATAAAATTAATTGGGTAATGTTTTTAGTCTCATGAGACATTATGTATGAGATTAGGGAGTAAACCTAATACATTATGAGACTTTTCCACGATGTGATATTTTCTAGGAAGTTAGACTTGAATCATGTTTATGTAATGTTATATGTATTTTACATATTTCCTATATTCATATTATTTTATTATACTATGTTATTTTTGTTTTGGTTCTATGTGATTACTCATGAGCCTTATCTTTTATGATATCATGTTATACCTTTGAATCCCATGTTATGTTTCCTTATAATGTTTATTTTATTACGAGGATTTATAGCTCACAAATTTCTTTTAATTATTCCAGAGGTTATACTATGAATTTTTAGGATCTAAAATATATTTAGGATCTCACTAAGGAGAATAAAAATAAAGATGTTATGTTTTAGTTTCTTTTCATATTCTCTGTACCTAGTCTTCCAAAGAAAATAGGATTTACGATCTTTAGCATGTATTTATTGAATACTTAAATTTAAAAATCATGTAATAATATATGTACAAGTATTGGGTCTCTATAGTTGGTATAAAAGAATGGTACAATTAATTTTTGGGATTAGTATTAGTGAAAAATAGTAAACAAACCATAGGGATAATTCTAAGTATAGGATAACATTCTAAAGTTTTTATAAGGAAGATATTATGTTTGTTTTCTAGCAATACATCAAAATATGGATACTATAAAAGGATGTAGTTTTGGAATAGATTCATATAGTGGTAATAACCCCAATAAGAGTGGTTAGATTATATCTCAACCATTATTATGATGCACGGTGAGTGTTAAATTATTGTTCACCTAGTTTGAGACACCCATGGAAATTCTTGGGTTAATTCACATTTTCTTTAAGGACCATCATGAAGGATTTGACTACATGATAATCATGGATGAACTAGGTAAAAAATAAGGTGTCATATATTGAAAATAAGGTTTCCTGATATAAACATATTATAAATTATATTCGTGATTATGATTATTATTTCTCACACCATGATTTTTGGTTTTAGTTAATGGCTAAAACCAAGAGGAAAGATGTCAATGCAGAATTTTATGAGAAATATAGTGATTTTGAGTGACCAAATGGGATTATTACAGAAGTTAAAAATATTTTGATTATTCCAAATTAGTTATTATGATATATTATTAAAAACATGTAACTTAATTAACTCTCAGACTCACCAAAGAAGATAAGAATGGTGTCCTCCAAGAGCTTAGGTGGAAGAAACTATAATGAAAAAAGGATCAATTTTCATGATGTTAGAAATATGAGAAGATAAACCCATGATAGTGTCTCATTGGAATAGTAAAATGGTTTATGTGTGAAAATTATGGGAATATAATAAATAATTTTTGAGGAAAAACGAAGATTTCAACAGAGAGAAATAAAATTCATCCTAAAGATCCATTTATAGTTTGTTGTATTAAATGCGGGGAACCTAGGAATTATCCAAGTCAATAAAATCTTCTAAATTTGGAATCCTAGAATAAATAATTAACTATGTCATACCAATAATTCAGGTAAAAGTATTTCTATATCGGTATTTGAGAATTATGTTGTAGAATTATTTTTATCAATGCTACTTTAGTTATAAGAATCATAAAACATCTAAGGATAATGTTAATTTTTTGCAGCATATATTATTTTACTTTGTATTTATGGTTATTAATGTTATTTATAACAATTATTATCATATATGATTAAGGAATATGCATTTTGGTATGAGACTTTACAAGTGATTGATTTTTTTGGAGATAAATGCTAAATTTATCTTGGATGAATATGAGATAAAATCATTCAAATATTTAGATTTAAAATCTATTAAAGAATATTTATGAATAATTTTAAGGTTATTTTTGTATAAAATGATCTAAGTTGAACTTTAGGTGTTATTTTTGAGGCTTTAAAGATTAATGTTATATTTCATCATATGATGGTTTGTTAATTTTTTAGAATAATCTTACCCTATGCTAAAAATTATGATTTTGGATAATGTATAAAGATAGGAGGAATATATTTTCTTCATTTTATGGATTATTTTATCTATTAGAATCTAATTTTAGAGGTTAAATAATAACAAAATTAATCTTGAATACTCATCATTTGAAGAAAAACATGTGATTGTAGTGTAAATTGATTAAAGGATGAAATTATACTTATCAAGTAAGTACTTCCTTATATTCTTAGTATACATGGAAAAATAATTCTCTAAATATAGTAAAATGATATTAAAACAAATAAAAAATGTTATACTAATACCTTCATTTTTTATGAATCGATGGGATTTTTCATAACTCTTTGGTTTATGGTTTTGTGGTCATTAAATTTATCATGATCATTCAATTATTTATAATCAATGCTCTTTATCACCATCCATGTTTTTTAACATTAAATATTTTATCCATGAATTTATCTTTACATACCACTAATGTTCTACTATTTAGAATACTAGTTATGTGATGACCATCATATTTCTTTTTCCCCTATTTAATAAGAATTTTCATTAACCCTTTTTATGATATGATATTTCAAAAAAGGTATTTTACTAATAAATATAAACTAATTGATAAATTCTTGGGAAATAATCTCTCAATTTTTAATGAAAACATTTTATTCTAAAAAATACGTTGTCTTTAAAAATTATTTTCATTACTTTTAATGAGAAAATATTATAATTAATTTATAGTACATTTAGAAAATATATTTTAAAAAATTAAATCATATTTTTAAATCATAATATTAAAATTAACCTTGGGTAAAATTTGGTATTTTTTTGAAATGATTGATTTTTCAGTGAACCATGAAAAATATCGATTTTTCAAATATGATCATTTATTTTCATTAAATATAGTAATTTAAAAGTCTACTTATATTTTTAAATTTTTGTCAAAGTGGAATATGAAACATTTTATATTTATAATAATCTAATTAATTTCATTTGAGTTAGCATTTTCTTGATTTGGTATAAGTTTATTTTTATGCTTAAAAATACAGTTCTCTATAATCTGGTTTTAAGTGCATAAAGTTCATCCATTTTAATTAATTAAAATAACCCATAATATAAAAATATTTTTATTAAAATTATATATTATATATATTATATATTTATTTAAATTTATATATTGACTATTTCTATTCAAAGAGTTAATATAAGATCATATATTGCTTGAAAAATGCTTTTTATGAAAAACCGCCCTTTGTAACATTTTGAGGGTATAATTTTAAATTAAATTATTAAAATTATGTGAATTTAACTTTTTAAATGGTTTCCATATTTTTAATCATAATAATTAATATTTGGTAATAATTTCAACTTAATTTTTGGCCATTATGAATAGTAAAAACAATATAAATTAATTACAACGGTTATGTTAAAACAAGGTTTTACGTGTTTCATACTATTGTGATAAAATTAGTTTTCCACACCAAAGGATTTTTATTTTATGAATTTGATTTCATATTTAGAATTAGTGGTTCCAAATTATCTAATATGGATCATTTTATTTTTAGGCTTAAAGGATAAATTACTTGGGTAGAAAAACTAGATACAGTGGTGAAAACTAAAATGGTAAAAGTTAGTAGCCATAAAGGTAAAGGGAATAAAATGTTTGATTTTTTTTATTTTTAATTATTTAGGTGTGTATAAAACTTATATTCAATACACTATATCATTTATCAATTTTTGAGGCACTTGGATTGAGAGTGACTTCCCATTATTGAATAGTTTTAAGTATTTATAAAAATTCCACTCATTCTCACTTATAAAAGGAAACATCATATCCTCTTTTATTCACACAAGAAAATAATTTTGGTTTTATAAAAACATGAACAAATAACTTAATTAATTCCATCCCCATATCTTATAGGGATTTATTTTATTAGAAAACCCTCATTGGAAGTGTTTTGGTGAAATCCCAAATAGGTTGTCTAAAGGATATGTATCGTTATTAACCAAGAGTTAATTTTATATCTTCTTCAATTCATTAAAATAAAATTCAAGCACTATGATATAAAACATTCATTATCTCCCATATATTGATATTTTATTATATTAATTTAATAACCTACATTCATATCCCATTTCATCAAATGGGAAACGAAACCGTGGTTCATGTGTACGACAAACTACAACCTCACGAACCAATGTAAATCATTTTCCATCAACAAATATCACTATTTTTTATGATTATGTATTTAATTTATATATATAATATTCATGAAATATTATAATTATAGAAATTTAATATATCATATATTTTATTACCTGTCCATTCACTAAAGAATGATAATGTTGCTCGTGCGTAGGTGTAGACTACCACCTCCACGAAGCAATGTGATTATTAATTCATCACCACATAACATGGATTATATATATAAATATATTTATAGAAAAAATAATGTATTTATGATATTATTATAATTATATAAATATAAAATAACACTTACCTTCTTTCCTTTATCATCATTAAAAAATGGAAACGTTACTCATGCGTATGTATGACCTACCATCTTTATTATTGTAATATGGTTTATTTGTCATAACCATATTTCATGGTTGGTTTTAGAAGTATAATTTATGTAATAAAATGATTATTATGTAATTATTATTATATAATTTTACCATATTTAACATACCGAATTCATTTTGGAGATACAAATAGAATATCATTAAAATGTACGACATGAACTAAATTAGTTAAGTAAATAAATATTAAATGGTAATAAAAAAAATTCAAATAATAAAATTAAAAAAGGTTATTAATAAAGTAAATAATTAAAATAATTTTATTATTCATGAATATAAATTACATACATGACGTGTCGAACTCATGGTAAGAGATTTATTCTAAATTTCCCTTCATTGAGGTATATTTTAATGTTATGTGCCTAATTTATTTTATATAGTGTACATTATGTAATTTTTAAATATTATATCATTAATACTTCATAATTAATTGTAATTTAAGTTACAATCCATTATTCTTCATCTAAGGGGATTGGATTCAAAAGTCACCAAAGCGATAAAGGATTTATGTTACAATATACTTTCTTTGTGAGATTGTTTATGTTCAAAGTTTCTTTGGGTGAAAATATATACAATTATTTTATTTAATAACATCTATTTTATTCTACACTATTCATGAATTTTTTTTACATGTTTTGATTTCCATTTCCTCCCTTATTGAACAAAGAAACGTCAAGAAAGTTGTTCATAAGTATACTAATATTGTATATTTTTTTTGACATGGACTCTTTCTCTTCAATGTATATATTTTAATTAAATTATTTTAATGAATGTTTTTAATATTATATAGTGATTTAATAAATTAATTTTTACCTATGATTGATTTTTTTTAAAATGGGTTTAAAGGAATATTTCTATAATTTTCTGGACAAGATACTTTATTATTTTTTTTGAAAATGTGTGAAATGAATGATTTATTTAAACTTATACTAAATTAAGGAAATTTCCAATCATCATGTCTAGTCAATACCATATTCCTTCAAAAGTTTCCATGTTTATTTTCAAAAGAAAATGTTATTTATAATATATTGAATTTTTTAGGATTCAAAAGAAGTGTTTTAAAAGTGAAAGGGGTGTTTTCCTCCAGAAATATTCCATGTGACATTTTACTGAAATTTTCATTAAGTATTATAACATTTTATTTATTTATTATTACTTATAAATTTTGAATATATGTATCTTATACATATACTTATGTCATTCTTCCTTCCTTTGATGTGGTAATACATGCCTTAATTTCATTTATCAAAAGATGAAATATTCTTTGATTATGATACAAGACAAGATTATGAAACCCATTTCTTTATATACGTAGTTCTTATGTTTATAACTTATGACTAATTTACTTTTTGTGGAACATCTAAGAATGTACATTATATGATGGGTTTAATGTAATGATACAAACTTTTATAAATATTATTTCCTTTATTTATTTGTAAAAAATAAATGTTTATTTAAAATTTTATAATTAATATAATGATTTTAAAAAAGATTAATTTTCATTAAATATATTCATAAATTAATATTTTATTTTCTTATTATTATAAGATTATTTTATGAGAGCTAAATTAAATTTTCAAAGTGTCATAAAATCAGTTATAATTTTAAAATTGGTATTTTTTGAATAAATGATGATTTTAGTTAAAAATTAAAATTATCATAATTATAAAATTATTTTCATAAAATTCATTTCATTTTTGAATTATAAATACTAGAAAATGGTATGATGAAGTTTTGGGATTTTTTAAAAATAGTGGAATTTTTGGTGAATAGTAAAATACAGAAATTTAAGGTATATATAAATTATAAGTTAAATACACTCTTTATTGAGCCATTTATGATGAAATAACCATAATCTAGAAATATAATTCCTTAGTTTAATTTATTTAGTGACAATTATGAAACTATTCATTTTATTGATCCAAAATAATAAACTAATGAATAAAATAATGGTAAAACACCCCTCTCACCCCCTATAAATACCACCCTTCACCACCTCTTCTCCTCACACCTTACATGATTTGAGACTTGTCCAAATTATTCCAAAACCTATTACCAATCCCCTTTCCCATGTATAATATATTATTTTATGAAAAAATACCAAACCTAGGTGCCTTAAGGAGTTTCTCAAAGAGGAGAATTGGGGAGGTAAAATCTTCTTTCTTTTTATTTTAATTGCTTTTAATTTATTTTTATTTTCTTATTATATCCTCATATAATATATCCAAATATGAATGATAACTATATTATATTTTATATACTATAATTATATCATGTTAATGTAATATTTATCATCAAAATATATTTTCTCTCTCTTTTAATCTAAAAATTAAATCATTTCCCATAATGTGTCAACTTACCGACATCATGGATGATGCATTTTCATTTTCATTTAACACATTAAATTTTTTTAATCAAACCACTATAATGGTTGGTACATAATATAAAATATATTTAATAAACCTTTTTATGTTCTGTAAATATCTTATATACACAATACTAAATAATGGAACAAAACTAGTTTGTGATGTTTGAAAAACCACCAAAAAATCTAAATGATTATCACTAGTCTTTTATCTAAAGATTAATCCTCATAACATATAACCAAATGATATATATAACCATTTAATTATATGTATGTTCATTAATAACATGTAATTTTAATTATAGATAATTATACCCATTCTATATAAACTTCCATACCCATATTCAAGTAAACCGATCATGAAAACCAAAAACATGAACACCCCCGAACGATGACATTGAAATCTAAAACTAATATAAAAGGATATAAATGAACTTAATAAAATTATAACATAAAAAATAAATGTATAAGAGGTTATATATATAGCAATTAATGAATATAATATTATTATACAGGATATTAGAGTGAATAGGGATTTCAGATATTACGTAAGGGGATTCTCAAAACCAACTCCATTTCCTTGGGGTTTCCCTATTTCACACCAATTTCAGTATATATATTCATTTAATGATCCTTAAATGTCATTTATTTATCCACCATTTTACTTTTCTGGGATATATATGTTTTCTACTTGAGTTTATGATGATCACAATGTTTTCTAAAAGAACCCTTCTTTCTAAAAACACACCTTTTACTTCTCTTGAGATTGTTTCTTCTTAAATAAAGATTTATGATTATTATACAAATTATGTTGTTAACTATATCAGTTGGGAACATTAAATTTGATTCATGAATGTATTTTTTATGAAATGAAACCCATTCCTTTCGATGGGTTATTATATTTCCAATATTGATATACATACTATGTGGTGTGCATGATTATATAAGTGTTATGATATGATGGGTGATATATGTTCTATGTGGAATTTATGATTATGTAAATGTTATGATGTAATGGGTGCACCCAAAATTATATATAAATCTAATTAATTGGGTAATGTGACAAATATTGTTAGATAAAGTGAAAAAATTCATGAACATGATGCTAGATTTGTTCATTATTATGTGTGATGTTGACCAATAAGACATGATTTTTCATTTTGATGAATTGCCATATTCCATGAATTTATCTAATAATTCCTACCATGATTATGATTATGATCCCTTTCATATGTTATGATGATGATTATTATGCCCACCCTTGTTTTATGTCTCTTATTCATTCTCTTACTGGGATTTTAGCTCACCCCTTCCTTTTTATGTATATCCTCAAGTGAATACTTATACTAAGGAGAACACGAGGGAAAATAATAATCTATAGAAGAATTAATTAAATAATTTTTTATGTTTTATTTTGTAGAAGTTATGTATGTTGTTAATTTGTCCAAGACACTAAACCATTGAACCCTAGCTGTGTAACACTTTTATGTTGTATATTTTTAAAATGATGTAATAATCATGTAAGAAAATTCGGGTTTCTATAGTTGGTATCAAATCACTATTTAGTTAATTTGGGAATTAGGATTAGAGAACCTTAATAAAAACCCTTAGTATGAGATTGAGTATAAATAAGAACCCAAGATTTTTTCTGAAAAAAATGATAAACATAGGGATCCTATAAAATATGCCTTTAGAGTTAATTTCACAAAGGAATAAATTATTTTTGAATTATTTAAAAATGTATCATTCATACATTTTATATTTTATAAAATAGTGGGAACTAGGAGAAACTAATCCATCAACCCATGTGGGGGATAATATAGCAATTTCTCAAATTACATCCTCAATGCCTTAGGAGGTGGAGGTCAAAATTTCATGGTGATGATTACCCAGATTTCTCAGGATATGAATAATAACCTAGAAAATGTGGAATGTATGACTTCCCCTAAGAGGGAGCAATTGGATGTTGATTCTTTTTTGTGGCAACGACCTCTGAAATTTAGCAGATCTTCTAATCCACTAGTCATGGAATAACGGGCAAACTCAATGGAGAATATATTTTCTATTATTTTTTGTTTTGAGATAAATAAGGTGACTATGGCCATTTATTATCTAGTGGGAGAGGCTAACCAGTGGTGGGTATTGATTAATAATACTAATACAAATGATGAAATTGAATAGATTGACTGGGAAGACTTTAATATATTTTTTCTTATAAAGCATTTCCCTCAAAATATTCATACTAATATAGAGATACAATTAATATAGATGAAGAAAAATTAAGGTGAATATTTCACAACCTAATTTCAAAAGGATTAGAAGGTATGATTCAGTTTTTTATCAACAATTATAGAAAAATTGATAGATTATTTTCTGTTTTAAAACCACACCTTCGAAAGGATGTAGAAATTAGATACTTTGGAACTTATGAATAAGTTGTTAGATGTGATATCAAAGTGGAGATAGAGTTTGGAGAATGGTCCCAGGGATATGGTGATAAGAAAAAGAATATGGAGTTTCAAGACGAGGTATCTAAAGAGAAATCTAGAAAGAAATCTCAACCACTCACATGTCAAAAATGTGGGAAGAAGTATTATATAAACCTCCTCAAAGGGACAGGGAAATGATATAAGTGTAGGATAGAAGTCCATTAAGCTCATGAATGTTTTAGAGACATAAATAAGCTGTCTAATGTTATGGATGAAAAAAGAGAACCACCCATGGTCCAATGCTTCAACTGTAAGGAGAAAGAGAACCATACAAGCTAGTCCACTAAACCTTGAGTCCTCGAGGGTAATCAGCATCATCATCCACCAAAGACAAAGAAGCATGGGATGGATTATTCCACTACTAATACAGAAGTGGAGTAATACAATTAAGTCATACAATGTATACTTCCTATTCACTCAATAAAGGAAAAAGTCTTATTTGATTATGGTTCTAAGAATTCCTTTATATCTAACAAGTTCACTAGAATAATTGAATTGCATCCCCAAAAAATTTATGTAGAGATATCTACAAAATACCTGGTGGTGAAATAATTTCTACCCAAGTGTTGGGATATTCTTCTGTTGGTATATGTGAGAAGATTATTCCTAAAAATCTCTTGATACTTCCCTTAGCGGAATTCAATGTTATAATGGGAATGGATTGGCTCTAATTATATAGAGCACACATCAACTTTCAGAAAAAGAAAATACATTTTCATATTCTAAACCATTATATGCTCCTCTAAAAATGAAAGGAAGGAAATAAATCTCCTTTGGAGATCCCTTAATGGTGTGGGTGTTGATTCCCTATGAAGAGAAATACCTCAGACAAATGGTTGAGTCAAAGGAAGGCATCAACATAGTGGAAATTCACATCATAAGGAAATACATTTATGTATTTATTGAAGAGTTACCTATACTTCCCCTAGATCATGAGGTAGATCCCTCAGTAGAACTCATACCCAAAGATAATCCTATATAAAAAATGTACCTATAGAATGAACCATATTGAACTGGATGAGTTTAAGAACTATCTACAAGAGAACTTGGGAAATGGGTTCATGTGACCCAGTGATCACCTAAGGGTGAAATAATGCTCTTTGTCAAGAATAATGATGGATTAATGTGGTGGTGTATCGATTATCATGAATTCAATTAGACAACTATAAAGAAAAAGTATCCCTTTCAAAGGATTTGTGACTTGTTCAACCAGTTATGATGAGCTCAGTACTTCTCAAAGGTGGATCTTTATTCTGGATAACATCAGCTAAAGGTAAAGAAGGAATATATTCAGAAGACTTCCTTTTATACAGGGTATGTGAATTATGTGTTTTTACTGATTCTATTAAGGATCACAAATGACCCTAAAATCTTCATGGATTTGATGAATAGAGGTTTTAGACATTACCTTGAATTTTTCTATTGGTTTTTATCGATGATATCCTCATCTACTCCAAGAGAAAGGAGGAAAATAAAGAACATATAAGGATTGTTTTGTCGAAATTGTGGAAGGAGAAATTGTATGACAATTTAGCAAGTGAAAATTTTGTATAATGCAAGTCACACTCTTAGGACGCTTGATCACAAGTGTGGAAATTTCTATGGACCACAAAAAAAAAGGCAACTGAGGAATGCCTAAGAACCTTTAGTGTCATGGAAATCTACAGTTTTCATGGATTAGCATGGTAATACCAACATTTTTTTCTGATAAATTTATCATGATTTTTTCCCAATAACTAAGTAAACAAGGAAAGGGGTAAATTATCTTTGGATGGAAGAATGCGGGGAAATATTCAAGGAGATAACTAGGAGGCTGATCACTACAACTGTACTCACATTACTGAAAAATGGATAGATTTTTGTGATATAAAGTGATTATTCAAAGAAAATATTGGGTTTTGTACTCATTAAAAATGATAGAGTGATAGCCTATGCCTCATGGTAGTTGAATATAGATTAGAATAACTACCCAATCCCTGATCTGGTGTTAGAAGATATGCTTTTTCCTTGAAAATATGGTTGCATTACCTCTATGGTGGGAAGTGTGAAATATATACCAACCAAAAGAGACTAAAGTATATATTCACACAAAAGAATCTCAACATGCATCAAATTATATGGTTAGAACTAATGAAAGACTATGATTGTTCTATGAACTATCATCCTGGGAAGGCAAACAAGGTAGATGATGTTATTAACAGAAAATAATCTACTAATCTCTCAATGATGCTGATTGATAAATACCCTACCTTCTTGGATTTACAATGTATATTTTTGGAAATCATAATGTCAGGGAATACATACATACTTACCCAAATGATTACCCAACTATATATCCAAGAGAAGATTAAGGAGGCCTAAAGGTATGATCTTGAGATTCAAAGAAGGCGAAGAAAGTAAAGTATGAGAAGCTATAAGAGTTCCATATTGATAATGATGGTTTGATTCGGTTTGGAATGAAGCTTTACAAGCATTAAATATTGGAGATAAAGAAAAAAGATGTTGGATAATGCACATAACTCAACATTCTCTATCTATAATGGAAGTACCAAGATGTACTGTGATCTTTGAGAATAATTCTGGTGGAACCACATGAAGAAGGATATTGTGGAATATATCTCAAGGTGCTTGATATGTTATAAAGTTAATTTAGAGTGATATAAGTCCAAAGAGATGATTAAACCCTTGCCTATACCCATTTGAAAATGGGATAATTTCCCCCTAGACTTCGTCACTAATTTACCAAAGACATGAGCAGGAAACAATGTGATATGGGTTTTGGTGGATTGACTCACCAATATTTCCCACTGTATTTATATTTCGGAAGATATATCGCTTGAAAAACTTGGAAATATATATGTGAAGGAAGTGGTAAGGCTCCATGGGGTTCCAATTTTGATTGTCTCTGATCATGATCCAAGTTAACATCCAAATTTTGGAGAAGTATACAACATGCATTGAGTATTGAATTGAATTTCAACATGGCCTATCACCCCTAAATTGATGCCCAATCTAAAAGGAATATTTAGAAACTCTAAGACATGCTAAGAGACCACTGAATGGAATTCAAGGTGGATGGGGTCATCATATCTCATTGGTTGAGTTCTCATACAACAATAACTTCCAATCAAGTATTCATATGGATCCATATGAATTTATGTATGGAAAGCGATGTATAATTCCATCCTTTTGAGATGAAGTTGGTGAACAGAATCTACTTGGACATGATCATGTGTAAGAGATGGCAGATAAGGTTCTAGCCATCTAGTAACCCATCAAATATACTCAGAGTTTACAAAAGAGATATGCTAAAAACTATTGAAGAGACTTGGAGTTCAGAATTAGAGATAAATTATTCCTTTAAATATCACTATGGAAGAGAGTCATGCGGGTTGGGAATAAGGGAAACTAAGCCCAAGGTACATTAGAAACTGTGAGATCCTTGATCACATAAAACCCATGGCCTATCATCTTGCACTTCCATTGAATATAGATCAATTCCATCAAGTGTTACATGTATCACTCCTGAGGAAGTACATACCAGATCCCACACATGTACTGAACTCAGAGGTGGTACAACTGGAAGATGATATCTCTTATAAGGAGTAGCCAGTAAAGATTTTCAACTGGAAAGATAAGGTTCTTTCCAACAAGAAAACCTACATTGTCAAAGTGTTGTGGAGGAACCATAAACATGAAGAAGCAACTTGGGAACCATAGGAGGTGATGAAGTAGAAGTACCATCACCTGTTTATGTAAAACGAAATTTTGAGTGTAAAATTTCAAAAGGGGGAAAGCATTTAATGACCAAAACTTTTATCAATATAATTTAAGTTCTTAAAATTATTATATATGGTATAAAACATATACATAGAATTAAAATCACAGTTAAATTTTACCGAAAAAAATAAAGAATGAAATGAGTGATATTTATAGAAATTAAGGAACCTATACCGATAGAATAGTAACTTGAAATTTGAAATAGTAACATGACCATTAAGAATAGTAAACCAGCCAATAAAATAGTAACGTCACCTATGAAAGTATAAATAAAATTTAGGCATCTTATAAATAAAAATATAATATTATAATATCATTTTATAAGCAAATAAATGTTTTAAAAATGATAAAGTAAGTTTTATAATTTTTGGAAAACATAAATGTTTATTTACAATTTTATAATAAATATAATGATTAAAAGAATATTTATATTCATTAATTAGATTCATAAATTATTTTTTTGTCTCATGATTATAATATAGTTTTATGAGACCATAATTAATTTTTTAAAGTGTAAATAAATTCAATTATAATTTTAAAATTGGAATTTTTCGATTAAATGATGATTTTCATTAAAAATTAAATTTATCATAATTAAAAATTATTTTCATAAAATTGAGTTAATTTTTTAAATATAAATTTTGAAAAATGTTTAGGGTGAATTTTTGAGATTTTTCTAAAATAGTGGAATTTTTAGTGAATAGTAAAATAGAGTAATTTATTGTATGTATATATATTATAAATTAAATACACTATTCATTGAGTCATTTATAATTTAATAATCATAATATCAAACTACCTTGAATTATTCTAACATATTTATTGGTAATTCTCAAAATATTCATAGTCTGGAGACAAAATAATAAACTAATGCATAAAATATTGAGAAACCCCCACTCTCTTCCTCTATAAATACCACCCCTCACCACATCTTCTCTTCACACCTTACAAGCTTTGAGAATTCTCCAAATTATTCCCAAAACTCTTCCCAAGCCCCTTTCCCACGTCCATGAGGTTTTGGTCTAAAAAAAAGAGCAAACCTAGGTGCCTTAAGGAGGTTCTCAAAGAGGAGAATTCAAGAGGTAAAATACTCTTTATTTTTCTTTTAATTTCTTTTTATTTTCTTATTCTCTCCTCACCTCCTCCATCCAAATATTCCCGATAACTATATTACCTTTTTTATACTGAAATATTATCATGTTAATGGAATATCCATCATTAAACTCTATTCTCTCTCTCTCTCTCTCTCTTTCCCTCTTATTCTAAAAATAAAATCATCTCCCATGACATGTCAATTTATCGACAACGTGGACGATGTGTTTTCATTTTACTTTAAAGACCTCAAGGATGTTTATAAAACCACTATAATGGTTTTTAAATAATTTAAAATGTATATAATAATCCCTTTTATGTTCTATAACGAAATTATATACACAATAATAAATAATTGAATAAAACTAGTTTGTGATGTTCAAAAAACCACTAAAAAAATCTAAATGATTATCACTAACCATTTATCTAATTATTAATCCTCATAAAATTTAACCAAATGATATATATAAACATTTAAACCTATTAATTTTTATTGACAACATATAATTTCAATTCTGGGTAATTATACCCATTCTACATAAACTTCCATATTCATATTCAAGTGAACCGATAATTAAATCCAAGAAAATAAACACTCCCGAATGATGAAATTTAATTTTATAACTCATATAAAAGGCTATAAATGAACATAAAAAATTATATAAAAATAAATACATGTATAATAGGTTCTGTATATAGTAATTAATGAATATAATATGATTATTCTTTGTAATAAATTGAAGAGAGCTTTTAGACATAAGGTAAAGGGATTCTCAAACCCAACTCTATTTCCTTGGTTCTCCCTCTTTAACACCAATTTTAGTGTGTATATTCATTTAATGATACTTAAATATAATTATTTATTTATTATACCTTTTCATTTTTTGGTATATATATGTTTTATACTTGAGTTTATGACAATCATAATGTTTTCCAAAAAAACTCTTCTTTCTAAAAACACACCTTTTACTTCACTTGATATTGTTTCTTCTTCACCCATGATTGATGATTCTTATAACAAGTATGTGATTCCATATATCTTTTGGGAACCCAAATTTTTATTCATGAATTTATTATTTATTAAAGGAAACACATTCCCTTCTATGGGTTATTATATATCCAATATTGATATAATTTTTATATGGAATTCATGATTATTTAAATGTTATGATGTGACTGGTTCTCCTAGAATTAAATAGTGCATGAAAATGTTATGATGTGATGGGTGTGCCTAGAATTATATAGTTCTCTAATCCACATGGTAATATGACAAATCTCATGAGATAAAGTGAAATATGCATGAACATGATTCTTGATTTTTTGAAAATTATGTGTGGTGTTGACCACTAAGACATTATGTTTCATTTTTATGCATATCCACATTCCATGAATTTATCTAATGCTTCCAATCATAATTATTATGATTATAGTTTACTTATGTTGTGATTATGATGATGATGATCACCCATGTTTCATGTCTCTTATTTATCCTTTTACTGGGATTTTATATCACCCCTTATTTTTTATGTATATCCTCAGGTGAATACTTGTACTATGGAGAAAATAAGGGCCACTAAGAAGCTAGAGAAGAAGAAATTAATTAAATATATATGTTTTATTTTGTATAATTTATGCATGGTCCTAATTTTCCCAAGACACTAAACCTTTGAATCCTGGGTTTGTAACAATTTTATGTTTTTTTATTTTTAAAAAGATGTAATAATCACTTAAGAAATGTTGGGTCTCTATATTCACCTAGATATAGCTCCAATGCATTGTGTAATTTTTTTGCTGTCATGATACGTTATTTATGGGATTAAGGAGTAAAAATAATCTATTATGGGTGTTTTTCCACCATGTTATATTGTCTAGGAAGTTATCCTTGACTTATTTTTATGTCATGTTATATGTTTCTACAACATTTACTATATTGTTATAATCATATTATACCATGTTATTTATGTTATGATTACATGTGATTTATCTTGAGACTTATATTTTATGATATCATGTAATACCATTGACATACATTTTATGTTTCCTTATCATTTTTATTCTCTTACTGGTATTTTTAGTTCAATAATTTCTTTTATGTATTCCCTAGGTTATCCTATGAAGTGTTTTAATATCAAATAGATTTAGGATTTCACTCAGGAGAATAAAAATAAAGATATAATGTTTTAGTTTCTTTTGATGTTTTATGTAACTAGTATTAAAAATACACTAAGCCTCATGATCTTTGGGCTGTACTTATTGGATATTCATGTTTAAAAATAATGTAGTATTATGTTTAAAAGGATTGGGTCTCTATAATTGTTATTAGATAAAGGTATAATTATTTCTAAGGATTAAGATTAGATAAATTTAATAAATAAATACCTAAGTATGAGTATAAATATAGGATAACATCATAATTTTTTGGTAAGGAATTTATTATGTGGTTTTCCTGGAAATATATGCAAGTATTCATATTACATATGGATGTGGTTTTGAAACATAAGAATCTAAGGGTAGAACCTTGAAAAGAGTTGGTTGTGTATATTTAAACCATCATTTGGATGCAGAGTGAGTGTTCCTTTACTGCGCACCTGGTTTAACACTCTAGAGGGATATGTTTATGTTAATTTACATTTTATTTATGAACCATCATTAAGGATTTTGATAGATGATAATTATGGATGACCTAGGTTAAACCTAATGTTAATTGATTTAAAATAATGTGTCATAAAATAGACATTCTATAAATTATTTTTCATGATTATGTTTATTATTGCTCACACTATGATTTTTGGTTTTATTCAATTGATGGAACCAGTTGGAATGATTTTAAAATTGAATGTGATGGAAAATGTAGAGATTATATGAAAAAATAGAATGATGTATAATGTAAAATATAGTTTAATTATACTGAATATACAATGAAAATATATGATCAATAAAATATACCTTAACAAACTCTTAGAATCACCAAATAAGGGAAGGATGAAGTTTACTAAGAGATTGAGTGGAGGAAGTCATGGACTAAAGAAGGCTAAATTTCCTTCATGTTAGAAATGTGGGAAGAGAAACCCAGGATAGTGACTCAAATTAACATGAAAATCTTTTATTTGTGTAAAATAATGGAATATATAAATGAATTGATGAGGGTAAATGAGTAGTTCAATGGATATACACAATTTTCATCCTAGATATCCATTTATAGTTTGTTGTATTAAATGTGGGTACCCTAGGAATTACCTAAGTAAATTATATCTTCCAAAGGTTAACTCATAGACCAACGAAGGACCTATTTCATACCAACCATTGAGGAGAAAGTATTTACATATTTGGATTCAAGAATTATGTTTTAAAATTATTTTTATAAATGGTGTTTTGGTTATAGGAATCCTGAACCATCTATGGATTGTGCTATTTTTTGGAAGAATATATTAGTTTACTATGGATATATGGTAATTCAGGTTATTTATAAAAATGAATATCATATATTATTAGGGAATATACATTTTGTTTTGAGACTTTAAGAGTGATTTTTTAATTTTGAAAAAATGTAATATTTATATTGGATGAATATATGATCAAATCATACAAATATATGGGTTTCAACCTTATTCCGGAATATTTTTAAGAATTTTATGGTTAGTTATTTATCAAATGATGTAATTTTAACTTTGGGTTTTATTGTTTAGGTTTTATATATTAATATTGTAGTTCATCATATGATTGTTTATTTATTTTGGAAATTATATTACCTTATGATAAAATATTTTCTTTTATTTAATTTATAAAGATAGAAGGAATAGATTGTTATCATTTTATAGATTATGTGATCAATTATAAGATTATTTTAGTGCTTCAGGAAAAAAAATATTTATCTTGAATACTCATTTTTTGAAGAAAAAGGTGATATTGTGGTGTAAATTTATTAAATGATGAAAATATACTTATCAAGTATGTATATTTACTTATAGTATTAGTCTAGATAGTAAAAAAATTTCCTAACTCTAGGAAAAGGATCATAAAATAGATAAACAATGTTATCCTATTTCCTTCATTTTTTATGGAATTGATTGTCTTTTTCATAACTCCTTGGTTTATGGTTTTGTGGTCATTTAATTTATCATAATAATTTAATTTATTATGATATACATTATCTATCAATATCCATGAATATTTGTCCATTATATATTTTATCTATGTCCTTATTTTTTACTTCCCACTAATTGTTTCCTATTTGGAAACCTAGTTAGGCAATTACCATCATATTTTCCTCTCCCTCATTCAAGAGGAAGGTTTAGTAACCATTTTTACAAAGTGGTATTTTAAAAAATGTATTTTAAAATGTCAAAAATTTGATTAAAAATTCAAGTTAGAAATTAGAGGATTTAATTAATTAAATGAGTGAAATTAAATACCCCTATATTTTAAAAATAAAATTAAGTTTGATAGTGCATATGACATGCCACTCGGATCCTAAACAAACCATAAAAAAATATTTTTTAAATATGAACATTTTAACATAATTTTTAAATTATTGGAAATGGATATGATTAAATAATTTATGAAAATTATAAAAATGCCCTAATCAATATAAATTTATTGATAAAATCATAGGAAATAAGCACTCAATTTTTAATAAAGACATTGTTATACCCTTCATGATATTATATTTTTTATAATCACAAATAATGTCAATATATAGATTCATATCTTTCATGCCAATTTTAATATCTCTACATGAATCAATTTTCTCATACAATAACATATAATTTAATAAGTCAATCAATTACAAGTCATGAATCAACATGTTTAAAAGTGTATTTTTACATATACTTTGATTAATAATTAATCTTGTAATGGTGTATGCAAGACAGACTCTTCACAATTTTTTTTGGATTCCCTAAAATTGAAGTTTACATACCAAAACCGAATTCAACACACTAAAACCGAAGTCGACGCACCGAAAACGAAGTTTGACAGACCGAAGAATGACAGACCGAAGTCGACACACCAAAGTTTGACAAACCGAAGTCGACAAACCAAAGATAAATAAACAAATATGACAAACCGATGTTATCAAATCGAAGACAAAAGACCGAAGATTACTCATCGTTTGATATAAATTACTGTTTCCATTTTATTAATTCAATTTTATTTCTAAGGGTCATATGTATACAAATTAATGTTTCTGATATTATTTAATGTTTTCTATAAGACAATCCATAGACAAGTATGAGGTATATGCACGTGTGAAGATCCTTATACATAGAGGATCGTGAAGTATAAATGGACCTCGTCTTTCATGCTAAAGATATGATTGCTGCAGTACACGCTGAGACACAGACTGTAAGATTATGAAAAGATAAGAACTAAGCACTTGAGATTACAAGAAGTCTCTAATAATCTATGTTCACCAAAAAGGCTCAATATACATCGAGACATCAACGAGCTGAACCTTTTCACTCCTCAAAGTTGGATTACAAAAACTGCGATACTCTGTTCTGAAGACAGCTTCCAGAAGAAGACTCAAATACCAGTTTTTCAATATTCATTGAGTCTAGAACCTTACTGCAAAACACACAGTGAATTCTTAAATCTATTATCATCATTATCTTTGTTGTGTTTTATACTTTATATTTGAGCAATGTTTATATTTATTTGTATTACACACTCTCTCTCTTGAGCATAACTGGAGGATATAAAACTATCCTCTTACTCAATCACTTATTTCTTTTGTTTCCCACGAATAACTATGGTAGAGTTCAAGTGTGACCTGGATAGCCTGGTGTGATGTTGTAAACCCCGATCTAGGGTGTGGATCAAAAGTTTATTTATATAAACATCTTGGTGGAAGGTGATCACCAAGTGGAGAGGATTAAGTCTCTGCTTCAGACTGAACCTCTTGTTTACATTGTTGTACCAACATTCAATTATTCGGTTTTGTTTTATCCGCTGCTTATATTTTCTAAAACTTAAAACTGTTTTTCTTACACTTTGATAGTTGTTTTTGGTTAGTGTGTGTATTTTTTAATTCATTAAACTCATTTAAAAAGTTGAATTAGTGTTCTAGACTGATTTATCTGAGGACTAATCACCCTTTGAGAAACCTATTGACCAATTGAACATTTACATTTCAACTGCCTTAATTAACTGGGCCATTTTTAATGTTGGGGGTTTTCTTAACTATAAAGTTTTTAATAGAAATTTAAAATTTGAACTCAATTCACCACCCTCTTGAGTATCCACTTCGACCAACATTTGGTATCAGAGGGTTATTTATTTTCAATATTTTTAAATTTATTTTCAATTTTTATTTTTAGTTGTATCTTAAAGATCCTAAAATTTATATCATATCTAAATTTTCAGTTCTTTAAATTATAAGTGATTATGGAAACTAGAGTTATGGGCGTTGCTACTAACAAGACACCTTTCTTTAATGGTAATAAATATGCTCAATGGAAATTAAAAATGAAAACGTATCTAGAGAGTATGGGACCTGAAATCTGGGAGAAAATTGAAGAGCAACATATATTGCCTGCTACTGCTAGAGATACATGGTCTCAGTTGACTAAAGCTACATATAATAATAACTGTAAAGCATTGAATACCTTGTAATTTTCTCCAGGTAATGCTCAATTCAATAGAATATCTGCTTGTAAAACTGCATATGAAATTTGGGATACTTTAGCTGTTTCTCATGAGGGAACAAATAATGTTAAAGAAAAGAGACTAAATACATACACTATTAAATATGATAATTTTAAAATGAATCCTGATGAACCTATCTTTGAAACGTATCTCAGGTTCAACAAAATAGAAAACACTATGAGTTTTATTAGAAAACCAGTGGACAAGAAGGATAAGATTATGAGATCGCTTCGATTCCTACCTGACAAATGGAGGGGAACTTCTATTTCCATCTGAGAATCTTGTGACATAAGCAAGCTACCAGTGAAAGAGCTAATTTAAAAGCTTGTGATATATGAGGAATAACTAAATTTTAATCAATAAGTAGATGAGGAATCAAGGAAGAAATCAGTAGCATTCAAGACGACTACCTCAAAGATAAAAAACAAAGAAAAAGTTAAAGTTCTTGTAGACATCTCCACTAGTGAAGAATCAGATTCAGATAGTGATGAGAAGATGGATCATCTTTCTAGAAGGTTCAAAAATTTTTACCAAAAAAAGAAATTCTTTAGGAAGTCAAACTGCAAGGGAAAGTATGATAGTAAAGGACAATGGAAGAAAGACAGAAAATGGAATGACAACTCAAATGAAATAATCTCCTATGAGTGCTAATGAAAAGGTCATGTGAAGGCAGACTATCCCAATATGAAATTCAATAAGAAATATGAAGACAAGGGAAAATGATATAAAAAGGCTATGAAAGATACCTGGTGTGCGTTAGAAGACAGCTCCAGTGGATCTGATGCTCTTAACAGTGAATAGAACAATCATGCCAACTTTTGTTTCATGACAGAAACATCTGACATAACACTTAACTCTACTATACACAATTCCTATTATTCTAAGAATAAGAATGAGTTACATAATGATGAATATGTGAATAAGGATTAACTATTTGAATATTATGAAATTCTTGAGGATACCTTTAATGAGCTCAAGGACAAGTATAAATCATTAAAGAGACAGTATGCTTTAAATGAAAATTATAATTCATGTCTGGATATTGTAAAAGAAAAATCTCCCAACTGTTAAAGGAAAACATTGAAATTAAGTTATCCAATGAGAAATTAATAAGAGACCTTGAGAAGTTTACTTTAGGTAGAGATACCTTGACTCAGTTTCTAGGAAAACAGATTGCCCCAAAATATACAACTGGTCTGGGATATCATCCCAGACAGAGAAGGATCATTAAAACTAAATTTATTCCATAATATGGACAATTCACTGCTAGTTCAAGTACTTGAACATTTCTTGAAAAACAATTCTTTGAAGGAAAAAAAGTGTTTATATCTCAAAATATATCTTCTGATTATAGGAAATCTGTGAGACAAGTATGGGTTCCTAAAATTTTACTTGCTAACCCCTCAGGACCCAAGAAAATATGGGGACCAAAGATACCCCATGTCTAATATATTTTGCAGGGATGTTGCCAAAAGAGTTCCTGTAAGACCTTGTGGTACTTGGATAGTGGATGTTCAAGACATATGATAGGAGACTAATCATGCTTCAAGATCCTAATCAAGGTTGATGGTGGTCACATAACTTTCAGTGACAATGCAAAGGGAAAAATCATCGGCTTATGCCGGATCGGTAACCCTAATACAATATTAATTTCCAAATTAATTTTTGTTGATGGATTAAAGTAAAATTTACTAAGCATATATCAGTTGTGTGGTGATGGTTTCAATCTCAAATTTGAAAATGATGCATGTAATGTTTTTAATTCCAAAAATGATTTAGTATTTACTGCTCTCAAAAATGAGAATGTGTATGATGTTGACTCGAATGGAACGAAGGCCTTATTTTTTATTTTATTATAGACAATCCCCCATTTAAGGGTTGAAAGGGAACCCGTACATAACTTGTAGTCCCAAGGCCCAAGGCCCGACATGACCCGTAATACATGACCCAAAGGCCCAGAGGAATACCATGCCCAATACATGACCTGTAGGTCTAGCCCACTAGAACTGCCCCTCCCAAGCTTCTGCATCATTGATTGCCTTTAGCTCCCCACCTGCATTTCTGATCAACTAGCATTGCCCTGTACAAAGCTGCATGGTGCCTGGTCCCGATGGCGGTTGCCATACCCTCTCATTCTTCCAATCCGGTTAGCTCCACTTCTGGTGACTGCTACTGGTGCTCTAATCCTTATCTGGGGCCTACTCTCTGTGAACTGACTAGGAAAGGTTTAGTTAGAGACTTACCTAAACTGTAATTCCCACTTAAAAAAGTGTGCAATCCTTGTAAAAAGGAAAAAAAACACAAAGTTTCTTTCAAACCAAAGAAATAAGTTTCTACTTCTCAACCACTTGAGTTGGTTCATATGGATTTGTTTGGACCATAAAGAGTTTCAAGTTTATATGGGTAGCACTATGTTTATGTTCTTATAGATGATTTTTCTAGGTACACTTGGGTATACTTTCTAGATCACAAAAGTGAATCTTGTTATTATTTTATCAAATACTCCAAGTCTATATAAAATCTTAGTGGACTTAGAATTAGTACCTTAATAAGTGATCAAATCCATGAATTTGAAAATCAAGATTTTGAATCCTATTGCTCACACAATGTCTATAGTTACAATTTCCCTGCTCCTAGAACACCTCAACAAAATGGAGTCATAAAAAGAAGAAATAAGAACCTTCAAGAAATAGCTAATAATATGCTTAGTGAATATAATTTGCCTATTTATTTTTGGGATGAAGTGGTAAATACAGGTTTTTATACCATTAATAGAGTCTTAATTAGACCTGTTCTTAAGAAGACCCCATATGAACTTTGGAACAATAGGAAGCCTATGTTTAACTACTTCAGAGTTTTGGGTTGCCAAGTATTTATCATTAACTCTAAATATAATCTTGACAAATTTTCCTCTAAGTGTGATGACATAATTTTACTAGGAAACTCTACAACCAGTAAAGCCTATAGAGTATTCAATAAGAAGACCAAATTCATGGAAGAGTTAGTTCATGTAAAATTTTATGAGACTGATCCACATGAACCCAAAACCTCTATTGAATATCTTGAGGAAGATATGTCAATTCGGAACCTTAATGATAATGATGGTGAATCCCCCGTAAAAGTAACCAATTCTGGTAATCTTCCAGAATCTTCACCTGTTGAGTCTAGACCAATAGATAATCATGAGGAGTCTAGTTAAACTCTTTCTAGAGGTATTTGAACTCTCAAGAATCATCTTTTAGATGCTGTAGTAGGTGATTTAATTAGAGGAACACAAACTAGAGCTTCTCTGAGAAACCAGGTTGAACATCAAGCTTTTCTTTCACATCTTGAACCAAATAATATTAATGATGTTATCAATGATGAATTTTGGGTGATGGATATGCAATAAGAATTAAATAAATTTGAAAGAAAAAAGTGTGGGAACTAGTTGAAATACCTAAAGAAACTTTGACAATAGGCACTAAATGGGTTTTTAGAAACAAAGTTGATGAGTCTGGTAATATAGTGAGAAACAAAGCTAGGTTAGTTTCACAAGGTTACAGTCAAGAGGAAGGAATAGACTACGAGGATTCCTTTTCACCTGTAGCTAGGTTAGAGGCCATTAGGATACTACTTGCTTATGCAGCTCATCTGAATTTCAAACCTTATCAAATGGATGTTAAAAGTGATTTTCTAAATGGGTATATAGTTGAGGATGTATTTGTTGAACAACCCCCTGGGTTTACAAATTCCTATGTTTCAAATCATGTTTTTAAACTTTCTAAAGCTTTATATGGTCTAAAGAAAGCTTCAAGACCTTGGTATGATAGACTTAGCTCCTTTATTATTTCAAAAGGTTTACTAAAGGAATAACAGATCCTATATTGTTTATTAAAAGGATTTCCAAAGATGTTTTGATATTAAAAATTTATGTAGATGATATAATTTTTTGATATTCTAAAAATTCATTATGTACCGTTTTTTAAAAAATAATGAAAAATGAATTTGAAATGAGTTTACTGGGAGAACATAAATTGTTCTTTGGATTTAAAATTTTTCAAAATAAAGATGGTATTATTTTAAATACAAGTAAATATACTAAAGACCTTTTAAAACATTTTTTTGGATGGTAGTAAAGTTAGTGATACACCTATGAGTACAACTTGTAAGTTGGATGTTGATGAAGTTGGAGAATCAGTGGATCAAACCAACTAAAGATGAATGATAGTTAGTCTACTCTACCTTAGTGCTACCAGACCTGATATTATGTTCAGTGTATGCATGTGATCTCGCTTTCAAGGTAATCCCAAAGAATCTCATTTAAATGCTGTTAAAAGGATTTTCAAATATCTCAAATATACTTCCAACTTAGGACTATTTTATCTAAGAGGACAATCATTTGATTTAATAAGCTATTCAGATGCAGACTTTGTTGGTTGTAAGCTAGATAGAAAAAGTACTTCTGGGACATATCACATGTTAGGTAAGTCACTAGTATCATGGTGTAGTAAAAAGAATAATTCTGTTGCCTTATCTACTGCCGAGGTAGAATACATTGCTGCTGGTAGTTGTTCTGCACAAATTTTGTGGATGAAACACACTTTAATAGACTATGGATATCAATTCAAACATGTATTCATTAACTGTGACAACACAAGTGCTATTAACATTTCTAAAAATCCAATATCTCATTCTAGAACAAAGCATATTGATGTAATACATCACTTTTTGAGAGATCATTATCGAAAAGGTGATATAACTCTTGAGTTTATTGGAACTGAAGATCAGTTTGCTGATATATTCACTAAACCCTTAAATTCTATGAGAATGAATTACATGAGACATGAACTAGGAATGATAAATCAGTAACCGATCTTTGTAAAACCGATCTTTATAAAAACGATCTTTCTAAAACTGATCTTTATAAAACCGATCTTTCTAAAATCGATCTTTGTAAAATCGATCTTTGTAAAACCGATCATTCTAAAATTGATCTTTGTAAAAACGATCTTTTTAAAACCGATCTTTGTAAAACCGATCTTTGTAAAACTGATCTTTCTAAAACCGATCTTTGTAAAATTGATCTTTGTAAAATTGATCATTGTAAAATTGAACTTTTTAAAACCAATCTTTGTAAAACCGATCTTTTTAAAACCGATCTTTTTAAAACCGATCTTTGTAAAACCAATCTTTTTGAAACCGATATTTGTAAAACCGATCTTTGTAAAACCGATCTTTTTGAAACCGATTCTTGTGAAACTGATCTTCTTGGAACCGATTCTGTAACACCGATACATTTAAGGGCTGTTTTGTAAATTCAATATTCTTTAAGTGAAATGAAGATGATTTATTTTTTTCGACCTACCACGTTTAAAATTTATGTTTTCTGATTTACAATCCCAAAATGATATATTAAGTCCAATCCATACCGACCTTTCACCTTCTCAATAGTCGTAAAGCCTCATACATTTAGTCACTCTCTCTCTCTCGACTCTCGACCTCTCGAAACAGTTAGAATATGAAACTTCTCCATGGAAAGGACTAAAAATGCAATGGAAGAACCTAGAAAATATCCTCCTGCTAAGCATCAGAAGGGTAAAACCAGTGGGATTGGGAAACCAAGCTTAGAAAGTCGGGTTGTTACAGCTGAAAAAGAAGTGTCTGCTGAGTGGCTTCTGTCTAGAAAATCTTTTCTACTAAAGGTACTGGAATCACAAGGGTGGCTCATTTGGTTTACCAACAATGAAAGACCATATTATCCCCAGATAGTGTATGAGTTATATCATCATTTGAGTATAATACTGAATGAAGCTGAGGCAGCAAAGATGAAATCTGTGGTAAAAGGAAAGGAAGTAGCTTTTTTTTTCTAAGGAATGGGATGAATGCTTCGAGGTACCTCATGAAGGTGTCTATGCTGACTATCTAGGTAACATTCTACCTTAATCAAATTTGTTTTCATATGAAGATGCACTGAAGGAGAATACTAGAAATGAAGAATCCATAAGGACTGTTGCAAATGAATTTGAAGGAGAAGTGAGATTGATGTTTTAAGTTCATACAACATCAAATCTGCGCAAGGGAGATTTCTCTGCTATGAAATATCAGGATGTGTTCTTGATATTTTTGTTGAATCATGGAATAAAGTTGAATCTGTGCATATATCTTATGGTACATATCTACGAGTTGATTAATCCATCTAAGAAGGAAACCTGATTATACTATCCAAGAATGATTTCTTCCATGTTGAAGAAATTAGACTATGTAGAAGATGGAGATGAAATGATAATTTCCTGTAGTGGTTTTTGCCTTCAGAAATACATTTTTAAAAGAATGAAAATCTTCTGGAACATAGGGAGGAGATTTTGGGTAGGAGATGAAGAAAGGGTATATGAGGAATTCAATCAAGTTGACCATCCTTCTAGACCAAATGACCAAGTTGATCATGTTCCCAAACCTAGAGAAGTTCCTGTTTATTCTGATGAGGAAGATGAGGCTGAAGTTCCTAGGGAAGAAGGATATCATTTTGATGATAGGAGTGATCCTGATATCAATGAAAGTCCCAAGAATATGACTTATTGACCTGCTAGTCAACCTATGGAACTGTCTTTAAGAGAAACTATTCTAGGTGATGAAGAAGAGGAAGAAACCAAAGTTATTGGAGTTGAAGGTTATGGTAGAAAATAAAATGAGGAATCTAATGAGGATGATGATAATAATGATGATGATGATGGTGAAAATGGGGATGATGGAGGATGTTTTGAGCATATGAGTGACTCTCTAAAAGTGGTACAATAAGTGGTTGACATATCCAGTGAGTAATCTGTTCATGGAGCTGGTGATGGAATTGAGCATACTGGTCAACAAGCTGATGATCATAGAGATACTGGACATGAGGACATACTACTCCATCCCAATGCTTAAACCTAAGAGATCATTCAAGAATTGAATGATATTGTGGCTACTAGCCTGGAAGAAAAATATGTAGTTCCACTGCCTCAAATTGAGGAAGTACCTGGTGAAGTTGAAATAGCTGGAGCTCAGGAAGAACCTGAAGTTCGATTTGTTCCTATCCACAGACAAGGTGTTATGGACAGAGACCAAGATGAAGAAATTAATGATATTTATGTTATACCTGAGCCTCAGGGAATAAGGGTAATAATTGATACCATTGATCCAAGAGATTGGACCCGTGTTAGAGAGAGGAATAGTAATCCAGGATATATTCTTTACGGTTTAGAATATGAATCAGATGAGGAAATGGTACCTCCTCCTCCTGTTCCTCAAGTCCATGCTGACCTAGAACCCGCTTCTCCTGCTCCAATAGTTTCATCTCCAGAAGGAGACACAACTGCTCAGTCAATGCCTAGTGACTATGTCACTAAGGATGATTTGGAAAAGTTTAAGAATGAGGTATGTGAGTCTGTGATAGCTTTAGTGGGATCGAGAAAATAATCCTCCACCTCAATAAGTATCTTGGATGATGATGCAGAAAAAATTGAAAGAATTGTGATTCTGGAGATTCAACCGAATCTTATTACTACAACAAAAACTATTATTAGACACAACACATTTCTCAGAGAATAAGTAAGAAAGATGATAAATGAGATTAATTCCTTAACCTTTGACTACAAGACATCCTTTAGGGGTGTCTATAAATGTTCTTAGGAACTTGGTAACCCATCTACTCAGTGTATATTTTAAAAATTTGAAAGAAGATCTTGGAAAGATGTTGACTGGCCCATCCAGTTCTAGGAGTAGAAGAAGTACTGTTGCTAAATTAGAGTCTCTCAAGGATGTGATGAGAGAGGAGATTCAGAAAATCCAGATTGCTTCAGGCAAAGAAACTATTGAAAAAGTACATCGAAATACAGATATTTTGTACAATATGGTCATACAATGCACAGATGAAGCCTCTGCATCTTAGAAGGAAATTCGAGAAAAAGTGGATAAGTATTTCACTAAGATATATACCAAGAATGACCTCATCAACAATTTCATGTTTATGGTAGAAAATCATTGAATTCCCCCAGCCACAGAAGCATTAAAAAGGAAATTTCTCTAACTGAAAGAGTTTACACCTTTACTGAGTAAATTTGTGGAGAATAAGGATGAATTTGAGAAGGCAATGCAATATAGAGGATAAATCATCAATGACTTCATCAAATTGCCCAAACCTTATCTGCATGTTCAAGATGAGGCTATTGTGGTCCCTCCAGCTGCTTCAATTGGTACTTCCTCTCAGCCTCCTACTTCAATGACTGTCTCTCAAGCTCTTACACAGATTCTACTGATCATTACTAAGCAGTCTCTCGGTCGTGTGTTGTCAGAGAGATGGCCTAATCTTGAAGCTACAGTTCCTATAGGTCTTGATCTTCCTGGTGTTGTAATCAGATCACCTCCATCCTCTACCACTCCCAACCTTTCGTCTTCTCCTATGGGTCCTTCAGAAAAAGGCAAAGCTCCTCTACATCCAAAGCCTTCATGATGGATTGATTCTTTTTTATAGGGATTTGATCTTTTTGTTTGTCTTTTACTCTTATGACTTTGAATGAAAATTCTTGTGGTGTCTTTATTTTATCTTATTTCTCCTTCCTAATTTTCTCTTTTTGTTAATCCCAAAGGGGGGAGAAAGTAAGGCTGGAATATGAGAAAGGGGGAGAAAGTAAGGATGACATATGAGAAAACAAGGGTGGCATATACTATCCTTAATCCATCTACTGAGGGGGAGATTTGTTTTAAATAAATTAAATCAATGTCAAACTTTAGTTATGTTGGACAAGTATATTAAGCCATATTTATTCTAGATATATTCATATATTCCTTAATCTGTGATTATCAAAAAGGGGGAGATTGTTAGACCCTTCATGATATTGTATTTTTCATAATCACAAATAATGTCAATATACATATTCATATCTTTCATGCCAATTTTAATATCTCTATGTGAATCAATTTTTTTCATACATTAACATATACTTGAATAAATCAATTGGCCACAATTCATGAATCAATATGTTTACAGGTTTATTTTTACATATAATTTGATTAACAATTCATCTTGTAATGGTGTATGCAAGACAGACTCTTCAAAATTGTTTTTTGGATTCCCTTAAACTGATGTCGACACACCGAAACCGAAGTCGACACATCCAAACCGAAGTCGACACACCGAAACCGAAGTCAACACACCGAAACCGAAGCCGACACCCAAAACCGAATTCGACACACCAAAACTGAAGATGACACACTAAAACCAAAGTTGACACACCAAAACCAAAGTTCGACATACCGAAGAATGACAGACCAAAGTCGACACACCGAAGTTCGACAGAACGAAGTTGACACACCGATGAAAAAACACTGAAGATGACAAAACAATGTTATAAAACTGAAGACAAAAGACCAAATATTACTCACCAATTGATATAAATAATTGTTTCCATTTTGTTAATTCAAATTTATTTCTAACAGTCATATGTAGACAAATTAATGTGTCTGACATTATTTAATGTTGTCTGTAGGACAATCCGTAGACAAGTGCGAGGTACATGCACATGCTAAGATCCTTATGCATAGAAGATCATGGAGTATAAATGGACCTCATCATTCATGTTAAAGATACGATAGCTATAGTACACACTGAGACACAGACTCTGTGAGTATGAAAAGATATGAACTAAGTGCTTGAGTTTACAAGAAGTCTCTAACAAGATATCTTCACCAAAAAGGCTCAATATACATCGATAAATCAATGAGATGAACCTTTTCACTCCTAGAAGCAGAATTATAGAAACTACGATACTCTGTTCTGAAGACATTTTCCAGAAGAAGACTCAAATACCAGTTTCTCAATATTCATTTAGTCTAGAGACTTACTACACAACACACAAAGAATTCCTAACTCTATTCTCATCCTTAACTCTGTTATGTTTTATAATTTCTATTTGAGCAGTGTGTATATTTATTTGTATTACACACATTGTATCCTAAGAATAACTGGAGGATATAAAACTATCCTCATACTCAATCACTTATTTCTTTTGTTTCCCATAAATAACTATGGTAGAGGTCAAGTGTGACCTGGACAAGTTAGTGTGCTATTGTAAACCCTGATCCAGGGTGTGGATCAAAAGTTTATTTATATAAACAGCTTGGTGGCAGGTGATCACCATGTAGAGAGGATTAAGTCTCTTCTTTATACTGAACCTCTTGTTTACATTGCTGTGAGAATCTTCAATTACTCTATTTTTTTATCCGCTACTTATATTTGCTAAAACTTAAAAATATTTTTGCTTACACTTTGATAGTTGGTTTTGGTTAGTGTGTGTATTTGTTTAATTCATTAAAATCATTTCAAAAGTTGAATTAGTGTTATACACTGATTTATCTGAGGACTAATCACCCTATGAGAAACCTGTTGACTAATTGAACATTTACATTTCTACTGCCTTAATTATCTTGTCCGTTTTTAAAAATGGGGGTTTTCATAACTATAAAGTTTTTAACAGAAATTTTAAATTGGAACTCAATTCACCCCTATCTTGAGTATCCAATCTGACCAACATTTGGTATCAGAGGGTTATTTATTTACAAGATTTTTTAATTTATTTTCAATTTTTATTTTTAGTTGTATCTTAAAGATCTTAAAATTTCTGTCATATCTAAATTTTTAGTTCTTTAAATTCTAAGTAATTATAGAAACTTGAGTTGGGGGTGCTGCTACTAATAGGCCACCTTTATTTAATGGTAATAACTGTGCTCAGTGGAAATTAAAAATGAAAATGCATCTAGAGAGTATGGGACCTGAAATCTGTGACACAATTGAAGATCAACATATACTGCCTGCTACTGCTAGGGATACATGGTCTCAGTTGACTAAAAATACATATAATAATAACTGTAAAGCAATTAATGCCTTTTACAATTCTATAGGTGATGATGAATTCAATAGAATATCTTCTTGTAAAACTACATATGAAATTTGGTATACTTTAACTATTTCTCATGAGGGAACAACTAATTTCAAAGAAACGAGACTAAATACATACAATATTAAATATTATAATTTTAAAATGAATCCTGATGAACCTATATCTGAAATGTATCTCAGGTTCAACTAAATAGTAAACAATATGAGTTTGCTTGGAAAACCAGTGGACAAAAAGGATCAGATTAAAAGACTGCTTCGATGCCTACCTGACACATGGAGTGGAACTTCTGTTTCCATTCGAGAATCTTGTGTCATAAGCAAGCTACCAGTGAAAGAGCTAATTGGAAAGATTATGATGTACAAGGATGAACTAAAGGTGAATCAAGAAGTATATTAGGAACCGAGGAAGAAATCAATGGCATTCAAGACTACTACCTCAAAGAGCAAAAACAAAGAAAAAGTTCAAGTTCCTATAGACATCTCCACTAGTGAAGATTCAGATTCAGATAGTGAAGAGGAGATGGATCATCTTGCTAGAAGGTTCAAATTTTTTTACCAAAAGACAAAATTCTTTAGGAAGTCAAACTACAAGGGAAATTTTTATAGTAAAGGACAATGGAAGAAAGATGGAAAATGGAATGACAACTCAAATGAAATAATCTGCTATGAGTGTAAAAGAAAAGTTCATGTGAAGGCAGACTGTCCCAAGATTAAATTCAAGAATAAATTTGAAGATAAGGTCAAAGGATAAAGAAATTCGATGAAAGCTACCTGGAGTGTGTCAGAAGACAACTCCAGTGGATCTGATGCTTTTGACAGTGAACAGAACAATCATGCCAACTTATGTTTCATGACAGAAACATATGAGTTAACATTTAACTATCCTATACATAATGCTTATTATTCTGAGAATAAGAGTGAGTTATATAATGATGAAGATATAACTAAGGATGAACTATTTGAATATTATGAATTGCTTGAGGATACCTTTAATGAGATAAAGGAAAAGTATAAATCATTAAATAGATAGCATGCTTTAAATAGAAATTATAAGTCAAGTCTAGACATTGAAAAAGAAAAACTCTCCCAACTGTTAAAGGAAAACACTGAAATTAAGTTTTCCAATGAGAAATTAAGAAGAGACCTTGAGAATTTTACTGCAGGTACAGATAACCTGACTCAGTTTTTAGGAAAACATATTTCCCCAAAATATACAACTCGTATGAGATATCATCCTGGACAGAGAGGGATCATTAAAACTAAATTTATTCCAAAATCTGGACAATTCACTGCCGGTTCAAGTACTAGACCATTTATTGAAAAACAATTCTCTAAAGGAAAAAAAAAGTGTTTACATCACAAAATATATCTGCTGATTATAAGAAATCTGTGAGACAAGTATGGGTTCCGAAAATGTTACTTGTTATCCTCTCAGGAACTAAGAAAATCTAGGTACCAAAGTTACCCCATGTCTAATCTTTTTTGCAGGGATGTTTCCTAAAGAGTTCCAATAAGACCTTGTGGTACTTAGACAATGGATGGTCAAGACATATGACAGAAGACTACTCTTTCTTCACGATCCTAATCATGGTTGATGGTGGTCACGTAATTTTTGGTGACAATGCAAAGGGAGAAATTGTCGGCTTAGGCCAGATCGGTAACCTTAATATAGTATTAAGTTCCAAAGTACTTTTTGTTGATGGATTAAAGTACAATTTACTTATCATCCCTCAGTTGTGTGATGATGGTTTAAATGTCAAATTTGAAAATGATGCATGTAATGTTTTTAATTCCAAAAATGATTTAATATTTACTACTCTCAAAAATGAGAATGTGTATGCTGTTGACTTAAATTATTTAGCTAAGAAAAATGTTTCCTACTTAAATTATTTTCATAAGGAATCCTGGTTGTGGCACAGAAGACTAGGACACTGCAATGTGCAATCTCTTAGGAAACTGACTAGGAAAGGTTTAGTCAGATACTTACCTAAACTATAATTCCCACTTAACAAAGTGTGAAATCCTTGTCAAAATGGAAATCAAAACAATGTTTTTTCAAACCAAAGAAATAAGTTTCTACTTTTCATAGACTTAAGTTGGTTCACATGGATTTGTTTGGACCATCAAGAGTTTCATGTTTAAATGGGTAGCACTATGTTTATGTTCTTGTAGATGATTTTTAGGTACACTTAGGTATACTTTCTAGATCACAAAAGTGAAGTTTGTTCTTATTTTATCAAATAGTCCAAGTCTGTAGAAAATATTAGTGAACTTAGAATTAGGACCTTAAGAAGTGATCATGTCCATGAATTTGAAAATCAAGTGCTTGAATCCTATTACTCACACAATGGATATAGTCACGATTTCTCCACTCTTAGAACACCTCAATAAAATGGATTCATGGAAAGAAGAAATAGGAACCTTCAAGAAATAGCTAGGACTATGCTTAGTGAATATAATTTACCTATTTATTTTTGACATAATGCAGTAAATACAGCTTGTTATACCATTAATAGAGTCTTGATTAGACCTATTCTTAAGAAGACCCCTTATAAACTTTGGAACAATAGTAAGCCTAAGTTTAACTACTTCAGAGTTTTTGGTTGCAAAGTATCTATCCTTAACACTAAAGATAATCTTGAAAAATTTACTCCCAGAGTGATAAAGGAATTTTCCAAGGTTACTCTACAACTATTAAAGCCTATAGAGTATTCAATAATAAGACATAATATGTGGAAGATTCAGTTCATGTCAAATTTGATGAGGCTGATCCTCATGAACCCAAAATCTCTCTTGAATATCTTGATGAAGATATGTCAATTCTGAACCTTAATGATAATGATGGCGAATCCCCTGTAAAATTAACCAATTTGGGAATCTTCTAGAATCTTCATATAATGAGTTTGGACCAATAGACAATCATGATGAGTCTAGTTCAACTCTTTATAGAGGTATTCAAACTCTCAAGAATCATCTTTTAGATGCTTTAGTAGGTGATTTAAATCGAGGAACACAAAACAGAGCTTCTCTGAGAAACCAGGTTGAACATCAACCTTTTCTTTCATAGCTTGAACCAAAAAATATTAATGATGCTATTAATGATGAATTTTGGGTGATGGATATGCAATAAGAATTAAATCAATTTTAAAGAAACAAAGTCTGAGAACTAGTTGAAAGACCTAAAGACACTTTGACAATAGGTACTAAATGGGTTTTTAGAAATAAAGTTGATTAGTCTGGTAATATAGTTAGAAACAAAGCTAGGTTAGATGCACAAGGTTACAGTCAAGAGGAAGGAATAGTTTAAGAGGAGACCTTTTCACCTGTAGCTAGGTTAGAGGCCATTAGGATACTACTTTCTTATACAGCTCATCTGAATTTTAAACTTTATTAAATGGATGTCAAAAGTGATTTTTTGAATAGTTATATAGTTGATGATATATATGTTAAACAACCTGTTGGGTTTACAAATCCCCATTTTTCAAATCATGTTTTTAAACTTTCTAAAGATTTATATGGTCTAAAGAAAGATCTAAGACCTTGGTATGATAGACTTAGCTCATTTATTATTTCAAAAGGTTTACTAAAGGAATGACAGATCCTACTTTGTTTATTAAAAGGATTTCCAAATATGTTTTGATTTTAAATATTTTTATAGATGATATAATTTTTGGATCTTCTAAAAATTATTTATGTACTGATTTGTCTAAAATAATGCAAAATGAATTTGAAATGAGTTTAATGGGAGAACATAAATTTGTCCTTGGATTTCAAAATTTTCAAAATAAAGATGGTATTATTTTAAATCAAATTAAATATACTAAATACCTTTTAAAACATTTTGGTTTGGATGTTAGTAAAGGTAGTGATACAACTATGAGTACCACTTGTAAGTTGGATGCTGATGAAGCTGGAGAATTAGTGGATCAAACCAACTATAGTGAAATGATAGGGAGTCTGCTATACCTTAGTGTTAGAAGACCTGATATTATGTTTTGTGTATGCATGTGAGCTCACTTTCAAGATAATCCCAAACAAATATCATTTAAATGATGTTAAAAGGATTTTCCAATATCTCAAATATACTCTCAACTTAGGACTATTTTATCCAAGAGGAAAATCATTTGATTTAGTAAACTATTCAGATGTTGACTTTGTTGGTTGTAAGCTAGATAGAAAAAACACCTCTAAGACATGTCACATGTTAGGCAAGTCACAAGTATCATGGTGCTGTAAAAAGTATAATTCTGTTGCATTATCTAGCTGACAATCATTTTTTTTTGATTTTCAAATAGCCGGTTTGTGGGTAGCCGGTTCCCATGAGCCCGGTTTGAGGAGAAACCGGAAACCATACCAACATTCCAGCATTCCAACGATTACAACAGGTTAAAAAAACAAAAATAAAACATCTGGTCTGACCACGTGTCCCCCCTCGAGCCACACCCATTTCAAAATTCAAACACAAAAAACTGTGTCGTGCGCCTGCCAAATCTCGTGCCGCGCGCCTGCCAACTGCGCTGACAAAGCTCGTGCCGCGCGCCTGCCAACTGTCCCCCGTCTCAATCCGTCAGTCCGCATGCTAGAGTGCCACGCGACCGCCCGAGCCACATCACGCGCCACCCCACCGGTGACGGGATCGACGTCATCCCGAGCTGCGAGAGCACCGCTTACTCTGGCCACCGTCGACACCGCGATGCCAACGTCCCTCCGGCAACACCACATAACACCACCGGCAGAAACACAGCGGGAGAAAAAACATACACAAACCTTCTACAACATCACCGGCGAACGTCAAACGTCGTCTCCTTCGCCATCTACAATTTCAACACCATTACCAACTGGTCTTGAACCTAGCAACCACCCATTATCGGCGAGAGCCAACCGCCGTCTCCAACGTCAACATTAGTTTCAAGATCCCGCCGCCACCAACCACCACGACCGCTTCAGACACAGAGAAACCCCACTGTACCCACCTGAGGAAGGTCGGAACCCCAAGCACCGCCGACGCAGGAACGCGACCATCAGACGCTGAGAAGCTCCCCGAAAGACACCAGCGAGCTACCAAGAGCAAACCCGGAAGCGCTCCGAAGACTGTGCCGTCGACGGGGACCGGTCTTACACCCGCAGGTCCGAACCAGCCGCTGCCGAAGTCCAAAGATGAAACCCACAGCAAGGAAAGACCACGAATCCATGCGACGCTGCAGAGACCCTGACCGACGCACTAAGCACGAGAGGGAAACGCTGCGCCGTCCGCAGCGAAGGGGCGGCGGCGGCGAGAGGGGAAACCAGGACGGGAGAGCCCATTACGGGCGCATCAAATAACCTATTTGCATTATCTAGAATAATCTATTTATTTCATTTAAATTATAAATTTTCATGATTTTGGTATAAGTTTATTTTTATGTTTAAAAACGCAGTTTATACAAACTGTAATAAAGTTCATAATGTTTATCCATTTTAGTTAAATAAAAAAACAAATATTAAAAGAATATTTAAATGAAATTAAATTCATATAATGATGATTTATATTCATAAATTTAATATATGATCATCTATTTCTTGAAAAATTCTTTTAATTTTTTTGGCTTAAATGATAAATTACATAGTTAAAAAAACTAGTTACTATGGTGGAAACTAAAATGGTAAAAGTGAGCGACCATAAAGGTAAATGAAATAAAATGTTTAATTTTTTTTAATTTTATAGGTTTTCATCCACAATAAAGGTAAATGAAATAAAATGTTTAATTTTTTTTTTAATTTTATAGGTTTTCATCCACAATAAAGGTAAATGAAATAAAATGTTTAATTTCCATTGTTGAATATTTTTGGGTATTTACAAAAATGCCACTCTTTCTCACTTATAAAAGGGAACCTCCTCTAATATTTTATTCATAAGTATAATAATTTTTATAAAGCTAATACCTAAAAAAATAAATTCACTACTCCCCTTAACACAATATATATTTCCTGGTTTGATTATAAAACCCTCTTGGGCAGGATTTTTGTGGAAACCTGAAGATGTTGTCTAAAGAAGAGGTATCATTCTTAACTAAGAATTTTGTTTTTTTATTCTTAAACCTAATTAAAATATCATTTAAAAGTTTTATATAATAAAATAAATATATAGAATATATTTATATTTTATTATGTTAACTTTATAACCTATCTCCACCTTCTATTTTATTAAATGGGAAATGAAACCATCGTTCGTGTATTGGGCGAACAACCACCATGAGAACTGATGTAATTTGTTTTCCATAATCAACTCTCATTGATATTTATAACGATGAATTTAATGTACATATACACATATATATTATATTTATGAAATATTTATCATTTTGGAAAATCAATATATCATATATTTTCTTTCTTTTCTGTTCACTTAAAAATGATAACGTCATCCGTGTGTACGTGTTGACTACCAACTCTATGAAGAGATGTGATTTATTATTCATCACAAAATCAAATGAAATATATATATAAGTATGTTTAAATAAATAATGTGGTATGTTTTATTGTATTATCATTCTATAAATATAAAATAATACTTATCTTTTTTCCATAATGATCTTTGAAAAATGGAAACGTTACTCATTCGTACGTATGACCTACCATCTAAAAGATTGTAATATAGTTAATTTTTTATATCCATATTTAATGGTTACTTTTAAATGTATAATTTATGGATACAAATGATAATTATGTAATTATTATACTCCAGAGATGTTGGAATAATGGATTCTTTTACTATAGTCAACCCATTGAAGTCTTGTTGGACATACGAACCAAAAATTGTTAAAACGTTTGCTATGAACTTAATTGATTAAGTAAATAAATAAAACATCTTAATAAATAAAATAAAAGTAATAAAAAAATTAAAAAGGTTTTTAATAATGTAAATAATTAACATAAGTTTATTATTCAGAAAGATAAAATATATACGTGAAAAGTCGAACTCGAGGTAAGATATTTTGTCTCAATTTCCATTTATTGAGGAATATTTTAATTTTAGGTTACATATTTCTTTTATATGGTTTATATTCTTCCCCTTTAAATTTTTTAATCATAATTAATTCAAAAAATAATGGAATTTTAAGTTAGAATTAATTTTACTTCATCTTAGGGGATTTGATTCGAAAGTTACCAAAACAGTAAAGACTTTATGTAACAATATTCTTTCTTTTCAAGATTATGCATGTTCAATATTTTTTTGGGGAAAACATATAAAATTATTTTATTTTAAAAAATATTTTTAATTATCTGATTTTCATTTATTTGTTTTACATGTTTGGTTTCCATTTTATTCCTTATTGAATAAAGAAACATCCATAAATTTGTTTGTAAGTAATACCGATATTATATATACTTTTAGATCTAGAATCTTTCTCTTACATGTATATATTTTCCTTAAAATATTTTAAATAATGTTTTTAGTATTATAAAATTACTATTAGTTATATTTTTCCCCATTTTTACTTTTTTTACAAAAATGATTTAAAATGAATATTTCCATAGTTTTTTGAACAAAGTATTTTTTAACTTTTTTTACAAAAGCATGGGTTAAATACTATATTTTTAATTATACGACATGATCCATATTCCACATTATCATGAAAAATCAGTTCATTTAATCTTATTTTTCATGTTTATATGTTTATTTTAAAATAAAATTATTTATATAAAATTATTTGGAATTTTTAGATTTTAAAGAAGTGGTTTTAAAGTGAAAAGTGTATTTTCATCAATAAATATTCCATGTGATCTTTTAAAGATGTTTTCATAAAAAATAAAAAACCTTTGAGGTTACATATTTCTTTTAAATTATATATATATGTCTCTTACACATATACTTAACTCATTATCATTTTTTTGATATAAGACTTTCCTTAAGCACATTTATCAAATACCTTTTTTTTGAAATCACCTTTGATTACGACATATGGAAAGATTATGCAACCCATTTATTTCCATAGTAAATTATTATATTTATAAATTATTATTAATTTTAATTTTTAGATCACATAATCATGTACATTTTATGGTGTTTTCACCGTGATATTTCTCCAATGCATTGGGAAATGTTTTTGGTCTCATGAGATGTTTGGTATGGGATTAGGGAGTAAACCTAATCCGTAATGTGACTTTTTCCACCATGTGACATTATCTATAAAGTTATAATTAACTCATTTTTATGTTATTTTATATGTTTATACCTCATTTACTATGTTTCTATGATATTATCATACCATTTTATTTTTTTATTCTTGCATGCAATTATTGACAAGCCTTCTCTTTTATGAAACCATGTTATACATTTGTCTCACACATTATGTTTCCTTATCATAATTTTCCCCTTAATGTTTTTTAGTTCACCCCTTTATTTTATGTATTACCTAGGTTATCTTATTTATTTTTATGATCTAAAATAGTTTTAAGATCTCACTAAAGATACTAAAAGTAAAGATGTTTTTTAGTTTGTTTTGATGGTCTCTGTACCTAGTATTCCAAAGACACTTGGCCTCACGATATTTGGTTTGAACTTATTGGATGTTTATATTTAAACGTAATGTAACAATATGTTCTAAATGATTGGGTCCCTCTAATTTTACCCTATAGTGATGCACTTTCCCTAATGAATCCCTTATCATGATTCTCCTAGAGTTTCATCTTTGATTATTGCAACTCAACTAGGGAAATTCTATACGAAGTATTTCAAGTAGGTGTAACACTATATATGAGTTATATTGAAAATTCAACTTCATGATTTGTAGTAAGAATAAGAAAATATTCTGGAACAACATCAATAAACTCTTATATAATAGGCATATAATCTATTATGATTTTCTACCTGACCATTTTAGATAAATACCGACTTTAAATAGGAATAAAGATCCATAAAATGGATGAATTTTCCATTAGAAGTTTAAATTTATAATCTCACCAACAAACAAGCATAGGATGGTTTAAAATTTTGAATATGAATTCCCCTACTTGAAAATTGATATGGGATTTATATAAATAAACCCAATCTATGCACAAAATCACTTAAAATTCAACCAGTAGAAGAATAAAAAGATTTTAAAGAAGCACATTCCCAAAAAATTCAATTAGGGAATATTCATAGACTTGAGATTAAATTATCTTACAATTTAGAATTTTTACTACTGTTTCAACATCTAGTAATTTAGGTGTTAATGCGATACACATTGAAATTTTTTGTAGATATAAAAGAGTGTGTAGATTTAGAATCAAATAAGTTATTAACACTTCTATACTGGATGGTAAGTTCACCTTTAACAACTTCATAATCACACCCCACATTAATAAGTGTGATCACTTTAGATTTCCCTTTGTATCTAGGTTTAAGTGGGGTTTTTATATTGATTATTATAATTAATCCTCTTATTTGAGCACTATTTTATATAATGTCTATACATCTTAAAATTTTAGCATTGGAGTGTTGGTGGTGCGTTCTTTGAATATTTCTCTCTATTTTCATCATTAGTTATGTTCTTCTAATTAATTTGTTATTTTATTACCCGATGGAATTATTTTATACACTCAAAACATTTTCCACTACCCTTAATAAAATTTAATATATGTTTCTTTCCATACTTTTATAATAAAAGAAAAATAATATTCTTCCCTATATGATTTTTTATTATAATTTAATTTGAATTCCATCTTTATTTTTTATAAAAACCATGATATTGATGTATTAATCGAATATATATTTCCACCTTGATGTAAAATACAAAAAATCATTCATAACTACCGAAGTCCCTTATGGATAACACCCTTTAGAGCCTTAGTTTTAAGCCACCAAATAATTGTTCTATCTTAGTTTCTGATTCAATAATAATACCAGAATCATACCTTATAAGTAGGTCCTGTAAAATTTTCCTTATAACCAATAGATTCATCATTATTCTTTTTATGATCAAGGAATTCATTCTCCATATTCATACAAAGAATATAGGGAAATTAATTATTAAAAAATACACTCCTACACTCATCCCACTATATGGATTTAATTTATTTTTAATTTTCTTATATTGTTGATAATAGTCCACCAATGAATCACTTCACCTGAAAAATGATAAACAACTAAGATAAAATTTTCATGTTATAAGCATTGGAGAAAGGAAAATATATTTTTAGTGGTACTGATACATTTCTTAGTAACCAATGGATCAAAAGACCCACTAAAAGAAAGAGGAAGTTTCCTCATGAACAAATCAACCATACATTATTCCTTTTCTCATTTTGAATATCAATATGATTCATGGATTGAGAGATTTATATAAGAATAGAAAAAATAATTTTCATTTCATCTTCCATAACATTCGAGTTATCATGGGGAAATCATTGTATTATTCATCACATTTAGTATTTAAATATTTCCATTAGGTTATGCCCATTAACTAAAACAAAAATTATAGTATTAGAAATAATTATCATAGTGGGAAATCATATAATCATGAAAATTAGTAATAGGATATATAAATCATGACACCTTCTTTTCCATATATGAATCCCTAAGTTTGATTTAGGCCATCCATGGTCATTATCAATTCAAATTCTTCATAATGGATCTTAAAAAATGTTAATTTACCTAATTATATCCCCATGGAGTTTAAAACTAGATGCTTAGTAAGGCCCCATTCACCATGAACTAGAATAATGACCAAAATATACCCGACCAAATCTTTTTTGGGTTATGAACCCTAGATGAATCTTTTCCAAAATCACATACACCAGTAGTATCTTGGCAAGGATTTATTTAATTAGGTAAACCACACTTTATTCTTTACGATAACTTAATATATTCTCATATACTTAGTCTTAGCCTAAGGGTTATCATAAAGTTTTCCTAATCCAAGTTTCCAAAAGTTACTAAAACGTTCCTTTGATACTAATTATAGAAACCCATACTTTTTATACATAAATATTACATTATTTTATATGAATATTCATTAATTTTTTACAATAATACACACATGAGGACTACAATGGTTTAGTCTCTTTGAAAAATTGTATATATGAACAAATGGTATATAAAATATCTACATCATTTACCATTTATTTCATCACAATAAAAACCCTTCTTAGACATAACATACTTAAAATATTTTCCATAACCTAGGGAAGGGAAACATAAGAAATTGTGAGCAGCAAAAGAAATAGGATCAAATCTGAGTAGGGGAGGAATTCTTGAGTACTGTAGCATCATTGTAGCATCCAAAAGACCCAGGATCAAATCCAGCTAGGGGTAAAATTCCCGAGCACTATAGTAGCACTGTAGTAGTACTACAACAATGGAGGAGCTATAAAAACACTATAGCAGGGGCGGAATTACTCAGAAACTATAGTAGGGGAATAATTCATGAGTTACTATAGTATCACTAGATTAGGGCACGATAGTAGTAATATATAAGCAAAGGAAATGTAGTAGTGGTGACACTATATCACTGGCGGTATTGTAGCAGGAGATGTAGTGGAAATAATACTGTAGCAGACAAGAAACTGTAGCAGTACTATTTACCGAAGGGCCATTTGGGCCAAAAAATGGGCTTTCAGGCCTTATAATCAGGCCTCTTAGCCTTGGGCCTTCGGGCTATGTAATGGGTCTCTCTCTACCAAGTTAGAAAAAGAGGACTTTGCTTTAATAATAAAAATCAGGATTTAACCCCAACCTTAAAAAAATAAGAAAGTGTGAGCTCAGATGATCAGTAAGGGTAAACATAAGAGATATCAATAAATGATCATAAGTGATTATAACGTAAGAATAAAGGTATGATAGCATGATCTAAGCATTAGAAAACCATATTCATCAATTAATATATAATAATCATGAAGCATGGCATAAATGTTTTCCCTAAAAAGACATAAGTTATAAGAGTTAATAATTGATATTCAGCCAAGGGCCATAAAAAATTATCCAAAGTTTTTATCCTACACATAAGAATATAAAATTATTTCCTTAGGAGAGGATCACTTCCAACACTATCATAGTGGACTGGGTTCACTCCCCATTCCACCATTTCCTTAGTCAAGGTTCACTCCAAAGACTATCTTATTGGATAAAGTCCCTTAATAAAATTGGTTTACTCCCCATTACAATTCTTATAATCTCATGAGATATCCATTTTTTCTAATGCATTTTAGTGCTATATAATTCCAATCCCACTCAACACATAATAAAAACCATACATATGTGTGAAAAAAGATCATAAAACATTCGTTATATTATAAAATCATAACCCGTTGAAATGATATGAGTTTTATAAAAATTTTATCACTATAATCATAAACCATACAGACAAATAATAATTGTGGAAAACTTTTACCATATCCCTAATAAATCTTTAGAAACATCAAAATACGTTTTTATGTATAAAAAACCTTTAAAAGATCACTATAACATTTCTTATAGAAAATACCCATATTATTTGAAATCACTTATTTAGATTATAAAAATTTAAAAAATATAATGATTTTATTTTGAAAATAACCATATAAAATTAAAAAATAATCTTCAAATAAAATAGTTTTTATGATGGTATAGAAATTCGTTCACGCGATGTACATTAAAAAAATTCCTTTCCCAGTGTTGGACAAAAATCAAGAGCATTTAAAAAAAATTATTTTAAAACATTTTTATATAAATTCAAATATGGGTAAAAATTTCTATAATAAATAATTTTATAATATTAAAAACATTCTTGAAATCATTTTAAATAAAAATATGGACATGGAATAAAATATTCTTTTCTGAAGGGAAAGTCAGTACCGATTTTCCTTAAAAGATATATTTTAGTATATTGAGTTCTTAAAGAGAGGAAAATGAAAGGAAAACATGAAATATCCATAAATTACTAGATAAAAAGAAAAAAATTATATTTCATAGAGATAAATCACACAAATTTCATAATTGTAAATTTAAAAAAAAAACAATCCTGAAAAAAAATGAGATAGTAACGTAAAATACTTACAGGTTTTGTAATATTTGAATCAAAAGTCATTGGATGATTAAAAAAAATATATATTTAAATAAAATTAATTAAATAATTTATTATTACACAATAAATTCTTGGTTATTATATACACTTTATAGGTAAAAAATTTCCGCATAACATTAAAATTTGACTAAATGAAGAGAAAATGCGACGAACAAAACATTACCTTATATTGAACACGATTCATAAGCACTATAAACTACTGAATAATAAATTTGAATTTATTATAAATCTATGTAATAATTATATCTATAAATATAATTTCATATATTATCCACTCATATCAATTCAACAACCTTTATTTAACAATTATTTTTTAAAGTCCCCATTTTGGGTGTTAATTGTTTTGTTTTTCAAGAATGTTTTAGTTTGACAGTTATGGTACATTGTTGACCTCACATGTTTTGATAATCCCAATCATGATTTAATATGTTTTGATAATCTAGATATGAACTTATAATCCTATATATATATATGATACATATTAAAATAATCATTAGAATATGTTAATCCATGTTTATCTATGTTTGTTCATACTTTTTATTAACTCTAACTCAATCGGTATATGTGTTGCATAGAACAAGTGTTAAGTCCACTGGTGTGTACATAACTACTGATATAGAAAAAACGAGCCCTACTGGTACTTAGTCTACCAATAGACAAAGGTTACCGATAGAATTAAGACAGTTACTAAAACAGAATAGAGCTACTGGTATGTATAAGTCTACCAGTATGCAAGTCCACTGATACAGAAAACTACCGATATAATGCAAGTCCATCGATACAGGCAGCTACCGATAGAAGCAGAGCTACCGATAGAACAAGTCGACCGGCGTGCATAAGTCCACCGATATGCACTTAATCACTAGTACAGAACAGATCTACCAGTATACACCGGCTACTGATACAAAAGTCTACCGATACGAGCTACCGTTACACCAGAGCTACCGTTAGAGTATGTCTACCGGTATAAGAAAGTCTACCGCTATGAATTTCACCAATATAAAGAAGCTCACCGCATGTCAAGTCTACCGATAGAAGTTCACTGATACTATGAGCCACTGATACAAGGAGCTACCGGCAGACAACTACTGATACAAGGAGCCACCAGTACAGGAACTGAGAGCTACTAATAGGAGATCACCGCTATACAAAGTCCAACATTACAAATCTACCGACAGAGAGATACTGATGAAATAATTCTAGTCATTGATACTTAAACTATCTACTTATAATTTTTTCAATATTATTAAAATAATGCTAACGGTCATATTTGATGATTTTAATGCAATTAATGTTATTTAATGATAGTTGTTGGCATGTTAGGGAAAACGTACCTCGTACCTGTAAATAGTTAATCATTCCCATTACCGGAGCTGAATGCTATAAAATAAAGGACAAATGCCGGACATAAATGAGAGTGCATGTGAAAGAAAAAAGGGCTGAAGAGTGTTGAAAAGTGGTACATACACACAGAAAAGAAAACTACATCCACACTGAAAGAACAGTGGACATACACGAAGCCATTCATTCTAGAGGAGAACACAAGCTGCATATTATCCAAGGAGTGAAGAACTACACTTATCAAACTGAACTTGAAGAAAACGACACTCTGTTTTTTAGACAAAAACCAGAGAAGGACTCAGAATAATTCTTGATCAATCAAAGGAGTCCAGACCTGCACTTCACATCACTAGATCATTCTAAAAATCATATCTACTCTCTTAGTGATTATTTTATTGACATTTTGAGTAGTGTGAATACTCTATATATTTTATACACACACTGTCTCTTATGATGAAGTGTAGGATATCTAAATCCTCATACAAAACTTCTATAACTCTTTTGTATCCCACAGATAGTGGTAGAGGTCAAGTAGGACCTGGAAAACCAGTGTGTTGTTGTTTTTTTCCCACGTAGAATTGTGGTAGAGGTCTTAGTACCTGGATAGTCTTTGCACTGTTGTTTACCCTGATCCAGGGTGTGGATCAAACATTATATAATTTTTTTGAGAGGACTACATCTCGGCTTGAGACTGAACCTCTTGTTTTAAGCTGCTGTGCTTACTTTATTTTGTTTTAAACTATATTGATTATTCTGCTGCTATTTACTTTGAAATATAAAATTGTTTTAAAGTTACTCTGATAGTTTAATTAGTAAGTGTTTGTAACTTTTTTAAATCAGTAGATTAGTTTCAAAAGCTAATTTAATCCTCTGATTAAATTAACTGAGACTTAATCAATCTTTTGAGAATCTAATTGAACCTTTACAGTTTTATAAATTCACTACAGTTTAACTTTGTTTTTAATTGGGGGATTTTAATAGAAATATTTTTAACAGAAATTTTTAATTGGAACTCAATTCACCCCCACTATTGAGTATCCACTCCGACCAACATTTGGTTTCAGAGGATTAATTTATTTGAGGATTTTTGAAATAATCTATTTTTCAACTATGATTTTAGTTGTTTCTTAAAGATCTTAAATTTCTGTTAGTTCTAAATTTTATCTCTTTAAATATATTTTGTAAACTCTAGTTATGGATAATAAACTTAAAGGAGCTTCTACAAACATGCCACCATTCTTTAATGGTACAAATTATGCCCAGTGGAAACTTAAAATGAGAATTCACTTAGAGAGTATGAGATTCGATATTTGGACTGCTATAGAGACTCAATAAAAGATTCAAGAAACTAAAAGAACTACTTGGAATGAACCTAATAAAACTGCTTATAATAATAACTGTAAAGTTATGAATGCCTTGTACTGTGATTTAGGAGATAAATAATTTAATAGAATATCTACTTATAAAACTGCTTAAGAAATCTAGGAAACTTTGGCTGTTTACCATGAAGGAACAACCAATGTTAAAGAAACGAGACTAAACACCAATACTATTAAGTATGATAATTTTAAAATGAATTCTGATGAACCTATTTCTGACATGTATCTCAGGTTCAATGAGATTTTCAACACTATGAGCTCACTTGGAAAAGTTGTTCCTGTGAAAGAACAGATCATGAGAATATTAAGATGTCTGCCTGACAGATGGAGAGGTACATTAGTTTCAATTAGATAATCCTGTGATATTGGGGATTTACCTATTAAGGAATTAATTGGTAAGCTTATGATGTATGAAGAAGAACTGAAAGTAATCAAGGAAGAAGATGACGAACCAAAGAGGAAGTCAGTTGCATTTAAATCTACTTCTTCAAAGAGCAAGGACAAGGAGAAATTTCACCTACCTAATAAAATCTCAAAAAGTGAATTTTCAGAGTATGATAGTGATGAAGAGATGGCTCAAATAGCCAGAAGATTTAATAAGTTCTACAGGAAGAATAAATTCTTCAAAAATCCAAATAATAAAGGTAAATATTACAATAAAGGTCACTGGATGAAATATTGGAAGAAGTCTGATAAGAGTGATGAGATTGTCTGATATGAATGAAAAAGGAAAAACATATGAAAGAAGACTGTCAGAAGATAAAATTCAAAAAGAAACATGACTACAAGGACAATAAGTATAAGAAAGCCATGAAGGCAACTTGGAGTCCTTTAGAAGACAACACAAGTGAATATGAAGTTTCTGATTCTGAAAAGAATCGTGCTAACATGTGTTTTATGACTAACACATCTGAGGTAACACTGGATGTTCCTGATTTAAATTCATATTATTCTGGATTTTATTTTGATTTTGAATCTGACAATATTTCTAGTGAAGAGTTGTTTGAATATTATAATATGCTAGAATAAACCTGTAATGAACTGAAGGACAAGTATAAGACCTTGAAGAAACAAAATGTTTTAACTAACTCTCTTAAATCTAACCTTGATATAGAAAAGGAAAAGAATGATCAATTACTAAAGGAAAATATTGAACTAAAAATGTCCAATGAGAAATTAAGGAAATACTTTGTCACGACCCCCTCCCACCAAAGTTTCCCCTCCTGAGTTGGCAATGGAGAAAGGGAGATAATGACCCCTGAGTCCCACCTCCAGTAAGCCCCGGGGTGGCAACTAGCACCAAGGGTATGAGTTTTCACAAATATGGGAGGCATTACCTTTTTTTTATTTAAGATTGGGAAATAGGACAAGGAAACCACCAAAAAGGAAAAGAAAAAGTGTATAGAAATAAACCTGAACCAATCCCACATGCATGTTTAAATTGTTCTGAAACAAGGTACAAGTACAAGAAAGCTCAAAAGTACAATACCAAAAGAAACAAGAGTACAGAAACTGCAACAAATCCAATTTTCCCGACTAATAGGGTCCCGCATGGCCCTGGTAGTCCTCCTGGAAACCTGAAAGTAAACGTAGGGTGATCATACAAGTATACTCAGTAGGGAAACCTAAAGCTCTCATGCACAAGTGGGGGGAGACATCCTAATGTCCCATGAGAACAACAAAAGAAACCAAAACCTAACAAGGAATTCTATCCACCCAACCTCACCAGCCACACTCACCAAAAACACAAACAACAAGTAGTAGTAGTATATAAGATCAAGAGTATTGGGTACCCCGCACCATTTCCCACTAGTTAGCTGCTCTTCCTAACAGCGAATGTCCTAACGCTGCCACACTCTTCCCACCTGCACACACCTGGGCCTCAAGAACCACACATCCCACCCGAACACACCTGGGCCTCACAACCACGTATCTCACCCGTACACACCTGGGCCTCACAACCATATATCCCCCCCGCACACACCTGGGCCTCACAACCACGTATCCCGCCCGTACACACCTGGGCCTCATCCCGAAGGTTCTTGGGAAAAAAGTAAAACCTGCCCAAAGAGTCTTGAGCTAAAACCACCCTAATCGAAACCTACCTGAAGAATCTTGGGTGTAAGGTCACCTCAAGACATCACAACCTAGGGAAGAAGGAGCAGGAATGAGTTAGTAACTAAGGGAAAAACACCCTCTCCCATGAAATGGGAGTGTTCGGCACTAAGTGCTCAACATGGGTGGGGTGTGATAAAACAAAAAGATATATATATATATATATATATATATATATATATATATATATATATATATATACCAAACACTCAGCCCAACCTATGGCTTCTAATCAGAGAACTGAGCACGTGCCTCGGCACTGCTACAACGAATCATGCATACAACAACAATCCGAAAACCCCATTTAGGTTTTCATGTTTCAACAGAATCAGTTTATTAGTTCCTTAACTACTGGGCAACTACCCACAACCAACCACATCGTTTGTTCATAAAGCATATCTCTTCCATCCACAAATCATGTTAGGAAAACACAAGCAGCACAACAAGTCCCTTCTTAATAACCAACCTACCCATTGATTAAAATTCCCCTTCCATTACCATTCCCCACCATTTATTTACTCTTCCACTTTTTATTTATTATTTACAACCCATAGTTCGTTAACATCAAACCCAACCCTGGAGCCCTGCTTCCAACCACCATAACCACAACCACACCATATATCATCACCCCTTTAATACCATTTATCGCAGCCTCGCTTCCCATCACCAACATAGCATTCACACCAACCCACAACCAAGCCAACCACAGCCTCGCTACTCAACCGATCTACAACAACCCACAAAAACACCCCCATCACATGCCATGTATCCAAGCCAACACCCACATGTTCATTATTCCATTTGGTTCAACCAGGGTGATCACACAAGGGTTTTATATTTTAAATCATCCAACTTTACGTGATTATCCAAATTTCACATTCAATAAAGTTCCATCCACAAAAACAGTCTAGAAAGATAGGGAAACATTTAATTGCACAAGTAAATGCCCCCAACGACCGTGATTTTCAGTAGGTATAAGCCTATTCAATTCACAACATAATATCACAGGATATAAAAATAAAGTAACTGCATTCACAACTTCCCATCCCCATTATATAAGCCAGTTATTATCTTCATTAAACCAGTTCAAATGTGTTTCATGTAAACAAGAGGAAACCCACCCCGCATGATGCACAATTTAGAGAGACGAAGGTAAGATCCCTACCTCAATAGGTTCTGATCACAACGCTCCCCCCAGATCAACTTTAGAAGACATCCGTCGGTGTCCGTCACTTCTGTCAAATCCCGGCAAAACCTCCTTGGGTGGAAGTTGGAAATAAAGGCCAAAGTAAAGGCAACAGATCCAAGATTCGAAGTTCCATATTGTCATTAAGATCCTGTGGCCGCTGACAGATCGTAAATCGGAGCTCGGACAATGAAGTTATGGAAGAAAAAGAGCCTTCGAGTCTCTTGGGAGAGCTCTGCTCAGAGGAATTGGGAGGAGAGGAGTGAGTTGAAAAGGAGGAGGGGACCCCTACTTTTATATGCATGAAAAACAAAATTACACAACATTTAATTTATGGTACACGGCGTGTACTCATCCATTTCACACGATCATCACGTGACTTCCAACACGACCTTCAATGCGGTACGTGGTCATTGACTAGTCAACACACGGTTTGAGGGTAACACATATGCAGGGAAGAACTACACGGTGTGTAGTATTGGATACACGACAAGTACTCATTTATTTCACATGGAAAGGACACAGATCCAACATGGCACACGACCGTTGACTGGTCAACACACGGTTTGAGGGTAACGCATACGCGGGGAGGGACTACATGACGTGTAGTATTGGAAACACGGTGTGTACTCATTTATTTCACACAACAAGGACACGGCTCCAACACGGGGTATACCCGGTGAGGGGGTACATGGTGTGCAGTTTCAAAATTCTGAATAGTGTGGGAAAAGTCCATTTTACCCTCCAAAACACTTCATGACCTTCTTTTTTCCAAAGGAATGGGCCGGAGAGGTCCGGGCCATTACATCAGATACCTCTTAAAACATTATCGTCCCCAAGAATTCAAAAAACAACCCACAGGAACCCAACAAGATACCTCTTAGGGTTCTCGTTATAATAGGAACCCAACCAACAACCCTAATCTTAGGTGTTATGAATTCCCTCTTCTATGTTGAGATATTATCCGCTTTAGGCGGCACTGACTCACCTGCATGGGTTTAATCACATCTGCATTAATGCGTCTCTATTAAGGGTCATGTTTTTCCCTTTCCCCACACATCCGGACATGTTACACATTTCCAGGGAATAAGGAAACAAAACATCACACGACCGACAAGCCATGCATTCCATATATCAATGGTACAAAGTATAACATCAAAACAAAGCTCAGAAGAACAAAGCAAACACAGGTCAAAACAACTCTGGGTACTGAGCATGCATCCGAGCCTCCCGCTCCCAAGTTCTCTCCTCGAGACCACCATGTTTCCACAACACGCAAACCAAGGGAATGGTTCGTCCACGAAGCACCTTATCTTTACGATCCTTGATTCTGATTGGTCGTTCCTTGAAGGTTGCATCATCTCCCATATCTAACTCTCCCCAGTCGATAACGTGAGAGTCATCGTGTAAGTATCAATGTAGCTGGGAGACGTGGAAGACGTCATGAACCTTCTCCAACTAAGGTGGTAGGTCTAGCTGATATGCCACCTCGCCGACTTGACTCAACACCTCAAAAGGTCTGATGAACCTATGGGAAAGCTTACTCCCCTTCCCGAACCTCCACTGCCCCCGTCGAGGGGAAAACTTCAAGAACACATGATATCCCACCTCAAACTCCAAGGGCCTCCTCCGACGATCTGCATAAGACTTCTGTTGGTCCTGAGCCGCTTTCATCCTCTCACATACAAGCTGGACTTTCTCTGTGGTTCTCTGCACTACCTCTGGCCCAAGAGCACATGTCTCACCAACCTCTGCCCAACAAATGGGTGAACAAAATAGTCTTCCATACAAAGCCTCAAACGGTGCCATGCCAATAGTATAGTGGAAACTATTCTTGTAGGAAAACTCTACTAAAGGCAAGTTTCATACCCATGATCCTCCGAAATCCAGAACGCATGATCGCAGCATATCCTCCAACGTCTGAATAGTCCGCTCTGTCTGCCCATCGGTCTGGGGGTGGAAAGCAGTGCTAAGGCGTAGATGGGTGCCAAAATCATGTTGTAACCCCCTCCAGACTCGTGAGGTAAACCGAGTATCCTAGTCTGAGACGATAGTCTTCAGAATTCCATGCAAACGCACCACCTCGTCTACGTACCTCTGTGCTAAGGTACTCACCGGGCCCGACTCCTTAATTGCTAATAAGTGAGCTGATTTCATCAGACGATCCACCACCAACCAGATAGCATCATAACCACCCTAAGCTCTGGGTATTCCTATGACGAAGTCCATTGAGATGTCATCCCACTTCCACTCGGGGACATCTAAAGGATGAAACAAACCACTGGGAACACGGTGTTCAACCTTTACTGGCTGACACACTAGGCACTTAGTCACAAACTCCGCCACTGCCCGTTTCACCCCGGGCCACCAAAACTATTCCCTAAGACCTCGGTACATTTTTGAAATCCCAGATGTACCTCCAAGGATGAGATATGGAACTCATGGAGAACTCCCTCACGCATCTCCTTCGGAACAAAAAACCTTCCATGGAAAAGCATCCGATGTCGTCTGTCCTCTGACCATCCTTCTGGAGTGTTTCCCTGATCAACATGATCCCACATTACTTCCGCCTCGGAGTCCCCCCACAGAGACTCTTCCACCTGCTGAAACAAGGAGGACTGCACCGTCATTTGAAATAAACAGCCTCTAACACCTTCTACCCTGACATCCAAGTGCAAGGCAGCCAACTCTCCCATCGCTTTCCAAGCATCAACGGATTCACGAACCACTTCCTTATGCGACTTCCTGCTCAGGGAATCAGCCACAACATTTCCCTTACCTTTAGTGTAAGAGATCTCAAAGTCATAGTCTTGGAGGAACTCGACCCATCTCCGCTGCCGTAAGTTCAGGTCATGTTGGGAGAAGATATAACGCAAGATCTTATGATCTGAGAAGACCACAAAGCGCTCCCCAAAGAGGTAATGTCACCAAAAATTTAGTGCGAACACTACTGCTGCAAGTTCCAGGTCATGGGTGGCATAGTTATGCTCGTGAGGGCACAACTGCCTAGACCCATAATAGATCACACCCTTCTTCTACATCAGCACGCACCCCAAACCAAGGCCAAAAGCATCACAAAATAGCTCATACAACAACACTTCCTCTGGAAACCTGAGTACGGGAGCACTGAACAATTTCTCCTTCAGGTAGTTGAAAGCTTTCTGGCACTGCTCGCTCCATAGGAAGACCTGGTTCTTCCTAGTCAAGGATGTCAATGGAGCAACAACTCGAGAAAAGTTCGAAACGAACCTCTGATAGTAACCTTCCAACCCCAGGAAACTACAAACTTCTGCCACGCTCTTGGGTGCCGCCCAAGAAACAACTACCTCCACCTTCGACGGGTCCACTGACACTCCATGCTGAGACACTACGTGCCCAAGGAAGTGTACTTATTATGTTAAGAACTTACAATTCGACAATTTCCTGTAAAACTGGAGGTGTCGAAGGACTTCCAAGACTTCCCTGAGATGCTCAACGTGCTCGTCCTCTGATCTTGAGTAGATCAGGATGTCATCAATAAACACAACGATGAACCGGTCCAGAAACTCTCAGAAGAAAAAGTTCATAAGTCCCATGAACACAGCCAGTGCATTCGTAACTCCAAACGGCATCACCACAAACCCGAAGTGCCCATACCTGCACCTGAAAGCCGTCTTCGAGATGTCACTGTCCTTTACCCTCAGATGATGATATCTAGATCATAGATCAATCTTATAAAACCAACCTGCTCCCCTCAGTTGGTCAAAGAGATCATCTACCCTTGGAAGGGGGTAACGGTTCTTGACTGTTACCTAATTCAACCTTCGGTAGTCTATGCATAACCTGAGACCACCAACTGCCTTCTTTACAAACAAAACTGGAGCACCCCATGGCGACACGCTGGGTCGAACAAAACCCTTCTCCATCAGACTGTCAATCTGAATCCGCAACTCCCGCAACTCCGAAGGTGCCATCTGATAAGGGGCCATCGAAATCGGATGGGCACCAGGCTGTAAGTCTATCCCGAACTCAACATCATGTCGGGGGGGGGGGGGGGGGTAGATTCACAACTTCCTCGGGAAAAACATTGAGGAACTCCCCAACAACCTCCGGGACATCCATCATTTTCGTATCAGCTGGAACCAATGATAACCCACCTAACAAGGATAGGAGAGGCTCCACACGCCGGCTTCCCACCTGATAGCTCCTCTCACCAACAAAAGATACACGCTGCCCGTCCATGTCGGAGAACACGACCCTTCTTCAGAAGCAGTCAATAATGGAACTAACGGAAAACAACCAATCGATGCCTAGGATGACATCGTATTGCTGCATCTGTAGAAAAATAAGATCTCCACTAGATCGATGTGGTCCCAACATCATCCCACATCCCCGGCAAACACAAGATACACTGGTCTGGCCTCCAACTGGTGTACTTAGCACCAGTGGTACAGAAAGTCTCTCTACGTCTAGTCCCAAGGCATGGGCTAGACCAAGTGAAATAAAGGAATGCGAATCTCCTGAATCGAACAAAGCAGAAACAAGAGTGATGAAAAAAAAATTGTACCTCGTACCACCTCTGGTCCCGCTGGAGCTGCCAACTCTACTGCGTGCAACTGTCCACGCCCAGCTCCTCTTCCTCTCTGATGTCGTCCACCTCCCCGACCACGCCCTGGTTGAGGTCCCTGAGGAGCACCCTGAGGTCGGCCTCCTCCTTCAAAGTCTACCCTCGGGGGAGCATGGTCCTGCTGCTGCTGGAAGGGCCTCGCCGGCAACTGGTGCTGCTAAGGTGGGCGCTGAACCTGCCCACCTCAACCGTACTGAGCTCGGGTCGGGCACCGACTCTAAATGTTCCTGCAACCTCCAAAAGAAAAACACTTCGGTCTTGGGCTCGTGAAAAAGGGACAAGGACCCAAATATCTGAACTGGAACTGCTGGGGACTGCTCCCCACTGGCCTGAACCTGGAAGGTCCCGTCACATGAGACCTGCTGCTGACTGCCTTCCCCTTCGATGAACCTGGCTGGATCCCCTCTCATGGTGCACCTCCCAGCAAGTGCATCCTCTCTACAACCTCTGCCTTCTTCTGTACCGCCAAGTACGTCGGAAGGGTGAAGGGGGGTGACAGCATACTGGAGCGAAGGACGAAGTGCCTCCTACAATCATCTCGCCTGAGACTCCTCATCCGGAAATAGATCCGGAGCAAAGCGCAGGAGATCCTTGAACTTGATCCCCAACTTTCATACTGACATAATCCGCTGCTGAAGGGAGAGTAACTCATTCCGCTTCTCCACCTTGATCATGGAAGAAAGGAATTCCTCTCGGAATTCCTTCTCAAAGTCAGCCCACAGAACCTTTGAATCTATCCTCTCTCCGAGGTAGAGCGTCCACCACTGTCACGCCACACCTCTCAGCTGACTGACTGATAGGGGAACCCAGTACTCCTTCGGAGCATGGATCAAGGTAAAAGTGATCCCTAGCTCCTAAATCCACCCCTCCGTCTCCGTATCCGAAGTAATACTCTCATACTTCTTAAGGGTCTGCTGCTGGAAATAACGGAGAGTCTTCTACCACTGGTTATCTTCCCCCTCTCGGTCAATCCTCAACTGATCGACCACCTGAATTTGCTGGGCCTCAGCTGTCTGAGCCACCTGGGGACGAAGTCCAGGTGCCATAGCTGTACGGTAAACAAGATCGCCCAAGCCCAAGTAGTAAGGAAATTTATCAGGGTTTCATTTTATCATTTAATTTCAATTTCTTTCCCAGAACACCCAAATCAAGTAAAACACAATCATGATGATGTGTGTACCTTTCCTAGGGTCTCTACCCTACAATCAATGTAGTCCCACTTGGTCATTATGTAGGCTCAGAGTCCTTGAATCGGATCACAGGGGGGGGGGGGGGCTAAAATCCCATGTCCTAGCCGGTCTTCCCTGACCTATGTCACGCACCAAGATCAACCAACACTATTGCCCTACCATCCCACGCAATCCTCACCGTTCCTAACTTCAGACTCCATCCTATCTCTCAACCATCACCTATGATACCATTCTGTCACGACCCCCTCCCACCAAAGATGACCCTCCTGAACTGGCAATGGTGAAAGGGAGATAATGACCCCTGATTCCCGCCTCCAGTAGGCCCCATGGTGGCGAATAGCACCAAGGGTATGAGTTTTCACAAATATGGGAGGCATTACCCTTTTTATTATTTAAGATCGGGAAATAGGAAAAGTCAACGAACAAAAAGGAAAAGAAAAAGTGTATATAAATAAACCCAAACAAATCCCACATGCATGTTTAAATAGTTCTGAAACGATGTACAAGTACAAGAAAGATTAAAAGTACAATACCAAAAGAAACAAGAGTACAACAACTCCAACTGTCCCGACTAGTAGGGTCCTGAACGGCCCTGGTAGTCCTTCTGGAAACCTGAAAGTAAACATAGGGTGAGCATACAAGAATACTCAGTAGGGAAACCAAAAGCTCTCGTGCACAAGTGGGGGAGACATCCTAATGTCCCGTGAGAACAACAGAAGAAACCAAAACCTAACAAGGAATTCTATCCACCAAACCTCACCAGCCACGCTCACCAAAAACACAAACAACAGGTAGTAGTAGTATATAAGATCCAGAGTATTGGGTATCCCACACCATTTCCCACTAGTTAGCTACTCTTCCTAACAACGAACATCCTGATGCTGCCACACTCTTCCTGCTCGCACACACCGGGGCCTCAAGAACCACACATCTCGCCCGCACACACCTGGGCCTCACAACCATGTATCCCGCCCGACACACCTGGGCCTCACAACCACGTATCCCACCCGCACACACCTGGGCCTCACAAGCACGTATCCTACCCGCACACACCTGAGCCTCACAACCACGTATCCCGCCCGCACACACCTGGGCCTCATCCCAAAGGTTCTTGGGAAAAAATTAAAACCAGCCCAAAGAGTCGTGGGATAAAACCACCCTAATCAAAACCTACCCGAAGAATCTTGGGTGTAAGGTTGCCTCAAGCCAACACAACCTAGGGAAGAAGGAGCATGAAGGAGCTAGTAACTAAGAGGAAAACACCCTCTCCCATGAAATGGGATTGTTCAACACTAAGTGCTCAACATGGGTGGGGTGCGATAAAACACAAAGATATAGATATATATATATATACCAAACACTCAGCCAAACCTATGGCTTCTAATCAGAGAACTGAGCACGTGCCTCGACACTGCTACTATGAAGCATGCATACAACAACAATCCAGAAACCCCATTTAAGTTTTCATGTTTTAACAAATTCAGTTTATTAGTTCCTTAACTACTGGGAAACTACCCACAACCGACCACATAGATCGTTCGTAAAGCATATCTCTACCATCCACAAATCAAGTTAGGAAAACACAAGCAACACAACAAGTCCCTTCTTAATAACCAACCAACCCATTGATTAAAATTCCCGTTCCATTACCATTCCCCACCATTTATTAACTCTTCCACTTTTTATTTATTATTTACAACCCATAGTTCATTCACATCAAACCCAACCCTGCAGCCCCGCTGCTAACCACCATAACCACAACCACACCGTACATCATCACCCCTTTAATACCATTTATCGTAGCCCCACTGCCCATCACCAACATAGCATTCACACCAACCTACAACCAAGCCAACCACAGCCTCGCTTCTCACCCGATCCACAACAACCCACAAAAACACCCCCATCACATGCCACAAATCCAGGACAACACCCACATGTTCATTATTCCATTTTGTTCAAATAGGGTGATCACACAAGGGTTTCAGATTTTAAATCAGCCCACTTTACGTGATTATCCAAATTCCACATTCAATAAACTTCCATTCACAAAAATAGTCTAGAAAGATAGGGAAACATTTAATTGCACAAGAAAAGGCCCCCAACGACCATGATTTTCAGTAGGTATAAGCCTATTCAATTCACAACATAATATCACAGGATATAAAAATAAAGTAACTGCATTCACAAATTCCCATCCCTGTTATATAAGCCAGTTATTATCTTCATTAAACCAGTTCAAATGTGTTTCATGTAAACAGGAGGAAACCCACCCCGCATGATGCAAAATTTAGAGAGACGAAGGTAAGATCCCTACCTCAATAGGTTCTGATCACAATGCTCCCCCCGGATCATCTTTAGAAGACGTCTGTCAGCGTCTGTCACTTCTATCAAATCCCAGAAAAACATCCTCCGGTGGAAGTTGGAAAGGAAAGGCCGAAGGAAAGGAAATGGATCCAAGCTCAAAAGTTCCGTCTCATTGTTACGATCCCGTGGCTACTGACGGATCGTAAATTGGAGCTCGGACGAAGAAGTTATGGAAGAAAAAGAGCCTTTGAGTCTCTTGGGAGAGCTCATCTTAGAGGAATGGGGAGGATAGGAGTGAGTTGAAAAGGAGGAGGGGACCCCTCCTTTTATAGGCGTGAAAAACAAAAGTACCCGGTGTATACTTTATGGTACACAACGTATACTCGGCCATTTCACACGGTCACCACACGGCTTCTAACACGGCCTTCAACACGGTATGCGGCCGTTGACTGGTCAACACATGGTTTGAGGGTAACGCATACGCGGGGAGGAACTACACGGCATGTAGTATTGGATACACGGAGTGTACTCATTTATTTCACATGGAAAGGACACAACTCCAACACAGCACATGGCCGTTGACTGGTCAACACATGGTTTGAGGGTAATGCGTACGCAGGGAGGGACTACATGGCGTGTAGTTTTGGAAACACGGCGTGTGCTCATTTATTTCACACGACAAGGACATGGCTCCAAGACGGGGTATACCCGACGATGGGGTACATGGCGTGTACTCACACTACATGGAGTGTAGTTTCAAAATTCTAAAAAGTGTGGGAAAAATCCATTTTACCCTCCACAACACTTCATGACCTTCTTTTTGACAAAGGAATGGGCCGGAGAGGTCCGGGCCATTACAGACTTAGACTGATTCACAAATGGAAAGAATACTCTAACTAAAATGTTAGGTAAACAAGTTGCACCAAAATATACCACTAGAATAGGATATCTTCCTGGAAAGAGACAGGTTACTAAAACTAGATTTATTCCTAAATCTAGACAAAATGCGACTAGTTACAGTCCTAGAAATTCATATGCTTCATCTAGTTATTCACATTTCTATAGATCAAATAAAGTTTATCTTTCAAAATCTATCGATTCTATAAATTATTTGAGACCCATAATACAAATCTGGGTAACTAAATCTTTGATTGATAACCTATCTGGACCCAAGACAATATGGGTACAAAAATCATTCTCTGTTTAAACCTGTTTTGTAGGAGACTTGCTTGAAAAGTTCCCATAAGAATGTATGGTACTTGGACCATGGATGTTCAAGGCATATTTATGGAGATTACTCATGATTCAAGAGTTTAATTAAAGTTGACGGAGGCCATGTCACCTTTGGTGATAACTCTAAAAGAAATATCATAGGCCTAGGCCAGATTGGTAACACAGATTTAGTTTTAATTTCCAAAGTTTTATTTGTTGACAGACTTAAATATAACCTGTTAAGTATTTCTAAATTTTGTGATAATGGTTTCAATGTTAAATTTGAAAATGATTCTTGTAATGTTTTTAATTCTAAAAATAATTTAATATTTTCTACTTTGAGAAATAAAAATGTTTATGCAGTTGATTTGAATTCTTTAGCTGAACAAAAAATTAGTTGATTAAATGATTTACATAAAGAGCCTTGGATATGGCAAAAAATATTAAGAAACTGCAACATTTATTCACTTAGAAAACTCACTAGGAAAAACTTAGTTAGAGACCTACCTAAACTTGAATTCCCAGCTGATAAAGTTTTTATTCCCTATCAAAAGGGAAAGAAACATAAAGATTCTTTTAAATCAAAGAAAGAAGTTTCAACTTCTCAACCTCTAGAGTTGGTTCACATGGACTTGTTTGGACCTTCTAGAGTTTCTAGTTTAAATGGGAAGCACTATGTCTATGTCTTAGTAGATGACTATTCTAGGTACACTTGGGTATACTTCTTAGCTCACAAGAGTGAATCTTGTTCTTACTTTTTTAAATATTCCAAGTCTATGGAAAACCTTAGTGTACTTAAGATTAAGACTTTGAGAAGTGATCATGGTCATGAGTTTGAAAATAATGAGTTTGAATCTTATTGCTCACACAATGGCTATTGTCACAATTTCTTTGCCCCTAGAACACCTCAGTAAAATGGTGTAGTAGAAAGAAGAAACAGAACCCTTCAAGAGATTGCAAGAACTATGCTTAATGAGTATGATCTGCCAATTTACTTTTGGGATGAAGCTGTAAATATAGATTATTATATTATTAATAGAGTCCTGTTTAGACCTATTATCAAGAATAACCCTTATGAGTTGTGGAACCATAGTAAACCTAAGGTTAATTACATTAGAGTTTTTGGTTGAAAAGACTTTATTCTTAATACAAATGATAATCTTGACAAGTTTACATCCAAGAGAAATGAAGGAATTTTACTAGGTTATTAATTTATTAGCAAAGCTTATAGAGTTTTTAACAAAATAACCAAATGTGTGGAAAAATCTGTTCACATTAAGTTTGATGAAACTGATCCACATGAACCCAAATCTTCCATTGAAAATCTTGAAGAAGATTTGTCTGTTCTGGACCTTAACAATAAAATCAATGAACCTGTTGTAAATACATCCTCTTCTGGAAACTTTCCAGAACCTGCTTCTATTGAACCGGAACCTACAGAAGAACCTGAAATTTCTAGTCCCACCTTTACTAGATCAACTAGGATTCTAAATAATCACCCTTTAGATGTTGTTGTTGGTAATCTTGATAGAGGAACACAGACTAGTGCTTCTCTAAGAAACCAGGTTGAACATAAAGCTTTTTTTTCACAGTTAGAACCTAAAAATATCAATTATGCAATCAATGATGAATTTTGGGTAATGGCTATGCAAGAATAATTAAATCAATTTGAAAGAAACAAAGTTTGGGAATTAGTTGACAGACCTAAGGACACTTTGACCATAGGCACTAAATGGGTTTTTAGAAATAAAGTTGATGAGTCTGGAAATATAATTAGAAACAAAGCAAAGATAGTTTCACAAGGATATAGTCAAGAGGAAGGAATAGAATATGAGGTAGCCTTTTCCCCTGTAGCTAGATTAGAAGCTATTAGGATTCTACTTGCCTATGCTACTCATCTGAATTTCAAGTTATATCAAATGGATGTTAAAAGTGATTTTCTAAATGGTTTTACAATTGAAGACGTTTTTGTTGAACAACCACTTGGATTTACTAATCCTCATTTTACGAATAGAGTTTTTAAGCTATCTAATGCTTTATATGATTTGAAACAATCTCCACAAGCTTGGTATAATAGACTTAGTAATTTTCTTATTTCAAAAGGTTTTACAAAAGGGATTTCTGATCCAACTCTCTTTATCAAAAGAATTTCTAAAGATTTTTTTATTGTACAAATTTATGTTGATGATAACATTTTTTGGATCTTCTAAACATACTTTGTGTATTGATTTTTCAAAGAGTATGAAAAATGAATTTGAAATGAGTTTAATGGGGGAAATCATGTATTTTCTTGGATTTCATGTTTTTAAAAATGAAAATGGTATTATTTTAAATCAAAGTAAATATACAAAGGATCTTTTAAAACATTTTGTTTTAGATAGTATTAAGGAAAGTGATACACCCATGAGTACTAACTGTAAGATGGACATTGATGAATCTAGGAAACTAGTTGATCAAACCAATTACAGAGGTATGATTGGAAGCTTACTACACCTTACTTCTAGTCGACCATATATTACGTTTAGTGTGTGTATGTGTGCAAGATTTATAGGCAATCCTAAAGAATCTCATTTTCTTTCTGTTAAAAGAATTTTCAAATATCTTAAACATACTCCAAATTTAGGTTTTTTTAATCCAAAATAACAATCCTTTGATTTAATAAGTTATTCAGATGCCAACTTTACTGGTTTCAAGTTGGATAGAAAGAGCACTTCTGGAACATGTCATAATCTAGGTAAGTCCTTAGTATCATGGTGTAGTAAGAAGAAGAATTCTGTTGCTTTGTCTACTGCTGAAGCAGAGTATATACCTGCTGGTAGTTTCTGTGCCCAAATTCTATGGATGAAACACACTCTTTTGGACTATGGATATAAATTTAGGCATGTATCTATTAACTTTGATAACACGAGTGCAATTAACATATCTAATAATCCTGTGTCTCACTCTAGGACCAAACACATTGATGTAAGGAACCATTTTCTAAGAGATCATGACCAAAAGGGTGATATCAATCTTGAGTTTATTGGTACTAAACATCAATTAGCTGACATTTTCACCAAGACTTTAAGTTCGGATAAGTTTGGTTACATTAGACATGAATTAGGAATGAGAAAATCTGTTATTAGTATGAAATCTCACTGTTAAACCTCACTGGTGTGAAACCTCACTGTTATACCACACTGGTAGGAAACCTCACCATTATAACTCACCGGTATGAAACCTCACTGTTATACCTCACTGGTATGAAACCTCACCGTTATACCTCACCGGTATGAAACCTCACCATTAGGAATTCTCACCGGTATACCCTACCGTTAGTATGCGCTGTTTCAAACTTTTGTCAGCCACCTCAATTTGTATCATTTATACTTTACTTATTATGTTTTATATATTTATTTATTTTACGATTCCTAAATGATAAAACACAAGTCTTAACCACTCTCGATCCACCTCGATCCCCTTAACATCAAACCTCTCTCAAACCTTAGAACCCTAAGCCTCGCAATTTAATGGAAAGAGTAAAGAGACATTCAATCAATTGAATGGAAGATGAACCAAGTGCTAAGAGACTCAAATTCGAGTTTAGTAGTGGATGTAAAGTGAATAAACCCACCAATGCACATCTTGTTCAAAGGAAGATAGTAGTTGAAAGGGAGCTATGAACGGAATGGATAATGACAAGTGAATCATTAGTTCTAGAAGTTCTGGAAGATCATAAATGGATATAATTTTTCTCAAACAACAATGGACCCTACTATCCGAAGATGGTAAATGATTTATATGAGTATGTTCAGTTTGAGAAATCAGAAGTAGAGAATAGGATGGTATCTGTCATGAATGGAATGGAGATAGCTTTTTCTTCTATTGAGTGGGCTGAATGCCTAAATGTTCCACATGAAGGTGTTTTTAGATATTTCTAGAAATCATTACCACCTACAAGTGACATATTTGATTATGAGACTGCCTTAGAGGAACTCACCGGTAGTGGCAAGAACATAAAATTAGTGGCTGCAGAAATGAATGGAGAGAACCGGCTGTTGTTTAAGTTCATTCAACATGTTTTAATTCCAAGTAGAGGGGACTTTTGAAATTTGAGATATCAAGATATCTATCTGTTACATCTCTTAAGACATTGTGTGAAGTTGAATTTGTGCAGGCTATTAATGGTTCAGATTTAGGATATGACCAGGCCAAAATTAAATACCAATGATTTATTCTTTTATAAGTCGATTTTGGTTATGATTAAAGTAAAGGGAGTATCTGAGAATCAGGATGAGACAGTGGTGGTAAAGAACAAATTCTGTATCATAAGCACAGTGTGTAAGTACATGAAGATAAATTGGAATCCATGGAAAAGGGAATGGGTTACTGATGATAAAAATATATATGATAAGTTTAATATTGTGGATCATCCTTCTAGGCCTTAGGATGCGAGGGATCCAGGTCTAGGACTAGATGTGGAGGACCACAGTACAATGATGATTATGAAGAGGATGATTCCTATATAGTAGATGGAGGATATCCAGACTTGCCTCCTAGCCTAACTCCTGAGATTGTATCACAAGAAAAGGGAAGTACTTCTTTGAACATACCTTGTACAAAAACTGTTTTGGGTGTAAGCAATGAAGATAGACCTATGGATGAGGAAGTAAAACATAGATCAGATCAGGAAGAGGCTGCCCCAGAGAATGAAGAAGAAGGAAAATAATTTGAAACTGAAGCATCTGCTTTTGTCACCTTAAGTTTGAGTCCTCTAATTGGAAGTTATGTTGTGCCTTTGGAGGCTGTTCTTATTGAAGTTGATAGACCTGCTCCTATTCTTGAGGATCTTCCTGCAGTTGCAGAAATAGAGATGGTTGTGAAAGATTCTGTTGAGGAAGACTGAGCTGATGAGGGTGCTATTTCTGTACAAGAGAATTCACCAGTTGAGGGGGAGCATCTAACCAAATTTGGCAGTGTTTCAGTGGCTGTTGAGATTGAGTACTGGGCTGAAGACCCAAGGTTTGTAGTTTGTGGATTGGATTATCTAGATTCTGATAATGAGACATCCCTCAGTCGACCAGGAGTTAATTATGATATTCTATCTGAGATATTACCTGAGAATGTGGTAAGAAAAGCTGATATGGATCAGTTTCAATATGACCTTAAGACATATTTTGTGGAAGAGATAAGAAAAATGGAAGCATCCTTAGTGTCATCCATTAAATCAGTTATGAATGAATTAGTGGCAAGTATCATGTCTGAGAAATCACATGTTGTTGTGCCTGCTAATACAGTCACCATAGATGACTTAGAATATTTGAAGGTAGATAGGAAAGAGTTTTTGAGTACTTCTATTTCCAAGTTAAAGAGTCACTTTGTTGAAGATATGAGAAATATGGAAAAGTCTTTTGAACACTCTCTTGGTTGTAATGTGTCAACCTTTGTGGTAGAGATAGTGGACAGAATTACAGCTTTCCAGAATCAACTTTCTAACTTGACAGAGCATGTTGAAATTCTAAAGAAATCAGTTGTCTCTCTGGAATCCTATATGAGTTCTAAATCTCAAATAGACAAGGATTTGGATTATGTGAAAAGTGTAGTCATCCCAATGGTCTTAGTTTTTGAGGAATTTAATAATTAAATAACAAATCATGTTAGCACCCAAGATTCTGTAGTGAAAAATCTTATTAATGGGCTAACTAAGAGTTTCAAGGAAACTGTGACCTTTTCTATTGGTTCTCTTACTTCGAGACCTTCAATAGAATTGTATCAAATTAGAGCTTTGATGAAGGAGGAGCTTGGTTCAGCTTCCACCAGTAGCTCTGTAGACTCATCTTCCATAACCCAAGTGGTATCTACCACCAGATATATAATGAAGATTGTCCAAGATTATATGAGAGAAGCTTCTTCTTCTCAGAAATAAGTGAAAGACAAGGTATATTACTATTTCCAAAGGGTTTACACCAAGTATCAGCTCAACAACTATTTCAAGCTTAGTTTAGAAAACATGAAGCTACCTCCTATCAATCAATCCTTCAGAGAACAAGTCAGAAAACTCAAAGCGTTGACCCCTACACTAGACAGATTTATGGAAAACAAGGATGATTTTATTTCTTCTATGGACAGAGGAGGAGGAATTATTTTGGATTTCATAAATCTCTTATTGCCTTTCTTTCATGTTGATGCTCGACCAGTGATTGTACCACCAGCTTTACCAACATCTACCTCTACTACTTCTCCTACTCAGATGACTCCAATCCAAGCCATCCACAGCCTTACTCCTATTATCACTCAGAGAGCTCCACAGTACCAGCCAGGAACAGTTTCAGTAGCTCAGCCACCTCTGATCATCTCTGGTGTTCCTAATCCTTCACCTGCATCAACCTCGCCTGAATCCTCTTTTGATCCCAAGGGAAAATCTCATGTTGAGGATGTGAATTGATTGCTGGCTAGGACCTTTGATAGTAATCATTTTTATTTCCTTGTATTACTTTTTTATATCGCCTTTACTCTTTTCCCCACGACATATATCTATAGTCTTGTTTTTTTTTCTCTATTTCTCATTTCCTCTGATACATTATTTTCACCCTTCATTTTTGCTAATCACAAAGGGGGAGAATATGTATATATCCAAAGGGGAGAAATAATTTCTAAGGGAGAACAAGGAAAACTACTATGAAAAATCATTTTATTTTTATGAGAATAATACATTTCTCTCTGGTAAATTTGTTTTATATTTTACCTCTGATACATATGATTTATAATATATTGTTTTATCTAGTACAATTGTATATAGATACCATTTCCTATGATATTTTTTTAAAAAATCTCACATTTGAAAATGTCATCACTCACACTGAGAACTAAGATTCATTGTTTGTATACTGATACTTTTCTGATTATTTTGGATTATAATACAATGAGTTGTGACTATCAAAAAAGGGGAGATTGTTGACCTCTCCTATTTTGATAATACCAATCATGATTTAATATGTATTGATAATCCTGATATGTACTTATAATACTATATATATATATATATATATGATACATATAAAAATAATCATTAGATTTGTTAATCCATGTTTATCTATGTTTGTTCATAATTTGAATTAACTCTAACTCAATCGGCATATGTGTGGCACAGAACAAGTTTTAAGTCCACTGGTATGTACATAGCTACAGATACAGACAAAAAAATACCTATTGGTACTTAGTCTACTAATAGAAAAAGGTTACCGATAGAATGAAGATAGTTACTAAAACAGAACAGAGCTACCGGTATGTATAAGTCTACTAGTATTCAAGTCCACCGATACAGACAGCTACCGATAGAATGCAAGTCCACCAATACAGACAACTACTGATTGAAGCAGAGCTACCGATAAAACAAGTTTATCAGTGTGCATAAGTCCACTTATATGCACTTAAATCACAGGTAAAGAATGGAGCTACCGGTATGCACATGATACCGATACAAAAGTCTACCGATACGAGCTACCGTTACACCAGAGCTATCGTTAGAGTAAGTCTACCAGTATAAGAAAGTCTACCACTATGATGTTCCCCAATATAAAGAAGCTCACCACAAGTCAAGTCTACCGATAGAAGTTCACTGATACTATGATCCACTAATACAAGGAGCTACCGATAGACAGCTACCAATACATGGATCCAACAATAAATGAACTGAGAGCTACTGATAGGAGGTCACCACTATACAAAGTCCACCGTTACAAATCTACCGACAAAGAGCTACTAATGAAAGACTTCTAATCACTAATACTTAAACTCTCTACTTATACTTTTTTCAATATTATTAAAATAATGCTAATGGTCATATTTGATGATTTTAATGAAATTAATGTTATTTAATGATAGTTTTTGGCATATCAGGTAACCATACCTCATACCTATAAAAAAGGTAATAATTCCCATTGCCGGAGCTGAATGCTATAAAAGGAAGGATAAAGGCCGAACATAAAAGAGAGTGTGCATGAAAGGAAAAAGGGCTGAAGAGTGTTGAAAAGTGGTGCATACACATAGAAAAGAAAAGATACATACATACTGAAAGAACACTAGATATACATGAAGCCATTAATTCTAGAAGAGAACACAAGCTGCATCTTAGCCAAGGAGTAAAGAACTACACTGATCAAACTGAACTTGAAGAAAACGACACTCTGTTTTGTAGACAAAAACCAGAGAAGGACTCAGAAGCATTCCTGATCAATCAAAGTAGTCCAGAGTTGCACTTTACATCACTAGAGCATTGTAAAACTCATATATACTATCTTAGTGATTCTTTTATTTACATTTTGAGCAGTGTGCATACTCTGTATATTTTATGCACACACTGTCTCCTGTGCTAAATTGGAGGATCTCCAAATCCTCATACAAAACTTCTATAACTCTTTTGAATCCCACACATAGTGGTAGAGGTCAAGTAGGACCTGGATAGCTAGTGTGCTGTTGTTTTGTTTTCCCACATAGAACTATGGTAGAGGTCTTAGTACGTGGACAATCTTTGCTCTGTTGTTTACCCTGATCCAGGGTGTGGATCAAAATTTATATAAATTTTTTGAGAGGACTAAGTCTCGGCTTGATACTGAACCACTTATTTTAAACTTATTTTCTTACTTCATCTTTGTTTTAAACTATATTTATAATTTCTCTACTACTTACTTTGAAATATAAAATTGTTTTAAAGTTACTCTCATAGTTAAATTAGCAAGTGCTTGTATTTTTTGTAAATAATTAGATTAGTTTCGAAAGATAATTTAATCCAATGATTAAATTAACTGAGACCTAATCAATCTTTTGAGAATCTAATTGAAACTTTATAGTTTTACAAATTAACTACAGTTTAACTTTATTTTCAATTGGGGAATTTTAAAAGAAATATTTTTAACAGAAAATTTTAATTGGAACTCGATTCACCCCTCCTCTTGAGTATCCACTCCGAACAACATGAACTTTGATCATGCTTCTTTCACCTACATAATTTAAATAATGATATAAATATAATATATATTCATTATATACCTATTTATATTTATTAATATAAACCAGTTATGAAAAAATGTATTACATCACTACATGGAGATGGTAGTCCGTACGTATGCAAGAGTGAGATTTACATTTTTCAATGGATGAAATTAAATAGAGTTAAATATTAATTAACCTTTAAATAATAATTATTATAACATAAATTTACTATATAAACAAAAAATTTATCAAAATAATCGACCATGAATGATGGTGGTGGAAAATTAGTCGTATCGCTACGTGGAGGTGGTAGTCCACATGAACATAATAACGATACTTTGATCTCCTATTAGATTGATAATATATGGTAAATAGTTGTGTAATAATAATAATAAAAAATAATTATATTTATTATACTTTATTAATAATTGTTTTATGGATACAACAAGTTTAGAGGAAGGAGTAGAATAAATAATATTTAAATAGATTGCTTAAGATCTATACCTCTTCTTTGAGAGAACTCCTTCATCTAACTCCTTAATATTTACAGTACTGGTCTTAGGATAATAGAAAAAGATCTAGGATAAATTAAAGTATTATTGGGACAATTTATATTAGGTATTTAATGAGTTATAAGGCTCAAATTTTGTGAATAATGGAGAAAGAGAGGTTCCCTTTTATAAGTGAGGGGATGGGCACACATGATTTTTTTTAAAAGATTTCAATTATATAAGGTCACTTTCCTAGTAAAGTGGATCCAAATTGACAAATATTCAATATTATAATAATTAAATGTTTTAATATCTTCATAAATTAATAATTATATGTGTTTGGGTGGCAATACTACCCTTATCTCATGATTTAACCCTTGGTAAACCCATTTTAACCTTAATCGTGGTAATAAAATTTTTCTATTTTTTCTATTAAATTTGAAAAAAAATAATCTAACAATATTAAATCACAATATTTATGATTACTATAAATATTTAACCCCTTTTACCAGATTAAATTTAAATAATTGGAAGAATTTATTTTTAATTAATCACATAAACTACAACGAAAACCGGTTATCAAAAAATGAATTTTTAAGCATTAAAATTAATCTATATCCATTAATTTCATTTTAAAACAACTAAAATTAATTTTAAAATATTAAATTGAATATATAATCTATATATTTAATTAAAAGTATTAATAAAATAGAGATTAAATTAATTTATTAAGATATAAACACATTGCGTGTATAAAAACATTCTTTTAGAAAAAATGTGTTTTTAAGCCCAAGCCAAAATAAAGTATAACGATGATTCATATATAATTAATTAAATTTTTTATAATTAAAGAATAATTATATTAATTTAATATAATAAAATGATACATTTACCTGAAAATAAGACAGAATTTTTACAAAAATTGGAATTTTCACTACTAATTGAGAAATAGTTATTTTTAGAAAAATCATATAAATTCACCCTAAGATAATATTTCAGGAAGAGTTAAAAAATGATATCAATTTCATAATATAAAATTTATAAAATTTATATAAATTAAATATAAATTTTATGTGAAAAAATATAATAAAAACCATTTTTAATGAAAGCATATTTTAAAATTTTAAATGAATTTTATGAAAATTGAGTACTTATTTATTATTAATTAATCAATAAACTTTCATTATTAAAATACTTCATACTTATTTTTCATAAATTTTTTATTACTATTCATACATTCCAATTTAACATCTAGGTTATAATAGTTTACTATATCACAGTTCATATAGACTAAGAGTTGCATGTAAAGAAATTTATCTAATAATTCAAGGTTTATTTCAAAGGTAAAACACATAAAATCTTGGGGTATTACAAGGTTGGATAGAGAAAATAATACATATGTTGGGTGAATTATTTCATGCATTTTTTATAGATTTTGGAGTTTTACGTGTGAATCACCTAAAGGAATTTAAGATGTATATCAAATTAAATTTGGTAGTGGGATATACTTAAAATGTAGCCAATTTATCTTTGAATGAATCAACACACATAAATTTAAAAACATAAAATGAGTGCAACTTTATCATTATGATTTACATATTTTACTCCTAGATATAGTACACTTGATGGGGATCATCATAAAAACAACCAAATGACTCCCGCATCTAATGGATTACAATGACCTTTGGATCCTCATTCTTAATGAGAGGATCCTGAATCCCCAAAGGGGTTTTAGAACCTTATTCTTATTATAAATGATGATTTAGGAGAATGAGATATTCATATTATATCTCATACATTGAGGTAAACATAAATTAATTGGACCCAACCCCTTTTATAGACTCACTTTATTAAATAAAGAGAGATGCAACATTGGAGTGTCAACTTCCATATCATGGAAAGTACTGATTACTGACCATTGGTGATTCATTCATCAAACACTTCAAAAAATATATTTTATATGAAAACCATAAATTAAAAAATCCCACCAATGCATAAATATTGTAAAATGATAGAATACATGGTAGTGATGCATGCATGTGATGTCGTATCTAATAATTGCATCATACACTAGGATTGTATCCAATCATAGGCTATGATATATGCATCAACATACCTATATCACCAACTATAATTTAGGGATATCATAAAATAAAATATCCCTGATTTGAGTGTATCTCCAATAATATCCCGCTTTTACAAAAATACTATTATGAATTTATGAAAAAAATCACAAATCTTTGTGAATCCATCCAAAGATCTATTGGATACAATTTATCAAAACATTCTCTATTTTTTGAACAAGAACTTTATAAAAACTTTAAGCCTTATCTTAATATCTAATAGTGTGGCCTTATCATACTTAGAGACATCGATAATAAATTTGTAATCCTAATTTCAAAAATTTAAGAAAAGGACGACCTCTAGAAAAACATCATTTCCAATCAAGCTACTATATTGTCTGGTGTGATCTTAATCCAACATACTCATATCTCCATATAAACATATCAACCAAAATATGTATCATATAAATCTTATATATACCTATATAATTCCTTTTTCTATAACATCGAGTGACCACTATACATGGAAAATGTTAATTTACTATAGGCCATCACATTCAATTATGATTATCCAAAATAGACTGACTAGGTTGATACATACATCACATACAATTAATATTTTAGATGAGAACATAATGTGTACCTCATACAAGTACCTTAGCACATTATATATTACTCAAATAAGAATATCATGAATTTTATTAGTATAATTAAATCAAGGATCCAGATGTATTATTTGATCATATGATTGAAAAAATCCCATCTTAGTTGAGTTCTAACTAATGATATGATCAAAAACAATTCCAAACATCCCAAAATTAGATAAACATAAAGGATTTCATAAGAAAGGTATAAATTTATTATCGTTATCATTATAGGTATCTCACTAACCTTATGTAAAAATGACTTATAATAATCATACACCCGTATGTATATCAATGACTGTATGAAATTCTCTAAGATATACTTTGTCACATTAGTCCATGTAATATGACTTAGCTTATTTTCTCATGAGTATATAATTTATATATCATATACATATATTTGTATTAAGTATATGATTATACTCATTCTAACCTTGAAATATCATCACAAACCATAATACTTTATGATTATCATCAGTGGGGACAAGTCAAATTCATACTTTAAAGGGATTTTATTATTCTACTGTACATGTAAAAATATATTTAAACACATATTAATGAATAATAAATTAATATTTTCATTTTTTTAAAAATCATGATACATTAACAACCATTACATTTCATCTCTTATTTATCATATAAAAAGATACACAACATGAACCTCATGCTTCTGATATGATAATGGTTTTGTCAATAAATTCATTAAATTTTTATCTATAGCCACCCAATAGATCCTAACATTTCTCTTATCAATGATAAATCATTTGAGATGGTATTTGTGATGGATGTGTTTGGTCATTTAGTGAGACTAGTGTTTATTTTCCTAATTAATGAATCCAATGTTGTTATAATAAACCTTGATTTATTCTTTAATTCTAAGAACTACCCTAATTTCAAAAATGGACTTCTTAATCTAAAAAACCTCCTTCGTCATATCTGATATAGTAACATACTCCAAATTTATTGTCAATTCTAATATGGTGGACTATTTGGAATTCTTCCAATTAATAATACTACCACTCAATCCAAAACATAAACCAAATTAAGATATCGTGTCTTATTTTTCATATTGAAAACTAGAATCAGTGTAACCCCTTATACATAGCTCATTCTCCCCTCCAAAGACCAAGAACATATCCTTAGTTAATATTAAGTAATTCAGCATGTTCTTAATTGTAATCCAGTGACTCTCATGAGGATTATATTTTTATATACCACTTATTATAATATTATAAGAGACATCAAGTCAAGTAGACAATATGGTATACATGGTAGATCCTATGGAAAAAATAGGGAATTCTATTCATCCTTTCTAAATCATTTGAAGGATCTCGAATCTTCCTAAGATTCATGCCATGTAACATTAGTAAACCCCCCATTTTTGAGTTATCCATACTAAAATACCTTATAATTTTACTAATGTATGTGTTATGAATCAGTCCAAGAAAAGTTTTAGATCTATATTTATAGATCTTTATACCCAGTATATAGGTTGATTCACCCATACCTTTACTAGATAAGCCTTTTCCCAACCATATATTTAATGAGTGTAAATTAGAAGTATCATTTCCTATAAATTATTTTTCATCCACATATAATATCAAAAATACTAAAAAACACTAACTAATCCACTTATATAAATAATAATTATCCACATTTTTTTTGAAACCAAACTCTTTGATCTTATCATCAAACTAGAATTTTCATCTATGAGAAGCTTGCTTCAATCTATGAATTGAACATTGTAACTTTAATACCATAGAAAACTCATTTGGAACTTTAAAACCTTCAGGATATATCATATAAACATCCTTAATTAAATTATTATTAAGAAAAGTGATTTTTTACTTCTATTTGATATATCTCATAATCAAAATGAGATTATATGGAAAGTAACGTACTAATAGAATTTATTATTGCAACAAGTGAAAAGGTTTCATCATGGCCAATACTATGAATTTGTTCATAACCCTTTTCCACTTAGTGTGCTTTATCGGTACAGAGTATACCATAAATTTAAGTTTTCTTATATAAAATTTAGTTGCACTATATGAGTATTACCTCTTTAGGGGAATCTAAAAAGTTCTAAACTTTGTCAGTGTATATGTATTCCATTTCAAATTCAATTGATTTTATCCATTTCCCAAAATAATAACTCTCAATGGCCTCCTAGTAAGTAGTAGGTTCATCCCTTATGAATTTTAATTAATTATCATTTTCCATAAGTAATTCATGTCTTTTTGGATCTCGAAAAATCCTTAAAAACCATCATGGTTATTATAGAACTTGAGCCGCTTCATCCTACATAAATATTTGTGGAGAGATATCAACTTCCATATTAAGAAGGATTCTTATTTTTTGGCATTGAATTTATTTATGTTCTACTTCCTCCCACTAACTCCCTAAATCACGTGATCCTTATCAATGAAAACACCATATCAAAACATGAGATTTTTTTTTTCATTTGGAGACATGAAACAATATCCCATTGTTTCCTTAGGGTAACAAAAAAATTCATTTGTCTCACTTGGGGAAATTATTATCAGAATTCAAACATCATATCATTTATTCAAAAAACTGAAATATCCATAAAATAAAAACTAATATATTTCCCATATCATTTCTCATATGGTATAATTTTGATTAATTTAGATGGAATTAAGTTAAGTAGGAATACAACAGTCACTAGATCATAAATGTAGAATGAAATAAGAAGGTCACACTAACTAATCATTGATTGAACCATGTTTAAAATGGTATGAATTATCCTCTCAAACACACTATTCCACTTTTGGTTTACAAAGATGAGTGAGTTTTGTAATAATTTCATAATCCATAAAATGTATAGTTAATTAATAGTTTAAGTGTTCACTACCATGGTCAAATTAGATAATCTTAATAATTTTTCTCAGTAGATTATATAATTTTTATAAAAACCATTTGAACTTTTAAAAAATTATCATACTTTTGTCTCATTAAAAACACATAACCATACTTATTAATTTCATTGATAAAATTAATGAATTACATAATCCCAACACTTACTTGAGTACTTATTAGTCCACATACGTTACTGTTTATAAGATACGATAGTCCACTATCCCTTTCACCTTTTCCTCTAAAAGGATCTTTGGTAATATTTCTTAATAAACAAGATTCACATGTGTCTAATAATTCATAATCAAACGATTCCAATAATCCATATCTATGGAGTATTTGGATGCATTTATCATTTACATGTATAAGGAAATTTTTTCCAAAGTTAGGTTGGATTGGAATCAAATATTAACTTATTATTTTGATTGTTATAAGATATATAATCAAGATATAGAATGAATAAATCATTTTCCATATTCTTAATTCCATATAAAATTTCATCTGTATATACATTACAACTATTTTTCATAATAAAGAATGAAAATTCTATCTTGTACAAAAAATATACAAACTTTAATTTTTTTTTGATAATGTGATCTTAATAATAGTTCTCTAATTCCATAACTAATCTAGTAAGTAGACTTAGATCATAAATAAATACTTCTAATGCAACAAATCTTGCTCTATTACTAACAAAAAATATACTTGAACATTTTTAAATTCCCACATATCTTTGAGTATGTGTTTATCATAAAAAATGTGTGATAAAAACATCAAATCTAACACTCATGAGTTAGATTTGGTGAAATTGATCTCTATAAAATTCTTACTCAGATGTTTAGAATACTTCTCTTTGAGAACAATTCTGAACCATAGATACTAATCTAGAACTATTTTATATTTCATACCTACAAGTGATCTCAAAATTATTAAAATTATTTTTTTTCCAGTTGTTAGGGATTTTATTCGATACATATTTTCTACATATATTTCAATTAATTTTTGTGATTTTGGTATAAAATTGTTCTTTAAATGTAAATTTTACTAAATACTGATCATTTTTTGTCAGAACATGTTATTATCTATTTATTTGTTTAAAATAAGGATTTTGGGGCTTAATTTTTAAATATTATATATTATAACATCTATATATTTTTAGAACAAACTTTTTGGATGTTTTTTGTTAAATTATTAATTGAAATATTGTTTTAGAGAATATTTTTGAGGTAATGTATTTTGGAATTAATTCATTCAATGATCCATTTTTTGATTGTGAATATTTTGTTTTGCAAAAAAATATAACTGTATTTTTTGAATTTTGAAAATGTATGATTCTATATTTCTTAAAAAATATATTACATATTGAATTGTTAATTTTAAAAATGTGTTGAAATCTATCTTGTTGTTTTTATATGTAATATTCTGAAGTGTACTAGTGAGAGGGTGTATAATATTCTCTACACCAAATTTAATAAGTATTGAAGAACTTATATAGAATTTTATATATTTCATAAGGAATATGTAATATTCTATCTTTTGAAAAATAGAAAATTGATAAAGGGAAGTGTTACATATGTTATTTTACCAACTTAATCTGAAATTTAATATTCTTTTGAGGAAGATATTGAAAAACACCCTTTTTTACTTTGTGGAAATTTGGAGAAAATTTATACAAGGTGATATATAATATCTTTTTTGGTCTAGAATGGGGATATGTATGTATTTCCCATTTTAAAAATTCAATGTTTTCCATGAATAAAATTTTATTGTTACCTAAATTTAGGGTAGTAGAATACATAGGATAATTTATCCATTATAAAGGATACATAATATTTTGGACTTAGATGAATTTGAGGAATATTTTTGAGCTATGTTATACAATTTTTTTATTGGATACATAATATATTATCATTTTCCTATAATTGAATATTTTTTGAGATATGAAAATCTTTTAATTATAAATTTTAAACCTGGATACCTAATTTCCCATTACTTGAAATCAAAGAAATAGTATTTGAGTTCAATGAGTTGAGTAATTTAAAATATGTTGAATACTGTTAAGAGAAGTTGATGAAGAATGAATTGGGCTATAATTAATTCTTGGTACTAATTACATATTTTCAAGGCCTATCCATGTGGGGGGAACAAATTATATTCGATGAGTTTTACTCAAATCATGGGAACGAGACAATGAATAGTAAATATTGCCACATAGAAATTGGGGATGTGAGCTGATGAGAACTGGTTATGATAAAATAAACACAAGGTAATCCTTTTAATTGGGTGGTGACTTAATTTTTTAGGATAAGTATAGAAAAGGAGGCACACAAAGGCATGATTAGGGAAGAGAGGAGTTTTTGGAGTTTGATCACGATTGCTTCAAAGGGAGAAAAATGTGAAGAGGGAGTGATAGAGAGAGGAGGATCTACTCAATAGAAAATACTATTCTTATTATAACAATTATCTTTTTATTTCTTTCTATTTTATAGTTAATTAAATTCCTCTTGTTTAATTTAATGTTTTTTGGTTAAATTTATTAGGGGAATAATATTACTCTGATTATTTTATCTTTTACTTTATTCTTGTGATATTTTTCTAAATTGGGTCACTTATATTTAACTTTTTCATTTGATAGTGATCATTTTTCAATATATTCCATGAATAAATGATGGGTTTTATTAATCATTTAAAAAAACTATTTAATAACCATTATATTTCTAAATTCATTTAAAATAAGTTTTTAGATTGAAACAAAAGAGTAACACACTATATTTGATTTAAAGTTTAAACTTGGTGTAATGATTTCATCCATTACTTATGATTATGTTAAAATATAGAGTTAAAAAACTATAGTGTTTTACGATCCACCTATCATCTCTTTGAAAGTGTTTTGTTGGAAAAAATTCTATGATTTTTGGTCTAGTTCTTTCTCAATATAACTTGAATGAAGAAATGTCCTTTCAGGTTTATAGTATAAAAATTTCACCTTGAGCATGGATTGTTTATCCCTTTTTATTGATATTTTTATTATGATTTGGACATATGTTTCACTTTCAACATTTTCACTATTATTTAATTTACTAAATTGAACCATACCATCATTCACAACTATGTTTCTATTATGTTTGGTTGTTAATTCCATTTTTGGGTTTGTTTTTTTTCTTTTAGGTAACAAAATTTTGTCTTTTAATCATGTTTGAACCTTATGTACTTCTATACTAGTCATGGTTAGGTTTATAAATATTAATTTTGATAAAAAACCTACCCTAATATGAAACTATTTTTGGGGAAGGTAATGTATTTTCTAATGGAAAATATCAATCACTATACAAAAAATATGTAATTTTTTTTGAAAACAACCTAATGTATACACATTAAGTAAAAAAAAGGAAACTTAGATCCCATAAGATATGAGATTAATAAATGTATTAGTTAAGTAAAAAATAATTAAATGTTTTAAATGATATAATTTAAATAGATAAATTTCATATCAATAATGAACTCAACTTTAAACCTAATTATGGGAAATAGAACATCAAATGACATATGATAATGGGATATCAACTCTATCATGTTTAAAGAAATATTTATTGAATTAGGTTAATACAAATAGTGATAAATTATGAACAAAAATTGTCTTAAATATCACTAATTCCATCCTTTAATGGTATTCTCAATGAAGACTACTTAACCTTTATTAGAGATTTCTATATTGTAGTGAAACAACTTTCACTACACGGGTTAAGTTTGGAAGAGATTAAAATGAGACAGTTCACTTAATATTTGAATGGTGATGCTAGAAATTAATTTCTTCAATTAGATGATAATATTATTGAAACACGAGGCCATGTGTATAATTCCTTCATAATAAATTTTTTCTCAAAATGGTTAAGGGGATAGATTAGGATTAAGATATCTAGTTTCTTTTAGGATGATGGAGAGGATTTTCATATAATCTAAGATTAGTTAAGGGACTTCATTTTGTATTTTACTTATCTCCAAATCCCCTCCCATATCTTAATGGATGCCTTCTATGAAGGAATTTGTCCTTCATCTCAAAACTCGATTGACATTTCAGCTGGAGGAAATTACAATGATAAGATTGATTATGCATTAATAAATATATTTTAAAACATTACTATTAATTGGAAAAAAAATCATCTAGGATAATAAGAATAAATAGGAGTGAAAAACCATTATTCCATGGTTGAAAATAAACTCACATATTATTAAAATTAACAATAATCCCTAATATTTAATGAATAAAAATTCTAAAAAAATTGTTAATCAAGTTGTATATAAAATTTAGAATCCATATCTTAGAGAATAATGTGGTTATTGGGGATGTTTGAGAATACTAAAAATTATTTCTAGAAAATTTGAATATTCTACCCAATACAATGAAAAATATTGTTATTTTTTGATATGGTCCTAGGATAAAAGTAAAAAATGAACCATTTAATAATAGTTACAACCCAGGGTATAAGAATTATCCAAATCTATCATGGAAAGAGATATAAATATTTATAAAACCAACCACCCCTTGTTTCCAAAATTTTCAGAGATAATAGTTTCAAAATAAAAAGTGGGGTGATTATTCTAATTCTCAAGGTGAATTAAGGGGGATAGTTTTGTATATGTTATGAAATTATGAATCATAAAATCATGAGCATGATTTAAAAAAAATATAATATGTATTCTTGGATGAAAAACCTTGAATTACAAATGGTTCAAATGGAATGGTACCTTACCTATTGGGATAAATGAAAATTATATAACACCACTGAGATTAATAATTAGGAAAAAAACATGGACATTACCAATAGGTATGGTTTAAAAACTCAATATAATATTAGGGAAGATACTAGGGAAGTTAAAACTGAGATCATGGAAGAATATGGAATTAAAATCTAGAAAACATAGAATCTAGAATTGTGGAAAATAGTCTTGTAACTATGTTAAGACTAACCATCCCACCTTAAAAAAATATGAAAATACTTAAAAGAGAATAAGAATAGAGAGAAAGATATGGTTAAGGGAGACATTTAAGTTATATTTAATGTTTTATGAAAATTTTTCCAACACATACTATTTGATCAAATGATTAAGAAGAGAATACAAAATTTAAACCAATAATGTGAAGGTTCCGGGCGTAGCAGAAGCATGGTTGGGACAGAACCCAAATTTGATTTTTATCATGATCAACTGTTATCCTGGGATCAATACGATGATGAATTCCTGTCTCCATGTAATAGAATCAAATATTTAGATAATGAAGGAAGAGACCTGAAACTTTTAGAGAGGATCTTGCACATCATGTTTATAATTAGATTAATTAATTTCATAAAGAATATAATACCTGGATCATTGGTATTTTATTATTTGATGATTTTGATCATATGGAATGACCTTTATGGATTATATCATTTCATTTTTAAGGATACAATCTAGAATCCCCCTAGTGGTGATCCACACGTGCTCCGATGGCCTCTGATCGACACAGCTTGTTCTCCGGGTGCTAGCGCGGCGAAGCGAGTGTCTTGTGTCAGTCATTCTTGAACACTTATTCTTCAACCATGAAGAATATATATCATTCTTTAGAGGGGTGTGGAGAGGATTCTAGTGAGAAATTATTTAGCTCAACGATTCTCAATTCACCGGGTGTACGATTTAGTGTCATGTGGTGTCTAGCACAATATGCGTACTTGTCCATTTATATGCATGGAACATCAGTTACAATATTTAATTGCATAACACCATTTAAATACATTCAGAATCTTAGACAGAACCCATGATCATAATAATAATACCGCTTCATTATTTATGGTGTGCCAACTTGCGCAAAATGGAATTATAAATAAAGTTCCATGTCACAAAATAATAGCAGCTTCATTATTATTTTAACTTGTGCCAACTAGTTAAATAATTATTTACCATCTTGAAAATAATTATTTTACCACTGGGTCCACCTTGGTACGCTCAAACTCCACTTACATTCATTGAACACCCAAATAAATAAATAAATAAATAATTTATTCTCTTAAATAAATATTTTATTTACAAAAGAGTAAATAAATATTTATTAAATTTTCAATAAAATAAATAAATAAATTTTATTTAATTTATGAGATCATATTAACTTGAATAAAATTATTCCATGGTCTTGAGAATAATATTTATTTCATTAATTAAATTAAAATAGAATTTAACTGAGACCACCAAAAACACTTTGTGTGTGACCCTCCAGGATTCTTTCTCATTAGCATTAGGCGGGCTTTCCAAAAGTTCAAGAGTACTATCTATTAATGGGTCAAGGAAACCAAGAGAAATAACATAATGTCGTAAGAATTAATTCCACATAAAAATTCTCAATGTGTAATATAACCCCTTTGTAACAATATCTCATCAAGATGGTTTCATGATCATGTCGTAAATTTTATGCTTTATACGTCATTCTTTGACTACCTAAAATAAACTCATCATTACACCGTGGCCATGGAATTTTGTGTGAAGGTTCTATTTCAATCAAAGGGACGAGATATCAACTTCTATAAAAGGAAGGGATAAATCCTTCCTCGACTTATCCATTAATAACATGCCACTCGTGACGCACCCAACATACTCTACTTCCCACCAACTATCTACATGACAGTTTTCATCAGTAAATCAAAATGCACGAGTCGTGACATGTATTAATGATAATATTAAAGTATAAGGATCATTACACACACTCACATATAGAAATATCTGATGAAACCAAAACATGAGTAATTCTTAATGGCGGTTCGGTTCTCATAATCTCAAGTCTTGAAGATTACCAAGTGCGAACTTCCTGAGAGGAAGTCTCATCAGCTTATAAGTCCTCACACCTGACAGTCTGCATGATATGTGTCCCATAATAGTATGTCATCCAACCATAGAACAATATTCAAGAATATTTTTATAGCATTTCAAGGTTCTCATCATATCGGGGAACTTCCATGACCTTATCAATGAAACAAATACTCTAGAACATTATTAGATCATAGTCATACAGAACAATGAACAATATGTAATAGGATGTTTAATATTTAAATACATTAAATGTCCATGTAATCAAATTACAACTAGTTTTAATTTGATTACAAGGATTTATTCAGGGGGTCCAACATATTGTCTTCTATGGAAATACTACTCACTGCAACTTCACATCTTTGAGAAAAATCCCTGAAGAGATGATACTTCAAAAGTATGTGCTTCGTCTGCTGATGTGACCTTAACTCTTTTTCAAGAGCCACCACTGTAGTATTATCACAGTATAGTGTGATGTGATCATTACTACTAGGTATCACATATAACTCCTAGATGAAGCTTCACATCCAAAATACTTCTTTAACTACCTTAGAAGCTGTGTTATACTTGGACTCTACTATAGAATTTGCGACCACACTCCCATTTGAGCTCTTCCAGCTCACTGCACCACCATTGAAAGTGAAGATGTATCATGTTTGTGACTTCATGTCATCTTGATTGGTATGGAAACTAGCATATAAATATCCTCTGAATACTAGTTCCTCATCTCCTCCATTAAACAGGAACATATCCTTAGTATGCTTTAGATACCTTATTATAATCTTGACTACCATCCAATGGTGGTAACCTGGATCAGCTTGACATCTGCCTACCACACTCAATGTGTAGGCGACATCCAGCCTAGTACATAGCATGTCATACATGACTGAAACAATCACTTATGTGTATGGATTCATTTCCATTATCTCTATTTCCCTATGTGTCTGAAGACACATCTTCTTGGAAATATGAATTCCCTGTGATGCTGGAAACAATCCCCTCTTGGATTGTTCCATACTGAATCTCTTCAGTATCTTATCAATGTATGTACTTTGAAATTGGCCCAAAAATCTCTTGGATCTATCACGATGGATCTTGATCCCAAGAATATTTGCTGCCTCACCCAAGTCCTTTATGGAGAAGCATTGATTCAACCATGCCTTAACAGACATTAAGACTACTATCTCGTTTACAATAAGTAACATGTCATCAAAATATACTATTAAGAAAATGAATGCACTCCCACTAAACCGTTTGTAGACACAACACTCACAATTGTTCTTGATAAAACCAAATTTTGTTATGGATTCATCAGAATGATATGATCTGGATGCTTTTTTTAATCCATAAATGGATTTTTGTATCTTTCATACCTTATTGGAATCCTTTAGAGTCATAAACCCTTCAGGTTGTGTCATGTAGACATCTTCCTACAAGTTCTCATTAAGGAAGGCTATTTTTACATCCATTTTCCAAATCTCATAGGCATATTAACCGGAAATGGCCAATATAATTATGATGGATTTCAGCATTGAAACTGGGGAAAATATTTTTTCATAGTTAATTTCTTGACACTATTTGAACCCTTTTGCAACCATTCGTGCCTTGTAGGTGATGACTTGTCCTTCCATGTCCATTTTCTTTCTTGAATACCCATTTGCATACAACATGATTTACATCAATTGGAGGATCTACCAAAACCCAGACTTGATTTTGGTACATGGAATCCATTTCATAATTCACGGCTTCTTTCAACTTGGGAACATCTGTGCCACTTATTGCTTCCTTGTAGGTTATAGGGTCATTATTATCAACTAATAATGAGTCACCATCCTCAGTAACTAGAAAACTATACTATTTTAGTTCTCAAACCTCTATTGTACTCTTACAAAGCTCTTGTGTCTCTAGAATAGTTATTTATTCCATAGGTATTTGGGGAATCTATTCCAGTACCAACTCTTGTGTACTTTGAGCCTCAACTTCATCAAAGTCTATATCACTCCCATTATCTCTTTTGGAGATGTGATCCCTCTAAAAGAATATAGCATGTCTTTCCACTATAACATTTTTTATGAGGGGTTGTATAGGTAATATCCCCTTATTTCCTTGGGGTATCCTATAAAGGTACACTATGTGCCTCAGGGTGAAAGTTTGTTACCTGAAGAGGTCTTAACAAATGCATCGCTTCCCCACACATGTAAATTCGATAATATGGATTTCTTTACACTCCATAACTCATATGGAATAACATTTATTGATTTAGGTGGTACTTGGTTTAGTATGTGCACCGCTGTTTGTAACGCACATCCCAAATAGGGTAATGAAAGACTTGCATGACTCATCATTGATCTCACCATGTCCAACAGCGTGTGGTTACTCCTTTCACTCACACCATTCCACTAAGGAATGTATAGAGGAGTGAGTTTGGGATATGATCCCAAACTCTCGTAAGTAATCAATGAAGTCTTGATTAAGATATTCTACACCTCAGTCTGAGTGGAGTTTTTTAATCTTCTTACCAAGATGATTCTCAACATCATTCTTGTATTTTTTGAACTTATCAAAAGAATATTACTTATACCTCATTTAGTAGATATATCTATATCTACTAAAATCATCAGTAAAAGTTACGAAGTATGAGTACCCTCTCCTTGCTTCAACTAGAAATGGTCCACACACATTGGTATGAACCAATTCAATAAATTTATTTAGCCCTTTCACCTTTACCACTAAATGGGGATTTGGTCATTTTCCCTTATAAACATGTATGACATAAACCAAGTAGTTTTAGTTCGAAAGAATCTAAAAATCCATCTTGATGTAACTTTTTCAAGCGTCTCTCGTTTACATGACCTATCCAGTGATGCCAATGTTGGGTGTGGTATGATTCATGTGAATTATCTTTGTTATCGATTTCCATTACTTAGTTTGTGTAATCCAACATATAAAGACCATTGTATAAATGTGCCCTTCCAATCAAAATGCTATCTTTGTAAAAGAAGCTACATTCATTTATAAACATGAAAAAAATACATTTGTATCTAATATGGATAAAAAAATAATATTTTTAGTAACAGATAGCACATAATAACAACCCTTTAACACCAAGATCATCCCAGTTAGCAATGTGAGGTTGTAGTCCCTGGCAGCTACAGTAGCAAGTTTGGCTCCGTTGGCTACTCATAGATCTACCTCCCCTCATTCAATATTCCTAAATCTACTTGGTTTCTGTATTTATATACATATTTTAGAACCAAAAGATGTATCTAATACACAATTTCTAGAAAAAGATAGATTGTATATGATAAAAAATGCACCGGAAGCTTCCACTTGCTTCTTAGGCTAGGTGCAGTTCTCCTTCGAGTGGCCCTTCTTGCCTCATGAGAAACAAATAACCTCCTATTCCCTTTCCTTCACTTTTATCTTCATTTTCATAGAAGGCCGTGAAGAATATTTGTTCTTAAAGCTCTTCACCTTCCCTTTCCTATTATTCACCATAAGGATAGTAGGATTTTCATGCTTTATATAGTTATCCACTTGGATAATGAGGATAAGAAGATCACATAGAGATTTATCAATGTTGTTCATATTGAAATTGAAAATAAAGTCAGAGAGTATTTGAGAGAGTGATGTGATAATGAGATTAGTGCCCAATTCATTAGAGATTTTAATCTCTAGAACTTCTAAGTGCTCAATGTATCCAATGAGATTTAATAGATGAGGCCCAGCTGGGGAACCTTCTCCAAGATTACTCTGAAAGAGTGCCTTAGAGATCTCAAACCATTCCTATCTTACTCTCTCCTAGTAAAGACCACGAAGGTGCTCGAGCATGCTATAAGAATCTATGTTTTCATGAGACTTCATGAGATTACTATACATTGATGATAACATCGAATATTAAACGTCGACCACATCGTTCATATGTTTCTCATAGAACAAGAAATCCTCATCACTCACCTCTTTGGTAGGCAGATCATGTAATGCTGACTCCAGCACATAGGACTTCTGTTCATGGTGTCAGATAACCTGAAGGCATATAAACCATTCCTGGAAGTTACTGCCGGTGAGGATGTTGTCTTTATCCAGAATTGATTGTGGGGGTAGTGTGGTTGATGAGCATTTCATTTTTATTCTACAATTAAAATATCAGATCATTAGTACTTTCTTGATTACATTTTATAAGAAATAATAAATTTTATTAAGTCTCCCACTATTTTATCATGTCCCAATATACCTCACCATTGAACTTGGAATGTCCAGTTTCCATGAAATTCTAGTTTAAAGGATCCATATTCCCCTTTGTATAACCCCAACAAGGTTTTTTCAAGCTATTAGAAGGTATTTAGGTAGGCAGGTCTTGGCCAACTACGGGCTTACAACTCCTTGATTTGTTGAGTGGACTCCCCAATCATGAAATAATGACTTTGAATTTCCTCAAATCTTACCTCTAATAGTATACCAAGTCTATAAAGGGATACTCCTCTTGATGTAATATGGTTTAGTCAACCCAAAACCTTTCATAAGGGCTTCATGTATAAAAGTATGTGTCCCAACAAGGTTCGGTCTAACACATAGTTTTATTGAGTTTTTTCTTTAATCAAGTAACGAAAGGATTAATTTGACTTAATATTTTATTTGAGATATTTTTATATCTTATGCGTGAATTTCTTATTATCATTATCACATGCTTGTTAATATTAAGTGGAACTTACATAAGTGATTAACCATGTCTTTATAATATTTACACATAACTTTTGTTTATTTTATTACTATTTTTCATGCTTGTTTAATTCATTAATTTTGCGATCACGACAACACATCTGTAATGATAAACCATGAAACTGAAAGAAATAAAATAAATATAATGATCATGATATTTTCTAATGGTTAGTTTATATAGCGGTTGATAAACTAACCCTGACCTAGGAGAGAAACATCTTGAACCTTTTGGGTTTTTGATTACAACTTTCCACCTGTCCACCACTATGTGTCCTAGGATTGGTTTCTTCTCAGCTTCATCTTGAACCGCCCCCACTAGCTTAGGAGTTCCATCATCACTTGTAGGTGAAGGGTAAAAGGGCTTTTACATAAAAAACCTTGGTCATGCAGACCCTACATACTAATGAGGAGAGATGGCTATGAGGCCAAAAAATTTAATTTAAATAAATAAATTAAAAGAAACCATCCACATAAAATGGTCTTGGTCTAGCTCAATATCATTCATACATGAAACAATGTTTACGGATAAATAAAACTAGCATTCAATTCTTTAATTGTTCTTGTTTAAGATAAATCATGCTCGAATAAATTAATTATCATATTTAATTAATCAATCCTTTTATCTTAAACTCTTTTTCTAAATTTCCTTGAGATTATCATCCATACTAATTTTAAAAAAATAAATTCATTTAAAATTATATTTTTACGTAACTTAGACCTTAGAGGAAACCTAGTGAATTCCTATTTATAAATACACAATGAATAGAAATTAACATTATGCATATGTTAAATTAAACACATATATATAAAACACCTGTCATGTGTTGTACCTCAGCTTTACACCCACTCGATGGTAAACTTTTCAAGTGTTTGTATAATATAAAAATAAATTTTAACAAATCCGTGTAATTTAGATGAGTACACGGTGTGTAGTTCCAAATATACAACATGTACTATTTTTCACCGTCCATCTGAAGTACACGCCCTGGGAAATGTCATGTGAGTGTAATTCAGAAATATTTGGAGTACATGGGGTGTTCAATGGGACACATTCCATGTAGTATCCGTGTTACATGGTTTCCAGATGAGCAAGCTATGTATGGGGTACACGGTCCAATCCTAACTTGAAGGGACTACAAGCCATGTACAGTGGACTAGACGATGTGTAATTCAGAAACCGTGTGCCACCTGTTCCTGGTCAACACATGGAGTCATTTAAGACTTAGAAAGACTCAAACGCACGACTTGGTTTGGAGGACCAGTCAGATGAATTGAATATTAACTATATGGTGTGTACTTCCGAATACACTTCGTGTGTTTTGGTGTTGTATGACCATGATGCTTTGGCACCCCAGATGAGATCCTCTATTTTATTTTAATCAAAATTATAAGAAAAGACTGTTTATGTAAGGTGAACGAGAAACGAAAGAGGAGGAATAGATCTCGAGATTCATATTTTCAGAATGATTTACTTGAATTGAAGCAGCTAAATTATGAAATGCATAGGTCATCAAATAAATATTTAAATAATTATAAACTTTGATGTAACCACTCTGATACCACTTGAATGTTCCGAGCGCAGTGGAAGCATGGTTGGGATAGAACCCAAATTTATTTTTACCATGATCAATGATTATTCCAAGATTAATATGGTGATGAATGCTAGTCTCCATGGAATAGAATCAAATATTTAGATAAAGATGGAAGAGGCCCGAAACCTTTAGAGAGGATCTTTCACACCATGTTTATAATTAATTTAATTAATTTCATAAAGAAAATAATACCTGGATCTTTGGAATTTTCTTCGTTGATGATGTTGATCATCCGGAATGACCCTTATGAATTATCTCATTGCTCTTGTAAGGATCCAACCTATAATCCCTCTAGCAGTGATCCACACATGCTCTGATGCCCTCTGATAGACACTACTCATTCTCCGAGTGCTATCAAGATAAAGCGAGTGTCTTGTGTCAGTCGTTCTTGATCCCTTGTTCTTTGTTCCTGAATAATGTCTTTGGTTCTTGAGAGGGGTGGGAGGAGGATTTTAGGGAGAAATTGTTTAGTTCAACAATTATCAATTCACCGGGTGTATGATTCAGTGTCGTGTGGTGTCTGGCACAATAGGCGTACTTTTCCATTTATATGCATGGAAATTTAGTTACAATATTTAATTACATAACAAAAATTAAATACTTTTATAAACTTAGAGAAAAACCATGCTCATAATAATAATACCGTGTCATTATTTATGGTGTGCCAACTTGCGAAAAATGGAATTATAAATAAAATTCCGTGTCACAAAATAATAGCAACATCATTATTATTTTAACTTGTTCCAACTAGTTAAATAATTATTTACCATCTTGCAAATAATTATTTTACCACCATACCAGCCTTGGTCCGCTTGAACTACAAATCCATTTATTGAACACCTTCATAAATAAATAAATAATTTATTCTCTGAAATACATATTTTATTTACAAACTAGTAAATAAATATTTATTAAATATTCAATAAAATAAATAAATATATTTTATTTAATTTATGTGATTATTTTAACTTGAATAAAATTATTCCATGGTCTTGAGAATAATATTTATTTCATTAATTAAATTTAAATAGAATTTAACCGAGTCCACCAAAAACACTTAGTGTGTGACCCTCTAGGATTATTTATCGTTGGAATTAGGCACACTTGCCTAAAGTCCAAGAGTATTGTCTAGTAAAGGGTTAAGTCACCCAATAGAAATAACACAATGTCATAAAAATGACATTCAAATACAAATTCTCACTGTGTAATATAATCCCTTTGTCGCAATATCCCATAAAACAGGTTTCATGATAGTGTCATCAACTTTTATGCTTGATATGTCGTTCTTTGACTACCTAAAATATACTCATCTACACCATAGCCATGAAATTTTGTGTGACAGTTCTATTTCAATGAAAGGGCCGATATATCAACTTCCATAAATGGAAGTGAAAAATCCTTTATAGACTTATCCATTAATAACATGCCACACGTAACACACCCAACGTACCCTACTTCCTACCAACTGTCTGCGTGATGATTTTTGTCAGTAAATCGAAGTGCATGAGTCATGAAACGTGTTAATGATATTCTTAATGTCTAAGCATCATTAAATATGCTCGCAGAAAGAAATATATGATGACCCCAAAACATGCGGAATTCCTACTAGCAGGTCTGTTCTCATAATCTCTAGCCTTGGAGATTACCAAGTGCGAACATCATGAGAGGAATTATCATTTTCTTACGAGTACTCACACCTAACGATATGCATTCTATGTGTCTCATTATAGCATGTCATCAAACTGTAGAACTATATTTAAGAATATTTTTATATAATTTCAAGGTTCTCATCATAGTAGGTAAATGACATGACCTTATCAATGTCACAAATACTCTAGGACATTATTAGACCATAGTTATGAATAAAAATGAACAATATGTAATAAGGTGTTTAATATTTAAATACATTAAATTTATAGTTAATCAAAGTAAAAACAGTTGGTTCTAGGACACCAACTCTTTCATAATGTTCAATGGGTTTTTAAAAGTATTTAAATCAATATTACATTAATTCACACTTTGTTTAAAATCCCATCATAAATAAAATTATTAAGAAAATTTATTTCAAACAAGAAGACTTTAGAAGTGTTTCATACTTACAACCTGATTGAGCTGTGTAGTGTTGTCCTTAAAAATAATATTCCTCCTAAACTTAAATACCTAAGTAGTCATTTCATCACATTTACAATAAGAAATAGTGGTAATCTAAAATACTTTATTGACCTTTATGAGAGAATCAATTTTCTCCATTTCTCAATATTTCAACACTCAAGGTTAGGAACATTAAAACCCACTATATTTTTTTTATTTGTCTGACTTCTCCATTACTTATCACATTGACAGAGTGGATGATATTTTAGTTTGGGATAGGGAAAATATTCTTACCTAACAAGTTTTTGATACATTATATGGAATGTGATAAGGAAGTACATATCATCCTTAGAAGGTCTTTATTAGCCATTTGTGGAGATGCTTTAAATGTGTCAAATGGAAAGTTAATTTTTAACCTTTTTGAGGAAAGTTTGTATTTTAATGATTTAAAAATGTTAAAGATCCCATACATAAAGGAAACTATTCCAGGGTTGAGCTTCTAGAATATGAGGAACCTTTTAATGATCTTGAAGAATAATTAGAATGAATCATTAAAAAAATGATAGTAAACCATAAATTGAAGAAACATATTTAAAAATTGGCGAGGAGGAGTAATTATTTAATGAGTATGATGGATAATTTCTATAACACCTTTATTAGTTTACCAAATAGAAAATTATAAAAATATATATGATTTCTGAGTGTAAATGGCTACCTGTTGTGGATAAAAGTGCAAAATAATTTTTTTTATGGTTTCCTATATTTCTTTAAATAGAATATTGAACACCTTAGGCCATAATTGGAGCATAGAAACAACCATTGGAGCTTAAACATTTTCATCTCACGAAATATATTCTTTTCTAGGTGATAATTACACACCACTTACCATAATTTAAACAGATCTAGGGAAAATTTAATAGTAAATTTTTTAATTATCATGAGAGAGTTAAAAACTGTTATTTTCTAGATCATTGTTGATATAAGATGAATTATTATATCATTTTTTATGCATAGGATCTCTATGAAACCTAATAAAAAACCTTGAGTTCAATTGAAAATGAGGATTATTTCTAATATGAAATTGGTTATTAATAAAGTAGTTTTCAAGCTGATATATTCTAGAATCATATATCATATACCATACATCCCCTAATATAGTCCTGTATAAGAATTACTAAAAAATGGGGTTTCTCTATTGTCTCTAATGAGAATAATGGAAAAAGTTATAATAGTAAAGTGACCAAGTGGTGAGTCTATATAGATTATAGTATATTTAATTTGGTGACTAGAAAATATTATTTTTCCATTATGTTACTAATCCAAATGCTTGAGTGGTTGGATGATAATGTTTTTTATTTTTTTCTTGATGTCTATTCTAGTTTAAACTAGATTCTAATATCCCACAAATATCAATAGAAAACCACAATCACATGCCTGTTTGGAACATTTACCTATCAGTGAATTCTATTTGGTTTGTGAGATGCTCTTACAAATTATCAAAAATTCATGATGGCCATATTTTCATATACTATTGATAGGATAATAGAGGTGTTCATGGATATTTTTACATTATTGGGAATTATTTTGAGAGATGATTAAAGAATTTAAAATTAATCTTGAGAAGGGTACAAGTGATAAGACTTTGTATTGAATTGGATAAAAATACCAATTCATAGTGGATAAATATTTTTTCTTGGTCACAAGGTATTTAGGAAGGGAATTGAGGTAGATACTACCAAGATAGAAATTATTCATAATTTCCAGCCTCTTGAGAATGTTAAGGGTACTAGGAGTTTCCTTGGGCATGTTAGTTTTTACTAGAGATTCATAAATGAATTTTCAAGGATCATAATGAAATTTTTTTCACTACTGGTCAGGGGTAAAAAAGTTCTCTTTAATAAGAAATACCTATAATATTTAAATATTGTTAAGGGAAAACTGACTTCTTCACCCGTAATCACATCCCTTTATTGGTAGTTATATTTTGATATTATGTGTGATGCTAGTGACATAGATGAGGGGGATATTTTGGGGAAAAATAAAGAGAAGAGGTGTCCTATAGGGTATTATTCTAGTAGATTTATAGATGATGCTAAAATGAACCACCCATTCACTTAGAAATAATTATTTGATGTTGTGTTTTTTATTAAAATGTTTAGGCAATATTTTATTGGGTATAAATTCATTTTTTTCACTGATCATACATCCATGGAATACCTATTGTCCAAGAAAGAGTCTAAGATTAGACTCATTAGGTGGAAAATATTATTTAAGGAGTTTGATCTTGATAATAGGGACAAAAAAGGTGATGATAATTTATATTCTGATCAACTTTATAGGGTATCCAAAACTCAAAATAATGATCCAAGAGAGATGAATTCATCATTCCTAGATGAAACACCACTCAATGTCTGAAAAAAAGACTAATTAGTATGATTTTTTTTCTCATAGACTCAAGAACCATACCTGGTGGTTTTAATCAAAAGTATAGATATTAATTTATTTTTGGCCTTAATTACTACTATTTTTGATGATCCATTGTTGTTTAGGAAGTGTGTAGATGATATTCTAAGGAGGTGTGTTTCTGGGGAAGATATGGTTTCCATTTTGAAGATTTGTGTCTCTTTACATTGGGGAAAAAACTATGGGGGAGAAATGATAGATATATTTTTTATAATATGACTTATTTTATACAACTATCTTCAAGGATTCTAGGAGTTTTATGGTTGGATGTGGATAGTTCCAAATGATGGGTAATGTTGGTATAAGGTAAGAGCTACCCCAAAAAGTAATTATAGAGGCTAAGATTTTTTATGTTTAGGGATTGGACATTATACGACCATTCCCATATTCTTATGGGAATAATTATATTTTTGTAGTGGGTGATTATATCTCTAAGTGTGTAGAGGTAGTGTAACTTTAACACAACCAAGCTAATATTGTTTTAAAATTCATTAAAACGAATTTATTCTCAAGATTTAGAGTGCATACAAATTTTATCACCGATAATGGAACCCATTTTACGTACTAGAATTTAAAAAACTTATTGGATAAGTATATATATGTGCATAAAATTGGAACAACTTATCATCTACAATATGGTGAATAGGGTACGCTTTCAAATAAAGGGATGAAACATATTTTTGAAAATAACTTTGTGAGCTATAGAAAAGAACTAAATGTAAAACTTAATAAATCCTAGTGGAATTATATAATTAAAATATTTACTAATAAAGAGTTGAGTATTTTCATAATTTAATCAAAAAATAATAAATTTTTGTAGGTCAAAATGCATTGCTTTTAAACTCTAGACTAAATATTTTCCTTATAAAAATAAAGTCGAAATGGTTTGGTGGTTTTACCATCCTTATGGTGTTAGTTAATTGATATATTGAGTTATTATGAGAGGAGAATATTATGTTCTTAGTTAATGGATAGATATTAAAATAATAATTTGAGGGTTAACCTAGGGGGTTGATAGCTTTATTTTTTATTTAAAATTGTGCAATCACTAGGTCTTACTAAGGAATTTAAACTTAGTTCTTCATGGAAGTCAATGCTTGATATTTATTTCTCTTATTTTTCCTTATTATTTCTTGAATAAGAAGAAAATTATGTTATGTTTTTGTAAGTTTTGAACTAATTATCACTACTTATTGGGAAAAAGTTTACTTTTCACTTAATGTAATAATTTGGGATACCTTTCAGTCGTTGGTAAAGTTAGGTACTTCAGCTCTGGTACTCCCTATGGTTTTTAGATAAGAAAACCTTTTATTTATTAATTTTGAGAGAAGAAATATTTAACCAATGTAAAAATTACTTAATTGGGGTTTTAAGGACGAGATGACCTGAATATTAGAGCAACTTTTTATTAATTTTCATTTAAACTCAAATGCTAGTTTTTTATATTTTGAGATAAAAATTAATGAAATATTATATCAATTTTTTTTACTTTTTTTATAATATGTAATTGGGAAACTGTATTTAGTATTTATAAAAAAAATAAGGGAAGTGTTTTTAGATAAACATAAATGATTCAATCTTCTACATTAGGGGAGTTTATGTTTAATTTTAAAACTATTATTCTCCCTTACTAAAAAATGATGCATGATAATTTTATAAATTAAATTGTTAAAATTGGATTTAAAATTAATATTTCTGTGATGATTTTTTTAGAAAAATTATGATGGTTTTTTCAACTATTTAAATTTCTTTAATTGATGAAATTATGGGTTTTAATAAATTTTTCCACAATTGAAAATATTTTTTAACTTCAATTTAAATCATTTTTTTTCTTAGAAAACTTTTATGTTCAATGAAATATTAATGTTATACCTAGAAATTTTTTTACATGATATGAATTTATTTATTGGATACATTGTGTGGAAAATATTCTTTTTGAGCTTTACTTCAACCATTTGAATGTTATTACGAGCTATAGATTTGCGAAACCATTTTGAATTTAAATTTTTTTAAATCTTTCTTACACCTTTAAGTTTAATAATGGGGAAAATTTTTGGTTTTAAGTGTGAGGTATAGTTATTCATTTGTGTCAATCTATATTTCCTTGAGCATACTTCAAAATTTATTTAGAGGTTTTCAAAATTAGTTGTTTCTTAAGACGTAGTTTTCATATTCAGTGGCTTAAAATTATTTTTTAAATTGGAAAATATTTTATTAATTTTAGGTGGATAATATTTTTTATTTCTCTATGAACTCAATTTTGTAACAAATTCTAATATATATCTTGAAAACAATTATTTTTGTTGAAATTTTGGGGGTATATTTTACTTTTTAAAAAGAATTTGAACATATATATTGGATTTTAATAGATAAAATTTTCATTCAAATGTCATGAAAATGAACTCCAAATAATTATTGAGTTATGTGTGTCAAAAATTATGGATGAGTGTAATTATGATGGGATTTTAATTAATTATTATCCTCACTCATTAATCTAGTTGTGTCTAATTATATTGCATTTTTATATTATGTGTGTGTGTTAACCACGAAGAAAAATATAAATGTTGAAAATTATTTGATTGAAAATAAGGTTGGTTAAATTCCATTTTTTTTAAATTTTAGCATCTTTGTCACAACTAGAAACCATATTTTTTATAAATATTATCTTTTTGATAGAGAAATCATACATTTTTATTTGTGAGAGTCCATGGGAGAAAACAATTTTCAAAATCACATTTTTATTAGAAATACAATCTTTCATTTTGAGATAAATTAGAATATACATATTATTTTGAATTTATTTTTTAAGGATAAGAGGTGGATTAATTTTGGGTGATTTTGTTGTGTCTTTATTTTTATTTTGATTTTCCAAATCTTTTTCATTAATATTTTGTGATTCTGGTAAAAAATTGTGCTATAATTGGAAAATTTATCGAATCCTGATCATTTTGTGTCAAAATTTCATTTTTTTTATTTTTTTAAAATGTGATTTTTTGGGCTTAATTGTTAAAGGTTCTATATTTTTGGCATCACATATTCTTTGGATAATATTTTTTATTGTTTTGGGTGAAATTTATAATTGAAACATTATTTTGGAGAAGTTTTTGTGTTTTTGGATTTTGGAATTAATTATTTCAATATTTCATGTTTATATTGTGAATATGTTTTTTTGAAAAAATTTTAATTGTATTTATGATAGTTCGATGATTCATGATTCTCCATGTATTGAAAATATATTATATATTTAATTACAAATTTTCATAAAGTGTTGAAATCTATCTTGAAATGTTGATATGTAATATTTTGAAGTGTACTAGGGGGAGGATGCATAATATATTCTAATTTTCCAAATTTGAGAAGTGATAAGGACATGCATACCATTTTCTATTATTTATAATGGATACACAATATTATGGGTAAGAAAAATTGGAAAATAAATAAGGTGATGTTCTTTGTAAGACATTTTACCCATTGAAGACGATAAATTATATATTTTTAGAGAAATATATTAATGTGTCAGATATTGGATGTTTTAAAAATTTGTATAATCTATATAGAAAGAGATAAAAAATATATTTTAGGTATGGTTGGGGTATGTATAATTTTTATGAATTTTAAAAATTCAGATTTGTACATGGGTAACATTTTAAATTTAACCAAATTTAAGGGAGGAAAATACTTATGATAATTTCTCTAGTATATAAGATACATAATATTTTGGTCTTAGATGAATTTGTGGAATTTTTTGATGTAGGATATATGTAATATTTTTTATTGGTTTTATAAATTTATGATTTAGAAAGTGTGGTGTAGATTTTAATTCCAATTTTCACGCATAGATCCCTATTTTATCATTATTAAAATTTAGAGAAAGGGGATCTGAGTATGAAGATATAAGTACTTGAGAATCTACAATATATTTTTAAGAGAATATGATGAAGAATAAATCTAAATTTAATTACTTCTAGGTGCTGGTTGTGTAGTGCTAAAGCTTTCACATGTGGGGGGAATCTTTTATTAGTGGGGTTCTACTTGAATCACATAAAGAAGATAATGCATAATTAATGTTTTCATATGGATATCAGAGAGGCAAGGTGATGAGAACTGACTATGAGAAAAGAAACATGTGGGAATACTTTTAATTAGGAAGAAACTTAATTTTAGAGGAATAATATTTTTATGGAGGCACATGAATTCATGTTTTGAGAAGAGAGGAGTTTTTAGGGCTTGATTGTGGTTGATTCACAGGGAGCATGGTTAAAGAGGGAGTATTGGAGAGAGAAAGATTGACTGGAAAAATAATATATTTACCATATAAATCTTATCTTTTACTTTATTTATCAATTATAATGAAGAAAATGAATTATATTAAATTTAATATTGTTTTTGAATAAATTTATCAGGAGAATAATATTGTTCTGATCTTTTTATATTTTACTTTATTATTGTGATATTTTTCAGAATTAGGTCATTCCACATATTAATTTTCATTTCATAGTTATCATTTTTTAATCTTTTAAGAATAAACAATGTTTTTTCTTGATCATTAAAAAAACCTATTTAAGAAAATTTATTTTTTTAATTAATCATATAATAATTATTTAGATCGAAATAGAGGATTTACACAATAAGATTAATTGAAAATTTGATCTTGGTAATGATAGTTTCAGTCATTTATTATGGTTGTGTTAAAATATATAGTTTACAAACTATAAATTTTAACCATCCACCTGTAAACACCTAGATAGAGTTTTGTTGGTAGTAATTTTGGGATTATTGATCTAGTTTATTCTTACCTTAACCTGAAAGAAGGAATATCCTTTCATGACCCTACAATAAAAAATAATCCTTCCCCACTAATTGTTTTTCCTTTTTTTTATTTTTAGTTTTTTTGAACTTAAATTTCACTTTAATCATATTTAATGTTACTTCATTTCCTACCTTAAACTAAAAAATCATTCAAAACTAGTTTTTTATTGAATTTTGTAGTGATTTTATAAATAATAATTTTTATATAAAATTAATCTATCAATAATATCTATAAAAAATACAAACATATAGTAGAGTATCTTATTTTATATATTTTCATCAAGAAATTTCAATTAAATTACTGCTATAAAAAAGGATGACCACATACATCATTTAAATTTAGTGTAACATGTTATATATTTCAATGTTTTTTCAGTCCTCTATAGTGTTCTTATAAAAGAATAAATATTTAGTTAGAATAATTTTCCAATCATAATTGTTCCGATTATTCAATAGTTGAGTGGAAAATCATTTTCCAAAATCTATTATATGGGTATAAAATAAACTATATTCCTTTGATATCCTTACTATTAGGGTTTCCAGATAAATGTCACCCAATATCACAACAAGATTTTGTTACCTAACCTTCATGAATAGAAATTTACACCATGCCTTACATAGGATAATCCATGGGAACCCAAATATAACATGACCTACCAGGTTGGTTGATCATGGTCTCTATATGTGTTTGATTTAGAAATAATCTCACAGTTATTATTTGAGGGGTTTTTCTTTTTAAAGTATTAATAATTTAATATAAATAACATGTATATTAAATTGAAAACTATTAAACAATATTTAATATTTATTATCTCATGTTTTATTCCTTCATGTATGAATGATTCTAATTATTTAGTTTTAGAATCCCTATTTTATCCATCAAATTGATATGTTCACAACATATTACAGTGTAACTGTTTACACAACCTATAGTTTGTGGTCCTCAACCAAAACTAGAATCCAAACATATTCATACATATCTAGTTGAATATTGTCCCTATGTTACATGAAATATTCATATATGTGTTTAGAAATATACAAGAATGAAAATATTTACATGAGTAAGCCTGAAGCAACACATACTCAACCCCACCTTTATAGAACATTGAATAAGCCTTCATTCAAGTGGGAATTTTTACCAATGTACCTCTACATAGGGATACTTTACCATAGGTAGAAATATAAATTCATATTAATTTTAACATCTAATATATAAACTATATTCATCAAATACGCAAAATATATTGGATCTAGGAAAACCCAATACTAAAATTTATTAAAGAAATATTAACCAAATTATTTAGGCATTATAATGAGTTTCATAAATAAGAGAGTGTATCTCAACCCACATTTCTACATCCACCATTGCAGAATAGTAATTTGGGGTCCTAAAGGAGAACACCTTGCTCATTTCTATTATTTTTCTCTTCAATAAGGCATTTGTAGCTGGATTTTATTCCCAAAACATGTGAGAAATAGTCATGTTGAGGTGCCTAAAATCTTGAAGTAATTTAAAGTAATGAGGTAAAATTTTAATGGGAAAATTATTTATACCATACTTAAGTGATTAAATAGTTTTTTTGGATTTAGATTCAGTCCAAAAGGAGGTTTAATTCATTATAGACAACATTCTTGATAACATGTATAATGGACCAAATCTAAGATTCATATATAATTCCAATTCCAAAATAGCAATTAAAGAAAACTTTTAAAAAGCCACAATGTGTGTCAAAGACACCCCCATAGTCCAAGGGTCCTGGAATGATAGAGTCTATACCGTTGAAATTCACCTTGATCCATGAGGATATCAGTTGATCCTAACAAACATATTTGAGAGTTAGTGATTTTTTGGGCCTACCATGTACACCTAGGAGTCTTTGAATATTGAAATCAGTGATGGTGTTCCCCATGGAACATGTTTTAACTTTGGATTTTGAAAATACCACCCTATTTATGGTGAGTAATCCTACATGGAGGGAGGGATCCTGAGATTCAAACACCAGTAAATTACTTGCATTCGATACATAAGAAATCACTAAGATAATGGCCACCAATAAGAGATTCTATACTTGATCTCTCTATAAAGAGCTTCTAATGGATTCTGTGAGGTTTCCATGATTTATATTTGTTTAGATTATAATATAAAAGAGGTTTTGAGTATATTTACATAAATTCAGTGGAAGTCTATAACACATAAATATGTTATATATATTCTCTTCATTTTTTAGGCATAAGCGGTAGGCCGATGCAAGATGTTGGACAACTCTCTTCAATTAGTCTAGGGTGGGAAATCTACCTTTTTAAAATATTATAGAAAATCATTATACTTGAAGTATATATGAAATTTGGATTGGTATTTAGTAGACAGGATGGAATCATTATTAATAAATTACATTTCATACTATAGAACTTATTGAAATAGAATTTTCCATTTTTGTTTGGATTCCAAATCATGGTGTATCTATCCATGAAAAATACCTCTATTTTTTTAGGATAATTTGGATGGGGATGATTCCAATGGAATTGTTGTTATAGAGTATGGGACCAACCACAATCATTTAATTCATGTTTTTAGGCACATCCATGATTTCCTTAAGGGGTATGTCCTTCCAAGGCACATTTCAATAGTTATGGTTGGATTGCCTACATACCACCCACTTGGAGTTACATTTGATAACAATAAAAGAGAACCTGATGGAAGGGTAAATAGATGAGGCAATGTAGTGAGAGTATCCCTACACCGAACTTGTGTTGAACCAATTTTAAATATAGTCAATATAAGGTTTATTATATATTAATATATTCCAAGTGACTTTTCTAATAGGACTACAAATAAAGATTCTAAGGTCCTTTATACCTAGTCCACCCATGTCAATAGGATTCATTCATTAATTCAATGAAATAATTATAAATTTACTTTTGTGGATAGATACATTTCAAATAAAATTCTTGATCATTTTAAAGGAAATTAATGGGACTAATTTTACCAAGAAAACCCTTCTAACTTGGGACATAAAATTACATTTACACCTCGCCAGTTGATTGATGATTCCAGAATATATATTCTCATGGTGACAGATTTTCACCTTAATCCAAAATAAGGGGACTCCAAGTTAGGTAAAATGGAGGGATCCCCGCATTACCTTAAGTGTTCTAGTGATCCTATTTTTTTGGTTATAGTTACTCTATCCCCAAATACAATGAAATATTTTCTCCAATTTATGGCTTTTCCTTCAACATGATCATAGTGTGAAAAAATTTCTTTAATAGTAGATATAGTTTTCTTGGAGGATTGGACATGGTGGATGATTTTATTAGCATACAAGATGTGGGGGGGGGGGGTAAAGGACCCACTTTTAGCCTTGATTTATTTAAATATTCTAATATAAGCAAGTTTATTGACACATTTACTCATGTAGTCCTTATTAATGGTATAAAGGATTCCTAAGTGTGGGTATCCTTGTCTAAAGACCATATTACACAATAATAAGTATCTAGGGGATCCATTTATGAGAATAAATAGCTTTACATAATTATGGATAGTAATAATTAATATGATGAAGGAATTGGAGGAACCATACTTTCTGAGTACTATAAGAATAAAGTTCCATTTGAAAATTCCAATGTCCTTAGAGATTTTAATTTTAAGATCAACATTACCAGCCATTTTTTCCTCTTCATTAGATTGAAACATTTCAAGGATTCCAATAAGTAGTTCTATATGATTCTCCTAGGTATAATTACAAACTTGTTTTGGGTAATGATGTCCCTGACCATGCCTCCCATCCTAGTCATAATAACTTCACTTTTTATTTTTGAAACAAAATTCCAAAGTGCAACCAGTCTAAAATCTATGAGGTCAATATCGTTCTCTTTATTAGGTTTTTGGGAAATAAAATTTCATTTGATTCCATAAGGCAAAGAGGAATTATTGAAGATTTACCTAACAACATTCATTATCTCATCATGATGCATAAATACGAACCTTTTCATATTTTATCAACAATAAGAAATTATACCAAAATATAAAACATTTAATTTTTTTTCTATATCATATTTATGATTAAAAATAGTGAATTAGAAACTGTGAAATACGATTGATATCATCACCTATGATATGATATTTTTTAAAGCTTCAGTTGTATTTGAAGATATAACATATATCATCAATATGAACCGATGCTCTGTTTTAGTAAAATTCATGGTTCTATTATATATTGTGATATATGATATCATATAATATAAAATAGAATAATTTTTTTTTGTATATCATACCTTATGATATACCACATTAATACCCTATAACTAAGAAAAATAAATGCATTTCTTCATATCATATGTTATGATATGAACCCAAAAACCTTACGATAGGCATGTTCATTGAAAAATATCCAAAAAAATAGTTTTACCCTTTAAATATAAAGATTTTGATACCATTGATATGTTTAGGGTGTTCATAAAATAAAACTTAGCAATCAAAGAAACCCATAAATTCCTGATCTATCTTTAAGTGAATATACACTTATAAAAGGAGGAACATAAAATAGGAATTACTTCATCATTTTGGGTACTATATTTTACTCTTTGGCATAATATGCTTGTCAGGGATTATTTTAAAAGTAACCAAAGGAATCCAAACTATTAGTGATTGAATCAGCCTTCATATTGTTATTCATAATGAGATAATCCCAAATCACAAATGGGTTATAGTACTTTATTCTCAAGACAAATGATTATTTAAGAGGATGAGAACTTTATCTTAGCATGTATGCATTGAGGTCACCATTAAAAAGAGGGATACAATCCATTTTATAGTATCTCTTCATTAAATGAAGAGTTTTGTAAAGATGGATCATCGAATGCCATATCAGGGAATCCACATGTTACTTCTCATTGGCGATTAATTCATTTAACACTTTAATGAATATATTTTTTTATACAAATCCATAAATAAATTAATCCCATTAATTCATAATCAATTGAAACCAAGATAAAATGTGGTAATGATACATGTATGTTATATCACATACCACATGACCATTATATACTATGGTGTAATCCAATCATAGTATATGATATAGGCATCAACCTGACTATATCACATGGTATGATTCATAGATACCATAAAATATGATATCCCTGATTTACATTCATCTTCAATGACACCTCTAATTGATTGAGTTTTATTATAAAAATATCTATCATTCATACATTATTGTGACTTTGTTTGAGGTATTGTATGGGTGGCCTAACAGGTCTCTATTATGCTGGAATACAGTTGGGGAGTTAGAAATTATTGGACTATATTTGGTGAGGAGCTTGAATAATAAAGTTCATGTGATTCATGAGTAGATGAAAGAATCCTAAGATCATCATAAATATTATGTTGATGGTAGGGAGAGGCCTTTGGAGATCAAAGTTAGTGATATTGTATTTTTAATATATATCCTCATCATGGGTAGAATAGGTTTGATTGTGGGATTAAGATTTCTCCTTGGGTTAATTGGACTTTGAAGGTGTTTGATTTTTTTATAGAGGTAGAATATCAGTTAAATATTTCCCTTTAAATGCATTGAATCCTTGACATTTTTCATGTTTCATAGCTAAGTAAGTACTATTATGACAACTCCCATGTCATTGATTGAGGAGAGAAGAATGTAGTAGAAGATAAAATGTTTGTGGAGTATCCGTTTGAGATGTTGGATTATCTAGAAAGGTGCTACACGTGTGTATTATTGACTTGGTTCATGCCTTATAGAGTAATAGTGGATTGGATGTGCGTATGTGAGAATGTGAGTTACAGATGCATAATCAAAATCCTAAGATATTTTTAGATTGGTTTATTCTAATGTTGAATGGTATATTCTATTATAGATTGATTAAATCTATTTCCAATTAGGAAATGTGTTCTGCTTGTTTTCCCAGATAGTGCTACGATGGAACGATTGGGGGGGGGGGGTGGATTGAAAATTTTATAAAGTTTTAAAATATTTATTAGATTTAAAATAATTATGTGGCTGAAAATTAAAAATCCGCGTATAGAGATTTTTTATACTAGTTTAGATCAAAGTGATCAAATGTATACTCTCAAATTCTCTCTATCCTTGAGATAAATGTCACCAACTAAAATTATATGTTTTGAAGGGGAGTAACAACCCAATTACAACCAACATTTTCTATTAGAAGAACAACCAACCCAAAAAAATGAATTTTAATTGGGGAGTCCCAAGCCGTCACAACCTATAATTTTTAACTTGGAGCCACAACCCAAATAGTATTTCCATTTTCACCCTAGAGGAATAACCCAAACATAACCATTCCTGAAGGTATAACCAAACAGGTCTGGATTTTAAATAAAAAAGAATATATCACTATTAACGTACATAGAAATATGGTGAGGAATTTTCAGCACCATAAAACTAGTGTTAAAGAGTGAAATATTAAATTTCTTGCTATCTATGATCAACCAGGATGTGAGATTATGAATGTTTAAGTCCACCACAAAAAAATACAATATTATTATGATGATACATATATATCACCTTTGTGTTTCATAGAACATATTTATTCCATGTTGTTTAGTCCAAGTATATTTTTTCACATTGAACTGGTTCTATTAATCTATATTTATTAATATTTCACTTGTACAACAACTTCAGAAAGAAGGGTTATTGTAGTTAATCCTTTTCTAAAGTATTAGTCATGAATTAGAAGATAAAAAACTCTTTATAATTTTTTACATCTTCATTGTGACTGTTCACTGATTTCCCATAAAGTATTTGATGAGTTAATCTCCATAATAAATGTGCATTAAATCATTGTTTAATACATATGACCCTTATTCTTATATAAATGTAAAAATTAATATTCTATGCAAAATATACAGTTTAATTACAATGAAATATTTTAATAAAAGTACAAATAATTCAAATAAATAATTTTATGAAAACTAAAAAATAACTAAGTATGAGTTGTGTATATATATATTTTTGTGTAATGATAAATATTAATATATAGATAATTTTTTCATAAAGATCACATTTTATGTAAGAATTATTGATTTTTAATAAGGACTATTTTCATTTGTAAGTACCAATATGCAAAATCATCAATTTCAAATGGAATAATTTCATAAGGATCATTTTTGGATGGATCATTTTTGCATAAGGATCATATTACACTTTGTAAGGATTGTATATCAACTTTTTAAGGATCATATATAATATGAATATTTTTTTAATCTAGATAAGGATTAGTATACACTTCATAAGGACAAAGTCCATTGATACTCAGAAAAAGCTGGGAAAACATATTTCAATATAAAAGAATTGAAAAACTATAAGGATCATTTCCTAATGTAAGGATTTTTTTCATAAGAATCAGTATATATCATAAGGATTATATTTTTTTCAAAAATGTTTCTAAAAAACAAAAGGATCATTTCTAACATCATTAAAATAAGTTTTCTACATCATTAGTATTATTTAATTTATGAAAAAAATCATTTCAAGAGTTTTCATAAGGATGATTTCCTTTGCTAAAAATCTACTTCATAAGGATAAAATCCTTTTCATCATAAGAATTGTTTAGAAAATAGTTTAACCAAATTCCAAAACATCAAAAAACCAATTTCACAAAATATATAACCTAAATAATAGAATAATAAATTAATGGTCAATAATAAATAAAAAATGAATAATAAATAAATAATGAATAATAATAAAATTAATCATCATACTTTTCTTCTTCAAGTTTTTCAAAGATCAAATGAGAAAATTCATTATTCTAACTCATGTTTGAGGGAATACATAAAATAAGATTTTTATTTAATTTAAAAAAATATCAAGGAGAAACTTAAAAATTTTCCCCCTTTTGATAATTACAAAAAAAAATTATTTAACATATAAAAATAATCCCCATTTTTTGTAAATAGTAAAAAGGTTATAATAAATAGTTTTCAAAATAGTTCACCATTTTTTGGAAATAAAATTCAATTTGTTTAAAAAGAAATAAATAGGCCAATTCCACTATTTGAAAAAATAAAAATAGTTTATCTATAAATTTTCCCCCTTTTATATAAATAGTTTCTCAAAAAAATTTAAAATAAAGAAACATGTTAAATAAATTATAAATCATATATATCATTATTTAATGAAGATTTTACAAATTATTTTAAGAAGATATTGATTTTGTTTCAAATTTGTAATTCTAATTTACTAAAGAATATTTAAAAAAACAACTCCCCCTAAATCAATGCATATATAAACAAAAATCTGTGTAAACATTTCAATAATTAAATAAATATTGAAATGGAGATAAATTACATAAAATTTACATCTTAAAGTAGTAGGTATAATCTATAGAACAATTTATATACAAAAAATATTCTTCAAAGGATCCATGAAAATAGATTTAAATTAATAGAGGATAAGAAACTCTCTTGAATATAACATATTTAGACCATAATTCTAGAATTACAAGTTTATACTTAATTTTGTCAAACTTAAATAAATCTAAAGGTTTAGTTAGAATATCAGTTAACTAATCATCTGTAAAAAAATATATGAAATATAATTATACTTTTTGTATATGATATATAATAAAATTATATTTTAATTCTACATGTTTAGTTCTATAATATTTTAATGGATTATTAAAATATAATTAACATATGAGTTATCAAAGAAAATAAAAATATTTTCAAAATGAAAATCAAATTAGTCATAATTTTTTTAATATATAGACATTTATCCCAAAAATTAGCAAAAGCAATATATTTTTCTTCAATAATAGATAAAAAATAGATAATTGATTCTTTAAACCCCAAGACACTAATTTTTTCCCTAAAAAATTAAACATACATCTAATAATTTTCTATCAATTCTATATCCTCTAAAACCAAAATTAGAAAAATTTTGAATTAAAAAAGGTTTTCTAGGATAAAATAAACCTAGATTTATTTAAACTATAACATATTTAATAGTTCCTTTAAGAACATTGAAGTGACTTTTTTTAGGTTTATATTGAAATCTAGGACCCATAGAGAGAAATTTTTTTATATATAGTCTATAAAAAGTTAAATATTATAAACTACCAATAATTCATCTAAATAGTTTAATATCAACATATTTCATGTAATATTATCCTATAGTCAACAAGAAGTAATCATAGGGGTTCTTTATCTTTTAATATAATCAATACCAAATTTTTAACTAAGTTTTTATCATACTTACGCTAATTTGGAAAAATTAAATAATTTCATTGAAATATCTAAATCCCTATAAATAATTTAAATTCTCTCATATGACTTAGGTCAAATTAAAAAGTCATTAAATATGAAAATTATTTATAGATTAGTTTACTTAAAAATATAAATATAATGTCATCAATATAAAATTGAATAATCAAAATATTTTTATAGCTCTTCTTAATAAATAAAGTAGGATCGACTTCAACTTTTACAAAATCCCTTTTGAATAGAAATTTTAAAAAAATTTCATACCATGCTCTATAAGATTTTTAAGTATATAAAGAGATTTAGAAATTTTTACAACATTACTAGGTTAATTTTCACGTTTAAAACATAGGGTATTTTTTACATAAACTTCTTTAGATATAAAACTCTTAAGAAAATAACTTTTAACATCCATTATATAAAGTTTAAATCCATGATGATTAGTATAAGTTTATAAAATTGCAATATATTATAATCTAGAAACAAGAAAAAAAATTTCATTATTATCAATACCTTCTTCTTTATAATAACCTTGTGAAACTAATTTGGATTTATTTCGAATATTCTATCTGTATTCTTTATTTTTTTTAAATATCCATTAATTAACTATAATTAATTAACAATTAGGTGGTTTAACTAAAGTACAAACATTATTTATAAAAAAATAGTTATGTTCATCTTATATTGATAAAATACAATCTATATATTTTAAATATTCTTAAATATTATTTGGAACTAAAAATAAAAGAAATATGAGCAAACAATTTCTTATATAATTTTTAGTTTGTAATCTAGACATAACATCTCCAATAACTCTCTCTATAGGATAATGTTTGTTTGTTTAAAAAAATTAAGATGTTAATTCTCTTCCTCAATAGGTGAATTCAATTTTCAATTTCCATATTCTCTAAAATTAAAATATCTAAAATATTCTTTAATGTAATTTTCATTAGATGATTTAAAGTTTAAATCATTTTCATCAAATGTGACATGAATGGATTCTTAAATATCCATCGTTATTTTGTTATAGACTATAATAAATTTACCAACATTAAAATATCATTAAAATATTCCTTTATAATATTTAATATCAATTTTAAATAAATAAAATTTAGTATTAAGGATAAAAAATTTTCAATAAAAAACATTTAAATATCCAACTTTAGGTTTCCTTCCCTTCCATAGTTTATAAATAGTTTTCTTTGAAATTGGTCTTAAAAGGATTATTTTAGAAATATTATAGGCTATATTCAAATATTAATTCTATAAATATTTAGGTAAACTATATTTATTTAATATATTTATATACATTTTTAGAATAATGCAATTTTTTACTTTCAACTACACCATACTTTGGGGTGTTCTAAGTGCTAAAAAATTATTGAAATAACCATTTTTTTCAAAAAAAGTTTTTAAATTCATGATTTGTAAAATTTTATCCTCTATCACTTTTAATTAATTAAATTAATTCACCTTTATCATTTTATACTATTATAAAATAAGTAAAAAACTTTGATAAAGTTTCACTTTTATGTGTAAGAAGATAAACCCTTGTAAATATAATAAAATAATATATAATAAAAAAATATTTCTTACCATAAATACTTGATGTTTAAACATGACCCACTAAATATAAATGTACTAGTTGTAGTGGTATTATAGTACTAAAAACTTTGATATATTTGAAACTCTCTCCCTGTGATTTCATTTATGGGCCTAAAGGCCTTAAATGTTTTACTAATAATAATCCCACTTTTTAATTGGGTTGAGAGGGAACCCTTACATGGATTAAAGGCTAATAGGAAAATTTTCCTTAGAGGATACAATCCCAAAGAACCAACCAATAACATATCCTTCCCATCTTCCTATCAATTGGCTCTACCAGTCTTTCCATTCCCAATGCCATGTCTATAATTCAACATCACCACCCCATATAGAGGCATAGTCTGGCTGCACTTGATTTCCAATCATTAGAGACTGGATAACACCAAGGATTACTTCATTTCATTAATTCAACCCCACCAGTGACCAAAATTTCCCCTTGTATTACATTCCATCGATGAGAGGATTCTCGAGTGTATGAAAAAAACAGAGGATGACATGAAGGCCTAGTGGACCATATTCGCATATATGTGGACTAGAATCCTAAATTAGGTGAATAATACTTCTACTATAGTACATATCTACAATACATGATATAATAATCACCATTATATAGTACTACAATGAGGATATAGTTCCAAATAAATCCTTCCCAGTACGGATTTGAACCTAGGTTGTTTATGTAGGATTACATGGTTTTTATCACATGGGAACCACCCTGACTACTCTATACACTATTTATCTTTTAGTAATGATTAAAAAATATAATTTCTATATAGTCGTAAAATATGTTAATTGGAGAACTCATTGATGCCTAGGAGAAAACTAATATTTTCATGATCAAGCCTCATATTCCAAAAAAATTATCTAGCAGTATAATATTCAAAAACATAACATTTTTATCAGTTAGTTGAAAAAAATTAATGGAATACAAGGTATCCTTTTGATTAACATAAAATAAAAAAGAATCATCTTAAAAAATCAATTTTCATTTTAAAATTTAAAAAACATACCATCATCATATAAATCATAAATACTAATTAAATTATTTTTTTAAATATTCAATATATAAAACTTTAAAAATAATAATAGATTTTGAAATACCTACGTCACCAAAAACTTTAACCACATATTTTGAGTTGTCTCCAAAAGTCACATTTCATTTATAATATCTATCAAAAGATAAAAATTTAATAGATATCTAGTCATGTTCCTAGAGAAGCCATTTTTTATATATAAAGTATCCTTCTTGAAACATCCATGGCATATATCCTACAAAATCAATTATAGGATAGTTCTGGTACCCATGATAATTTCGGTCCAATGGGATTAATAAGTGAATTTTTGTTAAACTAAACATATTTTAAACATTTATTTATAATTAATCTTGAAGATAAATACATTGAAATAAATGATTTTTTGTTTCCTAAAGATTGAGTAAATCTAAAGGAACATTCACTTTCATAATTACCTTTCATCCTACATAAAAAACATATAACATTAGATACACTTCCATTAAATCTTCTAACAATTTTTTTTATATTTTGGGTAATTATGGATTATATCCAATTATTATATTTTTTTTATTTTTTTTCATACTTATCATTTTTACTATAATTTTATTTTACTGGAACCAAGATAAGTTCATTTTCCTTCAAAATTTCAATTTACTCTTTGATCATTTCATTTTACTTTTTATAAATATCTAATTCAATAGATAAGAAATTAATTTTTTTACTCTTCATTATTAAGATATCATTACTTTGATTTGGTATGCTTCCCACTTTTCAAAGTTATTTTGGGTTTTAAAATCCTTTTATGTTATTTTCTTAGGTTTATTGCAGACTGCAGAATAGGTACACGCCATGTTCCTAAAGTACATGTCGTGTAATTGATGCTAGTTTCATATCGTGGTTTGGAAGATCACACCATGAATGGGGAGATCACACCGTGAGCTGGTACACAACATGTACCAGAGGTACACGTCATGTAGGTGTTAAATAAGGGATCTTTAACCCAAGGCGACGAGTTTTTTGGCGTACTTATCCAGAGTGGACTACACGTGATGACCAAGGGGTACAAATCGTGACTTGGCCCGTGCCTAGGTTAAAGTCACACATTTTGGAGTTTTGATCAATCATTTTCTATCCATAATTCATGGCTATCAACCCAAACTACTCCAAGTAGTTCCCTATCCTTTAATTATAAAATCCTTTGATCCATGTTGGATGTTTCTTGTTGTCCTCATCTAGATCCATTGTGAGATCATATCTCAAAGGTCATTCCTTAGCTAGTTGAGGTGCAGTGGACGTTCGTTCTTGTGGTACGTGGGATTTCTTCTATCTTCCAATCCCTTGTACTCAATTTTGAATCAATCCTTTGAGGTGTGGGTTTGATTCTAGGGCCTTCGTTGACATCTTGGTTGGGTTTCATTGCTTTTGGATTCCATTATGGGCATGTGAGATGCAAACATTGAGGTAGTTGGTTGTATCTCAAGACTATGATAATGAGCCTGATTTTTATTTATTTATAAGTTGATTTAGGAAATTGGAATGATTTTTTGTGTGTGTTGAAAAATGGGTTTGAAAGAAAAAAGGTTTTTTCCTGGATTTTGATAAATTGATTGTGAAATGGGTTTTAATGGATTTAAATTCATTGAAATGGGTTTGAGAAAAAAGGAGCACATGGGTTACCTTGGATACTTAGGTGGAAGGTTTAGCTTGAGGCCATCATCCATTTTTTTGTGATTATCAAGGAGGGTTTTCTTATGGCTTTCCTTTGTTTCCTAGGCCTATTGTTCTTGGGGAACGATATTGACATTGGGGGGGGGGGGGTTACTCATCGGGTATTCCTATGCTTCTTAGGCCCATTGTTCGAGGATAAACATTTCGCACTAGATTATTTTGGTATGAGTAGTCTACTGCCTAGACCTGTAGTATTCCTTGGTGTTGTGATACCTATTATTCTATTTTGTATTGTTTGGATTTCAGAGTTAGCCTGGATGTGCATGTTTATACTTGTGGAAAATGATATGGAAAATGTGATTTGAAACTGATATACCTTGTTTTTTTAGAACTGTGGAAAAGGGAATGTTTACTATGTTTTCTATAAAACTACTTTAATACTTATCATTCCATGTTTTAAATTTAAAATAATCATACAAGAATTGTTATATATAGACTTTCTATGGAACACCTAGGTGGGATCCTACTGAGCCTGTTAGATCACCCCCTGCACACAACTTCAGTGGTGCATAAACCTTTTTTTTTCTTCTTGTGTAGAGAAAGGAGAGGTGTCGTGGTGAGGCAGAAATGTTCATGTCAGGTGGGAAAGGTAGCTAGTGGTGAGATGGTTGGAGTTTGTCCATACCATCATTGGAGTAGATGTTTGGTTTTTAGTACCTTGTGGTCAGACTGGTCTTTTAGAGTTTTTATCTACTATTTTAATTGTTCTATTTCTGCTGTTATCCTTATATTTATGGAATATATATTTGGTTAGTATTCTACTATTTCTTATTACTCTTTATATATAAGGCCCCAGCCTTAAACCTTACATAATATTGAATTAAATGAATAATTCACATTGAGGATCTTTTCAGGTTTAGAGTTTTAGAGAATTAGAACATAACTATTACATCTTAAAAGATTACAAAGTAGAGACTTCTACTAAGTCTCCATAAAATAAAAACTCTTAAAAAGAAAGATGTCTAGATTCCATGTTTTAGATAGCATGAAATTCCCTTGATCCCATCCTTAACCTTATTCCACTTTAAGTCCTGTGAAAAACATTTCGAAAAACTTGGGGTGAGCATAAAAAGCTCAGTAAGGGATACAAAAAGAAAGAAAACTGTTAGTTTTTCAAACATCAAGTAAACCATGTATACTATATCAAAGTAATACCTTCACCTTCATGAATTAGTAAAAAAAAAATCTTCACTGCATAAAGTATCATTACTTACCTTTTTGTAACCAAAGGATTACCATAAAACCCATATAAAGAACACATAGAATATATAAAGGTAACTTGGGACATAAACATACTTAAGTGGAATAACCATACGGCTGACTTCCACACATATCACTTAATGGAATAGCCATACGGCCAATTTCCATACATACTTAATGGAATATCTATACGGCCGACTTCCATACCCAATACATTGGAGGTTATAACGTAACCACCCATCCTGGTATTCACGGCACCACCCGTCATATGGTTTATAACGTAACCACCCGTTAAAATGTCCAAGTACCAATATAAAATCATAAAACATAAAACCAATATAAAGGAATGATAAAATTTCCACATTTCAATCACAATATATCATAAATATATTGACATAATAGAATCCTTTTTCAAAACCATTTTCAATACCAAAATACATAAAAGAGTATATGGTATTTATTTTATTCTAAAAACATTACGTCTTGTTGAGAAAGCCAAAGACCAAATAATACTCGCGGCGGCGGAAAAGGTCATTGTCGCTGCGTACGTTAAAAGAAAAATTCCTTTTTGTCGTTTTGTAAAATGCTTCGTAGAAAAAGATTCCTTTTGTATAAAAGTAAAAGTCAAAGGGGTTTATACACCGTATAAAAGAAAGTTGTGTATAAAACGAAATATGCCTCAATGAAAGGAGATTGAGATGAAGTCCCTTACCTCAGGTCCGACTTGACTCGATCGTTCTTTAACGTCCTGAATAATAAACTTGAGTTAATTTATACTTGATTAAGAGCCTTTTTAAAGTTCATTATTCCTTTTATATCACTTATTTCCATGTTATAAACATTATGTAACCATTTAAGTTAATAATGTTTGTTTTGTCAATATTTGGTTCTTAAGTCGAAAGTTGACTTCTTACAATTACATGTTGTTCATGTGGTCAAAGGTTCTTTATATCCAGAATGAAATTCCCGATTTGGATATAATATGTATCATATATATCCAGCATATACATGTATTTATAATATTACATAATCATTTAGAGGTAAGAAATGAAATGCACCGTTCATGGAGACGGTAAGCCGTACGTACGCATGAACGCTACTTTCATTTCTTTGTCATATTATTGGAATTAAAACTAAATGAGAGGTATGTATATTTTAATTCCAGAATTATATTCATCATTTAGATATATCATTAATTATATATATACATTATATACATGTAATTTTAACAGTACATTACATTTGGGGATAAGAAATGAAATGCACCGTTCATGGAGACGGTAAGCCGTACGTACGCATGAACGCTACTTTCATTTCTATCTCATACTTTAATGGAAAGAAATAATAATGATATAGAGGTATATTATAATTCCAGTATAACATCATATATAATAACTTTAAATCCATCCTTTACACGTCCCACATATGGCATTAACGAATCACATCACTTTTAGGGGGCGGTAGTCCGCACTTCCTTAAATGAAGATATCATGTTTACCCATAATGGAAACCATAAAGGTATGCCAAAAATGAAAAATACAGAAGTTTAAAGAAAACATAAACATATTATATATCATATATAAAAATAGTGACATCATAATGGCCACCCTTGAAGGTGTTAAATGAGTATTGAACAATCATCGTTTCGGGAGGCAGAATTTCGCCATCCACGGAAACCATATGTTCTTTAACCATTTGATGTAGTTGTGTGAGAGTGTAGCTCAAATAAATATTATAAAAACATCCTAGTATATTTAATATACTGGTTTTGTTACAAAAGAAGTAAATAAAAAGAGTTTAGAGGGTTGGAGAAGCAAAATAAAACAAATGAACAAGAGAGAATGAATTACCTTTAAAAGTGTAACTCCCTTTTGATTTGAGCCTAAAGGCTTCCTTTGAAAGGATTATTCCCAAAGGGAATCCTCTAGGATGAGGAGAGGGATGTGGAGAGAGTAATTGGTCAGGGTTTGGCCGAGCCAAAGGCTTGAGAACTGTGTGAAATGAGGTAGAGGTGGGGGCCTTTTATAAGAGGAGAGGAGGGGCACTTTTAGAAAGTAAAGAAATATTACTTTATTTGAAAATGTGTTTCGGTTTTAAAAGGTCCCACATTGATATAATTCGTGGATAAGGTGATAAGGGTTCGAAATACACTCATCCAATTGGTTTTGGACATGTGTAGTTCATATATTTTACATTATCTTTCCATTTTATTTAAATCGTCAAATAATGATGTCATCGCTGCATCATTATTATGTCATAAATAATTTAATTTATTTAATGTATAAAAATTATAAAAAAATACTATGATGTAGGAAATCTTTTTAGCTTTCCAATGAATATTTATAATCAAAAATATGACTTGTATAACCCCACTTAAAAATTGTTTTAGTAAAACATATCATGTTTGTGTCAATTTTACTTTTACATTAAAAAAAAATATATTAATGTCATTTTCCAACTAAAGTGGCTCCATGGGGTCCCCAAGTTGGCCCATGGCTTGTCCTGGTCGGCCATGACTCACCCCATAGGTGTAGGACAAGTGTCATGGTGTTTTCACATTCTTATAATACCATTTTTACCTTAAACTACACTAATTACCTCTAATCGCGATTAATGAAAAAAAGTTACTATTCACCAAAAAATTATTTTAATCTCATTGAACCACATTTTACTTCTTAATGACAACCATGTATGTCGGATTTTCAAAATTCAATACACATTAGTGGTAAACTTTCATTTAACTGAAAAATCAGTTTGCTTGATTACCACTTAGTGGTTTCACTATTCATCAAAAATTGAAGTTTTTCAGAAAATTACCAAAAATTCACCCTAAGCTATATTTGATATTCCGAATTCAAAAATGAAGTCCATTTTACAAAATTCAAAACATATAAGTCAAATTAATTAATTTAATAATTAATTCCCGCTGTCATGACAAATAGCGTGTTTTTGTGAAACAATAAGTATCAAAAGATTGACACCAGTTTAAGTCCAATTTCAAAGTGAAATTGATTCCAATGACCACCATTGGATTAACTGGTAAAAATATTTTCTAATTTCACTTTAAAACCAATTCAAAAGATAATCTAATCATATAAATAAATTAGACTAAAAAGAGGTTTTGAATTAAAATACAACATTTTACACTATTCATTAAAAAATGAACTTTATCAGAAAGGTACCAAAAATTTACACAAAGTAAATTTTGATGTCCCGATTCTAAATAAGAGTTATATTTGGTACAAAATAAAGTATAAGAGTGATCAAAACTATATTTAATGACGGTTCACCATTAAAAGGTGATAAGTGAACCTTTAGTGAAAATTAGAGTATATATGCCCTAAAATTGAACTCTTTCCATATTTTAAGCCTTTATCTTTTATTGGGTAAATGTATAAACATTTAAAAACATATATAATCATATTTTTGTTATTTATATCCATTCCCTCCAGTACAACGACTACTTTTTAACTAACATTTAAAATAATATTATTTTATTACTAGTGTGCTACGTAAGTTTCAAAGAAACTCATCGTTGCGTATCGGGTACGCTATCGAACATAGCAACCCCTTTAAAATAAAATTAATATTTAATTTGTAAATATTAATAAATATGAAAATTATTTATTCTTTATTTACCTGGGATGTTACATCCTTCCCCCCTTTTGGAAATTGCGTCCTCGCAATTTTATTCACTTATCAAAATAAGTGGGGGTATTTATCCCTCATAGAATTTTCAGATTCCCACGTTGCCTCTTCAATCACATGGTTTTTCCACAAAAACTTTACCTGATGAATCACCTTATTCCGTAACACTTGTTCCCTGTGGTCAAGAATCTGGACCGGTTGTTCCTCATAAGATAGGTTCTCTTCCAGCTGAACTACCTCTGGACTCAAAACATGAGATGGATCTGGCATATACTTTCTCAACATCGAAACGTGAAAAACATTGTGTACCTGAGATAAACTCGGAGGTAAAGCCACTCGGTATGCAACTGATCCAACTCTTTCCAGAATTTCGTATGGTCCAACCAACCATGGACTCAACATTCATTTCTTACCAAATCTCATCACACTTTTCCAAGGAGAAACCTTGAGAAAAACATGATCACCTACCTCGAAAGATAGATCCTTCCTCCGGTTATCCGCATAACTCTTCTGCCTGCTCTGAGCTGTTCTCATGTGTTTCTGAATCAGCTGAACTTTTTCTGCCAACTCTTCTACCAATTCTCGTCCCATCAACTTCCTTTCACCAACTTCATCCCAGAAAGCTGGAGTTCGACACTGCTTCCCATATAATGCCTAAAATGGTGCCATCTGTATACTGGAATGAAAACTGTTATTATAAGAAAACTCAAACAAAGAAAGATGTTGGTCCCAACTTCCCTGATAATCCATAGAACAAGCTCGTAGCATATCCTCCAATGTCTGGATTGTTCGTTCTGACTACCCATCTGATTGAGGATGAAAAGTTGTACTAAAATTTAATTCAGTACCCAATGACTTCTAAAGGCCTTTCCAAAATTTAAAAGTAAACCTGGGATCACGATCCGATACAATGGAGAGAGGAACTCCATGTAACCTGACTATCTCTTTAAGATACAGACGGGAAAGTTGATCAAGAGAGAAAGTATCTTGTATAGAAAGAAAATGAGCAGATTTGGTAAAGCGATCAACAATAAACCAGATTGCATTATTACCTCGAGATGTCTTCGGTAATCCAACAACAAAGTACATGGATATGTTTTCCCATTTCCACTCTGGCACTGGTAAAGGCTGAAGCATCCCTGCCGCTCTGCTTTAACCTGTTGACATGTCAAACACTTCACAGTAAAATCAGCAATGTCTCTTTTCATTCCATCCCACCAGTAATACTCCCGCAGATCTATGTACATCTTAGTACTGCTAGGATGAACTGAAAATAGGGAACTATGAGCCTCACATAACAACTCATTCTTCAACTGTGAATCACAAGGCACACATAACCTCTTCACAAACCTCAAAACACAAACACAAACTTATCCAAGAACTCATGGAAAATTTTATTCATAAGGTCCATGAATACAGCAGGTGCATTGGTTAACCCAAAAGGAATAACTAAAAATTCATAATGGCCATATCTAGTACGGAACGCAGTCTTCGGAACGTCTGCTTCTTTTACTTTCAACTGATGGTACCCCGACCTCAAGTCAATCTTTGAAAAATACTGAGCTCCCTGGAGCTGATACCACTTCATTCGATGGCCCAACATCTGCTGAATTTGTTGCAAATGATTTTACCACCCCTTTCTGCTTGTAGTCTAACTGCTTTCCCCCAGTTGAGTTCTTCGTTGGACACTCGTTTGCATAATGACCCATTTCATTACACTTAAAACATCTTACCGTTGGCTTTTCATTGCCTGCTTGATCATCTTCCTTACAGTTACGAGCAATATGACCAGACTTACCACACCGAAAGAACTTACCAGACTTGGATAAACAGTCTCCAGGATGCATTTTACCACACTTCTCACAGGATGGATATTTGGTTTTCTTACCTCCTTGCTTCTTTGATGAATTCTTCCCCTTTTCCTACCAACTAGATCTCTTATTCTGTTGTTTGTCATAGAACACCTGATCATCGGCAAACTCCATTTCCACCTTCTCCGCACATCGAACAAGTTTTTCATAACTTTTGAACTCATGAGAAGCTAAAGCCCTTCGATACCTTGGCTTTAACCCTGAGTAAAAACGGTTTATTTTACTATCAAGATCACGTATGAAGTTTGGAGCATACCTTGCCAATCGAGTGAACTTTTCTTCATAAGCAGCCACTGAATCATCCTCCTGCCTCAATTCTAGGAACTATTTTTCCATCCTAAGATGAACTACCTTAGGAAAATATTTCTCAAGAAACATACCTTTGAATTCGTCCCAGTGAAGATCCTCAATCTCATCACTATCCCTTATATTTTTCACCATCGACCACCACTGATCAGCTTCACCTTCAAAACGGTAAACAGCAAGACTAACCTTTTGATGTTCTGAACACCCCATGACATCAAAAATCGTCTCCAGTGCTTTAATCCACCCTTCAGCTTGCACAGGGTCAGACGATCCTCTGAATGATGGGGGATGTTGCCTCATGAAATGTTCCACCACTGACATGTTCCTCTGCGGTTGATCTGGCTGATCTCGTGCATGGATACCACCACCATTTATAGCCTGATTCAACTGTGCCATCACTGCAACAAACTGTTCAGTTCCGATTCCGGCCATCTCAGGTTGCTGATTTGGAAGGTTATCTTCCTCCTGATGTCGTCCCAACATAGCTTCTTTGTTTCCTCTGCGGAAAACCATTCTGAACACAGAAATATCTTAGGCGAAGCAACATGGTAATCCGTAAATGCTATATCATTTCAATCATATTATAATTTAACACTTTTCTAACTCCTAAAGTTGTCTAAACCGTCCTTTGATACCAACTATAAGGCCCCAGCCTTAAACCTTACATAATATTGAATTAAATGAATAATTCACATTGAGGATCTTTTCTGGTTTAGAGTTTTAGAGAATTAGAACATAACTATTACATCTTAAAAGATTACAAAGTATACACTTCTACTAAGTCTCCATAAAATAAAAAATCTTAAAAAGAAAGATGTCTAGATTCCATGTTTTAGATAGCATGAAATTCCCTTGATCCCATCCTTGACCTTATTCCACTTTAAGTCCTGTGAAAAACATTTCGAAAAACTTGGGGTGAGCATAAAAAGCTCAGTAAGGGATACAAAAAGAATGAAAACTGTTAGTTTTTCAAACATCAAGTAAACCATGTATACTATATCAAAGTAATACCTTCACCTTCATGAAGTAGTAAAAAAAAAATCTTCACTGCATAGAGTATCATTACTTACCTTTTTGTAACCAAAGGATTACCATAAAACCCATATAAAGAACACATAGAATATATAAAGGTAACTTGGGACATAAACATACTTAAGTGGAATAACCATACGGCTGACTTCCACACATATCACTTAATGGAATAGCCATACGGCCAATTTCCATACATACTTAATGGAATAGACATACGGCCGACTTCCATACCCAATGCATTGGAGGTTATAACGTAACCACCCATCCTGGTATTCACGGCACCACCCGTCATATGGTTTATAACGTAACCACCCGTTAAAATGTCCAAGTACCAATATAAAATCATAAAACATAAAACCAATATAAAGGAATGATAAAATTTCCACATTTCAATCACAATATATCATAAATATATTGACATAATAGAATCCTTTTTCAAAACCATTTTCAATACCAAAATACAGAAAAGAGTATATGGTATTTATTTTATTCTAAAAACATTACGTCTTGTTGAGAAAGCCCAAGGCCAAATAAAACTCGTGGCGGTGGAAAAGGTCATTGTCGCTGCGTACGTTAAAATAAAAATTCCTTTTTGTCATTTTGTAAAATGCTTCATAGAAAAAGATTCCTTTTGTATAAAAGTAAAAGTCAAAGGGGTTTATACACCGTATAAAAGAAAGTTGTGTATAAAACGAAATATGCCTCAATGAAAGGAGATTGAGACGAAGTCCCTTACCTCAGGTCCGACTTGACTCGATCATTTTTTAACGTCCTGAATAATAAACTTGAGTTAATTTATACTTGATTAAGAACCTTTTTAAAGTTCGTTATTCCTTTTATATCACTTATTTCCATGTTATAAACATTATGTAACCATTTAAGTTAATAATGTTTGTTTTGTCAATATTTGGTTCTTAAGTCGAAAGTTGACTTCTTACAATTACATGTTGTTCATGTGGTCAAAAGTTCTTTATATCCAGAATGAAATTCCCGATTTGGATATAATATGTATCATATATATCCATCATATACATGTATTTATAATATTACATAATCATTTAGAGGTAAGAAATGAAATGCATCGTTCATGGAGACGGTAAGCCGTACGTACGCATGAACGCTACTTTCATTTCTTTGTCATATTAGTGGAATTAAAACTAAATGAGAGGTATGTATATTTTAATTCCAGAATTATATTCATCATTTAGATATATCATTAATTATATATATACATTATATACATGTAATTTTAATAGTATATTACATTTGGGGATAAGAAATGAAATGCACCGTTCATGGAGATGGTAAGCCGTACGTACGCATGAACGCTACTTTCATTTATATCTCATACTTTAATGGAAAGAAATAATAATGATATAGAGGTATATTATAATTCCAGTATAGAATCATATATAATAACTTTAAATCCATCCTTTACACGTCCCACATATGGCATTAACGAATCACATCACTTTTAGGGGGTGGTAGTCCGCACTTCCTTAAATGAAGATATCGTGTTTACCCATAATGGAAACCATAAAGGTATGCAAAAAATGAAAAATACAGAAGCTTAAAGAAAAAATAAACATATTATATATCATATATAAAAATAGTGACATCATAATGGCCACCCTTGAAGGTTTTAAATGAGTATTGAACAATCATCGTTTCGGGAGGCAGAATTTCGCCATCCACGGAAACCGTATGTTCTTTAACCATTTGATGTAGTTGTGTGAGAGTGTATCTCAAATAAATATTATAAAAACATCCTAGTATATTGAAGATACTATTGTTGTTACAAAAGAAGTAAATAAAAAGAGTTTAGAGGGTTGGAGAAGCAAAATAAAACAAATGAACAAGAGAAAATGAATTACCATTAAAAGTGTAACTCCCTTTTGATTTGAGCCTAAAGGCTTCCTTTGAAAGGATTCTTCCCAAAGGTAATCCTCTAGGATGAGGAGAGGGATGTGGAGAGAGTAATTGGGCAGGGTTTGGCCGAGCCAAAGGCTTGAGAAGTGTGTGAAATGAGGTAGAGGTGGGGGCCTTTTATAAGAGGAGAGGAGGGGCACTTTTAGAAAGTAAAGAAATATTACTTTATTTGAAAATGTGTTTAGGTTTTAAAAGGTCCCACATTGATATAATTCGTGGATAATGTGATAAGGGTTCTAAATCCACTCATCCAATTAGTTTTGGACATGTGTAGTTTATAGATTTTACATTATCTTTCCATTTTATTTAAATCGTCAAATAATGATGTCATCGCTGCATCATTATTATGTCATAAATAATTTAATTTATTTAATGTATAAAAATTGTAAAAAAATACTATTATGTAGGAAATCTTTTTATCTTTCCAATGAATATTTATAATCAAAAATATGACTTGTATAACCCCACTTAAAAATTGTTTTAGTAAAACATATCATGTTTGTGTCAATTTTACTTTTACATTAAATAAAAATATATTAATGTCATTTTCCAACTAAAGTGGCTCCATGGGGTCCCCAAGTTGGCCCATGGCTTGTCCTGGTCGGCCATGACTCACCCCATAGGTGTAGGACAAGTGTCATGGTGTTTTCACATTCTTATAATACCATTTTTACCTTAAACTACACTAATTACCTCTAATCGCGATTAATGAAAAAAAGTTACTATTCACCAAAAAATTATTTTAATCTCATTGAACCACATTTTACTTCTTAATGACAACCATGTATGTCGGATTTTCAAAATTCAATACACATTAGTGGTAAACTTTCATTTAACTGAAAAATCAGTTTGCTTGATTACCACTTAGTGGTTTCACTATTCATCAAAAATTGAAGTTTTTCAGAAAATTACCAAAAATTCACCCTAAGCTATATTTGATATTCCGAATTCAAAAATGAAGTCCATTTTACAAAATTCAAAACATATAAGTCAAATTAATTAATTTAATAATTAATTCCCGCTGTCATGACAAATAGCGTGTTTTTGTGAAACAATAAGTATCAAAAGATTGACACCAGTTTAAGTCCAATTTCAAAGTGAAATTGATTCCAATGACCACCATTGGATTAACTGGTAAAAATATTTTCTAATTTCACTTTAAAACCAATTCAAAAGATAATCTAATCATATAAATAAATTAGACTAAAAAGAGGTTTTGAATTAAAATACAACATTTTACACTATTCATTAAAAAATGAACTTTATCAGAAAGGTACCAAAAATTTACACAAAGTAAATTTTGATGTCCCGATTCTAAAGAAGAGTTATATTTAGTACAAAATAAAGTATAAGAGTGATCAAAACTATATTTAATGACGGTTCACCATTAAAAGGTGATAAGTGAACCTTTAGTGAAAATTAGAGTATATATGCCCTAAAATTGAACTCTTTCCATATTTTAAGCCTTTATCTTTTATTGGGTAAATGTATAAACATTTAAAAACATATATAATCATATTTTTGTTATTTATATCCATTCCCTCCAGTACAACGACTACTTTTTAACTAACATTTAAAATAATATTATTTTATTACTAGTGTGCTACGTAAGTTTCAAAGAAACTCATCGTTGCGTATCGGGTACGCTATCGAACATAGCAACCCCTTTAAAATAAAATTAATATTTAATTTGTAAATATTAATAAATATGAAAATTATTTATTCTTTATTTACCTGGGATGTTACATCCTTCCCCCCTTTTGGAAATTGCGTCCTCGCAATTTTATTCACTTATCAAAATAAGTGGGGGTATTTATCCCTCATAGAATTTTCAGATTCCCACGTTGCCTCTTCAATCACATGGTTTTTCCACAAAAACTTTACCTGATGAATCACCTTATTCCGTAACACTTGTTCCCTGTGGTCAAGAATCTGGACCGGTTGTTCCTCATAAGATAGGTTCTCTTCCAGCTGAACTACCTCTGGACTCAAAACATGAGATGGATCTGGCATATACTTTCTCAACATCGAAACGTGAAAAACATTGTGTACCTGAGATAAACTCGGAGGTAAAGCCACTCGGTATGCAACTGATCCAACTCTTTCCAGAATTTCGTATGGTCCAACCAACCATGGACTCAACATTCATTTCTTACCAAATCTCATCACACTTTTCCAAGGAGAAACCTTGAGAAAAACATGATCACCTACCTCGAAAGATAGATCCTTCCTCCGGTTATCCGCATAACTCTTCTGCCTGCTCTGAGCTGTTCTCATGTGTTTCTGAATCAGCTGAACTTTTTCTGCCAACTCTTCTACCAATTCTCGTCCCATCAACTTCCTTTCACCAACTTCATCCCAGAAAGCTGGAGTTCGACACTGCTTCCCATATAATGCCTAAAATGGTGCCATCTGTATACTGGAATGAAAACTGTTATTATAAGAAAACTCAAACAAAGAAAGATGTTGGTCCCAACTTCCCTGATAATCCATAGAACAAGCTCGTAGCATATCCTCCAATGTCTGGATTGTTCGTTCTGACTACCCATCTGATTGAGGATGAAAAGTTGTACTAAAATTTAATTCAGTACCCAATGACTTCTGAAGGCCTTTCCAAAATTTAAAAGTAAACCTGGGATCACGATCCGATACAATGGAGAGAGGAACTCCATGTAACCTGACTATCTCTTTAAGATACAGACGGGAAAGTTGATCAAGAGAGAAAGTATCTTGTATAGAAAGAAAATGAGCAGATTTGGTAAAGCGATCAACAATAAACCAGATTGCATTATTACCTCGAGATGTCTTCGGTAATCCAACAACAAAGTACATGGATATGTTTTCCCATTTCCACTCTGGCACTGGTAAAGGCTGAAGCATCCCTGCCGCTCTGCTTTAACCTGTTGACATGTCAAACACTTCACAGTAAAATCAGCAATGTCTCTTTTCATTCCATCCCACCAGTAATACTCCCGCAGATCTATGTACATCTTAGTACTGCCAGGATGAACTGAAAACAGGGAACTATGAGCCTCACATAACAACTCATTCTTCAACTGTGAATCACAAGGCACACATAACCTCTTCACAAACCTCAAAACACAAACACAAACTTATCCAAGAACTCATGGAAAATTTTATTCATAAGGTCCATGAATACAGCAGGTGCATTGGTTAACCCAAAAGGAATAACTAAAAATTCATAATGGCCATATCTAGTACGGAACGCAGTCTTCGGAACGTCTGCTTCTTTTACTTTCAACTGATGGTACCCCGACCTCAAGTCAATCTTTGAAAAATACTGAGCTCCCTGGAGCTGATACCACTTCATTCGATGGCCCAACATCTGCTGAATTTGTTGCAAATGATTTTACCACCCCTTTCTGCTTGTAGTCTAACTGCTTTCCCCCAGTTGAGTTCTTCGTTGGACACTCGTTTGCATAATGACCCATTTCATTACACTTAAAACATCTTACCGTTGGCTTTTCATTGCCTGCTTGATCATCTTCCTTACAGTTACGAGCAATATGACCAGACTTACCACACCGAAAGAACTTACCAGACTTGGATAAACAGTCTCCAGGATGAATTTTACCACACTTCTCACAGGATGGATATTTGGTTTTCTTACCTCCTTGCTTCTTTGATGAATTCTTCCCCTTTTCCTACCAACTAGATCTCTTATTCTGTTGTTTGTCATAGAACACCTGATCATCGGCAAACTCCATTTCCACCTTCTCCGCACATCGAACAAGTTTTTCATAACTTTTGAACTCATGAGAAGCTAAAGCCCTTCGATACCTTGGCTTTAACCCTGAGTAAAAAACGGTTTATTTTACTATCAAGATCACGTATGAAGTTTGGAGCATACCTTGCCAATCGAGTGAACTTTTCTTCATAAGCAGCCACTGAATCATCCTCCTGCCTCAATTCTAGGAACTATTTTTCCATCCTAAGATGAACTACCTTAGGAAAATATTTCTCAAGAAACATACCTTTGAATTCGTCCCAGTGAAGATCCTCAATCTCATCACTATCCCTTATATTTTTCACCATCGACCACCACTGATCAGCTTCACCTTCAAAACGGTAAACAGCAAGACTAACCTTTTGATGTTCTGAACACCCCATGACATCAAAAATCGTCTCCAGTGCTTTAATCCACCCTTCAGCTTGCACAGGGTCAGACGATCCTCTGAATGATGGGGGATGTTGCCTCATGAAATGTTCCACCACTGACATGTTCCTCTGCGGTTGATCTGGCTGATCTCGTGCATGGATACCACCACCATTTATAGCCTGATTCAACTGTGCCATCACTGCAACAAACTGTTCAGTTCCGATTCCGGCCATCTCAGGTTGCTGATTTGGAAGGTTATCTTCCTCCTGATGTCGTCCCAACATAGCTGCTTTGTTTCCTCTGCGGAAAACCATTCTGAACACAGAAATATCTTAGGCGAAGCAACATGGTAATCCGTAAATGCTATATCATTTCAATCATATTATAATTTAACACTTTTCTAACTCCTAAAGTTGTCTAAACCGTCCTTTGATACCAACTATAAGGCCCCAGCCTTAAACCTTACATAATATTGAATTAAATGAATAATTCACATTGAGGATCTTTTCTGGTTTAGAGTTTTAGAGAATTAGAACATAACTATTACATCTTAAAAGATTACAAAGTATACACTTCTACTAAGTCTCCATAAAATAAAAAATCTTAAAAAGAAAGATGTCTAGATTCCATGTTTTAGATAGCATGAAATTCCCTTGATCCCATCCTTGACCTTATTCCACTTTAAGTCCTGTGAAAAACATTTCGAAAAACTTGGGGTGAGCATAAAAAGCTCAGTAAGGGATACAAAAAGAATGAAAACTGTTAGTTTTTCAAACATCAAGTAAACCATGTATACTATATCAAAGTAATACCTTCACCTTCATGAAGTAGTAATAAAAAATCTTCACTGCATAGAGTATCATTACTTACCTTTTTGTAACCAAAGGATTACCATAAAACCCATATAAAGAACACATAGAATATATAAAGGTAACTTGGGACATAAACATACTTAAGTGGAATAACCATACGACTGACTTCCACACATATCACTTAATGGAATAGCCATACGGCCAATTTCCATACATACTTAATGGAATAGACATACGGCCGACTTCCATACCCAATGCATTGGAGGTTATAACGTAACCACCCATCCTGGTATTCACGGCACCACCCGTCATATGGTTTATAACGTAACCACCCGTTAAAATGTCCAAGTACCAATATAAAATCATAAAACATAAAACCAATATAAAGGAATGATAAAATTTCCACATTTCAATCACAATATATCATAAATATATTGACATAATAGAATCCTTTTTCAAAACCATTTTCAATACCAAAATACAGAAAAGAGTATATGGTATTTATTTTATTCTAAAAACATTACGTCTTGTTGAGAAAGCCCAAGGCCAAATAAAACTCATGGCGGTGGAAAAGGTCATTGTCGCTGCGTACGTTAAAATAAAAATTCCTTTTTGTCATTTTGTAAAATGCTTCATAGAAAAAGATTCCTTTTGTATAAAAGTAAAAGTCAAAGGGGTTTATACACCGTATAAAAGAAAGTTGTGTATAAAACGAAATATGCCTCAATGAAAGGAGATTGAGACGAAGTCCCTTACCTCAGGTCCGACTTGACTCGATCATTTTTTAACGTCCTGAATAATAAACTTGAGTTAATTTATACTTGATTAAGAACCTTTTTAAAGTTCGTTATTCCTTTTATATCACTTATTTCCATGTTATAAACATTATGTAACCATTTAAGTTAATAATGTTTGTTTTGTCAATATTTGGTTCTTAAGTCGAAAGTTGACTTCTTACAATTACATGTTGTTCATGTGGTCAAAAGTTCTTTATATCCAGAATGAAATTCCCAATTTGGATATAATATGTATCATATATATCCATCATATACATGTATTTATAATATTACATAATCATTTAGAGGTAATAAATGAAATGCACCGTTCATGGAGACGGTAAGCCGTACGTACGCATGAACGCTACTTTCATTTCTTTGTCATATTAGTGGAATTAAAACTAAATGAGAGGTATGTATATTTTAATTCCAGAATTATATTCATCATTTAGATATATCATTAATTATATATATACATTATATACATGTAATTTTAATAGTATATTACATTTGGGGATAAGAAATGAAATGCACCGTTCATGGAGACGGTAAGCCGTACGTACGCATGAACGCTACTTTCATTTATATCTCATACTTTAATGGAAAGAAATAATAATGATATAGAGGTATATTATAATTCCAGTATAGAATCATATATAATAACTTTAAATCCATCCTTTACACGTCCCACATATGGCATTAACGAATCACATCACTTTTAGGGGGTGGTAGTCCGCACTTCCTTAAATGAAGATATCGTGTTTACCCATAATGGAAACCATAAAGGTATGCAAAAAATGAAAAATACAGAAGCTTAAAGAAAAAATAAACATATTATATATCATATATAAAAATAGTGACATCATAATGGCCACCCTTGAAGGTGTTAAATGAGTATTGAACAATCATCGTTTCGGGAGGCAGAATTTCGCCATCCACGGAAACCGTATGTTATTTAACCATTTGATGTAGTTGTGTGAGAGTGTAGCTCAAATAAATATTATAAAAACATCCTAGTATATTGAAGATACTAGTGTTGTTACAAAAGAAGTAAATAAAAAGAGTTTAGAGGGTTGGAGAAGCAAAATAAAACAAATGAACAAGAGAAAATGAATTACCATTAAAAGTGTAACTCCCTTTTGATTTGAGCCTAAAGGCTTCCTTTGAAAGGATTCTTCCCAAAGGGAATCCTCTAGGATGAGGAGAGGGATGTGGAGAGAGTAATTGGGCAGGGTTTGGCCGAGCCAAAGGCTTGAGAAGTGTGTGAAATGAGGTAGAGGTGGGGGCCTTTTATAAGAGGAGAGGAGGGGCACTTTTAGAAAGTAAAGAAATATTACTTTATTTGAAAATGTGTTTAGGTTTTAAAAGGTCCCACATTGATATAATTCGTGGATAATGTGATAAGGGTTCTAAATCCACTCATCCAATTAGTTTTGGACATGTGTAGTTTATAGATTTTACATTATCTTTCCATTTTATTTAAATCATCAAATAATGATGTCATCGCTGCATCATTATTATGTCATAAATAATTTAATTTATTTAATGTATAAAAATTATAAAAAAATACTATGATGTAGGAAATATTTTTAGCTTTCCAATGAATATTTATAATCAAAAATATGACTTGTATAACCCCACTTAAAAATTGTTTTAGTAAAACATATCATGTTTGTGTCAATTTTACTTTTACATTAAATAAAAATATATTAATGTCATTTTCCAACTAAAGTGGCTCCATGGGGTCCCCAAGTTGGCCCATGGCTTGTCCTGGTCGGCCATGAATCACCCCATAGGTGTAGGACAAGTGTCATGGTGTTTTCACATTCTTATAATACCATTTTTACCTTAAACTACACTAATTACCTCTAATCGCGATTAATGAAAAAAAGTTACTATTCACCAAAAAATTATTTTAATCTCATTGAACCACATTTTACTTCTTAATGACAACCATGTATGTCGGATTTTCAAAATTCAATACACATTAGTGGTAAACTTTCATTTAACTGAAAAATCAGTTTGCTTGATTACCACTTAGTGGTTTCACTATTCATCAAAAATTGAAGTTTTTCAGAAAATTACCAAAAATTCACCCTAAGCTATATTTGATATTCCGAATTCAAAAATGAAGTCCATTTTACAAAATTCAAAACATATAAGTCAAATTAATTAATTTAATAATTAATTCCCGCTGTCATGACAAATAGCGTGTTTTTGTGAAACAATAAGTATCAAAAGATTGACACCAGTTTAAGTCCAATTTCAAAGTGAAATTGATTCAAATGACCACCATTGGATTAACTGGTAAAAATATTTTCTAATTTCACTTTAAAACCAATTCAAAAGATAATCTATTCATATAAATAAATTAGACTAAAAAGAGGTTTTGAATTAAAATACAACATTTTACACTATTCATTAAAAAATGAACTTTATCAGAAAGGTACCAAAAATTTACACAAAGTAAATTTTGATGTCCCGATTCTAAAGAAGAGTTATATTTGGTACAAAATAAAGTATAAGAGTGATCAAAACTATATTTAATGACGGTTCACCATTAAAAGGTGATAAGTGAACCTTTAGTGAAAATTAGAGTATATATGCCCTAAAATTGAACTCTTTCCATATTTTAAGCCTTTATCTTTTATTGGGTAAATGTATAAACATTTAAAAACATATATAATCATATTTTTGTTATTTATATCCATTCCCTCCAGTACAACGACTACTTTTTAACTAACATTTAAAATAATATTATTTTATTACTAGTGTGCTACGTAAGTTTCAAAGAAACTCATCGTTGCGTATCGGGTACGCTATCGAACATAGCAACCCCTTTAAAATAAAATTAATATTTAATTTGTAAATATTAATAAATATGAAAATTATTTATTCTTTATTTACCTGGGATGTTACATCCTTCCCCCCTTTTGGAAATTGCGTCCTCGCAATTTTATTCACTTATCAAAATAAGTGGGGGTATTTATCCCTCATAGAATTTTCAGATTCCCACGTTGCCTCTTCAATCACATGGTTTTTCCACAAAAACTTTACCTGATGAATCACCTTATTCCGTAACACTTGTTCCCTGTGGTCAAGAATCTGGACCGGTTGTTCCTCATAAGATAGGTTCTCTTCCAGCTGAACTACCTCTGGACTCAAAACATGAGATGGATCTGGCATATACTTTCTCAACATCGAAACGTGAAAAACATTGTGTACCTGAGATAAACTCGGAGGTAAAGCCACTCGGTATGCAACTGATCCAACTCTTTCCAGAATTTCGTATGGTCCAACCAACCATGGACTCAACATTCATTTCTTACCAAATCTCATCACACTTTTCCAAGGAGAAACCTTGAGAAAAACATGATCACCTACCTCGAAAGATAGATCCTTCCTCCGGTTATCCGCATAACTCTTCTGCCTGCTCTGAGCTGTTCTCATGTGTTTCTGAATCAGCTGAACTTTTTCTGCCAACTCTTCTACCAATTCTCGTCCCATCAACTTCCTTTCACCAACTTCATCCCAGAAAGCTGGAGTTCGACACTGCTTCCCATATAATTCCTAAAATGGTGCCATCTGTATACTGGAATGAAAACTGTTATTATAAGAAAACTCAAACAAAGAAAGATGTTGGTCCCAACTTCCCTGATAATCCATAGAACAAGCTCGTAGCATATCCTCCAATGTCTGGATTGTTCGTTCTGACTACCCATCTGATTGAGGATGAAAATTTGTACTAAAATTTAATTCAGTACCCAATGACTTCTGAAGGCCTTTCCAAAATTTAAAAGTAAACCTGGGATCACGATCCGATACAATGGAGAGAGGAACTCCATGTAACCTGACTATCTCTTTAAGATACAGACGGGAAAGTTGATCAAGAGAGAAAGTATCTTGTATAGAAAGAAAATGAGCAGATTTGGTAAAGCGATCAACAATAAACCAGATTGCATTATTACCTCGAGATGTCTTCGGTAATCCAACAACAAAGTACATGGATATGTTTTCCCATTTCCACTCTGGCACTGGTAAAGGCTGAAGCATCCCTGCCGCTCTGCTTTAACCTGTTGACATGTCAAACACTTCACAGTAAAATCAGCAATGTCTCTTTTCATTCCATCCCACCAGTAATACTCCCGCAGATCTATGTACATCTTAGTACTGCCAGGATGAACTGAAAACAGGGAACTATGAGCCTCACATAACAACTCATTCTTCAACTGTGAATCACAAGGCACACATAACCTCTTCACAAACCTCAAAACACAAACACAAACTTATCCAAGAACTCATGGAAAATTTTATTCATAAGGTCCATGAATACAGCAGGTGCATTGGTTAACCCAAAAGGAATAACTAAAAATTCATAATGGCCATATCTAGTACGGAACGCAGTCTTCGGAACGTCTGCTTCTTTTACTTTCAACTGATGGTACCCCGACCTCAAGTCAATCTTTGAAAAATACTGAGCTCCCTGGAGCTGATACCACTTCATTCGATGGCCCAACATCTGCTGAATTTGTTGCAAATGATTTTACCACCCCTTTCTGCTTGTAGTCTAACTGCTTTCCCCCAGTTGAGTTCTTCGTTGGACACTCGTTTGCATAATGACCCATTTCATTACACTTAAAACATCTTACCGTTGGCTTTTCATTGCCTGCTTGATCATCTTCCTTACAGTTACGAGCAATATGACCAGACTTACCACACCGAAAGAACTTACCAGACTTGGATAAACAGTCTCCAGGATGCATTTTACCACACTTCTCACAGGATGGATATTTGGTTTTCTTACCTCCTTGCTTCTTTGATGAATTCTTCCCCTTTTCCTACCAACTAGATCTCTTATTCTGTTGTTTGTCATAGAACACCTGATCATCGGCAAACTCCATTTCCACCTTCTCCGCACATCGAACAAGTTTTTCATAACTTTTGAACTCATGAGAAGCTAAAGCCCTTCGATACCTTGGCTTTAACCCTGAGTAAAAAACGGTTTATTTTACTATCAAGATCACGTATGAAGTTTGGAGCATACCTTGCCAATCGAGTGAACTTTTCTTCATAAGCAGCCACTGAATCATCCTCCTGCCTCAATTCTAGGAACTATTTTTCCATCCTAAGATGAACTACCTTAGGAAAATATTTCTCAAGAAACATACCTTTGAATTTGTCCCAGTGAAGATCCTCAATCTCATCACTATCCCTTATATTTTTCACCATCGACCACCACTGATCAGCTTCACCTTCAAAACGGTAAACAGCAAGACTAACCTTTTGATGTTCTGAACACCCCATGACATCAAAAATCGTCTCCAGTGCTTTAATCCACCCTTCAGCTTGCACAGGGTCAGACGATCCTCTGAATGATGGGGGATGTTGCCTCATGAAATGTTCCACCACTGACATGTTCCTCTGCGGTTGATCTGGCTGATCTCGTGCATGGATACCACCACCATTTATAGCCTGATTCAACTGTGCCATCACTGCAACAAACTGTTCAGTTCCGATTCCGGCCATCTCAGGTTGCTGATTTGGAAGGTTATCTTCCTCCTGATGTCGTCCCAACATAGCTGCTTTGTTTCCTCTGCGGAAAACCATTCTGAACACAGAAATATCTTAGGCGAAGCAACATGGTAATCCGTAAATGCTATATCATTTCAATCATATTATAATTTAACACTTTTCTAACTCCTAAAGTTGTCTAAACCTACCTTTGATACCAACTATAAGGCCCCAGCCTTAAACCTTACATAATATTGAATTAAATGAATAATTCACATTGAGGATCTTTTCTGGTTTAGAGTTTTAGAGAATTAGAACATAACTATTACATCTTAAAAGATTACAAAGTATACACTTCTACTAAGTCTCCATAAAATAAAAAATCTTAAAAAGAAAGATGTCTAGATTCCATGTTTTAGATAGCATGAAATTCCCTTGATCCCATCCTTGACCTTATTCCACTTTAAGTCCTGTGAAAAACATTTTGAAAAACTTGGGGTGAGCATAAAAAGCTCAGTAAGGGATACAAAAAGAATGAAAACTGTTAGTTTTTCAAACATCAAGTAAACCATGTATACTATATCAAAGTAATACCTTCACCTTCATGAAGTAGTAAAAAAAAATCTTCACTGCATAGAGTATCATTACTTACCTTTTTGTAACCAAAGGATTACCATAAAACCCATATAAAGAACACATAGAATATATAAAGGTAACTTGGGACATAAACATACTTAAGTGGAATAACCATACGGCTGACTTCCACACATATCACTTAATGGAATAGCCATACGGCCAATTTCCATACATACTTAATGGAATAGACATACGGCCGACTTCCATACCCAATGCATTGGAGGTTATAACGTAACCACCCATCCTGGTATTCACGGCCCCACCCGTCATATGGTTTATAACGTAACCACCCGTTAAAATGTCCAAGTACCAATATAAAATCATAAAACATAAAACCAATATAAAGGAATGATAAAATTTCCACATTTCAATCACAATATATCATAAATATATTGACATAATAGAATCCTTTTTCAAAACCATTTTCAATACCAAAATACAGAAAAGAGTATATGGTATTTATTTTATTCTAAAAACATTACGTCTTGTTGAGAAAGCCCAAGGCCAAATAAAACTCGTGGCGGTGGAAAAGGTCATTGTCGCTGCGTACGTTAAAATAAAAATTCCTTTTTGTCATTTTGTAAAATGCTTCATAGAAAAAGATTCCTTTTGTATAAAAGTAAAAGTCAAAGGGGTTTATACACCGTATAAAAGAAAGTTGTGTATAAAACGAAATATGCCTCAATGAAAGGAGATTGAGACGAAGTCCCTTACCTCAGGTCCGACTTGACTCGATCATTTTTTAACGTCCTGAATAATAAACTTGAGTTAATTTATACTTGATTAAGAACATTTTTAAAGTTCGTTATTCCTTTTATATCACTTATTTCCATGTTATAAACATTATGTAACCATTTAAGTTAATAATGTTTGTTTTGTCAATATTTGGTTCTTAAGTCGAAAGTTGACTTCTTACAATTACATGTTGTTCATGTGGTCAAAAGTTCTTTATATCCAGAATGAAATTCCCGATTTGGATATAATATGTATCATATATATCCATCATATACATGTATTTATAATATTACATAATCATTTAGAGGTAAGAAATGAAATGCACCGTTCATGGAGACGGTAAGCCGTACGTACGCATGAACGCTACTTTCATTTCTTTGTCATATTAGTGGAATTAAAACTAAATGAGAGGTATGTATATTTTAATTCCAGAATTATATTCATCATTTAGATATATCATTAATTATATATATACATTATATACATGTAATTTTAATAGTATATTACATTTGGGGATAAGAAATGAAATGCACCGTTCATGGAGACGGTAAGCCGTACGTACGCATGAACGCTACTTTCATTTATATCTCATACTTTAATGGAAAGAAATAATAATGATATAGAGGTATATTATAATTCCAGTATAGAATCATATATAATAACTTTAAATCCATCCTTTACACGTCCCACATATGGCATTAACGAATCACATCACTTTTAGGGGGTGGTAGTCCGCACTTCCTTAAATGAAGATATCGTGTTTACCCATAATGGAAACCATAAAGGTATGCAAAAAATGAAAAATACAGAAGCTTAAAGAAAAAATAAACATATTATATATCATATATAAAAATAGTGACATCATAATGGCCACCCTTGAAGGTGTTAAATGAGTATTGAACAATCATCGTTTCGGGAGGCAGAATTTCGCCATCCACGGAAACCGTATGTTCTTTAACCATTTGATGTAGTTGTGTGAGAGTGTAGCTCAAATAAATATTATAAAAACATCCTAGTATATTGAAGATACTAGTGTTGTTACAAAAGAAGTAAATAAAAAGAGTTTAGAGGGTTGGAGAAGCAAAATAAAACAAATGAACAAGAGAAAATGAATTACCATTAAAAGTGTAACTCCCTTTTGATTTGAGCCTAAAGGCTTCCTTTGAAAGGATTCTTCCCAAAGGGAATCCTCTAGGATGAGGAGAGGGATGTGGAGAGAGTAATTGGGCAGGGTTTGGCCGAGCCAAAGGCTTGAGAAGTGTGTGAAATGAGGTAGAGGTGGGGGCCTTTTATAAGAGGAGAGGAGGGGCACTTTTAGAAAGTAAAGAAATATTACTTTATTTGAAAATGTGTTTAGGTTTTAAAAGGTCCCAAATTGATATAATTCGTGGATAATGTGATAAGGGTTCTAAATCCACTCATACAATTAGTTTTGGACATGTGTAGTTTATAGATTTTACATTATCTTTCCATTTTATTTAAATCGTCAAATAATGATGTCATCGCTGCATCATTATTATGTCATAAATAATTTAATTTATTTAATGTATAAAAATTATAAAAAAATACTATGATGTAGGAAATCTTTTTAGCTTTCCAATGAATATTTATAATAAAAAATATGACTTTTATAACCCCACTTAAAAATTGTTTTAGTAAAACATATCATGTTTGTGTCAATTTTACTTTTACATTAAATAAAAATATATTAATTTCATTTTCCAACTAAAGTGGCTCCATGGGGTCCCCAAGTTGGCCCATGGCTTGTCTTGGTCGGCCATGACTCACCCCATAGGTGTAGGACAAGTGTCATGGTGTTTTCACATTCTTATAATACCATTTTTACCTTAAACTACACTAATTACCTCTAATCGCGATTAATGAAAAAAAGTTACTATTCACCAAAAAATTATTTTAATCTCATTGAACCACATTTTACTTCTTAATGACAACCATGTATGTCGGATTTTCAAAATTCAATACACATTAGTGGTAAACTTTCATTTAACTGAAAAATCAGTTTGCTTGATTACCACTTAGTGGTTTCACTATTCATCAAAAATTGAAGTTTTTCAGAAAATTACCAAAAATTCACCCTAAGCTATATTTGATATTCCGAATTCAAAAATGAAGTCCATTTTACAAAATTCAAAACATATAAGTCAAATTAATTAATTTAATAATTAATTCCCGCTGTCATGACAAATAGCGTGTTTTTGTGAAACAATAAGTATCAAAAGATTGACACCAGTTTAAGTCCAATTTCAAAGTGAAATTGATTCCAATGACCACCATTGGATTAAATGGTAAAAATATTTTCTAATTCCACTTTAAAACCAATTCAAAAGATAATCTAATCATATAAATAAATTAGACTAAAAAGAGGTTTTGAATTAAAATACAACATTTTACACTATTCATTAAAAAATGAACTTTATCAGAAAGGTACCAAAAATTTACACAAAGTAAATTTTGATGTCCCGATTCTAAAGAAGAATTATATTTGGTCCAAAATAAAGTATAAGAGTGATCGAAACTATATTTAATGACGGTTCACCATTAAAAGGTGATAAGTGAACCTTTAGTGAAAATTAGAGTATATATGCCCTAAAATTGAACTCTTTCCGTATTTTAAGCCTTTATCTTTTATTGGGTAAATGTATAAACATTTAAAAACATATATAATCATATTTTATTTATTTCTATCCATTCCTGCCAGTACAACGGCTACTTGTTAACTAACATTTAAAATAATATTATTTTATTACTAGTGTGCTACGTAAGTTTCAAAGAAACTCATCGTTGCGTATCGGGTACGCTATCGAACATAGAAACACCTTTAAAATAAAATTAATATTTAATTTGTAAATATTAATAAATATGAAAATTCTTTATTCTTTATTTACCTGGGATGTTACATTATATATGTCATTGTGGTAATTCAAGCTAGGTGAAATTGTTCCCTGAGTTTTGTCATTCGATGCTCGAGTGCTTGTCGTTAGATCACAGGGATTGGGAATGCCCTTAGGGTTTGTGATGGATTGGGTTGGGTGATGAGTTCTCAGAGAAACCTGGGTCAGTTCATTATAGTTAGGTATCAGATCCATGTTTGTCCTCCAAAATATTTTTCTTGGGACTTCTGTTAGACTGGAGATAGGACTGTCAAGACTTGAGAGGTATGTTGCGATGAGTGCCTGGCCAGATCTTGTCATAACAAGACTCAAGTTACCATGGGATATTAGGATATGTGTATCTAGTGTTGGATTTTATTTTTTAAGTCATGGTTTTTGATTATGGGTTTTCTAGTTTGAATTGAGATTTGTTCGGTGTCTAATTGTTCTTATGTTTCGATGTGCAACAGTATGCCTCCGAGACGTCTTCCACATGTTCCTCAGGAAGGTGCAACTGATACTTCAAAAGGAAATCCAAATATGGATTAGAATATCATCGAGATGATTGTAAGGGATGTATGTGTTTTTGATCAGGATGTTTCTTGATTTCAAAACACACTGGATGAGGTACAACTAGAAGATGGAGGGGAAAGAGATCGATTGTGGGAGTTCTTGAAAGAGAATACACCATCTATTAAAAGGATAAATAAACCTCAAGAGACAGAGGATTGTATGTACTATATTGATAAAATATTTCACTTCCTAGAGACACATGAAAATATCAGGGTGAAGTGCGCAACATTAAAATTCGAGGGTTTCGGCCAGCATTGGTGGGTCTCTATGGTCCAGAAAAATAGACATGTGGGCTTGGATTGGAAGGGTTTCAAAACCCTTTCCTTTCAGCAGTTTTTCTAGAGTCTCTGATAATGGAAAAATCTCTGGAGTTACTATCATTGTAGTAGGGAGAGCATACAGTGTAGGCATATAGAAACCAGTTTTCTAATCTTGTCCGTTTTTCTCCGAACATGGTAAAGAATGACCAACTAAAGGAACAGAAGTACCTTTAGGGTTTGCGACCAAAAATTAGGTCGTAGGTGTTCATGTTGAATATTTCTACCTATGCAGAGATAGTAGATAGAGCAATGATGGTAGAGATGAACATGGTAGGAAAGGTTAGCTTTATCGCCTCTTCTTTTCCAACTGGTGATACCTTTAGTGGCATACATGGAAAGAAGAGGAAGTGGTAGGACTGTTGCAATAGTGGTGGAGGTGGGTTTGAGTAGTGAGCATTCTATGCACCATTCGTTGCAGCTGAAAGTGTGCCTCTGACTTTCTACGAGTGTGGAAAGGGGGGTCAGAACAGACATTATTTCCCTAGGCCCATGAAGATGTGCAATAGTTGTGGATGTGTTGATCATCTACAACATTTTTGTCAGGCTACGAATACACCTCGTTATGGTCCGGGTTCGTCGGATCCAAGGGCTACTGTGGTGTAGTCACAAGCTTTAAAGACTATAGGGATCCAACCATAGGCATCAGGGGTGAAGCATTTACACGCATTATATGAGTGTCTACTGGAAGTTGATGCAAGTATGAAAATAGTTAGAGGTACGCTCTTTATTGCAGCTTCAGTAGCTATTGCTTTTTTTTGATACTGGTTCCTCCCGCTCATTTATATCTACATGATTTTTTGATACTCTTAAACATCCAATGGATCTTATTCCCTTTACAATGGAGTTAGAAACACCTATAGGAAAGAGGAAAGAGTAGGGGTTCTAATGTCTTTCTTATTTTTTCACAATAGCTAATGTAGAGTTGGTCTAGGATTTTATTGTTCTTGATATGGATCTGTTTGATTCCATCATCAGTATGGATTGGATTATTTATCATCAAGATGTGGTTGATTTTTATCATCAGAAAGTTTCATTTATTGCTGCCAATGGGAGCTTTCTTATGTTTCTAGGGGAGTGTGATCCGAGATTAGATCGTGTAGGGCCTTCCCACATAGAGCTCAAGAGTTTTTTTGTCTTCCATTATGTTTGATCTCGATGATGTTTCTTCTGTTGAATATATTCCTGTTGTTGTCTTTTACTCTCTTGACATTTTCCCATATGACTTCTCCAGTATTCCTCCAGAGAGATAGTTAGAGTTTAAAATTGACTTGGTTCTAGGTATGCATCCAATATCGGTGCCTTCACATCATATGGCACCAACAGAGTTGAAAGAGATCAAGATTAAGTTGGACAACCTATTAGATAAAGGTTTTGTTTTCCGCAGTTTTTTCCTTGGGAATCCCCTATAATCTTTTCCAAGAAAGCATATGGTTCACTTTAGCTATGTGTAGACTATCAGAAGTTAAACTAGGTAATGGTTAAGAACAAATATCCTTTACCTAGTGTGGTTGATTTTTTTGATTAGTTTATGGGATAAAAGTGGTTTTTAAAGATCATTCATCGACCAGGTTATCATCAACTTAGAGTCCAGGAGTCTGATATACCAAATATGGACTTCAAGAGTAGGTATGATAATTATAAATATCTTGTGATGCATTTTGGTCTGAATAATGCTCTAAAAAGTTTTATGTCCTTGATGAATCAGATATTCCACTAATATCTTGACACTTTTTTGGTAGTATTTGTGGATGATATTCTACTTTATTCAAAGTCTGAGCGTGAGCCTGGGCACCATCTAAGTTTGGTTTTGGAGGTTATGAGAAATCACTATCTATATGGAATGGTTTCAAAATGAGGCTTCTGGGTTCGAGAAGTAGAATTCTTGGGGCACATAATTTCTGATCATGGATTATCAGTTGATCTAGTGAAGGTAAAAGTTGTTTTATCAGGGAAGGAACCACATAATGTCATTGAAATTAGAATCTTCCTTGCTCTTGGTAGATACTACTAATGGTTCATTAAGGATTTTTCAAATATGGCATCACCTTAGACTAATATTACTATGTAGGTAATGAAATTATCATGGGATGTGAAGTTTTAGTGTTTTTTTGATGAATTGAAATTACTTCTAACATCCGCACCTATTCTGATCTTAACAAATCTTGGTAAGGGTTATGTGGTGTTTTGTGATGCATCCGCTGCTGCTTTGGGATGTGTGCTTATGTAGGATGATCACATGGTAGCTTATGGATCTTTTTAGCTCCAACCGCATGAGAATAACTACCCCACTCCTGATTTAGATATTTTTGCGGTGATTCACACGCTTAAATATTGGTGGCACTATATCTTTGGGGAGAAGTTCACAGTTTTCTCTGATCATAAGAGTCTGAGTTATATCTTTTCCCAGAAGTACTTGAATATCAGATAGAGACGATGGTTAGAATACCTTAAAATGTTTGACTTTGATATCACATACACTATGAGGAATGGGAATGTAGTTGAAGATGAATTAAGCAAGAAGCTACCATCACATGATGTTCTTGAATCGAAGGAAGAGTGGAATTTTATGGGGCTTTTCTCTCAGTTGCGCTTGGATACTCAAGAGGATATTTTAGAGATGGTTCTGAATAGTGTCCAGTTATCATCGTATCTCTTAGATTCTGTCTTGGAAATTCAGTTTTTTGGATGATGAGTTTCAGAAGATTCAAGAAAACCTTTATAGTGGGGAGACCATTTCCCGTTGCTCTCTTTCTTCAGATGGCATATTTCACTTCAGAAATCGAGTTGTCTTCCCAGCATCTGTGCGAAGTTCATTTTTTTTATTGTTATATCTCTTCATGGTACATTCATCCATGCTCTACAAAGATGTATTATGATATGAGAATATGGTTCTGGTGGTTTTATATGAAGTGTAACATTACAGATTAGGTGTCCCGCTGTTACACCTGCTAACGGATAAAGGCAGAGCACTTGAGGCCCTCTGGTTTGCTTCAACCTCTTCCTATACCGGTTTGGAAGTGAGATGAGGTATCCATGGATTTTGTTGTTGGGTTACTATAGATGCCTCGAGGGAAAAATTGTATCTGGATGGTTTTTGATCGGTTGATAAAGTCTTATCATTTCATTCTGATCAAAGACACCACTAAAGTTGAAGATTTGGGTAAGCTGTATGTGCATGAGATCATGAGGTTACATGGGGGTCCTTCTACCGTTGTTTTAGTTAGGGATCCTAGGTTTACCTAAAGGTTTTGGAGGAGTATTTAAGAGTTAATGGAGACATTCCTTAGTTAGATGACTTGTTCAGGCATGTGGGTGATCCCTAGTGTGGGGACGATGTGTTTTTAGGGAAAATGTTGGTACCAGGAGGACTAAGACCTGAAAACCATGTTAAGGTAGGGTGTCTGTGTTGTCACTAAGACCTGATTATCAAGTTGAGCACAACTCACCATCCATAGATAGAAGGCCAGATGGAGTATGTAATTCAGATCCAAGAGGATTTTCTTCATTCCTCCATCTTGGATTTTTATGAATAATGGGATAACCATCAGGGACTGGTTGAGTTTGTTTACAACAACAGTTGTCAATCATAAATCAGAATGGTCCCCTTAGAATAGTTTTTTGGTCACCCATGCAGATCACCTATTTGTTGGGAAGAGGAGGGAGAATTATCTTTGGTTGGACTAAGTCTGGTTCAAGAGACGTCAAAAAAGATTCAGGAATTGGGACGCCGTCTGGTTAGAGACTAGATTTGAAAGAAATCATATGCATATCAACGACGTCATCCTTTGGGGTTTTCTGTAGGTGACTAGGTTTTCTTGAAAGTTTCTCCTCGGTTGGGTTACTGTCAACTTGGAGAATAGGGGATGTTTTCTCCAATATCTGTTGGGACATTTGAGATCACTGAACGGATTGGAGAATTTTCTTATTAGTTATCATTTCCAGCTCAGTTGATGGGAATTCATGATGTTTTCCACATATCACAGCTTAGGAAGTATCACATGGATCCTACTCACATTCTGAGTTAGGAAGAAATTGATTTAGATCCAGAAACATCTTTTGTAAAGAAACCATTTGATATCATTAAATCTCAAAAGAATGTATTCCATGGGAAGTCGATTCCATTGATCAGAGTTTTATCGAAATAAGGATCAGATTCTCATGAGACATGGGAACGCGAGTTGTTGATGAGGGAGTGGTGGCCTCATATTTTTTTAGGGAGAACATATTCCGCATGAATTAACTGGGATGAAAAGTCCTTATGGTGGGAATATTGTAACATCCCATTACCTTGATTGGGTATAATTCCCCTTTTCTTAAGTTCCTTTATTGTTTTAAAATACTTTTATGTGATTTTCCTAGGTCTACTGCAGACTGAAGAACAGGTACACGCTGTGTAACTGAAGTACAAGCTATTTACTTAGTGCAAGTTTAATGTCATGGTTTGGGAGATCATACCATGAATGGGGATATCACACCGTCAGCTGGTACACACAGTGTACCTTAGGTATACATCATGTAAGAGTTAAATAGAGGATTTTTAACCTGAGGTGATGTGTTTTTCGCGGTACTTATCTAGCGTGGCCTACGCGTCATGACCAAGGGGTACACGTCATGACTCAGCTTGTACCCAGGATAAAGTCATGCGTTTAGGAGTTTTTATTAGTTATTTTCTCCCTAGAATTCATGGATCTCGAACCAAAACTACTCCAAGGAATTTTTTAGAGGTCTCCCACCTTCTAGATCGATCTGATCAGCTTTGGATCTTCATTGCATTTGCAGTGCATCTCACAAGGTAAGTGTTCCTTCCTATTATTCCTTGTGGTTGATCACAGTAGTGACCTATCCTTGCATTATCAAATCCACTAATCTAGGTTGGATGTTTCTTTTTTTCATCATCTAGATCCATTTTGAGATCTTGTATTGAAGGTCATTCCTTAGCTAGTTGTGGTGCAATATAAATTTTTTATTGAGGTACGTGTGATTTATTTTATCCTACAATCCATTTTCTTCAATTTTGAATCAATCCTTTGCGGTGTGGGTGTGATTATTGGGACTTCATTGATGACGTTGTTGGGTTTTGTTGCTTTTGGATTCTATTGTGAGCATGTGCAACCTGAGCTTTGAGGTAGGCGGTTCCATCTCTAGCCTATGATAATGATCCTAATTTCTATTTCATTATAAATTGATTTATGAAATTGGAATGATTGTTTGTGTGCATTTAAAAGGGGTATTAAACGAAAAATGGGTTTTCCCTGGGTTTTGATAAATTTATTTTGAAATTGTTTTGAATGGTTTTCAAGGAATTGAAATGGGTTTGAAAAAAAGGATCACATAGGTTTTCTTGGGTACTTAGGTGGAAGGTTTAACTTGAGGCCATCGTCCTTTGATTTGTGATTATCAAGGAGGTTTGTCTTGGGAATTTCCTCTGTTTCCTAGACCTATTGTTTTAGGGGACCGATATTGACATTTAGGGGGGGGGGTTTACTCATGGGGTATTCCTTGGATTCCTAGGCCCATTTTCCTAGGATCAGTTTTGTACACTTGATTATTTTGGTACGAGTAGTCTGCTGCCTAGACCTGTAGTATTCCTTGGTGCTGTGATACCTACTATTCAATTTTGTATTTCTTTCTTTCCAGAGTTAGCTTGGATATAGATTTTTATGCCTGTGGAAAATGATATGGAAAATGTGCTTTGAAAATGATATACCTTCTTTTATTTAGAACTATGCAAAAGGGAATATTTACCGTGTTTTATATAAAATTGATTTTGCTACTTATCATTCTATGTTTTAAATTTAAAATAAGTATACTTGAATTGTTACATAGAGACATTCTATGGAACACTTGGGTGGGATCCTACTGAGCCTGTTAGCTCACACCTCATTCACTACTTATGTGGTGTGTAGAACTTTGTTTGTCATCTAGTGCAAGGAATGTAAAGGCTTCATAGTGAGGCAGTGAGGTTCATTTCATCTGGTATGGGTATCAAGTGGTGAGATTGAAGTTTTTCCATTCCATCGTTGGAGTACCTATTTGGTTTTGAGTACCCTTTAGTCAGACTAGTCTTTTGGAGTTTTTAGCTACTATTTCAGTTGTTCTATTTCCAATATTATCCTTATAGTTATGGAATATATATTTGGTTAGTCTTCCTCTATTTCTTATTACTATTTATATATGCCATGTGGTCATTTAGGTTGGGTGAAATCATTTCCTCAGTTTTGTCGTTCCATGCCCGAGTGCTTGTATCTATCCTTTGAGGATCAGGAATGCCCTTTGAGTATGTGACAGATCGGGTTGGGTGCCAGGTTTCAGGGAAACCTAGGTCGATTTATTACATCATTTCTTTTAAAAAATATTTTTTTGTACTTTATATTTTATTTTTTAACATCGTTGTTTTATTGATAAATAATCTTATTTTCTTCAACATTATTCTTATTATTTTCATCAAATTCCTTATATAGATTATAAATTTTAAAAATATCAATTTTTTGTCTTTCAATATCTTCATATAACTCATAAAAAAACGGGTTTTCAAAATCATATTGATTATAATAATAATAAGAATCACTAACCTTATTTAATTAATCTATAAGAAATAAGTTTGTTGATTCTTTTTCTATTCCAGATTCATTTTAATAATATGAATACTTAGTGAAAATCCAACTAGCTACTAAATCACTATTATATTTCTTATTTATACTCTTATTATTTATTTCATTCTTTTACCTTGGGTATTAAAGATTTATATGGACTTTTCTTCTATTTTCATAAAAAATCACATCTTAAGCATCATTAGATACAATATTTCATTTTATGTGTCCTTTCTTATCATATCTAGAAAAATCCTTTATAATTATCCTAGAGTATCCTTTCTTTCTTTTTTACATTCCTTTTTCAACATGATAAAATTAATATCTTTCACTTCATTTTAATTCATAATAATAAGATTAAGAATTAACATTAATATTTTATTAAAAATCAACACCTTTTATATTTTTAGTTTCTTCATGGGAAATATTTATATATTGTAGTTCATATTTCCATAATGAAACATTAAGTTAACCAAGTGTGTATTTTTTTGAAGTTATACCTTTAATCAATGAAAACCTTTTTAACATGTAATATCCTAGTAAATATATAAGTACTATTTAATAAATAATGTTATTATCAAAGGTTTCTCCTAAATCACTCATACCATTTATTATACAAGTGAATTTTTGAGAAATTTTATTTATAAATTATTTTTCACCCATTTTAAAATTATGATATTTTACTCTTAAAAAGATGAATTTGTTTCTCTTTATATTAACTATTCCATAGTGAGTGACTTGAAAAATTATATAAATATCATGAATAGTTTTTCAAGAAGATACATAATTAAAAACATTTCTATTAATAATAAAATATTTTATATTCAGGAATTTATAGTTTAAAAAATACTTTATATCTTTTTTACCAGTCAAAAAGTCAGGTGTAATATCAGTTATGGCATATTATTTTACCATTATAGTCCAATAATCAATGCATAAATATTTGAGGAAATATTCCTTTATAGATTTTGAATATTCATATTCGGTACCATCGAATAATGGAGGTCTCAAAGGAATGAAACAATCATTATAACTCAAACATTATATGTCAAATGATCTTTTCCTTTGATGGTTAAATCTAGTAAAAGCTTAGAAATAAAATACATACATACACACATATATATATATATATAATATAGCTAATTATTTTTGTAAGGGCCTTATTGATACCAATTATTTTCCCAGATGGTGAGATATGCAAATGCTCAAGAAGGGGGGGGGGGTGAATTGACTAATTTACAAAATTTTAAATGATTTATAAGAGTTAAAATAATTACATAGTAGAAAATTTACAATACAAGGATAATGATTTTATAGCAGTTTAGATCCAATTTTTACAACATATACTCTTCAAATATTTCTATAATAGAGATAAATTTAACTCACTAAAATGTTAACTTTTAAAGGGGAGTCACAACCCAATTGAAACATGAATTTTTTAGTGGTGATACAACCAAAAAAGAACATTAATTTTAAAGAAGAGTTAAAAGAACCTGGTCTTTTCAACCTAGATTCACAACCCAATCATTCCTACCCTTTTCACACTAGAGGTAGAACTCAAGTATACCTTCAATAAAGGTACAATCAAATAGGTCCTTATTTTGAATGAAAAACAATAAACCTATTTTTAACACACATTAAAATAAGATATAAAAGTTATAACACCATAAAACCAATGGTAAATAGTGAAAAATTGAATGTTGAGGAAAAATTGATCAGATTGGTAGTGAGGTTATGAACGTTGAAGTTCACTACAATAATTCCAATAGTATCTTGATAATAAAATTATCTTATTTCTTTGTATCACACACCTCATTTATTTGGCATTATTCAATCTAGGTATCATTTTTTCAAACTAATCTCGTCATGTAAATCTATATTTATAGAGAATTTTTATCATAAAACCACTTAAAAAATATTAACCTTTTCAGTTCTATTTCTAATGTTGTAGTCACAAATGATAAGATAATGAACTACATCAGAGTTGTTTAAATCTTCACAGTGGTTGTTTACTGATTTCTTAAAAATAATTTCACATGACAATATTTATAATTAATGTGAATATAGTACTAATTTAATATCATTGATTCATGTTCTTATATATTTGTAAAGAATAAAAATTTTATATGATAAATATAATGTAATTACAAAAAATATTCGAATAAAAAAATTCAAATACAAAAATTCAATGAAAACTAAAAAATTACTATGTATGGGTTGTGTAAGGATCTAGTTTTGTGTGTGACTCCATGTTAATTTAAGTATTATTTTTATATATTAATAATATTATATATAAGGTATTATATTTTCCATATGGATGAATATATATAAGGATAATTTTCTTTTATAAGCATCACTCTCCATAAGAATAAATTTTACAAGGATCGATTTTTCAAAGATCATATTCTAGTTCCTAAGGATCATATATCAACTTTGTAAGAAGAATATATAATATAGATAAGTACATCTCAATATATGAAAGTATTAGTATAAAATTTGTAAGGATGAAGTCCTTTTACAGTTTGAAAAATTTGGGAAAACATATTTCCATAAGTATGAATTGATAAACCATGAATATCATTTCCTAACAGAAAGATATTTTTCAAAAGGATCAATATCTAACATAATGATGATATACTTTATTTAAAATAATTTTTTTAAAAAATGTAAGGATAATTTATAACTTCATGAAGATAAATTTTCAACATCATATTTATTTCTTTCTTTGTGAAAAAAATTCACTTCATAAGGATCATATCAAAGTTTTTGTAAAGATTATTTCCTATGTTAAAAATAACTTTGTAAGGATAAAATATTTTTCATCGTAAGGATTTTTTTGAAAAAAAATTCCAATTTTTTTTTAGAAATACAGAAAAATGATTTGATATAGAATATATCCAAAATAATATAATAATAAATCAATGAAAAAAAATAAATAATAAATAACTAGAAAATAAATAAATAAAGAATAATAGTATAAGTAAAATAAAAAAAATTTCTTCTACAAGAGTTTAAAGATATAAAAAAAGAAATTACTTATTCTAATTCATGTTATATTGAAGAAATAAAATTAGGATTTTTAGTTATAATTTTTTTTGCAAGGATCCACACCACAATTTTTTTATTCACGGTGAGGTTCTTGTTTGAATGGTATCTTTTAGGGGAGTTTTTGTGTTTTTTAGGTTTCATTATTGTATATGGGTTTGGTTTAAATTCTAAAGGAATATAATAATTTGATAGATACCTAATGTAGTGTCCTATACATTCTTTAATCTTTTTTTTTGAATCTTTTAGCTGTTGAAATTGTCGAGAGGTGGTTTAAGTGTGATTTGAAGGAGAAGAGTATGGTTTTGGATAAACTTTTAGTAGTTAGGATGGATTGATCTATTAATAATAGGTGTTGTTACATGATATATTCCCTGGAGAAGATGAGTTTATGTATTAAAGTGTATTATGATGTGATAACTTGGGTTTGACTGTTAAGTTATGTTTTTTTGGCATGGAGAATAGGTGTGAGATTTTGGTGTTGCTCTATATAGCTAGGGGAAAGCAGTTGCAGTGTGATGTGTTTAATTATTTCATGAAGAGTTTTAGGTTAATATTACATAGGGTTCATTGCATTATGACCCATTAGATTTAATTTTGTAAGTCATTACTATAAATTTCGTGGTATTACTATTTATAGGATTGTTTTCCCATGGAGAAGAATACTACATCATGGAATGTGTTTGGGGATGATCAAAATTATGGTAGAAAGTTGAGGTTTACATTGTAATTATCATATTTCTAAGGATTTTGGTGTAAATCTATCTGTTTCACTATGAATATTGTAGGTTTTATTAAATTTGAATGGTTGAATCCATGATATTTGGGGATATTCACACTATGGTTTTTTAATTGGGACACTATTGTTGTGTAACCCCACCCAAGAAATTCTAATCTCATGTTTTATGTTTTAAATATAATTTTAGTACGCTTTGAAAATTTTATTATGTTTCTCTAACTTCCTACATACCCTTGGCTCATTATAGAGTGCCTTGAGACCCCTTTGGCTATTCTTTGGTTTCCCTTGATCCCCTTCATATAACTGTTGAGATCTTAGGAAATGGAGCGTGTGTTTATCTATTTTATTCTAACCACTCTCATTTATCCTCCTCATGAATGTTATGGAAGAGAGTTTCTCTTATTTTGGGTGTGTTTGGATGATATTTTGATGAATATTATCTCTCATTAGGTTTTATAGTAGATTCCTTAGAGTTTTGTGTAATTTTATTCTCAATTATTCTCTATTAAAGTATTGTGATATTTAAAGCATCTATTGAGTAATACAATTCAATAATTATCCTTTTATATCTTTTTGTGAATGTGAAATTATCATTATTACGAGTGGATAGTTAGGATTAAAATATTAAAGATAATAAACTAGTTAAAGGAAAATGATGGAAGAATGTGATTCATATACTCTATATAATTTTCATGTTATTCATAGCATGATAATTTATGATGATTTGGTAGTTTATTGGTGAGAATCCTTGTTACCTATTTTTTTTAATTCCTCTCATAAATCTTAATTGGTTAATTACATAAATATGGTAATGAATTCAAGGAATAAAAATATTTAAATATCATTGATACATTTATACCTTTAGTTTTAATTGAATATATAAACAAGAACAATAGGGAATTATTTGATGTTATTCCCTACAAAAATTTTGATTATTTTTTACTATATTGTTTTATTCATTTATTATGGTTAGAGTGGTAATGGTTGTGGGGTTTTTTGGTTATAATTTTTGTGATTTAGTGGAATGGATAAAGTGGTCGAGTATGGGATGACATATAATTTTTATTTCATTTCATTTGTTGGTTGATGTGATAAAAGAGATGATGTTATAGCTATAATGGTTTGTTATGGTGGCTGTTCGCATGGGATATTATAGAGGATGATTATTTGGTATGGATAGGATGATGTGTTTTTGTCATAGTAGTATGATAATATGGTTTTATTCCAAATTGAAATAAATATTGAGGAATTAATTGAAAGAATAATGGGTAAATGGGTTAAGGATATGCTAGAATAAATAAACTATGTAATGGGTAAATGATGTGTAGTAAAGTGGGATGGTAACATTGAAATTGAAGTGTTTATATGAACTGGTAGTGGTTAGAAAGGAAAATGACATAATTAATGTAATATTGAGGGTAAAAATAAATCTATAATTTGGTAATGATATGATTAAATGGAAAGTTTTAATCTTTGTGAATATATTATGGGTTTTTTCATGGGTTTTTATGTCATTGTTAGTTGTGATAATAGTAGTTAATGTTGGTAGGTCAGTTCAAAGTGGAAGTTGTAGTTTAGATGATGTGCTAGTGAGTAGGATATTTATTCTTGGATAGTGTGTTGTTATTATATTGATTTTATTTTCATGTTTTTTTCTTATCCACCACCACCCAATTTAAGTAACCTTACTGGTTCCCATAGGATTTTTGATTTCTAGTTGTTTTCCCCAACATCCAGATTATAGAGGGAATGAATAGATGTCTAACCCCCCCTCACAACACCCTATTCTAAATGTTGTATATGTTTTGGCGTCCCAAGTCTATGATTTATGAGCTATGATGACTAGAGGCTGTTATTCTTATATAATGTTATGGTGATGTTGATTCATGGTAGAGGATTTTCATGTAAGAAAAGAGGGACCAAAATTTATATCCTTCATGTTTATGGTACCCTACCATGATGAGTATGTGCTTTAAGATTTTGTTATGGTGGTATGACATGTGGCAGTGTTTGTGGTATGATGTGGCTATGATATGTGATATGTGGTTGTGGATATATGTTTGTGATTATGATGTAGCTATGTGGTTATATGGATATGAATGGGATGGGAGAACTAGGATGTATTCCGTTGGGGCGTGAGGAAGAATTGATCAATGGGGAAGTGTTTTCTAGGTACCTTCTGGATATATATATATATATCATTTTATATTATGTTATTATACATGGATGCATTATTGGGTGATTGAACCCTGGTAAGGATTGGTGATAGTTGACCTTGCATTGGTCATGAGTTGGTTTAGTTATTCATTCATCGAGGCATTATTATACTTATTTCACATTTTCATGAGAGGTTTTGGGTAGGATCTTATTACATATACCTATATAATAAAACACACACACAAAAATATCCTGTTTATAGTTTTCTAGGTGGGATTTGATGATTGGGGTGGTCCATACTAGCTTGTGGTGATCATTAGTGTTCATGGGTTGCTTCCATAAGTGTTATATTTGGTATTTTTTACTTTAGAGACCATTATTTTTATATGAACTAACATTAATTGGGGAATTATGAGTTGTTTTATATTTTAATATAGAGTTTTTAGTGTGTTTTTCATTATATTCTAAGGAATTATGAGAGTAATTCCTCACATATGTATGTTTCTATACCCCAGTGATAGTTTCTAACCCATGGCTTATTTGAGGTGGGATTCCGGGGTAACATTCATTTTCACTACTGACCTAGGATATGTTACAGTAGAGTCGGATCATGACAGAGGGTCCCTCCTGATGCATTTTTTAATTTTAGAGAGTGAGGGTTTTTGGATACCCAAATATAGGTTTAGGAAAATAGGTGGAAAAGTTCAAAGTGCTCACCTCTCTTAAAAAAATTGGTTTTTCTATCAGGTATCTATTAAAGGGACACTTGGTACCTAGTGGAACCACCAAGAAACCAACCTCACTGCCTTACTCTCTAGTGACCATATACCTCCCACCAAGTACCCGATGTCACTTAAAATTTTAAACTACAGGTGACACTTCCTTATGGGATTACATGAACCCAAAAACCTTCTAAAAAATGTAAAATAAGTTTTAAAAACACGTAACATTTCTTCCTCTAATGTATAAATTCATAAAAAATCTCAATATATAAAAGGACCCATATCCCAAGTCTATAAATTAAATTGAGCTAGTTTATTCCCAGATTTAATTCAAAATTTCAAATATTTAACAACACCTGAATCCATGTAACCGAGATATGAGTCACTAAAACCTATGCACTATATCACTTTTCATTATTGAAATTCCAAAACAAAATCTCATGAAGAATATCACTACCTCACTTAACCCTCTATTCACAAATAATAATCTCATGCATGTCACCCTAATTTCACTGAACGTCACCAAAACTAATAAAAATCACAAAATAACCAATGTCCCATTATCCATGAAACATAGTATCATCTAGAACACCAACACATATCTCCTATCACTCATAAAAATATCGATATATAACTCTTAAAATCACTACATAGCAATAAAAATTTGAAGTCCAAATATTTGAATGTCAGAAAAATATACCTGCCATCCTCAGAATATCTACAACTAGGTTATCACATATTATGTGGAACCCCCATCATAATAATTATCTAGTATTTACCTATGAATTTCCTACCACAAAATTTCAATATACTAATATATTCACTTGAGAAATAATTTTATATATAAAAAATTCTCATCTCAAAATTACATGTGTAATTTATTTCCATAAACAAAATATTTTAAAAAAAAAACTCATTTTATAATCTAATTTGAGAAAAATCATACCAAATTTACATAAACAAAAGAAACTATTTATAAATAGATATTAACTTGTAAAAAATATTTTGTTTTTTATTTTAAACAAAAATTTAATAAACATTTTTATTTACTTTGAGAACACTAATAAGATTCACATAACTACTCATTGATGTAAATAAACATTTATCATAAACATGGAATGGAAACAATAATAAGAATTCTCAGTATTAAAATAATAAAAATAGGAAAAATCACATCCTCTTGAATTTTAATCATAAAACAATTCTCACAATGTAATATAAAATAGAGGAAAAATAATCAGTAATAACACTTTATGTAGGATAAGAAAAAGATCATAATTTATAATATATCACAAAGCTGGATGTTGATCATCAAAATATATTAACGCATAATAAAAATAAAAAAATTGGAACAAAGTATACATTTGAATGAAAATAATTAACTTTATCAACTGTAATATGTATTTTGGAAAATAATGACTACCTTATTAGTTCCTTATAATTAATTTAAAGTCCTTCACAGATATTTTTATTGTTAAAATAAATAATATCTACATGTATTAATGCAACAATAGAACAAATGATTCATGAATAGATAAGAAATTAGATCCTAATGAATCCCTATACCTCATCCTATATTTCCAAATTCCATCATAATATACTCAAATCAATAACACTCACACCTGTGGTGTATATACAAAACACCCATACATCCTAGGTAACTTTTTTTTCCAACACAACCATATTTTTAAGACATACACATTGTTAACCCACTAATTCCCAACATCCTATATCTTATCTAGAGTGACTTTAGAAACTCAAAAAACAACTCTAATACCACTTTTAATAACCCCGAACCAAATATCCAAATAGTGATCGATCTAGGACATCACTTACCAAAGAGTGTTCCCTAATCCCCTAGGGAGGGAGACTAGCACCACATGTATTAGTTTTACCATTAGGGAATGATTTATACCTATGTGTGTAAAATAACTCTTTTCTAGATCCTATATAAAATATATAATTATTTTCTTTTATATTAGTGATTCCTAGAAACAAAAAATATGACTGATTACCCATTTATATTAACCAACACACCATTTAAATTGGGAGGAAATAGATATAATTATACAAAAACTCTCTATATTAACATAGCTAATACTGAACAAAATGAAACCTAATATAAAAATAGGATATGGTCCCTAATGATTCCTAATAGATTCTAAAATAAAAAAATTTAAAAATAAGGAGGTATGATAATTTATCCATTAACCAACATGACAACTACTCCAAAAATTAAAGTGGAGACTAAACCCACTCCTAGGACTTCCAAGATCATAAAATCCCTGAACATCAAATAACTTCTAGAATTCCTAATCAAGAATAAAATACACTGAGTGGAATTGTTAGTCCTCTAGAGTGTACATGTAGGGATTCAACATAAATACATAGTAGGGAACCACCAATGGTTTACAAACTCACACATTGAATAAGAATATGTATACATGAACATGAATATACATTTAAATAGGTATATAATAAACCAGTTTAGCATAAATTCATCAAAGTATAGCCGAAAGCAGCATGTAATAACTCAGAGAAGAATACTAATAATAAATATTGACTCCATATACCAGGAGGGACCACGTCTTTAAAACCGTGCTTCAATCCCTGGGTTAAAATCTTTGATGCATGAATAAAATGATTCAGGGTGAAAAACCCATCCTAGGGGAGTTAAAATGGTTTATACTAAGTTATGGAACTTCAAGCCATCCCAGAATGATTGTGTTTCCAACACCCATGTTGTACTTAATAATGAATGAAGAATGACCGAGTTCCAAAATACCCCATTATCATTACTAAGGAGGGAATAATGACCAATTGATGAAAAACCATGATTTTCTACACTGAACTAGGAAGTATATTGGAGTATTCAAGTACCTCATTTTCATCAATAATGAGGGAGTTTTAACATATGAGTAGAAAACTAAAGGAAATGTTATAATAAATTAATTTTCAATTTATGTTTATAGGTAACATGCCAACATGTTATAAAATCTAACATTATTATAATAGAATCAATGTACTAAACATGTAATATTAAATAATTTAGCATACTTGATGGAAAACAAACATGGTATATGGTGTGTTTGACCAAATAACCTTAAGTGAGAAATACAACATGATATTTCCCATGTTTTGAGAAACTATTATGAGAGATAACATTTTCAAGTTCTAATAAGATTTTCAATGTAAATTAACCCCATAATTAATATAATAACTGGGTAGTTAAGAATTTTTTTATACTTAAGTGAATCATGAATTAAGGTGTCAAATGGATTGAATCTCTCATTTCAGTTGTTTTATTAATTTTTAGAATTAATTGACCTTTCATTAATTTATTTATATATTCTATGTGTAAAGATTTTGAATGATTAATATTAATATTTTTTTTATTAATTTAATTATTTTGGAATTAATATGAACTAATCGTACAAAGATTTATAATTTAAAAAAAATTGGGATTTTTTTGAATTTCCTTAAGATTAATGTATATAAGATGAGTAAAATAAGAGGAATATAGAAGTTATAGTTTCCAGAAGTTTTAGATTCTTTATGAAAATTGAAACTTCCCTTTCAATATCTTCCCATGAAAGATATTTATATGGTATGAACTAGAATTTGATACAGTCCCATGGGGGGGGGGGGTTATAATATGTATGATTGTATATAGAATTGGAAATGAAAATGTATTTTGATCTGTGAGTTTTTCAGATAATATGTAAAATTTTCATGTTAAAAATATGATGCATAACTTTTTTTACATTTGAAAAAGTGGAAAATAAATAAAGTGAATGGATGTATAAGATAATTTTACCAACTAAAAATGATACATAATATATTTTTAAGAGGAATGAGATGCGTAAAATTTTATCCTTAGTGAAAATAAAAGATTCATTACCCTCTAGATGTGATATGTAGTATTTTTTAGTCTCAATGTGTTATAGTAAAATAAATTTTCTAAGGAATATGATACATATGATTTTCTAAAGGAACCAATAACGATGAGTAAGTTATTTATATTTGTCAATTAGATGCATACAAAATATATTTTTGGAGGAAGCCAATGATACATAATATTATGAAAATTTCCAAATTTAGGAATATAAAATATATAAGATAATTTTCTATTGCATAATATTTTTAAGTTTTCTAATATTAAAAGATAAAAATCTATGTCATGGGATGATTAATAAAACTCTGAGAAAAATAAAATATTGGAAATAAAAAAATTGATTGGGATTGAATTAAAATGGATTCATTCCTATTTTCTTTCCAAATTAGGTAAAATAACATTGAGGTATCAATAAAAAACCTATTCAGTTTCTAAGAAAGATAAATACATGGATATATTTTCAAACTAAGGTGTTATCAAGAATGTTCCTAAATGAAGAATCTATAGCCTTGTTTCGGACAAATAAAATCTATCATAGGAAAAATATCATATTTACTAATAATAAAATTCTAGGAGGAAAGAGATAACCCCCAAAATTCATATATATATTTTACCATTTACCCTTTTGAATGGATTCAAGACTTTGGCCCTATCATGGGCATGATTTAGTTAGTTTTATGTAAGTTTTACATTTTAACAGTAATATAGTGTTTTTTTCATCATATGTTGTGATGTGATCTTCTCTACTTATCTGATCTATTTGGGTTTCTTAATCCTTACAATGAACTTATGATATCTTCCTTTAAGACCATGAATAATTAACCCTTTATAGATGGTATGAGGGGAATCTTGGTGGGAAACTTAATTTTTTTCATTTATATTTATAAATCTATTTCTTTGATTTTGGTGTGGTAATGAAGGTTACGAATAGAGGAAAAAATCATCACTTTATTTTCCATCAACACAGCTGCACTCTTCCACTAGTTTAACTTTAATGTCCCTCACTGATCAAATAACTTACCATACGAGTGGAGGTGAGTGGTTTGAGAGGATGAATGTTATGAAGTTACTACCAGGTGTGGGATTAGGTTCGCATTCATGGTTGAGGAGTTTCTTTCACACTCAACAATGATAAGAAATGAGTTGCTAATCTACTTGAGGTTCCTTGACTAGGTTAGTACTCTCATACATGGGAAAAAATGGGGGATATGCAGATAAATTTTATTGATTCATCTCCCAAACATAAAAATATCCCCTTGATTAACTCAGGGGTTCTATAACTTTCACTCTCACTTTTGGAGTATAATGTGGTGTCATCACTCTTTTATCTTTTTCTTGTCTCTCTATTTGGATGGTGATTCCCATTCCTGAATTTTTTAGATAGATTCATCAATGAATATTAGGTTTTAAAGGAGAGAGATATTACGGGTTTACTAAACTCACACCATTTTCTAGTTTTATTTTCATTTAATTAAGATATCAAAATTTTCTGGTCTAAATCAATTTTTTTTATAGTATTATATTCTCATTATTCATATGATTCTATAACTTTCATATGATACATGAACCCTCTCCCACACCACTCATGGTACGGTTCTTGGGATTACCCCTCCCCTTCAAAAACACTATAATTCTTCCAAAGTTAGGAAACATAGTTGGAAGATTCTTGAGTTTTGGTAGTTAGTTAAAGATGTTGTGTAACGCCCCGACCCCAGTTACCCAGAGTCGGTGCATTACTTCGTAACATTGGCATGATCACAAGAAAGATCAAATCTCGAAAGACCGATTGGTTTAGTAGCCTTGGAAACACTAGATATATTCATAAGTTTTACATTACATCATAAAATGAAAAACTACTACAACAACATAATGTTTCCACAGTCCACACTATAAACCCCTCATAAAATCCCTGCAGGTCATTCATAACTTACTTCTTCACATCCTGGGAAAAATAAAACATAGAAAAGGGGTGAGCTCAAATGCCCAGTAAGGATAACAATATAGCGGAAACTTTCATAAATAAGAATAAACATTTAAGGCAATGCATTACTAAAACAAAATCCTTTTAAACTTTAACTTCAACATAGTATGGCAAAAGTAAAATGAAATAATGCCATTTACTTATTCACATGGATATTCTACTAATCGAATAATCACATGCAAAAATCAATAACCACTTTCATAATGTTGGAATGCATAATGCCAGACTATCATAACCACATAGCCAAGGCCTCGTGCCAAGACTACAAATAAGATTTTGTCAAGGCCTTGTGCCAAGACACTAGTTTGTCTCATGAGACCTACCGATGCATCGAGGAGCTATAGCGGGCTCCACCCGTCACATATTAAGTCCAATGCATTCCCATATGAAAAGGTTTAAACATAACATAAACATTCGTATTAAACTAGCATACGAAATGTCAATACTTTCACCATAAACCATGAATGGTATATAAAAAAATAGCACATCCACAGTCAAACATATCACAAAACCTTCAATACAATATAAAAGTTTTGTATCATATTATATCATCCTCAAATAAGCATAAAATCCATTAAAGGATGTTGACATAGATGAAATCAAAACTCTTTTTAAAGAAATATCTCTTTCTATTTTGAAATCATTTAAGAGACATATATTTATAAAATAAAACATTTTCTTTGAAAGTATTCTTATAAGCTTTTAAGGGAAGCTTTGACGATTTTATAACGGCGGAAAATAACTGCACCCGCCGTATAAGTTAAAAAAAACATTCTTATCTTAATTCTGTCGAAAAGGTTAAAAAGCACCTTGTTTGGAAAACGATGGAAAGATTCCTCTTATAAAAAGTCAAAAAAAGGTATAAATGACTTTAACCCATATTCTTGAAAAAAAATTTTGAAATACATTTTGAAGAAACATGGATGTGGATGATAACGAGATCCCAGTAGATTATTACGTATAAACAACCTCGGATAATGAAGAGATTGTGAAATAACCCTTACCTTGTACTTTTCCTTGGTTGGGGTCGGTTAACCTCCTGTATAATGGTGAAATAATTGTTATTAAATTATACAAGAATCATATACATTAATATGATATCATATATGATCTTTTAACATTGCTTTATTAATAATATCTTAGTATTATCGTCGTTTCAGGTGATAATCGATTCGTTTTTCTTAAATGTTTGGTTACGTAAGACATGTTTGTAATGGATAGATTAAATCTTATTCATAATCAGAATGATATTAACATTATTTTTAACCCTAAAAGGAGAATAAGACTTGAATGGATACGATGGAGGATGGATCTCACCGCGTTCGTGGAGACGGTAGTCCGTACGTACGCACGAACGCTACTTCCATTTAATTTTTATTTTAAAAGAATTGAATCCAAATGATACATAGGTATATTACTATTCCAGTATAATATAATATTTTATATATGTTACTTAATTTCATTAACACCATCCTTTATACGTTCCATGTGTGGTATGAACGAGTCATATCATTTTAAGGGGGCGGTAGTCCGCACTTCCTCAAATGAAATTATCGTATGTATATACAACATGAAACGAATAATGGTATGAAATAAAATGGAATTACAGAATCTTTTATATAAAATATATATCATTAATATCATATTTAATTACAGTTACATCATAATGGCCACCATGAGAGGCGGTAAGATGTATTTGAACAATCATCGTTTCGTGAGGCGTTAGTTTGCCATCCACAGAAACATTATGTTCATCATCCATTAGATGGAGTTGTGTGTATGTGTAGTTTGAATCCTTCTTATAACAACATCCTAGTATATTGAGGATACTGGTGTTGTTACAAAAGAAAGTAAATAAAAAGAGTTTGGGGGTTGGAGAAGCAAAATAAATGAAAATAATTTAAGAGAAATCGTTACCTTTAATTTAGGTAACTCACTTTGGTTGGAACCAAAGGACTTCTTGAAATGATTTCTGCCTAAGGGGAAGCTTCAAGGAGGAGGAGAGGGATGTGGGGAGCTTAGGTGGGCAGAGTTTGGACGAGCCAAGTGGCTTGAGAGGTGTGAGGAATGAGTAGAAGTGGTCTCCTTTTATAAGGGAGAAGAGGGGCTCTTTAGGAAAGAGTGAAAGTATTACTTTATAATATAATTATATTCGGTTTATAATGGTCCAAAAATCATTGAAGTCGAAGATAAGATGACTCATATTCTAAATAACATCAACCAATAAGAATTGGACAGGTTTTAGATAATATTTTAATCATTATAATCTTATTTATTTAAATGATTTATTAATGAGGTAAACATTGCATCATTATTGTGTCATTAATAATTTAAATTATTTGATGTCTAAAAATTATAAATAAAATATCATTATGTAGGAAATAATTTTAGCTTTCTAATGAATATTTATAATCTCAAATACAACATGTATAACCATATGTAAAAATTGTTCTTCTAAAAGATGTAAGCTTATGCCATTTTTATTTTTATTTTAACTTTATTAATATAATGTGTCCCTACCACATACAAGTGGCTCCAAGGGGTCCCCAAATTGACCCAAGGATGCTCATGGTCGGGTATGTGTCCACCAATAAGGTTAGGACACGTTTTAGGTTAATTTTGTATTATTATAATATTATTTTTAACCCTTATTTACCGGATTTACCCTTAACCATGGTAAATAAAATATTTACCACAGTAATTATTCAAAATGTCTAAAAATAAAAGTTACCTATTTACACAATTTGGACATCCTGATTCCAAATATGGAATCCATTTTTCTAAATTCAAAACACAGAAGTGGCAGAAATTAATTTAAAATTAATTCCCGTTGTCAAAACAAAAAACGTGTTTTTAAGTGGTAATAACTATCAAAAGATTGACACTTGTTTATGTTCGGTTTAATTGTAAAGTTATGTCCAACGACCAACATTATATTAAATGGTAAAAATATATTCTAAATATAATTTAAAACCACTCAAATTCACAATTTATCACTATTAATTATTTTGATTAAAAAAGTTGTTTTTAATTAAAATTTAGTAATTTTCACTATTCATCAAAATATAAAAGTTATCCGAAAAGTACCAAAATTTCACCCTAGGCTAATTTCAATAATCCGAAAAAATGAAGTCCATTTTGAAATATAAAATATATATGATTTCAAAAAGTAGGTATTACTATTCATAACGGCTAGTTTGATTAGTTATGGTGTGTTAGAACTCGGTGTTGCGTACAACACACGCTATCACATTATTCAAAGAGAAGCGTACCGTAGAAGCTTGGGGTGTTACATTCTCCCCTCCTTCAAATAATTTCGTCCTCGCAATTTCTAGGGTATTACTGCATAAAAAGACTCGGGTGGCTCTTTATCATAAGTTCCTCGGGTTCCCATGTTGCCTCTTCCATCTTATGGTTTCTCCACAAAACTTTTACCAGACGCGTCGTCCGGTTTCTCAGCACTTGTTCTCTCGTATCAAGAATCTTGACGGGCTCTTCGCAATAAGACAGATCGGGTTCCAGTTCTAATTCCTCATAGGTGAGTACATGCGTTGGATCAGGCATGTATTTCCTCAATAGAGATACGTGGAACACATCGTGAACTTTGGAGAGACTTGGCGGCATTGCCAATCGGTAAGCTACAACCCCAATTCGTTCTAGAATTTCGAAAGGTCCGATGTACCTGGGACTCAATTTACCTTTCTTACCAAAACGTATGACTCCCTTCCACGGAGATACCTTCAGGAAAACATGATCACCGACTTGAAATTCCAAATCCTTCCTTCGATTATCGGCATAGCTCTTCTGCCTACTTTGAGCTGCTTTGATGTGATTTTGGATTACTTTCACCTTTTCCACCATTTCCTCCACCAGTTCTGGGCCTACAAGTTTCCTTTCACCAACGTCATCCCAACAGGTTGGTGTACGACATCTCTTTCCGTATAACGCTTCATATGGTGCCATCTGAATACTCGAATGGAAGCTATTGTTATAGGAAAATTCTACCAGAGGTAAATATTGATCCCACATACCCTGAAAGTCAAGTGAGCAAGATCTCAACATGTCTTATAAGGTTTGAATAGTCCATTCTGATTTTCCATCTGTCTGAGGGTGGTAAGCAGTGCTCAAATGAAGTTCAGTATCCAGGGATTTCTGAAGACTTTTCCAAAATCTTGAAGTAAAATGGGGATCACGATCAGAAACAATCGATAGGGGTACTCCATGAAGTCTCACAACTTCATTAATGTATAGTCTTGCTAGACGTTCCAGGGGTAGATCTTCTCTTATAGAAAGAAAATGTGCTGACTTGGTAAGACGATCAACAATAACCCATATTGCATCGTTCCTTCTAGGAGTCTTTGGTAGCCCCATGACAAAGTCCATCGTAATATTGTCCCATTTCCACTCCGGTATAGGAAGAGGTTGCATGACTCCTCCAGGCTGTTGCCTTCCAGCTTTCACTTGTTGACAAACCATACATCTTGACACAAAATCAGCAATCTCCCTCTTCATATTGTCCCACCAAAAATGTTCTTTCAAATCTCTATACATTTTGGTGCTCCCAGGGTGTATAGAGAAATTGGAACTATGAGCATCATCCAACAATTCCCTTTTTAGATCAGGTATATTGGGAACACAAAGTCTCTTCCCAAATTTCAAAATTCCATCTTCATACACAAAGTCTCTCAATCTCCCATCATTCACAGCTTTAATCTTCTTTTGGAATTCTTCATCATCGGTATGAGAACTCTTAATCCTTTCTAGTAAAGATGGTTTGGCAACCATTTGAAAAAGCATTGATGTTTCACCTTCCCTGGTTATTCCCATGTCCATCTTCACTAGATCCATAAAAATTGGATCCCTTTCAATTCTCATATTGTTCAAAACTCCATGGTCTTTTCTACTCAAAGCATCTGCCACCTTGTTTGCCTTCCCTAGGTGGTAGTGTATCGTACAATCATAATCCTTGAGTAATTCAAGCCATCTCCTTTGCATCATGTTGAGTTCTTTTTGTGAGAAAATATACTTCAAACTCTTGTGATCAGTATAAATCTCACATTTTTCACCATAGAGGTAGTGCCTCCATATCTTCAAAGCAAAGATCACTGCTGCTAACTCGAGATCATGAGTAGGATAGTTTTGTTCATGAATTTTCAACTGTCGTGATGCATAGGCAATAACTCTATCATTCTGCATAAGGACACAGCCAAGTCCTTTCTTCGATGCATCACTATAAATAACGAACCCATCATTCCCCGATGGTAGAGTCAATATAGGAGCATTGACTAATCTTCTCTTCAGTTCTTCGAAACATTCTTCACACTCTTTTGTCCAAACAAATTTAACCTCTTTACGTGTGAGCTTCGTTAATGGGTTAGCCAATCGGGCAAAATTCTGGACGAAACTTCGATAATAACCTGCCAAACCAATAAAACTGCGTACCTCAGTTATACTCGTAGGTGCTGGCCATTCTTGGATTGCTTTGGTCTTAGAAGGATCAATAGAGATTCCATATTTGGAGACAATATGGCCAAGAAAAGAAATATCATGAAGCCAGAATTCACACTTGCTAAACTTCCCATATAATTCATGCCTCCTCAGAGTCTTCAAGATAATGCGCAAGTGATTTTCATGATCTTCGTAGGTTTTAGAGTATACCAAGATATCATCAATAAATACCACCACAAATTCATCGAGATACTCCTTGAAAACTCTATTCATCAGATCCATGAATACAGAGGGTGCATTAGTCAATCCAAACGGCATTACAGTAAACTCGTAATGCCCGTACCTGGTTCGAAATGCTGTCTTCGGAATGTATTCCTTCTTCACACACAACTGATGGTATCCAGATCGAAGGTCAATCTTTGAAAAGTATTGAGCTCCATGCAGTTGGTCAAATAAATCATCAATACGAGGTAGGGGATACTTGTTCTTTATCGTTATGGAATTGATCTCCCTGTAGTCGATACATAACCTCATAGATCCATCTTTCTTTTTAACAAAAAGAACAGGGGCTCCCCATGGAGAAACACTAGGGCGAATAAATCCCTTATTACTCAATTCCTCTAGTTGTTTCTTTAGTTCGACTAACTCTACAGTGGCCATTCTATAAGGGGTCTTCGATATAGGCCTTGATCTAGGAATCAAATCAATGGAAAACTCAACTTCTCGTTCTGGAGGATGTCCAGGTAAATCTTCTGGAAATACATCTACAAATTCTTTCACAACAGGTACATCCTCTATTTGAACATTCCTTTCCTCACCCGCAGTTATTTCATTCTCTTCCTCCCCAATAATTGAATTTAGTTGAGCTATTGAGGGTGGATCTAAATAAGAATTAGGTGGTGACTATTCTGCTCTAAAAATAAGGTGTTCCTTATCATTATCATCAAGAATCGTAACCTCTTTCTTCTTACAATAAATCTTCACATCATAGTCCGAAAGCCAGTCCATACCGAGGATTATATCAAACTCAATCATAGGTATGACGATGAGATCAGCAGATAAAGAAAATTTATGTGCTCTAATGGGGACTGATTCACAAAACTTTGTTGCAACGATACTTCCCTTAGGAGTTTTAACTGACAACTCCCTTATTAAATCAAATTGGAAATATCTAATTTTCTTAGTAAACTGGGAAGATATGAAACAATGCGATGATCCAGAATCAAATAATGCATTTTCTAAACTTGAGGAAACCATTAAATTACCTGCCACCACGTCTTTTGGAGCTTCTACCTCTGCAGTAGTGATAGCATAAGCCTGGCCTTGATCCCTAGGCCTTTTCTGAGGTAAGTTCTCCTGATGCTTAGGGCATGCATTTGCATAATGCCCCATCTCCCTGCAATTGTAGCACTGAACGTTGGTAGCTTCCTTCTTCCCCTTGCAATCATGAGCTTGGTGGCCTTTTTCACCACACTTGTAACAGACTCCCATTCCCTTCAAGCAAGTACCAGGATGTTTCTTCCCGCATTTACCACAAGATGGATATTCAACCTTTCCCTTCTTCCCCTTATTTCCATTCCCAGATTGATCAGCAGGTCTCTTCTTCTCTTGCTTTGCTTTAAAGTCATAAGACTTAGAGAATTCCTTTTCGGTCTTGATAGCACATGAGACAATGTCTTCATACGATGAAAAGGATTGTGAGACTAATGCTCGACGGAGAAATGGTTTTAACCTATCAAAGAAACGATCAATATTACTTCTTGGGTTACGAATATAATCACCAGCGTACCTCGCTAACCTTGTAAAGTTAGCCTCATACTTTGTGACATTCTCATCCTCCTTTTGTCTCAGACTCAGAAATTGCCTTTCCATATCTGCTCGATGGTCGCGAGGGAAGTATTTTTCTAAAAACAGATCTTTGAACTCCCTCCATTCCATATTTTATACTTCATCATCTTCCTTCATGTTCTGAATCAATGACCACCATTGATCAGCATCTCCAGTGAGGCGGTAAACTGCCATGATAACCTTTTCCCTTTCACTGCTCCCCAAAGCCTGAAATATTTTCTCTAGGGAAAATATCCATTGCTCAGCTACTAAGGGATTTGTATTCCCATTGAATGTTGGTGGTTGTTGCCTCATGAATCGATCTAACATTGATCCTCCACACTGCGGATCAGGGTGCTTCATACGGGTAAGGTTATTATTCATAACCTGAGTAAGTTGTCCCAGTATGGTGATTAGCTGATCAGCACCAGTTGCATCACCAGCCCCACTATAATTATCTTGAGCAGGAGGGCAATCCCTACATGGAGTGCGTGCATTGATATGGTTTCCATTTCTTCCACTAGGCGCCATTTCTAAACAATGGCATAAACTAGATCAGTTTATGAATCAAAATACATAATCCCATACTTATAAAACACTTAACATAAATTGAACTATTTATGGATATAATCCATAATCATAAAAATGTTTTCTTTGAGGAAGTATATACTCATAAACCCTTCAAAATGATTTGTAAAGAAAATGAGAGTTATCCTAAGCATATCCCCCGAGAGTGTCGTAACCAAGAGTGCAGCAAGGCCCGTTGTCGTGCACCAGTTCCCGTTCGAGTCTAGCTCAAAGCGGTGTTTTCGGGTTTTACCCCTAGGTACATCTGTGCCAGAGCCGCCTCTACCTGCTCGTATCCAGACAGGGATGTATTGCTCGGAAAACTCACAAAATCTCTACAATACCAAAATTCTAGGAAGTTCTTCTATAATAATCCTCAAAGTTCAGCTTAGGTCTACGTGCTCTAATCAGAGTTTATCTAAATCTAGTTTCCAAGGTTTGTACTAAACTTCCTCTGATACCAACTGTAACGCCCCGACCCCAGTTACCCAGAGTCGGTGCATTACTTCGTAACATTGGCATGATCACAAGAAAGATCAAATCTCGAAAGACCGATTGGTTTAGAAGCCTTGGAAACACTAGATATATTCATCAGTTTTACATTACATCATAAAATGAAAAACTACTACAACAACATAATGTTTCCACAGTCCACACTATAAACCCCTCATAAAATCCCTGCAGGTCATTCATAACTTACTTCTTCACATCCTGGGAAAAATAAAACATAGAAAAGGGGTGAGCTCAAATGCCCAGTAAGGATAACAATATAGCGGAAACTTTCATAAATAAGAATAAACATTTAAGGCAATGCATTACTAAAACAAAAGCCTTTTAAACTTTAACTTCAACATAGTATGGAAAAAGTAAAATGAAATAATTCCATTTACTTATTCACATGGATATTCTACTAATCGAATAATCACATGCAAAAATCAATAACTACTTTCATAATGTTGGAATGCATAATGCCAGACTATCATAACCACATAGCCAAGGCCTCGTGCCAAGACTACAAATAAGATTTTGTCAAGGCCTTGTCCCAAGACACTAGTTTGTCTCATGAGACCTACCGATGCATCGAGGAGCTATAGCGGGCTCCACCCGTCACATATTAAGTCCAATGCATTCCCATATGAAAAGGTTTAAACATAACATAAACATTCGTATTAAACTAGCATACGAAATGTCAATACTTTCACCATAAACCATGAATGGTATATAAAAAAATAGCACATCCACAGTCAAACATATCACAAAACCTTCAATACAATATAAAAGTTTTGTATCATATTATATCATCCTCAAATAAGCATAAAATCCATTAAAGGATGTTGACATAGATGAAATCAAAACTCTTTTTAAAGAAATATCTCTTTCTATTTTGAAATCATTTAAGAGACATATATTTATAAAATAAAACATTTTCTTTGAAAATATTCTTATAAGCTTGTAAGGGAAGCTTTGACGATTTTATAACGGCGGAAAATAACCGCACCCGCCGTATAAGTTAAAAAAAACATTCTTATCTTAATTCTGTCGAAAAGGTTAAAAAGCACCTTGTTTGGAAAACGACGGAAAGATTCCTCTTATAAAAAGTCAAAAAAAGGTATAAATGACTTTAACCCATATTCTTGAATTTTTTTTTTGAAATACATTTTGAAGAAACATGGATGTGGATGATAACGAGATCCCAGTAGATTATTACGTATAAACAACCTCGGATAATGAAGAGATTGTGAAATAACCCTTACCTTGTACTTTTCCTTGGTTGGGGTCGGTTAACCTCCTGTATAATGGTGAAATAATTGTTATTAAATTATACAAGAATCATATACATTAATATGATATCATATATGATCTTTTAACATTGCTTTATTAATAATATCTTAGTATTATCGTCGTTTCAGGTGATAATCGATTCGTTCTTCTTAAATGTTTGGTTACGTAAGACATGTTTGTAATGGATAGATTAAATCTTATTCATAATCAGAATTATATTAACATTATTTTTAACCCTAAAATGAGAATAAGACTTGAATGGATACGATGGAGGATGGATCTCACCGCGTTCGTGGAGACGGTAGTCCGTACGTACGCACGAACGCTACTTCCATTTAATTTTTATTTTAAAAGAATTGAATCCAAATGATACATAGGTATATTACTATTCCAGTATAATATAATATTTTATATATGTTACTTAAGTTCATTAACACCATCCTTTATACGTTCCATGTGTGGTATGAACGAGTCATATCATTTTAAGGGGGCGGTAGTCCGCACTTCCTCAAATGAAATTATCGTATGTATATACAACATGAAACGAATAATGGTATGAAATAAAATGGAATTACAGAAGCTTATATATAAAATATATATCATTAATATCATATTTAATTACAGTTCCATCATAATGGCCACCATGAGAGGCGGTAAGATGTATTTGAACAATCATCGTTTCGTGAGGCGTTAGTTTGCCATCCACAGAAACATTATGTTCATCATCCATTAGATGGAGTTGTGTGTATGTGTAGTTTGAATCCTTCTTATAACAACATCCTAGTATATTGAGGATACTGGTGTTGTTACAAAATAAAGGAAATAAAAAGAGTTTGGGGGTTGGAGAAGCAAAATAAATGAAAATAATTTAAGAGAAATCGTTACCTTTAATTTAGGTAACTCACTTTGGTTGGAACCAAAGGACTTCTTGAAATGATTTATGCCTAAGGGGAAGCTTCAAGGAGGAGGAGAGGGATGTGGGGAGATTATTTGGCCAGAGTTTGGACGATCCAAGTGGCTTGAGAGGTGTGAGGAATGAGTAGAAGTGGTCTCCTTTTATAAGGGAGAAGAGGGGCTCTTTAGGAAAGAGTGAAAGTATTACTTTATAATATAATTATATTCGGTTTATAATGGTCCAAAAATCATTGAGGTCGAAGATAAGATGACTCATATTATAAATAACATCAACCAATAATAATTGGACAGGTTTTAGATAATATTTTAGTCATTATAATCTTATTTATTTAAATGATTTATTAATGAGGTAAACATTGCATCATTATTGTGTCATTAATAATTTAAATTATTTGATGTCTAAAAATTATAAATAAAATATCATTATGTAGGAAATCGTTTTAGCTTTCTAATTAATATTTATAATCGAAAATCCAACATGTATAACCCTATCTAAAAATTGTTCTTCTAAAAGATGTAAGCTTATGCCATTTTTATTTTTATTTTAACTTTATTAATATAAAGTGTCCCTACCACATACAAGTGGCTCCAAGGGGTCCCCAAATTGACCCAAGGATGCTCATGGTCGGGTATGTGTCCACCAATAAGGTTAGGACACGTTTTAGGTTAATTTTGTATTATTATAATATTATTTTTTAACCCTTATTTACCGGATTTACCCTTAACCATGGTAAATAAAATATTTACCACAGTAATTATTCAAAATGTCTAAAAATAAAAGTTACCTATTTACACAATTTGGACATCCTGATTCCAAATATGGAATCCATTTTTCTAAATTCAAAACACAGAAGTGGCAGAAATTAATTTAAAATTAATTCCCGTTGTCAAAAAAAAAAACGTGTTTTTAAGAGGTAATAACTATCAAAAGATTGACACTTGTTTATGTTCGGTTTAATTGTAAAGTTATGTACAACGACCAACATTATATTAAATGGTAAAAATATATTCTAAATATACTTTAAAACCACTCAAATTCACAATTTATCACTATTAATTATTTTGATTAAAAAAGTTGTTTTTAATTAAAATTTAGTAATTTTCACTATTCATCAAAATATAAAAGTTATCCGAAAAGTACCAAAATTTCACCCTAGGCTAATTTCAATATTCCAAAAAAATGAAGTCCATTTTGAAATATAAAATATATATGATTTCAAAAAGTAGGTATTACTATTCATAACGGCTAGTTTGATTAGTTATGGTGTGTTAGAACTCGGTGTTGCGTACAACACACGCTATCACATTATTCAAAGAGAAGCGTACCGTAGAAGCTTGGGGTGTTACATGTTGTGTCACCCTATTTCTCCAAATATAAGAGTTTTAGTGGATGTGTCAAAGACACTGATTTAACTTCTTATAATTATTGATGGATATGTTTTTCAATGTATTTAGAAATCTTACTTTGATTTATAGAGAGATTTCTACCCCACCTAAATTTTTTAATACTCCTTCATCAGGTGTGTCATTAAGGTGAAATGAGGAAGGTGGTATCAAATTCATCTAGTGTGAATCCTTCTTCCAATCATAATCTGGTTAGTAATTTTTAGGTGGGTGAGGATATCCTAACCAATGGTGGAAACCAAAAGTATTACAGTAGTCATCCTATGAGGAATATGCCTTAAAATGTTGCTTTCCTCTTTAGACTAATTATTATTGCAAAGGTATCATGGATGCTCTAAAATCAATGAATGGAGATTATATATCCTTCAAGTCGAAGGTGGTGTTGGGTGGGAGGATCCTACCCTCAAGGGTAACTATAGGAGGTATAATGAAGAATGATACATATGCAGACATGGTGTATCATGAACTTGTCCCCTTTGTTATCAATGATTAGAAATCAAAGCTTGAATTATGGGTATCAATGGAAAAGCTAAAATTATCCTCATTTGAATGATGGAAAAGAAAGAGAACCCTACAAAAACATATTTTTCTATATCAAGTTTGGTTATTAGTGTGAAGGGGGATGCTATAGAAATTAGGTTCTAGAAATGGTTTGAACTCTTAGACGATGGTGTGGTGGGTAATAATGTTTCTGTTGGATAGAAAGAGGAAAAACTATGTGAAAGAAGAAACAAATTAAGGTTTTTTCCCATTTCTCAAGCTATTAGTATAAAAGTGATTTTTCATTTTGTAAGATGAAATTTAATAAGAAAAATAAATCTTATATGGATGCCTTGACTGTGAATGTGAGAGACGTAGTGCAATGTTTTTAGGTCAAATGAGAAGAATGAGAAGAAGGGTGGATTTAACTTGAGGATTCATTCAATTAATTAAGGTAAGAAAATTAGATCTGGAACGGATTAATCAAAGTTAACTAATATAATGGTTATGAGATCAAAAAGAAAATTCTTAGAAGTATCGAGACTTGTCCAATCCCTAAGTAAATATCAAAATAGGCTCATAGATTTTACATAAAAGAACTATGATGGCATTAAAGTTGTAATAGTAAAGGAAAAATAAGGGTTAGAGGGGCCTATGTAGTTCTGTTCCATCATTGGAATTCCTATTATTGTGGTAGACCAACTCATTCATAAGTAATGTTCAATGACACGTTTCTTGGACAACTATACCTAAACACACTGTAATCAGGCTGATCTACTAAAGGGAGTGACATACAACCATCGAACATAACTTGAAGCTGTATTAGTATGTGAGGAGGTGACTAAAAAATTTATTAATTTATATTTTATTAAAATAAGTGGAACTAAGGATGTCATATTTAAGATTGAGTATGTAGGGGTCACATAAATTAAGGATGTGTAAATGGTTTAACCCACACATACTAATAAATTCCTCTTAGATTCCAAATAGGAGTATGTTTAAGCATCATGAAATGTAAATGTCTCAGAAAAAGAATTTCATAGGATGTATAAAATAGTTTTAAAAGTAAAAAAACAAATAAAAAGGGTTTATGGATTGATAATCAATATAAAATCTTACTTCATGGTTTTAATGAAGGGAAGATAGACATGTAAGAGTATATTATTACATGGGACCACATGACCTATTTTTTGAAAATCCATATATAAAAGGATCTAGATTATAATAACACCGCTATTGAATGGGTTCTCCTATGAATTCAGAATAATAAAACTTTAAAATTTATTTGGAATTATTATGTAGTTACTTTTTAATATTTAAGTTGTGTTATAGTTGTTTGACTATTGATTTCCTAGTAAACCCTTAAAAGTGATTCACATGAAATAATTTTTTTAAGTTAACAACATGAAAACCAAAAACCTAAATATATTCCCATTTCTATTTTGCTTTCAAACCTAAGAATAGAAACAAATAATAAATATAATTGTGAGAATAATATGTTTCCTTGGATAGGCTCTTTTGAGAGACTGGCTTGTGTTCAACTCTAAGATGTACTCAAGGGAATTAAATTCTGCATTTTATAGACCCTTAAAAAACAATAGATGTAAAACTACTAATATTAATTTATTTGGTAATATTTATACTATAATAAAAATTAATAATCATTAATTAAAAAAAATAAAAAAAATGATTAACTTTGAAGATATTACTAATAATAATGTATGAAAAATATAATTCTAGGCACAATCAAGAACCAAGTGAGTATGCCCCAATGATGACTAAATTTTTTGTGCCAAAACCCTCACTCTTGGGTATGATGATAAAAATAAATTGTTTAAAAACTAGATTTAATACCAAGTAAGATTTATAAATATAATTTTACCTATATTTGACATTAATATTGTAACATCCAGTGTTTTTGACGCTTTAAAATTTTCAAAGGAAGTTGAGATTTTCATTTGGTGGATGGAAAAAATATTAAACTGACCTTAGTTATGAAATTTCAAGAGTTGTAATAGATTTAAGGTATTTTTTTAGGATGGTTTTAAAGATACAAGATGTTTATTGGGTGTTCATATGAGTTTTAGGAGCTTCAGGATTTGAAAACTCAGTTATAGGAGAAATAAACAGGGGCAAACAGTTGGTGCACATTTAGTGATAACCGTGAGACCCAAACTATGTTGCCTTTTTATATAGGGGAATGGTTTATTTAAAAAATTAAAGGGATCTTAAAATATGTGAAAATTAAAGTAGATGTGATGAGGACCTCACACAGTTTTTCTAACTATTCATTGAAATTGTGTGGGGGTAGTAGGTGCCTGGGAAAGTGAAGCCCCCACGGTTGGTGCATGGTTGGTAAACCATGCGAGGAAAATATGTGGCTTGAGGGTGCCTTATGTAGTGGAACTGCATGGTTGAAACAAAAAATTTATTACCTTGCAACATAACTGTGTGATTCTTATAAAGGGAAAAATTTACCATTTTTCCCTCTAACTTTAAAAGGGGTTTACCACCTTTCATCCCTTATTTCACCCAAGATGTCCCCTATGGGATCCCTTATCCTTCTCCACTCCCTTGGAGTGTATCTCCTTCATACTTGTCTCAAATTGAGCACCATTGGATGCATTAAAATCCTATAGGTAAGTCTACGAATATTCTTTCCACATTTCTCAATTTCAATTCTTTCTTTTAGTGCGATCATATTGTGAAGTCATATGCCATATTTTCATAGAATTTTTCTAATTCTTCAATTTAACTCATTATATAAAAAATAAAATATAGATAATGGATGAGTGGAGATTAATTGGTATAATATAGGTGGTTTATTCATTTTCCTAAAAATATTCCTTATTTATATTATTCTTCAACTGTGTTTCATGTCGTACTTTCCACACGTATCCCCTAAAATATGAACGAACTTAATTTGAACTTCTAAATCATAAACATGATGATTTATAGACCCACTTGATATTGTTGGAGGTTAACAAAATCATCCAAAACCACCATTTAAGGTGATTTTTAATAAATTATAGTAGTGTAATTAAATACCAGTTAAGGTGGGTTGTCTTGTCCCTCAGTTGAATTGGATAAGTGAATAAAATGAAGTGTAATTGGTAATATCATATTTATTAGACACTATGTTTATAAATTATTTTTACATTAGAACTAATTGATTTGAAATGTCATTTGGGATGGACGAATTTGTATTATGGAATGTATCATCACATGGACCCCCTTCACTTTAAATTAAATTAAATTGAATGAACATGATGAATCATAACTTATACTAGATATATTTCATATCCTATGACTAATTATTAAACATGCATTCCTATTGATTACGTTATTATTTAAGTTACATCAGACATGGAAATCATCTTTAATTATTTGAAAATTTTAGATAATAAGTTCCCCTTTATTTATTTGATTGAACTCATGGGACATGATGTTCCTTAATATTTTTATTTGAACTTACTGGACTTGATGTTCATTGTAATTATCATTTAAATGTTGGGATTTGGGCATCATACTATTATGTTTTGAATTGATAGTCATGGCTTCATTATCAATACTAATTGATTGTGTTATACATGTAAGTACTTCACATTTTATTATTTTTAGTTAAAGGATTAGGCTGGGATTCCCTTATCATTCTCTAAAAAAATATTGGATATGGTGACACTTGTCTATTATTTTTGAACATTGGGAATGACACCCATTATTTAAAATATAATACTTGTATGTTATCTTTATGTGGATGACTGGGTATTAGGCCTCTGGTACTCACCGACACATATATATCTATATATACATACACATGTGTGTATATATATCTATAATATTACATGTACAGAGATGATATGGCTTATGCTGCTGTAGGTATAGTCTGTATGGTGTTCTCTAATTAACCCAAGCCTACATGTGTCATATTTTATTTATTAAAATAATTATTATTTTACCTTCACACTAATTCATTTTATACCAACTGATTGGATATGAAGTATATATCATTGGTGGTGGCATACTTATTTTTACTCACACCCTATTCGGGTTTCCGTTTGGTACACAGACAGATCTCATAGTTTCATGTTAGGGCCCTATATTATGCATATTTTACTTTACTATGGGTTAAGAATTATCATGGATTTATGGGCCTAGCATGTACTTAAGATTAATACATGATTTGGGTATTAAGTTTACTTATTTATTTTTTCTATCTAGTAATATTGTATATTATAACTACTATATATTGACATCTTTCATTTTGTTTTAGCATGTTCATACATTGTTTTATTGTTTAGAATTAGACTAGTTATGTGGTTGTGATTTCTATTTTTGTTTCATTATATTTTTTCCACTTATTTTATTTATACTTCTTATTTCTATATTAGTACTGATCTAGAGGGTCTGGTCATTCCACCTTACCATTATCATACCCTCACTATTATTCTACATCCTCTGGCATACAAGGAGGTGTACTTGAGGCCATGTGGGAAACCAATTCAATTTCATTTATTCAGTGAGCATGGTTGGGGTGTTACAATTTCTATTATAGATTTTTTTCTTTTTATTATTTTTTAGGTTGGCATATAGGAGACTAGGAATGTGTCATCACATTGTAAATATCTCATGTTTGGGTCCATTAAACCCACACATGAGGGAACGATCAAGTTTCTAGGGATGCGATTGTTGTTTATACTATTATTAATATAGTTGAATATTATTTCACCTTGAGTGATTATTATAATTTTTATGGATATTGATTTATGAATTAATGGGATTTACCTCTTGGCCTAGTATATAAAGAGAATGGGTGTGTTCATGCATCATTTCAGGCACATATGATTCACATGTCATTAACAAGTTTATCTATGTATGATGCTTGTGTGAATTACGTTCTATGCTTATCAGCATTTCATTCTTGTGCGATCATTTAGTATTACCACATGTATAGGATGATTCTATGATTATTTCCATATTTATCTGTATTCACTACTAATGTGATTGCATTCCTTGTTATAGTTTTTAGGTAAATTTGGTTAAATAAGTGTCAACACCAACCTAAATGGTTTTTTCATGTATAAATTGATTATGACACTATATATAACTAACCTATGACTAATTAAAGAAATGTTCTATATGGAAATTGAAAATATGAAATGGTAAGGATTTTTTTGGTTTCTAATAAATTCAAAAAATTGTTTGTGGATGTTAGATAAATGGTGTGCTATCTGTAACTTATAATTGCTAGTAGATTTATAAAATGTTAATGATGACCCATATAAATGAATCCTCTAATACTTAACTGAAACCTTATAAGCGATTTTAATCATCTTATTCCTATGTGATACCCTTGTTGAAGGGGTGTTAAAATCATGATGAATCAACCATTAATGGGTTTAATTTAAATGGGATTCCAATTGAAATGTATAGAGTGTTGACTCCATAAATTGGGAATGACTTCCCATATAACTGAACCTAGGATGATATGACTGGACCCTCAAAGGATTCCTTTTTCATTTTATGCCTTGTTACTTGACCCCTTGTCGGAATGCTTGTTATAAGTAGTGAAGATTATTTAAAGTGTCAATGGCCACTTATGTGGGTTATGTATAAATTTGTGGTGTCTTTTTACTGAATTGATCCACTTCAAATTACAAAATAGATTTTATCTTCTTTTGATATTTATTGATATGAGGCACTAATTATTTAAAATTCTAATTATAACCTAAATGGTGTTATCCTCTATAGATTGGAATTGGAATTTTATTTAATTGATCCAATTTTGAGAACTTATGGATAAATAAAAAATGGTTAAAAGGAAAATATAAGATAAATTTCCTACTGGTACATTGGTCTAGCTAAATAAAGTGTGTAGTATAGTTTTACTTTATAAATGGTAATTTATATCCCTTAAAAATGAGATTATTTAAATATTTTAATAAATGAGTATCAATTAAATGACTTAAAATTAAACATTTTAGAGGTGTTTATAGCATGTACCCTCATGTAGGGGTCATGTTTCATTGTATCCTTGAGATTTTCCTTGAATATAATGTGAGAATTGCCATGGGACTCTGATGAATTCTTCCTAGATCATGTTGCGCCTAGAGGTTAGGTGTTAAATCCTTGTGACCTTTTCAGGTGAAACCTTGTTTTTTTGTTGATGCATTGTGTAAGTAAGTTGATATCCATATAGATTTTCCCCCTCATAAATTAAAGAATAGCTAAATGCTATGAAGAGTTCCAATGTGAAGTGTTATTTGGGCACCATTAATCCTGAGTAGGACTCTTCGTGATGAGATAACACCCCCTCGGGTACATGGGTAGTCATTTTGTAAGTTGAGACTTGTTAAGGGAATGATAATTGTGTTCTTCTCTAGTTAAACAGGTTATAAATTTCTAGGGCATGGTCGACCATCTTGATTTTCATGTGATCATTTTTCTTTTCTGATAGATGTCTCAGGAGGTCATTATCCTATTTATGGTCATGAGAGATAGTGTCAATATGGAAGAAAAGTGCCATTTAATCAATAAATTTAAAGATATGGTAGTTCATGCTATTAAATTTTTCTATCATTATAGCATGCATTGTTACATGTGGGGCTCCTTGAGTTAAGAAGTGGTGTGTTAGATCCTATGTTGTTGAGAGAAAAGGTTACATAATACTTTAAACCCTAGATATCACATTTACTTAGATAGATTCATGAGTATGTGAATAATATGTTCATAGGTCATCTTCAGAGTAGAGTTACTTGGGCCTGATATCTCATTACTAGTGTTGTGACTTTAATATTATAATTGGAAGTTTAGTTATCTCAGTGATTTTTTATTCCATTGTAAAAAGGATCGGGTACAGTAACACTAATGATCTAGAATAGTTTTTTTTATTTTATGCTAGATGTTAATGACCTTCTTGAATGAATCATGGGATGAGTATTATATGAATTTCTAAGAGTGAACTCATCCTAGCGTGTTGATAAGTGGTTGATTTACTATGTTCTTCTATTAGTACTTAGAATGATCTCGTTGGAGACACCTGGGAACCAAATTCAGTGGTTATAGAGAATGTTTCATGGGATGAGCTTCCTTTATGGTAAAATGATTACCAAGACACTAAAAAAGTAGGGAGCATCGTATCAGTTGTTCTTAGAATGTACTTCCAAGTAGAGTGAATCTGACTGTAAAGGACCATTTGGAAATGGTCATAGAGTCTTCTAGAAGTCGATTAACTGGAAAGTTGAGTTTGTTATATTGTTCTTGGAAAATATTTGATGTAGAAAATTGGTGAGTAGTTAAGTTTTGGTTGATGATCATTAATTAAAAATTTGATTCCTACAAACCTAAAGACTCTTTTTTTTGTATAAATTAATGAAAGGGACCAAATTATGAGGGATCCATTAAAAATGAACCGGGTTTTGTGAGGAAGTTGACACATGGTTGAACCTGCCCACACATCATTGCAATACATAGTTCAAAGGGTTGTTTCAAGGAAAATATTTCTTGTTTGGATGTGAGCATGGATTAGAGGGAGTGATACACACCTATCAATGAAATCTCAACATAATACCATTCTAGTAGCAATTATTCTCAATATCTTAACATTGTCCTGATTACATTGATGGAGCTCTAGCTATATGTCAAGCTACTTAGATATGATTTCCGATTTGATGTAGAGACACATTGATATTTGGACATGAGGAGAGATTTTTAGTGATCTAGATGGTGTATAGTACATATTGGACTGTATGAGGATAATAAACCTCATTTTGAGTTAAACAATAATTGAAGGCCATGAGAACCATTCATGGGAATTAGGAAGGAGTAATGGGTCATGTCGATTTAGCACTCAGGGATGAGTAGGTTTTATCCAATTTAGTTGTTAATTCTGGGGCGTGGGCTATGGTAATATGAAAATATTTTCTTTGGTGCAGTAATAAGGATTATCCTAATGTGGGGAGTTTAATATCAGTTACTAATGGGTAACACTGATGTGAGAAGTGTTAAGGAATCTTTAGACCAATTGTGTGTCAATCAATCTATAATTTTTATACTAATGAATTAATGAATTTAGATATGGATGGATTTCTCAGCAATGATAGGTAAAATTTTTAATATAGACTAGGGTGAAATCAAAGTGCAAGAATTAAGCATGGAGTGGCCTGTAGTGATCCCTAGATATTGGATCGAAAATGTGGGGATGATTATGTTATATCATGACATAAGTTTTGAACAGGTGTTGTTCATCCATAACACATCAGTAAAAATCAGGAATGTTTTTAGTGATAATACTAAAAAAATCTTGGTATTCCTTATAATAATGTACTTAGGATTTGGTTTTTGTGACATGTCAGCTGTTGAAGCATATTGTTTCAAAAATATTTAGCTATAAGTAGTTCAATTTTTTCTTCTTTTAATTGATTTATGCGATTGGTGAGAAACTATATCGAGCACACCATTGGGATGAAACATATATAGTTTAAAGGCTGGCCATGGATTCTCAAGGAAACCCCAGCATGGCCAGTATGAGCTTGGTCAATTATTGTTTGATCATTTTGACTAAAATGAGGACTAGACTATGTACTCATGAATGATTGGGTTTAATGATAAGAGAGTCATACTAGAAGCATTGTTAAAATTTTGATTATGTGCTTTTGTAGGAAATTCCTTTGGTGGGAGTACCATGACTCAGAATTGGACATAAAAATATAATACTTATGGTGGGAATAAACATGGGATGAATAGTGATAGAGTTGAAAATGTGATCATTTCTAAGGGTATACGGGATTGTGTAAGGCCTTCATGAGTTTTTTTATAACAGTTTCGAGTGTTGGTGTCCCAAAATGACCTACTGAGGTCCAACCCATGACTACCTCAAGTTCACCTCCAATATGTCTGGGGCTGAAAGCCAGTACTGAGTAGTCACATCCCACAAATGGGAGGCATTATCATAAAGTAACTATACACACATACACACATCTCCATGCCAGAACAATGTTGAAATGTAAAAAAATTGAAACAAATGCACACATATATCTAACATCCCACAATAGAGTATGACAAAAAAAGTATTGAAAGCATAAAAAGAGGCCAAATACCAACCCAACCAAAAACCATAAAGATTAAAACCAACTCCGGGGGTGTGGAATAAGGTAAAATGTAATATCATGGTAAAACCTTTATATATCAATCTCCAGCTACCCTCCACCCACTCCCTATCCACCCTAGATACTATCAAAAGGGCATTTGTCAGTATAAGACATAATACGTGCGGGAAAATCCCATTTAGGGGTGAGTATAACAATATCCTATAGGTCATCATAAAAATAGTAAAATAAAAGCACCAAGTATAGTCATCTAAATAAAATATATAACAATCAAAGTATAACAGAAACACCTTGATATACTTAGTAAAGACACCACACCATTGGGAGGCCATAACCAACTACCAGCCATATTATTCTGCTCGAATCAATGATCATTCTGGGAGAACCCACTCCATAAGGCATGCTAACATCAAAGACAAATGTTGAAGAGTTCTAGTTCATTGGGACCCATATAAGAAAGATCACTGGTCTAATAAGAACCTAATGATCAGATAGGGGGTCTCACCCAAAACTGTTGGGGGACACCACATGCCCAATCTAGATCAACCCACTACATAGGGGATCATATGTACACAATACCACAAACCTTTAAGATACATCATGACAGATAGGGAATACAAAACCTAATTAGGGAGGTCATACTGATTCCACAAACCCCACATAGGGGAAAAGGATGATATTGGATTGCAGTCCAGTTTCACGGAGTGACACCACAATTCTCTCTAAGACTTGACCACTAGAGGGGACCATAATATGATGATGTTGATTTATTTCCACATAATAACCTTGAGTAAAATGACCAAGGGAATACACTCAACAAACAATGGTCTAAATTAAGGAAAATAAGAGCTATATAAACTATTTAAGGTGGGTACACTATGTGCACTAGGGGTACATGATGTCTCCAGCTATATCTAAGTATACCAGTGTGAAAAAACCTCATGTGATATGTAACTCTCCAAATATATAGAATATAGAAGGAGGAAATGGAGTGTAGAGACACACAAAACCCTGGTCATGTCACCTGGCCATGTCCATGTGCAATGGTCGTGTTTTTGTATCAGCACATGTACACTTGGCCATGTCTGTGAGTTAGTAAATGACATGCCACTAGTAGTGTACTTCTTCCCATGGTCATGTACTTCATGAAGTACACATCGAGGCATAATGGAGGGGTCACATGATGTGTGACCATGTTACAGATCATGTGATACATAACTCCAACAGGAACCCTAGCTGCATAGCCAGGGGACCACACGACGTGTAGTCTCAAAATGCACGACGTGTTGATCATGATTTTCCAGATCCGTCGGGATCTCTTCTACGTTGTACTGCGCTTCGCCGGAGCTTCTAACCTTACCTTAACACATAGATCATGGGGTTTTGTCTTTAAAATAATTATTAATGGAATTATTGACATGAACCCACTCAAAAATTTCCTAATCAAGCCATCATATCCACCTCATTGAAAACAGGTTGAACAACTACCGTAAATCTATTCTGATCCACCTCTGATCATCCACCAACACCACCGCACCATTAACCAAAAATCATACCAATATTATTGATTTTTTATGATGAATAAATTTCATGAAATGATAAAAAAATTAATTTAATTAAACCATATTCCAAAGGAAACCCCCGTAATGAATGTGTGAAGAACAAGGAAAGAAATCCAAAAGACAAAAAACATGAGGAATGAAACTTGGACTTTGGTCTTTCAGTATTGATCTATTTTTGTATAAAAACATTTATTAAGAAGAATAAATCAAAATGAACAAATAACAATTAAATAAATTTATTTCTACCGATGATACAGATATCAATTTTGTTAATGCAATTGATCAACATTAATATGAGATTAGGAAAAGGGATGGAAATTAAAAAATAAAACATAATACTTGGAATTTTTATTGATTGTTGATGAATAATTGTTGTGTTTCTTCCATTGATGAGATCCACGAACTCTGTTGGCACCACGGTCCATGATCAGATCTCGATTATTTGCTAATAAATCTCTCCAATGGTTGTCCAAATCTCTAAGGATTGAGTGGCCAACCCTGAGGAAATCCTATAAAAATATACTTTAAGAGGAATCAGGCCACTCTATCAGAAAAATAAAATAAATTCTGTAATTAAGTTACTTTATTAATTCAAGCTTATGATAATTTTTTCGCAAATGGCCCATGCTAGTAAATATTATACTACACCTAGGGTAAGACCCATGCTATGAACTCAATGGTGTCATCAAATTTCTGATTCCGACCCCTGTTAAGAATTTATTCCACTTTTCATGAAAACTCTTCCCACTTGCTATTTAATATATGTAATATATTTTAAACATTTATTTTGAGCACATCAGGCCTCCTAATTTTATGTTTTATTAATTCCTCATATTGAGAAAAATCCATATAATATCCAATAATTTGTACATGGAAAATATGAGTCATTACATTCTCCCCACATTTGGTATTTTCATCTCAAAAAGATAAAAAACTACTAAAAAAGATAAGGGTACTGGGATAAGATCTTGGTCTCCCTCTCTTTGATACTCTCTTGAAGATTATCATGCTACCCCCGGACACACACTAGGGAAATCGAATTCACATGAAGGATCCTCTCATATTGATCCTTGATCTCCACCAGCTACTCTATAAGGGTAGCTCTATCCTCTATGTCCATATCACCCTAGTCAATAATGTGTGAAGGGTCATACATGTAGCTCCTGAATTGTGACACGTGGAAGGTGTCTTGAACCCAGTCCAACTATGGTGGTAGAGCTAAGAGGTATGCCACCTCACCGACTCTACATTGTATCTATAAGTAACTAAATAATATCATAGATAACTTTCCATCGTGGGATAATATCCTCAATCCCCATCGAGGTGAAACCCTCAAGAAAACATGGTCTCCCTCCTTGAACTCCATAGGTGTCCATTGTAAGTCCTTATAATACTCATAACCTATCTATTTAGTCCTCATCTTCTGAGGGATTATTTTCACCTTCTCTATAGTATCTTGCACCAAATATGGGCCCATGAGTGCTGACTCACCTAGATCAGTCCAAAAAAGTGGTGACCTATAGGGTAAGTCATAAAAATACTTCAATGGTTCAATAAAAATGGAGGAATGATAGTTGTTTCTATAAAAAAAGTCCACCAAGTGTTGGTGATCCTCCCAAATACAGAAAAAGACCAACATTCAAGCCCCAAACATGTCCTCCAAGAATTGAATGGTCTGCTCTCTCTGGCCTTCAATTTGGGGGTTAAATACCATGCTTAAGTGTAAATAATACCCAAAGGCCTCCTATAATACTCTTTATAAGTGAAATGTGAAGTGATCATCACTGTTAGATATAATCGTCAAGGGAAATCCATGAAGTAACATTATCTCCTACATGTAGAGGCACTCTAGATCTCTACAGAACTGTAAGATCCTAAAATTTCGTGAATGAACATATTTGTTTTAAAACTTTGGTCAAACTACCTTATTTTTGGGATAATGAAGTGTTTCTCAAGTGTGTGAGGAGTTTTGGGAGTGTTCCTAGGGTTCATGATATTAATGTTGTAGAAAAGAGGAAAAATAGTTTATAGCACATGGTTAGAACACAGTTAGAGAAAAATGTACACCTGGACTAAGAAATCATGTGGCATGGGAACCCTTTCAGATAGAGGATAGAACATGGTTACCACATAGTTTTCCAAAATGTGTAGTTTCTCCCATAAAATTATGCATCTTGGTCCCTCTTTAACAGAGGGAGCTGCATGGTTAGTGAAAAGTTTGGCTAACCATGCTGCCAAACTGGGTGACCCTTAAAAAGTGAAAATTTCTAGTTTCCCTCTCGATCCTATTTATTTCCTACCCACTTTTTCACCCCATTCAACCCATCCCAACTTTTCTCATGAGACAGTAGCCCCCTACTCCTTCATGGGTGATTCTCCTTCAATACTTAGGTGTTTGGAGCATATTTGGGTGAGAATCGAAGATATAAGTGAGTCTAACACATCACTTTGTTCTATTTTTTAGATTAAGGTTTTTAGAATCTCTTCTCTCCTTCTTAATCCCTAAAACCTTCAATTTTCTAGCATATTCAACATTGAGGTTTTTAAAGAGTCCTAGAGTTTGAATTAAGGGGTTCATTTGGGATAGTAATCACCCTTAATCATGGGGTAGGTGATCTTTAATCCTTTTCCCATAGTATTGATATTATCTATGTGTATGTGGTTATACCAATGTGTTTCCCTTTTGAATTTATTTTTTACTTGGATGTGGAATGTGATTTGGGCCTTATATTATGGTTTGAAACCCTTCAGAGAACCTTTTGGGTCTATAGGTGAGTGAGATCAAAACTAGGGCTACACATGGGGTAAACCAAATCCTTGTAAATTGTGAATAAAATGGGTGAACAATAAGATATAGGTATCATGGGATAAAATGGGTAGTAAAAATATAATTGGTATGGGTGTAGAGTAAATGGGTTGATTGAGAAAAGTTATATGATGTATTTTCTAAATGATTAAATGTTTTTGACTTAGGTTGATGGTATGTTTGGGGATTTGACCCAATTGTCAATTTATTGATGGAAAATGATGCTTGAAAATGAGAAATGTTTCTAAAGGATGTGTTTACCTCAAAGTGATTAAAAAAGGGAGTTTCTAAGAGATTTAAAATGGTTTTTGAAATCAGGGAAAAGGTACCCTTTGGTGAAAATGGTTTAATGGTCATTTTGGATAGTTGAAATTAAAATTAAATCTTCGTCCATGTCTTAGTTTTCAAATAAGAAGACCCATGTTTTAAATGGTTGATTCAAGATAAAATCAAATAAGTATTTTGAACTATATTTTATACCATGATGTGGTTTTAATAGTTCATTGGGACCATGGTCATTGAATTGATCTATGGGATAGAGAGATATGACCCATGATAATTATGTAGGCATGTTAACAATGTTTTGATGAGAACTAAATGATGAATGTGAATAGTTGATGTCATTACATAAGGGGGTTTTAGGCATAATGATATTTGTGTTAAATTTTTATGGTCTGTATTGGTAAATGTGAAAGGTTTGGTAATTGAGATTAATGTTAATTGTTTTTAATTGACAACATGTCATAATCGATGGTTTGGTATAACGTTAATGGGTTAATGTAAAATGATTTTCAAATGGTAACATGTTCTTGGGTTATGGAATGTGAATGATTTATGTATTGATTAATTGTGAATTGTTAATGTTACGTTATTGTTTTATTATGGTTGTGAAATGGTATATGTGGTAAATGTTTAAATAAGAATGTTCACATGACTTGGTGGTATGCGTGGTATTAACTTGAGGTTCTATGCCAATGGTTCAGGTTGGACTGAGGCTCTAAACCCCACCCCTAGAATGCATGGGTTAGGGAGTCATACTGAACCTCTATGCCCCTAATAGATACATTGGATGAGACTACCTAAACTAAGGATCCAAGGTATGTGTGATAGACTACTTTGAATAATACTCCAAGGTATGTGTGATTTATTTATTAATGATACGTTTATCCATTGTGAGATAGGGATCTTGACTAAATCCCTTATGCATGGAAATGGACTGAATTAGGTTATAGTGTAAATGATGTAAATGCCTAACCCATTGTGTGATTTATGAGAATGATCAAGTGAATATTTCTAACTAAATTATATGAGATAGTCGTTTTTAGTAAACACCCATTCTGGTTAAAAGTTTGTGCAACCCCTTGTTCCTTGGTTTAGATTCACTATGTGACATGAGTAAGTCATATTGTTTAGTTGTCTCTAGATAACTTAATTAATGAAATTGGTATTAGTAAATTAATTAATGTTTTCCTTATTTCTTTGTTTATTTATTGAACTTTTTGTCTACATACATATTTGTACAGAATGTTTATTTCTTTAGTCAACATTGGTGGTGGCCTACTGATTTGTACTCACACCTTTCTCAAGCCTCCATGCCACTTCAGTACCCAAGAAGATGCTAATTATTTTTAGGTACAGGTTCAGGATAGGGACCTGGTGTTCTGTTGTGCATGGAATGATAGGCTAGAGCATTGAAGGATATGAACAGGTTGAGACTATGGTCCATGTTCAAAGTATTTTGATAGTTTTGGTCTTGGTATATATTATATAACTGCCTCTCATATAGGGTATTAACTATATTTTGTTATAGCATGTTTCCTTGGTTAGTCATTGGTTTTGTCACATGTTGTCCATTTATTATTCACATTGTTTATTTTATCTATTAATGTTACTTATATTATGGAATCACTCAAATAAGTAGATATAGTCACCAAATGTTTCACTTTAGACCCACGCTTCTAGTCGGTAGCCTCTAGAATATGGGGAGGTGTGCTTGAGTTCATGTGATGAATCTTTCAGGGCACCAGTTTTAGTGGATTTTGGGTTAAGGATGTTAAAAATTGGTACCATAGGAGGTTTTCTTTTGTCTTAGTATTTGGGCATAGTAGACCAGAGGCTAGGATCATTTTAGGGTTTAGTAATGAGCTTTTTCCTAGGTGCATGTTTTCCCTTGTATGAGGGAAAACACAAGTTTTCAAGGATGGTAAATGATGTTCTCTTTTGTTATTTTATAGTTAGTTGATATTTACATCTTGGGTAGCATAATTTAATATGATGTTACTGATTTATGAGGTTTTATCTCTTGGACTGACATGACAAGAGAGGGAATGCGAGTTCATGTATCATTCTAGGCACATATGATAGATATGTTATCCTTATGTTTCCCATGATTGACTTTTGACTTGAATAATGATAAACTAAATGGGTATACAAAGTGAAATTTTTTAAAGAAATAGGTGTTAAAAATGAGTTAAAAGGGTTTTGAGGAACACGAATCCTTATGTTTGGAAAAATTGAAACATTTTGAAATGAGATTTTTAATAATTATGAGATTTTATAAACGATGTCCTAACAAAAATGTTTTTGAACATGTGAATGTTTGGGTTTTTAAAATGAAAATTTTTAAATTTGTAATCATGGGTTTGAATGGTAAAGTCAAAATAATAAGTGAAATGGGAGAATAATGGAACTTTTAGGTACACTAGTGGTATTTTTAAAATTGGAATCATGGGTTTGGAATCATTGTTTTTTTACCCTGTGTACAAGTGCTTTGGGAAGTGAGAGTACCATAGTGTTGAGGTCTTAGGTTACGAGATGTGAGACCTTGATGAGTTAGACGCATCAGTTAATGGGATGTTTCTTGTTGTGTCCTTAGTTAGGTTGTGACCTTGAATTTTTGAAATGAAGTATATAAATGTGAATTTGGTGACTCTTGTGGTTTGAGAGCTTTTGAGTTGAATTTTGTACCATCAAGTGGGTGTTTGATTTGTGGTGTTAGTTCACGTGTATGAGTATCTCTTGTGTAAAAACTAGATTAAATGGTTTTTTGGTGTGTTATACATAGTGTTTTTGTAATGGGGGTAATATGAATTCCATGAGAATCTAGTCAATTGAGGTTGGATGTGTATAAATTAGAGTGAGACAACGACCCTTTCTTGGTGTGGACCTAGTTTGGGGAGTTAGTAACATTTGGCTTTTGGGGGTGACTTGTGAGAGAGGTCGGTCGGAGTGTCATTACTTTTGGGTGCGTATTGAACAGGTAGATGTTTCATACCTTGGTATGGAACACAAAGAGTCTTTCCTAGTGCAAGATTAATCTAGTGGGCTAAGTGGTAAATTTAATGGTTTTGGGAAAATTGTATTAAGTTTTGGATATGAGTTAAAAATCATGAGAAATTGAGGGTATCCTTGAGGGAAGACACCCCAATGTTACAAGTTCCTTGGAATTTGATGCACAAGTTGTTTCCTTAGAGGTGAAATCGATGCATGTTGGGTTCCATCGAGTCTTGGTAAAAGTGCATAGTTATTCCTTGGACATGCCCCAAGGAAGTACTTGGGTGCTTAAATTCGATTATAAGGGTGGTTGTGAAGGGAATTATCATTCAGAGACACAACCCCATAGTTTTTATAGAGTAATATATGGAAAGAAATTATGTTTTGGGGTAGGAAAGAATAGGTTGATCAAAGCCTGATGGTCACTTTTTTTGGGGGGACACCTGGGGTGAGGGTGGTCACGCAGTTGGGCTATTTGTAGGAGTGGTTTTCCTATTGGATCTGATGAGGATAGAAGATCAGGTGGCATGATTAGTTGTGTGATCTGAAACTTGAGCCTGGATTGGGTGAGTTATTCCTCGTGTGAGCTAGAGTCTGGTTTTTGTTATGGTTAAAGGAGAGTGTGATACCTTAATGGTTTTGAACAGTACATGGTGATGTGAACATGTTAGAGATTCTTTATTCCATTAGGATATGTACCCAAGTGGGTTGGTTATAATCACACATGTTTTCTATGGAATCAAAGTGGACATGCCCTAGTAGTGTGAGAAACTAGATGGGTTTGGACCAGTGGAATGAATTGTTGCATATATGTTTTGATTTGCTTGAACGTGCAAGGAGAACTTGATGGGAGTGATGATAACAGTTCCACTAGGAGTTCTAGGTCATGATCACATGGTAGAGGGTCGTGAGGTGGTACGGAGTTTGGTTGGAACTTCCTTTCATGTCATGGTGTTTTTGTTTTTGTGAGACTTTGGTGGGAAAGGAAGCCGAGACATTTGTATGATTGAGGTGTCCCCTTGGTAAGAGGTGACAATGGTGGTGGCTATATTTTGGTGGTTTTCATCAATGACTTATCAACATAAATTTAGCTTATAGTGATCATGAATAATACGTTGACATCATCTCAAGTATGCTAAGAGTGCTATGGATTTTTTCCTAGAAACCTAAATATGTTTTGTATGGAAATAGAGCCTCTTGTAAGATATTCTCAGGGAGAGGTATTTGTGTGGGAGCCCTATAGTGGGGGAGTACACCATCAACCAGTTACAAAAGAGGCCCTTAGGATGAACTGGATTTCAATGAATTCCACGGTTTACCTTCTTGGTTTCCGAGAATGAGAAGTGGGTGTTGTTTATTTTGTTATTAAAGTTGGAGTTGGATGGCTATGACCAAGTTTTAGGGTTCAAATTGTGATTGATCATGAATTGATAATATCATAATTGATTGAGGAAAGTAGTTTAAATAACACTCCTAAGGAGGGGACCGTTATGTTAAGTCATAAATGTGTGGAGTGAGCTATGAAGTGGATGTGGTTGCATTAAGATACCAATGATAAACCTATGAAGTACATGTTCAATTTCCTAGGGGAAAACTGGTATTACCTTGGTTTTTATGGTTGATTGATCTGAGCGATGGCTTTGGTCTCAAGATAATTCTAATAGTAATCGTAGTGGAAATTTCAAAGATGTGTTGAGGGGTGATATAGAGCAGGATAGAGGTTTAGAGAGTAGAAAATTCTATGATAATGGGGTTTCACCAAAACTAGGGGATGAATTTGTTATGTGCGTATGAATGATGGTGGTATGCCTTAAGTAAAAAGGGATTATATCCAGGTTAAGTGGTGATGTACCTATAGTGGAAGTTGGGAATCAATGGAGTGTGTTGACAGAGGATATCCCAACTTAGCTAGTAAAAAGGAACATATGTGGTGGGCTATAATCCAACACTGGTTAACATTGGAAGGATAAGCGCATTTGGGTAATGAGAATGGTATCTGAGGGGGAACCCAGATACCCTTAAATGAGTATGGACAATATAGGTTCCCAATCAAAGTAGTTTCTGTATAAAGACCAAATTCCAATGTTGGATGTTGTTCTTGTGGATGTTTGGGAATGGTGAGGTGGAAGAACACATTGGGTAAGTTATGGAAGTTGGGTTTAGGTTCTGTTGGTTTCTTTTTCAATTATAGAAGTGATCAATACAGGGGAAAAGGGTGATGATAGGATAAATCTTGTGGTGGAAGGTACTATAGAGACAAGAAGATAATAAATGATGTAATATATGGTTCATGTTGGATGTGATTAGGTGAGATTCAATTAGTGTATTAGATTAGTTAGCATGAACTGACACAAATGTTGACCAATGAAGTGCCTTAAGATGAAGAGTATATTTGGGTAGTGTTTTTTGGATGGTTGAAAATGAACTGAGGTTATTGGGACTTGATTTTTGGATGAGGAATGTCATGATATGTGATTAAAATTAGGACGTTTTCTTCAACTACGTCGGTCTTGGGTAACCATTAGAGATTTGAAAGAATCTAAGTGAGATGATGCCAATAGATTTGAGCCATGAATTTTGGAGAGGAACAAACTGAGTGTGTTATAGTTGGATCTACAAGGGTAATATAGTGCCTCATGGGTATCCTTATGTGCAGTGGTTTAGTAGTGTTACCTGGGACTTTCTCATGTGTTTGTTTTTGTGATGATGAGTTTGAGGTAGACAAATCATTGAGGAGCATCGAGCATGTGATTTTGGAACAAAGTGGTGGAAATTTTTTGTGGATAAGACTGATTCTTTGGTCTGAGAACTATTACAACATGGTCGAGTTTTGGATAAAACATAGGAGGTGAATAGTTATTAGTGAGATTGTGGTATACATTTTTTTTCTATAAGACTTTGGAATTCTTTGAGGTGTGGATCGAGGATGATCCATTATAAGGTGATGAGGTCGTAAGATCTTGTTCTTTCATGAATGTAGTTATCTGTTTAAAATTTTGGTTCAAGGATAATTTTTTAGATAATGAAGTGGGTTTCAATTGTATGAAGAGTTTTGGGAGTGTTTAGGGGGTGAAGGACACAAAAGGTGGATAAAAGAGGTCAAATAGTGCATAACGCTTGATTAGCGCATGGTAAGAGAAAAACGTGCACCTAGCCCAGGAAAATGTGCAGAATAGGAACCCATTTAGATAGAGTCTAGAGCATTATTACCTCATGGTTTTCTAAACCATGTAGTTTCTCCCTAGTAACTATGCGCCTTAGAACCTATTGGATAGAGGAAGCTGCATGGTTGGCATACAGTTTGGCTAACAGTGTGACCAAACCTTACAACCCTTAAAAAGTGGAAATTTCCAATTTTTCCATCCCAATCCTATTTACTTGTTCCCCCTTTTCACCCCATTTGACCCATCCCAACTTGGGTAATGAACCAGTAGCCCCCTCCTCCACCATAGGTGATTCTTCTTCGATTCTTAGGCATTCAAAGTGTGTTTGGGAGTGAATCAATGATCAGGGTGAGCATAACACTCCTCTTTTCTATATTTTATAGATTAGGGTTTGTAGAATCTATTATCTGCTTCTAATGCCCTAAAACCTTCAATTTTCTAGTAGAATCAAATTTTGGGATTTTAAAGGGTGTTTGAGTTTGAATTAACGGGGGTATTTGTGTTAGTAATCATCTTCATGCATGGGGTAGGTTTTATTTAAGATTTTCCCATAGTCTTGAAGTTCTATATGTGTTTGTGGTTGTGCCAATGTCCTGACTTGTTGTGTTTCTTTTTTCCTTGGACATGTAATGTGATTTGGGCCTTATATTGAGGCGTGAAACTCTTAATAGACCCTATTGGGTCTGTAGGTGAGTGAGACCGAACCTAGGGCTACCCATGTGGTAAACCAAATCCTTGTAAATGGTGAATAAAATTAGTGAACAACAAGATAAATTTATCATGATAGATAATGGGTAGTAAAAATTTAATTGGAATGTGGGTAGGGTAAATGGGTTAGTTGAGAGAAGTTATAAGTTGTTTTTTGTTAATGATTAGAAGGTATTGAAATGGTTTGATGGATTGTTTGGGGATCTGATAGATTTTCAATTTATTGAGGGAAAATGATATTTGAAAATTAAAAATGTTTTAAAAGGACCTTTTGACCTCAAAGTGATTCAAAAATGGGGTTTCTAAGAAATTTCAATTTTTTTTGAAATTCGGACAGGGTTCCATTTTTGGGAAACTGGTTTGAGGGTCATTTTAGATGGTTGAAATGGAAATGAAAGCCTTTGATAATGTTTTAGTTTTCAAAGAGTAAGAATCATGTTTTAATGGGTGGATTTAAGATGATTTCAAATTAGAATTTATAATTATATTTTATGCCATGATGTGGTTTTATAGGTATGTTTGGAACATAATAATTGAATTGATCTATGGACTTGTGAGATAGGACCCATGCAGATTATGCTGGCATGTTAACATGGTTTTGATATGAACTAAATTATGAATGTTCATAGTTGATGACATTACATAAAAGGGTTTTAAGCATAATGATATATGTGTAAAATCATTATGCTTTGTATTGGTAAATGTGAAGTGGTTTTTAAATGAAATTAATGTTAACTGTGATTAATCTAAAACATAGAATAAGGGAGTGTTTGGTATAATGTTAATGGGTTAATGAGAAATGATTTGAAAATGGTAATGTATTCATGGGTTATTGTATGGGAATGATTTATGTATTGATGAATTATGAATTGAGAATATTATGTTATTATTTAATTATGGTTTTGAAATGGTATATATGGTAAATAGTTAAAGAATAATGTGCACATGACTTGGTGGTATGTGGTGTATTGACTTGAGGTTATAGGCCCACATGTTAGGTTATATTGAGGATCTAAACCCCACCCCTATAATGGATGAGTTAGGGAGTCAGATTAAGGCTTTATTTCCCTAAAAGATTCATTGGATGAGACTATATGGACTGAGGCTCTAAGGTAAGTGTGATAGAATACCTAGATTGATACTCCAAGGTAAGTTTGATGTATTTTTTTATGATACATTATCCCCAGTGAGATAGGTAACTTGAACTAATCCTTCATACAAGGTAATTGAACAGCTTAATCCACAATGTAAATGATGTAAATTCCTAACCCATGGAGAGATTTATGAGAATGATAAAGTGAATATTGTTAACTAAATAGTATGAGATAGTTGTTTTTATAAAACACACCATGTTGTTAAAAGTGTGTGTAACCCCTTGTGCCTTGGCTTAGATTCTCAATGTGACATGATTTACTCATGTTTATTAGTCGTCTATAGAGAACTTCATGAATGAAATGGGTATTAGTTAATTACATTAAAGCTTTCCTTTTTTTTGTTTATTTCTTTCACCTGTTGCCTGCATAAACCTCTGTATCGACTGGTTATTATTTTAGACACTATTGGTAGTGGCCTACTAAGTTTTACTCACACCCTTCCTGGGACACCATAGAGCTTTGGTACCTAGGAATATGCTAATTCCTTTCAGGTATAGGTTCATGACATGAACTTGGTGTTTGGTTGTGCATGGGATGAAGGGTTGGATCATGGGAGGATAGGACTGTGTTGGGACTTGGGTCCAGGATCAGAGTATTTTTATAGTTTTGGTATTGGTTTATATTGTATGAATACCTATCATGTAGTTTATTCCCTAGATCTTGTTATAGCTTGTGCCCTTGGTTACTCATTGGTTTTTTCATATGCTATCTATTTATAGTTTCTGTTGTTTATTTTACTTACTAAAATTACTTCTACTGTGGATTCACTATGATAAGAAGGTATAATATCCCAATGTTTCTCTTTAGACCTATGATAATAGTTGGTAGCCTCTGGAGTATGGGGAGGCATGCCTGAGGTCATGTGATAACCCAACTCAAGGCACTAATTATAGTGGTTTCTGGGTTGAGGATGTTACTGAACTCTGTTCTAGAATAGCTTGGAAGTGGGAAGACTTAATGACTTGGTATAAAATCACCCAAATGGAATTGAATCCCATACACATATGTGGTAATCACATAATTAATTCCATAGAAATACCATCCCACTTCCACTCTGGAACTTCATGATGTTGAGCTAAACCCGCTGGAACTTTATGTTATACCTTCACTTGTTGACAAGTGATGCATTGAGAGATAAAATCTACAACTCCCTTCTTCATACCTCGCCACCATAACTGATGTAATAGGTCATGGTACATATTTTTTCACACCTTTATGTACCACCATTGGGGATGTATGAAACTCCCATTACAAATCTTCCCAAAATGTCAAAGGTATAATTGTCAATCCTCTAAAAATGATTGCATTCTCCCCAACTTCAGAATATACATCATAAGAACATCCAGTGGATATCTAAGTATGTAAGGTCTCATAGTTAGTATCTCTATGTAGAGAATCCCTGACATGCTGTAAAAGTGGTGGGGTAACAATGATCAACTGAAGATATGAAGCACCATCCTTGTCCACAAAAGGAAATTGTAATGAGGCTAACTTATTTGATGCCTTGACCAGAAATCAATAACATGATCTTCTAATGAAAGCATCTACCACCACATTCCCCTTACCAAGAGTATAAATAATCTCAAAGTCATAGTTAAGGAGGGACTCTCACCAACACCACTATTTCTAGTTAATATCCTTCTAATAGAAGATATAATTTAGAATCTTGTGGTCATAGTAAATGATAAATTGTTCTCACATTAGGTATTTTCATCACATATTTAGTGAAAATAATACTGTTTCTAACTCTGGATCGTGGGTCATGTAGTTATGCTAATGTGGTCTCAATTTTGATGAACTATATGCAATAACCTTCTACCTCAACATCATAACACAACCAAGTATATCCCTTGATGCATTGTAGAACAATATGTACTTGATTCCCTCCAATGTAAATCTCAATATGGGATCACTCATTAACCTATGCCTTATATCTTGAAAGAACTGCCGACATCTTTCAGTCCACACAAAAGCCTACCCCTTTTGGGTAAAAGCTATCAAGGGTGTTTCCAATATTCAGAAAATTTTCACAACCCTCCGATAATACCCTACCAACCCAAGGAAACTCATCCCCTTAGTAACACTTTTGGGTGGATCCTAATCAATCACTACCTCAACCTTTTCTAGGATTACTGCTACTCCTTCCTCTGAGATGATGTGTCCTAAAAGTGTACCTATCGAATCCGAAACTGAAACTTTAAGAGATTACCATAAAGATTGTTCTATTGAAGTGTGTCCTGGACCATCCTCAAGTGTCTTTACTTCTCCTACTAGGAATCCAAATACACTAGGATTTCTATGATGAAATCCACCACGAACTGATCAAAGAGAGTCTAAAAGATCCGGTTCATGAGTCCCATAAACACTGCTGGGGCATTCGTTATAACAAAAAACATCACTAAGTTCTCATAGTGACCATAGTGACATATGAATTTCATCTTTGGTATATCCTCATCCTGTAATCATAGATAGTGGTAGTCTAATCTAACATCAATCTTTAAGAACCATCACACCCCTCTCAAATGATAAAAGAGGTAATCGATCCTCAGTTGTGAATACTTATTATTCATTGTCACCCAATTCAATAGCTGTTAATCCATGAATAACGTCATGATTTTGTGTACCTTCTTGGAAAATAATACTTTGGATGTCTAGGGGGAAACATCAGGTCTTACAAATCCATTCTCTTGTAAGTCCTCTAACAACACCCTCAGCTGTCGAAGCTCTGTGGGAGCCATATGATATGCTGGTGTAGATATCTGTTATATACTAGGACGAAATTCAATGAAAAATTCTAGATCTCGATGGGGATTTTACCTTGGTACGTCCTTAGGAAATACATCCTCATACTCCACCACCACTGTAGGAAACTGATAGCCTAAAGTATTCACTCTTCCAAGAGTCAGGCTAGCCAACTGGTGAGTAATCGGCTTCACTCTCCTGTGACTAATCTCATTATTCTCCATTAGGGTTTCCTTTTCACCCACAAAGGAAAACCTCATTCTTTTACCATTGGAGCACCACATCCTCCACATAAAATAATCAATTTGGGAATGAAAAATAGATATCCAATACATAATTACAAGGAAATCACAAGGATGGATTTCTACTATAAAGATATCCCATACGAAACTCTCAACACTATGAGTAATATCCCACTATCCTCACAAGTATGTAATTGTTGATTCAATGCTTGTCAGAGTCTTTAATTGTAGGGTCAAGCCAATAGATCTACCAGAGTCTCTATGTCTTGAACCAGATATGTGGCAAGGAAATAATGACTAGTACCTATGTCGATCAATAATGCAGGTAAAGTATAAATGACACATATCACACCTCGTGTAATCCATAAAGCCTCGAGGTCATAGGCCTATATATCTTTTAGATGGACTCATCCTATACCACCATCTCCCTGATCCTGAAGAGGACCACCTGGGGGTGGTGGTGGTAATAGTCAAACCTCAGACCACCTCCTACTGCCCTACAATCCCCTCTTCGACATCCACCAATATATGGACCACCACAATCCTGCCTATGACTCTATCTCAGTGGCCACTTTACTATCTCCCAATCATCTATACGATAAGTTCGAAAATCTAAAGCCAGATATCCTCGATCCTCAAAAGAGAAACACCACCTCTCCCATGGTTGATTCGAGCCACCTTGAGGGTCCCGTACCACTGACATATTTTCTAGGGATAGACTCCTGAAAAGTATGACATGCTTGAATCCATGTGATATCCATTAGATGCCTACTTCCAAGGTCTTAGCTACTGGGTTCCCACTACTAGAACTCCCAATCGACGCTTGGTCTGCTAGAAATCTCTCCCCCACCAAGGATCACTCAAGCACACCATCATGGCTTGGAATGAAAAGGAATACAACTAAAGCCCTGATGTCTCAAAGTGATCCATGATGTCTCTATATAATACCTAAATAAAGGTTCATGATATAAATAATGGATCCCATACAATATCTAAGGAGTAATGAGATATATTGGTAAATCTCACTGATTAATCCGCAATAACTACTATAAAAAAGGCCATTAAGAGTGATAGAAATAGCCTTTATTAGTAATACAAAAGTGATAACTACATGAGTGAGGTTTAAAACCCTGATCTTTAATCATTGCTTAAAAAGTGATAATAAAGGGTTCCTTTATCAGTGCTAAAAAAAGTGTTGATAAAGGAACCATTAATAATTGCTTTTTAGCACAGATAAAGGCTCTATTTATCAACACTTAAAAAAACATTGATAAAGGTTATTTTATCAACCATTATAAAATCTTTGATAAATGACCTTTTATAAGTGCTCATATAAGTGCGGATAATGTATACATTTATCAGTGCTGATAAGGGTCCATAATAGAGTGTGTTGTAGCAGCACACTATAACACCACTGCAATGCACTGTAACAACACACCAAAACTCAAAAAACACACCAGATATCTAAAAAAACATGTCCCAACATAGGATTTAAATGAAATGAAATTCACAACACAAAAAAAATTAAAAAACAATATATTATAGACATTTCAAACATTGTTTTATACAATTATATAAATAAAAATTATTACATACGTTAAAAAACATCAATGTTCCTTTTTCTTTTAATCCTAACCCAACACGTGCAATTACTGAACAAACCACCCATAATTAAGAAAAAGAACGAACCTGTATAAGACTTTTTTTTTCTTATGTTAGTAATAATATAAATAAATAAATTACAAAAAGATTTTCTTTTATTAAAATTGATGTCAATTTTTAAAAAAGGACACACTTGGAGTCATACCGATCATACCGTGCGTCAGATTGGGGTGTAGCTATTTCCTACACATCCCAAATGACTTGTGGATCATTTTTATAAAGAATAAAAAATATAAATGTTTTTTTCTCAGTTATGAGTATGTCAATTTCCTTTTTACTAAAATGTCCTTTTAAACTAGAAACACAAACTTTTGACTCATTCCGATCACATCATGTATCTTTTTGATGTGAAATAGATTACTACATGTAAAAAATGACTTATGAATCATTTTACTAAATTATCAAGGAACTCTGAGCACGTTTGATCAGTTTTCAGTGAGTGACACTTTTTGAACTAAAACATCAGTTTTAAACTGATAACAAACTCTTTGAGTCATATCGGGAACATTTGGTATCATATTAAGGTTTAAATGATTCCTAAAAATAAAAAATGACTTATAGATCATTTTCATAATGTATTAAAACAATCCAATTGTGTTTTCTTAGTTTTTAGTCGGACAATAGTCTATTTTACTAAAACTGATTACAATTTTAAATAAAAAGATGAACTTTGTGTCCTACTGGTCACATTGTGCGTCGTATTAAGGTTTGGATGATTCCTACATGTAGCAGAGTACAATGGATCATCTTCCTAAATTATCAAAACAACCTGCATGTTTTTTCTTGGTTTTGAGTATGTCAATTATCCTTTTTACTAAAATGTCATTTTAAACTGGAAACATACACTTTTGACTCATTACGATCAAATCGTGTATCATTTTGACATGAAATGGATCCCTACACATAAAAAAATGACTTATGAATAATTTTCATAAATTATCAATAAAATATGAGAACCTTTGACCAGTTTTTAATGAGGAAAACTTTTTGAACTAAAATATCTATTTTAAACTGATAATAGACACTTTGAGTTATACTGGGCACATCAGGTATTAGATTGGGGTGAAGATGATTACTACACATCAAAAATTACATATAGATCATTTTTAATGTATAAAAATAATATGAATGTGTTTTCTCAATTTTGAGTAGGAAAATTGTCCATTTTACTAAAATTTATGGCAATTTTAAATAAAAATATACACTTTGAGTCATACCCATCACACTGTGCATCAGATTGAGATGTGACAGGTTCCTACACATCCCAAATAAATTATAGATAATTTTCCTAAAGTATGAAAATGATCCAAATGTGTTTTTTTAGTTTTGAGTATGTCATTTGTCTTTTTTACTAAAATGTCATTTTAAAATTGAAACACACACTTTGAATCATACCGATCACATTGAGTATTAGATTGAGGTGTGACTGATTCCTATATATCAAAAATGACTTATGGATTATTTTTCAAAAGTATTTAAACAATTTTAATTCATTTTCTCAGTTTTGACTAGGTTTGTTGAACTTTTTACAAAAATTGATGTAAATTTTAAATAAAAACATGCACTATGAGTTATACTGGTCACACCATGCATCAGATTATGGTGTAGTTGATTTATGCACGTATCAAATCGCATATGGATAATTTTCCTAATGTATCAAAACAATATGAATGTGTTTATTTGGTTTTGATTAGGTTTATTTTTTTACTAAAATTGATGTTAATTTTAATTAGAGATATCCTTTGAGTCATACCAGCCACACCATACATCAGATTAAGGTATGAAAAATTATTACATGTTCCAAATCACATATAGATTTCTTCCCTAAAGTATCAAAAAAATATGAGTGTGTTTTCTTGGTTTTGAGTACATCACTTGTCTATTTTACTAAAATTTCATTTTAAACGTGAAACATGCACTTTTACTCATAAAGATCACATCGTGTATCAGTTTAACATGAGGATGATTCTAACATGTAACAAATGATTTATTAATAGATCACCTAAATTATCAAAAAAAATTGAGTTCATTTTCTTGGTTTTTAGTGATTGAATCTTTTTAAAGTCAAATATTAATTTTAAAATGATAACGGACACATTGAGTCATATCAGGAACATAGGGTATTGGATTGAGGTGATGTTTATTTTTACATGTCAAAAATGACTTATGGATCTTTGTGTTAAAGTATCAAAATAATATGAATATGTTTTCTCAATTTTGAGTATGAAAATTGTACTTTTTAGTAAAATTAATGTCAATTTTAAATAAAAAGAAGTACTTAGAGTCATACCCATCCATTGAATTTATTTTTTGAACTGCCAACACTACATGAGTAGCTTCGAGCAATCCAAATCAACTCAAGAAAATAATCCACCAATATAAGGAAAAAATTATTATGATCAATACTAAACTAGAATAATTTAAACATGAATATGAAATAATACATTAATTATATGGAAAATGATTTTACTGTACAAATATCAAGATTACCTATATTATATAGCAGTAGAGGTAACTTAAAGGAATGTGATAAATGTCAACACTGCAAGGGTGAATTTTTTTAGGGGGAAGAAGTATGTGGAAGCTTTGGGGCAGAAAGGCATGAAAGATGGGAAGATCATACCAACTCAAAAAAAAAAGAATCCACCTGTATAAGAAAAAAATTATTATGTGAGTAATATTAAAAAGAAATAAATTAAATATAAATATGAAATAATACCTTAATTCTATGGACAATTATTTTACTGTGAAAATTTCAATATTGCCTTTTTAATTGATAGAAGGTGGCATCATTTATCTTCCTACAAAGGAAGGGGAGATAACTTGGAAGGAAATGATAAATGAAACACTATAGGGGTGGAAGGTTTTGAGGGAGAATAAGTCTGTGGAATTTTTGGTGATAAAGACATGAAATATGGACAGATAACCCCAACTTGAACAAAAGAATCCAATTTTATAAAAAATATTTATTATGTGAGTAATACTAAAAAGAAATAAATTAAACATAAATATGAAACAATACATTTATTCTATGGAAAATGATTTTACAATGAAAACATCAAGATTAACTCTGTATTTGAGAAGATTCAATGTTGTTTCTCTTCCTACAGATGTAGTGTAGATAACTTGAAAAAAAGTGATAAATACAACACTATAGGGGTGAAAAGGTTTTGAGGGAGAAGAAGTCTGTGGATGTTTTGGTGCATAAAGGCATGAAAGATGGACATATCACCCCAACCCGAACAAAAGAATCCACATTTATAGGAAAATAATTATTATTTATGTAGTGCTAAAAGTAAATAAATTAAAAATAAATATGAAACAATACATTAATTCTATGGACAATGATTTTACTATGAAAAAACCAAGATTAGCTCTATAATTGAGCATATGAATCATAATTTCTCTTCCTATAAAGGCATCAGAGATAAATTGAAAGAAAGTGATAAAAGAAACACTACAGGGGTGCAATTGTTTTGAGGGATAATAAGTATGTGGATGTTTTGGTGAAAAAAGGCATAAAATATAGACATACCACCCCAACTCAAACAAAATAGTCCATATATATAAGAAAAAAATTATTATGTGAGTAATACTAAAAACTAAATAAATTAAACGTAAATATGAAACAATACATTAATTCTATGTAAAATAATTTTACTATGAAAATATCAAGATTACCTCTATTATTGAGTAGAGATAGCACTATTTCTCTCTTGAAAAGGCATGACACATGGACATAAATATTTTAAAATAAACTAATTCTATGAAGAATAATGAAAATTAAATCAACATTTCATTATATTTTTTTTTGAAAAATAGGTAAAGTATATCATAACATTACCTTTACTTATTTCTAATTTTTTTAATTCATTATAGTTATTTCTTACAAGGGATTGTTAAAATCATCATGTATAGAATACATTTTATGCCTGAATAGTCAAGAATTTAATTTAGATTATGTTAATATTGTAGAGACCATATAATATTATGAGTAAAAACATAATATATTGAAAAACAGTTTTTTCCTTCTCATTGGACTCTATTTATTTTTGTGAAGGTTTCAAGGATTTGGTTCGTCTATTGAGAATCCAAATCCCCTCTTTAGGGTCCCCTCTAATGTAAAAGACATTTTCTACATTGGGACTAACATGAACTTTTTTTAACGTCCCAATAAAAGGGTTATCCTAAATTAAATTGTCATGTGACTCAACATTTGTTTTAGTCACCAGTAGGACAATCAACCAATTCTTGTTTGTTGGATCATAGACATAAAATAATTACACTACTTGTGATTCCATTATAAAAGGCTTGTTTTTTCCTATTCCAAATTGAAATTCACCTTCACAATTCCAATTTCATCAACTTTAACTCCATTGATATTGTTAAACCATTTTAAATGGAAAAGAATCACTTGAAATGTTGTATAATACAACTCATATATCTATTCTCTAAATCCAAAATATGATATATTTTCATAAATTGGATTTCTATACTTGGAACTAGATATGTGCATCGCTTCAACCATAAGTGTAACACCATTATTTTTCATTGTACTGAAGTCTTCATGTTATTTTTCATAGATAATATAACCATTTATTTCAAAACTAGTGAAAGATATTACATTTTAATTCGGTCTTATGGATAGACATTAATGTATTTCAACAATTGAATTCAGATTTATAGATAACTCCTTATGAATTTGATCTCTAAACCATCCTATAAACTATTAATTATGTGTATTTTATTTACATCCTTATGCCTTTGATGGATTCAAATATCCAATAATTTCCTTGTAAGATTCAATGTATGGATCAACATCTTCACTATTATGTAATATGTAAAGGTACGCTTGCTCCAACTCTATCATGGTAATTGTAACAACACCTCTTCCAGAAATCCCTTAGCCCATAAGTTGTTCACTGTGGTGATACTTTGGGAGACTAATGATTTCAACATATGATAGGTAATCGGTATAGAATTCAATATCTTCTTCAAAAATATATCATTCTTCAATACATCCTTCCAATTGACTTTGATTATTGACACACCCTTTCAAAATATTCATATTCCATTCCATTGGGTACATCCATCTTTAATGTAAAGGACCACATAGTTGAACCTCTCTAACCAAGTGAACCATCTGGTGGACCATTATACTAATGATTTATGGTGGGAAGAACATCTCTAATTCACATCGTATGATCTCAATCTCCTTATTCATGATGGGAAACTTTGTTAGGTCTACAACTATACTACATATGGATTTGAAAAAGAAGCGGAGTATAATTAATGTATGTCAAACATTTTTAGGTAGAATGAAATGTAAATCAACATGAATTAAATATTGCATCAAAACATGATAGTCATGTGATTTTAGTCTATGTAACTTCAAATTAGTCGTTGAAATGAAATTATTAATATTTGATGAATACCCTTGGGAATCTTTTACATTGGTAAGGAAATAGAAAAATTGCAATTTTTCTTGTCTGGATAGAGTGTAATCTATTGGAGGAAGAAAATTCCTCATTTTACCCTTCACTGGTGCCAACTCTTCCCTTATCCCCATTTAAATTAATTCCAACCTGGCCTTGATTCCATCTTTATTTTCCAAGAACATTTACTATAGTGCCAACAACACTGTAAAATACCCATTTTTCTATATGCATGAAATTAAGAAAATGTATGACATAAAAACAATTCCTGTAACACCCTTACCCCAATTACCTAGAGTCGGTGCATTATTACATAACATTTTCATTTTCACAAGTGACCAAGTCTAGAAAGACCAATCAGTTTAGTATCCTTGGAAGTACTAGATACACATATAAGTTTTGCATTAAATTATGAAAAAAAAACATTGTGTCTCCTTTGAACACACCCATATCCTTATCCAATTCTTTAATGTCAGTCATAATATACTTCTTCACATCCTGGGAAAAATAAAACATAAGAAAGGGGTGATCTCAGATTCTCAGTAAGGATAACAATATAGTGGTAACTATCATAAATAAGCATAAAAATTTAATGCAATGTATAATATTAAAACTGAAGCCTTTGACACATAAAATTCATCATAATATGGGGAAGATATATCAAATAATTCCATTTATTTATTCACATGGATATTATACTGGTCTAATAATCACATGTAATATCAATAGCTAATTTCATAATGATGGAATACATAATTCTGGACATTATAACCTCATATTCAAGGCCACGTGCCAAGACTAAAAATAAAAATATTATCAATTCCTTATTCCATGACACTTGTTTGTCTCATGAGACATACCGATGCATCACGTGGCTATGGAGGGCCCTACCCACCACTTACTATATCCAATGCATTCCTCACATAAAAATGATGAAACATAACATAAACATTTTTATTAAACTAATATACGAAATGTTAATAATCAAACCATAAACCATGAATGACGTAAAAATAGTACATCCACAGTCAAATATATCATAAAACTATCAACATAATACAGAATATTGTATCAAAATAAATCAAATTCAATTAAACATAAAATCCAAAAATATATGTTGACATAGATGAAATAAATACAAAAACTATTTGATAGAAATATCACTTTCTACTTTGAAATCATTTAAAAGTCACATAATTAAAAAAGAAAAAACTTTATTTTGAAAATATTCATATAAGATTTTAATGGATGCTTAGAATGTATTATAATGGCAGGAAATAGCTGAACCTTCCGTATAAGTTAAAGAAACATTCCTTACTTAATTTGTTGAAAAGGTCATAAAGGACCTCGTTTAGAAAACGATGGAAAGATTATTTTCAAATTTTTTTTTATAAAAAGTAAAGAAATAGTATAAATGAATTTAAAATATGTTCTAGGAAATAATAAAAATGTTTTGAAAAATGTTTTTAAGAAACATGGATGCGGATGATAAAGAATCCTCAGTCGATACTTACATATAAACAACCTCGGATAATAAAGAAATTGTAAAATTAACCCTTACCTTGTACATTTACTTAGTTGAGGGTATGTTAAACTCATTTATAATGGTTAAATAATTGTTATTAAATTATAAAAGAACCAAATACATAAATATCATATCATATATGATCCTCTAATTTTTTTTTTGTTAATAATATTTCAACAGTATTATTGTTTCTGGTGTTACTGATTCATTTTACTTTTTCTGTTTTGTTATATAAGTAATGTTTGTTATAGATAGGATATATTCAATTCATATCCAAAATGATATTAAGTACTTAAAAATTATTTTTTAATCATAAAATGAAAATTATTCTTCAATGGTTATGACGGGGAACGAAATCTCATTGTGTCGGGGAGACGGTAAGCCGCACATACGCACAGGCGATAATATCATTCTATTGATGGTGAAATTTTCTATAATTGGATGGTATATTATATATACATAATCATTAACATGTTATATTTTTTATTGAGATCAATTATACTCATTATTATACCCATTTAAATAATGATGTGTTGAATAACAAACTACACCACGATTTGGAGACGGTAAGCTGTACGTACACACGTATGGTGGCTTTGTCATTCATGGGATGGACAGAATAATAAATATAGTTGTAACATAGTTATATTAACATCACATTATGTGTAAGTTACTTGAGTTATAATTTTATTATGGAAACAACAAATAAAGAGGAAGTGGAAGAAGAAAAGAACTTTGAAAGAGGTGATAAAATAATTACCTTTTCTTCGGGTGCTTTCTTTTGATTTGAAAAAGGGATACATAGGTTGTATTTATGATCAAATTAAGGCCTTTAAGATGAAGTTAGGGTAGTTTGGAGTACATTTTAGTAGGGTTTGTATGATCCAAATGGATTTGGAGGTTTAAATTTAAGAGAAGGAGAATTACCCTTTTATAAGAGAAGTGAGGGAACTTTTGTAAAATCCTGAAATATTAATTTATTATAAAATAATTTCGGTTTAAAATAGATAAAAATGGATTTATTTAGAGGATAAGGTGGGGATGGTTAAAAATCCTCTCAGACAATAGGTTTTAGACATATTTAGGGCACCATATTAATCTTATCTTTTATATTTAACCCTTAGTTAAATAGTTTAACTTTTACCATGTCTTGTTGTATTTTTATAATACATGGTTAATATAGTTACTATAAATTCCAAGAGAACCTAAAGTGGTTCATTAAATAAATATTTAACATTATATAAGTCATTTTTATGAATCATGTTTTTTAGGACTATTATATAATTTAATAAAATACTATTTTTTTAAAAATCTCATTTATGTCAATTTTGACACTATTTAATATTTGGTTTTTTTAAAGTCATATGAACTTGATTAATTCAAAAAAAATGCCTTGAATCAACCCTAAAATTTCATATTACCCTAGAAAATTCGTGGATGGAATCAAAAGTTTTAATTTACTTTTATTTTAATATTTATTATATAAATTATTTTAATCTTTCATTAATAATGTAATTACTGCATCACTATTATGTCATAAATAAATTTAAATTTTTATTATATAAAAATTATAAATAAAATACCATGATGTTGGAAATCATTTTATCTTTCTAATGAATATTTATAGTCTAATTTATCATATATATAACCTCTATATTAAAAATGGTTTAGTTATTAATATTTGAATTTTACAATTTTAACTCTACATTAAATAAAATATAATAAATGTACTAATCTAATCCAAGTGGATAAAAAGGATCTTATTTTTGTCCTAAGGTTGATTGTGGTTGAAAAACACTTATCCAATAGAATTAGGACATGTATTGGGGTAATTTTATATTATTATAATATTTTTTTTTACTTTTAATTACCCTATTTACTTTTAACCGTGGTAAATAAAATTCGAAAGTTACTATTCACCAAAAATTATTCTCATCCCATTGAACCACATTTTACTTATTGATGAAAACCATATCTGTCAGATTTTTAAAATTTAATTCATAGAAGGGGTCAAATTATGTTTTATGTAGATTTTCAAATGTGCCTAGAAGGTGGGTAAAAGACATTAAAAAGTTCAATAAAATTTTATATATCTAATATTATTATAAAATGACTCCAATTAATTACATTGGAATATATAGGTAATATGTATCTATTTTTACTTTAAAATAAATTTAATTTAAAAATAATTATTTAAATAAAAAGTCATTTTTAAACAATAACGCAGTGTTTTTCACTATTCATCCAAAATTGAAAGATCTCAGAAAAATACCAAAAATTTAACCTGATATAATTTTGATATTACATGTCCAAAAATGAAGTCCATTTTGAAAAATAAAACTTTTTAAAAAATTCAAAAAGTGGGTATTATGATTCATAACTACTGTTTTAAATGACTAGTTTGATTAGTCATAGTGTACTAGATCTCGGAGCTGCGTACAACGCAAGTTATTGTATTATTCAAATAGAAGCGTACTATAGAAGCATGCGGTGTTCCAATTCCAATAGGGTAATTCCAATATAATTGGACTCTTCTTCCAACAATATTTTGTATGGTTTTTCGAAAATTGTTTACCAAAAAGGGTGTTAATATTTTTTACTTTATTGTACAGTTGATCACCTATTAATAGAGATAGTGTTGTACCTTGATTGATATTCCCATTGAATGTTCTCATCCAAGATCAATATTTATGTTGTCAAGGTAAAAATTTCTGATGTCCTAAAAACACAGTCTTCGAGGAATGTTCAACCAAATTGAGTAAGTGTGTTTTTAAAAAATGGGACACCCCAACATTCCTTTAATGCTATAGATTGATAAATTTCCATAAGTGGGGAAGAAATTTATCATTCCATACAACATGGACCTCAAGGTGAATTCTTCAATTCTATGAGAATCATACATTGTAATACCTATATCCCACATCAATTTTAGATCTTCAATCAATAGAGCCAAATAGATATCTATATCATTTTCGGGTTGCTTTGATCTAGATATAAGTAGAGTAAACATAATGTATTTGTGCTTCATGCATAACCATTTCAAAAATTTATAACTTACAAACATGATGGGCCATATATTATGAGTACTAATATGTAAATAGAGGATTTATTCCATCTATAGATAATGAAAGATGTAAGTTTCTCAGCTCATTTCCAAATTCAAGAAATCTAGTAATCAATTTTCTTCCACTGAGGAGAATCTACTAGATTATATAGGTTCCCATATTTAATTATTATATATACATGCCATGTTAATTGTCTCATGGTTTCCTTACATTCATACAGTCTTATAAACTTTGTAATGATAGGAAATTACCATATAGATTTTAAAGGACTTGATTCATTTTTCTTGTATCGATCCACTGCACAGTTAAGGCATTTTATGAGTGATTCATGGTCCGTGAGAAACAATATAAAATCATTTGGAGAAGAATGTATTTTTTAAAGATGATTCCCATTGAACATAACATTTTTTTAGCATCATATGTTCCACATGGTAGTTCATTTTCTTTTGGTATAATATCATTTAGGATACCAATTAGTTCTGTAAGGCTGGTGTCACTCTATCCACTAACAGATTTAAAATTTTATAACATTAATACAACTATCAATGTTGTTTATTTATTACGAATGGTATAAAATGGTTTCTTGGAATAACTAATTAACTCCCCAAATAACTTTTTACAATGACAAATGTCATCTTAAATTTCCATTGTCATTTATTCTATGCGATCTTCATTATCATTTACAAAGGCATTCATATTAAATGGCTCATAAACTATAATATCATCCTTATTGGTGCCACATTAATTATTCCCCCTTGTTTAGTCCAAAATATATAGATTTGATCAATTACACCAAAAATCAAATGTTCTTCAACTCTTCTGGACTAATTTCTCTTGAATAACAACATCATAAACACAGACAGAGGATTTCAGAAGGGTTGTATGCATTGTCTCTTTATAACATTATGAAATATTTAACTCCATCTTTATACTTGTTTGTCAAACAATTAGTATACATCAATTTTCAATTCATATAAATCCTATTGGGTTCATAAAAGATTAATTCTGTATAATATATAAATAAATACACATATAATATTCATTTTCAAAGGTGAATGTTATATAAAATTATAATAAGGGTAATGCAAAATTTATATATTTATTTCAAATAATTTCAATATGTTGAGGAAAATTCAAAATTGGATTTATGAAAATAATTACTCCACTATAGATGATGTTATTATATGAATTCATTCAAAGGTGAAAGTTATAGACAACTCATCTTTATTTCATTTTCCATGTTTTATACCCACCCTTAATATTTATAGGTAATGAACAAAACATATCTATTATTTATTCATATTATATCCACATGAGATAGATATTTTTATTTGTCACACATCAAGGAATGATTATTTAAGAAAATGATACTAATTCCACATTATATAAGAACCCCTCCACCAATCTTTCAGAACAACAGATAAAATTATGATCCCCAAATATAAGCTACAAATAATATTTATAATTTTTATCCACTACACTTTTTAGAGGTCTAAGTATTAATAGGATTTCCAAAATTATTCAATATGAATAAATATATCAACAAAAGAAATGATTTAATTTATGTAATTAAGAATTTATAATATTTATTTTCCATTTATCTTCTTCAACTACATATTCCTTATAATAATTTACCACTTTAATAAAATAAAATAAAATAATTATACTTATATAATAAATATACTATAATAAAATTAACTTTATATTAATTCTCATCTATTGAGTATTAGATGTTATTTTTTGGGTAAATTTTACCACCAACATGATGGATAATATAAAATGATATCATGGATTATTATGAGAACATAATTAATTTTTTATTTGATATTTATAATGTAAGGATTTTTGTTTGTGGTTCTATAAAGGTAACATGAGAATTTAACCCATTTTTAATAAACCACCTTTAGTTTTTCAAAAATTACTAATATAAGTATATTATAGATTCCATGTTGGGGAACCATACCTAAAACATACATGGAATGAACATGGAACATATTAACTCACAATGGAATTGTAATTATAATACCTTTATTATTAATAAAAAGATGAAATCTTGAACATGTATCAATGACCAAGATTTCTATATAGAAATATATAAGAAAAAATTGGAACTATTATCAACTAATGATCAATATAAATTAAAAACTAAGAATTAAGCTTACAGAGAAAGATGGGGTAAATATGTATACAAAGAATAAAATTGATAAAAAACAACAATTTTAAAAGACCAAAACAAGACATCCAAATCAGTACTCAATTAGAAAATAGATCATAAGAAAATTATTCAACTCATAATCTAAAATAAAAATGGTAAACAGGGACCTGACCAAAAATAACTCATGACATCATTGAACAAGAAATAAAAAATGAAACAAAAAAACACAAAAATAAAATCGCGAGACCTACCTCACTTGGTTGAAGAAAATACTCTTTGGAAATTCTAACTACAACCAAACACCAAATGTCTGATGAAGTTTGAGAAACTGGAGGCAGTGGATTACTGTGATTTGAGCTTAGATTAACTGAGGAGGAGCACCAACAGTGCACAAGAGCCGCAGCCCGGTTGGTGTGGACTCGCTAGGTGCATCCAAGAGACCCGAGAACAAATCCGGGTGGAGGAATATTTCCAGGTTACTGTAGCAGTACTATAGAGGTACTGCAGCAGTACTGTAGAAGTACTGTAGCGTGTACTATTCGGTACTGTAGCAGCCGGAACTATTCATCCATCTGGGCCTTCGGGCCACCGGTTTGGTCCTTGGGTCCTGCAAGGCTTTCGGGCCACCCAAGGCCTTTGGGCCAGTTGATTCTCAAGGCCTTCGGGCCACATTAAGGCCTTCGGGCCACCCCAAGGCCTTCGGGCCACATGAATGCAGGCCCCAAACACACTACAAAAAAGGAGGATCCCAGATGAGGATTTAGAGCAGGTGCACTCACCAGAGCAGAGCCAAATGGATTGTCAGAATGAGAGGTTATGGCTATGCCATCGGTACGAGCCTGTGCTTGCACGGGAAGCCTAGACAAAAGGTCATGCAAAGGTGGAGAGCTACTATCAAGATGTAGATACTTGGGAGGGATAGTTCCTTGTAGATAGTCTGGTTGAATTCCCTAAGACCTTCGGGTCATGTAATCTCCTAAGCCTACGTGCCATCTAATCTATGAGCCTACAAGCCTTGTAAGGGTTCCCCCTCATCCCTTAAAAGAGGGGTTATCAAAAATCAATAAAAATGAAGGACTTTGGGCCATTCAGGTAGAAGAACCAATAGTGGGTGGATTAGGTGGAATGCTTCTGATATCATGATGGGTTCACAAATAGTTAGCTTTTTAAAAATATATAGCGACACTTTTATCAGTGCTTACAAATAAGTGCTGATAAAGAGTCCTTTTATCAGTGTGAAAAAGCACTCATAAAGACCTACCTTTATCAGTGCTTATTACTTAAGCGTTGATGAAGGATTTATAATTATAATTATAAATAATTTTCTAATTATATATATATACTTAATAAATATATATAAATATAAATACATTAAATATATTCCTTTTTAAATATATTTATTATAAATTTATAATTAATGATTTATAATATATAAATATTTTTAAAAAATAATATTTATATCTAATTTTAAGTTCATGTATATGCATATAAGTTAAAAATGAGTGCAATTGAAAAAAGTAAAAATAAATACACTCTAAAAATATTGAAAAATGGATTTGTTTTGTGTTTGTGCAATGAATATAAAAATGAATTAATTACATATATGTGAAATCAATATAACGGACATTTTATCTATGTTAAATTGAAAAATAAAACGATTCATTCAATTATATGTCTATTGAACTATGAAATTACTTAGTATTTTTAATTCATATTATTTTTTAATTATAAACCATTATTCACTAAATATATGACTATTTAATGTAAAGAACATAAATATATTGAAATATATAAATCATATATATATATATATTAATATATGTTTATATATTTAATATATACAATTTAATAACATTAATTATCATAATTATCTAATTAATTAAATGTTTAATATTTAATAATATATAGTCAATTTATTTATTTTTATCATTAATTATTTAATTAATAATTTTTTTAATATTTTTAATAAACTAATTTATATTTTCAATTTATTTAATTATTTAATTTTAATTAATTCATTCTTTTATTAGTGCGAAAAAAGCATTGATAAAATCTATCATTTTCGGCGCTAAAAAATAAAGTGATGATAAAGGGTACCCTTAATCAGCGCTAACAAAAAGTGATGATAAAGGGTACCATTTATCAGCGCTAAAAATAAGGAACTGGTAATGGTTCAATTTATTAGTGCTAGAAAAAAGCACCGAAAAAGGTAAAATTTATCAGCGGTTTCATTAACATTTATAAAGATTACACTTATCAACTCTTTTTGTAATGCTAATAAAAACCAACACTGTTAAAAGCTATTCTTGTAGTAGTGCATGGTCTAACTACCATGCTAAATATGTATATGATCCTGTATTCATATCAATCGTAACATGGTCGGATATATGTCCTCCCTAAAAAGAGGCTCAAATTCTGGCTATGAGATATCTGTCTCACCGTGTGACTGAGTCACTAAGCTACCCCATCACCCAACAGAGTTCTGAAGAAGACTCTCTGTGAGGACCACCAAATGATCTAAAAACAACCTCACAAGGAGTAAAACATGAGTTACTTCCTCTATAAAGTCTTTAGCCACCTAGGGGTCTAGCTCACCCTAAAACATAGGAGGTCATTGCCTCTATAAGTCATGCAATGCACTCATCCTATGTGCATCCTAAACTGGTACTACCAGCACTAAATACAACTCAACAGGTGGTGGTATAGCTATCAGACCACCCATAGGTGATTTCTTTGGTATGATCCCCTGTATTGATGCATCATCACTAGGAAGATCATCTTCATGATCATCTAGTGGAATCCTGAATGACTATCTATGTGGAGGCATCCAGAAATAAAACAAGATGTTACATAATCTGAAGAGTATATCTGGGGAGTTGACTCAAGAAGGATATGGAAATAAAACCATTCTTGTATGATATAGGTAGTGAAAAGTGACCCTACAACCAATTTTTACATGTACCGAGTTTAAAGATAGGTGATTTGAGTCTTGGTTTATGGATACGTTAGTAGCCCCACCATCACTGGTGTCCTTAACCTGAAAGACAAACTTGAAACAAAAAACATTATTTTCCCTACGCAATCTCATAGACACCAGTCCCACCGTAGAATCAACTGCTCTGATAAAACTTTATCATGACCTAACCCATCGATGTCCGACCCATGAATACCCCAAGACCACCTCTTATAGGGAAGGGGTTGTAGACCAGTGACGAGTAGGCATATCCCACAAATTAGTGGCATTAGCTTAAAGTAACTATACAAATGCACAAATCTCCAAGACCACACAATGATGAAATGTAAAATAACTTAAAACAAATTAATTCATACATATAAGACCCCACAAAAAAGTTTGATTGTAATGTTTTGAAATTGAGAAAAGGGGCCAAATACCAGCCCAAAAATATAAAGAGTCCAACCTACTTCGAGGGAGAGGACAAAAATAAAAAAGTATGGTCTTGGTAAACACCTCAATCTATCATGATCTAGCTAAACTCCACCCACCCCCTGTCCTCCTAGGACACTTTCAAAAGGGTCTTTGTCTTCATAAGGAATGACCCGTATGTGAAAATCCCTTATAGGCGTGAGTATAATAATACCCAGCAGGACACTGAAAAAAACTAAACTCAAATAACCAAGTATAGAAATCTGAATACAAGATATAACAATCAAATTATAATATAAACACCCATATATACTTAGGAAAGACACCACACCACTGAGAGGTTATAACCAACTACCACCCACATGATTCTACTTGAAGAAACAATCATTCTAGGAGAACCCAGTTCATAATCCATGATACACTCAGAGACACTAGACGAAGATGTCAAGATCATTGGGCCGTACCTTAGAAAATATAATGTTCTGATAAGAACCAGATACTCAGATATGGTATTATGATTATATCCACTAGGGGAAACCACATACCAATCTAAATCAACCTACTACGTAGGGGATCATATTTCAATGATACCACAAACCCTGCCGATATGGCATGCTAGATGGGGGATCAATACCATTCTCAGGGAGGCCACCCTAATTCCCAAAACCTCACATAGGGATCAATGATGATATATGATCTATCTCTTATCTCACAGAGGGACACCACACCTATCTTTGATACTCTACTTCTAGAGGGGATCACAATCCTATGATGTGGATGTAATGCCACACTGTACCGTCAAGGGAATGGACCATGGGAACACACTCATCCAAGACTGGTCCAAACTAATGAAAATAAGAGCTATAAACAATCTTGAAAGGGGGTACACAATGTGCACTATGGGTACACAATATTTACAACTATCCCCAATAATTCCAATGTGGTAAAGCCTCACATGGCATGTAAGTCTCCAAATACACGATATGTAGAAAGAGTACATGACATGTAGAGGCACACAACACCTGTCCTATATCACCTTTTTGTGTCCATGTATGCTAGAAATTTAACTACCCAGGATTAACATATTTGGATATTAAATCATTCTAGATGAATATTCAGTACATTACAAAAATACATACCTGAGGACCATAATAGTTTAGTGTCTTTGGAAACTTAGAAACAAAATCTTTTATCCGAGTGAAAGATATTAAACATATCCAATAAAAATCTCCACCATTAGTAATACTACCTAAACCTTTCATTATAACCTAGGTAATGGAAACATAACAAGGGGTGAACTTCTGATTCTCAGTAATGGTAAATAAAAGAAATGCATAATCATAACATGAAAAAAAGTATTTTTAATTTGAGAATAACATTTAAAGATCATACCCTACATATTAGAGATGATAATAAATATTGTAAGTTCATAAGACATGGATCATAATAGAATTAATATCATAAGTCATGAAATCAAAACACATGAAAAAAACATAGAATTGTGTCAAACACATAAGCATATAAAAACCATATGTTAAAGAGGCCTACCAAGGCCTTTGTAACATGTTTGGCTTGGGTTAATCACCTATGAACATACTACAGGCTTGGAATGATATCCTATGTACCCTGTTGTTTTACGCATGAGATGTCCTCCCATGTACCCTCTTATTTTTGGCTTTAGATGTCCTCCCATGTAGCCTCTTGTTTTGGGATTGGGATGTTCCCATGTTCCCCCTATTGTTTCAGGATTGGGATGTCCTCTTGTGTAACCAATTTTTATTTCTTGGGATGTACTCCCATGTACCATATTTTTTTGGATTGAGATATCCTCTCATGTACCCTCTTGTTTCGTGATTGGGAGGTCCTCCTAGGTATCCTCTTGTTTTGGGCTTGCGATGTCCTGCAATGTAACTTTTTATTTCACAAAACATTTATAGTTACCTAATACATTAGAGGGAGATATATTTCCCACAAATCTCATAATGAAATCATACATACATGTGAAATAAAATCTGAAACAATCATATCATAATTCATAAAATGAAATTGGTGTCATTAATATGTAATCATATCGTATCCTTTGAAAAACGATAGGTTTCATAATCATTTAATCAAAGTCAAAACTCATGAAAAGAAGCGAGTTTCAATAGAATATAACTGGTGTAATATAAATGGGTTTCATAAGAATCATTAAATCCAAACATAAACCATTGAAGAAGGAATGTGAATTGAAATTTTGGATCATTTCTTAGAAGGGAAAGGGTAACATAAACATATGTCATATTAGATGGAATCTAACATGGAAAGATATTTTCAAAACATTTCTTGGAAAAAATATCCTTTATTATTTTAAAATTCTCTTTTAAACAAGATTTTTTTTAAAACTATTATCTTGAAAATAAAATTAAAATCTTATAAATAAATCTTTGAAAAACTTTTTGAAACATTTTTCTTTTAAAACATATAAAGGGAGATTGAAATTATTTTGAAATACATTTTCCATGAAAACTTATAGAGGGATATTGAAAATATTTTAAAAACTAATTTCCTTGAAAAATTATAAAATGATCATGAAAATGTTTTGAAAACAATTCTACTTTAAAACTTATAATGGAATATTGAAAACAGTTTTCCTTAAAAACTTATAAAAGGAGCTTGAAAAAACATTTAAAAACATTTTCATTGTAAAATTATAAAAAAATCATGGAAAACATTTAAAAAACATTTTATTGAAAAAATCATTTAAAAGAAATCCGTAAAAAATAACCTTTTAAACAGTAAAAAAATCTTCAAATAATTGACAATGGGTGAATCTGTATATGTCGGACGAGGTAAAAAGAACATTCCATTTTCACAGTAAAAAGGTTAGAAAAATTCATCATTCAGAAAGTGATAATAAGATTTCTTTGAAATAATTGGTAACAGATAAAAATGGTAAAATTTATTTTAATTATCATAGGAGATTAGTAGAATATTCTTAGAAACCTGCTTTAGAAAACATGGTTTTAAAGGAACAAAGATTTCTGACCGAAGATAGGGTAAAGTCGGGATTTCTTAAAAACACTTTCTTAAATATATTATGTACCAAAGAGTGTGAAAATGTAACTAATACATGAATATATCCTGAATAACCAAAGGATAATAAAATTCATGAAATTTATTAAGAGATGTAGCATAATATTTCATCATAGGAAACATACACATAAATAATCTCGAAAAGCAATATGATTGTTTCAATAAACTCTTACCGCTTGGTAAATTTGAACCATGCTCACCATGTAATAAAATGGAATTAAATAAATATTAAAATATAATTAAAATAAGGATATTCAGGATATAACATTACAAAGTTAGTATTTACAACTAATGGAAAAATATTGGTGCATAACATGGCATGTGTCTCAAAGAAGGAAAATCGAGACAAAATTACTTTTCCGATTTTGTAACTTTTGAAACATAAATACCATGATATAAATATAATAAAATGGATATTTAAATACCCATAATTTTAATTATAATAATCATAGAATATATCCATGGGTAGTATAAACACAACACCAAATTAATGGGTGGTGAATAAAGCATGTATCTCACAGAAATAAAAGGTGAGATGAAATTCACTTACCTTGTGTCTTGAATCTATTCATACTCGTACAATATTCATGTATAATAAATATAAGTTTATTATAATTATTTTAAACAATAATATTATTATACATAATAAAATATATGGTTTTATTATGACCTTATATTACCTGATTGTTAACAATCCTATGTTAAGGTTTCATTTTGGGTAATATTCATTTTTTTCTTCGCATGTGACTTAATTTGTTATATCTTTGGAACTTATACATATTTCTTAATTTAATGTATGTAAAACATGATATTAATAAAATTTATATTAAATATATGTTCATTATAATAATATATATAATATATAAGTAATAAAGTGAATACACCATTCATGGAGATGGTATGCCGTACGTATGCATGAACACTGTTTTAGTGTTTATTGTCTTATTGAAAGAATGAAATTAAATGACATATAAGTTTCTATATATTTATATATATCATTATTCCAATAGAGTTATTATATCACATATATCATATAACTTCAAAATCCATCCTTAATACATTCCTTGTAGTGTGTGAATGAATCACATTGCTTTGAGCGTGTTGTAGTCCCACACTTCCTCAAACAAAATTATTGTATTTACGCCAAATGGAAAGTAAAAAGGTGTGTGTTATAAAAGTAATAAATAAGATTAAATACATAATAAATATAATATATTATGTATATAAAATTATTTTCCATTATAATTTCCACCATGAAAGGTGGTGAAGTATAAATGAACAATCACCGTTCAATGTGGTGCTAGTTCGTCATACACATAAATAATATATTAGTTACCCATTAGATGGAGTTGTGTTTAAGTTTAGGTAAAAACATTAGCCTAAAAAATACTATTATATTTAATATAAATATTGTTTATACAATAATGGAATAAATAGAGTGGAGGGGTTGGAGAAAGAAAATAAAAGAAATGACCTTGAGAGAATACATTGCCTCTTAATTGGGTAGCTCCTTTTGGTTTATTCCAAAAGGATTCATTGGATTGATTTATAAAAAAATGTAAGATTCAAAGAGTAATGGAGGGATGTTTTAAAGTTTATTGGGAAGATAATATAATAACCAAAATGTTTTGATAGGTGTGAAGAATAGGGATATGTGGTGGCCGTTTATAGGGACAGGAAATGGCACACTTCGCATTTTGGAAAACCAGTTTGGTTTACTGACATTTTTACATAACAAAAGTCATAAAAAACAAAAAATATCAATAATGGAAGGTTAATTCCTGAATAATTACCATAAAATTGTTGTTGGAAATGTGTATAGGTCTTTTTGGGTCTTAAATGTATGGTTTAGTACTTTATTAACCTAATGTTTCTCTTAACTATTGTAACTAATTTTAAACAATTTCATTGATATTTTTGGTCAAAAACTAAGTAAAACTTATTAGAAACTATAAATTACACTGATTAAAAATATTTAATCCATTTTTACATATTCTAATTATATAAGTTGATGAAATTAATTAAAAATTAATCCCACTAATTGGACGATATGATGAGTTTTTAAAGTAAAAACGTTGAAACTTTTATTAGGTTTTTATACTAAATTTCAATGTGAAATTAATTACAATGACATAAATTGGATTAATTAATAATAATATTATATAATTAAACATTTAAACCAAATAAAAATATAATTTACCCTTATAAATAAATTATATGAAAAAACAATTTGGAATTAAAATCCAGTATTTTTAACTATTCATTAAAAAATGAAACCATACAAAAAAATACCAAAACATTTATCATAACCTAATTTTTATGTTTCAATTAAAAACATGAAGTTTATTTTTACATATTAAATCTATAAAAGTTACAAAAATTGGATTTAAAATGGGTTCTCCATTAAAAGGTGGTAAAACTATCTTAAAAAAAGGGTTTTAAGTATAAAATCGGGTTTATACGTATCTTATATCTATAAAATATATTAGATGGATATCAAAAATATTTTATTGAATATATAACATATATATTAAAATAATATCACTTAATAAATGTAATTAATTTAATTTATTAATATAAAACACCAATGTGAGAAAAAAAATAAAAATATACCCTTTATATTAAATTAGTTCTTATATTTCCATTTCTAATTAATTGGTTGCCTACGAATTAATATTATATTTGGGTAAGCCATATATTTTTCATAAGTTAGTTAATAATATTAATGAACTCTAATTTAACATCCAGTTTATATCTAATCATAATATATTATTGTTCGGTAAACCTCGACCATGCGTGTTACGCAAGCCATCGAGGAAAGTCATTATTGCGTGTAATGAATGATAACCTAGGTGTTCAATATATAGAAATATAACATTTATGTTGTGTGTAGTGAAAATAATAAAAACATAGTTATTCAATATGAAATAAACTATTTTTAATTTTTTGTGAAATGAAAAATATCAAAATGATTAAATTAATTTGAAAAAAATAATTCACCAAATCTCAGGAGTTACATTATACCCACCTAAAAATGAATTTCACCCTAGAAATTCATCTAGGTTATCAAACATTTAATAATTGAAAGTTTTATTTTTTGAAACCCACATAGTAAAAATGAATACTAAAACATAATTTTAAAAGGGAGAGTTTGAAATATAGTGGTTACCCAAAGTATCATATAACTAGGTGTCCACATAGGGGAACATAGGTTGGAAGTAGAAACATGGACATGGAAGAAAAATATAACTATAATGTTATGATGGAGAGTGATAGGGAACAAGGTCTGGAGAACGTTGATGATTAGAAATCCATAAATATGTGATTTTCTAAGGGACCATTTGATTCATTATAAAATAAGGTACAAGGATAACATTTTTGGTTTCAATATCCTTTCTCCAAAAGTTAAAAAAAATTCATGAAAATAAATACTTAAATTATTTTAGTAAATCCTCACCCTTTGTTGTTACTTTATAAAAATCACCTCTTTTTCTAAAAAGTAAGGTGATTTTTTATTTTCTGAAGCACTAAAAGATCATAATATATATGATATGCCATCCCATGAATCATTAGTTATTCTCAAGACCATGTTTTTATAATAGGTTATCTAATATGAATAAATCCTTATGTGGTGAGATAATACTTTAATCTCCTAAACTTCGTTTGAAGTTTAAAATAATATTTTCATAAATGGTAACCATGTAACCATTCCAAAATATAATTCACCCTTTATTACTTAAATAAGAAATTATTTGAAACCCAAAAAAAATTCCTTAGAAAATTTGGTCCATCCTAGTACTCATAGAATATCAAATGTAATTATATTATTCCATAATACATGTATGGAAAGATAATAACATGAAATCTCACCAAAGGATGAACAATAAGAATTCATAGGGATTATTCATACCAAATAAAATATAAAATTCCCAATTAAGGATGGAAGGATAAGTATTTATTAGATATCTTGGTTCACTTCATCCATTATTATGGCTTAATTTTTCACTTTTTCCTTCGTCTTTAGTGGTTTTTTTGTCTTATCATTCACATTAGTCCTTGGATTATTGAAATTTTTAGCATAATGGATAAACTCCATGAAATTGAAACACTGAAGTGTGGGAGGTGAATTTTATGGGAATTCTTTATTATTTTTATCACTATATAACTTCCTCCCATCACTTCAACATTCAGTTACTCTATGAACTTACCTTCCACACATAAAACATTTAGTAGTCCCCTTAGGAAACTTCACTTCATGTTTCTTCCCATAATTTGGGTATAAAGGAAGGCTCATTTTCTTTTCTCCATGGTTGTTATATTTTTCTTTGAACTCTATCTTACTTTTCTTTTCAAAACCATGAGATTGATGCACAGCTCTAACCTCAATTTCCATCTTTATAGCCTATCTAACCACTTCTTCATTGCTGAAAAAGTATCTTATATCCAAGACCTTTCGAATAATAGGTTTTATATCACTTAAGGATTGATCAATTTTTCTGTAGGGTTGAATGATAATACCTAAAGAATATCTCACAAGACTTATAAAAGTTTCTTCATAAGCCTGAAAAGATTCATAATTCTTTTTATTAAGCTCTATGAATTCCTTTTCCATATTATTATGGAGAATATAATGAATGTAATTATTAAAAAAAAGGTCTTGAACTTATCCCAATACATTGATTCAATTTTATCTTATTGCCTTGTATTCTTTATTAGAGTCCACCACTGATCTACTTCATCCTCTAACCAATAAATAGAAAGAATGAATTTCTCATGTTATGGACTTTGGAGAAGAGAAAATATATTTTTAGTGATATTGATCCATTTTTCAATAAAAATTATGTCATAAGACCCACTCAAATAATGTAGACATTATCTCATGAAGGACTCAATGAAATGTTGTTCCCTCCTTTTCTCATTTGCAATTACAACATGGTTCATAGCTTGATAAATTTAGGTGAGTATAGAAATGATACTTTCCCAAATGTTTCCATATAATTTGGTTTCTTAGGAGGACAATCACTGCATAGTACATTGTAATGACCATTAACATGGTTCAATCTGGTTCCATCCATTCACTAAAACCAAATGCATAGAATAAGAAACAATTATCAGAGTAATGAACTCAATAATCACGAAAACAACTTATATGATGTCTAAATTATGAAACCTTTATTAAACTATGACACCTTAGGTTTATCATATATTATTCAAATACAACTACTATTTAAATCCTTCATGAGGGTTCATGAATAGTTTGTGAACTCCTAAATCATATCCCTTGGGAGTGTCAAACCAAGTGTGTATCAAGGCCCATTTTCATATACCAAATTACCCCAAATCAGGCTCGAGACATCTTATTAAAGTTATTACCTAAGGTAAATATGTTCCAGAGCCACATCCACTTGTCGTATCCAGAGATGGATATATTTCTAGGAAACCACTTACTATATCCTTTACCAAAATTCTTGGATATTTTCGAAAATTTTAACACATCCATATACTCATCCTTAGAGACATCCCTATACATATCTTTATAAATATAACCAAGGTTCTCACTAATGTCTTCTCATCCTATTTTCTAAATGTTGAATAAAAATTTCCTTTGAAACTAACTAAAATGACATAGGATTAACATACATTGATACTATATCATTTTAGATGAATATTTGTACATTAAAAACAATACATGTCCAAGGACCATAATAGTTTAGTTTCTTTGGTAACATGGAAGGAAAATATTCTATCATAGTGTAATATCTTCAATATATTACAAAAATATCTCCACCATTAGTACATCTACATAAATGATTTATTTATAACCTAGGGAAAGGAAACATAAGAAGGGGTGAGCTCAGATTCTTAGTAAGGGTAAATAAAAAAATGCATAATTATAACATGAACATAGGGTGTGAAACTTTATAATAGAATTTAAAGATAATAACCTACATATTGGAGATCTAAATATATATTGGAAGTTCATAAGACATGGATCATAATAGAATTAAGATCATAAGTAATGAAGGCGTAACATAGGAATAAAACATGGAATTGTGGTGGAAACATAATCAAATAAAAACCCTATATAAATTCAGACTACCAAGGACTTTATAACATGTTAGGATTGGTCCAATCACCCATGTACATTCTTCGGGTATGGAATTACCTTTCATGTACCCTATTGTTTCTGTCTTGGGATTTCCTCTAATGTACCCTCTTTTTTTGGGCTTGGGATGTCCTCCAGTGTACCCTATTTTTCTGGTCTTGGGATTTCCTTCTATGTAACCTCTTATTTTCAGCTAGTAATGTCACCCCATGCACCCTCTTGTTTTAGGATTGGTATGACCTCCCATGTACCCTCTTGTTTCAGGCTTGATATTTCCTCTTATTTTGGGCTTGAGATATCCACCCATGTAACCTCTATTTTTGAGCATGGGATATCCCCCCATGTACCTTCTAAGATCATAAAAAATTTATCATAATCCATTGCATTGGATAGAGATATATGTCCCACCCATATCATAATCAAATCATAAATATATGTTCCACAAAATCATAAATAATAATATCATAAACCATGAAATGAAGTGGGTGTCCTAAACACGTAATCATATCTTAACTTATGTAAAAAGATAGGTTTCATAATCATTTCATCAAAAACATAACCCCTAAAAAAAGCTGGTTTCAAAATAATATAACCCATGGAAGAGAAATGGGTGTCATATGAATCATTATATCAAAACATAAACCATTAAAGAAGGAATATGAATGGAAAAATTGTATCATTTTTTAGTAGGGCATGGGTAACATCAACAGATTTTATCCTAGATGGAGAATAACATAGAAAGATATTTTAAAAACATTTCTTGAGGAAAATATCCTCTCTTCTTTGAAAAAATCTATTTAGAACATAAAAACCTTTTTAAAACCATTTTTTTTAAAATAAACTTGAAATTTTATAAATAAAGCTTTTAAAACCTTTTTATTTGAAAACATATAAAGAGAGAATGAAATTTTTTCAAAAAAAATTTCCTTGAAAAATTATAGAGGGAGGTTGAATATATTTTCAAAACCATTATCCTTGAAAAATTATAAAATGAGCTTGAAAATTTTTGAAAATAATTTTCCTTAAAAACTTATAAAGTAAGATTCAAAACATTTTAGAAAACAATTTTGCTTGAAAACTTATAAAACAATCTTGAAAACGTTTTTTAAGACAATTTTCCTTGAAAACATTTTGAAAACCATTAAATTAAAAATATATTTTAAAAAAAATTCCTAAAAAATAACATTTTAAACATAAAAATAAATCTTTAAAGAATTGATGACGATAAAATCTGTACATGTTGTATGAGGTAAAAAGAACATTCCTTTTGCAAGGTAAAAAGGTAAGAAAAATTCCTCATTCAGAAAGAGACAATATTATTAATTTTAAATAATTGGTAATAGACAAAAATATTAAAAATTTATTTTAATGATCACATGATATTAGTAGAATATTCTTGGAAACCCTTATTAGAAAACATGGTTTTGAATGAACCTAGATTTCTAACTGAAGAGTGGGTAATGTCGAGCTTTCTTAAAAACACTTTTTTAACTATATTATGTACCAAATAAGGAAAAAGTGAAACCAATATATTAATATATAATTAATAATTAGAGAATAATAAAATTAATGAGAGTTCATAAGAGATTTATCAAAATATTTCATCAAATGAAGCATAAACATAAACAATCTTGAAAAGTGATGAGATTATTTCAATAAACTCTTACCATTAGGTAAATTTTAACCATACTCACCATGTAATAAAATAAAATTACATGAATTTTAAAATATAATTAAAATAAGGAAATTTATTATATAAAACTTTAAAGGATGTATATACACTCATGAAAAAATATTGGTACATAACATGACATGTGTTTCAAAAGAGGAAAATTGAGACAAAATTACTTATAGGGTTTGGTAAATTTTTAAACATATATCCCATGATAGAAATATCATAAAGTGGATATGTAAATACCCATGATTTTTGGTATAAGAATCATAGAATACATCCATTGGTAGTATACACACCACAAAAAATAATAGGTGGTGAATAAAGCAAGTATCTCATGGAAATAAAAAGTGAGATGAAATTTCCTTACCTTGTGTCTTGACTCTCTTCATAATTGTACAATAATCCTATATAAAAAGTATATGTTTATCATAAATATTTTATTGAATAATATTATTATATTTAATACCATATATGGTTTTATTATGACCTTATATTACCTTCTTGTTAATAGTCTTATGTTAAGGTTTTACTATGGGTAATATTTGCTTGGTTCTTCGTATGTATCTAAATTTGTTATTTCTTTTATCCTTATAATTATGTCATGATTTCCCTAATTTAAACCATGATATAAATATAATTTATATAAATTATATATGTATTATAATAATCTATATAATATATAATTTATAAATGGAATACACCATTCATAAATACGGTAAGTCGTACGTACACATGAACGCTGCTTCCATTTTTATTGTTGTATTGAAATAAAAAAAGAAAATTACATACAAGTGTCAATATATATATTATAGTAGAATTATTATATCATATATATAATATAACTTCAGTAAAACCACCTTTAATAAATTTTATTCAGTGTGCGAATGAATCTCATCTCTTTGAGGGGGTGATAGTCCACACTTCCTCAAACAAAATTATCCTATTTACACCAAATGGAAAGTAAAAAGGAATATATTATAAAAGGAGTAAAAAATATTAAATAAATAAATAATAAATATAATATAATACATATATAAATATATTTTACATAATAATGTCCTCCATGAGAGGCGATAAAGGAAAAATGAACAATCATCATTCTGTGAGGTGGTAGTTCGCCATACACATAAACAATATGTTCATTACGCATTAGATGGAGGTGTGTGTAAGTTTAGGTCAAAACCATAGAATAAAAAAAGTATATTATATTGAAGATAATTTTGTTGTTATACATGCATGGAATAAAAAGATTTGAGTTTGTGGAGAAAGAAAATAAATGAAAGAAGCTTCAGAGAAGACGTTACCTCTTAAATGGGTAAATCCTTTTGGTTTGTGCCAAAAAGATTCCTTGGATTTATTTCTGCCCAAATTGAGGTATCAAGTATGAAGGGAAGGATGTTTGGAAGTGTATTAGGAATATATTGTCTAAACGTAAGTGGTTTTAGAGGTTTTAATAAGAGGCAGAGGTGGTTCCCTTTTATAAGGAAGGGGAATGACACACTTGGCCTTTTTGAAAAGAAGTTCGGTGTAACAACGTTTTTACCTAAAAATAATCATAAAAATAAAAAAACTCAATACTTGAAGGTTAATGGCCAAATAAGGTCTAGAAAATGGGTTTGGGATAATAATCAAGGTTGTTTTGGGTCTGTTGGCGCCAAAATATTGCACGAAAGGAAGGGACGGAAAAGAAGGCCGACCCGCTGCCTTGCGAAGCACCGATGCGAAGCACCCCGAGCATCGCGGTCTCATGAGGCTTCGGAGGCGGTAAATCTCCGCGACCGATGGTGACGTTCATGAGCCCGATGCAAATCTCCATAGGCGGTAACTCTCCGTGAACGCATTTGACGTTCGCAAGCCCGCCGTGAAGCTCGGGAGGCGGTAACTCTCCGCGAACGAGTTTGACGTTCGCGAGCCCGCCGCGAAGCTCGGGAGGCCGTAACTCTCCGTGAACGAGTTTGACGTTCGCGAGCCCACCGTGAAGCTCTGGAGGCGGTAACTCTCTACGAACGACGCTGACATTTGCGAGCGCGCCATGAAGCACCTGAGGCGGCACGCGAGTTCTGCTTCGCGTCGCCCCTTGCCTATAAATACTGGTCTCCCCCTGAGTCCCAAGGACAGAAAATCCGACCTTTCGGCTTCTCCTCTCCCGAATCGTGAAGCACTCTTTGCCCTCGGGAATCATGAGCTCCGCGAGGTACTTCTACTTCGTGTGACGCCTTTGCTTTGTCTCGTTTTGAGCCCCTCTTCCGAGAGGGATTCCCTTTGTGAAGCTCAAGGGCATTCGCGAAGGAGGGGGATTCCCAAGGGAACCTGGGCAGATGCAGAGCATTTATGCTTCGCGAAACACCCAACCTGTACTAGTGATCCCTATGCTAAGGCAGGATTGCTACACATCACGAAGCACACTGCTTCGTAGCACCCTGCTTCGTGAGGCACCTCTTCTTCATGAGGCAGTGCTCCGCGAATACTGTTCTACTTCGCGAAGCACCCTCCACTCACACCTATGCCCCATGCTAGGGCTAAGGCACTCCGCTTCGCGAAGCACACTCCTTTGCTTGGAAATTCTACTTCCCGTGCGACCCTCCAGGTATGCACGATGTGATTTCAAAGTCCCACGGACAATACCACTCGTAGTGTTGCTTCGCCTAATGCTTCTTCACATAGGCACTCTAACGGCTATTGCTTCTTCGCATATCCACGCTAACGTGGACCCCTTGATGGTTCTCTCCACAACCCCCCTTGACCACGGCCTTACTGGTACCTTCCCTCCCCCAAGGAGAAAAGGGTACCAGTTATGTAAGTCATAGGGGTGTGGAGTGAACCCACCTTGTATGAGCTGCAGGACGTTAAATTGCCAAGCATCACGTCCTTAACACATGACGTTAAACTGTGACCCGACCTCGTGCCTCGCATGAAGGGTCCCCCCAGCTCGAAATGTTTTTACGCCAATCATCTCCATGGGAGTGGAATCACCCCTCCACAGGGGATGATATCCTCCTTATTGGAGCGGCGTATGTTCTTATTAGAAGGGAGACCCTAGTTCCCCAACGGATGGCTGCACCCCTGCATCTCCGTACTTCCCCACTACCAAGGTCAGTGGAGGGCATGATAGGGAACGAGGCACCTCCCATCATTGGTCCCAAATCCCTCTTTCGCTACGCTTTGTCGCACCTCGGGCCTCCATCCTGGAGTAAGTCCCAACACAATGGGCCACCTAATGCGTAAGCCCCTCTTCGCTTCTCACAGACGTATCCTTCGCGACGTGATCGTCAGGTCCCTGCAATCTCTTGTTTCTCACACTGAGCATGACTCACGTGGGCTTAGAGTGGGCACCGACCCTGACCCCCACCCATAGCGAACTATGAGGACTTTGATCCATGTCAAGGCATGGTACGTAGGAAGCCTCCACGAGGTTCAAGACCACCACTCGGTCATTTATTCATGTCGAGTTCCACCCATAGAGAACTACGAGGACTTTGATCCATGTCAAGGCATTGTACGTAGGAATCCTCCACGAGGTTCAATCCCACCACTTGGTCGTTTATTCGCATCGAGTTTCACCCTCGTCCAACATGATGTTAAACTGCATGCCCTTATCTCGTATGACATTAAACTACACACCCCTTTGAACTACGAGGTCTTTGATCCATGTCAAGGAATGGTACCTAGGAAGCCTCCACGAGGTTCAATCCCACCCGTCATATAATTCACGTCGAGTCCCATTTGTGACCAACATGACGTTAAACTGCATTTCAGTCCGATGATAAGCCATTATGACCACCCGAACTACGAGGACTTTGATCCGTGTCAAGTCATGGTACGTAGGAAGCCTTCCTGAGGTTCAATCCCAACAATCATTGGCCCAGACCGTCTCCTTGTCGGTGTGACAAGCCCCCCATTTTCACCCGAACTATGAGGACTTTGATCCATGTCAAGGCATGGTACGTAGGAAGCCTCCCAGAGGTTCAAGCCCATCTCCCATCGGACCAAGGTCCCTCATTTACGTTAGTTTGCCGACACCCACCGCCATCCCGAACTATGGGGACTTTGATCCATGTCAAGGTATGGTACGTAGGAATCCTCCACGAGGTTCAAGCCCACCGCCCGTCGTTTATTCACGTCAGGGTTCACTCTCGTCCAACATGACGTTAAACTGTATTCCAGTCTGACGGCAAGCCATTGCAACCAACCCGAACTACGAGGTCTTTGATCCATGTCAAGGTATGGTACATAGGAGGCCTTCACGAGGTTCAAGCCCACCACTAGTGGACCCCCGGGTCTACTTTCACGTCGGTTCACTGATGAAACCCTTTGAACTACGAGGTCTTTGATCCATGTCAAGGCATGGTACGTAGGAAACCTCCCCGAGGTTCAAGACCACCACCCATCAGACCAAGGTCCACCTTCATGTCCTTTCGCTGACAACACCCATCAGACCATGGTCCACCTTCACGTCAGTTTGCTGACGACACCCCTCGGATCAAGGTCCACTTTCACGGTGGTTCGCTGGCGACATTCATCGGGCCAAGGTCCACCTTCACATCGGTTCACCAGCACCATCCCGAACTACGCGGACTTTGATTCCCTACCATGGGGATACGTAGGAAGCCTCTTCAAGGCTCAAGCTCAACTTCATTGTCGCCCCTACGATGGTCCCATTTCATTTCCCCCTCCACTTCATTCGTCCATCCATCATACACCCTGATTCTCGCCCGGACCGTCATATCCCGGTGAGACCATCTCGGACCGAGACCATGTCGGTCCGCTCCTCTTCACAGCCACCCATGGGCTGGTCCCGGTATCGGAACCCCTTCAAGGGAAATCCCTCAATCCAATCCATTCTAGCTAATGCTCTGATCAGGCTGATCCATCTCCGTTGGACGTTAAACTCGTGGTATGCCCTATGTTAAACACAGGAAGCTGAGGAAAACCTCAGATATGTATCTATGGCATATAATTCCCCACGATCGAGGTGGGATGCCCCAGGCTTCCATGCCCTCGAGAAGCCCTGTGACCAGGGATAATAGACAGACATACCAGGTCCCCAGCATCCAGACACGCTACTGATGCCTCAACGTGACTACACCCCCGACTGAAGGTTTCTGCCCTGACCGGACCCTTTGGAATGTCCCGACAAAAGCAGTGTAATTAACCGGCATCCATGGAAACATGGCACTGGGAAGAGTTTCACGAACAACGTATTAAATCTATGAGGGAGACCCGGACTGGGTGACGAGTTCTGAGGAGGAATCCACGGAAGGAAGAACCGACATCCCATCATCCCATTTCGATCAAGGAGCAGACGTCCCTGAATAAGGAGCGAATGCCGCCCGCCTTTGGAAAGCCGGAATGCGGGGAAACAGTGCAGCGCATCCTCCTCCGCGGATAGACGGATGCACGCGCCCCGACGAAAGCGTCGGAAACAGAAATGGTGAACCTGAAATGAAATTCTTCTCCTCAATGTGGAGATTAGTAGCGTTCGAGACACCAGTAGATTGACGTGTCACCGAATCCAGATATTTGGCGCCTGGTCCCACCAAGAAAATAGCGGGCCTGTCATGAAACTCACCGGAAGTCGGGGCAGTAGAACGTGGGGAACTCCATTCCGCAACGTGTTAGCGTGGATCCTTCTTACAGACGTGGATAATGGAAGGACGCTGGGGAACTGGTTGTCAATCCTTTTCCTCGTAGTGTTGATGAGTTGATCCCTTCATTTTCCAGGAACTAGGTTGTTGTTGCGGAGACACGATCACCGCCCGCTCGCCTACGCAGGGGCAAGGGCAACACCCGCACAAACACCCCGCATGGATTCGCTACCGCCACGATGGCCGCTACATCGCAGAATACGGGGCGCCCACATCCCATCTCCCCATCAGAGATCATCCAGCGAAGGGTGATCAACAACCTTGTACGCAGGTACGAGGAGGAAGGGGTCATCCCAACTCGGGATATGGCCCGCCTGGACCTGGAGGCATCCAGGCCCCACCATCACCGCCGACCTAACAGGCCGCGCAGGGAGCCCCTGCTCCCCACCCCAACGTTCAACCGTTTTGGGAGCCTGTCCCCGGAACGCCTCGACGACTCCTCGCCTTACGCTGATGAGGCGGGCGGCGTCCGACTCGGCTCGCTCAGGGTCCCGACCCAAGGGCTCTAGGGAAGGGCTCCCATCCGGCCGCGTCAGCGCCACCGTCCGACTCTGCAAGAAGAGCAGGCAGGCCATGCCCCTGCACCACCTGCGTCAGCTTGTCTGACTCGACGTCAGCGCCGGGCCCGGGCTGAGGATGCTCACCCAGATGCGTCAACCTCAATAGCTACAGTGTCCCGAGCCACCGCCGACGTGCATCATGGAGTCCCTACATACACTGAGCACAGGTACTCCTTCACCCAACCAGGATCGAGACCCCAACCGCCCCACGGGCAGGCTGGGTTGACTCTTTGGGTTGCAGGCCTGAGTGGTGATCTCCGCGAACTAACCCGCAATGATGTCACCCCATACGGAGGCCCTCCCTGTACCACTACTCCACAGAGCGTGGGCCTTCCCCACTCCGAAGCTCGTCATGGAGGTATGCCTCGTGCTACCCCCATCCCGAAGAAAGACCTACCCCGCAGCAGTGATGCTCGGCGGGGAAACCATTCCCGCGCCCACTATACAGGGTATGGAGTCCATCCTCCTGCCCCCGACCATCGATCTGAAGGAACTGTCCATCCGGTCCTTCTCCAGCGTGGGGGCCCTCCCTACTTCCTCTCTGTAATGGGTGAAGGTCCTCCTCGCCCCAGAAACTTGGGGAGTGAAGGTCAGCCTCGCTCCGCCCGCATCGACTATGGAGGTCCTCCCCATGCTCCTGCCTATTCCAACAGAGGCTTCTCCCACATGGGTGTTGTCCATGGAGGTCCTCCCCATGTACCCATTGACATTTTCCCCGGTGCCCCTCGCACCTCGGCTATCTCGAGCAGGGGCCCTCTCCGCCACAGCTCCATCTCCACCCCAAGGCTACCTATTAGGGATCAACCCTGTCACGAAGAGCCACCCCGGGGCAGGAGAGCGGGTTGTCGTCGTCACAAGAAGAGTCCTGAGAAGGCCCGGGTGGAGATCAAACATGCTCGCTTCTCAGATTTTGAAGCGGAATGTGACTCATCGATGGAACCTTCTCCTAGCTGCTCTGTATCAAGGACTGGGGCGGGAACCAGGCGCCTTAGCCTCATTCTCCCAGAATGCGAGGTCCACCAGATTCCCACCTCTCTCCGCAAGTACATCCAGAAGGAAGAAATCGTGGAAATTCCGCAGGTCTCGACCGTGCAATCACCACCATTGTCACCAGAAGTGCCCTCTACCTCTACCAAAGATCACGGAGAGCTATTTTGGTGGCCAAAGGCGGTAGAGAGACGACAGGACTCATCGCCGGCAGCCACGACTCCTATTCCGGATGCTGTGGCTATCAGCCCATTATATCGTGACATCGTGGCCAGGTCACCTCACTCTTCAGAGGATGGCCCGGAATTTGGCGGCCAGTCAGCTCGTTCGCCATATTCTCCGCCGCCGAGTTTACTATCCCATAGGTCCGCCTTGGTACCGCTACCGGTCCCTCAGCCACCCCCGGTTGACGAGTGGGGAAATACAAGGCCAGACCCCCGAGTCCGAACCCAGGAGCTTCTAGAGTATTCTCATAGCAGATCACTTCCCGGAGAAATTCTGGCCAACGGCGGCGCTGAACTTTCACGCACTAGAGTCCCTTACCCCTGAAGAAGTGTGGTGCTTTTGGAGAACCCTATGGGAGACACACTTCCGCCTTCGTTACGAGCGGGTGATGTACCCCAGAAGTTGAGAACAATTTGATGAAATCGGCGAGCAATGTCGCCTGATCGATTTGGCCGCACTCCTTGTGGCCCAGCACCCTAAGTCGTCAGGCCGTCAGAGCACCCTTCAACGGAAATGTGTTCAGAGTTTCAAAGTACTCCGCAGAGTCATCAGGGAAGCTACACCCATGTGAAAGTTCGTGGTTGGGGACAATATGTCGCTCTCCTCTTCGACCCTATCCGACGGCAACCTGATTCGTTATGTGACATTGAGGACATGCCCTCGAGAGGGGTTGCGGTCCACATGGCTGACGTAGTGGACAAGGAAGACGAAATTGGATTCCATGATGGATACTTACCCCCCGAGGGTGTACCACCACTGCTGGACCCATCAGGGAGGGTTACCCGTCAGTAGAGGAACCTGCCAGGCCTCCCCGCACCCACCGAGTCGCTGGTACTCGGTCGAAATACCGGAAAGGGTAAGGATCACATTGGAACTGTTAAGCACTCTGACCAGTCTGCATCTGTGCAGAAAACGGACAAAGATCCCGAGAAGGCCACGTTACGCCAGCAGCTTGCTGAGCAGAAGAGGTTGGTTGATGAACTCATTGCTGAGCGCGCTGCGGAGCGGCGACCCGACTATGGTAATCCCAGGTCAGGGCAGCAGGGGAAGGAACAATTTCCCCCCATTGAGATGCCTCCGGGAAACCCTGATCATGCTACTTCTGCAGATAGGGCAGAAGTCGGAACTTACAGCAAGAGGGCACGATATGTCTCGCCAAACCCCCCCCGAACGACGGGGCAATCTGAAGAATCTAGTCCAGATTCCCCCAGTCGCCCCACAGGTCGTTCCGCCAGTTGATCCACGAGCTGCCGATGCCATCTACCATGTTGAAGAACCTGGAAACGCACTTGTGATTAGGGATCCCCATCAAGACAGGGACCCCCACCCAGATGATCTTATAGCGGCACTCATAGCCCGCCTCGAAGCGTTGGAAACACGGCAGGTGGAGGTCCCACCAGATGGAAAGCTGTATCCCGCGTGGGTGGATGATATGCCCGCACCCTCGGGTTTTGGGAACCCCACTTTCTCGCCCTTCAACGGGATAGGGGACCCGCCGCAGAACTTGGCTCATTTTTCTTCCAGGTGTGGCCCCATGCTGGGGACCCCGGCCCAGCAAGAAGCCGCCAAGCTCCGATGTTTCGTACAGACATTGGAAGGTCCCACATTCGTCTGGTACAGCCAGCTCCCTATCGGATTGGTGACCGGTTAGGAGGATCTCTGCCGGCAGTTCCTATACCAGTTCAACTCCACCACGCGGAAGACCAGCGTTGCAGACCTCTTCATGTGCAAGCAAAGGCCTGATGAGCAAGTCATAGATTTCATCGCCCGGTGGAAGGGACTTACGTATTCCCTCGATATGCCACTGACTCAGGAGAAATTACTGACGATGTGTGTGGGGAATGTCAAAACAGAGCTGGTATCCTCCTTGATTACCCAGAACTACCCTGGAGGGTTCAGAGATTTCTCAGATAAGGCTTAGCGTCTTGAGGAGGCTCTGCAACAGGCTAGTCAGGCACGTTCGTTTCCCCCTATGATCCCAGCCAGGAGGACCTCCATATCCGAACCCACCACGGTGGCCCAAATAGAATCCCCTAGGCAGCTGGAATTACTGCCAGTGGAACCATCCCCACAACCCCGCAGAGGTCCTCCACCTCAAGCACATGCTCCTGCCCAGCAGCGACCGCCTCAGAATCGGCAGGGTCCCCCGCGCAATGCGCCACCTCCACCTAGGCGAGATAATCAGGCGCCGCCTCCTCGACAGGCCCCTCTGGCCCCTCGTCAGGTCCAGGCCCCCAGGGCCCCCTATCCGGAAAGAAGGCACCAGACTTATTCGTTCAATGAAAATCAGGTCCATGGCTACTTCCGAAGTGCTCTAGAGCAAGGGATTGTGCGCCTGCCCGAGTGCAGAAGGTCAGCAGAGGCTAATCTCACCGATCACCCCAACTACTATCCTTATCATCGGATTCTAGGGAACACCCTCAAGAAATTCTATGGGTTTAAATACTGGCTTCAAGACTAGGTCAACAACAACATAGTCAGGTTGGGCCCGACACCAACACAAGTGACGGGTGTCTTTGCGGGGTCAGAGATTGGTAGCAACAGCGAAGGCGACTGGAAGGAGGTTCCCAGCCATGGATCTCAGAAATACGACGACTGGATGGCTCAAAAAACCATCGTCCATGCCCATGGTATCATCCGGGCATGCCTGAAGTAGCCGGAACCTTCAGAAGAAGTAGGTGGTACCTCTGCATCGTCTTCACAGCCGACCTCTTCCCAAAAGGGCAAGTAGTGATGACGTAAGAATAATCATCGCGCTCCACTGGTGCCATCGTCATCCCGCACTCTCGGCGACTTCATGCCCCCTGAAATGGGGATTCCTCCCAGAATCCACCCGGTGGTGGATGACTTGTCGAGCGACAGCCAGGGGTACTCTTCGGTTAACACCGTGGAGCTGGTAAAGCCCTATATGACTCCCGATGAGGGGGAACGCCATGCGAACCTCCCCAACATTTCCAGCCGACGTCAACGTCAGCGGAACCGCAACCACGCCGGTCACCAAGGTACGTCAGCGGGCACTTTCAGCCAAGCTGTGCATGCTACTAAGACCAGACAGCAGGCTCAGCGCAGAGCTCAGCACGCGCAACCCCATCTAACACCCTCAGCTCTAACTTCACCACCGTTTGTGTTACTAGATCGGGAAGAGATGCCTTGTTCGTATCACAATCATTCATGCCCGCCTACAGGCCAGTCTCTGCTGTCCGATCCTAGTCTAGCGACTACTCTCCAGGCTTCAACTAGTAGGCAGCAGGATGTACCCAGTACTAGCCGACCGCTGGTTCAACCAGTAGGACCCGCTATGCCTCCAACTGCTGAACGACCTCTTGTAGGCAGAGGTTCACATTTGGCACAAAAGTATGATGTCCTGAAGCACCTGGCCAGCATTTTCAGCAAGGATTTCTATCCTTGAGGCCCTTCTCCTATCATCTGAAATGTGCGAGGCACTTGCCGAGGCCCTAAAGATCCCCTCCAGTTTGAGACAGAGGTAGAAGCTGCAGAAGCCTTCCATGCCGAGACAATCGAGAACTCCGAATGTTAGGCAGTTATCTCGTTCTCCGGTGAAGATGAGTACCCTCCTATACAGGGGCATATTTGCCCGCTGTACATCACTGGAAACTTCAATGGTGTGGAAGTCTGTCGCTGCCTCATTGACACGGGTTCCGGAATCAACCTAATTCCGACTCGGACATTGCGAAGGCTGGGTCTGTCTGAAGGTGATTTAACTCCCTCTAACCTCAGAATCTAGGGGTACGACAGGACCAAGGAAACCCCAGTTGGCAAGATCCACCTGAAGACTTAGTTCGGTGGCTTAATTGCCAGCACCGAGTTCATGGTCATCTCTCAGGACACCGCCTACAACGCGTTGATGGGTAGGCCATGGCTCCATCTGCATGCAGCGGTCCCTTCATCGTATCACCAGTGCCTCAAATACTCACTCAATGGTTGAGTAGGCATGCTCCAAGGAGATGCGTCTCCTTTTGCCTCTTGTGAGGCCCGCTATCTGGATGCTGATTTTTACAAGAGTAAGGATAAGCAAATCCTAGTAAGTGAGGATGAACCCTCCCCAATCACAAGTGATCCCTGGGCAAGCATGGATGACGCCTACATAATCCCAATCCACCGATCGGAGGCCACGACCCCTGGCATGGGGCAATTTTTTGTTGTTTCGGGTACACAAGGAAGGCATGTTCCCGTGTCCAAGCGACAACGGAAAATCACCTTGTACTCCTACATCAACCAGGCTCAGGTGATCCCAGAACCTCCTACCCCTGTACGGTACCAGAGTGTCAAGCTTATGACAATGGCAGTACGCCATGCGTGTCTCTTCCGCCGGTCTGGAATCAACTGACTCAAGCCGACACGTCACCACTGCTTTGATATCATCAAACGTGGCCCCTTAGGCCGAAGGACAGATGGGATAGGGTCGACTGCCTTCATTGTTATGGTCTCAATGGCAAGTGAGTCTCCTGATATGATGACCACTACTTCCCAAGACAGCACCAGCTGCCCCTCAGGCTTTGATAGCCCAGAAGTATCTCTCGTCGCAGGAAATACCCCCACGGGTGGAGAGGAAGACCTGGAGGATGCTCCCCCCGCCTTTGAGGAAGGTGTCTCTACCACGGTTGGTGAACTGGTACAGGTGAACCTTGGTAGTGAGGCAGATCTGAAACCCACATTGATCAGCACAGCCATGTCCCCCGAGGAGCGGCAGCAGTACGTAGACTTCCTCAAACAACACCGTGACATGTTTTCCTGGAGTTACAACGAGATGCCAGGACTAGATCCCCAGGTAGTCGTTCACCGTATGGGCCTCTCGACAAACCATCATGGGTTTAAGCAGCCTCCCAGGAAAATTCACCCTTCTCATGGTGCTATGGTTGAGGCTGAAGTTGACAAGATTATCAAAACCAACTTATTTAAGGAATTCCAGTACCCCAAGTGGCTTGTCAACATTGTGCCAGTCAGTAAGAAGAATGGGCAGATTAGAGTCTGCATCGACTTTCGCGACCTTAATCGCCACTGCCCAAAGGATGACTTCCCACTTCTGGTGACAGAGTTATTGATTGATGCCACGGCTGGGTTCCAAGATCTCTCTTTCATGGATGGGTATTCCGGGTACAACCAGATCCGGATGGCCCCCGAGGACGAGGAGTCCACTGCCTTCCGGGATCCCCATGGTACCTTTTGCTACCGGGTTATGCCATTCGGCTTGAAAAATGCAGGTTCCACTTATCAGAGGGACATGAACCGCATATTCAATCCGATTCTCGGGACGCTGGTGGAGTTCTACGTAGATGACCTAGTGGTCAAATCATGTCAGTGCCAGGACCATCTCAAAGACCTTGAGAAGGTGTTCGGTTTCCTCCATTCTCGTCACCTAAAGATGAAACCGTTGAAGTGTGCCTTCGAGGTCACCTCTGGGAAGTTTCTGGGCTTTGTTTTTAGATACTGAGGTATTGAGATCGACTCAGAGAAGATCAAGGCCATCAGCCAAATGCCTCCCCCGAGCAACATTTGGGAACTTTGAGGCCTCCAAGGCCACTTAGCCTATATACGCCGATTCATTGGGAATCTGGCCGGCAAGTGTAATCCCTTTTCCTGGATCATGAAGAAGGGCGCCGCCTACGAATGGGATGAGGAGTGTCGGACCACCTTCAATGAAATCAAGCAGTATCTTCTCCAACCTCCGGTTTTGATGCCACCCGTCTCCGGAAAGCTGCTGGTCATTTACGTGACCGCCCTGGAAAGATCCCTCGGTGCACTGCTCGCCCAGAAGAATAACGAGGGTACTGATAACGGTCTCTACTATCTTAGCCGCATGATTCTCAATACGGAGGTCGGATACTCCCCTATCGAAAAGAGCTGCCTTGTGCTCATCTTCACTGTACAGAAGTTGCGACATTACCTGCAGCACCATGAGGTGCAATTGGTCTCCCGGGTAGACCCACTGAAGTACATCCTAAACCGCCCCATACTGACTGGTCGACTAGCACGGTGGGCGGTGATTCTCCAACAGTTTGATATCAGGTTCGTACCTCAGAAGGCCATTAAGGGACAGGCATTGGCAGAATTTTTAGCTGCCCATCCAACCTCTGCGGATCCATTCCTGGACCTGTATTTTCCTGATGAGATGATCCTCTCAGTCGATCATGTTGTCCCGTGTTGGAAAATGCATTTCGACGGTGCCTCACAGAGCCCCACCGGTAGGAGGCTCAACGATCCTAAGCTCAAAAAAGTGGGCCTGGGTATTGTCTTCATTACCCCGGCGCAAGCCGTCCTACCATACTCGTTTTTGTTGTCAGAAGGCTGTACGAACAACGAGGTAGAGTACCAAGCTCTCATCACCAGCCTCGAGTTAGCCCTTGAGATCGACATGCCCCATCTACATGTGAAAGGAGATTCCAAGCTGGTAATCAAATAGGTTAATGGAGACTACGTCGTCAGGAAGCCGGAGCTTGTACCATTTTTGGAGTACACCCTCCGCCTAATGGCCCAGTTATCTTCTCGACCAGAGATTACCCATGTCCCACGGTCACAGAACGGTCAAGAAGATGCCTTGGCTGGCTTAGCCGCGTCGCTCATAGAACCCGAGAAAGATGATTTGATCATACATGTGGCACACCAGAGAGTCATTGCCCCCGTCACCCAAGGGGACAATGATGGCCTGCGGGTAAGTCATCTCACCACCGGACCCTCTATGTCAGGGGTCCCGGGTTCGTCAGACACAGTGGTTGAAGCCACTCCCGACTGGAGGGAACCTTTTGTCGAGGATCTCCAAAATGGTCGCCTCCCGGACGACCTGGCCGAGCGCGAGCGAATCCGACGCCACACGCTACAATTTACCCTCCAGAGCGGCCCCAGTCTTGAACAGATCCTTTATAAGCGGAGCTTCGATGGCATCCTCCTATGTTGCATTCAAGGAGTAGAGATTCCTCAAGTTATTCAATAGGTTCACGCCAGTTCCTGTGGCACCCATCAAGCTGGGCCGAAGCTGTCCCATCAAATCCGAAGGTTGGGGTACTTCTGGCCCTCTATGATCCACAATTGTATTGGGTATGCCAAGAGATGCTACGCGTGCCAAGTTCACGCCAACTTCCTGCATCGGCCGCCAGAGCCCCTCCACCCCACCAAATACTCTTGGCCATTTGCGGTATGGGGACTTGATGTAGTGGGACCATATCTACCGGCAACAGCCCGCCAGTGTAGGTTCATCCTGACTGCTAAAAATTTCTTCTCCAAGTGGGCAGAGGCAGTTCCACTCAAAGTGGTCAAGGCCCGTTCCATCGTTGAATTTGGGAGCTCCAATATTATCCACCGGTTTGGGGTCCCTCACGTCGTCCTCACCGATAACGACACTAACTTCCGAGAAGTTGAACTGAAGAAATTGTACGCCAAGTACGACATCCGTTCGAACCATACCACCTGCTACCATGCGCAGGCAAACGGACAGATCGGGGAATTCAACAAAACCCTCTCTAACATTCTGTAGAAGACGGTTGGTCAGAACACGAAAATTTGGTCGGACAAGCTCCCCAACGCCCTCTGGGATTATCGGACGATGACTCACAACTCTACCCAGGTGACCCCATATTCCCTGGTGTATGGAGCTGAGGCCGTTCTACCCATTGAGATCCAGCTTCCATCGTTACGCACTACAGTCTATGATCACCAGACATCATATGAGGTATCCGAAATCCGTCTAGTTGAATTAGAAGCACTGGACGAGAACCGGCTTTGTGCCCTACAAAATCTGGAAAGGCATCGGGATAAGATAGTGAGGGCCTTCAACAAGAAGGTTCGTCTCCGTTCTTTTCTACAGGGCGACCTAGTACTGGCCCTTCAAGCACCAAAGATTCCTGGTAGGAAACCGCCCAAGTTAGAACCCAAATGGGAAGGGCCTTATATCATCCATAAGGTTTACCCCAATGGAGCATACTCCTTGGTGACCACGGATGGAGAGCGCATAACCCCTCCCACAAATGCCAGGTTCCTCAAGCGGTACTTCTCCTGATCCTAGATGGTCCCACATGACCTTAAACTGCACGTTATGGTCCAACACGACCTTAAACTGTAGGGTCCTGCACGACCATAAACTGCTTCCTCGTCCTGCAAGACGATAAACTGCAAAATGGTCCAAGCTCTATGACCTTAAACTAAGTTCTCCCCCTTCCTTACTGTAAGACGTTAAACTGCAATCCAGTCAGGCCTTCCTGACTGAGGCTCAGCCTTAGGCCCCTTTGCCTCCTCGGGCCCCCGACCCCCGTCCTTACTGTAAGACGTTAAACTACAAGCCAGTCAGGCCTTCCTGACCGAGGCTCAGCCTCTGGCCCCTTGGCCTGCATCGAATCTGGCTCTCTAATGGGATTGTACGGTGTGGTGTGGGATTACATCATCATCCACGTCGGGTTACCCGTTGTACCATACATATACCCAGTTGATACACATTTCTCGACCAGAAAAATGCTAAACTGCGCCTCAAGAACTACGTGTGGCTTGATTCCCATCTTAATGGGATACGTACGAATGCTCGGACGCCTCGTCTTGAGCCCATCCCCAAGCTTTTCTCTTCCACTATCCCCCCTGGGAATAGTTTCCTTGGAGGATCTTTGTGTAGCGAGGAGTAGGCTTTCTTAACCCTGCTCATACAAGGATTATAAGGGTTGCACCATGTGCCCACTCTCGTTCTTCTATCCTCCCATGTCCTCACCGCATGACGCTAAACTGCATGGCCTTCAAGAACTATGTATGGCTTGATTCCCATTATAATGGGATACGTAGGAACGCCTGGGAATTTCATCCGTTGGTCCAGCCCAAAATCCAAAATCTTCCACTCGGGTCAAGATATATGGAAGGGTGCACAATTTTTCCACAACTCATATCGAGCAAGCCTTGACCCGGCTACACATCCCCCCTGGAGATGTTTGCCTCTTTTGCGGATGGATATAACTATGCTTCACCCACTCCTTGACTGGGATTCCATCATTTTTGCACACCCGGAGGGACCCCCAAGAATGGCCTGGATACTACGCCCAAGGGCTCTCCTACCGATACGGGCCAACGCCCCCAAGGGTTTTCAAGCAACAAGCTGATACAAGTCCCGCGTTGTGAATTTAGTCAATGGTCGACGCTCATTTATTGCTCCCATATCAGGTCACCATAGGAACGCTGTGTTTCGAACATGGTCAACAGTGTCCTGGATCTTCAGTTCCACCCCGAGATGTCCCAAACATCGAGTGCAGTGATTCGTTCTACCCCATCCCGAAGTGACAAACTTCCCTTCGGGTAGTGCTAGTGGTCGGGCCCATGGATCTAATTCCCTTATAAGGGGTGTACGGTGTGGTGTGGGACTATGTCCTCATTCGCGTCGGGATCATGTACCATGCCGTACACCTTCCCTTACGAGGCCCAGCCTCAGGCCCCTTGGCCTCCTCGAGTCCCCGGCCCCCGTCCTCATGTAAGACGTTAAACTGCAAACCAGTCAGGCCTTCCTGACTGATGCCCGACCTTAGGCCCCTTGGCCTTCTCGGGCCCCTCCGCCCAACCTCTTACCTAGGGTGTATGGTGTGGTGTGGGACTATGTCCTAATTTACATAGGGATCATGTACCATGTCGTATGCCTTCCCTTACGAGGCCCAGCCTCAGGCCCCTTGGCCTCCTCGGGTCCCCGACCCTGGTCCTCACTACAAGACGTTAAACTGCAAGCAGGTCAGGCCTCCATGACCAATGCCTAACCATCAGGCCCCTTGTCCTTTTCAGGCCCCGACCCAGGTCCTCTCTTATAGGAGTGTATGGTGTGGCGTGAGATTATTTTCTCATTCATGTCGGTTTATTCTCCATACAGTACACCTCCCTTGTTTGGGGGTATATTACTCCCCCCCTCGTCCTGTACGATGTTAAACTACATCTAGAGAACTACGTGTGGCTTGATTCCCATCCTCATGGGATATGTAGGACCACCTGAATGTCTAGGATTCGGGTCCAGCCCCATCTCTCAGGAATCTTCATCCCATCTTGGCCCCTTGGCCTACCCTTCCTCCATGATAGGATTATATGGTGTGGTGTGGGATTATTTCCTCATTCACGTCGGTCTCGTAATGACCACGCCATGTACCTCTCCCTCCTGAGCTGTTTCTTCGATCCCTTTTCGGTGGTTTACCAATGTGCCTAAGAGTACTCTGGTTTATTACCTGGAATGCCAAGCTTTACTCAGACACGTCCGCACCCGCTTTCCAGGCTTTGTGTATCCCTGCATCAGGGCTTCCATCATCTTTCACACCCGGTGGGACCCCCAAGAATGACCTGGATACTATTCCCAAGGGCTCTCCTACCATTATAGGCCAATTCCCCCGAGGGTTTCGGACAATAAATCGATAAAATATCGCGTTGCGAATATGGTCAGCGGTCGATGCTTGTTTGTTGTTCCCACCTCAGGCTAACACGATATGGACGATGCGTTTCCACCATGGTTAATAGTTTTCCTCTATCGCCATGCCAACCCATTAAGTCAAAAATGTCGGTTACACAATTCACACCCTTCATCACTTCATCGTGTCCAAGTAGAGTCTCGGAACTCTTGGTACTTTTCCTCCGTGCACGTCTGCACATTGGGGAAACAAGCCGTGTCAAAGGTGTCCTTCGGGGCTCTCTGCCGACTCCCCTTTGATGGACGCCCCAAGTATTGCGATGAGAATTCCCCCCCCCCTTGTTTCCCACACCGAGTTTAACTCACGTGGGCTTAGGGATCGGGTTGACGTATGTGCTAACTTGAGAAGTTGTTAACATTCATGGTCCGAGCTCTAAGACCATAAACTAAGATCCATCTAGAACTACGTTCAGATTGATTCCCATCATCATGGGGTATGTAGGAACATCCGACCACTCTACTTCGGGCCCATCCTAATCCTCACTCTTAGTCCCTCAACCTGAAGAGTTTTCTCCGGGGGTACGTGGTGTGATTTGGACTCCAAGTCCTCATTCACGTCGGTTTCATATCTACCGCACCACACGCTCCCTGGGATCTTCCCCTTTATTCCACATCCTATCGTATGAAATTAAACTACAGGAGTCCATATGTCCTCAACGCATGACACTAAACTCCGGTTCTACCCTGAACAAGTTCAGGATGCCCCATGTTAATCATGGGATGCACCAGAGCCTCTACCAGAGAGGATTTCACCTTTCAGTGTTGGTCAATGACTGTACTATGCTTCCAGAACTACTTATGGCTTGATTCCCATCCTCATGGTATACGTAGAGATACCCTGGTATATTGCCTAGGGTCCAGCCCATGGAAATCATTAATCCCATCCTTCCCCTTTCCGGCCCCCCTAGTCGGACCCCTCGCCAGAGAGGCCCTATCCCAAAGAAGGAAGGATCCATGACCAAGCCAACATGCCCATCTGGCGTACTCCCACCACAGTGGTGTAACTACCTAAGTGTTGGATTCTGTTCGGACAAACCATCACTCCATATTCCACGCTTTCTGTGCCCCTTATTCGGACCCTCGTCCCCTTTCATGTTTGACGGGACCCCTAACGGCCTAGTCTCATGCCGCATCGGCTCACCTACCGTCCTGGGCCAACGTTCCAGAAGATGGGTCATGTTTGGAAGGACCCCCTAACAGTATGGATGTTTGACCTATGGTCCTCCAACTGTCCTGGGTCAATGTCTCGAAAGATTGACTGACAATATTTGTGACATGGTCCCGTGTTTCTAACATGGTCAACGATTGACCCTCATTTTTGTCCCCATTACAGGCTAATGCAGTAAGGATACCGCTTCTCCTCCATGGTTAACAGTTGTCCCTTATTGTCACGCCATCCCCACAGCGCTCCGAATCTTGGGCATCGTAATTCACGCTCCCCGTTTCCATCTGTTCGGACTGATTCCAGTGTCCCTGGTGTTGCACCATTAGTGCATGAAGGCACACTGAAGAAACAACAATTCAGCTCTTCTGAAAAGTTCCTTCTCCGGTCAGGTCTCTCCCATCTTTCGGAAACCCGGACTGGTAATCCAAATCCCGGATGCCCGGAGCATGGTCTCCACTCCTATGTTAGGCGGGACGAGAAGGAAACTATCTCCTGTTTCTCACATTGGGCTCGACCCACGTGGGCTTGGGGAATTATCGCCGAACGTCCCGTAAACATTGTAGGGATGTAACGAGGCGATTCAAATAGTAGAAATCGTGCACGCTACGACATTCAAAACAAAGATAGAAGAAACTGAAGCACAAAAGTACCAATAAAAAGATTTTGGTTTGTTATAATACCCGGGGGTCGACTCCCCCCATGGACGGGTTGACCCCGTCAATAGAGCATTGCAGCTCTGCCACCCGTTGGCTTGTGGCGTCCAAGGCTTGTTGCCGCTGACTCAGATCCCGCTCCTCCTCAGCAGCGGCGGGGCACAGTTCGTCAGCCTTGGCTCTGGCCCTCTCTACCTCAGCCTGAATGACAACCATCTTTTCAGAAGCCTGCCTCATAAGCTCCTATGCCTCTACTAGCTGGGCCTTCAACCGGGAGATCAGCTCAGATTGCGCATTAAGAGAGGCTGAGTGCTCATCCGCCTAGTTCTGTAGCTGTTGGATCTCGCTTTCAGCCTCCTGGAGCTTCTTGATGTTTGTCGCCTTCCTCCACTGCCAGCCCACGCTGAGCCCACGATCATTCTTCCAGATCTTCTCAGCCATAAGATATCGGATGAGCGCGTGAGGACGTTGGGCTTCCACTCCCCCAACGCACATTTCGCTCAACCGCAAGCGGATTTTGTCCATTTCGGCTATCCATAGCGCTTGGGGGGTGTCCTTGATGAAGCGCATGATTAACTTCCATGACCGGTGGCGGAATATGCTGCTATCTTCCTCGTCGGAGGCCATTTCGTCCCAGTCTGTGCGATTGGCAGGCTCGTATGCAGGATACACCTGCAGGAAGTCCTCGGCGGGATCTGCATCTGGCGTTGAATCCGGCGTGACATCTGGCGCAAAAGCAGGCGCGACAGGAGTAGGGCTGGCCGACCAATCCTCTTCATCGGAGTCCACCTCAATGACCTCAGGCACGACCCTGCTGGTGGTCCCGCCGGTGATGATGTGTGTTGCAGCTTGAGGAGATGGGGGGACTATCGCCACCATCACCGACATTCCCTTAGGAGGGACACCACCAGACATCCCGACTAGTCTTGCCGCAGTAGCCCACTCCAGTCAAAGAACTGTACGACGGAGAGGGACATAAACGTTAGTTGTCATAGTCTACATATGACGACAAGGAAACCGGTAAAGGAAACATACGGAGATCGACCTCCTGGCGCTGCTCTTGAGCCGGTACTGACAGGACCCCGAGGTGAGGCCCTCCATATACTGTTGGAAGGTCTGGAGATTCCAGAGGAGCCACCTTGGGTGCTCTGGTCCCACCAGATGCGGAACTGGACGCAACCATAGGCGCGAGTTCTGAAGTTCCCGCATCACCACCCACCAAGGGGCGAGAACGAGGCCTGCGAACAAGTTCCTCCTTCATGGCTCAAACATCGGTGAGAAGTCCATAGTGGCCTAAGAACAACCGTAAGGAAAGAAGTTTGGAATGATACCTCGAGAGCCTCTGCGAAATCGTCGGAATCTGAGCCTTGATCTCCGACCTCTCCCTCCTCCAAAGGGATACCTCCTCTAGCCTCATCCTCTCGAGAGGAGTCCTCTAACTCTTCCAGCAGGGGGAAGTGATCCCTCAGATCGGCGGCTGAAAACTGTGGGGGGACCGTTCTATTCAGCAGTACCCTCACCCGGTATGTCATTGAGTGAGGGACACCACTGGAGTGAACGTAATCCTCAAGCTCGTCCAAGTATTGCTCTTCCTTCGCCAGAGACGCCATGAATCCAGCCTGGACTGGGCCTATACCTGGTAATTCCATCCCGAGGCGATTCAGGTGGGCCCATATCTCGTGTGGGCTAAGGAGTTGCCGATTGACAACCCAAATATCCCAGGCTTCCGGGAAGACGGCATCCTCCGCCATGTCGATATGACGCAGCCGCTTCCCCATAGCCTGAGTGAATATCCTACGAAATCCCCTCGGTGGCTACCCCTCCGGATGGCCCTCCTCTTCTGGAATCACCGGATCCGCCGCTGCTGCCACACCCTCGGCCGGTGTGGGGCTCGCCGCCATGGCAGCCCCGCCACCGCGAGAGGCCCTAGCTGCCCTCCGACCCCGACCTCGAGATAGAGGAGGCCTACCGTCACCGACCCGAATAGTTGGCTGCTTCAGCATCTCCCCTGGGTAAGCAGCTTCCCAACTAATGGCATACTCCCTCACCAATCTGAAAGCGACGGTGGATGGAGGCAATGCAATTCGCATCTTCCCATCTTCCTGTGTGAACATGAGCCACAACTGCCTCATCACACACAGGTGCTCCTCGTGATGCACATCCCAGTAGACCTGCGGGGTCAGCCACTGGAGGCATCAGAACTGCCTTGCAAACTGATGCGGGGTGTACGGTTCGCAGATTGGATCACGATCTACTCGTGCCACCAAAACTCCACCTCAAAAGGCCAGGAGGTAAGCCCAATGTTCTTTCGTTCCCCACCCATTGTTAGTAAGTATCCCTGTCGGCAATGGGAAGGGGTGGAAATTAAACTCATCCTCCCTCCACACCCGATTCAGCACCATCAACACGACTAGTTTGAACGGGAAGCTCCTGACCGCATTCAGGATGGAGGGGCGGAAGTTTGATCCCAGCGGGGAAATAGGGTTTGGATACTCATAAATCCCCCTGATGTGCGCCGCGATCCACCCATACAGGAGGTCGAAGGGCCCGCATATCCTTGGCGGCTTCTTTCCCTCGCTAATGTGCAATAGCATTCTGTACAGTTTGGAGAGCATTGGAATTCCCAGATTGACACGCTACCCCATGGACAACATGGACGCCATAATAAACAAACTGGGCCGCACCCCCATGCTTGTATCCCTCACCGATAGGATCCAACCGCAGATGAGAGCCGCGATGAACGCCACCAGCCTGACTATCGGCTGTTGTTCGGTGCTAACACTGAAACCGCAAGTCTTCCATTGGATGTCCTCCAGGACCCGCCAATACAAGTGCCCCTTACCCTGTTGGTCCGCCCTCGGACAAGTTCGAGTCCTCGGAGGGAACTCTCGATTATCTGGGAAATTCAGGAAGCACTTGAACCATCTCCTAAAGTGGACATCCCTCACTGCCTCTTTGTCCTCTCCAGGGACGAGTGCCATCAGCATTGACGCCTGTCGCGGCATTTGCTCTGTATCCTCTCACGCGCTCATGACGGGGAGAAACTCATAATACATGGCCCCCAAGATCGGAACCCCATAAATCTGGTGGACATCCCACAAGCTGATGCCCACCTCCCCGTGATGGAGGTGAAAGGTATTGGTCCTAGACGACCATCTGCTCACCAATTCTGGCATCAGTTATTTCGGTTGGTAAATGTGGAATTGGGAGGCCCATGCCACCTCATATAACCCCACTCTCCTCAGCTCGGCCCCAAACTCCTCACATGAGGCGCCTACCCAGTCGGCCCAGGCCCATTCATCAGTAAAGTTGCCGCCCTGGCGCAGGTCCCACTCATCGGACCATCCCTTCTTCGAATCCTACAGAGCCGCCTTCAGCATGGTACGGTAGAGAGGAGGGGACGTCTCCGGTTGTAGTGGCTTCCCGTCAATATCGTTCAAATGGTTGTAGAGACAGTCAGTGGTGACGGGTGTGAAGTCCTCCTGCACATAACCATCGGCCGCCCTGAACCATTGGTGCTGACATGTTGTGCTCCTGAACCAGCAAGTTGGTTCATCCCTACTCGCCTCAGGGATGAAGACGTCATCCCTCAACCCGAAGCCGTACAACGGAAGCTTCTTACACTGCAGATAATTCTTCTGACCCTCCGATAGCAGATCTGTCAAAGAAGCATGGTCCGAGTGGCTTCGGACCATCTCCCCAAGGCTTGGACAGTTGGCCATCTCATCCTGGCGGGCGACATCCATAACCACCCCCAATACAGCTTCTCGATGGGCCATTCCAGTTCCGGCACTCAGAAAGGAATATTTTCATAACGGATCGCGAAGACGGCTTGCGAAGGTCGGTCGCGAGACGAAGCCGTGAAGTCTAGCCTAGGTCGACAAGCAGAAGTTCGCTTGGCGCGATCGCGGAGTCAGAGACATGCGGTTCACTGTGAAGTTCGATTTGCGGAGAGCAGGCACGGAGTATGCGGAGCTTCGTGAAATCGAGAGCACAAAAAGACAAGAAAATCGCGTGAAGACAAAAGAGGTCGACCCCCTATTTATAGTCGGCGACCCCAGAGCATCACGGTGCGCCTCACCCACGCGGAGCATCGCGGCGCATCCGGACCCATGGCCCCAGTCAGCACCGCGGGCCCTCTTCGTGAAGTCGCATCGCGAACCGCCGAAAATTTTTGCAATTTTTCCTCAGACTTCGATCCTTCAGGCTTCCGTAGCTTCAAGTCTGAGGGGGGGGGCATTTGTTTCCCCCAAAATATTGCACGAAAGGAAGGGACGGAAAATAAGGCCGGCCCGCTACCTCGTGAAGCACCGACGTGAAGCACCCCGAGCATCGCGGTCTCATGAAGCTCCGGAGGTGGTAACTCTCCACGACCGACGGTGACGTTCGCGAGCCCGCCACGAAGCTCTGGAGGCGGTAACTCTCCACTAACGCATTTGACGTTCAAGAGCCCGCCACGAAGCTCGAGAGGCGGTAACTCTCCGTGAATGAGTTTGATGTTCGCGAGCCCGCCGCGAAGCTCAGGAGGCGGTAACTCTCCGTGAACGGGTTTGACTTTCGCGAGCCCGCCGCGAAACTCCGGAGGCGGTAACTCTCTGTGAACGACACTGACGTTCGCGAGCGCGCCACGAAGCACCTGAGGTGGCGCGCGAGTTCTGCTTCACGGTGCCCCTTACCTATAAATACTGGGCTGCCCCTGAGTCCCAAAGACAGACAATCCGGCCTTTCGTCTTCACCTCTCCTGAATCGCGAAGCACTCTTTTCTCTCAGGAATCATGAGCTCCGTGAGGTACTTCTACTTCACGTGATGCCTTCGCTTTGTCTCATTTTGAGCCCCTCTTCCGAGAGGGATGCCCTTCGCGAAGCTCAAGGGGATTCACAAAGGAGGGGGATTCCCAAGGGAACCCGGGCAGCCGCAGAGCGTTTATGCTTCGCGAAACACCCAACCTGTACCAGTGATCCCTATGCTAAGGAAGGATCACTACACATCGCGAAGCACACTATTTCGCAGCACCCTACTTCGTGAGGCACCTCTTTTTCGCGAGGCAGTGCTCCGCGAATACTGTTCTACTTTGCGAAGCACCCTCCACTCACACCTATGCCCCATGCTAAGGCTAAGGCGCTCCGCTTCGTGAAGCACACTCCTTATCTTGGAAATTCCGCTTCCCATGCGACCCTACAGGTATGCACGATGTGATTTCAAAGTCCCATGGACAATACCACTCGTAGCGTTGCTTCACCTAATGCTTTTTTGCATAGGCACGCTAACGGATATTGCTTCTTCGCATAACCACGGTAACGTGGACCCCTCGATGGTTCTCTCCACAACCCCCTGTGACCACGGCCTTACTGGTACCTTCCCTCCCCCAAGGAGCAAAGGGTACCAGTTATGTAAGTCCTAGGGGTGTGGAGTGAACCCACCTCGTCTGAGCTACAGGACGTTAAACTTCCAAGCATCAAGTCCTTAACACATGACGTTAAACTGTGACCCGACCCCGTGCCTCGCACGAAGGGTCCCCCCAGCTCAACTTTTTTTACGCCACTCTTCTCCACAGGAGTGGAATCACTCCTCCACAAGGGATGATATCCTTCTTATTGGAGCGACGTATGTTCTTAGGAGAAGGGCAACCCTAGTTCCCCAACGGATGGCTGTACCCCTACATCTCCGTACTTACCCACTACCAAGGTTAGTGGAGGGCGTGATAGGGAACGAGGCACCTCCCATCATTGGTCCCAAATCCCTCTTTCACTGCGCATTGCCGGGGCACGCGCGTCCGTCCACTGGGGAGGGCGCGCTGCTTGTTGCCCCGCATTCCTGCTTTCCAAAGGCGGGCGGCATCCATTCCTTGTTCAGGGACGTCTGCTCCTTGATCGAAACCGGGATGATGAGATGTCAGTTCTTCATTCCGTAGATTCCTCCACGGAGCTCATCACCTAGTCCGGGTCTCCCTCAAAGATTTAAGACGGGTTCGTGAAGCTCATTCCTGTTGCCATATCTACATGGATGCCAGTTAATTACGCTGCTTCCGTCAAGACGCTCCCTGGGGTCTTGTCGGGGCAGCAACCTTCGGTGAGGAGAATGGTCACGTTGGGGCATCGTCGGCATGTCTGTCTTTGGTCCCTCATCACAGGGCTTCTCGAGGGCGCGGAAGCCCGAGGAATCCCACATCAAACGCGGGGAATGTGTACCATTTGAGGTTTTCCTCAGCTTCCAATGTTTTACACGGGGTATGTCGCGAGTTTAACGTCTTGCGGAGACGGATCGGGTTGGAGGATCCCTAGGGGGGAACATCGATGTTGGGGCCAGCACGTGGGTGGATTCCCATATATCATGGAGTGGGAAAGGGTGGCATGATCTCATCGGGATGTGGCGGCCCGTGTAAGGATCATGATGGATGGTGGAGTGAAACATGGGGCTTACGTTCTGAGACGGCCCAAGAGGGGGGATACAGTTTAACGTCATGCAGGACGCGATACAGTTTAACGTCATGCGGGACGGAATACAGTTTAACTTCATGCGGGATGGAATACAGTTTAACGTCATGCAGGACGGAATACAGTTTAACGTCATGCGGGACGGAATACAGTTTAACGTCATGCGGGATGGGAGATTTGGGGCTTACGCTCTGAGGCTACCCAAGGTGGTCAGGGAACCGACATGGAGAGGTCGGGACGACCGGGTGGTGGGCTTGAACCTCGTGGAGGCTTCCTACGTACCATGCGTTAGCACGGATCAAAGTCCACATAGTTCGATGGGATGGGGCTTACGCTCTGGGGAGGCCCATAAAAGGATGTCATGGTCGATGCGCACTCTAAGCCCACGTGAGCCATGCTCGGTGTGGGAAACAAGAGGCAAAAGGGACAAGATGACCACGTCGTGAAGGGTGCGTCTGTGAGAAGTGGAATTGGGCTTACGCGTTGAGCGGCCCAAAGAGGAAACAGGGGCTTACGCGTGGTTAGAGGCCCTTAGTGCCGGGGCTTACTCCAGGGTGGAGGCCCGTGGTGCGACAAAGCGCAGTGGGAAAGTACTCCACTGGCCTTGGCAGGGGGAAGTACGGAGATGCACGGGTGCAATCATCCGCAAGAAAGGATAGGGGATTACGCTCTGAGGCAGCGCTTCCCCCGCGGACAAACGCCACTCCGACAAGGAGGATCTCATTCCATGTGAGGAAGAGTCCATTCCCGTGGAGACGAGTGGGCGTAAAAAATGTCCGAGTTGGGGGGACCCTGCGTGTGAAGCATGGGGTCGGACCACAATTTAACGTCTTGTGTTAAGGACGAGGTGTTTAGCAGTTTAACGTACTGCAGCTTGGACGAGGTGGGTTTGCTCCACACCCCTAGGGCTTACATGCCCAACGCCCTCTACCCCTTGTGGGAGGGAAGGCATCGGCAATGCCGTAGTGAAGGTCGGCCGTAGGGAAAACCACTGGGGGGGCCACGTTAGCATGGCTATGCGAAGAATAAATAGCTGTTAGCGTGCCTATGCGGAGAAGCATAAGGAAAAGCAACGCAACGGGAAACACGGCCCAAGAGACCTTGAGGTTACTTCGCACGATCCTGGAAGGCCGTGCGGGGAAACAACGCATGGCGCGCATGCCCGGCAGGGGAGACATCAGGTGCCGGTGCAGAGGGCAGCCAAGGGGCATCAAGGTGAGGAGGTCCTGGGCTTTGCGTGCAATAGGGATGATTTGTGTGCAAAACACCGGGACGACGCGCAATTGGAGTAATGGAATTGAGCGCGAAGAGGGAATTACGTGCAAGGTTTTGTGTACACAGCAGGGTATTGCGCTCACGAACCACGGATTGAGCGCAAGCGGGGAAACCGGGGGAAGGGGAAAATTCACTGAAGCCGGTGGAGTTGCGCGCAAAGGTGAACTCCGGGGCAAGGTTGCGCGGAATTCGGGATTACCTGGATGTCATTTTACGCGCGGGGGGGAGCCGAATTGCGCACATGAGAGTCGCTTCAGATTCCTCAACCCTTAAACCGTTCGGGGTCGCCTTATATTTATAGGCGACCTCCGGCGCAGAATCCAGGCGGCGCGCAAAGTTTTCCACGTCGGGAACCGCTTGCGCGCCAAATCTCGCCGCAGAGAACCAGGGCGTGCAATTATTTCACGCCTCACCGGTCTAATTCCTCGAATATCGGGAGTAATGCACGTGAAGAACATTTTTGCGCGCGGATCCTCCTTTATTTCACGCACTACTTCCCGGGACTTCGGATCGGGCCTCTGATTCTGAATATAACTTCGCTTCATCATTCCGAAACTTCCTCCGGGAGTTACGGGATTTTTTTCAGCGTCAACAAATGCCCCCCCTTGGAATTGGATTGGCGAGAGGTCGCAATGACCGGATTCCAAGGGAAACACCGAAACGCCAAAGTGCGGAGCCTCCTGGTCAAGTTGCGCGCCTAATTCCGATGGGGCGCGCAAAATGCCGGACTCACGCAGAATCCTCTTTCCGCGTGGCGCGGAACCCTGGCCTCGCCTATAAAAAGGGGCACTGGGTCCAAACTCCGTACATCTTCTTTTTTCCGCGCGATAAGCTATTTGCTCTCGTGCGCGAAATCGCTCCGCGGCTGCGCGTAATAACGCACTGGCAGTGCGGAATTCCTTCTGAAACTTGGCCGTGATTTCGCGCCAAACCGGGATCTTCCGTGCTTTGTGTGCCGATTGCACGCTCATCCGCAATATTCCGCGCAACTCAGCCAGATTTTGCGCCAAACTCTCCAATTCCGCGCACTGCATCCTGATTTCTCCCAACTCCCAAAAAATTCGAGATGGCCGCAAACCGAGTTGATGAGGGGGAAGCCGCTACTCGTAGGACAGAAATGGCGGCAAACAAGGAGGTTTATGGCGCCAAGGTGATTGTCTCCAACAATATGACCTTGTTTAATCTGCTGACTCCAGCCCAAAAGGCATATCCCTTGTCAGACAACCTCCCAATCTGGAATTTTGGCATCCCGGAGGAGGTGCCACTACCAGGCTTTGAGGTGGACACACCGCGGTCCTGGGTGACTCGGGAGGACGAAATTCCTCGCTACAACATCACCAACAATGGCCGTACTTCCAGGGAAACTAGACATATGGATGTTTATGTCCTGAACCCGAGGACTAGAACCATTACCGGGGATGAGCCTGTGGTGGAGGATTCTCTGGACCTCTACGCGAGCACGTTCCGTCAGAGCATCACGGATGACACGAAGGGCTGGCTGAAGGATTGGGACCTGCGGTCCCGGGGTAACTTCACCAGCGAATGGGCCTGGGCGTTCTGGGTTCGCCATACCTGTGACCAGTTCGGGGACGAACTGCGGTATATCGGCCTGTTCGAGGCGGTATGGACATCGCAGTTCCACTTCCACCGCCAGCCTGAACTTGGACCAGAGCTATTCACCCGATGGTCTCCTGACACCAACACGTTCCACCTTCATCATGGGGAAGTCGGCATCAGTCTCTGGGACGTTCACTGCATCAGAGGTATCCCACTGGAGGGTTACCAATATGATGAGTTCGTTCCTCCAAAGAACACCTGGGGAGACAGGTCGCGGATGCCTATGCTGACGTGGCACCTGCTGCAGCTGGCCAAGGAGAGGCTGGGGGTCCAGGACTTCCTGAAGGACATCGCCTACAAGGGCTGTTTCAGCCTGTTCCTTGAGAAGGATCCCGCCGTCAAGATGCCAGGATGGGGAAAACGGTGCCCAACCGCGACTCAGAGGAGCAAGGACGGGTCATACTGGAAGACCCTGTAGGCAGGGCAATACCAATAATGGGGCTACCGCGTCATTGAGGCCCGGGACTCGAACGTCCGGTATGCCAGGTTCCTTGCCACCTTTCTGAGCGGGTGGCTCCTGCCGGTGCGAGACGCGAGGATGGGCGTCCGTCCAGCGACTTTGGTGATGGCGGGATCCATGACCGCCAACAAACGGTTCAACTTCGGCGTCCCCGTGCTGGCCAAGCTGTATACCATCCTAGGGCGCATCTCACGAGGGGGGTCGCCTCGGAGAGTCAGTGTTCCTTTCCAGATCTTCCATGGCTGGGTGGCGGCTCATCTCGGCAGGTATACTTTCCCAAACGTCGTCCGTCCCCCGGGCAATGGCTTGCGATCGTCCTTGCTAAACATTGCAGGGGTGGATCCATTGATGCTCAATGAGGAGGGCGTGAGGATCCGCATTGGTAACCATGCCAACTTCAACTTCATCCTGTTCCCCACCTCGGTTGGCCAGCTGGTGGACAACGGGCGAGGCTCTTTGGAACAGCAGGAATATTTCCAGAGCATTCAGGGCGGGGTGCTCATGGCTCAGATCGACGGGAAGGTGATCTGCAAGCCCTACATGCCATCCCGATTCGCCAGGCAGTTCAGGTGCCTTCAGCGCATGCCGAAGAAAGTATTCACGGCTGTCTAGAAGGAGAATAATTCATGCGTCCTGCGCTAGATGTGGTTGATGTTTACCACTTTCAGCTCTGGCGACGTCGTTACTCTTCCTCCCACTGGGGTCGATGCTGGCCTAGCAACCGAATATGCCGAAAACTGGACCATTGCGTACCCTGAGGGGCTATTACGCTAGTGCGTCCGACAACTCGAGGTTACTTGCGCAGAAACCGGGCAACGGGAAAGAAGGGACGGTGCCGTCGGAAGGGGAGAACCAAGGGCGCGTCAGGCAGCGAGGCCTGCACAGTCCGGGACTTCGGCAGTGGGAACATCACATGGTGCAGCCATGTCCTCGTTACCCGCAGGGGGGTCACATGTGGCGGCCAGGGAACTGCCCGGGAAGCAGATAAGATATCTGCTCAAACCTTCCCAAGATGCAATTCTCTCAGCACTGTGGTCGGCCTGGATGACCCTGCGACAATCGCTGAGCGTCGAAGCCATCTGGCAGAAGATAATGCAGAATGGGATCCAACTGCCGGAGGTCGGGCTCGTTCGGATTACCGACCGAGTGAACTTCCATCGGCGGCATGCTTATCTGATGGCTGTGGACGCATATGCATGCCAAAGGGGGCGGTGTGCAGAGCCAACTTTCCTAGTGAAAGTGATGCTCGGCCAGGAGCATGATCCGGAAGCAATGCCGCCGGGAGAAGGCGACAACGACGAAGAGCCGGAGGGGGAGGAGGAAACCGGAGAGGACGAATGCGAGGGAGAAGACGAAGAAGAGGAGCCCGAAGGTGAGGGTTCACAAGGGGCGATCTACCAAGGGAGTATTCGAGAGAGTGGCGAGATTTCCGACTCTGATCTCGACATAACTGAGATTCTCGAGGTTTGTCTCTATCTTCATTCATTTCCCTCATTCATCCATTCTACTTTCCAACTTCTAACTCACTTCCCCATCCTACTCAGGAGCAGCTGAGCGGTGGACGAGCGTCCCCACCAGAGGAGGGCGGAGAGGAACCAGTGGGACATGATGGGGATCCGACACCCATCATTGAATTAACCAGCGCAGAGGGGTCTCCCCTTATGGTGGCTCCTGCAGCGGCCAGAACACTGGGGACCGACGCTCTAGATTCCTGTAAGTCTCACGATCCACTACTGGTGCTTGGTGTCAAAAGATCCCATCTGACTAGCGTATGCCCTGCGCAGTGATCTCAACATTGGAGGCACGTCAGGCTGCGGAGCCCGGGCCATCCGCGAGTGGACCAGCGGCGGATATACCACCTCACCCAGAACAATCTCACTACACTGAGTTGGCCCCGACAATAGATGAACGGGGGGCGGAGGACATCAGCGGCGCTGTTCCTGAAACGCGGTCGGAAGCTGGTGGAGGCGTCATTGCTGCTGGGGCGAGAGAAGGTCACCCAGACGTCGAGGATTCTATCCCTCATGAAGACATCCCTAGGGCGGATCCTGCTGCCAATCTGCTGGCGGCCTTCCCTGTATACCGGCCTGCTGACCCTGAGGAGATAGATGACTCAGACTCAGAGGCGGCTGAGGAGAGCCGGATGACACGACGCAAGGGGTGGAAGTGCATCCAGTGCTTTCTCAGGCAGCCCCAGGCCGATTGGCTGAGGCGGATGGGATCACTTCAGACCTGGCTGCGCTTCCTGTGCACCGGAGGGGCTGATGCTCAGTGCCTTCATCTGAAGGTCTGTGATTACATGGCTGAGAAGATACGTGAGAGAAGCCGGCGCACCGACATTTCCCAGTTCCGAGAAGAATCGGCGAGCGCTCAAGCGCTGCTGAGGGCGGAGTAAGAAGTACGACACCTCGAAGGGCAGGCGTCAGATAAAGAGACCTTCATCGCAACATGCTCTGAGCTCGTGGAGCAACTGACTGCCCAACTGGCTGATGCATAGGAACAACTGGTGTAGGCGAGTCACCAGATGACCGTGCTTCGAAGCGAGTGGGCGCAGGCACAAGCTAGGGCTAATGAGATGCGCTCTATGGTGGCCGATGAGGAGAGAGTCTTCAAAGAGCAAGAAGCGATCCTGGAGGCTACCAGCCAGAGGGTAGCAGCGCTGGAAAGATCGATTCAGCACGCTAAACCCTGAGGGATTTGTTTTCACCATCTCATGAACTTTTTTCTTGTACTTCTCATCGTCTCAATCCAATATATGGCCAAATCCACTCTTTTGTACCCTTGTTTTAATGCGCTCAACCATAGTTTTGAAACGAATAACAACTCACCCCTAGGCTCCTGTGGGACATGCCCAATGCAAGAAGCAAGAGATGCTCGTACCATCATTCCATTCAACTGTGGGGCATTGACCAAGCTTCAGGCGTCCAAAATCGGGCCTGGACTTTTGAAGAGACCCCGGGCGGATTGATGTGTCGACTTCTCAATGTGATTTAACACATGAGCGGGGCAATGCCGAGGGCATTGAAATCCATCCGAACACAAGGGGATGGAGAGAAAGGGTGCATCACGCTGCCCAAATTCGGAACCCAATGGGGAGCAACCATGGAGGATAACTGTCAACCGTGATGGAAACACATCATCCATATCACATTGGCCTAGAATAGGAGGACAATAAATGAGGGCTGACCGCTGACCATGTTCGCAACACGGGGCCTAACTCAAATATCGTTGGTCAGTTTTCCGGAATGTTTTCCCAGGACAGCAGGCGGACCATAGGTCGAGCATCCATACTGTTAGGGGGTCCCGTCAAACATGACCAGTTCTCCAGAACATTGGACCAGGACAGTAGTCGGACCATAGGTCGAGCATCCATACTGTTAGGGGGTCCCGTCAAACATGACCAGTTCTCCAGAACGTTGGCCCATGACAGTAGGCGGACCATAGGTCGAGCATCCATACTGTTAGGGGGTCTCGTCAAACATGAAAGGAAATGAGGGTCCGAACAAGGGGGGATGCAAGGCGTGGAAGGTGGAGTGGTGGTTTGTTCGAACAGAGTCTAACACTCCCGAAATTGCCCCACCATGGCGAAGGCGCATTAGGCGGACATACCAACCTGATCACGGGTCGTCCCAATTTCCAGGCATGACCTCTTTGGCGAGAGAACTACCGCTTCCCATTATTACCATGGGGAATCCCGAACATGCTCGAGGTAGATATCCCGATTACACCACTTCCCATGAAGTCGGGCTGAGTGACCGACAATAAGGAAGGAAGGGGTTTATTAATCCCTGGGGCTGGACCCAAGACGAAACGTCCGGGCGGTCCTACGTATTTCATGAGTATGAGAATCAAGCCATACGTAGTTCTGAAAATGACATGGTAAGATACCATTGCCAAGGGAAAAGGGGAGTGCGGGCGTGGCCCTTGCACTAAAAGAAGCGGCATTTGATAAATCTTGTTTTTCCTTTAAGGTGAGTGGTTTTTTGTTGTTGTGAGGCGACATGCCCAGAGTAGTAGGCCATGGTGTCGCCACAAGCATCAAGCCGTGATAGGCGTTGACAAATGGCATGGCATAAAACCAATACCCAAAGTGATGTCCTCTACAACGAGGTCACCACAATGCAGTGTCGTTTTTCACCGTGCGGCCAGGACGATAATGTCACAGTTTAGGGTTATAAGGTTTGGACCAACAACACAGTTTAGGGTCATATGGTTTGGACCAACAGCATAGTTTAAGGTCATATGGTTTGGGCCAACATCACAGTTTAGGGTCATATGGTTTGTACCAACAACACAGTTTAGGGTCATATAGTTTGGACCAACAACACATTTTAAGGTCATATGGTTTGGACAAACAGCACAGTTTAAGGTCATATGGTTTGGACCAACACCACAGTTTAAGGTCATATGGTTTGGACCAACACCACAGTTTAAGGTCATATGGTTTGGACCAAAAGCACAGTTTAAGGTCATATGGTTTGGACCAACAACACAGTTTAGGGTCATATGGTATGGGCCAACAACACAGTTTAGGGTCATATGGTCTGGACCAACAACATAGTTTAGGGTCATATGGTTTGGACCAACATCACAGTTTAAGGTCATATGGTTTGGACCAACAACACAGTTTACGGTCATATGGTTTGGACCAACAACACAGTTTAGGGTCATATGGTTTGGACCAACAACACAGTTTACGGTCATATGGTTTGGACCAACAACACAGTTTAGGGTCATATGGTTTGGACCAACAACACAGTTTAGGGTCATATGGTTTGTACAAACAACACAGTTTACGGTCATATGGTTTGGACCAACAACACAGTTTAAGGTCATATGGTTTGGACCAACACCACAGTTTAAGGTCATATGTTTTGGACCAACAACACAGTTTAGGGTCACATAGTTTGGACCAACATCACAGTTTAAGGTCATATGGTTTGGACCAACACCACAGTTTAAGGTCATATGGTTTGGACCAACAACACAGTTTAAGGTCATATGTTTTGGACCAACAACACAGTTTAGGGTCATATGGTTTGGACCAACAGCACAGTTTAGGGTCATATGGTTTGGACCAACAACACAGTTTAGGGTTATATGGTGTGGACCAACCGAGAGAGGAGCCTCGGGCAAAGGGGCCTACGAGGGTTCAACAATCAGGGAGGGGCAGCAGATGCTAGCTCCCAGCTATGCTGGGCCCGAAATGCAATGTCTGGGCGACTCCTCACTCCCCTAAGGGGACGAAGGTCAAGCTGCATGCAACCCGTAAAGAAGAGACCCATGCACATACTCTAGCGCTCGAATCGTGGGAGCCCCGAGAGACACCGTTACACAGCTCGGTCTGTCTGATGTGTAGGGGTGTACTGAGGGTTAGTACAAGGAGTGTCGAGATTCCACCTTGGCACGGCGGGGCAGAACATGCCATGAACCATGCCACAAACATTCAGGGCCTGGGGGACCGGCGTGACGACTGAGGATTACTGTTGACCATGTTCGCAACACATCATCCTGTCATGCTAGCCATGGGGACAAACAAATGAGAATCAACCACTGAACATGTTCACAACGCGGGATTTGTATCAATTTGTTGTCTGAAACCCTCGGGGGAGTTGGCCCATGATGGTAGGGGAGCCCTTGGGCGTTGTACCCAGGCCGTTCTTGGGGGTCCCTCCAGGTATGAAGGATGATGGGGGCCAGAATGAAGGGGAACATGAAACTTGGCAAGTGGATGGAGATTTCCTAAGTCGAATCTGGCACTCCAATTTCTAGACCAGAGTGCCTTGAGCACATCAGCAGACCACTGGAAAGGGTTAGAGGGCTCAGTACGAGAGAGGCCAAGAGATAGAGGATCCCTGGGCAAAAGAGGGGGCGTAATTCCAAACACCCTGGGCACCGGGAGATCGTGAGATAATCTAATAGATGGGGCTGGACCTGACATCTAGGTGTTCAGGCGGTCCTACATATCCCATGAGGATGGGAATCAAGCCACACGTAGTTCTTGAAACGCGTCTTTAAACGCCATTGGACAGAGGAGGGCTAAACCCTAAGGACAGGGTGCGCGGGGTGTAGCTATCACAAACCTGACGTGAATGGGGACATACTCTCACACCACGCCACGCAGACCTATGGTCGAAGTCCCAAAGGCGAAACAGATGTGACAACGGACCTCAAGCTGGACCCAAAGACGAAAGGTCTGGGTTTTCCTACGTATCCCATTAGGATGGGAATCAAGCTAGACGTAGTTATGGCAATACAGTTTAACGTCATGTTGGACAAAATATGGGTCTTAGTTTTAGGTCTTAGAGCTCGGACCGAGAAGGAAGGGCGGAATTTGGTAACTCCTGGGCTGGACCTGAGACGAAATGTCCGGGCGGTCCTACGTATCTCATAAGGATGAGAATCAAGCCACACATAGTTCTGGAAATACAGTTTAATGTCATGTTGGACCGAATATAGATCTTAGTTTTAGGTCTTAGAGCTCGGACCAAGAGGATCTTAGTTTTAGGTCTTAGAGCTCGGACCAAGAGGATCTTAGTTTTAGGTCTTAGATCTCGGACCAAGAGAATCTTAGTTTTAGGTCTTACAGCTCAGAATAAGAGGATCTTAGTTTTAGGTCTTAGAGATCAGACCAAGAGGATCTTAGTTTTAGGTCTTAGAGCTCGGACCAAGAGGATCTTGGGTTTAGGTCTTAGAGCTCGGACCAAGAGGATCTTAGTTTTAGGTCTTAGTGCTCGGACCATGGTGCCCAGATGCAGGGCAGGGTGTAGATTAAGGTCGTGTTGGACCATACAATTTAAGGTCATACAGGACCATAGAGCCCAAATGTAGGGCAAAGTGCAGTTTAAGGTCGTGCTAGACCATACATTTTAAGGTCATGAAGGACCATACAGTTTAAGGTCATGCAGGACCATACAGTTTAAGGTCATGCAGGACCATATAGTTTAAGGTCATGCAAAACCATAGAGCCCAAATTTAGGGAAAAGTGCAGTTTATGGTCGTGCTGGACCATACAGTTTAAGGTCATGCAGGACCATACAGTTTAAGGTCATGCAGGACCATACAGTTTAAGGTCATGCAGGACCATACAGTTTAAGGTCATGCAGGACCATACTGGTTAGGCAAAGTACTTCTTGAGGAACCTGGCGTTGGTGGGAGGGTTGATACGCTCACCATCCATAGTTACCAGGGAATACACACCATTGGGATAGACCTTATGGACAAGAAAAGGTCCCTCCCACTTGGGTTCCAACTTGGGTGGTTTCCTGCCGGGAATCATTGGTTCTCTGAGAGCCAACACCAGGTCACCTTGCAGGAAGGAGCAGAGGCAAACCTTCTTATCGAAAGATCGATCCATCCTGCCCTGATGCCTTTCCAAGTTATGTAAAGCGTGAAGCCTACTTTCGTCCAGCGCTTCCAATTCGGCTAGATGGATCTCGACAACTCTGTCCGGCGCTTGCTGGTCGTAGACCGCCGTGTGCAATGAGGGCAGTTGGACCTCGATGGGAAGGACGACCTCAGCTCCATACACCAGGGAACACGGGGGTCACCTGGGTGGAATTGCGAGTCGTCGTCCTATAAGCCCAGAGGGTGTTGGGGAGCTTGTCCGACCAACTCTTCTTGTTCTGACCAACCATTTTTTCCAGAATGTTAGAGAGGGTTTTGTTAAACGCCTCAATCTGTCCATTTGCCTACGCATGATAGCGGGAGGTGTGGTTAGAGAGAATGTTTTACTTGGCGTACAATCTCTTCAGCTCAGCCACTCGGAAGTTGGTTCCGTTATCCGTGAGGATAGCGTGAGTTATTCCAACTCGGTGGATGATATTGGAACTCACGAAGTTGGTGATAGAACCAGCCTTGACTTCCCTAAGCGGGGCTGCCTCTGCCCACTTTGAGAAGAAATCCGTGGCGGTTAAGATGAACCGGCACTGGCGGGCCGTCGCCGGCGGGTAAGGCCCTACGACATCCAACCCCCAGACTGCAAAGGGCCAAGAATACTTAGTAGTATGGAGAGGCTCCAGTGGCCGATGCACAAAGTTATCATGAACTTGGCATGCATGGAACCTCTTAGCGTACTTGATACAGTCGTGGATCATGGAGGGCCAGAAGTATCCCAGTCTCCGAATCTGGTGGGAAAACTTCAACCCGGCCTAGTGGGCACCACAGGATCCAGCGTGCACTTCCTGCATGACCTGTGGGATCTCAACTCCTTGAAGACAACAGAGGAGAACACCATCAAACTCGTGCCTGTAAAGGAGCTGCTCACGGCTGGGACTACTTTTAAGGGTGAACTGCGGCGCGCGGCGCCAGATTCGTTCCCGCTCCGCTCGGTCCATCGGAAGATTGTCGTGCCAGAGATATTCAACCAAGGGTGTCCTCCAGTCAGGAACTGTCTCAATCACCTCGCCTGAAGCCCCGGGGGGTCCTGACGCAGGGGCACCAGCGGTGAGATGGTTCACTCGCGGGCCACGACCGCCCTCCGGGATAACAGGAGCAATGACTCTTCGGTGTGCCACGTGGATGATTAGGTCATCCTGTTCGGGCTCCGTGAGTGATGCAGCCAGGCTGGCCAAAGCATCTGCTCGACTGTTCTGCGACCGGGGAACGTGAAGGACATCTGGTCGGGAGGGGAACTTAGCCATTAGATGGAGGGTGCACTCCAACAACGACACGAGTTCTGGATTCCTGACAGCGTAGTCACCGTTAACCTGCTTGATGACTAGCTCAGAGTCCCCTTTTACATACAGGTGGGGTACGTCAACCTCCAGATCCAACTCGAGGCCGACGATGAGGGAATGATATTCTGCCTCATTGTTGGTGCAGCCCTCTGACAACAAGAAAGAATATGGCAGAATGACTTGGTCCGAGGTGATGAAGACGATACCTAGGCCCACTCTGTTAAGCCTAGGATTGTTGAGCCTTCTACCGGAAGGGATTTGGGAGGCGTCGTCAAAGTGCATCTGCCATCATGGGGTGGCGTGATCGACTGAGAGGATTGCCTCATCAGGAAAGCCCAAATCCAGCGGCTGGTCCTCAGAGGTTGGATGAGCAGCTAAGAAGTTTGCTAACGCCTGTCCTTTGATGGCCTTCTGAGGTACGAACCGAATGTCAAACTGCTGGAGGATCACCGCCCAGCGTGCCAATCGGCCAGTCAACATAGGCCGGCTCAGGATGTATTTCAACGGGTCTACCCGAGAGACCAGCTGTACCTCATGGTGCTGCAAGTAGTGCCGCAATTTCTGTATGGCTAATACAAGCGCCAGGCAGCTCTTCTCGATGGGAGAATATCTAATCTCCTCGTCGAGGAGCATGCGGCTGAGGTAGTAGAGGATATTCTATGTTCCCTCGTTGTTTTTCTGGGTGAGAAGGGCGCCGAGGGATCGCTCCAGGGCGTTCACGTAAAGGACCAACGGCCTTTCGGGAACAGGTGGCATCAGGACCGGAGGTTGAAGCAGATACTGCTTGATTTCCTCAAAATCGGTCTGACACTCTTCGTCCCACCCATAGGTGGCTCCTTTTTTCATGAGCCGAGAGAAGGGCTTACACTTTCCGGCCAGATTCTCAATGAATCGGTGTATGTAGGCTAAGTGGCCTTGGAGGCCACGAAGCTCCCGAATATTACTCGGGGGAGGCATCTGAATGATGGCCTTGATCTTCTCGGGGTCGATCTCGATACCTCGATACCTGACGATGAAGCCAAGAAACTTTCCGGAGGTGACCCCGAAGGCACACTTCAACGGGTTGATATTCAAGTGATGAGAACGGAGCAAACCGAACACTTTATCAAGGTCTTTGAGATGGTCCTGGCGCTGACGAGATTTGACCACCAGGTCATCTACATAGCACTCCACCAGCGTCCCGAGGATCGGCTTGAATATGCGATGCATAGCCCGTTGATACGTGGCACCCACGTTTTTCAGGCCGAAGGGCATAACCCGATTGCAGAAAGTGCCCTGGGGGCCCCTGAAGGCAGTGAACTCTTCATCCTCGGGGGCCATCCGGATTTGGTTATACCCAGAGTACCCATCCATGAAGGAGAGTACTTGGAACCCGACCGTTGGTACTGGACTTCCCTGACGAAGTTGGCCTTAACGATCTTATCAACTTCGGCCTCAACCATGGCACCGTGAAAGGGGTGCATTTTTCTGGGAGGCTGTTTGAACCCGTGATGGTTTGTTGGGAGGACAAGGTGGTGGACAGCTACCTGGGGATCTAGTCCTGGCATCTCATCATAACTCCAGGCAAACACATCGCGATGCTGTCTGAGGAATTCCATGTACTGTTGTCGTTCCTCGGGAGGCATAGCGGCGCTGACCAATGTGGGTCTCGGGTCCGCCTCACTACCGAGGTTCACCTGTACGAGCTCATCGACCTTGGCGGAGATTCCCTCCTCAAAGCCAGGAGGAGCATCTTCCATGTCTTCTTCTCCGCTTGGGGAAGGATCGTCCGTGGGGGGAGCCATTTCGGGGCTGCTCGACCGTGATGGGGAGCTAGCACCGGCTTGGGCGGCAGAGGTCGTCACGACGGGAGACTCGTGAATCGCAGAGACCGTAGCGACAAAGCCGGTTGATCCAATCCCATCCGACCTGCGGCCCAAGGGGCCATGCTTTACGGCATCGAAGTAGTGGTGTCGCGTTGGCTTGAGCCGGTCGATCCCGGCTCGGTGAAACATGCACGTATGCCATACCGTCGTTGCCATAAGCCCAACGTCCTGATATCATATGGGGGTAGGAGGCTCGGGGACCACCCGGGCCTGGTTGGTGTAAGAGTACGAGGTGATTTCCCACCGTCGCTTAGACCCAGAAATATGCATTCCTCTAGTACCCGAGACAACAAAGAACTCTCCCATGTTGGGAGTCGTGGCCTCCAACCGATGGATTGGGAAGACATATGCGTCATCCAAACCTGCCCAGGGATCGCTCGTGACAGTGGCAGGCTCAACCTCACCTACCAGGATCTGCTTTTCCTTGCTCTTATAATAGTCAGCGTCTAGGTAACGAGCTTCACAAGAGGCAAACGAGGACGCATCTCCTTGGAGCACACCCACTCGACCCTTAAGGGAGTATTTGAGGCACTAATGGTATGATGAGGGAACCGCTGCGTGAAGATGGAGGCACAGACTTCCCATCAACGTGTTGTAGGCAGTGTCCTGAGAGACAACCATCAATTCAGTATTGGCAATTAAGCCGCCGAACTAGGTCTTCAGACGAATCTTGCCGAGCGGAGTTTGCTGGGTCCTGTCATACCCCTAGATTCTGAGGTCTGAGGGAGTTAAATCATCCTCGGACAACCCCAATTTTCGCAGTGTCTGAGTTGGGATCAAGTTAATCCCAGAACCCGTATCGACAGGACAACGACGGACCTCCACGCCATTTAATTGGCCGGTGATGTACATCGGGCGGATGTGCCCCTGTATGGGAGGGTCTTCATCTTCATCGGGTAATGAGATAACCGCCTAACATTCGGCGTCCTCAACCACCTCGGTGTGGAAGGATTCTGCGGCTGCTACCTCCATTTCAAACTGGAGGGGGCTCCTCAGAGCCTCGGTGAGCACCTCACGCATTTCAGACGATAGGTGAAGGGCCTCAAGGATGGAAAGCCCTGCCGGAATTCCGGCCAGACGCTTTAGGACATCATACTTTCGCGCCAAACGCGAGCTTCTGCTTACAGGAGGTCGCTCTGTGATTGGGGGCATGACGGGCCCTGCTGGCGGGACCGGTGACTGACTGGTACTAGGCACGTCCCTCTGTTCACCAGCTGAAGCCCGGGAGGTGGCTGCCATGCTAGGACTGGAAAGCCGTAGTCGGCCAGTGGCTGGGCTTGGCTGGTCGCGACGCGGGCAAGGCGATTCCGCCCGGTCCAGCAACACAAACGGTGGTGGAAGCGAACCTGTTGTCACCGAATGAGGGAGCCGCGAGTGCTGCTCTCTACACCGGGCCTGCTACCTGGTCTCGGTGGTGTGCACGGCCTGACTGGAGGTGACGGCCGCCGTGCCCCGGTGATTCACGTAGCCACGGCTCCGTCGACGTTGGCGACGACTGGGGACATTGGGGAGGTTCACCTGGCGCTCCTCATCGTCGGGAGACACGAAGTGATTTACCAACTCTACGGTGTTAACCGAAGCATACCCTGGGCTCTCGGGGAGGTTCACCCAGCGCTCCTCGTCGTCGGGAGCCACAAAGGGATTTACCAACTCTATGGTGTTAACCGAAGCGTACCCCGGGCTCTTGGGGAGGTTCACCCGGCGCTCCTCGTCGTCGGGAGCCACAAAGGGATTTACCAACTCTACAATGTTAACCGAAGCGTACCTTGGGCTCTCGGGGAGGTTCACCCGGCGCTCCTCATCGTCGGGAGCCACAAAGGGATTTACCAACTCTACGGTGTTAACCGAAGCGTATCCCAGGCTCTTGGGGAGGTTCACCCGGTTCTCCTCATCGTCGAGAGCCTCAAAGGGATTTACCAACTCTACGGTGTTAACCGAAGTGTACCCCGGGCTCTCGGTCGAGGATTCATCCATTACCGGACGGGGTCTCAGAGGGATCCCCATTCCTGGGGGCATGAAATCGCCAAGCGTGTGAGAAGACGACGGCAACGGCAGGGTGCGCTCTTTCTTCTTGCGCCGCCGCCTGCTCTTCTGGGAAGAAGTAGGCTGGGACGACGGTGCCAAAGCGGCGCTCATGGATTCCGAGGGCTCTGGATGGTCCAGGTAGGCACGGATGATGCCATGGGAACGGGAGACCATCCTGCGGGCCATCCAGTCGTTATACTTCCGGGACCCACGGTCGGAAACCTGTTCCCACCCATCCCCGTCGTCACTACTGCCATCTGATCCCACGAACACAGCTGCCACCTATGCCGGGGCTGGGCCCAACCTGACTATGTTGTTGTCAATCTGGTCTTGGAGCCAGTCCTTGAACACATAACATTACTGGATGGTGTGTCCCAGGAACCGGTTATAAGGATAGTAGTTAGGGTGATCCGTGAGACATGCCTCTTCTGGCTTCTGGCACTCAGGCAGTCACACGATCCTCTACTCCAAGGCGCTACGGAAATAACCGGGGACCTGTGCCTCACCAAATGAGTAAGCCCGATCCCTTATTCCTGGAAAGGGGAATCTTGGGGGATGACCATGTCCAGGGGCCGGTGGATCCGGTCGAGGAGGCGGAGCCGAATTACCTCACCTAGGCAGTGGCGGTGCGTTACGCAGAGGCGCCTGCCGATTTTGAGGCGGTCGCTGCTGGGCCGGAGGCTGCGGGGGTGGACCCCTATGAGCCTGCTAAGCTGGCCTCACTGACAAAAACTCTAGCTATCTGGGGGCCTCTATCTGTGCCACAACAGTGGGCTCGGCTCTGGAGGCTCTCCTTGCAGAGATCACAGGAGGCAGCGGGCGTGCCTGACTTGCCTGTTGCAGGGCTTCTTCGAGGCTCTGAGCCTTGTCCGAGAAGTCACGGAACCCTCCAGGGTAAATCTGCGTGATTAGGGAAGGAACTAACTCCACCTTAACGTTCCCCACACACATCGTCAGTAATTTCTCTTGAGTCAGTGGCATGTCAATGGAGTACGTGAGCCCCTTCCACCGGGCGACGAAGTCCACGACTCGCTCGTTGGACCCTTTCTTGAACCTAAAGAGGTCTGCAATTTTCGTCTTCTGGGTTGTGGAACTGAACTGGTAGAGTAATTGTCGACGAATGTCCTCCCAGCTAGTCACTGATCCAACAGGGAGCTGGCTGTACCAAACGAATGTTAGTCCCTCCAGTGTCTGAACGAAGCACTAGAACTTGGCAGCCTCTTGCTACGCCGGAGTCCCTAACATAGGCCCGCACCTCGAGTTGAAGTGGTCCAAGTGTTGTGGCGGGTCTCCAGTCCCGTTAAAGGGGGCGAAAGTGGGGTTCCCAAATCCCGGTGGGGCTGGCATGCCATCCACCCATGCGGGGTACGGCTTGCCATCCGCTGGGATTGCCACCTGCCGAGTTTCCAGGGCCTCCAAGAGAGCGATGTGTACTTCCATCAGATCATATGGATATGGATTCATGTCCTGACGGGGATCTTTAACCACAAGCGCACTGCCAGGCTCTTCGATACGATAGTCATGCTCAGCGGCTCGGGGGGCAGCTGGCGGAGCGACTCTCGGAGCGGCGGGAGGAAACCGAGCAGGGTCTCCCAGGTTGCCTCGCTACTCGGGAGGGTTCGGCGAAACATATTGCGTCCTCTTGCCATGGGCTCCGGTGTCTCCTCTGTCGGCGAACACGACACGGTCACGGTTGCCCAGGGGGATCTCAACAAGGGGTAGATGCTCCTGCCCCTGCTGTCCTAGTCTAGGGTTGCCGTAGACAGGCCGCCACTCTGCAATGCGTTCGTCCAGGAGCTCATCAACCAGCCTCTTTTGCTCGGCTAGCTGTTGGCGCAGCGTGGCCTTCTCGGGATCTTCCACTGCCTGCTGCACTGAGGCAGATGGGTCAGCGAGTTTGAAAGACCCGATGTGCTCTTTACCCTTACCAATATTTCGGCCGAGTGTCAGTGCCTCCGTGGGTACAGGAAGGACTAGGAGGCTCCTCTGTTGGGGAGTAATCCTCCCAGATGGGTCCAGTAGCGGCCTGTCCCTTGGGGGTGGGTCCCCGTCGAGGGGCTCCACAATGTTTCCCTCATCTGAAGGTTCAGCCATGTTGACTGCTACTGCCCTTGGCGACGCTCCATCAGGGTCGCCCGGTGGATCGGGCTGCCGGCGGATTGCACAGAAGAGGAGAGCAGCGTACTGCACCCACCCAAGGACGTGCGCGTGGGGGGTGGCCTCCTCAATAACTCTGCGGAGTACTTGAAAACTCTGGACGCGTTGTTGCTGAAGGGCCTCGTGGAGGCCCAGCGACTCGGGGTGCTGGACCGCAGGGAGTGCTGCTAGGTCAACCCGGCGGCACTGCTCACCAATCTCCTCAAGATGCGCCTGGCTCCTAGGATAAGGCGCTACCTGATGATGGAGGCGGGAGTGAGTCACTCGAAGAATCTAGAGGAAACATTCAAACTCTCCCTGGGTGAGTGACTCTGGTACATCAAAACCCGATTCCGCGACCGACCAAAAACTTCTCAGGGAAGTGGCCCGCTGCAAGAACGGTCCATAAGCTCCACTGCTCCGGATCGGGGTCTGGAACTTTCCGCCCCTGCTCGTCCACCGAGGAAAGTCGGGGAATTGGCAATGGCGTCGAGGCAGGCCATCGGGGTGGTGGGCTGGCCGGCGGGGAATATGGCGAACATGCCGATTGGCCGCCGATCCCTGGGTCATCCTCCTGGGGTTGCAGTGCCCTGGACGCCATGTCGCGATAGGATGGGCCGGTGGATGGGCCTCCTGTCACAACGTGGGTGCTCACCGAGGGTGTTTCACCTCGCGATTCTTCCGTCGGTCCCCAGAAAGGCTCCTCATCCTCCCTAACAGTGGCGGGAGGTGCTTCCGAGGAGGTCAGCGGCAACTGTGGGCTTGATCCCTGGCGGTACTCCAAGTCCTCTTCCTCCTGGATATACCTTCGAAGGGAGGAGGGAATCATATGGATCTCGCATTTGGGGAGTACAAGACTGACGCGTCACGTCCCCATCCCTGCCCTCAACTCAAAAGGTTGGGGGGGGGAGGTACTATTGTCGAATCGTACTCTACCTCAGAATCCGAGAAATGGACTGGTCTGATTCCTGTCCGGACTCCCCTGACATTCCTCCTACGGCGAAGAAACCCAACATTCATACCCCTAGGTAGCTCCTCAGGATAAGGATGACTTTCGTCATGGGGTCCCCCGGCCACAATAGAGCTGGGGCAAAGGGGACCAAAGGCCGGGGTGAGAGAAGCACCGGGACAGATGTCGAAAGGGACATGGGGAGGACCTCCATGTGAGTGAGCGACTGGATACACAACGACTCCATGCTCACAACCGACGGTAGGGGGAGTGACCTCATACCCCATGCAGTGGGTGCTGGAAGGAGTCATACCCAGAGCATAGCCATCGCGAAGAAGCTTTCGGCTTCCCAGATCGGTGGCACGGAATGAGCCTTCATGGTGAGCGTCACTACCGCGGATTGGTCCGTAGTGGCCATTGCCAGTGTCTGCGACTGGGAGATTCAACCCAACCTGCCTGCAGGGCGGTCGGGGTTTCGATCCCAGTCGGGCACGCGGCTGCCCCTGCTCAACATGCGCAGGGATCTGGGAATAGGAGTCAGTAGTGGATGGGGCCATGATGGTTGCTGATGCTGGTGCCCCAGTACAGGCATTCTCCCCCACTCGCGCCCGATGCTGGCATCTAGTCAGATGGGCCGGAGCCGGCAGTGTGGGCATGAAGATTGCCTGCTCCTCGGCTCGGGGAGTGGGGCGGCGGCGTCGACGCGGCCTGGAGGGGGTTCTTGCCATTAATCCCTGTGATGGATCGCCGATCGGGTGGACCTGGACATTCCCCACCTCATTGGCGTAGGGGAGGGATGTGTCAAAGAGCTCTGGGGATAGGCTCCCGAAGAGGTTGAATGTCGGCGTGGGGAGCGGCGGCTCCCTGCGCGGCCCTCGAGGGCGACTGTGGTGGTGAGGCGCGGCCGCCTTTAGATCCAAGAGGGCCATGCCCCTGGTGGGGATGACCCCTTCCTCGTCATACCTACGAATCAGGTTATTTATCACCCTCCGTTGGATGATTTCTGACGGGGAGAGGGGGTGCAAGTGCCCGGCTGCTACGACGGTCGAAGCCGGAGCAACCGCCGAATAGGTGGGACCACGCGGTGTAGCCGCGTCGGTACTGTCTCTGCCCCTGCACCGGTGGGAAGGTGGCGATCGAGCTCCGAATGCAGGGATCTGATTCCTAGAAATAGGGAGATGAACCCATTAGTATCAACAGGAAAAGATATCAACAACCAAGGCCCATCGTCATTCCGTCTTCCATGGTCGGCGAGAGGGATCCACGCTGACGACGTCACAGAACGGAGTAGTCAACGTCCTGACGGCCTCGACCCCTGGAGGGTTCACGTCCCGGTGAGGGTTACCCGGACCTGGTGACATGCTATTATTCCGATGCTCCAACGGCTACCATTCCCCATGTTGAGGAGAAGAGCTTCACGTCGGGTTCACCATTTTTTGTTTCCGACGATTTCGTCGGGGCGCGTGCATCCGTCCGCCGGGGAGGGCGCGCTGCTTGTTGCCCCGCATTCCCGCTTTCCAAAGGTGGGAGACATCCGTTCCTTGTTCAGGGACGTCTGCTCCTTGATTGAAACCGGGATGATGGGATGTCGGTTCTTCCTTCCGTAGATTCCTCCACGGAGCTCATCACCTAGTCCGGGTCTTCCTCATAGATTTAAGACGGGTTTGTGAAGCTCATTCCCGTTGCCATATCTACATGGACGCCAGTTAATTACGCTGCTTCCGTCAAGACGCTCCAAGGGGTCTTGTCGGGGTAGCAACCTGCGGTGAGGAGAATGGTCACGTTGGGGCGTCGTCGGCATGTCTGTATTTGGTCCCTCATCACAGGGCTTCTCGAGGGCGCGGAAGCCCGAGGCATCCCACATCGAACGCGGGGAATGTGTACCATCTGAGGTTTTCCTCAGCTTCCCATGTTTAACACGGGGTATGTCGCGAGTTTAAGGTCTTGCAGAGACGGATCGGGTCGGAGGATCCCTAGGGGGGAACACCGATGTTGGGGCCAACACATGGGCGGCTTCCCATATATCATGGAGTGGGAAAGGGTGGCATGATCTCACCGGGATGTGGCGTCCCGGGTAAGGATCAGGATGGATGGTGGAGTGAAACATGGGGCTTATGTTTTGAGATGGCCCATGAGGGGGGATACAGTTTAACGTCATGCGGGACGCGATACAGTTTAACGTCATGCGGGACGGAATACAATTTAACGTCATGCGGGACGACATACAGTTTAACATCATGCGGGACGGAATACAGTTTAACATCATGTGGGACAGAATATAGTTTAACGTCATGCAGGACGAGAGATTTGGGGCTTACGCTCTGAGGCGGCCCAAGGTGGTCAGGGAATCGACATGGAGAGGTCGGGACGACCGGGTGGTGGGCTTGAACCTCGTGGAGGCTTCCTACGTACCATGCGTTAGCACAGATCAAAGTCCACGTAGTTCGCTGGGATGGGGCTTACGCTCTGGGGTGGCCCATAGGAGGATGTCATGGTCGATGCGCACTCTAAGCCCATGTGAGCCATGCTCGGTGTGGGAAACAAGAGGCAATAGGGACCAGACGATCACGTCGCGAAGGGTGCGTCCGTGAGAAGTGGAATGGGGCTTACGTGTTTAGCGGCCCAAAGAGGAAACAAGGGCTTACGCGTGGTTAGCGGTCCTTGGTGCCGGGGCTTACTCCAAGGTGGAGGCCCGTGGTGCGACAAAGCGCAGTGGGAAAGTACTCCACTGGCCTTGGCAAGGGGGATGTACGGAGATGCATTGGTGCAATCATCCGCAAGAAAGGCTTGGGGCTTACGCTATGAGGTAGCCCTTCCCCTGCGGACAAACGCCGCTCCGACAAGGAGGATCTCATTCCATGTGAGGAAGAGTCCATTCCCGTGGAGACGAGTGGGCATAAAAAATGTCCGAACTGGGGGGACCCTGCGTGTGAAGCACGGGGTCGGACCACAGTTTAACGTCTTGTGTTAAGAATGAGGTGCTTAGCAGTTTAACGTCCTGCAGCTTGGACGAGGTGGATTTTCTCCACACCCTTAGGGCTTACATGCCCAACGCCCTCTACCCCTTGTGGGAGGGAAGGCATCGAAAAGGCCTTAGTGAAGGGGGGCCGCAGGGCAAACCACCGGGGGGTCCACGTTAGCGTGGATATGCAAAGAAGCAATAGCCGTTAGCGTGCCTATGTGGAGAAGCATAAGGCAAAGCAACACAACGGGAAGCACGGCCCAAGAGACCTTGAGCTTACTTCACACGATCCTAGAAGGTCGTGCGGGAAAACAACGCATGGAGCGCATGCCCGACAGGGGAGACATCAGGTGCCGGTGCAGGGGGCAGCCAAGGGGCGTCAAGGTGAGGAGGTCCTAGGCTTTGCGCGCAATAGGTATGATTTGCGCGCAAAACACCGGGACGACGCACAATTGGAGTAATGGAATTGCGTGCGAAGAGGGAATTACGTGCAAGGTTTTGCGCGCACAACAGGGTATTGCGCACACGAAGCACGAATTGCGCACAAGCGGGGAAACCGGGGGAAGGGGAAAATTCACTGAAGCCAGTGGAGTTGTGCGCAAAGGCGAACTCCGGGGCAAGGTTGCGCGAAATTCGGGATTACCTGGATGTCATTTTACACACGGGGGAGCCGAATTGCGCGCACGAGAGTCGCTTCGGATTCCTAAACCCCCAAACCATTCGGGGTCACCTTATATTTATAGGCGACCTCCGGCGCGGAATCCAGGCGGCGGGAGAAGTTTTCCGCGCCAGGAACCGCTTGCGCGCCAAATCTCGCCGCGGAGAACCGGGGCGCGCAATTATTGCGCACCTCACCGGTCCAATTCCACGAATCCTGGGAGTACTGCGCACGCAGAACATTTTTGCGTGCGGATCCTCCTTTATTTCGTGCACCACTTCCCGGGCCTCTGGATTGGGCCTCTGATTCCGAATATGACTTCGCTTCCTCATTCCGAAACTTCCTCCGGGAGTCACGGGATTTTTTCAGCGTTAACAGCCGCACCTCGGGCCATCATCCTGGAGTAAGTCCCAACACAATGGGCCGCCTAATGCGTAAGCCCCTCTTCGCTTCTCACGAATGAATCCTTCACGACTTGATCGTCAGGTCCCTTCAACCTCTTGTTTCTCACACCGAGGATGACTCACGTGGGCTTAGAGTGAGCACCGACCCTGACCCCCACCCATAGCGAACTACGAGGAATTTGATCCATGTCAAGGCATGGTACGTAGGAAGCCTCCATGAGGTTCAAGCCCACCACTCGGTCGTTTATTCACGTCGAGTTCCACCCATAGCGAACTATGAGGACTTTGATCCATGTCAAGGCATGGTACGTAGGAAGCCTCCACGGGGTTCAAGCCCACCACTCAGTCATTTATTCACGTCGAGTTTCACCCTCGTCCAGCATGATGTTAAAATGCATGCCATTGTACCGTATGACATTAAACTGCACACCCCTTTGAACTACGAGGTCTTTGATCCATGTCAAGGCATGGTACGTAGGAAGCCTCCACGAGGTTCACCCCCACCCGTCATCTAATTCACGTCGAGTCCCATTTGAGTCCAACATGAAGTTAAACTGCATTTCAGTCCGATGGCAAGCCGTTGTGACCACCCGAACTACGAGGACTTTGATCCGTGTGAAGGCATGGTACGTAAGAAGCCTTCATGAGGTTCAATCCCAACAATCATTGGCCCAGACCGTCTCCTTGTCGGTGTGCCAAGCCCCCCATTTTCACCCGAACTACGAGGACTTTGATCCATGTCAAGGCATGGTACGTAGGAAGCCTCCCAGAGGTTCAATCCCATCTCCCATCAGACCAAGGTCCCTCATTTACGTCGGTTTGCCGACACCCACCGCCATCCCGAACTACGGGCACTTTGATCCATATCAAGGCATGGTACGTAGGAAGCCTCCACGAGGTTCAAGCCCACCGCCCTTCGTTTATTCACGTCAGGGTTCACTCTCGTCTAGCATGACGTTAAAATGTATTCCAGTCCGACGATAAGCCGTTGCGACCAACCCGAACTACGAGGTCTTTGATCCATGTCAAGACATGGTATGTAGGAGGCCTTCACGAGGTTCCAGCCCACCACTAGTGGACCCCCGGGTCTACTTTCACGTCGGTTCACCGATGAAACCCTTTGAACTACGAGGTCTTCGATCCATGTCAAGGCATGGTACGTAGGAAACCTCCCCGAGGTTCAAGACCACCACCCAGTGGACCAAGGTCCACCTTCACGTCAGTTCGCTGATGACACCCATCGGACCAAGGTCAACCTTCATGTCGGTTCGCTGACGACACCCCTCGGATCAAGGTCCACTTTCACATCGGTTCGCTGGCGACATTCATCGGGCCAAGGTCTCGTCGGTTCACCGGGACCATCCCGAACTACATGGACTTTGATTCCCTTCCATGGGGATACGTAGGAAGCCTCTTTAAGGCTCAAGCCCAACTTCACTGTCGCCCCTACGATGGTCCCATTTCATTTCCCCCTCCCCTTCATTCGTCCATCCATCATCCACCCTGATTCTCACCCGGACCGTCATATCCCGGTGAGACCATGTCGGTTCGAGACCATGTCGGTCTTCTCCTCTTCACAGCCGCCCATGGGCTGGTCCCGGTATTGACACCCATTCAAGGGAAATCCATCAATCCGATCCATTCTAGCTAATGCTCTGATCTGGCTGATCCATCTTTGCTGAACGTTAAACTCGCGGCATGCCCTGTGTTAAACACAGGAAGCTGAGGAAAACCTCAGATATGTATCTATGGCATATAATTCCCCACGCTCGATGTGGGATGCCTCGGGCTTCCACGCCCTCGAGAATCCCTGTGACCAGGGATAATAGATAGACATGCTAGGTCCCCAGTATCCAGACATGCTATTGATGCCTCAACGTGACTACTCCCCCAACTAAAGGTTGCTGCCCTGATCGGACCCTTTGGAATGTCCCAACAGAAGCAGTGTAATTAACCAGAGTCAATGGAAACATGGCACTAGGAAGAGTTTCACGAACAACGTGTTAAATCTACGAGGGAGACCCGGACTACGTGATGAGTTCTGAGGAGGAATCTACCGAAGGAAGAACCGACATCCCATCATCCTGTTTCGATCAAGGAGCAGATGTCCCTGAATAAGGAGTGAATGCCGCCCACCTTTGGAAACCGGGAATGTGGGGCAACAGTGCAGCGTGTCCTCCTCCGCAGACGGATGGATGCGCGCGCCCCGGTGAAAGCGTCAAAAACTGGGTCTTAAATTTATGTTTTAGTACTTTATTAACTTTATTTTTCTCCTAACCATTGTAATTATTTTTAAACAATCCTAATAATAATTTTGGTCATAAACTAAGTTGAACTAATTTTGAATTATAAATTATTATGATTCAAAATATGGAATCCATTTTCCCAAATTATAATCATATAAGTGGCAGAAATTAATTTAAAATTAATCCCACTGACGAGAAGACGCCTGTAACGGCCCAGGCAATGGCTCATTAAGAACTTTTCCTAAAGCTCAGTTCCATCAAATGGTTGCACCAAAAACGGTGGCACTGGTCATGGTCGCAAACCGAAATGGTGGAATTATGATGTTGGCACCATTCATGGTGTTCCACTGAACCTGTGGCACCATGACGGTGGCACCGTGACCGTGGCACCAATACAGTGTCTCACCAAAACTGTGTCTCACCCTTTAACAGTTTTCGAGTTTTTCTAGTTCCACCCCCGTAATGTATCTTTTGACGTAAACGTGTTTAATACTCCATTTTAATCCCTTTTAAATACCATAAATGATATCTAAAATCTCCCAAGATACGAGTGACCCTTGACTTACAAAAATGTGTGGCTTTTTCTCAGTGTCCCACCTTTACCCGTACTTTTTAGTTCTGCCCCTGTTGCGTGTTTTCCTCGGATTAAAGGAAACTGTTTAATGAAAAACTGTTATGGATACCTCTCTAATGAGAATTATTAAATTACAATTAATTCCATCGTGTGTAACCACCCAATGGAATAGTGAAACCACAATATGCCTTTTAAATCCATTCAAAATTATTATCCCGTAACTCTAGGATCTTGCCTCTTTATCACATGATAACTATTTCTTTCTTTGTTCCTCTTGGCCAGTTTCCTTCTTCTCATTGGTGATTTTGGATTCCACCTTCCCGACACAAGTGGTGTGCCTGTGCTGGATCTTTTCTGCTCACTCTTGTAGTCCCCAGAGTTCCTCCCCTGCAAGTCGCACATACCCAGTTCTTGGTGCATCGAGAAAAACATCAATTGTTGATCATCCAAGTAGGTTTCTTCTTTCGTCTCTCTTATTGTGTATCAATAGGGGCAGGTATGCTAATGTCTCTATGGGGATGGATGAAACCAAACCTTAATAGAGACAATAAACTAACTCTTAAAGAATTATGGGGTGTGTTTGATGATGATGCTATACTCTTCTACTTTTTCTTATATGTTGTGAATTATATGGGATTATGTACACTAAAAATCAAGGTCGTTGGTGGTCCTTAATTGTGAACTAATGAACCTTTGTTTTCTAGATAATTCTTTGATTGAATGGTTGTAACATGGAAACTGGTAAATCACATAATCTTTGCTGATTAAATGGATGTAAGATGAATAAGAAACCCTGTGTGGTCACCCCGGTTAATCAAATGGAAAGACAGAACTAATGTAAAGGTGTTTCAAAATTTGAAAACTCTCTTAATCTATTCTGGTGATGTGTATAATTGTTTTGATTGATGCTTGTGAGGTGACATGGATAGAGATGGGATCCCCTGTAGTGCAGCTATTAGCTTATGGATTTTGGGTCATGTGGGGTCATATATCGGGGCTTGGTTAGGTTCCAAAACATTGAGGGATCTCACGGACCCCCTTTGTTGTTGTGACTTTATAGGAGAACATGGTGTGAATGCTTAAATTTCTGTTTGGATATATTTCCTTCCTTGGCATGTGTCTAGGCCTATTAGTTGTCCGGAAGTGAAGAATTATCTAAATATAATCACTTGAATATGAAAACAAGAATTATTTCAATGGGGAACTATTTTCTGGGAATGAGTTGTGACGTGGTTGTGGCTATGGTGCTTCTTATGAATGAATAGTAACGAGGGTGTCTGTATATGGGCCAGTTTGGGAACCCCTATGCTAGGATGAGTGCTTGTTACCTATATTTTTAATTTAGTTTTTATGTTTCTTATTCGTGCCCCACCCATGTTGAGTACTTCGTACTGAACACCCCCATTTCATGGGGGAGGGTATTTTTACCAACACTCTTGTGAGTGGCTGGTTATTATCTCCTTTTATGATCCCTTTCTAGAGTAACCTAAGATTTTTCAGGTAGGTTGTGATGGCCTAAGGATCATTATAGACCTAGATCCTTCGGGTAGGGTAAGTAGTGCTGGTTGGCCCAGGTCTGTGTGGGCATGTTGTTTCCCAAGTGTCTTTAGGATGAGACAGAGGTGTCTTCCAACATGGCAGTAGTTGTTTATGACTATGTGTCTTCGGAAATGGTGGGTTATTTAGGCCCAAGTGTGTTCAGGCGTGGTAGTAGTTGTTCTTGCCCAGGTGTGTGCGAGGAAGGTTATGATTGGTTTTTGTGTCCTAGGTGTTTGCGGGAGGGATGTGTGGTTTGATATCCCAGGTGTGTGAGGGTGGGGTATGGTAGTGGGAATGGGGTGAGAATGGAGGGGAATGTCTGGTGTGTAGTATGTCTTCAGTAACCAGTGGGAAAGTGGTGTGGGGCACCCAAATATCGATGAGATTTTACTATTACTTTACTTTACTGGTGTTATTTGGGTAGTGTGTCTTGGTGAGGTTGGGTGGATGGCTTCCTTGCTAGGTTCTTTGGTTGAATCTTTTTCTCATGGTCATTAGAATGCCTCCCCACTTGTGCATGATAGCTTTTGGGTTTCCCTACTGAGTATACCTATATACTCAGCATACGTATATAAAACGACTTTTATGTTTCTAGAAGGAATTCGAGGACCGTGTTGTACCGTACTAGTTCGGACGTTGGGATTGTTTTTGTTGTTTTTTTCCATTATTAGTTATTTATATTTGTAGTTTTCTAGTATTTTAGCACTTATTTTTTTGAAACATGCATGTGGGAAGGGTTTTTTTGGCTTTACTTTTACTTCCACTTTTGGGGTTGTTTGGGATTTACTATCTTATCTTCTGATCCTACTAAATAAAAAGGGAAATGCCTTCCATTTTAGGTGTGATTCTATACCCTTGATGCTATTCTCCACTCAGGGGCCTATTGAAGGCGGGTCTCGGGGGTCATTTTCTTTCCTTGAACTTGAGGAAGGAACGGTTTGGAAATCTGTTGTCCCTTTCCCTCATCATGGTGAATGTGGGTCATGACAGAATTGTATCAGAGGAAGCTTGAGAGATAGGATGGAGTCTGTAGTTTGGAACAATGAGGATTGCATGGGATGGTAAGGAAATAGTGTTAGGCAATGTTGGTGCGTGAAATAGGCTAGGGAAGACCGGCTAGGACATAGGATTTTAGGGCCCCCCATGATCTGATGCATGGACATTGGGCCTATCGAATGACCAAGTGAGGCTACACTGATTGTAGGGTAGAGACACTAGGAAAGGTACATGCATCATAATGACTTGTGTTGTTGTGTGTCTTGGGTATTTAGGGGATTTAAAATGAACAAAGAGTCTAAGAAAGATTAAAAGGAATCTTCTACGCTACTCATGCTTAGGCATTCCTTGTTTACCTTGCAGCTATGGCACTTGGATGATGACCATGAGTAGTATAGGCGATAGAGGCCTAGATTTGGTTGATCGGAAAAGGGATGACTGAGAGGAGGAGGACGATAAGTGGCAGAGGATTCTTTATTCCTTTTAGTGGAAGACCCCCAGGAAGTACAAGGGCAGTGTCTTAGACATAGAGACAGAGAGTTGGCACGAGGATTTGGTGGTAGTTTTCAGATTTATTAGGTATCCAACAGAGTACTAGGTTCCTTTGGCTGTGAACCAGATGCAGGGAGCAGCGCGTCAGTGGTGGAAGATTTATTTTGGGGAGAAGAGAGAGGATGAGGTTACGTGGGCTGACTTCGAGAGGGAGTACTGGGAAGAATTCATCTCTTCCACGATGAAGGCCGAGAATAGGCAGGAGCTACTCTCCCTTCAATTGGGTATAATGTTTGTGAGGGAGTTGGGGATTAGTTTCAAGGATCTCCTTTGCTTTTCTCTAGACCTTTTTCCGGATGAGGAGTCTCGGGTGAGACATTTAGATGCGGCACTTCGACCTTCTCTTCAATATGCTATTACTCCCTTCACCCTACCGACGTACATGGAAGTCCAGAAGAAGACTGAAGTGGTGGAAAGGATGCACATGCTGGGAGGTGTGCTATGAGAGGGGAGCCAGTTGGGCTCGTGAAAGGGAAAGGATGTTAGCAGCAGACCTCCAACGTCATGGCCTTCTAAGTTTTGACCATTAGGGAGCAGGCCCCAGCAGTTCTAGTTCCAATATTCCGGTCCCCGCCCCTTCTTTTTGGGCCCAGGATCGATATTCTTCATCTATGGCAGTAGTGGGAACCTTTAGAATAAGTTCCCAGACCGAGTTCAGTATAGTGGGGGAGGGAAGGTTCAACACCCACCTCAGTAGCAGCAGTTTCCATCCAGTCCCTTTCAGCAGCAGCAACAGGGACAACGAGCTGCCGCTCCTCTGAGAGAAGAGGTTGCGGGAGGTGGCTGACCTCAGGGTGCTCCTCAGGGACCTTGTACAAGGTGTGGTTGGGGAGGCGGTCGACAGTCAAGGGTCAGAAAAGATGGGAGTGGGCAGTGACCCACCACAAAGGTAGCAGTTATAGTATGGCCAAAATTTGTTCAAGGTGCAATATATCTGTTCAGGACTCTTGTATCTTCCTTGTTTGATTCAGGAGCTTCGTACTCCTTTTTTACACCGTGTCTAGCCCATTATTTGTGTCTAGACGCAGATATACTTCCCATACCCTGTTTTTGAGTACCCTAGTCAGAGGTCTGACCAACTTATCTCATGTTTTTCGATAATGTAAACTAATGTTGGGACCACATCAGTCCAGTGTGGACCTTCTTTTGCTGAAGATTCCACCGTATGATATCATTCTAGGCATCAATTTTCTATTTTCAGTTTGTGCTTTTATCGACTAAATCTGAAGAAGGATCATGTTTTTAGATGTGGGCAGACAATGTGTGACCATCGTCAGCGAGCATGGTTTCCAAGAGGGTAGCTGGTGAGTGAAGCCCCTTCTTTATTTTTTAGACAAGCTGTCAGTTGAGTTGGAAGATACAAATATGGTGGATGTTTTAGGGATTGTCAGTGTGTTCATGGAAATCTTCCCTGAGGAGGTGGTGACTCCACCCCCTCAACGTGACGTTGAGTTCGGGATAGACTTGTGACCTGGTGCCCATACGATTTTGATGGCTCCCTATTGGATGACACCATATAATATGTGATAGTTATAGATTCATATTGATTATCTAATGAAGAAGGATTTTGTTTGACCAAGCACGTCACCATGGAGCGCTTCGGTCTTGTTTGCGAAGAAGGCAGACGGTGGTCTTAGGCTGTGCATAGACTACCGGAGACTGAATCAGGTAATGGTTAAGAAGCATTACCCTCTCCCGAGGATAGACGACCTCTTTGACCAATTGAAGGGGGAATGATGGTTCTCTAAGATAGACTTGCAGTCAGGATATCACCAGTTGAGGGTGAAGGATAGTGACATCTTAAAGACAACATTCTGGTGCAGATATGGGCACTTCGAGTTCGTGGTCATGCCATTCGGCATTACAAACCCACCATCCCTCTTTATGGGGATCATTAATTCCGTATTCTAGGAATATCTAGACCAGTTCATAGTCGTGTTTATTGACGACATTCTGATCTACCCAAGATCATAGGAGGATCACGCTGAGCATCTGAGGATGGTTTTAGAGGTCCTCTGACAACACCAAATCTACGAGAAATTGTCCAAGTGCAAGTTCTGGATACGAGAAGTGGACTTCCTTAGACACGTGGGGTCTTAGAATATAATAGATGTTGATCCATAAATGGATAAAGTATTTATTTATTGGGAAACACCCAAGAACGTGGTAGAGGTTTGTAGAATTTGGGTCTAGCTGGTTACTACTAGAGATTTGTGCCCAACTTCTCCCGAGTTGTAGCACTTTCGATAGCTGAAACCAAGAAAGGCTAGGCTTTTTTATGGAGTGATCAGTGCTAGGAAGCCTTCAATTATCTGATGGGGCAATTAGTTAGTGCCCCAGTGCTGAGGTTTCTAGAAGAAGGGGTGACGTTTGAGGTATTCTGTGATGCTTCAGGACGAGGATTGGGTTGTGTGCTGATGCAACAACAGGGGGTGATCTGTTATGGGTCAAGGAATTTACATCCACATGAGCGTAAATATTCCACCCATGATTTAGATCATTCATCGGTTGTGTTCTCACTAAAGTTGTAGCGGCACTACCTCATTGGGGAGCGCTTTGTGGTCTTCCCGGATCATAAGATATTGAGGTATATCTTCTCCCAGCAGGACCTAAACTTTTGGCAGTGGGGGTGGATGAAGTTTCTTCAAGACTATGACTTTGAAATTTCTTACACCTCAAGAAAGGGGAATGTGGTGGCTGATGTCTTGATTAGGAATCCACAGAAGGATGCGGTTCAAGAGTCAGCAGATGCTTGGAATGTGATGGAGGAATTGGCTGCCCTACACCTGGATGCATGGATGGATGTTGGTAGAGGTTTTCTGTTTTAGATGATAATGAAATCCTCTCTATTGAAATAGGTGGTGGAGTCTCAGTGGGGGGAGTTAGAGGTTGAAGTGATGCACGATCGTGTTAGCCAGAGTAATGCTCCAGAAGGGTGGTCTGACGTTGGACAGAATCAGATGATGTTTCATGAGAAGATGTTCGTCCTAGTGGAAATGAGGAAGAGAGTTCTTGGTGAGTTCCATAACTCACCCCTGGAGGTGCACCTAAGTGTTTCCAAGATGTATCGGGGATTGAGGAGTCAGTTTTGGTGGCCCGGGGTGAAGCGGACAGTGGTATAGTTTGTGGTGAAGTGCCTCGTATGTCAGCAGGTGAAGGTTGAACACCACGTCCCAAGAGTTTTTTTACACCCTTTAGATGTTCTCGAGTGGAAGTGGGATGAAATCTCAATGGATTTTATCACCAGACTACCAAGAGTTCAAGGGGGTTGCGATTTTATCTGGGTAGTGGTGGACCGGCTGATGAAATCGCCAGACTTTCTAGCTGTTAAAGAGTCGAGTGTGGTGGATTCCCTAGCATAGTGGTACATGGATGTGGTGGTGTAGTTGCATGGAGTTTTGAGGTCCATTATCTTCGATCAAGATACCTTGTTTACCTCACGGTTCTGGAAAGGATTTCAACATGCTTTTAGAACCAAAATATGCCTCAACACTGCCTTCCACCCCCAGACAGATGGGATGACATAGCGCACCATCCATACATTGTAGGATATGCTACGGGAAAGTGTTTTACACTTTAGGGGATCATCGGCGCGACACTTGCCTCTGGTATAATTTTCCTACAATAATAGATATGTCTCTACCATTGGCATGACTCCATTTGAATCTTTGTACGAGAGTCTGTTTCACCCACTCGTGTGCTAGATAGAGGTTGGGGAGGTATGTGTTCTTGGACCGGAATTGGTGCAGAGCATGATGAAAAAGATTCAGATTATACGAGGGAGGATGAAGGTGGCCTAGGACCGGCCGAAGTCATATGATGATAGTAGGAGGAGACCCTTGGAATCTGAGGTTGGGGACCATGTGTTCTTGATGGTCTCTCCTCGGTGTGGACAACAGAGGTTTGGTATGGGGAGTAAGCTTTCTCATAGGTTTGTTGGACCCTTCGAGGTGTTGCAGTGGGTCGGCGAAGTGGCTTATCACCAAGCACTACCACCGCCGCTACTGAGAGTGCATAACGTCTTCCATGTGGCTCAGCTCCATCAGTATTGACATGAGGATTCACACGTCCATGACTAGGGAAAACTAGATATTGAGGACGATGTGGAGATTTTATAGAGACCAATGATGATCAAAGTTCATGAGGATAAGGTGCTTCATGGATTAAACATTCCCATGGTTAGTGTGTTACAGAAGCATGATGCCCTTGAGGAGAATACTTGGGAGCGGGAGGCACAAATGCATTCCCAGTACCAAGAGTTGTTTTGAGTTTTGTTCTGTTCTGTTTTGTACTTCTTTATGATGTAGTGCTTAGCCTTGTTAACAATGAATGTGTCATTTTCCTTGTTCTCTGAATGTGTATGAAGGGTCCCGATGGTGGGGAAGGGAGGACCCAATCCCTAATCAAGATGCATTAGAGTGGATGTGATTAAACCCTTGAGGGAAAGTTAGTGCCGCCCAAAGTATATAGTATCTTAACATGGGGGAAATGAATCTATGATCCATATTTCTGGAAAGTGGCACCTTTATATGTCTGTGTGGTTACTTCAGGGAGAGGTGTTCCTAGATGTCGACGGTGTTTACTCCTGAGAGGTATCTTTCGAGTTTGTTATCTGGACTCCTCTGTTCTCTTCAGGTCTTGTTTAAATTATCAAGAGTGAGAATACTTTGAGAGGTATCTGATGTAATGACTCAGACATTGCCTCATTAAAGACTTTTCCTGAAGCTTGGTTCCATCAAACAGTTCCACCGAAACGGTGGCACCGGTCATGGTCGCACACCGAAACAGTGGAACCGTGGGGGTGGAACCACTCACGGTGTTCCACTAAACTGGTGGTACTGTGATGGTGACACCGTGATGGTCACACCATGACACTGGCACCGCTTATGGTGTTTCCCCAAACTGGTGGCGCTGTGACGATGACACCATGATGGTCACATAATTAAAGTGGCACCGCTTAGGGTCTCATCATAACTGTGGATCCGTTTTGGTGACTCACCAAAATCGTGTCTCACCCTTCTTCAGTTTCTGAGTTTTTCCAGTTCCACCCCCGCAACATATCTTTTGACTTAAAAGTGTTTAATACCCCTTTTAATCCCTTTTAAAGAACATAAATGATATCTAAAATCCCCCAAGAGCCTGGTGAACATTGATTTACCAAAACGTGTGGCTTTTCTTTGGTGTCCCTCCTTTACCTGTACTTTCCAGTTCCGCCCCTATTGCACATTTTCCTCGGATTAAAGGAAAATGTTTAACACACAACTATTATGGCTACCTAACCAATGGGAATTATTAAATTACAATTAATTACATCATGTGTTACCACCCAACCATGTGGTGAAACCACATTCCACCTTAAATTCCATTCAAAATTCCTATCTCGTAACTCCATGATCTCTCCTATTTATCGCATGGAAAATATTTATTTATTTATTCCTCTTTACTGGTTTCCTTCTTCTCCTTGGTGCGTTTGGAGTCCCCATTCCCGAGGCAAGTGGTGAACCTGTGCTGGGGATTTTCTACTCACTCTTGGAGTCATTGGAGTTCCTTCCCTTCAAGTCACGCATCCTCAATTCTTGGCGCGTGGAGAAAAACATCGATCATTGATAATAAAATAAGGGTTTTCCTTCTTATCTCTTACTATGTATCATGCAGGGTTGGTATGATATTGTTTCTATGGGGATTGATGAAACCAAACATTAATGAAGATAATAAATAGACTTTTAAAGAATGATGAGGTGTGTTTGATTATACTATTGTACTCTTCTACTTTTATTATATATTGTTAATTATATGGGCTTATATCCACTGAAAATTGTGGTCGTTGGTGGTCCTTAATTGTGCACTAATGAACCTTTTTTTGGATAATTCTATGATTGAATGGCTGAAACATGGAAACTCGAAAATGACATAAACATGGATGATTAAATGGATGTCTGATGAATAAGAAACCCTGTGTGGTCACCCCAGTTAACCAAATGGAAAAACGGAACTAAAGGAAAGGTGTGTCAAAATCTGAAAACTCTATTACTCTGTTCTGGTGATATGTATAGTTGTTCTGCTTGATACTTGTGAGGTAAGATGGATGGGGATGGGATCCCTTGTTATGCATTTGTTAGCTTGTGAATTTTGGGCCATGTGGGGTTGTATGTTGGGGCTTGGTTTGGTTCTATCACTTTGAGGGATCTCACAGATCCCCTTTGTTGTTTTGACTTTACTATAGAACCAAGTGTGAATTATTAAATTTTTTCTGTTTTCTTTCCTTCCATGGCTTGTGGCTATGCCTGTTAGTTTCATGGTATTTAAGAATTATCTAAATTGAATCACTTGAATATGAAAACAAAAATGGGTTCAATGGGGAACTATTTTTCGGTAATGATTTGTAATGTGGTTGCGGTTGTGTTGCTTCTTATGAATGAATAATAACATGGGTATTTGTATATGGGCTGGTTTTAGAACCCCTAAGATAAAGGGAGTGCTTGTTACCTATATGTATAATTCAGTTTTTATGTTCTTTACTCATTCCCCAACCAAGTTGAACAATTCATGTTGTACACCCCCAATTCTTGGGGGAGGGTGTTTTCCCTAAAACTCCTATGAGTGGCTGGTTATTAGCTCCTTTTCTGCTCCCTTTCCTGAGTAGCTCAATATTCTTCGGGCAGGCTGTGACAGCCTGAGGTCCATTATATACCTAGATCCTTTGGGTAGGGTACATGGTGGTGGTTGGCCCAGGTGTGTGTGGGTAGGTTGTTTCCCAAGTGTCTTCGGGATGAGGCCCATGTGTCTTCGGGTGTGGTCTGTAGTTGTTCGGGACTAGGTGTCTTCAGGCATGGCAGGTTATTGGGGCCTAGGTGTCTTTGGGTGTGGATGGTAATTGGGGCCTAGGTGTCTTCAAGAAATGGTGGTAGTTGTTCTGGACCAGGTGTGTGTGGACATGGTTATGATTGGTTGTTGTGGCCTAGGTGTTTGCGGGCGGGATGTGTTGTTGTGATAGCCCAAGTGTGTACGGGTAGGGTGTGGAAGTAGGACTGTGGTGAGAATGGCAGGGAAGTTCTGATGCGTAGGATGTCTTTATTAACCCGTGAAAAAGTGGTGCAGGGTACCCAAATATCGATGTTCTCTTACAATTACTTTACTTGACTTGTGTTATTTGGGGAGTGTGCCTTGGTGAGGTTGGGTGGGTAGCTTCCTTGCTAGGTGCTTTGGTTAACTCCTTTTCTCAAAAGGCATTAGAATGCCTCCCCAATTGTGCATGATAGATTTCGTGTTTCCCTACTGAGTATAGATGTATACTCACCCTACGTATATAAAACTGCTTTCAGGTTTCCAGGAGGACTTCGAGGACCGTGCTAGACCGTACTAGTTTGGATGTTGGGACAGTTTATGTTTCTGTTTTTATTTCATTAGTATTTACCATTGGAGTTTTATTCTATTTCAATGCTTATTTTTTTGAAAAATACATGTGGGAATGGTTTGTTTTGGATTTAATTTTACTTCCACTTTTGGTGTTGTTTGGGATTTACTATCGTATCTCCTGATCATACAAAATAAAAAGGGTATAGCCTTTCATTTTACGTGTGATTCTATACTCGTGGTTCTAGTGGTCACTCTGGTGCCTATTGAAGGTGGGTCTTGGGGGTCATTATCTCTCTTTCAACTTGATTAAGGAAGGTTTTGGAAATCTTCTGTCCCTTACCCTCATCTTGGTGAAGGCGGTTCATGACAACACCACATGTTTTTAAAGTAATAACGTCCACAAGTTTACTAAGTTTTTATACTAAATTTCAAATTAAAATTGATTATAATGAACTAAGTTGGATTAATTGATAAAACTTTTATATAGTTAAACATTGAAACTAATTTAAAATATAATTTTACCTTATAAATAAATTATACGAAAAATCAGTTTGGAATTAAAATCCAGTATTTTCAACGATTCATTAACAAAAATGAAATATTACAGAAAAATAACAGACATTTAAAATGAACTAATTTTTATGTGTAGATTCCAAATATGAAGTTTATTTTGAAATATTACATCTATAAAAATTCCAAAAAATTGGATTTATATTGGGTTCTCCATTAAAAGGTGATAAAATTTCCTTTAAAAAAATATATCAGGTTTTAAGAATAAAAATGGGTTGGTTCTTCTCTTATGTCTATCAAATCTATTGGATGAATATTAAAAATATTTTATTGAATATATAACAAATATATTACAATAATATCACTTAATAAATTTTAATTAATTTAATTTATTAAGACAAAACACCTTTGGGAGCATAAAAATAAAAATATACACTTTATATTAAACTATTTCTTATATTTTCATTTCTAATTAATTTGAAACATATAGATTAATCATATATTTATAAAATAAAATATTTCTCATAATTTAGTTAATATTATTCATAACCTCTAATTTAACATCTAGGTTATAGATAATCATAACATATTATTTTTGGTATACCTTGGTCATGCCTGTTATGCAATACATCATGGAAAGTAATTGTTGCATGTAACAAAAGATAACCTCAGTGTTTCATGTAGATAAAGCTAAAATTTATTCTCTTTGTAGTGTATATAAGAAAAAAATAGCGATTTAATATAAAATAAACTATTTTTAGAGTTTCTTGAATTGAAAAATGTCAAAAAGATTAAATTGATTTAAAAAAAAAATTCAAAAAAACTTGGTTTGTTAGAGGTCATGCCCATGTACTCGCCTGTGTACACCTGGCCATGTTCGTTTCCAAGTACATGGTGTGCCAATGGTGATGTAATTTTTCTCTTGTCTATGTACTTCCCGAAGTACACTTAGATCCATCATGGAGGGGTCACACGACATGCGACTAAGTCACACGACGTGTGATACTTAACTCCAGACAAAGCCCTAGTGCCTAGATAGGGAGCCCACATGGTGAGTAATCCCTAAATATAGGCTTTGTATCTCAAGATTTTCTAGATCCACTAAGATATCTTCTATGTCATCCTGTACTTCACTGTAGCTTCCACCCTTACCAAAACCTATATATTTGGGTTCAACCAATTATTTCCAACATTAATCAATGAAAATACAAACTTGAATCCACTCAAAAATAGACTCATAAAGAAACCATGGATTACTCATCGAAAACATGTTGAATGGATATCGAAAATTTATTATGATCTAACTCCGATCATCCACAACCATCATCACACCTCAATCACACCATCAATCATGATCCTCACCCATCATATTGATATTATATTCCAAAGAATGGTTTTACAATGATATAATATCTGGTATTTCATCAAAACAAAGGCCAAAATAAATGATTGGGATGAACGTGTGAAGAACGGGGAAAGAAATCCAAAATCTAACAAATGTGATGGATGAACATCAGATTTTGTTCCTTCACCCATAACCCATTATCATAGAAAAATATGAACGATGAGGAATAAATAAAAATAAACAAATAACAATTCCATTAATTTAATTCTACCGATGATGTACATTTCAATTCTATTCATAGAATTGATCCAATACCATTTTATATTAAGAAATGAGATGGAAATCACAAAAGAAAACATTATACCTTGATTTTGGACTGATATTTGATGAAGAACAGTTATGTTTCTGTCGTTGAAGAGATCCATGAACTTTGTTGGTCCAATGATCCATGATCTGATCCTGATCCGTCATTGTTCACAGAGAAATATCTCCAAATGTTTTCTAAATCTCTTAGGATTGATAGGAATACCTTGATGAAATCTTATAACTAAATATTTAAATAGTAAGTGGGTTGTTGTTTCAAAAAAAAAAAAAATTCTTTAATTAATTTATTTTATTAATTTCATCCCCATGATAATTTTTTCACAAATAGCCCACGATGATAAAGATTATGTCACACCTAGTGTATAACCCACATTCTTAACTCAACGGTGGCATCATATTTCTTATCTGGGATCCTGTTTTGAAGTTATTTAACTTCTTTTCAGAAAACTACATGTGTATTCTATTTAATATATTTTATATCTTCCAAAAATTTATTTTGGGCACACTAGGCCTCATAATCATAGGCCGTCTCAGAGATTGGTCTCATAAATAATCTATATAATAAACAAAAATAGTACATAGAAAATACAAGTCATTACAATTCACTATAGTTTGATCAACTTTAGTGCTATATGTTTAATGTGACCCTTGTAGGCACATTGGGCCTTCAGAAACAAAACCTGATCATTTGAATTAAACTTCATCACCAACGTATGTTGGGTTATGTTTTTTTGTTCCCTCAAGAATTATTTGTTGTGAGAATTTTTAAGGTGTGGAGGTTATAACGTATCATGTTCTTGGTTGGTCAAAATTTTTAATGGAATTTGAGGTTTTCATTTGGTGTAGGGGATAAATATTAAACTATGACAATACATGAAATTTCGAGAGTTGTAATAATTAAAAGTGTTGTTTTAGGATTAGTTTTAAGTACTAGAAGGTTTTTTGTATTTTTAGGTAAGTTTTGGGAGCTTCGTTCTTTGAAAAATCAATTACAAGAGAAAAAAATAGGGCCACACGGTTTGCACATAGTTAGTTCTAACCATGAATCCTAAACTGTGTGAGGGATCTAGAAAGCCTTGTGGATTGGTGAATAGGTAAAGAGTACTTCACATGGTTAGAAAAATATTTTTATAACCGTTCACTACATGTATGTGGGGTAGGGTGTTCTTAGGGAAGTGAAGCTCGCATGATATGTGTATAGTTGGTAAAGCATGTGAGGTAATCATGCGACATGATGGTGCCTTGGATAGTGGCACAACATGGTTAGAATAAAGTTTTACTAAAAAATATCATATTAAAAGATTAAAAATTACCATTTTCCCCTATGAACATAAAAGGGTTGTACACATTTTCTTCCCTCATTTCATCCCGTAGGTCCACCATATGTTCCCTATACCTTATCCTCTCACTTGGAGTGGATTTTATATGTTCTTGGTCTGAATAGAGAAATATTGGGTTCGTTCGAACCATAGAGGTAAATATACTACTCAAATTACCGATTTTATATGTTTATATTCTTGTTTTAGTATGATTGTTTTGTGAAATCCTATGTGTGATTTTTAAGTCATTTTCCCAATTATTCGATTTATCTCACTCCAGATCAAATCAAACCTCGATAATAGATGAGTGAAGCTTCCTTGGTATATGGTTTGTGGTCTATGTATTTTCACTAAAATTTTAAGGACCTGGTTCTTATTCTTGAGGTACGAGTTTCTTCTTTTCTCTTTTCCTTAAGTGTTTTTGAGAAAATAAGGAAAATGGGAGAAAATCATAAATTTTGTGACTACATGCCGTGTACTTTTCCACATGCTGTGTACTTTGGCCGTGTGGAATGAGTACATAGGGCGTGTAGGCCTGTCGATGATGATGGGTGTAAAAACCAACTACACGCTGTGTATAGGGTATTTACACGCCGTGTATTCAGTCGGCAGGTGAATAGTAAGGTGGTGAAGGCAGGCGCCAGCTGAGCGTTAGTACACACCGTGTACTCTGGTATTACACGTCGTGTACTCATGTCGACAGATGAACAGTGCCGCAGTGGAAAGAAGCCATCATAGGAACAATTAAAAATGGAAAGTAAACACCATGTACTCAATAGTACATGTCATGTAGTCTATTTTTTTGCTTAAAATGAGTAGTAGTCTCCTCTATTCATAGAGAAGGCTTAGAACTGGAGGAGAGCTCGGGAGGACGACCGAAGCTTTGGAGATCACCCGATCGAGCTCCGGGAAACCGATTCTGCCTTTTTCGATCTCGTTGGAACCGTACGGGTAAGCCCTCCCCTCTCCTTGAGCCATTCTAACCAATTATTTACTGGGGGGGAAGTTATTTACATTTGAACAGAAATTATTTTACCTCATATGTACATTGTTCTTGGATGGTTCGAGGAGTGTCGTTCACGTATACCGATTAGGGGTGATCGAGGTAGGTGGTATGGTGTTTAAATTCCAACTGTTGTACGTTTTTGTGTACCGTTGTGCTACGAACCCATGTTGGGGTGTCATGTGGATGAGGCCTCAGCTTTTTTAAATATATGGAATTGTATAGGTAATTAAATGTAATTATAAACTGCTGTTTGGGATCACTGCTTGGATCCAGGACCACCCCGAGGGTGTGTTCCTCTGTTTAGCCGTTTGCCCAGGTTATCAGGGGGTATACCATAAAATTTAGAATGATTTAAATTACCTTGCGAGGAATTTTATTTAATTTCTTGATTATCTGTTGGGATCTTCCAAGTTACTTTCACTTGAGGGTAGTGTTATATTTAGCCCGAGGGCAGTGTTCTATTTAGCTAGAGGGCAGTGCTCTATTCATCCTGAGGGAGACTTCTTTCGTGCCTGCGGGCAATAGATTCTATTCCTGTGGGTGAAACTTCGTATACCTGAGGGCAATATCTTTTATGCCTGTGGGCAATTAACTACGGGTTGTGACTCTAATAACCTAAGGGTAAGGTTTATATGTCTGAGGAAAGTGTTATCATGAATGTTCACCATGGTGATTTTCATATGTTATACCTTCCAAGTTAAAGCATAGGCTTGGCATAATTAAATGAATATTAAAATGGAAATATAACTGGAAATTAAGTTACTTTTGAGTACTGATTAGTTGTTTCATTTTACTACTGCACACGCTATTGCACATTTACACTGACAGTTAGGCACGGGCCTTTGGGGGGTGCCTATTGGGATTTATTTCTCACACCCTATTTGGGTCATGTGTTCGGCCCAAATAGACTATGTTGCTGTAGGTGTGGATAAGGGAAAGGGTCCCTTTACAGGTACTTGATTGTTGTAGAGGAGTAGGAGAGCATGAGACTGAGCTTAGGTTTGCGATGATGCTGAGTCCCTGTTGCACTGTTTTTCTTAGTTTTTTGTACCTGTACTTTCCCATGTATTTTATTATTGTGTATCATGTTTTAGATATTTTCTTAGAACTAGAGACATGTTTCATCATTATGTATATAACCGTTGGTTCTCATTTACTGCAGTTGTTCATTTCAGTTATGTATGTTTTACTTCTTTCGCTGTTGTTTTATTCTATTTATCTTTTCTGCTGCACTACAATTTGAAAAATAAGGTCATAGTTTCCCCACTATCAGACCTAGGCCCTCACTGCTTGTCAGCAGCCTCTGGAATTTGGGGAAATGCGCTCGAGGTCATGTGACCAACTGGGTTCGGGGCACCCGTGGAGTGACACCCAGATCCGGGACGTTACAAAGTGGTATCAGAGGTGTTTCTTTCCTTTGACTTACTATTTGGAGCCTTAGTCAGGGATATGATGGAAATAGTAGTTGGTAATAAGATATTCCTGAGAGTAGCTAACTCGTGTACAGGGAAAATGCAGTCTACCGCTTATTTTTTCAATTATTCTGATTTTTCAAATTTGAAAGTTGATTTGATTTTCACCGTTGGGTGACACACTTGTGATTGTGCTGTCTATATGTTATCCATGGGTTCTATTTAGTTGAAACCTGATGATATGAGGGTATGCCATCTCATGCATCATTTAGGCACATGCAAGAAATCACATGCCATGCATTGTTCCATGCCATGTAGGCGCATTAGAAATTTCATGTTGTTGTGATAGTCATTATGCTAGAAAATAATACTGTTGTGATAACTGCTTTGATAAATACCTGCTTTGTGATAGGGTAATTTTTTTGTGAGCTTGTTAATATTATGGATGCTAAACATTGGTTTTTAGAGAGTATGGTCCCTCAATGATCGAAATTTGGTGTATCATTGACTTGTTACTTGTGTATAACATGTATAAGATGCCAAACTTTGATTCACGGGGAGTATGGGCCCTCACAGATCAGAATTTGGAACTTAGATGTTGTTTTTAAATATTTACTGGGTTCCAGAGTAGTTTCAGAGGCTTACTATCCGAAAAACCCAGGATACATGAAGTGTAGTTCCTCGGACACATGTTGTGTGTTCCTCTGTTCGGGAAGAAATGAAAACTTTTTGAGTAGACACCGTGTACCCTTAGTACACGCCATGTAGTCTCTTCCCATGTCATAGACTATGTGGGTGGGGACACAGGGTAGGGAAAGGATTGGGAAAAACAAACAGTGTACCGGATGTATGCGCTGTGTTGTGTTGACCCGAAGTCCGCCCGTGTAACTAACAACACAGACGGAGGAGACCTTGAGACATACATGTCGTTTCCACCATGGAACATTCCGTGTTGTCTGATCTGGGGACTCGGCCGTGTAGCTAACAAAAATGGGTCGGTGTTACCTCCTCTTGAACACACCGTGTACCTGGGGGACACGCCGTGTAGTCCTTACCAGTGGGAGACCATGTCGACTTGTCCATGTGGCTGGGGAAACGGGGTGGTGTACACACTGTGTGCGGCTGTAACACTCCATGTGGTGTCGGTTGAGTAGTCGGCCGTGTCACGAATGACACGGGTAGTTGGAAATTAAACCATACACAACGTGTAGATTCCATACACACCGTGTAGTCTTGTTCAAAGTGAGTCATGTGGCTTAGCCGTGTAGAAGGACTCAGAAAGGGAAGGAGGATTCAAGTACACACCGTGTATTTAGAAGACACGTCGTGTTTTTGGGGTGTTACACAACCAGTTTAAGCTGGAGTACATGCCCATGTGAACAGTTGTGAGAACATGCCGTGTAGTATTTATACACACTGTGTAGTCAAGTTTTGTAAATTTTGAAAACTTTTTTTCTCCATCTCCTTGTTTTTGGTCTTTGATAATTCTTGATCTACGGTGTGCATTTGACCTTGTAGAGTCATGCCACTGAGATGACCACACGTTGTTTTCCAAGAGAGCTGAAACGATTATACTCTAGAGACGGTAGGCCATGGGATACCAGTGGATCCTCCAGCACAAACAGATGCGGCGCCAACCGTTATACCGGACACAGACACGGATGCGCAGTTCTGTGAAGGCTTCATGTGGTTCATGCAGAACTTTCCGGGAGCACCACCAGCTGCCACATCTATGGCTGAGCTGAATCGTATCTTCCAATAACAGCATCCTCCTATGTTTTCAGGGGATGGTGGACCAGAGGCCATGGAGTATTGACTAGATTCATTGTATACTATTTTCGAGCATCTTGAGATGCCTCCAGGGCGGAGGGTCAAGCTCGTGACTTATATGCTGCGTGATTCCCCCAAGAGGTGGTGGGATGTTACTACTCAGTCAGAGCATCACAGAGACATGGTGTGTGAATATTTTTAGAGAGCTTTCTATAAATTCTTCTTCCCAGAGATACTGAGGGAAGATAGAGCTCGAGAGTTCATGAATCTGCCATAGGGAGCTATGTCGGTGATGGATTATTCTTCTCCTTTCACCGAGCTTCAGCGTTTTGCACCCGTTCTGGTGGGTGATGAGACGTTGAGGGATAAACTCTTTGAAGATGGTCTTCAATATGACATTTGAGCACTGGTGAAAGTTTTCAAGTTGCCTACTGTACATGCTAAAGTGAACCAGGCACTGATTAGAAAGCGAAATATGTGGGAAGATAGTGGTGTGGGATAGGGCGGTTCGACACCAGTTTCTGGTACTATTTCTACTGGTAAGAGGAAGAGACAGATGGATTTCTCTCATGGTGGTAGTACCAGCCAGAAAAATGTTTCAGTTGGTCAAGTCATGTGCTACCAGTGTGGTAAATAAGGGCATTAGAGACCGCAGTGTCCACGTGACCTAGTGGATTGCTGAGCTTGCGGTAAGATGGGTCATCTGCAGCACTTTTGTAGGGCATTTCCACCAGTGGCTTGTGAGAGGGGTTCTGTGTAGACTCCATGAGCGGGAGTAGGACCAGAAGCTTCTTACCAGTCAGTAAACTGGAATACGTCAGGGCGTGCAGGTCGAGATGGTGGTCATGGTCGTGGTAGCCAAACACCAGGATCTTAGAGGCAGTAGGGCGGGATAGCTCAGGGTAGCCAGGATGTGTCGCAGGGCCGTGACATGGGGTAGGAATATGCAGTGAAACAGACCCAACAGGAGCAGGATCCCAGACCTTATACTATCAGAGGTACTATTCTAGTAGCTTTTGTCTTATCTTCAGTACTTTTTGATACGGGTGCTAGACATAGCTTTGTATCTGTGCCTGTGTGGAGAGAATTGGGCTATGTTTTTCTTATTCTTCCAAGGTTATGATGCTAGAAACTCCGTTAAGAATGCAAATGACATGTGTGCGTCAGTGCAAGGAGTGACCCCTTGAGGTTGGCGGGTGTCACTATTTATGGGACCTCTATGTCTTGGATATGATGAGCTATGATGTCATTCTCGGGATGGACTAGTTGGTTCCCTTTTGATCCTTTGTAGACTCCTATCGTCGCAGGGTGCGTTTCACGTCACCAGAGGGCGGGGACATTCTATAAAAAAGCAATTGGGATGTTCAGGTGAGTCGAGCTGGACCAGAGCATTGTGGGCGAGGTGGAGTCCCAGCCCAGATTGCGAGTTTATATCTGGATGATCGGGGGAATTGTGAGAAGGACTTCCCTCTAGTGGTTGTTCATTTTAGGGATGTCTTCTTGGGTGAATTTTTAGGTCTACCTCCAGAGCGTGAGGTGGATTTCTCTATTGAGCTTGTTCCAGGAGCGGCACCGATGTCCATTACTCCTTATAGGATGGCTACACCTGAGTTACAGGAGCTCAAGAGACAGTTAGAGGAGTTACAGTCAAAGGGTTTTAACTAAACTGGTACTTCTCCTTGGGGTTCTCAGGTCATTTTTGCGAAGAAGGTAGACGATACCCTCAGACTTTGTGTGGATTATCGGAAGCTGAACTAGTAAACGGTCATGAACCGATATCCCTTACCAAGGATTCATGATCTTTTTTATCAACTTCGAGGTGCACGAGTGTTCTCAAATATTGAATTGGGATCTATATATCATCATTTTTTCACTATACCATCTTATATACCTCTCACAGCCTTCAGGAGTAGGTATGGTCTATATGAATACTTAGTTATGCCGTTCGGACTCACGAACGCACCAACAGTTTTCGTGGCTCTGATGAATTGTGTGTTCCATCCTTATCTGGATTATTTTTTGGTAGTATTAGCGGATGATATCATAGTGTAATCTCACACTCGACATGACCATGCCACTCATATTGAGATCATGCTGAGTAAATTGAGAGAGCATCGACTATATGCTAGGCTCCCCAAGTGCCACTTTTGGATGGACCAGATTCACTTCCTGGGTCATATCATCTCAGAGGAAAGAGTTGTAGTAGACCCAAAGAAGGTGAGAGCAGTAGTTTTCTAGGAGAAACCTAATAATGTGTTTGAGATATGGAGATTATTGGGGTTGGATGGTTACTACAGGAGTTTTATACAGGACTTCTTCTGCTTAGCAGTGCCGTTGACGGGTTTGACTACGAAGGGTGTGAAGTTTGTTTGGACAAAAACTTACGAGACAACCTTCTAGGGGCTGAAGGTAAGATTGACATCAACACCAATCCTTATACTTCCAGAGCAGGGAAAGATGAATACAGATTACTGTGATGCATCAGGTATTAGCCTGGGAGCTGTGTTGATGCACGACGATCGAGTAGTTGCGTACAGGTCTCGGCAGTTGAGGCCACATAAAAGGAATTACCCGACACATGACCTCTAGTTGGCTGCAGTTGTTCATGCGTTATGATGTTGGAGACATTATCTCTTGGGAGGGAATTTTGTGGTTTTCACTAACCACAAAAGTCTCATGTATATCTTTACTAAGTGTGACTTGAATCTGATGCAGCGAAGGTGGGTCGAATACCTTCAATACTTCGATTTTGAGCTTGCCTATACAACTGGCAAGGGTAATGCAGTTGCCGAAGCACTAAGTAGAAAGACTAAGACATAGGCAGTTCATGAGGCCAGTGGTGAGTGGCAGCTAATGGCATTGTTCTCGGAGATGCATTTGGGGGAGAACGACAGTCAGGGGCAAACCTATCTTTCAACTTTAGCTGTGACTTCTACCCTCCTGGATAGAGTGAGGATGAGACAACTATCTGATTCAGAAGGCCTAGTTCTACGAGAGTCGGTGGAAAGTGTGGAACCCTCATCCTGGGTGGATGATAGGCGATGATGAGGTACTGCGTTTCAAAGGATGAGTGTGGGTTCCAGTGGATATACGCGAGGAGTTTATGCGGGGGTTTCATGCTTCAACTTGGGTAGTTCATCCCGGAGTTACCAAGATATACCGTGACTTGAGACGTCAGTACTGGTGGCTAGGTATGAAGAGAGAAGTAGCTGGTTTTCTTATAAGATGTTCCACCTGTCAGTAGGTGAAGGCAGAGCATCAGAGGCCAGCTAGACTGTTATAGCAGTTACCCATTCCAAAGTGGAAATGGAATGATGTTGAGATGGACTTCGTGACTAGTTTGTCGAGGTCACCTCGAGGCAATGATGCCGTGTGGGTTGTTGTGTACAGACTCACAAAGACAACTCACTTTTTCCAATCAATGAGACCTTTAGAGTTGACAAGATCGGGAAGTTGTATATCCGAGAGGTCATACGTCTTCATGGAGTCCCTCGTTCTATCATTTCAGATAGGGACACCCATTTTACTTCTCGTTTCTGGCAGGGTTTTCAGAGGGCACTGAGTACACAGGTGCTTCTGAGCACAGCTTACCACCCTCAGATCGATGGTCAGTCAGAGCGTACGATTCAGGAGCTAGAGGACATGCTGCGTGCATGCGTTCTAGACTTTAGGGGCTATTGGGAGAAGCATATACTGCTATTCGAGTTTTCCTACAATAATAGTTTTTAGGAAACTATTGAGATAGAACCTTATGAGGCTTTATATGGCAGGCCATGACGATCACCTTTGTGCTGGATGGAGGCAGGTGTGGCAGCTTTTCTGGGACCACATCTCATGGAGGAGACTTCTGAGCAGGTCCAATTGATTCAGAAGTGGATGGCTACACCACAGTATCATCAGAAATCTTATGCTAATCGCCGCAGGCGACCCTTGGAGTTCGTGGTTAGGGATCAGGGTTTCCTGCGTGTTCCACCAAGGTTGGGACACAAGCGGATTAGGAGATAGGGTAAAATTTCACTGAGGTATGTGGGGCCATTTGGGATTTTGGAGAGAGTCAAACCAGTTGCCTATCAGTTGAAGTTACCATAGAGGTACCGGGCCATGCATGACGTCTTCGATGTATCTCAGTTGTGCTGTTATCATTCAGACCCATCTCACATTTTTCAGCCCAAGGAGGTTGAGCTACAAGTCGATGCATCCTTTGAGGAGCATCCGATTCGTATCGTGGATATGAGCTCGAAGGTTCTCCGAGGTCGGTCAGTTCCTCTCATATGGGTTATATGGAAGTATAACTGAGTGCAGGAAAAAACCTGGGAACGGGAGACCGACGTATGTGCTTAGTGTCCAGAGTTGTTCTGAGCTTTACCTTCACCACCTTTGGAAGGGAAATTCAGGGATGAATTTCTTTAAGGGGGGAAGTTTGTAAGAACCCAGTTCTTATTCTTGAGGTACGAGTTTCTTATTTTCTATTTTCCTTATGTGTTTTTGAGAAAATAAAGAAAATGGGAGAAAATCCTAAATTTTGTGACTACACGCCGTGTACTTTGGCAGTGTGGAATGAGTACACAGGGCATGTAGGCCTGTCGATGATGATGGGTGTAAAACCCAACTACACGCCGTGTTTAGGGTATTTACATGCCGTGTATTCATTCGGCAGGTGAATAGTAATATGGTGAAGGAAACTTCCAGCTGAGCGTCAGTACACGCTATGTACTCAGGTATTACACGTCGTGTACTCATGTCGACAAATGAACAGTGCCACGGTGGAAAGAAGCCACCATAGGAACAGTTAAAAATGGAAAGTACATGTAGTGTACTCAATAGTACATGTCGTTTAGTCTGTTTTTTTCACTTGAAATGTGCAGTAGCCTCCTCTGTTCACAGAGAAGGCTTAGAACTGGAGGAGAGCTTGAGAGGATGAACGAATATTTGGAGATCACCCGATCGAGCACCGGGAATCCGATTCTGCCTCTGTCGATATCGTTGGAACTGTATGGGTAAGCCCTCCCCTCTTCTTGATCCGTTCGTACCAATTCTTTTCCGAGGGGAATTTATTTACATTTTAATGCAAATCCTTTTACCTCAGATCTACGTCGTTCTTGAACTGTTCGAGGAGCGTCATTCACATATACCGATCAGGGGAAATCGAGGTAGGTGGTCTGGTGTTTAAATTCCAACTGTTGTGCGTTTTTGTGTACCATTGTGCTACGAACCCATTTTGGTGTGTCGTGTGGCTAAGGCCTTGGAAGTTTTAAATACCTTGAATTTTATAGGTAATTAAATGTAATTATAAACTGCTGTTTGGGATCAATACTTAGATCCATGACCACCCCGAGGGTGCGTTCCTCTGTTTAGCTGTTTGGCCAGGTTACCCGGGGGTATACCATAAAATTTAGCATGATTTAAATTGCCTTATGAAGAATTTTATTTAATAGTTTGCATATATATTGGGCTCGGCCCGGTTACTTGCGTCTGAGGGAAATGTTCTATTTAGCCTGAGGGAAGTGTTCTATTTAGCTAGAGGGCAGTGCTCTGTTCAGCCTGAGGGAAACTTCTTTCATGATTGTGGGTAGTAGATTCTGTGCTTGTGGGCGACACTTCCTATGCCTAAGGGAAATATCTGTTATGCCTATTTGAAATTACATGCTGGTTGTGACTCTGATTACCTAAGGGTAAGGTTTGTATGTCTGAGGACAGTGTTATCATGAATGTTCACTGTGGTTATTTTCACATGCTATACCTACCAAGTTAAATCACATGCTTGGAATGATTAAATGAATATTAAAATGTCAATATAACTGGAAAGTTAGTTACTTTTGAGTACTGTTTAGTTGTTGAATTTTACTACTACACACACTGTTGCATATTTATACTGACAGTTGGGCACTGACCTTTGGTGGGTGCCTGCTGGGATTTATTTCTCACACCCTATTTGGGTCATGTCTTCGGCCTAAACAGACTATGTTTCTATAGGTGTGGATAAAGGGAAAGGGTCCCATTACAGGTACTTGATTTTTACAAAGGAGTAGGAGGTCATGGGACCGATCTTAGGCTTGTGATGCTGCTAAGTTCCTATTGCACTATTTTTCTTTGATTGTTGTACCTATACATTTTATTGTATTGTATTGTTGTGTAACATGTTTTGGATGTTTTCTTAGAAATAGATACATGTTGTATCATTATCTATATAACAGTTAGTTCTCATTTACTGCAGTTTTTCATTTCAGTTATGCATGTTTTACTTCTTCCGTTGTTGTTGTATACTATTTATCTTTTCCGTTGTGCTACACTTTGAAAAAGGAGGCCATAGTTTCCCCACTATCAGACCAGGGCCCTCACTGCTAGTCGGCAGCCTCTGGCGTTTAGGAAAATGCGTTTGAGTTCATGTGACCAACCGGGTTTGGGGCACCCATGGAGTGGTGCCCAGATCCGGGACGTTACAAAAATTATCATCATTTATATTATGGTCCCATTATACAACACAATGTACTTTTTTCATATTACACCTAAAATTATAAATAACTTTATTTGAACATCTAGATTATAACCTTGATTTTTCATAGATCCCATCGATATGGTTGGAGGTCAAAAATCATAACTAAAACCCCCATTTAAGACGATTTTTACTAAATGCTAATAATATAATTGAATACCCCTTGACGTGGGTTGGTTTTTCCTTTATCTAGAATTTTTTAGTTATTTAAGTAATCTACGATTGGTAAGATTATATTTCTTGTCCCTCATGGTTATAAATGAGTTTTCCAATTGAACTAATTATGTTGAAATGGGAATTGGGTTTGAAGGAATTGTATAACAGAATGTATCTTCACACGAAACTCATTTACTTATAGTTAAATTGTATGGAATGATCATGATAAATCATATCTTTGCATATATATATTTCATGGCATATGACTAATTATCAAATTTACATGCCTATTGATTATGTTATGCTTTTGGTGATGTTATGCATGATGATCCTATTTAATTATTAGAAATTATAAGATAATAAATTTCATTATATTTATTAAATTAAACTCATAGTACATGATGTTCCTTTTGATTATTTTTGGAACTTGGTGGACATGACATGTAATTTTCATTTATATTTTTGTGAATGATGCCCCATTTTATTTCTGTTTTAATTGTTAAGAATATTACCCTTATCAGTACTAATTGAATACATTAGACATGGTGTTCCTTTCCATTTGTTAATATTTTTTTTTCAAATAAAGTATTGAGCATGGAATTCCTTATAATTCACCTAAAAACTATTAGTCATAGTTATCATTATCATTTAATTGAGACTGTTGGACATTACATACCTTATTTAAAATATGATACTTGTATGTTATCCTTATGTAGATGCCTGGTTATTAAGCCTCAATCCTCAATGGTTCATATATATATATATATATATGTGTGTGTGTGTGTGTGTGTGTGTGTGTGTGTTTGTTTGTCTATATATATAAGATGAAATTTCTAGAGATGTTCTAGATTATGCCACTTTAGGTATAGTCTATCGGGTGTTCCATAAGGAACCTAGGTAGAAATGTGTTATATTTTATTCATTACACAACTTGTTATTATAATTGCACACTATTTGATTTTATACTCACTAACTAGATATGCATCAAGCACCATTAGTGGTGGATCACTATGTTTTACTCACACTTTGTTCAAGCTGTTGTTTGGTACCCAGATAGATCTTTTAGTTGAAAGTTATGATCATAGATTGTGCCTATTTTATTTGAAATGGGCTAGGAATTTACATTGAGATGCGGGCTAGCATGTACTTAGGCTACCTACATTAGTTAGGTCTTTCATTAATTATTTTTTTCCTCTTTATAGTCCACTATATTATACCTATTGTATGTTTACTTTTTGTATTTTATTTCGGCATGTTCATGCATGGTTGTATTTTTTAGAACTTTCCTAGTAATATGTTTATGATTTTTGTTATTGTTTCATCACATATCTTCAAATTATATTATTTATACTTCCCTGATATATTTTGTTCTAATCCAAATGGTATAGTCTTTGCATTGTACCATCATCTGGCCGACACTGCTAATCAATATCCTCTAACATATGGGGAGGTGCGCCTGAGGATATGTGGTCAACCAGTTTGACTACTATTATTATGTGATCCATGTCGGGATATTACAAATATGTCATATCATAATAATCTAACACAATACCAAGAACATTTTGGTTTAGTGTCTTTAGATACTGTATATATAAAAAACCTATTTAAAAATAATTGTGTACATTTAACCAAAATCAAATCCCATTAGACTCAATTTGAGTCATTTCCTAGTTTATATTCATCTTTAAAACCCATATAATTTAAAAAATTAAGAAAAATGTGAGGTAAATTACTTAATAAGGGAAACAATATTCAACGCATCAACATGGGTTAGATCACGAGTATATGAGAAAACATAAGCATATAAGAAATATCTTATTTAAATGAACATGGAATAATAATAATTGTCTATAAGTCATGATAGTTTTCTATATAAACTCAAATTATCCAACATATACCATGGTATAAGAGTGAGGAATCAAGAGACCATAATAATGATCTGTGAAGTATAAAAAAGTTATATAACATAGAAATGTGGAATAATAATTATAAAAAACATGGGAAACAAAGACATAAGGAACATAGGTATCCATATAATATCCATGCTCAATCTTGTGAATGTACCTAACACTACTACAAAATATGCCATTAATAATGATATAAATGGTATTTATTAGTGCTAGAAAAGTGTTTACTACATGAGTGAGGTTAAAATTCGAAGTCTTTTATTAGCACTAAAAAGGCGCTGATAAAGGGGTTCTTTATCGGCACTAAAAAAGCATTGATAAATGTGACCTTTATCAGTGATTTTATTTATCACTGCTAAAGAAAAACTTTATCGATGTTTTTAAAAGTGCTGAAAAAGGACCTTTTATTAGCATTTATAAAAGTGCTGATAAAGGGCTATTCTGTAGTGTGATGCAACAGGACACTAGGACACCACTACAATGTGCTGTAACGACACACTGTATCCCTAGAAACACACCAGATATCAAAAAAATTTGTCCCAATACATAATTTAAAAGAAATTAAATTTCTAATACAAATACCTGAAACAACTATATTATGGAAATTTCAAACATTGGTTTATACAATTACATAAATACAAATTACTATATAAATTCAAAAACATTAACGTTCCTTTGTCTATTAATACGGACCCGAATCATGCTATTTCTAAAAAAACAACCCCCTAATCAAGAAAAAGAATGTACCTATATAAGAAAACAATTATTATGTTAGTAATAATATAAAGAAATAAATTAACAAAAAGTGTTAATTTTACTAAATTTGATGTCAATTTAAAATAAAAAATTGTACATGGAGTCATACCAGTCACACATTGCATGAGATTAATGTGAGGATGACTCTAAAACATCTCAAATGACTTGTGGATAGTTTTACTAAAGTATCAAAACAATCTGAATGTGTTTTATCAGATTTGAGTATGTCAGTTTTCTTTTTTACTAAAATGTCATTTTAAATTGGGACAGACACTTTTGAATCTTTCCAATCAGTCTTGTATCAGTTCTATATGAAACTGATTCGTACATGTCAAAAATGAATTATTATTATTTTTCCTAAATTATGAATAAAATGTTAGCATGTTTGAACAAGTTTTAGTGAGTGATACTTTTTGAACTAAAATTTCATTTTTAAACTGATAACAGACACTTTGAGTCATAATAAGAACATCGTGTATAGGAATGAGGTTTGGATGATTCATACATATCAAAAATTAATTATTGATCATTTTTGTAATGTATTAAAAAAATCTGAATGGGTTTACTCAACTTTGAGTAGGTCAGTTGTCCATTTTGCTAAAATTGATGTCAATTTAAAATAAAAATACACACTTTAAGTCATACTGGTCACACCATGGGTTGGATTGAGGTTTGGATGATTAATAAATCTCCCAAATGACTTATGGATCATTTTTATAAAGTTTAGAAATAATCCGAATGTGTTTTCTTGGTTTTGAGTATGACAATTGTCTTTTTAATTAAAATGTTATTCTAAAATGAAAACACACACTTTTAAATCATTATGATCACATCACATATTAATTTGACCTGAGATCAATTCATACATGTCAAAATGACTTATGAATCATTTTATTAAAATATTATGAAAATTTGGGTATGTTTGATCTATTTTCAATGAGTGACACTTTTTGAACAAAAATGTCAATTTTAAACTGAAAACAGACACATTGTGTCTTTTCAGGAATATCATGTATTAGATTGAGGTGTGGATGATTCCCACACATCATATATGACTTATGGATCATTTTTTAATGATTCAGAACAATATAAATGTGTTTTCTCAGTTTTGAGTGGGTCAACTATCCATTTTTTTAAAATTGAGGACAATTTTAAATAAAATGATGCACTTGGAGTCATACTGGTCACACTATGTGAAAAATTAAGGTGTGACTAATTATTACACATCCAAAATGAATTATGAATCATTTAACTAAAGTATCAATACATTAAGAATGTTTTTTCTTAGTTTTGAGTAGGTCACTTCTATTTTTTTACAAAAATGTCATTTTAAAATTAAAACACACACTTTGAATCATACTGATTACATTATATATCAATTTTATGTGTGACTCATTCAAGAAAATCACAAATTACTTATGAATCAATTTCAAAATTTTCAAGAAAATTTAATTGTTTTTTCTATGTTTTTAGTGAGTGATACTTTTAGAACTAAAATGGTTATTTTAAACTGATAATGGACACTTTGATTCATATCAGACACATTGTGTATCAGATTGAGGTGAGGCTGATTCGTACACATCAAAAATGAATTACAGATAGTTTTAATAATGGATTTATATATTATAAATGTTTTTTATTGGTTTTACATAGGTCAATTTTCCTTTTTACTAACATTGATGTGAATTTTAAATAAGAAACACACTTGGAGTCATACCGTTCACACCATGTGTTAGTTTGAGGTTTGGATGATTCATACACATTTGAAATAACTTATGAATTGTTTTCTTGAAGTGTCAAAATAATTTTAATGTGGTTTTTTGGTTTTGAATAGTTCTGTTTTTTTACTAAAATTGATGTCAATTTTAAATAAATACTCACTTAGGGTCATACTAGTCACACTATGCATCAGATTGAGTTGAGGATGATTCTTACACATTATAAATGAATTATGGATTGTTATCATAAAGTATAAAAACAATTTGATTTTGTTTTCTTAATTTTTAGTACGTCACTTTTCTTTTTCACTAAAATGTAATTTTAAAATTGAAACACACACTTTGACACAGACAGATCACATCATGTATCTATTTGATGTGAGAGTAATTCTTACACATCACAAATGATTAATGAATCAATGACCTAAATTATAAATAAAATATGAGTGTCTTTTCTCAATGTTTAGTGAGTGATAATTTTTAGAGTCAAATGTCGATTTTAAACAAATAAAAAGCACATTGAGTCATATCGGGCACATTTTATATCATATTGAGGTATGGTTTAATCCTTCACTTCACAAATAACTTATGGATAATTTTATTAATGTATAAAAAAATATGAATATTTTTCTCAGTATTGAGTATGTTAGTTGTATTTTTTAATAAATATATTATTAATTTCAAATAGAAAAAAGTACTTGTAGTCATACTGGTCACATTGTGTTTCAAATTGAGGTGTGGATGATTCCTACACATCCTAAAATCTCAAAAAAAATCCTAAATTTCAATGATAGCATGATTTCCACTGAATTTCTTGGTCGAACAATGAACACTTCATGAGAATCTTTGAACAAACCACCTCAACTACTAAAAAATAATCCAAATGTATAAGAAAACAATTATTATGAGTAATAATAAAAAGAAATAAATTAAACATAAATATGAAACAATACATTAATTCTATAGAAAATGACTTTAATATGAAAATATTAAGATTACATCTATGATTGGGAATTGGAGGAAACTTGAACGAAAATGATAAATTTCAACACTAAAGGATTCAAAGGTTTTGAGGGAGAAGAAGTATGCGGATGTTTGGTACATAAAGGCATGAAAGATAGACAGATCACCCAAACTCAAACAAAATAATCCATTTATATTAGAAAACAATTATTGTGCGAGTAATACTAACAAGAAATAAATTAAACATAAATATGAAACAATACATTAATTATATGGATAATGATTTTAAATTTCAAACTTCAATATTACCTATATAGTTGAGAAAATATATCACAATTTCTATTCTTGTAAAGGCATGACACATTGACAGAAATATTTTAAAATAAATGAACACTACAAGGAAAAATGAAATTTAAATGAACATTATAATATATAATTTTTCGGTAAAATAGATAAAGTATATCGTAACATAACCTTTACATTTTTTCAAATGGTTTCGTTCATTATAGTTTTTTATTCTGAGGGATTGTTAACATCATCATGTACAGAAGGCATTTTCTACATGAGTAGCCAAATATTTAATTTAGATTACTTTAATGTTGTAGAAAACTTATAAAATTATGAGTAAAAATATAATACATTAAAAACACTCTTACCTTCTCATTGAACTATATTTATTTTTTAAAAAGTTTCAAGGATTTGGTTCCTCTATCAAGAATCCAAATCCCCTCTTTGTTGCCTTCTATAACATACAAGACATTTTCTACATTAGGATCGACATGAAATGATTGTGATGTCCAAATGAAAGGGCCTTCCTCGATTGAATTTTCATCTGACTCAACATTTTTTTAGTCTCCAATAGGACAATGGACCACTTCATGTTTGTTGGATTAGTGACATAAAATAGTTTCACTACTTGTGATTCCATTTTTAATGACTTGTCTTTTTCCCCTTCCACACTGAAATTCACTTTCACAATGCCCATTTCATCAACCTTCACTCCATTGATTTTTTTGAACCATTTTCAATAGAAAAATTACAGTTGAAATGTTTTATAATCTAACTCATATATCTATTAAATAATGTAAAAATATGACATATTTACTTAAATTGGATTTCTATGCTTGGAACTAGATATGTGCATGGCTTCAACCACAAGTGTAACACCCCTATTTTGCATCATATTGAAGTCACCATGTTATTTTTTTATAATGTATAAACATTGATTACAAAACCAGTGAAAGATTTAGAATTTTCATTTGGTACTTTGTCTAGCCATTGGAGTCGTTCAATAATTGATTAAAATTTTCAGATAAATCCTTATAAATTTGATTTTTAAACCGTCCTATAAACTATTGATTCTGTGCATTTGAAATCCATCCTTCATCCCTTGATAGATTCAAATCTATAATGATTTCTTTTTGGGATTCAATGTATGGATCAAAATATTCACTATTATGTAACATGTAAAGGTATACTTTCTCCAGCTCTATTAAGGTAACTGTAACAACATCGTTTCTAGAAATACCATCTCCCATAAAGATTTTTCTATGATGAAAATTTAAGTGACCGATGATTTCAACATTTGATAGGTAATCAGTACAGAATTCAATAGCTTATTCAAAAATATATCATTATACAATACAACCTTCTGGGTGACTTCGTTTCTTGACATACCCTTTAAAAATCCTCATATACCATTCAATGGGGTATATTCATATGTAATGGATAGAAACACATTGTTGAACACCTTTAACCAAGTAAACTATCAGGTGGACCATTATATCAAAGAATGATGGTGGAAATAACATCTCTAATTCATATAATATGACTAAAGTCTCCTTATTCATGGTGGGAAAATTCACCAGGTCTACAAATTTACTACACATGGATTTAAAAAAGATGCAGATTTTGGTTAATGTATGTCTTACATTTTGAGGTAGAATGCAATGGAAAACAACATGCATTAAATTTTTCATCAAAACCTGAAAATCGTGTGATTTTATTCCTTTTAACATAAAATTTGTAATTGACGTGACAATATTGATATTTGATGAATACCCGTGTGGAAATTTTACACTTGTAAGGAAAAGGAAAAAAATTAAAATTTTCCTATTTGGATAGAGTGTAAGCTGTTGGAGGAATAAAAGATAGCATTTTACCCTTCACCGGTGCCAACTATTCCCATATCCCCATTTCAATCAAGTCCAACCTAGCCTTGATTCCATATTTCATTTTTCCAGTAACATTTAGTAATGTTCTAATAACACTATAAAATACATTTTTTTCTACATGATTGAAATTATGAAAATTTCTGACATACAAACAATTCCAATATAGTAATTCAAGGAAAATTGATCACTAATTATAACATGATTTTATAGGGTTTTTTAAAACGGTTTACTGAAAATAGTGTCAATCTTTTTTAGTTTTTTTGTATAGTTGATCAACTATTACTGGAAATGGAATTATACCTTGTTTGATATTACCATCAAATGCTATCACCTAGGATCAATATTTATGTCGTCGAGGTAAAAAATTACGATTTCTTAAAAACAATGTCTTCAATGAATGTTTCAACCAAATAGGGTATGTGAAATTTTTCACAAATGAGACACCCCGACATTCCTTTAATGCTGTAGTATGATAAATTTTCATAAGAAGGGAAGTAATTTATAATTCGTACAACATGGAACTCAATGTGAAATCATCACTTATATGAGCATAATACATTGTAACACCAGTATCTGAAATCTATTTCAGATCTTCAATCAATGGATCCAAATCGACATCAATATCATTACTAGTTTTCTTTTGTCTAGATATAATCCAAGACAACATAATGTATTTGTGATTTAGGAATAAACATGGTGGAATGATTTAGTTTACCGATATGAATGTACATGTAATGTGAGTACTACTATCTACACCAAAAGGATTTATTCCATATATAGTTAACGTAAGACAAAATTTTCTCAGTTCGTCTCCAAATTCAAAAAAATTAATATAAATTTTCACCCATTGAGGAGAATCTACTGGATGACATAGGTTCTCATATTTAATTATTGTATATGTATTCCATGTTAATTATATCATAGTTTATTGACATCTATATAGTCTTCTAAACCGTGGAATTATAGGAATGTACCATAAAAATTTCAAAGGACTTGACTCATAATTTTTGTATTGATCGACGCCACACTTGTTGTATTTTATGAGTGATTCAAGGTCCTAGAAATAAAATATGCAATTATTTGGACAAACATGTATATTTTGGAGATCATGACCATGGAACATAACATTAGTTTATCATCGTATGTTAAACATTGTAGTTCATTTTTTTCTGGTAGCATATCATTAAAGAGACCAAGTAGTTCTGTAAATCTAGTGTCACTCCATCCACTACCATCATTCTAATTACATAAATTCAGTACAACTGACAATGTTTTGTATTTAGTACAACCAGTAGTCAATGGTTTTGGGAATAACTATTTACCTCCTCAAATAACTTTGGAAAATCATGAAGGTCATCTTTAATTTCCATTTTCATTTTTTCCATGCAATCATCATAATCATTTATAAAGGTATTCATATCAAATGATTCATAATCCAAAATATCTTCGTAATCGGTTTTAACATTCTGTTTCCCCCCTTGTTTAGTCTAACAATTATAGTTTTGATCTAATCTAGGAAAAATCAAATGTTCTTCTAACTCTTCTGAACTAATTTTTCTTGAATAAAATCATTGTAAACACAGATAGAGGATTTTAGAAGGCTTGTCTGCATGCTCTCTTAAAAATTTGATGAACTCTTTAACTCCATCTTCATAATCGTTTGTCAAATGATTAGTGTTAATCCATTTTCGATCCATATCCATCCTATTAGGGCCATAAAGAAGTTGGAATAAATAAATAATAAACACCATTAAGATATATCACAAACAATGGAGAAAAAACACCAACCCTCGCAACCTCCATCCCATGAACATTTAAACACACAAAAATATATATAACATGGAATTTGTAATACACATAATTTCAAAACAAATGCATATTTCAACATAATTTTTAATGAAAATAAATATAATATCCTCTTAATTTTCAAATAAAGAACCATAATTTAAGAATAAATAATTATAAAACCACCCGTACATTATAATTTTTGGAAACACATATAAATAAATAGAAATATATATATATATATATATGTTTAAATATCCTTAAAAAATATACTCAAATTGATAAAAATATATTTAACCCTTACAATAGAATATCAACGAATAGTAAAATAAATAGAACCACATACTAATTTTGAAAATATAGATCCATTGAAGATAAATTAATATGGTACCACCCTTACTACAGTTTCTCTTAAAAAACAATACAATTATAAAAAAAAGTTATGGAAAAACCCCTACAGAAAAATATTAAATCAAAATTTAAATAAATAAACTCTCTTACATGAATTTCATTAAATCAGCTTCTGTTTTTGCTTCAAACCATCACAAGATTGAGAATTTATTTCATAAATCAATTTTCTAGTTTGTTTATGTTTTTATATTGAAACACTCTTATATTTACACTATGGTATAAATATTTAATTATTTGGTTTATCTACATACCAGAGGTCATTCTCTAAGATTGAAAAATAATGACAACATTAAGATTGAGAAGAAAGCTGGGGTACAAATGTAGAAATTGAAGAAAATTGATTCAAAACAACAATATAAAGAGACCAAAACAAGATTTCCAAACCGGTATTCAATCAAACAAAGGATCATAAAAAATCATTCTACTCATAATCTAAAATAAAAATAGTATACAAGGATCAAACCATAAATAAATGATTAAATAATCGACGAAGAAATCAAAAATAAAATTAAAAAGACACAATGAAAATCGAAAGACCTAAATCACTATGTTGAAGAAAATATGAGACCCTTTTCAGAAACCCTAACTAGAACCAATCACTAGATATCGGGCAAGATGTTCAAGCATCTAGAGGCAGTCGAGTAGTGTGATTTGAGATTAGATTCTCCGAGGAGGAGCACCAAAAATGGGTGGCTTCTACATAAAGCTTTAAATATCATGACGGGTTCGAAAATGGTTAACGATTTTTAAAGAGACCAGGACACTTTTATCAGTGCTTACAAATAATAAATGATAAAGATACTTTTATCAATGCTTAAGTAATTAGCGATGATGAAAAGAATATTTATCAGCACTTTTTAGCGCCGATAAAGGTAGGAATTTATCAGCGCTAATGTTTTAGCATTGATAAATATTGATTTTATCAGTGTTTTTAGGGCTGATAAAGCCTCACATTTATCAGTGTGAAAAAATTACTGATAAATATGCTTGTACCAGTGTTTATTACCTAATTGCTGATAAAGATTTTTTTATCAGTGCTAATAATTTAAGGGTTGATAAAAGATTTATAATTATAATTATAAATAATTTTTTTACGTATATATAAAATGAAAAAATATATATAAATATAAATACAGTAAATATATTCCTTTTTAAATATATTTATTTTAATTTTATAATTATTGATTTTTAATTATAGAAATATTTTTAAAAAATAATATTTATATCATTATATATATTCATATAATTATAAATATATATTTTTCATAATTAAATATCTATAAATATACTAAATATATTCATTATTTAATTAAATTTATTATAAATTTAATAACTGTTTAAATATATATAATCATATATTTATAATTATAAAAATAATTTTGAAAAAATATTTATTTATCTATAATTATAAATAAATAATTTTATAATTATAGTAAATGTACATTTATAAATATATTTATTTATAAGTATTTTTTTACAAATATTTTTTAACATTATTAATGAATATCTAATTTTAAGTGCATGCATATATCTTAAAATTGAGTGAAATTGAATAAATTAAAAATAATTACACTTTAACAATATTGAAAAAGTGGATATGTTTTTTGTGTGTGCATTATATATAAAAATTTATTAATTACATATTTGTGAAATCAAAATAACACACATTTGGTCTATGTTAAATTAAAAAATCAAACGAAATTTAATTATATATCCATTACACTATATAATTATTCGGTATTTTTAATTAATGTTAATTTTCAATTATAAACCATTATTCAATCAATATATGACTTTTTAATGTAAGGTTCATAAATATTTTTTCATATATAAATAATATTTATATACATTAATATATATCTATATATTTAATATATACAATTTAATAACATTAATTATCATAATTATATAATTAATAAAATGTTTAATATTTAATAATGTATAATCAATTTGTTCATTTATATAAATAATTATTAAATTAATAAAATTAGAAATATTTTTTTAATATACTCATTTTTTATTTTTTAATTGTTAAATTATTTCATTTCATTTATTTGGACCATAATCAGTACTAAAAAAGTGCTGATGAAATGAGTCTTTATTAAGGCTAAAACTAAAGCACTGATAAAGTGTACGCTTTATCAATGAAAAAAAAGAATTGATAAAGAGTACCCTTTATCAACACTACAGATAAAGCACTAATAAAGGTTCCCTTTATCAGTGTTAAGAAAAGAATTAATAAAAGGTTAAATTTATCAGTACTTTATTTAGTGCTGATAAATATGCAATTTATCAGTTCTTTTATATAGCGTTGATAAATACCAGAACTGTTAAAGTCCTATTTTTTAGTAGTTTAATATACACAATTTTTATGCTCAATCTTGTGAAAGTAGCTAATCCGCATCATTTCCATGCTCAATCTTCTAAATGTAGCTAATCCACATTGTGTTCAAGATAAATCTTATGAACATTGCTTACCAAATCATGTCCACACACAATCTTGTGAATGTAGTTTACCAAATCATGTCCATTCTGAATATTATGAATGTATCTAACCACATAATTTCCACTCTTAATATTGTAAATATATAAAACTGCATCATGTCCATGCTCAATTTTGTAAACATGTATAATCCACATTGTGTTCATGCTCAATCTTATGAATGTAGCTCACTAAATCCTATTCACATTCAATATTTCTAGAGAATCTAACTGGATATTCTCCATACTCAATCAATCAATTATCATACTATGATGATCCCATGGAAATGGATTGAGTTTTATAACATTTCAAAATAGTATCACATAAAATGACCACCTAAGTTAGATCAATTGATACCCAGAATTCAATTACCCCAAGGAATATTACACAAGGGAACATAGAGGGCGATTCATGAAACATTAATCTAAATGAGATATGTAGTTTGGAAATAAAGAGGGAAATGGAAGTAAAATAATGAAAAAATACTTCATAATTTTTTACTGTATTGTAAAAAGAGAGAAGTTAAAAGACACCTTTCAAAATTCATTTTTGAGAAAGTAACATAAATACTTTTGGGAAAATACCACTTTAATAAAAATACCAATAACTGATCCTTAAAAAATATATAATATTTTTTTCAAAGAAAACTTGGACTAAAAGAAAAAAAATGTGAACATGAGATGGAAAACATTTTTAATATTTTGAAAACACCATTATTGAAAACCCACGTCATAAAAAGGATAATAGAACTATGTTTTCAAAAAGGTAAAAAGAAATTATAATATAACATGAGAAAATACATTTTTGGGTTTCATAATTAGAAATAAAGAAAAATTTTATGAAAAAATTTGATACATATGAAAAAAACCATTATAGAGGTTGAGGATTGTTGTTAAAAATGTTGTATTTTTTCAAAGAAAGATGCCTATCATAAAAGAAGAAATTTAGGTAAAAACCATTCAAAAATGAGTTCATGAGAAATAAATTTAAACCCATAGAAACATAAAATCATTTATAATATAACTAAATCATAATTTTGGTTTTACCAATCTTATAAGAATAAATTTTTAGAAGAATTATCACAACTCAATGAATTGAAATTATGTTATCAAAAACCCTTAAAGCATTTGAAACCATTAAAACAAATGCCTTTGAATGAAATAATCTGATATGGATTTATAAATAATTTTAATTTAATTAATTTCGTATTTAAATTCATTTATATGTTTGTATAATAGTGACACAAAATAAATATATTAATGAAAATGATATATGTATGAATGAAGAAAAATTGAGATGATAAAAATCCTATGACTTTTTTAACATTTAAGTAAAAACCTAATGAAAGAGAGAAATTGAAATGGAACAATAAATAAAATGAATAAAATTAATGAAATATTAAATATTTATAAAATATGTCAAAGATTTATAATACACACTATATAAAATAAAATAGGAGCATAATACAAACATGTCTAAAAAAGGGTTGTTGAGACAAGATACCCATACCATAACTAATAGATTCTAACAATGTGATTTAATATATTGTATGATAATCATAAATATATTAATAAATTATTTTATAAACTTATTCGTATATATTAAACTATATAATCTTTAATTATAATAATTTATTATACATTTATTGACTAGTTTTTGTTTATTTTCATCATTAGATGTTAATGATTTTGGTTGTTTCTTGTATACTTTAAATTGCCAATTTCAATACCTATATTTTGATAGAAAGTTAATAATTATAATACTATAAAATTTATTTTAATAAATTATTTATTATTATTTATGATTTTATAATTTCAATCCATGATTATTTTACTCATGATTCATGAAGACAAAATCAACGATGATCTTGTTTTGGTAATCTAATGATAACAATGAATTACTTCAAAACGATCGTAATTTTTTGTGTGATTTATTAAGGAACATATTAATGATATACATGAATCCTTGATATCATATATATTAATCAAATAATATTTAGAACTAACTATGTAAGGTGGTGATGAAAAATTAAAGACATCATTCAATTGATATGGTAGTTCGTATGTAAACATATATGAAGTTTTCATTTTCCATTGAAAGAGGGGAAGGTAAAAAATGGTTTATCATTTAATAATAATATTATTTCTATATTTATTATGTACCCAATTTAAACTATCAATGTATGAGAATTATGAAAAATTGAACATGTCAGTCACAGAGGTGGTAGTCCGTGCATATACTTGAATGGACTTTTCATTCTTCTAACGAATGTGTGGGGAATTAATAATGGTTATACAAATAATATAAAAAAATATAAGTATAATAATGATAATTGTGTAATTATATCATTTTTTAATAATATTTTTTTAAGGAGGGTGGTTGTGAATGATATTGAAAAGAAAGGGAGCAGATAATACTCACGTTGAGAGTCTGTGATTTTCTTGAAATATCCTTTGGAAATGGAGAACTTAAGATTAGTTATTATTAATAGAGGATTATAAATGTAGAATATGATTCTATTATAAGTAAAATAGGTATTTGTTAAGAGTAATTATATTGGATATAGTAGTTTTAGGTGGGTGGGAGTGATCTCCTTTTATAATCTTGGGGAGTTTTTTTTGAAAATCCTCGTCACTTAATGTGTAAGGCATATACTTTTTCATGAAAAGTGAATCCAAAAGTTGTAAATAATGTATAAAGGTGTTGTTTATATAAATAAAACATATCATAGAAATATTTGAGACAATTTTGAATAAGTTAGGCGTTTTCTCTTTATTTTTAACTTTTACCAAAATTTTCTTTTATCACATTAACTCTTTTTTACCCTATGTAACTAATTTTTATAAATAAAAATAAAAAAACCTTATCATATAATTTGTATATTTTTATTAAAAATATGAAAACCATTTAATAATATTAAATTATTATAATTTATAAAAATAAATTTTAAAATAATAAATATATTACATAAAAAATAATTTTAGAAAATATATTATGTTTTAAATTGTTAAATGTATGTTTTTAAAATTAAAATTATTTTTATAAATTTATAATTTTTCTTATAAAGTACATAAGTTATCAAGAAAAATTTTGCATAAATTTTTAAGTCATGATTATATCTTAATAAATTCATAAGATTCATAGTAATTATAAAAATGATATATGTACAATTCTTCTAAAAATAAATATTTTTAGAAAAATACCAAAATTTATTCCTAATATAATATAGAAATTATGAATCCAAAAATGAAGTTAATTTTTTAAAATTAAAATTATAAAATTTAGGTAATTATCCTTTAAATGAAAATACAAAATATAAAGAAAAAAGCTTTTTGTAGAAAAAAGGGCCTCTAAAAAATTATGTTTTCTCAATTTTTCTTTCATATCAATTACCAATAAATGTTAATATATTATTTAATGAATTTAAATATTAAATATTATTATAATTATATTTTAAAAGTGACCAATTCAATTAATTATGATATAATACACAACACGTAATAAAATTGTTCTTTGATGCAATAATCCTTTTGAACCTTAAACCATATTATTTTTTATCCACTAAATGTAAAATGTTTTAGGAGATCACTATATTCTAATTTACTAGAGATTTTATCCTTCTTATAATTTTTCTAACAATGTTCATCTAATATGTTGTGACTTGTTTTAGTTCTATATGGAATGTGAAATAAGAAATTGAAAATAGTATTTAATTAAAGAAGTATATATACTAAAATCTTATAGTGTTATATTATCTCCTAAAATAAATTATTTCCGTGGAAATTTAATTATCAATCACTAATGAAACATAGCTAAAGGTATGAATTATGATATATTTTTCAACTCACTATAATGGGAAAGACTATAAAAATCTTTTTCTTTTTTAACATGAGCATATTGAGTTTCTCAGTTTTGTATTCAAATATTTATCCTTACCATGCTATAAGTCTTAAGAATTTCTGGAAACACACCTTTTCAAAACATTATTTGAATGATCCTATTTCCAACCAAAAACTAAAACAAAAATAGTAATGACAATATCTAATAAAATCAATGTAAAAGATTATATGAATATAAAAAATCAATACTAAGTTGTCTTTTCCTATGACACCTTCATTTTAACAAATTTTACTTTTGGATTGACTATGATATCAATGGATCAACCTATTACACCTTTAGGTTGACCTAGGTTGTCTATGGTCATATTCCTACTAAAATACTACAAAACGCACCATAAACAAAGTTAATATTTATCTATTCCTGTGAAAAAGATTGATAAAGGGTACTGTTTACCAATGCTTTATTTTTAGGGTTGAAAAAGGATGATCTTTATCATTATATTTTATATCACTGATAAAGGTTTCAATTTCATATGCGCATCCCACATTGAAATAGCTTATGTTCAAATGCTTTTTTTATCTTCGATTACCTTAGAAGCATCTTCTGGCTATGGGTCCCTGCATACACTTTCCATACACACACATATCATCCCAGAGGCCCGAGCGGGCCTTGGTCCACCCTTTGCATATTGTGGGCTTTAACCCACCCGCATACACACAGTCAACTCCTACATGACCCAACCCACATGCCCCAATATCCGAGCCTTTACATGGTCCGACCCACCTACCCGTCCGGGCCATGGACCATTATTTTTATATATACAAATAATTTTTTCTAAAAATACAATTATTAAAAATATTAAAAAAATAAAAATTTAAAATCAATAAATTAAAAATATTATATTTTTTGTTAATTAAATAATTTTTAATAACATTAATATATATATATATTTATATGTTTAAATATTAATAAATAGAATATATTAAATATAAATATATAAAAATAATAAATTGAAATAATTAAACAAATAAAAAATAAAAACGAGTAAATTAAAAAATAATATTAAAAATGTTACTAATTAAATAATTATTGATAAAATATATTAAATTTAATATATATATATAAATTAAAAATAATAATAATAAATAGTATATATTAAATATAGATATATAAATTTAATAAATTTAAATAATTTTTTTTTTAAAATTTAAATTTAATAAATAAAAAAATTATAAAAAACTTTATTTATTAAACCATTATTAATAAGAATGAATAAATTATATATATTAATTATAAATACAAATAAATAATATTGATTAAAAATAAAAAAATGAATAAAATGTAATAATTTAAAATATATTAATGTCTTATTCATTTTTAATGGTTTTTATGCATAATTATTCACTAATAATTTTAATATTTTTAATATAGAAATATATTCACATATATTTCTCTCTCTATATATCAATATATATAATATTTTCTAAAATATTATTTATATAATACAAAATATTTATTCTTACATTAAATAATTCATATATTTAGTGAAAATTAGTTTATAATAAAAAATTAATATTAATTAAAAATATTGAGTACTTGTATCGAGCAATGGACATTTAATTCAAGGTCCTTTGGTTTTTTTAATTTAAAATATGTCAAAAGTGTGTTATATTGATTTCACACATACATATATGTAATTAGTATATTTTATACACAACACACACACACATATTATTTCTATAATTTATTCAATTTTTAATATTCATTTTAAAATTATATTTATTAACACAATATTTTTAATATATATTAATTTTTTATTTGGTAGAATATTTCATTTTTAATATTTTTATTTAGTATATACTATTTATTACTATTTCATATTTTTTCGAATTTATTCTTTTTTAATATTATTTATTCATTAATAATATAATTTTTTTTCATATTTTTGAAATTTATTCATTCGTAGTTTTTCATTGTTCAATATGTTTGTAATTTTATCTGTTTTTAATATTTATTTATACATGCTTATTCATTAAATTAAATTTTTTTAATATGGTTATAATTCATATAATTTATATTCATTCATTTCCCTTTTTTACATACTTAAGTATTCAATTTTATATTTTTAAAATTATCCATATAATTAATAATAGTTATTTATTTTTTAAATTTATTCATTCTTATTTTTATTTATTTCATTAAGAGGGATTATATATTATATAATGTCATTGTTTAATTTAATATATATCAAACTTATATATATATATATATATTAATTTCACATACATAAATATTTACGTAATTAATGAAATCTTATATAGAAAAATAGACACCTATTATTTATGCAATTTGTTAAAATTTCAATTCTAATTTTAGAATAACATTTAGTAACATAATATATTTAATATATTTTGTTTTTAATTGATAAATTTTATTTATTTATTTTTAATATTATCACAGTTAGTATTTTTTATTCATTTTTAATATTTTTTTATTTTCATTTTGTATTTAATCATTTTCTAATATCTATTTATACATATTTATTTACTATGTTTTAATATTTTCAATATGTATTTATCTTCATGTCATTATATATCCATATTTATTTTTTAATAATTTGTACAATTAATAAAACTTATTCATTTTATTATTACTTTTAAAGTCTACACATTTTTAATTATTCAATTTCACTCATTTTTAACATTCATGCATTTAAGATTATATATTCATTAATAATGTTAAAAATATATTAGTAAATAAATATTTACAAATAAACATATTTACAAATGCATTTTTACTATATTTATAAAATTCTATATTTAAAATTATAAATAAATATATATAATTTTTTTAGATGTATTTACATAATTATAAAAAAATAAATATACATTTAAATAAATATAATATTATAATAAATATATTTAAATAATGAATATATTTAATATATTTAGATTTATATTTTTAAATATTTATTAAATTTATATATAATTATATAAATATATATAAGTATATAAATATATTTATAATTATAAATATATTTACAAATAGATTTATTTATAAATATATTTAATAATGTATATTTACAATATTTATAAAATTGTAGATTATAATTATAAATTAATAAATATATATTTAAATAATTATAAAATTATAATAAATATATTACATTAATGAATATATTTAATATATTTATTAAATATATTTATATATTTATAAATATAAATAATGATAAAAATATATTTATAATTATATACAAATATTTTTAAATATATTTAAAAATATATTTATTTATAATTATAATTATAAATCTTTACCAGTGATAATACTTTAGCGCTGATAAAGATGGATTTTATCAGCACTTAAAATTTTGTGTTAATAAAACCTCTATTTATCAGTATTTCTTTGGAAGAACTGATAAAACCCTCCCGAATATTTCAAAAAGAACCCTAATCAAACTGATTTCAGTCATTCCTTTAAGCTCCTATAGAATTCCGTTGCTGCCACTGCTCCCCCTCAATCTTCTCTTGGATGAATCAATCCTCAAATATAAGGTATGTTATTTTTTTCTCCCCCCTCTCATTCCTTGTTTGATCAGGTTTAATGATGTGTGATAGTTCAGTGTTATCATGGCTCAGTGGTCTTGTGGTTCCACATTTAGGAGCTCTGTCAATGAAGTCCCCACCATTGTTCATCCTCATTTGAAAGTTCCCTGTTTGTGGGTCTCTGTATTCCTGATTTTACCTTACTACAACTCGCATAAGTCCTGCATGGTTCACGATGTTGTATTTTGGTTTATGTGTTTCCTAGACACTCAATGACCATTGGTTTCCTCCTGGTCTTAGGGTCACCCCATTCCAAGATCTCTCTAGCACAACCCCATAGAGGTTCTCATTCACTTACCCATTGCCTAGGCTTGTTATGGTAGAGTGTGGCCACTACCTGATGGTGGAAAAGAAAATATTTTGTGGATATCTTTAAGATTGGAATATATTTTAAAAAATATTTCATATATTCTATATTAGAAAAAATTTCACTAAACTTTTTATTATTTTCTAATAACACTAAAATAACACATATATTTTTAATTCTTTAAACATTTATCATTTTTTTATTTTTTTCAACAAATGTCATCTCATACTTAGAATATGATAAACATAATTTTAGGCATCATCAATCACGTAAATTCCTTCTAAGTTATGTTTATACACATACCAAATATCTCATACAGTGTCCAACATAGTGTGGGGAGGGTTTCCTTCACAAATCTACCTAAAAAAATATATCTTCCTCAAGCCTCTAAAATAACCTCAACTACTATTGTGAACAAATTGAATGAAGAATCTTTCCTATTTACAATAAATTGTTAATATTATTTTTTTATATTTAAAGAAACACTTTTAAGAAGACATTATATAGAATAAATGATAGTGAATAAAAGAATATTTATTGATTTAATCCACAAACTAATTAAACGAAATATTAAGGGTTATATAGTCAACTACTAATGAATTATCCTTTCAATAAGATATCAATTCATGGATAGTAAAATTTCACAGGTAGATTGAAATGAAAATAGAAATTGTGAAACCTTTAAAGGAATGATACCCCTTTAACGGGATGTATGAACATATTATTATTTAATATATGATCATTATAAATTCATCTACAATAATAAATTTGAAGAACATCATAGGTGTGTATAGAGACATACAACGAGTGAGGAGATGGAATTTTTAATATTTATAGGTTTGGTCTAAAAATTACCAAAAATAATAAAGTATAGTTCATGATGTTTTAAGATATATATAATCACCTCTGTCCTAACATAGTAATATAATAGTATTATAATGGTATGGAACATTTTTTATAGAATAGGTACATAAATATGGTGGAATATATATAAGGAATACAATAAAAAAATAGATGAACGTGATAATTGAAAATCTATAAAAAACTAACTAGGATATATAGATCATTGTTCATAAAACATGACCAATTTAGTTATGATTGTAAAAATATTTATGCAAATATCAACCTTATAAAATATTTGACTAATGTGTGAATGGAATGGAAAATTTTATCTTGCTAGAAATTTTATGGTTACTAAAGAAGGAAATATCATTGATATTAAAACATGAATAATAAATTCTATATATGTTAATGATGCCAAAAAATTTGAATGTAAATAAAAATTATGTGTTTAATCATTATATGAATTTACAGACTATGATAAAAAAACAAGATGTTACCCTAATATGAGAATATTTTTAGAAATTATATAGTCTATACAAATAAAAAATATGCCTTGAATTTAATTTTCGTAGTGAATGATGGTAAGATGTAATGATAATTATATTTGGTTATTTTACAAAAGAAAAAAAAATTAAAATTTAATATTCATTAAATTAAGGATTTATTATATTATAATTTCAAAATTAAAATTTTATTTATATAATATTTTTATTTTAAAATATTTATTTTATTTTATCGAAAAATGTTTTAAGAATTTTTATTCAAAATTTCTGAAACCTTCTTGGAGGGGGGGGGGGGGGGTCCATTTTTAAATATATTTTTATTTCCAAATTGAGCTTGAGAATTTTAAATCTATCAATTTATGTGTAAAGGTGAGAAATATATCATGTTATAATTTTATGTGAATTTTGTAGTTAATATAATGAAAATATAACTCCCTTTTAGTGGATTTTCTTTTTAGAATATTCTACATTCATAGGGAGTAAATAAACATTAAGTGATTCTCATGTTTTTTTCTTTTAAATGTTTTTAGGTGTTTGATTAATGTATATTTATAGTTTTCATGTATATATGTAAATTTTAGGATTTCCATGATTAGTGATTTGGAAAATTGTAACTTTTTAGTATAAAAGATTATTAAATTATTTATTCTTATTATTCAGTGCAATGTTGTAAAAAAAGAGTTGTAGTTGGTTGTTTGCTGAGTTAAATTTTAAGTTGGGTTTTTAAAGTGATACAAAGTAATTATTTTTGACTAAAGTATCACTTAATTATATTAAACCAGTTATTATATTCATATATACACAAAGTTTTATCTAATGGGATATTTTAATGTGGTTTTAAGTGTCTATTAATTAAATTTGTGGCTACATTTCTTGTTTGGGATGTTTTATTCAGAGTTAAAAGGTTTTGAGGAATTTGAAGCTAATTTTTTTGTTTCTTTGGTTTCAAAGGTTTTCTTGAAAATAAATTAGTTTTTTGATATTTTTATTTTTTTATTGTATTCTAATTTTATTTTTGTGAAATTATAATGATATATTAAAATCATGTCATGTGATCACTTGTGATTTTTTTCTCCCCCTCAAACATCTTTTTTTAAATTTACCTGATATTTTCAGTAGCACACACACAAGATAACTTAATTTTTTTGCGATCTACCTCACTCATTATCAACCCACATTCTCTTTCCTTCAGAAATTCTTGGTTCACCCTCTCCCTTTCCTTCATGTTCATTTTCACTCATTCATCACTGTTTCTCACTCCGACTGTATGAAGCTCTTAGATGTAAACCACAAAAACACTACCCACTTATCATATAAGGTGGTGGATGCAAATGATAAGTAGGTAGCGTTTTTACATTACACAGATGGTAATCAGCTCTATGTTTCAAGTATCCCTCCCACTCCAATGTATTAAAATCAAAATATTCATTCCATTTGATTCCAAGTACCCCTATTACTCTAATGTATAAAAACCACGATGACTTTTAAAATCATGTCATTACCTTGTGTATTTTCTTTTTAGTGACCAATATAGTATCATCTTTCTATATTTGTTTCTTTTTTTAAACAAAAATATAATGAAATGTGGGTTTATTACAAAATTAATTTCTCTTTGACATTAGTAGAAACATTATTTCAGTGGGTTTTAGTGCGAATATTTTTTTTTGTTTTCCTATAATATATTTACTAGAATATTATCCCAAAAAAGAGATAAAAATAGAATCCAACTACACTTCTATCATCAAAAATATTTTCATCCATTTGTTTTATTAAATTCCAGGCCCCTTAACCCCATGTCAAAATATTGTGGTTATATGAACTTGTATGTTCTGAGGAAATATTTTTTTTATATAAATTTATAAATCTAGGTCATAATTAAAAGACAATAAAGAACAAAAATTTCCAAGGGGAGCCTTCCATTAAATATTAAATTAATTTTGTTTACCAATATATTTATTACAAACATTTTATCTAACACAACATAAAATTGAGAACCAAGGGAAACAACCACATGTATACCCCAGGTTATTTCTTTTCATGTAACACTTCAGTAAAATGAAAACTTTTAAGGAATTATAACTGATAACATTCGAATTTTGGGTTCCCCTTATTAGATTTATCTTTAATTTTCTCTTTTCATTATGAATATATTTTGTTTATTTTTATTGTAAAAAATGAATATTTAATGAACCGAATATGATGAATAAGAATCAAAAATTGATTCAAGCTAACTTTATGACAAAAGGGTAGAGATATAGAGTTAAATACTTCATTATGTATTCAATATATAATGCATAAAACCCTTCTCAAATCCTTTGTCTGGGTTTATGTTGTTGATACTCAAGAAAAATTAGTCTAGAAGAGTTGGAAGAACATTTTATTTGTCCCAAAATAAATCAGAGCTATACATTTTGGACTAAACATGGAAAAAACTAAATGTTCTCACTGATTAGGATGACAATATAGTTTATGGATCATTAGATATAAACATAGATTTAAAAGATGATGTAGATTGTATAGAATAAATGATAATGGAAATTGACGATGACCTTTACGATTGTACAAATTGGTTTTAGAAGTTAAATAATTGTGCTAAGAGACCATTGTATACCATTTGTACTAGATACACAACATTGTTAGTTGTATTTAAGTCATATAATTTGAAATATGGAAGTGGATGGAGTGATGAAAGATTTACATAACTACTTGTTCTCTTAAATGATATTCTACTAGAAGAAAATGAACATCCTTGTTAAATATATGATGATAAATGAATTCTATGTTAAATAGGAAAGATCTCTAAAATAATAAATGTTTTCCAAATAGTCTCACATTATTTAAAATAGAAGACGAATCACTCATAAAAGTTTCTATGTTTGGTGGAAATTGATAAAAGAAAGATGAATCAGATCATTATAATGATATATGGTACTTTCCAATCATGCCACTATTTTGAAGACTATATGGACCTCAAAAAACCATGAGAAAATTGATATGTGATGTAGATATAAGAATTGATGATGGGAAACTTTATCATCTATTATGATCTCCTTAGTGAATGAAAACTGATTATAAGTATCCTAAATTTGGAAATGGGTTGAGAAAATTATATATTAAATTATTTAAAGATGGAAAAAATCATTTTTTGTACAGTGTAGTACTCATAATATATGACTAGTTATTTTGGAAAATTATGACTTGCTGAAATGGTTATGCATGAAGAATTAATACATTTTTTGTCTCATATTATATCTATACCAAAATATCATTGTAATGATTTTAATTTATATTTGGATCCATTGAAAAAATTTCCAAAATTGATGCGGGACACATGTGTTACAATGTATGATGCTCATAGAAGTGAAGAATTCACAATGGGAGTCATGTTGTACAAGATGATAAATGAATTTTCTTCTTATGGAAATTTTTCATGATGTAACATTAAAGAAATGTTGGGGTGTCCCATTTGTGAAGAATGCACACACCCAGTTCCTTTGAAACATTTTTCCAAGACTGTTTTTTTAGGAAATCAAATATTTTCACCTCAAAGACATAAATACTAATCCTAGATGATTGAGTTTGATGTGAATGATGAACAAGGTACAACACTATCTAAACTAAAGAGTGATCAAATTTTAGATAAATTAAAATATATTGACATTATTTTTGGTAAAACATATTAAAAAAAACATAAAAATTCATGTTGGAAAAGGTCAATTTTCTTTGAGTTATCATACTATAATTGTTTATATGTAAAAAATTTCTTGATGTCATGCATAAAAGAAGAAATATATCTGATAATGTTATTGGAACCCTGATAAATGTTCCTAGAAAAATAAAAGATGACATCAAGTCTAGTTTGGACATGATTGAAATGGGGATAAGGGAATAGTTAGAACCAGTGAAGGGTAAAAGTAAGATGTTTATTCCTCTAGTATCTTACACTCTGTCCAGATAACAAAATTTCAATTCATCATTTTCCTTAATGGTATAAAATTTCCAGATGGGTATTCATAAAATATCAATAATGTAATGTTAATTACTAATTTGAAGTTATAAGGGATGAAATGACATGACTACCATGTTTTAATGAAATATATTTTTTTTCATATCTCTTTATATTGAATTTCAGATAAAAAATGTTTGACACACAATAACTAGACTCCGATTTTTTTTTCAAATCCATACATAGTAAAGTTATACAACCGGTGAAGTTTACAATCCTGAATAAGGAGGATGTAGTCAAATTTTGTGAATTAAATATGTTCTTACCACCATTAATCATTGATATAATGGTCCACCTGATGGTTCACTTGGTTAGAGAGGTTCAACTATGTAGTCTTGTCCATTACAGATGGATGTACCCCATTGAATGGTATATGAATATTTTGAATGGGTATATAATTAATAGAAGTCAATAAGAAGGATGTATTGTAGAAACATATATATGTTTTGAAGAAATTATTGAATTCTGTACCATTTACCTATCATATGATGAAAGAATCAGACTCCCAATGTTTCATCATAGAAGACGCCTTATGAAAAAAATGGATTTCTGAAAGATATTCTGTTACAATTACCATCCCAGAGCGGGAGAAATGCCACATTTACATTTTACATAATAGTGAATACTTTTATCTATATTTTTAATCATTCAATGTAATTCCTAGACATTATAATTCATAAATTTCTAAAGGATGGATATCAAATACACATAATCAATAATTTACAGGATGCTTCGAAGACCATATTTATAAGGAATTAGTTGAAAATATAAATTAAATTTTTAAATGAATTCTATTGATAACCAGGGGACCAAATGAAAATTTCATATCTTACACTGATTTTGTATTTAATTGTTATAAATTATAAATAAAAAACACAATGAACACAATATGATGAAAATAGTGGGATTATACTTGTTGTGGAAGTGATGCACATATCTATTTCCAAGGATAAAATCCATTTTATTTGAATATTTCATATTTCATAATCATAAAAAACATATACAAAGTTGGATTATACAACATTTCAAGTGTTTATTTTCCTCTGAAAATGGGATGACAATACAATTGTAGAGAAAGTTGATGAAATGTCCTTTGAGAAGGTGAATTTCAGTGTGTATGGGGAAAAGTACAAGACATCCAGAATTGATTCATAATCAATGAAGGTGTTTTATGTCTCATATCTAAAAAACGATAGTTAGTCAATTTCCCTTTTGGTAACTAAAAAAACGGCATGGTCAGATGAAAATTCATTCATAGATGACCCTTTCACTGGGAGATAAAAATCATTTCATGGTGGTCCCAATGTTGAAAATGTCTTGTATATTAGATGGGACCACGAAGAGGGGATATGAATTCTCGATAGAGGATCCATGTCCCTTAATCATTTAAATAAAAAAAGATTGTTCAATGAGAAGGTTAAAGGGTTTATTTATATACCATAATTTTCCTCACAATATAATGTGTCCACTACTGTATTTATACAATATAAATTAAATATTTGACTGCTCATATAGATAATGAATTATGCACATGATGATGTTATCAATATCAGGGAATAACATGTGGTTGATTATAAAACTATATAATTATTAGGGGATTAAAACCATGTTGATAAAGAAAACAAGAAATAAATTGCATCATAGTGTTGATTGAAATTATCACAATAAGAATTAAGCATATAATTTTTTTGGTTTTCTAGAAACAATGTGTCCTACTAGTTGACCCCAACAGATCAATGTTCATTACTTATGTTTGTGTCAAAATGACGATGAATGTTTCTATTGATATAGATTCACGGTACTATTTCCATCCTGTAATGAAGGAAACCCTTTTGAATGATATTAAGTAAATGGTATGATATACTTTCTATATTTTACCAAACAATTATATAATGAAATGTTGGTTTAATTTTCATTATCCCTTGAAGGGTTTAATTATTTTAAAATATTTATGAAATAAATATGTGTTAATGGATGTTGGAAAATCCCTTAAAGGCTTACTGACACTTCTTAACAAGTTTTATCTTAGGGATATTAAGTAAAAACTAAATACACACCCACCAGCTACTTATGAAAACATTATAAATCAAGAAACATGGAATGATTTTTTCCATATTCATGATGAGAAATCATTTTAGTTGTATTATTAAAGATAATATATTATATTATAGTATTTATTTTATTAAATATGATTATAAAATGTTAATTTAGGAAATAAAAAAGGAGTGTGAAAATTAAAATGTGCATCAAAACAAATGTTCCAATATTGCAAAGTAAGGGTGAGGGATGCTTCACTAGAGAATAAAATGATATGTATTTTTAATCAATAATAAATATATTATGTGATATGAAACAATATATATTCATTTCTTAATATGAATATTGATGAAACCAAATCAGAAGCCATTTGCATCCCACATCACGTGCTATGGAAGGAGGACTGTGTAAATTAGGCGGGTAAAATAGTTGATTAAAACACAAAATAAGTATAGGAAGCATTTTTAAGTATGAAATAATATTAATTATTAATTATTTATAATATTATTACATAAAAATTCAAATTTCTGTTCATATATGTTTTATACGGTTTAAACACAAGAATCGACAGTGACCATACTAGAAGTAAAACTACTTTAATTATCTTTGAAGTGGTTAGAACAATATGCTCATGTTAGAGGTGAAGGATTTGGAGTGTATCCTAGAACATATTTTGAGATGACAAAACTGTAAGAAAATATATATCAGTTTATGAAAGTATTGAAGGCACAACTAGATTATTTTCATGATATTATTTTTTGGTCTGGATTCAATGACCAATGTATGTGAAATGATTAAATTGAAACGGTATTAAAAAAACTAATATATGAACAAATAAATATAAACAATATATTTTTGGAATTACATACCCTTAAATTTCCTTACTTACTCGAGGTAATAAATTTTTTCATTTCTCTTTATCCTAAATGTTAATAAAAAAACTTATGATAATTTTATATTACAAAATTTCTATAGGGTGAAGTTGTATATTATTTCTATATATCAACACCCATGCACCACCTTGAATCAATGAGTTCTGTTTATAATATCCTGGGAGGAAAACTAAATAACAAATAACTTCTAATAGATCACATGACCGAGATGGTTGAAGTTCCTAAACATACAAGTGCTAAGTTTATTATTCCACTTGATGATCTGGATAATACAATGATCAATGATGCCACTGAACATTTATATCATGGCCATCTAATCATATAATGAAACATAAATAATTTCATTATTTCTTTTCAAATGAAAAATAAATAATAGTTAATTAAAAAATTCATAAAGCAATTTTGGGTATTAAATATGGATAAATTGACAAGAAAATGGATGGTTGGATCAATAAAATCTAGTGAATTGACCAAGAAAAAAAAGTCATTTCAATAGTACATTATCCCATGCAGTTCCACTAAAAAATATATAATCATTAAAATTTCGTGAAGACACCAAATTTAAATACGGTGATGTGTACTACATTCCATATGAATAAGAAATATTTTTAACTATAATTACAGACACGGTTTTACTTGAGATTATAAATGAGATTCTCAAGTTTGAATAGATGGCAGTCTCAGTTCTAAATACATACATAATGTATATTATCCTAATATGTCTATCCAAAAATGATCTAATGGGTTCATTAAAGTTAAAAATTATTCATATTATATCTTGGTGTTTATTTTTCTACTATATAATAGGAAAAATCTACGAAGAACGGTTTGGATTCATCAATCTTGAAATCATTTGTGGAGACAGAATTTCATTGTAGTTGAAATAAATTAATGAGAAAATATATGAGCTAAATAAAAAATTTGAGAATAAAATAATCTATGATAGACACTTTTTGATTTCTACGATGCATGAGTAAAACTATACAATATAATAATATAAAATATATTTTTTGTTTTTCATTACTTTTTTATTTTTGTTTTTTTATGAAGTTGTAGATGCTGATCACAATCAATCTGAATACCACAAATATTTTTTTTGTATCCAATGAATGAATTTCTAAAAAACCGACCACACATGTTGTGTATTGTGAAATTTTAATGCACTCAATAAAACCTTTATAGATAAACCTTGAATTATATGTTTTAGTTTGGGTTTTAACAAGAATTTTCTTACGATAGGGTGATCACTAAAAATAAGCTAAATCATGGTATGATGTCAGTGACTAAAAATAAGAAGAGAATATATTACTTCAATGGGAAAAGTATTAAGGTGTATATAAAATAATTTAACTATCAAAACAATTTTCAAAAAAACTTCTTAATTTCATTCAATATTTCTGTCGTGTCTGAAGTAATATATCAACAATTATTTCTGACATTATATTTGAAAATTTATGGATGATATCATACACCATGAAAATATTTTCGTACTTGATGAGGTAATTTCTGAAGGTAATTAAAATTTCAAAAAAAATATATCTTAATCATTTTATTGTCTATATTTTGTCAATAATACCAAGATTGTGAACAATATATGTACTCAAATAAAGAATTAAATTTTTTTTAGGGATGAGTGAGAAACAAACATGGTGTCAAAATATTTGCTGACATCAAATTTTGGTGACTACCTTCTATGCTTGAGAAATAGTACATGCTATAACCTTATAAATTTATATGGGGTATGAAGCATTAATCTAAAAATTTTAATATTTTTTTTGATATTTTTCTCAAGGAGAGGTATAATGGATGAATATTATTTGTTTAAAAATGAATAAACAAAATAAATGGAGTCAGAGTGTATACATACATCATGAATAGTTGACTTCCTATAACTTATTTTGTTATTTTTCTCATCATTTTACCTATTTTTTTAGTTAATTTCCTAACAATTTTTATCTAATACTTAATTTTTAAAATTTAGAAATCAGTAAAAAACATACAACACATGATCAAAACCAAGAAAACAAATTAATATTATCCAGATACTTTAGGAAAATGGTCCCTAATTTATTTTTGATGTGTATTAATTGACCATAAATCAATCCTACACCCGATGTGGTTTGTTTGACTCAAAGTTCATGTTTTTAGTTATAAATGAAATTTTTTGAAAAGTAAAAGTCCCATTATCAAAACTAATAAAATAAAATTGGATTGTTTTTATACATTAGGAAAATGATCCATAAGTCATTTTTATGTGTAGGAATCATCCATACCTCAATACAATGCACTTTGTGATCGATATTACTCAAATTGTATGATTTGAGTTCAAAATTGACATTTTATGAAAAAAGATAAGTAGAATACTCAAATTGATAGAACACATTAATATTGTTTTGATACTTTTTGAAAATGATCCCTCAGTCATTTTTGACATATAGGAATCAGGCACACCTCAATATAACACATGGTGTGACTAGTATTACTCAAATTGTGTGGTTTTAGTTTATATTTGACATTTTAGTTGAAAATTAACATCACATACTAAAAACTGATCGAACACATTCCAATTATTTTGATACTTTATAAAATTATCCATAATTCATTTGTGATGTGTAGGAATCAGTCACAGATCAATCTCATAAATGGTGTTCCCAATATGACTCAAAGTGTCCATTATTATATTTTAATTTAGAATTTAGTTAAGAACACATGTCACTCACAAAAAAATGAAAAAATTATTATATTGTCTTTATAATTTAACAAAACGATTAATAAGTTATTTTTCATGTATTAAATTTCACCGCATATCAATCTAACACATGATGTGACCGGTAAGATTCCAAGTGTGTCTCTCTATTTAAAATTTAAAATTTATTAAAAAAGAAAAGTGACGTACCCAAATTTTTTTAAATGAATTCAAATGTTTTTGATAAATTAGGAAAATGATCCATATGTCATTTATGACATATTGGATTTAGTCTCACCCTAATCCAATACATAGTGTTCCCAGTATGATTCAAAGTGTCTGTTTTTAGTTTAAAATTGACATTTTAGATCAAAACATGTTTCAATAATTGAAAACTAAGAAATAATTCTTATATTTTCTTAATAATTTAGGAAAATAGTCCATAATTCATTTATTATGTGAAATAATTGACCCCATATCAATCTGACACCCAATGTGGCTGGTATGAATCAAAGAACACATTTTCATTTTAAAAAGAAATTTTAGTAAACAATGTGACATACTCAAAACAAATAAATTGCTTATCTTATTGTTTAGATACTTTAGGAAAATAGTCCATAAGTAATTTTTGATGTGTATGAATTATCTACACCTCAATATTTCTCATGGTGTGACCGATATTACTCAAATTGTGTTGTATGAGTTTAAAATTGATATTTTAGTAAAAAATACAAGGGGCATACTCAAAACCAAGAAAAAATTGAAATATTTTGATAACTTAGGAAAAAAATACCTCATCTATTTGTGGTTTGTATGGATTAACCAAAACTAAATATGATTCACAGTGTTCCTGGTATGAATTAAATTGTCCATCATTAGATTAAAACTGACATTTTAGTTCAAAAAATAATTTATTCCTTGAAAACTAATAAAGAGTGTTTGTATTGTCTTGATAATTTATTATAATGATTCATAAGTGATTTTAGAAATGTAGAAATCAGTCTCACATCAAACCGATACTTGATGTGATAGGTATGACTCCAAGTGTTTGTCTTTAGTTTAAAATGATATTTTAGTAAAACAAGTGTCACACTCAAAACTTGGAAAACACATTAGTATTATTTTGATACTTTAGGAAAATGATAAATATTTCATTTGTGATTTATAAGCATCATTTACATTTCAATATAATGCACAATGTGACGAGTATGACTTAATGTGTGTGTTTTCAATTTAAAATGGCATTTTAGTAAAAACCAAATGGGTCATAATTAAATTCGGGAAACACAATTATATTATTTTGATACATTATAAAAATTATTCATAAGTCATTTTCAATGAGTAGGAATCTTATACAATTCAATATTATTCATGATGTGACTGGTATGACTCCATGCATGTCTTTTTTATTTTAAATTGGTATTTTAGTAATAAAGAAAATTGACATAATAAAAACTAAGCAAACACATTTGGATTGTTTCGATACTTTTATAAAACAATATATATGTGATTTGTGATGTTTATGAATCATAAACCCCAAAATATTATACATAATGTGTTCGGTATGACTCAATGTGTCTGTTATTAGTTTTAAATTGGCATTTTAGTTCAAAATATGTGTTACTCACTGAAAACCAAGACAACATGCTCAGATTTTCTTCATAATTTAGGTAGATGGTTCAGAAGTCATTTTTTATGTGTAGGAATTTACCACTCATCAATATGACACCAAATGTGATCATCATGACTCTAAGATCATATTTTAATTTCAACAGGAAAATTTAGTAAAAAAATAAGTGACACACTAAAAACTGAGCAAACACTTTTGTATTGTTTTTGTAACACCCATATATTTTATAAAATATTTATTATAAATAATATTAATTCTTCAATAGCTTGCATTACACGCAATCGTGTGTTTAAAAAAAACCATGAGATGCTCTTAGTATAAAATGACCATTTTAACCAAGCTATTAGATTAACCGGAATAAATATAACTAACTTATGAAAATATATGGTGAATTCATTCACTACCAATTATTTATGAAAAATATAAATCAATTATATATTATTATTTTTTAATAACTTGGGTGAATTACAATTAGTAAATTAAATTAATGAAATATATATTTTGAATTCTTAATAAAATATTTTTTATATTTATCCAATAGATATTTTTGTCATAGGGTTTGAATAAACCCTATTTGATGCATAAAAACCTATATTTTTCAAAAGGGTAATTTTCCACCTTTTGATGGTAAACCCCTTTTAAATTAAAATTTTGACACATTAATAATTTCAATATTAAAATATAAACATTTTATTTTGAAGAGAGTTATAAAAAATTACATTGGATGAATTTTTTATATTTTTCTACTAACTTTTAAATTATAATGAATAGTAAAAATACACTAAATTTTAATTGAAAAAAACGTTTTGAATAAAAAAAATTTATATCATTAAATTATAATATTTAATGGTTTTAATCTATAAATAGAATATGTTTTTATCATTCAATATAATTTATATCATTATCATTAATTTTATACTGAATTCAGATGTAAAAACATTTCAAACTTTTGCAATATTTTATCTTTTTAAACTCGTTCTCTCTTTTCAAAAATCAGATTAATTTAAAATTAATTACTATAAATTTTATGTATTTTAATTTTGAGAAATAGATTTCATATTTTGAATCAGTAGGTACAAATTATGTAAATATCATTATTTTATTTTTGGGCATTATGAATTGTAAATTCGTAAATTTTTATTAAAACGGTAAATAGGTAAATCTGGTAAATGAGAGTAAGAATACTATTATAAAATTACCATAAAACTTGTATTAATATCATTGGATGGGGTTTTTTGACCTAAATCATCATTGGGTTGAAATGGTGTCCTTTGTAAGACACTTGCATTAGACTTGGACATTTAATTTATTTATTTAATGAAAATTTAAATATATCTTACTCAAATTTTAAAAACAATATCACTTTTATATAAGATTATACAGAATATAAATTCTATTATAAATACTAATTTGAATGATAAATTTTTTTATTTATCATGGAAATTTACTTGTAATTTTTAGGAAATAAATAATTACCTTAAATACTTATACTTTGATGATGTAAAAATTAATTAATTGCTAAGAAGTCAATAAAATAATTTTTATTAGAAGACTAATAACCATAAAAATTCCACAAAACTTGGCCAAATCTTATTTATTGAGTATATATTGACCATAACCATCTATGTGTCGAGTTGGTATCCATCTGAAGCCTTATATAAGATATTGTGATGCTTATATTATTTTATTTAAAGTGATGCTAAAGTCATCACTTTCATAATTTGAAAAGTATAACATATTAAATGTTTTATTTTATAGATGATATATTCAACATAAAATATTCTTATAAAATATAGTATATTTATATTCATCATTTTAATTTATTTTTAATTTTTATTCAAAAAAATAAATATATTAAATTATTACAAAAAATTAATTAACAATTATTTGATTAATAGATATAACAAATAAATGTTTTTAAAAATATTAAAATAAATATAATTTACGATAATTAATATTTATAATTAATTTTATAGAATACCTTGACCTATTAGGAATATAATAAAATGGATGGTTTGAAGTTAACTTGTTATCTTAATATTTTTAAAAATCAATGAATTGGATAGTGTCAAAATTGACACGATTGATTGTTTAGCAATTTTTTTATTAAATCAATTTAAAATATTTTTTTTAAAAAATATATTAGAATTATTTAATGGTATAAACTATTAAAACTTATTTATTCATTATCTAATTGACATCATAGAAGTAAATATTTTACCCTTTTTATATTGTAATATTTGTTAACCAAGATAAATATTAAGTAGAATAACTATGTATTAATTAAATTGATAAAGTTTAAATTGAGATAAAAAATTGTCTAAAATATATTGGTTGATGAGATTAAAACCCTATATCATATCATATTTTAAATTGGGACATTTTGGATGGTGTTTGGATGAGTTTTGATTTTATTATAAATTAATATTTTTGGAGAACCCAAAAGTGCCCTCACCTCAATTATAAAAGGAAACCTCCTACCTCAACTCTTCACTTAAATTTGAGCCTTAAATATTGGTAATAGCCTACCATTTTCCATTATAAACTTACCTAATTACATTATAGAGGTTATGGTCTTCTTCAAAGACCATCTCTAGTGCTCTAAGAGGAGATTTAGAGGAAGCATGTCAAAGAAGAGGTAATCTCCTCTACCAATTCCTTCAAACATCTTTCTTTTTATACTTAATCTCCCTGAGTTTAATAATTATAGAGTAATAACTATAGTATCAATTATATAAATAAATTTTATTATTGTTTTGGAATAAAAATATTCCACTTTCTATCCATCTTATGAAAAACAAAATTACCACACTTGCGTACGCATGGCTTACTGTCTCCATACCATGGTGTAATATTTCATTCACTACCACCATACATGGATAGGTATAATGGGGGAAATAAAAAAAATATATTATTATTATAACATTATTCTTATTCTGATATATTATACACCATTCACTTCAATACCATTTAACAATTATGGGAATGATATCGTTTCTCATGCAAACATACGACCAACCATTTCTACGATGTTATACAATTCATTCTACATGATATTCATTAAAAAATGATTATTTTAATGTATAGAATAACTAAAAATGATATATTTTATTTAATATCATTTTTTAATCATATAAATATGACCTATGAAGGATAACCATATCTTATTCGACAAAACATACATAAGAAAAAGAAGCAGTTAATACCAGAAAAAAAGTAATAATAAAATGTTATTAATAAATGAATGATAACATGATCATATATGGAATCATAAAAATAAATATTATTCTGAAATAAGTCAATTAAATTATGTAAATCATTATACAGGAGGTTTAGATACATAAAATGGAAATCAGCCCTAAAATATAAGGGATAATTTCACAATCTCATTATTATCCGAGATTGTTTATAGGTAAGTATTTACTGGAGAATATTTATAATCCATGTCCATGTTTCCTAAATATGTAATATTATTTATACTATTATACAAGTGTTTAGAAGATAATTTTACCAATTTGGGAATTTTTATTAAATAGTATGAAAGGAATATTTTTTCAGTATTCGATACGAGGTACATTTTTTTGACTTTTTTTTTGAAAAAGTTTGCGGAGAATGTTTTTTTAACTTATATAACACGAAGAGATTTTTACATCTTCATAAAGCCTTCTTTAATGAATCTTTTGATACACTATTTCAAATTTAATTTTAGATAAAATCTTTTCTATTACAATTGTGCAAAATTTTCAGCAAAGAACATGATTTTGAAGAAGAAAAGATATTTTCCTAAAGAATTAATTCCAAGTGTTTATCAAAATTATTTTCTATCTATGATGAATATATTTAGTAGGATTATGTTTCATGTATAATATCCTTAATTATCATATTATTTTTTTATGATGGAATGTTATTTATGAAATACATTTGTTTTACATGAATTATGTTATGGTGGAAATATTTTAAAAGAAGCCTGCTTTACTCATTAGGTTATGATGAATGATTTATGTTATTGTGGAAAACATTAGAATGATTTAATTATGATATTATTTGGACCTATATATCCCTCCAATTCATTGGGTAAAGATTTATATCTCATGAGATAGACATGGATGGAATGAGAAATAATCCTGGTTCTGTAATACAGGGCTGGAACGAGGAGTGAACTCGGTTCAGTAAAGGAATTTGTCTGCAATGATGGTATTTCCAAAGAGCCTTGACTAATATGAAATTATTTTCTTTTCTTATGTATATTCCATAAATGTTCATGAATTATTTTAATAATTTTGGAATCACATTCATTCATTATTATGAACTTTCATGATTTATCCCATGGAATGATATCGCGATTTTTCATATGTAGTATAAGATTCTCAAATGTTATGTTATTATGTCTTATGATTATGATATGATTGATATACCCATTTTTTACCTTTACTAAGTATCAGAGATCACCCTTTCATATGATTCTTTTCCCCCGGTCATGAAGAAAGGTATTAAGTATAATATGTCAAAAAGGGGTCTAATTATGAAGAAATAAGTGGGAGGCAATGAAGATGTTTTATGAACTATTTGTTTATGTTTCCAAATTTCTAAAGACACTATACCTATATGGTTCTATCATAGATTTGTTATATTTTTTAATGAATATTATTCAACTTTTAAGTAATATCAATGTATGTAAGGTATGTGGTGTTATAATTGGTATCATAGAAAAGTTATAATTATCCTTTGGAAACTAGGAAGAGAAAACCCCAGTAAGAACCCACAAAATTATGTCTAATTATAGGTTAGAATCCTATATTTTTTGAAATTATCATGAATAACATAGGATAAAACCCAATATCCTAAATTTAAATTTGGTTACGGATTATGTGGTTCTCCCATTATGAATAGTGTTCTCACACTATACTTCTTAGTTTTAGTTAATGGTTGAAACTTGAAGGAACTATATGAATGATGAATGCAATGGGAAATGAAATTATTTTCTTCTAGAGCAACCAAATTTTATGGGAGATATAATGAAAAATCTATTAGCTATGCTCACAAAAATTTATCAATTTATGGATCATGCAAGACTTCGAAATGAGAAAATTAGGGAACATCATTCCTTTGAGTCCTTCATGAGGTAGCACCCACTTTCTTTTAGTGGGTATTCTGATCCATTAGTGTATGAACAATGAATCAGTACCAATGAAACCATATATTCAATTCTCCAATGTTTAAAACATAATAAAGTCATCTTAGCAGTCTATCATTTAGAAGGTGTATCTAACATATGGTGGAACATTATCAAGAATATGAGGCAAGGTGATGAAATTGAATCCATGGAATGAGAGAAGTTAAGGAACCTAGTTTTAAATAAGTACTTTCCTCTTATTCTTAAAAAAAATATAAATAATGAGTTCCATGAACTTAAGAAAAAGGACGATGAATCTATTGGTACCAATGAAGAAAATTTTACATGACTTGAAAGGTATACTTATAGAATTATTATCCAACCTAATAGTAAAATTGGTTGATCTTTTAGTGGATTAATACCAAGTATTAAAAGGGAATTATCCATAAGGGACATAAATAGTAACGATGAAATCGTTCTATGTGATATCAAGGTTGAGATGATGACTAGAGTAACCCATCAGTCCTATGAGTTTCATAAGAAGGGAAAAATGGAATTCAAGGAAAACTCTAAAGACTATAGTGAAAATAATGTTGAGCAAAGTATCATTTTCAACAATGCGTATTAATGTTATTTAAAGGGGGAGATTATTGAAAATAATACTCTATATCTTTATAATAATTTTGATTCTCACAAATACCCTTAGATATTTTTTAATGATTTTACTTAGTATTTTGTAGGAGGTTATTAATTAATTTTACTCTTGAAATAACGAGAATTTATTACTTAGCGCGGAATCTATTTTAGCGTGTTCTGGAAACACTGTTCACATCTTACGTAGATGAATATAGCGTGGAATCTGTTTTAGCGCGTTCTGGAATCACTGTTCATACCCTATGTGGATAAACGTAGCGTAAGGATGAAAAGGATGTATACTTTTTGAGAAAAGAGAAAATTATGGTTAAACAACCATACGTTTTTAGCAAATTATAGAAGAAGAACCTTACGTTAAGAAGGAACCCTACGTTTTGGTTATCAGCAAAGTATGGAAGGAGAACCGTACGTAAATTCTAAAGGTTAGGTTTATTTCTCAAAAGTATGGTTCATCAACCTTAATTTTGTAAACAACCATACTTTCTTGGAAAAGTATGGATCCAGTAAAAGTATGGATCTTTTACCATACGTTTGAATGTTGAAGAAAAAGTATGGATCTTTTACCGTACGTTTGAATGTTGAAGAAAAAGTATGAATGATCAACCCTAAATTTGTTATCAACCTTACGTTTTCAACCCTACGTTTGAAGACTATGATATTAACCCTACGTTTGGAGGCCACGTCACCAACCTTACGTTTGGCTTCAGAATTTTTGGTAGATGTTTTTTATGTACAACGATCAGTAAGCTGATTTCTGGGCAGATTTCAAGCTGGATTTAAAGTCGTTTTTAAATTAGGAATTTGAATGATTCAAAGCCATTTTATTAATGTATTTAAGATCAAATTAAAAGGATATTTTTATGCCGAGTCTTAAGGGAAGTTACGACTTCTCTGTAAATTCAAATTTTTGAATATTGCCAATCAGAAGGCGACTTTTATGGATATAAATGTGCAGGAGATATGCTTTATTAAATATACTCTCTCTGAAACACAAAAAAAAGAGAATGGTGTGATCGATCTATTATTGAAAAAGGTGGAAAACAGAGATTAAAACTATTCACGATTGATCTACTGATTCAAAAAGAGCGTAAAAGCTCTGTTTTTTCAAGAAGAAGGAACTTGATAGAAGATTCACCTATTCTACATCGAATATCTATTGTGGATATACTAATGATGAGGCTGTGAACTATATCTCTATATCTACTACAACTGGATCAACTCAGAACTGCTTTGTCTTGAAGATAAATATTTCTAGAGACTTTGATGCCTCTGCTGTCAATTGCATTCTGTTGCAATTTTGAAGATCAACCGGAAATTTATTTCTGAAATTTTATTTTTATTCTTGAGTAACCAGCTTCTCGTTCTAAGCTGTGTAGGTTCGCGTTTGAACCAGAAGGATTTGTTTTTCCTTGTATTATAAAGGTGTCAACTGCCTGTACTCAGTTGTGAATCGGTCTGTGGAAAAAAGACCAGATAGTGAATATCACCAAGCTCGTGGAGTAGAGCATTGGTGGAGTGGAATAGGGGCTTTCTGTTCCCCGAACCACTATACATCTTTGTGTTATTGTTTTTACTTTTTCCGCTGCACGATCAAATCTGATCAAGTTTAAAGGACAGAACTCATTCAAAAGAATAGTTATTGAAAAATTTCAAAAGACACAATTCACCCCCCCTCTTGTGTATAATCTGTAGATTCAGATCCAACAATTGGTATCAGAGGAGGAGATTCTGACAGAGCCTTAGAAAGCTAGAAGAATTTAAGGATTATACAACCGGGCATCATGACTAATACAAGAGAAGGGATGTCGATGGTTAGAGCACCATATTTTAATGGAGAAAACTATGGTTGTTGGAAATTGCGCATGATAATATATCTGAAAAACCTCGGATATAGAGTCTATTCAAAGATTCTGACTCCCTATGAAATTCCTGAAAATCCTGAGGCATGGAGTGCTGCTATAGAGGCAGAGTACGATATGAACTCGAAGGCTATGAATGCAATTATCTATGGTCTAGGACCAGATGTATTTAGCAGAGTATCTCAGTGCCCGACAGCATATGATATGTGGCAAACAATAGTTGTGGCATATGAAGGAACATATAATGTAAGGAAAATGAGATATGCAATTGCAAAACTGAAATTTGATACTTTCGGAATGATTGAAGGTGAGAGCATTACCCAAATTAATTGGAGATTGACAGAAATTGTCAATAACATAACTGCTCTAGGAGAACCTATCAAGCAGGCTGATCAAGCATTAAAAGTACTGAGAGTACTTCCTACTAGATGGAATGGTATCTCTGCTACAATCAGACAATCAACACCTTTCAAAGATCTAAATATGAGAGAGCTGATTGGTACACTGATGATGTATGAAGCTGAAATGCAAGATGAATCTAATGAACATAAAGTGCTTATCAAAAGAGAAGATACTGCCTTGAAGGTAACTTCACTACAAAAGAATAGAAATATGAAGAGCAAAGAAGTCAAAGCTAAATCAGAAAGCTCTGACTCATCCAACTCAGATGAAGAACTGGCTCAACTAGCCAGAAAATTTAGAAAATTCTACAGCAAGAAAACAGGCTTCAAAAAATCCTTTAAGGGAGATAATAAGGAAGTGAGATGTTATGAATGCAAAAAGATGGGACATATCAGACCAGATTGCCCACAATTGAAGGATGCAAAGAAAAAGAAATTCTTCAAAATAAATGACTTTGAGAAGAAAGACAAGAATGCAATGAAAGCCACATGGAGTGTATTTGAAGACTCTAGTAGCTATTCTAAATCAAGGTCAGAGAAAGAAGAAGTAAATCTAAAGGAAAACATGTGTTTCATGGACACAACTGATGAGGTACACTCATATTACTCCTCTGAATCACATTCTGAATCAATCTATGAAAATGAAAAACTTGCAGACTACTGCAATATGCTTGAAGAAAGATATGACTCACTATTTAAGAAACATAAGTCACTGAAAAATATACATAAATCCTTTTCAGATGAAAGATACAAAATGATAAAACAACATAAATAATTAACTGATAAATACAATTTGATTAACACTAACTATGTTAATTTTGAATCAATAATAAAATCACTACAGGATGAAGTAGAGTCTTACAAACAGGATGCATTGGTTTTTACAAAAGGAGAGAATTCTTTAAATTAAATTCTTGGAAAAACTGTAATTAAAAAGAAGAGATTTGGAATTGGTAGTAAAGGAGAAAAACCAAAGCTATATAAAAATTATTTTATTCCTAGCTCTAAAAAGCTTAATTGTAATTTTTGTGGGGAAAAGTGACATGTAGCTAAAAAAATTTTCTTAAGACAACCTCAAATTTGTGGTATTAAGAAAGCCTATGTTTCAAAATACTTATATGATTCAGCTAATTTTAAAAGAACAATGAAAATCTGGATACCCAGATCATTACTAGCTAACACTCTTGGACCCAACAAAATATGGGTACCAAAGAAATTTGTTTGAATGTATTTGCAGGTAGCAGGTCACCAGAGAAGAAAAGAAATATGGTACATGGACAGTGACTTCTCAAGACATATGAGTGGAAACTCATTGAATTTTTCTTCACTCACTCAAAAGGAAGGAGGACATGTCACATTTGGTGATAATGACAAAAGAAAAATCATTGGCATTGGAACTGTTGGAGATACAAAAATAGTCTCAATCAATAAAGTACTTTATGTACAAGGACTAAAACACAATCTGATAAGTATCTCTCAAATTTGTGATGATGGATATACTGTTGATTTTACTAACAATTTCTGTACTGTTTCTAAAGATAAACTGTTTAAATTTTAAGCACCAAGAATTGAAAATGTCTATACTTTTGATTTAAATTCCTTGTGTAAACAACAAGTAAACTGCTTGACTGCTAAAGTAAGTGAATCATGGATCTGACACAGAAGACTTGGTCATTGCAATGTATATGTTTTACATAAGTTATCCAAGAAACATTTAGTTTCTGATTTACCTTGTCTCAAATTTGAGAGTGACAGATTTTGTGACGCATATCAACTTGGCAAGCAACAGAAATCATCCTTCAAATATGTTAATAAGGTTGCTACATCTAAACCTCTAGAACTTATTCATATGGATTTTTTTGGACCTTTAAGAGTAGAAAGCTTAGCTGGTAAATTATATTTATATGTTTTAGTTGATGACTATTCAATATTTACATGGATTTCTTTTTGAAATTTAAAATTGAAGCTTTTAATTTATTTGAAAGTTTCTGAAAATCTTTTCAAAATGAAAAAGGTTTCAATATAATCTCATTAAGAAGTGATCATGGTGGAGAATTTGGGAATCTGTAATTTAATTCCTTTTGCTCAAATATGGGTATTAAACACACCTTTTCTGCACCCAGAACACCTCAACAAAATGGGATTGTAGAAAGAAGAAATAGAACAATTCAAGAAATGGCTAGAACTATGTTAAATGAATATAGCCTGCCTATATATTTATAGGCAGAAGCTATGAATACAACTTTTTGTATAATTAATAGAGTTTTAATTAGACCTATTTGGAAAAGGACACCATATGAACTATGGAATAACAGAAAACCGAAAGTAAATTACTTTAATGTTTTTGGAAGCAAGGTTTATATCTTAAACACCAAGGATTATCTTGGTAAGTTTGATCCAAAATCTGATGACGGTATTCTCTTAGGATATTCTGCTACCTCCAAAGCTTATAGAGTTTATAATAAGAAGTCAAGGATTGTTGAAGAATCTGTTAATGTGAAATTTGATGAATCTAATCCTTTTCAGAAATGGACAAAACAAATGGATGAACTTGACTCTAATGATAACATGAGACTTGAGAATTTAAAGAATAATTTTGAAAATGATATAAAAGAAATTCAGTCCAGTTCAGAGGAACATGATACTGAAGAACCTTTAAATATATTACCTAGATAGTCTATAACCCTAAAGAATCATCCTTTAGAAACTGTAATAGGTAACTTAGAAACTGGTGTTCAAACTAGAAGAAACTAAGGAAACCTAGTGGAATTCTCTGCCTTCCTATCTCAATAAGAACCCAAGACTATAGAAGAAGCTTTAGATGATGAAAGCTGGGTAATATCAATGCAAGATGAATTAAACCGGTTTAATAGAAATGAAGTTTCAGATTTAGTGGAAAGACCTAAGAATTATCCTGTAATAGGAACCAAATGGGTTTTTAGAAATAAACAGGATGACCAAGGAACAATAACTAGAAATAAATCATGATTAGTAGCTAAAGGATATAATCAAGAAGAGGGAATAGATTATGATGAGACTTTTTCACCTATAGCTAGGTTAGAATCCATTAGAATCCTTTTAGCCTATTCATATTATATGAATTTTAAATTATTTCAGATGGATGTCAAATCTGCCTTTTTAAATGGATATTTAATGGAGATAGTTTATGTTGAGCAACCTCCTAGTTTTGAAAACTCTCAAAAACCCGATTCTGTTTTTAAACTTACTAAATCTCTTTATGGACTTAAACAAGCACCTAGAGCCTCATATGAAAGATTAAGTTCTTTTCTTTTGAAAAATGATTTTACTATTGGTATGACAGATCCATCACTATTTAAGAAAACTGTGAAAAATAATGTTTTATTGGTTCAAATTTATGTTGATGATGTAATCTTTAGATCAACTAATAAAACTCTTTGTCATGAATTTTCAGAATTAATTCAAGAAGAATTTGAAATGAGTATGATGGGAGAATTAAATTTCTTTTTGGGTCTTCAAATATTTCAAAAAGATTTTGGAAATGTTTTAAATCAAAGCAAATACATTAATGATTTACTTAAGAAATTTGGACTTGAGAACAGAAAGACATTTACAACTCCTATGTGTACTAATATAAAACTTGATTTGGATGAAACTGGGAAATCATTTGACAACAAGTTATATAGAGGTATGATTGGTAGCTTGTTATATCTTACTGCTAGCAGACCAGATATAGTGTATTCAGCATGTCTTTTTGCTAAATTTCAATCAAATCCTAAAGAATCCCATCTAACTACTATCAAAAGAATTTTTAGATATTTAAAAGGAACTGTTTTTCAATCTCTTCTTTATCCTAAAACTTCTGATTTTAATTTTATTTCATATTCAGATGATGACTTTGGAAGTTGTAGATTATATAGAAAAAGTACATCAGGTATATGTCACTTTTTAGGAAAGTCCTTAGTATCATGGACTAGTAAGAAACAACATTTAGTTGCTCTTTCAACAGCTGAGGCAGAATATGTTTCTGCTGGAAGTTGCTGTGCACACGTGTTGTGGATGAAAAACACTCTTATGGACTTTAGATTGAATTTTAATAATACACCTATTTTATGTGATAATACGAGTGCAATTAATATTTCAAAAAATCATATTAGTCATTCTAGAACTAAGCACATTGATATAAGACATCACTTTTTAAGAGATCATGTTATTAAAAAAGATATATTTTTAGAATTTATAAATACTGAAATTCAATTAGTAGATATTTTTACTAAACCTCTTCCCACTACAAGGTTTGATTTTATTAAGGGGGAGCTAGGTTTATTTAATTTAAAATAATTTATTTTATTTTTTGTAAATTTTTATTTTGTTTATTGAATACTGTTTATGTTTTTCTTTCTTTCATCATATGAAAAATTTATTTGTTTTTAAATATATGTAATGATGAGTGATTACATGGGAATCAAGGCTGTCAGAGCCTTTTCGACTTCTAAACCCTTTCACTTCTATCAGAATCCTTTCAAAATCCAAAAATCGCACTTCCTCTTCTGAAACCCTATCCTTCAAACTTTTGAAACCCTAACCTTCAAACATTCAGAGACTCTCACAGCAATGGTAAGGACTAAAAGAGCCAGTGAGGCCGAGACGAGCAATTCCAAGAGACAATGCACTGAAGGAAGAAAAATCTTACAGGGTAAGGTAATCGATCTTGACTGGTTATTTCAGATGAATATGTTGTTGAAGCAAGCACTGTCGTTTCAAAATCTTGAACAGATGTTCAACAGTGAAAATACATAATTTCTGTATTAAGTAGAACTTAGATACTTCTACAAATCTATACAGTTTAGTCTGGGAGATACCGAAGACAGTATGATGGCTAAAATAGAGGATATGGATTTCTCAAATTCTTCTATAGAGATTAGTCAGATTCTCAACTACCCTCATGAGGGAGTTTTTCATTTTGACTTGAAGAATATAGTAGATTTTGTGCAGAAATACGAAGACATTATGTATTTTATTTTTGGTACCAAGACAATAAAGAAAATGTTTGTTAAGGATTTGGAACCTGATCAGAAGATTTTGGTAAAATTTATTCAGACCGGAATAGCTCCACAGATGGAAGAAATAGAGAAGATTTTGTACCCTGATATGTATATAATGTTTCTTTTTCTAATTTATATTAAGTTAAACATTCCAAGATACATGATAAGGTACCTCAGTTATTGCTGTCAAAGCGAGGCCATGATGAATTTCTATCCCTTTGGTAGATTTATTTCTAAGCTGTTGTTTAAGAAATACATGGTGAGATTAGTGGATACAAGAGTTAACTGTCATCACAGTAATACGTTTAATGCTGGAACCTTGAAGAAAGTTGGATATTTATAGAGCACAATTAAAGGAAAACTTTTTCCATTAGGAGCTGAGGAAGACTCGGAGAGTGCTCAGGCTCATCCTGCTAAGTCCAAGGAGGGACAAGCTGAAATTAGAGTCAGAAATCTTGCAAGAAGGATTCGATTTGAAGTGACAGAAGCTGGGGAAGACAGAAGCCAGGAGGGACTTCAATCAAGAAGAAAAATACCATTAAATGACGAAGTCACTTCAATTTCTTTGGAAACTCCAACAAAACCTTTAATTTATTATTATTTTTTTAGAGAAGCTATTGCTGATAAAACCATGGAAGATGTTACTGAGAGAATGGCTCCGGTAGAGAAATCAGGAGCTCAAGAAGAAGCTCAAAGGGAAAATCAGGAACAGATTGTTGCTGATGTTGAAGTTTCACTTCAACAGGAACAGGAGATGGAGGCAGTTCCTGGTGAAGAAGTGGCCAGACCTTAGGAAACTTCTGAAGATATTGTTCTTGAAATTCTAGTGGATGAAAAAGATGCAGATGAATGTGATGAGCATGCTTCTGAAGCTCAAACAGAGGTACTTCAAGAGGATTTTTCTGTGGAGGAGTTTGAAAACTCTAAGGAAAAATCTGTGGATCAACCTTCTCAGGACAAAGAAAAGGAGAAATCTGATGCTGAATCATTGCCTTTGGTATTGCTGCATCATCCTGAGAATGTGAATCAAGCACAGGGTGCATCTGATTCAAGGAAAGAAGAAGTTGAAGAACTGTACATAAAAGTATCTCAGTTTGAATCTGAGAATGATTCTCTTAGAAATGCTTTAGACTTAGAACATTTGAAGTTTCAAAAGCTGAAGGAGTGTACAGTTTCAAGGCAAGAATTTGAAATTTTTAAAGAGGATATGGTGACTTCTATTACTCAATTAAAATCTGAAATGGTTATGAATTCAGATTTATCAGATCTGAAGTTGTTTATGGAGAACCAATTTGCATTAGTTTCAAATAATGCTGTTAGTGGATCAAGTTCTTCACCTAATTTAATTAGAAGGTTTCAGGCTATCATAGCTGCGTTGAGCAATATGAATGACAAGATACAAGATCTTCAATGTAACAGTGCTCATTTTTTATTGTTGCTGGACAATAAAAAATTATTAGTGGATCAACTGACATCTAGTGAGCCATCAATCAGAATTTTGTTAGATTAGTTATCAGAGAAGCTGTCAGAATTTGTTGAAAAAGAGGAAATGATGCATGAGTTTTTCAGAGTCAATTTAATTGAGGATATTCATATGACTCAAGAGAATAGAGATTTCATTATCAAGCTTGGAGATGGGATGATTAAGAGACATCGGGAACAGTTTACAGAAATCAAGTCTGCAATTCAGAGGAGATAGACCCTGTTGCCTATCTTACCCAAACCTTGATTCCTGTGTATATCGTTGTTAAGTATATACTACTGTTTTTTGAATGAAAATTTTCTTCATTGTTTATTTGTCTCATTCCTTATTTGTTTTACAAATTTAATTTTTAATATGCTAGTACTACAGATTTAATTATTAATAAATAGTTCGTAATAGAATTTACTAACAGTTCAGTGCAATATTAAACCTTTTAAAATCCATGATTTTTCATTCTTTTTGATATCAAAAAAGGGGGAGAATTTGGATAAACACAACATCAATATTTAGGGGGAGAATTCATTTTATTGAGTGAGAAAATTAGATGAGACATTTGGATTTATAATTATCTTTTTGGTGGAGAAGTTTTTCTGTAAAACTTTATAACTAATTATGAAAGTTAATTTTGTTTTGTTTAAATAATTTTAATTATTTTATGGGTTTTGTCATCATCAAAAAGGGGGAGATTGTTGAGCAAAGTATTGTTTTCAACAATGCGTATTAATGCTATTTAAAGGGGGAGATTATTGAAAATAATACTCTGTCTCATTATGATAAATTTGATGCTCACAAATACCCTTAGTTATTTTCTAATGATTTCACTTAGTATTTTTCAGGAGGTTATTAATTTATTTTACTCTTGAAATAATGAGAATTTATTACTTAGCACGGAATCTGTTTTAGCGCATTCTGGAAACACTGTTCACATCTTACGTAGATGAATATAGCGTAGAATCTATTTTAGCTCGTTCTGGAATCACTGTTCATACCCTACGTGGATAAACGTAGCGTAAGGATGAAAAGCATGTATACTTTTTGAGATAAGGGAAAAGTATGGTTAAACAACCATACGTTTTCAGCAATGTATGGAAGAAGAACCTTACATTTGGAAGGAACCCTAAGTTTTGGTTATCAGCAAAGTATGGAAGGAGAACCGTACGTAAATTCTAAAGGTTACGTTTATTTCTCAAAAGTATGGTTCATCAACCTTACTTTTGTAAACAACCATACATTCTTGGAAAAGTAAGGATCAAGTAAAAGTATGGATCTATTATCATACGTTTGAATGTTGAAGAAAAAGTATGGATCTTTTACCATACATTTGAATGTTGAAGAAAAAGTATGAATGATCAACCCTACATTTGTTATCAACCTTACGTTGTCAACCCTACATTTGAAAACTATGTCATTAACCCTACGTTTCGAGGCCACATCATCAACCTTACGTTTGGTGTCAGAATTTTCGGCAAACGGTTTTTATGTACAACGATCAGTAAGCTGATTTCTAGGTGGATTTCAAGCCATATTTAAAGTCGTTTTTAAATTACGACTTTGACTGATTCAAAGATGTTTAATTAATGGATTTAAGATCGAATTAAAAGGATATTTTTATGCCGAGTCTTAAGGGAAGTTGCGACTTCTCTGTAAATTCAAAATTTTGAATATCGCGAATCAGAAGGTGACTTTTATGGATCTAAATGTGCAGGAGATATGCTTTATTATATATGCTCTCTCTGAAACACAAAAAAAAAGAGAATGGTGTGATCGATCTATTATTGAAAAAATGTGGAAAACAAAGATTTCAACTATTCAAGATTGATCTACTGATTCAACAGGAGCGTAAAAGCTCTGTTTGTTCAAGAAGAAGGAACTCAATAGAAGATTTACCTGTTCTACATTGAATATCTACTGTGTATCTACTACTGCAGAGGTTGTGAACTACATCTCTATATCTACTACAACTGGATCAACTCAGAACTGCTTCGTCTTGAAGATTAATATTTCTAGAGACTTTGACACCTTTTCTGTCAATTGCATTCTGTTGCAATTGTGAAGATCAACCGGAAATTTCTTTCTAAAATTTTGTTTTTATTCTTGAGTAACCAGCTTCTCGTTCTAAGCTATGTAGGTTCGTGGTTGAACAAGAAGGATTTGCTTTTTCTTGGATTATAAAGGTGTTAACTGCCTGTACTCAGTTGTGAATCGTTCTGTGGAAAAGAGGACCAGATAGTGAAAATAACCAAGCTCGTGGAGTAGAGCATTGGTGGAGTGGACTAGGGGCTTTCTATTCCCCGAACCACTATACATCTCTGTGTTCTTATTTTTACTTTTTCCACTACATGATCAAATTTGATAATGTTTAAAGGAAAGAACTCGTTCAAAAGAAGAGTTATTGAAAAATTGCAAAAGACACAATCCACCACCCTCTTGTGTATAATCTGTAGATTTAGATCCAAAAATTAATATAAGTTTTACCTTATTCTCAAAGTGTGGAAAGAGACATGGTGGAAATTATCTTAAAGGAACTAGTAAAATTTTTAAGTGTGGAAAATAAGGTCATCAGGTAGTTGAATGCTGAAGTAATTGGAAAAAGATTTATAATGATGCGAATAGAGAAAAGGCCACATAGAATGCACCTTCTACACTTCAATGTTACAAGTGTAAGGAAATGAGGAATTATTCCAATCAATTCCCTAATCCAAGGGTTATCGATGATGATCGACGTCAATAAACTCTTAAGGACAAAGACAAGGGACTGTCACATGTGATCACTATCAGCAATGTAGAGCATGATAATGAAGTGGTGAAAGGTACAACTACCATAAAATCAAATGTTGAAAATGTTTTATTTGATTATGGATTCACCCACTATTTTATTTCTGAATAATTCTCAAAGGGTATCACCATATTACCTCAATAAGTTGATGTTGAGTTAGCCATGCCAACTTCTTATGGAACAATGGTCACATAAAAAGTTTATAATTCTTCTCTGATTGAAGTTTGTGGGAAATTTCTTACTAAAAATCTTGTTATACTTTATATAGTGGAATTTTATGTGATTCTTAACATGGATTAGATTTATCTATATGGAGATAAAATCAATTTCCAAGGAAAGGAAGTCACATTTCATATAATAGATAAATCTATGATCATCTATTGGTGCAAAGATGAGTTTGAACATCCAATGAATATTTCTCCCATATTATTGGTCTTGATCCCTATAATTGTAGGTTATCTATATAAAATGGTTGGGGATAAACTAAAAATTAATAATACACCCATTGTATGAGAGTTTGATGATGTCTTTACATAAGAATTACAAGGTCTTCCACCAAATCGTAAAGTTGAGTTTTCAATAGAACTCATGCAGAGTGCTATTCCTATTTCAAAGGAACCTTATAGAATGGCCCTAATTGAGTTGTAGGAATTGAAGAAGAAACACCAATATAATATTGATAAGTGATTCATACACCCTAGTTCATCACATTGGGATGAACCTTTTCAGTTTGTTAAGATGAAATATAGATCAATGATACTCTGCATTGATTGTTGAGAGCTTAACAAGATCAATATAAAAAAAATCCTCTTCCCTGTATTGATGACTTATTCGACTAACTACTCGAAGCTCAATACTTTTGCATGATTGATCTTCCTTTAGGACATCATCAATTATGGTTTAAGAAGGAGGATATACCAAAGAAGACATTTCGTACAGGGTATGGCACTATGAATTTACAGTGATGACTTTTGGTCTTACTAGTTCCCCCACTATTTTCATGTATCTAATGAATATTCTTTAGAGACTATATTGATCAGTTTTTGGTAGTATTTATAGAAGATATTATTGTCTTTTTGAAGAACATGGAAGAACATGAAGATCACATGAGAATTGTATTGAAGACCCTGAGAAAGGAGAAGATATATTTAAAATTTACCAAGTGTGAATTTTGGATTCAGAATTTTTTAGGGTCACATTGTCTCAAAAGAGGGTATATCTATAGATCTAGTAAAAATAATTGTTTTTTAATGTTGACCGAGACTAAAAATGGTAACTTATATCTGAATTTTTCTTGGTTTTTCAGGATACTATTAATATTTTGTGAAATATTTTTCATGGTTATCTAATACACTCACCAAGTTAACTCATAAAGGAGTTAAGTCTACGTGAACGGAGGAATGTGAAGAGAATTTTAATGTGCTAAAAAGAAGGTAATCCAGTTCACCTGTGCTCACACTGCCTTATAGTAGAGAAAGGTTTGTGATTTGTGGTGATGCATCCAAGAAGCATATGATATGTTTTTTCTTGCAAAATGATATGGTGATATCGTATGCCTCACGACAATTGAAACCCTATGAGAAAAATTACCTAACTCATGATTTGGAGTTAGCTACAGTAATATTTGCACTAAATATATATTGATGGATAATCTTTATAGTGAATGGTGTGATATTTATACTAATCATAAAATTTTAAAGTTTATTTTCACAAAAAAGGAGTAGAATTTGTGCCAAAAAAGATGGTTGGAGTTGACTAAATATTACAACTACCTAATACATTACCACCCTGGGAAAGTGAAAAAGGCTAAAGATGCTTTGATTCAAAAGTACCATGCTATCCTATCCATGATAAGGATAAAAAAAGATCCAATACTAATGGATTTTCAAAGGATGGATCATGAAATTTTAAAAGAAGGGGAGAAATCTTATTTTTCTAAAGTGAATGTTCAATCATATATCCAAGAGAAGATTAAGGAGGAATTTAAGGAATATATAGATCTAGAAAAGAAGGTGATAAATGTTCCTGAATTGATCCTTTATTATGACAGAATAATAAGGTTCTGAAATTAGGTTTATATTCCTCCCATACTTGAATTAAAGAAGGGGCTATTGGATGAGGCTCATAGTTCTTCATTCTCTATTAAACATGGAAGCACAAATTTGTAGAGGGATATTAAAGAGTATTTATGGCGGGATGGTATGAAAAGAGATGTTTCCAAATATGTGTCTCGGTGCTTGGTTTCTCACCTAGTTAAGGTTGGGAGACTGAAGTCTAAGTGGATATTATAACCATTATCCATAGCTGAATGGAAATGGGAAAACATCACTATGGAATTTGTCATTGGACTTTAAAAAACATATAAAATCCCTAATTATATATGGGTTATAATTGATCGACTTACAAAGTTTTAACACTTCATTGATATTAGAGAGGATTTATTTCGTGATCAGCTTGCCCGAATATATGTAAAAGGAAGTGGTAAGATTTCATGGAGTACCACTTTCCATTATATCTGTTTGGGATGTGAGGTTTACTTAGACATTCTGGAGAAGTCTTCGGCATGCTATAGATATAGAGTTAAGTTTAAACATTGCTTATCATCCTCAGATATCCTGTCGGTCTGAGAGGACAATTCCAACTCTATAAGACATGTTGAGAGCTTTCCCTATGGATTTCAAATGTTGTTGGGATCAACACCTAATTTGGTGGAATTTTCATACAACAATAATATTCAATTAAGTATTTAGATAGATCATTATAAATCCCTCTATGGAAAGAAGTTAAGAACTCCAAATTACTGGGGTGATGTTGGGGAAATAAATATATTAGGACCAGATCTTATTGATGAAATTATAGAAAAGGCCAGATATATTCAAAAACCTATAAGAGCAACTCAGAATCGACAAAAACGTTATGCTGAAAACCAATGAAAAGACCTATAGTTTAATGTGGGTGAAAAGGTGTTTCTAAGAATATCTCCCTAGAAGAGGGTAATGTGATTCAGAAAGAAGGGAAATCTGATCCCTAGGTATATCGGTCATTTTGAAATTCTGGACCGTGTTAGTAAGGTATATTACCGATTAGTACTTCCACCGAATCTATCTCAAGTTCATGATGTGTTCCACGTATATATCCTAAAAAATTAGATACCTGGTACATCACATGTACTAAACTCAAATTTATTACCATTGGAGAAAGATATTTCTTATAAAGAACAATAGATAGATATTCGGGATCGTAACAAAAAAAGTTCTGCAAAATAAGACTACTCATTTGGTAAAGGTTTTGTGGTGGACCCAAAAATTTAAGGAATCTATGTGGGAACTTGACGATATTATGAGGGAGATATATACTATTTTTTTATGTCTAAGTGATGAATTTCATGGGTGAAATTCAGTTCAAGGGGGGTAGAATGTGACACCTGGACGTTTTTATGATATATTTTCTATAAATACTTTTAATGCTTCAGTAGCTTGAATTACATACAATCAAGAGTTTAAACCAAACATGAGATTCACTTAGTATAAAATGACCATATTAAACTCACTGTTTGGTTAGTAGTAATAAATATAACTAACTTATGAAAATATACATAGAATTCATTCACTAAAAAATTATTTATGAAGAATTTAAATCAATTATATTTTTTTGTTTATTTAATAAATTTTTTTAATTACTATTAGTAAATGAAATTAATAAATATATATGTTATGTACTTAATAAAATATTTTCAATATTCATCCAAAATATATTTTTTTCATAGGGTATGGATAAACCCTATTTCATGTATAAGAACCTATATTTTTTAAAAAGAAAATTCTCTGCCTTTTAAGGGATAACCCATTTTAAATTAAGATTTTGGAACATTAATAATTTTTATTTGAAAAAATAAACATTTCCATTAAAATATGAATATAAAAATTTACTTTTGGTGAATGTTTAATATTTTTTTTGAAAACTTTAAAATTTTGATGAATATTAAAAATACACAGAATTTTAATTGAAAATTTTTTTTCATCAAAATAATTTATATGGTTACATTATTATATTTAATGTTTTTAAATTATAAATAGAATATATATTTTCATCATTAAAATTAATGTATGTAATTTTAAGTAAATTTAAATTTAATTTAGATGTAAAAAAATTTCATTCTTTTACAATGTTTTATGTTTTAAAACATTTTTCTCTCTTTTTGAAAATATAATTAATTTTAAATTATTTACTACAAATTATGTGTTTTAAATATTGAAAAATTTATTCCATATTTGGAATTAGTTGGTCCAAATTATTTAAATATCCTCATTTTATTTTTGGGCATTATGAACAGTCACTTCAGTAATCTTTATTAATATGGTAAATGTGTAAATCTAGTAATTAAGCGTATGAATACTATTATAAAAATACCGTTAAACTTATCTAAATATTATTGTATGACTTTTTTTCGACCTAAATCATCCTTGGATCAAAATTTTATCCTTTGTAATCCACTTGGATGAGATGAGAACATTTAATTTATTTTATTTTAAGAAAAATTAAATACATCTTACTCAAATTTTAATAAAAATATCAGTTTTTAATAAGTTTATACAGAAGGTAAATTCAATTATAAACAATAATTTGAAATATAAAATGTTTTTTATCATGGTAATTTATTTTTATTTTTTAGGAAATAAATAATTACATTAAATACTTATACTTTGATGATATAAAAATTAATTATTTGATGAGAAATCAATAAAACAATTTTTATTAAAACAATAATAACCATATAAAGACCAAAAAACATGGAAAAATATTATTGGTAGAGTATATCTAGACCATAACCATACAAGGGTAGAGTTAGTGAACATTTTTGGCCTTATAGAAGAGATTCTGACACTTAGATTGTTTTATTTAAAGGGATGTTAAAGTTTTCACATTCATAATTTAATAAGTATAACATTTTAAACGATGGATTTTCTAGAATCTAAATTCAAATAAAAATATTATTATTAAATATAGTATATTTATCTTCGTAATAGTATTTTTTTTAATTTTTATTTAAAAATATGTATATTAATAAATTAAACAAATTTGAATTTTTAATTATTTTAATAACAGAGATAAAAAATTTATGTTATTAAAAATATCAAAATAAATATAATTTCGGATAATTAATTTGTATAATGAATTTTATAGATTACCTTGAACTCTTATAAATATAATAAATGGTTTTTTATATTTTAACTTGTTATATTAATATTGTTAAAAATTAATGAATCGAATAGTGTCAAAATTAAAACTATTGATTTTTTATCAAAATAATGTTTTATTAAATTATTTAAAAATCAGATTTTTTTTTCAAAAAATAAAAAATAAATATTACATGGTCTAAATTGTTCTATGGTATTTATGCATTGTATAATTAACATGAAATAAGTAAATATTTCACCCTTTTAATATTTAAATACTTGTTACCCTTGTTAAAAATGAAACATAATAACTAAGCTTTAATTAAAATGATAAGGTTTGAATAGATAGAAAATATTGCCTAAAATATATTTTTTGTGGAAATTAAAACCCTATATCATCTCATATTTGAAATGGGTATATTTTTGAGGTTTTTGATATGGTTTTATTTTATTATAAATTGATATTTTTTGAAATCCCAAAAGCACCCCTCACCTCAATTATAAATGGGAACCTCCTCCCTCACCTCATAACTTTGGTTTGAACCTTCATGCTTATCCTTACCATTAAATTTTACCTTATAAACTTCCCTAGTAACATTATAGTGGTAATGGTCTTCACCAAATATCAGCTCTAGAGCTCTAAGAGGATATTTAGAAGAAGCATGTCAAAGAAGAGGTAATCTTCTCTACCGATTCTTTCAAACTTCATTCTTCTTCTACTTACTATTCATAAGTTGTTTAATTATAAAGTAATAAATACAGTATAAGTTATATATAGAGATAATATTATTATTATGGAACAACAATATTCCACTTTCTATCCATCATATGAAAAAAAATGAATTCACCACTCGTGCATATGTACGACTTACCATATCCACATCGTGGTGTAATCTGTTTTTCACCACCACCTTACTTGGTTGGGTATAATGATGGAAATAATAACTATATATTATTATTATATCATTATATTGATCATATATCTTAGATATATGTAAAAGAAGTGGTAAGATTTCATAGAGTACCACTTTCCATTATATCTGATTGAGATCAATGGTTTACCTAGATGTTCGGGAGAAGTCTTTAGTGGGATCTAGATACAGAGTTAAGTTTCAGAATTTCTTATCATCCTTAGATATCTCATCAGTCTGATGGGAAAATTCAAACTCTAGAAGACATGTTGAGATCTTTCTCTATGGATTTCAATGTTTGTTGGGATTAACACCTACCTCTGGTGGAATTATCTTACAAAAATAGCTTCCACTTAAGTATTTAGATGGTCCTATTTGAATACCAATATGGAAAGAAGTGTATAACTACAAATTTATGGGATGAATTTGGGGAAAGAATGATATTAGGACCAAATATTGTTGATGAAATGACAGAAAATGCCAGATATTTTAAATAACATATAAGAGCAGCTTAGAGTCGACAAGAAAGTTATGTTGACAACTAAATAAAATACCTTGAGTTTAATGTGGGTGACAAGGTGTTTATCAAAATATCCCCTTAGAAGAGGGTAATGATATTTGGAAAGAAATGAAAGCTGATCCCTTGGTATATCAGTCCTTTTGAAATTCTAGATCTTGTTAGTAAGGTATATTACCGATTGGTAGTTCCACTGAATCTCTCTCAATTAAGTTCATGATGTGTACCCTGTATCTCTCCTGAGAAATTAGATACTAGGTCCATCACATGTACTAAACTCAAATGTATTACCTCTAGAGCAAGATATTTCTTATAAAGAATAAACTATAGAGATTTAGGATCGTCGTAAAAAAGTTCTTTAAAACAATACCACTTGTTTGGTTTAAGTTTTGTGGTGGAACCATAAATTTGAGGAAGATATGTGGGAACTTGAGGATATGATGAGGGAGATATATCATCATTTTGTTTTATCGAAGTGATTAATTTCGAAGGAAAAATTTAGTTTAAGGGGTGTAGAATGTATCACCCATATGTTTTTATGAAATATTTTTTATAAGCAACTTTAATTCTTCAGTAGCTTGAACTACACACAATCACGAGTTTAAATGAACCGTGAGATTCCCATAGTATAAAATTACCATTTTAACCTCACTATTATGTTAGCAGAAATAAATATAACTAACATATGAAATTGTATGGTGAATTCATTCACTACCAATTATTTATGAAGAATTAAAATCAATTATATATTTTTATTTATTTAATAAATTTTGTGAATTAATATTAGTAAATGAAATTAATGAAATATATATGTTATAAACTTAATAAAATATTTTCAAAATTCATACAGAAGATATTTTTTTCATAGGGTATGAATAAACCCTAATTGATGTACAAAAACCTGTATTTTTCAAAAGTGAAATTTTCCTCCTTTTAAGGAAGATCCCCTTTTAAATTAAGATTTTGGGACATTAATAATTTTTATATGAAAAAATAAACATGTCTTTTAGAATATGGATATAAAAATTTACTTTTGGTGAATGTTCAATATTTTTTTGATAACTTTAAAATTTTGATGAATAGTAAAAATACACTGAATTTTAATTGAAAACAACTTTTTTCATCAAAATAATTTATAGGGTTAAATTATTATATTTAATGGTTTTATAGTATAAATAGAATATATATTTTTTATAATTAAATATATTTCATGTCATTAGAATTAAATTTACATTTAATTCATATTTAAAAACGTTTCATTCTTTTACAATGTTTTAACTTTTAAAACCTGTTCCCTTTTTCTGAAAACATGATTAATTTTAAATTATTTACTAAAACTTTTGTGTTATAAATTTTTTGAAAAATTTATTAAATATTTGGAATCATTATGTCCAAATTATTTAAATAGCCTTATTTTATTTTTGGTCATTATGAATATTTACTTTGGTAATTTTTATTGATACAGTGAAAGTGTAAATATGGTAATTAAGGGTTATAATACTATTATAAAAATACCCTAAAACTTATCTAAATTTTATTAGATGACTATGTTTTGAGATAAATCATCCTTGGATCAAATTTTTTCCTTTTTAATCCACTTGGATGAGATCATAATATTTAACTTATTTTATTTTTTAAAAAATTAAACACATCTTACTCATATTTTAAAAAAATATTACTTTTTATGTAAGTTTATACAGAAGATAAATTAAATAAGAAAAAATAATTTGAAAAATAATTTTTTTATTTATCATGGTAATTTATTGGTATTTTTTGAAAAATAAATAATTACCTTAAAGATTTATACTTTGATGATATAAAAATTAATTATTTGATGAGAAATCAATAAAACAATTTTTATTAAAATAATAATAACCATGAAATATCCAAAAACTTGGCCAACTCTTATTAGTCAAAGATATCCGAACCATAAACATCCAAGGGTAGAGTTAATGATAATTTGGGGCCTTATTTACGGGATTGCGACACTTATATTATTTTATTTAAAGTGATGTTAAAGTTGTCACATTCATAATTTAATAAGTATAACATTTTAAATGATGGCTTTTCTAGAAGCTAAATTCTATTAATTTTTTTTAGGAAATATAAAAGATTTATATTCATAATTTTATTTTATTTTTAATTTTTATTTAAAAATATGTATACTAAATAATTAATCAAAATTGATGTAGTAATTATTTTATTAATAGAGATAACGAATATATGTTATTAAAAATATTAAAATAAATATTATTTGTGATAATTAATATGCATAATGAATTTCATAGATTAACCTGACCTCTTATGAATATAATAAAATTATTTCTTATATTTTAAATAGTTATATTAGTATTTTTAAAAATCAATGAATTTAATAGTGTCAAAATTGAAAATATTGATTATTTATCAAAATAATGTTTTATTAAATTATTTAAAAATCATATTTTTTTCTTGAAAATATAGAATAATTATTAAATGGTATAAAATGTTCTAAGGTATTTAATCATGATATAATTGACATCAAATAAGTAATTATTTTACCCTTTTAATATTTAAATACTTATTACCCTAGTAAAAAAATTAAATAGAATAACTAAGTGTTAATTAAAATGATAAGGTTTAAATTGATAGAAAAGATTGTCTAAAATCTATTTTTTTGAGGATATTAAAACCCTCTCTCTCTCATATTTGAAATTTGGACATTATTTAGGTTTTTGACATGGTTTGATTTTATTATAAATTGCTATTTTTGGAGATACCAAAAGTGCCACTCACCTCAATTGTAAATGGGCACCTCCTCCCTCACCTCATCACTTCAGTTTTATCCTTTAAGCTCATCTTTTCCATTAAATTTTACCTTATAAAACTCCCTAGTTATATTCTAGTGGTTATGTTTTCCACTAAAGAACAATACAGTGCTCTAAGAAGATATTTTGAAGAAACATGTCGAAGAAGAGGTAATCTCCTCTACCGATTCTTTCAAACTTCATACTTCTTCTACTTGATCTTATTGAGTTGTTTAATTATAAAGTAATAAATAAAATATATTTTATATATTTAGATGTTATTATGATTATTAAAAAATAATATTCCACTTTCTATCCATTATACAAAAAATGAAATCACCACTTGTGTGTATGCACGACTTACCGTATCCACACCGTTGTGTAATATTTTTTTCACCACCCCCTTACTTGGTTGTGTATAATGATCGAAATAATAACTATATATGATTATTATAACGTTATATTGATCTAATTTCCTAGATATATGTAAAGGAAGTTGTAAGATTTCATGGAGTACCACCTTCAATTATATCTGATTGGGATCTGAGGTTTACCTAGAAGTTCTGGAGAAGTCTTCAACAGGTTATGGATGCAGAGTTATGTTTCAACATTTATAATCATCATCAGATAGCTATTCATTTTGAGAGGAAAATTCCAACTCTATAAGACATGTTTAGAGCTCGCTCTAAGGATTTCAATGGTTGTTGGGATGAACACCTAACATTGGTGGAATTTTCTTACAACAATATCTTTCACTTTAGTATTTAGATGGATCCTTAGGAATCCCTATATGAAAATAAGTGCCAAACTTCAACTTTCTAGGATGAAGTTGAATAAAGAAATATATTAGGACCAGATCTTGTTAGTGAAATGACAGAGAAGGCCAGATATATTCAACAACATATAAGAGCAGCTCCGAGTCGATAAAAAAGTTATGTTGAAAACAAAAGAAATGACCTAGACTTTAATATGGGTGACATGGTGTTTCTAATAATATCCCCCTAGAAGAGGGTAATGGGATTTTTAAATAAGGGAAATTTGATCCCTAGTTATATCGGACCTTTTGAAATTCTGTTTTATATTAGTAAGGTAGATTCCCGGTTGATACTTCTATCGAATCTCTCTCAAGCTCCTAATGTGTTCCCTGTATCTCTCTTGAGAAATTAGATACCTAGTCCATCACATGTACTAAACTCAAATTTCTTTCCACTAGAGCATGATATTTCTTATAATGATCATCCAATAGAGATTCTGGATCGTAGAAAAAAAGTTTTTCAAAACAAGACAACTAGTTTGGTTAAGGTTTTGTGGTGGAAACACAAATTTGAGGAATCTATATGGGAACTTGAGGATATGATGAGAGAGATATATCCTCATTTTTTTGTATCCAAGTGTTGAATTTCGAGGGAAAAATTCAGTTTAAGGGGGGTAGAATGTAACACCCATATGTTTTTATGAAATATTTTCTATAAATAATTTTAATTCTTCAGTAGCTTGCATTTAACACATTTGCAAGTTTAAAAGAACCATGTGATTACCTTTGTATAAAATGAAAATATTAACCTCACTGTTAGGTTAGAAGAAATAAATATAAATAACTTATAAAAATGTATGGTGAATTCATTCACTTCCAATTATTTATGAAGAATTTAAATCAATTATATATTTTTATTTATTTATTAAATTTAGTGAATTACTATTAGTAATAGAAATTAATTAAATATATGTAATATAAATAATAAAATATTTTCAATATTCATCAAAAAGATATTTTTTTCGTAGGGTATGAACAAACCCTATTTGATGTATAAAAACTGATATTTTTCAAAACGGAAATTTTCCACCTTTTAATGGAGAAGCCCTTTTAAATTAAGATTTTGGAACATTAATAATTTTTATATAAAAACAAAAAAAAATTCCTTTAGATTATGGATATATAAATTTAATTTTGGTGAATATTTAATATTTTTTCGATAACTTTAAAATTTTGATGAATAGTAAAAATACACTGAATTTTAATTGATAATTTTTTTTTCATCAAAATAATTTAAATGGATAAATTATTATATGTAATGGTTTTAAAGTATAAATCAAATATATTTTTTACCATTCAATATAATTTAGTTCGTTAGAATTAATTTTACATTTAATTCAGATTTCAAAATATTTCATTCATTTTCAATGTTTTAACTTTTAAAACCTGTTCTATCTTTCTAAAAACAGGATTAAATTTAAATTATTTACTACAAATTGTGTGTTTAAAATTCTGCAAAATTTATTCTATATTTTAATTTAGTATCACCAAATAATTTAAATATCCTTATTTTATTTTTGGGCATTATGAATAGTTACTTCGGTAATTTTTATTAATACGGTAAAAGTGTAATTCTGGTAATTAGGGCTAAGAATACTATTATAAAAATAACCTAAAACTTATTTAAATATTATTGGATTACTGTTTTTTGACCTAAATTATCCTTGGATTAAAATGGTGTCCTTTGGAATTCACTTGGATGAGATTAGGACATTTAATTTAGTTTATTTAAAAACTAATTAAATAAACCTTACTCAAAATTTAATTAAAATATCATTTTTATATAAGTTTATATAGAAGTTAAATTCAATTTTAAACAATCATTTGAAATATAAAATATTTTTATTTATCATTGTCATTTATTTTTAATTTTTAGGAAATAAATAATTACCTTAAAGGCTTATAATTTGATGATATAAAAATTAATTATTTGATGAGAAATCAATAATTTTTTTATTAAAACAATAATAACCATAAAAATACCCAAAAACTTAGAAAAATAATAATGGTTGAGTATATCTACACCATAACCATCCAAGGGTAGAGTTGGTGACAATTTGGGGCCTTATAGAAGATATTTTGACACTTATATTATTTTATTTAAAGTAATTTTAAAGTTTTCACCTTCATAATTTAATAAGTATAACATTTTAAATAAGAAATTTTGTAGAATCTAAATTTAAATAAAAATATAATTATAAAAAATAGTACATTTATGTTCTTCAGATTATTTTGATTTTAATTTTTTTTCAAAAATATTTATATTAAAAAAATAAACAAAATTGATGTAGTAATTATTTTATTAATAGAGATAACGAATATATGTATTTAAATTTTTTGAAATAAATATAATTTGGGCTAATTAATATGGATAATTAATTTTATAGATTACATTGACCTCTTATAAATATAATAAAATGGTTTTTTCTATTTTAACATGTGGTATTAATATTTTTAAAAATCAATGAATTGAATAATGTCAAAATTGAAACTATTGATTATTTATGAAAATAATGTTTTATTAAATTATTTAAAATGAAGATTTTTATTTTAAAAAATATAGAATAATTATTAAATGGTTGAAACTATTTTAAGGTATTTATTCATGGTATAATTTACACGAAATATCTAAATATTTCACCCTTTTAGTATTTAAATACTTGTTACCATAGGTAAAAATTAAATAGAATAACTAAGTGTTAATTAAAATGATAAGGTTTAAATTGAAATAAAAGCTTGCATAAAATCTATATTTTAAAGATATTAAAACCATATCTCATATCATATTTTAAATTGGGACATTTTGGAGGTTTTTTATATGGTTTTATTTTATTATAAATTTATATTTTTGGAGATCCCAAAAGTTCCCATCACCTCGATTATAAATGGGAACCTCCTCCCTCACCTCATCACATTAGTTTGAGCCTTAAAGCTTGCCCTTAAGCATTAATGTTACCTTAAAAACTTCCCTAGTAACATTCTAGTGGTTATGGTCTTCACAAAAAAAAACAACTATTGTGCTCTAAGAGGATTTTTAGAAGAAGCACGTCAAAGAAGAGGTAATCTCCTCTACCGATTCTTTCAAACATCATTCTTCATCTAATTCCTCTTCATGAGTTATTTAATTATAAAGTAATAAATACAGTATCATTTATATATTGAGATTTTATTATGATTATGGAACAACAATATTCCACTTTCTATCCATCATATGAAAAATGAAATCACCACTAGTGCGTATATACGACTTACCGTATCTTCACCGTGGTATAATCAGTTTTTTACCACCACCATACTTGGTTGGGTATAATGATGGAAATAATAACTATATATGATTATTATAATATTATATTTATTCTTAAATATTTTACACCATACAATTCAATACCATTCAATAATTATGGTAATGATATCGTCGGTATTGCGTACGTACGACCTACTGTCTCCACGATGCGATACGATTAATTCTACATGATCTTAATTAAAGAATTATTATTTAAATATATATAATTAATAAATATGATATTTATAATGTTAATATCATTTTTTAATGATATAACTATTACTTATGATGGATAACCAGAACTTATTCGATAAAACATGCATAAGAAAATGGAGCAATTAATACCCGAATAACAAGTAATAATGAAATGTTATTAACAAAATGATGATAATATGATCACATATGACATCATAAAAATAACTATGGTCCTAAAGTAGGCCAATTAAATTATTTAAATCATTATATAGGAGGTTCATATACATACAAAAGAAATCATAACTAAAAGGTAAGGGAGAATTTCACAATCTCATTATTATCTGAGACTGTTTATATTTAAGTATTTTGTGAGGAATATTTATCATCTATGTTTCTTAAATATTTAATATTATTTATATTCTTCTAAAAAATTTTAAAGTAAATTTTACGCAGTGTTAAATTTTTATTAAATGGAATGGAAGGAATCTTTTGCCCTTATTCAATAAAAGGTGCTTTTTGATTTTTCTGGAAAAAGTACGAGGAGAATGCTTTTTTAACTTATACGGAATGAATGGATTTTTACATCTTGATAATTAATTACTTAAATGATTCTTAATCTATACTATTTCAAGTTTATATTCAAAGAAATTATTTTATTTTAAAATTTCACGACATTTTGAGAAAAGAAAATTTCTGTGAAGAAGAAAGGATATTTTCCTCAAGAATTAATTCCATGCATTATATCAAACTTATTTTCCATCTAATATAGAATTATATTATAGGGTTCTACTTCATGTATAATATCCTGATTTATGATATTATTTTATTGTGTTTCTGATGGAATTATATTTATGAAATCCATTTTTTACATGGATTCTGTTATGATGAAATGATGTTTAAGGAAACATATTATATTCATTGGATTATTATGAATGATTTTTGTTATTTTAGAACACATAAGAATGATTTCATTATAAGATTTTTAGGACCTATATATCCCTCCAATTAATTGGGTAAATATTTATATCTCATGCGATAGTCATGGCTGGAGCGAAAAATGATCTCGAGTTAGTAATACAATGTTGGAATGAGGAGTGAAATCGGTTCAGTAATGGACTTTGTCTACTATGATGGCCTTGGAAATGATTCTTGACTAATCTAAAATGATTTTAATTTCTTATGTGTATTAGAAAAAACTTAATGTCTTATGTTATTACATTTGGGATTACATTTATTGATTCTTATTAACTTTCATGGTTTATCACGTGGCATGATATCATGATCTTCCATATACAGGATGATATTTTCAAATGTTATGTTCTTTTGTATTATGATTATGATATGCTTGATATCTCCCTTGTTTAGCCTTACTGAGAATCTGAGCTCACCCTTTCATATGTTTATTTTCCCCAGGTCAAGAATAAAGGTATTAAGTAAGTTATGTCAAAAAGGGGTCTAGGTATGAAAAAATAAGTGGGAGACAATGAAGATGTCATGTGAACCAATTGTTTATACTTCCAAGTTTCTTAATACACTTTAAATATATAGTACTATAATTGATTTATTATAATTTCTAAAGAATATTCTTCAAAATTTAATTAATATAAAAGAATTTAAATTATGGGGATTTATAGTTTTGTTTCTTTTGTAAATGATATATATGTCATTTGTGATGTGTCAAAATCTTTCTCACCTCAATCTGATGCATAATGTGACCAATATTATTCAAATTGTGTTGTTTTATTTTACATTTTAGTAAAAAAAGTGACACAATCAATACCAAAATACATTCAAATTGTTTATACAATTTAGGAAAATTATACTTCAATCAGGTTTGATGTGTAAGATCCAATTGTACCACAATTTGATACACAGTGTGTTCAGTATGACTGAAATTATCCGTTATAAGTTTAAAATTGACATTTTAGTTCCAAAAATGTGTCACTCACTAAAAACCAAGAAAACTCATATGAATTATCTTAATAATCCATTTCAATTAATCTTAATTATTTTCTGACATGTAGAAATTAGTATGACATCAAACCGACACACGATGTGACCATAATAACTCCAAGGGAATGTTTCCAGTTTAAAATGATATTTTAGAAAAAACATATGACAAAATAAAAACTAAGAAAATGAATTTGGATTATTTTTAATCTTTTGTAAAATGATACATAAATCATTTATGATATGTTTGCATCTGTTGTATGTCAATCCGATCCATGATGACCATTATGACCCAAAGTGCATGTTTTTAGTTTAAAATGAAATTTTAGTAAAAACCACTTGTGACATACTCAAAACAAAATAAAAAAATTAGAATTATTTTGATACATTTTAAAAATGATCCATAAGTCATTTTTATGGGAAGGAATTAGGTGCACCTCATCCTGACACACAATTTGACTGATATGACTACAAGTGTGTATTTTTATTTAAAATTGAAATTTTAGTTAAAAAAATAAGTGACATAATCAAAACCCATAAAACACATTTTTATTTTTTTTGAAACTTTAGGGAAATGATCCATAAGTTAGTTGTGATTTGTAAGAAATATTCTCACCTCAATATGATTCATGGAATTCCCCATATGACTCAAAGTGTTTATTATCAATTTAAATTTGATATTTTAGTTCAAAAATAAGTGTCACTTACTAAAAAATAAGAAACTGAACATATGTTGTCTTTATAATTTAGGAAAATGAGTCAAAATTCTTGTTTTATGTGTTATAATTAGTCTCAAATCAAACCAACACATGATGTGGCTGGTATGACTCAAAGTAGGAGTTTTTTTATTTTAAAATGACTTTTTATTGAAAAAAAGGACAAACTACAAACCAAGAAAATTCATTTTGGTTATTTTTATACTTTAGGAAAATGTTCCATATGTCATTTTTGACATGTATTAGTAAAAAATGTTGAGTCAAAAGTTTATTTTTTACTTTTCCATTCCTTTTATTTTGGAAATAAAAAACTCTTTCTTAAATACCCAATTACTAACTCTTTCATGTCCAAAGTGTTTTATGAATATTTTTATAGTAAGCATAATATTTTTAAGGTACTTAAAATAATATTTACAGATTTATGGAAATATAATTTTTCATCATATTTATTGTAATGTAATGGATATGATTTTTTACCATAATGAGTCTGGATATGATAATAATCATACTCATACTTATTGAAATCAGATTTATCAGATTAAATATATGATCTCCAATTTTGTCTTTTGTACTAAAAAAATATAGGAAATACGTTTTACACTTAATATAGTGTATATCATAACATCGTTGGACATTATGTTATAATATGACCATTAAAGTGAAAAGTGTCCAAGTCCCTGTGAAAACTCAGAGAAAATATGACCATTGGAGGACCAAGATGATTGTTGTAATATTTCTTATAAATACTCGGTAATTCAATTAGTTTACAGAGAAGTGATTATCATTTTCATTTTCAAAAAAACATTGTGTGTGAGAGCTCTAACACTTAAAAGAGTGATCTACTTGTTCCTTGTACTTGTAATATTTTTGAGTTTATAATCGTAACATCTAATAAAATTAATACGATCAAGGGCTCATGGTGTTAGTGAGACAGACAATCCAATCATCATATCAAGGGCTCATGGGGATAATGAGACAAAGAAGCCAATCATCGTATCAAGGGATCATGGGGATAGTGAGATAGACCGATCATTATATCGAGGGATTTTACTTGTAAGGAAAAGACAGAATTTATTGTATGTATAAAATAAGGGAATATTATCCTAGGTTATTAGATACCCTACTCTTTGGGTTAAAATAATTATAATAATTTGTATTACTTTTTTTATTACAATTATATCATTTTTTCTAAAATTTTAATAGAAAGTGGATCTTTTTATATTCATATTTCTATTTTAATCTTATTTATCATAATATATTTGATTACGATACAATTTTTATACCCTATATTACTTTGTGAATACTATTTACTCTAATTATGATTATATATGCTTTAAGATTGAATCACTAATTTTTTAATACTCTGATTTATTGTAACCATTGTGATTATAATTCTTATTGTGTTTACTCTGATTAAATATTTTCTTCTATGAATACTATTAAACCCTAAATACATTACCAATTCTTACTGAATATGATTTTATAAATTGTTAAAGTATAATAATTTTCCTATTATGACCCACGGAATAAATATCAGAATCTACTATATTATGATAATTTGTTCATCAAACCCAAGTTCCAAGTCCAATTACAATTTTAATAGTAAAGAGGTTTTGTAAATATGTTATTTTAACCTTGTTAAACAATGTCCCTGTTAATATTAAAAAAGAAATTTTTTAAAATTACAATTTACCTCCTTTTTTATTTATCCATATTTATATACATTATAATCCAAAAATTGGTATCAAATCCAATTCTATGTTATAATTATACTTACATTCAGGATTATAGAAGGTTTCCACATCTCCAATTCTTGATAAATTTTTTTTTATTATCTTTACTATTTAAAGGTTTATTTAATTTTCTTATAAAATTTTTGTTTATAAATACCTAATACACTAATGTGTATTGTGGAAGAGAATTTTTGTATTTGTTTTAAAGATGGCAGGACTCAATATTGATTCAATAGATAACCATAATCTAAATAGACCCTCTATTTTTTATGGATCCGATTATGAGTATTGCAGAGATTGAATGAATGAATTCCTTATAAATACTAGAGTTGAAAATTTCATCATGTTAATTTGAGATTAAGAGATCCCTAACAAGGAGGTGAAAGGTTTTACAAATCATGAAAATCAAATGTATCAATTGAATTATAGATTTAGAAGGAATTTATTATGTTCTATGACTAGAAGCATTTTCTGTCATATTTCTTCTCAAGAAGCTGCTAATAGTATATTAAAAAATTAGAGATTACTCATTTGGAAACCAAAAAGTTTGTTGAAAAAAGAAGATAAATACTTAGATCTTACTATTAAGCATTTGAATTCCCTTTCTATGAACCTATTAAAATGTACAACTAAGGGTTATGGCAATAGTGAATAGTCTACAATCTATGGTAGAGAAAGATTTAGAATATGAAATCCTCATTTAAAAGATAATTGATATTATGACAAATGAGTTGAAATATAAGAGAATATCTATTAATTACTCAAGGAAGATAAAAAATCTCTTATTTGATAATTTATTTGGAACCCTTCTACAATATGAGGGTAGACTGAAAAAATTTGATGAGAAAGAAAAAAAGGAAGAATATTGAAGTTTATTTTTCTTCTTCTTCAAAATCGATAAACTATCAATCTCTTAAAAACTTTGTTAAGTTGATAAAGAAAAAGAATGTTACTGTTCAATATGATTGTAGTGATTTTGAACATTCCAAGAATTAACATGAAAATTTTTCTTGAAGAATGAACAAGATTGTGGGTAAAAAGGATTTTTTGTATCATTATAATAAAATCTACATGGATAGGAATGAAAAAAATTATTTTAAAGTTACATGTTATCAATATAAAAGAGATAGACGTATTCGACCAGATTTTACAAAGTTGAAAAAGAAATAAAAAAAGGATAGACATTCTAATTCAATGTAGAATAAACTTCGTAAGTCAAAAAGTAAGAATGTTCTTAAAGTTACTGAAACTTGGAGTGAAAGTGGAGGTGATTCTTTAGATAGTTCCCAAGTTAATGAAATTATAGATCAGATGAATATTGGACTTCATGCTAGAGCACCTATTATGAATCAATGTTTTATGGAAAAGCTACACATAACTGATTAGTTAACTAATATGTATTTAAATGGAAATTATCTTGATGAGAATAATTATATATCTTTTGAGGAAAAATCCTCCTCATCTATTTATGATAATTCATTATCATATTATGAAGAAGTTTATTTCTTTGAAAAACATTTAGAAAATAAAAACTAAAATGTTTGTAAAAAAAACTTGATAAGGATAATGAAAAACATGAAAAATATTATTCAAGAATTGATATTTTAATATATGAAATATCTGATCTATCAAAGATGTTGATAAATCCATTTTTGAAAAAAATTAGTTATAATATTTTGAAAAATTAATTTCTAAAAAGAATAGTTTACAAACTAGTTTTGAAATACTCAATTCCAATACTATTGATTCTAAGGATAAGGAATTAGTTATAATAATAAATTTTGAAATTTATTCTAAAAGAAAACATTTTTCAAACATTACATATGGTAAGGAAGGTATTGATAAAATTTATATAAAACATCATCCTTATGGAACTAGTACCATAATGGGATATACTTAAAAAAATATATTCTTAGTAACAATTTATTTATTCCTAAAAAATGACCCATTTTTCCAAAAATATAAAAGTGGAGGTCATTGGGAAAATAATTATTTATTAAATAAAATTAAATCCTTAGGCTACCAAAAATACCATTTTTCAAAATAGATGTGGATTCCTAATTTGTTTTTTCTAATATTTCTGGACCAAAGAAGGTTTGTGTTTCGAAAGTCATATTGGTTTGTTTCTAGGAAAAAAAGGTAGTACCAAAAAAATTACTTGGTACATGGATAGTGCATGTTCTGAGAATGTTAATGGACACATATATTAATTTGAAAAGATTATCCAGACAAAATGTGGAAAAGTTACCTTTAGTGATAATTCTCATGGAGAGATTATCAGTATAAGTAATATTATTCTTCTTGGAAAAGAATTAATTTAAATATTTTATTTGTTAAATTACTTAAGCATAAACTTATAATAATAATTCTACTATGTGATGAATGTTAAACTATTAATTTTAGGGATGATAAATGTGTAATACACAATTCCAAGGATTAAATCTTTCTTTATTCCCATTAGTATGAGAATTTTTACACCATTAACATAGAAGAAGTTTAGAGTTAATACTTACCATACCTCAGTGCAATGTATGATTAATCTTTGTTATGTCAAAGAAGGTTAAGACACTATGACCTTAAAATCTAATGTCTGTTAACTAAGAAAATACTTTTTAAGGATTTACAAGAACTTATATTTGATTCTTCAAAAGTTTGAGACCCTTTTCAATATCGTAAGAAACAAAAGTCTAGTTTTAAATCTATTAGTGAAGTCTCAACTTTTTATGATTTACAGTTAGTGCACACCGATATTTTTGGTCCTACAAAAATTGGAATAATTGTTAAGAAGTACTAAGTATTTGATTTAGTTGATGATTACACTAGATTCACATGGGTTTATTTTCTAGAAAAGAAATATGAAGCCTTTTTTTATTATAAAATGTTTGTAGCCAATGTTAAAAATGTGTCCTTGATAACTATTACTAGTGATCATAGTGGAGAATATTTAAATTTAGATTTTGAAAATTTTATATAGTAAGAAATGAATTCTAGATAACTTTTTAGCTCATATAACTCCTTTGAAAAGTGGTGTTTTTGAAAGATTAAATCATATTTTTTAAGAAATAATAAGAACCATGTTGACTGAATACTTAATTGATAATTTTTTAGGATTGAGAAGTTATTGCTTCTTGTTATACTATAAATCGAGTTTTAATCCATCCTTTTATTAATATAACCCCTAATGAGTTGTGGACAGGCCAAAAACCAAAAGTTTCTTTCTTCAGAGTAATTGGATGCAAAGTATTCATATTGAACATGATAGATAATTTACACAAATTAACACCAAAATCTGATTAAGGTATATTATTAGGTTATTCCACCACTTATAAGGCATATAGAGTTTTTAATAAAAATTCTTGTATTATTGAGGAAATAATACATGATAAATTTAATGAAACTGATCCTTTGGTTTTTAAATAAACCTGACCAAAATACTCTGATGTTTTTTACAAAATTGATTTTCAACCATTATTGGATGATTATTTTAATAATAAAATTACTCAAGAAATTGTTATGGAAGTATTTACTCAATAATATTTACTACCATATTTTGATGAACATGTTTTACAAAATCCAAGTCAGTTATTTCCTAGGAATCATCCTAGTGTTAGTATCATTGTTGATGTGAATAAACCGAATAGGACAAGAATTTCCTTATAAAATGAAGTATAACACCTTATTTTTATTATCAAATTTGAACCAAAAAATCCTGATAAGGCTTTAGGCGATCAGGATTGGATAAAATCAATGTATGATAAACTAAATTAATTTTAAAGGAACAAAATTTGGACATTAGTAGAAATACCTAAAGAAACTTTAGTAATTAGAGTAAAATGGGTTTCATAGACAAGTGTGATTAAAATGGAATGATCCTTAAAAATAAGTAAATAATTGTTGATAATTTTTACAATCAAAGAGAGGGAATAGATTATGAATAAACATGTACATTAGTATCTATACTTGAATCTATTCATTTTATATTAGCCTTTGTAGCATTATTTAATTTCAAACTTTTTTAAATGGATTTGAAGTGTTCTTTTGTTAATGGATATGTATAAGAGATTTTTTTTTTTAAAAACCCTAGTTTTAAAGATAAAAAACATATTGACTTGGTTTTTAAACTTACAAAAGCATTACATGGACTTAAACAATTCCCTAGAGCATGATAAGACAAATTAACATGATTTTTGTTACAAAAAAATTATGTTAAGGGAAACTTGAATCCAACCATTTTTATAATTAAATTAAAAAACATTATGAATTTTCAAATTAATTTTATGAAATTATATTCATATTAACTCAAAAAGTAATAGATTTCTTTGTGGATCTTATGAAATCTGAGTCTGAGATGAGTATGATGGGCGAGTTAACAATTTTACTTAGTTTTCAAATTTATCAAAATATTGAAGGTAATTATATATCTCAACATAAGTATATAAAATTTATTCTTAAAAATTTATGATATGAAAATAATAAAGTATAAATACTCTAATAGATACATCAAATACAATTGATCTTGATGAAGCTGGGAAACGAGTCGATCAAAAAAAAATTAGAGGTGTAATAGGAAGCCTACTATACTTAAAAGAAAGTCTTACAAAATTAATGTTTTCGATATTGTTATGTGTAAGGTATTAGTATAATCTAAACTAATCCCATTTAAGATTAGTTAAATTAATTTTTCATTACATAAATGGAACTATGGATTTAGGACTTTCGTTATTCTTCTAGAAATGATTTTGAATTATTATTTTTTCTGATGCTGAAGTTGGTGGTCATAGAATGGATGGGAAAAGTACTTCTGAAACCTGTCATTTCTTACAATATTAAATAGTTTGTTTTTCTTGTAAGTAACAAAACTTGGAAGCACTTTCACTACTGAAGCTGAATGTAAGATAGTTTCATGTTTTTATACTCAAGTGTGGTTAATGCAACACACACTAACTATTTATGGCATGAGTTTTACTAAAAATAAAATTCTACGTGATAAAACTATTTCCATTTCATTAATAAAGAACCCTTAAAATCACTATCATGAAAAAAAATTCGGCATTAATTTCTTCGAGATCAAACACTTAAAGAAGATATCATTTTACCATTCATCAGAATGGAAGATCAACTTGTTGACATTTTTATAAAAACATTACCTTATGATAGATTTGAATACATTAAACGTAATCTAGAAATGATTAATGTAAAGTAGTCATTCATATATACTTCTTATTTACCCATATTCTGACATTAAGTTAATCCTTTTCAAAGGTGGATTACATATGATTGTTATTATTTTTCAAATTTTAAAATCTAGTTTTCAAAAAATAATAAGTTTTCTAAAATTTTATATTTTTTAAAAACACCATAATAATAATTTTTATAGACTAAAGGAATTAATAAAATTTTCTTGACTCATATTTGTTTTAAATTGGATTTGTATGATATATCGTATTCGAGTTTGTTTTAAATTTAAATTGAAAATTTTATTTATTTGAGTTTTAATTCAATCATATTCAATTTTAATTTTCAATTATTTATGAACATATTTTTTATTAAAACATTTTTACAATTTTCCAACTATTGTAATCTATTTTTTTATAAAACAAATAAAAACAAACTATAATATTGATTATTCCACTATAAAAGGTATTATTTTTTTCTCTTGTATATTAACACTATTCCATTATGTTTCGTTTTATCCTTGTTTGTTGTTATTTTTATTTACATGTTTTATTTTCAATTTTTTTCATATTCAACCAATACAATAATAACATTTTATAAAACATAAATTGTTTAAATTATTTAAAAAAATAATTATTTTTATAATCTATCAACCTTCAGACCAGATGTGTCAAATCTCAGTTGTTAGATATTTTTTAAAGATCAACCATCACTTGAAATCCCCTATATAAACAGACTACCCACATGTCCCACATCAATTATCTCAAGACTTCTTTCTTAAATTGATTCCTTATTAAACACTCCCATCCTGATTTGTATTCTTCATGCATGAATATTCATTTTAAATCCCAAATTTGATGGAATATATGAAGGATTACATAAAATGGTTTGTTTTTTTGGAATGGTTAGTAGAAAGATATTTTTATAAAGTGTATGATTCTTATCTTAGAAGGTTTATAGATTTTTGATGTTGGAAATTATTATGTGTGGAACAATCAAATTCAGATTATAATTTATTTTACTTGTATTTGGTTATAGAATTTTATGATTATGTGAACTTCATTAAAGAAGAGGAAAAACAAAATTTTTAATTCCATATCTATGATAAAAGGTGCAAGATTACACCTTGGTGAACTTTAGGATTCCTTTAAATTTTAGACAAAGGTGGTTCCGTTTGTCCATCATAGAAACTACCAGATTCCAAGGGTAAATTTATCAATGAAATATCTGAAAAACCATTGTTTAATAATGTATCATATGATGAAGAAAGTAAGGTCACTCATCTCAATCAAGATCAGAGAGTAATAGATTTTTTGATGAAAGGGTTTCCAATCTCTAAAAAATGATATAGAGACACTTTGAAAGTATTTAATATATTTATTTTTGGATTACATGGCAAACATGAGAAAGGTAAATTTGGCATTTTTTATTCTATTTACAATTAAGAACATAAAATACATTTAAATCAAGTCTCAGATTACAACGTTTCTTACTTTTATTAGTAAGATGATTGAATCATGTATGAAACATTTCAACACTATGATCATGTATGAACCTATCAAAATAAATATTGTGTTTATATGTGATGAAACAATTAAAAGAATGAATTATGTCTTTTATTATGAATCAATGATTTTTTAAAGAATACACAGGTTTTTTCATGGGATTCAGAACTTTATTCTAAGACAATGAAATCAGATAAAGTTGTTTGAAATAGAAAGGATGACTCCCTTCCTCTAAAAAAATAAAAGAAACAAAATAAATAATTGAAATAATTAGTTGATAAATAGAGATGTATAAAGCCTAAAGAAAATAAGGATATCATCATATCATACTCAACCCTACTGAATCCTTAGATGTTAAATATACATGGTGCTGAAGTTTTAGTGGGACAAGAAAAGGAAAAGAAACAAAATAAGGAACATCAAGGTGAAACTTTAGTTGAATCTTTGATGAAAGGAGTATAAGTCACTTATGGAAATGTTGTTTTACCAAATCTAGATGGTAGTTTGTATTTTCATGAAACTGTTATTTTCCAGACTGATCTTCCCACTGATGTAGATAAGGAAAAGGCTGTTACAGTGGATAAAGAAAATGTTCCAGTTGGGAAAGGGGTCTTGAGATCAGAGTAAAAAATTCATTAATTGTTTCAAAAAGAAATGAAAGAAGGTTCTGCAGAATTAGATATTCTAGTAAAATATAGTAAATTTATTTAAGAATATAATTAATTAAGATAAATATTAGAATATGTTGATGATAAAGAAGAATAATAATAGAAAGAAGAAATTTTTTTAAATTAAATTAGTAATATTGAAACATACTAGGGAGAGGAAGAAAGTAAAATTGATAACAACGAATATCTTCCTTCTAATAAGATTTCCATGAGGACTTCACAAGATTTGGATAAGGAATTATCTTTCTTGGGAAATGAAAAGGAGAAATATATTACTCAAGAGAAACAAAAGTACCCATTTATTCAAGCAGTATAATCCTCATCCAAGAAGGACAATACAAATTAGAACTAAAAATAAGAATCTATTAAAATGATTGATGTTTATACTTTTGAGATTTATGATGGATAATAGGATGATTAAAAAATTGAGAAATCAGTTCCAAAGAAAGTAATAAGAAAATAGTTCAAGAAGAAATTCAAACTAGGCACTTCATTCATCCAAAGGATGAAGAAGAAAATAATTTGGGTTCAATAAGAAAAACTACATCATAAAGAGTATTTTTTATTATTCAGACATTATAAAGGATTGAATGAACAATTTAATATTTTTCAAAACTATAATCTTAGGGTAAGATGCATATTTATTTTTCAATCAACAATTATATTTGAAAAACATACTGATAGAGAAAGTAGTTAAACTACAAGATGAATTCAAATCCCATCTAGATTTTAATCAGATTCATAAAAAGTCATGTAGTAATTTGAATAAATGTGTGTGAGAATTCAATTCAAATATTAGGCTTCATGATTAGATTTTTTATGAGACAAAGATGGAATTCAAATCTTTGAAAAAAAATTCCATTTATTAACAAAGTATATGGAAGAAAGAGTAAACCTCATTAAAACTTTCACAAATTAAATTGACAATCATAAAAAGATAGTAAGTGATATGAGTGGAAAGATGAGGCATTTCAAGGATCAGATATGTAGACTCAAAAATCATTCTAAGGAAGTTATTACTCTGAATAATTATTTTTCTCAAAAACATTAAAAATAAGAAGAAAAATTTTAGATGCAAGTTGAAAAGCATTAAATTCAATCGAAAAGATGACAGGATCTTGAAAAGAGGAACCAATCTCAAGAATATTTAATTACAAAGAAGAAATAGGATAAATTGGAGCTTAAAAAGATAATGAAAATTGTGATATCTTTGATGCTAAAGAAAGATTGAATTTTTTCTCAGAACTCTTGTTTTATTTTAAAAAATCCTTTTCATCAATAAAGAACATTTTCATCTCATTATGAATTTTGTAAATAACTCTAAATTTCGATTGGATGGATGTTCTTTAATTATTTTGATGATAAATTACTTCATTATACTATTTTATATACTTATTTCTATAACCCATTTCAATTATTATAAGACTCTTCCCCATTCCCTTTTTAAAATCAAAAGGTGGAGAAAGTTATACAAAGGGGGAGAATTTTATAGAAAGGGGGAAATTTTTTATGTAAGGGGGATAAATTGTAGAGACCCATATCTTGACGTACATGGACATTACATTACATTTGCGGAATACTTAGTACATAACAAAAACACACACTAAAGGATCGTAATAGTTTAGTGTCTTTGGAAACTCGGAACGTAATCTTCTAATCGTGGTGAAAGTTCTTCAATATCTCCCATAAAGGTCATCCCTTTTTTCTACCTAAAACCTTTCTTTATATCCTGGGGAAAAGAAAACATAAAAGGGTGAGCTCAAATGCTCAGTAAGGGTAAACAAAGGAAATATCAATCACATAATTTTCATAAGAACATAACATTTTTGGAAATCTTAACCTGCAAAAGAGAGCATAATTTCATAACATGGGATAAATCATAGTAGTGAAATGAAATCATAACTTAAAACATTACTCATTGTGGCATACACACATAATCATAGAGAATCATTTCTTGTTAGTCAAGACTCATTGCCAAGACTATCTTAGTGGACAAAGTCCCTTTCTGAATCGAGTAATCCTCGTTTCAGTCCTGTTTCACTGAACCGGTATAACCTACCATTCCAGCCATGTCTATCTCATGAGATATAAAATCTTTACCCAATGCATTGGAGGGAGATATAGGTCCCACCCATCTCTTAATGAATCCTTTGTGTGCCACAAAATCATAAATCATACATCATTGCATAACCCTTGTAATAAAAATGGGATTCTTAAACAACATGACATCATAAAACCATTCATATAAGATAAAGGAATTCATAAACATAATTCCATCACAACATAGTCAAATCAATGTAAAAATATGGATAGAAACAGAACCCTTTATTATCTTAGATGGAAAATAATTTTGATAAAACACTTGAATTGAATTCTTGAGGAAAATATCCTTTCTTCTTCAAAATCAATTTCTTTTCACAAAACATCATGCAATTTTAAAAGAAAGATATTTTATTGAAAATAGTCATGAAATCTTTTAGAGGAAGCTTCATGAAAATAAGGCTTTATAAAACAGTAGAAATCCGTTCGTGCCGTATAAGTTAAAAAAAACATTCTTCGTACTTTTGTCGGAAAAGTCAAAAAAGTACCTCGTACGAAAAACGAAAAAAGATTCCTTTCATATCCTTTACTAAAAACTCATAGAAGGGAAAAAATTGAATTTAAACAATTGTAGGTGGATGGAAATAATATTACATATTGAGGGAACATGGATGTGGATGATAAAATACACCCCAGTAAATACTTACGAATAAACAATCTCGGATAAAAATGAGATTGTGATATTTCCCTTACCTTAGGTCCAATTTGCTTCGTATGTGTCCGAACCTCCTGTATAATGATTTAAATAATGTCATTGACTTATTACAGAATCATGATATCATATATGGTTCACTTATGACATTATATTACCCGTTCTTTTGTAAATTCCATGTTAAATAAGCGTTTTGGGTAAAATCGTTTCATTTATCGTAGGTGTTTTGACTTGTTGTTCTTGACATCATTATTACTTATATCATGATTTACTTACTTCCAGAATATAAAATATGATTTATATATCATATATATTCAGTATATATATATATATAATAGATAGATAAATAAAATGAAAAACACCGTTCATGGAGACGGTAGTCCGTACGTACGCATGAACGCTGTTTTTCTTTCCTTATTGTCTTGAAATGGAAGTAAGTAGATGACATACATATGTATATATATACATAAATCCAGTAGCTTTATAATGTCATATATTTCATTATTATTTCTTATATATACATTATAATCATTCTTAAATGGTTAACATAGAGAATGAATCTCATCGCGTCGTGGAGACGGTAGTCCGTACGTACGCACGAGCGATGATATCATTTCTATAAATATTGAATTGAATTGGAGTGAATTATACAATATATAAGAATCAATATGATGTTGTAATAACTATGTATAGTTATTCTTTACACCATTATACCCATCCATGTAAGGTGGTGGTGGAAAATAGATTACACCACGGCGTGGAGACGGTATTCCGTACGTACGCACGTGCGGTGATTTCTTTTTCCGTAGGATGGATAGATGGTGAAATAGGGTTGTTTCATACTTATAATAACATATCAGTATATGAGTGATACTGATGTTATTACTTCATAATGAAACAACCTAAGAAGAAGAAGTGGAAGAAGAAATAAAGATGAAAGAATTGGTAACGGTAATTACCTCTTCTTTGAAGTGCCTCTTTGAGACCTCCTCTTAGGGCACTAGAATTGGTCTTTGAGGAAGACCAGAACCTCTAGGATGTTGCTAGGGAAGTGGAGAAGGGATTTTGGCAGGGGTTGGCCGAGCTTGAGTGCTCAAATTGGTGTGAGGAGGAGGGGGAGGAGGTGTCCTTTTATAAGGGAGGAGAGGGGCACCTTAGGAATTCTTAAAAATATTAATTTATAATAAATATAACCCCACTTAAAAACCTCCAAAAATGACTCATATTCGAAGCTTAGATGAGATAGGGTTGTAATCTCATCAACCAATCAAATTTATACATGTTTGGATCTTATTTTAAACCTTATCAATTAGATTTAACTCTAAGTTAAATAATTTAACTTTTACCGTGTCTTTTTGTTTTCTTTCACTATATGGTTAATACACTTACTATAACATGCCAAACGAACCCCAAATTGTATATTATTAATACATATATCCTTATCTAAGTCATTTGGCCGAACCTTAGATTTTTAGGAATAAAATAACAATTAATAATATAATATTTGATTTAAAAACTATTTTGTGTCAATTTTGACACTATTTGATATATGATTTTTTTGAAAGTCATAAAAGAATTATATATTCGAACCAAGTTTATTAAATCAACACTAAGATATCAGAGTAACCTAGAAAATTAGTGGAATTCATAAAAAGTCTTAAATTACATTTATTTTGGTATTTATATTATCAATTATGTCAATATTTCATTAATAAGATAATTACTGCATCATCTTTGTGTCATAAATAAATTATATTATATGCTGTCTAAAAATTACAAATAAAATACCATCATGTAGGAAATCTTTTTAGCTTTCTAATGAATATTTATAGTCGAATTTATCTTATGTATAACCCCATATTAAAAATTATTTACTTATTAAACTTTGATTTTAACTATTTTAACCCTTCTTTAAATAAATTAATAATAAATGTCTTAATCTAATCCAAGTCGGCCTAAATGGTCATATTTTATTCCTAAGTTTGTTTTTGGTCGAATTACACTTGTCCAATAGAATTAGGACATGTGTTAGGGTAATATTAATATCATATTTACCCTTAGTTACCCTATTTACTATTAACCGTGGTAAAAAAAGTAAAAAGTTACTATTCACCAAAAAATTATTTTCATCTCATTGAACCACATTTTAGTCCTTGATAATAACCGTGTCTCTCGGATTTTCGAAATTCCATTCACAGAAGCGGTAAAATTAAGTTTTATGCAAAATTCAGTTTTTAACCTACCACTTAGTAGTTTCACTATTCATCAAAAATTGAAGGTTTTCAGAAAAATGCCAAAATTTCATCCTAAGCTATATTTCATATTCCGAATTCAAAAATGAAGTCTATTTTACCAAATTCATAACATAGAAGTTGCATTAATTAATTTTATAATTAAATCCCGCTGTTAAAACAAATAGCGTGTTTTTAAGAAACAATATCTATCAAAAGATTGACACTTGTTTATGTCTGGTTTAAATGTGCAATTACATCCAATGACCAACATTGTATTAAATTGTAAAAATATATTCTAAATATACTTTAAAACCACTCAAATTAATGATTTATCACTATTAATTATTTCGATTAAAAAAGTTGTTTATAATTTAGTAATTTTCACTATTCATCGGAATATGAAAGTTATCCGAAAAGTACAAAAATTTCACCTTAGGCTAAATTCGATACTCCGAATCCATAAATGAAGTCCATTTTGAAAAATAAAATTTACAAAATTTCAAAAAGTGGTTATTACTATTCACAACAGCTAGTTTTAATAATATCTTAATAGCATATCGTTGTTTAGCGAAACTTGGTGTTGCGTACAACACACGCTATCGAGGAAGGTCGTGATTGCGTGTAATGCAAGGTAAGTCAAGGATGTGTATTGTGAAAGCTTCTTTTGTTGTAGCGTACAACACAAGACATTAATGAAATTAAAAAGAATATTTTTCATAAAATCTTGGGGCGTTACATTCTACCCCCCTTAAAATGAATTTCGCCCTCGAAATTCGTCGGGGTTATAAATGGTTTACTATTCAAAATTTTCTTTGATAGAAACCCACATCGTAAAAAGGAATACCAAAACATGGCTTTAAAAACTAAAGTATGAAATGTAACGATTACCCAAATATACTAATCACTGGGTTTCCACATAGGTGAAAATATGGATATGGAAGAAAAATATAACCATCATGTTCTGATGGAGAGTGGTAGAGAACATGGCTATGGAAAAGCCAGTAATCACAAATCCATAGATTTGTGATGATATAAGGTACCATCTGATTCATCAGGTATAAGATCACTAGGACAACATTTTTGGTTTTCAAGATCATTTCCCTAAAGTTGAAAATTTGCTTAGAATAAATACTTACTTTATTTTGGTAAAATATCACTTTTGTTCGTGCCTTGAACAATTTCTACTTCATCTCTTAAATAAATGAAGTTGAATTTGTTATTCGTGATGTGTTAGCAGATCATGTGATAGAATGACAGGTCATTCCATCTGTCTCAAACAAAAGGTTAGCAAAACTTATATACATAAGTCGATCTATAGTGAGATTAATCATATATGGTTCCTAAAATGGACTTATACTTCATATATCATACTGCTTAATATAATAAAACTAGTTTCTACTAAACAGGGACTTCCTGTAGGTCAGTGGTAGGCGATAAAGGCCAGTCGCACTTCGGTTGTGGGTTCGATTCCCACAGCCTTGTCCGAAGCGATGGGCTGTCGCCCGTCCTGCAGGTTGTCCTTTTTATAAAACTATATTACTATAAAATCCCATCAATAATATCGAAAAAAACTTCTATCCTTAAACAATACTAACTTATGTCCAACATAATTCATTCCAATCATTAGGTTCATAGTACTGCAGTCCATTCTCATAACATAGTGAAAACGATTACCAGAGATTTAATACCATCGTTGATCCCCATATATCATAAGATATATCTTGTTGGTCACATTCCAAACATTCAAAGGCCTTAATCTTGTACTCTCTTGAATACCCATTGAACCTTAGTGAAAACTTGAATGCAGTTAAAAGTTAACACTTTTCACATACCGAAATCCTCAAAATTCTATATACTCAAACCATGATATCACTTAGTCCTTATATCAATCATGAGCTCATGAATACTGTCAAACATTTCATTTTCCCCTTATCCCTTCATTATGCGCATATCATCTTCATTCCAAAAATATCTGAATAACCTTTCATGGATACTGGTAACATTAATCAGACAACAATGTTACAATCCTTACATGTCTCTTTATTCCATAGTACCATGAGATTACTTATACAACATTACACATGATGAACATGTAATCATTCCACTACATTCTTAAACCATTGACCGAGCTTCAACAATTCTTTCATCTCACATACCATTGGTAGTCTCTTCATCATCATCCACATAAATACTTCCCATATGACCATACTGATTCTCTTCATGAGTCTTTCCCTTAGGGAATTTGTTTGCATAATGCCCATACATTCCACATTTAAAACACTTAACCATTTTTGATGTCGTAGCAATACCATTATCCTCATCCCTGGTATTAACTGAACCTTTTCCTTTGCACTTACTGGCTTTGTGTCCTTCTTTTCCACACCCAAAGCATCTTCCAGTTCCATTGAAACATTCTCCTTGATGCCTCTTCCCACATGATTTACATAGGGGAAATTGAACTTTCTTTCCTCTATGATCATCATGAAACTCCATCTTTCTCTTATTAGCCGAGTCAGGAAACTTACCAAATTTTACTTTATTGATCATATTATGAGATTGCTGATTCAGCATAATAATGATGTTTGGACTTCCAAATCCCTTTTCATTTGGTTGCTCATAAAGAATATCATTCCATTGTCCATCATTTCCTCCATTATCGTGAATCACCTTGTTTCCAGCCATTTTCTAAAACCCAAAAAGAATAGCGTGAGAGGCAAAAATCATGCTAGGGAAAACAACATAATAAAGGGTTAGTACCCTCAATATCTAACATCTTAGGTTAAATTCGAAGATCGTTAGCGTAATTCTAGGACTATAACCTATACGTATACTTAACCTTAGAGACATCCCTAGACATACCTTAGAAATATCTCTAGGGATCTCACTAAAGTTCTCGCATCCTAGTTTCCAAAGGTTGACTAAACCTTTCCTCTGATACCAACTGTAGCGGTCTGGAATTACTTCCAGTGGACTACAATTGATACCTATCAGGGCACTCCATGGGCGGCTACACCCCCTGGGCGGGACACACCACCATCCCCAGTGGCAGCCATTTCCTCATGAAGCCCTTGGGCGGAGAGCCATGCTTCGTCCAACGCTCACATGTGAGAGTTCCCAAGGATCGGATACATTCCTACCTCCTTTGCCTCTGATACCAACTGTAGAGACCCATATCTTGACGTACATGGACATTACATTACATTTGCGGAATACTTAGTACATAACAAAAACACACAGTAAAGGATCGTAATAGTTTAGTGTCTTTGGAAACTCGGAACGTAATCTTCTAATCGTGGTGAAAGTTCTTCAATATCTCCCATAAAGGTCATCCCTTTTTTCTACCTAAAACCTTTATTTATATCCTGGGGAAAAGAAAACATAAAAGGGTGAGCTCAAATGCTCAGTAAGGGTAAACAAAGGAAATATCAATCACATAATTTTCATAAGAACATAACATTTTTGGAAATCTTAACCTGCAAAAGAGAGCATAATTTTATAACATGGGATAAATCATAGTAGTGAAATGAAATCATAACTTAAAACATTACTCATTGTGGCATACACACATAATCATAGAGAATCATTTTTTGTTAGTCAAGACTCATTGCCAAGACTATCTTAGTGGACAAAGTCCCTTTCTGAATCGAGTAATCCTCGTTTCAGTCCTGTTTCACTGAACCGGTATAACCTACCATTCCAGCCATGTCTATCTCATGAGATATAAAATCTTTACCCAATGCATTGGAGGGAGATATAGGTCCCACCCATCTCTTAATGAATCTTTTGTGTGCCACAAAATCATAAATCATACATCATTGCATAACCCTTGTAATAAAAATGGGATTCTTAAACAACATGACATCATAAAACCATTCATATAAGATAAAGAAATTCATAAACATAATTCCATCACAACATAGTCAAATCAATGTAAAAATATGGATAGAAACAGAACCCTTTATTATCTTAGATGGAAAATAATTTTGATAAAACACTTGAATTGAATTCTTGAGGAAAATATCCTTTCTTCTTCAAAATCAATTTCTTTTCACAAAACATCATGCAATTTTAAAAGAAAGAGATTTTATTGAAAATAGTCATGAAATCTTTTAGAGGAAGCTTCATGAAAATAAGGCTTTATAAAACAGTAGAAATCCGTTCGTGCCGTATAAGTTAAAAAAAACATTCTTCGTACTTTTGTCGGAAAAGTCAAAAAAGTACCTCGTACGAAAAACGAAAAAAGATTCCTTTCATATCCTTTACTAAAAACTCATAGAAGGGAAAAAATTGAATTTAAACAATTGTAGGTGGATGGAAATAATATTACATATTGAGGGAACATGGATGTGGATGATAAAATACACCCCAGTAAATACTTACGAATAAACAATCTCGGATAAAAATGAGATTGTGATATTTCCCTTACCTTAGGTCCAATTTGCTTCGTATGTGTCCGAACCTCCTGTATAATGATTTAAATAATGTCATTGACTTATTACAGAATCATGATGTCATATATGGTTCACTTATGACATTATATTACCCGTTCTTTTGTAAATTCCATGTTAAAGAAGCGTTTTGGGTAAAATCGTTTCATTTATCGTATGTGTTTTGACTTGTTGTTCTTGACATCATTATTACTTATATCATGATTTACTTACTTCCAGAATATAAAATATGATTTATATATCATATATATTCAGTATATATATATATATATAATAGATAGATAAATAAAATGAAAAACACCGTTCATGGAGACGGTAGTCCGTACGTACGCATGAACGCTGTTTTTCTTTCCTTATTGTCTTGAAATGGAAGTAAGTAGATGACATACATATGTATATATATACATAAATCCAGTAGCTTTATAATGTCATATATTTCATTATTATTTCTTATATATACATTATAATCATTCTTAAATGGTTAACATAGAGAATGAATCTCATCGCGTCGTGGAGACGGTAGTCCGTACGTACGCACGAGCGATGATATCATTTCTATAAATATTGAATTGAATTGGAGTGAATTATACAATATATAAGAATCAATATGATGTTGTAATAACTATGTATAGTTATTCTTTACACCATTATACCCATCCATGTAAGGTGGTGGTGGAAAATAGATTACACCACGGCGTGGAGACGGTATTCCGTACGTACGCACGTGCGGTGATTTCTTTTTCCGTAGGATGGATAGATGGTGAAATAGGGTTGTTTCATACTTATAATAACATATCAGTATATGAGTGATACTGATGTTATTACTTCATAATGAAACAACCTAAGAAGAAGAAGTGGAAGAAGAAATAAAGATGAAAGAATTGGTAACGGTAATTACCTCTTCTTTGAAGTGCCTCTTTGAGACCTCCTCTTAGGGCACTAGAATTGGTCTTTGAGGAAGACCAGAACCTCTAGGATGTTGCTAGGGAAGTGGAGAAGGGATTTTGGCAGGGGTTGGCCGAGCTTGAGTGCTCAAATTGGTGTGAGGAGGAGGGGGAGGAGGTGTCCTTTTATAAGGGAGGAGAGGGGCACCTTAGGAATTCTTAAAAATATTAATTTATAATAAATATAACCCCACTTAAAAACCTCCAAAAATGACTCATATTCGAAGCTTAGATGAGATAGGGTTTTAATCTCATCAACCAATCAAATTTATACATGTTTGGATCTTATTTTAAACCTTATCAATTAGATTTAACTCTAAGTTAAATAATTTAACTTTTACCGTGTCTTTTTGTTTTCTTTCACTATATGGTTAATACACTTACTATAACATGTCAAACGAACCCCAAATTGTATATTATTAATACATATATCCTTATCTAAGTCATTTGGCCGAACCTTAGATTTTTAGGAATAAAATAACAATTAATAATATAATATTTGATTTAAAAACTATTTTGTGTCAATTTTGACACTATTTGATATATGATTTTTTTGAAAGTCATAAAAGAATTATATATTCGAACCAAGTTGATTAAATCAACACTAATATATCAGAGTAACCTAGAAAATTAGTGGAATTCATAAAAAGTCTTAAATTACATTTATTTTGGTATTTATATTATCAATTATGTCAATATTTCATTAATAAGATAATTACTGCATCATCTTTGTGTCATAAATAAATTATATTATATGCTGTCTAAAAATTACAAATAAAATACCATCATGTAGGAAATCTTTTTAGCTTTCTAATGAATATTTATAGTCGAATTTATCTTATGTATAACCCCATATTAAAAATGATTTACTTATTAAACTTTGATTTTAACTATTTTAACCCTTCTTTAAATAAATTAATAATAAATGTCTTAATCTAATCCAAGTGGGCCTAAATGGTCATATTTTATTCCTAAGTTTGTTTTTGGTCGAATTAAATTTGTCCAATAGAATTAGGACATGTGTTAGGGTAATATTAATATCATATTTACCCTTAGTTACCCTATTTACTATTAACCGTGGTAAAAAAAGTAAAAAGTTACTATTCACCAAAAAATTATTTTCATCTCATTGAACCACATTTTAGTCCTTGATAATAACCGTGTCTCTCGGATTTTCGAAATTCCATTCACAGAAGCGGTAAAATTAAGTTTTATGCAAAATTCAGTTTTTAACCTACCACTTAGTAGTTTCACTATTCATCAAAAATTGAAGGTTTTCAGAAAAATGCCAAAATTTCATCCTAAGCTATATTTCATATTCCGAATTCAAAAATGAAGTCTATTTTACCAAATTCATAACATAGAAGTTGCATTAATTAATTTTATAATTAAATCCCGCTGTTAAAACAAATAGCGTGTTTTTAAGAAACAATATCTATCAAAAGATTGACACTTGTTTATGTCTGGTTTAAATGTGCAATTACATCCAATGACCAACATTGTATTAAATTGTAAAAATATATTCTAAATATACTTTAAAACCACTCAAATTAATGATTTATCACTATTAATTATTTCGATTAAAAAAGTTGTTTATAATTTAGTAATTTTCACTATTCATCGGAATATGAAAGTTATCCGAAAAGTACAAAAATTTCACCTTAGGCTAAATTCGATACTCCGAATCCATAAATGAAGTCCATTTTGAAAAATAAAATTTACAAAATTTCAAAAAGTGGTTATTACTATTCACAACAGCTAGTTTTAATAATATCTTAATAGCATATCGTTGTTTAGCGAAACTTGGTGTTGCGTACAACACACGCTATCGAGGAAGGTCGCGATTGCGTGTAATGCAAGGCAAGTCAAGGATGTGTATTGTGAAATCTTCTTTTGTTGTAGCGTACAACACAAGACATTAATGAAATTAAAAAGAATATTTTTCATAAAATCTTGGGGCGTTACATAAATACTTCTAAATAAGAGAATATGATCCTTACAGAAAGATCCCATCCTAAGGGGTAGTTATTTATATTCATCATCATATTCAGATGAGTTATGAACTTATGGGAGATAAGTATTAATGTTTAATTCTAAATACAATGTTCTTAAAAATAATAACAGACATCTGTTTTTTTAAAGTTATGTTTTTAAGTCTTATGTTACGTTCTTTCCAAAAAGGGGGATATTATAAATTAAAAAGTTTCTTTTTGACTTTTCTATTCCTTTTTTTGTAAATCACAAACTCTTTCTTAAATACTTAATTACTAACTCTCTCTTTTCCAAAGTATTTCAAGATTTTTTTATTGAAAACATAATCTTTCTATCTTAATTAGAATAATTTTTAATGAGTTACAAAAATATTCCTTTTCATTATGTTTTTTAATGATACAGGATGTGATATATTTATATTAATGTTTTTGGATATGATATGTTTATCGTAATGAGGCTAGATATGATAGTAATCATTCTTAGATTTATCTGATAAAATATTAGATGTCCTATTTTTTTAGTATTGAAACCATATTATTATTTATATTGATAAAGTTTTCAATTAAAATCATACTCAGACTCAAAGAATTTATCATAATAAATTTATCATACCTGAAAAATATTATCTCTAATATAATAAATATTTTTTACACTAAAAATGGTGTATATAAAAATGACATCAGAAATTCTATTGTAATTTGACCATTAAAGTTCTAGGTGTCAAATCACTTGTAAAAAACTCATAGTAAATATGACCATTGGATGATCAAGATGACCATTAAAAGATTTACTATAAATACTCGGTCATTAAAAGAGTTTGTAGTGAGGTGATGATCATTTTAATTTGCAAAAATTTCAGTGAGTGAGAGCTCTAAAAATTACAAGATTGAACCACTTTTTCCTCACAATTGTAATCATTTTGGGTTTGTAATTACAATGACTGATCAAATTAATATGATTGAGGGCTCATGGGTATAACGAGATAGAAAAGATGATTGTCGTATTAAGGGATTTTATGGATAGCTAGCTAGATAATGTGATCATCACATCGAGGGATTGTGGGTATAGTGAGACAAACTAATCATCGTATTGAGGGCTTTTCCTGGTAAGGAAAAGACAAACATTCTTATAAGTATAAAAAGTCACCTTTACCCTAAGTTATTGGATACCCTAATATTGATAAATGAACTATATTCATTTTTGATACTTGTTTTATTACAATCCTTTCATTTAAACTTTAATTTTAATAGAAAGTGAATCCTTTTATATCAATCTTTATATTTTATTTTGTTTATCATAATAGATTGGATCACGATTAAATTTTTGTACCCTATATTACTTTGTGAATACTATTTACTCTGATTAAGATTCTATACGCTTTAATATGGAATCAATAATTTTTTAATACTATAATTTATTGTAACTATTGTGATTATGATTCTTATTGTGTTTACTTTGATTAAATCATTTCTGTTATGAATACGATTAAACTCTGCATATGTTACCACTGCTTACTAAAAATGATTATATATATATATATATATATTGTTAAAGTAGAATGATTTTTTTATTATTACCTTTGGAATAAATATCAGAATCTACTTGAGTATGATAATTTTTTCATCAAACCCAAGGTCAAAGTCTGATTACTATTTGAACAGTTAACTAGTTTTGTGAATACGATTTGTTTAACCTTGTTTAAAAAAGTTTATTTTAAGATTAAAAAATGTTTTAAAACTTACAATTCACCCCTATTGTATTTTTTTCATATTCATACACATTATAATACAACAATTGGTATTAGAGACAAGTCTCTATAATACTGATACTTACAAGAAACAGCTCATTTCAATGCACGATGTGACCGATATTATTCAAATTGTGTGGTTTGAGATTAAAATTGACATTTTAGTAAAAAGGAAAAGTGGCATACTTAAAACAGATAAAATTAATTCATCTTATATTTATACTTTAAGAAAAATATCCATAAATCATTTATTATGTGTAGGAATCATCCAAACATAAATTTGATACACGATGTGCCTATTACAACTCAAATAATCCTTTATTAGCTAAAAAGTGAAATTTTTAATACAAAAAGTAAGTCACTCACTAAAAACTAATAAAAATCACTCATATTATCTTGATAATTTATAACAAAATTCATAACCCATTTTTGATGTGTAGGAATTAGCCTCACTTCAACCCGACATTTTATGTGATCGGTATGAATCCATGTGCATGTTTTGAATTTAAAATGATATTTTAGTAAAAAACTAATGACATTCTCAAAACCAAGAAAAAACATTCATTTAGTTTTTATTGATTAGTAAAATGATACATAATTCATTTGTGATATGATAGAATTAGTTGCATATCAATCTAATGCATTGTGTTACTCGTATGACTCAAATTGCATATTTTCAGTTCAAAATGACAATTTAGTAAAAACCAAATGTGACATAATAAAAATGAGAAAACACATTTTTATTTTTTTGATACTTTATAAAAATGATCCATACAACATTTTTGGTGTATAAGGATCATCTAAACATCAATCTGACACATGGTGTGACTAGTATAACTCAAAGTGTGTCATTTTATTTAAAATTGACTTTTTTGTGAAAATAAAAGTGGCATACTCAAAATCAAGAAAAAAATTCTATTTTTTCATAGATTCAAAGCAATTTTTCACTCACTGAAAATTGATAAAAAATGATCAGATTGTCTTAATAACTTGGAAAAATGATTCACAAGTAATTTTTGATGTTTATGAATTTTTCTCACATAAAAACAACACACAATGTGACCTATATTAATCAAAGTGTGTGTTTTCATTTTAAAATGAAATTTTAGTTAAAATAAAGAGTGATGTACTCAAAACTAAGTTAAAAAAATCAAATTGTTTTGATAAAAAATGACCCATAAGTCACTTATGAACTATATGAATCATCAAAACCCCAATTTGATGCACGATGTGACCGATATTACTAAAATTATGTTGTTTTAGTTTAAAATTTTCATTTTAGCTGAAAATGCACATCACATACTCAAAACTGAGAAAATTCGTTCTTATTGTTTTGATACATCATGAAAACAATTAATAAGTCATCTTTGAAGTGTACGAATCATCTAAACCTCAATTTGATACACAGTGTGACCAGTATGGCTCAATGTGACTATTATTAGTTTAAAATTAACAATTTAGTAAAAAATGTGTGTCACTCACTAAAAACTATGAAAACATGAACATATTATCTTGATAATTTATAAAAACAATTTGTAAGTAATTTATGATATATAAAAATTGACCCCATGTTAATCTGACACATGATGTGGACGGTATGACTTGATGTATGTGTTTTGAATACATAAGTTCCATTTTAGTTTAAAACACATATCACATCACCAATACCGAGAAATCGAGATCATATTATTTTATCATCATTTTTATCTTCTAATACTTAAATAATTTTATTTACATTTTCAAATTTTAATTATTTAGTTAATTTTTATATGGATAATGATTGAAGATGAACAAGAAATGGTGTGACTATTGAGGGCTTGTTCTCAAAAAGTAAGTACTCTTGAATTTTCTCTCATTTGTACTGAGGTTTTCTTCAGCATAGACGAAAGCCAATTCTAGAGTACCTATTATTGAGAAGAAAAATAAATGGTGTGATTTGTAAGAATCAACCACAACTCAGTCTGATACATGATATTCATGGAATGACCTAAATTATATATTTGTAGGTTAAAATCTACACTGGTGATTGATTTATTTCTTTATAGTATTACTAACATAATAATTATTTTCCTAAAAAGGTGAATTGTTTTGATCTATATAGGGTGATTTTTTTGAAAAAAAAAAGAATGAATGGGAGTCATGGGTCGTGGGACAATGAAAAATGAACATTGATGGTTTTTAATGTATATAATAATTTCCACTTTCTCATGTAATTATGAAAACTAATGTTTAAACAGGACATTGCTGTAGTAATCCTCTTTATTAGTGGTAGAAAAAGAGATAATGAAGGGACCCTTTATCAGTTCTTTTAGTTGGGATGATAAATAATCCATTTATCAGTACTTAAAGAAGTGAAAATATAGGTCTCCATTATCATAATTTTTTTAGAATTGATAAATTGTTCATTTATCTTCATTTTTATAGCATTGATAAAAGCATAGGGCTTTTAGTGATGCACTAATTTTATGTATTTATTTACACTAAGAAAGGCCAAATTTAGTGCTTTAAAAGGCATTATTTTTTTAGTGATGTGAATCAACAATGATATATACACTAGAAGCGTGTAACCAATTATACCATTAATTATATTTTTCATGCACCGGATTAAGATCATGTTAATACCCAACCACCATATTTTGGATTTTTACCCCTAAGTGCATCTGTTCTAGTGCCAACATCCACTTGTTTGTATGCAGATAAGGATTCCATTTCTAGGAAACCACACAGTCTCTAATTTTCCAAAATATTATGTTGTTATCTTATACATAAAAATATATCTATGATTTTCTTAGGATTTATCTCACCTTATCCTCAAAATATGTAATCTAATAAAAAAAAAACAAAACACTGATTTGATACCAATTATGGAACCCTATACCTACACTCCATGTTTCTGTACTAAAAATAGATACTTTAAAAACTATATTCGATACAAAATGAGATATCACGAGATATACATTTATATATTTAACATTAATCTTACATATGCCAATAATTGCACAATATTTTTATAATCTTTAGTTTTATTTTATATGGATACTAGATATATAAAAAACTTATTTTAAAATAATTTTGATCATTTCTCTATGATCTAATCATTCTAGACTCTCTTATAGACATATACTAGGTTACACCCCTCTTCATAACCCAGGGAATTGAAAAAATAGGGAATGAGTGAGATAAAATGCTCAGTAAGGAAAAAACATATCAATATTTCAAGAAGGTTTAGATCATAATCATATAAGAACATATGATAATGAGAGGAAGATCTTATAAAAATTAATATGGAATAATAATAGTTGTCTATAAGGAATGATAAAAGGCCATATAAAATCAAATGATTAAACATATACCATGGAATAAGAATGAGGATTAAAGAGATAATAATCATGAGCCATAAAGTATAAAAAAGAAACATAACATATAAATGTGACATAATAAAAAGAAAAATAATTGGAAATACAAACATTATGAAAATAGATAGCCATAATGTTTCCATGGAAAATCCCATGATCTTAGTTAATTCACCTCATTCCCACACTCAATATCATGAACATAGATAATAGTCATCATGTCCACACTCAATATTGTAATAATAGACAATTAAAATCATTTTCATGGTCAATATTGTAAACTCAGCTTACCACATCGCGTCCACATTCAATATTGTGAACATAGCTGACCACATATTGTACATTCTCAATCTTGAGAACATAGAAAACAAAATCATGTCCTTGCTCAATCGTATGAACATATATAACAACATCATTTCCATGATCAATCATATAAAAGTATATTACCATAAATTTCCCACTCTCAATATTGCGAATGTAGCTAATCCACATATTGATCATTCTCAATCCTATGAACATAGCTAACTGTGTCTTGTTCACTATCAATTTTGTGAATGTAGTTAACAACATTGAGTTCATTATCAATCAATAATATATCATATGATGACGAATCCATGGAATTGTAATTAGTTTTTTAAAAGTTTGAAATTGTTATTTATTAAAAACAACAATCAAAGAGGAAGAAGATTTTTCTCAATAACTTATAATAATAAAATTCTAGAAGAATGATCAAAACTCAATGAATTGAAATTGAGTTAACATAAAACTTTATGACATGGGTAACCCTTAAAAAATACATAGAAATTAATAATTTGATATTGATCTTTAAATTCATTAAATTTTAGGAATGGTATGAAAAAAATCATCCATAGGATAGTATAAACACCACAAAAAATAAATAGAGTTATAAGTATGGTATCTGTGTAAAAGAAGAAACATTGAGATGAGAAAACCCTTATAACTATAACTTTTGAATAGAAAACTATTGAAAGAGATAACATGAAATAGAACAATAAATAAAAATAATTAAGGAGTGAATCATGATATAATATGTAAAATATGATTATACCGTCTATATGTAAGAAAAAGGATTATAATACAAAAATTTCTCAAGAAGGTAATTTGAGATGAGAAACCCTTACCATAGCTTTGGGATTCTATGATTATGATTTAACCTCATATATAATTAGAATAAATTTATTAAAAAATTACCTCATTACCTTATTCATATATATTAACCTATATAATCTTTAATTATAATCATTTATTAAATATTTTTTAGTTAGTTATATTTTATTTGCATCATTAGATGTTAGTGATTTTGGTTGTTTCATGCTTTCTTAAAAATTTTGGTGTTGATCACCGCTATTTAATACAAATTTAATAATTTATATATTATCCAAAATATAGTAATATATTATCTAATTTTTTTTATAAATATATAATCTCATTCTATGATAATTTTACTCATGATTTGTGAATATGGAATGAATGTCAATCTTGTTTGGACAATCTAATAATAATAAAATATTTCTCCATAAAGATCATAAAATTTTGTGTCATTAATTCATAATAATATTAATGATATATATGAATCATTGATATCATATATAATCCTAAAATATATTTTATAGAAAAATATATATGGTGGTGATGAAAAATGAAAGTATCATTATATGGAGGTTGTAGTCCGAACGTACACACATATGAATTTCCATTTTCAATAAAAAGGGATGATAGTATAAAACAATTTATCCTTTTATAAATTTAAACAAGTTATAAATATAAAATTTATTTTTAAAATATTCCCTTTAAAACAGTTATTTAATGTGGTTATGGATAATAGAACATGCCTCTCATGGAGTTGGTAGTCCGCACATACGAATGGATAACATTTTCATTTGCCTAATGGATGTGATAAGAATAGATAATGGTTGTAAAATTAATATAACAATGTATAATTATACTAATTATATCAATGTAATTATATTCATATTTATGGAATAATTTTGGATGTGGGTGGCCGATAAAGATAGAGAAAATAATGTTAGGGAGTGGACAATATTCACATTGAGAGTGATTGTTTTCTCTTGAAATATCCTTCATAAATAGAGGACTTTGAATCAATTCTTTTCACCAAAGGCTTATAAACGTGGAATAATAATATAGTATATGTAAAATGGGGCCATTTAAATAGTAATTAGATGGTATAAAGTGGGTTTTATGCGGTATAAGTGAGATCCTTTTATATGTTATGGGTGTGACATTTTCACAAATACCCATTACTTAATGTGTTAGGAATACTATTTTTTCATTGTAAGTGTATCCAAAAGTTGAAAACAATAGATATAGTAGTATATTTGGTCTAGAAAACTTCTAATCCAATCATTTTAAACAAGGATGATTAATTTTTGTCCTTTTCCCCTTAGAAATTTACTTTTAAAATGATAACTCTCTTTTTACCCTCTAAAAAATAATTTTGTAATTAAAAAAATAAAAATTAATCAATAATTTTTTTTATGATTATTAATATTAAAACAATTTCATTATATTAAAATTTTAAAATAGATAAAAATTATTTTTAAAATAATAAATATATAATGCTTGAAAATTTGTTTAAAAGAATATAAGTTAAGTTTTAAAAAGTAAAATGTATGTTTTTAAAATAATATTAACATTTAAAATTGTAAAATTTTGATTATAAAATATATATTTGGTAAATATTATTCTTTTATAAATTTTTATGTCATGTTTATATCCTAATGAAGTCATAAATGTCATGGTATTTGTAAAAACCATATTTTCTACTTTTCAACTAAAAATTAATATTTTTTAAAAAAATAAAAAATTAAACTTAATAAAATAGTAAGACACTGAATCCAAAAAATTAGTTCATTTGTTAATATTCAAATTTTAAAATTTTGGAATTATTTTTTAGAAATTAAAATACATAATATAATGAAAAACTGATTTTGTAGAAAAATAGTCATTTAAGAATTATCTGTTTTAAATCTTATGTCATATCAATTCAAAATAAATTTAATTATATTAATTAATAAATTTAAATATTAAAAAATTTATAATATTTTATTAAAAGTGATGAATTCAATTAATTATGATAAAAGAAACACTACCTAAAAAACTGTTCTCTGATAAAAAAATATTTTTAGCATTAAACTATATTAATTATTTATCCTCTAAATGTTATAAAATTTAGTTGATTAATATTTTTCTCTTAACTATATTTTATTTATCATTATAATTTTCCTAATAATGTTCAACTAGTATGTCATGAATTGTTTTAGTTCGGTGTGGCGTGAGGAACAAGATATTAAGAATTGTATTTAATTAAAGGAAAAAATATAATAAAATATCATGGGGTTACAACTTTAGAGAAATAATGTTTATTTAAAGCCTAATTTATTTCTAAAACTATATTAAATTATTTAAAAATAATATTCAATCAATTCAGTGTTTGGTTTCAGACCTAGTTTTTCACTTCACATTTTATTATGAAAATTTACAATTATTTTTAATCATATCCCAAAGGTGGATCTTGAACATGTTTCCCCACATTATAAACTTATTTAAAACATATGAAATTAACAATTTTAAACTATGTTTTAAATGCAAAATTATGTTTTAAGAAACATAATTGGACTAAAAAAATTAAGGATGATTGTATTAACCTAAAAATTTAATTTAAAAAGAGACACTTTCTATAACTAAAAGTATTTTATTAAGACAATTTTTTTCTAAATTATTAATAGAAATAAATTAAATTAATGATTATAAAACTTTTGGTTTATATTACAAATAAACCTGACATATGAATAAAAATAATTACTTCCCACATACTCAACCCAACCATCATCTCATTACCATTGAAATTATTAACCACAACTATGTACAATTAATTACTTTATTAATCATCCAGGTTATGGTGTAAATAAGTGAATTTACTTTGTGATATAAGACATGGTACTAAAAATCATGATGCACTGGGGTATATTCATATTAATCAAATTCGGTCATCAAAAAATAAATTCAGGTTTACTAAAAGGACACAATAGTGAACAACCAAATATGGATTGTGTCCTAATTTCTTTTCTTGATATAAACCCAAAAACATATGAACACATTAGTTACTTTATTTGGAGAAAGTTATGTAAAATGACCTAAAAATCTGAAAATGATAATTCCATCCCAAATATCTAAACATTTGAAGCTTTATAAAATTTATAAGCATTAAATTTTATAAATTTAGTAATTTAAACAACTAAAGAACACAAGACCATAATTTACATTCATGGAATAGAGAATTATAAAACAAGAAAACTTTCGTAATAGACTTTACATAAGAAATAAATAATAAACATATAATTTAAACAAGGTATTTTTGGAAAAGAGTACACCACCAAGAGTTATAAGCCATATGAGGATAAAAAAGGATATAAGTCAAAAATAATACAACAAAACCATCAAAATATGATGGGATTTATCCATTCAAATAAAATATTAATATAAATGACAAAGGATTTTCTAGAACCAAATTTTTATAAGTATTTAAATTAATGTTTTACGGGAAACAAGTATAAATCCACCCATTAAAATGGTTTATACGAATTACATTAAAAAACTATAACTATAAGGATCAAAATATCGTTGAAAAACCACCCATTTATAATTCCAAATATATTTTTTTAGCTATATTAAAAATTTGAAAAAATAGTGGCAGTTATATCCCTGGAATAACCATAAAATTACATATTGGGTTGGGACCACCTACCTTAATAAATTCTTAATTATATCAACATATTCCAAAAACTAGTAACGAATACCTAAAATTATTAATTCAATATACCATAATCAATTAAACCCAATTATATAATAACTAAAAATATTTAATTTCCAAAAAACTAATATAACCTATGAAAATTACTCCAAAAATCCATTCAATATTACTATAACCAAAATCCATAATAAATTATAAGTTACCATCCTTAATTTTTACCATAAAATTATAATATTACTAGAATAAATCATGTCCTCATCACCTTTTCTAATCCATGAGTTGATTTCAACATGACATGGTGAAATAAAAAACCAAAACTCAAATATCCCTTTCTAAAAATAAAATATGAAAAGGAAAACTAGAAGATAAGGATAATTGATGAGTTATACCTTATTTTCAAAAAGCCAAACCCCATAAAACCACATTCGATAAAAGGGTGAGAAGGTAGAGAATATGAGAGTCAAAGAGGGGCTCTCTTGATACCTTTTCAAGTTGGAGAGGGTGATAGTTTAGGGAGAGATAAAAAGGGTTTAAATAAAAGATAAAGAAAATACCAAAGTGCTCCTATCTTTCAAAAAATTTAACTAGATACTGGGTACCTGTAATGGGGCCACTAGGTTCCCCGTGACACCACTGAGACACATTCCTCACTACCTTTCTCATTGCGTACTTGGTATATCCCTTTGGAATACTGGTGTAATTTTTAGTTCTACACTACTAGTGAAACCAAATCCAAGACTTAACCAAACCATTTAAGCTCCAATAAAACCATAAACCACATGTTAAAGAACCAAAGTTTCCACCCCCCAGTTCTTGAATTCAGAACAAAATCCTCAATAAAAACCCAACCCTTATCCCGATCCTCTAAATTCAAATGATACCATGCGTTCTTAGTTCGAACCATGATTTAAAATATATGACAATACCTTAATCCATATAATTGGGACATGGGTCACTACATCTATCGAGTATAGAAATTATGAAATTAAATGAAAACATAAAATGAAGCATACCTCATTCTCTATCATAAATCCTTTAAAATAGTGAATTTGATTAATAACCCCAGTATAAATAAATGTGTTCCAACCCCAAAAGAATCCATAAACCAAAATAAAAACACCCAACATTTTAGTAGGACACTTTATCCCTTAAAAGTGTGAAAACACATATTACACAAAGAAAAAAATGGACAACTTCATGAGAGAGATTCAAGTTTGTTTAGTGATCTTAAATATACTAATAATTGCCTCCATAAAATAAAGTACATCTAAATAATTTATTGAATGAGTGAGACTATTGTAAAAGGCGTTTTTAAGGAAATAGAGGTTGTATTTAATGAATTTAAAGTTCACATTACATTTGTTTATCAATAAATTACTCACATCCATTAACATGTGGAAGAATATTTTTAATGATTGTTTGAAGTAATGATTAGAGTTAGAAGAACTGGAATAGAAGAGTAGGATGTTAAGTAATGTCCTTGATCATTTGAGTAACACTCCAACCTGAATGTTCAGGTTTGATCCAGAGAGCCACAATATCTTATGCATGGATCCCTGTATGCAAGAGGCTACCAACTAGAAATGAGGATTTGAAAACCATTAGTGGGGTGACTATACACTTAGTGTCATATCCACACACAAGTAACATAAATATAATAATCATAATAGCATACAGATGACAATATATAAAAATTTAATAATAAATAGTGCACAAGTCGTATAAATAAATAACCTGTCTCCCTATATGTCAAGATAAACTAGTGGATATAGATTGATAGTAAGTAAATAAGTAAAACTATGGAATTATCCAGAGTACATCCTAATACTCCTACCAGTTCTATTTTTCTATATTCAACCATCTGTTGTTGGCCCCTTTCCCTTCCCTAGATCCCTATACATGAATTTTGTACACATATTGAGATTATCATATAGAGAGTGAGTAATAAACTCTATAGGACACCACTAATGAATTATTAGAAAGTATTTATATGTATATCAGGTCTATTACAAGACAACAATAAATGATATAAGCTACTAATAAAATAATGTTTCGATCACCAGTGTGCTAACCAAGCCACTATGAGCCTCCTCTAAACTTACTTTTGCTCTATGCTAGAAGGATAATCACATAATTTCACAAGTGATCATGAAAATTCTACAAGGATAGTAATCACGACCCTTGAAAGTCTAAAGTTATCGATTCATATTATGCATGTAGGACATCATATACCAGCTCCATCATGGTCCATGCCTCTTGGCCTTCATACCCCATCAATGCCTCAAGTCTGACCTCAAGGTTGTCACGAACCTAATTCTATTTCCTAGGGTTATGCATATAGGCCATCATGCCCCTTCCCTATACCCAGGTCCTTCATCACCATTATCACAAGCTACGAACACTCCCCATATAAGGGATAATTATACCATGATGGTACAAATAATCCAAGTTTCAAGAACAAAAAATAAAAATGAATGGTGACATACATAAAATGGAAGAAAATATATGGAAAAAATATATCATATCATTATGAGAATATACTAGAAAAATTAAATACATGTGATCATCATTAAACATTTTCAAACAGTCTACCAGCTTATTCATCGAATCAAGCATCCTAAACAAGTCTCATAAGAAACACACACACCCACATGAAATCATTATCAAGTATTCTTAAAAAAACTATTCCAACATAAGAAAATAAAAAATAAATATCTGTATAAAAATCAAAAAATGGTAATGAACTTCCTACCTAAAGTTTTTCAATGTTAATGTCAAGGTGCATTAAGGGTTTCAACTCCCGAACAATGTTCTTACACCACCCAGATCATGATCAAGTACTAAAAACTCCCAATGAAAATAATCATTAATAATTGTATTTAATTCTGGTTTGAAGAAGTGGAAAACTTGATCTTGGGTAGCTAAAAGAGGAAAATACACTAAGTGAAACACCATCAAGGTATCTTAGAATGCCAACAATCCCTATGAATTTTGGTTTCTATACCAAAGTTAGAATCACATCTTTAGAGAAATGTCTTCACTAAATAATCGAAATCTAGTAGCACCTATAAAGGAGAATGCACTGAGGCCTTTGAACCATCAACGAAAAACCAATATTGATCTAAAAAAGGAAGATAATAAGGAATTTATGAAGATCAATGCACTAAATGGACCATTTGATAAAAAATGATCCAAAACTTCCAATCTCTAAAAGAGTAGAAAAATATGACGATTTAATTAAGGGAAATGAGTAAAAAAGGTACTAATCAACCCCTCATTATGTTATAATGGCGTTTGAAGAACACAAATTTCTAATTGATGAAGATACAAAAAAGAAGTATGTGTTTTTATCCATTTAAAAGAAGTTATGATGAAAAAACATTCACTAGGGCATGGTGCCCATGTCCAAGGCATTTCCCCTCACCATGACCTCTGAAATGGTTGAAAAGCTATTTTCCCTTGACATTTTTACATAGTAGAAAACTAGGGCACAATGTTGGCCATTTTGGACCCAAATTGAAGCTACCTAAAGATACTAAAATCCCATCATGATTTCTACAAACATGGATCCACCTAAAACTCATAGTGAAAAATGAAAATAATGCCTTTACATAAATGAAATAAAAAATTAAAGGCCATTACAATTGGAGTTCATGTGGTCTGAAACTGGAGTTTTAGAGGCCAAACAAAGGAGATAATAGTAACATGACTTCAACTGTATTTATGAGGGCACTAAACAAGAGTTTTAATGATAGAAAAAGTGGTACTTTCTAGATTAATTTTTCTCCAATGGGATTCATGCTTAATAAATTGGCCATATATTGGTTCTCAATAGAAAAAACTATTTTAAGTGTATTTGATTTTGTGGCTTCATGGGTTCCAAATGGGACACTCAAATTCACCCCCAAAGTCTATATACAATGTATAAGGTAATTTTATGGTTTTAGGTGACCAAAAGATCAAATTAAAGTTTTTAAATTCGTGTTTTAAAGTTGGTAAGGTTTTTAAAATTCATAATTCAAAATAGAGGAAATTATGATGTGTTAAAAGTGAATTTAAGGAATGGAGAAATTTATAGTGTGAATAATAAGGAAAAAGAATGTATAAGACACCCAAGTCATAGAATTTTGATATTTTATCATAAAAATTTAATTTCATGAAGTTGAAACACTTATATTTGAATATTGAAGATTATTTTTGAAGAATATGGGACTTTCCTGTTCTCTTCTGCATTGATATAAGATTCAGGTTATTGTTTAGTAAAATGATGAATATTTTAGAATTAAAAAATCTTATAGGAATATTAAAATGGAAGTAGGGTTATCATTGTTATATTTAATTTGTTATTTTTAAGATTTCAGTATGTGAAGAAGAGAAGTGCATTTGGTACACGTTAATAGAAATTTTATGATTCTAATTAAAATTTAAAGATTATTATTATTATTATATATACCAAATAATTTCATTTTTTTTGTTGAATCAAATTAAATATATTTAGAATCATTTGACTATATCATGAGTTCTAGGATAAACCTAGATTCTTATATCCAGTATGAAAAATCTAGTGGATTGGGTGACCCCATGTTTTCTGAATCAAGTCAAGGACGCAACCGTTCATTTGGAATGGAAAATGTGGTAACCTTGAAATTATAATAATAAATCATATTTATATTTTATTAATATACATGTTATGAATTTATATTTATTTAGTAAATGTTTATTTAATAAATATTTTTTAATAAATATTTATTTTATTATGTACACTTGATTATTTTAGGTCTCAAGATATATTATATGATCAATTTTATTCTCATTATACATGTAAAATTACTATATTTACTTAATGTTGTAGAAAATGTTTTATTTAAAGGTTAAATAAAATTTCTTAACATAATTTCTTAATTTGATCAAATTAACAAATTATTTAACTATTAGATATTTTATAAATAATTATTTTTATTTGTCCAATTATATTAGATTTATATTTTATTTTTATTTTTATAATATTATAAATAATTTTATCTGTGTATCAAATAAGAATATGGGTTTTAATTAAAAAAATAAATATCTTGTGTTATGAAAATGTATTATTTTAATATATAATGAGCTTTTATTTTAAATTTTTTTCTTTAATAACTGTATTTTGATTTTAATAAAATGAATAAAATATCATAAATTTTCATGTCAAAATTTAGTGGGAGGTGTTTTGTTAAAAATGTTATAAATAATTACATATGTAGTTAAATTGTAAAATTAATGTATATTCACTATTTTTTTATAAATATTATGGTATAATATTATGAATTGCTTTTAATTTTTTTTTAAATTTTTGATGTATTTATTTTTAATGTAAATATTTTAATTCAATGTGGTTATAGGTAAAGGAAAGCATTTGAATTTAGATTAAATTTAAAATTATGATTCAACTACACGTATAATTTTACTTCAACTTATTACATTTTTAAATGAAAATGATATAGAAAAATATATAAATCTCTATAATGTGTCATAGATGATAATAAAATCAAAATATCATATGAATATTATAATACTCAGACCTAAATCATAGGGATTGAGCCGAAGTACCATGTAACTTCTTGTGCACCCCCTTGTACACAAGAGGTGGTTAACATGCAGTTGGGTTATGTTAGGTCCACTAGATTAGATACCCTGAGTGGGGGGCGGGGGTGAATCTGGGTGTGATAAATTAAAAAAACTTCCTCTATTGATCTTGTTTCGTTGTTAGAAAAAACTCTCTTCTCTCTCCTTCCCGTTGTACAGTATGAACATGTCTTAAAGCAAGCATAAGACACATCAAATTTACTTGGGTCACCCACACTCTGCTATATCCAAGGATCTTGCAAGGACGTTGTTCTGATGTAACAAATCCACTAAAAGTGCACTACTATTAAAAAATTTCGGAGCAAACTCACTGTCCTTCCTGGTTTACAACCACTCATAGTATGAAAGCTCACTGCTCTCTCAAATGAAGTGTGCTCACTACTTCAGAAGATCCAATCACAGTTTAAAGACATATAGGTCCCTTCGATATCGCAAATGAAAACATATTAATCTGTATGTAGATGCTCTGTTGAAGTTCCACTTTAATTCACTAATGAATAAAACTTTACTGCAAGGGTACTAGGAAAACTTCCAAAATTCACGTAGTCTTTTTATGATTGGCGTGCTCCTCGGTGCCTGACATGCTTCACTATGCCTAGAGTGTAAGTGTCACATAAATAATCACACAAAACTCCCTCTAAAAACTCATAACATGGACGAATCACAACCTTTTACACCCAAACCAACATTGTTACGCAACTATCAACTGTCGCATAAATTCTAAATATCATTATACTTGCACAACCAAACCACCACTTGTGTGCCCAAACCTAATGGCATGACTGGAGATCGAAATTCTATAACTGTTGAGATTTCTACGAAATGAGGAGGGGTAGACCTCTATTTATAGGCATTTGAGGCACCTTGAGAACCACACACAAATTTCCTCTCGACACGCAAGTCCAGCCGCTGTAGCCTCTGTCTCCCTAGTCAACTTGCACTCCCAAACCAAAACATGGGAAACCCTATTCTATTTGACATATTTTTATGTTCTAATCTTGAAAAAAATATGGTGCACAACTTTATATGCCTCCAAGAACCTGGCATGTAAGTCCCTTTTCCAAACACTCTTTTCTCCATTGGTCGATTTTGAGGCCCAAAAATTTGGAAAACTATGGAAAACAACACCACCTTGTATCTACTTTTTTTGTACCACCTCCAGATCTACCATTAATTTTCAAGGTTATTATATAAATAATGGATTTTCAACGATATCTCATGAACTCGAAAACTCACCAGGTAAACCCCACTTTGTCAACAAATTGAATCAAGTGGTCTTCTTTGTCAACAAACACAACATGGATGCACACTTTGTCCACAAACACAATCACATAAAAAATCCTTCAATGATACCTTGAGGAATTTTTCCCAAAAATATCCCCCTTTGGGTTTTTTGAAAAATCTTATCATAATGATTTTTTTCACTTTAATTTCTCAATGAAGATCCTTCCATCATCCACCATCATTTGCCTCTTGCGATTCTGATAATGACCAAAGATTCACTCACCACATACTCTAATCCCACATGAGTAATGCTCAGCTTGAGAAATAATAGTACTATGATAATTTTGTCAATGAATCACTTCATTTTTTGAAAACAATCGTTGATACCATGCTAATATCAACAAACTGATTTTATCATGAACCTAAAATTTCATGATATCTAATCTTTGATCAATCACTTCAAGTATTATCAGATTTAAAACTCCTCCTTCTACATGTCTTGGGTTCTTGTGTTGTCCATGCTAAGCTCTAACTGATCACTTGGAACACCACATACTCTCATCTTGGTGCCCCCCCTATCAGCTTCTTAACCTGTATTGATAAACTCTTACTATCTTGTTGCTCCACCTGCCAGCTTCTCCCTATATCTTTGAAAAAGACATTGTCTCCCTTATTTAGCCATAATTTCTCCCCTTTAAGTGTCAGTCTTTATCTCCCACTGTAAATGAAACCAAAGTCACTCCTTTGTGTTCTACAATAGAGTAGAGAGAATATATTAGCACATTCAGGAAAACACACCATACCTTAGGGAGGGGGGGGGGGTGTTCTACATCCACACTCTTTCAAGTGCAGGGAGTCGACTGAACTCCCAAATCCAGTTGGTGCCACTTGAATGCTTCCTTGGGTATGGCCTTCATCCGAATATCTGCAACTTATAGCTCTATAGGCACATACTCTAACTTCACTAGTCCTTACTCCACATTCCCCTTGATAAAATGACCTTTGATCTCAATGTTCTTTGTCTTTGAGTGATGGACTGGATTTTTTCTAATATTGATAGCACTTGAGTTATCCCAAAGAATTCCGATCAGAGACTGCATGGCCACTTCAATGTCATCAAGCTACTACTTCATACATAATATCTTTGTGCATACTTTTGTTGCTGCAATATACTCAGCTTCTGTGGTGATCAAAGAAATGAAATCTAGTTTTTTTGCTCAACCAAGAAATATAGAATCCACCAAGATGAAAATCACCTCCCGACATTAATTTCCAATCATCTTCTAAACCAGACCAATCTGCATCTGTATTTCCCAAATATCTAGAAGATATATGTCATTATACATTATGCTGAAATCAACTATTCCCTTGATATACCAAAGTATTAATTTCACTACAATCATGTGTATTTCCTTGGGATTTCTTTGACATCTCACTTCTTGGCATGTACCAAAAAAATTTCAGGCCTTGTCGTGGTTAAGTACAATAAACATCCAATAATTTTCCTGTGTTTAGTGATATTAACAATCTTTACTTCATCATATTTTTATAGTTTCATCCAAGTAGGAACCATAGTCATAATTTTCTTGGAATTTTCCATTCCAAATCTTCTCAGAACCTCCTTGGCATATTTGGATTGAGAAATGAATGTTCCATTCCTTCCTTATTTTACTGGTAATTCAATAAAAAACATCAACTCTCCAATCCTTGAAAATTAAAACTCACTTTTCATGAATTTGAAAAATTGTCTACACTAAGATTTATCTAATCCACCAAATATTATTTCATCGACAGAAATCAGCACCATCATCCTTTGATTATTTTAATTATTGAAATAGATATTATAATCAACTCCACCATGCTGAAATCAAGGATTATTTAAATACTAATCAAGCCTTGAGTACCTTTCTCTTACTTCTTGTTTCAGACAATATAGATCTTTTCTAAATTGAAAAACTTTTTCCTCATCTTCATGAATTAGAAAACTATCTGGCTGCTCAATATAAATTTCCTCCTCTAAGACCCCATTAAAAAATACGGATTTGACATCCATCTGGAATACTTTGAACTTCTGTTGTACTTTAATGGCTAGGAGTAATAAGTTTGTTTCCAGCCTTACTATTAGTGAAAAATGTTGTATCAACATCTATACCCTATATATGAGAGTATCCTCTATATACTAGTCATGATTTATTTCCGATCACTGATCCATGTTCATTCATATTGTTGTGAAAAATCAATTTAGTCCCGATGACATTGTTATTTGTTGGCCTAAAAACAATCTCCCATGTCTAATTCTTTGCAATCTAGTCTAGCTCTTCATTGATAGCCTAATCCAAATTCTCATCTTCAGCTACCTCAACAGAACATTTAGGTTTAACATGAGGTAAGAGAGATGTCTGTTGTAGTGACTTCATTCTTCTCGTCTAAACTGGTTCTTTTTTATCACGAATGATATTTTTACTATAAATTTAACCTCTAATATTTGGCTTCTTTGTAGATATAGACTTGAATTATTCTCATTAATTATCAGTGTCTTCTTTTAAGTCAGCATCTGCTACTTCTTCACCCCATGTGTTACTTTCCTCCTCTTCACTTATATCAATAACTGTTCACTATGTTGTTGATTATTCTCTTCATTTTCCACCATAGTGACATCATGGCTCTCAACTACTTTTCCCTTCCTCTTGTTAAAGCATTTTTATAATTTTATTTTTCCAGAGTAGCCAAGGAATATCCCCTTATCTCCACATGGCTCAAATTTTCTATGTTTTTATTTATTGAGAATGAAGCACTTACTTCCAAATATTTGGAATTATTTCACTATTGGATTCTTTCCGCAACCCATATCATATGGAGTTTTTTTTCATTCCTTAGGAAACAACAGAACCCTGTTAGAAATTTAGACTGATTTCAATATTGATTCCTTCCAAATTTTCTCTGGTAGGTCTTTTTCTATAATCATATTTCAAGCCATGTTATTAACAATTCAATTTCTTTTCTTAACCACTCCATTATGTTGGGGAGTTATCACTCAATAAATGCGATGCCTTATCCCATGTTTCTTGAGATATTATTCCACTTGGATATTTGTAAATTCATTACCATTGTCAGTAAGAAACTTAATAATTGTCTACCCAAACATCATTTATGATTCCCTCTAATACCTTTTTAAGTATCTAAACACATTATAATTATGGGAAATGACAAATAACCATGCCATTATACTATATTCATCAATGAATAGAACATAATATCTCTTTATATTAATGTCTCTTGTTGAGATAGGACCACAAACATCAGCATGCACCAATCTGAGCACTCTTGTTGACCTCTTTTTCTTTTCTTTGTACGTATTTATGAAGATCTTACCCTGTTGATAATCATCACATGTATGCATATAATCACGTGATAACTTGGGGAGATCTCTAGCTACATCACATTTTACCAGATCTTCCAGGGATGGATGGCATAGATGACCAACTCATTTATTCAATAGCTTGTTTTCTTCCTCTATGGACAAAAAGAACATATCCTCTTCTCCACTTACTAGGCAGAGATTCCCCTTTGTGCTTTTTCCCTGTAGAACCATTGAAACATATTTTACTTTTACTATGCACGCATTATTAGTAAACCTTATTGAATGATTTGAGTCACATAGTTTGATGATGCTAAGAAAATTGTGACTGAGACCTTTTACTACTAATACATTAACACATCTCATCTCTTTGCCCCCAAACCTGGCCATCCCGGAATCAATAATCTTCATGCCTTAATCATTTCCAAACTTGAAAACTCCTTCTTTGTCATATTTAATTCCTATAACAAGATCATTATTAACTACCATTTCGGATGTGCAACCACTTTCAAGGATCCATACACTAGAACGGTCTGATGATTTAATGGAATTTTCAGCAACCACTGCCTTCTCATATCTTTTCTACTTGATCCATATTTTTGTCTTCACACTTGGCCTAAATTTAGAATCTTCATCTTTCTCAGAGTATGATGGATCAGATTCATCTTTCAAGACTAAAAATCTATTCTACAATTTCAACTCACATACTAGTTTATTGATCTACTACTTGTGAATAGTTTGGTTCTGCTTTAGCACATTCCTCTACACACCTGATGTACAATATCTGGCCATATTTCTAAATCCTCCACACCAAAAACAATGTCCCTCAAAAGATATTCTAGAGTATCAACCTATATTTGGCTACCACAGTTTCTCTTTTTACCTTCTGTACCTCTTAGCTATGGAACACACATTTTTTGAGTGTCCCATCTTTCCACAGTAATGGAACCTAATATAGGGTGCATTCTAGCATGACACTTCTGAACCACTGGGTATCCCTTTGGTTATCTTAATCTTAGAATTATCCTTCATACCCAAATATACCTTCAATATCGGAATGAGTTATTATAGTATGACTTAAATTTTCAGAGCTTTTTGTTTTTAGTCAGGCCCCACATCAACCTTAACATCTAATCACAATTGTTTTTTCTTTTCTGCTAGGCCACTATGTTCCACTTTTAAATTTTCAGTCTTATGAATGGTTTGCTTTCCTACTATATTATTAGGAGTCCAGAGTTTTTCTTGATCATTATCGTTCTTTCGCAAAATGAAAACTTCTCCTTTAAGTAATTTGATAAGCTATATTTGTTCTTTAATTGTGTTATTCAAGCCATAGATCTCACTTTTCAATTCTTTAACCTTTATTTTATACTCACTAACTGATTTTGAGTTCTTTAGTGTTGATAACTTGAGTCTCTAAATTTGTTTTACCAGCTCAGACTTCTCTTCTTCCCACTGTTTCATGTAGATTTGGTCATGATGTACCACCTTGTTAGATTTCCTTTTTTTCTATCTCCAAACATCTATCTCTTCAAGAGTTGCTCCTAATTCCACTTAAATGTAGACTCTTCCTTAAATTTTTTCTTCTTCATCAGCATTGGTTTCTTATTTTTTATGAGAACTACTGACAACTTCCACCATAAAATTCTCTCCATGATCTATGTAGTTCTCTGTCTCTTCAACATCATCATCCTCAGACTCATTTGAACTTCCACATTCTCGTGAAAGATGGTTCTATTTACTAAATAAAGTATTATTGAATTGTTTCTAGCCTTTCACATAGGATGATGTCTTCTTCTTGAGAATTTCAATTTCATCCTCCTCATCTTCTTGACACTTCTTAGGGAACCATGCTACATGGTGACCAACGTTTCCATATATAAAGCAAGAAAGTTGATGTTTCCCTTTGAACCTACTTTTTCCTCTTTGAATATTTGAGGAAAAAAATGAAATCACCTCATTTGTATCGTCTTCTTCTTGAGAATCCTTAATGGTGAGATTCTTTAGGGCCTTCAATGACACCTCTTTATATTTCCCCTTTTTCTGAAGCATCATTATCATCATTCTCATTTCATATGTAGTAAGGGTGTTGTGCAAGTTGTCCAAAGTCATCTCTTTCAGATCATTATCTTCCAAAATGAAAACTCTCAAATTGAACCGAGGGGGAAGTTTCCTCAAAATGTGCTTAAAAATATTTATGTATTCAATAGCGTCTACAAGACATCTCATGTCTTCCACTACAACATTTACCCAATAATATAATGCATCAATAGACTCATTCAGGTTCATTCTCAGATCTTTATACTTGTTCCACAACACTTGCAGCTTTGCCTCTCTGAAATTTGACTCTCCTTCATATATGTTCAATAGATTTTCCCACATATAATGTGATGTTCTACATAAAATCACCTTTATATAGATATCATTGTATAATGATCCCCATGAGGCATTGATTCCCTTAGTGTCAGCATCCACTTACCTTTCTTCATCCTCTGATAATGTACCACTACTGATTTTGGTTGAGATACCATGCATCACTACTATAAAAACATCCATTCCCAAAGATCAGAAGTAGTGTTGCATCTGATTCTTCCATAATTGAAAGTTATTCCTGTCGAAGATCGGAATCCATTTATGATTGGTGACCTCTATTAAGAGAGAAACACTGAAATAAACCATTCCCTCCGATACCAATTGATAGATCCACTAGATTAGATAACTTGAGAGGGGGGAGAGGGTGAATTAGGGTATGACAGATTAAAACAACTACCCCTATGGATCATGTTTTGTTTTTAGACAATACTATCTTCTCTTTCCTTCCCGTTGCAGAGTATAAACAAGTCCTAGAGAAAACACCAGACACAAAACTTTTACTTGGTTCACCCTCACTTGGATACACCCAAGGAGCATACCCCAGTGATGTGCTTATGTACCAAATTCACAAAAAGATCACTACTGTTAACAAAGTTTGGAGTGGACTCATTGTCCCTCTTGGTTTACAACCACTCACAATATGAAAGCTCACTTATCTCTCAACTGAAGTGTGCTCACTACTTCTTCAGAAGATCCAATCATAGTTAAAGACTTGTAGGTCCCTTAAATATCACAAATGAATTCATCTTCTTATGTGTGTAGATGATATATTGGTGTTCCACTTTCATTCACTGATGAATACAACTTTACCATAGGTGTACTAAGAAAACTTCCAACTTTCACATTGCCTTAGAATGAATGGCATGCCTCTCTATGCCTGACACAATTCTCTATGCCTGGCACGCAAGTGCCACCAAACTACTCCCGCAATACTCCCTTCTCCGACTCAAAACATGGGAAACTCACACCCTTTTATGCCAAAACCAATATTGGCACACAACTATCAACTATCACATAACTTCAGAATATCACTATACTTGCGCGACCAAACCACCACTTGCGCAGCCAAACCTACTTACACCACTGGAGCATGAAAATTTTCTAATTGTTGAGCTTCCTGCTAAATGAGGAGGGGTATCCCTATATTTATAGTCATTTTGGGAACCTTGAGTGCCAAGTGCAAGTTTCCTCCCGGCACAAAAGTCCATCCGCCTTATCCTCTGTCACCCTAGTCACCTTGTGCGCCCCAACCAAAAATTTGGAACCCCTATTTCATTTTACATATTTTTATGTTTTGGTATTGAAAAACATATGGATTGAATCATTCCAAGAATCCAAGAATTTGGTGCACAATTCTCTTTTCCAAAAACACTTTTCCCCATTTTTCAGTTTTGAGGCCCAAAAATTTGGAAAACACTAGAAAATGGCATCACCTTGTATATGCTCTTTTTGTACCACCTCTAGATTATACAATCCTTTATCAAGGTTCTTATGTCAATCATGCAATGTTAAAAACATCTCTAGAACTTGAAAACTAACCATGTAAACCCCCTTTTGTCAAAAACTTGATTCTCGTGGTCTGCTTTGTCAACAAACACAACATAGAGGCGCGCTTTGTCAATAGACACAATCACCAAAAAAAAGATTCAATGATACCCTGAGGTATTTTCACCATAAGTTATAAGGGTGTAGTTGGGATACTATAACCTAAATAAACATAAACATACACAAAAAAAATTATAAAATATAACAGGCCAAAACATCATAGTGGAAGAAAAAAATATAGTGTAGTTAAAAACTCCACTCATTCCATACATGTAAAATAAACCAGGATCCCAATGTGCCAATCCAAACAAGATCATATAATGTGTAAAATGATATATAAAGAAAAAATGGTGTAAATCCTTTGGTTTTTGTCCCGATACTGCTAGTAACAGTGTACTCCTCATCTCAACTATCTTCCATGATCCCCTTTCCCTTACCTAGATCATTAATTATAAATTCTATATATGCATCATGATGGACATGTAGGGTGTGAGTAATAAAAGACAACATGACACCAAACAATGCATCCTTATCATGTTTTAAAAAGTATAAATGGTTAATTACATGTTAAATGAAAATGAGTAAGAATGTATTAACAAACATATGTTATGTTTTCATGAGCTAACCAAGATATCATGACCCGGGTCATACATAATTCGGCTCCATGCTAGAGGGATAGTCATAAAAGATGTAAGGAGTGATCATGATCTAGCCACATGGCTAGATAACTTTTTTATCTCAGTAGTAAAACGTAATCATTTTAGAGCGGTCCACAAGTCCATAACATATTTCCACTATCATGTTTCAGGAATAGAGACCGTCAAACTCTATCTTGATCATAGTTTAGGACTCAAGGAAACCTTATTTTGTTTGGGGCTTGCGTTAGTCCATTGTCCATAATTCCCCTATTACCACCGCCTTAGTTCTTGCCTCAAGGAAATCATTCTCCTACCCGATGTTCACGTCGAATTTCTTCATCATTGCATTTCTTTCAGTCTCCCCATTTAAGGGACTACAATACCAAGACAGTCTACTTATTTTGAAAAATAGAAGTAATACCTCCAAAGGTATGATAACCAAACATAAGAGGGTATATCCTTATAGGAATAATATATAATTTCATCATGATAATCAATAATAAAGTATAATTTCATTTAATCAACATCAAATATGATCTAAGAAGCTATGTAGGAAAAATAATTGAATCAAGAATCATATATGGGTCTCACGCGTTACACAGAAAAATCTGATCACTTTTATGCGTGGTCAATCAAGCTATTATAATGAAAGTATCACATCAGGGTAATATGTCTATATAAGTCCCTAAATGGAAACTAATTTCCAAACATAAATTTGATGGTGAAAATCTCTAAAACCCATTGAAGAGTTATACCCAAGTTACCCTAGATCTCTAGCGAGATTGGTCCAACACACCAAGAGCCCATAAAAATGATCCCAATTAATCACATCATGGTTCTAGAATGGAATTTAATAATATTCAACGATAAGAAAAATAATTCCATAACTCTCAAGATCTGACAACGATGTTATTTCTGAGATTGATCAAATGGATTCCACCAAAGTGCTAGATATATCACCATTCTAGCAACAATCCAGGAATTTATCATTAGATGGAATATAAATCTGTAGTTATGGACACATAATCTTGTATCCATGATAAATATCAAGTTAATAAAGGTATATTTAAAATAACCATGAATAATAATTGTTTTTGGATCACATACCTTAATTCCTTGATTTCCAATAGTCTTGGATCCACCAGAATCAAGACCAAAAGTGGTATAAATCATTGAGGGAAGCCTGTGGAATCTATAGATTTGGGAGATATACAACAAGGAAGAATAATGGGTCAAATCAAGAGTTTCATGGTCATTAATAAGTATTTTTGGATAATTAACTAATGAAAACATGATTTGGTAACAAAGTTAGACAAACCATGTGATGTCCGGGACCTACGCCCCTAGATCTAGTGCCATAAACACATACTTTACATACTGGATTTGATACCAACTTTAAATTCCTAGACATAACTATACCAAAATTACATGAATTAAATAAAATATTACATTACATATAATCACAATACCTTTTAGGTTTGTATATTTATATAATTCATACAAAACCTTGACTAACAAAACCCATGTCTTTCCCAACTAATGGATATTTTTTCCTTTATAACAGTATACTTAATCCCTAATAATTCTTCAACATCTTCCATAATTTATCTACATAATGTATCATGTTAGGAATATCATGTGTCATAATTTTATTCATAACATGAGAAATTGAAACATAAGAAATACTAATCTCAAACATTCAGTAAGGAAACATATAACCAAAGCTATGAAAAAAATAACCATGATATAAATAATATGAAAAATACATTATCTGAATAATTCCATAATCAATTGAAACTAGTAGTATTTTATATCCAAGATAATAAATTAAAACACGTATATCAATAATACTGATCTCATACTAGTGGAATGAATAATTGAATACATCAAAGACATTCTGTGAAGGACTTTATCCATAAAATTTACTTTCATCAAGATTTGAATGAATATATATTGCAAAATTTGGAATTCATACCCCAAATACCCAAAAATATTTGTTTAATGAGACCTACCAATGCATTAAGGGTCTATATAATTCTGATCCCCTCCAATCATGTGATTAAGTCCAATGTAGTTACTATAAGAGTGAATAATACCTATAATACCATTCCATAAAGAAATATTAGCTGAATAAAAACATATATATCTATATAATTAATATTATGGAATATTAATACATGATCAACCTCTGTTAGCAGTCAATAATCATCAATAATTTCAATACATTCTTAATAAAAACAAAAGGGACAACATAATCATAACCCATCCTAAGAAATATGTTTGATTTTTAAACAATACATAGTCAAATTTCTAATAATAATTCTTATTGGAATAATACTATACAACACACCAACACTTTTCTCTACACTAGTGAAATGTATAACATTATCATAATTCATCAAGAGAAAGAAGGTGGATGGCCAGACAATGCATAGTCATCTTTTCAATAATTATCCATATTGGAATAACAATATACAATATACTAATAGTTTTACCCTTATTGATTAAAATGATAACATGATCATAGCCCATCTGAATTAAGATGGCATATTTTCAAATAATACATAGTCAAATTACTAATAATCATCTATATTAAAATAACAATATACAATATGCCAATAATTTTCCCCATATCAATAAAATAGATACCATGATAATAACCCATATAGATAAACAATTTGGACATTGAAAAATAAAAAAACCCTATTTTAGAAAATGAAATACATAAGGATGTTGACATAGATGAAAATAATCTTTTAAAATAATTCATTAATGATACCACCCAAGAATAGATCAATAATTGGACTTTCTGGAACCCTGAGTTCATTCCCACAAAATTTAAATATGTATAAAATTATATATAATAAGACATAAAAAATAGTAGGGTAAGTAAAAAATTAAAATATATTTTAGAAAATATTTTTTAACATTGATGTAAAAGTCGAATATTCAAACGGTGAAGTGAAAAATATTTGAAAACCACGTCTTTTTAAAAATAATATTCAATAATATATCCATGAAAATATATAAGGAAGAAGAAAAATAAAACATAAACTTATATTAAAAATTCATTTTACCAAATGGGATCAAAAAATAAAATATCATAAAATATCAGGGTGGGAGAATCGAAGCCTGGAAAATAAATGTTCAATATGAAACATTATAACTCAAATAATAAAATTTTGAGTTATCAATATCCCTTATGGGAACCATACTCCAAGAATATTGAAACACTTGAATAGGGGTTTATGTGTTTAAAAAATAAAAAATTATATAATACCACACAAAAAAATAATATATAATAATTTACCCATCTTATATAAGGTAGTTCAATTGAATTATCATATCACAATGAAAGAAAGTTAAGTCACCCATTATCCTTATTACCAGAGAAAAAATTGAATCAATAACCACTTGAATAAGGGAAAATGATATGGATAATAAATCCCATGAAATAAAAATTGTATGATAAAAATATATCCATGTTTTTTTAAAACGCCATACAAAGATAACATGGATAAAAATATGTATTATATATCAAAAAGTTAGAATTGAGACCAAGAAAACCCTTACGACTTTATCAAATTTTGATTCAATGCCCCTTGAATGAGTGGTTTTGTAATTGAACATAAAATAAAATTATTAGAAGATAATTCATGATATTATATCTCAAATAGAATGTATATAATCCACATAAATGAAATTATTTTTATAATACCAGACATGTCTCAAAGCAGGGAATTTGAGAAGAAAACCCTTACCTCAGTCCTGATTTGTTCGACACTTTCACTAAACAACCTAAATAATTAAACAAAGGTAATTAAATACATACATAAGAAACTAATTCCAAATATTATCATATATAATTCTCATTTATAATCATTCCACACACAGACACACACACACAGACACATATTAGTCAGTTTTTACCTATTTTCATCACCGAGTGTAAGTAATATTTATCGCTATGAAATAGTTTCGAAAAAATTATGTTGGTATTAAATATCGTTAAAATTTTAATCATTAAAATTAAATTACAAATTATTTAATATATTTTTCATGATAGTTATACAAGGTATATTTTCAGTATGTGGAAGTTTTGGTTACAAATCATGAAGATTCAATCAACAATGATCATATTTTTATGATTCTGAATAAATGAAGGATGTTTTTTAATTAAAGAGTTAAATGTTGATAAAACCATAACAAAAACAAAAAAAAAATATTATTTAAATATTTATATCATACCATATGAGTAAAGAATTTATCATAGTCATCCATGATATAAATGTATAGTATTGTTCAAGTAGGTGTTTAAACTTACCCAGACATGAACCTATAATGATAAATGTATAATTATGAGATGGTTAAGTTATAATATCAATATACCATAATTATAATAATCACATTTAGTGTTAATTAGTGTGATATATCTGAATTATAAATAATTATAAAGTATAATAAATATATTGTCATTAATTAGAAATAAGGGATCACTTTCCTCTTAGTTTGTTTCTTTTACACTAGTGAAGAAAACATTTTTTACGTCACCATTTTTTACGTCGGTTATATATAACCGACGTAAAAATGCGGCGAGTAGATTTTTAACGTCGGTTATTTTAATAACCGACGTTACAAATCGCGCCTGTTCGGTTTTTACGTCGGTTATCTTATAACCGACGTAAAAAACCAATGCGCGGGGGGTTTTTTACGTCATTTATTTGGAAACCGACGTAACCCCCCCCCCCCCCCCGTGCTTTGGTTTTTTACGTCAGTTATTTGATAACCGATGTAAAAACACGTAGATATCCAGTTTTTACGTCGGTTCCCAAATAACCGACGTAAAAAACCCCCCGCACATTGGTTTCTTACGTCGGTTATCTTATAACCGACGTAAAAAACGAGATATCTACGCATTTTTTACGTCGGTTATAAAATATCCAACGTAAAAAACCAAAGCACGGGGGGTTTTTTTACGCCGGTTATTTTATAACCGACATAAAAAACCCGTAGATATCTCGTTTTTTACTTCGGTTATAAAATAACTGACGTAAAAAACCAAAGCGCGGGAGCTTTTTTACGTCGGTTTTAAAATAACCGATGTTATAAATTTAAAAAATAGTTTATAACGTCGGTTATATAATAACCGACGTTATAAAACTTTTAAAGAAATTAAAGCCCCGTGGACTGTCATTTACGATTTTTCGATTGACAGTCCGTCGGCTCGTCTCTCTCGCGCGGTAAACCCTAATCGGCTCGTCGATCGACCTGCGTTAAAATCATTTTGGCTTCATTGTTTATCTTCTTCACTCCTCTTGGATCTATCATCTCAACTCTCAACATTCAAGTAAGCCCCACGAATTTATTTCGTTCGTTTTTTTTCACGGATATTCTATAATTATGTTTTCCGATTTTTGTACATTTAATGTAAACAAGATGTAGTGGTTTCCAAGTATGCACCTCATTACTATTTTGATAAGATGGTGATGAGATAATCTAAGATACATATGATTCATTGATTGAAGTGATACAATTTCACATGGTGTAGGATGATTTATGGGCGGGGTGAGACCATGACATTAGCATTGGGGTGTGAGAGGAAAACTAGTGGAGAAGTGGTATCCGAGAACCTTAATTTTAATTTTAATATATATATATATATATAATTTTTTATACGAAAAAGGTTTATTTATATGAATTATTTTGTGAGTGATCCATAGTGAGTATATGAAACTATTTTTCCTTGTTTAGGTGATGATTTAGATTCCTTTTTTCATAGGGCTTTAGTGTGCTTCCTCAACATTTTCATGAGATGTTTTAGGGAGGATCTTACTATGTATACATGTTATTCCCACCATACATAAATATAAACATTATTTTTTGTTTTTAAAAGAAATTTGTAGTTTTTTATAGATGTTAGTAGCATGGAAGTGTTGTGGAGTAGCTTTCATGAGTATATAGAGTTTATTGTTTCTTCGTAGTTTTACTTTTAGTACTAATAATCTTTTTTTTTGGTTTATGTACAACAATACATGTATGAATTCATGCATAATTATCTAAATTTATTCATTTCGAACTGAGGAGGGTTACTTTTGGTGGGATCAGATCCTAAATGATATGGTATGAATTCATATACATCAACTTATACTCTTCTTTTTCATCACAAACCCTTTGAGAATAAAAAACCAAACTAAGGGCTTTGGTATCCACATTGCCTTTTGTTATAGAATATGGGACATCAAAATCAAATGATTGAACATATTCCTCCCAAAAAACTTCCATTGATTTTTATAATTGTGTGAAAATATTTACCAAATGGATTTAGGGTCTACAGAAACCATTAATAACATGTTAAATAGGTAGTTTATCTAATATATTAAAACATCAAAACCGCAATCAATATTTAACTATGTAGGCGTCATGGTTTTCTTTAATTCAATGAAATTTAAAACTGTTATATCTAACTATATTTTGTTTTTAAAATAATATTCAAGCATATTTTTTTAAATATTTATAGATTTGTTTTATATTTTAAATTGTTTTACATTCAAATTATGATTTTTTTCATATAAACATATATTTGTCTTATCTTAAAAATATATATTTTTTGTTGATATTTGTTATAGGTAATAATGAGTCGAAGTTGGATTACGGCACATTGAATGAGAAATGAATTTGAGGAAGGTGTTGATGACTTTTTGGAATTTGAAAAACGAAATGTTCCAAGTAGTGGCATTTTTTTCTGTCCATGCTTGAAATGTTTGAATATGAAGAAGTTGAAAAGTAGAGAGATAAAAGATCATCTGATTTGTCATGGTTTTAATCCGAGTTACAGCCCTTGGATTTGGCATGGTGAAACTGGACGGAATGTCACTGATGATGATGATTCGCAAGATGGTAACTCTGATGGAATTGAATAAATAATTCGCGATATTGTAGCAGAAAAAATTGAGATAGAACCGAATGTTGCGCGTCTATATGGTGATGCTGATAAAACCCTTATATCTTGGTTGTACAGATTTTACGGTTTTGTCGGTGGTGTTAAGATTGATTAACTTGAAGGCGAAGCATGGATGGAGTGACAGAAGTTTTACAGAGCTGCTACAATTGATGAAAGATATTCTTCCAAAAGATAACGATCTTCCAGATTCACATTACAAAGCCAAGAAAATATTATGCCCGATGGGATTGGGATACAAGAAAATACATTCCTGTCCGAATGACTGCATTATATATAGGAAGGAATGTGAATTTCTTTCAGAGTGTCCTAAATGTGGGACATCACAGTATAAGGTGAAAGAAAAATCATAGGCTGATGTAGAGATTACAAAGCTCCCTTCAGAGGTATTTTGGTATCTTCCAATAATTAATCGTTTCAAACATTTATTTGCTAATTCACATGATGCAAAAAGGTTAAGATGGCATGCTGAAGAGCGGGTATGTGATGGAAAAATACGTCATCCAGTTGATTGTACACAATGGAAGAAAATTGATGCACAGTATTCTACATTTGGAAATGAAATTAGAAATCTCAGACTAGGGTTGTGCACAGATGGAATGAATCCATACCGAACACTTAGTAGCACACATAGTTCATGGCCTGTTTTATTGGTAATTTACAACCTCTCTCCTGATGTTTGTATGAAGCGCAAATATGTCATGTTGAGTACAATGATCTCTGGTCCAAAGCAACCCGGTAATGATATTGATGTTTACTTATCACCATTGATTGATGATTTGAAACTGTTATGGGTTGATGGTATTAGGGTGTATGATTCTTATAAAATGGAATATTTTCAACTGCATGCAGTGCTTCTGTTCACTATAAATGACTTCCCAGCCTATGGAAATTTTTCTAGATACAGTGTTAAAGGGCATAAAGCATGTCCAATTTGCGAACAATAGATGTCATATTGTCAATTGCATCATGGGAGGAAAAGCGTGTACACGGGTCATCGAACGTTTTTGCCTATGGAACACCCTTATAGAAGACTAAAAAAGGCATTCAATGGCTCACAAGAATTTGATACTGCTCCAAAACCTTTATCCCCTGATCTGTATTTTGAGAGGGTGAAAAACCATGACGTGACATTGGGAAAGACACAGAAATCTGGTAATGATAGACATATTTGGAAGAAAAGGTCAATTTTTTTTGAGCTACCATATTGGAGGTATCATGAAGTTAAACATAATATTGATGTCATTCACGTGGATAAGAATATTTGTGATTCTTTGATTGGAACATTGTTAGATATTAAAGGAAAGACTAAAGATGGGTTGAATGCAAGATTATACTTACTATCAATGGGAACACGTTTGGAGTTAGCTCCCACTCCTAAAGGAAAACGAACATTTCTTCCCCCAGCTTGTCATACATTATCGAAGAGGGAGAAAATTAGCTTTTTTCAGTGTCTTCATGATACCAAAGTGCCTCAAGGTTATTCTTCTAATGTAAAAATTTTTGTCTCATTGAAGGACTTGAAGTTGATAGGTATGAAATCACATGATTGTCACATCATTATGCAACAAATTCTACCAGTTGCATTGCGTGGAATACTGCCCATTCGTGTCAGAAAGACTATAATGAAGTTGTGTTATTTTTTCAATTCAATTTGTAACAAGGAGATTGATGTGAATGCTTTGAACATTTTGGAAAAGGATGCAATTTTTATACTTTGTCAATTGGAAATGTATTTTCCTCCAACTTTTTTTGACATAATGGTGCATTTAATGATTCATCTGGTTTGAGAAATAAAGCTTTGTGGACCTGTATATCTTCGTTGGATGTATCCTTTTGAAAGGTATATGAAAATATTAAAGGGGTATTTTAAAAATCTATATCGACCTAAATCATCCATTATTGAAAATAATATTTCTGAGGAGGTAGCAGAGTTTTTTACGAGCTACTTGGCTGCGGCGCAACACATAGGTTTGCCTCCATCTCTCCATGAACGAGTTAAAAATGAGGGAAAGGGGATTCTCGGCTTGAAAGTCAAATCATTGTCAGCTGAACAGATGAAGAAGTTAGAATCATACATCTTGAATAACATAGTTGATGCTCAATCGTATATCACATTGCATATTAATGAGTTGAAACAATGTCATCCAAAGAAGAAAGAAATGTGGATTTTGAATGAGCACAACAAAACTTTTTTGTCATGGATTAAAAAGACTTTGCTTGGTAGAACAGATGTATCAGAGACATTAAAATGGACAGTGGGTGGTCCATGTTTAAATGTGATAACATGGTCCGTTTATGACATTAATGGTTATACATTTCATACAAAAGCGCAGGACAACAGAAGTGCAGTTCAGAATAGTGGTGTATTGGTGTTTGCAGAAGCAATGCAGTTTTCGAGTGCTAAGGACAAAAACCCAATTTCTGCATCAAGTGCATATTATGAAGTGATTGAAGACATATGGGAGGTTGATTACTTTAAAATTAATGTTCCCGTTTTTAGCTGTAAATGGTTTAACGGTAACAACAGTGTCAGACACAATGAATTTGGAATGACACTTGTTAATCAGAATAGATTGGAAGACACAGCTGATTCTTTTATAATGGCAACACATGCAAAACAAATTTTCTATGTAGTAGATCAATCAGATATGCAATGGGCTGTTGTTTTAAAAGGGAAAAACAATATGTTGGTGAGGATGAACTTGATGAATATGCTGATTTATGTGAGATCCCTACTTCCATGGAAATATTAACAGAACATAATGATGATCATGTTGAAGACATAGTTTATGCCCTAAGGAATGATCACGACGAAGGAATTTGGGAAAAAAATCCATTTGTACATTCCTAAAATTACAGGTAACATATTTTTATTTCTTATTTACATTTATTTTTTCCATAAATGTTAGATATTGTAAGTTTTTTATTTATTAAAACATGTTTTAAAATAAAATAAGTATATGTTTTTGTTTGTTTTAAGTTTGTTTAGTTTACTTTATCATGTTTATAACCATTACATGAATTTTAGAATGCTTATTTTTGTTCACTGACAATTACTTTACCATGTTTACAATGTTTACCAGGTTTACCATTTTTACCATTTTTACCATCTTGACCATCTTGACCATCTTTTCCATCTTTACCATTGTTTAACATGCTTACCATATTACCAATGTTTACTATTATGTAACTTAGTACACTTTTCTATTTTCTGATTACAGTAGTATTAGAATATTTGAATTTTTATATTTGTGAACTGACTTTTTTTTATTTGAAGGATAATGACAGATCATTCAGATGATCAACCACATGATTCTGGAGAGGAGCATATTGCTGGTCATACCTCTGGGGATGAACATTCACATGATCCTATTACGACAAAGAGTTCAAAGGTTGGTAAACGTGGATGCACACATTTACCAAAATTATCACTTGCCCGTACGCAGGATCAGAGGATAGTCATTGATTTTGATGATGATGATATTCCTAGAGGTCCGAATGCCAAAGATTTTAAGAGTTTTGTTGCAACTCAGGCTAAGACCAAACTAAGCATTTTGTATGATGATTGGAGAGGTGTGGATAAAGCGATTATCTCTCAGTTGTGGGAGACTATTTTGGTAAGATATTTTGTCATTGTTTGACCATTCTTTTAATGTTTCCAGTATATATAATATGTTTAACCTCTTCTTTATCAGATGACATTTGATATTCCTAACACTGGAGGAGTCAGGAAGAAATTCATATCGTTGGCTGCCAGGAGATGGAGGGATTTCAAATCAACCCTCTCATCGGATTTCATTTATGGTCATAGGAGTCACGACAATCCATGTCATATATATCCTTTTATAGATGAAGACACATGGAGACAGTTTTTTGAAAGTAGAAAAAAAGAGTCATTTCTGGTAAGGGAAATGTAAAATTTTATAAACTTTCTTATATAAATGATTTTATTAATGTTTTTTTAATGATTTATTATTCTTAAATTACAGAAAACAAGGAAATCTCATCAAGAGATCCAATATAAAAATGTATACCCTCATAGTTTATCTCGGGGAGAGTATGCATTATTGGAAGAACAAATGATGGTGGAAAAATTTCAACAACTAAGAGCTGAGTCTTCAAGATCTGGAGAGGTGGCCCCTCCATCCCCTCCATCTAAACATGAAAAATTGAAGAGAGCTTGGAAGGGAAAAAAGGGGAATATCTTTCGGAAGAATCGAGAATCGTAGCAGAGAGGATTGTAAGATATCTATTTATTTTATTTAAGTTAACTTTTTTCTTCATATAAGTTTCAATCATTACAGAAATGTTCAATTAATTAATACAGGACTCTTTTGAGGAGCAGAGTTCAGAGGGGACATTTATAGCTAGTGGGAGGGAAGATATTTTATTTGCATCATTGGGAAGGCCCGAACATCCTGGTCATGTAAGAGGATATCTGGCAGGTGTATCGGTAAGAAAAGTGTTTCCACGTTCTTAAACATCTAACATTGAGGGGCTTTATAAAAAAATAGAATCCTTGGAGGATGAAGTTAAAAATATTAATGCGACAATGGAGGAAAATATTAGAGAGTCAGTGTAGTCTATGTTTGCAGAAATGCAAAGAAAATTTCAGACTGCAGCTCCCACTCCTCCACCTCCCCCTGCAGACCCCATTATTTATCCTCCACCTCCGCCAGTAGCTCCCACTCCCCCACCTCAGCCTGCAGACCCCATTTTTTATCCTACGCCTCCGCCGCAGCTTCCTACATATTGCGAGTTATATGTTGATGATTCTCAACATCATATAGTAGCATACGGGTTGGTATATTGTATAGGAGATACAGTTCATCATCAAAAATTAGAGGTACAGAATCAGAGGGTCACTGTACAGGATATTATAGATAGAATAACTAGGGTACCAATACCTACAGATGAGGTGGCGACAGTTGGACAGAGTATCAGCCATTTTTTAGTTTGGCCATCCAGACTTCTTCGACTCATTACCATAGAGGTATAAATGTTATATCTTTTATTTTATTTTTTTATTGAAGTTGTTTTATCATTTGAAAACTACTATATTTTTCAATATTTTTTTCACAGGAATACTTCAAAGGTAAAGAAATACTGTATAGACAACAACAAAGAAAATAGGCTATGACATCAGATACATATTCCAGTAGTCTTGACAGATTGTCAAGATATTCACATTTGTTGTTGGGTTTTTATGAGTTTCCAATGGAATATCATGTTTGTGGACGTGAAATAAGTGTGGGGATTGCAAAAACTGATATCATGGAGCTTGTTACTGGAGATAAGTTGGGCATCAACGTGGTGCAAATTTTTTCCATGTAAGTCTTAACACCTTTTCCATGCGTTATATTTATTAAAAATGTAAACTTATGTATGTTTTGTATTAGGTATCTTTATAAAATTTGTGAGAGGAATGAGCTGACAGAAGTATATGGATTCATGGACCCGCAATTCATTTCCCCTGAAGCATGTGCATTGAATGAGGAACAAAGAATGGTTTATATTGCTGAAAGATTTGAAAAGAATATAATCACACAATTTTGGATGATGCCTTTTTGTGAGAGGTATGAAACACATTTCTCTCAAAGAGTTAATTATCTTTTAACATAAAAAACCACTAACATTAAATTTCCTTTTATCAGTGATCATTGGATGTTAGGGATTTTTTTCCCAAGGGAGAAAGCTCTTTATTGGATATGCTCTGTTCATGGTGATGTATGGGAAAGTTTTAAGAATATATTGGAAAATTAAGTTTCAATTTCTCAATAGTTTTACATATTATAATGAATTTTAAATTTACCCCATTCGTATTATTTTCTAATAGTTCATGGGTTTACTTTCGAAAAAACACAAAGAAAAGAAATGAAAAGATCAAATATGTAAATGTGAAGGTAAATTTCCATTTATAATTTGTACTTTTTGATTTATTACATAAAAATAATATAATGAATTTACACTCATTCAAACAGAATTGTCATGAACAACAAGGCATCATCGAATGTGGATATTATATGTTAATATTTATGTATGAAATAATAACAACTGGGACAGTTGTGAATTTTGACCTGGTACGATTTCCTCTTAAACTTTTCCATAATATTTCAATTTATTTATTCATTATACACGTTAACTATCTTCTTTTTCATTTGTATCTTTTTGATGACCCTAAACCCTATACTGATGAAGAAATCAAACACGTACAAGTGGAGTGGTCAAATTATTTTACAGGTTTGATTGAATTTTAGTTGTTTGTAATGTAAAATGTAATTTTGAATATTGTCATTTTAATTGTGTATTTGGTAGTTGTTTAGGTTGGATTTAGTTTTTTTTGAAGTTGACAGTGTAAGTTTTGAATGTTATATAAGTGAATGTTTAATTTTGCTCTACTTCTTGTTTTGGTCTACTTTTGATGGTTTTTCTGGTATGGATTAGGGTCTGTGGGGGAGGGGTTACAAGGGTGTGGGGGTGTGTTCAGTGGGGTTGGGGGGTGTCCAGCGGTCTGGGAGGGCTATCCGGTGGGGTGGGGGGATAGTCCTGGGGGTGGCAGGGATGTCCAGGGGTGTGGGAAGGCGGTCCAAGGGTGTGGGAGTGCTGTCCAGGGGTGGGGGGGGGGTGTTCAGGGGTGTTTGGGGTTGTCCAGGGGTGTGGTGGGGGCTATTAAGTGGGGTGAGGGGGTGCTGTTCAGGCAGGTGGGGGTTGTCGAGGGGTGTTTGGGGGTGTCCGGGGGTCGGGGGGTAGTCCAGGAGTGTGGTGGGGGCTCCAATGGGGTGGAGGAGGGTTGTCCAAGGGGTATACATGAGGGTGGGAGCTCCAATGGGGTGGGGGAGGGCTGTCCAGGGGGTATACATGAGGGTGAGGGCTCCAATGGGGTGGGGGAGGGCTGTCCATGGGGTATAAATGAGGGTGGGGGCTGTCTAGGGGGTAACTTTTATATGTTATCTATGTACATGCTTAATTTTGATCTACTTTTGTTTTTGTGGTACGATTTCTTGATTTGTTTTCTGGTTGATTCTGGTGGAGAGAAGATGACTGCATTCTGTTTAAAAAAATTGGGTTTATCACGTCATTTATTAAATAACCGACGTTATAAAATGCCTGAAAAATAGTTTATCATGTCCGTTATTTAATAACCGACGTGATAAAAGGCCTGGAGAATGGTTTATCACTTCAGTTATTAAATAACCGACGTGATAAAAGGCCTGGAGAATGGTTTATCACGTCGGTTATTTAATAACTGACGTGATAAATGGCCTAGAGAATGGTTTATCATGTCGGTTATTGAATACCCAATGTGATAAACGGCCTGGACAATGGTTTATCACGTCGGTTATTGAATAACCGACGTGATAAACCGCCTCCCGCCGGTTTATCATGGCGGTTATATAATATCCGACGTGATAAACCCCCCTCCCCCGGTTTTCCACGTCAGTTGTATATGAACCGATGTGATAAACCATCCTCACCCTGGTTTATCACGTCGGTTCTTATAGAACCGACGTGATAAACCCCCCTCACCCTGGTTTATCACGTCGGTTCTATATGAACCGATGTGATAAACCCCCCTCGCCCCTGTTTATCACGTCGGTTGTTTAATAACCGACGTGATAAACCATTTTCCAGGCCTTTTATCACGTCGGTTGTTAAATAATCGGCGTGATAAACCCTTCCCATTTTCTTTATCATGTCGGTTCTAAAATAACCGACGTGATAAACATCGTGATTTTATGTTTTTGACATCGGTTTTTAAATAACCGACATCAAAAAACTTATTTATAACATCGCACGTATTAACGTCGGCTAGAAACCGACGTAAAAAATGAAAAATAACCAACGTAAAAAACGTTTTCTGCACTAGTGTTAATCAATTGAATTAACGATATTCATTTGTCACTCATATCATTAATAGTTTATCCAATTTTACATAACATAAACTTAATGAAATCATATAAATAATTTTTATTCTTTAATACCATCCTCATGACCATCCATGTAAGGTGTTTATGAAATGAAAAATGAAACTCAATCATTCCTTGTAGGTGGCAGTCCACACTTACACATGGTTGATGATTTATTTTTTCATAGAACGAGAGAAAGTAGTAATATGGTTTATTATATTAGAATCATAAAAATGATATAGAAATCAAAATTATTTATGAAATTCTCTTTTATAGTATCCTTGTAAAGTGTTTAAGGAATATAAGACTTGTTCCATCGTGTAGGTTGTAGTCCACACAACATCTGATTCACATATTCATATTTCTTAATGGAAAAGGGGTGGGTGGTAAATTCCTGTAAAGAAAATATAATAAAATAAAAGTATAATAATTATAGTAATTTTCTCATTTTAAAATGGTGGAATGAAAATTTAGGAATAATAAATGTACACAAGGAAATAGAAAAGGAATGGAGAGTCTAGAAATAAATACCGTACTACTTGGATTATATCCTTTTAAAAGGGGGTTAAACCTTTGAGGGATGGCCCTTTAAAAAAATTCAAACTTGATTAAGGTGTATAGGTGTGTTTATTTGAGTATTTTTTATGTTTTTGTCTAAAATAATGGGGTTTTATGTGAGGGGAAGTGAGTAGAGGAGTATCCATTTTTTAAGTGAGAAGGGATGAATGTTTTTGGAAATACCCAAATGTTTTCAGTATTGAGAAATCAATATAAAGAAAATTTGATAAAAAAATTTAAATAATAGAGTACAAAATATAAGGTTGTTAATATCCTAAAACAACCATTTAGATACTTGTTTTAAATATTGTTATGTCTTTTATTCTTATATTCATTACTTTTACCATTTTAGATATTATCATGTTAACTAGATTTTACTTAAGGTAACATGTCCTTTATGCCCAAAAATAAAGTGATACTTATTAGATAATATGGATCCAATGATTATAAAATTTAAACTAACTTCATTTTATACAATTTATAAAATTTATAAAAATTATTTTTAAAATAAAATGTTATAATGTATTAAATTGCTTATTGAGAAAATATTATTCATTTTCTAAGATATCAAATTTTGGTTAGTAAATTGAAACCAGAATATTTAAAATTATAGAGAAACATATGAAATAAATATTTGGTCTTATAAATAGGAATCTTGAATTTATAATTTATGATTATATAATAATAATATCATAAATGTTATGTTATTTCTAAAAACAGTAATTAGCATTATTCACCTAAAAATCATCATTTTTAGAAAAATACAATAAATTATTTTAAATATTAAATTAGTATTCTTATTCAAAAAATAAATTTCACCTTTTATAACTAAATTTCTAAAATTTTATATTTAAATAATTAAATAAAATTTCAAAATATAGAGGAAAATTGTTCATATTAGAAAATAACTTTTTAAAATGTTAACTATATTTTATTTTTATTTCATATCAATTTATAATTATTTTATTGGTAATTTAATATTTCTGTTATCAATATATATAATTATTATAAAACAATAATAAACTTTTTTTTTGAAATAAAACACCAATTTCAGAAAATTATTTTTTTAATACCAAAATTGTTTTTAGTTATTATAGATATAGTAATGGAATTTCATTCATATTAAAAGTAGTAATTATTTTATGCATATAAATATTTCCTAAATTTGTTACTCATATTCATTACCATTATTCAATGGATATGTTTCAATACTCATACTTAATATTTATTGTTTTATTAAAATATATCATGGTTTCATTTTAGATTGGTGTTGCGTGTGGATCAAGCTATCAAACACATTGAATTTTTCAAAGGTGATCATTTATTAAAATTTTGGGGTGTTATATTCGCCTACCTTAAATAAGTATTTTACTTGAAATTTTAATTATCACTCATTGAATATGGTAGGTGATTGTATTATTAATATATTTATCATTCTAGATATAACTTCTAATATAATATTTAATTGGCCCAATTAGGATTTTTAAATTTACCTATATTTCTCCAATAACATTTTCAATTCATAAAATCATATACAAAAGTATTTATATACCCTAATAATATATCCTCCATAATATAATTTTTCCTAAACTATTTTGATATCTAATTCAATACACCACAATGATGTTGTATATTACTTAAAAAATTCACACTATATTTAACTCTAAAATTGTATTAACCACTAGTTCATAATGGAAAACATTATAAACTATATATCACAATCCCAAAAAATGTTATGAAATTCATCAAAATTATAATGGATCTTTTTTTATTAAATCAATAATCAAATATAAGGCTATGTATTCTAGTTAACTCATTTTTCTCAAAATTAATCAACCATTTATTACATAAACATTAAGAATATTTTAAATATAAGATTTATCCACCCCTTATTCATATGTTCTCAAATAGTATCCAAAAGAACATAACATTTTCATAAAATAGATTTTCATGGTTATTGATACCATTTAATATATGATTTCAAAACATTAATAAAAAAATACTGAAGAATGATGTTTAGATGTTTCACATCTAATAATATTTAGAATATACCAAAATTTCATCGATAAATATAATTTCACTGATCAAAATAGATAAGAGTATCAAGAATTAATTTGTATCATGATATCAACCTCACTAACATGGGAAATATTTGGAAACTCACATTTTCCATCATGATAGGAATATAATAAAATTATTAGCCAAGTATAAATGATCCCTTATTCATAAATAAGACATAATGGTTTCAATATACATACCTATTATTAGATTCATCATTAAGATACCTTCTCAACCGAATAATAAAAACAAAACGTTTATGATTATATTGAAAATATGATTATGAAAACATAAATCTGAATAGGTATTCCCTTATGAAACCTTTTTTAACATATGATACTTTCGAAAAAACCTATGACTCTCTTGGTTAAATCCTTATTTATACATGGTAATTTTTCTATTAGTTTATATAACATAATTAGTTAACATCATTATTAAATCATTAATAATGGTTTATAAAGAGAATGCATTTACCCAAATATTACCCCACTAGAGTTCTAAACTAGGTGCGTAGTTAGGATACATTGTCATAAACCATGTAAAGATCTAGTTAATAGTAAATCCCTTTTTTTCAGGGTTATTTCCACTAGTCACATCTGGGATGGATACTGCATCCAATTATAGTTTCTTAATAGGGATATAATTTCTAGGAAAACCATATACTCAAGACTTTACTAAAATTTCATGATGTCACCCTATACATAGAGTTATTCCTATAATTTTCATTGAAGTTTTCTTATACTATTACCTAGATAAAATGTTCATTATTACCATAATGTTAAATCATATACTATACCAAATGTTTATCTATAACTTCTAAATTATGATCAAACATAAATTATCAACCCTAAAATTATCCTCAACATACTTTCTAATCTCAAAAGATATCTATTCCCAACTCAGATACCAAATATGATTTTCTATACCCATGCTTCTAGTTCTGATTTGATAAATATATACTTTACATACTTTCATCTATACCAATTAAAATTCCCATGCATACACCAAATACTCAATCATGTGTGTATCACGAAACCTATTGATTCACTAAGGGAAAATATACTTCCTAGCCCCACCCATCACCTAATTAGGTCCAATGCATTCACCATATGATTAAATAAGAACATTAATACCATTACCAAAGGAAAATTTAGATTAAGAAAAACATTCATATACATATAATTAATATTAAAAAATATCAAAACATGATCAACTTGTGTTAATAGTCAACAATCATAAAGAATTTCAATTTTTACAATGTTAATAAATCGGATAACATGAACATAACCCATTACTAATAAACAATTTGGATAGTCAAATAATACATAGTTATCTTTAAAATAATATTTAATATAATAAAATTAATATATTGTACGTCAATACCTTTCCCTATAATAATAAAGAGGAGAACATTATCATAACCCATCTAGATAAAGGTGATGGATGGTCAAACAGTACAAAGTCAAATTTACAATAATATCCCATATCATAAAAACAATATATGACATACTAATAATTTTCCCCTGTTTATAAAAGTTTTACCATGATAATAAACCTTTCATATAAATATGTTGGATGGTTAAACAATACATTGTAAAATTTCTAATAATTTTCTATATTGGAATACAAATATATAATTTCCCAATACTTTTACCATAGTCAAAAAAGGGAAAAACTTATTACAAACCATTAAAATAAATAATTTGGATGGTTTCAAATGAACATAACCCCTATTTAATAACGGAAACATTGAAGGATGTCCAAATAGATGAAAAACATCCTTTCAAAATAATGTTAAATGATACTACCCAAGAAGGGACAAAAAATTTAATTGTTTGGTATCAAGATTTCATTCCCCCAAAATATAAACATATATAAAATTATAAAAACTTAATCATAAAACCTATGAGGATAAATCCCTTAGAAAATATAAATTTAAATAGAAGTGAAAACTTGAAAGAGATTTTAGAAATCATTATTAACATTGACATTAAAGATGATGTTTTGAGTCACATCAAAAAGTATTTTATGAAATGTGAATTAAAAAACATTTGAAAAATATTAATTTTTAAAATTTATGTTAATAAAAGATCGTTGAAATGATATAAGGTTTATCTTGAGAAAAATTTAGTGGAATATAATACATATAAAAGTGAAATAGAATAACTCTTTTTATTATTTTTATAAAACATTTGTTTCTAAACACACATTTTGAGTAGAGTAACAAAACATAATTCCTATTAGAAGATTATTTTCTAATAGGGGAGTATAAAATACCATATAATAATTTATCATGGGTGGAGAACCTGGTAATGGAAAATAAATTTTGAAGATGAAACATTATAACTAAAAGATAAGATATTTGAGTTATCAAAATCGCTTACGCACAATAAACTCCTTGAAGCCAAAAACATTTGAAAAAGATATTATATTGTGAAAATATAAACTATGAGAGAATACCATAAAATAAAATAAAAGGTAATAATGCATGTAAATTATATTAAATAAGTTCAAGATAACGATCACAACTCAATAAAGTAAAGTTGAGTTACCAAAAAACATTACTATTGGGGAAACAAATGAATCAATAACCACCTGAATAAGGAAAATGATTTATCTATTAAATACCATAAAATAAATTGTATGATAATTATTAATAAAAGGTTAGTGAATACACCATAAAATAAGAACATGGTGCACATATTTTATTATGTCTCAAAGAGTTGGAATTGAGACCAAGAAAACCCTTACAACATTAGTAAATTTTAAATAAAAACCACTTGAAAGGGATGTTTTTTAATTGAAATTTAAATTACATTATTATAATAAAATTATGGATATTATATATCATATATTTTGTATATAAACCATATAAATTAAATTATTTCATAATACCAAACATGTCTCAATGAGAGTAATTTGAGACGAAAACCCTTGCCTCAATCCTGATTCATTCTGAACTCGCACAAAACTTCCCAAATAATTAATTTAATTTAATTAAATGCATACCCAAGGACCTTATTCATAACCACAACCAATAATAATCCTTATTTATAATCATCATTCACACACACACACGTATTAATTAGTTTTTACATCTTTTCAACATTGGGTGTAAGTAATCACTATCACTTTGAACTTATTTTATAAAAAAAGTGTTGGTATTCATTATTATTAAATATTTCATCATTAAAAGATAATTTAAGGTACTTTAATAGACGTTAAATTATAGTTATAAACGTTATACTTTCATTCCATGATATTTTTGGTAACAAACCATGAAGATGAAATTGACGATGATCAAGTTTTGGTGATTCTTAACGAACAAAATATGTTTTCTAAATTAAAAATTTAAACATTGATATAAAATCACTAGAAAAAATATTTATTTTTTCATATCATATAATACTATTATATATTTTATCACAGTCATCCATGATATAAATACAAGATATTTTTCAAGTAGGTGGTTAAACCCACCCAAACACGAACCTAACATGATTAATGGATGATTATGAGATATTTTAGATGTAATACAATGATACCAAAAGAATAAGGATCTTATTTAGTGTTTATTATAATGATATATCAAAATTTTAAATAATTAAAAGGATAATATAATTTATATAAAGTCATTACTTATAAATAATGGATCATTTTCCTCTAAGTTCACTCATTTTAAACAAATTTGATTAATAAAAATAATTGTTTGATCATACAATTAACATGTTATCCTAATTTTCATAACATAAACACAATGATATTATATAAATAATATTTATCCTTTAATCCAATTATCATTACTATCCATGTAATATTCTTATGAAAAGAAAAATAAAAATCAGTCATTCCATGGAGGTGGTAGTTTGCACATACACACAGTTGATGATTTCATTTCACATAAAATAGGAGAACGATGTAATATAGTTTATTATTTAAGAATAAAAAACATTTTATATATATACTAATTATTTATTAAATTCAAATTTTATAAAAAAATTATGGTTGTGAAGGAAAACAAAATACAATGCATCATGGATGTAGTAATCTACACAACACGCGATTCACATATTCATTTTTCTTAATCGAAAAGGGGAGAGTTGATAATGATTATACCATAATTATAATAACATAATGGTATAATAATTAAAATTATGTTATCATTTTAATATTGATAAATTAAATTTTAGTAATAATAATTTCATATACAGAAATAAATAAATGAGGGGATAGAAATATCTACCTAACTACTTGGATTATCTCCTTCTTGAAGGCGGTTAAACCCTTGAGGGATGGTTATTTTAGAGGATAGAAAACTCAACAATGAGGCTATGTGTGTTTAGTAGATTATTGAAAATATTTTTGTCGGAAATAATGTTTTTTTGTGAGGGTATTTTAGGAATGGAGTCTCCCTTTTAAATGTTAAAATGGATGGCATTTTTATAAATACCCAACATGTTTCAATAATGGGAAGTCAATCTCAAGGAATGTTTCTATAAAATTTATAAATAATGGAGGTTGGAAAGGATAAGTTCTATAAAGGACTCAAAAACTCATTTAGACACATATTTTAAACATGTTTGATGTCTTTTACTCTTAGATTCTTTACTTTTACAATTTAGCTTTTACAATGGTGACTAGTTTTTACCTAAGGCAACTTATCTTTTATACCCAAAAATAAATTTGTACTTATTAGATAATTTATACCTAATTACAATAAATTTTAAATCCATTTCATTTGATGATATTTATAAAATTGATAAAAATAATTTTAAAAAAGGTATATTATATTAATAATAATTTTTTCATAAAATATTACTCATGTTCCAAAAAATCAAATATGGTTTTGTAAATTAAAACAAACCTTATTTAAAATTATAAAGGTACACATTAAATAAATATTTGGTTTTCTAAAAATTTCTCATGAATTTATAGTTCATACTTATATATTAATAAAGTCATAAATGTCATGTTATTTATAAAAATGGTATTTGGCACTATTCACCTAAAACTCATTATTTTTAGAAAATTTTAAAAAATTAATTTTATGATTAATTATAAAATAAAAATCATTTTTAAAATAAAATTTAAAAATTTTGGTAATTTAATATTTAAAAAAAAGCCAAAAATATTATGGAAATATATTCACATTAGAAAATAGTTTTTAAAAATGTCAAATATTCTTTATTCTTATTTGCTATCAATTAAAAATAAATTTATTAAATATATAATATTAATATTATCAATATATTTTATAAATATATAATCATAATATAATTAATTTCTTTAAATAAATCACTACTTTTTTAAAAAAATATTTCTTACAATAAAATGATTTTTTATTATTTTTTCTATAATAAATGAATTTAATTCATATTAAAAGTACCCATTATTTTATTTCTATAAATATTTTAAAAATATTTTAATTATATTCATTCACAATAATTAAATAGTTAGGTTTCAATAGTTATACTTAATATTTATATTTGTCTTGATTTCATTTTAGAACAGCGTTGCCTATGGAAATGGCTAGCGAAAACATTGAATTCTTTAAAGGTAATAATATATTAAAATTTCAGGGTGTTACAATATAAAATCTATCTTTTAATGGATTAGTTCTTTCTTAATAAATCCACATGGTTTAGTAAGATAGTTTTCCAAACCCGGTTCCAATCATGCTTTTTCTACTAGAATTAGTTGCATAGTTTCGAAGGAGAGGATACATTATTTCATCAAACTATCTACCCTAAATGTGATCCACATTAAGTTTCTCTAAAACAAGCCATATTGTATCCTAGATAATCAATATGGGTTGGGAAAGTGATTCTCTAGTCATGAAACCTTAAAATGGACTTAGAAACTCTCTAAAACCAACTAGAAAACCCCAAAAATTATCCTAGGAAATTCATAGTTCAAAATTTCATGAATAATGAATGAAATTAACTCATAAAGAACATGAAAAATCTATTACCATTACATTATCCCCCTCTAATGAATTATCATCTTTCAGTAGTGTTTGTAAAAATATTGTTTGAAAACAACTTACCACTGACCTCGAATATCAGACTCCCACTCACATGATTCATCCAGGATTCATCCACACTGCCATAGGATTTAGGAAAGTGGAACTAACACTCCCTAAAATAACTTATCATTATATAATACAATCCAAATAATAAATTAAACATTCGATACACCATGATCTAGCTCAAAATCCTCACAGTCAATCATATGCATAGGATTGGGTATGTACCATCGAAGATATGACACATGGAATACGTTTTTCATACATAAATAGAAAAGAAGAAGGTCCAAAAGATAATCCAAAATCTTAATACAATCAAGAATCTTGAAGTAACCAAAAATTATTAGCACTATCTTTCCTTACTCTTGTTACTGTCAATATCTTAATTGAGGATTCACGTGCAATAAAACTTTATCACCAATAGTGAACTGCAAAGCTCACCTCCTGTAGTTAGAATATGATCACTACCTAAATTTAGTGGTGGTCAATTTCTTCATGATTATATGCGCTCTCTCAGAGGTCTCCCACACTATACTCATCCCCAAAGAAACTACCTTTCCTAAATTTGGCCAACATACTATTGGATGACATTCCTAGCCATAAAGTGACTTAAAAGGTTCCATATGAATATAATCCCTGATGTTTTTTTGTACATGGATTAAAACTAGGATATGTGATCATCCCAAAATCCATTGAAATATGGGAAACATTCCCACAACATATCCTCCAATATTTGGATCATAATCTATGATTGACCATAATCTTGTAGATAATACATTATACTTAGTTTAAACATTTTACATAAATACTTCTTTAATCCCTACCAAAACCATGATATGTGAAACATGTCTATATTAAATAAATATCTCATGGTAACTCAAAATAGGTTCAAAATATCCCATAAATATATCCACCACAACCCATCGAATAAAAGGGACTCTCAAATCAATAATAAATGAGACACATTAATTAGTCGACCGACTATCACCCAAATGATATCACGACTCCTATAGGTTCTTGGTAACCCTATTATGAAGTCCATTAAAATTTCATCCCACTTTTTTACTTAGGAAATGTATGTGGCTGATGAAAATCACGAGGACAAAAATTAATGAACATTATCCTCTGACAGATAGGGAATCATGAGATAAATTTTACAAAATTCCTCTTAATACATGGCTTCCAAAAATAACATCAGATCCATGGTGTATCATAACAGGTCCAGGATAAAATTCCTATTTTGAAGAATTAGATTATCTCATTAGCTCATACCTCTAGGAATATGGAAAAACCAATCTCCCATGAACATAAATCACATCATCAATGGACCACCCTATAATAGATACATCTCATACTAAGTGTCACTATATCACTATACACTTGATATTTGGCTCTTGTATATCTTTCACCCGGTCCACCAAGGAAGACATGAACACTAAGTGCTCATAAGTAAATACTCAATGACACTTCAATTCATCCACTAACCACTTATTATTTAAAATCATCAGATGATATTCCTCCCATGAAGGTCACTCTTTATGTTCCATCAGCCACAATATTTTCTTATTGATAGAATCTTCAATGAAATTTCCTTTTCCATTAGAATATTCTCTATCAAAGTCAAAATTCTATATATACTCTAACCAATTCCTCTAGAAACCTGTGAGACCTCACATTGAGAAGATGTAATATAGGATCTTGTGGAGTGTGTAGATGGAATGCCTATAAAGAAAGAGATAGTTTCACCAATAGTTTAGTTTAAAGACAACAACTTCCAACGCTAAGTCATGTGCCTGGTAGTTCCGCTCATGGGGTCATAGCTGAATTAAACCAAATGAAACTAAGTGATCACTCTACATCAACACAACTACAAATACAAAACCCAAGTCATAGAATTACACTTTATATCCAACTCTAATATCTTGAAGGATAAAAATTTTTGTTGTCTTAAATATAAAATTCAACTTAAGTAATACCTATTTATATTGATCAGACCACTGAAAATTTACCATATATTTTTCTAACACTATCATCAGTGCTATATAATGGTATTAGTCTTGAATGAAGTGCTTATAGTATGTTATATGCACAAGGAAACTATTAATATCAATAACATTAATAGGATGTTCCCCAGAAATAATGATCTCTACATTATAAGGGTCTACTGAAGTTCCTACCGCAGAAATCGTATGCCTAAAGAATCACACCTTCAGAAACTAGATATGGAATTTTTAAAATTTGGAATAGATATAACGTTCTTGAAGTGTAAAAAATATAATTTCAAGGAGCCTAGAATGCATATATGAATTATTGTAATATATTCGGATATCCTCTATGAATACAATGATGAAGGAGTAAATATATTAAAGGAGAATCCTATTTTTATGATAAATGAACATCGTTGGAAGGATTTTTCATAGTTTATTTGGAAAGGAAGGAACTTCTTGATGAAATCAAGTGTCACTATAGGGAGAAAATTCATATTTAATTCCATCTTGGGTAGGACTGTAATCATGGATTGAAATATGACTAAAAGGATAATTATTACATTTTTACCCCGAGGAGTATATTTTGGGGTAGAAGATTGTAAGGGGGGGGGGGCCTTCTTGCTATTTGATCTTCTAAAAAAGATTAGGGTTTAAACAATAATCATTTGGAGTTGTGATATCTTGATCGATCTGATTTTTAATGAGAAGTAAGTATTCATGGTAAGATGTTTGGGGATGACCATTAAAATTTCTAGATGCAATGTTTTCTAGAGGACGTTTTAAAGAGAAACAACTATATCTATAATTTGTAAGTAGATGATCATGATCCTGAGATTCCATAGGTAAATTTTTGAGTGATTCAAGAACACCAACATTGACCAGAGTGGGGTGCTAGACAGTCTATTCATTTTCTAATCACCTTTGGTTAGGATTCTTTTTGTATTCTTTGCTATGGTTGACTGGGGCCGCCTAGTATGGATAAAAAATTTCATATACACAACATATATTTATATCTCATGTGTTGCTACAATAATATTGCATTAGATTTCTAAAATTTTGGTAGGGATATAATCCTTCCATAGACTATTCATTGGGATGGATTGATGGCCTCCAGTCAGAATGTGGTACGATCTCGATCCAGTTTCCCATTTATCATGGGATTTTACAAACAACCCTTTTAGATGAGAGCATTGATACATTTCTACTCTAGTTTAACCCTCACATTATATTTATAAGCCACACCAATTTTGGGGGTGAGGGTTTATTCTGTCCATTTAATCATCTCTGATTTCATCATCATATCTTAGAAGGTTTTTTCGATGTGGGAAAGTATTTGTGTCTACCCTTTCATAATTTTTAAGATATTATGGGTGAATTTAATGGCCAAAATAGGGATACATGGTTATTTAGTGGTTGGAGAAGGCTTGCATGCCTTCTTCTTTCTAACATTTCTTATCTATATGTATGGACATCCATTTTGTGTAGGCGAAGAGATATGGTTCTTCCCCCAATGTTTTCTCAGGATCTTCCAACTAGTTTTTTGATGCTTCCAAACTATGCTTGAAATTTTGGTGGATGTGGGTAGGTATTTTTTCTTACTCATAGTTTGTTTCTATATTTTACAAGCATTATTTTCTTTAGGGAACATATGTATTATCTTATTCTACGGTTCTTGATCATTTTCCATGGTGGTATTTCCTAGGATCCAATGTCTAAGTGGATTTGGATGGACTCTAGAGGATAGAGCCCCATCATACTGAGGGTTTAATTCCATGTGATGTTTCAAGTGTCAGATTTTGCTAGAATTCATATGGTAAGACCCATGTGTTGTTGGAATAAAACTGTTGGTCACCTCTTGATCTTCATCCCAAATATATGGGAGGAACATGTTGTTTCATTCTGAGAATTTACTTCTAAGATAGTTTGATATAGTGATGGGTGATGTTTTTTTCTTTGTCAGAAACTGGTGATGGGTGTATTGTTTGTTGGGATTGATTCCTAACAGGGCTTTGTATGCTACGCCCAAGGTCAAAATAGAACCATTGAGGTGGTACTCCAAAAGTATCGCATTTGATACACAACGTTGAAGAAGCTAGGTCGGTGATAAAATAATCTAATTTGATTATGATTACTCTTATATGATAGAAATTCCAAAGTCTATATTTGTTGGTAGGATATAATTTGGATAGAATAGAGTTATGATGAGAGTTCATGAGTATACAAGAAAAAAATTAGGAACAACCCTTTAAAGAAGAATATAAAAAAATGAATACAATAATAATAGATTGTTTTAAATCCATATTTCACCCATTTAATTATGTGAGAGTGTGAACTTGGACTTAAAAATGTATGATATAGTTGTTCTGGTTAAGGATTCATTTCTGGTTTACTATTTGTTTTAGAAAGGTGAGAACAAAATGGCATGAAGTTCATATACCTACTTTCATTTGTAACTGCGAGTTTCATGTAGGATTTGACATATATATTTTATATGGAAAATAAATATAGGATTTAATGTAATTTTTTGGTTGTGGTGGAATTAACCTTCAAGTCATACACACCATTTTATTTTTATATCCCTTATAGGCGGTTTCTAAAGGGATTTATTCAAGAAATAGAAAACACCCAACAGTTCACCTATTCGTGTTGTTTCATGAACCTTCTTTCCAAATGCATGTTCTCATTGGGAAATGGTTCAAAAAATAATTAGGGACTCATAATTGTTGTGATGATGGGTGGTTGGGATAATCACACCTTGGGGGATTATTGGATACTCTAAGACTCTCTTATCCAATGGCCCAAATGCCTTCATTATTTTTCTTGAATTTGATAATACACCTTTCAAGAGGTGATGTGGAACCCTTACAAGGCCCGTAGGTGTAAGTATTACATTTCCCATAGGACTTAGAGGAATTCATTGCCCGTTGGCTTCAAACATTACATATAACCCAGACTAACTACTAGGAACTGCTCCTCCCCAGCATCTTCATCATGAAATAAGCTCTCCACCTTTGCATGGCTGTTTGGATAGTCTTTCCCATGCATGCACAGGCTTTTCCCGATGGCAGGTGCCATACCCTGTCATTCGTGCAATCCGTTTTGATTTTTCTAGGGTGAATTCTCTTTTCCCATCATCCTTATGAAGTTTGTTCCTTGTAGGTTTTCTGGTTTTCATCTGCACTTATGGTTTCCTGAAGGCTTTGAAGTGGCCCAAAGGCCTTATAGACCTGAAGGCACGGGTGGCCCGAAGGCCTTAAAGAACTCGGGGACCAAATTGGTGTCCCGAAGGGCCAAACATAAGAATATTCATGGCTACTACAGCGCCAAATAGTTCCTAATACAGTTCATGCTATAGTACCTGCTATAGAACTGCATAGTCCCTGCTACAGTACCCAGAAATCAGCCCCCACCTGGATTTGATCTCGGGTCACCGGGATGCACTTAAGGTGTCTTCACCAACTGGGATGAGGCTTATGTTATCTAGGAATCTATTATAGATTTAACACATATCCATGAATCCTTTATTAAATCCAAAATATAGAATGATTCACCCTTAAAATCATATGTATCTATCTGAGGCTCTTCATCAATGGATTCATTTGTATGTATCCATGTTCCTATATAAATGGTTCTGTTTTTATACAGAATAGAGATTCTTATACCTTTTATTATCATGAGGATGGTTTCAATCCATGTACTGGGGTTCTCTATTATTTATCATCATCTAAGAAGATGTGAGTTGTTTTGATCTTGGGATCAGGCCCTTGAGAAGGGATTCTTATGCATCGTTGTGAAAAGAATTAGAACCCACATAATTCGGTTCCACTTAATGGAAACATCATAACTTTTAATTTCATGTGACAAGGACTAGACCATGCAGTTTAATGTCATGCAGAAAGGATGTTTAGGCAGAAGGTTCCTAAATAAGGACAATACATGACATATGCCGAAACGATCTAGGGGAAAAATAAGGGATATAGACACCCATTTTGGATATTACACTAGTAGTAATATGGACCAATAAATATGGTTATGGATTGAAAAATAATGAATAAAGACCTTTAGGTTGGATATGAAACGCATGGGAATATGGATGATAGAATATTTGGGTGAGTTTAGGGTGCTAGGTTTGAACCTCAGAGAGGGTTCCTATGTGTCCTGTTTGAATAGTAGTAAAAGAACACATTGTTTAGAATGGCTGGTGATTACATAAATGGAGGATTCATAAGGTTTCTTCATCTGAAATATAGAACTTTTAAGGACTGTCTCATAAGGAATGTATCCCTTTTAGAGGATGGGAATGTAGTTTTGGGGCTTACAATTAGTAGGAGTCCTATTTGAGTGAGTATAGTTCTGTATTATACTGAATATGAGCCCCATGTTGGTGGTATGTGATTGCACTAATTACATGATAATCACTAACCTCTATGCCCACATGTTTCATTCTCTATGTGGGGAATAAGAGGACATAGAATATCTAGAAATTTGAACAGTCTCTTTCATCTCCTGGTGGATGAGGGTGAGGATGTGGAAGGTGTGGGAATTCTACACAAGAATGTTAGGGGATTGCTCATTGAGTGATTCCATTGGCTGGAACTTTCAATAGGTGACTACCCTTTTATAGGAAGATAGGATGACTAGGAATTAAACCATATGAAATGAAAAAGAAAGTTGTTCCTCCCACTAATCAAAATGGTGATGTCCTTGGAACTACCTCCATGATTGAGGTCCTCATTAATGAGGGAATTTAAAATTGAAATCATTTCAAGGACCCTAATTTTTTTATCAGATAATTGTGAGAGACATTTTACCAATGGGATGATCTATCGAATGGGTGAAAAATTGGTGTGTCTTTTAGCATGATAATGAAAATATGGAGGCATTATTGTAGGCTACAATTTTATCTCCCTCGGATGGGAAACCTAAGTAGACGGGTTTCCTGTCATTAGTGTTGTAGGAGAAGGATCATATAGTGGCTCGTATAAGGTGGATGTAGGCGAGCTCATGGTGTCTCATATAGAGTGGACCTAGATGAGATAAAGGTAATTTTCCATGGTAAGGCCTATGAGAGATATATTTTCTTTAACTATGAATGGCTTGGGTGATATAGAGTTGATTCTACCATGTAAGTCTTAGGCAAGATAGAGGTTATTCTCCCGGGTAAGTCATGGGTGAGAGACAGGTTCCTCACCCATGTAAGGCCTGACGAACTGAAAGTGCTTCACCTGGGTAAGGCCTAGGTGATGAAAAGATGCCTAAAAAGGGTGGACAAGGGAGAGATGGATTTTCCTCTTGGGTGATGAACAACATTAGAAATAATTCTTTGGTGAGGCCTTGTTATAAGCTCTAAGGATCTCCTCATGTGTCTCTAGATAACTGGTGCTCATGTTTTTTTCCCAAAATGTCCCTTATCCCTATTTTTTTGGTCTAGGGGATGGTTCCCCTCAAGTATACTTGTATTATAGACCTTGAAATAACTCGATCCATTAAAAATTTCTAATTAACTATTCTTTCATAGTCTTAAGGAACTACCTGATGGTCTGGAGGGCTTGGGTGAGAGACTTGTATGGGTATAGTTTCAAGTAATCTCTTCAAATTTCAGTCGTACAAAAATGAGAAGCCCAAGGGTCCAATTTATAGGAAAAATTTGAGACCCTGGGTGAATTAGATCATCTATGATTTTCTATCACAAAAGTGTCTAAAGAAGGATCCTTGTGATGATCTTGGATGATCATGTCAGGCCACATAGGTTGGGCCTCGATGAGCCTCTTGGCATGTAGGCGGGGTCTACAAAATATCTACTTGGGACATTTATTTTACTCCCATTTATCCTATACTAATTGTGGCAATTTACCATAAAATATTTCCCTCATTATATAAGAAAATGGATTCTCAGCATGGTTATATAGTATAGGCATGCATATACCTATCATGCTTTCTAATAAAAAGCACTTTAACAGATTCTACTTGTGTTATTAAAGATATAATTAAATAGTAAGACTAATCGAACACTTGGACCAACATATTTTGGATTATTTATATTTATGATGTTATTGGAATGTATGGATGGTAGATGTTTTGATGTGATTACTATTGGTGGGTGATCGTGTGATAAGTATGGGGTGGGTGAATTTCATTATTAAGAAGAGGAGCACCAAGGGTTCTCCTAAATAAAGACAATTAACATGATAATGGATAAGGTTGGTGGTTTGGTGATTGATACTAATTTCAATAACATGTGGTACATTTTAGTAAGTGAGTTATGTGACCGGGTGGCATTGGAGTATATCCCCATTGGATTCCAATGAGATGAAGTTGTTATAGACTGGTTATACATGATACCATTTGAAATATAAATCACTGACCGGTCATGTATTGTTGAAGGGTTGATGGATCCTTTGAGATTCTTATGGGATTGGGTGCCCAAGGTTCAATGAAATGAGATGTGACCCTTTTGGTGGGGGAAATTATAGAAAGGGTTTGGGTTTTGTGGTGTAGGAAATTTGAGAATAGATTATAGGATAGTGTTTCCTTGGATGAATTTAGTGTGGATAAGTAGTTATAGTATGCAAGTACTATTTTATCCAATTGAGTTTTCACTCAAGGAGTAGTTTAAGGGTATCCACATTTTGGGGAGTACACCATTTTAATTTTGAGGGTGTGACCTTAATTTGATATATATTTTGATTCATTCCCAAGATGAAATTTCCAATGATTGGAAACATGCAGTAATTTATATTTGGAGTCAGCATTCATATATGAGGGGGACATTAATAGCCAGCCAATTTTTTCATCGATGGATAGATAATGGGTTAGGTTACTTGAGAATTTTTATCAATGTACAGATAATATATATACTATTATGCCATGTAGTTTCATATCAGTAATGAATGAATGAACTTCATGATGAATGGTTTTATAAAATATTTACAATGGTTTCTAGGAAATCAATAAAACATTTGGATGTTAATGAGTAGGTGAAATTGATTGATATTATCACATGTAAATACCATATATGAGATTGATATGTGAGACTAGATGGATTCCATGTGTTTTCAGTATGCTATGGATGAAACATAGTAGATTTGAGTGTGATATTGAATGGTAATATTCATCTATGCTCACAAAAAGTCACAATAGTAAATTGGGTCGATTGAGGATTCAACCGTAAAAATTACAAAAGGATTATGGTTTGGAAATTATTGGGAATGTTTGGACAATCTCATGATGTCCCTGACATTTTTAGGCATCATAAATGGATAGTTTGATAAAAGTAAAACAAGTGAATCCACATGTTTTCAAGAATATATTTTTTGAGGATGACCAATAGGAGCTGTCATGAGGAATTTGTTGTGGTGAGATAGAAATCACACTGAGTATGTACTTCAACCATGTTAATTGAATTTTGATGGTTTATATTGTTGGTTAGGAACATCAAGGCTCAATATTTTTTGAATGGGAAAACTCTTATAGAGGGGACCGCCAATGCATAGGACATGACTAGATTGGATAAATATAAGAATCTTAGGATATAAGGGTGTGAATACGAACCATATCATTATTTTTATTTATGGAAATGATAATAGGATTGACTATTGATATGTTATGTTCCATTTATTTGAAGTATCAAAATGGGGGATTTATTTTCATTCCAAAGTTGAATACATCAAGAAGTATGCGATTTCAAAACCTAGATAGGTCGATGACTAAATGGTCTCTAGGAATTCTTGGGGACATGATTTGATATGGTGGGAAATTTATAATAACCCATTTTTATACATGTATTGAAATATGAGGAAATTTTCATTTTTCATTTTTGGGGATAGTTATTTTTTTTAATCAATATTTTATATAAAATTCCACGGTTTTGAATCATTTATTGATATTTTTAAACCATTATTGATATCTCTAGGGTTTCTTGGATACTAAATAGAGTGATAGAGAATAGTTCAAGTAGGTTAGGCTCTTATAGTATCCACTAACCAGCTAGTGTGCCTGGTAGTGGACCAATAAACTAACTGGGCTCATCATCCTGTCAATGATTTCAAATTGACTAGATTGTGGGGTCTTCATGAGTTTTTTTCTCATTATAATTATAGAATTTTTTATTGTCTATCCTTGTCATGATTTAGATGGGATGGGTGATTTTAGGATGGATATTCAGCCCACTCTTACCCCTCCCCTTCCTCACCTGGTTCCCATTGATACAAGGTTTTTCTTATAGTGATTTCATATTGATTTCATTGTATGATCACCAATTAATCATTCATTTTAATTCTTTTTATTGAATATTTATTTCCCTTTGAATTCAATAAGATATTTCATTGATATTTCTCTTGATAATTGTAAAATTATTTTATAATGATGGGGATTTGGTTCATCTTGGATAGAGGTTTTCCTAGGGTTTTCAGTCCATTTAATATTATTTTTATTGAAGTATGTTTACATATGATTTTTTTCTCATTGTTATAATGAATTTTGGTTATATTTTCCTTTGGAATAGTCATTTTATTTCGGTATTTTTCTCAAATTTCTAAGAGAAGGACTTGATATGTTTTCTATATATCATATTTAATCATTTCATTATATAAAATCCATACCTATAATTATATTTAGGTGTTTTTGAAAATCATATTAAATTGAATATTCTATTAGTGAACCATGTATAGTATTTTCCCCTGAATAACGGGGGTGTGTTTCTGACCTTCTCTAGGTGTTTGATCCATGTTCTGGCCAACATATATCTTATGGTGATGTATAATCCTACCCTAGAAGCCACTGAATATTGTATTGAGGTAGTTGAAAAAATGACCTAAAGAATTCATCCCCATACGAGAGATGCTATCGACCAGCAGTGAGGGTATATGGTGTGTTTCTGGGAAGACTATCCCCTCATGGTTCATATTGAAGCACAATGGAAATAAATAAATATAAACAGTAGAAACAGAATGAAAAAAACACTTAAGAATAAAAAATATGTGTAATATGAATAATAAATATATATGAAAACATTGATGATGATCTTGTAATGTATCTATACAAAAATTTGTACATTGGATATAATGAAAACATGTATATATTAGATGATAAGAAAATAAAAAATACCAAAATATACTTATACTAGCATTATGAGCATATTCTTGGTCTTCTAACCCCATATTGTATCCTAGAACTAAAAATCAAGAATTATAAGCTTGATGTTTCCCTTTATCTACACCTTCAATCAAAAAGTTTACTCAGGTATCAAGGGTGACCCAAGCTTGGTGTAAGATATACTCCGTAAGCCACCACCAATGGTGTCTTGAGAAAGTAATTCATGGTCATATAAAATGAGTAGTGTTCGATTAAAAATAAATTCAAGGAAAGAAAGAAATAAATACATCATACCAAGTTCCTCATGGGATACCTGACTAACTCTATTTTCATTGGCCTAAGCCAGATGTCTCTGAACCAAGGTGACCTATGTAAGATAAAAAAAGTATAATGTGCTATTATAAATAAATTTTGAATATATGAATTGTTCCCAATCATGTGAATTGGCGTGAAAAATGAATCCTTGAATTTCATTGATTTTCATTTGAATTTATTAAAGAGTAACATTTTGAATTTAAATAATTTTCATTATAGGACCTTCCATGGAGGACCATATCAAGGAACCCATGTACCACACCATGAGTGAAACAAATTCTCAACACTGTTAGATTATGTCTAATGTGATCCATAAATTGAATCTCGAGTATCACTTCCACCATGGTATAAACACAATACTATCCATGTTTGTCTCTGGTATCTCACAAATTGGATTGTGTATCACTCATGGCATGTAATAACCATCTAGAAACAAATCCAGTCCATGATGTGTCCCATAAGAAATGGGTATCACCCATGTGGAGGAATATAAAATGCATAGTGAACCCATCCAAGGCATACCTAGTATCGTTCTGGGTGTATATGAGATTCATTTACAAATTCTAAGTATAAATCATGACTAGACCATTTAAGGAACCCCATAATGATCCAAGTATTGGCCTTAGATTGGACTAGAGTTATGGATTACATGTCATGATTGTTTTCATTTAGTAAGGTGTGAATATTATGATAATTTATTAAAATGGAAATATTATTTAATCAAGAAATTAAAATTATAGAGTAAGTTATAAGGTCCTAACTCAAGGACTATCATTTACCCTAATTCAATTCAAACTCAAAGGTATTTATTAAAAGGGAAAACACCCATAAATAGGTAATTAAACAAATTAATGTTAAGTGAAATTTGGCCACTAAGGAAGTGAAATCCCCAAGGTGTTGATGAAATCAAGGAGATCAACAAAAGGGTTGATTGACAACTTTCTAGGATTATATTAGGCATGAAAAAAATCCATTTGATTTATAAAACATTTTAGTGGCATTTTTGAAAAGGTCTAGTATGTGAAAAATTGGTTCATGATACAAATGAAACTAAAATTGGTGGAATAGAACTAGAAAAACTACCTTATATCCAAAGCACTATCATCGTCCATTGTCATCCCTTGAATCAAGCTAGAATGAATAAAAATGGGAGAACCATATAATTCCCTAAAATAGGAAAAATTAAATCACACCACAATAGCATAGAAGATAGGGATATAAGCTAGGAATAAAAGGAAGAGGAGTGTATATATTACCTAGAGAAATCCAATTCACCTAATCATGATGAAAATGGGGGCCAGATGTGGGATTGGATTCATATCCAAAGATAGGAGGAGGAGGAGCTTCATGAGGAGGATATTGAAGAAAAAAGAGGAAGAATGTTGGGTTGGTTAAAAACATTTAAAAGGAAAAAATGTATTTTACCCCTTAAATTCTGGGTCAAATGGTATGGACACATGGTTAGCCAAACCAAGTGCTAACCTTGTGATAACCACTGTCCAAGGAACCCCCTCACAAGGGATAAACACATGGTTTAACTAACAGTTTGTAGACTATGCAAAATGGATCTGTCAAAAAATACTTCAACATTTCATGAGTATGAGACCCATATCAAATTGTTTCAGAAAAACTGTGCAACCTCCTCTATGCACTTGGTACCTCACATGGTTGGGTTGAAATATTAGAACTAACCATGAACTAACAAAAAATCTCAGTCATCCTCTTCAAATTATATAGATCTAGGATCTTAATGAGACCCATACTCTCCCAAAACACTCCTTAGCCTATAAATCTCATTATTAGAATAAAAACAGAGGTTTTAAATAGTATCATAAGTGTTAATACACTCTAAAAAGAATATTGTTTCATCCTCCCCTCCTTAAAACCTCTCATCCATAATTTTTTCTTTCAGAGGGTGGTAAAGGGTCATTTGAGAAAATTTATAACCATTTAGAATCTATGTCAACATATCTATCCTATTTCTCATCTCGTAAATGGTCGTGATTCCATAACACCTGGTCTTGTAGAACTGACCTACCTCATAGAGTCTTCAGGCTCTGGTCAGTGATATGTATCAGATGATCTTCAAAGGAAGTATCCACCTCTAGCTTAACATCACGAGGAACAAATGAATGAGATGGGTCACCATGATACTGGAAAGATGTGATACGTGGTAGACATCATGAATGGAATAGTTCCTCTGAGATATCAAAAACTGAAAGTTTACCATCCCGACTCTCTCCATGATCTCAAAAGGCCCGATGTAATAGGGAGATAGCTTTCCATATTTATGGAGCCATATTTAACCCAGTCTAGGTGATTCTCGAAGAAATAACTACAATCCCACCTCAAACTATAGAGTTTAGTAGTGACGATTAGTATAAGTTTTCAATATATACTAAGCTATATCCATACATTTTTGAATCATATATACTTACATTAAATTATTCTGAATTAGATAAGGACTAATTAGTGCTACCTCACCTCTCTCTAACCAGCATAGGGGTGAATGGAATGGAATACTAAAAAAATACCCATAGGGATCCAAATGAATCATTTCATTAAATAAATTGCTATAGGAAGAATTTACTAGAGGTATATGCTTCTCCCAAGAACCTTTTAAATCAAGGATGCATGTGCTGAGCATGTCCTCTAACACCTGTATCTTCTGATTAGACTACCCATCTGTCTGAGGGTTATACATCGTACTTAAGAGAACCTAGGATCCTTGTTCCTTCCACAACCCCTTCCAGATCAATGATCTAAAATGAGTGTCTTGGTTTAATATGATGGAATGAGGAACACCAAGAAGGTGAAAAATCTCCCAGACATAATTACTTTCAAAATCAACATCTAAGAAGGTCTCCTATGTAGGTAAGAAGAGTTTTACCTCAACCAACCTATCGATGATCAACTATAAAACATCACTTCATTAAAGGGATATCAAAAAGACCATCATGAAATAAAAGTTTAAATCACTCCATTTAAACTTAGGGTTGGATAGAAGTTGTAGAAGTCTAGAAATTCACTGGCGCTACACCATCACATGTTGACAGGTGGAACACCTCATGATAAAACCTGTAATATACCTCTTTATACCTATCCACCAATACTGATGACTTGTGTGTTGATAAATCATGGAAAGACCATTTTTAGCTACCCAAACAGAGGCATGAGATTCCCACATCCACTCTTCCCATATGTTAGCAAGAACTCACACACACCCATGGATGTAAAGGATATTATTCCCATAATAAATATAAACATGTGGTGTTTTCTCACCTAAGTGACTCTCCCTTAGGATGAGGACTTCGGTATATGAGTTTTATCTCTTCCATACCCACTCTATAAGAGTGGATTCCACCACTAGATATTCCAAAACAGGTTTTCCATGGTAGTCTTGAACCTCTAGGTGCATCTCTGAAAATAGATCCATCAAATACCAATCACTACTAGCCTCTTGGATGGCCTATATCTGAGTCTTTAGTATATGTGAGTTAGCTATTGTTTTACACTTTATAGGTGTATAATCAAGATCAATGTAGAATGAATGTAGGTATTCAACCCACCTATGTGACCTAATTATCATGTTGTGCTACGTGGAGATGTATTTGAGACTTTTATGGTATGTATAAAATATGAACCACTAACTTAAGGGATAATTACTCCAACAACATAAATCGTGAACCAGGACTGCTAGCTCAAGTTCATACATAGGGTAGTTCTTATAATGATATCTTAGATGGTAGAACCCATACACTACAACCCAATATTCATGCATCAAAACTGCTCTAGGAAAGATTCATTAAGAATACAAATAAACTACATATCTCTTTTCTAACTCATGGGAAATCAAGATCTGTGCTGAACTTAGTCTCCCCTTCAACACCTGAAAGGATATATCATAATATTATTACCATATAAACATCACACCCTTCTTCATAAATCCTATAAGAGGAACTTATATGTGTGTGAAATCCAGGATGAATCACATGTCATATCTATCCAACCCTAAGAAGTTGTGTATGTCAAATACATTCTTGGGATAATCCCACGAAACAATGATTCTAACCTTAACTAGGTCAACAGACACACCAACCTATGAAATGAAATGTCATAAGAAGTAAATATTATCAATCCAAAATAGAATTTGATGAGATTAGAATAAATTTTATGCTCTATAATTGTATTCATAATGATTCAAATAATGGTGGCATGGATGTGTCTAGATAGAGAATACACCACATTTTCATCCATAGGGGCTACCACAAATGAAAATAAGTAAGGAAAGAAAACATGATTCATCAAGGACTTGAAAATGGAGGGTGTGTTTTTAAGTATGAAGGACATAACTAGATATTTGTACATGCCACATATACTTTGAAACTTTTTATAGGGTATGTTTGATGGTTTCTCATGCACTTGTGGGCTTCCCAACCTCAAATTGTTCATAGAGAAAACTGCCACTCATTGGAGTTGGTCGAATAGGTATTTTATTTGAGGTAGTGGAAACCTATTATTTATCATAATCTAGCTAAACCTGCATAAATTAACACACAACCTAAGGGAAATATCTTTTTTTTCGAAAAGAGGACATTTGAACCCCATGATTAGGTACTAGTTCATATAAAACCCTTGGTCTCTAAGTCATCCAATGTCTTTTTTGAGTTCCTTGGGCTCAGTAGGCATGATCTTATAAGGAAGAATGGACACCAGTGCCACTCCTGGAACTATCTCAGTGGTGAACTCCACATATCTCACAGGAGGTAATATAGAGATTTTTTCATGAAATACATCAATAAAATGATCCACTAATGTAAGTAATTCTACACACCACATTCCCTGATCGTTCATGAAGAGACTATCCATCTTGGCTATCACTATGCCGATCCTATGATGATTGAGTCTAGCATGGGTAGCCTGGATATATAATTAACCTTTATAAATTTAAATGCTTCCCTTGGGTGATGTAAACGACACCATATGACAACAAAAATAAACATGGGTGGGATAAGGATCTTTACCTTCCATATTGATAATGACATAGAAATTGGTCATCTCAGGGAAAATGAAATTCCACAAGATATGGTAGCCACCTATCTCCAGCGGCACTCCGTGTACTAGTTATATTCTTGAATTATACCCCTAACAACATGTTTAGAGTCATAACACTATATAAGTACTCCACCTCTTGACCCATATTTCTATAATCGATGAAGATATAAAAGAGTGTGAAGAACCTGTATCAATTAGGTTAGGAGGTAAAGTATAGGATACTAGAATTGTTACTCACACTGTAAAAGGCCCTAGAATCTACTACTTAGGTGTAGGTTGCACTGCATATATATAGATGGTACCACAGACCAGATATGCATCCTCACTATCCTTGGTGTATTCACTCTGCTGGGACTAAAACTCTAATATTTCATTACCTCACCCATGACCATATCCTTAGACAAATTGGATAATATTAGACTGTAAAATCCTGGTTCTGGGTGCTGCCCAAAGGTGCCCCAAACCCAGTTCGTCACATAACCACAAGAAAAATTCCCCTATCATTAGAGGCTACCGACTAGAAGTGGGGGCCAAGGTATGAAATTGGGTAATCTATGACATCATTAATAGAGTATACACAACATAATAATAAATGAAAAATAGTTGCAGAAGTAGTACTACCATATAACAAAAGTAAATAGCGGAAGTCTGATAGTAAATAAACAACTGGAGCACATATATAAATGAAGCATGAAACATATGTCAAGGAATGTGTCAAAAAAAATCTCCAATTCTGGAAATAAAGTACTGAAACCAATGTAAAGAAAATAGTAAACTCTAATAGTATCACAAGCCTCAGCATGGTCCCAATCTCTCCAACTCTAATCAGCAATCAAGTACATGATATAGAGGGGTGATTTCCCTTATCTATACCTACAACCGTATAATTTTTTTGGGTCCAAAATCATGACATAAATAGGGTGTGAGATGAATCCTAGTAGGAAACCACCAAAAGGTCTATGCCTACTAGTCAGTGAATATATATAGAAGGTAAAATGAAAAAATGAAGTAATAAACTATAGGGCACCCAAAAGTAAACAATCCTATAGTTTTAAATTACATTCATTTTCATTTTTATATTATTCAAAATGCTGAATAACGTAACCTCAGGATATATCTTAGGCTCTATACCCTCCTGATTAATAATAACACACAGACGTCTCAAAAGACCACATAAATAATCAAGTAAGACCGAGTCCAAGCTTGTGCTTTGGATTGGAAGACTCGTCACAATTATTAAATCATTCAAAAGCATCCCAATGAGAAATATCTCACAGTATGAACCCTCTGGTTCAACATATCATTAATTCAATAAATAATGACTCTCTGGGAAAGATCACAAAGTCTAACCCCTTTGGCCCCGCATGGCACTAATCATCTACAAATGACCTCCTAGGTAGCTCTCACGGTCAGTACCCCTTTGTTATTCATAACAATAATACAATATAATGACCCCCTAGATTCTCTCATAGTCAATTCCCTATAGTCCAACATTTATTTAATGAAAATCCTTTGGGTAGCTCTCACAGTCTAACCCATCTGATCCATGATCCCATGGGAGATCTCATAGTCAATACCTCTGGTAAATTATAAAAATAATTGTATTTAAATGACCCTACCTTCAGAAGCTCTCACAGTCAATTCCCCTGGGTCATAATTTCATAATGTGAAACAAATGCATCTAATATAAACAATAACTCCATATGAACAACACTAGTCATCTAAAACAAAGCAGTTTAACATGCTTTCAAGACCCAATGACCATAACAAATCAAACATGGAAAACACATCCATAATCAAGGCAATAAGCCTTATGAATAATCAATAAACCTTTCTCAATCAAACAACTCATATCATGCGTTAAATAAGGTTAAATTCCAAAACACGCAATACCCTAAGAAAGGGAATTCAGAAATTTTAGTATATATAATCCAAATACCACAAAAAAGTCACAAAACACCTACCTCGATGTTGTACGATGAACACACTTGAAATTTGTCCCTTGAATCGGCCTAGAATTTTGTAGATATACCATAAGGTCAAAATTGTTCAACCTTTAATAACTCATGAGTGGAAAGGAACCAGGAAGAGTGGATCTATGGAAAGAGATAACTCACCAGTGGGAATCCAACGCACCCAAAAATGTCTCAATCAGAGCTCAGGTAGAGGAAAATGAGAATCTCAAACATTGTTGACCATACCTCGCTCTCCTGTACGAAACAAGGGGAGACGAATATTTTTCTGGATGTGAGATGAAATCCTGCACCGATATAACAAATAAAAACAAAAGTGCAAGACATGTTCATTTAATGTACACGCCTTGTACTGGTGTCAATCGGATCTGGATTTAGGTGGTCTATCAGGTCTCCTACACAGCAATGTACTTGGGCGTTACACAACCATTACAAGGTTATACACACAACTGGGTACATGGTGTGTACTCAAGAGTACACATTGTGAACTTTCAAAAAATCCTTTTTCTTCATTTTTCCAAAAAAACCATCTTAAATAAAGACCACTACCTAAAATGAAGATCTGGGTTCTTAAAAACATCCCCATTAAAGCAATTAGTCCTTGAATTTCCACTATAAGGTTGGTGAAGAAGAAAATTCAAACAACTCTAGCCACTATGATTGTACATTGGCATCCCTCTCCCAAGTCTCGTCCTGTACTCGCCCATGGTGCCATAACACCCATACCAATAGAACAGACCAACCATAGAGAAACTTCATGCTTTGATCCACAATCAGAATAGGGTTCTCCTCAAATGATGAATCCACTTCAAACTCAACCTTCTCGGGTTAAAAAAATGATACGGGTCTGAAAAGTATCGTTGTAACTGGAATACATGGAAGAATTCGTCCATAGACCGGTAACTCTGAGGTGACTGAAACCAATAGGCAGCCAGCCAGACTCTCTCTAAAACCTCAAACGACCCGATGTATCTCAGTGAAAGCTTCCCATGTCTCATAATCCTCTTGTGTCCCAACCTTAGTGTAACACATATGAAAAACTAATCTCCGACCTTGAACTCTAGAGGTCATCTCCATCGATCAACATAATCTCTCTACCAATACTATGCAGTAGCCATTCTCTTTTGAATCAACTCCACATGCTCAGTGGTCTCTTAGAAAAGGAAAGGGCCCAACATAGCTACCTCTCCTGCCTCCAGCTAACATAGGGGTGATTGGCCTGGACTTCCGTAAAAAGCCTCAGAAGGTTCCATCTGAATCGTCACCTGAAAACTATTATTGAATGAAAACTCCACTCGGATTATGTGTCTCTCCCAATAACCTCCAAAATATAAGACATATTCTCCAAGCATGTACTCCAAAACATGAATCATGCGATCAGACTGGCCATCTGCCCGAGGATGGTAAGCTGTACTCAGAAGTATATGTGTACAAAAATCCCTCTATAGTCTCTGTCAGAGATGAGAAGTAAACCGAGCATCCCTATTTGAAAGAATAGAGTGCAGAACCCCATGAAAACGTACAATATCTCAGACGTAAAACCATCCAATATCATAAAAACTTATGTTATCCTTGATTGGGAAGAAATATGAAATCATTATGAGTCTGTCAATGACAACCCAAACCGTATCATTCCCGCGAGGAAACCTTAGTAAACCCATCACAAAATCCATCGCGACATCATTCCACATCCACTCAAGAATGGATAACTACTGTAAAAGCTCTCTCAGCCACGGATGATCTGCCTTCACCAGTTGAGAGGTGGAATATCCCATAAAAAAATAGTAACATCCCTCTTCATACCAGATCACCAATACTGACAGTGTACGTTTTGATACATCTTGGTAGCTCCAGGGTGAACTGCCCAAACTGAGGAATGAAAATCTTGAAAAATCTCCTTGCGTATGTTAGCTGACACCCATGCACACCCATGGAAATTCAAAACCTCATCCTTGCCTACAGATCATCTAGGAGTACTGTCCCCACCTGACACACTCTCTTGTAGGACTAAGCCTTCATAATATGATAGATACCTCATTCACACTTGGTATAGTAGAGTAGAGGTAACAACTATTGAAGAAAGAAACGTCTACCCCTGTTTATCATGAAGCTCAAAATGCATCTCAGAGAATATAACGATAAGCTGCCACTCTCTTCTGGTCTCCTGAATTGCCTGTATCTGAGTCGTCCTCCTCAACGCATCAACCACTATGTTTCCTTTCCTAGGTATGTAGCCACGCTCAAAAATCAAAATACTTATGGTACTCAACCAACCTTCACTGTCTCAAATTAAAATCATGTTGAGTAGATATATACTTGAGACTTTTTTGGTCAATGAATACCACAAAATTCTCTCCCAAAGGATAATGTCTCCAACAATGTAAAGCATGCACAACTACAACTAACTTGAGATCATGTGTTGGGTAATTCCTCTCATGAGGCCTCAACTACTGAGACCCATGCGCAATGACTCCTTACCCCTACATAAGCACTACTCCTAGCTCGATTTCAGAGGAATCATAGAAAATAGTTTAACTCTTTCTCGGATCCCGAAAAATTTGTATCGGTGCTGAAGTCAACCTCCCTTTTAGCTCCTAAAAGGCTGAATCATAGAATTCTGTCCACAAGTACTTCAAAACCTTCTTAGTCAGGCCTGTATGTGGAACTGTTAAGTGTGAATAGTCCTGTATAAAGCACCTGTAGTAACTAGAAAACCCTATAAAACTTCATACCTCAAAGAAGTTCTTCAGATGCTCATAGAAAACTATTGCCCTCACTTTCTCTGGGTCTACTGACACCCCTTTTTCTGAGATGAAATGACCCAAGAAGTGAATCTGGTCCATCCAAAAGTGGCGTTTTGAGATCTTATCATTTCTATAATGCTCTATCAATGTACTCAATATGATCTCAAGATGGGTGTAATTGTTGTGTCGAGTGTGAGAGTACAACAAGATATCATCTAAAAATACTACAACAAAAGAATCCAAGTAATTATGGAACACTTGGTTCATCAGTTCCATAAAAACTTCCAGTGCATTCATGAGAACGAATGACATAAAAAAAATACACATATAAACCATACTTTCTTTGAAAGGATATAAGAGGTATATATGACGGTATAACGCCCAACTGATGTTAACTGGACCTCATGTCAATCTTCGAGAACACCCAAGATCCTCGAAGCTGATCAAAGAGATCATCAGTCCTCGAAAAGGGATGTCGTTTCTTAACTGTCAACTGGTTATGATTTTTATAATATACAAAATGTCTGAGGGTACCATCTTCCTTCTTCAAAAAAGAACAGGTGAACCCCCATGAGAAGTTCAGGGTCAGATGAAAACCTTTTCTTGCAACTCCTCAACTACTTCTTGATCTCTTATTACTCTAGTGTAGCCATCCTATAAGGAGGAATGGACACCGGTGCAAGTTCTAGCACAAGCTTACTAGATAAATCTACCTCTCAATTCAAAGGAAAACCTGGAAATTCGTCTAGAAATACATCCCTAAAATGATTAACCACTAGATGAAGGTCCATATTTGATGTCCCATGTTCATATAGATATAAACTAGTAATCTGGGCTGTAACTCCTCCCGACCCATGATGCTCGGGTCTAGCTCTACTCACATGAACATTCCACTCACCCTTGTATAGAAAAGACCCTCCCTCTGGTGATTTGAAACACACCCTGCAGTGATAGTAGTCAAGGAAGGCCTAAAAGGTGACTAACCAGTCTATTCTGAGAATGATATTGATGCTTGTATTCTTTAAGGCATAGTGTTCCCATATGAAGTGATACCCACCAAAATCAAGAGGTCAGTCCTTGCACTGAACTACATTACCCATCCTAATACCCAACCGAGTGTCTAGAATCATAACATCTTCATATGTAAAGATACAGAGCCCAAGGTTACCCACAACAACAAAAGATATAAAACTATGGGAAGACCCTATATCAAAAAGAGAAGAAGCTAAAACTGAGGTAAATAGAATCATACCTTTAATAATAGGGCATCCAGGATCCTTCTCTTACCGAGTCTACTCCACTAAAAATGTATGAGCACCCTAAGATGATCCACCCTCCTATCACTGAAGACCTGTGGCCTAACTACCATGGCCACAACCACCTATTTAGCTTGAATGTCTTGAAGAAATCTAGTTTCCTAAATGTTGAGATACTAGCGGTCCCACTCCTAAATGTGTAGTCATACCTAATCCCCTCTCACCAGCTACTAGTGAGAAAATCCTACAAAAATCAATAAATATGTCCCATCGTTCCACAATAACAAAACTCAAATGTGTCTCTCAGGCAATGTGGTATCATATGCCCACTATTCTCACACTGGTAGCATACCACCTAGCTACCGTAAGAAACATCATTTGAATGCTCCCTATGTCTCTTCCTACTATCTATCGAAGGAGAAACAACCCTGTATGTTGAACCACAATGGTTCACAGCTCTCAAATCCCTCATATTATGCTTAGTAATCAACATCTGGTTCACTATAACAATCACCTAAGTTAGCTTGAAGGCATTCACTGGAGATCAGATGTCATACCTGAGACCATCCTCAAAATTCCTAGCCCTAGATAACTCGTCACCTCTCAAAACCGATGTGAAGTACTGTAACTCTATAATACTAGATGAATACTCCATCAATAAAAGAGCACCCCGATCAAAATGCATGAACTCTTAGGCTCAATCGTTCCTCAACATCTTGGGGTAGAATTAGTCATAGATGGTCCTCTGAAACTCTTCCCAAGAAATATCCTGATGATGTCCCACCTGTGTGATAACATCCCACCATCTCTTAGTGGAATCACATAACATGTATGTCACGAGTTTCACCCTGCACTCCGGAGGCATCTACAGATTATCAAAGATGTTGAGTATGGCCTCCAACCATGTCTTTGTAGCTTATGGTCCCCCATCCCCTAAAAAAGTATGAGGATTATATTACTAGAACACCCACATCAGCTCTACCATAGACATGGTAGGATGAAGTGCTCCTTGGAAGGTCTGTAACATCCTCGAAAAGCCTTCACAGAACTGTGCATCAGCACCTGTGTCCAGTATAATAGTTGATGCCAAGATGGTCATGAGAGTAGGATCTGCTAGTAGTCCTTGATATATCCTTTCTAGTGTCTGGTCATCGCCATGCATCTCGCATACAACCAGAGGACATCTTGGAGGCATGGATCTAAAGGGCCAAGCGCACACCTCAGTTCAATATTATCAAGGAAAACAACATAGAAGTACAATAAACTAACATGAGGAGAAAACATTCATGTTTTACAAATTAGGGTAACACGGTGTGTTCCCTTAAGATTTAAAGATGGCGTGTACATCTACCAATCCTGGTCATGTAATACCTATACACACGGTGTGTTCCTCCTATGACACGACATGTACTTAAATTTTCCCTCCTTCCCAAGTTCTCCTACATGGCTAGAACTACATGGTTCTCTACTAGGTAACACTGCATGGTGTGTTCACCATAGACACAATGTGTACTAGTTCAATTCCAACCACCAGTATCGTTAGTCACACAGTCAGATACACGATTGAATCTACACAATGTGTATAAGCAAGACACATCGTGTACAACCTATGTTTCATCCACCTGTGTTGTTGGTCACATGAATATATACATGGTTCTCTACACACGATATGTAAAATATATACACAACATGTTCTACCATAAGTTTCCCAACCCCATGTCTCTTCTCACACTATCAGTCACACAGTCAAGTACTACATGGCGTGTACTCCCAGTACACAGCGTGTACTTAAGGAAAGTTGTTTCTTCTAGAACAGAAGAACACATGGCATGTGTTCATAACCTCACACGTTGTGTTGTATGGGTTTCCAGACAGTAAGCCTTTGTAACCTCTCTAGAACACTTAAACACATATAATTTTATCGAAAGAAAGAAAAATTCAGCACCATGAGAGCCCATAATACCACAAATCAAATTTTGGCATCCTTTTTAACATAATAACTTGAAAAAAATCAATTAATTGTCAACCTGATCCACCAAATTACCATCCTAGAGGGACCATAACACCTCAAGAATCAAATTTTGACATCCATCCAAATAAAACATTAAATATTCTATTACCCTATCAAATAGTAGGTATTTTATCACAACATATATTACAACATCATGCATATCTAGCACAAAATTTATCACAACAAGATGTAATCAGAAATGCATCCTAAATGGAATGACAATAATGCATGACATGCGATCTCTATCAAGTGCCTATATGATGCATGATATGGAATACCCTCATCTAATCAGGTTGAAATAGAAATATATTATCAATAGTATCAATTATAACATCACAATACAATTGAATTACCCAATGGTGAAATCAAATCAAATGTAACAATTGCAAAACCAAAAATTTCAATATTCGAGGAAACATTGATTTTTTATGTACATGGGTTATCTAATCCTAAGCAAAACTTATTGTCAACTACCCATTCATTCTAATCCCTATCTATAGGATCAAAATAGTAAGAAAAAGTATAAAGAAACTACCTTTTATACCACTTTGTAACATCACGATTTCAGGTGCCACCCAAAGGTGCCCCAAACCCGATTGGTCATATAACCTCAGGGGAATTTCCCCAAATTCCAAAGGTTGCTGACTAGTAGTGAGGGAAAATTTAAGACATTGGGGAAACTATTCCCCCATCGTAAGTGTATACACAACAAAATAACAAATGATAAATAGTAGAAGAAGTAGTAATACCATATAAAAGAAGTAAACACTGGAAGACTGATAGTAAATAAACAATTAGAGAAAATATATCAATGATGCATGTCCCATATGTCTAGGAAATAAACCAAACCAGCCACAATGCTAGAAATAAAATATGAAAACCAAAGTACATAAATTAGTAAACACCATTAGCATCTCAACCCTCATCTTGGTCCCATGCTCTCTAGCTCCAATCAGTAATCTAGTACCTAATGTAGATTGGAATTTTCCCTTATGTATACCAAAAAACATATAATCTATTTGGATCCAAATGAATGACCCAAACAGGGTGTGAGATGAATCCTAATAGGAAACCACCAAAATATTTGTGCTTAACGGTTAGTGAATGTTTATAGTAGGTAAAATGCAGAAATAAGGTAATAAACTAGGGAGTAATCAAAGTAAAAAATACTACAGTTTTTAATTACATTAATTTTCATTTTTAAATTATTCAAACTATTGAATAATGTAGCTTCTTTATCTAGCCTTTTCTATGTATCCCCTATATAATAATAACACATAGACATCTCAAAAGACCATCTAAACAATCAAGTAAGACCAAGTCCAAGCTTGTTCTTTGTCTTGGCAGACTCTTCATAATCATTCAATAATTCAAAAGAAACCCTCTAGGAATGCTCTCACAGTATGACCCCTCTGGTTCAATGTATCATCAATTCAATAAATAAGGACATCTGGGAAAACTCACATAGTCTAAACCCTTTGGCCCCACATGGCACTAATCATCTCCAAACAACCTCTTGGTTAGCTCTCACGGTCAATACCCCTTTGGTCGGCATTCAAATAATACAATATAATTACCCCCTTGAAGATCTCATTGTCAATTCCCTATGGCCCAAAATTCATTTAATAATGACCATCTAGGTAGCTCTCATAGTCTAACCCCTTTGGTCAATGACCCCATTGAAGCTCTCACAGTCAATACCACTCGTCAATCATGACAACAATTCATAATTAAAAGACCCTACCTCAGGTAGCTATCACAGTCAATTCCCCTTAGTCATACTTTCATAATGTGAAACACATGCATCTCATATAGACATTAAATCCATCCTAACAATACTAGGCATGGAAAACAAAACATCCTAACATGCTTTCTAGACCCAACAACCATAACCAATCAAACACCGAAACCACATCCATAATTAAGGTAATGAAACTTATCCATAATCAATAACTATTTCTCAATCAAACAACCCATATGAGGCATTAAACATGGTTAGATTTTAAAATATAAAGTACCCTAAAATAGTTTATTCATCACTTTGAGCATATATAATCCAAATACTGTAACGACCCAAAGATTCATCAATGGAAATCCCTCTTGATCTAATTAAATGTCTCTTTATGTTTATATAAAATGTCAACTTATTTGGTTTTATGTTAAAAATTTTGACCGTTGATAATATAGTCGTTGAACAGTGATCACATGATTATTATAAATATAAGGCTTTAACAAATCCAACTTTACTCAGACAAAGGAAGTGATGGCCTCATCTAGTAGAATTTCCCCATACGAAGACCATTTGTTGGAGCTCGGAAAAGAGGTGGCATCCTTGGGCATCGCTCTTGATCAATCCTAAGGTGAGCTTCATCATGTCAAGATCGAATGGGACCATATACAGGAGAAGTGGAAGTTGATAGAAATTACCACTCGAGCGATGTTATCCGAGCCACCCCAAGAGTCTGTCACCATCGCACACCTTACCCTTAGGTCTTATGCAGCTGTTTTAAGGAGTTATGTAACTAATCGATAGTACTATGTTCATGTACATTATTTTTTGTATATAATAATGAATATACTTTCTTGTCATTATTGATACATTGTAAATAGTTTTTAAAGTACAAATAGTGTTTTTAGTTATTATTTAATTAAGAATTCTATTTTATTAAATTAAGGTATTTTTGAATAAAATTATATTTTAATAAAATAATAATAATATTATTATTTAATTAATTGTTATTATATATAAATGATCATATAATTTTATGAATACAATTGTAATTTTTATTTAGGTTTGAAATCCATTTCTGTCAAAACCTGTGAATTTTTGACAAATGTCAGTTTTTATTTTAAAAGTGAAAATTATCTTATTTAAAAAATTATTTTGATAAAATAAATTTTATTTCTGGAATCAGGATGTCGAAATTATCCAACGGTGAATTTTTCATAATTTTCTGAGAGAGTCAAATTTTTGGGTAAAAAATTAAATACCGTTTAAATATATAATGTGTTTTATGACATCATAATGACCCAATAGTGATGTAATAAAATACTATAATCTTTATTTTCGGCCAATATATGTTTTAACCTTAAAATAATGTGATTTTGGGTTTGTTTGACATACTTTTCAAAGCATTAATGGACCTTTCAAGACTTATTAAACATCATGTCTTTTTAAATTATTTTCCATGGGAGTGTGACTCATCTCCACATAATCAACCTCATTATTTTAAGAATTTCGGACTTTGTCCTTATAAAATATTTTTTTCCACTTCCCTTTTCCAAATACATGGGCAAAAACTATGGGATGGTTTGTGTTTTGGATTAATTTAATGTAAGGGGACCCAAACCTAAATAATAAAGAATTCCCTCACCTTTCCTATATAAAACCACCCAAGGTCCCACTTCCTCCTCACTCAAAGCCTTTGGAGTTCGTAAAACCTCTACCCTACTCTCTCTATAATCCTCCCAAGGTTCCCCAATCTCCCACGAATCCTCTCACAAGCCTCTCTCTAGCATTTGGAAGCACACTTCCAAGTAAGGGTTTTTTCTTCCTTTCTCATTTTTGTCCAATTTTCTTTAAGTTGTTTTACCCTTTTAATATTAATTATGAATGTTGGGGTATGATTTTCCACCTCCCTAATATTCCCCTCTTTTTGTTTGAATGATGGGAGACCCTTTCTCTCTATTAAATGCCTCCCATGTACACTCGTTACTATGCCGAAATTCTGAAAGGAACTTCTCTCTCCTCTTTTACATTCAAGTAATAATTTTGTATCATGAATATACATTTCATTAAAATTGTTGGGAAATGTATATATATGACCTACTTATTGTCCATTTCATGTAAATATGATGAGTAATCCATTTATCTCTCATCAACCTTTTTTATGAATTCTTATGTCACGCCGTTACGCTGCCGAAATCGCACCGACTTTCTGAGCCAATGTCATTGTGTAGTGAATACCATGCCCATTTCTCCATCAAGCGTATTCACCATTATGTAAATTTACTTATTGATTATAATGTTTCATGTATTAATTCCACATTCCCTTATCATGTAATAAATGAGTATGTTTTATGAATCCATGTTTTATGATCCATGTGGCACACTTATGCATGAAATGAAATGTTTAAGAAGGGTACACCCTTATAGCGCTCCAATGCATTGGGTAAAGTATAGTATCATGATACATCATGGGAAATGAGTGTTGAATCATGCTAATTCAAGTTCAACGAGGGTTTACTCATGCTTTATGTGCAATGAGGATTTACTCATGCTCCATGTGCAATGAGCCTTGGCTCTTGCTAATTCCATGTTAAGTGTTGTTGCCACATTTCCATGTTATGATTATCATGCTTTCTCAGGTCTTTATGTTCATGTTTCTCTTGTTCTATATTGATATTCCTATTGTCTAACATGTGTTTTAATCCTCAGGTATTCTGTGTTTATTCCCTTACTGGGCTTTATAGCGCACCCTTTTCTTATGCATGTCCTCAGGTTATCCCATGCAATGCCAAGTACGAGGGAATGTAGTGGTCATGTAAAGGAAGTTTTCAATAAATATGTTGTATTTCATGTTTAAAGTTTTTATGTAATGATCCTAATCCCAAAAGACACTAAACCTCTCGATCTTCTTATTGTATGAATTGATGTTTTATGTAATAAATCATGTTTAAGTTGTAGTAAAAATCAGGGTTGTCATAGTTGGTATCAGAGGATAGGTTTAGTTATTTTTAGGATTTGGATTAGAAAACCCTAGTAAATCCTTAGAGACAAGAATAAGTATAAAAAAATCCCTAAGTTTTGGTAAATTACTGAGTAAGTGGTTTATCAAACAAATACATCCCTGTATGGATACGAGCAGGTAGAGGCGGCTCTGGCACAGAAGTATCCTATGGGTAAAACCCGAAAACTCTGCTTTGAGCTAGACTCGAATGAGAACTGGTGCACGACAATGGGATTTTTTGCACTCTTGGTTACGACACTCCCGAGGGATATGTTTTGATAAATTCACAATCTTAGTATGAACCCTTATAAAGGGAATTATAAAAAAAATGCCCTTAATAATATATGTTAGAAAGTAGACCATGAAAAGCCTTGATTGAAGCCTATAGACTCATGAGTTAAGGAAATAAAAGTTTATTTATAAGTCATCAACTTTTGTATTTGGATTAACCTTTATGTGTTACCCCTAAATTTCCTTTTATTCCATCCAATGGCCAGTAATAGGAGGACTCGGGCTAACAACCGATATGAAGATCAGTGCAATTAATGTACTAATGAGATGCTCAATCTAATGGGAGTGGGAATCACAAACTTTGTCATGCTTCTCTCTCAGATAACTCTAGTAGAAACATAGGTCAAGTGGAATGTTCAACCCCCACCCCCCCCAAGAAAGAACATGTCTCTATCGAGAGATTCATGAGACAAAAGCCTCCTACTTTTAGTGGATCATCTGATCCCACGATCGCAGAACAATTGATAAAATCCATTGAAAAGATCTTCTCCATCCTTCAATATTCTGACCAAGATAAGGTTCTCCTGACGGCTTATAGTATGTAGGGTGAAGCTAATAAATGGTGGGTGTTGATCAAAAATACGAATCCTGAAGAGGAGATCGAGGCGTTGGAATAGAAGGATTTCTAGAAGATGTTTTTCGATAAATATTTTCCGCGCACCCTCCGGCTTAAGATGGAAATGGACTTCCTTTCCCTCAAGAAAAAAGATAAAGAATATGTTGGATTTTACGAGGAAAACTTCACAAGGCTTGCATGATACACTTACGACTTTGTTGTTACCCCAGAATTAAAAGTTAACTGATTCTTTGGTGGGATGAAGCCTAGCCTTCGGAAAGCATTGGCAATCCGTGACTTTGAAAGCTATGAGGAAATTGTCCGATGTGCCCTCAAGGTCGAAATGGAGATCGGAGAATCACAGGGGTATCATGGGGATAAGAAGCATAAGGTGGATTTCAATGCTGGTGGTCTGAGGGATAAATCCATTGGTGCTAAGAAGATCCAGCACCCCACTTTCCAAAAGTGCGGAAAGAAGCACCCTGGAAATTGCCTTAAGGGGACGAGGAAATGCTTCAAGTGTGGAAGAGAAGGGCACCTAGCTGTTAACTGTCAGTAAGAAAGACCCGCGACTGTGAAAGAGGAGAGGAATGCTCCATTTGAACCTCAACGCATTGTTCATTGCTACAAATGCAAATAACCAGGTCATTTTGCAAATCAGTGCCCTAATCCATGGGTTTTCGGAGGCAACCAACAACCTCCAAGGCAGCAAGGAAGAGATTTTTCCATCACTTCTGCCCAAGTGAACCCCTACAATGAAGTGTTGATAGGTATGCTAGTTATTCATTAAATAATTATGAACATACTTTTTGATTCAGGTTCTACGCATTCTTTTATATCTCGAATGTTAAGTAGAACAATCTGAGCACCACCAAAAATCATGGAAGTGAAAATGTCGATGAGTGTGTAAAATGGGGCAATAATTACATCCCATGTATATAAGTCCTCCCCTATTATAATCTGTGGATTGAATTTTCCGGAGAACCTCGTCATACTCCCTCTGGTGGAATTTGATGCAATTCTTGGCATGGATTGGCTTTCCTTATATAGAGCCAACATAAATTTCCGGGAGAGGGAAATCACAATCCATTTGGAGAATCGACCCCCGATTATTTACATGTGTAAGTAGGAAGATGAATCTTCTTTAGCTCCGTCATCTCAAGCATGGATATTAATGCCTTATGAGAATGCGTATCTGGCTCAGATGATTGAGTCCAAGGAAGAAACCATCCTTGAAGAAATGCCTATTGTGATGGAATTCGCTGAAGTGTTTCCCGAGGAACTTCCTGGTCTTCCTCCTAGAAGAGATGTTGAATTATCAATTGTACTTATACCCGGGGCTTTACCAATAACCAAGACTCCATATAGAATGTCTATTGCAGATATTGAAGAGCTGAAGAAACAAATACAGGAGAATCTAGATAAAAGTTTTATACGCCCAAGTGCTTCACCATGGGGTGCACCAGTCCTCTTCGTCAAGAAGAAGGATGCGTCAATGCGGTTTTGCATCGATTATTGTGAACTTAACAAAATCACGATAAAGAACAAGTATCCTCTCCCAAGATTTTATGACTTGTTCGATCAGCTGTGTGGAGCACAATACTTCTCCAAGGTGGACTTGTGGTCGGGATATTATCAAGTAAGGGTGAAGAAGGAAGATATACCCAAGACTGCTTTTCGCACAAGATACAGTCACTATGAATTCATAGTAATGCCTTTTGGACTCACTAATGATCCAGCAATATTCATGGACTTAATGAATAGAGTCTTTAGAGATTACCTAGACAAATTTCTGGTAGTCTTTATATATGATATTCTAATATAATCTAAAAACAAGGAGGATCATGAGGAGCATTTAAGAACTGTACTGGAGACTTTGCACAAGGATAATCTCTATGAAATGTACAACAAGTGTGAGTTTTGGTTGAAGTTTGTATCATTCTTGGGCCATATCATCACAAATAATGGGATTTCGGTGGATCCCTCCAAAACAGATGCAATTGAGGGATGGCTGAAGCCAACATTGGTAACGGATATTCGTAGCTTCTTGGGGTTAGCTGGATATTATCGACAATTTGTGAGAAATTTCTCATGATTGTCCACCCTCTTACCAAGCTAACTCGAAAGGGAGTAAAGTTTTCTTGGAGTGATGAATGCGAAGAAAGCTTTAAGGAGTTGAAAAGGAGGCTTATCATTGCACCCGTTCTCACTTTACCCACAAGTGGGGAACTTTTTTTTGTTTTCAGTGATGCTTCAAAGAAGAGATTAGGCTGTGTGCTGGTGCAGAATGATAAAGTTATATCATATTTCTCAAGGCAGTTAAAAATCCATGAGCGAAACTATCCAACACATGATCTGGAGTTGGCGGTGGTGATCTTTACCTTGAAAATCTGGCAGCATTATCTCTATGGAGAGAAATGTTAGATATATACTGACCACAAGAGTCTTAAATATATATTCACATAAAAAGAGATTAATATTCACCAGAGAAGATGGATAGAGCTCATCAAGGATTATGACTATTCAATCCATTACCACCCTGGGAAAGCGAACAAGGTGGCAGATGCCCTAAGTAGAAAGGATCCAACTATTCTATCAACGATGAGAATTGAGAGGGATCCAGTCTTCTTAGACTTGATGAAGATGAACGTCGGAATCATAGAGATGGGAATGTCATCAATCCTTTCACAAATTATTGATCAACCATATCTTTTGGAATTATTAAAGGATGATCAAAAGGATGATGTGGGAATTCAAGAAAAAGTGGAAGCTATCAAAAAAGGGAAATCCTCAAAGTTTAATATTAATGAAGAAGGAATTGTGCGGTTTGGGAAAAGACTATGTGTTCCATCAATTTCGGAGCTGAAGAAGGAACTTTTGGATGATGCACATAGTTAAAATTTCTCTATTCACCTAGGGAGCATAAAGATGTATCGAGATCTCCGAGAAAACTTTTGGTGGGATAATATGAAAAAAGAGATCATTGAATATACATCAAAGTGCCTGGTGTGCCAGCAAGTGAAGGTAGAGAGGTAGAAGTCTAAGGGGATGATGCAACCATTGCCCATACCAGAATGGAAATGGGAGACATCACCATGGACTTCCTCACCGGACTTCCGAGGATATCCAAAGGCAAGAATGCAATCTAGGTTGTTGTGGATCGTCTTACAAAGACTGCACAATCCATTGCTATTCGGGAGGATTTCTCATTAGATCAACTGGCACAGATATATATCATGGAAGTGGTAAGGTTTCATGGAGTACCACTATCTATTGTGTCTGACCGAGATCCAAGATTCACCTCTATGTTTTGGAAGAGTCTTCAACATGCTCTGAATACTGAACTGAACTTCAGTATGGCCTGTCATCCTCAAATTGATGGCCAATCTGAGCGGACTATCCAAACACTAGAGGATATGTTGAGAGTGTGCTCAATGGACTTTAACAAAGGATGGGATCAACATCTTTCTCTGGTTGATTTCTCTAATAATAATAGTTTCCACTCGAGCATCCAAATGGCACCATATGAAGCCCTGTATGGGAAAAGGTGCAGAACATCGACATGTTGGGATGAGGTCGGTGAACATAAGCTGCTTGGACCAAAAATGGTTGAGGAGATGGTGGAGAAGTTGAAAACCATTTAGCAGCATATCAAGGCAGCCCAGAGTCGATAGAAGAGTTATGCAGATAATCATCGATGAGACCTTGAGTTTAAAGTTGGATACATGGTTTTTCTATGCATATCTCCATGGAAGAAGGTCAGGAGGTTTGGAAAGAAAGGGATGTTAAGTCCAAGGTACATCAGCCCCTTCGAGATTCTTGATCGTGTCGGGGTTGTGGCCTATCGACTATCACTTCCACCAACTATGTCCAAAGTACATGATGTCTTTAATGTATCCCTCTTAAATAAGTACATATCGGACCCTTCACATGTACTCTCTTCTGAGGTGGTACAATTGGAAGATGATCTTTCTTATGAGGATCAACCAGTGAAGATCTTAGATCGTAGATAAAAAGTTCTACGAAATAAGACAATGCCCCTCGTCAAGGTGTTGTGGAGAAACCACAAGTTTGAAGAAGCGACTTGGGAATTGGCAGAAATGATGAAGCTGAGTTACCCACATATGTTTTAGTGTGGGAAAAGGAAAAATTCGAGGGTGAAATTTCTTAAGGGGGGAATATTGTAATGACCCAAAGTTTCATTAATGGAAATACCTGTTGATCTAATTAAATGTATCTTTATGTTTATATAAAATGTAAACTTATTTGGTTTTATGTTAAGAATTTTGACCGTTGATAATATAGACGTTGAACAGTGATCACATGATTAGTATAAATATAGGGCTTTAACAAATCCAAATTTACTCAGACAAAGGAAGCGACGACCTCATCTAGTAGAATTACCCCATACGAAGACCATTTGCCAGAGCTCGGAAAAGAGGTGGCATCCTTGGGCTTCACTCTTGACCAAGCCCAAGCTGAGATTCATCATGTCAAGCTCGAACGGGACCGTCTACGAGAGAAGTGGAAGTTGATAGAAATTACCACTCGAGTGATATTATCCGAGCCACCCCAAGAGTCTGTCACCATCACACACCTTACCCTTAGGTCTTATGCAGCTGTTTTAAGGGGTTATGTAACTAATTGATAGTACTATGTTCATGTACATTATTTTTTGTATATAATAATGAATATTCTTTCTTGTCATTATTGATACATTGTAAATAGTTTTTAAAGTACAAATATTGTTTTTAGTTATTATTTAATTAAGAATTCTATTTTATTAAATTAAGGTATTTTTGAATTAAATAATATTTTAATAAAATATTATTATTATTATTATTAAATTAATTTTTATTATATATAAATTATCATATAATTTTATGAATGCAATTGTACTTTTTATTAAGGTTTGAAAGCCATTTCTGTCAAAACCCGTGAATTTTCGATAAATGTCAGTTTTAATTTTAAAAGTGAAAATTAACATATTTAGAAAATTATTTAGATAAAATAAATGTTATTTCTTGAATCAGGACATCTAAATTATCCAATGGTGAATTTTTCATAATTTTCTGAGACAGTCAAATTTTTGGGTAAAAAATTAAATACCTTTTAAATATATAATGTGTTTTATGACATCATAATGACCCAATAGTGATGTAATAAAATACTATAATCTTTATGTTCGGACAATATATTTTTTAAAATTAAAATAATGTGATTTTGGGTTTTTTTGACTTACTTTTGAAAGCATTAATGGACGTCTCAAGACTTATTCAACATCTTGTCTTTTAAAATTATTTTCCATGGGAGTGTGACTCCTCTCCACATAAGCAACCTCATTATTTTAAGAAGTTCAGAATTTTTCCTTATAAAATATTATTTTCCTCTTCCCTTTTACGAAAACCATGGGCAAAACCATGGGATGGTTTGTGGTTTGGATTAATTTAATGTAAGGGGACCCAAACCTAAATAATAAAGAATTCCCTCAACTTTCCTATATAAACCCACCCAAGCTCCCACTTCCTCCTCACTCAAAGCCTTTGGATTTCGTCCAACCTCTACCCTACTCTCTCTATAATCCTTCCAAGGTGCCACAATCTCCCAAGAAGCCTCTCACAAACCTCTCTCTAGCCTTTGGAAGCACACTTCCAAGTAAGGGTTTTTTCTTCCCTTCTCATTTTTGTCCAATTTTCTTTAAGTTGTTTTTCCCTTTTAATTACAATTATGAATGTTGGGTTATGGTTTCTCACCACCCTAATACTTACCTATTTATGTTTGAATGATGGGAGACCCTTTATCTCTCATTAAATGCCTCCCATGTACACCCGTTACTATGCCGAAATTCCAAAAGTAACTTCTCTCTCCTCTTTTACATTCAAGAAATACTTTTGTATCATGAATATAAATTTCATTACAATTGATGGGACATGTATCTATATGACCTAATTAATGTCAATTTCATGTAAATATTATGAGTAACCCATTTCTCTCTCATCACCCTTTTTTACGAATTCTTATGTCACGCCGTTATGCTGCCGAAATCGCACCGACTTTATGAGCCAATGTCATTGTATAGTGAATATCATGCCCATTTCTCCATCAAGGATATTCACATTTAAGAACATTTAATTATTTATTATAATGTTTCATGTATTAATTTCACATTCATTTATCGTGGAATAAATGATTATGTTTTATGAATCCATGTTTTATGATCCATGTGGCACACTTATGCATGAAATGAAATGTTTAAGAAGGGTGCACCCTTATAGCGCTCCAATGCATTGGGTAAAGTATAGTATCATGATACTTCATGTGCAATGAGTGTTGACTCCTTCTTATTCAATTGAAACTAGGGTTTACTCATGCTTTATGTTCAATGAGTATTTACTCATGCTCCATGTGCAATGAGCCTTGGCTCATGCTAATTCCATGTTATGTGTTGTTGCCACATTTCCATGTTATGATTATCATGCTTTATTATTTATTTATGTTCATGTTTCTCTTGTGATCTATTGATATTCCTATTTTCTAACATGTATTTTACTCCTCATGTATTCCGTGTTTATTTCCTTAATGGGCTTTATAGCTCACCCTTTTCTTACACATGTCCTCAGGTTATCCCATGAAATGCTAAGTACGAGGGAATGTAGTGGTCATGTAAAGGATGTTTTCAATAAAGATGTTGTATTTAATGCTTTATGTTTTTATATAATTATCCTATGCCCCAAATACACTAAAACTCTTGATCTTCTTGTTGTATCAGGTGAATTTTTATGTAATAAATCAGGTTTAAGTTGTAGTAAAAAGCACGGTTGTCAAAAAGAAAAGCAAACAAAGTCACAAAACACCTACCTCGATGTTGTATGATGAATAATCTTGAATGTAGAACCTTGAATTGACCTAGAATTTCGTATATCTACAAAAAGGTCAAAATCGTTCAACCTTTAATAACTCACGAGAGGAGAGGAATATGAAAGGGTTTCTCTAGGGAAGAGATAACTCACTGGTGGGAATCCAATGCACCCAACGATCTCTCAATCGGAGCTTGGGCGGAGGAATGAGAGGATATCGAAGATCTTCAACCATACGCCACTCTCCTGTACGAAACATAGGTAGAAGAAAGTGTTTCTGAATGTGAGACGTGATCTCTCACCGATATAAAAAATAAAAATAAAAGTACACGACATGTTCATTTAATGTACATGCCTTGTACAAGCCTCAACTAGATCCCGCTTTAGGATGTTTTCCAGGTCACCAACATGACCATGTACTCGGCCGTTACACAACCATTAGAGGGTTATGGAAGAAACTGGGTACACGGTGTGTACTCGAGAGTACACAACGTTTACTTATAAAATTTCCCCTTTCTTCTTTTTTCCTAAAAAACAACCCAAAAAATGATCCTTTCCTGAAATGAAGATCCAAGTTCTTCTAAACTTCCCCACTTAGAGAAATTTTCCTCGAATTTTCCTTCTAAAGTTGGTAAAGAAGAAAATTCAATCAACTCTGGCCACTGTGATCATACAACTGCCTCCCTCTCTCATGTATCATCCTGTACTCACCCCTGCTACCATAGAACCCATACAAAAGAAACATACCGACTACAAAGAAAATTCATGATGTGATCCATAATACGAATAGGGTTCCTCTCAAAGGATGCATCCACTTCCAACTCAACCTCCTCAGGTTAAAAAACGGGAGACGAGTCTGATAAGTAACATCGTAATTGAGATACATGGAAGAAGTTGTACATAGCCCGATACCTCTAAGGTAACTGAAAACGATAGGCTGTTGGACTGACTCTCTCCAAAACCTCAAACGACTCGAAATATCTTGGTGAAATCTTCCCCTATCTCCCAATCCTCTTGTGTCCCAACCTCGGTGTGACACATAAGAAAACCTGATCTCTGACCTTGAACTCTAGAGGTCATCTCCGTCGATCAGCATAAGATTTCTTCTGAGACTATGCCATATCCATCCTCTTTTGAATCAACTCCACCAACTCAATGGTCTCCTAGAAAAGACAATGTCTAAATATTGCTACATCTACTACCTCCAGCTAACATAGGGGTGATCGGCATGACCTACCGTAAAAATCCTCATAAGGTTCCATCTAACTCATCAGATGAAAACTATTATTTTAGGAAAACTCCACTAGGGGAATGAGTCTCTCCCAAGAACCCCCAAAATAAAATATGCATGCTCTAAGAATGTCCCCCAAAACCTAAATCATGCACTCAGACTGGACATCTATTTTTGGATGGTAAGTTGTACTCAGATGTACCTACGTACTCAAATCCCTCTGTAGTCCCTACCTAACACGAGAAGTAAATTGGGAGTCCCTGTCAGAAACAATAAAGTGACGAACCCCATGAAAACATACAATCTATCAGATATAAAATATTCCTTTCTCAACAACACTATAGGTCTCCTTGATTTGCAATAAATATGCAACCTTTGTGAGTCTGTCAACAACGACCCAAAAGACATAATTCCTTCAAGGATACCTTAATAAAACCGTCCCAAAATCCATCGCAACATCATTCCACTTCCACTCAAGAATGGGTAACTACTGTAAAAGCACTAATGATCACTAATTCTCTGCCTTCACCTATAGACAATATGAATATCTCATAACAAAACCAGAAACATCCCTCTTCACACGTGACCACCAATACTGATGATTTAAATCTTGATACATCTTGGTGGAAACAGGATAAAATTCCCAAAATGAGGGATGGAAATCTTGAAATAGCTCCTCGATTATGTATGATGACACCCATATGCGCCCATGGAAATGAAAAACCTCATCCTCACCTATGGTCCATCTAGAAGTAGTGTCCTCACATGACACACTCTCCTATAGGACTAGGCCTTCAGAATCTGATAAATACTTCATTTGCACTCGGTATTGTTGAGTAGAGGTAACAACTATAAAAGAAAGAAAAATCTACCCCTATTTGTCGTGATCTTCCAAATTCATCGTATAGAACAGATCCATAAGCTTCCACTCACTATTAGCCTCCTGAACTACCTGTATTTGAGTCCTCCTCCTCAATGCCTCAGCCACTGTGTTTCCTTTCCTAGGCGTGTATGCAAGCTCAAAATCAAAAGACTGAAGGTACTCAACCCACCTTCACTGTCACAAATTCAGTTCAAACTGAGTAGAGATATACTTGTGAATTTTGTGGTAAGTGAATGCCACAAAATGATCTCCTAATAGATAATTCCTCCCACAATGTAAGGCATGCACAACTACAGCTAACTTGAGATCGTGAGTTAGGTAATTATTCTGAAACAACCTCTACTATTGAGACCCGTACGCAATGAATCCTCCCCCCGACATAAACACTACTCCCAGCCTGATACCTGAGACATCTCATTAAATAGTGTAACTCTTGCCCGACTCCATCAAAATCAGTATCGGTGCTGAAGTCAACCTCCTTTTCATCTCTTGAAAGGTCGGATCAAAAAATTCTTTCCACAAGTACTTCTCACCTTTCTTAGTCAAGCCCTTCAGTGGAACTTCTATGTGTGAAAATTAATGTATAAAGAACATGTAGTAACCATCTAGCCCCAAAAAACTCCATACCTCAAATACATTCTTTGAATGCTCCTAGGAAACTACTTCCCCCACATTCTTTCGTTCTACTACCATCCCTTTCTCTGAGATGACATGACCCAACACACATGGAAATGTCTCAATCTAAGCTCAAATAGAGGAATAGGAGGAGTTCAAATATCTTCATCCATACATCAATCTCATGTATGTAACACAGGGAGAAGAAAGGGTTTCTTGATGTTAGATGTGATCCCACACCAATATAACAAAGAAAAGGAAACGTATATAGAGTGTTCATTTAATGTACATGTTGTGTACTAGCCTCAACTGGCTCCCGCTTTAGGCAGTCTTCCAGGTCACCTACATGGCCATGTACTTAGTTGATACATGGTCATTACATAGCCAGTACATGGTTATGCGCAACAATCAGGTATACGATGGGTACTTATAAAATTTTCCCTTTCTTCATTTTCCATAAAACAACCCAAAATAAATATCCCTAACTAAAATGAGATCTAGGATCTTACATAGACCAAATCCCATCATAAAATGGAGGTACTTCCCTTGTACCTAATTCAAATGTGGGAACAGATTCCATCTCACTAGATACAAGAGGTAAATTTTTATAGAAACACAATAAGTGACCCATATTTGTACAATCTCAACACTCAATTGGGTTCCCCATACCCTGGTTCTTCTTATGGCCCACCCTACCACACTTGAGACACACCACATATCTTTTGGTGTGTGTAATATAACTAGAATAATCCCAATGTGAACCATCAATATTATGCTTACTACTACTATATAATCTGTCTCCCTACCTATTAACTGAACTGCCATATCCCACACTGACCGCTTCCCTCAAGGTTTTCTCAGAGATGAGGGAATGGTTCACTATCTATGAATTGATGGTCATCCAAAAAACACTCATATGTTTTTAGATGGTGTGCGAGATTTCATACTCAAATTGTCTCACGGTCAAAAAAAATCATGGGTTAGGGTTGGTGAAAAATGTTGAAGCTCAGTGAAATGATATGAATACACCATCCATTAAATTGGACCCTTTTGTAGGTTCATAAAATCTCAGGAATAGTCTTCTGCCAATGTCTTGGGAAAGAAGTAATCATTGAATGTTGTCTCGAAGTCCACCATGGCCATACGCTGATGATATCCAATGTAGGAAATGAAATTCCACCATAGTTTTGGAGAATCATGATTCAAGTAAGTGGTGAGATTGAACCTCCATTGTAGAGGTGTTTTTATATACTTGAAGATCAACAACATAGCCTCTAGCCAAGATTCTATACCCTGAGGATGTCCATCGCCCAAAAATGTGGGACATTGTATCTATTGGAACTCCCATATCATCTCTACCATAGTAGGGGTGGGTCAGGTATTACCTTGTATGGACTGTATAAAGCATAATAAACTATCAAAAAACTGAGTATCAACACCCAATGAAAGATCAATAGGAGCTTCATCATGTGGAACTATAGGAGGTAATACTGGTGGATCTAGTTCCACCACATGTGGAGAAATTCATGACCACCCTCCGGGAGTATGATTTGAAGATTTCAAGGTAGAATAGGTCAAAAATTTCTGTGATCATGACTCAGATAAGATTTAATAGTTGATAAAAAATTTTAAAAAAATAAATTATAGGTACATATATTTACTATTATTATTAAAAACCCTATGCCAACTCCTAAATCTAGGTCAAGGAAATAAGGAGGACCATAGGAGTCTTAAAAGACACTTCATATTTCCCACTACTATATTCAAGTCAGGGTCAAGGCCTAATACAACATATCATAGGTTTCAGTACATGGAGTTCTAGTTTCAAGGTATAGAGGAAAAATCATTACTTATCAATTGCCATCTCCATTTAGTGGAAACCATTTTATTTTAAAATATTAATTTATATAAGTACATTATTATTTATATTAATATATATGTCAATCAAGTTAATTGAATCACCATTCCAAGCATATAAAGGCCCATAATCTTTATAAATTGGAATTGGAACATCAAGTAACTATTAATTTACATTTACATCTGGTATAAGGATATAACATGTCATTTATAGTGGTTTGAATGAATTATATACCATTAATAATTCATAAAATCACTAGATTAATAAATTAAAATTTGCATTCATCAATCAAATAAACTCATATTTCAGCCTTTAGAACTAGTGATTCTTGGCTCAACTATTGAATAAGTAGTTAATTAAGGTTTCATCAACAACATATGTTGGAAAACCCCATTTACATTGATGTAGTCAATTTAATTAATCCAATTACGTTATCCCTCTAGAAACATCAGCACATTTCAATATATATAAAAATCATGGAACTCACAACAATCACATATAATATATGTAATGAATGCAGTAATATAAATCTAGCATTGTATAATTCATGGAATGTAAATTCTCAAGTGCCTAACCTGATTCATGAGATGATAAATCTTTTTTATACTAGTATAAGGAAAATAAAATTCTTATTAATAATAATATCAATAATAATAACGTCATAAAACATGTGTGCCACCCATGGGATAAATCAGTGAAACTACAACCAGAGAAAACCAAAACATCAATAACCCATCCCAGGTAATTTGGGGTTTCCCTATACGTGGTTAGATAGTTCTAGGAATGCGGTCATAACCAAATTTCATTATATCCTAGTCTTTTTTCTAATACTCGAGTAGTAATACAAAAAGAAAAGACACTCTGATACCACTCTGTAGTGTCCCACCCAGGAAGGCCTAAAAAGGTTCCCCAAGATGGTTATCTAGATGGCATCAAGTGCACTTACTCATATTCCGAAGACCTCTAACTAGTATCAAGGGACCATTGCGTGTCATCGGGGAGACTATAACCTAATGGGTCAGAGTCTAAATCATCAGTAATATATAAATATAATCTTTAAAAATAGAATTAAAAAAACATATTAGATCAAAAAACATGTTGTATCAAAATAATAAATAGATATGAAAAAATTGATGATATCATGCCATGTAGCAATAAAAAAATTAGTACATAGAATACAAGGGAAATATTCATATACCACATTCTAAAAAAATATAAAAGACCAAAATCATATTATATTAGAATCATGAGCATAGGTTTGGTCCTTAGATCCCATACTTTATTCAAGTACCAAAAATCAAGCATAGGATGCTGGATGATTCCCTTTATCTACACCTTCAATCATGAAGTGTACTTAGGTACTAAGTTAGGATCGAGTAGGGTGTGAGGTTTATATAGTGGTACTCCACCAACAGTGTCTTGAACTAATATATTCTATGCATATAAAATGAGCAGTGTGCTAACAATAATAAATACAAGTTGTAAAATAAATAAATACATCAGACTGAGTTCCTGGTTGGATACTCGATTAAATCTACCTGATTCAACCTATTATAGATGTCTCTAAACCAATGTGACAAGTTCAAGATATAAAACGTGTAATGGGATGTTATAAATAAAGTACAAAGATATGGATCGTATCCAAGAATTTGATTTATCATGGTAGACGTTCCATTATATTGGATGAATTAGATTTTGGATTTATATAAAGAGGCATCTCTTTAATTAAAATAATCTCCATCATGGGACCATAAAAGTAGAACCATATCAAGGAAATCAAGTCTCACTCTAGGAGAAGAATAAATATCGAACACTATAGGAGTCTATCCATGGTAATCAATAAATGGAATCCTATGCTTCACTTCCAAAATGGTATAATGAAAATACCATCTTAGTCTATCCCTAGTATCTCATATTGGGGACCATGTATCATTTATGGCCTGGAAGAACCACCCATACACTGAGACTATCCATGGTGTCTTTCCTAGGTAATCAGTATCACTCTTATGGAGGTAGAGCAACTGCACGGTGAGCCTATCCATGGCATACATAGTATCCCTCCTGACATATATGAAATTTATTTACAAATTATAATTATAGAGGATGAAGTGGTCATCCAATAAATCTAATAAGGAATCATGTATCACCCTCATCTTGGAATTGAGGTATGGCTTAACTGCCATGATTCATTTTATTTAGAAAATCATTAAAATTATGACACATTAGTGAAATGTATAAATCATTTAATTAGTAAATTAAAATTATATCAAAAGGAATAGGGGTCTATCTAATGGACATTAATTTCCCCCCAATTCAATTAATACTCAAAATATTTTATTACAAGGTAAAAAAATCTCAAGAGGTGTTTTAAAAAATTAAGGTTAAGGGAAATCAAGAGATCAAGGAAGGGAATGCTCATAGGGGTGGCTTGAATCAAGGAGATAAACCTAGGGGTTGATTTCCAATATCTAGGATCATATTGGGTATAGAAAAAAATTCAATTTGATTTATTAAATATTTTGATGGCATATCCAAAATGTTTTAGTGCATGGAATAACCAGGAATGATATAAATGAAGCTAAACATGAGTTAAAAGAGATAGAACACCTACATTGGACCTATAGAGCTCTGGTAATCTAGTGTCAGCAATTCAATCGAGCTAGAATGACCAAAAATAGAAGAATGATCAAATGAATTGAAAATATAGAAATTTTTCTTGCACCAAAATAAATAAAATGTTGGTAAGATAAACAAGGAATAGATGGAAGAGGTGTGGAGAGATTATTGAGGCGAATCCAACTCATGTGACAATGATGAAAATAGATCCCAGATGAGAGATTGGGACCAAAGATTAAGATAATATGGATAAGAAATTCACACAATGATTTATAGATAAAAAAAGAAGGAAAAATTATTGAGGGGTTAAAAATATTTCATTGAAAAAATATTAATATACCCCTTAAATTTTTAGTCGCATAATTGTCCAACCCATACGCCAACTGCGCGGTAACCACTACACAAAGAACCCCTTACACTATCTAGGCACACAGTTTGTCTAATAATGGAAAACCCATGAGAAATGTATTTGTTAAAAAATATTGTAACACCACACAATAATTCATACCATATTTTATGGTTATAAAAAACCATCAGACCATCCATGTGTACTAGGTACCTAACATGGTTGAGTTTCATAGTTAGTTTTATCGATGCGCTAACCATGCAGCTTACTCTCCCACTACAAATTTTATAACTTTGGGCTCTGAATGATCCCAAGAATCTTCAAACCCACTCCTTATCCTTTATATCACATTATTATCATAAAACAGTTGGGTTTGAGTAGTAACATATATGTCTATACATCTTCAAAAATCTAGCATGTTACAGGTGATATTTGAGGAATTTTATCCATATTGATGAATTTTTTTAACTAGTAATAAATGTATATTATTAATTAATTAATTTTTTTATACTTAATATAAGATAGGGAATTGGGAGGATAGAAAATATGTGGCTAAGCTGGAATAAATTTGGGTGAGCTAGGGTAGTATGTTCTCAGGATAATAATTAAAGGGAATTGTCTTTGTATTGAGGTAGTTAGTCCATATACAATACCCTATGGTGTATTTATTATTATTTATGAATTTAATATTAATTTTTATGGGTGTTAATGTAATGGAATCAATTAATATTATTAAACTAAATATAATTTTTTACTAAATTTTTAATTAATAATTTTAAACATAAAAAAAATTCTATTTGGGATATAAGTAATATGTCAGTGTCCATGATGGGCCCTTGAGTACTGAATAGAAATATTTGTCACCATTGTTTTGGAATATAATTATAATCTTGTAATTTTTTGATATGTGAAACCCATGATATGTTAATAGTGAATAATTCTATGAATGTAATAGACCTTTTAGATACCCATTGACCCCTTGAATATAGATTAGTTTGGAATTTCAATAACTAGTCCCAATTGTCCATACTAAATTCTGATATGTCATAGATACTTTTTCATAGATGAGAATTGCATTCATTTAGTGAGAATAATAGACATGGATAAAAATCCTAATTATTCATCACATGGATGGGAGTAATAAATTACTAGTTGGGGTCACCAATGGGTTTCCCTAAAGGCCCAAGTATTATATCATGTGAGACTTGGGAGGTAAATGGAGACCGGGGAGGTATTAAACCTACGCAGTGGTCATCTTCCTGAAGAAAAGTGTTAGTTAATAATTATATGTTTTTTAAGATTGTAAATAAATATACTATGATCTGATACCTGAGAGAAATTTTTAACTCTTATTTAATGAAATTGGATAGGTATGTGATTAATAGTGTTTATTGATGGGTGTCCTTGGACATATTCCTTGGATATTGATTTTCCCATTATTATTATATAATGTTTTAAGACCTTGGTTGTTTCTCTACGGACATATAGTTGTCAATTATTATTGTTATATATAGTTAAGGGACCTTGGATGTGTTTCCTTTATTATGTATTTTCCCATTATTATTATTTTATACTATTGGGAGACCTTCAACATGTTTCTTTTGATATGGTGTTTCCCATTATTATTAAATAATGTTAGGAAATCATGGATGTGATTACTTGGATATGGAGTTTCCTATTACTATTGATATATATTTTTGGGGGACCATGGATGTAGTTCATTATATATTGTATGCCCATTATTTTTACGGGGGATATAGATGTAGTTACATGGATATGGTGTGCCCATTATTTGTAGAAATTTTTTGGACAATGGATATATTTTAGTGGAACTAGTTTTCCTACTATTAATAAATGGTTGGGGGATAATTGACATAATTACTTATATCTAGAATTTACCATTATTATTATATATATTTTCAATAACACGGACATGTTTAATTGGATCTAGCAATGCATATTTTTATAATATAATGTTGGGAAACAATGTAAAAGTTTCCATGGATCAATCATTTCCTTTTATTATAATTATATATGATTGGGGTAATTACATGTAGTAACTTATATATTGTATTACCATTATTTTTTTTGAGTTTCATGGATGTAGTTCTATAGATATATTGGACTTATTATTTTAATACAATTATTTGACCATGGATATTTTTCCAAGGTTATAGTTGGCTAATTATTAACATATGGTTGGGAGATAATGGACATATTTCCTTAGATATGGTGTGCCCAACATTTATATACATTTGAGGGACTTTGGAATTAGATACATAGATCTAGGGTGACCATATATTTGTATGAATGATTATGATGCTCAGTGTAGAGACATTCAACACTGGTTAATGAATGTACGGTTAGTCTTGTTTGCCACATTAGACTTTGAGGACCAGCAATGGTATTTATTTATACTTCCACAGTTAACTGATTACATACTTATTATGATGATCGTGTGAAATGTACATACCAATAAATTTCTAGTTATATATATGGAAATATATTTGGTTCCCAGCAATGTTATATACTCATACAATTCTCATACAACCATTACACTTGTGTACTTGAGTTTCCTTCACTATTTGTATAGTTTGATAGGGAAGATGCTTAAGATTGGGTTAATCAAGCAAGGTATGTCAAATGAGATTAGATATAGGTATGATTTGTGGGATTAAAATATAGTAGATCCTTAGAGTATTTTATTTAGTTCTTTTATCTTGTTTATATATATTTTTATCCCAATGTGTGACCCATTGATAGGTTTTTAATATGAAAATATTAATTTATTATTGATGCAGTATGATTATTTATTTTTATCATGTACTATGATTTAAAATTTTTATTTTAGATGATATTGTTTTCATTTGGACAGTTTTTTATACTATTATAGGTGAGTATATTCTCCATAACATAACATTTTAGACCCTTGAAGCTAGTTGATATCTTCTCGCATATATAGAGGAATGACTGATGTAACAGAATGCTTCTATCTAGTTACTTTTGAGTGAACACTATTTAGGTTATTATGAACTAAATGGATGGAGGCCCATGAAAAGGAATATAGTTGGTCATCAATAATTGTTTGGTGGTTCACAAGGTACCTAGTGTCCTCTATCTTTGTTTTTAATATCTTAATTAAACTAAATATTAATTAATTTTTTTTAACTTTAGACCACACTCATTTGTGTACTCCTATTGAATAATATAACCATATCCCCCATTCTGAAACGAATGGATGAGATCTCATTTTTATATTGTGGGATTTGAGTATTTCATATTCCACTAAATTGAAACCCATCCATCTCATATTATACTAAAATCTATTTTGGATTTCATTCACATTTTCATCATTATTGATCTTGAAACCCACAAATTGGTGTTTATGTCATATTTTAAAATTCATAATAAATAAGCCTGAATCACTCTATGATATTTGATAAAGAGGATCTTAATAATATGAGTTATGTTTTCCCCATATCATCCCTTGTCTCATATGAATTTCCTTCTCTTTATGGTTTGTGAGTGTTAGAGAGTGGCTCAAAATAACACAAAATGGAATCAAATTTTGTTTTTCTACACAATGAGTGTTCAATATAGATCGTAAAACAAATAATTGATCATATAATACATTTTTATTGAAATTTACATTAATGTTCATATACACATTGGAATTTTTTTAGTTACATTGAAATTAGAATATGTAGGGGTTTCCAATTTATAAGTCTTTATTCAAATAGCCTTAAGAGGTTCGTTGACAATTTTCTATTATTATGGAGATTTTATATGTAATTAGTGAGTAGTGTGATATAATTTTTATAAAACCAATCAGATAACATTGTTTGAAATTTTATTTAATTTTAGTTTAACCAAGTGTACTTTGTCTTATTTTCTTTGTTGGAGGGATCATACGACTCTTTAGATCACATTTCAAAAAAATGAGAGGGAAATGGTAATATACAGTGTATTTTCTTTAAAACTAAAATCCCCATGGTATTTCACCTCTAATTCAATGAAATTTTTGAATTAATTTACCCTGAAATAGATATAATTTTAAATACCTATTTTTTCACACAACACCGAACTAAAGAAGACCGTAATGTATTTAATCAATAGAAAATAATAAGTAGTTAATATAGTTAATATATTGTTACCAAAACATCAAAGGGTATACATAGAGTTTAATAAATTATAATATATATATATATATAAAATAAATGTTACTTCTAATTATAATGTGTTGATAAAATTCGATTATTATAATTTAATAACTAATACTTTCATTTTATGTTTAAAAATGATTTTTTATACACAATGGTTTTTAAATTTAAAAATAAAAATATATGATGGTAAAATGTTTATGATGTATATTTGATATAAAAAATATATTAACACTAATTCAAATAGTAATTTATAGGAAATGGGAATAAAACTAGTTCATATTCTGAAATTTTATTTTCTAACAAAGATAAATTTTCATTATATTTGATGACTTTAACTAATAGTAAAATGATAAAATTTTATAATTTTAATTTTAAAAAATTCACAATTGTTTTAGATATAGTATAATAGTATTGTATTAGGATGAATTTTCTAGACTCATCTAGAAAACAAATATTTTAAGTAGAATAGTCTAAAATACAGTTTGTACTAATACCATAGCCCTTATGACTACATCATGAGGAAATTATTACTTCAAAAATTATATACCATTAACATGAATAAATTTTTTTTCATGGATAAGAATAATTCATTGAAAATACTAGGTTGAATTTTGAAAACTCTAGTTTTTAATTCTGAAAAATTAAGTGCTCCTTTTTTCTAATAAAAATGGGTATTCATCATTATATTTTAATTATGTTTTTCAAGGTGGAAATTGGTTTTATGTTTCTTTTAAATCCACATAAATATTATATGTGCAATAATATTATAAATAAACTTTTTTAAACTAACACCATTGATAATTTTACCCTAAATATACTTTTTATACTCAAAATATACATTTTTTAAAAGGGGTTGTTAAGTGTAACGTCCACCGATAATAAATTTAATTTTTTTTAAAAAAATATAATTTTCATTTATAAATTGGTTTCTAGATACAAAATTATAACTTACAAATTATATAAAAAGCATGTTGTCCCAGACCCAGATGCCACATATAAGGTGCCCTGAGGCTGGTGGGACACATGACCTCCAACACATCTCCCTAAATGCCATAGGATGCCGAATTATAGTGAGGTCCTAGGGTGTGTATGGGGGGAGACTATTCACTCATTACTAGAGCATATCTCATCAGATATTTATAAAAAATGTTAAATAAAGGAAACAATAAGTCGATATAATGCAAAGAAGAAAGAGACAAAGATAATAATAACTAAAATAACTGAAATAAAATACAATTGATGATGAAGATATACTTCATGTCACTATAATGCTAGAAAACATGGATAAAAAGTAGTAGAAATACATGAAAAACCCAATATAGCAATGGAAATACATAAACGATCCCATGAATCCCAGGCTACAGCTTGATAATTTTCTACCAACACCATCCTAACACAAAAAGAAATCAGGTGTCCAAAGAATTATTACTCCCTTTATGAACATTTGTATATAAGTAATCTAGCACATATACCAAATGGTGCTTCGAGAATATGTGATATAAATCTCAGTGGGCCACCACTAATGGTGTCTATAACATCTGGTTCATGTAATAGAAATGTAACAGTGTGCATGTATGAATATATAATGTAATGTAGTACAATGAAACTAAATACCCAAGTACCTACTTCATCCCTTTACTTGTGTCTAAACATGTAACCAATCCATTAATTAGGAAATTAAAAAAATTTATTAATAGGTCACGTGAGGCATAACTAGAAATGAAATCACCTCGAGATAGTATAATTAGTGAAGGTTCAAAGATGTAACAAGGAAACCATAATTGATAACTATTATGAACTAGTTTCATGGTATTAACCAAGGTAACCAATACGTCAACAAATGCTAACTCTATTGTAACTAATTCTATCTAAGGGGTAAGAGTGTAATCCAAGGAGTGTAATCCAAGGCATTCCTACAATAATATTTCTAACAAAGACCAAGGAATTCTTCCATGGTAAAATGGTAGATAACCAGTGGCCATGACCAAGGATGAAAACAAGGCACCTTATATAATGTTGGATCCAAGTAGTGTATTTGAGGCATCCATTAATAATAATAAAGGGATACTATGGTATCATACTAGGTATCTTGAGTTAGACAAGGATTGGGTTCCTAGGTCGGTCTCACCTAAGGCCACTAACGTCATATGATTTTAATGCCATCCTTAGGTACTGAAGGGTTTACCTCAAGAATCCAAGACACAACATGAGTGAATCCTTTTAATAAAGGTTTCAAGGTCCATGTTCATAAATAAGAAACTTACATTTTATTCAGTACAATTCATTTGGTCATATGATAATTATTCCATTAACGAATTCACTTGGTCCATGCCTTGAATTTCATTAGTTTTACATGTCCATATAGTATGAAAGATTTTAAATTAAACCATGTAAGTCAAGTTCAATTAACAAGGTCAAATCCGCAGCCTTCCATAAACATGTAAAGGTGTACTATAGATGTGAAACAAAAAAACATTTAAATTTAATAAGGAATAGTCATATACTTAAGTATGCTTTCCATAATATCATCTGAATAAACTAATTACATTTAAGAACTTACATCTGGAGGGTAAGTGGAAGTAACAAGGCACAATATGTTCACAATTTCATGGTTCAGTAGGAAATTATTATAAGGAGGCTTACCACTAGTGCGGTCAAGCTCGAACACACCCAAACAATGAATCAGAAGTGTTAAAAACGCAAAAAAAACTCAATTATCCCATATCACCCTGCATAGGGTGTTACAAAGTTATGAACATAACCACAAAAAACTGATCATGTTTATGGAAAGAGTATAATCATATGGTTATAATGACTATAAGAATGGTATATAATTTCCATAAATAACACTTGATGAAATCAGCAACCTCACATGTTAATTAAAAAATAAATGAACTTGAGGGATGAGTTATAAACCACCCACCTAGTAATTATACCACTATCATCTTCAATTATCAGCCTCATACTTGCCTTAGATTAGAGTATATTAGAGAAAATAGTAAACAACACTTACACCTTGATAAATAGGTCAATGCCAAGAGAGACTAATAATGGATCAAATAGAGTGGAGTACTTACCATTGCACAACTAACGTGACGAACAAAAGCTCGAATGGACGTTGGATGAAGGAGATCTCTTGATTCCTTGATTTGGTGGTTAATATCCATAAAATGGGAGAAAGTGGAGGTTCATCCCACTAGAAATTGGATTGGGCTAGAAGGGTTAAGTAAGATATATCATTAAGGGTAAAATTGTAAAATTACACAAGAATTAGCTTGTTCATGGTGTCTCTGCACGGTTTTCCAAACCATGTGCAAACCATGAACGAGTACCTAATGAAAAGGGGGAACTTGTATGGTTAGTCTGAATGAATTTAGAACCAATGTTCCAACCATGTGATATGGCTATGCCAAAAAATCAGACTATCCCCATGGTTAAAAATAACTGTGCATCCTCCCTACATGGTTCACTCTAACCGTGCAACATGACCATTCTTTCTAAAAAAGTTAGGTTTTGGGATACTAATGAGCCCAACACAAAAATGAGCCATTTTTTAAACCATTACTGATCCATATTGGGATCAAAATCAATAATTAAGACAAAATTTAAAGGGTCCATACCATATTCAAAAACTGGGTTCTTACTGTCTTCCCCCTTAAAGAAACTCTTCCTAGAGTTCACCTTCCAAGGGTGGTGAAACACTGTTTGAGAGTAACTCTAGCCACTGAGCATGTTTATCAGCCTCATGCTCCCAATTATCATTATGTAAATGGACGTACTTCCATAACATCCATACTAGATAAATAGACTGGCCTAAGAGAACCATCATGCTATTGTCGATGATGTGTATATGATACTCCTCAAAATAGGTATTATCTTAAAGCTCGAGTTCTTCATGATCAAAAGTATGAGATGAGTGGACATGATAATGGTGAAGTTGTGAAACAAGGAAGACATCATGATTAACATGTTACCTATGAGTTAGTAACAATTGATAGGCTATGATTCAGACTCTTTCCTAGATCTCAAATGACCCTACATAATGAGGTGACATCTTACCTTACTTCTGTAACCATATATTCCAAAACTTGGGTGACACCCATAGGAAATCACAATCCTGAAACTCAAAATCTAGAGTTCTTCAAGGGAGATCAACATAATATTTCTATCTAGAATAAACATTAGACATACACTTCCCATCCAGCTAAACCTACTCCAAACTATCCTGTAAGATATGAGGACCTAGTAGGGTTTCCTCACCTACCTCTAGCCAGCACATGGGTGAAAAAAATGACCTACCATATAAGGTCTCAAATGGATCCATCAGAATTGTTGCACGAAAGCAGTTATTATAAGTGAACTCGACAAGAGGGATATGATTCTCAAAAGAACCACTGAAATAAAGGAAACATTCTTGAAGCATGCACTCCAGAGCCTATACCATCCGTTCTTGACTTCCCATTAGTCTAATAGTGAAAAAATATTCTTAAAAGCACCTATGTACCCATAGGGTTTTGTAAGACCTGGCAGAACCGTGATGCGAAATGAGCATCCCTATCTGAAATGATAATACGATGGACCCCGTTTAGTAAAATGATCTCACAGAGATACAATATTCCCATGTCATCAATTGAGAATTTCCCTGAAACAAGAATTAAGTTGCCTACATTTGTTAGTCAGTCAATAACTACCCATACAATGTCCCCACCCCTCAGTGACCTAGGTAAGACAACTACAAAATCTATAAAAATATCTTACCATTTATATTTTTGGACTCAAAACTATTGTAATAATTTCGAAGGTCTCAAGTTCTCCACTTTCACCTATTGACTATTAGAACAACTAATGATAAAGCTTACTATCTGATTTTTTATCTCAATCCAACAATACCAGGTTTGCATGCCTTGATACATTTTAGAGATTCCTAGTGGATTTTTTCACTGAGAAGTTTGGTACTCTTTTATCAATTCATATCTCTTATCTATAGGAAACCCGAAACACTCATGAAAATGAAATATGTCTTCTCTATCCATAGAAAATTATAGAGGTAGGTCCACTCCTGATAAAATGTCACGGAGAACCAATCCCTCAGGATCTAGAAATTGTTTACCCTTCACCTTCTTAAGGAGGGAAGAGGTAACTGTCAAGGTTAATAGGTAACACCTCTCTTGAATATCATGAAACTCTATATAAAAATAATTAAATAGGGTCATTAACTTTGATTCATCACTTTCTTCCCATTCAACATGTTCCTATGTCTTCCGACTCAGCACATTAGCTGCTACGTTTCCCTTTCCAGGCATATAGGCAAGCTCAAAATCGAAGGATTGAAGATATTAAACCCATATTTGCTGTCTGAGATTAATGTCACATTATTAAAAGATAAATTTAAGGCAATTTTGGTCCATGTACAATAAAGACACTCACATAAAGATAGTGCCTCCAATAACATAAGGCATGGACAACTACTGCTAGCTCAAGGTCATGAGTGAAGTAATTTCTCACATATGGCCTCAAATGCTGGGATCTGTATGCAATGAATCTATCCTTTCGTATCAGAACTGCTCCTAGATGGATGATTTATTTATCATAGAAGATGATATAACCTTTCATGGCTATGGTAGAGTTAGAATAGGTGCTGATACATGCCTCTATTTTATATCCTGAAAGGATTTCTCGCACAATACTAACCACATGAACATAACATGCATCTTTGTAAGGCCAGTAAGAGGTGAAGAAATGTGTGAGAAGTCCATTATAAAACAATTGTAATATCGAACCATCCCCAATAAACTCTATATATCAAACACTTTATTGGGTTTCTCCTAGGAAACCACCATACTCATATTCTCTAGGTCAATAGAGACTCTCGATTATGTGATAACATGACCCAAGAAGTGAAAATTTTCAATCCATAAGTAGCCCTTAGAAATATTAGCATAATGTTAATTCTCTATTTGTATAGTCAAAACAACCTCAAGGTGATTTTCATGGTCACTTAGAGTGTGAGAATACCCCAAGACATCTTCCACAAAGACTATGATAAAAGAATCAAAATAGGGGAAGAACACCCTATTCATCAAATCCATGAAAATAGAAGGCACATTTGTAAGACTGAACGACATGAATAGGTACTCATATAGAACATTAATGCTATAGAAGGCTGTATGACATATGTTTGATGGATTGAATCACACCTGATGATTTCCTAATCTCAGGCCGATCTTATAAAACACCCTATATCATCAAAGCTAGTCAAAGATATCATCTATTCAAGGGAATGGATATCGGTTATTGACCATAATATTGTTAAAATAACTACAATACACTCATATAAGAGGGTTACTATCTTCCATATTATCAAAAATCATGGGAGAACCCTCATAGGAAGTGACGGGCCATATAAAAACTTTGGCCTCCATGTCCTATAATGACGACTTAAGCTCCTAGAGCTCAGTAGGATCCATCCTATATGAAGGAATGGACACTAGAGTTAACTAGTCAGGAGAAACGTTTGTTCTTTCATATTAACATGTTTTATATAAGAAAATTCAATTTCATTGACTTATAAATGTTTTCATCCCCAAACCCTTCAAACCCACTAAAAAAAATTCTAAGTGTCCATAAAAATCTTCCAATTTTACTTCCCCTATAATCTTCTTCCATATCTTTAACCCTATGGTGTGACATGTGAGATATAAATGTCCTATAATTACATTATTTAAATAAAAAATTTCATAACATACATTCTTATTTCCTTTTAGTATTGGAGCCTTGGAGAATTAGCACCCATCATTAACTATAAGAGAAGATTTATATTTCTTCTAATTTAAATTTCCCCACACTACAAGAAACTACATAATCAATAATAATCCTTTAACATATCCCATATATTCTCAATACGTTGGATTATTATAGAAAAATCATTTTAATATTTTTCATTATAACCTATTTAAATTGAAACATAATAAGGGTGACCCTCAACATTGAGTAATGGAAGGAATATACTAAAATCTATCATTTGATAAAAATGAAATTAATAATGTGGAAGGAAATAGATGATAATAAAATAATTCTATATAACTGATTTCACATTAATAGATTTTATAATATATAGAATTCTAAGGTCTTCTTCTAAGAAATTACATTACATGAAGGCCTTGTTAAAATACATCTACATACAGTCACAAGTAGAGCCAATAAATCTGAATAAATTGGACGGAATACAACAAATACTCATACTAGTTTGTCTAATGAGTCATACCAATGCATCAAGGATCTATTTTAGTCCCCAAACATCACTAATTATGTTCAATACATTCATCAGATGATGGAATGAATAAATTATACAATAGCATACCAACATTTTGAAGTAATCATTAAGAATCCTTATTAAAATAACATGTATACAAATTGATAATATTTCAAAAACCCGTAATAAAAATGGATTTTATGTTGGAATCCATCAAAATGAATTTGTTTATAGTAATTTTTATACGTTTAAGTGATTTTTATCCAAAAAAATAAATTTAATGGTGCCTAGGTCAATTCCATCAATTCAAATGATTTAAAAACATGGTATTCATAGAGAAATTCATTGTAAGAAATCTTCTGCCTAAACATAATGGATAAATAATCAAGAAAAAAATAATAATCTTTCCTCAAGATTTACATACCCAAAAATAAACTTTTATTATAGGATTTGGATGATAATTTATGATGATAAACTCATCAAGAGGAAAAAACCTTTTACAAAAAAAGTAAAATGAATGTAAAATCCTTATTTTTTTGTAAAATATTTCTTAAAATACCATAAATAGATGATGTTATGAGTTCCACTTAAAAGAAATTTATTTTATGGTCAAACGAAATATTTAAAAATAATTTATATTATAAATATTATTATATTATGAATCCTTTAAATATTCATTGATTTTTTTCAATTGGAATCATGGAGAAGATGAAAAAAAGATCATGGAAGGAAAACATTTTTTAATAGTTTGAAATCCAATTTTTAAAAACACACAATGAAAATGGTGAAAAAGGATCCATTTATAATGTGATAATGATAAATATGAAGATCACATGATATAATAGGTAATTGGGTTTCCAAATAAGAATAATATATTGGCCCTATGAGAAATCATATAAAAAGAAAGAAAACCATTGTCTAAAATGAAAGGAATTATTATGAACAATTGCATGATTTTTATAAGAAGAAGTTCACCATGGGTAAATATATGAATTAAAAATTAATTTTACCAATAAAGGAAGAGAAGCTAACATGATATTAAATTATGGGGTGCATAAAACTAATCATATAAATAATAAGTTCAATATAATAACTCAATGAAAGTTGGTTTGAGTTATGTAAAACTATTCAAATGTCATAATTTTTAGAATCAAAATTCTATAGAACTTTGGACATGGTTATTATTTTAAAATACCCTAGATTGAATGAATTTTATATAAAAAATAAGTATATGTAATATATATATATACCTAAAGTGGAAACAAATGTTGAATATGAATAATATCTCAATGAAACAAAATTGAGATAAAAAACATTAGAAAAGAATTATCCTATGAATCAAAATACATAGAAATAAAGAATACGATATAAATCTTAAAAACCTAAAAATTATAAAAATATAAAAAAAAATCAATTAGGGTAGCCTCCCTAGACCAATTCTCCTAAATATGCTAATGAAAAAACATAACATACAATACTGGATTTTTTATACATCCATGATTACAATATCTTTATCACATTTACACACAATGGACCTTTATGTTTATTTCTTTGAAGAGTAAGTAAAATTAATAAACTAATAAATCTACAGTCTTATAAAAAATGAACATTATTTTACACTGTATAAGACTTTAATAAATCAACAAAGTGTCTTCAGTATCTTATAAATATTCATCACCCAAGATACTCTTCTAGGATAAGCATTGCTATTAAATTACTTCGAAACCTAGGAAAATGGAAACATACGAAAGGGGTGATATCCAATTATTAGTAAGGGTAAAAAAAGTAATATATAATAACATGAGATATAAGAGTGATATCCAGCTATTATAATAATAATGATCATATTCTAAAGAACATGGACTAATAGGATGAAATCATAAATACATGGATTAAATAATAATCACAACATAAAAGAATGGAATCATCAAAATGTGGAAAAACTTACAAAGTGTATCATAAAAATAACACAATGATTAATCCCCAAAATATCATCATCATATTCCATGGATTACTCTGCAGTAAATATTCATATGATATAGATTTATCCTTAGGCCATCAATAAGGATTAGGTTTACCTCAAATACCATACTTATTTTCTCAAAGGAAATTAACATTACCCACTACATCAGAGTGCTATATGGTAACACACATCATAATGAAAAATTATACATATGTGTTCTATATAGTTTCTATCAACATATTGTAAAAAAAGCAAATAATGTGTGTTTTATATTCTTTTCAAGTGTTTCCTTGATGAAGCATTCATGATTTTGCCAATAAACATGACATGATAATACCAAGAAAAATAAATTGGTATCCAATGATTTTAAGAATTATTATATGTAAATAACACTAAATAAATAATATTATGAAAATGGTATTTAAATTTTATAGGAAATGGAATTATGGTTTATACAAAAATTTACACAATCTATTGATAAATTTGGTATCTAGGAGAACACCCTTCAATCAAATAGAGTAATATAAAGAACTCATAGAAGAAAATAATTGGATATAAATAATTTATATATAATTGGATTGGCTGGAAAAAAATTTATTAAATGAAAAAATAGATTTAAAATATAATTTCATAATCTATCTAGTTAAATAATGTGGATGGTTTAATTTATGGAATAATTTTGATCATGTATATGACATTTATGAAGAAAAATCTTATATGAATTATGAAAATTTCTTTGAAAATAATAAATTCAATTTTATATTTATGAAATGTAAAAAAGGAAAAAAAATTTAAACCTTGAGAATAATATTTTCTCTTTTTAAAATATAAAATCAAGGATATTAAGTCCATCATAAAATGACCAATGTTGTATAAGGATATGTTCACTCAAAATACTGTAAAATAGGTACATTTGTGTAGAAAATGACCCATTTGAAATTATTTTATATATTTTCATATATTTTTTTATTAAATTTAATGTATTCGAAAATAAACTTTTTAATTTTTCTAATAAGTCATTTTCATAACTTGTTTATACATTTCGTTAATTTTTGTTGAAAACAAGTCATGTAGAAAATACTTATTGTATATTAATACCATTTTGTGAATCCCGAATCATGAAATGTATGGTAAAACCTTTTTTTTATAAGAGGTGATGATAATAATGAAATATACCTTTAATATTATTGAAAATAAATTCTATAAGTATAATAAGGTTGTTGATGAAAAAAATTTGTGTGCATAAGATCGTGTTAATTCATTTCAATAAATTTTTTTTGAAGAGAATGTATTCCCCCAAAGAAAACCATTTTTAGGAAATTGATTAATTTTCTCAAAGTTAAAGGAAATAAAACAAACATAAAATAAATTTTTTTGGGAAATGATAATTTTAAAATTAGCTCCAAGAATAAAATTCATGACTCATGGAAAAAATACTTGAGTCAAGACATGAGTAAATATTTCACAAAAACACTTGACGGATAAAGTGATAAAAAATTCACCAAAAAACCTTGAATGAAATAAATTTCTTAATATCATAAAAATTTGTAATAATATACATATTATAAAAGTAGAATTGTGATAATGTAAAATGTGACCTAATGATGGGTGTTTTAGGTAAAAACCCTTACAGCATAAGAATATTATATTAAAAACACCATGATTTAATGATAGATTGATTTTTAAGTTAAAATACCATAAATAAGGGAAAAAATTATATTAAATAATCAATCCTATGTATAAACACCATTTAAAATAAGTTTAGTTCATAAAAAACATGTGTATCAATGAAATAAGTTTTAAGATGAATCCCTCACCTTGTATCACATCCTAGTTGGATAGAATCCATGACCGAGAATAAAAAGATAAATATCTTAATGGAAAATTTAAGAACCAAATTATTTATTAATAATATTTATAATTTCAAATTATAATTTTTATCTAGATGAATATTATTTAGTTTTTCCTATTTTTCAACGTTGGTTGTCTATAGTTTAGACGGGTTGTAGTAGTTTCATAGGAGTTGTGTTGATATTCATTACTATAAAGATGTTCATCTGTTAAAGTTCATTAATTTTACTATAATGTGTTGCTTATAATTATTTGTGAATATGAAATTTCCTTCCATGAGTACTTTAATCTTTATACTAGAATATGAAATCGACCATAAACATTTTTCATTGACTTTAAACCAACAATTTGTGTTTTCTAAATTAGTGAGTAAAATATTTTTCTATAATTTATTGAAATATAAAAACAATTATATAGATATTTATATCATTTTATATAGGTAATTCTGTTTTCATAATCATATGTGGAATTATTTCATGTCATTGTTCAAGTAGTTGGTCAAACCAACCCAAACATAAACACACTTTAACTCGATTAGTGATTATGGTTTATGAGGTATCTATTTTGATATAGTATCAGTATAAAAGATAAATAATGATATTACTTCAATTTTTTTAATGATATAGAACCATATTTAATAATTTTTTATTAATAATTGTAAAATATGATAAAAATAAAAAATGATTTTTTTTTCACTTAGGTGTAGTCCGCATAACACATGATTAGTGTTTCCCGTTACTCAATGATTGAGTTCGGTGAAGGTTGATTGTAAGTGATAATTTTGGAATCATAAATAAATTATTTAAATAATATTTAGTCATCAATTCCATCAATAAGGGAATCCACATTGGGTGGGGAAGATAAATTGAAAGTGACACTTCATGGAGACGATAATCTACACACAGACACACTAATAAAGATTCTGATTTTCCTTAGTAGATGAAAGAGAATAAATATTGGTTTTAAGTATATTATAATTACATATCAACACACTAATTATTATGAGGTTTTTATTTTTATATATTTATGGTTGGTTTAGAAAGTAATTAATTAAAGGGAAATGATAGGAATGATGTGATACAAATATTGAGTCCATGAACTTTCTTTTCACGATGACCTTAGAATTGAGGGACTTAGGATATTTTTTGGTGACTAATAGAATTCAAGAATGTAAAGGACGTAAATAGAGGGAAATTTGGTCAGGTTTCTAGAGAAATTTCTAAATAGAAGTGGTGTTTTGCAAGGTTAAATGTGATACCCGTTTTACAAGTGAGAAAGAGGGACTTTTACATGGAAAAGAATGTTACTTAAGGGTTAAGAATGGAATAGAATGAATTTTTGGCGATTTATGTAAGTAAAGGATTTTAATAAATTTATATAGTACATTAAAACCAATTTTTTTTCCAAGTAGGTCAAAAGATCATATGAATTTTGTAAAAATTTACCCACCTTAGAAGAGTCATTCGAACCCTTGTTACTCAAAATCAAATATTCATCATTTCAATTATATTCTTATTAAAAAAATAAGTATTACTTTATTTAAAATTATTAGCATGATTAATATAATTATGGATCCATTTAACTTAATTAATTTTATAAACAAGATAAAATATGATATTAAATTAAACACAAATAATACTAATTTTTTTTATGTAAATAGTATTTTTAAACAATAAACTTATATATATAATAATTTTTTTATGGTTACTAATTTTCATGAGAGTAATTGATATATAAAAAAATTATGGTAATGTTACATTAATATATTTCCATAATTTTTTTAACAATATATTAATTAATGAAATGAAAAGATATAAAATATTTTTATTTATTGAAGTAACATTTTAATTTAGTTTTGAAAATGGTGGGAATTAGTTTTATAAATTAAATTAATATTTTCTAATTTATAATTTCAATCCTAAGTGTCATATGTTATCACTTAAATGGTTTTATGAATTATAGGTCATTTTTATGTATCGATATAGTCCTGAAAATTATACATTTCATAAAAACCGTATTTTTGACTAAAAAATTATTTTTTCACAAAATGATCCAAATTCCTACTATGTAATTTTTGATATTATAAATTAAAAAATTAAGTTATTTTTAACCAATTATATTTCTAAAAATTATTTAAGTAAAATTTAATAGAAAATAAAAAATATAATGATCAACTAAATTTATTTCACAATACCTACTTAAACATTAAGTCCTTTTAATATTACATCATTAACCTTTTCAAATTTATTGAATTTTATTATTTTTTATCATATATATATATACTATATGATAACATAATTATATTATTTATATTACTATATTAATTTTATAACGTATCACTACATTTGTTTTAGTGCACGTGAAGAATGATATCGATCTTAGTAATATTGAATCAAAATTTTTATATACTAAAATATGAGGATGTCACAATATCAAACCCATAAATAAATTTATTCCTCAAAATTATTTTTATTGGAAAATTAATTAATGATTTATAAAACATAGACATGAAATAAGATAAAATTTTAAATGAAATTTCTATATCAATATCTTAAGTAAAAGTAGAAGAAAAATATTCTTCCTCTATCAAGGTAACTGAATGAATCATTTTTTCTTTGTATATAGATTAATTTTCCTTCATTTTTCACATATAAAACATTTTCTAGTTCCTTTGAGACATTCCTTATTGTTTTTCTTCCAAAATTTTTGACATGGGAGGAATTTTATGTTTTCTCCACCATATTCTTTATCAAATGAATTTTCATGAGACTTCATACTTCTCTTCATTGGAGTGATAGATAATTTATATTTATTCACATTATGAATAATAATAAATGATAATTTATTGGGCACAATAACAAAATTTCTAACCATAGTTATTTTCCCAATATATTGTAGATTGGGATAATCACAACATTGTCTATTCATATATTACTGTTAATGTTCCTCTTTTCTCTATCCATTATATTTAATTAATGTTTAGGGATGAGAATAATTAAATTTTTAAATGTATAAAGAAACAATTATAACGACAAAATATATAATTCATAAATGATATCAATATCTAAACTTACAAGACTTCTTCTAAAGCCTAAAATGCCAATGATAATTTTACTATTAGGTCCACAATCTAGTTATCTTTAATAAAAGAATATACTCAAGTACTGCACAATGGTTAGTGAAGAGAACGTTAATTAACCAAAGTATATCCCACTAGGAGCGTCAAACTAGGTTCATGATAAGATATCATTTACCATGCCCCTTAATTATAATCAAGATATACTTGAATAACTATTTTCAATATAATTACCACTCGATTAATTTTTTTATTAAACCACATCCTCTTTTTGTATCTAGAAATCCATGTAATTCTAGGATAACCACCCAATATCAAGTTTACAAAAAAAAATTAGTGGTTCCCGTATAAATTTTTGTATATATTATTTTCACTAATTCTCTCTTAACATAATATTTATAGAATATAAAATATTCAATAATATAAACCAAATTTGTTTTTATATATTTTAATCACAGATCAACTTTAACATATCAACTCTTTATTTCATTTATAGATCATAAATTATACTCAGCCAATAACATTATAACCTATAAAATAATCAAAAAACATTACTTTAAAATTAGGCTCTATCCATGGTTTGTAACTGTTTCTGTAGACACAAGAACTATGGATATAATCCATAGCAATAGTTTGGATGGATATGGATCCTACTAGTGTGGTAAGAGGGTGGATTCTATATCCATGTTTGACAACTATGGGAATAGACCTATTTCTATGATTATAACCATGGAAATAGACCTATATCCATTGTTTAAAACATTTCAATTTGTCTATTTCCATTGATATCAACAATGGATATAGAATCCTATATAAAAACCTATTGCCATTATTTTTATCCATGGAAATAGTGTTATATCCATAGCTTGAACCATGGAAGAAGAACTATTTCCATGGTTAAAAACCATGTCTTTAGCGTGAATTATTTCTATGGTTTGTGACCATGGAATTATAGTAATAGCCACAGTAAAAACAATGTAAATAATCCTATTGGAACGGTTATAAACAATGGATATAACCTCCACATGTCATATAAAACTCTCCCTGGAAACCTTCCAACTTCCAAAAAAATCAGCATTTAAATTATTTCCATAATTATTAGAAATACCTCGAATCAATCATCAAATAAAATAGTGTGTGGTTCTGAAAAAATGAAATTTTTTGTGGTTCTGAAAGAATGAAATAGTGCATGGTTATGAAAAATGAAATAGTTCATGTTTTTGAAAAAATATAATGGAAATGAATTATAAAAATTATAAATTAAATAGATCAAGATAATAAAATAAAGTATGAAATAGAAATAGGCAACAAGAAGTGACATCAGGTCAATCATCATTCTATTGAACAATAACCATCCATCTTCAAAATCTAAAAAATTTCCTTATAATATTTTGGTGATAACAACAAAAATACATAAAATGTAACCTGATGATTAAGCCTTTAGCATAAGTTTAAACATGACTCTTTAAAATCTACTTCGGAGTGGGCTTGGGATCTCTAGGAAAATCCATGGTGATGAGCCAATGATGGAAATAAAAACCATTTAAAAGGATCATGAAAGGTCATATTTCTTTGACATTGTTGAAGGATATAGCACACAAGAACATAATTAAGGAAGTTTAAAAAAATATGAGACTAAAATTGAAAATATGGGATGTGATGTTGATCAAATAATGAAAACAATGTATAGATTTTCATCAAATATCACTCTTATATAGTATCTATTCTTTATATTTTCACATTCCTAGAAAATTTCTTGGATCCATCCTAATAAAATTATAAAAAAAAGATAAATCATACCCAAACAACAATTGCAATGAAATAATTTCTATTATACCATAAAGAATCAAAATATAGAGTTTCATTTCATCGTAAATATTTAACCAAATATGTATGTGTGTGTTTCATGATTTCTTTGTAAATTTTTAGTTACCCCTCCTAACCATTTGTGATATAAAATGGATGAAATGAAATTATTCAATACGATATCATGTATTCTAAGTCACTCTAAAAATAATGACGCACTGGTATCACTATTCATCCTACATGCATTACATAACAAGAAATTAACCTATAACTATTGTTTTGTTTTGATCTTTATTAAATAATTCCATCAGTTTCATTCTCTAAAGAATTATCAAGATAATAGAATGACACACCTATAATTGTAAAGTTGTAAAAATAAACTCAAAGGTAAATCATACATACCAATACATAATCAACACGGTGGAATGAGATAATGGAAGAAAGTGTGGACACCCCCACATTAATAATTGGTAATATTGTAGAGTAATCTTCAAACCATCGCTATTAACCAACACAAAACTACGAAGGAAACTTTCCAATACCTAAAACATCATGAATTTAATCTTTACACACAAAAGGTGTTATCTATAGTGAGTGATAAAATAATATTTAATAAGAACCACTACAACCTCTATAAACTCAAGTAGTTAGTATGTGAATATATAAATAATAGTGTAATGACAAAAGAGGCCAACTACTTTCATGGCCAATTACGTCCTACCATGAAATATCATAACATATCCCACCATAATCCATATATAAGTTACCATTATCATAGATAAAACATATAACAACATGGTTAGTGATAAAAAACTCATAAATCACTACAAATACAACATATTATATCATTTCATTCCCATGAAAACTAATATTTTCATTTTATCCCCCCGGCATAACATTTGAAATCAACAAGGAAATTAAAAGCTATTTTATATATCAAAGATCATAATTTCAATAACCAAATACAACTAAAGAACCTCTAAAAAGGTCTCAATATCTTATATTTCCTAGCATTTAGAAAACCTTTAAAATCATACCACTTGAAAAACCTCACCAAAATCAAAAAACATTAAAAATCATTCACCTGTAAAATAGTTTTACAAAAAGGGAACAAATATATAATTATGTATCATTCCATGAATATTTTTAACTTTCATGCATCAATCAAAGTAATATCTTAATAACCTCAATTCCATATAAATCATGAGAGAACCATCCTAATAATGTTTTAATTTATTGTTAACTTATTCAGTTTCAATATAAAAATCTAGATTTAAAGTTTCCAACCCCTACTTTGGGTGAATGTGATCCTTTAATAGGGCTGAAATCCTATATTAAACCTTTATATATTCCCACAGATTTATCTTCCTATAATTAATCTCATTAATAAATACAATATCTAGCATATCAATCTAACATGATTTATTAAAATTGATATTTAATTCATGTCACATATTATACATCTTTTAAAAATCAGGTTTCGAAACTTTAATGTAAATTTTACCTTTCGCTAGTTCCTTGGATTTTTGTAACATATATACTGAGGAATCATGAACTAAAAATTCCCCATATTTTGTGTGTGTCAAATTCATTTATTATTTAGACATATACTAGTGGGACCTCACTAGAGTCTGTATAATTATCTGTCTTAGGATCCATGGATTCCTGAACTATCCACTTTGAGCCACAAAATTCACTTGCATATCTTATCACCATGGGCTTAGGCAAAAAGGAATAATATTTACACCATATTATTTTCTTCCATGTATTCATCCCTTATCCCCTCCCTATATGATTAAGATACTAAAAATGTATATCCTATATATATGTATACAACTTTTGAGAGATTTTCTCATCACCTAATGCTGCCTCAAAAGAAGGTTTCACATCCATATCCTGAATACCCACTTGATATTTCACATGAACTCAGCCTTCTTCCTAGATCAACCTCTTATTATTCATATTAACGGACTTCAAAAATTATCCTATATTATTGTACAAACAAACTTACTCTATACCCTATAATCAGTTCCTGAGAATGTTTTTTAAAAGGTAATTCCAAATCCCCCTCACCAACATCCTTTATATCCCTTCCATTATGTCCTAGAGGCTTGCCAAAGACTTCAAATGAACTATGAAATCTAAAGGGGATCCTCCAATATAAACTCCTACAAAATCACATACTTCATTTTTTCACCCCATTTTAATTCATAATATACAAGAGGAATTGAAAGAATACCTTCTTTAGAAAAACATATATTAACATCCATGAATGCCTTTTAGGACACAAACCCTAAATAAAAAGTTTTCACATACTAAAAAATTTGAGAAGACTAGTTGACCAGCCTTACCATCTTAATTATATATACTTCTAATGAAGCTGAAAAAACCTATCCATTTCCTTGGAGTATACCTATGTGCCTTCTGAAATGATAGAAAACATATGATATAAATGGTTCATAGTATTTAAAAGTCACCATCATCCCATCTTCAAAGACCCCTATATTACTGAGTTTATAGGAATCATAGTTCTTAATATAAATCATCGATATTTAAATATAGGTTATTTGAGAGTACAACTTCATATGTTTTTAGATATTTCCCTACACCATAATCCTCATTCTAGTCTAATCTGTTATTCATTGATACATATAGTGAGAATGATCCACTATTTATAAAACCATGATATGTTGGAATTAGAGTGATTTTCAGTGAATCTTTTAGATGCCTACCATGTTTTATTCTCTTTAGTAGATGTTCACCATTGTGAAAATACTAATGAGTAGTAGGCCATTTTCATCCATGTATGGAGTGGTTTCCAATTTTCAATTGGTAAGATATTATGGGAGAATAATAAATTGGGGGGGGGGGGTTAATTAAGTGCGTTAAGAAGATAAATATGAGTATATTAAGGTGAAAAGTTTCCTTGGAATATATACCAGAGGGTTGACTTCTACTACAGTTGTTTTCATTAATTGGGGACAACAATCCATCCAAATAAGCCAAAAATACCTGATGTTTACAAATATTATACAAGAAACCATCACTAATATCTTATGAAAGATCTATTGTGTCATTTCATAAGGCTCCATAATCAACTTCTAGGTTCCCCTAGTATTTTAAATCAAAAAAATAATTATAATTGAGTTATCTCTATAGGTGATGTTTGTTCTTCCAACTTCCTAAGAGGTTGAGTATCGATTGGGGTTATTAATCTCACATATGTGGATTCACTACTAGAAAACATGGCATTTGAGCCCTGTTACCTATAGCGTCCGCCATTGGCGGTCACTATTGGTTACCAATAGCGACCGCCAATGGCAGTCGCTAAGCCTCCTTAAAAAAAATAAGGGGCTTCCGCGCCCCCCCCCCCTCCACTCGATCGTGCCCCCCCAAACCCTTCCCCCCCGTCGCCCCCCCCCCCCCGCCACCACGTGCCCTCCCCGCCGCCCCGCCGCCGCGTGCCCTCCCTAGCGCCCCGCCCTCCGTCGTCCCGCCCTCCGTCGTCCCGCCCTCCGCAGCCCCACCCTCCGCCGGCCCGCCCTCCGACCAGCCACCCTCCGGCCACCCTCCGCCCTCCGGCCGCCCTCCGACCGCCCTCCGGCTGCCCTCCGACCGCTCTCCGCCAGCCCGCCCTCCTCCAACCGCCCTCCGCCCTCCGACTCTGGCCGCCCTCCGCCCTGCGGCCACCCTGCGACCTCCCTCTGCCCTCGAGCCTCCCGCCACCCGCCTCCAGTAGCCCGGAAGCCCTCCGGAAGCCCTCCGGTAGCCCTCCGCTCGCCCTCCGCCATCCCCGCCCTCCGCGGCCGCCCTCCGCCCTCCGGCACCGGCCGACCTCTGCCCTACGGCCGCCCGGAAGCCTCCCGCCACCCGCCTCCGGCAGCCCGGAGGCCCTCGGCCCTCCTCCCCCTCGTCTCTCCCCCCAGCACCCCGAACACCCCCCCCCCCCCCCCCCCCGCACCACGCCAACCCCCGTCCCATTCATCTTCGTCCCCTCCCTCGCCGCACCACCGCCACCCGTCCCCTCCTTCACCGTCCCCTCCCTCGCCGCACCAGCTCCGGCTCCGACTCCCCACCGCTCCTCTCCCTCAAAGCACTGCCGTCGGCTCCCCTCCCTTCCAGGTTTGTAGCGCAATCAGGTATGACATGGGCTTTCACTTACATTATTATTTTATAAATGGTTCACAAATAATTAGTTAGTATTTATTTTAAATATATTTGATATCAAAAATGAATATGTAATAAGTCTTATGTAAATGTTTGTTATAGGGATCTTATTATGGATAAGAGTTGGATTGATATTCCAAATCGAACGTCTAGAGAGTATTTCAATGGCATTATGCAGTTTATTGACTTCACAAGAGGATTTGGAAGTGACTATATTAGTTGTCCATGTAGAAAATGTGCTAACAGATATCAATTCACACAAGATACTGTGAGGGAGCACCTTTTCTTTAATGGATTTCTGAAAAATTATAAGAGTTGGACTCGTCATGGAGAAGAATATGTTCGTTGTCAAAATACAAATGCAGCTCAGATGGATGTTGATGCAAGGATGACTGATCCAATGCATGAAATGCTTTCTGAAATGGTACGTGGGTTTGATCCTGAAGGCATTGACATCCAGAATCTTGAGACCGGTGAGATAAATCTTCGCTCCGGTGCAGATCGTGATTCGAGGAGGTTTTATGAAGCACTTGATGATGCAAAAACAGAATTATATCCTGGATGTACTTCTTACAATAAACTGTTGTTTATCGTGGAGTTGTTTCATTTGAAGACTTTGAAAAATTGGTCAGACACATCATTCGACATGCTTTTGGTTTTATTGAAAAAAGTTCTTCCTGTCAACGCTAAGATTCCTGAGTCGTATTACTATGCTCGTAAGTTGACAGAGACCTTAGGTTTTACATATGAGACCATAGATGCATGTGCAGACAACTGTATGTTGTTTAGAAAATAAACTTTCCCTTTGGATATTTGAACAGTTTGTGGTGCTTCCAGGTGGAAAGAGAACAGGGGAAATAATACTCATCAAAGTCAGATTGCGATACAGGGGAAACCGATTGTCGTAAAGCAAATGCGTTACTTTCCCCTTAAACCCAGGCTGAAAAGATTTTTTATGTCATCTAAAGTTTCAAATTTAATGAGATGGCATGCAGAAAGAGTTCATGAAATTGATATGTTAACCCACCCGGCAGACTCTCATGCTTGGAAGGAATTTGATAAGAGACATCCCGACTTTGCTAAAGATGTTCGTAATGTCCGATTGGGATTGGCAGCAGATGGTTTCAATCCATTCAAGTCTATCGTTGGTGCAACTCATAGCACATGGCCCGTGGTGTTGGTTCCATATAATCTTCCTCTGTGGCTTTGTATGAAGCAACAATTTATATTACTTTCCACTCTTATTGATGGACCTAAAAGTCCGGGGGATAAGATTGATGTTTACCTTCAGCCATTGATTGATGAGTTGAATGAATTTTGGGGCGATTGTGTGATGAATTATGACTGCGAAACAAATGAAATGTTCAAACTGCATGATGCTTTATTGTGGACAATCAATGACTTCCCAGCTTATGCAAATTTATCAGGCTGGAGTACGAAAGGGGAATTTTCTTGACCTTGTTTCAATAAAAGTAAAAAATCTGTATGGATTAAACATTCCAAAAAATGGGCATACATGGGTCACAGGCGTTTTCTCCCTCCTCAGCACAGATTTAGAAAGAACAGAGTGGCATTTTATGGTTCTAGAGAGTTCAGCCCATCACCAAAGATCATGACAGGAGTCGAAATGTTATCGCAGATTGAGGAAGAAAACATCCACACGGTATATGAAATTCAGGATTTGGTGGCTCCTCCAGTACGTAATATTTGTGCTGCGGGTAGGCAGCGCAGTCACAATTGGAAAAAGAAAAGTATTTTTTATAGTCTTCCATATTGCAAAACTAACATGTTGAGGCATAATTTGGATGTCATGCACATTGAAAAAAATGTTTGTGATAACATATTGTGGACCATTTTAGGTGTCATTGGAAAATCAAAGGACCATGTTAATACACGTCGTGATTTAGAAGAAATGGGTTTAAGGAAACAGTTGCATTTACAGTTAGCTGAGGGAAACAAGGCATATATGGCTGTTGCACAGTATACGATGACTACAAAGGAGAAAGAAACATTTCTTTCCATTTTGAAGATGGTCAAGGTGCCTGATGGTTATTCTTATAATATTTCAAAGTGTGTGAATCTGAAGAGCAAGACATTGCAAGGGTTGAAAAGTCATGACAATCACATATTACTTCAGCAGTTGATTCCAATCGCAATTTGTGATTGTTTATCCCCCAATGTTGTTCAGCCCTTGATTGAGATGAGTAATTTTTTTAGACAGCTTTGTTTAAGAAATCAACAAATAAGTGATTTAAAAAGTTTGCAGGACCGAATTGTACTTACGCTTTGTCACTTTGAGAAACTTCCCCCCCCCTCTTTTTTCGATGTTATGGTCCACTTGATAGTGCACCTAACTGATGAAGTAATGGCTGTTGGTCCAGTGCAATTCAGGTGGATGTATCCTATTGAACGGTATTTGAGTACATTGAAAAGATTTGTACGCAACAGAGCTCGTCCAGAGGCATCAATAGCCAATGGTTATTTGATGGATGAGTGTACTACCTTTTGTGCAGAATATCTTACGGATGTTGAAACAAAATTAGATAAACCCTCTCAGATTCATAATGGTCCAGTTGGAGAAGGAACCACATTTGATATGGACAACATCGAGTGGATACAAGCACATCGATATATCTTGTTCAATACTCCATCAGTTGCACCATTAATGCAGTAAGTATCTTATCAATGTGCTTGTATAACTTTTACAGGTTTTGTTTCCATAAGATGATCTTTTAAACATCGCATTATCATTTGCAGGAAACATATTAATGAGATAAAAGAAGCGATGCATCGTGCGACTGAGTTGCAAATTCAATAATCTCATTATGCGTCATTTCATGATTGGTTCAAGGATTATGTATGTATAAATTGATTTTCATTATGAGTGACGTATTATACTAATTCTTTCTGCATATATCAGTATTGATTTTTATAAATTATGTAGGTTCGTAAGATGAGGGAGTTAGGGGACCCCACACTACCTGAAGTATTTATCCAACTGGCTGAGGGTCCATCTATAACGGCTCGTCGTTATAAAGCTATTGATGCTAATGGTTTTCGATTTCGCATTAAAGATGTTGACGACAAACGAGCAACACAAAAAAGTGGCATCGGTTGTCCCTTTGTCGATTCTGGATATTTCTATGGTCAATTGATAGACATCATTGATGTTGTATACCCACACGGTTTGAAGTACATATTGTTAAAGTGTAATTGGGTTGATCCAGTGTGTGGATGTAAAGTCGATCAATATCAGTTTTCATTGGTGAATTTTAACTATATGTTATACAGAAATAATGAACGAGTTGAGAATGAACCTTTCATTTTGACATCACAAGAGGAACAAGTATTCTTCGTTACTTTGCCTTCGGATCCAAGTTGGCAAGTTGTTGTCAAAATGTCTCGGCGAGGAGTGTTTTTATTTGAAGAAGATGAACCCGAGACTGTTCCGTTTGTTTACCAACAACTTGATCAACATACTGTAGTTCAACGTGAAGAAGATATTTATTGGGTCAGAGCGGCTGTTGAAGGAGAAACAGTCGATTTGCATGCTTAATGAAAGGTATAATTGTTTTCCCGCTATTCAGTAGAATGTCCTAGGATATCATAAATTATCTAATCATTTTATAAATCTTTATAAGTTTTAATCCCCACTTTTTTAAGTTTTAATTCAATCATAAATATTTAGGTTGTTTTTACTCTTGATTTATTGATGTTATGGTCGGTGTATCATCCCTTTGAGGTATTCTTCATCTGATTCATGTGCTGCTTGAATTTTTATTAGTTCTATCTGAAATTTGGCTATGCATTGACTGGTTTTGTACATAATTTGTATATCTATTTTGTTAACTTTCTGATTTTTTAAAATTCATTCACAACTAATTATTCAATCCATTTTTTGTTTGATTAACTGTTGTACAAGTTTGATTTTTTAAAACAATGCAATTTATCTTTCAAACACTTTGGACTCATTACTGATGTTTTCTATGACTGCAGACATGTCAGGGGAAGAGGCAGAAGATCCACATCATCTATCTGAGGCATCTACGTCTCAGGGTCGAGGTATGTTTGAATGTCATTGTCTATATTTTTTATGTAATTGACATACATATATATATATATATATATATATATAACATTTGTCAATTTATATATAAAACTGTTTTCAACAGGATCAGACTCGGCTGCTTCTTCCTCTCGCAGGAGAGGCCCCGGTTGTGGCATATTATCATGGAATTATGACACGACGATAGATGTTTCATTTGATGAGGTTTTTCATCCTGTGGGACTGAATGCCCCGACATTTATTTGTCATCTGGGTCATATCATACGTGACCCACATCGATTTCCATTGACCACGCGTGACCGGGCTTTTATCCCTCAGGACACATTAGATCGTCTAAGGAGGGAGGTTCAGGTAAGAAAATAATTTTACTTTATTTTCTATGTATAAAGAATACTAATATGTTTGATTATTTTCTTTATAGCAAAATTTGAAAGTATGCCCTGAAGAGTTTCGGCCCGTGTGTATGAGCAAATGCCGTAAGATGTGGAAAGATTATAAAGGCAAAGTGAAGAGGGACCACTGGGTACCAAATGTGGGTGCCCTAGACATTTTGGAAAAAGTCCCAAGAGGTGTCCTCCCGGCTCAGTGGCGTGACTTGGTTGCATATTGGTCTACTGAGGGTGTTGCGGTTTGTATATTAATTATTTTGGTGTATATATATTTTCATGAATATGTGATTTGTTTGAAATTTGAATGAATTGAATGTAGGAGGTGTCAACACGCCATTCTGAGAATCGAGCGTTGCAAGGACCACCTCACAGGATCGGGACTCATCACGTGTCTCAGATCCGACATGAGGTATATATTATTCATTTTTTAATTTATTAATTAATATGGTTTTGTGTTTATATTCTTTTAATATACAGTTGCGAGAGCAAGCTGCAGCAACTGATAAAATGTCGGTGTGGATGAGGACTCGTGATCGCAATGATCCAGAGGTTGCAGCATTGATAGTAAGTGTCTGTACTTACCAATAATTACATAAATCTATATATTAACATATATATATTTATATTTATTTAAATATTTCACAGGCTCAATTTGAAGCTGTTAGAACATCTTCCAGAGGACCAGCGACAGCTTCCCATGCGACGGGATGAGATCTTTCATCGCACTATTGGTCGGGACGGGCATGGATATAGTTTGACCTATGGAGCAGGGATTCCTCGTTCTGTAGTGTCACGCGCTGTGGTTGTCGGTCCTGCTGTTGCTCATATGACACAGCAGATGTCAGATTTTGAGGCACGGCTGCGCGCTTCCGAGGAGGAAAATGCGCAATTGACAGCTGAGGTTAGAGCATTGCGGGAATATGTGCGTCGAGCTGATGGTGTAGGGGATCATACGACGTAGGTATATACTGTATTTATTTATTTAATTTAAATTATTTTTGTTATTAAAATATTTATAATGTTTATTTGTTGTAGGCCCCTGACCCACCAGAAGGAGGTAGCATGATAACAACGTGTGACACATCATATATTCACGAGATATGTTTTTTGTTTTTACTGGTGGGGTTGACATTGATGTACTGTATGTATTCATTTAATTTAAATTAGAAGGTTGTGTACTTATAATTTCTTTCTTTTCTTGTTTATTATATGATAACTAATATTATCTAAGGCGTGCATTTAAAAACTCTAACCCCCCGCACCCCCGTACAACCCCCCCCCCCCCCCCCCGCACCCCCGTACAGACCCCTGCACCCCCGTACAGCCCCCCCCCCCCCCCCCCGCACCCCCGTACAGCCCCCGACACCCCCGTACAGCCCCCGGCACCCCCGGACATCCCCCCGCACCCCCGTACAACCCCCCCCCCCCCCTGCACCCCCGTACAGCCCCCCGACACCCCCGTACAGCCCCCCCACACCCCCGTACATCCCCCCAGCACCCCCAGACAGCCCCCCCGCACCCCCGTACAGCCCCCCCCCCCCCCCCCCCCGCACCCCCGTACGGCCGCCCCGCACACCGTACAGCCCCCCGCACCCCCGTACAGCCCCCCCGGACAGCCCCCCCCCCCCCCCCCCCCCCCCCCGCACCCCCGGACAGCCCCCCCCCCCCCGCACCCCCGTACAGCCCCCCCCCCGGACAGCCCCCCCGCACACCCGTACAGCCCCCCGCACCCCCGTACAGCCCCCCGCACCCCCGGACAGCCCCCCCCCCCCCCCGCAACCCTGTACAGCCCCCTGCACCCCCGGACAGCCCCTCGCACACCCGTACAGCCCCCCGCACCCCCGTACAGCCCCTCCGCACCCCCGGACAACCCCCCCCCCCCCCCCCCCCCCCCCGCACCCCCGAACAACCCCCCCCCCCCCCCCCCGCACCCCCGTACAGCCCCCCACACCCTTGGACAGCCCCCCCCCCCCCCCCCCGCACACCCGTACCTCCCCCCGCACCCCCGTACAGCCCCCCGCACGACCGAATGTGTCGTTTTCAGCAGCGCGACGCGCGTTTAAATGGCGCGTTGGGGGGTCAAAACCACCCGAACGACGCCCGAATTCCACAAAACCGCACGAAAACAGCCGGTGCGTGAATTATGAAATGGTCGGCCAGACGGCACGTCATTCGGAGGTGCCGTTTGACCGCGGCGCCCGGAAACGCGTTTCCGGCGCCATAGAACACCAAAACGGCGTGCGGCGGTCCAATTCGGAGCAAACATGATCCGAACGACCTGAAACCGCACGATAAAGATAGAAATATTATTCTTGAGATGCAGGAGGAGGCAGCACGTCCATCGGACGTGCAGTGTGCTCGGTACGATCGAATGTGTCGTTTTCAGCAGCGCGGCGCGCGCTAAAATGGCGCGTTGGGGGGTCAAAACCACCCGAACGATGTCCGAATGCCACGAAACCGCACGACAACAGCCGGTGCGTGAATTCTGAAATGGTCGGCCAGACGGCACGTCATTCGGAAGTGCCGTTTGACCGCGGCGGCCGAAAACGCGTTTCCAGTGCCAGAGAACACCAAAACGGCGTGCGGCGGTCCAATTCGGAGCAAACGTGCTCCGAACGACCTGAAACCGCAGGAAAATGATAGGAATACTTTTCCTGAGATGCAGAAGGAGGCGGCACGTCCATCGGACGTGCGGTGCGCTCGGCACGACCGAATGTGTCGTTTTTAGCAGCACGGCGCGCGCTGAAATGGCGCGTTGGGGGGTCAAAACCACCCGAACAACCTCCGAATGCCACGAAACCGCACGACAAAAGCCGGTGCGTGAATTATAAAATGGTCAGCCAGACGGCACGTCATTCAGAGGTGCCGTTTGACCGCGGTGATAGGAAACGCGTTTCCAGAGCCATAAAAAACCAAAACGGCGTGCGGCGGTCCAATTCGGAGCAAACGTGCTCCGAACGACCTGAAACCGCACGCGAACGATAGAAATATTATTCTTGAGATGCAGGAGGAGGCGGAACGTCCATCGGACTTCCGGTGCGCTCGGCACGACCGAATGTGTCGTTTTCAGCAGCGCGGCGCGCGCTGAAATGACGCGTTGGGGGGTCAAAACCACCCGAACGACGTCCGAATGCCACGAAACCGCACGACAACAGCCGGTGCGTGAATTCGGAAATGGTCGGCCAGACGACACATCATTCGGAGGTTCTGTTTGACCGCGGTGGCCGGAAACACATTTCTGGCGCCACAGAACACCAAAACGGCGTGCGGCGGTCCAACTCAGAGCAAACGTGCTCCAAAAAACTTGAAACAGCACCAGAACGATAGGAATATTATTCCTGAGATGCAGGAGGAGGCGGCACATCCATCGGACGTGCGGTGCGCGCGGCACAACTGAATGCGTCGTTTTCAGCAGCTCGGCGCGCGCTGAAATGGCGCGTTGGGGGGTCAAAACCACTCGAACGACCTATGAATGCCACGAAACCGCACGACAACAGCCGGTGCGTGAATTCTGAAATGGTCGGCTAGACGACACGTCATTCAGAGGTTCCGTTTGACCGCGGTGGCCGGAAACGCGTTTCTGGCGCCATAGAACACCAAAACGGCGTGCGGCGGTCCAATTCGGAGCAAACGTGCTCCGAACGACCTGAAACCGCACGAGAACGATGGTAATATTATTCCTGAGATGCAGGAGGAGGCGGCACATCCATCGGACGTGCGGTGCGCTCGGCACGACCGAATGTGTTGTTTTCAGCAGCGCAGCGCGCGCTGAAATGACGCGTTGGGGGATCAAAACCACCCGAACGACGTCCTAATGCCACGAAACCGCACGACAACAGCTGGTGAGTGAATTCTGAAATGGTCGGCCAGAAGACACGTCATTCGGAGGTGCTGTTTGACCGCGGCGGCCGAAAACGCGTTTTCGGCGCCATAGAACACAAAAACGGCGTGCGACGGCCCAATTCGGAGCAAACGTGCTCCGAACGACCTGAAACCTCACGAGAACGATAGAAATATTTTTCCTGAGATGCAGGAGGAGGCGGAACGTCCATCGGACGTGCGGTGCGCTCGGCACAACCGAATCTGTCGTTTTTAGCAGCGCGACGCGCGCTGAAATGGCGCGTTGGGGGGGTCAAAACCACCTGAACGACCTTCGAATGCCACGAAACCACACGACAACAGCAGGTGCGTGAATTATGAAATGGTCGGCTAGACGGAACGTCATTCGGAGTTTCCGTTTGACCGCGGCGGCCGGAAACGCGTTTCCGGAGCCATACAACGCCAAAACGGCGTGCGACGGTCCAATTCGGATCAAATGTGCTCCGAACGACCTGAAACCGCACGAGAACGATAGGAATATTATTCCTGAGATGCAGGAGGAGGCGGAACGTCCATCGGATGTGCGGTGTGCTCGGAACGACCGAATGTGTCGTTTTCAACAGCGCGACGCGCGCTGAAATGGCACGTTGGTGGGTCAAAACCACCCGAACGACCTCCGAATGCCACGAAACCGTACGAAAAAAGCCGGTGCGTGAATTCTGAAATGGTCAGCCAGACGGCACGTCATTCGGAGGGGCCGTTTGACCGCAGCAGCTGGAAACGCGTTTCCGGCGCCATAGAACACCAAAACGGCGTGCGGCGGTCCAATTCAGAGTAAACGTGCTCCGAAAAACCTGAAACCGCACGAGAATGATAGGAATATTATTCCTAAGATGCAGGAGGAGGCGGCACGTCCATCGGACGTGCGGTGCGCGTGACACGACCGAATGCGTCGTTTTTAGCAGCTCGGTGCGCGCTGAAATGGCGCGTTGGGGGGTCAAAACCACCCGAACGACCTCCGAATGCCACAAAACCGCACGACAACATCCGTTGCATGAATTGTGAAATGGTCGGGCAGAAGACACGTCAATCAGAGGTGCCATTTGACCACAGCGGCCGGAAACGCGTTTCCGGCGCCATAGAACACCAAAACGGCATGCGGCGGTCCAATTCGGAGCAAACGTTCTCCGAACGACCTGAAACCGCACGAGAACGATAGGAATATTTCTCCTGAGATGCAGGAGGAGGCGGAACATCCATCGGAGGTGCGGTGCGTGCGGCACGACCGAATGCGTCGTTTTCAGCAGCTCGGCGCGCGCTGAAATGGCGCGTTGGGGGGTCAAAACCACCCGAACTACCTCCGAATGCCACAAAACCGGACGAAAACATCCGTTGCGCGAATTGTGAAGTGTTCGGGCAGATGGCACGTCAATCAGAGGTGCCGTTTGACCGCGTCGGCCAAAAACGCGTTTCCGGCGCCACAGAACACCAAAACGGCGTGCAGCTATCCAATTCGAAGAAAACGTGATCCGAACGACCTAAAACCGCACGAGAACGATAGGAATATTTTTCCTGAGATGCAGGAGGAGGCGACATGTCCATCGGACGTGCGGTGCGCTCGGCACGACCGAATGTGTTGTTTTCAGCAGCGCAGCGCGTGCTAAAATGGCGCATTGGGGGTCAAAACCACCCGAACGACCTCCGAATGCCACGAAACCGCGCGACAACAGCCGGTGCGTGAATTCTGAAATGGTCAGCCAGACGTCACATTATTCAGAGGTGCCGTTTGACCGTGGCGGCCGGAAACGTGTTTCCGGCGCCATAGAACATCAAAACGGTGTGCGGCGGTCCAATTCAGAGCAAACGTGCTCTGAAAAACCTGAAACCGCACGAGAACGATAGGAATATTATTCCTGAGATGCAGGAGGAGGCGGCACATCCATCGGACGTGCGGTGCGCGCGGCACGACCGAATGCGTCGTTTTCAGCAGCTCGGCACGCGCTGAAATGGCGCGTTGGGGGGTCAAAACCACCCGAACAACCTCCAAATGCCACGAAACTGCACGACAACATCCGTTGCATGAATTGTGAAATGGTCGGGCAGACGACACGTCAATCGGAGGTGTCGTTTGACCGCGGCGGCCGGAAACGCGTTTCCGGCGCCAAAGAACACCAAAACTGCGTGCGACGGTCCAATTCGGAGAAAATGTGCTCCGAACGACCTGAAACCGCACAAGAACGATAGAAATATTTTTCCTGAGATGCAGGAGGAGGCGTCACGTCCATCGGACGTGCGGTGCGCTCGGCACGACCGAATGTGTCGTTTTCAGCAGCGCGGCGCGCGCTGAAATGGCGCGTTGGAGGGCCAAAACCACCCGAACGACGTCCTAATGCCACGAAACCGCAAAAAAACAGCCGGTGCGTGAATTCTGAAATTGTCGGCCAGAAGACATGTCATTCGGAGGTTCCGTTTGACCGCGGCGGCCGAAAACGCGTTTCTGGCGCCAAAGAACACCAAAACGGCGTGCGGCGGTCCAATTCAGATCAAACGTGCTCCGAAAAATCTGAAACCGCACGAGAACAATAGAAATATTATTCCTGAGATGCAAGAGGAGGCGACACATCCATCGGATGTGTGGTGCGCGCGGCACGACCGAATGCGTCGTTTTCAGCAGCTCGACGCGCGCTGAAATGGCGCGTTGGGGGGGTCAAAACCACCCGAATGACCTCCGAATGCCACGAAACCTCACGAAAACATCTGTTGCGTGAATTATGAAATGGTCAGGTAGCTGGCATGTCAATCGGAGGTGTCGTTTGACCGCGGTGGCCAGAAACGCGTTTCCGGAGCCATAAAACACCAAAACGGCGTGCGGTGGTCGAATTCGGAGCAAACGTGCTCCGAACGACCTAAAACCACTCGAGAAAGATATGAATATTATTCCTAAGATGCAGGAGGAGGCGGAACGTCCATCAGACGTGCGGTGCACGCGGCACAACCGAATACGTCGTTTTCAGCAGCTCGGCACGCGATGAAATGGCGCGTTGGGGGGTCAAAACCACCCAAACGACCTCCGAATGCCACGAAACCGCACGACAACATCCGTTGTGTGAATTGTGAAATGGTAGAGCAGACGGCAGGTCAATCGGACGTGCCTTGTGCCCGCGGTGACCGGGAACGCCATTCGGGTGTCATAAACGGCAAAAACGGGCGTCTGACGGTCAAAGTCATAGAGGCCCACATCGGAATGACTTGAAATCACAGGAAAACAATATAATTATTATTCTTGACGTGTACGCGCGGACGACACGTCAATCGGACGTGCGGTCTGCGCGGTAGGGCTCATTATGCGTTCTTTAAGTGTTGCGCGCGCTTGATAAACACGCGTGGGGGGGGGGGGGGTCCAAACGGGCCGAACGAGGTCCAAATGGCCTGAAATAAGACAAAATCAAATGGTGCGTTGATTTTGACGTGGTCGAGCATACGACACATCAATCAGCCGCACCGTGTGCCCGCGGTGACCGAGAACGCCGTTCCAGTGTCATTAACGGCCAAAACGGGCGTCTGACGGTCAAAGTCATAGCGGACGACATCGGATTGACCTGAAATCACAGGGAAACAATCTTATTATTATTTGTGACGTTTACGCGTAGACGGCACATCAATCGGACGTGCGGTCTGCGTGGTAGGGCTCATTATGCGTTCTTTAAGTGTTGTACGCGCTTCATAAACGCGCGTGGGGGGGTCCAAATGGGCCGAACTAGGTGAGAATGACCTGAAATCAGACGACATCAAAGGGTGAGTGAATTGTGACTTGGTCGAGTAGACAACACGTCAATCGGACGTGCCGTGTGCCCGCGGTGGCCGGGAACGCCGTTCGGGTGTCATAAACGGCCAAAACGGGCATCTGACGGTCAAAGTCATAGCGGCCCACATCGGAATGACCTGAAATCATAGGGAAACAATATAATTATTATTCTTGACATGTAAGCATAGACGACACATCAATCGGACGTGTGGTCTTCGCGGTAGGGCTCATTATGCGTTCTTTAAGTGTTGCGCGCGCTTGATAAACGCGCGTGGGGGGGTCAAAATGGGCCGAACGAGGTCCGAATGACCTGAAATCAGACGACATCAAAGGGTGAGTAAATTGTGACGTGTTCGAGCAGAAATCACGTCAATCGGCCGCACCGTGTGCCCGTAGTGACCGGGAACAACGTTCTGGTGTCATAAACGGCCAACACGGGCGTCTCACGCTCAAAATCATAGCGGACCACATCGGATTGACCTGAAATCACAGGGAAACAATATAATTATTATTCATGACGTGTACGCGTAGACGGCATGCCAATCGGACGTGTGGTCTGCGTGGTAGGGCTCATTATGCGTTCTTTAAGTGTTGCGCGCGCTTAATTGTTTTCCATTTTTTATGATTGTTACCTTGTTTTATGTCTGCTTTTCCACCGTGAAGAAAAAAACACAATTTGTACATTTTATTTAAAAAATGAAAAATATTTTATTTAATATTATATATATAAATATTTTCATTGATATATATATATATATATATATTATTTAATAAATAAATATACATATTTTATTTAATATTATATATATCAATATTTTCATTATTATATATATATATATATATTTGATTTAATAAATATATATATATATATTTATTTATTATGGTATGAATTTTTAATTTTTTTTTTTCAAGTTTAGCGACCGCCTCTGGCAGTCGCTATAGCATGCCTGCCAGGCAGCATTAGCGACTGCCATTGGCGGTCGCTTTAGCCTGTCGTCTGGGCAGTATTAGCGACCACCAATGGCGGTCGCTAATGGTGCCCGCGAGTCAGCCTACAGTGACCGCCAGGCGGTCGCTTAAGGCGGCATTTCGGCCACCTATAGCGACCGCCATTGGCGGTCGCTAAAGCCCTACAGTGACGGAGCAGAAGCGACCGCCAATGGCGGTCGCTGGGCGGTCTCTATAGGGCATTAGCGACCGCCAATGGCGGTCGCTAATGGACTTTTTTAATAGTGATTTCGATCACATGAGTGTAGGGTATCAATTCTATAATCTCCATTTCACCCTGATTTAGTGTTGTAACATTAGAGGTTATGGTCAGTTTCAGATTTATCTTCTTCACTTAACACCATATATTCATGTACTAATGGATTGTGTTTTATAAACCTTATCTTCCAAGGAAGGATTCAAATAAAAAAACATTCATGATAAGATAAAATAAGGAGGTAAAATAAAAACAACTCCATTTACTTGTATGTATATTTAAGACACGAACCATCTTATAATTAGATATGTGAAATACTAAATAGGGAAGATAATGGATTATTGGATAGTATAACTTTATCAAGATCCACTGGATAATTGGCGCACTCCTCTGTCTTCAAACTCCTTACAATAGTTTCCTATAGATATATACATAACCCTTTTTCCTTTAGGATACTCCATATTATGTGTTTTAGTTTTTTTGTAGACCAATTCTTATTATAATTTTAGAATTTCATTTTGGAACCCATTTTTTGTAGTCTATAATCTTGAAATAGGATCATGGATCACCACCACATGATATGAACAATCCATTCATTAAGTTTATAAATTAGGTGTAAAACTACATATGATATATGTGAAAAAACCCTCTATAAATTAAACTCCACTAGACCATAATGGTTTTGTATGTTGGTAGTTTCTACCAATTTTGTTGTGATGAGTGTGGGTTTCATGTTTTTTAAAACTTATTATTAAATTAAATTATATGAATACTGTATATAATGTGAATAATAATGTTACTACCGACTTCAAAAAAATAAAGATAACAAAAAATGAGATTCCCAAATCCATATAATTTGGTGGTGATATAATGGAATACCTGATTATCAACTAGACCAGTCTCGATGATACTGTTGGGGTTGGAGGCAGGCTGATGAAGGTTCCGGGCATAGCGGAAGCGCATGGGTGGATGTGCCCACTTGGCTTTTTGTCATTAACAATGATCAATCCGAGATCAATACGATGCTGAAGGCCAGTCTCCACGGATCGAATCATAGAAATGGACAAAGAAAAGGAAAGTACCAGAACCACAATGTAGGATCTTTACAGGTTGATTATAATTAATTTAATCAATTTAAAAGAAATACCTTTTGGGTTTTCTTTCTTCATTGATGTTCTTGATCACGTTCCGGTTTGATTTGTCATTGCGTTGCAGAAGCCAAGTGTATACTTCCTCTAGCGGTGATCCACACGTGTACCTTGTATCTCAGGACGTCGCCAAAGGATTCTCCGGGTGCTAGCGTGGAGAAACCTTTTCTTGATTTGTCCTCCATAGAACGTCTTGATCCAAGGGAAGAGGATCTCTCTCAGTCTTGAGAGCGTTCTTGGAGGAAGAGGTTCTTTCGGCCTTGAAATAATTCTCCAGAGATGTTGTGCACATCGATTCTCTTGTGTGTAGGAAAAGATTTGGGGTTGTGAGGATATTTATAATTAGGTTTGAGGTTGTAGAGTTATGACAATAAATAAACGCGTTATGCATTTTATTTATTTCATTGACTCTTATTTAAGACCCCATGTCTAATAATTAATTCCTCGACATGAAACCATGATGATTATAATAAATATCATTTAAAACAATATTATATCCTCAAAATCCCGGCTGGAAAAACTACACGGTGTGTATTATAAATACATGGCATGTACTTGTTTTTCACTGAAAACTACACGATATGTACATTCAATGTACACGACGTGTATATATTGTTTTCATTTATTTATTTCCTTTCCATAAAGAAAACTACATGGCGTGTAATTATTAATACACAGTGCGTACTTTTTTTCCATGAAAAACTACACGGTGTGTAATATTTAATACACAACATGTATATCTTGTTTTTCATTTCCTTCTTCCTCCATCATTAAAATGATTTAGGATTCCTTGAATAATTATTAAACCACGTACGAGAATAATCTTTATTCTACTTGAGATACTTGAATTCACTTAGTGTGTGATGCTCTAGGCCTCTTTCTCGTTGGCATTAGGCGAGCTTGCCTAAAGTCCAAGATTTCTATCTAGCAACGGGTCAAGGCACCCATGAGAAAGAAGTCAACACCGCATTGACGTATCGCCTCATACCAACTCTTACTGTGAAATTTAATCCATTTGTCTCGATATCTCATCAAGCAGGTTTCATGGCAGTGTCATAAACCTATATGTTTGATCCGTTGTTCTTTGACTACCTGAAATAAACTCGTCGTTCACACCATGGCCATGAAATTTAATGCAACAGTTCTATTTCAATCAAAGGCCCTGAGATATCAACTTCCATAAATGGAAGGGTCAAAACCTTCCTCGACTTATCCATTAACAACATGTCACTCATGACGCACCCAACGTACTCTACTTCCTGCCAACTGTCTGCGTGACGGTTTTCGTCAGAAAATCTAAGTGCGTGGGTCATGACATGAGTTAATGATAATCTTCCAATCTAACGACCATTACACATGCTCGTAGATATCAATGTCCGATGACACCAAGACATGCATAATTTCTACTGGCGGGTCTATTCTCATAATCTCCCATCTTGGAGATTACCTAGTGTGAACTCCATGAGAGAGAGTCTCATCTTCTTACGAGTACTCACACATGATGGTCTATATACTATGTGTCCTATCATAGTATTTCAACCAACCGTAGAACTTTATTTAAGAATATTGTTATAGCATTTAAATGTTCTCATCACAGCGGGCATCTGCCATGACCTTATCGATGCAACAAATATTCCAGGAAATTATTATTATATTATAGTCATGAAGAACAATGAACAATATATAATAAGTGAACATTCATGTAATCAAAGTACAAAACTGTTGGTTCTCAGGAAACCAACCCTTACAAACTCCCACTTGGACTAGAGCCAACTGCCTACGACTTTTAGTCTGCTAGACCTCACATGATGATCATGTTTCTACTGAGTCAAGGCTTTAGTCACGGGGTCCACCGCGTTGTCTTCCGTGTAAATATTGCTCACTGCAACTTCACTTATCTGAGAAAAATCCCTCAAGAGATGATACTTCTGAAGTATGTGCTTTGTCCGCTAATGTGACCTTGTCTCTTTATCCAGTGTCACCGCTGCATTATTATCACAATAGAGTGTTATAGGATCTTTACTGCTTGGTACTACATCCCGCTCTTGGGCGAAGCTTTGCATCCATACTGCTTCTTTAGCTGCCTCAGAAGCTATGATATACTCGGACTCTGCTGTAGAATCTGCCACTACACTTTGCTTTGAGCTCTTCCAGCTCACTGCACCTCTTTTGAAACTGAAGATGTATCTATTCTACGACTTCATGTCATCTTGATCAGTCTGGAAACTAGAATCTAAATGTCCTCTGATGGCTAGTTCCTCATCTCCTCCATAAACCAGGAACATATCCTTAGTACGCCTCAGATACTTAAGGATAGTCTTGAATGCCATCCAATGGTGGTCTCCTAGATCAGCTTGATATCTGCCTACCACACTTAATGTGTAAGTAACATCTAGCATCGTACATAGCATATCATACATGACTGACCCAATCGCGGATACGTAAGGTTTCCTTTCCATTCTGTTTCTTTCCTCATGTGTCTGAGGACACATTTTCTTGGAAAAATTAATGCCATGTGACACTGTCAACAATCCCCTCTTGGAATGATAATATAAAGACCCGTAAATTTCAAGGAAATTTTTTTCTTAATTTTCTTTGGAATTTTATAAGAACGCAGTTTCAGACGGCACTTGATTCCGAGGCCCGGTGTGCCCAGAATCAATTTTTGAAGTTTGGCTCAGGTACGTTCAGTGAACGGACGAGCGGGTTTTTCTAACTTTTGAACCAATGCTCGGAATCAAATTCTGAGGGCACCGATGGAATCGCAGCGCCGGTATTTTCTTAGAAAAGCCTCTTCTGGAGTTGCGTTTGCTCGGGTGTGGTTTTTAATTTTTGGGTTTTAAGTTAATAAATAAAATAAAGTTGTGCGACAACTTTATTTATATTTCACTTAAGCCACTTAAAATCCACTTAAAGTTTCTTAGGATGAGTTAAAGCAGATAGGGTACAATACAAAATATCCTACCCTCTTGGTAGGATATTTGCGAGGTGGGGCCCGCACGAGCCCCACTGTTTCTTTTCCACTAAGTAACGCACCCGCAAAAACCCCTATTAAATAAAAGTCAACTGGGGCGTTTTCTTAAACAATTAAATGCTCCTATTAATGGGGCGGTTTTATTTGTTGAAATTAATTCTATGAATTAATGGGTCGTTTCTTAGGTTGTTTTTTGTTTGTGGGCATGTAATAAAATAAGAACAACATTTTATTCTTCTTGAGGATTGCTCGTTGAGAGGCTTTTGACAGAAATTTTGTGCCTTCATCCTCCTTTGTGAAGAACGCGAAGAACGCGAAGAACGCGAAGAATGCCGTCACCCTCGGAGATTGACGACGCTTCTTCCGAGACGTTCTTCCCCGCAACGATCTCCGATCACCAACTGCTTGAGGTAGGAGATTTCAGGTTTCTTCTTTTAAATATCTTTGTGGGTTATAACAACATCATGGATTTAATTAATATAATTAAATCTACAGGTTCTTGAACCTCGGAGTTTGTCGATGTGACACCGTATTCCACGACGATCACCTCCTTCCGCAACGATCACCTCCTTCCGCGATGATCAATTCCGCGAAGAACGCACGCTCGACGATGAAGGCGAGGTAGGGATTTTTATTTGAGAACAATCTTTAATTCCCTTGATTGTTTCTTTTAAAACAAAGAACCCTGATCAAAGTTCAATTTTAATTCTATTAAAATTATGTCTTTCTTGTTATTCATGTGTTGAATATTTATTCCCGATCGTTATCACCTAACGCGGAGGGTGCGGGCCAAACAAACATGGGCCGACAACCCTCCACCGTTTTCCGTTGATGCGCGGATTGGCGGACGATGACAAACGGGGCCGCAAGGGTGATTTGAGGGCCTGACAGTGAAGATCGAGTACCGGGAGGACCACTGGCGAAGACCGCACACAAAAGGACCACCAGAGCGCGTCCGGTGCCCCGCGGAAGCTCCCTCCGCGGCTTCAGCCGCGGCGACGAGCCGGTTCCGCAGCCGCACGGAACCTAGAGGAGGGACGCGGCCCGGCCGCCGCGGCCGCTGGCAAGGTGGCCCCACCCGGGGCCGCGATGTTTCTTCACGTGGGGGCAGCAAGCCCCCCGCGGCTTCCTCCGCTTGGCCGAGCCGAGCCGGGCCGACCCGCTAGGCCGGGTCGCACCCAGGCCAGGCCGGGTCGCACCAAACCGGGTCGGACCTGGACCTGGGTCGGGTTGACCCAGTTCGGGCCGACCAAGGGGGGGGGTCGGGCTGGGTCGGTCCAGGCCCAGACCCCCTATTTCCGGACCTTTTCGGTATTTTGCTCATAACATGAGCTACGAGCCTCCAAACGACGCACCGGAAACGGCGATGCGATCCTTGGATTGAGACGGTCGTTTCGGTATATCACACTCAAGGTTTCGGAATACTTTGGGTTCGGCCGGGTTGGTTCGTACACGAAACCAACTAGGCCCTCGGAGCGGAAACACTCATAACTTGAGCTCCGGACGTCCGATTGATGTGCCATTGACTTTGTTGAATTCCTCTAAGTGAGACGGATCTTTTGGCTTACTCCGCCCAAGGTTTGGACGCAGGTGGAGTACGGTCGGGTTGGTTTTTCCTTAAAAACCAACCGGGCCCCTGGGACGAAAAAGCCAATAACTCTCAGACCGAGCGTCCGATTGACACGCCGTCTGTTGCGTTGAGTTCCTGTTGAAGATATGGAACTTTTGGATACATCAACTCCAGACTTGTGTCAGTTGATGTATCATCCACTTATCTTGTGGAGCGGACCCTCCCGAACGAGCTTGCTGTGTGTGGGAACCCTAGAGCTGGTTGCGACTGCGACGATGATGGAAACAGTATGGGAATCCTCCGTGTTTTCGGCAGTGACCACTACGGTACATCTTGGGATACATCAACTCCGGAATACATGTCAGTTGATGCATCAAACTCTTGGCTCGTGATGTGGATCCTCCCGGAACGAACATGTTGTGTGCGGAAACCCTAGAGCCGGTTGAGACTTGATGACTGCTGATCGAACGACTCGGTGTGTTATGGATAGCCCAGTGGGAAGTGCTTGGTTGTAGAAGCAAACCCACGGCGGTGGAGCGCTTGGTTGTAGCGGCAGTCCCGCGGTACTCAACAGAAGGAGTACCTTTGGAGGCTATGAGGGGGAGCGCTTGGTTGTAGTGGCAGATCCACGACGGAGGAGCGCTTGGTTGTAGTAGCATGGGGGAGCGCTTGGTTGTAGCGGCAGACCCACAACGGAGGAGCGCTTGGTTGTAGCGGCTAACCCGTGGTACTCAACAGAAGGAGTACCTCTAGAGGCTATGAGGGGGAGTGCTTGGTTGTAGCAGCAGACCCATGGTGGGAAGCGCTTGGTTGTAGCAGTAGGCCCACAGTACTCGATAGGTGGAGTACTACAGTAGTCCAAGGTTAGAAGGAAGCGCTTGGTTGTAGCGGCATAACCACTGTACTTGATGGAGAAGGAGTTTCCCTATAGCAATGGTTTTAACTTCATGATCGATCCTATGTGGGTCATTGCGGGGGTTAGTACCTACCGATCCTTTGTGGGTCCAACGGCTAGATGAATCAGTGGCCACATCTGATCATCTCTATCGTCTTACGAAGAAGTATATCATGTGTGAGCTGAATCCTATTTGTTATCCTATGTGGATTTACGTTTTGTTTTCCTATGTGGATTGTGTAGTGTTATCCTGTGTGGATTCACGTTTTTCTTTCCTGTATGGACTGGGTTGTACTTGAGCTCGGATGTTAGAGCCGAGCGAGAATTGAAGACTTAGGTATATGTATGGTCATATACCTAAGCCGTGTCTGATGTTACTTTGTGATTGTATCTTTCCTTTGTGTTTTATCCTTTGTGCATTCTGGGAGACCTTTGGGGGTCTCAGGGTCCCTACTGAGTAGCTTATAGTCACACCTGCACGGGCTATGCCCGCACTACATTGTGTTGGTTGCAGACGACGGACAACGCTGATCGTGGTGGAGGCTTGTGGAGCAGGACGGTACCTGGAGGTGGACCACTGGGTGGGACGTTCTCGGAGTAGTCGGATGGACCCGAGGAGCAGTGGAGGCTTTCTGTACCCACCCTTCAGGTGGGACTTCTAGTGGACGGCTCGACGTTGCGGCTTTACTTTTCAGTTTCTATTTTCCCCTTTCGACTTGTACTTTACTTTCAGTTTGGGTTTGTATTATGGCCCACTTACCTTTCCGCACTTACTGTTGTACCAGTTTTTTCTTAGTATTTACCTTTCCCGCATGCTTACTCTGTGGTTCTTGTTTACTTTATAAAGGCAATGCCTTCCATTTTACTGGGATTTACGCCTTGGTGCTAGTCTCCAGCCCCTGGCCTATGGAAGGCGGGCTTGGGGTAGTCACGGCACGGACCCCGAGGCCGAGTCGTGACAAATTGGTATCAGAGGAGTTCGGTTCTACCACGGACTCTGATCTTTTCTATGTGAAGCAATAGTGTTAAGCGTATTGAGTGTGGTTATCAGTCTAGGGAGCCCAGTGTTGGTGCGGCGGCCGACGTATCCATACACCAGGACCCTGACTTCTGATTTCCGACTTAATGCACGAAGACATTGATTGCATGTGTGTTTCAAGTTTTCTTTGTGATTACTTTGTATCATCTCAGCAGGTATATTTTCCTGACCGTGGCAGGGGAGCTGGCCATGCAGCGGAAGGTGGACGACGCTTCGAGGTATTGCCACCACCACCACCAGGAGGTCCACCCCGACCGCAGGGAGTTGGTGGTCATAGGAGAGCACAACTTCAAGCAGCCGCGGCCTTCGATCATGGAGTTCTGGGAGCAGATGTACAGGAGAGGAACTAGTGGATACGTCTTTTGTACTTCTAGTTCTTTTTTGCTGTTGTGTAGTGTCTTTTTATTATGAGCTGCAATAAAAAAAGACGCATACCTTTGTGATGTTTTCATTCCTGTCCTCCTTTGTGTTGTTACTAAGAGGTTCCAGTTTAGACTGTTGACTTGACCCTCACTTGTGAGACATCTACTGGAGGAGACAAAGTTACCACACACTGATGCCGACAGTGTGACTCAACCCTTGTAGGCGAGAGTAACAGTTGGATCTCTTGGTAGTAGCTTCGAGGCCTTACGACGTCATCCTTGGTATGGATTAGTATCATCCATGTCGGGATTGACTGTATTAGGTGAAGGACTTGGTTCATCCAGGGGATGAGACCGGATTTCTATTATCGTCAAAGGAGAAATCTTAGCAGCTCTTGTAGGACCAGAAAGTTCCAAGTCATCCATGAGCGGATGAGGACAGCTCAGAGCCGGCAGAAGTCTTGTGCTGACAGAAGGCGGAGGCCACTAGATTTCGAGGATGGCGACCACGTCTTCTGGCGTGTCTCACCTCGACGTGGATTAAGGAGATTTGGCCGAGGCAGCAGTCATCTCCATGCTTCATCGGACCATTCCAGGTCCTCAACAGGATTGGCGACGTGGCTTATCGCCTGGCTCTACCACCTCAGTTGCACCGGGTGTACGACATCTTCCACATATCTCAGCTGAGGAGATACGTGCACGACCCGACACACATCATTGACCATGGGGAGCTGGACGTTGATGATGGGGCGAACTTTGCGGAGGTCCCGGTGGAGATCGAGGATCGACAGGAGCGGGTCCTACGTGGACGATCGATTCCTCTTGTGTGCATCAGATGGAAGCACGAGAACCTCCAGGAGAGCCCTTGGGAGCGGAAGGCTCAGATGTGTGCTCAGTACCACCTTTGTATCCCTAAGTTTGTGATGAAGATTTACGGGGATGTAAAGCCCTATGGTGGGAGTAATGTAAAGACGTGAAAATTTCACGGAAATTTTTTTCTTAATTTTCTTTGGAATTTTACAAGTACGCAGTTTCGGACGACACCTGATTTCGAGGCCCAGAGTGCCCGGAATCAATTTTCGAAGTTTGGCTCGGGTAGATTTAGTGAACGAACGAGCAGGTTTTTCTAACTTTTGAACCGGTGCTCATAATCAAATTCTGAGGGCACCGATGGAATCGCAGCGCCGGTATTTGCTTAGAAATTCCTCTTCCGGAGTTGCGTTTTCTCGGGTGTGGTTTTTAATTTTTGGGCTTTAAGTTAAGAAATAAAATAAAGTGGTGCGACAACTTTATTTATATTTCAATTAAGCCACTTAAAAGCCACTTAATGGTGCTTAGGCTGAGTTAAAGCGGATAGGGTACAATACAAAATATCCTACCCTCTTCATAGGATATTTGCGATGTGGGGCCCACACAAGCCCCACCGTTTCTTTTCCGCTAAGTAACGCACCTGCGAAAACCCCTATTAAATAAAAGTCAACTGGGGAATTTTCTTAAACAATTAAACGCTCCTATTAATTGGGCGGTTTTATTCGTTGAAATTGATTTTATGAATTAACGGGTCGTTTCTTAGGTTGTTTTTCATTTGTTGGCATGTAATAAAATAAGCCCAACATTTTATTCTTCTTGAGGATTGGTCGTTGAGAGGCTTTTGACAGAAATTTTGTGCCTTCATCCTCCTTCGCGAAGAACGCGAAGAATGTGAAGAACGCGAAGAACGCCGTCACCCTCGGAGATTGACGACGCTTCTTTCGAGACGTTTTTCACCGCAATGATCTCTGATCACCAACTGCTTGAGGTAGAAGATTTCAGGTTTCTTCTTTTAAATCTTTTTGTGGGTTATAACAACATCATGGATTTAATTAATATAATTAAATCTACATGTTCTTGATCCTCGGAGTTCGTCGACGCGACACCGTATTCCATGACGATCACCTCCTTCTGCGACGATCACCTCCTTCCGCGACGATCAATTCCGTGAAGAATGCACGCTCGACGACGACGGTGAGGTAGAGATTTTTATTTGAGAACAATCTTAAATTCCCGTGATTTTTTCTTTTAAAACAAAGAACCCAGATAAAATTTCAATTTTAATTCTATTAAAATTGTGCCTTACTTGTTATTCATGTGTTGAATATTTATTTCCGATCGTTATCACCTAACGTGGAGGGTGCGGGCCAAACAAAAACGGCCCGACAAACCTCCGCAGTTTTCTGTTGATGCGCAGATTGGCGGATGATGACAAACGGGGCCACAAGGGCTATTCGAGAGCCTGGCAGTGAAGATCGAGACCCGGGAGGACCACTGTCGAAGACCGCACGCAAAACGGACCACTGGAGCGCGTCCGGTGGCCCGCGGAAGCTCCCGCCGGCGCGCCGCCGGCAAAACACGCCGCGGCTGAAGCCGCAGCAATGAGCCGGTTCCGCGGCCGCGAGGAACCGGGAGGAGGGACGCGGCCCGGCCGCCACGTCCACTGGTGAGGCGGCCCCACCAGGGGCCGTGATGTTTCTTCACGCGGGGGTAGCAAGCCCCCCGCGGCTTCCTCGGCTCGGCCGGCTCGGCCGAGCCGAGCCGGGCCGACCCGCCGTCCGGGTCGCGCCCAGGCCGGGCCGGGTCACGCCAAAATGGGTCGGACCCGGACCCGGGTCGGGTCGACCCGGTTCGGGCCGACCCAGGGGGGTCGGGCCGGGTCGGTCGGGGCCCAGACCCCCCCGTTTCCAGACCTTTTTGGTCTTTTGATCATAACTTGAGCTACGAGCCTCCAAAAGACACGCAGTCGGTGGCGATGTGATCCTTGGATCGAGACGGTCGTTTCGATATATCACACTCAAGGTTTCGAAATACTTTCGGTTCATCCGGGTTGGTTCGTACACGAAACCAACCGGGCCCTCGGAGCGGAAACGCTCATAGCTTGAGCTCCGGACGTCCGATTGACGTGACGTCGACTTTGTTGAATTCCTCTAAGTGAGAAGAATATTTTGCCTTACTCCGCCCCAGGTTTGGACGCAGGTGGAGTACGGTCGGGGAGGTTTTGCCTTAAAAACCAACCGGGCCCCTAGGACGAAAAAGCCAATAACTCTCAGACCGAGCGTCCGATTGACGTGCCATCTGTTGCGTTCAGTTCGTGTTAACGATATGGAACTATTGGATACATCAACTCCGGACTTGTGTCAGTTGATGTATCAGCCTCTTATCTTGTGGAGCGGACCCTCCCGAATGATCTTGCTATGTACGGGAACCCTAGAGCTGGCTGCGACTGCGACGATGATGGAAACAGTACGGGAATCCTCCGTGTTTTCGGCAGTGACCACTATGGTACATCTTGGGATACATAAAATCCGGACTACATGTCAGTTGATGCATCGAACTCTTGGCTCTTGGAGTGGACCCTCCAGGAACGAGCATGCTGTGTGCGGAAACCCTAGAGCCGGTTGAGACTTGACGACTACTGATCGAACGACTCGGTGTGTTACGGATAACCCAGTGGGAAGAGCTTGGTTGTAGCAGCAGACCCACGACGGAGGAGCGCTTGGTTGTAGCGGCAGACCTGCGGTACTCAACAGAAGGAGTACCTCTAGAGGCTATGAGGGGGAGCGCTTGGTTGTAGCAGGAGACCCACGACGGAGGAGCGCTTGGTTGTAGCAGCATGGGGGAGCGCTTGGTTGTAGCGGCATACCCACGACAGAGGAGCGCTTGGTTGTAGCGGATAACCCGTGGTACTCAACAGAAGGAGTACCTTTAGAGGCTATGAGGGGGAGCGCTTGGTTGTAGCAGCAGACCCATGGTGGGAAGCGCTTGGTTGTAGCAGCATGCCCACAGTACTCGATAGGTGGAGTACTACAGCAGTCCAAGGTTAGAAGGAAGCGCTTGGTTGTAGAGGCATAACCACTGTACTTGATGGAGAAGGAGTTTCCCTATATCTATGGTTTCAACTTTATGATCGATCCTATGTGGGTCATTGCGGGGGTTAGTACCTACCGATCCTTTGTGGGTCCGACGGCTAGATGAATCAGTGGCTACATCTGATCATCTCTATCGTCTTACGAAGAAGTATATCATGTGTGAGCTGAATCCTATTTTTTATCCTATTTGGATTTACGTTTTGCTTTCCTATGTGGATTGTGTCGTGCTATCCTGTGTGGATTTACGTTTTTCTTTCCTGTGTGGACTGGGTTGTACTTGATCTCAGATGTTGGAGCCGAGTGAGAATTGAAGACTTAGGTATATGTATGGGTATATACCTAAGCCGTGTCTGATGTTACTTCGTGATTGTATCTTTCCTTTTTGGTTTATCCTTTGTGGATTCTGGGAGACCTTCAGGGGTCTTGGTGTCCCTACTGAGTAGCTTATACTCACCCCTGCACGGGCTATACCGGCACTACGTTGTGTTGGTTGCAGACGACGAACAACGCTGATCGTGGTGGAGGCTTGTGGAGCAGGACGGTACCTGGAGGTGGAACACTGGGTGGGATGTTCTCGGAGCAGTCGGCTGGACCCGAGGAGTAGTGGAGGCTTTCTGTACCCACCCTTCAGGTGGGACTTCTAGTGGATGGCTCGACGTTGCGGCTTTACTTTTCAGTTGCTGTTTTCCCCTTTCGAGTTGTACTTTAATTTCAGTTTGGGTTTGTATTCTGGCCCACTTACCTTTCCGCACTTACTATTGTACCAGTTTTTACTTAGTATTTACCTTTCCCACTTTCTTACTCTGTGGTGCTTGTTTACTTTACAAAGGCAATGCCTTCCCTTTTACCGGGATTTACGCCTTGGTGCTAGTCGCCAGCCCCTGGCCTATGGAAGGCGGGCTTGGGGTAGTCATGGCACGGACCCTGAGTTCGGGTCGTGACAGTTCCATACTGAATCTCTTCAGTATCTTGTCAATGTATGTACATTGAATCAGTCCCAACATTCTCTTGAATCTATCACGATGGATCTTGATCCCAAAAATATATGCGGCCTCACCCAATTATTTAATGGAGAAGCATTTATGCAACCATGCCTTAACTGACTGTAAGACAGGTACTTCGTTTCCAATTAGTAATATGTCATCAACATATACTATTAGGAAAATGACCACACTTACACTAAACCCCTTGTAGACACATGGCTCACATTCGTTCTTAACAAAGCCAAATTCCATTACAGCTTCATCAAAACAAATGTTCCATGACCTTGATGCTTGCTTTAATCCATAAATGGATTTCTGCAACTTTCATACCTTGTTGGAATCATTTGGAGTCACAACCCCTTCAGGTTGTGTCATGTAGACATCTTCCTGGAGGTTCCCGTTAAGGACTGTTGTTTTAACATCCATTTTCAAAATTTCAAAGTCATGGTAAGCGGAAATGGACAATAGGATTATGACAGATTTCAACTTCGCAACCGATGAAAAAGTTTCATCATAGTCAATTCCTTGACACTGTCTAAAACCTTTTGCAACCAGTCATGCCTTATAGGTGCTGAATTACCCCTCCATGTCTGATTTCTTCTTGAATATCCATTTATTACCAATATGATTTATATCAACTAGAGGATCTATGAAAATCAAGACATGGTTTTGGTACATGGAATCCATTTCAGAATTCCTGGATTATTGCCACTTGGCCACGTATGTGCCTTCAAATTCTTCCTTGTAGGTAAGAGGATCATCATTGTCAACCAATAATGAGTCACCATCCTTGGTGATAAGAAAACCATATCGTTCTTGTTCTCTCACCTCTCTCATGCTCCTACGCAGTTCTTATGTCTCTGGAAGAGATTGTTCTTCCACAGGGCTTTGTATAATCTTTTCTTGTACTAACTCTTGTGTATCTTGAGCCTCGACTTCATAGAAGTCTATCCTACTCCCACTATCTCTTTTGGAGATGTTCTCCCTCTCAAAGAATATGGCATTTCTTGCCACTGTAACCTTTCTGTTTGAGGTTTTGTATAGGTAATATCCCCTTGTTTCCTTGGGGTATCCTATAAAGATACACTTTGTGCCTTGGGGTGCAAGTTTGTTACCTGAAGAGGCCTTAACAAATGCTTCTCTACCCCACACATGTAAATTCGATAACATGGATTTTCATCCACTCCATAACTCATATGGAATACCATTTATCGATTTAGTTGGTACTTGGTTTAGTATGTGTGCTTCTGTTTGTAATGCATATCCCCAAAATGATAATGGAAGACTCGCATGACTCGTTATTGATATCACCATGTTCAATAGGGTGCGGTTCCTCCTTTAACTTACACCATTCCACTGCGGTGTGTAAGGAAGAGTGAGTTGAGATTGAATCCCAAACTCCCGTAAGAAATCAATGAAGTCCTGATTAAGATATTCTACTCCTGTGTCTGAGAGGAGTCTCTTAATCTTCTTACCAAGATGGTTCTCAACTTCATTCTTGTATTCTTTGAACCAATCAAAACAATATGACTTATACCTCATTAAGTAGGAATATCCATATCTAATAAAATCATTAGTAAAAGTTATGAAGTACGAGAAAACACCCCTTGCTTACACTAGAAATGGTCCACACACATTTGTGTGAACTAATTCTAGAAGCTCATTAGCTCTTTCACCTTTCCCACTAAATGGGGCTTTGGTCATTTTTCCTTGTATACATGCATGACATACACCAAGTGGTTTTAGTTCGAAAGAATCTAAATACCCATCTTGATGTAATTTTGTCAAACGTTTCTCATTGACATGACCTAGCCGGTGATGCCAAAGTTGAGTGTGTTATGAGTCATGTGAATTAACTTTGTTATCAATTTCCATTACTTGGTTTGTGTAGTCTAACACATAAAGGCCGTTATATAAATGTGTCCTACCAAAACAAATGCTATCTTTATAAAAATAGCAACATCCACTTACAAACTTGAAGATGAATCCATAAGTATCTAATCTAGATAATGAAATAATGTTTTTGGTTATAGAGGGTACATAATAACATCCTTTCCAAACCGAGACCATCCTGATAGGCAATGTGAGGTGGTAGTTCCCGACAGCTACAACAGCAAGTCTGGCTCCATTGGCTGCTCGTAGATCTACCTCCCCTCGATCAATCTTCCTGAATCTACTTTGTTCCTATATTTAGATATAGATGTGAGCACCACAAGTAGTATCTAATACCGAATTAGTAAAAACAGATAGATTGTGTTAGATAACAAACGCACCTGAAGCTTCCCCTTGCTTCCTTGGCTGGGTGCAGTTTTTCTTCCAGTGGCCGTTCTTGCCACATGTGAAACAAACAACATCATGTTCCTTTGCATCTGCATTGATCTTCCTTTTCTTGGAATGCCTTGAAGAAGCTTTGGGCTTAAAGCTCTTCGCCTTCCCTTCCCTTTTATTCACCATAAGGACAGAAGGTTTTTCCCGCTTCATGTCATTATCTACATGGTGAATTAGGATAACAAGATCAGACAGAGACTTCTCGATGTTGTTCATGTTAATGTTCACAACAAAGTTTGAGAGGCTCTGGGGGAGTGATGCAAGAATGAGGTCGGTACCCATTTGTTCGGGGAGTTTAAACCCCAGAACCTTCATGCACTCATTGTAGCCAATGAGCTTGACTACATGAGGCCCGGCTGGGGCACCCTCTCCAAGCATGCTCTGAAATAGAGCCTTAGAGATCTCAAACCTTTCCTGTCTTTCTCTCTCCTCGTATAGACCACGAAGGTGCTTGAGCATGATATAGGCATCCATGTATTTATGAGACTTCATGAGCTCACTAGACATTGATTATAGCATAAAACATTGAACGTCAAGTGCATCGTTAAAATGTTGATCATAGACTAGGAAATATTCATCACTCGCCCCTGGGGTAGGGGAATCTGGAAGTGAGGACTCCAGTATGTAAAACTTTCATTCATGGCATAGGATAACCCGAAGGTGCCTACACCATTCCTGAATGTTACTTCCAGTGAGGATGTTGTCTTTATCCAGAATTGATCACATAGAAAATGTGGTTGATGTGTTTGTCATTTTGATTCTACAAATTAAAATAGAAGATTTATCAGTACTTTCTTGATTACATTTTATGAGAAATAATAAATTTTATTAAGTCTCCCACTATTTTATCAAGTCCTAATGGCCCTCACCATTGAACTCGGAATATCCAGTTGCTTTGACATTCTAGTGTAAAGGATCCATATCCCCCTTCGCATAACCCCAACAAGGGTTGGTCAAGCTATTTGAAGGTATTTAGGTAGGTAGGTCTTTGCCAACTGTGAGCTTATAGTTTCTTGATCTGTTGAGTGAACTCCCCAAGCCTAAAATCCTGACTTGGATTTCCTCAACTCTTGCCTCCAATATTACATCAAGTCTAGCAAGGGCTACTCATATTGATGTAATATGGTTAAGTCAACCTAAAACCTTTCATAAGGGATTCCTTTATAAAAGTAAGTGTCCCAACAAGGGTTGGTCAAACACATAGTTTTATCGAGTCTTTCCCTTAATCAGGTAACGGAAGGGTAAGTCTGACTTAATATGGTATTGAGGGATTTTAACCATTTATGCATAGTTTTGCATTATCACATGTTTGTTAATATTAAGTGATGCTTGTTTAAGTGATTAACCATTTTCTGATAATGATTACTCATAGTCTGGTTTTTTCTTTTATTCCATATTTGCATGCTTTTTCATTTTATTAATTATGTGATCGCAAAAACACATACATAATAAATAAACCATGAAATCAGAGAGAAATAAAATAAGATGGAATGATCATGAGATTCTATTTGGTTAGCGTATCTAGTGGTTTTGATAAGCTAACCCTGACCTAGGTAAAACACCTTGAACCTGATGGTTCGTGTTTTACAGCTCCCACCTGTCCACCTTTGTATCTTCTTGCATCGGTTTCTCCTCAGCTTTGGGATTTGAACCGTCTCCTCTGGCTTGGGAGATCCTCCATTACATGGGTTTACATTAAAGAAACCATGGGCACGCATGCCCTACATTTTATTGGAATAAGGCTTGCATGCCAACATATTTAAATTAAATAAATTTAAATAAAACCATACACATACAAAGGTTATTTGGTCAAGATCATGATCATCCATAGCATGCAACAACATTTACGCATATTTAGAATTCAAATTCTATTAACCGTTCTTTTATTTAAGATAAGTCGCACTTGAATTTATTTAATTATGATCTTATAATTAATTAATTTATTATCTCAAATTCCTTTCTGAATTTGCTTGAGATTCTTCTCATCCATATTCCTTATACGGGTCTTTTGTACATTGGAGGAAACCTAGTGAAATTACATTTCTAGAAAGTACACGGTGTGTAGTTTATAATTACATGGCGTGTATTTCTTTTCACCCATTATCCAAAGTACACACCGAGGGCTTTAGCATGTTCTCTTTACTTTGGATATTTTGGAGTACATGGGGTGTAGATAAATCATACACGGCGTGTACTTCCTTGTTACGTGGTAACCGGTCTGGCGATCCCGTGTACGCAGTACGCGACTTATGCTTATACACGGTTTCACCTAGGCTGAAATGGACTACACGGTGTGTTGCTCCAACATACACGCCGTGTATTCCGGTTTCCATGCGTCGTTCAATTATGGTCAACACGGCGTGATTAATACTTAGGCATATTCAATTCACATGGCATGGTTTGGTGGAGCAGTGCTGGTTCGTTGAACCTTAAGTACACGACATGAAGTTTTAATCACACGCCGTGTAATCCCATGTTTTACAGTCAGAAAGAGAGGCTCCTCCTGATGATTTCCTCGTTTTTATTTTAATCAAAATTAAAATTAAAAGGTTGTTTCTGTGATGTGAATTGAGAAACGAAGGAGGAAGAAGAGATCTCGTTTATTCAGATTTATAGAACGATTTATTTCAAATTGAATCAAATATAAATGCATAAATTATCAATGAAAATAAAATAACTATAATCAATGTTGTAACATCGCTCTGATACCATTTTAAGGTTCCAAACGTAGTAGAAGCGCATGGGTGGATGTGACCACTTAGATTTTTGTCATTTGAAATGATCAATCCGGGATCAATACGACGTTAAATGCCAGTCTCCACTGATCGAATCTTAGAAATGGACAAAGAAAAGGAAAGTCCCAGAAAAACAAAGTAGGATCATTACAGGATGATTATAATTAATTTAATCAATTTAAAAGAAATACCTTTTGGGTGTTCTTTATTTGTTGATTTTCTTGATCATGTTCCGGTGTGATTTGTCATTGAGTTGCATAAGCCAAGTGTAGACTTCCTCTAGCGGTGATACACACGTATACCTTGTATCTTAGGACGTCGCTAAAAGATTCTCCGGGTGCTAGCGTGGAGAAAACATTGCTTGTGTTGTCTGACTTAGATCGTCTTGATCTGATGGAAGAGGACCTCTCTTGGTCTTGAGAGTGTTCTTGGAGGAAGAGGTTCTTTCGGCCTTGAAATAATTCTATAGAGATGTTGTGCATAATGATTCTCTTGTGTTTAGGAAAAGAGTTGGGGTTGTGAGGATATTTATATTCAGGTTTAAGGTTGTAGAGTTATGACAATAAATAAACGCGTTACACGTTTTATTTATTTCATTGACTCTTATTTAAAAATCCATGTCGAATAATTAATTACTTTACATGCACCCACTCTGATTATAATAAATATCATTTAAAACAATATTATATCCTCAAAATCCCGGCTGGAAAAACTACACGGTGTGTATTAATAAATACATGGCGTGTACTTGTTTTTCATTTAAAACTACACGGTGTGTACATTCAATGTACACGATGTGTATAACTTGTTTTAATTTATTAATTTCCTTTCCATAAAGAAAACTACATGGCGTGTAATTATTAATACACGGCGTGTACTTGTTTTCCATAAAAAACTACACAACGTGTAATCTTTAATACACGACGTGTATATCTTGTTTTTCATTTCCTTCTTACTCCATCATTAAAAATATTTAGGCTTCCTTGAATAATTATTAAACCATGTATTGGAATATTCATTATTCTACTTTTGATACTTGAATACACTTAGTGTGTGACCCTCTAGGCCTCTTTCTTGTTGGCATTAGGCGAGTTTGCCTAAAGTCCAAGATTACTGTCTAGCAACGGGTCAAGGCATCCAAGAGAAAGAAGTTTACTCCGCATTGACGTATCACCTCATACGAATGCTTACTGTGTAATTTAATCCCTTTGTCTCGATATCTCATCAAGCAGGTTTCATGGCAGTGGCATAAACCTATATGCTTGATCCGTCATTCTTTGACTACCTAAAATAAACTCGTCGTTCACACCATGGCCATGGAATTTAATGAGACGGTTCTATTTCAATCAAAGGGTTGAGATATCAACTTCTATAAATGGAAGGGACAAATCCTTCCCCGACTTATCCATTAACAACATGTCACTCATGACGCACCCAACATACTCTACTTCCCGCCAACTGGCTGTGTGACGGTTTTCTTCAGTAAATATAAGTGTGCGAGTCATGACATGAGTTAATGATAATATTCTAGTCTAAGGACCATTACACACGCTTATATATAGCAATGTCCGATGACACCAAGACATGCATAATTTCTACTGGCGGGTCTGTTCTCATAATCTCCCATCTTGGAGATTACCAAGTGTGAACTCCATGAGAGAGAGTCTCGTCTTCTTACGAGTACTCGCACATGATGGTATGTATACAATGTGTCCTATCATAGTATGTCATCCAACCGTAGAACTTTATTTAAGAATATTGTTATAGCATTTCAAGGTTCATATCACAACGGGGATATTCCATGACCTTATCAGTGCAACAAATATTCTAGGACATTATTATTATATTATAGTCATGCAGAACAACGAAAAATATATAATAAGTGAACATTCATGTAATCAAAGTACAAAATAGTTGGTTCTCAGGACACCAACTGTTACAGTTGATTATTTTTTATCCCTTCCACTCATCAAATTGGGATGAATCTTCATCATACTAGTTTCCTATTTCAATCTAGTCCCCTTGCATGGGAATCAAAGAATGAATGGTGTCTACTAAGTAAGGATATGTGAAACATATCAGAGTTATGAAGTGTGCTTTAAGAGGAAATAAAAAATGGAAGACTTGAAGTGGGCATGAGGATTAGGAGTTTGTAGAATAAATATAGGGAAGACTCCTGAAGTTCACATGCAATAAAGGGATATTTTTAGAGATGAACTGACTAGATGGGAATTAGAGTGATGAAGATAAATAATGGATGTTATATGACTTAGGATGTGATTGTGGAAAATCATGTATGATTGAGGGATTAAGTCCAGGATGTTGAAATTGGTATGTGGGAAGGGTGTTGATAAATAACAATAATAAAATTGAGTTAGGGATTTAACATAGAGGAGGATAGAGTAGTTTGTGGGAAAATAAGGTGGAATTTGTGATTATGTGGTAAGAAATCATAGGTATAATAGAATCTAGGAGACCATATTAGGAAATGGGGGAATAGAAGTAGGAAAGGATTCATGCATAGCGAGAACATGTACTTGGGAGTACACAAGTTTAGTAGATTAGTATATTACATAATTAATGAGTGACTTCAAAAGAATCCAATGATTATATTTTAAAAAAATATTATTTTATATTAACTTTCAGGTTTCTAGATGAGTGGACTCTAAATAGCCATATAGAACATAAAAAACTAAGGATGAAGTTGGAGAACACCAAAAACATGAACAATTATCAACCAAGTGCACTAGTAATGTAATTGAGTGTCTTGATAAACATGAAATCCTCCAATAGAGCTATCAAATCTGAAACACTTAATAGGAAACACATATATCCTCCATTAACATGAACATATTATTCCATAGACAGTACAACAATATACACCAAAACATCTACTAAACTCTAACACCATTGTCACAACACTAGAACATGTGATCCTCAAAAGATAATAATATAGAAGGATGGTATGGTAAAAAAAGATGGAATTTATTTTGAAAAATTGTTAATTACATATCATCAAAACATTTATGGTGATATTTCATTTGAAGATAGAAGACTCTTGTAGAAAGGCATTTAAAATAATATGGATTTTCATACACACTAATTAATGTTTCAATATGTATAGGGTATCTAATGATCAATATAATAGGAATGATATGATACCATGTGATGAACTAATTCTGAAGGGAGGGAAATAAAACATCTTTAAGAATCACTATGACAGTGTTTCCTATTCTTGAGGATTTTGTAAATTGGAATATGAATTTGTACCTTGTGCACAAAAAAGAGTCTCTTAAAAAAATTCATAATGGACTAGCCCAAATATATTTGTAAGAAGAGTTTACAACTAATGTTGTCCTTTTATCATGAGGAACCATTATTTTTATGAACAAATATCACTATCTGGGAAAATCATTCAAGTTATCTTCTATAATTCTACCTTGATAATCAAAAGATTCAGCATCACCTATAAGGAATCCATCATCAATGACAACTCATGAAGTGACCCAACACACTCTACAAACATTTATATATTTCCCTCCTTTTAATTTCTATTGATATGTTTTACTGGTTCATTAATATGCTAGAGAATAATATAAGAATAAAGGGATGAGCATGTGTGTGTGTGGTGGGTTAAAAGTAGCCACATGTTCTTATAGAGATGGATATGGGTATGATATTTACCAAAATTTAGTAAGAATAATTAATTTAATAGTAATAATAGTTACTCATTGTTGCAACACCTTGATGGGATAATCCAGGGAAGCTCCCAAAATTTAATAGTAGTATAATATTCCTTCAAAAATTATATAAACTATATTAATAAATAAATACATATATAAACCATTTTTTATTTTTAAATTATTTATATTAATACAAAAAAATTTAAATAATGTATATGTTTATTTGGTTATTTATTTGTTGAATAAAATTATCATATAAAATATATGGATTTTTTAATGTAGTTTTTTTAAAAAATACTACCATATATGATGAAAAATTCAATAAAATTAACATATAAACTAATATTTTCATGAAATAATTTAAAATAGAATTACTAAATCATCAATAACTGAAGAAAAAAATGAAGTTAAATGAATATATTTGAATTATTTTTTAGCATAAAACTTAATGATAGATGAAATAAATTATTATATACTGTTAGGTACAATTATGAAATTGACATAGTACTTGAGTTAGTTGTTTGGAATCTTGTATCACATGTAGCACCCTGTATGGAAATAGAAATTAATATCATATTGAATGGATAATCATATTTTTGACATTGGTGGTTGGAAGCAGCTAATAATCATTACTCATATAAGAATATCTCCATTCTTATGATTTTGAATGGATGAAATTCTACCTCAATCTTAGACTGAAAACAAGAAAAATATGCATAAAAAATAAAAAAAAGTAGGATGATTTTATATGGATTAACAGTAAGGAATTAGAAGAAAAGTAAAATAAAAATGAAATTATAAACTACTAAAACATAAACCCCATATTGAAATAAAAAAGGAAAATAACAAAATCATATTAAACTAATAATGGGATTCACATAAAAAATATAATTTTTCAATTATAAAACATTGTACTTCAAACCACACTCAAAAAATATTCACACAAATGGAAACCAAAATTATCATATATGTGAAAACCCCAAATAAGATAACGGATAGGAAAGAATATTTTAAAATTATATTTTTTATCATAATAAATGTGTCATCTAATGAGCAACATAATAAACACTAGGTAACATGGATTGAACTATCTTTGTAAAATAAACAACAATTAAGTTAGAAAGAAATATTTTGCAAAAAAATCAAGTTAATTAGTACACTATGATAAAACCATAAACAATTTAAGAAAAATTTTCAAGAAATTTGAGTCGCATATATTTTTTTGTAGGGAAAGAAAATTTTAAAACTGCTTATAAGACTCATATTACCATTTATGAAAACTTATTATATCACAATATTGAAAGAGTTATGAATTTAGAATAAAAAATAAACAAAATTAAAATTCTAGAATGGTCATTAAAAAGATATTTTTATACATAAAAAAATTAATCCCTCGTAAATTTTTATGAACAAAAAAGTAACTCATTTTTAAAAAAACTACTTCCCTAAATTTTGAATGAAATATCACACTATCATGTTTCTAATTAAATAAGAAAAAAAATAAAAAATAGTAAATCATGATATATCAAAAAGAAAAATTTTATACCATAGATAATAAATACTATAATATGGATTAATGTAAAAAAACTATTGAAAATACTTAGAAAACTATAATGAAGGCATGAAAAATATCATATAACAAAACATAATTATTTTATGCCCCAAAATTATAGTCTTTTATGACATGAAAAAAATAATTATGTTAATTGAAAACTGTTTAAGAACATGACACAAAAATATTGTGTGGCATAATGATTGAACTTATTGAAAAATATTTACACACTTATCACAAATTATAATCAATTTAAAAAATAAGAATTTTTTTTATATTACTTAAAATATGCTTAAATAAGTTATAGAAAAATATTTAGTCAATAAAAAACACTTCTAAAAAACATATAATAAGTGATAAGTACTATAAGCAGTTTTGAGTATATGCTATGAAAAAAACCCTGAGGAGATAAATATCATGTCATATCTCCGAGAAAAAATATTATACCTTTTATCTAAATTTAATATGAGTAATATGGAAAGTTGGGTGTGATAATATAAGAAAAGGGAATGCAGAAAAATATTTTACATCACCAATAAAAACTTCCATAAATTTAAACATGGAATAATATGAAATATAACAAATTCATACATTTCACATAGTCTAAGCATGTATAAATAGTTGAAAATTAACTTAATGAAAAAATAAAACAATGGGATCCAAATAAGTTACTAATGTAGGGAGAAACAAATGAAATTGTATGTTTAGGAAATAAATATGGTATTATGTTTAACTAAACACATATTATATCAGAATAAAAATTAGGTTATAAGGTAAACTGGGTGAACCCTAACTAGTAATGATGATTGAATACAATATAATATATGGATCCATAGATTTGTCAGGAGATATCATAGAATGGAGTATTTCACTAGGTTTAAAACAATGGGGTTAGTGATAAATCATGGGAGGATGATGATCATGAGGTTAGGTATTTTTTTTTGAATGAGAAATCAAGGAAGTGTGGTTTCCGCGTCGGAGAGGATAACATTTGGTGGGTGGTGGAATCGAAGGTGGAGGATCTTGGGAGGTGGGGAGACCCTGATGGAGGCGTTTTGGATCCATTCCAAAGCCATATTGCAGAATAGGGATCATGGGATGGTGGTTTGGATATGTCAGAGGAATGTTGGAGGAGGATGTGGGGAGGCCACATTAGTGTAGTGTCATAATAGTGTCAATGGTGAAGTTGGGTTCCTTCATAATCATTAGAGGAATGATTTTGGGGAAGTTGGGTGGAAAATTCAGGGGAGGAAGGTAGGGGGAGAGGAGGTAGCTCAAGAGTGGGTGTAGGAGAGAGGAGGAGGATCACAAATAACTGTAGGGGTAAAAGGAGGAAAAGGGTGGGATACTTCCACGGTCCGATTAGAATGGACATGTCTATAAGTGAGATATAGGTATAGTCTTTATTGACCGAGGATATAGTCATGTGGATATAAGAAAATGTTATAGTAGTTAAATTTTTTTATACCAACTATAGTGCACTTGGACCCATTCCCCCAAACCCACACTTCCAAATCCAATGCCAAAAACACATAACTAACAACACTGTCCTTACTACACATCTATGATTACACAATGTTTCTCACATTTACAAACCAAAGAACATTAATTTTAGAGTTTTAGAGAGTTATTAAAATGAATTAACTAATAAATATCAAGTATTGTCAACAACTATACATTTTTTCTACAACATAATAAGATAATAAATCTTTAATGAGTTGTAAAAATAACTCATATATTCGATTTACAAGATACTCTACTTGGTATAGAAAACTTAATACTTTTTTTCCTAACCCAGGGAACATGAAACAGAAGAAAGGGGTGACATGAAACATTCAATAACTATATTGGTAGTAATATAACATAACAAGAGGGACATGAGGCATAACACAATATCATAATTTGAATTATCATAAGCTTGAGAGTATGGAAGAAATATATGAAATCATAACGATGTGGGTTAAATAATGATAAAAATATAAGAGAATGGAATCATAGGTATATAAAATCAACATAAACATGATCTCATAAGCATATTACAAGGATTAATCCCTATTCCATCATTATTATATACTATTTAATACTCCCTAGGCCATTATCATTTTCCATGAATTACTCAGTAGTTGATAAATAAGGATGGCATTTACTTCGTAATCTTATACACAGAACCTCATTAGACAATAACATTACCAAATTCATTACAGAGCTATCTAGGTGCACCAGCCATAATAAGAAATTATATATATATATATATATATATTTGGAACATGGTTTCAATAAACATATGAAAAAACCCAAGTAAATCAAAAAATATTTATATCCTTTTAAAGTGGATCCCTAAAAAAATAATATTTGTTTCTACAATAAACATGAGATGATAAAACCATGTAAAATTAATGGTTATAAATGGAATTTGAGCATCATTATAGGTAAATAACACACAATAAATATTATTACACATATGGAATTTACATCATAATGGAAATGGGTATATGGTTTAGATAACAATTTCCCTAATCAATTATTGTATTGGGAATCTAGGTTAATTCCCATCAATCAAGTAGTGAAACATAGAGAATTCCTAGAAGGAAATAATATTATGTAAATAAAGACAATATAAGAGGATTATTAGGAAAATATTTGTGATGGATCTTACCATATATGAAAAAGTAAATTTTACAATCCATCTATATAAATATGTTTGATGGTATAAATTAAATATTACCATTTATTAGTCATATAACACTGATGAAAAACACCTATAGAAGTACTATGAAAATTTATTTGAAAATAAAAATTTTACTTTTCCTTTGAGAAAACATTAAAATGAAGATTTTATTAAACCATTAAAAGAATATTTTATCTTTTGAAAACTTCAATTCATAGAGAAGAAGTCTCTTAGAAAATGAAAAATGTGGGGGAATTATACATTCATTGAAAAAATAAGTAAAAAGGTCACTTGTGGTCAAAAAATACCCATAGAAATATTTTAAATGTTTAAATTTATTTTTTTTAAGAATTCATGTTATTTGAACTTTATATTTTTAAATTTTGTTTACAAAATTCATTTTTGGAACATTTACAAACATTAATTTAAAAAAACAATTTAAAAAATTTCTGAAGTGGAAAAGTATAAATTCCATTAAAACGATTTAGTGGAACACATATTATAAAAATGACACTAAAAAAATTCATTTATAATAGGTGAAGGGAATTATAAATGTAAGATATAATATTATAGAAAATATATTCGTTGGGTAAAATATGGATCTGTAAAGAAAAAGAAGAGCATTCTTCGATGGGGAATCATTACTTTCAGTGACACATTAGGAATAATAATGCGATCCCACAATGAAAAAAAATTAAAGGGATTAATTTCTTCAAAGGTAAGGGAAATAAAACAATTTCAAAAGGAAAATATTGGGGTCATAAGTCATATATGATCAATATAAGGAAGAAAATTCGTGAATCATGCATAGATAAATTGAGTCACGACCTAATTTGTTTTTTTAAAAAAATCCCTTGAAAGAGAATGATCGTGAAAATCAACCTAGGATAAAATTAATAAAATATACATTAATATAACCTAAAAATTTGGTAGTATATCAATTATACAATATTAAATTTGTGTATAAAGTAAAACATGACTCAATGAAATGAGTTTAATAGAAAAATATCTTATAACATAAGAACATTATAAGAAAAAATTATTAAAATAATGATAGATTTAATTTGAAATTAAAATATTATGAATAAGGATAATAAATTATACTAAATATATAATTATTTGTATAAACACTATTTTAAAAGAATTAGGTGCATAAAAAAACACGTGTCTCAAAAAGGATGGTTTTAGATGAAACCCTTACCTTGTTTCACTTCATAGTCGGATGCACTGTATGATCCTATTTAACAAAAATACATATCAAAATTACTAATTTCATAACATTATTAGTTCCAAACACAATTTATAATTTCCATATATAATCATTATATCCATATATATTAGTATTTTTTTCTTGTTTTCCCTTATCAGGTGTTTATAGGATATAACCTTCATATTAGTTCCGTAGATCAGTATCAATACCCATTCCTATTAAAATGGTTATAATTAAAATTACAGTAAATATATTTTATGTTATTACATATAATGATTTATGATTTCTAAATTTACTTTTATGGGTAATTTAATCATTATCCAAGAATGTGAAATCGACCACAAACATTTCTTCTTGATTTTAAACAAATGAAGTGTTTTTTGTTAATTAATAATATAAATATTGTTTTATATTTTACAAAATGAATAATTTTTTATTTACTTATTTATATAATAATATACAAGTAAATAAGTTTTATTAATCATATATGACTTAATTTCATAGATTTTTTCATATAGGAGAAAAAAACTGACAAAACATGACCACACTTTAACTCGATTGCTGAGTATGGTTAAGGAGGTGTTTATTTTGACACAACTAATTATAAAAAATTAATAATGATTTTATTTTTATTTTTTTACTATTTTAAAAATATTTTAATATGTTTTTTAGATAAATAAAAACTAGAAGAAAAAAATTAAATGATTCTTCAAGGAGGTGGTAGTCTCCACAATGCATGATTAACCTTTCTCATTACTTAATGAATGAGTGGGGTGAAGGTTGATTGTAAGTGATCATTTAAGAATATAAAATAAATTAGATAAAAAATATTTATTCATTAAAACTATCATTAAAACCATCCATAATGGGTGTTGATGGAAAAATGAAAGCATCACTTCATGGTGGTGATACTCTATGCACACACATTGAAGAAAAATCTTGTTTTTCTTAGTAAATGAATGAAAATAAATAATGGATATTCCATTTTTATAAAAAGAGTTCCAAAAAATATTGATTATAGTGTAGTTATTATAATATGTTTATGTTTTTTTATTAAGGAAATAATATATTAGATATGTTAAGAAATATATGATATCTATATAGAGTCTGTGAACATCCTCTTAATAAAGGCCCTTGATTTGTAGGGCTTAGAATAATTGTTTATAACCACAGGAATTAGGGATTGTAATGGACATAATATTGCTTCAATAAGGTTTCCTTATGACTTTTACATTCTTTTACATTTTCAAAATCAAAAGCACTCCGTCTCAAAGAAAAAATTTATTTCCCTGAAGATTTTTCTTAATAAAGGAATTTTTCCTTCCCCAAGGAAATTTTTTCCTTAACATTGTTTTTATTGTTCATGATTTAGTTTCTCTTAATCTATCTCATTTTATTTATAAGTGTTAAAATTCAGTTTCATATCTAAAGCCTTAGAATCCTATAAATACTTAGATATAGAGTATTCTGTTTTCAGGTTCTAAATTCAGGCTCTAAATTCTCTAAAATTTGGACTCTGAATTCTCTGAAATTTAGACTCAGAATTCTTGGAATTTAGATTCTGAATTACTCAGAATTATGATTCCAAATTTCTTAGATATCAGGTGCTGAATTCCCTAAAATTCAGACTCCTAATTATCTGAAATTCAGACTCCGAATTCTCTAAATTCAGATTCCAAATACCTCAGAATTTAGGTTCTAAATTCCTCAGAATCTAGACTCTAAATTACTCAGAATTTAGATTTCGAATTCCTCATAATTCGGACTCTGAATTACTTAGAATTTAGATTCCAAATTCCTCAGAATTTAGACTTTGAATTTATTGGAATTCAAACTCCTAAATCTATAGAATCCGGAGTCATAATTCTTTGAAAAATATAATTATAATATCTATGTAATGTAGACCCTGAATGATTATTTTCTTAGACTAGGAACTTTATTTTTACATACTCTGAAAAATAGATTTAATTGAGAAACCATATTTTTATTACCCTTGATTTAGTTATTAGACGATGTCATGAAATATGTTTCTAACTAACCGCTATTTGAGTGACACATTTACAAGTCCCTCCATGACTAATGAAAAAATATGATAGTTGGAGAAGTGATCCGACTATTGGGAAAATTCCTGTAAATAGAATATCATTTGAAAGAGCTTAATAGTTATTCCCTAACTCAATTATTCGAGAGATTACATGATGAAGAAGTGATTTCTAGAGAGAGAGAGTCTCTCATGCTTTGTGTGTACTGAACATCTCGTTCATATTGCTTCGTGTGACTCTGATTGTTGATATGTACAATCGAGGTCTTCTGGGGATAGGAATATAGAGGTTCTGACTACCTAAAAGTTCGGGGACTTCCTTGATAAGGAAGAAAGAGGTGAAAACTACCTTGATGTTCGAGGGCATGCGGGGATAGCAAGACAGAGTCTGATATTCCTATTGAGGGATACCCTGGTGTGGGTAATATAGACTTTATTGAATGTATAAATCAATGGACCTTTATCCAAGATTGTATTATATCCTACTCTTTGGGTTAAAATATTCTATACTTGTTACTTGTATTATTTTAAGTTTATTTTTCACTACATTTTGATTAATAATGAAAGTATAACTATCTTATACTTTCTTGTACTTGTACTCTGATTAGTAATATTTTATATGCTTTAAGGTATAATCTTTTTCCTTGTAAACTTTTCTTAAGTTTCATTTCCAGAACAATATATATGGAATCTAGAATGTTAGTAGAACTAAGAGGTTTTGTGAATTTACCTTGTTTAAATTTGTTAAACATAGTTTTCCTTAAGGATAAAAATGAAAGTTTTTATACCAACTTTAAAGGTTCCAAAATAATTTTTAAAGTATTTAATTCGACCACCATTGTATATTGAGCATGTACATTCATTATTTAGATTCTACAATTGGTATCAGATCAGGTCTCTAAAATACTTATATTCACATATAAGTTTTCTTTCCCAGTTTTCATTGTTCTATATTTTCCTTGATTAGGATTTTTATCCTTTTTTACAAACATTTATTATTAACAAGTTTCTGTGGAAAGATATTTTATTTTATATGGAAGGAATGAATGTTGGTTCTACTGAAAATCTTAATCATACTAGACCACCTATATTTGATGGGAACGATTATGAATATTGGAGAGATTGTATGAAGAATTTTTTTTAATACTGAAGAGAAAAAATTTGTTATGCTTACTAGAGATTACAAGATTCCTGATAAGGAAGTCAGAACTTTTATTAGTCAAGAAAAGTTAGAATATCAACTTAAATACAAGGTATGCAATAATTTTTTGTGATCGATGACCAGGAATATATTCAGTCAGATTTCTTCTTGTGAAGCTGCAAATTGTATTTGGAGGAAATTGTAGGTTACTAATTTTGGTACAACCAAAGTTATAGAAACAAGAAGAGCCATTCTTAGCGTAGAATATCATGGATTTCTATTTCATTATGGAGAACCAGTTTGTAAGGTACAACAAAGGATTATGACTATAGTTAACAGTTTACAATCCACTGGTGAGAAAAGTTTAGATGATGAGCCACATGTGAAAAATATTATAGACATCATGCCTAATTAGTAGGAATATAAGAGAAAAGTTGTTGATGAGAAAATGAAAGTATCTCAGATTACTCTTGATGAGATTTTTGGATCTCTTCTTTAACATTAAACAAGAATGAAAAGAGATGATTTTTTAACAAAAATAATAATTGTAATGGAAATGTAGACTTTATTACTACTAAAGAAAATACTCCTAAATGGGTTATAAAATCCAAGTCGAATAAAGTCACTGTTTTATCTAAATCAAGTGAATGTGAAAGTTCTGATAATGAATTAACAAATATTTCTCAAATGATGAACAAGGCAATTGAGAAGAAAGACTTTCAGTATAGGTTTAAGAAGAAAGAAAGAAAAGACAAGAAAGACTCTGAAGTCACTTGTTATGAATGCAAAAGAGCAGGGCATATAAGGCCAGATTGTCCGATTCTTAAGAGAAAGGATAGAAAGGAAAATCATTCTGGGAGGAATATAAATAAGTAATACAAATTTAAAGCTAATAATGTTTTGAAAGATAATTACACCTAGAGTGCCAGTGGTGGAGACTCTTCTGATGGTTCTTCAGAATATGAATCTTCTAGTCAGAAGAATCTTGGTTTACTTTTCCAAGTTACCTATTGAAAATAATTTTTTAATGGACAAGGTACACAAGGTAGAATCTATAACCAATGTATCCCTGTATATAAATTATAGTGATAATAAATATTATAAATCCTCATATGAAGAATCCTCTTCTGAAGAATATAATGCTTTACCTACTTATGAAGAAGTGTCTAGTTTTGTTATGATCCTTGAGAATGAAAATTCTCAAGTCAAGAAAAAGAATGATAATGAAAATTATAGAATTTATATTCTTACTGAAGAAGTATCAGATCATTCTAAATATTTTGATAATAAAATTCATGATTTTGAAAGTATTTCAAAAAAAACTTGTGGTAGATAATTATGAGAAGGATAAAATTTCTAAGGATATAGAAAAATTAATTTCTATGAAAAAAATTTTAGATAATAACTATAGTGTTAAAACTATTGTTTTTGAGAATAAAAAAAGTTATTTGATTGAAGTCAGAAATATTTTCCTTGAGAAAGTGTTTTCCAAACATTACCTTAGGTAAGGAAAGCATTGATAAGATGTATTCCTAAATTCGACCTTTAAGGAATAATTATGGATTTTCTTATACTCATTCAAAACTAGTTTTTAGTAATAATTATTTTGTTCCTTAAAGTGATCCATTCTGAACAATGTGTCACTATGGTGGGCATTAAGAAAAAAAATTGTTCCTTAAACAAAACACAATCATTAAGCTTTCATAAAGCTTATTATTCTTAGAAAATGTAGATACCTAAAATTTTTCTTTTGGATGTTTCTAGATCCAAGAAAGTTTGGGTTCTGAAAGTATAACTATTTTTGTTAGGAAAGAAAGGATAATACCAACTTCAATACATGGTACTTGGATAGTGGATGTTCCTGACACATGAATGGTAACAAAAAATTCTTTGAAAATATTATCAAGACGAAAGGAGGAAAAGTAAAATTTAGAGATAATGCTCAGGGAGAAATTATTGGTATAGGTAACATTGTTCTTCTTGGAAAAACATTGATTTAGAATGTTTTTTTTGTTTAGGGTCTTATGTAAAACCTCATTAGCATAAGTCAGTTATGTGATGAAGGTTACCTTGTGAATTTTAGGAATGATAAGTGCTTAGTACACAATTCCAAGGAAGAGTTTATTCTTTCTGCCCATGGGTAAGTGAATGTATACACACTAAACTTAGAAGACCTTAGAAACCAATACCTACCTTGTCTAAGTGAAATGGAAGATCATTCCAGGTTATGTCATAGAAGGTCAGGACACTCTAACCTTAGGAACCTATGAAAACTCTCTAAGAAAAGACTTTTTAAGGATCTACCGGAGCTTAGATTTGATTCTTCAAAAGTTTGTGATCCTTGTCAATATGGAAAGTAACATAAATTTTGTTTTAAATCAGTTGGTCTAGTCTCAACTACTGATGCATTATAGTCAGTGCATATAGATATTTTTGGTCCAACACAAACTGGAAGCATTGGAGTTAAGTATTATGTATTTGTCTTAGTTGATGATTACACTAGACTTACATGGGTCTATTTTCTAGCAAGTAAATCTGAAGATTTTGCTTATTTGAAAATTTTTAGAGACCATGTTAAAAATCAGAAAAACCTTCCATTGATAACTGTTCACAATGATCATGGTGATGAATTTCAAAATTCTGATTTAGAAACATTTTGTAGTAGAAAAGGCATTACTCATTACTTCTCAACACCAAGAACTCCTCAAAAGAATGGGGTTGTTCAAAGATGAAATATAATTATTCAAGAGATAACCAAAACCATGTTGAGTAAATATTCGGTAGCCAAACATTTCTGGGATAAAGTAGTGAGTACTGCTTTTTATACTATAAATCGTGTTTTTATTAGATCTTTTCTTAATAAAAACCCTTATGAGTTATGGAATGGTAGAAAAACTAGACTTTCCTACTTCAGGGTTTTTTATTGAAAAGTATTCATTCTGAATACTAAAGATAATCTACACAAATTCACACCAAAATATTATGAAGGAATTTTATAAGGCTACTCCACAACTTCTAAGGCTTATAGAGTTTTTAGTAAAAATACTTGTATTGTTGAAGAAACAGTACATGTCAAAATTGATGAAACTAATCCATTTGTTTTTAAACATCCTCAACCTATATCTTCTGATGTGTTTTCAAAAACATATTATCAACCATTGATAGAAGATTCTTCTAATAAGAAAAATTTCCAAGAAAATATTTCTGAAGCATTTACACCATAAGATTTCATACTATATGTTGATGAATAATTTCTACAAAATCGAAATCAGTTTTTCATTAAGAATCATCCCAGTGATAGTATCACTGGGGATGTAAATCAACCTGTAAGGACTAGATGCTCCTTACGAAATGAAGTAGAACATTAAGCATTCCTTTCCCAATTAGAGACAAAAAAAGCACTGATGAATCTTTAGGTGATGATGATAGGATAAAATCCATGAAAGATGCGCTAAATGAATTATAAAGGAATAATGAATGGATCTTGGTTGAAATACCTATGGAAACTTCTATTATTGGAGTAAAATGGGTCTTCAGAAATAAGTGTGATGAAAACGGAATCATAGAGAGAAATAAATCTATATTGGTTTCTAAAGGCTATAATCAAGAAGAAGGAATAGACTATGAAGAAACCTATGCTCTAGTATCTAGACTTGATTCTATTCATATTTTACATGACTTTGCAGTATTATTTAACATAAAACTTTTTCAAATGGATGTTAAACGTTATTTACTTAATGGTAATGTTCAAGAGGAAGTTTTTTATAGAACAAACTCCTTGTTTTGAAGATACAAAACATCCTAAAAATATTTTCAAACATACCAAAGCTTTATATAGACTTAAACAGGCCCCTAGATCCTAGTATGATAAACATACATTGATTTTTATTCAAAAAATTTATGTTAAGGGAAATGCTGATCCAACCCTTTTCATAAAGAAAGACAAGAAAAATGTTTTTATTGTTCAAATCTATGTTAATTACATTATATTTGGTTTAACTCGACAATCTTTAACCGATTATTTTGTATAACTGATGAAATCTAAGTTTGAAATGAGTATGATGGGTGAGTTGACATTTTCCCCTGGTTTTCAAGTTTCTCAAAACCAGAAGGAATTTATATATCCCAACATAACACTATTAAATATCTTTTTAAAATTTATGGATATGACAACACTAAGAGTATAAGTACTCCAATTGGTACCTCAAATTCAATTGATCTTGATGAAGCTGGGAAACCAGTAGATCAAACATATTTTAGACGTACGATATGAAGTCTACTTCACTTGATATCTAGTCATCTAGACCTAATGTTTTCAGTATTATTATGGGAAAGATATCAATCCAATATTAAGGAATATCATTTAAATTAATTGAAAAGGATTTTTCGCTACTTAAAGAGAACCATGGATTTATGACTCTTTTATACTTTTGTAAATGATTTTGTTTTAAAAAGTTTTTAGGATGATTACTTTAGTGGATGTAGAATGTATAGGAAAAGAACATATGGAACATATAATTTCTTAAGATATTCATTAGTTTCTTGGTCATGTAAAAAGCAATACTTAGTAGCACTTTCCACTGCTAAAGCTAAATATGTAGCAGCTAGAAGTTGTTGTGATCAAGTTTGGTGGATTCAACACACACTCACACACTATGATATGAGTTTTACCAAAACACAAATTCTGTGTGATAATTCAAGTTCCATTTCCTTATGTAAAAACCCTTCAAATCACTCTTGTGCAAAACACATAGATATTAGGCATCACTTTCTTAGGGAACACACACAAAAAGAGATATCATTTTTCAATTTATTAGAACACAAGATCAACTTACTAATATTTTCACAAAATCATTAACCTCCAATATATTTGAATATATTAAATAGAATATAGGAATGATAACTTTAAGGTAATCATCCATATTAACTTCTTATTGAAACCAATATTCTTATAGTAAGATACTCCTTTTCATAGGGGGAGTACATTTTTTTGTTAGTTAAATTTTTTCGTTTTCTAAATTTTTCATAATCCAAATTTTTTGTAGTCAAACTTTTCATAATAAAATTTTTTTCCTTTATTTTTTTAAAATTTTAAAGAATCTAAAGTTCTCCAAGAAAAATCATCCTCATTAAAAATTATTTTCCTAGTGATCTGGAAGGTATGTTTTATTTCCTAAGTTTTCATAATCATCTCACTGCTAGAAATATAACCTTTCATAACGGTTTCAAACCATTGGGATAGGCCCTGAAAATATTGGGATAGTTTATCCCAATGGTTTCATTAACCGTTGGAAAGTGGACCGTTGCATTAGCCTGATACCAACGGTTCACATTGAACCATTGGTATGGGGGGGGGGGTCAGATTTTAATATTCCCCCGGTTCATTGTGAACCGTTGGGATAAATTTATGCCATCGGTTTTATCCTGTTGGGACATCTCTATTCCAATGGTTTAAAACATTGATATATCTCTCTACCGATGGTTTCCACTAGTGACGGATTTATGTTGTTCCAATGGTTCAGCTTGAACCATTGGGATAGAGTTATACTAAATCTGTACCAACGGTTCTGAACTGTAGGCCTATTCCAGGATGCATAAATTATATAGAGGTATACCAATGGTTTTGAAACTGTTGGTATAGACCCCCACTCTATTTCAGGCACAAAACCTGCTATCAAACACATTTCACACAAAAAGCACACTACTACCACCTAAAACCTTTAATCAAACAAAAACACTCTACAAAAATAGAAAACACACTGCAAACCTGAAACCTGCAATCAGGGCCGACCCAGACAATTTGATTTCCCAATACCACTGATGAAAATGTTTCCCTGTTAAAAAAACTATCAAATAATAGAAAATTCATAAAAGATAAACAAATGATAAATTGGAAGAACTCCTATCAAAAAAATTAGAACACCTAGCTGGAGAGGGAGTGAGCTAGTGGGCCAAGCTTGATTAATTACACAACGTCGTACCAAACCCACTAGCACGGTTAGATCTGGGTGGATCTGTAACTAATTTCAGATCACTAATTACAAACCCAATTGCTTCTCTTTTCCCCTTGATAAGAAGTGAACCGACATTGGATGAAACATTAGCCCCCTACACAAAAAACTGACTAAATGGCACAATTTCAGCATTGAACATTCATTCACAGGCATCAATTAACTCAATCTCAGGCAAACAAGTAGTGCGACCCTGACCTGAACTGAAGTAGCACTGATACCCCCACTCTTTGAAGTGGAAGAAAACCTGCAATAGCAGAGATAAATCAACAGTGGCCTCCACCTACTTTAATCCCAGTTTAGTATCCACTACTGATAGCCTCCAAGCAGCAAAAAAAGAAGATAATCTAGAGCTTTTCAGCAAATATGGAACATACCCGACTGACCAGATCCAGACACCTCCATGCTCGCAAGCATCACTCAAATTTTCCAACTCTTGATCCAAGAACCAGATTCTACAAACTCAGCTGCCAGCCTCCTGGGAACCCAAAAATCATCCCAGACAATCATGGAATAAACCTCATAGTGACATACACAAATTTAAGTAGCAGAACACATGAACAACCCAAAAGCGACCTAGATTGTAGTGGCGAACAACAAGTGAGTCCCAATAAATGAACAAATTGTGAACACCTTGGTTTCTCGTTCCCGGTTCTAACATCATGGAAACATGATCTCGGCTTTCAACGTTTTTGGATGAGTGCAAACCCTCAAGAGCAGCAAATCAATAGTTGAGCTAGAATAGAACCTGAGATAACAACATGAAGCTTTGGAAAAAATAGGATGTTTTAGAGGAGCTGGTGAGGCACAACCAAAGGAGGTGTCATCAACTCTATGGACATTGATACTCTATTTCCATAGGAGCATGATAATTGTATAATACTAGATGATGTTTTACTTCCCATGAAATCTAGGAATTTACCATTATACCTGATAATATTTGATTTCTTAGGATGCCTGGGAATTGATTGTGGGCTTTCTGAAATATTTCCTAGGGCCATTACACTAGGAAATAGTGCTTGAACATACTACTTTGATATTTTATTTCCCTAAGAGGATGGTAAGTGGTTTTAAATGATATACTAGTTGGAACGGTTTCACGACATGCTCATAGACACTTCATCACTAGACGAGGTAGGTGTGGTTGATCATAAGTGTCAAATTAGTGCCTGAGGATCAATAGTGATTTATTTATTTATATTAAATAGTTTATAAATTTATGTATCTAATAATATCACATGAAGAGACACACATTTACTAGTTATGTATCAAACTATATTAGTGGTTTCATACTATTTTGTACTTTCATCATGCTTAGGAGGCCATGCCACTTTGGCCCCTGAGAGGAATTGTTAATTGCATGTAGGATCAAATTGGGTAAAGGATAACTGTTACATGATAATGATAGAGCAGTTAAGATGGTTTGGAGATTGAGATGATGTGAGACTTGAGGATAGATTGGAGTCTCTTTTTTCCTTTTATATTCAATTTTTTATATATGGGGTCAGTCTGGTGGGTGACCTGTGTGTTTTAGTTTTTATGTATTTAAATTTAATTCAGTTATGTATTACCATGTATGCTATAATGTTTATATCATGGATATTGATTGGTTTATTTTCATATATTGTTGTGCACTCTCATATGGGGTATAATATTCCAATGGTACGACCCTAGAACCTCATTGTTAATAGTTATCCACTAGTGTATTGGAATTCGTACCTAAGGTCCAGTGGTGACTCCTTGATTCAGGCACCACTCATTGGATATGGACTAGGGGAAGGATGTTACAAGGGAGAAAATAGATAGGAATTATTCAAGTACTCTGAGGTTTACACCTTCAAGCATATGGACAGGGTAAACAAAAATGTGATCTAGTTATGATTTACTCATAAGATCAAGGATGATCCAAAAACATCGTAGTTTATGGTCTTATAACTTTATCAAAAGGGGGATAACCCTTAAGTTAATATATAAAATAGTGTTGGGGTGTAATTTTTAAGGTCTTGTAGCAAGGAACAAGGGGATAGATGGCAAATAAATAAATAGGGATAAAATGAACTTAGTAGGTTTTCATAGCTTAGGGATTATTAAGAACACCTCAGGTATGAGTGCATATCTTTTAAGGTCATGGTGTTTGGACTAGCATAATTCTATAAAGATTGTGATCATTTACATAAGGATGTGAAATGCTATAGTGGGAAATAATTACTTATGTGAATTTAGTATGTCCTTATCACCCAAGAAACAACAAGTGAACCTCTCACACAGATATAGCTCATACTCGGAGGAAGGGAAATAATCTAAGAATTAGGATGGGAAAGGGCTCGACTTGAGTGTGTCACAATCCCTATGATCTAGGATTCAATGAAAATCATGTTGGTCCAGGACTTGATGTCTAGACATCACTATGTATCATGTATAGTGGGAATCAAGCCAAACATTTTCCTAGAGGGCAGTGTGGTGGGAGTCTAATGCCTTGTAGGGATTATCCTCTCAGGTGGGGACTATGATATCACATTGTTTTAGTAAATTCAATAGGGATAACACTATATAACTTAACATATAATGGAAAATAGGTCAAAAACGTATTTTAAAATACCCATAAAATCCTCCTTAAATGGAAATATTCAAGATGAGGATTATGAAGTTAAGACATGCAAGGGTTATGCCCATTTTAATGGTTTGATTCAAAATATATGAGACGTGTTACTAGAAGTAGACATTGATAGTAAAGTCTAAGCCATGTAAAGTCGAGTCAAGGATAATCTTATAGGACCAAATATCGTGAATGATAAAAAAACTACTCACATGAAAAAAATAGAATGTACCCTCCCATTTGGAAAAGGGAGCACACTCCTAATGGTGGAATGACATATGATGTTTGAAAATAGGTAGAATTATTTATCAAGTACTAGAAATGGTGTGACATAGATATTTTTCCTTCAACAAGTGGTATTGAGAGATCTTCTGATACTAATAGAACATGGTACCAGAATGCGTTTGGTCGGTTTTCCGTATGCTAGTTGTTGTTTTCACTTAAACTGTTTTCCATTTAAAATAAAGGTGAGAAAATTTTAGTGGTGCCGGCCACACCGCACTTCAGATTGAGTCAGGGTTGACTCGTACATGTCACATACAACCTAGGGATCATTTTTCTAAAGTATCAACAGAATCTGAATATGTTTGGTTAGTTTTCCATAGGCCAGTTGTTTTTACTTAAAATGATATCCATTTTAAACAAAAGAGAGATAGTTAGAGTGATACCGACCACACCGCGCCTCAGATTGAGGTGGGGTTGAATCATACATGTCTCATATGACCCATGGACCATTCTCCTAATGTATTAATATAATTTTAAAATGGTTGGTTGGTTTTTCGTATGCCAGTTGTTGTTTTCACTTAAAATGATGTCCATTTTAAACAAAAGAGAGACACTTTGAGTGGTTCCGGGCACACCGAGCCTCAGATTGAGTCAAGGTTGACTCGTAAACATCATATATGACCCATGGATTGTTTTACTAAATTTTCAACATAATCCAAATTCATTTGGTCAGTTTTCCGTATGTCAATTATTGTTTCACTTAAAATAATGTTCATTTTAAATAAAAGAGAGACACTTTGAGTGGTGCCACACACATCGTGCTTCGAATTGAGGCAGGGTTGACTCATACATGTCACATATGACCCTTGGATCATTTCCTAACGTTTCAATAGAATATTAATGAGTTTGGTCATTTTTTCATATCTCAGTTGTTGTGTTCACTTAAAATGATGTCCATTTTAAACAAAAGAGAGACACTTTGAGTGGTTTCGGCCACACCGCGCCTTAGATTGAGGTGGGGTTGACTCGTACGCATAAAAAATGACCCATGGATCATTTTCCTAAAGTATAAACACAATACAAATGTGTTTGGTCAGTTTTCCATATGCTAGTTGTTGTTTTCACTAAAAATCCTGTCCATTTCAAATAAAAGTGAGACAGTTTGAGTGGTGCTGGCCACACCAGCCCTCGGATTGAGGCGAGATTGACTTGTACAAGTCACATATGACCCATGGATAATTTTATTAATGTTTCAATGGAATCCAAATTTATTTAGTTGGTTTTCCATATGTCACTTTTTGTATTCACTTAAAATGATGTCCTTTTGAAACAAAATCGAGACACTTTGAGTGGTTCCGGCCACACCACACCTCATATTTAAAGAGGAGTTGACTCGTACACATCACATATGACCCATAGTTCATTGTTCTAAATTTTCAACAGAATCCGAATGCATTTGGTCAGTTATCTGTATGTCAATTGTTGTTTTCACTTAAAATGATATTCATTTTAAACAAAAGAGAGACACTTTGAGTGGTTCCGGACACACCGTGCTTCAGATTGAGGCGGTTTTGACTCTTACATGTCACATATGACCCATGGATCGTTGTATTAAACTTTCAACAGAATCTGAATTCATTTGTTCAGTTTTCTGTATGTCAGTTTTTGTTTTCACTTAAAATGATGTCCATTTTAAACAAAAGAGAGACACTTTGAGTGGTGTCAGCCACACCACGCCTCGGATTGAGGCGGGGTGGACTCGTACACATCACAAATGACCCATGGATCGTTTTCCTAAAGTATCAACACAATCAAAATGCGTTTGGTCGGTTTTCCGTCTGCCAGTTGTTGTTTTCACTTAAAATCATGTCTGTTTCAAATAAAATTGAGACGATTTGAGTGGTGCCGGCCACACCGACCCTCAGATTGAGGCGGGGTTTACTCTTACAAGTCACATTTGACCCATGGATACTTTTACTAATGTTTCAACATAATAAGAATTCCTTTGGTCATTTATCCGAATGTCAGTTGTTGTATTTACTTAAAATGATGTCCTTTTGAAACAAAAGAGAGACACTTTTAGTGGTGTCGGCCACACCGTGCCTCGGATTGAGGTGGGGTTGACTATTACACGCCACAAATGACCCATGGATCATTTTAATAAAGTATCAACACAATCCGAATGCATTTTGTTGGATTTCTATATGCTAGTTGTTTTTACTTAAAAGAGAATCCAATTTAAACAAAAGAAAGACACTTTGAGTGGTACCGGCCACACCGTGCCTCCGATTGAGGCGAGGTTGACTCGTATAAGAAGGAGGGTGGGGAATGTATCTAAAAATCTATCTAGGTATCATACATCGAATTCCGACAGGGCTGCGAACCGCCATGGGGTGTCGTCCTAGAGCAGGGCCAAATCACGGCATTACTGCGGCGTGACAGCGACGTGACCATGGTGTATCGGCCCAGTCGAGTGACATCCATGGGGTAGCATCTTCCAACCAGGAGTGAAGTGAGCAGGAGGAGGCGGGGAAAAATTCTGGCCATCGCCTCCCTCCCCATTAACTATGGGTGGGTAATGTATCTAAAACTCTATCTAGGTATCATACATCGAATTCCAACAGGACTGCAAACCACCGTGGGGTGTCATCCTGGAGCAGGGCTAAATCATGGCATTACCGCGGCGTGACCGTGATGTGACCTCGGTGTAAACGCGGCATGTTGGCCTGGTCTGACGACATCCGCGGTGCAGCATCTTCCAGCCAGGAGCGAAGGGAGCAGGAGGAAGTGGGGAAACATTTCGGCCGTCGCCTCCCACCCCATTAACTATGGGTGAGTAATGTATCAAAAACTCTATCTAGGTATCATACATCGAATTCTGACAGGACTGATAACCGTCACGGGGTGTCGTCCTGGAGCAGGGCCAAATGACGGCATGACCGCGGCGTGACCGCGGCGTGACCGCAGCATGACTGCGGCGTGACCGCGGCGTGACCGCGGCGTGACCTCGGAGTGACCGCAGCATGACCACGACCGGACTACAGTGTGACCATGGCGTGACCACGACGTGTTGGCCCGATCCAGCAGCATATGCAGGGCATCATCTTCTAGCCATGAGCGAAGGGAGTGGGAGGACACGGGGCAACATTCCAGCTGTCACATCCCTCCCCGTTAACTATGGGTGGGTAATGTATCTAAAACTCTATCTAGGTATCATACATCGAATTCTGACAGGACTACGAACCACCTTTGGGTGTCGTCCTGGAGCAGGGCCAAATCATGATGTGACTGCAGTGTGACCGCGACATGACCGCAATGTGTTGGCCTTGTCCAACAACATCCGTGGGAAGCATCTTCTAGCCAAGATTCCAAATAAATCATATGTAGTTGTCCATCACATTATAGAAACTGATCTTATGTTATAAAAAACAGACTCTTGATTCAGGATTGTGGTATGATAAAGATATATATTTTATATTTTTTGTTTTTAATAGTGGTTTTATTATAAAAACATGACATTATTTATCATATGAAATAATTATATTAAAGGAAACTTATTTAAGATATGCAATTCAATATAATGAAGCAGAATTAAGAAAGAAGCTAAATTCAATTTAATGAATTCTTAAATTAAAGAGTCTACGACAGGGACTCAACCTCAAGGTGGAACCAAGCCGTCCACTTTGTCTCTTGGAGCTTTCTAACTAAAAGTTGCTACTCCTCCATGGGGTATATGCACCTTCCCACACATGCAAGGACACCTATCCCTATGCGCAAACCCGCATGGCCATGAGCATGTGCCAGGGGATCCTTGCACATATGATTATATGCATATATCAGTCTCCACTCATCTGCGTATGCATTTATATATATACAAGGGCACACCAAACCCCATACGTGCAAAATCACTGCTATGGGTGACTATACACGTAACAGGGGAACCCACATACATATACGTACTTACCTATGCACACATTGGCGAGTCACCCTTGACTTGGAGACTCGAAACCAATGATTAGGGATCAATTCACTACACAAAGGATATTAATAACCTTAAAACACATGAAGGACAGTACATAACCAATGAGAAACCAACAAATAGCATTAAATCCTTACCTATATTGGCAGCGGAGAACCAAATCCACCCGAACCGACATGAAACGATCCAACGCCCTACTGAAAACATAATATGGAGTAAAAAACACTAAAGCCCCAAATACATGAGGTGTGAGACAAGTAGTAACTATAGAATCTTACCTCGTATCAAAGCCAGTGGACTAAATCAATATGAACTCCTTCTGCCCCCTTCACAAAATATAACTACCCACTATCCATAGAAAGTAGTCCAAGATCTAAGTGACTAATGCGATAAAGAAAATAAAATAAAAACTAAACTAAAACATATATGTCTCCTCTGACTATACCTGTCACCACCCAACATATAAGTACCACAACACCCCATGGATCAAATCATGTTCTTGCAAGCAATGGGTAAACAGATCAATGTTTCAAAATGATACTATCAAATAGTACATTCATATTAATTAACAATTACTCTTCCAATTAATGGTATATAGTCAATTTGGCCCGAGTTTCAACTTATTTTGGTTTTGTTTGATACAAGGGATGAGGTCTTATAATTCTTAATTTTTATGTTTACAATTGAGATTTTTATTTAAAAATGATGCATGTATTTGGCATTATTTTTTTATGGTTTTAGTTCTTAGCCTATTGCCATGGGGCCTTTCCACATGAATAATTCTTTGAATGAGGTTTTAGTTGACACTTATGTTCTTTAATGTGATTGATGTCACTAACGATGAGGATTTAGATCAAGTAAAATATTGCTAAGAGGATTGGTCGTTGTAGTGATAACTGTGGTAATTGTACATCTAGAGATTGATGAGGAAATACTTATGAGGATGGATTGGAATCTTGGTAGGTTCTTAGAGTGGGATGGTCCCTCTGAGTATATAAAATGTATTATGAAAGGTTTTAATCCATTTAATGATTCATGATTTCAACTAAAGAGATGAAGGATGAGATGCTAGAGTGGGTATTGGGTATTTTCAGACAGATTGGCATTATAATGCCAAGAGGCTTGGTGAGATTTAGCTTAGTATGGAAGCTGGTTAGTGGGGCTGGGTAATAATACATGATTTTGATGAGGTTCTTGACCGTATTATTGATAATATAATGTTGATGGGTTAGACATGGTGTGCTTTTGTGACTAGGACAATCATAAGGTGAATATTCTACTTTTTTTAGTTGGATGAGGAGATGTGCATCGAGGCATGGGATAATCCTCAAGAGATGAGTCTAGAATATGTGACTAAGAGGATAGACTAGGATAGGTTTGATAGTATTGGGTGAGTGGCCAACCCATGTGAGGATGATACGATGTATGGAGACACTTGGGTTTATTTATGCTATCTCATGGAGACACTTGGGGTTATTTCATGACTCGAACATACTCCCGAAATGTTCCCACACAATGTTTTAGAAAAACAATTCCATCTCATGGAAGACCTCAAGGCTCCTCTATCTTCCAATGTTTCCTCACACTCACACCTCATGTTATTATAGTATACAAGTGATCTACATCAAGTAGTCAAGATAGCATCACTATCCTCTGTCTGTAAAAAGAAGTAAAATACCTAAGTGGCCAATGCGATAAAGAAAATAAAATAAAAACTAAACAAAAACAAACCTGTATCCTGTGACTATACATGTCACCGCCCAATATATAAGAACCACACCACCCCATGGGTCGAATCAGGTTCCTGCAAGAAAGGGGGAAACAGTTCTATTTAATAATATCTTCATTTATCATTATGTTCTTTAAATAGAACATTGTTGGAAACACCATACTAGTACACTTATCCATTGAATATGCACCTATTCTATATTAGTTGAGTTGAATATTGTGCACATAACACTCTTAAATATGGAAAGAACCTCATAGAGACCACAATCAAGGGTTAGTAGTTGATCCTACTCTTGAACCTGGTTGGCCACCAGTCCACGAACCAGATGGTCTACTTGATCATGAGGGTGTAAACCACATCATTATACTTTACTAAGAATAAAGGTGTTGGTATATTTTCTACCAAAAATGGGAATTTATCATGGCCTGAGTGTCAATCGACTTCAGTTCCTAAGTTAATGGCCCCTTAACTATCTGTAGATGTCAAGGGGTGCCTCCCATGGGTGTCTTGTGGTGTGTAGTGTCAATCTATGATTTCTGTGGTGCTTCCGTATTGATGTAAATGTGTATTGCATGGAAATTTTAATAAATAAATTGGTGAATTGGAAAATACACCCATAGTTAAGAGAGATATACCCACTTTTGATATCTAATACTATCCAAATAACCAACTCGAAAATCTTAGACCAAAATTTTACTTTACCGATTCCAATTACATAATATATGCAGCACCGAATTATGATTCATGAACCAATCAATTAAAGGGAAAAAAACCATCACCATAACCCATAAAATCTCATATAGCATCACTCACCTCCAATTAACCCACGTCATTACACATCTTAAGGACGATACAACCTCATCACATATATATCATGATTAACCAAAAAAATACAACACAATATAAGGTCTAATAGGAGTCTATAGAAGAAAATATTAGGTTTTTAAAAAATCATGAACTTTTTATTGAATGCACTATTTGAATGAATGAAATACAACCTGTGAATTTAACACTACATTTCTGGAAGACTCTATTTTGAAAACATTCACAATTTAACCAATAATTCACCACACCATGATTTGGTTACTAACCAAAACTCTATAAAATGAAAGATTAGTATGAATGGTTATCCTAACTATGAAACTAATAATGCATTCCTTGTTGCCTCATTTTTTAAAAAAGAAGACTAATTCTTACATGTAAATACCGATCAAGAACCCTGGTAGGAAGATAGGGAGCCGAGAGGAAGGGACGTCCCGCGGGGTGTTCAGCCATGGGGGGTCTTGCGTGCGACTGGAGAGGGGGTTGGGGGATGTTAAAGGAGGAGATTGAGATAAGAGGGGAGGGGGATGTATCAAGGAGTGGGAGATGAGAGGGGATGGGGGAACGTTGCTGGGAGCCGATAGGGGAGGGGGACGTCGTCATCAGAGATGGAGCACAAAGGGGAAGGGGAACAAATACGGAGGAGAGGAAGGGGGCCAGGAGGTGGAGGCGGAGGCCAGGAGGAGATCGAGATTGGCGGGGAGTGGGGAGGGAAGCGGAGGTCGAGGACGGTTCACCCGGGTTGAGGATCCCTAAATTGGGTATACTTTTTCCCTATGGTTAATAATAACAATAAGTAAAATTCGTAACTAAAATTTTTCTTTCCCAAAGGTTTAAAAAAACCGTTGGGAAAACCCAACATATAACACCTTATACCAATGGTTTACTAGAACCATTTGTAAAGGGTCTTTATCCCAACGGTTTTTAAACCGTTGGGAAATAAGTGTTGGAGGTCTGTCAATCCTATGTAATGGTCATACTAATGCTAAGTGTTTGTGTGAATGAGGACTGGTGTGTGTCGGTTTATGTTGAGTGTAAGAGTGAATTGAGTTTTTGAATGATACAACAAGAATAGAGTATGTGTCAACGGTTGTATAATAGGTGCCACCCAAAACTTAGTGAATTATTATTAATGTTTCAAACTCAATAAAATTCATCTTTCAGTAAAAAGGTAATATAAAAGTTAATTTTACATAGAACCATTCTGCTTAAGGGTAATTTCAGTTACCTTTATGAAAAAACATTCCACATAAGGGTAACTGCATTTAGCATGACAACGGTAAAAAAAATGATCCTTATACAAATTTTTTTGTGTAAGGATAACACTGGCTTATCCTTACATAGACTGCATTATAAAAGGCTAAGTGGAGATGTCACTTATGTAGACCATTCAGAGTCTGGGTAAAACCAATAACCATTAGGTAGATCCAGAATACATAATGGTAAGTTTAACTTTCCATAAAACTGAAAATAATGTTCTCTTTTTGTTTTCTTCTTCATCTCATGAAAGTATCCATAAATCAAATTCATTATATGGCTATGATACCACTGTTGGGGTTTAAATAATTTTAATAATAATTATTAGATCCTTCAGAAGGGTATATAATACTATATGATATATCTAACATGCTAGAAATATGAAAAATTCATAATAAACTAAAATTAATAAATCCTACAAAACGTGTACCATTTATTGAAGAATCCACTGTATCATTTTAAATACCAGTATATGGGTTTGAGATAGATAACTAAAATTTCATCCAAAAGACATCCCACATTTTGGGTGATGGGGAGTTCAGTCAAGGAATATTGCAGACATCTATACAAACCACCAACATGAGCCAGAATGCATCCAATATGCTGGAGGATGGCCGAACAACCAATAAGAAACTACCATGAACCCTAAACACCAATGAAACCACAAAAATATGGTTAAACCCTTGAACCAGCGTTCGAAGAAACCATAATAGGGAAGGATAAACCTACAAGGAATTAAGGAAAAGTGAATTAGAGACCCATACTTGGTGATCCGACCATAAACCATGAAGATCACACCATAATTAGGGCTTTGAGCGTTAATAGGGATGACGGTAGCCCAAGATGGAATGGTGGAATCGGAAGGAACTGGAGCGTCAAGGCCTGATTTCATCATTGAGTGGGATGAGCGCAAAAGACCAATATGGAACGATGGAATAAGAAGGAACCAGAGCATCGAAATAGGGTTTCAGCTTTGAGTGGGATGAGTGAAATGAATGAGATCGGAATCGGGGGAGAAGAGGGTTGGCGGGGGAGGATAGATTTGGCACCAGGGATTGACACGATGGATAATTGGGGATGATTGGGGCGGGAGAATATTTTCGTGGAAGAGAATTATAAGGGGAGAGAAGGGTTTGCAGGGGCGCACGTGAATGGGCCTGATAGAATTCGATTTGAGGGAGTATATACCTACGATTTTATTAAAACTGTAGGTATAGAAAATTTATTCCAACGATTTATAAAAACTGTTGGAATGAATGTGTTGGTATAGACTGGTTTTTTAGTAGTGTCATTTTTACGTATTGGTATTTTTATTTTGTTTTAAATTTTTTGGATTCACTTTTTCTTAAATTCAAAATTTTTCCTTAAAAACCTCAAAATATCAGAACCTATCAAAATCCTTTTTCAGTTATCATCACAACCGGCAGTTTTGATCAGAAGTTTTTTAACCATTGGATCAACCATGGAAGATGAACCATCACTTAAATTGCCTATATAAATCCCCCTATGGTTGTCCGACATCGGTTTTTCAAGCTTATGCCTATTGAAGCTCTGCCCCTATATTTTAAGGTCGTCCCAAAAATTCAAGGTTTCCTTAGTTTTGGATGTCTACTTAATCCTCTCCTCAGAAAGAAATTTCAACTGTTAAGGAAATCTTCATGTAGCAGATATACAAAGAATGGTGGATTGATCCGAAGTTTTATGATATGTATGACTCTATCATATCTAATAATGTCAAGATGAATTTTTGGGAGATTGTATGTGTATCAAAACCAAGAGAATAGGATCTGGTGTATCCGGAGTTGATGGTAGAGTTCTATGAAACACTTATCTATTTTAATAAAGGAGGGAAAGATAAATTTTCATTCAATTGTTATGGAAAAACCTACTCTCTTTTATAAAACAGGGTAGAAAGTCTTATTGGTATTTCTTACGAAGGGGAGGCAGAGTTTTGTACTAAATATTACCTCATTTTTACGGATCCTTTGATAAGGAAAAGGAAGTAGCGTGTATTTTCCTGGAAGGAGTGAAGAATGCAAAGATCATTCATCTCTCTACAAATATGAGGATTCTTGAATTGTGGGATCAAGGTTTTATAATTCTAAGGAAAGGGGATAATGATACTCTGAAGAAGAGTGATATATATATATATTGGATTTCTTGGTGAACCTTAGGAAGATAAACTTGGTTAAGTATATCTTGGTGATGATTGAGAGCATTAAGAATGGAAATATGAAGTCTCAGATTATCATGTATCAAGAAATACTTTCAGAGATTATTGTTCCTTGTCTACAATCTTTCAAAATTCCTTGTAGTTCCAAGACGAGAAATTAAAAAGTGATGTTGCTGAGTAGTGATACCTTAAGAAGAATCAAAATTGTTCTTTCCAGTGAATCCAAAGAATTTTATGATCTATCTGAAAAAGAATTTTACGTTCTTTCATAGAATCCGCATGTGGCTAGAACCTCTAATAAATGTGGAAGGAAGATAAATGCTAAGGAACCGAAATAAAAAGGGAAAACTCATGTTGATATGAAAACTCAGTCTGTACCTCTGAAGCCAAAAAAGAAAAAATCCTATCATGATGAAGTAGTGACCAAGTAGAGAGAGGATAAGATGAACTGGAAGGAAGGGGAGCTTAAGTTTGGCATGGACCCTACTGAGGAAAAATCCTTAAAGACAAAGGCTGCTGAAGAGCATGAGAAGTAATAGAAAGATAAGAAGAAAATGAAGAAGTTATCTGAAGTTGATAATGTACAATCAATTCTCAAAGATGCTGAGATACCATCAGAAAATATTCCAGTTCCAGAATCATTTTTGATTGAACCATTACAAAAGACTCTGGAAAAGAAAGTGGTGGTTCCAAAATCGCATCAAGAATAATAAGTTTCTCAAGAAGAGGAAGATGAAATAGAAGAGGAAGAAGAGAAATAAGAATAAGGAAATGAAACTAATGATATCATAAATCAAGTTGAAGATTATCATGAAAAGGAAATCCCTTATATAAAATTATCGATCCAGACTTCTCAAGTCGAATCCTCAAAAATTGTTACACCAGGAAAAGATGAGAAGGGTGAAGAAGAAGTGAATAAACCTACAGATGATGAAAGCAGTAATCATGACTTCATTCATCCAGAAGATCAAGTGGATAATGCAAAAAAAGAGGAAGTTGAGGAATATAAAATTGTTCATCTATTTGAAAGTGAGCATCAATCTCCCAAAGAACAAGACATCATTCCGAGAGCTAAAAAGTGAAAGCAGGTGGTAGTAGATACACCTATTAAATCCTTTGTGAAGGAGAAAGGTGTTGGTGCTTCATCAAAGAGGAAAGGTAAGTATATAGAAAAAGTATCCTCACCCATGAAAAACTTAGATTTAGAATCATCTTCCTTTGGAAATGATTTCGTTGTTTACTTTTTGATGAAGTTGGTTGGTACTATTCCCCTATTTCCAACCATAGACTCAAGATTCCATATGCTTCAGTGTACTATAAATCAGAAGTCAGATTCAGTTTCTATGTTGATGGACAAATGAGTTTCTCTAGATGTAGATTTCAAAACCATCCTTATTAATTTTGATGCTCATAAAAAATCTTGGAAGAAGATGACATGATGGTCAAAGAAGACAATTGAAGAAATGACAATATTTGATGAATTTCATGATAATTTCAAGGATGCATTTGATACCAAAGACATGAAGATCAAGGATCTTACATATAGTTTTGAGGAAAAGTTAAGCCTTGAAGAGACTACTCGGAAGTAGGAAGTTAAGGATCTGAATAGAAAGCTATATTCTATGGCCATGAATTGGAAAAGAAAAAGGGATCTCAGAATAGATATTGAAGAGAAGATTTATAAACATGAAGAAGCGTTTAATGATTAGGCATGCATTATTAAGGCTCATGAAGATAAAATTAAGGCCTTAGAGAAGAAAATTGAAGACCAAGATCAGTTTTTGAGTGAAAAAGAGGATCACAAGCAGCTCACAAAGCTAAAAAACATTGTGAAGAAGCTAATGCCTAAAGAGAAAGAAGAATAATTTCAGTCCTTTCTGATCATTTTTTGTATTTTCCTCATTGTAAAAATAAATTAAATCATAATGAAATTTTTGTTGTTCTCTATATATTTGGTTCTTTAGTAAAAATGTTTAAAGTACCAATTTTTCCATTCCTTTTATTCCTTTCTGAAAATAATAAAGGGGTAGAAAGGAATGTTAAAAAAAATAAAAGTGAAAAAGAGATTTTCCTAAGTAAGGGGGAGTTCATATAGAGGAATTTTCTTATCAATAATGTTTACTGAATGCACGAAAATGAAAAATATCATTCAGGAAATCAATAATATGAACCTTAGTGATTCTAAAGCCTAAGAAAGAGTTAGTCGTATTCACTACGATCCATAAGGAAAGGGAGACAAGTTCCAATATTCGTGTCCATAAAATTTCAAATCCTTATATTTGTTTTTAAGGTTGTTTGTGTTTTACAAAAAGGGTTATATTGTTGAGTCAATAAGGTTTCCTTATGAAATTTCCATTCCGTTATGTTTGGGAAATAACAAACACTCTGTCTCAAGGGAAATTTTATATTCCTAAAGATTTATCTTAATAAGGAAATTTTTCTTTCCCCATGGAAATTTTATCCATACCTTTGTTTTCGTTATTCATGATTTAGTTTCCCTTAATCTAACTCATTTTATTTATAAGTTCTAAAATTAAGTTTCATACCTAAAACCTCGGAATCCTATAAATACATAGATATAGAGTATTCTCTTTTCAGGTTCTGAATTCAGATTCTGAATTTTTCAGAATTCTAATCCTGAATACCTCATAATTCAGACTCCAAATTCTCTAAAATTCGGACTCTGAATTCTCTGAATTCAGATTCCGAATTCCTCAGAATTATGATTTCGAATTTCTCAGAATTCAGACTTCGAATTCTCTGAAATTCTGACTCCGAATTCTTTGAAATTCAGAATCCGAATTCCCTAAATTCAAATTTATAATTCATCAGAATTCAAGTTCCTAATTCCTCAGAATTAAGACTCTGAATTCCTCTGAATTCGGATTCTAAATTCTTTAGAATTTGGATTTCGAATTCCTTATAATTATGACTTTGAATTCATTGGAATTCAAATTCCAAAATCTATAGAATTCTGATTCCTAATTCCTTGAAAAATAGAATTTGAATATCCATGTAATATAGAATCTGAATGATTGTTTTCTTAGACTCTTAACTTTATTTTCCTAGAATCGGAAAAATATATTTAGTTGAGAAGCCATATTTTTCTTACCCATGATTTAGTTATGAAACGATGTTATGCAATCTGTTTTTAACTAACTGTTGTTTCAGTGACACATGTATATGTCCCTCTGAGATTGAAGGAAAAATATGACAGTTGGAGGAGTGAGCTGACCATGGGAAAATTACTATAAATAGGATCTCATTTAAATGATCTCAATAGCTATTCATTGATTTGATTACTCTAGAGATTAAATTATTTTGATGTGATTTATAGAGAGGGAGACTCTCATGCTTTGTGCATACTGAACATCTTGTTCAGATTGCTTCTTGCGACTCTGATTGTTGTTGTGTACAATCGAGATCTTCCAGGGATAAAATGACAGAGGTGCTGACTACCTAAATGTTTGAGGACTTTCTTGGTAAGGATGATAGAGGTTCCGACTACATTGAAGTTCAAGGGCTTGTGGGTATAACAAGACAGAGTCTGATATTCTATTCGAGGGCTTACCATGGTGTGGGTAAGACAAACTTTCGAGAAAGTATAAATCAAGGGATCTTTATCAAAGGTTGTTGGATACCCTAATATTGGGTTAAAATATTCTATACTTGTTACTTATATTGTTTCATGTTTATTTTCCACTTCATTTTTATTAATAAGGAAAGTATAAATATCTTATACTTTCTTGTACTTGTACTCTGACTAGTAAGATTTTATATGCTTTAAGGTAGAATATTTTTCCTAGTAAACTTTTCTTAAGTTTCATTTATGGAATCATATATCTAGAATCTAGAAAGTTTGTAAAACTAAGTGGTTTCGTTAATTTAACTTGTTTAAATTTTTTAAACATAGTTTTCCTTAGGGCTAAAAATGAATCTTTTTATACCAACTTTAAAGGTTCCAAAGGAATTTATAAAGTATAAAATTCACCCACCTCTTGTATATTGAGCATCTACATTCATTATTTCGATCATACACATAAAGGATAAAACAATTCACACATAGTTTCATGGAAATTTCATAATAGGAGTGAAAAATAATAAATATGGAAGTGATCCCCCTTTTATAAGTGAGGAAGAGTGAATTTTCCTTTGGAAAATGGTTAGGGGTTATAATTTAATTTCATGAAGCTTTGGTTACATTATAGATGGAAGGATAGTAAGATATGTATATGATAAATAAAAATATAAAACTTTTTTAAATAAGGGTTAATAATTATGTTCATTTTTGAAAAACGGTCCACCTTAGATTAGTCATTTAAACACTTATTATTAAGAATTAAATTTCTATCACGTTAAATATTTTATTACTAAAAATATAAGTTGAACCTCATTAACATATATAGACATGATGTTTCTGAATTTGGGCTCAATTTAACATAATTATTTCCACATATATGAGAAAATACCTTTTCAAATAAACACACATAACACAAAAAAATTATTATTTAAATAAAAGAGTGGTTTGGAAAATTAAACATATAAATAAGATAAATTTTTGATGGATACTAATATTTAGGATAAAATATTAATTTTTATAAAAATATTAATTTTATATGGCATTAAAATAAATACATAATGAAATTATCTCAATATTTTTATTAATTAAAAGAAAATATATAATTTGTTTCTTTATTAAATAAAGTTTTTACAGTAGCTATAAAAATGTTAGACCTGGTTATTATAAGTTAATGTAATATTTTAAAATATTTAATGTGTTTCATTAGTTTTATATTTGATCAACATAATGGTTTTATGACCATATATCTCTTTCTTATTTGCTGAAAATTCAATAGAAATTATATTTATCATATAATCCAAATTTTCTACACAAAATGTATATTTCAATAAAATGATCAAAAATTTATACTATTTTTTGTATTTTTATATTATTAATTCCGAAATAAATTTTATTTTAACTATATTTGTTTCTATCAATTATTTACCAATTCTTTAATATAAAATAAAAGAAAATAAAAGTAAACACCTTTTATTCAACATTCCCTTCAAAAACATTAATTCCTTCCAATATTATTTCATAAACATTTTCTAGTATAATTATTTTAAATATTTTATATCATATATTAATAAATATATTCCTTCAAAATGACATTTTCAATATTAATATTATAATTTATTAATGTATCATGACCTTTGATTTTATGAGTGTGAAGAAATATATCAAACTTTGTATTACATAATAGAAAAAAAATGATAAAATTGGGGATGTTACAATTAGTTAGTAATCACACCATATAAAATTTGTTATGGTGCACAATATAAAATATATCTCATTAAATTAAATCAGAGGAAAATAATACCTTCTTCAATTCCTGACTTCTATAAGAACAATTGAATCACATGTATAAAAAATAACTCTTTTTCTCATATTTCATAACCCTATTCATATCTATAAACATTTGTAAAATTTATTTGTAATTATTCCCTAGATGTATATTTTCAGTTATTTATTATTTTTGATACATGTGTGATTAATCTTAATCAATTTGAACTTGTTTTTAAAAAATCATTCAGTTTATTGTCCTTCTCCCAGTGTCAATAATTCAATGACTATAAATTTTAATAAAATTATTTATTAATAAATAACTACAACTGTATAATTTCATTCTATTGGGGTTTTCGTTATGATCCTTAAAGATGAAATCATTCATGATCATATTTCAATGATTTTTAACCTTTTAATATTAGTATGTGAATTAAAAAGTTTAAAATTAGTTTTACCACTATACTGCCAAAGTAAAATCATTATTAACTCATTTATATCATATATTATAATTAATCACTTTCCCAGACATTAATGATATTATTTCATATCTTTTTTAGGTAGAATGTTTGACTAACCCAGGATTGAGAATATTATAAAGAATATATGAGCATGGTATGGATATGGTTTCCTTTCTAATAATATCATTATTAATTCAGAATAAATATATTATTTTCATATTTTTAGTTAGTGAGTCGTATTCTAATAGTAGTTATTAAATAATAATTAAACTAGATGAAATGTGAAATCTATTACTTCATTGAAGCAGTTGTATGCCTGAATGCGTGAAATATGACATCACATTTCTTAATAGAAAATAATTAAGGTGGTAAATGGATATTTCAAAAATATAATTTCATCTCTTTTAATACAAATACTAAATACATCGAATAAATTTTGGATTAATATAATTGAATGGAGATGATAGAAAAGAAACCATGTTTCTTGAATGTTAGTACTTACATTGAAAACTTTGAGAATCACTTAGATAATTACTTAAAATTCATGGAATTTTAAAAACATTGATTGTATATAAACTTATGAAAGTGGAAAAGAATTATATGGGACTAAAATAGGTTATAGTTTCATTAAGAAAATGAAATATTGGACTATTCTTGAATTGGTGGTGAGAATCCCCTTTTATTATTGTGGAGAATGAATTTTTATATATATTTCATGTTAATATTAAGAGATAACATGTTTCACATGTAAATAAGACTAAAAACATAACTATAATGGATTAGGGATATGTTTTTGTCGATTCATACCTTATAAACTGAATTGTAAATATGTTTTTAATAGGTTGCTCCTTTACAAATTTGGTTACCCCTTTTTACCCTTTGAATCATACCAATCTAGCATGATTTTACCTATGCAATTCAACTTTTTATGGATAGATATAAAATAGAACTTGATAATTAATAAATACCTTTTAATTAAAAAATTTAATTCATTCTATTTTCATCACATTATATTATTGGAAAATATTAATTTTGTAATATATAATAAATGTATTATAATAGTTTTCAAGAACACTATAATAATATATGTAAAATATCAAACATAGGATTGAAAAATAATTTGAATATTATTAAATTCATAATGATTATTATAAAATAATTTTTTATAAAAATTTGTTTCATAAATTTCCAATTATTAGTTGAATACTATTAATGTCATAAAAGACATGATATTTGAAAAAGTAGTATTTCACACTATCATCTAAAATAAATCATTCCCAAAATATCACCATATTTTATACTAAACTAATTTTTAAATGTTTTATTATAAAATGAAGTTCATTATATTCAAATTAAATTAAAAAAATCTTTAATTATATCTATAAAATAAATATTTAAATTATAAAGGACACGCTACTTTTATTTAGAAATGACACTAGTAAATATTAACTGTTCCTCATATTATATAATAAAATTTATAATTTAATGATTTTTAATATAATAGGTCTTATATTAAAATATTTTCAAAGTATTTATTTTAATTTATTAAAATAAATTATATAACAGTTAAAATCATTTTAGTCTAAAAATATTACTTGTATATATTAGATAATATTTACCAAATATGTTTAACTAAGTATTATTCTAAATATTTAGACTTACCAATCCTTGGATATTCATATCTATAGTTGTATTTTATAAATATATAATATAATACTATAATTATAATAATTCTAATACCTAATGCATAAATATATATTCATATAATTTTTTTTGAATATAATATTTATATTTCAATATTAATTATTCAGGAATTATGATATATTAAATTTTCAACTTACAATATATGAATTCAATATAACATTTGAGTACATGTATGTCTATCCACTATATCTATAATGACCATACTTATTACACCCCAATTTCATTCTGTTGGGCAAAAATCCCTCAAGGTAACATTGCAGCATTTTTGGGTTGATTGTGTTTGTTGACAAAGCAGGTTTCCATGGAGAATTGTCGAGTTCCTGAGAAGTTGTTGACATTCCATGTTGACAAAGAACTTTGACAAAGGAAAGGACGATCTGGAGGCGGTACAAAAGAGCAGAACAAGGTGGCGCCGTTTTCCAGTGTTTGCCAAATTTTTGGGCCTGAAAATCGCCAATGGAAAATGGAGTGATATGTTGTTGGCGAAGGTTGAGGAGAGAGAAATGAAGGAGGTGTGCGGAAAAATCAAGCGTGGCACGCAAAACTAGCGGGTTGCGCGAAATCTTGAAGTGTGGCGCGCAAAACAGTGGGTTGCGCGAAATTGTATTTCGCGCAAAAGATGTTTCAAGGCCGAAAGCTTGAAAATCGGTAAAGGCATGAGGCGCGCGAAATTTTGGAGGCGTGCGCGGAAAATTGAAGTGGTGCGCGAAATAGCGGATGAAGTATTTCGCGCAAGAGGTGTTACGAGGTCCGAAGCTCGTAAAATGGCAAAGGCATGAGGTGCGCGAAATTATGGAGCAGTGCGCGGAAAATGTTTGTGCGCGGAAGATCAAAGCGGATTACGCGCTCAAGGAGGGTTTTTCGCGCGGGGTCGATTTTGCCTATAAATATGAAGTGACCCTCCTCCATTCAGTGGAGTTCAAGACATAGAAAATACCCGAGCTCTGGTGCGCGAAATTGAAGTTTGAAAGGGTGTTGCGCGTAAACTTAAAGTTTGCGCGTAAAGTCAGATTGCACGAAAAGCAAAGGCTGCGCAGAAAGTTTGAGTTGGCGCGTAAAAGGAAGGTTGCGCGAAAAGTGGATTTCACGCAAAGGCAGTGAATTGCGCGCAAGGCAGTTTCCAGGCTGCGCGTAAAATTTGGAGGTTGCGCGAAAAAGGAATTTCGCGCAAAGCATAGAAATTGCGCGCAAGACACCGTAAGGGTTGCGCGTAAAACTTGAGGTTGCCCGGTACATCCGGTGCAAAGTGAGATTCATCTGCGGGTGAAAGTTGGACTTCAACATAGCATCTACATACAGAGAAAGATGAATTCCTTAATGGAAATGAAGAGACCTACAGGTCTATAAACTGTGAGTGAATCCCTTCCAAGAGCAGTGAGGTTAGGAAGAGGAAGAAGGTGATCCTCTCCACCGGCAGTGAGCCAGAGAGAGAGAAACAGGGAGTGACCCTTGGGAAAGCAGTGAGCTGACCCTAAACCTTGTATAGGCAGTGAGCCTGGGCATAGAAGTGATCTAGCCCGAACATTGTAATCCACAGCTAGTGAAGTTTAGTGGACTTGGTACGACCGGCAACCTGTCGGCGTATGCTCCTTGGACGCAGCCCTTAGCGGTGAACCAAGTAAAATTGTTGTGTCCTGTGCTTGCTTTACTTTCTGTTTATATTGTGCAGTAGGAAAGAGAGAGAAGAGTGTTTTGCTTAACAACGAAACAAGATCAGAACGGGCTTTAATTTTTAATTAGTCATACCCTGATTCACCCCCCCTCTCAGGGTATTCAGCCTAGTGGACCTAACACATTCTTATATATCTCCTTATTAAACATATTCACTCTATTCACACTTCTGAAGTCAAACTTCTCGTTTCAAAACTATTGATGTTAGATCTCACAACATATTTTCTCTTTTCAAGTAGATTATTTCCATTGTAGTTTTTCGTAGGCTATTGGTGATCCTTATGGGTAAAGATAATCTTAGATATATCCTATTATAAATGATTTTATTTTTTTTAATTATACACTTTTAATTTATTAAAGGATATAATAACTTATGGTGAGTATTAATCCATGACATGTAATACATAGTTTCATGTGTTTTTTATATTTTACTGTTAATTTATATATCGTTACTTTCATAATTACCATCATGTATGACTTAATACCTAATTTGTTTCAATTCTTTTATAAAAATAAAAAATAGTTTATAACAACAAACCAATAGTTTATAGGAGGATTATACTTTCTATAAATATATGGTATTACATTCTCTACCCGAATTACATAAATTTCACACCTATAATTTTAATTTCGACACACTGATCAAAACATCCTACGGAATAAAAATGATAGAAATAACTTAGGATATTTTCTGAGAGAGATGTCGACCTTATAGAATTAGGTAAGGATTATTTTTTACTTGTAGGTTTTTTTGGTTAGTTCATTATTTTACAATACATAAAACATGTTTTAATTCCATTAAGGCATTACTGTGGGTCCCTCTTCCAAAATTATTCACAAATTATAGAAACCCATATTTTCTTACATTTATATTACATCATTTTAACGATAAAAAATATTAAAATATTACAAAACCAGAAATCAAAGGTTTAGTGCCTTGGGAAAATTAGAACCAAACATAGAATTTACATAATAAAAAATTATTCAATTCCTTCTTATATATATTCTTAGTTTCCATCGTTTTATCCTCAGTATAAGCAATCACCTGAGGATATACATCAGAGAAATTGGCGAGCTAAAGTTCTAGTAAGAGGATAGATAATAACTTGAATATATATAAACTGGGGTGAGAATAATTATAATCATTATAAAATAAATGTATTATCACCAAAATAATCATTATAGTAATCATTATACAAAGGTATACAATATGGAAATTCAAAAAAATGAAACAACATGTCTTAGCAGTCAACAACCATTAATAGCTGTGAAGAAAGATAACATCATGTCCACACATAACATATGTGAATAATCATAACATCATCATTGTGAAACATTATAGCATCATGTTCATGCATATTTTATTTTTTCTCATTAGATACATCACATTACCCAATCTATTGGAGAACTATGTAATTTATGGTCCACCCATCACATCATAACATTTACATAATCATGCTTTCCCTATATAATGTATATCAATCATAGAAATAAAATAACCTATATAAATGAAATGGGTTTGATGAGAATTTCAGAAATAATAAAATCATGAATAAACAATGAGGTTACCAAAATAAAAATGGAATAACATACTTGGTATAAGAATCATCAATCTTGAGTGAATAAGAAACAATTTTATGGGACGCAAAAGATCTGTTTTTTTTAGAAAGAAGAGTTATTTTGGAAAAATATTTGAATTTTTTAGAAAATAATATTGGAAACATGTATATCCAAAAAAATAAAAGGTTGGATAAAATAAATTATATTTTATTAACATTAAAAGATCTTACCCACTAAAATTCGGAAGGGAAGACGAACAACCCAATGAAATAAAATTGGGTTTGAGAATCCCCTTACCTTAAGTCTGAATGATTACTACACATTAATATCCTGGATAATAAAATAACATTCATTGATTAATTTATAAATAAATTCCTATATATTTATTTGATCCAATATAATTTTATTATGTTCATTTATGGCCAATTTGATGATTTTTTTGTTCAATTTCATCATTCGGGGGGGGGGGGTTCGTTTTCTTGGTTTTCATGAACGGTTCACTTGTATACATGTATGGAAGATCAGGTAAAATGGGGCTAATTAACCAGAATTGAAATTTTATGATATTAATTAAATTTAATAAATATAATTGTTCTTATATATTACTTTTTTTTCCATATATAGGAACGATTCATTTGATAAAATTTTAAGGATAATCGTTTAGATTAATTTTGGCAGTTTTCAATCACAACAAACTTGTTTTGATTGATTATTTAGTATTATTTATATATGTTAGTTCCAGAACATAAATGGGGTTACAAAATACATTTTAAAATCTACTTCAACCATTATAATGTGATTATGTTCAGACTTGAAAGTGAAAAATGAAAATGAAAACTTGTTATCCTTAAAGGCGATAAACCAACACCTCACAAATGACGTTTTCATTTTTAGGTTAAAAGGGAGAGAAGAAGAGGTTTGATGATGGATTATTACATCAAGATAATAAATTTATAGTATATATAAGATACTATAGTTATAATTCGGCTTGTACGAGAGGATATTAGAATAGAATAATAAAAGAAAAGAAAATGAAAAGAATTTAAAAGAAAAGAAAGAGGAATATACCTCTTAAACTTATTATCCTTGAGAACCACCTTAGATAAATTGTATTTGCCGTTTTTTTGAGAAAAAATAATCTTGTACATGAGGAATTTGATTGTTATGATGATTGGGGAGAAATTTTACAAGCTTTAGGGCTTTGGAGGTGTGAGGAGCAGGGTTGGTTGGGGGTGGTATTTATAGGGGAGGAGAGGTGAAATACCCCATGTTTCTATTATGTAACCCTATATTTAAGTTTTTATGTCTATAAATTATAAGGTTGAAGGTTGGGAGAGTTTGGTGAACTTTCAAGGAGTTTTTGGGTCAAAAGGGAAGTGCACAGATTGCACACGATTTTTCTAAACCGTATAAAAATCTTATGAGAAACCGTACACTTTAGTAGATGTTAGAAAGTAGCTTCGACAAAGTGTGTGAATAGTTATAGAGACTGTCCAAGGGTCTTCCTAGGCAGTATCTAACACATAGTTTGTCTAACCATGCAAACTAACAGTGTGCGAGGACAAAGTGAGATCATTTAAAAGTGGATCTCACACGTTTTTGACTCTAAGTCCCTTGTTTTTATTCTTTTGCAACCCCAACTCTGGATTATTATATATTTAAGGTTGGAGAACCTCTCCCAAGAGTTTTGGAATCAATACAGAGGCTTAACTTGGTTATTAAAAGATAATTCATCATAGAGAATAAATCATAGGTGGTTTCATGAAATTCAGACTTGGTTTTGTGAGCGTTCTTTGTCTATTTTTTGTTTTCATCAAAACCATTGAGATATGAGGATTCATTCTATACTCCTCTTTGTATAAATTATTGTAATTCTTAAAAATTGATCATATAATGTTAAATTGATTATGAATTGGCTATTTGAGAATTGTTGGAAACCCTCTTTAGTGACGGTTTGGAAAATATTAGAAATTTGGAAAATTGGGTGTTCTTGAAAATGTGCTTTTGTTCTTGGTTTCAAAATGAGTATTTTAAAATGTGGCTTTCAGAAAATATGCCACGTGGATTTGATTGTAATTTTTTCAATAAAATGAATGTTTTTATTGAAATGAAATTGTTTGTTTGAATTGTATTTCTTCATGATTTTCAAAAAAAATAATGGGTTTTTTGAATTTGTTGAGCACACTTGGATTTGGAATGGGTTTGGCATTGGTTATGGAGTGTTTTTAGATGAATTTAAATGGATAAGGGCGTGATGGACCCCTATGAAATGGTTGGTATGAATATAGGTGTGAAGTTTCCCCATCAATGTGGTTCACTAAGTTAAGGCTCAGTGGAAGGATCACTCCACACTCACAAGTATAGGGAGTTTAGGATTCATGCATGGTTGGGTTTGTGGTGAAGTTGAATGGAATGATTCTACCAAAATGATATTAAGAAATGGGTTTAAAGATGTGTATTGTGGTTTTCTTAGAAAAGGGGGTTTGGATGGAAAATTGTTGATATACTACTTATTTATATTTAGTTTTAAACTGTTTTGTAAATATTTTTATACAAATGGTTTTATATACATGTGGCTAAATATTCATTCCTAGTGGAATGAATAGGGAAGTCATTAGGGAATTCCTACTGGGTTTTATTCCCACCCCTGCTTTGCCACTTTGGTGGTTTTGTAGATTCGATCTTCTGGGACATGGGTAAAGGTAAAGTATCAAATGTATTTAGTACCACCTCATGATACTTGGGATGTTTGGTGATGTTGGAGCATGGATCTTGTGGTTCATAGAGTTTTGTGGCTACATAGTAGTTTCCTGAAGTTATATTACACTGTTTAATTTGATAGTTATTTATCTTCTGTTGTAGTATATGTAGGTGTGGTTTTAATATTAATGAAGTGGTTGAGTTTTCATTCATTTAGTCATGAATCATATTTTGATTTGTTTGGTTATAGTTTCCAAGTTAATGATTTTAGTTCTTAAATGGTAAATACTCCCCTACATGCATTTGATACTCTTCAGAATTTATTTCCATCCTATTGGTGTAATAACCCATATTTTTCTCTAATTTATTTATATAGATTAACTGTGAAAATTACGATACCAGTTTTTGAGGCGACATGAGATTATGAGGCCCAGTGTTCCTGAAATAAATCATCGAGTAATGTCTAGTTGTAAATTAAAAACACTCAGGTGAATGAATTCAAAAGTCAATAACTTCAAAATGGATGACCGGATTGAAAATCTGAGTGCACATTTGCATTCATAACATCAAATTTATCTTAGGAGGGGCCAAACCTGGATCGGCATGGGTCAAGGGTAAAATTTAATTTTTGGATGTTTTAATGAAAAATAAAATAAAATCAATGAAGTTTATTTTATTTCATTTTGATAATCTTGTAGGCGTGCTGTGACACAAGGACATGTCATCCCATTTTATTTCATAAATGAAATAGAATGGTGACACTGAAACGTTGAATTTTTTTCTCTATTTAATGGATTAATAGGGATACATGGTTATATTCATAACCCTAGAGAAAATTCCCAGGAAGACTTTGAAGAGGGAAGCCATTGGAGAAACCCGTCATTGGCGAGCGATGATGAACGCTAGTGGATTGAGGATATGATTCGAAGTAGGTGTTAGGAGATTGATGAATGATGAATGTAGGACTCACTCTTCATCATCGATCAATTCAATCCTTTATGTAGGGGTTTTATTTTGATGTGATTTCTATTTCCTCGTTCTTTCTTTCTAAACAATGAATGTTGATCAACCCACTAACAGGTTGATACATGGGATGATTTTCCATACAAGATGAAGTTATTCATCAGTGATTAAATGGGAATTTGATCATTGGGATTATTATTTTCATTCTTCATGGTCCTATAAATAATAACAAACTAAGGCCGACACCCAAAAAGGCCTGGTTCATTCTTTCGGTGTTCTTGTGCTCATTTTCCCTCTTTCTTCACGTTCTCCATGATCTTGAGAGAAATCAGTTTTTGCTACTTCAATTCATGGTACAACAATCTAAAACCAAGAATTTTATGCCAAAAATATGTCGTATAGGTGAGACAGTAGGTACGGTGTGAGATGAGGCCGTCGGCAGAGAGCGGCACCGACTCGGTAGTATAGCTTGTCCAAGCGGACGACCGTTGTCATGGTAGCCGATGGTGGTGGAGACCCACTGTCCAACTGGATTGTGGCGGTGGGATAACCCGCAGTAGCGTCCGCAGGGGATGACGACAGTGGCCGCTGACTCAACAGATGGCAGGAGTAGGAGCATGCGATAATGTAGTCGTGAGGGTAATGGGAGCCACAGTTAGGGAAGGATGCGGCGCTGTGGACCAGCGTTGTAGCAGGGCGGCACATCATTTGGCTAGCACACAGACCCATGAACCACATGCAGGAAAATCATCCATCTCATTGGGAGGCGGTTTTGGCGAGGCCGGATGCAGCATCCTCCGCATTTGGGTGGACCCAACCAGCCCACATTGGGTGGACCAGGCTGGAGCTGGTGGGCCAGGCTGACAGAATGGGACGGGCCCCGAAGGTCGGGTTGGACCTAGTGGGTCAGTTCAGTAGACCCCTATCCGGGTTGGTCTGACCGGGTCAGACCAGACTCAGACCTTACCGACCCGTTTTTACTAAAATACCCCAAAGTTCCAAACCATATATCTGTTTGACAATACATTTTTGGAATTGAGACCCTTGTGATGAGGCGGTCCATTTGAGATACTCTATGTGGGTTTTGTGGAAATTTACTTTTGACTGTTGGATTGATGAGTATGTTCTCCTGGATTTTTCATGCTAAGAGTAAAATCCTCTGGATGGCTATGGTACAGAGACTATGTGACTTGAATACTATGTCACTGGAAGACTATGTGACTTGAATACTATGTGACCTCGATGCTACATGTCTATTCATGACTAGGTGTCTCACTGGGACTAAGTGTCTCACTAGGACTAAGTGTCCCATCGAGACAGAGTGTCTCATCAGGACTAAGTGTCTCATCAGTACTAGGTGTTTTGTGGAATATGTCTGATAATATTGCATTTAGTGTCATATATTTATACCTACATGATATGAAAATAATTCTTGTGTAACTTTTGTTGTGGTATTTCCTTTGTGGTTTCAGGGTGTCCTACTGAGAACTATTTTACTCACCATTGCACAGGCTTTTCCCGTACGTTCCATGTCTTGTGCTGAGGACTAATATTTTTAGGAATTCATATGTGCTCCTAGACCAGGTGGTTCCCAGTGAGATCAGACAGATGGGGCATACTCTTTTGTCTTCACGGATAATACCTTCACCGACCATTCTGGTAGGTTCTTCTACCAATGTCTTTCTAGTGAATTGTTTACTTGCTTGATTGCAAATTTTCTTTTTTTGGGCTTGTATACTAGCCTCCTTTAATTTACCTTTTTTGTTGTTACTATTAGTGGTTGTCTTAGTGTCACACATGGTTTACTTAGGGTTTTAAATTTCATAATTTTTGGGTTTTGTGATGTGTCCATGCATACAGGTACATAAGCAATGCCTCCCATTTCAGTGTTAGGCCTTCTCAGTGATAGTCACTAGCCCCTGGACTATTGGAGGTGGGATTTGGGTGTCACGACACAGAACCCTTTGAGAGGGGACGTGGTAGAGTGGTATGAAAGAGGTTCGGTTCCACATTGGCACCGGGAGTCTGTGAGATTGGTTTGGGGAAAACCATGTTAAGTGTTTCAAGTTCAACATTCAGACTAGTGACTCGAGTGTCGTTATGGTGGCTGACATATCCATATAGCAGGACTCTAGACACATTCTTTCAAACATGGTACATGAAAGCACTGGTTTCAAGTAAATAAATGGTACATGAATCATATATGATTTTTGAGTGTTTCCTCATGTTCCTCTTGATTTAGCTCACTCGACACATTCTCTTGAACATGGTTCATCTTGATCTATTTCAGGATGTCACCCCATAGATATCCATCTTGGATAACACTAAATGACCTTGAGGATGGTACACCTAGGGATGAGGCACTAGTATATGGACCAATACCTAAGATAGCCCCACCTTGTGGTGTACCAGTGATACCACCACCTGTCGATCAACAGTTGCTACCAGCACTACCAATAGGGGATTCATACATTCTTAGTGCATTACATGAGTTCCAGAGAAAGATACCTCTCAGTTTTAGTGGTGAGACTGACCACTAAGAAGAGGGGGATTTTCTAGAGGTGGTCACAATCATCTTTCACCTTGTGAGGACACTGCCCAACCAGATGGTAGTCCAAGACCCGAGCCTTCCTTAGGGATTAGAAGGGCATTGGTAGAGATTAGTGACCCAGACGCATGATGAGACAACCCAATCTTCAGAATAATTTGAGTGACTCCTCAAGGAGGAGTTCTTTTTAGCTATGTTATGCTCAGTACGTATACAGATCTCCTGCATCTGTTGTATGGTAGTCGGATGAAAGCAGAGTACTCGATGAGATTCACAGACTTATCTCTCTACTCCAAATACATGGTGCGAGACCCATTCTTCATGTTTCCAATATTTGAGAAGGGGTATTCTAGGAGATCAGGGCATCAATTATATCACTTAGAATACCAAATTGTGATGGGGTAATTAAGTGAGATATACTCATGGAGAGATTTCTTACAGAGCATGCAATAGTAGTGGGAGCTACTAATAAACACAAGATAGCCGTATATTTGGATGTGGGTAGTCAAAAATAGACGTAGTGACAAAAGTAGGTTAAGAACACTAGAGGAAGACCTCAGGACATAGGGTTGGTTGTAAGAGGCTCCCAGGGAAGAGGGGGTCAGCTGAAGGATAGTTTGTGCAACATGTTCCGCAGTCAAGGACACTTGGCTCATGACTGTCCGACATGCCACATGAATGATCAATAGATAGTTTGGGGACCACTGAGGTAGTGTTAGAGGTTCTATAAGGGTATTCTACAAGGTGGAAGATGTGCCAGGGGAGTGGGAATAGTATCAGGTGGTGGGTGGAGGTTTGAGGTACTACTACCACCACCGATAGGTTGTTAACCACGAGCGGCGGGAGTTGGTGGAAAGGGGAAGGCCTAACTTCAGGTGACATAGGCTTATGATCCCAATGATATAGAGATTATTAGAGGTACGATCTATGTATTCTCCATGTTATATTCATTTCTTATAGACACATGTTCTAGTCACTCTTTTATTTCCAAAGACCTTGTTCAGAGATCGGATATTCCTGTGGAGTTTTTGGATTGATCCTTTTGTTTAGATGCTCCTATGAGAGAGTATTTTACAATCACACACTAGTGTCAGTAGTGTAAAATTACTCTTGGAGGTGAGAGATTCGGATGGGATCTCTTACTAGCAATGTTGAGGCCTTACGGCTTGATTCTGGGTATGGATTGGTTATCTACAGTCCATGCTAATATTTACTACGTTAGGCGTAGAGTGTGGTGAGTCAGTGGATATGAGACCATGTTTAATTTTATGGGAGAAAAAGGAAACACATATAGCTAATGATGGACTTTCTCATAGGAGGGTGCAACCGATTACACACTAGTTGGCTAGTCATACCCTCGGAGTGCTGGATGAGTGGAGTCTTCAATTTCTTTCAGTGGTGGATGAGTACGAGGAAAACTTCCCTAAGGATGTTACATGATTACCACCTAACATGGAGGTTGACTTAATCATTAAACTATACCCCAGTATGGCACTTATATCCACACCGGCATATCGGATGGCTCCTACAGAGATTCATGAGTTGAGGGTATTGCTAGAGGACCTAATAAGGAAGGGCTTTGTGAGGCCCATTTCTTCAACCTTGGAAGCCCCAATATTTTTTTTCTAAGAATAAAGACACGAGAATGAGGCTATACGTGGACTAATAGAAACTGAATTAGGTGACCATGTAGAACAAATATATGCTACTGAGAATTGAGGACCTCTCTGATTGGATAAAGGGGGTGAGCTGGTTCTCAAATATAGACAATAGGTCTCTTTAAAATCATATTCATGTATGGGATGAGGATGTAACAAAGACAACATTTAGATATTGGTTCATCCACTACAATTAGTTGGTGATGTTATTTGGAAAGACTAATTCCCCAACAGTATTCCTAAGACTCATGAAGATGATCTTCTAGCCTTCCCTTGACCAGTTCGTAGTGGAATTCATTGATGACATCTCAGTGTACTCAACATCTGACGGGGAACACATGACACACATTAGGATGGTCCTAGATACAGTCCAAGAGCACCATATTTAAGGGAATCTCCCAAGGGGTTATTTCTGAATTAGAGTTGTCTTCTTTCTAGGGCATGTCATTTTAGAGGATGGAGTTGTGGTGGATCTGGTGAAGATAGAGGTAGTTCTTTCTGGGGAGCCACCAAGGAGTTTTACCAAGGTGTGGAGTTTATTGGGATTGGATGGATACTATCATAGGTTCATGCCTATCTTTTCTATGGTAGAAGAATCCTCATCTTCTTTGACATGAAAGGGAAAACCCTTCATGTGGATAGGGAAGTGCCAGCAGAGTTTTCATGAGTTGAGGTGGAGGTTGACGAGCACCCCTGTCTTGTGACTACCCGAGGAGGGTGTTGGGTATTTAGTGTTCTACGATGCATCAGGGACTAGACTAGGCTGTGTCATGATACAAGGGAAATAATTCATTACCTACAGTTCATGATTATTTAGGATGCATGAACAGAACTATGTGACCCATGATCTTGACCTAGCAATAGTGGTCTTCACATTGAAAATGTGGAAACATTACTTTATGGGTGAGAGGTTTAGCATCTACTATGAAAAAAAAGTAACAAGTATATATTATCCCAGAAGGACCAAAACATGAGGCAGAGGTAGTGGCTAGAGTTACTCTTGAATTATGACTTCGATATTGTATATACTTCTGGGAATGGGAAAGTGGTGGTGGATGCACTCAGTAAGATATTCAGATTGCGGTTACTGAGTTAGGAATATGATTATTTAGCCACCATGTAGATATCCTTCATGGATGGAGATGGGGAAACTTACCTCTAGTTGATAGTTTTCACTCATCCACTCTTAGAGTGAGTTAGGGAGGCACAACTTGGGGATGTTAAATAAAATAACTATTGTGCTCAGTTTTGCAAAGGGAGAGCCCTAAATAGATATTTGATAGGTGGGGAACACATCTTCCTTTTAAGAGGGTTCACAATTTTATCAGTGGTGTTGGAAGTGGAGGTTTTGTGGGAGTTTCACACATCCCCTTTGGCAGTACATATGGGTTTGGAAAAGATGTACTAGAGCATCAGGTTCTAGCAGGTTTGGCTCATCCATTTTAGGTGCCAGAGTGGAAGTGGAATGGAATATCGATGGACTTTGGGATGGGTTTACCACATATTCCCAGGGGAAATGATAACATTTGGGTGATAGTTGACTGACTCACCAAGTTGTCCCACTTACCACCCATCTTGGAGAAGGGTTCGGTAGAGGGATTGAGACGCCTCTACGTTCCAGAGATAGTTTATATTCATAAGGTTCTTTCGAAGATTATTTCAAAAAATTATTCCCACTTCACATGACGAATATTAAGGGAATTGCAAGAGGCATTTGGGACTCAATTAAGCTTGATAAAGGTATTTCATCACTAGACGGATGTTTAGAAGGAGAGAAGCATATAGGTTCTAGAGGACTGGATACGTGCTTGCATCATGGACTTCAGTCACAGTTGGGAGGATCACCTACATATGGGGGTGTCTGTGTAAAGTAACAGCAGCCACTCCACTATTTGTATTGAACCATTTAATTACGTGTATGGGAAACCATACAGGTCACTACAATTCTCGACGGACTAAAGGGAGTCAACAATCATGGGTCCAGAGGTGTTACAAGCTACCATAGTGTGGTGCAGATCATCAAGGAGTGGATGAGAACTACATTGAGACTGAAGAAATCATATGTGGATAGGTGAAAGAGGCCCTTGGAGTACTAGTTGGGAGATCATGTGTTCGTTCGGGTCTCACCTCGAGGGGGATTGTAGTAATTTGGATGAGGTGACAAGTTATCTGTGAGATGAAATGACCCTTTTTAGATTCTGATTTGATTTGGTAAAGTGGTTTAATTCCTACCTCTACCCCCAAAAATGCATCAGGTGTATTATATCTTTCACGTGTCATAGTTGGGGGGGTACATGCAAGATCCATCACACACCATCGACTGGGGAGAGCAGGACATTGATGATGGGGTGATGTCTGCAGAGTCTCTGGTGGAGATAGAGGATTGACAGGAGAAGATCCTTCATGGGTGGTCAATTCTTCTAGTGCACATTCATTGGCAGCATAAGAATCTCTAATATAGTACTTGGGAGTGTTAAGATTATATTTGTGCCCAGTACCCACACCTTTTTGTTGAGTATCACTTGTTTGGGATTTCGGGGGCATAAATCCTTAAGGTAGGGAGAATATAATGACTCAAATTTTTCTATGAAATATATATATATGTTAAATGAGAACTTTAAGAGACCAATCATTGAGACATGATGAGATCTTGAGGTTTTGTGAGCCCAAAATAAATCATTAAATAATGTCTAGTTGTTAAATAAAAGTTCTCGGGCAACTAAATTTGAACTTTAATAACTTCTAAATAGGTTCCTGAATCAAAAAACTGTGGGCACCGTTACATTCAAAAAAATGAATTTACCAAAGGTGGGGACTAACCTCAATCGGTGAAGGTCAGCCGTACGGGTTAATTTTTAGACATTTTAAAGAAAACTAAAATAAAATTAAAGACATTTATTTTATTTCTTCTTAAACATCTCATAGTGACGTAGAATCACTGCGACGTAACAACAAGACAAAAATATTTGTTTCATAAATGAAATATCATAGCGATGCTGAAATGATGAAACACATTTTCTCCATTTAATAGATTAACAAGGATATGGTTTTAGATTCAAAACCATGTAAAAATTCCATGGAAGACTCTTAATAGGGATGTCATTGGTGAAATCCCTCGTTGATGAGTGATAATGAAAACTGGTGGATTGATGAATGAATTCAGAGTATAAATGGGAAGATTGATGAACAAAAAATGCATGAATCACTCTTCATCAGTGATTAATCCATTCCTCTAGGTGGATTTTTTATTTCTATGTGATTTCTCTTTCCCCATTATTTCATTATATATGACGAATGTGGATTAAACCATTAAAAGGTAGATCCATGGATCGACCATCCATGAATAATGGGAGTTATCTTTTGGGGATTAAATGGGAATTATATCCTTTTGATTATATTTTTGTGGTATTAATAGCAATAATGAACTAAGGATGAAATGAAAAAGGTCTGGATCATTCTTTGGGTGTTCTTGTTCATCTACTTTTCCCCTGTTCTTCGCGATCTTCATGATCTTGAGAGAGAGAGGTTGTTGCACCTTTGATTTGTGGAACAACAACCCAAAACTGAGAATTTGATGCCCAAAAAATGCTGTGGAGGTCTGACAATATGTGTGGTGTGAGATGAGGTCGCTTGAAGAGCAACCAACAACAGAAGTGGAATCAACTTTGCAGTGTGGTTGGGATAGGTTGATGGCCAGCGACAACAAAATGATTTACAATGGGACCGAGAAGGCGAGAAAAATCGTGGTTGGGGGCTGTAGGTGGTGACGATGGAGGCCATTGCTAGTGGAAGACTCCTGCAATGGAACATTCATGGGAAGTGATGGTATCCATGGCTAGGGCTGGTCACGGTGCTGCAGATCGTTGATGGGTCAGGGTACCACGCCGTCTGGTAGGCACGTGGTCCTGCAGATCATGTGTGGGAGGAGATACCAGCTTTTCAGCCATCAACATTGGAGAGATGGGATGTAGAATCTGCCACATTTGGATGGACCAAACTGCCCCATATCGGGCAGGCCGAGCTGAAGCTGGGGTGCCTGGCCTGCTCAGTCTGACCGGGTCAGACCGGCCCCAGACTCAACTGACCCCTTTTTACCAAAATTCCCACAACTTCCAAACATTATTTCCATTTTACGAGACATGTGAAGCATTGGTACCCTTGAGACGATATGGTAATTTTGAGATACTCTAAGTGGGATTTTTGGAAATGGTCTTATGACCATTGGCTTGGGGAGTAGGTTCTCTCAGATCAAGCACACTAAGAGCGGATTTCTATGGCTGGCTGTGACGCGAAGACAGTGTGACTTGAAGACTATGTGACATGAAGACAACATGAACTTAAGGAAACATGACTATTTGGGACTGGGTGTGTTACCGAGACTAAGTGTCTGACCAGGACAAAGTGTATCCTCAAGAGTCAGTGTCTCATGAGGACTAATTTTCTCATCGATACTAGGGTTTTGTGGACCATGTATGAAAATCTTGATTTTAGTTTCATATATTTATACCTATGTGACATAACAATTCAAAATGTTTACATTTCATTGTGGTATTTCCTTTTTAGTTTTGGGGCATCCTGCCGAGTACTGTTTTACTCACCAATGCACAGGCTTTTCCCGCACGTGTCATGTCTTGTAAAGATGACCAATGTTTTGATAGAGACATTTGTTGTCCAAGACTAAGTGGTTCCCAGTGATATTAGATAGATGAGGCATACACCTATGGCTTCATAAAGCTTCCCTTCACATACCCTTCAGGTATGTTTTTCTACCAATGAGTTTTCAGTGACTTGTGTACTTTCTTCTGTATAGCTTTTCTTTTTTTGGACTTGTATATTGGCCCGATTTTCTTCTAGTTTTGTACTATTACTCTCAGTGGTTGTCTTAGTGGAATTTATGGTTTACTTATTGATTTAAATTTCAGTATTTGTGGGCTTGGAGATGTGTGCATGCATACATGTACATAGGTAATGCTTCCCATGTTAGTGATACACCTTCTCGATGCTAGTCAACAACCCCTAACCTATTAGAGGTAGGCCTGCAGATTCATGGAAAGGACCCCTCTGAGAATGTTCGTGACATTTTGTGTCTTGGGGATGTCTATTAAGGCCTAATAATGATTCATTGTATTTTAAATCTAATGAGAATAAGAGGTTCATTACAAATGGGATTAGTTTGTTTGATCCAATATTTTGTTTGAGAGAAGTCGTATCAGCTTGTTCCTTTTCCATGTGGAACAAGTATACATACTTTTTCTTGGTCTTGGATTTGAAATTAAATCTTATCTATTCATTGGGTTGTGATCTCAAAAATGAGTAGGATTGTCGAGGCTTGGAAATTAGAGCATAATAAAATGTTACCAACATTTTTATGCAGAACTTGAAGTTATTTGGGAGTAGGGTACATAAATGTTTTGGATATACATATAGGATATTGGAGTCTCATTTTCATGGGTTTAGCCAATGAGATGAGAATGGAATGCATTAAAGTAATGAATTCCCACTAGTATTGCATATTTAATTTTGGAGTAATGATTTATGTTTTGTGAAAAAGTGGTAATTTCTTAAAAGCATGATATATTTTTTTCAAATGGAAGGAGTTGAAAAGAGAAAAGTTTATGTATTAATTTTTTTTTTATTTTCAAAAATAATTTGGAATGTTTTAAAAAATAGTTTATTTTAGGAGTGAAATTTTGTGATAGTTGGTTGATAGAATTTAAAATACTAAGCCAATAGTTGTTAGAGAGTGAGACTTATAGAGTTTTTTTATATAGAAAATGGAACCTGGTAAGCAACATAGAAACCAACCTGAAGAAGCTATGGAGAATATAGTTGCACCTAAGCCACATGTGAACCAATATATTGTTCAAAGTATCATCCATGTAGTCTAAGATACTAACATAGAGACCCCGTAGGGTTAACCAAGAAATATGGATAATTCCATCCTATTCATGAAGTAGAATCCACCCATCTTCTATGGTTATTCTACACAAGAAAAGGTGGGGGTGTGGCTGAATAAGATGAATAATATCTTTGATATCATCAGCACAAAAATGGAATTGACAGTTATGTTGGAAACGTATATGATCAAATATCTGGCATATTAGTGGTGGGATATAGTTGTGCAGTCTAAACTGGATCAAATATTTAGATGGGAGGATTTTGATGAATTGTTTAATAAACAATTATATCACCAAATGTTTAGGATCCATATAATTATAAACTTCTTCAACCTGAAGATGGAAAATCTCTCTATCATAGATTATGAAACTAAATTTATGAACTTGTTGCAGCTCAAACCTAAATTTGATGCGAGTGAAGCCTTGAAGGCATGCATCGTTAAATCTGGTCTATAGAAGAGATTCTCTCAAAGATTGCGTTACTCTTTATTACAAAGTATACAGAGATGGTGAATTGAGCGATAGTGGCTGATCGTGATATCTTAAGAGCTATGGGAGGAGGATGTATCATTATACATAAGGGAAATGGTGGGAATTATAATGTTCTACAAAATTGGAAGAGTAACACCTATTTTACAGATGAGAGTGGAAATCAGAATCAAACAGATAGATCAGTGAACCTTCCTCCATGACCCAAGAGCAAAGTAGGTTGTTTTCAATGTTGTTCACTTGAACACCTAAAGAGAGAGTGTACAAAACTACCTAGAGAATGCCATAACAGTAAGAAGATGGGGAATCTTCAGTGCTATTATTTCAATGCTGCAAGGTCTAGTGCTTGAGACAGTTCTCAGGTGTTGAAAGTATCAAATGCTTTGACGGGATGAGGACAACCAAATAAGACTTTTTAGAAAAATAGGATAGCCATGGTGATTCTAGGAACCCCATGACTCTTTAGAAAAGGAAATATCAACAATGCAACAATCAGAGTGAAGAAATGAAGTAATTTTATGGAGCTGAGCAGGTTATTTTGGATGATCAGGTTAGACCATCTACGATGAGAGGTACGATCCTATTGAATTCTACTCTTATACGAGTTTTTTATACTAGTTCATCAAATTCCATCATCTCTTCTCGTGTTTTTGATTTTATAATTTTAAAAATCATGTTGATACCCCCTATGTTAAAACTTCAAACTCTTTTCAGGGAATGATAATGTTGAAACTTCCTATGTAGAGTATGTTCTATATTTGGTGATGGAGTTGAGCTGAAATGGGACTTCTCACTATTGGATATGGAATTTTATGAAGTATTCATGGGTATTTATTGGTTGAAAGTGTTTATGGACCACATCGATTATTATAGTATAACATTGAGTTTCACAACCAAGGATAATGTAAAACATATCTTCAGAGGAAAAAGGGTTGAAAAGGCAAATGCAAGAGGCTTGTTGGTTGTAGTAGTGGGAAAATATCTTACTAGTTGGTGACGTTGAATTTGGAATTGATAAAAGAGACTAAGAATAATAGTTTTCCACCCACCGTGGACCAGTTTGTTGATGTATTTCCTAAAAGTTTCTCTCAGATACCATAGGTAAGGGAAGGAGAGATTATTGTTGATCTCCTCCCAAGGACTAGTCTTATCTCAATTATGTATTATCATATAGTATAAATAGAGTTAATGGAGTCAAAAGTGATGTTGTAAGATCTATAAAGCAATTGTATCATTTGGCTAAGCACGTCTCCATGGGAAACACTAGTCTTGTTCATGACGAAAGAAGATGGAACTCTAAGGTTATGTGTGAATTATCATAATCTTATCCATGTTATGATAAAGAATAGATATAAACTTCCATGCATTGTTGAAATATTAAATCAATTAAGGGGATCTAAGTGGTCCTCTAAAATTGACTTTTGGTCAAGATATCATCAATTGTGAGTTCAGAAGGTCTGAAGAGAACTTTTAGAAGAATATATGGCCGTCATGAATATATAATCATGCCTTTCGGTCTTACGAATGCACCATCAGTATTTATGGAATTGATGAATCTGATATTTTAAAGATATATGGATTATTTTGTGGTGGTATTTGTGGAAAACATATTAGTGTATTCAAGGACAAGGGAAGAGCATGAACAAAACTTAAAGAAAGTGTTAGGAATCTTGTGAGATAATGATCTGTATGTTGAATTGTCAATGTGTGTTTTTTGGATACAAGAGGTACGCTTTATAGCCATTTTATTTTTGAAAAAGTTGTTTATGTGGATCCATAGAAGATATGAGCCATTATCTATTGAAAAAATAATAATAATTTCATTGAGATATGATGTTTTATTATTCTAACTGGTTATTACCAACGCTTTGTGATGTGATTTCTCATTATTAGTCTCTCCAATGAATGATTTGATGAAAAAAATGATCTATTCCAATAGATTGAGAAATTATTTAAGTCCTTTCAAGAAATGAAAGTTCATATTACATCAGAAAAAATCTTGATTTCTACAGAATTAAGATAGGGTTATGTGGTGTACTATGATGCATCCAGATCTGGGTTGGGAGGTGTTCTCATGCAATGGGACCACATGGTTGATTATGGTTCAAGGCATTTTAGAGTGCACGATAATAATTTTCCTACACAAAATTTAGAGTAAGATACAATCATCTATTCTTTGAAGACATAGCGTCATTATCTATTTGGTGAGAAATTTACTGTGTTTACGGATCATAAAACCATGAACCATATTTCATCACAATGAGATTTGAATATGAGGAAAAGGATATGGATGATGTATCTCTAGATATTTGTCCTTGTCTTGGGTTATACAAAAGGAAATGAAAATACAGTGGTAGATGAAATAAGTAGAAATTCATAAGTGCAATTGGAAAAATAATCTTCAGAAGAGTGGCAGTTGATTTCGGTCCTAGAAGTCATGCATGTGGAATGTGAATACTGAGGTGATGTTGCAGTTTTATTTTTAGTTTCTATGTTTCTGGATTTGTAATGATTGCAAATGAGGAAGAAACATATGATGTAGAATGCCTGGTTATGAGTTTAAAATTCAAGGGTGGGGAGACCATTGAGAGTTGGAGGGTGGACAGGAGTTCAATGTTGTGGTTCAAAGATCAGATGGTTATACCTATGGATTGTTAGGAACATTTTTTTTCATGCTTACCACCAATCCATATGGGCTGTAAATCTAGGTATAAATAAGATGTATAAGGAATTGAAAACGCAGTTTTGGTGGATTGGTATGAAATGGAATGTGGCTGAGTTCATTTCAAGGTTCTTAACATGTCCTCATGTTAGAAAAAAACATCAAAGACTAGAGGGTATGTTACAGTATTTACCTATTCTATTGTGGAAATGGGAGCATATCGAGATTGATTTTGTTACAAGTCTACATTGATCTATTAATAATAACGACACCATATGTGTGATAGTGAATCTGCTCACAAAGACAGTTCATTTCATCCCCATTCATGAAACTCATACGGTGGATGATCTATCCAATATCCATATCAAAGAGGTGGTAAAGTGACATGGAATAGCAGTTTTGATAGTATCAGACAGAGATTTAAGGTTCACATATTGTTTATGAAAATCCATACAGTAATCCTTGTACAATAAATTGACTATGAGTACAACGTATCATCCTCAGAAGAATGGGAAATTTGAAAGGATGATACAAATGTTGGAAGAATTGTTGTAGGATTTTGTAATAGATTTTGGTGGCTAATTGGAAGAACATATATACTTAGTGGAGTCCTCATATATTAATATCTATTAGGCCTCGATAAATATGACTCATTTTGAAGCATTTTATGGGTGTCTTTATTTTTCTCACTTTGTTGGGTGGAAACAAGTGAAACTTTACATGTTGGAACAATCCTTGTACAAGAAACAATGAATAAGATTCAGTTGATCAGGAAATTGATGGAGAGGGATCAGAGTCTTTATAAATCATATGCATATCATCATCAAAGAAAATTTTCATTCCTGGTGAGTGATCATGAGTTCTTGGAGATTTATCCAAGGATTTTTCATCATCATTTTGGGAAATAGGGAAATTTATCCCCTCAATAAATTATCCCTTTTGAGATACTAGAATGAGTTGGGGAGGGGTACATAATTTTTCATTACCACCATGGTTTAGTTTGGTGCATAATTTGTTCTGCATATCTCAATTGAAAAAATATCAGACTGATCCTGACCATGTGATCAAATGAGACCATGTTGAATTAGAACCACATGCATCGTTAATACATATCTCGGTGCATATTATGGATAGGAAAGAGAATGTATTGCATGAAAAAAGAATCAGTCTAGTAAAAGTTTTAAAGAAACATATTTAGATTTAGTAAGAGATTTTGGAATGTGAGAAATAAAAGAAAGGGAAATGTCTATAACTCTTTTAGGGAGACATTGGTTTTCTAATTTTTATGGATGGAAATACCAATGGTTGGGATAATTTAGTACCCATGGTTTTGAGTATGTAACCCTTTATTTAGTGTTTTTTGTATATAAAGTATAAGGGTGACGGTTAGGAGAGTTTGGGGAACTTTAAAGCATTTTTTTTTGGATAAAGGGGAAGCTTATAGATTGCACACAATTTTTCTAAACCATGTAGAAATCCGAGGAGAAACCGTTCACTTTGGGAGATTTTAGATAGTATCTATGGCACAATGTGTGCTTGGTTAGGGAGACCATGCAAGGAGGCCATGAAAGGGTCTTCCTAGGTGGTAGTTAACACAAGGTTAGTGCAGGGTTTTTCTAACCGTGTGAAGTAACTATGCATAGGCCCAAAGTTAGATCCTTAAAAAGTGGATCTCACATATTTTCGACTCTTACTCCCTTGTTTTTTTCCATCATGGCCCTATCTCGGGATTCATCTCCATTGAAGGTGGAATACCCAATCTCGAGAATTTTAAAATAAATATAGAGACTTTCCTTGGTCATTATAATCTGATTCATAATGGATAAGTGATATAAGGATGTTAGGAGGAATTCTTACTTGGTTTTGTGAGTGTTCTTTTTCTGTTTTCCATTTTCATCAAAATATTCTGGGTTGGTGGATTCAATATCAAATCCTCTTAGTAGAATAGATTGTCTTGATTTAAAATTGATTATCTAATGTTAAATTGTTTGTGAATTTTCTCTTTTAGAATTATTAGAAACCCTCTTTAGTGACGGTTTGATAAATCGTGGAAATATGGAAAATTGGGTGTTCTTGAAAATTTGATTTTGCTATTGGTTTTTAAATGTGGATTTTCAAATGAGGATTTTCTAAACTTATGGAGCATTTATTTGATAATTATGTTTTCAATAAAATGAATGTTTTTATAGTAATGGAATGTTTTGTTTGAGTTGGACGGCTTCATGATTTTCAATAAAAGAACTGGTTAATTGAATTGGTTGAACATACTTTGATTTGGCATTGGTTTGGCATGGTTTTTGGTGTGTGTTCATATTCATTAGGATGGATAGGGGAATTAAATTTCCCCATAAATTTTTTTTATGGATATGGGCATGAAGTACCCCCATCAATGTGGTCCACTAAGTGAAGGCTTAGTGGAAGGATAACTCACCCCTCGCAAGTACTGGGAGTTTCGGGTTGCATATATGGTTGGGTGTGTGGTGAATCAGAATGGAATGTTTATTAAAAAATGATATTGAGAATTGGTTTTAAAGTCATGTTTGGTTTTTTTATTTGAAAAATGGTTTTGGATGGAAATTTTTTGTTATATTACTTGTTTATATTTAGTTTTCAACAGTTTTGGAAATTGTTTTATACAAAACTTTTAATATACATGTGGCTAACTCTTATATCCTAGTGTCATGAGTAGGGTAGTAATTGTGGAAATTATAATGAGCTTTATAATCACCCCATATTTCTTATCTTTCGGGACATGGGAAATGGTTATGTATCACACGTATTTTGCACCACCTCGTGATACTTGGGCGGTTTGGTGATGTTGGAGAATGGAGCTTTTGTAGCATAGAGTCTAATGTTTGTCTTAGATTTTATTTTAGTTATCTTGAACTTTTTACTTTGATAGTTACTTACCTTCTTCTGCAGTACATGTTGATGTGGTTTTGATATAAATTAATTGGTTGAGTTTTCATTCATTTATTCATACATCCTATAGTGAGTTGTTTGGTTATGGTTGTTGGGTTAATGGTTTTAGTTCTTAAAGGGTAAATAATAACACCATGTTCATTTACAAACCTTCTTTATTTATTTACTTTATTTGGTGTCTTGGGGATGTCACTTAAGTCCAAGTAATGATTTATTGTATTTTAATGCCATTGAGAATAAGTGGGTTATTACAAGAGGAGTGTTTTTTGATTAGTTTATTCATTAGTTTTTTTATTTTGGATCTAGGATATGAATAGTTTTGTTTCCCATGAATAAATAGAGTAAAGGGAGAACGTCTTTTTTATAATTATGGGATTACATCATCCATACATCATCTTTGAATAAACAATTCATGTATTTGATAAATACCGTAAATTATCATATTTCATTATTCACAAAAATTCAATTATCTTAGAAAAATATGAAAAATTCACCCCAACCATTTTTAAGCATTTAGAATTCAAAAATGAACTCCATTTTAGGAAAATTATTTTCTTAATATGGTAAATTTAAATTTTAATTAAAATAATCATTTATTCGAAAAATAAAAATTTTATAATTATAAATAATTTTATGACACTTCGAAAAATTAATCAATGTCTCATAAAATTATATTAAAATCATAGAAAAAAATATTAATTTATGAATACACTTAACGAAAATTAATTTTCTTTTAAATTATTATATAAATTATTAACTTTTAATTAAATATTTATGACTTAAAAAATAACAACACTTAATTTATCATTTATAAAACATTTATTTACTTATACTATGATATAATTATATCATATTTTCATTTATAATATGCCTAAATTTTATTTATAATTTCATAGGGAAGTATACTATTCCATTGGATGGATTACTATTCCTAATGGTAATGTTACTATTCCAAGGGTAAAGTTAATATTTCCTTGGTATTGGTTTCTTAACTTCTAGAAATGCCACTTATTTAATTCATTATTCATTTATAAAGCTTTTTTTCTATTCTATATGTGATTATATGTGATTTATACTATATAGAATAATTATTAGAAGAGAGTTTCAATTGAATTTTTTTCGGGTTGTTATATTCTTCCCCCCTTATGAAATTTCACCCATGAAATTTCAATTTACATACCATGGTGAAAAGTTGTGAGGGTACTAGTCCTTCATTTCATTATCTAGTTCCCATGTTGTATCTTCTCACCTATGGTTCCACCATAATACATTAACCAGGTGAGGAGTCATGTTGTGTATAATTTTATCTCTAAGGTACAAGATCTTCATTGGATGTTCCTCGTAAGAGAGATCATTTTACAACTGTACCACCTCAATATCTAGTACATGTGAGGGATAGGGTTCGTACTTCCTTAATAGGTATACATGAAATACATCATGTAATTGATACTTGATAGGTTGAAGTTCTAGTCAATAGACCATGACTCTAGCTCGATCAAGAATCTCAAAGAGGCCAATATACTTGGGACTCATCATTCCTTTCTTACCGAATTTCCTGATCCTCTTCCATATAACTATACCGAGGAATAAAATATCTTTATTCTTAAATTGTAGGACCCATCGATGATTGTCTACACAGATATTTTATTGAGATTAGGCTTCCTTGATGTGATTCTGAATGGTTTTCACCTTGTAAACCATTTCTTTGACCATTTCAATTCCTAGCATCTTGTGTACATCATATTCATCCTAGAATACTAGTGTTTTGCATCTTTTTCAATAAAATGATTCATATAGAGACATTTAGATGTTTGAGTGGAAATTATTGTTGTAAGAGAACTCGAATAGAGGCAGATGTTTGTACCATCCGCCTTTAAATACAATAGGTCATTCTCTCAACATTTCTTCCAATGTATTAATTGTCTGTTCAAATTTTCTATCATTTTGTGGATGATAATCCATAGTGAATTTTGGCTCAGTGTTTAGAGAAGGCTGAATATTCTTCCAAAATATAGAGGTGAATCTCAGATATCAATCAGATATAGTCAATAGTGGTACTACATGTTTCCTTTCCACTTTTATGATGTTTATATATGAATTTTGATCTAGAGATAAGCCCTATAGAATTGTGGAAATGTAATATTTCTTTGTAATATGATCAAAAAACCCATTTGGAATTGTTTCCTATGGATGTATTTAGATGTTTGGTGACAATTTCCATGGTGATTTTTTCCTATTTCCATGTCGGTGTGGGTAATGTTTGCATCATACCCTTGTAAATTTTCCTTTTAGTATTCGATTTCTTATATAACATGCACTTTGATTTATATTCAGCAATCTTATTCTTCATATTGTCCTGCTAATAGTTTTATTATAGATCTCAACACACTTTTGTGCTCCTTGGGTAAATTAAAGCAGTTGATCTATATGCATTACTTAGAATATCTTTCTTTATCTCTATATTGTATGGTACACATTGTCATGAACCAAATCATACAGAACCTTCCTCATTAATTTCAAACTCTGAGGATTTCCCCTTCCTCATGAATTCAATTTTTTTATAAATTTACATATGATTTCTTTGAGAATAATTTATCTTCCCCATGAGGGATTATTGATCCATCATTTTAGAATAAATTGATCATGTTCCTTCCTTAATGATTCCAATGTCCATCCTTTAAAAATCTATGAAGAGTGGATCCTTCTCAATTATCATCATTGATAACGTTGGAGGATCCTTTATGCAAAGTGAATATTCCAACTTATTCTCTTTTCAAGGATGATAGTGGATTGAGCATTCATAATCCTTTATAATCTCTAACCATTTCATTAACACATATTATTCTCCTTCATTGTAAATATATATTTTAGTCTCTTATGATTTGTATAAATTTCACACTTCTTCTCAAAAAGATAATGCCACCAGATTTTCACTATGAAGATCAAAGCTACTAACCCTATATCATGAATGGGATAGTTTTCTCATGAATTTTTATATATATTTATGTGTAGCATATCACTTTATAATTATACATTAGTACACAAACTAATACCTTTTTGAAAGTATCACAATACATAATAAAGAGTTCCATAGTTTTCAGATGTGTGAGTACTAGTGCAGTGATAAGCCTCTTTTCTACTCTTTGAAGCAGTCCTCACATTCAATATCATAAATACAATTTCTCCTTATTGAGTCATATTTTGTTAATGAGTTTGAAATTGTTGTGAATTTATCAACAAATCCCAAGTAATACCCATCTAGATGAAGTAAAATACAATTCTCCATTATAGATATTGTCCTGGGACACTCTTCTATTTCCTTTATCTTGGAAGGGTCTACAAATATTCCTTTTATAGTGATAACATGCCCTAATAATAACACTTCCTCCATCGATAACTCACATTTTTTTGTACCTTGTTTATATATTTTCATTTCATAATGTCTTTATCAAAGTAATCAACTAAACTTTATGTTCCTTCATGCTCTTGGAGTATATCAAAATATCATCAATAAAGACTACCAATTTTTTTCAAGATAATCTATAAATACTATATTCATTATGTATATGAATATTTCTAGATAATTAGTGAGTCCAAAGGACATCAATATGAACTCATAGTGTTTGTACCTCATTCAAAAAGCAGTATTGGGAATATCTTCCTTACTCACCTTTAATTGGTGATATATCCACTGAAGGTCCACCTTAGAGAAGTACATGGCCCCACATAGTTGACCGATAAAGTCATACATACATGGAATGGAATACGTTTCCTTTATTATTATTTTTTTATGCTAACTATAATCATTGTTGAGGCACATTGATCTATCCTCTTATTGATGAACTGGACTGGTGCACCCCATGGTGAAGCACTCAGGTGTATGCAACTCTTTTATAGATTCTCCTTTAAATCCTTTTTCTATTCTTCCAACTCATTAGTGTCCATGCTATAAAGTGTCTTAGATATATCCAGAGATTGATAAATAATTTCAATTAAGAACTCAACCTCTCAATCAAGAGGAAGAATAGGAAATTTTTCAGGGAACACATTAGTGTAGTCCCTCAGAATTGGAATGTCCTCAAAAATGATTCTCTACTTTTTCTAAATCATTTGGGATGGATATGTTTTTTTATAATTCCACAATATCCACACATGTGCTGATTATTCTTAAGCAGATTCACCATCATCCATACTCTTATAAATAATTTTATGATGTATCGGGATGTGAAGTGTGTTCTATATTTCCCTAAAGTTGATATTGGATTAGTTTAATGATATCCAATCAATTCTCAAAATATAATCAAAATCCCTTTAAAGATGTAATAAAAGAATTTTTGGGAGGTCTTTTCCCCAATAATTAACCAGGGAAGAGATATATAATTTGGATACAATAATTTTTTCAATTTTTGTTCACATAGATAACAAAACCCTTATATTTTGAGGTTGTTTTTGAATAGTTCTACTAAACATGAATGTTATGAAAGAATTTTTAGAACCTAAATCAAACAGTACAATCAATATTCTTGAATGAATAACCAATGTACCTATAACCACATCTTTATCGGGTGCTACCTCCATAGTAGTGATGGCATAAGATTTCCCTTTCCCCATTTTCTTTGGTGGCTACCGATGCTAATTACCCTTAAGGAGTTGAGGTTTCATGCATTGGATTTCATAGTTCCCATGATCCCTTCAGTTGAGGCATTTAACAATGAGGGTTTCTCTCCTTTCTACACCACATTATATTTCTTCCTCACGTCTCTTTAACATTCATGAGCATGGTATACTTCTCTCCCTCACTTGAATCATTTCTCTATCCATTTGAGGCAATTACCATAATGATAGTTCTCACATTTTTGACATATTAGTGGTTTAGTTTTGTTTCTGCTTTTTTTGTTATATCTTCCAATTTGAAAATGTATCTTTATTTTTATATCTTCATAGCCACAAGACCATTTTACAAAATCTCTCTCCACTTTTATAGAGCATCGATAAAATTATTCATGACTCTCAATGTCTCAAATTACTAGAGCATTTCAAATGGTTGGTTTTAAACAACTAAAGAATCTATCTATTTTTTTTATCATTATTGATAACAAAACCCAAAGTGTACCGTTCAAGCCTTGTGAAATTTTCTTCATAAGTCATAACATATTCACCTTCCTTTTTCATTATCTATATTAATTCTCTCTATATATTTTTATAATGTTTTTGAGGGAAATATTTTTTAATAAATATTTTATTTAATTCTTACCACTCTATCTCATGAATTTCATCCTTTGGCATGATGTTATTAGTCAAATATCACCATTGATCAACCTCTACATCTTAGCAATAAACATCTAGAGTCACCTACTCTGTTTCAAAATAGTAAAGCATATAAAATATCTTCTCCATTGATTTGACCCACTATTTTGCAACTAGTGAATTGGAAGACCCAAAAAATGTCAATAGTCATTTTTATATAAAATATTCAGTGGAAAATTTCTCCTTGTTAGGTGAAGGACATTTAACAATATTCAAGTTATTTATCATAGCTTGAGATAGCTGAGTGAGCATTACCATGAAATTTTGAACTCCACCACCCAAGGAATTAGGGATGTTTTCTAGGAAATAATTTTATTGTCCCTCATATGGGATGTCTGTGTAGTTTCAACTAATTTCCACCATTTTCTAAAATAATAATGGTTTGAACATAACATAAGTAAAAAATTTAAGAATAAATAAATTATTCCATTACACAATTAAAATTGAGGGAATACCATATGGGATCCCTATGTTTAGGGTTTTTCTAAAAAAAATATTCTTAGGTTCTTCTATATACATAGTTTTATATGATGATTTCCCTAATGTTCTCAAATCCTAATTCCCATATTAACTAAGCTGTGATTTGATACCAAATATAGGGACCCTACATTACTTACATTACTATTACATAATTTTTTGTAACATCCCAACCCAGGATCCACTTAACCAACACACATAGTGGGTGGGTCATGTGGCCTAAAGCGCACCTCCCCATTTGTTAGAGGCTCAGGACTATCAGAAAGGGTCGTAAGGTGGTACAATGTATAGACAATACCATAATTTCAAAGTGGATCAATAGATACAAAAAATCAACAATAGAAGAATAATAAATTTAGAGAATCAATAAACTACAGAGGCGTAAATAGATAACTGAGTAAGTAAGACACAGAGGTAATAAAAAACTAAATAAATAAATAAAATCATATAAGAAATTTTTTATACTTGGATTAATTGAATGATGTAATATAAAAAAAGAATAGGAATATAAAAAATTCCATATAATACCACAAAAGAAAAAAAATAAAAAAGTTGTTCCACAAACATCTCAAGCTAAAGATTTGTCCAATTATTATAAGATTCATCTAAAAAAAGAATTTCAACTACCTATAGAAGGGTTATTTCCTTTATCCAATTTCAATTGACACACCCATGGGGTGACCATATAAGGTTTATAAAACATATTAACATCCAAAAAATGAGCATTACGTGTGTAATAATATGAAATGGTCAATTCGATATGATGCTGACAATAAAAAGTAGATGCTCAACAATATCCTGCATTAAATACAATGACATAAATATATGGTATTGAAATTCAAATGGAAAATGATGTGACCACATATGTCAAGGCCTTAGATAATGGCTCAGTGGAAATCAACTTATGATTCAAAGTAGGTTGGAAGAGATATGAGAGACGGTCCAATTTCTAAAAAGTAAGACAAATGAGCCGGCAACTATATAATATGATAGATTCGATGAAAAACTTAAATATGATAGAAGAAGCTAGGGGATCTTACTAAGATAGATCCAATGATTCTGAAGAATCAAGGAACATACACTAGACAAATAAGTTTCTTCAATGCCTAGATTATGGAGTTCTTAAACTCAAAAGGAGAAGAAACCATTTTTTTCCATTGAAGAAATGAAGTAGGAGAAGAAATATATTTTGGATTAAGTGAGGGGGATGGAAATTTCATCCAAAATTTGGGGGTACAGGGTTTAGGCACATGTTTTTCAAACGATTCACAATCCGTATGATATCCCACTATCGAAAAACCTAAAATTGTTGGACAATCATACTCTTGGGGTTGCATGGTTGCAGAAAACCCGTGTGGCTCCTAATGCACCTATGTTTTCCCCTACACGGTTAAAGATAACCATCTGAACTAGGATTCATGTCTAATATAACTTTTTGACCCAGTTCATTGTCCCATTTTTAGGAACTTTGGGATTTAAAGAAGCCTCAAGTGCTCCTAGGACCTACCTTAAGTCATAACACACCTTTACCATAATTAAACAAAGGGTTAAAATTAAATAACAAATGATACTTTCCTTTTTGAAACGATGAGCCATTATAACCTTCCATCCTTAAATAAAATCTTCTTTGAGTTGAATTTGTATGGGTAAAGAGGTATTGTCAGAAAATATTTTCAACCACTAAGTTTGTATATTAGCTTCCGGCTCCCATGTCTCATCCCATACTTGTCCGTTCTTCCATATCACCCATACCAAAGGAACTGAACTACCATGAATTTTCTTAATACTCTAACAAACTATACCTATGATATACTCTTTGAAAAATTATTTCATATCTAGCTCAAACTCATCAGGTTGAAAGAGAAGTGATGGCTCTTGATAGTATCAGTGCAGATGAGATACATGACAGACAACATGCATGAAATGGTATCTATAAAGAGTTTTTAGTTGTTAATCCCATAATATGATCTATTATAAAACCTTAAAGGGTCCAATTAAACTTGGTGAGATCTTAACCAACTTTAAAATACGTTTGTGCCCTACCTTGGGTGAGACTCACAAGAAAACCCAGTCTCAAACCTCGAACTCAAGCCGTCACTGATATATGTTTTCATATGACTATTATATAGACTGATCTATCAACATGAAATTCCTGAATAGATGGACAAACTCTTTAGTCTCTTACACAATATGTCGTCTTAGCATAGCTACTTACCCTATCTCTAGCCAACATAGAGGTGGTAATAAAGTCTTACCATATAAGGATTAATAGGGATATATCACGATGGAAGAGTGAGAGCTATAAATATATGAAAACCCAATGAAGGGAATTTGTTTCTATTAGGGACCTCCAATGTCAAGGACACAAGCAGAAATAATGTACTCTAGAACCTATATCATATGATCCATCTACCCATCAGTATTTGAGGGATTGGTTATTCTTAATAGTAGCAGTATATCCAAGGCTTTCTCCAATCCCAAAAATACCCATGACATGAAATGAGAATCTCTATAAAAAATGATCGAATGAGGAGAACCATGAATAAATAATAAATACCTAATTTATATAATTCTTTCCATGTATATACTAAAAGTCTCTCTTATATTAAAGAAGTGTGTGACATTCGTCAAATAATCAACAACCACCCACACCGTATTGTTACCTCAAGGTGATCTAGGTAGACCAGTCATGAAATCTGTCAAAACATCATCCCATTTACTCTTAGTAAAGGTTAATGAATTTAAAAGACCTTCAAGATGTTGAGGTTCCATATTCACCAAATTACAGGTGGTGTACTAAATGATGAATCCGACAATATCTTATTTCATACTAGGACACCAATATCGAGGTTGAGAATCCTGATACATTTTGGTGACCCTGGGGTGAACTACCCATACCGAGGTCTATAATTTTCACATCATCTCCTCTCTGATATCTGATGTCACCCATACACTCATATAGAACAATATATTCCTATGCCGCTTGTGTCTGAGTCTTCATACTCAGAGCATCGACCACATAATTTCCCTTTCGAGGCGTATAGGCATGTTCGAAATCAAATGATCATAGGTAATCAATCCACCTGAGTTGTCTAATATTGAGATATTATTAAATAAATATGTACATGAGGATTTTGTGATTAGTGAATACCAAAAATTTGACTCCATGTAAATAGTTTCTTCAATAGAAAAAAACATGAATAGTAGTAGTGAGCTCAAGGTTGTGTGTCGGGTAATACCTCTCGTGGTGGATCAACTGATGAGAGATATAAAAAATGACACACCCATCTTGAATTAGAACAAATCCTAGCCTAATAACCAAGTCATCATACTATATAACATGGGAACTGTTGACCTCACCTGTTTTGATAATCTCAATCATGTATTCATTTGTGTTTAAAATCCCAATTATGTTTTCATTCTCTATGATATTTTTAAGTATCATTGATCTATACTTTAATTCTTTCAAATCTGTGATCAAACCAATAATAATTTTTAAAATAGTCTTTGGAATATGTTAGTCCTCATTTATCCATGTTCATACAAGTTATAAATTAATTCTAACACAATCAGATGTGTTCTGCATAAAACAGATAAGTAATCTGCCTATAGCTACTGATAAAGAGCTACCGGTACCCAGTCTACCGATAGACTTAGTCTACCGACAGACAGAGTCACCGATATACTTAACACAGAGCTACCGATGTACTTATAAATGTAAGCTACTGACTTACAGACAGCTACCGATACAAACATAGAGCTACCAGTGTAAGTATAAATAGCCACCGATGGAATAAGAGTTACCGACGCATGAAGCTACCGACGCATGAAGCTACCGACGCATGAAGCTACCGACGCATGAAGCTACCGACGCATGAATCTACCGACGCATGGAGCTACCGACGTATGGAGCTACCGATGCATGGAGCTACCGATAAACAAAGTCACCGATACAAGCATGTACCAACCGACGCATAGAGCCACCGATAGAGTCAAAGCAACTAATGACACTGAGCTACCGATGTCCAAGCTACCGATGATGATTACCTACCGATCACTCGACTCACTATTTGAATTTATTTATTTCCTATCTATATTTAATCTATCTAACGGTCATATCATGTACATTTTAATGATTTGTCAAATATCTGATAAAGGTTGTCGGATGTCCGGAACCCGTACCTCGTACCTGCAGAAAGGAAATCCTTTCTGTCCCCTGTTTCCCATGAGATAAATACGAGAAGACTACGCTACCCAAGATACACAACAATAGAGAAGTGAAGTGTGTGGTGGATGAAATATACCAGAAACACAAGAACAAGAAGAATTAAGAGCAAAACCAGTTCCATCAAGAACACAGAGAAGCTCATAGACAATCAAGCATACTCGAGAAGTGTTCTGTGTATACAAGAAGAACACTGAAGAACTTCAACCACTACATTTTCACTGTCTGTGAACCTGGAGCATACGACACTCTGTTTCTCAAACAGAAACAAGAAGAGGACTCAGACTCACTTCTGATTGAATCCAAAGGAGTCCAGAGCTACACTGAAATCACCAGAACCATCTCTAAACTCTACATCTCTTGTTCTGTGATTTATTATTATACTTTTCGAGCAGTGTGTGTTATCTGCTGTATCTAACACATACACTGTCTCCTGTACTTAAACTGGAGGATTTGTAAATCCTTACCAAATTCTTGCATTCTTTCTTTCCCACGAATAATAGTGGTAGAGGTCGTGTGTGACCTGGACAGCTGGTTGCTGTTGTACTGTTTCCCACGAATAACAGTGGTAGAGGTCTTGGACCTGGATAGTTGTAAATTGTTGAACCCCGATCCAGGGTGTGGATCATTTTTTATATAAACTTTTGAGAGGACTAATTCTCGGCTTGAGACTGAACCTCTTGGTTACATTTGTTGTGTCATCTCTTTCAAAGTTTTATTCCGCTGCTAATCACTATAAAACTAATACTGTTTTTAAAGTTACTTTGATAATTAAATTAGCAAGTGTTTATGTTAAGTGTATATTAGTATGTTAGTTTCAAAAGATAATCACACACTCCTGTGTTGATTAACTGGGAATTAATCAATCCCTTGAGAATCTAACAGAACCTCTACTTTAATATAAATTCACCACAGTTTAATTTATTATTTTATTTGGGGGTCTTTAAGACAGTGTTTTTTAAATACAGAAATTTTAATTGGTACTCAATTCACCCCCCTCTTGAGTAAACCACTCCGACCAACACTTGCTATCAGAGGATTGAAAATACTTTCTAAAAGTACTCTGCTTTTGAACTGTGATTTTAGTTGTATTTTAAAGTTCTTAAAATTTTTGTTATATCTAAATTTTTATCTCTTTAAAATTTTTTCATCATGGACAATAGACTTGAGGGTGCTGCTACTAACTGGCCACCTTTCTTCAATGGAATTAATTATGATCAGTGGAAACTAAAAATGAAAATTCATCTAGAAAGCATTTGTTTTGATATTTGGACTGCTATTGAATCAGAATACAAAATTCCTACTACTGCTAGATCTACTTGGGATGAACCTATAAAGAATGCTTACAATAACAACTGTAAAGCTATGAATTCCTTGTACTGTGATCTAGGAGATGAAGAGTTTAATAGAATTTCTTCTTTTAAAACTGCATATGAAATTTGGGATACCTTAGCTGTTTGTCATGAAGGAACAACAAATGTTAAAGAAATGAGATTGAACACTTATACTATCAAGGATGATAATTTTAAAATGAAGCCTGAAGAACCCATTTCTGACATGTATCTCAGGTTCAATGAAATTGTCAATACAATGATCTCGCTGGGAAAGGATGTGTCATCGAAGGAACAAATTATGAGAATTTTGAGATGTCTACCTAATAGATGGAGAGGAACATCTGTCTCAATCAGAGAATCATGTGACATTGCTGCTCTACCTGTCAAGGAACTAATTGGAAAGCTGATGATGTATGAAGAAGAGCTTAAAGTGAATAAAGAGGATAAAAATGAACCTCCAAGAAAGTCTGTCACTTTCAAATCCTCAACTTCAAAGAATAAGGACAAAGAAAAGCTTCAAGCTGTAGTTGAAAGTTGAAGCTGTGAAGACAGTGAAAGTGATTCTGAAAGTGATGCTGAGATGGCTCACATTGCTAGAAGATTTAAGAAATTTTATAGGAAAAATAAGTTCTTCAGAAAAACAAATTATAAGGGTAAGTATGATCACCAAGGTGAATGAAAAAAGGATTGGAAGAAGAATGACAAATCAGATGATGTTGTCTGCTATGAGTGCAAGAGAAAAGGACACATTAAAGACAACTGTCCAAAGTTGAAGTATAAAAAGAAATATGAATATAAGGACAATAAGTTTAAGAAAGCCATGAAGGATACCTAGAGTGCTTCTGAGGATAGCTCTACTGAATCTTAAAGCTCTGAAACTGAACACAAAAGTAAGGCAAATATGTGCTTTATGACAAACACTTCTCAGGTAACTGCTGAAACTCCTGCTTTAAATTATTACTCTGGAGATAATGCAGAATTTGATTCTAATTCTGGAACAATGTCTAAAAATGAATTGTTTGAGTACTGTGATATGCTGGAAGAGACATGTAATGAACTTAAGGATAAATACAAGTCATTAAAGAAACAACATGCTCTCACCACTACAGTTAAAACCGAACTCACTATTGAAAAAGAGAAAAATGCTCAACTGTTAAAAGAAAACACTGAACTGAAACTATCTAATGAGAAACTCAAGAAAGACTTAGAGAAGTTCACCAATGGCAAAAATACACTAACACAGATGCTAGGAAAGAAAATAGCACCTAAATATACTACTTGTATAGGATACCAACCTGGACAAAGGAAAATTGCCAAAACTAGATTCATTTATAAATCTGGACAGAATGAAGGTAATTCTGGAACTTCATATGCTTCAACCAGTTATATACATATCTATGGATCTAATAAATTTTATCTTTCAAAGCATGTCAATTCTACAAATTATATGAGACCCATTAGACAAATATGGGTACCTAAAGTGTTATTGGATAACCTGTCTGGACCCAAGAAAATCTGGGTACCAAAATCATCTCCCATCTGAATCTGTTTTGTAGGGAACTTGCTTAAAGAGCTCCTGTAAAGAGACCTGGTATTTGGATAGTGGATGTTCAAGACATATGTCAGGAGACTTCTCTTGTTTTAAGAGTTTAATAAAAGTTGATGGAGGCTTTGTCACCTTTGGTGATAATTCAAGAGGAAAAATCATCGGCCTAGGCCAGATTGGTAACACTGATTCAATTTTGATTTCTAAAGATTTATTTGTTGATGGCCTTAAATACAATTTATTAAGTATTTCTCAGTTATGTGATGATGGTTTTCATGTTAAATTTGAAAATGATTCTTGCAATGTTTTTAATTCTAAGAATGTTTTGGTATTTTCTGCCTTAAGAAATGAAAATGTTTATGCTGTTAATCTGAATTCTTTAGCTAAGCAGAATATTACTTGTTTGAATGCTTTTCATAAAGAATCTTGGCTATGGCACAGAAGATTGGGACATTGCAACATTCACTCACATAGAAAACTCTCTAAAAAAACCTAGTTAGAGACCTACCTAAATTAGAATTCCCAAATGATAGTGTGTGTAACCCCTGTCAAAAGGGAAAACAACACAAAGTTTCTTTTAAATCAAAGAAAGAAGTTTCGACTTCTCAACCACTTGAATTGGTTCACATGGATTTGTTTGGACCATCAAGAGTTTCTAGTTTAAATGGGAAGCACAATGTTTATGTTTTTGTAGATGATTTTTCTAGATATACTTGGGTATATTTTCTATCTCACAAAAGTGAAGCTTGTTCTTCTTTTGTTAAATACTCTAAATCTGTAGAGAACCTTAGTGGACTTAAGATTAAAACATTGAGGAGTGATCATGGTCGTGAGTTTGAAAATCAAGATTTTGAATCTTATTGATCACACAATGGCTATACTCATAACTTTTCTGCCCCTAGAACACCCCAACAGAATGGTGTAGTAGAAAGAAGAAATCGAACCCTTAAAGAAATTGCTAGAACCATGCTCAATGAATACGATCTGCCTATTTATTTTTGGGTTGAAGCTATAAATACAGCTTGTTATGTCATTAATAGAGTCTTAATTAGACCTGTTCTTAAGAAAACCCCTTATGAATTGTGGAACAATAGAAAGCCTAAGGTTAATTACTTTAAAGTTTTTGGTTGAAAAGTATTTATTCTGAATACTAAAGATAATCTGGATAAGTTTGCTTCCAAGAGTGATGAAGGAATTTTTCTGGGTTACTCTATGTCAAGTAAAGCCTATAGAGTATTCAATAAGAAAACCAAATGTGTGGAAGAATCTGTTCACATCAAATTCGATGAAACTGATCCACATGAGCCTAAAACCTCTCTTGAGAATCTTGAAGAAGATTTGTCTATTCTGGACCTTAATGATAAATCTAAAGAACCTGTTATAAAAGCATCCGGTTCTGGAATTTCTCCAGAATCTGCTTCTGTTGAACCCGAACCTATAGATGAACCTGAAATTTCTAGTCCAACCTTTACCAGATCAACGAGGATTCTAAAGAACCATCCTTTAGATGCTGTTGTAGGAAATCTAGATAGAGGAACACAGACTAGAGCTTCTCTAAGAAACCAAGTTGAACATCAAGCTTTTATTTCACAGCTAGAACCCAAAAATATCAATGATGCTATCAATTATGAATTCTGGGTAATAGCTATGCAGGAAGAATTAAATCAGTTTGAAAGAAACAAAGTCTGGGAATTAGTTGACAGACCTAAGGACACCTTGACAATAGGCACAAAATGGGTTTTTAGAAATAAAGTAGATGAATCTGGAAATATAGTTAGAAACAAAGCTAGACTAGTTGCACAAGGATATATTCAAGAAGAAGGTATAGACTATGAAGAAACTTTTTCACCTGTAGCTAGACTAGAAGCCATTAGGATCTTACTTGCATATGATGCACATCTGGATTTCAAGTTATATCAAATGGATGTGAAAAGTGCATTTCTAAATGGTTTTATAATTGAAGATGTTTTCGTAGAACAACCACCTGGATTTACTAATCCCCATTTTCCAAATCAAGTTTTTAAACTTTCTAAAGCTTTGTATGGTTTAAAACAAGCTCCAAGAGCTTGGTATGATAGACTTAGCAATTTCCTTATTTCAAAAGGTTTTACTAAAGGGATTGCTGATCCAACTCTTTTCATTAAAAGAATTTCTAAAGATGTTTTAGTTGTACAAATATATGTTGATGATATTATTTTTGGATCTTCTAAACACTCTTTATGTACTGATTTTTCAAAAAGTATGCAAAATGAATTTGAAATGAGCTTAATGGGAGAACTTAAGTACTTTCTTGGATTTCAAGTATTTCAAAATGAAAATGGTATTATTTTGAATCAAATTAAATATACAAAGGATCTTTTAAAACGTTTTGGTCTGGATAGTATCAAGGAAAGTGAAACTCCTATGAGTACTACCTGTAAATTGGACGCAGATGAAACTGGGAAACCAGTTGATCAAACAAATTACAGAGGTATGATTGGTAGTTTACTTTATCTTACTTCTAGTCGACCTGATATTATGTTTAGTGTGTGTATGTGTGCTAGATTTCAAGCTAATCCAAAAGAATCTCATTTGCTTGCTGTTAAAAGAATTTTTAAATATCTCAAACACACGATTAACTAAGGTTTGTTTTACCCAAAAGGACAATCCTTTGAGTTAATGAGTTATTCAGATGCTGACTTTGCTGGTTGTAAGTTAGATAGAAAAAGCACATCAGGAACATGTCATTTTCTTGTAAAATCCTTAGTTTCTTGGTGTAGTAAGAAACAGAACTCATTTGCATTATCTACTGCCGAAGCAGAATATATAGCTGTTGGTAGTTGCTGTGCACAAATTCTATGGATTAAACACACTCTTTTGGACTATGGATATGTTTTTAAACATGTTTCAATCAACTGTGATAACACCAGTTCAATAAACATCTCTAAGAATCCTGTATCTCACTCTAGAACCAAACACATAGATGTAAGTCACCATTTCCTAAGAGATCACTATAAAAAAGGTGATATTTCTCTTGAATTTATTGGCACTGAACATCAATTGGATGATATTTTCACTAAACCTTTAAGTTCGGATAGGCTAAGTTACAAAAGACACGAATTGGGAATGTTTAATCACAACCGATGTGAAAATCCTCACTGATGTGAAATTCTCACCGATGTGGAAATTCTCACTGATGTGAAATTCTCACTGATGTGAAATTCTCACCGATGTGGAAATTCTCACCGATGTGAAATTCTCACTGATGTGAAATTCTCACCGATGTGGAAATTCTCACCGATGTGAAATTCTCACTGATGTGAAATTCTCACCGATGTGGAAATTCTCACCGATGTGAAATTCTCACTGATGTGAAATTCTCACCGATGTGAAAATCCCCACCGATGTACAATTCTCACCGATTTGTTTTTCTCACCGATGATTAACTCACACCGATGCAATGTTTAACATCTGTCTTCCACCAAGAATACGAATCGTTTTATTTTATTTTATCTTACTCTATTTTAGTCGTTTATTTGGAATTCCTAAATGATAAAACTAAGTCTAAGCCAATTCCTACCTCACCGAGCTCAAACTCTCTCACCTTCGAACCTTAGCTCCCAAATCGACCAAGAACCCTAAACCCACGATGGAAAAAACTAAGCTTCCTATCGTCAGAGATGAAACTGTTGAACCAAAAGCTAAGAAGCAGAAGACACAGCATAAATCCAGTGTTAGTGAAGTCAGAACTAGATCGGGAAGGCGACCAGTGAATCCTCACTTGCAGAATAGAGACATAGTAATCGAGAAGGAACTGTGCGTGGAATGGCTACTGCCTAGAAAATCATTAGTACTCGAGATTCTGGAGGACCAGAAATGGGTGGATTGTTTCTCGAATAACAATGGCCCATACTACCCGAAGATGGTAAAACAGTTCTACGAGTTTGTAACCTTCAAGAAGTCTGAAAATGAGAATCGGGTAAGCTCTTTTTTAAATGGAAAAGAGATGTCTTTTTCTTCAGTAGAGTGGGCTGAGTGTTTGAAAGTTCCACATGAAGGTGTCTCTGGGTATGTATCAAGAGCAATTCCACCTAGCAGTGACATCTTTGATTATGAAACTGCCTTAAAAGAGCTGACCGGTAATGGGAATCAAAGGCAAGTGGTTGCTGCTGAAATGGATGGAGAAAATCGACTGCTCTTCAAGTTTGTTCAGCATGTGTTGATACCGAGGCGAGGAGATTTTGAAAATCTGAGATATCAAGATATCTATCTTCTTCATTTGCTAAGACATGGTGTAAAAATCAATCTGTGCAGATTGTTAATGCTTCAAATGGAAGACATGATTAGACCAAAGTCAAAGAATAATGCTTTATTCTTTGCCAAGCTGATTTCAGTAATGATAAAAGTGAAAGGAATAGCTGAGTCTCAGGATGAGACAGTTGTAGTCAGGAATAATTTCTGCATCACCTCGATTGTTTGTAAGTACATGAAAATTAACTGGAACCCATGGAAGGGATAATGAGTCAGTGATGATCAGAAGATTTATGATAGGTTTAATCCTGTGGATCATCCCTCAAGACCAAAGGATAGGAGAGATCCGAGTCTGAGACCTGATGAAGAGGAACCTATTTATAGTAATGAAACAGAAGAAGAAACAGAAGAAGAAGAAGCTCCCATGGATGTTGGAGGAGATCCAGACTTGCCCCCAAGTCCTGTTGCAGAATTGGTTTATTCCAGGAAAGGAAAGGTAGAGGAAATTTTGTCTACTTATGAGGAAGACCAGTCTGTACCTCACCAAGAAGAAGAGGAAAAGGAGAATGTATCTGAATCTCCTGCTTCTGGTAGTTTAAGTATGAGTCCTTTGATTGGAAACTCAGCTATGCCGACTGCTGAAGTAGAAAGAGATACAGAAGAAGCTGTACCTGTATCGGAAGATCTTCTAGATGCTGCACCGATGGAACTTGTAGTAGAAGATTCTGATGAAGAGAATCCAGCATTGAATGCTGTTGTGATACATGAGAATGCACCCATTGAGGGGGAGCATCAATCTGTTCTTGGAAATGTTACAGTAGCTGTTGAGATTGGAGACTGGGTAGAAGACCCAGGGTTTATAGTCTGTGGATTGGATTATCCGGATTCAGATAATGAGATGTCTGTGAATAGACCGAAGACCAATTATGATCTTGATTCTGAATTGTTACCAGATGATGTGGTCAGATTTCATGATCTGAATAAGCTGAAAGAGGACCTCAAAACCAGTTTTGTTGAAGAAGTGAAGTTAATGGAAACCTCCCTTGCATCCTTAATTCAATCAATAATGACTGATTCTGTAGTTAGTTTGGCCTCAGCAAGGAGATCTGCTGCAGTTGTCCCAAATGATTTTGTCACTAAATCTGATCTTGAATCCATGAAGCATGAGCTGAAAGAATCATTCAGTGTATCAGTTGCTGAGATGAAGCAAAGATTTAATGAAGAAATTAAAATGTTAGAGAGATCCTTCGAGCTATCTCTGTATTGTAATTTATCTTCTTTTATGTCTGAGCTTATGGAAGAAGTGAAAGAGTGCCAGACTCAGTCTTTTAGAATCGAAGCAGATCTTGAAGCTCTCAAGACATCGGTTGTTTATTTGGATTCTTATATAAGCTCCAAGTCTCAAGCTGACAAGGACCTAGCTTATGTGAAGAGTGTAGTAAGCCAGTTTGTCTCGGTGTTTGAAAGTTTCAAAACCTCAGTGAAGGATCACGTTCAATTACAGGACTCTCAAGTTCAAAGCCTAATCAGTGGTTTGTCTAAGAGTTTCAAAGAAACTGTTTCCTTCTCTCTTGGCCCTCTCACATCCAAACTATTAGTTGACCTGAATCTAGTTCGAGCAATGATGAAGGAGGAGATTGGTTCTATTTCAACCAGTGGCTCTATGGACTCATCAGAGTTGAGCCGAGTGGTGGTTTCTACAAGAGATTCTTCTAGGGAAATAATGAAGATTGTTCAAGATTATATGAGAGAAGCCTCTGCCTCTCAGGAAGCCATAAAGAGAAAAGTGGACTACTACTTCACCAGAATTTTCACCAAGCATCAACTCGAACACCACATCAAGCTAATGTTGGAACACATGAAGCTACCTCCAGTCACTCAAGCTTTTAGAGAACAAGTGAGAAAACTAAGACAATTGACTCCTGCCTTGGAGAAATTCATGGAGAACAAAGATGATTTCATCTCTGCTATGGAAAGAGGAGGAGGAATTATTATGGATTTTAGAAATTTGTTGCTTCCCTTCTTGCATGTTGATGCCAGACCAGTCATCATACCTCCTGCTTTGCCTGCTTCTACATCAGCTGCTTCCACATTTCAGCTGACTCCTGCTCAAGCTATTCGAAGCCTCACACCAATGATCACCCAAAGATCTTCAACCTACAGGCCTGACTCTGTGTCAGTAGCTCAGCCTCCTTTGATCATTTCTGGCATTCCAAAACCTTCACCTGCATCCTCACAACCCAAACCTTCTTCTGATCCCAAAGGAAAATCTCACGTGGAAGATGTGGATTGATCCAGTGGCCAGGATTTTTTATAGGAATTCATTTGTATTCTGTTTCTGTACTTTCTGACTGCTCTAATATAGAAGACCTCCTTTTACTTCTCATGTTTTATTTGTCTCCTATATATGCTTTCCCACTTTTTGATTATCACAAAGGGGGAGAACAATAAGGGGGAGATAAGGGGGAGAACAAAATGAGAGAATGAGAAATATTTTCAATAAAGAAATATAAGGAATAAGGGGGAGAACAAAATGAGAGACTGAGAAATATTTTCAATGAAGAAAAATAAGGAATAAGGGGGAGAACAAAATGAGAGAATGAAAAATATTTTCAATGTAGAAAAATAACCTTCTTTTCAATTTTATCTCTGATATTATTATGTTTCTTTTTACCTTCGGTACCTTATGATTGTTACCTCTGATAACTTATGTCTATATCATACTATTTCTATTATCTCTGATGCTGTTTTCAATGAGAAAATTGAATTCAATATTATACTCTTTACTATTATATTTTCACTATGTTAAATGCCCATATCATAAATTGTGATTATCAAAAAGGGGGAGATTGTTGACCTCACCTGTTTTGATAATCTCAATCATGTATTCATTTCTGTTGAAAATCCCAATTATGTTTTCATTCTCTATGATATTTTTAAGTATCATTGATCTATACTTTAATTCTTTCAAATCTGTGATCAAACCAATAATAATTTTTAAAATAGTCTTTGGAATATGTTAATCCTTATTTATCCATGTTCATACAAGTTATAAATTAATTCTAACACAATCGGATGTGTTCTGCATAAAACAGATAAGTAATCTGCCTATAGCTACTGATAAAGAGCTTCCGGTACCCAGTCTACCGATAGACTTAGTCTACCGACAGACAGAGTCACCGATATACTTAACACAGAGCTACCGATGTACTTATAAATGTAAGCTACTGACTTACAGACAGCTACCGATACAAACATAGAGCTACCGGTGTAAGTATAAATACCCACCGATGGAATAAGAGTTACCGACGCATGAAGCTACCGACGCATGAAGCTACCGACGCATGAAGCTACCGACGCATGAAGCTACCAACGCATGAAGCTACCGACGCATGAAGCTACCGACACATGAAGCTACCGACGCATGGAGCTACCGACGCATGGAGCTACCGACGTATGGAGCTACCGATGCATGGAGCTACCGATAAACAAAGTCACCGATACAAGCATGTACCAACCGACGCATAGAGCCACCGATAGAGTCAAAGCAACTAATGACATTGAGCTACCGATGTCCAAGCTACCGATTCTGATTACCTACCGATCACTCGACTCACTGTTTGAATTTATTTATTTCCTATCTATATTTAATCTATCTAACGTTCATATCATGTACATTTTAATGATTTGTCAAATATCTGATAAAGGTTGTCTGATGTCAGGAACCCGTACCTCGTACCTGCAGAAAGGAAATCTTTTCTGTCCCCTGTTGCCCGTGAGATAAATACGAGAAGACTACGCTGCCCAAGATACACAACAATAGAGAAGTGAAGTGTGTGGTGGATGAAATATACCAGAAACACAAGAACAAGAAGAATCAAGAGCAAAACCAGTTCCATCAAGAACACAGAGAAGATCATAGACAATCAAGCATACTCGAGAAGTGTTCTGTGCATACAAGAAGAACACTGAAGAACTTCAACCACTACATTTTCACTGTCTGTGAACCTGGAGCATACGACACTCTGTTTCTCAAACAGAAACGAGAAGACGACTCAGACTCACTTCTGATTGAATCCAAAGGAGTCCAGAGCTACACTGAAATCACCAGAACCGTCTCTAAACTCTACATCTCTTGTTCTGTGATTTATTATTATACTTTTCGAGCAGTGTGTGTTATCTGCTGTATCTAACACATACACTGTCTCCTCTACTTAAACTGGAGGATTTGTAAATCCTTACCAAATTTTTGCATTCTTTCTTTCCCACGAATAACAGTGGTAGAGGTCGTGTGTGACCTGGACAGCTGGTTGCTGTTGTACTGTTTCCCACGAATAACAGTGGTAGAGGTCTTGGACCTGGACAGTTGTAAACTGTTGAACCCCGATCCAGGGTGTGGATCATTTTTTATATAAACTTTTGAGAGGACTAAGTCTCGGCTTGAGACTGAACCTCTTGGTTACATTTGTTGTGCCATCTCTTTCAAAGTTTTATTCCGCTGCTAATCACTTTAAAACTAATACTGTTTTTAAAGTTACTTTGATAATTAAATTAGCAAGTGTTTATGTTAAGTGTAGATTGGTAAGTTAGTTTCAAAAGATAATCACACACTCCTATGTTGATTAACTGGGAATTAATCAATCCCTTGAGAATCTAACAGAACCTCTACTTTAATATAAATTCACTACAGTTTAATTTATTATTTTATTTGGGGGTCTTTAAGACAGTGTTTTTTAAATACAGAAATTTTAATTGGTACTCAATTCACCCCCCTCTTGAGTAAACCACTCCGACCAACAGGAACCTTCCTAGCTCCAACGTGATCAATATCAGCACTGATGTCAAAATACCCTTCAACTATTGAAATACTTTTCCATATTATTATGAACATAATAATTTAAGAGCCTTAGTTTTTAAGCTCTTAAATAGTGTTGGAAGGTGTGATAAATCATAAATAAATACTCTATAATATCTGGATATCCATAAGAAACTTATAATGTTTATGAAATTCTTATCATTCTCCTAGGAAAATACAACTTTTACTTTCTTTGGGTCTACTAAAACCAATGACTATAAGATGATGTGACACACTACACAAACATTATCAATCCAGAAGTGAAATTTAATGATTTTTGTATAGATACAATTATCTATTAGTGTATTCATTATGATACGGAGTGGATTTTCAAGGTCTTGTATGGAGCGTGAATACAACAAGATATTTTCAACAAATAGTCCCACAGATGGATCTAGATATGGGTGGTAAACCTGATTCAAAAGTTCTATAAAGAATGTATGAGTGTTCATTAGACTGAATGGTATAACCATGTACTCGTATAGACCATAAATTCTCTTGGAAGCTATGCAAGGTATGTCTGATGTCCTGACACACACATGATGATAGACTGACCACAAGTTTATCTTTTGAAACACATTCGCTCATCGAAGATGATCAAAGAGGTTGTAAATTATTAGAAATGGATCCTGATTCATTATTGTAAGATGATTCAAAAAATGGAAATCCATACAGAGCCTGAGGGTACCATCTAAATTCTTGGAAAAAAGGACTGGTTATCCCTGTGAAGAAGTGTTGGGGTATATGAAACATTTAGCCTCCAGACCCTCCAATGTCTTCTTAAGTTCCAGAAGCTCGTTAGGTGCCATCCTATAAAGAGGATTGGTCACTAGTTCTGCTCCTGACACTAACTCAATAGTAAACTCTACCAATAACATTGGAGATATAACATATAATTTTTCATAAAACATGTCTATGATATTCTCCAATACATGAGGAAATATAGCGAGTCCAAACCCTTGATCAACTAGGAAAATGCTGTGAATCTGAGCTCTCACATTACCCAACCTCTACTACTCAGGTCCGACTCTCGTCACATTACCTTCCCATACTATTTTATACATGTTATTAATTTACTCTCATGATGTAAATATTACCCTATAATGATAAAATAAAATATGGGAATGATAGGGAACTAACCATTCCATCCTAATGATTACGTCAAAGCTCATCATGTGTAGGATGTAAAGATTTCACATGAAAAGGTAAACACCTATATCAAGGGGAAAATTATTACCATTGTGAAAACCCTTAGAATGGATACCTAATGGTGTATCTAGCATCATAACACCATTGACCTGATCGATAAAGAGGCCCATACTCTCAGTGATTTCCCCAGATATAAAAGAGTGGGATGCGCCTCTGTAAAATAATATATACACTACTGTGGAGGACACTAGAATAGTAAATCATAAAGTATAAGTTCCAGTGCTCTATTGATTAGGAATAGGCTATAATATATGTATTTTTCATGTACCATTGCCCTGAGTTATTTCTTGACTGCCCTGCATAAGCCCTCTCTACTAGCGCTGAGAATCATATGTCGGACTTCCTCTACCTCGACTGCCACTTCAGATTGATTCGCTGGTGGTATTCTAGCTATTTTTCAATCATGATCTATTGGCCACATTCCAAATTGAGGTGTAGGTATAGATGCAAGATTTCTAGGAAATGGAGGGAAAGTCTAGCATAAGAACTAGATATCCCCTATCCTTCCACATTCTCTACACTCCACTAGATCCCCATACACTAAGGTTTTGTATTTCCCTACTTCTCAAACTATTAAAAAGCCAAGAATCTGTCAATATGAGGATTATAACAGCTTCAACCCCTATGATAATCCTAAAAGTGATTCTTTGGCCCAGAAGATGATCCACTACAAGATATGGGAGTCATACTTCCCTGAATCACACCATTATCTTCCCTCATATTCTAATATGTAATTAGGGCTTGGATGATAATTCCAGAAATGGTTATCAAACCAATTACATTGACCTGTGATTGGATGGAATAAACCATCCCATCGTCGAATTTTCTTGTAATCATAAGATAATCAGCATCTAGAGTAGAAGATAGTTGCAACAAAACTATGAAACGAACATAGTATTCCATAACTGACATAGTCCCCTACTGTATGTTCAAGAATTCTCTATCTCTCCCTTCCCTTACAGTCTAGAAGAATATGTAATTGTATAAGACCATATGGAAATCCACCCAGACTATTTCATTATGCCAATATACCTGGGTTATTACATCCCACCAACACATGGCTGAGTCACATAGAATATAAGCCACAATCTTGACCCTCTACTCCAGAGGTATATCTAGATGCTTGAATACAAACAGGATTGCTTTAATACATGACTCTACCGATTGAGGTTCTCCATCCCCTGAAAAAGTGGGATGATGATACTATTAAAACTCATTATTCAACTCTGTTATACTTGAGGAAAGTAGAACAACATCTTATATAGACTGTAACATATGAAGAAAACACTCTCCAATCTATCCATCTGTGCCCATCTCTGGATCTAGAAGAATAGCCCCATGTTGATGAATTGGTGGAATCACTGGTGGATCAGGGGCCGCCACATTAGGAGCATGGTCATATCCACCTTTAGGGAATGAAACCAGAGGATTTTGTGGTGTAATGATACTAAAATCCCAAACACACACCTCAAAATAGATTAATTAAATTTAGAAGATTGAACATAAAAAAATAGAATAGGAGTAATGACATATTATAGAAGCAACCATGCATATCTGCCTACTTTAAAATCTAGTTCTATATGTTTTAAGAGACCATAATAAGACATAAAATCATAAAATAGATACCCCACTATCCACTACTAAGGCTGGGTTTGGGTCTACGTCTTTGATTCAGAAGTATATGATAAACAATTTCCTCTTATATGTCAAATCCGTTTGAAATTATTCTTGTTCAAATGTTTAAATTACATAAAATGCTTGAACTAGATAGTTTTACATTTTTAAATCCATAAGGTCCCATACTCCTTATGAACCAAAAGATGAAATTCACTTAACCCACATCATAACGCACTTCATCTCATGCGACCAATGGTCTATAACTCAACGTTCCATCATTGAATACTTAAGGTGTCTGATTTAACCTATTCATGAAAAAAATGTTAGGCTAAGGAATGTACATTAAGTATCAATTATATTTTCCAATTCTTGCAAGGAGTTTCCGAAAAATTCAATACATATTAAGGCACTAAAAAAATAAAATAGGAAAATTCTTGCTGAAAATAAACATGACATAGAGAAATTCATGGAATATTTCTCCTAGCTGGCCTAATGGCGATGCATGATCTAATGAAAAACCCTTAGTTCATCAGGACTAGCAATAGAAATCATCCTTTCAATAATACCAATATCAATAAAATCATAACTCAAGTGGATCTCCCAATGGTGAAGTCGTATCAACTGTAATAAGGAAAATAAGAACAAAAATTATAATTTAAGAAAATCAGCCTTTACCCCAAAACTGAGGTTGAGATGCCCCAGGATAGATTATAACCATGTCCCATGAATTCCAAAACTCCAATATATTTTCTCTAAATAGTAATGTAAGAATAGAAGACCCTATAATACCACTTTTTAATGTCCCATCATGGGATCCACTTAACCCATTCCTCGAGTTTGTGGGTCACATGGTCTAAAGTGCACGTCCCCATATGCTTGAGGCTTCTGAATAGTAGTGAGGGTGTAAACATGGTACCATGGGGAGACTATAACTTCATGTCATAGTGAAAAAACAAATAAAAATAACAAAAATCAAATGTGGAAGCATAATAAATAGACACAACCAAATAAATTGCAGAAGTGTAAATAGATAACTAAGTGAGTAAACAAAAGAAGTAATAGATAATTAAATAAATAGTAAAATTCCTATAAGACAGTGTCTGATACAAGGATTCCTAGAGTCATGTAAAAAAATGACAACATGTAGATACAAGCATGCTATATAATCGTACCAAAGACAAAAAGTAAAATGTTTCTCCACAAGAATCTCCAGCTAAAGCTTGGTCCTCTGATCCTAAAATCTATATAAGAAAAATAATATCAACAACCTATAGAAGGTCAACTTCCCTTATCCATACTTACATGAATATAGTCTTCTCAGGTACCAAAGGAAACCTGAGTAGGGTATGAGATAAAATCTTAGTAGGCTTCCACCAATAGTGTCTACATGTAATCCAATAAGTGATCGAAACTAAAAAATGTGTACATATAATAAGAATAGTAAAATAGAGCTGAAATAAAAAAAACAGCCCACTCAGGTTCCTATAAGGAACCTAGAGAATCTACATGCTTTTGCTCATGGTTGGATGATGTCTTATCTATCACTATATATATATAAATATTATTAAGATATATATATATTTATGTAGTTATATACTTTAATTATATATATCATCCACCTATATGAACAAAGTACATTCATATGTATGTGTCGATATACATATAATAGTAGTTCTAGTTGTATAATGCGGTAACACAAACATCCATGAATAATACAAATATCCTTTGTGCTCAAGCAATATGGCACATTCCCTACATCCCAATATAGTGAGAGGTGCCATGCTAAAACATTTGGGATGGAAAGTGATCCATCATGGAAAACTCTAATCCAAGAATGTGGTGCCTCAACCCAATATATACAGAGTATAACTAATGTGATATTCCATACTCGACACCCAATGTAAGGGAGTGTAATTATTCTTCCTGATCAACACCCCTTACCCTCATAAAAAGCCTATACCAAGGCGTATCATTTATAATATAAGTAATGAGAAAAAAACTATCATAAAACTTATTTAAAATGCCCTTATATATAAATAAGGCACAACAATTCAATTAGAGAAATTGATAAGGAATAAAAAATGTGTGTGGCCTTTCCACCCTCTAATTAATTAAATAACCATATTAAAACATTCAATCCATTTAAGGAATAGAAAAAAACATGCATAACCCATTACATATTAACCAATTAATTAATTTATGTAAGGGTAATCCATCATGACAAAACCTTACCATTTATCACATTCCATTCAATTTATTTTTAATTCATCAAGCTAATGAAATTTAGGGTATAAGGCTCATTGGGTATTTCAGGGTACCATAATCAATCAAGGAAATTTTCTAAATGGGAAATTACAACTAAAAGAAGTTCAAACACCTAATAAGTGTTTTGGTTCCCATTTAATTATCATGTTACAATGTTAATGACATTTAAAAGGTAAGACAAAAGGAAAACATTAGTTCTAGGAACTTTTAATAGTTGACCAAAAATGGCCAATATCACTTGGCGCACACATGTGGCGACCATAAAAGGTGTATAAAAAATATGAAGATCAAAAAAATCATCATTAGGTACATAATAAAATGAAAGTTTAAATTTAATATAATGAAGTCAGTAAAAATAAGATTCTCAAAAAAAGCTTGCATGCAACAAAACGACATAGCTACAGGACATCAAAAATCAATGGGAAAACAACGTGACCACCTACCTTAAGGACGCAGTCAACACCTCACACAATATCCACCTCAAATTATATGTAGATTTAAAGATATATCTGAAATGGCCCAATTCTCTAAAAATTTGGAAATTGAGCCTAAACCTAGATACCATGATGGATTCAAAAGAAATTTTAAATAGGATGGGAGAGACTAGGTGAGCTTATTGAGACAGATCCAATACTTTCAATGGTTAAAAGAACAGACCCTAGATGAAGAATTTGATTCAATGACTATATTAAGGTGTTCTTAAGATCAATGGGTGAATAAATCCATGTTTCAACTGTCAGAGAAACTAAGAAGAAGAATAAATAGGTTATGGTTTATGTGGGGGAAAACTGAACATTTTACACAAAATTTGGGGTGCATAGTTTAGGCTCATAGTTTCCGAACCATGTGGTATCCAAATTTTCAAAAACATGAAATTTTCACATGTTCATGTACCTAGATTCACATGGTTTCACACAAACTGTGTATCTTCTGCTGCACATCTTTCCCCCCTACACTGTTAAAGTAAACCGAGTGACCTGGGCTACACGATTTAATATGAATAGGAATCCCAGTTCTTTAGCCCATTTTCAGTAACTACAGGATATAAATAGTCCCTAGAAACTCTTGATACCTTCCTTAGGACAGATCACACCTTTAACATGATTAAAAAAAATGTTTCAATTTGAAAAACAAATGATCTATAGCTTTATGGAAAGACATGTCATTATAATTTAAAATAAAAATAAATAATAGTGTTAAAAGACCAGGATTCAATGGTTTAATGTATTTGGAAAATTAGGACCATAAATAAAATTTATATAATAAAAAAATATTTAATTAATTATTCTTCAACTTCTTAGTGTCACTTATTTTCTCTTTAGTACAGGTAATCACCATAGTATATACATCAAAGAAAGAGATGAACTAGAATCCCAGTAAAAGGACACAAAAGAACATTAATCAAAATGACAAGAGGTGAGAATAATAATCATCATCATTACATAAAAATATGATAATTTTCATATTAATGAGTGAAATCATTAGATAAAGGCATATAATGTGAAAATCTATAAAAATGAAATGTCATGTCTAGTGGTAAACTACGATACATAGACAAACAAAGCTAGCATAATGTTCACACATAAAATATGTGAATCATCATAACATAATCATTGGGGAAACTGATATAATCATGTTATTTCACATTTCACATTATCACATGAGATAAAATACATTATCCAAGGCATTGAAGTGCTATATAATTCTATGCGCACCCATCAAATTATTACATTTAAATAATCATGCTTTCCACATATAACATATATCAAACATAGACATAGAATAACCCATGGAAAGGAAAGGGGTTTCATGATAATTTCATATATAATATTTTCATGGATAATCATTTCATTCCAGAAAAAAGGGAATAATATTCTTTGTATAAGAATCATCAATCTGGTGAGAAGAAGAAACAATCTCAAGAGAAGTAAAAGATGTGTCTTTTAGAAAGAAGAGTTCTTTGGTATTTTTTTTTATTTTTTCACAAAATAATATTGGAAGCATGTATATCAAATAAAATAAAATTTAATGAAAAAGAAATTGTTTTGAATAACTAATAAATGAAAAAACGCACTAAACTTTTTCAGGAAAGAGGTATAACACAAAGAAAAGAAATTTGGTTTGAGAATCTCCTAACCATATATACAAACCCTTTATCCACTTTAATATCTTGGATAATCAATTTTGATTAATTAATTAATAAATAAATAACAAATTATACCTATATTTTAATAATTAATGTTTTGTTAAGTTCATTAATGTCTATTTTTATGAGTTATATTTTTCAATTTATTGCTTAAGAGTGTTCATTTTGTTGGTTTTCATTATCGGTTCACTTGTATACATGTATTGAGAATCACTTAAAATGGAGATAATTATCAAGAATTGAAATTATATGTTATTAATTAACTTCAATAATTTTAATATTTAATATATATTACATTTCTTTAGATATTGGGATGATTTATTAGAAAAAAAATGTTAATGATAATCATTTAGAATAATTTTAGCCGTTTTGAATCACAATGAACTAATTTTCTTCTGTTTTTTGGTATTATGTATATATGTAAGTTCCATAACATAATTAAGGTTAAAAAATTAACTATAAAATCTTTTTCAACCATTACAATGTTTTTATTACCGTCCTTGAAGGCAGAAAATGAAAATTAAATCTTTTTTTACTTGAAGTCCATAAATCAACACCTCACATATGATGTTTTCAATTTTATAATAAATGAGAGAGGAGAAGAGATTTAATGATAGATTATTACATTAGAATAAAATTCAAGTATTTTATAAAAATAAAAAAAACTAAATAAAATAAATTAAAATAAAGATGATTATACTCCTGGAACATCTTCTCCTTGAGAACTTCCTGCGGAAAATTGGATCTATTTTTTTTATACAAAAGGAAAATGGACGTGGGTGAGTGTCATGGGAAAAGTATTTGGTTGAAATTGAACATTATTCAAGGCTTTGGAGGTGTGAGGAGAAGGGTTGGTGAGGTATGGTATTTATATGGGATGAGAGGAGTAGTTATTTTATTATTTTATTCATTAGTTTGTTATTTTGTCTCAATATTGTGAATAGTTTTTATTTACATGAATAAATATAGTAAATAATGATTTTTTATATTATTGTCTTACATCATTCAAACATCATCTATGACTCAATAATTCATGTATTTATTAAATACCTTATAATACCATATTTCACTATTCAACAAAAATTCAACTATTTTATAAATATAAAAAAATCACCAAAAACTTTTTTCAACATTTATAAATAAAAAATTAACTAAATTTTATCAAAATAATCTTCAAAACATGAGAAATTTATTTTCGAATAAAAATCATCTTGTATTTTAAAAATACCAATTTTAAAATTATAACTGATTTTATGACACTTTGAAAATATAATTAAAGTCACATAAATTTTTATTAAAATAATTGGAAAATAAATATAAATTTATGAATAAATTTTCTGAAATTTTAACTTATTTTAAATTATCATATTAATATTAAAATTTTAATGAAATATTTTTAAATTATAAAAAAACCAACACTTAATTTATCATTTTTAAAAAACTTATTTACTTATACTGTGATATAATCATATCATAGTTTCCTTTACAATATTCCTAAATTTTATTTATACTCTCATTGGTGGTTTTACTATTTTATTGGCCATATTACTATTCATAATGGTCATGTTCTTATTCTAAGGGTCATTTTACTATTTTGTCGGTATTAGTTCATAAACTTCTATAAATATATCTCATTTAATTCATTCTTCATTTATAATGTTTTTATTGTGGTACCTATGTAATTTTATGGGATTTATACTATATAGAATAATTATAAAAAGATAGTATCCACGGATAAAATTCTTGGTTGTTACACACATAAAAATTTATCATCATTTCTTCATCACTTAATTGTCAACAAATCTCCATCCTCCACTTATTTAGTGTATTTAGAAACTGAAATAAATTCATCTTTTAATTATTAATTACTAATATCATATTAGGAATAAATATAATTATTATCACTATATTTATTTTCACATTTGGTTTCTATGATGTACCATCACTAAATTGTAAAAAATTCAACCTTATGTCACACTAATATAAAAAACAATAATGTGAGATTATATTATTTTAGATGAATACATATCACTATGGGTTTATCTTATGTTACATTAGTTTATATTTTTTATTCCCTATAATCCCTGAAACAACAGTCCCAAATTATGAAGGACATTCTTAGATTATTCTAAACTAGAAAATCATTGAATTATATATGTTGAAAAAACTCAACTCACCCATTATCTATAAAATCTCACATAAATAAATATGCACATTATCTTATGAATATATATTTTTTAATATATGTTATACATTATGATCCCCCTATTAGGCTCTCTGATGTTTATTTTTATCCTTTTATAATTGTTCGTAATGTGTATATTAATCATCCAAAGTGGACACCCTCATAGTTCCTAGCCATTTTTACAATCTTATTCCTACTCATCATGCACTGAGTAAAGACTAATTTGATACAAAACAAAAACTTTATCAGGGGTATTAACCCAAGGTATATATGTACTGCATCCAATTCCACTATCTAATATATAGAACCCAATGTAATTTTATGTGAGAAAAAAATGTATACTTTTAAAGAATGTAGATTAATTTCTACTACATGGATACATCCATCGGTTTTTATCTACTTTTTTATCATCTTATTTCTAAAACATAAAGTATTCAAAATTAAATCAACCAACCTAATGGGTTATTTATGCAATGAAAATAATAATAACAGTTAAACATACTAAACAATGATCATAACAAAAACACATTGATTATCTATAATTGGAATAGAATTCTCTAATTTAATCTTAACATTTCTTTGATACCCATTGTGATAGCCTAGATGTAACCATCCATTAATTACATGATTTATAGAAATTATTTCATTACATAAAATTACTCGACCATTTAGGTTTATATATGTATATAATTTATTAAAAATCATTATCTAATAAATCCCATGTCATTATAATATATTGGATATCATTCCACTATATATGAAACTACTAAATCCATAAAAATTTCTTAATAATCTCCCATAAATTATCAACAAATTCTATTGTTATAGACATATCATGTGTAACAAATTTATTCATTATCTAAGAAATTTAAAATTTAAAGAAGGATGATATCAAATTCTTTGTAAGGTAAATAATATTGAAAAATCTATCAATGAATAAAAATGTATGAATAAAATATTTCAAAATTAATAATTAGCAATTACTTCAATATATTTTAACACATGTTCTTGAAAAATCCATGGTATACAATATAAATAAGCTCATTTATAGTAAAAAAAAATTTCATGGGGATGGAATACATAATGTGGGACATATTAATTCCATATCTAATGAAATTAAATATGTCAATACCTTCTCCTAATAAATATACATCATTAAAGACTATGGTTAAGAGATCTAAAAAAATTTGGGGCATACACCAAATCCCATGCCCAGTTTGTCACATGAGAACTACCGAGTTAGGATGGGGAACTTGTGGGACCCATACATCACTAATAAATACAAATTCATTAATTATATGAAGGAATGAATAAACTATACTAAACACAAAAAAAATACTTTGTAATCAACAAACATCCATATCAACATAACATGTATACGATTTATTTGTATTTACACCATATATAATCAAACTACCTTTTTATATATAAATCCCTCAAAATAACTCCATATAATGTAATAGGTATATGTTAATGTTATTAATTTTCCCAAATAAATCAATATATGGGTATATTATTAAAGTTTATTGAATCAATGCAATGAAAAATATGGTATTCATAGAGGAAGGCATTAGAAAAAATATTATGTTGATAAATTATTAATGATTATGAAAGATAAAAGTACTATTTAAATATATATTTTTTAACCACGAAAAATAATATTAGATTATTGATTATTTTATTCAATATCCAGAACTCCTAGGGTATTAAATACCTATTAATAAATTTTGGAAAATTGATCTGAAATAATAAAAGTGTTTTAATAAAACATTGTTAATAATATAGTTAAATAAAGATGTTGCAAGTCACATGTAATAGTCATTTTGTAAACTGTATGAATGTTTAAGATATGAACTTTTTTAAATAATAGTAAATAACTTATACTTAAAAAAATAATGGATTTCTATAGAAATCATGGGGTTTACGGTAAATAAAATATTCATAAAAGGTAAAATAGTTTTGAAAAATTAAAAGAACATTATAAAAACCCTACATCCTAAAATGGATAATAAAGATATCTTTTAAAAATGTATAAATATAATTATGAATACCAATTTATATAGTAAATAATTGTGTTACAAAATGAGAAGGTGAACAATTGAAGGAGGTGAACATGTGTACAATGGGGGAAACCATCGTTAAATAGAATGTAAATTATTATAAAACCCATATTCTTTTTGAGCAAAAATCCATCAAGGGTAAATATTTGAAATAAAGGGTAATTTTACCAATATAATAGGAATATATTCTATGAAATAAAATCATAGGTTGAAGAAAAAATATAAATGTAATAAGTTCATTGTAATAACTCAAAAAATGGAATCTGAGTTAAAAAAATCCTTACAATGCTATAATTTTTTCAATTGAAAATACCTGAAAGCTAAAATAGGAGATGGATATTTAAATACTCCTAATTTCAGAAAAATTCAGGAAAAATACAATAAATTTACATTATTTAATCCAAAAAGGAACATGTTTTTAATATGAATCATATCTCATTGAAATATAATTGAGATCCCAAAACCCTTCCAACAATGATATCCTTTGTATTGAAATCCATTAATTTCCAGAAAAATATATTAATCTTAAAACCAAATTAATTAAATTAATATGGTATAATTAATCCATTAGGAAGTAATCACACCATGTAAATGTTATTATTTTATATAATATGTAATATGTCTCGTGAAATTACATTTTATATAAAAAACCCTATACCATAATACACAACTTCTAAAATGACTCATAAATATCATGTATAAAAATATTATGATATTAAATTGATTATTTAAGAAACCTATATTATCTATAACCTTTCTTAAACTTCATTTAAATTTTTTATGTATGTCTATATTAGATATTTATTACTTATTTTCAATATTTGTTCTGAGTAATCTTGGTATTCTAAGTATATTTTCTTTTAGTGAGGTTGTTCCTGATTATTGTCCCAAATTTCACCCATCCCAGATCATAAATTTTTTTTAGTTTATGATTTATAATTATTTATAATTATATAATTTCATTCCATTAGACTTTTACTTATGATTGTTATAGTTGAAACCAACGGTCAACATGTTTCAGTGATTATTAACAAAATGACATTTGATTCTTAATTAATAAAATTTATATTAATTTTACCATTATAGAACAAAATTAAAATAATCACATACTTATTTAAATAATTTAATATAATTAATTAAGTTCTCATAGTCATCCATGATATTACTTTATATCATTATTCAATTAGGTTGTAAAATTGACCAAAACATCAGAATTCTATAATTAATGCTTGAGCATGGTAATGAAAGTGGTTTCTTTTGCAATAATATCCTGATTATAGAAGAATTATTTTTTAATTTTATATTTTTTACATGGTGTTTCATATTCAAATTTATTTTATTAAATAATCATTATACTAGTTTAGTAATGAAATATTTTACTTTTTGAGGGTTGAAGTTTTCACAACACGCTAATAACATTTTTTAACAGAAAATAGGAAAGGTGGTTAATGGTTAATTTAAAAAAATAAAAAAATTTAGTTTAATATAAATACAAAATTCATCATATAATACTAGAGAAAATATACTTGAATGGTAATGATATAAAAGAAACAATATTTTGGGAAATGTTAGTACTTGCGTTGTGAACTTTGACCTTCTCTGGGAGGATTCCTGGGAAAGGGAGGAAATAAGAACCAATCATGTCTCAATAATCCTAATGAATTGAAATTGGATTATAGGGAAATGAAATTTTAATTTTTTATAAGAATTATATTAAATTATATTTTTTCCTTGAAGGGGTCTTGAGAGCCCCCATTATAAGTGGGGATAATTTCATTTTAGTAAATATTTCATATTAATTTAAGGAGAGAACATGTTTGAAAATTCACAAATACTCCCGAATAGAAAATAATTAATTGCAAATATGGGTTAGATTATAAACAAATTAACCACAAAATTTATAATGTGTTTTAAAATTTAATGCCTTTTCCCCTTTTGTCACACCTTTTTTCCTTTTTAGCCTTTACCATGGTAAAATTAATTATTTAATTAATTCATTTTTATTACTAAAAATAAAATTGTCCATGATAAATAATATTTACCTTATAGTTAAAAATTTGGAATAAATTTATTTGTTTCTCTTTCTAAAATTGATCAAAATTAATTTTAAAAAAACAAATGTATGAAAAACTATTTTTGAAAATATTATAGCAGATGTTCTAAAATATCATATGTAGGTTTGTAAACTACAATAAATATTTTTAAATAATAATTTATCTTATAATATATATAATATTTATAAAAAAGGGTTCCATTAATTTACAAGTCATAACGATATATAAATAATTTCATAAAATTCACTCTAATTGTAAAAAACTGTATTTTTATTATTGAACTAAAAATGAATATTTTCCAAAAAATTCTATAATAATCATATTAAGATAAATTTTACATGATGAATTAATTTTTGTTTTTTATTTTTTAAAATTAAAATTCTTAAAAATTTAAATTCATAATTTTTAAGAAATGTAAATATATACATAAAAATGCTCTAATAGAAAAATGATGTTTATAAAAATTTATTTTTCATAATATTATTTCATATAAATTCCTATTATAAATAATTTTAATAACTTTGTTCATATATAAATATATTTTTATATGTGTTAAATTAAATTTAATAAGATAAAATATATAACACTTGGAAAAATAGTTTTTGAATTATAGTAATTTTATATTGAAATATCTTTAATAAATACAATTAATTATTTATTATTAAAAAAAACTTCATTAATCCATTTATATTTATTTTTATTATATTTTATAAATAAAACATATCATATATTCCTAATAATATTATTAAAAAATAATAAACACATATTTAAAATAATTTAATATTTCATTTTTGTTTCATTATTTATTATTCATGAATAATTTTTTTTAATATTTGCTACTAAAAAAGAAGACTTATGTATACCTAATGGATATATATATATATATCTGATGACTATATTTCCAATGACCATATTTTCAAAAACTATATTTATAATAACCATATTAAATTTCTATATAAAACCTCAATAGAGTCATTCATTACATTCAAACTTCTTAAGCCCCCCTTATCATTTCTATTGAGTTCATTTTAGATCTCATGATATTATTTCTCCTTTCATTATATTCTTCCTCACTATAGGTTTTCATTGACTATTTTTGGTACCCAAGGGTGAGGATGGTCCACAAGATCAACTATTGTTATGAATTTTCATCTTTTCTATTTTTTGAGCACATTTAATTTATGAAATTTTAACATATTTAATATAACATGATAATATTTAAATAAAACAATTATTTATGGCATATTTAATATGAAACATTGAACCTAAAAAACAATGAAAAAATTGTTATTTAAATATGACTCTTATAACATATTCGTTAAATTGAAAGTTATGAATATGATTAACTACATTTTGAAATTTATATAAATGTACTACTCAATTAAAATGTATTGGAAATTAATAGTGAATAATCACTTATTTTTCTAAAAAGGCATTTCATTCATCAAAAATATGTTTTCTTCCAAAATGATTATTATTTCATTTTTTGAGTGGATAATATAATGAATTTATACAAATTTTGGAAATGGTATTTAAAGAACATATAATTTTAGAAATAATCATGTCAAAATTATTTAATAATTAATTTTTTTATACTAGTCTGAAAGGTTTTATTTTTAAAGACTAATAAAAAATATTTATTTTTAATAAAAATTATATTTTAATTTCAATTATTTAAAATGTAAAATTGTCTTATGGAATAGTTTTAAAATTTTATTAGTTTATTTTTATTAAACAAAATCCAAATATATTCATTTAAATGAATTATATTTTTTAATTTTATATAAAATTATTTATAATTTAAAACATATTTTCCTATAAATTTTTTATCATCGCATCTTGTTGGATTAATTTTAAATAAAATTTGGAAAATTATTTATTTTGAATCTTGAAAAATGGATTTCATAATTTTAATCTAGAGGTCAAAATTTGGCCAATATTCCCATTTTATTTTTTTATCATTATTAATTGCAACCGTAGTAAATTTTTTTTATGATGGTAAAGGTAAAATTAGTTAATTAAGGGTAAAAATAGTTTGATAAGGTCTAAAAAGTAACCCTAAAAGTTTTAATAGTTTTTTTTGGATGCATATAATTCATCCATAATCATAAAATATTATAATATTTGACCTTTTGATTTGATATAGCCTTGATTGTGACCTCTATATTATTTTTTGAAAATAAAAGAAAAAATACCATTTTCATTTTTTATTAACATGAATTTTTAGACATATGAATAAAAAAAAGATATGTTTAATTATAATTTATTATTGGAAAGATAAATAATTTTTTCGACATGGTAATATATTTATAAATTTTAGTGATGAAATAATTACCTTAAATTGTTTTGCCACACTGATGCAGTAATTATTTAAATAGAAGGAAAATAAAAAAAATGATTTTAAAAATATTAAAAGTAATATAACATGAATAAATTAGTGTGTTAGAAATATTTTTTAAGTAAATATAACATTTTATATATTCTTTATAGTTATATATTCATATTCTATCATTCTATTTATGTTTTTAAAATTAAATTTAATGAACAATGTCAAAGTCGATATTAATGGAATTTTATAATAAAGAATGTTTTATTTAAGGGCATACAATAGAAAAAAACTAATTGGGGAATAAAATGTAAAATGGTTTATAATATGAACCATTTCCCATTAATGTACCATTATTTATTTTATATGAACTTTATTAACCCCTAAAGAGTAGAAACATTAATTTTGTGGTAATTGTCAAAAAGGGTTAAAACTCGATAAAAAAATTATAAGGGTGAGAAAATAAACTAAAAGTTTCCATTTTTTAGGATTATATTATTAAATCCCAACGAAATATTATCTTTTAATATTATCCATTTGGACCCATGTTAATTTTGAAATTAATTTATATTAATTTAATAATTTAATAAATTCCATGACTGCCCCTCCCTAACATATAATAGGGCACCTCATTGTTACATCATGATTTCGAGTGACACCCAGAGGTGCCCCGTACATGGTTGGTGACATGGCCTCAAGTGAATTTCCATGAATTCCAGAGGCTTCTGACTAGAAGCTAGGGCCTTGGGTGTGATAGTAGGGAAACTATACCCTCATTGTTAGAGTAACCCAACGGAAATAAACAGATAACAATAGCAGAAACAGAATGACCATAAAAAAATTAAACAGTAGAATACTAAAAGTAGATAAGAAACTAGAGAACATATATAAATGATGCATGATACATATATCTAGGAAAGAAGCCAAACAAGTCACATTGCTAGAATATAGTACTAAACGAAAGTAAAATTGAAAAACAAGTAAACTCTAGTAGCATCACTAGCCTCTGCATAGTCCCATGCTCTTCAGATCCACAACAATCAAGTACCAGAAGTAGGAGGGAATTTTCCCTTATCTATACATGAAATAATATAATCTATTTGGGCCAAAAATCATGACCCAAACATTGTGTGAGAATAATCCCAGTAGGCAACTACCCAAAGATTAGTGCCTAACTGTTAGTGAATATATATGGAAGCCAATATGAAAAAAGAAGTAATAAACAAAGAATTACTCCAAAGTAAACCATACTACACTTTCAACTACATTAATTTAAATTTATTAAATAAACAACCAAACAATATCAAGAAACCCTCTAGGAAGTTCTCACAGTCTAACTCCACTAGTTCATCTTAACAAAGACTCTCTGAGGAAGTACTCACCTTCATTTCCACGTGTGGTATTGTAATGTTAAATTATAGGCACTCTAGGGAAGCACTGAATGTTGAATTCCCCCGATGGTCTCACAATGTGGAACTATGGACACTCTGAGGGACCACTCATGTCTATCCCCTTTATGGAATCACAACATGAAAGTATAACAAACACTCTAGGAAATCCCTCAACATCCATTTCCTCTATGGTGTAACTACATCAGGTTCCCACAACCCTGTGTATGTCAATCATTCACAAATGATATCGAGCAACCAAAGTAAATCACAATATAATACATGGCTAAATAACTATAAATCATGGTGCAAGCAAGTCAGATAAGGTCACCCCATCCTAACAGCACTAGGCATGGAAAACAGAGCTCCCATAGTAGCAAAAATAAGCCCAATGAACAATATCAGTTCAAACATGGGAATACACATCCATATAAAGGTAATTAAACCCTATTCTCCAAAAATATCCCTAAATCAAGAAATCAAGGCTTAGAAGGCATTAAAGGGTTAAATTCCATAAACATGAAATACCTCAATCTAGGGTATTAGGAAATTGTGCACATATAATTCAATGAAAAACTAAAGAAATGCCCAAACCACCTACCTCAACATTGAATGATCAATATAGTTGAATCCCAACCATTTATTTGACGTCTAACGGTGTAGACCTACCGAAATTTAAAAAATTATCAACCATGGATATCTCATGAAAGATGAGGAAACAAGAGAAGTGGCTCCAAAATAAGGAAGAACTCTCTGTGGAAATTCCAACGAAATGGAAGGTGGTTGATTCAGAGCACAGACAATGTGTCGGGGGCTTGGAGAAGAATCATCGTTCCCTGTCGGTCCTGGATGAGACGGAGCCAGAAGAAGGGTGTTCTGTAAATGAGATGCGATCCCGGTCCAATTAACACATAAAAGGAATAGTGCACGACGTTATCATTTAAAGTACATTCCATGTACATGCCTTAAATGGACTCCACTTTTGGCGGTCTCTAGCTCACCCCACATGACCATGTACTTAGCTCTTACATGTCTTGTACACGGCTACCCACGACAACCAGGTACACAATGTTTCTCCTATGTATACGATGTGCACTCTTTAAATTTCCAAAAAACTCCTATTTTTCTCAGAATCACTAGAAATCATGATCCATACCTGAAAAAAAAGATATGGGTTCTTACAAACTTCCTACGTTAAACAAATTCTTCCCTGAATTTCCCTAAGAAGGTGATGAAGAAGATTCCTCAAATTTCTACAACCACTGTGACCGTACATCAGCCTCCCTCTCCCATGTCTCATCCTATACTCACTCATGCTTCCATAGCACTCATACTAGAGGAACAAACCGACCAGAGAGAACTATAACAATTCAATCAATAATCTGGATAGGATACTTCTCAAATGATGCATACACCTCCAACTCGACCTCCTCAAGTTGAAAAACATGAGATGGGTATGATAAGTAACATCACAACATAGAAACGTGAAAGATGTTGTGTATAACACGATACCTATGAGGTAACTAAAACTGATAAGAAACCTGTATGACTCTCTCAAAAACCTCAAACGGCCTGACATATCTCGGTAAAATATTTCCCTGCCTTCTAATCCTCATGTGTCCCAACCTCAGTGTGATATGAAGGAAAAAATAATCTCTGACCGTGAACTCTAGAGGTCATCTCCTTTAATAAACACAGGACTTATGTCGTGGATTTGCAGTATCCATCCTCTTCTGATTTAACTCCACCTTCTCTATGGTCTCCTATAAAAGACGAGGTTCCAGCATAGCTACCTCTCCTACCTCCAACCGACATAGAGGTGATCGACATGGCCTACTGTAAAAAGCCTCAAAAGGTTCCATCTGAATTGTTTCATGAAAACTATTATTGTAGGAAAACTCCACAAGAGGTATATGATTTTCCCAAGAACCACAAAAATCTAGGATGCATGCTCGAAGCATGTACTGTAGATCCTTTATCGTATGCTCGGACTGGCCATATGTCTGGGGATGGTAAGATGTAATCAGAAGTAACTATGTACCCAAAGACCTATGTAGTCCCCACGTGACCCGATAAGCAAAACATGCATCCCTATATGAAACGATGGAGTGTGGAAACCCATGTAAATGTACAATATCCCAGATATACAACCTTCTTAACTCATCAACACTGAAGGTATCCTTGATCAGAAAGAAGTGTGAAACCTTCGTGAGTCTGTCAATGAAAACCCAAACCTCATCATTACCTAGAGGTGTCCTCGACAAACCTATCACAAAATTCATCATGACATCATTCCACTTTCACTTAAGAGTGAGTAACTATTGCAAAATCCATGTTAGTCACTAATTATCCACCTTCACCTGATGATAGGTGGAATATATCATCATTAAACCAGCAACTTATCTCTTCATGCCTGGACACCAATACAGATGGTGTAGATCTCAATACATCTTGGTGACATAGGGATGAACTACCTAAACTGAAGAGTGAAAATCCCGCATCAGCTTCTCCTGTATGTCTGCTGACACCCAAACACGTCCATGAAAACAGAAGATATCATTTTCTCAAATGGTCCATACATGAATAGGTTCCTCTTCTGACAGACTATCCTGTAGAACTAGTCCATCATCATATGATAGATGCCTCATTCACACATGCTCAAGTAGAGTATAGGTAACAACTACATAAGAATGAATCATCTGTCCCTTTCTTTCGTGCACCTCCAAAATCATTTTAGAGAACAAATTCATAACCTAAAACTCACTAATGGCCTCATGAAATGCCAGTATTTGATCCCTTTTTCTCAACTCATCAGCCACAACATTGCATGTACCATGCGTATAGGCAAGATCAATGTCAAAGGACTGAAGGTACTTAACCCACCTTCGCTGTCTCAAATTCAAATCGTGCTAAGTGAAGATGTACTTAAGAATTTTGTGGTCCATGAAAGCCAAAAAAATGGTATCCCAATAGATAATGTTTCCAACAACATAAATCACAAACAACTGTACCCAAATCAAGATGGTGTGTTGGGTAATTCCTCTCATGTGGCCTCAACTTCTGAGATCTGTACGCAATGACTCCTTCCCCATGCATAATCACTGCTCCCAACCCGACACCTGATGCATCACAACAAAAATTATAGATCATATCTCTCTCTAGAATAATTAGTATCAGTTGTTAAGTCAACCACCCTTTCAGCTCCTAAACAGCTGACAGACAAGAATCTAACCACAGGTACATCAGACCCTTCATAGTCAGGCCTATGAGGGGTGCTGATATGCATGAAAATTCCTGTTTGAAATGTCTGTAGTAACCATGCATCCCTAGAAAACTCAGTTTTACAAAGAAGTTATACAGTTTCTCCCAGGAAACAACAACTCTCACTTTCTCTTAGTCTACTGATACTCGTTTTTGTGAGATAACATGAGCAAAGAAGTGAGTCTTGTCTATCCAAAAGTGGAATTTTGGGAGCTTATCATATAAACGATTATCTCTTAGTGTACTCGAAACGCTATCAATATTGGTAGCATGTTTGTTTTGAGAGTGAGAGAACACCAAGATATTTTCCATGAAAACCACCACAATGGAATACAAGTATGGATGTAAAAATCGGTTCATCAATGCCATAAAAACTGTAGGTGCGATCATGATACGGAACAATATAACCCCATACTCGTATAGACCATACCTGCTAAGAAAGGCTATAAGAGGTATACTAGATGGTCTAATGTGCAACTAATGATAACCGGATCTAAAGTCAATATTCGAGAAAACTAAGACTCCTCAAAGATGGTCAAAGATATCATCAATCCTTGGAATGGGATATCGGTTCTTGACTATCTACTAGTTCAGCATCGATAATCCACTTTTAGTATGAGGGTACTGTCTGCCTTCTTCAAAAACAGGATAGGCGAACCCCATGGAGATGTACTGGGTCAGATTAAACCCTTTTCCTATAACTCCTCTAACTGCTTCTTGGGCTCTTGTAACAATGTTGTATCCATCCTATAAGGAGGAATGGACACTGGTGTCGGTCCAGGCACAAGCTCAATATAAAATTCCACCTTTTTCTCCAAAGGCAAACTTGAAAATTCATCCGGGAAGACATCCCTGAAATGATCCACCACTAGACAAAGTTCATATGTGAAGTCCTCTAGTCATCTAGATATATACTAGAAACCTAGGTCGTAACTCATCCCAACCCATGATGCTCGGGTCCTACTCTGATCACCTAGACATCCCATTCTCTATTATGAAGAAATGATCTGCCCTCTCGTGACGTGTAACTCACCCTACAACGATAGCAGTCAACCACATCCTGGAAGGGAACCAGACAGTCCATTCCATGAATGTCATCATATACTATCATCTCTAGGACATATAGGTCCCATAAGAATTGAAACCACCAACCTCAAGAGGGCACTACCTACACTGATATACACTGGCAGTTCTAGTCCCGAACAGAGTGTCTGGCATCAAGATATCAGCAGAAGTAAAGATACAGAGCCCAATGCAATCCAAAGAAGAAACAAATATCAATATATGGGAAGGACCTATATCAAAAAGTATAGAAGCTAAAACCAAGGAAACTAGTATCATACATCTAACAGTAGAGGGTTTGGGATCCTGCTCCTGTGGAATCTGATCCACTGAAAATGTCTGACCTGTATCGTGGCTTTGCAACCCTACCTGACCACCCTATGCTGATCCACAATGTTGATGCTAAAAGACTAGTGAATGACTTCCATGTCCACTACCTCCACCTCATCTTGAATGGTTGGATGAACTCTTGTTCCCAGACTGATGAGAAACTGGTGGACCTGCTCCTAAATGTAGATTCATATGAGAAATTCAATCACCAGTTGCTGGTGAGAAAAAATGACAGAAATTCTAAATATGAACTATCTTGTTGCAAGATTGGCACTCCACTAGGTCTCTCGAGAAATGTGTCCTTTTTATGCCTTCTCTTTACACATTGTTATCACACCACCTAGCCACTAGAGTAAGTATTTTTCCTACTTGGATCTCCATGCATAGAATCCCCATGGAATATGCTGTAGTCATTCAAAAGGGTACTAACTCCAGATGCCGAACCTACCTAGATCACATCCCCACAGTCCCTCAGGTTACACTCTGTGATCAGTGCTTGGTTTACTATATAAGTGATGGAATTCAACCTAAAGATTTTCACCTGAGAATAGAGATTACCCATGAGTCCATCCTCAAACATTCTTTCGAGGAATAACTCATCACCCCCTGGAATGGGTGTGAAGTGATGTTGCCCTGTGAAGCAAGAAGAATACTCCATGACTGATACATTACCCTTCTACAAACTCATGAACTCTCGAGCTCAGTCATCCCTCAATTTCATCGGGTAGAAGTAGTTATAAAAGGTACGCTAGAACTCATCCCACACCATAACCTACTAGCGTACCACCTGTGAAATCACATCCCACCATCTCTTTGAGGAATCGTGGAGTATATATGTAGTGGTATCCCCCTTCCTCTTTGGAGACATCTCTAGATGATCGAATATCGACATCATGTCTTATAACCACAACTCTAAACCTTGAGATCCCCTATCCCCTGAGAAGGTGGGAGGATGCCATTGCAGAAAAACTAGCGTCAACTCTGCCATAGATGGGACACGATGCGGTAATCCCCTAAAGGTCTGCATAAACCTCATGAAGCTTTCTCAGAACTGTGCAACAACTACTATATCCAAAATGATGGATGGTTCCAAGACATTAACAATAGGAGGATCTGATAGTAGTGCTTGATCTACAATGTTCGGTTCCTGGTCACTACCCAGAATCTAGAATACAGCTAGAGGATATATCGGTGACATGACTCTGAAAGGTCAAGCATACACCTTAGATCAATATTATCAAGGACTGAAACATAGAAGTGCAATAATGGAATAGGAGAACTAAAGCATTCAATTTCTTCAAAACATGGATACATGACATGTATGACCCCTACATAATGTGTTCCCTTAAGAATTTACATTGGCATGTTCTCCTGCCAACACTAGTCGTGTATTACCCCAAACAGACGACAAGTTCATCCTCAGACATGGTGTGTACTTGAATCTTTTCCCCCTACCCGAGTTCCCATACACGTCTTAACCATACAGTTCTCCTAGAACATAACTAAACGACTTGTTTATGTCAGACACAACATGTACCTCTTATGTTTCAACCACCCGTGTCGATAGTGACACGGTTAGAGACATGGTTAACTCTAAATGGCATGTTTATACTAGATACAACATGTACTAGACGAATTTCACCGAACCATGTCGTTAGTCACAAAACCAGTTACATGGTTCACTACACGCGACATGTTCAAGATGGACCCGACGTGTACTACCTAATTTTTATCCAGCTATGTCATTAGTCATACGATCATATAAATGGTCTCTACAACACGATGTGTTCTTCCATAACATGGCATGTTCCACCAAATATTTACCAACCCCGTGTCTCTACCCACACAGTCAGTCACATGGTTAAGGACTACACAATGTCTACATCAAAAAAAAAATAGTTCCTTCCTGAACAGAAGGATACATGGAATGTATTAATCATTATACATTGTGTATTCTGGAATTTTATGGACAGTTAGCCTTTTAAAATTCTCTGAAATCCCATAAAAACACTGGAACAAAAATTTAAGTGCCAAATTCCGATCCATGCGGGCCCATACATCGGGAGAATAATATCATGGCATCTTATTCATGTAATATGAAAAAGTATAATAGATAAAGATCAATATGATCCACCAAATTCTGATCCATGAGGTCCCGTAACACCTCAAGGACCAAAGTTTGGTTCCCATTCAAATGAAACCTTACACAATCCAATACCCTATCAAATAGAAGGTATTCTATCAAGGAATATTTCACAACAACATGAATATCTTGCACAATAGATATCACAACAACATATATTCAGTAATACACGCTAAATGGCATGACAATAATGCATGACATGTCATTTATAACATGTTCCAATTTGATGCATGAGATGGGATACCCTCATCTCATCCAGTTAGAATAGAAATAGAACGTCAATAATATCAATGATAACATCCAAAAAACATGTTAACCACCCAATAATGTAATTAAATCAACTAAAATAATTGAAAAACCTAAAAAATTGTAATAATCAAGGTAAATTAGCTTTTCTCTATACACATGTTAGCTACTCCCAGGCACAACTTATTACAAACTACATATTCCTTCATATCCATGTTTATAGGCTCTAAATAGCAAGTCAAGAAGAAAATAACTTTCCTTTAATACCAATTGGTAATTTCTGGGTTCTAGGGGCCACTCAGAGGTTTCCCGTACCCGGTTGGTCACATGGACTCAAGAACATTTCCCTGAATGCCAGAGGGTGCTGAAAAGTAGCGAGGGCCTTGGGTGTGATAGTAGGGAAACTATGACCTAATTGGTAGAGTACAACAAAAGAAACAAACAGATAACAGAAATAGAAACAATGTTACTATAAAATAAGTAAACAATAGAAGTGTGAAAGTAGATAAACAATCGGAGCACAGATATAAATGATGCATGTTACATATTTCTAGAAATGTTGCCAAACGAGTCACAATGCTGAAATATAGTACTATACCAATGTACATAGGAAAAACTAGTAAAATACAGCAGCATCGCAAGCCTCAGCTTGGTCCCATTCTCTCCAACTCTACAACAATAATGTTCAAGAAGTAGAAGGGGGATTTACCTTATATATACCTTCAACATTATAATCTATTTGGGGCTAGATGCATGACCCAAACTGCGTGTGAGAAGAATCCTAGTAGGCAACCACCCAATGATCTATACCTAACTGTCTGTGAATATATATGGCAGAGAATATGAAAAATGAAGTAATAAATAAAGAAGTACTCAAAATAAACAATAATAAAGTTTCGACTACATTAATTTACATTTATTAAATAAACAACCAAACAATCTTAAGAAAACCTATGAAAAGTTATCACAGTCTAAATCCTTTGGTTCAGTTTAACAAAGACTCTCTAAGGTATAACTCACCATTAATTCCATCTGTAGTCTCATAACAAAAAACTATAGACACTATGGGGAAGTACTCAATGTCCAATTACCCCTGTGTTCATGTAACGTGGAACTGAAAACACTCTGAGGGAGAACTCACATCCATCCCCCCTATGGGATCGCAACATGAAAGTATAAAATAGACTTAAGGAAATCCCTCAACATCCATTTCCCCTATGGTCTAACTACACCAGGTTCCCACAGCCCTGTGTAAGTCAATCATGCACAAATGATATCTTAAATCCAAAGTAAATAAAAATATAATACTTGGATAAATAGCTACCAAACATGGAACAAGATATTCAGATAATATTACTCCATCCTAACAACAATAGGCATGGAAAACAGAGCATCCTAACAGGAAAAACAAGGCCCAACGGCCAATATCAGTTGCAACTTGGGAAAACACATCCATAATAAGGTAATTAAACCCTATTCTCAAAAAAGACCCTTAACTCATGAAATCAAGGCATATAAGGAATTAAAGGGTTAAATCCCCTAAACACATATTACCCTGAACTAGAGTATTTACATATAATTCAAAGAGAAACTACAGAAAGGCTCAAACCACCTACCTCGACATTGTATGATCGATATAGTTTAATCTCACCCTTTGATTCAAACTAGAACATCATAGATCTATAAAAACATAAAAAACAATCAACCATGGATATCTCACGAATGTGGAGGAAAAAAGAGAAGATTATCCAGAAGAAGGAAGACCTCACAGTGTTGATTCAAACGTAATCGATGGCGGTTGATTTGGAGCATGAAAGGCGGGTTAGGGGCTCAGAGAAGAATCATTGTTCCCAGTCACTCCCGGATGATACAGAGCCAGAAGAAGAGTGTTATATAAATGAGAAATGATCCTATTCTGATTTAACAAATAAAAATCAAGGTACACTGGGTGTTCATTTAATGTACACGTAGTGTACATGCCTTAACCGGCCTCCACTTTTGGCGGTCTCCAGGTCACCCAACATGGCCATGTACTCAGCTATTACATGGAAAGTACATGGATACCCACGACAACCGAGTACACATCCTGTACTTATATTAACATGGATTGTACTCCTTAAATTTCTAGAAACTACACTTTTTCTATAAAAACACTAGAAATCAAGATCCATACTTGAAAATATGATCTAGGTTCATACACTCAACTTCTCTTTCATCACACCTGAAGAACCTTTTTTGGATAATTCTAACCCAAATACCTCCTTATATCTCTTAAAACTTCCTAGAGGCCATGGTATGACCATAAAACAATCCTAGTAATTCATTTGGTGTAAACCTTTAGAGGTTTTCCAAAGAAGAGAAAAAGTTCTTAACTACGGGTTTTTGTTTTGTTTCTTTTACTAAAATGATCATATATTAATAAACCATGGTAAAATAATTAAAAAATATTTCCTATGTACTCCATTATAATTATGATAATGGCATAACATATATCTATCTAATCTACCATCAAATGGGAAATGAAACCATCATTCATGTGTATGGCACACTACCACCTCATGGACTGATGAAATTTGTTTTCCATCACCGCCTCTCAAAGATAGAAATAATGAGGGATTTGATGTATATTTGATATACATGAAATTTTTATCATTATAAAAAATAATACATCATATATTTTCTTTCATTTCCTTTCATTGAATGACGATAATGTCATTCCTCTCCACTTCTTGACTTCCGGGTCCAGGAAATGATGTGATATGTTTTTCATCACCACATGACACATATAGTATATATATGTATGTTTAAATGAATAATATAATTTTAATTATATAATTATGATTAAAAAAATATAAAATAACACCTACCCTCTTTCTATAAGGATCTTTGAAAAATGGAAATGTTACTCATGCGTACATATGACATATCATCACTAGGAATATAATATATATCATCTTTCAAACAAATATTTCATGGTTAGTTTAGAAAATATAATTAATTAATAAAAATGATAAATATTTCATGATTATAATGGAATTTATGGAATAATGTGATCATTGACCACAGTCAACTTGCTAAATTCATTTTGGACATATGAGTCGAATATAGTCATGACATCTATTTTAAAATCAATTGATCAAGTAATTTATTATAACAAGATAAATGGAGTAAAAAAATAGAAAAAAGGTATTGAAAAAATAAATAATTAAAATAACTTTATTTTTTGGGAATATTGAGAACATACATAATGAGTCAGAATAATGGTATGGGACATTATTTTAAAAATATTCATTTAATGTTTCCCTACCAACTATTTTCTTCCATGTCTATATTTTTTAAAAATATTTTTTTAATGTATGTATATGGACATGAAATAATTATAAAAGGTATTTTTATTCTTTCAATGAATTTATTACCATGTTATTTAAATTCATTCTTCTTATGTGACATTTTGACTTTCTTTACAAAAGATAAATAGAATGATCTATTTTAATATATATGATGAAAATGATTTTTCTTACACTGTGAGCATTATTTAAATATTAGATTCCATTAAAATATTTCTTATTCTCTTCAAAGATTTTTTTTCTGATCCTTCTAGTTATTTTAGTTTCAAAAAATGGATATTGAAAAGAAAATGTATTTTAATATTTGAAGGTGTTTTCCATATGGGTTCAGAAGTGTTTTTCAAGGGTTTTATAATGAAAAGGTGAATTAATAAACTATATTATTCATTACATGGTACTTGTATATTTTTTTTGATAATGGGTGATCTTGATATAGATTATAAAATGGGAACACCGAGATATTTCTCCAATGATTTGGGTATTGATTTTATTTTCTATGAAATTATTTTTGAATTGAACTGTACGGTTATTGCAATTGTAAGGGTTCTATAAAGATGATTTCCGAAGACACATACTGAATTTTCTTTTATAGATAATTAATTTTATAAAAATAATTTCATTTAAAAGGTAAGGTAATAATATTTTTTTAAATAGATTAATATTAACTTTTAGGAAAAGAGGTATATTTTTAAGAAAATGTTTTCACAGGATCTAATGTATTCTAAGAAACCATGATAAATATTATTTTTCTATTATGAAGTATTTTATGAAAATATTTGGGTATAAATATTTTTTCATGTGTAAGAAAATGATTATTTGAGAATAATTTTTTTTATGTAAATAAAAAAATCCATTGGTAATCTCATAGTTTTAAAATTTAATAACTAGTTTTTATCTTTATTTTTATGTCCCTTACCAATATTTTTTTTATCATTCCTTGTTTTAAAAGACTTTTCATGGGGTTTTAAGGTTGAGTTGTGATAATAACGTGGTCAAGATGAAAATTTAGAATATGTGTCAAATAAATCAATTTAGAAGGTTAATTTTAGCGGAAATTAGATACTAAGTGGAAGTTTCAACTTTGTAATGTAATATTTATTTATGTGTGGGTGATGGAACAATTCTATAAATATATATACTAATTTATATATGGGAATTAATGACTGTTAATTTTTGTATAATGTTATTATATTATGTAATGTTTATAGCTGAGTCTTTATAGTTGGTATTATAGAAAAGGTTTAGATAAATTAAGAGGATTAGATTTTATTTCAGCATTAGATAAAAGTCATTTATTAATAAAATGGTTAGTAAGTTACTAAAAATTATTATTATTTTAGAATAATAAAATGATTTGAAGAAAACATGGTTATAGTATCTTAGTTATTATCCATAGTCTAATATGGCTTATTATTATTTTTTAAGATACACACACTAATATTTTTGGTTTTTAGTAAATGGATAGATCAAGTGGGAACCAAATTAACAATGGATGTGAAGAAAAATATAGTGGTTGTATAAATGAGAAACTAGAAGGAATGTGATTTATATTGAAAATTATTATGGTTAATCTTTAATAGGTATCATGAGTTATGATTAAAAAAATAAACTAAGGTGAATTTACTAACATATAAAATAAAAGATAAATGAATCTTAGTATATGATAAAGTGATAAAATAAAAAAGGTAAAAATTTTAAATGACCTATGTGTCAATAATGTGGGAAGAAGAACAGACTTAAATGTATTAAATAAATGAGAAAGTATTTTTTATTCGTTAAAGGTGGGAATAAAGTAATAATATACCCAGGAAAGAAGAATAATTCATTCAATGAAATATAATGAATAATGTTATTCCCAATTAAAAAATTAAAAATTTTAATTTTGGGGAGTACGCATGTTATAGAAGTTTATTTTCTAGGTTTAAATACAATGAATAGGATCAGTAAGACCATAGAGATGAATGTTTATCAATTATTAATGCCCTTATAGTTGGAGATAAGTAAAAATGTAAATTACACACGAATGGAATGAATTATAGCTTTGATTATGTTTATATATTATTAACACTTAGGAGATGATTAAGATCTTTTATAGGAATTAACTATTAAGGAATAAGATAGAAAATCAGGGTTAATGGATTATGAAGAACATTAAATTATTAAGGTTCTTATATGTAGGGATTAAAGAGTTATGATTTAGTGATAGATTTATGGTTGATAGTAAGATTAAAATAATTAATATTATTTTTATGTTTTATGTGATAGGAGTACTTCGTGAGACATTTGCTAAGCTTTGATAGATGATTGTGGAATATATAAGCTTTATGTTTGTCATGTGAAAATTTTATTTGAGGAAGAGTTCTATATTTATATTATTGAAATGGGTTTAAAGTTATTTATAACCTTTAATGTTTATATGATATTTTATGATTAATGATATTTTTAAGATATTCATCTTATTTTTAGGAACACTATAGGAATTATAATAATATTTTTTTAGTAAAAAGGAAAACCCCTCACACCCAGAAATCCGTAGAGTTTAAACTCACAACCAAAGGAAAAAAAGGGTTCAAAACCTACCACTGACCTACGTGATGTCTTTGTTAGTATGCCATTTATTTTGGTATTTAAAAAAAAGATTTGATAGAAAATGATTATGTTTAATTTGAGAAAAAATGTTTTATTGTAGAGATATTCATGGGATTGAAAAGTGGTTTGGTGATTTATATTATTTAAGAAGAATTTTACCAATTTTGGAACCTTTTATGATTAAGGTAAATGTATATTATTTTGATAATATGAGATTTAATTTGAGAAATAAAGGTTAAAATATCTTTTTGAATATTTACTATGTTAATGTGGATGTATAATGATTCATTTTGTTTAAAGAAATAAATAGCATGTTTTTGATATTATATAATTATAGAATATTCATTTTTGGGTATATGAAATTATGAGTGAATAATATTTTTTTGATATTTTTCATAAATTAATCTTGGAAGAATATGTGATCAAATCCTTCTAATTTTTAGGTTTTGAACTTAGTCATAAATATTCTAAAAAAATTTAGGGATAATTTTTTATAGAATGACTTAGTTTAACATTGGGTATTATTGTTGAATTTTGGAGATTAATGTATTGAATATTCACAAGAAGGTCTATTCATTTTCAGAATTATCTTACATTCTGTTAACAATTTAATTATTGGTTAATATCTATATACAAGATGAATAGGTTGTGATCCATTTTTGGAATTAGGTAATTTGTGTGAAGTATATTTTAGTGCTTCTGGCACAAAAAAAACATCTTGAATTATCATTATTTGGAGAAAAATATGAGATTATGGTTGAAATTGATTAATATATGAAATTATATATTTCATATATGTATATTTAATTATTTTGTTATTATATAAGGTAAAGTAATTACTAATCTCGCAGAAAATGAATTGAGATAAAAAAATTTAACCTATTACTTTCATTTTTTATGAACTAGTGGATTTTTCAAACCTTTTGGGTTTTTGTTTTTGTGGTCATTAAATTTATTATAATCATTTATATTCCTTTGATTAAAAATATCATTAAAATTACATCACTATTTGAAAATTAATATTTTCTTCCATATTTTTAATTCACACTAATTTTTTCTTATTTGGAAACCAAGTTTTTCTTATTCTATATGTCCTTTATATTTACATTTCATAATTTATAGGAGGACTTTTTTGTAACATTTTTAAAATATGGGATGTCAATAATAGTATTTTTAGATTTTAAGCCAATGTTCACTAATATTATATTAAAATTTTGTGGATAAAAACTAATTAATTTGGGGATAACGAACCTCTATGGGATGTTTTTTTTAAAAGAAAACAATTATTCGATATATGGAACACAACGCTGGACCTAACTCAAACCATGAAATATTATTCTTTGAATATGACTATTATAACCTAGACGTTAAATTGGTGGATGTGGATGTGATTAAGTAATTTAAATAACATATATATAAAGGGAATACTCAATACACATTTTTTGATTAATTGTCTACAAAAAGTAGTTTAATTTTTAATAATGTTATTTTTTTCTTCAAAAATGAGTTTTCTTTAAAAATAAATTTTATTCATTTTTTATGAGTGGATAATATATGAAATTTATAATAATTTTGGAAATGGTGTTTTATAAAATGGATATAATTTTTGAACCCATTTTTTCTAAATTATAATTTTTTTTATATTTTATGAAATGTTTGATTTCACAATGAATTGTAAAAAATAATTTTTTTTTAAATTGTAAAATATTTTCAAGTACATACAGAGTTAAATTCTCTTATGTATATGTTTTTAAAATTTTACTTGTCATTTTATATGAAATATAATTGTTTTTTTTCTTTTGAATTAACTTTTTACTTGAATTGGTATAAAAATAATATTGGATCCTGAACTTTTGTGAAATTTTCTCAAATCATTTCCATTCATTGTTTTTTTATTTGAGTACATTTTGTTTGGGAAACGGAATAGTGTGTGTTTCGGTAGAATTTTGGAAAAAATGAAATAAATAGTTTCATGTATTATTAGTGAATGGATAAAAAAACTGTTCACCCTAGCCCTGCTATACAGAAAAACCTAGGAAGAGGGGATTCACAAGGCTGGTGCATGGTTTTGAAAACTATGGGACATAAAAAGAATAACTTTCCACCCATATAAAAGTGTCTCATGGTTAGTGCACAGTTAGGGAAAACCGTGCGCCCTATCCCAACTCACCATGCAATAGAATTAATTTAGACCAAAAATTAATTATAAAATTTCACGAACCCTATAATTATCCCCAAATAGATAACCATTTGACCCTAGGTTGAATTTCAAGTTTTTTGATTTAGCTGGATGAATTATAAGACTCATCGACCTCCATTATTTTTTATTACAATCCTGGATCGAACATATTTGTTTCTCCTAATAAGCGGATCCTATCTCGTTCCTTTCCCATTCACCATACTTCTTTCTATTTTATTTTAGTGGGAATTAATATTCTATTTTTATAGATCATGATTTAGATTTTTCAAATCTAGATCTAGAATTGTGTATATAGATTTATAATTAACAGATCTTGTTTTCATTAATCTTGATTTAGAGTTTTGAGATTTGGATCTAGATCCACAGCATTGCGGCACTCAATTTTTTGGGATTTACATTGGGTAATGATTTTATAAGTTTTGAGTTTGGTGGTCTAATATTCAATTCCCATAGGAATGATTTTTATATTTGTATGAAAATTGTTGAATTGATATACTAATTTAGAAATTATAATTCCTAAACTTGGTTAATTAATGTTTCCACTTGTTTAAATGAAATACTATTGAATAGATAATTAATTTGGGAATTAGATATGGTATTTAGGGGCTGTTGAATTTGAAAAATAATTAGTGGATTAATTATGAGATTAATGGATTGTGATTTTGATAATTAATTAGGGAATTAATTATGTTCTCTTGATGCCAGGAATTGAGATAATTAATTATGGGATTAATTATGTGATATTGATATCATAGATTGAGGTAATTAATTGTGGAATTAATTATGAAGATTTGAGATTGTGAATGAGATAATTAATTATGAAAATTTATTAAGATATTTCTATTTATGATTATTTTTTAATTAATTTTTAAATTAATTAATGTGATTTAAATGATTAATTATTTAGATAATTAAATAAAAAAAATATGTGATAAGCTAATTGTTGAATTATTAATGAAATTAGATTTATTAATTAATGGTTGAATTAATTAATATTATTAATGGGATTAGTTAATTTTTAGATTAGCTAATGGAATTGTTAATCTAAATAACTTTTTTAATTAGGAATTGAATATATGTGGGTAACTAATTGGTCAATTAATTATGTGATGATGAATGGTGGCATCTTTATTTGAATGTGAGTTAAAGAATGAGAACATAGTCATTCTAATGTGTGATGTGTGAATGGTAACATGGTAATTCAATTATGAATTATAGAATAGGAACATGGCCATCCTAATATGTGATGTATGGATGGTAATGTGGCCACTCAAGTATGAACTATAGAATGGGAACATGGTCATTCTATTGTATGTAGTATGAATGGTAAAACGGGTAATCAAGCATGAACTAAAGAAAACAAAAAATGTACTCTAAAATATTTTCTCACTTGGTAATACATTGGGATCTAGCATGAGCCAAATATGGTATTGATATATGATATCACCTTAAAGCACTTCAGGATCCAGAATGAGTTGAATAAAGTATTAAGATATGATATTACCTAGGAACACTTCGGGCTCTGACATGAGCCAAAGCTAGTTTTAAGGTACAAGTTTCCTTGGGAACCCAAGAGTCTATGTGGTTAATTAAAGAATAAATTCTAATGTGATAAATTTTTACTTATGCATTATACTTATTCATTTATACAAGTGCATACACTATTTGAAATGATTTTTTTAGACACCGTTAGGGGTGGCCTACTGATTTGTTCTAAAACCCTACTTGGGATTCCTGATCGGTACCTGAATAGACTTTTTTAATTACATGATTAGTTAGGGAAAATGGTCTTGTGTTTAATTAATGATTTGGGATGGAGATTGGATGATGGAATCAGATGTGGTTCATGGCCCTCTTGGGAGTTGTTGGTGTAATTATTTTCATTTTACATTTTAGTTACTTGACATGAAAATTATCATGTCATTTTTTCAATTTTAGTTATATATTTTAGGTTTCTACATTGATTATCTCGAGATATTGGTATTTTGTGTGGTTATATATGCTTCTGGTATGGTTTATTGTTTCTGCTGGTGTTATAATCTAATGAAAGAGGGTATAGTCTCCCAATGATCGACTTATCTATCCCTCACTACTAGTCAGTAGCCTTTGTCATATAGGGAGGCGTGCTTAAGGTCATGTGAATAACCAGACCGGGGCACCAGTGTGTGTTTCCCATGCTAGGATGTTACAAAGTAGTATCAAAGGAATTTTCATTTCTTTTTCTTTTTCCTTATTATCTGGTTAAGGTATAAAAGAGACTAAGAAGAGTCAAGTATTGGAAATGATCTCATGCATGGGAGTTATGAATAAAGGTATGGGGGAAAACCTAAGTACGAAGGGTGGAATTGTTGTAATTTCTGATTGTTGTTACATTTGAGTATTATTTCACATTGGGAGACACACTTGTAGTGTGATGTGAAAATTGTTTTCGTGATTTTCTTCAAATTGATTATTGTCCTGGAATAGAATGAGAGTTGAGAAAAAATGCATCATTATAGACACTCAATATTATTTTATGACATACATAATTTTAGGAATGCAGGGGAAAATGAGTTATGGTTAGGTTGTTGTACTTGAAATGTTTACCTTGCTTCTAAAAATTGAACAAAAAATGGTGTATAGTGAGGATTAAAAATGGTAAAATGATGGAAAAAATGTATAAATGGGTGTATAATGGTATGTGAATAATGATAATGAGAATACCCCCTTTTAACCAAGTCTAAGGTGTAATATGGTTTATGGTAGTGTTAGCGCCTCAGTTTTGACGACGTGGTGAGATGCGAGGAAAAGACACAATGTGACTCGTTATGATTTTACTCTTATATAAATGTGTTAAAGTTGTGTAATGGTTCCAAAGATGTGTGATTTTTCATTGAAGAGATATTCTTCCATGACAAATCTTATTGAGAGGATGACCAAAGGATATGGCTAGGAATGATCCTTCAGTGATAGAATCTAAGGATCTGATAGTTCCAACTGAGGAAGAAGGGGATCAGTTCCAAGAGAACATCACTCACATCAGGAAAATCTTGGTATGATACCCAAGGTGGGTTGTGAAAAGCATGTCTTCCATGATGAGGGTGTTTTAGTTACAATAACCTCATACTTTCACTATATGGGTGGACCTGAGGGAGTTGAGTTTTTTTATTACATCGAGACGATACTTGACCATTTAGAGACTCCTACTGAGAGGAGGTTCAAGATAGATACTCATATGCTTTGAGGATCAATAAAGGATTGGTGGGATGTTTTGACATGGAGTGGAGAGGATTACAGTATGTTATTAGAGGAATTCATAGATAGGTTCCTAGAAAACATCTTTCAAAAGACACTAAGGTAGGATAGAACAGCAATGTTCATATGGAAGAATCAAGGGAGCATGTCTGTGATGGATTATGATTAGGGTTTTACAAACCCGTAACACTTTTCCCCAGCATTGACAGGATATGAGATAGATATGGAGATATGATTTCAGGATGGACTTAATCATGAGATTAAGTCCCAAGATAACCTAGTTGAGTTAAATATGACTTCTGAGGTAGTGGATCAAGATCACATAAATGAGGAGAACCTAAAGGAGGCTTTTAGTGCTGGAGTGATAGTTGATAATGAACGATCCGGAGGTGCAACTTCTAGGTTTTGGAAGCACCGTTATGAAATCATTAGCTAAGGAAGTGGTAAATGGGGTGTACAGATAGAGGGATCAGTTTTATAGGACCTCAATGGTGTTTTTTATATATGTTAGGTGTTCTAATCCACTATCATCGACACTAACCATGAAAACCAGTGGATTGCAGAACTTGCGAGTAGATGAGACATCTAAAAAAGATCTATAGGAAAATGTGAATGATGTTCAGTGATTGAAGAGATAGACATAACAAGGGTGGAAGAAGGGGATCTTATACACTATATAAGCCTTTCATCTGGTGTTCTATAAGACAAGGTGGTATAGGCAGTGGACGTTGAATTTCTAGGTAAGAGTTCCCATATCAGTAGAGTGGTGAAACTCAGGGGAGTTAGATTGTATCAAAGAGAAGTGGGGTGGGTCAACTAAATTAAGTGAAACCTTCACTTTTGGATAGAGAAGTTAGACCTTTGGTAGTGAGAGGTACTTTTATTATAGATACTACATTATATAGTGCCTTATTTGATAATGGTGCCTCTCATTCTTTTATATATTAAAAACATGTTAATGGTTTGAGCCTGGTGGTGGAATTTGTGAGAGTAACAATTACAATAGATACAAAAATATGAGTATTTTCTATAGACATATACCTGTGATGAGGAAGATCTCTCGAGATAGAGTAGTATTGATTTGTTTTGGATCTCCATATCCTTAACATGTTAGGCTTCGACCTAATAATGGTAATGGACTAGAAATTAACATACCGATCCCACTTTGATTATTACTAGAGGAGAGTGAATTTTATTTCTCATAAGGGTGACAACCATATTCATCATGGGGAGGGGGATATCTAGGAAGTCCAATCAAGGACAATTAATCCGAATCTGGGAGAGGTCATAGCCCGTGCTACTAGTCTTTTCCTGGATGATAGTAGCGTGAAACCTAATATATTCACTAGTAGTTGAACTATTTCAGGATGTGTTTCCTAAAGACTTCATATGGGTTCCATCTGAGAGATACGTGGAAAAAATTATTGAGATCATGCTGGTGGTTGATCTAGTATCTATTCCACCATAAAAAATGCCACCGAAAGAGCTTCAATAGATCAAGACTCAGCTGGAGGAGTTGGAGGTTGAAGGGTTTATCTTTTTGAGTTTGTTACCTTGGGGACCACCTGTGTTGCTTTAAAATAATCCTAATGGGATTTTGTGCTTTTTTGTCAATTATTAGAATTTGAAAAAGATGACTATGAATAACAAGTATCCTCTTCTACATATTAATGATCTATTTGACCTATTGAAATGATCTTGTGTATTCTCAAAATCGACTTGAGATCTGAGTATCATCATCTAAGAGTTAGGACTTATGATATATCGAAGACTACATTCAAAAGAAGGTATAGTCAAAATGATTTTTTCAAAATTTCAATTGGGTAAAAATGCATACCATTAGTATTTATGGACATGATGAGAAAAATCTTCCTCCCGTACCTAGATCACATTATTGTAGTATTTTTTGATGACAACTTTATGTACTTCTAGAGTCATGATGATCATGACCAATACCTTTACATCATCCTAAGTACACTTAGATAGCATAAGCTATATGCCTAGCTATTGAAGTGTTAGTTTTGGATAGATCATGTACACATCTTGTGACACATCATCTCGTAGGAAGGCATGTAAACAGACTGAGAAAAAGTGTTAGTAGTGGTTTCTGGGGAGCATCCTAATAATGTATTCAACATCCATATCTTTCTGGTGTTAGATGGATATGAGCAAAGATTTATCTAGGAAATTTCCTATTTGGAAGCACCACTTCCAGGATTAATAAAATAGGGGATAACATTTTATTGGCTAGAAGCATGTGATAATTCCTTTGTGTAATTGAATAATCACATAACATCAACATCAATCTTGATTATACCTGAGCCATGCGAGGAGTATAATCTGCATTGTGACACTTATGGTGTGTAATTTGAGTTGTATTGATGTAGGGTGATCGAGTTGTGGTGTATGGGTATCAACAGTTGAGGCCACATGAATAGAACTACCCTACAAATGACTTACATCTAGAAGATATGGTTTATGCTTTGAAGTGTTTGAGGCATTGTCTATTTATTGAGAATATTACAGTGTATATTGATCAGAAGAACATAATGTATATCTTCTTCCAATTATATTTGTATATTTGGAAGTGGAGATAGGTTGATTATATGCATCTATTTGGCATTGAGCTAGAATATACACTCAGGAAAGGAAACAGTGTGGCTGAAACATTAAATAGGAAAACTCAGACTCAGGCTGTTCAGGAGTCTAGTGCTGAGTAGATGATGAAGAATCTACTAGCTCAGATGCATGTGTTGGTTAAGTAGAGTGTGGAGAATATGAATCTCATTTTGGTTTTAGTTGACTCTATACTTTTGATCTGGACTAGAGATATGAATTATGAGGATAAAAAATGTTTTCCATTGTGTTAAATCCTTCATGGTGGGGATTCACCTTCAATTAGAGCATAGATGAGGAAAATATCATCTTTGTTAGGAATCGGGTTGTTGTGCCTTTGAGTATGCAGGGGAAGTTGATGTAGGAATTTTATGACTGAAAATGTATGGTATATCCAACTATTGCCAAAATGTACCATGATTTTCGAGGAGAGGTTTGGTGGATGAGAATGAAAAAAAGGAGATAACAGGGTTTGTGACACAAATATACACCTTTCACCAGGTGAAGGTAGAGCATCAATTGTTGGAGTTGGTGGCCTAGAACCAACTATGTTGTAGTTTATTCATTAATAAATACCATATCACATCTTTATTGTTCTTCTATGTGACAATGCATGAGATAATGTCCTAAGGATATTTGTTTCATTAAAATGACATAGTTGATCCCTGCTATGATGAGAACCCAGAAGTGCCATAACACTATGCTTGAATATATGTACTATGGCCGAATGATGTTATTTTCAGGACAAAAATAATACAGGACATTAGGGGTGAGGACTCATAAAAAATTCGGGCACATTCTCATGGTGTGCGCCCATGGTAATATCCAGGAGGATATTATGAGAATGAGACATGGCAGTAGGAAATCCACATTTCATTGTGTCATTGGATGTTCTTATCTATAGACATGTGTATTGGTCCTTAGACATTAATATTATTATTAATGGGTATTACAACTTGCGCACTTATATGTATTGATGAAAACTGTGATGACACAATATTCATAGTGAGGTAGGATATGTTGGTGGCATCATGAGTAATACTGCATTAATAGATAATGCGAGAAATGATTTTTACATTCTGTTCCATAATGGATGTAGATATATTAGGCCCTTTGATGGAATTGATATTGCCTAAATAAATCCATGTCCATGGTGCGGAATGGGCACATTCAATTACGAAAAGTCCAAGAAATAATAATCGAGCACATGGTTTGATGGCACTAACATGTAACCCTCTTGATTTGAGATATCAATACAAAGGGATTATATTACATGGAAAATTTTTGTAGGCGGTGACACATCATTGTGGCATTAACTTCTTTCCATATGGGTGCCTTATCATGTTTCTAGACGCTAACCTTTGAATTTTGGCAGGCTCTGCCTAATACCACTGAGAAAGAGGCCTAGAGGGTCACACACTAAATGTGTCCAAGTATCACAGTTAAATATTAATTTAACAAGTTGAATAAATATTATTCCCTATTGTGGTTTAATAATTATTCAAGGATTCCAGATTTTATTAATTTTGACCCTAGATATTTTAGAGAATATATTGTAAGAAAAATAATATATTTATAATTGAGTAATCCAATGATATTTATTTGAGAAATAAATTTCCATTATTCAAGGTCTAATAAAAGTGGATGTAATAAAGAAAAATGGAAAAACAAAAGTACACACCGTGTATATTTAAGGTACACGCCATGCATTTTTCTTTTAATTCATGAAAAATAATATTATTTATTGAATTAAATAATATTTGGTGTAATTAGCTGGGCGCATGTCAAGTAATAGTAATAGTAAAATGTTATTATTAGACATGGGGTATTATTTAGAATTAATTAAAATGAATAAATGTTTTTGGGTAATTAATTCATTTTATTATTATATGTAATTAAAATCACAATTATATAATTTTCATTTGCCTAGAAATTTTTTTGGGGGATGTGCATGACAGATCTAGAAAAATCTCTCAATCCAAGAGAGAATTATTTTCTTCCAAGAACGCTCTCAAGCTACAAGAGAGATATCCTCCTCCAACGGATCAAGACAATCAAAGGAGGACATCGCAAGCAAAGTATATTCCATTATAGCACCCATAGACCCCTTCAGCGATGTCTAGAGAAATGTAAAGCACATTTCTATCACCAAAAGAGGAATCCTACACTTGGATTTTGTGACGCAACAATGGATCACATCAGATCATGATCAGAAACATCTACGAATAAATAATTCCATTAAGGGAATTCTTATCAATTAATTAAATTAATTATAACCAACATATGAGGATCCTATCTATGGTTCTGGGACTCCCCTCTTTCTTTTTCATTATTCGTTTTATTTCAAAGATCTGGGATTTTATTATCATGACAGATCATGGATTGAACGTTGTTAAAGCTAAAATTAAAGTTGGGTACACCCACCAATGCACTTCTGCTATGTCCAGAACCAACAAGTTGTTTTAGAGAGGTCATATCGTTGATTATAATTTTTTATTTTTTTGTTAGTGATTTATGCATTTAATAATTTTTTTTTGTTTCAATTCAATTTAATTGTTCTTTAAATCTGAATCTCGAGATCTATTCCCCCTCCCTCATTTCTCGTTCGCCTTAGAGAAACAAATTTTTCATTTAATTTTGTTTAAAATAAAATATAAAATCTCATCCAGAGGTACCAAACATTCCATGCCATATAACACCAGAATACACGACATGTATTCGGATGTACACACCATGTAGTCTAGTTTAAATGCATCAAATAATCCACCAAATAAGGGAATGTGTTGGAGTATTTCTAAGTCTTAAATGACACCGTGTGTTGACGAAGAATAGATGGCACACCGTTTCAAGATTACACGCCACATGGTCCACTGAACACAGTGTGTAGTCCCTTCGGGTTAGGACCGTGTACCGCATACATGGCTTTCCTGGTTGGAAACCGTGTAACACGAATACAACATGGCGTGTGTCCCACTGAACACATTGTGTAATCCAAAAATTTACTAAGTACATCTACATGCCATGTCCCCAGGCATGTACTTCGGATGGATGGTGAACAAAAGTACACGTCGTGTAGTTGGAACTATATGGTGTTTACTCATCCAAATTGTGTATATTTATTAAAATTTATTATTATATTATACAAACCCTTGAGATGTTTACCATAGTATAGGAGGAATGAGGAGGCACAAAACATGATAGGTGTTATATATATATATGTTTAAATTTATCATCAGTGTAATGTTCATTTCTACTCATTGGGTAGTTATGAAAGAGAATTCACTAGGTTGCCTCCAAGGTACAGCTTACGTACAAATATAATATTAAATGAATTTATTTGTTTAAAATTATGATGGATGAGAATCTCAAGGACATTCAAAAAAGGGTTTAAGATTAAAGGATTGATTAATTAAAGATAATTAATTGATTTGAGCATGATTTATCTTAAAAAATAATGAATAGAAAATTGAATGAAAGTTTTATTTATGCATAAATATCATTGCATGTATGGATGATCATGAGCTAGAATAAGACCTTTTTATGTGAATGGTTTCTTTTAATTTATTTATTTTAAATTTGATGGCCTCGAGCCTTCTCATAATTAATATGTAGGGCTTGCGTGCCCAATATTTTTTATGTAAAACCCCATTTTACCCATCACCTGCAAGTGAGATAAAAGTAAATGTAAATTATGGAGCTCTCAAGATGGTGGAGGTGGCTCAAGTTAGGAGCCAAGGAGAAACCAATCCCAGGTGGTACAAAGGTCGACAGGTGGAAAGCTATAAACAAGAACCCAAAAGGTTCAAGGTTTTTCTCCCATAGGTCTTGGGTTAGTTTATCAACCACTAGATAAACTAACCAATCGAACAAGATCATGATCATACCATTTATTTTATTTCTGTCAATTTCATCGTTTATTTATTGTGGGCGTGTTGGAAGGATCACACAATTAATGAATTAAACAAGCATGCAAGATGAAACTAAAATAAGACCAAATTATGCATAAAATATTAGCTTATACATGGTTAATCACTTAAGTATATCCCAATTAATATTAACAGGAATGTAATCATAGATAAAAAAATTGAAATTTACGTTTAAGGATAAAATCCCTCAAAGAAATATTAAGTCAGTATAGCCTTCCATAATCTTGGTTAGAATCGAATCATAGTTCAAAGTACTTTACCGACCCTAGTTGAGGATTTTCCAATTATTGGGGAATTCTAATTGAAGGTTTTGGGTTGACATTACTTGGTTCGCATCAAGGGTTGACTGCTATAGCAGGACTTTGTGTGACCAAGAGGAAAAGGTTGAGGAAATACAAAATAAAAGGATTTTAGGATTGGGGAGTCCACTCAACAGACCATGGAGCTACAAGTTAATGAAGTTGGTATTTGGAATTCATACCTAAAACCCTTAATGTTTTATGAACAACCTAGTTGGGTTAATTTGAATGGACATATGGATCCTTTCCACTAGAATATTCAGGCAACTGAATATTTCAAAGTCAATGATGAGGGCTATTGGATTTCGATAAAATAGTGGGAGACTAATAAGTATTAATTTATTTATTTGTCACAGTTTTATCATAATAAAGTACTAAACATTTTTTAATCTTAATTTTTAGAAATGACAAGAAAAATGACTTCAAATATATCATTTGGGACCATATTGGAGAAGGAAAACCTTCTCATCGACCCCAATTTACAAGAGTGGTATAGGCGTTAATGCGTCATCCTTCGCCATGAGAGGAAATTGTATGTGCTGGAAGAGCATGTTCCAATTGCACCTGGGAAAGAGGCCAGTGATGAGAAACTATCTCTATATATGAAACATATAAGTGATGTCACATATGTCCAATGTTTCATGCTATCGACCATGTCTAATGAGCTCTTGAAGCAACATGAAGACGTGGATGAGTATATCATGATGTCTCACATTAAGGATCTCTACCAAGAGTATACAAGAAAAGAGAGATATGAGATCTCCAATGATTTGTTTACAATTATGATTGGATAGTATGAGTCAGCTAGGCCTCATGTATTCAAGCTTATTGGCTACATTGAACACGTGTACATCTTAGGGATTATGTTCCCAGATGAGTTGCGTATAGATCTCATACTATCATTACTTCCCAAGACCTTATCTACCTTTATTATCAACTATAACATGAGAAATAATGACAAGAGTCTATCAGAACTTCTGACATTAGTTTTCCCGATAGATAAAGACATGGGGAATGACAAACCCACCGTCCTTATAGTGAGTAAGAAAAGAAAGGACAAGGAAAAGGGGACAATGACTTATAAATGGCCTAAAGCCCCTGGGTACCGTCCCTCCAAGAAGGGGAAGATCCAGAGGCAAGGAAAGTAATGAGAGGAGGTATGTTTAACATTTGGCTTGCAAGGCCACAAGAAGTAGAACTTAACCCAGAAGCGTGGGGGCATAAAAGGTGTGTTCATTATTGAGTGTAATTTTTTCATTTTTAGATATTGGGTAATCGATACAGCTTGAGGGGCTCACATCTGTATTCAAATACTGAAACCAAGTATATTTATAAATATTTATAGAGGATAGGTGGATCTTCGAGCTTCCGATGGTGTGGGGATGGCTACATTATCCATTGGCGATTACCACTTCTCATTGAAAACTGGGATGATTTTAGTTTTACATAATTGTTATTATGTGAATAGTGTTACCAAAACCATTATTTTTGTAGCATGTTTGGATATGGATGGATTTATTTTCAAGTTTGGAAATAAGGGTTGCTTATTTTATAAGAACAATGTATGTTCTGGTATGTCACATTTAAATAATGGTTTGTATGTATAAAATTACTAAAACCAAGTGTTTTCAATCAATAATGAAACAAACTCACAAGACTCGTACACCACCCAGTTGTGGAATCACTGTCTCAGTCTTGTAAATGAGAAGATCCTGAGAAAACTCTTCCAAGATGGCTATTTAGACTCTACTAAGCTAAAACCACTTGATAGATGTCACGACTGTTTAAAAGGTAAAATGACCAAGCCTCTTTTCGTTGGACAGGGTGAAAGGGACAAAGAGCTTCCAAGATTAGTGAACATTGATGTGTGTAGACCATTTCTAGTAGAAGATAGATGCGTATATTCTTACTTTATTAATTTTACCAATGATTTGACTAGATATGGATATATCTAGTTAATGAGGTATAAGTCAAAAGCCTTAGAACAATTTAAGGGATTCATGAATGAAATAGAGAATCATCTTGGTAAGAAGATAAAGAAGCTTCAATCGGATTGAGATGGAGAATATCTGAACCAAGAGATCATCGATATTCTACGGGATTCTTGGATTCTATCTCATCACACTCCTCCTTATACACCATAGTATAATGGTGTTAGTGAAAGGAGGAACCAAACCTTGTTAGACATGGTGAGGTCGATGATGAGTCATGTAGATCATAGATTATCCTTTTGGGGATATGCATTACAAACTACAATATACACATTAAACCAAGTACCAACTAAAGTGGAAAATGGAATTCCCTCTGATTTATGGAATGGTAAGAAACCCATTTTTTCCCACACTTGTCGGGGTATGTGGGGCATTTGTTAAGGCATTATCAGGAAACAAACTAGCACCCCATGGCATGAAGTTTATCTTTATAGGATATCTCAAGGAAATAAATGGATATTACCTATATAACCCTTCATACAAGAAACTGACTATCGCTAGACAAGACGTATTTCATGAGAGGGAGAACATCCTCAAAAATGATAGTTCTAGGAAGATTGGATTTGATGAAGTTGATGCTCAGGATACACAAAAGTTGGTATAGGAACATGTTCCACATTTCCCTGTGGAAGAGGTTCCAGAAACACAAGTACATATTAAGAGGTCACGATAGGTAAGGGAACTAGAGAGATTTGGTGTCCTAGTCACTGAGGATGGTGAATCATTATTATTGGAAAATGATGAACTACTATCCTAAAAAGAAGCAGTAGCAATATTAGAAGCTTCAAGATGGCTAGAAGCTATGAATTCTGGGATAGATTCCATGTATCAGAACCAAGTCTGGCTTCAAGTTGATGAGCTAGTTGATGTAAATCCTGTTGGATGTAAATGGATATTCAAGAGAAGACTGGAAATGGATAGTTAAGTTAGAACCTATAAAGAATGGATAGGGGCCAGGGGATTCAGACAACGTCAAGGAATTGAATATGATGAAACCATCTCACCAGTTTACATGTTTATGTCCATAAGAATCATAATTTCCATATCCGCTTACCATGACTATTAGATTTGGAAAATTGATTTCAAAATAGAATTCCTTAATGGGAACCTTTAAGAAGATGTATATATGACACAACTAGAAGGGTTTGTGACACAAGGTGAATCCAAAAGGGTTTGCAAGTTTTATAAATCCAATTATGGATTAAATAAAGCATACAGGTCCTGGAACATTTGATTTGATGAATCTATAAAGGAATTTGGTTTTATTAAGAATGAATTTGAGACATGTGTTTATAAGTGGTTTAATGGGAATGTAGTCATTATCCAAGTAGTATATGTCGATGACATATTTCTTATTGGAAATGATATACCAGTCTTACAGTCAGTTAAGGACTGGTTGAACTAGTGTTTCTCCATGAAGGTCTTGGTCGAGGAAACCTACATTTTTGGGATCAGGATCATTCGTGATAGATCCAAAAGGCTACTTGGACTAAGTCAGGGTACATACATTGACCATATACCAATGATATTTGTTATGGAACTATCCAATAAGGGATTGGTTCTAGTGTCATGTGGCCTACATCTTTCTAAGAAAATGTGTCCTTATACACAACATGATAAAGATAGAATGAGTAAGATCCCAGATGATTTGGTTATAGGATCTATCATGTATTCCATGTTATATACCAGGATTTATATTGCCTATGCACTGAGCATGGTAGGAAAATATCAAGCAGATCCAGGAGAACAGAATTTGACTATTGTTAAGACTATCCTTAAGTATCTGAGAAGAACTAATGATATGTTCCTGGTGTGTGGAGGAGATGAGGATATTTTCGTTAAAGGGTATGCTGATGAGGGTTTTCAGACAAATATGAATTATCTTAAATAATAATCTGGATATGTTTGTTGTCTCAGTGGAGGAGTTGGGAGTTGGAAGAGTTTAAAGAAATAAGTTTTCACTAATTATATAGTGGAGTATTAATATATAGCGGATTCTGATGGTTCCAAGGAAGCCTTTTGGATTCAGAACATTGTCAAGAAATATGATGTGGTGCCTAGCAGTAAAGATCCTATCCCATTGTATTTTTATAATAGTACAATGGTGGATCTTGCAAGCGAACCAAGGGCACATCAAAGGAAAAAGCACATACTCTGGATGTATCACCTCTTGAGGGATTTCTATCAAAGGGGTGAAGTTGTAGTGATCAGAGTGTCCACAGAAGAGAACATGGTAGACCACATGAATAAAGGTATATATCAGAAGAAGCATGAATATCATGTGAGAGATAGCGAGTTAATGGTTGTTAGCAGTTGGCTCTAGTCCAAGTGGGAGCCTGTTGGAGTTGGCAGCCTAGAACCAACTACTTTGTACTTTATTCATTAACAAATACCTTATCACATCTTGATTTTTCATCTGTGTGACAATGCTAGGGATAATTTCATAGGATAGATGTTACATTAAAGGGTCATTGTGGATCCTACTATGATGAGAACCCGGAATTTCCATAACACTGTTCTGGAATATATGTTCTACGGTCATATGATGTTTTTTGAGAGACACAAATAATACATGAAATTATGGGTGAGGACTCAAAAAACATTGAGGCACCTTTTCATGGTGTACTCCCATCGTAATATCCAGGTGGATATTATGAAAATGAGACCCACCAGTAGGAAATCCCCATTTCATAGTGTCATTGGATGTTCTTATCTGCGGATGTGTGTATTTTTACTTAGACTTTAAGATTATAATTAATGGGTATTACAACTCGTGAACTTGTATTTATTGATGAAAATTATGACGAAACATTTTTCATAGTGAGATAGGATCTGTTTGGTCCGTCATGAGTAATACTTCAATAATATATAATGTGAGAAATTATTTATCCCCCATGTTCTATAGCAGAAGTAGATATCTCAGGCCCTTTGATGGAATTGATATAGCCTAAATAAATCAATTTCCATGGTGAGGAAGGGGCATGTTCAATTCCAGAAAGTCAATGAATGAATACATGAGCACATGGGATAATGGAACTAGTATGAAACCCTCTTCATTCAAGATACTGAGACAAATGGATTACGTTACACAGTAAACGTTCGTAGGAGGTGTCATGTCATTATGGCATTAACTTATTTCTCTATGGGTTCCTTGGTGTGTTGCTAGATTCTAACCTCGGACTTTAGGCAGGCTCCGCCGAATGCCAGAGAGTAAGAGGCCTAGAGGGTCACCCACTAAGTGTGTCCAAGTATCGAAGTTAAATATAAAGTTAACATGTTGAATAAAGAATAATCTCGACTGTGGTTTAATAATTATTCAGGGATGCCTGATTTTATTTATTTCATCACTAGTTATTCGAAATAATATATTTTGGGCGAAAAAAAATATTTATTAGAGTGTAATGTAGTGATATTTATTTGAGAAATAAATAGCCATTATTCAAGGTCTAATAAATGTGGTGGAGGAAATAATGAAAATTTGAAAAACAAATGTACATGCCATGTATTTTAAATGCACATGCCTTGTATTTTTTTCTAGGAAATTATGAGAAATAATATTATTTATTTAATTAAATAATATTAGGTGTAATTTTCTGGGTGCATGTCAAGTAATAATAATAGTCAACTGTTATTATTAGACATGGGGTATTACTAATTATTAAGTGAAATGAATAAATTCTTTCGGGTAATTGATTCATTTTATTATTCTATGTAATTAAAATCCTAATTATATAATTCTCATTAGTCTAGTCATTGTAACACCTAATATTTTTATGAGAAATATTTTTTTATGTTATATACATCATCAAAAGAATCTTTCACTACACACAACACTAGCTTGTCTTTCTTTAAACTCAATCACGACCTTCCTCGATAGCTTGCGTTGTATGCAATACCATGTTTCACTAAACAACGCTATGCTATTAAAATATTATTAAAACTAGACGTTATGAATAGTAATACCCACAGTAGAAAATTTTATAAATTTTATCTTCCAAAATGGACTTCATTTTTGGATTTGGAATATCGAAATTAGCCTTGGGTGAAATTTTGGTATTTTTCTGAAAACTTTCAATTTTTGATGAATAGCGAAAACACTGGGTTACTATTTAAAAACTGACTTTTTATTTAAGTAAATATTTATTTTATTTAAATTTATTTTATGTCAAAATTGATACAAAATACCCATATAAGTTCAAAGTAATTTATTGGAGTCATTTTATAATAATTTTAGATATATACTGATTGTATTGAACTTTTCACCGTCTTTTACCCACCTCCTAGGAGAGTTTAAAAATTTACATAAAACATAATTTTACCACTTCTGTGAGTGGAATTTTGAAAATCTAAGAGACACGGTTAACATCTAGGAGTAAAATGTGGTTCAATAGGATAAAAATAATTTTTGATGAATAATAACTTTTTTAATTTTATTTACCACGGTTAAAAGTAAATAGTGTAATTAAGGGTAAAAATGGAATTATTATTACCCTAACACATGTACTAAATCTATTGGATAAGTTTAATTAAACCAAAAAAACCTTAGGAATAAAATATGACCATTTAGGTCCACTTGGATTTGATGAAGACATTTATTATTATTTTATTTAAAGAAGAGTTAAAAAAGTCCATATCAATGTTTAAAAACTCAAACATTTTTAATACAGGGTTATAAATAAGATAAATTCGTATAAAATTATTAATTAGAAATCTAAAATTATTTCCTACTTAATGATATTTTATTTATAAATTTTTGACATTAAATTAATTAATTTATTTATGACACAAATGTGATGCAGTAATAACCTAAATAATGAAATATTAAAATAATTGATATTATAAATACCAAAATAAATGTAATTTGAGACTTTTAATAAATTACAATAATTTTATTGGTTAATACGACTTGTTAGTATTGATTTAATTAAATTTTTTCAAACTAATCATGCTTTTATGATTTTCACAAAAATCAATTACCTAATAGTTTCAAAAAGTTACATAAAATAGTTTTTAAAAAAATATTATATTATTAATTGTTATTTTATTCCTAAAAATCTAAGGTTTCGTAAAATGACATATATAAGGTTATATATATTAATAATGGACAACTTGGGGTTCGTTTGGCTTGTTATAGTAAGTTTATTAACCATATAGTGTAAGAAAACAAGAAGACACGGTAAAAGATAAATTATTTAACTTCGAGTTAAATCTAAATGATAAGGTTAAAATAGTAACCTAAACTTGTCTAAAATGTATTGGATGAGCGTATTTAGACCCATAACCACCTTATATTCCAAATAAATTAATTTAGAGCTATTAAAAACCGAATATGACTTTATAATAAAATAATATTTTAAATTTTTCTTAAGGTGCCCCTCCCCTCCCTTATAAACGGGCACCTCCTCCCTCTCCTCCTCACATCACTTTTAGCCTTTAAGCTCGAACAAACCCTGAAAATTTCTCTTCTACACTTCCCTAGAAACATCCTAGAGGTCCTGGTCTTCTTCAAATACCATCTTTAGTTCCCTAAGAGAAGGTTAAGAAGAGGCGCTTCAAAGAAGAGGTAATGTCCGTTACCGATTTTTTCAACTTTATTTCTTCTTCTGCTTATTATTCTTTAGTTGTCTCATGATGAATTAATAAAATCAGTATCACTAATATACTGATATGTTATTATAAATATTAAACAACCCTATTTCACCTTCTATCCATCATACGGAAAATGAAATCATCGTGTGTGTGTGTACGTACTGAATACTGTCTCCACGCCGTGGTGTAATCTGTTTTCAACCACCACCTTACATGGATTGGTATAATTGTGTAAAAAATAACTATATATGATTATTGTAAAGATATATTTATTCTTAAATAGTATACATACACTTCAATATAATTCCCCGATCATGGGAACAATATCATCGCTCGTGTGTACGTACGACCTACCGTCTCCACGATGTGATGAAACTCGTTCTACATGATCTTAATTTCATAATGATTATATAAATTAATTTAATGAATAAATATGATATATATTACACTAATACCATTCTTAAAATTAGGTATCTATATCCTAAATTGAAGAATAATAATTTATTCGACAAAACACGCATAAGAACAAAACGCAATAAACACCCGAATAACAAGTAGTAATATAATATTACTAATAAGAAGCTATGAATATGACCGTATATGATATCATATAAATGAGTAAGATTCTGTAATAAGTCAATAACATTATTTAAATCATTATAAAGGAGGTTCAGACACATACAAAGAAAATCGGATCTAAGGTAAGGGAAAATCTCGCAATCTCAATTTTTACCTGATATTGTTTATACTTCGGTAATTACTGGGGCATATTTATCATCCACATACATGTTTCTTCAATATGTAATATTATTTCTATCCTCATAAATTTTTTTAAATCCAATATTACTCAATGGTGAGTTTTTAGTAAAATATATGAAAGGAATCTTCTGTCATTTATAGTACGAATTATTTTTTTGACTTTTCCGTCAAAAGTACGAGAAGAATGTTTGTTTTAAATTATACGACATGAATGGATTTTTATGATTTCCTAGAACATTATTTCCATGAATATTCCTTTACAATTTCTCAAGTTTAGTTTTTAATCAACTTATTTTAGTTTAAAATTGTATGACATGTTAAGAAAGGAAAAATGTTTTTGAAGTTGAAATGATATTTTCCTCAAGAATTGAGTTCAAGTGTTTTATCAAAATTATTTTCCATATAAGATAATATAGGGTTCTATTTCTATCACTATTTTTTCATTTATTTGATTATGTTAGGATGGAATTAATTTTATGATGTCCTTTTATCTTACACGGATTATGTTATGATGTTATGAAGTTTAAGAATCCCATTTTTATTACATGGGTTATGCTATGATATATGATTTATAATTTTGTGGAACTCATAATAATGGAATAATTATGAGATGGGTGGGACCTATATGTCCCTCCAATGCATTGGGTAAAGATTTATATCTCATGAGATATACATGGCTAGAACAGCAAGTTAATCTGGTTCAGTGAAACAGGACTGAAACGAGGATTGAACTCGGTTAAGAAATGGACTTCGTCCACTAAGATAGTCTTGGAAATGAGTCTTGAATACTAAGGAATTATTCTCTATGATTATGTGTGTATTCCACAAAGTTTCATGTTTTATGTTATGATTATCGGGATTACATTTCACTACTATGATTGATCCCATGTTATGATATTATGATCTCTTTTTCAGGTTAAGATTTCAAAATGTTGTGTTCTTATGAATATGATGTGATTGATATTTCTTTTGTTTACCCTTACTGAGAATTTGAGATCATCCCTCTATATGTTTTCTTTTCCCCCAGGTCAGGAAGAAGTGTGTTAAGTAATATATGCCAAAAGAAACTCTAGATATGAAAAATAAAAGGGAGACAATGTAGATGATTTATGAACCAGTTATTTATGTTTCCCAGTTTCTAAAGTCACTATACCTATATGGTCCTTTCAGGGTTTTGTTATATGTTGTAATAAGTGTGGTTCAATTTTAAAGTATTAATAATGTATGTAAAGTATGGGTTGTTATAGTTGGTATCAGAGGAAAGGTATAGTCAACCTTTGGAAACTAGGATGTGAAAGCCTTAGTAAGAACCCTAAGGATAAGACTAAGCATAGAACACAACATTAGTGTTTTAGAAATGTCCATGAATAACTTATGATAAGACCTTAAGTGTGAAATTTTATTCTTGATTATGTGGTTTCCTATTATGATTATTGTTTCTCACACTATTCTTATTGGTTTCTGTCAAGGGATGGAACCCGAAGGAACCGTGTTAATGCTGAATGTGACGGTCAATGCAATGATTGTCCCCCTGAGCAACCAAAAGTTATGGGAGCTAGAATTAAAAATCTTGTATCCATTCTCACACAACATTCTCAAGCTATGAATCATGGAGGACTTCCAAACGAGCAAAAGAAGGAGCAACATTCTATTGAATCCTTCATGAGGCAGCGTCCACCCTCATTCAGTGGGTCTACTGATCCATTAGTTGCTGAACTATGGATCAGTACTGCTGAAAAGATATTTTCAGTTCTTCAATATTCTGAACATTATAAAGTCATCTTAGCAGTATATCGTTTGGAAGATGAAGCTGATCAATGGTGTAATCTTATTAAAAATACGAGGCAAAGGGATGAAATTGAGTCCATGGAATGGGACGAGTTCAAGAACATATTTTTCAATAAGTACTCCCTCATATTCGTTGAACAAATATGGAGAAGGAGTTTCTTGAACTAAAGCAAATGTATGATGAATCGGTTGGTACCTATGAGGAAAATTTTACAAGACTTGCAAGGTACGCTTTTGGGATTATTATCCAACCTGAGAGTAAGGTCGATCGATTCTTTAGTGGCTTAAAACCAAATCTTCGAAGGGCGTTAGCCATAAGGGACTACAATAGCTACAAGGAAATAATTTGATGTGCTCTCAAGGTTGATATGGAGATTAGAGTAACCCATCAGTCATATGCATTTCATAAAAAGATGAAAATGGAATTCAAAGGAAAATCTAAAGAGCACACTGAAAAGAAGATGAGTTTTACCTTATGCTCAAAGTGTGGAAAGAAACATGGATGGAGTTGTCTTAAAGGGACAAGTAAATGTTTCAAATGTGGAAAAGAAGGTCATCGGGCATTTGAATGCCGTAATGATGGGCGGAATATGTCTAGTGATGCGAACAAAGAAAAGGCTACATAGAATGTATCTCCTACAATTCAATGTTACAAGTGAAAGGAAATAGGTAATTATATCAATCAATTCCCTAATCCAAGGGTTTTTGATGATGATCGACGTCAAAAAAATCTTAAGGACAAAGACAAAGGAAAGTCACACGCAATTTCTATCAGATATGTGGAGTAAGATAACGAAGTGGTGAAAGGTTCAATTACCATCCATTCTATAGTAGAAATTTTTTTATTTTATTTCGGATCCACACACTCTTTTATTTATGAAGACTTTTCTAAGGGTATCGCCATAATACCTCCACAATTAGATGTTGAGTTAGCTGTGACAACCCCTAATGGTACAACATTCACATCAAAAGTTTACAATTCTTCTCCGATTGAAGTTTGTGGGAAAGTGCTTCCTTCAAATCTTATGATCCTTCCTATAGTGGAATTTTAAGTGATTCTTGGCATGGATTGGCTTTCTTTATATGGATCTCATATCAATTTCCAAAGAAGGAAAGTGAAATTTCATATTCGAGATCAATCTATGATCGTATATCGATTCATGGATGAACATAACCTTCTAGTGGAAATTTCATCCATCCTATGGGTCTTGATTCCACTAAATAAAGGTTATTTATCTCAAATGGTTGGAGAGAAACTCATGATTAAGAATATTCCCATTGTAAGGAATTTTGATGATGTCTTTTTAGAGGAATTTCTTGGTCTTGCACCAAATCATGATGTTTAGTTTTCAATAGAACTAGTACCATGTGATTTACCTATTTCAAAGAAACCTTATAGAATTGCCCCAATTGAGTTGCAGTAATTGAAGAAGAAACTCCAAGAGAATATTGTTAAGGGATTCATATTCCCTAGTACATCACCCTGGGGAGCACCTGTTCTGTTTGTTAAGAATAAAGATGGACCAATGAGAATCTGTATTGATTATCGAGAACTTAACAAGATCACTATCAAGAAAAAATATCCTCTCCCACACATTGATGTCATTTGACCAACTACATGGAGCTCAATACTTTTCCAAGGTTGATATTCGTTCAGGGTATCATCAATTAAGGGTCAAAAGGGAGGATATACCAGAGAAGTATTTCCGTACAAGGTATAGACACTATGAATTTATAGTGATTCTATTTGGTCTTACTAATTCCCCTGCTATCTTTGTGGATCTAATGAATAGAGTCTTTAGAGACTATCTTGATCAGTTTGTGGTAGTCTTTATAGACAATATTCTTGTCTATTCAAAGAGAAAGGAACAACCTGAAGATTACATGAGAATTGTATTGAAGACCCTGAGAAAGGAGAAGTTGTATGCCAAATTTACCAAGTGTGAATTTTGGCTTCAAAAAGTTGAATTTTTGGGTCACATAATCTCAAAAGAGGGGATATCTGTGGATCCAGCAAAAACAGAGGTTATTGAACGATGGTCAAGACCAAAAAAAGTAACTGAGATCCGAAGTTTTCTTGATTTAGATGGATATTATCATCATTTTGTGAAATATTTTTCATGATTATCTAATCCACTCATCAGGTTGACTCGAAAAGGAGTTAAGTTAGTTTGGACGGAGGAGTGTGAAGAGAATTTCAAGGAGTTAAAAAGAAGGTTATCCAGTGAACTTGTTCTCACACTGCCTTGTAGTGGAGAAAGGTTTGTGATTTATAGTGATGCATCCAAGAAGGGACTGGGGTGTGTTCTTATGTAAAATGTTATGGTGATAGCTTATGCCACATAACAGTTGATAATCAATGAGAAAAATTACCCAACTCATGATTTGGAGTTAGCTGCAGTAATGTTTGCATTAAAAATATGAAGTCATTATGTTTATGGTGAAAGGTGTGATAATTATACTGATCATAAAATATTAAAGTATATTCTCACAGAAACGGAGCTAAATATGTGCCACAGAAGATAGTTGGAGCTGATCAAGGATTACGACAGCTCAACTGATTATCACCCTGGGAAAGCAAACAAGGTGGCCGATGCATTAAGTCAACAAGACCATTCTAGCTTATCCATGATGAGGATAAAAAAAGATCCAATATTTATGGATTTACAAAGGATGGATCATGGAATTATAATGGAAGGGGAAAAATCATATCTTCCTGAAATGAATGTTCAACCATCTATACAAGTGAGGATTAAAGAGGAACAGAAAGAAGATGTAGAGTTACAGAAGAAGGTGAGAAAATTTCCTAAATTTAACCTTGACTGTGATGGGATAATGAGGGTCAGGAATCGGGTTTGTGTTCCTCCCATACCAGAATTAAAGAAGGAGCTACTGGATGAGGCTCATAGTTCTTCATTCTCTATTCATCCTAGAAGCACGAAGATGTATAGGGACTTGAAAGAGTACTTCTGGTGGGATGGCATGAAAAGGGATGTTGCTGAATATGTCTCTCGATGCTCGGTTTGTCAGCAAGTTAAAGTTGAGAGACATAAGTCTAAGGGGATGTTACAAACATTACCCATACCCGAATGGAAATGGGAAAACATCACTTTGGACTTTGTCACCGGACTTCCTAAAACATCAAAAGGCAATAATTCTATCTCGGTTATAGTTGATCGTTTTATGAAGTCAGCACACTTCATTACTATTTGAGAAGATTTCTCTCTGGATCAGCCTACCAGGATATATGTGAATAAAGTGGTAATATTTCACAAAGTACCACTTTCCATTATATCTGATCGGGATCTGAGGTTTGCCTCAATGTTTTGGCGAAGTCTTCAGCATACTCTGGATACAGAGTTGAGTTTCAGCACTGCTTATCATCCTCAGATAGTCGGTTAGTCTGAGAGGACAATTCAAACTCTAGAATATATGTTAAGATCTTTCTCTAAGGATTTTAAAGGAGGTTGGGATCAACACCTACCTTTGGTGGAATTTCATTATAATAATAGCTTTCACTCCAGTATTCGGATGGCTCCTAATGAAGCTCTATATGGAATGAAATTCCGAACTCCAACTTGTTGGGATGAAGTTGGGGAAAGAAATCTATTAGGACCTGATCTTGTTGATGAGATGACAGAAAAGGTCATATCTATTCAACAACACATAAGAGCAGCTCAAAGTCGAGAAAAAATTTATTCCGATAACTAAAGAAAAGACCTATAGTTTGAAGTGGGTGATAAAGTGTTCCTAGGAATATCTCCTTGGAAGAGAGTAATGATATTTGGAAAGAAGGGAAAGATGAGCCCTAGGTATATTGGTCCTTTAGAAATAGTGGATCATGTTGGGAAGGTAGCTTACCGATTGTCTCTTCCACCGAATCTCTCTCAAGTTCACGATGTGTTCCATGTATCTCTCCTGATAAAGTACATACCCGATCCTCCACATGTACTCAGCTCCGAAGTTGTACCGCTAGAGCAAGATCTTTCTTATGAAGAACAACCGATAGAGATTTTGGATCGTACCAAAAAAGTCCTTCAGAACAAGACCACTCACATGGTGAATGTTTTATGGAGGAACCAACAATTAGAAGAAGCTACATGGGAGCTTGAGGATATGATGAGGGAGAGGTATCCTCATCTATTTGTTACAAAGTGACGAATTTCGAGGGCGAAATTCATTTTAAGGGGGGTAGAATGTAACACCCTAGGTTTTTATGAGAAATATTTTTTTTATGTTATATACATCATCAAAGGAATATTTCACTACACACAACAATATTTTGGCTTGCTTTACATGCAATCGTGACCTTCCTCGATAGCTTGTGTTGTACACAATACCGAGTTTCACTAAACAACGATATGCTATTAAAATATTATTAAAACTAGCCGTTTTGTATTGTAATACCCATGTTTTGAAATGTTAAAAAATTTATCTTCCAAAATGGACTTCATTTTGGGATTCGTAATATCAAAATTATCATACGGTGAATTTTTGGTATTTTTCTGAAAACATTCAATTTTTGATGAATAGTGAAAACACTGAGTTACTATTTAAAAACCAAATTTTTTATTTAAATAATTATTTATTTTATTTAAATTTATTTTAGGTAAAAATTGATACATAATCCCTATATAAGTTCAAAGTAATTAAATGGAGTCCTTTTATAATAATTTATGATATATAAAAATTTTATTGAACTTTTCACCGTCTTTTACCCACCTCCTAGGAGAGTTTGAAAATTTACATAAAACATAATTTTACCGCTTCTTTGAGTGGAATTTCGAAAATACGAGAGACATGATTAACATCAAGGAGTAAAATGTGGTTCAATAAGATAAAAATAATTTTTGGTGAATAGTAACCTTTTACTTTTATTTATCACGGTTAAAAGTAAATAGGGTAATTAAGAGTAAAAATGGTATTATTATTACCCTAACACATGTCCTAATTCTATTGGATAAGTTTAATTCGACCAAATACAACCTTAGGAATAAAATATGACCATTTAGGTCCACTTGGATTAGATTAGGACATTTATTATTATTTTATTTAAAGAAGAGTTAAAAACATTAAAATCAAAGTTTAATAACAAAAGTTTTTTTAATATAGGGTTATAAATAAGATAAATTCAACAATAAATATTAATTAGAAACCTAAACTGATTTCATACTTAATGGTATTTTATTTATAATTTTTAGACATTACATAATTTAATTTATTTATGACACAATGGTGATGTAGTAATTACTTAAATAATGAAATATTAAAATAATTGATATTATAAATACCCAAATAAATGTAATTTGAGACTTTTTATGAATTAAAATAATTTTATAGGTTACTATGACTTGTTATTATTGATTTAATTAACATTTTTCGATCTAATCATGCTGTTGTGATTTTCAAAAAAATCAATTAACAAATAGTGTCAAAAAATGACATAAAATAGTTTTTAAAACAAATATTACATTATTAACTGTTATTTTATTCCAAAAAATCTAAGGTTAGGTAAAATGACTTAGATAAGTTTATATATATTAATAATGAACAACTTGGGGTTCTTTTGGCTTGTTATAGTATGTTTATTAACCATATAGTGTATGAAAATAAGAATACATGGTAAAAGATAAATTATTTAACTTAGAGTTAAATCTAAATGATAAGGTTAAAATAGTAACCTAAACTTGTCTAAAATCTATTGGTTGAGAGGATTTCGACCCATCCACACTTTATATTCGAAATAAATCAATTTGGAGATATTAAAAACCAAATATGACTTTATAATAATATAATATTTTAAGTTTTTCATAAGGTGCATGTCTCATCCCTTATAAAAGGAACCTCCTCCCTCTTCTCCTCACACCACGTTGAGACTTCAAGCTCGGCCAACCCCAAAAATTTTATCATCTCCACTTCCCTAGAAACTTTCCAGAGGTCCTGGTCTTCTTCAAAGACCATCTTTAGTGCCCTATGAGAAGGTTAAGAAGAGGCTCTTCAAAGAAGAGGTAATGCCTGTTACCGATTCTTTCAACTTTATTTCTTCTTCTACTTATTCTTCTTTTGTTGTTTCATTATGAAGTAATAAAATATTTATCAATAATATATGGATATGTTATTATAAATATGAAACAATCCTATTTCACCTTCTATCCATCCTATGGAAAACGAAATCACCGCGCGTGCGTATGTACGTAATACCGTCTCCACACCGTGCTGTAATCTGTTTTCCACCACCACCTTACTTTGAAGGGTATAATGATGTAAAGAAAAACTATATTTTATTATTGTAAAGTGATATTGATTCTGAAATAGTATACATACACTTCAATACAATTCCACAATCATGGGAATGATATCATCGCTCGTGCGTACATACGGCCTACCGTCTCCACGATGTGATGCGACTCATTATACACGATCTTCATTGAATAATGATGATATAAATGAATTGAATGAATAAATATGATAGATACTACACTAATACCATTCTATAAATGAGGTATCTATAACCTAAAAATAATAATATGAATTTATTCGACAAAACAGGCATAAGAACAAAAAGCAATAAACACCCAAATAACAAGTAGCAATGAAATATTACTAATAAGAAGCTAAGAATATGACCATATATGATATCATAACAATGAGTAAGATTATGGAATAATTAAATAACATTATTTAATTCATTATACCGGCGGTTCAGACACGTACGAAGAAAATCAGACCTAAGGTAAGGGAAAATCTCACAATCTCAATTTTTATCCGAGATTGTTTATACTTCGGTAATTACTGGGGAATATTTGTCATCCAAAAACATGTTTCGTCAATATGTCATATTATTTCTGTCCTCCTACAAATTTTTAAATCCAATATTACTCAATGGTGAGTTTTTAGTAAAATATATTAAAGTAATCTTTTGTCGTTTATAGTACGAGGTATTTTTGGACTTTTCCGGCCAAAGTACGAGAAGAATGTTTTTTTAACTTATACGACATGATTGGATTTAAATGATTTCCTAGAACATTATTTCAGTGAATATTTTTTTAAAAGTTTTCATGTTTATTTTTAATCAACTTCTTTTAGTTTAAAATTGTATGACATGTTAAGAAAGGAAAAATATTTTTGAAGTAGAAACAATATTTTCCTCAAGAATGGAGATCATGTGTTGTATCGAAATTATTTTCCATATAAGACAATACTTGGTTCTGTTTCTATCCATATTTTTACATTTATTTGATTATGTTATTATGGAATTAATTTTATGAGGTCCTTTTATCTTACAAGGATTATGTTATGATGGCATGAAGTTTAAGAATCCCATTTTTATTACATGGGTTATGTTATGAGATATGATTTATGATTTTTTGGAACACATAAGAATTGTATCATTATGAGATGGGTTGGACCTATATGTCCCTTCAATGCATTGGGTAAAGATTTATATCTCATGAGATAGACATGGATGGAACGGCAGGTTAATCCAGTTAAGTGAAACAGTACTGAAACGAGGAGTGAAATCGGTTCAGAAATGGACTTTGTCCCCTAAGATAGTCTTGGGAATGAGTATTCACTACTAAGATATGATTCTCTATGATTATGTGTGTATGGAAAAGTGCTTCATGTTTTAAGTTATTATTATTGGGATTACATTTCACTACTATGATTTATCCCATGTTATGATATTATGATCTCTTTTGCAGTTTAAGATTTCCAAAATGTTGTGTTTTTATGAATATGATGAGATTGATATTTCTTTTGTTTACCCTTACTGAGCATTTGAGCTCATCCATTTGTATGTTTTCTTTTCCCCCAGGTTAGGAAGAATCATATTAAGTAAGATATGCCAAAAGAGACTCTAGATATGATAAAATAAAAGGGAGACAAAGTAGATGATTTATGAACTAGTTGTTTATGTTTCCCAGTTTCTAAAGACACTATACCTATACAGTCTTTTCATGGTTTTGTTATATGTTTATATAAGTGTGCTTAAATTTTTAATTATTAAAAATTTATGTAAATTATGGGTTGTTATAGTCATTTTTATGGGGTTGTGCACAATGGATCTGGAAAAAGCTCTCATGAAAAGCGAGAATTATTTTCTTCCAATAATGCTCTCAAGCTACGAGAGAGAGATCATCCTCCACCGGATCAAGGCGATAAAAGGTGGACATCGAAAGATAAGGCTCTTCCACACTATCACCTAGAGATCCCTTTAGAGATGTCTATAGTTATGTGGATCAAATGTGGATCAGTTCTAGAGGAATCCTATGCTTGGATTTTATGATGCAATGATAGATCACATCAGATCGTGACCAGAAACATCAATGAAGAATGAATTCCATCAAGGAAATTCTTGTAAATTAATTAAATTTATTATAACCAACATATGATGATCCTATCCATGGTTCCGAGACTCCCCTATTTTTTTTATCTTCATTCTATTCTGAAGATCCGGTGTTTTATTATCACGATGAATCCCAGATTGATCGATGATAACGCTAAAATTAAAGGTTGGTACACCCACCAATGCACTTCCGCTATACCCAGAACCTACATCAATGACCTTGATGTTTTCTATATTCATTTACTATTATAGAATTCCAGTGGGATGATGTGATAATGGATTTTTTGGTGGTTCTTACAATGATGACAAGGAATAGTTATGCTATTTGGGATATCAAGGATTGACTGACAAAAGAAGCACATTTGTTGCATATAAAAGAGGCATTCTTAGTGAATAATCTAGGATATTAGTATCATTGAGAGGTAGTCCATCTGCATAGGTAGCCACATACTATAGTTTCATATTGTGAATGATAATTCACTTCACTATTCAAGTAGGGATGAAATAAGGTTCCTAGTACATAGCTTTGGTTGAGTACTACTTTCCACCCATAGACACTTGGGCATTCAGAACTCACTATACAGGTGCTTGAGGATATGTTATGGGCGTGTGTCCTTAACTACGAAGGATCTTGGGAGAAACACCTAACTTTAGTGTAGTTTTCCTATACAAATAGTTATCAATAAAATATATAGATGTAACCATATGGGGCTTTGATTGATTGGCTATATAGATCACCCCTAATCTGGATGGAGGTAGGTGCGTCCGAGTTGTTATGACCGAGTCTCATGCATAAGATATCAGAATAAGTGAACCCAATTAAAGAATGTATGGGTATGGTTCAAAGTAGAAAATATTTTTAGGTGGATATATTTCAATGATATCAATAATTTACAGAGGGTGATCATGTATTCCTCCAGGTGTCGCCTAGAATGGGTCAATGCAGGATAAAGAGAAAGGGAATATAGGTACTAAGGATCATCAGACCGTTTGAGGTTATGGAGAGAATACATTTGGTGGTCTAATGATTGTCTCTTCCACAAAAATACAGTTCTATGATTGATGTTTTTTATATATAACAACTTCTACAGTATCACCCTGACCCTTCTAATGTGATCTACATGGATAAAATTAGGCTTCAGGTAGATGGGTCCTTTGTAGAGAATCCAATACATCTATTAGATCATTGTGGGAAAATGTTGAGAGGAAATTACATGTTGATCATTAATGTGTTGTGGAAACATGGGTGTATATAGGGGGATACATGGAAAAGGGAAGAAGATATGACAGCTCAATGGGCTAATATTTTTTGTTCTGAATCTAAGGGAAGCTTGGGAGTGCTGCTCAAGGATGAGCTATTATAAGTTTGGGAGATTGTAAGATCTAGAACATTTCTAGATTTGTATCAGACACTATTAAAGGTATTCTTCTCTTCTTATTTGAGTAATTTTTGTTTGTGTTATGACTTGTGGTGTGTTTGTGTAGAATTTTAAGAAAAATTAAAGAAAAAGGCTTATGCATGGTCAGTGCGCAGTAAGGGAGAACTGTGGGCCCCTGTTTATCAAACCATGTGAACCCAAACAGAGGGGATTCGCATGGCTAACACATAGTTTGGAAAACCACATTCCCTAAAAGTATCTACAATGCACCCCTATAAAAGAGGCACATGGCTGGTGCATGGGTTGGGATAACTACGCTCCCCGACCTGGCTAACAATGTACGAGAATTAATTAAGAATGAAATTTAATTCTGAAATTTATTAAACCACTAATTAACCCCAAATTGACCCCCATTGAACCCTAGGTGGACTTTCATAATTATTGAGTTCATAGGATTAATTAAAAAACATCACAAACTCTGTTTTTCATGATTTGATGCTCAGATCAAAGCTCTTCTCCTCTTCTGGTCAGTATTTCTTGTCCTATTACTTTCCCATTCATCCTCTTTATTTATCTTGTTCTTTTTCTGGGAAGTAATCTTTTTTTTTTGTAGATATAGAATTATATTTTGTGAATCTACATATAGGCTTATGGATCAAGCTGTAAAAATAAAATATCATTCTTTCTTTAATTTTGTTTAGGGGTTTTAGATTCGAATATTGAACTATTTCATTGTGCTACTCAATTTTTGGGGATTTCCATTTGGAAATTATTCCATGAATCTTTTGTGGTATGTGGTCTAGAATTCAATTTCCATATTCATTATTTTTACAGATGTATGTAAATTGTAAAAATTTTAGTGTTGTTTAGTAATTGGAATTACTAAATATGGTTAATTTAGTGTTTCCAAATGATGAATTAAATTATTATTAGAATAGATAATTAATTTGGGAATTAATTATGTGATTTAGGGGCTACAAAATTAGATAATTAATTGGGGTAATAATTATAAGATTTAGGGATTGTGATTTAGACAATTAATTAAATATTTAATTTTATCTATTTTATGGAATGAGTTGTGGAAACTAATTGTGGGATTAATTATATGATATTGTTATCATAGATTTTGGTAATTAATTTTGGAATTAATTGTTATGAATTGGGATTGTGAATGAGATAATGAATTCTAAAAATTAATTAGGGGATTTTTAGTTGTGAGTATTGATTAAATAATTTTTTAATTAATAAATTGGATTGACATGATTAATTAATTGGGGAAGTAATAAAGGTAAATTAAGTGATAAACTAATTCTTGAATTTGTAATGAAATTGGAGTTATTAATTAATTTTTGAATTAATTAATATTATTTATTTGATTAGTTAATTTTCAGATTATATATTCTAATTATTATGTTTAACTAATTGTGGAATTACTAATGGAATGTATGTGGATAATTAATTGTGGAATTAATTATGTGTTGATGAATAGTAACACAGACATTAAAATGTGAAATGAAGAATATGAACATGGTCATTTTAATGTTTGATGTGTGAATGGTAACAAAATCATTTATATATGAATTAGAGATTGAGAGAATGATCATTATAATGTGTGATGTATGGATGGTGACATGGTCATTCAAGTATGAAATAATGAATGGGAACATGGTCATTGTATGGTGTTTAGTTTGAATTGTGACATGGGTATTCAAGTTTAAACTTAAGAATGTGAATAAAGGTACTCTGAGATATGACATCACATGGGAATAATTCAGGGTTCGACATGAGATGATGTACATTGATATATGATATCAACTTAGAATACATCATGCTCTGACATGAGATGAAGATGGTATTAAGATATGATTTTACATGGGAACACATTGGGGTCTGGCATGAGCCAAAGATGGCGTTGAGGTACGAGTGTCCTCGAGAACCAGGGGGTTAATGTGATTATGTAAAGAATAAATGATAATGTGATAATTTATTAATTATTTAATTATACAAGTGAATACACTATTTTACTAGTTTTTTAGACACCATTTGTGGTGGCCTAATGATTTGTACTCACAACCTACTCGACCTGCCTAATCAGTACCCTAATAGAATTTTTTGATGTAGGAAATGTAAAAAAAAATGCCATTGTTTGTGATGTTTGATTTGGGATGGATCTTGGTTGGGGGAACCAGATGTGGTTTAGGATCTTATTGGGTGTTTTTGGTGTATTTATTTTTAGTTTTAATTTTTGACACTAGACACATACATTAGCATGGCATGTTTTCTGTTTTAGTTGGATATTGTATTTTATTGCATTCATTATCATGAGATATTTGTATTGTTTATATTTATATATTCCTTACCAATTTTTATTATTTTCACTAATGTATTACTCTGATAATAAAGGGAATAGTCTTCCCATGATCGACTTATTAGACCCTCACTACTAATCCGTATAATCTGGCATAAAGAGAGTCACTATTGAGGTCATTTGACCGACTAGCTCAGGGCACAATTATGTTTCACTCAGGTAGGGATGTTATAAATAATATTACATTGGAAAGGGAATTTTTCTAAAAACTATTTTTTACCACGTTTTTTTGGTTTAAAATTAAATTAAATTCATCCACTTCTATATTTGATTCTGGAAAAATATATTCCATATTTTGAATAAATAGGTTTATATTTGGAAAATATTTTACTTTTATTTTTGGAATTTATGAATAGTAACAATTGTAAATATTTATTACCATGGTAATGTTAAAATGAGTTATGTAAGGGTAAACTAATTTGATAAGGACAAAAAAGTATTCATAATACTTACCTTAGTTCTATTGGATATTCATACTTTATATATAATCATCCAATATTTGAATATATGACCTTTTTCCCATATATATATTATTATGACCATTATAATACTTCATGTAATTGAAAGAAAAAAATATTATTTTATTTGTTTTATAATTTTTTAAACTTTCATATTGGGATAAAAAGATCTTATGATTCAATCTAAATATATCTTTAAAATATAAATAACTTTTTTTACATTTCAATTTATTTTTTAATTTTTACCATTGAAATAATTACATTTAATATTTACACAATGATATCGCAAAAATTATATAATTAATAATAAATTAAAATAAATGAACTCTATAATATTAAATGTAATTAAATTTGAAAAAAAATAATTTTTCCGATTTTTTTACACAAATATAAAATTTTATATAATTATTGAGGGATATATTCAAATTCCATCTTTTTGTGGATCTTTTCAAATTCAAATAAAATTAATATTGTCAAAAATGACATTAATTATATTTTATAATGGATAATCATTCATTACCTGATTTAAAATTACAGAAAAATATTATATTTATACAATTAAATGTTATGTGGTTTAAATATCATCTCTGGTCTATTTATGGAACTTTTTTTTCAAATATAGTAACTTTCATGACAACTAAATAGTAAAAATGTTAATACTGTGTTAACTGTCCAAAAGGGATAAAACAGGTTAAAAAACATTACATGTGTAAAAATAACCTAAATATTTCAATTTTTATGAGATTATTTCAACCCACACACATATTATCTTTCAATATATCAATTTTAGTCCATTTGAATATGATAATTTATTTATATTCATTTAATACTTTAAGAAATTCTATGGGTGGCCCTCCCCTCACTTATATTAGGGAGAGTCCTCGAATTTTTTTATTCATATTTTAGAACCATTTTTTTCTAATTAACATCCAAAATCCCACCCATAAATCTCTTATAACACCATAGAACCGTTTTTTGATCATAAAAACAACCAGGTAAATCTTTTGGTGTCAACCTCATTATGTTTTATGGAAAAGAGTTATAGTTTTTAACCAAGTGTTTTCATTTTTCATTTTATTTTATAAATTCTCCAAATATTATTCAGAAATGAAAAAATAATAGAAATATTATCTCCCATATACTTATATTTCATTATTTTCATCTCATAAATTATGTCCATATCCTCTTACATCAAATGGGAAGTGAAACCATCATTCGTGTGTACGGAAGACTACCACCTCACAAATCGAGGTAATCTGTTTTCCGTCGCCGCCTCTCATGGATGGATAAAATGATGGATTAAATGTATATATATGATACTAATGATATATTTATCATTATTGAAAAATAATATATCAGATATTCGCTTACCATTCCCTTAAATGAAATTGACAACGTCGTTCGAGCGTACGTATGGACTACCTCCTCCACAAAGTGATGTGATTCATTTTTCATCACCACATAATATAGATATAATATGTAAGTATTTATAAATAAATTATTTGGTATATATGATTTGATGATAATTTTATACATCTTAATTAATAATAACCATATTTACATAATGATCATTGAAAATGAAAATGTTGCTCATGTGTACGTACAACCTTCCCTCTCTAGGATTGTAACATAGATCATTTTTCTTAACTACCATTCATGTTTGTTTTTAAATGTATAATTGATTTAGAAAAATTATAATTATGTCATTATTTTTATATATATTATGTAATAATTACCCCACTGACTATAATCAACCTTCCAAATTCATTTTTGACATATCAGTTGAATATCATCAAAATGTATAACGTGAAAATAATTTATTAAGTAATTGATTATAAATTCTCAAAAGGAAAAATGAACATGAAAAAGCTTTCTAATAAAGTAAATAATTAACATATATTTATTATTTATGAATATAGAGAACGTACATGATGAGTCCAACTCAAGGTAAGTAAATTTCATTTAAAATTATTCTTTTAAATCATTCCTTCCAACTATATTCTTCAAATCCCATATTTTTTGAAAATATTTTTTTAATATATTTACAAGGACAAGAAATAATTATAATGTTCATTTTTTATTCTCCATTAAATTACATATAAATATTTTTAAAAATAAATTTTTTAGTAATGTTTTTTACTTTATTTAAAAAAGATAAAAATAATTTTCTATTTTAAAATATACGATGTCAAGGAATTTTAGGAAACACTGAAATTATTTGATGTTTGGATTAAATTATAGTCATTCGTGTTTTCTTAAAAGAAAAAAAAATCACTTTTTATTCTTTCTCTATTTTTTTCTTTTGAATATGGGCTTTGAAAAGAAAGGGAATTTCAGTATATGAAAGTGTTTTTCATTTTCCATCGAAGGTATTTTTTAATGAACTGGTGAAATATTAAAATGTTTTATTCATGATACTATCCAGGGAAATTATTTATAATAAATAAATAACCCTATATAGATAATATTACTATTTCTTGTAGATATTTCTCTAATGAATTTTTAATTGATGATGTTATTTAGAGAATTATGTTGGATGTTTCTTGTATGGTTATTCAAATTTTAAGGGTTCTATAATGGTTCTATTAATATGATATCTCGATTAACCAACAAGAATTTTATATTTTTTCTTATGAGTTTTATGTAAATAATTTGATTTCAAAAGGTGTTGGTCAGAGTGGATACTCAAGAGGGGGGTGAATTGAGTTCCAATTAAAATTTTTGTTAAAGAAGGATTTCTCTTAAAATCCCCCAATTTAGAAAAAGTTAAACTGTAGTGAATTTATACAGATTATAAATGTTCAATTTTCTTATTAAAGATTGATTAGATCTCAGTCAATTTAATCACAGGATTAAATTAGCTTTTGAAGATAACCTATTGGTTTACAACAAGTATAAAAACTTTCTAATTTAACTATAAAAGTATCTTTAAAATAGTTTTGTATTTCAAAGTAACAACAGTAGAATATAAAAGATATATATAGTATACTTTCGACTTAAACTAAAATGCACAACAGATATAACCAAGAGGTTCAGTCTCAAGATGATACTTATTCCACTCAAACCATTTATTTAAAAGTTTATCCGCACCCTGGATCGGGGTAAACAATAGTACAAAGACTTTACAGGTCCTAAGACCTCTACCAATGTTCTTCGTGGGAAAACAAATACAATAGCACACATGTTGTTCAGGTCCTACTTGAACTCTACCACTATCCTTAGTGGGATATAATAATATGTAAACAGTTTGAGTGAGGATTTAGTATCCTCCAGTTCAGCATAGGAGACAGTGTGTGTGTAAAGTCTATAGAGTACACACACTGATCAAAATATAAATAAATGAATTACTTAGAGAGAGTAGGTAAGAGTTTAAAATGCTCTAGAGATTGGCAGTTCAGCTCTGGACTCGTTGGATTTAGCATAAATGATTCTGAGTCCTTTTTTGGGTTTTCTGTTGAAAAACAGTGTATCGTGGTTCAGCTTGGTGTCCTTCACAGGTGAGTATGTTCTCTGGTTTCCAGTGTTCTTTGTGTGTTCTTTAGTAGTGCTGGGTTTCTTGGATGAGAATTATTTGAAGATCTTGCAAAGTCTTCCTCAAGTTCCTCGTGTGTTCTTCTTTTCATGTATGTATGTGCATGGAATAATTATATATCTATGACTTTTTACGCACACTCATTTTTACTACAGCTCTATATTTCTTTTATTCCACGAGCTTCGAAAATGGGAATGATTAAGTTTTCATAGGTACGAGGTACTATCCCCTGACATTCCAACAACTAACATTAAATATCACTAATTACATTAAAAACATCAAATATGACCGTTGGAATTAAATAGGAGTTTATAGAAATTCAAACAGTTTTCATGATTGTTGGTGAGTTATGAGATCAGTGATTCATTTTGAATCTTCATCGGTTTCAGTAGCTCATGATCATCAGTATCGGTAGCTCATGATCATCGGTATTGGTGACTCATGATCATCAGTATCGGTAGCTCATGATCAGTAGCTCTTTAAATCTTCAGTAGCCATCGGTGCGACCGTTGCTATCGGTGGGACCATTCGGGGAGACCGTTGTCATCAGTGACTTGTTCCTCATCGGTGTGACTGTTCATATCAGTGTGACCGTTCATCATCGGTATGACCATTCGTCATCGGTGCGACCATTCCTCATCAGTGCGAATGTTCATCATCGGTGCGACCGGAAACTAAAACAATGATTTGGGATTATTAAAATAACAATCTCCCAGAGAGTTCAACAATCTCCCCCTTTTTTATATTCACAAATCAATGACATAAATGAAGAGAGAAGATAGTATTTCATTTAGTATGCTCCCCCTATATAAAAATAATATATGCTAAAAGATAAAACATGGTTAGAATAACAAATAGAACATATATAACTGAGTCATTAACCCCATATAATATAAGTCTGATAATAAAATTCATTCTCCCTTTTCAGCATTTCTTCCACTTAGATATATAGTCAGCATTTCTCCCCCTGTGTATATGTATGCATGTAGTGAACTGTGAAGCAGTCATACAAAGTAATTTAAACAGCCAGCATGGGCTCATATGCATATTCAGTTCACCCATTCATATTCAAGAGTTCTCTCCCATACTTATAGGAATGATGTCTCCCATTCAATAGTATGATTTCTCCCCCTTTGGGATTAAAAAAAATAAAAGAGAAGGAAGATACGAAAAAAGATTTCAAAGAAAAATAAGGTTTGAAAATGAGTACAAAAAGCACATACAGAAGTGAAAAGTAAAGGAAATAGACACCCTATAAAAAATTGATAGATACAACTATATCTCAGGGTGCAATGGAGCTTTTCCTTTGGAATTTGGAGGAATGGATGGTCCAAAAGGTGGCTGGGTGGAAGGTTGAACTGGCCGGATGGATAAAGGAGGCAGGATGACTCTAGCTGGACGAATTGTGGGTTATAAGGTCACTTTCTGAGGAGTAGATGATCTTTCTGAATGAGTCTATTGAATGACTGGCCGAATAATGGAGAGATATTGAGAGACAGACATCTGACCCGAAGCAACATCTGATGAATTAAGAGGCTCAACAGTAGGAAAACAATGGCCTTATCTTGTACATGAAGTTAGGGTTTGAGAAAATTGACGATGTCCTGAATTACTTCTCCATCGTACTTCATAGCCTTTTCAAAATCATCCTCATTCTGCGTGAAACTTTCCAAAGTAGGAGTAAAATCCTTGAATTGCTGATCTTGAGCCTTAAAATCTTGAGTAACTGGAGGGAGTCTCAAATTGTCATCCAGAACTTTAAAATGATGATTCAACTCATGCTTGGTGTAAATCTTAGAGAAATAATGATCCAATTTCTCCTTAATCTCTTTTTGAGCCTTGGTAGCATCAGCTGAATACAACTGCACCATTTTATGAATATGATCACTATGTTCTTTCATCTTTTTCAAAGAATCCAAATCCAAAATCTTTCTAAGAGCTGTCAGCTCTTCTTTAATAAAATCCCTTAAAGTATTAATCTCATGACCTGTAATCTTGGTCACCTTTGGGGAACTATCCTGAGCAATAATATGAGTGATCTCAGCTTTCAATTTCTTCAAATATGCATTCTTCAGATGTTCTATCAGATTTCTTAACACTTTCATCATACCAGAGATGGTTATTCTGAACTCTCATGACAGAAAAACCAAATTAATTCCTAAATCCATGACTATTTGATTCAAAGAGGTAATGCGCCTGCCAATCAACTCACTATAATTTCAAAGGTCTGGTTTGATAAGGCTTACCACTCTTTGTCCAAATCATCCATAGCATGTTTGGATAATGTCACAGGAGTAGGAGCAAGAACATGAGATAACTCATCTTTCATAGTCTCTTTAACTGCTTGAATCAATTAAACCTTAAATCTGTCAAAATCAGATTGAGCAACTGTAGGACTAGATCTAGCTTGAGAAACAGAAAGATCAGGTCCGGAATGAGAAATAGAAGGACCTGGTCTGTCTGTTGTCACTTTCATATATTCAGCAACTAATCGAGCCTTAACCGAGTCACTTACACGTATAAGATCCACTTATACACCATCCTCTTCCTTTGGGTAATCTAAACCCAGAACTACTTGACCAGGGTGTTCTTCCCATGCATCTCTACATGAATGATAGAGTGGTTTTACAAACTGAGATCTTCCAGAATTTTCAGGAGGGACTTTCTCATCATCATCAGTTGCTGACTATTCTGTCCTCTCAACCTCAGGGATATTTTCTTCCTCAATTAGTTGGGGTTGGGGATTATCTTGGATCACAGTCTGACCTTCTATAGGTCGGGCATTAGCATCATCAGCATCACCACTATCACTGTCACTACTACTACTATCACTATCACCATCAGCATCACCCTCATCACCATGATTGCCATAATTATAATCATTATTAACTGATCTCTCACTTGAACTATCTGTACTACAGGATTCATACTCCTCAGAGGTTGATTCATCAGTCTCAACTTCTTCTTCATCATCTAAAAGAGGTTATATCTCTGGTAACTTGAGAGGAGGGCTTGCCGAACCATACTCTGTCCTTATTTTCATTGGGCTCATTGTATTAGGATCACTCCTCTCAACAGGAGATGATTCAGCCTCCTCTTTAGCATTCAGATTATCACCAGCTTCTTCTTCTCCTATTCCCTTCTTACTAGATTCACCAGTTTCCTTAGTAACTACAACTTCCTCTTCCTCATCTGAATAAACCACTTCCTCACCAAGTTTTAAACTAGGATCTCTCATCCCCTTGGGTCTCCTTGGATGATCAGTAGGATTGAAGGACTCATACAACTTTTCCTCATCAGCAACCCAAGATTTATTCCACGGGTTCCAACTTATTTTCATCTTCTTACAGATACCCTTGTTGAAACAGAAGCTAATGAATGAGATACTCTCACCTCCATCATCCACACAGCCCAAGAATTTCATCATGGAAAAAATTTTCTTAGAATAAAAATAAAGTATTATCTTTCTTTAATGGGTTTATCATCTCAACAATATGCTATGAAAAATATCTAAACAGATTGATCTTCTCACCATTCCACAAAAGGAATAATAGAAAAACATCCTGATACTTTAATGAAGAAAATTCACCTTTTTAAGGGAATATTTGATGTTGAATAAACTTAAATCAGATTCTACTCTCACCATCCAAATCAACAGCAGATATAGTTCTCGATTCAGACATCCTAGTCAATAACTTCAGGGCTAGATCATAAGAAAAGTAATCAGTAGTAGGAGTGATATTACCAACATAATCCTCATATCATCCATTATGAGGTACTCCCAAACATTCATCACACTATTTCGATGAAAAAGTAACCTTTTTCCCTTTTACAATCGAATAAAATCTAGTAGCCTCGACTCCATCCAAAACTACAATCAAGTTTAAATAAAACCCATGCACCAACTTCGGGTAAAATACTCGACTATTATTGCAGAACCAATTATTCCAACCCTGCATTTCTAACATTTTCAACATAGCAGAATTTCTTGATAAAACCCATTCTGAACATATTTCCTTTTCAGCTATAACTTCCCGCTTTTCTAGGTCCAGGTTCAAAGACCTCTGCGTCGTACTGCTCGACTCACCTCGAGCTCACTTGACATGTGATGATCCTTCAGATTCCTTGCTCCGTCTCTTGTGCTTGGATATTCTAAGGTTTGAGACAATCTAGAGGCCTGGAAAGATTCAAAATTCTTGGGTTAGAGGAAATAGAAGAGAGAGTTCAGAGAGAAATGGAATGTTAATAGTATTTCAGAAAAAGAAATAGTCGCATGTCATTATTTGTATTATTTAGGGTTAAAAAACAATAAAATATCTATTAAGTAAAACAATGCCGTTTTAAACAAACAATAATGATTTTAAAAACAGTACAAACCAATCGGTAGCACTAATCAATTTGATAGATCAGTTTGACAGATCGATTTGATAGACCGGTTTGACAGATCAGTTTCACGGATCGGTTTAATAGATCAATTTCACTGATTGGTTTCACTGATCGGTTTGACAGATCGGTTTCACTAATCAGTTTGACAGATCGGTTTCACTGATCATTTTCACTGATCAGTTTGACAGATCGGGTTCACTGATCGGTTTCACAGATCTATCATACCTAACTCTTGTTTAATAAAATCTAACCTTTCAGAACATAAAGTCTTAGTGAAAATTTCAGCTAATTGATTTTTAGTACCTATAAACTCAAGAGTAATATCACCTTTTTGGGAGTCATATCTCAAAAAGTTGTGCCTTACATCAATGTGTTTGGTTCTAGAGTGAGACACAGGGTTCTTTGATATGTTAATTTCACTAGTGTTATCACAGTTGATTGAAGCATGCTTAAAATCATATCCACAGTCCAAAAGAGTGTGTTTCAACCAAAAAATTTGTGCACAACAACTACCAGCTGTAATGTATTTTGCTTCAGCAGTATATAATGCAACATAGTTCTGTTTCTTACTACAACAAGATACGAGGGACTTTCCCAAAAGATGAAATGTTCCAGATTTTCTCTTCCTATCTATCTTGAAACCATCAAAGTCAGCATCTGAATAACTCATTAAGTCAAAAGATTGTCTTTTTGGATAAAACAAACCTAAATTTGCAGTATGTTTGAGATATTTGAAAATTCTTTTAACAGCATGAAAATGAGATTCTTTAGGATTAGTTTGAAATCTTGCACACATACACACACTAAACATAATATCTGGTCGACTGGAAGTAAGGTAAAGTAGACTCCCAATCATACCTCTATAATTGGTTTGATCCACTGGTTTCCTAGTTTCATCTGCATCCAATTTACAAACGGTACTCATAGGCATATCACTTTCCTTAATACTATCCAAGACAACACGTTTTAAAAGATCTTTTGTACATTTACATTGATTCAAAATAATACCATTTTCATTTTAAAAAACTTGAAATCCATGAAAATATTTGAGTTCTCCCATTAAACTCATTTTAAATTCATTTTTCATACTTTTTGAAAAATCAGTACATAAAGAATTTTTAGAATATCCAAAAATAATATCATCAACATAGATTTGTACTATCAAAACATCTTTAGAAATTATTTTAATAAAAAGAGTTGGATCTTCAATCCATTTAGTAAAACCTTTTGAAATAAGACAACTACTAAGTCTATCATACCAAGCTACTGGAGCTCGTTTTAAACCATATAATGCTTTAGAAATTTTAAAAAATAGATATGGAAAATGAGGATTAGTAAATCCATGTGGTTGTTCAACAAAAACATATTCAATAATAAAACCATTTAGAAAAGAACTTTTAACATCCATTTGATATTACTTGAAATTCATATGAGCATTATAGGAAAGTAAAAGCCTAATAGCTTCTAATCTAGCTACAGGTGAAAAAGTTTCCTCATAGTCTATACCATCCTCTTGACTATATCATTGTACAACTAATCTATCTTTGTTTCTTACTATGTTTCCAGACTCATCAACTTTATTTCTAAAAACCCATTTAGTCCCTATTGTCAAAGTGTCCTTAGGTCTGTCAACTAATTCACAGACTTTGTTTCTTTCAAATTGATATAGTTCTTCTTGCATAGCCATTACCCAAAATTCATCATTGATAACATCGTTGATATTTTTAGGTTTTAACTGTGAAAGAAAATCTTGATGTTCAACTTGGGTTCTCAGAGAAGTTCTAGTCTGTGTCACTCTATCAAGATTTCCAACAACAACATCTAAAGGATGATTTTTTAGAATCCCAGTTGATCTAGTGAAGGTAGGACTAGAAATTTCTGGTTCATCTATAGGTTCGGGTGCTACAGAAGTGAATTCTAGAACATTTCCAGAAGTTGTTGTCTTTACAACAGGTTTATTTATTTTATCATTAAGGTTCAGAACAGATAAATCTTCTTCAATATTTTCAAGAGATGGTTTATGTTCTTGTGTCTCAGTTTCATCAAACTTGATGTGAACAGATTCTTCCACACACTTGGTTCTCTTATTAAAGAATCAATATTCTTTTCTAGAGATTGAATATCCTAAAAATATTCCTTCATCACTCTTGGATGAAAATTTGTCTAGATTATCCTGAGTATTGAGAATAAAAACATTTCAACCAAAGACTCATAATTACCTAACTTTAGGATTTCTATTATTCCATAATTCAAAAGGGGTCTTCTTGAGAACTGGTCCGATCAAGGCTCCATTGATGACATAACAAGCTTTATTGACAGCTTCAGCCCAAAAATAAACAAGTAGGTTATATTCATTAAGCATGGTTCTTGCTATTTCCCGAAGGGTTCTATACCTTCTTTCTACTACACCATTCTGCTGAGGTGTCCTAGGAGCAGAAAAGTTGTAACTACCGCCATTGTGTGAGAAATAAGATTCAAATTCATGATTTTCAAACTCACATCCATGATCACTTCTTAGGGTTTTAATCTTAAGTATACTAAGGTTCTCTACAGACTTGGAGTATTTAATAAAGTAAGAACACGATTCACATTTGTGAGCTAAGAAGTATACCCAAGTATATCTATAAAAGTCATCTACTAGGACATAGACATAGTGCTTCCCATTTAAACTAGAAACTCTATAAGGTCCAAACAAGTCCATGTGAACCAACTAGAGAGGTTGAGAAGCTGAGACTTCTTTCTTTGATTTAAAAGAAAATTTATGTTGCTTTCCATTTTGACAGGGATTACAAACTTTTTAATTTGGGAATTCAAGCTTAGGTAGGTCTCTAACTAAGATCTTCCTAGTCAGATTTCTAAGTGAATGTATATTGTAGTGTCTTAATCTTCTGTGCCATTGCCAAGATTCTTTATGAAATGCATTTATGCATGTAACATTTTTTTGGATAAATAATTCAAATCAACAACATAAAAATTTTCATTTCTAAAAGAAGAAAATACTAAAACATTTTTTGAGTGAAAAACATTACATAAATCATTTTCAAATTTCACATTAAAACCATCATCACATAATTGAGAAATACTTAACAGATTATATTTATGTCCATCAACCAATAAAACTTTAGAAATAAAAACCCAATCAGTGTTACCAATATGGCCTAGGCCGATGATTTTTCCTCTAGAATTATCACTAAAGGTTACATGGTCTCCATCAACCATTATTAATCTTTTTATGCATGAATAATCTCCAGACATGTGCCTTGAACATCCACTGTAGAAGTAACATATCTTCTTGTGAGAAATATTCAAACATGTTTCCAACAAAACAGATTTAGATGGAAACTGATTTTGGTACCCAGATCTTCTTGGGTCCAAATAGGTTAGCAATCATGCTTTAGGTATAAAAATTTGTTTTATTGGTCTCATATAATTAAGAGATTCAACAGATTTTGAAATATAAACTCTATTTGATCTATAACTGTGTGAATAATTAGTTGAGGCATATGAATTACCAGAACTAGGACTAGCACAATTTTGTCCAGATTTAGGAATAAATCTAGTCTTAGTAAGCTATCTCTGTCTAGGATGATAGCCAATTCCAGTGGTATATTTTGGTTCCAATTGTTTTCCTAGAATTTGAGATAGAGTATCCTTTCCATTTGTAAAATTTTCTAGGTCTTTATTTAATTGCTCATTAGACAACTTCAGTTCAGTATTTTCCTTTAATAGTTGAGCATTATTTTCTTTTTCTATATCAAGGGAGGATTTAACAGTAGCAGTAAGAGAATGCTATTTCATTAAGGATTTTTACTTTCCCTTAAGTTAATTACATGTTTCTTCTATAATATTACAATAACCAAAAAGTTCCTCACTAGACATGTTTTCATATTCAGAATCAATTCCAGAATAATAATCATTTAGCATAGGGGAAACAGGTACCTTAGAGGTATTGGTCATGAAGCACATGTTGGACAATCTGCTTTAATGTGACATTTCCTTTTGCATTCATAAAAAAAAAATTCATTATTCTTGTCAAGATTTTTTCAATCCTTTTTCCAATGACCCTTGTTGTCATACTTTCCTTTGTAATTAGATTTTCTGAAGAATTTATTCTTCCTATAAAACTTCTTGAATCTTCTGGATATTTAAGTCATCTCAGCATCACTGTCAGAGTCTGAATCTTCACTTGTTGAACTTTCAGTTTGTATTTGAACTTTGTCATTGTCCTTCCTAATCGAATCAGTATATTTAAAAGCTACAGACTTCCTTTTAGGTTCATCATCATCTTCTTTATTTACCTTGATTTCTTCCTCATACCTCATAAGCTTACCAATGAGTTATTTAATAGGCAGATCTCCAATGTCACATGATTCTCTGATTGAAACAGAAGTGCCTCTCCATCGATCTGGTAGAAATATTAATATTCTCTTGATTTGTTCCTTAGCAGTGACATCTTTTCCAAGAGAGATCATTGTATTGAAAATCTCATTGAACCTGAGATACATGTCAGAGATAGGTTCATCAGTCTTCATTTTAAAATTATTATATTTAATAGTATATGTATTCAATCTCATTTCTTTAACATTAGTTGTTTCTTCATGAGAAACACTCAATGTATCCCATATTTCATTGGCAGTTTTACAAGAAGATATTATATTTAACTCTTCATATCCTAAAGCACAATACAGTTCATTCATATCTCTACAATTATTATTATAAGCTGTCTTAGTAGCTTCATCCTAAGTAGTTCTAACAGTTGTTTGAATCTTATATTCAGTTTCTATAGCAGTCCAGATATCAAATCACATACTTTCTAAATGAATTTTCATTTTCAGTTTCCACTGAGCATAATTTGTTCCATTAAAGAAAGGTGGCATGTTGGTAGAAACACATTCTAGTCTATTATCCATAACTAGAGTTTAGCCAATATATTTAAAGAGATAAAATTTAGAACTAACAGAAATTTAAGATCTTTAAAATATAACTAAAATCACAGTTGCAAAACAATGTATTTGAAAACATTGATAAAAAAACAAATCCTCTGATACCAAATGTTGGTCGGAGTGGATACTAAAGAGGGGGTGAATTGAGTTCCAATTAAAATTTCTGTTAAAAAAAGAATTTCTCTTAAAATCCCTCAATTTAGAAACAAAGTTAAACTGTAGTGAATTTATACCGATTGTAAATGTTGAATTGGATTCTTAAATACTGATTAGAGCTCAGCCAATTTAATCACAGGATTAAATTAGCTTTTGAAGCTAACCAACTGGTTCACAACAAGTATAAACACTTGCTAATTTAACTATCAAAGTAACTTCAAAATAGTTTTGTATTTCAAAGTAATAGAAGCAGAATATAAAAGACATATATAGTATACATTAGACTTAAACGAAAATGCACTGAAGATATAACCAAGAGGCTCAGTCTCAAGCCGAGACTTATTCCTCTCAAACAATTTATATAAAAGTTGATCCACACCTTGGATCGGGGTAAACAATAGTACAAAGACCGTCCAGGTCCTAAGGCCTCTACCACTATTCTTCGTGGGAAAAAAATACAACAACACACATGATTTTCAGGTCCTACTTAACCTCTACCACTATCCTCAGTGGGATAAAATAAGATGTAAACAGTTGGAGTGAGGATTTAGTATCCTCCAGTTCAACACATAAGATAGTGTGTGTGTGTGTAAAGTATAAAGAGTACACACACTTCTCAAAATTTAAATAATTGAATCCCTTAGAGAGAGTAGGTAAGAGTTTAAAATGCTCTAGAGATTGGCAGTGTAGCTCTGGACTCGTTGGATTCAGCAAAAATGCTTCTGAGTCCTTCTCTGGTATTTCTGTTGAAAAATAGAGTATCGTGGTTCAGCTTGGTGTCCTTCACAAGTGAGCATGATCTCTGGTTTCCAGTATTCTTCATGTGTTCTTCAGTAGTGATGGGTTTCATGCATGAGAGTTCATTCAAGATCATGCAAAGTCTTCTTCGAGTTCCTCATGTGTTCTTCTTTTCATGTGTGTATGTGCATGGAAGAATTCTATATCTATGCCTTTTTACACACACTCCTTTTTACTGCAACTCGATCTTCCTTTTATTCCATGAGCTTATGCAATAGAAATGATTACCTTTTCATAGGTATGAGGTACGGTCCCCTGACATGCCAACAACTAACATTAAATATCATTAATTTCATTAAAAACATCAAATATCCATTGGAATTAAATATGAGTTTATATAAATTCAATCAATTTTCATGACTATCGGTGAGTCATGAGATTGGTGAGTCATTTTGAATCTTCATTGGTTTCGGTAGATCATGACAATAAGTATCGGTAGATCATGATTATCGGTATTGGTGACTCATGATCATCGGTATCGGAAGCTCATGTTCAGTAGCTCTTTAGATCTTTGGTAGCCATCGGTGCGACCGTTGCTATCGGTGCGACTGTTCGGTGAGACCGTTGTCATTAGTGACTTGTTCTTCATCGGTGTGACCATTCATATCGGTGCGACCGTTCATCATCGGTGTGACCGTTCATCATCGGTGCGACCATTCATCATTGGTGTGACCGTTCATCATCGGTGCAGCCGTTCATCATCAGTACGACCGTTCATCATCGATGCGACCGGAAACTAAAACAATTATTTGGGATTATTAAAATAACCACCTCACAGAGAGTTCAACAAAAGGTAATACAATAATATTTTATTTAAAGTAATTACTATTTCATTTTGGCTAAAAATGTATTATATTAAGAAAATGTTTTCATTATCTCTCATGTTTGTTATGAAATCCTCATGATTATTATTTTCCATTTATAAACTATTTTATGAAAAATGTTGGGTATACAATCTATTTTCTTGTGTACCAAATTTATTATTTAAGGTCAATGTTTTTTATGTTAAAGGTAAACTCCCTTTTTGTTATCATGATTTTAAAATAGACTGATTTTTTTCTTTATTTCTTTTTATACAATTTATTGAGTTTTTTTTTCATTCAATATTTTAAAATGTGTCCCACCCAGTTTTTTTTTCATTTCATGTCATGGTTTTGATCCGGTTCATTAAAAATCCCAATACTTTTCTTGGGTGTTTATTGATATTAATTTTGAGTTTTTAACTACCATATATGTCTAATCACCATAATTTTCATTCCCAATTTCTTATTTAGGAGTTTTTGGAGAAAGGGTGGTTACTTCATGATTTGGGCCAACCGTGAGCACATTTCCAGTTTTAAAAACCAAATTTGTTTATTTTATAACTCATTTGTTTTTCAAACTTTTTCACCCATTATAATTCATACATATCCTCTAGTAACATATTCAAACCAAAATATCCTTTTGACCCCTTAAGACTTTATAATCATGGTGAATTGGGGTTACTTATTTAGGTATCGGGCCAGCCCATGGGCTCATTTCCAGTTTTCAAAAAATAATTTGTTTCTTCTATATATAATTAAATATTTAATATAGTTCGAATATTCCACATCCCACTCGAATCCAATATCCCTATCCTCACCCCCATTATCATTTTTACTTATTTGGAGCTCATATGGGTTGCAGATTAGGGAGAAAGTTCACATGTTACCTCAAATCGTCTTGAATTGAGAAGGTAAATTGTTTCATACATAACTCATTAATTTTGTGATATTTATCCCACAAATCTTATTTCCATGGTTCTTACAGAACATTGGAGACTCTCCCAGAAGTTCCATCCCATTCCCTTGTCTCTAAGTGTCTATATCTTATGGACGATGAATATTTTTCTAGTTGAAAAGGTGAGATTCCTTCTCCTTTATCCCCACTCTTCTTCCTCTATTCATTATTTCTTGGTTTTATGATCTCACCCAGTCATAATAGTTATATGGTTCTATTTTTCCCTGATTTTTATGGGGGTTTTGTTCATTTTGGGAATGTCTTCATAGGTTTAGGGTCTATAAACCCTCGGATGGTGATATTGGGTGTGTGATTCCATTACGTGAAGGATTTGAGGTAGGATATCCCTTTCACATGACTTTATCTTTTATGATTCATAATTTTCATATTGTTTTCGTATTATATATATATATATATATTATTTTTCATCATTTGGATAATTTTCTGGGTGTGAAAAATGATATTTAATCCTCGTTTTGTGGAAGGTAGTGTTGTTTTGTCATAAAAGTGCACTCCATGTGTTTGTTTAAATGCTCCACTATATTTAGAAACTATTTTCTAAGGTTTATAACCTAGTTTATGGTATTTTTAATACATTACAATAGCTTGTATAAAATATGTCAAGAAATTGTTGTTTTATTCCTTGTCAAGTGATTAAAATAAATTGTTTTGTTTAAAAGGGCATGTCATGTGTTCCGTAAATTTCCCAGTTGGATTTTATGTGTTATGTTTGATTTAAAAATAATTTATTTGGATTTATAAATGAATTGGAAAAATTATAAATGGTTTTTGGTTTCTCATATGGCCTTCCAATTTGGATTTGGGTTTACAAACAAATGGGTTTTGGTTTACAACATGTTTTTGCCCAAGTTGTCAGAAAATGGCTTGTTTCAAATCCTTATGAAAATGGTTGTGTTTTGAATATGTATCCTAAATGTTGTAAGGGATTTATGAATGTGTTTTGAATTTTTAAATTCTATGTATAAACCTCCTTAATAAAAGTGAAATGCATACCTTGGTCAAATGATATTTTTTAGGAAGGCTAAAAGGCCCGTTTGCCTTTTTTTTTTGTAAAAATGGTTTCCATGTGTATTTCATGTCCTATCATTTGGGGACATTTAATAGTCCATGAAATTAATTTATTAAATAGTTTTGGGCCTGCCAAATATGGGTTTTTATATTGATGGGTTTGTTTCATTAAAATATCATTTTTAATGGATTTTATCTACAAGGCCTCGTTATACTCCTTGAAATTGTTTTACGAACCTTTTTAGTGATTTATTGATCCATGAATAAAATTTGAAGCATGTTTGCAGTCTATTTGTGTGTTTATGTTTTGGTAATGTATGTTTTATCTGAAATGTGTATTTGATAATATGTGTAACTTGATTGAACACTAAAGGGAATCCTAGGTATCTTGGTGGGCGGATGTGTACTATATCCTAGTGATCCCGTGGGGTTTGGCCCCTGTTTCATGTAGCAAGTTTGACAATAACAACACTAACTAAACTATGATGATGATGATATTGGTGGACCACTAGGTTATTACTATTATATCTACTAGTGGTTCATTTTCATGAGAACAAATATTTATTATGGTTACTTACACCAAGATATGAGGTACGTGGGGCTCACGACTGTCTAGTTCCTCAGGTTGTTCCAGTGAGTTGTGCTCATTTTCAATTTGTACTGAACATCGACATACGGTGTGTTTGGTTGGTAAATTCAGTAGTGTGAGTGATGTATTTAAATGTTTAAATTCTTTAAAGTTCCCCTCTTGATATATATTTTCATTTTGAAATTGCACCTCTTTGAAAATTGTTACTAGCATTTTTGTTTATAAAACATGCGTGTTTTTTTTCTTGGTAATAATTTTTATAGCATGGGATATCATTTAGAAAGAATACCTTTAAATTTTTATTTAAAACTTGAAATTTATGTTCCTTTTATTTTAATGGATTTAAATTGGGAACTGAATATCAGACTAACCTACTGTGTTTTAATACCCACGCTTATAGTCTTCTTATATTTTTAGCCCTTCTATAAGTTTCATCTTTAGTCCGATCACCTTGGGAGACATGTGGTTGTCTTGTTGGAGAGTGACCAGAAGGGTCACATGGAGTTAGTTGGTTATCAGGTTTGGTCATTTGAGTTGTTGGTTTAGTTGTACTTTTAGTTTCTTGTACAAATAATATTATGTTAAATTTTTATATAATTGTATTTTGGGTGTCCATTTCCTTATAGTATTTTTTTTATTGTTTATATATGGGTGAAATAATTACCTTGTGTACTCTCTTGATTCCCTTGGTTCTTGTCGCTATCCCGGGAGGATCAGGAACGCCTCTCGGGACTTGTCGTGGGCTGGCCTAGGTGACCGGTTTAGGGTAGACTCGGGCTGGTTCGTGAAATAATGGTATCAGAGGAGGTCGGATCTTAGTAGACCTTCCTTTTTAGAGCTCCCATGTTTTTGGGTGTTGTGAAGGTAGATGGAGTATGATTTTTGGGACTTCATGGGTAAGTGCAGGAAGAGCATCACCGAATCTTTCTCGTTCTGATCCTCGGGTTTCTATGGGATGTCCAGTTTTATTAGTGTCTTTATATTTATTTTTGATTGTTTAGTGTTGGGATATAACAAGGAGAGTCTGACTAATGGCCTCCGTGAGCTCACAGGGCCTGGAAATCCATGTGGAGTTGGGGAATGGTCTTAATAAGTCTCTCCGTGTTGGTGTTGTGTTTGACATATGGCACCAACCATATGTTCAGTTCACCCACCGAAACTAGTTCCTTTTATGGGTCTCTTGGAACTTTATTGAATTCTGAATTGTTTTTTTTCAAAATACTTGTGTGAGAATTGTAAAAATGAGTTTTAAAGGAGTGGTTGTTTTTTGAAAAGTGGAAAAGGGGTTTTCAAAAATTAAATATAAGAATGGTTTTGGAAGGTTGTTCTTTTTTTGAAACAATGTTTTGGGATGTAGTGGAAATGATTTAACAGAATTATATTTTCCCTAATATAAACTTGTGGTTTGTTGAAATAAAATGCTTTGAAAGTGTGAATAATTTTATGGTGATTCTGAATATTTTTTTTAAATGGGGTGTTTTCAGATGTTGAAAAGTGTTCGAATCTGATAAATTAGTTTTGGATAATGGTTGTTAGTGGTTGGTGTTTTCCTAGAAAGGGTTTTGGTCTAAATGTCCATCAGATTATGAAAAGTTTCCTTGCTGATTTTCAGAAAAGGGTAATCCGATATTTGGAGTAACTTGCTTGTTTTAAAAGTTGTTAAAAATTAAAGGGTGTACATTTTTTAGGAAAATGTTTCTTTATGAAGTGTGGTTTGTTTTGTGAAATTAGAAAAGGGGTTTTTGACTTGGTGGTTAGTGCTCCTTTAGAAGGTTTATTATTTTTTGGAAGTATGTGGTTTTGTTTTAGCCTTTGTTGTTTTCATGGGTACTCACATGAATGGATTTACTAATTTCTGGAAGGATGGCCTAAATGGCATGGTATTTTAGTTCCCAGGGTGGCACGTAAATGTTCATGTGAGTGATACTTGATGAAACATCACTGGTGAATGTGAAAATCCACCAAGTTAGTTTATATTTTTTTCAAAAGTGTTTTTAGCTAAAAACATATGGTGTTTGTTTTGAACCGACAATTATGTGGATGATTTATCCTATGTCTTAGAAGTTTTTTCTATTCAGTATGCTTCCTTATGATCTAGAAGCCATACTATTGTTGCATCTTGAGATGGGATCTTGTTGGTGTCTCAGTTTTGGGGTAATGTTCAGTGGGTTTTTAAAGATGTGTTGGATGTTGTGATGTGGCCACAGATAATTCTATGTTTCCAAGATTTCCAATTGATTACCCTAAGGATTCTTTCTCGTGTTTCACAGTCTAGATCCACCACTTCAAATAATTCCTCATCCTGTTAGTTGAAATAGAGAGCTATTCTGGATTGATTTAAAGTTCTTCCAGGTCGTGATAATTCTTTTAGACATAATAGTTGTGTTTGGTGATGATGATGTGTTTCACCATATTCCTTGTCCATTCCGCTCCTTGTTCGAAGTGAGATAGATTTTTGATATGTTTCTCTGAGTTCCTTTTTATATGAATGTGTTTTGTTGAGAAAGTGAGTTTTTTAGTGGTGTGATATTTAGTACCTTACTGCAGTGCAGCAGATGCTTCAAGATTCAGGGCTCCAACCATAGGCCTCAGAGTGAATCTTTTCACACAGCCAAGAAAACAATAGAGTTGTAGAGAGATTGACCAGGATCCGGCCTCCACCATTGTGGTATAGTAGTTTTTATGTATATATTATGGTTCCTCATTACTATAAATTTTTCTTTGTCATAAAAATTGTTGTGGACTTACCCCTCACATAGTGTCTATGGTTATGCCTTCATGGATGTGGGTTTCTGATTAATGTCCCTATGAGGACCACCTGTGAAAATTAGGTGCGGTCTTGGTGCTACCTATTCATTGGTAGAGAGTGTTGGGTAGTTAATTTGTTTCTTTTGTGGTTTTAATGGATCAATGATTGGGTCGCCTTCCCTCCAGTCCCGAATTGGCGGGTGTTTGGATCCATGCAGAGAGTGTTGGCCCAGTTCTTGCTACCTCCATTCGAGATTGGGTGGCTAAAATGATCATGATGTGTTCCTATCAAATTGGGTTGGTAGGTTGTTACAGGATAGTTTTGGTGGTCTTGTGTGATTGAGGCCCAATTCTATCTCAAGTTTAATTCTTGTTTGTTCGTTGCAAGTTGAGTTCTAAAAGGGGGAGACCCTGTATGGGTCTCGTTGATTTTTCTTCCTAAGAAATTATCTAGTACTAGTTGTTTCTTAATGATGGGGATTCCATACTGTAATCCAATATAATCTTTTCTTTTCGTGTGTTCTCTTTAGTTTGGGTGATTGTTCGGTTCATTGGTTTAAGGACCAACAATCCGGTTCTTGTTTTGGTTGTGGGGGTAGTGACTCGATCTTATGGTTGATTCTTAGGAAGTGGTTGAGAGTTGGTGTTTTGGTTGATGTAATAGGATTATGTTACTTTAATGGTATATGGTGTTTCATTAGATTAGGAGGCTGAACCGTATTGATATATAATCTTTAGGTGTTGATCAATCAGCAAGAATGTGCTCTGTCTTTCCGGTGGTGGAAAGCTTTAATGGTGGGGAGAATTATCACATCCTATTTTTTTTTCTTTCATGTCTTGGTTTTGATCCGGTTCATTGAAAATACCGATTCTTTATTTTTGGTGTTGGTTGATATTAATTTAGAGTTTTGAACTACCATATATTTCCAATCACCCTAATTTTGGTTCCCCATTTCTTGTATAGTATTTTTTTGTAGAAAGGGTGGTTACTTTATGATTTGGGCCAAATGTGAACCAATTTCCATTTTTAAAAACCAAATTTGTTTATTTTATAACTCCTTTGTTTTTCAAAAAATTTCACCTATTCTACTTCATACATTTCCTACCCTGACATATTCATACCACTATATCCTTTTGTACCCCTAAAGAATTCATAATCATGGTGAATTGGAGTTACTTATTTAGGTACTGGGCCAGGCCATGGGCCCTTTTCCAGTTTTAAAAAAATATTTTGTATCATTTATATATAATTCAATTTTTTATATATTTTGTTTATTATACCTCCCACTCGAATAAAATACCCCTATAATCACCCCCATTATCGATTTTCCCTCTTTGGAGCTAATATGAGTCGCAGATTAGGGAGAAAGTTCTCATATTACCTCAAATCATCCAGAATTGTGAAGGTAAATTGTTTCATACCTAAATCATTAATTTTATGCTCTTTTCCCCATAAGTATTCTTTCACTGATTCTTATAGTCCTTAGTAGCCTCTCCTAGAAATTTCATCCCATTACCTTGTCTCTATGGGTACATATATAATGGAAGACAAATAGTTTTCTAGTTAAAAATGTGAAATTCTTTCTCTTTTATCCTCCCCCTTCTTCCTCCTTTCATTATTTATTGGTTTTATAATCTCCTCTAGTCATGATTGACCTATGGTTATGTTATCCCATGATTTGTATGGGGGTTTTTTCATTTGGGTCTGGCCGTCATAGGTGTAGGGTTTATAAACCCTCAGATGGTGATATTGGGTGTGCGTTTCCATTGTATGATGGATTTGAGATTGGATATCCCTTGAAGATGCCTTTATATTTTAAGATTCATTATTATTATATTGTTTTAATCTGATATATATATGTTTATTATTATTTTTCAGCATTTTGATAATTCTTTTGGTTTGAAAAGTGGTTGTTTAATCCTTCTTTTGTGAAAGGTTGTGTTGTTTTGTCATAAAAGTTTACACCAAGGGTTTGTTTAAATGTTCCACTATTTATCAAAACTATTTTGTAAGGTTTAGAACCAGGTTTATGATATTTTTAATATTTTACAATATCTTTTATAAGATATTTCATGCAATTGGGGTTTTATTCCTTGTCAAGTGATTAAAAGAGATTGTTTTTTAAAAGGGCATGTCATGTGTTCGGTTAATTACCTGGTTGGATTTTATGTGTTATTTTTGATTTAAAAACTATTTGTTTGGATTTATAAATGAAATTGAATAATGATAAATGGTATTTTAGGATCTATTATGTATTTCCAATTTGGATTTGGTTTTACAAACAAATGAGTTTTGGTTTACAACATGTTTTGGCCCGAGTTCTCGGAAAATTGCCCATTTCACATCCTTATGAAGATTGTTGTGTTTTGAATATGTAACATGAATGTCTTAAGGGATTTATGAATTTGTTTTTATTCTGTAAATGGTGTGTATACACCTCCTTAATAAAAGTTATATTCATACCTTGGTCTAATGTTAGCTTTGAGAATGTCATAAAGGCCCATTTGGAATTTCTTTTGTAAAAATGTTTTCCAAGAGTATTTCATGTTCTATATTTTGGGGACATTTTATGGTCCTAGAAGTTGATTTATTAATTGGTTTTGGGTATGAAAAATATTTTTTTATGTTATTTTTGGGTTTGTGTCCTTAAAAGATAATTTTTAATGGATTTTATGTGCAATGCCTTGTTATACTCCTTGAAATTGTTTTACAAAAATTTTTATTGGTTTGTTGATTTGTGAAAAAATGTGAAGAGTGTTTGTGGGATATTTGTGTGTTTATGGTCTGGTAATTTATATTTGATGTGAAAAGTTCATTTGATAATTTCTGTATCTTGATTGAGAACTAAAGGGAATCCCAGGTATCTAGGTGGGAAAACATGTACTAGTATGCTAGTGATCCCGTGGGGTTTGGCCCCTGTTTCACGTAGCAATTTAGAAGATGACAACACTAAATAAACTATGATGATGATGATGTTTAGGGAACACTAGGATATAAGTATTATCCATACTAGTGGCTCATTTTCACGAGAATAGATATTTATTATGGTGACTTTCACCAAGATACGAGGTAACTGGGGCTCATAACTAACTAGTGCATGGGGGTGTTCCTGTGAGTTGTGCTCATTTCCTATTTGAACTAATCGTCGGCATACTATGTGTTTGGTTGGTAAATTCAGTAGTGTTTTTAATTTATTTAAAAGTTTATATTCTTTAAATCATCCCTCTTGAAAACAATTATCATTTTGAAATTGCACCTCTTTGAAAATTGTTAATAGCATTTTTGTTTATAAAACATGCATGTTTTTTATGGTAATTGTTTTTATAGAATGGGACCTCATTTGGAAAACATAACTTTGTATTTTTATTTAAAACATTAAATTGATTTTTCTTTTATTTTAAAGGATGTGCATTGGGAATAGAATATCGGGAAAACCTACTGAGTTTTAATACTAACGCCTATAGTCCCTTATGTTTTTATCCCTCATGTAGCTTTCAGATTGAGTTCGATCACATTTGGTGACATGTGTTCATTATTTTGGAGAGTTACCAATATTTTCCCATGGATTTAGTTAGTTATCGGGTTTTGTCAGTTGAGTTTTTGGTTTAGTTGTACTTTTAGTTTCTTTTACAAATAATGTTCAGTTCAATTTTTATATAAATGTATTTTGGGTTTTCCATTTCTTTCACCTGTTTGTTTGATTGTTTATATATGGAAAAATCATTCCCTTTTGTACTCTATTGATTCCCTTTTTTCTTGTCACCATCCTAGGAGGATCGAGAATGCCTCTCAGGACATCTTGCGGGCTAGCCTGGGTGACCAGTTTAGGGTCAACTCAGGCTAGTTCGTGAAAAAATGTTTTTCATAGGTTTTTAAGAATGACCATGGACAGGGATAAGGTCAATATTAAAATTATGAAGATATGTTATGAAAACAAAATGTGTTTAATTTTAATGGACTATATTATATGAAAAATATATACTAAGTTGAATTTATCCACTCTAAGATGCAATATTTATTTATGTTTGGTTTATGGCCTTATTCTCTAAATATATAACCCTAAAATATCATTGGTAAATCAATAAAGTTAATTATAGTATAATGGAATAAGATTATATAATGTTAATGGTTGGTTCCATATATGTAATGATCCACGGTGTGTAATAATTCACTGTGTGTAATAACTAGTTATATATTCTCTTGTTTGAATGTTTTAATATGTATGAATAATGTGTTTTTAGTTTCATTTGTATACTATATTACTAATTACCTAATAACTTTCAATTCACTTTAACAAGTATAAAAAATTATAATTGTAAAAATATAGTTTACATAAAAAATATGATTCCAAATATACTTTTTGTCAAATATGGTCTCCAGAACTTAGCATATGTCCTCTATTTTATAGAATTACATTAAGGTAATTTTAAAATTGTCAATATATGTATTACTGTATCTTTAATATTTTTCATTATATATCATTATCTTAAAAAACAGTCACATACATTACAGAAATATGATATAGTTGTTTTTTAATAATTATATATTTTTATTTTGGTGGAATAATCATTACATGACTTTCACCCATTTTCCATGGAATACTAAAAATTCAATCATGTGTACATGTTAACTAAATCTTCCATGAATGATGTTTTTGTCATAAATAACTTTTATTGATGATAAAAAGTGTTATTTAATAAATAAATAAAATATTTATAAAAGTGTATTTTTTTGGAATTACGAATTAATTCCTACACTTCACCCATCCTATAAAAAATAAAAACATCTTCCTTGTGTACATGTTGACTTTAGCCTCCAGGAAGTAAAATATTTTATTTTATATAACTATATTATTTTATTCAATAGGTAAATCTATTAAAATATAATTAACACCTTAAAAACATGTAAATATTATTAGTATAGTTCTATAGTAGTGTTTTTTCAAAAGAATCACATTTTTAATAATATTCAACCATCGATTATACTATGATATGGGTTGGGACAATTTAACAACCAACATGAATAAATATATTACTTCCTATAATTGATGAAAATAAAAAATATTTATCAATTATATTGGATTTTAATTATAAAATAATGGTTTATTTTTGGTTCTATAATGGTAATATTATTATTTATCTCACAAATTATGACACCACTTTTGTTTATAAAACATGGCCTGAAAAGCTCATCTTTGATTTTCTATTCATAAATTATAACTAAAACTATAATGGAATATAAATTTAAATTTATAATAAATTTTGTATATTTTTTATTTTAATATAAATATTCTAGAAATTATTATATGAGTATCTAGAAATTGGTTTCAACATTATCATTTTATACAACTATGAAACAATCAAAATTATCATGCATTTAATGATTGAAATAATCAATTACTATATAACAAATGTATAAAATACAATTATAAATAAATAATATGTAAATTAATATATATATATATATATGAATAATTTACTAAAATAATATATTTACTGGGTTTTTTCTGTTTTACAAAAAGTTAATTCTTCTACATGGAATCCAAAAGTAAATGAAACAAAATTTTCTCATTTCAAACTTATTTCTTTGAGACATTTATTATATTCACCACTTGTTTGTCCTATGCGTTTTATATATTACCATATGTATTATCTTTACCATGATTTTAATGAAATTAAAATATTCAACAAATCCATCTCATGTACCAATTTCAAGCAATTTCGATTCAGGTGATAGAATAGTCAGAAGTGATATTGATTACTAAAAATTAATTTTTTTGAGTTATGATGTTTCATCTTGAAAATACTTATTAAATTATTATATTCTACCATATAAATTTCTATAATATTTTATTTTTCTTTATCTATATGTAAAATATTTTTTAATTCAATTCCAGTTCAATGATGATTTTTATTCTCATAAAAGTATATCATTGTTATGTATTATTCATTTCTTTACCATTTAACTCATTTTTCTTCCATTTACATGTGTTTTATTCTATCCAATTTTCACTATTAATATTTTTAATATTAAGTAGGTACTATTTATTTTAAACATAATATTTCAATTTACCACTATAATGTTTTATTATTCTTTTTATTATATGAGATTTCATCATATGTATTGAAATTATCAAAAAATATTTTTCCCTCTCATGGTCAAATGTTTTATGTTTTTTACCAGGTTTCCTTTGAGTAAAAATTATGTATTAAAGACAAACATTTATTAAGTGTTATTACCCATTTTGTTTAAAATTATTTCATTGGAATTCATTAAAAAATGATATTTTAGATAAATGTATCTTAACTTTATCTTTTATGATATTATAGAAAACATTTCAACGAAATTGCATTTAATAATTTTCATCAATTTACTCTCAATATTCAAATGATTTATATCATATGGGTTTTTAGGAATAACCATATAATTTATTTATGAAACTATCTTTTTTTTGTTATTTTTTATCAACTGAACTAATTCTTGTAGTCAATTTATGTTATACCATTTGGAAATGTTAGAGAACACATTTTCATTATTTTAGTTTCAATGAAATATTATATAATTGTTTTCATATATGAATAGATGATGATGGGTGGGTTCCTTTATGTCCCTATAATTAATTTTTTAAGGATTTATATCTAAATATAAAATAATATTATGTGTAAACATTATGTCTATTGACAACAGAAAGTGTGGTAATTTTTTTGTTCAAAACATGTACTATGGGAATTTTGTTTTTTCACAACACAAATTGTGAGTATTATTTTGTTTACAACATAATGTGTCGGAATTTTTGAATTTCTTTTTGAATTGGAATTTATTTTTCCAGAATGTGAATAATTGGAATTTAGTTTATTCACATCATTAAGTGAGGGAGTTTTATTTGTTAAAACATAAAGCATGTACATTTTTTTTCACAATATGACGTGTGAACAATTTTTTATACAAAAAATAACTTATGGGAATGGATGAATCTCATAAAAATGTTTATTATGATTCTGTTTGTTTTATAGTTCTTAACTATTAAAAATTTTCATTTCTTGAAATATATCTATATATACAAATATTATTTTCTCCAAGTCTCATGTATTTATCTTTCTATATGGTTTATTCATGATCATTTGAGGTTAAATTTCATTTTATTATGACTTATGGACATATCTCTTTGATCGATAAATTCTTTTGAGTTATACATTTATCCAATTATCATGTTCTCTATAATGTTAATGTTCTAAAACATGATGGATTGTTTTTATGTCTTTCACTAACTACGAGTATGGTATCACCCCTTCTACAGTTTCATTATCCCTATGAAATTGTATATGATAATATATATGAAATAATTTTTTATGTAGATATGATTTTTAGGAGATGTTGAGGAAACAAGAAGGAAATATTGGTAAAGTGAAAACATACTTTTCAGGTGAAAAATATGTGAAATAATCTTCAATGACACTAAAACATAAGTTCATAGGATTATGAAATTATTTAGAAGATGTATTATTTACTATTTAAATTTTTTTATAATAAATTATTAATTATCATATTTCATTCACATGATATAAAATCCTATATATAAATTTTTAATTTTTTACTATGTACTAGTAATTGTGGTCATGGGGTAACTATGTATAAATTAGATCAAATTATATTAATTTTTTTGGGATTATTTTATTTTTATAGACATTATAAAAAAATAATTATTTAAGACCATAAGGATAAAGATGGGTACATGATATCATCATGAGTATTTGTTAAAGTAGATATTTTATAGTTTCCTTATAATGAAATACTTTTCAACATAATACAAGAGGATCCAATATCTAACAAAATTGTATCTAGGGTTAATAACCTAGTAAAAGCTGACTAGGAATTAATTCATCATTAAATTAGTGCATAAAAAGAGGCCAATATGCACACCTATTTTTACATTCATGGGGGATATTGTTTGCTAATTCAAATAATATTTATAAAAAATTCAAGGATTTGAATATATTTAGGTTACAAAAAAATTGAAATGACCACAGATAACATATATATAAACCTAGAGATTCAAAAGATAGGTTCTGTATGTCATTTTTGTGTTAAAACGTCAATTTAAATAGTGACCTTTTATGAAATTAATAAATATATTACATAAATATGTTTTTATTGATATAACATTAGGATGAATGAAAAATTGAGTTTTAAATTTATATGATGGAAAATACGATGAATGTACCAATCAAAAACCAAATGGGATAAGAGTGAGAGAAGACAATTTCAGGGTGATTCTCACTCAACTCCCACAAGAAATAAATAATAAAGATATCCATGTTGAGATCCAAAACTCAAAAAAAGGAAGGCGTGTCTTGTTATCATGTCCTTTATAAGGTAATACCTAATATTCTTTGGCAGTTTATCCAATCCATGAATTATTTATTGATTGATAGACATAGTTGAAATGTTATTTTGTTTGCTAAAATATTATAGCATGAAAAAAATATTTTTGTTATTTAACCATTTAAAGGTGAATAATATCATTAGTGTACCCTAATAACCAACATGTGTCTAAATGAATAATTCAACAACAATAATAGGGTAGAGTATAATGTGTATTTCTTCAATAAATATATTCTACAAATTGTTCATATAATATAGAGAGATAATTCCTTGAGTTGAGATAGTGGTAGGATGAATCAATTAGTACTTATAAAAAACATCATGTGAGTCGTATGGAATGTTTTATGTTTTATCATTATCCCTGAAAAAATGGTCAGTCTATATCATTAGTGTCATAAAACTAGGACATAAAATGGATTTACTCACAAGAGAATTTACAATATATAATTACACTGTTTAATATGAACAAAAAGTGTAAATGAAAATTGGAAACATTCATTATTTTTTAGGATTTGGGTAAATAAGAGGGAAGTGTACTTTTATAGAACCTATAGTGATAAAACCCATGAAGGAATGACAATTTATATTCCTAAATGGAAAATATGTGGGATGAATAATGAAAGAAACAATGTCCAAGGAAAAGGTAAATTATTCAAGTGTTTAAGAGAAATCCATCAAGGAGATAAATGATATTAGGATAAGAATATGGAAACAAATAAAAAATATAAATAGAAAGATCAACCATATGATAATCCCAAATTCTAATAAATAAATTTTATAGATTATAGGCATTAAAAAATTAATTTCTCCAAACTAAGGGTTAATAATGAAAACCCACATTAGAATTCACATAAACTAATGGAAAAATGGAAATACAATGTAATGACTACCAATGAAGAAGATCAAGATAAATAAGTTACACATATACCCATATTGATGTTTTTGGATGTCTTATTAGACTACATTTCTAGCAACTTGATTATATCTAAGAAATTATCTAAGAGAAACAAATCACTTACCTAATGATTTTATTATCGAGGAAAACATCTTATGCATAAAAATTATATTACTTGTTAATCAATGTGGAAATGTGATTCATGAAAATATTATTCTTCTTCCGTTAGTTGAAATTTATTTGAAATTTGAAATGTATTGTAAATCACCTCACAGACTCCATGTTTATTATAAAAATTGTGAAATAAAAATTTATATTCCAAATCAATCTATATTTATTTAGTAGTATAAGGTTAACTATAAACTCACTAGAAAAAAAAATTCTACTATATGATTAATCTTATAAAATCTTGAGGTAATTTTAGATAAAAATATTGTATAATTTATAAGTACTATGGATAGTAACTTTTTATGTAAAACAAATTTTCTTCTCATGTTTATATGGCCAATATATCTCTAGAAATTATACGTTGAGTTGTAATTATCTCACATATACCCTTAGTCATTTTCATTTAAAGGTGATAATTACAATTTCTATGATGAAAATTATTTAAGGGGGTAATATAATGTAACTTTATATAATATTATTATTAATTTTACTAAAATGGAATACTATTTTCAATATCTTGTCTCACACATATCATCAAACTAAAACAAGTTGAGATATATTTTAGTAGAATAAAATTATAATTACTAGATTAAATTGTTATAATATATCCATTATATAAGAGGGTTTAAATAGATGTTATTTCTTTATAAAATTTATGAATACATAAAAATAAATATTTATTTTAATATAGATGTGTTAAAAAAATTTAATTTGTTTAAATGATCAACCAATAAGTTCTTTTAGGCTTGAGAATTGAATGTTTTTAAAAAATATGTTATATAAAAAATGTACTTTTCTGATAAGAAAATAAATATATTATATTTAAATGGTGATAAAATATATTTTAAATTAGTAAAATTTTAAAAATTAGTTAATTATTTATTGAAAGTAAAAAAGAATAAGAATTGTCAACATTGTGAAAATTAATTTTCCTACACAAGTAATTTTCATTTTATTTTATGATTATAAATAAAATAATTTTTTTAAATTTTATAAATTAATTTGGGAAGCCTAATTTAGTTTTTGAATATTTTATAACAATATTAACATAGTATGGTTTTTTGGGGCATTTGGGAAAAATGGATTTTTAGGTGAATAAAGGTAAAGAATGTTTTACCTAATACAGTGGATTTAAAGACAATATCATTAGGTAAGTATTAAATAAATACTTATAAATCATTCTAAATTTTTAGAAACATATTTATGGTACAAAATTGTACATTTCAAAAAAAATTAAATTTAGAAAAATATTTTGTTATATTTTAAAAACATAAATAATCATTAATCCTAAAAAATGATATTTTTTATCACTCTCTTTTAATTATATTTTTTCAGGGTTTAATTTGTTTTTTTTCATTAATTAAACAACATATAACTATTATGTTTTTAATTTAAGTAAATTAATCTATTTTAAAACAAAAAAAATTATTTTTTACGCTATACATTATTTATATCCATTAAAATACACTTTTTATAAAATATTATTTTTATATGCCATGTGTGCAAATTTTAATATTCATTTTCACCCCAATTAAAATATTTATATAATAATATGAATTTTTTTTATTAAATAATAATTTAAAAGTAGGCCATAATTGCATTTTCATTTTTAGTCATTGATTTTATTTATCATGTTTAATAACATAGTTTTCATAGTAAAGGTAAATTATATTATAAATAGTTTAACCAAGTGTAATAGAGCTAAAAATGTTAAATAAGTTTTTAAAAATAATTATATGAGGTGTGTATAAAAAACATTTATTTTCCCTATTTTTGTCCACCTTGTATTCAACTTTCCATGTGAAACATTTCAACCTTTTTTATTAAGAGGTTATAGTTACTAAAATGAAATTCCCTTAAATTGTAAAAGAGGCCTTCCACAATCCCTTAAAAGACCATATAAATTTTCAAATCTTCAAATAAAATTTAGTGATTTTTCATCATATATTATCTTAATTTTTTTAATTTCGAATATGGTCATAAGATATTGGTTGAGGTCATCAATTTACCAGAAGTACATGGAGAGGATGATCAATTTATCAATATACGTACTAATACTTATCTAATATTTTTCAATATATATATCTTTCTCCTCTAAAAAAGTCATATTAAATTAAAAATTATTAACTAAATATTTTATCTATACTAATATGTTACGATCTTTATAGAATAATCATTATACATTGTTTTCCCTTGTTCATAATAAAAATGAAAGTGTCTCCATCCATATATGTAGACTACAGTTTCCATAAATGGCATGTTTTATATTTCATCAACAAAATAATTTGAGTGTTAAAATGGTATTTTAATTAACAAGGGATATATTTTTATTATTTTGAAGATATGAAAATTTAAAACATTTCCTAAATTTCTCACATTCTATGGAAAATTAGAAAAAACATCTATGTGTATGTGTGGTCTAGCGCATCCAAGAAGTGATGTGTTTTGTTTTCCAATAATATATTATTTTAATTATTATATAACTCTACAAAAATATGATTTAATTTTTTAATAAAATATAAATAATATACTTATTATTTTTTATTAGATATATTATTCAGAAATATTCACTTAATTAATCCTAGTAACCCGTCTTTTATAACTTATTATGATTTTGGGTCGGTTGAACCACTGGTGTTGTTAGGTCCACAATGGTGAATACCCTGAGAGGGGGGGGGGTGAATCAGGGAATGAATAATTTAAAATTAACGCCTGTTATGATCTTGTTTCGCTGTTAAGAAAAACAATATTCTCTCTCTTTCCTGTTGCACAAATGAAACAGAAAGTAAAGAATGCATAGGACACACCAATTTTACATGGTTCACCACAAAGGGCTACGTCACTTCACTAGTTGTGGATTACAATGTTCAGCCTAGATCACTTCTATGCCCAGGCTCACTGCCTTTCCAATGTTTAGGGTCATCTCACTGCTTCAACAAGGGTCACTCTCTATTTCTCTCTCTCTGGATCACTGCCGGTGGAGAGGATCACCTTCTTTCTCTTCCTTTGCTCACTGCTCTTGGAAGGAATCCACTCACAGTTTATAGACCTATAGGTCTCTTAATTTTCCTGAAGGAATGCATCTTCCTCTATAAGTAGATGATCTATTGAATCTAAATTTTCAACTATAGATGAATATCTCTTTGCACCAAAGGAATCAGGCAAACTTCCAGCTTCCACGCAGCCCGAAAATCACTGCTGGAAATAAACCTTACGTGGGGTGCAAGTCTAACTCGGCGTGCAAGTATCGGCGCACAAGTCACAATGGGCGCGCAAGTCCTCCTAGACAATTGCGCGACACAAGCTTTCCCAACTACAGACTTGCGCGACTCTCTTCCTTTTACGCCCAAACCAATATTGGAGCGCAACTCCACACTGGCACGCAACTTCAAACATTGGCGCGCAACTATCACCCTGGAGTGCAAGTCCCACCTGCGCGACTACACACACCACTTGCGCGACCATCACACCTGCGCGATGGGAGCTCTGATTTCTCAATGTGTTGAAATCTGGTAAAGAATGAAGAGGGGTGGTCCAGTATTTATAGGCAAATTAACCACCCTGCGCGACGACGCGCAAGTCACCTACGCGACTCAGTCTCGGCGCGCAAGTCTTCTGTCCTCTTAGACACTTGCGTGACCAACTCCCAAAATTGCGCGAACCTATTTCCTTAGCCATATTTTGATCTTATGATCTTGAAAAACATATGGCGTGTATGTTTCCTATACTCCAAGTCCTTGGCGTGCAAGTACCTTTTCCAAAAACACTTTTCTTCATTTGTCGATTTTCAGGCCCAAAAATTTGGCAAACACTGGAAAACGGTGCCACCTTGTATCTGTTATTTTGTACCACCTCCAGATTGTCCATTCCATTATCGACGTTCTTTAATCAAACATGGATCATTGACCATAGCTCTTGAACTCGACATTCCACCCTGAAACCCCCTTTTTCAACAAATTTGTATGTCATGGTTTGCATTGTAAACAATCACAACACAGATGTCCACTTTGTCAACAAACACAATCACCTATAAAATGCTTCAATGATACCTTGAGGGAATTTTTCCCAACAGGTGTGAATGATGATTTAAATTTCAACCATATATGATTGTGAAAAAGGAATTAATGATGCTATTATATATTTATAATAATATAATGGTTTGTTGTATTTTACTTTATAGTATTATTATTATTTAAATCATTAATTAAGAAACATATTTTGTTCATCAAAAATTACCAAATCAATCTCATCACAAATTTTGTCTTAAAAAAGTTTAAGTAAAACTCTATTGGAATAAAATAGGAAATTTATAAACTATTATAGAACATATTTTTAGTAATATAAATATTATAGGTATGATGAACTTATTATCAAAGAACATGGATCGATATTATCATTTTTATGCGAGAAAAAACCAATCCAAATCGCTAACATTCAATGATGAAAATAAAATTTAATAACAAATAAATATATAAATAATGATACTAATTTAATATTATATTTTTGGATATATGTAAAAAATAATTAAAAAAATAAGATAATATGTTGGTTTTGTTTATTATTTCGTAATATAAAGTGCCTTCGTTGATGTCGTGAGTAATGATAAGGGATTTTCTTATCTCAAAATTTCTTCATTGAGGAATATTCCATATTCCCCACTTATTTCTCATTTGGTAGTGTATATGATACCCTATGTATTCAACTTATAATAATTTTCATAATATTTAATGGACCTATATGTCAATAACATGTTCAAGATTCATGGGAATTCGATTTAGGTGACCCCAAAGCTATGGTGGATATTGGTAACTAAAACATATTTCCATGAGTTAGGATATATTTTCATAAACTTCTTTCATACCAAAATAGGTTATAACCTTATAAAAATTTATAATTTGGTATTTTATATTCCACTATAAGTAAATTGACTTTTTAATTCAAATATCCTTCCAAGATAATTTTTTTCACATAAAATTCTAACATTGTTGATTATAATTCACTTACTTCATATATAATCCCAATGTTTTCCATATTCTTATTTTAAATTCCCCCTAGAATTCTCCATTATTTTTTAAAAACTCAAATATGTGTTATTTTTGCTAGAATTCACAATTCACTACATCTATTTTGGATTACATATTTTTTTAATCTTTTTATACTGTGATATTCAACAAAGGTACTTCAAAATATCCAAATTATTTTTCCATTTTCATGGTCAAAGTGTTCAAATTCTTCTAAAAATTATAGTTTCTAAAACATTACATATTTTCAAGAAAAAATAATTATTAATATTTATTTCATGGTATGGTTTCAAAAACATTACATTTGAAATTCTCAAAAATGGTCTTTTTGAATAATTTTTCAAAACATCAATCTCAATGATATTATTGAAATTACATTGATGAAATGTAATTTTAATATTTTTTTTTTCAATTTTCCACTCTATAATAAAAGGAAACAAATCCCATAGAGTTATGTGTCACGAATCTCTTTGAAAACCAATATTAAAATACATTTTTTGGGGGGATGTAATTTTTTAAATCAACCCAATAAATTCATCATGAAATATTATGTTATACCTTTTATATGTGTTAAAAAATTTATTTTTTACATGGGTTATTCAAAATATGGTATATTATTATTTATATATATATATGTATATATATTGATGATGAAATGTGGGTTCCACTATCACCCAAAAATTCATTATTTTCGTATATATATCTAAAGAGATAATGATATTAATCATTTTAATTTTGTTTGATCACATCATAGAGAGTGGTGATTTTTTTAATTCAAAAAATTATGTTGTGGTAATTTTGACTGTTTAAAATATAAATAATGGAAATTTTATTTTTATTCACAAAACGATGTTTGGAAAATTAATTGGTTCACAACATGAATAGAAGGAATATTGTTTATTCTCAAAACTTATTATGAGAAATTTATTCTTCCACAACATGATTCATTGATGTTGTGTTTATAAAAAATAAAACGTGTCAATTATTTTTTTTGTTTAGTATATGTTTCTTTAGTCCAATAATACTAGGGTTTAATTCTCAAAAATCATACTTACTTAATAAATAATGTTTTATGTGTTTTATGATAGAACTTTATAATTCTTGTTTTTACAATAATTTATCTATGTACAATATAATCTAGTAATAAGAATTCCTTATAATGTCACAAGTCATGTGATTATGTCTTAAGTATTATATTACAATCAGAAGTGTCTAACATCCATTTGATGAGATCTAAAACAATTAGAAGACCAATGTTTTCACCTGAAGACTTATACTACCATCATTTGACTTCTTCCACCATTTATATGTTTTTGTGTATATAGTTGAGGATATTATAATTTGATGCATCTTATGATATGATGAAGTTATAATTGGTTTTATTGATATATTTTCGTCTATTTACATATCTAATTCTATTATAATCTCTACTTCCATGCCTTACTTTTTACTCGGTAAAGGATTCTACTTCCATTAATATTTATGATTAAATTGGTAATAAATTTCAAAAACCAATTTATGGAATTTAATTTACAGAGGATTTTTTATTAGGAATATGATTTAAGAATGATTATTGTTAAATGAGTTCTCTATAACATTGAACTAAGGTTATCCTTTATTATATTTTCAACTCGATATTATTATTTAATTTATTAGTATATTGTAATGGTAATTTGATTTTTAAAAAATATTATTCTGATGAACACCTCATATGAAGTATGTGGTTAATGAGATAATGGGTGTGATAGTATTGATTACACAAAAATATTAATTATTTAATTCTAAAAATAAAGAGGATTTTCTTATACCTACCAATAAATGGGATTTTACTGAAAAAAGATGAATCCTAGGGAAAAATTTGAGAGGTTAATTTCAAGTTACCTCAATAACTAAATTAATGAAATTAAGTTATATGTTGAAGATCATTTCTAATTATCTCATTATTGATTATATAAATATAACATCACATTATATTCTAATTCTATTCTATCTTATTCATAATTATTATTCAAATTGAAGTTGTGAATAGTTTACCTATGTATCATTAGAGAACAATATCTTATGTTTCATTAGAGATTAATTATATACTAAAATATCATTCTTTTTTTATTTTTCATCCCAGGGATAATTTTGGGAGAGGCAAGTTGTAGTTTGGATTGCATGATATGTGATTGTTTTTCTATATATGATCCATGTTGTGGATTATTATTTTTATTTTAATAAACCATATTAACAATTCAATTCTTTCAAGTAGAGAAGACAAAGACTTTTCCTGAGCAAAATATTCTAATTTTAATACCCGATTTATGTTTACATTTACTTTTAATTCCCTATTTTTGAATTCTAAAAATCTTTTTAAAAAATACTAAGATAGTACCCATTTAATTATGAAATTATATTCTTTGTGAGTTAAATAATTTCAAAAGTTATGTTGTTATGAAAATATGTAATTGATCCTTGATCATTATTTTGAGAAATTATTTAAAAGATTCAATGTTTTTATACATATCTTTTTGTTAATAGTGATATATAATTTTTGGAGTGTTTTTATTATTAATTTTTAATTTTTTAACAGAATATTTTGATGAAAAAATTCAACCCTCCTATTGATTAATTCACATGGACCATCATTTGGTATCAATTTAAATGACTTATTTTAATATTTCTCTATTTTATTTTTTGATATTGTGCATGTCTCTCAAGAATAGCACTATTTTTATTAATTTACTCCCTTTGATATCATGGATTCCTATAAGAATGAATGTTTTTACATAAATATATTGTCTTAATTTAATTGTCATAAAACTATTCAATGAAAAATTAAATTGAAGAAACCACATCAGATCGTGGATTTTGATATCTTGATAGTTATATAATATAAATTTTAAAATCCAAAATCATCTAGACCTAATTTCAGTAATTCAATAAAAACAACTCAAACTATAACTACAATTCTATAAGTTCTTTATGATATTAATTAGGTGAAAATGATTTCAATATTATTATTTTATGTGATACTAATTATAAAATAGTTGATACTCTTGGTGTGTATCATTAATGAATATAAAATTTAAAATAAATGTGTATAAATTAATATAATATTAAATATGATATATTTATAATGATGTATAATGAATAAATTTCTAAAATTTATCTCAGGTTTAATGAAATATTCAATAAAATGAATACCCTTTGAAGGAAAATTGGAAACATAGGTAATGTGATGAGATAGATGTGATTCTTAAATAGTAGATGGCGAGGAAATGTTGTCTCCATTAGAGAGTCAGACCACATAAGAAAACTATCCATAAAGGAGTTGACCAGAAAACTAATCATGTTAAAGGAGGAATTGAATGTGAATAATGAAGATGATGAAACAAAGAGAAATTTATTTTCATTAAAATCATATGAGTAAATGATAAAAGACAATGTCAATGTATATAGCTCATATAATGATGAGATAATTTCCGAAAGTAATGAAGAGATGTCTCATCTTTCTAGGTGAATTACGAAATTCTATAAATAGACGTAATTCTTCAATAAACATAACACATATGGATGGTATTGAAAAAAGAGGAATTTTGAAAAGGTGAAAACAAAAAAATCTTTTACTTGTAATGATTGATGGAGAAAAGGGATTATCAATGTTTAATATCAAAAAATAAAGTACTAGATAGAACATTATGATAAAAAAAGAACTAAGAAAGTTATTGAGGAAACTGAGTGTTCCGTTGAGGATAGTTCTAGTGAATCCTGTTAAATAAGGGAAGAAAATGATGAATGTTCTAATATTTGTTTAATAGAAAAAATATATAGTGTAAGTGAATCTACTCCAATAATAAATACTCCTCAATAATCAGAAATGAATAAGGATGAATTATATGAATGTTGTGTTATACTTGAAGACACTATGATTAAATTAAAATATAAATATAATAACATGGAATGTCACATGTTTAATGTGATTCTTATAAAATTTACATTTATTTTGAAAAATAAAAAAATGATAACTTTTAAATAGAGACCACTAATTTGTTCTTGGTTTAACTACTTATACTACTAGAATAATATCATGAAATTTGTTGTTGAGAACTCAGATATTCTCTTCTCATTTATTTAATATCATTCATTACATGGATAATATTTAAAGAGGCTTATTTTATCTTAGACATGTGGGTGTAAATTTGTTTTTTATACTTGATATTTTTCAAGGGATCACTATGTCTATACAGAGAAACCAACATAACAATGTACATATATCAAGTAGGGAGGAAAAAGTCACTTCTTTAAACCAAATCCATCATTTTAAAAACCTTTTTGGTTTTGAATTTATTTATATTTCTCTAATTTTTTATTATAAAATTATTATTTTTATAATAATCTGATAGTGATATTTTAATTATGATATATTATTTATTGTTCTGTGAAAAATAACATCAAAATTTAAAATGGTTTCAAAATGTTTAACTGAGTTTTTATCATTTATCTGAGAAATAAATTAATGGAATAAAAGTTTTTATAAACACATAATTAGTTAACTAATAAGTGTTATTTTTAGTGTCTTTGAAATATTAATTTTTAAAATATTTTTAATAGAAACTTGTGATTACTCAATTCACATCCCTCTTCAGTAATTCACACAGTCCATTTGTACATAATTTGGGAGCATCGATGATTTTTTTTCCAATTTTATAATGATTATTTTCAGTCCATAGTTCTTTATTATGATACGTTTTCTTGTCTTAAGACATATCTAAATTATGTACATATGATTTTTTATGTGGCTCATGTTTATATCATTACACCATGGTATATGTTTGATCATTTGACATTTCATTGAATTATGTTATTCCTTATCAAAATATCGGATGTATGGATAAAATATATTATGATAAATATTTATCCCATGCTGATGTTTCTCCCCTACCTATATTCTAACCCCTGATATTTTTTATATATTTTTTCCTAACAAAACATTTAACCTCATCCCTTCCTTTATATCCTTTTCACTATGAAAATTTATATATGGAAATACTTAGAAAATTTTTGTAAGTATATATATTTTTTCGGTGACTCTTAAGACATAAAATAGAAATATTAGAATAGTGTGAATAAGTGACCCTTATGGATGAAAATGACATGGGATATAATATTCCAAGACACTAAAACTTTGGTTCTTGAGATCCAGAAATTATTTGGGATATATAATGTTTAATATTTTCAAATGATATAAAATAGAGATATGTTTATCTAGGGTGATATAATATTATATTAAAAATTATGTGTAATGTTTTTTATTTTATCACTAGAACTAGGAATGTGGGTATTTGGTGAGTCACCAATGATGTTCCTATGAAAAATATAGTCGTGAAAAAAATTTAGCACGAGTCTGTTCTGAGTGCTTCAGAACCATTCTAGGCCACTAAAAATAAATTTAGTCCTTGTACATGAATTAAATTACTAAATTAATTTATTAATTATATATATTTTGCAATTTTAGTAAATGAGTATTTTACCTCAATCTCACCATAGATCAATGGACACCCCGATCATTCCATTTCTTTGTGGTTATTACTCCCTCAATCATTTATTTTCATTTTTTATGGTTAAATAAAATAATCATCTATCTCAAGAGTATGACTTGAGTGATTTATACACTCATATTCTATATAAGTTTGATTTATAGTTCTATAACAAATAATATCATCATATATGGCCTATTGGGGGGTTGGTTGTCTGGTTTTTTAATTTTGACTAATTGAGGATCAATAAACTGACGTATTTCGATAGGAAGGACCCAATTCAGTCATGTTAGGTTGCACCTTGATTTAGTATTAGTAAATAAAAATTTCATACATGTCATATGAAATTAACTAAGTTTCGTGATATATTCATGGATTCGAAATTATTTGGAATTAAAATCTTCACTACCTATGATATGCATTGAATTTATTAGACTGATAGATGTCAGATAAGTGTTTTAATGAACAAAATGGAAACTACAACCAATTTAGATGTTGTTTGGTGTAATGAACCTTGAATATGGACCTGATAGGGGTGACTATTAATTGATACTTCACTATATGAGTCTCATTTGGCATCCTAGGACATACCATCAAAATGAATGGATTGAGTATGAGGTCAGTAATGGGTGATATGGCCTAAAACTAATACAATGAGTTTGTTAGTGTCGTTATAGATTTAACATTTATGTGTTTATTAATATATATATATATATATATATTATAAATTTATGCCAAATAAAAAAATTATCACTTAATTAACTACTTGGTTTTATGGTTGTATGATATCCTCTCAAAATTTATTAGTATTATCTCATCCAATATTTGTTTTATAATGGTATCACATCCCCTGAATTGATTCTTTGATCTATCATTCAACATTTAGAGAATATAACAGTGAAACCCTTACCACTTGGGATATAATCTATTTGGTCGATAAAATACATTAGGGTTCATGTTGGTGGTACATCTTTCACCAAGGTGAGATGTCTTGTGTTTACTTCATCCACATGAATACTGATATTTGGGGTACATTGTGCATTTGGACTCTGGTATCGAGGATATATCATCCACCAAGATACTGATATTAGTGGTTCGTTATCCACCAAAGGGATTCATACCACTGGTTCATTTTATATATGGATAATTTTATCACACGTGAATCATCTATAGAGAGAGTGAACTAAATAAAAGATCACCCACAGATGGAAGTTTATTGGTTAGTGTATCATTATCATGGAGGCTAATTTTAGTTGTATTTCTTCCACCTTGAGATGGGAATGAATCCTTCACATTTTGGTCCATTTTTCACTCTTCATATTGGATTAGGTTATGTTAATCATCATGATGAGTTATGATGGTTATAGTTCATTTGACAATTTTATGTGATGGTTAAATAAAATTTACCCATATTTTTTTATGAGGAGAGGTACATCCTTACTAAATATGATGTGTTTGTACCATTAGTATAACTATATTCTCTATTGATTTTCAAAATATGTATGATGAGATATGTACTTTCTATATATTATACTATTTGGTCATAGTTTATTTATTTATTTCGTTTCCATCATCCTATATCAATCATGTCTTTTTTTAGTAGACCAGTTAGGGAATCTTTTTATAATTTACTAATGAGTTATACTCACATCCTAAACATGATTCATAGTATTATATCAAAATTAATTATTCCTAAACTATGTAGTTGAATTTAACATCTTATTATGGATTATTAGGATGGAGGAGATGAGTTAGAGTTGGTAGATTGGATTAGAGTATATTTTAGGACGATTTCATTGGTTATTTATAGTTTTGGTTGTTTTTTGGATCCATTTTTACATGAAATTCTCTGGAGGGACCATGCTTAAACTTGCATAACTCATATAACATGTATAATATCTCATTATAATTAAACATAATGGTTGTTATTTTTATTTCAATAGACCAAAAAATGATATATATATCTTTTTATTATTTTCTTATTGTGATGAATATGTCATGATATTTCATTTATTTTATTTTATCATTATATAGTACTTTGGGTTATGTCTCACCACATTTTCCAAGTTGACCCTCACCGCAATTGTGAATCCTTTTTAATATTAGAGGAACACTTATGGTGTGTGACATACGATATGGTCACGATGTAGGTGTACCAGATCCAAGATGACATAAAATGACTTTAAGCCTTACTATCCTCTTTTTAAAATACATGGGATATTGTATACTAGAATTTGGGTATTTATTGATATTGGTGTGGAAAATTTTAATTAGAGTAACTAACCCATGTTTGAGGAAACTATATTATTGCATTGGGTTAATTGACTCTTTTATTTTCTTTTTTATTTATTGGATAAATTTTACATAATGTTTCACTATGATTCTATGTTATAGTTTTTTGATAAACTCTTATACTCCATTTGAAAGAGTTGTGTGTTCAATAATTTTTTCTAGTATGTATATATTGTATGGAATTTTATTCTGTTATTGATATTTTTTATGTTATTATGATTATTAGTGTGGCTGCTTAACAAGTGAACAAAAAAATGTATATATTTTTTCATATATAACAAGATGGGAATGTATACATAGATAACCCATGAATAATGATTAATACAATTCATATTATTTTATTTTTATGTTATCCCATGTGTGATTCAAACATTTCTTGAGTGTTGGTAGGATGATGTCATACTCAATCCATGATATCTTAGACCATTGTTTCGTATGGTGTCTGTCATGACCTAATCGACATGGGTCCCACTATGAATTTATATAAACTGAGAGTGAAACCCAAGCCAACTTCTAATAGTCCAGGGGATATAATCTAGAATTGAGTAGGTGTAATAAAAATTTGGGACACTTTAGACTAATTTTACTAGAGGAGAAAACCACTACCAATCCAAATAGAATGAAGAAAAACACACATGATATATATAACCAGCTGAAATGTAAACCACATATCAATATATTAGATATTCATAAAGTGATGTATAAAGAAAAAGATGATATTTTGGGAAAAGTACGACTACCAACAAATTGAGTTACACAGTGAAATAGTTGTTCCGAGAAGGGAAGATAATCATACCATGCCATCATATACTATAATAATTGACCTCAATGAGACCAGCCAAATAATCCCATAATCTTGAATGACTTTATCCACTAGCTCAAATATATCCTTGACCATAAATTACACTGTCGATCTATATATTATGTACACAAACACACCAAGTATGGTCCACCGATCCCAGTATGTTATGAGAATAATAATTCCAGTAAGATTCCCAAAAAAGGTCAAAAAGGTTCAAGATCACCCAGAAATCATTTATGAATAACACAACATCCAAACACAACCCAAGGGAACATTAAATTAGATAAAACCCATCACATTACATCTATATATGATTTACTACCGACCATTATGTGCAAAACATGAAAAAAACAATTTCTTACTAATTCTCACAATGAGAACACACTGAATTGGTCCCATGACCTAAAGGAAAACATCTCCCTACTCAACGTAAGCTATAAAAGACCAACTTGATTAGTCTAAATAAAGGGGAAAACCAAAAAAAACCCAATAAAACAGCTAGGGAATCTGATGAAATCCCTAGTCAATGAAAAATGAAACAATGAAAAATAGGTTCAAACATGATGTAAAAAAAACTTTGAGGTAAAGTAACTAAAACTATATACATTATATCATTCTATGAATGAGGCCCCACACCACATCATTCTTACCAGAACACAATTCCAAAAACAACCAACACTCAAAACTCATTTGAGAGAAGTATAAGTTTTATATAACCTATGATAAAGGTACACCTCATCCAACATACAGACAAGGTAGGGACCCATCATTTCAATCACACCCAAGGGATAAATGAAAAATATCATAAAAAAAGTAACTAATCATTTTACTCATGTCTCTTCTAATAGTGAAACTATATGCTCCAATGGCCTCTTCAAACAAGGAAAATCCATGATAGTAAACCATCATCATCCCTAAGAAATAAAATATGAAACTATCACATGAGACCCATGCTTCACTGGTGCACACAACCTGGATAAGGATTTACAAATCGTATACATCAACCTACCTCTATCAAGATACTATTTCTATATCTAATCCAAAACCTCAAATGTGTAAGGATTCTTTGGACTTGGTAAGGGTAAATATATTCTCTAATGAGTAACCTCGTCTTCTAGGGATTAACATCCTTCGTATTCATGATAGTTGGTTCTAAGAAATCTATAAACTTCTATTAAGGACCCACACCCCTCCTAAAAAGTGGATTTGAACTCCACCAACTGAAAGGAAATGATCACTCCTTGACCTAGTACATCGGCTTAAAGAAAGTATCTGAATATATAATTCACATGAAAACTACTATAATGGAAATTAATCTAAATATCCTATAAAATGGGACTATCATGAATTACCCACATATGATTTTCTATCATCCACAATCATAACTCTAGATCTAACATATGAAATAGGATAGGTCTATAACTTGAATAGAGACTGGAAACTTAGGACATATCTACTATGTGGTGAAGATATAACTCTTCCATCCTAGAATACACTATAAACACACACTATATATATCTTTGAATTGCATGGGTTAAAAATAGGGAATCCTCCACGTGTCTTGGATGTGACCAGGCCCCATTGGAATACTCTGTTTTTAATGACGGTATCATTAGCGTGTGATGAAACACTACTATCTATGAGCCCCTATTAGCAGAGGAGACCATAACCATACACTACTAAATGAGGGAACTGGTCAATGAGAAAAAATTAATTTACACACACCCACCATCTGATTATTCCATTGGATATCTAAATCTCCCACACCTACACTACACCATCATCTAAAAGTCATCATTTTCACCAAGGGATTATAATTTTCAATAAATATTGAATCATCTACCTTTTAGTCCCACTCGGTCTATAATCCTGACATATATGTCATGAAGACCTAAAATAAATCTTGATATGGAAAATATGATACATGATGGGTGTTCTTGAGTCATCTAAAACTCAATATGTAGTTTTCTTATAATCAACAAAATTTGTCCAAATCACTTGATAATTGATTTGATACAATTCAAGAGATAAAAAAAATGAAATAAATATCCCCAACCAAGAAGAAAAACCAAAAATCAAATTGAAAAAAAAATAAGACCTGCCTCTAGGGAGATCATCAATTCTTCATGATCACCCTCCTCTAATTCATCATCCGAGGTTATTGAAACATGATATATTACTTTGATCAACCATATATGTCTCATCTAGATCACTTAATACACAAATATCAATTGATCTATAATTTAATGGGAAATGACCCCCAATTTTGTGTAATAGGCAAGAAGAAGTGGGGGAAATGTTATTAAAACCCTTATTAAAAAATGGTAAAATCATTTCACAGGCCCCACCTATGCCCAGAACCCAAGGAGATAAATTGACTAGAATAAACAACCCATTTAGAATACAAAAAGGGAGTCAAAATTTGAATAGAATGTCTCTATTAATAAATATTAACATTCAAACCTGTGTAATATAATTACTATTTTTAAGTGATTATTTAATCATCTGTATAAATTAGTCGATATAGAATCTTACCAAATTACTATCTTTGTAGAAAAACCACATTATAAAACCAGAAGAACAATAATTATAATTTAATAAGGTTTCTTGACAAGATTAAAGTACCATTATTCCCTTTAGCAAGGCAGGGGCACTGAAACTCTAAAAAAATCTAAGACCTCATTGTAGGAAGGTGATAAATCATTATAGTATCCTCTCCATTAGTCTTTTCATTCTTGAAGAAAAAGAATTCATATTTTATCCATGAGAATTCAAAAATATAACACCGTGTTTTAGAAAATAGCACTACCATATGAGATCTTCTAGCATTATATGTTTATCTCATTCATTATCTTAAATGGATCCCACTCAAGAATTTATCCCCTTCCCCAAAATCTGATCAGGGATGCTACCTCTATTATTTTATTTTTTCCATCAACAACTAACATTAACCCATCAAAAGGAAAATTTCATACCAAATGCAAGATTCCTTAGGAAAATACACAATGGTTTTCCATTAAATTTCATTTATAACCCATTGTAAATATGTTAAAAAAACCAAAAAAAGTGAATCCATGAACTATCAACTTCACCTACATGTGGTTTATTCTGCAAGGAACCTTTTGGGGGTTTCAAACAATGAACTATAAAGTGGAAACTCCAACAAATTATTTTAATAAAAATTTAATCCTACCATTTTCAACTCTTGGGAAATTCAACAGGAGTACTACACCATACCCTGAAATCCCATCACCACTCCTATTTTATAGTAATAACTAAAATCAATTAAAAATGATTCATGGTATCATGGATACATAAACCCTCTCATTATACCATTATAATCAGTTATAAGGACACCATGTCTACACCACTAACACAATCTAGGTTCTCATCGGCCATAGATAGATAGATTTTTATACTCAATAACTTAATATATATATATATATATCATCTTGATTTTAAAATACCATTATCAAATTAACAAAATATTATGTAATGATCATATCCCCTTATAGGATACAGGGAATCCCCTAAAAAACCAAATGTCACACCATCCAAATTTGAACATATCCGAAGTGACTAACAACCAATCAACCCAATACATGTGTCTAATGAAATATATAAATACAAAAACCTATTGTAAAAGGAACACTGGTAGGTCTATTTCTATGGTAATCACATGGAACAATGCATGTGACTTCATTCACATGAAACCACAATTTAAAATAATAGATCATCTCCTGCATCAATTCCCTAGGAACCCTTACAACATACCATTTCAAAGGAATCAACCATTGGTTTCTCTCCCACATCTAATCCATCAATATGGATAATTGGAAATTCCATTTTATAAGAGTTATATATATGAAAATTTGTGAACCATAGAGTATGAGACCAAGATCATTAACCCATGAAGTAATAATTCATTATCTATATTGGTTGGCCTCTCCCACCAGTAAGGTCACACTCCCAAATACAAGGACACCAATTTATCCTCTTGATCATAAATATTCCTATAAAAAATATATATACACCTAAAGAGGGAATAATAGTAATCTCCCATCCACATGAAATAACCATAGGGTCACTATCACTATCCAAGAAAAATTCATGGATAAATCATTACCAGAATTGTCTCTCACCATCAGTAGAAATGAAGATAAATATACACCTCTAGAAGACTAATATAACCAATGTAAACATGTGACTATTCCCTATGGGGATCTCTAACACCTATATTTGAAATTTACACATGATATAAATGAACATTTTAGTTATAAAAGATAAAGACATTCCTAAAAGGGTCAAAAGTCACACCTGTACCAAAATAGAATTATATCGTTTCATCCATTCACATCTCATTATACAAATCAATTTTTTTTGGAAACTGTCACCCTTACACTACCTACCATCTATGAGGTAATTCCTCTATATAGATTATTTCCTATATACATAATGGAAAGACCCATCTAGATAGTACATCCGAGAATGGATTCCAATACATCATACACATCACTCTTTTAACATAACTATCCATCATGTATAACTGACTGAAACAAATGGTCATCCTAGAGAAAATTTTATATTAAGATATCAGGATAAATTTAATTCTATTAAAAACATTAATTGTTCATTAATACACGTTTATATACCCACACCTCCATTATTGTGCATAAACTAGCTTTGGAGTTACTAACTTTTCATGTGGTAGTACTTATTCCCCATGATGTGTGGGAATTATCACTCCATGATAGTAGAAAAATAATGGGATAAATCAAGTTGAATTCTAACCTCTACATATAGGGGAACTGCACCCTATCTCAAAAGGGGTACCGACCCAAATGTATTATGAGGGACCCACACCTTGATGATATATGGTGGGTACTGACCCCATGTCTGAATGTAATGCACATCATCTATGGAAAAACCTACTACTTCCATAGAGTACGAAATTATTACCAAACAAGATGGTATATAATAACATATTGAAAAAGAAAATATCTCATTTAAGTGAAACCAATAGCATAAATAAATAGAGTAACCACACCATAAAAAAAAGAGGGTTTACCCTTATATACAGTATGGGATACGAATGAATTTTATTAATTGAGGGTCTATTGATCCCATGTTGGAAGAGAGGATTCACACCCCATGAATTATATCCCACATACCTATACCCATTAATGGGTCAGGGGGAGGGGTATTGATCCCCATAATACCATATGGGGAATGTATTCCATGTTAGTTAGAAAGTAAAAAATCACGGGTTACAGAACCCAATAAAAGATCATGACCATATCTGAGATCTTTAGAAAGGTGCAATACTAACTCTGTAGGTATAATATTCGATACCACTAGTAATAATAGAATGGAAAAACACTAACCCTATATGAGGATGATATCATCCCTTAAAACATTAGGATTTATCCTCTCTAAAATCCACCACATCTATAGGTAGTCCCAAGGCTCATCATTTGTAAAATATCAATTCCACACATCATGAAATGTATTTTCTTGAATGAAATCAACACCCACATTGGATATAACTAATATCTCAATAGAAAATCACACAAATATTTGTAACTTATATACTTCTATATGATTTTATTGACTAATATAACAATAATCTAACATAAATTAACTAAAAAATAATGAACTTATGAATTGTTGTTCCATAAGTTCCAAAACAATCTCATGAGACACCTGTCTCTAAAATGCATCCCTAGTAATGATATTCTTTAATAAAACTATACCATGACCTGGTCCATTACGGTAACACTGGGATTAATGATAACCTGGGAGTGAGGAAACAAACCATCCTCCAATAGTCCAAGGTATAGAGACTAGTTTTATGTAGGAATAACAATCATATGATATGCATTATCGAAAACATCTTGTAGGATATAATAGTAACATATAAAATAGGAAAAAACCCAATCATGTGAGATAAATATAACCAGGAGAAATATAAAACATAGATGAATAAACCAACTATACTTTTATTGATTTATAAAATAAATAAGAAATATGGGAAAATTTTAGAATCCTAAAAAATTATGGTCTTAAAAAACCGTGGTACATATAGTTTCAACCACTATGTGAAGGTAATTTCACCATGATACACCATTCTACACTTAGATCAACATCAAAATAATCCCCATTAGACTCTCACTTACATTGGATCCACTATGTCCCCCAAATATGGTCCCTTGGAATAAATCATCAACTTATAAGCCATATTTATAGATAGAACATGTATGGGGAACACAAACCATGTATGAGAGGGTATAAAAATACCCAATAAGACACATCAAACACAAAATCAAAATATTTTATTGGATTAGTAAAAAGGAGGGGTGTAAACACTTATCTGTCCAATGTTACCAGAGGGAGTACCAACGTGGATTGAATCTATCACATGACTACCACATAATATCAACATACTATTCGACTAGAGGAATCTATAGACATCCAATAAAATTACTCATCAACATCATAGGGAAAACTTTAATATGTCTCATTACTTAGTGAAAAACACCCCCTTTTCAATTCTCTGCCTATATGAATAACATAAACAAACATAATAAAGGAAAAAACCTAAAAATAAAATTAACTCACCCTTGGGAAAATGTTGGTGTAACTCCCCAAGCATCCATGGTGTGTTTCCCTTTGAATAATACAATAGCTTGTGTTGTACGCAACTTCGAGTTTAAACACACCACAACCAACCAAAATAGCAGTTGAGAATAGTAATACCCACTTTTTGAAATTTTATATATTTTATCTTTCAAAATGGACTTCATTTTTGGATTCATAATTTTGAAATTCGTTTAGGGTTATTTTTTGATATTTTTCTAAAAACATTCTATTTTTGATAAATAGTGAAAAAACATTGTGTTATTAGTTAAAACTGACTTTTTATTTAAATAATTAATTATTTTATTTTAATTTATTTAGTTAAAAATGGATACATAATACCTATATATTTTCAATATAATTAATTGTATTCATTTTATAATAAGTTTACATATATAAAATTTTATCGAACTTTTTACCATCTTTTACCCACCTCCGAAGAGCATTTCCAAATTTGTATAAAAAATAATTTTACCACTTCGGTGAGTTGAAATTTAAAAATAAAAGAGAAATAGTTAATATTAGTAAGTAAAATGTGGTTCAATAAGATGAAAATAATTTTTTTTGTGAATAGTAACTTTTGACTATTATTACCACGATTAAAAGTAAATAGGGTAATTAAGTGTAAAAATTATATCATAATTACCCTAACACATGAACTAATCCTATTGGATAAGTATAATTCTACCAAAAACAACCTTATGAATAAAATATTATCCCCTTTTGTCTACTTGGATTACATTAGAACATTTATTATTAGTTTATTTAAAGAAGAGTTAAAACAGTTTAAATCAATGTTTAATAAATAAACCATTTTTAATATAGGGTTATACATTAGATAAATTAGACTATAAATATTCATTAGAAAGATAGAAATATTTCCTACATAATGGTATTTTATTTATAATTGTTATACATTAAATAATTAAATTTATTTATAAAAAAATGATGATGTAGTAATTACTTTATTAATGAAAGATTAAAATAATTGATTTTATAAATATCCAAAAAAATATAATTTGAGATTTTTAATGAATTAAACTAATTTTATAGGTTAATATGACATGTTAGGGTTTATTAAATTAATTAAATTTTAAGTAATAATGTTTTTATGAATTTAACAAAAACAAAATAAGAAATAGTGTCAAAATTGACATAAAAGTGTTTTTAAAAAAAATATTATATTAGTAATTGATATTATATTTCTAAAAGTCTAAGTTTCGTCAAAAGGGCTTAAATAATATTATATATGTCATTAATGAACAAATTTAGGTCCTCTTGGAAGTTTATATTATGTTTATTAACCATATAATATAAAAATACAAAGAGACATGATAAATGTCAAACTATTTTACAAAGAGTTAAATCCAAATGATAAGGTTAATATAGTGACCCAAACCTGTCTATAACCTATTGGATGGGTGATTATAGACCCATATCTCCTTATCCTCTAAATGAATCATCTTTTATCCCTTAGAAACCGAAAATTAGTATATTATAAAATAATACTTCATTCTTTTCCTAAAGTGACTCTGACAAAAGGGCACCTCCCCTTATCTCAAATTCACACCTTCAATGCCATTTTTCTCAACCAAACCCTTCCAAAATATCCTCAAAACTATCATACCTTAATCTTAGATTCCTTTAATTAGTCTAAATCCATCCTATGGATCCCTTTTGATCAAATCAAAAGGAAGAACTCGATGAAAAGGTAAATATTTCACCACCTCTTTCAAGTTATTTTCTTCTCCCACTTCCTCTTTCCCTATTATTTCCGTCCTAAAATAATAACTCCATTATCTTCAATATATTATGATTTTATTATAAAAATGTTACAACCATATTAATTATTCTATTCATCCAATAAAATGATAAAGTCACCATACATGTGTATGTACAAATTATCGTCTCCACGTCAGGGTGTAGTTTGTTATTCAAATACTTTATCATTTGGATGGGTATAATAATGAGTATAACTGATGTAAATAATAAATATAACATTTTAATGATTGTTTATATATTATATAACATCAAATTACATAATATTTTACCATCAATATAATGATATTGTCGCTTGTGTGTACGTACAGATTACCGTCTCCAAGAACGCGATGAGATTCATTCCCCATTGTATCCATTCAAGAATAATTTTCAATTGATGAATAAAAATAATTTTTAAGGACATAATATCATTTTGAAAATGAATAGGATACATCCTATCCATAACAAACATTTCTTATGTAACAAATCATATAAAGGAAAACGAATCAGCTAACACCCGAAACGATGATACTACTAAAATATTATTAACAAATAAATATTATAAGATCATATATGATATAATATTTATGTATATAGTTATTTTATAATTTAATAACAATGTTTTAACTATTATACATGAGGTTAACATTCCATCAACTAAGGAATCATACAAGGTAAGAGTTAATTTCACAATCTCTTTATTATCCGAGGTTGTTTTTACGTTAGTATCTACTAGGACCTCTTTATCATCCTCATCTGTGTTTTCTTAAAACTATATTTAAAAAAATAACTATTGAATATAAAATGGGTTAAAGTCATTTATACCCTTATTTGAAATTATATGTTTTTGAAAGGAATATTTTCATCGATTTCCAATCAAGGTACTTTATAACCTTTTCAATAAAATTAAGGTAATAATGTTTTTTTAACTTATATAGCGGGTGTGGCTATTTTCCACCATTATAACATCATCAATTCTTTCCATACAGGATTATAATAATATTTTCAAAATAAAAGTATTTTTATAATTATATTAATTTTAAGGTATTTCAAAATAGAAAGATATGTTTCTCTAAAAAAGGTTTTTATTTCCTCTATGTCAACATCATTTGAAGGTTTTTAGCTTCTTTGATGTTGATTTATTATGATACAAAACTTCCAAATTGTATTGAAGGTTTTGTGATATGTTTTATTATAGATGTGTTATTTTTACACCATTCATAGTTTATGGATAATGTATTGACATTTCTTATGCTAGTTTGAATATGAATGTTTATGTTATGTTTAAACCTTTTCATATGGGGAATGAATTGGAATTAGTTTGTGATGGGTGGAGCCCGTAATAACTCCTCGATGCATCGGTAGGTCTCATGAGACAAACTAGTGTCTTGGCACAAAGCCTTGACAAAATCTTATTTTTAGTCTTGGAACAAGGCCTTGACTATGTGGTTATGAAGTCTGGAATTATGAATTCTATCATTATGAATGTGGATATTGATATTGCATGTGATTATTTGACTAGTAGAATATCCATGTGAATAAGTAACTAGAATTATTTTATTTTACCTATGTATATTATGATGAAGTTTATGTTTAAAAGGATTTTGTTTTACTCTAATACATTACCTTAAATGTTTATTCTTATTTATGAAAGTTTGCGCTATATTGTTATCCTTACTAAGTATCTGAGCTCATCCCTTTATATGTTTTATTTTTCCCAAGATGTGAAAATTTATTTTATAGATGACCTATGGGGATAGTCTAAGGGATATGAATGTGGTCAATTGAGAAATTTTTGTTGTTATTTTCTTTTTATAATGTAATGTAAAACCTTTGAATGTATCTAGTATTTCCAAGGCTACTAAACTAATTGGTCTTTCAAGACTTGATATTTTGTGATCATGATAATGTTATGTAATAATGCACCGAATCTGGGTAACTAGGGTCAGGGTGTTACAGTTGGTATCAGAGGAAGTTTATTACAAACATTGGAAACTGTATTTAGAAAACTCTGATTAGAGAACACTACCCTAAGATAGACTTTGATAATTAGTATAGAATAACATTCTATAATATTTGTACTGTAGAAATTTTGGGAGTTTTCCAAGAAATACATCACTATCTAGATATGAACAAGTAGAGGCAGCTCTCGCACATATGTACCTTGGGGTAAAACCCAAAAACACTACTTTGAGAAAGACTTGAACATGAACTGGTGCACGATAATGTGCCTTACTATACTCTTGGTCATGACACTCCCGAGGGATATGCTTTGGATAATTCTCATTTTCATTACAAACCATTATGAATGGTTTCTGAGTATATACATCCTCAATGAATTTTTTTTATGATTATGGATTATATCCATACATTTTTCAATTTATGTTAAGTGTTTTATAAGATTGGAATTGTGTAATGTGATTCATAAACTAATCTAGTGTTTTCCATTGTTTACAAATGGCGACTAGTGGAAGGAATGGAACCCGTATCAATGAACATAATACATGTAGGTATTTCCTTGATACTCAAGATAATTATAGTGAAGATGGTGATGCAACTAGTGATGATCAAATTATCACCATAATAGGACAACCCACTCAGGTTATGAATAATAACATTACCCAAATGGAGCACCCTGATCCACAATGTGGAGGATCAATGTTTAACCGCTTCATGAGGAAACAACCACCGACATTAAATTGGACTGAAAATCTATTAGTAGCTAAGATGTGGATAAATTCATTAGAGAAAATATTTCATGCTTGGGGGAGTAGCGAAAGAGAAGAAGTTGACATGGTAGTTTATCACCTCACGGGAGATGCAGATCAATGGTGGTCATTGATTCAAAACACAAAGGAATATGATGAGGTATCAAATATGGTATGGATGGAGTTTAAATAGATTTTAGTAGAAAAATGATATCCTCATGACCATCGATCGGATATGAAAAGACAATTTCTGAGTCTGAGGCAAAATTAGGATGAGAATGTCGCAAAATATGAGGCTGACTTTACAAGGTTATCAAAGCATGCTACAAATTATATACATGACCCAAGAAGTAAGATTGGTCATTTATTTGAAGGGTGAAAACCATTTCGCCATCAATAATTAGTCTCACAATCCTTCTCTTAATAGTAATATATTGTATCATGTGATATCAAGATAGGGAAATAATTCTCTAAGTCTTACGACATTAAAGTAAAACATGAGAAGAAGAGATCTGCTGAAAACGTTGGAAATGGAAATAAGGGGAAGAAGTGAAATGTTGAATACCCATCTAACAAAGCTAATATTTTCATATTTATAAATATGTTTTTAAATAATTTAATCCCTTATCATTAACCAATTTGAGCTTATTTGGATCATTTATGACTTTTGGGGAGTTTTGAGTTTAAGGGTGAACATTGGTTAAGTCTGGACATTTAATAATTTTATGTTGTCTCTATATTTTGAGAATAACTCCTAAAATTTTACTCCTATTCACCTGATTCATTTTTTTAGGATGATATGAGTTATGGGTTACAAATAAGGCTTCTGGACACCAAGCTAATTTGAATTCTAAGAGGCCAATAAAAATCGGTCAATGTGAACACAAAATCTGGCCAGCTGAATACACCATAACTCATTCAATGACTGATATCTCTGGGTACCGATCATAAAATTGGATGATTATAGTGGGGTTAGAGATCCAACTCGATGAGGAAGCTTAAAAAAATTAATGCAGAAGGAAGTTTATTAAGGACATCCTTCAACCGGTCAAAGTTGGGCTGGTGGAATAATGATTAGAGGCCAGAAAAAGACAGCTATACTAATTCAGACATAACTCATTCCACATGCCTCAAAATTGTTTCAAACATTGTGGATAGATGTAAAACTACATGACACACATCCTATAAAAAGGGATCTTGTCCTGATTCAATAGGAGGGTGGATGAATCGATGCATAACTTCTGGTGGACAGATTCGGGAGGAAATGTTCATGTTCTTCTTTTTCCCTATTTTTTTCATTTAGTATTGTAATGAATTATTATTCCCCCTTCTTCTAAATTACCCTTACCATGGTGAGGTACATGTTATAAGTAATTGGGGAAGTTTAGTTTTTTCATTTTTTAATGTTTGAGTTCATGCACTTAAAGTTATAAAATGTTTTCTCTATTATGAAGATGGTTTCAATTGTAAAAACATCTTACATTATATTATGAGATTGTATTTGATTTTATATTCTGTTGTTATTATTGATTTGTTTAATGAAAATTATACCCCACACCAAATTCTAGTCTATATACGATGGAATACATCAGAACATAGTGGTGAAGTACATAGTGATCGTCAGTAACTGTGATATTTGTACTAAGTATTTAAGATTGTTTGGGATAAACAAGACCCTATTGGGAATTGCGTTAATCAATAGAGGGTATTTCCTACAACTCATTCACAAAATAAAGGAGATAATAACAGACTAAGATCTTGGTAAGGTTTAAACTCACCGACATCATTAAATAAAGAAGTGAGAGGAAGCGATTGTTATATCTCATTTTAATCGATTTAATATAAGATGAATGAATAATTCAAAACTATGATAACATTGAAATTCGAAAAACAACCCTAAAATGATCACTCAATTCATATCACTATTTTCTAACAATTTATTTACCAATTTATTCCAAAATTTTTACTTTATTTATTTATATTGTTTCAACTCTTTGTTTTCAAAACCAAAAAAAATCCAAAAAAACTCTACTTATTTCATATATTTAAAGTGAAAAACATGTTTTTTGTGCGATCCTCTCTAGAGACAACCTAGGTTAACCTCTATACTATATTTTAACTTAGTAAATAATTGTTTTTTCCACACCCCATGACCGGGCCTTTTCAAAATTTGGCGTCGTTTCAGGGGAGGCAGTGCCATAATCTAATTATAAATATTTCACACTTTTCAAAAAAACATAAAAAAATATTTCTCCATGATGTTTTCAAATGATAATCACTTTAATTCTTGGAAAAATTACCATGAAATAGAAAAATAAGACAAGTTTGGGTATAATATAGTTCAGATATAAGAACTTAGAAGTGACATTGAACAACTAGAGAGAAAAGTAGAACTTGCATTTGAATATGTTTGTGCATTTAAGGAGAAATCAGAACCTAAGAATGAACATGATGAGGCCAAGATGGAAGAATTGACTACTGAGATACATGTGGGTGATCAACAATATATGGATGGATTATACACTGTGTGTGATGAACTACTTGATCCATATATTCCTTACAAAGTAGAAGATATAGAACCATTGAAGTAAGACACCACCAAAGTGGTGGAATTTGAAGAAAAGAGGGAGGATCTTGACTACCTACCTATATCTTGTGAAATTCAACTACAAGTGGAACCTTATACTAAAGAATAAATTGAATTCAAGCCACATAAAGGAGAAAATATTTTTCTCAACTCTTTTAATTGTGATTATATAGAATCTGAACTAAGTATCACCTGCCCTTGCTTGAAATTTTCAGATTTGGAAAAAAAATATATTGCCTTGTTATATGAGGGAAAAATTAAGATACACCTGAATAAGAACACCTAGAGATCCCCAAAAATGTTGATCATTTATTGGAAGGAGTTCAAGATGAGATCCAACTGGAATTACTCAAGAAAAAAGAGACTCAAGATGCTTACTTTGAAAGGGAAGAGTTTGATATTGATATTTATTCATCATGTTTTAATTTTATTCAAATAGAATTACACTTTGATTTACCCTTTGACTATTCGTTTGATGTAGCATACCTCGAGGAACCACTGGAAAATGGGGAAAAAGTTGTGAAAGTGGAAACCATGAAAAAGGATGACTCATTCTTTATCTTACACCCGCCATAGAAGATGTATATAGTTTTCATGTGGGTGGATTTGGTGTACTATATAAATGTAGTCCTCTAAAAAAAGAATAGGTTCAATATAGAAAATAGATGTTTTGGTGGTTCATGTCAAAGAAACTCAACCCACTGTTGAATTGGGGACAACCAACTGAAACTGCCCATCTGGAGGCTGTCAAATCCCAGGGCCCACTTGGGGGATTAAACCAAAATCTATCCTTCTATTCTCATTATATTTCCATTTTAATTACTTATAATAAATTTATTAGGTTTTTATTATCTAACTTTGTTTATAGGTTTTTATGTGTGTAACACTTAGGAGCTTAACTCAACATTGCATTACCAATAAGTCAGGTTGTACCATCCCTTTACACTGTATTTATTTCTATGATTCAATTAAAAATATTATTACATGTTAAATCAATTTGAATTCATTTCGGACATTTCATCAATTAAATGTGGGGGAGGGAACCGTTGAAGTTTATTATTTTCAATTATTGTTTTTAAAACAAAATTGTGTGTTTTTAAAAAATTTGTGTGTTTTTAAAAACTTTTGAGCTAAAATGATTATCATTGTAATTTTAAACCCTATTTTAATGTGAAAAACAATTTCTCGCATGAAAATGAGCTTAAATGAATGTTGAAAATGACTTTGTTTCAAGTTCAAATATTTGGAAATTTCATGAAAAGTACTCATATTTTTTTAATCCCATGCCACAATTTACTGTCATTATATTTGAAATCACATTCCTATGAGGCTTCTAAACCTAGTTTTCATTATATTTTATTTCACCTCACTTCTTGAAAGAACCATACAATGCTTGATTTAACTAGAATTTGATTTATTCTTGTCAAAACATGATGGTTTGAGGTACATGTGTTTTAAATGATTGAGGATTCTCTTTGGTATGAAGCCCCTATTTCATAAGAATCCTTTTTTTGTGGCACAACTTGTATATTTAATCCTTTTATCCCATATAATCCATGAATATCCTACTAGGTTTGCCACATAATAATCCAATTTTCCCTATCCAACCTTCTCTTGAAGTGAAATTACATAATCTAGTTGAACTTAAGTATGGGGGAAGCTGTCTTGTACTATGATACCTCATTTGGTGACACTTTGGGGGGAAAATAAAATGATTTAGAGAAGAATATACTACTGAGAAAAATCATTTTGTTGGAATCTGTGCCTTTTCTAGAGCTTCCATGTATGAGAAGTTGTGCCTTTCTGGAGCTTCCAATAGAGAAAGAAAGTTGTGCCTTTTCTGGAGCTTTCAAGAAAAATCATGATTGAGATGATTAAAGCGGTTAATGATGAAATGATGAATGGTATGAAATTTCACTGATTTTTCATGCTAATATAGATGATTTACTACTAAGGGGAGTGATGAGGAGACTGTACTTGAGTAAAAATTAGAATAATGCAATTTTGTTTCAAAAAGAGCCAAACCCTACATATTCTTCCTCAGAATTTTCAAATATAAATCCTACCAAATTAAATCCACATAACCACCCTATAAATTCCTCATGATAAACATATGTTCTTTACTCACATCAGGTGTATATGTAGAAATGTTTCAAACCTATGGTCACCCTTGTATTAGTATTTGATGAGAAAGACATTGATGAAAAGATGAAATTTGTGTGATGAGAGAAAATGAAAGTGAGGTAAGTGTTTTGTGTGAATGGGAGAAGAAATGAGGAGGAAATATATTTAATGAACTGAATTTTGAACTTTAAATAATGGTTTTTTATGAGGCATGATATATTTTGTTTCTTGGTGTTAAATTGTAAGATCTCAAGAGTATGTGTTTTAAATTTTCTATGATTTGATATCAATGTTTACTTGTACAGGAGTCCAAGTGCTAAGTGTGGGGGAATTGATAGAGATAATTTTTTTATATTTATAAATATGTTTTGAAATTATTTAACCCCTTATCATAAACCAATTTTATCTTTCTTTGATTATTTTATGACTTATGGTGAGTTTTGATATTAAGTGTGAAAATTGGTTAATTCTGGACATTTAACAGTTTGATGTTGTCTATGTATTTAGAGAATAACTCATAAAATTTAAATCCAATTCACCTAATTAATTTTTTAGGATGACAGGTGTTTTGGGATACAAATAAGGCTTTTTGGACCCTGAGGCAATTCTAACTCTAAGAAGCCAAACAAAATCATTCAATGGGAACTCATAATCTCGCCGATAAGATACACCATTACTCAATCAATGACTCATATCTCGGGATACCAACCATCAAATTGGATTATTATATCTTGGCTCAAAATCCAACTTGACGAGGAAGCTTCACAAAAAATATCAGGGAGAATTTTGTTTATTAAGACCGTCCTTCAACCGGTCAAAGTTGTGTTAGTGGAATAGTGATTGGCGGCCAAAAAAAGTCAGGTCTACTAATTCATCCATAACTCATTCCACATGGCTCAAAATTCTTCCTAAAGTTGTGGGTAGATGGAAAACTATATTTCTCACATCCTTTTAGACGTTCCCCTAACCTGATTCAATGGGAGGGTGGATGAACCGAAGCATAACTTCATCTGGATAGATTCTTGAAGAAATGTTCATGTTCTTGTTTTCCCCTCTTTTCATTATTTTAGTTTTATAATGTATTATTCTTCCTCATTATTCTAAATTACCCTTACCATGGTGGGGTAAATCTTATGAGTGATTGGTGAATTTTAGTTTTTCCATTTTTTAATGTTTGAGTTCATGCACCTAAAGTTATAAAATGTTTTCTCTATTATGAAGATTGTTTCAATTGTAAAAACAACTTATATTTTATATTGTGTGATTGTATTTGATATTATATTATTTTTTTATTATTGATTTGTTTGATTAAAATTATATCCCTAACTAGGCTCTGTTCTATATTAGATGGAATAGATCAGAACATAGTGTCTATGTACTTTGGGATCGTCAGTACGTGTGAGATTTGTACTGAGTATTCAGGATTTTTTGGGATAAACCAGACTTGAATGAGAATGGACTTAATCAATTTATTGTATTCTCTACCACTATTTCATACAAGGAATAATATTAGACCATAATAAGATATTTTTATGGTTTAATCTCACCAACATCATTAAACAAATAAGTGATAGGAAGTGAATGTGAAATCTCATTTTAATCGATTTAATAAAAGAAGAATCAATAAATTATAACTATGGTAACATTGAAATTGAAAAAACAACCATAACCTGATCACTCAATTCATATCACTATTTTATATCAATTTCTTTAAAAATTTATTCCAATATTTTTATGTTAATTCTTTCATTTTTTCCAACGCTTTGTTTTGAAAACCAAACCAATTCAAAAACAACCCCACTTATTTCTCATATTTAAAGTGACAAACTTGATTAATGTTTGATCCTCTCTAGAGACAACATAGGTTAATCTCTATACTATATTTTAACTTACTAAATAATTGTTTTTTCCAAACCCCACAATAGGCCCGTGTCACCATCCTGCAGAAAATGTGGGAAGAAACACCTCAATAATTGCCTGAAGGGAATGAGAGTCTATTGTAAGTGTGGTGAAAAAGGCCACCAAGCTCGTGATTGTTAGGGGAAGAAATAGGCTGTAAATTTTGAATGCTACAATTGGAGAGAAAGGAGGAATTATGAAAATTAATTTCATATGTGCTAAGGAAACTTATATCAGAGAAGGCCAAGGGATCAAGGCCAAGCTTATATTAACACTACTACTGAGGTTGAAGCTCTGAAAGATATGGTGGCAGGTAATTTAATGGTTTCCTTAAGTTTAGAAAATGCTTTATTTGATTTTAGATCACCGCATTGTTTCCTATCTTCCTAGTTTTATAAGAAAATTAGAAATTCCCAATTTTATTTAACAAGGGTTTTGTCAGTAAAAACTTCTAAGAGATGTATCAATGAAAAAAAGTTTTGTGAATGAGTTCCCATTACAGCATATAAATGTTATCTACTAATCTCATTTTCATACCCATGATTGAATTTTATATAATTCTGGGTATGGATTTTCTTTTAGAACGTGATGTGCAAATTTATTGTAAGAAGAAGGATGTTAAATTTTTTGATAATGATTAGAAGTACCTTATCTTTAGAGTATAAACATCACCACCCGATTCTTATCTAGTTCCACACCCAGAAGCTCAACTAAATTCTTTTATTTGGGGGGAAGTGAATGAAATAACTATGGGTGAGGAAAAGAATCTTTTAATAGAGGATGGAACTATTGTGCAAGAATATTTTGATGTTTTTCTAGAGGATTTACCAATACATCCTCTAAAACGAGAAATTATGTTTTTCAAATGACTTAATTTCTCGTTCAGGGCCCATATCAAAGACCCCTTATAGAATGGCCACTATGGAATTAGTAGAACTAAAGAAACAACTACATTAATTAAGTAACAAGGGATTTATTTTCCCTAGTGATTCTCCATGGGGAGCCCCTGCCATTTTTGTTAAAAATAAAGACGGATCTATGAGGTTGTGCATTGACTACAGAGAGATCATTGATATAACAATAAAGAACAAGTATCCCATACCAAAATTGATGACTTATTCGACCAACTTCATGAAGCTCAATATTTTTCAAAGATTGACCTTTGATCTAGATATAATCTTCTATGTGTGAAGAAGGAAGAAATTTCTAAAACAACATTTTGAACCCGGTATGGGCATTACGAGTTTATAGTATTGCGTTTTGGGCTGACTAAAGCACCCTCTATTTTCATTGATATAATGAACATAGTTTTCATGGAATATCTTAATGACATTGTAGTTTTATTTATTGATGATATCCTGGTATAATCAAAAATCTATGAGGATCATGAAAATCACTTGTGCACTATTCTGAAAACCCCTAGAAGAAATGAATTATACGGGATGTTTAGTAAGTGTGAATTCTGGCATTAGAAGATTTATTTTCATGGACATATTATCTCTGGGGATGGAATCTCCATTAATCATTCTCAGACAAGAGAAATCACAGAATTTCCAGCACTGAAGAGTATAATTGAGGTACACAGTTTTAGTGGTTTAGCGGGTTATTATCAGTGTTTCGTCCATAATTTTGCCCGATTGGATAAACCATTAACCAAGCTCACATGTAAAGGGGTTAAATTTGTTTGAAAAAATTACTATAAAGAATGTTTTGAATAATTGAATAGAATATTAGTAAATGCTCCTCTCTTGACTCTACCATCGAGGAATGATGGGTTTGTTATTTATAGTGATGCATCAAAGAAAGGTCATTGTTGTGAACTTATGCAGAATGATAGGGTTATTTCATATGCACCACAAAAGCTAAAAATTCATGATCAAAACTATCCTACTCATGATATTGATTTGTAATCTGTAATATTTGCTTGGAAGATATGCTGACATTATCTCTAATGTGAAAAATGTTCGATATATACCGATCACAAGAGTTTGAAATATATTTTCTCACAGAAAGAACTCAACATGAGGAAAAGGATATGTCTTGACCTAATAAAGGATTATGATTTCAAAATACACTACCACCTGGGAAAAAAATATGGTGGAAGATGCTTTGAGCAGAAAGGATCATGTAGTTTTAAATAAGATGGGTGTTCAAAATGATCCTATACACCTGGATCTAGTAAAGATGGATATGGGAATAATCATGGAAGGTGAAACATCAATGATTTTTCAAATTCTTGCCAAAACATCATTACATGAAAGGATAAAATGTTATCAGAATGATGATGAGAAATTTCACAAGAAAAATAAAGCTATTAATGATGAGAGATTGATCGACTTCGTATATGAAGATGGAATTTTAAATTTGGGAAGATACTTAAGTTCCTTACATACATGATCCAAAAAGGGAATTGTTGGATGATGCTCATAACTTCAATTTCTCTATACACCCTGGCAGCACCAAGATGTATAGAGATTTGGAGGACCATTTTTGGTGGGACAACATGAAGAGGGAGATTACTAATTTTGTGTCAAGATGTTTGGTTTGTCAACAAGTGAAAGCTGGAAGGAAAAAACCTGGAGGAGTTATGAAACCTCTTCCCATACTTGAGTGGAAATTGGATAATATTATGATGGAATTTGTCATGGGACTACCAAAGGCTCCTAGAATGAATGATGCAATATGGGTCATTGTTGATGGTCTTACCAAGTCAGCACATTTTCTTATGATAAGAGACGATTTACCACTTTTAACAATACCATATATTAATGAAGTTGGAAGACATCATGGACAACCCTTATCGATTATTTTTTATTGTGATCCCCGTTTTACATCAAGATTCTAGAAAAGTCTTCATAAGGCCCTAGATACTGAACTTCATTTGAGCACTCTACCACCATCAAATAGATGCACGATCAGAATGGACTAATCAAACCTTAGAAGACATGTTGAGATCTTGCTCACATGACTTTCAAGGAATGTGGGATAAATATTTTCCTATGGTAGAATTTTCCTATAATAATAGCTTCCATTCAAGTATTCAGATGGCACCATATGAAGCATTATACCAAAAGAGATGATGCACACCAACTTGTTGGGTTGATGTTGGTGAAATAAAACTTGTAGTCCCAGAACTTGTTGAGGAAACAATGGAAAAGGTGATGGTTATCAAAACCCACATCAATGTTTCCCAATGTAGGAAAAAGAGCTATGTCGATAACAGAAGGAAGGATTTGTAATTTTATGTAGAAGATCATGTTTTCTTTAAGGTATCTCTGTTGAAGGGTGTTATAAGTTTCGGTAAGAAGGGTAAATTAAGTCCTAGGAACATCATACCTTTCAAAAATTCAAGAACAAATTGGAGTTATAGCTTATCGTTTAGAAATTCTTCTAAGTCTCTTCAAAGTTCATGATGTGTTCCACATATCACTTTTGAGAAAATACATGCCCGACCCAACACATGTACTCACCTATGAGGAAATTGAACTGGAACATTATATGTCTTATTGTGAAGAGCCTATCAAAATTCTTGATACAAGAGAACAATTGCTGAGAAACCGGATGACTCATCTGGTAAAAGTTCTATGGAGAAACCATAATATAAGAGAGGCAAAGTGGGAACCAGAGGAACTTATGATGAAGAAACACCTGAATATTTTTGTGTGGTAGTAATATATAAATTTTTCGGATGAAGTTATTTGAAGGAGGGGAGAATATAACACCCCAAGCTTCCACGACACGTTTCCCTTTGAATAATACCATAGCTCTTATTGTACGCAACTTTTAGTTCAAACACACAATAATCAATAAAACTATCCATTGTGTATTGTAATACCCACCTTTTGAAATTTCGTAAGTTTTAACATTCTAAATGGACTTCATTTTTGGATTTGTAATATCAAAATTACCTTAGGATTGGTTTTTTGGTTTTTTTCTGAAAGCATTAAATTTTTTATGAATAGTGAGAAAACAATGGGTTATTTGTTAAAACCGACTTTTTATTTAAATAATAAGTTAATTTATTTTAATTTATTTCAGGTCAAAATGGATATATAATTCCTATATATGTTCAACTTAATTCATTAGAGTCATTTTATAACATGTTAAGATATAAAAATTTTTATCGAACATTTTATCGTCTTTTACCCACCTCCAAGAAGCATTTCCAAATTTGTATAAAACCTAATTTTACCCATTCTGTGTCTTGAATTTTAAAAATCTGAGAGAAATGGTTAATATCAGTATGTAAAATTTTGTTCAATAAGGTGAAAATAATTTTTGGTGAATTGTAACTTCAGACTTTTATTTACCACGGTTAAAAGTAAATAGGGTAATTAAGGGTAAAAATGATATCATAATTACCCTAACACGTGTCCTAACTATATTGGAGAAGTATAATTAGACCAAGAACACCATTAGGAATAAAATACTATCCTCTTTGGTCCACATGGATTAGATTAGTACATTTTTTATTATTTTATTTAAAGAAGAGCTAAAAGAGTTAAAATCAACATTTAATAACTAATCCATTTTAAATATTGGGTTATACATAATATAAATTCGACTATAAATATTAATTAGAAATTTAAAAATATTTCCTACATAATTTTATTTTATTTATAATTTTTAGACATTAAATAACTAAATTTATTTATGACACAATTATGATGCAGTAATTACCTTATTAATGAAAGAATAAAATAATTGAAATTATAAAGATCCAAATAAATATAATTTGTGACTTTTAACAAATTACACTAATTTTATATGTTAATTGGACATGTTTGGGTTTATTAAATGAATTTTTTTTGAAGTAATAATTCTATTATGAATTTAACAAAAAATACCAAATAGTGTCAAAATGGACTTAAAAGAGTTTTTAAAACAAATATTATATTATTAATTGATATTCTATTCCTAAAAATCTAGGTTTCCTCAAAATATCTAAAATAATATTATATATGTCATTAATGAACCACTTGTGGTTTACTTGAATGTTTATAGTAAGTTTATTAACCACATAATATAAAAATACAAAGAGACATGGTAAATGTCAAACTATTTAACTAAGAGTTAAATCTAAAAGATAAGGTTAATATAGTGACACAATCCTATCTAAAACCTATTGGGTGATTGGTTTTATAATATTCTTTATCTTAGCCTAAAATTAAATCATTTTTGAGCCATTAGAAACTTAAAATTATTTTATTATAAAATAATATTTCAAGCTTTTCCTAAAGTGACCCTCACCTCTCTTATAAAAGGGAACTTCCCCTTCTCTCAAATTCACACCTTCAAATCCATTTAGCTCGAACAACCCCTCACGAAATATCCTCTAAAATCCCTTAACTTCATCCTAGATGCCTTAGTTTAGTCATAGATCCATCCTATAGGGCCCTTTTGATCATATCAAAAGGAAGAACCCGGAGAAGAGATTAATATTTCATCACCTCTTTCAAGTTCTTTTCTTCTTCCACTTCCCCTTTCTCGGTTGTTTCCATTATAAAATAATAACTCCAGTATCTTCTATATACTGTGATGTTATTATTAAAATGGTAAAACCATATTAAATTTTCTATCCATCATATAAAATGGTAAAATCACCATACGTGCGTACATACGGATTACTATCTCCACGTCATTGTGTAGTTTGTTATTCAAACACTTCAACATTTGGATGGGTATAATAATGAGTGTAATTGATATAAATAATAAATATAACATTATTATGATTCTTTATATATTACATACCATCCAATTATATAGTATTTTAATATCAAATGAATGATATTGTCGCTCGTGTGTATGTACGGATTACCGTCTCCACAAACGCGATGAGATTCATTCCCCATCGTATCCATTCAAGAATAACTTTAATTTGATGATTAAAAACAATGTTTAATGACTTAATATCATTCTTAATATGAATAAGATACATTATATCCATAACTATCATTACTTATGTAACAAACATTATATAAATGAAAATGAATCTCTTATCACCTGAAACGATGATACTACTAAACTATTATTAACAAAGAAATATTATAAGATCATATATGATATCATATTAATGTATATAGTTCTTGAATAGTTGAATAAATTTTTTTTAACTATTACATAAGAGGTTAACATACCATAGACTAAGGAAAAGTACAAGGTAAGGGTTAATTTTACAATCTCTTTTTTATCTGTGGTTGTTTTTACGTAAGTATCTACTGGGACCTCTTTATCAGCCACATCCATGTTTTCTAAAGAATGTATTTCAAAAAAAAATTAATATTAAATAGACAATGGGTTAAAGTCATTTATACCCTTATTTGACCTTATATTTTGTTTACTGGAATCTTTCCATCATTTTCCAATCAAGGTATTTTATGACCTTTTCGACCAAATTAAGGAAAGAATGTTTTTTTAACATACACGGCAGGTGCGGCTATTTTCGGCCATTATAACATCATCGAAGCCTCCCTTATAATATTATAAGAATATTTTCAAAATAAATTTTTTATTTTATAATTATATGACTTTTAAAAGATTTCAAAATAAAAAGAGATATTTATCTGAAAAAAAGTTTTGATTTAATCTATGTCTACATCCTTTGATGGATTTTAAACTTCTCTGAATTTGATTTATTATGATACAAAAATTTCATATTGTATAGAAGGTTTTTTGATATGTTTGACTATAGATGTGTTATTTTTACACCATTCATGGTTTATGGATAAATTATTGACATTTCATATGCTATTTTTAATACGAATGTTTATGTTATGTTTAAACCTTTTCATATGAGGAATGCATTGGACTTAGTAAGTGACGGGTGGAGCCCGCTATAGCATATCGATGCATCAGTAGGTCTAATGAGAAAAAATAGTTTCTTGGAACAACTTCTTGAAAAAATATTATTTTTATTCCTGGCACAAGGCCTTGACTATGTGGTTATGAAGTTTGGAATTACGTATTTCATCATTATGAAAGTGGCTATTGATATTGCATGTGATTATTAGACTAGTACAATATCCATGTGAATAAGTAAATGGAATTATTTTATATCAACTTTTCCATATTATGATAAAGATTAAGTTGAAATGGTTCTTTTAGTCTAATACATTGCCTTAAATGATTATGCTTATTTACAAAAGTTTCTACTATATTGTTATCTTCACTAAGCATCTGAGCTCACCCTTTTCTATGTTTTATTTTTCCGAGGATGTGAAGAAGTATTTTATGGCTGACCTATAGGGATATTCCAAGGGATATGACTGTGGTAAATGGAGACAATGTTGATGTTATTTTCATTTTATAATGTAATGTAAAACTTATGAAGGTATCTAGTATTTACAAGGCTACTAAACTAATCGATCTTTAAAGACATGATCTATTGTTATCTTGCCAATGTTATGTAATAATTAACTGACTATGGGTAACTAGGGCTAGGGCGTTACAATTGTCTTCCATATTCAATAATGGTACACTAAACTATAAATCACATAATTCACAATATAATCATCATCGATACACTAGGTAGGAAACTATAACTATATACACACAATAAATCACTTATCATGGATATATAACACATCATGTTCAATAGACAACATAGATAACTTATCCTAGTGCAAATGAAACATTAGAGGGAATTCTCAAATTATAGAAAACATATGGGAAATGTACAGATCAAAAAACAATCTTTGTAAGATGTAGGAACCTGCTGTCCAATATGCACCAATGTGATAAATGAAATAATCTTCAGAAAATTAACCACCTTTGAAAAATGATCCATTATGAATGGTTAAATGAGAGGGAAATAACTAATACATTTCACACTCAACAATAAACTACACATACGGACAATTAATTTATGTAAACCACCACAATCATCAATATATGAATTCTAAAATCATAATAACAGAAAAAATCATCCTTCTATAGAGGGTACTAATCCAATATACTTATCCAACTCTTTTAGAAAAGTGATTATAACACATATCATAAAACAAAATAAGTTCAGGGATCCCTCCCCATTCCAAGGTGTTGAGATAAGTTATATTGTTTATCCTCATTTCCATTCAAGAACATACAATGCCCCATGAGAAGGGGATCCATGAAATCAAATACCTAGAATGAAGGACACACACTCTAAAAATAGTTCGATACCAACTACATTTACTAAAAAAGAACTCCAACTCCTCAACCTATCATGTAGGTTCATGGATAGTATCATAAACCTGATTCCAGGATTCTACTAAAATAAAAGAATCTACTCTAACTATTCAGTGAAAGAGGGAAAACATAGAATTCCCCAAATAAACTTCTCCATCACCCAAAGACATAATTCAAGATTTAATATAGAAGAGATGAGATAACGAAAACCTAAAAATGTATTTCCATAGAGGTCATCTCAGTTTATGATTGATGTTAAAACTACTCTATCTTCTGAAAACCAATACAGAATAACATATCCCACTCTGATGGAATGAGGAGAAGTGTTATACTATTATGAGTCTAAAACCTGACAATGACCCATAGACCTTCTCTAATATTAAATGGGTACCGATCAAGATTAAAAGAATATAACTATTTGTAACCATGAATCCTCCAACAAAACTATAACCACCACCAACACTAGTAGGGAACTGATAACTGATAACATGTGAAAATTACCATAGTGGAAATCTAATTATTCCCTAGGATTCCTAAATCTCTTGAACTTGTTCTACACCATCAAAAAAACATTTCATCATTACCAAGGCATTATGATCTTTATCTATCATAAATTCATCTCACAAATGACCTCTAATAGAAATAAGGGCCCAACCATCTCCATCTACACAGAAAGATAAATTTAACGAATTGCTTATATTTCAAAAATACAACTATAGTATGAGAAAATATTTAAATAACGGTAAATAGTATACCAAATATTGTGTACTAAGAGTATATGGTCTGTCCACCAAAATACGAACTCATGGAATGTCCTCAGACCATCCCCATGTATATTTCCGTAGTACATGTGGTGTCTTATGATATATGGGGAGTTGATTTAAATGGATACATGATCTTGTACCATTAATAAATATGTATCATTAATCCTAAAATAATGTATAATTTTACAATACCATGTTCAACGCATGGGTGAGTGACTGTGCATATGGCCCAACTATGAGTAATGTTCCCTAGGGTACCACTAATCTTTTGTATCTTACCTACACACCATATAGACCCTATATTTAACATGAGATAAATAACAATGACTCGTGACATGTGTTCATGATACCTTGTTCCAATCCTTAACAATTATACATCACCAATTTAAATACACCATTATAGATTCTATCGTAGAGTAATAACTTCAATCCAGATCACTATTTATGATATATTAAAATTTAAACATGTTTAATAGAGTCAATATTGATTTAATATATATTAAATACTAAAAATAGTTTTCTAAAAAAGTAATCTCACTAAATTCATGTCCTATGGTAAAATTCCACATTCCATAATAAAAAAAAACCTTTTGAAATTTTTTATAGATTTGTTTGACAGAAGGAAATTTCAATTTTACTCGAAGGGCTAGGATCTAAAAATCTAAAACAAGAAAATTATTCTAAGTAGGAATGAACGTAATCATTATTGGGTGGATATTGGATAGAGCTACCTGTGCCTCTTATTATATAACCAAAACAATAATATGTTGACCTATGATGGAATTGTGACTTTAGTTGTCTAATTATAATTTTTGAAAAATTCAAAAACATTGATTTCTCATTGATTAGTAGAAGGTATTGGTTGATCATAGAACTCTTATTGTAGATCTAGAGTGTCTAATTTAATATGTTACTATAACAAATATGTATCTTAAAGGGAGTTATCTTTAGATCATAAAATCTACATGGAATGTGACAATGATTTTTGGGATTACCATACCAATCATATTATGTGTGTTCTAGTTGTATTGTTTACTATTATGTATGAGAGAGAGTGGAGTATAGGAAGAATAATTTTTGATTGGTTATATTCTAAAAAACATTGATCACCCTAATATTACACCTAAGTGGTAGGTGATAATTGATTCCTATATATATTGGGGACCTACTATGCATTGACACAATGTATCGGTCATGGAAGTTCAGTGTATAATCCTATCAGGGAATTATTTCTAGACTCTCTATTTTGGTAATTTATTTCTAGAGACTCTTATGGATGATATACATAGGGATTTCATTCAACTTACTCCTGATGTATATTAGTGTTACATTTAAATGATGACTTTAACAATTTGTTATAGTTCACACATATGCTAGCGGGTGATTGGACAACCAGGGTATGAGTTTTTTAGGGAAACTTGAGTCCTTATATATGGTCCTAGAATATTATATTATAGTTTATATAGTTTAATAATTTTTTCTAAAAGTACCTTATTATAGAGAAGAAAAATATGTCAGGTAGAATATCAGAGAAGCATAAATCTTTTCTCGTGGTTAGTAGTGGGACTTCGGGTTGTATGAAGTGCTGGTTTGAAGAGTATTGACTATGATATTTTATATATAAATTGCATGGTAAAGGTCTGATAAGTATTATGAGTGGGTGAGCCTTAGATGAGTTCTATAATTATGATCGTAATTGGTATATTTGTTCTCAATGTGAAAAATAATCAATGTATTTCTCCTCTAAGTAGGTGATATGATAGTTTTAGAGGTAATATGATATTAAACCTTGTTTATATAGTGTGAATGAATATTTTAATATTTGGTCATTAAGAGTAGGATCAAGAGTAAGATATCAATTAGTTGGTTAGGGTTCCTTCAGTAATTTTTTCCATGAAATATGTCATGGAACATAGTGGAAGGGGGTTATTTCATATTGGGAGATATCTATTTTGGGAGACCAAAGTACAAATATCGTTACAATGTTTCAGTATAAATTTACACCATTGAGATAAATGCTACCGAGAAAGGATGATATACATGTACAATTTTAGGTACAATTCATTTGGAATTACCCAATTATGTGATTCATTTTTTATTAATGAATCATTGCAATTCATATATCATAAAAAATTCAGTCATATTGGATTATTATTTCAGCTATTATATGGGTTGAAATCTAATAATATTATATTTTTAATTACATATAGTCATATTTTTATATGTTAAGTGTGGTATTCATTGATTATTAGATATAGGTTTTTTTATGACTTAATTGGGTTAGTGATGTTATGTTTTGATACGATACTTGGGATGGATTAGCAATCTCAAAATCTATAACATGTCAAATTCATCATTTGATGGGTATCATTCACCTTTTTAGTGGATGATTATTATAACTAGTTTGGATAGTTAGATATATATTAAGGGTTATCATGAGATGTCCATCTAGATATGGGGTGGATCATAGAATAGTTAGACATACTTATTCTTAGAGGGTAGTAGATGTAGTAGCTAGTCTTTCCTCCAATATTTGAATAATTTCTGGATTTTATTATATAGTATTTCTTAGGAATACTATAAAAAATATCGATCATTTTTATTACCATACTAAAAATTTTAAAGGATTATATATCCATTAAAAAAATATTGGTAATGTATATCTTTTAGAGATGAATTATTAGGTCGAAGATGTATTGGTTAAGGGTTTTGTCTTCCTAAGAAAATTACCTTGATTTTCCCATGATTTTTACCTAAGAAAGAGGAAATAAAAGTATAGTTATATGTGGATTACCAATGGATAAAGTAGTGAATTATAAAAACAAATTCATATCTCCCATAGTGATGACCTATTTTCTTAACTTAGATGTAAATTTTGGTTTTAAAATATATAACTATGGTTGAACTATCACTAGTTTATGGGGATCACATTTAACACAAAATGGATTTTATTCAAGAGTAGGTTGGTTACCGATGGGTACAAAGTGATTCCTTTTATTTTTAATAATGGTATTGTTGCATTTATAGCTATGAGTAATATGATATTGGTTGCCCTTTTTGATTAATTCATGGTCATATTCACTAATGAGACTAATGTATACTCTATATGGTAGGCAGATCATTCTCACTCTTTGGAGATTATTCTAAGTACCATGAGTGAGAACTGATTGTATACGATTCACATGATGTTTTTTTATTAAATAAATAATATGTAATTATGGGGGTGTGGTATATATAACTCAAAAATATTAGTTGACCAAGATATGGTTAATGTAATTATTTGATGGGAGTAGGAAAAGAACTTCCATTCTATAGATTTACTTATATTAATGATAAGTTATTAAATGATATTTATCATATACTTCGGTTTCATAATAGTGTTGATGATTTTCCTTTTATGGGAGGGGATTAAGTTCATGAGGTCAAATTCTTTTTTAGGAGACAATAATTAGATAATAAGAAGGTTTATTTACACACTAATAAATAACATACATGATCCTGATAAAGAGTATATAGGTTATTATGATGTTTTAAGAGTCAGTGTTGAGGTGTTTCTTATACACAATGAGAATATAGTCTTGCATGGTCTAGAAATGTGAGGCCAAATGATCCCAAATACCCAACATGATATTTATCCCCAAAAAATGGTGTGTGTGGTTATATACGGTTTCCACAACATTATGAGTGATCAGATCATATTTTATAACTACCAAAATATCCAAATGTATATATTCAAATATTGTGATATGAAACTTCGGTCGAAGAGGTGTATCACATATCTCTAGGAAGTGGATTTTGAGATGTCATATAACACTAGGAAATAGAATTTCATTATTGATAATATTAGTAAGAAAATGGTAGTCATACATGGTCTAGGAGGCTTGTAGTAAATCATTTTTGGTGATTTTCTTCATTAATAGATATTATAACATTTGTGTGTTTTGGGATAGGGAAACCAAGAAATAATTCAATATTACATGTTATATTTTTTTTAGAGTGAAATATAGTGTTTTATCTAACATGTAATATCTATTAATAACGGAAAACGAGTATGGTGGGGACCCACCGCCAGATTATTCCCAAGATTTTGATTAGCTTCATTATTTATGTGGTTGTTTGGTGATCCTGATGAGTATTCATAAGGATGTAATTTGGTTTTAACAAGACTAAATGTTTTTTTTCATATCTTGGTAATGGTAGGACATAATAATATATTGGTGTGAATAATTGGTTTACTAATGTAAAAAAGGAAATAACAAGATTTGATTCCCAATAAATCAATTTTTCACTGGTGAAGGTCAAGAATCAGGGATCCGTATGATGGATTCATCCATTACCCATTCTCAAATTGATGTGGGATGAAGAGAAAATTAAATATTTTACAATAATGACAAAAAATATTATAATAGTGATGTGGTATGGGTTATAATGATCTTTTTGACGCATGATACACAATTTAAATCCATTTTGTAACACTAGTTCATTGGTGATCTTGGTTAGTCATATATCTATGTAATGATACTGCATGATAGATTTTCTAGATGAATGTTTTAGAATATAAATTACAATTTTCCATTATTCTAAAAAATAGGTTAATGTAATTTTCTTGTTATAAATATAAAATTATGAACTGTGTATTTGAGTAATGGAGGACAAGATTTGAGTTTTTTTTCATAGTTTCAACAATTCAAGGAAGAATATTCTTCTACTTGTAGTCTTTTTATTTGATAGAAGTTTTGAGAAATTGAATTTGATAACATTTCATGAGGAAATGTATGGATGGAAATTTTGATCAAAATTCTAGTGGTTATAAGTAGGGATGCTTTTTATTATTAGTACTTGTATCATATAGGATATTTTAACGCATGTATAATAAATTAGGCCATCTTTAGAAATAAATATGTTTAAGAAGAGATACTGTGAAAACCAATGACATTATCCATTATATTTTGAGGTGGGCAACATTTTTTATATATATTGTCACCTCAATTGGGACGCATAAGAATTTAGATGAAGGGGAAGTTAGTGCCTAGGTTTAGTGTCCCATTTAAGGTGACTGAGAGGATCAATAACATGGAATATTTGAAATAATTTCCATAGAGATACAATATTATTCATGGTGTATTCAATTTAACTCCACTTAGAAGATACCATAGAAACCCCTATCAACTAATATGTGTTGATGACGTTGGTATGAAGTATGATGTATCATTTAAGGATGGAATAGATCATATATTGAAATCGAGTAAAAATAAATTGGGTGAGAATATAATGAAATTCCTCAAACCCAAGTTCTTGATTCCTAGGTTCTAGTGCAGAATATTTTTCATATAGGTTGTCATACTAAATGAATCAACCCAAATTTAAACATCTATAATTAAAAAATTTATTCCAAATTTAAATTCACTAAACTAAATATTATTTTTGAATTAGTTATTTAGTGAAACACAAATACAGTTACATATCAGAACAAATCCAATTTATTTTAAATGTGAAATTTTCACATTAAAAAAATATAAAATTTATACACCATTATCACTAAGGTATAATACATGAAACTCTAAAAATTGATCTATCCCACACTAAATCCATATGATAAAAAATTTAAACTAAGGGGTGAGAAAAAAACCTCATTATCTCTTTTTTTAATGGTAGAACCTTTTAGATTTTATAAATATGAATAAAAACTCATTAAAAGTGTATTCATTGATAATAATTTCATATATCATCATAAAACATTCATTTAATCATAAAATTAACCTTAATGTATATACACATTTTAGTATAACTAAATTTAAAGACTAGAATAAAGGAAACAAACCGTTTTTAACATAAATTTATAATACATAAAAATATTGATGACCATATTTTTGAAAAACATATTTCAAATACATATCAAATTAATGAATATTCATATCAAATACAAAATTTGACCTTGTAAAATACAACAAAATTTCCTTATCAAATATGTTTGTTACATTCCTGAAGTCAATATATTTATAATAAAACTTGTTGTGAGTATTGAAAATACTGAAATTTACATTGAACATTATATACATCACTAATTTAATGGAATTTCTTATATAGATACATCAATAATTACACAAAATTTTAAAATCATAAATAAATATAGATCTAAAATCATAAGAATTGGTCTTTGCTCATTTCCAAAAAAAAATTACAAATAATTTTCTTGACTAGATTCCCATGCACTATAATTGTTATCCAATGAGATGAAAATATTATCCATTTAATTTCATGTTATTATAATTATATGAACACCCATAATATTATATAATTTTTATGTAGTATAGTTTTTAAATACAAAAATTATAGACTCATATATTTCATTATAAATTCAAAAGATCATTTCTCCATACATAAACAACAATGGTTAAATAGTAAAAAATCCATAAAAAGTAATTCCTTTTGTGAAATCATGGATTGAAACATAAAATTGAATTAATAAATTATATTCAAGGAAGAAAATTTTTATGAAATAATATAATGGTTTATAAAATCAACCAATAGTCATTGTAAACTGAATACAAGTAAATCCTTATTCTAACCCATGAAGTGAAATTCATTGCAATGGAAATGTGGTTTGACAATATAAATAAATATGATGATAACTCAAAAAAAAATAAACACTTCAGTCATAAAATGAAATTATTTTAACCAAATTAGTCTCCCTTAAATATAATTCTAATTCAATGTCATCATTTAAATGAATTATATAATAGAAAATTTTATTTCCAAAATATTAAAAAAATAGTTCTGTTTCAAGAAACCATTAATGAATATAAAAATGCATTGAAATTTTGAAATAGATATTTTAAAATGAACCCTTGCATTAAATTATAAACCAATATGATTTATTCAATAGTATATATTCTTGATGATAGACTCAAATACATCAATATCCCTCAGTAACTATCTCTGTCACAACTGAATCGAAGATAATTTTCATTTCTTTATGAACCAAGGTAGTATATAGTTAGGAGTTGACCCATTATTATTGTTCCATTTTAATATCCAACATCATTATATATCAAATATAATATGTCACCAAATAATAATATAATTAATGTACATATAATAAAAAAATTACCCCTCCATTAAAATATATCCACCTTCTATAATAAATATACTTAATTTTAAAATACTTATATATTAAACTATATATATAGATAACCTATAATACATGTAATAGAAATCAATATTCACCCAACATGATGTTAATTTCTTTCCAAATTTATATTATATAAAATGTTAATGTATATACTGTATAGGGGATCCACATCGTCTAAGAATATATATAAGTTGAAAATCATAATACTTCATTGTGGAAATAACATGATGCTATTATATATAATATCATCATGAATGTCCCACTACCTCTACATGATATATATATATATATATTATTTACCAATATTCCTTTAGTTTCATGTGGGGTCATAATATAGCTTAATTCACTAGTTAAAGTGATTATCATAGTTTAAAAAATTATGTTATCTCTATCATGATTCTTCCAATTTTAATATTGTATAATCCCCATACTGATCCCTTCAAAATTTTCCCTCACATAATACTCATAAAATTAATCTTGTTATGTAACAAATATGACATTAATGATATTGTAAGTTGTAGACTAAATAATAGTAAGAACATTTTGAAATAGGTCAAGGATAAACATGAATAATATTATGACATTTAATTAATACCATCTGTTTCTTTCCTTTTTAATTATATAAGAAATATCAGTGTTAACCGATCCAACATTATTATTTTTCTCAAAATAACACTTCTTTATTATGTAATATGCAGAAGCTCATACCTAGAGAAGTCACTCATGTCCTCCTCACTTAAAGGGAACCCACTTTCTCTCTCATTATTTCTACCTAGAAATGCCTCTTTTTCTACCCTTCTTTCCTAGCATAGACCCTGTCTAGATTATTTCTTAATCATTACCATGTTGTTTATTATATGATATGGTTAATGATTGGCCAACCACATAGTGGTTGTCTTGTTATCCCTTTGTCTATGTATTCTTGGGAAACTTTTCTTACTCTAAGCATATATTAATTCCATTGTTAAATAACAAAACTTATAAAAAAATTATTAATTTTTTATTAATCTAATATAATCCATAATATTTTTAATTTTAATTTAAAATATTATAATATTAAATAAACATATTCGATTATTAAAAATTATAATTATTTTTTTCTAAAAATTCATATAAATAATTATTCATCATTTATTACTTATCAACATTTCTTATATAGTTTAATTAATCTTATAGATTAAATGTACTGCATTTTTTATAAATATTAAATATAATTATCTAATAATATTCACGATATTGTATATATATATATTTATTTCAATTTAGTAATTTATATACCATAATAAATATTCTTTTACTATATAAACATATAGTAATTATTCAATTTCATTTATCATAAACTAAATCAAAACCAATAATATCTTATTTAATTAACATATTACTAGGAAAAAATTAAATTAAACAATATTTTTTTGATAATAAAATAATTTACAATATTTTAAACGTATAATTTTTTTAATAAAACATTGATAAATATAAATTCATTTATAAAAATCATATAAGTACAAATTATTTATAAAATAAATATTTTTTTTAAAACTAGTGTATTTATAGGATGAAGATTAAAAATATCCTAATTCTATATCTTATCCCTTACACAATTGGAAAATGGGGATATCCTCATGCATCTATACCCATGGTTTATAAAAACCATGGGTGGAGTGTTTTTACCCAAATTTATACCCACAATTTGAAAAAATTGTTGGTATAGCTTGAGTTTTACCAATAGTGTTTAAAAACCATTAGTAAAAATCCTTAAAATATTAGGCTCCCCCTTAGGCTTCCCTTCCAGTCCTCCTCAAATCCCTAATCTACCCTCCCCCAAATGATCTTCATCCTTCCCCTCCCCTCCTTTTGCAACACTTCTTTCATTGGCCAACTGTTATACCTCTATTTAAAGTTTTTTTCTGATCATTGAGTGGTATGATTTCTACCCATCACCTTACTAATTCTTCACTCACCCAAACGATGCTCGAATGTCTTATCTACTGTTCTCCCCTAATTCAAGGATTCTTGATTCAGTTCTTCTTAAATATCTTATTATTGATTTGTTAATCCTTTTCTTCTTTAGCATATTACTTTCATTTTTATCTATGCATGTGACTATACTGGATCCTTTTTACTGAATTCTATCATCATTTTTTTTTAAATTTATAGTGTAATAGAAATTAAACCTATTGTATTAAATTTTTAGAAATACTATTTTGAATATAATTTCTTCATTTTGAAAACTATTCTAGAGATTCTTATGAATTTTAATTAAATTTGATATTCTTTTGTTTAAATATTTTAGGTATTTAGATATTTTTTGTGATGGGAATCATATTTAAGTTAACTATGGGGGTTAAAGTTGGTTTTTATTATCCTTGAGTTATGTGATTTAATTATTGAAATTTAACTTTTCATATCATATACGATGGTTAAATAATTTATTGGATTGTTCTAAACCAAAAATAAATAATTGTATGACCATGTACATGATTTTAATATTATAAGTTAATCTAGAATATTGCTTTATCTATGAATATTAGTTCTTTAGAAATTCAGTATTGTATTTATTGTATATTTAAAGAGTGATTCATACAATTCATTATTATAATTTAGACATGAAAAAATGATAAATTATTATTTAAAATAATTAAATACATATATTTCAAATATCTAAGAATTTTAAGACATTTATTATATAAAAACTTTTATAGAATAATTTTTTAAATGAAATAAAATATTTATATAGTTTGGAATAGAAAACTTTTTGGAACATATTCATTTTATGAAACATGGTTTTACATAAAAAAAATTATGTAATAATTTAGTTATTTAAGAAAAATTTAATTATATGAACCATAGTTTCACCTATTTTGATTAACTATTGAGAATAACTTATATATTTATTAAGAATTCATACTTATTTTTTATAGAAGTTCCATTTTATTCACTTGTAGAAGAATATCAATTCAACCTTATTTTATTACCCATTCCAAACAATAAATTGTTGAAAAATTTACATAGTGTCATTAAAAATTATTATAAATTTACAAGAACCCTTTTCCTTTCCAAAATTATAATCTATAAATCCTTGAGTTTTTTCACCAAGGGATAACATCCAAAGGGAGATGTATTATTCTCAATCGAGACCCCTTAATTATTTTCTTCTTCTACCCATGAATCATATTCCATAAATTAATTAGTTATAGAATCAATATTATAAATATTCATAAAATTTACTATACTATTGTAATATCCAATTTCTACCCACCTCAGAATCTTTTTAAAGAAAAAACAGTCCCTTGTGTAACATGAAAGCTCCCACCTAAAAAAATGAGAACTATTTTTTATTTCACTATAGTCTTTTAATATTTCTATAAAAATATTATAACATATTTAAAACACATATAAAATATAATTAACCTCATAAATAAAATTCAATATTGAAATTATTCCAAATGAATCACATTTTTTACAATACTTAAACAGATGTTATAGCTTCTAGGTTTAACCACCTACTTGAACAATGATATAAATTTCAATCATGTATAACTATAAAAACCAAATTAATCTTGTAATTAGAAATTAATTATAAAATTATGTTTTTAAGGGGTTTGAGAGGTTATATTAATATTAAAATTATTATTAATATACCACCACTTGTTCGATACAAATTACCAAAACCAGAATGTTATAAACACAATTGTCTTAAATCAAAAATAAAAAATTGTATAATGAAATATGATCCTTATATATCATTATAATACAAGTATTATAATATCTTAAATGATCTTGATGTGATGAACTTTGAATATGTAACCTTGAATCCACACCACCATTATGAAACATGCACTAAATAAATAGTCCAAAGTACTAACATCCAATAATGAAAATATAATATAACGATTTAATATTTTTTGAAGTAAATGAATAAAAATGAGGATTATAAAAAGTTATAGGATTTAGTAATGTTATAAAATAATATATTATAACTTTTTAATACAAGAGTCTAGTTAACATTATACCATATGGGATTAAAGGTAAGAGATTTATCATCTTAAATTCATTTTCATCGAGGCATTTTTTTTATTAATTACCTAATTTAAATAATATGGTTTATATACTAGATATATTATTAATTTTATTTTATTCATTGTATTTAATGTTTAATTTCATACTTTATATTTCAAATGGGGTTGTGATTAAAATATTACAAAGGTCATAAGGGTTTTCATTCCATTACTTTCCTATCTAATTAAAATTAATTTTTCATAATAAAACATTCACACATCTACATGATTGTATTTAAATGGTATTACCTTCCATTGATATGTGGTTAATAAGAAATTACTTATTTCCTCTCATTATATGATTTTCCCAAGAGATCATTGTTACTAAAAATAAAAAACAATGGAATTTATGGTGTGTTGTTTTCTAAGAAATTACATCCCTAACTTGATAATAGAATGTGAATATCATTTTTCTAAAAATAGAATTATGGGTGACCACTCTAAAGAGTCTGATTGAGTCTCACCTACAACACAACTCAATTAATGATGAGTGGACCTAAACTAAATATGTTGGTAGAAACTCATATGGGATATGATTATAATAATTTAAACACTCTTTATGAACCTTAATGAAGTATTTTTCTGTAATTCACTTGGAATCATTCAATTAAAAATTTTAAACTCAATTTCTATTTTCTATTGATAACATAACACTTTTAATGTTTCCTTCACCAATAACATATCTATATTTCATTAAAAAGGGTACCTATGATTAAATTGAGAATACCCAATATGTTCTAGGTTTATTAAGGTATATTCTTCTAGATATAAAAATTATTCAATTTATTAGGAAAAATTTTATTTCTTATATTTTTATTATATGGATAACCATTATTGTATTTATTCAATAGAAAATAATAAATTACTTGGGAAAGGTTTTAAATTTATTGTTAACTCTCATGAGGAATACACTTAGTTTAATTAGCGATATATGGATCCTAGTATGGATAGCCCCTTGATGAAATGGTGGGTTACATGTGATAAATATTATACAATATTAGAATATTCCTTATAGATTTATTTATTATTTCATGGTATAATTACATGATGGTGCATTTATAATTTATTGAATTTTGAATTCCATTTTTATGAAAACATTAATTATTATCAATTTTTTCCATTGATATTTTATGCCCTTAGTTTCATTAGATTATGAAATTATTTTTATCTGTTAATACTTTCAACACACTACTGTTCATTAATCTTTTGAGATAATATTTATTTTATTTCCTTTCCCCCAAAAACATGGAAGAGAAATATTTGTAAAAATAAAGGATTTTCTATAATTAATAATAATGTTCATGGGGAGTTATTATGATTTATTTTATTTTTTATAGGGTATTATGAAAAATTTGAATATATCTATACTTCTAGGACTACTATGTAGTTTTATCCGATGGGTAATTTTTTTTATTTTGAACAAATAATGTAATCTTACTGCTAGTTATAGGTTTCTAGAGCCTTAGTTATTATAGTTGGAAATAGAACTTGTTTAGTATAATCCATAGGGACTAGATTTATAGGAATAAATTTGGATATCTATGATGCCCCAGCCCTGGTACGACACATTGTTGCCTTAATCCGGTAAATTACATAACCTCAAGTGTGCCTCCCTATATGCCAGAGGGTACTGACTTGCTGCGAGGGTAAGATATATAACAAGGGGAGACTATGAAATCTTTTTCAATGCAACATAATTGTGGTAAAAAAATAAAGAACATCACAATTAATAACAAAACTAAAATCTATTATAAAAATAGTCCAGTATCATATAATGAAAAAATATGAAAAAATATCCAAATTAACGAAGTTGATATTTAATTCCAAATATGTGTCAATTCTTAACTAATAAACCAAAAAAATCACTAAAAACTCCAGGTGGGTCTTAAATCCATGCACGGTTCTCTAATCCATGATCTATCCAAACACATCCATCTAACTAAGGGCTCTTTACCTTATCTTCTCCTAAAAACATGAAGTCTATTTGGTTACCGATCATGAATCCCATGTAGGTTGTCATTAAAAATCAGCAGTCCACCACAAATGGATTATAAAGTAAGGTATACTGACTAATTTTTTTATGTTGTATAAATAATAAATTGAAACCAATAAAGAAAAAAATTTACATATTTAATTATTCATTATTTCACCACACACATTTTCCAAGGTTTATGATGAAACTAATAACATCAATACCTACTTCATCCCATATCAGATTATGAACCATGTGACATAGAAAAAATTATAAATAATTATAACATGGGACATCATTAACCATTTAATTCTAGATAATGTTACGAACATTTGGAACCATAGTCCAAATCCAATATCATGGGCATATAAAGTTGTGTCTAAAAACCTATGGGTAATTTGAGAGTCAATCTATTTCCCAAACCTCATGGGTATTTGGATCATAATTCCATATCCCATAAAATAATATTTAGATGCATGAATTTGGGATTAGAACATCATAGCTAACACACCATGGGTATTTGGAGCATCAGTCCATATCCCACATTACATTTCTCAATCAGACACATATATAATGCATAACACATTTAACAAGGTTAATCAACATTAACCTAAAATGAACATTTCAAATCATGATATACCATTTAAATTATCAATTAAATCATAATACTTTACATTAATCACATTTAATATTAGGAAGAATTCACCATTGATACCACAATTTGAATTCTAGACATGGGTACGACACACTAGTTCTGTGATCTGGTCGATAACATGACATCAAGAGCACATCCCTGTATGATAGAGGTTTCTGACTAGTAGCGAAGGTCAAACATATAATATAGAGAGACTATATATTCTTAATCAACACACCTTGATAGAGGAAAATAAATTAAATACAACCAACTGAATAACCAAACTAAAATCCATAACCTAAAAAGGTCTGTATCATATGATGAAATAAAATAACAAAAGATATCCAAACTAAAGTGGTAGATATGTCTTTCCAAATATCTGTCAAGTGTCAATGAAAACCCAAAAAACAAAACACTGATAACTCTATGTGGTCCCAAACACCATTTCTAGTTCCCTCATTTGTGATTCATCTTGATTCATCCATTTAACATTGGGATATTTCCCTAATAATGTCCGTTTAAAGTAACATCTATTCAGTAACCAATCAGGTAGACAATGTAGGATTTGACTACAACTTAGTAGTCCACCACCAATGACGTATAAAGAAATATACAGTAGAAAATAGTGTATGCAAGTGTGTAATTAATAAAGTAAAATGAATAAGGTAAACAATTTAACCATCCAATTATTCATTATTTTACCACACCCTTTTGACTTGTTCACTTTATTGCCCATCCCATTAATACTTTATTCATACCATGCTAGAGTTTGAACCATATCACATAGGAAAAATCATAATTCATAAAAACATGGTACTTCATTGTCGATAAAATTTCATTTCATGTCACAACCATTTTTAAACATAGTTCCAAGACAATATCGTGGGAGTAAAACATCATGTCTACCACCTTATGGGAATCTAGAGCATCTATCCTTGTCCCACACCTCAAGGTATTTTTATGCATTAGTCACCTTCCAATAAAATAATATTTACATGCTTGAATTTGGGCCCAAAACATCATGGCTTGCAACCCATGAGTATTTGGAGCATCATTCGATGCCACACACCCAATTTTTCAATCAAAACCATATATAATGTTGAACACATTTATCAAAGTTAATCAAAATTGACAAGGTTGGTCAATATTAACACTCAAATAAAAAATTCACATCATGATATACCAATTAAATTATCAATTCAAATATAATAATTTACTTTAATAACATGGAATAATATGAACAATTCACCATTATACTATCGATCAAAATTTATTCACATAACCCATTAACCCTTCAAGTTTAATAAAAAAATACCTTTATTCCCATTATCAATCTATTCTATGTTTCAATAATTATCCAATCACACAATCCCATTTAATTGACCATTTCCACAATCCCAATATCCCATCAATTTCATAATATCATCTTTCAATTAATTAATTAACTAATTAATAAATCTAATTCAACATGAGAATTTCATAAATGGAAATTTCTATTTCACAATTCTTTATAGTCAAATATAATTAAGAATAAAGGATTTTATATTTCTACCACCTAACTTATGATTTTTGAAGGACATACACCCATGGAATTTTCCCCAAATTAAAATGGAACAATCAAATCCACAATTAAGAATGAGATCTAGAACCAAAACCTAGATCCAAGACCAAAGATATTATGATTTATCATAACCTAGATCAATATCCTTGAAAATCGAAAATAAAACATTCCTGTTTGTTTGGGAAGAGAGATTGAATAATGAAGAATCCAGTATGGAAGAGATCACATACAGGTAGAGGATCATATCTATCAAACAGATCATCGATTAATGTTGAACAATGTTCAAAAGACCCTAGAATCCATCTAGGAGGATCCAAATTCAAATTAAATGAGTTAGGGTCAATTTGGCGTCATTTGTGATATAAACTAGGGGATTGATATTTTTTAAACAATTTTTAGGTGTTTAATTTCCCGCGTACATTGTTTCCTATATAGGGAACATACTTTTCCCAAACTGTGCACCTTAACCATGTCCCTCTCATAAGGAGGTGCATGGTTACTCCTAATAGAGCACACAGTTTCAAAAATTATTTACCAACCATGCAATTCGCAAATTCTTGGGGCTACATAGTTTTATGAGGTAGTTCACATGGTTTGGGTATAATATGCGTTAAACATACTCGACCCAAAACACCTAAAAAATCACCAATTTTATAAAAAATATCAATAATGTAAAACCCAAAAAATATATAATCAGAACAAAGAAAAAGAGTTCTTGTAAATGATCCTGATACATCTCCAGAAAATGTTTGGATCTTAAAATCTACCAACCTTATAAAAACTATTCCTTTAGTTGTACTCTCATGAATATCTAAGACTACAAAATAAAGGGGTCATTCCACTAATTCGGTATATCTGATTATCTCTCAATGTTTCCTCTTGAACATTCCCATGAAACCACATTACTTGAACTATCAACACATTATTTCCCCACAACACATTCTCACTACGATCCATAACATGTATCAGATGCTCCTCAAATCAATCATCAATCTCAAGAAGAACGTCATCCACATCGATCACATGAGAAGGGCTGGGGTGATACCGATGAATCCATGACATTTGAAAAATGTCTTGAATTACATTATACTTATTTGGTACATCCAATTGGTACTCTACCATCCAAGTTCTCTTTACCACATCAACACATTCATCAATACTAGGTGCCAAACTACCCTATCTTTGATTCCTATGGTGATGTCATGAATTGATTCAGATCCTTTGGTACCCTAACACCCATGAAAAACTAACAGTTCCCTACGTTCATCCCCGATCCCCACAAGTTGTAGGAAATCATTTAGCATCATACTAGGTAAAAGTTAAACTGATTTTCCACAAAAACAATGTAATAAATAGATACCGGTGAGTATGATAAAAATGAAACTCCACAGGGAAAAAAATATCCAACGTTAAACTAGTATATAAACCCAAAATACAAACAAAATATTACATGAGAGAAAAGAGAAAAACCAACCAATTCCTAATGTCACCGACACTCCAGGATCCTGAGATCAACAATAACTACCACCAAATTTGAGCCAATCCCATTTCTCAAACCTAGAATAAGGTAATCTACAAATGACTAAATGAATAGGTAAGGGAAAGAGATAAAATCATAGTAGGGTCTCACAGGGTTTTCCATAATAATATTCCACCATAGTGAACATAATAAATTTTTAAATTTTAAATAAAAAAAGTCATGGTAGTGCAAGTTTATATTTAAAGAAAATCAGAATTTCATTTCAATTGTTTAGAAAATTAGAAAAGTACATTAATAAACATTTAATATAAAATATATTATTTAAATTAACATGGAATATGTAAATCAGTTTTATGAATAATAAAATATGTATCAAAATAACCACAAATAAAAAATATGGTCATCTTTCAGGAGGTATGATAATTCCAAGTTATGGGATCCTCACACAGTCAAATAGTGATCATGGAAATGTGCACACACGTCCCTTAGAAACAGGTTAGAGATAACTCATAAACATCTTAATGGGGATACTATCTAATGAGGTATGTTTTTATTAGAGTTACAAAGAATCAATCTGTTTCTATGGAATTTTCATCATACCATGTTTTCCTTAATAACTAACTAACTACCTGGTCTTTCTTGTTCTCTTTGAAAAATTAATAATGGGAAAATTATTTCCAAACTCTTTAGTCAATTCATGAAATTTTAAAGATAAAACCAATACAAGGGTTTTATCAAAAGAGTTTAGGACATTTTTCTTCATATAAAAATTTCAAATAAATTTTTCCAAATAAATTTGAAAATTTAAAAAAATCCAAATCACACCCCAATTTAATTGAACTGGGGGTTTCCCCAATATATATTTCCAAATAAATTTGAAATCCTTATTCACATTGAATTTAATTTTCACTATTTAAATTAAAATTAATAGAAAATAATCAATAAATGACACGAAATGAATCTGGTCTCCACTATTACCAGCACCAAACCCAGCTCGTGCCAAGTCTTGAAGGGCATTCCCTATCCCCACAGGCTCGCAAAAGTGCCCAGGTATCAAAAAATCTGGGTTGGGAATGATTTACCCGTGTCTGAAAGAATAAAACATAAAAAAACAATAATCAAAATCTGAAATTTTCATGCTAAACTATTATTAACAAAACTATATCTGAATATATTTGTTTAAATACACTACATGTGGTCTAAATACAAATAAATATAGTGGAAAGATAGATCCAAGGACTCCACACGACTAGGGTTCATCGCCCACAAGTTGTCTTTACAACTCCGCCCCAAGGATGAGGACTGGCACCCTGAACCGCCATCACCCTTAGCCTTTCATTTACCTGAGTCAAACATAACCAAGTCTACTTACACCCAAGGGGTGTAATTAGGGTGTGAAACTAATTCCAATAGGATACCACCCAATGATTCCAAATATAATGCAATACAATGTGAAAAAGCAAGCAGTTTTAATACTTAAAGAAAAGCAGTGATAAAATCCAAGAAATGCAACTTTCAATTGAAAATAGTTTTCAAGCTAAAAATTTCAGAATGTTGACACATTTAAATAGAAATGTGAGATAATACAGATTACTGCCAAAAACACCCCAATACAAGGGTAAATAACACAAATCCAATGAGCACCAAAACAGGGAACATCCCTAGGCAACTAGATAGTCTCGGGCCCTATGTACTTAGTACCTCGATGTAAAGTATCCAAGTGTCAATCCTTTCCCATGTACGATACCCTAGTTGGGAACATACCCATAACCTATTGGTCCCCAAATATAATCCACATTGTTTAGTTAGAGTTGTCTTTATCCATTTTCTCAGTGAAAGAGGGACACAACCCATCTGGGTTTCTAGCCATACTAGTACAAATCCGCCCACCTAAGTACCCGGGATTCCCATTTTTGTGCTCAAATAATTTCAGCAAACAAAACTCATACTTTTTCATATAAAACACCACTAATGGTCACAAACAAACAATACAGTCGCTATACACACTTTATACGATTTAGAACACACAACAAAACATTTTGATTTTCAATAAAACAACATCTCAAAATATCCCATTGTTTTGCACCCAATGCACTTTGAAATATCCACATTGCACACTATGTGAACACTTTTAAGTCCCCAAAAAAATTTCAGTTCATTAAACTTTAATTAAACCAACAATTAAGTTTTCAGGTCACCCTATGTGAACCAAGAAGTTATATCTTTTAAAAACCCACATTTTGACACAAACATGGCACTTAAAGCCCATTTACTTACAAAACACCATTTAAACAAACTTTCACAGCAACAAACAAAAAGAATAAACAATAAAAACATGATTTTAAGTCTTAATACAGTTCAATAAAATTTACTAAGTTATTATTGGTCATTCCGAAATGAACTGAGAAAACATTTGTATGCAAATCGCCCAATTTCACAAAAAATAGGAACTTGAAATTTATTTTCTTTATAAATGAAACTAAAACCAATTTTTTCAGAAACATTCAAATGAAATAAACATGAAAATACCATGAACACAAAAATCAAAGTCAAAAAAATTGCATACACAATGTAATAACCTACCAAATTAAGGAAAGCCCTTGAATCACCGTGCGAAAATTAATTCGCACCACCGCCGCACCAATAAAGACCTAGAATAATTTTAAAACCACAAGAATTGAAAAAAAACCAATTTTAAACCATAGGTTTAAATCCCTACCATTTGGTCATTTGGGACTTCAAGAAAGATGGAGTAAACCCTAACAAGAACAAATGAAACCATAAGCAATTTGAAAGAGGAAAGAAAGGGACTCACTTACTTGAAGTATTCTGAAGTAATCACTCCAAAACAATAGTATCTAAAATTGAAAACAGCCAAAATTCAGGGGGGTTTTGAACAAGATTAAGGAGGTAATTTAAGAATTGTAATGGAGGGAATAGAGTAAGAATTGAGAGAGTTAATAAGGGATGAATTTACCTCTTCAATTCTATCCGATTTGAGACACCCTATGAAGTTCTGCCCTAATTCGTGATTTCAAAAAGCTACAAGGAGGAAGTAAAGGCAATGGGAGTGTGCATGGGTTTATTAGGGTCTATGGGGAGGTAGAATCACTAAATAATTCATTATAATTAATAAGACATTAAAACATTAAAAAAACAATTTAAAACTAGAAAATGGGATTTCGGGTTGTCCCAATTCTTAAATAAAAACCCAAATACGACATTGTTATAGATTCCTAAGAGGGCCAAAATGCATTTTTGGTGTTGAAAGGTTAGTTTAGGATATTTTATAAGTGGAATGGGTGAAAAATATTTAAAAATGAAATAGTTATAAAATAATAAAAAATGTTTTTTAATATGGAAATGGGATCTCGATTTGGCCAAAATCATGAAAACACACCCTTTCCTCCAAAAATAAATGGGAAACACCTAAAACGATAAATAAATATATATTAAATGAAATTTACCTTTAAATTATGTTTTTATGTGAAAATTCTCCCCACCATGAAATACTTTCCTTCCTTGAAATTGAACATGAAGATTGATTTGAAAACTGGAATGGGTACTCTTCATCGACCAATGACTTCTGCTCCCATGTCTCATGAGTATCACTACCATGCTGCCAACGAACCCGAACCAGTGGAATGGACTTACCTTGAAGATCCTTGTCTTGGGAGTCCACTATTTGTATCAGCCACTCTATAATAGACATGTTAGGCTCTATCTTCAGTTCTTCCCAACTCTGCACATGTGACGGATTAAAGTTGTATTTATTCAACTGAAAGACGTGGATGACATCATGAATGGATGTCAACTGAGAAGGTATGGCCAACCTGTATTCCACCTTTCCAATATGAACGGTGATCTCAAAGGGCCCAACATACTCTAGCATCAACTTACCTTTCTTCCCCAATCGACGATGGCCCAGACGAGGGACCAATTTCAAGAATACCCTATCACCCACAGAAAACTCTAGGTCTCGACACCTCTGGTCAGCATATGATTTATGAAGACTCTGAGCTGTCAATAAATGTTGGATGATTAATTTTACCTTCTCAGATTTCCCCTGAACCAGACTCATCCCCAGTAGTGAGGTTTTACCTACCTCATCCTAACACAGGGGGGACCGACAAGGCCGACCATAGAGCGCCTCAAAAGGATCCATTCAAATATTGGATTGGTAACTATTATTATAAGAAAACTCAACCAATCCCAAATGGGTATCCCAGGAACATCCAAAGTCTAGGACACATTCATGTAGCATGTCCTCCAAAATCTGATTTTCCTGCTCTGTCTGACCATCCGTCTGAGGATGGTATGCTGTGCGCATCTTAATCTGGGACCCCAAGGCCATCTGAAGGCCTTCCCAAAATTGAGAAGTGAAATGGGGGTCTCAATCTAAGAAAACTACTGATGTTACTCCATGGAGTCTCACCACTTCTTGAAGCTACATATGGCCCAACTCATCCACTTTAGTTGTATCTTTTGTTGGAATGAAGTGGGCTGATTTGGTAAGACAATCAATTACTACCCGAATGTCATTCTTACCTCAAGGTGTACGAGGTAAGCCAACAATAAAGTCCAGGGCGACCACTTTCCACTTCCAGGTAGGAATGGGTAGTGGTTGGAGAAAACCGGGGTGCCTTTGGTGCTCTGCTTTCACCTGCTGACATGTGTAGCATCTCGACACAAAGTCTGCTATGTGTTGTCTCATACCAGGCCACCAAAACTACCGACGGACATCATAATTCATCTTAGTGGCACCCGGATGAACAACCCACTAAGACTGGTGGCTATCGTACATCACCACCTTCATAAGAGATAACAGAACTATTGAACGGCCCTTGAATCACAAGATGCCCTCAGGAGATGACGACCATTTAGAGGATGTATCCCCAACATGAAAAAGTAGCTTCGACTGATGAAAAAGCTCATCACTGGGCTATTCCCACAGAATCAGCTCCAACAGAGAAGGAGTCAACTAGACGCTCACCAATAATTCCCCTCCACTGTGTTCCCTGGTCTCCACATGCATCTGAGAAAAGAGCCCCAATAAAGTCCACTCATCCCTAGACTTCCTTAAAGACTGCACTGGAACTCTTCTTCTCAAAGCATCAGCCACCACATTAACCTTTCCTGGTGTAGAGACAATGTCAAAGTCAGAACCCTGCATGTACTCTATCCAACGACGTTGCCTCAAGTTGAGGTCCTTATGCAAGAACATATAGGCCAAGATTATGTGATCAGAGTAGACCACAAGATTCTATCCAAAGAGGTAGTGACGCCAAGTCTTCAATGCCTGCATCACCGCTGCCAACTCCAGGTCATGTGTTGGGTAGTTCTTTTCGTGTGGTCTAAGTTGGAAAGAGCCATACACCACCACATGATCATCATGCATAATAAAACACCCAAGACCCATACCTGAAGTATCACAATAGACCATATATCCCTTTCCAGCCTCTGGAAAAATCAGCACGGGGGCGGTAGTCAACCGCCTCTTTATCTCCTTGAATGATTCCTGACATTCTGGACCCCATAAAAACTTCATCCCTTTCCAGGTGAGCACTGTCATCAGTGAAGCAAGACGAGAGAAATACTGAACAAATTGCCTGTAATAGCCAGCCAGGCCATGGAAACTTCTGATCTCAAACACATTGTTTGGCTGCTCCCATGACATAACTGCACTAATTTTCTTGGGGTCCACTGAAACTCCGTGTCCTGAGATCAAATGCCCCAGAAATCTCACATCCCAGATCCAGAAAGTGCACTTTGACAACTTTGCCTAGAGGCGGTGATCCCGTAATGTACTCAAAACAATCATCAAGTGATGCTCGTGTTCCTCCTCAGAAGTAGAGTATACCAAAATGTCATCCATGAACACCACAACAAAGGAATTGAGATACTTATGGAACACCCTATTCATAGGTTCCATAAAGACCGTTGGAGAATTGGTTAATCCGAAGGGCATGACCAAATACTCAAAGTGGTCGTACCTGCTTCGGAATGCTGTTTTTTGGATATCTGACTCCTTCACCCTGAGTTGACGACACCCTGAACATAGGTCTATCTTTGAGAACCACATTTCCCCCTTAAACTGATCAAACAAATCATCTATTCTGGGAAAAGGTATTTATTTTTAATTATTACCTTATTCATCTTTCGGTAGTCAATGCACAACTGGAGGGATCCATCACCCTTTTTCGCGAACAATAGAGGAGAGGCCCAAGGAGAGACGCTCGGGCGAATGAATACATTGGATTCTAAGTCATCCAGCTGTATCTTTAATTCCCTCAACTCGGCGGGGGCCATGTGATAAGAGGGAAGATATATTAGCTGTGTTCTCGGTGCCAGATCAATCAAAAACTCCACATCCCGCTCTGGGGGAAAACTAGAAAAATCATCCAGGGATACCTCTGGAATCTCATTCACTACATGAAGTAGTGAAACTTCAGGGGAAATACCATCCTCTAGAATGAGTGATGATAACTGGGAGATAAACCAACCCAAATCTGGGAGTGGAGGCCCTATGTGAACTGACCTAGGTTCCCATTCTACATGAAAAACCTGACGACTCCCATCTGGTGCTGGGAAACTCACACGTCGTCTGTAGCAATTGATATGTTCCTAGAAGTGTACTATCCAATCCATTCCAAGTATTATGTCAAATAGTTCCATATATAGAACCAGAAGATCCCACTCCATCTCAACCCATGACACAGAAAGCGCCCATGAGGGGCACATGAGGCCCTCCTCCTCCTTCTTTCCCAGCGGTGTCACCAACTCCATCATGAAAGACATCAACTCAGTTGGTAAATTCAGTATGTCCACAAAATGGGGCGAAATAAACGAAACAGAGGTTCCAGTATCAAAAAAGAGAAGTAGCTATAGAAGATGCAATCATAACAGTACCTCGAACTGTCGACGGTCCCACCTCTGATCCTGATGGTGCATGATCCACTGCATGGAGATGTCCAAGATCTGCATGAGGAAGACCGCTAGTCTGTGGCTGTGCCCTGAACTGGTTCTTCCCCGAAGATGATCCAGCCCTACCACAATGACCTCCAAATCGAGATCCCCCAGTCCTTGACGGCTCGGATTGTGCTGGCACTCCTCTTGAAGCCACAGACCCTACCCCACAAGAGAGTGGACGTGCCACACCGCAGAAGCGCTACAAATGCCCCATACATCCACACTGGTAACAAGGCTTTAGATGAAGTGGACATGCTGGTAGGATATGCCATGTCTTCCCACATTGGTGGCACACAACCGATCTCGCATCAGAAGGCACAAAAGAAAACTTTTGGAAGAGTGACCTGAACTGACACCTTCTTTCTTCACATGATCCTCCCACTTCCTTTTCTTCTATGAGGAGATACCACTGGCCACTGATGATACCAAACCATAGAAACCAACCCTACCTTTCCAATCAATATCCACCATGCACACCCGATCAACAACCTCAGTATAGGTCCTCAGCTTAAACAAGAACACCTGGGAGTATATCTCTGGTCTCAAGCCTTTCTCAAACCTCTAGGCCTTCGCATGCTCATTAGAGAGAATTTATGGAGTATACCGAACCAAAACAGTGAAACGGTTGGCATAATCCATCAGAGATAAAGTCCCTTGAACAAGTTCCATGAACTCTCTAGACCTAGCATAAGCCAACACCTCAGGGCAGTACTGTTCATTGAAGACATCCTTGAAATCTCCCTAGCGCATCTGCTCATTATTTTTAGTCTGAAGCACTGACTCCCACCACTTGCGGCTGGGACCCTCCAACAGAAATGAGGCACACTTCACCCTGATCTCCTCGGGTGTTTCTAGGAACTCAAACATACTCTCGATCTTCTCGAGCCATTCCTCTTCTTCCTAGGGTTCTGTGCTGCCTCGAAAGGTAGGAGGCTTGTTTTTCAAAAAGTCTTGTGCTTTATCTTATCTAGGTCCTGTCTCTTCTGCCCTAATAGGAATGAGGGCAGAAGATGGTCCATGTCTAAAATCTTGGATAGCCCTAACCATAGCCTCCACAAACCTCTGACTAATCGGTGTGGGAGAACTCTCTCCAACTTCCTCTCGTGGACGCGTGGGATCTTTTCGGGGAGGCATGTTGCTACAAAATGCAAAAATCAAAAAAAAAATCAATACCACAATTCTGAAAATTTTAATCAAATACATAAAATATAAATAATGTAAACACAGTCAAGTAATAAAAGAAAGAACTACTCCACCTCCGCCCGATGTCCACATGTGGTCTGCAGCCCACATGTCTCACCTGGAAGTGAAGTCTATCCGAAAAATCCAACATCCCCTAGTGACTCAAGATATTCAATGAGAGGTGCGGTCCAGGCACCGTACTCACAACCAAAACCCTGAGCCCCGATAGTCCTAGATCTTGTCTATCCAGACTCATCCGAAAATAGCAATATAACCCAAAAACATTAACCTCCTCTGATACTATTTTGTCACAAACCGAATATGGTCACCACTATTAACGACACCAAACCCGGCCTGTGCCAAGGCCTGAAGGGCTTTCCCTATCCCCACAGGCTGGGACAAGTTCCTCGGTATCAAAAAATATGGGTTGGGAACGATTTAACTAAGTATGAAAGCATAAAACATAAAAAAAACAAACAATAACCAGAATCTAAAATTTTCATGCTAAACAATTATTATCAAAACCAGATATGAATAAATTTTATTAAAGACACTAAAATTGGTCCAAATAAAAATATATATAGTGGAATGATTGAACCAAGGACTCCACATGACTAGGGTTCATCGCCCACAAGTCGTCTCTACAACTCCTTCCCAAGGATGAGGACTAACACCCCAAACTGCCATCACCCATAGCCTTTCCTTTACCTGAGTCAAACATAACCAAGTCTACTTACATCATAGTGGTTAGGTAGGGTGTGAGCCTATGCCCAATATTATAACACCCAATGATTCCAAATATAATGCAATACAATGTGAAAAAGCAAGTAGTTTTAATATGCAAAGAAATGTAATGATAAAATCCAAGAAATACAAGTTTCAATTGATAACAGTTTTGAAGCTAAAAATTTCAGAATGCTCACACATGTAAATATACATGTGAGATACTATAAATCACTTCCAAAACACCAAAATACAAGGACAAATACCACAAATACAATGACCACCAAAACAGAGAACACCCCTAGGCAACTAGATAGTCTTAGACCCTATGTACCTCGTACCTCGGTGTAAAGTATCCAAGTCACAATCCTTTCCCGTGCACGAGACACTAGTAGGGAACATACCCATAACCTAGTAGTCCCCAAATATCATCCATGTAGTTTAGTTAGAGTTTTTTTATCCATTTTCTTAGTGAAACAAGGACACAACCCATCTGGTTCACTAGCCGTACTAGTACATATTTGCCCACCTAACTACCCAGGATTACCATTTTTTTGCTCAAACAATTTCTGCAAACAAAAGACATCCTTTTTATTTTAAAACACCACTGCTGGACACAAAAAACAATACAGTAGCTATACACATTTTATACCATTTAAAACACGCAACAAAACATTTTGATTTTCAATAAAACAACCTCTCAAAATATCCCATTGTTTTTCACCCAATGATCTTTGAAATATCCACTTTGCACACAATGTGCACACTTTTAAGTCACCAAAACAAAATGGTAGTTCAATAACCTTTAATGAAACCAACAATTTAGTTTTGTGGTTTCCCCATGTGAACCAACAATATATATCTTTTAAAAAACCCTATTTTCACACAAACATGGCACTTAAATCCCATTTTCTTCCCAAACACCATTTAAAAAAACTTTCGAAAAAACAAAAAAAAGAATAAACATTCAAAACATGATTTTCAGTCCTAATACAGTTCAATAAAATCCACTAAGTAATTATTGGTCAGCCCCAAATGAACCAATAAAATATTTGTATGAAAACCGCCCAATTTCCACAAACATTGGAACTGTAAATTCATTTTATTTATAAATGAAACTAAAACCATTTTTGTAGAAAAATTCAAATGAAATAAAAATTAAAATACCATGAAAATATCAAACTATGTCACAAAAATTGCATGCAAAATTGAATCACCTACCAAATTAAGGAAAACCCTTGAATCATAGTGTGAAAATTAATTCGCACCACCGTTGCACCAATAAGGACCTAGAACAAACCTAAAACCAGAAGAATTGGAAAATAAAAATGAAGGTTAATCCTTAGCTTCGAAAACCTACCCCCTAGTCATTTGGGACTTCAAGGAAGAGGGAATAAACCCTAATAAGAACAAATGAAACCCTAAGCAATTTGAAAGAGGAAAGAAAGGGACTGACTTACTTGAAGGATTCTGAAGTAATCACTCCAAAACAGCCGTAGCTGAAATTAAAAACAGCCAAAATTCAGAGGTTGTTGGAACAAGATTTAAGAGGCCATTTAGGAACTATAATGGGGGGAAAATAGTAAAAACTGAGAGAGTTAAGAAGGGATGAAGTTACCTCTTCAATTCTGGACGACTTGAAACACCCTATAAAATTATGCCCTAATTCGGGATTTCAAAGAGCTCCATGGTTGGGGGAAAGTCAATGGTAGCATTCTTGGGCTTCTTAGGGTCGATCGGGAGATGGAATCATCCAAAAATACATTATAATTAATAAGATATTAAAATATTAAAAATGCATTTTTTGTGTTAAAAGGTCAGTGGATGATATTTTAGAAGTGGAATGGGTGAAAAATATTTAAAAATGAAATAGTTAGAAAGTAATCAAAATCAGTTTTTAAATTTGGAAATGGGCTCTCGATTTGGCCCAAATCCTAAAAAATCATCCTTTCCTCCAGAAATGAATGGGAAACCCCAAAAATGAAGAATTAATATATATTAAATGAAATTTACCTTTAAAATAAGTTATGTTTGTGACAATAAAGTAAAAGTTAAATTAATTTTCCAATCTTGAACGGAACCACCTACCTTAGCATAAAGATCATGTATCTAAACACCCACAATGGGGAACTCTAATAAGGAACTTCAGAAAATAAGACAATATAATCAAACCAAGATTAAATATCTAAAATAAATGAGTTTATATCATTTAACAAAAAATATATATTACAAACTCTAAGGATAAGAGAACAAGACAGTGGGATAATAACAATTATTGGGGAGAGATTGAATGATGTTCACTAAGAATAGATCCTACTTGGATGGGATTTGGAGCATCCATAATGGGTCTTTGAGAGCTCCAAATACCTTGGAGGATGTCCTATCCTGAGTTCGGCTGAGTGAGGGTTCATATGGGGGGTTCAAGAAATTCTTAAAACATTTTTAATAATTAAAAAATTATGTGCACAAAGTTTTAGTATGGATGATCAAAACCTCCCTTTGATACCACTTTGTGATATTCTTACCTAGGTACCACAAATTAGTTCCCCAATTCGGTAATTTACATGACCTCAAGTGCATCCCCCAATATTCTAGATGCTAATGACTAGTAGTGAGTGTCAAATATATAACATGGGGAGACTATACCATATCAATTAAAGAACATCAGTTGTGTTAAATAAATAAAAATAACCAACTGAATAACCAAACTAAAATCCATTACCTAGAAAATCTAGTATCACATGATGAACCATAGTAATAGACAATATCCAAACAAAATAAGTAGATATGTCATGACAAATATGTGTAAATATTCAACTCAAAACCACAAAAATAACAGCCCAAAAACTCCAAGAGTATCATGAAACCATGTCATGTTCCCTCATACATGCTCCATCCTAACCCATCCATCTAACATAGGGATATTTCTCTTATCCAATCCTACAAACATAATGTCTATTCAGGCACCGACAAGGCATCCCAAGTAGATTGTGAGTACAACTGATTAGGCAGTCACCAATGGGGTCTAAATCAATATTAAATTGATAACCATGTATGTAGTTGTATGAAGAATAATGTATAACAAATAAATTAAATAGTTTATACATTCAATGATACATTATTTACCCATAACCGTTTCATAGGGTTCATGATGACACCCATACCATCAATAACAGGTTCATCCTGTGCCGGAGTCTGAACCACATCACACAAGAAAAATCACAATTCATTATAACATGATCTTTCATTATACATTTAATTCCATTTCATGTCATGACCATTTTGAACCATAATCAAAAGAGATTCTCCTAGGTATAGAATGTAATTTCTACCACCCCATAGGTATATAGAGAATTAATTTGTGTCCCACACCTCATGGGTATTTAAAACATCAATCCCTATTCCATATAATAATATTCACTTTCATTCATTTGGGCCTAGAACAACACAGATAAAACTTCATGGTCAGTTGGAGCATTATTTAGTGTCTCACTGCCAATTGTTCAATAAAAAACGTAAACCACACATATAATATTTATTATGGTTTGTCAAAATTAACCCTTAAATCAAAATTTCACATCCCGATATACTATTTCAATAATCAATTCAATCATAACACTCTACTTTAGAAATATGGAATAATATGAACAATTCACCATTATACCATCTATCCACATTTATTCAAATAACCCATTAACCCTTTAAGGTTATGGAAAAATCCCTTTATTACAATTTTCAATCAATTCCATATGTGAACAATTAACAAATAACACAATCTCATTTAATTGACAAATTTTATAATCCAAATATCCTATAAATTTTATGATCACATTGTTACAGTCATTAATCGAACAATTAATTAATAAAAATAAATATGGAATTTCAAAATAAGGAAATTTAAATTTTAAAATTCCATATACACAAATAAAATAAATAATACGGTATTTTTAATTCAGACCATCTAACTCAAGATTGTGGATGGAAGTTTTCCTAATAGAATTTTCCCCAAATTGAAACAGAATGATAAAATCAAAAATAATGAATGTGATTTAGAACCATAACATAGATTAAAGTTCAAATGGATTATGATATATCATAACCTAAATCTAAAACCATTCCAAGGGAAAATAAAAAATCCTCTTCACCTGAGAAGAGAGATGGTAGAGGGAGAAATCCAATCGAGAAGAGATCACACACTAGGAGAGGTGAAGACATATCAAAGAGATGTTTGATTCATGAAGTATGGTGTTTGGAATCTCATAGAATCCATATGAGATCACCCAAAATTGAAGGAAAAGATCTAGGGTCGAGACAGTGTGATTAGTTATATAAATCAGGTGATCAATAATTTTTTAAATTTTTTTGAGGGTTTAAATTCCCTCTCTAACAGTTTTCAATGTGGGGCACACATTTTTCCGAAACTATGTTTCACTCTTAAGGGGGTGAAAGGTTAATCCTAATAGGGTGAACCATTTAACAAACCATACGCCAATCATGTAGTCTCTCTCTACATATAATTTCATGGTTTTCTATGGAAAGGCTAGCAGTTTGGGTGAACTTTCTGCCAACCGTGCACTGCCCAATTCTCCTCCATAAATCTTGAATTTCACTCAAAAGCTCCCAAAGTAAACCCCCAAAAATATATACTCACAAAAAGGAAAAATAATACCTATAAAAAATCTTGATACATCTATTGAAATTTTTTTCATCTTAAAATATCATAAATATTGTGAAAAATCATAAAAAATATTTAAATTTACAAAAAAAATAAAAGATTAATTTTAATTTTTATATTAAATCATTCAATAATTGGATGTATTTAATTTTTTATAGATGGATACTTGTGCATGGAATAAAAATCATGTGAACACCCATAGAAATTTTTTGAATGTTCTTCAAATGTATGTTTATGAATCTAGAGTTATAATAGATTAGATCATAAATATTAGGGAAGTTAACCTAGGTTATGAAAAATGACCTCGCCTAGATAACATAACCTATTTATTGGCAAAATGTTGAAACTATGATGGAACACTTCTTAAGAAAAAACATCCATCATTAAATGGAATGACTAATATTTTGGTATCTTTACAATGGATGAAGTCCTTAAAATATATATATCTCCCTGATAAGTAGTGTATATTAACATCTAGTCATGGTGGTATATTTTCTAATCGGATATGTGGATCAATGATTATCACTAATTAAAAACCCTAAATAGTGTTTAGTTATTAAGTTCATATAATAGACAACATAGAAGTTGATATTATATAAAAAATTCATTCTTCATGAGAAAAAAGTTGAAATAGAATGACAATTATTCAATCCTAAATAGACGGAATAAAAAATTGATCTTTTTAAGTGGCTAAGATTACAATGTTTGATATGTATACTATGGACTATATAGATATACCAGAAAGATAATTAGATATTTTGTTTTTGGGATATAGTCAATCCTTTGATGTTCTCCAGTATCCAATAAATTTTTATCATATGAGGATATAGTATCGTTTTAAATAATGATATAAGAGGTTCTATTTAAGAATTGTTCAATTAATGAAAATATAGAAAATATTATTTCAACTGAGCACTATGGGAAGAAAACTATTGGAAATAGAAATAAAGGAAGAGTGGATTTAGACGCATGTAATAACTACTGAGAGAAACACCCTAGTACTTTCATGTTGGGTATGGGTTTTTCATTAACTTTTTTAGGAAAGTTCCATCAAGCTCATGAATTAAAATAAAAGGTAGCAGTTACTAATTTGAATGCTCAAACTATAATGGGAACAATTCTATCCAATTACCCTTACATCAATGCAATTTAACTAAAAAATGGATTGAGAAATGGGCTAATATTATGTGATAACTACACCTCAGGTGGAAATCACAAATGAAATGATTGAATGTGCATTGATCCCAAAATAGTATACTACTAATGGATTTATTATTTACAGATCTTAAGACTCCATTATTTCATGCATGTTTTCTATGAATATATAATCAAATTCTAGTAATATAATAAAGTATTTTTTTGTTAAGAAAAATAATTTGAATCTTATTTCAATAATGATTGACCATTAAGTCTCTATTGATATACAAAGATATTCCCATATCGATAACTTGATTGTTATACCTATTTTTGATTTTGATGTAATACATTTTTTGGATTTTATGTCAATTTATACTGAAATAATTCATTCAAATAGAAAGAGATTAATATTTATGAAGGGTGTGTAGAATACCATCTTTTTAAGGGAGATCTTCCACCTCTCAACTCATTTCTATACCCACCTCCATTATATTGCCTTAATAAATTTTTTTAGAGAAGTAAAACCGAAAATATAATCTATAGATTTGAAATAAATCCCATTAATAAAGGATGTTCCCATTATTAAAAAATACATTGACTTATTGATGTAGGAATTGTCTAGTCATCCATATTATAGTGATCTTTATTTTTCAATTGAACTTGTTCTTATTGTTATACCCATATATAAAACTCCCTTTAGAATTTCATCAGTAGATTTATTAGAGTAGAAGAACCAACAATGTGATCTTCCTAGTAATGGATTTATACACCTTAGTGTGTCACTATGGGGAGCCCTTGTTTCAAATGGAAAAAATATGGATGTTTCTACGATATTTTGAATCAACTACATAGAGATAAATATAATCACTATAATAAAAAAGAGTAAATTACCATGAATTGATAACCTATTTTATCAATAACAAAGAGATAAATATTTTCTAAAGAAAGTTATTTTTTCTAGTTGTGAAAAGTTAAGTGTACCAAAGAAGTTATTTTGTAAAAGTCATGGAAAAAATGAGTTTACCAAATTTCCCTTCAGATTTATTAATAAATATTCAGTTGTTACAAATTTTTGTGAATAGATTAGGTTTTGATTATCTTGATTTTTTTATGAAATTATTTGGTAATATCATGAAATAACATAGAATATATTAAAATATTTATAACTATTTTTTAATAATTCATTAAACACTCAAAAAAAATATATAATACATTTAGTAAGTGTAAATTTTTGGCTCCATGATGTTTCTATTCTTATCCATATTTTCCCCATGTATGGACTCTCTTCTTAACCATTAAAGATAAAGGTTATCAAAGAATGTCCTACATTGAAAAATGTAAATGAGTTACATAGTTTCCATGTTTTATTAGCTTACTATTAGAGGTTTGATCAATATTTTTCGTAATTGGAAAACCCTTTAACACTGTTCACACATACTGGGGGTAAATTCACATGGTCCATGGAATGTGAAAATTGTTTTGAAGAGATAATTAAAAGATTGATTAATGAACTGGTATTGAATTCACCCTTAAGAAATGAATCATTTCTAATATATATTTATTAAAAATAGAAATAAATGGGCCATTCCATTCTATATAGTGATAGAGTGGTTATTAATAACTAAATAAAATTAATGAATCTATAAAAGAACTATCAATATCCAAACCATGGGTTGGCTATCATATTCTATTCCATGAAGTTATAGATTTACTAAATTTATTGATAAATATGTGACATATTTACAGAGGAAAGATGTTGAAATACATTTTCCCTTACAAATAGCTTAACATGTGGAAAATAAGATGTTTGAAAGTTCTTATGGACTATGATTTCCCAATATAGTACCACCATGGGAAGGAAAAAAGTTGGTCTATGCATGGAGTAGGAGGGACCATTGAATTATTACAATGATTTGGATTCAAAAGGATCATATATTTAAGGATATATTAATAAGTGATATTCTAACGATTTAGAAAAGGTGGCCATAATTCTTTTTCCATGAAATTTATAATCCATATTACTGGAAAAGATAGTAAACCTATATTTAATGATAATGATTAAAGTATGAATATTTAATTAGTGAAGGAATGTAAATTGATCGACCTCATCTGTTAATATTCATTATCAATGTTTGGATAAGGTACACGTGATTCATCTATACTATAGATGAAGAGAAAGATTCAAGACAAAGAACATAGCACAAATTTTTCTATACACCCTAGAAGAAAAATGATATATACATATATGATGGAAATTTTCTTGTGGGGAGGTATGAAACAAAACATTTAGGGCTATGTGCCCATATATGTAGTGTAAAATCATTTAAAGGCTGAAATAAATCATTCTAATGGAGTCATGGAACCCTTTCCCAAACCTATTCAGACGTGGGACAATATTACATTGCACTGTTTCATTTGTATTACAAAAACTTCATGGATGAACAATGATATATAGTTCATTTTCAAGAATCATCACCTATTAAAAAATTTCACAAATGCATGTGAAGATATAACCCTCATGTTCGATTCCTAAATCGTTATTAATTAAATCTCTAGGTTTCATAGTGTTCCTCTAATATTTTTATATGAAAATTTCCCAGGATTTATGTAGAAATTACAGAATGGTCTTAAAAATTTTCTCATCAATGAGATATAGTTAAACATATAATATCATCCCAAAACCAATGAAAAATATTAAATAGATATTAATATGTTACGAAAAATTCTAATATCATATTCTTTTGACTTCTAAGGATCATGGGTTTAGAATTTACCTCTTGTTGATGTTGATTACAATAATAGTTTCTATTCAAGAATCTATATAGCATTATATGTGGCCTTGTATGAGAGGAGATTTTGAATAACACTATATTAAGAATATATTGGATAATGGAAGATAGGGGTCCCAAAATATATAGTTGAGACAATTAAGAAATTATATAGTATTTGGAATAGTCAATCTTATTATAGAAGGAAAGAGTTTAAATGTCATATGGGAGATCACGTATTCATAAAGGTGTCCCCATGGAAGAAAGTTATCAAATTTAGTAAAATGCAACATTAAGATCTAAGTATATTTTTACTTTTTAAATTATAAAGATATTTGTAAAACCATAAAATTTTATGATATATATTTTTTAAAGATATTGAATCTATTTGATAACTTGTGATACGTGCAACCTCGAGTCTATATGAACTACAATATAGTATACCATTATAACCTAGATACTAAATTTTCTTGTATGAAAAAAACTATTTAAATTATTAAAATTATATGGTTCACACATTTATAAAATAAATTCATAGGTCATAAATTAATCACAAACGAAAAAAACCATTTTAAAGTAAATGAAATGTTTTTTTTGAAAAATTGTTTTCAGGTATGCATTGTGATTTTACCATAATAAATTAAATTAATCACATTTGGTGAATTATGTCACAACCCATACCTTAGAGCCCATGCCGTGACTACCACAAAATCTCCTTCCATATGCCAGGGGATGGTGACTAGCACCCGGAAGGTGTATCCTTATAACATGAAAGCATTGCCTTTAAACCTGTACAAACACACAAATCCAAGAGTACAACAAGAGACAACCACGACGTAAACTACTATAGTAAAATGTGTGCTGAATGTTAAGGGGCCGGAATACAAGCCCAACATGAATTTACATGTACAACTAAAAAGATAAAAACAGCTTCTGGATCGTCCACTGAGGATCCTACATGAACGTTAGGTACAACTCAAGATCAGTAGTCACTGTGGCATGTCACGTTAAATGGTCCACCTGTGAGAACTGTCCAGACCTAGGTCCCTTAGTATCGATCAATGTTTTCCACTTTCTACACATGAAATATCAAGGTGTGGGAATTTCCTATGTAGGGGTGAGTATAAAAATAATCAGTAGAGACCTTGAGACCCCCGAAGGTCTTCCAGAGTTCTACAAAGGAAAAACCACAAAGCAAGACATCAATCACAAAGCACAAAGCAATCAAAAAATCTACTTTGGTATATGCCCATAGATATACCTAAGCTATCAATATATACTCATATCATACTTGAAGAATGAATACCACAAAGGTGAAACCACAAAGGTAACACCACAAAGGTAAAGTACCTCATAGGTGACAACATGATCATAACACCACGAAGGTAAAAGTACCACAAAGGTAACACCACGAAGATAACATCGTGAAGGTAAAAGCACCACACAGGTATCACCGTGTTGATATCCCCAAGAATGTAAAGGTACCAAAAATATATCACCATAAATATAACACCAAAGAGGTAAATTAACACACAAGTAACACCACGAAGATAACAGTACGAAGGTAAAAGTACCGCACATGTAACACCATGAAGATAAAAGACTCTGTTTACACCAGGTATATATGTAAGGTACATAAGTAAATATGATTAGTTCTGAAGCTAGATCATATTATTCCATCGAGAGGCACTACTGCTGACCATACGAAGTCTGACCCACATAGGATTGATATGTACTAACCCTCGTTGAACCACACAGAAACTCTCTCCAACCTTCGCCTCACTGCCAGCCACTGGATTCCCACTCATATCACATTTGGGATAACCGCACCTCAAGCCATAGGTTGTACCTAAACCACCACGAAGTTCCCCAAATAAGTATCCCAAAGGACCGTCTTGTTTTAAGGGTTCCAACGTGACAAAAGGCGCATGAATCAGACACCTAGTATGTGACTTATAAGCGTTTTAGTTCTGAGGGCCCGGTTGGATTTGGGTTTGATCCAACCTAGAAGCACTCCAAAATTCTAGAAAACTCAACTAGAGTATACCAAAATGATATCCTCTTCTTAAAGGTCTTATCTCCATAGAAGGTTTGTCAAACGGATACTCGGTCAGTTAGTTACACCACTTTCCGTGAAACAGTGGTGATCGCACATTAGTCTAGCCCGACATGGTTGGGACCGCCAGAATATGCCAAAGGGACCACTTCCCAAAAGGTATCCCAATACCACTAACTGTTTGTCGAACGGACCCCTAGTTTGTCAGTTATGATCATTTCTTTATTCGGGGATTGGTTGGGTCTTGCCCCGGTTCGACTCGGTCAGGACGACCCAACGCAATGGTCCTCGAGGTCTACCTGATCCTGCTCCAGTCGGACCCACTATGGATTGGATGGGTTTACTTGGTATGGACCTTTAGGGTTGGCCCGTTTCGGTTTGCGGGCCCGGGCCACGGTTGGTCTGTCCTGTGGGGGGGGGGGGGGTCGACCAACCCACGTTGGCCCACTGCGCCGCGGGTTCAGCCGGGCCCGCTGGGGGGTCTAGACCACTAGTCTACAAGTCCTGTATGCTGGGCCACTGGTCCGGTTCACTGAGGCAGGGGTCTGGCCTGGCCCTCTGGGTGGGTCCAGCCCGCTATGTCGGCCCACGTCCGGCCCACGTCCGGCCCGGTCTGCAAGAAGGCGGACCGGTCTACCCACATGGCCTCACGTGTAAGGGGATGTTTTGGCCAACTGGCAAGGTGATTCCCCACCGCATAAGAGTTGGACATTTTGGCCAACTGATGATCCACCGACCCAGCTCTGTGCGAGGCCATGCCGCTCCCCACCTGCCATGGCCCACTGATTGTGGCTGTAGCCGCCGACAGTGCCTGTGAGCGCCGCCCCTTGTCCCGTGAAGTCTTCTAAGGACGACCACCTCAATCATCTGCACCGAGACGTCTCACACCACCCTCACCAACCCTCATGAGCCCACTAGGCCACGAGTTTAGCCCGTCTCGCTGGCGGGTCCAGCCCACTAGTATGCGTGTCCAGTCTGCTGGGTCTCGGGTCTGGTTCGCTGGGCCATGGGTCTGTCCTGGACAGCTGGGTGGGTCATTCCTGCTTGGGTGGCCCACATCCGGCCCGCTCCACCAGAACACGTCTGGCCCACTCGGCCGGCCCACATCCGGCCCGCTCGGCCGGCACATGTCCGGCCTGGTCTGCCAAAAGGCAGACCGATCTACCCACATTGCCTCATGTGTGCGGGGCTGTTTCGGCCAACCGGTGGGGAGCTGACCCACCGCATAACAGTCAGCCATTTTGGTCAACTAGGGGTCCTCCGACCCAACACTGTGCGAGGAATTTCCGCTCTCCACCTTCCACGGCCCACTGGATGTGGTTATAGCCGATGACAACGCCTGTGAGTGCCGCCCCTTGTCCCATACAGTCAGCTCAGGCCGACCACCCCCAACCCCTGCAGCGAGATGTCTCACACCACCCCCCTCAACCCTTGTCTAGTTGTTGCGGGTCTTCTCCGGCCACCGCCCGCTACTGTTGACTTGGCGCGTTAGCGGTTCGGTGGTTTCTTCTGCACTGCGTCCAGCGTCTTCTCACTTCTGTCACCCTAAGAAAAACATTCCCGAAGAACATTACATAAACGGAGCGGTGAGGGGGGGGGGGGGTTCTAATCCTTGGTCGTTTGGCCTGCACCCTTTGCATTAAGATGATTATGAACAGAAGAAAAGAAAAGGTCAAAGATGAACTTCAAACAAACTCTTTTACCTCAATATTGTTGGAGAACGCACTTGATTGAGTAATATTCAGTTTTCATCATCCTCAGAGAAATCCACCAACATTGCAGCTCAAACATCATCCTTTGGTACGTGATTCGATGTCGCTCGACACCGCCAACTGTAATTTGCTCCATCCTCCACATTATTGATGTCGCACCACTTTATCAGAACTTCGTCAGTTTATGATGTTCTGCCAGTACCTCTCCCCATGTTCCATATAACTAGATGAGAGGGAGGGTGATTAACGCCCGTGGAAGTAATGGGGATTCATTTAATAGGAACCTTCCTAATTCCAATGGAAATATTACAACTAATTTGAGGAGTCAATCCATTTATTGGATTGACACGTCATTGGTCCTGCCACTGCTGCTTGTCCATTGGAGGGAAAGAAAGAAAAAAAAAATACAAACTTATTTTATTATTCTTTTAAAAAGTCCAAAATAAATTTTCTTATCCAGACTTACTACGGTCAATGTGAAGCCTCCCTTATGTGATTCTTGACACTTCAGATTCAATGGCTCCATCGGATTTTTAATCCTAGCACCAGTTCAAAAAATAGAAAGTGTCACCCACATGATTATTGAATTTCCAATAAAAAAAGTTCATAAATTCATTATAGGCACACCGGGACTTGGACACACACATTTCCAATTTTCAAAGACTAGTAATAATTCCATATATTTAAAAAAAAATAAATGAAAAAATCAGAGTCTTTACATTCTCCCCACCTTAGAAATTTTTTTCCCCAAAAGGCACATCATAGACTAAGGAAACAAATGGGGGGGTATTGAGCACAAATATGAGTCTCCCGCTCCCATGTTTTTTTATAGAGGTTCTTGTGCTTCCAGAAAACATGCACCAGAGGTATCGATCATCCACGAAGGACCCACTCTTTTCGATCCTCATTCTCTACTAGAACCTTCGTAAACGTCACCCCATCATCAAAGTCCAGATCTCCATGGTCGATGATGTGAGATGGGTCATGCACGTATCTCCTCAGATGGGATACATTAAAGATGTCGTGCACCCTCTCCAACTCCGGTGGTAGTGCCTAGAGGTATTCTACCTCGATGATCCTCCGAAGAATCAGAAATGTTCTGATAAACCTTAGTGAGAGTTTTCCACCTCGTTCACATCCCTGTAATCCACATCGAGGTGAGACCTGTATAAAGACATGGTCTCCCACCTCAAAGTCCAAGGGTGTCCATATCCTATTTTCATAAAACTTTTTTCTACTCTGTGAAGTCTTCATCCATTCCTGGACGATCTGCACCTTCTCAGTTTTAGGTTGTTCCAACTCTAGACCCATAAGTGTTGCCTCCCATGGGTTTGTCCAGCATGGAGGTGATCTGCATGGTCGACCCTATAAGGACTCAAATGGTTCCATACCGATGGTGGAGTGATATCTGTTTTTGTATGCGAACTCCACCAAGGGAAAGTGATCCTCCGAACTACGAACAAAATCTAGGACTCAAGCACGTAGCATTTACTCCAGTGTCAGAATTGTCTGCTCCGTCTGACCATCTATCTATGGATGAAAGGCGGTGCTCAAATGTTTATGAGTCCCAAATGCCTCCTGTAATCCCTTCCACAACCTGGATGTAAAATGTGTTTCACTATTAGAGACGATCATTGATGGCACCCCATGAAGTCGTAAAATCTATTATAGGTAGAGGCATCCCAAGTCCTCTACTAATACCTACTCATGGATGGGTAGGAAGTGGGCCGACATGGTGAGTCAATCAAAAATCACCCAGATGGAATCATGTCCCCTAGGCTTACATGGAATCTTTGTCACAAAGTCCACTGATACACTATCCCACTTCCACTCTGGCACATCTAGTGGATGCGCAAACCCAGCTGTAACCTAATGCTCAGCCTTCACTTGGTGACAAGTGAGGCATTGTGAAACAAACTCTGCCACTTCCTTCTTCATCACTGGACACCAGTACTGATGTCGGAGGTCCTTGTACATCTTCAACACAAAAGGATTTACCACTAGAGGGGACATATAGAACTCCCTCCACACCTCCTTTAGTAGAGCCACATGTACCATGGTGCATCCTGTTAAGAGGATGACATCCTCCCACCTTTAGAAAATCCATCAGGTGGCTACCCTATGGATATATTATCACGTCATGCCTCGCAGTCCATGTCCAAAAGCCGTGCCTCCCAAACTCGCAGAAGATGTGGGGGAGTGACAGTCATAGAATGGAGGTAAGCTTCTCTGTCTCTATCCACAAAGGATATCCACAAAGTGGCTAGTAGCTCTGTCACCCCACTCATTATAACATCCCGGTTCCGAGAGCTGACCTGAAGTTCTCCATACCCAGTTGGTCACATGGACTCAAGCTCATTTCCCCAAATTCCAGAGGCGACCAACTAGCATTGAGGGCCATATGGGTTATTTTGGGGAAACTATGCCTTCATTGGCAGAGTAACAGAGCAGAAGTAAAATACATAGCAATAACGGAAGCAGTAAAACATAAACTTGGTAAAAAACATATGTAATAAACAACTAGAGCACACACACACACACACATATTATTTGTAATACATATGTCTAGGAAATCATCAAAACAAGTCACAATTTTGGAATACAATACTAAACCAAATTACAATAGAAAACAGATTAAATGCACCACAACATTGCAAGGATCAGCTTAGTCCGATGCTCCCTATATCCACAGCAATAAAGTACCTAAAGTAGAAGGGTGATTTCCCTTATCTATACCTAAAACAATATAATTTTTTGTGTCCAAAAGTAGGAACCAAATAGGGTGTGAGACTAATCCCAGTAGGAAACCACCTAAAGATCTGTGCTTAATAGTCAGTGAATAAATATGGTAGGCAAAAACCAAAATGAAGCAGTAAACAAGGAAGTACACATAGTAAAAATTCAACTATTTAAAATGCATTAATTTTCATATATCAAGTAAGAATCTAATCAAAAGAAGGCAACCCTATGTGAATTACTCACAGCCTAACCCCTTTGGTTTAACCAAAACAAACAAAAGAAACCCTATGGTATGTACACATAGTCTAACCCCTACGGTTCAGCTTTAACGAAGTCCCTGTGAGTAAGCACTCACCATCTATTCCCCCTATGGTCTCGTATCGATAATTAATAGGTGCTTTCGGGAAGCACTCAACGTCCAATTCCCCATGTGGACCATATCGAGGAACTATAGACACTCTGAGGGAGCACTCAACATCCACCCCCCATTGTATCAGAATGTAACAGTAAAGAAGACACTCTAGAGAATCCCTCAATGTCCATTCTCCCTATGGTCTACTAACCTAGGTTCTCACAGCCCTATATAAGTCAATCGAGAACAACCATATATACAATCCAAAGTAAACCACAAGAACTACTTAGGTAAACAATCTATAACATATCATAGCATGCCCGATAATATTTAATCCACCCAAAAAAACTATGTCGGGAAAGAAAAACAGAACCCTAATAGGAAAAGCTAGACCTAACGGTCAAAACAAGAAAACCTGGGAAAAATATCCATAGCCTAGAAAAGTTAACCCTATTCACAACAATTAACCCTTATCCAAACAAACAAGGAATAAAAGGTAATAACGGAGCAAAAAACATAAACACACAATACCCTGTTCTTGGGTATTGGGGACTTTTGCCAATAAAATTCAAATAATAACTACGGAAAGGCACATACCACCTACCTCGGTGTCATGAGATCGATATACCCTTGCATCGGCCCTTATATTATCCTAGAATGTGGTAGATCTATAAAAACATCTAAAACATTCAACCGAGTATAACATGAGGAAGAGGAGAAATCAAGAGACGAAGCTTTATAAGAATGAAGAGCTTACTGTGGTGATCCCAACACAATCGACAACAGTCTAATCAGTGAACCAATGCTCAATCAAGGGCTCAGGGAAGGATTAGCATCATACAGATGCTTCCGATAGAAGAAGGAAAAGAAGAAGACACTTCTGCCTATTAGAAGCGACCCTAGTCTGTTTAATGAAAAAATAGAAAGTACATGGCAAGTATTTTGAAAGTACACAGTGTGTAATTACCTTTTTGGGCGTCCACTTTAGGAGGTATCTAGTTCACCACAAACAGCCATGTGCTCAGTCATTACATGGCCAACACACAGTCACCACGACAACTGGGTGCAATGTGGTACTTAAAGTACATGGCGTGTACTCTTGAAATTTCAATAAAAAATTATTTTTCTTAGAAAAACAAACATAAAGAATGATTCATACCTGAAAAGATGATCTGGGTTCTTACCAACTTCTCCACTTAAATAAATTCAACCCAAATTTCCATAGAAATGCAGTGTAGAAGAAGAATCCTCAAAAAGATATTGCCACTGTGATCGTACATCGGCCTCCCTCCACAAAGTCTCATCCTGTACTCGCCCGGGCTTTCATAGCACTCGTACCAGAGGAACAGACCGACCATAGAGAACCTTCGCACTTCGATCAACAATCCGTATAGGAAGCTCCTCGAACAAGGAGTCCACCTAGAGCATAGCCTCCTCGAGTTGGAAAACATGAGACATGACTGAGAAGTAATGTCAGAGCTATGAAACATGGAAGACATCATGCATAGCCTAATACCTTTGAGGTAACTGCAACTGATAGGGAACCTTCCCAAATTTATCCCACAACTCAAAGGGTTCAATGTAGCTTAGTGAAAGCTTTCCCTGACTTCTAATCATCTTGTGTCCCAACCATGGCGTGAAACGCAGGAAAACCTAATCTCCAAACTTAAAATCTAAAGGTCTTCTCCTTCGACCAGCATAAAACTTCTATCGTGACTGTACAATAGCCATCCTTTTCCGAATCAACTCTATCTGATCTGTGGTCTCCTAGACAAGTCGAGGTCCCAGAATGGCTACCTCTCCTACCTCTAGCCAACATAAGGGTGATCAGCATGGCCTACCGTTCAAAGCCTCACAAGGTGCCAACTGAATAGTTGATTGGAAAATAATATTATTGGAAAACTCCACAAGTGGTATGTGATTCTCCCAAGAACCTCCAAATTCAGGATGCATTCTCAATGAATGTCTTCAAGAACCTGAATCATACGCTTGGACTGGCCATCTGTCTGGGGATGGTATGCTGTATTCAGAATTACTTGTGCACCCAAATCCCTCTGAAGTCCCTACTGGACCCAATAAGTAAAACATGTATCCCTGTCTGAAAAAATGGAGTGTGGAACTCCATGTAGATGTAAAATCTATCGAATGTACAACCTACCAAACACATCAACATTAAAGGTCTGCTTAATCAGAAAGAAGTGAGAAACCTTCGTGAGTCTGTCAAAGACAACCCAAACTGCATCATTCCCTCGAGGCGACCTTGGTAAACCCATCACGAAGTCGTTCACGACATTTTTTCATTTCCATTAGGGAATGGGTAACTGTTGAAAAATCCCTACTAGTCATTGATGAATTACCTTCACCTACTGATTGATGGAACATCTCATGAAAAACCCTGCAACATCTCTCTTCATAACTGGCCACCAAAACTGATGTTGTAGATCATGATAGCTATTCGTGATAATATGATAAACTACCCAAACTGAGGAATGAAAGTCCCACATAATCTCCTTGTGTATGTCTACTGGAACCCATACACACCCATGAAAATGCAAGATCTCATCCTTGCATACTGTCCATCTAGGAATAAGGTCCTCTCCTGCAACACTCTCCCATAGGAATAGGCCTTCAGAAAGTGATAACTGCCTTATTTGTACTAGATCAACCAGAGTAGAGGTAATACCTACAAAAGATAGAAACATCTACCCCTGTCTTTATTGCACATCCAAATGCATCTTAGAGAACAGATCCAAATGTCGCCATTCACTACTGGACTCCTAAACTGCTTGTACATATGTTATCCTACTCAACACATCAACCACAATGTTTCCTTTTTTAGGCATGTAGGAAAGATAAAAGTAAAAGTACTAAAGGTACTCAAGACACATTCGCTGCCTCAAATTTAGGTCACACTGAGTGAAGATATACTTGAGACTTTTGTAGTCAGTGAAAACCACAAAATGATCTTCGAGAAGATAATGTCTCCAACAGAATAAGCATGAACAAGAGATTGTGCGTCAGGTATTTTTTCTCACGTGGCATCAACTCCTGAGAACCATAAAAATGTACTCCTTCTACCTGAATAATCACAGATTCCAGTCCGATACATGATGCATCACTGTAAGAAATATATATATATTTTAGCTCTAGAAATACTAGTGTCGATACTGAAGTCAAACTCCCTTTCAACTCTTGAGAGACTGACTCATAAGAATCTAACAAGTACATCGCACCCTTCTTAGTCAGGCCCATCAGTGGCACTGCTAAGTGTGAAAAGTACTGTATAAAATGTCTGTAGTAACTAGTCAGCCCTAGAACACTCGATACCTAAAAAACGTTCTTTGACTGTTCCCATGAAATTACTACTATCACTTTGTCTAGGTCTACTATTAATCCTACATATGAGATAACATGACCCAAGAGGAGAATTTGGTCCATCCAAAAGTGGAATTTTTAGAGATTATCATATAAATTATGCTCTCTGAGTTTACTCAAAATGATCTCAAGATGTGTTACATGGTCATATTGAGTGTGAGAGTATACAAAGTTATCTTCCATGGATAAAACCACGAAATAATCCATGTATGGATAGAATACTCGGTTCATAAGTTCCATGGAGACCGTTGGTGTGTTCATGAGACTGAACGACATAACCACATACTCGTGTAGACCATACCTATTCTCAAAGGCTGTGAGAGGTATATCAGACGGTCTAACGTGAAACTGATGGTAACCGGATGTCAAGTCAATCTTCGATAACACTCAAGATCCTCAAAGTGGGTCAAATAGATCATTAATTCTTGGAATGGGATATCGGTTCTTGACCGTCCCCTGGTTCAACTTCTGATAATACACACAAAGTTTGAGTATACTATCTGCCTTCTTTGCAAATAGGACAAGAGAACCCCAAGGAGAAGTAATGGGTTAGATGAACCCCTTAGCTTAAATCTCCTACAAGTATTTCGTGAGCTCCTATAACTCTGTTGTAGCCATCCTATAAGGAGGAATGGACACTGGTGCCACTCCTAGCACTAGCTCGATAGAAAAGTCCACATCTCGCTCTGGAGTGAAACCTAAAAAGTCTTCTGGAAAGACATCTCTTAAAAGATACACCACTAGAGGAAATTCCATATATGAATTCCCTTAGTCATCTAGATATAGACTAGAAATCTGGGTTGTAACTCCACCCAACCCATGATGCTCGGGTCCAACTCTACTTGCCTGGACATCCCATTCACCCTTCTAAAGAAATGATTCACCCTCTGGTGATGTGAAACTCACCATACGATGATAGAAGTTGACAACTTCCTGGAAGGGAACTAACCAATTCATTCTGAGAATGACATCATGTCCTTTCATCTCTAGGAAATAAAGGTCCCATAATACGTGACAGCAACCATCCTATAGAGAGAACTCATTGCAATGTCATACGCTAGTCATTATTGTAACAAAAAAATGTTTATAACATCAAGATATCAACAAAAGAAAAGATACAGAGCGTAAGGATCTCCACAAAATCAATAGATATAAAGCTATGAGAATCCCCTGTGTTGAAAAGTGCAGAGGCAAAAGCTGTAGCAATAAGGATCATACCTCAAACTGTTGAGGGTCTGGGATCCAGATCCTATTCGGTCTGCTCCACTGCAAAAGTCTAACCTGCACTGTGGCCCTGCAACCCTACATGACCACTCTGAGCTATACCACCCTATTGTTACTGAAGGCCTGGTGACTGGCTAGCAGGACCACGACTTCCACCTGGGCCTGAACAGCCTGAAGAACTCGAGTTCCCAGACTGGTGGGAATCTGGTGGTGCTGCTCCCAAATGAGGAGTCATAGAAGAACCTCTCTCACCAGCTGCTAGTGAGAAGAACTGATAGAATCACTTAATATGGCCCATCATGCCGCATTATTGGCACTCCCATGAGTCTCTCGGGAAATGTGGTCTCGTATTCCCGCTCTTCCCGCACTAGAAGCACACCACCTAGCTTCCAGAATAAGTGTCCCACCTCCTCAGATCACTGTGTGTAGACTCCCTGTGCTGATTCCTACAGTCAGTATAAGGGATACCAACTCTGAATGTTGAACCACCCTGGCTCACCACTCTAGAATCCCTCATATTTGGCTCCATGATCAGCGCCTGGTTGACTACAAATGTGACAGAAGTCAACCTGAAGATGTTCACCTGAGATCGAATGTCATGCCTAAGACCACCCTCAAACTTCCTTGCAAGGAATAACTTATCTCCCCCTAGAAAGGGTGTAATCAGTGTAGCTTTGTGAAGTGAGTAGAATACTCCATAACTGAAAGAGTGATATACTCCGGACTCATAAAATCTCGGGCTTGATCGAACCTTAATGTCTCCAGGTAGAAGTAGTCATAGATAGCATGCTAGAACTCATCCCACACCATAACCTACAAGAATCCCTCCTGTGAGATCACATCCCACAATCTCTTGGCGGAATGCCGAAGCATATACGTAGCAAGATTCACCCTTCTCGCAGGAGGCGTCTCCAGACGATCGATGATCTTAGGCCTGGCTTCTAGCCATGACTCTCCAGCTCGGGTTTCTCCATCCCCTGAGAAAGCGCAAGGATGCTGCTGCTTAAAGGCCCATGTCAGTTCTGTCATAAAGGGGCAGGATGCGGTACTCCTCAGATGGACTTCATAAACCCCATAAAGCCCTCTTGAAACTATGTGTCATCACCTGTGTCTGAAATGATGGTTGGTGCCAATACTTTCACAACTAGAGGATCTTCTAGAAGTCCATGATCTGCCATATCCGGTGACTGGTCAATGGCCTGCAACTAGCGGACAACTGGGGGAATCATGGTGGCATTACACTACAAAGTTAAGCACACACCATAGATCAAGATTAACAGGAATGAAACTTATAAGCGTAAGAAGGGAACAAGAGAAAGAAAGCATTCATGTTTTTTAAAACATGGATACACATCGTGTATAATGACTACACAATTTTTTCCCTTATTCCTTCACATGGGTGTGTAGTTTTTCCAAACCAGGTCATATAACACACCATACACACGACATGTTGTCCTATCACATGGCATGTACATGAATCATCATTCTCTGACCGAGTTCTTCCACATCACTAAGCCACATGGTTCTCCTAGAACAAGACTACACATGGTGTTATTTCCATACAGGGTGTGTACTAAATGAACCTCACTGAATCGTGTTGTTTTTTACAAGGTCAGATACAAAGGTTACCCTACATGGCATGTGCTAGCTTGAAACAACATATAAAACTGATGTTTTTATCTTTTTGTGTCGGTAGTCACACAGGTGGACACATAGTCTATGAAACATGGCGTGTACATCTAGTACATGGTGTGTCCCTCCAAATATTTCCTAACCTCATGTCTCTACCCACACAACCAGTGACACTATTAGAGACTACACTATGTGTACATATAGTACACGACGTGTATGTAAGAAAAATAGTTCATTTCTGAATATAAGGACACATGGTGTGTATTCATCATTACATGTCGTTTATTATAGGTTCTTCTAGATATTAAGCCTCAAAAACTACCCCAGAACCTATAAAAACACAGAAATGAACAATAAAGTGAAAAATTAAGATCTGTGAGGGCCCATACTCCCCACAAATCAAAGCTTGACATCTTATAAATGTTATATATAAACATAACAGAGCAATGATCCACCAAATTCCAATCCATGAGGGCCCATAACACCCCAAGAACCAAAGATTGGAATCCCTTCAAAAAAAACCTTACAAAAACCAGTACCTTATCAAAATTAAGGTATTCTATCAAGGAATATATCATAAAAACATGCATATATTTCAAAACATATATCAAAATAACATGAAATAACTAATTCACCATAAATGGAAGGGAAAGAATTCATGACATGTGATCTCTAGAAAGGGCCTATATGATGCATGATATGGAATAACCTCATCTCATCGGGTGGCAATATAAATAGAACCACAATAACTTCAATAATAATAGCACAAAACATGTCAATCACCCAATGGAGAAATCAAATCAACCTTAAAATTTAAAAACTAAAAAAATTGAAATAACGAGGTATATTGCCTTTTCCCTGTTCATGGGTTAGCTACGCCTGGGAAAAACTTATTACCAAGAACCAATTCCTTCTTATCCTTAGATATAGACTCCAAAAAAAAGTTATGAAAAAAAATAATTCCTCTGATACCAATTTTTGACGTTCTGGTTCCATGAGTTGCCCAGAGGTGCCCCGTACCCAGTTGGTCACATGGCCCCAAGCGTATTTCCCAAAATGTGAGAGGTTGTCGACTAGCATTGAGGGCCTTTAGTGTGATAGTGGGGAAAATCTTCCCTCATTTCCAGAGTAACATAGAAGAAGTAAAATAGATAACAATAGAGGAATCAGTAAAACATGCAATAGGTATACAACGGAAGTAATAAACAACTGGAGCACACACACACACACAAATATATATATATATGATGCATGATACATATGTATAGGAAAAAATCCAAACAATTCATAATGCTGGAATACAATAGAAAACATAAGTACAACAGAAAATAGATAAAATTATCCACAGCATCGCAAGCCTTAACATGGTCCCATGCTCCCCAACACCACACCAATCAAGTACCTAATGTAGAAGGGTGCTTGCTCTTATCTAGACCTGCAACAAAATAATCTGTTTAGTCCAAAAAGTATGACCCAATATGAGAATTATATTAGTAGGAAACAACATAAATATCTATTCCCAAAAGTCAGTGAATATATATAGAATTTAATAAACAAAATGAACCAGTAAACAAGTATGTACACAAAGTAACAATCCTACAATTTCAAATGAATTCATTTTTATATATCAGTTAAATAGCTTATCAAAAGCAGGTAACCCTCTAGGAAGTACTCATATCCTTACCCTTCTGGTTAAACCAAAACAAACACAAGCAACCCTCTGGGAATTACACACATTCTAACCCCTCTAGTTCAGCTTTATCAAAGATGCTCTGGGGAAGCACTCAATGTCAATTCCCCATGTGGTATCGTATTGGTAACTAATAGGTGATATATGGAAGAAATCACCATCAATTTCCCCCTTGTGGCCCTCATTGAGGAACTATATACACTCTCAGGGAGAACTCAATGTCCACCCCCCCTATGGTCACACAACATAACAGTAAAATAGACACTCTGGAGAATCCATCAACGTCCACTGTCTATATGGTCTACTAAACCTGGTTCTCATGGCCCTGTGTATGTCAATCGAGCACAATGATATATGGAATCCAATGTAAACCTCAAGAAATACGTGGCTAAAAAATATACAACATATTATAGCATGTAGGATAATATTTACTCCACCCTAACAAAACTTGTCATGGAATGAAAAATAGCAGCCTAACAGGAAAAGATAGACCAAAAAGTCAAAACAGGAAAACATGGGAAAAAATTCCATAGCACGGAAAAGTTGACCCTATTCACAACAATTAACCTCTATCCAATAAAACAAGGTCTAACTGGTAATAACAGGGCTAAAACCATAAACATCCAATACATCGTTCTTGGGTATTGGGCACTTTTGCACATAAAATTCCAAGACTAAGTACGGAAAAGAATAAACCACCTACCTCGGTGTCATGAGATCGATATAACCCAACATCATCCCTTGGATCGAACTATAATTTGGTAGATCTACAAATACATGTAAAATTTTCAATTGAGGATAATGTGAGGAAGAGGAGAAATCAAGAGATGAAGTTCTAGAGGAAGGAAGAGCTTACCGTGGCGATCCCAATGCAATCGACTACGATAGAATCGGAGAACCGATGATTGATTGGGGGCTTAGGTAAGGATCAGCACCGTACGTACGCTCTCAATCAAAGAAGGTGAAGAATAAGATAATTCTTCCAATTAGACGTGACCACGGTCCATTAAATGAAAAAAATAGAGTACACGACATGTATTTTAAAAGTACATGGTGTGTACTTTCATTTTTCAGCATCCGCATTAGGCATCTCCAGGTCACCACACATGGCCATGTTCTCGGCCATTACATGGATTGCACAGGGTCACCAACAGAAATCAGGTTCATGGCATGTACTTAAAGTACACAACATGTACTCTTGAAATTTCCATAAACTCATATTTTTCTAAAAAAAAACCAGAATGCAAGATTCGTACCTGAAAAGAATATATGGGTTCTTATAGTCAACTACTATAGACCAGACCTCTTGCTGAGTGCATCTGCCACTAAATTCCACTTCCTAAGTGTATAGACTATCTCAAAGTCATAGTATTGGAAGTACTCTAGCCATCGTCATTTTCCTAGGTTCATGTCCTTCTGTGAGATGATATACCTGAGTCTCTTATGATCCGAGTAGAATGTAAAATGTTCGGACATCATGTAGTGTCACCACATCTTCAAGGAGAAGACCACATTTTCTAACCCAGGTCATATGTAGCATAGTTATTCTCATGTTGTGTTAGTTGTTGTGAAAAATAAGAGATTAATATACTCTCCTGCATCAGGGCACATCCATGACCGGTTCGCGACGAGTCATTGTAGACTACATAACCAACACCCTCTTCTGGTAGCCTCAAGATGGGGGCACTCATCAGTCTCTACCTCAGCTCCTAAAAACTCTGCTGGCATCTCTTCATCCATATGAAGGGTTGCCGCTTCTTCATCACCACTGACAAGGGTGCTTCAAATCAAGAAAATTCTGGTTCGAATCTTCGGTAGTAACCCACCAACCCCAGGAAACTCTGCACCTCATTCAATTTCTTGGGTGGCTTCTAAGAATGCACATACTATATCTTCATTAGATCTAATGAACGTATAGCCTCCGAGAAATCATGTCCCATAAAGTGAACCCCTCAGATCTAGAACTAGCACTTTGAGAGCTTACCATAAAACTAGTGCTCTCGGAGTGTATCCAAAACTATCTACAGATGATAGGAATGCTCCTACTCTGTTGCTGAGTACACCAAGATGCCATCGATGAAGACCACCAAAAAGTGATCGACGTATGGCTGGAAGATCCTGTTCATCAGTCCCATGAACATTGTAGTGGTGTTGGTCACGCCCAAAGGGATAACCAAGAACTCATTGTGGCCATATCGACTTCTAAAGCCCGTCTTCTTCACATCCTCATCTCGTACCCAGAGCTGTAGATATCCTTATCTAACGTCTATCTTCAAAAACCATCAAGCTCCCTTCAACTGATCAAAGAGATCATCAATCCTAAGGAGTGGATTTTTTTTCTTTATGGTCACATAGTTCTGGCACCGATAATCTACATAGAGTCTCAAACTCCCATCTTCCTTCTTGGCGAAAAAAATCGGGGTTGCCTATGGAGAAACATTGGGACTTATGAACCCATTCTTCTACACATCCTCCAACTATACCTGTAACTCATGAAGCTCCACGGGAGCCATCCGATATGCTGGAGTAGATATCGGTGTCGTCCCAGGGTACAGGTCAATGTTAATTTCCAGTTCTCTACAAAGAGGTATTCATAGAACATCATCATGGAATACCTTAGAATACTGGTCCACCACTACGGGATACCTCGAACTCTAAACATCAACTACTACAAGGGAAAGTCTATCCAACTAATGTGTAATTGGCTGCACCCTACTTCAGGTATGTATATCCTATGTTGAAAAGGTAACCTTCTCACCAGTGAAGGAAAACCAGGTCCCATCATCACGAACACAAAGCACGTTGCGCCAAATATAGTCAATCTTAACATGGACTGTGGATAACCATTCCATACCCTAGATGACATCGTTAGGCCTTGACACCACTACTAGAAAATCCCAGTTGAAGATCTCATCTCCTAGAGTAAGCTCACACTGCCGGTACCAGTGTGTAATCATCAAATCCCTTCTCGTAGGAGTCTATATCCGTAAGGATCGATCCAACGTCACCTTCAGAATCTCCGAGATCCATATGAGGGCTGTGGAAATAAAATAGTGATAGGAAATTGTGTCTATAATTACTTCAAAGAGGGTGAAATAGACACATATCATACCTCTAATCATCTCCATAGTGCCGTGGTCATAGCCCTCAACTGCCTGGAGCTGAGCTCATCCCTGTCGTCCGGCTCCCTATGGTCAGGGTGGACCACCTGGAGGTGGTGGTGGCATAACCTTGAATCACTACCCACCACGTATTGAACGAAAAGATCCTCTACCACGTTGACTGCCCTACAGACCTCCTCGCTCGAATCTCTGCCTCTACCTCGGCGGTCACTCGACCATAAGTTGTTTATCCCTATGGCGGGTCAGGTAGTCGCGAGCCATGAGACCCTGTCAGGCGCATGAGTAGAACTTCCTGATCCTCAATTGTCCACCTCTGTACTGTGATCCCCTGAACACTAATCCAGTATCCCAAGGTCATCCACCAGAAGGTTTGGCCCTCTTTGGCACATACGCCATCCATCTAACTATCTGCTACGGGTGACTCCGCTACCTGACATCCAGTAGTGTCTCTCACTATCGGTGCCTTCTCAGCTAGGAATCTCTACACCAAAAGTGCTCGCTCTAGAACCCCATCCTATGTCAAAATGCTGATCAATATCATAGATGCTATAATCTTCTGTCGAAGACCCTTCTCAAAGTTCTGGGCCTGGAATAAAGGGACTCATACCATGTCATTGGAGTAATGAGAGAGATCATTGAACCTCTCTGAGTACAGGGGCACGGTCATGCTGCCCTGCTATAAGTGCAATAGCTCTGGTATACGCACTGAGCGTAGAGTCGCTGGGATAAACGATTCCCTAAATAGTCCCTCAGTTCCACCCAAGTGAGAGTCGCCTCATTTTCTAACTAGAGTGTCAGACTCCACCATCTCCCAACTACTCCATGAAAGATACTGGAAGCTCTGATCACCATCTGATCAGCTGGTGTCCCAACTGAGTGAAAAACTCTTGCCACAACCCTTATCCAGTCCTCAGCCTCCTGAAGATCTGTCTCACCTTGGAGCATTAGACCTCTCTACTACTGAAACTCATGCAATGCCTCAGTTGGCATGCACCCTCTGCTGGTGGGTCTGGGGGCATCTGCTGCCCGATGGGTGATGGTGCTACCGGTGCACCATCCGATGGAACTATCATCGTAAGAGGTCCCTACACTGATGCCTAATCACTCGATGGGTCGTCATTGTGTACTCTCTCAGGAATCCAAACTGGCTGTATATGTGGCGGAATCCTAAAAGAAACCAATTATTCTATGGTCAATAAGTTATACCTTATGAGCTCACTCAAAAAAAAATGAGAAAAACATATAAAAACACACACAATCAGTTTTTTTGTTCATTGAGTTGGTAATCAGAATTCAGGGTCCTGGTGTATGGATACGTTTTCCACTTCACTAACAATGGATCCCCTAAACTGAACACCACACTCATAAAACATAAAACTTTTTCCACATAAAAATAATCGGAGTTCTAGTTCTTTGGATGAACCAACCCCTTTGATACCACTTTTTCATGACCCGTCCCCCATGGCTCGTGCCATGAATACCCCAAACTTGCCTTTCATAGGCTACAGGATGTCGACTAGAATAAGAATGGTGTATCCCTATAATGAGAAGGCATTGACTTTAAACCTGTATAAACAAACAAATCCAATAGTACAATAAGAGGCAACCACAAAGTAAGATGTTGTTATAAAAAGTGTGATGAATGTAAAGGGGCCAGAATACAAGCCCAACTAGAAAGTACAAGTACAAATGAAAATAGAAAAATAGCTCCTAGATCATCCATCAAGGATAAAACCTAAAGGTTAGGTATAGCTCAGGATCCGTAGTCACTACGGTGCACCACGTAAAATTCTCCACATCTGAGTACCGTCTTGTCCTAGCTCCCTCATCCTCGATCAATGTTATCCGTCGTCTGCACAAGACACAACAAGGTGTGGGCATAGCCAATATAAGGGTGTGTATAACAATACTCAGTAGGGACCTCGAGACCCCTGAAGGTCTCCCAGAGTTCCACAAAGGGAAAACCACAGAGCAAGACCTCAATCACAAAGCATGAAGTATTCAACAACTCTATATAGGTATATTCCCATACATATACCTATGTTATCAAGATATAATCGTCTCATACATGAGTGAAGAATACAACAATGGTAACACCGTGAAGGTAACAACATGAAGGTAAATCACCAGACATGTAACACCATGAAGATAACACCGTGACGGTAAAAGTACCACAGAGGTAACACCACAATGATAACTCCACCAAGGTAAAAGTACCACAAAGGTATCACCAGGAAGATAACACCCCGAAGGTGAAGGTACCACAAAGGTATCACCCTGATGAAAACACCATAAAGGTAACACCACTAAGATAACACCATGAAGGTAAAATTACCACATAGGTTACACCATGAAGATTAAAGACTCAACTCACACCAGGTATATAAGTAAGGAACATATGTAAAAATGATTTTTTGATATGATATATCATCTTATTTTATCAAGAGTCACTATTTTTGACCATACGGAGTCTGACCCGCATAAGATTGATAGGTATAAACCCTTGCTGACACACACAAGATCTGTCTCTGACCTCCGCATCACTGCTAGACAATGGATTCCCACTCATAGAATGTTTGGGAGAACCACTAATCAAGCCATCAGTTGAACCTCAACTACCATGAATTTCTACGAATATTTGTAACAAAGTACAACCATGTCGTAAGGGTTCTAATGCGACAGACGATGCATCAATCAGATGCCCTGTTAGTGAATTATAAGCATTTTAGATCTGAGGGCCTGGTTGGATTTGGGTTCGATATAACCTGGAAACACTCCAAATTTTTCCAAAACTAATGTGGAGTATGAAAAATGGACCACCGCATCCTAAGGGTTCTGGCGCCGCAGACAGTTCGTCAAACGACCACCTGGTCTGTTAGTCACACCCCTTCTTGTGAATGGGGGTGATCACACCATATTCCTGCCTAACTTAGTGGGGCTCACTGGAATATTCCAAAGGGACCAATTCCCAAAAGGGATCCCAACACCACTGACAACATGTCAAACGAACGCCCGGTTTTTTAGTTACATGTCTTTCTTTATTCGGGGACCAGTTGGGTCTAGACCCGGTATAATTCGGTCAGGCCGACCCGACGCAACGGGTCCTGAGGTCTACTTGACCCTGCTCGGGTTCGGCCTGCTAAGGGTCAGCCTGGTTTAATGGGTTAGGCCCATCGGGGTCGGCCCAGTTCAGTTCGTGGGCCTGGGATGCCATTGGCCCGACCCATCAGGCGGGGCTTGGCCCACCTGCGTTGGCCCACTAGGCCACGAGTTCGGCCAGGCACGACCCGTGTCAAGGCCGGTCTGCCAGAAGGCGGACCGGTCTACCCAGCAAGACCTACCGATCCAGGGCCATTTCGTCCAGCCAGTGGGGCACGGCCCCACTGCGTAACAGTCGGCCGTTTTGGCAAACCAGGGATCCGCCAACCTGTCGTGGCAAGGGGCTGCACCACTCTCCACCTACAATGGCCCGGTGACTGCAACTGTACCCGTCGGGGGCGCCTATGGGCACCACCTAACTAGCTTGGGCTGACCATCTCCAACCACCACGACATGCCATCGCGCGCTTCCCTCCACCAGCCGATGATTGTTGACGCGGGTCACCTCCATCTGCCACCGATCGCTGTCGATTTGGAACACTAGCGATTCAGCGGTTTCTTCTGCATTGTCATCGCCTTCTCACTGCCGTCACCCTGAGGAAAATTTCCATGAAGAATTCAACTTAAACATAGTAGTGGGTGGGGGGGGGGGTTGTATGGGCCTTATTTTTTTGGCATTCACCCTCCACGTTAATATGATAATGAACATAACAAAAAAAAGATCAAAGATGAACTTTAGACAAACCTCCTTCCCTAAGATCGTTGGAGAACACCTGCGATTGAGGAAGAGTAAGTGTTCGTCATCCCCATAATGAGCTACCAACATTTCTACTCAAATTACATCCTTCGGTTCATGATTCAGTGTCGCTTTCCGCCGCCCATTGGAACTAGCTTTATCCACCAAGTGATTGGGGTTGCGACACTTGATCATAATTTCGTCGCTATGTGAAGTTGTGCCAATACCTCTCCCCAAACTCCATATAAATAGGATAGGGGGAGGGTGAGTAATGCTCATGGAATTAATGGGGGTTAATTTAATAAGAACCATCCCAATTCCAATGATGCTCTTACAAAGGATTTGTGGAGTCATGCAATTTAATGGATTGACACATCATTGGTCCCACCACTGCTGCTTGTCTATTGGATGAAAATAATGAATGAAATCAAATAACAATGTTATTTTATTATTCTTTTAAAAATTCTTAAATCTAATCTTTTCTCCAGACTTATTTTGGTCGAAATGAAGCCTCCCTTAAGCGAATCCTTATGATGTAGATTGAACTGGCCTTGGAATAACGTGCCACCAATTTTCACAGACTCATAATAATTCCATATATTTATAAAAAATTAAATGGAAAAATCTGGGTCATTACAAATTATTTTAATGAAATTTAAATATTATATTCTTAAGATAATGTTTTATCATTCATATAATATTTTTTATATCATTAGGATAAGAATAAATAAAATCTTATTCTTAAAACTAAAATAACGTCATCGCGTTTTTCACATCTCATTGATTTTTTTTCTAGTTTTAGAAAATTTATTATATAATTTTATACTAAATTTATAAAAAACATTTAATAATTATGTTATAAATAATTTTTTGAGAAATTTATGATAATTTTAATTTTTTGACGAATTTTGAAGAATATATATTTTTATTAAAAAGTGAATTTTCATCTAAATAATTTACAATGTTATATTTTGTTTTAAAATTGTTTTAAATGATATATTAGTTCAATTATATTATTTTTAATCTAATTTAGGTCCTTGAAATATATTTTATTTTTAGTTTGGTTATGATTACTTTTTATACTTAAGAAAACATTATCTTTGGGAAACAACTTTTCATCATGTTTTCATGATTAATTTTACATTTTATTCTATAATTTCTATGAATTAAAATTAATAAAATGAATAAAAAATTGGGAAATAGAATTATTAGTAATTATGAATTAGTTCAAAATTATTTTTTTATTATTAAAAGAAAAAAAGAATTTTTTTTACCTCAATTAAGGTTAAAACAGGTTTACTAGGGGTAAAAAAAATAAATAAGGATTAAAAAACATAAAAGGAGCCCAAATTCTATTTTATGGAAATAATTAAATTCTATATCATATAATATTCTATAATTGTCTATTTTTTCCATATTGTGTGAAGAAGACATTATTATGTTTTATTCTATTTCAGAATTTTGATTGGGTCATCTCCCCCACTTATACAATAACACCCACTCTCCTCTTCTTTCCACAATCAAAGAGTCTTTTTTTCTAGAAATAACATTCAAAATATATTCTATAAATATTTACAAACAACCTATATTACCTTTACTAATCATGAAAAGAACCTAGGAAGTATTTATTTATAAACCAAAATAGGTTGTTCGAAATGGAGGTATAGTTCTTAACCTAGCGTTATGTTTTATTTAATCTTCTATATCCTTAAAATATTCTTCAAATGTGAAGAAATAATAATAAAAATTACATATACTGATATGTTATTTTTTCAATGGTATAAAAAATATATATCTCATATTCTATCAAATGGGAAAAGAAACTATCGATCGTGTGTACAATGGACTACAACCTCATGAACCGTTGTAATTCATTTTCCATAAACACCAATAACTCCAATATTTAATGATGGATTTAATATATATATATATATATATAATATTTATTAAATAATTATTCCAATTTAATTAAAATACCAAATATACCTTCTTACCTTCTTTCTGTTGGAAAATGGTAATGTCGTTCGCGCGTACAAGTGGACAATCACCTACATAAAATGTTGAGTTTTTTAACGTTATTATTACAAATAAGGTAATAAAGATATAATTAAAGAATATATCTGATATATAATATATAATAATGATTCTTCAAAATTAAATTATGATTTATATTTTCTTTTTTCTATTCTTTGAAAAAATAAAATAGTGTTTATATGTATATATGAGATACTCTCTAAATGAATGGTGAAATTAAATTTTCTAACAATAAATTTTTTGGATGACTATGAATATATATATAATTAATATATATAATAATTATATAATGATTAAAAAAATTTAGGTGATGTATATATGATCAATGTTCAAAGACCCAAATTATCGAACCGAATCTTACAAGAAAAAGTAGACGTTTTAACTCAAAACACCGATTTTAATAAGTGGTTGTTAACAAACAAGTGACAAAAGGTTATAAAAAGTAATGTATGGTATTATATATATTTTTATGTTTCTAGAATATATGTAACATAAATATATATTTACTATACAATTATTTTGGACATATATGAAGGAATTCGTACCTGAGGTAAGATTTTTATGTTTTAATCTCATTGTTTGTGATTTAGTTTTATGATTTCAAAATATCATGATCTACCGATCAAGAAAGTCATGAATTTTATTTTAATATTTTTATTGAGAATACATGTTTTCAATTAATTTTTGTCTATTTATTTACTCTATATAATAAAAATATATTTTTAAAGAAAAGACACAATATTTCATTCTTTAGTAGAAAAACCTTTTTCTTCCATATCCATATTTTGTAAAAATTATATCCATAAATTTTTCATAAATAAATTTTTATTACTAAAATTAATTTTTACCGATGATTAAATTTATAAAATTTTTTTAGAAAAGTAATATTCCTTTGGTTTTCCAAACTAGGTGTTTTTTGGTTTTTTAGAAAAGTGTCCATGGAATGTTTTCTTTCAACTTACACTGGATAAATGAAGTTTTACAAACTAATGAAAAAATTTATTTGATTATTTATTTAAATGTTTACAATGTTACTTTCAAGGAAATTGTTTTATTTAATTTTTTGTTAACTTGTAAGATTTCAATTATGTTATTACCATGTAAAAAGGCCATTTTAATTAAATTATGTTCCATGTGATCTTTCCAACCATTTTATATATAATATGACATCATTTAATGTTTCTTAATATTTATTAGTGATATTATTCAATGATACTATCCATATTCATTTTTTTATTTTTAGTGATTATTATGAATATATTTTTATGAACCCATTTTCACTTCCATGAGTTATTCCATGATTCAATGCTTATAAAATCTGTTTCTTTTCATGGTTTATTATATGATGAATGATTTATGATCTTATGGAAAAAACTATATTATTTTCATTATTTTTAAATTTGGCCTGGAATTATATATCTCTTTAATTTGTTTTGGTAAATATGGATATCATATGATAAAAATAGGAATGGAATGGGGAGTAAACCATGTTTTGTAAGGGAATATATCCACTGTTATATTCTTAGTAGTGACCATTAATAATATCATATTTTGGGGAGTGAACCAATCCCACAATGATAGTCTTGAATGTAATCATTAACTAAAAAGTAAATGATTTTTTATACTTATGAGTATGATGAAAATATTTTTCTAATACCAATGTTATTCTCTCTTGGAATATGTTCTATGTTTACTTTATGATTCATGTCTTCTGATCTTCTAAGATTTATTCCATGACTCGTGATTATGAGCTATGATATTAAGGGTATGTTTTCCAAATGTTGGGATCGTATTATTATACCCTTCATGCCATGTTATGTTTATGTTACTATTGATAAATCCCTTGTTTACCTTTACTGGGCATCATAGATCACCATTATTTATGTTTCCTTTTAATAGGTTATGAGGAAAGGTATTATGTATGATATTTCTAAGAAGGGTTCTAGATATGAAGAGAATAATGGGAGATAATATAGTTTAGTTTTGAAATAGTTGTTATGTATCTATGTTCCCAAATATATTAGATCTATACAATCATAGTGTGTATTATTGTGTTATGTATTGAATATTCATATAATATGATGTAATATTTTTGAATGGAAAGTATGGGTCACTATTTTTGGTATCATAGTAAGGATTAGTAAACTATTGTAAATTTGGATGAGAAAATTTTAGTCTGAACCCTTTGTATAATCATAAGTATTGAAGAACTTCCTAAGTTGTTGAAAAGAAATTAGTCTAGTTTTATTAGAAAAAAATCATTGTTTAAAGGCTATAAGTGGACTTGGTATTTTCACATATTCATCTAGAGGTAATAGCCCTAAAGAGAGTTGGTCGAGTAAATCTCACCCATCATTCAAATTCATGGTGTGTGTTCCCATATTGTGCACCCAATTTAACACTCTTGAGAGATATGTTTGGGTTAATTCACATTCCTTTATGAAACATTTTGAAGGTTTTGAGTATTTGATGACCATTAATTACCAAGGTTATTCCCAAGGGTTCACAGATTGAAAATAATATTTAATGATTTAGACATCTTATAAAATATTTTTCATTATTATGTGTCTTACCACTATGATTATTACTTCTTACTCTATAATTTTATTTTCAATTAATAGATGAAAAATAATGGAACCATGGTAATGAATAATATAGTATCCAATGAAATAGTTTCCCACGTTATTAAACAAATTTTTAGTGAGGTGGCATAAAAAATAACCTTTTATATGACTAAAAATATTTAAAATGCTATGAATCATGCTAATTTTCCAAATGAGAAAATGATGGAACCATGTTCTGTTGATTCCTTCACATTAAAACATATACCCTCATTTAGCGGGTCTATTAATCAAGTGATTGTTTAGACATGGATCAGTACCGCATTAAATATATTTTCTATTGTCTTCTTTTTATGATATGAAGTATTTATTTTGGTTGTCTATCATTTGGATGGAGAGACAAATCAATGGTAGACTCGTATCTAGAATATGAGGTAACATGAAGAAATTGAGTCTTTGAGTTTTAATGACTTTAAAATATTGTTTTTCATTAATTACTTTCCTCATATTATTTTTATTAAAATGGAGAAGTAATTCCAAAAGATAAATGATAATGATGATGAATCTGTTGGTACCGGTTGGGAAAATTTTACAAGACATGCGAAGTACGCTTATAATTTTATCATCCAACTTTAAAGTAAGGATGATTGATTATTTAGTGGCCTAAAATGATATCTTTGAAGGTCATTAACCATAAGGGAATTAAATAGATATGTAGAAATAGTTTTATACAGTATCAAGGTGAAAATGGATATTGGATTTACCCATCTATGTCACGGTTATGATAAGAAAAGAAATATGGGATTCAAAGGGAACTCTAAAAAACTTGGACAGGGGAATATCATCCTTACTCTATGATTGATGATTAGAAGTAAACATGAAGAAAATTATCATAATGGGAATGGTAAATTATTTCAATTATGTAAAGTATGTTCATTGGTAAATAGAATGTTATGTTATTGGAAGAAGGTAGGTAATGATGTGATTATTGTTAATGATCCAAAAAAGTTCAGCAACCATACTTCATTGTTTCAAATGATAAGATAATGGGAATTATGAAAACTAGTGCCCAAATCAGAATGTTAATGATGATGATCAATGTTAGCAATATCTTAAACCCATATACATTGTGAAATTTCATGAGATAACTATTTATGATGAGGGTTATGATACCAATGTGATAAAAGGTGCACTTTCCATCCACTACAGAACTACTAATGTCTTATTTGTCTCTAGAACTATCCACACTTTTATATCTGAAAATTTTTATAAGGGTATCAAAATGGAATCCCAAAAATTAGATAGTATAATAGCAATGAAAACCCCATATGGTATTATGATATCATATGATGTCTATGATTATTCTATGGTTTATAATATAATGAGTCTTCCTCTATTAATCTCGTTATTCCCCCTATGGTTGATTTTGATGTTATATTAGGCATGGTTTGTCTTTCAATACATAAATACCACATCAATTGTTGGGGAAGGGAATTTAAGTTTGACATGATGATTCACACTATGATCATATATATGTGAAATGATAAATATGATATTAAAATGGGAATTACATCCATTGTATAAGTTTTTATTCCCAATCAAATGTGGTGCTTAACTTTGATGGTTGGGGAGACAATCAACATTGATGATATTCAAATTGTGTAGTAGTTTTTTGATGAATTTATAAAAGAAGTTTTTAGTATTTCACTATAATGAAATTTAATTCTCAATAAAAATAATTCACAGTGAAACACCTATTTCAAATAATCACTATAGAAAGGCTCTAATCAAGGTGCAGGAATTGAAGAAGTAACTATAGGAGAGTCATGAAAATGTATTAATTTATCCTAGTGGATCTCCTTGGGGAACACTAGTTATTTTTTAAGAGGAAATATGGTTAAAAACTATGAATTTATTATCGAGAATGTAACAATACCACCATAAAAAAATTTCATCTACCCCATATTGATGACCTGTTTGATCAACTATATAATGATCAATACTTTTAAAATATTGAGATTCATTATAGATATCATCAACCGAGTTTCAAGAATGAATATTCCATAGTAATAAATTATTTACAAGGTGTGGAAGTGATAAATTTATAGAGATTCTATTTTCTTGAACTAATTCGTTTAATTTAATCATAGATTTTATAAATAGAGTCATTAGAGATTTCCTTTATCAGTTTATGGTTGTATGTATGCATGATATTATTATATATTAAAAGAGAAAGTATGATCAGGAATATCAATTGAGGATTATACAAAAGTCCCTAAGGAAAGAGAATTTGTATAAGAAATTTATGAAGTGTGAATTTTGGATAAAAAAGTTTAATTTTTTGTTATATAATTTCAAGAGAGACTATATTGGTGGATACATCAAAGATGGATTTTGTTAAAAATTAACTCATACTAACCACTATAACTGAGATATGATGTTTTCTTGGTTTTGAATGACATTATTTTTTTATAGATAATTTCTCATAATTATCAAATCCAATCACCAATTTAACTCATATGGGATCCAAGTTCCATTATGTATATATATGTGAAGAAAATTTCAAGGAACAAGATATATATTCAATTAATGCACCAATTATTACTATATCCGATAGTGGAAAAGGGATTGTGATATATATTGAGTGATGTATCAATGAAGTGATTATGATGAACCCTCATTCATAATTATATGGTGATAGAATATGCCTCAGAACAATGGAAGGGTCATGAGAAAAATTACCCAATCCTTGGTTTGGAGTTAGCTGTGGTAATTTTTACATTAATCATATAGATGCATTATCATTACAAAAAAGTATGATATATAAATACTGATCATTATATTTTAAAATATATAATCACTCAGTAAGAGTTTAATATGATATATAGAAGCTGGTTAAAGAAAAATAAAAATTATTACTACTTAATATATTACCACACTAAAAAAGTGAACAAGATGGAAAATGGTTTGAGCTGAAAGGATCATCCAATTTATCAATGATGAGGGCCATAAAATATCAAATATTAATGTATTTTTAAATTATGGATTTTTAAATCATGAAGTATTGTGAGAAATATTATCTTTCTCGAATGAGAGTTCAATCATCTATCCAAGTGAAGATTAAAGAGGTCCATAAGAATGATTTGGAATTTCATAAGAAGGTCAGAGATGTTCCTATGTTCAACCCTAATTGTGATGGAATGGCAAGGTTTAGGAATCATGTTTGTGTCCCATCAATACCATATTTTATGAATGAGTTCTTGGATGAGGCTCATAGATCATAATTAACTTTTTTTAATTGAATAATGATGATATATATGTATATATATATATATATATCTAAAAGAGTATTTCAAGAGGTATATCCAAAAGTGATATATTACTGAGTATGAATCTAGGTTCAAGGTCTGTATGAATGTTGAGGTTGAGAGACAGTTGTCTAAGGGGAGCTTACAACAAGTAACCATACCAGAATGTAAATTGGAAAATAGCATGAGGTACATTTTAATCAAACTCCTCAAAATGTTTAAAGGCCATAATGTTATCTGGTTTATTTTTTATTACATTGAAAATCACGAACACTTCATTTCTGTTAGGTAATATTTATCTATGGAATGAATTACCATGATATACATTAATGAAGTTTAAATTTTTCCTAGAGTACTACATTCTATTGAATCTGATTGGGATTTGATATTTTCCTCAATTTTCTAATAAATTATATTATAGGATCTGGATTTAGAGTTAATTTTTAGTTCATCATACCATCCTTAGAAAGATGATTAGTATGAGAGAAATATCCAACCCTAGAGGGTATGGTGATATATTGTTCTATGGATTTCAACATTGGATGGTGTAAATACCTTCCTCTTGTAACAGCCCGAGATTTTATGACAAATATTCTTTTTTATTTCACTAATGTCTTGTGTTGTACGCTACACCAAAAGGAGCTTGCACAACACGCATCCTTTACATGCCTTGCATTACACGCAATCGCGACCTTCCTCGATAGCGTGTCTAGTACGCAATAACGAGTTTCACTAAACAGCAATATGCTATTAAAATGTTATTAAAACTAGCCGTTATGAATAGTAATAACCACTTTTTAAAATTTTGTAAAATTTATTTTTCAAAATGGATTTCATTTTTGGATTCGGAGTATCGAATTTAGCCTAAGGTGAAATTTTGGTACATTTCGGATAACTTTCATATTCTGATGAATAGTGAAAATTGCTAAATTATAATTAAAAACAACTTTTTTAATCGAAATAATTAATAGTGATAAATCATTAATTTGAGTGGTTTTAAAGTATATTTAGAATATATTTTTACAATTTAATACAATGTTGGTCATTGGATGTAATTTCACATTTAAACTAGACATAAACATGTGTCAATCTTTTGATAGATATTGTTTCTTAAAAACACGCTATTTGTTTTAACAGCGGGATTTAATTATAAAATTAATTAATGCAACTTTTATGTAATGAATTTGGTAAAATAGACTTCATTTTTGAATTCGGAATATGAAATATAGCTTGGGATGAAATTTTGGCACTGTTCTGAAAAAAACATCAATTTTTGATGAATAGTGAAACTACTAAGTGGTAGTTAAAAAAACTGAATTTTTCATAAAACTTAATTTTACTGCTTCTGTGAATGGAATTTCAAAAATCCGAGAGACACGGTTGATTTCATTAAGTAAAATGTGGTTCAATGAGATGAAAATAATTTTTGGTGAATAGTTACTTTTTACTTTTTTTTACCGCGGTTAATAGTAAATAGGGTAACTAAGGGTAAATATGATATTAATATTACTCTAACACATGTCCTAATTCTATTGGACAAGTGTAATTCGACCAAAAACAGACTTAGGAATAAAATATGACCATTTAGGCCCACTTGGATTAGATTAGGACATTTATTATTAATTTATTTAAAGAAGGGTTAAAATAGTTAAAATCAAAGTTTAATAAGTAAATTATTTTTAATATGGGGTTATAGATAAGATAAATTCGATTGTAAATATTAATTAGAAAGCTAAAAAGATTAGCTACATGATGGTATTTTATTTGTAATTTTTAGACATTAAATAATTTAATTTATTTATGACACAATGATGATGAAGTAATTATCTTATTAATGAAATATTGACATAATTGATGTTATAAACACCAAAATAAATATAATTTGAGACTTTTTATGAATTCCACTAATTTTCTAGGTTACTATGATATATTATTGTCGATTTAAGGAACTTGGTTCGAACATATAATTCTGTTATGACTTTCACAAAAATCATATATCAAATAGTGTCAAAATTGACACAAAATAGTTTTTAAATCAAATATTATATTATTAATTGTTATTTTATTCCTAAAAATCTAAGGTTCGGCCAAATGACTTAGATAAGGATATATATTTTAATAATAAACAATTTGGGGTTCGTTTGGCATGTTATAGTAAGTGTATTAACCATATAGTGAAAGAAAACAAAAAGACACGGTAAAAGTTAAATTATTTAATTTAGAGTTAAATCTAATTGATAAGGTTAAAATAATAACCTAAACTTGTCTAAATCCTATTGGTTGATAGGATTTCGACCCATCCCCACTTTATCTTCAAAATAAGACCCTTTGGAACCATTATAAACCGATTTTGACTTTAAAATAAAATAATATTTTGAGGTATTCCTAAGGTGCCCCTCTCCTCCCTTATAAAAGGACACCTCCTCTCCCTCCTCCTCACACCAATTTGAGCACTCATGCTCGGCCAACCCCTGCCAAAATCTTTTCTCCACTTCCCTAAAAACATCCTAGAGGTTCTGGTCTTCCTCAATGACCAATTTTAGTTCCCTAAGAGGAGGTCTCAAAGAGGCACTTCAAAGAAGAGGTAATTACCGTTACCAATTCTTTCATCTTTATTTCTTCTTCCACTTCTTATTCTTAGGTTGTTTCATTATGAAGTAATAACATCAGTATCACTCATATAATGATATGTTATTATAAGTATGAAACAACCCTATTTCACCATCTATCCATCCTACGGAAAAAGAAATCACCGCGCGTGCGTACGTACGGAATACCGTCTCCACGCCGTGGTGTAATCTATTTTCCACCACCACCTTACATGGATGGGTATAATGGTGTAAAGAATAACTATACATAGTTATTACAACATCATATTGATTCTGATATATTGTATGATCCACTCCAATTCAATTCAATATTTATAGAAATGATATCATCGCTCGTGCGTACGTACGGACTACCGTCTCCACGACGCGATGAGATTCATTCTCCATGTTAACCATTTAAGAATGATTATAATGTATATATAAGAAATAATAATGAAATATATGACATTATAAAGATACTGGATTTATGTATATATATACATATGTATGTCATCTACTTACTTCCATTTCAAGACAATAAGGAAAGGAAAACAGCATTCATGCGTACGTACGGACTACCGTCTCCATGAACGGTGTTTTTTCATTTTATTTATCTACCTATTATATATATATACATATATACTGAATATATATGATATATAAATCATATTTTATATTCTGGAAGTGAGTAAATCATGATATAAGTAATGATGATGTCAAGAACAAAAAGTCAAAAAACCTACGATAAATGAAACGATTTTACCCAAAACGCTTCTTTAACATGGAATTTACAAAAGAACAGGTAATATAATGTCATAAGTGAACCATATATGATATCATAAAAATGAATATGCTTCTGTAATAAGTCAATAACATGATTTAAATCATTATACAGGAGGTTCAGACACTTACAAAGCAAGTCGGACCTAAGGTAAGGGAAATATCACAATCTCATTTTTATCCGAGATTGTTTATTCGTAAGTATTTACTGGGGTGTATTTTATCATCCACATCCATGTTTACTCAATATGTAATATTATCTCCATCCACCTACAATTGTTTAAATCCATTTTTACCCTTCTGTGAGTTTTTAGTAATATGTATGAAAGGAATCTTTTGTCGTTTTTCGTACGAGGTACTTTTTGACTTTTCCGACAAAAGTACGAAGAATGTTTTTTTAACTTATACGACATGAATGGATTTTTAAAACATTATTTCCAATAAGCTTCCTTTACAAGTTTTCAAGTTTATTTTTAATCAACTTCTTTTATTTTAAATTCATATGACATGTTATGAAAGGAAAAATGTTTTTGAAGAAGAAAGGATATTTTCCTCAAGAATGGAGTTCAAGTATTTTATCAAAATTATTTTCCATATAAGATAATAAAAGGATTCTATTTTTATACCTATTATTACATGGATTTGATTATGTCGTGATGGAAACATTTTTATGAATTCATTTATCTTATATGAATTGTTTTATGATGTCATGTTGTTTAAGAATCCCATTTTTATTACATGGGTTACGCTTTGATGTATGGTTTATGATTATGTGGCACACATAAGAAAGGATTCATTATAAGATGGGTGGGACCTATATCTCCCTCCATTGCATTGGGTAAAAATTTTATATCTCATGAGATAGACAGGGCTGGAATGGTAGGTTATACCGGTTCAGTGAAACAGGACTGAAACGAGGGTTACTCGATTCAGAAAGGGACATTGTCCACTAAGATAGTCTTGGCAATGAGTCTTGACTAACAAGAAATGATTTTACATGATTACGTGTGCATGCCACAAAGATTCAAGTTTTATGTTATGATTATGGGGATCTCATTTTCACTTCTATGATTTATCCCATGTTATGATATTATGAGCTCTTTTGCAGGTTAAGATTTTCAAAAGCTATGTTCTTATGTATATGATGTGATTGATATTTCTTTTGTTTACCCTTACTGAGAATTTGAGCTCACCCTTTTATGTTTTCTTTTCCCCAGGATATAAAGAAAGGTTTTTAGGTAAAAAAAGGGAATATCTTTATGGGAGATATTGAAGATCTTTCACCACGATTAGAAGATTACGTTCCGAGTTTCCAAAGACACTAAACTATTACGATCCTTGTGTGTGTGTTTTTGTTATGTACTAAGTATTCCGCAAAATTAATGTAATGTCCATGTACGATAATCTTGGGTCTCTACAGTTGGTATCAGAGGAAAGGTTTAGTCAACCTTTGGAAACTAGGATGCGAAAATGTTAGTGAGATCCCTAGAGATATTTCTAATGTATGTCTAGGGATGTCCCTAAGGATATGTATACGTATAGGATATAGTACTAGAACTATGGTAACGATCTTATAATTTAACCTAAGATGTTATATATTGAAGTTACTCTCCCTTTATTATGATTTTTGCCTCTCACACTATTCTTTTTGGGTTTTAGAAAATGGCTGGAAACAAGATGATTCACGATAATGGAGGATATGATGGACAATGGAATGATATTCTTTATGAGCAACCAAATGAAATGGGATTTGGAAGTCCAAACATCATTATTATGCCGAATCAGCAATCTCATAATATGATCAATAAAGTAAAATTTGGTATGTTTCCTGACTCAGCTAATAAGAGAAAGATGGAGTTTCATGATGATCATAGAGGAAAGAAAGTTCAATTTCCCCTATGTAAATCATGTGGAAAGAGGCATCAAGGAGAATGTTTCAAAGGAACTGGAAGATGCTTTGGGTGTGGAAAAGAAGGACACAAAGCAAGTAAATGAAAAGGAAAAGGTTCATTTAACAACATGGATGAGGATAATGGTATTGTTACGACATCAACAATGGTTAAATGTTTTAAATGTGGAATGTACGAGCATTATGCTAACCAATTCCCTAAGGGAAAGTCTCATGAAGAGAATTAGTATGGTCGTATGGGTAGTATTTATATGGATGATGATGAAGATACTACAAATGATATGTGAGATGAAAGAATTGTTGAAGCTCGGTCAATGGTTTAAGAATATAGTAGAATGATTACATGTTTATCAAGTGTACTGTTGTATAAGTAATCTCATGGTACTATGGGATAAAGAGACATCTAAGGATTGTTACATTGTTGTATTTCCTTAAGTTTTGAAAGTATGTGATGAATGGTACCAGTATTTTTGGAAAGTAGATGATATGCGCATAATGAAGGGATAAGACGATAATGAGATGTTTGATTGTATGCATGAGCTCATTATTGATATAAGGACTAAGGGTATGTGGAAAGTGTTAACTTTTAATTACATTCAAGTTTTCACTATGGTTCAATGGGTATTCAAGAGAGTACATGATTAAGGCCTTTGAATGTTTGGAATGTGACCAACAAGATATATCTTATGATATATGGGGATCAACGATGGTATTAAATATCTGAGAGTGGACTGCAGTATTATGGATAAGCTTAAAGACTGGAATGGATTATGTTGGACATAAGTTAGTATTGTTTGATTTTTCGATATTATTGATGGGATGTTATAGTAATATAGTTTTAGAAAAAGGACAACCTGCAGGACGGGCGACAACCCATCGCTTCGGACAAGGCTGTAGGAATCGAACCCACAACCGAAGTGCGACTGGCCTTTATCGCCTACCACTGACCTACAGGAAGTCCCTGTTTAGTAGAAACTAGTGTTATTATATTAAGCAGTATGATATATGAGGTATAAGCCCATTTTAGGAACCATATATGATTAATCCCACTATAGATCGACTTATGTATATAAATTTTGCTAACCTTTTGAGATAGATGGAATGACCCATCATTCTATCACATGATCTGCTAACACTTCACGAATAACAAATTCAACTTCATTTATTTAAGAGATGAAGTGGAAATTGTTAAAGGCACGAACAACAGTGAGATTGTACCAAAATAAAGTAAGTATTTATTCTAATTCAAATTATTTAACTTTAGGGAAATGATCTTGAAAACAAAAAATGTTGTCCTAGTTCTCTTATACCTGATGAATCAGATGGTACCTTAGATCGTCACAAATTTATGTATTTGTGATTACTGGCTTTTCCATAGCCATGTTCTCTACCACTCTCCATCAGAACATGATGGTGAGATTTCTCTTCCATATCCATATTTTCACCTATGTGGAAACCCAGTGATTAGTTTATTTGGGTAATCGTTACATTTCATACTTTAGTTTTTAAAGCCAAGTTTTGGTATTCCTTTTTTACGATGTGGGTTTCTATTAAAGAAACTTTCGAATAGTAAACCATTTATAACCCCGACGAATTTCGAGGGTGAAATTCATTTTAAGGGGGGTAGAATGTAACAGCCCGAGATTTTATGACAAATATTCTTTTTTATTTCACTAATGTCTTGTGTTGTACGCTACACCAAAAGGAGCTTGCACAACACGCATCCTTTACTTGCCTTGCATTACACGCAATCACGACCTTCCTCGATAGCGTGTCTAGTACGCAATAACGAGTTTCACTAAACAGCAATATGCTATTAAAATGTTATTAAAACTAGCCGTTATGAATAGTAATAACCACTTTTTAAAATTTTGTAAAATTTATTTTTCAAAATGGATTTCATTTTTGGATTCGGAGTATCGAATTTAGCCTAAGGTGAAATTTTGGTACATTTCGGATAACTTCCATATTCTGATGAATAGTGAAAATTGCTAAATTATAATTAAAAACAACTTTTTTAATCGAAATAATTAATAGTGATAAATCATTAATTTGAGTGGTTTTAAAGTATATTTAGAATATATTTTTACAATTTAATACAATGTTGGTCATTGGATGTAATTTCACATTTAAACTAGACATAAACATGTGTCAATCTTTTGATAGATATTGTTTCTTAAAAACACGCTATTTGTTTTAACAGCGGGATTTAATTATAAAATTAATTAATGCAACTTTTATGTAATGAATTTGGTAAAATAGACTTCATTTTTGAATTTGGAATATGAAATATAGCTTGGGATGAAATTTTGGCACTGTTCTGAAAAAAACATCAATTTTTGATGAATAGTGAAACTACTAAGTGGTAGTTAAAAAAACTGAATTTTTCATAAAACTTAATTTTACCGCTTCTGTGAATGGAATTTCAAAAATCCGAGAGATACGGTTGATGTCATTAAGTAAAATGTGGTTCAATGAGATGAAAATAATTTTTGGTGAATAGTAACTTTTTACTTTTTTTTACCGCGGTTAATAGTAAATAGGGTAACTAAGGGTAAATATGATATTAATATTACCCTAACACATGTCCTAATTCTATTGGACAAGTTTAATTCGACCAAAAACAAACTTAGGAATAAAATATGACCATTTAGGCCCACTTGTATTAGATTAGGACATTTATTATTAATTTATTTAAAGAAGGGTTAAAATAGTTAAAATCAAAGTTTAATAAGTAAATTATTTTTACTATGGGTTTATACATAAGATAAATTCGATTGTAAATATTAATTAGAAAGCTAAAAAGATTTACTACATGATGGTATTTTATTTGTAATTTTTAGACATCAAATAATTTAATTTATTTATGACACAATGATGATGCAGTAATTATCTTATTAATGAAATATTGACATAATTGATGTTATAAACACCAAAATAAATATAATTTGAGACTTTTTATGAATTCCACTAATTTTCTAGGTTACTATGATATATTAGTGTTGATTTAATGAACTTGGTTCGAACATATAATTCTGTTATGACTTTCACAAAAATCATATATCAAATAGTGTCAAAATTGACACAAAATAGTTTTTAAATCAAATATTATATTATTAATTGTTATTTTATTCCTAAAAATCTAAGGTTCGGCCAAATGAATTAGATAAGGATATATATTTTAATAATAAACAATTTGGGGTTCGTTTGGCATGTTATAGTAAGTGTATTAACCATATAGTGAAAGAAAACAAAAAGACACGGTAAAAGTTAAATTATTTAACTTAGAGTTAAATCTAATTGATAAGGTTAAAATAATAACCTAAACTTGTATAAATCCTATTGGTTGATAGGATTTCGACCCATCCCCACTTTAGCTTTAACATAAGACCCTTTGGAACCATTATAAACCGATTTTGACTTTAAAATAAAATAATATTTTGAGGTATTCCTAAGGTGCCCCTCTCCTCCCTTATAAAAGGACACCTCCTCTCCCTCCTCCTCACACCAATTTGAGCACTCAAGCTCGGCCAAACCCTGCCAAAATCTCTTCTCCACTTCCCTAAAAACATCCTAGAGGTTCTGGTCTTCCTCAATGACCAATTTTAGTTCCCTAAGAGGAGGTCTCAAAGAGGCACTTCAAAGAAGAGGTAATTACCGTTACCAATTCTTTCATCTTTATTTCTTCTTCCACTTCTTCTTCTTAGGTTGTTTCATTATGAAGTAATAACATCAGTATCACTCATATAATGATATGTTATTATAAGTATGAAACAACCCTCTTTCACCATCTATCCATCCTACGGAAAAAGAAATCACCGCGCGTGCGTACGTACGGAATACCGTCTCCACGCCGTGGTGTAATCTATTTTCCACCACCACCCTACATGGATGGGTATAATGGTGTAAAGAATAACTATACATAGTTATTACAACATCATATTGATTCTGATATATTGTATGATCCACTCCAATTCAATTCAATATTTATATAAATGATATCATCGCTCATGCGTACGTACGGACTACCGTCTCCACGACGCGATGAGATTCATTCTCCATGTTAACCATTTAAGAATGATTATAATGTATATATAAGAAATAATAATGAAATATATGACATTATAAAGCTACTGGATTTATGTATATATATACATATGTATGTCATCTACTTACTTCCATTTCAAGACAATAAGGAAAGGAAAACATCATTCATGCGTACGTACGGACTACCGTCTCCATGAACGGTGTTTTTTCATTTTATTTATATACCTATTATATATATATATACTGAATATATATGATATATAAATCATATTTTATATTCTGGAAGTGAGTAAATCACGATATAAGTAATAATCATGTCAAGAACAACAAGTCAAAACACCTACGATAAATGAAACGATTTTACCCAAAACGCTTCTTTAACATGGAATTTACAAAAGAACAGGTAATATAATGTCATAAGTGAACCATATATGATATCATAAAAATGAATATGATTCTGTAATAAGTCAATAACATGATTTAAATCATTATACAGGAGGTTCGGACACTTACAAAGCAAGTCGGACCTAAGGTAAGGGAAATATCACAATCTCATTTTTATCCGAGATTTTTTATTCGTAAGTATTTACTGGGGTGTATTTTATCATCCACATCCATGTTTACTCAATATGTAATATTATTTCCATCCACCTACAATTGTTTAAATCCATTTTTACCCTTCGGTGAGTTTTTAGTAATATGTATGAAAGGAATCTTTTGTCGTTTTTCGTACGAGGTACTTTTTGACTTTTCCGACAAAAGTACGAAGAATGTTTTTTTTAACTTATACGACATGAATGGATTTTTAAAACATTATTTCCAATAAGCTTCCTTTACAAGTTTTCAAGTTTATTTTTAATCAACTTCTTTTATTTTAAAGTCATATGACATGTTATGAAAGGAAAAATGTTTTTGAAGAAGAAAGGATATTTTCCTCAAGAATGGAGTTCAAGTATTTTATCAAAATTATTTTCCATATAAGATAATAAAAGGATTCTATTTTTATACCTATTATTACATGGATTTGATTATGTCGTTATGGAAACATTTTTATGAATTCATTTATCTTATATGAATTGTTTTATGATGTCATGTTGTTTAAGAATCCCATTTTTATTACATGGGTTACGCTTTGATGTATGGTTTATGATTATGTGGAACACATAAGAAAGGATTCATTATAAGATGGGTGGGACCTATATCTCCCTCCAATGCATTGGGTAAAGATTTTATATCTCATGAGATAGACAGGGCTGGAACGGTAGGTTATACCGGTTCAGTGAAACAGGACTGAAACGAGGGTTACTCGATTCAGAAAGGGACATTGTCCACTAAGATAGTCTTGGCAATGAGTCTTGACTAACAAGAAATGATTTTCCATGATTATGTGTGCATGCCACAAAGTTTCAAGTTTTATGTTATGATTATGGGGATCTCATTTTCACTTCTATGATTTATCCCATGTTATGATATTATGAGCTCTTTTGCAGGTTAAGATTTCCAAAAGCTATGTTCTTATGTATATGATGTGATTGATATTTCTTTTGTTTACCCTTACTGAGCATTTGAGCTCACCCTTTTATGTTTTCTTTTCCCCAGGATATAAAGAAAGGTTTTTAGGTAAAAAAAAGGGAATATCTTTATGGGAGATATTTAAGATCTTTCACCACGATTAGAAGATTACGTTCCGAGTTTCCAAAGACACTAAACTATTACGATCCTTGTGTGTGTGTTTTTGTTATGTACTAAGTATTCCGCAAAAGTAATGTAATGTCCATGTACGATAAGCTTGGGTCTCTACACCTCTAGTTGAGTTTTATTACAAAAAATAACATTCACTAAAGAATAAATATCTATATTTATGAAGAAATCTATTGAAGGATGTGTAGGACTATATTGTTATATGATGAAGTTTGATAAATAAATATGCTGAAACCTGATCTAGAAATAGAAATGGTAGATAATGTGTTTTTTCATTAAATAGCACATTAAGGCAGCTTAGACCAGAAAAAAAGTTACATTTATAATCACCAATTATAATTGGAGTTTGAAGTTGGTGAGAAGGGGTTTATAAAATTTATCCATGAAAGAAGGTTATGAAATTCAGGAAGATGGGAAAGTTGAGTGCTAGGTATATTGTCCCCATCGTGATTTTTTCACCGAGTATGGACAATTTTGTATCTCTTGGAGCTTCCAATGAAACTATATCAAGTTAAAAATGTTCTTAATGTATCTCTCAGGTGGAAGTACATACCTAATACATGACAAGTTTTTTAATCATAGTTCATACCATATGATCATGATCATTCTTATGAAGAAAAACTAGTAGAACTCTTTTATTGTAGAGATAATGTTCTATAAAACTAGACCACTCATATGGTTAATGTTCTCTAGAGGAATACAAAATTTTAAGAATAATTATGCCTACCCAAGGATGTGATGAGGTAGAGTTATCTTCATATTTCATGTATTGATGTAATGAAATTTTTAGGCATAAATTCAATTTAATTTTGGTCCAATGTAACACCTAAATATTTTATGTCAAATTTATTTAAAAATAATTTTTGTCTCTCTGATATTTTGTGACACACCGAACCACAAAAATAAATGAACTGTAATATACTTTACCATTATATCCTAGACATTATATTATGGGATATGAATATATACAAAGATCTTATTAATATTATTTAGCTTACAAAATTTTAAAATAAATTCACTGCTTATCAATTGATTAGAAATGAGAAAAAAAATCATCTGAAAGTAAAAGAAACATTAATGGAAATATATTTCTATGAATGCATTGTATTTGTATTTTATTAAATTAAATTAATCACCATTGGTGAATGATTTTATTGAAATTTATATATTATATATTCCATTATTTTTTCATCTTTAATCTACTAATTTTTTAGGTATGAGTTAAAAAAATCCCATTTTATGCCTAATATTATATTATTTTAAAAAGTATTTCATTTCATTTGTCAAAATTATTTTAAAATTAATATATTAAAATTTTAAAGAAATAATGTGACCAAATGAACTTAATTTTTGATTTAAATATTTCAAACTTATCTGAAAGTGAATTTTTTATATTTTTTGTTATGATTAATGTTTCAATGAATAGGGAATAACAATGAGTTTTATTGAAAATTTTCTTTTAATTTTTATAATTTATAGAGTTATATTTAGTTTTATAATTGTTTTATAAGAAATATTAGTTTCATTATATTATTATTAATCTAATTTAGGCAATTTTATTCAATTTTATGTTGAATGTTTTTATAAAAACATTGTATACATAAGAAAAACATTTCTTTGGTATACCACCCTTCATCACATTTGAAGGTTTAACATTAAAATATATTCATCCACTTATTTGAGTTTAATTTATTAAAATGGATTATATTTTTTTAATTAAAATAATTAATATTAGTTTATATGTTCAACTCATTTTTTTGGTCATATTGAATAGTTAATACATTAAAAATAGGTTACCATAGTTAAGGTCAAAACTTGTCTATTCGAAGGATAAACTAAAGAGATAAGGGTGAATGTAGAGACCCGAAGCCTGACGTACATGGACATTACATTACTTTTGCGGAATATTTAGTACATAACAAAAACACACACACAAGGATCGTAATAGTTTAGTGTCTTTGGAAACTCGGAATATATTCTTCTAATCCTAGTGAAGGATCTTCAACATCTCCTATAAATATCTTCCTTTATTTTATACCTAAAACCTTTCCTTATTTCCTTGGGAAAAGAAAACATGAAAGGGTGAGCTCAAATGCTCAGTAAGGGTAAAAAAAAGAAATATCAATCACATCATATACATAAGCACATAACTTTTGGAAATCATAACCTGTAAAAGAGATCATAATTTAATAACCTGGAATAACTCATGGCAGTGAAATGTAATCAAAATAATCATAACATAAAACATTAAACTTTGTGTCATACACACATAATCATAGAGAAACATTTATTGTTAGTCAAGACTCATTGCCAAGACTATCTTAGTGGACAAAGTCCCCTTCTGAACAGAGTCACCCTCGTTTCAGTCCTGTTTCACTGAACCGGTATAACCTACCATTCCATCCATGTCTATCTCATGAGATATAAAATCATTACCCAATGCATTGGAGGGAGATATAGGTCCCACCCATCTCATAATGATACCATTCTTATGTGTTCCACAAAATCATAAACCATACATCATAGCATAACCCATGTAATAAAAATGGGAATCATAAACATCATGACATCATAAAACAATTCATATAAGATAAACGAATTCATAAAAATAATTCCATCACAACATAATCAAATCAATGTAATAATAGGGATAGAAATAGAACCTTATATTATCTTAGATGGAAAATAATTTTGATAAAACACTTGAAATGAATTCTTGAGGAAAATATCCTTTCTTCTTCAAAATCAATTTCTTTCCACAAATTGTCATGAAATTTAAAAAGAATGAGATTTTATTGAAAATAGTCATGAAATATTTTGAAGGAAGATTCATTAAAATAAGACTTTATAAAACCGTAAAAATCCGTTGGTGCCATATAAGTTAAAAAAACATTCTTCTCGTACTTTTGTCAGAAAAGTCAAAAAAGTACCACGTACGAAAAATGACAAAAGATTCCTATCATATCTTTTACTAAAAACTCACCGACAGGTAAAATAGCATTTAAACAATTTTAGTTGGATGGAAATAATATTACATATTGAGGAAACATGGATTTGGATGATAAAATATACCCCAGTAAATTTCAAAGTATAAACAATCTTGAATAAAAATTGAGATTGCGAGATTTTCCCTTACCTTATGTCCGATATGATTTGTACGTATCCGAACCTCCTGTATAATGATTTAAATAATGTCATTAACTTATTACAGAATCATATTCATTGTTATGATATCATATATGGTTCACTTATGACTTTATATTACCCGTTCTTTTGTAAATTCCATGTTAAAGAAGCGTTTTGGGTAAAATTGTTTCATTTATCGTAGGTGTTTGGACTTGTTGTTCTTGACATTATTATTACTTATATCATGATTTAATTAATTCCAGAATATAAAACATGATTTATATATCATATATATTCAGTATATATATATATAATAGATAGATAAATGAAATGAAACACACCGTTCATGGAGACGGTAGTCCGTACGTACGTATGAACACTGTTTTCCTTTCCTTATTGTCTTGAATGGAAGTAAGTAGATGACATACATATATATATATATATAAATCCAGTAGATTTAACATGTCATATATTTCATTATTATTCATTATATATACTTTATAATCATTCATTAATGGTTAATGTGGAGAATGAATCTCATCGCGTCGTGGAGACGGTATTCCGTACGTACGCACGAGCGATGATATCGTTCTCATGATCGTGAACTTGTGTTGAAGTGTATGTATACTATTCCAGTATCAATATCACTTTATAATAATCATATATAGTTACTCATTACACCATTATACCCATCCAATTAAGGTGGTGGCGGAAAATATATTACACCACGGAGTGGAGACGGTATTCCGTACGTACACACGCGTGGTGATTTCGTTTTCCGTAGGATGGATAGATGGTGAAATAGGATTGTTTCATAATTATAATAACATATCAGTATATTAGTGATACTGATGTTATTACTTCATAATGAAACAACCTAAGAAGAAGAAGTGGAAGAAGAAATAAAGGTGAAAGAATTGGTAACGGAAATTACCTCTTCTTTGAAGTGCCTCTTTGAGACCTCCTCTTAGGGCACTAAACTTGGTCATTGAGGAAGACCAGAACCTCTAGGATGATACTAGGGAAGTGGAGAAGAGATTTTGGCAGGGTTTGGCCGAGCTTGAATGCTCAAATTGGTGTGAGGAGGAGAGGGAGGAGGTGTCCTTTTATAAGGGAGGAGAGGGGCACCTTTGGAATAACTAAAAATATTATTTTATTATAAAGTCAAAATCGGTTTTAAATAGATCAAAATTGATTTATTTAGAGGATAGGGTGGGTATGGGTCGAAATCCTCTCATACAATAGGATTTAGACAAGTTTAGGTTATTATTTAACCTTATCAATTAGATTTAACTCTAAGTTAAATAATTTAACTTTTACCGTGTCTTTTTGTTTTCTTACACTATATGGTTAATAAACTTACTATATCAAGCCAAAAGAACTCCAAGTTGTTTATTATTAATATATATAATCATATATAAGTCATTTGGACGAACCTTAGATTTTTAGGAATAAAATTACAATTAATAATATAATATTTGTTTTAAAAACTATTTTATGTCAATTTTGACACTATTTGGTACATGATTTTTATTAAATTCATAAAAGAATGATAAGTTCTAACCGAGTTACTTAAATCAACAATAACATTTCAGATTAACCTAGAAAATTAGTGTAAGTCATAAAAAGTCTCAAATTACATTTATTTGGGCATTTATAACATCAATTATGTCAATATTTCATTAATAAGACAATTACTGCATCATCTTTGTGTCATAATAAAGGATAATTATTTAATGCCTAAAAAATCTAAATAAATTCCTATGATGTAGATCATTGTATTAGATTTCTGGATACTATTCATGTTTGAAGTTTCATAAAGTTTATCACTAGATTAAAATTATTATACTTATAAGATTTAAGAAAGTGACATGTTGTCACATTCTTTGGTTTTAATAATAATTAAATTATTTTCATTGAAAAAATTTAATTAAATGAATCTAATCCGACCCTTAGGTGATATAGGTCGATTTTTAGTCATCCAATAGTATTCTGAAAATTTTTAGGGTAATTTTAAAATAATATATTTATCCTTAATTACCCGATTTACCTTTAACTATGGTAAATAAAATTTACCGTAGTTACTATTCATAATTCCCAAAAATAAAAAGTATCCTATTAACATAATTTGGACCCACTGATTCCAAATATAGATTCAATTTTTTAAAATTCAATACACAGAAGTTGCAGAAATTAAATTAAAATTAATCCCGTTGTCGAATAAAAACGGGTTTTTGTTTAAAACATTGCAAAAGATTGAATTGATTTAACCTACGAATTCAAGGTAAAATCAATGCTAATGACATACATTATATTAAATGGTAAAAATATATTCTAGTTATACTTTAAACCCATTCAATATTATAATATAACCACATAAGATATTACGATGAAAAAAGTTGTTTTTTATTAAAATATAGCGTGTTTTTACTATTCATTAAAATGTGAAAGTTACCAGAATAATATGAAAAATTTATCCAAAGTAAATTTTTATTTCTTGATTCCAAATAAGAATTTTATTTTGTCAAATTAAACTTATAAAAATGTCAAAAGCTAGATTTAAAGTGGGTGCGCCATCAAAAGGCTGCAAAACTGCATTTTTTGAAAAATACTTATTTTACCCGAAAAATTTATTTTGTTCTTATACCATGTTGTAGAAATGTGTAAGATGAATAATAATGTTATAAAATTCAAAATTTAGTTAATACTATTCATAACGACTAGTTCATGACAATATTATAATAATATAACATTGTTTATTAAAACCCGGTATTGCGTACAACACACGCTATCGAGGAAGGTCACGATTACGTGTAATGCAAGCCAAGTCTGGGTTGCGTGTTGTGAAAGAATCCTTCGTTGTTTCATATAACAGAATCCAACCATATTTCATTTATACATTGAATATATATATATATATATATACTCAATGTTGCGTAGAATAACTATTATCAAAATTATGTGTAACACGATCAAAAAATAGTGTTGCGTATACTGCAAGCTAAAACGGTGTTGGGTATAGCGCAAGGTAATATTGGTGTAGAATACAACACAATACATTAATGAAATTAAAAGAATATTTTTCATAAAATCTAGGGGTGTTACATTCTTCCCCCCTTAAAATGAATTTCGCCCTCGAAATTCGTCGGGGTTATAAATGGTTTACTACTCGAAAGTTTCTTTAATAGAAACCCACATCGTAAAAAGGAATACCAAAACCAATCTTTAAAAAGAAAAGTATGAAACGTAACGGTTACCCAAATAAACTAATCATTGAGTTTCCACATAGGTGAAAATATGGATATGGAAGAAAAATCTAACCATCATGTTCTGATGGAGAGTGGTAGAGAACATGGCTATGGAAAAGCCAACAATCACAAATCCATAAATTTGTGATGATCTAAGGTACCATATGATTAATCAGATATAAGAGCACTAGGACAACATTTTTGGTTTTCAAGATCGTTTCCCTAAAGTTGAAGAATTTGAATTAGAATAAATACTAACTTTATTTTGGTTCAATCTCACTGTTGTTCGTGCTTTGAACAATTTCCACTTCATCTCTTAAAGAAATGAAGTTGAATTTGTTATTCGTGTAGTGTTAACAGATCATGTGATAGAATGATGGGTCATTCCATCTGTTTCAAACAAATGTTTAGCAATAGTTATCAAATATACATAAGTCCGTCTTTGGTGAGGTTTATCATATACGATTCCAAAAATGAACCTATACATCATATATCATACCGCATAATAAAATAAAACTAGTTTCTACTAAACAGGGACTTCCTGTAGGTCAGTGGTAGGAGATAAAGGCCAGTCGCACTTCGGTTGTGGGTTCGATTCCCACAGCCTTGTCCGACGCGATAGGCTATCGCCTGTCCTGTAGGTTGTCCTTTCTCTAAAACTATATTACTATAAAATACCATCAATAATATCGAAAAAACTTCTATCCTTAAACAATACTAACTTATGTCTAACATAATCCATTCCAATCTTTAGGCTTATCCATAATATTGCAGTCCACTCTCATAACATAGTGAAAACGATTACCAGAGATTTAATACCATCATTGATCCCCATATATCATAAGATATGTTTTGTTGGTCACATTCCAAACATTCAAAGTCCTTAATCATGTATTATCTTGAATACCCATTGAACCTTAGTGAAAACGTGAATGCAGTTAAAAGTTAACACTTTCCACATACCAAAATCCTCAAAATTCTCTATACTCAAACCATGATATCACTTAGTCCTTATATCAATCATGAGCTCATGAATACTGTCAAACATTTCATTTTCTCCTTATCCCTTCATAATGCGTATATCATCTGCTTTCAAAAATATTTGAAACACTTTTCATGGTTACTGGTACCGTAAAATTATTGAAAACCACAATAGAATAATACAACAATATTCTAATACACAATAAAAGTACCTCAACAACATTATTCTTGAATACCAATACATAAACACTTCAATCCATCCTCTTCAATTATTGTCCTCGAATAAGTCCTTCCTTGATTTAGAAGTAACTTTTTAGGTTAGGGCATTGAGTTGGGTAATTCCCATGTTCTCCACAAATAAGACATTGAACTCCATAACAATCTGTCACTCTATGACCCTTTTCTCCACACAGATAACATCGGTCCTTCCATGTGAGGTATTGCTCAAGGTTCTTCTTCCCTTATTTAGAAATCTCAATCTTCCTTTCTTTATGCTCCTCAACATGCGAACATGCATAATAGTTTATCTTCCTCTTCTTTGATGACTTAGTCATACCACTAAATTTCACCTTGTTAATCATAAATCGCGATGACTGATTCGGCATAATCACAATATCTTTATCTATAGGCATTACACAATTTTGTTGCTCATAGTCACCAATTTGTCCATTGTATTCAATGTTAACCGAATTCCTTCTGGTTCCCTCCATTAACTAAAACACAAAAAGAATTTTGTGAGAGGCGAAATCATGCTAGGGAAGACAACATAGTAAAGGGGGAGCACCCTCAATATCGAACATTTTAGGTTAAATTCTAAGATCGTTACCATAGTTCTAGGACTATATCTTATACGTATAATTATCCTTAGGGACATCCCTAGACATACCTTAGAAATATCTCTAGGGATCTCACTAACGCTTTCCCATCCTAGTTTCCAAAGGTTGACTAAACCTTTCCTCTGATACCAACTGTAGAGACCCGAAGTCTGACGTACATGGAAATTACATTACTTTTGCGGAATATTTAGTACATAACAAAAACACACACACAAGGATCGTAATAGTTTAGTTTCTTTGGAAACTCGAAATATAATCTTCTAATCATGGTGAAAGATCTTAAACATCTCCCATAAAGATCTTCCTTTTTTTATACCTAAAACCTTTTCATATATCCTGGGGAAAAGAAAACATGAAAGGGTGAGCTCAAATGCTCAGTAAGGGTAAACAAAAGAAATATCAATCACATCATATACATAAGCACATAACTTTTGGAAATCTTAACCTGTAAAAGAGATCATAATTTCATAACCTGGAATAACTCATGGTAGTGAATTGTAATCACAATAATCATAACTTAAAACATTAAACTTTGGGTCATACACACATAATCATAGAGAATCATTTCTTTTTATTCAAGACTCATTGCCAAGACTATCTTAGTGGACAAAGTCCCTTTCTGAACTGAGTCACCCTCGTTTCAGTCCTGTTTCACTGAACCGGTATAACCTACCATTCCAGCCATGTCTATCTCATGAGATATAAAATCAGTACCCAATGCAGTGGAGGGAGATATAGGTCCCACCCATCTCATAATGATACCATTCTTATGTGTGCCACAAAATCATAAACCATACATCATAGCATAACCCATGTAATAAAAATGGGAATCATAAACATCATGACATCATAAAACAATTAATATAAGATAAAGGAATTCATAAAAATAATTCCATCACAACATAATCAAATCAATGTAATAATAGGGATAGAAACAAAACCCTATATTATCTTAGATGGAAAATAATTTTGATAAAACACTTGAAATGAATTCTTGAGGAAAATATCCTTTCTTCTTCAAAATCAATTTCTTTCCAAAAAATGTCATGAAATTTTAAAAGAAAGAGATTTTATTGAAAATAGTCATGAAATATTTTGAAGGAAGCATCATTAAAATAAGACTTTATAAAACCTTAAAAATCCGTTCGTGCCGTATAAGTTAAAAAAAACATTCTTCTCGTACTTTTGTCGGAAAAGTCAAAAAAGTACCTCGTACGAAAAACGACAAAAGATTCCTATCATATCTTTTACTAAAAACTCACCGAAGGGTAAAATAGGATTTAAAAAATTGTAGTTGGATGGAAATAATATTACATATTCAGGAAACATGGATTTGGATGATAAAATACACCCCAGTAAATTTCAAAGTATAAACAATCTCGGATAAAAATTGAGATTGCGAGATTTTCCCTTACCTTATGTCTGATATGCTTTGTACGTTTCCGAACCTCCTGTATAATGATTTAAATAATGTCATTAACTTATTACAGAATCATATTCATTGTTATGATATCATATATGGTTCACTTATGACTTTATATTACCCGTTCTTTTGTAAATTCCATGTTAAAGAAGCGTTTTGGGTAAAATCGTTTCATTTATCGTAGGTGTTTGGACTAGTTGTTATTGACATTATTATTACTTATATCATGATTTACTTACTTCCAGAATATAAAACATGATTTATATATCATATATATTCAGTATATATATATATATAATAGATAGATAAATGAAATGAAACACACCGTTAATGGAGACGGTAGTCCGTACGTACGCATGAACGCTGTTTTCCTTTCCTTATTGTCTTGAATGGAAGTAAGTAGATGACATACATATATATATATATATACATAAATCCAGTAGATTTAACATGTCATATATTCCATTATTATTCATTATATATACTTTATAATCATTCATAAATGGTTAATGTGGAGAATGAATCTCATCGCGTCGTGGAGACGGTATTCTGTACGTACGCACGAGTGATGATATCGTTCTCATGATCGTGAACTTGCGTTGAAGTGTATGTATACTATTACAGTATCAATATCACTTTATAATAATCATATATAGTTACTCATTACACCATTATACCCATCCAATTAAGGTGTTGGCGGAAAATATATTACCCCACAGCGTGGAGACGGTATTCCGTACGTACACACGCGCGGTGATTTCGTTTTCCGTAGGATGGATAGATGGTGAAATAGGATTGTTTCATACTTATAATAACATATCAGTATATTAGTGATACTTATGTTATTACTTCATAATGAAACAACCTAAGAAGATGAAGTGGAAGAAGAAATAAATGTGAAAGAATTGGTAACGGAAATTACCTCTTCTTTGAAGCGCCTCTTTGAGACCTCCTCTTAGGGAACTAAAATTGGTCTTTGAGGAAGACCAGAACCTCTAGGATGATACTAGGGAAGTGGAGAAGAGATTTTGTTAGGGGTTGTCCGAGCTTGAATGCTCAAATTGGTGTGAGGAGGAGAGGTAGGAGGTGTCCTTTTATAAGGGAGGAGAGGGGCACCTTTGGAATAACCAAAAATATTATTTTATTATAAAGTCAAATTCGGTTTTAAATAGATCCAAATTGATTTATTTCGAGGATAGGGTGGGTATGGGTCTAAATCCTCTCATAAAATAGGATTTAGACATATTTAGGGTATTATTTTAACCTTATCAATTAGATTTAACTCTAAGTTAAATAATTTAACTTTTACCGTGTCTTTTTGTTTTCTTACACTATATGGTTAATAAACTTACTATATCAAGCCAAAAGAACCCCAAGTTGTTTATTATTAATATATATAATCTTATATAAGTCATATTTCCGAACCTTAGTTTTTTAGGAATAAAATAACAATTAATAATATAATATTTGTTTTAAAAACAATTTTATGTCAATTTTGACACTACTTGGTACATGATTTTTATGAAATTCATAAAAGAATGATAAGTTCTAAAAAAGTTACTTAAATCAACAATAACATATCATATTAACCTAGAAAATTAGTTTAAGTCATAAAAAGTCCCAAATTACATTTATTTGGGCATTTATAACATCAATTATGTCAATATTTCATTAATAAGACAATTACTGCATCATCTTTGTGTCATAATAAAAGATAATTACTTAATCCCTAAAAATTCTAAATAAATTCCTATGATGTAGATAATTGTATTAGATTTCTGGAGACTATTCATGTTCGAATTTTCCTGAAGTTTATCACTAGATTAAAATTATTATACTTATAAGATTTAAGAAAGTGACATGTTGTCACATTCTTTGGTTTTAATAATAATTAAATTATTTTCATTGAAAAAATTTAATTAAATAAATTTAATCCGACCCTTAGGTGATATGGGTCGATTTTTAGTCATCCAATAGGATTTTGACATTTTTTAGGGTAATTTTAAAATTTTATATTTACCCTTAATTACCTGATTTACCTTTAACTATGGTAAATAAAATTTACCGTAGTTACTATTCATAATTCCCAAAAATAAAAAGTATCCTATTAACATAATTTGGACCCACGGACTCCAAATATGGAATCCATTTTTTAAAATTCAATACACAGAAGTTGTAGAAATTAAATTAAAATTAATCCTGTTGTCGAATAAAAACGGGTTTTTGTTTAAAACATTGCAAAAGATTGAATTGATTTAACCTACGAATTCAAGGTAAAATCAATGCTAATGAAATAAATTATATTTAATGGTAAAAATATATTCTATTTATACTTTAAAACCATTCAATATTATAATTTAACCACATAAGGTATTACAATGAAAAAATTTGTTTTTAATTAAAATATAGCGTGTTTTTACTATTCATTAAAATGTGAAAGTTACCATAATAATATGAAAAATTTATCCAAAGTAAATTTTTATTTCTTTATTCCAAATAATAATTTTATTTTGTAAAATTGAACTTATAAAAATGTCAAAAACTAGATTTAAAGTGGGTGCGCCATCAAAAGGTGGCAAAACTGCATTTTTTGAAAAATACTTATTTTACCCGAAAAATTTATTTTGTTCTTATACCATGTTCTAGAAATGTGTAAGATGAATAATAATGTTATAAAATTTAAAATTTAGTTAATAATATTCATAATGACTAGTTCATGACAATATTATAATAATATAACATTGTTTATTAAAACCCGGTATTGCGTACAACACACGCTATCGAGGAAGGTTGCGATTGCGTGTAATGCAAGCCAAGTCAGGGTTGCGTGTTGTGAAAGAATCCTTCGTTGTTTCATATTATATAATCCAACCATATTTCATTTATACATTGAATATATATATATATAGACTCAATGTTGTGTAGAATAACTATTATCAAAATTGTGTGTAACACGATCCAAAAATAGTGTTGCGTATACTGCAAGCTAATACGGTGTTGCGTATAGCGCAAGGTAATCATGGTGTAGAATACAACACAAGACATTAATGAAATTAAAATAATATTTTTCATAAAATCTAGGGGTGATACAGTGAAAATAACATAAAATTTTACATAAATTAAATTAGAAGGCTGTATTATGAACACATATCATCTAATATTCATTAATGGTCCATTTTTGATTAATTTAGGGTGAATAAGAAATTAATATATTTTATTAATATTAAAAATTCTATGTGGGTCATCTCCCCAATTTATAAAAGGGAACCCTCTCTCCTACCCCCCTCCACAATTCATGAGCATTTTGGTTCTTCCATTCCCTACACAAATAAATTCCATTCAACCCTCACATGATGTATATTTATCTTCTTTATAATAAATCCATCCCTGTAAGGATTTAATTATAATCATATAGAGGTTGTCTGAAAAACCATAATTTTTATAAACAATTAATTTCATATTATTAATTATTCTATATTCCTAAAATATAAATTAAATATAATTAAATAATAACACGAGTATCATCCATATAATAAGATTTTATTATTCAAATGTAATAAGTTAAATACATCTCATATTCTATCAAATTGAAAACAAAACCATCTATCATGTGTATGGTATACTAATGTCTTGCGAATTGATGTAATTTGTTTTCTATCCCCGCCTCTCATAGCTGGTTGTAATGATGTATTTAATGAAAATATATGACATTAATTAAATGTTTATACTTATATAATTATAATATCACATATACCTTCTTCCCTACATATTGTTGGAAAATGATAATATCGATCCGGAATACGTGTGTACTACCACCACCATGAAGCAAAGTGATTCATTTTTTCCCACTTAATTTTTAAATGGATGGAAATAAGTAAATTTTAAATGAATATATATGAAATATATGATCTAGAAATTATTATATAATGTTTAAATAATCATTAATATTATTTTTTTTATATCCACTAATAATTTAAAACAACATTCATGAGTATATATGACATACAATCTCTGTGAACTGTGATACTCATTTTTATAAATCTATAATTTAAAAATGACTATAAAAAAGTTTATAATTAATATAAATGATAATTATATCAATAATAAAAAAAATTAGGTGATGGAATTGTGATCAAATTACAAGGACCCCAAACTAATGAACCGAACCTTATTTGATAATGAAGAATTTATCACTCGGAAAAATAATTTTAATTTATAATTATTAATAAATGGGTGACAAAAGGTTATAAGTAAATAATTCATGGTATTATATTTATAATTATTATTAAAGAATATATTTATAAATTGATTATTATTATATATTATGTTTAAATATATATGAAGGATGTTATACTTGAGGCAATGGTTTTATGTTACAATCTCATGGTTTATTAAGATTGTTTATGATAACGTTTTACGATGATAAGATTTAATTATAACAATATTAATAAACTCATAAATATTCTTATACTCTGGCTATTTATGTAGAATAAATTTTCCCATTAATTTTCCAATATTTAATTACTCTAGAGATTGAAAGAACATTTTTATATAAAATCAATTTTATTTCTTTGTTTCGTAGAAAAAATGTTTTCATCTATATCATTGTTTTCAAAGAATGTTTTTAGGAATGTTATTAACATTATCCTATAATTGTGTAATGGAAATTTTAACTATAATTTAATTTTTAAACATGGTCTAAAAATTAAACTTCTTATCATTTTCTGAATGAGGATCTTTTATACTTTTTAAAAATTACAAAATCTATTATTTCAATTAAATTATACAACATGTATTAAATTTTCCACCATAATGAACACTCAGTGATTTGATAAGTATTTTGAAGGCTTCAATGCATCTCTTTAGTAAAATTTTTTGTTTAATATTTGGGAAATTATTTGATTTCAAATTAGTTATTTAAAATTTTATAGTGTATTTCCCACATGAAATTTTCCAAGTGATCATTTAATATAATTTTACATCTAAGAAGAAATAATTTGATGTTTCCAATACTTTACTATAGATATTATTATATGATATTATCGTTATTCCTTATGTAAATATTTTACGATTATTATTAGAACATTTGTATGGAACATGTTTCTTATCCATGTGATATTCCATGATGAAATGATTATGAACCCCATTTCTTTTTAGGGGTTATGATATGATTAATATTTTAGTATATCATGTCTCAAATTTCTATGGTTTTCATTATGTGACTGGTGGGATAGAGTTATATGTCCCTTCCAGGAATTATGTAAATATGGATTTCCAAATAAATTAATTAGGACTATAATGGAGAGTAAACCCAGATTAGTGAGGAAATCTATCCACTATGAAATTTAGAGCATCCCAAACGTTTTTATAATATTATTATATAATTTTTAACATAAATATTCAACAAGTACAACCCCAAATATAATGAGGCCTATTTTATTTGGAAGACAAGGATCATAACACATCAAAATTAATCTAAATCGTGAAATTCTTATTTTATTATCCATTATGATATACTAAATCCATTTGAGCTCCTAAAATATCATAATATAACATGGGGAACACATAAAAGAGAGGGTTGAGAAAAAATCATAGTAAGGGAATAAAAATAATATGGAATCACAATTTTTTTCTGAAAAGTGTAACACAATATCATAAAAGATAATGATCATGAGTAATCACATAGATGCATAATATAAATAGAATGTCGTCATAAAATCACGGTAACATAAGAAATGGGGCAGTAACATATTATATGAATGAACATTAACTACCTTTAAAACATCACATAATGGAAAAATCCTCATAATGGATTAGGTATACTTCACAATCCCATAAATAATGTCTCTTGGACTAAAGATTTACCAAATGAATTTGAGCGCAATTAGGGTAAAAATATCATTCCATGTTCATGATTTATTTGTTCCAAAATAGATAAAAAATCATAACAAATATACATTAGAATTACCTATGGATGGAAAATGTGCTCCATAATATTTCCTTATATCACAATCATGGGAAATTTCATAATGAAGGCATTTTAGATGTGAAAATAATGCATGTTGTAACATATTTCCCCATCCCATTGGCATTAGTTGAGGAAACAATGCTACTTGGACTTAAGTGACATATCCAAGATTCCAAGGGATGTAAATAAATACAGAGGGATTCATTTACAATTAGGGGATGATTTTCCCTTTGAAAATAAAACAACCAACTAAACAATCCATAAACCATTAGACCACTACATGATGTATGATAATAAGAAAAGAAAACTCCAGATTTCATTATATCTAAACCAACTAAAAAAGAACCGCAACAGAAGACTACAAAAAAACCACGTACAAATAAAAAGACTAAGAAACCATAAGAACTCAATGGAAACCAAAATCCAAAGATCCATCGTTCTCTATACACAACATCACAAACCAGAACAAGTATCACTAAGAACCACTAGAGAAGTGTGATAATTTAACATTTCCCATGTCCCAATCAATGACATCCAAAAAGCATTATTGTTCCAAAGTAGGGGTGAGTATGGAATCTGAGTAGGCTTTCCCAAAATGAATTCCATACACATGCCACTAGGATAGAACATTCTAACACATTTATATAATTTTTTTTATATAAAACTATTCCAAACTATTTATATAAAAATATAGAAAAGTTCCATAACCAAGTAGTTTTCACAAAACAACATCATGTTCCAAGGGACCAAACCCACCAATTCCCATAAACCATATAATAAATTCCATTTTGGCATAATACATTTCATTCTACATATCAACATATCCAACCATGCCTAAAACGTTGATGTCCCTATAACCATGAGTGGTAAGTCATTATTTCAATAATTTCATTCTTAATGAACCATTTTTATGGGGTCACTTCACACCCATATCTATACCAACATTTTTATGGTGGTATGTCACACCCTTATCCATCACAATGAATATGAACACATGCCACACATCCATGATAAACCCATTCCAATACCAATTGTTCCAAATCCATTTTAATAAGAAAAATATTTTTTATCAACATTCCATGAAAATTGTTTCATAAATCATACTAAAAGATCAATTTTAAAATCATCATTTCAAAATCGAACCACAAATCATTTTTCTCAATAATTCCACAATTTTCACAAAAACTAGAAACCATCACTAAAGAGGGTTTTTACCATTCGTTTCAAACCAATTTTAAAAACAATTTGAAGTAAATAAACAAATATAAAATCAATCCTTCATATTCTAAATAGAGTATTGAAATGTGATGCCACCAACCTTGGAAAACTTGGTGAAGATAGGAAATAGCATGAAAACATCCCTAAAAATGAGTCAAATTTTTAAAAACCTACCTTAGATGTCCTCCTCTATCATGAAAAATCCAAATATCATCATATTTGTCATCAAATATATTAGATCTGTCAACAAATGAAGTAGATATAAGAAACATAGGGACAGGGAGAATTAGATCAAAGGGAAACCTAGAAACCCACTATACAAAAAATGACTTACTGTGATAGTCATGATTCAATGCATGAAGAAACACCTCCAGATCACACCCGAATCAATGTGGAATTCTTCACTAGCATTTGAGTGGGTGAAATCCCTTACTTGGGTCAAAATTGTGTATGAAGGTGTTGTTAAAACAAAATACTGACCTAGATCCATGCTTTTTTGGATCTAGTTTTTATATAATGAACAGTTAGTCACATAGTTAGGCAAACTCTGTGCTAACTGTGTGCCAACTATTTCCTCCAGTGGAAGCCTCACATGGTTGGCTCAAAAGGTTTCCATACTATGATACAACCATGCCAAAATACACTCTCCATCATTAAATGGTTTCTTGTGGGTGGCCGCATTGTTTTCCCATATCGTGATCCATAATCTTGTGCTTACCCAGATCTCTATATCTCATTATGCATGGTTTCTTGGGGAGGTTTCATAGTTTCCACTAACCATTCACCAATTTTAGACCATTAGAAAATCCCAAAAACATTCTAAACATCTTCCAAACCCTCCCAAAAATCACCTAAACACTTGATGTAGTCATTGATCATAATGTAATGGTTAATTACATAAAACATGGGTGATATATTCTCCCCATGATTGGCCATACCATCCTTAAACGTAGAAAGTCATCGCTTCTCTGAAAGTGTTCTAGATAAATCTATTTCATTTCGTTCTTCCTTTCCCAAGTCTCTTCCAGAATATGACCATGCTACCATAAAACCCACACTAGACCGACGATTTTTTCATGTAATAATTTATCTTTCCTATTAAAAATCTGAATTGGAATTGCTCCAATGATCCCTCCAACTACAGTTCAACATGATTCCATCTGTTCACATGATTAGGATCTGGATGATACTTTTTCAACTGAGATATATGATGCACATTATATACCGAACAGAACCATGATGGCATTTCCAAATGATATTCCACCTCACCAACCCATTAGAGTATCTCAAAAGGTCATATGTATCAAGGAGATAACTTTTAATACATCCCAAAATGACGATGTTTAACCATTGGAGAGATTCACATGAACACATGATCACTCAACTAGAAGGAAAACGACCCCTGAAGATAACCTATATATGATTTCTGATGACTTTGATCCATCTCTATCAGTCTTTAGATCAACTAAATCGTCTTTGTTGTTTCTTGGACAAGACTTGGTGCAACACTACAAATAAACTACAGATTAGTAGTAGTTTTTAAAGGAGTTTTGCACAACCCCCTCTAAATTCATTTTAGAGGGGATAATACTCAACCCCCTATATTTTTAGCATTTTTTCATTGTTTTATTTGTTTGAATTTTAGAGGTAGTTGTGTCAAAACCACAACTAATTAAATAATTAGATTCCCTATATGTTCAGTTGGATTTTATAGGTGCTATATATATATAATATACATTTGGATATTAGAGGTTTTATATATAAAATGGAAATTGTTTTATAAATATTGGAACAAATAATATATAGGTAATTATAAATATATTTAGAAAAATATATAATATTTATATATTGTTTTATAAATACTATACATTTATATTGTGATTTATATTATTCATATATTATATTAAAAACATTTTTAATTTTATATTTATGTACAAATACATTAACATTATATTATATATACAAATAAATATAATATTGAGAAAATTTAATATAAATATAAATATATATATTGTATATATATTATATATGTTATATTATAAATATTTTATTATATATAAATTTTTATATATTGTATAATTATTTTATATATATTTCTGTTTACCATATTAATTATAAATCAATTTAGTATATATATATATATATCATTTAATTATGTTATATATTTCCTATTATATGATTGTATTTAATTGTATTCACATGTATACTTAAATATAATTGTATAATTCGTTGTACTTTTATAAATATTTAATTGTATAAATTGTATTTCATGAAATATCAATTATATATAACATAAAAGCATAAAGATATTATATAAATTTCTGCATAAATATAATTTATTTAAAAAATGTATCATCTAAAAACAGATGCTTACAGTTTTTTTAATTTATATAATAATAATAATAAATATATTTTTAAAAATATTTGTATTGTTTTATATTATATATAATTAATATTATATGATATAAAATTTATAAAAATAAATATATATTAACATACATAATATTATATAATTTTATTTATTGAAATAAATATATATTAATGTAAAAAACAATATATTTATATGTATAAAAATACATTCTATAAATATTTCTCTAAATTGTATTTCATATATCATTAATTAAATATTTTTATAAGTTTTATTTTGTATATAATATTTGAATAATTTTCATTGCATATAATATTAATTATATATAATATTATACAATTTATAAAATTAAATACATATTAATGTTCATAATAATAAATATATATATTGATATACATTATTTGAATATATTTATAATGACATTATATAAAAATATTAAATAAATATATATATATATTATATAAATAAATATGTACATAATATATAAATATGTAATTCAGAATATAAATAATATATATATATATATAACTACATGTGTATATACATAATATGAATAGAATTATAAAATATATTTAGTCAAATGTACGTTTATACACATATAAAACATATAGATTATATAAATGTATAAATTGAATATAATATGAATTTATTATAATATAAATACATAAACACGTAATATAAATACATATATAATTTAATTCATATAAATATATGTTTAGATTAATTATTTTTTTATATTTAAATATTTACTGAAATAATATATATATATTAATTATCAAACTAAAACATAAATATATATATTAAATAGTTGTTATGTATATATAACAACAAAAGAGACTTACCTCTGTTGAAGAGGCGCTCAGATCTACAATCGAGGTGAAAGGTTCAAAACCTGATGGAACCATTTTACAAAAGAGGTTCTTGAAGGTGGGGTTGTCGGATGCGGTGATTCATGGAAATGGGAATTGGACTCGAGGAATAGGGGAAGGGAACAAGATGTAAGGTTGGGGGACATGGGGAACTAGGTGTGAGGGATGGGAAGGGAACCATAGGTAGGGCAGGGCACATGGGAAATTTATGTGAGAGGTATATGGGAAGGTAGTGAGAGGGAGGGATGAGAATAAGGGAACTAGATACTGGATGCTCTGGGAACCATAAAAAAAGAAGAAAGGGAAGAACTGGATGGTGTTTTATTTAAAAACTAATATTTAGAGGTGATTTCAATAAACTGACTCTAACAAAGCCTTAAATAGAGGTGGTTAAGAGAACATCCTGTATTATAAGATATAACACTCACTCAGCAGAGGTTAGAAACTGCCGTTAAGTCGAATTATAAATTAAAGGGGGTTAAAACAACCAAAAAACGTAAATTCATTGGTGTCATTCGAGGGGTTTTAACCACCTCTAATGAAACCATCAGTAAAATTGGCATAACATTATAAGAATTTCCTCAAAATTGCCTCTAATAGTAGTAGGCGAGCACAATAGAAATAGTTCCTCATAACCAAATCTAATGTGTTTAGTATGGTTTATAACCCCATCTAAAATAAAAAATAACCTCTTTCAATCAGGGTTATCTTTTTGTAGTGAAACCAGTGTAATATCACCTGTTTCCACCCAAAAAATGTGGTGAATAACAAGGAATCCCATAAAAAGCTTCAAAAGGAGCCATTTGTATTGTGGCTTGATAACTGTTATTATAGGATAACTCCACCAATGGAACATGCACTTCACATGAGCCTTAAAAATCTATTACACAATCCCGAAACATGTCTTTCAACATTGGTAACATCCTTTCATATTTCCCATCTGTCGGGGGATGATACACCGTTCTCATAGTCAAATGAGTCCAAAGGGGTTTCTGTAATTATTTCTAGAAAAGAAACATAATCCTCCGATCTCTATCTAAATCTATTGAAACTAGTATTCCATGAATATTTAAAACATCTGTTATATAGATTTTTGACTTTTACTCCATCATATGGGATTCACGAATAGGGATGAACTGGTCTTACTTTGTGAGATGATCCACTATCACCCTTACGAAATCATGTTTCTGAACTATTCTTGGGAGACCTATAACAAAATATGTAGATATCTACTCCTATTTCAAAACTGGAAAAGGTTAAAACTACGACATACCAATTGGTCACTAATTCTCAGCATTAACATTATTACACATTAAGAATCTAAAAACCAACTCATCCAACTTCCTTTTCATACCAACCCACCCAAACTATGATTTCAATGATTTATAAATATTCTATATTCCATGATGAACATCCCATTTTGAATGGTTGTAAGCATGATGATCTTGTTCCTAATAATCCATAAGCAGAACCATCTAATTTCTGAACCACAATAGTAAACTCTCATTCAGCTTCCATCCCCCAATGGTCTCCCCACCATTGAGTTTGGACTTCACAAAAGCACATTCTCTATTGGATATCTATGCCTCTTTGACAATTTTAACCAAATCAGGGAAAAACTATAAAGAAGGCCACAAATTCACCTCATTATTTACATTCCAAGTGAATGCTGGGTCGGATCGACATCAACTACCACTCTTCTGATGATTCATTTGGAAACTGAGTATATGAGTTTCTACATAATAAATCTTATACCAAATTTCCTTCTTCCTAGTGTATTAATCAAGTCAAAGTCAACCACTAAGTGGTAATTCTACAATTTCTTTGTCTTGGGTTTAAATCCTTTTGTGAGAAAATATGATTCATCATCTTATGATCTATAAACACAGAAAACATTCCCAAAATAGATAATGACAAGTAGTCTTCAAAGCATGGAATAATAGATCAAGCACTAAATCAGGGGTTGGTAAATTCTTCTCATGAACTTATAACATCCATGATCCCTAAGAAACAACATGATCTCCTTGCATAAGGAAACTTCTTAACCTAGATATCAAAGCATCACAATGCACCACATACCCTTATCCTGACTCTAGAAAACTCATTATTGGAGCTCATGTAAGGAAAAATATATGCTATTGATAAGACTTATGGAATTATTTATTATTTGGTAAAAGTACATTATTCTTTTTAAAATCTTTCATAGGTGATTCTAGTCATGATAATTCATGAAAAAAGTATCGGTAATAACTAGATAGACCAAGCAAACTCCATATCTTGAAGGAATTCATTGGTGGCTTCCAAGATATAATGGACTCTATCTTTTATATATCTATCTAAAAAAATGTTTCAGATATTATATGTCCAATAAGTCAAAATTATGGTATAAAAAAACACAATTTGATAATTTTACATACATATTATTATCCCTCATGATTTAAGACACTATATCCAAGTGTTTATCATGAGAATCCCTTATCCTTGAATTCACCAATATTTTATCCACAAACACCATAAAAAAAGAATCCTAATATTCTAAAATATGTCATTCATTTATTATATAAATATCATTGGTGAATTTTTAATACTGAAAGGAATTACCACATACTCATAATGGAAATATATACTTATGAAATATTTTTTTGGAATATCCTGCTTCCTATCCCACAATTGGTGATATCCTGATTGGATGCCAATTTTTGGAGAACCACTGAGCTCCCCAAAATTGATGTAATAGATCATCAATTCATGGAATTGGAAACATTTTCTTTATCTAAACATGGTTGGGCTTATGATAATTTACACATATCTAAAAATTTATATATTATTTTTTTACAAACAAGTGCGGTGTTGTGCACAAAGAATTTCTTGGCTGAATGAATCCTTTACATTCAATCTCATCCAATTGAAAGTTGAATTCCCTTATGTTTTGGTTCCATCTGATAATAATAAAGGGAAATTGGATTGATCCTCAGAATAAGATCAATCGTAAACTCTAAGTCCCTTATAGGTGGTAACCCTGAGAAATTATTAGGAAAAATATCAAGAAACAGTTCAACCACTATTGTAAAATTTTTATTCTCAAAATCTTATATCAATTACAATGACAACACTATAAAATGGTATGAGATCATTCCAACTGCTGGTGCCAACAACCTTGTTGCACCTGCCTTTACAGAACAGTCTCCTCAAATATTATGGTCAACTCCATGATTAGTTGTAAAACATACTCTTCATTTAAAATGGTCGACGTGAACATTGAATATAGTCAACCAATCCATACCTAGGATTATATCATGACATCCATCTCAAGCAGAGAGAAATATCATTTCATCTCAACTCTATATAAAATTATAGAAAGTTTTCTACACATAGAAGTTCTACATTCTCTTTATCCATGAAGAGTTTGATGTTTTTAGGGGTAATATAATCTCAACTTTAAAATTTTATAGATTAACGGCATGAGATGTAATAAAGGAATGTGATGAACCCATATCAAACAAATCTTGCATATGGGTTGAATTAAAAAAAATCACCTTTTACCATATATGGTTCATATTAATCGTCCATAATAACCTTCCCATCTCCATATAATTTATTTCTCACTGCACTTTGCTATTTATTACCCTATTGAGATTTACCCTATTGAGGATTCATGGTATTCCATGAATCACCTTGTTTATCTCTATTATGATGATGTGACTGATTATGCTTCCCTCATCCTATTGAAGAATATGATGCGTGTGACACTTCATATGTATCAACAACACCTGACCTTATAGAACCATGACTATAGTGCTTAAGATGACCCATCTGATTTTAGTTGTGGAATGTAATAGGTTGTTCCATACACTATCTTTTTATGTGGTCACGTGAACCAAATTTGAAGCATACCACTTTGATCTTGGGTCATGGAGGAAGGATGTATAATTACTCTATTTGACTTTGATCCAAAACCTCATGTTGCAAATATGTGTCTCTTTCACACTTACTCCCATCATGAGATTTCCCACTATTTTCTATATGAATCAATATTCTTCCTCCTCCCTTATCTCATGAGATGTCAAATTCACGCATTGTCACTTTGTTAACCATCTCTATATAATCTATAATATAAAGATAAAAATATTCAATTGAATCTCCTACCTAATCCGAGATTCAATGATGCATGCCTTCAAGGATGCACAAGCACCAAATTCAGGTTCAAAGCACACTGTATTCATGAATTTATTCCCATACTCTTAGGAAATAATATTTTCTTTCTTTAAGTATAATAAGTCTATAATTATTTTATTAATGAATTTATGAGGATATAATTGTTTTTTTTGAACTTTTCCTCAAAATATCTGATCCAAGATCATGTTCTAATTTATCCTGAACAACCAAATCCTACCACTAGAATGAAAGACCTTTTAGTATATCAATTTCTATCTTAAATTTCAGTCATTCCACTATGATGATGAAATCAAATATTTGATTCATCCTATTCAGCCACACCTCTGCTTTTTCTAGTTCAAAATCACCCTAGAAGATGAGTGTATTTAACTTCTCAAATTATATGTAATGATCCACCTACCTTGGATTATAACTCTTGTTCACACTATCAAAAGAAAAAACACTTGGAAAATACCCTGGACCAATTGTTGGTTCACTTGTGGATCAAGTGAAACCACATCCTCAGCACCTTTTTCTAGTTGGTTTCTATGAGGCCTATAGGGTTCCATTTTCCAGAAACAAAAAAAAATCCATAAGCCTCACTCTGAATGAACTTGAGGATTAAAATTTTAAATTCTACCACGTCAACTATCACAAAAATTTATTTCCTAATTCAAACTTTTTCACTTTCAACCATTTTTAAAAAATCTATAATTGATTTTGAAAATGAAACCATTTTCCAAATTCAACAACCATACCCACTTCAAAATCATATATTTGTAAACAAGTTCAACATTTTTTTAAAATCATCAATTTTCACTAAATAATTACTCCAAAATGAGATGTGAACTCCAAGTGGAAAGTCATTTCTATAATGTATTTTAGGCTTGTATCATTATCTGAACCCATGAAAATGATATCTACAAATCCAATAAGTGTCTCCAAAATAATTATGTACCCAAATCCAAGGTTACTTGATGTTCAATATAAATTTTTTAGATATTCTTTTTTATGATATAAATTCACGTCCCAATGATAATACTCCTTTTCACCAATCCGATATAAAGAATAGACCAAAATGAATTTCAACTCCCTGACCAATAGAACTAAAGACCACTTATTGGGCAAGGACCTAAAAGCTGATACGACTTGTTCTAAAAAAATATTTGGAAGGACCAAGACTATTACCACTGATAAAATCCTACCTGAACCCATTGTCTTAAGTTGAGTTTCAAATGTTACATGGCCTTAAGTGATATGCCAAGATACCAAAGGCTAGTAATAAATTTCAAGGGATTCATTTACAATTAGGGGCTGATTTTCCCTTTGAAAATAAAAATCCAACCAAAAAATACAAAACCAACTAAACCACTACATGATTCATGAAAATAATGAAAGAAAACTCAACATTTAATTTTATCAAAACTCACTAGAAAAGTACCACAACAGAAGACTAAAAAACAACTAGGTACACAGTTGAAGATGAGAAAACCAAAAAAACTCAAAGAAAAAAACTACATTTTCCCAAATTTCTCCATACTCCACTCCACAAAATAGACCATGTATCACTAAGCACTACTAGAGATGTTTGAAACATTTACTTTTACCATGTACTGATAAATGGCATCTACAAAAGTAACAAAGTTAAAAAGTAGTGGTGAGTAATGAAACTCATAAGGATTTTCTAAATGACATCCATACTCATTCCACTAGGATAGAACTTATTAGTACATTTATATAAAATAATTTCCAAATAGTTTATATAAAAATTTAAATAAGTGGCCTAACCATGTTCTTTTTAAAAAATAACATCGAGTTCCAAATGAAGAAACCAATATTTTCTCTATAACCATTTGATAAATCCCATTTTGGAATAATCTATTACATTAAACATATCTACAAATAATACCATGCATGGAACCTGGACATCCCTGTTCTCGTGAGTGGTGAGTCATCATTTCACTAATCCATAACATAATGAAACATTTTGATGGGGGTACTTCATGCCCATATCTACCCCAACCATTTCATGGGGGTACATCATGACCTTATACATCTCAATGCATATGAACAAATTCCACACAATCATGAAAAACCCATGAAAAGAAAGTTTTCCAAATCCATTTCAATGAAACAAAATAATTAGTGAAAACCATTCCATGAAACATTTTTCATAAATAAAACACAACAACCTATTTTAATATCATTATTTTAAATTTAAAAAACAAATCATTTTTCACAAAGATACACAATTTTGTAAAAAAAACATTCAAATAATCAATTAAGAGGTGTTTTATGATGATTTTTGCACCAATTTCACAAATAATTTCATGAAAAACAAAAAAATTGAAATTAGGCCTTCATTTTTTAAATAGAGGAGTGAAGAGTGAATCCCCTACCTCAGAATACTTGGCCAAAATGGAAAATGACATGAAAATGACCACGAAAACAGGTCAAATCTTCTAAAAAATCACGTTAGATGTCCTCCCATATCGAAAAAAAATCCAAATATCAACTAATTTTCCAAACAATATATTAGTTCTATCCACAATGGAAGTGGATCTAATAATTTGAGAGACAGGGAGAATTAGATCCAAGTATAACAAAGAAAAACCATCACAAATGATGACTTACAATGATAGAAGGGATTCAACACACCAAGAAAATCCCTCAAATCGATGTAGAAATATTCCCTATCTTATTAGATAGATATATAATGAGTTCAGGTTGAAATGGTTCATGAATGTGGGTTTAATACATAAAACCAACTTATCTCCACTTTTTGTGAATCTAGTTTTTAAACCACATATAGTAAGCCACACTATTAGAAAACTATGTTCTAATCGTCTTCCAGCTACTACCTCCATGGGTAGCCTCAAATAGTTTCTAAACCATGCATGAACGATTATAAATCACACATTGAATTTGTTCATCTTTTCAACTTGGTGGATACACGGTTTGGCCAAACCATACTCCTTAACCGCATGCCTACCTAGAGCCATTTGTCTCATTGTTCTTGGTTTCATGTGTAAATTTCATGGTTTCCACTAATTATGTAAGAAAATTACAACTTTTTAAAATCCCACAAAACATTCCTAAATTCTTCCAAACACTTTCAAACCTCACCCAAACACTATTTGTATATAAAAAAAATTAAATATGTGTTACTTACTTTAAACTAGGGGTGCTACACATGTATTAACCCATCAAGTGGGGGGATAATAATCCAAGTATATATGTGAGTGATATATATAGATAATTTATGTAAATACCTGAAAATTCCATGTATTTTTTTTAATTTATATGGAAATTTTATGAGTCTGGGAAAATTGACCACGCATGATTATGAGGCCTGGTGTGCCCGAAATAAATTTATGAACTTTTTTTCAGGTATATATAGTAAATGTGTGAGAGAGTTTTGGTAACTTTTGAACTGGTGCACAGAATTGAAATCTGAGAACACCGTTGAACTCGAAACTCTGGTATTCACTTAAGGAGACCTTTATCTCGACCGCAGTTGGTCGTGTGTGAATGTTAGTTTACATGTTTTTCATGGAAATAAAAATAATATAAAGAATATATTTTATTTTATTTTTATTGAAACATCTCTACATGGGTTATGAAGGTGGGGACCACCAAAACTAACACCCCTAACATTAATTCTAGTTGTGGGGACCACCCAAACCCACTTTAATGGGAGAAAACTGTTCAACTCCCCATTTAATTAATGAATCCAACTAAAATTAATTAAATGTGTTAAAATTTAATTGTGCCAACATAAATTAATCTGTTAAACTTATTTTAATTTTTATTGGATCCTCTTTACCTTTGATAGGGTTGGGTTGGTAAATGAGAAGGGGAGAACATGGCTTACTTGTGGAGGATCATTCTTCTCCAATGAAGAAAGTTCCATATTCTCCAATGAAGAACACACCATCTCCAAAGAGGGACATATTAAATGATGACGAATTGACGTCCGTCCTTCCCGACTCACCGACATCAAAAAACGTTCGAGGTAGGGGGTGATTTTGATTAATCATTGTTAATTTTCTTTCACATTGAATCTCCTCCCATGAGCCATTTGCTACCGCTCTAAAGTGGAGGGTACAAGAAAAACTAACATGAATCAACCTCTCTACAAATCCTTGTGGTTCTTGATGTTTTTTTCACGATGGAGGAGGAAGGTGACCGAAACTAGTGGGGCTCGGGAATGGAAGTCAGCACCACGACCGACAACGATGAAGGTGGGGCCACGACCGTGCTGTCGGAGAAGGGTTTTGGCCTGTCGGCCACTGTAGTGAAAGGGCGACGGCCGGCGGAGGCCAGCCGCACGAAGGGGATGGAGGCATGTGTCCTCCATGCCCAGTGAGCAAGATTAACGACCTTGTGCCATGGTGGCGAAGGGAGGTTGGCCAGTCGAGCCGGCCGCCGAAGAAGGCACGGTGTGCGACCGTCCCGCGTAGAGGAGGGTCTTGTCATCCGGCCAACCCAGGCGGGCAGCCGCACCGCGGGCTGCCCCGCACCATAGTTTGGGCCAGACCCCGCCGCCCAGGTTGACCTGAACCGGGTTGGGTCGGCCACTCATGTCAGACCGAACCCAGACCAACTTCGACCCATTTTCACTCTTTCGGCCATATCTTCAGTTTCGGGCTTCCGTTTGACGAACCATTTGTAGGAATAGAATCCTTGGATCGAAATGGTACTTCAATATACCCCACTTGAGATTTGGATAAAGTTGGGATATGGGAGGGTTGGATCGAAAACGAAACTAATCGGGCCATTGGGACTAAAAGGTCATTAACTTACGGACCGGGTGTCCAATTTACACACCCTATGTTTCATTGAGACCCCTTTTACATGGAGGTCCTTTGGGGTACTTATTTCATGGGACTTCGTGGAAGTTGGATTATCGACCTATGGCTTGAAGAGATAACCCTCCTGTAATAAAGCATGCCTAGTGCGGGAACCCTGTAGCTGGCTGTAACATGAGAAAGGGATCTTATGTGGGTCTGTACATTGGGATCCTTCGTGGGTTTGTGGTTAAGGATACCACATGGATCTGCTCTAGGAATCCATGTGGGACTACTTTAGGATCATGTGTGGTTCTGCTGTACTAGGATACTATGTGAGTCTGATGATGTACTAGGATCCTATGTGGGTTTGATGATTTAAGATCCTATGTGGGTCTGAGGATTTAGAATCCTACGTAGGTCTACCTCTTAATAGAGTAAGATGATTCAGTAGATACATCTAATAATATTTAATACCATACATAAGTTATACTTTGTGTGAACTGAGTCTTTTCCTTCGTGGTGATACCTTGGTGGATTCTTCTGTGTGGCGAACCTTCGTGGTACTTTTCTTCATGGTGATACCATGGTGGTATTCTTCTATGTGGAGAACCTGTGTGGTACTTTACATCATGGTGATACCTCTGTGCTATTCTTCTGTGTGGTGTTACCTTTGTGGTACTTACTATTATGGTGTTCCCTTTGTGGAATAGCAAGGCATTGATCTAATGAGTTGGGCCTTGTGTTTCCTCATGAATGAGAAGGGAATACTTGATAACTATGGTATATGTATGGGAATATACATAAGTAGGGTTGATAGTTGTTTTCATGCTTTGTGGTTTATCCTTTATGGATTTTGTGAGACCTTTGAGGGTCTCGGGGACCCTACTGAGTATCGTTAAACTCACTCATGCACTGGCGACACCCGCACCTTATTGTGTTTGGTGTAGATGACGGACATCACAGACTGAGGATGAGAGTACCGGGACTGGAGGTAGCTCTGATGTGGACCTTAAATGAGGCGTACTGCAGAGGTGAATGTTTGAGAGTTGTACCTACCCTTCAGGTAGGATCTTTGGCAGGTGTTTATAGGAGTTGTTTCCGTTTACTTATACTTTACAGATTTCTTTTCATTTCTAGTTGGGCATGCATTCTGGCCCCTTTAACTTACTATACACACTATTTGTACTATTATATTTAATTGTGTTCGTATCTTGCTGTGTGATTGGTTGTGTGTGTTTACAGAATATAAGGGAAATTCCTTCCCGATTTTTCGGGAATACACCATTCGGTGCTAGTAGTCAGCCCCTGGCCTATGGAAGGCGGGCTTGAGGAAGTCACTGCACGAGCCTTGGGGGACGGGTCTTGACAAATTAGTATCAAAGGAATCAGTTCTATCATAGAACATTAGAATATGATCTTTTAAAAATAATAGTGTTATGTTTAGTGAGTGTGGTTATTAGTCTAGGGAATCCAGTGTTGGTGCGGCGGCTGACATATCTATACACCAGGACCCTGACTTCAGATTTTCGACTCAGTGCATGAAAACACTAATTGTGTGTGTGTTTCAAAAAGTTTTCTTTGTGCTATTTTTGAGTCATCTCAATAGGTATAACTTATTGACTGTGGCTCACCTATTTTTTTTAGGATGCCTCCATGAAGACAACCAGCTAGGGCTCCAGGTATAGTACGTGATGATGGACCACCGAGCGACGAGGCCTCAATGGAGGGCCCTACTTTAGTTGTGGCACCAGTTGAGGCACCAACAGTTCCATTACCCATTGGTACAATTTTTCCAATAGCCCCAGCAGAAGATAGTGCACTCTATTTGAGCACGTTGCACGAGTTCTAGCGCAAGAGGCCACCTAGGTTCCGGGGTGAGACAGACCCACTAGAGGCTGTGGATTAGTTGGAGGTTGTGGTGAGAGTCTTCCGACTGGTTGGGACACCAGCTGATCTCATGACGATCCTTGCCGATAGTCTTCTACATTCACTAGTTGGCAGATGGTGGAGCTTGATGCTCCAGGCTCACGACGAGGTGAAGCTTCTCTAGGAAGACTTTGAGAGCCTATTTTGGGTAGATTGTGTCCCAGTGACTCTACACGCAGTACGTATACTCGAGCATCTTCATCTGCAGTAGGGAACATGACTATAATAACCCAATTTTTTTCAATAGAAACTCCCTTCTTATATTTATTTCATAAAATCACATTAATACAAAACATAATGAACTAATAAGTTTTAAGTGACCTTTAATCATAAGTTTGTCACTTCTATGTTTTGAATTTCGAAAATCCGACAAACACGGTTGTGTTCAAGATGATTTTTGGAGTCTATTGAAACAAAAATAATTTTTAGTGAATAGTAACCTACCCTTATGAATAGTAACATACCCTTTTGAATAGTAATATGAACCTTATGAATAGAAAATCATCTAACATAAGAGTAACCTTACCCATGAATAATTAAATAAAATTATGACATCTTAAAAAGTGACAATTTGACCTTAGTAAAAATCTTTGTATTTTGTAAGTCATCAAAAATTAATTATAATTAATTAATTAATTTAAATAAAAAATTATTTTCTTATAATGTGGTCATTAATTATCAAATCAATTTCTTATAGTTTTTAGATAATTTTATAAGACCCTACAAAATTTTTGAAAGCACTATAAAATCAGTTTTTATGTAAATTATCATTTTAAATAAATATTAAATTAAAAATATTTAGGAAATTATTTTTGAAATAATTACATCATTTTTTGATTCTACACGTCAAGAAATGGTAGGGGTAAATTTTTGGGATTTTTCTGAAATACTTGAATTTTTGATGAATAGTGAAATACCTTAATTTACAAAAATAAGCTAAAAAAGCTAATTAATTGAGTCATCGATGATGTTCTGCTGATGTAAGAACACTTGTTCGGGGATCACATGATAAAATTACTATTATTGGTAATGTAATACTCACTATTCTTTGTTTTTTGAAGAAATAATAAACTAATGAATTTTATATTAAGGAAACCTCTCTCCCCTCCACTTTAAATACCACCCTTCACACCTCCAAGGGTTCTCTAAACTCTGCCCAAACATCCTTCCCTAGCCCGTCCCCCACTTCCAAGAGCATCTGGTCACATCAAAATACCATGATTAGGCCCTTAATGAGGAACTCAAGAGGAGGATTCAAAAGGTAATTTCTCTCCCTCTTCTCCTTTAATTTCTATTCAAGTTCAAGTTCATTTCTTGATCTCTCCCAACCTATCATCATCCAAATGGTATTTTAACACTAATATTATACATATAATGTAATTTTATTAATGTAATGGTATATTATATTATCCAACCCCCTTTTCCCTCTTACTTTTATTTTATTAAATAGATCGTTGTTCGTTTGGTGTTAATTTACCACCTTCAATAATGAAATGCTTTATTCTTCCATTTGTACCTTTAGATCTGGTAATGAAACCATTTTTATTGTTGAAACAGAAAATTTTATATGTATTATCTCCTATTTAACGTTCTGTAAATAACTTATTTCTATAATACTAAGTGATAAATTAAAACAAGTTTGTTGTGATCGAAAAACCACCCAAATTAACCCAAAAAATAATCATTTAATTCATATCTAATGATTCATCCACATGGATCTAATTTGATTCATTATAAGATCAGTCAAATTTTTTTAATATCATTAATAACTTGTAATATCAGTTCTGGATGTTTACCCATGTTCTACCCAAACCTCAATTTAACAATACAAGTAAACCACTCAAGAAAAAACATAAAAACGAACATCCCCGAACAATGTTTTTAAACTCTATAAGTCATCCAAAAGAACATAAAATAACATAATGAAACCATAATTAACTCTATTAATGTATAAAAGTTTCTATAATTTCTAATTAATGAATTTAATGTCATTATACAGGACATTAAAGAGAAGGAAGCATTCAGATACAAGGTAAGGGGAAATCTCGAACCCAATTTTCTTCCTTCGAGTTCTACCTCTTTCACTCCATTTTTGATATGGTTACTACTTAAAGATCATTTTTTGATAATTGTATTTACGTTTATTGGATATAAATGTTTTAAACTAGGTTTTATTTCAAACAAAATTTTTTCCAAAATAACTCATCTTTTAAGAACACCCCTTTTACTTCTCACTCAAAGTGGACGGTTCTTGTAACATGTATGTTATTCCCTCTTTCTTTTGGGAACCCAAAGCTTATGAATGTGTTATTATGAGATGAAAAACATTAAATTCCATGGGTTAGTTATGTACATTGTTTGATATGTGTTATATGTGGAAAGAATGATGATGATAATGTTATGATGTAACTGATGCACCCATAATTATATAGCACAATATGAACGTTTCAATGTGATGGGTGTGCCTGGAATTCTACAGCACTCCAATGCATTGGGTAAAGTGATGAATCTCGTGAGTAAATGTGAAATTATGTGTGAAAAAGATTCTAGCTTGGTTCACAAGTATGTGTTCTAGTTAACCACTAAGACATGATGTTTCATTTTTATGCATTGCCACATTTCAAGTCTTATATTTATGATTCCTCTCTTGTTCATGATCTTTTTCCATGTTATGATTTTGCTCACCCCATTCTATATTGTTCTTATATATACTATTATTGGGCTTCTAGATCACCCCTTCTGATATATATCCTCTGGTGGCTACATGTACTAAGGAGAGGACAAGTGCCAATAAAAAGATAGAGAATAAGAAATTAAATAAATGTTTATGCTTGATGTTGTAATTGTTATGTATGTTCCTAGTTTCCCCAAGACAGTAAACCTTTGGACCCTCTATGTGTAATACTGTTATGTTGTTTATCTTTAAAATGATTTAATATTAATGTAATAAAGGTTCGGGTTTCTATAGTTTGTATCAGAGGAAAGGTTTAGTTAATTTGTGAATTAGGATTAGTGAACACTAGAGAAAACCTCTAGTATGAGACTATGTACAAATATGCTCAAAAGAATATTTACATAGGGATCCCATATGTTGTGTTTTTTGGTATAAATTGTTTAAATTAATATGATATTCATTACTTGTTTACTTATGTTTTGTTATAACCTTTTCTATTTTAGAAAATGGTAGGAACCAGGAGAAATTAGGCCAACAACTCGTGCGACAGCCAATGCAACGATTTCCCAAACGACATCCCCAATGATATGGGAGGTGGGGTTCAAAACATCATGGATATGATTACCCAATTATCTCAGGTTATGAATAGTAACCATAATAATGGGTCACTCCCTCCTTCACCAAATAGGGAGAAACTGGATATCGAATGTTTTATGCGGCAACGAACTCCGACGTTTAGTAGATCTTCTAACCCACTAGTTGCGGAATGTTCAGTCAAATCCATGGAGAAGATCTTTTTTGTTCTTCACACTTCTGAGATGGAGATGGTGGCCCTACCCATTTATCATCTAGACAGATAAGTCGATCAATGGTGGGATTTGATTAAGAACACAAAGCCAATGGAGGAAATTTAAGAGATGGAATGGGAAGGCTTTAAGATAATGTTTCTAATTAAGTAATTCCCATGAACTCTTTGCATGAAGATGGAGAGAGAATTCATAGAACTCAAGAAAAAAGAACTATAATATGTCACAACCTGTGAAGTGAATTTCAAAATGCTTTCAAGGTATGCTTCAGGATTTGTTATCAACAATGATAGAAAAATTGATAGATTCATTACTGGATAAAAACCACACCTTCGAAACGCTCTTGCAATTTGAGACTTTGGGAGTTATGAAGAAGTTGTTAAGTGTGCTATCAAAGTGGAGATGGAGTTTGGAGAATGGTCCCATAGTTATGGTTATAAGAAAAGAAAGATGGAGTTTCAAGATGGTGGATCTAATGTCAAAGGGGGAAGAAAAATCAACGACCCACATGCCAAAAATGTGGGATGTTGCACCATGGGAACTGCCTCAAAGGGACGAGGAAATGCTTCAAGTGTGGGAATGAAGGACACCATGCTCAAGAGTGTCGAAAAGACATGAAAAGGAAGGATAATATAGCTGATGAATGGAGGGAACCACTCATGGTTTAGTGCTACAACTGTAGGGAGCTAGGGCACTATGAAAACCGGTGTACTAAACCTTGAGTTCTCAAGGGTAATCAGTGTCAGCAGCCACTAAATCCAATGGAACAAGGGAAGGCTTATTCCATCACTAATGTGGAGGTGGAAAATGATAATGAAGTCATAAAAGGTACACTTCCTTTTCACTCAAGAATGGGAAAAGTATTATTTGATTTTTTTTTGTACGCATTCCTTTATATCTTGCAAGTTTTATAGAACAATAGAATCGAATCCCAAAAACCTTGACGTAGAGATATCTATAAAAACACCAAGTGGTGTAATAATTGCAACCCAAGTGTTTGACTCCTCTCCTGTTGGCGTATGTGGGAATATTTTTCCACAAAATCTCGTAATACTTCCCTTGGTAGAATTTGACGTTATAATGGGGATGGATTGGCTCTCGTTATATAGAGCACATATCAACTATTGGGAAAAAGAAATATCTTTTCATATTCCGAACCATCCCATGCTCCTCTACAAATGCAAGGAAGATCATGAATCTCCTTTGAAAAATTCTTCAATGGTGTGGGTGTTGATTCCCTATGAAGAAGAATACCTCACCCAAATGGTTGAGTCGAAGGAAAGTGCCAACCTTGAGGAAATGTCCGTCATGAGGGAATAAGGCAACGTATTTCCAAAAGAGTTACCCGGAATTCCCCCAGATCGTGAGGTAGATTTCTCAATTGAATTAATTCATGGAGCTACTCCAATCCTGATGTGTCCTTATAGGATGGCTACTATTGAACTGGAGGAGTTAAATAAGCAGCTGCAAGAGTATCTAGAAAAAGGTTTCATATGCCATAGTGCATCACCTTGGGGTGCACCGATGCTCTTTGTGAAGAAGAAGGATGGAACAATGCAGCTATGTATTGATTATTGGGAATTCAACAAGATTACCATAAAGAACATGTATCATCTCCCAAGGATTGATGACTTGTTCGATCAGTTAAGAAGAGATCAATACTTCTCAGAGGTTGATATTCATTCTGGATATCATCAGGTAAAGGTGAAGAAGCAAGATATTCAGAAAACTACCTTCCGTACAAGGTATGGGCACTATGAGTTTTTGGTGATTCCCTTTGGACTTACTAATGCCCCTGTAATCTTTATGGATTTGATGAGTAGAGTCTTTAGACATTACCTCGAAAAATTTGTGGTAGTTTTTATCGATGATATTCTCATCTACTCCAAGAGCAAGGAGGAACATAAAGAACATCTAAGACTTGTGTTGGCAACATTGAGAAAGGATAAGTTGTAGGCCAGGTTTAGAATGTGTGACTTTTAGATGAAAGAAATCACGTTCTTGGGACATGTGATCACAAGTGAGGGAATTTCTGTGGATCCTTCAAAAACAAAGGCAATCGAGGAATGGTCCAGGCCCTCTAGTGTCACAGAAATCTGAAGTTTTCTTGGATTTGCTGGGTACTACTGACGTTTTGTGAGAAAATTCTCACGATTGTCAAGACCGCTAATTAAGTTAACAAGTAAAGGGGTAAAGTATGTATGGACAGAAGAATGTGAGGGAAGCTTCAAGGAGCTAAAGAGAAGGCTGATCGCTGCACCTGTACTCACACTACCAAAAAGTGGAGAAGGTTTTGTGATATATAGTGATGCTTCAATGAATGGATTGGGTTGAGTACTCATGAAAAATTACAATGTGATAGCCTACGCCTCACAACAATTGAAGATCCATGATCAAAACTACCCGACGCATGATCTAGAGTTGGAAGCAGTGATTTTTTCCTTCAAAATCTGGAGGCACGACCTTTTTGGCGAGAAGTGTGACATATACACCGACCACAAGAGCATAAAGTATATATTCACACAAAAGGATATCAACAAGCGCCAAAGGAGATGGCTATAGATAATCAAGGATTACGATTTCTCTATTCACTATCATCATAGAAAGGAAAACATGGTAGATGATGCTCTAAGTAGAAAAGAACATGCTACTCTATCCATGTTGTGGATTGAGAAAGACCCTATCATCCTGGATATTCAAATAATGGATTTGGAAATCATAAGGGTAGGAGATACATCCTACATTTCCCAAATGATTTCGCAACCATCCATCTTGGAGAAGATTAGGGAAGTAGAAAGAGATGATGTTGAGATAAAAAATAGGGTGAATACAGTAAAGGAAGGGAAGTTGCAAGAGTTCTATATCGACGATGATGGTGTGATTCGAGTTGGAACACAGATTTATGTGCCTTCATCACCTGGGATAAAGAAGGAGATATTGGACAATGCACATAGCTCAACTTTCTCTATACATCCAGGGAGTACCAAGATGTACCATGATCTCCAGGAACACTTCTGGTTGGATAACATGAAGAAAGAGATTGCAGAATATATATCAAGGTGCTTGGTATGTCAGCAAGTTAAATATGAGCGACAAAATTCAAAAGGTATGATGCAACCATTTCCTATACCCATCTAGAAATGGGAAAATGTTATTATGAACTTCATCATGGGTCTACCGAAGACATCAAAGGGAAATAATGCGATATGGGTTGTGGTTGGATGACTAACCAAGACTACCCATTTTATCGTTATTCGGGAAGATCTATCACTTAAAAAACTTGCAAACATATATGTGAAGAAAGTGGTGAGACTGCATGATGTTCCACTCCCAATTATCTCTGACCATGATCTAAGGTTCACATCTATATTCTGGAGGAGCCTTCAACATGGATTGAGTACTGAATTAAATTTCAGCACAACCTATCACCCCCAAACTGATGGTCAATATGAAAAGACTGTTCAGATGCTTGAAGATATGCTAAGAGCCCGGACTCTTGAATTCAAAGGTGGTTGGGATCAAGATATCCCATTGGTTGAGTTCTCATACAACAATATCTTCCACTTGAGTATTTATATGGATCCATATTAATCTCTATATGGAATGCGATGTAGAATGCAAAACCATCTATTATGAAGTTGGAGAAGGAAAGCTACATGGACCAGATCTTGTTCAAGAGATGAAAGAGAAGGTTCAAGTCATCCAGAAACACATCAAAGCTTCTCAAAGTTGACAAAATAGCTATGATGACTACCGTCAAGGGGACTTGTAGTTTCATGTTGGAGATAAAGTCTACTTTATAATATCTCCATGTAAGAGAGTCATGTGATTTGGGAAGAAAGGGAAGCTAAACCCAAGGTATATTGGCCCCTTTGAGATCCTTGACCGCATAAGAGCTGTGGCCTATCACCTTACACTTCCACCAAATATGGATCAAGTTCATGATGTGTTTCATGTATCACTACTTAGGATGTACATAACAGACCCCTCTCATGTACTAAACTTAGAGGTGGGATAGCTGGAGGATGATCTCTCATACGAGGAGAAACCAGTAAAGATTTTGGATCGGAGAGATAAGGTTCTTCGCAACAAGACAACCCATCTTGTCAAAGTGTTGTGGAGGAACTATAAGTTTAAGGAATCAAATTGGGAACCAGAAGAGGCAATGAAGGAGAAGGACACATAACTGTTTGTGTAAAGTAGAATTTCAGGGGTGAAATTTCATAAGGGGGTAAGAATATAAGGACCCAAAGTTTTTCAATAGAAACTCCCTTATTATATTTATGTAATAAAATCACATGAATACACAACATAATGAACTACTAAGTGCTAAGTGACCTCTAAACATATGTTTTTCACTTCTATGTCTTGAATTTAAAAAAATCCGACATACACGGTTGTGTTCAATATGATTTTTGGAGTCTATTGAAAAAGAATAATTTTTGGTGAATAGTAAATTACCCTTATGAATATTAACATACCTTTTTGAATAGTAATATGAACCTTATGAATAGTAAATCATCCAATATAAGAGTAACTTTACCCATGAATAATTAAATAAAATTGAGACATCTTAGAAAGTGTCAATTTGACCTTAGTAAACATTTTGGTATTTTGTAAGTCATAAAAAATTAATTATAATTAATTAATAAATTTAAATGAAAAATTATTTGCTTAAAATATGTTCATTAATTATCAAATCAATGTATTATAGTTTTTAGATAATTTTATAAGACCCTACGTAATTTTTGAAAGCACTATAAAATCAGTTTTAATTTTAAAAACTGTTTTTAAGTAAATTATGATTTTAATTAAATATTAAATTAATAATATTTAGAAAATTATTTTTGAAAAATGAACATAATTTTTTGATTCTACACATCACAAAATGGTAGGGGTAATTTTTTTGGATTTTTCAGAAATACTTGAATTTTTTGATGAATAGTGAAATACCTTAATTTACAAAAATAAGCTAAATAAGCTAATTAATTGAGTCATAGATGATGTTCTTCTGATGTAAGAACACTTGGTCAGGGATCACATGATAAAATTACTATTACTGGTAATGTAATAATCACTATTCCTTGTTTTTTGAAGAAATAATAAACTAATGAATTTTATATTAAGGAAACCTCTCTCCCCACCACTTTAAATACCACCCTTCACACCCTCATTCCCTCACACCTCTCAAGAACCAATACTTCTCTAAAATCTACCCAAACAATCTTCCCTAGCCCCTCCCCCACGTCCAATATCTACTGGTCTCTTCAAAAGACCAAGCTTAGGCCCTTAAAGAGGATCTCAAGAGGAGGATTCAAAAGGTAATTTCTCTCCCTCTTCTCCTTTGATTTCCTTTCAAGTTCATGTTCATTTATTGATCTCTCCCCACCTATCTTCATCCAAATGGTATTTTAACTACAGTTTTATACATATACTGTAATTTAATGATTCTAATGGGATATTACATCATCCAACCCCCTTTTCTCTCTTCTTTTTATTTTATTAAAGAGATCGTTGTTCGTGAGGTGTTAATTTACCACCTTCAGGAATGAAATGATTTATTCTTCCATTTGTACCTTCATATATGGTCATGAAACCATTTTTATTATTTAACCAGAATATGGTATATGTATTATCTCGTATTTAATGTTCTGAAACAAACTTTTGGCCATAATACTAATTGAAAAATTAAAACAAGTTCGTTGTGATCGAAAAACCGCCCAAATTAACCCAAACAATCATCATTTAATTATTATATAATGATTCATCCACATGGATCTAATTTGATTCATTATAAGATCATTAAAAATAATTTAACATCATCAATAACATTTAATATCTGTTCTAGATGTTTACCCATGTTCTACCAAAACTTCAATTTAAGAATACAAGTGAACCACCCAAGAAAAACCATAAAAACGAACATCCTCGAACAGTGTTTTTAAACTCTATAAGTCATCCAAAGGAACATAAAATGACATACTGAAACCAGAATTAACCCTATTAATTTAAAAAAATGTTCTCTAATTTATAATTAATGATTATAATGTCATTATACATGACATTAAATAGAATAAAGCATTCAGATACAAGGTAAGGGGAAATATCGAACCCAATTTCCTTCCTTCGGGTTCTCCCTCTTTCAGTCCATTTTTGATATGGTTACTCCTTAATGAAAATTTGTTCATAATTTTCTTTAATTTTCTGGGATAAAAATGTTTTTCAGTGGTTTTTATGTCAAACAAAATTTTTTCCTAAAGAACTCCTCATTTAAGAACACCCCTTTTACTTATCACTCAAAGTGGACGGTTCTTGTAACATGTATGTTATTCACTTTTTCTTTTGGGTACCCAATGCTTATGAATGTGTTATTATGAGATGATACCCATTAAATTCCATGGGTTAGTTATGTATATTGTTTTATATGTGTTCTATGTGGCAAGCATGATGATGATAATGTTATGATGTAATGGGTGCGCCCATAATTATATAGTGCTCCAATGAATTGGGTAAAGTGATGAATCTCATGAGTAAATGTGAAATGATTTGTGAAAAAGATGATAGCTCGGTTCACAAGTATGTGTGGTAGTTAACCACCATGACATGATGTTTCATTTTTATGCATTTCCACATTTCATGTCTTATATTTATGATTCCTCCCTTGTTCATGATATTTTTCCATGTTATGATTATGCTCACCCCATGCTATATTGTCCTTATATATCCTCTTACTGGGCCTCTAGCTCACCCCTTTTGATGTATATCCTTAGGTGGCCACATGTACTAAGGAGAGGACAAGTGACAATAAAAATCTAGAGAAGAAGAAATTAAATAAATGTTTATGCTTGATCTTGTAATTGTTATGTATAGTCCTAGTTTTCCCAATACACTTAACCTTTGGATCCTCTATGTGTAATACTATTATGTTGTTTATCATTAAAAGTATGTAATAGTAATTTATGAAAGGGTCAGGTCGCTATAATGATTATGGATCAGTACTCACCGACGTTCACCGACCTCTCGTGCTACTCCACTAATATGGTGTGTGACCCATTTGTCAGGGCCCGAAACTTCGACCAGGGACTAAGGCGGGAGATCAGGGCTTCGACGATTTCTCTCATCATCCTAATGCAGGAGGGGGTGTTAGAGCGGTCTGTATTAGAGGAGTGTTTTCTTGCTGAGCAGTTCCCATCAGTGAGACCCACCACTGGGCATCACGTAGTGGAGTTTTCTGTAGCTGGAAACAGACATATTTCACAGAGTTCCAAGAGGACCAGATCTATAGGTGGATGATAGTAGGATTTAGGGTTGGTTGTGTAGGGCATGGGAGATAGAGCTAGTCATGAGAGGAGTAGGCAGTGTTACACATGCGGTGGGTACGTCTACATGGCTCGTGACAGCCTGACCCTCCATACAGATGATCAATAGGTGGTCGAAGGACTGCCCATGAAAAGATATAGGTTCGACCGAGGAGGTCCGTAGGGAGCAGGCGGGCGTGGCAGGGGAGCTGGACGTGCAACTAGAAGTGGGTGATGATTTGAGATGTTACTGCCCCCACCACCAGGTAGTCCACCTTGAGCACTGGGAGCAGGTGGATAAGGGAGTGATCATCTCTAGGAAGCTATGGCCTATGACCATGGTACTCTAGATATGATACAAGGTATGATATGTATCTACTCCATCGTAGATATAGTACTTATAGACACTGGTGTCAGTCATTCCTTCATTGTCACTTCCCTCATTCGGAGCTTGGAGATTTCGGGGGAGCCGTTGGCATGATCCTTACGGCTAGAGACTCCTACAGGAACAGATTCGACAATAATTCACAGGTGCTGGCAGTGTGAGCTTACTCTAGGAGGAGGGAGATTCAGCTAGGATCTCTTAGAAGTGGCACCGAGGCCTTACAATGTCATCTTGGATATGGACTAGTTATCTACAGTCCGTGATCAGATTGACTATATTAGGGGCAATGTGTGGTATGTTTGCAAGAATGGGACATGGTTTACCTTCACCAATGAGAAGGGAGCCTTTGCAGTAGAGGATGGACTTACCAAGAGGAGAGTGCAGCTGATCACTCTTCAGTTGGCTAGCCTTACCCTTAGAGCGGTTGATATGGAGAGTCTGAGCTATACTATAGTGGTGGTCCAGTACATGGATGTATTCCCAGATAATGTTCTAGGTCTGCCTCCTCCTAGAGATGTGGAATTTTACATTGACTTGTACCCCGGGACAACACTGATATCTACACAAGCATATCTGATAGCTCCCGCAGAGCTTCGTGAGCTGCGGGTATAGCTGGAGGAATTACAAGGGAAGGGGTTCATCTGACCTAGTGTTTCTCCTAGGGAATCCCCTATTTTGTTCACCAAGAAGGTGGATGTGATATTGAGACATAATGATGACTATTGGCACCTGAACCAGGTGATTATGAAGAATAAGTACTCACTCCCAAGGATTGACGACCTCTTTGGTCAGTTGATGGGAGCATAGTGGTTCTTGAAGATAGACCTCAGATCAGGCTATCACCATCTCAGAGTACAGGAAGAGGATTTGAAGAAGACTGCTTTCAGATGTCGGTATGACCATTATGAATTTTTGGTCATGTCTTTTGGAATGACTAACTCTCTAGAAGTGTTCATGGGACTCATGAACAGAATCTTTTAGCCATACCTTGATCGCTTTGTAGAAGTCTTCATCGATGAAATTCTGATCTACTCGGATACTGAGGAGGAGCATGAATATCATTTGCAGATAGTTCTAGACACACATCGAGAGAACCATCTTTATGGTAAGCTCTCAAAGTGCTAGTTCTGGATCTGGCAGGTTCACTTTCAGTGAAATTTTATCTTGGAGGCTGGATTTGCAGTGGATCCAGAAACGATTGAGCCTGTATTTTCTTGAGATCCACCCATGAGTGTGATGGAGGTACAAAGTTTCTTGGGTTTGTCTTGATACTACCGGAGATTTGTGCCAGATTTTTCCAGATTTGCAGAACATTTATCACCATTGACGCTGAAGAGGCAACCTTTTGTGTGGTTGGAGAGTTTCCAGAGATGTTTTCAGGAGTTGAGGAAGAGGCTGACTAGTGCCCCCATCTTGAGGCTTCCAGCGGTGGACGTTTGGTACTTAGTCTATTGTGACGCATCATGGACTACACATGGATTTGTCAAGATGCAGGAGTGATCAGTTATCGTGTATGGTTCTCGAAAACTAATATATAATGAGTAGAACTACACTTCCCATGACCTAGAGTTAGAAGTAATGGTATTTTCATCGAAGATTTGGTGATATTACATGATGGGTGAATGTTTTATAGTCTACACTGATCACACGAGTCTCAGGTATATCTTTTTCTTAGAAGGACCTGAACCTGAAACATTGACATTGGCTTAAGTTCCTCCAGGAATATAACTTCAAGATAGTCTATACTCTAGGGAATGGAAATGTGGTAGCAATTCCACTCAGCCGTAGATCTGGTATACAATTTCTAGGTGAGACGAAGGAGTAGTTGACCACTTAGCAGATATCCTTTGTGGATCGAGATAGAGCAGTTTTTCATCAGTCTCTAATAGTCACTCCCCCAATTCTTTAGCGAGTCCGGGAGGCGCAACATGGGGACACTGACAGAAAGGCTCGAGGTGTTTAGATATCATCAGGGCAGGCACCTGATGGATTTTTTGCAGGTGGGGAGCATGTCATCCTTTTCAGAGTACGTACCATGGTACCAGTGTCACTTTAGGAGGAAGTGCTAAGGGAGTTCCGCACATCCCCTCAAGTGGTACATCCAAAAGTAGTGAAGATGTACCAGGACCTCCAACGACAACATTGATGGCTGGGAATGAAGAAATCATTAGAAGAGTTTGTCTCTCGGTGCCTCACTTTTCAGCAAGTTAAGGAAGAGCATTAGGTACCAGTAGGCTTATTTTATCCTTTAGAGGTCCCAGAGTAGAAGTGGGATGGGATATCCATGGAATTTGTGACAAGAATTCCTCGTACATCTAGGGGCTAGGATTCTATCAGGGTGATCGTCGACCGACTCACAAATTCGGCCCACTTACTACTGATCAGAGAGCAGGGCTCAGTAGAGAGCATGTGATGCTTCTATTTTTAGGAGATTGTGCTGCTACATAGAGTACCCTTGACAATTTTCTCTGATCGTGATGCACGTTTTAATTCCCAGCTATGGAAGGGGTTGTAGGAGGCTTTCAGGACGCAACTTTGTTTGAGCACTACCTTCCATCCTCATATGAATGGATAGAATGAGAATACCATTCAGACCCTTGAGGACATGCTGCGTGCTTGCGTCCTCAACTTCAGTCACAGCTAAGAGGATCACTTTTACTTGGTGGAATTTACATACAAAAACAACTATAACTCCTCCATTGGGATGGAACCATTAAATGATTTTTACGGCCGACATTGCAGATCACCTCTATGCTAGACTAACCTTGGGGAGTTAGCACTCCTAGGACCAGATATGGTATGATCTACCATAGAGAAGGTTAAGATCATCCAGGAATGGACGAAGACTACACAGAGCATGCATAAGTCTTATGTCGAAAAGAGGAGGAGACCTTAGGAGTTCGATTATGGTGACCACATCTTTCTATAGGTCTCACCTTGATGAGGTTTGCAGAGATTTGGCGAGGGCGTCATGTTATATCTGAGGTTCATCAGACCCTTTCAGGTCCTCAGAATAGTTGGGGAGGTGGATTATTGCTTTTTAATTCCCCCTCAGCTGCACTGGGAGCACGATTTATTCCACATATCCATGTTGAGGAGATATGTTCACGACCGTTCTCACATCATCGACCACATCGATCTTGACATCGATGATGGGGAGACGTTTACGAAGGTTTCAGTGGAGATTGAGGATTGAAAGTAGAGAGTCTTTTTTGGGAAATCGAAACTTTTGTTGCATGTACGTTGGCCGCATGGGAACCCCTAGGAGAGCACATGGGAGAGGGAGGCTCATATATGTGCTCAGTACCCCCACTTGTTTCCTTATTTTGAGTTGTGTCTTTCGAGGATGAAAATACCTGAGGTGGGGAGAATTTAAAGACCCATAAATTCCATTTAATTTTTTTAATTATATAGGAATTTTATGTGTCTACGAAAATTGACGGCGTATGATTCTGAGGCCTGGTGTGCTCGATTTTAATTTCTGAACTTTTTTTCGGGTACGTTCAGTAAACGTGCGAGCAAGTTTTTGTAACTTTTGAACCGGTGATCAGAATTGAAATACAAGTACACCATTGAACTCACATCACTGATATTCTCTTATGGAGACCTTCACCTCGACCACAGTTGGTCGAGGGTGAAAGTTAGTTTACAAGTTTTTCATGGAAATAAAAAAATAAAGAATAAAATTTAGTTTATTATTGTTGAAACCTATCTACGTGGGTTATGGAGGTGGGGAAAACCTGAACTAAAAACCCCTCAAATTTAATTCTAGTGGTGGGGACCACCTGAACCCTCTTTAATGGGAGAAAACCATTCAACTCCCCATTTAATTAATTGAGCCAACTATAACTAATTAAATTTTTCAACATTTAGATGTGCCAACATAAATTAATCTATTTGACTTACTTTAATTTAAATTGGCACCTCTTTACTTTTTAGAGGGTTGGGTTGGAAAAGAATAAGGGGAGAACGTGGGATAATTGTGGAGGATCATTCTTCTACAAGAAGAACGTGCCATCTCTTCCAAAGAAGAATGTGCCATCTCCAACGAGGGTTGCCTAAAACGAAGATGATTCGACGTCCTTCGTTCCCTCGTCACTGACGTCAACAATCCTTCAAGGTAGGGGTATGATTTTGATTAATTATCATTAATTTTATTTCATGATGAATATCCTCCCCTGAGCCGCTTTCTACAGCCCTAACGCGGAGGGTACAGGTCAAACAAACATGGCCTGACCTCTCTGCAAATACTTTTGGTTGTTGATGTGTTCTTCACGATAGAGGAGGATGGAGACTAACACCGGTGGGGATGAGGAATGGTTCCCGACACCATGACCGGCTTCGACGAAGGTGGTTTCATGGCCGTGCCGCCAGGGAAGGGTCGCGACTCATCGTCTACATTGGAGGCCGGTGGAGGCGGGCCACACGAAGGGGACGGTAGCATGCGTCCTCACCGCCCGGTGAGAAAGAGCCACAAACCTGTGCTATGGTGGCGAAGGGAGGGTGGCCATCTGAGAAAGCCGCTAGTGAAGGCGCGACATGCAACTGCCCCACACGAAATAGGGGGTGGGTCGTCTGACCAGTCGCGGCAGGTCGTCGCACCGTGGGCCGCCCTGCACTGTGGGCCGTCCTGCATTGTGGGCTGCTGCAACGCGGGTCGCCCCACACCGTGGGCCGCCGCACTGCGGGCCAGGACGCGTTGGCAGGTCGGGTCGCCCAAACCGGGTTGGGTCGACTCAGTCCGGGTCGGGCCGGGTTGGACCAGACTCAGACCAACTTCAACCCATTTTCACTCTTTCGCCCAAGCTTTGAGCTTCGGGCGTCCGTTTGACGAATCGTCTGTGGCACCAGAAACCTGGGACTGAGGCAGTCCTTTTGGTATACCCCACTTGAGTTTTGGAAAACATTGGGGGTATGACCCGGTTGGATCGAACATGAATCCAACAAGGCCCTCAGGACTAAAAATCCAGTAACTTACGGAACGAGCATCCGATTGATGCACTGTCTCTTGCATTGAGACCCCTTTTAAGTGGTGTTAATTTGGGATAATTTTTCACAGGACATTGTAGCAGTTGAATTATTAACCTATAGCATGAAGAGCGGGCCCTCCCAGAGTCAAGAAAACTTAGTGAGGGAACTCTATAGCTGGTCGTAAGATGTGAAAGGGATCATATGTGGGTCTATGCTTTGGGATCCTTCGTGGGTATGTGCATAAGGATCCCACATGCTTCCAATCTATGAATCCATGTGGGAATACATTAGGATCCTTTGTGGGTCTGCTATACTGGGATCTTATGTTTGATTGATGATGTACTAGGATCTAATGTGGGTCTGATGATTTAGGATCCTATGTGGGCTTGATGATTTTGGATCCAATGTGGGCCTGCCTCTTAACTGTGTAAGATGATTTAGTAGTTACATCTAATTATCTTTACTAACATACCTGATTTATACCTGGTGTGAGCTGAGTCTTTTCCTTCGTGGTAATACCCTGGTGGTATTCTTCTATGTGGCGAACCTATGTGGTACTTTCCTTCATGGTGATACCTTGGTGGTATTATTCTATGTGGCGAACCTATGTGGTACTATCCTTTGTGGTGATACCTATGTGGTATTCTTCTATGTGGAATTACATTTGGGGTACTTACCATTGTGGTGTTACCTTCATGGTATTCTTTCCTTCATTGAACATTTGAGCTTTGAGCTAATGAGTTGGTCCTTGTGTTTCCTCATGAATGAGATAGGTATAAATGATAACGTAGGTATATGTATGGGAATTTACCTATGTAGGGTTGATAGTTGTTTTCATGCTTTATGGTTTATCCTTTGTGGATTTTGTGAGACCTTTGAGGGTCTCAGGGTCCCTACTAAGTATCGTTATACTCACCCCTGCATGGGCTATGCTTGCACATTGTTGTGTTTGGTGCAGACAACGGACACCATTGACTGAGGTCGAGAGTAGTAGGACTCGAGGTAGCTCGATAGTGGACCGTAGATGAGGCATACCGCATAGATGACCGTTTGAGAGCTGTAACTACCCTTCAGGTAGGATCCTTGGTGGGTGTTCACAAGAGAAGTTTCAGTTCACTTGTACATTCCAGTTTTCTTGTACTTTCCAGTTGGGAATGTATTATTTCCCCTTTTACTTACTGTACACACACTTTTTTACTATTCAGTTCACTTCTGTTCATATCATGTTGTGTGCCTAGTTGTGTGTGTTTACATGATATAAAGGAAATTCCTTCATAGTTTTTGGGGAATATGCCTTTTGGTGCTAGTCTCCAGCCCCTGGCCTATAGAAGGAGGGTTCAGTGAAGTCACGGTACGGGCCCCCGGGGGATGGGTCGTGAAAATTTAGAATAATTCAATAACTTTATAGTGACAGATAATGTGTTTTAGATTGATAATATTCTGAACATGAAAAAAGGATGGTTTAGGGAGATCCCTTACCTCAAGGATGATTTTTCAAGATCATTATTTAACTTTAAAAAATAAACCTATGTTAATTAATTATTTTTTTAAGAAAATTTATAAATTTTTTATTTATTTTATTTTATGTTTTATCCTTTTACATTTAATTACTAAATAATTTTGGTTCATGTTAGATGTTTTTTCAATGTTGGGATCATATGTCCAAAATAACTCTAGAACGATTATCAAGGTAAAATTGATTATCATTTCATAATATTTTAAATAATAATCATGGTATAATTATCATTTTAATACATCAATTGAAATTTTTATGTAATCATGAAGTGTGGTTATAAAAAATGAACTATGTTAGAATTATGTAGATGGTAGGTCATATGTACACTTGAGTAAATTTTCCATTTTCTAACAATCACAACTCGAAGAATTTCAATTTTATCTTTGTAGAATGATAAATATAACATAAATCATTGATTATTTCTTTAAATAAACTTAAAGATACAATCCATTTTATGTGTTAATAAAAATTGAGAAACATCGCTTCATGGGGTGATAGTCTATTGAACACATTAATGATGACACAATTTTTCAATGTATGGTAAGGTAAAAAGTATATAACATATTAATTTTCTAGAATAAATAATTTGAAATAAATATAACATAAAAATATTAAATCAATCATTATTTGTATCTATGAGAGGTGATGACAAAAAATGAATTACACTTGTTCATGAGGCGGTAGCCCTTTATATAGATGAATGATGGTTTTGATCAGCATTTTATGGAATATTGGACTAATTTAGGTTATTTCATTATCATAATAACACATCATTATATATGATTTTATTATATTAGAATTATTGATTGATATTTTAATGAGGTTGGATAAAAAATAAAACAATGATTCTTGGTTAAGAAAAATAACTCTCTCTTAGACCACCTCTTTTTGATTATTATAAAAGTGTATAAATCAACCCAAAATTCCATCTAAAACAAAAGCTAATTCAATTATACACAAACATGAAGATCATTTTGGATCTCCACGAGTTGGTGAAAAAAACTATGAATTAATAAATAATTATTGGTAATGATTTTTTCTAAATAAATATTAAAATAAATAGAGTATACTGTGGAAACTTCATTGTGTAACACTTTTGTATAATCATATCATGAAAAATGAGAAAAAACTAGAAATATAATATAGATAACAAAAACCCAGCACCCGGTGGTCCATGAGGACTCACCATGTCCTAATTCACCTTCCCTTGGACACTCTAACACAAATTCACAAAGAAAAATGAAATAATGAGAACATACTATTAGAACATAATGGGATGAAAACACTAAATGATACAAGTGTTTTGTGGGAAATAAAGAGCAGTAATATTACTCCAAAGATTCAATACAATTATTTTATAAGGTAATTAAAATATTATCAAATAGGAGTAAAATAATAACATAATTAATCTTCATTTAAATATTTAGTTGTCAATATTTAAAAATACCTTATCAAAATAAATGTATAAAACATGCACTTTCTCCATTTTAAAACTAAATAAATTTCATGAAAATCATTGTAAACCATTTCAGAAGCTAGAGTCATATAATAAAGAAAATATGAGAATATGAACCTGATGTAAAAATCTACATAATATTCAATAAAATAGATTGAATGTGTATAATAACAATATATGAATCAATCATGAGTAGTAATCGATCATGAAAGGTAGCTCTGGTGAAATGTAGTGATAAAAAATACTATCAAGTATCAGGTTTCATGTATATTGTTGCCATAGGTAAATCCTAAGTAAGAGAGTGATTCTAATATAGGATATATAATAAAAAATCGTCATGACTAACCAATGGGCATTCATCTTGACTCATAGGGTCTGAAGCTAACCAGTTCAACACACACCTTCTTTCATTGCCACACAACTATAGCTTGAACCATTCATGTTCTCTAAATATCTGTTAGTTGGGGTGTGAGTCTACTAATGTAGCATATATCTATATCAACGCATCTTTACAATAAGGTTCCCATTATTTTTCAAAATATATGTTTGATATATTCAAGTTATGAGGATCACATGGAGATCCTTATCAATATCAGTTATGGGATCAAACCCTCCACATTTCAAACATGTGTACATTCCCTCGAACCACATATCAGTATCAACCCCAAACACTGTGAATGTAAACAATAACTTTTTCAAGACATAACAATAGGATTTATAAGAATTAAATAAGTTAGAATACTGGGTTTCTACATGATTCCATTATCCTAAACTGCTAACCAGTCCCTCAAGAATCATCAATTTCAGTTCAAAACCGTTTATATGGTTTAAAATTCAAAAAGGTAAGAAAGCATTATTCCTTTAAAAACTCAACATAATTATTTCAAATGGTCCATTAATGTAAGAATTTATTTTAAATAAACCCTAAATCATTCAATGTAAGTATTAAAATTTTAAAATATTTTAATACATTTCAAATCATTGGTTTAACCCCTCATTCCATGTGAATAAATAATTCATTTAATACAACCAAATACCACCTATTTCAAAACAAATCTAAAAATGTTCATATTGGGTTCATGGTCATTTTATAATTCAAAAATTGAAAAATATTAAAAAACATCAAATATTTCAACTCATTTCTTTAAAATCAATGAATTTCACTTTAGGAATAAAAACCTCAGGTATGGCCTTATCTTTATCCATAGAATCCTTGGTATGTTTATGTAAAATACAAATAAAAAATAAAAAATTCAAAAAAGGTGATAGAGAACAATATTATATCAATTAAATTAAATCCATGTTTAATTAAAATTGAATTGGGTCAAAGAGGTTTTCATGTGGAATTTGAAGGAAATAATTCATTGAACTTGGGTTATAAATTAAGAAATATGTACTTATGAATTATCAAGAAATAATGAATTAAAATATTAAGGAAAATAATTTAAACAACTCCTGGTAAAACATGGAATCCAACTATTATTGATCCAAGATGTTTCCCCTCTAATGGTGATCCCTGGATCTAAGAAGAAGGATCGCCAGAGAATAGAAATAAGGCACTAGATCCAAAATTCTACACCAATCATTCAAGATCAAATAAATCAAAAGAATGACATATCATCTAGGAAAACACAATTAAAATAACAAGAGAGATCAACGATTAAGGAGAAAGGAACTCATCAGAAGAAGTTCACTGCCTCAATTGTGACTTTGATCCTCCCCAAAATGAGGTTTGGAGAGCAAAAAATCTCTTAGTTATCTCCCAAAATCCAAATTATTATATTAATTTTAATTGGGAGGTTTTTAGGGTTAATTAATGGGTGTTATGATTTTAATTACAATTTTCAGTGCATTAATTACAATTGGCATTGTTTCCGGGGATAAGTCGCATCCTTAGTACAAATCATGCGCCTAACCATGTGCCCCAAACATAGCCACTGGAATAGCGGCATGGTTATGCTTTTTGGTTAGTTAAACTTTTATCCAACCATAAAAACCCTTATGTTTAGGATTCATGGGTTTTCATCATGATTTCTCAAACCATGCACAAACCGTGTGCCCCTTCCTAGGCTACTGCAAATACTGTACAGTTTGGATGCATGGTTGGTAAAAAATGCACCGTCCTTGAAATTTCCTTGAATCCTTCAAAAAAATTTCCTAAAAACATTGGAAACAACCCATGATGAGATCCAATCACTAATGAATGAAATCAATGGAACATAACACCTATAAAAAGGTATTAGGATGTTAAAACCTCCCCACCATAGAGCTTTCTCTCTTTAAAAATGTTATACTCTGAAAGATAGAGCATGAAGAAATAATATTAACTCAATCAATCATATTTTGAGGTGGATGGACCACAGTTTAGAAGAGAGACAAAACCAATGGGTAACAACACACACACTCCAAGATCAACACTCAGAGATCATCACACATCTCAAAATCAAATAAATACTACAGGCCTATAATATATCTCCCTACCATTTAATGATTCATCAAAATTGTGTATCAAAAGAAAAACACATCACTTTGATCCAAATAAGATACTTTAACAACTTACCATGAAGAAAAATCAAAGATAAAATTTCTACAATCAAGAAAAAGAACTAGCATGGGTTTCTACCTCAGGAATGTAATCAATGGTAACCTAGTATTTTCAACACGGAGCCTCAGCATTTGATATTCTGTTCAAATAAAATGATAGTTTCATCTAGTTTCTAGTCAATCGTGAATCCAAAACATCTTAGTTAATTTAGTACATTAATAAGGTTAAACCTAGTACAACAAGAATGATCGAATAAATCATGGTCATTGGACAACTGGGCACTATAGTATCACAAGAGACATCATATAATATATCAAAATTGAGCTCAATTTTTCAAATAAAAAACAATCGAAATCCAACTAACAAAAATACCCAAAAATCTCAAGGATTATCAAAACAATATTCCAATATATCACTAGGAGAAAAATAAACATCAAGGAACAAAATTTGTTTTGAAAAGAAGGATAATAATTCAAGTGTGCACATCCACATGACACAACCAGAGGGTTCTCATGAAAGGGAAACCATGATCATTTTACCAAAACAAAATTGACCAAAACCAAGGTCTAGAGGATAAAATTTACAAAGTTCATAGAAAATAAAATACAGAAATAACTCAATAATTTTATAATCCATGCTTGGAATAAACCATAAGAATCAACATCAAGCACATCTAGAAATTAATAGATTAAAATAGATAGATTTTTTACTCTGTGAAAAGATTCACTCTGAGGAATATTAATGGAAACCTATTATCTGGATGCATCTACTACCCCACAATATGGAGTTTATGATCCTGACCAAAACGTCCCATTCTAGTTTCCCACTTTCTAGAGACTATTAAGGCGACCCAAATGGACACACTTTTTACAAACTATTAGAGATTTAGAACACAACAATTTAGGATGACTAGGTGATTCACACTAGAAGGGAACAACATTCCTCTTCTTTCCCTGAGATGATTATCCTTTCTCAACTATGAATGAGATATTCTTCCATTTATATAATTTCACTAGATAAGATTTAGCTCAAAAATAATCATTGAGTGTATCAAAATATGATATCAACCTGACCACATGTATGAGGGTTAAGAGGTATGTGAGAAGAACTGTTATAAAATAGATACCTTACTAAATCCATCAGCAAAATAGTAGGCATGAAACATATCAACCATGTTAATTTCATAGTATAATCTATAACAAATAGGTCATCTTGAATAAACCATAAAAACTCAAAAACATTCTCCTCCTTCAATTCCTCATAATACTACCACTGAATTAATATTTACATGAATAATTCCAATGAAATTACATAATACATACAAGAGGGAATCATATATTTCCAACAGTCCTAGCCAGGCCTCTCAAAGAAGGAGTTTATAGACTAGACATTTAGAGCATCAAAATTTTTGAGATAATCAAAAATCCCATCAACATATTCATGCCACATTACTAACTCAAGAGAACCTTGTAAAACATTATAAAAAGGTGGATGAGAATCCATAAATTCATGGATGGTGTTCAATGGCTAGAAGGTCTCTGGCTCCACCACTCGATACAGAGTCTTGGGGGAGTCATCAACAAGAGATTAAAATTTTTGAAATTGTGAAGGACCACTCTAAGAAGTGGACAGAATAATGAACATTCAATTTTTCATAGAAGCATTACTAAGGTACATTTATGGTCATCATAAAACAAAGTCTCATCAACTCATACAATGCACAAAACCCAACATACAATACAACCAAGAAAAAATATTTTATAAAAATAAAAATAACATTATCAAAGAATAATTGATGTCTAATCACGCAATATTCCACCATTTATTATACATTACTATTTCCCTTCAAAATGATAAATCATGTTATAAATACATTATTTTTTTCAACAATCCTTTACCAGCACCTGGAAATTATTCCATGGTTTTGAAAACATCAATCCAGTCTTCCAATAATTAAAATGATTTATATTTCAATCCCATATTCACCCTAATTTATTCATAAAAAATTTATTTAACACATAATTAGAGATTATTTAAAAATTAGTTTTTGAATCCAATCATTTTATAGAACTCAGTTTTTGGTAATTGAAAACATTCAACAAATAACATAATTAAATGTTTTTAGGCCACAATTTGGCTTTAAAAAGGGATTAAAAATCCTCATGAATGAAATAATGTTGAAAAAACTAAAAAATAGCATTAAAAAAACCATTTCCATATCCTTTCCAACTAACTATTTACAAGTGAATTCATCCATGAAAAAATTGAATCAGGTGGCATGTTTGGGTTAGAGTAGAAATATGCATAGATTAGATGCATGGGATAGTAAAACACACACCTAGAACACAATAACAAATAGGTTGAATTTCATATTAGTCACACTGATTCCCCACATTTTACCAGACCATGATGAAAAAATGTGACTTTTTTCATCTTTCTATTCCAACCCAGAACTAACATTAGATTACAAAAATCAACGATAATATCATCTAGAATATAAATCTCATTTTTCATTAGGAAAGAAATAACTTCTAATGAGATAATTAAGTCCACATATCTGTATTAACTTATGTCTCATCTTCGGGGGGGGGGGTTATTAATAAATCATTAATGAAATACCACTTGAGTCCCCATATATTCTTAATATTATTTCTACCATGACTCATCCCAAATAAGATATTACATTTCAAGGAGATTTTCTTCATTTTAAAGAATGATATCTTCTCATACCATTTGTTGTCAACCTACATAAAATTACATCTATACTAACATTCGATTGAATTATCTACTAACCCATACATGTTTCATAGTCCCCATGGGATAATGAGGTGTTCCTGAGTATTATGAAATCACAATGGGGTAAAATTTCACCCAAATAAGATTACATTAAATTATGTACACTATAGAAACATCATCAGATACATACACTAGTATAATAACATCATGTTCAAGGAGATAATAAAATATTGGGAAGAGAAAAAAGTTTCCCAACATGTATCTCATAGAGGTGAACAACCACCCATCATGTCCCAAGTCACCTACCCTTGGTTAACCTAGTATAAACCTAGAAAGGAATATGATATCTTGAGAACCTACTATAAGATCGTAAAGGGATTCAAAAACATTTTACAATCAGTGTGTAAGCTATAGATCACAACAGTATTCCACCAACGATTCTATATAGTTAATTCATAAAATAATTCAATCATGATCAAATATGAGTACAATAAAGATAGTATAATCTTAGTTTAAAAATAGAGTTTTAAATATTTAAAAATCATTTATCAAACCAAACCTATAAAAAATTTAATTTCACCATTGAATTTTTATTATAGAATTCACAAGAATTAAATTTCACATGAAAGATCCATATTAATAAGAAAATATGAGAATATAAATCTAAGATCAGAAGCTACACAAGATTCGATATAATATAATCATGGTTTATAATTAAAATAAATGAATCCATCAAGAGTTGTAATCGATCACGAAAGGAATCTATACTTCCAAGAAGTGATAATAAATACTATCATGTATGAAGTATTAGGTATGACATACTTATATCTAGTCTCACAGGGACTCAAAAAAACAAATTCCTTGCACACACACTTTCCTAGCTACACATCCATATCATGAACCTTTCATGTTCTCTAAGGACCCATTAGACTTTATAATATTACAATAATGAAGCATATATCTTGATCATCTCATCTATCTAATAATTTTACCACGATTATTCAAAATAGGTGAGTGGGATAATCATGTTATGAGGTTCACAAGGGGATCCTTATAAATGTTAATCATGGCTTCCAGCCCTCAACTTTTCAAACATGGGAAAATTCCCTCAAATCACAACTCACTCTTACCTCCAAAATTTTTTAAATTAAATAATCCCATTTTCAACACCCTTTAATGGGAAGTATAAGAATCAAACTAGTTTTAATATGTTATTATTACATGAGAGAATTATCATAATGTTAAAACTGGGTTGTCAAGCATATTCATCTAAAATTCAAAACCATTGATATAGTTAGACATTAAAAAGGGTAATGACACTTTCTTCCTTTCAAAAATAATCATAATAATACCCAAGGGGACTTTAAATCAATAATTTTTTTCAAATAAATCCTAAATAATTAAATGGAATTATTACAATTATAAAATTTTTAAATACATTTAAAAACAAGTATATACCCCCACTTTCCATGTAAATAAATATATAATTTAAAATAAACCAAAATTCAAATGTCAGAATAGTTGTAAAATAATTTAAAGAGGGTTTATGGTCATTTAAAAAATTAAATCATTTGAAAGAATTTATAAACATCAAATAGTTCAACTCATTTCATTCAAATCAAGGCATTAAACATTAGGAATAAAAAAATTACCCAAATCCATCAACATCACCAAGTAATCCTTTAGATTTTATTTGAATACAAATCAAAACAAACATGACATTAAAAAATTTACAAAATTATGATAGAGATCTAGATTATAACTATTCAATTATATCCATGTTCAATTCAATGGGAATAGGGTCAAATAATTTTTCACATGGAATTTTAAGGACAACATTGATATAACATGTTCTAGAATCTAGTAACTAGATATCTATGAATTATCATGAAACAATGAATAAAATGATGAATGAAAAGAATATAAATACCTACTTGGAAAATCTATAATCCAACCATAATGGATCTGAGATGTGACTCCTCTAATAAAAATCCCTTTATCTAGGATTAAGGATGTTGATAGAAAATAAAAATAACATAGATTTACATTTCGACATCAATCTTCCACGATATAATGAATATATAGTTTGAAATATCATCTAGGAAGAAAGATTGAAAAAAAGAACGTATATCGAAGACCACGGAGAGTGGAACACACAAAATATGGTTCACCATTTAGATTGACACTTTGATCCCCCAATAAATGATGTTGGGAGAGGTAAAACACCACTATATTATTCCAAAAATCCAAAGAATAGTATATTGTTGAAGTGGGATGAAATTATGGTTAATTTGGGGGTTTTGGGATTTTAATTACTGATTTTATGGCATTAATTACTATTCACATGGTTTCCTAGATTAGATCACATGTTTAGTACTAACTGTGTACCTGACCATTCTAACCAAATAGATCCTCATAAACAGTTACAAGGTTATGTTTCACACTTAGTATAACGATTCACCAACAATTCAACCCCTTATGTCATTTTTTCATGGATTGGCTACATAATTTGTCAAATAATGCAAAAACAATGTTCCCCTACCGATGATACTGTAAATGTTTCATAGATTGGATACATGGGTTTTAAAACCATGATCCATCTATTAATATGAACAAAACCTTCTAAAAATCTCTGAAAACATCAGAAACAACCCATAAAGAGATACAATCATTTGATACTCAAATCAATGTGTCAAAACGCCTAAAAATGGGTAACAAGATATTACATAATGTGTCACTGGATTGGATTTATAATTAAAACAAGGTCCCTAGGACATTAGGAGTTAATTAACGAATGTATTCGATAATGTCCTATATAATCCAATTTTATTTTCAATTGTGTAAATGATAGGAGATGAAAATTGCTTTTATGTGTTAGGAAGAGTTTAATTTTTTGGTAAATACTCAAAAGTATTCAATAAAGAGAATTCAATCTCAAAATAAGTTCCTAAAAATTTGATAAATAATGGATTTATGGGTAATATTGTTTATCCTAACCTTGTAAATTCAAAAATAAACTTGTCTTAAACATGATATTCCATTTACCTCTATGGTTACTCACTCTTACCATTTTAGTTTTTCACCATGGTAACTAGTTTTATTACTATTTTTACAAGTCATAATCACTAAAATTTAGTTGACCATAATAAATAATTTTAATTATTGTTATTATAAATATGGAATAATTTTTATCAAATACAAATCATATAATTGGTTTTACTAAATTTAAAATTAAAACCTCAAAATGTGTTAAAGAAACAGTTTAAAAAATGCATTTTTCAAGTAATTGATAGTCACATATTAACAATAAGACTAGTAGTCAACATTATATGAATTTAAATAAATATAAATAGATATAAAATCTATAAATTTCATTCAAATCATTATTTATTAGGGGTTATTTCAATTGGTTAAAAAGGAATAACTTTATACACATACAAATGGTTTGTAAAAAACCATGTTTTAATCATAAAAATAATCATATACCCAAATTATGAAAATCAATGATTCAAAAGAAATTATTCATATTATTATAAATAAAATGGCTCATATTACACTTTGAGGACCAAATCCAAAAATATAATAGAACATTTATGTATCCTAATTTAACGAAAAGAAATGAAAATAATTGAGAAATAAATAATTATCCTTTTATCAGTGAAAAATCAATCATTTCATTAAAATAAAAAATTTCACCCAATGTATATTATGATATGTATATTTAAAATATCATTTATATTTTATAAATTTAATTTATAAAATTTAAATACTTTAATTATAATATTTTCATTCAAAAAGAAATAAAAATCATTTTTGAAGGATTTTTAATTTTAAAGAATAAAATGACTTTATTATAAATTGTGTTCTTATTTACTATGAATTTTTCAATACATTTATATACATTAGATCCATTTTTTACATATTTCATACATTAAAAAATCCAATTCATGCCTTATAACTTAAAATGAAGTTTAAAATGGTCATATTAAAAGAATTATGGTTTTTAATAGGCTTGGTGTTGCATGTCATATCAACTATCAAACATAGTTTTCATCTTAAAAAACATAGGGTGTTTCATTATAAAACCATTGGTAATTTCTCCTTGAAATTTCATATTATATACTAAGGGATTAATAGGTTATTTTACTTCTACTTCATGGATTCCTACGGTTCCAAGGTTTCATTTACATATTTATGGTTCTAACATAGTACATCAAATAGGTGAGTCATATTATTGCATGAAAATTTATCTCTACTGTCTAATATCATCACCAGATGCTCCGCATAAATTTGAATTTTTTTACTATTAAAATTATGAATATAATATTTTTTTTTGGGATTTGGTATGTACTTCCTCAAGATAAATACATGGAATACGCCATGTACTTGAGAAATGGTAGGTAATAATGGTAGTCGATAAGCCACAACTTTGTTGTGATCAAGAATATCATAGAGGAATATGTACTTAGAGATTATCTATCCCTTTTTCCAAATACCATGAATCTCTTCCATATTGATATGTGATGAAACATTTTTTCCTGACCTCATAATCTAATTTTCATCGATAATTTTCAGCGTAACACTTTTATCAACTCTGAGCATCCCTGATGTGTTGGTGAATAGTCATTGCCATTTCTACCATTTCATAAAACATTTATTGTCCCAGTGCCTTGATTTAGACAAATTTATCCCAACACACATGTTTTTTATATCTATTCTCATAGAAGCCATCAAAATTGGATATTGGGATGCTTGATTGTAAACTATTATTATAAGATAACTTGACCAAAGGAAATTTTTTATCACATCCTCCTTTAATGTCCATCGAGCATCCACTCAACATGCGTCTCAATGTAAGGATATTCCACTTTGAATGACCTTTATTTTGAGGGTTACAATCCTTATTGATGTAAAATATAGTATTTATAGCATGTTAGAGGATCTTCCATGACATCTAGGTAAATATCACATCTCATTCAAATAAAATAAATTATGGTGTTACATGAAACTTCACCAAACATCTGAAGTATATACGTTCATGTTTAATGGGTGAGATGTCCTCTAAAATTTCAATGAAGTGAGCATTATTTGTAGGACGATACACCACAACCCATATGAAATTTTTTCCTCTTGATGAATTTGTAATACAAGTGATAAATTATATGATTATGTTTTTCCCATTTCCATATTTTTATATGTTATTTTTGTATTATCCCCTTCGTAATTTTCTATTCATCCTTCGCTTGTGTACATACTAGTCAATTTGATTTATATTCATTGAAATCCTTCTTCATATTTTCCCACCAGTAGTTCTCTTAGATATCTTGATACATATTTGTGCCCCTTAGGTGGATGAAGAAGGATAAGTTGTTTTCCTCATTTAAATGTTCCTTATTTATCTAAGGATTGTATGGTATACATAGTCATATCCCAAATTTGAAAACAAATTCTTCCATAATGGTTAAATCCAAGGATTCCCATTTTCCTAAATCTTCATGCTTATTCAAGATTTGTATATAATATATTTGATAATTCATTATATTGTCTAGAAATATGAATGGGAAATAACTTGAGAATGTAAAGAGGTCATTACTTCCTTAATTATTCCCATTTTCATCCATTTCATGTTTAATATAATATTAGTTCATTCTTAATTATCATCATTGATAATGTTGTCAGATCCTATCCACTTAGATCATCTTCCACATTTTTTTCTTTTACATGATGGTAATTGATTAAGTAGTCATAGTACTTCACCAGATCTGAAAATTATCAGTGGAACATATTAATACCATTTTATATGAGTATATACATGAGTCTCTTATGATCTATATATATTTCACAATTCTCCCATAGATATAATTTCACTATATTGTGAATGAAAATACAACTAAAACCAACTCCAGGTCATGCATGTGATTATTTTTCTCTTGAACATTCAATTTAATTAAGTTGTAGGTTATTACATTATCATTTATCATTATTATACATCTCATTCGCTTCATTAATGCATTATTGTAAAAAAATATATATTCTACACTTAAGGAAAACATGAGAACTGGTGTAGTGAGAAGCCTCTGTTCAAATCCTTAAAGGATTCCTCACATTCAATAGTCGAAAAAACCATAGTCCCTTTATTTTTATGTTAGTTAGTGGGTTTGAAAACAATGATATTTTTCTTAAAATTCATAAAAAATACAGATCTAGTTCTAAAAAACTATAGATCCCCATTATAGATGCTAATATATTCTAATCCTCATTTTACTGTGTCTAAGAACGGTCCACATAGATCCCTTTTTTGGTGATAAAATTTCATAAGAATGAAACATCTTTGATCAAGAATTCAAATTTTGTATATTTTTCGTATAGATTCTCCAGTTTTAAATTCTTTTGCACAATATTCATATTTTCCATATACACCTCTATTATTTAGGATTATATTAATGCATAATCTATTAATGCTACTAAAAAATTTGTGATATAATATCTAAAGACTTTGTTCATTTAATCCTTAACATTGATGGGGATTTTTAACTCTAAAATAAATCCTTATATTTATGTAGTTTTCATTCCTTGTTTGAAAGGATGTATGTGGAATATCTTTATTCTTCTCCCTAAATTTGGATTATCTCATTCTATGGTCCAACAGGCAGTAATATGGGGTTCCAAATTGTTGGTTGGAAAAGTATTCTATCCATGAAGGGGTTCTTGTTATATATCATCATTTCTCTATGTTCATGAAAATCAAAATATAGGAATATTGACACATCCTTCTTCTTAAAAAGGAGGATGTGTGAACCACATAGCAAAGCACCCTAGCATATAAAATCCTTTTCTAGATTCTCTTGTAACTCTTTTTCATATATTCTAACTCATCAATGGAAAATCTTATGGAGTTATCAATATGGGATGAGATCTCACTATAAGTTTGATTGAATACATAACCTCTCGATCAGGGTTAAGACCCCAAAACACATTGGGGAATATATTAGTATAATTCTCCTCAATGGGAATGTATTAAAGAATGATTCTATCATTTATCTCAACCATTTAGGATAGATATTCCTACACTTTGAGGAATATATTAGGATAAATATTATTATGTTATGGAATTTTATTTCTTAATTTCCATGTTCCATGAAGTTGAATTACTCATTTGTAGGTCTTGTGATGATCTGAACATTCTTTTCTTATTTCAAATTAGTGGGTTTTTTTATTTTCCACTCTCACTGATTTTCTAGATTCCCCACTTTGAAAATTGTGAACATTCTCTCAATTCTGATCAATCACGTTCCAAGATTCTTCTTCTAACTCTTTTTTCGAGTGGGTTGTTGAGTTTTCATTACTCTGTGGGATTTATATGTTCATACTCTCAAATAAAACAAATTTTATTTTGATTTTTGTCTCAATTCCCATGATAACACTAAGAGTCACTGATCTCTATCTAAAAATTGAGGGCATAAAATACAATTTTCTCATAACATTCAATTTCGTAAATCACTAATGCTTTTCATAGACACAAATTTCTCCACTAAAGAAACATTCCACCTTAGATTTGGTGTCAGTGACAAAGGTGGAGATATACCATGTAATCCTTTTTTATGTTTTCCTTATATGACTTGATATAATCTTTTTCCTTTTTACACATATCCATGGATATCCCTCTCTAATTTATGATGTATTGTTTTGATAAAATAAATATTAATAAATAATTTATTTAGTTCTTCCAATTCTATAGAGTCAATATTTACATTGGACATTGTGTTCTTGATTAGTGTACACCACTTATCATCTTCTCATTCAATGAGATAAATGGCCCGCTAAAACATTCTATTTCTCAAAGAATTAGAATATAAATATTTTCTTCTCAACAGAGTTAATCCATTGTTCTTTAATGAGGGTATCAATAGATACACTAAATGTTGGAGGCCTTTGTCACTTAAAGGACTAGAAGAAAACTTTCTCTTTTTTAGGAGTAATATTTTGTTCTTCCTAATTCATGTTATTATTCATAACTTGAATAGGTTGATCTAGTACTACCCTGATGTTCCTAGCTCTTCCACCCATATGTTTATGAATATAATTGGGATAATCATCTCATATTTTATCATGTTGGTTGTTGGAATGGGTTTTGATATTTCCATCCATTAATGAAAAGAAGAAAAATATTATGAGAATACATTAACTAATAAACATACAAAAAAAAATCTTATAAACATAAAAGGAATAACATATAAATGTTATGTATATTATGAATTATTAGTCTCTAGGTTTAAATTTATGTTATCCATGGTAATGTTTCGTATTATATTTTATAACCTAACCATTTCTTTAAGTCCTTTATAATGGTTTTTAATGTGTTTTATGAATTTGTAAACCATATCTCCTAAAAGTGTAAAGCTAGGTGTATAGCATGGCCGCTTTTCATTCACCCAGTAGAGATTGAGTCCAAATCAATGATAATTTTCTAGGGTTTTTACATAAAGGTACAAATATATGAGATCCAAATACACTTGTATTATACAAACATGGATGTAATTTCATGGAAACCATTAACTCTATACTTCAACAAAATTATTGGATATTTTAAAATAAAAAATGATCCCTAGAATTCTCACTAAATAATTATCTTCAAAATATCTAAATGTAATTATACCTATATCTAATACAAAATATAGTGACCGAATCCAATTACATATATTATAACATGATTTTCCATAAAAAATATCCAATAATTACAACACTAATGACTGTTAGGCATAATGTCTTTGGAATAATATCTTGATAATACATAAAAAGGAAACTAAAACATGAAATCCTAATTTTATTCTTCCATAAGGAGATTTTAAATCTATTTGGACTCCTAAAAAATCACATAACAAAATTATTATTATATAAAATAAATGGGTGAGCTAAAAATCCCACTAATGGAATAAACACAATAATGAATCATAACTTGCGAGTCAATAGTACAACATGATATCATAAAAGAGAATGTTCAAGAGTAATACCATGTAATAATAACTTAAATATCTTGGTATAAAAATATCATTATAATAAATGAAATGTAGCAGTAAAATATATCATGAAATAAAAGCAGGTCATTGCTAACTACCTAGACAATATGACATGGTGGAAAAAGTCTCATAATGGATTAGGATTACTCCTTATTCCAATACATAAAATATCTTGAGTATTATCTTTAGCCAAATAATTGGATCACTATCTGGGAACAAACATTATAAAATGATCAGGCTTTATGTTTCTCAAAAAAATTAAATCAACAATAATTAATAAACATAAGAATTAACAATACAATTAAAGTGGGTTTCATAATCATGTCTCATATCATAATCAAAGGAAATTTCATAACAAATATTTTTTAAAAATGAATATAAGGAATTAATTACCCCATAGAAGTATATTAAAATAATCTAGGAATATATGTGAGAGGTACATATACATAATTTTGAAGAATTCCATAAAATTAAATTGATATATGTTGTGGGTTAGAGAGTGAATAATCATAACTATATAGAAAGGGATTTTTCAAGAGATACCTTACTTCAAGCCCAATTCACCACATGCATTCAATGTATTCTTTAATAATAAAAATATTCTAACTATTGAATTTATTAATAAATTTTTTTCATGTTTGTTATTCCTTTTATTTTTTTTTATCATGTTTAATTAAATTACTTAATCATTTAGGTTCAAGTCAAATGCATTGATGATGTTCGTCTCATATATCCAAAATCACATTAAAAAGATGAATAAAGTAAAAGTGGATATTATTTCATCATATCCAAAAAAATTAATAACCAAATATTTTTCATTTTTATATATCAACATACCATTAATACCAATTGTGAAGGAAGTTTATGTAAAATTAACTGTGTTAAAATCATGGACTCTATAAGTTGTATGTATGCATGAGTAACGTTTCCATATTTCAATGATCATGATGGGAAGAAGGTAAATATTATATTAAAATTATATATGGAAATTAATATAATTAATATATATTTATTTAATTTAAATAACTTATATATACCATCCACATGATGCAGTATTAAAAAATGCATGACATCACTTCATGTGGGTGTAGTTTTCCATACACACGAACTACACTATCATTTTTAATGGATGGTAAGTAAGAAGATATATGATATATTAGTTTTTTAAAATTATTAATATTTAATTAATATCATATATATATATATATTTAATCCATTATTATGAATATCTTTGAGAGGATATTATGGAAAAATAATTAGATTGGTTCATGAGGTGGTAGTCCAATGTACACACGAACCATCGTTTCATTTCCGATTTCATGAAAAAGGATATGGATATTGCTTATTAAATCATTTTAAAATAATATAAATAAATGGGAGATATTAATTTTTTATATCATCATTATTTATTAATATTTCATGGAGGTGGAAGAATACATAAAACAAAAATTCTCAGTTAAGAAAGAAACATCTTCTTCGAACCACCTTGTTAAGATTATATCTTACACCAGATGTACTGGATTTTGGATAAAAAAAATAATCTAGGATACTGGTATGGAATTAAGTATGGTATTATGTTAGTTTAGAGTGTAAAAATAAATATTTTTAATTATTTAAAGGAGAGTAGTGGATATTCCCTTTCTTAAGTGAGGAGTGGTATTTTTATAAATACTCAAAACTATTCATTAATCAGATGACAGTTTCAAACCTATTGCCGATAAGATTGACAAATAATAGTGTTTAGTGTTTATATGGTCGATAAAAACATCCACTATTAAAAAATCATCATTTTTTATAGATATTTTTCCACTTACCTCTAAGGTTACTCAGTTTTACAAATTTAGTTTTTCACCATGGTAAATTATTATTTTATTGTTTATACTCTTCATTATGACGAAAATTAAGTTGAATTTATTTAAATTTTTTAGTAAAAGTAATTATTAATATTTCATCCATTTTATCAAATTAAATATACATATTTAGTGGAATTCATCTTAAAATTAATCCCGCAAAAATTCTCGACAAAATGGTTTTCAATAAATGCAAGTTTTTCATGAAATATATGATCTTATATTTACTATGGGACTATTACTTATAATTATATGAATTGAAATACATATAAAAATATATATAATATATAAATTTCATATAAATATTTTGTTATTAGGGGATAATTTAAATCATTAAAATGGATAAACTTTATGCATTATCCAATAGTTCACTAAAAACCATGTTTTTAAGCATAAAACTACTCATATACCTAAATAAACCTAAATCATAAAAACATATAATTAAAAATAAATAAATCATATTATTATAAAAAATCTTTTATATTTCACTTTAATACCAAATCCAAAATATAATGGAACTTTTAAATTATTTTATTTAACAAAATTAAATGAGAGTATTTGAAAATTCAGAAATTTTCACAACACACAAGAACCACAACCCAGTTGCTGAGGACTCTTAAGTGCATCTATGAGACCCAGGATCGAATCCAGGTGGAGGAAAAATTGGGGGGGGTAATGTAGTAGGTAATGCATAGTACTGTAGTAGATATTGTGTAGTAATGTAGCAGGTAATGTACCAGGTACTGTGCATTACTGTATCAAGCATTGTGCAGTACTGTAGGAGGCACTGTAGCGATACTGTAGCATGGACTATTGGACACTGTAGTAGCTGAGAATTTGACCTCGTTTTGGCCTTCGGGCCACTGCTTTTGTCCCTAAGTCCATTAAGGCCTTCCAGCCACCCATGCATTTAGGCTAATAATGTCTTCGGGTGACCTCATGGACTTCGGGCCACCTGAAGTGCAGATGCAAACCAGAAAACCTACAAGGAACATGCTCTATTTAGAGGATGAGAAATGAGCATTCACCATAGTAAAAGTTACATGGATTGAAATAATGAGAGGGTATGTCACCTACTATCAAGACAAGCCAGTGCATGCATGGGATAGCTTATTCCAACAGCCACATGAAGGTGGAGAGCTGATTTCACGATGAAGAAGTGGGGGAGGAGGAGTTCTAAGTAGTTTGTCTGGGTTATATGTAATGTTTGAAGTCTATGGGAAATGAATTACTCTAATCCCTACATTCCATATAATACTTACAACTACAGGCCTTGTAAGGGTTCCACCTCACCCCTTGAAAGGTGGATTATCATAAATCAATAAAAAATGAAGGCCCTCGGGCCATTGGATGGATGGTAATTTTCACAAATCATAAAAAATAAATCATTTTAGAAAAATATGAAAATTGTCCCATATGTTAATTTTAATATGATTCTTTAAAAAATTATGTTCATTTTATAAAATAATATTTATAAAATTCCCATAAATGTTTTATAATATTTTCTCTAAAAAATAATAAAATCTATTTTTTATGGGAACTAATTTTTGAAAGACTAAGATGTCATTATTATAAACTGGCTACTAAAGTCATAATAAATTACCAATAAATTTATATGAATTAAGGATAGTATCTAAATATGTTATAATGTATAGAATAATATTCATACCCTCCAATTTATCGTCTAAATTAGTATGATCATATTTAAATAATCATGGTTCATTATGGTTGGTGTTGATCGTCATATATGCTATCGAACATAGTTTTCTTCATTAAAAACTAAACGTGTTTAAATAGTATTAGGAGGGAACCATGACTACAATTATGTATTGGGGAGTAAACCCAATGCCTTATTACATTCTTGAAAATAATCCTTGACTACTAAGGAATGATGTTTTAGGCTTATGTGTATGCAAAAAAATCTATCCCTTATGCCAATGTTATACATTCATGTCTTAGGTTCTAGGATTAATTTTTGAATCATGTCTAATTATACCCCTAGTTTTATTCAGTGATAATATATTATGGTCTATGACATGGAGGTTATGATTTTAAACTATTATTAACATATTCTGAAACATTTATTATCATTTTATGTTCAATTGATTAGCGATATATCTCTTGTTTACCCTTACTAAGCATAAAATCTCACCATTTTTTTATGATTCCTTTCCCCAAGTTATAAATAATGGTATTATGTAAGATATACCAATAATAGTTTCTATATTTGAATTACTGAGTGGGAGGTGATGTTGTTCCATATTAAACTAATGTTTTATGTATTTATGTTTCCAAAGATACAGGGCCTATAATATTATGGTGTGGATTTTAATTTTAGATATTGAATGCTCATATAGTATAATTTAATATTTATGTACGAAAAGTTTGGGTTGTTATAGAATAATAGTTGTATATTACTAATTGGTTATTCCAACCATCCTTCCTAATACACAAAACATATTTCATGTTTCATTATGCATGAAATACATGTGAGATCCATTACACATACTCACATATTAGGGAATAATGTTAGAACCATACATGTATTATAATGAAGATAATATATTGTTTCTTGACAATAGATAGAATGTGATGTGGAATTAGAAATCTCTGTTGGTGAATGGACTTTAGAGTAATCCAAAACTAGAGGAGGAAACATAAGAGATAAATAAGAATATGAGGAAGTAATACCCATGTTTATTTAATTGCTTATATATATATATAATAATTTGAAGTATAACATTATTTGTGGGAGGGCATAATGTAATATCATATTCCCTACAATAGAAGGCAATTACTACACCCCAAGACTATTACATGACACCCATTTTTAAGATAATTTATTCATGATTATAATAAAAATATAAATTTATTATAATAAAAGATTTATATTTGATAAAATTATGTTGTGTTTGGATTAATCTAAAAAATTATATTAGAGTAAAATTTTGAGGTTTTTTTTGAAATTAATTATTTTATTTGTGAATTTATGATGGTATAATATTAACTATAATTTCAATGTTAATGATTATTTCATTATGTAAGAATAAACTAAAAAAAATAATATTTTCTTCTTGATAGAAAAATTAATCTATGTATTAAAATAACTCTCATAATAATGTTTTGATTTTTTTTAAAACCCATGTTTTATAATTTAGAAACAGAAGTAAAATTGTATTTTAAAGTCTATTTTTACATGCATATATTTGAAATTAATTTCCACTTATTGTGGATGGTAAATCTTGAAAAATGGATTAAAAATTTATATAATAATGAATTTTTTATCAAATAAGGTGAATTAAAATTTTAGGGCATAAAAATAAGTTTACTATGATTAGAGTTAATTTCTATGATAATAGTGAAACTTTTATAATCAAAGAACTATTTTTATAACATTTTTTTTATTTTATACTTATGAAAATAAATTAATAAATTACAAAAAAAGACACAAAAATAATTTTTAATCACTTATAAAATTTTTTATAATTAATTCAACTGGTAATCAATTATATGTTATTTTAAGAACATTTAATGGTAAAATTTATATTTTCTTTCAAAATAGTTTTTTATAAATTAAATTTTTTAATAAAATATTTATTTATCAATTGTTTAGAAATAGAACCTTATTATACAGACCAACAATTTATTTTCATAAAATAAAAAATAAAAAATTATTTTACTATAATCTTTTTTATAAGATCAACTAATTAGGTAAAAACTACTTTCCAAGGAAAAAACCGAAAGGGTAAAATGTTAAAAAAGTGTTAAAAGACTTGAAACAAGATTCAAACATGTGTAAAAATGAATTATAAGAATTGTTTGACCATAGATGAACCTATAATTCATTATTTCATAGTTTTTGAGACATTGATTCTTGAAAAGAATAATTATATCGTTGAAAAAGTGTTAACAATTTACTAAAATTCCATTTTCCTCTCTTATAAAATTTTATCTATTGCACTATATATCTCCACACATTCCAAAGCCTTATCTCAAAAAATCTACCCTAGTCTATCGTAAATTATCTCTCCATTTCCTAGATTACTTGACCTTTTAAAAAGTATAATCTATATAACCTTAAGATGTTACCCAATGGAGAACATCTTGAAGGAGATTTAATGATCTTAACTAAGCTATCAATATTAATTTCTTATTCTATATCCAAAAACTAATATATAAATTATACTATGATAACATTATTAATATATTTTTTTTATTTTTTATTATTCTAGTGTAATATTTATTTTATAACCTCCTCTCAACAATCTGGAAAACAATAATGTCTCTTATGTTGTATGTTGACACTTACCCACACAAAAGTGACATATATTGTTTTTCACTAAATTATTTTATTTTTCAAATAAAAACAAAAGACATATTTCAAATTATTAAAATCATCCAAAATAATTTCATTATTGTTTTTAAAAATGATATGGTTCTAATGGAATCTCGTTCCTAATTATATTCACACATATATTATAGACTATTATTGTTTGAGATTTTTTAACCAATTACTTGAACAATTTTTTAAATATTAATCATGTAAAAAATGGAAAAATAAATACTGGTTCTTATATATATTAATGATAATTTTTTATAATGTTTCAGTAATGATTATAATAATATTTAACTTATTGTTAAGATACAAACATTAATTCGTTAAAAATTACTGAAACAGATTAGTCAGCAACATTTACATCTTAAATAATATCTAAAAACACACAAAATAATATTAGATCATTATAAATATTTATAATAAATATATTCCAATAAAAATAATAATCTATTAATAATGAAAATTTAATCTATAAACATAAATCAACACCTCTATTATGAAAATAGTGTAAATAGAATAATTGAAATAAATAACACCTGTTCAGAAAAATATAATATATGTAACTAAAATATTTATAGTGAATTATTGTAAATAATTTTTAAAATATGTTATAGAAATGAATAAGGTTATTAAATTGTTTACTAATATAGTAATTTTTTTAAATAGGTGGTCAGAGCATGTTCTAGGATATATGATTATATGTGAGATAAATTTTTTATGAAATTAAATTTCCAGGAGATACGTTTTGTATTGTGAACATAATTTCAATTATATAGTCTATACACATCTAATTTGATATATTATATCATAAATTATCTTGTATTCAATTCATTCTATGTTTATTAACATGATTTAAGTTTCACTGTGTATTTTGAGTGAAATATTACCAAAGCCACAAAGGTTCCAATACTTCCTTTCCCTTTTTAATAGAAATTAGTTTGTAATATTTTCACATTAAAATATATCCTTGAATTTAATTTATTTTAATAATATTCAATTTACATATTTTTTCCAGAATTTCATATATCTTCTCAGTATAGAATTTTCTTAGGACATCATAATGCATACAAATCTAAAATTTTATAAAGCTTATTGAGGTTAATTTTTGTAGGAATTCATTCACTTTCAAGAGACTATGTTGTGGATTTTGCTGTGGAATTGATATACCTTGGTTTAATCACTATGAAATATTTTGGTAGATTTTCAACATGATCTTCTCTATGTGGATTTTTAGTTGTGGAATTATAGTATACCTAGATACAGACTTTGAGGGGGATATGATGTGGATAATTTCAATACTCATTAAAACTAAATTGAAGGATTTTATTTCAATTACATTAGTTTCCTAGAAATAATGTCTATTGAAATTTATTACTATGTTCTGTTGCTAACCCATCTCTTTAAAAGTACCACCAACCCCTGTATTATCTATATTTGAATGATAAGCATACATTCTATTACATTGATAATAGAAAATAATTTTCAAGTTTATTAATGGATTTTATCTGAGATAGTATCATTATACCATTGAAGGGGAATGTATTTCTTTTTCAAAATTCCACTGTATAGATAACCATGATTTTATATAGTAATGATTAAGTAATATTTTCCATAGGTAATGTTATGAAATTTTAATTTAACTAATATGTTGAATTTTTTGTACATAATTAGTTAGGATTATGGCCTAGTATAAATAGTCCCTTGATGTATCACTTGTTCCTATGATCTAAACTAACTATGGTGTGGGTCTAGGAATTACCCATTTAGTACTGATATCTTTTCCTAAGTCCATGAAGGTATGTCTATGATGTCAGACTTTGTACATTTCCTCTTAATGAGATCACTTTTTGTTATCAATATTTTTATTTCTTTTATTCAATCATCACTTTATTTAATATGATTACTGAATTAATTTTATAATATTTTTTACATTCTATTTATGTCATGGTTATATTATGATTTCTTCAGTTATATGATATAACATATTGATCATCTTAGCTCACCCTCATTTTGTTTTCCTTTCCTTGGGAGACATGAAAGAGAACTATGCATTGTTTTCAAAGATTGTATCGAATGTAATATAATTTTTTCATAATTTTTTTATTCTTTATGTTCTGTTTTCATGTGTAATGTTAAAAATATGTGTTTATCTGGTCTTTTGAGACTACCTAGTTATTGGATACTACATAAATTGTTGTATTTTATTCAAATAATTTAATATTACTATGAGATCTTCATTTCTAGATATTGAGTTGTTAAATTTACATTATTTAAAATATCAATGTCCTTCATTTATAGTTGACTATATTTATTGGAAATTCATTATTTGTAGAAAATCGTGTTGTTGCATGTGGTTACACAATGAGAATATTAATCCCAATGACAACACACTCACATTTTATTCTATTCTAATCAATTTTTGTTTTATAATATTTAATAAATGTCATTATGAAGAGATAATTTAATTCATTAGAAATATATATATGAACTATCAGTATTCCTACAGTTTCATGTTTTAAAAAAAGATGGCTACAACACTGGTTAACATGATTATTATAGTTTGATATATTATCATGACTTTATCAAATAACCTACTAGTATCAGATCATGTGATCCCTATGAATATCCCTTCAAAAATAATTTCCTCATATTGTTTTTGTGACCCATATCCTTTTATATGACAACTACCATAGTAATGAAATTAAAAATTATGCATTGAATAAATAATGTGAATATAATTATTCTTGTCAGGGAAGAAGATAATGACTATGGAGTCATGTGATTAATATCACATGAAACTTATATTTTTTTAAGTTGTGATCACTGTCTTTTTTCACTGATCACATATTTAATTTTTAATTCGAATTCATGATTCATTATTATGTTGTATTTGGAAAACAATTCTCAATAATTTCCATTCGGCCCTCCTCAGTTGGTGGGAACATTCATCACCTATCACAGGAGCCGCCCTACACCAGCCTCTTTTTCTACATTACTCACCTTGTAGAGAAACATTCTACAACAATAGTACAACATTCCCATTCCACAATTGTTTTTTTGTGGTTGAGTATTTTCTATCTGCCTCAGTTCCTTGCATTATCTGACATAGTGTTTCGCTTGGTATAATATTTTTTATACTGAAAATTTATATATACATTTGTTAAAAACTATAAAAATAAATATTTATCATTTAAATTATTTATAACATCAATTTCATAAAATTTATAAATTTAATAATTAATACTATAACACTAATTATTTATAATCATCCAATTAAATAATTCATTATGATAATCTTTTAGTTCTTGTAAATTATTATTTATCATTTATTATTTGTGAACATATCTTATAAAATTTCATAATTATTTAATATTAAATGTTACTGATTACATATATATCTTCCATATATTTCATTTTTAATTATTATTATATTATATATATTTATGTCATATTAATATTCTATATACAATACTAAATATTCTATATCTATTAAAATATATATTTATCACTCATTATCATTTATCATCAAATAATTATAAATCACTAATAAATAATTTCATCGACATACAACCCCTAAATTTTAAACTAAATATTATCATTTTTATTATAAAATAATTCCAAATATTGTTAAATTATGAATGTTTTAATATAAACATATTAAATATGAATACAAGTATAACAACTATGTATAGATTGTATTTTTAAAATAAGTAAAAATATATTTATAGTAGTATTTTTGTTTCCTTAAAATTTTAAATTGAATTAGTACATATATTACCCCTTATCTGAAATGTTTAATATAAAATCCCCAATGTCTATATTATTAGAAATTTCACAAATACCAGAAAAAATCAAATATTTTTTCTTAAAATTATAAAACATAATATTTTTTTCTCTTCACTAGAAAAATGATTCGTATATTTCCTCTAACCATTATTCTATATCATGACCCCTCACTCTAAAGGTACCCCTCCTGGGCCAACAATGAATGAATAATGAAAATAACCTCTAAGTCCCACCACAAATGGGCCCAACGTGAGTTTCTAACACTGAGGGTGAAAATATTTCCCACATGGATGGAATCCCCAAAATTAATAATATATGATTAAGAGTAAGAGATAATAGCCACCAAGAAACTCCAACAAAAATTATCAATGTAAAACCCAAGCTAGTCCATAATGACCAAACACTGTCAATAAAAATAAATAAAATCATCTCATTATATACAATAGGCAAGTCCTATTGTAGAATCTCCAGAAAACTAAAAATCCAAGATATTAATGTCCATATCAATCCCAAAATTCCTCTTGAAAAACATAAAATGTGTATATATATATAGGGTTAGAATAACATGTATACTACGTATGATCATAAAAAATATAACTAGTGTGCATGTGAGAATATAATACTATTGTACTATTAACCCAACTATAGAACCAAAATGCACTTAACATGGTCAACTAACCAATATAAACCTCACAATAAAACACTCATGAAATCACAAATCCATTTTATTATCATTTTATCTAATGAAACCAAAGAAAAGGTTCCATGAAACTTTTTCCCCATTGATTTTCCACACTCATTTCCAAATTTAAAATATATTGTGCTCTCATCATTTTAATACACATATTATCAAATATCCAACCATCACTGATGTGATTCAAGATGAATCCATACCTACCTCAATCTCACAATGGGTCTAGCGTCATGTTCTAGAATCCATCATCATTACATCACAACCTCATCACATCACAACCACAATCCATAACTAGGGAAATATGGTATCATAAATGTGATGGAAATTAACTTTGTTTCCTCCTCCCTCCACAGATGACTCCCAAAACATATAACATCCACAATACCACTAGGTAATATCCAACGCCAACCTATATTTCATTGTGTAATCTCCAACACCAACATGTATAATCACTGGGTTCCCTCAATATTTACCTCATGTCATTGTTTTTTCCAAAAGGGACAATGTGGAAGGGGGTAAGTTCCATCTATTTCACCACCAAACCATGCTGTTGGGTTAAAAAAATAGAACCCAAAAATTTGTGCATTAGTAATGTTATCCAAATCAGGTGGGGTTCATCAAGAAATGATATAAAATAACTATTAGAAATATATCGGTTAACACACAAGCCATGGATTCAAAAAAAATTACACTAGTATATACTATAACTCTACCAATTCACAACACATCATCTGTCATAGCCACTACCACTACTAAATTCATCCCATAACACAATCAAAAAAAATTCGACACCATACACGTTCAATATAAGTTCCACAATTTTCTAAATTTAATGATTTTCCACTAACTCCCATTTAAAAATCAATTTTTTTCACATCCCCATGACCCCATTCATTTATCATTCGATTAATTTAATCTAATTTCCAAACATAAATTCAAACTTATTGTCATTATTAATTTTTTTCCATGAAAATTATTTTACCAACTCAAGTAATTTCACTTTCAACCTTTCAATTTGTTCCATGGATAACAAGGAAACAGACACAACCACACAAAGTAACAGCATTCTCATCAATCATACACCACCACAACAATATAATGTAATTCAACTCAACTCATCACAACCTAAAAATACCACAAAAACAAATACAACTCAACACAACCACCACACACTATCCCAAAACATATCCCATTACAACCAACTATCATATCTATTCCCAACTATCGCTACACAATTGGCCACACATAGTAACACATTTCAGATTCCACAACAAAACATTACAGATTAAATCAAAGGGGATTTAATCAATTAAATTCATTACATAGCATGGGTATTATAACACAAATCATATATCACCATGGTAAACTAATTCATTATACCTATATATATTATTTTTCTTTTATTCAAGGCGATATTAAAGAAACAACACAAAATTAATTCCACCATTATCTCAACTACAACAGAAAATTGGCTCCCGACATTGGGGATTTTAATTAATGGAAACATGCATGTATCATATCATCTATAAAATAATTAAATGGACTACACATGTAATTTATCCCTATTCCCATCAATTTTATACTTAACATATTAATTATATTTTTATGTCAATAAATAATATCCACCAAAATAATAGAAAATAATGTAATACCCACACATGCACAAAATATCGGAGAGAAAAAGGATACTATAACTCACAAAATCTTTCTAAATGTGAATGTACAACTAGGTAATTCAGAAACAACCAAGACACATCAGCTACACAAGAAAATTATGATTCAAATGAAAACAAATAAAGTTTTATAAAAAAGTCATCCTAAGCACACCTTGATAAAAACAAAATCACAAGTATGATTTCCCAAAAGAAATAAGAAATTGAAATAACAGAACAAATAGGATAACACATCTTAGATTACCAATATCATGAACATTGAGGATAATGATTAATTACATAAAGAATATGCTAAATGATCCACCAAGACCACCTAGGGTTCACCCAAAATTAAGAGGGAAAAGAGAAGAATTGGGTAAAAGTGAGGGATCTATAAATTTATAAATATGTTGGTCCTTGATACATTCCCATTGAGAATCTCCAGTTTACAATGTGAAATTTAAAAATTCCCTCCAATTTAGGTTGTGAATTCAATTCATACTATAAACTCCTCAAACTTCAATCCTGAGCCACATCAACTCATTTTCATGCTGCCTTAGACTTCAATTAATTCCCATCACAAATTATTCTTTCATATTGTGAGTTAAAATATCACTAAACTACCTTTCCAAAATCTAGGACATTAATTTATATACCCTTATCCATAAACAAATACTCAAATTGTCAATACATATCCATGTCATGAACCACAAACTACAGTAGATATGCATCTTTAGACTCTGTTTTACACTCATATAGAATTCTCTAAATACTTCCAAATCCCAAAATAGTAATGCATAGGTCTGATATGGCATAGACCATTACATTATATACCTCTATAATTATTATTATCCTAAGGAATCAAATCCAAACCTAAAAAATGGAATGTGAAGGGTCTAAAAAACCATCCTATGAGATACCTGTTAGGGATCTAATAACAACCCAGACACTACTGTAATGCAAACAAATAAGGATAAGAAAATATGTCTATACCACAACCCATCAAACAACGTTACCGTTACACACACTAATCTGTCACACCGTATGATTTAATCCATAATCATACTCTCTTCTCCCACATTACCACTCTCACAAACATTTCTTCCTCTACACAATCTAAGATAAAAACCATCTCAAACATCACCCAACACTACTCTAAGTACAAAAATCAATGAACCCCAACCAACATATATAGATATTGTATTTGGATAAGAATGGAGAAGAACGCACCCCACGTGCCTTCGGTTTCTCAAACCTTCCCACCCATTGTTTTGAAGACCACCAGCGCTTCAGCAGATCTCCCAAGATCATGGACCATTGATCCTGGCCCTGACCTGGACTTTATTGAGCCTTCTATGCCACCTGTGTCCTCTCCAAATATTTCCCGACTGGATTTTTCATTTAGGGATGTGGTGTGTGGCTTGTCTTCTTCCCAACATGTGACTTTCCCTGAAATCTGTCCTCTCTCCCCATCAGTTCCATGGGAGGGCCCATGCATCACTCATAAAATTCCTCCATTGGTGTTCGATGATGCAATATAGTTCCTCAGGTGGACCCTTGCTGTGATATTTGGAGATTCAAAGCCATCTTTCCTGGTTTTTAGAAGTTTCATGGATTCCTTGGGGTTGCGGGATTGGGTGCGGATTTCCTCTGTCCATCGAAATTATTTCTGTATGGTTCTAGCATCGAAAACAGATTTTTTTCACACGTGGTGTTTTTCACCTAGGTCCTTTGGCCCCTGGTAGTTTAACATATCAATGTGGTCAATGGACACCCATCATGGGAAGGAGAGTACACGTGCTACGGTTTGAGTCTACCTCAAGGGGCTACCTCTTCCCTTTTCAGAATAAAACCTTTATCAAGGCCATTGGGGATTATCTAGGGGTTTTCTTTGCATGGATGACTGATCATGTAGCAGTGAGGCTTTTCTGGAAGCATAGATCTGTGTGGAAATGGACATCTTCCTCCCTCTACCGGACAGTATCTCTTTGAAAGTGCAGGGCTCAGTGGACTAGAGGTAGGACCTTGTCTTCCTGGTATTACCTAGGTATTGCTCTTCATGCACTCTCCATGGTCATTCTACCCAGCTTTACAAGAACCGAAGGAAAGGTGATCAGAGTCATCCCCCTCGACCCTCCCCATGTGGTGCCCCACCTTTTTTGGATATCACTAATCCTGGACCTTCCCATTGTGCCTTCCAATATTTTGTTCAAACACATCTTGTACCCCCTACCCTAGAGAACTTGCTTCTTATCTTTTGTACCCCTTCAGCTGATGTATCTAACTGTCATGAGTTGGAGTTCCTTCCTCCAATGGCCTCCTCTATGGACCAGGTGTAATTTGGTTACCTATGCAACCCAAGGCAGTGTCTATTGGGAGGTATCCTACTGGAAAGAGTCCAAGGTCGCCCCCTTAGACTCTCAGCACCTCCAAGGTTACCCTCACTAGTGGATAAAAGATCTCTGAGTGCTCTTGGATGGCCAAAATATGCCAGGTTGGTGACCTGCCTTCAACCTTCGGTTGATGTCAATGTGCAGCATGCTAACAGTATGCCCCAGTTTGATGGTTTTTTACTTATGATCTAGAGACTGGAACCTCCATCCCCACCTTCTGCTATGAGAGGTAAAACCATCAGGATGGACCCATGTTCGGCCCCATTTGCAACTCATCGTCGTGCTTCAAGTCCAGGAGTTTGTACTCATTCCAAAATAAGACAAATGAGGCAGAATTCTTCCTCCCAACTCAGATAGACTGAGTGGCCTAGGGCCAAATCTAGGCCTTTTAATATTTAATTTTATCCTTATTCATATGGAATGATCGTGTCCTTGGAGCCTGGGTAAAATTAGACTTCATTTCTATGAAGGTAAGGATGAACAATGTAGATGTGTTTGCTGTCCAAGAACACAAGGTGAATCCTTTTAAAATCCAAGAGTTCTATCACAAGATCAAGCTACATGGGGCCATGCAATCGGATCCGGTTACCATTCCCATCTGGCTATTCCGGTCTAAGGAAGTCTATGTTGATATGATATGTTTGGGTGACCAGTTCAACACTATGAAGATATCGAAGAGTGGGGAAAGTGTGTTGGTTTCCATCAAGTATGGAAACTTCGACAACCATGGTCATGAATGATTATGGAAATATATTAGTTCCTATGATCCGGGGGACTCTCCTTGGATCGTGGGAGGTGACTTCAACATAAAAGATGATCCTACAGAGAAGGAGGGAATAGGGGAATTCCCTAGGAGGGCCAGCATGAATTTCACCAGATTCATGGCTGAGAATGGTGTAATGGATTTAGGATTCTCTGGCAACCCCTTCATGTAGTGTAATAATTAAAAAGAAGGAAGAAGGTGATGGAGCCGGCTTGATCATGTCATTGAAAACATCTATGTTATTTACATGTTTCCCAACGCCAAGGTCAAGCACCATGTCCATGGTATTTCAGACCACTCTCCACTGTTGGTTTCCATGTCCCCCATGCCGAAGTCTTCAGAGGGTTTCAGGTACTACCATTACTGGACCCACACCCCTGTCTATAAAAAAATCTTCAGTGAGTTGTGGGGGGAACCGACGTAGGCGAATTTGTGGGTTGAAGTCCACAACAAGCTATGTCGGTTGAAATCTTTGTTCAATGCATGGGACAAGGATCTCCCTCTCTCTAACCAGAAAATGGAGGCAATAAAACTGAGTATCGAGAATATGGAATCTAGTTTGGAAGAAATCTAGAGCGATGTGCTATTCGAGGAGATCTTTTCCAAAAAGAACTTATGGACAAAGATGATCGTCAATCAAGAACATGTGGCACGTTAAATATCCAGGATTTAGTGGTTGAATGAGGGTGATTGGAACTCATCCTTCTTCCATGCATGTTTGAAGGAAAGAAGGCAACCAATGAAACCAAACATTCTTCTTGAAGAATGGTCTTACACAGATGATAGAGACACGATGGGAACCATATATCCTTCATTCTCCATGAATCTCTTGGCTGGACCTATCCTGAGGATGGCGATGGAGTATCCCAATGGAAACGTGGCCATCTAGGTGGCAGTGGTCAAATCTGTCTCTGACAAGAACTAAACATTCCTTGAAAGGATCCCTTATGGGGAAGAAATCTTCTTGGCCATGATCAATCGGAATCTGGAGAGCACCCCCGACCCTGATGGCATCCCTAGTTTCTTTTATAGGGATGCATGTAAGGTGGTTATGGATGATTTCACTACTGCTATTCAGGATTTCTTTTGGGGTGGTAGCCTCCTAAGGGTCACTTGTGCCACAACCTTAGTGATCATACCAAAGGTCAGAGACCCCTCTTCTCTCTCACAATATTTACCGGTGAGTATATGTAATTTTCAATACAAGATCCTGGCCAGTATCATCAGCTTGAGGCTGCCCAAACTCCTTCATCAGTGGAATTTTATTGAACATCATGGCTTTGTTAAGGGCCGTTCAATACAAGGGGCCATTTGCATGGCCCAAGAACTTAAGAGATATATTAACAAAAAGATTCATGGATCGAACATGTTATTTAAATTGGATATGAATATGGCCTATGACAGAATAGAGTAGGGATTCATAAAAAGCGTTTTTTAGTGATGGGCCTCTCTCGTAAGGCATCAGATCTCATTTCCAGATGTTTTAGCTCCTCTTAGATGGCTTTGTCCTTCATGGGGATGATTCATGGCTTTTTCAAGGCCATCCGAGGGCTTCAAAAGAGAGACCCAATCTCGCCCAGTATTTTCATTCTTGCTCAGGACACACTTAGCCATCTCATTAATAGGGGTTTATCCAATATTGACTAACTCCCTTATCCCCGAAAAATAAACCTCCCTCCAATTTCCCATTTGATTTTCACGAATGACATGTTGATTTTCATCAAACAGGGAAGGAGTTATGTTAAAGGAATTAAGAAAATTCATGGGGAATATTGTTATAGGAGTGGGTAGGTTGTCAATAATTCTAAAAGATACCTTTACATCTAAAATAAGTGTATACCTAACAGGGCTTATTCTCTTTGCAGTAGGCTTGACATGCTCATCGGATCATTTTCCATGGATTACCATGGAACCCCAATTTCTTCTAGGAGACTATGGATCTGAGACATTGATCATATTGTGAGGAAGATTATAGGGAGGGTCCTCAATTGGAAGAACCATTTCCTTTCCATTTGGGGGTAGATCACATTGGTTAATAGTGTACCGGTGACCATCCCTCTTCATTCAATGGCTTCTATTGCTTTTCCAAAAGGGGTTATCAAGACTATTGATATGATCCTGGATCGCTTTGTGTGGGATGCTCTTTCAGAGGGGAAACGTCACTAGGTCTCATGGGAATTAATGGAAAAGCCAACCCAGGTGGGGGAGTTGAATTAAGGATCCTTGATTACACGCTTCAATGTATGCATGCCAAGCTGGAATGGGAAGTGATTGAAGGGAAATACCTATGGGGAAGTCCATGTCCCACAGTGGGGTGGGGGAAGAAGAGTACACTGGCAGTAATGCATCCTCGTTCTAGTGCATAACATAACCTCTCATCAACACCCTGAAATAGCACTCCCACTGGATTGTGGGGGAGGGAAAGATTTTATTCTGGAGGTATAACTGGGATTCCTCTGTTCTGTTTTTTCCCAATTTCCCAGCCCCCTTAATAACCTTAAAAGAAGCCAATCTCCACCCCTCATTTACCAAGGCCGTGATGGACACAGAACATCAATAGTTCTTTTCTTCAATTGGTATTAATGTAGACATAGATGCCTACATATTTACTAGCTCCTCCTCAGGCCAATTCTCTAACAAGGATTATTGTAGGCTCTCGGCTTCGTAGGGCCCTCGCGATACCTAGAACACCATTGTTTGTTGGGAGTAGATTCCATAGAAATATAATTTCCTAACATGGAGAATCAGAAACTATGAAGTGGCTATAGATGAGCAGGTCAAGAAGGCAGGTATCAGTCTAGCCTCCAGATGCCATTGTTGTCGCAGCTAGTGTGAAGAGAGCATGATCCTCCTGTTCTTCGCGGGCGAATGGGAACATACTTTCTGGTATTTTCTTGGAACATTCACGGAATTATACTCTAGTTTTAAAGGTGATTCCCCCTTCCTGGACAAGAGGTTCCATGGGATGAAATGTTCAGATATGGAAAGGATGGTGTGGTCACTCATTTTCAGTGCATGGTGCTGGAGCTTGTGGCACACCAGGAACTAAGCCCGCTTTGAAGACCCTACCCACACTAAAAGGTCCATTATAGAGAACATGTAGAATATGTTGCTAGACTTAGTCACACTTATCCACAACTGGTGGGAGGATCCCTCATTGATTTTACTGCTGGTAAATGCTCCCATGGTAAATCGTCCCAGCAATAGGCCACAAGGGAAATTGATATGCTGGCGCCATCCAGCCTCAGGCTACAATCTCAACTCGAATGTTTCTTGCCTACTGGGCGATATGAGGGGAGAGGGTGTGGTTAGGGACATATGTGGAAGTGTTGTACTGGCGTTCACTGATTTTTATGGGAAAGGCACCCTGCCTTAGGTAGAGGCCAGAGCCTTGCTTACCGGACTACTCATTAGTGAACAGAGGGAAATTGTGATCACTCAAGTGGAGAGTGAATATTTATTTCTTTATAAGACTCTCAATGGAATTCTTTATACACCTTGGTCAATATCCTACATGGCTAGAAAGTTCCACACCGTCCTCCACAATTTCAAAGTGACCCACACATGATGGGAGGGGAACAAAGTTGCGGATCATCTTGCATCAATAATGAGCCTGGGCTCCAACATCAGTTTCCTCCCTTCGGTCAATCTCTTGAAATCCAAGGGGTTAATTTGATAAGAGTAGATTCTCTCGGTTTACATTAATTTAGACCCCCTAGTTCCCGTGTGCCTTATTTCTTGTCTCATGTTTTTTTGTTCATCTTCATTGTTAGTTCTCTTTTTCTTCCTAATAAAAAATTTAATGATGATGATGATGATATCAAGATATTTTCCAATTTATAAAGAACTAACTCACATTAATGGTTCTAAAATATTTCATAAATTTACCTCATATTGATTAAGAAGGGGATTCATTATCTTCATATACTCAAATATATAACACGCATCACTAATGATGGAAATTGGGCATCTCATTAACCAATAAGATTCAATCATCACATCTTCAAAGGAAAAAAGAACTATGAAAGCACAATAAAAACACTATTAACTAGGAATGAATATTCCTATCACTCTCCTAAGTACATTCCTCTAAGATTCCATGACTCATAAATACATTAAAACAGGGATTATTCTCATACACAAAACCTTTTCTTGAAGATCCCGGATCATTACTAATTACTCCCTGAACATAAAATCATCACTACTTTGAAACTATCTATAGTCCCTAAAGTGGGAGTCATTGTGAAGATACTGAAAAAGATTGGTTACATGGAATACATCATAGATCCTCTCTAGGTATTGTGGATGTGTAAACCAAAAATCCACATAACCAATTCCTTCAAAAACCTTAAAATACCCATACAATTAGGGATAAATATTACTCCCTCTACCAAACCTCCTCTATGCCTAATGTGGGGATGGAATCAAGAACATATTATCTCATACCTAAAAAACTAGTGGAAGCCAACAATGATTAATATAATCCATATGATAGGTCTGATCGACTATAGGACCAACAAGAACTTCTTGGCCATGCTCTTCACTACATTCAATCCAAGAATTGCTAACTCCCCAACATCTACCTAGAATAAGATATAATCACATGTTCATCTATAAAATTACTCAAAAAGATACATGTTAATTGATAAGGGAATATATTCTTGTAGGTGGACTCAACAGATGCTATATTCTTTAACAATGACCATCAAAAATCTATGTTGCATGCTCACAATATATCCAACGACATCTAGAATATTATGTCCATCATCCTATCCATCTTTTCATGAAAAACATTCTCTTATTAAACATAGAGGTAAAGTTATATTTAAACCCCCTATATACCCATGAGGAAAAATGATAATTCTGATCAAATATGAGGTTCATTGGTAATCCATATATCCCAAACCAATCATCAATATATATCCCCACTAAAACATCCCCAACACTTGATACACAACTTTTTAGAAAATGATTCGACTTCGTCAGTTGACCCACAATCACCCAAACTACATAAAATCCTCCATGAGACCATGGTATCCCGGTGAATAAATAAATTGAGATGTACTCATATTTACACTCGAGTACATTAATGGGATACAACAAACCTCAAGCAACATTGTATTTGTATTTCACCTAATGAAAAACAAGACACTTCTCCGCATAGTTTTCCAATGGTTGTTTCATCATAGGCCAAAAAACCTTTATCTTAAAACCATGATACATAAAATTTACATTAGGTGTTTCAACTAATTATGAGATATGAAACTCATGGATAACTCCTACACATATTAAAAATGGAATAAATAGCATCACTTTAGAATACATCCAGTTCTGAACGTCCTCTGAAAATCCATCTAGAGGATCACCATGTCCATAACATTCATGTATCACCTCTACACATGAGTCTCCCCACTGAGACTGCTCAGGGAACTACATCAAGTTATTTTCCATAAACATATAATAGAAACAACCCCAATCATTTATTTTCCTAATATAAGGATTCATGTGACATCCTCTATCCAATTATAATCATCTGGATAATCCCAAACCATGTCACCTCAAGTATTTTGACTCAAACCATCGAAAAAAATTCCCCTTTCATGATTTGTAGGATATATAAAAATCATTATAATAGAGAATATTTATCCACTTTTACTATTGTAATTTTACATCCCCCCCAGATAAAACATATTCAAGGATATTTTAGTCCTTCAAAACCATAAAGTTCTCACCAATGTGGTATTATATCCCACGATTTAATGCATGAGAAACTACTACCAACTCTAGAAAATGTGTGGAATAGATTTACTCATGGTTAAATAACTACCTAGAACACTAATATATCACTTTCATATGATGCATCAAGACTCACCCCAAAACCAAATAGAATGCATCACAAAAAACCTCAAACATGACACCCTCCTCAAGAAAAGGATGTACTTTGGAACCGATCAACTTATCCATAAATTTGTGGAAATCTACCAATAATTTATAATGAAGTACAAAAAGCATCTTTTTTCTTTTAACAAACACCATCAAAGATGCATCATATGAGAAATTGGACAAAAACTTCGATTAACATCTTATAAGAATAATGAAACTATACACCTCCTCCAAATTATAAGGTTTTCTGAAGAAACAGATTCCTTATCCTTTGAGGGTTCTTTAAAAACACCCTTCTGAATCCACACATGCCCTAAGAAATGAACCACTAGTAAATAATTTGTTTACTTTTATAGTTTCCCTTTGGGAAAAGGGTGTCGAAGAACTTGAAAAACATCACTACGATGATTTATACTCTCTCCCTCTATATTTTTTTGGTCAATATTTCATTGATGTACATGCTACGAATTGGGATAGGAACTGAAGGAATATGGAATTCATGTGACCTAGAAATATATTTGTAATGTTAATGATAAAATGGAATGAATAAGAAATAGTGGTTCCCATACCTATATCTAAAGACATAAATTAGGATATTCTCATATTTGAATATAATCCAATGACATCCAGACCACATGAAAATATTTGACATGCAAATGGAACCCTTCAGGTGGTTGAATGAATCATCAGTCCTCATAATAGGGTAATAATTCTTTACATTCACATTATTCAAGGTCTGGTAGTCTACATAAAAACTCATACTACCATCTGAATTCACGATGTACAATATAAGAGCACCAAAAAGAGATAAATTGGGTTAGATAGAACCCATCTACAACAAATCATCAACCTATACCCTCAACTCATGAATATTTAGTGACACCATTCGATTAGGATCCATCAATATCATAGATCTTACCAGTTGAAACTCAATTCCAATCTCAAAATTATGTTAATAGGGAATTATTGAATCATGATATAGAAAAAACATCAAGGAAATACTCAATAAACCTTGGAAGATCATCTTCATGTTTATCTACTGACAGGTCCTTGATCAAAGATATATGGTGTTCAACTTTTATTACACCCAAATGATAACTCTTCTTTCCATCAAATTCCACTAACCTACCTTCCATATATGAGAATGAAACTCTCATGTGGATGTAGTTGATGACTCCGCACATGGATCAAATCTAAACCATACCAAGGATAAAATCATATTGATGTATATATATTGAGATGAAATCCCTCACTTACGGGTACTTCACCCTTCTTGTCTACATCCCTAGAACACAACAAAATATGTATTATAACAGCCATCTAGCATAGAAAATACCATGCGAACTAGATTTATCTCTACAGCCAGTCTAAAAGCATGCAATAAAGTAGGGGGGAGAAATTAGTGTGAGTCTCATGAATAAAAAATGGAAAATATCGGTATACAATAAAATGATCCTATATTGGAGTACCCCATCCCTTTCTAGAACTGCCGCCTCCATCGTACACTTGAATCCACACCCAAATCCTCAAGATTTCTGAAAACAATCTCTAAGAATGTGCTCAATATACTATTCTTGAGGGTGGGGAATCAAAATGATTCCCTATACTAGCACCATCTAACCCCAACTACCGAGGAAGTGATGGGAGTCCATGTTTCTAAGACCACCTCCTAGGAAAATACTGATGTTTTTGAAAATGGTATTAACCGCCCATCTATAAATATCATTCAAAATCTATTATACACTAAATCAGGTTGTTTCCATGACCCCTAAAGATAAAAAAATGAAAATGGAAATCCCTCAAGAGGATCTTGGGAGACACCCTCCCTATAAGGATGTGAAATGATCCACCGTAGTGTGTTCCCCACTATTAAGAACTTCCACTGCCTTGAAACCTATTATCCACTACCTGAAGCTCTACTCCCCAAGATTATATACTTTACACTATCTCTAGAATCTCCTCTGAGATAAATAATATACTCAATATCCCATAAAATCTTCTATACCTTTATATTTATATAGGAAGTAATTTGGGTGACTACATAACAGAATATTGGACACAATTCCTTCTCCAGACATCATTCTTTGGAACCCTGATATGTAATTATATCACGTGAAAAGTGTAAGAGGTCCTTGAATATGATATCAAGCACACACAGATAGAGGAACTCATGTTTGAGTGAGAATAAATTCAATATTTTATCTAATTTCATCATCAATGACATGAGCTCCTAAGTAAACTCAATTTGAAATATCCACCACAACACATCTACCTCCTTTTGGATGCCAAGATACCACCTAAAACCCTATCATGTTACTCCTATCATCTAACATAATACAAAAAAAAAATTAGACCAGAATTGAATCAAACTAAAATTGATCTCAATCTCAACCAAACAGTTCTCTATCCCATAATCATTGGCATTCACCTTATACTTCCCCAACGTCAACCACTGAAAGTAATGCATGATCCTCTTCCCTACGACATATTCTTCTACTAGAGAAATACTCCAATTATCAATTTTATCAACCTTTTTATCCTCTACTACCTATAATACTCATTGATGATTACCAAGATACACTATTGAAAAGAAAATTAAGGACCAAAGACCAACATTATGTAATCATATCATGGTTTATCAAATTAATTTCATTTTAACCCACTAAAGCCACCCAATTATGACATCAATAAAAATAATATTGATCCATGTACCATTCCATGGTATCTACCGTACAAAATGTACAACCACATATGGATATTATATATTCTTAGATTCATTTTTCGGATAAAGGGGAGACTAAAAATCCCATGTCCAAGCCTATCTCCCTTGCTTGTATCATTCACCTAGATCGATTAAAAATAAACAATACCAATACATACAATCATCACAGTGATTAACTTGAACCATTGCCTTATCTCTAAATAAATATAATTTATACAACTCTATCATAACCCCTCCCTCTAAAGGTACCCCTCCTGGTATGGTAATGAAGAAACGTAGATAATGATCACTGACTCCTTCCTATAGTTGAACCCAGGTTGGAGACTAGAATTGAGGGTATAAAAATCTCACATATAGATTTTATTTCCCTATTAATAATATAGAATCATGATATAGAATGAAAAAACACCACGAAACTTCATTTCATAATATAAATATAGAGCCATAAACACTATACTAAAGATGAAAATTGATAATGAAAACACATAAATTTTTCCTAGTAAATAAAAAATTGATTTAATATGGTAGTGAATCCGCATCAGCTTGAAATTAAAGAATGTAATACCCTTATTAGGCCTCAATATCCCTTGGAAACATAAAAAATAGATTATATATATAACGGGTTCACATAACATGTTTACTTTGAAGGAGTATACCCAAGGTCTCATGAAAACATGTATGAAGAGAATAATAATTTAGCAATGAATAAAAAACATAACCGAAATGCACATAGATTAATCAACTAACTAATCATGGCCTCACAACGACATTCTGACTAAATCAAACATCTAGTGTTTTAATATATTATAAAACAAATATTGATAAATTTATCCCAAAACCACTTCCCCACTAGTTTTTCACTCTCACTTATCAACCTTAAACATTCTTAGATATTATCCCTTTTATACATATCTCATTAAATTACTTCTATCTTATATGTATTTTGGGATGAATTCATACCTTTCCCAACCCCTAAATGTTCAATTATTTGTTTCCAACCTCAGATATCCTCACACACCAACCTCATCATATCATAATATCACCACATAAGTTGAGAAGTATGGTATCAATATCATGATGTACATAAGCACCATTCCCTCCCAGCACCATTCATGAACCCCACCTTATATCATATCCTCAACATCACTTGGAAATATCTAACACCAACCTATGTAAAAACTGGGAAATCTCCAACAGCAAACTTTATCATCACTACTGTGGAAGATATAGTGGGGAAGAGGGAGTTGCTATCCATTTATATATCTAATAACCTCGATGATAAAAAACATTCTTGAAACCTAAAACATTTGGGTCATGGAACATGTACCCAACAAAGGTGGGATGTGTAAAAAATGACTTAAAATACCAAATATGAAATATCACAAAAAACCCAACCAATAGGTTCACAACAACTACTCAAGTGTACAACACAACACCACCAATGTAAGATATATCATTCATTATAACCACCACAACTATAAAATGCCTCACATAAACCAAACACAACACAAAATCAAACAATGAACATTAAATACATGATTCAATTTTATCTAGATTTTCTAATTTTCTATAAACTTAAATTTACGATTCTAATTGCTTAACACTCACATATCCATATTCATTTATCATTCAATTCATTCAATCACAATACCACACATCAATTCCATCACTTTTTAATTATAAAATTTTTTATACTTTAAATAATTTTAAAAGGCATTCCATTTTAGTTTAAATATGATAATTTATTCTATAGATAACCAAGAAACTAACACAACCACAAAATATAACAAATTTCCTAGAAAACACCCCCACCTCGACAACACAACCTAAGACAAGTCATCTCTCATAGACCAAACCATATCACCACAAAAAAACACATCATAACCCCCACACACTATCCCATGTCACATCCCATTTTGACCAACCATAATATCACAACCCAACACATTATATAACTCTATATGGTTACCATTACTACCAGATAATATCCCACACATAGAAGAACATTCCATCTACCACAACACTACATTCTGGATTAAGAAAAGTGGTATTTCATCACTTTAATTCATTACTTATCATAGGTATTATAAATTTTTTTACTGATTTCCATGTAGAGTGGATTAATATAATATATTTATCTTTTTATCCTTTTATTTAGGGTGATTTCCAATAAGAAATTCTGAATGGTTTCAATATTAATCACAACAACAACAGAAGAATGTCTCTAAAGAGACGTGATTTTCAACAATACAAGAAAACAAATATGATCTCATCTAGAAAACTAGAAAAAATAGGTTAAAATGTTATTTTTCTTCATTTCCTTAAATATAATATTTCACAAATTAATTATATTCTTAATGATGACCTTTATATCAATCCAATGGAAAGGAAAATCAAGCAATCCCTACACATTCATGTGAACCTGGATTCAATGTGGATCCCCTTACTAAAAAAACCTTCTGAATCACCACGCACAATAGGGTGAAAGGGCAACATGAGGGTTAATACGACAACAAAAAGAAACCCTGATTAAAACTGGATCAAATCATGGTTCATAAGAAATGTAGCACAATTAAACATTGATTAAAACAACGTCACTATTATTATTTTGAAAAATGAATAAATATGTGAACTCACATGAGGATTCCAATATCAATATCCTAGAATCCAGTAATAAATATCAAAGGAAAATTGATTAATGATCCTCCAAAAATCATAGAGGTTTCACCTAAAACCAATTTTAATTTGAGGTCAATGTGGTATTGTTTGGAGTTACCATAATTTAAAAAAGGTTGGGTCTAGATAAATTTATATCACGAATCATTATATCATTTTATGAGTGTTCACAAGGCCCTCCAATTTAGGATGTGATTTCCCCAATGCTAAAACCCAAATAAATACACCAATATTCATGGTAATTTGGCCTTTAATTAATTCTAATCATGAATTACACTTTCACATTGTAAGAAACATTAGTATATAACACCGATATGCAGCGTCATGTCCTGAATCTCCATCCTCCATGTTGTGAAAAAAATATCATATCATGAATATATATTTGTGTCATAAACCACTCACCATATCCGAACTATAATTCTAAACATTGTTGAAACCTCATGAAGCCTCCTATAATTCTAAAAATTATTGAAATCTCCATTCTCTCTCTATATATAGATAGACACATTATCTTTATGGATAATGAAAATTATATTTTCTAATGTATTTAGGCTGTCATGATAAAATTCATTTAGTTTTCAACTATATGAGTATCAATAATAATTTATGTTTTATTTCTATTTACCTTGTAAAAAGTCTCTTGTAATAATACAAATAGATATTATATGATTAAAAAATGGATATCATATTCTCGCAATCATACTATAATAATCTTTTTAATGACTTGATAAACTGTATCAATTTAAAGATAAAATATATATCAAAATATTACTAATTTATATATAATCAGATTGGTTCTTCTATAGTGGAAACACTATTATACAAAATAAGAGATATGTGATAATGATAAGGAAATATAGAAATATTTTCTAGAGTTTTTCACTGATGAGGTTTAGTGACAGTAATTTTTTTTCTCATATATGATATGTTATATAATAGAGATATTGTGACTCTCGAAATATTCTATGGAGTAATTTTTTATTTAATTTTTATGGAATCCATGTATTTTAATCCACAATGTGGATTATATCAGTTATTAAATGCTCGGCCTCACATTTTGGGGAAATGATATTTTGATGAAAATACGACATGAACTATATCATCCACAAGATTTCTAATGGGAGTTCATCTACATTCTAGTGTTACTATTATTGGCCACTAAAACTACCAATTATAGCTCACTTGGGGTTCTTTAGAACCCTAAGATGTCAACATTATTTAGTTGAAGGCCGAAGTGTTCCTATGGGTCCCTATATAATATATGATAAAAATTTAATTATTAATATATTTTTAAATAACATAAATAAATGTGGATTTCTGCTCATTTTCTTCCTGGTAAATTTCACACTTCTCTTCTTCATCTTCCACTTGATATGTAATCCAAATAAAAATATTCATTATTTTGGACAGGATCAATTTTTCTTCTATCATACGGGTTTCCTAAAATATATTCTAAAAAATTTCTACCATTTTTTATAGCTTTATCTTTATGTTTTTTATACGATTGTATAATAAAAAAATTAGGAATTTTGTTTGGTTTTATGATTTTAAAAAATTGATGTCGAGTTAGATTGTATTTTTTGAATAGGAATGACAAGATTATATCCCGCTGGGTTCTCCCATTATTTCTAATCAGTATTTACCCATGGGGAATGTATCATTTTATATATAGGAAGAAATAGTTTTTGTGAATTCCATAAATATTTATTTAACATTATGAAATTAATATCCCTGATATTTATTGAATTTTTATAACCATTGTATGTCAAATAGGTTGTGTGGATTGATAAAATGATCAACCATGTCCAATTTTTTTGTTTCATGTAATATGGAACCCATACACTATCGATCGGAGTGGTGAAAAATACTTGAGACATCAACATTGGATCTTAGTGGGGTGTCATATCCCATAGTTAGTCATAAATGGATTAACTATGGGATATGTAAGCAATAATTTCAGATAGACCCCTGAAATTGAGTGATTTAGTGGATTGGGATCATAAACCATTAAATTTTAATGAATTTTTAAATATTATTCATTTCCTATAAATAATAATAATTAACTAAATTGAATAGTTTCTATGTTGGTGGTATCTCATCCAACCTTTTTTTGGGTTGGATATATCTCATATACCATAATTGTGTTAATGTATCTCTCCAACTCGAATTTATTTAATGATCCTCTATTCACCATGAGAACAATGTAACATGGGATGCTTATTCACTTGTGATTTCATCTTGGAGGATTTTTATAGACATGATGATACATGATCTTGATAGTTCTTCAATTTATTGTAGGTATATTAGTGGTGAATGGCCTATATGAATAATTTTCTCAATGGTACATAATCCACTAGATGGATTTTATTAGTTGTATATACTCAACTAATATAATGATATTAGTGGTTCATTATTAAATTTTAGGAGTTTTTTTTTGAGTTTTGTATATTTTAACTTGTGATTTCTATAGGTGCTATATTTTTTACCAATATAGTTATACAAAATGTGAATCATCCACCTAGATATTTTATTTCAGTGGTGAATCATCTAATTAGAGAATAAATTTTATGTAATATCCTTCTCAATAAGTTGATGACACCACATTTGCAGGGATATTATATATTCTCCATTGATATCACCCTAGTGGTATACCGTTTACCTTATTAGGTTATGATGGGGATGCAACATTCAACATGTTAAAGTATAGTGATAGATTGTTGACCATTATTTTTATACTTGGAGTTATACATCATTCATCATTGATTTATATTCAAAGCATGGTAGATCATGTCATTCATTCAATAGTCACAGTAGCTAAAATTAGACATTTTGTGACTATAGAAAATTCCAATATTTGATATGATATTTATTACATTCATCTATAAAATTTGATATCATGAAGAATTTTGTTTTAATAATTATTAGGGACACCATTGGTGTTTTTCTACTAAGTTGTACACACACACTTCTAAGGTTCCCTGGTATGAGATAAGACATTATGTATGATGACCAAGATGATGGAAGTTGATCTTCACTTATGTATGGAAGAGATAATTGGATTTGGATTATGTTATGTGATTTGAATATTCATATACTTTAGAGTTGTTTTGTGGATGTATTCTATGTTAGTTATGTTTGGATTTAGATTTAAATGTTCCACCCACAAGGGGCCAAGTTTATATTTTTACAAATCATATTTCTTGTACTATTATTTATTTATACAAAGAATAAATTTTTCTATTTCCTTTAATAAAACACCTATCTATGATATATTTTTCAAATACTGTAATAATTTGATCACTAATTCTAGATACCATCTTAGTTGTTTCTTTTTAAATTTTTAATGAATTTATAGTACCCCCATATATTCAATTTTTATCCTCAACACTTGTTGACTATATCTAGAATGTATAGGGAACATGAGATGTTTTTGTCTCCAAATATGATCACAAGGGTGATAATCCATATTAGGAATGATACAACCATTATATATATTATTGAATAAATAGTGGCCAATATTGATCGATAATCATGATATGGTGGGTAGAATTGTATAATATGTTGTTCCCAAGGTTGTTGGGATTAAACTTGTATATCTATATGTACAAAAAAAATGTTGTAGTTAACCCAGTGATGTATTTTGATGTACTGATGTTTTTATGAGTTGTTATTTTCAACATATAATTTACATTTTATGATGGTCTATTAACACAAGTTAGTTATATATAATTAAAAAAATTTCATATATTCTTAGGTTAATATATGTGAGAACATATTCCATATATATTATTGATGAGTTATACTTGTTCATATCATGAAGGTATGATGATATAAATTTTTCATTACATTTGTAATACTTCATTAATTGTATATATGTTATGAATTATAATTGGTTATATGTATGGAATATCATTATTAGTTTCAACATGGTCCTTTCATTTTATAAAGGTTATACGAAACTGCCAAACATGAACAAACACATCTCATTATATGTCTTTTTGAATCAGGAATAGAATGATTTTTTTGACTTTTTTCTAATACTGCACAACACCAAAATCCTCATTCAAATATAAATTACATCATGTGTTGGAAATTTTATTTATAAAATTGTGGTTGCCATATTTTATTTGTTGTGACATACCCTAATATTTTTATTATTTTCATGTTTAGCTATATTTATTTAATATGAATCCCAAAATTTACGTTTATTCTTTATATCCTTCTTTTTCTACAAACTATAGTATTTTATTTTTTGAATACATGTATTATATGAAACATGGTATATATTGAATTTCATTGTGGAATTTGCTAATGGGTTTTTCATAATTACATCAATTAAATTTCTTTTTCAACATCATTGTGATTTTTTATTGAGAGATTTGAAATTATTGTATAAGATATCTAATTTTAATTTATTTAATCACATTTTTTAAATTATTTTTTTGTTATACTCCAAACACTAAGAGATTTTTTTTTCAAAATGAAACAGAATTTTTTGTTATATGTTTACATTTTTATGAAATTAGGATTCGTGTGAGGGGATATATTTCAGCATTGAAATTAAAATATAGATAATAACACAAACAATATTATCACATTGAATTAGAATGACTTGAAGGTCATCTATTTAACACACTTTACTTTCTATATCAATATCATTCTTGGTAATGGATTGGCCAATTTATTTTTCTCATTGATTAATTATTATTCACATGTTTTTAAATCATTTTTAAGAAGGCAATTATTTTCAAAAATCATTTCAAATACTCAATTTTTCTTTCTCTTATTCATTATTATCTCCATCACCACGAATTCATTAGAAGATACATTTGAGTGTTTTTATTATTAAAAATTTTAAAAAATATTTCCCTGAAGGGATACATCTATAAAATTAATCCATTCATCACAAGATAATACTTCATATTTATAATTAATTTTTTTACTTTAATTATTTATTGTAATTTTCCTTTCCATTATAGAAATTTTTTTCACTAGGAAAACCCAAAACAATGATTATATTCGTTGATAATATTATGGTTGGATCACATACTACATAATTATAAATTGACTATGAGAAATATTGTAACTAATTCCATATATATCAAATATTATAATATTAATATGTTTTATATACAAGTAGTTATCTTCTACTCTTTAAATTTATTAAGAGCAGATTGATATTTACTAAATGAAATTTATTCCTTACTTATAAAACTCGAATTATTCCTTATGAGGATTCTTCTATTCATTAATATTAAAACTATTTAATTAATTTTTAAAAGCATCTTATTTTGTTAAACCATTTTAATTCAATGATGGGATTCTTCTCATATAATAATAAGTCATGAGATATTTATGTTTCTTAATTTTAAACTCAACAATATATTGAAACATTGAATAAGTAATTACTGAATCAAATTTTTTGTTGTACTAACATAATTTTACATATAATAGTTGAATATTCATGTGTTTCTCTATAGATATGAATTGAGATAATACAATTGTTCATAGATATGAAAAAATCAATTTGAGATTCATTTCCATCAATAATTATATATTAATTTTTATCATCAAATATTTAATGTTATATATTTATAAAATTATTTTATTCATCCATAATATTATATAAAATATTAAATACTTCATTTTCAATTATAAAACCCATTACTCTTATTCATTCCTTTTTTGAGAAATTCTAGTAAAATCTATTACGTAGACTACCGTAAACATAAATATTTTAATGATATTTTATTGTCAAATATTCATCAATTCCAAGTTAATTAAAGTAATTTTCTATAATTTAATGAATATTCGTACCCAATTATTGTTGGTATAGAATCATAATTTTCTTCCGTAAGTGAAATCAACTTCAATTGAAACTGGGCACACATTATTACTTATATAAACTAATGAATACAAAATAATACTTTAATTGATATTGATATATATAATATAGAATTAAATAAATTTCCAAATTTGTTATTAGTTAATAACATATTAGTGGAAGATCATAAATAGGTATCATAGAATTGTTATTATAACAACAATTGAGTTGGATATATTTTAGAATTGTGTTCATTAAGAGGGGTCCGAAATTTGGGCTCAAAATCACTTTTCCAAAAAAACATATGACACTCCCAAGGTAGTTTCTATATAGCATCATCAAATAATATAAATGAGAGAGGTATGTTATTATAAAAATCAATGTATGAAATAAAGATAATTTTATAAGATTCATCATATCTATATTAGTGTCTTACCTATAGAGATATTTGGTATTTAGTTCAAGATTTATATTTTAATCTTATTATCAATAATTAATAAATTGTTGCCAAGCATGATCATCAAGTACATATTACATGAATACAATGTTAAATAAAAAATTATAATTCTAAAAAGTTATATTGAGGAAAAATTAGTGATCTTCTTATGTCATTTTCATGTGTGGAAAATAAATGAATAATGTATTGAAATTTTTATTCTCTATAAGAAATTATATTCATCATAAATTGATTTCTATAATAATTTCACGACTCTTTATCTTATATTCATCAAATAAAAAATAATAGGAAATAGAGTTTAAAAAATATGACATGGTTGTGAAATTTATAAAATTATTTCACATGGAAGGTTATTTTCATATCCTCTTAACATGTTTTTACCTCAATAATGAACCGTGTTTTTTTATATCTCACTAAGATGAATTTTTTATATGATAGAGATTTCATCAATGCTCTAGTCATAACCCGGATGTTCTATTTATACCTACTTCATAGATTCTATAGTTGAATTTATTTTTTTCATTGAAGATTATTTAATATTGATTAATTTAATATAATTTCATGACCATTTTTATAATAAATACAACATATAAAATATATTCATAAATCATTAAATTAAATCATTCGATACATGTTCTACAATTCACCAAATGTGAGAGTTATTAGAAGATATAAATTATGAATAAAATATTGTTCACGTGATTACTCAAACATTCCAATGTCCCAAAACATTAGGTCCATCATGCAATGCATGATCAACTCACATAAGAAATCCTCTAATGCCTCCCAAATTAATTATATAATATCATTAAATTCACATAAACTATAAAAATAGTTTTTCCATCATTATTATAATGATTAAAACATGAAATGGTAGGATCATCACATTTTATATTATCCCTTATAAATCCCCCCTCTTATACCATAAAACTCAAATAAATAAGTGTTCAGATTGATAATTAGTGTAACAACACTTGAATTTAAATGGGAAATATGGTTAAAATTTTTCCAAATCAAGTGCATATTTCAATTTTTTTATCAATTTGTGGGGTTAGAGTGGGTTCGGTTGGTATTTGGGTAATGACGTATGCCTGCATCAAGAATGATACAACATGTAGAATTTTTTTATGAAAATAATGGGTAATGATATGAGTAACTCAGGATGAACTATAAGTATTCCTTGAACAATTTTTAACAACCTAAACTATCTGGTTACAATTTTAATTCGCTTTTTGGTATAATTTAATATATGTTAAAATATAACTTTCCCCCTTATCTGCATGTTTTTTTAAACCTCACCTCTCTTGACCCTCGCTTGTGGTATTTTTTTTGTAGGGGATTATCCATTATGTTTTGGGTGACCTCCACCTAATATTTTTCCATAATGTAGTTCTATTTGTTTGGGTGGTAATATCTTAGAATGATTACATACATTTATGTATTAAATGAATACTTCTTCCTATATTTAATAGTTACCTATTTTAAAACACTTATATGTTAATATGGGAATTTTTATGAGGTATTTAGTTCATTGGGATTATTTTTTGTTGTAATTATTTTCTATTAAGCCATGTCACACTTGACTGAGAAAGCCCATACCATGATATTACATTTGTATTGAATTAATTTCTTCATTTCCATGTGGGTGTGTTTATATCCTTGTGATACATTTACTTTTTCTATCAAAGTAACTTGGCGAGTATAAATTGACATAGGATTACCATTATATTGGGATTTTGAGTTTTTAACCTAAAAATTGTAGAATGTGATCCTCATATCATCAATAGGGGTATGGATTTTCTTATTGTCAATTTTTCATGGAATCTATTGTTTTTTAGTGAAAGGCTTGAATGATGTTGTAAGAAGGTGTTTTTGTTTATATTATGGTGCATGAAAAATCTTAATTGACATGGTTGATCTTGTCATGCTAATTGGGGATATCCTTTATTAAGATGGTTTAATCTATGATAAAACATGGTATCATAATGATTTATATGTATTATCATAATTTATAATGTCATGATGATAATAAGTGAGATTGTGGGGTCATGTAGTGATGATTGTGGTCTCTATGTGTGATATATTTTGGTTGGGATGTGGTTTTGGGAATAAACATGAGAGTGATGACAATATATTTCATTGGACTTGTGATGAAATGTTGTGACAATTCCTTATGGAATAAAACCATAGTATGTAAGGTCACGGTTCATGGGATCCTCATTATTTCATGATGACTAAATGATTTGTGGGCTCAAAAAATTATTTATTATCATTCTTCATATACATATTTATATGACAGATACACTTACATCAATGAGGAGTTGATGGTATTTTAAAAGGTTAATACTCACACCCTAAACATATATTTTAGTGCACATAAAGACTTCATGGCTTGATATTCAATTAAGGGTAATTTACATGAATTAGGTTGTTGAGTATGAAGAGTTAGATGAATTTCAGAAATGTCAGGATAAACTCTTGGATCATTTGTCTCCATGTATCATTTTTTTGTTGATTATTTTTTTTATTAACCCACTTCATCTGGGAATCCCTTATGACCGTGTTGTATGAATTTGGAATTTTATATTTCTATAGCATATAATATATTACTAGTAGTTTATAAAATGTTCCAGATTATTTTATTTAATTTTTCTTCCTTTATGTGTGGTATTGACGATGATATATTACCAAGGGAATAGTATCCTCATGATGTCACCTAGGATGTTACTGCAAGTTGGTAACCTCTAGTTTTTTACAAGATGCACATGAGGTCATGTGACCCTCTACCTTGCACTAACTGATTTCATTTTGGATATAAAAAAGTATCACATACCATTTTTGTTTTCGTCCTGTATTATATTAGGTGCCTTGTAGAAAAAAGGATAGGATAAATGGGTCTCAGGTGGGAATGTTAAGCATGTTCTTAGACTTAACAAGTGAAATATGCCTTTGAGATACTGTGTATTTTGGATTGTTTAATTTTTTGGGATGATACAGTTTCATGAAATTATTGGGTGTTATTGTGATGTTATGGTCTATAGGAATTTATCTTCACCATATTAGAATGATTGAATGATTTCTAGAATAATTGATATACATTTAGGTGAAAATGTTATGATTTTCTTATCCTATGGTTGATAAAGGATTAAATTATTTATATTCTTCTAATAAACAATATTATTTTTCCCTAATAAATATTTAGCTACATTTAGTTAACATATCCTAATTTTTTTTTCTTTTTATCATACTTGTGACTTTGACTAATAAGAATGTGTCGAGAAGGGGTCCTAGTCATTTGATAGATATGGCATATTTGGATTAATAACCATAGTACACCATTAGAGTATGATCATTGATAAGTTGTGTACGCAGATGTTGAATTTATAACGGTTTTTAAATAAACCAAACCCCTAAATGCCTATCTATATCATGTTTAGGAATTATAGATATTAAACTAAGATGAATACCCTGATACCACCCTGAGATAAGGCTAAGAGGGATAATTATTCCAAGAATGTTTTTCCTTAACAATATATATAAGAGGTTTTGGTTGAAAATGGACCTATAGATGACCCAATGATTAGGTAAGGGAATCAGCATTATCCTAATGTTTTTTGTGGGTACCATTTCTAGGTCGAAGATCTCACAAGGTTTGATTAATGATGGATTAATTTTTCTCATTACTTTTTAGTTGAATTATACTCAAACATTACAGGGAATGAGTGGAACATATGATACATAGGATTGGGTTGAGATTATTGAATATATTTCTATCTTGGATCAATCAATTTATGAGTACAAGTTAAATAATGATGCTTATATACATTATGGAACTTCTTATAGGTGTTGGGGTATGATTATCTAGGTTAAGAGGCATGAGGTATTAGCATGGGAGGATTTAAAGGAAAAATTTGGAGGAGGTTTATCCTGATGATTTGATGTTGTATTAATCTAAATATTTCAAAAGTCTCCTTTGGTGTGAAATTTTGATAATTTATTATGATTCTCATGTTGTGGAGTATCAAAATTTTTCTCATTTGTTAGTTTGGAAGGTGTAAAAAATACCCATATGACTATAGTTGTATTATGACTTGAATTAAGTTTCATGGTGAATATATTCAACCTATAAGTTAACCATGGTATTATCTATATGAATCTTTTGATTGAGAATTGTTTATAGGTGGACATGGTGATATACATTCTTATTATTTTGAAGAAAACTCTGACTACCATCTATAGTGGTGTTGTTGGTTCCTCTTATATTATTTGAAAGAGGAGGTCATATGATATGTTCTACTGAAACTAGTATTGGTCTGAGAAGGAATGTGAACCTATATTATCTTACATGGGAGGAAGTTATCCTTAGTGTTATAAGTGTAGGTTTAGTGGGAATTTGAAAATATGCTATACAAGTACCACTGTGTGTGTTTTTAATGGGTGGAAGAATGGGACACCATCAAAAGTTTTTCTATATGATTTCATAGATGAGTTCCATAAGGGGATCCAAATAGACATATTACTTCAGGTCATTGACAGGGGGAATCTAGATGGATAGTCAAACTTCCTTGGGGAGATTTAATAGTTGATCTATTTGTGTATCTCAATAGCAGTAGTTGTAATATTCTTTTGATTTTTTCCTCTAATGATACATGGATCATAGGGGAAGAGGAAATTATCTGAGGCATAAAAAGTTTATACATTAGATAAATTTATATTAGATAGTTTATATGGTCCTTTGACTATTAGATATAGGTTTTTATTAATTTTATACGCTCAACTAATATTTTGATATAGGAAAATCTCATGTGTTTGTTACCACATAATAATTTTATATTTTAAATTTATTTTTAAAGATCTCCCCCAAGCTATTATATCTTCAAACACCTTCCATGAAGATGGTGGAATTTATTAAGAAGTTCAAAGATTTAACTAAAGTGGTGATGAGATATGAACATCTATGTTTTTTTTTGATTTCAAACATTAAGATATTTCATATAATATAAACTATGATGTAGTCAAAGTGTCTTTGATAACATATATATTATTATTATGGATGTTTGAATTTTACCTTTCCTAAGGAAAATTGTAAAATTTAAACCTTTTGTAAATATACATTTTGTTTAAATTCTATTTAAACATCTTTTGATCTATATAATGAGGTGCTTCTCAGGTGTATAAGAAGTTCAGGGTATTCCTCTGCAGTTTGGGGAATGAAAGAGTGGGAAAAGGCAAAAACATTGTGAGTCACATGGTTGGAACATGGTTATTATAAACCGTGTTCCTAGCCAAAGAAACCATGTAGAATGGGGTCCCTTTTGGGAATAGGCTAGTGCATGGTTACTACCCGATTATGAAAATATTTTGGGTGATTCTAGGAAACCACACAGCTTGTCCCTTATTTGGAAAATGGAACCATATGGCTGGAAGATGGGTTTTCCAAACATACAATAAAATTGTGAAGCCTTTTAAAAATTGGGATCTTGTCGTTTTATCCACCGGAACATATTTCATTGTTCGCAAAATTTTGCTTCCATTTAACACCCTATCAGAAGGTTGAAAACCCAACTAACCATCCTCTTCCATGGGTGATTCTCCTTTGATTCATGGGAATTTGGAGTGCCATTTAGTTAAAATCAATGATCTGGTTGATTCTAACACACCACCTTTTTCTATTTTATGGATTATGTATTGTAGCACATCTTATCTACTTATGAAGACCTAAAACCATCACTTTTCCAGCATATTATTAGTTGTGTCCATAATGGGTGTTATATTTTTAATAACGGTTGGAGGTTTAGAAAGTATTCAGAAAGGAACATGAAATAGGTTGTCTTAAATATTTATTCCCATAGTCCCGTTGTGATTTATGATTATGTATTTGTGCTATTTCACTACCCCATTTGATTTTGATGTCTTGGTTTCAGGAATAGGATTTGGGCCATAGATTGAGTGGCTAAACCCTTCACAAACCCCATTGGTTCCTTGGGTGAGTGAGACCGAACCTAGGGCTACCCATGGGGTAAGATAGACCCTAGAAAATAGTTTCAATAATTGGTAAACATTATGATAGGGTAATTAAGAGAGATAACGGGTAGTAAAATTATAATTGGTTTTGGTGGTTGCGTTAACGGGTAACTGATATGATTATATGTTAGATTTTTTAAATTCCTAAGTCATTTTTAAATGTTTTTAATAGTGTTTTCGGTATTTGATCCAATTATAAATTTATTGAAGGAAAATTATGTTTTAAAGTGTGTAATGATTGTAATGGTGACATCAATGTCAAAGTTATTCCAAAAGGAAATTTCTTAAGAGATTTAAAAAAATGTCTAAAATTAGGGAATGTGTACCTTTTTGTAAAACTAGTTTAATGGTTGTTTTTTATGGTTGAAATGGTAAAAAAATCCTTGTGGCATGTTTTCGTATTCATGGAGGAGGACCAGTGTTTTAAAGGGTGGATTCAAGATGATTTCAAATAAGTTTCTTGAATTGTATATTTTATATCATAATGTGGGTTTAAAGGTCTATTGGGGCCATGGTTGTTGAATTGATCTAAGGGATTATAAGATAAGTCCATGATTATCATGATAGCATGTTAATATAGTAATTAAATGAACTAAAAAACAGATGGGATTAGATGGAACAATAAAAAATGGGTTGGATGTAATAATGTTATTGTGACAAGTGAATTACGAATTTTCCTTGAAATGCATAAGTGGATTAATTAATGTGAAATAATGATCATGTTAAATCTGTAAATTATTGTGAAGTGATAAATGTGTTAAATGGAATAATTAATGGGAATTGTTTAATATACATAATAGGTTAGGGCATGATAATTGGAAATGGGTTCAATGGGTTATACACTGTAATTGGTAAACATGATAAAGAGATAAGGATTGATGTTAATTCCCATGATGAATAATTATGAGATGTGAATGTTATTTTTATTGATTTTTTTGTGGTTTGTGATTTGGGTCATGTGGTAAATGGATAAATAATCCAGCATACATTTATTTGTGTTGCGGGATAATGTATTGAGTCTTCTTCCATGGGTTGGGTTGGAAAAGTCTCTAAAACCCACCCCTAGAATGCATGGGTTATGGAGTCGAACAGATGCTCTAGGCCTCTAACGGTAGCATTGGATGAGACTACATAGACTGTGGCTCCAAGTTAAGTATAATGAAGTTGATGAGACTACCTGGACTGAGGATCCAAGGTAAGTGGGATGTTGTTGATGAGACTACCTGGACAAAGGCTCCAAGGTAAGGGTGATGTATTAGATGATACTAATTAGACTGAGGCTTGAAGGTAAGTGTGATGTATTTTCTTGTGAAATGTTTATCTATAGGGAGATAAGGAACTTTACCCACTCCCTTATGCATGGTAATTGACCATATTAGGTCATAGTGTAAATGATGTAAATGTTTAACCCATGGGAAAAATGATTAGGAAGATCAAGTGAATATAGTTAACTATGGGTACAAGATAGTATTTGATTAATAAACACCCGAGTGAGATTAAAAGTGTTTAAAACCACTTGTTCCTTTGATTAGACTCCTAATGTTACTTGAGTTATTTTTTCTTGATTGGTGGACCATAAAATAACTTAATGGATAAAATTAGATAATTACTTATATGATTTACCTATTAACTTTTTTATTCATTTCACTTTTTTCCCTTTCATACAATGTTGTACAGATTGGTTATCCCATTAGACACAATTATCTATGGCTTACTATGTTGTACTCACATGTTTCTTAGGTCACTATAACATCTGGGTACCTGATAAGATTCTATATATTTTTTGATACTAGGTTTGGATAGGGAATTGGTTTTTGGTTGTGCAGGGGATATCAAGTTGGAGCATGTGGATTCAAGACCAGGTTGGAACTTAGTTCCATATTCATGGTCTACTAGTAGTTTTAGTGTTGATTTACATTTGTATTATTACCTAAAATGTAATCTATTCATCATATTATTATAGCATGTGTTTCCTAGTTACATGTTTTCATTCTCTCGTCATGTACATTTCTTTGTTCCTACTTATTATTACATATGTTGATATTATTTTTACTATGGGATTACTCTAAATTATAGGTATTATCTGTCCAACATTTATTCATAGAACCACAATGCTAGTTGGTAGCCTCTGGAATACATGGAAGTGCGCCTGAGGTCTTGTGATGACCTGACTCGGGGAACCAGAAAGTGAACTCTAGGTCAGGGATGATACAAAGAGGTATCATACCATGTCTTTTGTATTACTATTTTTTGAATTGTACACATGAGACTAGTATCTTAGCCTAGTAATGAGCTCATGAATGGGTGCCTACATCCCCACATATGAGAGATAAACCAAATTTCCCTGGGTGGTAATTGATGTCAATTTTTTCGTATATTTTAGTTTTTTTATTTCAACTTCTTGTGGCACAATTGGATGTGATGTTATTGATTTATGGGGTTTTATATATTGGCCCTATATATCAAGAGAGTGTGTACAAGTTCATGCATCATGGTCAGCATGTTTTATTATTATGTGATCTTTATGTTGAATGTGATTGATAGTACTTTGGGATTCAAATGCTGGTTGGGTTCTTTTATTTTAGTAAATTTTTCTCCCAGTTTATCCCTTGATATTTAGAAAAAGAAAATGTTTTGAAATATGAATTTGAAAAAATCTAGTATTTTTGAAAATATTTGTTAATAAAAAGGTCTCTGAAAGTGTAAATCCATGTGGTTTTGAAAATATATTATTTTGAAAAGTGAAATCTTTTTTAATTGGTAATGCTTAATTAATTAGGGAGATGAAACCTGATGGATCTGGAAGGGATATTGGAAATGGGTATTCCTAGTGGTGTATTAGACCCTTTGTAAGGGTGGTTTGGGTAGTGAGATATCCCTAGTTCATGGCCTTAGTTCTAGGTCATGAGGGTTTGTTGGGTTTCATTTTACAGTAAAAGATATCTATTTTTTGTGTCCTCAATAAGGCCATGACCATGGGTATTGATTTTTTGTTTAGTAATGTGGATGTAGTGACTCGAGTGAGTTGAAATCATGCGAGTTGTTATTTGGACTTGAGAGTGGGTGTTTGGTGGGTGGTCAGAAGTACGTGTGTGAGTATGTATGGTGTGGGGCATAGAGTAAATGGTTTATTATTGTGATGGACACAGTGTGTTTGGAATAGGGGCTAGGTTTCCACCAATGAGAAGTAGTTTGTTTCATATTTGACATGTGTATGGCTTAGAGAGTGAGATTAGGGAATTTACTAGGTGTGACTCTAGTTATTGAGTTTTTATCGGTTGAATTCAATCATGAATTAGGAAGGGGATCAGTCATTGTTGCTATTTCTTTTGGGTAATTTTGGCATTGGTGAATGTTAGGAATTTGGAAGTGGAAAACAAAGAGTGTTGCAGAGTGTGGGTTTGTCCTAGAGGGTTAAGTGAAAAAGACAATGGTTTAATAGATGAAACATGAGGTGAGTATATGAGTTGATAGTTATAGGAAATTATGGGTATCATTAAGGGATGATGGGCCAGTGTTGAAGGTGACATAATATTTGAATCACAAGTGGCCGCTTTATGGGTGGAATTGATGCATGATCAGTGCCCTCATGTTTTCGTAAAAGAGAATGATTATTATTTGGTATTTTTATAAGGAGGATATTTGAATTTTTTTGGTGGTTGTATGGCTATTTTTTAGAAGATTAGATTTTGTTAGGATCATTTCCATGTTTCCATGATGGTAGTAGATGTGTGAACCGATGTTGATTTAGGGAGAACAAGACAAGAGTGACCAAAGAATGGATAAAAACTTTCAGAATGGTAGTGAAACATAAGTGTGGGGGTGGTCATGCAGTTGTGATTTCTAATATGAATGATTGGATCATTGGATGATAATTTTGAGAATGGATTGACTCAAATGAGGATCACAGACTATGAGATATTTTCAGATGACTGAGCGAGAGCGGGGTCTTGCTCTGAAGATGTATGATTCATGTTACCTAGAGTTGGGCTCAGAGTGTTATCACATGAATTTGAGATACCTTGATGGCATTTATGAGGTTTATATGTGAGAACATTTTAATAAACACATTATGCCGTTGGGATGGATGAAAATGTGTCTCAGGATAAACACCTTTCGTATTCTTGTATGATCACAATGGAAAGTAATATTTTCATATAAGAAAATTGGGTTATGGATTAGTGTGGCGGTCAATTGGATTTTTTGTAGACCACCAGAGTCATCCCAGAATTACTAGAGTAAGGGAAATAGAGGTTTTTCTAATGAGAATGTTGGGTCATACCAACTTGACCAAGAGTCATGAAGTTGTGGTGAGTCATGGTTAGAAGTCCCATTTGATTTGTGTTGTTTGAGTGTGGATAAATGTTGTATGGTATAAAATCCATATAGTTTTTTATGGTAATGGTTTTCCCATATGGTAGGTGACATTAGTTATGGATATTTTTTATGGTGTTTCTAAATAAATTCATAGTGTTCTTTTCACTAGTGATGATCATGTCTGATATCTTGACATTATCTTGGGTGCGCTGAGAAGGCTCTAGCTATATTCCAATAATATTGAGTGTGTTTTTGTTTTATATGGGACACCTTAGAGGTTATGTTCGTAGGGTGGCGCATGTGGAGTTGTGTGGTGGAGAGAACACCATCGACTGGTTGTGGGTGAGGTCCTCAGAATGGATTGGGCATCATCGAATGTCACTGGCACCGTTCTCAAAATATGAGAATGCTTATCTGGTCAGGTTTGTTTTGTTTTCCTAGAAAAGTCTAGAAAAGAATTTCTATGTTTTAGGTTAGGATTAGGAATCTAATTGTGATCCACAATGGTTGATGTGGATTGAGGAAAGTGTTGAGGAAAATACTCCAAATTTGGTTAGTGGTAGGTCAGTAATGGATGAATGGAGCAGACCATCGAGTAGATGTGGTGGCATTGCGATGCCACTGAAACGTCAGCAAGGGAATTTTTGGATTCCTTGGGGAAGGAAAGGTGGGCCACAGATTTTTTTGGTACATTGTTTCAAGTGGCAACTTATTACTCGAGATGGCTTTAAGGGTGATAGATGTGTTTAAAATGGGTTGTATTTGTTGGTGTCATAGAGCCAACAATTGTTCACGGAGCAACAGATTATAGAGTGGAAAAGATACACTGGAGGTTGATAATGGAGTTCTGTAAGTTTTCATAGATGATGGGATATGCCTTAGGTATGAATTAATTATGCCTCTATATAAGGGTAACATACCAACAATGGAATTTGGGTGTCAACGGAGTGAGTCAATCGGGATGGACTGACTATGTTTGGTAATTGAGGATGGATTTGTTGGGATGCAAGCCACATTTGGTTAATATTTTGTTGATAAATAAATGGTTATGGTAGTTACCAAAAATGAAAGAGGTTTATGGAAAGATAGTGTGTATGTTGCAGAGAACCATAACAAGAAGGTTTTCCTTGGATGATGTGAGCAGTAGTTTGAGTTGTCTGGATTCATGTATGGTCCATCTAGGTAATGAAATGTTGGTGATGGGTGTTACCTAGGGATTTGAGTGGTTGAGTGACTTAAGATTAAGGATTTTCTTGCTTGTATGTTGGATGGTTGAAAAATGGGTGAGACCATTGGACATTAATATTCAGACCAATGCAAGCTGGGGAGTGTGTTTAAAATCTTCGTATCCCTATAGTGAAGCTGATCATGGGTCACCATTATACTTTTGGAAACTAGGTGATGGGCCTAAGTGTTTTGGGCCATGAATTTGGAGACGATTAGACCATGGCATTCTGGTCGGCTCTCCCAAAGTAATATAGAACATTGCTGATGTCATTTTCATGTTAGACCAGTGATGTTACATAGACCCTTCCCATGTGTTGATGTTAGTAGTGATGAGGTCAAGGTTGATGGGTCCTTGAGGATCCTTGACTATGTGTTTTTGGTTTATGGAAGAGAAGGTCTCTTAGGGTAGGACGATTTCCATGGTCCGAGTGTAATGAAAATGTGGCCATGTACATGAGAATGGTTGGGAAAAAAAGTTGATAGGTGGTCCCCATTGCCCAAAAATTGGTCTTCGAGGCTTAGTATGATTTGGGAGTATTACTCAAGGATGAGCCATTATAAGGTGTAGATTTTGTAAGATTCAAACATTTCGTAAATGTACTATATCACTTTGATTTTTGTTAAACATTCTTTGTTTAGGATAATGAGGTTGTTATTGGGTGTATGTGGAGTTTGAAGGTGTCCTGGTGGGTTAGGGGAATTAAAGGATTGGAAATGAGGCCAAACAGAGTGAAGTGAACAGTTAGCACTTGATTAGTACAAACTGTTCACCTGTCCCTGGAAACCGTGCGACATGGGGACCCTTTCATGTAGATGATATCTCATGGTTACCAAATGGTTTTCTAAACTATGTGGGTGCTTCCGTGAAACTGTTTTTCTTTTCCCATCTTGGATATATGGATCCACATAGTTATTGCACGATTGGTCCAACCATGTGGCTAAAATGTGAATCCTTAAAAATTTGGGGTTTGACCATTTCCCCTCTAAATAGTATTTTCTCTCCCCTGATTTTTACCCCATTCGACCCCCTATAGTAAGGGTGAAAAAACAGAATCCCCCTCCCCTTCCATGGGAGATTATTCAACAATTCGTGGTCATTTGGAGTGTCATTTGGTGCGAATCAAACTTCAGATGAGTTTAACACCCCCTTGATCTATTTTCTAGAATAGGGCTTGTAGAATCTCTTATATCCTTATGAATCTTTAAAAGAAAAACTTTTTTAGAAAATTCTATGTTTGGGATTTAATGGGTGTTTGAGTTAAAATCAAGGGAGGAGGTTAGGCAAGAGTTTATTAATGAAGATGATGTAGGTGGTCTTAAATCTTTTTCTAATAGTCTTGATGTACCATATGTGTATTTAGTTGTTCTATTTCTCTTCAATGTTTTTTTTGATGTATTGGGTTAGGGAATACTATTTGGCTTAATAATGAGGAACATAACCCTTCACAGACCTTGTTGGATCTATGGGTGAGTGAGACCAAATCTATTGCTACCTATAGGGTAAATCGGAACCTTGAAAATGGTGGAGATAATTAGTAATCATTGATGTCGGCGAATCATGAGAACAAATGGATATTAAAAGAGTAATTGGTTTTACAGTTTGGGTTAATAGGAAATTTATATTATTTTAAGTCATATTTTCTAAATGCATAGTATGTTTTGAAATGGTTTTAGTTGTGTGTTTTGGGGTTTGACCCGATTATATATTTATTTAAGTAAAAGGATGTTTTAAAGCGAGTAATGTTTTGAAAGGAGGCATAAACCAAAATGTGATTCAAAAAGGATTTTTCCTAGGGAATTTTCAAGAATATTTGAAATGAGGATATGGTTCCCTTTTTATGAAAATGATATAATGGATGTTTTTATGTGTTAAACGGAAATAAAATCCTTGGAGCATGATTTCGTATTCAATTAAAAAGGAAAATTATTTAAAGGGTGTCTTCAAGATGATTTAAAATAAGAATAATCAATTGTATTTTTATACCATAATGTGGTTTTAAAGGTTAATTAGGACAATATTCGTCGAATTGATCTATGTCCTATTAAGAAAGGACCATGATGAATGTGTTTCCATGTTAACATATTTATGAAATGAACTAATAAATGAATATGTATAGTTGATGAAATAACATAAGGGGTTAGTTTTCATAATATGAAATGGGACAGATCTAAAAATGTTACTGTTCTATGTGACTTATGAATTGTATTAAATATTCCCAGGTGGGTAAATGCATGTGAAATAATTAAAATGTTAAATAGATAATTGATTTTGAATAGATAAATGTGTTAAATGGGATAATGTATGAGAATTGTTGAATATACATAATGGATTAAGTCATGAGAAAAAATGGGTAAGTTGGTTATTCAATGTAATTGGAAAACATACTAATAATTTAATGCTAGATGTTAATTCACATGTTTAATAATTATGAGATGTGAATTTTATGTTAATTGGTTTTGTATGGTTTGTGATATGGTATATGCGGTAAATCAATAAATAATAATGTGAGAATAGATTGGTTGTGTGAGGGTAATGGACTGAGGCTCCTATAATAGGTCAGGTTGGACTAAGGATTTAAACCCAAACCCTATAATATTGTGGTTAGGGAGTCGGATTGATGCTCTATGCCCATAATGGCTGCATTGGATGAGACTTCATGGACTGAGGCTCCAAGGTAAATGTGATATAGTTGTTGAGACTACCTAGAGTAAGGCCCTAAGATATGTGTGATGTATTTCATGATACATCCAAGACTAAGCCTCCAATGTAATTGTGATGAAGTTGATGAGACTACCATGAATAAGGCTCCAAGGTAAGAATGATGTATTTTCTTATGAAATGCTTATCCCTATAAAAATAGGGAACTTGACCTATTCCCGTATACATGGTAAGTGACCTGCATAAGATGTTGTATAAATGAGGTAAATACCTAAATCATAGTAAATATGAGGAGGAAGGTCAAGCTAATATTGTAAGCTAATGGGTACATCAATGTTATTGATTGTTAAACACCCCCTTGAGGGTAAAAGTTTGTGTAACCCCTTATGCCTTGGATTTGGATCCCAATGTGACCTGTGTTAGTTTTTTCTTGATTGGTTGACCCTATATAACATAATGTATAAAATGAATATTAGATAATTACTTAAATGATTTAATTTTTACCTTGTTTATGTATTTATCTGGTTTACTTATGTTGACCATCGTACATGCTGGTTATTTCTTTAGACACCATTGGAGGTAGCCAACTAAGTTGTAATCACACCCTACTTTGTCACCAGTACATTTGGGTACCCAAGAAGATGATAATTGTTTTGTGATACTGGTTTAAGAAAAGGTCCAGGTGTTTAGTTGTGAATGGTATATCGAGTAGGGGCATGGGTGTCAAGACTAATTAGGGACTTTGGCCCATATTATGTGTCTTTTGGCAGTTTTAGTTATGTTTTTTTTCAATTTCTAACAAGTATTGTATTCATCATATCATTATAGTATGTGTTTCCTTGTTACTCACTGTAATTTTATCTTTCTATACATTTATATTTTCATACATGTTATTACATATATTGATATTATTTATATTTTTTAATTACTATGGAAAGTGGTTATTGTATTCTAAACATTACTTTATAAATATCACTGCATGTTGGAAGGCATAGTTGTTTGGGGAGGCACGCCTGGGGTGATGTGAAGACCTGGCCTAGGGCACCGGAAAGTGGCCGTTAGGTTGGGTACATTACAAAATATTTTATGTTCTTATAAAGGAATAGAATAAATGGTTTGGAAGAGTAGGATATGGACATGTCTAGACTGGGGACATTACAATATATGTCACATGTATGGTAATTTCAGTAGACCAGGTTATTTTTGAAACCAATTTTATCTTATTGTATTTAATTAATATGATATTTTCCCTAAATATATATATCATGAATCAATCCTGAGAGGATGGTGAATGTGAGGTTTAAATTTTAGTAGGCGAATAACTCATACTTATTTCCACATATCGAATGAAACTACATATTTTAATAGATATTTTGGTGCATCTTAATTATATGAAGTTAAAGTGATTTATTTATACAAGAACATTTACATTTGTTTCTATGTTATTATTTACTTAAAAAGTGGATAGTAGTATTTTATTAAGTGTGAATTATTAGAGTATGAATCATGACATTGTAAAAAAAATATCCACTTCCATGGACAAATGACTTGTTTAACCAGTTGAGGGGAGCCCAATAGTTTTCAGTGATTGATTTGAATTCAGCTGACCATTTTCCACCGAAGAGTGTTAATGATAAAATAGGTATGAAATTCAAGAGTATTTATTGGTTTTAAAATTATTTTATAATTCCATTTAGTTTTATGAATTTTATAACAATGTTCAAGAATCACATTATATTTTTTTAAACATTACTAATAATATTTCATTGTGGAAATATTGAATAATATTTTGGTGTATTTGTAGAGTCATACAGTTTAATAACGTGAATACATATATAGTTTTTAGTACATTTTGAGAGCATTATACTTATGATAAATTCTAAAATTCTAACTTTTAGATCCATGAGGTATATGTCATTGGGAACATAATTATTAATTGGAGAATCGATGTTCAATCAATGAAGGTGGAGGTAATTATGTTGGTATTGTGGCCTAGAAATACTTATAAGGTTAATATGTTTCTGAATTTGGATGTGTATTATAAGTGATTTATCAAGGAAATTTCACACTCAGCAGCACCTTTGATAGGGGTTTACCAAGAAATTAGTAAGGATGATGTGTATAAATTAGTGTCTGGGGGACCTCTATGTGTGAAATAAGTTATCAATATCAACATTAATTATAATTCTTCAAGGAGAATGGATTGATTATATAGTCTACTTATCATCCTTAGTAATTGGTTTCAAGACCATATTAATGCATTGATATCATGATCTCACTTATGGGTATCATCAGGTATGACCCAATGAGCGGAACTACTAAACTCATGAATTATAATTAGTTATGGTGATATGTGATTTAATGTGTTTGCATCATTATCTATTTATTGAGATATTTCCAATCTACAAAAATAACAAAATCATTTGGAATGTCTTCTATCTATGAGTCATTATTCAACTATAGAGACATTTGGTAGGGTATTCTAGGAAATTGATTTTGAGATATCATGTACCTCGGGAAAGAGAAATTTTTTCATATACCGCCATTATAGGAAATTAAAAAAAGTAGGAAAGAAAACATCAGATGTATATTAGAAGAATATTTTATTTATATTTGATAGGTATGTTGGTCTATCTTAGGATAAAGGGTTGTTGACATGTCCGCCCATGGTCATCCCTTCCTTTTTGATGAATCGAGTAAAGGCCAACTTGGTGTAAAATTTTGATAGTCTAATAAAGTGAGAATGGTTTGTGGGTGATATTAATGTTATATGAATTTCTTTGAATATAATAGATATGCAATACATCAATGGAAAATTTGTGTTTCCCATGTCTATGAGAGTGGAAATGACAAGGGCCTTTAATGTCTCACAGTGAGTGATAAATCCTTGATAATCAATAATGTATAATGATATAAAAAATAATTGTTGGAAGAACAGATTAAAGATATATGTTTCTGAGTTTATATATAATTTAACTAGCTTCTATAATGTATAGGTAGAGGAAAAATGACTCGGTTTATTTCTTAAGCATCTTCCATTTCTTATATGGACGCGCGAGAAGGTTGCCCTAGATTTTTTAGAATTCTCCATGATCTTATAGGGTTGGGATGTATTTTGGGTTCATTGTTGGTTAGATTATAATGGTTTCAAACATATATTCAATTATATAGTGTAACACTTTAATATTTTAAAAGAACACTATGTTCGATAGCATACTCAACACAAAACACTGAGTTTAAACAAACAATGACATATGATTAAAATATTATTTTTTAAACATGATAAGTTTAAAATTACAATTATATTAGTTGGTATGAATAGGATTAAAAAAGTTATGAAACAAAAATAATTTTTTAGTCAATATAAATGTATTTATAAGTACATATAAAATAATCACTGAACATTTAGTGAAATCATTTATTTCAAAAATTATTTTTATTGATTTTTGTGAGAACATATTTTAAATAATTTTTAACCATTTATGAAATGTTATTTTATGAAATTAAATTCATTTTTAAAATCATTATATTTATATTATATTAAGGTGAAAATTTTTTACTTTTAAAAATATATTATTTTTTCCTTGAATAGAGAAAATACATAAATTTATAAAAATTTCATTTCTTTTAATATATTAAGTAATTTATATTTACTTTTATGATTTAAATTTAAATTAAAATAAGCATATGAAATTTGGGCTATATTAAATCAAATTAATTACATTTAAATCTTATTTATACTGGATTTCAGTATATGTTTATTTTTTTGGCTTTAGAACACATTTTTTCTGAATACCTTTAAAAGTGAATAATGTTTCTCACTTTTAACATCTTAAATTAAAAACTATTAAAAATTAAATTAAATTAAATTAAATTATTATATATCTTTAAATATTACATTAAATACTTTTAGTTAATATTACATGTCATATATTTATTTTAAGGCAAACTTGTGCTTGGAAAGTTCATTTTTGGAAAAATATTTTCTCCAACACATCTATTAGGGTAATTTTAAGTTAAATTCTTCCACATATATGAATTAAATTTTATAAAATGAATTAAATATTTTTAATCACCATAATTCGTTTTATATAACATTTTGAACATTATGTTTTATCATATTTAATACTAAAAACTCTAAAAATCTATTACCATGGTAAACAATAAAACCAGTTTATTGAGGGGCATAAAAATAAATAGTTATATATAATAACATGTTTAAAAGATGTTTATTTTTAATTTTATAAATTTTTATCATATTTATATCTATTCACCCAATAATTTTCCAGTTTTAAAGGAACTTTTCTAGAGAGTGACTTCCCATTGTTGAATAGTTTTGGGTATTTACAAGAATGCCACACTTATAGTCTTCTAAAAGGGAACCATTTATCCTCTCAAATAAACACATAGAACACCAAAATATTTAGCTAAGAACTAACACAATATATTACTTAAGGAAATCCCCACTTCCTATTAGGATTTTTATAATAATAAATCCAATCTAGAAAGACATTAGGTATAATCCTAGTGATACGGTCTAAAGAATTGGTATCGTTCTTAACCAAGCATATTTCTTTAATTTCATCTTCCACCTCCATAAAATGTCACTCAGTCATTAATATATAATTATATAATTATATTCCATATAATAATATATTATTATGTGAATTTCATAATGTAAAACCTTCCCAACTTCCTTAAAATGGGAAATGAAACCACTGTCTGTGTGTACGGTGGAGTACCACCTCACAAACCGTTGTAACTCATTTTACATCATCACTAAACGTATTTTTTTATAATGATGGATTTATAATTTCTACATTTTATTCAAAAAAAATTAAAAATTATTTAAAATTAACATATCATATACCTTCTTACCTTATCATCTATTGAAAAATGATAACATCGTTCGTCTGTACGGTGGACTATAAGCCCGTGAAGTGATGTGAATAGTTTCCTATTCCATAGCACATGGATGAAATAATTAAGTGTATTAAAAGAAATAATATTATATTTATTATATAATTATAATTATATAAATATAAAATAACACTTACCTTCTTTCAATAATTATTTTCGAAAAATGTAATCATTACTCATGCGTAAGCGCGACCTACCGTCTCCATGACTATAACATCATCTAGTTTTCGTAACCATATTTCATAGTTGGTTTTCAATGTAAAATTGATTTTAAAATTTTTTATTATGATTATTATTTTCATAAATATATAAAAATGTAACCTTTGTCATAATAAACACACCAATAACATAATGACATTACTATCTAAGTATCAACAGAATAAACGATTTGAAAAAAATGATTAAGTAATAAAATAAATAATTAAAATATAGATTTTAAATGGTTTAATTATATGTTATAAAACCTAAAAAAAAATTATTAAGAAAAAAATTAATATAATTTTATTATATAAGATATTAAATACATATATGACAATGTTTGGACTCGAGGTGAGGGTTTCATCTCAAAACATCTATCCCTGAGACACATGTTATTTTATGCCCAAAATTTCTGTAAATGGTGTATTTAGTTCCCATTTACATATTATATAATTAATCATTCATAATTCATTATTTTTTATATAAAAATTAATTTAATTCATTCATGAGAGCTATGATTGAAAAGTTTCCAAGTGGTAAGGGCTTATGTTTCAATCTCATTTTAATGGGGATAGTTTATTCATAAATTTATTTTTTGAAAAATAATTTAATCATTTTCTTATAAAACCATTTAATTTCACCATAATGTTTTTATTAATTTATTTTTCTCATAATAATAATATTTTACTCTCTTTTGTATTTAATATAATTGGGAATTTTTTTAACAAAATATGATATTGTTTCTCATTACATTCAGAAACCTTTTTATTCAAAATCCATGTTTCTTTATAAATATTTTAAATAATATTTTTCTAACATTACAAAAAAAATTATTAAAGAAATGTTTTCGCAATTTTGAATTTTTTTTAAAATTTAATGGAATCTATTATTTTATAAGAGTGGCACATTTTTATCATTTTTAAAACTGTGTGAATGGAATGTATCTTTTATCTTATTCAACATGCATGAAATTAACAATAATGAAGACCAATAATATTTTTTATGATTACTTTATATGTTTGAATTATTATTTTTTAAGAAACGTTTTTCAAATTGTTATTTGAATTTATTATATTTTTAAGACGTTATTTTAATGTTAAATGGGAATTTTATCAAGATGTATTCCATGTGATATTCTATAAAATTTTTCATCAATATAGAAAACCATTTATATCATGTATTCCATATAAACTATTTATATATGTCTCTCACATGTGTAGCTAGAATATTATTCCATATATTTATGGGTTAATACATTCATTTTGCTACTATTTAATGTTAAATTATAATCAATTTTTTTCATTATAACATGAGACAAGACTAGGTAAATCATTTAATTTCCTGAGGGTAATTTTTATATTATGACTTATTATTTCCATACTTTTTTGAAATATATATATTCTGAATATGTTATGACGGGTGTGCCGATATAGTTTTAGGTGAGCCTGATATAGTATATACACTAGTTTCACCTATATAACTCTATAATGTATTTGGTATTGTTTGAGTCTGATGAGACATCATATATGGGATATGGGATTAAACATAAACCATTATGGGAATTTTTCCACCAAATGATATTTTCTAAGCAGTTAACCTTGATTAATATATTTTTAATGTTATATGTTGCTTATATGTTTCATATGATTCCATGATCTTATGATATCATGTTATATTTTATATGATCCCATGTAATTACCCTTAATAATTTTCTTTAATGGTATCATCTTATACTTTGACTGACATTTTATGATTTCTTATCATTTTTATAACATTATTGGTTATTTATATCACCCCTTTTTATGTATTTCCATACGTTATCATAAGTAGTTTTGGTGATCAAAATGGGTTTGGTGATCATTATAGAAAAAAATGAAATATTTTAATTTTGTATAAATTTGATGTATTATGAACCTAGTATTACAAAGACACCAAGCCTCATGATCTTTCTGTTGTAATTAATGGAATTTTATGTCAAAAATCATGTAATATTATGTGTGGATGGATGGGGTCACCATATTTGTTATGAGATAAATGGTTATGATAAATTTTGAAAAATATAATCATATATATTTATTGGGAATCCTAGGGATATATCTAATGATAATACTATGAATAGAAATATATCATGGAATACTGGTTATAGATAGAGAGAGTAATTTTTTATAATTCTCATCCTAGCCTTGATAATAATAGTGGATGTGGACTGGGAAAATTTTAAATAGGGTTAATAACTTCAAAAAGAATGAATTTATTTGGACTCATCCATCAATTGGTGCATGAAAAAGGGCCCTTCTGAACACCTAGTTTGATCCTCCTGGGGGATATGATTTAAAAACTCATAAACTCTTTATGAACCATTGTGAAAGACATAGATAAATTTTTTGATTAGAAAACCTATTATTAAATACTATCATGAATAACCTATATTGAACCCTCGAGACTCATAAGTCAGGATATAAATGTCATTTATAAGTAATTTATCCAATGTTTTTACATTTCCTATTAGTATATTTAATTGTTAATTTATTATCATCTGGTATTTCATATTCTAGTTAATGGAGGGATATATATGAAATCAATCAAACAAAAATGTGATGGGTAATGTAATGACTTTACCAATGATATTCGAATCATAATAGTAAAATAATTTTAATATATTATGATAATTCCAAATGAGATATCTTGAATTATGATTAATAATTAGAACATTGTAGAATTTCTAAACACATCAAATAATATATGGATGACGTCTCCTGAAATTTCACCTTTAAAATATGGTACATAAAAATAAGAATCAATTTCTTAAATGTCAAAAATGTTTCATGAGGAACCATGGAACATGAATTTATGGATCTGAAAGCTTCTTTATGTGTAGAAAACAAAGGAACAATACAGATAGTTGTTGAGGAAAAATAAAGTGTCTAGTTAACAAGACATAGGTAAATAAAGTTCAACCTAATTCACCACTAACAGTTCAATTTCATTAATATATTGAATTTATTTATTATCCTAGTAAATTCCCTAATCCAAGGATTAATTACCAAGTTCCTATATTGTTAAAACAATTGAAATGAAATGATTGAATTGTTTTTTTTTTGTATTTTAGAATCAGGTTTTCTATAATTAATTCAGTGGTATTCAACTTTTATGAATCCTGAAACTTTTACAAATCATTCTACAAAATTATTTATTTAATTATTCTCAATAATGTGTTTAAGGGTACTATTTTTTTGATAAAGGCGATTTAATGGTAAGGTTGTATTTTAAAAAAAAATATTTGGTTTAGGAAAATATAATCTTTAATACACACTTTTTGATGATGTAATTATGGTTAATTAATATAATTTTATTTTGTTAAAACAAATATGTTGTTTAGAATTATATAATAGTTATGAACATATCTTAACATTAATGTTTTTTTGAGGGTGTTCATCATATTTTCTGGGAATATCATTGGAATAATAATTTTATAAAAATGAAAACCCATATATCAGTTGAAACTCATTGTATCCGGCAAGGTTTAGGGGCTTGGAATAAGAATCTAAGGTGATAATGTTTCAATGAATACCATTGGACTACATAATATATTGGTTATTAGATAATTTTCTTCACTTAAATGTTATAATGGATAAATATAATGTTTATTTTGGAAATAATATGATTATATCATGTCTTTTTTATTTTTTTGGATTTTGAGGTAATTAATGATATTTTTGGAAATTATTTTTCGGTATTTGATATTTATAACCATTATGTTTAACATAAATGATTATTTAGGAAGAATTCGATTATATTTTTTGAGATTTAGGTTGAGGCTTATGATATAACTTTTAAGGATAAAACATTCTATAATATAATTGAGGTAATTTGGGAAATAGAGTTACTTTTTTAAGGAAATATCTACACCAATCCTTTGGTTATATTATTGAATTTTTTATATTAATATATCCATATTCATATTTGGTATTATATTATTTTGTGAAAACTATTTTGGTTTTTATAAATATAGTTGTCATATCATATTACTATTTTATTTATTTTGTTATCTCTAGAAGTTTTTTAGTTGTTTATATGAAAATTATATTGGATATTAATTCTATAGAGTACGAGTTCAAATGAAAATATATGGAATAATTATAAAATGATGAAATGTTTTAATAAAATAAAAATAAATCAGGTAATTATATTTTTTACTGATTACAATTGTGATAGTAAAATATTTCCTCTTCTATTGGATAATGATTATTAAACAAAATTTATCATATTTCTATAATATCAAGTGACTCAAGGGTCTTTTATCTCATCACAGATTTTTGGTTTTATAAGTGTTAACATTCCCTTGATAGTTCAATTTATTGTGATTAATGATCTCTATGACCCTCTATATTAATTTTTTTTTTCATTTTCATATTTTCCCTTTCCCCCAATGTTATCAAATATTGGCAACCCGGTTATGTGATGGATTTAACATTTCATTATCCCTCTTTTTAAGAGGAAGTTTTATTAACCCTTTTTATTATGTTGGTTTTTGCATAACAGATTTTAAAAATTTAAAACCCATAATTTAAGATAAAAATTAAAAAATTTGATGACTTAGTTTTTTTATGGGGGTAGAATGTAACACCCGATGATTTTAAAATAACACTATGTTTGATAGAGTATTCAACACACAACATCAGTTTTAAAAGAACCGTGACATATTATTTAAATATTATTATTTAAATATGATCGTTTTAAGTTATCCAATAAATTTTCTAATGTTAAAATGACTAACTATACTACGAAATAAATATGAAGGTAGTAATAAATAAAAACTTTTTTATGGATTCTTGGGAAATAATTAATGATTTTTTATAAAAATCATTTTAAATAAAATGAAATTTATTGATTTTTGTAATAAAATATTATAATTATTTTATGGATCATTTTGAAATTTTATTTTATTTAATAAAAATTAGTTTTAACATCATAATTCTTATGTTATATTATGGTTACATTTTGTGATTTCGTAGAATATATTATTTTTTCAGTGAATACTAAAAATACCAGTACTTATAAATGTGTTATTTCATTTAATAAATTAATTATTTTTAAATTACCATTATTAAATTAATTTTATTTAAAATTACCTTTTTATTTATTTAGTTTTATCTAATCTAATTAAATTCATTATATAACAAATATTCTATATTGTAATATATTTTCATTTTTAGGCTTTCATTATTTTCTAATGACTATTTCAAAGTGAGTTTTAACTAATTAAAATAACCCCTACAGAGGAATGATTTAAATTATAATTTTAGTTAATATTTATATAAATATTAATTTAATTTAAATTAATTACTAAAATATTTCATATAGTTATTATAAGGTCATCTGAGGCTTAAAAATACATTTACAAAACATTTATTTTTCGACATGTCTGTAGGTAATATTTTAAATTAAATCAAGCCACTTATTTGAATTGAATTCGATAAAACGTATTATATATTTATAATAAGCATAATAAATATTAAATGATAATTTAGACATAATTTCTAGTAATAATTAATATTAACAAGAGTAAAAAATGGTTACCATGGTAAACGTTAAAACTGGTTGACAATGTTGTTGAACTAAAGAGATAAATGGAATAAAATGGTTTAAAATGTTTATTTTGAATTTTATGGGTGTTTATAGTCCTAGAATCTCCAAGCCTATTTAATTTTTTAATTTTATAGGCACTTTTCTTGGGTGTAACATCCCATTATTGAATAGTTATGGGTATTTAGAAGTATATCACTCCCCCTCCATTATAAAAGGGCACACCATCTCCTCTCCTTTACACACATCCATAACAAATTATATAGGAAAATACCTAATATAATATATTTCGTACTTCCTTCATCACATCCCAGATTACTTTTTTTGATCATAAATACAGTCTAGGAAGTATTGTGGTACAATCCTAAAGAGGTGGTCTAAAGAAGCGGGATCCTTTATAACTGAGAATCTTTCTATTATTTCTTATTCATCCACATTAAATATTAATAAATAAGTATTATATAATAAAATTGGTTTATAACATATTATAAGATGTTATTATGTTATTTTCATAACATAAATCCATATCCACTTCCATAAAATGGGAAACAAAACCATCATTTGTTTGTATGGCAGACTAATGTCTCACGAACAATTATTAATAATTTCCCATCATCACATATCACATATAATTGTGATAATAGATTTAATTTATATATGTTTTATTAATGAGATATATATAATATAGTAAAATTATCAATTCATATATCTTTTTAACCTACCATCCATTGAAAAAAGAAATCATTTTTCATGTGTACGGTAGACTACCACCTTGCGAAGCAACAAAACTCATTTTTTACCGCATAACATGGATGGAAAATGTACGTTTATTTTAAGAAATAATAGTATATATTTATGATATTATTTACATTATTTAATGATAAAAAAACTTTACCTCATTCTATCAAGATTATTGAAAAATGGAAGTCACCCATTCATACGTATTACTTTCTGTCTCTATTATTGTAATGTAGTTCATTTTTCATAATAATATTTAATTTTTGGTTTTAAATGTATAAATTATTTATAAAAATTATTATTATTTCATTATTATTATTATACGGATTATTTAATAATGACAACTTTTTCCAAGTCCAAGACAACAATATCATTTTTATAATTATGAACTCAGGATCATCAAAACAGTAGACATAGCCATGACTGATTATGCAATTTAATACATAATTAAAATAAATTAAGTAAGTGGTTTAATAAAATGGTATTAAACATAAAATTTTATAATGAAAATAGATAATTTATATACACTTATTTCATAGGAGATAAAATATACCGACAACAAATTCTATACTCAAGATAAGTCTTTCGTCTAAAAAACTACTTCTATGAGACACATGTTATTATGTGTCCCTAATTTATTTTATATGGTTTATATATGTTAAATTTACATATTATATCATACAACATTAATACATATTTATATTATATGTTAAAATTAATTTAATTCATTCGTGGAATCTATGATCCAAAAGATACCGAACTAGTAAGGATTTATGTTATAATAACATTTTCATCAGGATTATTTATGTTTGAATTTAAATTGTAAGAAATTTTTTAACATTATATTATTAAACCATTTAATTTTACTATATTATGGATATTCATGAAATATTCCTGTAATATCAAAAACTTCCCCTCCATCATATACAAAAATGTCGATAAACTGTTTATAAGAATAGCTAGTATCATTTATCTTTTTGAATATCCTATTTCATCTTGATCCATGTTTTCTAAAAATATTTGTGATATTTTTTTTTCATCATTCCAAAAAATATTTATTAAAGAATTTTTAACCCACCATTTACATTTTAATAATATTTTTTAAAGGAATGTTCTTTTCATTTTCCTAAAAAGGAACTTTTTTATCATTTATACCACAATGTGAATGTAATGTACCATTTAAATTATACCACTTTTATGGAATTAACAACCATCATGACCACTCAAATATTTGAGATCGCCATTATAAATTTCCATTATTATTTTTTAAAAAAAATTCTATAATTTTTTTTAAAATTTTATATTTTTTAAGAACTGATTTCAACCTAAAAAGGTTATTTTTGAAAGAAGTACTCCATTTAATATTTTAAATTCATTTTAACCAATGAAGAAAACATTTAATGTTATGAATTTCTTTAATATTATTTATATATACCCATCAAATATATACCTAGATTCTTTTCAATTAATTATATCAGGTAATACAAGACTTATGTTCGTCTCTCAAATGCCTTCATTATTTAATTTATTTTTATTATGAAATTTGACATGATTTTGAAACCCATTTTCTTTTAGTGGGTACTTATTATGGTCTGAATTTTTGTTGATTTAATTTTTTATAATACTTAATCAACAAAATGTTTTGATGGGTACATCCAGATTGAATTGGGTGATCCCTATATGGCTCATATGATGGGTGAACCCATGTATCCTCCCAATGTATTGGGTGATGTTTTAGTCTAATGAAAAAATATTTATGAGATTATAGAGTTAACCCAATCCATTACTGGAATTTTACACCATGTGATATTGTTTATGAAGTTATCATTTACTAATGTTTATCTCATTCTATTTGTTTCTACCACATTTACTTTGATTCCATGATCATTTGATACCATGTTCTTTATGTGATGATCCCATGTGATTACAATTTAGAATTATCTTATATGATATCATTTTATAAATTTGACTAACATTATAATCTTCCTAATCACATTTATTCCCTTACATTTATTTTAATCTCACATCATTTTTATGTATTTTCCTAGGTTATCTGATGCAGTTTAGGATATTTAAATGATTTAAGACCTCATTTACTACTAAAAAATGTTTCTATACCAACACATCCATTCCAACAGTTTTTATAAACCATTGGAATAGATTTCCTATACCTACAATTTTAATAAAACTATAGGGATATCCTCCCTCAAATCTAGTTCTATCAGGCTCATCCCGTGTGCCCCCACAAACCTTCCTCTCCCTTGAAAACCCTCTCCCCTGAGAAACTTTCCCCCACCAATCCATCCCCGATTATCCATCGGGCTAATCCCAAATTCCAAATATCTTCTCCCCCACCAAACCTATTCTACCCCACACTTATCCCACTCAAAGATGAAACCCTTACTCGACGATCTCATTCCTTTTGATTCTGTCATTCCATCATGGGCTTCTAGACTCATCCCACTCAAAGATGAAACCCTACCTCGAAGCTCTGGTTCATTCTGGTGCCACACTTCCAACTTGGGCTTCCGCCCACCTCATTAATGCTCAAAGCCCTTTTTATAGTGAATTCATCATAGTTAAGGGTTGGATAACCAAGGTTGGACCTCAAATTCAATTTTCCTTGTTTCCATGCATGTTTCTACATCCCTATTATGGTTATGTTAAACCCTAGTTCATGGGGTTGAATATATTTTTGTGGTTTCATTAGTGTTTAGGGTTCATGTAAATTTATTATTAGTTATTTCACCATCCCCCAGCAGATGGGATGTATTTTGGCTCATGTGTTAGTGGTTTTTATCGATGTATGCCTTATGAATTGACTGAAATCCTTACCCCAAAAAACGTGGGATTTCTTTTGGATGTAATTTTTTTTATCTATCCCAAACCCATATGCTGTTGTTTAAGATGATACATTTAATTCTTCAATAAAAAGTACTCATTTTTCGGGATTTCTTGATTTTATTTTCTTATGCATTTTTCCAATTTCTATCCTGGTAGATAATCTATATTGAATTTTATAAAATTTTGTTGGATCAACAAATTGTTATTAGAAATAACTAAACCCCAACAGTTGTATCATATCCATACCATGTATTTTATTTATGATTAATTTCATGAGAGAAAGACGAAAACAAAAGGGAAACATTATTCTCAGTTTTAAATAAATGTCAATTTAACTTTACATATTTTGAATCTACCTAACAGTTATCAGTTTTACCAAGACATTGAATGGTCTACATAAGTTACTTCTCCCCTTACCCTGTTATAATATAGTCTACAAAAGGATAACCTAGTTTTATAATTAAATAGAACTATATGTGTAAGGATCATTTTGTTTTACCATTGTTAAGCTAAATGAAGTTACACTTATGTAGAATGATTTTTCATAATGGTAAATGAAATTACCCTTAATAAGAATGGTTCTATGTAATATTTTGTTTTATATTACCATTTAATTGAAAGATGAATTTTACTGAGTTTGAAACATTAATCGTAATACACAAAGTGTTGGATAGAACCTATTATACTACCAATGACACATACTCTATTATTGATGAATCATTCAAAAACGCAATTCACTCTTACACTCAAAGAAAACCTAATTACAATTGCCCTCATTCACACAAACACTTATCTTTATGTGACCTTTTTAATGGATTGATAGTCCTCCATACATATAAGAGATTAACATTACAAAATGTACTATATCTGGTAATAAATCTTATGAAACTCTCCAATATTCAAGATTATCTTTTGGTGTAGTGTATTGACACTATGAAAGTAGTAAGTTATCTTCACACATTTCCCTGAATTTATATTTTCCATCATGCACCTCTGGATTACCTCAAAAAGTGTTAATTTACCCCCATGAAAGTAGTAAGTTATCTTCATACATTTCATTTTAATCCTAACTTATTTATAATTATTTGATACTTTTACCCTCATGAAAATACTATAATTATAGACTTCATCAATTTAGCATCTATAAACTTTTCAAAAAAAACTGGAGGACATCTATAACACTCTGAATACTCTCAAAACATCATGATATATTATGAAGAAAATTTTTTTACCCATAAAATAGTTGTCTTTAATTATTCAAATTCTACCGCACTAACAATTACCAAAATTAACAAAATGCTGCATTGAAGCTATCAATCCAAGGTATTTAAGAAGAAATACAGAATCTCCTTTCCATTTATGATGGAATCAATCTCAGAAACTCTATAACATCTTCACAGACATGTCTAAAGATATTTATATCTTCCATAATGACAAAAAAATAATCATACATTGGAACATAAATCTACCCCTTTTAAATTATTTTCAATACCATAACTGACCTCTAAATTCAATATGTGTTCCCATTTATTTCAAATCTCAACATGCACATCAATAATATATTGTGCAAGGTATAAAACTATCCCTTTTTCCATGATGTTGAAAATACTCCTTCATAAACGCATTGGCTATAAAAAAGGGGTAAATATTGTATTGGGATACCTATTCTTTTATATTTTTAATTATGTATAGATAATTATAGATTTCACAATTTTGAACACTTTGAAATCCTTTTAACATTTTTCCTCCAATGAAAGGGATGATCCCACTTCATCATCATCATGGTAGTTTATATACTCAATGATGAGAATATTATATTGTTATAGAGTAGTGATAGCCTCTTCCAAATTCCCAAATATTTTATTATTTCAATTCCCTACATGTTTGTAAACATAAAATGAAAGGGGATAAGGATGGGTACATTACCTTTTAATTAGTCATGGAATGTTGATTGATGTCTCTACACTATGAACTTCCATACTTCCCAAATTTATCATTGAGATAACCATTAATCCTCTTTTCCTAATTATATCATCATTTATCTTTGTAGACAACCTAATTTTTTCACTTTTCTCAAAAGGATTATTTTATGGGATGACTTTTATTGAATGTGAAACAAATTGAAATGAAACCCTATATAATAGCTTATTAATCTTCATCTTTTAGTTTTTTCTTGGTAGGAATTTCATATTGCCCTTTGCAACATGACTAGTTACCTTTCATTCTCTTAAACATTAAGTTTTACTTGTTTTATTTTCTCATAAACAACATTTTCTTCATTAGTTAGATCTCTATTTTTTCTCCTAAAATTTTGAACAAATTATATACATCTTATTTGACTCTTAAAATGTTTAGAAATCATTGGAGACTTTTTTTATACTTCTCAATTGTATATTTCTACATTCTGGTATTATTTATATTTCTCAAAGACTTTATTTTTCTTATTTATATATTTCTCCATTATATTCATTTTAATTCTATGCTAATCACATGTTATGATAATAATTAATGTATTATACCAGAATATCCCACTAAACCAATAGTTACTCTTGAACCATTGATCATAGAACCAATTGGTGAGTCTATATAAGTAATTATGCCTTCTATCATGGAATCTAACAACCTTTATTTATCCATCTCCCAAGGTAGTATTCTTGGTTTTATTTCACATGAATTTTCCTTTATGTTGGAGTAACCTTATCACATATTCATTTTTTCCATAAACCATTTGTGTTATCTTTAGAATCAATAATTTTAGAGAAATAAGAAGTAGTGTGATTTGAAAAAATAAGTTTTTCGTACCATTCCCTTTGGGTTATTTCTAAATGTATTTTCAAAATTAATCCATCAAGATCGTTCCTCATTCAGTTATTTCTCTTTTTAGATAAGATTATCATTATGTTCATTCAAGATAATTGCTTTCTCTGCAATTTTACCCTGGATGTTATGATGTCTTTAATGAGATCACTCTTATTTACATCCACCTTTATTCATTATTTATCATTACTTTTAATTTAATTCTTATGTTGGGTATTTTTCTCACATTACAATTCCAATTTTTTCTTGTCATGTACTCATTATAGGTATAATCTAATCCCTCCCCATTACTTGAAGAATATATATGTTTTTAAAATTGAGAAATGTAGGCTTAATGGTTTTGAGTGAAACCTTACCCATTAGAATCACTCGATGAAAATGATTTATCAACTGGTTCACTACTTATCATGTTATTATTGTCCATTATTGACGATCACTTCTTCATCATTGAATAACCTCTTCTATATTTTTTTTAATATATTATCCATGTTAATTATTCACTACATGACGAATTAAATTCTACTATATCTAACTCAAATTCAATTTTCTTCAAATTTGCATAGTTTGAGGTGAAGTGCACATCACATTTTTATTTATAACACTATAAAGAATGTTTTCCAGTATATGTTCCTTTTACCTTTTGAAACAACACTATTACAAGAGTTGTCTCCCTCTTAACATGAACTCATTAAAGCCTCATTCAAACTAAATTGAATCATCCTAACCTGGGTCAAATAAAAACAAACCAAATTAAATATGATTATGAAGTGTAAACCCAAAAATATTTTAACTAAATAAAGTGACACCATAAATACCCTCATTGGATAGAATAAAAGCAAATAAAAAATATAATGAAGTTTTAAAAAAACATTCACAAACTATCCAATCTTTACACGTATAAATTTTAATCTAATAAACCAAAATATATCTAGAATGATGAAAATCATGAAAATACAATTCAATTATAAAAAATTAAATGAAACTAAATCAGAAAATGTCTTACTAATCTTACTTGAACTAATTTGATCTTAAAAAATGTGAATAAAAATGGGAACAATATAATGAATTAAAACATATATGATACCAACCAACATGAACTATACTATACTAAATGAAACTAATATAAACAAAATGTAATCAAACGAATCAATTAGAACTCAAATGAAGGAAATTTCCCAAGCTAATATAAACAAAAACAAGACAAACTAAATATATTTAAAATATACCAGACTAACTTGTATTATACCAAACCATACTAAGATGAAACATGAGCCAAACTTATTATATACCATTAGAAGGAAGAATCATTTTTAATTAACATGAATTTACTATTTGGTAACATCATTTTGAAACTTGTATATGTTTTCCCTTTTATTATAGGAGTATGATTTGATCCATGGGGCGTTGTGGTTATTATATGTAGAGCGGTGACTTGTATAGTCCCATGAGAAATGTATGTTTTAGTTTAGTTTTTATTTTATTTTATTTATTGCATCGTCCACTTAGGCCTTTTACCAATTTCTACAGACATAGGGTTTTTATATTTTGTGAAGGGGGCAAGAAGAAAACTAGAGGTGGATTCAAGGTTTTCCTTGTTGGGGAGGGAGATCGGGGTAGTGGAGAGATTAAGTAGCCTGTTTCATTTTTTTCCACTTTTATACCGTATGTCTTTTTTTATTTTCACTTCAATGGTGATGGAAACATGATTTATGGTGGAATCATGTAGATGATTGTTTATTTAGGTAGCCCTATTTTATCTATTGAATATTTTTCAATCATGTCTTGTGATGGATTCTGTTGGCATGAATCTTGACAACCCATGCAAAACATGTACTGTCTCTATCTTGATTTCCCAATCATAAAATTAGGTGAATTATTTTCTAGTTATTTCAAATGTTACCTAAATATAGTTTCCACAATGAAAAAAACAATCAATCACCAACTACATATTTTTTTTATGTCAATTCCAAAAATATACCACTCGAAGAAAAGTTTCATTCTTTCTCTATAGTGCCATAGGTCTGCTAGTGGAAATATCAACAAGCATATATTTTAAAACAAACTTCAATCCACAACTTCTCATATACCAGACCAACAAATAATACACTTCAATATTCATATATCATCTTGGAAAAGGTTTTGATGCACCTTAGATTTGTGGTTTTTGAGAAAAAACTTATAATGGTGTGTCACTTTTATTAATGATTGTAATTACTTGTTCAATGGATCTTGTGACAAAACATAACATGTAAATGTTTCAATTCTCCCTTCACTCTTCCATATCCACATGAAAACTATTCCACTGACTCAACTATATGTTAATATGTTTTTACCACCTGGCACTGCCCTTCTGAATCCTTCTTCTATATCTCAAAACCTTTTCCACATTAATCCAAAATTATTAACCCCATAACCTGAGTCCCATGATTTATGATGCATCATTCATGAAAATAGTTTATTTTATTCACTAAACACATCTAGTCCCAAATCAATCTTAGGGTGAAGTCCCAACAACACCTCATTTATCTCTTTCATGTTGGAAATTTCTTCAAAGGACACATTGAATTGTTTGGATACAGTATGAGTTACCACATCCAGAATCACTACATGGAATCTCGGGTAGCCTTTAGGAATACAAGGATTAGGTACTTCAAGAAGCACCTTGACGTAAGACTCAACCATGTCACCAAACACACTGCTATAGTCAGTATAGGTGTCTCCCTCCAATATTTTATTATGCATTATGATGATTTGTTTCTCCCTAATACATGTAGGGATGTATTACGTATTCTAATCACCTTCTGAGAGCCACTTTATTCTCTATTGTTCACGCACCAATCCTTCTTCCTTAAAAATCATATACTCTAGGATGTCCTTTCTAGTGAGTTAACCGAAAAATGATTCATTTTAGTAGTTTTTGAGACTGAATTTCAGTATTTCTATATCCTTTTTGAAAACACATTCATGTCCTGATAATGGGGGGGGGGGGTCTTACTAATCCATTCCTAGAGACCATCCTTGAAAATTCTTATCCTATTCTGAAGCCCAATCCATGCACTTCCCTTCCATAATTCACTCACAACCTGGTGATATCTAGGAGTGTTGTTCCACAGATTAGAGAAGTTGACCACTTGTGCCTCTTCTTCCTAGAGGACAAAAAAACCAGAAGTGGTGAATGATCAGATATGATTTGTACTAGTTGAGTTACCTTTTAATTACAAAAGGAAGAGTTTCCATGAAATTTTAAAGTAATCAATCAAGAAAACTCCAAGTTCTAGTACCCCCAATCTATTTATTGCACCATGAGAACCGGTCCTCGATGTACCCCATATTTATAATCCCATTTCTAGCCTTGTGTTGGTAAAATTCCATGCGGGACTTTTGAGGGAATACCCCTCTCCCTTTATTTTAATTCAGATCTGAAAAGATATTAAATTATCCTACAACAATAAACATGAATCACCTTGGATCAAATAATCCTAGTGCATGCCACATGGATTCTCTTATCCGAGAATCACAGTTTTTATAAACCATGGAAAAAAGATACTACTACCTTGAGATACTTTCATAGTGATAAACTCATCTTCTAAAGTATTATTTACACAGAGATAGAGGGATACCCAAAGACCCATATAAACAGGTTTTTAGGGTTGGCATGAATGGATTCACACGTTATTATTCTAAGTGAATACACACTGATTTTGGAAGATCATTTATTTGGATTGAGAATAGAAACAATGGAATCCTTACTATTTTGAATTTTAGTAGTGTTAAAATTTATTTTTACCCAAGCACCTAGGCCTCAGGTGTTTGGATTGGGATCATTGATCTTGTTGTTTCCAGACTTTGGGCCTAGGAACATTAGCCCCTTTTATCTAACAAGAACACATCTCTTGAGTGTGTTTGGATTGAGATCTACAACACACTCCATTATGCTGAGGTGAAGAGAATTTTGTAGGAGTTAAGAGAGCATGTGATTGAAATTTCCCCCCCACTGATATACTAGAAAAATCTTGTGGAGACGGGCTAGGATCATCACACATTGGGGTGGACCTAGTACACACTCTTATAAGCATGATGAATTGGGAAACTCCCATATAAGTAGATTCCACTTGAAAGGCCTGGTATAGAAGTCTATATGATTATTCTTGAGAATTATGTACATATGATAAAACACTGTAGGGGGTCATGGGGAAGTTGGGGTTGCAGTCAGGGAGTGGGAGATGGGGGATACTGAAGTGGGTGGGGGGTGCTATAGAGAGGTAGAGATGTTGTAGTGGAGTGGGGAGTGGGGAGTGGGGAAGTAGGGTTGTGGGGCATTGGGAGTAGGGATTGGGGCAGTGAGGAAGTGGAGTGGGGGATGCTATAGTAGAGTTGGGGTCACTGTAGTGGATGTGTAAGTTTTTTATAGGTTCTGGCTGGAAGGTTATCTCTTCCGCCTATAGTTTATTTCAGGGAAAGAGGATATGTAAATAGTTCTGAGAACCATTGGTATAAAGAGGATGGAATGCATATATCCCAACAATCTTAATAAAATTATTGGAAAAGAGGTATGTATGTACACCAACGTTTCTTGAACCATTGGTATATGTATATTCCAACAATTTCATTGAAACCGTTGGAATAGAGACGCTCGCTAGGAAGTATGTATACCAACATTTCAAAAACAATTGGTATACATAAATCCCAATAGTTTCTTATAAAGTTTTGGAATATAGTAAATTTTGAGAGACCTATACCAACAATTTCATAGAAAATGTTCGTATAGGGATATTGCAATGCCCTACATCGTAATGGTTCCCAAAACCATTGGGATACCCTATCCCAACTGTTTAAGGGGCTATCCCAATGGTTTTAAACTATTATGGTAGGTAAAATTTTATTAGTGATTATGGAAAATAGAATACAATTATTTATTCTAGTCCACCATGATGTATTATGAACCTAATATTACAATTAAAATATGCCTCATGATACTTGGGTTGTAATTAATGAGTTTTTATGTAAAAAATATTGTAATAAAATTTGTTAAAGGATGTGGTCACCATAGGGAGACTTGGGATGTGGATGTGTTTGGTAGGACATATGCTAAGGAAATATTGTGATTTCACAATGTGATTATGGGTATCAGGTCATATCCGGATGCACATTTGAAATTGTGTATTTATCAAGGTCTTCATAAGGAGATAAGGTCATAGAAAATATTGAGTAGAATATATAAACATAGTCATATTGAAATTACAAGAGGACTGTAAATATTCTATAAGATATGATAAGTTCATTCATGATATATTTTTATTTTTAATGGGATTAATATCTTGTATTGGTAGAGTTTGTGTATAATTATTATAACGTCCTCAACTCATAAGCCACTATAACTAGTGATCAAGGATGGGTCGTCACATGAATGTAATAACACCTCCCTATATGCCAAATTCTACCGACTAGAAGCACATGTATTTAGAGAAACATTGAGAGACTATAGTTGATTATCAGAGTGTATCTATAATATATGTAACATCAATAGAATAAAACAACCAATAAGAATAATAAATGGACAACAATTAGAGAACCCAAAAAGTAACCAAGGACAAATTCTATGATAAAATCCAGTCAATACTCTACATTCCAATTAGTCATATAATATAAATCAATGTAAAAATATCAAAATACTATGAAATCAGACCTGAGTCCCAACCTAGTCCTAACATCCCATGATCTAACCCATTATCCCATGCATACCCAAATGTTAGGTTCTTATCATAAACTTTTACCTGAAAACATGTTTTATCTTCTCGGGTACCCATGTTCCATTATGGCCCGAGCAGGGTGTGAGTATAACATATTAGGCCACCACCAAAGATGTCTAAAGATATATCCAGTCAGTACAAATGTGTATTGTAGTAACAAATGCAACAAATAATAACGAAAATAGGGGAAAAATAAGGTAATTATCTAATTTCAATTTTACCCATTACGTTCTCTATAGCCAACCAAACAATAATACCAACTCCAGAATCACTAAGATTATTAATAAAGGTATAATGGGTTACACACATTTTTAACCATAATGGATGTTCACTAATCACAAACTATCACATACCCATTAGATAAAAATACTCATTTGATTCATTCTCATCATTTTTTCGATGGGTTTGGAATTGATGTCATTTACACCATTATCTAATCTTGTTAATCAAAATCCATAATGGAATAATTCAATTCCCCTATCTCATTTGGGATAAAAATATCAAAATAAATAAATTACACTCACCTCAAAGACTTAATCTAAGTGGTCTCATCAAATGAAACTATTATGGGAGTAGATCATCTATCCCCTTACATAACCCATATATTTTGGGTTGGTGTTTAGAACTTCAGTATTAATTGACCCATGGTCATACCACAAGTCAATAACCCACACTACCAAGACATGTGCACAAGAATAATATATCAATAAACCACAAATACCATATCACAAAACAAATATAATCCAAACACCTAATAATCGCATTTCACGATTCATTTCACACATGAATCTCCCTTATGACATAACCCATTAACAAAATTACCATTTTGAAATAATTTCTCATTATCCTTTTGACATTATAATAATCAATCCCTTATTTTATGTTTCTAATTAAACTAAATTAACATTAATCAAATTTAAAAATTATTTCAAATTTATCAACACAAACCCAAACTATTAAACACTTATATCATTATGCCTAAATCCCCCTTATGTGACATCATAAAATAATAAAATTCATCACTTATTTTATATCAAAACTATGTTATCATTCCAAAATAATTTATGTGGGTCCTATCTCACTAGCTTATAAATCCATTCAATGATTATGGACCCATTGGAACCTTAATTCTATGTCATGGATAAAAAAATTAATGTTTATTATTTAAAAACATCACAAATCCACCCTTTAAAACATGTTTCTTCCCATTTAAAACCTAAAACATGCCAAAGGCATTTGTTTCCATTTCAATCATCCAAAACAACCATCAAACCATATGAAAATGAGGGACCTTTCCCTTATTTGAAAACATCATTTAAAATATCATTGGTAAAACCCTTTAAAAATCACTTTGAGGTCAACACCTCCTTTTAAAACATTTATTACTTTATAACATCATTTTCCATTAATAAATCTATAATCTGGTTAAATCCCCAAAAAATATAATGGAACCATTTCAAATACAATTACGAATTTTCAAAAGTAAGGGAAAAATTGTTTCAATTAACGCATTAACCCAAAAAAAATCCAATTCCATTTTTATAATCAATTTTATCTCTTAATACCCCTATCTCCAGGTTTACTAATTTTATTCACCAATTACAAGGACCTAACTTACCCCATGGGTAGGCCAATGTTCGGTCTCACTTCATCAACAAACCCGATAGGGTTTGTGAAGGGTCTCCCACCAGAATCTAAGTTTCAATTAACTTTTTATAACTATAGACATCAAAACGCAGTACAATAGTGAAATAGGACAGCCACATACACATATAAAACATCTAAAATATGGGAATAAAATTAATACCACCAACCTTTTGACCATTAATGAACAATTTCTTAAACTACTCCTTTGATTCAAACTAAAACACCCTCTAAATCCCCAAAAAATAATTTTATGGATAAAATGGTTTTGAGGCTTTAGAAGAAGAGGAGATATTCCACATGCCATAATATAGAAAATAGATCATAGAAAAGTTTTAAACTAGCTTAGATCATTAATTCATACCGAAAAATGATACAAATTCTAATGAAACAATGGAGAAACATTGATGCAGGGAGAGGGGGATCTTGTTTCATCATATAAGGTATAGGGTGTTGAATGAGAGGAAAGATTAGCAGAGAATGAAATAGGTTCTTAATGAAAAAATAATAATTTCCAACTTTGTAAGGGTAGCACGGTTTGTCCAAATAGTTTCCTAACCAAGTGATAATCATGTAGCTCCCTAGGTCTAAGTGGAGCCATATGGCATGGATTCATGGGGAAACCACATGGTTTGGAAAAATTTTAGGTAGCCCTTGATCTAAAATGGTTTCTATTCCACAGAGTTTCCTAGTCCAGGAACATAGTTTTAACTAAATGTTATGAAAAGTGTGTTATATACCATGATGCACTTGATTTCTGTACACATTTTAACAAACTTTATTAAAAATAAGAACCTGATTTCAGAAAATACCTACTACTTAGTAAACAAACACTCTGATTTTGGTGATCGTGATCATCTTCAAGTGATTCCTGGCCAGACACACAAACCGGGGGAAAACTGGACAAAATTTACAACTACATGGCATGTAAATATACAAAATCCATGTACATTTAGACACAAAAATATTTTGGCTAGGACAAGTACATGCCCAAGTTACCAGAAGCACATACATGCTATGTACTACGACTGCATGCCATTTATAATCTACTAGAAGTAATTGGTGCTTGAGAATATGTCTATATTCCCATGTGTCCAGATGACGGTGACACGCCGTGGACACAATCTTCATGTTGGGTGTACTGTTCTAGAAGTGGTTAGTGGCAGATTAAAGAGAGTACATGCCATGTGTGGCTGCACTACAAGCCGTGTATGTCTACCTACCAGGTTGTGCTATGTTCCAAGTCAAAGACGACATGGCTATCCGCACACCAGTGTCGAAAAAGATGGAAAACACGCATTGACCATACTACATAGTGTGTTCAATTGACACACGCCATGTACTTTTATTTTCTATAAATAGAGGTCATGGCCTCTTGTTCAGGAGAGTGCTGATGGTTTTCAGGAATGAAGCTCTGTTTCCATGCTACCACCATTCAACTACTATTTCATTCAACCATTCAAACAAAGAGCCATAATCTCCTCAACTTTTTTGTGATGATCACATCAGGTATTGAGGGTTCTGTTTTTATCTATTCCTAAATGTGTAAGTAAATACCCCGTGTGTTGGGGTTGTGGGAAATGACGAGTTGTAATTTAAATTAGTTGTTATGAATGCGTTTGTTCATTTAACTTCTTCTTATTTTTCTTAAATCACTACATCTTATCACTAATAATTCTGAGCCAGAACAAGGGAATACTTTTCAGGGATTCAAAAGAAGAATAACGATGAATATTTTCATGATCATTGGAAGTATTCGTCATCTCAAAATGGACTAAGACAAATAATGTACTGTGAAACACTAACTACTGGACCAGGGAGTTAGTTTCCTCTCCTATGAAGATAAGTTTACCAGTCCAAGGAAACATTGATACAAATTTAAACTTAGAGTGTTGTGTTATTATAAACAACCCAACTTCATAAGCGATTTCTTCTAATAAAAAAATTCTTAAGAATCCACATCCCCAAAGCATTTCTTTCTTTATTTGCATCAAAATAAATTCCCATGTATTTTCCTTTATTTACAATAAGTAGTTTGTTTAAGGAAACTTAGGCCCAGTTGCTATTTGTATCAAACCATTAAAAATAAACTCTAAATTCAAAAAACTTCTCTAAGACAAAAATAAAAACTAGATAAGAAAGACAAAAATAACTTCTTTTTCCCTACGACTAAGAAGAATTTACAACTACACAGTGTGTGTATATATACACATGTCATGTACATTCAGACTCAGACACGAATCGTCTAGGAAAAGTACATTCCCAAGCTACTAGATGTACATACACACCATGTACTATGACTGCATTCTATGTATAGTCTTCTAGAAGTAGTTGGTGCTTGAGAAGAAGTCTACACACCCTTGTTTCCATCTGATGGTTACACACCGTGTACACAATATGTATGCCATGTGTAGTGTTATAGAAGTTGTTAGTGGCCGATTTAAGAGAGTACATACCATGTGTGGTGGCGCTACATGCTGTGTACATCCACATACCAGGAGGCGCCGTGTTCCAAGTCAAAGATGGCGTGTTAGGCCACCCACTAGTGAAAAAAATATGGAAAGTGTTCATTGAAAATATTACACATCATGTACTTTTGACAAAGGAAATGTACTTTTATTTTTTATAAATAAAGGCCTTGGCCTCCGGTTCAAGAGAGTGGATAATGAGGCGATGGTCCAAAGGAAAGAAGCTATGTTTCCACGATACCACCATTCAACTACATCTCCATTTTACCATTCTACCGATGATCCATGCTCTCCTCAATTTTTCTGTGATGATCACATCATTTATTGAGGGTCTTGTTTTTATCTTTTCATACATGTGTAACTAAATACCTCGTGTGTTGGGGTTGTGGGAGATGGTGAGTTGTAATTTATATTAGTTGTTATGAATGTGTTTGTTCTTTTAACATATTCTTATTATTCTTAAATCACTTCATCTTATCACTGAAAATTCTGAGCTAGACCAAGGGAAGAATTTTCATGGATTCAAAAAAATAATAATGTTGAATATTTTCATGATCATTCGAAGTATTCGTCGACTTAAAATGGAGAAATCCAAATAATGAAGTGTGAAACACTAACTACCAGACCAAAGAGTTAGTTTCCTCAGCTCTAAACATGTAGAGACCCGTATCCTGACGTACAAGGACATTACATTACATTTGCGGAATACTTAGTACATAACAAAAACACACACTAAAGGATCGTATTAGTTTAGTGTCTTTGGAAACTCGGAACGTAATCTTCTAATCGTGGTGAAAGTTCTTCAATATCTCCCATAAAGATCTTCCTTTTTTTACCTAAAAACATTTCTTTATATCCTGGGGAAAAGAAAACATAAAAGGGTGAGCTCAAATGCTCAGTAAGGGTAAACAAAAGAAATATCAATCACATTATATATATAAGAACATAGCTTTTGGAAATCTTAACCTGCAAAAAAGAAAGCTCATAATATCATAACATGGGATAAATCATAGAAGTGAAATGTAATCCCAATAATCATAACATAAAACATGAAACTTTGTGGAATACACACATAATCATAGAGAATCATTTCTTGTTAGTCAAGACTCAATGCCAAGACTATCTTAGTGGACAAAGTCCCTTTCTGAATCGAGTAACCCTCGTTTCAGTCCTGTTTCACTGAACCGGTATAACCTACCATTTCAGCCATGTCTATCTCATGAGATATAAAATCTTTACCCAATGCATTGGAGGGAGATATAGGTCCCACCCATCTCTTAATGAATCCTTTCTTATGTGTGCCACAAAATCATAAATCATACATCATTGCATAACCCATGTAATAAAAATGGGATTCTTAAACAACATGACATCATAAAACCATTCATATAAGATAAAGGAATTCATAAACATAATTTCATCACAACATAGTCAAATCAATGTAAAAATATGGATAGAAACAGAACCCTTTATTATCTTATATGGAAAATAATTTTGATAAAACACTTGAATTGAATTCTTGAGGAAAATATCCTTTCTTCTTCAAAATCAATTTCTTTTCACAAAACATCATGCAATTTTAAAAGAAAGAGATTTTATTGAAAATAGTCATGAAAACTTTTAGAGGAAGCTTCATGAAAATAAGTCTTTATAAAACAGTATAAATCCGTTCGTGCCGTATAAGTTAAAAAAAACATTCTTCGTACTTTTGTCGGAAAAGTCAAAAAGTACGTCGTACGAAAAACGAAAAAAGATTCCTTTCATATCCTTTACTAAAAACTTATAGAAGGGTAAAATTGGATTCAAACAATTGTAGGTGGATTGAAATAATATTACATATTGAGGAAACATGGATGTGGATGATAAAATACACCCCAGTAAATACTTACGAATAAACAATCTCGGATAAAAATGAGATTGTGATATTTCCCTTACCTTAGGTCCGACTTGCTTTGTAAGTGTCCGAACCTCCTGTATAATGATTTAAATCATGTTATTGACTTATTCCAGAATCATATTCATTGAAATGATATCATATATGGTTCACTTATGACATTATATTACCCGTTCTTTTGTAAATTCCATGTTAAAGAAGCGTTTTGGGTAAAATCGTTTCATTTATCGTAGGTGTTTTGACTTGTTGTTCTTGACATCATTATTTCTTATATCATGATTTACTTACTTACATAATATAAAATATGATTTATATATCATATATATTCAGTATATATATATATATAATAGATAGATAAATGAAATGAAAAACACCGTTCATGGAGATGGTAGTCCGTACGTACGCATGAACGCTGTTTTCCTTTCCTTATTGTCTTGAATGGAAGTAAGTAGATGACATACATATGTATATATATACATAAATCCAGTAGCTTTATAATGTCATATATTTCATTATTATTTCTTATATATACTTTATAATCATTCTTAAATGGTTAACATGGAGAATGAATCTCATCGCGTCGTGGAGACGGTAGTCCGTACGTACGCACGTGCGATGATATCATTTCCATAAATATTGAACTGAATTGGAGTGGAGTATACAATATATCAGAATCAATATGATGTTTTAATAACTATGTATCGTTATTCTTTACACCATTATACCCATCCATGTAAGGTGGTGGTGGAAAATAGATTACACCACGGCGTGGAGACGGTATTCCGTACGTACGCACGCGCGGTGATTTAATTTTTCCGCAAGATGGATAGAAGGTGAATTAGGGTTGTTTCATACTTATAATAACTTATCAGTATATGAGTGATACTGATGTTATTACTTCATAATGAAACAACCTAAGAAGAAGAAGTGGAAGAAGAAATAAATTGAAAAGATCGGTAATGGATATTACCTCTTCTTTGAAACGCCTCTTTGAATCCTTCACTTAGGGAACTAAGATTGGTCTTTGAAGAAGACCAGGACCTCTAGGATTATTCTAGGAAAGTGGAGAAGAGATTTTGGCAGGGGTTGGCCGAGCTTGAGTGCTCAAATTGGTGTGAGGAGGAGGGGGAGGAGGTGTCCTTTTATAAGGGAGGAGAGGGGCACCTTAGGAATATCTCAAAATATTATTTTATATTAAAGTCAAAATCAGTTTATAATGGTTCCAAAGGGTTTTATTTCAAAGCTAAAGTGGGTATGGGTCAAAATCCTATCAACCAATAGAATTTAGACAAGTTTAGGATATTATTTTAACCTTATCAATTAGATATAACTCTAAGTTAAATAATTTATCTTTTACCATGTCTTTTTGTTTTCTTTCACTATATGGTTAATAAACTTACTATAACATGCCAAAAGAACCCCAAATTGTTTATTATTAATATATATATCCTTATCTAAGTCATTTGGCCGAACCTTAGATTTTTAGGAATACAATAACAATTAATAATATAATATTTGATTTAAAAACTATTTTGTGTCAATTTTGACACTATTTGATATATGATTTTTGTGAAAGTCATAACAGAATTAAATGTTCAAAACAAGATGATTAAATCAACATTAATATATCATAGTAACCTAGAAAATTAGTGGAATTCATAAAAAATCTCATATTACATTTATTTTGGTGTTTATAACATCAATTATGTCAATATTTCATTAATAAGATAATTACTGCATCATCGTTGTGTCATAAATAAATTAAATTATTTTATGTCTAAAAATTACAAATAAAATACCATCATGTAGGAAATATCTTTATCTTTCTAATGAATATTTACAATTGAATTTATCTTATGTATAACCCCATATTAAAAATGATTTACTTATTAAACTTTGATTTTAACTATTTTAACCTTTCTTTAAATAAATTAATAATAAATGTCCTAATCTAATCCAAGTGGGCCTAAATGGTCATATTTTATTCCTAAGTTTGTTTTTGGTCAAATTACACTTTTCCAATAGAATTAGGACATGTGTTAGGGTAATAATAATATCATATTTACCCTTAGTTACCCTATTTACTATTAACCGCGGTAAAAAAAAGTAAAAAGTTACTATTCACCAAAAAATTATTTTCATATCATTGAACCAAATTTTAGTCCTTGATATTAACCGTGTCTCTCGGATTTTCGAAATTCTATTCACAGAAGCGGCAAAATTAAGTTTTATGAAAAATTCAGTGTTTTTAACTACCACTTAGTAGTTTCACTATTCATCAAAAATTGATGTTTTTCAGAACAATGCCAAAATTTCATCCTAAGCTATATTTCATATTCCGAATTCAAAAATGAAATCTATTTTACCAAATTCATAACATAGAAGTTGCATTAATTAATTTTATAATTAAATCCCGCTGTTAAAATAAATAGCGTGTTTTTAGGAAACAATATATATCAAAAGATTGACACTTGATTATGTCTGGTTTAAATGTGAAATTACAACCAATGACCAACATTGTATTAAATTGTAAAAATATATTCTAAATATACTTTAAAACCACTCAAATTAATAATTTATCACTATTAATTATTTCGATTAAAAAAGTTGTTTTTAATTATAATTTAGTAATTTTCACTATTCATCAGAATATGAAAGTTATCCGAAAAGTACCAAAATTTCACCTTAGGCTAAATTCGATACTCCGAATCCAAGAATAAAGTCCATTTTGAGAGCTAAAATTTCTAAAATTTTAAAAGGTGGTTATTACTATTCATAACTTCTAGTTATAATAACATTTTAATAGCATATCGTTGTTTAGTGAAACTCGGTATTGCGTACTACACACGCTATCGAGGAAGGTCGCGATTGCGTGTAATGTAAGGCAAGTCAAGGATGTGTGTTGTTCAAGCTCCTTTTGGAGTAGCGTACAACACAAGACATTAATAAAATTAAAAAGAATATTTTTTTCATAAAATCTCAGGCTGTTACATTCTACCCCCCTTAAAATGAATTTCGCCCTCGAAATTCGTCGGGGTTATAAATGGTTTACTATTCTAAAGTTTCTTTAATATAATCCCACATCGTAAAAAGGAATACCAAAACTTGGCTTTAAAAACTAAAGTATGAAATGCAACGATTACCCAAATAAACTAATTGTTGGGTTTCCACATAGGTAAAAATATGGATATGGAAGAGAAATCTAACCATCATGTTCTGATGGAGAGTGGTAGAGAACATGGCTATGGAAAAGCCAGTAATCACAAATCCATAGATTTGTGATGATATAAGGTACCATCTGATTCATCAGGTATAAGATTACTAGGACAACATTTTTGGTTTTCAAGATCATTTCCCTAAAGTTGAAAATTTGAATTAGAATAAATACTTAATTTATTTTGGTACAATCTCACTGTTGTTCGTGTCTTGAACAATTTCCACTTAATATCATAAAGAAATGAAGTTGAATTTGTTATTCGTGAAGCATTAGCAGATCATGTGATAGAAGGATGGGTCATTCCATCTATTTCAAACAAAGGGTTAGCAAAAGTTATAAGTCCATCTTATAGTGAGATTAATCGTATATGGTTTCAAAAATGAACTTATACTTCATATATCATACTTCTTAATAAAATAAAACTAGTTTCTACTAAACGGGGACTTCCTGTAGGCCAGTGGTAGGCGATAAAGGCCAGTCGCACTTCGGTTGTGGGTTCGATTCCCACAGCCTTGTCCGAAGCGATGGGCTGTCGCCCGTCCTGCAGGTTGTCCTTTTTCTAAAACTATATTACTATAACATCCCATCAATAATATCAATAAAACTTCTATCCTTAAACAATACTAACTTATGTCCAACATAATCCATTCCAATCTTTAGGATTATCCATAATACTGCAGTCCACTCTCATAACATAGTGAAAACGATTACCAGAGATTTAACACCATCGTCGATCCCCATAAGATATGTCTTGTTGGTCACATTCTAAACATTCAAAGTCCTTAATCATGTATTCGCTTGAATACCTTAGTGAAAACATGAATCCAGTTTAAAGTTAACACTTTCCACATACCAAAATCCTCAAAATTCTATATACTCAAACCATGATATCACTTAGTCCTTATATCAATCATGAGCTCATGAATACAATCAAACATCTCATTATCTTCTTATCCCTTCATTATGCTCATATCATCTATTTACCAAAAATGTCTCAATCACTTTTCATGGTTACCGGTACCATAAAATTATTGAAAACCACAATAGACCAAAACATAAATATTTCAGTACACCATAAAAGTACCTCAACAACATTATTCTTGAATACCAATACATACACACTTCTGTCCATCCACTTCAAGGATTGTCCTGGAATAAGTCCTTCCTTGGTTTAGAAGTAACTTTTTAGGTCAGGGCATTGAGTTGGGAAATGCCCATGTTCTCCACAAATAAGACATTGAACTCCATAACAATCTGTAACTCTATGACCCTTTTCTCCACACAGATAACATTGATCCCTCCATTTGAGGTATTCCTCAAGGTTCTTCTTCCCTTCTTTAGAAATCTCAATCTTCCTTTCTTTATGCTCCTCAACATGCGAACATGCATAATAGTTTATCTTCCTCTTCTTTGATGAATTATTCATACCACTAAATTTCACCTTGTTAATCATATATCGCGATGACTGATTCGGCATAATCACAATATCTTTATCTCTAGGTATTACACAATTTTTTTGCTCATAGTCACCAATTTGTCCATTGGATTCAATGTTAACCGGATTCCTTCTGGTTCCCTCCATTAACTAAAACACAAAAAGAATTTTGTTAGAGGCGAAATCATGCTAGGGAAGACAACATAGTAAAGGGAAAACACCCTCAATATCTAACATCTTAGGTTAAATTCTAAGATCGTTAGCGCAATTCTAGGACTATAACCTATACGTATACTTAACCTTAGGGACATCCCTAGACATACCTTAGAAATATCTCTAGGGATCTCACTAAAGTTCTCGCATCCTAGTTTCCAAAGGTTGACTAAACCTTTCCTCTGATACCAACTGTAGAGACCCGTATCCTGACATACAAGGACATTACATTACATTTGCGAAATACTTAGTACATAACAAAAACACACACTAAAGGATCATATTAGTTTAGTGTCTTTGGAAACTCGGAACGTAATCTTCTAATCGTGGTGAAAGTTCTTCAATATCTCCCATAAAGATCTTCCTTTTTTTTACCTAAAAACCTTTCTTTATATCCTGGGGAAAAGAAAACATAAAAGGGTGAGCTCAAATGCTCAGTAAGGGTAAACAAAAGAAATATCAATCACATTATATATATAAGAACATAGCTTTTGGAAATCTTAACCTGCAAAAAAGAAAGCTCATAATATCATAACATGGGATAAATCATAGAAGTGAAATGTAATCCCAATAATCATAACATAAAACATGAAACTTTGTGGCATACACACATAATCATAGAGAATCATTTCTTGTTAGTCAAGACTCAATGCCAAGACTATCTTAGTGGACAAAGTCCCTTTCTGAATCGAGTAACCCTCATTTCAGTCCTGTTTCACTGAACCGGTATAACCTACCATTTCAGCCATGTCTATCTCATGAGATATAAAATCTTTACCCAATGCATTGGAGGGAGATATAGGTCCCACCCATCTCTTAATGAATCCTTTCTTATGTGTGCCACAAAATCATAAATCATACATCATTGCATAACCCATGTAATAAAAATGGGATTCTTAAACAACATGACATCATAAAACCATTCATATAAGATAACGGAATTCATAAACATAATTTCATCACAACATAGTCAAATCAATGTAAAAATATGGATAGAAACAGAACCCTTTATTATCTTATATGGAAAATAATTTTGATAAAACACTTGAATTGAATTCTTGAGGAAAATATCCTTTCTTCTTCAAAATCAATTTCTTTTCACAAAACATCATGCAATTTTAAAAGAAAGAGATTTTATTGAAAATAGTCATGAAAACTTTTAGAGGAAGCTTCATGAAAATAAGGATTTATAAAACAGTATAAATCCGTTCGTGCCGTATAAGTTAAAAAAAACATTCTTCGTACTTTTATCGGAAAAGTCAAAAAGTACCTCGTACGAAAAACGAAAAAAGATTCCTTTCATATCCTTTACTAAAAACTTATAGAAGGGTAAAATTGGATTTAAAAAATTGTAGGTGGATTGAAATAATATTACATATTGAGGAAACATGGATGTGGATGATAAAATACACCCCAGTAAATACTTACGAATAAACAATCTCGGATAAAAATGAGATTGTGATATTTCCCTTACCTTAGGTCCGACTTGCTTTGTAAGTGTCCGAACCTCCTGTATAATGATTTAAATCATGTTATTGACTTATTCCAGAATCATATTCATTGAAATGATATCATATATGGTTCACTTATGACATTATATTACCCGTTCTTTTGTAAATTCCATGTTAAAGAAGCGTTTTGGGTAAAATCGTTTCATTTATCGTAGGTGTTTTGACTTGTTGTTCTTGACATCATTATTACTTATATCATGATTTACTTACTTCCATAATATAAAATATGATTTATATATCATATATATTCAGTATATATATATATAATAGATAGATAAATGAAATGAAAAACACCGTTCATGGAGACGGTAGTCCGTACGTACGCATGAACGCTGTTTTCCTTTCCTTATTGTCTTGAATGGAAGTAAGTAGATGACATACATATGTATATATATACATAAATCCAGTAGCTTTATAATGTCATATATTTCATTATTATTTCTTATATATACTTTATAATCATTCTTAAATGGTTAACATGGATAATGAATCTCATCGCGTCGTGGAGACGGTAGTCCGTACGTACGCACGAGCGATGATATCATTTCCATAAATATTGAACTGAATTGGAGTGGATTATACAATATATCAGAATCAATATGATGTTGTAATAACTATGTATCGTTATTCTTTACACCATTATACCCATCCATGTAAGGTGGTGGTGGAAAATAGATTACACCACGGCGTGGAGACGGTATTCCGTACGTACGCACGCGCGGTGATTTCATTTTTCCGTAAGATGGATAGAAGGTGAATTAGGGTTGTTTCATACTTATAATAACATATCAGTATATGATTGATACTGATGTTATTACTTCATAATGAAACAACCTAAGAAGAAGAAGTGGAAGAAGAAATAAATTGAAAAGATCGGTAATGGATATTACCTCTTCTTTGAAACGCCTCTTTGAATCCTTCACTTAGGGAACTAAGATTGGTCTTTGAAGAAGACCAGGACCTCTAGGATTATTCTAGGAAAGTGGAGAAGAGATTTTGGCAGGGGTTGGCCGAGCTTGAGTGCTCAAATTGGTGTGAGGAGGAGGGGGAGGAGGTGTCCTTTTATAAGGGAGGAGAGGGGCACCTTAGGAATATCTCAAAATATTATTTTATATTAAAGTCAAAATCAGTTTATAATGGTTCCAAAGGGTCTTATTTCGAAGCTAAAGTGGGGATGGGTCGCAATCCTATCAACCAATAGAATTTAGACAAGTTTAGGATATTATTTTAACCTTATCAATTAGATTTAACTCTAAGTTAAATAATTTAACTTTTACCATGTCTTTTTGTTTTCTTTCACTATATGGTTAATAAACTTACTATAACATGCCAAAAGAACCCCAAATTGTTTATTATTAATATATATATCCTTATCTAAGTCATTTGGCCGAACCTTAGATTTTTAGGAATACAATAACAATTAATAATATAATATTTGATTTAAAAACTATTTTGTGTCAATTTTGACACTATTTGATATATGATTTTTGTGAAAGTCATAAAAGAATTAAATGTTCAAACCAAGATGATTAAATCAACACTAATATATCATAGTAACCTAGAAAATTAGTGGAATTCATAAAAAATCTCATATTACATTTATTTTGGTGTTTATAACATCAATTATGTCAATATTTCATTAATAAGATAATTGTTGCATCATCGTTGTGTCATAAATAAATTAAATTATTTTATGTCTAAAAATTACAAATAAAATACCATCATGTAGGAAATAGTTTTATCTTTCTAATGAATATTTACAATTGAATTTATCTTATGTATAACCCCATATTAAAAATGATTTACTTATTAAACTTTGATTTTAACTATTTTAACCTTTCTTTAAATAAATTAATAATAAATGTCCTAATCTAATCCAAGTGGGCCTAAATGGTCATATTTTATTCCTAAGTTTGTTTTTGGTCGAATTACACTTGTCCAATAGAATTAGGACATGTGTTAGGGTAATAATAATATCATATTTACCCTTAGTTACCCTATTTACTATTAACCGCGGTAAAAAAAAGTAAAAAGTTACTATTCACCAAAAAATTATTTTCATATCATTGAACCACATTTTAGTCCTTGATATTAACCGTGTCTCTCGGATTTTCGAAATTCTATTCACAGAAGCGGCAAAATTAAGTTTTATGAAAAATTCAGTTTTTTTAACTACCACTTAGTAGTTTCACTATTCATCAAAAATTGATGTTTTTCAGAACAATGCCAAAATTTCATCCTAAGCTATATTTCATATTCCGAATTCAAAAATGAAATCTATTTTACCAAATTCATAACATAGAAGTTGCATTAATTAATTTTATAATTAAATCCCGCTGTTAAAATAAATAGCGTGTTTTTAGGAAACAATATATATCAAAAGATTGACACTTGATTATGTCTGGTTTAAATGTGAAATTACAACCAATGACCAACATTGTATTAAATTGTAAAAATATATTCTAAATATACTTTAAAACCACTCAAATTAATAATTTATCACTATTAATTATTTCGATTAAAAAAGTTGTTTTTAATTATAATTTAGTAATTTTCACTATTCATTAGAATATGAAAGTTATCCGAAAAGTACCAAAATTTCACCTTAGGCTAAATTCGATACTCCGAATCCAAGAATAAAGTCCATTTTGAGAGCTAAAATTTCTAAAATTTTAAAAGGTGGTTATTACTATTCATAACTTCTAGTTATAATAATATTTTAATAGCATATCGTTGTTTAGTGAAACTCGGTATTGCGTACTACACACGCTATCGAGGAAGGTCGCGATTGCGTGTAATGCAAGGCAAGTCAAGGATGTGTGTTGTTCAAGCTCCTTTTGGAGTAGCGTACAACACAAGACATTAATAAAATTAAAAAGAATATTTTTTTCATAAAATCTCGGGCTGTTACAAAACATAAGTTTACCAGACCAAGGAAACTTTGTTACAAATTGAAACCCAGAGTGTTGGGTTATTATGAAAAAAAACTTCATAATCAATTTAATCTAATAAAAAAATTCTTAAGAATCCACATCTCTAACACATTTCCTTTCTTATTTGCATCAAAATCAGTTTTCCCATATTTTCCTTTATTTTCGTTAAGTAATTTGTTAAAAGTAACATAGATCCAAGTACTCTTTGTTTCCAAAAATCAAAAATCGACTCTAAATATAGAAAAATTCACTATGACAAAAATAAAAACTAGATAATCAAGATAAAAATAACTTCTTGTTCCCTGTGGATTCAACCGTCCATCCAACGAATCCAAAATTTGGTATGTCGTTTTACTTAAGGTATGTTATCGGTGTCCCAAATTTTTTTTCCCATAATGAATATAATACCGGTAAGGGATCGATCTGTAGGAAAAAAGAAGTAATTTTTTTCTTACTTATCTAGTTTATATTTTTTTCTTAGCAAAGCTTTCTAAATTTAGAGTTGATTTTTGTTGTATGGATACAAAGAGTAGTTGGATCTAAGATTATTTAAAAATATTACTTAATGGAAATAATAGAAAATACAGGAAAATTGATTTTGATAAAAATAAGGAAGGAAATGGGTTGGGGTTTTTTATTCTTAATATGTTGTTTATTAGATGAAATCGTTTATGGAGATGTCTTTTTCATAATAACCCAACACTCTAGGTTTCAATTTGTAGCAATTTTTCCTTGGTCCAGCAAAATTAAGTTCAGAGATGAGGAAACTCACTCCTTGGTCTGGTAGTCAGTGATTCATAGTTCATTATTTGTCTTAGACCATTTTGAGTCAATGAATACATTCAATGATCATGAAAATATTAATTGTTATTATTATTTTCAATCCTTGAAAATTCTGCCCTTGGTCTGGCTCAGAATATTTAGTGATAAGATTAAGTGATTTAAGATGAATAATAAGAAGTTAAAAGAACCAAAAAATTCATAAAAACTAATCTAAATTACAACTCATCATCTCTCACAACCCTAGAACACGGGGTATTTAGTTACACATATAAGAAAAGATAAAAAACCCTAGATAATTGATGTGATCATCACCAAAATGTTTTGGAGAGCGTGGATCTTCAGTTGAATGGTAGAATATAGAAGTAGTTGAATGGTGGTAGCACAACAACATCGCTTCTTTCCTTCAGACCTTCACCCCTTTCTATAATCTTCGGTATCAGAGGCCAAGGACTCTATTTATAGAAAATAAAACTACAGGATTTTTGTAACTAAATACCCCATATGATGGGGTTGTGGAAGATGATGGGTTGTAATTTATAGTTGTTGTTATGAATGTGTTTGTTCTATTAACTTCTTTTTCTTATTCTTAAATCACTTCATATTATCACTAAAAATTTTAAGCCATACAAGGGAATAATTTTCATGGATTCAAAATAGGAATAACAATGAATATTTTCATGATCATTGGAAGTATTCGTTGAATCAAAATGTACTAAGAAAACTAGTGTACTGTGAAACACGGACTACAAGACCAAGGAGTTAGTTTCATAAGCCCGAAACATAATTTTACCAAACAAAAGAAACATTTTTACAAATTGAAACCCAGAGTGTTGGGTTACTGTGCACAACACAAAATCAAAAAAGATTTCATCAAATAATAAACTTCTTAAGAATCCACATCCCAAATGAATTTCCTTGCATATTTGAATTGAAATCAATTTTCCCATATTTTTCTTTATTTCTGTTATGTAATCTATTTAAATAATCTTATATCCAATTAATCCTTGTATCCAAACATCAAAAATCAACTCTACATTTAGCAAACTTCACTAAGAATAATATACAAACTAGATAAGCAAGAGAAAAATGACTTTTTTCCTACAGATCGACCCCTTTTCTAGTACTATACTCGTTAGGGTAAAAACAATTTGGGAGACAATCAAACATTGCCTATCATACTTACTGCAGAACTATCGAAGGAGCAGGAGGATGCACTTATGCATGTTTTGAAATATTGGAAGCTTGCTATTGGGTGGACAGTTGCTGATTTAACAGTCATCATCCCTACCATTTGCACCCACAAGGTGCTTCTTGAAGAAGTTACAAAAAATATTGGCAACCACATCGACGCTTTAATCCACTATTAAAGAAGTTGTAAAGAATGAGGTGATTATGTTATTGGATGCAGGAATCATCTATCCTGTCTTCAAAGGTCTGTGGGTGAGTCCCCTATAAGTTGTACCCAAAAATGGGGGTATCACTATGATTTCAAATGATAATAATGAGCTCATCCCAATACGCATGGTCATGGTCTGGAGAATTTGGGTAGACTACAAGAAGCTGAATGAAACCACAAGGAAATATCCTTTCCCCATACCTGTCATAGATCATATGCTAGAGAGACTAACAGGGCACACTTTTTACAACATCCTCGATGGCTATTCCAGCTACAAATTGATTTCTATTTATCTATAGGATAATGAAAAGAGAACATTTAATTATCCCTACAATACGTTTTCTTATCGATGGATGTCCTTTCGCATGTGAAATGCCCCCACAACCTTCCACCTCTGTATACTGTCTATTTTCCATGACATGGAAGAACATATCCTTGAGGTATTCATGGTTGATTTTTCCATTTAATGAAAATTATTCACCACTTGTTTACGACACCTGGAGATAGTTCTAGAAAAATTTTATAACAATAATGACGTTTTGAACTGGGAAAAGTTTCATTTCATGGTAAAAAGTGACATAGTCCTTGTCCATAGTATCTCAACTGAGGGGAATGAGGTGTACTTGGTGAAGATAGAAGTCATTTCAAGACTTCCTATTCTGAATTCTGTTATAGCCATCCGCAGCTTCTTGGGGAATACAGGATTATATAGGTAGTTTGTCCATGACTTCTCAATAATAGCTCATACCTAAACAAATATTATGAACAAAAATGCCATATTTGAGTTCTATGATCCATGCACCATAACTTTTGAGCACTTGAAGCAATGCCTAGTGGAAGCTCCAGTGATGATTGCTCCCAACCGGGAGGAAAAATTTGAAGTGATGTGTGATTCCAGTGACTACGAAGTAGGAGCAGTCTTGGGCCAACCACATGACTATATTTTCTGACCTATCTATAATGACAACTAGATTCTCAACAAGACAAAGATCAACTACACTAACACAGAAAATGAGATGTTGGCATTTATTTATTGCATTTGATAGGTTCCCTTCTTACATAGTTTTATCTAAAGTAATTGTTTATACTGACCATGATGCACTAAAGTACCCACTGAATAAGATAGATGTGAGTCCATGACTAATCTTCTAGGTACTCATATTACAATAATTTGATCTAGACATACAATATGAGAAGGGTGCGAAAACGTTGTCGCTGATCATCTCTCCCCCATGGAGATGCCTCATTTGGAGAAGGAAGAAGATCAAGAGATCAGGGAAGATTTCCCTGATGAGAACCTCTTTTCAATTAATGAAGTAACCATACCTTGGTATGCTGATATTGCTAATTTTTTGGTTACAAGTGTCATTCACCCTGACCTCTTCTTCCAGCAATGGATGAAATGTCTCTCTGATGTCAAGAGGTACTACTGTGAAGATCCTCTTCTATGGTAATCATGTGGAGTTGTGGTGATCCATTGTTGCATCCCTGAAACTGACGTTCATGGCGTCCTGGAATTTTTTCATGCCTCGCCAGTTGGGGGCCATCATGGGCCTGACCATAAGATTGAAAAGGTTTTGAATTCAAGGTTTTTCTATCCCACCATGAATAGAGATTCCTAAGCCATTGTTTCCAATTGTGATCGGTTCCAGAGAACATGAAATATGGGGCATAGAGATGATATACCCCAGAACCCCATCCTGGAGGTCGAGATTTTAGAAATATGGGTAATAGATTTCATGGGACCCGTTCCCCCGTCTTTTGGGAACACTTACATCCTGGTATACATCGACTACGTCTCCAAATGGGTGGAAGTTTCTACTATAACACATGACATGACCAAAGTAGTCATGGGATTTTTAAAGAAACATATTTTTAGTAGGTTTGGAATTCCCAGACTATTGATCAACGACAGAGGGACCCACCTCGACAACAAATCGATGAAAGGAATATTGTTAACATACGACATGGAGCATCATATGGGGACTCCATATCATCCTCAGTCCAGTGGACAAGTGGATCTCTCTAACTATGAGCTCGAGAATATTCTGTAGAAAATAGTAATCACTTTGAGGAATGGCTGGTCCATGAAGCTAGACGATGTTTTGTGGGAATATTGAACTACTTTTAAAACACCACTGGGGATGTCCCCATTCCGCTTCATCTATGGAAATCCATGCCATCTGCCAGTAGAGTTGGATCACAAATCCTATTCAGCTGTCAAGGCCCAGAATTTTGATCTGATGGTAGCTAAAGAGATGTATAAGTCCCAACTGTCAGAACATGATGAAATCAGATTAGAGGCATTTTAGAATTCCAAGTTGTACAAGGAAAAGAAGAGTGAAATTAAGGACCAGTTGATTTCACAGAAATCATTCCTACCCGATGATCATGAAACCTTTTTAGCTCTCACCTTCAATTATTCACAGGGAATTTAAAGTCACGATGGTCAAGACCATTCCATGTTATATGAGTATTCCATCACGGGGAAGTGGAAATTTCTAGAGAAGATCGTCCACTTTTCAAGGTGAATGGACAATAGTTGAAGATTTACCATCACATAGAGGACACAGTGGGAACACTTTCCACTATATATCTCTGGTAAAGTAGAGGTAAGTTGGTCAAGCCAACGACATAAAAACAATGTTGCTTCCTAGGAGGTATCCTAGAGGATACAATCCATATTTCACCAATCTACATGGTGTGTAGTTTTTTATTTTCATTTAACATCTTACTATTATAAATATATACATTAAATAAGTAATACAAAGGGATGATGTGGGTGCTAATGGTAAGGTCACTGGAGTTTATTCGAGCCATCACTAGTATGAATCCCTCCCAACCTACCTTCAGCATGGGGTTCCTCCTTTTTATATTCATGTTTTCTTACATGGTGTGTGTGGTATTTTTTATTATATATATATTTCCATATATGAAAACCCATTATGGGGATGGATCGGTCGGCTAGGGTCTTAACCAGGTTCCTAAAGACTTGGGTTCAAATCCTAACAACCAGCCCTTTTCCATAATTTTTTTTAGTAAAACCAGAGGGTGATCCTTTCACTATACGTCATGTGTGCCAGGTTTTCAATACTAAAATGAATGGATTTTTTTACATAAAAAATACATGTGGGTAAAGTTGGCAGATTGGTAGAGTAAGGACCCTAAATCCAAAAGACCCAGGTTTTACCTCAATTAATCTCCCAGCTTCATCGCTTTTTGTATAATTAAAAACCACAAACCATGAATTTACTTATTTCCATGTAGTATAGGCCTTATACATTAAATATCTTTAAACAACCAGTAGAAGTAGTAGTACAACCTTTGCTCTACTGGTTGAGGGTTTCCGTTCGGAACGACCGATCACCGTTTTGAACCTCACCCCATGCACCAAACCAAATTTTGTACTTCACTTTTTCCAAATTTAGAACACACAGTGTGTACTTCCTGATACATTATGTGTATAGTTGTATTTTTAATAAATTTTATATATATATATATATAAATATTTGCATTATTTTAATTATTAATATTAATTATTATATAGTTTACTATAATAATTTTATCTCTATATATGTATAAAAAAATTTTACGCAGTGTGTATCATTAGGCTACATGTCGTGTGCCTCAGCCTTAAGAGTTGCACCCCACCAAGATTCAGCCCGTGTCACATAGAACCCCCTCTATTTTCAAAGATCCAATGAATAGGGTGTTCAAGGAATATCTTGATGATTTTATCATATTATTTATTAATGATATCTTGTCAAAATTTAAAATCTAAGAAGACCATGAGAACCTATTTTAGATTGTATTGAAGACACTTAATAGAAATGAACTATATGGGATGTTTAGAATGTGTGAATTTTAGGTTTAGGAAATTACATTTCATGGCTATGTAGTCTCCAATAATGGAATATCTGTTGATCTGGAAAAGAAAATGGTAATAAAAGAATGACCAACATTGAATATTATAACTGAGGTATGCAGTTTTATTAGTTTAGAATTTTTCTATCAGAATTTTCTCAAGAATATTTCCCAATTAGAAAACTTTCTAACCAATTCACACACAAAGGGGTTAAAGTCATTTGGAAAAAATAATGTGAATATTGTTTTGAAGAATTAAAGATAATATTAGTCAATGTTCCTATCTTGAATCTTTGATACAATATTTATGTGTTTGTGATTTATAGCGATGAATCAAGGAATATATTTTGTTGTGTCTTTACGAAGAATTATATGGTTATTTCTAATGCATCAAATCTATTAAAAATTTATGAAATAGACTATCCAACTCATTATGTTGAGCTAGCAAGGGTAACATTTTCTCTAATAGTTTGGTGACACTATCTCTACAGTGAAAGATGTGAGATATACATTGATAATTATTTTTTGAAATATATTTTCTCTTAGAAAGAACTCAACATGATACAAAGGATATGTATTGAGCTACTCAAGGATTATGATTTCCCAATACACTATAACATGGGGATGGAAAATAAAGTGGAAAATGATTTGAGAAGAAATGACCATGGAATTATAATAAAATGAGACATGAAAAGGATCCTATGTTCATGGATCTAGTAAAGATAGATGTGGAAACTATCATGAAATATGAAACATCACTAATTTTTAAAATGGATTCCAAACCATATTTACTGTAAAATATAAAAAGTTATCAGTCTGATGATGAGGATTTTCAATATAATATTAAATATGTGAATGATGAGAGACTGGTCGACATTGTATTTTAGGATTTTATTTTAAAATTTGGGAAGTGGATTTGTGTGATTTCAATACATGAGATAAAAATGCAATTATAGGATTATTCACATAGCTCCATTTTCACTATACACCCATGTGGCACTAAGATGTGAAAAAAATTGAAGGAACATTTTTCAAGACAAGATGAAGAGGGAGATTACTGATTATGTCCCGATATGTTTAGGTTCTAAATAGGTCAAGGCTGGGAGACTAAATCATAGAGGAGTTGTAGAACTTCATACTATAAATATGTAGAAATGGGATGATATTGTGATGGGATTTTTCATGGGCTACCAAGAAATCCCAGAAGAAATGATGCGATATGGGTCATTGTTGATCATCTTACCAAATAGACACATTTTCTTTCTACAAGATAGGATTTACCAATTAATGCTTCACAAGACTTTACATTAAAGAAGTTTTAAGACTTTATAGTGTACCCCAATCAATTGTTTCTGACTATGATCCTCATTACAAATCATGATTTTGGAAAAGTTGTTAGAAGGCCCTTAATATTTAGCTTCATTTGAGCACTACCTAGAACCCTAAAACTGATGGGAAATCATAATGGACTATTAAAAACATCTAAGGACATGTTTATATCTTTCCCTCTTTACTTTCAATGTATGCGGGATCATTATTTACCTATGGTAGAATTTTCAAATAACAATATCTTCCAATCAAGTATTCAGATGGCACCATATGAAGTGTCACATAGAAAGATATTTCATACACAAATTTTTTTGGATGATGTTGGTGAAATAAAACTCACATGCCAAAAAAATTGTCAAGGAAATGATGGAAAAGGTAAAGATTATTCAAGCACATATCAAAACAGATCAAAGTTGTAAAAAGTGCTTTATTGATAACCAAAATAAGGATTTAGAATTTCAGGTGGGAGATCATGTCTTCTTTATGGTATCTCCATAGAGGGGTATTATACAATTTAGTAAGAAGGGTTAATTATAGCTCAGGAACATCAAATAATTCATGATTTTGGAATGAATTAGAGATGTATCTTGTTGTTTGAAAATTCCACCAAGTCTATCGAAAAGTTCATGACATGTTCCGCGTATCAATGCTAAGGAAATAAATGGCATACCTAACATATGTAATCACCCAAAAAGAAGTAGAATCAGAAGTTGATATGTCTTATTGAGAAGATCCTATCAAGATTCTTGATACCCAAGAACAAGTTTTGAGAAATCATATGACTTGTAATGTAAAGGTTCTTTGGAGAAATAATAAAATGGAAGAGGTGAAGTGGGAAACTTAATAACATATGTAAGGAAATAAATGTCATACCTAACATATGTAATCACCCACAAAGAAGTATAATCAGAACTTGATATGTCTTATTGAGAAGAGCCTATCAAGATTCTTGATACCCAAGAAATTTTTTTGAGAAATCAGATGACTGGTCATGTAAAGGTTTTTTTGGAGAAACAATAAAATAGAAGAGGTGAAGTGGGAAACTGATTAACATATGATGATGAACAACATAAATAATTTTATGTAGTGATATTCTAAAAATTTTGAGGATGAAATTAATTAAACGATGGAATATAGTAACACCCCAAGCTTCCATGGTACACATCATTTTATATATTTCTATAGATTACGATTCACGCGACATCGAGTTCGAGTGCACCATGACCTTCCAAACTAGCCATTTAAAAAGTGGTTATGAATAGTATTAAAAAAATTATAAAAATTATAAATTATATTTTTCAATAATAGACTTTATTTTTTAATTCGGAATATCAAAATTATCTTATGGTGAAATCTTGTTATTGTTCGTACAAGATTCAATTTTTGAGGAATAGTGAAAAATACTGCATTATTGTTAAAAACCAACTCTTTCATTAAAATAAATATTTTACATTAAATTCATTATAAATTAAAAAGAGAAATATAAAAAATATATTAGTCTAGTGTAGTTCATCAGAATCATTTTTATAATAGAATTAGATATAAGAAATTTATTTATCTTTTGAACAACTCTTTTACCTACCTTATAACCACATCTGCAGATTACCATTAAATGTAATTTTACTATTTATGTGAATTGAATTTATGACAATGGACATACACGGTTTTAATAAAAATGAAAAATTTTGCCTAATATGATCAAAATATTTTTATTCATTAATAGTAACTTTTGGATATTATTTACCATAGTTAATGGTAAATGGGGTAATTAAAGATAAAAATAATATTATAATAACATATTATTACCCTACCACTTTTCCTAATTTCATATTATAAGTTTTTTTAACAAAATAAACCATAGTTCGAAAATATAATCCTTTTGAAGCCACTTGTGTTAGGTTAGGAGATTTATAATATTTTTTTAAAGAATAGTTAAAATTTTCATATTCAAATTTTAATAACAATATAATTTTTAATAAAAGGATATATAAGTGATATGGTAGACTATAAATATTATTTAAAAACTAAAACTATCATCTAAAAAATCATAATTTAATTTTAATTTTAGGAAATTAATAATTAAATTAAAATGTGAAACAAAAATAACCCAATAATTTGAATTTTTAAAGTAAGAATCAATTTAATGATATTAAAAACATTAAAATATGTATAATTTTAGTTCCTTACTGAAATAAAATAATTTTATAGATAAAATATACATTTAGTGACATATTGTAATTATTGTTTCAATGTTATGAGGTTTTTTGATATTTTTAAAAAACAAAATCTTGGATAGTTTCAAAATTAACAAAAATGATACTTCAAAAAAAAATTAAATGTCATAAAATACATAAATATATATACTTCATCCAAAAATATATGATAATGTTAAATATTTTATAATTGATCCCATTGGGGATCTTTTGGCATTTTATAGTAACTATATTAACCCAATATTATAAAAGGACAAGTAGACATGGTAAGAGTTAAACTATTTAACAAAGGGTTAAATCCAATGGATAATGTTACTTTTGTGAACTAAAATTGTCTAAAATTCACTATTTGAGATTATTTTGACCCATAATCATATTATCTTTGAAATAACTCACTTTGAGTTATTTTGAACAAAAAAACTATGTTATAAATTAATATTTCAAGATCTTCCGAAAGTGCCACACACACATCTTATAAAAGGGTACCTGCCCTTATATTTTATTCACACGTATAAATCTTTTTATTTATACCAAACCCTACTAAATTCTCATCCCAAATTCCCTCACTTAATCCAAGATGTCATACATTGGGTAGAAAGCCATTCTATTGGTTCCTTTTGTAAAAACAAAAAGGAGATACCAGAAAAAGCGATAATTTTTTTTAGTTCTTTACAAGATATTTTCTTCTTCAACTTCCTATTTCTATTTTGTTTATATATAAAAATAATAAATATAGTAACATCCATATATTGAGAAATTATTATAATGATGTTACAACAATAATCCTCATTTAATACATCATATGAATAATAATATCATCATGTGTGTGTGCGAACGACTTGTTGTCTCCACGCCGTACAATAATTTTTTATTCAAACCCTTATTAATTGGATGGGTATAATAATAAGTATAATGGATATAAATAAATTTATACAAAATTATAATTGTTCAACATAATTAATATACCATAGAAATCCATACCATTTAACCATCAAGGTAATGAAAGTGTCACTCGTGTGTACGTACGACCTATCATCTCCACTATACGATGAGATTCATTGTCCACGTCAACCATTCAAGAATGATTATAAAATTTAAATTATGAGTAAACATAGAAATTATTAACTTAATTTAATTCTTTAAATGAGTAAAATACATCCTATTCATAACAAATTTTCTTAACATGAGAAAATAAGAATGAGAAGACGAAGCAGTTATCACCTGAAAGAACGGTAATGCAGAATTTTTATTACCAAAATGATTTAAGAGGATCTTATAAGATATAATAAATATTGATACGGTCTAGGTATAATTTAAAAAAATTATTTAACAATTATATTGGAGGTTAATTCCCCCTCAAGTAATGGAATGTACAAGGTAAGGGTCAATTTCATAGTCTCATTATTATCTGAGGTTGTTTATACATAAATATCTAGAGGGACATATTAATCATCAATGTACATGATTTATAATTTTTTTTCAAAATATTATCAAAATTTATATAAATATATTTTTCCCATGTTTGAATTTTAATATAAAATTTTTTGATTAATATCTTTCCGTTGTTTCCCGAATGATGTATTTTATGACCTTTATAGAAAATTAAACAAAAAATGTTAATTTAACTTATATGTCACGACCCACCCTCGGGGCCCGTGTCGTGACTACCCCAAGCCCGCCTTCCATAGGCCAGGGGCTGGCGACTAGCACCAAGGCGTAAATCCCAACAAAAAGGGAAGAAATTTCCATTGAAAAGTAAACAAGCACCACAGAGTAAGCAAGCGGAAAAGTAAACACTAAGTAAAAACTGTACAAGCTGTGCTGAAAGTAAAAGGGGCCGGAAATACAAGCCCAACAGTAAAGTACAACTGAAAGGAAAAACAGCAACTGAAAAGGGAAAACTGCAGTGTCGAGCCGTCCTATGGAAGTCCCACCTGAAGGGTGGGTACAGATAGCCTCCATAGATCCTCGGTCCACCTGACCGCTCCGAGTACGTCCCGCCCAGTGGTCCACCTCCACGTACTGTCCTGCTCCGCACGCCTCCACCACAGTCAGCGCTGTCCGTCGTCTACAACCAACACAACGTAGTGTGGGCATATCCCGTGCAGGGGTGAGTATAAGCTACTCAGTAGGGACCCCGAGACCCCCGAAGGTCTCCCGAAATCCACAAAGGATAATCCACAAAGGAAAGGTACAATCACGAAGTAACATCTGACACGGCTTAGGTATATTCCCATACATATACCTAAGTCTTCAATTCCCCGTTCGGCTCCAACGTCTGAGCCCAAGCACAAACTAGTCCACACAGGAAAGCAAAACGTATACCCACACAGGATAGCACAACACAGTCCACAAAGGAGAGTAAACTGTAAATACACACAGGATAGCTCAACACAATCCACAAAGGAGAGTAAACACAAGATTCAGCTCACACAGGTATACTTCTTCGGATGACGATAAAGATGATCACTGATCCATCTAAGTCGCCGGACCTACGAAGGATCGATAAGTAACTAACCCACGCAATGACCTACACAGGATTGGACCCACACAGGATCGGGCCCACAGAGGACCGGGCCCACGCAGGACCTGTAGGCGCTGGCTCACACAGAACCGCTGAGCGCTGACCCATAGAGGATCGGACCCACATAGGATCGGGCCCACACAGTACGGGGCCCACGCAGGACCTGTAGCACTGATCCACGTAGGATCGCTGAGTGCAGTATTCGTCGCTGTCCACGGAGGATCTCTGCACAGTCGTCGCCGCAGTCCACTGAGGATCTCTGCATAGTCATCGCTGCAGTCCACTGAGGATCTCTGCACGGTCGTCGTCGGAGTCCACAGAGGATCTCTGCACAGTCGTCGCCGCAGTCCACTGAGGATATCTGCACGGTCTTCATCGGAGTCCATGGAGGATCTCTGCACAGTCGTCGCCGCAGTCCACTGAGGATCTCCGCACGGTCGTCGCTGTCGAAGTAGCAGTCGCAGCCAGCCTAGGGTTCCCGCACACAGCAAGCTCATTCGGGAGGGTCCGCTCCACGAGCCGAGAGGCTGATACATCAACTGACACAAAGTACGAAGTTGATGTATCCAAAATTTCCGTATCGCCAACAGGAACTCAACGTCGCAGACGACGCATCAATCAGACGCCCGGTCTGAGAGTTATTGGCATTTTTGTCCCAGGGGCCCGGTTGTTTTTTAAGGCAAAACCAACCCGACCGCACTCCACCTGCGTCCAAACTTCGGGCGGAGTATTTCAAAAGATCCGTCTCACTTAGAGGAAAACAAAAAAGCTGACGACACGTCAATCAGACGTCCGTAGCTCAAGATATGAGCGTTTCCGCTCCGAGGGCCCGGTTGGTTTCGTGTACGAACCAACCCGGCCGAACTCAAAGTACTCCGAAACCTTGAGTGCGATATATCAGAACGACTGTCTCGATCCATGGATCACATTTCCGCTGACGGCGAGTCGTTTGGAGGCCCGTAGCTCATGTTACGGGTGTTTAAACGAAGACCGTCCGAAGACGGGGGGTACGGGCCCGGGCCGACCCGGCCCGACCCCCCCTGGGAGTCGGCCGAACCGGGTCGACCCGACCCGGTCCTGTCCGGCCAGGGCACGGCCCGGCCAGTCGGACCGGCCTGGCCCTGTTCGGCCGAGCGGCCGAACGACCGAGGAACGCGGGGCGCCGCCCCCGCGGCCTGGTAGTGCCGCGGCCCCCCGCATGGGGCCGCGCTGAGTCGGGACGCGGCTTCAGCTGCGTCCGAGGGTACCAGACCCGCGCGGCCGTGGGTCCGCGGGTGCCGCCGCCGCCGCTCCTGGCTGCCGGCGCCGCCGCGCCGGCGACCCGCGCCGCCGGCGAGTTCCGCGGGCCACCGGGATCGTTCCGGTGGTCCGATTCTCTTCCCGTATGCTCCATTACTCCTCTCGGGACTCGTTCTTCACTGCGGGATCGTCAAACATCCGTTGCGGCACGTTCCTTCATCGCCTGTCGAATCCGCAAAAAACGAAGAACGGCGGAGGGTCATTGGGCAGTGTTCGTTTGGCCCGCACCCTCCGCGTTAGAGATAAACAAACGGGGGACAATTTATTCCACACATGAAGCAACAATTTTAATAAGATTAAAATTGTTCACAATTCGGTTCTTTAATTTCTTTAAAGAAACATTAACGGGAATAATAAAAATGGGTAATTCCCATAAATAAATCCCTACCTCGTTGATCGTCGTGCGCGAGCGTTATTCGCGGAAAAGCTCGTCGCGGAAGAGAGGGATCATCGCGTCGTCGCGGGGAGGCGTCGCGTCGTCGTGGAATCCGGCATTGAGTCGGCGAGCTCAACGGACCAAGAACAACAGATTTAAATTATTAATATTTAAATCTGTGTTCCGTTTAAAACCAAAAGAACTTTGAGAGGAAATCCGAAATCACTCACCTCAAACGGTTGGTGACCGGAGATCGGAGCGGGGAAGAACATCTCAGACGGAAGCGTCGTCGATTTCCGAGTTCGGCGTTCTTCGCGTTCTTCGCGTTCTTCACATTCTTCACGAGGGAGAAGAAGATACAAGGGTCCTCTCAAATCTTCTCAACACGCAAATAACCAGAGGTCGTGCGTTGGCCTTATTTTATTATTACGCCAACGAATTTCAAAACTTGTTATGAAACGACTAATCAATTTGTTGAATTAATTCAATGAAAGAAACAGCCCGTTTAATTCACGAAAGAAACAGCCCATTTAATTCACGAAATAAACCGCTCAATTAAATGGTCTGTTAATATTTTAAGAAACATGTCAGTTGACTTCCATTAAGACGGGTTTTCGCGGGTGCGTTTCTTAGCGGAAAGAAACGGCGGGGCTCGTGCGGGCCCCTCCTCACAAATATCCTACCAAGGGGGTAGGATATTTCTGGATAGCATCCTATCCGGTTTAACTTAGTTCAAGCAGACAATAAGTGGCTTCAAGTGGCTTCCAAGTGGCTTAAGTGAAATAAAATAAAGTTGTCGCAAAATTATTTTATTTCTTAACTTTAAGCCCGAAATTAAAAACCACACCCGAGCAAACGCAACTCTGGAAAAGGCGTTTCTAAGAGAATACAGGTACTGTGATTTCATCGGTGCCCTCAGAATTCGATTCCGGGCACCGGTTCAAAAGTTAGAAAAACCCACTTGTCCGTTCACTGAACGTACCCGAGCCAAAGTTCGGAAAATGATTCCGGGCACACCGGGCCTCGGAATCAGGTTCTGTCAGAAACTGCGCTCTTGTAAAATTCCAAAGAAAATTAAGAAAAAAATTTCCTTGAAATTTACGGGTCTTTACATTACTCCCACCTCAGGGATTTACATCCCCGTAAAGATACATCATAAACTAGGGAAACAAATGTGGGTACTGAGCACTCATCTGTGCCTCCCGCTCCCATGTTCTCTCCTGGAGGTTCCCGTGCTGCCATCTAATGCGCACAAGAGGAATCGATCGCCCACGTAGGACCCGCTCCTGTCGATCCTCTATCTCCACTTGGACCTCCGCAAAAGTCACCCCGTCATCCACGTCTAGCTCCCCATAGTCAATGATGTGCGTCGGGTCGTGCACATATCTCCTCAGCTAGGATACGTTGAAGACGTCGTGCACCCGGTGCAACTGAGGTGGTAGAGCCAGGCGATAAGCCACCTCACCAATCCTGCTAAGGACCTGGAAGGGTCCGATGAAGCGTGGAGACAACTTGCCGCCTTGGCCAAATCTCCTCAAACCACGTCGAGGTGAGACCCGCAAGAAGACGTGGTCGCCATCCTAGAACTCTAGTGGCCTCCGCCTCCTGTGAGCATATGAGTTCTTCCGGCTCTGATCTGTCCTCATCCGCTCCTAGATGACCTGGACCTTCTCTGTCGTGGCCCGGACCATCTCTGGTCCCACAAGTGCTGACTCCCCAGGGTCTGTCCAGCACAAAGGAGATCTGCAAGGCCTGCCGTACAACGCCTCGTAGGGTTCCATCCCGATGGTGGAGTGGTAGCTGTTGTTGTACGCGAACTCCACCAAGGGTAGGTGGTCCTCCCAGCTACGACCAAAGTCGAGGACACATGCGCGGAGCATGTCCTCGAGAGTCTGAATGGTCCTCTCCATCTGACCATCCGTCTATGGGTGAAAGGCGGTGCTTAGGCGTAGCCGCGTCCCGAACGCCTCCTGCAACCCCTTCCAAATCCGGGAAGTAAAGCGAGCGTCCCGATTGGAGATGATAGTCGATGGCACACCGTGAAGACGTACAATCTCCTGAACGTAGAGACGTCCCAAGCTCTCCACTGAGCCCTGCTCTCGGATGGGTAAGAAGTGTGCTGGCTTGGTGAGTCAGTCAACAATCACCCAAATGGAGTCGTGACCTCTGGAAGTGCATGGAAGTCCAGTCACGAAGTCCATAGATATCCCGTCCCACATCCACTCCGGGACCTCCAAGGGCAGTACCAAGCCTACTGGTACCTGATGCTCTGCCTTCACCTGCTGGCAGGTGAGGCACCGTGAAACGAATTCTGCCACAACCTTCTTCATGCCCGGATACTAGTGCTGACGTCTGAGATCCTGGTACATCTTCGCCACTCCAGGATGTACCTCCAAAGGAGAAGTGTGGAACTCTCTCAGCACCTCCTCTCGTAAAGAAACTGGTACCAAGGTATGTCCTCTAAAAAGGACATCGTGCTCTGCTCCAAGGGAGAAACCATCAGGTGCCTGTCCCGAGGATATCTGTGCACGCCGTGTCTCACAGTCAGCGTCCCCACGTTGTGCCTCTCTGACCCGCTGTAGAAGTGGAGTAGAGACTGTGGGAGACTGAAGGAAGGCCGCTCCGTCTCTATCCACGAAGGATATCTTCAAGGTGGCTAGCTGCTCTGTCGCCTCCTCAAGCAGCTGGATGCCCGTCCTCCTGCTGAGGGCATCGGCTACCATGTTCCCCTTTACAGGAGTATAGACTATCTCAATGTCATAGTCCTGGAGGAACTCAAGCCATCATCGTTGTCTCAGGTTCAAGTCCTTCTGAGAGAAGATGTACCTGAGAATCTGGTGGTCAGAAAAGACTGTGAAGCGCTCGCCCATGAGATAGTGCCGCCATGTCTTTAGGGCGAAGACCACTTCTGCCAACTCCAAGTCATGGGTAGCGTAGTTCTGCTCATGCGGCCTCAACTGACGTGATCCGTAGGCAATCACGACCCGCTCCTGCATCAGGACACACCCGAGTCCGGTCCCTGATGCATCACAGTAGACTACGTATCCCACTCCCTCCTCAGGCAACCTCAAGATTGGTGCGCTGGTCAACCTCTGCCTCAGCTCCTGGAAGCTCTCCTACATCTGTCTGACCACATGAAGGGTTTCCCCTTCTTCCTCAACAATGAGAGTGGGGCCGCAACTCTGGAGAAGTCCAGCACAAATCTCCAATAGTATCCGGCTAGGACCATGAAACTCCGCACCTCTGTCACGCTCTTTGGTGGCTCCCAATCTAGAACTGCCTCGATCTCCTCGTGATCCACTGCAACTCCTGCCTCAGAAATGACGTGCCCTAAGAAGTGGACCTCACGTAACTAGAACTGACACTTCGAGAGCTTTCCATAGAGCTGGTGCTCTCGGATTGTGTCTAGTACAACACGCAAGTGGTAGGCGTGCTCCTCCTCGGTGGTCGAGTACACCAAGATGTCATCGATGAAGACTACGACAAATCGATCGAGGTATGGCTGGAAGATCCTGTTCATGAGGCTCATGAACACTGATGGAGCGTTGGTTATGCCGAAAGGCATAACCAAGAACTCATAGTGGCCATACCGACACCTGAAGGCCGTCTTTTACACATCCTCGTCTCGAACTCTGAGCTGATGATAGCCTGACCTGAGGTCTTTCTTCGAGAACCACAGTGCTCCCTTGAGTTGATCGAAGAGGTCATCAATCCTGGGTAGCGGATACTTGTTCCTCACTTTCACCTGGTTCAGGCGAGGATAATCGAGACACAGTCGCAAGCTCCCGTCCGCCTTCTTGGCGAACAATATCGGGGAAGCCCAGGGTAAAACACTGGGTCAGATGAACCCCTTGCCCTGCAAGTCCTCCAACTGTACCTGCAGATCTCGAAGCTCAGCGGGGGCCATCTGATATGCTGGAGTGGATATCGGGGCTGTCCCGGGGTACAGGTCAATATAAAAGTCTACCTCTCTGCGAGGAGGTAGTCCTGGAACGTCGTCGGGAAAGACGTCCGCGTACTGATCCACCACTGCAGGAAAACTGGGACTCTGCACGTCGACTGCTCCCAGGATGAGGCTACCCAACTGATGAGTGATGGGCTGACCTCTCCTCTGTGTGAGTCCATCCTGTGCTGCTAAGGCTCCCTTCTCACCGGTGAAGGTGAACCTGCTCCCATCGGTGCGAACACATCGCACCTTGCGCCTAATTCAGTCAATCTGAGCATGGACCGTAGATAACCAATCCATGCCCAAGATGGCGTCGTAAGGCCTCGACGCCGCTACAAGAAGATCCCAGTCGAAGCACTCGCCTACTAGAGTAAGCCCACACTGCCAGCACTAGTGCGTAATCGTCGAGTCTGCTCCCGTAGGAGTCTCTAGCCATAAGGATCGAGCCAACGGATCCGTCGGAATCTCCGAGCTCCGAACAAGGGCAGTGGCTATGAAAGAGTGACTCGCTCCTGTGTCTATCAGAACTGCAGAAAGGGTGGAATAGACACAGATCGTACCTCGAATCATCTCTGGCGCTCCGTGCTCGTAGGCCTCAGCTACCTGGAGCTGCGCCTGTCTCTGCCCGCCAGCTCCCTGTGGTCGGGGCGGGCCTCCTGGTGGTGGTGGTGGCAGAGCCTCAATGCTTCGCCCACCACCTGCTGCTCGGCCAGCTCCTCTGCCTCGTCCGCCTCCTCCCTGCGGACCACCAAGGTCGACCCTCTGCCTCTGCCTGGGTGGCCCCTCCACCGTCTTCTGTCCCTCGGTACAGCGGGTCGGCCAGTCACGAGCCATGTGGACCTGCCCGCCGCACTCGTAGAACTGCCCGCCTCTCGGAAGGCTGGGTCCGCGCTGTGTGCCCCGCACCGCAGAGCCAGTGTCCCGAGGTCGTCTGCCGAAAGGCCTGGTCTGCCTGGTACCCTGAGTCATCCGTCGGCTACCTGCTGCCAAAGACTCCGCTATATGCCGCCCTGCGGTAGGTCTCACTGGGGACTCAGCCAGGAAGCTCTCGATCAGGAGGGCTCGCTCTAGCACTCCTGCCTGGGTCGGGATGCTGAGGGAGATCAGTGATGCCCTGATCTCGTTTCTCAATCCCTGATCGAAGGTCCGGGCCCGGAAGAAGGGGTCCCATACCATGTCTTTCGAGTAGCGAGATAGGTCGGTGAACCTCGCCGCGTACTGAGCGACCGTCAAGCTACCCTGCCGCAGGTGAAGAATCTCCTGGATGCGCACCGCACGGAGGGTGGCTGGGACGAACTCTGAGCGGAAGAGGCTCTCGAAGTCCGTCCAGACGAGGGTGGCCTCATCGTGTACCTGGAGCATCAGGCTCCACCATCGCCCTGCTGCTGCGTGCAGTAGGCTCGCCGCGAGGATCACCATGAGGTATGCTGGTGTCCTCACTAGCCTGAAAACTCGGACGACCGCCTCCAGCCAGTCCTCAGCTGCCTGGGGGTCCGACTCCCCACGGAACCTGGGTGGTCCCTGGCGCTGGAACTCGTGCAGAGCTCCGAGGCGTCGTGCATCGTCAGCTGTCAGTGCTGGAAGCATCGGGGGCTTGGCGGGTAAAGGTACCGCCGGTGCCTCTACTATCAAGGGGCCCTGTACCGAGGCCTCGTCGCTCGGCGGGCTGTCGCCGCACACTACTCTAGGAACCCTAGATGGCTGCTGTCGTCGTGCCATCCTGAAAAGGAAACAAGTGCACCATGGTCAGAACAGTATACCTGGTGAGCTGACACAAGTAATCACAAAGAAAACTTGAAACACACATGCAATCAATGTTTTCGTGCATTAATTCGGAAATCAGAAGTCAGGGTCCTGGTGTATGGATACGTCGTCCACCGCACCAACACTGGACTCCCTGGACTGATAACCACACTCAATACACTAAACACTATTGCTTAACATAGAAGAAAGATCAGAGTCTACAGTAGAACCGACCGCCTCTGATACCAATTTGTCACGACCCGTCCTCGGGGCCCGTGCCGTGACTACCCCAAGACCGCCTTCCATAGGCCAGGGGCTGGCGACTAGCACCAAGGCGTAAATCCCATCAAAAAAGGAAGGAATTGCCTTTGAAAAGTAAACAAGCACCACAGAGTAAGCAAGCGGAAAAGTTAACACTATGTAAAAACTGTACAAGCTGTGCTGAAAGTAAAAGGGGCCGGAAATACAAGCCGAACAGTAAATTACAACTGAAAGGAAAAACAGCAACTTAAAAGGGAAAACTGCAGCGTCGAGCCGTCCTCTAGAAGTCCCACCTGAAGGGTGGGTACATATAGCCTCCACAGCTCCTCGGTCCACCTGACCGCTTCGAGTACGTCCCACCCAGTGGTCCACCTCTAGGTACTGTCCTGCTCTGCACGCCTCCACCACGGTCAGTGCTGTCCATCATCTGCAACCAACACAACGTAGTGCGGGCATAGCCCGTGCGGGGGGGAGTATAAGCTACTCAGTAGGGACCCCGAGACCCCCTATGGTCTCCCGAAATCCAAAAAGGATAATCCACAAAGGAAAGGTACAATCACGAAGTAACATCTGACACGGCTTAGGTATATGCCCATACATATACCTAAGCCTTCAATTCCCCGTTCGGCTCCAATGTCCGAGCCCAAGCACAACCCAATCCACAGAGGAAAGCAAAACGTATACCCACACAGGATAGCAGAACACAGTCCACAAAGGAGAGTAAACAGTAAATCCACACAGGATAGCTCAACACAATCCACAAAGAAGAGTAAACACAAGATTCATCTCACACAGGTATACTTCTTCGGATGACGATAAAGATGATCACTGAACCATCTAAGTCGTCGGACCCACGAAGGATCAATAGGTAACTAACCCACGCAATGACCCACACAGGATCGGACCCACACAGGATCGGGCCCACACAGGACCGGGCCCACGCAGGACCAGTAGGCGCTGGCTCACACAGACCCACTGAGCGCTGATCCACACAGGATCGGACCCACACAGGATCGGGCCCACACAGGACCGGGCCCACGCAGGACCTGTAGCACTGATCCACGTAGGATCGCTGAGTGCAGTAGTCGTCGCAGTCCACTGAGGATCTCTGCACATTCGTCACCGCAGTCCACTGAGGATCTCTGCACGGTCGTCGTCGGAGTCCACGGAGGATCTCTGCACAGTCATCCCCGTAGTCCACTGAGGATCTCTGCACGGTCATCGTCGGAGTCCACGGAGGATCTCTGCATAGTCGTCGCCGCAGTCCACTGAGGATCTCCGCACGGTCGTCGCTGTCGAAGTAGCAGTCGCAGCCAGCCTAGGGTTCCCGCACACAGCAAGCTCATTCGGGAGGGTCCGCTCCACGAGCCGAGAGGCTGATACATCAACTGACACAAAGTCCGAAGTTGATGTATCCAAAAGTTCCGTATCGCCAACAGAAACTCAACGTCGTAGACGACACATCAATCGGACGCCCGGTCTGAGAGTTATTGGCATTTTCGTCAGAGGGGCCCGGTTGGTTTTTAATGAAAAACCAACCCGACCGCACTCCACCTGCGTCCAAACCTCGGTCAGAGTATGCCAAAAGATACGTCTCACTTAGAGGAAAACAACAAACCTGACAGCACGTCAATCGGACGTCCGTAGCTCAAGATATGAGTGTTTCCGCTCCGAGGTCCCGGTTGGTTTCGTGTACGAACCAACCCGGCCGAACTCAAAGTACTCCGAAACCTTGAGTGCGATATATCGAAACGTCCGCCTCGATCCAAGGATCGCGTTTCCGCTGACGGAGAGTCGTTTGGAGGCCCGTAGCTCAAGTTACGGGCGTTTGAACGAAGACCATCTGAAGATGGGGGGTACGGGCCCGGGCCGACCCGGGACGACCCGCCCGGGAGTCGGCCGAACCGGGTATACTCGACCCGGTCCGACCCGGTCTGGTCCGGCCAGGGCACGGCCCGGCCGGTCGGACCGGCCATGCCCGGTTCGGCCGAGGCACGCGGGGCGCCGCCCCCGCGGCCTGGTAGTGCCGCGACCCCCCGCATGGGGCCGCGCTGAGTCGGGACGCAGCTTCAGCCGCGTCCGAGGGCACCGGACCCGCGCGGTCGCGGGTCCGCGGGTGCCACCGCCGCCGCACTGAGTCGCGGCGGCCTGTCTGGCGGCGTGCCGGGGCACCGCCGCGCCGGCGACCCTCGCCGCCGGCGAGTTCCGAGGGCCATCGGGATTGTTCCGGTGGTCCGATTCTCTTCCCGTCTGCGCCATTACTCCTCTCGGGACTCGTTCTTCACTGAGGGATCGTCAAACATCCGTTGCGGCACATTCCATCATCGCCCGTCGAATCCGCACAAAACGAAGAATGGCGGAGGGTCGTCGGGCCGTGTTCGTTTGGCCCGCACCCTCCGCTTTAGAGATAAACAAACGGGGGACAATTTATTCCATACATGAAGCAAAAATTTTAATAAGATTAAAATTGTTCACAATTCGGTTATTTAATTTCTTTAAAGAAACATTGACGGGAATAATAAAAAGGGGTAATTCCCATAAATAAATCCCTACCTCGTTGATCGTCGCGCGTGGGAGTTCTTCGCGGAAAAGCTCGTCGCGGAAGAGTGGGATCGTCGCGTTGTCACGGGGAGGCGTCGCGTCGTTGCGGAATCCGGCGTTGAGTCGGCGAGCTCAACGGACCAAGAACAACAGATTTAAATTATTAATATTTAAATCTGTGTTCCATTTAAAACCAAAAGAACTTTGAGAGGAAATCCGAAATCACTCACCTCAAACGGTTGGTGACCGGAGATCGGAGCGGGGAAGAACGTCTCGGACGGAAGCGTCGTCGATTTCCGGGTTCGGCGTTCTTTGCGTTCTTCGCGTTCTTCGCATTCTTCGCGAGGGTGAAAAAGATACAAGGGTCCTCTCAAATCTTCTCAATGCGCAAATAACCAGAGTTCGTGCATTGGCCTTATTTTATTATTACGCCAACGAATTTGAAAACTGGTTAAGAAACGACTAATCAATTTGTTGAATTAATTCAACGAAAGAAACAGCCCGTTTAATTCACGAAAGGAATAGCCCATTTAATTCACGAAATTAACCACTCAATTAAATGGTCTGTTAATATTTTAAGAAACGCGTCAGTTGACTTTCATTAAGACGGGTTTTCGCGGGTGCGTTTCTTAGCGGAAAGAAACGGCGGGGCTCGTGCAGGCCCCTCCTCACAAATATCCTACCAAGGGGGTAGGATATTTCTGGATAGCATCCTATCCGGTTTAACTTAGTTCAAGCCGTCAATAAGTGGCTTCAAGTGGCTTCCAAGTGGCTTAAGTGAAATAAAATAAAGTTGTCGCAAAATTATTTTATTTCTTAACTTTAAGTCCGAAATTTAAAACCACACCCTAGCAAACGCAACTCCGGAAGAGGCATTTCTAAGTGAATACCGGCGCTGCGATTTCATCGGTGCCCTCAGAATTCGATTCCGGGCACCAGTTCAAAAGTTAGAAAAACCCGCTTGTCCGTTCATTGAACGTACCCGAGCCAAACTTCGGAAAATGATTCCGGGCACACCGGGCCTCGGAATCAGGTGCTGTCAGAAACTGCGCTCTTGTAAAATTCCAAAGAAAATTAAGAAAATAAATTCATTGAAATTTACGGGTCTTTACGTTATATAGTGCAAGCAGGTATTTTCCAACATTATGGTTCCCAAACATTATGAATCATTAGATTCAATATTAAAATGTTATTTTCAAAAGAAGTATTTTAATTTATAGTTTTTAATCATTTAAAAAATTTAAAATTAAAAGAGGGATATTTATCTCAAAGTGTTTTAATGAATTTATTAGATTATTTTCATGTATGTTAACATCTTGAATTGGATTTTATGCCAGATTGTGGTTGATTTATTATGATACAACATTCCATATTGTATTGAAGGTTTTATGATATGTTTTACTATGGATGTGTTATTTTTATATCATTCATGGTTTATGGTTAAATTATTAACATTTCTTATAATATTTCTAATAAAAATGTTTATGTTATGTTTCACCCTTTTAATATAAGGAATTCATTGGAATTATTTAGTGATAGGAGGGTCCCACTATATCCCCTCGCTGCATCAATAGATATCAGGAGACAAACCAGTGTCTTGGAATAAGGTCTGGATGATATGGTTAATTATGGTATTATCACAAGGCCTTGACAATATGGTTATGATGTCCGATATTATGAATTCCCTCATAATGAGATTAGTTATTGATATTGAATTTTATTATTCCACTAGTATAATATCCATGTAATGTTTTAAATTGAATTATTTAATTTATTCCTTCTTCATCATACTTAACATTATGTTTAAATTGTTTTTGTTTTAGTTTTATACGTTTCCTTAAAATTTCATGCTTATTTATGATAGCTTCTACAATTTTGTTTATCCTTACCAGGGATCTACGATTACCCCTTTATTATGTTTCATTTTTTCCAAGATGTGAAGAAGTATATTATGATTATCCTGAAGGGATTTTCTTAGGGATATAAGTTTTTTCAAAGGGGTTAATAAGTTGTTTTTAATTTCAATATGTAATGTAAATATTATATTTGTATCTAGTTTTTCCATGTCTGCTAAATTTATTAGTCCATCAGGATTTGATTTCTGAATATCGTGAAAATGTTATACAATAATTCACCAACTCTAGGAAACTGGGGTATGATATTTTCACAACTTTTTCCTAAAAAATTCATTATTTTATGAGCTTCTAATGAATATCATTTACCAAAGATAGAAATTACATTGGGGGAATAAATTACCTCTTAATAAGGTTTTACAACAACTTTGATGTGTCTCAGAGGATGGTTGGCTACAAAATTCTTATGTTCATTCATAGTGGAAGGTGTTGATTAAATGATACACAATGTGGTGATTCATTTGGATGAAAAGTCTTCATAGGGGGAGTTTGTGACACCTCTAGAATTTAAAGGTACATTATGGTTTATTTTTTCCCTTAATCTTGTTTATAATTCAATGTTTTAATTATTTGAGTGGTGAGAAATTAATTATGGGTCAGTTGTATTGATGGTGCCTATAGCTAGTACAACAATGTTGTAGTACCTAGAATTCATAATGTGAATATAGTGATTTATTCTATGAATTTATTTGGCATAAATAAAAAAATATTTCATCAATGAATCACGATAATAAATATTTGTTTATTCCATTAATTCCATAATAAAAAAAATAAGATTAAGTTATATCATTCCACTTAACCCTTATTTGGGTTCTCTCTAACATAATTCTATAAACACAAGAATGTTTTTTACATATGGGATTTTTATTGATGTGTTGTGTTTCCTCCTTCTTACTCCTTCCTAGATTAAAATGTATTTCCTTAAAGTAGTTTTCTATTATTATGTTTAACTTAATTTATGTGTCATATGTTTCCTTATTCCTCAGTACCATATATACTCTCACTAAAACCATAATATTAAAATTTGGAAGGTTTATTTTTTGTAATTAAAGCATCAAGATTGTATTGGGGGGGATATTTTTGGTGATTTAGATTTTTCATTCTTGATATAGAAAGGCATTACAATGTTACAACAATTTTATGAAATTGTATTCCATAATATTCATGTGGGTGTTGGTGTACATCTATGAGGCCTCTGCATTTAGTTTTTGTGAAACCGACTATATACTATATTGATGTAATTTTTCCCTTAGGGGGAGAAACCATGGTTTGTACCATGAAATCGTTCTATGTTAACATTGTACTGTCGGTAAGGATTGGGATGTGCTCCTGGAAATTTTGAATGAGAAAGTGAAATTTAGTTTTATTAAATACTAGAATTATGTATTATGACTATTTTGGGGTTTAGATAATGAATTAGGTAAATAATGGGTGATGTGTTTTATAATTATAGGGTAATTGGAGTTTTTCATGATTGAGAAAGCTAACTCAAGGATAAAAAGTGGGTTATCCATAATTGAAATGAAATAACATTCCATGTAATGTTGGGATGCCCATGATTGACATTTTTAGTTAAATTTGTGGTGATTATGGTCACCATGAGTGATAGTGTTGATATGGGATGTGGCTATGTGCGTTTTTTCATGTGTGAAAAGAGTGTCTTACATTATACTTGTGATGAAATGACATGATATTTCATTATTTAATAGTGTCTAAATAGGTAGGGCTAAGGTATTTGGTATCTTGATTAGCTCAAAATAAATCTGTGAGTTATGTTTTCATTTTTGTATTAATTCTTTATCATATAATACTATTCTATATGAGTATTTAACTTATTATAAGGTCATCATGGCGGGGATATATCAATCTTATAATCACACCCTTTGAGAGAAGCATGGAACTTGTGCCGAAATTTTGGTCACGACCCCAACTATGGAAAATTTCTTGAATCAGGTTGTTGAGAACGAGCGTGATTGATTTAGGTGATTCTAAGAAAAAATATTGGATCTTTTGTAGTCATGAATCATTATTAATATTTTATCATGGTTATTTTTTATATTGATCTACCAAATGTGGATATCCATTATGAACAACTTATGTGACATAAGGGGGTCATATAGTGGTAGGATAGATATTATCAATAATATTTTCTATTGTTTAATAAGTTTCTTTCTTATTTTTTTCTTGGTATGTGATTAATTACTAAGGCAATGGTGTCCTCATGATATCTAATAGACCCTCACCAATACTTAGTAGCGTGTTGCATATATGGAGCTATACATTATGTTATGTGGAACTTCATCAATGAAAAAGTGATTCACGTCAGGGTTTTACACTTGGTTCACACATCATTATCTTGATCCCATATTGTTATTATTTATCAATTGTGTAATGGTAAAATAAATTTAGATATTAATTAAAATAGTTTTTATCTCATGAATATTAAATAATTTATAATATTTTTTATTAATTCATATTTTAGAGGTAAATTATTTATTTATAAAGAAAAAAATGAGATGATGTTGATATAATTGTAACATCCTTGACTAATACACTGGGTGTGAGCTGGAAGGTCACATTTCCTAATGATAGCCTGCACATATAAAATATCATTCGGACTAGAAATGATAGACTATGAACTTATATGGGGATACAATATCCACAATATCATGTAAGAAGATTTTTTAAAATCAATGAAAAATAAAAAACCAGAGTACATGAGGAAATTGAATAAATGAAAAACATATGACTGATTCCAATGCTGTAGTCTAGTCTACAGCACAAGTAATAGATAATAAAATGATAAGTAAAAAAACAAACATCTATGGGTTCCTCTATTTTCTTCCCCGATCTGCTCTCGCTCCATGATCCACTACTAAACCATCCACCATAGGTTCTTTTCCCTTTTCTAGATATGTGGAATTAAAATCTACAAGCGGATAAAAATTCCTAAGTAGGGTGTGGGTAAAATATTCAGTAAGAAACCACAAATGTGTCTTTTCCATCAGTTCAAAATGTATATAATAGTGTATATCATGAAAGAAGAAATTCTCAATAAAAAAACATGTGATAAGTCATATTGTGTTGAACAAGATGGCCTGAACCCCAGACCCACCTACGTTGGAAAATTTTATGTAAGTATATTGAGGAGTCACATACCTCTATCTTGTTAAAAAATATTACCCACATAGATAGTGGTTGTCACATGATTTCCACACTATTCCATGCCAAAATCTCACCCTACCCTTCTCGTGGTTCTTATTGGAATACTGCACATTCCTCCTTGTTAAAGGCCCACTCCACCCTTGACGTGGTTGTCCTAGGAATTCCTCACTTTCCATCAGTTTGATACCAGACCTCTTATCTTTTTAATTACCCATAACCAACATTCATAGGAATCCAGATTTGGTATATTCTTGCGGTTAACATTTATTCCCACTATATAGGGGCAGACAACCGCACATTTATGGATTTTAGGACCTCATCATATTAGATAACAAAAAACTAATGATTTCACCTCTATAGTGGTAGTCACTACCACATTTAAGCATTTAATAACTTCATAATTCCCAACCTCCAGGCTCCACATCTATATATCAGTTCTTTCCAACTACCCACTAGGATTTCCCCACTATATAGGTTGACATATCTATTTTTAAGGATATTATGATTGAATTAGGTTACATAACCACTTACAACCAACATCAACACTCCATATAAGAATATTGAAACATATAGAATAATTATTTAGGTTATACAATACAAAAAAATATATATCACGTAAAATAATGATAAGCCAAACTAAGATCAATGTTTTGTTAAACACATTTAAACATGTAAACTCACAACTGGTAACACATGCACATGCATCTCAAATAAATCATGGGTTAATCTAGAAAAAAAATCATATCATTGTAACATCATATATAAAATGGACCATAAGGTTAAAGAACATTCTACCTCAAAATTAGTTGATGTGAAAGGCTAGGATGAAACACCCAATGTAGTTCGATAGCTAGAGTAGATAACTCAACAGTCCAGAAATCACATAGATGCATATTTTTAAAAACATCATCACATCAAAGCTCAAGGATCATCAAAGGTTCCTACAACTAAAACCAGTTATTTTAGTTCAAAAATAATTAAAATATGATATGGGATGATACATTAAATCTCCTACAAATTTTAAAAATTAACAATTTAGGCAAGGGAATGAACTTGAAATATTCTCTATAGAAATATATTTTTTAATTTCTCTAAAATTAACCTTTACTAATTATATATTGATAATTTCAAAAAATCATACTTTTATAATTATCTCTTCAAAATTTATCACAAATAATAAATTTTTAATTATCTCTCGATAATTTTTCAGAAATTATACTTTTGTAATAATTTTATGATAAGTTATCATTTTTGTATAATTATCTATCGATTATTTATTATAAATTATCCACCAATAATTCAATATTTGATCTTTTAATACAACCTATTATTATCCATTTATAATATTGAACATCATTTATTATAATTTAATTAAAAATTATCCTATGATAATCCATAATAATTATAATTTATTAATTAAATTTTACAACCATTTCATAATTATATTGGTAAAATTGTACAGAATTATCATTCTATAAATTTTACATTTATTATTTTGATAATTTGAAAAAACTACATATCTAATTTTTATAGATTATCCATTAAAAAGACATTCTAATTATATTTGGATAATTTATTACTTTTATCATTACGAATTTTTTTATTTAGCCATTGATAATTATTAAATATTCATTGAAAAAATATAGGTTATATATTTTATTTAATTTAATGCATTTTTTCACAATTGAGAGGTGAAAAAATGGCATAAATTAAAAAATAATAATAGAAAATGTAAAAAAATTACATGCATAGAACCCCAAAGATTGGGACACATAGATATCACCCACTAAACCAAGAAAACAACGATAATCAGATTATCCACTCACACAAAAAGGAGTCTTGTGGTTGCCTAGAATTTTTAGAACCTACCCACAATAATGGCCAAGTGGTGTAGATATTTTTAGTAACCTAAAAATGTGTTCCAATATAGAAATTTGGAAATTCCCAAATTAATATTGTTTTCAATAGAAAATTGATGGCAGAGTATTAATTTCGCCCATTTAATATGTTGATGAATTTTTTTAGTCATTCAAATATGAGGTTTTGATGGTTTCCCACATGAGTAAGTGGGGTTTCTATACTAGGAGAATATGAAACAATAGTAAATAAAAATTTTAATTAATTAATTAATTATAACAAAAAGTTAAAAAATAATAATAACATAATCATAATGAACGATATGACCAAACCCATAACGTGTATAAAATTAATGTCCTATATAGGGAAATACATGCATCCTAAACCTAATGTTGGTCTCATATTTCCCATAAGATACACCATTTGGATGATATTCAATTATTTTTTGAGAAAAAATTTCATAAAAACATTAAATAAATTATCCTCACACGCAATGTTACCAAATAATCAATGGAAACAAAATTTATATCATTCATAGGCTAAAGCCATAATTCTAGACATAGATGAAGTCTCGGATTTATCATAAAACACCCCATTTCTGTGAAAATCAATTATTTTGGAAAAATAACCTGCATGTAATATAATAAATATTATATTGTTATTCTACATTTTCAAAGGTTCTATGGGTCTTAGAATCTCTCAATAAGTTAGTTCATGATTCCAAAAAATAATTTACAGAATATTCCATGTTGATAATTGGGATATTACCCTTATGAAGATATTTTAAATAATTTATTACTTTATTTTTTATAAACTTATTATTTTCACACAAAATAAACATAAATTGTTATAAATAAGTTTTTTATTGTCTTTAAAAATTTCAAATGAATCAATTATCATCCTATATCAAATTATCATTATCAAGAAGTATCTCTAAAGGTAATTTTCAAATAACTCAAGCCACTAAGTTTGAACATTAGGCACACATTCTCTTATTTCATCTTAGAGCCATCCATGATTACACCAAATATCTGACTAGTGGTATCACATTACCTAGGTGGATTTTCTAACTCCCAATAATAGTCCAAAATATATAATCCTCATATGATGTATTACATTCCATCTCAATATCCTTGTAATCTATAACATTTGTAGGATCAGGAATGTACCACTGAAGATGAGAAATTTGGAACACATCATGCATTCCATAATGTAATGGTGGAATATTCTAATTGGTACACCATTGTCTCCACTGATTTGGTGATATCAAATAGTTCAATAGACCATGGTAGTAGCATTACTTTTTTCCTCAAATTACAGTGTCCAAATTGAGGAGTCACTCTCATGAATACATTATCACACACAAAAAACTCCAAAGATATCCTCTTACAATTAACAGAAAAAATATTTTTCTGATCCGAGTGGTGATCAACATTTTCTCAATTAAATGCACTCTCTTAGAGGTCTCTCAGAAAAAATCAGATCCACAACCGCAATGTATTAGGCCTCATGATAACAAGTACTGCTCAAAATTGTCTCCCATAAAGATATTTTTATGTATCCATATGAATAGATGCCTAAATTATTTATTTTAATTCGAATCCAATCATGGATAGGTGATCATCCCACACTCCACTTCAGTTTAGCACACAAGATCAAAGCATACATTGTAATATGTGTATTGTCTAATCGAACTTGGGTCAAAGGATTGTATGTCATGATCAATATCAACTAAGTCCCTAGGTATTTTTGAAGGCCCTTCCCATATCATGACATAAAACATGTATCCATATTTGAATAAATTCTAAAGGTAAATCCATGAAGATTTATGATCTCTTTGAAACTGAGATTTTGAACCTCCTCCACTGAGTGCACCTCAGTAATTGTGAATATGTGGTCATACTTTGTTATTCGATCAATAATCACCTAGAAAACATCATCACCCCTAAGGGAATTGGGTAACCAGGTCATAAATCCTTTTGTGAAAACCCCTATATAGTGATTTGAATGTACCTCATCATTATCACACTAATGGAATCACTCACTACCTCTATCTATCTTATACTAGGGTTTCACATCATCATTCAATAACATATCAGAGAATGGTATGATCAGGAAAAAAATATACCGGTAATTCTACACTAAACATATCTTTTAGATATAAGTTTATATTCGTCATTATACTATAAAAAGATCAAATAAACGCGTTCAAGTCCTTTCTTCTTATGGTAAGGAGGTTGTCATCACAACCATATTGACATTTATTGAATGAAAATACATGAACTGCCTCATCTTTAAAACTATGTCAACAAATTTTCTAACACGTCACCATCATTGATGTCTATAACCATTACTGGAGTCCTCCACAAATTTCCAATCCATTCCACTTAGGACTCCTTTGGGTGACCTTAATGAAAAATCACATAGTATGACTATCCTTTACCCACTAGTGTAAGTCCAAATTTGGTGTCCTGTCACAATCCGTACCCCTGGGGCCTGTGCCGTGATTACCCCAAGCACGCCTCTTAAAGGCCATGGGATCGTAACTAGCACCAAAGGCATCAAACTACAAGTGGGAGGCCCTTTCCTAAGTACATGTACACACACACACGCCCAACAAAGTCCCATACACTGAAAACTAATCATGTATCACTAAAAAAAATTTGGGTACAAGTGTAACTAATATAAGTGGGGTAGAATACAAACCCAACAAAACAAAATTAAACTGTAATGTACAAAATGGGAACTCTAATGGCTATCAGCAGAAAACCCCACCTGACTGTGAGGGTACTATAACTATTGAAAGGTGAAGTAGAACGTCCTATCCACCCTATCCTACCAGGGCCCACCTGTTCAAAGGCCACTAAGTCCACCATTGTAGAATCTACCATCCCGTCTCCTGAGCACCCTTGGGCCCTCGTCCACCAAAGTCTATGTCGAAGCATCGATCGTCTACACCAGACACAACATGTGCGGGTTATGCCTGTGTACGAGTGAGTGACAAAGTACTCAATAGGGTCCCTAAAACAAAAGGAAAGACCTCACAATAATACTCAAATTAAATCACGATGGACAAGACAACTCACACCTGGTATACAACTTAATGAACATGAATAAAGATGATTAGTCATAAGCTATATCATCTTATTTACTTGAGTTTCTTGACTTCAAATTCAAGAAGTTTTTCTCTGATGTCGATCCACAAAGGGCCATAACACCACTTATCCATGATGGATTTCTCTACGGCTGGTCCACGACAGGTCACACTACTACTATTCCACAGAGGGTCACTCTCAAGCCGATCTCTGGAGGGTCACTCCATTTCCGATCCCTGGAGGGTCTCCCTCTTGCTAATCCACATAGGGTCGTGCCATTTCATATCATTGGAGGGTGGGTCTCTTATCAATCCATGGAGGGCCACACCATTTATGATCCACTGAGGGTCTCTATCTTGCTGATCCATGGAGGGTCGCGACATTGCCGATCCACAGAGGGTCGCTCTCTTTCCAATCCACAGTGGTTCACTTTTCACTTCACTATAAGCCACATGATTCCTGTACCTCGTATGTATGAGTTATGAAGTTTCTTCTCCTAAATCTATCTTTATTATTTTAACTACCAAAAAGTCTCCCTCAGAGGTATCCCGAAGGACTGTCTTGTCATAAGGGCTCCAACGCAACAGACGACGCGACGATCAGACACCCAATTTGCATGTTATTAGTGTTTTGTAGACATGGGATGATTGAGTCTGGGCCCGGTCTGACTTAGTCATACCAGCACAAACATCCCTATATAGGGGTACCACATACCTTGATTTAATTGGACCAACTCAACCTGACCCAATTCGGTTCGGGGTCGGTCCAGTCCTTCTTGGCCAGTGGGCCAGGCCCAATGGGCCTCACTATAACCGACATAGTTTGGACGAGGGTTTAGCCCGCTGAGTCACCATGAAACCCAGTCTAGTCCAAACCACCTCGAAGGGTATGGTTCTGGAACCCTGGCCCACAGGACTAGCCCCCAGGACTACGGGCCTAACCTATTGACTAGGGTTGTGGCCCGCTAGTCAAAAGGTCGTGCAGCGTAGTGTGGGCTGGCGGTGCACCGCCTAGCTGAGATATGGCCAACTATCACTTTCGGTAACTATTGGCCCCACGGATGTGAGGGACCATCCTCCTATTGTGGTTGATCAACTGTGGCTCACTGTACCAGCCGGATGGCCCGAACAAGGGTCATCCCTCAACATGGTGCCCGTATGGTTCCACGTCACCACGTGGTTCCCACCTGGAATCGCGTCACCCCACGACCTCCTCCAACCGCGACATGCAGCCATCGTCCAGTGTGGCTGGAAAGGGCCAGCCACGTCCTCCCACCGCTCAGTGCCGACCCCTCCATGCAGGCAGTGTGGGCCGACTGCTTCCGTTGGGAGTAGGCGACGCTGCCACCGGTCGCCGATTCAGCCACCACCAGTCGCCGGTGCCGCCAACACCGATCTCTAGTGCCACCACCATCGGTCTCAGTGCCACCACTACTGGTCTCCAGTGTCGCTTCCGCTGGTCCTGGGGCCACCGCTGCCGGAGGCACCTTCAACGGGACACCAAAGTTACTCTGGTGGACCGTTTTCTTATACATCTGCACCTACGGGCTTCCCGGGTCACCTCCATCCCTTCCATGGAGCCAAATTACTATTTCCACCACTTTTAGGATACATCTAGAATGAAATCACACAATGGAGGTGCTCGGGCCTTGTTCGTGTCAGCCCATGCCGCCCAAATTAGAGGTTCAAGAACATGGGAGCTTCATGGGTTTCAGTTTAGTCAAGAAGTGATACTTTTAATCCCAAATGATGAAAATCCCAAAATAATGTTACAATCCTCCATAAATGAACGATTTGTGAATTAACATTTTCGTTGGTTAATCTGAAATCTCCATTAAGAATAAGAAGGTTGAATAACCTTAAATAAAATAACCCATACCTTATTGATGTTTGAAGCCATGATGTTTCATCGTCATGGTTTCAAGATGTCGACGTCATTCGTCATGTCCAGCTCTGATATTCAATGGGCATCAAAGATGTTTAATTTCGTTAGTATTAATCATTCTTCCCTAGAGTGGAATTCCATCAGGGGTTCATTAGAGAATCCCCGTAGTTTAATCCTCACTCCGCCAATGCGTCAGACTATTAAAAAGAAACACATCACATCACTTTTGATGTGCTGTTTCATTTTTAAAATAGCGTCGATGTCACAGATCATTAAAGCATCATTACACAATGAGTTTGTGAGACATTAATGAGTTCCATTAATTTGGATCTTTGGCACCTCTTTGCTACGTGGCAGTGTCACTGTTCGCCACTCAACACTATGAAAAGAAAAAAAATATTTCTTTTAAATTGTTATATTATTTTTCTCAAAGTGTTAAAAATAACATTTCTTCTCAGTATTTTCCAACCAATATTAAGACATTTCTAGGTGAATCCTAGCATTCCATGTTATTCGGTTTCCTAATATTTTTGATATAAGAAATGTTTCAAATGTTATAAAACCCACTCTTATGTTCATTAAAATGAACGTTAAAACAGGTTCAGAAATTAACATTCACCCTTGACTCTCGCCGATCGAGGTTAGGCTCTGCCTAATGGGATCACACCCTCACAAGCTCAACCATACTCTTGTATTTTCAATCTGAGTTACTGTTTAATAATTATAATTATTTTAAAATTAAATTTTTTTTACTTAATTATTTTATTTAGGGCCAAAAACTGACCTTCAATGTTGGCCCATGCCGGCAAATGTTAGGCTCTACCTAAAGAAAGCATACTCTCACGAGCTCAGTGGTTGTCTCACATTGTTAATTTGACTCACCATTCGTGAGGTATAATAATTTGAAAAATAAAATAATTTTATTTAATAATTTTATTTACCATTATTCCATATTTGGGTTTTCTCACTAGTGGTCTACTCCGACTGAACTTAAGTTGCTCCAAGGGTAAAATCTCCATCCTAAATGCAATGGTGCCCTCAAATATTTGAATCGGGAAACCGTATAAGAGATATTACACTTTTTTTAGGAAAACCTCTCATGCATGAAATTTAAAGATTAACATTTTTGACGCATCATTCTGGGAATTCCGGGCCTCAGAATTGCCTGACGTCTCAGTGCCTCGTCTTGAAATAATTGATATAATTAAAAAAAATACACATAATTAAAGAGAAATTACATTCTCCCCTACCCAAGGTCTTTATGTCCCCAAAATCCAAATTAAAAACTAATCAAACAAGTGAGGGTATTGAGCTTGAATCTGATCATCCCACTCCCATGTTCTCTCATAGAGCATCCTATACTACCAAAAAATTTGCACTATAGGAATTGAACGTCCATAAAGGAACTGCTCCTATTGATCCTCTATCTCCATTGGGAACTCCACAACATCACTCCATCATCAATTTCATGCTATCCCTCGTCGATGACGGGTGATGGATCATGAACATACCTCCTCAGCCACGACACGTTAAAATCATCATGCAGCAGGTGCATCTATGGGAGAAGAGTTAGGTGGTATGCCACCTCACCGACATTTCTGAGTATTTGAAAAGCTTTGATGATCCTCAGAGATGGCTTGCAACCCCATCCAATCTTCCACAATCCCAATCTAGGTGAGACTCGAAGGAAAACATGTAATCCATCCCCGAATTCCAAGGGTCTATATCTATTTTCGGAAAAAGGACTTTTTTCTGCTCTATGCTATCCTCATCAATTCCCAGATGATATAGACCATCATAGTGTTATCCTATACCAACTCTGGACCCATGAGTGGTGACTCCCTTGGGGATATCCAAAATAGAGGTGATCAACATGGACGCCCATACAAGGCCTCAAACAGTGCCATGCCAATGGTGGAATGATAGATATTATTATACGAAAACTCCACCAGTGGTAGGTGGTCCTCCCAACAGAGACAAAAATCCCGGACACAGGTAAAAATCCTTGACTCTAAGGACTATATGGTCTGCTCTATATAACCATATATCTGGGGCTGAAACGTTGTGCTCAAGCGCAACTGAGTCCTAAATTCCTCCTATATCCCCTTTCATAACTGGAATTTAAAGCAATCATCACGACCTCTAACGATCGTTGAAGGAACCCTATGAAGATGCAATATCTCATGGATGCAGAGGCATCCTAATACCTCTACAAGTCCCTTCTCTTGGATGGATTGGAAGTGAACCTACATGGTGAGTCGGTCCACTATCTCTTCGATAGAATCATGGCCCCTAGACATGCTAGGTAATCCCATCACAATGTGTATCTAGATACCATCCCACTTTCACACCCATACCTCATGTGGCTGTGACAAGAATTCTGGAACATGATGCTCATCTTTCACTTGATGACAAGTAATGCATCCTTATATGATCTATCCCATAGCTTTATTCATCCATGGCAACTAGTATTGATGTCAACATTCCTGGTACATCTTCTTCACACTGAGATGTACCACCAAAGTATATGTATGGAATTACCTCAAAACCACCTCCCGTAACATCACTAGTAACATGGTGCATCCTCAGAAAAGGATGACGTTGTCCCCACTTATCAAAAATACATAAAATACATGTCCTGAGGATAACATATCACATTAGGCCTCAAATCCAACATCCCCTAGTTGTGCCTCCCTAACACGCTGTAAGAGTGGGGGAGTAACAGTCATTGAAAAAATGTAGGCTACTCTATCATCATCCATGAAGGATATCTACATCAAGGCTAGATGCTCTATCACCTCACTCAGCAGTTGTAAACTAGACCTCCTACTGAGTGTGTCTACCACCACGTTCCCCATCCTAGGAGTATAGGCTATCTCGAAATCATACCCCTGGAGGAACTCCATCCATCACCACTGTCTCAACTGCTGAAAAGCCTATGGGAACCTTTCCTTCCATGAAAACATCTACCCCTTTTACTGTTTGACGTTCCCATAAACCCTTTGGTAGTGGGTACTCATTTTCCACAGCCACTTGGTTAATGTGAAAACAATCCACACATAACCCCAAACACTAGGTCTTACTAAGCCCTTCATCTTCAAGTACTCCTCTTATGCCCCTACTTGCGAAGCCCTTTAAAATCCCTATGATATACTATTTCTGATATTGGTGCCATATAGGGGTGTATAATGATAGGGAAGTACCTCCCCCCCATGGAGAGGTAACCCTGGAAAAATCATTTGAAAGGACATTCCCACACCCTGCCTCTACAATTGGAAACTAAAAAGTCAAAACATCTACTATCATGAGGGTTAGGACAGCAGACTCAAGAGTGGTCTACAAGTTTATGGAAGGATATCAAAGTGTCAGTTTTGGACTCGGTATGCCCAATTTCTAGGACATGTCATCCCAGAGGCTGCTGTTGAAGTGGATCCATCAAATATGGAGGAAGTACTTGCTTGTGAGCCTCTTAGTAGAGTGATTGAGGTGAAAAGATTCTTGGGGTTGGCTAGTTACTATCGTATATTTATACCAGATTTATCTAGAGCAACAACACCCTTATCATCTATGGTATATATGGGACATCCCTTCATATAGAAGAAGAAATGTCAACATAGATTCCAAGGGTTGAATCAAAGACTTACTAGTTCCACCATCATGAGACTACCATAGGAGGGTATAGGGTATATAGTTTATTGTGACACATCAGGGACCAAAATGGGTTGTGTCCTGATGCAGGAGTGAGCAGTGATCACATACGACTCATGATAATTGAGAAAACATGAGTAGAACTACGTGACCCACAACCTGGAGTAAACAGAAGTGGTATTTTTCTTAGATATGTGTTGGCACAACTTGATGGGTGAAAGATTTATGATTTACTCCTACCCCAAGAGTCTCAGGTATATCTTCTCTTAGAAGAACCTGAACCGGAGACAACATAAATGGCTAGAGTTCCTCTATGACTTTGAAGTTGAGATATTATATACTCCTGGGAAGGGGAACCTGGTGGTAGATGCGCTCATTAGGATGACCAGATTGCAGCTACTTAGTGAGCTGACATAGCTATTGGTCGTGATGAAGATATCCTTCGTGGATGATGGTGAAGCTAATTACCTTTATTCTACTGTTAATCCCACCTATTACAACGATTTGGGGAGGCACAATTGGAAGATATTCATTGCGAGGCCTAGAATGCTTATTTATCCTCAGGATGGTCTCCTGATGTATTTTTGAAAGGTGGGGAGCACATCATCATTTTTAGAGGGTGCACTATAGTGCTAGTGATGTTGTGGGAGGAATTGTTGAGATAGTTCCTTACATCCCCATTGGTGGTACATCATGGAGTGGTAAAGATCTTCTAGGACATCTGACATGAGTACTAGTGGCCAGGGATGAAGAAAGCGGTGGTCAAGATCATCAGGCAATGCTTCACTTTTCATCAAGTGAAGTCTGAGCATCAGGTCCCAGCAGGCTTCGCCTAGCCACTTGAGGTACCAGAGTGGAAATGGGATGGTATCTAAATTTAATTTTTTAAAGGGTAAGCATGTACATCCAAGGTCCATGATTCCATCTGGGTGATCATTGACCGACTCACCAACTCGTCTAATATCCCACCCATCCACGAGTAGAAACTGGTAGAGGGCATGGGATGCCTCTATATAAAAGAGATAGTGTGGATTCATGGGGTACCTCTAATGATCGACTCAGATCATGACTCTGGCTTTACATCCCAGTTATAGACATGATTACAGGAGGTGTTCGAGACACAGTTGAGATTGAGCACTTCTTTTCATCCCCTGATGGATATTCATATGGGGCATACCATACAGACCTTGTAGGACATGCTACGTGCTTGCGTCATGGATTCCAGTTGTACTTGGGAGGACCACATTCCACTGGTGGAGTTTTCATTCAATAATAGCTATCACTCCACCATTGGAATTTCACTATTTAAGGATTTGTACGGGCGGCCTTGCAGATCATCCCTATACAGGACAGACCTAGGGGATTTAGCACTCATGGGTTAAAATTTGGTACAGTCTACCACAAAGACGGTGTAGAACACTTTGGAACAGATGAGTGTAGTGCATAATAGGCATTTGTCTTATACTAATATGTGTTAGAGACCCTTGGAGTTTAAGGAGTGAAATCAAGTGTTTCTTCGGGTCTCATCTCGAAGAGGATTATAGATATTTTTCCAGGGTCGAAATCTATATCTGATGTTCATCAGACCTATTTAAATCCTGAGTAGAGTTGGTGAGGTGGCATACTGCCTAGATCGTCGCCCACATATCCACCAGGTGAATTTGTGTTTACCATGTTTCACAACTGAGGATGTACCTTCATGATCCATCGCATGTCATCGACTTGGTAGAGCTGGAAACTGGTGACAGGGCATCATTTGCGGAGTTGCAGGTGGAGATAGACGATTGATAGGATTATTTCCTATGTGAGTGGTCGAATTCTATGGTGTGAGTTTGGGGGAAGGATGGGAATTTCCATGAGAGCACATGAGAGCAAGATGTTCAAATTCGTGCTCAGTACCCCCATATGTTTATTTATTTTTTTGGATTTCGGGGACATAAATCCCTAAAGTGGAGATAATATAATGTATTATAATTTACATTTAATGATTTATTTAAATTGATTTATTTTGAGAGAACACAGCTTGACGTCATATGATTATGAGGCCCATAGTGCTCAGAATGAAATTTTCAACTTTTCTTAATGTAAGTTTAGTAAACTTGCAAGCAGGGTTTTCTAACATTTGAACCGATGCTTGGATAAAAAATATAAGTGAACCATTGAACTCATAATACTAGGATTATCCTTGAAATTACATAACCTTGGCTTGAAAGGGCCAACCGAAAAAGTTATTTTTTACACTTTTCAAGAAAAATATTAAAATAATTTAAAAGAATTATTTTATTTATTTTATCACTATTGAGTGGTGGACAACAATGATGTGGTGTAGAATCAAGGTTCATTAATAGAACTCATTACTAACTCATTAAATCACAATATAATAACACTTTAATGAAATTTAACTGCGACGTTGTTTCATAAATGAAACAATGTAACGACACGATGTCGCAGTGCAAGAAAAGTGCTGCGACGTGTTTCCTTCTAATATTCTGACGCATCGGTAGAGTGATGATTAATCTATGGGGATTCTATAATAAACCAATGGAAGACTTCCTCTCAAATGAATAATGATGATCAAAGAATAATGTGAAAATCATTGTTTCCCATCAAATATTGGAGCCGAAAGTGACGAACGATATCGACGTATTGAAAGCTCGAGGATGAAACAATACAAATTCAAACATCAAAGTGATAGGGGTTCGTGAGTTCAAATTATTTGATGATTTCTTCCTCATTCATCAAAATTTATGGTGAATGAAAATAATATAAATGATGGGTTAATTGAAGAATTTCTCTTTCTCGTGGGTGGATATTGTGGAGGGGTTTGATTTGGGTTTTTTCATATAGTGTGGTTGTCATCATGTTTATCCCCATTATTATACTCTAATGTAGAGGGTGAGGATTGACACGAACATGGACCTGCCCCTCTACCATAGTTGTTCCTATTGAGTTCTTTGAAGCTGACTAGTCAACATGTTAGCAAGTCTAATTCGATGGCTTCGTGGTAGTTTTTGTTCCCTACCGGTGCAGTAGACGCGAATGACTAAAAAAACAGACCACCGTAGCAACTTTGGTGTCCCATTGAATGAAACAAAGGCGCGCCGATGACATACTGTGGCTCACTAAACTCGTTGGCCGTCCCCGACACTAGCCCTACCTCCTCATGGTTCCCATGTCACCCCACAGTTTCCACATCCAGTCGATTGTAGCCTCCTGCCGATGCGGTGCTACGATGAGTGAGCCACCATCCTCCAACGCAGTTGGCCATGGACAACCACCTCCTTCTACTGCAGTCCCAGTTGGTGCCACCCCCACCATATTCCCGATGTGAGTTGTCCAACACTACGCATGTGGTTCCGTGCCATCGAAACCTTCCACGGGCCACTGGAGTTGATCCAGTGGTCCATTTCCCATTCGTCTGTGCCTACGAGATTCCCGGGTCACCGCCATCCCTAACATGGCCCTGGATTCCTCTGAAAACAAATTTGAGTTAACAAATCCAATGAAATCACATGGAAGTGGTGCTCGGGACTTTTTTATGTTTCCCCCCACAAAATTAGAGGTTCAATAACATGCGAGGTCTGGGGGTTCCATATCAATCAACCTGTGATAATTTCAATCCTAGATGAGGAAAATACCAAATGATAGTTACCCATACATTAACACACGATTCATGGATTAACCTATTCATGGGTTAATACTTTTTCACTATTTAAAAAAAATGGTGAAGAATCTTAAATAAAAAGGCCCCTTACTCTTTAACATTCGAAGATTCAATTTTTCATCATCAAGGTTTCTAGACATCGACGTTGGTTGTCTCTTTTGGCTCCGATCATTGATGGGAATCAATGATGTTGATGTTAATCGATGTTCAATGTTCTTAATTATAGTGGGACTCTGTCGGAGGTTAATCAGAGAATCTGCGTGGTTTAATCCTCGCTCCACCAATGTGTCTAACTATTAAAAGGAAACACATCACAACACTTCCATTGCATTGTGATGTTGTATCGTTACATAGTACCGCGTCATTAAAGAATCATTACAGTGTAAGTTAATGATCCATTAATGAGTTCCATTAATGCGCCTCCTTGCCACCTCATCACTGCACCGCAGTGTTGTTATCCACCACTCAAAAAATTAACTAAAAGAAACAATTCTTTTAAATTCAATGACTATTTTTCTCGAAAATTCCAAAAAATAAATTTTCCATTCGGTCTTTGTCGATAAAAGTTAAGTCATTTCTAGGTAAATCCCAGTGTTCTGAGTTCAATAGATTATTCATATTTACATCAGAATCACCAGTTAGAAATTTTGAAAAACCCGCTCAATCATTAGTTTAAATGAACCTTAAAAATGTACAAATATTAACTTTCACCCTCAACTTGTGCCAGTCGAGGTTACACTACGACTAATGGGAAAACACCCTCAAGAGCTCAAAGGTACTCTCATATTTTCAATCCGATTTACCATTTACGAGTTATAAGGATTATAAAATAAAATAATTATTTATTATTTATTTTATTTTCAACCAAAAATTAAATTCCACTATTGGAACAGGCCGACCAATGTTAGGATCTGCCTATGAGACCATACCATCACGAGATCATCGGGGGTCTCATATTTTTAATCTAAGTCACCGTTCATGAGTTATAATCATTTGAGAATTAAAATAATCCTGTTTAGTTTTTTATTTTTGGGTATGAGATTTTCAGTTTATCTCACTAAAGACCTACACTTACTAAACATAAGTCGTGCCTAAGGTTAACCTGCCCTCCAGAATGATACGGTGCCCTCATATTTCTAATTCAAGCACACTTTTAAGATTTTTTCTATTTTTTATGAAAATCACTAACACGCACTATTTAATGCATACAATTTTTTGACAGATCATTCTGGGTAGTCTGGGCCTCGGAATCGCATGTGGTCTCAGCTCCGGTCTCAAAATAATTACATATAATTAATAAAAATTACACAGAATTTCCAAGACATTACATTTCATGTATTTTATTCTCTAATACCTTTTACTTTAGAGTGAAAGTACTTATCTCTCATATATTGTACTAAAAATGTTCAACTCTATCCAGAATAACTTATTCTATACTTCTCTTGGTCCACCTTTCCAGTCATACTATCTGAAGGAACATCCATTGTTGTGAGGGAAAACCCATTCACTATCCCATAATGAGTCAGATGTTGGAATGATACCTTATCTTCTCCTAGACCCTCTTAAAGGTGAGGGCCTTTGAAAAGGTATGATTATTTTGTTAGTTAAAAGCCTCTAAACTAAATTTTAGGATTTTATCGAAGGCCTATATTAATATTTTGATATTTTTATACCTTTTTACCATCTAAAAAAAGAGAAATGTGATGAAACTTCAAATAATACACAGAGTATGCAGGGAATTCCATGGAACCATTTCATAACTCCATGAACTCCTAGGAATTATCCATCTTCTTCAGGTATATAATTTACTAAAAATGAAATAGCTCTATGTCAGTAGTCTACGAAAAACCCTCCTGTATCCTATACTGAATTATTATATTCCAATATATCATTGAATGTCCTTATAAAACATAGGTTTCAAGAATAAATCATCCTTCCTCAAGAGAATAGAAATTCTTGAAGATACTCTCAATGAATCCAATACAATAATTGAATCCTTAAGGCCCCCCAAAATAATGGAGGATGCTGAAGATGAAAATCTTAAGCATGACCAGTTATAGTCATCTATGCGAATCAATCTTGAATTGTATCTATGTAAAAGTGTTCCTCCTAGATGAACTCTACAACCTATATCATATACGGTAGTATATGAGCATGGTGGGGAGAATACTCCGGCACAACAGGTGGTTGCACTAGGATATCCTAGGTTTCCTCACCTACCAGCATTGTCAAACATATCTGTGGCACCATCTTCAATAATAGAAGGAACATTAGTAACATAAAAAGATCATTACTAGTCTATGATATCACCAAAGGGTTTTCATAACCAATCTGTTGTATAAAAAAATTTCTCCTAGGAGACTACCATTAACCCAAGTTTTTACCCTCCTATTACTAAGCATTTCTTTTTTCCATTCACATGATGCTTAATCATTATATATATACAAACAAAAAAGAACACTTAGTTCCAGAATAAAAATAAAATGAATGATATATCATGACATCCTGAAATTATTATATCACACAATGATAATCTATACTAAATAGATAAAAAATATCTACACATATATTAAAAAACTACAACACAACACCACACCAACTATATATATGGAATATGAACCTATGTTCATTGTAATGATGCATGATAACACTCAAAATATCATAAATCGCATATCAACATCATGTGAATCAACTAAGGTGAGTTTAGTCAATGGTAAATAGAACACTTAAATTACCCAATTTATGGAATCTCAAAGGTCTACTATACATTGGTAGACATACACATTCATAGTTTCCCTAACCACGTCCCAACCACCCTATCACATATCTATCCTGTCTCATCCAAAGGAAAATTAAAGGAATGTTTAGTGTATCCTAATCCTATGATACCATTTTGTAACATCCTACCCCTAACCAATGTGTCTAAGATGGAAGGTCACACAACCTCATGTGCGCCTCCATGTTCATAAGAGGCTAATTAATAGTAGCGAGGTCTGTGTCCATCTAGGTGGAGACTATACCCTAAGTGTCTTGTCATAAGATCAATATTAATAAATAAAAATTAATAAATAATTAGTGTAAATGAGGAAGCTAAATAAGTGAAATACATATAAGAGATCCCAAATTTGTAATAATGTCTATAGTATAAGAATTAGATAATAAGATGAAAACTAAATAACAAAATTCTACAGGGTCCTTCGGTGTCAATCCTGATCTACCCCATATCCATGTCCCACTCCTATACTGCCCACTATAGGGACCTTTTCCTTTAATCCATTTCTAGTCAAAAAATCTATAAGAACATAGAAAATATTGAGTAGTTTGTAAGTAAAAGACTCAGTAGGACACCACTAAGTTGTCCATATGATAATTTAAGAATGTATTTAATAGTTTATATCTTGACATAAATAATTCTCAATAAATAACATGTTCCGAGTCATCACTCGTTGAGTAAGCTACCACAACCCCAAACCCCACAATAACATTTCTAGAATGTATGTTCCAAAGTCACCTACCACTATCAAAGAATCCAAGTTCACCCCACCCAGAGTGTGGTTATCACAATAATTACACACATTATACTATATCAAAAACTCACCCCACCCTTATGGTGGTTGTAAATGTATCATTGTACATTCCATTAGGTTGATACTATAAGGGCCCGACCTTAAACATTACATTTTCTAGCTATTTCAACTATATATCACTTCCTTACATTACCAAAGATCATTTAGCTTTATATTTTTAGAATTTTAGGAAATAACTCATACATATCAACCCACAATCAAACAATATCGGTAGAATTAAAACATTATCAATTTTTTCCTAAACATTATAATTTTAACCAACAAACAACAACATGATTTATTTGACAAATCTTCATATCATTTTAATTGAATTACTTCTTTCTCTAACAAAACCATATTACCTATAAAAAACATTTAAAAACATGTGATGAGTATAAAAATATTTTTATGGGATATAAAAAGAAACAAATAATGAATTATTCCACGAGTACATATAAACATATTAAATCATTTCATAAAGACATACTTCTCACCCATATATACTTGCTCAAACATGAGATTTACACAAAACATTAAAGAAAATATATTTATATATATTTATATATATAACCACAAAGGTATCTTTTTTCATTAAAAACATATATTTTAACCCTTATATCTACCTTAGGATTTTTAAACCTCATGGCTACCTTACAATGTTACCCTCATGGCTACCTTATTTTGAAACTATCAAAATTACAAATGGAGTAACCATATAGCCAAACTCCAATATTCACATACCCAATGAATTTAAGAGAGATATAGGTCCAAACCTTAATAATAAAAAATACCCAAGAGTTGAAACATAATCATAGAAATCGAATAATTACATAAACACGATGATTTTAAATTTTGTAAAATAGAATTTTAAAAGATGATTTTAAAGGGAATTCTTTTACAAAAATCATATAATTGATGTGAGAATTAATATAATGAAATGATTATGTGTATAAACTATAAATTAACATAATAAATTGTAATATAATTAAATTCATTACAAAAATAATTTCAGTAGCACATAATTAGTGAAGTTAATGTTTAACCTAAAGAATGGAAATTGGGTTTTGAATTCACTTACCATGGGTTCATATTAATTATAATGAGATTAAACCTAATTTATAATGGATAAAAGAGTGTTATTAATATTAAAAAAACATATTAAAGTTTAAAAAACCTTATATTATAATATTTTAACATCATCCCACCCATTCATTAATAATATTTATTTATTTACAATGTTTCGGGTGTGTTCTTTAAGTGGATGGATCGTAACAGAATTTCTAATCAAAAGGAAGTGTATTTTTAGAATGAGATGTTATGAATATGTTTATATAATATTATATTATTCCATAAATTTTGTTGTTACATGGTACAATGATGAATCATTAGATAAATATTTAGTGATTTTTGTTTAGATCATTTTGGATGTTTGAGGATAATCACACACTTGTTTCATCATATACCATTAATATTATGAATATAAATTAATTCCAGAACATAATAGAGATAATATAATACACATTAAAAACTTTTGCATCCATTACATTGGTTTCACAACCATATTTTAAGGAATCAAAGGAAATTGAAAATACACCATCAACGATTTTGGGAAATCAGTAAATTGCTAACAGTGTTTTTATTTTTAGAATCAGAGGGGGAGGAGAATAAGTACATTGATTAATTTTTTCCATAAAAATAATATAATCCAGAATAAATAATAATATGTATCTTTCAATTATCTTAAATAATGTATAGGAAATAATGCATATGAGAAGGAAATAATTGAAGAAATAAAAGAAAATTAAAATAGACTTTAACCTCTTGATCTCTTCTCCTTGAGATCCACCTTACAACCTTTGGTTTTGGACTTTTGGTGAGACCATCAGGTATTGGTCTTAGGGAGGATCTTTGGGTAGGAGATTTGGTAGAATTAATACAATTAAAAAATCTATAGAGGTGTGAGATGAAGAGGGGGTGAGTGTGGTGTTTATAGTGGATGAGAAGAGGGGTTTTGCATTATTTTAATCATTTGTTTAATATTTTTTCTCAATACTATGGAAAATAATGATTAATGTGACCCAAAATAGTAATAATATCTTATTAGTTAGAACCTATGGAAATTTACATCATCCATGACTCAAGCATGATGCATAAATTCATTTATGTAGTATTTTTCATAAATTATCATATTTAACTATTCCCAAAAAAATCTAGTATTTAAGAAAAATCCCTAAAATTCACCATAACCAATTTTCAACATGTAAAATTGAAAAATAAACTCTATTTTTTGAAATCGATTTTCTAAATATGATTAATTAAATTTTATAATAAAATCATAAATTATTTGGAATATATTAATTTTAAAACTATAACTCATTTTATATCACTTTGAAAAATTAATAAAAAAACTCATTATATCATACCCTTAAGAAAATAAAATAATAATATGACCTAATATTCATAAGGTTCATATTACTATTCATAAGGATATGTTACTATTCCCCAAAAAAGAAGTTGGTTTTATCAGACTCAAAATAAATAATGGATTACAACCGTAGATGTCCGTTTTTTGAAATTAAAATCATAGAAGAGGGAAAAAATATTATTAATAACTTTATCAGAACTATATTCTTAAAAAATGTCATTATGTATAGAATCAATGATTTATAAATTTAAATTAATTTTTAAAGAATTCTAGTGTCATATTCTCCCCACCATCTAGAAATTTTATCCTCACAATTTTATTAACTTATTAAAAAAATGAGTGTACCTTTGCCACAATTCATTTTAAGATTCCCATGATGATTTTTCAACCATGGGGATTCCCCACAAAACCATTACCTAATGGATTACCATATTACAAAATAATTTTTCTCTTAGATCAAGGATCTGAATAGGTTTCTCTCCATAAGAAATACTCTCTTCCATATGAACTACTTCTAGGCTAAAAAACATGAGATGAAATTGGCAAATAATTTCTCAACATTGAAACATGAAAACATTGTGTATTTGACATAAATTCAGATGAAAAGCTACTCGTTATGCAACTGGTCCAACATTCATCAGGATTTCATATGTTTTATAAACCGTGGGCTTAGCTTGACTCTCTTACCAAAATTCATAACAATTTTCCATGGTGAGATTCTATGAAAAACATGATCACCTACCTGGAAAGAAAAGTATTTTCTCATATTTATGCATTAATTTTCTTCCTACACTACTCTAGCCTAATGTGTTGCTAGATCATCTTCACTTTATTAGCCATTACCTCTATTAATTCTAGTGACATCAAATTCCATTCCCTAACTTCATACTATTATGTTAGAGTTCTATACCGCTTCCCATATAATGCTTCAAAAGGTGCCATCTGTATACTAGAATGAAAACTATTATTATAATAAAATAAATAAAATAAATATATTGATCCTAAATTCCCTATTAATCCATTTGAACAAGCTCGAAGCATATCCTTCGAAGTCTAAATCACCTATCCCGACAGACCATCTGATTGATGATGAAAAGATATACTGAAATTTAATTTTGTTCGCAATGACTTCTGAAGTCCTTTCAAAAAATTTGACGTGAACCTATGATCATGTTCAGATATAATTGAAAGAGGAAATCATTTAAACATAACAATCCCTTTGAGGTACAATCAAGAAACTAATATAAATACATAGTGTCTCAAATTGCAAGGAAATGGGAAGGTTCAGTTAGTCGATCAAAAATAACCCAAATTTTATTGTTACCACAAAAGTATTTAGTAGTACCAAAATGATGTTCATGGATATATTTTTCCATTTCCACTCAGTCACTGGTAAAGGATGAAATATACCCTTTGTAAACTTCCACTCTACATTAACCTATTGTCATGTTAAAAATTTCACGCTAAAATCTGCAATATCGCTTTTAATTCCATCCCAACAATAATATTCCCTAAGGTCTCCTCCCATCTTTGTGCTAGCAGGATTAACTGAAAAAGGAGAACTATGAGCTTTGAACAAAAATTATTTATTCAACCGAGAATCACAAGGCACACATAATCTATTTCCGAATCTTATAACAAAATCACTATCAATGTTGAAATCTAGTAACTTACCCATTTTAACCAATTCTACCTTTTCATGAAACTCCCCATTTTCCTCATGTGTTTGCTTAATTATATCTGATAGAGATGACTGCACTAAAACCTGAAACAAAATAGAGGAATTGATACACCAAACACATCCATGCCAAAATTCATCAAATCATTAATCAAATGGTCTTCTTCCAGTCGTATAATTTTTAATGATGCGTGATGTTTTTGACTCAAGGCACCTACCACTTTGTTTGATTTTCCATGATTGTAATTGATCATGAAGTCATAATCCTTTACATATTCAAGCCATCATCTCTACCTCATGTTTAATTCCTTTTTAGTGAATATATACTTTAGACATTTTTGGTCAGTATATATTTGACATTCGGCTCCATATAAATGATGCCACCAAAATTTTAAAGTGAAAACCATAGTTTTTTATTCCAAATTTTGTGTGGGATAATTTAACTCACGGGGTTTTAATTTCCTTGAAGCATAAATAATTACTTGATCCATCTACATCAAAACACAACGAAGTCCCTTTAATGAAGTATAACTGTAGATGAAAAACTCCTATTTCTAGAATTTAGGGTTAGAACTAGACCATTAAACAATATATTTTTTAATTCCTGAAAACATACATCACATTCTTCTATCCAAATGAATTTAACTTCATTTCTAGTTAACATAGTTAGTGGACTAGATAACCGTGCACAGTTTTCAACAAAACTTTGGTAGTAGGCTTATAAACCGTGAAAAATATGAATATCAATGAAATTTGTGGGTTTTGTCCATTCTTCAACAAATTTCATTTAAGAAGGATCAATTGTTATGCCATAATTAGAATCAATGTGACCAAGGACAGTTTTTTTGCAACATAAATTCACACCTGCTGAATATTTAAAATATTTTATTTTATTTTTATTGTTTGCAAAAAAAAACCCTTATATATTTTTCACTCTCCTATTTAGTTTTAAAATATACAATAATTTCATCAATAAAAACAACTAAAAACCATTCCAAGAACTTATGAAATATTCAATTCATAAGATCCATGAATACAAAATGTGAATTAGTTAACCCAAATTACATAACAACAAATTCACATTGACCATAACAAGTTTGAAAAGCTATTTTTGGAATTTTTAATCCACATTCAACGTTAGCTGATGGTGCTCAGATCTCATGTAATTAATGGAAAAATACCGAGATCCCTAGATCCGACCAAAAAATTCATCAATTTGAGGAAAAAGATACTTATTCTTAGTAGTAATGATTTTTATCTCTCTATAATCAATACAATTATCTTGGAACTATTTTATGTTTTACAAACAAAACAGTATATCCCCATGGAGAAGTGCTAGGGTGAATTGAGAATTTTTTCAAGCAACTCCAGCAAAAAAAATTTCAATTTAAGAAGATCCATTTGAGCCATTCGATAAGGGGGATTTAAATTTTTCTTATCGTCAAGTGATAATTAAATTTTCAATTCAACATCCCGATCAGATATAACACTGAGTAACTCATTAGAAAAGACATCAAAGTTTTCAGTTAGTATTAGAAAATCATTAATTTGAATATGTCCCTTATTTTCAAGAATATGAGAAAGATAACATTCATTTCCATATTTCAATAGTTTCTCAAATTCATGGCATGTATTCATTTGTTTGGGTTTTTTCTTGTATACAAACATAAAAGTTTTCTAAAAAATAACTTATTTGTCTCATTAATCAATCTTATCATGATAAAAATAAATCCAATACATACCCAGAATGAAATCACACTCTAATAAGAGAATAAATAAGGTTTGAAGGTAATTTATTTCCATAGATAACAATAATAAGATTCATAAAAATCATTTTACTATAACATTTTCCCCTTGTGTTTTAAAAATATGTTCTGGTCTCATTTCTTTAAGTGATATTTCCTATTTACCCGGAAATTTTTCAGATTTAAAGGAATGTGTAGACCACATATGAAACATGACTTTAACAAACTCTGAGTAAATAAAAAAAGTAACAGATACAACTTCATTGTATGTACATACATCTACAAAGGTAGTCAGAATGGATCTCACTACACCTTTCTACTAATAGTTTGACTACTTTCCATCACTTAGATATTTCTTTGGGTAGGCATTTTCATAATGACCCATCTCAGCACATTTGAAACACATTATAATTTTATTATTAAAATTGATCTTAAGATCATTTTCATTAAAATCTTAGGCCATATGTCCAAACTTACCACATCAAAAGCACTTACCTGTTTTTGTAAAACATTCCCCAGGGTGCTTCTTACCACACCATTCACAAACTAGAAACTAAACATTCTTACCTCCAAATTTATTCGATGGATTGTTACCCATCACTATCCATCTAGACCTCTTCTTACTATTGTTTTTCATGTACATGTGATGTTAAAAACTCAATTTCTAACCTCTCACCACACAGAAAATGTTTTTAATAACTTTTGAAATCACATGAAGCCAATTCCCTTTGATATCTTGGATTCAACCTTGATTAAAAAAGATTAATTTTATTATCAACATCCCAAATAAGTCTTAGAGAGTACCTTTATAGTGACGTGAAGTTTTCTTCATACACGAATAATGAATCATCCTCATTTTACCTCAATTCATGGAATTTTTTCTCTATCCTTTGTCAAACCACCTAAGTAAAATATTTTTCAAGGAAAAGACATTAAAATTCATCTCACTCTGTAGATTCAATATCCTATTTGTTGATGATATTCATGACCATTGACCACCACTGATCAGCTTCACCTTAAAATTGATAAATATAAATACTAATATTTTTATTATATAAACATCCCATAACAACGAATATCTTTTCAAGGGATTTAACTCATCCTTTTGTTACTACTGGGGTTGAATATCTATTGAATGAAGGAGGGTGTTGCCTCATAAAATGTTCCACTATCGTCATGTTCCTTTGTGGTAGCTCTGGCTTATCTCTTAAATGGATGCCACCTCAATATATCTCCTAATTCAGTTGAAACATTACAATTAAAAACTTCTTGGTTTCAATTCCTGTCATTCCTAGTTGTGGATTCAGAATGTTATCAGCTTGTTGGTTCCTTCCAACTTCAGTATCCATATTTATTGAATGGAAAACCATTCTGAACCAAAATATATTAGATAAAGAAACTGGTAATCATAAAATTCTATACCATTTAAACAAAAAATATGGTAAAATTAATTTATGTTGTTCTATTAATAACATCCTAACCCTTAATGTTTTATAAATAATGCTCTAATACTAATTATAAGGGATCGACCTTAAACATTACATTATCTAGTTATTTTTAATATATTTCCCTTCATTAAATTCCCATATATCTGTTTAGTTTAGAGTTTTAGAAATTTAACACTTAACTCAAACATATCAAACCACTAGCATACAAAGTGGATACCATTAAAAAAAATATCCATTTCATCCAAAACATAAATTTTTTAACACAAAACAACAACATGATTTCTTTTTTAATTCATCGTAACATTTAACATGACATACTTATTTCTCTTTCACTCCTTGTAACCTGTGAAAAACATTTAAAAACATGGGATGAGAATAAAAAGCTCAGTTAGGGATATAAAAAGAAGGAAATAAACTATTAGTCTATGAGTATTTATAAACATAAAAAATTAACTCCCAATGATATACTTGTCACCCATATATACTTACTTTGTGAAACATGAGATTTATATAAAACAATAAGGAACATATATATATATATAAACATTAATGTTTCATGGGTAATTAAATACTTATATTTTAACCCTCATGGCTACCTTATGATTTGTAACCCTCATGAATACCTTACAATGTGACCCTCACGACTACCTTATGGTGTAACTATCGCAGTTACACTTGGAGTAATCATATGGTCGACCTCCAACATACACATTACCAATACATTGGATTGATATATCGGTCCCACAATTAATCATAAAAAAATTCCAAAGAACCATAATAAAATTATAGAACATGAATAATTGCATAAGAACATTACTTTTGAGTTTTTTAAAAAACAATTTTAATAGAATATTTTTAATGGAAAGTCTTGTATAAAAATAATATAAATAAAGTTAGAAATAATATAATGAAAGGACTATGTGTATACACTATAAATACATATAATAAATCATAATATATACTATATTAATTAAAAAAAATTAGTCGCACATAATTAGTGAAGCATAAGGTGAACCTAACGAATAGATACTAGGTTATGAATTGCCTTCCCTCGGGTCAGCTAAATTAAAATGATCTTAAAAATGCTATATAAATTTTAAAATATTGTCAATAATATTTTACATAAACATATTCTTGTTTAAAACACCTTATATGATCATTTTATAACATCAGTCCACCCATTCTATAAAAATACTTTTTTATTTACACTGTTTCGAGTGCATTCTATACATTGTTTCCATGGTCGGTTCGTAATGGATTTTTTTGTTGAATGGAATAGGATCTCCAAAGATTGAATGATTTGTATTTAATATGTTTCATGAATATTAAATTATGAAATAAATAATTTTTGTTATATGTTATGAGGATTAATCATTAGAAAAATCATTTGTGATTTTTGTTTAGATCATTTTGGCTATTCTTCGATAATCACGAATTTATTTCATTATAAACCTAAATATTATTTTTATAATTTAATTATATAAAATATTAGATGTCATATAAAAAATATTAAAATCTTTTTAAACCTTTAAAATGGTTTTACAACCATCATTGAAGTAAATAAAGGAAATTGAAAACACATCATCCATGATTTTGGTAAATCGGCACATCGTGGACTGTGTTATTATTTTTATAATAAGATGGGGGAGGAGAAGAAATAAATTGATTAATTTTATCCATAAACATGATACGATATAGAATAAATATTACTCTAGAGGCTTCAATCCTCGTAGATAATGGCAGGGGAAGATAGTGTGAGAAAAAAAACTAATTGAAAAGAAAACACAAGAAAATAACAGTGGAAATTTGGCTCATGATCACTTCAATTTGAGATCATCCTTATTGCCTTTGGTTTTGGAATAGAGTATAGAATAATGTATTTTATGTGGGGAAGAGACTCTGGGAGGGTAGTTGGATAAATCTATAAAATTTACAATGTCAAATAGGTGTAAGAGAAAGAGGGGGGTGTTTTTTTTGTGTAGAAGAGGTTTTCCATTATTTTAACCATCAATTTCATATTTTTTCTCAATATTATGAATATTCTTGATTCATATGAATAAAAAAGTAATATTTTCATGTAAATTTGAACAAATTGATATTTAAATCAACCGTTAGTCAATCATGATGTTGAAATTCATATATTTATATTTTTTTTGAATTACGGAATTTAACTATTCAAGAAAAATTCATGTTTTTCAAAAAATTACAAAAAATTAAACCATAAAATTTTTAAACATGTATAATTAAAATATTAACTCCATTATTTGAAAATAATTTTAAATATTATATAATTTAATTTTTAAATAAAATCATTATTTATTATAAAAATTTAAATTTTAAAACTATAACTCATTTCATATCACCTTGAAAAATTAATCAAGATATAATTATCATATAACCTTAATAAAATAAAATAACAATATTATTTACTATTCATATGTGTCATATTAAAATTAATATTATTGTTCATAAGGGTGTGTTACGATTTACCATAAAAATATGGTTCTATCAGACTCCAAATTACTAACTGTTGACAATCGTAGATGTTCAATTTTTAAAATTCAAATCATAAAAGAAGAAAATTTGTTTCTAGGAACTAGTTTATTACTAATTCTATACAAAAAAGTTTTATTATGTAGATAATCAACGTTTCATGTGTTTAAATTTATTTTCAAAACCTTGGGGTGTTACAGATACTTGACACACTTAAACATCTAATCATCCACGAACCACATCTAGAGGAATCAATTTCCTATATATATTGGAAGCCAATATTCTTTCTCATCTACAGGGGTAGCTACTCCCACCATTATGTATGTTATTACTATGTCAGGTTGGGTAACCATCTGCTAATTCATTCCCATATATATGGGTAGCCACACCCACTATTAAGGAGGTTTAAACCATATAACATCCAAAAAATGCTCCACCTCTAGATCTCACATCATAAAATATTTCTACTACACTTTCCCCTCTATAGGGGATTCCAAGTCTACCATAAAAAACATTAGGGCTATGTTCAGTTGGGTAATAGTGTATACCAACGTAAAGGCTCTAGCTGATCATATATATTCCTGTAACATAATTCCTTAAACTATGCTATAGAAAATCAATATATTTCATGTGAAGGAATAATAAGACATAATAAGTCCAAGGTTAGGATAATCACATATAAAAATTTAGGGCCACATATACTCATACACCCACATCCATCTCAAAATAAGAATTTTTTAGTCTAGGATATACGTCATATAATAATAAAATCATATATATAAGGCCCATAAGGGTAAGTAACTTGAAAACTCAAAATTAATTGATGAGGAAGGAAAAGATAAACCATAAGATGTGGTTTTATAGATATAGTAGATAACTCAACAGTCAAGCACACCTCTTATAACCCTTATAATATTAAATGATAACACATCAAATCTTGAGGTTCATCCAAGGTTCTTATAATGAAACCAGTTATTTTATTTCAAATTGCGATAAAATATCACATATGACGATACATTATCTCTCCAGGATAATTTTCAAATTATCATTATAGGACATTGTATGCACTTGGAATATTCTCTAAAATAATGATTATCTTTTATAATTTCTCAAAAAATATCCTATTACTATTTTCTATTTATAATTTTATACAATCCATCCTTTTATAATTATATCTTGATAATTTATCATGAATTATCATTTTTAATTATATCTTGTTAATTTATCAAAACGTATACATTTATAATTATTTCATGATAATTTATCATAAATTATGGTAATCTAATTATCTTTTTATAATTTCTCATAAATTTTAATTTTATAATTATTTACAATTATCTTCTAATAATTTATCATAATCATGTTTCGATAATCCACATAATAATCCTTTGGTAATCCCAATAATACATGTCTCATGAAATTTATATTGTAATTATCCTTTGACAATTGTAAAATTATCTTCTCATAATTTCATTTACAAATTATCCTTCTATATTTATTTTATGATAATATTTCACAAATTTATCATTTTTAATTAAAACATTTTCCTTTGATATTCCTTGATAAACTATCCTTTTTTAATTATTCCATGATTTTTTTTTTCAAGAATTATCCACTGATAATTTTATATTTTATCTTTTTATAAACCCTATAATTATGCTATGCTAATCTTTACAATAAAGGTTCATGTTTTTTACATGGGTAGTAATATTTATCCTTTTATGTCTCACTTTTCAAGTTGCGTTTGAGTGAGGAAAACACATTATAATAAAATATACAGGAATATGGGGATAATAATTAGTCTAATAATTTTCCTCGATGGGTAATAGGTTTTGGTGTTCTTATAAGGGAACCAAGTTATTACCAGATACCCATGGGGTCAGTTGACCAGGTTCATGGCCCGATGAATGATGGTTTATGAAAATAATGATTTAAAAGACATCACCGGGAACCATATAGGATGTGTTGTGTCCCCAGTGAGCCATTAATGTGGATCACATGTATTATAATGACAAAAAACACCAACACACATATTATATCCTTTCCCTTGATTATAAAAAAACTCATATTTAAAAAATTACCCCAAAAATTAAAGTATTTTTAAATTTTACTGGTTAGATAAACAATTTAGCATTTAACATAGTATATTATATTTTTTTTAATAAATATACTTTTATTTTAATCCCTATAAGATTTATTATTACTATATAATGCCTTAGTTTATGTATATACAATGTAAATGATGAGATAAAAACCATTTTTTTAAAACTCATGAGATATATATTATTTTAAAATTAGTTATGAAAAAGAATGATATTGAAGTATGATATAATAACCAACATTATTTTCGAAAAAATAATCCTGGATCATGACATATTAAAAAAGAAATGTAAACAAATATATTTATATGGAAAAACATTTTCAAAGGATAATATTCTCGTATACCATATTTTCCAACTGAGATATCATATTGTAAGGGATTAATATTTCTTCCCACATCGCAAAAATTATAGTTTCATGAAACATAATGTTTTACTATATGCATATGAGGAATAATTAATTTCATTTCTACTGATTAAATTAAAATATAAATTCAAATTTCTATCATTTTAAAATTAATAAAATCATATATCTTTGAATGTAATTAATAAATTTATAAATGAAAAAACGTTATGTTACAAAATTGTTTTAATGGGGTATAAAAATCACATAGATGGATAAATTATATGAAATAATATTTATAAATCAAAATATAATTATTGAAAATAAAATAAAAAATTTCTTTTAGTGGAATATAAAAGAGTACTATCAAAGATAAAAACTCTTCAATGGAATTAATGAAAATTTGAAAAATTATAGAAAGAAATTATATATCATTTTGATGGATTTACAAATAATGTGAACATGGATGAGTGTATTGTAAAAAAAGGTGAATGGACATAAAACTTAATTGATAATAATTACATATAAAACTTACAAATGAATAAATATAATCAAAATAATAATGTGATGAGCCAATGATAATCTGATAAATGCATTGAGATGTAAAGGGAGAGCCCCTTTTAAAAAATAGATATTATGAATTATACATCAACGACAGATCTAATAAATAATTAAAACATATCTAAAGTTTTATAGTATTTTTTCATAAATTGATATATAAGATAATATGAATTTGTAAGAGTTAGATCCAATCTAAAATAGTGGTAAATAAATATTCCCCTTATAAACATCATAATATGTGATGTATCAATCCAAAAAAGAGAAATGGTAGATATGAATCAAACTCATAAAAATGAAAAAAATAGAAAAATTTCTAGATTTAAAATTAATGTCGATAATAATCATTGAAATTAATATTTGAAATAGGCAATAAAAAAATTTATAACATATATTGTAATAGAATACCTAAAAATTGTTGTATCTTTTAAAGAAACGGGCAGTTAAATTGAGTGCAACAATAATGAATGAAAATGATAATAATAATGTCATATCCTTTCCATATTGAACATTAAATTATTGAAATAGTAATTGGAATATGGTAATATAGACAAATAAGATAATATTATATTAGAATATAAAAATGGGGTAAAAAAGAATCAATGGAATTTACAATGAAATTTATTTATATGGGAAATAAGTATTCTAAAAAAGAGGATGGTGAAACAAAATATACACAAATACGATAACTATAATATAGGTCATAAAAGATATTCACAATACATAAAATATGAAATAATATATTATATATATAAATTGAGTATTTGAATATAAAATTAGATATAATTTTAAACAATAAGAAATATAATTAATTTAAACATAGTACTCAATCAATGATGTTATAATTAAAGGACTATATATAAAATAAAATAATATTTATTTGTAATAATACATTTTTATAAGATATAATTTATGACATGAAAAACTATATTACTAATTAATTAGGAAAATAAAATTTAATAGAGATGATTAGTTGATAAAATCCCATACCAGGACAAAAGACATTCCCGAACAAAATTATATTCCCTATTTAATGAAAAATATAATTAGTTAACATTCAAAAAACCACACATGTACACATACATACACTTTCACACACACACACATATATTATTTAATATTAGTCATTAATATAGATTTAATTGCTAGTATTTCATATTTTATATGGTCATATTGAATAACAAAAATCAAATGTTAATACATTGAATTACTGAATTCATACTTCCGTATAATAGTCTTGACCACAAAACTTTTTTCTAGAGCTTGTAATATATATAATTGTCTAGTTAACAGAATCATAACATTATAATTAAGTATATTGGTCAATAATAATTTCCTTAATGTTGATGAATTATTTTTAAGGGAATATATTATGTATTTCACATGTCCAAATTTTTTTGTGGTGCCTTATTGAACATTTTTCATTATTAACTGGGGTGTTCCTTTGATTATAGATCATAATGGGTGTTCAGGTGATAGATATATTATGAAAAACCTGATCTTTTATTACCCAATTAAATATAGTTTATTATATGAAATTCATTTGATACAACAAAGAATACTGAGAGGTCCAGTGTCTTCAGTAATTAGGATCATTACATAACAACTCAAAACATGAAAAACAACATCTTTATTGAAAACATCCTTTACATGATCACTACATTCCCTCGTACTTAGCATTTCATGGGCAATCCCGAGGACATGCATAAAAAAGGGTGATCTATAAAGCCTAAAGAGGGATTAATCATGGAATAACATGAGGCATAAAATACATGTTAGTCAATAGTCATATCAATAGAGTACAATAGAATCATAAACATAAAGTCATGAAAAATCATGATAATCATAACATGGAAATGTGGCAACAACACTTAACACGAAATTAGCATTAGCAAAGCCTCATTGCACTCGGAGAATGAGTAAATCCTCATTGGACATGAAGCATGAGTAAAACCTCATTGCACTTGAATTAGCATGAGTCAATACTCATTACACATGACGTATCATGATACTATACTTTACCCAATGCATTGGATCGCTATTAGTGAAAACCCTTTTTAAACATTTCGTTTTATGCATAAGTGTGCAATATGGATCATAAAACATTAAATCATTCAATATAATAAATTATTCAATGATAAGATAATGTGGAATAAATACATGAAACTATTTAAGTAATAAGTAAATTTTCATAAAGGTGAATACCCATGATAGAGAAATGAGCATGGTATTCACTACACAAAGACTTTGGCATGGAAAAGCGTGGTGCAATTTCGGCAGCATAACGACGTGACATAATAACTCATAAAAATGGTTGATGAGAGGGAAATGGGTGTCTCATCAAATTTAAATGACATGGATACTAAGGGGGTCATATAGATACATGTCCCAAAAAATTTAAGGGAATTTAGATTCTTGATACAAAAGAATTTCTTGAATGTAAATGATGAGAGAGAAATTTCTTTCAGAATTTCAGCATAGTAACAGGTGTACATGAGAGGCATTTAATAAGAGAGAAATGGGTATCCCATCATTCAAACATGAATTTGGAAGTATGGGGGAGGTGAGAATCCATACTCGAACTTTCATAACTGAAATTAAAAGGTCATAAAAATTTAAATAATATTGGACAAAAATGAGAAAGGAAGAAAAACCCTTACATCGAAGTGTGATTACAAAGGCTTGAGAGAGGGATGAGAGATTCTTATTAGGAGCTTGGGAAACCTTGGGAGAAATCTTGAGAGAGGAAGGTAGAGGTTGGACGGACTCCAAAGGCTTTTAGTGAGCAGGAAGTGGGGGCTTGGGTGGGATTATATAGGAAATGAGACAGAATTGTTTATTATTTTGGTTTGGGACACCTCACATTAAACTAATCAAAACCACAAAATAACCAATGGTTTTTTCCCATGGTTTTTGAAAAAGAGTATTGGAAAAAAATATTGTATATGGCCAAAGTCCGAACTTCTTAAAATAATGGGTTTTCTTATGTGTAGGTGAGTCACACTCCCAAGGAAAACAATTTGAAAAGGAAAAAGGATTAAAAGGTTTTGAAGAGTCCACTAAAGCTTTGTAAATTAAATAAAACAAACCCAGAATGACATTATTTTAATATTAAAACATATATTCTCTGAACATAAAGTTTATAGTATTTTATTATATCATTATTTGGTCATTATGATGTCATAAATTACATTATATATTAATTGGTATTAAATTTTTACCCAAAAATTTGACTGCCTCAAAAAATTATGAAAAATTCACTATTGGATAATTTAAACATCCTAATTCCATAAATAAATTTCATTTTTTTAAATAATTTTCTAAATATGTTAATTTTCACTTTTAAAATAAAAACCAACATTTATCGAATATTCATTGGTTTTTGAAAAAATGGCTTTCAAACCATAATAAAAATTACAATTGAATTCATACAATTATATGATCATTTATATTAAATAAAAATTAATTTAAAAACAATAATAATATTTTATTAAAATATCATTTAATTAAAAAATCCATTAATTTATCAAAATAGATTTCTTAGTTGAACATTAACTAAAAATATTATTTGTGCATTAAAAATGATTTATAGGGTAACAATAATAAAATGAATGTATATTCATTATTATATACAATAATAATTTACATGACCATAGTGCTAATATCTTGTTACATAACCCCTTATAACACCCACATAAGACCAATGAGTAAGGTGTGAGATGGTGACAGACTTTTGGGGTCGCTCGAATAACATTGCTCGGGTGGTAATCTATATCATCCTCCACTTCTCTCGTAGGAGGTCTGGATCGAGGTTAACATATTCAAGATCATCTTGGGCTTGGTCATTTGCGAATCCCAAAGACGCAACCTCCTTTATGATATCTGACAAATGGGCTTCATATGGGGAAAATCTATTGGATGAGGCCGTCACTTCCTTTGTCTAAGTAAATTGGATTTGATAAAGCCCTATATTTATACAAATCATGCGATCACTGTTCAATGACTATATTAGAAACCGTCACAATTATTAACAGTATTTTAATATCCAAAAAACATAAATATAAATAAGTTGACATTTTATATAAACATTTTACATAACGATACATTTAATTAGATCAAGAGGGATTTCCATTAATTAATGTTCGGGTCATTACAATCTTCCCCCTTAATAAATTTCACCCTAAAAATTTCTTTTTCCCACACTAAAATAGATGTGGGTAACTCTGTTTAATCATTTCCTCTGATTCCCATGTCTCTTCTTCAAACATGGGGTTTCGCCACAACACCTTGATGAGGGGCATTGTCTTATTTTGTAGAAATTTTTCTCTATGATCAATGATATTCACTAGTTTCTCCTTATATGAAAGATCATCCTCTAACTATACCACCTATGAAGAGAGTACATGTGAAGGGTCCGGTATGTACTTTCGTAAGAGGTATACATGAAAGACATCATGTACTTTGGCCATGGTTGGTAGAAGTTCTAGTGGATAGGCCACAACCATGGCATGATCAATAATATCAAAGGGGTCAATGTACCTTGGACTTAACTTACAATACTTTCCAAATCTCATGACCTTCTTCCATGTAGATATGCGTAGAAATACCATGTCTCCAACTTTAAACTCAAGGTCTCATTGACGGTTATCAGCATAACTCTTCTGTCAACTCTGGGCAGCCTTGATATAATGCTGAATGGTTTTCACCTTCTCCATCATTTATTCGACCATTTCTGGTTCAAGCAGCTTATTCTCAATGACCTCATCCCAACACACCAGTGTTCTACACCTTTTCCCAGAAAGGGATTTATATAGTGAAATTTGGATGCTTGAGTGGAAACAGTTATTTTATGGGAACTCAACCAGAGGAAGCTGTTGATCCCATCCTCCATTAAAGACTATTGAGAATGCTCTCAACATGTCCTCAACTGTTTGGATAGTCCACTTGGATTGGCCATTAGTTTGAGGATTATAGGCCATACTGAAGTTTATTTCAGTATTAAGAGCATGTTGAAGACTCTTCCAAATCATATAGGTAAATCTTGGATCTCGATCAGACATAATAGATAGTGGTACTCCATGAAACATTACCACTTCCCTGATATATATTCACGATAGTTGATCAAATGAGAAATCCTCCTGAACAGAAATGATGTGTGCAAAATTTGTAAGAGGATCCACAACAACCCATATTGCATTGTTGCCTTTGGACGTCTTCAGAAGTCCAGTGACAACGTCCATGGTGATGTTCACACTTTTCTATTCTGGTATGAGAAATGGTTGCATCATCCCCTTAGACTTCTACCTCTCTACCTTCACTTGCTGACACACCAGAAAATTTGGTGTATATTCAGTGATCTCATTCTTCATATTATACCACCAATAATGCTCTCAGATATCTCGATACATCATTGTGTTTCCTGAGTGAATAGAGAAATTCGAACTATGTGCATCATCCCAAATTTCCTTCTTCAGCTCCGGACAAGATGGAACACATAGTCCTTTCCCAAATCCCATAATTCATTATTCATTAAAATTAAACTATGAGGATTTTCCTTTTCCGATAGAATCCAAATTTTCCAGAATTCCCACATCATAATTTTGAGCATCCTTTAACCATTCCAAAAGTGGAGGTTGAGCAATAATTTCTAACAGGATTGATTATGTTCCCTTACTTATGATTCCCATGTCCATATGAATCAAATATATGAATATTGGATCCTTTTCAATTCTCATTAATGATAGAATCGCTGGGTCCTTTCTACTTAGGGCATCTGCCACCTTGTTCGCTTTCCCAGGGTGGTAATGGATTGATCAGTCATAGTCTTGGATCAGCTATATCCATCTTCGTTGGCACATATTAAACTCTTTTAGTGTGAATATATACTTGAGGATTTTGTGGTCCTTATATATTTCACACTTCTCCCCAAAGCGATAATGCCACCAATTTTTCAAAGTGAAGATCACTGCATCCATTCCGAGGTCTTGTGTTTGATAGTTTTGTTCATGAACCATAAATTTCCTTGAAGCATAGGCAATGAATTTGTCATTTTTCATAAACACACATCCCATTCCCTTCTTCAAAGCATCACATAACACCAGAAAAAGTTCTCCACTTGTTGATAAAGTACTCACGAGTGCAGTGAAATGCCTCCTTTTCAACTTATTGAAGATTTATTCGCTTTCACCACAACAAGAAAACTTTAGTCCATTACGAGTTAGCTTGGTAAAAGGGTTGGAAAATCATGTGAAATTTCTCAAAAATCGTTTTTATTTCTAACTAACCGCAAGAATCTAAGGATATCCATTACTGATGTTGGCCTTGACCATCCCTCAATTGAATTTTTTTGGAGGGATCCACAGATATGCCATTTCAAGTGATGACATGGCCCATGAATGAGACCTCCTTCAACTAGAACTCACACTGGCTATACCTTTCATAGATCTTCTCCTTCCTCATGGTCACTAGTACAGTTCCTAGATGCTCCTCATGATCCTCCTTGGTTTTAGATTCTATCAGAATATCATCTATAAAGGCTAAAAAGGATTTGTCAAGGTAATTAATAGACTCTATTCATCAAGTCTGTGAAGATTTATAGATCATTAGAGAGTCTGAAAGGAATTATAATGAATTCATAGTGCCCGTATCTTGTATGAAAATAAGTTTTGGGAATATCATCCATCTTCACCCTTACTTGATAATATCTCAAATGAAAATCCACATAGGAGAAGTATTGTACTCCAAGCAGCTGATCTAACAAGTCATCAATTCTTGGGAGAGGATACTTGTTCTTGATCTTGATTTTGTTGAGATCAAGATAATAGATGCAAAGGCGCATTGATCCATGCTTCTTCTTTACGAAGAGGACTGGTGCACCCCATGGTGAAGCACTAGGGCATGTAATCCCTTTATCCAGATTCTCTTGTATTTGTTTGATCATCTTCTCATGCTCCACAACAGCCATTCTATATGGAGTTTTGGATATTGGAAATTACCCAAGTATAAGATCAATTGATAATTCAACATCTATTCTAGGAGGACGACAAGAAAATTCCTCAGGGAACACTTCAGCGAATTCCATCACAATAAGCACGTCTTCAAGGATGGTTTCCTCCTTAGACTCAATAATCTGAGTGAGATACATGTTCTTATGGGGTAGTAATATCCATTCTTGAGATGATGGTGCTAAAGAATATTCATCTTCCTATTTTCACTTGTAAAGAATCGATGGTAGATTCTCCACATGGAGTGTGATTTCCCACTCATGGAAATTTATGTTGGCTCTATATAAGGAATGTCAATCCATGCCAAGAATCACATGAAATTCCACTAGAGAGATTATGAAGAGGTTCGACAAGAAGTTTAATCAACATATAATGATAGAGGAGGTATATTCATGGTATGAAATGATTTCCCCATTTGTCGTACTCACTGACATCTTTACATCGAAGGTTTGAGGTGGTGCAAGGACTGTTCTACTAAACATTAGAGATATAAAAGAATGCATATAACATGAATCAAAAAGTAAATTCTATATTATTGAATGAATAACTAGTTTTCTTGTCACCACGTCATTGTCTAGGTTCACTTTGGTAGTAGTGATGGAAAATGCTCGCCCATTATGCCTTGGAGGTTGTTGTTTTCCTCTAAAAACCCTTGGCTTAGGTAACTGATTTGTAAGATTCCCTCATTCATTGCAGTAGTATCAATGAACCACACGTTGAGGTTCGAACAGAGAATTCCTCTCCATTGTCATAGCTGCGGTTCTTTCTTGCTGATAGTTAATAGCCATGTGCCTTTTCCTTTCACACATAAAGCATTTCCTCGTCCCCTTCAAGAAATTTCTAGGGTGCTTATTCCCATACTGTTGGCTAGTGGGGTGCTGGATCTTCTTAGCACCATTGGATTTATCCATAGGACCACCAGCATTGAAGTCCACCTTACGCTTCTTATCCCCATGATACCCCTGAGATTCTATGATCTCTATTTCGACCTTGAGGGAACATCAGACAATTTCCTCATAGTTGTCAAAGTCATATATCACCATCACTTTCCATATGCTAGGTTTCAGCCCACCAAACAAGCGGTCAACCTTGAATTCAGGGGTAACGATAAATATTGAGGTGTATCGTGGAAGCCATGTAATGTTTTCCTCATACACTCTAATAGATTTGTCATCTTTTTTCATGATGGAAATGAAGTCCCTTTCCATCTTAAGCTAGAGGGTGTGTGGAAAATATTTATCGAAAAACATCTTCTGCAAATCCATCCATTACAACGCCCTGATCTCCTCCCTAGGATTTTTATTTTTTATCAATGTCCACCATTGATCAGCTTCACCCTCCATATGATAAGCAGCCATGAGAACCTTTTCTAGTTGAGAACATTGACGGATAGAGAAGATATTTTTAGTGGAGTTGATCCATTTTTCAATGATTGAGGTATCAGATGATCCATTAAATGTAGGAGGCATTTGTCTCATGAAGATCTCGATAGAAAATTGTTATTTTTTAGGGGGGGGGGGTAGAACAGTCCTCTTGACCCATGTTTCTATTCTAAGCTTAAGTTAGCTGAGAGATAAGCATGACAATGTTTGTGATTCCCACTCTCATTGGATTCAACCTCTCATTAATACAATCATTACATTGATCTTCACATTAGTTGTTATCCCAAGTATATCTATTACCGACCGTTGGATGGAATAAAAGGAAAGTTAGTGGTAACACATAAAGGGTAATACAAGTAAAAAACTGATGACATATAAATAACTTGAATTTCCTTAACATATGAATCTATTGGCTTCAGACTATGTTATACATGATCTACTTTATAACAAATATTCTTTGGGAATTTTTTCCCTTAATAATGGTTCATAATATGCTTGTGAATTTACAAAAAACATATCCACTGGGAGTGTTATAACCAAGAGTGCAGCAAGGCCCATTATTGTGCACCAGTACCCATTTGAGTCTAGCTCAAAGCAGTGTTTTCAGGTTTTCCTACTATCATACATCTGTGCCCGAGCCACCTCTACCTGGTCGTATCCAGACAGTGATGTATTTTCATGATAAACCTCTTACTCAATTGTCACCAAAATTTAGGGATGTTTTTATTATAAATAGTCATGTCTCTAAGGGTTTACTATGTTTTTCTAATCCTAATTCCAAAAATATGTAAACCTATCCTCTAATACCAACTGTGACAACCCTGATATTTTATTACACAATTAAACATATTTTTTTTACATAAAATTCCTTTGATACAACATAGAAGATAGAGAGGTATAGTGTCGTTGGGGATTAGAATCATTACATAACAACTTAAAACATGAAAAATGATATCTTTATTGCAATATTCCTTTACACGACTACTACATTCCCTCATACTTAGCATTGCATGGGATAACCTGAGGACATGCATAAGAAAAGGGTGTTCAGTAGAATAACGACGTGACATAAGAACTCATAAAAATGGTTGACGATATTGAAAGGTGTATCTAATTATATTTACATTAAATTGATAGTAAGGGGGTCATATAGATATATTTACCAAAAAATGTAATCGAATTTATATTCATGATACATAAGAATTTTTTCAATGTAAATGAGGAGAGAGAAGTTTCTTTCTGAATTTCGGCATAGTAATGAGTGTACATAGGAGGAATTTAATGAGAGAGAAAGGGGTATCCCATAATTAAAACATAAACAACGTAGTATGAGGGAGGTGTAAAACCATACCCCAACATTTTTAATTGCAATTAAAAGGGTATAACAATTTCTAGAATATTGGACAAAAATGAGAAAGGAAGAAAAACCCTTACTTGGAAGTGTGCTTCCAAAGGATTGAGAGAGGCTTGATAGTGGTTTCTTGGGAGATTGGGGCACCTTGGGAGGATTATAGAGAGGGGAGGGAAGATGTTGGACTAACTCCAAAGGCTTTTAGTGAGGAGGAAGTGGGAGCTTGGGTGGGTTTATATAGGAAAGGTGACAGAATTGTTTATTATTTTGGTTTGGGACATCTCACATTAAACTAATCAAAACTTATAACCGGCCGATGGATTTTCCCTTGGTTTTTGAAAAAGAGGAGTGTAAAGAAATATTTTATTAGGAAGAAGTCTGAAATTCATAAAATAATGGGGTTTCTTATGTGGCGGTGAGTCACACTCCCAAGGAAAACAATTTAAAAAGGAAAAATGTTTAATAATCTTGAAGGGCACACTAAAGCTTTGTAAAATAAATAAAAATACCCCAAAATAAATTTATTTTAATGTTAAAACATATATTTTACAAACATAATATTTATAGTATTTTATTACACCACTATTTGGACATTATGATGTCATAAAACAAATTATATATGAAGCAATATTTAATTTTTACCCAAAAATTTGTCTGTCTCAGAAAATTATGAAAATTTCAGCAATGAATAATTTCGACACCCTGATTCTGGAAATAATATTCATTTTATCTAAATAATTATCTAAAGATGTTAATTTTCATTTGTAAAATAAAAATTGATATTTATAAAAAATTCACCAGTTTTCAAAACAATGGCTTTCAAACCTTTATAAAAATTACAATTGCATTCATAAAATTATATGATCATTTATATTTAATAATAATAAATTTAATAAAAATAATAATATATTATTAATATACTATTTAATTAAAATATCCATTAATTAATCAAAATAGATTTCTTAGTTGAACATTAAAGAAATACTATTTGTGCTTTAAAAACTATTTACACGGTAAAAATAATAAAAGGAATGTATATTCATTATTATATAGAAAAATTATGTACATAACCATAGTTCTAAGGTCTTGTTACATAACCCCTTATAACACCGGCGTAAGACCGAATAGTAATGTGTGCGATGGTGACTGACTCTTGGGCTGGCTCAGATAACATTTCTCGGGTGGGAATCTCTATCAACTTCCACTTCTCTTATAAGAGGTCCCACTGGAGCTTAACATATTCAATCTCAGCTTGGGCATGGTCAAGAGTGAAGCCGAAAGACACAAAATCCTTTCCAATCTATGTCAAATGGGATTCGTATGGGGCACATCTACTTGATGAGGCCATCACTTCCTTTCACTGAGTAAATTGGATTTGTTAAAGCCCTATATTTATATTAATCATGTGATCACTGTTCAATGACTATATTAGAAATGGTCACAATTCATTAAATAGTATTTTAAAATCCAAAAAACATTAAACCAATGAAGATGATATTTTATATAAATATGTTATATAAAGAGAAATTTAATTACATCAAGAGGGATTTTTGTTAATGAATATTTGGGTCGTTACATGCATCACTAGGGAACTTTTACTATATTTAAAATATTTTTTTGCGTTTAATTATTATTTTCAAGATGATTTTATGTTCATCAAATTGTTGGACTGTAACGACCCAAAATTTTGAATAAATTTTGTTTCCTAATTTTATGTGTTATTTTATTTTATTTTTATACTCAACAAAAATGTTTCATTTGATAACATGAGTATAATTAAAATGAGACCGTTGGGTTTTGATTGGTATATGAACATTGGTCAATATGACCACTGGAAACTAAATTTTTTGATTATTTTCTCTAAATACATGTAATCTTGGTTAATTATTATAGAAAGAAGATTTGATGGCCTCACCCAGTAGTCTTGGACCGATCGAAGCCCATCTAACAGAACTTGGGAAGAGGGTAGCACCACTGGGATTTTTTCTGGACCAAACCCAATTCAAACTTCATCGTGTAAAGATAGAATGGAATCTCCTTCATGAGAAGTTCAAATTGATAGAAATTACTACTCGTGCGATGTTGGCCAAGCCTCCCTCAGATTCTCTCACCTTAGCACACCTTACACTTAGGTCCTATGTTGGTGTGATAAGGGGATATGTAAGGATACCATAACTGCCTTGTGTAATCCTTTGTTTTAAATAAAAATTTGGATTTCTTCTTATGATGATGCTTATGACTTTTGAAATGTCCGGATAAATATAATATGCATATTTTTGGTGAATTTCAGAGAAATGATATTTAAAAAAAAATGTTTATGTAAACCTTAAATAATTAAAAATGTGTAATGATTTTCAAAAAATGGTCTTCTTCAATTATGTTCAGTACGAAATTTAGAGTATAATAAGATCAACATAATTATTGATGAATAGTAAATTATGAATAGTGATTTTATGTATAGGATTAGTAATGTGACCAAATGGATTAGTAATCTCACTTAAATAAAGTATTAATATAATATAGGCACCTTGATTAAGTAATGTGATTCAATAAAATGGTTAAATAATGGTTTCATAAATTATTATTCAAGTAATAGTTTTTTCGAGTGAATAGTGTTTTCAATTAAGAATTAAATTAAAAATATTTAGAAAACTATTTTTATAAAATGGATTTCATTTTTGAAGTCAGAGCATCGATATTATGTTAAGGTAATTTTTGGGGATTTTTCTGAAAAAAATGAATTTTCGGTGAATATGGTATTTATTAAACAAATAAATTAAAAATATTTAGAAAATTATTTTTATACAATGGAGTTCATTTTTGAAATCATAATATTGATATTTGGTTAAGGTGAAATATTGGGATTTTTCTGAGAAAGTTGAATTTTCAGTGAATAGTAAAAATACAGTTTTAGGGTTTCGGTATGTTTAATGACATCATAACTGTGTCATGATGCTTTCATGAGATAATTTATGGGTTGGACGACCAAAGGTGATGAATTATTGTATGGGGGCCCCATGTGGACTAACTCCATGGGAAATACCATGGGAGAGCCCATGCTTTTGAGAGAACCACTTGTGAGGTGTCCCTTGGCCATTAATGCCTTGTCCCCTAACATTCCCTATAAATACCAAACCATCCTATCATCCATTTCGACTCCCCACTCTCCCAAAAAAATGTTCTAGTCTCATTACCTTCCAAGGAGTCCTCCCAAAGTTCCCCCAAGCCCTCAAGGTCCCAACCATTGAGTTTTAAGAGTTACATTTTAAGGTAAGGGATCCAACCTCTCTCTTTCGTTTCAAGTAATCTCTTTTAGGTCATTTATTTTATGCTCCACGATCTTATGTTGAAGGATGTTCTTTTATATTCATCTTACATCCCTTTTCATGTTCATATGATGAGATACCCCCTCTTTCTCTCATCATTTAATTTTAAGAATTTTTAAGTGGCGCCGTTAGGCTGCTGAATTTTTAAGGGATTCTTTCACCCTTCTCGTTTTCAAGATCTATTTTCATGTCAAGTCTTTCATGTTCCTTTTTATTATGTTGGGGTATCATCTCTAAATCTATCATACTTTTATTTTTCATTCATATGATGAGAGACCATATTTGATCTCGTCAATTCATTTTTGTTGAAGTTTTAAGTGGCGCCGTTAGGCTGCCGAATTTTTAAGGGAATCTTTCACCCTTCTCATTTTCAAGATCTATTTTCATGTCAAGTCTTTAATGTTCCTTTTTATTATGTTGGGGTATGATATCTAAATATATCATACATATATTTTACGTTCATATGATGGGGGCCCCTATTTTCTCTCGTCAATTAATTTTTGTTGATGTTTTAAATGGCACCGTTAGGCTGCCAAAATTTTTAGGGGTTCTTTCACCCTTCTCGTTTTCAAGTTGTACTTTCATGTCATGTCTTTCAAGTTATTTTTTATTATGTTGGGGTATGATATCTATACCTATCATACTGATATTTTATGATAACATGATGAGATACCCCATTTGATCTATTCAATTCAGTATTTTGATGTTTTAATTAGCACCGTTAGGCTGCCAAAATTTTAAGTTCTTCTTTCAACTTTCTCCATTTTCAAAGTTCTAATTTCATGTCAAGTCTTGAAATTTCCTTTTTATTATGTTGGGGTATGATCTCTAAATCTATCATACTGATATTTTATTTCCATATTATGAGAGACCCTATTTGATCTCATCAATTCATTTTTGGTTGAAGTTTTTGTGACGCCGTTAGGCTGCCGAATTTTGATAAGAGAAATTTTATTTTTTGTCTTCCTTTCATGTTCTTCATTTCATATGGTATATATTCAAATTTCATTACCATTTTCTTAAATCCCTTATATTATGTCCATCTACTATTTTATGGGTCATTTATGAATGTTTGACACATGTCCCCTCTCTTTTCAACGTTTTCTAAAACCCTGTAACGTAGTTGTTGTACTGCAGAATTTTCGTCTCAAAATGCCTCTCTCTATTTCTCAAAATTACTTCATGTTTTTAATTTAATACTAAAATCTCTTATTTATATAGGGGTATTCAAATATATATCAAAATGTTCTATTTTTAAATTCTGGGATTTACATACATGAGACCCGCTTTCCCTTTTCGTGGGTTTAAAGTGACATAAAGATCATGTCTTTAAAGCAGTTTTTAAAGCATTATGATTATGAAATGAAACCCATTTATTTTCTTCTATATGGGTTGTTTATGAAATGATTGATGATGATATATGTGGATCACATGATAATAAAGTCATTTCAAGGGTGCACCCAGATAGCGCTTCAATGCATTGGGTAAAGACTTAATCTCTAGAGATGACCATTTAGACTGATTTCTTGGTGAATAACCTTGGTAATTTTTAATGACACCTTGGGGATGGACCATGGTGAAATGAAATGATTTTCAATATTAAATCTTGTATCCACATCTTCAAGTTATGAAAAATGTTATTTTCATTATGATATATCTCATGATTTCTTTCTCATGCCTTAATGTTCTTTTCATGACCTTATTGAAGTGTCTTCAGTTCACATGTAAAATGATTCACTTGTTTCCCTTACTGGGCCTTCTGCTCACCCTTTATTTTGATGTATGTCCCCAGGTTATGAGATGAATTAATGAACCTAGGATGAACATGAGGATAAGCCTTTCAAGTGTTTAAGAATAATGTTTTATGTTTTCATGTTTTAGGTTCCTGGTTTCCAAGACATTAAACCTTAAAGATCGTTGGTTTTGTAAAATGTAATGAATGTTTATGTGATAAAAATTTGGGATTCTATAGTTGGTATCAGAGGATGGTTTAGTTATTTGTGGAAATTAGGATATAAATAATTTATGAAGAATCCTATAAAAAGTTTTATATATAAGAAATATTCCTGGTATTTTGGTGAGTATTGAGTAATGGGTTGCCAAGAATATACATCCCTGTCTGGATACGAGCAGGTAGAGGTGGCCCTGGCACAGATGTACATAGGGGTAAAACCCGAAAACACCACTTTGAGAAAGTCTCAAACGGGAACTGGTACACGACAACGGGCCTTGCTGCACTCTTGGTTATGACACTCCTGGGGGATATGCTTTGGTAAATTCATAAGATTAGTATGAACCATTGTTAAGGGAACAAAGATAAAATAAAATAAATATTCACATAAGAATATATGATCATGGATAACCAAGATGGGAACCTAGGGGATCACAAGTTCGGGTATACTTTTCTTCTACAAGTTATCCTTATATGCTTTAATTTCCTTTTCATGATTATTGGCTAAGTATTTAATCCCCTAATTATACTTTCTCTTCTTAGTTTATGGTAGGAAATGGAAGAACATGTCCCAACAACCAATGTGATAGGAAATGCAATGATTTCTGTATTAATATGACAAAGATGATTAGGGGATTAAAGGATGATTATTATTTTGGAAGACATTCACTATTTTGGGGTCCCTATATGATCAAGGCAAATAGATTACTACGATATTTTCATTGAGGAGTAAGGTCGACTTATATTTTGAAGAATTGATGAATTTAAGGTGGACTTATAGTAATTTAGGTTACTTATGGGAATTATTAACCTATCTTGGGTAAAATATGTTTAGGTTAGATACTTTTGTTATAAGATGTTAGGAGTGGTTGATGTTGTTTGGAGTTGAACAATGAAGTTTATTTTGAATGACTATGTTATCAAATCTTTCTTGTATTTGGGTTTCAATATTAGTTTGGTTTATTTTGAGGAATTTTAAGGACCATTATTTATGTTATGGTCTATGATGAACTTCGGGTAGTACCATGGAACTTTGAAGATTTAAAAGTAGTTTCCATTCCTATGGTATTCTTTCTTTTTGAAGAGTTGTTTTACCTTACCCTTTCTATTTTTGGGATAATGTTTAAAGATAGAAGAAATAGATTGTTAATATTTTCTAGATTATGTGATTCTCTAGAAGATGATTCTTGTGTTTTGATGAGACCATGTAGTTTTGAATGCTCATTGTTTGGAGAAAAGATTAGTTTTGGCAGAGACTTATTAAAGGACGAAACTCTACATGAAGGTAGGTATATTTTCTTATGTTTCTGTTCTATGTAGTAAATGAATTCCTAAAAATTATGAAAAGGAACGTAAAACAAAAACATTTTTGGTTTACGTTTCCTACTAGGTAATCAAAGACTTTTACACATATCATATGTTTGGGATTTTCTTATGGATAACTTTCTCCTAATCATATTTTCTATCACTCTCCCTCATAACTTGACCCTTTGTTTTCTCCTCCATGTCCATGTTTTCCTACATGGAATCCTAGTGTGGGTTAACTCAGGTGACCTTTGTACTTCCCTTTCTTTCTTTTAAAGTAATAGTTTTACTGATTCCTTTTCCAATGTGGGACTATCAATGAAATTTCAAAAACCAATTTTAAAAATTGAGAGGACGCAATTTCTTAAGGGGGGATGATTGTAACGACCCGAAATTTTGAATAAATCTTGTTTCCTAATTTTATGTGTTATTTTATATTATTTTTATACTCAACAAAAATGTTTCATTTGATAACATGACTATAATTAAAATGAGACCGTTGGGTTTTGATTGTTATATGACCATTGGGCAATATAACCGCTGGAAACTAAACATTTTGGTGTTTGTCTCTAAATACAAGTAATCTTGGTTATTTATTATAGAAAGAATATTCGATGGACCCACACAGTAGTATTGGACTGATCGAAACCCATCTAACAGAACTTGGGAAGGAGGTAGCACCACTGGGATTTTCTCTGGACCAAACCCAAGTTGAAATTCATCGTGTGAAGCTAGAACGAAATCTCCTTCACGAGAAGTTCAAACTGATAGAAATTACTACTCGTGCGATGTTGGCCGAGCCTCCCTCAGATTATCTCACCTTAGCACACCTTACACTTAGGTCCTATACTGGTGTCATAAGGGGCTATGTAAGGAGACCGTAACTGCCTTGTGTAATCCTTTGTTTTAAATAAAAATTGGTATTTCTTCTTATGATGATGTTTATGACTTTTCAAATGTCCGGATAAATATAGTATGCATATTTTTGGTGAGTTTCAGAGAAAGGATATTTTAAAAAAATGTTTATGTAAACCTTAAATAATTAAAAATTTGTAATGATTTTCAAAAAATGGTCTGCTTCAATTATGTTCAGTACGAAATTTAGAGTCTAATAAGATCAATTTAATTTTTAATGAGTAGTAAATTATGAATAGTGATTTTATGCTTAGTATTAGTAATGTGACCAAATGGATTAGTAATCTCATTTAAGGAAAGTATTAATATAATCTAGGAACCTTGATTAAGTGATGTGATTCAATAAAATGGTTAAATAACGGTTTCATAAATTATTATTCAAGTATTAGTTATTTCGGGTGAATAGTGTTTTTTAATTAAAAACTAAATTAAAAAAATTTAGAAAATTATTTTTATAAAATGGTTTTCATTTTTGAACTCAGAGCATCGATATTATGTTAAGGTAATTTTTGAGGATTTTCTGAAAAAAATGAATTTTCGATGAATAGTATATTTATTTAAAAAAAATAAATTAAAATTATTTAGAAAATTATTTTTATAAAATGTAGTTCATTTTTGAAATCAGAGCATTGATATTTGGTTAAGGTGAAATTTTGGGATTTTTCTGAGAAAGTTGAATTTTCAGTGAATAGTAAAAATACAATTTTAGTGTTTCGGTATGTTTGATGACATCATAACTGTGTCATGATGATGTCATGAGATATTTTATGGGTTGAACAACCAAAGGTGATGAATTATTTTATGGGGTCCCCATGTGGCCTAACTCCATGGAAATACCATGGGAGAGCCCATGCTTTTGAGAAAACCACTTATGAGGTGTCCCTTGGCCATTAATGCCTTGTCCCCTCACTTTCCCTATAAATACCAAGCAATCCTCTCATCCATTTAGATGCCCCAGTCCCCCCCAATGATGTTCGGGTCCCATTAACTCCCAAGGAGTCCTCCCAAGGTGCCCCCAATCCCTCAAGGTCCCAACCTTTATGTTTTAAGAGTTACGTTTTAAGGTAAGGGATCTGACCTCTCTCTTTCTTTTCAAGTAATCTATTTTATGTCATTTCTTTTATGCTCCATGATCATATTTTGAAGGATGTTCTTTTATATCAAAATTAATTTCCTTTTCATTTTCATATGATGAGATACCCCCTCTTGCTCTCATCATTTCATTTTATGAATGTTTAAGTGGCGCCATTAGGCTATCGAATTTTTAAGGGATTCTTTCACCCATCTCGTTTTCAAGATCTATTTTCATGTCAAGTATTTCATGTTCCTTTTTATTATGTTCGGGTATGATCTATAAATATATCATACTGATCTTTTACGTTCATATGATAATATACCCTATTTGATCTCGTCAATTCATTTTTGTTGAAGTTTTAAGTGGCACTGTTAGGCTGTTACATTTTTAAGGGATTCTTTCACCCTTCTCATTTTCAAGATCTATTTTCATGTCAAGTATTTCATGTTCCTTTTTATTATGTTGCATTATTATCTCTAAATATATCATAATTATCTTTTACGTTCATATGATGAGAGACCTTATTTGATCTCATGAATTCATTTTTGTTGATGTTTTAAGTGGCGCTGTTAGGCTGCCGAAATTTTTAGTGGTTCTTTCCCCCTTCTCCTTTTCAAGTTATACTTTCATGTCAAGTCTTTCAAGTTTCTTTTAATTATGTTGGGGTATGATCTCTATACCTATCATACTGATCATTTATTATCATATTATGGGAGAACCCATTTGATCTCTTCAATTTAGTATTTTGATGTATTAATTTGCACCGTTAGGCTACCAAATTTTTTAGTGGTTCTTTCATCTTTCTCCTTTTTCAAAGTTCTAATTCCATGTCAAGTCTTGAACGTTCCTTTTTATTATGTTGGGGTATGATCTCTATATCTATCATACTGATATTTTATGTTCATATGATGAGAGACCCTATTTGATCTCATCAATTCATTTTTGGTTGAAGTTTATGTGAAGCCGTTAGGCTGCCGAATTTTCATAAGAGAAATCTTATTTTTTGTCTTCCTTTCATGTTATTAATTTCATATGGTATATTTTAAAATTTCATTACCATGTTCTTAAATCCCTTATATTCTATCCCTCTACTTTTTTATGGGTCATTTATGAATGTTTGACCCATGTCCCCTCTCTTTTCAACGTTTTCTAAAACCCTGTAACGTAGCCGTTGTGCTGTAGAATTTTCTTCTCAAAATGCCTCTCTCTTTTTCTCAAAATTACTTCATGTTATTACGTGAATACTCAAAGATCTTATTTCTACATGTTTATTCACACATATATCAAAATGTTCTATTTTTAAATTCTGGGATTTACATACATGAAACCCGTATTCCCTTTTCATGGGTTTAAAGTGACATAAAGATCATGTCTTTAAAGCAGTATTTAAAACGTTATGATTATGAAATGAATCCCATTTATTTTATGCTATATGGGTTGTTTATGAAAATATTTATGATGATATATGTGGCTCTCATGATAATAAAGTCATGTCAAGGGTGCGCCCAGATAGTGCTCCAATGCATTTGGTAAAGACTTATTCCCTAGAGATGACCATTTAGACTGATACCTTGGTGAATAACCTTGGTAATTTTTAATGAAACCTTGGGGATTGACCTTTGTGAAATGAAATGATTGTCAATATTAAATATTTTAGCCACATCTTCATGTTATGAAATATTTTATTTTCATTATGATATATCTCATGATTTCTTTTTCATGCCTTAAAGTTCTTTTCATGACCTTATTGAAGTATCTCAAGTTCACATGTAAAATGTTTCTCTTGTTTCCCTTAACGGGCCTTCTGCTCACCCTTTCTTTTGATGTATGTCCCCAGGTTATGAGATGCAGTAATGAACCTAGGATGAAAATGAGGATAATCCTTTCAAGTGTTTAAGAATAATGTTTTATGTTTTCATGTTTTAGGTTCCTGGTTTCCAAGACACTAAAACTTAAAGATCCTTGGTTTTGTAAAATGTAATGAAAGTTTATGTGATAAAAAAACGGGATGCTATATGGACTTTGGTATTCACACTTGTAAATGTTTGGGGTGTGGTCTGTGGGCCTAATAAATAACATAAATGGAAAATGGTGAATTTTTTGAATGAATTTTAATACGTATTTTGTGTATTGAAAGATCAATAGGTAATTTTAATAATGGTATACAAGTGGAACGTCTATATATTGTATTGATAATGAACATCCCTTTGTGTTAGAGAAACTAAATAGGATATAAAAATAATGAAGTATGCTAGCGTGTGATACCATGTGGATATACGTGATGACTTAATAAGATTATGGTTCCTTAATTCATTTTTTCATATTTTTTATTTTTAAATTTGGGATATAAGAATTTCAAATTTATACAAGTCAATTTAATATAATTCAATATAGTTTTATAGTTTATTTTATCTTATTATAATATCTAAATTCGGTGTTTTTGTTTTAATTTTTTTTATTCTACACGAATTTAATGTCATAAAATATAATTGTGATGATAATATATAATGTTACATTCCAATGGAATAATATTAATACTATCATCTATACAAGTCTTAGATTTGAAAAATTGGACATATTTTTTCATGTAGGGATTGACCATTTTGATGAGGCAATACCATTTTCACCATTTGTATTTTAATCAATTACTAAGTATAAGATTAATTTTGATTGATTTTATGGAATTTAAAATTGGTATTTTTCATATTTTTATGACATTAGGTAAACCTATTTGATGTAGACTAATTTTGATCATTATGGTTGGATAATGAGGAATAATGAGTTAGCAACATGAAGATTGATAATTTGACCATGGATGGAGAATAAATCAAAGGGAAATGGTTTATTTTTATGAAGAATTATCTATTTCAATATATTGATGATATATATTTTATTTTATGTAATATTTTTTTAAAGACAAGTCAGTGGACTAAATAGATATTTTATGTTAAATATAATATGAAATTCAATGGAATAATTCTGCATGGATAATGGATAATAGGTTTACAAAATTAAACTGAATTTCTATAAATTGGATAATGTAATTATTAATGTTTAAATTCTGTATCAAATTATCTAATTAGTTATTCATTCACCTATTTATGATAAATAATTAATAACAAAGTTCAATTTATGGATCACATGTTTTTCCATGGTCAACCTCAAAATTAAATAATTCTAAAAAAAATTCTATAACAAAATAAAAAAATACTCAGGTGGTCAAGATTCATTATTAAAGGTGGAACAAGATCCATTACTTTTAATACATATAAATATAATTTAAAATTTCATAATAAAATTAATATTATAGTTCTACAAGCTAGTGAAAAATGAAATTTGTTAAATCCAAAGCCTCTATATCAACCATATTTTTATATTTTCCTTGTATTTTTATTTTTTATTTTTCCATTATAAGTATCAAATTTTAAAAATTCAATTTTTGAATAGTTAATTCAATAAATTATTTTCTTCTATGTACCCTATATCTATGGTTTGAAATTGATACCCAAAAATACTACCAACTATTCTAATTAATAGATTTTATATTTATAACCACTTAAAGGTAAATCAATTTTTTGTAAGAGTTTAAAAAATGGATTAAACACAAGTATATATGTTTCATTATTAATTAATGATGGGAATTTTCTATTTTCTTTATTATTTTCTTATTTTTTTTATTTTACTATGGGAATATATTTATTTTATTTCTTCATAAACCTGAATTAGAATTTGATATATATTAATGATTATTTAATTACATGATCTTATGTTTCTTAAAAATGAATAAAAACTATGATGAATTTTAATTTGAATAAAATCAGTCAAAAATTTTCATATATATTTAAGGAAATAATAGTGGATTAATAATTTTATAGTAATAGAGATGTTATTTGATTTATTTTTTTAAAAAAATTATCCCATTATGAGGGTTATAATATGAGGTTCTGTTTTCTAATATTTATATTTTTTTAAAAATTTTGATACGTTTAGAATGAGTAATGTTTTAGAGGTTGTTGTGATGATTTTTTTTATTTTAATCTTTAAATAATATATAATAATATTATTTGACATGTTATGATAATAAATTAAAATCCTCTAGGAATTATTTTATATGAAACCTTATGAAAATAGTATTCTTGTTTCCATGATTGCGAAGTGTAGGAATAAAATAAAAAATTTCTAATTGTGTGAAAATGAATCATTATTTGAAGCTTCATAAATGATTCATGTATTATGAAATAAATTTCATAATCATGACTTCAAATTACATATTCAAATAAAACATACTAGTGGATAGAAATATTAGGTTAGATTATTGATTGAATAATTTGTTGGGAGATGCATTAAAAAAAATGTTAGTATATGAGTTTCTTTACATTATTGATGCAACTCCATTAAATAAATGTCAATGGTAGGATATATATAATTTTGATAAAGAGGTAAAAATAAAGGGTATGAACCATGTGTCTTGGATTAAAACCTTGAATATATGAAAAAATAGATATATAGACAAAAATTTAGATCATATTGTTAATATATTGGATTTTAAAATGATAGTGATCTAATTTTGAGGATAACATATAAGAATAGAAATTAATGTAAATATTTGAATCAAATTATTATTAAATAATACTGACTATTATGATATAATTAAACTAAGATAAATTAAAAATAACTTCATCATGTTAAAAAAAGAGATATTTTATTTTTATAATAAGAATGTATATTTAAAATAATAAGAACATATTTTGTATTTTTAAAAATACATTAAATGTGGTGATTTGAATGTAATTAACTCGAATGAATATTAAATTTTATTAAATAATAAAAAAATATCCAATTGAACATTAATATTTCATTTAATAGGATACTTATTAATATGTTTAAATATGATAAATTTCTAATGGATGTGTTTTGGAATAAAAGAATATTTGAATATAGAATTTTTAAATTTTCAAAGTGAAAATGATTTTAGTATATGAATGTTAAATTTCCTAAAAAATAGAATTATTTTGAATAATTTATATTACTTAATAGATATTATTTTGTGAAATTTTATATTCATTATTTGATATTGGAAAAAATAAATTTTAATCTTTATAAACTGAAATCAAAAATAAGGTTGGAAGATCGAAAACGAATTTTAATAGCTCCAAAATTAATAGTTTCTTATATTATCAAAAAAAATTAAATTATAGATGAATGTTTAATAATTTTTGGGCAACACATTTTTCAGATAGACAAGGATATTTTATACCTTTAATTGGATAATAAAGTGCCTCATATTTTTGGATAATCATTTAAAGAAGCAATAAAATCTAAAATTGATGAGAGCGATTAGAAAATTATTTTTTATATTGGTAATAAAAATATAATAGTTGATATTTTAAAGTCAATAAAGAGACATACAATAAATGTTGAATTCAATTTTTTATTATCTAAAATAAATACTGATTTTTGAATAAAAGGAAATATGAAATGAAAATTGATAGTCTAACGAAGAAAGGATATTTTGAAATTATTAGTTATAAAAATTTCCTAATCACTAATGAGTTTGAATCCATTTGTAACAAAATTAATCAATTGATGAACAACATGAGTTTTAACTATATATGTTTCCATACTCCAAATGATATAGTTATCATGAATAATAGTAAAATATTCTTGTTATGATAAATTATGGTCCTAAGATAAATCAATAAGAATTATTCCTATCAATAATTTACAAAAGTTGGATAGAGGAAGGTTATATGTTTGAAATTATCCATGAAATAAAAAATTTAAATATTATATAATCTCTTATAAAGGGGATAAATGTTTAAGATAACCACCAATGGATATAATATCCCCATTTAAATAGATTTTGAAAGGTTATGTTATAAAATTGTTTGATACATGAATCATTTACAAAATATTTTATGTGAATTTGGTAAATAAATTTCATGTGATATATATAAATTCTTAAATTATAGAGATTCAAAAAGAAACCATTGAGATTTTATTAATAAATAATTATTGGTTGGAGAGTTTGTGTATATTTTAGGATACATAATCATAGAACCAAAGACTATAATTTTTATATAAAATCTTTAAGATCTAATGATTGAATAATTAACTAGTACACACTATTAGTTTTTTGGGATTTGTATAATAGTATTAATGAAATTATAGTTGCACCCAAAAATAGAAAAAACAATATTTTCTTTTCATTATTAGACATTTTCATATTGATAATGTCCATTTAGAATGTCTACTGGTCTGAAAAAATTTCATATAAGTTTGATAACATTTTTTTTATAGGATTGATTATTTTATTGAATTGTTTTTGAAATATTTTTAAATTCCATGATATTCACTTATTAAATAATAAAAAATCCTCATAACTTATAGAAACAGAATTGATAAAATAATTTATCAGTAAAATGTGTAAAATTTCATTTCATGGTATTTAGTGTATTTTTTGCTTACAAAATGATTTTAAAAGTAGGTTTAATGTTTTTTGACCATGATATGTATAATAAAATAACATCCCCTCCCTAAATTAGTTTAATTATATTTGAGTATTTATATTCATACATTATTTTATAAAATGTTTAATCATTTCATTTCATATATTTCATGTCTAATAAATTATTTAACAATAAGGTATGTTTTTCTATGTTTGATAGAAAATATTTTAAGGCATTGGAAACTCTCAAGAAGTAATTAACGAAAGAAGCCATTTTTATATGACTATATTGGGTATTTTTTTTAGAGGTTGTATTTTTTACATGAGATAAAGCGATAATATTAATTCATATTTGGATAAAGCATAAAAAATTTATACGTTTCACAATGAGAAAATATTTATAATTAACACACATAAATTAGATAATGATAATATAATATTTTATAGTTTTTTTGGTTAGGAAATTTTTTGGAATTATCTAATCCATTTCAGTGTGGTTTTTTCTAATGAAATCTCAATAATAAATTATCTTATATATATATATTAATAAAATGATTACATTAAAATAAGTGATTTTATTTCGACATAAAATATAACAATGGATAATTTTTTTTGATTTTTTTACTTTTTTTTATAAATTAATGTTTCTAAAAATAGAAATTAAATAAATATTTAATCAATATTTATTTATGAATAATTTATAATGGTATTATAATATGAAATATAATAGTATATTAATTTCCAAATTTATCTTTTCATTGGAATTTCAATTTTATATAATATTTTTATTAACAGGAAAATAATTATTTCTATAGCAAAGAAATATATTTAATATTATCTATTACATTACATAAATTATAAAAATGTTATTATATAAGTATTTCTTAGTAAAACTAATGTTTGATAAGGTTTTTAAAATTTTCATGCATATTCTAATATAATGCACTATGGTGTATAATTATCTATGAGAAAAAAATACCAACTTTTTTTCTTAGAAGACAGTGTAAAAAGATGCAATTTTTATTACTAAAATGATGGATAAATGTCTTTCAATGAGAAAAAATAAATTAAAATCATAGATACATGGATAAATAATTCTTGATGTAGAGTTATTTAGTGTTCCATTAATTGGATTCATTGTTCCTTTTATGTAATAACTCATAAAGAATTGAATTTTGGCCAGTATCAATTCTGTTTAATGGTTGGTTGAGCCTATTGAATGTTCAAATATGAATGAAAAAAACAAAAATATTTTTTAAATATTTTTTCATGATTTGGGGCACCATTATTGGTAATTTAAAATAAGGGTTTATATTTTAAAAAAATGTTTTCAAAAAATACTAAATTAATATTAATATAAGAATTACATTGAAACACCGAATGAAACTAAAATAGGTCGGTATATAAAAGTTTAAAGTTTAATATCATGATAATTTTATAAAAATCATTAAATATAAAAATATTGATTCTAAATGTAAAAAATCATGATGCATAAAAGGACTATCCCATTTCACATAAAACAATATTAAAATATTCCCCATTTATAATATTTTTGGTTATATATTTTATATATGTATTGAAATGTAAGAACAATAATTTTTTGGAATTAATGGAAAATATTTTTTTGACATCCAAATTGTCAAAAAATTAGAAGTAAATAAATTATATGATATTGGAATAAAATATCAAGAAATGTTAATTATTTATATGTATTGGAAAATGTTATAAAATGATTCTCATATTTAATTGAAAAATTTAAATATAGATATAAAACTTTGATCATTATTTTATCATTTAAAATATTTTGAAGAAAATTATAATGAAGATGAAATAAAATATTTAAATTTGTAATAGTTTATAATTTTGGTGAAATTTAAATTAATAATCAAAATAGAAATCATTTTAATGTTAATGAACACAGTATTAAAAAATAATTGACCTAAAATAACTAAAATTAATTTATTGATAATTTTATTATTGAATAACCTCAATGGGTTCATATGTCATAGGACTAACTCAAAATATTTAAATTCTACTAATAAAAATAGAATAAATCTAATGGTATAATTTTTTTAAAAAAATTAAGAATAAAATATTTATATTTTCTATGATTGTGTTGAGGATCATGTGAAATTATAACGGGGATTTAAAACATACTATAAATTCTTCCAAAAACACAATAATATTAGGTATAATTCCCCATTGATGTTTTGATCATTACATATGGAGGATGTGATTGAATTATGAATTTTTGGATGACCATTTCAAGAAATTGGTTTTGAGGTGGAATTTAAAGGTTTTTAACACCAATAAGAGGTGGTTCTGGACTTATTAGGAGACTCAAGAGGAGACTCATGGCCTCATCATATCAATGAGGAATGTAATTTTGTGGCTTGGGAAGCATATTTTCGATAGGATAGTTATTAGCTCCCCACTAGGTATTCGATTGGGTGGGAAGTATTATAACAACCTAGTTGGGATCATCGGCAATCCAGTGATGTCGTACCGGCTTCCTGGGGGGATGGTTTGAGTGATATTTATCCAGGGTTATTACCACCCCTTCCTAATGGGGGTGTGTTAGGGTTTAAATTTATTTTTTATGGTAGAGTCCATTTTTTATTACTTGTTCCATTTCCATCGTCTTTTAATCCCCTATAGTGGGGGTAAGGGATCCATCTACATTTTAGTTTCGATTTTTGCTATGTTCTTTCTTCATTATTTTCATTACCTTCCTAATTAAATTCAATAAACATTTTTTTTCAAATTATGATATTTTTTTCATTAATTCAACAAATCGTTATCAAATCATCATTGATTAATGGGTATTTTTTGTGTCGTACATAGAAAACATCATGAGACACTGTAGTTAGTCTTCAATTGTGGTTTTAGTGGTGTTTGGAAAATTTCATAGCTTTTCTAAATTTTATGGATGTAATTTTAAAAAAATTTATATTTAATAGGTATTTTATGATAGTTTTTTCACCCGTGGTGGAATCCTTGGTGCGGAACATGCCACCCACGAGTGATTGCTAACGATTTTAGAGTGGTGAGGGATATTTTGGGGGTTTCCAAAATTTGGACCTCACATCCATGGTTTAATATTTAGGTATAAATAAATATAATTTATTTTGTATGTTTATTGGCATGATATTTTTTTCAGGAGTAAAGAATAGGTTAATAATTTCATGGTGGGGCTTGGTAGAGGAATGTGTGGGATTGGAAGTGGTGTTATTGGGATGCACGTTTATGATAACTCTATGATATAGGTAGGTGTCCCCTTTATATACATATTAATATTATTTTTATATATAATATTCATTTTCAATGAATTTTTTAATTATTTTAGTAGATTTATAGTTACCGAAGATGCATTTAGAGAAGAGAGATAAGATAGAATTTAGCCTTCCATGGTAGAGATGAGTTCTCTTTTTCAAAAGGGATGACTAATACTTCCTGAATACTTTTTCTCCAAGGGGTGCAAGAAATATTTAGAGGGAAATAGGATTTATAAAGGTATTGAGCTTCATGATTTAAATTAGGTAGTTTAGGATGAGTTTTATTGTTTAATTTCATATTTTGGGATAACATAGAACCATTATGATAAAAAACCCTCATGGATGTTTTTCCCATCACACATGAGAAATGATGATGAAAAAAACAGTGAAATGTCTCATGTGTGAGGGTAAACACACCCATCAGAGTGAAAAAATCTCTATGTGAGTGATGATTCAAGGGGAGTACTGAAGGACTGTTTAGGATGTGACTAGAGTATTAACTCCTAGTTAATGGAAGATATATATCACATGTGATATGTGATATGCGACTTAGTGTGGATCATGGGGATTATTTGAGGACATATCATGATGTTTCCATTGGGACATAGAGTGGTTGGCTTTGGATAGACCCAATGTAGATGGATTGGGATTGATGAGGGTTTTTTGTGTTTTAGAATATACTCTAGGTTTTGGGTTGGTAGAGAGTATGGGTTACGTCATCATTGTTTCATGATGTTCATACGAGTACCCCAGAGATGAGGGAATGAGATGGATCTGAGGGACCAAGTGGATACCTAGAGGGGTGAGATGTAAATTTTTAAGAGGATTTTCTAGGTTATGAGGGACTAGTTCCCTTTGATCTGTTGGAATGAAAATGTATGGGATGTTACCCTAGGTGATGTAGTGTGTGATGATGAACATTTCTAAATATTCCTAATTGGGGGTTACCAATGAACCAATCCTTCGAGAGGATTGGGTCAGTGTACTTATGGGGATATCCATTGAGTTTGAGGGGATATGTCGATATGATGGTCATTCCCTATTTATTTGGTATTGTGTGAAGGACTATACGATTCATGGATTTGGTTGGTGTGATGAATTTCACATATTTATTTGGGTATTAGGACAATGAATGATTGTGCCCTGATCCCCGAGTATCAATTTTAGGACCCTTTCAAATATAGATTTATTCAAGATGCAAGAATTATAATTTTTTTGTGAGTGCCTTGGGTCACCAATTACCATGAGGGATTGCTCATGGAATGTCATGAGATGAAACTGATGGACCACCCTTGAGTGAAAAGTAATGTGTTGTGATGTCTTGGTTACAACATGGAATCCATATGCACACAGAATAGTGGTTCTCTAGTTAGAAAAATATTTTGATGGCCCATGTGTGGCTTTTTTTGTTCATTAATACTTGTATATAATGGTGTATAAATGGGGAAGTAGTTGAGACACTATTGTTATGTATTTCTCACACCCTGGATATGAACAGAAATATGAATGTAGAACTTATCTCTACTTTCAGGATCAGAACATGATGTGTAGTGGTTCATGAAGGTGTAACTCCATGGGTTGGGAGATAGGTTTTTTGAGGCCTGTGATTTTAGTAGGGATTGCGATAGGGAATTATAATTATGGGTTAATTTTTTATATAAAATAATCCTTGTGTGTAGTAAGGGATTCATACCTGTATACTTCCAAGTGGTACATTTTTTTATATGAATAGATTTATTTAATCATTACTAAGTTATTTTCTACATTTAAATATTTTTATGACATTTCTACTTTGTTTTTGTTACATTAATTTGAAATAATAGTATCCCTAATTTAATGATTATGTTCTAACCAATAGTTAGGCATTTATAATTTATTTGGAGGTAAACATAATTCCATGTGTTGGCCCCTTATCAAGAAACAAATTATTGGCCCTATGGATGGGTTTAATAATGTTGTATCATATAATTGGTCTTTATTGGCTATTTACATGTGGAGATAGTACACAAGATATATAAGAATTTGTCAAAACTTTTTATGTACCTAGAACTTGTGCATCACTCACACCTTTTGAGGGTAAAGTACTATTTACCCTAGTTAAATGATTGATGTTATTAGTAGTTTTATTATGATTGTGATGTTATTGAATATTTTGGATTGCCATAAATGTTATTTTTGGATTCATACCTTGTTCCATTGGAAATGTGTCATGTATAAGCATCAAGATAAGCACGTACGACTTAAATGACATGTGACATCTTATGTATGGTTGTGTTTTTCATATAATAGTTTAGATGATTAATATTTCATTATAAAATAATATGGGGTTTTTTATATAAATTCTAATGAAATTTTAATAAATCTTACATTGGTCAATTTCTATGATGTTTCGTCATGTGCATTTTGGTGTTAGATGTTATTTGGTGGAGATGAAATTTTCCCTCATTCAATGGATTCCTGAGGACCCATAGAGGGTTGATATGGGTATTGGATGACTTAGTGATGAGACCCTAATAAATATTCTAATGGAATGTGATGCCTATAGAACGATCTAGGGATGGGATAATGTTCACATGATAATGTTAAAATCCTTAAGGGGTTTGGTTGAAAGGAATGAGTTATATGACTTGGCCCAGGTTGTGAAACTCTTGGGGAATTTCTGGTATCAAAATAGTGATAGTGGTAATTATTTTTTGGATTCCCCTAATGATTAATTCCCAATAAGTTCATTCAACTCTATGGTGGGATGTGGGTGGATACTCGAGCAGTTCAATCCAAAAAAAGTATAGGGTTTTTGTTTGGATATCCTTGGATTTGATGAGATATCATGGGTTTTTGGATAAGTTGGCCTACATGTGAGGCATGATCAACTAGTTTGGTGAGTAAACATAGTTTAGGTGGGATGAGACTCATGGGAGAATGATTTTTGTGGTATTATTTGTTTTTATATAATCATGAAACCATTGTATTTGTGTTTGATTGAGAACTATCATGGATGAGTACCTATCATTGGGTTCTCAGAATATTCCCTTTGAGTAGTGTAACACCATGAATTTTTATGAACATTATTTCTAAATAAATGAATTTTTACTAATTAATTTCATTTTATTATACAAAAAATTAATATTTCATTATAAAAAACACCATCCTAAGCATTCACTATAGACATCACTGGCTTAGTTTTAATTACACATGACATTGAGGTTAACAAAAAATGATATATTATTATTATAATACTGAAAACATGACCATTACAGTGAATCCATTAAACATATTTATTTTAATAGAAATAAATAATTTTTAAATATAATGGTTTTATATAAATACACAATTTTTATAATAATATATATAATATTTTCTAAACACCTTAAATGTTCAAAAATAATTTTTTTTAAATAAGATTTTTTCCTTTTTTGAATGATTATAAAATTAATTTTTGAAACTTTTAGATATTAAATTTGAAAAAAATAAACTTCCATTTTAAATTACTGATGTAAAAATTATCTTAGGGTTATTTTTTAGTAATTTTCTAAAATAGATTTATTTTTATGATAAATAGTGAAAAATATTGAATGTTAATTAAAACCCACCATATAATTTATTTTATTTATATAGTTAAATTATTTTTCTAATTTGGTTTTAAAGTATATTTATTTCAATAAAAAATCTATAAATATAATTTATTTCATTGGAATTAATTTTATATTAAAAATGAATAATTTTTTATAAACTTTTGATAAACGTGTGTAGGGTTAATTTTAATTTTATTTTTTCACTCATATAAGATTAATTTTTAAATTGGATAAAATACATTTAATCATAATAATTTATATATTATAATAATTTCATCTTAATTCTTTAACAATGCAATTGTTAAAATCAATTAAATATTAATTACAACGGTAAGTTAAAAAAACATTACTTAGTAGTTAAACATAGAAAATAAAGTGTACAAAATGACCCAAAACATGTACCAAACCCATTATATAGATATAGTTTGACAATATAATGATTATGGATTAAATTTTAGTCATTTGGGATATATTCTCCATGTTAAAAATATGGGTGTAATTCTCTCTTAAAAAAATATCATGTTCTCCATTGCCCCCCTTATCAAAGGCCACCCCCTCATCCTCTCTCATCACACATATCAAGACCATTATCTCATCCAATAACAGGTCATTTATCTTTATTAATTCCATCCCATTATACTATAATCTTTAAATTTGGTATAAATTTGACCAATTAATGACTTTGGTTAAAACCAAAGGAGATACCCGGAGAAGAGTGAAAGATCATCCATAAACTATTTTATTTTAATTATTCACCAAACCCCTTAAATTATTTCTACATACTGAATATTTAATAACCTCATTATAATAAATATAATAATTTTATTTTATGTTAAGAAAATGACAAAATCCAAACAAACTTCCCAAAAAGGGGTTACAAAATCATCGTTTGTTAGTACGGTCGACTACAACCTTGCGAACTGATGTTGTTCCTTTTTTCATTACAACCTATAATGGTTAGGAATAATTATAGAAATTATATTTATATATTATATTTATTATTTTATGATGTTATTTTTATTATTGAATATTTATATCAAACATATCTTCATACTTTCCATTTTATGGGAATATGATAAAGTTTTTTGTGTATACGGTAGACTACCTTCTCCCGAAGCGATGGGATTCATTCACACATTGCTTTGAATTTAAAAAGTTTCGGTTTAATTAACATATTATATATATATTGAATAAAAATATTCCTTAATTATAATATATCATATACTATTATTACTTACGATCGAATAAGAATATAGAAATATCGTTCCTACATAGTTACGACATACCTTCTCCATTAACATTGTATTTCATTTCTTATTTCAATATTTTTTAGATTACAATAAATACACATATAGAATGAATATATAATATATTTTTATAATTTATATTCTCTATTTGGATTAAAAAATCATGATTAAGGTAAGATAACAAAAAATCAGTGAATGACAACATTTATGAAAAATAACGCGATTGTTACCCAAAACATAACTTTAACATGGAATTGTTGAAATACGAGAAATATAAATCCATAATTAAATCATATATTGTATTATAAACATTAATATAGTTCATTTATATATTTAAAATAAAATTATATTTATTATAAATGATTTTCTAGAGAGTGTGATGATAGTCAAGACTCAATATATGGGATTCCAGTCTAACTATTTTACTTTTGTGAGACACATTCTATATTCACCACCTATTTCATCTATATAGTGTATGTAATACCAATTTATGTATTTTATTATGGATTTTCTAATATTTATTTGTATTTAAATATCAATATGAGTATCTATTTTTCATGGTGTTTACGGTTCAAAAGATACTAAATCGGGCATGGAATGTTGTCTCAATTTACCTTCTTTAACATGTTATATTATGCAAATATATTGACTTAAAATGTGTATATACTTACATTTGGCATGTTATATCATAAATATCCTTATTATCCTGATATTTTAATCCTAATATAATGTTATTATTTTTTGGGGATTACGTTTGAATCTTACCAAAGTGGTTTGAGTTTATTTCTACAATCTCAACTTTAATCATGATTGTTTCTTATTATGCTTATAAGGATGAAATATTATGATACTAATCTCAATAATTCCGTTTAATTTAATTATATTATAGTAATTCATTATATGTTAATTTAATTTTACCTTTTATCACTCTTGTACTTAATTAAATTATAAAAATGTTTTTAAAAAATGCAAAATTATTTATATATTTGATCAGAATTCTTTTTTCTTTAAAACTAATGGTTTTTAAAATGATCTTAAAAAGTGTTATAATAAATTTTTATAAGTTTTTTTATTACCTTATTATTATTTATAAAAGAAAATTTTACCCATGTTCAACTTTTCATGAAATTTTTTGGAAGAAAGTTTTATGTAGTTTTTAAATATAATTCCCCTTTGGCTATTACAAATAATTTAAAAGGAACAACCATGTTTACTTTTTATGGAATGAAAAAAAATATACTTAAGTCATGTATGATATTTGATTCAGTTCATACCTTGTATTTTTTGAATTGTATTTTAAATGAAAAATATTTCAAATTGTTTTTTTTAAATCATTTTTAAATTAGAAAGGACATTTTCCTCTAGAAATAATCTTAATGATCCTTTCAAAATTATTTTCCATAAAAAATGACAGTCGTTGGTGTAAATCATTAATTATTAAGGATATTTTCCAAGGTCACAATTCATTTCATTTCTATGAATGGTTTATTTTCTTGTGGTAATATTTTTATGATACCCAATTCTCTTCCTTGGGTTATATGATTATGGAACCCATCTCTATTCATAGGTTATGAAAGGGTAAAGTGACTATGAAACCTACATATTTTTAATAGGTTATGATGCTATGAAATTATTTTGATACCCATTTAATTTCATGTAGCATGATATGATTAATGTTTTTGATCTTGTGTCACACATTGGAATGCTTTCATTTTGTGATGTGTATGACCTATATCTCCATCCAATGAATCGTGTAAAAATTTATATCTCATGAGACAGAATGGAATGGAATGAGAAGTGAGCTTGGTTCAGTAATACATTACTAGAATGGGATGTGAACTATTTTTGGTAATACACGACTAGATTGTTGACTAAAACTAGTTCAGTAAAGGTATTTTTCCTCTACGATGGTCTTCGAATTGAGCATCGAATAATATAAAATCATTTTATATGCTTATTATTTTACAAAAAAATACATGCCTTATACCAATGATACACTCTCATTGTTCATGTTTTTTTAATTCATTATGATTAATGTCGAATGAACTTCCAATCATTATTCAATGATTCATTATTGTGATCTTTGACATGCATGGTATGATTTTCAGATGTTATGATCATGTTATCATACCCTTATGCTTTTGTTATTCTTTCATGTAACCCTTGTTTACATTAATGAGAATCTTTTATCACCCTTTATTATGTTTTTTCACTTCATTATTAAGATATATATTATTTATGATATGTCTATGAAGGGTTCAAGTTATGATGAACATATTGGGAGATGACGTATCTCACCTATGAAAAAAATATTTCATTAAAACATTCAAAAGACACTAAACTATTATACTCCTAATGGGAGGGTTTGTGTAATGTAAAAATTACTATACACAAATGGCATAATGGATATGTATATTAAGACTAGGTCATTGAATTTGGTATCATAGGAATGATTTAGTTGACCTTTGGAAACTTGGATGAGAAAACCATGGTGATATATCTACGGAAATGTCTTAGGAAATGCATAATGATGAGCCATTGTATAGGAAAATGTCCTAGAAGTTTGGTAAAGGATATAATTAGAGGTTATTAGAATTATATCCCTATATAGAGACAAAAAAAATTACTGTGGATTTTTCATAGATGTGAAAATGAATAAAAAACCAAAAACACCATATTGATATATAATTGATCATGAAATGGTCATGAAAATGGGCCTTACTTCAAACCAGGGATGACACTCAAAATTGATGTGCATTGGAAATTCACAAACTGTTGAAAAATCATCATAAAGGATTTAAATATTATATGGTTATGAATGACCTAGGATAAAACTATCATGTCATCAATTAAATAAGGTGTCAAAATTTGGAATTCTATAAGTGATTTTCATGATTATGTGGTTTTCCACTATGACTTTTGATTCTTAATTTATTCTTTTTGTATTTATTCAATGGATAGACCCCAAATGAACCATGTTAAAGATGAGTGTGATATAAAAATGAATTATTTTCCTCCTCAAAATCCAAATTTTATGGCAGATTTAATGAGAAATATCAATTCAATGCTCTCGAAAATTTCTCATGCTATAAATTAGGATGGACATCAAAATGAGGAATAGGTGGATTTTTTTTGTTGAGTCCATAATAAAGAAACATACACCTTCTATCATAGGGTCCTCTAATATAATTGTTCTTGAAATGTGTATTATAACAACTAAAAATATATATTCTATTATCCAATGTTTCAACATGAAAAAGTAATTTTGGATTTTAACCATTTGGATGGTGAAGTAGATTGGTGGTAGACTCTTATCAGAAATAATAGGCAATATGATGGAATTGACTCAATGGGTTGGGATAAGTTTAAGAGAATATTTTTAAATGATAAATTTCCTCATATTATTCAAATAAAGATGGATAAAATGTTCCTCAAGATAAGAAAAAATGATTATGAATCTCTTGGTACCTATGTGGATAATTTTTAAGGACATGATAGGTACACTTCTGGTATTATCATCCAACCTGAATATAAGGTTGATCCAATTTTTAGTGGCTCAAAAAATGTTCAAAATATTATTAAACATAAATGAAGTTATTATAATTGTATATTTTTATTGATATGAAATAAATGTGGAAATAAAATTTGGATTTACGTATCAACATCACAGTCTTGAGAAGAAAAGTAAGATATAATTCATGTGAAAATTCAATTACCATGGTGAGAAGAAGAAGAGATATCCTTTATGAACTAAGTGTGGGAAAAAATATAGAGGAAATTTCTTTACTTGGAGTTATAAAAGTTTTATGTGTGGATCTGAATGTCATCAGACAATTTCATTCTAATGGGATAGAAATAAGTTATCTTACAATAAAAATAGAGAGAAATCTATATTGAATACACCTCCCCTACTTTAGTGCTTCAAGTGCAAGTAGAATGGATATTTTTCTAACCAATGACCAAATAAAAGGTTTAATGATGATGGCTGATGGCAGTAACATCTTGATCCAATGGATAAGGAGAAATCTAATGTGATCAATATTTTTTAGGAGGGGTGTGATAACAACTTCATAAAAGGTACACTTACCATCCACTCTAGAATTGTAAATGTCATATTTTACAATAGATCTACCCAAAATTTCATATGTAAAATTTTTTATAGGGGTATTAAGATTCCACCCAAAGGATTATATGTGGAATTATAAGTTCAAACCCCTAATGGTATGATGATTCCATTTGAATTATATGATTCATCTCTACATGCTTTTGGTGGGAATGTGCTTCCCACATGTAATTTCATTCTTCTCCAAGTTAAATTTAATGTCATCCTAGAATGGGATAGAATTTTATCCATAAATCCAACATTTCTTTTTTAGGAAAAGAAGATAAATTATATATTTCAAACCAACATATTATATACTATTTATGTGTTGATATGTATGAACTTCAGATGGAGATTATATCTAGTTTTAGGGTATTAATTCCCATTCAGAAGGGGTGTTTATCTCAAATGGTTGGGGAGAAACATGATATCAATGTTTTTCTAGTTTTTCATTAATTTTTTCATGTATTTACAAAAGAGTTTCTTATCCATCCACAAAAACCTAATGTTGAGTTCTCAATAGAACTCATACCTAGTGCCAATCCAATTTCAAAGACTCACTATAGAATGGCCGCGATTGAGTTTTAGGAATTGAATAAGGACCATCAAGAAAAAATGGATGAGTGGTTCATCTATCCATGTGTGTCACCATGGTGGTACACCTATTATTTTTGTGAAAAATAAATATGGAACAATGTGACTCTACAATGATTATCAGGAACTGAACAAGGTCATAAGTAAGAACAATTATCCTCTTAATTTTTTTGGTGACTTGTTTGATCAAATATTCAAAGAACACTACATTTCAATGATTTAAATTTAATTTGGATATCATAAATTTATGGTAATGATAGAGGATATACCCAAGATGGAATTTCATAAAATGTATGGAATCTATGAATATATAGTAGATCATTTTTGTCTTAAAAATTCATCTACTATGTTCATGGAATTAATGAATGTATTATTCTGAGATTACCTAGTCTTGTTTGTGTTGAATTTATAAAAAAAGTTCTTATATATTCAAATAGAAATTAAGTGCTTAAATACCACTTAATAAATGTACTATTGAAACTGAGGAATGAGAAACTATATGAAAAATATAAAAAGTTTGAATATTAGCTACAAAATGATTAATTTTTTTGTCACATAATCTCAAGAGATTCTATATAAATAGCACTATTATAGATGAAGACTATTGAATGCTGTCCCAACACAACCACGATGATAGATATTCTGAGTTTTCATGGTTTAGCTAGTTACTGTTGATAGTTTGTTGAGAATTTCTGGAGAATATCTAATCCTATGAACAAGTGTACTCGAAATTTAGTAACATTCTTCTAGATAGATGAAGGTGAGGGAAATTTCATGGAACGGAAGAGAAGGTTAGTCTGTTTACCTATGCTCAGATTACCATTTATTGGATAATGGTTTGTAATCTATATTTAATCATTCATGATTGTATTGGGTGTGCCATCATATCTAGAATGGAATGGTTATGGATTAATCCTCATGATAATTGGTGATTCATGAGGAAAATTACCCAACTCATGATTTGGTGTAAGATGAAATAATTTTTTCATGAAATATATTAAGGAATTATCTTTACGGAGAATGAGGTGTTATATATGCTGATAAAAAATGTTTAAAATATACATTCACACAGAATGGATTTGAACATTCACCAAAGTATATGGGTAGATCATATTAATGATTTTGATTTCTTAATAAATTACTACCATGTAAATGATAACAAGGCAGTTGATGTTTTGCGTTAAATGATAATGCTATAAAATCCATAATGGAAATCACAAAAGACTTAATATTTATTGAATTTTGAAGGATGGATCTAGAAATCTTGAAGTAATGATAAAAATATTTACTTTATAAATTGAATTTTTGACCATCTATCCAAGTGATGATAAATGAGGCATAAAATGATGACGTAGAGATAAAAAATAATGATATAAATTTTTATAGGTTAAACATTTTTCATGAAGGGATGATATTGTTTATAGACTTTGTATGAGTATATTTTATATTAGAATTAAACAAGGGTTATTTAGAGAAATCACATAGTTCTTCATTCTCTATTCATCCTGGAAGTACAAAGATGTATAGAGATTTGAATAAAAAATTTTGGTGGGATGACATGAAGAGAGATATTGTAGATCTTATATCTCAGTGCTTATTATGATAGCATGTTAAGGCTGAATGAAAATGGTCTAAGGTAATGTTTTATCCATTACCCACAACAGATTGGAAATGGGAGAACATCACTCTAGATATTTTTATAGGACTACCCAAAAATAGTAAAGAGAATAATTCTATATGGTTGTTAATTGATCATATAACTATGTTTGAACACTTCATTGCTATCAGAGAAGACTTATCTATTGACCATATTTATTGGATATAAATTGAAGAGGTGGTAATTTGGAATTGAGTACCACATTCCATTGTATATGAAAGAGATCTGAGGTTTTCCTCAAAGATCTAGTGAAGTTGTCACCAAGATATTTATATATAATGTTGTTTCCGAACTAATTATTATCCTAATATAGATTCTTAGTGTTAAATAACTATTCAAACCATATAGGATATGTTTAGATCATGTTATTTGGAATTAAAAGGAGGTTTGGATCAACACCTTCCTCTAGTTATGTTTTCATACAATAATATTTTTCACTAAATCATACAAAAGTATCCTTATAAATCCCTTTGTGGAAATAAATATTGAACTACAAATTTTTGGAATGATGTTTGAGAAAGAATGATATTGAGACCAGAGATAGCTAATGAAATGGTAGACAAGGTTAAATCTATTCAGTAACATAACGATGAATGTTATAAGTGGAAGAAAAGTTGGGATCATAATCACTTATGTGCTCTATAATTTGAAGATATTAATTATATTCTTCTTATAATTACAACTTGGACGGAGGTTATTAGTTTTGGGAAGAAAGGAAAAGTAACCCCAGGGTATACTAGTCTCAATAAATTTCTTGATCATATTAAGATGGTAGCATATCTCTTGGTGATTCCACCAATCCTATGTCAAATTCACAATATGTTACATGTATATATACTATGTAATTATATTATTGAGAGTTTATATATACTAAACTCATAGTTCATATAGCCGGAGAAAAATACTTTCTCGTGAGGAACAACCGATGGAGACACATGATCATACAGAGAAAGTTCTACAAAAAAAGACCACCCAACCAATCAATGTATTGTGGTGAAACCATTAGTTTGAGGAAGCAATGTGGGAACATTAGGATATAACGAGGAATAAGTATCCCCATTTTATTATGTCTAAATGATGAATTTCAAGGGAGAAATTCGTTATGATGGAGGTAAAATGTAACAATATGAGTTTTGATACACCTTTTCCAAATAAACTAAATATATTAGATATTTTTTTCATTATAGGACATGTTAATATTACATTATATACAACAACATGTTAATCTTGAACTACATGCAACACTGCATTATCTTGCTTTGCACGTGCCACATACTTTAAAAAAAATGATATATTATTAATATAGTTATTTAAACCCAACTATTAAAAAAATGACATTGAGATTATTATTACTAATAGTAGTAAATAATGTTTAAATATAAATTTTTTATATAAATAAAATATTTTTTTAATAAAGTATATACTTTTTTAATGCCATTATATGTTTTAAAAATACATTTTTTTAAAAATATTCTTTTTATGCCCTTTTTGAAAAATAATATTATTAATTTGTGATACTTTTAGAAATTTAACAAGATAAAATAAAAATAATTTCTAATTAAAAATTATAAAATAAAATTAAGTTGAATTTGTGGAATTTTTTTTAAAGGTTTTATTTTTTGATGAATAGTGAAACTACTCAATTGTAATTGAAAACTACTTTTTCTTTAATTTTTTTTTTATAGTTAAATTATTTTTTAAATATTTGTAAATTATATTTAGTCCATTATAAAAATATTAATCAAATTTAGGTCATTGGAGTTAATGTAATATTTAAATTTAGTATAAAAACTTTGTAAACTTTGGATCTTTTCGCATAAAAACCGCGCTTCCTCGACACATTTTCTAGGTTAATTTTGAATTAAGTATTTCTACTAATATGAATTGGATTTGGAAAAATAGATTCTATATTGGTACTTAGAATAAATTTTAATTTATAATAAGGTTATATTAATTTTTACCTAATTAATTAGCTGAATGAATTAATAATTAATTATAATGATTAAGATAAAAATAAGAATACTTGCAGTTAAATATGGAAAATATGTTTTAAAGATGGAAAAAACCGTGTTAAAAACATTTTATATGGCCATATTTAGAACTTATAATTTATGATGCTATAATTTGTGCCATTTTGGACACATTTTCCATATTAAAAATGTGGGTAGAATTTTATTATTTAATAAATTTACATGATTGTCACTCACATTCATTATATATGTCCTCCCCCACTTCCAATATCATCACAAATCTCAAGCACTTTGGCATGGATGGTATTTCTATAGATCAATTCCCAAAATAAATTCTCATATCCTAGAATCCTTACTTTTGGTATAAATCTATTCAATGAAGGACTTTTCATAAAACCAAAAGAATATATCTGAAGAATAGGTAATGTTTATCAGTGATCATTTTTGTATTATTTATTCCTCAAATTCATTCAATTACATTTATATAATGATTCTATAATATCATATGTTTCTTAAATATATTTATATCATTTTATGTTAATATTACAACTAACAATCACAGACACTTCTACCAAATGGGTTATAAAATCATCATTTGTGTGTACGGTGGACTACCGCTACAAGAACCGACATCATTAATTTTTTAATTACCACATATAAATGTTGGGAAGAATGATATAATTAATGTTTATATATTATATTTATTAATTTTAGTATATTATTAGGATTATGTAATTTCTATATCACACATATCTTAATACTTTCCATTATGTGGGAATACAATAATGTTGTTCAGGTGTACGATGAACTATCATCTCACGAAGTGGTGTGATATGTTCATGCTTTATATAGAATGTAATATGTATGAGATAAAAAACATGAAATTTATATGACATAATAATTATTCAAGGTTGATAATAGATCATATAATTTTCTTCCATTCTTAATTTGTAAAATGAAAAAGGGAACATCATTCACGCATATGTATGACCTACCGTCTCTAAGAATGGTGTATTTTATTTCCAATTTATGTCTTTTATAGATAATTAATAATTCATTTATATAATGAATATATATGATATTTATATCATGGTTATCATTACGGTTTTCATTAAATTATTATTATGGTAATATGACTAAAATTAAAAATATTTAAAACATTTATGAAAAATAATCTAGTTATTACTCGAAATATACCATTAACATGGAAATATTGACATATGATTAATATAAATTATTAATTAAATAATATATGGTATTATATACCTGAATATGGTTATGTGATAGATGTATACTATACTTATATTTATTATAAATGAGGTTTTAATGATTAATACATAATTCAATACTTAATGTAATGGATTTTCATCTAACTTTTTACTTTCGTGAGACAAATGTGGTATTGAACACCTCTTTATTATATGTAGCCTATATAATATCCATTAATTTAATTTATGATGATTATCCTATGTTTTTGTTTCATATTAATTTTATGATATATATTTCATGGGGTTTATTGTTTAAAAGTTACCAAATCTGTAAGGAAATTTTGTCTCAATTTTCCTTATTTGAGACACATGTTATGTTATGAACCTATATTCTTTTATGACATGTATATGATTCCACATTGATATGATAAATAATGAATAAAATTATTTTAATGATATTTTTTTCTTAATTTTTTTTATATCTCACGGGGATTATGATTCATAGTTTCCAAATTGGGAAGATTATATTACTAAAATATAATCATTTATCAGGATTGTTTATGGTTATGCTTCCATTGATTAAAAAATAAAATCCATATCTCAATAAATCTCATTAATTTTTCACCTATATTTATTCATAATATCTTCATGAAATGGTACAATTTTCCCAATATTTGGTATATAACATAATTATGATTTCATTAAATAAAATATGATATTATTTCTATCGTCAGTAAGATTTTTTTTTCAAAACCATGTTTTTTAGAAATGTGGTCAGAAAATATTTTATAAATATTTTTAAAATATTTATTAACCTCTTATGAAACTTATTATACATTTTTATCCATTATTTACTTTTTAAAAAATATTTGGAAGGTATCTACCTTTTTCCCAAATAATTCAAATTTGGATTTTACAAAAATTGTTAAAGGAACCTTCATGTTTATGGGTATAAAATGAACATAATATTTTGACTTTATGAACCATCATTTATTAGAAGATTCCTTTTCATGTTTTCAAGGTTATTTTCAAATATTTGTTTTCAAAATAATTTATGTCATTTCCCTCTTTGATGACATCCATTGGTATTACTCATGGCTTACTGCAGGATACTATCCAATGAAACCATTGATATTAATTCACTAAATGGTTTATTGTTTTTTTGTATGATATTTATGAAACTATTTTATCTTAATTGAGTTATATTATTATGGAAAATATCTATATTCATAGGTTATACCACGATTAAATGATGTTTAACATATCTATTTTAAATAGTTTATAATGAGATTAAATGTTTACAATACCCATTTCATTTCATGGGATATGATATGATGAATATTTATAATATTTTTGAAAAAAAATTAGGATTTAATTATGTGATTGGTGGGAGATATATATCCTTCCATAACATTGGGTAATGATTTATATCTCAGGAGATAGACATTACTTCAATGAGATGTGGACACAGTTAAGTAAAATTGGATTAGAATGAGGTGTGAACTCAGTTTAGTAAAACATGTCTAGAACAAGATGTTAAACAAGTTTAGTAATACAAGGAAATAACATGGAATGAACCTACTTAAATAATAGAGTTTTCTACAATTGATGTCTTGGTAGTGAACCTAGACTAATATGAAATTATTTTCTATTCATATGTGTATGCCAAAAATTCGTTGACTTATGAAAATGATAATCTCTCATGAATCGTGTTCTTTTATTTCCATTTTATATATTTACCATGTACTTATACTATTGATTCCATGATTAAATATTATGATCTTTGATATACAGGGTATGATTTTTAGTTTTTATTATCATGTTCCCTTTCCCTTATTCCCCTATTATTATAAAATATCTTCCTTGTTTACCCTTATTGAGAATATAAGTTTACCCTTTATTATTTATTATTATTATATGTTATAAAGATATGTATTATGTATGATATCTCAGAGATAGGTAGTATTTTTGAAAAAAATTGTGGAAGATGACATAGATCACCAATGAACTACTCTATGTGGGTGTGTGTTTGTTCAATGTAATAAATATTACACAAAAATTATGTAATTATAATGTTTGTAAATATTTGGTCATTATAAGTAGAATCATTGTTGATGAGACTCTTGGGGTAAATTATTAGGGTTTGAGAATTGTGATTGATAGTTATGAACTGTTATTGATTGATTTTGGATTGGTTAATGGTTAATTTTAAGGATCATTATGTTTCTATTTGATTTTTAGAATGACATAAGTGGCACCACAGTGGAATTTTGACAGTGGTTTTTATTTTGTGTCACTCTCCAAAATAGGCTTGCTAGGTGTTATGTGATATGCATGTAAGAATGGTTGTCCATGGATCTTTATTAGAACATGGAGTGTCCATATGGTAAGGGGTTACATTAGTGATTGATTGAGGTACTAATTTACAGTCCACCAGAGTCAATCCTTGATGGGATATTAAGGGGTGTCATGGTGTCAAGAGAATTTTTAAGGAACATGTGCATATCTTGAAAAGAGTAGTATATGTGATTGATATGGAACTTATTGGGGTTGGTACATGATGAGTAGTTTGAGGGAATCCGTATGGTGAAGAGAACTCCATTAGTAGGTTGGCAGTGGCTACCCTCTTTTGGGGTTAATTTCCTTGATGTTGAAGATGATGTTCTGGGTAAGCTAAGGGAACACATCAGTTTCTGTTCAATGTTGGAACTTAGATATGAGTGAGTTGGATAATTGAAGACATCACATACAGTGATTAAAAAACATGGGCGATGGGGATCAATGTTTGGTTTAGCAGGTGACAATAACGTTATTCCCAATGTGTGTATGTTTGTTTCTTTCACTGTTGGGTGACCATCCTTTTAGAAGGGTTGATAATTTGGTGAAGGAATATTCAATGGATTATTTTGGGGACCAATTTTTTTTGATTTTGGTATGATGTAATGTAAGTATCTTCCTATAAAAATATAAGAAACGATATTCAAATGCTTCATCAGGTGGAGTTGGTGCTTCGACATCGGGCTCGAGGTGGTTTTATATGATTCAAGTGATATTTGGATTGGTCATGAATTGGTTTTTAACATGATATTATTATTTATAGAGCCTGTTTTTCATTTTCTAGCCAAGAAAATACCATATGTTTTAGTGGAAAATTTCAGTTTTATTATTTGGATGAAATTATGAATACTTCGGTTGACAAGGCATTGTGATGGAGTGTTCCCTTTTTAATATGATCGATCATTTAAGGTGTACCTCTTTGGGGAATTTTTTCCAGAGGTTTCATGTCTACTGTTTTAATGTGAGGTTTCATGTGGAGTGATAATAACCTCTTAAGGATGTTCTTTAGTCATTGTAATCACATTAGTGGGACATATGATATACATTTTCTATGGTTTATCCATATAATGAGGAGAATAATATTTTTTAATTGGCCATTATGAGTGTATATTAATTGTTTTATGAACCATTATAATTGGTAAGAGATAAATAAAGACATATTTGTGTGTCTAGGGATATTTCTTTTGTGAGTGTTGTCTCAGTGTTTGTGAAATTAATAAGCATATGGTGTGGATTACGATGACTATTATGTTGCTATTTAGAGAAGCATAACCGAATACAGTGAGGTGCTCAGAGATGTAATACAGTGTTTTCTTTTTGAATTTGTTATAGGGATATATTTAGAGTTGTGTTTTATGTTTAACATGACTTCTCAAGGGTGATAATGGAAAAAATGGAGTGTCTCTGTTATCCTTAGGGTATTTAGGTCGTTACGATTGTTGAGGTGTTTGAATTTTAAATTGATATATAAAATATTTTAAGAAAAAACCATTAATCAAGAATTACCAAAGTCTGAAAATATCTTTTATATTTTTCTTTTGAATTGGGAAGTGGATAGGGATGTGGTTCTGTGTCTTATGAGATCAACGAATAAGGGATCAGGGGGGCTAGGCCTATTATAGTTACAACGTCTAATCTGTGGCCTAGAATGTAAACCCGTACCCATGTTGGGCTCCCTTACCAGCTTCTAACCCCAGAATAGTGTGCATATACTAGCTATCCAGTAAGGATAAATTGTGGTATTTTTAACTAGAGGAATCCACATCTTATTTTTATCGTGGGTCCTTTGGGGTTTTGTAGGTGAAGGTGATATGAGATACCATTTTTTTCAATCCCCAACCCCTCTCTTAATCTCTACATCCCCCATGGTGGGGGATTAATCTTGATGTGTTTTAGAGGATCTTTTTGGTATGTTACACAACCAATCATTTTGATTTCCATCCTATTTTACTACCCTTGTTTTTTTTTCAAATTGGGACATGTATTAGAGATTATTTCACCATATTATGGAGAAATAACTATCAATTAATGGGGGTTTTACATGTCTTGAATCGAGGATGTCTTGAGTCTCTATCTTCTAGTCCTCTGATATTGTTTTGGTTTACTTAATTAGTTTCCCTAATTTTTTTAGGTTTCATGATGAAATTTTCCCAAATTAATTATTTTATGGGGGACATATGATAAGGATTTCTCTCAGGGTGGCGTCGATGGTGTGGAACATACCCTTCATGAGTGAATATACATGGTTTTTGAGGGACTATGGAACTTTATAATGGTATAGAGCCGTGACACATATCTTACAATGCTGATTAATTATTTATAAATAATTATAATTAAATTTTTATGTTTAATTTCATTATATACTCTTTCGAGAGTGAGGGAAAAACATAGTAAGTCTTGTAAGTTCTTTTTAGAGGCATGTGTCGTTTTGGTGGTAGTGTTTTAAATCACTACATGTGTGTTAAATCCTTAAAATATATAGGTGGACCCTTTTAGAAAATTTTCATATTCTTATTATGTATGAGTATGTTTTAAGATGCATCTGTTATAGGTATGGGTAAATGGCCAACAACCAAGGAAGCCTTGGGTAGTGGAGATAAATTGGTTTATAGCCTCTATGGATTGGGATTTGTTCACAATATCACTTTATATAATTCATATTTTATGAAGACTATCTCTCCTAGGTTCGAGAGTAACATTAAGAATGAGTGAGGAATTAAAAATGTCACGGAGTTCATGATGTAATGAGGGTAACCTAGGATAGGTTAACTTGGGATAGTTAAACATATTGAGATGGATTAATCCCTATACTAGTTAATGATATAGTGACACATATCATGTGATATTTGTAACATCCTGATATTTTTAGAAATATTTTTTCCAAATTAATTAAATATTTTTGATAATTTTCAATTTAGACAACACTGAATACAGATTGTTTGTAAAGGATGTATGTTTTTCTTACATTAGATGCAATACCAGGTTAATATTTCACTACCCGAAACACAATTATTATCATGAGGTACATGAAAAATTATTTTTAGATTGTACTAAAAAAAATAATAGGTCCCATAGATAGCTTGTGTTACAACCAAGGCTGAGTTTTCACCAAACCACAACATACTATTAATATGATGATTAAAATATTATTCTAGCTTTCACATAGCTATTGGAGCAGAAGATATGAATTATATTTACTAAATTTTGAAAATATAATTTATAACAAAATATGAAATTAATCATTTTTATAAAAATTAGTAGAATAGAATGAAATAACTATTTAAAAATAAAGAAATTACTTTTGTAAGAAACTATTTTTCTTATGTAAAAATACAATTTTATCTCAATAAATTTATCAAAACACTTTTGATTATTATTTTAAATTAAAATTATACATTATTTATTCAATAAATATTTTCAATACTAATCCAATATATTTGATAAATATAATTTAAGAATAAATCAATTTTTATGAATAAAAATGTATTTGTTTTGAAAGATAATTTTACCACCCTTTAAGGGAGAACCTAATGTAAATATTATTTTAAACATTGTAATAAATTATAATTTAAAAAGTAACTTTCATTATTAAAATTGGAATATAAATTTTTACTTCGGATAATTTTTTGGTATTGTTCAATAAAGTTTCATTTTTTGATGAATAGTTAAAAATAATGATTTTTTATTCAAATCTGCTATTTAAAATAATTTAATAACATAGTTAAATTTTGTAATAATTTGGTTCTAAAGTATAATTATATCAATAATATTTCACTTAATTCACATTAGGTCATTGGAATCAATTTAACAATAAAATTTTATAGAAAAACATTTCTAAATTTTTGACACTCTCCTTTAAAAACCTGCACTATCGTCCCATTTGCGGGATTAATTTAAAATTAAAATTTTAAAATTATATTATTGGAACTTGAAAAAAATTGTTTCCATATTTGGAATAATAATAATATTTAACATCAAATATTATCAACTTAGTTTTTTCCCCATAAAATATTAGTGACAGAGACTAAAATTAATTACAATGATTTTGTAAAACAATCAGCTTTATAAAGGATTAATCCTTTGACATAAGACCGAAAATAACCTAGAAAATTGTCCAAAACCCATTTTATATTCATATTTATAGCATATAGTCCCTTTTATATAATTTCTATCACTATTTAAGGCACTCGAAAATGGGAAAATGTTTGCGGAATTCCCTTTTGAAAAATTTACATTTATACCAATCCTCCTCCACTGTAAAAAAGAACTAAACCATACACTTTATCAACACATCTCATGCCATTTGTATGAGCCAAAATATAATAAAATTATATCCAAACATCCCTAAATTCATATTATAATCTGTAATTTGTGCTGAAAGCCGACTAAGGAAGCCCTTTGGTGCAATGCAAGAGGAGTTACACAAGGAGGGGGTAACATCATCCCTCAAGATTCTCTGATTAATTTTTATTATACACTAACTAAAAAATTATTATTACATGATTATATAATAAAATATCTACATAAAATATAATTATATTTTTTATTATAATTTTTATACCTAATTTTTCACACACTTCCATCTAATGGGTAACAAACTTACCGTTCTTGTGTGTGGTGAACTATCACCTTACAAAACAATGTTGTTCATTTTTTCATTCACCACCTGTCATAGTTGTGATTCATGATGGAAACTATTTTTTAAATTATATATATAAAATTAATTATGTATTTAAACTTCTTTAATTTTTATAAAACATATATCTTCATTTGTTTCATTTATTTTGTAAATACGGTAACTTCATATGTGGACGTGGGGACTACCGCCTTCCAAGGCGATGTGATTCATTCACACATTATATAGAATGAATTAAGGATGAGTTTAGTAGAAATATATGATATATTTTAAATGATAATTCTACAGGAATGATATTATATATATACTTATATATTTCATCTACTTATATTATCTCAATATATTAGTAAAACAGAAACAATGTTCATGCATTTGTACGACCTTCTGTCTCTATGAATGATGTATTCCATTTCATATTTGTAAATTTTATAGATTATTAAAAATCAATATATGATAAATATATATTATATTTATATATTATATTTATATGATTTTTTACATTCTTGATATATGTACATCATGACCGAAGTAATAGGATCATGAATTACAAGACAAAAAATATATGAAAAACAAGTCGGATATTACCTGAAACGCAACATTAACATGAAGTTGTTCATAAAAATGTAATATAATGTAATAAAACAATATATTGTATTATATAAATAATAATACTATTCTGTGTTATATGTATAATAAACTTATATTTATTATACATTTTGTTTTAATGTGTCTGAAGAAAGTCAATACATAAGGTAGGGGTTTTCTTGTTTTAATTTAATTACTGTGAGACTTATGCCTTATAAAGAACCCATTTTTTGTGTATATAATTCCCTAGAATGTTCTCTACGATTCATATAATTATATTTATGAGTAGTTAGTTATCCATTGGATGATATTTTTTTCATGGGGTTTATGGTTCAAAAGTTACTAAATCAGTAATGTGATGTTTATCTCAATTTGCCTTCTTTGAGATACATGACATGTTAGGCTCCTATATTTTTCAATGGGGTGTATGTATTATCATTTGAAAGGTTATAACATGAGTCCTCTTCCTTCTTTATATTTTAATCTTCATTTATGGTTTTTCTCTCTTGTGGATTATGAGACAAAGTTACCAAAGTGGTAAAAGTTTGTTGCTACAATCTCATTGTTTAATGGTAATGTTTATAATTATGATTTCATTGATGATATATTATGATATATATCTTAATAAAACTCATGAAATATATTTTGTGCTAGTTATTCATGATATATTAATTTATTTGTACCATTTTTTCACTCATTGGTAATAATATAATTAAAAATATATTGTTTAATAAAATTTCACTTTATCTCTCTCTATATTAGGAAATTTGTGTTTTTTTAATAATGATGTTTTCCTAAAATGGGTTTCAAAATTATTTCTTGAATACATTATATGTTTTCACGGAAATTGTTTTTCAAACAATTGTTAATATTCTTTGGTATTCTTTTTATAAAAATATTTTCAAAAATAATTTCAGGCCTTCTTTCTACGATTTTAAATCTTTTTTGAAAGAAAATGGTTTTTAAAATGATTGATGTTTTAAGAAGATTTTTTCAAATAGGAAAATATATTTTAATTAATAAATTTTTTCAAATTATATTTTAAATAAATATATATATGAAATGTATATTTGAAATGGTTTTTTGAAAGGTATTTTCAATGAAATACTATTTTCCTATAGAAATGTTCCCTAAAATCCTTCAAAATAATTCTCTATATAAGATGAAATACTTTGTAATATATTATTATTTACTAGGGATATGATCTAAGTATACCATTCCTATTTTTTCTTGAATGGTTTATGTTATAGTATAATGATGTTTATTACACCTGTTTCTCTTTTACAGTTTATATTCTTTTTAAACCTGCTTCATTTCACTGGTTTTGCTTTGATAATATGATTATGATACCTATATCTTTTCCATAGGGATTCATATGACATAATTTTTATGATAACCAGTTCTTTTCAAGGGTTTTGACAAAATGTTTATCAAACCCATCTCTTTTTATGGGATATCATGTGACGAATGTTTTACTATCTTGTTAAACACATATGAGTGATTTTATTATGTGATGGGTGGTATGTATATCTACATTTAATTTATTAGGTAATTATTTATATCTAATGAGTATGATAGGGACGTAATGAGGAGTGAACATTATTTACTATCAATAGTGTAAGAACCCGATTTTGGATATAAAAGACTTTGGATTTTCGTGATGTTATTCCAGAGCAGCACATTTAGACGATGTGCGATTCTGACCCTCGGTGTGGTCGGAATTAAATTTTTTGTGTGTTCACACTAGGCATGGCAAATAAATAGAATAACTCTAAAACAGTAGCTCGGATTGGAAAACTGAGGGCACCATTGTGTCTGAAGCGTTCTGTTTACGATAGGAGGGGTTTAATTTTCACGGGCGCGGGCCTCCTATGAAAAATGGCACAGTGGGTGTTTTTGTAATTTAGCGGCATAAGGTGTTGAGTTTTATAACTTTTGAATGGGGCCTCTGATTAAAATTCTGAGACTTCCATTGCACTCGAGAGGTGGTGTTTACCCTAGGGGTGGCTTAAACTCAACCCCGTCAAGAGTTTCAAATGCGGGTTAATTTGGGGGTTTAAAATTAATTAAACTTTTTAATTTAAAAATTTCATTACTTAAGTCCAAAACCTCTCATATTTTCCAATTTGTCATTATTCGGACGGAAGAAACATCAAGGAATATCCTCTACAACAATATCCCCTCCATCTTCTCCTCCTCTTTAAGTTGTTGCGGCTGACAGATCGTTGTGATGCTTCGGGCTACGCCCAAAGAGGTTGGATCTATTCGTGTTCATTTTAAATATCCACATCTACTTTGAGCCTAAATTGTGATGCCGAAATGTTGTTTAAATTTCAAGAGAATCCTATATCTGTTTATTTTATATCTTGAGCTTTCCGTTTCACATTTTGGATTCGAAATCCGAGTTCTGAAGAAACCGCAATTGTCTGGGGATGTTTTGGGAGTTTAAGGGTGTTTTCCAGCGGTTCTGCCTGGTCTGGCGGCTTTCCGAGCGACGACGGTCTTCAGTGGTGGAGGTCCTAGGAAACTCGACAGTAGGGTGGTGTGGCAGTCAGCAGTAGGCCGGTCATCCCGGGGTGGCATGGGCATCTCCTCAGGCGGCTGGGAGTGCGGTCTAGCGGAGGCCTCAGACGAGTGGGATGCAGAGGCGCTGGGAGATCTGGGGGCGACGATGAGTGGGCGCCAACTGGGGCCTGAAGACGTGGAGGACGCGGGGTCCTTGTGACCTAGGTCGACAGAAAGGACCCATGCGACACGTGTCCACTTGGAGACTGGACTGACCGAGCCGATCCGGGCGGTTCGTGGCGGTCCACGCGGTGAACCGCGGACCGCCAGACCAGAGTGTGGGTGGGCCGACCGAACCAGCTCGCCACACCAATTTTCATCCTAAAAATTTTAACACTCCTAAATGTGGACCAGGTGTTGAATTCATGTGCCGTTAGCGGCAACACTTTCCTTGAAATGAGGAGAACTTTTTTAGATGCTCTCGGTAATATTTAATTCCAGAGACGAGGGGCTCGGTGGTGCGACATGTACGTTATGTGGATTGGTGTTTTTCCGGGAGTTCTTGTTTTGGATGGCGCGAAAACATTCGATGTCCGATTTGAGAATCTTCAGCGGTGTTGGGACCCTGGTGTTAAGGTGGAGCTTCCCAATACATTTTCGGGGGTTGAATCCAGAGTTGAGTCGTGGGCCCCACAGTCCATCTTTTAAGCTGCGAGAAGCATTTCAAAACTTTTTAATAGGACATCCATTCGAGGACGTGTGAGCAGTTGATTCAGGGTGTTTTTCCGAGGGAATTACAATGGCGCAATCCACCCACTCTAATTCAGCACAATGGGTTAGACCCCATGAGGGTCGGTTTGGGCATTGCCGGTGAATTTCTATCTCCTTCACCGGGTGTTCGTTTCAGACAAGTGATTAGTCAATCTTGTGTACATTTTCGAGAGGATCACAATGGTATGATGCATTTGTAGTGCTTAGGGACCGGGATGAGGGTACCATGTAGCACCGCCCGTGTGCGGTATGGAAATATGCATTTTTTTCTCGGGAAATCTGTTCCATGCAAGTAAGCAGTCAATTTACTATTTCTTTCTGAGGAGATCTCAACGGTACGATGCGGCTGACTATTTTCACGACCGAGGATCGGGACCACTAGACGCCATTCAGGCATAAAGAGGTGTTGGACAGAATTTCTGTCGAATGTCCATTTGAGGAAAGTAGATAGTTTATTTGATGTGTTTTTCTACAATGATTACAATGGTACGAACCATTTGGATGTGCAGAGACTCATTCGATATCTCATTTAATGTAAAAGTATGAAAGGTGTACCAGTGTCGGTTCTTCCTACGGTGTTTTTAGAGAACCCTTGGTGTGTGATCACGTTCACTCTTGGGATAGTGATGTGAATTCTTAAAGAGATGTGGTTGGTCGTGCTAGGGCCGTGGAGGAAGCAGGTTGGCGAAGTTATGTTTATGCCTTTTTTCATTGACATTGGGTTTCATGTACACGATAGCCCTTGGGCTGGTAATGATGCATACTCTGAGAGTATATGGCAATGCATGGAGGTACATGTTGTAGTTTGTACCTGAGAACGTTTGTGCGCTTTTTATGGAGATGAGTTTGGGCCAGACATCGTGTGGGCCCATATGTGTGACATGTTCTAATTTACATACCTTTGACTTACCATGACGTTGAGGGTCCTTCTATTCATGATGGTTTAGACCAGGAGGGATGACTGGGTTTCCCTTAGTTCTTTTTCACGATGGTTTAGACCAGCAGGGTTGAGTGGTTTCCCCTAGTTCTGTTCTCGATGGTTGAACGATAGAGTTTGTTGGGTTCCCCTTTCACCTTTAGCCATGTGGGATTTCAGTATCACGTCCCTTCGTGTTCCCTAGTAAAATTTTGAGGATTCGGTGTGACCAATACATCATGCGGGCTCTGATCCTCTACCCAAGAGGTTGTTTCTACTAGTAATGGTCAGATCAGTTGCATGTTTAACCTCCAGCTGGGCTGGGTAGTGGGCTGCTCATCGACTTCTTCGGGTTTACACTCCCGCGGGGCTGGGCAGTGGCTTTCTCATCGACTTCTTCAGGTTTACCCTTTAGCGGGGATGGGAAGTTGGTTTCTCAACGACTTTTTCTATTTTACCCTCTAGTGGGGCTGGGCAGTGGGTTTCTCAGTGACTTCTTCGGGTTTACCCTCCAATGGGGCTAGGTAATGGGTTGCTCAGTGACTTCTTCGGGTTTACCCTCAAGCGGGGCTCGACAGTGGGATACCCAATGGCCTCTTAGGGTTAACCCTCTAAAAGTGACTGGGTAGTGGGGTACCTGATGAACTCTTAGGGTTTACCCACCAGTAGAGACTGGGCAGTGGGTTACCTGAAGACTTTATAGGGTTTACCCTCTACCAGAGACTAGGTAGTGGGTTACCCGACGACCTCTTAGGTTTTACCCTCCAGTAGGGCTGGGTAGTGGGTTACCCGATGACTTCTCTCATACTCATTCCTTTCTACTAGGCTAGACTGTGGCTTTTCTCCGTGAATACAGGAGTGGGACCCTTGGTTGTACGGGTCGGTGATGGGATAGCCTGACTTTGAGTAGACCTCTCGACGGTGTGACAATGATGAGGTGTGGTTTCACTTTCCCCAAAACTCTCAAGTACGAGGGTTGATCCCCCCCAGGACGCGTCCTGGAGTAGCGACCTAAAACTGTGTGGGTGAGTCAGTGTCTCCCAAAGAGGATAGTGTCAAGGTGTACTGATTTGTGCCCCTTGACTTGTAGTTCAGGGCAGATGGGGAGGATGCTGGGCATCGATGGTGTTTACTTCTGGGACTATTGGCTACTCACATTTTTGTGCTGAGCTATGGGATATAGATCCCCTTAAGATCTTTTTCAAGTTTCTTTTTTGAGCATATGGATAAGTATATACCTTGTTTCAGTACCCACTTCTTGGTTTTTGGTTACACTCCTTCCAGGAGAGGCGAAGACGCATGAAGTATTACATGTGCTTTCCGTGTCTAGCATCTCGTGGTTGGATGATTCTACTCTCCTGCTATAGGTAGGGGAGACTCGATGGGAAGTTCAACTTCTCACTGTTTCTAGCTTTCTGTGTTTAGACGAGTCTACTCCCTTCCTCTTTTTCGGTCGAATTGTACTCCTTACTTCACTCTTTGTTGTACTCCTCTACTATTCCCTATTTGATCTACTTCCCACTCTACGATACCACATTTGTTTCTCCCTCGAGCCTTGGGGGTATCCTACTGAGTATTTTTATACTAACCCCTTCTCGGGATATGCCCACACTTGGTGTGCCCTTGCCGACGACAGATAGGTTTCTCATGACTATTGAAGATCTTAATAGTTTGGGGGCTTGGACCACGTATGGTGGTCATAGCCAGGTTCCAGGTGTGGGACTCTTCGAGCTATTTTAATTTTGTTTACATGTTGTTGGGTTGTGGCACTTTTCTGGTTGGGTGCGTGTTTTTTCCTTTTCTTTTTAGTTTACCTTCAGCACTCTCTTTGTACAGTTTAGTGGTCTATGCACCTTATTGGTTTGTTTATAGTTATTGGTACTTGGATTTCTCTTTTACTCTGCACTATTGAATTGACTGGGCTGTGTGTGTGTGTGTACAGGTACTTAGGCAAAGGCCTCCCCGAGTTGTTTAGCCTTCGGCACTTGTCGCCAGCCTCTGGCCTATGGAGGTGGGCTTGGGGTAATTGCGGCTTGAGCCTGGGTAGGGTAGGGTCCTGAAAAAGTGGTATCCGAAGTGGGGTTTTCCTTGGGACATTGTTCAGACATCCCTAAAAAGGAATTGGTTAGGATATAGGGAAATAGTGTCAATGTGTCTCGAGAGTGGCTCTCGGGACAGGGAGTCCAGTGATGGTGCGGCGGCCGATTTAGCCATTCACCAGGACCCTGATAACCCACTTGTCGACTCAGCATGCTGATACACTCATTGTATGGAAATTGTTTTGTGCAACATGTAGGATCAATTCCTTGACTTTCCTTCTTGGGTCAGCTCCCCATTGTTGTTACGATTGTATACATATATGCTCATCTGATCACGGTACTCCCTGATAACATTCAGGATGCCTCCGCGAAGATAGGCATCCAAGATTCCAGCTTTGGTTTGTGACGATGACCCTGTGAGTGATGAGGCCTCATTCGAAGACCCATCATGAGAGTCCCTTTCTCTGGGTGGGCCGATAGCAGAACCCCCACCTAGTGAGCAGCAGACAGCTCCAGTTGAGCATACGGAGCTTGAGCGCATGTTGAGTGTGCTTCGAGAGATGCAGAGTCAGAGACCGTAGAGGTTCAGTGGTGATCCAGATCCTCAGGTATTAGGGGTTTGGCTGGAGGCAGTGGTTATCCTCTATAAGCTTGTGTAGACACCGGTAGATCTTATGGTGGCTTTGGCCGCCAGCCTTTTCCATTGAGCAGATGGGTATTGGTGGAGTCTGGTGACTCAGTTACTTGATGAGTCGTCACTTTCGTGGGGAGACTTTTAGCTACTATTTTGTAATGAGTTTTACCCATCCTGCTTATGCTCCATTTGAATCCACGATCTTCTGTAGGTTTAGCAGGTAGGGATTATGGTGACTGAGTACACGACTAGGTTCATGAACCATGCACGTTTTTTACCCAGACATGGTCCTCGACGGCAACTTCCAAGTGCGGAAGTTCGAGCTGGGACTCCTGAGAGAGATTCATTCTATCATAGAACCCTTTCACATTCCCACTTATGCCAGGGTGCTATAGCAGGCACTGATGACAGAGTGCTTCATGTCTTGTTATGCATTTGGTGGTGATAGTGTGCTCGATAGAGCCGAGACGTCTGTCGCAGTTAGCGGGCGTCGGCTGACAGAACCTCGACGCTAGTGGCTTTCTGATAATTGGACTTAGGGGCGTGGTCATACACCAAAGTGGCACTGGAGGGCACTAGTGCAGCCCAGAGAGCGCCGATGATATGCTTGTGACGGGTAAGGTCACTTGGAATGGGACTCCCCGACCAGGCATACTGAGAATATCAAGCAGACAACACTTGTACCACCATGACCGAGGCAGCACCGTGATCAGAGTAGTGGCCAGATTGGTGGTGCTAGTAGAGGAGCGGGAGGAGTTGGCAGTGGGGGATGACCTTATAAGGTCTTCCCATCGCCACCAGGTGGTCCACATCAGGCTTCGGGAGATGAAATTTGGGACCACAGACAACCATGAGCTTTGGATGTTTATGATCATGCGATGCAAAAAAGTGAGAAGAGTTAAGGTTTAAGACTCTTCTACATTTTGCAGTAGAATTGGTAGACTCTATATGTGAATTTATTTTCTCCCTGCTACTTGCTTGATGTGTTACCAGGGTGACCCGGGGCATCGGTGTAACCATGTGTCAGAAAGGTTGAAGGCGTGGGACCTTTTCTATTAGTCGATGGTGTCGACTCCATCGCTTCCGAATGTGTAAGAGAGTATGGGTCGTGGGACATCGACTATGAAACCTTGTGTGAACATACACCCTTGGGTGTTTCACCATATGAATATTCTGAAGTAAGGAATCACCGGGTTTTGTCCCAGGTGCAAACGATGATTCTACTTGTGGCGTGTGACGTAGGGGTTTGACCGGGGAGGTGAGCTACCCCCGAGGGCCTTCTTTCTGTTTGAGATTGTGCGAAGGGATGGAGAGGTCCCCTACTGACTTTCCCTAAACCCAAAGTTTGAAGTGGGTGCACGACGCCTCCCACATGACATACCTGAGGAGATGTGTGCATGCACCTATGCATGTCATCAGCACAGGTAGACCCCACGCGAACGTACCATAACCATTGGTCCATGCACAATGACGTAGAACTGTGCAAGAGTCCTTCTGGGTACGAAAGAGCCATGTGCGGGCTTAGTACCTTGAGTTGTTCCCCAGTTTTTCTTTTTAGGGACGAAAAATTGAAGGAGGGAATTGTATAAGAAACTAGTTTTCGCTATAAAAGAATTTGGAAGTTTGTTGATGTTATTCCAGAGTAACACCTTCAGATGGCGTGTGATTTTGTGCCCTAGTGTGGTCGGAATTAAATTTTCAGTGCGTTCACACTGGGAACTCCATATAAATGGTATAAATCCTAAACAGTAGCTTGTATTGGAAATCATAGGGCAACATAGGGTCTGCAGCATTCCGTTCACCCTAAGAGGGGTGTAATTTTCAAGGGCGCAGGCCTCCTGTGAAAAATGGAACTGGGGGCGTTTTCGTAATTTAGCGGCATCGGGCGTTGAGTTTTATAAATTTTGAACTGGGCCTTAGAATAAACGTTTGAGACCTTTTTTTTGATTGGGAGGTGGTGTTTACCCTATGGGAGGCTTAACCTATACCCCATCGAGTGTTTCAGATTCGGGTTAATTTGGGGGTTTAAAATCAATTAAACTTTTTAATTTAAAATTTTAATTACTTAAGTCCATACCCTCTCACCTTCTCCCATTTCACATTCTCTTGATAGAAAAATCATCAATGAAGATACTCTCCAACAAGATCCCCTCTGTCTTGTCCTCTTCTCCATGGTGTTGCGGCCGATAGATCAGTGCGGAGCTTCGGGCTATACCCAAAAAGGTAGGATCTTTTCGTGTTCATTTTAAATATCTGTACCTACATTGAGCCTAAATTGTGATGTTGAAATGCTGTTTAAATTTCATGTGAATCCCACATATGTGTAGTTTATATCATGAGATTTATGTTGAAAATTTTGGATTCAAAGTCCGAGTTCTGAGGCAACCACAATCATCCGGTGAAGTTTCGAGAGTTTAAGTGTGTTTTCCGACCGTTCTTCCCAGTCCGGCATGTTTCTGGCTGGTGGTGGTCTTCAGCGGTGACGATCCTTAGCGGCTCGACTGTAGGACGGCGCGGCGGTCGACAAAAGGGTGGTCATTCCGGGTTGGTGTGAGCATATCATTAGGCGGCGAAAAGCGCGGTCGAGCAGAGGCATCGGGCGAGCAGGTGGTGGATGCACCAGGCGAGCTGGGCGCGACGGCAAGTGCGCGCCGGATGGGGCGCGATGACGCTGAGGACTCAGGGTCCTCGTGACCCCGGTCGGTAGACGGGACCAGCGCCACGCGGGTCCACTCGAAGATCGGACCGGCCGAGCTGGTTTGGGTGGTTTGGGGTGGTCCGCACGGTGAACCGCGGACCGCCTGTCCAGAGTGTTGGTGGGACCGCCGAACTGGCATGGCCCACCTATTTTCGTCCTAAAAATATCAAAACGCTCCTAAAATGCCGACTAGGTGTTAGATTCGCATGTTGTCATTGGCGACACATTCCTTGAAACAATGAAAACTTTTTTAGATTTTATCGGCAATTTTTAATTCCCGAGATGAGGCGCTCGGGGGCACGACACGTACATTAAGTGGATTGACATATTTCCGGGAGTTCATGTTTTGGATGGCGAGGACACATCCGATGTCCGATTTGGGCGCCGTTAGTGGCGTTGGGACCCTGGCGCCGAGGCGGAGTATTCCAAATTGGTTCTAGGAATTGAAACCAGAGTTAAGGCATGGGCCCTACAGCCTGTCTTTTAATCTGCGAGCAGCATTTCAAAAAAATTTCATCGGACGTCCATTCGGGGTGTGCGAGCTATCGATTCAGGGTGTTTTTTCTAGGGTATTGAAATGGTGCAATCCACCCACTATAATTCAGCACAGTTGTGCAGGCCCCATCAGGGTCTGTTCAGGCATTGACGGTGAATTTATATCTCCTTCATCGGGTGTCCGTTTCAGACAATTGATTAATCAATCTTGTGTAATTTTTCGAGAGGATCACAAAAGTGTGATCCATTCAAAGAGCTTCGGTACCAGGTTGTGGATCCCACATAGCACCGCTCGTGTGCAGTATGGCAACATGCATATTTTTCTCCGGATATATGTTCCACGCAAGTAAGCAGTCAATTTGACGTGTCTTTCTGAGGACATCGCAATAGTGCGATGCGCCCGACTATTTTCGGGACTGAGGCTCGGGACCTCGGGACTCTGTTCATGTGTAAAGTGGTGTTGGATGGATTTTCCATCTTATTTCCATTGTATTCAAGTATAAAATCTATCTCTTGTGTTTTTTTGTGAGTATTAGAGTGGTATGAACCGTTTGGATTTGTGAAGACTCATTCAAGATCTCATTTAATGTGGAAGTCTGAAAGGTGTACCAGTGGTGGTTCTTCTGACGGTGTTTGTAGAGAACCCTAGGTGTGTGATCATGTTCACTCTTGGGATAGTGATGTGAATTCCTAAAGAGATGTGGTTTTTCATGCTAGGTCCATGGAGAAAGAAGTTTGGTGAAGTTATGTTTACCCCTTTTTGCATTGACATTGGGTTCTATGTGCACGATAGCCCATGGGTTGGAAATGTGGCATACTCTGGGAGTATACAGGAGTTATTGGAGGTACATGTAGTAGTTTGTACCTGAGAACATTTGTGCACTTGGTTTGGATATGATTTTGGGCCACATGTCGTGTGGGCCCATATGTGTGTCGTGTTCTATTTTACGTACCTTAGACCTATCGTGAGGTAGAGGGTCCTCCTATTCATGATAGTTTAGACCAGAAGTGTTGAGTGGTTTTCCCCCTGGTCTTGTTCATGATGGTTTAGACTAGCAGCCTTGAGTGGTTTCCCCTCGTTCGGTTCTTGACGGTTGAATATCGGAGTTGTTTGGGTTTCCATTTCACTTTTAGCCATGTGGGATTTTAGTATCACGTCCCTTCGTGTTACCTTGTAAAATTTTGAGGATTTGGTGCGACCAGTACATTAGGAGGGCTCTGATCCTCTACCTAGGATGTTGTTTCTAGTAGGGATGGCCAGAGAAGTTCCGGGTTTCCCCTCTAGCGGGGCTCGGCAGTGGGTTTCTCAATGACTTCTTTGGGTTTACCCTCCAGTGGGGCTGGGCAGTGGGTTGCTCAACGACATCTTCAGGTTTACCCTCCAGTGGGCCTGGGCAGTGGGTTTCTCATCAAATTCTTTGGGTTTACCCTCCAGCAGGGCTGGGCAGTGGGTTTCTCAGTGTCTTCTTTGGGTTTACCCTCCAGTGGGGTTGGGCAGTGGGTTGCTCAGTAATTTTTTTGGGTTTACCCTCCAGCGGGGATGAGCAGTCGGTTACCCGATGACCTCTTAGGGTTTACCCTACAACAAAGATTGGGTAGTGGTTTACCCGACGACCTCTTAGGGTTTACCCTCCAGCAGATAATGGGTAGTGGGTTACCCGAAGACCTCTTATGGTTTTTCCTCCAGCAGAGACTGGGAAGTGGGTTACCTGACGACCTCTTAGGGTTTACCCTCCAGCGGGGCTAGGCATTGGGTTACCCGAGGACTTCTCTCGGACTCAGTCCTTCTTCTAGGCTAGTATGTGTCTTTTCTCTATGACTACCGGAGTGGGTCCCTTGGTTGTAGGGTTAGTGATGTGACAACTTTACTTTGAGAAGACCTCTCAACTATATGACAATGAAGAGGGGTGGTTTGAATTTCTATACAACTCTCAAGTAGAGGGGCGCTTTCCCCTCCAAGACGTATTCAGGAGACATGACCTAAAACCATGCAGGCGAGTCAGTGCCACCCAAATCAGATAGTGTCAAGGTATGGTGATTTGAGCCCCTTGACTTGTAGTTCGTGGTAGACGGGTAGGATGCTGGGCATCGATGGTGTTTACTTCTGGGACTGTTGGCTACTCACTTTCTTGGGCTGAGGTATGGGATAGATATCCCCTTACGATCTTGTTCAGGTTTCATGTTTGAACATATGAATATGTATATACCTTGTTCCAGTACCCACCTCTTGGGTTTTGGTTACTCTCCTTCCAGGAAAGGCGATGACGCACGGGGTATGACACGTTCTTTTTGTGTCTAGATTCTGGTGGTTGGATGAATCTACTCTTCTTCTATATATATCGAAGACTCGAAGAGAAGTTCATCTTTTCACCATTTCTAGCTCCTTTTGTTTGGATGAGTCTACTTCCTTTCTCTTGTTGGGTTGATCTGTACTCCTTACTGCACTCTCTATTGTAGTCCTTTACTATTCCCTGTTCGATCTTCTGCTCACTCTTCGGTATCTCCTTTGTTGCTACCTCGACCCTTCAGGGTATCCTACTGAGTATTTTTATACTCACCCCTACTTGGGATTTTGCCGCACTTTTTGTGTCCTTGTAGAAGATGGACATGTTTCTCATGGCTGTAGAAGAGCGTATGAGTTCGAGATCTTGGACCGCGTACAGTGGTCATAGTTGGGTTCAAGGTGTGGAAGACTCCCAGTTGTTTTACTTTTGTTTACCAGTTGCCGGGTTGTGTCACTTTTCTGGTTGGGTGCGTGTTTTGCCCTTTTCTTTTCAGTTTACCTTCAACACTCTCTTTTTACTATTTAGAGGTTGATGCACCTTATTGGTTTGTTTGTATCAGTTGGTACATTACTTTCTCTTTTAATATACACTATTGCATTGAGTGGGCTATGTGTGTGTGTACATGTACTTAGGAAAAGGCCCCCCTGTGTTGTTTAGCCTTTGGCACTTGTCGCCAGCCCCTGGCCTATGGAGTCGGGCTTGGGGTAGTTGTTTCTCGAACCCAGGTAGGGTCGAGTCATGAAACATAGTATGAAATAATGAGTGAACACTGTTCAATATGAAATGGATAGAATGGGGAATGGACTAAGTTCAATATGACAGGGTTGGAATAAGGATTCGAATCAATTCAGTATGAAAGGGACGGAATAATGATTTAAATTGGATTAGTATGAAAATTATGGATGTAGGAGTGAACTTAGTTCAGTATGATAGGGATAAAACTAGTGTGAACCCAGTTTAGTAATATAGCAATGGACTGGGATGTGAACCCGATGCAGTAATATAGGGATGTAATGGGGAGTGAACCTGATTTTGTAAAGAAAATTGTCCACTGATATGGTATTAGAAGTAATCCATGACTACTATGGAAATATTTTTATATTTATTCTACAATTCCATGACTTATTCATATTTTTTACTTTCATGTCAAAAGATCTATATTACCTTATGATTCTTGCCTTATGAACTGTTAATATTTATGCAATGACTATTGATTATGATCTTTGATATACATGATATGATCTTCTAATGATATGATCATGTTATCATACCCATATTCTAATGATTGTTCTTACATATCTCTGTTTTACCCCAACTATCAAATTGAGCTCACCCATTTGTTTGGTTTCCTTTCGCTAGGTTATGAAGATGAGTTTTTAGTAGAATTATATTTTTGAAAGGTGTTAAAGATCTTTCACGAAACTAGAATAAATGGTTCTAGGTTTCCAAAGTCCAAAAACTATTATGGTCCTTCGGCATGTATTTTTGAAATGGATAGAATATTAATCCAAAATTATTTAATATCCATGTATCTTAAGCCTTGGTCACTATAAGATTAGAAACATCCCCATGAGGCTGGTGTGTGCTCTTGGTGATCAATGTGAATAGTAAGAGTCTTAAGAGACTAGTTGACCTATGGTTGTAGGGTTACATTTGGGTGATGAGGGAGTGACTCCGTGTGGGATATGTGATAAAGAGCCTAGTAAGGGTCCGATGGATTACACGAGGACCTGGAGAAAGGTTACCAAGAGGGAGTAGATATGTTTTCATGAGACTATCCTAGGGTAGGGGAATACAGAGTCTTTATGGTTCTTTTATTGGTGAGTCAAAACCTTAGGGTCTATGTTCAAGAAGCATGTGAGTTACAACATCATCGTTATATAATGAGAAACATAATTCCTCTGAAAGGAGAGACTTGGAATGGTCTGGTAGACAAATTGAATTCCATGTGAGGAAATATGTGACTTTTTTAGATGAGCGGATATGTACCAAGAAAAAAACCCCTTGGATCAGTTGGTGAGGTGAGTGAGGGTTGTGGTCCACATTGATTTTGTGAGTTCTGATAGATTACTCCGCAGAGACATGGGTCAAGAAGATTGAAAAAAAAAATCATGAGGATTCTTGGGTTTTTGTACTTGTTTTCACCTCTCCAGATTCTATGAGGATGGGTCCATGAGTTGATCATTTCATTTTACTCCATATATTTGGTCAAATAACATTCCATGGTTCCCGTGGGCTAGTGTAATGAACTTTACTAATATCATTGGGCATTGGGCTGGTGGATGACCTTTCCATGACAGTCATGTTTCATATAGAGAAGCTTTCTCAGTGTGCCTTTGGTTAGTATGAATGTATTTATCCTCAAACATCATGGGTCATGGACTACCCTAGTCCTTTTCTGTTGTATGATATGTTATATGAATGATGAACCTCACACTATTGAGAGGGGGTGTGTGAGGGATGTTGTAGATTTGAACATTCCATGTGTTTTTTTGGTGATGTGTTAATGATTTAAAGGATGACTTGCCTAGAGTTTTTGGGTATGGGATTGAAATCACTATTATCATAAAAAATGTGATTATGGGATTTTATAATTCCCCAATAGTATTTTATATTTCCTACTTTAGTGCCCTAGTTTTTATACATTATGCTCGCATGTAGGGAATCATGGTTTCTTAATAAGAACATGATGTCTAAGGCAGTAATGTGATGTGTTTATTTTATTCAACATTTATACATATATATGATGAAGTATACTATAGTCCCTTGGTGAGACCCTTATAGGTTTTACATCACACACCCTGCATGAAGACCCTAGTATATGTAAAAATCATATATTAACCTTGTGGTTTGACACAAGATTTTTAGTTTTTTGGATTGGTGTTTCATGATGGGTTAGTATAAAGGTTTTTGGAGCCTATATATGGTAAAAGGTCTAGTGTGAAAACATTATAAATTTGGGTTTATTTATAATTTGAACCAACCAAGTTGGTAGTCATGGATATATTATTGTGTTCTTCTACACATTATATTTTATTACAAAACAATTTTTATTTGACATTGAATGAATTTATATTTCTGATGCATGATTGTTTTGTTATATCTTCTATATTTTTATCAATCGAATTTTAATGTATAGTCTCACCTCTCTATGTAATTTACCCACATAGCTAGTTTGTATGATATTGAATACATGGAGGTACGCCAAAGGCCATGTGATGAACCCATCCATCAGAACATCTTAGTGGTTGTGGGGTGTAGTGTTACATTTGTGTGTTTTAAAAATAATGAGATGGATTGAATTATTTTAAAAAAAATATAACCCGTATTAATATTTTTTATTTTTTTTAAATGTAGAAATTTTCTTATGAAAATTTCCATTTTAATAGTAAACCATTCATAATTTCAAGAAGTAACGAGATTATGCCTTATGTTTTAAAAAAATCAACCTAGGTACATTGTGATTTTATTTTTATAGTATACAAAATTTAATTCTCATTTTTATATTATTGTTAGGTTTATTAATTAACACTAATAATTTCATAACCTTTTGGATTCAATTTTATTTTATTCATTTAAAAATTTTTATTTTTGATATGAGATCTATTTCATGACTATAAATTAGTCTTAAATTCATTTATTTTATTACATTTAATTATTTATTTCAATGTTTTCAATAAATTTTTTTAATTGCTATATTTTTTCATTTTGAGTGATTCTATTCTCCATTTTTCTCCTTATTTTACATACGAAAAATAATAATAAAATTTGAATTAAAATATCTAATGTAGTATATGATAGATTGAATTCTAAAATTGAAATCAAATAAAATTAGAAAATATATAAGGATATTATCTTCTTAAAAATACGAATTTTTATTAAATTATTATATAATAATATGATTTACAATTAAATTGGAAGAGAAGAATATGTAGACAGAATAGTGTGATCAATGGATTGTTAAATATGATATTTATTAATGTACAAGTTATCCCAATAATGGGTGTTTAATTCATTATATCTCGTGATGAAATAAATAATATCTCTATAATGTTAACATAAATAATAATTTTATAGGTGGTTGTTTTTATTCAATTCTTTATTGTTAATAATGAAATGACTCAGAAAAGATTTTAATATATTGTAGTAACTATATGATGGAGGAAATATTCATTGGTATAAATTATGTTTATAATAATAGAGGAAGGTGTTTTCATAAAAATGATTCATGAACCAAGGAAAAATGAATGATCCATACATTTAATAAATTATATTATATTTAAGGTTTATGAAATTGGAAATTTCAATCATTGTTGAAAAAATATGACATTATTTGTATTTATAATAAAAATACATATACACCAATTAGTTTTGTATGATTATGCACATCCAATCCTAAAATAAATGAACCAATTATAAAAATAAACACTCTATAATAATATTCGAATACCATCTGAGATGCATAAAAAATATTTAAATAATTTTAGGTGGCATTAAAAATCATCCCATTATTCAAAAAAATTCCCAATACCATAATGTTTTTGTTCCTTGCATAATAGCTTTGTAATTATGTTTTTATTAAATATTTTTTCAACATTTCCGAAAATATTTTTCCACAAATGAATTACTCATAAGCATATAGTTTGTAATAAACTCATTTCTTAATGAGTAAATATATGAAATGAGTTGGATTATATGCTATGTTTTTGATAAAAAATGTTAACAAGTCAAAAACATAATTGTATCTAGATCAAAAACATATTTGTGACATAAATATAAATTTAATTGTCAGATTAACAATATAACCTAATGAAATCATAAGAAGGGACTATATGGTTTATGCAAATACATATATATCATGTGGTGGAATATATACCATGATGATCCTAAAATTATAGCATATAAAATTGCATAAATATTTGTAAATAGAGATCATAAATCCTGAACAATAGATATATTAAAAAGGAATATGGAATGAAATTTAAATATGTTAATAAAATCTGATGTATAATACAAAAATTATGATCCATGGAGATATAACTTTAAAACTATTCATAAACATAACTATAATAAGTCATAAAGTTGTGAATATAGTTAACAATTTCATTTGATTTTCATACATTTTGAAAAAAATAATTGAATCAGGTCTACGAAAAAAAGTTATTCATATTTCTGAACCTAATTTTAAAAAATAACATAATTTTATCCTGATATATTATTCTTTTTAAAGTGAATTATAGTTCAATATAATTGTTTCCCAAAATAACACCTAATAAAAAACAAAGCATATATGCTGTACATGAAATCAATAAGAAATCATATATTAATTAAAATATAAAAATAAATTGTTTTAAAATATCTAAAAATATATCAGTGGACCAGAAAGGAAGAATTTGAATCGATGAAATCCAAAATTGAAACAACCAAAATAATAAATTCATTAAATAATTATGTGGATTATAAAAGAACCCTCATGTCAAATATGATGGAACATATATATATATATATATATATATATATAGTTTAAAATCTAAAGAAAAAAATAAAATGAATTTTCCATATATTTTCATTATAATAATGTTTAAAAGTATCATTTAATATAATTTATAATATAAAATATATTCTATTAAAATACTAAATTCATAAAAAAATACAAAAAATGAATGATAGATATAAAAAATAAAAAATAGATGATGTCTAAGATGAATAATATGATTTATATTAAAGTGTAGAGATTAACTAATATGGACAAATTTTAAAATTTTAGATGAATCCAACGGAAAAATAGATAATAAATTTTCCTTTAAATAGAATTAAATTTAAATGTGAATGTTATATATGAGAACCCACATTAATCTTTCAAAATAATCAAAATATATATTTAAGTTAAAATTGAACAAGAATATTCTTAATAAAATAAATAACATAGAGGATTTGAATAATTCATAATGATGTTGTATTTTTTATATTAAGTAATCGTTAAAAGAAGAATTTTTTTCTATGAACATGTAATTAAAATAAAATAAAAAATTCCTATATGACATAGATAAGGGTAAGAATATATCTATCATATTAGAAGAAAGACATATATAAATAGTACGACTCAATGAAATGGATGTTGAGTGATGAAAAAATAGTACAACATAAAAGATGTATGAATTAATTGAAAATGAGATGGAATTAAATTTATTGAAATATATCATGAATAAAATTTGATTTATGAAATAAGGATTAAATGATATAGTAATTGTAAATACACCAACCCCAATAGCCCATATTCAGAGGTTACATTATTACAATGGAATATAATATAAGGGACATCCCAAAGAAATGAATAGTTTAGTATCTTGGATACAAGATAAATACATGAATCTCACATTACATTTGAAAACATTAAATAAAATATAATTAGTGTTAAAAACTCCACATCCTTGAACTCATTAAAAGATTCATTCTTCATATTGTGTGGAAGGGGAAAACAATGGTGAGATTAGATGCATAGTAAGAGTTAGGTATATCCAAATATATCATAAATAAATGAATCATAATAAATAAGGCAAAATCAATATTACAAGTTAAATACGAAACCAAACATTCCATTAAATAAATATCTTGAATATTATGATTAGATAAAGAATAAAACATATCGAAATGTAAATAACTGAACTACCTTTCCATTTAATCAATTACATTGGAACAAAACACATCCATGTATAATATCAATTTGATTATCTCATGGAAAATAATTACCGAATTAATAATGATGTAAACGATACATATTAGTCTTTAAGATATCATACATCAAGATATCCATACCATCAAGACCATTCAAAAATGGTTTAAAGAATAGAGAAAAATCAAGTTATTGTAAATTTATTGATAATCCTTCTGAGATTATTGATGCATCACGGGGCTGTATATATCCAAGATCTACCATTCACTACACTCCCAACATTTTCCTCATATATCCAATTATCGATTTAAAATTCCTTATCAATAAATGTCCATTTTAAATAAATAATGAGGAATATCAATATTTCTATTGGTAATAATATAACTTCTAAAGTATAAAATCGTATGTTGAAATGATATAGAGTTTAAGTAATAATCCTATCTATGATAAATAATATGTATATTTATTGGAAATTTAATTTCCAATGATCATAAGAAAGTGAATATTTCAAGGGAATTCTAATTATGATAAAAAGTAATCAAGAAATAGAATTTGTGTACTTTACCTTTTCAAAGTGATTATAAAAACATTAAGATATAGAATAAAGAAGGTATCATTATAACATATATCCATTGGAGTATTTGAAAAATAGTGGGTTTTTAGTAATATAAATACCATAAAAGGATCTCTAAAAATATTCTTTTTGAAAAAATCCGCTACACATTGAAGTAGCATTAAAAGAGTAAGTATATAGAATATTAGGGAAAATATTTCATTTAAAAAAATAACCTCTTAAACTTTAAAAGGAATATTTAATGAAATGAGTAGTCATTGTGGTATGAATGATCTTTTCCATGCAAGTACATTAAGAGAATGATTCCCTTCACATTTCTGTACGATAAGCAATATGTACCATTTTTAAAAAATATAAGAAAGATTACATTTATTTTGTTTTGGTAACAAAATAATTATGGGTAAAAATGAATTTATAATATCATAGTAAAACATTTTGGGAAATGTATTTATAAAACAACTAATTAGAAAAAATTATTTTTGAACAAATAGAGTACAAAAATATGATATTATTAAAAATATTTTCTAAATAAATTTAATTAAAAAAGAGAAAAAATGGTATTACTACTAGAAAAATCCATGAATAAATATAGGAGATGAAAATTAAATGTGTTTGTTAGAAAATAAATAAATAATTTCCTTAAATGGAAATTAAATCATAGAAATACTTATTAAAATCAGATTGAAACATAAATATCTTACCACTTTGAAAACTGTGGAATCGTAATAACCATGAAAGGAATAACATCAAATTAAACATTAAATTACATGAATATGAAGTTATTAATGATATAAAATATCAATGGGGTATTAGATACTCCTAATTATAGAATATTTTCATATGAAATGACATATATCTCAAAGAAGAGAATTTGAGGTGAGAAAACCTTACAATAGTCATAAAGTTAAAAGTGAGATTAATCAATGATTCTATTTTGTTAATAAAATTTACCTAAAAATAAAAAACTGGATAAATGGAATAATATAATCAATATTAATTACCCATTGAATCTTGTAATATCAAGGGAAATGATAAAGTAATATAATAGAGTGTAATAAATTTGTGTATTAATAATCTTTACCACTTGGTATGTTTCAATCAATAAACCCTTGGATGAAATAGTAAAAATTAAAACACAAAATAAAATAGTGTATGACAGGTTCATGATATTACATGTAAAAGGGTATTATATACACAATATCAATAAATTTGGTTCATTACATTACAATATTCCTCAATGAAAGGAAATTGAGACAAAATCCCTTACCTCACGCTTCCTTCGAGTTGAACAATATTTAACCACATATATAATGGTATTGGTTATATTAATAATTTATAATATAATCATATTTATTTTTATAATATAACATATTATCCTATACTAAAATCATAAATCCCATTACTTAACAATATTTTTTATAAATATTATTGTTGTTGTTTTTGGTGTTAATTTTCTTATTTTCTCATGCGTGTTTTGTCAATAATGTTCTGATAATTTTTTATAGGATATAGTTCCATATTATTCAAGAAAATATTAATTTTATAAATAACATATTTACTAATTATATTCATTTTAAAAACCATTCCTAGAAGTGTGACATGTTAAATGAGTCATATCGTTTCAGAGAGAAGGTATGACATACCTATGCAAAACCAATGATATAATTCCCTTAATAGATGAAAGGGTAATTATGCTGATGGTATATTAATTTTTAATAATTAATATAATGTCATATATATTATATATATTCCAAATTTAAAACATTATGACTCTTCATGTAAGTTGGCAATGGAAAACAATTACATCTGTTCGTGAGGTGATAGTCCATAGTACACACGAGTGATGGTTTTGTTTCCCATTTGATGGATGTGGTGAATGATAAATATTATTTAATCAACATAATAACATCTAATAATACGTAAGATACCTTTTCTATTATATTTTATTTATGAATTCCAAATTTAAGGTTGAAAAAAAGATTCAAAAAGAAAGATCTTAGTGATGTCAATTACCTTCTCTTAGAAGATCCTCAATGAGATCTCTAATTAAGGATACTAGGGTTGGTATTTTGGGAATAACCTAACCAATATAATATTTATAAGATTTTGGAAGGATAATTTAATAGGTTTTTGTTGATGGAAATCGCTTGATATTTCATAATAAGTGAGGAGAGGGAGTTCCCTTATATAATTGAGGAGCATTGGAATATTTAGTAATACAAAAAACTATTTAATAATGGGAATTCACTCACACCCCAAGGGATTAAATAATTTTTACATAATGTAATGGAGGTATTTTAATTTTTAAAAACATATCCAAAACATAATAATAAAAAAATTTAGACATATTTTTCATTTTCCTCTACGTTTTCTTACTTTTACCATTTGAATTTTCACCACTGCAATTATTTTAATCAATATTTGTAATTTATCAATTTAGAGAAAAATAAATTGAGAATTATTAAATAATTTATACAAAATTATATTAAATATAAAACCCAATTATCCAAATAAAAATTAAATGTTCACGGAATATTAATTGTTACGCAATCGCTTGTCATGCACAAATCCTCATTTTAACCATATCTACGGTAAATAAATCTTACTATATTTGATAATTATTAAGAAAAAATCAATTATAAATATTATATAATATTTATTATTATGATACTAAATATGGATCAATTTTACCAAATTCAACTGAGATTAATTTTAAAATTGAATATAAAATAAACCCACAAATCATGTCGAAAAATGGGTTTTCAAGAAATGAATTTTTCCACTATAAGATGATATCACATTAAATATATGAATAATGGTAATTAATATATTATTTTAAATTTATAAATTGAGATATATAATAAATAAATTTCCATAAAATAGTTACTTATTAGTTGTAGTTTAAATAACTAAAATTGGGGAACATTATGCATTTAAAAACAGTTTTTAGACAAATGAGTTTCATGCGAAAAAATAAACTTATTCCAAAATTTGGTATAAATAAGATTAAAATATTATTAATTATTTTAAATCATAAAAATCAATAATTTTTCTAAATTAAAATCTAATTCAATTCATTATGGTACTTTTTAATTACATAATAATTTGAAAAGTCAAAATAGTGTCTGAACGGTAGATACTTTTAACTATTCACTAAAAATTAACGCTTTTTGAAAAACCCAAAATTACACCATAAGATAATTTTGATTTCCATATTTTAAAAATTGTATTATTTTTATAAAATAAAATTTCTATAATGGTATAAATTTATTATAATTATAGATATGAAATGATAAATCACCTTTTAAATAATCTTTATTTTGAAGCATAAAATGAATACTAAATATTTGAGTCATTATTGACAATGATTTTAGCAATAAATTTTAATTTATTAATAACTATTTTTATATATATTCCATAATTTAGTTGTTCCTATTCAAACACTCCAATTCAATGGATAGGTTATAGCGGTCATTTTTAAAATGTCTCTCACGGTGTTTTCAACTCAATGTTTCATGTCATATATGCTATCAAGCATAATGTTATTGTTTTAAAATATGGGGATTGTTTGTAATGTAACATATCAATGATATTAAATATATTTAAATTAAATATAATTTAAAATATAATGGTAGTAAATTATCCCCACCTTCAATCAATTGCTTCCTCTGAATTTTAATTTGAACATCAAAATCAAGGAATTTAAATTTGAAAATTACATTATTAAAAAATTACATCAAAAAAAGGTTTGAGAAATATTCTATTTATAAGGGAGAAATGTAAGAGTTAAGGTCATCTATAAAGACACAAAACTAGATTTCTGTGTAGGATAATGTTGTAAATATTTGAAATTGTGGACATAGAAGGAAATTTTTAATAATTAAGGAGAGTGATAAAGTTCATTAGTTATATTAAATTTAATGATCAAGATATAGTTAATAAAAAAAGAATAAAAAATAATTAATGAGTAAAAATACCATTCGATTCATCAGAGAATAAGGAAATATGATTACATTTTTTTCAAGATCCTTTTATAGAAGTTGAGGTATCATTTTACTCTCTAATAATTTCATGAAGTATTTTTACATGATATATTTATGTTTCATAAGTACATTATCATCCTATTTTTCTTTTTCTATCAATTTCAACATCAAATCTTACTCATTGAAATGAATATACTAAATTAATTTTATACCTCATTAAGTAAATTTTACTTTTAATAGATCCAAAGATCCATTAAATATTAAAAAGTCATTCTGTATGTATCTAAATATTTTCCAAATCCAATATGGTTAGAAGAAGTAATCTAATCCAATACATTGATATCTAAACATCAAATGTAACACCAATATTTAAATATTATTATTTATCCATAAAGTCATTAATGAAAAAAATGACATCTTTACTAGAACATCACGTAGGATAGTTGTAGCTGATAAAAGCCTATATCCCTTTGTTTGTGTGTTAAATACCCATAACCTTGCCAAATGTGATGGGTTGTTACCCAACACAAAGGTCACCTTTTTTCAAAAAATATTTTAATATAATTCTTATAATGTTCCTAAATAGTGATGACCCATAATTAATAAAAAATCAAATATATGTTAAACCTTATAGGTACCAATACATTTTATCTTATTTACACAAATTATAAATTAACTATTCCTTAAGTAAATATCTCATATACTAAACTAATGGGTTGTATTTCTGTAACTATTTATGAAAATATCCCAAATTTTGATACATAATAGCCATATAAAACCATAAAAAATATGTATTTATGAAATTACATTTGTTATCAAGCCAATAATCACAAACCCCTGATATTATCCACAATTTATGAGATAATTTTAGATCAAAACATATATTAATTCAGAAATTATCCCAACCCTTATATTTTTCAGGATTTCTATAAACAATATACCATCGATGAACATACTTCTACATTTTAATTCTTAAATCCCAATAAAATATTCCTTAACCCTTCTACTTTGACATATGTCCTATTATGTTCTAGGTATTAACCTTTAAAATAAGGAATTGACTGGGATAATAACCAGGTTCCCCATATTCAAGACAATGAACTATAAATGGACTCCTAAGATGAAATTTATTTCTCTTCACTGAACTACTCACTTTTCCTCCAAAATTTATATATATCTGTTTCCTTCTTTTTAAAAAATAAAACATTTTCCAGTTCTATTGAGACAATATCCTATGTGTCACTTTCTATATTTCTAACATGAATGAAATTGAGTGCTTTTTATACCATGGTCTCCACTGCTCATGCTGTTGGTGGACTCTGACATTCTTTTATTTGTATTGTCTTAGAGCTGGATATGTTATAAATGTTTAATTATATATCATCAAAAAAATTAATCTAATTATAATATATTTAACTATAGTCATCATCACATTTGATTTCCCATAATTACTACATTTTCCACTTTATTCGATGTTATCATGATTGTTTCAAGTTCCAACTGTTGACTAAAATAAAAATGAATAGCATGGGAAACAATAATCATAGTTGGAAATCCATATAATAATTTACACTATTTTTAATTTAAGGAACATTATTTTTTGTCTAAGACGCATTATTTTTACCAGATGTTTTTCATTTTATCAACTACACAAGTAATTTATAATGGTTCATAATGAAAATGTGAATAGTGTTTATAATATCCCCATGGAGTTTCAATCCATGTGCATCATAATGCCCATTTTGTTTAATTAGGTGACGATCTAGTCAAATCCCAATTTACCATTTTTGGAGTTATTACCCCTTGGTACAAAATTTATGAAACCAAATCCACTTTTACTATCCAAATAAGGAAATAATACTAGGAAACCCACATTATCTCTTCCTTAACAAAACATTAGGATGTTTTTCGATAATAATTATCATGAACCAACCTTGGGAGACCATGAACCGACCACTTGAGCCAATCCATGGAAAGGCATGAAGGGTGTTTATGATTCCCATGGGTTGGAAACTAGTGCTTGAAATCAATAGTGATACAATAGGGAGTGATTTCATCCAATATATATGAATAAAATAGAGGAAACTAAATAGATAATCCCAAATAAATATATTCAAACTGAGAATAATTTTAAAAAATCTGAAATTACAACAAATGAACTACAAAAATCAAGATGAAACTCATGACCATAATGTCTCCATGTGACCCCAAGGGTCACTCTCCAATTCTAAAACTGACCATAAACCATTGGGATCAAAACCATGTTGAAAACTATAGTAATGGATAAAAACAATGAATAACTATTATAATGTGTATTAAAACTCTGTAGGCATGCCTGAAAAAACAATTCCTAATGCACATCCTTTAAAATAAAATAAATATCAACATCATGTTTGAAATACAATATATAAATATAATCATTTCATACATGCTTTTAACCAAAAATTAGAGAAGTTTCAATTACTTTCTTACCATTTAAAAGGACACACTTTTCCAAGGAAGAACCAATTGAATTTTATAGTTGGAAAAGAAACATTCCATTTATAACAGAGAAATGTGTAAAATATTTCCAATCCATTTTTCCTCGAATACTTGAAAACATTTTATTAGTCTTGGTACAAATTCAAACTACTCATGAAATAAGCACAACAATCATACAACAAGTGTAATGGTAAAATATCACATAATAATATCTAACGAATAATGCATCACAATTTTTTGGCATAAAAATCTAAATTCCAATAGACATGGGAGAACCTGGGAGCCAATGATTAATCCAGAAAATAATATTACATTTTGAATCACCCTGGAGAGCATGCCTCACTCGATGTCATCAATAACTGAATCCCACCCTCATCCATACCTCACATGGTATAGACTAAGTGGCCATATCCCATAGAAATAAAACTCAATATATCCATACATAATATGGCACACTATCCAGTTTGTATCCTAAGCTAGTTCAACAATTGTTCTCAGAAAATTCACTCACTACACCAATTTACCATTTACAGATTTAAAATAGGTTGATCCAACTGATTCAAACCGAGCATCCAGTCACATTCACATATATAATAAAAATTCACAAAACATACATCACCCGAGTCACCCCATATAATAATATCTTTCCATAACAAATACATCCCAAAGGAGTCCATGACTTCAACCTCCCATTCTACAAAAAATAAATGGTTGGTGAGGAATATATATTGAATATTTCCCAACCATTCAACATAAACTTTGCAAGATAATTACCCAAGGATGGTTGTCGTGATAAAAACTTTCATCATTTTCACAAAAACACCAAATAATACACTAGGCATTCTTTAATAATCCATCACCTTTCAATGAACCAATCAAACTTTTCAAAAAGGTTAAAAAGACAACATATTCCATTAAATAATCATTTATAAAATCCCACTTGAATTCCCACATCATAATTTTAAGCCAAATCAATTTTCAGCAAAATGACAAATGGGAAATTAACCGCCATCACATGCCAAACCAATTTTAAAATCCAAAATACACACTTATTTTAAATCTAAAACCACTTGGTAAACCCATTCATGGAACCATAATAATCATTTCAGAAATAAAATATATATTCAAAAAGTAAAACCATTGTTTAAATTTTAAAAATAACCTGAAAAATCCAACCAAAAATTTCATCAAAATCTTTGTGTGAAACATTTAGAAAACAATTCCATTTTCCACATAACAAGGATAAAACCACTACATTTAGAACCATAAAATAATTTAAAATACCACAAATCACTAATAAATATTCAATTAAGGTTTGAAAATTCATAAATAAACAATTATTACATTAAAAAATTATATTCAAAAGGGAAACCTATCTCAATCTCATAGTTCTACAACAACACAGTCCTGAAACCTTATCATAATGGTCTGAGGAAGCTAGACCAACCACAAGGTTCCTTAAAAGATAGAACCTCTTACATAAATCAATGGAAAAAATGAGAATTAGTTCTAGGAGACCACGATAGAGGAAAAAATAAAATGAAAATGGATGGAAAAGGAATAGTGAGAAGAGGAGAAATTATTACATTAATAAATCACCCTGGAAATAAAGAAGAAACCCATTGATAAAAACTGTGGGAGAGGAGTGGAGGCTTGGGGAATAAGGTTGGAGGCCCCTTAGGATATAAAGATCTAGGGGGAGATGAGGGTATGCATTTGGGGTTAAGATACTTAGAGGTTTGAATCAGTATTTCAAATGTTTTTAGATCTTGGAAGCTCAAATGGTTTGGATACACTGTTTAGTGAATAGTGTTCCCTCCATGGGAAATTGTTACATCTTGATATAGAGGCGTCTCAAATGATTTATTCTTAGTTATAAAACCTATTCATGGTCTATGCACTATAAACTAGAAGAACACCAAATAATTCACTATTTCCTGGGCTAGGACACATGGTTTCCTTTAACTCTGTTCCAACCATGAACGAAGAGAAAAAAACCCTAAAACTATAAATTTAATACTATACCACAAGGAAGATGATCTAAAAAATAAATTAAAAATTATTAAATGGACTAGAGGTAAAAATTGAAAATTTTGGTGTCATAATTATTCCCAACATTATTCTTTCTACCCCTAGAAATAAACAACATCTTCCAGTTGATTGATCAAAGAGTATAGATTTCCACAACCCCAAGATCCATCTTCTCAAAAAAATAGAAAATCCCAACCATTTCCAAAAAGTTCATACATCCGTTTCCCAAAAAATAACAACAATTGAAACCAAATAATCAAAATGGGAGGCTAGAATGGACTCTCCGCCATTAAGAAACAACTGGTACTGATCAACTCATGGATAATTCTCAACGAGACCCCATAGTGGGTCACCATAACATTATCAAAAAACTATCATGAAGATATAACATTGTACAACATGAAAAACACAACCAAATCAAACTTAAGATCTTTCTTAAATGGTGCAACTACCCCACACTTGGGGGGCCTTACCGAAAGAAACTCAAACCAAAAGGTACCGAAAGAATGATAAGGAAAAGATACAATAAGATAATTTAAATTGATCACTACCCAAAAGAGGTGAAAATAACAAATAAAATGATCCCAACAACCCTATTTGTTTCTAGACTATGTGAAAGGATTCACTCCGAGACCTAATTCTGGATCCCTAATGTTTGAAGCATCTACTTCTTGGATGTTCGGTGCTAATGATCCCTGATTAGAACTTCTTCTACTAGTGACACAAGTACCCAAAAATAACCCCATATGGAACTAAAAGATCACCACACACCAAAAAATTACCTTTCTTAAACAATGATATTTCCCCCAAAAAAGGACTTATAAGATACACATGTCGAATAGACCGCCACGTAGAATAAAAGGATTCAGAATTTTCAAAATAAATAAAATCCATTAAAATTGATATTATCACGAGATTAAAATATATATTTGTATGTTTAAAAAAAATATAACACCATGTACATATTTAATAAAACAAAATGAAACATTCAAATAGAGAGATACTTGAATCCAAGCCCCAAAAAACACTCTACTCCTACAAATTGGATCAATGTCGCTTCCTGAAAAAACCCAGAAAAAGACATTCCAAGAGTCCTAGTAATCCAAAGGCATAATAGATATTCAAATAATTATAACTTTTGGATTTATTATGATCATTATTCCGACACTAATGACACAATATTATCTCACACAAGGAATAATAAGATCAAAAATCGAAAGTCCTATAAATTCTAGGACTAGCACCAACAGCTTCAGGCCACTTCCCCATATCCTAATTAGAATTAACTTCACCGCTTCTAGATAATGGAGGAAGACTATCTTCCTCAAAAAATATTTCTATTATATACTACAAATGAATAAAATTACACACCATGTTTGAAAAGGATGTTAAACTAAACTTGGACCTTATAGACTCTAGGTCACGATAAAGCCCACACTAAAAATATCGAGCCAATAAAGATTTTTTTGCATCCCTCTCTGGTAGGAATGAGATCTACAAAAATGACATAAGTACTCCAACACCGATCCATCATCCTATAGAAAATTTTACATCTTCATCCCCTTTATTACCTTCTCTATTTTATAGAAACACTGTCAGATAATATAATCCCTGAAAAAATTCCATGTAAGAACTTCCTACAGCTTGTTTCAAGAGACTAACTTCCACCACTTCCATGTTAGTAATTTAATCATGAAGTTGTAAATAATAATATTTAATGAAATGAGAAACATATGGAAATTTATGTTTATATCAATCTTCATCATCCACTGTTCTACCTCGGGAGGATCTTCTTGACCATAAAAGAGAGGGGGATTTTAAATTCAAAAATTAGGAATTAAATCCTTAGTTTGATAAACTAGATGGTATTCCAATTTTGAACCATTGGTGGAAAATTTCTAAATACCCATCAAATATTAATGTAGGGGAAGACTAACCAAATAAAAAATCCATGATCTAAATCAAAACCAACCCATTACTAAGTTTTCTCAAACTAAAAAAACCATATAAAAAATAGTTATCAAATCCCAATAAAATGAACAGGAAAACATACGTTCATTCAATACATCACAATGTTCCTCTTGAAAATACTTTATAAAAAAAAACTTGTTGGGTTTCACTCTCACCAATGGTATTCCATAGAGACGAACACATGAACACTTCCATGCCACCCTGGGCACTCCTAAACTCATTGCATTACCTATCCAATTTCCAAACATATCTGTGCATGTGAGCACCCATGGATATACAAAATTCCAAAACAAAAAATTTCATTTCAAAATACCACAAACCACCAATTCAGAAACCATTATCAAATTTCTTGCTTCAATACATTTTATCCTGATAAAAAATTAAATATCATGTTTTTTCAACCAAAAATACAATTTATCCCATTTCAAAAATCATTATCTCAAAAAATTATATTCCATAATAATAATTTTACTAAAATCCACTTTTTAATTTATTATTCAAAATAAAAATAAAAAATAATTTTCTATCATTCTAAAACAACACCATATCCATATTTCAATTAGTATTCAAAATAAAAAAAATATTTTCCAACATAATTTAATAATCATAAGGATTTCAAAGAAACTGACATAGGGAAACTAGTATCGATGGGTGACTGGGACTTGTGTTTGGAAGCCACTTTCTAATCAAACCACTGGCACAAAGAATATTCTACGACCATGTCTCCAGCTTCATATAGCTTTCCAGTACTTATGTTCTCACTGAGACTAACATCCCATTTTCCATTTCATATCTCAAACACCAAACAATCCAAAAGAATCAAATATACCACATAAAAACTGACTTCCCATGGAAACCCACAACTTGGAAAAGAAAGTGTTGGCCGAACACTCACTTATACCTAAAACCTGAGGTTCCGACAATCCTAATACATTACCTTGACATCCCAAATAACATAGGGTTCTCTGAATGAATGTTACTCTATGATAAACTGTCTTTGATTCCATTTTTTCCAGAACCAACTTGGGTAGACCTCGAACCAACCACCCGAGCTGATCTATGGTAAGGCCCGAATGTCATTCATGATCCCCATGGGATTTATACAAGTGCCGACATCAAGAAAGAGAGAGAAAAGGGAATAATTTCTCCTAATAAAAATTAATAAAATAGTGAGAATAAAATTTTCATCCCAAATAAATATATAAAAATAGAGTGTTGTTTTATAAAAGATGAAAATAAAAAAACCGAACAAAAAAATTGAAGTTAAAAGTTATGATCATAACATCTCCATGTGACCCTGTGGGTCACTCTTCATTACCAAAATTGATAATCACACATAGTGAACGATGCCAGACTGAAACTTTAACCAAAGTCTAATAAAAGAAATAATTTTTCACATGAGTACTCAAACTAATTTTCCATTCCTAAAAAAATATTTTTCCCAATGCACATCCTTTAAAATAATAGAAAAATCAACATCAAGATTGAAATATAATAAATAAATAAAAATTCCCACACATTTTACAAATAAAAAAAACAAATGATAATTGTCCTTTTTACCATTTAAAACCATACTCTTTACCAAGGAGGAACCATATGAATTTTATAAGGGGAAGGAAACATTCTATTTATATGTTAAGAAGTGTGTAAAAAATTTCGAAAATTAATTTCATGAACACTTGAAAACATTTTATCATTCTTGGTACACATCCACACTGCTCAAAAAATAATCATAGAAATCATTCATTTAGGGTAGTGGTAAAATATCACATAATAATATCTGACCAATAATGCATCATCGTCATTCGCAAGATATAACTATGTTCTAATAGACAAGGGTTAACCAAGGATCTCATGAATAATCCATAATACACTAATACATGTGGACACATATCAGAAATCACGTCTCACTCAATGAAACCAATATCTATCTCACACGCTCAACTGTAATCCACATGGTATTGACCACGTGGCACTATCCCATAGCAATAAAACTCAATATATCCCCATATTATGGGCCACTATCCAGTGTGTACCCTAAGAAAGTGTGTATTCATTATAAGAAAATTTTCTCAATATCTGAGGTTCCAATACTATTATGTAAAACAGGGTGAGCCTACAAATTCCAAAAAAGAATCATATTATATACACATATATAGTAATAACTCACACAATATGCATAACATGAGACACCCGAAGGTCTAATATCTTTCCAGAACAAATAGGTATAAATGTGTCCACATCGAGGACCTCAGATTCCAAAAAAATTAAAATGAGTCACTAGGAGTCCACTGTGAGTACAATCAACTCAGTCAATATAATCATAAGAAGAGAAATAACCAAGGAGTGTTTTCCTATTAAAAATATTTACAATTTTCATAAATTTCCCAAATAGTCCATCAAACATTCATTAAGAAACCAACACATTTTCAAAAGTCTATAACAAAATTTTTAAAAGTTTAAAAATACACAATTTTTCATTTCACAATCATTTATTAAATTCCACTTGAATGATCACACTAGTGCAGAAATCATTTTTTACGTCACCATTTTTTACGTCGGTTATATATAACCGACATAAAAATGCGGCGAGTAGATTTTTGACATCGGTTATTTTAATAACCGACGTTACAAGTCGTTCCTGTTGGGTTTTTACGTCGGTTATCTTATAATGGACGTAAAAAACCAATAAACAGGGGGTTTTTTACGTCGGTTATTTGGTAACCGACATAAAAAACCCTATATCGACGCATTTGTTACGTCGGTTATCAAATAACCAACGTAAAAAACCCCCCGGGGCTTTGGTTTTTTACGTCGGTTATTTGATAACCAACGTAAAAGATGCGTCGATATCGGGTTTTTTTACTTCGGTTTTAAGATAACAGACATAAAAAAGCTTAAAAATAGTTTATAACATCGGTTATATAATAACCGACATTATAAAACATTTAAAAAAATTAAAGCCCGTGTTCTGCCATTTACGATTTTTCGATTGACAGTCACCGGCTCGTCTCTCTCTCGCGCGGTAAACCCTAATCGGCTCGTCAATCGCCTGCATTAAACTCATTTTGGCTTCATTGTTTATCTTCTTCACTCCTCTCGGATCTATCATCTCAACTCGCGACATTCAAGTATGCCTTCCACGAATTTATTTCGTTCATTTTTATTTCGATTCTTGATGTGCTTTTCGTTCGTTTTTGAATCTCGTGGAATTTTTTGTTATTACAAATGGTTATTATGTCCATTCAACTCGGAACATTCAACTCGCAAAATCTGAAAAATAATGGGTGGTACTGTAACGTTTCACTCTTCCAGCAACATTATTATTTCCTACTTAGCTGGAATGTGTCTTTCTGGATGAAGATTGGTAGTACTTATTTTCTGAAAATCATATTTTCTATATGATTGTCCAGAAAATGATTTTCATGAATGAAATTGGACCAGGTACAATCGGTAACACCTATCCTTAAAATTTCATTCAACATTCTTACATCATAATATTTTTTAAAAAAATTATGATTTTTAGAACTCTTAGATCAGAAAACCATCATCTGTTTTCATCTTCATTCATAAAAATATCAATTCATACCTATTACAATCAAATATTTCATTCTGGACTCATGGTGAGTCTGATAATACATTTCTTCTTTTAGTATTCTCCTAAAAATGATGGACCTTTTCATGCAAAGTGTATCTGATTTCTTGAATACGATGGTATGTCTGATTTTCATCAAAACCTAGTGAGGTGATTTCTTTTATTATTAATAATTCATAAAAAAATTATAATACCTAAATATTATTATCATCCTTTTCATATTTTTCATTATAAAAAAGGTAAAGTGTACTTTCTTTTCATTCTCAAGTTAAATTATATTTTTTATAAAGGTCTTTTCTATCTAGGTAAAAATAATTTAACAATAATTAGATTGAATTATATATATTATCTTATCTTACCATCCAAACACATTTTTATGTATTAATAATTATTATGTTTTGTAAAAACAATTATGACCCCCATTTCATTTTTGTTAGTTAATTGATCTTCGAAAGTGTTATAAATGATTTGATGATCATGATTCACCCATATATATGGTTAGTCATTATGTGACATTTGGGTCCATAATATCCTTCTAATGCATTCGATAATGCATTATATATCATAGATCAATATGGGATACAGATGGTTATACCATGTCCAATGTATTATGTGATGTGTCTCGTAAGAAATATTATAATAAATTATAGGAAAGGTGATTAACATATCCCAATATGAGGTGAATGAAACTATGTTTTCCCTTGACATATGTTATGACTTATATGATTATGTTTGTGCCACACTCTTATGTTATTCCACATACCAATGTTGTGATCTTGTGAATAAGATTTTTTAAATCATGTTCCCACTATCATATAAATCATGTCTTATGTTATGATAAAATTGTTATACTTGGACTCAGGTTTTATGATCTATGATTATATAGATCTGTTTCACTTATCTTTTTGATCATGTGCTTTGTGTATGATCTTATACCCCCATGGATATATTTTTATGAGATTAGATATTATATTTATATATATCATGTTTACCCATAATGAGTATCGTAAATCAAAACTTTTATTATTTTCATTCCCTAAGTTAAAAAAAATTAGTATTATGTAGGATGATTGAAAAATTTAATCTATGAGATGAGTTGTTTTATGTGTGAAACCCAGGCCAAACACATATTTATTTTTTTATTGGTATTACAAATATATAGTTCGACATATACTTTTTTTTACATTACCATGATATTAAAATTACTTTTTCTAAAGAAATATTAATGTCCTTAGATTATATATCAGATCAAAAGGATATAGTAATTCTAATATATAATCAGAATGATCAGATAATATGACAATATTATTAAACATAAAACAAATGGTCTATATTCAAATTTCTAACATGACACTTACGATGTATAGCTATTTGGTGTTGGTTACTTATGAAAACTACTACTACTTTCAAGATTTTGGCACTTGAAAGTGTTTAGTACTTTAGATCATAATGATTGAACAACAAGCATGAATAACACATGTTATATGCTCCATTAGGTATTCCAATATTTTGACATGTTTATTAGTATATTGGCATGAGATTATTATAAATGTGTATCATCTGATCATATTCACTTATTCCAGATAAAAATCATTTTGTTTATGTTTTATTGATGTATATTTTATTTGGAGAATCATTAGGTGTCATGGGTTTCTTTGATTCAATGAAATTTAAAACTGTTACATCTAACTATATTTTGTTTTAAAAATAATATTCAAGCATATTTTTTTAAATACCTGTAGATTTTTTTTATATTTTTAATTGTTTTACATTCAAATTATGATTTTTTATATAAACATGTATTTGTCTTATCTTAAAAAATATATATTTTTTGTTGATATTTGTTATTGGTAATAATGAGTCGAAGTTCGATTACGGCACATCGAATGAGTAATGAATTTGAGGAAGGTGTTGATGCCTTTTTGGAATTTGCAAAACGAAATGTTCCAAGTAGTGACATTTTTTTCTGTCCATGCCTGAAATGTTTGAATATGAAGAAGTTGAAAAGTAGAGAGATAAAAGATCATCTGATATGTCATGGTTTTAATCCGAGTTACAGCCCTTGGATTTGGCATGGTGAAACTGGACGAAATGACACTGATGATGACGATTCGCAAGATGGTAACTCTGATGGAATTGAAGAAATAATTCGCGATATTGTAGCAGAACAAATTGAGATAGAACCGACAGTTGCACGTCTATATGGTGATGCTGAAAAACCATTATATCTCTGTTGTACATATTTTATGGTTCTGTCGGCGGTGTTAAGATTGATTAAACTGAAGGAAAATCATGGATGGAGTGACAAAAGTTTTACAGAGCTGCTACAATTGATGAAAGACATTCTTCCAAAAGATAACGATCTTCCAGATTCACATTACAAAGACAAGAAAATATTATGCCCGATGGGATTGGGATACAAGAATATAAATGCCTGTCCGAATGACTGCATTATATATAGGAAGGAATATGAATTTCTGTCAGAGTGTCCAAAATGTGGGACATCACGGTATAAGGTGAAAGAAAAATCACAGGGTGATGTAGAGATTACAAAGCTCCCTTCAAAGGTATTTTGGTATCTACCTATAATTAATCATTTCAAACGTTTATTTGCTAATTCACATGATGCAAAAAGGTTAAGATGGCATGCTGAAGAGCGGGTATGTGATGGAAAAATACGTCATCCAGCTGATTGTCCACAATGGAAGAAAATTTATGCGCAGTATTCTACATTTGGAAATGAAATAAGAAATCTCAGACTAGGGTTGTGCACAGATGGAATGAATCCATACCGAACACTCAGTAGCACACATAGTTCATGGCCTATTTTATTGGTAATTTACAACCTCTCTCCTGAAGTTTGTATGAAGCGTAAATATGTCATGTTGAGTACAATGATCTCTGGTCCAAAGCAACCCGGTAATGATATTGATGTTTACTTGTCACCGTTGATTGATGATTTGAAACTGTTATGGGCTGATGGTATTAGGGTGTATGATTCTTATAAAATGGAATATTTTCAACTGCATGCAGTGATTCTGTTCACTATAAATGACTTCCCAGCGTATGGAAATTTGTCTGGATATAGTGTTAAAGGGCATAAAGCATGTCCAATTTTCGAACAACAGACGTCCTATTGTCAATTGCATCATGGGAGGAAAATAGTGTACATGGGTCATCAAAAGTTTTTGCCTATGGAACACCCTTATAGAAGACTAAAAAAGGAATTTAATGGCTCACAAGAATTTGATACTGCTCCAAAACTTTTATCCCCTGATCTGTATTTTGATAGGGTGAAAAACCTTGACGTGACATTGGGAAAGACACAGAAATTTGGTAATGATAGACATATTTGGAAGAAAAGGTCAATTTGTTTGAGCTACCATATTGGAGGTATCATGAAGTTAAACATAATATTGATGTCATGCACGTGGAGAAGAATATCTATGATTCTTTGATTGGAACATTGTTAGATATTAAAGGAAAGACTAAAGATTGGTTGAATGCAAGATTAGACTTACTATCAATGGGATTACGTTTGGAGTTAGCTCCCACTCCTAAAGGAAGATGAACATTTCTTCCCCCGGCTTGTCATACATTATCGAAGAGGGAGAAAATAAGCTTCTGTTAGTGTCTTCATGATACCAAAGTGCCTCAAGGTTATTCTTCTAATGTAAAAAATTTTGTCTTATTGAAGGAATTGAAGTTGATAGGTATGAAATCACATGACTGTCACGTCCTGATGCAACAAATTCTACCAGTTGCATTGCGTGGAATATTTCCCATTCGTGTCAGAAAGACTATAATGAAGTAGTGTTATTTTTTCAATTCAATTTGTAACAAGGCGATTGATGTGAATGTTTTGAACATTTTGGAAAAGGATGCAATTTTTATACGTTGTCAATTGGAAATGTATTTTCCTCCAACTTTCATTGATATAATGGTGCATTTAATGATTCATCTGGTTCGAGAAATAAAGCTTTGTAGACCTGTATATCTTCGTTGGATGTATCCTTTTGAAAGGTATATGAAAATATTAAAGGGGTATGTTAAAAATCTATATCGACCTGAAGCCTCCATTATTGAAAAGTATATTTCGGAGGAGGTAGCATATTTTTTTTACGAGCTACTTGGCTGCGGCGCAACACATAGGTTTGCCTCCATCTCGCCATGAACGAGTTAATAATGAGGGAAAGGGGATTCACGGCTTGAAAGTCAAATCATTGTCAGCTGAACAGATGAAGAAGTTAGAATCATACATCTTGAATAACATCGCTGATGCTCTACCATATATCACATTGCATATTAATGAGTTGAAACAATTTCATCCAAAGAAGAAAGAAATGTGGATTTTGAATGAGCATAACAAAACTTTTTTGTCATGGATTAAAAAGACTTTGCTTGGTAGATCAGATGTATCAGAGACATTAAAATGGATAGTGGGTGGTCCATGTTTAAATGTGATTACATGGTCTGGTTATGACATTAATGGTTATACATTTCATACAAAATCTCAGGACAATAGAAGTGCAGTTCAGAATAGTGGTGTATTGGTGTTTGTAGAAGCAATGCATTTTTCGAGTGCTAAGGACAAAAACCCAATTTCTGCATCAAATGCATATTATGGAGTGATTGAAGACATATGGGAGGTTGATTACTTTAAAATTAAAGTTCCCATTTTTAACTGTAAATGGTTTAACGGTAACAACAGTGTCAGACATGATGAATTTGGAATGACACTTGTTAATCTGAATAGATTGGAAGACACAACTGATTCTTTTATAATGGCAACACATGAAAAACCAATTTTTTATATAGTAGATCAATCAGATATGCAGTGGGCTGTTGTTTTACAAGGTAAAAAACAATATGGTGGTGAGGATGAACTTGATGAATATGCTGATTTATGTGAGATCCCTACTTCAATGAAAATATTAACAGAACCTAATGACGATCATGTTGAAGACATATTTTGTGCCATAAGGAACGATCACGATGAAGGAATTTGGGAAAACAATCCATCTGTACATTCCTAAAATTACAGGTAACATATGTTTATTTCTTTTTTACATTTATTTTTTCCATAAATGTTAGATATTGTAAGTTTTTTATTTATTAAAACATGTTTTAAAATAAAATACGTATATGTTTTTGTTTGTTTTAAGTTTGTTTAGTTTACTTTATCATGTTTATAACCATTACATGAATTTTAAAATGCTTATTTTTGTTCACTGACAATTACTTTACCATTTTTACAATGTTTACCAGGTTTTCCATTTTTACCATTTTTACCATCTTGACCATCTTGACCATCTTTGCCATATTTACAATTGTTTAACATGCTTACCATATTACCAATGTTTACTATTATGTAACTTAGTACACTTTTCTATTTTCTGATTACAGTAGTATTAAAATATTTTAATTTGTATATTTGTTCACTGACAATTACTTTACCATGTTTACAATGTTTACCAGGTTTACCTTTTTTTCCATTTTTTAACATCTTGACCATCTTGACCATCTTTTCCATCTTTGCCATCTTTACCATTGTTTAACATGCTTACCATATTACCAATGTTTACTATTATGTAACCTAGTACACTTTTCTATTTTCTGATTACAGTAGTATTAAAATATTTAAATTTGTATATTTGTGAACTGACGTTTGTTTTTTTGATTTGAAGGATAATGACAGATCATTCAGATGATCAACCACATGATTCTGGAGAGGAGCATATTGCTGGTCATACCTCTGGGGATGAACATTCACATGCTCCTATTACGACAAATAGTTCAAAGGTTGTTAAACGTGGTTGCACACGTTTACCAAAATTATCACTTGCCCGTACGCAGGATCAGAGGATAGTAGTTGAGTTTGATGATGATGATATTACTAGATGTCTGAATGCCAACGATTTTAAGAGTTTTGTTGCAACTCAGGCTAAGACCAAAGTAAGCATTCTGTATGATGATTGGAGAGGTGTGGATAAAAATATTATCTCTAAGTTGTAGGAGAAGATTTTGGTAAGATCTTTTGTCATTGTTTGACCATTCTTTTAATGTTTCTAGTATATATAATATTTTTAACCTCTTCTTTATCAGATGACATTTGATATTCCTGACACTGGAGGAGTCAGGAAGAAATGCTTATCGTTGGCTGCCAGGAGATGGATGGATTTCAAATCAAACCTCTCATCTGATTTGATTTATGGTCATAGGAGTCATGAAAATCCATGTCGTATATATCCTTTTATAGATGAAGACACATGGAGACAGTTTTTTGAAAGTAGAAAAAAAGAGTCATTTCTGGTAAGGGCAATGTAAACTTTTATAAACTTTCTTATATAAATGATTTTATTAATGGTTTGTTAATGATTTCTTATTCCTAAATTACAGAATACAAGGAAAGATCATCAGGAGATCCAATCTAAAAATATATACCCTCATAGTTTATCTCGGGGAGGGTATACATTATTGGAAGAAAAAATGATAGAGGAAAAATTTCAACAACTAAGAGCTGAGTCTTCAAGCTCTGGAGAGGTGGCCCCTCCATCCCCTCCATCTAGACATGAAAAATGGAAGAGAGATCGGAAGGGGAAAAAGGACAATATCTTTCAGAAGAATCGAGAATCGTAGCTGAGAGGATTGTAAGATATCTATTTAATTTATTTAAGTTAACTTTTTTCTTCATATAAGTTTCAATCATTACAGAAATGTTCAATTAATTAATACATGACTCTCTTGAGGAGCAGAGTTCAGAGGGGACATTTACAACTACTGGGAGGGAAGATATTTTATTTTCAGCATTGGGAAGGCCCGAACATCCTGGTCGTGTAAGAGGATATCCGGCAGGTGTATTGGTAAGAAAAGTGTTTCCAAGTTATTCAACTTCTAACATTGAGGGGGTTTATAAAAAATATATAATCCTTGGAGGCTGAAGTTCAAAATATTAATGCGACGATGGAAGACAAGATTAGAGATTCGGTGCAGTCTATGTTTGCAGAAATGCAAAGAAAATTTCAGACTGCAGCTCCCACTCCACCTCCCCCTGCAGACCCCATTATTTATCCTCCACCTCCGCTAGTAGCTCCCACTCCCCCACCTCAGCCTACGGACCCCATTTTTTATCATACGCCTCCGCCGCAGCTTCCTACATATTGCGAGTTATATGTTGATGATTCTCAACATCATATAGTAGCATACGGGTTGGTATATTGTATAGGAGATACAGTTCATCATCAACAATTAAGGGTAGAGAATCAGAGGGTCACTGTACAGGATATTATAGATAGATCAGCTAGGGTACCAATACCTACAGATGAGGTGGAGACAGTTGGACATAGTATCGGCCATTTTTTAGGTTGTCCATCCAGACTTCTTCGACTCATTACCATAGAGGTATGAATGTTATATCTTTTATTTTATTTTTTTATTAAAGTTGTTTTATCATTTTAAAACATCTATAATTATCAAAAAAAATTTCACAGGACTACTTCAAAGGTAAAGAAATACTGTATAGACAATAACAAAGACAACAAGCTATGACATCAGATACAGATTCCGGTGGTCCTGAAAGATTTTCAAGATATTCACATTTGTTATTGGGTTTTTATGAGTTTGCAATGGAATCTCATGTTTGTGGACGTGAAATAAGTGTGGGGATTACGAAATCTGATATCATGGAGCTTGTTACTGGAGATAAGTTGGGAATCAACGTGGTGAAATTTTTTTCCATGTAAGTGTTAACACCTTTTCCCTGCGTTATATTTATTAAAAATGTATACTTATATATGTTTTGTATTAGGTATCTATATAAAATTTGTGAGAGGAATGAACTGACAGAAGTATATGGATTCATGGACCCGCAATTGATTACCCCTGAAGCATGTGCATTGATTGAGGAACAAAGAATGGTTTATATTGCTAAAATATTTGAAAAGAATATAATCCAACAATGTTGGATGATGCCTTTTTGTGAGAGGTATGAAACACATTTCTCTCAAAGAGTTAATTATCTTTTAACATAAAAAACCACTAACATTAAATTTCCTTTTATCAGTAATCATTGGATGTTAGGGATTTTTTTCCCAAGGGAGAAGGCTTTTTATTGGATATGCTCTGTTCATGGTGATGTGCGGGCAAGTTTTAAGAATATATTGAAAAAGTAAGTTTCAATTTATCAATAGTTTTATATATTATAATGAATTTTAAATTTACCCCATTCGTATTATTTTCTAACAGTTCTTGGGTCTACTTTCGAAAAAACACAAAGAAAAGAAATGCAAAGATCAAATATGTAACGGCGAAGGTAAATTTCCATTTATAATTTGTACTTTTTGATTTATTACATAAAAATAATATATTGAATTTACACTCATTCAAAACAGAATTGTCATGAACAACAAGTCCTCATCGAATGCGGATATTATATGTTAAGATTTATGTATGAAATAATAACAACTGGGACAGTTGTGAATTTTGACCTAGTATGATTTCCTCTTAAACTTTGCCATCATATTTCAATTTGATTTATTCATTATACACATTAACTATCTTCTTTTTCATTTGTAGCTTTTTGATGACCCTCAACCCTATACTGCTGAAGACATCAAACACGTACAAGTGGAGTGGTCAAATTATTTTACAGGTTTGATTGAATTTTAGTTGTTTGTAATGTAAAATGTAATTTTGAATATTGTCGTTTTAATTGTGTATTTGGTAGTTGTTTAGTTTTGATTTAGTTTTTTTTGAAGTTGACAGTGTAAGTTTTGAATGTTATATAAGTGAATGTTTAATTTTGCTCTACATCTTATTTTGGTCTACTTTTGATGGTTCTTCTGGTATGGATTTGGGTCTATGAGGGAGGGGTTCCAAGGGCGTGGGGGTGTGTTCAGTGGGGTTGGGGTTGTCCTGCGGTCTGGTAGGGCTGTCCGGTGGGGTGGGGGACAGTCTTGGGGGGAGGCAGGGATGTCCAGGGGTGTGGGAAGCCGGTCCAGGGGTGTGGGAGTGCTGTCCAGGGGTGGGGGGTTGTCCAGGGGTGTGGTGGGGGCTGTCAAGTGGGGTGAGGGGGTGAGGAGGTGCTGTTCAGGCGGGTGGGGGGTTGTCGAGGGGTGTTTGGGGGTGTCCGGGGGTCGGGGGGCAGTCCAGGAGTGTGGTGGGGGCTCCAATGGGGTGGGGGAGGGTTGTCCAAGGGGTATACATGAGGGTGGGAGCTCCAAAGGGGTGGGGGAGGGCTGTCCAGGGGGTATACATGAGGGTGAGGGCTCCAACGGGGTGGGGGAGGGCTGTCCATGGGGTATAAATGAGGGTGGATGCTGTCTAGTGGGTAAGTTTTATATGTTATCTATGTACATGCTTAATTTTGATGTACTTCTGTTTTTTGTGGTACGATTTCTTGATTTATTTTCTGGTTGATTCTGGTGGAGAGAAGATCACTGCATTCTATTTAAAAAAAATTGGGTTTATCACGTCGGTTATTTAATAACCGGCGTGATAAAAGGCCTGGAAAATGGTTTATCATGTCGATTATTTAATAACCGACGTGATAAAAGGCCTGGAGAATGGTTTATCACGTCGGTTATTTAATAACCGGCGTGATAAAGGGCCTGGATAATGGTTTAGCACTTCGGGTATTGAATAACCGATGTGCTAAATGGCCTGGACAATGGTTTATCACGTCGGTTATTGACTAACCGACGTGATAAACCCCCCTCCCCCCGGGTTTTCACGTCGGTTTTATATGAACCGACGTGATAAACCACGCTCAACCCAGGTTATCACGTCGGTTCTTATAGAATGGACGTGATAATCCACCCTCACCCCAGTTTATCACGTCGGTTCTATATGAACCGATGTGATAAACCCCCTCACCCCTGTTTATCACGTCGATTGTTTAAGAACGGACGTGATAAACCATTTTCTAGGCCGTTTAACACGTCGGTTCTTCGATAACCGACGTGATAAACCATTCTCCAGGCCCGTTATCACGTCGGTTCTAAAATAACCGACGTGATAAACATCGCGATTTTATGTTTTTGATGTCGGTTTTTAAATAACCAACATCAAAAACCTTATTTATAACGTCGCACGTATTAACGTCGGCTCGAAACCGACGTAAAAAATTAAAAATAACCGACGTAAACAACGTTTTCTGCACTAGTGTCACATCAAATTTTCAAGCCAAATACAATTTCATAAAACTGATAAATGGTCCATTAAGTACCATCACCAGCCAAACCATTTATTAAAGACAAACAAAGACTTCTTTTATGTCAAAAATGACTTGGGAAACCCATTCGAGGAACCCAAATCATCATTTACCATATAAAAAATATATTCATGAAGGAAAAATATGATTTAAATATCGAAAATAAGTTGAAATATTCATTTGGTCATTTCATCAAAATCTTGTTGTGAAACATTTAACCAAACAATTATATTTATCACATAATAAGGAAGAACCCACTACTTTTCACTTTGAATAAATATTTAAAAGATCAAACATCACTATTTCATATTAATGGAGGGTGTGAAAATTAAGGAAATAAATAATCTACATTTAAAATGGAAAGTCCAAGGGAAATCTATCTCAATCTCATGGTGCTTCAACAACACACACTGAAAACCACCACACGAAGGTTTGAGGATGCAAGTACAACCCCAAGGAACCATAAAAACACAAAACCCCAAACATAAATCAAGGGGAAAGAGGAAAAATAGGTTCAAAAGATACTAATAGAAGAATAAATCAATATAAAATGTAAGGATAATGAAGAGAGAGAAGAGAGATGATATTGACATAATAAATCTCCCAGAAAAACTTGAAGAAAACCCTAGATCCAAAACATGGGAGAGGAGTAATGTCTTGGAGAAGAAGGGATGAGTCAAATTAGGTTCTCATGAACTAGGGGGATAAAAGGTGACATTTTTTGGGGTTAAAATCCCGAGAGGTTAGAATTGATATTAAAAACTTTTAAGATATAGGAAGATCACATGATTTGTTCACAAGGTTTGGTATATTGTGTGCCAACCATGTCGAATGATTATTCAATTAGACAATGGGATCTTATACACTTTAGGCATGGTTTCACTATCCATACATGGTTCGTGCACCCTCAACCATAAGCACATCAAATCTCATGCAGTTATCTGGGCTAGATAGCATAGTTTCCTCAAACTGTGCACCAAACAAACAGTAAGAGAAAAACACCATGAAACACAAAAATTAAAATGGTCACATCCAGGTCTTGAGATACAAACCAAATATGTATATGTAAACTAGATTATAGGTATTAATTAAATATCTATGTGTTACACATATCATCAACGTATATAATAGGGTTATGTTCCCAAACAGATGTTTTCTTAAATATTGTTCCCAAGGTTTATGATAAACTTCCTCTAATACCAACAGTAAAGACCTTGACCCTAGTAGCCAAGAGTCGGTGGTTACATTATTACATTTGTATAAAATAAATCAAATCACTTTCCAAAGGTCCAAATAGTTTATTAGTCTTTGTAAATAGGATTCATACTTCCATCTCACAGTAAATTTGAAAACGTCAAATACAACATAATGACAGTAAGAAGTATTAAACCTTGAACTAATTCAAATATTATATCATCATATCCTTTAGAAGGGAATCAAAATAAAGGTTTCCTCAGATCCTCAATAAGAGTTACATAAAGTATAATGTATCATGAATAAATGAAGAAAAATCAATAAGTCATAATAAATATATAAATTTAAATATCTAAACAAACATTCAATTTTATTAATATTTTTCTACCATGGTTAGATAAGTCATAATAAATATGAAAAATAAACTAAATGAAAACATTCCATTTAATCAACAAATTTTGAACAAAATTCATCCATGTATAGTATTAATAAAATAATCTCATGGATAATAAGAAATATATTTTTAATGAGGAAAATACATATTATGGTAAATAATGATATCTGATATCATAATATATGTACAATCAAGACCATTCACAAGATGATTTAAAACTATGGGTAAAACAGATTTAATGATATATTGTTGGATCAACTCATTCAACTATTTATTCATCAATTTTTTATATTGTACCATCCCTCAACCGTCACAACATTTACAATGCATTCCTCATATAAAAAATGATTAATTTAATTCATATACAATATGTCTTATAAGTTAATGTTTGTATTGAAAAAATAAAAAATAATATAAATTTTCCCCACTCAATCAATTAACATTTAAAGAAAAAATATATTTGTACAAATGATATACAATATATGTAATAATAATATCCATGATATTAATATGGATATTTAAGGGAAATTTTATTTTCAATGATCATAAGAAAGTAAATATATCACAGAGAAGTTAATGATTATAATTATTAATCAAGAAATATAATTTCAATACATTCCCACATAATTATCATCATAAAAAATCTAAATAAATAATATTGATGTTCTTTTTATAACTTATCAAAATTATACTATTTGTATAATAAAGTGTTTTTTGTGAATAGAAATGCCATTAAGGGATTGTTAAATACCTTTTTAAGGAAAATTATTCTTATCTTTGAAATCCATTAAAAATAATATTTGTATCTAGAATATAATAAACAATGTTTTGTTGAAAAAATAACTTTTTAATCTCATAGATGAGCATTCAAAAAAATTAGTGGTTATGGTGGAGAGAAATTTCTATTCATTATGAGTATATTAACATAAATATTACTTTTAAATTTTTTTAGGAATAGACAAAAGAAAATAATTTGGAAAATGACTGGAAGGTTCCTTTTATTTTATTAAATCCAATTATGGGAAAAAATGACATTAAATAATAATAGTAAAAAAATTGAATACGTCTTTAGAAAAAATGGATTTCGAACAAAAGTATTTGTGATTGAAGAGATAAATGAATTCGGTATTTCATAAATTCATTTAATCAATAGTTTTATGTACCAAAGATATGGATATTAAACTATTATGTGAAACATACATGAATAACCATAGGATTATAAAATTTAATGGGTTTATTATACAATGATCAAATTATTTTATTGAATGATAATTTGTGTATAAAAATCATATCTAAAATGAAATTAAAATTGAAATCTCTTTCCAATTAGGTAAACATTTAGTTGTATGCCCCATGAAATGGGCAACATAAAAAGACACATTAAATAAAATTAATAAAAATATATTTATGATAAACCATAAAATGGTTTATTACAAGATCCTCATAAAACAATATAGGCATATAACATGATATAAATCACAAAGGAGACATTTTGAGAAAGGATACACATAAAAAGGTTATAACATTGAAGTGAGAATTAATTAATGAATAGATTATCTGTATAATATGAAAATCTATATAAATAAATTGGATAAAAAAATTTAAAAAATTATTTAAAAAATTAATCTTATAATATCATTGGCAGTGAATATAAAATATAACCTAATTAAATGAAATTGAGTTATCACATTCTTTAAAACATGGTATTTTTCAATTAAAATACCCTTAGATGATAAAATTAAAATTAATACTGATAATAAGATTAATTATAAAGGATTCATTATATTACATTTAAAACATGTATTATATACACCATATAAAGAAATAAGGTGCATAATATAACATGATGCCTCAGTAAAATAGAATTGATACAAAATCCCTTAGGAAATACATTTTTTAGTTAATCTGTTTAAAATTCATGTATAGTTGTTTTAAGAATGTTAATAATTTTTAAATTAATAATATTTATGTTTATAATAAAATATATTATCCTATTATTACAATTTACCACATTGACATTAATAAGAATTTATTATTATTTCTGTTTTGGTTGTTAATTGCCTCATTTTCCCATGCATGTTTTCCCATGAATTTTATGGTTCTTGTGTATTTGATATTGTTACACAATATAAATAATTATATTATAGTTATAAATATGATATTTAATTATTTTATTCATTTTTAAAATATTTTTGAAATATGAACACAGAAAATGGTTCACATCACTTAGTGGAGATAGTAGGGCGTACGTATGCATGAGTGAAAATATCATTCCCTTAATGGGTGATATGGTATGTAATTGGATGTTATATTAATTTTAAAAAATAAATATGATTTTATATTTATTATAAATGATCATTTTTTCAATCATTATTACTATCCATGAAATTTGGTGTAGAAAAAAACCACATTAGTTAGTGACATGGTAGTCTACCACACAAAAAAATTATGGATTTGATTCACATTTTATGGATGAGGATATGGATAAATATTATACCATAAAAATAATAAAATATAATTTTATAGAAGATAAGAGTGTTATTATATTGTAATTTTTAAGATTTAATTAAAGGTGGAAATAAAATAAATTAAAAGAAAGAACTTAGTTAAAATATTTACCTTTTCTTAGATGAACATTATATGAACCTATGTTTAAAGACCATAGGGTTTTTATTTAGGGAATTCTAGAATATATATAATGATTTTATTTATTTTTTAGAGATATTTATATGGGGTTATTTGAGACAAATGGGATGAGATGTGTGAAAAAGTATGGGGATGGAGTGCCTTTTTAAAATTGAAGAGTGTCATTTTTTAAACTCCCAACACTATTCAATAATGTGAAGGAACTCTAACCCTAAGTCCAAAAAAATTAAAAAATAATGTTATTTACATATTTTATGTTCTATACACATATCTAGCACATAAAATAAAACATTTTAGAATTTTTCTTAATTATACACTACGCTTTCTTACATTTACCACATTATTTTTTCACCGAAGTAAATAGCTCACTAAAACATGATAATTTATCAATTATTCCTAAAAAAATTGATCCATATTAGATATTTTTGACCCAGTAATAATTAATATTTAAACCAATATACAAAAAAAATTATTTGAGTGTAAAATTAATTTTAACAAATGCATATGAAATGAGCACAACCATATTTCTATATTAACTATTGTAAATAAACATTTTTGACATTATTAATAATTGTTTCCAAAATTTATCATCACCATATTATATAATATAAATTATAATAATACCAAATATTAAATCCATTTAATCAATTTTAACTCATATAAGTGAAAAAATTTACTTTAAAATAAACACGCAAATCATGCCACAAACAGTTTTCATGAAAATCATTTTTCATGCATAAGATGATCTTACAAAAAATATATGACTATTGATCATAATTATTTATATTTAAATTAATATATTTAGATATATAATATATAAATTTAACTTAAATCTTACCTCATTAGTGGTTATTTTAAATACTTAAATTGGAGGAACGTTATGCATTTTAAAAAAATTATATAAAAAAACATTTTATGCCTTAAAATAATCTTATACCAAAATTTGATGTAAATATAATTAAAATGTAATAAATAAATTTTAAAAAAAATAATACTTTTCCTAAATTGAAATAAAATTCCACAATAATAATGATTTTAAATTACATAATTTATTGAAAAGACATAGCAGTATTTGAATAATCAGCAGTTTCACTACTCACTAAAAAAACATCATTTTTAATTGAATCCCATAATATCACCCTATTAAATTTTGATATGATGAATTAAAAAGGTATTTTATTTTTATAAAATAAAATTAAAAAAATTATTATTAATTGACTATAATTACAAACAAAAAGTGAAAATCAAATCAATTTTTAATGAATGGGTATTTTGAAGCATAAAATGAATTTAACAAATATTTGAGTGATTAATTAATAAGAATATATCAATAAATTTTTATTAATTAGAACCTCTTTATATATATTTCATAATTTTGTTAATCCAATTCATAAGAAACAAATCAACATTTTGGGTATAATTGTAACATTCATATAGTATCCCATGATTTTTTAGGATTAATGCTTCATGTCATATACACTATTGAACATAATTTTATTCTTCTAAAATAATGTGGTTATGTTATCAAAAAGGTTTGAAATTGAATAAATTTATATAACATAAATATTCATTAAAATATTAGGGTGTTACATTAATTAAAAAAATTAAAATAAAATATGTACCAATTATGAAACATGCTTTATTAAATGAAAATTAGGGTTAAAAATCTCATTGAGACATAATAATTGGTATGGTATTAAGGATTAAAAAATGAGTGGACATGGGGATGTCAGTACTATGTAAAAAATTAATAACTCATAGTGGGGGTAAACTATGTCAGACCCCAAATTAAGAACATTTCTTATTTCAAGTATCCATACACATAAATATATTTTCATATAATTTGAAGGAATATGTTAAAGATAACATTCACACATCACCGATCATAATAAATATTAAATAAAAATATATAGGAATGTATAGAACATAAGATATAAATGATTTATCATGGTTATATAATAAGGGTTAGTCAATGTATCAATCACATTATCAAGTGTTGTTATACCTGAATCAACTATAGTAAAAAAAATTATTATTGTAGCATTTAGTTAACCATCACTTTATGATGACACCCTATAATTTTATTATTTATGGAATAGAATCACTATTAATCCAAGTGACACTATCCCATTTTTTACTATATGCACTTCCTCGGTGAAGAAGAAATCAGTTTGTAGGAGTGAGAGTCTCCTAAATAGTTCATAGAAATGATGGCCTATTCAATATTAGAAAAGGTTACCGATATAACATTCATCCTTATATATATATATATATGCATAAGCTTCATTAGGATACACATTGTTGAACATATGATTTTTAAATAATGAAGAAACCATATCCCATATGTGAGTGTTGAGTAATATGTATTCCATATAAAAATTAAGTAATACTACTAATGTAAGGGTTAACACTTTTTCTTTTATAAAAACACCAAAATTTCAAAAGCTCAATCTTAAAAAATATTTTCCACATTGACCAACTATACTATCCTTATTCTTCTTCTTCATTAATGGATGAATATATTAGTGTAATTATATCTTATCATATGATCCAACCATATTCCAATTGAACTAGATATGATAATGGTACTCTATTTTCAGCAGCTTTCTACTGTTATACTTAACCTGGAACTGGATATATCAATATATTTAATCAATTTTTTCAACTACAATTAATTTCATTTATAATTATTACCATGTAATTGACCCTATATTTTATGCTTTTGGGACATTTTTTATTCCTCTAATACATAGAGATTATGACTAGAGTCCCATATGTGAAATTTTTTTCAATGTATTCCAAATGAGAATAGAAAATCTCTTTAAATTTGATATGCATCTTGTAGTTAATTAATTCAAAAAATGTTCATGATATTTAGGAAACAACCTTATTATGACATGACACTCACCACTTAAACATGACTTGTATCAAATCCATTCATTCTACTCTATGATTTCCTCCACTATGGCCTACTTCGTAATCAAATTCCTTTGAAAAAAATAATATTGAATATCAATAAAAAATACTCTAATGTGTTCTGATTTATCTAAAAAATCACCCTGAATCCAATATTATCATGAGCACATTCTGGATTCACACATATCATTATATTATAATTCATTAAATCTAATAAATATGTTATCTTCCATTATTTAAAATTTTCACCATCAGTGGTATAACTTCTTTATTGCAGTGTACTCCTTCGTTGCGTTCTACTAGTTTTTGTCTAATATTCAATATATATAATTATCTTCCCATTAAATAATATTCTTGGACAATATATATTTTTACACCCATACTACCACAGTCAAGGTTCTCCTTTTAATTTTTTTTAATATCATTATTTTCAAACATTATAGGATAAATTACAATATTGTCAATTATTCTATAGTTAAACACATCCAAATCCGTATAAATTTAATCTTATATTTATTTTTATGGGATTATTTGGTTATTCTTTCATAGAGTTCCCCATTAAAAATTAAAAATTACATGATATTAAATTTTAACATGCTATTAAATTTCAGTGCGCAAAACATCATATTATATATTGTATTTATGTTATACATAAATCATGTATTCATCTTCAACCATCTTCATGACCTTGGGTATATTCTCATGACATGATAAACTATAGTGTATTCATACATATCTTCTTACACCAATGTTAATCCTTTATAGATATATTAAATTTCAAATATTAATAAAATATAAAACCAATTTGCAGTGTGGGCACTATCATTGTGAAATGACTAGTCTCCCTCTAACATAATTTATTAAATATAATGAAAAAAATTCAATACATGACCTGAAAACCTATAATACAATATTGGAAAATAATAGTACATTTTAATCATATCAACCATCAACCAATCCCAAATTTATCGTCATGATCTAACTCATAATGACCTCCTCTCATTACCATGATTCTTAGAATTGTCAATGTTTCTTTATTAAAAATTCATACCATATAACAACTATTTTTACTTCAATTATTCCTCAATAGATATGATATGATCATCCATGTGTCCAATTTTTATGTTTACACTACTACAAAATGAACTTTTAATAATTCTAAAAATGATCATTGTTGGCGCTTAAAAGCATTTACTAGATAAGTGATATCAAAATCCCTCATCCTTTATGAGTTCTATAAAAATAAATGGTAATGGTTATCTTTATCATAACTATATATTTATCATGTATAAAGGGTATATTTATCAATGCTAGATGAAGCACTGAAAAATTAAAACATTATCAGGGCTATATGAAGCACTAATAAAGGTTCCATTTATCAGCACTTCATGTAGCGCTGATAAAGGCCATTCTAGCTACAACATAGTTGAAACCCTAAAGTATCCATGAAATAACGCTATAAAATTAAACCTAATTTTAATAAATTATAAGTAAGAGAAATATATAGGAAATAAATGATAAAATATTTAATTTAATCGAAATGAAATTTACATCACAAATACAAGAAAAAAACTGCACTATATACATATGAAGCGTTGGTTTGGAAAATTACATGAGTAAGTAGAATTTATCACAGAAATTCCAGAAAATCAAGATTACTTTTTCATTTCCCCCTAACCTCTATTCATGATATTAGTTTCCAAACAAACCACCCAATATCTTGAAAAATACATCACCTGTATATGTAAACTATATTTATGATACCGATACTATACTGAAATAAATTAAACATGAAGTGTCAATTTAAACTAACAATATACAAATTGAGTCATATCAAGAACATCATGTAACAGATTATGGTACATATTATTCCTATACATCTCTAATGATTTATTTATAATTTTCCAAATGTATTGACGTAATCATACAATGTTAGCTCAATTCTAATTATGTCCCTTTCTTTTTTACTAAAATATATATTTTATATAAAAAATACACCTGGAGTCATACATTTTGCACAAACATCATAATGAGGTGTGTATGATTTATACATTTCATAAAATATTTATAGATCATAATTTATCAATACAATATGAATTTGTTTTTTTTTGTTTTGAGTATGTCACTTTTTTTTGCAAAAATGTCATTTCAAATGGAAAACATGCACTTTGAGTCAGATCAGTCACATCGTGTTTTAGTTTGATGTGAGACTGATTAATACTCGTCAAAAATTAATTATGAATCATTTTCATAAATTATCAAGAAATTTCGAGTGAGTTTTCATAGTTTTAATTTAGTGAAAAATGTTTTCAACAAAAATTTCACTTTTAAAGTTATACCGGACACATTGAGTCATTCCAGGAACATGGTGTATGAGATTGATATGGGGATGAAAACTAAATGTAAAAATTACTAAAGTATCATTTTTATAATTTAAATTTAAATATGAATTAATTTTCTCAATTTTGAGTATATCAATTGTCTTTTTTACTAAATTTAATGTCAAATTTAAATAAAAAGACACGCTTTCAGTCATGTAGATATGAAGATGCATAAAATTATTCTGTGGATAGTTTACAAATATAAAAAATTAATTAGGGTTTGTTTTCCTAATTTATCAAAATAATCCTAATTAGTATTCAAGGTCTTGAGTATGTCACTTGTGTTCTTCCGTAAAATACAATATTAAGATGGAAACACAAAAATTGAGTCATAATAGTCACATCATATGGTATTTTGATGTGAGACATATTCCTAGACATAAAAAATCATGTAACCATTGTTTTCCTAGATTAACAAAACACTCCAAACATGCATTCTTAGTTTTTAGTCAGTGACCCATGTTTAAAAAAAATGTAAATCTTAAACTGATAAATAAAAATTTGAGTCATTTTGTGAAAAAGATGTATTAGATTTAGGCTTAAATGATTCATAGACCTCACAAATTCATTATGGGTAATTTTTTAAAGAATAATGAAATGAAATTTGTTTTATAGGATTTGACTATGAAACTTTTAAAAAAATGTCATTTCAAACCGAAATCACATAGTGTGAGTCATAAATGACACATCATGTGTTGGTTAGATTTGATATTTATTCATAGACATAGAAAATGTATTATAAATAATTTTAATTACTTATTTACACAATTAGAGAATTTTTTTTCATTGAGTGACACGTGTTTTGAAATTAAATACCAATTTTAAACTGATAATGGCCACTTTGAGTAATACAGGGAACACCGGGTATCCAATTGAGTTATCACTCAATATTATATTTCACAAATTACTATGGGTTTTTATCTAAAGTATCAATACAATATGAATGAATTTTATCATTTTTGATTATTTTATTTGTTTTTTTCTAAAATTTCAATTTTAAACTCAAACTACACAATTTGAAGCACATTGGTCACACTATGCACCTGATTTATGTGAGGTCAATTCATACACATGAAAAATGATTTATGGATTTTCATTAAAATTTTAAAAGAGCTCATTTTCTTGGTTTTGAATCTTGACACATGTTTTAAACTAAAAATGGAAAATTTGTTTTGAAAACATGTAATTTAGGTCATATCAACCACATCATGACTCAAATTGAGGTGTGGTTAATTCCAACTTGTGAAAAATGAATTTTGTATCATTTTACAAATGTTTGATAACAATTCGAGATCATTTTATTGGATTTGACTATTTAATGTCTACTTTAAACTAAAAGGTAATCACCCATGAACCATCTTTACAACACCGATCCAAGGAAAGAGGCTAATAACTAGAACCATCATCACCAAGGACCTTTCCCTTACCTACATCAAAGATAATGAAGTCTAAATACACCCAAGACTGTAAGTAGGATATGAGCCTAATCCTAAAAGAATTCCACTAAAAAATATTCCATGTGATAAACATTATAAGAAAAAATTCATGAATGATAAGAAATGCAAGTAACTATTTCAAAAGGGCAAACTTTAAATGAAAAAAAAAATCAAGAGGGAAAGATGGAAGGATTAACACATTGAAATAATACACACATGTAACATAATTCTCTATAAAAACCCATTGTATTCTGAAGGTAAATATGATATAGGATATGAGCATTAGTCGCAAAAACACCCATAGGAACTACCTTGTTTTGGGGCCATAAGTACATCGTATCTCAATGTATAAGCCACCGTAACTAATATCCTTCATTTGCAGAAGCCAATATAAGGGGAATCCATAATGGCCTATTGGTCCCCATACATAATCAAATTTTATTTATTGTTGTCATTGTCTAACATACTATGTGAAATAGGGAAAATAACACTAGGAGATCACTAGCATATTAGTCCTAGTCTTCCCACATAGATACATGAGATTCATACTTTGTGATAAAACAAGTTACATAAGTTATAAAATAAAAATTTAACATAAAAGAACCATTTTCAATTAAAAATAAATTTTCCGAATCATACACATATCAAATAGTACACAACCATGTTTCGCACCCTCAACATTATTTAGTAAACCCTTTAAAGATTTTTAAAAAATATCAAGAGGTATAGACAATGGTTTTCACACCAAATCCATTCAAAAATCCATTATTATGGACAAACACACAACAATATGACACCCAACTATATTTTTCATCCTTTAAAACATTTAATAAACCAATTTCATGAGTCATAGAAGAAACCTAAAAGGAACAACATTGAATTCCCATGAAAAACTGTCATTTTAAAAGAAAAACGAATCTTTGAATCCAACAATAGAATCCATGATACCAAAAAATAGTTTTTCCACCAAAAAAATGGGAGAGTAAAGTGAAATAAAAGTAAATCAAGCAAGATAAATAATCAAAAAATTATAATACAATGAATCACCTACCTTAGATATCTAAAACCCCAAATCATTGTGAAAAACTTCAATCGCACCACATCCACACCAGAAAGGGATGAAAAGAACTTTAATCCATAATCTTCAACCAAGAAACAAAATATTATTCCCTAGATATTAAACCGTAGTTTCTATACATTTGTAACATCAAGGAGGAGGGAAGAAACCCAATTTAAAGGGAAGAACAATAAAGGAGGAATCAATTACATGAGAAATCATGATATTTCCCCATAAAAAACCCATTCAAAAATGAGTTCCATGTGAGGTTAAGGGGGCATGGTAACCTCCCACGACTGATAGGGTCAAATGGGGTAAGAAATAGGAGAGGTAGTTTTATTCTCACAAGGGTAAAACTGAAATTACAAAATATTTTTAATGATCTGGACTCATGTGCATGGTTTTTCTGCTTGGTTTAGTAAACCATGTGGCCAAACCGTGTGGCCAATTATGGAAACCCAAAAACCATAATTCACTTCCAAATTCCAAGGGGAACCTAGGTGGAACCTAGGGGGAAAATCTATTCCCAGTATAGAAGTGAAAAATAATTAAATATAAGGACATGGATGTGACACATCATGTGTCAGATTGACGTGAAGACCATTCTGGCATGTGAAAAAATAATTATGGATCATTTTCCTAAATTTTATAAACAATATATGATTGTTTTGTTAGTTTTTACTATTTAATGTACATTTTACACTAATATTTAACTTTTGGATTGAAAACCTGTACATAAATCCTTACCAACCACATTAGGTGCTAGATTTATGTGTAGTCAATTATTGTACATGAAAAATGAATTAGGTATCATTTTCCTAATGTTGGAAAATGGTCTGAGTTCATTTTCTAAATTTTGAGAATGACTTTTTATTTTTTAACTAGTTTCTAAATTTAAAAAAAAATTAATTAGATATAAATGATAAACAAATTTACTAAAAAAGTAGATAAATTTATGATAAATTTAACTAGACAAGTAGAAAAATTCAACACTTCATGATGTCTATATTCATTATGACACCATATATTCTACCCATTCTTTTCTAAAAAAAATTAATTCCCCATTTACACATATCCTTGAGAAATATATTAAAAAATTTAATATAAGAATTATGGTAATAATGATACACACCCAAAATATATTTCTAAGGTATATCTCATACCTGATCATAAACATAGTATGTGATAACCTAAATTTGATGTCATAATTTTTTTTGACACCATGTACGCTTCCCACACATCTCAAAAAAATTCAAATCTTCTTTTGTGTAAATATATTTTCATAAATCTTGTTAGTTATATGAAAATATTTAAAAAATGGTTTAGAAATATTTTTAATGAAATTGTAATTTCATTTGGAAATTACTAGTTTGAGGATGCTAGTATTTGGATGTTTTATGATATATTTCATAAATTTAAAAACATAATATCCACAACCATTGTTGTTATATTATTTTAAAAAATATGGAAATAATGTATAAAAAAATAACATTTATTTGAAGTATTTTTTGATAGATAATTATATTTACATATATTAGAATTTTTTTTTCAGTGTGAAGTAATCCATAGTATTATTATATTTAGTCACCATATGTATACTATGACCTTGCCAATATTTAGATACCAATATATTATAATAAAATTATTTTTGAAAAATATATTAAAACAATTAATTAATATTTTATCTATTAAATAATTATTATTGTTAATTAAGAATTTAAAATACCCATCATGTGTGGTCAGTTTGATGTATATCGAAGCATTGGATTGAAAATAATAAATATTTTGGGTATCTATATTGATTTTGATTAGTATATAGTGCTTCCTAAAAAAACCAAAAACAAAGTTTAATGGAAAAAACTAAAAATATATTTCATATAATAAGATTTTGAAGTATTACCCTTGAATTATAAGCTTAAAAATGAGTCTATCATTGTTATTTTCTACTCAAATTCCTTTTTTAACTCATCTTTTTTATTATCTCTTTATTTTGAATCCAAATTAAATTATTCCATAGAAATGAAAGAAGTATTTGTGAATCCAAATAAGGATTAGTAAGGCTTCCAAATTATGTAGTAGTAATATAAATTCATATGGAAAATATTAATATTTAATTACATTATTGAACATATAGGATATTTTATTGGACATGCATACTACAAAAATGTAACTTATATATGTATTCATAACTGAGACTCTTAGACATTCAAAATTGGGAATATAATTTATAATATTATGAACAACTACATCTATTATGATAGATATACATTTTTTTCCCTTATATGGAATGTAGTACATATGTACATCACTGAATGTGGTCTTATATTGAATTTGTAATGATAATACATGTTGTAGTGGAACTTGTAGATAAAAGTAAATCCTAGAAAATCCTTTCCTTCCATGGTCTATTCACTATATTTTCTTGATCACATCATCCATTTACCCATCAATTTAACCTTATATAATACTATACCTCACTTTAGACCTCTTTTTATCCACTATTACAGATTTTTCATTTGAAAAAAATTATTAGAGTCATACCTCAAGTACATTTATAGTATTATAGGGCCATGATATAAAATATCTAATAAAATAATTTACCATTATAATATTTGGATCAATAAGTGGATCATAAAACTCATTGGTCAGATCATGATCTTCTTCAATCCATATTATCATGTGATCTTTTTGGAAATAATTTTTTATAGAATCTCCCTTGTGATATTATACACTGCACCCCTTGCAACAAGGTGGTTCTTGGGTGTTGATAGATATAAATTAAATAAAACATTACCCTATAAAATTTCACTAATATAAAGTTATCAAAAATTGTCTGATTAAAAATTATGAGGAGTAATGAAAAAATTGATTACATATGGTAAGTAATATAGTTTTAGGGAATGAATCTCCTCAAGGATAGCAAGATCATTCGGTTGTTCAGGTACTTATCTTTGTTCCCCCACCATTTCACTTTGATCATTTTACATATATTGGCCTTCCAAACCAGACTGTAAAATAACAAGTTGAAATGATTATATTTTTGTATAAAATCCTTCCACTATTTTTTATGTATCTTCTTGTAGTTTTCTCTTCTTGAAATATATTCATAAAGACACTCCATAACCCACACCTATAATGCTACCATATTGTACTGGCTGTATTCAATCCACTAATTTTTTTTCTTTTAGTATGGTAATTGATGATTCGTATGTCTAAACAATATAGAAACCCATAAACACACACACAGACCCACATATATATATTAATACATTAATAAATCACAAATAATTTCATTTATTCCATACTTATACATATTTACTATACTTTTTTTATTTCATCAACTATTATAACCTCTAAATTTACACAATCCCCCATCCATAGAACATAATGTTGGGTGAAAGTATGTTTTTTATATTTATTCCTTGATTTACATATAAAAAATGAAAATTGTTTTTTTCATGTCAAAAAATTATTTTATTTTCATTTTTAAATACATACCAATTTACTTTCTAGTGAAGCGTACCCCATCATTTCATTGAGATTGAAGTACATTGGTTTTGATGCACATTCTTTATTTTTATCACTCCTTTTATATTTCATATATTAAATTTTTTGAATCAAATTAGATAAAATAAATTTTGTAAAATAAAATATTATTGACTACAATGGACTAGAAATGATTTACCCTCACCAAGAATGATGAAACAATTCCATGTATACTAATTTATAATGTGCACATAAGTAATTTCTATGTGGGATTTAATTTTTCCTCAATACCCCCATGATGAAACTTTATAAGAAGAGTCGAAAAGCCTTTATGATATTTTCTAGTGTCCATTATGAAATAATTTTTATAGAAATCATCTAGTATAAATGATATCTACAAATAATAATGAAATATAAATCCACATTCTATAAGATAATTATTTTGTAAAATAGGGAATTTATATAATTACATTTCAATTGTATCATCCCATATGTTTTCATTCATTAAATACTAGACATAATACCATGAATCTATATCATTTAGTAAACTTATCCTCATTGTGAGACCAATATAACTAATGAACATTGGATTATTATAAAAAAAGTTTCGTGACATTGATTCCAGCCAACCTATAATTTTTTACCTTTAATTAGTTCCTTTATAATTTTAGTGAACACTGTGATCCAAAATCATTAATGTTTTTTCATCATCATGTTGTTAATACCCTAATAATTATACAATTTTTGCATCAACCACCCATTCCTCACCATGATATGTAACATCATCTTGTGTTTAATAAATTTTCTACATGAATAGAAAAAATATAATTTATATTATTTTAATATAGTGGAGAATAATTAATATTTTCGTGAAAATCATATTATATTAAAAAAACTTTATCCTTCTCATTGTACACTATTTTTTTGAAGGCTGATGGGATTTGGATCCTCAATCTATAATCCAAAATACTTTATTTCTGGTCCCCTCTATCATATAAGACATTGTATATCATGAGACCTCCATGAACTAACTGTGTATCCCTATTAAAGGTTTCTCATTTATTGAATTTTCAACTGACCCTATAGTTTTTTAATCCACCATGAAAATTGACAAATTTTTTATAGGTTCTCATACATAAAATAATTTTAGTAATTGTGATTTCATTAATAAAGAATCATCTTTTTTCCCCTTACACAATAAAATCTTCCTTCACAATGCCCATTTCATCAACATTATATACACTCATATTACCAACACAATTTTAGTGTTAAAATAACACTTCAGATGTTGAATAATCGTACTCCTATATATTTTCAATAGTGTTAAAATATGAAATATTCACATAAATTGGATAAATATCCTCGGAACTATATATGTGAATCACTTCCACCACCTGCGTAACAACACCATTTTCAACATAATGATTCCACCATGTTCTTTTTTATAGAATGTTTAACCATTTATTACAAAACTAGTGTAAGATGTAAAATTTTCATTTGGTCCCCTATATGGCGATAAATGTCATTTTGGAATTGAATTCATATTTTTTGATAACTCATTATAAATATGATATTGAAACCATCCTATAAAGTTATAAATATATGTATTCAATATACATCCATCATACTTTAATAGATTCAAATATCTAATAATTTCTTTGTGGGAATCAACATACTGATCAGAATATTCACTATTATGTAAAACTTAAAGGTGTGCTTACTCATACACTGCGATGGTAATTGTAAAAACATCTCTTCCAGAAATCCCTTCACCTATATGTCATCAAATATAATGAAACTTTGGGAGTATCATACTATCAAAATATTATAGGTAATAAGTATATAATTCAATAACATCTTAAAAAATATTTCATTATACAATAAAACTATTTTTATGACTTAGATTCTTGAAATTACATTTAAAAATTTTTATACACCATTCAACAGGGTATATCCATTTTTAATGGGTTGGACCACATTGTTGAAAATCAATAACCATGTGAACCATCAGATGGACAGTTATTTCAAGGAATGATGGTGAGATGAACATTTATAATTCACATAACAAGATAAAAACATCTAAATTCATGATTGTTAGCTTTACTGGGTTTATAAATTTACCACATATGGCTTTCAAAAATAAGAATATTCATAATAATATATGTCATAAATTTTTTATAGAATTAAATTTAATTATACAAACATGAAATCATGCTTCAAAACATGAAATTGATGTGATTTTAGTCCTAATAACTTCAAATTATACATTTATAAGAAATTTTTTATATTTTATGAATACCCCTCTAGAAAAATTAAACCATTATGAAAAATTAAAATTTTTAACTTTTAATTTTTGGATGGATTGTATGATTTTGAGGGATGAATTTTCCAACCAATAATATTAACTAATGATAACTATTCCTTTATCCCTATTTAAATCACACGTAACCTAAACTTGATGTAATATTTTTTAGAAACAATTATTAGCATCCCAGTAACACAATAATATAATTTATTTTCTAATGCATAACATCAATAAAATGTTCTACCTACATGAAATTCCAATATGGTAATTAATATGAAATTTATCTCGTTTTCCAACCTAATTTTTATGTTTTTTGAAAAAATATTAGTGAAAATACATCAAAATATTTTAAATTATCAAATAGTTGAGCATTCGTTTCTGGAGATGGTGTTGCACCTTATTTAGTATTCCCATTGAATATTGTCATGTATGATTGTTAATTAAGTCATCATGGTAAAATCATATGGTGTACTAAAAAAATGTCTTCAAGGAATTCTTTAACCAAAATGAGTGTGTACATTCCTAACAAATGGGACACCCAAAATTACATTAATTCAACCGCCTGAGTTGTTTTATTTAGCTAGAAAGTCATTAATCATCCCGTATGACATGGAACACAATGTGAATTACTCATTTCTATTAGTATCATACATTGTAATAATTGTATCCCACTAAAATTTAAGATCATCGATTAATAGTTCCAAATAAACATGCATTTCAATACTTGGTTTATTTCTTCCAGATAGAAGTAGTGAAAACAAAATGTGTTTCCCCACTATATATAACCATGAAGGCATGTTATAATTTACCAACAGAACAGTTTATCTTCTATGAGTACTAATCTATAAACTAAATGGATTAATTATATATGTAGATTATGTAAGATAGTAGTTTTTCAACACATTTCCAAATTTAGGATACTTGTACTGAATTTTCATCAACTGAGGAGAATATACTGGATGATATAGTTTACTATCTTTAATTATTATATATGCACTACTTGTCAATTTTCTTGAGATTTCCAATCTAAACCATTGAATTATAGGAAGGTAACATACATATTCTGATGTACATTATTCCACTCGATTGTATCAATCCACACCCCACATACGTGTATTTTATGACTGATTCATGGTCCTTGAGAAAAATAGACAATCATTTTTACAATAATTTATATTTTAGATATAATTACCTTTAAACATAGCATTTATTTTGCATCATATGTTCGACAATGAATATCATTTTCTTCGAGTAACATATCATTCAGTAGGCCAATTATTTTTTCAAAGGATGATGTCTCTTCACCCCCTACCGGGTTTCAAATTATATAACTTCAATCTAGTTTACAATGTTGTTTATTTAGTATAACCAGTAAAAAAGAGTCTCTTAGAAAATAAATTTAACTTCTCAAACGACTTTGGATAATCATGAAGGTAATTTTAATTACCATTTTCATTTCATCCATATGGTCTCCATCATCATTTCCAATAGTATTCATTTCTAATGATTCATTTACTACAGTATCATCCATATTAGGGTGCACATTTGTTTTCCCCATGTTTAGACAAACATTTATAGCTCTGATTAATTCCTTGAAAAATAAAATTTAATTCCAACTCTTTTGGACTGTTTTTTTTTTGAATAATAAAAATATAAACACCAAAAAAGGATTTGAGATAGTTCATATGCAGGATAAACTGAAACACGATGAACTATATAACTCCATATCCATACTCTCTTGTCATATGATTTCCATGAATCAATTTTCAATTCATATCCATTCTATTAGTCCATAGAATATTAATTTTCTATAAAAAGTAAATAAATATATATAAGATAATCAGAATCAAAGGATAAAGTTAAAGTTATTTTAAATAAGGGGAACCCAACATTTTATTGTTTCAAATAATATCAGTATTCTTTGAAGGAATTAGGAAATTGAATTTACGTAATGAATTACTCCATTGGTGGTAGGTTTTATAGTCTTTATTAAACAAAAATTATTATCAGTTCCTAGTATGAGATGACTACTGCTCAAACTAGTTCAGGAAACATAGGTTCACATCTAGAAGATTAGGGGTAAGTCTTAAAAAAATTAATTAACACCAATTCGATAGATGAAGATGATGAGGATTAATTTAGTATCATTTTATGTGTAGTCGAGTTAGAAAATAACTAAAAAAATTTAATTATTTTTTACCTAAAGATGAAAAAGTATAAATAGTTGTTTGATCCCTATAAGGGGATCATTGATTTCTGTGACCATTAAAAGGCTATTCGAGATGGTCTTACAATCACTCATGCTGAGATAGTCATTGGAGTTTCAACATTCAATTAAATCCATTAATAAATCCATGAAAAGGAATTGGACTTTGGTATGAGTACTGCATTCCAGAACCACTTATCTTCCAATGACAAAAATACTGTAATTCCTTGATGCTTTATAAGACCATCTTAGTTGGGAGTCAAATAAATGGTAGGAGTAGATATTTATTCATTTCATCACTTATAATGTGGTTGGATATGTGTTGCTTCATTTATATACTAGGTAAATCATTATAGGAGTGAGAATCTTATGGTGACAATCTGTTTTTAACAGAAAAATTTCACGTATGATTAATTTGAACATCAAGAAAAAGTAGAGGGCAATTGAAATCATAAAATACATTTGACCACAAAAAAGTATCAGTCAACATATAATCCTTTTTTCTATTAATTAAGAAATCTTATAAATGATAGGTATCCACATTATGAATATATTTTTCCACTATCTCATTTAATAACATCTTCATTCTTTAGATACACTTAAAATCACAAATCTAGGGCTTCCAAAAAATTATTTCAGGTAAAATTATGTTTTTGTATTTATTATTTTTATAATTTATGTTAGTTTGGTTAACATTCTAAATTTTATTATTCCAAAGAATGGTTGTTTCATTGTTATTTTCATTAATAAATGGTTATTTTCTGTTAGAATTATTTATTAATTTTTATTTTATTTTTATTTTTATTTTTATTCTAACTATGTTTTGAATCTTGATTAAAATATCAAAAATATTGATTCCATGAAAAGTTGTAATTCTAAATAGACACTATGTTTTGATTACATTAATGGTTAATTTTATTAAATTTATACGTCTCTATATGAATGATTAGGTTAGTTGTTATTGGGTTTTTTTTTTAATTTTAATAAAAATTCATAAATTATTTTATTTTAAAAAAAATTAGATTGCTAATTGAGTTATAAATTATAAAAAAATTTATACATTTATAATAGACTGTAATTATTAATATTTTTATCTTTTTTAGTTTAATGATAAAATTATTAACTCAACAATAAACAAAGGGATTATATTCAACACTAAATATTACCACATTTTATTTAAGTGCCCATGTTTTAGAAGGAACATGTGAGTAGTAACTGATTAAATGAATAGAACATTTTGAAGTAGAATCGAATATTTAAATTTTAAAATATATAACACATACTAAGTGAAAAAATTTCTAATATATGTTCTCCAAAAATCATTAGACACATTAACTCTTATAAAACCATTATAGTTGTCAATGATAATGTTTGGTGGTATATATTAATTTTTTTTTGTTTTTCTAAGTAAATCAATTCTTATCTCCTAATAAACCCAAATTCCAAATAACCATTGAATCACACTTTACCATTGGTCAAGTCCGGGTTGCTGAATGTTACCTTATTCATGTTCATGTGGGAATAAGTGACTCAAATTATTGAATTTGGTTGAGTTTAAAAGAAGTCTACTCAAGTTATATGGAAATTAATGAAGGTGAAAATTCATGTGGAGTCCCTTAGATAAATATTTTCTATTAAATATAATAACATAGAAACATACGTAGGGGTACCATTATTTTCCATGTATAATTCAAAATAAAGCGAGTGATTATTCTAGAGTTTGGGTTTATGAGATCTAATATGGGGTATAATATTAGAATTTCAAGATGCTGTATGAAAAAAATATGACACAGATTTGTAGGGGATCACTAAATCTGAATTAGTAAAGAAAGGTTCACCAATGAAAAAGAAATATAGAGTGATTATCTCAAAATAAAATCCTATTGAACTATTGAATAAATTTAATCCATTATATAAAAATATAATTGGAAACCATCAGTTAAATTTTTTAAAATTTAAATTGTGTTTTATACAATTATTTTGAAAATATAGGGATAACATGTTATCAGCATATCCTGGGAATTAGATAGTGCCCTGATACCACAAAGAATATTAATATAGATATTTTAAAATTTCTAAATTATTATCAGAATCCCTCAAATCAAGTGAGCTACATTTAAAAAAACATATCATAAATACAACTACAATTGATGATAAAAACATAAGATTGAAATTTTATAATATCACTAAATGTACATGAATAATACCTTAATGAATAAATAATAAATGAAAATAAGGAATAACAATTAGATCCTCCCAAGATATCACTTCTTATCCAATAGAATTTAATGGAGATATTTACATGAACATAGAAAAAAACTGTGTAATGTCTCAGATTTTCTGTGTATTTTTTTAAATATTATATGAAATTATTTTGAGACTAGACCTTTTGACAGAGTGTGGTTCCGAGGCCTAGAGTTACTGGAATAAATGCTTGAAAATAAATTAAACTTTTAAATAGTGCTTGAGAGAATTTTTCATAAAGAAGTGGAATAAATTTTAACTAGGTGCCCAGATCACAAATATGAGGGCACCATTGCGTTCAAAACAGCGACTTTGCCTTAGGCGGGGCCTAACATCAACCGGTGTGGGTCAGCTGCAAGAGTTAGTTTTTGGACATTTTAATGAAAATAAAATAGATTTATAATTTATTTTATTTAATGTTTTTCCTTTTTTGTGCAACGACCTAATACTCCCCTATAGGAACATACTTATGAAAAGTTCGCAGGGTTAGCTGCATAACCATACAAATTGAGGATTTTCCAATGAAGTTTTGGAGGAGAACCTATTGGCGGACGACGAAAACATGATCGTTCGATGCTTCCTGGATTCAATGAACCTCACTAATGAACGTGACAGAATGATTGTTCATAAACCATATCGAGGTAGGGGTTTGTTATTTTGATTTATTTCCTCCCTATTCTTCAATTAAACGAGGAACACGGATCCACCCATGAATAGGATGATCCATGGATCGTGCATTCTTGCGGGAGTGTTTTTATTGGGATGATTTTGAGGATTAATCCATGATGTTAAAAATCCATGTTTCAATTATTTCTATTTAAAACATTCTAACGGGATTGGTTTTACACCGTGACGAATGGCGATAAGGATCGTTCCCATTTTGTTATTGGATTTTCTTCCTCTCTTTCCCCGCGTTCTTCTTGTTCTTAATGCTACAATGGAAAACAGATCATTGTGCATTTTATTTGCATCAAAACAAAACCAAATTAAAGATTCCATAGCTCAACAACCTAGTGCATGTGCAAAGATGGCAGAGGTAGGAAAATCGATCAGTTTGGGAGAAAACGTTCTTCGACCATTCTTAGCATGGATGATCGAAACCAATTTTTGGGCCCGATTGAAAGCTCGGAACCCACCGAAACATCAATGGAATGGCTGGGTCACCTTGGATATTGAGTATCGCGACGATCAAATGGCTGGATCGATGATTGGTAGAGCCCCGAGGTATGGTGATGAAGAACAATGGTTCTTGAAATTTCTGAAGAACAAAGCGTGTATCCTAAAGAACATGCCATGTGGGACCCGCTTAGCGGAGGCTCGAGTTCCACGATGCACAAAGCGATGACACAACATATTATCTGAAGAACACTTCATATGGGTTCTTACGTGGGACTCTCCTTGTGTCTCGAACAATACATAGAAATGGGGAAGAGTACACGGTCGTGTACTCTGCCACACGGACAAACCAGGCAGTCTGTATGGGTTACCCCGTGCACCAATTACAAGGGTTGTAACACACGGGTTGAATCCATGTACGGGCACATGGAAAGCATACATGGAGTCCTCCATGTATAGGGGAACATGTATTTTCACTCCCTTACATGCCGTGTATATCTTCTTTTGTAGGAAAAGCCTTGCAGCCTGTGCCGTTGTACACAGACAATACCTAGGGTACGAGGATACAATGTGTAACCTTCCTAAACGCCATGTACTTTTCAGTACATGGTTTTATATTATTTTCCATCATATCTGGTACATGTTCCGTTCGATTTTTCCCCCTTTTATTCATTCCCCAAGTGGTTAGGTATCATTTCATTTTTCATAAGTATGATCCCTTCAGTAGGACTTTCCAATATAGAGTTGTGTATCCCTCCAAGAGGCTGGGAGAGAGATCCTCTACCCATTCATGACCCTATGTAGAGTTATGTATCAATGTTGATATTCCCATAGGGTACTGATCCTCTACCTAGAAGGTGAATCCATATGAGTCGCGGTATCTGCCAATTCCCTGGCAGTGATCCTTGTCTGTGTATTGTGATCTTTCTGCACTCAAGAGTGCATTCTCTTGGAATGAGTGTATCTATCTCTCATGAATTTTTCCGATGGAAAATAATTCTCGTATAGACCTCATTAGTGCCATCATACTCATTGAGTGAGTTCTCCCAGACGAGTTCTTCATGGAATCTTCGACTTAAATTCCTAGCTGGGGTATGCGGTTGTATAACATGTCCCTAGAATGTGGATTTGAAGATTGAGTATATTTGGACTTTTTTTAATCCTAATATATGTCCAGTAGACATATATTGTGTAGAGATGAATTTACCATTCCTTTTTGTATTGATTTGTGGTTTTTGGGGTCTTCTACTCAGTATTTTTATACTCACCCATGCATAGGCTTTTCCCACACGCGTTGTGTCTTGTGTAGATGAACATCCTACTAATGATGTCTAGGGAGGACTAGGACATGACCAAGATTTTTGAAATCCCTACAAGCTGTGGTTTTCCTATGGCTTCGAGCATCAGTCTTAGTACCACATTGTGTTTACAGATTCAAATTTTTTGTTTTCAGACTCTTGTTTTTTGTGGGCTTGTTTTCTGGCCCAGTTTACATTCAGTACTCTACTTTTCATCATACTCTATTGGTTGATATTAGTTGTAAGAATTTATTTTATTCCATATTGTTTATTTTACATTTCATCATTTATGGTCTTCAAGATGTGTTAATGTGTACACGAACTTTGGATATTCCTCCCATGTTAGTAATATGCCTACTCGGTGCTAGTCACCAGCCCCTGGACTATTGGAGGTGAGCTTGGGGAGTCGCAGCATGTGCCCCACTGGGACCGGTCATGATAGAGTGGAATCAGAGCGTGGTCTGTTCTATCTTACATCCAAGAGTCAGCGAGATTTTTTTGTGGGAATAATGTTTTGTGTTTCGAGCTCCGCATTCAGGCCAGAGACTCTAGTGTTGGAGTAGCTGGCTGATGTTTCCATACACCAGGACTCTGATAACCTACATTTTGACTTGGTACATGGAAACACTAGTTATGGGGAAATAATTGATAAGTACATGAATCATATAGGAATAGGTTGTTTTATCCATGTCCTTGGTGTCAGCTATCCATATATTCTCTTTGACCACGAAACATCTTGTTCCTTACAGGATGCTTCTACGATGAATACCCGCTAGTATTCAAAAGTGTGATCACAAGGATGACACTCTCAGTGAAGAGACTTAGATACAGGGACTAGTTACCTAGGATTTCCCTCTAGGTTGTGTACCTGTTATACCACCACTAGTGGAGCAGCCTGTGGTACCTGTAGTTCCAACCGAAAAGAGGCATAGGATGATCACGCTCCACGAGTTCCAGAGATAAAGACCCCTCAGGTTCCGAGGTGAGCCTGACCCTTAGGTGTTTTAAGATTGGATTGAGGTGGTGACAAGAGTTTTCTGCCTCGTGAGGACAACAGCGGATCAAATGGTGATCTTAGGAACGAGCCTTCTTCAGGGTTCGACGGGACGATGGTGGAGTCTGACCTCATAGAATCACAACGTGGAGACTCTTTCATGGACGATTTTTGAGTGACTCTTTAGGGATGTGTTATAACCAGTTAAACTAAGAGAAGGGTGTATCTAAGAGCTTATTCAACTCCAGCAGGGTAGTTTGATGGTGGCTGACAATTCATCTAGGTTCACCAACCTCGCTAGGTACTCGACGGTATGATCAGGGATCCGTAATTTAGTGCTCGTACAATCTTGCATGGTCTACAACGGGAAATTTTAGCTAGTTTCGTGCCACTTTGCATTCCAACTTATGCTGGAGTGCTCTAGAGGGCCTTAGTGATCGAGAGATTCTTGGTGGAGTAGAGACAGCTGACATCAATCAGCAGCAGGAAGATAGTTGCAGAGACCTCAGTAGCATGGAGTCGACAATAGACACATGGACAGGGATGTGGGGGAAATCACAGGAGGACCTAGGAGAGGGGTTTGGCAGTCTAGGGCTCTCAGGATAGATCCATCCAACCTAGGAAGAGGTGATGATACTCGTGCGATGGTAGGGTACATCTTTCGGGAGATTTTCTGACCCATTGATCTGTTGATAGGGAGGTGATGGAATGACCACCAAGGTAGATGTAGAGAGTAGAGAAGACAGATCTTCCAGGATGCAGATGAGGAAGAGGAGCAGGGAGAGCTGCAGGTGGTGGAAGTCGCTTTGATATAATTCCAGCACCACCCCCAGGAGGCCCTCACCAGGCTCAGGGAGCCATGGGACATGGGCAGGGACAACTATAAGAAGTTGAGATGTATGACCCAGGGACTCCAGGGACGATCCTTGGTATGATCTGTGTCTTTTCTACCATAGATTACATTCTTATAGACACAGGTGCCAATCATTCCTTCTTCTCCACATGTCTTGTGTGAAACCTTGAGATTACGGTAGAGAAATTGACTCGATTCTTATGCTTGGAGACACATACAAGAGGAGACTCTTTGATCACACACCATTGTAGACAGTGTAATATTACCCATGGAGGTGAGAGATTTGGTTGGAACCTCTTGGTGGCAGCGTCGAGGCCTTACAATATCATTCTTAGTATGGATTGGTTATCCTCGGTCCATGCCCAGATTGACCACTTTAGGCGAAGAGTGTAGTGTGTTCGCAACAATGGGATGATGTTTTCCTTTTTCAGTGAAAGGGAGACTCATGCAGCACAGAATGGTCTCATGCGTTGGAGGGTACAAATGATCACTCATGAGTTGGCTAGCCTTTCCCTCAGAGCAGTAGATGTTGTGAGCTTCTAGTTCCCAGTAATAGTGGTGGAGTATGAGGTTGTCTTTCCTAAAGATGTTCTAGGACTACCTCCCCACTGGTAAATCGACTTTTTCATCGACTAACACCCCCGGATGACACTGATTTTCTCATCGGCATATCAGATGTCTCCCGCATAGTTTCATGATCTGAGGGTGCAGTTGGAGGATTTTCAATGCAATGGTTTTATAAGACTAAGTGTTTCACCCTACGCGACCCCATTATTGTTTTCTAGGACGTAATATTGGTGTTTGAGGTTGTTTGTGGACTACCGAAGCCTGAACTAGGCATTGGTAAAGAACAAGTATCCACTACAGATGATCAATGAACTCTTTGACTAGTTGAGAGGGGAATAATGGTTGTCTAAGGTTGACCATCAGCTAGGTTACCACTAGTTATAAGAACTGGATGAGGATGTATTGAAGATGGATTTCAGAAGCCCCTAGGGTCACTATGAGTACTTGGTGATGCATTTCGTCTTGATGAATGCTCCCACAATGTTCATGTGACTGATGAACTAGATCGTCCTTCCTTACATAGACCGATTCTTGGTGGACTTCATCAACAACATCCATGTGTACTCAGCGTCATAGGAGGAGAACGTGAGACACCTAAAAATAGTTCTAGATGTAATTCAAGAGCACCAAATTTTTGGGATGATCTCGAAGTAATAGTTCTAAATTTGTGAGGTCAACTATCTGGGACATTTCATTTCAGCAGATGGATCAGCTTTGGACCCAACCAAGGTGGATGAAGTATTTTCTAGGGAGCCACCTCGTAGCGTGACGGAGTTGCGGAGCTTCTTTAGGTTGGTAGGATATTACCAAGGATTCATTCATGATTTCTCCCTAATACCAACATCGATGAAAGACTTGACTTGGAAGGGTCATCCCTTCTTGTAGATGGAGAAGTGTCAGTAGAAATTTAAGCAGTTTAGGTAGAGTTTGACGAGCGCAACAATCTTGAGATGACCAGGGGAGGGTGTCGAGTACATTGTTTTCTGTGATGCATTGGTTACTAGTCTTGGGTATGTCTTGATGTAGAGATAAGAATTGATTTCGTATGGTTCATGCCATCTTAGGCCACATGAGCATGACATTGCAACCCATGATCCCAGGTTTTCAGCAGTAGTCTTCACATTAAAGATGTGGCGACACTACCATATGGGAGAGCGGTTCATTGTCTACTACGACCATAGGAGCCTCAAGTACATCTTCTCGTAGAAGGGTCTAAATAAAATATTGATCCATTGGCTAGAGTTTCTCCAGGAATATGATTTTGAGATCATCCATATTCATGGGAAGGAGAATGTAGAGACCTGAAGCCTAACGTACATGAACATTACATTACTTTTGCGGAATACGTAATACATAAAAAAAACACACACTCAAAGACCGTAATAGTTTAGTGTCTTTGGAAACTCGGAATATAATCTTCTAATCATGGTGAAAGATCTTCAACATCTCCCATAAAGATCTTTTTTTTAAAACCTAAATCCTTTCTTTATATCCTGGGGAAAAGAAAACATAAAAGGGTGAGCTCAAATGCTCAGTAAAGGTAAACAAAAGAAATATCAATCACATCATATTCATAAGAACATATCTTTTGGAAATCTTAACCTGTAAAAGAGATCATAATTTCATAACATGGGATAAATCATAGTAGTGAAAAGTAATCCCAATAATCATAACATAAAACATGAAACTTTGTGGCATACACACATAATCATAGAGAATCATTTTTTGTTAGTCAAGACTCATTTCCAAGACTATCTTAGTGGACAAAGTCCATTTCTAAACCGAGTTCACTCCTCGTTTCAGTCCTCTTTCACTAAATCGGTATAACCTACCGTTCCAGCCATGTCTATCTCATGAGATATAAAATATTTACCCAATGCATTGGAGGGAGATATAGGTCCCTCCCATCTCATAATGATACCATTCTTATGTGTTCCACAAAATCATAAACCATACATCATAGAATACCCCATGTAATAAAAATGGGATTCTTAAACAACATGACATCATAAAACAGTTCATATAATGTAAATGAATTCATAAAAATAATTCCATCACAACATAATCAAATCAATGTAATAATAAAGATAGAAACAGAACCCTTTATTATCTTAGATGGAAAATAATTTTGATAAAACTCTTGAACTCCATTCCTTGAGGAAAATATCCTTTCTACTTCAAAAACATTTTCCTTTCTTAACATGTCATACAATTTTAAACTAAAAGAAGTTGATTAAAAATAATCTTGAAAACATGTAAAGTAAGCTTCTTGGAAATAATTTTTTTAAAAATCCATTCATGCCGTATAAATTAAAAAAACATTCTTCACGTACTTTTGTCGGAAAAGTCAAAAAGTACCTCGTACGAAAAACGTCAAAAGATTCCATTCATATCTTTTACTAAAAAATCACCGAAGGTTAAAATTTGATATAAACTATTGTAGAATGAAATAAATATTACATATTGAGGAAACATGGATGTGGATGATAAAATACACCCCAGTAAATACCAAATAATAAACAATCTTAGATAAAAATGAGATTGTGATATTTCCCTTACCATAGGTCCAATTTACTTCGTATGTGTCTGAACCTCTTGTATAATGATTTAAATAATGTTATTGACATATTCCAGAATCAAATTTATTTTTATGATATCATATATGGTCATATTCTTAGCTTATTATTAGTAATATTTCATTGATACTTGTTATTCGGGTGTTTATTACTTTTTTTTTCTTATGCGTGTTTTGTCGAATAAATTATTATTCTTCTCTTTATGTTATAGATAACTCATTTAAAGAATGGTATTAATGTAATATATATCATATTCATTCATTCAATTCATTTATATAATCATTATGAAATGAAGATCATGTAGAACGAGTCGCATCACATCGTGGAGACGGTATTCCATACGTACGCACGAGTGATGATATCGTTCCTATGATCGTGGAATTGTATTGGAGTGTATTTATACTATTTCAGAATCAGTATCACTTTATAATAGTCATATATAGTCATTATTTACACCAGTATACCCATCCAAGTAAGGTGGTGGTGGAAAATATATTACACCACGGCGTGGAGACGGTATTCCGTACGTACGCACGCGCGGTGATTTCTTTTTCCGTAGGATGGATAGATGGTGAAATAGGGTTGTTTCATACATATAATAACATATCAGTATATGAGTGATACTGATGCTATTAATTCATAATGAAACAACTAAATAAGAAGAAGTGGAAGAATAAATAAAGATGAAATAATTGGTAACGTACATTACCTCTTCTTTGAAGTGCTTCTTTGAGACCTCCTTTTAGGGCACTAAAATAGGTCTTTGAAGAAGACCAGAACCTCTAGGATGTTTCTAGGGAAGTGTAGAGAAGAAATGGGCAGGGGTTGGCCGAGCTTGAAGGCTCAAAGTGGTGCGAGGAAGAGGGGGAGGAGGTGCCCTTTTATAAGGGAGGAGAGGGACACCTTTGGGAAAACTAAAAATATTATTTTATTATAAAGTCATGTTCGGTTTTAAAGAGCTCCAAATTGATATATTTAGAAGCTAAGGTTGGGATGGGTAGAAATCCTCTCATCCAATATAATTTAGACAAGTTTAGGTTCCTCTTTTAACTTTATCATTTAGATTTAACATTAAGTTAAATAAGTTTACTTTTACCGTGTCTTCTTGTGTTCTTATATTATAAGGTTAATAAACATACTATAAGCTGCCAAACGAACACCAAGTTGTTTATTATTAATATATATAACCTTATCTAAGTCATTTTTCTGAACCTTATATTTTTAGGAATAAAATAACAATTACTAATATAATATTTGTTTTAAAAACTATTTTATGTCAATTTTGACACTATTTTGTAATTGATTTTTGTGAAAATCATAACAGAATTATTAGTTCGAACCAAGTTAATTAAATCAATACTAACATGTCATATTAACCTAAAAAATTAGTGGAATTTATAAAAAGTCTGAAATTACATTTATTTTTGTGTTTATAACATTAATTATGTCAATATTTCATTAATAAGATAATTACTGCATCATCTTTGTGTCATAATTAAAATAAATTATTTAATGTCTAAAAATTACAAATAAAATACAATTATGTAGAAAATATGTTTATCTTTCTAATTAATATTTATAGTCGAATTTATCTAACGTATAAACCCATATTTAAAATTATCTACTTATTAAACTTTGATTTTAACTATTTAAACCCTTCTTTAAATAAATTAATAATAAATGTCCTAATCTAATCCAAGTGGGCTTAATGGTCATATTTTATTCCTAAGTTTGTTTGTGGTAGAATTACACTTATCCAATAGAATTAGGACATGTGTTAGGGTAATAATAACATCATCTTTACCCTTAATTACCCTATTTACTTTTAACCGGGGTAAAAAAAAGTAAAAAGTTACTATTCACTGAAAAATTATTTTCATCTCATTGAATCACATTTTACTTAATGACATCAACTGTGTCTCTTGGATTTTTGAAATTCCACTCACAGAAGCGGTAAAATTATGTTTTATGGAAAAATCAGTTTTTTAACTACCACTTAGTCGTTTCACTATTCATCAGAAATTGAAAGTTTTCAGAAAAATACCAAAATTTCACCCTAGGCTAATTTCGATATTCCGAATCCAAAAATGAAGTCCATTTTGAAAAATAAAATTTATAAAATTCCAAAAAGTGGTTACTACTATTCATAACGGCTAGTTTTAATAATATTTTAATAGGATACCGTTGTTTAGTGAAACTCGGTATTGCGTACGACGCAAGCTATCGAGGAAGGTCGCGATTTTGTGTTAAGAAAGCCAAGAAAGTGTTGTGTAGAAAAAGATTCCTTTGATGATTTATATAACATAAAAGTCTCGGGTGTTACATTCTACCCCCCTTAAAATGAATTTCTCCCTTGAAATTCATCACTTTGTAACAAACAGATGAGGATACCCTTCCCTCATCATATCCTCAAGCTCCCATGTAGCTTCTTCTAATTGGTGGTTCCTCTGTAAAACTTTCACCAATCGAGTGGTCTTGTTTTGTAGGACTTTTTCGCTACGATCCAGAATCTCTATCGGTTGTTCTTTATAAGAAATATCTTGCTCCAGCGGTACAACTTCTGAGCTAAGTACATGTGAAGGATCAGGTATGTAATTTCTCAGGAGAGATACATGGAACACATCGTGAACTTGAGAGAGATTTGGTGGAAGCGCCAATCAGTAAGCTACCTTCCTAAAATGATCCAGTATTTCGAAAAGAACCGATATATCTAGGGCTCAACTTCCCCTTCTTTCCAAATCTCATGACTTTCTTCTAGAGAGATATTCGTAAGAACACTTTATCACCCACTTCAAACTCTTGGTCTTTTCTTTGGTTGTCGGCATAACTTTTCTGTCGACTCTGAGCTGCTCTTATGTGTTGTTGAATAGATCTGACCTTTTCTGCCATTTCATCAACGAGATCGGGTCCTAATAGCTTTCTTTCCCCAACTTCATCCTAGCAAGTTGGAGTCCTGCATTTCTTTCCATAGAGAGCTTCATAAGGAGCCATCTGAATACTGGAGTGAAAGCTATTATTATAAGAAAATTCCACCAAAGGTAGGTGTTGATCCCAACCACCTTTTAAATCCATAGAACAAGCTCTCAACATATATTCTAGTGTTTGAATTGTTCTCTCAGACTGACCATCTGTCTGAGGATGATAAGTAGTGCTGAAACTCAACTCTGTATCTAGAGTATACTGATGACTTCGCCAGAACTTTGAGATAAATCTCGGATCCCGATCAGATATAATAGAAAGTGGTACTCCATGAAATCTTACCACTTCCTTTACATATATCCTGGAAAGCTGATCTAGAGAGAAATCCTCTCTAATAGCAATGAAGTGTGCAGACTTTGTAAGACGATCAACTATGACCCAAATAGCATTATTGCCTTTGTATGTTTTAGGAAGTCCTTTGACAAAGTCCATAGTGATGTTTTCCCATTTCCATTCGGGTATGGGTAATGGTTGTAACATCCCCTTATACTTCTGTCTCTCATCTTTAACTTGTCGACAAACCAAGCATCGAGAGACATATTCCGCAATATCTCTTTTCATGCCATCCCACTAGAAGTACTCTTTCAGGTCCCTATACATCTTTGTGCTTCCAGGATGAATAGAGAATGAAGTACTATGAGCCTCATCCAGTAGCTCCTTCTTTAATTCGGGGATGGGAGGAACACAAACTCGATTCCTGAACTTTATTATCCCATCACAGTCAAGGTTGAATTCAGGAACATTTCTCACCTTCTTTTGTAACTCGACATCTTCTTTCTGTGCCTCTTTAATCTTCACATGTATAGATGGTTGAACATTCATTTGAGAAAGATAAGATTTTCCCCCTTCCATTATAATTACAAGATCCATCATTTGTAAATCCATAAATATTGGATCTTTTGTGATCCTCATCATGGATAAACTGGCATGGTCTTGTCGACTTAATTCATCTTCCACCTTGTTTGCTTTCCCAGGGTGGTAATGGATTGAGCAGTCGTAATCCTTAATCAGCTCCAACCAACTTCTTTGACGCATATTCAGCTCCTTTTGTGAGAAAATATACTTTAAACTTTTATGATCATTATAAATATCACACCTTTCACCATAAAGATAATGCCTCCAAATATTTAATGCAATGATTACCGAAGCAAACTCCAAATCATGTGTTGGGTAATTTTGCTCATGGATTTTCAACTGTCGTGAGGAATAAGCTCTCACCATATCATTTTGCATAAGAACACACCCCAATCCCTTCTTGGATGCATCACTATAGATCACAAACCTCTCTCTACTACAAGGCAGTGTGAGCACAGGTGCACTGGATAACCTTCTTTTCAACTCCTTGAAATTCTCTTCACATTCCTCCATCCAGACAAACTATACTCCTTTCCGAGTCAACTTGGTGAGTGGATTAGATAATCGTGAAAAATCAATCACAAAACGTCGATAATATCCAGCCAAACCAAGAAAACTTCGGATCTCAGTTACTGTTGTTGGTCTCGACCATCATTCGATAACCTCTATTTTTCCTAGATCCACAGATATCTTCTCTTTTGAGATTATGTGACCAAAAAATGCAACTTTTTTAAGCCAAAATTCACACTTGGTAAATTTGGCATAAAGCTTCTCCTTTCTCAGGGTCTTCAATATAACTCTCAAGTGATCTTCGTGTTCTTCCTCGCTCTTTGAATAGACAAGAATATCATCTATAAATACTACCACAAATTGATCAAGATAGTCTCTAAAGACTCTATTCATCAGATCCATGAAGATAGTAGGGGCATTAGTAAGACCAAATGGCATCACTATAAATTCATAGTGTCCATACCTTGTACGGAAAGCCGTGATTGGTATATCCTCCCTTTTGACCCTTAATTGATGATACCCTAAACAAATATCAATCTTGGAAAAGTATTGAGCTCTGTGTAGTTGGTCAAATAAGTCATCAATGCGTTGGAGAGGATATTTGTTCTTGATAGTGATCTTGTTAAGTTCTCAATAATCAATGCAGAGTCTCATTGATCCATCTATCTTCTTAACAAATAGAACAGGTGCTCCCCAAGGTGACGCACTGGGGCATATGAATCCGTTATCAATATTCTCTTGGAGTTGCTTCTTTAATTCATGCAACTCAATTGGGGCCATTATATAAGGTGCCTTTGAAATAGGCAAAGCACCTGGTACGAGTTCTATTGAAAACTCAACTTCACGATTCGGTGGAAGACCCGGTAATTCCTCTGGAAAGACATCATCAAACTCCTGTACAATGGGCATATTCATAGTAGTGAGTTTCTCACCAACGATTTGAGATAAATAACCTTCATTTAGTGGAATAAATACCCATAAAATGGAAGAAATTTTCACTGGAATGTTATGTTCATCCTTGCATCGATAGACGATCATAGATTGATCTGGAATATGAAATGTGACTTCCCTTATTTGGAAATTGATATGAGCTCCATATAAAGAAAGACAATCCATGCCAAGAATCACATCAAATTCCACTATAGGAAGGATCACAAGATTTGTAGGAAGCACTTTCCCACAAACTTCAATCGGAGAAGAATTATAAACTTATGATGCGACTATTGTTCCATTAGGTGTTGTCACAGCTAACTCAACATCTAATTGTTGAGGTAATATGGTGATACCCTTAGAAAATTCTTTAGAAATAAAGGAGTGGGTGGATCCAGAATCAAATAAAACATTTGCTACTTTACAGTGGATGGTAAGTGTACCTTTCACCACATCGTTATCGTACTCCACATCGCTGATAGAAATTGCATGTGACTTTCCTTTGTCTTTATCCTTAAGAGTTTGTTGATGTCGACCATCATCATCAAACCTTGGATTAGGGCATTTATTGGCATAATTCCCCATCTCCTTGCACTGAATCATTGAAGTCTAGTAGGTTTATTCTGTGTATCCCTTCCTTTGTTTGCATCATTATACATCTTCTTCCCATCATCGCGGCATTCAAATGCCTGATGACCTTCCTTTCCCCATTTGAAACATTTACTTGTCCCTTTAAGACAACCTCCACCATGATTCATTCCACACTTTGAGCATAAGGAAACATTCATCTTCTTTTCACCATTATTCTGAGATTTCTCCTTGAACTCCATATTTCGTTTCTTGTCAAAACTATGAGATGGATAAGTAACACAAACATCCATTTCTACCTTGATAGCACAACGCACAATTTCTTCATGTCTACTGAAGTCTCTTATAGATAATGCCCTTCGAAGATTTGGTTTTAAGCCACTGAAGAATCGATCAACTTTACTTTCAGGTTGGATGATAAATCTAGATGCATACATTGAAAGCATTGTAAAATTCGCTTCGTATATACCAACATATTCATCATCCTTTTACTTTAGTTCAAGAAACTCGTTCTCCACCTTTGTTCTAAGAATACGAGGGAAGTACTTATTGAAAAATAAGTTCTTGAACCCGTCCCATTCCATGGACTCAATTTCGTCTCTTTGCCTCGTATTCTTGATAAGATTCCACCATTGATCAGCTTCACCTTCAAAACGATATACTGCTAAGATGACTTTATCATGTTCAGAACATTGATGAACTGAAAATATCTTTTCAGTGGGACCGATCCATTGTTCAGCAACAAGTGGATCAGAAGACCCACTGAAAGAAGGTGGACGTCGCCTCATGAAGGACTCAATAGAATATTGTTCCCTTCTCTGCTCATTTGGAAGTCCAGAATGATTCATAGCTTGTGTAAGTATAGCAATAAGATTTTCACTCCATCTCCCATAACATTTGTTTGTTCAGGGGGACAATCATTGCATTGTCCATTGCATTGATCAACACAGTTCCTTCGGGTTCCAGCCATCGTCTAAAACCCAAAGAGAATAGTGTGAGAGGAAAAAATCATTCTAGGGAAAAAAACATAGTAAAGGGGGAGTATCCTCAATATCTAACATCTTAGGTTAAATTCTATGATCGTTACCGTAGTTCTAGGACTGTATCCTATACGTATACTTATCCTTAGGGACATCCCTAGACACACCTTAGAAATATCTCTAGGGATCTCACGAACGTTTTCGCATCCTATTTTCCAAAGGTTGACTAAACCTTTCCTCTAATACCAACTGTAGAGACCCGAAGCCTGACGTACATGAACATTACATTACTTTTGCGGAATACTTAATACATAACAAAAACACACACACAAGGACCGTAATAGTTTAGTGTCTTTGGAAAATCAGAATATAATATTTTAATCGTGGTGAAAGATCTTCAACATCTCCTATAAAGATCTTCTTTTTTTAAAACCAAAATCCTTTCTTTATATCCTGGGGAAAAGAAAACATAAAAGGGTGAGCTCAAATGCTCAGTAAGGGTAAGAAAAAGAAATATCAATCACATCATATTCATAAGAACATATCTTTTGGAAATATTAACCTGCAAAAGAGATCATAATTTCATAACATGGGATAAATCATAGTAGTGAACTGTAATCCCAATAATCATAACATAAAACATGAAACGTTGTGGAATACACACATAATCATAGAGAATAATTTCTTGTGAGTCAAGACTCATTTCCAAGACTATCTTAGTGGACAAAGTCCATTTCGGAACCGAGTTCACTCATCGTTTCAGTCCAGTTTAACTAAACCGGTATAACCTACCGTTCCAGCCATGTCTATCTCATGATATATGAAATCTTTACCCAATGCATTTGAGGGAGATATAGTTCCCACCCATCTCATAATGATACCATTCTTATGTGTGCCACAAAATCATAAACCATACATCATAGCATAACCCATGTAATAAAAATGGGATTCTTAAACAAGATGACATCATAAAACAATTCATATAAGGTAAATGAATTCATAAAAATAATTCAATCACAACAAAATCAAATCAATGTAATAATAGGGATAGAAACAGAACCCTTTATTATCTTATATGGAAAATAATTTTGATAAAACTCTTGAACTCCATTCTTGAGGAAAATATCCTTTCTACTTAAAAAACATTTTCATTTCTTAACATGCCATACAATTTTAAACTAAAAGAAGTTGATTAAAAATAAACTTTAAAAATTGTAAAGTATGCTTCTTGGAAATAATTTTTTTAAAAATCCATTCATGTCGTAAAAGTAAAAAAAACATTCTTCCCATACTTTTTTTGGAAAAGTCAAAAAGTACCTCGTACGAAAAACGTCAAAAGATTCCAATCATATCTTTTAATAAAAAATCAACAAAGGGTAAAATTTGATATAAAATATTTTAGAAGGATATAAATATTACATATTGAGGAAACATGGATGTGGATGATAAAATACTCCCTAGTAAATACCAAATAATAAACAATCTCGGATAAAAATGAGATTGTGATATTTCCCATAACTTAGGTCCAATTTGCATCGTATGTGTATGAAACTCCTGTACAATGATTTAAATAATGTTATTGACTTATTCCAGAATCATATTTATTTTTATGATATCATATATGGTCATATTCTTAGCTTATTATTAGTAATATTTCATTGCTACTTGTTTTTTGGGTGTTTATTACTTTTTTTTGTTCTTATGCGTGTTTTGTCGAATAAATTATTATTCTTATCTTTAGGTTATGGATACCTCATTTCCAGAATGGTATTAGTGTAATATATATCATATTCATTCATTCAATTCATTTATATAATCATTATGAAATGAAGATCATGTAGAACGAGTCGTATCACATCGTGGAGACGGTATTCCGTACGTACACACGAGTGATGATATCGTTTCTATGATCGTGGAATTGTATTGGAGTGTATGTATACTATTTCAGAATCCGTATAACTTTATAATAGTCATATATAGTCATTATTTACACCATTATACCCATCCAAGTAAGGTGGTGGTGGAAAATAGATTACACCACGGCGTGGAGACGGTATTCCGTACGTACGCACGCGCGATGATTTCTTTTTTCGTAGGATGGATAGATGGTGAAATAGGGTTGTTTCATACTTATAATAACATATCAGTATATTAGTGCTACTGATGTTATTACATCATAATGAAACAACTAAATAAGAAGAAGTGGAAGAAGAAATAAAGATGAAAGAATTGGTAATGGACATTACCTCTTCTTTGAAGTGCTTCTTTGAGACCTCCTTTTAGGGAACTAAAATAGGTCTTTGAAGATGACCAGAACCTCTAGGATGTTTCTAGGGAAGTGGAGAGAAGAAATTGGCAGGGGTTGGCCGAGCATGAAGGCTCAAAGTGGTGTGAGGAAGAGGGGGAGGAGGTGCCCTTTTATAAGGGAGGAGAGGGGCACCTTTGGGAAAACTAAAAATTTTATTTTATTATAAAGTCATGTTCAGTTTTAAATAGCTCCAAATTGATATATTTCGAAGCTAAGGTGGGGATGGGTCGAAATTATCTCATCCAATAGAATTTAGACTAGTTTAGGTTCCTATTTTAACCTTATCATTTATATTTAACATTAAGTGAAATAAGTTTACTTTTACCGTGTATTCTTGTGTTCTTATACTATAAGGTTAATAAACATACTATAAGAAGCCAAACGAACCCCAAGTTGTTTATTATTAATATATATAACCTTATATAAGTCATGTGGACGAACCTTAGATTTTTAGGAATAAAATAACAATTAATAATATAATATTTGTTTTAAAAACTATTTTATGTCAATTTTGAAACTATTTAGTAATTTATTTTTTTGAAAATAATAACAGAATTATTAGTTAGAACCAAGTTAATTAATTCAATACTAACATGTCATATTAACCTAGAAAATTAGTGTAATTCATAAAAATTCTCAAATTTCATTTATTTTGGTGTTTATAACATTAATTATGTCAATATTTCATCAATAAGATAATTACTGCATCTTATTTGTGTCATAAATAAATTAAAATATTTAATGTCTAAAAATTACAAATAAAATACCATTATTTAGAAAATCGTTTTGTCTTTCTAATGGATATTTATAGTAGAATTTATCTTATGTATAACCCCATATTTAAAATTATCTACTTATTAAACTTTGATTTTAACTATTTTAACCCTTCTTTAAATAAATTAATAATAAATGTCCTAATCTAATCCAAGTGGGCATAAATGGTCATATTTTATTCCTAAGTTTGTTTTTGGTCGAATTACACTTATCCAATAGATTTAGGACATGCGTTAGGGTAATAATAATATCATCTTTTCCCTTAATTACCCTATTTACTTTTAACCGTGGTAAAAAAAAGTAAAAATTTACTATTCACCAAAAAATTATTTTCATCTCATTGAACCACATTTTACTTACGGACATCAACCGTGTCTCTCGGATTTTGGAAATTCCACTCACAGAAGCGGTAAAATTTAGTTTTATGATAAATTCAGTTTTTTAACTACCACTTAGTGGTTTCACTATTCATCAAAAATTGAAGGTTTTTAGAAAAATACCAAAATTTCACCCTAGGCTTATTTCGATATTCTGAATCCAAAAATGAAGTCCATTTTGAAAAATAAAATTTATAAAATTTCAAAAAGTGGTTATTACTATTCATAACGGCTAGTTTTAATAATATTTTAATAGCATATCGTTGTTTAGTGAAACTCGGTATTGCGTACGACGCAAGCTATCGAGGAAGGTTGCGATTTCGTGTTAAGAAAGCCAAGAAAGTGTTGTGTAGAAAATGATTCCTTTGATTATTTATATAACATAAAAGTCTCGGGTGTTACAGAGAACAAGGTGGATGATGCTCTTAGGAGAAGGTCGAGCTCACAACTGTTGAGCACAACGATGTAGCATTTATCCAAGTTGCAGTTATCCTTCATGGATAGAGAGGATGCGGCTTACCTTCAGTCGATGGATGTCACCTCTTCACTCTTACATTAAGCTTGGGAGGCACAACTTGATGATGTCGACAGTGAGGTTTTATGTTCTTAGTAATCCACATGAAATTCTATTGATGGATATTCACAAGGTGGGGAGAACATAGTTCTTTTTAGAGGATGTACTGTTGTACCAGTGGCATCATAGGAGGAGGTCCTTAGGGAGTTTCAAACACCACCCTTGGAGGTATATCCTGGAGAGGTGAATATATACCAGGATCATTGATGATAGTTCTGCTGGTCTAGCGTAGAGAAGGTAGTAAGATAGTTCATTTCTCGATGCCTTATGTGTCATTAGGTGAAGGCTAAAAATCTTGTTTCAGCGAGATTAGCTCACCCCTGGAAGATCCAAAGTGGACGTGGGATAGAATATTGATGGACATCATGATGGTATAACCACAAATTTCCAAGGGGAAAAATTCCATCTGGATGATCATTGACCGACTCACCAAGTCGGACCACTTCTTAATTATCAGAGAGAAGAGTTCTGAAGAGAGTATGTGATGTCTCTACGTGAAAAAGATAGTTCGATTTCATGGAGTCCCTTCTAAAATAGTCTCAGAACACAATTCCTGCTTTACAACGCGATTTTGGAAGGGATTTCAAAAATATTTTGGGACTCATCTACGCTTGAGCACAACATTATATCTCCAGACTGATGGTCAGACGGAGAGAACTATTCAGGTTCTGGAGGATATGTTGCGGGCATGTATCTTAGACTATGGTCGCAGTTGGGAGTAAAATCTACCAATGATGAATTATGCATATAGTAAAAACTACCACTCCACCATTAATATGGCACTATTGGAGGCTTTATATGCGAGAAATTTCCAGTCACCACTTTACAGGACTGACCCCAGAGAGTTAGCACACATGGGTCCAGAGTTGGTACGAGATACCACCGAGAAAGTACAGATCATCTGGGAGGAGATGAAGACTGCACAAAGCTGGTAGAATTCTTATACAGAAAGACAATGGAGACCTTTTAAGTTCAAGGAAGTGGACCATGTATTTCTAAGGGACTCACCTAGGAGAGGGTTATAGAGATTTGGTAAGGGAGACAAGCTATGTCTGAGGTTCATTAGCCCTCTCCAGGTACTATGCAGAGTTGGCGAGGTGGCATACCACCTAGCTCTACCACCACAATTTCATCGGGTACATGATGTCTTCCATGTTTCTCTGCTAAGGAGTTATGTGGATGACTTATCTCATGTCATCGACAAGGGAGAGTTGAAAATCGAGCATAGAGCGAAATTTTCTGAGTACCCGGTGGATATCGATGATCGGCAAGCGAGGATACTTTGTGGGTGATTGATTCCCTTGTTGTGCATTCCGTGGAAGTTTGGGAATCTTCAATTGAGCACACTGGAGTGGGAGGCTCAGATTTTTGCCTAGTACCCACATCTTTTTGACTATCCTTGTTTAGGATTTTTGGGGACGCAAAGCCCCAAGGTGGGGAGAATTTAATGTCTCGGATTTTCGGTGTATTATTTTTAAATATTATATGGAATTATTTCAAGATAAGACCTCTTGACGTCTTGGGGTTCCAAGGCCTGAAGTACCCAGAATAAATGTTTGAAAATAAATTATATTTTTAAACAACTTTCTTGAGATGGTTTCCTATATAAGTGGAATAACTTTTAAACGAGTTCCTGAATCAAAAATATGAGGGAACTGTTGCGTTCAGAATATCATCTTTTCATTAGGGGGCTAACATCGACCGACACGGGTCAGCTGCAAGAGTTCGTTTTTGGACGTTTTAATGAAAATAAAATAAATTAACAATTTATTTTATTTAAAATTTATTATTTTTGTATAGTGAAATATTACTCCCCTATAAGTACATGCTTATGGAAATTTCTTAGGGTTATCCATATAACCCTACAAATTGAGGATTTTCCATTGAATTTTTGGAGAACCTGTTGGCGGATGATGACGACTCGATCGGTCGACACTTCCCGGATTCGACGAACCTAGCCAACAAATGTGACCCGGTGATATTTATTCAACCAAATTGAGGTAGGGGTTTGTTATTTTTATTTATTTCTTCCACGTTATTTGATTAAATGAACAAAGCAGATCAACCCATTAACCGGTTGATTCACAAATTATGCGCTCTTGTGGAACGATTTTTATTGGGATGATTTTGGGGATTAATCCACGATGGTAAAAATAAATTTTTTGATCCCTTCTATTTAATACCTTCTAACAGGATTGGATTAATGTTGTGATGAACTTCAGAGAGGTTTGTTCCTATTTTGTAATTTTATTTTCTTCCTCTTTCTCCCCAGTGTTAATTTTGTTCTTCATGGGGCGACGAACAAAGGATCATTACACGTCCGTTTCACATCGCAACAATCCCAAATAAAAGATTCGATATTGTAGAAACCTAGAGGAGGTGTGACGGTGATGGTGGTAGAAAAATTGACCAAGTACGGGAGAAAATGTTTATTGAACATTCTACACACAGATGATCGAAACGAGTTTTCAGGTTCGATCGAACGCCCGAAACCTCCCGAAACATCAATGGAATGGTTGGGCATCCTTGGACCATGAGTATCATGATGATTGGATTTCCATATAGAGGATCTAAAGATCCATGATGTGTAGCGATGAGGAATGAAGGTTATGGAAATTTTTGAAGAACATGACGTGTGTCCCGAAGAACATGCCGTGTGGGACCGTCTCAGCGGCGACTGGGGTTCTGCGTTACACAAATTGATGACACAACATATTATCCGAAGAACACAATGAGTGTGTACTTACGTGGGAGTCTTCATGTATTTCGGATGATACTCAAACATGAGGTGGAGTACAGGGCCATGTACTTTACCACACGACCCAACCAGGTCGGATGCATGGGTTACCCAATGCACCAGTTATATGGGTTGTAACACACGGGTTGAAGCTGTGTATAGGTACATGGACATAATACACTGAGTCATCCCTAGATAGAGGAAAACTGTGTGTCACTCCCATACATGTTGTGTATATCTTTTTCTGCACAATAAGCCTTGCAACCTGGGTTGTTGAACACATGCAGTACCCAGGGTTGGAGGACATGCCATGTGACCTTTCTACAGGCCATGTAATTTTCAGTACATGTCTTGATCTTCATTTCCATTGTATCATGGACATGTTTTGTTTGGGTTAGTTCCCCATTTACTCATTACCCTAGATGTAAGGTAACATTTCCATTTTCATGAGTATGATCCCTTTAGCAGGAATCTCTGAGATAGAGTTAGGTATCCCTCTAAGAGGCCCAGAGCAAGATCCACTATCTTTTCTTGAAACTAGGTAGAGTCAGTTATCAATGTGACTATTCCAACAGGGCACCAATCCTCTACCTAGCAGGTGAATCTGGATGAGTCGTGGTATCTGCCAAGGCCTTGGCGGTGATCCCCGTCTATGTATTGTGATGTTTCCCAACTCAAGAATGTGTTCTCATGGAATTAGTGTATCTATCTCAGGCGACTTTTCCCAATGGACAATACTTCTCAGAAGGAAAACATCAAAGCTATCAGACTCATGGAGTGAGTTCTCCCAAACAAGTGCATCATGGAATCTTTGAACAAAATTCCTTGTGGGGGTATGCATTTGTTGAGTATATCTGGATTTTTTTTACTCTTTCTATATGTTCATAAAACCTATATTGTGTACAGATGACTGTACATTTCCTTTTTGTATTTCTTTTTGGATTTAAGGGTCCTCTACAGAGTATTGATATACTCACCCCTAGATGAGCTTTGCCCGCACGCATCATGTCTTGTGAAGACAAGCAGCCTTTTGATGGAGTCAAGGGTGGGCCAGGACATGACCATGCTTTTGGAGTTCCCTACAGGCCGAGGTGTTCTTATGACTATGAGCAGCAGTCCCAATACCTCTTTGTGTTTATATGTTGTACATTTTAGTTTTTAGACTCTTATTTTTGGTGGGCTTGTATTCTAACCTAGTTTACTTTCATTACTCTACTCTCCATTGTACTATGTTGGTTGGGATTAGTTGTATGCATGCATTTTATTCCTTAGTGTTTTTTATCATTTCATCATTTGTGGGCTTGGAGATGTGTGCGTGTGTACAAGTATATAGGCAATGCCTCCCATGTTGGTAATATTCCTACTCAGTGCTAGTCACCAGCCCCTGGCGTATTGGAGGCGGGCTTGGGGAGTCACGGAACGAGCCCCACTAGGATGGGTCGTGACAAACTTTATCTTGAATACATACCCTGAAGCACCTACTAAACATATAACACACACATCCAAATTGATCACATGTCATGACAACCATCCAATCCGAGATCCCATTCAATAAATACATAACCATATTTCAAATTCATAACTTAAAAACACACCATGGATTATGCCATAAATCATTCATCGTATTAATTATTCAGAATCCATAGAACATACCAAAATCAATAATGTACACAAAATTTAGACACCCATAACTATACCATAAAATGAAACCTAATTATACAATCTATAATCGTAAAACCATAATAAATACCAACATCAAAAATACCTATTAATAACTAACAATCAACTACATCAACAAAGAAAAACTAAACACCCTACGATTCGAGACATTAAAAATATGAACCTGAACCCAATGAGTGTTCATAAAATAGTTCAAAGTAGTGTGAAAGGTGAAATAAGAATGTATATCGATGATAAAATCAAGGATGAAGAATTCAGAGAAACCACGAGTGCACTAAGCCAAGGAAAGTTCTACAAACACACACAACAGAACCTGAACATATGGAAACAAGTGGGGAGGAGAAAAAAATAATATACCTTAGATTTGAGGATTTATTCATTTTATAGAAGGATGAGAGTGAGAATGGGGTCACTGGAATTTCGGGAGAGTTTTAAAGGCATGAGTGAAATTAGTTTGTAAGGGTTCTTTAAAAAATTTCAGGGGGGTGTTATCAGTGCTACTAAAAAATCACTGATAAAGACATGTTTTCTCAGTGATAAATAAATATGAATGGATAAAATATGAACATGTGGTACCACATAATAAAATTGATCTGGTGTTCTTTATAGTGATTTTACTATCCAATATATAATTAATAGTCCTTCACATACTAGTCACAAACTCACCTTTAATTCTATAAGTTCTTAATAATAAGAATATTTTAAATATTTTTCTCATTAAATCTAGAATATAGTTATAAAAAAATTATTATAACCGGTATTTGGTATAAAAAAATGAAACCATATTATTTACCTTATAATAATATACCACATGAATTGAATTAATTCTTATACTAATTTTTTATGTTTTCTTTTCTTCCTTTTTGGTTTGATGCTACCTGATGTTTTGGAAAAATCTATTTATTGGTCACCAATTTTTCATTCATTACATAAAATATTTAATTTTCTGATTTAACGAAATATTATTTCATGAATAATATCTATATCTATAAAATATTAAAATAATATCATTCAATTCAGACTTAAACTTTGAAATCAAAACTAGTTAGTTGACATTACTTATTGAGTTAGATTGGTCCTTAATACCATTTGTGTAATTAACTCCATAACTTATTTCATGAAAAACCACCCTAGGGATCATATCATCCCCACAAACATGTACCATTTAAATCAAATTATTAGGAAAAATTTCATGAATGTGTACTGGGGTACTTCTCAAACATCATAATGATAACTAAAGTGACTAGTATTCAAAAACCAACCCTTTTCCTCTAACATTCATTAAATAACGTATAATTGTTCTAATTTTTGTCTCACTAATTATGAAAACCTTATTCTGGATATAAAATCTAATTTTCATCATCATCATTACCTTTAAAATAACAAATATTGTCATATTATTACTAGGTTTACCTGATTCTTCTCAAAAAGAATTGTCGCTTAGTCCTTTATCATACTTCCTCAACCATGGATGATATCTAACACTAACCTTATCCTAATTTTTCCATATATTATGAAATAATTTATTGAATTAATTATAGAGGTATTCATTCATTTCCATTAGACCTTCCTCAAACTTTTTATTCCCTGATTGATCATTATTTACATACTCATCCATATTTGACACTTATATAGTAGCTTCCATAAATGGAACCTAATTTTTTTCATCAATCAAATAGGGGTGATATAATAAAATCATCATTGGTGTTTGGGGAATATTTAATTTATCTGTATATTTTTTTACTCAAATGATGAAAATATGTATTCTTTCATAAAATATTTTCTTTCAGTGAATCAAGGCTTCTTGTTTTCCATAGTAAGAGATTATTTCATTATCAAACCTCTAGCCCCTCTTTGGATTAAATACCAATACTTATGACTGTATTGACCACAAATAAAATATATATAACTAATTATATACCATGTGTAGTCATTTACCTTTTTGATATGTTGATAAAATATATTTTATTAATATATTATGAAAAAAAAGCTTCTAGACACACAATCACATTGTGTCTCCTTATTCTATAGTGATATCATTATATTTCTACCATTCTTCATGATTTTTTCTAGAATGATTTTCAATGAATCAACCATTTTCATAATAATTCATATAATTTAATTTCATGCACTCCACATGCTGAATATACTATTGGATTATTTTTTATCATTTTTAACTTATGAACACTATTTTAGGCTCCATGACAATATTATCCTTAAATTGGATGTTTTGTTTATTTGGACCTGAGAAAAATTATTTATTGGAAATTTTAGTATATTCAATTTGTGTTTTTTGTTGGATAATGCATGCATTTAATTCCTTTTCCATAGAATGTCTTTCACCAATTTTCCATGAATGATCTATAATTTGGTCTATTTCTCCATTCATCATATAACTTATTCTCTTCTTGTATCCATTAAAAAACACCTCTATAATCATTATTAGTTTACACTCCAAAACCAAATCTTCATTGAAATTGGAATTCAGTCTATACATAATATCTAGGTAATAAAAATTATTATAGTGGGATTAGATCTCATCTTGGTTACTCCTTGAACATTATATGGATTAAAGACATAAAAATGTTTTCACTTATTCTGTTTGATCACTATATAAATTATTCTATTAGGGTAATAAAATTGTATAAATTTTTGTGATTCAAAAAAAATATTTATAAAATATTTAATACTAATATATAAAATTATTACCTTTGCATGTAGTTTTTATTCTATTGTATCATCTTATTATTCCCCTTTTCCATTCCTTTTGACATAATTTCGTATTCTTGTATTTCATCAAGTGGTTTTACTAAAAACCATATTTACATTCGAATCTTGATATAAATATGTGCTGTATTTTTTTTACTAATGTTACATATTTTTCTTCAAACAATATCAAAATTTAAAAAGAACTAGAATAATGAATGGTTTTTAGGAATACCTCCCTGGGGGTACTTGGGATTTTAATTTTTAGATATTATTTATCATGATCATAGTGAATTTTCTTTTTCAAGTCATCATCTAATAGGATTTATTTCATTATTTCTTCACTCAAATCATATAGAAACAAGCTAAAATAAGATTTCACCCTATAAATAATAATAAACCTTAAATTACGAGGATTCATCATTGAATCCATGTACATAAAAAAATAAATATTTTTATGATTGAACACCAAGTTTGACTTTTTAGCGTATGATACAACTTGTTTAAAAACAATCCAAAACGGTTGTATGATGGGGGGAATCGGGTGCATAAATAGCGAAAAAATTCTTTATGGATTTCCCCTTAAATGTACGAATCTTTCCGTATTATTGGAGGGAATATGTTCAATATAAATTAGTCTCATCACATGTCACACTATATATTAATTATGAATATGAAATAGTGTAAAACACATGATTCATAATTTATTTTACATGGTTCACTATAAACGGATAATCTAATGTGTATTCACATGATGGTTCTCTATTGTACTCGAATTTATAATCATTTTCTATTTGATTAGTATAACTTTTTGACCCAAAAAATTTCATACCACAACATATTTTCAATATAATGTTAATTAATGACACTATATTGGTCTATTAGACACTCTATATTATTATATTTGACATACATCATGGGTGATGGAAAATCATGTTTATTAATGTGTTTCTTACTTCTATAGATTACTGACAAGAATGTCTCTTCCATGATAAAATTGGTTACTTGCACTCCATAATTCCCCATATGAATGAATATCGTCCATTAATATCTATGTCTTTGAAGTATTTTTTACTTAACAATAAACATTAATTTAGTGGGTTTAAATTAGGGTGAATAGCAATTCAACATTCTGCTTAACTGGATTTTGTACCCATGAAGGTAGGAATTGGGTTTTTTGTCACTCAAAATCATATCAATGAACCAAAAAATTCCCTCAAGTGAATATAGTAAATAAAATATCCATGTGAAATGATCTTTTTTCTAATAGTTCACTCACACGGGGATACTCTAAAGGGAATAAAATTAGTAGTATAAAAATATATGAAAATCCACTACATTACTATTTCAAGGGATATAATATTATCTTGGTCACTCCTGTCTAAGGATCATGGGAATTATTATGATTGGGGTAAATATCAATTCTCATACAACAACACACAAAAACCCAGTTTTAATTTATTATTAAAAATTTTATTTTTGATTTGAAATTATATTCATTTTTTAGGTAGAATACCCACTAAAATTATGATTTCTTGAGTTTTTTGGTATCTTTTTCATATTTTCATTATTAATACACATAGTATAGAGTATATTGAGAGACTAAACTTATCTAATAGTATTTTTAGTTTATTTTAATCCTTAATGGTTAACTTACACTGGTAATGAATGTTTGAGTTTATACTATAAAACCCATAGGAGAAAATTTATGATATTTTTTGGGAGCTAGAACACATATTGTACATGGTTAATACAACTTTTATGCAATCACGTGAGAGTGTAATCAATTTTAATAGATATTATTTTCTTTGTTGGAAGAAAATTTTCCAAACCATGTAGTCAAACAATGTGAGAGGGGTTTTTCAATCTTGTTTAGGGTGCATAGTTATTATACAATTTTCTAAATCGTGCTAAATGACCATGTGACATACCCAACTTTTCTAAAACTAGGGTTTATGATTCTACCATCCAAATGAATAAAACACCACTATAGCTCTCCTCTCCCCCACTCAGCTTGTATACATGAAAAGGTTATTAAAATCATTCCCATTTTCTTCATATAGGATTTTTATTCACTTTACACTTATTTTTGGTGGATTATCCTTAGGTATACCCTTATATTTTTTCATTTCTACATATCCTATTGTATTTTATTCTAAACATACCATTGTGTTTCATTGGATGAACAAAATGGTGAGGGTTATTAAATGTTTCTTGTTTAATTTTTTGTAATGTTGTGTAGATTGATCAATTTTAATTTATTTTCCCATATTTTAATTTTCCATTTAATATGCACACCATTAAGGTAGGTGTCATTATCCCTTTTCTATTCTGTAGAAAAAATGAAATACTTGAATAATTTTTTTTAAATTACAATGAATTACTTATATTATGTATTTTATATTTTTTGATAAGATGATCATTCAAGTTATCATTGATCTTGTTTGAATGTAAAATTTATATGCATTCTAGATTCTTACTAAAATGGACGAGTAAACATTAAAAATTGGGTTCTTTTGATTTCATTGATATTTCTCCATTAATAAAATTATATGAAATTGTGGTTGTGGATGAATTTTTTAATAAATAAAACAGTACATATTTTTTGATATGATGGTATTACATATAATTTATTATTTATTGGAAAATGTCTTGAATAAAGTATCTTTATTTGATTTATGGAATTCCATTTGATGTTCATATATATCAGAGTACAATATGTACATACCCAAAAGTACATGTATGATTAAATATAGATTTATTACTTTATATAATTTGGAAATTCTATTTAATACCTTTGTTAAAACCGTAGTCTTTTCAAATGGTATAATGGTTCATAAATGTCTATATACTGGATGTTTCAAATATGTGATTTCAGAACAATTATGTGAATCGTATGTATAAATTTTGAGAAATAGTTTGGAATTTTAATGATATTTTAAATGGCATTGATTAGTGGATGTTTTTCTTTCAAAATCATAACTTGTTTTAAATATTATAGCCTAATTTTCACTTTAAAATGGTTTTCCTTGAATTTTATGCACCCTAATAGAAGTATACCTCTATTAGAGATGGGTTTCATAGAGATAGATTCATGAAATGAGATTATTATATATGTGTTATTATGTCTAAATTGGATGGATATTTTTTTTCTCATTTGATCTTCACATCTAATTTCTATTAATATCATTGGATTTAATAAATCCATGTGAGAGTCAAGATATGTTTCTATATGGACATGGGGAGATGTACTAGATCCTATGTGGTGTTAGAGACTATAGGGGGTTCACCACTTGTGATTATAGATGAGAGTATCCATGTGGTTATTGACATAGGTTTATTAACTATGGCGACATATGATTTTGACCCATTTTGGTATAGGGTCTCCTCGTGGGAAGATTATGAATTTCATGCGTGTATGTATATCTTACTATTTGGTTTCATAATTCATTAGTGTTATTTACTTATTCACTTTGTTGTGGTCTATTTTATTGTTCCTTCAGTTTCACTCTTATTAAACATTCCTACATTTACAAAAAATGTTAACAAATGTTGTGACATTTTCCTTTGTTTTTACTATGATCTGTTTTGATGTGAGTTGTGAAGTGTATTTAAATACCGGAATGTAAAATTATGTTTTAAGAGATTATTTAAGTATTTTTTAACATTTATCTAGAATTTTTTTAGGTGTAATATTATCATTTTAAAGGAATTATTTCTGTTTATGTTTCAAAATTATAGAAATCTACTTCAATGATAAGGATCCTTATGAGATAATTAAAGAAAATTAATACACCAATATGTTATGGATATATTCGATAATGTTGGAATCAGAAGAGATCTAATTAACAATGGGTTCTAGAATGATCTCATTCCGATACAAACCCTCAGATGCTTGGGATATAGTGATGGTAATTTATCCCCCACAAATCTAACCATCCAAGTGTTTGATAAGTTTAAGAAAAGACCTACAAGGAAGAGAAACATCAATTTTTAGTTTGTAGATCTCACATCTGACACCGTGTTTATGGTTTTCCAGAAATACACTTCAAACAATGTCCTTGTTATATGTCCCTAGCTCCACATCCATTTAGAGATTCCATCAACATTACATTAGTTTTTGAAATACCCCATTGAGGGAATGTTCAGTATAAAACATGGTGAAAATGTTCCCTTGGAAATATGGGAATCCACATTTGTTGAGTCATGTTTCTATAAATGGGAAGGAAAACAAGCAATACTGGATGATGATATATTGTTTGTAGGCCCCAATGGTTTGGAGACCACCCCTAAAACCCATAGAGTGTTCTAAACAGTGACTACGTGTTCACCATTAACCAAGTTGTGGTAATAGTATTGATTCCATAGGTCCAAGCCCCTTATATAACCATAGAGAGTGTAAAAAATAAGCTCTAGAATCTCCCTTCAACAGATATGGAAATAGTGGTTGATAGTGAATTTCTGCATGGCCAATCTCAGCATGATAGTGATAGAGTTTCCCATATATTATCAAATTATTCTATGAATTCATCCACATTATTTGTCGTGGAAGATGTGGACGATGTCCTCAAGAACACCCCAACTGCATTTGATGCAAGCATATCCATTATCATTGATGAAAATAGCTAGAGAAATCTATGAATGGAAGAAAACCCACATGAATCCTTGATCAATGCACCCATTCCTCTCATGAAAAAAATATGTACATCACATTTTTATAGAAACACTTATATATGTTCACTTGAAACTATACAAAAATTCCCAGAATTATCCAAATCTATTTATGCACCATCTCAGCTTACCTGATATAAATTGAGGCATTAAGAAGGTATCCAAGAGGATTGATACCTCTCATTCCTCCAATATAGTGGAGGATTTTGACAAATTGATCAAATACAACTTTATCTGATTAGAGAAATACTAAAAATATCATGCTAATATCATCTATATCAAGAACATTAATTGGAAGATTAAGGGATATATTGATTTATGATATCTTAATTAACATTTCTTCAACGATGAAACACCATTTCTGATCAGAGAAATCAAGATCTATGAAACTGCTGGATTCCATGAAATTTTCTCCATGGATGGGTATTTAGGGTACAATCAGATAATGATGTCCATGGAAAAAATATGATATTACCTTTAGAGAACCTAAAGGGATACTTTTTTCATCATTTCATGCCATGTTTATTAAATAATTGTCTCACTAAATATAAATGTATCATGCATCATATCATTAGTTCCCTCATATGAATAATAGATGAATGTTATGTCAATGAACTGGTGGTAAAATCTCAATAGCGGTGTGATTATGTAACAGATCCTAAAAAAATGTTTGACTAGATGCAGAATCATTACACGATGATGAATCTGCTAAAATGATCCATCATGGATACATATAGGAGGTTCTGTGGATTTTGGGTATTCCAGCATAGTATTGAGGTTGACCCAGAATAATGTAACTCCATTCTAGAAATTTCACCCCAATAAATCTCAATGAACTGATGGGGATCCATGGGAACCTCACCTACATTCGACATTTAATAGCCAACATGGCTGAAAAAAACTCTCCCCTTCACAATACTAATGCATATGGGAATCACATATTAGTGGAATGATCACTACCATGAATCCTTAGAGAGTCTCAAGAAGTATGTACTAAACCCACCAGTCCGGATACCATCGGTGGAGTAAATTCCACTCATCCTATATGTGGCCACCATTGAATGCTCTATGGGCACCCTCCTCACAATAAAGAATGATTAAAGGAATGATAATAGTTTCTATAAACTCATACAAATGATTATAGGAATTAAGACTTGATATTCTGATGTTGAAAATAATTCCCTCACAATCAACTTTGCATTGAAAAATTTGAGGCATTACATGAAGCACAAATATTTTCATCTGGTATCTTGTATGGATCCAGTTAAATATATCCTTGGCCACCGCATTATGAATAGGAATCTGTCATGATGATAGTTTATCCTAAAACAATACGAGATCAATTTCATGACAAAGAATGTGGTGAATCAGAAAGTGTTGTATTATTTACTCGCAACACGTCCTGCTCCAGAAATCACACCCGTGGACACCAAACATCTGGATGAAGAGGGTTTCTGTATCCATGAAACACCCCAAACATCGAAGATGTATTTTGATGGTTCCTTATGAATCCCTACTATAAAAAGGATGGGAAATCCAACACATAATCTGGTAGACTGAGGTATTATATTCGTGTCTTTGAAAAAATAAATTTTACCATAATAATTTTCACAATCCAGAGGCTTCATAAAAAATGGGTCAGAATACCCAGCACTTATAGTTTTCTTGTAATTATCCCTATAGGTACAGATATCCTACCTGAATATTAAAGGGGATGCATAACTAGTGATAAAGAATATTAATGATCAATATTCCTTCAAAAAGGAAGAAATATACCCTCTCGCTGGTTATGTTAGGTGTCTAATGGAAGAATTCTCTTTTGATCCCACATTGTATCATGTTCCTTGATCACAAAATGCGTGTACCGATGAGTTGGATAATGCAGTCATAATCCATGATAACCTAAATTAAGAGTTAGAAATATTTTATATCATATAGCAAATAATAGTCCCATTGAACATTGTCTATGATATTGAATAAATCAATCACGTCATGAATGCCCCAAGTAATGATGAACTATTATCCACTATTGGATGGATGCATCCCATAATCTTTTATATACAGTGTCAGAATCTAACAATATAAAAAGTTATAAGGGGATATATTTGATGGAAAGAAATGAAATATACCCTAAAGGATGGTCCAAATGAGAAAAACTCTCTCTAAAATCCCAGATTTGATGAAATCAACCTCGGATACATAATAGAATGACAGATTATCTCTATTATGGAGGAATTACATGAAGGTTCTTATGGTGACTATTTGTATGGGACTAGGATATCCCACCATATAAGGAGGATGAGTTATTATGGGAAAACAATGAACTATAACTACTTGGAATTCTGCTGGAAATTTATTTCATTCCCAATCTATGAAAACTTCTTCCATCAACCCCCATAATTTTTGTATATAACTAAATATTCCTCGAAATTTATTCTATGAGAAATTAATTTTGCGAGGCCATATCCCCCAGCCACATCTATTTAGATAATGTACATTACTAATACTACCAACTCTTTCTTCAAACAAGTTTGAGAAATACATCTCAAGGACATTAGGATGAAGAATATCATCAAATTCATATAATCCAATATCATCTCCAAGTACAAGGTCCCTCAGTCAATATCGAAAGTCAACAAAACTAACTTATGTTCCATGGTGTTGAGTAAATTTTACCAGGAATATAATATTGGGTCTGACCACTCATCACGTCATCATTAAGTGAAAAATGACCAGATATAAACCTTCTATAATAATTTTTCAAATATACTATATAATATAGTGAAAAAAGACAAGAATTCCCAGCCAAACAAGATCATCTGTGATTTATGGTCATATATTCCCACACACTTACTTCTACATAAGAAACACTGTATTAATTTTTTATAGGACCAATGGAGGATTTCCTATATAATTCTACATGGCTTCACTATGAACATACATTTTTGAATAACACTCAGGTGATGATAAATCAAAAAAGTTGTTAGATTAGATGGAGTTGAAGAATGAGAACATGTTGCGTACAATGGAAAACCTTGAAGTCCATTAGAATTTGATCACACTATCCTTTAATAAAATGGTCCTACTCCATTAATTTCGCTAAGGAGAAATGGTGTTGGCTCAGAGAACCCTAGTGATTCTAGTGAAGAATCCTCTAAATCTGGAACCAATATAGTAAGGGCCTTATTTGATAAATATCTTCCATCGTAATGGAGGCTACACCTTACATGTAACATATGGAGAATGTGTCACCCTCCAAATGTGAGGGTTATCAAGAAATAATTTTCATAGGTTTCATAAAGAACATCATGTCATGGTTTCATGAGATTAAACTACCAAAATTCATCATTACCACATGACTTTAAATGATGTAGAGAACATCATCACCTTATGAAATTAAACTGTACAGATTCCCTAATAGTTCATCTTCATTCACATCAGGTGATCGAAATCATAGCAGTAAGATGTTAAAACTACACATTGTCTCATGTACTATCCACATGAAAATCAACTATATGTAATACTTCCTTGCCACATTATGTTAAAATATATGATATACATCTTTTCCACATGATGTTAAACTATTTTGATCCACACATTTTTACATTCCTTTCACATTGGGGGGTCCATGTCCTTACCACATGGTGTTAAACAACATGGGTAATGTCCTTGTCACATGGAATTAAAATGAATTTTATTCCAAGAAAATTGAAGGGATTTATTATAATTTTATGACATACATATGGAAATGATTATCCTATATATTGGTATATCCACCACATGTTACAAAATTCCCCTATATTATTCCTAATATCCAATTTATAATTAGAGGATTACTTGACATTAATTTTTTCTCACATAGAGCATAGGTCATGTGAGCTTAAAATTTTTGGCTATGGATTCCCCCTAGGAACAAGGCACATCATATCGTGAAAAGGATATCATGGTCAGGAATGAATGATCTTAAAATAAATACCGTGACTCTTTATTGGTTAATGTTACAATGAACAATTAATTCTCTTTTAACAACATAAAAATACACATTCCAATTAACCCCGGTTGAGAGGACCACTATTTTCGGTGTTTGTATCCTATCACACTTCCACTCAACAACTATATGTATATTTATTCATGCCATCATAAGATATGTAGTGAAACCTAGATTTTGAACCGTAGGTCCTACAAAATAATCCATTCACATATTGGGGAGGCTATTTCATTTCTAAAAGATGAAAAACTACATAGTTACTCATGAACTATGTGGGGAATGATTGATATCATCATAGGATATAAAGTGATGCCTAGATTCCCATCCTTGGGTCCAACCACAATAATATTTTTTCCCAAAAGGGAGATCACATCCATGTCATAATTTATAAAACTACATAGTCTTTCAAGAAATATATATGGATTGATTCATGTCATCATAATATACATAGTATTGCCCATATATACAATATTGGGCCTCTCTAGAATAATCGATGGATATAAATTCCCACATTCTTGTATAGATCATGCTTTGGTAAGGAGTTTCCCATTATAAATAATACGTTTCGTTTGATTCCTACCATAAAATGATATTTAGTGATACCAATATCTCTAATAATACGTCCATATACAATAACCAATGATTAAATGGACCCTAACTACATTATGGCTGAGTGATACAGGCTCATTTTTCCAACGCACATGACATATCATCACACATGCTTATTGAGAAAAAATATTTCATGCATATTTTTTCATGTTGGTTCCTAAAAACTTATCACATGATGTTAAACTACAAGGAAACAAATATGACCCCACTACATGAAGATAAAATGCAAGGAGAATGTCTTTTCTGCTCGAAATTAAAACTACACGAAAAATGGATCCCCATTACACAATGTTAAAATGTGAAGAGAATCACCCACAATTATCCATTATTCAAGGAACACAACTACCTCAGCTTAGTTTACAAGGGTGTGGGGTTACTTCATCAACGTTTTGGAACCTAAAACCATAAATCAAGCACCATGTATCTGCCACATCATGTTTATGTAAAATTTTCTTAGAGATTATAAAAGAAAATACATCTATCTCCTTGACCCTGATATTAATTCATACAGGCTCGGACATACCAACAACAGAAATATTGACTCTATATGAAGTAATATTTAATCCCTATGAGCCTAAAATCATTGTTGAATATCTCACCACCTTTGGGTGTTCTGGTCTATCTCAGGTATGATTGTCCCATATCATCACTCATCACCTGAGAATCTCAAGTGATGATTTACAACAATTTCATCTCCCACTGAAAAGGATGTTGGACTCCATCAGATTGTGGGTATCCTTATTAGGATCATCTTTAACTTCCTATATCATATTAGGTCTATATGTGTCATTATGTTAAACTACCTACACTTCTTTCAATGTTTTTTGACCGAAAACTCTAGCCTCATATGGTCCCTATGAATCAAGACTATAAACATCATGTACTCTAGTCAAATTATTATGACCTTATACTCTATCCTATGTGGTCTCAATCACAAGGCATTAAACTACAAGTGAATGAGACAAAAAAATATCAGGTTCAAACACAAAAAGTATGGCCTGAGATAATTTTATTTCTTATCTCACAAAATTAATCATCTCTAGAGTTTAGGAAGAAATATAGGACATACAAAAAGAAGGAATAAATATCATATGATACACTTTATTTCCCTTGTAAAAGTAGAGGTTATGATTTCTGGACCCTAGATTCAGGAAAAAGATTGAGTAATAATTTTTCACATCTCCTCACTTCTAGGATATGTTCTCCAGGCAGTGACCCATATTTTAGGGTGATGGAACCATTACTGGATACTTAACATTCAAAAAATCAAAATTCATGATTTTAGGACCTCATTTCTCTATAAACCATCCAGGGACCTTGGAAAAGGATACTAGACTTCAAGGATCCATTTGTTTGACTCTACATGTGTTCCTATGGATCCAGTATTTACACCTATGGTCATCAGCTAATTGTATCACTCAGAAAAAGGACCATTTGATACTTGTGATCCCTGATGTTAGCAGAATAAAGCACTTTATTGTGTTCTAGGACATTGTTGGTATGATTTTTACATATCATGATATATACTCGATCACTATAGGCCATGATTCATAATCCACATACCAAACTATCCAGGTAGAGTCGAAATTCATTGTTCTATTTCACCCTATTTTTTACCCTTCCACAAAGAAGGAACGCAACACTCCATTATCAAAAAATTTGAAGGCCCACACCTTATGATTCAAAAACATAGGGTATAGGGATCACCTTAACCATTAAAAATATGATCACCCCTAGTGTGTCAGATCCCCTTCTGCATAAATTTTTCTTCCATACCCAACCTCATTATCTGGATGTTTTTGTTTTCATAAATCTTATATGGAACATGGAATGGAGTGGAGATCATCTTTTCTTAACCATGATATCAATGCATTATAGATTTTACTTAAAATCCAAAGACATATCCTACTTATAGGAAAGAACACCCATCCCTTGTGAGACCCAGTAACACCATTGAACAACTTATAACCTCAGGGTGTTATGGGTCATCCCTGACATGTATGCCCCATCCAAGATTCATTGACTCGATATTTTGGGTTAAAAATTACAAAACTCATATTAAAACTATCTAGATGTACCTAACATCCATTGTATTTCTCCCTTATCCAATATCATACCCATAAATCTTTTACAACCCTTGGTGAAGAGTGTAGGAACCTATGTTTGAAAATCGTAATGATTCATATAGGATTAGACATACCTACCACATGAAAATCCTCTTTATAATAAAATAGTTATAATCCTCATGCCACATGGACACACTAAGGTGGAACAGAATACCCCGTTTGGTATTTTGGGTCATCCCTAGCATGTCTTTCCCATTTTCTATATTCATCAAACATGTCAAGGTTGAAAGACATTTAAACAATACAGTATCAAAATGTTCGAGATAAAAGACTCTAAACTATAGTTATAGAAGGTCTAATCTAACAGACTGTAAAAAATATCAATAGATGGTGTGATCTAAAATAACCTAAAAGTAGAGTGATATAAGGTAAGAGTTAAAAGAACAAAAAAATATATTGTTAAAAGGTTTGAGCTGAAATGCCTTAAACTACAACACAATAATTCTTTAGTCTATAAGAATAGAAAATATACAACCCTTGTGTGGTCCACCCTAGAACATTAAAAAAAATAATGTTATGCTCTCCAATAACATCATATTTGAAAAAATACGGATAAGTCTCCCTCTAGGACATATATTCAGCCAAAAACACCCCTCTATGAATCTGTTGATCTCAAAATAGTTGGAACATACTTATCAATGGAGAATCTCATGTTAGTGGGAATTCATTTGAAATTATTTATTAGAATATATTGGAATTATAACATTAAATTCTAGGCATTCATATTGACATGATATTCTGAAAATGATAGTTTTAAATGATTATTCATACAACATCATATCATAAAAATAATATGCACATCCAGAATAAAGGTTGATTGTACTATAATATAGAATGTTCATAAAATTTATTCATTGATTACCTTAAAATGGAAGAATCCTTAAATTTTGGAGTCTCTACAATAACATCATAAAAGGAGATACATTTCAACTTTCAAAATAAAATAATATTCGATCAGATGAGATTTACAAGTTGGAATGATTTTGGTGAGAAGTGTCAATTTAATACTGATGATCCACTTTCTCAGTATATTTTTCTTCTTCCTAATGATGGACAGTCTGAATTAATATAGTCATATCCTCTACTCCTTTTTTAGAACATACTAGTGAAGATGTTCAAGTTGAGAGGTCAGCCCTGAAGAGATCTAAGACATCCATGTATTTTCATATCTGTATGGCCCAGGAATCCATTTGGTCTTGAAAATTAGATATAAAACAATGGATCTAAATACTCGGTCATATATTCTTATAGGGGATACTCATTTTCAATATCATGGATGACCATCTCAATGGTGAATAATCTTTTCGAGTCAGGATAATTTTTCTCATGATTTCATTAAATTGTTTGAGATCGAATCCATATGACCCCAATTCATTGAATATCTAATGATAATGTTCCTATTAATCTTGAAATGTTTTCTAGGGAGTCTGATTAATTAGGCCATGAATCTACTACAATATCAATTTGTATCATGTTTGATTATCAATGGATTTTCAATTGGGAGTGTCAGAAGGAGGAAAAATACATGAGATGATAGGGAAATGGGAGATGGATCCCTATGTATTCATCCCTAAACAAGTGAATCATCACTTGATTGCACTGAAGGACCAAATTTTTCAATAGATCATGTCCCAGGTCATCTCCATCAAAGCCTATCCCATGTCATGAATCTATTATATCATCAATAAATATAGATGGTCAGTGACGAAAATAATTTTTCAACATGAAATACAAGTCAGCTTAAATCACCACCCAGGTAGGGAATTACCTAATCCTAGAAAGAATCCTACGAAAAAATGCCGGAATAACACCCTGAGATATTTTGAATTATTTTTATCCAATTAATTTAAACTTTTTAATATTTTTCACTTCATTTAACACTAAAAATGGTTTATTTTATATTGAATCACTATGTTTGGATTGTGTAATACAAAACACCATGTCAATCATGCAATAGATACAATTTTTTTATCTTTATCATCAAGGAACACCAAGGATATCTTGATACTTGGAATACATTACACACAACACCGACATGGTGTACACAACAGACAACTCCAACATGGAGTATGTTACACACAACACTGATTTTCTACCAAATATATTTTTATTGTTATAATTATTTAAATGATATATTTATAATCTCGTTGTTAAAAATAGTAATATGAATATAGATAAAAACTTTTAATATATGTTTCATAATGGATTTATATTAATAAAATATTTTAATGATGAAATACATAATTTTTCTAGAGTCCTAGTATCACTAAAAATAATATTTTCTCAAATGAACATCTTTTAATGTCCTTTTGTAATAAATAATAAAAATAAAGTTAGGCACAATTAGAAATTTAATTTGATAATATAATCCTAATTTTTCAATTTATAATGTTGAAATTATATTGGGGATATTTATTGGCATTTTTCTGAGAAACGTCATTTTTGGATGAATAGTGAAAAATACCACATTTTAAATCAAACATAATTTATCATCTAATATATGTATAATGTAAAATTATATTTTAAATTATCTTAATAATTTTAATTGGATGTTATATGTATCAATTAATTCAATTTATGTCATTGGAATCTATTTAACATTTATATTTGATATAAAATCTTTAGAAAAGTTTGGATGTATTTACTTTTAAAACCCGTAGTGTCGCCCCGTTAGTGGGATTAATTTTAAATTATATTCTACCACTTATATGATAAGAATATGAAAAAATATATTCAATATCAATAATAATAATAATTAATAATGTATAATAGGGTCAAATTATTTTTTTACCTAAAATATCAGTGAATGTAATTAATAATAATTACATTTATTATAGTAAAATAAAGCATAACTAAAGACTAAACCTTAAATTTAAATACGAGGATGACTTGTAAACTTGTCCAAAACCAATTTTAAGGGAACTATTTGGCCATAAACATTCCATTGTTGAATATTTTCTATTTTTATGACCTATATTAGGTAAAAACATAGGTACACCAATCGTTTTGTTTAAAAAATATATAGTTTTTCCTTTCTCTTCTGTATAATAGGCCACCACATCTCCCTCTTTTTTATACCTCTCAAAATACGTAGGTTTGGGAAATGTATTTCCAATAAACTTCCAAAAATCCCTCCCTTATGTCATCAGGCCTTCATTTTAGTAAAAATAAATCCAATGAATTTCTTTTGGATAAACCAAAAAGAGTTACCTAATTAAGATGCCTATCTTCTTTCAAGATCCTTCCTTTTAGTTTCTTTCTCTAGCCCATAAAATATCATTATTACAAGATTTTATAATATAAAAAGTATTTGAAATATACTATGATGTTATTATGAAAAAGTTATGACCTAAACATATATACATCACCATCTAATGTGTAATGAACAGACTATTTACGTATACTTTGAGCTACCGCCTCACTAAAAGATGATTGTTTATTTTTTATTTACCGCCTCTCATGGAGGAAATTATATTGAAAATATATTTATATATGTTATATATTATATTAATTATATATTTATGATTATTTAATTATTTTAAAACACATATCTATATTCCATCTTGTGTTAATATGATAATTTTGTTTGAGGAAGTGTGGAGTACCACCCCCTCAAAGTGATGCAATTCATTCATACACTACGTGGAATTTATTACTGTTTGATTTAGAAAATATATATTATATATATGATGTAATAAATCTACTTTTACAATGAAATATATATATATCTAGCTATGTTTTTTTCTTTCTTTCATTCAACACAACAACTAAACAGAAATAGCTTTCATGCGTACATACAGCTTACTATCTCCATAGACACTGTATTCTGTTTCTTATTTCTATATCTTTTATATTATTTTAATAAACATATAATGAATATAAATTATATTTAAATCATGGTTTAAATTATAGAAATCATGATATAAATATAAGGAAAAACGATATAAGAAATTCAGACACATGCGAAAAACAAAAGAGATATTACATGAAGTTGAACCTTAACATATAATTGTTAACAGGATTCTAACGAGCCTGTACCCATGTGGTTCAAGCTCCAGAATGGAATTTAAAAGACCTAGGATCAAATCCGGGCAGGGACCAAATTCCAGGGGTACTGTAGCAGTCACGGTACTGTAGCTAGTACAATAGCAGCGCAGGTACTATGGAAGTGCTGTTCACCGAGGGGTCCTTTGCGAAAAAATGGGCTTTGAAGACTTGTATTCAGGCCACATGTCTTGGGAATTTGGTCTATGTAATGGTTCTCCCTCAACCCACACTAAATACGTTTTTTCTTTAAATTATAAATTGAGGCTTTGTCCCCAACTATGAAAAAAATATAATTGTTAACAAGAAGGTGATATAAATCCATAATCAAACGATATATGTTATTATATGTAAGAATATGATTATATTATATATTTATAATAAATTTATATTTATTATATAGGTTGTTTGAATGAGTACTATGAGAGTAAAGATTGAAGGTAAGGGGATTTCATCTCACTTTTTATTTCCATGAGATACATCATTTATTCACCACTCATTCTTTTCATGTGGTGTGTATAATAACCATTTATGTATTAAATTATTATTATACTTAAATTTATGTGTATTTAAATATCTATTCTAGAATATTGATTTCATGGGGAATAATTTAATTTTTTTCCCAAATCAGTAAAATAGTTTTGTATCATATTTCATTCTTTGAGACTCTTATTTTGTTATTCACCTAAATTCTGTTCAAGGTGCATATAATTAAATTTAGATGTTAAATAATTAGTATAATTAATATATTTACATTTTAAGGTTCATGTAATTTCAATTTTCTTACATGGATATTATGATCCAATGTAACCAAGTTATAAGAGTTTATTGAAGTAATCTCACCACTTTTCAATATTGTTTATGTTTATACTTCCTTTGATAATATATTATGATCCATATCTCATGAACAGTAAATAATGTTATTATACACTAGTTATTCATATTAAATTCATGTATTCATACCATTTTTTCACTCATTGTAAAATATGATAGTACAGAAGGTTATTTATGAAATCCTCACATTACTCTCTCTCTGGTTGAAAATTTGTGTTCCTATAAAACCATATTTTCTAGAAAGGGTTTCCAAAAATATTACACTAATATCAAATGATAATTTAACGAAATTTTATCTTTTTTTATTTTAACCATGTTTTCAATGAAATATTCTTCTCACATTCTAAAAAATGAATTTTTGTCTCTTTTTTACCATGCAAAAAGAAAACTCTCTTTACCTCGTAGGACATATACATATTTACCCACTATTAATTCTTTGAAGATTTTTTATCATGTTTAAAAGGTTGATTTTTTAATTTTTTTAAAATAGATTTTTAATGAAATGGTTTAAAAAAAACTCAATATTATTTTATAAGTTTATATGGAAAATGGGTTTCGATTGTTTTTATGTTTTAAAGAGCCATTTTCAAAAAAGAATGGATTATTACATAAAAAATTGTTTTGAAAATATTGTTCCAATATATTTTCAATCTAAAATGAAATCTGTTGATGTTACTCATGTACTTCTAGGAAATTATCTAATGGTTCCATTCATATTATTTCTATGAATGGGTTATGCTTAAAATCATGGTCTTTATGAAACCCATTTATATTCCACAGGTTATATGGTTATGAAATCTGTTTCTATTTCTTAATGTATTCTTCTAATAAAATTATTGTGAAACTGTAATTTTTTTCATAGGTTATGATATATTTATTTTTTTATTATCCATATTTCATTTCAAGGGTTATGATTTTATTGTTTATGATTTTGTGGCACAAATATGTATGATTTCACAATGAGATTGGTGTGACCCATATCTCTATCCAATTAATAGGGTAATGATAAGTAGTATATGAGCCCAATGGGTACATGTGTTGTATCCCAACCCCCCCCCCCCAAAAAGATACATGGGTTTTAGCCAAATCCCAAAAGTATGTGGGTACATGGGTTGTATCCCACACTCAAAAACAAAAAGGTACATGGGTTTTATCCAAAGCCTAATAATTAGAGGGTACATAAGTTGTAGGCCAACCATAAAAACAATAATGTTCATGGGTTTTACCCCAATCCTAAATTTAAGAGGGTACATTGTTTATTATCATAATTTTTAAGTAGGCTCATGGGTCATAGCCCAATCCTAACATTCTATAAAGTCTTCATAGGTTTCCATGACATAAAATTTTATATTCTTGTATGTATTCCAAAAATTCCATGTTTTATTCTTATGTTATAATTACATGGATTATGTTATTTAATTCCTTATGATTCACAACTTATGAAATTCCCATATTTATTATGATCTCTAATCTGTAGTGTATAATCTTCAACTGTTATTAAAAAGTTATATACCCTTTTTTCATGATATTCTTACAGACTTCCTTTATTTACACTTATTGAGCCTCTAAGCTCACCCCTTTCTTATGTTTCCTTTCACTAGGGAATAATGAATGTTTTTAGATTGAAGTACCATTATTGGAGATATTTATGGGATATTTTGAAGATATTTATCCAGGATAGATGATTTTGTTTCAACATTTCAAAATACACTAAACTATTTTGGACTTAGGGAATTTATTTTTGTTTTGAATAGAATATTCATCCAAAATGATGTAATATCCATGTATGTTAAGAATGGGTTTTTTATTTGTTATCTATGGAATGGTTTTGTAAACCATTGAAAACTAGGATTATAAATAAGTAGTGATATCCCATGGTATATATCTAAGGATATGTTTAGGGATATCTGTAAGGATAAGTATTATGATGAGTTTACATTTATGAAAATATCTTCTAATTTTGGTAATGGATAGAGTGAGTGGTTTCCTAGAAAAATATCTCTATCTAGATAAAACAATTGGGTGTGTCTTTAGAATAAATAAAAGTAGGATTAAAATCCTCAAAAATATGTTTTGGGCCTGACTCTGGGTAACCCGGTACATAAAAATATGCCTTGATATACACCTGTATTGACACTCACAGGGGATAGTATTTGATAATTAACTAACTCTCCATGAAACATCATGAAGGATTTAAATAGACATTGTTTTTTAATTTCCTTGTATAAACATATGGTTTCCTAGATTAAGTGGTCATTATTTAGACATCCTGTAAGTGAATTTTTCTGATAATGTGGGTTCTTTATATGATAATTGTTTCTTACTCTATTATTTTTGGATTTAGTCAATGGATAGAACCTGAAGGATCCTCATTAATGGTTATTATGATGGAAAATGAATGAATTGTTACTCTAAGAATATGAATTCTTTAGTTGATAGAATAAAAAACCTCATTACTACGATACCATAGTTTTCTCAAGATATGAATAATGATGAAGTTCTAAATGATCAAAGGAGGGATCAAAGTTATGTTTATTCCTTCATGAGGCAATGTCCACATGCTTTTAGTAGGTATTTTGATTCACTAGAATATAATCATTGTATAAGTACTAATGAAAATATATTCTCTACTCTCTAGTGTTTGGATCATTAGAAATCCATTCTAGTTGTTTATCACTTAAAAGATGAAGCATAAAAGTGGTGGAATCTAATTAAGATTGTGGAGAATAAAGATGAAATTGAATCAATGAATTGGGATGATTTAATGTAATTATTATCTAATTAGTAAATTCCTCACATTCTCCATACAAATATGGAAAATGAGTTCCTTGAATTGAAGAAAAAGGATGATGAATCTATCTGTTCCTACAAGACCAATTTCACTGGACTTACAAGGTGGGTTTCTGGAATTATCATCCAAAAAAAATAAGGATGATAGGTTCTTTAGTGGCATAAATCCATTTCTCATAAGGGCATTGTCTATAAGAGACTTTTGTAGCTATAATGAAAATATTGATTATGTAATCAATGTGTAAATGATTTATAGAGTTATCTATCAATCTTATGGTTTTAACAATAATATGAACATGGAGTTAAGAGGACAATAAAAAAACTTGGAGATTAAAATATTTCCCTTCTATTATGCTCTATGGGTGGAAATAAGCATGGTGTGAATTGACATTATTAAAATAGTAAATGTTTTTGGTTTGGAAATGAAGGAAATGAAGTTTATGAATGCTTAGGTGATTGTAAATATTTTTATAATGATGGGAATAATGTGAAAACTCCTCAAGATTAACCTCTCACACTTTAGTGTTTCATTTACATGCAGTTTGAGAATTTTTTCAAAAAGATCAAAAATCCAAGGGTTAATCAGTGTGATCAGTTTCAGTAACCCTTGATGACCAAAGAAAAAGGGAAATCATATTTAATATAAATTGATGATGTGATCCCTGGTAATTGGGGTACTCTATAGTGGGGAATTTCCAATGGGATTTTATAAAAATAAGATCTCTAAAAATCATTTTGATTCATTAGTGAAACTTGTAATGAATATAATAATTAATTAATTTTCTACACATTAATTTTATATTAACAAAGCCATGTTGATTTTCATGAATTATAATAATTCAAACTAGCTTTTGATAGAAATGATTTATTAAATATAAAATCCTATTTAAAGAATAATGGTTAAATTATCTTTGGGAATCATGTATGTTTTCAAAAATTATTTTTTCAAATTTATACTTTGAACATGTTTCAAGATAATATATGATGATGTTATTCACATGTTTGTTATGTGATGACCCATGGGGGATCAATGTTATGCTTATTTTATGACTTTATTACTACTATTTTGGATTTTCATATTTCAAAAGGGTTGTAAGGTTAAAAAATAATGAAAAGCTTAAGTTAAACATTAGGTCAAGTATTTATGCATTAATGTTGTATTCAAACCCTTACATAAAAAGATATATAATTATTAAACTTATATAAGGATGTCCATTATATATAGGAAATCATATCATTCAGGTTTTCTAAAATGTAATCATGTATGTAGGGTGACAACCAATAAATTTCGACAAGTCCATGAGTCTTAAACAGAATACCAATGAACGATAAGGGTTTCATATCTACAACACACCAACATGATGTCCCAGTTAATGTATAATTATTTTTATAGAATAAATGTTAATGATTAACCAATAGAGTTAATTTTTATGTTTATAGATTAAGGTAATAAAAATATTGATTTTGAAGAATTTGTAGAGATAAATAGTTGTACTTTTCATTCATTTATAGGCCTAAAGGTCTATTAAAGGTGTATTTTTTTACTTTGGGAATAAAATTTAATTTCTGTCTGTCCATTACATGAATTAATGGATGCATTATAAATTTAAAAAAGAACAACTAATGAATGGAATTTTGATCATATAGATATATCATGTATGTATTTTTCTTTTTCTTCTTGTTCAATAAAATAATTACTCAATGTTATGATAATGTTAAAAATAAAATGTGTTGTCATAATACCTTAGTTTTATTGAACACAAGGCCTTTTAAATCATAACGTATTTATGACTTTTATACCCTCAACATTTCCTTTATCATTCACATGTTTACGATTGATGAACTCAATCACTCCTTATAAATATATATTATTTTCTTATATGTCCAATATTCACTCCAAACCACATTCTCTTATTTGGAATCCTAGTTATATTAAACTTTGGGTAACCGTTATGGTTCAAACATTCCCATTTTAAGGGATTTTTTAGTATCCATTTTTACGATGTGGGTTTCTATGAATGAAACCTTAATTTATTAAAAAATTGATAAAATATAATAATATTTGAGGGTGAAATTCATTTTAGGGGGGATAGAATGTAACAACCATAGATTATGTGAATTTTTTTTCAAATTAAATTATCCTTTTCTATATTAATAATTTTACATAACATTTAATGTGGTTTATTTTATATTAAAGAACTTCATTTGGATAGAATTATGTATAACACCATGTTAATCATAAACTATAAATACATAAATTTTACCTTGAACTATTAGGAACATAGAGGTTATCTTGAAACTTGGAGTATATTACACATAGTACCATCTTGTCATAAACAAGACGCCATACCAACATGGCATATGTTACATGAAACACTGAGTTTCTACAAAACATCTTTTTATCGATATAATAATTTAAATGATATAATTATAATCTACACATTAAAAAAGAAATATTATTAGTGATAACGACATTTCAAATATTTTTTAATGGTTTTAAATAAATAAAACACTTTTATAATGAAAGATATCATTTTTTGTGCAGTCCTTATATATTTTCAAAAAATTTCTATTTTATCAAATGAATTGGTTTTAATGTCCTTCTGTGATAAATAGTAAAATTTATTTTCAAAAAATTTATAAAATGAATTTGAAAAAATAAATATCATTTTGAATTTATAATTCCTAAATTATTATAGGGTTAATTTTAGGTATTTTTCTACAAAACAACATTTTTAATGAATGAAGAAACATATTCTATTTTAATTAAAACATATTTTTCAACAAATTTATTTATAAGGATAAAATAAATTTTAATTTTTTGTAAAATTTAAATTGGATAATATTTTTTATCAATTAATAAAATTTAGGTATTTTTAATCAATTTCACTTTGAAATTTGGTATAAAAACATATCATAATATTAGATGTTTTTACATTAAAAACTCATAATGATGTCCCATAAAGGAGATTAATTTTATATTAATTTATAAAATATTTGTTATTTTAATATGGAAAAATTGATTCCATATTTTTTAATAATAATAATTTGTAATTTAAAATAAGGTCAAATTAGTTTTTACCAAAAAAAATTATAGAAATAAATTAAAATTAATTACATCATTTACGGTAAAATTAAGCTTAAATAAAGACTAATATGTAAATTTAATACCCAAAACAACATAAATACACGTAAAAACATTGGAAGAAAATTATTAAACTTTGAAACTCCCATTATTGATCTTTTTTGGGTTGGTATTACTTTTTTATGTAAGAACTTGTGTACACCTAACTTGATTTCAAAAATACCAAGTGTGTCCTTTCCCAACCGTATAAAATGTAACCACCTCCCCCTCATCTCCACACCTCTAAAACCACTTAGGCATGACCAATATCTTCCCAATTAAATTCCTAGAATCCCTCCATTATTTCTTAATATCTTACATTGGGTAGAATTAAATCCAACGATGGATTTTGGCATAAACCAAAAGGAGTTACCTGATTAAGAGGCAACATCTTCTCTCAAGACCCATTATTTTATTTTAATTCTCTAACATCTCCAATATATGTATTCCATGTTTTTATAATAAAATTATCCTAAATATAATTGGAAATTTATGCTATTTTTTTCCTACACATACACACGCCTAAATTTAATGGGTAACGAAGAAATTGATTTTGTGTACGGCGAACCACCGCCTCACAAAACGATGATTGTTCATTTTTCCTTTACCACCACTCATAGGGGAAATTATGATAGAAATTATGTACATATATATAATATATTTTATTTATTATGACTTTATTCTTCTGTAATTATTAGACACCACATATCTTTATACCTTACATTTTCTGTTAAGACAATAATTTCATTTGAAGAAGTGTGGAGTACCGCCCCCTCAAAACAACGTGATTCATTCACACACTACATGGAATGTATTAAGGATGTATTTAGAGAATATATATGATATATATGATATAATAAATCTAAATTAGTAATGATATATATGTACACATACATATTTTTTTCATTTCTTTCTTTCAACATGATAATTAAACAGAAATTGCGTTCATGCATACATATGGCTTACCATCTCCATGAACGGTGTATTCTGTTTCATACATATATATAATATGGATTATTAAAATAAAAATATAGTAAATAAAAATTATATAAAAATATGGTTTTACATTATGGAAATATTTATATAAATATACAGACCAAATATATAACAATTTAAGGCACATGCGAAAAACAAAGCAGATATCACCCGATATGAAATCATAACAAATAATTTTTAACATGTGGGTAATATAAATTAATAATAAAACTATATGTCATAATATAAGTAAGAATTTTATTTTTTTTATAGATGTATACTAAATTTATATTTATTATATTGGTGGTTTGAATGAGTATGATGAGATTCAATACACAAGGTAATTGGATTTCATCCAACTTTTTATTTCTGTGAGATACATGATTTATTCACCACTCATTACCTTTTTGTGGAATGTATATAGAAAATGGTTGTATTCAATGATTATTATTATTAAATTTATCGGTATTTAGATATCTATTCTATGATATTTATTTCATGGGGTTTTATTTTCAAAAGATACAAAATCGATAAAATAGTTTTGTCTCAATTGCCATCATTGAGACTCATGTTTCATTATGCGCCTAATTTATTTTTTAGGTGTATTTAATTCCATTTTAAATTTTATATCATGATTATCCGTATTTTAATGATATTTTATGATTCATTTATTTTCATTTTTCTTACACGGAATGTATGATCTGGCGTAACCATGTTATAAGAGTTTATTAAAAAATATCTCATCACTTTTCAATATTATTTATATTCATGCGTCCTTTGATAAAATCATATGATAAATCTCTCAAGAACACTCATGATTTTACTTATCCTATTTTTATTCATAATATATTCATGTATTGGTACCATTGTTCCACTATTGGGTATATAATATTGTTTAGAATGTGTTTTTATGAAAGCCTAACTTTACCCTCTATTAGGTCCAAAATCATTTTTCCATCAATACCATATTTACAAAAATTGGTTCCCATGAATATTTTAATAATCCCCAATGATCAATAAAATATTTATTTACCCTTTTTTCATTTACTATTTTTTTTTCAATTTAATATTCTGGCCACTTTTCAAACGATAGATTTTTCTAGACATTATACAGTGAAAAAAGAATGGTTTTTTAAATCGTATGACATGTATGGATTTAACCTCCATCAATTTATTGATTAATTCATTTCATGTTTAAAAGGTTATTTTTTTAGAAAATTTTTTTTAAAAAGAAAAATTTCAACGAAATGGTTTTCAAGATTCTTTTATAAGTTCTTAAGGGAAATGGATTTCATAAGGTTCAATGTTTTAAAGAGCCTTATTCAAAGAGGAAATGATATTTACCTCCAAAAATGTTTTTAAATTATCATTCCATGATATTTTTCATTTAATATAACATCTTTTGATGTTATTCAATCCCCTCTAGGAAATTATTCAAAGGATCAATTCATAATATTTCTAAGAATGGGTTATGCTTAATGTCATAGTATTTTTGAAACACATTTCTCTTTAATTGGTTATATGTTTATGAATTCTGAATATCATTCGTAGGTTATACTTTTGATGAAATGATTCTGAAACCTATATAATTTTTCCATTGGTTAAGATATTTTTATATGTTTTTTATACCCATTTCATTTAATTGTTTAATATATGATTGTTTTTTATTTTGTGGAACATGTATATAATATTCCACTATGAGATGGGTGGGACCTATATCTACCTCCAATTCATTGGATAATGATATGTTATATATGATATTAGAGGGTAAAGAGCTTTAACCAAGGCCTAAAACAAGAAGTTACAAGGGTTATAGACCAATCCTAAGTATATTAGGGTATATGGGTTTTAGCCGAATCCCTAAAACAATAATGTACATGGGTCGTATCCCAAGCCTAAAAGTAAGAGGGTACATGTGTTGTAGAACAATAACAGAAAAAATGTAGAAGTACTAAAGATGGATGTCATTTTGGGAGATGTTGAAGATCATTTAAAGTATATAAGATTTTGTTTCTAGGTTTACAAATGCAATAAACTGTTATAGTCCTTAGGAATTTATTTTGGTAATGTACATAAAAGTATTCTAAAATGTTGTAACATACATGCATGTTATGATTGGGTCTCTATAGAAGGAGAATCAGTTGATGGAAGAATTATCTTTGTATTTTTGCTTTCTCCCGTCAACATCATCCAAAAGTAGGTGATGATCTCTTGGTGTCTGTAAGCCCATACATTGTTCTAGGGGAGAGGGGAGACCCTTTGGGTGAAATAGAACTAATGAGAAAACCAATAAGGAGTATGTAGCTCAAATACAATTAGCTCATCCTTCCTAGCTGCAATAACCCCATAATAGTGGGAAAACTTGAATGACACTTAATCAAGAGTGTTTCCACCATTATCAGTAATTGGAAAATCCATTTCACGATATGGGGTAAAATAAAATCTATCATATTAAATCAACACATTGGCGACATTAACAGAGCCTAACAATATGTCCCTAACCCTAGATATGTTCCGAAACCTAGAATTAGATAAAGCGCAAGGAATCCGTATTGTATGGTAGTATTTGTAACTATGGAAATTATCTCTTATCTAACAAAATAAAAACTAGATTGAGACACTAGTTTTATAAGGGATTCTTCCCCACTGAATATAGTCCATGATTTGGTAATGTTGTGCAAGAGTGGACACCGCTAGATTAAGAAATTATCCCTCATCTAGCCTCCCTTACATCAGTAGCGTACTCAGATGGATTTATATGTGTTCATCCCCAGCTGGTAAAATATAGTCATTCAAAATCATGGACATGAATCCCACTAGCCTATGTATTGGAGAGATATCTTGCTTCACTCAGTTTCCACAAGACATTTGATCGTGAGCTTCTAAGATGGACTGATATTAACTTACACTTTCACAAACCAATTTGGATGGGAACCAATGGGGTTTTATAGTATTTATCCGACCTCAACTATGATAAAGTAAAATTGTGATCAAATATTTTAAAATGATAAGAGAGAGCATAGTAAAATACTATGATAAAATTTCCTTCAAAATGATTTTCATTTTTCTTGGTAAGATTGGAGTTTTGAATGATTCATCCCAGTAATCTATGACATGGAGGAATTCATCATTCATATCTTTTATAGGGGGTACCCCACCCAGTTGATAGATATCTTGTAGAAAAATTTGTACGTCCCCATTGAAAATATTGAGTAAATTTTTTCCAGGGCACAAAAGGATGACCAGTTATCAGAAAATATCAAACTGATAATAAATGATGAACTGGGATACCCATACAATTTCATAAAGATGAGAAGAGTATAACTAGTAATTAAAATATAATTACATCTACCAGACATATAATGGAATTTATCATTAATTTGAAATGATTCCCATAATTCAAATGTCTCATTTTTAGATCCTTCTTTCACCCATGTTATTCCGAGAAGAATCAAATATTATTAAATAACTATAAGATATGGGTTGTATGAAAAATCATAGTTGTCTTTATTAAAGGGATAATATTCCAATATATATGAACACCACATGGATTTAGATGCAGCTAGTAATCCATCATATGAAATTTCCATTATAATGAAATTAGAAGAAGTGGACACTCGACAAGATTTATTATTGAAGGTCAGAGTAGGGATGTCAATGTCATCTAGTTGGCCAAAGATATATATAAGAAGATCATGTGATAATGAATATTTCTAGATCTCAAATGGAAGAAGCTATTTCAGAACCTCGTTGTCTGAATTCATGTTGTTTTGAGGGTAGACATTTATGTTTCTATCAATCACGACCCATTGATTAGTTGTAGCAATGAAACTATGATGGGATCCAGAATCCATTTGGAAAAACATATGTGAAAAATTCTTCTACATGAAAAAAGAATATAGGCATAAGAAAAGAATAATATTTGAAATACTCATTTCCATCCAAAGAATTGAATAATGGATTTGCGGCTGCATAATCAATTCTCGAATCACCTAGCTCATGAATATTTCATGAACATCATAAACCAGTACAAAATAACATGAACACATGACCCCTCATGAGACACACAATCAAGTGACCATTACATGGTCAAGAAATCTGAACAATAGTAGAAAAGTCTTGTGATCAAGATAGAAAATCCCTTGAAAATAATCAAGGCTATCACACATCCCCATGGAAAAGGCTCAAAAAATTATTAAATATAAGTTCATAGTTGATTCGAATGGGCACCTAGGAAAAACAAGTATTTCAATGTTGTTCTCTCCAAATGTTCTGGTGATAAGGTCTTGATATTGGTGTTTCCAGTAAGGTCTGTCGATGAGGTCATAAGATAGAGACAAGGCATGCGAGCTTTGAGAATTGAGTATTTAGTGAATAAACCATTATCGACCCCATATTTATAGATGATGCTTTGGAATTTCTTATTTCACCTGGAATACCAGGTATCAACCAAGACACCAATTGGTGATATTGCGAATGTATCATGTCAATACTTACTTTCTTCAGAAATAATCCCTTATCCTCACATACATTTCTCCTAATGGGGGAATTTTTATGAATCCAACCAGTTATGAATTAGAAAATCCACAAAGGAATAAATACAGGAATATTCTAATTATTTTCCCAACAATTCAAAGAAAGAAAATATGGCCATAACTGTAATATAACATAAGACTCCGAGAGTATCTTGATCATAAGACCTATATATAGTAACATGAATGAGAAATACATAGTTCATAACCTAGAAAAGATCCCATTTTTCCCCATTAACAAGTCATTATGCTCATGAAAATGCATCCCATACACTCGTCGATCACACAACAAGCTCCATATGGGCGCCTTGGAGTGATGCAACTTGTCAATCAGAAGACACATGACAATATATATAAAAATCCCTGGAAAAAAGGATGAAAAAAATCCTTATATAGGGATCCAATTATAGTCATAAACATCATGTGATACTCCCCAAATGGCTCATGAGACACCACAAGACACTAGTGTCATGTTCACTTTATTGTGAGAGTCCTCGCAAGCATGTCACTATTTCCACATTAAGGTCTTCAGACATTTTTAAGTGGTACTATTCACCCCGTTGGGATACAAATATATGAATTTGGGGTTTTCCATCATATTCTTATGTATCACCATAGGACCATTTGTTCTTCATATGATACATCTCTAATGGGGATACTATTTTACTCAACAACAGTCAATCAAATTCAATAAATTCCTACGACCATCTAAATAAAAAAGTACATAAAATTGGGAGAATTTGGGTGATAATTGTGGTCATAAATCTCATTCAACACACCCATGCATCTTCGGAGACACCAAAAACTTCCAGTGACATGTCCACCTTATCACACCATAGAATTTAGATGTACCCTACTTGTCATATAAATGGATTCAGACATTTTTAGCATGCCTCGTGCACCCCCTTTGGGTATAAAGAAAATAACGATGGATTGACAATGATAATGTTTGAGGACAAAAATAGGATCCCTTATTGGTCAAATGAAGCATCACTAATGGGGAGGCTATTTTTTGGGACAACAGCTAATAAAACCTGTGAGACCCTAGACACTTGTATAATAAATGACCAAATAAAATTGAAAATATGGGAGCTTCTTACAGTGATATACTCCATGAAATCCATCCTTGCACTCTACTCGACCTAAAATATACCATCATCATGATGGATTTATATCTGGAAGGCCCCCTAATAGATTATATTTATCAAATAGAAGATCCTTGACATACCTTATTAGATCAAACAAAATCCTTTCATCTGATATATTTATCTCACAAAGGCACTTGGACATTTCCTAAATACAATGTGAATGTATCTTTAAATTACCATATGATTTAGAAACACCCAATTAATTTAATATAATCTAATTAATGGGCAGTAGATGGGATGGTCTCAAGGTCATTGAAAATTATGAGACTCCCCCAAAATGACGTATAATGTGATCTCGTGAAATGAATGACATCAAAAACCTCCACCAACTCCAGCATGGATTTGGGTAATATGCACCATGAAAAGTAGTGAATAATTAGGGTGGTGAGGCCTATAAATATTCCAAACTAGCCTGAAAAAATATATCATTGGAACCTCACACCAACACAATGAATTATCAAAGAAGATTTATAAATGTAGATTATCTCATGAACAAAATGGTTTTCTGTTAGGTAATGTCTGGGGAACAGCCTAGGTGATCATGGGAAATGTATAGGCACTTCACGTTATCACTCATAGATCACAAGAAAGAATACAGACGGGTTATGAGAAGGAAATTACACATAGTTGTTAAATCATGAAATAATTAATGAGGCAAACGTTGAATCAAATATAAGGAATATTGAAAAAAAGGATAGAACTAAGACTAAAAATATGGGAGACTTATCAAAATGACATATGCATTGATCCTTATGTTTTCCTCAAGAACCACTCGGGTCAAGAGATAACAAAAGTACATGTCACCCAAATCACACAATGCTTCTTTGGTATACTATTTGTATAATACAATGTCCTATGAAATGTCATAGAAAGTCACATGGTCCTCCACGAGCATGCCACATGTCTCGTGTGAAACCCTATGGGATTTATATTCAGACCATATGATATCCTTCAGATGTGTCGCCCAAATCATATGGTGGCACCAATACATGTCAAATGAGACTCACGATGGCACTAGGGAATGTCAACCGGATCTCGTGACATTCTATGTACAAGCTATCCAGAGGTTTCGATGTCCTCTAGACATGTCAGATGGCTTTCACAATGACACTCAATCAAGTCAGCAATGGTATGAAACACCCCCCGGACATATCACACAAACTCACACAACACCCTCCAAGAATGCCAACCAATATTCATGATGACACTAGCGAAAGTCATCTAGATCATGCGATGCCCTCCATGAATGTTAGTTGAGATAATGTGGGGTCCTCCATGATTAGATATCTAGGTCTTGAGACATCCTCTAGAAAATCTAACCTTGGTCATGTGAAATACTTCTACCACCCCACCCAGATTATTCAATGTCCCTCATACATTTTAAGTAGATTATTTTATTTTCATTGTACATGTCAAGAATACATCAATTGATATAACAAGTACAAAATCATGAAATGTTAGGTAGAAAATCAACAGTTGTGATGTAGAGAAGAATTTTTGGTCTTGTAGGCATCCAAAAACATGATAGCCTTTTATATCCTTCATTTTAGGTAATCCACATTGTGAGATCCCTGGTCTAATTAACTATGATGAATTGGATTCAATTTATAAATAGGATACGTAAGAATCCTTCCTATGCCCCACGTTCCATAATAAACATCCAAAGGGATGTTCCAACACATAATGCTCGTATCTACATGTAGTGAGATTTCTCATTTTTCATCCCTTATTTCCCACACCCTGCATAGCTCATGTTTTTATAAGAAGCTAAAATGATCATATCAATCATATTAAAAAAATCACAATGTGTAATCCCCAATTAGATACATAATGTGATATGTCTATTACATACATACAAGGGATACCTCAGTGTGCAAGCCCCGATTTTATAGACTATGAGAACTATGGGTCCTATTATAACCAGGATATGTTAGAGACCTTAATATGGCATGATCTAAAATGGGAATCCACTTTAGTGTATGTCCCAATGTGTTTATGAAATATCAACCATCAAGCCCTATTCATTCTTAGGGGTTTATCATTCTACCTCATCCATCATCACATTGAGAAATTAATTTAACTATGATGACTATAATTCCTACTATAAGAATGATATGTAGGATTATTTATCAAATATTGATCTCTATATTAAACATCCAAATGTTTATCCCATTTCATAATTTCCAAAAACATATAAAGTGATATTGACTACTTGCTATCCCTTTTTTACACAGTTCATGGCTCACATGGGCTAATGGTGTTTCAATAGTAATATCATTTGAATCATGAAACTCCACTATATATGGAATCCTTAATGTGTATGCCCCAATGAGTTTCATGGTATGAATCTCTCCATTTATGGAAATCAAACATATGTATAATCCGAATGGAATGATTTAACTATGATATCTCTGATTTCTTATATAAATAGGATACATTAGACATCTCATCAAGAATCTAGCTCAAATACCTAGTGCCTATGTTGCCACACATATGTCATTTTTTCTTAATGTCAAACTACATTGGTTAAATGAAATACATCAGATTATATTCCTACTATAAAAGGATATGTAGGATGCCTCATAGAGGCTCAATCCCATCCACAACGTATTAAAGGCCTCCATGCATGATTGTAAATCTTGAAGTACCCAACCATACATATCCAACATATATGAAGCCACCCATTAAGGTAAACTGTTAAAGAACCTCAGATATATACATATTGATTCACTAATGGTTTTCCAATTTTTATAAAATAGATTTAACGTATGTTAATTTTTTTGTGAGAGTAATTTCGTATTCAAAACAGAGAGAGGATTAACTTATGGTATTTTTATTGGAGAAACCGATACGTTATCTAAAATGGAGAAAGGATTAACCTATGTAAATTTTTTTAGGTAGATCATCCTATATTGGGATTAGGAATATATTCATTAATACATCTTAAATAATTAAGAGAGTCCTAGAGTAGGATGAAATTCCCCCTAAAATTGGTGAAATGAGCTCAACCTCACATCCTCTCTACTGATGTGGTTTACTAGGTTCTATTGGGTTTGAAGCCCCAAATAGCCTCCTACCATTGTAAGGATGGTCTGTACCCAGTTATGGATTTGGAATATATTTTGAGTATCCCTTAAGAATAAAAATGGTAAAAACATGTCAATGCTTTTGATTGAAATTAACCCCCACAATCACCCGGCTGGTCAATCCAAGCTCATTTTTTTGTGTATTTTTAGATAAAATAGTCTCCTTTCACAGATACTAATAGAATGAATAGTAATAATACATGATCATGTATATAAATATTTATTGAAATATATTGAGTTCATTTTCTAATAATATATAATATAGGTTATTATGAAATTTTTATATGTCACACTTCTCCATGAAAATATATTATTGATAATTCAATAATGAAAATATTACTCTAGCCAGCATAATATCGTTTGTTTTTTAGTTTTTCTCATTTATCATTAATAAATGGGAGGAATAGGGTGTTAATATTTCATTGTTCAAGAGTACACAAACCAATAATGTCAAGGATGCATCACTACAGATAATAAATATTTCCCTACTTTTGGGTAATGTGAGTAGAAGTGAATTGTTTAAAGTATTCATTAACACATTCAATCTCTATCATATTAATTTTTCCATAAAATATTTACTCTCATCCACTTTATCTTTATTAAAGTGTTTAAAACCATGATAATTTTCTCATAAATCAATGTGATCACCCATTTATTCCCAGAAAACTACATATCTGTATTATAGATGTTGTTGTGAGATATTCATCGATCACCTCTATTTTTATGGATCTAAAAATATCCATTTGTTGGTGATAACATGAGATAATAATTTTATTCTCTCCACCTATTACTCACGTGTAATTTAGTGCATATATAAAATTTCCACTTTCAATTTCATCAGAACTGTATTCAAATTCCCCTCATTTCAAGATGTTCTTTTAGAGTATATGAGAATATCATCCATAAGGACTATCAAAAGTTTCTCAAGAAAATAATCAAAGAATAAACCTATCAAATACATGTTGATTTGTTGGAAATTATTTTCTCCAAATGAAATTTTTATGTAATCATATTGTATGTTTCTTTTATAAAAAATATCCATCAGAATTTAATCCTCCCTGACATTTAAAAAATAATATCATAATCGAAGAAACACATTATAGGATTATTGGGAAGGAAATGGATGATTGGAGAAGTCGTGAATCCATGGAAGGGGATACTTTTTTCTTATATTTATCTGGTTGAGTTCATGATCGTACATATAAAGAGGCATTGACCCATCACTTTTATGATTAAGATGACTAGAGAACCCCATATTGAAACACTTGGGATTATAAATCGTTCATCCATATTCTCTTTTAGTTTATACTTCATATATTCTAATTTTATAGTATCCATTCTATATTGTTGGTCGGAGTGGACACTCAAGAGGGGGGTGAATTGAGTTCCAATTAAAATTTCTGCTAAAAACAATCTCTAATAAAATCCCCCAATTTTAAAAACAAATTAAACTGTAGTGAATTTATACAGATTATAAAGGTTCAATTAGTTTCTCAAAGATTTATTAGTTCTCAGTTAACTTAATCTGATGATTAAATCAACTTTTGAAACTAACTTACTGATTTATAATAAATATAAACACTTGCGAGTTTAACTATCAAAGTAGCTTTGAAGACAAATTATATTTCAAAGTAATAGCAGCGGAATATGAAATAGATATGTATTTTATGGATATAAACTTTAACTAAAAACACATAGGAGTTAACCAAGAGGTTTAGTCTCAAGCCGAGACTTAGTCCTCTCAAAAGCTTATATAAGGATGATCCACACCCGAAACCGGGGTTCAACAGTTTACAACTGTCTAGGTCCAAGACCTCTACCACTGTTATCCGTGGGAAACAAAACAACAGCAACCAGCTGTGCAGGTCACACACGACCTCTACCACTATACATAGTGGGAAAAAGGATGAAAAGATAGTGAGTGGGGATTTAGAAATCCTCCAGTTAAGGTTCAGGAGATAGTGTGTGTGTAAAATACAACAGATAACACACACTGCTCGTAATGTACAAAGTAAATCATAGAGATAAATATTTAGAGATTAGAAATGGCTCTAATGATCTTCGTGTAGCTCTTGACTCCTTTTGTTGATTAGAATTCGTTCTGAGTCTTCTTCTGGTTTTTGTCTGGAAAACAGAGTACCATATGCTCCCTTGACTTCGAGGTTCAGCCTGCTTATCGGCTCAAAGAATGATGAGTTTTGTGTGGTTTTTCTTTAGCATAGATAGCTCGATGTATGCTCTATGTTCTGGAGGCTGGTAGTAGTAGTCTCGTTGGTGCTAGTTCTCCAGTTGATCTTGGCACGTTTTAGAGCTTGATCGAGTGTGTTCTGTGTGCTTGATCTCTCCAAGATTTCTTTTAACCACACTTTTGATCCATACATAATGTCCTCTTTATACCCCTTTTTGTTTTTCTGAAAAGAAGGAATGATTATACCTTTTGATCGTACTTGGTACGGTTTCCTGAAATGGAAACATAAATCATTTAATAACATTAAATGCATCAAAAGTAACAAATGTAACCATTAGTATAATAAACAAATAGTGTCGAGGATATAGGATTTGACACCACAGTTCATTATAGGTTGTCGTTTGTTTGTAGACGTGTACAGTTGACTCGGTGTAGGGATCTTCCATCGGTAGCTCTTCAAACTCTTATCGGTGGCTCTTATCGGTAGCTCTTATCGGTAGCTCCCTGTGTGCATCGGTAGCTCTGTGTGCATCGGTAGCTCTGTGTGCATCGGTAGCTCTATGTGCATCGGTAGCACTGTGTGCATCGGTAGCTCTATGTGCATCGGTAGCTATGTGTTCATCGGTAGCTCTGTGTGCATCGGTAGCTCTGTGTGCATCGGTAGCTCTGTGTGCATCGGTAGCTCTGTGTGCATCGGTAGCTCTGGCTATCGGTAGCTCTGGCTATCGGTAGCTCTGGCTATCGGTAGCTCTGGCTCTTACACAAACCACATCTAATTGACTTAGAATTGTTTCAAAGCTAAACAGGGATAATTGAGATTAACATAAATCATAGATTATTTAAACATTATTATTAACTTGATCACTGATTTGGAAGAATTAAAAAGTAGCTCATCAGTAATTGAGAGTAGCATAATATATGAACACATAATTGGGATTATCAAAACAGTTCAGGTCAACAATCTCCCCCTTTTTGATAATCACAACTTATGATATGGCCAAAAATAGTGAGAATATATTATAAGAGAATATAGCGTTTGTTTATATTCTAATTTCTAAAAGAAAGCAATCAGAGGAAATAGAGGAAATAGTAATAGAATGAAATAGATCAGAAATTATCATAGGATGTATTAAATACAATAGTATCAGAGATAAGCTTTGAAAGAGTTCGTACCAAAGAAGGAAATGTAAGAATAGTAGAAAAGGCTCAAAATTTCTCCCCTTTGATATTGCCCCCCTCCTCTCTTTATATTTTCTCCCCCTTTATAATTTCCTCCCCCTTTGTGATAATCAAAAAGTGGGAAAGCAGACAGAGAGAACTGAGAAACAGAGATAGTGTAAAGAAAAGCATTTGTATTAGACCAGACAAAACTTACAGAAACAGAATAGAAGAGAAAAAGAGAAAAAAGACAATTCCTATCAAACAGCCTGACCACTTCAGCAATCCGGATCTTCAACATGAGTTTTGACTTTTGGATCAGAAGAGGAGGAAGGTGGTGAGGATGTGAGTGAGGGATTTGGAATCCCAGAAATGATCACAGGAGGCTGAGCCACTGATACAATGCCTGGCCTGTATTGGGAAGGTTGTTGAGTGATCATAGGTGTGAGGCTTCGGATGGCCTGAGCAGGAGTCATCTGGACTGGAGACTCAGTAGAGGAAGAGGCAGGCAAGGCAAGAGGGACAATAACTGGTCTGGCATCAACATGCAAAAAGGGCAGCAACAGATTTCTGAAATCCATAATGATTCCTCCCCCTCTTTCCATAGCAGATATAAAATCATCTTTGTTCTCCATAAATTTTTCTAAGGCAGGAGTCAGCTCTCTTATCTTGCTCACTTGTTCTCGGAAGGCTTGAGTTACAGGGGTTAATTTCATGTTTTCCAACATCATCTTGAAGTGATGGGTGAGTTGTTGCTTGGTAAAAATCCTTTGGAAATAAAAATCCACCTTGTTCTTGATTTCCTCCTGAGAGGCAGAGGCCTCTTTCATAGTGTCGTGGACGATTTTAATTATTTCCCTTACTGAATCTCTTGTAGAGAGCACTACCTGGCTTAGATCTGATGAGTCCACAGAGCCACTGGTTGAAATAGAACCAAGCTCCTGGTTCATCATATCTCGTAATTGATTCAAATCAAATGCAGGTTTTGAAGCTAGTGGACCAACCGAGAAGGATACAGTTTCTTTGAAGCTTTTGGTCAAGCCACTAATCAGAGTTTGCAGTTGAGTGTCCTGATTTTTAACATGATCCTTTATAGAAGATTTGAAATCTTCAAATACTGAGACCATTTGGCTTACAACACTTTTCACATAGGCTAAATCCTTATCAGCTTGAGGCTTTGAGCTCATGTAGGAATCTAAGGTAGTAATAGACTTTTTAAGGTTTCAAGATCTTCTTCTATTCTAGAAGATTGGGTCTGGCATTATTTGACTGCTTCCATTAGTTCACCCATAAAAGTTGACAGATTGAAACCAAGAGAAAGCTCAAGAGATTGTTCTAACAACTTCATTTCTTCACGAAAACAGTGCTTCATCTCAGTAACTGAGGCAGTGAAGGATTCTTTCAGGTCATGCTTCAGGGATTCAAGATCAGACTTTGTAACAAAATCAGGAGGAGCAACTGTAGTAGATACTCGTGTAGAAGCTAAGCTGACTACAGAATCATTCATGACTGATTTTATCACGGAATCTAAAAAGGATTCCATTGTCTTTACTTGTTCTACAAAACTAACTTTGAGATTTTCTTTCAGCACATCTAAATCATGTACTCAGACCACATCATCAGAAAATAACTCAGAATTGATGTAATAGATGATCTTTGGTCTATTCAAGGATACTTCATTATCCGAATCAGGATAATCCAAACCACAGACTAAAAAACCTGGGTCTTCTACCCAGTCTTCAATCTCAACAACCACTGTAACATTTCCAAGATTGGAATGATGCTCCCCCTCAATGGGTGCATTCCTATGTACAACTACTACATTTTCTACTCGTATTTCTTCATCAGAATCTGCCACAACAACTTCCATCTCAGCAGTAGTAAAGAGATTTTCTGAAACAGGTACAACTTCTTCTCTTTCTTTTTCTACTTGATCAGTAAGCACAACTGAGTTTTCAATCAATGGACTCAGACTCAACCTAGCAGAATCAGATGATTCAGATACATTCTCTTTTTCCCTTTCCATCTGAGGAACTTGCTGGTCTTCCTCATGAATAGATAACACTTCCTCTACTTTTCCTTTTCTTGAGTATACAAACTCAGTAACTGGACTTGGGGGCAAGTCAGGATCTCCTCCAATATCCATAGGAGTTTCTTACTCTTCTTCTTATTCTTCTTCTTCTGACTCATCACTGTACTCGGGTTCCTCTTCATCAGATCCTAAACCTGGATCTCTTTTATCCTTTGGAATTGAAGGATAATCCACAGGATTAAACTTATCATACACCCTCTGGTCATCACTGACCCATTCTCCTTTCCATGGGTTCCAATTGATTTTCATGTACCTACAAACTGTAGTAGTGATACAGAAGTTATTCTTAACTACAACTATCTCATCCTTAGACTCAGCTATCCCTTTCACTTTTATCATCACAGAGATCATTTTGGCAAAGAATAAAGCATTAGTATTTGATTTTGGCCTAATCATGTCTTCCATTTGATCCAACAGCAGTCTGCACAGATTAACTTTCACACCATGTCTTAACAGATGTAGAAGATAAATATCTTGATATCTTATATTAGAAAATCTCTTCTCCTCGGTATCAAAACATGTTGAACAAATTTGAAAAGCAGTCTGTTCTCTCCATCCAATTCAGTAGCAACCACTTGCCTCTGACTTCCATTACCCGTTAGCTCTTTTAAAGCGGTCTCATAGTCAAAGATGTTACTGGTAGGTGGAATTGCTCTTCAGACATACCCGAATACACCTTCATGTGGGACTTTTAAACATTCTACCCACTCTACTGATGAAAACGACATTTCTTTTCCATTTAAAAAAGAACTTACCCGATTCTCATTTTCAGACTTCTCGAAGCTTACGAATTCGTAGAACTGTTTCACTAACTTCGTGTAGTAGGGACCATTGTTATTTGAAAAACAATCTACCCATATCTGATCTTCCAGAATTGCAAGCACCAATGACTTGCTTGGTAGCAGCCAATCTACGCATAGCTCCTTTTCAATCACAATATCTCTATTCTGCAAATGAGGGTTTACTGGTCGCTTTCCCGACCTAGTCCTGACATTACTTCCACGAGCTTCTTGCTGCACTTTCTGCTTCTTTGTTTTAGGCTCTACACTATCATCTCTACTGGCAGGAATCTTGGTTTTTGCCATCTTGGATTTAGGGTTCTCAGTCGATTAGGGAGCTAGGATTCAAAGGTGGAAGGTTTTGGGTCCGGTGGAATGAGAAGAAGTTTATGATTAGTTTTATCATGTAGGAATCATAAATAAACGAATAAAGTAAAATAAAATAAAAGTAAAATGATTCATATTCATGGAGGCATACAGAGGTTTTAAAATATAGCATCGGTGAGAATTTCAACATCGGTGAGAATTTCAGATCGGTGAGAATTTCACATCGGTGAGAATTTCAAATCGGTGAGAATTTCACATCGGTGAGAATTTCACATCGGTGAGAATTTCACATCGCTGAGAATTTCACATCGGTGAGAATTGATCATCGGTGAGAATTGATCATCCCCAGATCGTGCCTAATGCAACTTAACCTATCAGAACTTAAAGGTTTAGTGAAAATATCGGCCAATTGATGTTCAGTGCCAATAAATTCAAGAGTAATATCACCTTTTTGATAATGTTCTCTCAGAAAATGATTTCTTACATCTATGTGTTTTGTTCTAGAGTGAGATACAGGGTTCTTAGAAATGTTTATTGCACTAGTGTTGTCACAGTTAATTGAAACATGTTTAAACTCAAATCCATAGTCCAATAGAGTGTGTTTCATCCACAGAATTTGTGCACAACAACTACCAGCAGCTATATACTCTGCTTCGGCTGTAGACAAAGCAACTGAGTTCTGTTTCTTACTACACCATGACACTATGGATTTACCAAGTAAATGACATGTTCCAGATGTGCTCTTCCTTTCTAACTTACATCCAGCAAAGTCAGCATCTGAATAGCTAGTTAGGTCAAATGATTGTCCTTTTGGATAAAACAAACCTAAATGTACAGTATGCTTAAGATATTTAAAAATCCTTTTAACATCCAATAAGTGTGATTCCTTAGGATTAGCTTGAAATCTAGCGCACATACATACACTGAACATAATGTCTGGACGACTAGTAGTAAGATAAAGTAAGCTCCCAATCATACCTCTGTAATTGGTTTGATCCACTGGTATCCCAGCCTCATCTGTATCCAACTTACAGGTAGTACTCATAGGTGTATCATTTTCCTTAATGCTATCAAATCCAAAGCGTTTTAAAATATCTTTTGTATATTTACATTGATTTAAAATAATTCCATCTCTAGTTTGAAAAATTTGAAAACCATGAAAATACTTAAGCTCTCCCATTAATCTCATTTCAAATTCATTATGCATACTTTTTGAAAAATCAGTACATAAATAGTGTTTAGAAGATCCAAATATAATATCATAAACATAGATTTGTACAACTAAAACATCTTTATAAATTCTTTTAATAAAAAGAGTTGGATCAGTGATCCCTTTAGTAAAACCTTTTGAAATATGAAAATTTCTGAGTCTATCATACCAAGCTCTTGGAGCTTGTTTTAAACCATATAAAGCTTTAGAAAGTTTAAAAACTTGATTTGGAAAATGAGGGTTTGTAAATCCAGGTGGTTGTTCCACAAAGACATCTTCAATTATAAAACCATTTAGAAATGCACTTTTGACATCCATTTGATATAACTTGAAATTCAGATGTGATGCATATGAAAGTAAGATCCTAATAGCTTCCAATCGAGCTATAGGTGCAAAATTTTGTCCATAGTCTATACCCTCTTCTTGACTATATCCTTGTGCAACTAGTCTAGCTTTGTTTCTAACTATGTTTCCTGATTCATCAACTTTATTTCTAAAAACCCATTTTGTGCCTATTGTCAAGGTGTCCTTGGGTCTGTCAACTAATTCCCAGACTTTGTTTCTTTCAAATTGATTTAGCTCTTCTTGCATGGCTATTACCCAGAATTCATCATTGATAGCATCATTGATATTTTTGGGTTCTAGTTGTGACATAAAAGCTTGATGTTCAACCTGGTTCCTTAGAGAAGCTCTAGTTTGTGTTCCTCTATCAAGATTACCAACAACAGCATCTAAAGGATGATTCTTTAGAATCTTAGTCGATTTGGTAATGGTTGGACTAGAAACTTCAGGTTCATCTATAGGTTCGGGTTCAACAGAAGCAGATTCTGGAGAAAATCCTGAACTGGATGTTTTTATAACAGGTTCATTAGATTTATCATTAAGGTCCAGAATAGACAAATCTTCTTCAAGATTCTCAAGAGAGGTTTTGGGCTCATGTGGATCAGTTTCATCGAATTTGATGTGAACAGATTCTTCCACACATTTGGTTCTCTTATGAAAACTCTATAAGCTTTACTTGAAATAGAGTAACCCAGAAAAATTCCTTCATCGCTTTTGGGAGCAAACTTATCCAGATTATCTTTAGTATTAAGTATAAAGACTTTGCAACCAAAAACTCTGAAGTAATTAACCTTAGGCTTTCTATTTTTCAATAACTCATATGGGGTTTTCTTAAGAACAGGTCTGATTAGGACTCTATTGATAACATAACAAGCTATATTAACAGCTTCAGCCCAAAAGTAAATAGGCAGTTCATATTCATTGAGCATGGTTCTAGCTATTTCTTAAAGGGTTCAGTTTCTCCTTTCTACTACACCATTTTGTTGGGGTGTCCTAGGGGCAGAAAAATTGTGACTATAGCCATTGTGTGAGCAGTAAGATTCAAACTCATGATTTTCAAACTCACGACCATGATCACTTCTTAGGGTTTTAATCTTAAGTCCACTATGATTCTCTACAGACTTGGAATATTTAATAAAGTAAGGACAAGCGTCACTTTTGTGAGCTAGAAAGTACACCCAAGTATATCTAGAAAAGTCATCTACAAGGACATAGACATAACGCTTCCCATTTAATCTAGAAACTCTTGATGGTCCAAACAAATCCATGTGAACCAACTCAAGTGGTTGAGAAGTTGAGAATTCTTTCTTTCATTTAAAAGAAACTTTGTTTTGTTTTCCCTTTTGACAGGGATTACACACTTTGTCATTTGGGAATTCTAACTTAGGTAAGTCTCTAACTAAGTTTTTCCTAGCCAGTTTTCTAAGTGAATGAATGTTGCAGTGTCCTAATCTTCTGTTCCATAGCCAAGATTCTTTATGAAAAGAATTCAAACAAGAAATATTTTGTTTGGCTAATGAATTTAAATCAACAGCATAAACATTTTCATTCCTTTGAGCAGAAAATACTAAAGAATTTTTGGAGTTAAAAACATCACCCGAGTCATTTTCAAACTTGACATTGAAACCATCATCACATAATTGAGATATACTAAGAAAGTTATATTTAAGTCCATCAATGAATAAAACATTATAAATTAATACTGAGTCAGTGTTACCAATCTGGCCTAGGCCGATGATTTTTCCTTTAGAGTTTACACCAAAGGTGACATGACCTCCATCAACCATTATTAAGCTCTTGAAGCAAGAATAATCTCCAGTCATGTGTCTTGAGCACCCACTATCTAAATACAATATCTTCTTGTGATAGCTCTTCAAGCAGGTCTCCTATAAAACAAATTTAAACAGGAAATGACTTTGGTACCCAGATTTTCTTGGGTCGAGATAGGTTAGAAATCAGGGCCTTAGGTACCCAAATTTGTTTTATGGGTCCCATACAATTAACAGAAACAACAGATTTAGAAAGATAAACATTATTTGGTCTATAACCATGTGAACAACCTGTTTAAGCATATGAATTTCCAAAACTGGAACTAGCATAATTTTTTCCAGACTTAGGAATAAATCGGGTTCTAGTGAATTGTCTCTGTCCAGGTTGGTATCCCAAACCAGTAGCATATCTAGGTGCAACTTGCTTTCCTAGCATTTGAGTTAAAGCATACTTTCCATTTGTGAATTTTTCTAAGTCCTTTCTAAGTTGCTCATTTGACAGTTTCAGTTCTGTATTTTCCTTTAGTAGTTGAGCATTCTTTTCCTTTTCTATATCAAGATCAGATTTATGCTTAACACTTAAAGCATACTGTTTCTTTAAACCATTGTATTTGTATTTAAGATCATTACAGGTTTCTTCCAACATATCACAGTACTCAAATAGTTCAGATTTTGACATGTATTCTGAATCAGAATCATCTCCAGAATAATATGAATTTAAAATTGGAGTGTCAGATGTTACCTCAGAAGTATTTTTCATGAAACACATGTTGGATCGATTCTTTTCAGAGTTCGAAGATTCTGCTTCACTAGTGCTGTCTTCTGAAGCACTCCAGGTAGCCTTCATGGCTTTCTTGTACTTCTTGTCTTTGTAATCATATTTCTTTTTGAATTTTAACTTTGGCCAGTCTGCTTTGATATGTCCTTTTCGCTTGCATTCATAGCAGAAAACTTCATCAGTCTTGTCAGCCTTTTTCCAATCCTTTTTCCATTTTCCTTGTTGATCATACTTTCCTTTGTAATTTGATTTCCTAAAGAATTTCTTTTTCCTATAAAACTTTTTGAATCTCCTGGCTATTTGCGCCATCTCGGCATCACTGTCAGATTCTTAATTTTCACTCATTGAACTCTCAGTCTCCATTTGTAGTTTATCCTTGTCTTTACTCTTAAAGGCAGTAGTTTTAAACGCTGTAGATTTTCTTTTGGGTTCCTCATCTTCTTCTTTATTTACTTTAAGCTCTTATTCATACATCATTAGCTTACCAATTAACTCCTTGACAGGTAGTGTTCCAATGTCACAGGATTCTCTAATTGAAACGGATGTACCTCTCCATCTATCTGGCAAACATCTCAGTATTCCCATAATTTGTTCTTTTGCAGGAACAATCTTTCCAAGTGAGATCATTGTGTTCACTATCTCATTGAACCTGAGATACATGTCAGAAATAGGTTCATCAGGCTTCATTTTGAAATTATCATATTTAATAGTATAAGTGTTTAATCTCATTTCTTTAACATTAGTTGTTCCTTCGTGAGAAACAGCCAAGGTATCCCAAATTTCAAAAGCAGTTCTACATGCAGAAATTCTATTAAATTATTTATCTCCTAGAGCACAGTACAGAGCATTCATAGCTTTACAATTATTATTGTAAGAAGTCTTTGTAGGTTCATCCCATGTAGATCTATCAGTAGTGAGAACTTTATATTCAGATTCAATAGTAGTCCAAATATCAAAACTCATGCTTTCTAGATGAATTCTCATTTTATGTTTCCACTGAGCATAGTTATTTCCATTAAAGAAAGGTGGCCGGTAAGTAGCAGCACCCTCAAGTATATTATCCATTATAAACAAAATTTAAAGAGATAAAAATTTAGAAATAACAGAAATTTTAAGAACATTAAAATACAACTAAAATCATAGTTGAAAACAGAGTAATTTAGAAGGTATTAATAATCCTCTGATACCAAATGTTGGTCGGAGTGGACACTCAAGAGGGGGGTGAATTGAGTTCCAATTAAAATTTCTGCTAAAAACAATCTCTAATAAAATCCCCCAATTTTAAAAACAAATTAAACTGTAGTGAATTTATACAGATTATAAAGGTTCAATTAGTTTCTCAAATATTGATTAGTTCTCAGTTAACTTAATGTGATGATTAAATTAACTTTTGAAACTAACTTACTGATTTATAATAAATATAAACACCTGTGAGTTTAACTATCAAAGTAGCTTTGAAGAAAAATTATATTTCAAAGTAATAGCAGCGAAATATGAAATAGATATGTATTGTATGGATATAAACATTAACTAAAAACACAGAGGAGTTAACCAAGTGGTTCAGTCTAAAGCTGAGACTTAGTCCTCTCAAAAGCTTATATAAGGATGATCCACACCCGAAACCGGGGTTCAACAGTTTACAACTGTCCAGGTCCAAGACCTCTACCACTGTTATCTGTGGGAAAAAAAACAACATCAACCAGCTGTGCAGGTCACACACGACCTCTACCACTATACACAGTGGGAAAAAGGATGAAAAGATAGTGAGTGAGGATTTAAGAATCCTCCAGTTAAGGTTCAGGAGACAGTGTGTGTAAAATACAACAGATAACACACACTGCTCGTAATGTACAAAGTAAATCATAGAGATAAAGATTTAGAGATTAGAAATGGCTCTAATGATATTCATGCAGCTCTTGACTCCTTTTGTTAATTATAATTCGTTCTGAGTCTTCTTCTGGTTTTTTTCTGGAAAACAGAGTACCATCTGCTCCCTTGACTTCGAGGTTCAGCCTGCTTATCGGCTCAAAGAATGATGAGTTTTTTGTGGTTCTTCTTTAGCATAGATTGCTCGATGTATGCTCTATGTTCTGGAGGCTGGTAGAAGTAGTCTCATGGGTGCTAGTTCTCCAGTTGATCTTGGCACGTTTTAGAGCTTGATCGAGTGTGTTCTGTGTGCTTGATCTCTCCGATATTTCTTTTACCCACACTTTTGATCCATACATAATGTCCTCTTTATACCCCTTTTTGTTTTTCTGACAAGAAGGAATGATTATACTTTTTGATCGTACGTGGTACGGTTTCATGAAATGGCAACATAAATCATTTAATAACATTAAATGCATCAAAAGTAACAAATGTAATCGTTAGTATAATAAACAAATAGTGTCGAGGATATAGTATTTGACTCCATAGTTCATTATAGGTAGCCGTTTGTTTGTAGACGTGTACGGTTGACTCGGTGTAGGGATCTTCCATCGGTAGCTCTTCAAACTCTTATCGGTGGCTCTTATTGGTAGCTCTTATCGGTAGCTCCTTGTGTGCATCAGTAGCTCTGTGTGCATCGGTAGCTCTGTGTGCATCGGTAGCTCTGTGTGCATCGGTATCTCTGTGTGCATCGGTAGCTCTGTGTGCATCGGTAGCTCTGTGTGCATCGGTAGCTCTGTGTGCATCGGTAGCTCTTTGTGCATCGGTAGCTCTGTGTGCATCGGTAGCTCTGTGTGCATCGGTAGCTCTATGTGCATCGGTAGCTCTGGCTATCGGTAGCTCTAGCTATCGGTAGCTCTGGCTATCAGTAGCTCTGGCTCTTACGCAAACCACATCTAATTGACTTAGAATTGTTTCAAAGCTAAACAGGGATAATCGAGATTAACATAAATCAGAGATTATTTAAACATTATTATTAACTTGATCACTAATTCGAAAGAATTAAAAAGTATCTCATCAGTAATTGAGAGTAGCATAATATATGAACACATAATTGGGATTATCAAAATAGGTGAGGTCAACATATATGTTATCATGGATGTTGTAAGGAATCTATTTTTTTCAAATATACCGCTCAATTTGTTTAAGAACCTATAAACTCCTTGAAGAACTCATCTAAATAGCCTCTTATAGTGGGATTTTCATCAAGGATAATGATTTCATTGGTATCAATAATTCTTCAAACATATTAACATCATAGTGAAATAATAACCTTCATTGATATCTAGATTTCATCATAGAAACATCCCCATCCTTGAACATGTATAGGATTAGAGTTCGCTTTTGGATATGAATAGTGATTTCCTACTGTAGAGAAATTATTTTAGCTCCATACAAAGGTACCCAAACCATGCATACAATAACATCAAATTCCTATAAAGGGAGTATAAAAATGTATAATAGGAAAATTGACCACACAGATATTTATTAGGTAGAAAATATTGATTAGTATGAAACAATCTATTTATATTCCATTTTCATAGATAACTCATCTTCAATGTTTTTAGTGGAGTTTGAATAGTCTTCAAAAAGTAAAATGATATGAAACAATTAATAGTTCGAGAAGAAAATAGTACAGTAAATATTCATTAATGAATATCTCACTAGTGGAAAAGGGATCTATTCAAACAAGAACATGTAAATAGTTCTTTTTAACCATGGGTATAAGTTCCTCTATACCAATTGTAAGAACCCAGTTTTTGCTGCGAAAGAAATTGAATGTTCTTGATGTTATTCTAGAGCAGTGCCTTCAGACGGCATGCGATTTCGTGCCCCGGTGTGGCCGGAATGAAACATTCAGTGCATTCACACTGGAAACGCCAAATAAATGGGATAACTCCTAAATGGTGACCCAGATCAGAGATCCGAGTGTCTGGATGGGTCCAGAATGGGGGTTTTACCCTAGTTTACGACATTAAACATGTCGGCACAGGACGTTTGGACCCCTCGCTCGCTTTCGGAACATGGAACACATAAATTAAATAATTAATTTATTCATTTAATGGTGAAATTAAATTATCTCTTAAACAGTGGCTCAGATTGGAAAACAAAGGGAACCTTTGAGTTCATACTATGTCAATCACCCTATTAGGGGTGTAAGTTTTTCGAGAGCGGGCCGTCAGGGAAAAATGGCCCCAGGGGCATTTTCGTAATTTAGCAACCTCGGGCGTTGAGTTTAATAACTTTTGAACAGGGCCTCAGAATAAAATTTCGAGACCACCGTTGTGCTCGGGAGGTGGTTTTTACCCTAGGGGAGGCTTAACCTTGACCCCGTCGGGAGTTTTGGATACAGGTTAATTTGGGATGTTTTGAAATTAATTAATTAAAATTAATTTTTTCTTTTTAAGTAAACACCTCACCCTCTTCCCCTTGTTCACCCTCCGGTAGAAGGCATCAACTAGAGGAGAGTTATCCATCTCCATCTCCACTCCTCTCCAAGGTGGTGCACAACCGACGAATCGACGGAAAAGCTTCGGGCTTAGTCCCACGAGGTAGGATCTTTTCCTCTTTGTTTCAATTCCCGCACCCATTCATTTACAGTTTATGGTGTTTAAACCGTGAAAAAATAGCTTAAGAATCCCATATCTGCCTAGTTTGTATTTTTCACTTCTTGTTGAAATTTTCGGATTCGAAATTCGAGTCCCGAGCTAACAGCAAACGTCCGCCGAAAATTGCGGTTATTCGGTGGGAGTTCATCATTTTGTTTAGAATTTCAAAACCCCTAATTTGAGCTCGATTCGCACCATCTAATTGCTGTTTGATCTTCATGAAAAGACCCTAGGTGAGTATTAGAATTTACGAGCTTTCCGTTGCGGTTTACAGATTCGAAATCCGAGTTCTGAGCGAACCACGGTCGAATGTCGAATATCGGATGTTGAAGGGGGTTTCTGGCCGATTTGAAGGGGCTCTGGCCGGTTCACGGTAGCAAAATCCGGGTGTCGAAGGCAGATCGGAGCGGCAGATCGGCAGTGGGCGTTGTCGGTTGGTCGATGGCAGAGGAGGCCAGGCGAGCTCGCGACGAGCTGGGCGGTGGTCTTCAGCACGAGCGAGCGGCCGGGGTGGCCGGGGTCGGGGCCTTCGGCGCAAGCAGGGAGCAGCGGTGCCAGCGAGCAACGGGTCACGGGGGGTCGTCGGCGGCGCCAGCTGGGGGCACGCGACGTGGGAGACCCGACCATCTGGTCGGGTGGACTCGGGAGACAAAAAAGAATAAGAAGAAGAAGGAAGGAAAAAAGGGGAACACGAAAAAATAATAATAATAATAATAATAATAATAATAATAATAATAAGGTTATAATAATAATATATATATATATACTATTATTATTATTATAAAATGATTTATACTTTAATAAATCATAAACCGGGAGTCTGTTTCACAAGCCGTCTGTGGCAGCGCATGCCTCAGAATGAGAGGAATAATTTGAGATGATTTCGGGTGATTTTAATTCCCAAGACATGGGCCACGGAAGCGCGACACGCCATCAAGAGATTGAGTGTTTTTTTCCTGGGATTCTTGTTTTGGATGGCGCGGACACATCAGATGTCCGATTTGGGCGCCGTCAGTGGTGTTGCGACCCTGGCATCGAGGCAGAGGTTTCTAGGGAGGTTTCAGGCAACGAAACCGGAGTTGAGGAATGGTCCCCATGAGATGGCTTTTGAGCTATGAGCAACGTTTAGCAACTTTTTCATCAGACATCCATTCGGGGAATTCGAGCAGTCATTTTTGGGTGTTTTTTAGGGCATTGCATTGGCACAGTATTCCCTCTTTAATTCCACATGATGGTGCGGGACTCACGGGGGTCGTTTTGGGAGTTGATGGTGATTTCCAGCTTTAACACTGGGTGACCGTTTTGGACAAGTGAGTTGTCCATTTTGTGTTCTTTTCTGAGAGGATCGCAATGGTGCTATCCGTTCACTGTGTTTAGGCACCGGGATGCGAGTCCCATGAAGCACCGCTCATGTGTGGTGCGCCAGAATGAATCTTTGTCCCCAGATATCTGTTGCGCTCAAGTGAGCAGTCTTTTTGACGTGTTTTCCCGAAGGGATCGCAATGGTGCAATGCACCCATCTATTTTCAGTGTTGAGGCTCGGTATCACGGGACGCCGTTTGGACGTGAGGCGGTGTTGGTGACTTTTCCGTCGGATATCCATTGGAGGCGAGTAAGTAGTCTATCTCGCATGTTTTCCACGAGGATTACAATGGTGTAATCTATTCAGGCGATCAAGGCCTCTTACGTGATCTTATTAAATGTTGAAATGTGAAAGGTGCCCCGGTGGTGGTTCTTCTACCATGTTTGTAGTGGTACTTTGGCTTGTAATTGCGTGCACTCCTGGGAGAGTGAGGATGGTGTTTAATGATATGTGGTTGACCGTGCCTCATTCGTTGAAGTGGCAGTTTGGAGTTCTTACGTTACGCCTTCACGTTGACGTTGGGTGCCGTGTACACGATAGCCTTTGGGAGGGATCGTGTTATAATCTGGGAGTATACAGGAACGCTTGGAGGTACATGTGGTAATTTGTATTTGATAACGTTTGTGTGCTCGGTTGGGGTTTACTTGGGACCACCCATCGTGGGGCCCCATGTGTGTGTCGTGTTCTACTTTGCGTAATTTCACCTCTCGCGATGTAGAGGGTCCCTTTGTTCTCGTTTGTTACCATCAGGGCTGAGGTTGTTACCAGTAGGTCAGAGGTTGTTTCTAGTAGGGCTGAGTTTGTTTCGAGTAGGGATTTCCAGTACAGCGGTGTTCACCGAGCAGTACCATCCAGCAGGGATGGCCAGAGTAGTTCCGAGTTTACCTCCAGCGGGGCTGGGCAGTGGTCCCCGATGCTGGGTTTACCTCCAGTGGCTCTGGGCAGTGGTCCCCAATGTCGGGCTTACCTCCAGCTGGGCTGGGCAGTGGTCCCTGATGTCGGGCTTACCCCCAGCTGGGCTGGGCAGTGGTCCTCGATGCCGGGTTACCTCCAGTTGGGTTGGGCAGTGGTCCCGTCGCCGACTTTAGTCGGGTCACCCTCCAGTGGATTACTCTGTTATGGGACAGGGTAGTGTGGCACCCGTTGACTCTTGTCAGGCCTCCCTATAGTGGGAACTCATTGACTTCCACGAACCCTCCACTAGGGCTGGGCAGGGGGTCGCCTGTCGACTTTGAGCAGACCTCTCGACTCCAGGGTAGTGACTTGGTGTGGTTTGACATTCCCCCAGAACTATCAAGTACGAGGGGCACTTTCCCCACCAAGATGCGTCCTTGTGACGCAACCTAAAACTGTACGTTCGAGTCAGTGCCACCCAAAGCGGATAGTGTCTAGGTGTGGTCGTTTGAGCCCCTTGACTTGTAGTTCGGGGCAGACATGCGGGACGCTGGGCATTGATGGTGTTTACTTCTGGGACTGTTGGATACTCACATTTCTTGGGCTGAGCTACTGGATGGAGATCCCCTTAAGATTTTTTTTGGGATTTTTGATTGAGCATATAGACTTGTATAGTCCTTGTTCTAGTACCCACTTCTTGGGTTTGGTTACTCCCCTTCTAAGAGAGGCAAAGACGCGCGGGGTATGCCACGTGCTTCCCGTGTCTAGTTTCTCATGGTTGGACGAGTAAACTCTACTACTATAGGCAGCGAAGAATCTATGGGAAGTTCATATTCTCACCGTTTTCAGCTCCTTGTGTTTGGATGAGTCTACCTTCTTTCCTCTTGTTGGGTTGAGCTGGACTATTTACTGTACTCTCTGTTGTACTTCTATTCTACTCCCTGTTCGATCTACTGCTCACCCTTCGGTACATCTTTTGTTTCTCCCTCTAGCCTTTGGGGTATCCTACTGAGTATTTTTATACTCACCCCTTCTTTGGTTTTTCCCGCACTTGGTGTGACCTTGCAGACGGCAGACAGGTTGGTCGTGACTTTAGTGGAGCTTATGAGTTCAGGAGCGTGGACCGCGTGCTGTGGTCGGAGTCGGGTTCCAGGTGGGGGACCCTTCCAGCTATTTTCCTTTTTTTACCTATTGTCGGGTTGTGGAACTTTTCCAGTTGGGCGCGTGTGTTTTCCCTTTTCTTTTTCAGTTACTTTTAGCACTTTCTTTGTACTTTTAGAGGTCGATGCACTTATGGTTTATTTATAGTAGTTTCACTTTTACATTACTTGTCGTTTCTCTTTTACTCTGCACTTTTTCATTGATTTTTCTGCTTGTGTGTGTACAGGTACTTAGGAAAAGGCCTCCCCAAGTTATTGTGCCTTCGGTGATGGTCGCCAGCCACTGGCCTATGGAGGCGGGCTTGGGGTAGTTGCGGCTCGAGCCTGGGTAGGGTTGGGTCGTGAAAAAGTGGTATCCGAGGTGGTTCGTTCCTTGGGACGCTGTTCGGACGTCCCTAAAATAAAAGGAATTGGTTGGGATATAGGGAAACAATGTTAATGTGTCTCGAGAGCAGCACTCAAGCCAGAAAGTCCAGTGATGGTGCGGCGGCCGACACATCCATTCACGAGGGCCTTGATAACCCGCTTGTCGACTCGGCATGCTGAGACACTAGTTATAGGAAAAATTTGTTTGTGCATCACATAGGATTGAGTCCTTGATTTTCCTTCTTGATTCAGCTCCCCATTGATGTTATTATTGGTATATACCTATTTTCTCAACTGACCGCGACACTCCTTGTTAATTTTCAGGATGTCTCCGTGAAGACAACCAGCCAGGATACGAGCTCTGGTTTGTGATGATGACCCTGTGAGCTACGAGGCCATAGTCTAGGACCCATCATGCAACCCCCTTTCTCCGGGTGGGCCGGTAGCAGCACCCCCACCTGTTGAGCAGCAGACATCATCAACAGAGTAGACAGGGCTTGAGCGCTGGTTGAGCGCGCTCCGTGAGTTCCAGTGGCAGAGACCACTGAGGATCAGTGGTGAGCCAGACCCTCGAGCAACATAGGTTTGGCTAGAGGCAGTGGTTCACCTTTTCAGGCTTGTGCAGATGCCAGAAGATCAGATAGTGGCTTTGGCCGCCAACCTTTTCTGCGGATCATCTTGGCGTTGGTGGAGCCTGGTGACTCAGTTTCTTGATGAGTCGTCACTTTTGTGGGGCGAGTTTCAGTTTTTGTTCTATGAGGAGTTTTTCCCCTCCTGCTTGCGCTCCGTTCAGATTCAGGAGCTCCTGCAGTTTCAACATGGAGGGATGACGGTGGCTGAGTACGCGACTAGTTTTGCAGACCGTGCACGCTTTTACCGGACTTGGTCCATGACGACAACATTTGAGCACAGAAGTTTGAGCAGGTTATCCATTGAGAGATTCATGCTGTCATAGTACCATTGGGAATTTCCACAAATTTTGGGGTACTAGAGCAGGCGTTGGTGACAGAGAGCTTCCTATCACGTTCTAGAGTTGATGGTGGTAGCAGACACGTTGGAGCTGAGACGTCTGCCGCAACTAGTGGTTGTCGGCAATCAGAACCTCGACGTAGGTAGATTTCTGACAACCGGAATCAGGGGCGTGGTCATAGACCACAGTGGTGCCGGAGGGCACTAGTGAAGCCCAGAGAGAGTCGGTGATATTCTTGCGATGTGCGAGGTCACCTGGCACGGGACTTTCTGACCCAGCATGGAGAGAGATTCGGGCAGGCAGCAGGTGCACCACCACGACAGAGGCAGCCTCGTAATCGGAGTAGCGGGCAGAGAGGTGGTGCTAGTAGAGGAGCAGGAGGAGCTGGGAGTGGAGGACGACCTTACGAGGTCTTTCCATCACCACTAGGCGGTCCACATCAGGCTTCGGGAGCTGACAGTTGGGACCATGGACTCCCACAAGCTTTGGATTTCAACGATCCTACAGAGCATGGGGTGATAAGAGGTACGCATTGTAGCTCTTCTACTTTTTGCAGTAGAATTGTTAGACTCTTTGTGTGAATTTTTTTCCCTTCTCCTTGCTTGGGTTGTTACTAGGGTGGCACGGGGCGCCGGTGTAACCCTCTATTGGTAAGATAAAAGGTGTAGGACTTTTTCATTAGTCAATGGTGTTGACTCCTTCGCTCCCCAAGTGTGTAAGATAGTCTTGGTCGTAGGACATCGACTGTGAAACCTTGCATGACACTACTAGAAAAACGGCCTATACCCACGGTTCAAAACCGTGGGTATAGCCCTCAAAACCATGGGTATAGCCCCCAAAACCATGGGTATAGCCTATACCCACAGTTTTGGGAACTGTGGGCTGGAACGACGTCAGTATAGGTCCCCAACCTATACCCCCGATTTTCCAAAACCGTGGGTATATGTGTCCTGCCACCATGTCATAAAAAAATAGCCAATTTCCACGATGTCAACAACTTTTACCCACGATTTCAAAATTGTGGGTATAGGTCTTAAAATAATGCAGGCGCCGAGTTTCGATCCTGAAACCTCTTCGCTGCAAACACCGCATCTAGCCACTACCCTAACATCACCAATATGTATAAATATATAGTTAAATATAGTTATAAAAATTGTGGGTACAGAGGGAAGAACCGTGGGTATAGGGTTCCCGCCAAAATAAATTTCCTTCCCATGAAAAAAAAATTCCCGCGCACACAAAAATGACATATACCCACATATTTTCATAACCGTGGGTATAGGTATTTTAGCCCATACCTATCCCCACGGTATTCCCAAAAAACGTGGGGATAGGTACCCCAATACCCACAACTTTGGGAAACCGTGGGGATAGGTCATTTATCAGGACCTATCCCCACAGTTTTGGAAAACCGTGGGGATAGACCCCCCTATAGCCACAGTTTTAGAAAACCGTGGGTATAGGTCTTGAAAATTCACCTATACCCAGGGTTTTCCAAAATTGTGGGTATAGGGGGTCTATCTCCATGGTTTTGGGGAAAAGCGTGGAGATAGGTCCATTTTCAATAGTGTGACCAGATATCCTTTGGTGTTTCACCATATGGATATTATGAAGGAGGGAATCACCAGGCCTTGTTCGAGGTGCGGGTGGTGATTCCAGTCACAACATGCGACATGGAGGTTCGATCGGGGTGGTGAGCTACCCCTGAGAGCCTTCGGTCCATTTGAGACCATGCAAGGGGATGGTGAGGTTCCATACCGCCTTGCCCTAACCCCAAAGTATGGAGTGGGTGCACGATGTCTTCCGCGTGGTTTACCTAAAGAGAGGTGTGTGTGCTCCTATGAACGATGTCGGCAAGGGTTGAACTCGCGTGAACAGATCAATCCTTTGGTCTGTGTGCGGTGCTGCAGAGCTGTGCAAGAGTTCTTCTAGGTACGGGAGAGCCAGGTATGGGCTTAGTAACCTGAGTTGTTCCCTGGTTTTTCTTTTCTAGGACAAAAAAACTTGAAGGAGGTAATGATGTAAGAACCCAGTTTTTTCTGCGAAAGACTTTGGAATGTTCTTGATGTTATTCTAGAGCAGCACCTTCAGACGGCGTGCGATTCTGTGCCCCGGTGTGGCCGGAATTAAACTTTTAGTGTGTTCACACTAGAAACGCAAAATAAATGGGATAACATATAAATGGTGACTCGAATCAGAGATCCAAGTGTACGGATGGGTCTGGAATGTGGTTTTTACCATAGGAACGACATAAAGCATGTCGACACGAGACGTTTGTACCCCTCACTCGCTTTCGGAACGTGGAGCAGATAAATTAAATAATTAATTTATTTTTTTAATGGTGAAATTAATGTATCTCTTAAACAGTGGCCGGGATTGGAAAACCAAGGGCACTGTTGAGTTCATAGCGTGTCTTTTACCCTAGGAGGGGTGTAAGTTTTGTGGGCACGGTCCGTCAGTGAAAAATGGCCCCAGGGGCGTTTTCGTAATTTAGAAGCCTCATGAGTTGAGTTTAATAACTTTTGAACATGGCATTAGATTAAAATTCTGAGACCACCATTGTGCTCGGGAGGTGGTTTTTACCTTAGGGGAGGCTTAACCTCGACCCTGTCGGGAGTTTTGGATACGGGTTAATTTGGGGTGTTTTGAAATTAATTAATTAAAATTAATTTTTCTATTTAAGTAAACCCCTCACCCTCCTCCCCTTGTTCACCCTTTGGCGGAAGGAAGAAACAAAAGGAGAGTTCTCCATCTCAATCTCCACTCCTCTCCAAGGTGGTGCACGGTCGGCGAGTCGACGACAAATCTTCGGGCTTAGTCCCACGAGGTAGGATCTTGCCCTTTTTGTTTCAATTCCCACATCTGTTCGTTTACATTTTATGGCATTGAAACCCTAAAAAAATCTCTTAAAAATCCCATATCTGCCTAGTTCGTATTTTTTACTTCATCGTTTTGTTTATAATTTCAAAACTCCTACTTTGAGCTCGATTCGCACCTTCGAATAGCTGGTTGATCTTCATGAAAAGACCCTAGGTGCGTAGTAGAATTTACGAGCTTTTCGTCGCTATTTATAGATTCTAAACCCGAGTTCCGAGCTAACCAAGATCGATTGTTGAATATAGGGTGTTGAAGGGGGTTTCTAGCCGATTTGGATGGGCTCTGGCTGGTTCACAGTGGCAAAAACGGGTGTCGAAGTCGGCTCAGAGCGGCGGATCGGCAATGGGCGGTGTCGGCCGGTCGAAGGCGGAGGAGGCCAGGCGAGGTAGCGGTGAGCTGGGCGGCAGTCTTCAGAGAGAACGAGTGGCCGGGGTGGCCGGGGTCGAGGCCTTCGGCGCAAGCAGGGAGCATCGGTGCCGGCGAGCACCTAGTCACGGGGGGTCGTCGACGGCGCCAGCTGGGGGCGCGAGACGCGGGAGACCTGGCCATCTGGTCGGGTGGACTCAGGAGACAAAAAAAGAAGAATGAAGGAAAAAAAGGGAACATGAAAAAATAATAATAATAATAATAAGGTTATAATAATAATAATAATATATTATTATTATTATTATAAAATGATTTATACGTTAATAAATCATAAACCGGGAGTTGGTTTCGCGAGCCGTCTACGGAGGCGCATGCCTCAGAATGAGAGGAATAATTTTAGATGATTTTGGGTGATTTTAATTCCCGAGACAGGGGTCTCGGAAGTGCGACATGCCATCAAGCAGTTGTGCTTTTTTTCGGGGATACTTGTTTTGGATGGCGCAGTCACATCTGATGTCCGAATTTGGTGGCATCAGTGGTGTTGCGACCCTTGCTTTGAGACAGAGGTTTCTAGGGAGGTTTCGGGTGCCGAAACTAGAGTTGATGCGTGGGACCCACGAGCCGTCTTTTGGGCTTCGAGCAACATTTAGCGACTTTTTCATCGGATGTCCGTTCGGGGAGTGCGAGCAGTCGTTTTTGGGTGTTTTTATGATGAAATTGCATTGGCGCAGTCTACCCTCTTTAATTCTGCATGATGGTGCGGGCCCCGCGAGGGCCGTTTCGGGAGTTGACAGTGATTTCCAGATTTAACACCGGGTGTCCGTTTTGGACAAGTGAGTAGTCCATTTTGTGTGCTTTTCCGAGAGGATCGCAACGGTGCGATCCGTTCGCTGTGTTTCGGGACCGAGATGTAGGTTCCACGAAGCACCACTCGTGTGCGGTGTGCCAGAATGCATCTTTTTCCTGGATATCTGTTTCGCTCAAGTGAGAAGTCTTTTTGACGTGTTTTCCCGAAGGGATTTCAATGGTGTGATGCACCCAATTGTTGTCGGGCCCGAGGCTCAGGATCACGGGATGCCGTTCGGGCATGAGGCGGTGTTGGTGGCTTTTCCGTCGGATATCCGTTGAAGGCGAGTAGGTAGTAAATATCGCATGTTTTTCCGCGAGGATTACAACCGTGTAATCTAGTCAGGCGAGCAGATCCTCTTACGTGATCTTATTATATGTGGAAATGTGAATGGTGCCCCAGTGGTGGTTCTTCAACTGTGTTTGTAGTGTGCCTTTGGATTGTGATCGCGTGCACTCCTGGTAGAGTGAGTTTGGTGTTTAAAGAGATGTGGTTGACCATGCCTCAGCCGTTGAGGTGGCTGGTTGGAGTTGTTATGTTATGCCTTCGCGTTGACGTTGGGTGCCGTGTGCATGACAGCCTTTGTTCTGGAACATGTTATACTCTGGGAATATACGGGAATGCTTGGAGGTACATGTGGTTGTTTGTACCTGAGAACGTTTGTGTGCTCGGTTGGGGTTGAATTTGGCCACACGTCGTGGGGGGGCCCCATGTGTGTGTCATGTTCTTCTTTGCGTACATTGACCTCTCGCGATATAGAGGGTCCCTTTGTTCTCATTTGTTACCTGTAGGACTGAGGTTGTTACCAACAGGGCTAAGGTTGTTACCAGCAGGGATGAGGTTGTTTCCAGCTGGGCTGAGGTTGTTTCGAGTAGGGCTTGCTAGTACAGTAGTGTTCACTGAGCAGTACCATCCAGCAGGGATGGCGAGAGCAGTTTCGGGTTTACCTCCAGCGGGGCTCGGCAGTGGTCCCCAATGTCGGGTTTACCTCCAGCGGGGCTGGGCAGTTTTCCCCGATGTCGGGCTTACCTCAAGCTGGGCTGGGCAGTGGTCCCCGATGCCGGGCATTCCTCCAACTGGGGGGGGGGGGTAGTGGTCCCCAATGCCTGGTTACCTCTAGCTGGTCTAGGCAGTGGTCTCGTCACCGACTTTGGCCGGGTCTCCCTCCAGTGGATTACTCTGTTACGGGACTGGGCAGTGTGGCAGTCGTCGACTCTTGCCGGGCCTCCCTGTAGTGGGAACCCGTCGACTTCCAGGGACCCTCCAGCGGGGCTGGGCAGGGGGTCGTTTGTCGAATTTGAGTAGACCTCTCGACTGTGGGGCAGCGACTTGGTGTGGTTTGACGTTCCCCCAAAACTCTCAAGTATGAGGGGCACTTTCCCCAACGAGGCGCGTCCTTGTGACGCGACCTAAAACCGTGCGGGCAAGTTAGTGCCGCCCAAAGAGGACAATGTCGAGGTGCGGTGGTTTGGACCCAGGACTTGTAGTTCGGGGTAAACGTGCGGGATGCTGGACATCAATGGTGTTTACATCTGGGACTGTTGGTGACTCACTTTTCTTGGGCTGAGCTAAGGGATGGAGATCCCCTTACAATATTGTTCGGGATTCTTGATTGAGCATATGGACTTGTATATACCTGGTTCTAGTACCCACTTCTTGGGTTTGGTTATTCTCCTTCCAAGAGAGGTGAAGACGTGCGGGGTATGCCACGTGCTTTCTATGTCTAGATTCTCGAGGTTGGATGAGTCTACCCTACTACTATATGTAGCAAAAAATTTACGGGAAGTTCATCTTCTCACCGTCTCCTACTCCTTGTGTTTGGAAGAGTCTACCTTCTTTCCTCTTTTTGGGTTGAGCTGGACTCTTTACTTCACCCTCTATTGTACTTCTAATCTACTCCCTATTCGATCTACTACTCACCCTTCGGTACCTCCTTTGTTGCTCCCTCGAGCGTTCGGGGTATCCTACTGAGCATTTTTATACTCACCCCTGCTTGGGCTTTTCCCGCACTTGGTGTGCCATTGCAGACAACGAACAAGTTTGTCGTGACTTCAGTAGAGCTTAGGAGTTCAGGAGAGTGGACAGTGTGTGGTGGTCGGAGTCGGGTTCCAGGTGGGGGAGCCTTCCACCTGTTTTCCTTTTTGTTTACCTATTGCCAGGTTGTGCCACTTTTCTGGTTGGGCACGTGTTTTCCCCCTTTTCTTATTCAGTAACTTTCAGTACTTTCTTTGTACTATTAGAGGTCTATGCACTTGTGGTTTATTTATAGTATTTTCCCTTTTACTTTATTTGTCTTTTCACTTTTACTCTGCTCTTTTTCATTGAGTGTGCTGCTTGTGTGTGTACATGTACTTAGAAAAAGGCCTCCCCGAGTTATTGTGCCTTCGGCGCTAGTCTCCAGCCCCTGGCCTATGGAGGCGGGCTTGGGGTAGTTGCGGCTCGAGCCCAGGTAGGGTCGGGTCATGACACCAATGGTCTACATAGAAAATTGCTATAAGTATTTTTTGAGAAGGTTATACAAATAGTTTAAAAATTCTATAGTATAGATTTTTTTAGTGATGGATATACAAAAAATTTCAATACAATCATGGTATAGAGTAGTCTTTTAATAATTCTATACCATTGGTTATATATAACCATTGGTATAGACTATAAACATTAATGTTTTACCAATGGCTTTTGTAAACATTTGGTATTGATTTTCTATACCAATAGTTTTAAAAAAAAATACATTTAGATTTCTACCTCATTTCTAGATATGGATACCCCTCCATGTATTAGACTCATATCACCATTGAACCCTACAATCATGTTCCTTTTGTTCCCCAATCACAACGATCCATCCTCAATTTTTCATTTCATTCAGTTTTTCTTTAATACCAAATTAGTGACTTCCAATCCTCCATATCTCCTCCCAAGAACCAATTTCCTATTTATCTATGTATAATAAAATAACCTATATTTTTTAGAGATTCATTCTTCCTAATTAATTAAATAGTGTTTAGATATAGAAATCTATGATTTAAGTAGTTAGTTTTTTTATTACATGTCCTTTTTATAGTCATCCTTACTATTATTATAGTGTTATTAGATATATAACACTTTTTATTAATGTAAATGATGTTGTGGCTGTTGTGGTGGATGTTTTTGACATGGTTAGTGTATGAATTATGTTGTGGTGAGGGTATTTGTTTATTTTTGTATGGTTCTATTTGTGGGGTAGTCCACGTTTCTTCGATGTGTTTAATTTTTCGATGACATATACTCTTATTTTATAGATATATATCTGCTTCTATGATATTGAAACAAGAGTTGTCCATAATTCCATTGAATGTGAGTTTCTTTATTTTCTACTTGTTCATTATCTCTATTTACATTCTCTTCTACTTGCACTACTTTATTATGTTTAATTTTTGTTTATAGTGGATTATTTTCATATCTCAAACCACATAGAGTACTTATTTAGTGATTGGTTTTTTACTATAATTACCTACACATTTTTTTTGATATATGAGACACAATTTGGCTATTATGAAACGTTTCCCCCCATAATTATTTATTTTTAGCTTATAAATGAAAAGGTAAGTGTTATAAAATCCATATTTCAAGAAATAAAAATATTTTATGATGGAGTAATAAATTTATAAGTTGAGAAACATTGCACTACTAAGTCAATATATGACAATTTATTTTGATAATATACAATTGAGTAGTCGTTTTTAAATCAATGAAATTTTTATTATGAGATTATCTAGTTTTTTAGAAAAGATATTTGAAATTTAGTGACTATTTGAAGACTCATAAAGGAGTTCACTAACACATTTGTACAGGCTTGGTTATCCTATAAGAAAAAATTATGGCCAGAAAATCATATCAGGAAGCCCATTGATGTAATTGAATTCAAAATCATGGTTTTATATATATAATATTTTTTGTATATATACAATATTTTTTCTTTTATTTTTTAATTATCATATACACTACTATATTAGTTATAATTTTTCATAATGTGAACTATTATTATTTCCTTAAATGTATTTACTGTTTAACTTAAATTTTATTTCATTGCTTTTACAACATGAAATATATAATGTTCTAAAAAATGGATAGAAATTGGATGTATCAAAACAGATTAGATCTCTAGCAGTTTTAAATAAAAAATAAAAATATGTTTAGATTTTTAATTTATCAATTATTTTGAAATAAGACATATAAACTTCAAATGTTATAAATTTTATTGAAATAAATTTCATAGGCCATAAATTATTTTTATATCATATAACCAAATATTCATAAAAAACTACTATGTATGGTATCTCAATATGGATAAAAGAAAAAAATAAAAATGTTCATGATTTTAATGAGAGGACTGGATTAGAGAATTTATTAGATAAATGTTTTCCATTTATTCTTCATCATGAATATGAAAGGATTCCATCCCAAAAATACTTCGATTCAAGAACACATGGTGCATTTAAAGATAATGATAATGTCGAGCAGTCGAAAAAATTTAATGATGCTACCATAAATCCAATGTATCACAAATGTTGTAAATTGATGTATTTGGAATTTTTAATGAGGCTATTTCATGGGAAAACTATATATGGTATTTCTAATACTTCAATTGATATATATTTTTCCAATTTTAATGGATTAAGGCCAGATGATGAAGATATTCCATCGAACCATTATATGGTATGAATTTTAGATGATGATACATGATTTTCTAAAAATATAATTATGCTTTTCTGAAATATTTAATCTTATTTTAGGAAGAAAAATTGTAATGAAATGATTTTATAAAATATGGAACGTCCTGATGGAATCCAAATACTAATGGAACACAATCTCATGTTCTATAGAAAATAACATTGCACTTTCCATTAATACAATGTCTCCAGATTTTTTTCTTGTCTAATGGATTGTAAATAATTATGTGATGGCATGATACTGAGGTAATGAAGGATAAAAATGAGTTCATTTATATTTCTTGTGGATTAGTATGGTAGACATTTGATGGTTTAAATCCTGATTTCTCAATCAACATGCATAATATGAGATTGGGTGTATCATATGATGGTTTCAGTATTTTTGTGAATATGCTTACATCATGAAACACATGTACATTTTTCATAAAAATCTATAAACTTATCTAGGGATATGATTAATAAATCCTTTCACTATCATGAGTATACTCATATCTGGATTTTTTAATCCTTGATATGATATATATGTATACATGTAACATTAATGATAATATTTGATGATTATTATGAATGTGGGTTTGTGCACATATGATTCATAATTAGAAGAAAATTTTCATATTCATGTTGTACTTATGTTTACGATATATGATTTTATTTCTTATGAAATAATATCATGATGTAGTGAAAATGGAAAACTTTAATTTATTTTTTGTTTGGAGAGTACTCAATTTAGAAGAATTAAATATCACCCTAGTTTTACTTTTATGGGACATTGATAATTTTCATCAAATAGATCATACTTATCAGAATAATCATTGAAGGTTTGAAAATACCATGGAGTCTGAAAATCCAACTCAACAAATGTCTTCATCCATAGATCTAATTGAAATTAATGTGGTCATATTTTTACCTGGGAAGGGTGAGATGAAATAAATAAAGATAAATAATCTAACTAAAATTTTAATAATAGAATTATGTTTCATTATATTTCTTATTAGTGAATTAATTTTTAACATGATTTCATAGACACCATTGACCGTAATAGAATATATGTGAAATTTATCTTTCAATTATTCTAAAAGACTGGGATAAAAGGATGATTTACAATCTCAGTGTGACTTGGTGGATTGGGGACTCAGAAAAGAATTTCACATTATTCTTATCATTGAAATTAAATGGAATGTTCCAATTCAATTTTATGTGATTAAAAATTTAGAAAAAAATCAATTTTATTGAAGTACTAATATTTATCAATGTTTTTTAATTGTTATTAAAGAAAACTATCAATATTGGTCAATAGAAGAGTGTTACATATGTATTATTTGTAGAGTTAGGATTATCAGATCATTTTTTATGAGTTAAATACAATATTAATCCATAATATACTATCAAATAATTTATGGGTGGAAGTTATTTGGTTGTGTCTTTATAGAGATCTTTGTGATAAGAATCGTTTCAAGTATTTCTTACAAAAAGATTAATGAGTGACCAAAAATATTTTGTCATTTAGAGAAAAAAAATCTTCTCTTGTGTTTTATATGTATGTTTCATCTAACCATAAATATTTAAAATTAAATACTTCTTGTAGGACATGATTATTTTATTTGGATGTATACAAATGAAAGAAATTGGTACTCATTGATATCTTATTTCATGTACAAGAATCATTCGAAAGGATATATCATGAAAGCTTATATGTTTTAAGAAAGAATGGATTAATGTTCAATATATTTGTATAATGTCACTACATGATAGAACAAACATACGAGAAATGAAGTATAACACTATAATAATATTGACCCTAGATTTCCATCACATACCCAAACAAGGGAAATTCCGGAATCATATACATTGACTATATTAAGCCTTATATATAAGGGGATGGCACATCACAAAGTTTTTTTAACTATGATGTGTTTGATGACTACATCATGTAAGTTAATTGAAGACTTATTTTTTGTGGCATCTCATTTAAATGTACATATCAAATAAACATTTTCTAATTTTTTTATAGGGAATATAAATAAAATATAAATTAAAATTATGATTATATATCTTTTATAAAGAGAGATATTATTTTTATGGAAAATAGTTTCCTTCTTGGATGAAATTGAACATTGAATTATTACTAAAATGAATTAAAAAAATTATAATATATTTGATTTTAATATTCATTTATGTTTTTGTTATCTAGTATTCTAGATGACTTTATCATTTAGAAAATATAAACCTTGGATTTTGGTCTTAATTTTGTGGTTCATGAATGTAAATATATTATAATGAATGAAAATTGATTACCACTAAATGATAAATGAACATGAAAGCACAACAAGATGATGTTATGGTAGCTTCTAAAAAATAATGTTACATCAGTGCACCAAATATTAATCATTGTTTAGAAAATATATCTTATTATCGAGTTTTTGGAAAAATACTAATATTGTATTTTTACAATCATGGTCTAGTAATTGAAGAAATTGAAGTAGTTTGTTTCGATGATGAGATACCGTACATTAATTTATAACAGCTTATTTTATGTTATTTACATATCACAAACTCTTTCTTATGATGACCCATATATATTGGAATCATTGTAAATACGGATTATTTTATGTGAAATATCATTTGAGGCCTAAATTTTGTGTCATTATCGATGTATTACAATGAAAGTTTTTTTGATGGTGGTGGGAATGAAATTGAGACTATCACTTCCCCTTGGTTGAAATCAATTTATTACTTATGGTGACTCCAATAGTTAAATATTTAGATTTTATTGTTAACCTAAAGTTGTTGTGGAAAATATATGGAATCGTCCATCTATTTTCCAAGTTAGTTTGGTGTATCTAGACTTGGGTTATTCATGTTAGTACTATTAACATTTATTTACTTTTGAAAATAAATATTTTTTATCCACCTTATCATTGATGTGAATATTTAATATGTAATGACTACATTTTTCATTGAGTTTCATTTTATAATATTGAATTGAAAAGTATTAGAACCTAATAAACAAATAAAAACTAAAACAATTTTATTAAAAAAAAAGAAAAATTGGACTGGGATATATATTAAAATAATTAGAATGAAAATAATAACCAATGAAAATAATGACACATCTAAACAAATGAAAAAACGTCCTGACGATTAAAAATGAACCAAAGGACATACCCCTAAAAATGGTCAAATGACCTAATAAATCAGCAAAAATACTCAAAATGACCCCACTAAAATTAAATTATATCAAATTAAAAATATAATAAGAAGTATATATCATACCTATGCTAAATATGATAATGTTAACATGTGGATTTTTCTATGAATCATCTTTTATGTTTTTCTATAATTCCCACTAAATATAATATGATCTTATTATTTCACTATAAAACCATTATTTGGGTTGAAAGATGGTATTCCCTAATTTATACATGTCACATATTCATTCTTTTATAGTTTACACAACAGTTATCAATTTCTTATTAAATGAATATTTGTTCTCAATTGTAGGAAATGAAAAACATTGATGCGATAAAAATGAAAAGGATTAATGAAAATAATCACTACATGATTGAGCTAGGAATTCCTCCTCTGGTGACTGTTGCAAGTAATTTATTTCAAATATAGATTTAAATCTCGATAACATATTATTTCATTTGATAATTTTTCAACTTTTAATCAGTATCCACATTCTAGGTTATAATTATTCTCCAATGAACCGAGGGGAAGTAGTGCTCTTCCAGATTATGTGAGGGGGTGTTACTAGTGATAGACACACCACTCATCATACATGAACACACCCTATCCATTCATCATATATACGATCTGGCATTCTTTTTTATCACATAGATTCATTAAAGGCCCCTCATATATTTTCCCCACCTATACATTCACCACCATTTACATATGATTGTCATAGACTTTATTTTCAATATATGATGGTGTATCCTTCACCTTATTCATACTATACTTTTACAAATGTATATATGCTAGATTGTTTTCCTTCTACTTTGATATACCATAATTTTTATGTTCATGTTCCTTTGACCACTAATATGCCACATTCTGAGCCTCTAGAGCTATACTTGTACCCCACTTCTACTGTATAGGTCAATAATATTTTATAGAATAGGGATCCAATAGTACCCACTAATCAACTTGTCTTCAGAATATATAAAAAACCCAAGTAATATTTTTTGCCAATATTTTATTTTTTTATGATATATATTTTTTCTTTCGTTGATGGATCTTCGATTAGGTTCCATGAGAATACATGCATCCATGAGGTGTGGAACCACAACACAGAGCTGGTGGTTTAGTACAATGACCCTAATAAAAATATTGGAAAATAGTTCAAGAATGAAGGTGTTTTATAGCTACACATTCCAAACACTCCAATATCATTCCAACCAAGCCACTCTACTAGATACTTCTTCAATATAATGTAATTGGATAATAATTGGGAGAAAATATGGATAAAACATTTAGTTATATTTATTGTTATATTATTATTATATTTATAGGAATTAATATTTTTCTACAAGATTGAGAATAATTTTCTATATGGTGAGGATGAAAATACACCATGACTCAAAAAATTAGGTGATATTAGAGAGTATATAAAAATAAGTTGTATAGTTGATGGCTTTCTATAGTTGGAATAGATTTATAAAATCTATACCTACCAACAATGACTTTCCAACATCACATTATTGGGAAATGATTACCCATTTCAAGAATAATATGTTTGATGTATTAATAAAATTTTATGTTTTCGAATAAGATTTAAATTGATTTGTATCAATAATATATTTTTTATTGTTGATGTTTTTTTTAGGATACATCATAAATAAATTAAAATCAAGGATTATACAAAAAACTCAACACATTGGGCTGGGATATGATTCCAGAACATGAGTGGAAGCGTGTATTTTTCTTCAAAACCCATTTGTAATTTTTTTATAAAAATTTATTAGAGAAATAAAATTTCATCAATTGTAAATTATATAGTTTCTTTATAATTTTTTCACAAAAACATTATTGATATTTGTGTTATTTTATAATCATTAAAATATATTGATGAGAATTATATTAATGGTTTGGTTGATGTATCAAATTTTTAATTTGGATCAATATTATGTTAAGTTATTATAATAAAAATATATTTCAGAGTATTATTTACCTTGTTGGGTTCACAATCATTTTCATTTTAATGTATTTATCAAATTTATTCTTGTAATCTCCATTTAATTCAATAAATAATCTTCCCAAATTTCCTTAAGAATATTTTTTTTCAATGAAATTAATGTCATTGTAATACATCCACTAATTTACCCTTTTACTACCACACATATAATAAATTTAATAATATAATTTTCGAATAAATATATGTGTTTGAACCACTTTAGTTTGATTTATTTCAAACATAAGATCTAAAAATTTAAATTTTCTATAGTCTTTTTTAATCCATTATCATTCAGCAGTTTTATTTATATATTAATTTCAATCAAATTTTATATTAACTTACACATCATAATTTAAATAAATTTTATAATAAAAATTGAATGTATTACTAAATATTGAATATCCTATAAACTACCTTAATCATAATTAAAATTAAATTTATCCAAGATTTACCAAGTATTATAAATAAATACATTACATATAGAAACTCTAAAATAACTTTGTTCCGGTTTCTTATATTTCTAGGACACATTGGGATTCCTTTATAGATTTGGTGAAATATGGATTCTATTTAATATATAGAAATATATTTATCAATATTCAATAGAATATTATCATGTAATATTTTAAAAACTTATGTCATAATTTATTCATTGAATTATTCTTGATAATTTTGTCATTCACAGTCCCCAAAGTAATATTCTGATGAATATTATTGGTTTATATGAAATTTAAATAACATTTAAGATTCAATTTTAACATAAAAATTATAATAAAAATATAGTGTAATAAATAGTTAGAATAATATAATGTATAATCATAATTACTAGTAATACAATTATCAATAAAAAAATTATGTTATAAGATATGATAAGATATTTGATAAATTCTAAAAAGATGATACACTCAGCCAGCAATATTCCTTAATATTCATAAAAACGTAATTCAATATATCAAACTAACCATAACCATTTAGTTTTCCTCTTGAATTAACTCGAAATATTATCATACTACTACCATATATGTTTTATAAAATGGTGTATATAGGTCTCTCATCATATGTATAGAGTTTCCATAATATATATTCTATACATCAATTATGAGACATTCAAATTATCATTCTACAAATATAAACTAGTTAACAGATGTAGTACCTATATAATATTAGGTCTAATATTATTAGTTAGATTATTCTTCATGACAAATAAAAAGTTATGACAAGTATTAACAGGAATCCTAGAATATACAGAATTATATATATAAGATTTACTATTTTCTATTAACAGTGGAATGTAAGAGTGTATTTACTGAGAAAAAATTCATGCATCCCACATATAAGAATAATAGTATTCATTACACAACCTTAATTTTTATAAAAATGTTTTTGTAAAAATGATTTATTTTATTATCACAATTAAAAAATGGGTTATCATTTTCATTGAAACCATCATTTTATATCATTTTCTTCATTCATTAAATGTTCTCATGAATTCATTCTTATATTATATTTACTCATTAATTTACCATTTTACTTTTTAATGACCTATTAATCATCAAAAAACGATGAATTCATGCATGATGTAGTTATGTTTATTTTCTCATTATCTTGATAAGTATCATTATTTATCTCAATAAATTTCTTATTACATCAATATTGTTCCTTATAGAATATAATTATTATTATAATAATATATCATTTTAATATTTTAATACATTCAATAAAACCAATATTACCTTTATGATAATGTAATTTAGTTTTTGAATAAGATTATGAATTGAAACGAAAATTTCTAAGATAGATCATATATTCCATGAAACAAAAGATAAAAAATCCATATCATTCATAGATTCTTCCCAGGAATGAAAATCATTAATAAAAATAAATTTTTATAAAATAATCATTTTTAATAAATCATTTTTATCAACATATTTCCAAACATTAAAAATTGAGTCATATTTTAGACATTACCTTTATTTATTTACTTATAATAGTATAGATCAAATCTATTTTAATTAGAATTAGAATAAAAAAATTTAATTCCATTTTCATTATCTCATTGATTGTCATTAAAAAATTAATTTTAAGAATATTTCATTTAATTTATGTATTATTATTCTCCAATCACATGTTAAGATACTTCATATTTTTAACATTCATTTCTCTCATATTTAAATGCTTAATATGAAACCGAAATTATATAATTAAATGGTATATTCATCATTGTTGTTTTCTTTTTTCAGATGTGTTCTTAAAACTCAATTTCAACTAAACAGGTAAAATAATAAGGTCAAAAAATTTATACTCATGGATGCTATTATTTTTATAAATGAATAATTTATTTGTGTTACAATTTTTTGTTCGTGATGATGTAACTATATAAATCACATAGATATTGTCAAATTCATCAGAATGTATCATTTTTCAATTTACAATGCTTGTGAAAAAATAGAAAACTTTATTTAAAGAATATTTTTTACAACATTTTATTCTCATGTTACATAGGATACAACATGATAAGATAAGTTCATTTCGGTATATTAGTACAATATTTTATATCTTATAAAATTGTGTAGATATCATGAGTGATCTTACATAAAGAATTCTGATAGTAAATTTTAATCTAATAAAACAACTAAAAGTATTCATGGTTTATAATTACCACTAAAAATATCAATATATTGTGCGTATATATAATAATTTTTTTACTATTGAGGTCCAATATACAATTCATAATTTCATTAGTTAGTCTTCCATCCCAATCTTCCAAAAACAATTGGTTTTTCCATAAATTATTGGTGGCCTCTATAGAAACAATCAATTATATGACCATTGACTTGTCATAAAAAATTATCATTCCTATTGACCTGTCATCTAGAATCCCATATACCCCAATATCATGTCAATTATTATCATAGTAATTTTTTGTTACATTTTATATTTTCTTAAAAAAAAATTGCTAGCGCACCCAAGACTTAATGGTTTTATATCGAATCAAGAGCCACATTCAAAATGTCTTATAATACTTTATCGCATCCTATGTTTGAAGATTATCATAATCCAGATTAAATTAAATTTATTTACTAATTAAATTCATTGAAAAAATGATGAAACCTCAACTCAAATCCTACATCAATCTATGCTATTTATCATAATTTGTCAATCCAACCTACTCGCATGATTCTATAGTAAAAATTGCACTAAAATAACATTTGAAACTATTTATAATCTTTTTATTATTTTATATACTTCTTGTTAAAATTTTAAAACCATATTCCATTTACCCTATAAAATAAAATAATTTTCAATATAATGGCTGAGCGACTATATTGTAACTACTCCCACGTCATTAAATGTAAATCATACACACCTCTTGACCATGATTTTTCCTAACATGGTTCTAAATTCAACAACATATCAAAATACATCCAAATTTAATCTAACCTACACAAAATTGCTTCTAATCATCTTAAAAAACTCTATAAATATTTGAATTAACCTAATCTAAAATAGATCATCAAATATCACTTTATTATGAACATGTTTTTTATATTGACAACAAATAGAAACATAAGAATAAAATCTATGTCAAACATATACAGAAAATATGCTCTAGATAAGTAACATCATGTTATAAAAATGTTTTTAAGAATACTATTACATCCAAACATCTCTTAGGCTCAAAAATATCATTTAGAAACCAACAACATCAAAACCTCGCATTAAGGATCTAACTAAATCTAAACATATCGTACCTCAATTATAGGAAATTTAAGATTAACCATATTTATAAAGACTATATATAGGTGGAGGTAATTTATAGATACACTATATCCATCCAATGTTCGGAAGGCCTTAAATTTTTTATTAAGATAGGACCCCCTTTTAAGAGATGAAAGGGGAAAACCAAAGTATTCAAGGCATACGTCAAATAAAGCCCCGAGGTTCAAGGAAAATAAGACCAAATTGACAATATAGAAACTGCCCCTCCCCAAAATTTGAACATGATGTATATCTCTACCATTGAAAATGGAATTAGCAAGAAATTGCCTTTGTCGAATCACATACCCGATCTGGTGGCTAATTCTATAACATTTTGGTAGATGATTACCTTAGTAATATCAAAAAAAAGTAAATAACTATTAAATGAATTTTAAAATTTATGTACATTAAATTATAGAGGAATATTATATTAATGAAATCCATTAATGAAACCACATACTTTGTATAAAAAGATCATAGTCTGATAAATTATATATCTAGATAATATAAAAAGGAAAAACAGAGGACTTATTATTCATGTCAAGGTAACAATATTTTCTCTCTAATTCCATTTTGGATTTTATAGATCCCAAAAATACTCCATACTGCAATTGAAACTAGTTTTGAATCTCTAATAAAATCACCAAATTATTAATGAAAATTATATGTTATAAAATTTTTTGTAACTATTTAAACCTATTATATGATGGGTCTGTACATTATTTTATTTTTCATTCATTGGTCAATGTTTTTTCTTCGATTTTGATATACTTTACATATTGAGAAAACATTTCACTCTGTATTTAAATCCAAGAAATTGATAATATTAATTTTTTTTGAAATAAATCATCACTATTGAGTATATTATCATTTTAGTGTACTATTATAAACATTTCTCATGATCTAGTTTCTAAAAATAAAAAAAATAATTTTCCCTGTGTTATATTCATTTTTACTTTGAGAATCATGCCTTGATACTATTTGAATAATGGTTTTCTACATTCAATGTCATTGCATAAGTGAGAATTTAATATTGAAAGATGTGTGACTTGAGGATTTTTTTTCAAGACGAAAGAATAATGATAGAACCATGGTAAACAAGAAGACAAAGTAGAAAATTATTTGTTTTACATTTTTTATTTCAAATGTTATTATCTATTATATAACTAAATTGTTCATTTATATTTGTAACATATTTTTTGGAGGCCCTTGTTAAGTATAAAGCTAACGACATTGGTCTAAGTAATCATTTTCATCATATATTAGGAGATGTGTACTGTGGTTTAATATTATGTCAACCGAGGAAGAGTATTTCTACCATTAGATATTGGTCCTCTTAATATACCAGTTTTTGTAGCACCATGTTTCAAATAGATCACAAAAACACATCATAGGTTCCTAATAAGGAAACCGATTACAAAGAATTGTTTATATAAGAGTTTGAATGTAATTAATATTCCAACAATGATGTCATTTTATCTATTCTAATCTCCAATAATATGAGAACCTTGAGATTTACGAATCTCCATTTCAACTTTGAGGGAAAATTTGATAATTTAATCATGGTTTTCCATGTCTTGAATAATAAATTTTTTTTATAAACATTAAATTAACCCATAAGAATCAGTTAAACCATTCTATTACGTTCACTGAAATTTTAGGACCTGTATCATGCAGTCCTTGTGTTGATTTATTTATACACCTTGAAAAATTAATCCTCAATTAATAAAATTCTACGTAAATCTCTATCTATTTTTTGATATATAGTGTGTTGAAAATATTTATTAAACAACATTTTCTTGAATTAATTCGATTTCATTGCCTCAAAATCTCATATAGGATTAGAAATATTTATCAACATCCTCCACAAATCAACTTCTCCCTAAAATGGAAAAAGGTAAATACAACCTTCTCTTGTACTGAATAGAATAAGATCAATAATATTAGGTAAATTGAGTAAATCCACTATTCCATTATTAACTTATGGGAATATAAACAAAAATTTAGAGCTTGTTGTCACCTAAAGGACTCAACCAAAGCATTCTGTTTTAAATGGGAAATGATTATTCCACTCGATTCAAGTTATTATTCTAAACATGGGTCAGTAGAGTTGGGATGATAAAAAATTTATGTTCACATTCTTTCATTTTTTTAGTCATGCAATTTGACCAGTTATCACATTTTATAAAACATTGGTTAATGAAAAATTTCCGCATATTCTAGCCACTATCATAATTAAAGGAAAATATGATGAAAAATTTAAAAATATTCATTATATAAAAGGTTAATTAAGTACATAATGTAGATAAATGATGAATTAAATATTCAACTTATCTCGTGAATTTCTATTCATTAATATAGGTTATCTAGGGTTCATTCCATTTCGTAAAATCTCATAACAATTTCCCCTATTTACATCATAATGGTATGTAAAAATAATAAGATTATCAAATTCATATCCTTATATAGTTTCTAGATAGTTGTGTAGTCTTAAGACTCATTTTAAGGTACCTATTACATGTTAGTATGAACCTAATTGACCATTTTCAGTGTTATTAATCCTATGTACATATGTTCCATAACCATATCAATTTTCTAGTATATATAAAATGTATAATTTTCAAAAAAAACACACTATCCATACTCTAGAAAAATTTAGGTATATTTAAAATAATTTTACATGTTCCCAAGGGTTCCAAAATGTTTTCCTAGTCACAATAACCAAAAATTACTTGACCTTTCTCTGATACAAACTATTCCAACCCACATTGCAAGTATTTTTTTAATTCTATTTAACATAACGTTCCATGTAATACAATCCTTGAAAATAATGACGTTTAGAATATTGGGAAAATTAGTCAGATATATTATTTACATAAAATAAAATACAACATCATTATTAATTACTCCATAATGTGCTCCATGATTCCTCTGTACTGTCAATACTACACATGATAAACTAGGTAAATACATATGGAATGAGTGTTCTATAAAGGCTAGTTTGAGAATAATCAAATCATAGCATTATGATAAATAATATATGCGATTCAAGAGGCTCATCATGATAAAATTATGATGTGACAATCTTACATACCCATAAGAACGAATTTAATTATAATATAACATCATAAAATCATTGTTTCATAGGTATGTGGAAATAATATAAAATGTTATCTTGTAAGTATATGTCAATTCCAAACAGCAGGACATAAACACATAGAGATCATAGGACAAATAACTATCCACCATGCATGGTATATCATGACATGAAATCATTTTCTAATGCATTGGATCGCTATTAATTTGCACCATTCATATGTCAGTCGTCACATGTCAAATATCAATCATATTACATAAGAACATATTTAATAATTTGAATCATATGAATATTGGTTTGGATTTTATACCTGGAATTCCCCAATCAATGATGTATTGTTATACCTATGTTAATAACTTTGAATAAAAATAGGATTTGTTGTTCGCAGCCCAGAGGTATGTCATGAAAAATGAAGGTATAATTTTGGTTGCTTAATATGTGTACATTGGAGTTCAAGGATGTTAACAAGGATAAATAAATATAGACAATATATATTTTTAAAATTTTTGGAGAGTAAATGAATTTTCATAAACATGATATAACATAACCAATTGAGAAGCAAAAGGATTATTTTATAAGTGGTTCATGAATGAATAATAGTTGGTAGAGAACATATTACCTCAATATGACTCTTTTTAAGGGTTAAGAGGAATCCAATAATCATTGTAAAATTATTATTAATATATAGAGAGGAAAATAAGTGGAATATTATACTTAAAGGGTTTGTAATGAAGAGTAATGTGAGAGTGGGTGGGAATTTATTTAAGATTAGAGATAATCACTTAATAATTTCCATACATTGGCCTTCGACAACTAGTTAATAAAAAATATAAAACCATTAGATTATTCATTTCTCAAATGGTATTTTCCTTGGTGGGATAGTTATTAATATTTTATTCATTTAATAACATAACTCCTTACAATTATATATTTCACGACATGGTATTGATTCATGCTCATATAGAATTGTTTTTAAAATCATAAAATATATTAGTAATTATAAAAGACTCATTATTGGTTTTTAAAGTAAATATCATTTATTTTAATTAAAATTATTTTAATCAAAGACAAATTTTATTTTAGAATAACTGCATGGTATTTATTATATCATGTTCTAAGATATTATGGAAATATAGTAACTATTATACATTTTTATTTCATTTAATTTCCTCTCAAAATATTCATTGTAGCTAATTTTTTTGAAATACTCACAATTGGATAATTTGGTTGCATTGATAACAAAAATATTATTATTTTTTAAAATAATATTATAAATATGATATTTTTGATATAAAAATAAAAAAAAAATTGTTCAAAAATACTACTTTATAAAACAGTAACATATTTCAGACCCTATTAATAATTACACGACTTTTATTAATTATATTACTATTTATATTAATTTAAATAAAATTTTTTAAGAATATATGATAAAAATATAATTTATTTTATAATCATGAATATAATTCAATTAAATTTATATATTGAACTTATATATATATATCTCAAAATTGTAATTTTGGTTTCATAGTATCAAAATATAAATTTTTAACCAATTGATTTTATACTCAAATGTTTTAAAATATTTTTGTAAATTGTATCAATATAACGGTTATATTATTTTAAAAAATAATGTTGAAATATTCATACATATAGGTTCACAATACATAACCCCTTATTACTCTTGTGTATTCCTTATGATTACAATGCTATAGTTGAGTAATTTTATAGGGTGGGTTGACGAACATTGTTTTGGAGTTGAGAACTATAATCCTAAACATCTATAGTAAATGATTCCACTCGAGTTTTAGTTATTGAATATCATTATATGATTAGTCATGGGTGAAGACCCGTGATTCTCCCTCCCTCTGAAACTCTGATTAATGAGAATTATAATGTTTCATCCTATAGTTTGAGGTTTTTTCTTTTTTCTATTTGTATATATTATATATTATTAATTTTTTTAATGGTTTGGGATGAAGCATAATTTATTATTAAATCAAAGCAATGACCTCTTAAAATGGGTAGAGGGAGACCCAATACATTGCCCGAAGGCCAAGTGGGAATTTATCCCATTACATGGCCAGCAGACCCATTTTTTGGCCTAAAGGCCATTATGTGAATAGTACTGCTACAATATCCACACTACTATAGTGCTCTACCGCTACTAGAGTAACATACCGCTGCTATAGTGACCACCATTACTACATTGTCGACGCTTCTACAATATGCTACAGTACTACTACGACACATCTATATTAAAAATGGTCATGATTCAAAATGGTCTTATCCCTTGAAATTGATATTATGGATACATTATTATTATTTTACAAATTAATAATGAAATATATTTGACGAGTTATATAAAAATTAAATACATAATATGGAATATATTCATTCAAAAGGAAAATTCATTTTCAAAATTGTAGATAATTATAAATCTATTCGACCTGTGTTTAAAAACTAGTATACCAAATGAATTATATGTTTCTAAAAATTTCATAGGGAACATTTTCTTATAAATTTTGATTAACCACCTTAAATAATTCTACATTAACTCCAAATAAATTTCAACACCATACATCTTGAACTATTATTTAATTAGTGGAACGAATTATAAGAAGAACTGATAGTATTCATTATATTTTAATAAGTATTACCATAAAAATTTAATTCCAATTGTCATAATGTAGCTATATAATCATCAGGATGTTCCTACTCATCTACATGTTTTTCATATATAACAAATTTTTAAAAGAATTTTTAAATTCCCCAACATTACAGTCATACCATTTTAACAATAAATTATGACTACTTCGTATTTGTTTTTTCATTATAATATATAATCACAAATTTCAACTCTCTCAATCTATACTCCACATTTTTGATTTGTCTACATTGACTTCATGGTGTCATTTTACTTTCCATAAAACTAATTCATCATGATCCCACTATTTGGTTCTGATAATTATTTGAAACAACGTTTTGTTTGAGATCATGATTCTATATAAAACAACATATTTAGTAAGATATATATCTGCTTAGAATATATTCTAAATAACAATAGATATATATTCCCAAAAAAACAATCAGATCCAATTTTGAACATTAATGTGTTTTATAAACACCGGTTGTTAGGTTATAAAAATCATTGACTCCCTTGTACCATCCAAATACTAAAATGAAGTTATAATAATTCTAATTTTAGTTGTTTCATGAATTTTAATGTTCAAAAATCATGTTTTTCCAAATACATGTTTTTTGTATGCACATACACCCCATAGATTATATCTCATTATAATTTTTTCCTACCTTAAACAAAATTTGTAATAATGTGAAGAATATATGGTTAGAAAGACTATTACAACTCCTCAAGTTAGGGAAGATAATTGGTTTTAGATATCCCATATTTTTGTAAAAAACATTAATTTATATAATTTAATATGTGAGGAATTGAATTTTATCACCTCATTAATTCATCTCTTATTGCTCATCCTTGATAATAATAATAATCAATATATTTCAAGTGGATATCCTTTTGGCTATTTCACTTACTCAAACATCATCTACCATGATTTCCATGGATTAATCCTCTCATGGCCAAGGATTTACCTTCATTATATGACTAATAAAACTTGTCTATAATTCCTATTTCAATTACTTTCAATTTATCATGGAAAAAGTATTCATTTTCTATAGGAGGAAACTTCCACCAGTTTTCCATTCCTTCAATTTAGTTGTTTTCATGAGATCGCATAGGAATGATTCATCATTAAAGGACATGAATTCCTCCTCATACATATTTTTACATGGTGGATCCTTCATTATATCATCTTTCACAATAATGGATGATTCCAAACATTGTTTCATTATTGATATTCTCTCTTTTTAGGAATGATATAATGAAAATGATAACTTTGGTCCTCAAAGCACCATTTTATGTGCTCAATAATTATTCTATAATTTAGGAAACCAATTTTACCTTAATTTAAGATTATTTATTAAATTCTTTGTCCAACTATACCCCCAGAATGAATATTATCAATTTATAACTAATGGCCTAAGGTTGTTTTCTTAACATGCACCCATCCAAGACCAGAACTAGTAGGGTGGGAATTCCTAATGTCCATATACTAGAACAAGTTACTGGGTAGTAAGAATGATCTTATGGAATGTATTCCCATCATTTAGAATATTAAATAATCTACTAATAGAGAAAACATCAATGAAAATATTTCAAAATAAATCATCCATATATTGATAGAAATTCATCTATATAAAATATATTGAATGTAGTCACATAAGAATCCTACAAAATATCTGATTTAATATTCCATAATAAATGATGAAAGATAAATACTACTTGAATATTTCCAACATCACCACCAGTGACCCCGGTCACATTCCACATCACACTGGTCCATCCATGGATGAACACAATCCGAGAAATTAAATTACGATTATGTACTATAATCCTCTAGATAGTCTATATTGGCATGGTAGAAATTACATAATAGCTCTCCCATCTCATGGACTATAGAAAAACCATAATATCAAAATTATCAAAAATATTTGTTTGAAAATAAGATTTTAAAATTTATTTTTTTGCATTCATTTTAAAACCTGAGGAATAAAATGTAACTATTCTATTTATAAATTACCATCATTTTTATAAAAAATTATCATTAAATATTATAAAAAATAATTTCACACCCTAAAAATTTAGCCATTAAAAAATTGTGAAATTACATAGAACTGTATCTAATATTATTTGCAAACATTTCCTAAACCCCCATTTTAAATAAATATCACATAGTAATCGATTTAATTAATCTCTTTATAAAAATAAATACTATTTTTTACATTCAAAAATACAATTCAAAACAAAATTAAAAATAATCTATTTTAATGTAATCCAAATCAAAAACAAGGTTATAAATAATTCAGACATAGGCACCAAGGAATTATGGAAGAAAAATCCATGAGAAATAAGAAAACCAAAGTTAAAGTAGAAAATCAAATTCGGGAGCATAATTGAATAATGAAATAAAATACAATAAGGAATATTATGTTTTATGAGGACATAATATGCATCATCAAAAGGATTTACTAATAAATACCATATCTAGTCATATGGAATCTAGATCGACACTACTGATCCAGTGTACAATATCAATAGACTCATCAATATTTTGGTAGAAAAATCCATGAAAATAATATTCTACCATCAAATAAAACATATTTTTAGTTCACATGACCTTCTTCCATTCTTAGTCCAATAGATAAGGTGGTGCTGGGAAATAGTACCTAGACATAACATTATTTCACACTAGGGATTTCACTCATAATGTAAACTTCTATCTACCACTGTATTGCAGGTCAAGGTAAATTGAGGTGTCCAAAACTAAACATTCCTTTAAATCAAATATATAACATTTTAAATAACCAACACATAATCTCTTATAAAAAACCACTTTTACATCCATTTATAAACAACATATAAGGATGAAAATTAAATAACATCCTCTAAGGGATCACAAGTAACAATGTTTAAAAAAAATAATCCCAAAGGGTACAAATATGGTATTATGGATTTATATAACAACATTACATATTGTGAAAATAAAAATTTCACAAATTATCAAGGGAATCCAAGCTATTTTCACTCATATTTAAAAACCATATTTAAAATTTCATTTAAAAATATTCATTGAAAATCACATGAAAATTAGATTTAGAAATCCAATCATTCCAAAAAAATCATTTATAAAAAATTACTCACCACATCCATTTATAAATAAAATAGCACCAAGAACACCATCACATAACTAAACCACCCAATTTAAAAATATCAAAGAGTCACCAAAACACAATATTCATAAAAATTTTAACACAAGAATATATTACATAAAATCTATTTAAATATATGAATATTAACACCCTTATAATTATGAAATTTATATTGAAAAAACACACTCATTTATAAAAATTGAACTATCATTAAATATTCTTTCAATTAATTAGAAACTCATTTGGAAATATTTTTAGAAATTTAGTAAAACTCTTTCATGGAATATATGTCTATACCAAGTATTTATACTTTTATAAAGTTTTTTAATACCCAAAATGGGATTTATAGAAACTTATAAATCTATAAAAAACATTTTAACTAACATGAAATTATTTAAAAGTACCCCAAATGAATTTCCAAATCATTTAGCATGTAAAACAACGATTGAAATTCTAAAATACATTTTTAAATCATGTCACACCCCCAATAAACATAATCTTTACATATAGATTTTTAATAAAGAATCTAAAATATCTATAGAAATTTATATAATGAATTATACGATAGTTCCAGTGAAATTCATAACTCATTTCAAGAGGATCCATATGAAACGCATCACCTTCAATGGTGAACAATCAATGGAGTCATGATTTTCAACCCTATACAACCTGAATCCCCATAATTAAATCCTCTAAAAGAACTAATATGAACCAAAAAAGAAGTTAGTACTTAAGAAAGAATGAAAAATTGGGAGTTTGGGATAAGCAATAGGATGGAGGAATAAAATTGGAATAATGAAAGCATACCCACTTCAAATAAAATGTATGAAGCATCCCTTAATCAAATGAGGAAGAGGGGATAAACTCCCCATGCATCCCCCCTGATGAACTATTCGAAGGCGTGAGAAAAGAAGAATAAAATTATTGAACACTCAGGGGAAGGTAATTAATTACTCCCTTTTACTGAAATTATGTATATTTTCTATAATGGACACAAGGTTTGAAAAACATTGTGCCAACTGCAATGAATATAATTTGTAGAACATTACAATTCACCTGAATTCCCCTAGGAACTCCACATGATTGGAATAATAATGTTCTTAAAAAACCAAATACAACTGCAAAAATGTAGATCCTACCAAACAATTATCACATGGTTTCTATTAACTCTGTGTAATTTGTGCACCTGAGCCCATAGGCCCCAATAGGCCCATATAGTTTCCCATAGGATCTATAATATTTGGAATTAATTGTTTTATGAACATGTAGTTCAAATAATATAATAAATAAAGCTAAAAAAACCATTGTAATGGTTACCTAATGGTTTCCATTAAACATTTTTTTAATCCATTCATAGTGAAAAAACAACAATATTTCCCATGTTTCATGATAATACTTATAAAGAACATAAAATTAACAAATAAAGAATAACATAATCTAAAGTAATTAGTAACAATGACATATGGGTGTCACAATACCCCCCATGCAACTTTATACCCGTATAATGTCCTTGATAAAAATAAATACAAAAATGTAAGGTAAATAGTGCACCTCTCATTCACAAAAGGTTGAAATAAAAAAGGCATATAAATAGATCCAAATATAATGAATGAATAAATCATGGTCCATTATCTAAAATAATAGATAAAAATAATAAACCAAAATCAATAACCTCGAGATGGAAATGACTATAAATATTGAAAAAGAATAATAAACATAAGTAAGAACAAAAGAGTATCTCCACAACATTTAGAATCAATATAAATAGTGAAGAACTAAATAAAAAATATCTAAAACCAAAGTATTCCAAAGGAAACTAGGCTTTCCTAAAAACTATAATAGATAACAAAAAATTCACTTAAAAAAACCCCCAAGCTATTTCATTTTGAAAATTGAATCATAGTTCTAGATACAATAGAAAGGTCCCAAATAAAAAACATTTGAGTACATAAGATTTAGTCTCCACAAAGATCAACAACCATGACATCCAAAATAACCAAATATCAACAGAAATTGGTTCACACAACATCACATATCAAAGAATCTATAGTACACTTTAACTAATGAAATAACTAAATCAATAATGTGATGTGGGATATATCCAAATATTAGAATCTGATAGAATGAGAGGTGAACTTGGACCTCTTACCTGAGTCACCATAACATGGATGACCCATCAAGATCAAAATGCACACCAACTAATGGATAATAAAAACTGGTTCTATCTCTATCCTCGAAACTAGAAAACTGACCCAAGGACACTCCACATCCATGTAGTGAATAATAACCAATTCATATCCCTCAATATAAGACCAAAACTTCCAATGTAGCCACATAATACAAGAATATTAATGAGGCCTAAGTGAATCCCAACATTGACCATTTAGATATAAAATCCCGAAATAGAATCCTTAGAATCACACTAAAAAAATTAAACTCTAAGATACAATTCAATAAAATCCTAGAGCATATATCCTCATTTAATTCCATCATCCGAAAACCCTTGGATATATGTCCTAGTAAATTCATCAAACTAAATAGGAAAATATCACATTGACTAGTACCCAAAATAAGAATGAAAGTTAACACAATAACACATTATGAAAAGGGAGGAAATACATTCTTCTCTTTATAGAGTCTAGGAAACAACCATGAAAAACTGAAAAACTACCATGTGAGATAAAAACAATTCATTCACATAATTATTTTTTGTGAGGTATACCTTAAGTAAAACAAAACATGGGCCCAACTCATTCATGTTTCAAAAACCGAACGTTTCCACCTTTGTTAAACATGGGATAAATCCAATAAATCCATTCAATCAAGTCAAACTCATTGAAAAAAAATCATCACAATTAAAAGAAACCACTTTCTAAAAGGAATAAAAAACCATTTTACATGATCAAAAAGGATATTTAATTAAAAATACCATTTTAAAATATTTCAATTCATTTTATAGTCCCAATATCCCAAACAAATTCCCTCAAATTTTTTTGTTGTCATTATAAACCAAAATCTATTATATAAAATTACTAACCCACTAAATTATCAAAATGATCATTACTTAAAGAAACTGAAAAATATTTACCAATTAATTTTGATGAAACAAAGAAATCAGTTTTGTAAAATTACCTCCAATGGGATCCAAATTCCACGAAAATTTGACAACTAGTGGGGTTTAAAACCCAAAAATTTTATTTATATTAAAATGAAATAAAAATATTTGGGGTAAAAACATACCCAAAACTATACCAATAATTCAATAAAAAAAATTATATCTATAAGGGTTACGATTCCGGAAAACATTATTTTATAAAATATATAACCTTTTTTATAAGTAAGAAATAGAGAAAATATTCATTCCAAATATAGTTTCATAAAATATATCCTTTTCACAGAAACCCTATTTTACAAAACAATCACTCTAAAAAGGTAGGACACAATATTTTTAATTAAAATTTAATCCAAATTATTGATATATCACAAGATCCAAATGAGACAACCCTTTTTATTTTTGATTTATCATGTGTGGTAAAATTAAATTTAAAAAATGTGATTTCGAACTATTTAATAGTCATAGGCATGGTTTGATGGGTGATGGGAAGAAAATAAAACCATTTCTATAATATATCTAGGATCAATAATTTTGCCTCTTCCCTAGCTTATTAGGCCATGAAAACCATCTTCATTCCTCTGATCCACTTTATATAACCATCCCAAAAATTAAATATGAACCTCAAGAAAACTTACACTATGACATTGATGATCATTACCTTATCGGTGGTACACACAATGATATTATGAAATTTACAATTCAAACTTCACTACCCATTATATATCAAGATTATTCATGATAGTTTTTATAACACCCCAAATACATTAACCAAGATGTGGTGTTTACTTTATTACATTAGTGTTTGATTCCATAGATAAAACCACTCATAATCGCTCAGCTTAGCATTCTTAAAAATATTGATATATTTATTTTCCCAATGTAAATTTGAAATATAAAAAAAGAAATTCTGAATCATTCTTGAATCATTGAAATTCATTTATAATATTCATACTTATATCCTATGTAGAGGAAAAAAATAATGTGTGAGCTCAGATACCATGTAAGGGTTACATACAATATAACATATTGTAATTAAATAAATCATAATAATTTTTCCATAGTGAATGATTAAAACATGTTTCATTCAATAAATACACGAGTTCAATGTAATTCCATGTATAATATTGGTATTTCCGTAAAATTTATAATGACTAAAAAATTATCATGATTAGAAATTCATAAATCTAAAAATTTAGGATATTTCTATCAAGGATTTAACCAAGGTAACATGAATCTTACCGTAAAGGATTATCAACCAATAGATAAATCTTAATAAATGGGTATTTATACACTAAATTCTCATATAATATATATTTTCTTCTATTTTTCTCATGATACCTATCAATACATTGAGGGGATATCTATAACTGGGCCACACCCTTAACATCAATGTCCTATGAATTAATCACATATATTTAATTATCTTTAAAATACATTCAAAAAATTATTATAAATAAAATATTTCCATATTTAATCATGATTATGAAATATTTAACCAGTCATGGAAATAACATTTCTTCTTCAAATGATAAAACACACAAAAATAGTATATGAACTAAATAGAATTAATTTAATTAAAATAATATTACATATATCTAAGTCATTGATAATTTTTTATAAAGATAAAAATTAGTTTCTAATTATTAATGGATAGTGAGAATGAAAATGATCACATGAAAGTAAACAACCTCAGAATAATTTATAAATCTTTATTAGTATAATATAATATATGAACTTTGATTTAAAAAAAATAATATTTTATAGTAAAAAATATTCTTTATAATATTAATTGAGATGTAAAACTTAACGAATAACTTATTTATATATTTATTTCTAAATACATTTGTAAAATACATTCAAAAAATATATACATTTTTTAAAATAAAATAATATTTTAATATTTAATATAAAAAATCCTATAGTATTGATAAAAATAATTTATATTGAACATAAATATAGAAACATGTAAAGGATGTTGTATAGAAAAAAATTACCATGGAAGTGGGATTTTTTTGTATATTGAATGTTTAAATAAATAGTCATTTCACACTATTGGTAAATGTCATAAAGTACCTCATATAGACAATGACACATGGTTTACTTTTAAAAATATATAAATAATGTAAAATATGGTTTAGAATGAAATAAAATAAACATTGGAGTGCAAATAAAAACATTATCTAATCATCTTAATGAAATATTAAAATGGAGAAATAAAGTTTGAAGGGAAAACATAAAAAAGTGACTATTATATGAAAGTCAGTTTCACATAATAGATTGGTTAATTCATAATTTTAATAATGGATGAATATAATATAAAAATTTAAAACCCTACATAATATAGTAGTATAAAATATTTGGGGATTTAGAGATTAATATTATATAACTTTTCCAAAGGAAACATAAATATAAACAATCCTGAAATAAAATGAGATTATAATAGAAATCCTTTACCTTGTGTATCATCATAGTTATACAAGATTTTCACCACTTTACAATGACATTAAATTAATTAAATACTTTATTTAGATTAAGTTTAAACTATATTTAATTTAAAAAATTCCTTTTATAAAAAATTGAAATTCAATTGATGAATGTTTTGTTGCTTATGTTGACCACTTAAGGTTGTTCAGAAAAATTCTCCAAACTGGATTAGTATATTGATTGTGGATAAAAGAGTTATGAACCAGTTTCTGTAACTCACAAAATATAGTAAATTAAGGTTAAGTTTGCATTATTAAATTTTTATAAGATGTATATTATATCTTCCAATGAGGCCGATCAATTTAGTAGAATTGCAGAACTTGATATATACATGATTCCCATATTATATTGGAATGTAAGATACATAGAATAAAAAAATTCATGAATCCTTGATATTAGTCATAATATCCTTCTCTATATCCTAGGGAAAGAAAAAAGAGTGATCTATGATTCTTGGTAATATTTATGTACAACATTATCTATCCGGCATTAATAATGCATAACCAATATGGTAAGGTAAATAACTGAAAACACATTAAATTTAATCAATAACTTTAACAAGAAATGAATCCATGGATAATATCAGTGCAGTAATCGCAAAGATAATAATATCTATATTCTCAATAATCTAAATGCTCATTATTGTATTTCATGATCTCAAGCATCATGATATCAATACTGCCAAATAATTATGCAAGGATAATTTAATATATGGGTCAGTATAACCATAACACTGTGTAATTTGGAAAAATAATTTATATAAAGATACATGTTGATGAATCCAGGGGATATTATAACACCCAAATATTATAGAATATTAATTTTTTTATATCTTAAGGTAAATTCATCTCTTTTTATATTTTATTACATGCAACATCAAATTTATCTTCTCTTACAGCCGACCTCAATATTTTTAAGTTTGATAGAATATTAAACACGCCACCCCAAAATTAAACAACCCATGAATTATATTACCATTATAACCTATAAATTGGAATATATTTTATTAATAGGATTAAAATATTTATTATATAAGGTTTATGTATATTATTTGGTGACCAATTAATTAGATGTAAAAATAATTTTTTTTTAATATAAATGGAAATATTTATTTAAAAAACTATTTTAATGCGTACACGTGTGATTTATAAAAATAAATTAGACAATTTTTTTTATTTTATTAATTAAATTTATATAAAATATATTATATGTAATATTTAACTTTAATCATATGTTATTTCTATACATGAGATTAAAAAATAAATCCAATTTTATCGCTAAAACTCTTTTTTTCAAAGAGTAGTTATTTTGACACTTTATGGCACACATATCAAAAAAATTATAACACCTTTATAAAATTTATTTTTTAAAATTATATTCACTTTTTTAATCATTTTATAAAATTTAAAATGGGTAAAAAATATTATTTTGGTAAATATTAATTTTAAGGTGAATAGTGAAAATACCAATTTTTATTGTAAAGTGTATTCTAATTTTAAAAAAAATATGTAATTTAAATGTAATAATATATTTTGAATATGTTTTCAGGTAAAATATGCTATATTTAATCTACTTAATTACTTTTTTTCAACACTATGTAGGTATTGATAATTAGTTTTTTTGTTCAGAAACCGGTTCATCAAAAAACTGTTTGAAAATCTATTATGTTTCTATATTTTAATGAAATAAAAAATCCCTAATGGGGAATAATATAAATTATATTTATGGAAAAGTTATTAATAATTTTTTTATAATAATAAAATTATTATTATTATCCTTCAAGGTAATATAGATGTATCTTTATCTAAAACAATAGTCTTATTAAAACCCATTGTCTCGCTGTGTCAAAGGGATAAATATTAAATTAAAATTTTCTAATTAAGTGAATTGAAGTTAATAAATGTATTTAACGTTTAAAATAATAATTATTTCTAAATTAGGATAATTATATCATATTCTTTTAACAAAATTAATAATTTATGCAGTAAAAGATTAATTACTGCAGTTAAGGTAAAAATTGATTAACTAGGGGGATATATTATAATTGTAAGAGTGGAAATGAACTAAAATGTTAATTTAATTTTATTTAATGATTATATTTATATCATTTCCATGAAATTATATTAAATATGTAAATTTATTTCCACTTTCATTTGAATTTGACCCTAACAATTTGTGGAGTAAAAATGAAAGGAAATAAAATAGTTTTCTTCCTTCTAATTTCTATAAAGAATCAGAATAAGTTAAAAAAGTTGTTTGGTTATAGATATTATTTTGAAATATAAATAATGTTTTATCATATTAATTTATCATTAATTTTTAGATATATAATAAGTACATAGAATACTTAAGAAATTCCAATGCAGTAATAATTTAGTTATTAATTAAATGAGAGAAATGATACTAAAAATATGAAAAGTTAAGTAAAATGATATAATTATCATGTAAAATTAATTTTCTATAAGAGTATATCAGGTTACACAGGTTTGAAAATAATAGATTCTAATTACATAATTTAATGGATATTTTAAAATTCAGATTAAATGAATATGGTCAAAATTAACATTAATATTATATTATAAAGAATTATATATTATTAGATGATTTAAAATTACTATAAATAATATTTTCTACCATGTAATTTATAAATTAAATAAATATAAACAATTCATTATTAATTTATTTATTTTTAATTTAAAATATATATGTTGACCTTTAATTTAAAAATAAAACATTGTTAGTATAATAATGGATAATGCAGTGTTGTTTTTTCACATTACATGCATTTGTGTTAAAAATAATTTTCAAAACACAAAAAAATTTCCTTTTAAAAATTGAATATTATATATAGAATCAGTGGGTGTATATTTTATAATAATATTCTCTTTAATTTATTATTACTTTATAAATTACATAATTTAGAAGATGAGTTACGATAGTGAATACTATAAATGTAAAAAAATAAGAAAACATAGAAGGTAAAGAAAAAAATAATTAAAAAATGAGCCTTATTATGTTCTGTGTGTTTTTATGAACCATATAAACCATTAAAACCTTTATTTTTCAATTATTAATCCACATTAAGAATCATTTACCCCACCAATCGTGAATACATTTTTTTATTTACTAGAACGTCACTCCCCCACAACTATAAATTGAAATGCACTCCTCTCCCTTCTTAACACATATCAAGATATTTGGATTAGAAAATACATACCTAAATCCCATAAAAGGATTCCTTTATTCATCCTATACTAATTATTTTTGGAAAATTATTATCTAGTAAGTATTTAGTTAAAACCTAAGGAGGATACCCCAAGAAGTGATAATGTTCTTCAATGAGCATCTTTATTTTACTTCATTCTCCACCTTATTTAATTATATTTATACCATGATGATATAATAAAATTTCCATCATAAAATAGTTAGTTATTTAGGTTATTTTTACTCCCTAAATCCACACACATCAATAAAATGGTTTATGAATTCATCATTTGTGTGTATAGCAGACTACCGTTTTATAATATTATGACATTCAGATTCCATTTCATCACCTCACAGTTGGGTATGATGATGGATATAATGTTTATATATTATATTTATATCATAATTATACCGATGGGGTAGATATATAATATAAAAAAATTATATTTCATTCATTAAGGGATATGATAACGTTACTTGTGTGAATAAAGGACTCCCACCTCGCAACACGATGTGATTTGTTCTTCACTAACATGTTACATAGAATGTAATAATGAGAAAAGTAATAAATATATTATATATATATGATTTATTTATGACATTTATTTAATATTTATCATGTTTTAATATAATATATCATTATATTTTTACCCTTTTCACTCACTGAAAAAATTATAATGTCTTCCTTGGACATATGGACTACCACCTCCTCTAGGTGATGTGATTCATTTTTTGATCCCCAAATAACTATAATGATACATATAAGTATATATGATTAACTAATATGGTATTTATAATATTAAAATATTTACGGAAGTTTTAATTTTCTTTATTATCTTTCCATAATGATCATTGAAAATGGAATTTTTACAAATATATACATACAACCAACCATCTCTATAGACATAAAAAAAGTTCATTATTCATAAATATATTTCATAATAACTTTAAAAATTATAATTCATATATATATATATATATAATTTTTATTTGATGATTATTATTCTATATGTGTTTAAATAATGTCCACTTTGACTATAGTAAACCCACATATGTCATTTTTAACACACAAGTCAAATATGGTCAAAACATCAGACGTACATTTAACCAATTAAGTAATTTTATATATCATGTTAATAAGAGATATAAAAGGACAAATAATCATGGAAAAATGATCAAGAATGTAAAAAAATTTACATAATTTTATTATTCTGGGAGATATTAACCTACCCTAATGAATCAATCTCACAGTAAGGGTTTTCTCATCTCAACTTTATTTCTATGAAATATATGCCACATTCACCCCTTATTTTTATTATATAGTGTATATAGTTAAATGAATTTATTTTATTTTATTATCTTCAATAAATTTATGTGTATTTACATATCCATTAGATTATCTCTATTTCATAGGGTCTATAGTTTCAATTTAACCAAAGGGGTAATGGATTGTTGTCTGAAATTTCCTTCTTTGAGTCTTATGTTATATTATTCAACAAAATTCATTTATGAGGATTATATAAAGATCCATTGAAATGTTATATAATGAATTTATTTATTCTAATTTTTTTATATTTCATTTAATGTAATCCTTTATGGGGTATAAAATTCATTAATACCATAGTGGTAAGAGTTTTATGTTTTAATGTCATCCTTTATCAAGATTGTTTTGGATTATGCATTTAATCATGAGATATTACAATCAATCTCTCATGAAATTAATTAATTTTAATAAATTATGGTTATTAATGATATTTATATTTAATATTACCTTACTTCCACACTTTTTTACATAAAATTATCATGAATTTTTATTGAATAAAATCATACTTCATTTCTCCGTTCGATCAGAAATATGTTTTCTTCTTAAATTATGTTTTCTATAAATGTTTTCCAAAATGTTTTTAACCTTTTAAAAATGATTTATCAATATAATTTTCACCCTTTTTATATCAGAGAATTATTTTACAAATAAATCATATGCCTTTTTTCAAAACAACCGTAGTTTTTCTTTGGCCAAAAATGAGAATGAAATATTTTTGTCATTTTATAAAAAATGGTCTTTTTAGAATCTTACCATGAAAAAGGAATGTTATTCTATGGAACATAAAACATTACTCATTGTTATGACCATAATTTCATTGAGTCTTACATTTTATTCTTACGAAGTTTTTTTAAAATAAAATTTTCTTAAAAGATAATTTTTAAAAATGGATTTTTAAAATGTTTTTTGTTTTACAATATTATTTTCAAAATAAAAAAGTGTATTTTCTCAAAATGTTTTAAATTATCTATTAAATTTATTTCATTTAATAAATTTATATAACCATTATATTCACTTATCCACAACTGGGGTATTTGGTATGGATACCATCCTCATTCCATCTCTTGATGTAAATAAGACTGTTTTAAAGATAGTTTTATCGAAATCAATTTCTCTCCCATGGGAATGTCATGTATCAAAGAGATTATTATGGAACCCATTCCATTTCCATGGGAAAATTATGTTTAAAAGTGATTGTCATGAATCCTATTTCATTTCAATGTGATAATTATGTAATATAGGTAATAATAATTGTTTCTATCTGTTTTAAGATGACATGAAAGCTATATATAATTTATTCATGTAGTGGTTCTTTGAAATTATATATAATGGTTTGGCCCAAATAGAATTGTGTGAGTGTGTTTTAGATTATGTGATGTGTGTGCCTTGATATAACTCTAATGTGTTGGGTATTGACTATTTCCATAGGATAATTGTATTACAAGGTGGCTATAATGTTATTCCATTATTTAAGGGTTCTATAAGTGTTTTATGAAGAAAATGTTTTAAGATGAAATTTTTTTATACATGAGTTATATGTGTTTATGATGATTCATTTAATCAATATTGAAATCACATAGATCATGATTGTTGATTCTTATGACCATTTCGTTTGCTAAATCCGTATTTTTTGAATTAATGTTTAATAATATGTATATTTATGGGTATTAATAATATTTTGTTATACTCATGAATATTGATTATGTAATCACACCCATATTCTCTTATTATGCCCACTAATTAAATTAATTTTTTAGTTATTATGTTTTCCCTTATTATGAATTTGGGATCACCATTCTTATGTTTAATTTTCCCTAGGTTATAAGCAATGAGGTTGGACAAGTTATGTCTTGAAGAGATTTCACGTGGATGATGATAATGACTAAATGTGAAATAAGGAAAGACTATTTAAGTAATAGAAATTCCCATTCAATGACCTGGGTATTATTTATGTAGGTGTTTTTTTCTCGTTCTCTAAAAATATATACCTAAAATACCCTACATAACATAAGTGATACATGATTTAATTTTAATGTTTTAAGGTTTGATATAATAAAATTTGGTCACAATTATCTGCATCAAAGTCAAAAATGTTATGTTTATAGTTTCAACATTGGATCTAGGAGTGCAGGTTATTGGATATAATAGTTGGTATCAATAATTGGTTTAGATTACTTTAGATATTAGTATGTTTTCATATGAGGGTTTATTTAGAGTTATAGATACTATCCTAGGTATATAATATGAAAGTTATTAATATTTTCAATTTATTTGAAACCAATTTGAGGTTTTAAGAGATGAAATCTTAATTTGGTTAATGATAATTTTGAAGTTACGTTATTTGGTTGATGTGTATATAAATATGTTTTTTTAATGTGAGTTATTAATTTTCAGAATCTGTGAATATGTTTTAATATATTGATAATCTTTTTGGTTGATATTATGTTGGAGATTTAACTAATCCTGGTAACATAAGTTTTAATAATATAGATAACCATGAGATATAAAAGTAATTTAAAGACTAAGAAACTATTTATATTTTTTTTAAAGCATGATATTTTTTTCTTGGATGCTAAAATCTATGGGAATGATTTTTTGGTTAAAATACCCTTGGATTTTGAGGTTATTTAGGAATGATTTATTTTGAACATTAGGTATTACTATTTACTTTTAATATTAATGTATCCTATAATGGATTATTCAATTAAAAAATATATCACCACGTTCAAAATTTTTTGGTTTTGTTTAATATGAAAAGATCAACGGAATATAAATTTTATCTAATTTATGGTTATATTATCCATTAAAAGTGTGTTTTTATTTATTTGGGAAATACAAAACCATCTTCAATACTAGTCATTTCTTAATATTGATGAGATTCATTTGTAAATTCGAAGAAGGATGAAATTCTAATTGATAAGTAAGTATATTGAAATAACGTTTTAGCCTATAAGGATTAAAAATTTCATATTATAGGAAATGGATCACAAAAAAATATCATGTTACATTCAATTAATTTGAACGAATTGATTTAAGATCATCACATTTTAATGGTTTTTAGGCCCTTGATATTCCATTAATGATTCACTTTCTTGTGTTCAGTGACCACAATCATTCATTATAATTATTTGGTATTTTCCACCATTCAAATCTTTGTTAACCTATTTAGAAAACTAGTTATGTGTTATTAAATAAGACTACCATACTTCCCTTTCCATGTTATTTGTTAGACGTTTCATTAACCCTTTTTTGGGGTGGTTTTACCAAAAATTTAATTTCCAATTGACCACAATTGATTACCGAGCTATTTACAAATTGCAAGGATTTAATTTATTTAGGGAGGGGGATATAACACTAAAATATATTAAATTAATAATAATATATTCAATTTTTTAAAATACAGATAACACTATGTGTAGATTACATTCCATGAAATAACCATTTTATCCTAAATCACATGAAAATTGATGATTTTTATATTCGATAACATATTCAACACAGAACACTGAACATAAACAACCCATCATATATATATTACCACTATAAGCTAGCCATTGGAAATGAGATTCCAAAAAAGATTAAATGAATTATTAAAATATGGTTTACATATATTCATTGGAGACCAAATAATTATAAATGAAAATAAAACCCTTATGAAAACAAAATGAAATCGTTTTATGAAAAAATATTTTCATGCGCAAAAGGGTGTTTTATTAAAATAAATTAAAATAATCAGCCATTTTGGTTCATATTATTGAAATTTATATTTTATATTTAGAATATTATTTATAATGATACTTTTATGTTTTTTTCTAGTTATTAGATAATAAAATAAAATATATATTATAATTAAAACTATTTGTTTTCTAAAAAGTAGTTTTGTAACTGTTTTATGGTGCCTATATCATAAAACTATTTTTTGATATTTTTATAATATTTATTTCATTTAATTAAAATAATTCTTTAATTTAAATACCAATATTTATGTCAGGTAAAATATTATAATTTTTATGAAAATATTTCATTATAAGTGAGTACAGAAAGAATAATTTTTGTAAAATGTCTTTTATTTTAAATAAATTAAATAGTTTAAAAGTAACAATATGCATTGAATAATTTTTCATGTTAATAATGTTTTATTTAATTTACTTAATTTCTATCAATCAATGATATATTAGGTTCAAATAAATGATTTTTTTTAGAATGGATTTTTATATAAATTGATTCAAAATGTAGAATGCTTGTGCATTTTTATTAATAAAATTATAACTAATAAAGAATTTTTTAACTTAAATTTATAGACAATGAATGAGAACATATTAATTTAGTTTCTTTAAAGGATTATTATCAGTAATAAATTTAATGTAGAATTAGTTTTTTATAAAAAAAACATTTATGAAATCCTATTGTGTTGCCGCATCTGAAGGATTGATGATAAATTAATTTTTGAAACTTATATTAATTGAATTGAGAGAGTTGAATTTTTAATTTTTAAAGAAAATAATATTTATTTTCAAATAAGGTCAAAATAATTTTTGACCGAAATTAATAATGAATGTTGTAATAAATTACTTAAAACTGTTAAGGTAAAAATTTATTTACCGGGGGGTAAAACAGGAATGAAAATAATTGAAATGACTAAAACTATTATGTAAATTTTATTCAGTGAGTTTATTTATTACTTGGAAATATGTTTTTAAAAAAAATTAAAATTCCTTCCCAATTTCCTTTGAATATGACCCATATAAAATGTTAAGTAAAGAAAAATAAAAATAATACTTTTCTTCAATTTAATTGCTTTTATGATTTTGGATTGGAGAAAAAACCAAGTGCTTTATTGTTGATATTATTTTAATATATAAAATATTTTTTTGGATCATAATAATTTATCTGTAATTTTGATAGATGAAATCATTATTTAAAAATATTAAAAAATCCATCAAAATTATTATTTAGTTAGCAATTAAATGAAATAAATGATATTAAAAAAATTAAAAGATAAGTAAAATAATAATATTATAATGTTAAATTATATTTTCAGACTAATATATAATGTTAAACATTATTTAACAAATTAAATTATAATTAAATAATTTTCTTGAAATTTTTAAATAAAATTAATTGATTAATATCAAAATTGACATTAATGTTATTTTATAATTTATTATATTGTATTAAATGATTTAAAATTTTAAAAAATAATATAATCATAAAATTGAATTATAATTGATTATAAAAAAAATTATTTCTCAATAATTGACCACTTTTCTTTTATAATCAATATATTGATCACTAATTAGTAAAAAACTCTGTTAGTGAGGTTAAGGTTAATGTGGTGTTTTACATGTTATTTGTACTTATTTTAAAAAAACATTTCAACACACATAATATTTTCATTTCATAAATAGTATTTAATATTTATAATAATTGTTTCTAAAGTTAACAACAATTGTAACATTAATATTTTCATAAAGGATAAATTTTCTTATGTTATAAAACAAGTTACCGTTATGAAATACCAAAATTGTAAAAATAAGGAATCATCGAAGTTAAGGAACACAATGATTAAAAAAAGTTTTCTATTGGGCGTTTGTGGTTTTTATAGACCTTATAATCTATAAAACCTAATATTATCAATTTGGTATCCAAATTTTGTAATTTTAATAACACAATAGTGAATGCTTTTGAGTATATACAAGAATGGCACTCCTCATCAACTATAAAAGGGTACTCAATCTCCTCACCTATTCACATATATAATGAAATTTTATTCATATGAATTCTTCTTAAATAGTGTTAAAATGTCCCTAACATCATTCTATAAGTCTAAGTGTTTCAATAAATCCATCCCAATAAAAATTTAGTGTATTCTAAAGAAGATACTTAAAGAAGATGTAATGTTCTTCAACGAGCATATTTAGTTTACTTTGGTATCCACATCCTTAAAATAATTCTATACCATAATTATATAATAAAATAAGTATATTCAATATACTAATATATATTTATGTTATGATTATGACCTAAAACTATACACACATCAATGAAATGGGTTACAAAATCAACATTCATGTGTACAACAGATTACAGCCTCGCGAAACGATGTCATTCATTTTTCCACTAGCACTTCCCACAATTGAGTATAATGATGGTTATAAAGTTTATATATGATATTTATAACATAATTGTACCTATTTATTAATCATATCATACGTACTCTTTTTATATTCTATTTCACAAAGGATACAATAAGATAACTTGTTGGTACAACAGATTTCCACCACACGTAGTGATGTGATTATTTTTTCACTAAAACATTACCTGGTGGATAATAAAAAGAATGATATTTAATATATGGTATATATATATATAATATTTGGGATATTAATGAGATATGTTTAATTATTTAAATAAAATATATCATATTCTTTTCCAAATTTTTAATCACCAAAAAAATGATAACATCATTTGTTGAGGTGAAGATTAACACCTCCTCAAAGTGATGCAATTCATTTGTTCATTACCACCTCAAAAAAGATAAATAAATTTATATATAATTAAATAAAATGGTATTTTTAATTTTCTTATAATTTTATAATTAAAATAGTTACGTACATTCTTTTCGTAATGATTTTTAAAAAAATGGAAATGTTACTCATGTGTAAGTATGGCCCACCATATCCATGATCATACTATGAGTTAATTTTTCCAAAACATCATTGAATATGGATTTAAATATAATAATTTATTTATAAATTTGAAAATTATTTAATTTTTATTATTCTTTATATTTTTAAAAATTTATCTCTCTAACCATAGTCAACCCACCAAATTCATTTTTGACACCCAAGCCAAATATGATCATAACGTCCAACATAACCCTAATTGGTAAAAATATTTTCTATAACATGTTAAAACGTTAAATAAAAGTATTAATAAAATTGAAAAAGTGTATAAATAAATTAAACAATTATCATTATTTTTTTATCAAAGAAGAAATAGAAAAAGCATGACGAATTGAACTTGATGTAAGATTTTTCTAGTCTCACTTTGGTGTATATGAGATATATTCCATATTGAGAGCCCATTTTATTATTATGTAGTGTTTATAATATCAATAGATATTGTTTATGATTATTTTCTTTATATTTATTGGAATTAAATATCCATTTTATGATCTAATTTTCAATGGTTTTACAAAATAAATGTTACCAATGAGGTAATGGATTGTTGTCCCAATTTTACTGTTTTGATACTTCTATCTTGTTATGAAACTATATTATCATATAAGGTCTATATAAATCATATTTGACATGTAATATAACTAGTTTATTTATTATAATCTTAATTTAATTTTAACATAAAGTAATACTTTCGTGGGTATTATGATTGAGTGATACATATATGGTAAGAGTTTAATGTAACAATCTCATACGTTATTGGGATTTGTTGTTAAGCTTATAATGGTGATATATTATGATGAAGCCCTAAAGAAAATCATGAATTTAAATATACTAAGATTATTAATTATATATAAATTAATATTACATTTTTAAACTTCTTGGTACTTAAATGTACTGATAAAATGTCTTTATAAAAATAAAGCATCATTTCTTTCTTTGCTCAGAAATATGTTTTCTTACAGAACCATGTTTCCTAAAAAAATATCTAATTTTTGTAAAAAATTAAAAAATTATTTATCAATGGAATTTTTACCTATTATTAATCATTATAATTTTTGAAATCAATCTTATGGAATTTTCAAAATAGTGCCCATTTGGCTTTTACAAAACATATAAAATCAATTTTCTTGTCGTTTTCTCAAAATGGAACTTTCCTAAAATTTAATAATTCTAGAGAAATGTTAATTTATTCCATGTATGAAATTACTCACTATAATTATTGATATTTCTTTTAATATTAATTTACATGTTTTAGTTGTTATTTTTAATTAAAACAATTTTAAAAGTGATTTTTAATGAAAAAGAATTTCAAATAAGTTATTTATTATAAATTTTAATAAAAGAATTAAAAGGGTTTTTTTCCTCAGAATGTTTTTAATGATATTTTAATGGTATTTCCATTTGTAAACATAAAAAACCTTTGTTTATAATTATACTATTATGATGATATTTTGTATTGATACCATCCTCAATCATTCCCTTGATGGCATAATATATTTTCAAAGAGATATTTAGGATACCAGTTTCCCTTCCACAAGTTAATTCTGATTTGCAGTGATTTTTAATAGAACATATTTTTCTGACATGATTCAATAATTTTAAAAGGGATTGACATGAAACACATTTATTTTACATTGGAAAATCAAGTTATAAAGGTAATAATGAAATTTTTCATGTTGAAATGAATGATTCATATACTTCATTATTGTAGTTATTCATGGAAATTATATACTATTTGTGCACCCAGATAGCATCAGATGAGTCTGTTGTATCTTATATAATGGGGGTTCCCAGATTTTTCTCTAATTAATTTTTTAATGATTACTTTCTCTAGTGAAATATATTATAATATTTTAATAAATTTTTTAAAATCTATAATGGTTTTATAAGGGTTCTGTAAGGTTTCTATAAGTGTTCTAAGAATATGATGTTATACGATAGAAATATGTTTTATATATTCATGTCATGGGTTTATGATGTTTCATTTTATAAATATTGATGTCACATGGCTCATGATTATTGATTCTTATGAACCATTCATTTTTAAATCTATATTCCATGTTTTTATGTTTTATGACCTATGTATTAATGGGTATGAAAATTATTATTTTATACTCATGAACATTTATTATGTCATCATGCCATTATTCTTTTATTATGATTACTAGTGAAATTAATTTTTTAATTATTAAATTTTTCCTTATTAATAATTTAAATCATCAAAAGTATGTTTTCTTTTCACAAGGTTATAAATAATAATGATGAACGATTTATGTCTAGAAGGGATTTCATATGGTGGATGGTGACATAATAATATGAAATAAGAAACATAAGTTTAAGTGGGAGAAATTATAATTTGATGAAATGTGTATTGTTTATGGGGGATTTTTTTCTAGTTCTTAAAAAAAATAAATAGTCCTCCATAATTTAATTGATCAATTATTTCTTATTGATGTTTTAAGGTATTGATGGAAAACATTGTGTCACAATTATCGACACCAAAGATGAAAATGAAAGGTTTACAATTTCAACACTTTATCAAGGAGTACAAGTCTTGGATATTATAGCTATATAATTATGGGTCCCACCTATCAGTTTATATCTAATTCATTAAACCTATATTGAATGATAAATATAATTCATAAAAATATTCTTATCAACAAATATTATTATTGAAAAAAGAGTAAAAAATATCAATATTTATCCAATCAATAAAATAACTTTCAAAGTAAACAACCATATATTGAAATGTTGTGCAGTTAAAGAAATTGAAATATTCATGATATAATGAATATGCAAATTTACAATAAATGTAATTTATAATTTAAAATTTTCATAAGAAATATAATATTTCAAGAGAAAGGTAACAACAATAATATTAATAAAAAATGATCATCAATTTATCCAAAATATATGTTTTTTATTAAAACATTTTGTTTTTGAGAAATGAATGTGAAATGTTAAAATATAATTTTTTAAACAATTTAATTTTTAAAACCCTTGAAATATCCTAAATGAATCTAAATAGTTTAAAATTGTTATGGCGGTGGGTAATTATTTTAACATTAAATATGTTAAAAAATTCTTTCTGACATTTTCTAAATAAATATTAAAATTGAACTTTTATGAAAACATTATAATGACTAATTTGAAATGACTACAATTTTTATATAATAATATAATATTTTATATTAAATTATTGGTTAAACAAGTGGAATTTTTAAATATAATTTTTTACAATATTGATATTGAAGAAAAATATACCCAATCAAAATCAGAAAAAAGTTCTGATTTTTATAAAATATTTTATTGATAGATTAGTTTCAATTTACTCATTATTAGTAATGAATAAATACATATTAATTTTAAGTAACTAAATGGGGTATTATATATAGCATAAAAAATTAAATAGGCGAATAATACCAAATATGTTTCAATATAGTGATAATTAAGATGAAATCCCTTAAAATGATCGTAACATTGATGGGATTATATAGGAGAAATGTAAATCCATATAAAATAATTTCAACTAAAAAATTAAATACCATATTTATTTACATATATAATCACATCATAACATCATAAATGAAGTTTATCTGTTACCCAAGGAATGTAAATTGACATATGAAACACTTTACCTCATATTAAACATGCCAGATATGTTATTTTAGCTTCCTTTATAGAATCAATATATTAATTTTACTTATATACCAGAACCATAAACATATCTATAATATCATTTATGATCTATTTATGAAATTTTATCAATTTTTTTATTACAATAATTTATTATTATTTTTATCATGGAAATTAACCACTTTTTTTATTTATGTTTTGATTTGGTATATTCAGTGATGGCATCATTTTAAAGTTTAAATTATCAATATAATAATTTTAATGATATAAATGTCATATATAGTATTAATATATAGACATCCATTACTATCACAGATAGAAAAAAGAATTACGCTGTTCATGGAGACAATAGGTTGTACATATTCCTGTTGTTGTTTTCACTTTCGATAAATGGAATAAAATATTATAAATAATACCTCAAATTTTCTGGATAATTTTGATAACATATATATCTTATATATTAATTAATTTAATTATTAATACCATTCATGTATAGTTGAAATGAAAAAATAATCACATCGCTTCACAGGGTAGTAGTCCACAAATATGCACGAGCAACGTTATCGCTTTCCAATGGATTGGATTTTAAGAAGGTTTACATGATATTATATTTACAAAAGAATATTTTTAATAAATTCTTTATATATTAATATTCTAAATTTTTATAACTATCAACGTAATAAATTACATCACAATGTGGAGATGGTAAGCCATACATATACACCTATATTTTTTATCTTTTTATTGGATGGGAAACAGATCAAATATAGTTTTCTAATAATAATAATATAATATTATACATGTGATACATCATTTTGTATTTTAAGACGGCTAAAACACATTACAAGGATGTATAAGAATAAATAATCTTTTAATATGGTAAAGGAAAATTATATATTCTTCATTTTATGTCATACACATATCCTTTTAATGGTGATATGTATAGTATTTAGATGGGAAATAACCACTTGAATTTAGATAATATTTTTACAAGGTATCTGGTATGGGTTTAGTATTTCTAGTTTTATCAATGTGGTGTAATGAAAATAGATAAGGGGTCTCCTTTTATAAGTGAGGGGATAGGCATTCTTAGAACTCCTTTAATTGTTAAATTATAATAAAATATTTTAATTTATTTTTAAATTGATAAAAATTGAAATTATTCTAAAATAAGGTAATTTTTAGTCTAAATACCATCATATAATCAAATTTTGACCATTATTTTTTATTTTTCAGCCTTATATCTTGGTTATAACCCCCTATTAACACTTTTGTAAATTACCACAATTTTAATGTTTTCTACGATTTAATGGTCATTAATACTACCTTAAAAGGAAAAGAGACCCATGTATTGATCAGATATGATGTTTTAAATCATATAAAATTCATTATTCTGAAGATATTTTTTATGAAATTATATATATATTAATAAAATATTATTTATTATAAAATATAATTAATTTAATTTTTGATTTTATTCATTTAGTTTGACTATAAATACATCAGTATAAAGAGGTAATTAGAATGAAATACTTAATGACTTTCCCAAAATTTCATATCTATCTATAAAATTTTTTGAACACAATATTTCATTCAATTATTATTACTTTTAAAAAAATAAAATCATTTAAATTTTTTCTCAATTAGTTGAATAAATACTACATCGGTGTTGTGTAAGAAAATAAATACAATTATTCGATTAATAATAATTTAAAATAAAATTCCATGATAAAAATAAGTAACTAATCATTAAAATTAACTTTTATAAATGAAATTAAGTTTTATTTATTATTATTAGAAAATATTATAGATATTAGAAGAATAAAAGTGATATTTTTTCTTTTTTACCTAATTAAATATTATAAAGGTCACCATCAATTAAATATGGCATAAATTTGACATTTATTAGAAAATTGGACGATAATAGATGAAATAAACTTATAAAATAGGATATAACAATGATTTATGGTAATTGTTTAGTCCTTATAATTTTTTTCACCTTAATTAACTGATTTATCCTTAATGTGTTGAGAATTATTTTTTATGGTTGATGTTCATAATGACCAAAATTAAATGGTTTATAACTAAAAATATTTGGCCTCCGGATTCCAAATATTTAATCGTTGTTTAAATAATCAATTTTTGTAAGTGGTATAATTTAATTTAATATCTAAAATGAAAATTCAACAACCCATTGTTTTTCAAAATAATTTCAATTATGTGTAAAAAAGTTTTTATAGAAATGTCATCCATACAACTGATATCAATGAAAAAAATTTAATTATTTATAATATTATATAACTAATTTTAATTTTATAATATTTTAATTATAAATGTAACATTTTAAAATTCATGAAAAGAAAATATAGTTTTTAATTAAGGTCAATAGTTTTCATTAATCATAGATAAATTAGTCATTACAGAAAAACATCATATATTTAATCTGAATTTAAATTTATATGATGAATTAAAATTTAATTTTATTTTAAAAAATTGAATTTCTAAAATCATTAAAAAATAATTAAAATTTCCTCACTAAAAATGGAATATAAATACATTCTTAAATAATAACATGTTTTTTAAAATTCAATAGTTATTTATGTTTAATAAATATGTTATATAAAACAATTATATGTATTTTTATAATGTGTTTAACACTATTCATTCTCTAAAATTCAATATCTTGGTTACAATGTTAATATTTAAATAGCAATATTTTGTGGTTCATTTAAACTATGTATTGGATGTTGTACATGTTATCAAACATAATGTTTTTTTAAAATATTGGGGTCTTACATTCTTACAACATCCGATGAATTTCATCCTCAAAAATTTAAAATTGTGCATGGTAATTAATGCTTTAACATTTTCAAATTCCTTTTCAGAAACCGGACAATGAAAAAAATATATAATAAAACTTTTTTATAAAAATATAGAAAGGGAAATGAGATTTTGATCTGGAATAACAAAAAACATGGTTCCAAAATTTGGTAATATTAGTGGGAAGCTAAAATATAGAGATGATAGATAAAATAAACACCCATGGACTAAGAAATATTGATATAGAACAGTATTTAGAGAGTGTTAACGATAAAAAAACCATAAAACTATGATGGGTGAAATGACCATCAATTCATCAGAAATGATTGTAATAAGATAAAATATTTTTTTCCAGATCCATTTCACAGAGTTCGGAAATTATATTTCGAAATATAATAGTATCATAATAAAATATATTTACGTGATATATTTCAATTTCTTTATCACAATTTCAACATTTTTTTGTTCTTGAATCAATTTTCACTTAAACTTTTACTCCAAGAAATGATAATATATAACTAAAGTTTTATGTCGGATGAACTAAAAATAACTTGTAATGGATAATAATATATATAATGGAATACATTTACATCCAACTATCCCAAGATATTTTACAAAACAAAAAAGGTTATCAAATGTTATATAGTAATTAATTAATCTCTAGAATCTCAAAAAAAAAAACCCAATGTTGAACTTAATCCATTTCATAAATAAATAATCGTAAGACTCTTTTGAAATATTTCTAACAATTTTAAAAAACTAAAATATTTTATTACGCATTTATTCTATTATAACATAATGTATCTTATAGTATAACATACAAAACATGTGAATATCATGATCACATATTTTCTTAGTACCTAGTAATTACATAAATCATAATAAAACCTTAATAAAATCATAATCGCTTCTAAAAATTAAGTCAGGCAATATTTCTTATATACTTTAAAACTATAAGTGCAGAAAAAATGACCATAAATCTCTTTTCAATCAAATAGCTACATATTTTTGAGATAAAAAATACTATCTTGATTACATCATCATGGTTTCTCTTACATTTATCCTAACTAAGAATTATTAACTCAACATCCTGAAGATATTATATAACATCCCACATTTTATTTCACCTTAATTCATGAAATTATACAAAAGTTACACATAAAAAATGAAAAAATATCATTGATTTTAGTTTGATTGAGAAATTTGGTACATAAAACATCAATTTGAAACATAGATACAATAACATTATTTAAAACTTCCTAAATATTATCTTAAATATCAATTAGTCTTCTAAATTTTCATGGGATAAACTGAGGATGTACATACAAATGTGGTGACATATAAAGCTTAATATTTGAATATATAAATTATATCATATGTTAAAAAAAATTCATTTTATAAAATAAGTAAATAAAGGTAACATAAGAGGTGTGAGAATCATAATCCTGGACAATGATTCATGATATACAATTATTTCATAAAGTCAATATGGGAATGTGGATACCACATAAATCGAGTCATAAATATAATCCATGGATAAATTCCAATAAAAAATAACAAGTTTTATAGAGTACCATATTGGATTATTTTCAATCACTAATACCTTACATGGAATATCATGAGACTAAATCATTATCCAATGCATTAGACAGCTATATAGGTGCACCCATCATAATATGTACATGATAATTCATTCCACATAGATCATTAAATATTTGGAAATATTTTATCACATTTATTATAATTATTATTAAGTGTGTATAACATAAAAATAATTCTCCAATAAATATTTTATAGGTACATATTATTGAATTTCCTTGAGTGGTAATTGGTATGGGTATTCATTACACAAATGTGTGGCATAAAAAATTAAAGGATAATCTCGATAGCATAACAATGGAACATAAAGGATCAAAAGAGAGAATTAATAAGAGTGAAAGGGTTATCTCATCCATTATAAATTATAAGGGATGTAATAGGGATGTTTGAGATTATATACTTTCATGAGAATACGAAAATCAAAATTAATAACATAAATTATGTGCTTAAATAATGATTATAAGGAGAGGATCCCTTACTTTGAGAGGGTGATTCTAATGGCTTGGGAGGTGATTCTTAAGAGAATATGCTACATTGGGATGGAAATAGAGAGGTAAGAATAGAGTTATTTAATGATCCAATAGTTTTTAGTGAAGAGAAATGGGTGGTTGGGTGGGTTCATTTAGAGAAAGTGAGGATAGTTCTTTGTTAATTTCAAACCATATGTTTTAGAATCAATATGATAAAATAATCAAAACCATAAACTATACAACGGGTTTTTACAATATTTTATTATAAATTTTACTTGGTTTCATTATTTTAATCGTTTATTAACTCATCACTTTAATATAATACCTTTGGTGATATGTAATTGTGTTAAGGTTACAATGAATTTATTTTTGAACATTAAAATAAAATACAGATTTCACAGGATTCATTAAGGCTTTGTATGAATAGTTAAACAATCTCAAAACAAAAAGTTTTATAGGTTAAACACAGATTTGACCATTTATAGCCTTTATGAAATATATTGCACATATTTTGGGTCATTATACTGTCTTAATAGACAGCAAATATTTATACCATATTTAATTTCTACACAAGATTTTGGCTAGCTCTAAATTTTTTAAAAAATTGACATTTAGAAAATGTATATGTTATGATTCAAAAAAAAATTATGTTAAACAAATAATTATCCAATTATGTAAATTTTTATTTTAAAATAGTAACCAATATTCATTGAAAATAATTATTTTGTTTGACAATAACTATTTTCTGACCCTTATAAAAATTATTATTGGCTTCATAAAATCGTATTATCATTTATATTTAATAAATATTTTTTAATAAAAACATTTTATTAAAATTAAAATAAGTCCAAAAATTCTTGAATTCATTGAAAAGAGGGTATGAATTGAATTTATATATTTCTCATAAATACAATTTGTTTTTCATCGCATTGATACCCAATTTCATCCAAATTATTACATAATCATTTTATAGTATAAATAAAAGGATAAAAATCAATTACTTATTTGAAACAAATAAACAGAAGAATATTCATATTATTAGGGTATAGATTGATAAATTATTATTACACCAATGAATTGTTTAATGGTAGGGCATGTGACGGTTATATTTTCTAGTGAGGATCGGTGTACATGGTTTTATTCATGAACAAAATGAGCTTGAAATTCTCCCATAAAAAATATAATTGGTGATTTAGTTATTGAATATCATCTTGGGATTGGTCAAAGGAAACGATCAATTATGTTGTCTCCCTCAAAATATATGATCAATGGTCTTTATAAGGCATGATATTACATGTTTACATCATCAGTTATTTTGTATATGTCAATTGGAATTTACATAGACAATTATATATAATATAAATTCAATAATTATTTATCTTCTATATTATAAAAATTTATTATGATTTGTGATATTTTAAATTTTATATTCCATATAAATTGTAATAATAACTGAATTAGTTCATGTTTTTCTATACCATGTTTTAATTATAATATATTAACTCATTTAAAAAATAAATTTCAATTATAAAAGTCTAGGTCATAAATATTATGTGTTATTTTTACATTATTCATGTATTATACCAAAATACCACCTATCAACTAAGTCATTTTTATCCTTACTATTCAACATATTATTTCAATTCCGTGAAGAAAAAATTCTTAAGTACAACACTTATGTAACATACCGCCCCTACCTCATTGGATTGAAGAGGTGGTGAGGGTTACTTAGCCTTAAGAGACATTCCCAAGGTGCCAAAGGTTGGAAATAAATGCTGAGGACTTCGAGAAATGATTGGGGAACAATTTTTTCATGAGACAAAACCAACCAACAAAACAATCCACTATCAAAAAACTATATTATGCATGTCAACAAAACAACCAAATAATTCATTACCTAAAGGGAACAACACTATTCCACAATAAATCCCACAAACCAATAAAATCGATAAAATATTTGAGTAATATGAGGAAAACAAAACCAAAGACCCAAAATAATCCAAGAAACACTCCACGACTCCACATCAAGCTCCAATCTCCAAGAAACACCACAAATCCCACACATCACTACGAACCACTAGCAATGAGATGTTTTACAATTACTTGTATCCCAAAAAACATTTGAAAAAGCACTAATGTGCTAAAGAAGGGGGGTGAGGACTAATACTTAGCAGGTTTTCCCCAAATGACTTCCCTACACATGATACTAAGATAAAATTGTTATCAAATTTATATAAAGAAGATTATATAAAATAATCATAAGTGAAACCATTACTATAAGCCGAACATACCCTTACCAAGCCATGCTAACAAAGGGAAATCCAAACAAAAATTCCACAAGACATTTCATAATTTCAAATTTGAACAAATATTTCCCTTAAGAAAATCAACGCACCACAAAAGGATCGACAACCCAATATAGGCATAACAATCACCGCAACACATTCATCCAACCCATTTATTCCTTCCCAAATTTGGTGGCCCTTCCGTCCAATACCCATTCCCTTATTATAGTGGTACTTCCTGCCCCCATCATCACAAAATTGAAACAAGCCATAACCAATCATATAAGCCACCAAGGTCACCAAAATATGCAATTAACCATTTCAATTACATGACAACCCACAACAATAAATCAAACATTTATTGAAAATTACCTTCCACCCTTTTTACATGCAAATTACCATTTCAATAAAACAACCCATTTATTGAAAAATAATTTCACTGTACATCTTATGTAATTCAAGAAAAAACAACCCATTTTTAAATCTCCATTTTAAAATCACAACAAGTGCATTTTACCAAAAAAAACCCCTTTCTTCCCAAAAATCCACAAAACACCACCAAAGGGATTTCTAATAAATTTTGCACATCAAAACAAAATTTGTCTCAAGAAACACAAATTAATTGTAATGAAGCTTCATGTTTTAGCAATGTGGAGTCAAGAGAGAATCCACCAACCTTACGGGTTCTGGTGAAATAGACCCATAAGCAACCGCATCCAAATCCGGGCTAACACTTCACGAAAACCTCTCTAGATATCCTTAACTATCATCCACAAGCCTTAAAATCCACACCCAAGGCTACACCAACACAATATCTACATGCAAATAATATAGATCTAGAAAACTAAGAGATAGAGGGAGAAGAAATCTAGAGGAAACCCCAAAAAAACCAATATGAGAGACTTACCCAGGAGAAACGAACTTTAAAATACAAAAAAAACCCTTTGAATTGCTTTCAAAAAAAGTGGGAGAGCACCTTCAACCTCTGACTACCAAAACTCCCAAGTGAGGATCGACTAGAAGAAGATTTGGAGTGAAATAGGTCAATCCCGAAGGAACCAGAATTTAAAAAACCTTCCTTTATGTGGTCGCACAGTTAGTCTACACGATTTGACAAACGGTGCCCTAACTATGTGCACACTACTGTCTTGAGATGAGGGTCCACATGGTTGTCTCGTATGGTTTGGAAAACTGTGTGTAGGTTGTGCGGATCCTAATGCCTCCCCCTTCACGCTTTCATGGAGAACCCGCACGGTTTCCCCTAAACGTGATCTAACTGCACTCACATAGAAAAGCCTCCAATCTTATTCAAAACCATTCCAAACACTCCAAAACGCTTATTAACTCATCCCATGAACTTTAAACACATAAAAAGAATAAACAAAGGCTACATAACTCAAACAGGGGGTGGTACATTCTCCCCACCATTGGAATTTCCTTCCCTGGAAACTAGTGAACCCACCCTTTACAGAAAAAGGCCGGGCCATTGCTCGACCATCTTTTTCTCCCACTCCCAAGTCTCCTCTTGGATCTGGCCATGCTACCATAAAACCTGAACCAGACTGATTCTTTTACCCTTCAAGACTTTCTCTTACCTATCCAAAACCTACACTGGCACATGCACCAACAAAGCATCCGGCTCTAGCTCAACATGATCCCATCGAATAACATTGAAAAGATCCGATAGAGAATTTTTCATCTCCGATACATGAAACACATTGTGTACCGTACATAAACTAGGTGTCAAACCCGAACAATAATCCACCTCACCAACCCGCTCAAGAATCATAAAAGGTCCAATAAACCTCTGAGATAACATTCCAGTCTTCCCAAATCGACGATGTACCAACCTTGGAGGGATCCCCAAGAAAACCTGATCACTCACCTCGAATGACTACGACCATCGATGATGATCCGCATACAATTTATGACAACTCTGAGCTATCTCTATTCTATTCCTGATTAACTTTATCTTTTCCATAGTCTCTTGGACAAGGCTCAGTCCTACCATCAGGGACTCGCCCATTTCCACCCAGTATAGTGAAGAACAACAGGACCTCCCATACAACGCATCAAACAGAGCATTATGTATGGATTCCTGGTAACTGTTATTGTACGATAAATCAACCAACGACAAGTGATCCTCCCACGAGATAACAAAATCCATGACACAAGCCCGAAATATATCCTCTGATGTTTGTATTATCCTGTCAGATTGACCATCCGTCTGAGGGTGATACGCCGTACTCATGGTCAACTTAGTTCCAAGGGTTTTCTGTAAGGATTTCTAGAAACGAGATGTATACCTCAGATCTCTATCAGATACAATGGAAACTAGAACACCATTCGTCTTTACCATCTCCTGGATATCAATTTTGGACAGATCCTCCACTATATGAGATTCATGAATTGGAATGAAATGGGATGACTTCGTTAGCCGATCCACTATCACCCAAATGGAACTGTGATTTCTGACCATTATTGGGAGGCCTATGAAAAAATACATCAGTATTTTCTCCCACATCATAAAATGGATTGGTAATGACTACAACATTCCCGCTTGCCTCTGATGCTCAGCCTCGACATGATGTCAGGTCAAGCATTTCGAAACAAACTCAGCCAACTCTTCCTATCATAAAATCCCTCCAGAACTACGTTTTCAACTCTTTATACATTTTCTTGAATTCCAGGATGAACAACCTACCTGAAATGATGATACTCCTTAAGAATATCCTCCTGACAAGCAGCTGGTACAACCATCTGATTATGAAAACACAAAACAGAATCTCTATTCAGTTTCCAAATCTCAATGGTCTCTCCAACATTGAGTTTCTACCTCATGGTCACACACTCAGATTCAGATACTTTTGCCTCTTAAACTATGCCAAACATGTTAGGAATCAACAAAACTGGAAAGAAGACCACTCTATCACCCTAGTCTTCACATTCCAACCGCATGTCAGCTATAACTTACATCAACTGCTACTCGTTCAATGCCTATTTCACCACCTGAGCATATAATTTTCTACATAATTCATCCTCCACCGAATTTCACTTACCCTTAGATCAATTCAAAATCAAACATATGGAGATATTCCATCCATCTCTTTTGCATCATGTTCAAATCCCTTTGTGAGAAAATGTGCTTCAATCTCTTGTGATCTGTATATACTGTGAATTTATCAATGAAGAGATAATGATTCCACAGATTCAAATCATGGACCTCTGCTACCAATTCTAAATCATGAGTTGGGTAGTTCTTCTCATACACCCTCAACTGATGTGAGCCATATGCAACCACATGATTTCCTTGCATGAGAAAGTACCCCAACCCAAATCCCGACGCATTATAAAACACAATGTACCCTTTTCCTTGTTCTGGAAGAACCAAGACTGGTGTTGATGTAAGGTGACCCTTTAGATCTTCAAAACACACTTGACACTATTCATTCAACTGTATTGGAACATTATTTCTTGTAAAAGATGTCATCGGTGAAGCCAAACGTGAAAAACGATGAACAAAATGCCGATAATACCCATCTATACTGAGGAAAATCCATACCTCAAAAATATTCTTTAGTGATTTCCAGGAGATAACAACTTCTAACTTTTCCGGATCCACTAAAACATCCCTTTCAGAAATCATGTGGCCAAAAAATAGAATTCCTGTATCCAAAAGTCACAATCTGTCAATTTGGAATGTAATTGATGATCCCTCAAGATCCCCAACACCGTCACCATGTTCTCCTCGTGATCCACCCTCATCATTGAATACACCAAAATGTCATCTACAAACACCACCACAAATGAATCCAGATATCTCGGAAGGATCTGATTCATCAATGCCAGTATCACTACTGGCGCATTCGTCAGACCAAAGTGCATAACAACATTTTCATAATGGCCATATCTAATTCTGAAAGCTTTTTTAGGAATATCTTCCTTCCTCACCCATAATTGATGATATCCTGACCTCAGGTCGGTCTTAGAGAAGCATTGGGATCGCCTCAACTGGTCAAACAAATCATCAATTCGTCAAAGTGGATATCTATTCGTTATCATAACATGGTTAAGTCTATGATAATCAACACAGAGCCTCAATGTTCCATCCACCTTTTTCACAAACAACAGCGGCACTTCCCATGGAGACATGCTAGAATGGATAAACCCTTTGTTTTATTACTCTACCAACTAGACATTCAATTCTCGCAATTCAAAAGGTTCCATTCGGTAAGAGGGAAGTGAAATAGGACTAGTCCCCGGAAAGAGATCAATCGTAAACTCCACTTCTCTTACGGGAGGTAACCTTGAGAATTATTCTTGAAAAACATCCATGAACTGATCCACCACTGCCCGAAGAACACTCTGCACAACACCCTCTATCTATTTCAACGACCACATAGTCAACTGATACGATAATCTTCCCACTACTAGTACCAACAAACCCGTTGCACCCTACCTTTCATGCCACTCTCCTCTAAAGGGATGTCTGACACCATCGTGAGTCATAAAATTCACTGTTCGCGCATTACAGTCGATTTGGGCCTTAAACACCACCGTCCAATCCTTTCCTAGGATTACATCATACCCATCCATCTCAAGCATTGAGAAATTCCACATTATCTCAACCTCACCCAAAATGATACAACATGCTCTACACAGTAAGGCTCGACACTCTCTTCGACCCAAAAGAGTTTGAAGTTTCCAAACTGAAGGAATCATTTCTACCCTTAAACCCAGCCACTCAACCACATTTACAACAATAAAAGAGTTTTTTTCACCCATATGAAACATCACTTGCATCAAGGTCGAATTTGAAAGAATAGTACCTTTCACCATGGATAGTCCCGATTGATCATCCACCACAACCATCTCGACTCCAAAAAATGCCTTGGTTGCCACACACTGCTATTTATTCCACTGCTGAGGAGTTGTGGTGTTCTGAGAATCACCATGACTAACTATGCTCTACTGATGAGGGGTATGCTGCGGTCCCTGTCCGGTCGAAGCATATGACGTCTACGATCCCTAAGGAGTGTCACGTGCACCCAACCTTGGAAAATTCCTACAATAGCACTATTGATGCCCCATCTACTTGAAATTGTGATATGCTTTATGTTGTTTCATACAGTCCTACTTGATGTGTGTCATAGTGCCACACAAAAAACATCCTAGTTTTCTCTGGGACTTCAGAGGAAGATTTACCAATTCTGCCGTCAGATTATGTTCCATACTCCCACCCTGGGAATAAGTATCCCTCCACTACATGAACCCAGCCTTAGTGTTCCTACTATTCCCCATGGGTACCGCCATGCTTCATCCTCCTGGAGCTCCCAACAGATCCCGCTCAGCCTCTGATGCTTGATTCACCATCTCTGTGTAATCATTGATACATAGCACATCAATTTTTGAATGAATCTCTTACCTTTACCGCGAAACAAAGATCATTTCCTTGAATGACGTGCTACCCTCCACCTCGGGTGCAAACCAAACTAAGCTCATATACTAAGCTGCATACTCCATCACATACATATGCTCTTTCTTCAGACTGAAGAAATACATTTGTGTTGAATTCTGTACGTATGTGGGTTGACCTTTTTATTAAAAAATTCTTCAAAGCCTTCCCAAGTCATACCAAGGTCCGTCCCCGCTTGGACTACCAAATCACACCACTGAATACCAAGATCAACTATCTTATAAGTTTATAGCTTTCCTTTCAGATCTACCAGCATCCCCAAGAATTTGAAAATTGTGTTCATTCTGGACAGCGACGCCTCTTTCATTTCTGGGTCTGAATCACCCCTAATGACGAGTGGGTCCTGCTTTTGAAACTGAGCCACATAATCAACATGCTTTGTCTCTTCTACTCTAATCACACTTCCCACAACTTGGAATTCTTGCGCAATGCTCTGGACTAACTGCTGGTTCACCTGCGGCTCAGGTGCCACAAACTTCTCATCGATCACTTTCGGATGGTCTCTACGACACCTACCTGGTGCCATTTCTATAAATAGAAAACAAACAACCATGAGTCTCACTTTCGTATACATCAAGGGTTCCCATTTCAAATCACATTACACAACACTATCACAATGAGGCTTTCCACCTTTCAACATTTGGTATGTTTCACCATTTTTGAAAACGAAACCATTTTCAAAATACCAAATTTATTCTCATTACAATATCACTCATTTTAAAAACCCAATTCTGACTTCCACCCATAAATCATTATGCCCAATGAAATATGCATCCTAGAGGGAAGTCATTTCTACCATATATTCCTTGCATATCTCATTGGATTTACCCACGACAATGAGATTGCCAATGCCTATAAGTGTCTTAAAAACACTTATATACCGAACACCCTGGTAACATGAAGTTCATCATAAAAGGGTTATCTACGTCCTTTTATGCTATACAATCTAGGTTCGACATTACTATGCCTTGCTACCATCCCGAATCAATGAATATACCATTACGAATGTGAACTCCAAATATGTTAATCAACTCCAAAGTACTGAACAAGATGATACCACTGGTAACACCCCACCCCTACCTCATATTCTTGAGGAGGCAGTGAGGGTTACATGGCCTTAAGAGATGTTCCCAAGGCACCAAAGGCTGGAAATAAATGTCGATGACTTCGAGAAATGACTGGGGAATGATTTACCGTTGAGAAAAAATCAACCAACCCAATGAACCCCTATCAAAATACTACATGATTCATGTCATCAATACAACCAACTCATACATTACCAAAAGGGAACTACACTATTCCACAATACAACCCACCAACCAATACAACAAACACAATATCAGAGTACTATGTAGACGACTAAACAAAATACCCAAAATAAGCCAAGACATACTCCACAACTCCACACCAAGATCTATGCTCCATTCACCACCACATATCTCAAGTATCACCATGAACCATTGGCAATGAAATGTTTTACCTTTACCTATATCACGAAATTAGATATCTGCAAAAGCACCAAAGTTCCAAAGAAGGGCGTGAGTACTAATACTCAGTAGGTTTTCCCCAAATGACTTCCCTGCACATGCCACTAGGATAAAACCATTATCACATTTATATAAAGTATATTATATAAAATAACCACAAGTGTAACCATTACTATATGCCAAAAATACCTTTACCAAGCCAAGAAACCAAGGGAAATCCAAACAAACTTTCCACATGAAATTTCATCATCTCAATTTTTGCACAACAATTTACATCTAGCAATGAAATGCACCACACAAGGTTCCAAAACCCCATACTGGTATAACAATCACCTCGACACATCCATCCAACCCTTTTCTTCCTTCCCAAATTTAGTGGAACTTTTTGTCCACATACCATTGATGGAGGCCCTTCCGTCCACAACCCATGACCTTATTATAGTGGTACTTCATGCCCACTTCCACACAACATTCAAACAATCCATAACATAGCATATAACCCACCAAAGTCACCAAAATATGCATTTAACCATTTCAATTACATGTCGAACCACTTTAATAAATCAAACATTTATTGAAAACACCCTTCCAACATTTTTACAGGCCAATTCGATTTCAATAAAACAACCCCATTGTGGAAAAACTATTTCACAAGACATCTTATGTAATTCAACAAAATAAACCACTTTGAAATCTCTATTTTAAAATCTCAACAAGGGAATTTTACCCAAAAACCCATTTCTTCCAAAAAATCAACAAAACACAACAAAAGGAATTTCCAATCAATTTATAACATCAAAAGAAAATTAATTTTAAGCAAAAAAAATTAATTTTAACGAAGCTTAAGGTTCTAGAAATTTGGATTTGAGGGAGATGACACCTACCTTTAGGGTTCTGGAAAAATCAAACCACAAGCATCTGCACCCCAATCCTGGAAAACGCTTCCTGAAAATTGCACTATATCTCATTCCCTATAATCCACAAGCCATAAAATCAATACCCAAGACAACCCCAACACTAGATCAACAAGAAAAAGATGTAGATAATGAAAATTGAGAGAGGGACGAAGATGAAGATCTAGAGGAAACCATAAAGAAACCAAGAGGAGATACTTAATCGGGAGAAACAACCTTCAAAACACAAAGAAGAACCTTTGAATTGCTTCCAAAATGAGTGGGAGAGAACCTTCAACCTCTGAGAACCCAAAATACATAGTGAGGCTCTAGTGGGAGAAGATTGGGAGTGAAATTGGTCAATCCTGAAGGAACCCAAATTTAAAAACCCTTCCTTTAAGTGGTCGCATGGATAGTTTGCACAGTTTAACACACCATGCGCTAAACATGCACATGCCACTGTCTTAAGAGGATGGGTATGCACGGTTGCCTCGCATGGTTTGGAAAATCATGCACAGGCTGTGTGAAGCCTACTGTCTCCCCTTGCACGGTTTCCTAGATAACCCGCACGGTTTCCACAAACTGTGCTCACAAAGAAAAGCCTCCATACTTATTCAAAAAGCATTCCATACTCTCCCAACCACTTCTCAACTAATCCCATGAAATTTTTACACATAAAAAATAATAAACAAAGGCTACATACCTCAAACTGGGGGGTGCTACATTCTCAAAAACATTTTACTTTATGTCCTTCAAAAGTAGATAACCCACCCTTTGACGAAAGAGCTCGGGCCATTGCATGACCATCTCTTTCTCCCATTCCTGCGTCTCCTATTGGATCTGTCCATGCTACAAAAAAACCCAAACCAGAATGATGATTTTACCCCACAAGACATTCTCTTTCCTATCCACAACCCACACTGGCACGTGCACTAATGAAGCATCCAGCTATATCTCGACAGGATCTTATCGAATAACAAGGACCAGATCCAGTTGAAACTTTTTCAACTACAACACATGAAATAATTTTTGCGCCACACTGAACCTAGGTGGAAAATACAAGTAATAATCCACCTCACCAACCCACTCAAGAATAAAAAAAAGGTCCAATATACCTCGGAGACAACATTCCCTAATTCCCAAACCAATGATGTCCCAACCTAGGAGAGATCCCCAAGAAAACATGATCACTCCCCTCGAACGACAACGGCCATCGACGATGATCCGCATACAGTTTTTGAAGACTCTGATCCATCTCCATTCTCTTCCTGATTAACGTGATCTTCTCCGTATTCTCCAGGACATGGCTCGGTCCATCCATTGATGACTCACCCGTTTACACCCAGCATAGTGGAGAATGACACGACCATCCACACAATGCATCAAATAGAGCCACATGTATGGATTCCTGATAACTATTATTGTACGATAACTCAACCAATGAAATATGCGCCTCCTACAAGCCACCAAAATTCATGAAACAAGCCCGCAACATATCCCCCAAAATGTGTATCGTCCTCTCAGACTGGCCATCTGTCTGAGGGTGATACACCGTACTCATGGTGAACATAGTTCCATGGTTTTTCTCTTAAGATTTCCATAAATGAGATGTAGTACTTGGATATCTATCAGATACGATCGATACTGGAACACCATGCCTCATTACCACCTCTCAGATATAGTTTTTGGAAAGATCCTACACCGTATGAGATTCACGAATTGGAATGAAATAGGCTAACTTCATTAGAAGATACATTATCACCCAAATGTCATCGTGCTTTATAAACATTCATAGGAGACCATTGACAAAATCTATCACTATTTTTACACACTTCCAAATAGGGATTGGTAAAAAATGTAACATTCATGCGGCCTCTGATGCTCTACCTTGACCTGCTAGAAAGTCAAGCATCTCGAAACAAACTCAACCACTCTTCCTTTCATACCAGCCCACCAGAACTAAGCTTTCAAGGATTTATAAATTTTCGGAATTCCAGTATGAATAGACCACCTGGAATGATGATACACTCTGAGAAGATCCTCTTGACAAGAAACTGGTACAACCATCTGATTCTGAAAACACAAAACTGAATCTTTATTTAGTTTACAACCCTCAATGGTCTACCCACCATTGAGTTTTGGCCTCAGGGTCACACAATTAGAATCAGATATCTGTGCATATTAAACTAGGTCCACTAAGTCAAGAATTAACAATACCAGTGTGAAGACCGCTCTATCACCCTGGTCTTTACATACCAATCACTTGTCAGATATAACCGACATCAACTGCCACTGTTCAGATAACTATTTTACCACCTGAGCATACTATTTTCTACTTAATGCATCTGCCACTGAATTTCCCTTACCCGGTGTGTACATCATGTGAAAATCAAACATATGGAGATATTTGATCCATCTCCTTTTCCTCAAGTTCAAATGCCATTGTGAGAAAATGTGCTTCAAGCTCTTATGATCTATATATACTGTGAATTTTTCACCGAACATATAATTATGCCTCACTTTCAAAGCATGGACCATAGATTCTAATTCCAAATCATCATTTGGGTAGTTCTTCTCATGCACCCTCAACTACCATGATCCATAAGCAACTACATGATTATCTTTCATGAGAACGCACTCCAACCCTAATCCTGATGCATCACAATACACCAAATACCCTTTTCCATGTTCTGGAGAAACTAAGATTGATACTAATGTAAGGATACCCTTTAGCTCATCGAAACAGAACTGACATTGTTCATTCCACTGGAATGGAACATTCTATCTAGTCTAATCTATCATCAGTGATGCCAATCATGAAAAATCACACACAAAACATCGATAATACCCAACTACACTGAGGAAACTCCATACCTCAAACACATTCTGTACTGGTTGCCACTAGATAATATCCTCTATCTTTTTTGTATCCTGTTAAACACCCCTTTTAGAAATCCCATGGCCAAGAAAACATACTTCATGTATCCAAAATATAGAGTTTAACAATTTGGCATACAACTGATGATCCCACAAGATCCCTAGAACTCTCACCATGTGCTACTCATGATCTACCCTAGTCTATGAATAAAACAGAATATCATCTATAAAAAATCCAACAAATGAATCCAGATATCTCTAAAAGATCTGATTCATCAATTCTATGAACACCACTGGTTCCTTCATTAGACGAAAGGTCATATCCACATAATCATAATGGCCATATCTACTTTTGAAAGATGTTTTAGGAATATCGTCCTTCCTCAACCACAATTAATGATATCCTGACCTCAGGTCGATCTTGGAGAACCATGGGCTCCCCTCAACTAGTCGAACAAATCATCAATTTCTGGAATCAGATATATTTTCTTTATCGTATGTTGGTTATGTCTACGTTAATCAACACAGTGCTTCCGAGTTCCATACTCCATGTTAAAAAACAACACTGGAATTGCCCACAGAGACATGCCAGGCAGGCTAAAACCTTTGTTTTATAACTCTTCCCACTAAACTTTAAATTCCCACAATTCAGTAGGTGTCATTCGGTAAGACGGAAGTGAGATAGCACTAGTCCCCTGGAAGAGATCAATCACAAACTCTACTTCTCTTACAAGAGGTGACCCAAATAATCCATCAGAAAAAACATCCATGAACTGATCCACCACTACCGGAAGAACACTCTACTCAACACCCTCTACCAATTCCAACAACAACATTGCCAATAGATATGATAGCGTGCTCATTTCTGGTTCCAATAAACCCATTGGACCCTGCCTATCATGCCTCTCCCCACTAAAGAGATGTTTAACACCATCGTGTGTCATAGAATCCATTTTTCATGCATTACAGTTGATGTGGGCCTTATTTTCCACTATCCAATCCATTCCCAATATTTCATCATACCCATCCATCTTAGCCACTATGAAATTTCACATTAGCTAAACCTCACCGACAACAATACAACATGTTGTACACAAGAAGGCTCAACACTCTCTTCGACCTAGAGGAGATTGAAGTTTCAAAACTGAAGGCATCATTTCTACCCTTAAACCTAGAAACGCAACCACATGTGAAACAATAAAAGAGTGTGAATCTCCTATATCAATCCGAACTAGCATCAAGGTAAAGTTTAAATGAATAGAACCTCACACTGTGGATGGTTCGACTTATCATCCACAATAACCTGCTCGGCTTCAAACAATTCCTTGGTCGCCACACTATGCTCTTTATTTCCCTAATGAGGAGTTGTGGTATTCTTAGAATCAACATGACTGACTTTTCTATGATTATGAGGGGTATGATGTTGTCCATGTCCTATCAAAGCATACGACGTCTGCCATCCATGAGGAGTGCCATGTGCACCCGACCTCGGAGCATTCCTACAATAGCACTAAAGATGCCCCATTTTCATGCAATAGTGATATACTTGAGGTTGTTCCATATTGTCCCGCTTGTTGTGTGTCGTTGAGCCACACAGAAAACATCATGGTTTTCTCTGTGGCTTCATAGAATGATTTATATATCCTACCAATAGATTATGTGCTATACTACCACCTTGGGAATAAGTGTCCCTCCTTTTCTTGAACCCAGTGTTAGAGTACCCACTATTCCCCATGGGTACCACCATGCTTACTTTGCCCAGAGCTCCCAACAGATCCCACTCAGCAACCGATTCTCAATTCACCATCTCTCTGTATTCACCGATACATAACACTTCTATTTTTGAACAGATCACTTTCCTTAACCCAGTTCAAAGATCCTTTCCTTCAACGATGTGCTACCCCCCAAATCTGGTGAAAACCGCACTAAGCTCTTAAAGTTAGATGTGTAATCCATCACTGAAATATTCTCTTGCTTTAGAATGAATAAATCAGTTGTGTGCTGAATTCTGAACTTATATGGGTAGAATTGTTTATTAAACAATTCCTCAAATCCTTCCCACATCATACCCTAGTCTTTCCCTACTTGGAATATGAACTCCCACCCCTAAAGAGTAAGATTCTCTAGCTCATACATTTCTAGCATTACTTTTATATCTACTGTAATCCCCAAGAATTTGAAAATTCTGTTCATTCTAGACAGCCACGCCTATGCCCTTTCCAGGTAAGAATCACCCATAAAGACAGGTGGATCCTTCTTTTGAAACTGAGCTGCATAATCAACATGATTTGTCTCTTCCACTCTATTCACACATCCCATAGCTATAAAAGCATGCACTTTGCTCTGGACTAACTTCTAGTTCACCTGGGGCTTAGGTGCAACCACATTCTCATCGGCCACTTCCGGTTGGTCTCTACGACGTCTACCCAGTGCCATTTCTATAAACATAAAACAAACAACCATGATTCTCACTTCTGTATACATCAAGAATTCCCATTTCAAATTGCCTTACACAACTCTATCACAACGAGGCTTTCCACCTTTCCACATTTCCCATGTTTCTCCATTTTTGAAAACTAAACCATTTTCAAAATACCAAATTTATTCAGATTACAATTTCAAAAATTTGAAAAAAAAATTCCCCAATTCATCCCATATATCATTATGCCCCTTGAAATATGAATCCTATAGGGAAGTCATTTCTACCATATATTCCATGCACATCTCATTGGTTATACCCATGACAATTGGATTTCCAATGCCTATAAGTGTCTCCAAAACACTTATGAACCCAACTCCCTGGTAACTTAATGTTCAACATAAAAGTGATAGCTACATCCTTTAATGCTATTCTTTCCATGTTATGACATTCTTATGCATTTTTACCATCCCGACTCAAAGAATATACCAAAACAAATGTCAACTCCAAATCATAAAATCAACTCCAAAGGACCGAACATGTTTATACAACTTATAACACCCTTCTGCAACATCATTGGCTTAAGGAGGCGGTGAGGGTTACTTGGAATTATGTGATGTTCCCAAGGTGCCAAATCCTGGAAATAAATGTCGAGGGCTTTGAGAAACGAATAGTGAATAATTTCCAATTGAGACAAAGAAAACTAACCAGAAAAACCACTATCAACAAACTACATGATGCATTTCAACAAAACAACCAACTCATTCATTACCGAAAGGGAACTACACTGTTCCACAATACAACCCACAAACCAATAAAATCAACACGATATCAGGGTACTATGAATAAGACTAAACAAAAGGCCCAAAATACACCAAGACACACTCCCTGACTCCACACCAAGCTCCATAATCTAAGCACCACAACATATCCATTTCCTCACCATGAACCACTAGCAATGAAATGTTTTACCTTTACCTGTATCCTGAAATACGACTTTTGCAAAAGCGCCAAAGCGCCTAAGTAGGGGGTCAATAATATTACTCATTATATTTTCTCCAAATGAATTTCTTACACACACCACTAGGATAAAACCTTTAGTAAATATATACAAAGTAGTTTAAATAAAATAATCACAAGTGCAACCATTACTATAAGCCAAACATACCCATACCAAGCCATGAAAACCAAGGGAAATCCAAACAAACATGCCACAAGACATTTCATTATTTCAAATTAGCACAACAATTTCCATCTAGGAAATAAATGCACCACACAGGATTCCACAACAAAATACTAGTATAACAATCATGGCTGCACTTCCATCCAACCCATTTCATCCTTCCCAAATATAGTGGCATTTCCCGTCCACTTACCATTAATGGCGGACCATCTGTCCACTACCCATCCCCTTATTATAGTGGTGCTTCCTGCCCACTTCCACACAACATTCAAACAAGCCATAACCAAGTATATAACCCACCAAGGCCACAAAAATATGAAATTAATCATTTCAATTACATACTAAAACACATTAATAAATCAATCATTTATTGAAGACACCCATATACCCTTTTTACATACTAATTCCCATTTCAATAAAATGACCTCTTTATTGAAAAACAATTTCACAAGACATCATAAGTAATTCAACAAAAAAACCCATTTTAAAATCTCCATTTTAAAATCACAAAAAGTGCATTTTACCCAAACCCCCTTTCTTCCCAAAAATCCCCAAAACACCACCAAAGGAATTTACAAAAAAATTCCCACATCAACACATAATTAATTTAATGAAACAAAAATTTATAGGAACCAGGCTTCATGTTCTTGCAAAGTTGAGTTGGGAGAGAAGCCAAAAGCATTTAGGGTTCCAACGAAATCAACCCACTAGCAACCACACCCAAATCTGGTCAAACACTTCACAAAAACCACTCTAGATCTACTTCCCTATCATCCTCAAGCCTTAAATCCACACACAAGGAAACCCCAACAGTATATTTACTTGAAATATATTTAAATATAGAAAACTGAGAGAGAGATATTGATATTAAAAACTAGAGGAAACCACAAAGAAACCAAGACGAGAGGCTTAATTTGGAGAAACCACATTCAAAAAACCAAGAAAACCCATTGAATTGATTCCAAAATGAGTGAGATAACACCTTCAACCTCTGAGAACCCAAAATCCCGAGTGAGGATCGAGTGGGAGATGATTGGGAGTGAAATAAGTCAAGCCAGAAGGAGCCCAAATTTTAAATCCCTACCTTTAAATGGTCACACTGTTAGTCTGCACAGTTTGACAAATCATGCGCTAACCTTGAACACGTCATTGTCTTGAGATGAGAGGTCTACATGGTTTCCTTGTACAGTTTTGGAAACCATGCGCTGGCTGTGCAAAGCCTACTGGCTCCCCTTGCATGGTTTCCTAGAGAACCATCACGGTTTCCGCTAACCATGCTCAAACTGTTCTCACTAAGAAAAGCCTTAAAAATTATTCAAAACTATTACAAACTCTCCCAACCTCTTCTCAACTCATCCCATGCACTATAAACATATAAAAAATCATAAAAAGGCTACATACCTCATACCGCGGTTTCTAAAACTTATATGTTTCATGATTCATATAACTAAAATATAATGGATAAACATAATTATTGAATCCAAATACACATGTTCTATAATAATTCATTTTTGTGTGTAATAATAGAATAATCATATCCTTATCCCCATGTATTATTATGTGTTAATTTATATTTATACATTGGTATTTATTTTAATAATTCCACATATCATTATAGTTAAAACACTATACATTGTTGGTTTCTTCTTTACATTTTCGGTCATTCATATGAGGTCCTTTAACTCCACGCATGAAGAGAACTACAAGTCACCTTAGGATTATGTTACTGTGTTTCTTTAAACTATTATCACTTGTGGGAAGTTTCGTCCTTCCCTTATTTTCCTTTAACTCATTTATTTTTCCTTAGTAATTAGTCATCATCCTTTTCTCTTAATTTCCATTGAAAATACATAACAAGGGAATTCATTGTACAACCAAATGGAACATTATAGCATATCATAATATTTTTATAATATATTAGAAAATGAGTTCCCATTTATGGGATTGTCTCAATAGTTTCAAATAAATGACCAATCATACATTTTCAATTATGTACTTATTCCACAATAGGCATTGCCAATCTTGTAATTTTTTCTCCGTACTCAGCAACAATTTCCTCTTCCTTTTATTTTACACTGGGGACTATTTTTACCATATTAGCTCATTGCTCATGAAGAATATATTTCTCAAATAATATCACATTAAAGATTATTTATTCATTGCTTTCTATTTCATCAACCTCTTTAGTGTTTTGGATCAATAACCACCATTGATAAAAATATTCATTCAAATAAAAATCTAACAGAATAAACATTAAAATATGAATATATAAAAAATATTAGAATAAATTTTCATGGGAATTAATAAATTTTTCATCTAATAATGAATTAGTTATTCCACTAACATATAGAGTATTTTATCACATTAATTGTTCCAAATTTGGTGAATCAGAAAATGGAAAAGCATGTTGTTCCTTACGATCATGGTTATTTGATATAACTTGATTCAACTCCAATAATATGTCCAGGATCTACTAAGTTCTAACACTAGATATATTGGATTTTCCAATAAGGAAATCCTTACATTGACTATGGTTATTGATTCAATTTATTTTATTAGAATCCATCACTAAACAATGGAACACACTATTTTAGATCATAATAATCATGAATATAGAGTCGTGAAATAAAAATCCCTTTATCAGAAAAAAATATCATATAATATATGGTTATATCATTATATTTATGTTAGATATTTTTTTTAAATATAGTTTCCAGTTTTCTACAAAAAATCCTATGATATCACTTGTAACTCCCAAATTCTAGTAACATAGAGTTGGTGATTAATTTATTACTTTGGTATAAGATAAAAAGGACCTCACCCCTAATGGTTGATTGGTTTAGTAGTCCTGATGAACCAAATACATACATTATTCCTACAAAAAATCACAATATAAAATTCATATTATAAAAAAATTATTTCATCCTTGCTATTTTTCCTAATATCCTTTTTTATTTCCTTGAGAAAGGAAAACAAAAATTGTTGAGATCATATTCGAGGTAAGAGTTACAGATAGTATAATTTGTCATGATTCAATATGGAAAAGTCAATATAGATAGGTAAATAAGTGAATGAACATGTAATTTAATCAATAACAAGGGTATGAAATGCATCATTTGATAATATAAATCCGTTAACCTCATGGATAATATTAAATGAAATATCAATAAAGTAAATTCATAATATTTTACAACATAAATTAGGACATTATGATTTTATTACCACCTAAGCCTTCTTAAAATATCATTTAATCATTGAGATCATATAGATAAGATACCAATTTAATTTAGTCAACTGATTTGTCTCATGAGAAATGTCGATGCATCAATGATGTTATATAATTGCAATCCACACCATCAATCAATTTATAATGAATTTCTCATAAATTTAACAATCAATTTAAATGAAAAACTATATTTCATATCAAGAAATATCAATATTTAGTAACGAATAAAGAATATTAGTATTTCCCTATCCAATCATGTACCATTCAATGTAAAAAACAAAATGTTGAAATGTTATACAATTTAAGAAATAGTATGATCCACGATACATAGAATATGGATTTTTAAAATAAATTTAATATCTATTTGAGGATGTTCACAATAATGTAAATGTTTTAAGAGAAACTTAATGACCAAAAAAATAGTAAGCGGTGACCATCAATTCATTAGACATATTGGTCTTGTAATTAAATCACCCCTTTTGAGAAACTAAATTAATATGTCAAAAAAAATTAATGAAATATATTTCTTTATAAATCCCTTTGAAACATATATTAGAAGATAATGAGAGTAAAATGGTTATAGTATTGTAGAAATCATATAAGCCCGTATAAGTTAGAAAACAATCATTTGTATTTTTTATGAAGAATGTTAAAAATGAACCATTCATAAAAACATTATAAATAATCATTGAAAACCATTTAAAAGTCAAGTAGAACAAAAAATTTACATACTAAATCATATTTGTAAATAAAAGTAAATTTTTTTAATAGTTTTTAATAATATAGATGTGGATGGAATGTATGCCTGATTGGGAAAAGAAAAAAGGCCATATTTTATATCAATAATTAATCTTCAATGTGTTATTTAAATTAAATATTTAATCATCTTGAATAAAAATTTATTCATGTTAAATATATCAAATCTGAATTATATAAACCATATAGATGTAAAGTGGTGTATAATACCAAATATGACTCAATGAAAGGTATATTAAATAGAAATCCATTAGAAAGATGATAACTCTTATGTGAGAAATAACTGAAGAATTGATTACATGTTAAAAATGTAAATCAAAAAAATATAAGTGGAAATAAAATATAAAATAATTATACTTCACAACACACATAATCCTGGCATATCATGGTCAATGAAGTATATATATATCCCAATTAATGGATATTGACTTATGAAACCCCTTACATTGAGTTGAAAGTTTCACATAATTTAATTTAACCTCCTATATAATAAATTTATATTTATAATAGATATATTCCTATAAAATATAAATTCCTATAATATTCATATGTGATACATTTATGAAATTTTATCATCCATTTGTTAAAAATAAATTATTATTATCCATACATCTGGTGTTAACCACTTCATTTTTTAGGTTACTTTTAATTCCCCAGTTTAAGGATATGACCTTCATCCTTGTTACATAATATACATACTATTATTCATGATATAAATATAATTTATATTCAATAAATCTATTTTTATATTCACCAAAAAGTTATATACAGAAAAAATAATTACACAGTTTAGGGAGATGGAAAGCCATATCTACAAATGAATGTTGCATTCACATTTCAAAGGATGGAACGAAAGAAATATAAACAATTATTCATATTTATTCAATCATTTTTTATCATATATATCTTATATATTCATTAAATATATCTTTATTATAGTTAATGTGAAATGGTAATTAAAAATGGATCACATCACTTTGTGGAGGTCGTAGTCTATACCTACACACAAGCAACATTATCATTTTTCAACAGATTGGAAGGTAATAAGTTATATATGACATTATAATTATTGAAGAACAGTTTTCCCTATATTAAATATATATATTTATTATTTTTAATATTAATATACATCTGAGTATATTGGAGATGAAAAATGAATAACACCACTACATGGAGATGGTATGTAGTACATATTCCTTGGTGAAGTTTTATATTTTCATATGATGGAAAAAGATAGAATATGTTTATATAATCATTATAATAATATATAAGTTAATATATTAAACTGTATTTTTTATTTTATGATGGTTAAAACAACTTATGAATAAGTATAACAAATAAATAAACTTCAAAGAGTCGGTATGGATAATTACATCTTCTACAATATACGTCCATTACAAATCCTCTTAATGTACCAAGTGTTGGTCTTTTGGAATGGAAAAAAAACCTCTATATTTTTTATGGTTTTTTATTCGGGAAGTGAGAATGGTTTTATTGATATCAGTTATTCAATGTGATGATAATATAAGAGATATGGGGTCTCATATTATAAGTAAGGGAGTGGAATTCATCAAATTTCATCATGTATTTAATAAATATACACCTTTTTATGTCCAAATGGATCCAAATTAGTAAAATTATAAAATAATATAATAGTGACACTAAATAATATCATCCAATACAATTTGGACATGTCTCGGTTTTGTTTTAATCCTTATCATTTAGTTTTAAACCCCATTAACCCATTTTACAATTACCAAAATATTAATGTTTTCAACCTTTTAAGGATTAATAATTAGACCATAAAAGGACAAAGACCCATAAATAGATAATAGATAATTTTTTAAACCACATAAAATTCATTCTATTAAATATAATATTTTTATTAATTTTTAATAATTTAATAAAATATTATTTATTATAAAATATCATTAATATTATTTTGACAATATTTATTTAATTTGACATTAATTACCAAAATAAAAAGAGGTTATTCGAATATAATCCTTTTGAACATTCTTAAAATTTAATATTTTTCTATAAACTTCATGTGATAGAGTAATTCATCCTATTTTTATTAATATTTATATTATTTAAGTCATTCATTTTATTTCTCTGTTAATTAAATAAATATTATGTCAATGTTGTATAAGATTTTAATCCACATAATCATTCTCTATAATTATAATGAATTTACCATGATAAAAATAATACATTAATATTTAAAATTACATTTTAAAAAATATCATAAGTTTTATATTTCTATATCCAAAATATTAATGATATTAAAAGAAGAACAGTGATATTTTTGGTTTTTTATTTCTAACTTAAATGTTATAAATGTCAAAATAATATAAATAAGAAACAATGGTGAAATATATTAGAAACATGGATGTTAATGATATTAATAACCGAATCCAATATTATAATGTAATGTTTTAGGTTAATTTTCTAGTCCTTCTTATATTTTTTTTACCTTAAATACCTGATTTACCCTTACAGTGGGGACAATTATTTAATTCATCTACTATTCCTAATGAAAAAATTAAAAGGAACCTATCTAAAAAATTTGAGAATTATAATTCAAAAAAATTAGTAAATTTTTAATGATTAAATTTATATAAATTACATTATTTAATTTAATAAAAAAATGGATAAAAGATAGAAAAATAGTTTTTTTAGAAAAATATCTTATTATGTATAAAATTAATTACATCAAATTCAAAAATATTATTCATTCAATTGAACATAATTGAATTAAAAAACATTATATAGATAATATTACTTTTCAACCAATTTTTTTTAAAAAATTATATTTTTAAATACTTGAAACCAAAATATGGATTTTAATGTAAATCAGTATTTTTCACTATTCACTAGAAATTTAGTCTTTTTAGAACAATCTACAAATTTCACCATAACAAAATTTTCATATTATGATTTCAAAAAAAAATTTAATTATGTAAAATAATACTTGTAAAAGTTGAAGAAATTAATTTTAATTCCCACACACATAATGTAAAATAAAACCATTTGTGAAGTATAAAATTATTTAAATAGAAATTTAGTACTTATTTTTTATTAATTAATACATTATAGAAAACAATAATACAACTTTTCATAATTTTTTTACCCTATTCATTCCCTCATATTCAGTCTTATGGTTATATGAGTCATATTTTAATGATAATATTTCATGATTTTTGTAAAATAGGTGTTGTGTATTGTATAAGATGTCATTAATAGAATTATTTTAAAATATCATGGTGTTACAATTACAATATACTATTAATTATGATAATTTCAGGAATAAAATTTTATTTGTTATATAAACCTTATCAATTATCCATGCATGGGGGAAATAGAAAAAATAAACACATCGCTTCGAGGAGTTTGTAGTCTACATGCGCACATGAGATACATTATAATTTTCTATTATATTGAATGGTAAGAACGTAGATTGTATATTTTCTATAAATAATAATAATAATTTTATAAATAAAATATATAATAATTTATTAAATAATTATAATGAATGAATTAAAATGGTGTTTAAAAACAATTTACACTACCACGTGGATATTCTTTGTCATACTTATGCATAAGAAATGTTTTAATGTCCTATAGTATTTAAATGAGGAGAAAATTTTTATTAAAAAATTAACACTAAAATAGAGTTATATTATTCATACAAGGTTAGTTTTTAATATAGATACTAAATATTTATCGGTTATATAAGAATAAATAAACATTAATAGTGTAAAGTAAAATGACTACCTCTTGTTTGAGATACCTCCTTTGGCTTAAATATTAAGCCATATTGGTTGGTCTTGGGGTAATAAAATGACGTCAAGAATGTTGGTAGGGAATAAAAAATGTTTCTTAAATTTATTAGTTGAGATATAGGTTTCAAAAGGTGTGAGGAAGAGAGGAGTGTATTTCCCCTTTTATAAGTTATGGGAGGGAAATACATGAAATTACATAATAGATTTAAATAATATTAAGTAATTTTATTATGAAAGTGGAACCAAATTGCCTTAATATATAATAATATAATGGTAAGGTTCAAATAAGACCATCAAAATTGGTTTACTATAGTGTGTGGTGTAATCATCAATCCTTAATCCTTTTAATTATATCTTTTTTAACTCATTTTACCCATAACTATGGTGATAAATATTTATCATGGTTGTTATAGATTATTATAAAAACTAATTTCCATTACATAATTCGATTAAATATGAAAATTCCAAATATGAAATACATTTTTCTTTATTTAATTCCAATAATTGGAATAAATTCATTATAAAACCCGTTTATAAAAACTATATTTAGTTTAAATGAATTTTAATGTGTAAAAATTATTTCTATTTATTATTAGTACATAATTTTAATAGAGGAGATTCATATGAATTTTTTATATTATTACTATAAAATGAAGACATTATGATAATGGAATCACCCTAAAACTATATGAATCCTTCCAATAATACCATTAAATTTAATTAAAACAAAATAGATTTTGATAAGGATAAAATAATAACATTGTTCCAAAAAGTCAATCATGTGTTAAAAAATTAAAAAAAAAAATTGAAAATAATTATGTTACTCTTAAAATTAATCATTGTATTTTCCAATGGTTTTTTGAATTTTTAAACAAATTTCACATAATTATGATTTCTTATAAGTGCCCATAAATGTAAAAAAATTATTATGAATACACAAAAAATTATCTATTTTAGGAAAATAAAAAAACACGATTGTACGTTAATTTTGAAATTTTTATTTCAAAAATGATTACCTTTTTATCAAATATAATTTCCAAAATTATCGTAGATTTATTAGAAAATAACTATGATAAACATAATGAAAACATTTTTATGAAAAAAAAATCATTTTTAGTTTAAAATTAAATTAATTATAATTTTGTGATATAAATACCATTAGATGATTGATTGAATATTTTATTTAATATTTAATAATTAAATTTCATTAATTTCATTCAAAAATAGTTAATATTTTTATTTTTTTGAAATTAAAACCCCTTGTGCACCTTAAAAGTATATGATATTAGAAAATAATAGATCTTATTTACTGCCAAATGATTTTCACTTCATTTATCTAAAATAAATAATCAATATATTATTATTATATATATATTGTAATAAATTAATTAAATTATAAATTTGAATTTATTCATTAAAATTCATTTCTAAGGGAATATTTTAGAAAACCATTTTGGGTTATTTGAACATAGTAAGCTCAAACAAGATATTCATCCAATCAAATTCTAAATTGGTGGCTATGAGATATTAAAATGTGTATTATACTATATTTTCATTAGAATGATAATATCACTTACTATATCTATGATCAGGTGTTATGATCTTCCATCCTTCAATAAATTATTCTTCAAAATTTTCATAGATAAAACTTCTTAAATAAATGAGGTTTTTTATTTATCATTACTTCATAATATTCCCTTATTTCCTCTAATATTTTATGGATAAGCCAATGTTCCTTCAAAAATTGAGTCACCTAATTTTCCACCCTTTATAATTATGGTTAAGAGTTTTGATAATCTCTTCATAGTAAGTTAAATAAGGTTAAAATTATATTTCATCTTTTACGTGTTCTCATGTGTTTAGTCTTGCATGTTCTACCTTAATATTGATATATGGGACTCATCATGATCATTAGAGAGGATAGGTTCTATTTCAAAATTGTAATCTATATCACGTATTCATTTCATAATTTTAAAAGTCTATATGTACTGAGGACTTAGTATCCCTAACATTAAAAACCTTATAAAAGCTTACCGCGGAGATATTTTAATGAAAACATGATCCCCTACCTGACATTACAGATCCTCTCTTTGATTATATGTACAATTCATTCACATTATTTTAGTTTACTTTATATGAATATGAATATCTCTTAATTTCACCACATTCACCTTCATAATTTATTATCCAAAAGGATTCCTTTAACTATCTTCATTCTAACAAGTTGGTATATGACATATTTTCCCATACAATTCTTCATATGGTGAAACATGAAATCTTGAGTGGAAGTAATGATTATAAAAAAATTATATCATAAATAAATATTATTTTCAAATACCTAGAATGTAATGTGAGAATTATACAACACATCTTCCTATGATTGAATAGTCTTTCTGGACATTCCATATAACTAAGTATGATTAGAAGTGCTCTAATTTTTCTTAGTTTCAATAGGATTCAGAAAAACATTCCAAAAATTTTTCACAAATTTTGGGTCATGTTCGAATAAAATTAATATAGGTGCACTATAAACTCTCAACACATATAGTGCCATAAATTATTAACATTTGGTATATATTCCAATATAGAGAAAAAATACATTGGCATGTTATGGTAATAAAATATAAACCAAATGGAATCATTCCTTCATACAAGTATTTGGTGATCTAGTGAAAAGTTACATAAAAATATCTTCACATCTTCACATTGTAATAGGTGGAGTTTTAATTACTCTATTAGGATATTTACACATAGAATTTTCTAAATAAAAAATATTTTATATTGAAACAAAGTCTCCAATTTCCTATTATATATTATCCAAAAAATAGTCTACTTTAAAACTCAACATTTTTTTGGTGATAGCAGGGTATACAAAGAATTTTGATCTATGAGAATCATCTAATAATAATATTTTTAGATATAAAATTTATGGAACATATGAAATATTTCATGATTTCAATATACCATCTTCATAGATGATTTTTTCTGACACATGATCAATCATGGGTCATATTTTATTTTGAATATTCTTATCATAAATATACGAGTGTTTTATTATATCAAATAAAGAAATTTTAGTATTAATTTGGAATAGATGTGATGTTCCTCGAACCATGATAATTCCAATATCATAATTTATTCGACCACAAAAGATATGATCTTCATAAATCTTTATTTTATTTGAAACTCTATTATCATTTTTACCTAATGCATTACCCTTCTTGGTTTCATTCCCATAGTGGTAGGGTATTGAGGAAAAATATTTAGTGTGTATTAGTAGCTATCTAATATTCCTTGTATTTAGTTATTTCCATTAGAATATCTGTTTTTACCTTTTTTAGTTTATAAATATTATAAAATATTCACTATAATGGAATTTCCACAAAATAATTAATGAATAAGTAATGGTTTCTAAATAAACATCATGTGTCAGATATTAATATTCCTAAATATTTAACTACCTTTATGCATAGGAAAAAACTCTATCATTTTTTAATACTAAATAAAATAATGCCTTCTTGATGCATCATTATATATCAAAAATCCATCCATTTCTGATAGTTATGTTAATATCAGTCCATTGACGAATATCATATTTATTTGTTTAAAACATCATTACATTCCTCAGACACTCTGATCAAAAACCTTAATATGACATCGTTGTTAACATGCTTTCTAATAGAAAAACAATTTGAACAAATCTTTGATAATATCCTTTTATTATAAATAATATTCATACCTAGATAATATTCAATGGTGTATTTCATTCTATCACAACCTTTATAACTAGAGTATTGAATGATATTGTATCCATAAAGGCAATATGGTCATGGAATGAAGCTTCTTGAATCCGGAATTGACATTTGATAAATTTTTTATTTCATACATATTCTCTATGATTCTTAAGAACGATTCACTAGTGGATATTATAATTGTTATAAATTTTTTAGTATATTATGATATCATCAATAAATAATTCTATAAATTTATCAACATAATAATTTAAAATAATTTCCAATATATCCATAAATAAGGGGTGAATTATTCAATCAATAAGAAATTAACAAAATTTCATATTGTCTATATATCATCTGAAATTAAATTTTTATGATAAATTACCTCTTTATTCATAGTTTAAAATCCTTGGAGTATGATAAATTGTTAAAAAATATTTATCTCCTTGAATTTGATCAAAAAAGTCATCAATACGGGGTAGATGATTATTTTTCATTATAGTAATGGAATTGATTTCCCTATAATCAATAAACAACCTAATAGAACCATTCTTATTATTATAATTAAAAATTAGGGGTTCCTCATGGTGAAACACTAGGGTTTCTAAATCACATAATAAATATGTACTATAGTTTTTCATTCAGTTACTAAATCCCCAGTATAACGATCTTATATAGAGTATTATATATATGTTTTTCAATATTAATGAGATAAATGGAAAAATCATCCTCCCACTCAAGTGGATGTGCATTTATATTTTAGGAATCACAGCTATGTATTCTTTCACGATTGGTACTTACACTATTTTAAGGTTACCTTTCTCATATAGGATTCATCTAATCTTAATCTACTAGAACATTGTCAATATGTGTTTCTGGAGTTAGATCCATACATGATTTAGAGTATTGTTATATTGGATTCCACTTATCCCTCGTATATCATTATATATTAAACATAAGAATTTATTTTTTCATTATATTTTTAATGTCAATATATACCAAGTATTATATCAAATAAAACCATAGGTATAATAATCCAATTTGAAAATATAATATGTATATTTTTTTTAAGGTAAATGACTGAAAAATCATCATTAGAAAAGCATTTCGAATATGAATATTTATTGAAAACTACCTTTTATGATATTATAGAAATATATAATTATTATTGCATAGTTAGAATATATAAAATAGTTTGTAGACAAAAAATAAAATAAAACCTAAAATAGTTTTTATATTATAAACAATTTACCTACCACCACATATTTAGTAACATTAGTATCAGCTATAATAATCACATAAGAATATCCTTATCCACTTGTACTATTATACAAGAGGTTCCCTTGATGATTTAATCATTATTTTAAAATAACCTCATCTCATTATGGTAGTATCACTAGATAAAAATGTTTTATTTATTTCCCTTTCATTTACGAGCCTTTCAACCCCTTTCTACGAACATGAATCAAAACGATATTCCAAATAAACAAGTATCTAGTTTTATCTTTCTAAAATTATCACATGTCGGAAAAATCATCATCAATTACATTTTTTTTACTTCATTTCTCTTTTTTTAGGGCTCATATGGCCTTTTCGTTTCCTGTTTTCCTTTATTGATATGACACCTATAAAATTATTTCTCTATCATGATGACACATTATACTATATCATCATATAATGAATCTATTTGAGAAACATTTTTTCTTTGGAGACATGGATTAATCCCTCTAAAATAATATCAATTTTATTTTCCCAATTACATATATTGTTCATAGTATAATTGGATAATCCAGTAATTTTAGTCTCATACTCTATATCAGATTCTTCTTCATCCTAATTTAATTTAAGAAATTAATCTCTATTTTATCTCTCTTTTATCAAGGAATGTATTTCATGAAGAATATCACTCTAAAAGTCATCTTTTACATACTTATAATTTCACCATACTCTTTAATATTTTATATTGATGACCAAAATTCATTAGAATATCTTTTTTGAAAATTCATACCCTCGATAAACATTTCCCGATTGTTATTTATCATTGTCAAAAATATCATTTTGATGGACTTAATCTCTTGTTCATCTACTAATGTATTATTATTTATATTAAAATATAAATGTTTCAATCAGATGAAGAAATATAACATATAAAATTTGTGTTATGAAGAAGGAGTTTCCTCTATTTGATCTATTTTAATAATCACAACCTAATTTATCTATATTTATATAGCCAAGATCTACTCAGTTCCAAACAAGTTGTATTGGATTTCTCAGTAGAGAAATCTCTACAATGATTATTGGTGTTGAATCCCTTCCTTTTTCGATTTTTAGTCACTAAAAAATTTACCACACTATGATATCTCATAATCATCATGAATTTTGATATAATGACAAAAAATACATTTATTTGTAAACATTATTAAAATTACTAATGGATTTTCATAATTCTCTTGTTATATTTGTTTAATTGAAATCATATTTCAAATAATTTGACTATATTTTATAATTTACCAACTAAAACTCACCATCTCTAGTAACCTAGACATCATATTTACATTATTTCATTAGTAAATGATATAAGGGATCACACCACTAATGACCTTTTAATTTAGAAGTCTTTAAAAACTAGATAAATACATAATTTCAATATTATATAGGAAATACAAAATCATATCACTATAATCATTCCATTATCATTGAAAATCATACATAATATCTATCTTCATATCATAGGGAAATGTAATCAAATAAAGGGTGATCATATATGTTCGACAATAGAAACATATATTTTAAAATATCATGTCTAAATAAGGCATAATCAATATAGTAGAGTGGATAATCATAACAACTTCCATTAAATCAATAACAAGTTTTTAATGTGAATCCACAACTAATAACAACATGGAATACACCTGGATAAGTAAAATTGAAATCTCAATAATCTTAATACATAAATACATAAATTTTTTATCATTACATCAAGTCTTCAACTATGATACAGTGAATTTTACAACATATGCCTCTAAACCAATACATCAATCTTTATAAATTGGTAGGTGTAGGAAAAATTCCTATATAATATTGAATGTCTGATGTTTTATATATTGATAGTTGTTGATAAAATGATGGAATATTGAAAATTGGGTACCAATAATCAATTTCACATCCTTATAATTCTGTTTATATATTTCTTTACCAATACATGAAATATCAAATGGCTATTAAATCAATAATTATCCATATTGAATCAAGAATAAATAATGTTTCCTTGGTCAATGAAATAAAATTAATTCATCAACTGATACCATGTAAAGTAATGGTTTACATTTGAATCATCCTAAAATCAATATAAATGAAAATATTACCTCGATTATAGTGAAAATAAGTACATGAATAAGAATAATTATTTTATTCAATAGTATAGTGTTATAGATCTCTTTATCAATAGAATGTAAACGTTTGAAAAATAAATTCCAATAAATTTTCCATAAAGGTTGATAAAAGACTGTAAATTCATAAAAAAATAATTATTTTAAATAAAAACTACTTTATAAAATAAATTAGAATCATAAAATTAAAAACCCTATTTATTATTTCTTTTTGTAATAATATAATTATAAATCACATTAAATTTATTTTTATTCATTTAGGAAAACAATACACTTTTAATTTGATAAAATTTTAAATATAAATTCCCAAAATAACTAGATAAGTAAATTATTTTTTTAAAAAAAATACATGTTAAGGAATCCAAAAAAATGAATGGTTATGATGGTGGGAAATTACTTTTTTATGGTAAATGTTTAAATAATTATTCCATTCAAACATTTGAAAAATTAAAAAATGTTTAGTTTGGAAAATAAGAAGATGCTTCTTTTAAAAAAATGTGTAGTTTGAAAAATAATAAGATGTTAGGGTCCTTTTATTTTCATTTGGTACTCATTAATTGAATAGTTCTTTCATACCCCGACTACTTAAGGATGTTAATTGAAATTCTCTAAAATTACATTGGGATATTAAACATTGTTAAATGAGAAAGGAAATGGTACCATAAGTTATGATATTTAAATAAATTTATTACTATATTTTTTATTCAATATATTTTATTTTTGAATCATTCATATATAAAGGTAATAGTATAATTAATGATAGCACTTTCTGGAGGTCGTAGTCCACACTTTGCATGAGCTATGCTTTATTTTTTCCAATTGATAGATGGGTATGAAGTTATACTATGTATTCTATTTATTGAATTATAATAATTTCATAAATACCATATATATTAAGTAATTACACCTTTTTAACCATCCAACTAAAATAGTGATAAAAAATGAATTACAATATTACGAGGATTTGATAGGTCATATGTACACTCCATCGATATTTTAATTTAAAATATGATAGAAATGCGGTGAAAAAAGGGTTTATGAAATTTATAATAACATATAAGTATACTAATGATATTAGATTTATTATTTGCCGATAGATTCAATAGATTTATGAGACGTAAAAAATGAAATTAACATCGAAAGAGTGTGGTAAGCCGCTCACCCATTTTTTGAGATAAGTTATTAGTCTTTCAACTTAAGCCTTCTACATTGGTCTTAGGGTAATAATTAGAGTTCAAGAATTAATGGGAGGAAGATAAGAAGGTTATTGGGTATGTATAGTCTGATATAATGTCTAAATGGTTTTGAAGAATAGTGGAGAAGGTGATCCCTTTTATAAGTGAAAAGGGAGAATAACATGGAAATAAAAATTAATAATAAAATAATATGTTTTAATTATATTTTTTATGCTGCCCAATATTTTCATAGATTCAAATATGATGATGGTAAGGTTGAAATATAATGAATCATTGTGGTTTACGAAATCAATTTTTTATCTTTAAGCCTCAAAATTTTATTTTTATTAGATTTAACTTATTTTATTCTTAAACAAAGTGATAAATATTTATCTTGGTTAATAATCATTGTGAGAAAAATTTAATTTGCACTAATTACCTAATATTATATTTATATATTTTAAATATTAAATACATTTTTCATTATTCAATTTTTATATGTTGAATAAATTAATTCGACTATTATCAAATCAAAATAATTTTTAATAAAAAATAATTTTTATGTGTATAAAGGTTCTTATATGTATTTTGGTCGAAGGATTTTCAGTAATCAAGATTATCAATAATTGTTTATATTATTAAAAAAAATGGTTTTTTTCAATGATAATCACCCCAAAACAAAAGGTCATTTTCCAACCATACACATAACTAAAATAAAACAATTTCTTATTTTATATAGAAAATTTATTCTCTTTATTTCAATAAATCAATCATTAGTTCCTAAAGTAAAGACACTATTTTAAAAAGAATAATATTAATAATAAAACACAACACTTTTTTTTATTTTTTAATGGTTAAATTGATACATAATGAGAATATTATAAAACATGATGTAAATATAAAAATATAATTTTAACCACTCTCTAAAATATAAACATTTATGAATAATCCCAAGAAACAACCCTAAGATAATTTGTACACTTGATTTAAAAAATTGTTCCCTTTTTAAATATGAAATTTTGAACAGAATAAATTAATTTTAAAATTAGCGTTTAAAACTCAATGAAACTATATTAAGAAAAATGCAATGTAAATCATAAAAAAATTCTCATTCATTAATGAGTAATAACCATCATAAAAATATTTAAATATGGGAAAAAATTTATAATATATATACTTTTAGTTAAAATTATTAATCAATGTTGATTATTAAAATTTACTCTTATAGAAATGATTTTATTAGTTTAAAAAAATGTTTCCAGAAAAAAATAACACGCATATACTACATATGAATTAGCATTATATCTATTGAAATAGTAATAAATTTATGATAACATATATATGAAATAACACATTACTGAAATACTAAATTTTCAACTATTCATAAAAATTCATTTCTAATAGAGAATTTAGAAAGTTAATTGTTCGGTTATTTTGATATACTAAGACCAAAAGAGATATTCATCAAATCAAGTTAGAAATTTTGCGTTATGCGATATTAAAATGTGAGTAATACATTAGTTTCATTAAAATGGAATGTTTTTCACAATAATTGAATCTTGAGTGCTATAGTCTATGATCAAGAAAAAAATAATGAATATCCCCTTGAGTCTTAATAAAAATAAAAATATGATTTTATCCTCACATCCCAAAATAACAAGGGAGTGATATTAGGAATCTTGGTCCCCAATGGAAAAATAAGGATTTGATAAAATTTTCGATTAACCAAACGAGTGGTTCAATCATAACCATTACCCAAACCATCCCTCCACTTTTATAATGGGTATTTATGTTCCCCACTATCTCTTAACATGTTATTAGTCTTAAATAATTCTCACTGGGAACAATTTCACCCTCATTAACTGTTGAAAGAAACTAGTAGTGAACCTATTGAAAATATTAAAAAATGGTATAATAGTGTATCCATATAATGATAAAAATAAAACAAATATAAAATATAGTTAAAGAAGTTACAATAAAATCATAGGAAAAATGGTTGACATAACATGTAACTACATGTGTCTTAGGAAAATATTCATCCTCCAATTAATTGGATGTTAGATATCTTCCTCCTATACTAAAACTAAAAAATATATTTATTACATTTTAAGGATGATATATAATTGGAATGTATAAATAGTGGTAATGTAATTAGAAAATAAAAATAAAAATCAATATTTAGAAACAGAACATGATAGGATAAAGATCACTTTAAATATTGACTCAACTAGTGCAGCTAGTAAATTTATAAAATGCTTCTCTAAAATTTATATTTCTTTAAATTATCATATATTTTTGTATGAATATTAAATTATCACTAGTTAATAAATGATTTATATCAAATAAGGGAAAATAATATATAATTTACCAAAATTATTTTTTCCAATAAAAGATACTTTTTTAATATTTTATATCTCTAATTAATTTTAAAATTTATTAAAGTAAGTAAAAATGACTTCAATTTGATACTTCTCCTAAAAATGTTATCATAAGTTATTTTTGATATTTTTATAAAAATTACTGATTTTTTGGATAATTGAGCAATATACAGTTTTAAATAATAATGTGACTTTTAAGATATTGTTAAAAAATAAGAAGTAGTTAAAAATATTTGAAAAATATATCTTGAATATATATATATATATATATAATAATTTAAATTAAAAATATTAAAATCATTATTATAGTTTACAACCCTATATTTCATATTTTAGAACACAATTACAATTTTTTTAGAAAATTATTTAATACATTAAACATTTATTATTTTAGAATTAGTTTTTAAAATTTTAATAAATTGAATGATAAAATAGATTTTAAATTTAAAAAAAATTAGATCTTAATTATGCAAAACATACCATCTTATTTTTACATAGAGATGTTATTTTACCATAGGTAAAACTAGTTACTATGGTCTAAACTAAATGGTTAAAAGTAATAATTCAAGTGGTAAAAAAATTTAAAATGTTTAAAACCTATGTGAAAAAATATTTTTAGGTACTTATTGAACATAATTATTTTATATCCAATTACTTATCAAATTATAGAATGAAATTCATTGAGTCTTGTTGTCTATTTTTTTAATATTTTATGGTATTTTAAAAAATATCATACATTTTCAATTGTAAAAGGGCCTCTCTTATCCTCAAATCCCCTCACATAAAAAACCCATATGTTTTGAAAAAACTCCTCCAAAATATGTTATAAATATTTTTATGCATGTTTAAGAGGCTATGATCTTCTCAAAAGACCACCCCACAAAGTCTTAACCCCATTTTCAATGGTGACAATCCATGAAGTGATGCAGAAGTTCCAAACCTATCATTCAAATTTATATTATTTTTAAACACACATTATTTTTAAAATATCAATATACCATAATAAAATGTTAATATTTATTTTCTTAGTATAAAGATATGTTACTATAATTATGGTACCAACATTAACAACCATTTCCCATTCTAATTATGAAAAATGAAAATGTAAAACCTCTCTATCTATGGAATACCCTCTCTATGAATAAAAAAATTATTTTTGAATATCTAAATTTTGTGAATGATATAAGAATGGGTTAAAAAGACAAATACGGTTTACATTATAGAAATAGTGTTATGTTTATTTGAATTGAATAACATCTTAATGTTTTTTATGATAAGTAGTTGTTACCATATTAACAATCTTAGACAATTGAAAAAAGAGTAAAAATAATTTTTTCTAGACTATAATTGTTTCTTATCCATAAAATCATTTGTTAATTATTTATTATTCTATTATATAACAGTAAAAAAGACTAATTTATACCACTTCAATACTAGTGTAATGATATTATAACTAAATTACCTTATAATTATCCATTAATTATTACATGTTCTTGTTTGAGTTAGTATGACTACATATTTAAATAATTCCAGGAATTATATAATGGTTTATTAGGAATAAATAATTTAATGTGTAATATGATATAAATATGAAAGAACTAGTTTTAATTGGTTCTATTAATATTATATCAATATTTAAATTATTATGTCAGAAAACACCCTTTAGGAGTTAAAAATCCATGATATATTCTAATTGTTGATTACAAGTTCTTGGATAAACACTAAATAACTCATAAATAGAACATTAAAAAACATAAATAATTAAACAAATTCCATTATAGTTTATTTAATAATTCATTATGGATGAAACCTTAATGAAGAATGAGAAGAAACACTACTACTACGGAACTAGTACAAATTTTCAAAACTATAGATACCCATTATGAGAAAATTTCAAAAAATATAAATTTTCAATTATTTATAAATGAAAAAAATAAATGTAATGACATATGATTATGTTTATAAAATGGTTGATTAAAAGTATTATATTTATAATGTTGTAAATTAAATTACTTTTGAAAATATCAAGAGTAAGGGTTAATGATTTTTTTAACTCAAATCAAACCCTTTGAGTTATATGGTTTTTTTAAACAACGACCAAAATATTTTTCTATATTAATTGATTCAAAATTTTATAATATGTCTTACTTTATAATTCTATTTAAAATTTATCTTTTTATTCATATCTTAGCATTTGATATTTCTCCAACCTAATAGTTGAATGTTAACAAAAAAATCCACCAACTATTAGTAGTCCTATAGTTTCAAGTAAATATTTTCAATTACAAATAATTTTATCCTATCATGTATTTAAATCAACATATATATCAATTGATATCATATTAATATTATCCTTTTCCACTAATTAATGGTATTCTATATTATCTACCATTCAAATGTGGGTTTTCAATAAAGGTTTTTGAATATATATAAAATTAATTTCCTTTCAAAATAAAATGTTTATTTAATACTTTAAATTTTATTCCTTGTACCAATGGATATGTGTTATGTTATTTTTTCATTATAAATAAATATATAAATTATTTTATACTGTTTATTTATTAGGTGATTAAATTTAATATCGATTAATCCATTTTATGTGGTTATTTATGCGATAAATTTTAAAATAAAACATGTAATCCCTTATTATTCTCTTGTTTTAGTGATTTAATGTTTTGATATTTTCTTATTTAACACATTTATAGTTAATCATTAAGTGATTTGGGGTTCATAGATAGCTCTCTAATGAATTAGATAATGCCTTATAACATATAAGATAATGGTGAAATGGGTAATCATTCTCAATACAAAATGAGGAAAATGTTGTGATCCATAATATGATATAGGGAAAAAAATTTTGTTCATATACACATAGGGAAATAGGATGTGATTTATAATACACTATTTAGAACAAGTTGTGATACCTGATACAAAACATTCTGATTCAATGCATATGTTAGTGCCACACTATTTTTTTATATGATTTTTTAATTCCCCATGAATATGATTTAACTCTTGTTTTCAAAATATTTTCACTTTGTTACATGTTTGATCATATGGGGCGATGGTATCTATTAATATGATATCAATTGATATATAGTACGATGAAATAATATATAATTTTCTCATTCATTGTCAAATAATTCACTTATGTAGAATGTTTTCAAAGACACTAACCCACTCAGTTATCAGGATATTTACATTATTAGGTAACTTAATTTATAAATTTTTTAAATTATGTAAAATAAAATAACTCTAATCTTGGTTTAGACAAGTCTTTTTCGAATAAATATTTAGGTATTTTTGTAGATAAGTTTAGTTATTGTAAATATTTATAAGATGATAAAAATAATTTGAAACGTCTTGAGTGGGGGGTTTTAAAAAAACTATCTTTAGATACTAAAATTTGTATGCAGATGTCGTAAAAAATTATATATGGGTAATCTCCATTAAAAGGGTTATTTTAGAATTTATTCAATCATCCCTCTAATATAGGATGAGTGCATCTATAACTGCATATCTAGCCAAACACTCCTACTATTTATGGATTGGTTGATTATGTACTATTTTTGATCCACAATGAAGGATTTATTTTATTTTTAAATTAAGAGATTTGGTTGAGATGTATATGATAAAATATATTTTTATAAAAAATGGAAATGTATGTCAATGTGATAATGTATAAGTGTATATTATTTTTATTTTGAGATAGTTTTCTCTTATTGGTTATGATAATCCCATATAAGGATAATTATTTATCACTCATGCTTACACCTTTTGGATTTAGAGTTAGATAGATCTAAAATGACCTAAATTAGAAATGGGTGTAATGGAAAATTCAATGACTACCCCACTGAAAAACCAAATGGAATATTTTCTAGATTAAAAAACCTAATAAAAATGATCAAACAAATATAAAAAGATATAAATAATATTTTAAATGACATAGATATTCCAAACACAACATTAAGGGTGCACCTTTCTATTGAGTCTTAAAAGTATAAAATTACACACTCTTTCAGTATCTATTTGAATCCACATTTTCATTAGAAATTCCTAAATGTGTTTAAAAAAATTCTATTATACAGTTCTTGGATCATGAGAATTTTATTATGGCTATCAATTTGTTTGAATTCTAGGAAAACCAATAAATCACTATAATTAAGAATATAAGGATGAAAGAGGAATTGGACTCTATGGTAAGGTAAGAGTTCATGAATTGTTTTACATAGAATGTATTTTTTTTAAACACTTCATGCAAACATAGAGTGGTAATTTAAGGAGTTGAAAGAAAATGATAATGCTTCTAGTAGTACTTCTGATAAAAACATCAAAAGTCATACATTTTATTCCTCTAAATTTTTTAAAAATCATGGGGGTAGGATCATATGAATATTTTGTCACGACCCGACCCTACCTGGGTTCGAGCCGCAACTACCCCAAGCTCGCCTCCATAGGCCAGGGGAAGGTGACTAGCGCCGAAGGCACAACAACTCGGGGATGCTTTTGGCTAAGTACCTGTACACACACACGCAGCACATCAAATGAAAAAGTTCATAGTAAAAGAAAGAACAAGAAGAGAAAAGGGAAACTACTATATAAATACCACAAATGTGCATCGACCTCTAAACAGTACAAGTAATGTGTTGAAAAGGAAAAAGGGGAAAAACACGTGCCCAACCAGAAAAGTGCCACAACCCGGTAATAGGTAAACAAAACAAACAGCTGACGGGTCTCCCACCTGGAACCCGTCTATGACCACCGCACGCGGTCCAAGCTCCTGAACTCCTATTTTACACTGAAGTCATGACCAACCTATCTGTCGTATACAAGGGCACACCAAGTGCGGGAAAATCCCAAGTAGGGGTGAGTATAAAAATACACAGTAGGATACCCCAATGGCTTGACGGAGAAACAAAGGAGGTACAGAAGGGTGAGAAGTAGAGAAAAAAGGGAAAAGTAAAGGAGCACAACAGAGAGGGCAGTAAGGAGTACATTAAAGAGTCCAGCTCAACCCAACAAGAGGAAAGAAGGTAGACTCATCGAAACACAAGGAGCTGGAAATGGTGAGAAGATGAACTTCTCATTGATTCTTCGCTACCTATAGCAGGATAGTAGAATCTTCCAACCATGAGAATCTAGACACGGAAAGAATGTGGCATACCCCGCGCGTCTTCACCTCTCCCGGAAGGAGAGTAACCAAACCCAAGAAGTCGGTACTAGAACAAGATATATACAAGTCCATATGCTCAAACAAGAAGCCCAAACAAGACCATAAGGGGATCTCCATCCCGTAGCTCTGCCCAAGAAAGAGTAGCCAACAGTCCCAGAAGTAACCTCCATCGATGCCCAGCATCCCACACATCTGTCCGGAAATACAAGTCAAGGGCTCAATCACCACACCTCGACACTCTCCGCTTTGGCGGCACTGACTTGTCTGCATGGTTTTAGGTCGTGTCAAAAGGACGCGTCTCAGTGGGGGAAAAGTGCTCCTCGTACTTGAGAGTTCTGGGGGAACATCAACCACAACTCGTCACTGCCCCGTAGTCGAGAGGTCTTTTAAAAGTCAATGTTGTTCCAAAACTGACCCGTACAACCAAGGTTCCCGCTACGGTAATCATGGAGGAAAGCCACAGACTAGCCTAGTAGAAAGGACTGAGTCTGGAATATCAACGGGTGTCCCACTTCCCAACCCTGCTAGATAGTAATTAGTAATATGATACCGGGTGACCCACTTCCTAGCCCTGCTGGAGGGTAAACCATAATACATCATCTGGCGACCCACTTCCCAGCTCCACTAGAGGGTAGACCTTAATACATCGACCGGAGACCCACTGCCCAGCCCTGGTGGAGGGTAGACCTTAATAAATCATCAGGTGACCCACTGCCCAGCCCCGCTGGAGGGTAGACATGGAATAAGTCGACAGGAAACCCACTGCCCAGCCTTGCTGGAGGGTAGACCTAGAACTAGAAGACGGGCGACCCACTGCCTAGCCCTACTGGAGGGTAGACCCTAAAAGGTCGTCGTGGGACCCACTGCCCAGTCTCTGCTAGAGGGTAGACACTAAGAGTTTCGTCGGGTGACCCACTGCCCAGTCACTGCTAGAGGGTAGACCCTAAGAGTGTCGTCGGGTGACCCACTGCCCAGTCATGCTAAAGGGTAGACCCTAAGAGGTCGTCCGGTGGCCCACTGCCCAGTCCCTACTGGAGGGTAGACCCTAAGAGAATCGGGTGACCCACTGCCCAGTCTCTGCGGGAGGGTAGACCCTAGAAGCCGATGAGTAACCCACTGCCCAGCCCCACTAGAGGGTAAAACTCAGAACTGCCCTGGCCATCTTCAATGGAGGGTACAATACTGGCCAACCGAACACGGAGTGGGTATCGCGAAACCACACAACTCCAGCACAACTCACCTAAAGGGGTTCAGCGCCTGTTCCATCACTAGGTGTCACTAACACCGCTACCGGCCGATCCATCGATAACCAAACCAGGGGGAGACCACTCAACCCTGCTGGTCAAACAAACGAGCACAGAGCCGGAGGAAATGAACTCCACCCCGCTAGTCAAACAAACGAGCACAGAGGGACCCTCTACGCCGCGAGAGGTCCAAGTACCCAAAGAAGAACACAACACGCACATGGGGACCACATGACGTGTTGAACTAAGACAACCACAACCAAGAACATAAACATTCTCAGGTACGAACCACGCGTACCTCCAAGCACTCCCGTATACTCCCAGATAATACCTCGTTCTAGCCCAAAGGATATCGTGCACACGGCACCCAACGTCAACTTGAATGCGTGACGTAACAACTCCACTTCAAAGGCCCAGGCAAAGCCAACAACATCTCATGAATCATTTATATCACTCTCCCAAGAGTGTGCGATCACACGCCAAGGGTCCGCTACAAACACAGAAGAAGAACCGCCCCGGGGAACCATCACATTTCAACAAGATCGCACAAGAGGCTCCAAACAACCAAACAGATTGCCCTATTGTAATCCTCGCAGAAAAACACGCGAGATCGACTACATACTCGCCTCCAACGGATATCTGACGGAAAAGTCACCAACACCGCCTCACGCCCGAACGGCGTCCCGTGATCCCAAGCCTTGACCCCGAAAACCGTCGGGTTCATCGCACCATTGTGATCCCCTCGGGAAAACAAGTCAAAAGCACTACTCACTTGAGTGCAACGGATATCTAGAGAGAAAGATGCATTCTAGCGCACCACACACGAGTGGTGCCACGTGGGACTGGCATCCCGGTCCTGAGACTCAACGAACGGATCTCACTGTTGCGATCCTCTCGAAAAATCACACAAGATGGACTATTCACATGTCCTAAACAGTCACCCGGTGATAAAGATAGAAAATCACCATCGACGCCCAAATGACCCTTGTGGGCCCCGCACCATCATGCGAAATTACAGCAGCCAGACTGTGCCAACACGATTCCCTCGAAAAAACACCCAACATCGACTGCTTGTACGCCCCGAATGGACGTCCGATGCAAAATCCGCTAAACGCTACTCGCAGCTCAAAAGATGGTCTGTGGGGCCCTCGCCACAAATCCATTCTCAATGCCTGAAACCGCCCTGGAATCCCCCTCCTCAGGGCCAGGGTCGCAACGCCACTGACGGCACTCAAAACGGATTTCGGACGCATTCGCGCCATCCACAACAACAATCTCTAGAAAAATGCTCGTCCACTTAAAGAAATGTCGCACCTTCGAGGCCCCTCGTTTCGGGAATTAAAAATTCCCCAAAACTATTTCAAAATGTTCCCCTCGATGCAAGGTCCGCGCTGTCGCTAACGGCGCGCAAAACAGATGCCCGTAGCGAAATCTACGGGTGTCAGAAATTCCAGAGGGGGAAACCCCCTTAGGCCGGACCGGCCCGCTGCCCAGCCGCGGGTCCGGTATGCTCAGCCGCGGCCAGCTGGCCGCGGGATTCTACCACCGACCGAACGTCAAGGCCGGTCTCCGCTTCTCCCGCAATGACCCGCATCACGCGGGTCGCGGTAGCGCCGCATGGGGCCGCACGCCTCGCAGCCCCCCTCCCTCTTCGCGCTACGCCGGAGCCACCGACCGGGATCCCGCCTCGCCTCCGTCCATGCCAGCCGCCTACCAGAGCCACTCCGCCTGGACACCGCACCATCGTGACGCCCCGCGGCCGCCTCCTCGGACCGAAGCCGCGCCACCGCGCGTCCTACTGCCGGAGCACCCAAACCGGCCGGAAACTGCTTGGACAACCCAAAATTCCAGCAATCATCGACGGGCCGCTGCAGCCTCCTCTCAACTCTGATTTACGAACCGAAATAGGTGATGGAAAGAGGAAGAACTCTAATACAAATTCATGTGGTTCGTTTTAAAATACAACAACAATTCGAGCATAAGATTTAGGTTCAAAGGAGGTGCGGGAAGGAACGACGCAACAAGACCCTACCTCGTGGGTGTTGCCCAGAGCTTCACTATGATCCGCCGCCTTGCCGGAGCTGCCTCGCCAGAGATGGAGGAAGAGAGTGGAGAGGGTTTCAGTGAGGGGTATAAGGGAGAAGGGAAGGGGGAGGGTATAAATAAATTAATTAACGATTTAATTAATTTAAAACCCCCGAAATGACCCGCATCCGAAATTGCCGACGGGGTCGAGGTTAAGCCTCCCCTAGGGTAAACACCACCTCCCAAGCATAATGGTGGTGTCGTAATTTGATTACGAGAATCCGTTTTAATGTAATAAATTTTAACGTCTGAAGCCGCTAAATTACGGAAATGCCCCTGGGGCCATTTTTCAGAGACAGCCCGCGCCCGTAAAACTTACACCCTTCCTAGGGTAAAACGCACATTCCGAACTCAATGGTGACCTTAGTTTTCCCATCTGGGCCACCATTTAGAAGATACTTGAGTTTCAACATTATAAAAATAAATAAATAAATAAATTTATCCGTTTAACCTTCCAAAAGCGAGCAAGGGATCCAAACATCCCGCGCCGACAAGTTTTATGTCCTTCTTAGGGTAAACACCACATTCAGGACCCATCCGTACATTCGAATCCCTGATCTGGTGCACCGTTTAGGAGTTATCGCATTTATTTAGCGTTTCTAGTGTGAACGCACTAAAAATTTAATTCCGTCCACTCCGGGGCTCGGAATCTCACACCGTCTGAAGGCGATGCTCTGGAATATCATCAAGAATATTCAAAAGTCTTTCACAGCAAAAACCGGGTTCTTACATCATTCCCTACATCAAGATTTTTTTCCCGGAAAAGAAAAACTAAGGAGATAAATGGGGTACTAAGCCCACACCTGGCTTTCTCATAGTCAGAAGAACCCACACACAGCTCTGTGCCACCGTACACTGACCAAAGGATTAATATGTTCACTTGAGGTCGACCCTTGCCGATGTCGTGCACCCACTCCAGACATTGGGGCTAGGGAAAGGCGGTAGGGTACCTCGCCATCCCTTTGCACGGTCTCAAATGGCCCGAAGGCCCTTGGGGGTAGCTCACCTCCTTGGTCGATCCTCTGCGTCCCACGCCGTGACTGGAATCACCACCCGCACCTGAAACAAGGCCCGGTGATTCCCTCCTTCATAATATCTATATTGTGGAACACCCAAGGATATGTGGTCATGCAAGATTCACAGTCGATGTCTCGCAACCAGGACTCTCTTACATGCTTGGAAAGCGATGGAGTCGACACCATCAACTAAAGAAGAAGGTCTCACGCCTTTCTTCATACCAACACAGGGTTACATCGACGCCTCACGCCACCCTGGTAACAACTCAAACAAGGAGATGAGAGAGAAGCATTCCACCCATAGAGTCTAACAATTCCACTGCAAAAAGTAGAGGAGTTGTTGAGCGTACCTCTTATCAACTCATGCTCTACAGGATTGTAGACATCCAAGCTCACAGCTGTCTGCAGTCCCAAGTGTCAGCTCCCGGAGCCTGGCGTGGACCACCTAGTGGTGATGGGAAGACCTTCTAAGGTCGTTCTCCACTTACATCTCCTCCCGCTACTCTGCTAGCTCCACCTCTATGGGTACTACTCTGATCATGGTGATGCCTCTTCCGTGCTGGTGCGCCTGCTGCTTGCCCGAAGCTCTCAACAACTCGGGTCGGGCAATCTCGTGCCAAGTGACCTCACCCATCACAAGCATAGCACCAACTCTCTCTAGGATGCACTGGTTCCCTCCGGAACCACTGTGGTGTACGACCACGCCCCTGAGTCTGGTTGTTAGAAATCCACCTGCATCGAGGTCCTGCTTGCTGACGCCTGCTAGCTGCGACAGACGTCTCGGCTCCAACGTGCCTTCTACCACCACCAACACTAGAACACGACAAGAATCCCTCTGTCACCAACACCTGTTCTAGCACCCCAACATATGTGGAAATGCCCAAGGGTACTATTACAACACAAATCTCTCGACGGAGACCCTGCTCAAACTTCCGCGCTCGGAGGTTGTTTTCATGGACCAAGTCCAGGTAAAAGCATGCACGGTCTGCAAAACTAGTCGCGTACTCGGCCACTGTCATCCCTCCCTGCTGGAATTGCAGGAGATCCGGAATCCGAACGGAGTGCAAACATGAGGGGAAAAACTCCTCACGAAACATCAACTAGAAGTAGTCCCACAAAAGTGACGACTAGTCAAGAAACCGAGTCACCAGACTCCACCAACATCGAGTTGCTCCACGAAAAAGGGTGGCTGCCAAAGCCACTCTCTGATATGTCGGCATCTTCACAAGCCTGAAAAGGCGAACCACTTCCTCGAGCCAAACCTCTGCCACCTGAGGGTCTGGCTCAACACTGAATCTCAGCGATCTCTGCCGCTGGAACTCACAGAGCACGCTCAACTTGCGCTCAAACTCAGCCTACTCTGCCGAAGCTGTCTCCTGCTCAACAGGTGGGGGTGATGCTACCGGCCCACCCGGAGAAAAGGGGCTTGCATGATGGGTCCTGGATAGTGGCCTTGTAGCTCACATGGTAGTCGTCACGCACCAAAGCTAGTATCTTGGCTGGCTGTCTTTGCAGAGACATCCTGAATATTATCAAAGAGTTCCACAGTCAGATGAGCATAATGTATATACCAACAACAACAACAATGGGGAGCTGAATCAAGAAGGACAGTCAAGACTCATTCCTATGTAATCCATAAACAAATTTCCCTGCAACAAGTGTCTCAGCATTCCGAGTCGACAAGCAGTTTATGAAGGTCCTGGTGAATGGATACGTCGTCTGCCTCACCATCACTGGACTCGCTGGCCTGAGAGCTGCTCTCGAGACATGTTAACATTGTTGCCATAAATACCAACCAATTACTTTTTTAGGGACGTCCAAACAGTGTCCCAAGGAACGAACCACCTCTAATACAACTTTTTCACGATCCGACCCTACCCGGGCATGAGCCACAACTACCCCAAGCCCGCCTCCATTGGCCAGGGGTTGGCGACCAGCGTCGAAGGCAGAAAAAATCAGGGAGGCCTTTGCCTAAGTACCTGTACACACACATGTGGCACACTCAATGCAAAAGTGCAGAATAAAAGAAAGAACATGCAGAGAAAAGGGAAACTGCTATATAAATACCACAAATGTGCATCGACCTCTAAACAGTACAAGTAAATTTCTGAAAAGGAAAACGGGGAAAAACACGCACCCAACCAGAAAAGTGCCACAACCCGGCAACAGGTAAACAAAACAAACAGCTGACGGGTCTCCCACCTGGAACCCGGCTATGACCACCGCACGCAGTCCAAGCTCCCGAACTCCTATGCTCCAATGAAGTCAAGAACAACCTGTCTGTCGTTTGCAAGGGCACACCAAGTGCTGGAAAAGCCCAAGAAATGGTGAGTATAAAAATACTCAGTAGGATACCCCGAAGGCTTGAGGGAGAAACAAAGGAGGTACCGAAGGGTGAGCAGTAGAGCGAATAGGTAAAAGTAAAGGAGCACAACAGAGAGAGAAGTAAGGAGTACAATAAAGATTCCATCTCAACCCAACAAGAGGAAAGAAGGTAGACTCGTCCAAACACAAGGAGATGGAAATGGTGAGAAGATGAACTTATCGTCGAGTCTTCGCTACCTATAGCAGGAGAGTAGACTCATCCAACCAGGAAAAGCTAGACACGGAAAGCAGGAGGCATACCCCGCGCGTCTTCACCTCTCCCGGAAGGAGAGTAACCAAACCCAAGAAGTGGGTACTAGAACAAGGTATATACAAGTCCATATACTCAAACAAGAAGCCCAAAAAGACTATAAGGGGATATCCATCCCGTAGCTCAGCCCAAGAAAGATTAGACAACAGTCCCAGAAGTAACCTCCATCGATGCCCAACATCCCACACGTCTGTCCCGAACTACAAGTCAGGGGGAGACCACTCAACCCTGCTGGTCAAACAAACGAGCACAGAGCCAGGGGAAATGAAATCCACCATGCTAGTTAAACAAACGAGCACAGAGGTACCCTCTACGCCACGAGAGGTCCAAGTATGCGAAGCAAAACACAACACGCACATGGGGCCCACACGACATGTGACCCCAAGTCAACCCCAACCTAGCGCACAAACATTCTCAGGTACAAACCACACGTACCTCCAAGCGCTCCCGTATACTCCCAGAGAATACCTCGTTCTAGCCCAAAGGATATCGTGCACACGGCACCCAGCGTCAACACGAAGGCGTGAAGTAACAACTCCACTTCAAAGGCCAAGGCACGACCAACCACATCTCGTGAATCATTTATATCACTCTCCCAAGAGTGCGCGATCACACGCCAAGGGTCCTCTACAAACATAGTAGAAGAACCGCCCCCATGGCACCTTCACATTTTTTTCAAGATCATGCAAGAGGCTCTACACAACCAAACGGATCGTACCATTGTAATCCTCGCAAAAAAACACGCGAGATCGACTATTTACTTGCCTCCAACGGATATCCGATGGAAAAGTTACCAACACCGCCTCACGCCCGAACAGCGTCCCGTGATCCCGAGCCTCGACCCCGAAAATAGTCGAGCGCATCACACCATTGTGACCCCCTCAAGAAAACACGTAAAAAGAACTATTCACTTGAGTGCAATAGATATCCGGAGAAAAAGATGCATTCCGGGGCACCGCACACGAGCGGTACCACGTGGGACCCGCATCCCGGTACCCAAACTCAACAAACGGATTGCACCGTTGCGATCCTTTCGAAAAAGAAAACAATATGGACTATTCACTTGTCCAAAATAGTCGCCCGATGATAAAGATGGAAAATCACCGTCGACACCCAAAAGGCCCGCGTGGGCCCCGCACCATCGTGCGAAATTACAGTGGGCAGATTGCGTCAACGTGATGCCCTCAGAAAAACACCCAACATCGACTGCTCGCACGCCCCGAACGGACGTCCGATGCAAAATCCGCTAAACGCTGCTCGCAGCTCAAATGAAGGGCCATGGGGCCTGCGCCACAAATCCAGTCTCAATTCCCGAAACCACCCTGGAAACTCCCGCCTCAGTGCCAGGGTCGCAACGCCACTGACGGTGCTCAAAACGGACGTCGGACGCGTCCGCGCCATGCACAACAAGAATCTCTGAAAAAACGCTCGTCCACTTAAAGGCGCGTCATGCCTCCGAGGTCCCTCATTTATGGAATTAAAAATTTCCGAAACCATCTCAAAATGTTCCCCTCGACGCAAGGTCCGCGCTGCCACTGACGGCGCGCAAAACAGACGCCTGTAGCGAAAGCTACGGGTGTCGGAAATTCCAGAGGGGGAAACCCCCTTGGGATGGACCGGCCCGGTCCGGCCAGTCCGCCCACAGACGGCCCACGGCCCGGCCGCAGGACCAGTTCACTCCACCGCGGCCCGTTGGCCGCGGCCTGCCGCCACCGACCGGTCGTCAAGGCCGGTCTCCGCTTCTCCCGCAGCAACCCGCATCCCGCGGGTCAAGGTCGCACCGCACGGGGCCGCGCGCCTCGCGACCCCCCTCCCTCTTCGCGCTCCGCTGGAGCCGCCGACCGGGATCCCGCCTCGCTGCCATCCACACCAGCCGCCTACCGAAGCCGCTCCGCTTGGCCACCGCACCACCGCGACGCCCCGCGGCCTCCTCCTCGGACCGAAGTCGCGCCGCCACGCTTCTTTCCGCCAGAGCACCCAAACCGGCCGGAAACTGCCAGGACTACCCAAAATTACCGCAATCTTTGCCGGGCCGCTGCAGCCTCCTCGAAACTCAGATTTACGAACCAAAACAAGATATGGAAATAAGAAAAACTCTACTACACATTCATGTGGTTCGTTCGAAAATCCAACAACAATTAGAGCATAAGATTTAGGTTCAAAGGAGGTGCGGGATGGAAAGACGCAATATGACCCTACCTCGTGGGCGCTACCCAGAGCTTCACTGTGATCCGCCGCCTTGTCGTAGATGCCTCCCTGGATACAGAGGAGGGGAGGGAAGAGGGTTTCTCTAGGGTGTTTTAGTGAGAAGGGAAGGGGGAGGGTTTAAATAAATTAATTAACGATTTAATTAATTTAAAACCCCCGAAAAGACCCGCATCTGAAACTCCCGACGGGGTCGAGGTTAAGCCTCCCCTAGGGTAAACACCACCCCCAAGAACAACGGTGGTCTTAGAATTTGATTTCGACCTTCCGTTTTAATTTTATAAAATTTAACGTCCGAAGTCGCTAAATTACTGAAACACCCCTGGGGTCATTTTTCACAGACGACCCACACCCGCAAAACTGACACCCCTCCTAGGGTAAAAGGCACATTCCGAACTCAAAGCCGCCCTCGTTTTTCCCATCCGGACCACCGTTTAGAAGATACTAGAGTTTTAACATTAAATGAAAAAATTAATTAATTAATTTATCCGTTTAACCTTTCGAAAGCAAGCGAGGGGTCCAAACATCCAGCGCCGACAAGTTTTATGTCGTTCCTATGGTAAACACCCAATTCCGGACCTATCCATACACTCGGATCCCTGATCCGGTGCACCGTTTAGGAGTTATCGCATTTATTTAGCATTTCTAGTGTGAACGCAATAAAAATTTAATTCCGGCCACTCCGGGGCTCGGAATCTCACGCCGTCTAAAGGCGCTACTTTGGAATATCATCAAGAATATTCCAAAGTCTTTCACAGCAAAAATAGGGTTCTTACATATTTAGTGTCTTTGAACTATGTATTTTATGGGAATGAACTATTAAAATATTTTCTACCTATGAAGAGACAATATAATGTGCCCATATGGAAAAGATTTTAGTTAGAGAATATCATTACTGTTGTGAAATGAAATTGAAGATGTAGTTTTAGGGGATCATTAAATTAATATCTAAAAAAGTAATAAATATTCTACTCCATTCATTTTATTAATATGAGAAGATACACCAAATAAATTTCTTAATAGCGTTTATAAGATCATTTAAATGTGGTAGAGTTAACCATAAAACATATAAATGTCAAAATGATTAAAAAATCCAAAATAATAGAATAAATTCACTACTAATTCTTTACCCACTCATCAAGGTTACAAGTGTAATTTTTTTTTGGAAATATAAAAGTACATTTTTTAAAAATATAGAAAATAAATACAATAGGCCCTAGAATCCTACAAAAGGGGAATGTGCATATAATAGATAATCACTATTCTTAGGGTGGTTTTGTAAAATTAGGAAATGAAACGAAAACATATTTCTTCATTCTAGATATCTAAATTAATTTTTTATTCTAGTTCATCACAAACCATTATATCACATGTTTTATATCAATATCAAATCATCACTTCAATATTTTTATATTCATTTAAATTATAATATCTATATTGTCACAATTATCACATATATGACATAATAATCTTATTAAATCATATTTTATAGAAATATACATTATTAATGTCAATTTATTCTCCAAATTGTTGAATTCAACATATTATTGGATATTTATTAATGATCCCCACATAGAAACCAAATAAATTTTGTGGAGAGGGATATCTAATTTCACATCCTAGAACATCCAATTCACAATTGTTAACGTAATATGTGTATCCAATTTGTGGCTAATTTTATAATATGGGTTATTGTATCATGTAATAAGAGACTCTTAGCTGAAATATTTAAGGATAATTTTGGAATTTATGACTTGCATATAATACCATGGTATAGTAATGTATTACTAGAAAAACGGTTTGGGCTTCCCTCAGAATGTGAGGTTGATTTTTCAATTGGGATCATACCCGTGTATATACCTATCCTACTAAGAGAAAAAATAATATCCCTCATTATGATATAGAAATTAATGAAAAAATTTCATGAAAATATAGGCATAGGAATTGTACACGTGATTTTTATTGTGGTTCAAAGTAATTTTTGTAAAGAATGATGTATTTCTTCTCTTCTGAATTAAGTGTCATGAACATAAGAAGATCATAGACTTGAATATATATATTTTACCCTATATTTCTCATATATTCTATCAAATATGGTGAGATAAATATTTCTCAATGATTAAACTTCAATAAATGCATGATAAATTTTGATCAATGAATGATCATATACCTACTACAACTTCTTTAAAATGTACCAAAATTATAAATATTTAGTGGTGCCTTTCAGACCTTCAAATTACTATATTATAATTTTGGATTTTATGAATATAGTCTATAGATATTACATTTAGAAACTCATGATAGTATTTTGAGATTATATTTTCATATATTCTCAGAGTAAGGATGTATATTAATGGAGTTTTAAAATCTTTCTAAAGACCTTAAAAGGAGTAAATTATATTCCATGTTCATCAAGTGTGCCTTTTTCTACCAAAATTGTAATTATTACATCATCATATCAATAGTGAGGGTATATCTATAGACATATAAAATATGGATATAATTTAAGAATTGTCATTTCCAACCTTATTGATATATATTCATAGGTTTCATTGATTCAAAAGATACAATCACTATTTTTTAAAAAATTTCTCATGATTACCCAACTAGTAACCATGTTGCTATTAAGGGCAGTGATGTTTCACAAGGAAATGTAATATGTGGAAATATTTAGGGAGATTAAGAATATATCGATCAATAAAACTGTAGATAGTCTACCTTTCAGATGATAAGTGTTTGTGGTATACAATGATTAATCCTTAAATGGTATATGATGAATTGGAATACTGACCTAGAAGGTATTTTATTATACATCAAATAAATCAATGACTAGTGATAAAAAATAACCAATAGATGATAAATAGATAGAGATTTTGATATTATCATTTAATGTTTTTCCACATCACCTCTATGATGAGTTTTTTAATATTTATAATAGCCATAAGATATTGAAGAATATATTCATCCAAAAAATATCTATACATGAAAAATTAGAATGTTATAACCGATGAATTACAACTACTAGTCAATATATTATCACCAAAGTAAAGGTGGATGATTCCATGAGATTAAAATATCATTCTATCATTGAAATGTTGAGGATTAAAAAAGGCTCAATACTCCTAGAATGTTAGTGGAAGGATCATGAAATCAAAAGTTAAAGAGAGAAATTGTTTCTTTCTTAAATTACTGCTCAATTATTTATTAACATGAAGTATACATATGCTAGTAATAATGATTAACACCTATTATAGTGTTTATCTTTAATAAAGAGAGAGTTATTGGCTTTAAAGCCCACATATTTTACAAATCAAAACCATAATTGAAAAAGGAACGTTTTTATAATGAACATAATTTATTCATATCTATCTATATAAGAATCATGAAGATGAACAGAATATAATGTAAAGATCATAGTGAAGTGAAATTTATATACGTATATTAGGTACATGTCATGATGATTAGTACACTATAATGTTATCGTTGAATGAAAAAAGTCTTTGGACATGTTAAAAAAATTACACATAAATATATAAAAATTTGAGAACCTTAGCCTGTGGTTTTTTTTGGACTAACCAAAATTCCAAATATATATAATTCTATTTGTGTATTATTTTACCACCTTACTAATTCATCCCATTTTATTTCCATCAAATAATATTTTTCCCTTTACCATTTCTCTAATATATTCATATAGGATGTGGTATGTATGATTATAGTACCATACTCCATTGTATCTAATTAGAATCATAGGTTTACATAGATCTTATGGATACGTCATTAGAAACCATTTGGGAGAGCGTATAGTTTCAACACATCTTATTAATTTCTAAATAATGGCGTGTCTGAGAGAACTATTTATACTCTATTGAACATACTAAGATCTTATTATATTGATTTATAAGGATGATAGAATCAACACATCCCCTTGTAAGGGTTGTCATATAATAATAATTTCCGTTCAAAAATTACATGAGACCATATGAGGCTCTTTATGGGAAGAAATGTTGGAATACAAAATGAATGGATAAAGTTAGAGGGATGAAATTTAATATTGTATTTGAAATGATAGGGAGGGTTCAAATCATTTTGTGGGATATGATTGTAGAAAAAAGCTTATAAAAATATTTATCAAAAAAACAATCAATGGTATCTCGAGCTAAAATTTATAGAATTTATTTTCATTTTTGTATATCCATTAAAGAGGGTTATGATATGTGACAGTAATTATATTCCTATCCCAGTGTACAATGTTCCCTTCATGATCATTTAATGTGTTGTGGTCGTATATTATCATCTAGAACTCCCTCCAAACCTCTATCAAATACAATATGTTTTCCCTGTATTTATTTTTGAGAACATACATACCAGAACCATTACATATAATGATATCGGAATCCATGAAAGTATAATATGATCTCTCATTAAAGAAAAACCAATATTAATTATTTAATGAAAATATAAGTTGTTTCAAAACACGACAGCTCATCTGGTCAATGTTATATAAAGTAATCATAGGTTTAAGGAAGATACATAGGAATATAAGTATCTAAGGAGAGAAAATTACCCTCACTTCTGTTTTGAAATAAAATTTAAACGACAAAATAATTTTTGAGGTGGGTAAAATGTAATGACATAAGATTTAGTAAAATAATCATCCATAAAATAAATACTATGTTTGATGGATTACTGTAACAAAGAAAGCTTATAATATATTTAATTTTAAGGTATTCAACTAATTTATAGGTATTAATAGTGTTAGAGAAATATATATATATATATATACACTAAAAACAACATGAAAAAATAAGGATCACATTAAATATTAACTCAACTAGTACCACTATGTAATTAATAATATAATGAACTTAAATTTATATTTCATTAATTATAATATATTTTAATATGATATTATATTAACACTTGTCTTATAAAAAATTTAAAATAAATATTCAAAAACAGTAGATAATTTGAAAAAAAATCATTTCCCTATAAAAATAGTTCTCCACTATATTTCTTATTTTTAGTTAATATTTATAAATTTTAGGATCTAAACATGAATAATTTATCCACATTCTTATATTTAATATAAAAATATTATCTTATTTTAAATTTTTGACATTTTTTTAAAAAAAATGTTTTTTGGTGAATAATGTAATATTCTGCTTTTAGTAATGTGTGATTTTTATAGCATTAATATTACATAAGTATAAAAAATAAACTTATTAATCATTTTTAGGACATAATATGAATTATATAATTGTAATAATAATTTTTGAAATATTAATTACAATATAGAAACATAATGTTTATATTTTGTAACTCATGTAGTATAGTAATTAATTTTTTTACGTAAATTATATATTAAATATATTAAAATTATTTTTTAAAATTTTTTATAATTGAATTTGAAAAAATTCATTCTAAATTTTATATTTGTACATCTAGAAGAATCTAATTAGTAAAACATTATTTTTATGAATAAGTGTCGATTTATCATATATACAAGCTAGTTAGGATTGAAAAAGTTGAAATATTAAAGGTAATAACTCAAGGGATAAAGGGATTGAAACATGTTTGTAACAAGTGTGAAAAAAACGTGGTTGAATATTTATTGATCTTATCTCTTCCCCAACCCATTGTTTCAAAAACATTTTTTTCTCATTTATTTAGAGTGACTTCCCATTACTAGAATTATTTGTTTATTTTATGAAATGTCATCTTCTTTCAATTATAAATGGTTTTGCCTCACCTAAATCCCCACTAACAAGAAACTTGCCTAATATGGACCCAAATATACCCAAAACTACCCAAAAATATTACCATCCACCATATATTGGTTTATTTATTCTCAAAATACCATCCCTAAATTGCTTACCCTACTCCCCCAAATAGATAATCAATGAAGAGAGTTAAGAGTTCATATAATATCTTTCTAATTTCTATTTCATTTTCTATAATACTTCCTATTCATAAATTATTAAACCATTATAAAATAATATAATTAGTTTATATAGTGTGATGATATGGTACTAAAATTATTTCAAAAAACATATTCATTTTTCATTAATAAAAAAAATGTAAAATATGCATATGTGCAAACTATCGACTCCATGAATAAAAAGTTCTTTTTGAAATAATTCCATTCATGGATGAATATAAGATTGTGTTTAAAGGATTAACATGATTTTTTATATGAATAATATCTTGATTATATAAATCTAATAATCACATAAATTTTTGAATGATACAAAATGTATATATAATAACCTTTCTTAAATAAGAAAACAAAGATGAAATTTATTTATTTATAATATTTAATTATTTTATATCCATTAAATAAATTAATGAATACTTATAATTCTAATTTATTACACTAATAAAGAATAAATTTTATCATTATTATTTTATAATAATAATATTTTAAATAAATCACATCATTATTATCCATCAATAATGGTATGTTTATGTATCGGTCAGTTTGACCACTAGCTTGAATAATGAAATAAAATTATTTCATAGATAATTATGAAAATATAAATAAAGGTTTAATATGATATTAATATATAAATAAGGGTTTTATTTGTTCTATAATTATTATATCAATTTTTAATACATTAGAAATCATGCTTTGTGGGTTAATAATAAATGAAAATTGCTTATTGACGATCTTATATCATAATATAAATACATAACCACTCATTATAAGATATGTAATATTCATAAATAATTATAAATAATCAATTATAGTAAATATAATTTTATTGTAGTTAATTTCATTTAATGAATAATGAATACTAATACTGCCCACATGAAACTAATAAAATGGTTGAAATTATAAACACCTAATTTGAGAAAATAGGTAAATAAAAAAATTGAATAAAATATTAATAAATAATAAGTATAAATGGAAATAGTTTAGATAAATGTTATAAAATAGGTGATTATAATTCTTATAATAATAATATTGGATGTTAAAATAATTTTTTGAAAGTCAAGAGTCCAATAAGGTAATTTAGTTACTCAAATATCTATATAATTCAATATTATTTTGTTCAAAATCCAACCTTCGGTATTTTATTTATTAATTTATTTCACTATTTATATGATTATACATTTTATGTTTATTCGAAAAATGAATTGTTTCACTCAAATCATACAAATTTATTATTCTATAACCTAAAATGTTAACGGCATCATGAATGAAACTTTTTCTCCTAATTGGATCATTGTTTTAAGTCTATGTCCTCACATACCACCAATTTTAACATTTCAAGAAATTTAATAAATGTATCAATCAATTTTTGGGGACTTTATATATTCCTTTTACCCATTTAAATTATTTTATATATTATCTCCTTTTTGAAATTATATTTTCAAAAACTTTATTCCAAACAATCTCAAATTAATATTTTCAAAACAAAACATTTATATGTTGGATTCCATTTTCCACTTTATCTAAATGGCCTTATTTTACATGATGTTGTTATTTATTAACATATCTCTACAATATTTTATAAACCTCATATTTTGGGTTATTAAATTTCTAATTGATTTATATGGATAATGTAATTATTTATGTGATACCCTTAAAAATGTAATGTGAAACCAATTATAATTCATGGTTTTTAATGATTTTATTTTTATACTTTTTATTGTTTCAAACACGTGTGATTACAAATTAAATGAATTATGAGACCTAAATATCCATCCAATGTAATGGGTAAAGCATTAAATCTCAATGGGATTACTGTGAATTGAGTAGTAGTTCATAAAACAAAATGGGAAATAGGTTGTGATGCCTAGTCTGCTTTATAAAACTAGTTGTGATGAATGTTCAACTATAGGATATAAATTGTTATATGTTATCCACTCAGAAAAAATATGTGGTGGTTCCTTATCAATAATGTTGGGTATATGTTCTTATGTTAGTCCTAAAATATTATTTATATTTGATTATGGTATTTCATTGGATAATGATTTTTGTTACAAGTTTTAATAGGATTTATGCCTTGTTATATATATTATCTCATTGGATTATGTGTACTAATCATTTTGAAATACTAAATTTGTTGGTCTTCAATGTTAATTAAATGATATATTCCCCTAATACTTATGTTTACCCATAGGCTTAGGATCTCACCCTGAGTAATATAATGATATGTTTATTATTCCCTTAAAGAGAATTTATATTCACTCATTTATTATATTTATTATATTTATATTTCCTAGGTCATGAGGATGACTTTCCCTTTTCACATGTCTAATAGAATTGATAATTTTTTGAATTTATGGTGAAATGTTCAAAAAATATATAAAATATGTCACATATGTAGCTTTAATCTGAAGACACTAATCATCTTTATTCTAGGGATGATAATATTATTATGTATTTTATAGTCCGAATTATGGATACTATATAAAATAAAGGATTTTTTTCTTGGTTCACCTCACAACATTCCCAAATTTAAGTAGACGGTGAATAAAACCCAAACAGCTCCAACATAAAAACCCGTAACCACCGGCCAAATTTCATATCCTACCCAACATTCGATATAAAAACCTGAAGAAAATAATTTATGAATCTATGTGCATTAGAAATTATAGAATTTATAAATTTGTATTTACTAAATTTCCCAATAAGTCACCACCCATTGAGAAAATGGAAATCTCTTCGTAACATAGTTCGAAAAATTATTTTTTGAATATAATATATTAAAATAAATTATTATTATATTAAAAACATGAGAAAAAACAAGGAACATTTAAATTTATAGACAACAATTGTTTTATTAAAAAACAAAAATGGTTAATGACTTTAAAAAACTGTTTCACACCATGGAATGAAGGAATTTAAAACCATGGAAAATATACCAAAATACAACATGTCTCTCATTCTAATAATTTATTTAAAACCCATTTAATGAAACAACTTAACAAGAAATATTTTGGAAAACACTTTATGAAATAACCAATATATTTTTCCAATTCAAAATAAATATTCAAAATGTTATAAGAAAAAACTTTTTTTATGTAAACCAAATCACAGACATTATGATAAACAAGTCAAACATAGGAACCAAGGCATTAAGTTAACACAATCAAATAAAAACAACCAAATTATGATTCTAATTATTAAATGAAATGTAGGAGTATAAAATAATCATGCAATGAAACCCTTTTAAGTTACCTAAGAGGTACATAAGGTTTTTGGAAATTTTATCTAGGCTATAATAAAAAATCATAATCTAGAAAGAAATATCAGAGTATACTACTATTTATATTGTCTTTTTCACGGTTTGTCTAATCAATCTATATTGAAAAAAATCTCACATAAGATATTATGCTATAGTAAGCAATAAAAATTTAATATCTCACATGTTCCACTACACCCTCTCAGTCCAACTGATAACGTGGATCCAAAAAACATTCCCTAGATATCCCACTACAGCACACCAGAGATTTATCCCACATAGGCCTCACACTATCTTCCTATGAATCCCTTGATTATTATAATAGCGATGAGAGAAAATCAACATTAACATAAATCAGAAATATGATTTTGAGATTAACCACTCCTCACTACATACAACCTCATTTGAAATAGTCCCTTTTACATCCATGTATATATATTTGGTATTGATTCAAAATATAAAAACATCTTCTAAGGGATATCAATCAACCAAGGCCTATCAATAGTAATACAAAGATAATTGATGGTCTCACACATTTATAAAAAATAAATTTTTAAGGCTCTGATCGAATATTCACAAATTTGATTGTGATTCTACTCCATTTTCACACCATTAGAACCACATTTAAAATTTCCTTTGTGAAATTTTCATCAAACAAAATAGTCAAAGTTATTTTTTAAATTCATTAATTTCCATAAATTTCATAATGAAAAATCATAAACCACACTCATATTACAGTCTAATGGATATAATAATTATTTAAAAAACACACGCATCCATTTTTAAAATTATAAAATAAAACTCAAGACCCAATGATATTAATTATTTAAATGCAAGGTCTAACAATTTAAAAACCTGTTAAATTAGTTATGGTCAACCTTATATTCATTAAAAAATATATATTGTAAACATCACATACCCATTTATAAAATTGAAATCTAAATTGATCATGTCTTAACACATTTAAATCTCTTTAAAATCGTTTCATACAAATTTTAACACACACATGAAATTTGATATATGTTAATTATAATAGTTAAAACTAATTGAAACAAATCAGAAAAAAGGATTTTACATACATTTATACTTCTATAACGAAATCATTTCAAAGCAATTGAAACAAATTAAATAACACCCTCATGCATTTTCAAAATCACTTGGCATGTGATACATCAATTTTAAACAATAAAAAATTTTAAAACCACATCCAACCTACTAATGGATTACTATATAATTATAAATTAATAATAAATCAATTAAAATAAAAAAAGATATTTATAAAATGAATTATAATTGAATTAAAAATAAAAACAATCTTCATTTCAAGTGGAACCAACCGTAACAATTAGTCTTCGATAGAGAACACGGAAATAGGTTACAAGACTACATTTCCAACACTAGAAAAGAAAATATCCCATCAACATAACCTTCATAAACCCTATTGTGATGTCTAACTATAACTTCATGTATATACATACAACTATACAATGACCGAACTGGAAGAACAATGTAGTTCCAATGGAACACCTCTCCATAATCTAGAGCAAGTTGAATAGCAGCACATGTTTATGACGGTATAGTGGAGAGACTATACCCACATATCAGAGTAAAAGAATGTTGTAAATAACATAAAACTAACTCAAACCCATATTGAATTTTAAAAATAATATTTTATTGTGGCTAGAAACCTCCAAATACAAATAATTCCATATTTAATGAAATTTATATAGTACACCCCAATAATTAATACGACTAAACCATGAATATTTCCATAATTAAGAAGAGTCGTAACATTGATCAATTTTCAGGAACAATTCCAAAATCCCATGCTCCATCCTAGTAGCTCAAGAATAATAAACCATCAGTCGCCTGCCAACCTATACCATAGAATAAATTACACCTTATTGGGAGCCCAAAATCTATGGAAACCTGATAATGGTGTGAATAAAACTCACCACGCCACCACATATGACGTTCATTAATATAACTATAATGAGATAAATGCATTCACCAGATATAAGCATAATTTTCTTAATAGTTGAAAATTTTAAAATAAAATAATTTTTTTAACAAAATCCACATGTTCAGGGTGACACCCATGGGTTATCAACATAACTTTCAATACATTGGTATGTGACACCAGCCAAACAAACCTTACTTATCTAGTGTTTGGGTGTCTCTGAGCATGTCGTAGTGATCATTTCAACCAAAATATTTTGAAGCACCATTAATTTTCACTCCAAAAAGTATCATGATAAAATATATACTGTTTTTATTTATTATTGACCCCCCTAATATGTGTGTTTTTTCATTTGGTAACTAGGCTAAAAATTTATTGTGGACCTCCATCAAAGGGAATTTCTTCATAACACTAAAAATGATCACTATTGTAACATCCCAAGTAAATAAAGAATAATACATTTTCATATTTATTAATATTTTTTGATTAAATAATAATTTTACTTTAAAGGGGTTTCTATGTTCAATGGCATACCCGATACGCAACAACGAGTTTCTTTGAAACCTTACATTGCATAATAATAATATAATAAAATTATTTTAAATTATTGTTAACACCTAGCTGCTGTATTAGAGGGAATGAATATAAATATCTGAAATATGATTATATATGTTTGTTAAATGTTTTTACATTTATCCAATATAAGATAAAGGCCTAAAATAAGAAAATAATTTAATTTTAGGCATAAATACTCTAATATTCACTAAATGGTTGATTTATCACCTTTTAATGGAGAACCATCATTAAAAATAGTCTTGGTCACTCTTATAAATTCTATTAGACCAAATAAATTCCTTAATTAGAATCGGGACATCAAAATTTACTTTGTGTATGTTTTTGTTTTTTTCCGATAAAGTTCAGTTTTTAATGAATAGTGAAAAATGTTGTATTTTAATTCAAAAGAACATTTTAATATAATTTATTTATATGGTTATATTATCTTTTTAATTGGTTTTAAAGTGAAATTATAATATATTTTAAATATTTAATCCAATGGTGGATATTGGATTTAATTTCACTTTGAAATTGGACATAAACAAGTGTCAATCATTTGATTAATATTGTTTCGTAAAAACACGCTATTTGATTTGACAATGGAAATTAATTATAAAATCAATTAATGCAACTTATCTGTTTCTAATTTTGTAAAATAGACATAATTTTTTAATTCATAATATCATGTATAACTTAGGGTGAATGTTTGGTATTTTTCTCAAAAACTTCAATTTTTGATGAATAGTGAAACCACTAAGTGGTAGTTAAAAAACTAAATTTTTCATTAAAATGAAACATTACCACTTTTGTGAATTGAATTTAAAAAATTGGACATACATGGTTGTCATCACTATCTAAAATATGGTTCAATGGGATGAAAATATTTTTTGGTAAATAGTAACTTTTGAGTTTTATTAAACGTAATTAGAGGTAATAAGGATTATTTAAGGTAAAAATAATATTATATAAATATAAAACTACCATGAAACATGTCCTAAAATTATATTATGAGTCATGTACGACCAATACATTCCATGGGTCAATTTTGGGACCCCATGGAGCCACTTGGGTAATATAATTTCATTAATACTTTTTTTATTTAAAGTAAAAATAAAAATGTCACAAACATGTATTATTTTACTAAAACAATTTTTACATGGGGTTATATAAGTTCTATTTTTTGACTATAAAAATTAATTATAAATCTAAAAATATTTCCTACATCATGATAATTTTTTAATAATTTTTTTACATCATATAAATAAAATTATTTACGACACAATGATGATGTAGTGTTTACATTATTATTGAATGATTTAAATAAATTAGAAGATAATGTTTAAAATAATATCCATCACTTGTCCAATTCTTATTTTATGATTTTATTTCGAACATGGGACACATTATCTTCAACTTTAAGGATTTTTGGTACTTTAGAAACTGAAAAAATTTAGGTAATAAAATAATATTTTCAAGCTTTCCAAAAGTACCCCTCCTCTCCCTTATAAAAATACCCCACTTTCTACCCATTACACACACTTATAAAGACCTTCGTCTCAACAAAACACTACTCAAATAAGCTCCCAATATCCCTCCATTCATCATAGAAGCTTTACCTTAGGCATAAAGCACTTCAAGAAACACTTTTTGTACAAACCAAGGGGAGTTACCTGATTTAAAGGTAATGTCTTCTCTTATGTTTTTTTTGTTTTTTTTGCTTATCCAACCCCATAAAATCTTGTTTTTCTTTTATTTTGTAATAACACAAGTATATTAAATGTACTAGGATGTTGTTATGAGAATTATTTCAGCTACACTTACACACAACTCCATCTAATGGGTGAATAACATACTATTTATGTGGACGACGAACTACAACCTCACAAAACGATGATTGTTCAAATATCTCCTACCGCCTCTCAGGGTGAACATTAAGATGTCACTATATTTTATATGATATATATTATGTTTAAGTTTTCTTTATGCTTATATATTTTTAATTTTTGTCATACCTTTATGTTTTCCATAATGGATAAATGCGATAATTTCATTTTAGGAAGTGCGGACTACCGCCTCCACAAAGAGATTTGAATCATTAATTAAATATGTGGGATGTAAAAAGGAAGGATTTAACAATATTATATATGATATTATACTATAATTATAATTTTACTCTATATCATAATGCTTTAATTCCATTAAATGTGATATAGAAATGAAAGTAGTGTCCATGCGTACGTACGACTTACCATCTCACTGAATGGTGCATTTCATTTATTACCTCTAAATGTAATGTAATATTATAAATGAATGTATATACTAGATATATATATGATATATATGATATCTACATATTGAATATAATTTTGGATATAGTGGATATTTTTCACATGAAGAACTTGTAATTATAAGAAGTTTATTTTTGACGCAAGTACCAAAAATCGACAAAACAACCCTTATTAACATAAATTTCTAAATAATGTTCATAACATGGTAATAAGTGATATAAAATTAAAAATGAACTTGAAAAAGGTTCTTAAGAAACTATAAATTAACTCTAGTTTATTATTCATAAGATTAAAGAACGATCGAGTCAAGTCAGAAACGAGGTAAGGGACTTCGTCTCAATCTTTTTTCAATGAGGCATATTTTGTTTTAATACAAGATTTCTTTTATACAATGTATAAAAACCTTTGACATTCAATTTCATTCAAAGGGAATCGTTTTATACGAATCGCTTTACAAAAATACAAAAATGAATGTTTCTTTTACCATATGTGGTGACAACAACGTTTCCACTACCTCGAGTATTACTTGAACTTTGGCCTCTTTAACAAGCCGTAATGTTTCAAAAAGGAACAATAAATACCATATACTCTACTATGTATTTTTGTATTGAAATTGGTTATGATAATGGATTTGTTATGTCAATATATTTAATCGATATATTGTTATTGAAATGTGGAAATGTTTTCTTTCCTTTATATTTGTTGTATGTGTTATGATTTTATAATGGTACTTGGAAATTTGATGGGTGGTTACCTGATAAACCAAATTATGGGTAGTTCCGTGATAAACTGGAATGGGTGGTTATGTTATAACCTTCAATGCATTGGGTATGGAAGTCGTCCGTATGGCTATTCTATTTAGTGACATGTGTGGAAGTCGACCGTATGGTTATTCCATTTATGTTTGTTTATGTTCTGTGTTACCTTTACATGTTATGTGTTCTTTATATGGGTTTTATGGTGATATTTTTTTTACAAAAGGGAATGCAATGTTATTTTATTCAGTGGAGAGTATTTACTACTTCATATAGGTGAAAATTGTTACTTATGATTAGGTATTCATGGTTTACGTGTTGCTTTGAGAAACTAACAATTTCTTTCTTGTGTATTCATTATTGAGATTTTTAGGATCATCCCAAGTTTTTGAAATATTTTTCACAGGGCATAAAGTGGAATAGGGTCAAGCATGGATCAAGGAATGTCATGCTGTCTTAAACATGGAACTAGACATGACACTTTTTGTAAGTGTTTTTATTTTAAGAAAAAATTGATACTGGGTAGAAGTGTCTACCTTGTAATCTTTTGAGATGTAATAGTTATGTCTTAATTATCTAAAACTATAATCCTGAAAGGATCCTCCTTGTGAATTATTTACTTAATTCAATATTATGTATCTTTTAAGGCTAGGTCCTTATAGTTGGTATCAAAAGTCGATTCAGACAACATTAGGAGATAGAATATTGTTAAATTCATGTCGATAAATTAATTTATGGTATGATTTAAATGATATACCATTTAAAGATTACCATGTTTCTCTGCCTAAGATAATTCGGTGTTCAGAATGGTTTTCCATAGAGGAAGTATGGCATCTATGTTGGGATGACATCAGGAAGAAAACAACCTTCCAAATCAGCAACCTGAGACGGTGGGAATCGGAACTGAATAGTTTGTTGTAGGGAAGACAGAGTTGAAACATGCTATAAATGGTGTAGGTATCCATACAAGAGATCAGTTAGATCAACCACAGAGGAACATGTCAGTAGTGGAGCATTTTATGAGGCAACATCCCCCATCATTCAGAGGATCAACTGACCCTATGCTAGAAGAAGGGTGGATTAAAGCACTAGAGAAGAGGTTTGATGTCATTTGGTGTTCCGAACATCAAATGGTTTGTCTTTCTGTTTACCATTTTGAAGGTGAATCTGATCAGTGGTGGTTGATGGTGAAAAATTCCAGGGATAGTGAGGAGATTTATGATCTTGATTGGGATGAATTCAAAGGTATGTTTCTTGAGAAATATTTTTGTAAGGTGGTTCGTCTTAGGATGGAAAAACAATTCCTAGAATTGAGGTTGAAGGATGACTCAGTGGCTGCTTATGAAGCAATGTTCACTCGACTAGCAAGGGAGTCTCCAAATTTCATATGAGATCTTGATAGTAAAATCAACCATTTTTACTGAGGGTTAAAGTCAAATTATCAGAGGTCTTTAGGTTCTTGTGTGTTCAAAAGTTATGAAAAACTTGTTCGTTGTGCGGAGAAGGTGGAAATGGAGTTTTTCGATGATCTGGTGTTCTTTGACAAACAATAGAATAAGATGTCCAGTTTGTAGGCAAAGGGAAAGAATTAATGAAATAATCCTGGAGGTAAGAAAACCAAATATCCATCCTGTGACAAGTGTTATAAAATGCATCCTGGAGATTTTTTATCCAATTATGGAAAGCGATTTCGGTGTGGTAAGTCTGGTTATATTTCTTGTAACTGTAAAGAATATGGTCATGAAGGCAATGAAAAGTCAGCTATAAGATGTTTTAAGTGTAATGAAATTGGTCATTATGCAAATGAGTTTCTAACAAAGAACTCAACTGAGGGAATGTAGTCAGACTATAAGAAGAAATAGGTTATGAAATTCTTTGCAACTACTTCAGCAGATGTTGGGCCATCGAATGAAGTAATATCAGGTAAACTGTTTTTCTATTCAAATTATTCCATTGTGTTTTTTGATTTAGGGTTTACTCATTCATTCATTTCATAAAAGTTTTCTAGTAAATTGGTAATTCAATCTTAAGATATGAATCCTTAACTTATGGAAAAAACACCTGGGGAGAAACTTTGAGACAAAAAGAAATTATAAGAACCTTCATATCCTTGTGTGTAGAAAAAATATACCAAAAACATTATTGTTTTGCCTCTAGTAGAGATTGATGTCATTTTGGTTATGGATTGGCTTTCTATTTATCATGTTAAGATTGATTGTAGATTTAAAGAGTTTTCTTTTCAGAACGATTTTAAGTGTGTGTACATGAATGAACCCTTACTTTTGATAAAATATCAAGAAGCTGAGAAACTAATAAATGATTGAAATGAATGTTTCCTTACAGATATTGTTGAAAACAAAGGAACTATTCAGATTAATGATGTGCCATTGGTAAATGTGTATCTTGATCTTTTTTCTAATGATTTGTCTGGTATTGTACATGATCGAGAAGTTGAATTTACTGTTGACTTAGTTCCTGATTCTAAGCCCATTTCAAAACCCCCTTATCGAATAGCTCAAGTTGAACTTTTAGAGGTAAAGAAGCAATTACAGGAGTGATTAGAAAAAGGTTTTATTCGACCTAGCACATCACCATGTGGTGCTCCTATCTTGTTTGTTAAAAAGAAATATGGTTCAATGATACATTGCATTGATTATAGAGCATTGAAAAAATCACTGTTAAGAACAAGTAGCCTTTGCCTCATATCGATGATTTGTTTGATTATCTCCAGGGAGCTCAGTATTTTTCAAAGATTGATTTGAGGTCAGAGTACCATCAATTGAAAGTAAACGAATTAGACATTCCGAAGACCATGTTTCATACTAGATATGGCCATTATGAATTTGTAGTAATGCCTTTTGGGATAACCAATGAACCTGCTCTATTCATTAATCTAATTAATAGAATTTTTCAGGAGTTATTGGATATGGATTTGGTTGTGTTCATTGATGATATTTTGGTTTTTTCCAAAACTATAGAGGAACATGAAAGTCATTTAAGGTTTATTCTTAAAATATTAAAAGAAAAGAAAATTTATGGAAAATTCAGAAAGTGTGAGTTTGGGTTACAACAAATTTCTTTCCTTGGTCACATTGTTTCAGAAAATGGAATAACTGTAGATCATGCTAAAAAAAGTTGTTGAAGAATGGCCAAGACCCACAAATATAACCGAGATCCGTAGTTTTCTTGATTTGGAAGGTTATTACCAGAGGTTTGTTGAAAGTTTCTCACGGTTATCTAGTCCAATGACTAAGTTAACTCGAAAAGGTGTTAAGTTCATTTGGACAATAGAATGTGATGATTGTTTTCAGGAATTGAAAAGAATATTGGTGAATGCTCTAGTTTTGGAACTTCCTTCCAGAAATAGTGAGTTTGTTATCTACAATGATTCTTTGTTGAAGGGACTTGGTTGTGTCCTTATGTATAATGATCAGGTAATTTTTTATGCTTCAAGTTAGTTGAAAACTCATGAGTTAAATTACCCTACACATGATTTTGAATTAGCTGCAATTGTTTTTGACCTAAAAATTTGAAGGAATTATTTGTATGGAGTAAAGTGTGAAATATATAATGATCACAAATGATTAAAGTATATATTCACTCAGAAAGAATTTATCATGAGACAAAGCAGATAGGTGGAATTAATCAAGGATTACGATTGTACAATTCATTACCATCCGGAAAAAATAAATAAATTTGCTGATGCTTTGAGTTGAAAAAGTAATGCTTCATTAACAAAAATGCATTTGGAAATAGATCATTTGGTTTTTGATTTGATAAAATTTGGAAAAGAAGTTTTTGGTGCAAGAAGTTCTTCTATTTGGTTTCAGGTGTCACTGAGATCATCTATATCAGAAAGAATTAATCAAGCGAAGAAAAAAGACAGTGGGTTGCAGAAAAAGGTAGAGCTAGTTTAGAAGGGTAAGTTGCCTGAATTTAACATTGATAATGATTTTGTTTTGAGGTTTGCGAATAGATTATGTGTGCCTTGTGATTCACAGTTGAAGAATAAGTTCTTATATGAGGCTCATAGTTCCCTGTTTTCAGTTCATCCTAGTAGTACTGAGATGTACAGAGATCTGCAGGAGTATTACAAGTGGGATGGAATGAAAAGAGATATTGTTGATTTTTCTGTGATGTGTTTGACTTGTCAGCAAGTTAAAGCAGAGCAGTAGTTACCGAAAGGGATTCTTCAGTCATTACCAGTGCCAGAGTGAAAATGGTAAAATATATCCATGGACATCATTAGGGTATTACCAAATACATCTAAAGTTAATAATTAAATCTGGGTTATTGTTGATCGATTGACAAAATCATCTCATTTCCTTCCTATTCGAGAAAATTTCTCCTTAGATCAACATTCTCGGTTGTATGATAAAGAGATAGTCAAGTTACATTGAGTTCCCATCTCCATTGTATTTTATTATGATCCTAGGTTTACTTCAATGTTTTGGAAAGGCCATCAGAATTCGTTGGGTACTGAATTAAATTTTAGTACAACTTTTCATCCACAATCAGATTGGCAGTCCGAATGAACAATTCAGACCATGGAGGATTTGTTACGTGCTTTCACGATGGATTACCAGGGATGTTGGGACCAACATCATTATTTGGTTGAATTTTCTTATAATAATAGTTTTCATTTTAGTATAATGATGATTCCGTTTGAGGCATTATATAGAGAGTGGTGTCACACTCCAGATTTTTGGGATAAAGTAGGGGAAATGAAGCTGATGGGACCAAAATTGGTAGAAGAGATGGTAGAAAAACCTTTGTTGATTCAAAAGCACATGAGAATATCTCAGAGTCGGAAAAAACGTTATGCGGATAACAGGAGGAAGGATCTTTCTTTTGAGATAAGTGATCATATTTTTCTCAAAGTTAATCCATGGAAAAGTGTGATGCATTTTGGCAAGAAAGGTAAGCTGAGTCTGAGGTTCATTGGACCTTATAAAATACAATAGAAAGTTGGATCAGTTGAAAAAAGAGTGGCATTACCTCCATGTTTTTCTCAGGTACACAATGTTTTTCATGTTTCAATGTTGAGAAAGTATATTCCAGATCCATCTCATGTTCTGAGCCTAGATATAGTTCAGTTGGAAGAGAATCTCTCTTTTGAGGAACAACTAGTCCAAATTATTGACCATAGAGGAAATGTGTTGCGGAATAAGGTAATTCATCATGTGATGGTTTTTTTCGAAAAACCATATGGTTGAAGAGGCAACGTGGGAATCTGACAATGTTTTGTGGGATAAATACCCACATTTATTTTCTAAGTGAATAAAATTGCGAGGACACAATTCCCAAAAGGGGGGAAGGATGTAACATCACAGGTAAATAACGAGTAAGAAATTTTATTATTTATTAATATTTTATTAGATTAAATAATAATTTTACTTTAAAATGGTTTCTATGTTCGATGGCGTACCCGATACGCAAAAACGTGTTTCTTTGAAACCTTACATTGCACACTAATAATATAATAATATTATTGTAAATAGTAGTTAACACCTAGCTGGTGTATTGGCGGGAATGAATAGAAATAACTAAAATATTATTATATATGTTTTTTAAATGTTTTTACATTTATCCCATAACAGATAAAGGCTTAAAATAAGAAAAGAACTCAATTTTAGGCATAAAAACTCTAATATTCACTAAAAGGTCGATTTATCACATTTTTATGGTGAAACCTCTTTAAAAATAGTTTTATCCACTCTTATACATTTTATTGGATCAAATAAAATCATTTTTTAAAATCGATACATCAAAATTTACTTTGTGTATGTTTTTATTATTTTTCCAATAAAGTTCCTTTTTTAATGAATAGTGAAAATGTTGTATTTTAATTCAAAATAAACTTTTAATATAATTTATTTAGATGAATATATTATCTTATTTATTGGTTTTAAAGTGAAATTGGAATATATTTTTACCATTTTATCCAATGGGGGACATTGGAATTAATTTCACTTTGAAACTGGACATATACAACTGTCAATCTATTGATAAATATTGTTTTCTAAAAACACGCTACTGATTTGACAATGGGAATTAATTATAAAATTAATTAATCCAATTTATAGGTTTTGAATTTTCTAAAATACAAATCATTTTTGAATTTGGAATAACAAGTATATTTTAGGGTGAATGTTTGGTATTTTTCTGAAAAACATCAATTTTTTATGAATAGTGAAACCACTAAGTGATAGTTAAAAAACGAAAATTTTCATTTAAACGAAACTTTACCACTTATGTGAATTGAATTTAAAAAATCTGATATACATGGTTGTCATTAGAATTAAAAAGTGGTTCAATGGGATGAAAATAATTTTTGGTGAATAGTAACTCTTGAGTTTTATTAAACGCGATTAGAGGTAATTAGGGTAATTTATGGTAAAAATAATATTATAAAAATATAAATATACCTTTAAACATGTCGTAACCATATTGTATTAGTCATGGCCGACCAAGACAATCCATGGGTCAATTTTGGGATCGTATGGAGCCACTTCTGTAATATAATGACATTAATAATTTTTTATTTAAAGTAAAAATAAAAATGTCACAAACATGTATTGTTTTACTAAATAAATTTTTACATGGGGTTATATAATTTATCTTTTTGAATATAAATATTCATTATAAATCTGAATATATTTCCTATATCATGATAATTTTTTCTATAATTTTCATATATCAAATAAATAAAATTATTTATGATACAATGATGATGCAGTGTTTAAGTAATTAATGAATGATTTAAATAAATAAGAAGATAAAGATTAAAATAATATCCAACAGTTTTCCAATTCTTATTGGATGATTTTATTTAAAACATGATACACCTTATCTTCGACATTAATGGTTTTTGGACCTTTAGAAACCGAATGACAATATATAATTAAAAAATATTTTAAAGCTTTCCAAAAGATCCCCTCCTCACCCTGATAAAAAGACCCCACTTCCTACCCATTTCACACACTTATAATGCCCTTTGGCTCGTCCAAATCTGCTCAAATAAGCTCCCAATATTCCTCTCTTCATCATATAAGCCTTAACTTATGCAGAAATCACTTCAAGAAACTCTTTTGATTAAAACCAAGGGGAGTTACCCGATTTAAAGGTAATGTCTTCTATTATGTTATTTTGTTTATTTTGATTCTAAAACCCCCTAAACTCTTTTTATTCTTTTCTATTGTAACAACACCAGTATATCCAATATACTATGATTTTTTTATGATATGTATTTGAGCTACACTTACACACACCTCCATCTAATGGGTGAAGAACATACTATTTCTGTGGACGGCGAACTACTACCTCACGAAATAATGATGGTTCAAATATCTCATACCACCTCTCGTTGAGTACATTAAGATGTCACTGTATTTATATATGATATTTATTTTGTTTATTTTTCCCTTATAATTTTTTATTTTTCATTTATTTCATACCTTTATGGTTTCCATAATGGATAAACGCGATAATTTCTTTTTAGAAAGTGCATAGTACTGCCCCCTCAAAGTGATTTGAATCGTTTATGCCTTTTGTGGAACATAAAAAGGATGGAGTTAATAATATTATATAATATATTGTACTGGAATTATAATTTACCTCTATATCATAATGATTTCATTCCATTAAATGTGAAATAGAACTGAAAGTAGCGTTCATGAATACGTACGGTTTACCGTCTCCATGAACGGTGCATTTCATTTCATACCTCTAAAAGATATGTAATATTATAAATGAATGTATATACTAGATATATATGATATATATAATACTTAATCATGAATATAATTATGAATATATTGGATATTTTACCACATGAACAACTTGTAATTATAAGAAGTTTATTTTTGATTCAAGTACCAAATATCGACAAAACGATCGTTATTAACTTAAATGATTACATAATGTTCATAACATGGTAATAAGTGATATAAAATAAATAATGAACTTGAAAATGGTTCTTAAGAGAGTATAAATTATCTGTAGTTTATTATTCAAGAGATTAAAGAACGATCGAGTCAAGCCGGACATGAGGTAAGGGACTTCATCTCAATCTCCTTTCATTGAGGCATATTTTGTTTTAATACAAGACTTTCTTTTATACGCTGTATAAACTCCTTTGAATTTCCATTTCGTTCAAAGGGAATAATTTTATACAAATTGTTTTACTAAATGAAATAAAGGAATGTTCCTTTTAACGTAATTGGTGTCAATAACCTTTCCACCGCCGCAAGTATTACTAGATCTTTGGCTTCCTTAACAAGCCGTAATGTTTTTAAAAGTAAAAATAAATAACATATACTCTATTATGTATTTTTGTATTGAATATGGTTTTGATAATGGATTTTTTATGTCAATATATTTAGGTGATATATTGTTGTTGAAATGTAGAAATGTTTGCTTTCCATTATATTTGTTGTATGTGTCAGGATTTTATAATGGTACTTGGAGATTTGGCGGGTGGTTACATGATAAACCAAATGACAGGTAGTGCCGTGATAAACTAGGATGGGTGGTTATGTTATAACCTATAATGCATAGGTTATGGAAGTAGTCTGTATGGATATTCCATTTAGTGACATGTGTGGATGTTGACCATATGGTTGTTCCATTTAAGTATGTTTATGTTCCATGTTACCTTTATATGTTATGTGTTCTTTATATGGGTTTTATTGTGTATTTTGGCTAAAAAAGGGTCTGCAATGATATTTTATTCAGTGAATAGTATTTACTACATCATATAGGTGAAAAGTATTACATATTATTAGGTATTTAGGGTTTACTTTTTGTTTTGAAAAAATAAGAGTTTCCTTCTTTGAGTATTCTTTACTGAACTTTTTATACTCATCCCATGTTTTTGAAACGTTTTTCACAGGACATAAAGTGGAATAGGGTCAATGATGGGATCGAGGAATTTCATGATGTCTTAAACAGAGAACTAGACATGACACTTTTTTTCAGGAGTTTTTATTTAATGATAAAATTGGTACTGGGTAGAAGTGTCTACTTTGTAGTCTTTTGAGATGTAATAGTTATGTCCTAATTCACTAAAACTCTAAATATGAAAAGATCCTCATTGTGAATTATTTACTTAATTAAATATTATGAATGTTTTAAGGATGGGTCCCCATTACTATGGTGTCCCAATCATATCATACCATATCACTTCTATAGTAACCTACATTATATCATTTATTCTCACTAATATGGGAGTCTATTTCATATTATCCAAACTCACCAATCTAGGCATCTTTATCATATCATCCAAACCCTCCATTATTGGAATCCTAATCATATCATAAAAAACCCCCACTATGTGTTTCTCCATCATATCTTATAAATACACCACTTTGGGAGTCTTTATATAAAATCATGTTCCAACCCAAGGATATATGTCATAAAAATTAAATATTGTTCCTAAGAGAACACCCCTTTTATATTAATCTTTTCTCTGCAAAAAATATAAATATTTTTATAACAACATGATACTATCATTTAATTTAAAAAATTTATATTTTATTATCCACAAAGGAAAAAATTTCAACATTATTTTTCCAAATTTTTGTGTCCATAAATTATATAGTTTAAAAAATTAATGCCAATTCTTAGGCAATTAATTCTCTTATAATATCTATCCTTTACAATGTTCAATGCATTTAAATATGGTTTTAATGAATTTAAATCCATTTTGAAAACATTTTTAATTAATATTAGGATATATAAGGAATAATAACATGAGCACACCCTATATCCCTCAAAGAAAACAAGAAAATTCTATGGGTCAACATAGAGGGTCCACCTAAAATTTTTATGTGGCTTTATATTTAATTCCTAGATGAGAAACCCACCACTCTTGCATGTCCAAAAACAACATCCAAAGCTCTATAAATTGTGTCCCTATCTCATTTAAAATAAAATCAATTTTAATCCAATTATAATTAATTAATATCTAACAATAATTACTGAAAAACTTATTATTTAGTTATAAATGATAATTCAAAAACTTGTTAACCCTGACATAAAAAAATTCCAATGACCCTATTGGGGATCATTACAGCTTTATATAACTCACACATTCCAAATACATATCAATAAAACCCAAACAAAATGAAAAGAAAAACTAATAAACTCAATAACAAAGATAAACCCACACGACGATTAACCTCCTCCAAGATGATAGGTGACATAGTGTAGTCGCAGTCTCATGTTTTCCTTATGTTTAGAATTAAAAAACCCCTTTAATCAAGAAATACTCCACCACTATGTAGTGGAATTGTCACTCAATCCCATGTTTGAAAAAACCACTAATTATATAAATATAAAAGGTTGAGAAGAAAGAACCATATAATTACCATAAGATCTCCAATGACTCATAAGGAATAGAATTGTAACCATAATGGATGGATAATAGCTGACGTGGAGAGCGAAGATAAGGGGGGAACATCGGAGGATGATAGGTTAATAATGTGATGATAAATGGATTTTCAGTCAGAAAAACTATAATGTAAATACACTAAAATAAATGATTTTAATGGGTTATTGGATATTCAAATTGTGCACAAACCATACTATCAACAAAACCCCAATAATATCACTTTCATAGTTATCCCATAGAGTTTTAAATAATCAACCAACCTTGTTGATTAGAATTAGAATGCACTTAACCTAGTAACGTTATTCCCCCTTAGTCTCACATGGTCCAAACAAACCATGAACTTTTACAAAAAAGGTTTCAAAGTTGTGGTGCAGTATTATATATAACTGTCCACCCATTGTTGTTTTCCTAGAAACTAAAATTTCTTACACCCATCCCTACATGACTAATATGGCCACCTTATGAACCCCTTAGTCCCTAAGAAACAACTATAAAAACACATTAAGATTTATAATCATTAATAATACTTTAATAAAACCCAATTAAAAAATCATCCCATCCTCCAAAACAAATTTTGATTTTAATGAATATCAAAATACTATAATGATCATGGGGTAATTCAATATACCCAAAATAGTACATATCACCCATCAACTATATATATAGTTGATTTTGAGTCCAACATACCACACTTTGAGGTCGCCATCATGAGACTCTTTGAAAACAACACAGGGTTTCTAGAATTCTCATAGTTATAACTGGGTTGATCCACTCATAACTAACACCACCCCCCAAAATATCATAACCCCATGTATCATAATGCAACCCGCATTACTCAATCCCACTAGGAATCAATATTTATGTTGTTATAAATAAGCTTCCAAAACTAGTTTAATCACAACTCTCTAGTATATCCATGATCAAAACATGGATAAACTCACATGGTCAGTTCTCTTGAGAAAATGGATAAACCCTATGACCTTTTATGACATGAGGGATTTCCTTAACCTCTACATTGAAATACCAAAATTTTATATTATTCACCTAAATTCCCACAATATTTATTATGACACACCTTCTTTAGTTATTTTTTCACCACATCTAACTTCACCTAAAAACATGTGTTAATCATCCTCCAGTAGACCAGCTTCTGAATGATCATTGGCCCTTACTGACATGATGTTATCAATCTTGAACTTTGTGCCTTAAATAATGAATGCATCCAAAATCACCATCGATCAACTATTTTATTATAACCAAAGATTATAGAAAAAAACTATTGTTGAACAATCAACTGTCCAGGACCACTTTTGTTTCATACAATAATCACAAATTCACAATGAATCTAAAGAACATCCTACTACTCCATAATCAAAATGCTAGTGATATCTAGGCCCAAACCATATACCCCACCATATTGGAAAAAATAAAAGACATTAAATATAGATTAAATATTTATCCCCCACATATAACAATATTTATCATCGTGTTACAGGACCACATTATGATCTCCATAGTATGTGTCCCATTAATAACTTAAAACAACGTCTAGATTTTGCTGAAACAACTCACCCCATATAATAGACTCAAATGGTGGTTCGCCACAGCTTCCCAAATCATGGAAACATCACCCAAAGGATATCACATTATTTCTTGCTAACAATGATGACAACACCATACATGAATAGTGTAATATTCCACACCATAAATGTTATCTCTTACTATTCCTAGTGCATCGTCCAGAATAAGGCTCATTGAAACCCAATGTGTGTAACTCCTCATGAGAAATTATTATTTTTGTCTCATGTACAACTACTAGGATTATATTTAGGTTTAACCCATAATTAACTTGGAAATCATTACTGATTTATTTAATCTATTCTAGAATACTATGATTTTTGGAATGATATCCACATGAATCCATGTCTGCAAGTTTTCCACCACCAACGTTGATTCCATTCCCACATACATAGCTTCCAATTTATTGAATCATCACAGGTGAATGTTTTTATACCACCAAAACCACATGTCCAACAACATATAGAGTCATTGATGCATGCTTTCATTGCAGATTTCATCAGAGTGCAATAGCTACCCACTAATCCTCATGTCGATCATGATGACCTAACTCAACTATAGTGATTTACATCTCACCAAACAAGGTTCTCAGGTATATTCATATTTTAATGACTATAATTCATTCTAAAAAAGTAGAGAGAGCACTTTTTTATTTTAAATACATGAGGCATATCACATAATTTCTTACTAATTCATCCCACTAAGTATGGAGAAATTCTTTTATCTGATATAAAATAATTAATTTTTCAACACATAAGTAGTTCTTTTTCTACCACACATGATACTTGTTGAAAAACCCACAAAAGAAAAACCATGGAGTCAATAGGGATAGGATTATAAATTTGACTATCCTGACTAATACATTCTTAAAATTGAAAATCACTATCATATAAATGCATCTTTACAAACCCCAAGGGCATCTATAATGCCAATATAAGAAACCTAAAAATACCCATCATGTACAAGTGTCATAAACCAATATATTGAACAATATCTCACATACCCTAAGGAACTCAATGTCTAATTAATCCATTCTCATTGATTACCCATGAATGTAACAAAGTATCAAATTTTATAATTGGATTAGTATTAATGAAGAATGTTCAGATATCCAACCTATCCAAACCAACAACCCCAAATAGGTCGCACATCATCCTCTATTTTGAAGCCAACTTCCCACTTTAGGATCTCTCTATGAAATTTAGAGGCTAACCCATTATACCCTCTCCCAAGAGAGGAATTAACCCTTGGTCTATTCTTTACCCCCAGCACACCATGGTTATCATGGCCACCTAGAAGAACACATAACTAATGAACTCTCATAGCTCCAACCACTAATATAAAATCCTCACAATGTCACCACTATGTTTATATCATACACATATATAGATACTAGTTATAAAATATTCCCCATTTAATTCCTTATAATACTGGGATTTTTTATAAGTAAGGGCATCATCAAATGAAATGTTATATACATGATATATAGGAAGACACTTTATAAGTTGTGCACATAATTTAATTTAGATAAATCCAATCAATAACTAAAAATAGTTATCCCATAATCTAAAACATATGGGTTCACACCTTGAAACATTTCATTATCCATAACTTAAAATTCCCAACATTATTATATTTTACATCCCTTAGTTTTTTCTAGATAAAATTATATTCACGTGTTATGAGGGAAAACACATTATCAGTTTTATAGGGGATATTTACTTTACAAAAACAATTTAGTAAATGAATTTATACTATCCAATTATATAGAGTCATCATAGGATTTTGTCAAGTATAATTCTACCATAAACATATATTTAAACCACATAAATGGATATAAAAATTTTAAATACTAATCTCACATAAAGAATCCACATGATGATATAAATTTAAAAAATCATAACCCCAACAATTAAAAAATATGGTGATATATGTATGTCCCATGTAACTATCAATCATTTTAAAACACACACCCATATCCAACATGGATAAAATGTTTCATGAAAAAACCATATATCTCCAAAAAAAATTGAGGCTAATTATCATAAATAAATTACCTTATAATAAAATGTATCACCCATAGTAAAATCGAATCAAATATAAAATTGAAATATATGAAGAACAATCCCATCCCTAGAAAAATGAACTTCCCTTTCTCGTGGAGTATCAAGTCCCAAGAAAATGTTAAATATCATGTCTGGAAACATTACTAGACTCTTATATACTAAACCAAAAATAGTAAAATAAAACATCTCTAATACCACTTTGTAACAAACGTCCTCTATAGAATATTTTATGACATAAAAACTAGTTGAACAGTATAATACCTTAGGTGAACCTCCTTTTATTCTAGAAGATAATCAATAGAATAACAAGTATATCACCGTGTTGTGGGTAGAAAAAAACATATGAGAGTAAAAAAATAGTGGAAATAATGTTAAGAAATACGGTCACCCATATATGACATTAAATATAATGTAGGGAAGTTCAAAAAAACATCAAAAATTAATCATTCCTTAATAAATTACATTTATACAGTACAATCCAGGAAGTTAGGTCACCAAAAGAGAAAAAATACCAAATCTAAGAAAAACACTAACATCGATTAGAGTCATTTCATCATACAAAAATCATTTTATCCATCATATAATCCCATGATAAACCAAATTTTTGTACATTTTCAACATGGACCTAAGAATAAGAAGTAACTTTTTAGGTTCCCAAGATTCATGGAAGCCCGAGTAAGGTGTGAGTAAAACATGGTTTTCCCCCACCAACAATGTACCTAAATTTAACTTTTTTAGTTTTGTTTTTTGTAGAGGTTATAAGAATAATAAGTATAACATTTTAATAATATAAAATTAAATGATAAAAATAATCTGAAGCACTGTGTTTTTAATGAAAGGTGGGGTTGATCCAAATCATTTCCAATCCTTATGTCTATTACTATAACCTACCATACCTAATTCAGAAAGTGTTGGGGTATCGATGATCATTTCGTAGGGGACATTCCAAACTTAGCATAAATACCCACCCTTATGGTTAATTCCAAAAAGTGTCATGTACCTTCATATATTGTTTTCTATGAAATAATAGACCACCCCAAATGTGGGTTTTCTCATAAATTGAAAATAATACAGAATCAAGAACCTCAATCCATGGTTTTTTTATTTATAATATTGAAACCCACCACAATATAATCTCTATATTATCATCAAAGCCTAACACTATAGGAATCACAATCATATAATCGAAGTATACCACTATAATAATCACTATTATATCATCCAAACCTACCAATACAAATGTCTTTATCATATCATCCATACCCACTACTATGGGTGTCTCTATTATATCACCTACACCCACCATTGTGGGTGTCTCCATAATATCATTTAATCCCTCTACATTGAGAATATCTGTATAGAATCAGTTTCCAACCCCAATGGTGGATTTAATACAACTTCATGTCCACCACATGGGATGTTACCGTACATATTAAACAAGAAATTCATAATTATAATCATTTAATATCAATATGAAACTATAATTTCATTTGACAATTTCATATTTGAATTTCCATTAAGGAAAAATTCCATCATGATTTTCCCAATTCATATGTCCATTCTAGATATAATTCTATATACATGGTCAAATTATAAAATAAAAAATAATTGTTTTCATCTTCCTTATACAAATTTACTCATTTACATAGTGTTTTAACACAATAATTTGTGCTAATTTAGATTTACCACGTACCTTATTAATGAATATTTCCATTTAATTTCTTGGTAGTAAAACCATTACCCGAGATCATCCAAAACCAACAACCATAGAATTCCCAAACAAACCTGTATATCATTCCCTAAAATAATATTACTCAATTAATATCAAATTATAATTAATTAATATCATTGAACAATTCTTGAAATTATATTATTTAGACATAAAGGATAATAAAATCATGTGGTACTCTCAACACATTTGAAACAAGTCCAATAATCCGTCAAATTCCCATGAAAACATGACAAAAATCCATTGGGGGAATATCTCTATCAAACAAAACCAAAATCTAAAAGTATTACGAAATATTATACTCAAAAACCTAGAAAAAATATATGATTAATTATCTCAAATAGATCAATGAGTTATTCTATGATGTCATAGTCTCAGGACACCATTAGGCTTAGTATCAGGGAATTTAGTTCATTCTATGATGATTCCATTATTATCATATAGAATCAACATGTAATATGTAATTGGACAAACAATAAACTATACAAATTGATCAAAAGGTTAATAAATAACTATACATATACTTTAATATGTCCAATTCTATAGAGAGAAGCACATTTGGACAATAAATTAGGGGTAATATGTAACACCCTGACCCTAGTTACCCATAGTCAGTGCATTGTTACATAAAATTTTCATGATCCCAAGAGATCATGTCTCAAATGACTAGTTAGTATAGTAGCATTGTAAGGACTAGATATATACAGAAGATTTACATTAAATGATGAAAAATATATCATTGTTTCTCCCATGAACACACTCATATCCCATAGCCTATCCTTATAGGTCAATCATAATATATTGCTTCACATCATGGGAGAAATAAAACATAATAAAGGGGTGATCTCGTATGCTCAGTGAGAATAAAAATATAGCAAAAACATTCATAAATAAGCATAAACATTGAAGGAAGTGTATAAATATAAAACACAAGACTTTTAAAATTAGTATTTAGAATATTATAGAAAATATTAATCAAATACTTCCATTTTCTTATTCACATTGATATTCTACTAGTCGAATAATGATATGTAATATCAATAGCTAATTTCATAATGATGGAATGCATTATTCTGGACATCATAATCATATTGTCAAGGACTCATGCTAAGAATAAAAATATTATTTTGTCTGGTCCTTGTTCAAAGACACTAGTTTGTCTCATGAGATCTACCGATACACCGAGGAGATATAGTGGGCTCCACCTATCACATAATAAGTCCAATTCATTTCTCATATGAAAATGGTGAAACATAACATAATCATTCGTATTAAAACTAGAATAAAAAATGTCAATACCTTAACCATATACAATGAATGGTATTAAAATAACACATCCACAGTAAATTGTAACACAAAACCTTCAATATAAGATGGAATATTGTATCATAATAAATCAACTTCAAATAAGTGTAAAATCCATCAAAGGAAGTTGACATAGATGAAATGAAAGCAATTTGAGGGAAATATCTCTTTATATTTTAATATAATTTAAAAGTAAGGTAATCATTATGGAAAACAATTATTATGAAAATATTATTATAATCTAGTAAGGGAATCTTTGAAGGTGTTATAATGGTTGAAAATAGCTGCAGCCATAGTATAAGTTAAAAAAAACTTGCCTTAATTTGTTTAATATTCCATAATTTAAATTTATTGGAAAACAAAAAAAATTCCTTTCAAATAATTTTATAAAAATTAAAAAAAGGGTATAAATGACTTTAAAACATATTCTAGGAAATAGTAAATATTATTTGAGGAACATTTTTAAGAAACACAGTTGTGGATGATAAAGATGTCCCAGTAGATACTTACATACAATCAATCATGGATAATATAGAGACTGTAAAATTAACCCTTACCATGAAATTTTACATAGTTGAAGGTACTTTAACCTCCTGTATAATAGTTAAATCATTGTTATTAAATTATAATATTACCACATACATAAATATGATATCTTATATGATATTATAATATTACATTGTTAATGATATTTTAGTAGTATTATTGTTTTGAGTGTTAACTGATTTGTTTTCGTTTATATGTCTCCTTACATAAGTCATGTTTGTTAGGGATTGGATGTATTTGATTAATATACATAATGATATTTAGTTCTTAAAATTTATTTTTAATAATAAAATTAATATTATTCTTTAATGTTTACGATGGTGAATGAATCTTATTGAGTTCATGGAGACGGTAATCTGTACATATGCACGAGCAAAAATATCATTATATTGATGGTGAAATATTTTGTAATTGGATGGTATATCATATATAAATAATCATTAACATTTTATATTTATTATTTACATAAATTATACTCATTATTTTACCCATCCAAATAACGATGTGTTGAATAACAAACTACACCATGATGTGGAGAGGGTAAGACGTACGTACACAGGTATGCTGACTTTATCATTCATAGGATGGATAGAATAATGAATATTGTTGTACCATATTTATAAGAAAAACACATTATGTAGAAGGTAATGGAGTTCTTATTTTGGTATAGAAAGAACAATAAAAGAATATGAGGAAGAACAGAACTTTGCAACAAGTTATAAAACTATTACCTCTTATTCGGGTGTTTCATTTTGATTTAATTAAAAGGGGTCTGTGTGTCAGCTTTCTGATCATACTAAGGCCTTCAAGATGATGTTAATGTAGTTGGGAAGATATTTGAGTGGGGTTTGGCTGAGATAAATGGATTTGGAGGTTTTATTTTGAGAGATGGGGAAGTTATTTTTATAATAGAGGTGAGGGTCAGTTTCAGAAAAGCATGAAATTTTATTTTATTATATAGTTATTTTTGGTTTCTAATGGCTTTAAAAGACTTTATTTCGAGGATAATGTGGTTTTGGGTCTAAAACATTTCATCCAATTGGTTTTAGACAATTTTATGTTACCATATCAACATTATCCTATATATTTAACTCTTAGTTAAATAGTTTAACTTTTACCATGTCTTATTTTATTATTATAATACATTGAAAATAAATGTACTATAAAATTACAAGATAACCCCAAGTGGTCCATTAATTAAATTTATATCATCTGGAAGAACTTTATATTTTTAGTAATATCATATCATTTAATAATATAACATTTTTTCAAAAAACTCATTTATGTTATTTTTTACAGTAGTTAATATTTTTTTTCTGAACGGCCTAACAACTTTATCTTTGAAAAAATAAATTAAATCAATCCTAACATTTAATATTGAAAAATAAAATTAGTTTAATGAATCAAAAGGATCAATTTATATTTATTTGTATATTTATAATATCAATTATTTTAATATTTCACTAATAAGGAAATTACTGCATCATCGTTTTTTCATTAATAAAATTTAATTATTTAATGTCTAAAATTTATAAATAAAATAACATTGTATAGGAAGTCTCTTTAAATTTATATTTAATAATTATAGTCTAATTTATCTAATTTATAACCCTGTATTAAAAATTATTTAATTATAAAAATTTGAATTTAACACTTTTAACTCTTCTTTAAATGAAATAATAATAAAAGTCAAAATTATTAGATCACTCTTAACATTAATTACCCTATTTACTTTTAACTGTGGTAAATAAAATTCAATAGTTACTATTCATTGAAAAATATTTTTATCCTATTGAACCACATTTTACTAACTGATGTTGACCGTGTCTCTAGGATTTATAAAATCCATTTCATAGAAGTGGTAAAATTAATTTTTATGCAAATTTTTAAATGTGCCTACAGGTGGGTGAATGACGTTAAAAAGATAAAAAAATTAAATATTTGGCCCTATTATAAAATGAATAAATGAATTAAATTTGGATAATATAGGTTTTATGTATCTATTTTTAGTTTAAAAATAATTTAAATAATAAAATTATATAAATGAAAATGTCATTTTTTATCATCAACACCGTGTTTTTCACTATTTATAAAAAATTGAATGTTTTCAGAAAAATTCCAACAATTCACCGAAGGATAAATTTTTTAATAAAAATTAAAAAATTATGTCTATTTTAACAAATTGAAATAAAATAATCTATGTTTATTAATTTTGAATTTATTCCCGTTGTGAAAACCCAAATGCGAGTTTCTAAGAAGTAAAATCTAACAAAATATTGACATGTGTTTATGAGAAATTTAAATGTGAAATTACATAAAATGACCTAATTTATATTAAATGGAAAAATAAAATCTATTTATACTTGAAAACCACTCAAATTCATAATTTTACAATATAAATTATTTAGATTTAAAAAGTTGTTTTCAATTAAAATCTAATATTTTTCATTATTCATCAAAATACGAAAGTTATAAGAAATGTACCAAAAATTTATCCAAACTAAATATTTATGTCCCAATTCTAATGAATAAGTTTATTTTGTTATATATAATATATAAAAGTGAAAATATTGGATTTAAAAAGGTTTCTCCATTAAAAGGTGGTAAAATTGCATTTTTTTTGAAAATAATTATTTTATCTGAAAAATTGAATTTGTTCTTCTATTATTTCTAATAAACACATCATATGTATTTTAAAATTATATGAAGAATGTAAAATTTAAAATTCAATTAATACTATTCATAACTGGTTTTTGAACGGCTAGTTTGGTATGTTGTGGTGTGCTCGAACTCGATGATGCATGTAGCACAAGTTATTGACTAAAATTAAAGAGATACTGTAATATTAAATCATTGGGATTAATATTCTCATCTCCTTAAATAAATTTCATCCTCACAATTTGAAAATTTTTCTTCGAAAATAAAAGGTTAACAATAGAAAATACCACTGTGGAAAACCCAACTCAGAAATAGGTTTAATAAATTTTATTCTTAATAAGATGTAAAGGGAAATGAAAAAGTCACAACCAAATTGTGATTTAGAATAGGAGAATATTGGTGGAAAATTGAGACACATAATTGTAGGAAAACATTAATATTTATATGGAGTAATTGAGGTCATAAATCACAAGCAAGTGAATATTAAATAGAATATTGAGGGCTCAAACCATAAATATATGATTACTTAAAATAGTATTGGTTCATCAAAACATATGGTATTAGGATAACAAATTTTTTTAAGATCCTTCCCCTAAATTTTAAGAATTAATTTCTTCATATAATAATAGAAAAATTACTTGAATGTATAGTTCCATTATTTAAATAATTTCTACCCCAAAATCATCTTTCACTCTAAAATATAATAGAACTCAAAAATATTCTATTTATCCTAATCATATATGGTTTCAAAAAATTAATGTATAATTAATCTATAAGATCATATTAAAAAAATACATTATGTAAACCAGGAAATCACGTATGCCAGTGGTAGGTGATTCACCCTTGTCTCCCTTCGGTTGAGGGTTCAAGTCTCGCGACCTTGCCGGACGAGACAGTTTTTCGCCCGACCACGCAACTATCCTTTAAAAAAAATCCAAATATAATCTTATGAAAAATTTTAACCTTAATCCATAATATCCAATGTCCAAAATAACCCATTCCAAAATCAGTTTTATCCAAAATACTTTTTTCCAAACTCATAGTCCAAAAATTTATAAGGAAGGTCAACATAGCATAATAAAGATCTATTTTTGCCACAAAATAACATGTGAGTACCAAAATCATGTATTTTCTTAAAACATGGTAACATCTTGAATTACCATAAAACCATATTTAATATATTTATGCTCCCTTATTCCATATCTAATACATGATATATTCTTTATATCCAAAAATTTTGAATACTGCAATAATGATGGAATAAAAAAAATATTAATCAGTTCCAAGGTAGTCAATAATATCAAATATTATTTAACAAAATCAACCATCTATTATTCAAAAATCAGAACCTCAGTACCAGGACCATATTAAGGTTTATATTTCCATCAAACATGTATTTTTGAATAGTTTATATTACTTTTGAGTCACTTTTCATAGTACCATATAATCTCAAATACTCAATGAAATAGTAATGCAATACAATCCTTATTTATTTTCATAATTAATATAACCATTAAATCATTGATACAACACTGAAATGACATAATTCATTTATAAAAATATAAGAACCCCAATTATTCCCCTTCATCTGTGGTATTATCATAATTTTATTATAATCAGATAACATCATTTGGGGTATACTCTGCTGATCGGGACATTGATTTGTTTAGTTTCCCAACTCCATGCAGATGAAGAATTGAACATTAAATACCTTTTATTACCCTTAAAATCATGTACTAGTTGTCCTTTTTCTCCACACATATAACAAAATCTCATTCTCTTAATGAATTTACCATTGTAATTCTTTCCATAGTTATCACATAGGAGGAAATCCTTCTTTCCCTTCTCCCTTTATCTATCTTTCTCTCAACCATCCTTTTCATCTCTGGCTTACCTACAAAGCCATAGGACTCAAAGAATTATTTACTTATCTTATTAACAAATGATATTATTTCTTCGTTTGATTTGAATATGTGTGAGATTATTTCCTTTATAAATTTTTTCTTAAGAAGAAGAAAATATGATCCCTCTAACCCTATGGCTCATGCGTATTGCTGGAGTTCTCATTCCTCCTACTAGGCATCATTTTTAAACAATGGAACACATTAGGATAGCTTATGAATCATAATCCATAATTTAAAACTTGTAAAATACCTAATGTAAATTGAAATGTTTATGCATATAATCTATATTCATTAAAAAGTTTTCTTTGTGGATGTATTTACTCATAAATTCTTCATAGTGGTTTGTGATGAAATTTTAAAATATCTAAAGAATATATCCCTGGAGTTTCATAACCAAGAGTGCAACAAGTCCCATTGTCCTGTACTAGGATACCATAGGTCAAGCCTGAAACTATTTGTTGGTGTTTTCACTCATTGGTTCAACTGTTTTTTACCCACCACTACCTGCTTGTATCTAGATAGGGATGTATTTTTTTGAAAATAAACAAAATATCTAAATTACCAAACTTCTAGGAAGTTCTTCTACACTAATCTTCAATATATATCTTAGGTCAATGTTCTCTAATTGAAATTTTTCTAAATATAGCCTCCACAGTTTGTACTACACATCTTCTGATACCAACTGTAACGCCTAACCATAGTTACATAGAGTCATTGCATTATTACATAACACTAGAATGAAAATAATAGATCAAGTCTTGAAAGACCAATTAGTTTAGTATTATTGGAAGTACTATATACATACATAAGATTTACATTACATTATGAAATAAAAAATATCATTATGTCTCCTTCGAATACACTCATCTCCCATAGCCCATCTCTACAGGTCAATCATAATATACTACTCTACATCTTATAAAAAATAAAACATAAGAAAGGAGTCAGCTCTGATGCTTAAAAAGGATAACAATATAGCAAAAACGTAGATAAATAACCATAAAAATTGAAGGAAATGTATAAAATAAAACACAAGCCATTTAAAATTAAACATAAGTATAATATGGAAATGATAAATTCAATAATTCCATTTATGTATTCACATGGATATTCTACTAGTCTAATAATCACATGTAATATCAATAGCTAATTTCATAATGATGGAATGTGTAATGTCAGATATCATTACTACATAGTCAAAGCATCATACCAAGTGTACAAACAAGATTTTTTCAAGGAATTATTCCAAGATGGTAGTTTGTCTCAAAAGACCTACCAAAGCATCAAGGAGCTATAGCAGGCTAGACCCATCACTTACTTTGTCCAATGCATTCCTCATATGAAAATGATGAAACATAACATAAACATTTATATTAAACCTACCATACGAAATGTTAATACTTTTACCATAAACCATGAATGGTATAAAAATAACACATCCATAGTCATACATATACCAAACCATCAATACAATAGGGATGATTTCATCATTATAAATCAACTTCAAACAAGTTTAAAATCCATCAAAGGATGTTCACAAAGATGAAATAAAATCTATTTGAGAGAAATATCTATTTCTATTTTGAAATCATTTAAAAGTCACAAAATTATAAAGGAAAAAATTTATTTTTAAAATATTCTTATATGATTGTAAGGGAATCTTTTAAGGTGTTATAATGTCGCAAAATATCCACACCCTCCATATAAGTTAAAAAAACATTCTTACCTTAATTTGTTGAAAAGGTCATAAAGTACCTTGTTTGGAAAATGACGGAATGATTCCTTTCAAAACAATTTAGAAAATTTCAAAAAAAGGTATAATTGAATTTAACCCATATTATAGGAATTATTATTATTTTTTAAATAAATATTCATGAAACACGGATGTGGATGATAAATATGTCTTATTAGATACATACATACAAACAACATCGTATAATAAAGAGATTGAAAAATTAACCCTTACCGTGAACATTTGAATAGTTGAGGGCACTTTAACCTCCTGTATAATAGTTAAAATCATTTTTATAAAATTATACAAGAACCGCATACATAAATTTGATATCATATATTATCATCTAATATATCGTTGTTAAATATATTTCAGTAGTATCATTGTTTCAGGTGTTAACTGGTTTGTTTTTATTTTATATGTTTTGTTACAGAAGTCATGTTTGTTACAGATTGGATGTATTTGATTCCTATAAAGATTTTATTAAGTCCTTAAGAATTATTTATAATTATACAATGAAAATTATTCTTGAGTGTTTACGATGGGGAATGAATCTCATCGCGTTCGTGGAGACGGTAATCCCTACGTATGTACGAGCGACGATATCAATATATTGATGGTGAAATCATGTATAATTGGATGGTATATCATATATACATAATTATTAACATGTTATATTTATTATTTACATCAATTATAATATTTAGTATTCCCATGTAAATAATGAAGTGTTGAATAACAAATGACACCATGACGTGGAGACGATAAGCTATACGTACGCACGTATGGTGACATTGTCATTCATAGGATGGATAGAATAATGAACATGGATGTACCATATTTATAATAACATCAAAATATATAAAATTTACTGGGGTTATAATTTTGGTATGGAAAAAAACAATGAAAGTGTAAGTGGAAGATGAAATGAACTTTGACAGAGGTGATAAAACTATTACATGTTCTTTAGGTTCTTCCTTTTGATTTGATAAAAATTGATCCATAGGTAGGGATTATGATCAATGTATAAACTATAGGTTGAATTGATGGAAGTTATGAATATATTTGAGTAGGGTTCGGCCAAGCCAAATGTATTTAGAGGTGATATTTTTAGGGAAGGGAAGTACTCTTTTATAAGAGAGGTGAGAGTCACTTTAGGAAAAGCATGAAATATTATTTTCTTATAAAGCTATTTTCGGTTTCTAATGTATCCAAAAGGATTTAGTTCAATTATAAGGTGTTGATGGGTCTAAAACCTCTTAGCCAATATATTTTAGATAGGTTTAGGTCAACATTTTAACCTTATACTTTATATATAACTCTTAGTTAAATAGTATAACTTTTATCACGTGTTCTTGTATTATTATAATACATGGTTAATAAACCAACTATAAAATGCCACGAGAACCCCAAGTGATTAAGTAAGTACATTTCTATCTTTATATGAGTCCTTTTTCGGAACCATATATTTTTCAGAATATTATATCATTTAATAATATAGTAATTGTTTTTTAAAAAACTCATTTATGTCAAAATTGACCCTATTTAGTATTTGATTTTTGTGAAAGTCATAAAAACATTATAATTTCAAAAAAAAAAATTAATTAAATCAATCCTAATATATAATATTAACATATAAAATTGGTGTAATGTATATAAAGTCACAATATACATTTATTTTGATATTTATAATATCAATTATTTTAATCTTTTATTAACAGGGTAATTACCGCATCATTATTTTGACATAAAAAATTTAATTATATAAGGTATAAAAATTATAAATAAAATAACATTATATATGAAATCTCTTTATAGTTCTAATTAATATTTATAGTCTAATTTATCTTATGTATAACCCTATATTAAAAAATTTTTAGTTAAGAAAAGTGGAATTTAACACTTTTAACTCTTTTTTTAATAAAATAATAATAAATGTCCAAATATAATCCAAGTGGATAAAAAGGATAATATATTATTCCTAAGTTCTATTTATGTCTAAAAACACTTATGAAATAAAATTATGACATCTTTCTGGGTAATTATAAAATCATTCTTACCTTTAATTACCCTTTTTATATTTAACTGTGGTAAATAAAATTCAAAATTTACTATTCAAAAAAATTTATTTTCATACAATTTAACCAAATTTTACTTAATGATGTCAATAATGTATCTCATATTTTGGAAATTAAATTCAGATAAGTGGTAAAATTTCTTTTTACGAAAATTTTACAATGTGCCTAGAAAGTGGGTAAAAGACTTTAAAAAGATTAATAAAATTTTATATATCTAATCTTATTATAAAATCACTCCAGTTAATTAAATTGGACTAAGATATTTATTATGTATCTATTTTAACTTTAAAATAATTATTTAAATGAAAATGTTGGTTTTTATCTACAGCGTATTGTTTTTCACTTTTCATCAAAAAATGAATGTTTTTAGAAAAATTCCAAAAATTCTCCCAAACATAATTTTGTTATTCCAAATTCAAAAATTATGTCTATTTTACCAAATTAAAAACATATAATTTTCATTAATTAATTTGAAATTAATTCCTGTTGTCAAAACCAAAATGTGGGGTTTTAACAAGTAAAAACTATCAAAACATTTATATGACTTTTTTACTATTTAAAAGAAAAATTACATATAATGTAGTACATTATATTAAATGATAAAAATATAATCTAATTATACATTAAAACAACTAAAATTCATTATTTTACACTATAAATTATCTTGATTAAAAAATATTTCAATTAAAATTTCTAATTTTTTAATATTCATCAATATATGAAAATTATCAGAAAAGTACCAAATATTTATCTAGAATAAATATTTGTGTTCCGATTATAATGAAAAAAGTTATTTTGTCGTATTGAATTTATAAAAGTGTAAAATGTTGGATTTAAAAATTGTTCTCCATTAAAAGGATGTAAAATAGCTTTTCATGAAAACTAATTTTTTTATCTAAAAGGTTGAATTTGATCTTATATTTACTCTAAGAGACACATAATATTGATGATAAAATTATATGGAGTATATAAAATTCAAAATTTTGTTAATACTATCTATACCATCTTTTTGAATAGCTAGTTTTTGTTAGTTATGGTGTGCTCCAACTCGGTGTTTGTAAAGACCCATAAATTTCAAGGAAATTTCTTTTCTTAATTTTCTTTGGAATTTTACAAGAGCGCAGTTTCTGACGGCACCTGATTCCGAGGCCCGGTGTGCCCGGAATCATTTTCCGAAGTTTGGCTCGGGTACGTTCAGTGAACGGACGAGCAGGTTTTTCTAACTTTTGAACCGGTGCCCGGAATCGAATTCTGGGGGCACCGATGAAATCGCAGCGCCGGTATTCGCTTAGAAACGCCTCTTCCGGAGTTGCGTTTTCTCGGGTGTGGTTTTTAATTTTCAGGCTTAAAGTTAAGAAATAAAATAATTTTGCGACAACTTTATTTTATTTCACTTAAGCCACTTGGAAGCCACTTGAAGCCACTTAAAGGCGGCTTGAACTGAGTTGAACTGGATAGGATGCTATCCAGAAATATCCTACCCCCTTGGTAGGATATTTGTGAGGTGGGGCCCGCACGAGCCCCGCTGTTTCTTTCTGCTAAGAAACGCACCCGTGAAAACCCGTCTTAATGAAAGTCAACTGACGCGTTTTCTAAATTCTTAACAGACCATTAAATGGGCTGTTTCTTTCGTGAATTAAATGGGCTGTTTCTTTCGTGAATTAAATGGCCTGTTTCTTTCGTTGAATTAATTCAACGAATTAATTCAATCGTTTCTTAACCTGTTTTCGTGTGTTGGCATGTTAATAAAATAAGACCAACCCAAAATCTTTTGAAAAGATTTGAGAGGATCCCTGTTTCTTCAGCTCCCTCGCGAAGAACGCGAAGAACGCGAAGAACGCGAAGAATGCTGAACCCGGAAATCGACGACGCCTTCGTCCGAGACGTTCTTCCGATCTCTGATCTCCGATCTCCGATCACCGACCATTTGAGGTGAGTGATTTCGGATTTCCACTCAAGGTTCTTTTCTTTTGGTTTTAAACACAGATTTAATTAATTATAATTTAAATCTGTTGTTCTTGGTGCGTTGAGTTCACCGACTCAACACCAGATTCCGCGACGACGCGACGCCTCCCCACGACGACGCGGCGATTCCTCTCATCCGCGACGATTCTTTCCGCGAAGAACGCCCGCGCGCGAAGATCGACGAGGTAGGGATTTCATTATGGGAATTACCCCTTTTTAAATTAATTCCCGTCAATGTTTCTTTAAAGAAATTAAAGAACCGTTTGTGAACAATTTTAATCCTATTAAAATTGTTGTTTCCTATGTGGAATATTTTTCTCCCGGTTGTTTATCTCTAACGCGGAGGGTGCGGGCCAAACGAACACGGCCCGATGACACTCCGCCGTTCTTCGTGTTTTGCGGATTTGGCGGGCGACGACGGAACGTGCCGCAACGGGTGTTTGACGATCCCGCAGTAAAGAACGGATCCCGGGAGGAGCAGCGGCGCAGACGAGAAGGAAAACAGGCCACCAGAGCGACGCCGGCGGCCCGCGGAAGTTACCGGCGGCGCCGGCGGCCGGAGGCTGCGGCGCCCCGGCGCGCCGCCGAACGAGACCGCCGCGGCTGAAGCCGCGGCGGCGGCGGCCAACGGACCCGCGGCGCGCGGGTCAGGTTCGTTCAGGCGGGACGCGGCTCAGCCGCGTCCGCGGTTCACCAGCGCGGCCCGCACGCGGGCCGCGGTTCTTCCTCAGGCCGCGGGTCGGCGCCCGCGGCTTCCACCCGCGCCGCTCGGCCAAGCCGAGCCGGCCGAGCCGGACCGGCCCCGGCCGGGCCGGGCCGGGCCAACCGGGTCGGACCCGGGTCGGGCCGACCCGGTTCGGGCCGACCCAGGAGGGGGTCGGGCCGGGTCGGCCCGGGCCCATACCCCCCTTCTTCGGACGTTTTCGTTCAAACGCACGTATCTTGAGCTTCGTGCCTCCAAATGACTCGCCGTCAGCGGCAACACGATCCTTGGATCGAGACGGTCGTTTCGGTATACTATACTCAAGGTGCACCTTCCTTTTCAGGAGCATACGTAGTTAAAACTCCGTAGTTAAGCGTGCTTGGCCTAGAGCAGTGATCAGGATGGGTGACCTCCTGGGAAGTTTCCCAGGGTGGGTGTGAGACGGAAAGGCCAATAACTAACAGACCGGGCGTCCGATTGACGTGCCGTCTGTTTCGTTGTTTTCCTCTAAGTGAGACGGATCTTTTGGCATACTCCGCCCGAGGTTTGGACGCAGGTGGAGTACGGTCGGGTTGTTTTTGCCTTAAAACCAACCGGGCCCCTAGGACGAAAAAGCCAATAACTCTCAGACTGGGCGTCCGATTGACGCGCCGTCTGCAACGTTGAGTTCCTGTTGTCGATACGGAACTTTTGGATACATCAACTTCAGACTTTGTGTCAGTTGATGTATCAGCCTCTCGGCTCGTGGAGCGGACCCTCCCGAACGAGCTTGCTGTGTGCGGGAACCCTAGTGCTGGCTGTGACTGCTACTTCGGCAGTGACGACGGTGCAGAGATCCTCCGTGGACTCCGACGATGACCGTGCAGAGATCCTCAGTGGACTGCAGTGACGACGGTGCAGAGATCCTCCGTGGACTCCGACGACGACCGTGCAGAGATCCTCAGTGGACTGCGGCGACGACTGTGCAGAGATCCTCCGTGGACTCCGAAGACGACCGTGCAGAGATCCTCAGTGGACTGCAGTGACGACGGTGCAGAGATCCTCCGTGGGCTCCGACGACGACCGTGCAGAGATCCCTAGTGGATTGCGGCGACGACTGTGCAGAGATCCTCAGTGGACTGCGGCGACGACTGTGCAGAGATCCTCAGTGGACTGCGACGACTACTGCACTCAGTGATCCTACGTGGATCAGTGCTACCGATCCTATGTGGGTCTGATCCTGCGTGGGTCAGCGCTCAGCGGTTCTGTGTGAGCCAGTGCCTACAGGTCCTGCGTGGGCCCGATCCTGTGTGGGTCTGATCCTGTGTGGGTCACTGCAGAGATTAGTTACCTATCGATCCTTCGTGGGTCCGACGACTTATGGATCAGAGATCTCCTTTTCGTTATCCGAAGAAGTATACCTATGTGAGCTGAATCTTCTGTTTTACTCGATAGAGGTGGTGCACTTGGTTGTAGCGGCAGACCCGCGATTCTAGAGACGAGCGTACGGAGTACGAAGACCGTGTAGCCAGCTGAGACCTGAAGACTGCTCGACCGACTCGACTTGGAGTGAGTCGACTAGCCCAGTGGACGGAGCGCCCGGTATTTGGCGGCAGACCCACGGCGGACGGAGCGCCTGGTAGTTGGCAGCAGACCCGCGGTACTCGACTGGAGGAGTACCTCTGTAGGCTATTTGGGTGAGCGCCCGGTATTTGGCAGCAGACCCTCAGCGGACGGAGCGCCCGATAGTTGGCAGCAGACCCGCGGTACTCGACAGGAGTAGTACCTCAGCAGTTTTAGGTTAGTGAGCAGTACCTCTGAGTCGTGACAGGACCACTGTACACTTCAGAGGTGGGGCTCTTCAGTAGTTACGGTTTCGATAATGAAAATCCTGGTTTGAGCTGAGTCAATGATCCTTGTGTTTCTCTCCTTTGTGGATTGTGTTGAGCTATCCTGTGTGGATTTACTGTTTACTCTCCTTTGTGGATTGTGTTGTTCTACCCTGCGTGGGTATGCGTTTGGCTTTCCTGTGCGGACTGGGTTGTGCTTGGGCTCAGACGTTGGAGCCGATCGGGGAATTGACGAGTTAGGTATATGTATGGGCATATACCTAAGCCGTGTCAGATGTTACTTCGTGATTGTACCTCTTCTTCGTGATTTATCCTTTGTGGATTTCGGGAGACCTTCGGGGGTCTCGGGGTCCCTACTGAGTAGCTTATACTCACCCCTGCACGGGCTATGCCCGCACTTCGTGGTGTTGGTTGCAGACGACGGACAACGCTGATCGTGGAGGAGGCGTGCGGAGCAGGACAATACCTAGAGGTGGACCACTGGGCGGGACGTACTCGGAGCGGTTAGGTGGACCCGATGAGCAGTGGAGGCTATCTGTACCCACCCTTCAGGTGGGACTTCCAGAGGACGGCTCGACGCTGCAGTTTTTCCTTTCAGCTGCTGTTTTTCCTTTCAGTTGTACTTTACAGTTGGGCTTTTATTTCCGGCCCCTTTTACTTTCAGCACAGCTTGTACAGTTTTTTCTTAGTGTTTACTTTTCCGCTTGCTTACTCTGTGGTGCTTGTTTACTTTTCAAAGGCAATGCCTTCCCTTTTTGTTGGGATTTACGCCTTGGTGCTAGTCGCCAGCCCCTGGCCTATGGAAGGCGGGCTTGGGGTAGTCACGGCACGGGCCCCGAGGGCGGGTCGTGATAAATTGGTATCAGAGGTGGTCGGTTCTACCGCAGACTCTGATCTTTCTTCTATGTGAAGCAATAGTGTTTAGTGTATTGAGTGTGGATATCAGTCCAGGGAGTCCAGTGTTGGTGCGGCGGCCGACGTATCCATACACCCGGACCCTGACTTCTGATTCCCGACTTAATGCACGAAAACATTGATTGCATGTGTGTTTCAAGTTTTCCCTGTGATTACTTGTGTCAGCTCACCAGGTATACTGTTCTGACCATGGCATACTTGTTTCCTTTTCAGGATGGCACGACGACAGCAGCCAGCTAGGGTTCCTAGAGTAGAGCGCGACGACAGCCCGCCGAGCGACGAGGCCTCGGTACAGGGCCCGTTGACCGCAGAGGCACCGGCGGTACCTTTACCCGCCGAGCCCCATATGCTTCCAGCACTGGAAACTGACGATGCACGACGCCTCGGAGCACTGCACGAGTTCCAGCGCCAGCGACCACCTAGGTTCCATGGGGAGTCGGACCCCCAGGCAGCCGAGGACTGGCTGGAGGCGGTCGTCCGAGTTTTCAGGTTAGTGAGGACACCAGCAGACCTCATGGTGATCCTCGCAGCGAGTCTACTGCACGCGGCAGCAGGCAGATGGTGGAGCTTGATGCTCCAGGTGCACGATGAGGCCTCCCTCATCCGGACAGACTTCGAGAGCCTCTTCCGTTCAGAGTTCGTCCCGGCCACCCTCCGAGCGGTGCGCATCCAGGAGCTTCTTCAGCTGCGGAAGGGCAGCTTGACGGTCGCTCAGTACGCGGCGAGGTTCACCGACCTTTCTCGGTACTCGACAGACATGGTACGGGACCCCTTCTTCCGGGCCCGGACCTTCGAGCAGGGATTGAGACACGAGATCAGGGCATCGCTGATCTCCCTCAGCATCCCGACCCAGGCAGGAGTGCTAGAGCGAGCCCTTCTGATCGAGAGCTTTCTGGCTGAGTCTACGGCGAGACCTACCGTAGGGGGGCAGGTGGAGGAGTCTTCGGTAGCAGGTAGCTGACGGATGACTCAAGGTTCCCGCAGATGACCTCGGGACACTGGCTCAGCAGTGCGGGGCACACAGCGCGAAGCCAACCTCCTGAGATGCAGGCAGTGCTACTCGTGTGGCGGGCAGGGCCACATGGATCGTGACTGCCCGACCCGCCGTACTGAGGAGCAGTAGACGGTGGAGGGGCCACCCAGGCAGAGGCAGAGGGTCGACCGTGGCGGTCCGCAGGGAGGAGGCGGACGAGGCAGAGGAGCTGGCCGAGCAGCAGGTGGTGGGCGATGCTTTGAGGCTTTGCCACCACCACCACCAGGCTGTCCACCCCGACCGCAGGGGACCGGAGGACATGGGAGAGCTCATCTTCAGGCAATTGAGGCCTACGATCACGGGGCTCCGGGAGCAGATGGACGGGAGCGGGACTAGCTCCAGTCCTGGAGACTTTTGTTCATGTTGCTTCTAATTTTGTTGATGTATGTTTGTAGATGCTTTGTGTCTTTGTACATGAGCTGCAGTAATAAAAGACACATTTTCTTGTGGCATTTACTTCCCTGTCCTCTCTTGTGTTGTTGCTAAGAGGTTCCAGTTTTGACCGTTGACTTGACCCTCACTTGTGAGACATCTACTGGAGGAGACCCAGTTACCACGCACTGATGCCGACAGTGTGACTCAACCCTTGGAGGCGAGAGTAACGGTTGGATCTCTTGGTAGTAGCGTCGAGGCCTTACGACGTCATCCTTGGTATGGATTAGTATCATCCATGTCGGGATTGACCGCATTAGGCGAAGAACGTGGTTCATCCAGGGGATGAGACCATATTTCTCTTATCGGCAAGGAAGAAATCATGGCAGCTCTAGTGGGACCAGAGGTGGTCCGGGCCACGATAGAGAAGGTCCAGGTGAGCACATGGGAGCGGAAGTCTCAGATGCGTGCTCAGTACCGCCTTTGTATCCCTAGTTTGTGTTGAAGCTTTACGGGGACGTAAAGCCCTATGGTGGGAGTAATGTAAAGACCCGTAAATTTCAAGGAAATTTTTTTTCTTAATTTTCTTTGGAATTTTACAAGAGCGCAGTTTCTGACGGCACCTGATTCCGAGGTCCAGTGTGCCCGGAATCATTTTCCGAAGTTTGGCTCGGGTACGTTCAGTGAACGGACAAGCGGGTTTTTCTAACTTTTGAACCGGTGCCCGGAATCAAATTCTGGGGGCACCGATGAAATCGCAGCGCCGGTATTCGCTTAGAAACGCCTCTTCCGGAGTTGCGTTTGCTCGGGTGTGGTTTTTAATTTTCAGGCTTAAAGTTAAGAAATAAAATAATTTTGCGACAACTTTATTTTATTTCACTTAAGCCACTTGGAAGCCACTTGAAGCCACTTAAGGGCGGCTTGAACTGAGTTGAACTGGATAGGATGCTATCCAGAAATATCCTACCCCCTTGGTAGGATATTTTTGAGGTGGGGCCCGCACGAGCCCCGCTGTTTCTTTCTGCTAAGAAACGCACCCGTGAAAACCCGTCTTAATGAAAGTCAACTAACGCGTTTTCTAAATTCATAACAGACCATTAAATGGGCTGTTTCTTTCGTGAATTAAATGGCCTGTTTCTTTCGTTGAATTAATTCAACGAATTAATTCAATCGTTTCTTAACCTGTTTTCGTGTGTTGGCATGTTAATAAAATAAGACCAACCCAAAATCTTTTGAAAAGATTTGAGAGGATCCCTGTTTCTTCAGCTCCCTCGCGAATAACGCGAAGAACGCGAAGAACGCGAAGAACGCCGAACCCGGAAATCGACGACGCCTTCGTCCGAGACGTTCTTCCGATCTCCGATCTCCGATCTCCGATCACCGACCATTTGAGGTGAGTGATTTCGGATTTCCGCTCAAGGTTCTTTTCTTTTGGTTTTAAACACAGATTTAATTAATTATAATTTAAATCTGTTGTTCTTGGTGCGTTGTGTTCGCCGACTCAACACCGGATTCCGCGACGACGTGACGCCTCCCCACGACGACGCGACGATTCCTCTCTTCCGCGACGATTCTTTCCGCGAAGAACGCCCGCGCGCGAAGATCGACGAGGTAGGGATTTCATTATGGGAATTACCCCTTTTTAAATTAATTCTCGTCAATGTTTCTTTAAAGAAATTAAAGAACCGTTTGTGAACAATTTTAATCCTATTAAAATTGTTGTTTCCTATGTGGAATCTTTTTCTCCCGGTTGTTTATCTCTAACGCCGAGGGTGCGGGCCAAACGAACACGGCCCGATGACTCTCCGCCGTTCTTCGTGTTTTGCGGATTTGGCGGGCGACGACAGAACGTGCCGCAACGGGTGTTTGACGATCCCGCAGTAAAGAACGGATCCTGGGAGGAGCAACGGCGCAGACGAGAAGGAAAACGGGCCACCGAAGCGACGCCGGCGGCCCGCAGAAGTTACCGGCGGCGCGGGTCGCCGGCGCGGCGGCGCCGGCGGCCGGAGGCTGCGGCGCCCCGGCGCGCCGCCGGACGAGACCGCCACGGCTGAAGGCGCGGCAGCGGCGGCCAACGGACCCGCGACGCGCGGGTCCAGTTCGTCCAGGCGGGACGTCGCTCAGCCGCGTCCGCGGTTCGCCAGCGCGGCCGGCACGCGGGCCGCGGTTCTTCCTCAGGCCGCGGGTCGGCGCCCGCGGCTTCCACCCGCGCCGCTCGGCCAAGCCGAGCCGGCCGAGCTGGACCGGCCCCGGTCAGGCCGGGCCGGGCCAACCGGGTCGGACCCGGGTCGGGCCGACCCGGTTCGGGCCGACCCAGGAGGGGGTCGGGCCGGGTCGGCCCGGGCCCATACCCCCCTTCTTCGGACGTTTTCGTTCAAAGTCCCGTATCTTGAGCTTCGTGCCTCCAAACGACTCGCCGTCAGCGGCAACACGATCCTTGGATCGAGACGGTCGTTTCGGTATACTATACTCAAGGTGCACCTTCCTTTTCAGGAGCCTACGTAGTTAGAACTCCGTAGTTAAGCGTGCTTGGCCTAGAGCAGTGATCAGGATGGGTGACCTCCTGGAAAGTTTCCCAGGGTGGGTGTGAGACGGAAAGGCCAATAACTAACAGACCGGGCGTCCGATTGATGTGCCGTCTGTTTCGTTGTTTTCCTCTAAGTGAGACAGATCTTTTGGCATTCTCCGCCCGAGGTTTGGACGTAGGTGGAGTACGGTCGGGTTGGTTTTGCCTTAAAACCAACCAGGCCCCTGGGACGAAAAAGCCAATAACTCTCAGACCGGGCGTCCGATTGACGCGCTGTCTGCGACGTTGAGTTCCTGTTGTCGATACGAAACTTTTGGATACATCAACTTCAGACTTTGTGTCAGTTGATGTATCCGCCTCTCGGCTCATGGAGCGGACCCTCCCGAACGAGCATGCTGTGTGCGGGAACCCTAGTGCTGGCTGTGACTGCTACTTCGGCAGCGACGACGGTGCAGAGATCCTCCGTGGACTCTGACGACGACCTTGGAGAGATCCTCAGTGGACTGCAGCGACGACGGTGCAGAGATCCTCCGTGGACTCCGACGACGACCGTGCAGAGATCCTCAGTGGACTGCGGCGACGACGGTGCAGAGATCCTCCGTGGACTCCGACGATGACCGTGCAGAGATCCTCAGTGGACTGCAGCGACGACGATGCAGAGATCCTCCGTGGGCTCCGACGACGACCGTGCAGAGATCCTCAGTGGATTGTGGCGACGACTGTGTAGAATTCCTCAGTGGACTGCGGCGATGACTGTGCAGAGATCCTCAGTGGACTGCGACGACTACTGCACTCAGCGATCCTACGTGGATCAGTGCTACCGATCCTATGTGGGTCTGATCCTGCGTGGGTCAGCGCTCAGCGGTTCTGTGTGAGCCAGTGCCTACAGGTCCTGCGTGGGCCCGATCCTGTGTGGGTCCGATCCTGTGTGGGTCACTGCAGAGATTAGTTACCTATCGATCCTTTGTGGGTCCGACGACTTATGGATCAGAGATCTCCTTTTCGTTATCCGAAGAAGTATACCTATGTGAGCCGAATCTTCTGTTTTACTCGATAGAGGTGGTGCGCTTGGTTGTAGCGGCAGACCCGCGATACTAGAGACGAGCGTACGGAGTACGGAGACCGTGTAGCCGGCTGAGACCTGAAGACTGCTCGACCGACTCGACTTGGAGTGAGTCGACTAGCCCAGTGGATGGAGCGCCCGGTATTTGGAGGCAGACCCACGGCGGACGGAGCGCCTGGTAGTTGGCAGCAGGCCCGCGGTACTCGACTGGAGGAGTACCTCTGTAGGCTATTTGGGTGAGCGCCCGGTATTTGGCAGCAGACCCTCAGCGGACGGAGCGCTCGGTAGTTGGCAGCAGACCCGCGGTACTCGACAGGAGTAGTACCTCAGCAGTCTTAGGTTAGTGAGCAGTACCTCTGAGTCGTGACAGGACCACTGTACACTTCAGAGGTGGGGCTCTTCAGCAGTTACGGTTTCGATAATGAAAATCCTGGTTTGAGCTGAGTCAATGATCCTTGTGTTTCTCTCCTTTGTGGATTGTGTTGAGCTATCCTGTGTGGATTTAATTTTTACTCTCCTTTGTGGATTGTGTTGTTCTACCATGCGTGGGTATGCGTTTGGCTTTCCTGTGTGGACTGGGTTGTCCTTGGGCTCGGACATTGGAGCCGATCGGGGAATTGACGACTTAGGTATATGTATGGGCATATACCTAAGCCGTGTCAGATGTTACTTCGTGATTGTACCTCTTCTTCGTGATTTATCCTTTGTGGATTTCGGGAGACCTTCGGGGGTCTTGGGGTCCCTACTGAGTAGCTTATACTCACCCCTGCACGGGCTATGCCCGCACTTCGTGGTGTTGGTTGCAGACGACGGACAGCGCTGATCGTGGAGGAGGCGTGCGGAGCAGGACAGTACCTGGAGGTGGACCACTGGGCGGGACGTACTCGGAGCGGTTAGGTGGACCCGAGGAGCAGTGGAGGCTATCTGTACCCACCCTTCAGGTGGGACTTCCATAGGACGGCTCGACGCTGCAGTTTTTCCTTTCAGTTGTTGTTTTTCCTTTCAGTTTTACTTTACAGTTGGGCTTGTATTTCCGGCCCCTTTTACTTTCAGCACAGCTTGTACAGTTTTTACTTAGTGTTTACTTTTACTCTTGCTTACTCTGTGGTGCTTGTTTACTTTTCAAAGGCAATGCCTTCCCTTTTTTTGGGATTTACGCCTTGGTGCTAGTCGCCAGCCCCTGGCCTATGGAAGGTGGGCTTGGGGTAGTCACGGCACGGGCCCCGAGGGCGGGTCGTGACAGTGTTGCGTGTAGCGCAAGCTATTGAATAACTTTAAAGAGATAATGTACTATTAAATCCTAGGGTGTTACATTCTCCCCTTCTTCAATAAATTGCATAGTTACAATTTAAAATTTTTCATCGAAAATAAAAGGGTGAAATTAGAAAATACATACAAGGCCCCAGACATAAACCTTACTTAATATTGAATTAAATGAATAATTCACATTGAGGATCTTTTCAGGTTTAGATTTTTAGAAAATTAGGACATAACTATTACATCTCAAAAGATTACAAAGTAGAAACTTCTACTATGTTTCCATAAAATAAAAACTATTAAAAAGAAACATGTCTAGTTCCATGTTTTAGGTAGCATGTCTTTCCCTTGATCCCATCCTTGACCCTATTCCACGTTAAGTCATGTGAAAAACATTTCAAAAACTTGGGATGAGCATAAAAATCTCAGTAAGGGATACACAAAGAATGAAAACTGTTAGTTTTTCAAAACAAAAAGTAAACCATGTATACTTTAACAAAGTAATACTTATCACCTTTTAAAAGTAGTAAAAAATCTTCACTGAATAAAAGTTCATTACTTACCCTTCTGTAACCAAAAGATTACCATAAAACCCATATAAAGATCACATAACATATAAAGGTAACTTGGGACATAAACATACTTAAGTGGAATAACCATAAGGTCGACTTCCACACATATCACTTAATGGAATAGTCATTCGGCCAACTTCCATACATACTTAATTGAATATCCATAAAACCGACTTCCATACCCAAGGCATTGGAGGTTATAACGTAACCACACGTCCTGGTATTCACGGCACCACCAGTCATATGGTTTATCACGTAACCACCCGTAAAATGTCCAAGTACCATTATAAAATTAGAACACATAAAACCAACATAAAGTAATGATAACATTTCCACATTTCAATCAAAATATATCATTTAAATAAATTGACATAATATAATCCTTTATCAAAACCATTTTCAATACCAAAATACAAAAAAAAAGTATATGGTATTTATTTTCTTTTAAAAAACCTTATGGCTTGTTTAGGAAGCCAAAGACCAAATAATACTCGCGGCGGCGGAGATGTCGTTGTCGCCGCATACGTACGACAAAACATTCCCTTTTGTCGTTTAGTAAAACGCTTTGTATAAAAAGATTACTTTTGAATAAATGTAAAATTCAAAGGGGTTTATACACCTTATTAAATAAAGTGGTGTATAAAACAAAAATGTGCCTCAATGAAAGGAGATTGAGACGAAGTCCCTTACAAAGACGGTATCCTTGGTTTAAGGATAAATCAATTACATAATTATGTGTGACAAACAAATACAGCCAATATAAGTGGATATTAAGTGTAAAACAATCAGAGTTTATTCACACATATTCATAGAATTACATATTCAAGGAGTAAAAGATTATCCCAAAGAATCAAATTTTGGTTAAGAAGTTCCCTTGCAAAACTTTGACGACCTAACGACGTCACTACAAAATTCTGAAAATGAGTTGATGAGAGATAAAAAGGGGTATCTCATCTCTTGGACATAAAATTTAAATCATTAAAGATATAGAATAACATATCCCAATATAATATTATGTGAATTAAAAGACATAACAAAAGAAGTCTTTTACAAAAAGAGGGGGGGTGAAAGGTTCCCTTACCGACATGGGTATCTTTCGAGACATGCACCCCGTGAAAGAATGAAAATACAACATTGATGTAAATACCCATAAATGAAATTATATTACACAATGAGTAAAATAATGGGCAGTACATACACTACTCAAAGGAAATTGTAGCAAATGTAGCATAAATCTCAAGTGAATAAAATTGAGATGAAAAATCCCTTACGATAACTCGGCAGCCTAACGACACCACATAAAACTTACAAAAATGGATTGACGAGATCAAATAGGGTCTCTCATCATATTAACATAAAGTTTAAAGAAAGAGTAATATAAAAGAACATCCCCCAACATGACAAATAGGAGATTAAAAGAATTGACATAAAGGAGAGTACTTTAAAAGAAAGTGAGGTGTTTGATCTCTTACGAAAATTCGGTAGCCTAAAGGCGCCACTCAAAACTTCCAAAATGGATTGATGAGAGAGAATAGGGTCTCTCATCATATGAACATAAAAATTAATGTAAGAGTAATATAAAAGAACATCCCAATAACAAGAATGATGTGCTTTATAAGGAATGACATAAAATAGTGGTCTTAAAAAGAAAGAGAGGAGTAAGATCCCTTACCTCGGGTCCGACTTTACTCGATCGTTCTTTAATCTCCTGAATAATAATCTTGAGTTAATTTATACTTCCTTAATAACCTTTTTGAAGTTCATTATTCTTTTTATATCACTTATTACCATTTCATAGACATTATGTAATCATTTAAGTTAATAATGTGTGTTTTGTTGAAACTTGGTTCTTAAGTCGAAAGTGGACTTCTTACAATTACATGTTGTTCGTGTGGTCAAAGATTCATTATATCCAGAATTGTATTCATCATGTATATATCATATATATCATATATATCCAATATATTCATGCATTTATAATATTACATAACATTTACAGTTAAGAAATGAAATTCACCATTCATGGAGATGGTAAGCCGTACGTACGCATGAACGCTACATCCATTTCTATTTCATATTTAATGGAATTAAAACATAATTATACATAATATTATTTTAATTATAGTATGGTATCATATATAATATCATTAAATATATCCTTTATATATACCACATATGTTATTAACGAATCAAATCACTTTGAGGGGGCGGTAGTCCGCACTTCCTTAAATGAAGATATCGCGTTTACCCATAATGGAAACCATAAAGGTATGCCATAAATGAAAAATACAGAAGCTTAAGTAAAACGTAAAAATATTATATATCATATATAAATATAGTGTCATCTTAATGGACACCTTTGAAGGTGTTAGAAGAATGTTGAACAATCATCGTTTCGAGAGGCAGAAATTCGCCATCCACGGAAACAGTATGTTCTTTAACCATTAGATGTAGGTGTTTGTAAGTGTAGATAGAAACCTTATTATAAAAACATCCTAGTATATTGAATATACTGTATTTGTTACAAAATAAATGAATAAAAAGAGTTTATGGGGTTGGAGAAGCAAAATAAATCAAAAGGACTCAAGCGAAGACATTACCTTAAAATCGGGTAACTTCATTTGATTTGAGCTCAAAGGATTACTTGGAAAGGATTATTCCCAAATTGAGGCTTCAAGGAGTTAGATAGGGATGTGGATAGAAAAACTGGGTAGGGTCGGCCGAGCCAAAGGCTTTGTAAGCATGGGTAAGGAGGTAGAGTTGGGGGCCTTTTATATGAGGAGAGGAGGGGCACTCTTGGAAAGTAAGCAAATGTTACTTTATTTGAAAACGAGTTATGGATTTAAAAGGACCCAAATTGATATTATTCGTGGATAAGGTGATAATGGTTTGATATCCACCCATCCAATTGGTTTTGGACATGTTTAGGTCTTATATATAACATTATCTTTCGATTTTATTTAAATCGTTAAATAATGAGGTCATCATTGCATCATCATGATGTCATAAATAATTTAATTTATTTAATGTCTAAAAATTATAAAAAAAACTACTATGATTTAGGAAATATTTTTATCTTTCTAGTGACTATTTATAGTTAAAAATATGACTCTTATAACCCCATGTAAAAATTGTTTTAGTAAAACATCTCATGTTTGTGTCATTTTTACATTATCATTAAATAAAAAGGTATTTATGTCATTTTCCAACCAAAGTGGCTCCATGGGGTCCCCAAGTTGACCCATGGATTGTCTTGGTCGGACAGGACACATCCAACGAGGGTAGGACATGTGTCTAAGTCATTTAATTCTATTAAAACATTATTCGTACTTTAAACTACACTAATTACCTCTAATCGCGATTAAAAACCTAATAAGTTATTATTCACCAAAAAAATATTTTAATCCCATTGAACCACAGTTTACTTCTTAATGACAACCATGTATGTCGGCTTTTTGAAAATCAAAACAAAAAGGTGGAAAAATTTCATTTAAACGGAAAATCAGTTTTTATAAGTACCACTTAGTGGTTTCAATATTCATCAAAAATTGAAGTTTTTCAGAAAATTACCAAAAATTCACCCTAAGCTATATTTGATATTCCGAATTCAAAAATGATTTCTATTTTACAAAATTCAAAACATATAAGTTTCATTAATTAATTTAATAATTATTTCCCTCTGTCAAAACAAATAGCGTGTTTTTATGAAACGAAATGTATCAAAAGATTGACACTAGTTTAAGTCCGATTTCAAAGTGAAATTAATTCCATTGACCACTATTGGATTAAATGGTAAAAATATATTATAATTTAACTTTAAAACCAATTCAAAAGATAATTTAATCATATAAATAAATTATATTAAAAAGAGGTTTTGAATTAAAATACAACATTTTTCACTATTCATTAAAAATTGAACTTTTTTGGAAAAATACCAAAAATTTACACAAAGTAAATTTTGATGTCCCGATTCTAAAGAAGAATTTTATTTTGTCAAATATAACACATAAAATTGTCAAAAAGTGGATTCAAAAGTGGTTCTCCATCAAAAGGCGTTTAATCGACCTTTTAAAGAATATTAGAATGTTTACACTTAAAATTGGATTCATTCGCATTTTTAATCCTATAACACTTATTATAAAAAGTAAAAATATTTTACAAACAGATATAATCAATTGGTAGTTAGTTCTTTTCATTCCTACCATTACAACGGCTAGGCGTTAACTACCATTTAAAATAATATTATTTGATTATTAGAGTGCAACGTAAGATTTCCAAGAAACTTGTTGTTGCGTATTGGGTACGCCATCGAGCATAGCATCCCATTTAAAGTAATATTAATATTTGATTCACAAATATGGATAAATATAAAGATTTAATATTCTTTATTTACCTGGGGTGTTACATCCTCCCCCCCTTTTGGGAATTGTGTCCTCACAATTTTAAAATTGGGCTTGGAAACATCTTTGAAAGTCCCACATCAGAACAAGAGTTGGTAAAACAATCACTTTAAAATAAAGAATGATAAGTACAAAGGTCACCCGAGTTAACCCATACTAGGATTCCAAGTACGAAAATATGGACATGGAGGAAAAAACAAAGGGTCATGATCTGATGGAGAGTGATAGAAAACATGTTTAGGAGAAAGTTAACCACAAGAAAATCACAAACTTGTTATGGGTTAAACGGTATTTGATTCCCCAGTAGGAAATGTTAATAGGCAACATTTTTGTTTTAAGTTACTTCTTATTGAGTAATTTATTCATAAGGAAACATAATCACTTATCATGATGACTTTCAACTTTTAAACAAACTCATATTTTCTCCAAAAGACGAGTATTTAGGAAGACTTGTTCACATTTAAGAGTACTATAATCAACTTCTAGAGAATCACATAATCCACAAAAGAAAACTATATACTTCCCATGTCTTTAGACCAAAACCAAAACCAAAAAGGCTAGTACAAGATCAGATAATCCAGAAAATGATAACCCCTTATAAAAAGAAAATCTAATCTTAATCTCCAAAATTTGTCCAACAAAACCCAAAGTTCAACGAGGACCATTAGATAATCAATTTGTCCATAAAATTATTCAAAGTAAACCAAACTAAGATTGAAACCCAAATATTTGAGGGATTTGGTCACATATTCTTCCAAGTTAAATCGTATCATTTATCTCCAAACAACATCTGCTGCTCTTAATGTCTCGTATTGAAAAGTAATTAATCTAATCACATATCCTCCATGATAGGTTAATAAATATCCATAGATAACCCAAAATCAACTTACTCTTAATTCATAAAATCATCTAACTAAAAAGAAGCAGTCAAACTAACTAGGGACTTCACGTAGTCCAGTGGTAGGAGATAAATACCAGTTGCACTTTGGTTGTGGGTTAGATTCACGCAGATTTGTCCGACGCGACGGGTTGTCACACGGTCTGCGTGTTGTCCTTTTTATAAAACTCCAATAATAACCCTAACATGTTTTAACCTCAATCGGTTCCTTATACCTTTAATTTTCATCTGAATTCATTACGATCTCAACATCTTAATTCTTGAAGTCTTATTTCACCACCATAAGATAAAATAAAACGATTCCCAAAATGAATAACATCATACCTTGATCATGGCATCCACTCAGTTTCATCGTCATCTTGCTCACGTAGGTAGAAGTCCCATGCATTACAACAATGATTTAGAGATCCTTCAAAATCATTTGCTTCCTCCATCCAAATACACCTCGTTCAACATGGGTCAAATGGGTGTCCACTGAAAAACATTTTTGGAAAAAAATCATGTATGACATATAATTCCAAAACATATGATAAAACATGATTTCTATAAAATAGTCGGACTGAAATTGAGTTGAAACTTTTTATTATTGGTCCTTTTAAAATACCATAAGTATGTCATGTGAGACTATATTTTAAAATCAAATATAAATAGGTTGTACAAGGGTCTCCTTCCTCAGCACCATTTTTAAAATCATAATATGCTTCAAATTCTTGTGATAAGGTAAAATATTTGAAAATACCTTGATAATATTTACCTTTCTTGAAAATATGAGAATATTGTGAAAATAGTATTTTTCTGAAAACAACCCATGATCCACGATGATAACGACGTATAGTGGAGGTGTTTGATATGTCAAACAACCACTTGCAAGTGAGTTGTATGATAGAAAATGTTTCGCAATCATCCGAAGATGACTTTGCAATAATTTTTGCAATAATGTCATCAGGAAGAGATAGGAATGTCGTTTGAGATCCTTCTCCTTCCATTCGTAACCGACATTAGTTGACCTAAAAAAAATGTTATAATATAAGGATTTAACTGAAATAATAGATATAGGGACTAATCATGTGTCTCACAAGAACTCCAAATCCCTAAACTTGTCTAAACCGACCTTTGATACCAACTATAAGGCCCCGACCTTAAACCTTACTTAATATTTAATTAAATGAATAATTCAGATTGAGGATCTTTTCAGGATTAGAGTTTTAGAGAATTAGGATATAACTATTACATCTCAAAAGATTACAAATTAGAAACGTCTACTAAGATTCCATAAAATAAAAACTCTTAAAAATAAACATGTCTAGTTCCATGTTTAAGGTAGAATGAATTTCCCTTGATCCCATCCTTGACCCTATTCCACGTTAAGTCCTTTGAAAAACATTTCAAAAACTTGGGATGAGCATAAAAATCGTTGTAAGGGATACACGAAGAATGAAAAATGTTAGTTTTTCAAAACAACAAATAAACAATGTATACTTTAACAAAGTAATACTTTTCACCTTTTCGACGCAGTAAAAACTCTTCACTGAATAAAAGTTAATTACTTACCCTTCTGTAACCAAAATATTACCATAAAACCCATATAAAGATCACATAACACATAAATGTAACTTGGGACATAAACATACTTAAGTGGAATAACCATAAGGTCTACTTCCACACATATCACTTAATGGAATAGCCATTCGGCCAACTTCCATACATACTTAATGGAATAGCCATACGACCGACTTCCATACCCAATGCATTGGAGGTTATAACGTAACCACCCGTCCTGGTATTTATGGCACCACCCGTCATATGGTTTATCACGTAACCACCCGTAAATTGTCCAAGTACCATTATAAAATTAGAACACATAAAACCAACATAAAGGAATGATAACATTTCCACATTTCAATCACAATATATCATTTAAATAAATTGAAATAATAAAATCCTTTATCAAAACCATTTTCAATACCAAAATACAAAAAAAGTATATGGTATTTATTTTATTTTAAAAAACATTACGGCTTGTTGAGGAATCAAAAGACCAAATAATACTCGCGGCGGCGGAGAAGTCGTTGTCTCCACATACGTACGACAAAACATTACCTTTTTTCATTTAGTAAAATGCTTTGTATAAAAAGATTATTTTGAATAAATGTAAAAGTCAAAGGGGTTTATACACCGTATTAAATAAATTAGTGTATAAAAAAAATGTGCCTCAATGGAAGGAGATTGAGACAAAGTCCCTTACAAAGATGGTATCCTTGGTTTAAGGATAAATCAATTACATAATTATGTGTGACAAACAAATACACCCAATATAAGTGGATATTAAGTGTAAAAAAATCAGAGGTTATTCAAACATATTCATAGAATGACATATTCAAGGAGTACAAGATTATTCCAAAGAATCAAATTTGGGTAAAGATGTTCCCTTGCAAAACTTTGACGGCCTAACGGCGTCACTACAAAATTAAGAAAATGAGTTGATGAGAGATAAAAAGGGGTATCTCATCACATGGAAATAAAATGTAAATCAATAAGGATATATAAGAACAGATCCCACCATAATATTATGTGAATTAAAAGACATAACAAAAGAAGTCTTTTACAAAAATAGGAGGGTGAAAGGATCCCTTACCGACATGGGTATCTTTCGAGACACGCACCCCATGAAAGAAGGACAATACAACATTGATGTAAATACTCAAAAATGAAATTATATTACCCAATGAGTAAAATAATGGGCAGTACATACACCACTCAAAGGAAATTGTGGCAAATGTAGCATAAATCTCATGGGAATAAAAGTGAGATGAAAAATCCCTTACGAAAACTCGGCAGCCTAACGACGCCACATAAAACGTACAAAAATGGATTGATGAGATCAAATAGGGTCTATAATCATATTAAAATAAAGTTTACAGAAAGAGGAATATAAAAGAACAAACCCCTCAACATAACAAAGAGGAGCTTAAAAGAAGTGACATAAAGGAGAGTACTTTAAAAGAAAGTGAGGGGTTTGATCTCTTACGAAAATTCGGCAGCCTAACGGTGCCACTCAAAACTTCCAAAATGGATTGATGAGAGATAATAGGGTCTATCATCATATGAACATAAAAATTATAGTACGATTAATATAAAAGAACATCCCAATAACAAGAATGACGAGCTTTAGAAGGAATGACATAAAAGAGTGTACTTAAAAAGAAAGAGAGGAGTAAGATCCCTTACCTTGGGTCCGACTTGACTCGATCGTTCTTTAATCTCATGAATAATAAACTTGTGTTAATTTATACTTCCTTAAGAACCTTTTTGAAGTTTATTATTCTTTTTTATATCACTTATTACCATGTCATAGAGATTATGTAATCATTTAAGTTAATAATGTGTGTTTTGTCGATACTTGGTTCTTAAGTCGAAAGTGGACTTCTTACAATTACATGTTGTTCATGTGGTCAATGTTTCATTATATCCAGAATTTTATTCATCATGTATATATCATATATATCATATATATCCAGTATATTGATGCATTTATAATATTACATAACATTTAGAGTTAAGAAATGAAATGCACCGTTCATGGAGACGGTAAGTCGTACGTACTCAAGAATGCTACTTCCATTTCTATTTCATATTTAATGGATTTAAAACATAATGATAAATAATAGTATTTTAATTCCAGTATGGTATCATATTTAATATCATTAAATATATCCTTTATACGTACCACATATGGTATTAACGAATCAAATCACTTTGAGGGGGCGGTAGTCCGCACTTCTTTAAATGAAGATATCACGTTTACCCATAATGGAAACCATAAAGGTATGCCATAAATGAAAAATACAGAAGATTAAGTAAAATTTAAACATATTAGATATAATATATAAATATAGTGTCATCCTAATGTCCACATTTGAAGGTGTTAGAAGAATGTTGACCAATCATCGTTTCAGGAGGCAGAAATTCACCATCCACAGAAACAGTATGTTCTTTAACCATTAGATGTAGGTGTGTGTAAGTGTAGCTCGAAACATTATTATAACAACATCCTAGTATATTAAAGATACTGGATTTGTTACAAAATAAATGAATAAAAAGATTTTAGGGGGTTGGAGAAGCAAAATAAAACAAAAGGACTCAAGCGAAGACACTACCTTAAAATCGGGTAACTTCCTTTCATTTGAGCTCAAAGGCTTCCTTGGAAAGGATTCTGACCAAAGTGAGGCTTCAAGGAGTTATATAGGGATGTGGATAGACAAAATGGGCAGGTTTTGGACGAGCCAAAGGCTTTGTAAGTGTGGATAAGGAGGTAGAGGTGGGGTCCTTTTATAAGAGGAGAGGAGGGGAACTCTTGGAAAGTAAGAAAATGTTACTTTATTTGAAAATGATTTTCGGATTTAAAAGGTCCCACATTGATATAATTCGTGTATAAGGTGATAATGGTTCTAAATCCACCCATCCAATAGGTTTTGGACATGTGTAGGTCTTAGATATTACATTATCTTTCTATTTTATTTAAATCGTTAAATAATGAGGTCATCGCTGCATCATCATGATGTCATAAATAATTTTATTTATTTAATGTCTAAAAATTATAAAACAAATACTATGATGTAGGAAATCTTTTTAGCTTTACAATGAATATTTATAGTCAAAAATATTACTTGTATAACCCCATGTAAAATTTTTTTTAGTAAAACATTTCATGTTTGTGTCATTTTTACTTTATCATTAAATAAAACGTTATTTATGTCATTTTCCAACCAAAGTGGCTCCATGGGGTCACAAAGTTGACCAATGGATTGTCTTGGTCGGAAATGACACATATAATGAGGGTAGGACATGTGTCTAGGTCATTTAATTTTATTAAAATATTATTCTTACCGTAAACTTCACTAATTACCTCTAATCGCGATTAAAAACTTAATAAGTTACTATTCACCAAAAAAATATTTTAATCCCATTGAACCAAATTTTACTTCTTAATGACAACCATTTATGTCGGATTTTTTAAATTCAAAACACAAAGGTGGAAAAATTTTCATTTAAATGGAAAATCAGGTTTTATAAGTACCACTTTGTGATTTCACTATTCATCAAAAATTGAAGTTTTTCAGAAAATTACCAAAAATTCACCCTAAGCTATATTTGATATTACGAATTCAAAAATGATTTCTATTTTACAAAATTCAAAACATATAAGTTGCATTAATTAATTTAATAAATAATTCCCACTGTCGAAACACTAGCGTGTTTTTATGAAACAAAATGTATCAAAAGATTGACACTAGTTTAAGACTGATTTCAAAGTGAAATTAATTCCATCGACAACTATTGGATTAAAAGGTAAAAATATATTCTAATTTCACTTTAAAACCAATTCAAACGATAATCTAATCATATAAATAAATTTGATTAAAAAGAGGTTTTGAATTAAAATACAACATTTTTCACTATTCATTAAAAATTGAACTTTTTCGGAAAAATACCAAAAATTTACACAAAGTAAAATTTGATGTCCCAATTCTAAAGAAGAATTTTATTTTGTCAAATATAAAACATAAAATTTTCAAAAAGTGGATTTAAAAGTGGTTCTCCATCATAAGGCGGTTAATCGACCTTTTAAAGAATATTAGAATGTTTACCCTTAAAATTGGATTCATTCGCATTTTTAATCCTCTAACATTTATTGTAAAAAGTAAAAAAATTTGACAAACATATATAATAATTTGGTAGTTAGTTTTATTCATTCCCTCCATTACAACGGTTAGGTTTCAACTACCATTTAAAATAATATTATTTTATTATTAGAGTGCAACGTAAGATTCCCAAGAAACTCGTTGTTGCGTATTGGGTACGCCATCGAGCATAGCATCCCATTTAAAGTAATATTAATATTTGATTCACAAATATGGATAAATATAAAGATGTCATATTCTTTATTTACCTTGGGTGTTACAATACCTTTGTGGAAAACCCACATTAGAAATAGTGTAAATAAAATTTAGTCTTAATAAGAGAGAATGGGAGATGAAAATGTCACCACCAAATTATGATTTCGAATAGAAGAACATTGGTGGAAATTTGAGACACATAATTGGAGGAAAACATAAATATTTATAGGGCATGATTAATGAAATCAATCACAAACCAGTGAAAAATAAATAGAAAATTGAGGGCTCAAACCATAAATCTATGACGACTTTAAATATTATTGGTTCATCAAAACATAAGGTATTTGGATAAGAAATTTTTTGTTTCATGATCTGTTACCTATTAATTATGAATTAATTTATTCAAAGAATAAGAAAACAATTACATGAAAAGTTGAGTTCCATTATTTAATTAATTTAAACTATAGACTCTTCTTTCACTCCAAAAGATAATAAAACCCAAAAATATTCTATTTATTCAAATTTTACAGGGTTTAAAAAATTAATTAATAATTCTTCTATCAGATAATTTTATAATTAAATACATTATACAAACCCGAAAATCACCTAGGCCAGTAGTAGGTGACGCACCCTTGTCACCCTTCAGTTGTCGGTTCAAGTCCCGCGGCCTTGCTATACGTGACAGGTTGTTGTTCGACCATCAGGATGTCGTTTTTATAAAATAAATCAAAAAATAATCTTAAGAAATGTTTTTTGTTTAAACCATACTATCCAATGTCCAAATTAACCCATTCCAACATTTATACTTATACAAAATAATATTCCCCAAATTCATTTTCCAAAAAAATACAATAAAGGTCAACATAACATAATAAATACATCTTTTTTCCACATAAAAATATATGAGTACCTTCATCATTATTCTCTTAAAACATGGTAACACCATAAATTACCATAAAAACTTATTGATTACATTCATGCACCCTTATTCCATAGATAATACTATGTATTACCTTATATCCAAAAATTTTGAATACTTCCACAATGATGGAATAAACAAAGGATTAATCACTTCCAAGGTAGTCAATAATATATAGTATAATTTATCCAAATCAACAATATCTAATTACAAAATCACTACCTTTGTATTAGGACCCAGTTAAGGTTTATATTTTTTCGAACCATGTTTTTTTAAATATTAACATTCTGTTGAGTCAGTTTTTGCAGTACCATATAATCTCAAATCCTCTGTGAAATAGTACTACAATACAATCCGAATTTATTTCAAAAATTAATATTACCAATACATCATTAATAAAACAATCAAATGACATAATAAATTAATAAAAATAATTATTCCTCTTCATTTTCAGTATTATCATAACATGATTTTTATCCAATAACATCATTTGGGGTATACTCTGATGATTGGGACATTGATTCGCGTAGTGTCCCAACTCCTTCCAAATGAGGCATTGTACATTTGAAAACTTTTTCTTACCCATGTAATCACGTAGTAGGTGTCCTTTTTCTCCACACTTATAACAAAATCTCATTCCCTTAAATCATTTAGCAATGTGATTATTTTCACACTTATCACATTTCTAAAAATCCTTCTTTCCCTTATTCACATTATCCATCATTCTTTGAACCATCCTTTTTTCACTGGCTTCACTTCAAAGCCATAAGACTCAGAGAATTATTTCCTTATCTTATTAACATGTAATACAATTTCTCTATATGATGAGAATACATGGGAGACTATTTCCCTTTTAAATGTTATCTTAAGACCATGAAATATATGATCCTCCTTACTCTTTGGATCATGCATATTGATGGAGTTTTATTCCTTTATCTGGGCTCTTTATCTAAATAATGGAATAAACTAGGTTAGTTTATGAATCTTAATGCATAATTCCAAACCTGTAAAATACCTAACGTAAATTTAATATATTATACCAATAATTCATAATCATAAAAGTTTTCTATTTGAAGATGTATTTACAAAAAATACTTCATAATGGGTTTTAATGAAAATGTGAATTATCCTAATCATATACCCCGAGAGTGTCATAATCTTGAGTACAAAAATGCCCATTTTTTTGTACGAAGATACCTAGGGTCATGCTTGAAAGTCCTTGTCGGAGTTTTCTATCCTAAGTAAATATTTTCCAAAGCCACCTCTACCTACTCGTATCCAGATAAAGATGTTTTTAAAGGAAAATACTCAAAATCTATACCTAACCAAAATTCTAGGAAGATTTTATATACTAATCCTCAATGTCTATCTTAGGAAAAAATTTTCTAATAAGAGTTTTTCTATATCTCTATTCCAATGTTTGTACAGTTATTACATTGATACCAACTGTAACACCCAACCATAGTTAACCAGAGTCGGTGCATACTTACATAACATTGGCATGATCACAAGAGATCAAGTCTTGAAATACCGATTAGTTTAGTAGCCTTGGAATTACTAGATATATACATATGTTTTACATTACATTATGAAATAAAACAATATCATTGTGTCTCCTTTGAACACACTCATATCCCAAAGCCTATCTTTGTAAGTCAATCATAATATACTACTTCACATCTTGGGAAAAATAAAACAAAAGAAAGGGGTGAGATCATATCCATAGTAAGGATAACAATATAGAAGAACCATTCATAAATAAGAATAAAAATTTAAGGCAATATATAAGACTAAAACAAAAGCATTTTTAAATTAAACATAAGAATAATATGGCCAAAATAAAACAAATAACTCCATTTACTTATTCACATGTATATTCTACTAGTGGAATAATCAAATTTAATATCAATATCTAATTTCATAATGATGAAATGCATAATGTTGGACATCATAACCACATAGTCAAGGCCCTATGCCAAGACTACAAACAATATTTTTTCAGAGCCTTGTGCCAAGAAACTATTTTGTATGATGAGACCTAACAATGAATCGAGGAGCTATTGATGGCTCCACCCATCACTTATTATGTCCAATGCCTTCCTCATATGAAAAGGTTGAAACATAACAAAAATTTTATATTAAAACTAGCATAAGAAATGTTAATACTTTAACCATAAACCATGAATGGTATAAAAATAACACACACATTCAAACATGTCAAAAAACCTTCAATAAAATATGGAATATTGTATCACAATAAATCAACTTCAAAATACTGTAAAATTCATCAATGTATGTTGACATAGATGAAATAAAATCTATTTGAGAGAAATATCTCTTTCTGGTTAGAAATCATTTAAAAGTCAAATAATTATAAAGAAAAAAATTTATTTTAAAAATATTTTTATAAGAAAGTAAGGTATTCTTTGAAGGTGTAAAGATGGTGTAAAATATCGACACCCGTCGTATAAGTTAAAAAAACATTTTTACCTTAATTTGTCGAAAAGCTCATAAATTACCTTTTTTGGAAAATGACAGAATGATTACATTCAAAATATTTTATAAAAAGTCAAAAAAGTGTATAAAAGTCATTAAACCATATTATATGAATTAGTAAAAAAAAATTTAAAAACATTTTTAAGAAACACAAATGTTGATGATAATGAAGTCCTAGTAGATACTTACGTACAAACAAACTTGGATATTAATGAGATTGTAAAATTAACCCTTAACTTTAAGTTTTTCTTAATGAAGGGTAAATTAACCTCCTATATAATAGTTAAATAATTTTCATTAAATTATACAAGAACCACATACATGAATATGATATCATATATGATCTTCTAATATTTCTTTTTTAATGATATTTTAGTATTATCATTGTTTTGGGTGTTAATTGATTTGTTTTCCTTTATATGACTTGTTATGTAAGTCATATTTGCTATGGATAGGATGTATTTTATTCTTATACATAATGATATTAAGTTCATAAAAATTATTCTTAATCATAAAATGAAATTTAGTTTTGAATGGTTATTATGGGTAATGAATCTATCACGTTCTTTTATACCGTAATCCGTACGAATGCACGAGCGACAATAACTTTCTATTGATGGTGAAATAATATATAATTGGATGGTATATCATATGTACCAAATAATTAACATGTTATACTTATTATTTAAATCAATTATACTCAAAATTTATACCCATAAAAATAATGAAGTGTTGAATAACAAACTACACCACGACGTGGAGACGGTAAGCCGTAAATAAGCATGTATAGTAACATTGTATTTTATTGGATGGATAGAATAATGAATATGATTATACCACATTTATAATATCATACCAGTTTTTAGAAGGTACTATAGTTATAATTTTGGTATGGAAACAAGAAATAAAGAGGAAGTGGAAGAAGAAAAGAACATTGAATGAGGCGATGAAACTGTTACATCATCTTCAGGTGCTTCATTTGGATTTGATAAAAATGTATCCTTATTTCAGAATTATGATCAATGTAGGGATTTTAGGTTTAACTGAGGGTAGTTGGGAAGATAATTGAGAAGGGTTTGGCCGATCCAAATGGATTTGGAAATGTGATTTTGATAGAAGTCTAAGTACCCAATTATAAGAGAGGTGAGGTTCACTTTAGGAAACGTTTGACATATTATTTTAATATAAAGCCATTTTCAGTTTCTAATGGATCTAAAAGAATTTATTTCATGATAAGTTGTCGTCGGGTCGAAATCCTCTCTATTAATAGGTTCTAGACAAGTTTATTTCACCATATTAACATTATATTTTATATTTAACTCTTAGTTAAATAGTTTAACCTTTATCATTATTTCCTATATTATTATAATACATGGTTAATAATCTTACTATGAAATGCCATGAAAAATAAATATGGTTAATTAATGACATTTCAATCATTAAATGAGTCCTTTGGTATAACCGTATATTTGTATGAATATTATATCATTTAATAATATAGTATTTGTTTTGAAAACTCATTTATGTCAATTTTGATAATATTTAGTATTTGGTTATTGTGAAATTCATAAAAACATTATCACATAGAAAAAAACTAAATCCATCCTAACATGTCATATTAACCTTTTAAATTAGTGTAATGCATAAAAACTCTAAATTTATAATTATTTAGATATTTATAATATCAATTATTTTAATCATTCATTAATAAGGTAATTAATGTATCATCATTTCTTATATATATAAATTTAATTATTTAATGTATAAAAATTAAAAATAAAATACCATTATGTAGTAAATTCGTTCATCTTTCTAATGAATATTTAATGTTGTATTTATCTTATGTATAACCTTATATTAAAAAATTTTTCTTTATGAAAATATGAATTTATAACTATTAACTATTCTTTACATAAAATAATAATAAAAGTCATAATCTAATCTATATTGATCAAAAGAATAATATTATATTCATAAAGATGATTTTTGTTGAAAACACAAATGCAAAAGAATTAGGACATGTGTTATGGTAATTATAATATCATTCTTACCTTTAATTACCCTATTAACTTTTAACCGTGGTAAATAAAATTCAAAAGTTACTATTCACAAAACAAATATTTTCTTCCTATTGAACCATATTTTACATACTGATGTCAACCATTTCTTTTGTACTTTTGAAATTAAATTCACAGAAGTTGTTAAATTACTTTCTTTGAAATTTTTCTAATGTGCCTAGATTGTGGGTAAAAGATGATAAAAAGTTTAACAAAATTATATATATAATCTTTTTATAAAATTACACTAATGAAATGCATTGGAATAATATTTTAATTTTTTACCTATTATCACTTTAAAAAAATTTAAATAAGAAATAATTATTTAAATGAAAAATTCGGTTTTTTTCTACAACATAGTTTTTTTCACAATTCATGAAATATTGATTATTTTCAGAAAAATATCAATAAATCACCCAGTGATAATTTTGGTATTCCAAATTCAAAAATGATGTCTATTTTACCAAATTCAATACATATAATTTTCATTATGTAATTTAAAATTAATTCCCATTGTCAAAACGAGACTGCGGGCTTTTAAGAAGTAAAAACTATCAAAAGATTGACATGTTATTTTATCCAATTTTAATGTGAAATTATATAAAATTACATAAAATATATTAAATTATAAAAATATAATATAATTATACTTTAAACCCACTAAAATTAATAATTTAACACTATAAAGTTTTTCGATTAAAATTGTTTTTTTCCATTAAAATATAGTACTTGTCAATATTCATCAAAATATGAAATTGATAAGAAAAGTAAAAAATAATTATCCTAACTAAATATTTATGTCCCACGTCTAAATAAAATGTTTATTTTGTCAAATTGAATATATAAAAGTTTCAAATATTGTATTTAAAAAGGGTTCTCCATTAAAAGGTGGTAAAATTGGATTTTTTTGAAAAATACTTATTTTATCGGAAAATTTGAATATGTTCTTATATTTTTTCTAGGAAACACATATTATAGATTAGAAAATTAAATGGAGTATATAAAATTTAAAATGCAATTAATACTATTCATAAAAGCTTTTTGAACAACTAGTTTCTAAGTCGTGTTGTGCTTGACCTCAGTGTTGCGTGTAGCGCAAGCTATTGAATATCTTTAAAGAGAAAGTGTACTACAAAATCATAGGGTCTAACATTCTACCCTCCTTCTATAAATTGATTCGTCACAATTTGAAATTTTTCTGCAAAAATAATAGTTTAATATATAAAATACATTTTTTAAAAACCCACATTAGAAATAATGTTAATAAAATTTAGTCCTAATAAGAGGGAATGAGAAATGAAAATGTCACCACTAAATTATGATTTGTAATTGGAGAATATTTATTGAAATTTGAGACACATAAATGAAGGGAAAACATAAATATTTATGGGGAGTGATTGAGGTCATCAATCACAAACATGTTAACAATAGATAAAAATTTGAGGGTTCAAACCATAAATATATAATGACATAAAATATTATTGGTTCATCAAAACATAAGTTATTTGGATAAAACATTTTTGGTATTAAGATCCTTTCCCTATAGTTTAATAGTTAATTTAATCCTAGAATAAGAAAACAATTACATGACAATTTGAGATCAATTATTTAACTAATGCCTATCACAAACTAATCTTTCACTCCAAAAGAAAATAGAACTGAAAAATATTCTATTTATCCTAATTGTATAGGGTTTTAAAAAATTTAATTTATAATTTACTTATAATATCATTTTAAGAATAATAAATTATACAAACCTGGAAATCATGTAGGCTAGTTATAGGTGATTCACCCCTACCTCTATTTGGATGCTTGTTCTAGTCTTGCGGCATTGGAGGACGCGACTGGTTGTCGCCTGACCATCGACCTTTCATTTTTATAAAGAAATCCCAAAATGTTCTTAAGAAATGTTCTATTCTTAAAAAATAGTATCCAATATCCATCTTCACCCATTACAACCATTAGACATTGTCCAAAATACTGGGGTCCAAACTCATAGACCAAAAATTTATAAGGAAGGTCAACATAACATAATGAACATCTAATTTTTCCATATAATAACATGTGAGTACTTTTATCTTTTATTCTATTAAAACATGGTACCACCCTGAATTAACATAAAACCTTTTTTATTTCATTTATGCTCCCTTATTCCTTATAGAATACTAGATATATTCCTTATATGAAAATATTTTTAATACTCCAACAATGATGGAATAAACAAACCATCAATCAGTTCAAGTTAGTCAAGAATATCCAATATAATTTATCCAAAACAACTATCTTTTATTAAAAAATCACTACCTCAGTATCAGGACTATAACAATGTTTGTATTTTTGTCAACCATGTATTTTCCAAAAGTTTAACTGGTTGTTATGTCACTTTTATTAGTACCATATAATCTCAAATTCTCAATGAAATAGTACTGTAGAACAATCCGTGTTTATTTCCATAATTAATATAACCAATACATCGTTGATACAAAACTCAAACGACATAATTCATTTATAAAAATATAAGAACACTAATTATTCATCTTCATCTGTGCTATTACCATAACATTATTATTATCCAGTAGCATCATTTGGGGTATACTTTGATCATTGGGACATTGATTCACGTAGTGTCCCAACTCTATGCTGATGAAGCATAGTACATTTGAAACCTTTTTATTACCCTTTCAATCATGTGAATCAGGTCCTTTTTCTCCACACTTATAACAAACTCAGACTCCCTTCAAATATTTACCAAGGTGATTCTTTCCATAATTATCAAAGATGGAAAAAACATTCTTTCCCATAATTCCATTATCCAACATTCTTTAAACCATCGATTTCTTCTCTAGATTCCCTTCAATGAAATAGGACTCGGGTAATTCATTAATTAGCTTATTAACACATGATATTATTTCTCCATATGATGAGAATATGTGGGAGACTATTTCCCTTATAAATGTTGGACTAATACCATGAAAGATATTATCTTTTTTACACTATGGATCATGCGTATTGCTGGAGTTCTCATTTATTCTACTATGAACCATTTCTAAACAATGTCATACACTAGGTTAGTTTATGAATCGTAAAGAATAATTCCAAACATTTAAAATATCTAATGTAAATTGAAATGTTTATGCATATAATCCATAATCAAAAAAATGTTTTCATTTACGATGTATTTACTCATAAATATTTCATAATGGTTTGTATAGAAAATGTGAATTATCCTAATCATATCCCCCAGAAGGGTCATAACCAAATATGTCGCAAAGCCCATTTTCGTGTAACAGGATACCCCAGGTCCAACCTGAAACAAAATGTCAGAGTTTCCACTTCTAGGTACATTTGTGCCTTAGACAAATCTACCTATTGGTATCCAAATAGGTATGTATTTCTTGGAAAATAAACAAAATCTCTATATTACCATAATTATATGAAGTTCTTCTACACTAATCCTCAATGTCTATCTTAGGGAAATGTTTTATAATTAGAGTTTCTCTAAATCTAGATTCCAAATATGGTACTAAACTACCTCTAATACCAATTGTAACGCCTGATCCTAGTTACCCAGAGTCAGTTCAATATTACTTTACATTGGCATGATCACAAGAGATAAAGTCTCAAAATACCTATTAGTTTAGTAGCTTTATAAGCACTAGATACATACATAAGTTTTACATTACGTTATGAAAAAAAAAATATCATTGTGTCTCGTTTGAAAAGCCTTATATTCGATAGAATATCCATGAAAGTCAGTCATAATATACTGCTTTACATAATGAAAAAAAACATATGAAAAGGGTGAGCTCAGATGCTCAGTAAAGATAACAATATAGTGAAAACATTCATTAATAAGCATAAACATTTAAGGAAATTTCAAAGACTAAAACACAAGCCTTTTAAAATTAAACTTCAGCATAATATGGGATAGATATATCAAATAATTCCATTTAATTATTCACATTGATATTATACAAGTCGAATAATCACATTTAATATCAATAGATAATTTTATAATGATGCAATGCATAATGTCGAACATCATAACCCCGTATTCAAAGCCTTCTTCCAAGACAAAAAATAAGACTTTGTCAAGGCCTAGCACCAGGACACTTGTTTGTCTCGTGAGACCTACTGATGCATCGAGGAGCTATAGCGGGCTCCACCCATCACTTACTAATTCCAATGCATTCCTTATATGAATAGGTTGAAACATAACATAAACATTCGTATTAAAAAAATCATACAAAATTTTAAACCTTTAACCACAAACCATGAATGGAATAAAAATAACACATCCATAGTCAAACAAATCACAAAACCATTAATACAATATAGAAAATTGTATCAAAATAAATCAACTTTAATCAAATTTAAAATCCATCAAAGGAAGTTGACATAGATGAAATAAAAGCAATTTTAGAGAAATATCTCTTTATTTAGAAATCATTTAAATGATACATAATTTTATAAGAAAATATTTATTTTTAAAATATTATTATAATCTTTTATAGGAATCTTCAAAGGTGTTATAATGTATGAAATAGCCACATCTACCATATAAGTTAAAAAAATTCTTACAATAATTTATCAAAAATGTCATAAAGTAGCTGGTTTGGAATATGACAGAAATATTCCTTTCAAAAAACATTATAAAAATTAAAATAATGATATAAATAAAATTAAACCCTATCATAAGAAATAGTAAAAATGGTTTGAAATATATTTTTAAGAAACATTGATGTTGATGATAAAGAAGTCCCAGTAGATACGTACGTACAAACAACCCCTGATAATAAAGAGATTATAAAATTAACCCTCACCTTGAACATTTTATTAGTAGAAGGTACTATAACCTCTTGTATAATAGTTAAATCATTGTTATCAAATTATACAAGAAACACATAAATAAATATGATATCATATATGATATTCTAATATTGCTTTGTTAATGATCTTTCAATAGTATCACTGTTTCGGGTGTCAACTGATTTTTTTTCCATTATATGATTAGTTACATAAGTCATGTTTGTTGTCGATAAGATGTATTTGAGTCATATAATGAATTATATTAAGTTATTAAACATTATTTATAATCATAAAATTTAAATTATTCTTGAATGTTTATGATCGGGAATTAATCTCATTACGTTCATGGAGACGGTAATATGTACGTACGCATGAGCGACCATATCATTCTATTGATGGAGAAATAATATGTAATTGGATGATTTATTATATATAAAGAATAATTAATGTGTTATATTGATTATTTTCCTCAATTATACTCATTATTGTACCCATCCAAATAATTAAGATTTGAATAACAAACTACCCCACCACGTGGAGATGGCAAGTCGTACATACACACATATAGTGACATTATAATTTAGAGGATGGAAAGACTAATAAATATGGTTGTAGAATTTTTATTATAACATCCCAATATTTTTAAGGTACTGGATTTTTTTCGGTATGGAAACAACAATGAAAGAGTATGTTAAAGAAGAAAAAAACTTTGAATGTGGTGATGAAACAATTACCTAATCTCTAGGTGCTTCATTTTGATTCAATCAAAAAGGATACTTAAAATAGATTTCAGATCTAACTAAGGCCTGTAGTTTTAATTGATGGTAGTTGGATATATATTTTCCAGGGTTTGGCCAAACCAAATGACTTTGGAGGTGTGATTTTGAGAGATGGGGTAGTACCATTTTTTAAGAGAGGTGGGGTCACTTTAGGAAAAGTTTGAAATATTATATTTTTATAAAATAATTTTCAGATTCTAATGGCTCGAGAAGGATTTATTTCTTGGAGAAGTTGGGTCTAGTTTTAAAAACTCTCAACCATTTGGGTGTGGTCATGGTTATGTCACCATATTACCTTTATCATTTATATTTATATCTTTTTTAAATAGTTTATCTTTTACCATGTATTCCTATGTTATTATAATACATGGTTAATAAACCTACTATAAAATTACATGAGAACCCCAAGGGGTTAATTAATTACATTTCTATCATTATATGAGTCCTTGGGCAAACACTTATATTTATAGGAATGTTATATCATTGAATAATATATTATTTCATTTAAAAAATCATTTATGTCAATTTTGACAGTATTTAGTATTAGGTTTTTGTGAATGTCAAAACATAATTATCACTTCGAAAAAAATAAAATAAATCAATAATATCATGTCAAATTGATCGATAAAATTATTGGAATGCATCAAAAGTCTGAATTTAAATTTATTTGGATATTAAAAATATCAATTAATTTAATCATTCATTAATAAGGTAATTATTGCATCATCATTTTGTCATAAATAATTTTAATTATTTAATGTATCAAAATTATTAATAAAATAAGTTTATTTAGGAAGTCTTTTTATCTTTCTAATGAATATTAACAGTTAAATTTACCCTATGTATAACAAAATATTAAAAAAAATTAGTTATGAAAAATTTAATATAACACTTTTAACTCTTCTTTAAATAAAAAAATATTAATTGTCCTAATCTAATCCATGCTGAAAAAGAGGATAATATTTTATTCTTAAGGATCATTTTGGTAAAAAAACATATCCAATAGAATTAGGACATGTGTTAGGGTAATTATAATATCATTCTAACCCTTAATTAACCTATTTACTTTTAAACATGTTAAATATAATTCAAAAGTTACTATTCACCAAATATTATTTTCATCATATTGAGAAAAATATAACTTAATGATGACAATAATGCCTCTGGTGTTTTAAAATTCAATTCATAGAAGTTGTAAAATTACTTTTAATACAGATTTTCATAAGTTCCTAGAATGTGAGTAAAAGACATCAAAATGTTTAATAAATTTTTATATATCTAATCATAATATAAAATGAATCCAATGAATTAAATCTGACTAATATAGGTATTATATATCAATTTTCACAATAAAATAAATTTAAATTAGAAAATAACTAATTAAATGAAAATATCAGTTTTTATCTACAGTATAATGCTTTTTAGTATTCATCAAAAATTAAATGTTTTTGGAAAAATACCAAAAATCCACTCAAAGATAATTTTTATATTAAAAATTTAAAAATTATTTCTATTTTTCTAATTTAAAAAAATAGAATTTGAATTAATTAATTTAAAAACAATTCCCTTTGTCAAAAATGGGAAGCTTGTTTTTTATGAATAAAAACTATCAAAATATTGACATGTGTTTATAAAAAATTTAAATGTGAAATTACATACAATGACCTGCATTATATTAGCTGATAAAAATATAAACTAAATATACTGTAAAATCACTCAAATGGATAATTTAATTGAACAAATTATTATGATTAAAAAAGTTGTTTTCAATTAAAATTTAGTATTTTTCTCTATTAATCAAAATTAAAAAGTTATCAGAAAAATAACAAAAATTTATCCAAACTAAAATTTTATGTCCCGATTCTAAAGAAGAAGCTTATTTTTTCAAGGGGGAATATATAAAAGGGTAAAATATTGGACTTAAAAAGGGTTTTCCATTAAAGGGTGGTAAAATTGCAATTTTTTTAAAAATACATATTTTATCTAAAAATTAGTATTTATTCCTCTATTATGTCTAAGAAACAAATAATATGGATGTTAAAATTATAAGGACTATATAAAATTCTAAATTATATTAATAATATTCATAAATGTTTTTTGAATGGCTGGTTTTGTATGTCGTGGTGCGCTCGAACTCGGTATTGCATGTAGCACAAGCAATTAAATAACTATAAAGAGAAAACATACTATGAAATATTTGGGAGTTACCTAACATCTAACGAGGAGAGGGAAGAGAATTATGGGGACTTAGAGGATTCTAGGTTGACATTAAGATGATAAAGGGTGGCTTCGAGTATAAAACTTATAATGTAAATGTTTAAAAAACCCTTTTAAGGGGAAAATTTTTGGTTGAATGGTTTAGATGCACGTTTTTTAAAACTATATACCCACCTCTCTACACTCACTACCCTAAATCATTTCCCCATATTGTTATCACCACTAGTTTTATAAGAATACATCTACCATTTTGTTCATCAGTATTCCCATCTACTGTACAATTTAGGATTACCACATACAATATGAAGGACTAAAAAAACTATATTGATGTACAAAATAGACTACACGGTTGGGATGCATGGTTAGAACTAACTATGCACCCTGGGTTGTTATAAAAACCCTACTCTTTATTAAACACATAAACATGATTTATTACATAAAAGGTTACTTAATACAACTCTGAGGACTGAGAGTTATAGTTTCACGTGGATTTAGGAACATTTATAATAACTTAGAACATAAAACATAACATCTCTATTGAAAACTTCTTTAACATGACCACAACATTTCTTTATACTTAGCATTACATGGGATAACCTAAGGAAATTCATATTAAAAGGGTGAGCGATAAAGCTTAGTAAGGGAGTAAAGAAGGTATGACATGAATAATATAATACATGTTAGGAAATAGGCATATCAATGGATCACAAAAGAAATATGAACATAAAATCCTGATATAGCAAGATTATCATAACATAGAAATGTGAAATCATCATTAAACATGATATTAGCAAGAGGAAAGGAAAATTGCACATTGGGAATGTGTAAAAACAAATTGAACTTGAATTATCATGAGTAGAACCTCATTTTTCTTGATGTATCATGATACTAATCTTTACCCAATGTATTGGGGCACTATTGGGTTGCACCCTTTTTAATCATTTAATTTCATGCTAATGTGTGCCACAAAGATTATACAACATGGATTCATTAAACATCATTATTTATTTTATGATAAAAGAATTTGGAATTAATATATTAAACCCTTTAATCAATAAATAAATTTTCATAAAGGTGAATACCCTTGATAGAGAAATGTGCAAGGTAGTAACTACACAATGACTTTGGCATGGAAAATCATGGTGGAAATTTGGTAGAATAATGACATGAAAAAATTTATAAAAATGTTTGATGATAGAGAAAAGGGGTATCTCATAATATGTACATGAAATGTATATTAAGGGGGTCATATGGGAATATTTACCAACATATGTAATGAAATTTATATGCATAATATAAAAGAAGTTATTGAATGTAAATGTTGGTGGAGAAATCCCTTATGGGATTTCAGAATAGTAACAGGTGTAAATGGGAGTAATTAATGAAAGATAAAGATATATATCATTATTCAAACATAATAAGGGGAGTATGTGGAGTTTCTAAATCATACCACAATTTTTTTAATTGAAAACAAAAGAGAATAAAAACATAATGAAATTTGGACAAAAATGAGAAACGATGAAATCCTATATATGAAAGTGTGATCCCAAAAGCAATGGAAAGGATTGAGAGAGGCTTCTTGGGAATTTGGGGTGCCTTGGAAGGATTATATAGGATGTATGTTAGATTTTGGCCGAGCTCCAAAGGTATTGATTGAAGAGGAAGTGGGTGCTTGTGTGATTTTATATAGGAAATGAGATAGAATTCAATATTATTTTGGTTTTAGACACTGCACATTAAACTAATCAAAACCACAGACCATCCAATGGTTTATCCCATGGTTTTTTCCAAGCAAGAGTGGTAAAAATTAATTTATATTTCCAATGTCCTAACTTAATAAAATATTAGGCTATCTTATGTATAAGTGAGTCACACTCTCCTGGAAAACATTTTAAATGTTATAATGATATACAAGTCTTTGAGGGTCCACTAAGGCTTTGGAAAATAAATCATAAAAACATAAAATAAAATTTTTTTAATTGTGAAACATATATTTTCCAAACATCACATTTATATTATTTTATTACATCACTATTGGGTCATTATGATGTCAAAAAACACATTATACATTTAAGCGGTATTTAATTGTTACCGAGATATTTGACGTCCTTAGAAAATTATGAAGAATTAATTGTTGGATAATTTCAATGTCCTGATTCAAAAAATAATATTCATTTTATCTGAATAATTTTAAAAATATGTGAATTTTTACTTTTTAAATAAAAACCGACATTTATCGATTATTCAAGTGTTTTGACAAAAAACGGATTTCAAACTGTAAAAAAATTACAATTGTATTCATAAAAATTATATGATCATTTATAATTTATAAAATATACTTTAGTAATAATATTTTATTAAAATATTATTTAATCCAAAAAATCTATTACTTCATCAAAATATATATATATTAATTGAATAATAGCTAAAAATAGTATTTGAGAATTAAAAACTATTTACAATGAAATAATAATAAAACAATCGTATAATATTTAATCTATAATAAATAATCCACAAAATCATTGTACTAAGGTCTTGTTACATAATCCCTTATAACATCTGCACAAGTCCTAAGTGTATGGTGTACGATGGTGACAGACTCTTGGGGAGCCTTACATAACATTGCTCGTGTGGTAATCTCTATGAACTTCCATTTCTCTCATAGGTTATTATATTGATGCTTAACGTGATGAATATAATTTTGGGTTTTTTCAAGATCGAAGCCTAGTGATTCCACCTTCTTCCATGCTTTGAAAAAACTGGAATCATACAGAGCAATTCCACTAGAAGAGGAAATCACTTACTTTTTTCTGAGTATATTGGATTTGTTGGAGCCCTATATTTATACTAATTAATTGATCACTTTTCAATGTCGATATTAGCAACAGTAAAAAATATTTACATTATTTTGAAATCCAAAAACATTAAAACAAGGAAGTGGATATTTTATTTAACCATTTTTCATAATAAGACATTTAATTATTTCACGATACATTTTCATTAATAAAAGATTTGGTTGTAACAATATTCCACCATTAAGAAATTTCACCCCTGAAATTTCCTTTTCCCATACAAAAACAGATACGGGTAACTCTACTTCATCACCTAATATAAATACCATGTTTCCACTTCAAACATGTGGTTTCTACACTACACCTGGACTAGGGGAATTGTCTTATTTCTTAGAAATTTTTCCATATGATCTAAGATCTTCATAGGCTTCTGTTCACTGGAGATGTAATTATCCATTGGTACCCCCTCTAGATTGATTACATGTGATGGGTCCACTATGTACTTCCTCAATAGTGTTACATGGAATACATTATCTATTTGAGATATGTTCGGAGGTAGTTTCAGTCGATAGTCCACCGCTCCAATGTGATTAGGGATCTCAAAAGGGTCATTGTACATTGGACTATGCATTCCCTTATTCCCAAATCTCACAACTCTCTTCCACAGTGATATGCAGAGGAATACCATGTCTCCGACATCAAAATCTAGGTCTCATAGATGATTATCAACATTGCACTTTTGTCTACTCTAATCATATTTAATGTGTTGCTGGATGGTCTTAACCTTCCCCAATATTTCGTAAACCATTTCTATACCTAGGAGTTTTCGATCTACAACTTCATCCCAAAATGTTGGTGTTCAGCACCTCTTCACATAAGGGGCTTCATAAGGAGTCATTTCGATTATTGAGGGGAAATTATTGTTATAAGAGAACTAAACTACAAGAAAATGTTGATCGCATCCTCCTTTGAAGTCTACTAAGAATGCTCTTAACATGTCCTCATGTTTTTGGATAGTCTACATAGATAGGAAAACAATTTATGGATGATAAACCGTATTGATGTTAAGCACTGTATTCAATTAATGTTGAATACTTTTCCAAAGCATATAGGTGAATCTTGGATCTCGATCAGATTCAATCAATAGTTGAACTCCAAGCATCCTTACCACATCTCTGATGTATATCTGGGCTAGTTGATCCAATGAAAAATCCTACCAAATTTCAATGATGTGGGCATTCTTTGTAATATGATCAAGTAGAACCCATATAGCCTTGTTTTTTTGAATGTCATTGGATGTCTATTGAAAAAGTCCATGGAAATTTTTTCCCATTTCCATGTTGGTATGTGTAACGGTTGCATCGTACCCTTAAACTTATAGCTATCATCCTTCACATACTGATATACTAGGAACATTTATGTCTACTCAGCGATATCCTTCTTCATATTATCCATCCAATTAATCACGTGGATATCTCGATACATCTTAGGGCTTCCAGTGTAAATGGAAAAATTTGAACTATGTGAATCATCTAAAAGTTTATTCCTAAAATCTAGAATTGATGGAACACATAGTCCTGACCGAAATCTCATAATTCCTTCTTCATTAATAGTAATCTCTGAGGATTATCATTTTTTGATAGTTTCCACTTTCTTCTGAATTCCCACATCATCCTTTTGATAATCCATTACGCCTTCCAAAAGAGATGGTTGACCAATAATTTGGGAAACTATTAATGTTAGTACAATATATATTATTCCCATTCCTATCTTCATAAAATATAAGAATATTGGATCCTTTTCAATTCTCATAAATGAAAGAATAACTGGGTTCTTTATACTTAGGGTATCTTCTACCTTGTTCAATTTACCTTGGTGATAATGGACTAAACAGTCATAGTCTTTCATCATATCGTTCCATCTTCATTGGCGCATGTTCAACTCTTTATGTGTGAATATATACTCAAGGCTTTAATGATCCTTGTATATTTCAAACTTCTCCCCAAAGAGGTAATGACACATAATATTTAAAGAGAAGATTATTGCAGCCAACTCTATATCATGTGTTTGATATTTTTTCTCATGAAATTACAATTTCATTGAAACATACGCATTTACTATGTAATTTTTCATCAACACACATACCTTGAGCTTCTTCGATGCATCATTAAATATGTAAAATAGTTTTCAACATGTGGGTAGTGTGAGAATGAGTGTAGTGATAATCCTCTTTTTTATCTCCTTGAAGATATCTTCACATTTATCACTACAAGAAAACTTTACCCCCTTTAGTGTTAGCTAGGTATGATGGTTGGACAATCATGAGAAATTTCTCCCAAATCAATTATAATATCCAGCTAAACCCAGGAATCTATTGATATCTTTTATCTATGTTAACCTCAGCAATCAATAAATTGCAGCTATCCTGGAGATATCCACAGATATCCCCTGCATGGGATGATATGACCCAAGGATGAGACCTCCTCAACAAGAACCCACACTTCATGTACTTTTCATTGAGATTCTCCTTTCAAAATGTCTCTAGTATAGTTCATAGATCCTCATCATGCTCCTCCTTAGTTTTGAAGTATTTGAGAATATCGTCTATAAAGTCTACCAATAATTTCACTAGGTAATCTCTAAAGACAGTATTAATCATGTCCCTAAATATTGATGGATCATTCATGAGTATGAAAGGCATTACTATGAATTCATATTGCTCGTATCTTGTATGAAAAGAAGTCTTGGTGATATCCTCCTTCTTTACCCCAACATGATAATATCCCAACCACAGACCCACCTTGGAGAAGTATTATGCTCCATATAACTGATTGAGCAAGTCATCAATTCATGGTAGAGAATACTTGTTATTTATTATGATTTTTTTGAGCTTACAATAATTGTGAAAAGTCACATTGAACTATCCTTATTATTGAAAAATAGGACAGGTGCACCCCATGGTGAATCACTTGGGCATATAAACCCTTTATCTAGATTCTCTTATAGCTGGTTCTTCATCCCCATAATCTCTACAACAACCATTCTATATGGGGTAATGTATATTGGAAACACCCTAGGTACAATATCAATAGAGAATTCAACATATCTTCAAGGAGGAATACTATGAATTTATTTGGGAAACACTTCGGCAAATTCCCTCACAATTGACATGTCTTAAAGGATGGTTTCCTCCTTAGACTCAATCATTTGGGAAAGATACACATACTCATACGACAGTAATATCCACGCTTACGATGATGGTCCTAAGGAAGATTCATCCTCATCCTTGCACTTGTACAGAATTGGAGGTCGATTCTACGTATAGAGATTGATTTTCCTTTCATGGAGATTTATGTTGGCTCTATATAAGGAAATCCAATCCATGCCAACAATTGCGTCAAATTCCACCAAAGGGTGTATGGCGAGGTTGGCCAGGACATCCAAACCACAAACAATGATAGGGGAGGAGTTATATTCATGGGTCGAAATGTATTCCCTATCTTTCATTTTCACTGAAATCTTTACTTCCATGATTTGGGGTGGTGTTGGGATTTTTCTTGTAACACCCCAAGATTTCATAGTACATTATTTCTTCAAAGTAATTGAATAACTTTCATTACACGCAACACCGAGTTCAAGCACACCACAACATACCAAACTAGCCGTTAAGAAGAAGTTATGAATAGTATTAACTGAATTTTGATCTTTATATAATACTTATAATTTTAGAATCCATATTATGAGTTTATTAGACATAATGTAAGAACAAATTCAATTTTTTAGATAAAGGAAGTATTTTTCAAATAATGAAATTTTACCACCTATTGAGGGTGAACCCTTTTTAAATACAATATTTGACACTCTTATATATTTAATTTGACAAAATAAACATCTAATTTAGAATCGTGTGATAAAAATTTAGTTTTGATATTTGTTTGGTATTTTTCTGATAACTTTCATATTTTTGGTGAATAGTGAAAAATAATAAATTATAATTAAAAACAATTTTTTTAATTGGATTAATTTATTGTGTTAAATTATACCTTTTAATGGTTTGTAATTTTAAATAGATTATATTGTTACCATTTAATCCAATTCTGGTCATTGCATATAATTTCACCTTGAAATAGGACACAAACAAGTGTCAATCTTTTGATAGTTATTATATCTCAAAAATACGGTTTTTGGTTTTGACAATGGGAATTTATATTAAATTAATAAATGGAACTTTTATGTTTTGAATTTGGAAAAATAGACTACATTTTTTAATTTTTAATGTCTAAATTATCTTATGGTGATGTTTTAGTATTTTTCTGAAAACATTAATTTTTTGATGAATAGTGAAAAACACTGAGTTATAGTTTAAAACCGAATTTTTATTTAAATAATTACATATTTTATTTAAATTAAATAATGTAAAAATATATACATAATACCTTTATATGTTAAATGTAATTCATTGGATTTAATTTATAATAATGTTTGGTATATTAAAATTTTATTGAACTTATCACCGTCTTTTACCCACCTCCTAGGAGAATTTGAAAATGTACATAAAAATTAATTTTACAGCTTCTGTGACTTGAATATCAAAAATCCGAGAGGCAAAGTTAATTTCAAGTAGTAAAATGTGGTTAAATAAGATAAATTTTTTTTGTTGAATAGTATCTTTTGACTTTTATTTACTATGGTTAAAGGTAATTAGGATAATTCAAGGTAAGAAAAATATTGTAATAATTAAAAAATACCTTATCACATGTCCTAAACTTATTTAATGAGTAATGGAGAACCATGTGCAACCTTGGGTCTATTTTGGGTCCCAATAGAGCCACTTATGAATGATAATGACACTTTATATTAATTAATTTAAAGTAATGGCAAAATTGACATAAACAAAAATATTTTAGTAATTAATTTTTATATGGTGTTATATAAGTAATAGTTTGGACTATAAATTTTAATTAGGAAGATAAATATATTTCCCACATAATGGTATTTTATTAATAATTTTTTAGACATTAAATAATTAAATTTATTAATGACACAATGATGATGTAGTAATTACATTATTAATGAAAAAATCAAATAAATGGTATTATAAATATTAAAATAAATATAATTTCAAATTTTTTAGGAAATACACTAATTTAATAGGTTAATATGACATTTTAGGGGTGATTCAATGTATCTTTTCCGAAGTAATCAAGTTGTGATGACTTTCACAAAAACAAAATACCATACATTGTCAAAATTGACATAAATTAATATTTGAAACAAATACTATATTGTTGGTTGATATAATATTCCTAAAAAAGTAAGGTTCGTCCAAAGGGATTAAATAATATTATATATGTCATTAATGAGCCATTTGAGGTTCTCTTGGATGTTTAGATAAATTTTATTAACCATATATAGTAAAAATACAGGAAGACATGGTAAAAGGTAAACTATTTAACTAAGGGTTAAATCTAAAAGATAAGGTTAATATGACAACCTAAAATTTCCTAAAACCTATTGGTTGAGATTATTTCGACACATAACCACTTAAGGATATAAATAAATTCATTATTAACCATTATAAACCTAATATTATTGTATATTAAATTAATACTATAAAGTTTTCTTAAAGTGACCCTCACCCCTCTTATAAAAGGGAACATTCCCTTCACTAAAAATTACTCATCCAATGCCAATTGGATAGGCCAAAACCTGCCCAAATAACCTCCAAACATTCCTCAATTGATCCTAGAGTACTTAGTTTGATCATAAAGGAAACCTAAGGAGCCTTTTTGATCAAATAAAAAGGAAGAACACGAAGAAGAGGTAAATATTTCATCACCTCTTTCACGTTTTTTTCTTTTTCCACTTCCTTATTCATTGTTGTTTCTATTATAAAACAGTAAATCAAGAATATTATATATACTGTTATTTTATTATAAATATTTTACAACCATAGTTATTATTTTATTTATCCTATGACTGACATGTCACCATACGTGCGTATGTATGGCTTACCGTCTCCACGTCGTGGTGTAGTTGTTATTCAATACATTATTATTTGGATAGGTATAATAATGATGTATAATTGATATAAATAGTAAATATAACATGTTAATTATTCTTTATTTGTGATAAACCATCAATTTACATATTATTTTAAATCAAAAGAATGATATTGTCCCGCGTACGTACGTACGAATTACTGTCTCCACGACGCGATGAGAGTCATTTCCAAGTTCACAATTCAACGAAGATTATAAAAATATATATTATTAATAACTATCTAATATATGAAATAATATTTCTACTGGAGATATATATATATATATATATATATATATATATTTACATACATAAATCTTATTCACTTACTTCCGTTCAATACGATGTGAAAACGGAAATAGTGTTTATGCGTATGTATGGCCTACCGTTTCCCTAAATGGTGCCTTTCATTTCATATATACATATGTTACAAATATTTATATTATAAATATATATGGTATATAAATCATGTATTATATTATATAATCATTTAAATAATAATCTAAATGATACGATCAAGAATAACAAGTTAAAACACACACTATAAAGAAAGTGATTATTACCCAAAATTATTAATTTAACATGGAAATCATTATTAAATGGGTAATATAAAGTCCTAAATTAATCATTAATGATTTAATAAATATGAATATTGTTCTTTATAAATTTAATATGATACTATGATCATTATATAGGAGGTTGAATATACCATCGACCAAAGGAAAGTGCAAGTTAAGGGTTATTTCTTTAATCTCATTATTATCTGAGATTGTTCATGTGTAAGTATTTTCTGGGACATAATTATCATAGATAGACATATTTAATATAAAAAAAATTCAAAAGGAATATTTAATAGTTTTTTGAGAGGGTCTATTTAACTAAATCATCATTTTAAATGTTTTAAAGATTTATCATTCTAAACCCTTTTAATTAATGTCCATATTTTCAATAAGATTTTAAGGATTTATTTATATGGGCATGTATATTTTAAAATGATAATTCAAATCAAAAGTTTCACAGTGGTATGGGACACATTGATTCAAAAATCTCTTTTAAATGACTTCCTTTATAAATTTTGATCCTTACAAACGATTTCATGAAAAGGGGGTATTTATCTCAAATCATTTTACTAATCATTTTCATCTATGTCAACATCATTTGATGGATTTTAAAATTGTTTGAAATTGATTTGTTATGATACAAATCTTCCATATTATATTGATGGTTTTGTTATATTTTTGATAGTGGATGTGTTATTTTTATACCATTCATGGTTTATGGATAAATTATTGAAATTTCGTACGTTAGTTTTAATACGAATGATTATGTTATGTTTCATCCTTTTCATATGAGGAATGTATTAAACTTAGTATGTGATGGGTGGAGCCTGCTATAGCTCCTTAATGCATTAGTAGGTCTCATGAGACAACTAGACGTGGAATTGGCTGAGGGCGTTCCCAATTTGATATATAGTTTTGGCCATGGCCTTAATCATTTTTAGAAGTCTTGGATGAGGTCTTGAAAAATGTTTCAGAATGTCTTGAATTATACATTACCTCATTTTGAAAATAATATTTATTGTTCATGTGGTCATTCGACTAGTTGAATGTACATGATTATGTTTTATTGTGGCATTATTTACTCATCTCATATTCCTACCGTCAAAATATTCATTTTTATCATTGGTAAAGGCATGTGGTTTTAATTATTCACCATGCTTAATAATTATGTTATCTTCAGATGTATTGCTTACCCTTACTCAGCATTTGGGATCACCCCTTTATATGTTTTATTTTTCCCAGGATTCCAAGAAGTGTATTGTGATTGATATTCAGGGTTATGCTAAGGGAATAATGGATTTCATAAAAGATTATTTATGTTGTGTTGTATGTTATAAATTATAATGTAACATTCATGTATTTAATCTATTTTCCAAGACTGCTGAACTGATTGGTCCTTTGGGACTTGATTCCTAGTAATTATTCGAATGTTAGATAATAATGCACCAAATCTGGGTTACTGGGGTCAGGGCGTTACAATTCTACTAAACATTCAGGATATTAAAGAATGCATCGAACCAGAAAAAAAAGTGAATCCACTATTTTTGAATAAATAACTAGAGAACATATCACCACTTTGTTGTCATGGTTCACATCAATGGGAGTGATGAATAAATCTCACCGTTGCGGCCTTGGAGGTTTTTGGTTTGCATATAAAACCCTTGGCTTAGGTAAGTGGTTTTAAAATTTCCCTGGTTCTTTATCGTTGAAGCAATGAACAATGAGTTGAGGGTCAAATGATGTATTCCACTTCTCTATCGCAGCTATAGGTTTTTCATGTAGGTAGTGAATGTTCCGGGGCCCTTCTCTTCCACACGTAAATCATATTCTCATCCCCTTCATGAAATTTCCGGGGAGCTTATTCCCTATCCTTTGGAAGGTGGGGTGTTGGATTTCTTTTACACCATTGGATTTATCCATCAGACCATCGGAATTAATGTCCATCTTATGCTTCTTATCTCCATGATAACCCTGATATTCATTGATATCCATTTCAAATTTTAGGGCACATTAGGAAATTTATCATAGCTCTCGAAGTCATGAATCACTAGGGATTTCTATAGGCTATGTTTTGGCCCACCAAATAAGTGATCAACCTTATATTCTAGGGAAATGACAAAGATAGAGGTGTATAATGAAATACTTGCGATGTCATCCATGAACGGTCCAAAGGATTCATTATCTTTTTGATTGAGGGTAAGGAATTCCATTTCCGTCTTAAGTTAGAGGGTGCCAGGAAAATACTTGTCAAAAAATACTTTTGGGAAATCCTTCCTTTCCAACGCCTTGATCTCTTCCTTAGGCTCAATGTCCACCATTGTTCTGCTTCACCCTCCATATGATAATCATAAAAAAACATTCCCATGTTCGGAACATTTAATAATGGAGAAGATCTTTTTAATGGAGTTGATCTATTGTTCAGCGATTGAGGGATCAAATGATCCATTAAAATTGTGAGGTTGTTATCTTATGAATCTCTTTCTAGCAACAAGTTCTTTCTTAGAGGTGGTTGAATGTTTTTCTTGACCCATGTTTCAATTCCGAACATGAGTTAATAGAGAGTGTATCAAGACAATGTTTGCGATTTTTTTTCTTATATTGGATTGGGAATCTCATTATAACAGTCATCAAATTGGTCTTCGCATCAGTTGTTAGTCCAATTCCTCCTATTATCGGCCATTAGCTGGAATAAAAAAAATCAGGGGTAATAAAAAAGGGGAATAAAAAGAAAAAAATGGATAAATTACAAATTACACTTATTTTATTTACTTATGAATTTATAGGCATAAATCTATGTAATCCATGATCTACTTCACATCATATATTCTTATTGGAATTTTTTTCACTGAATAATCATTCATACTAAGAAAATGAATTTACCTAAGCATATCCCCTTGGAGTGTTATAACCTAGAGTGCATCAAGGCCCATTTTTCTGCACAAATTCCTGTTTGAGTCTATCTCAATGTTGTGTTTTAAGGTCCTTCAACTATATATATTTGTGCTAGAGCCGCCTCTTCTAGCTCGTATCCACTTAGGAATATATTTTCATGATAAACCACTTACTCAATACTCACCCAAATTTTGGGATGTTTTTATTCTACTTATTCTTATACCTATGCTTTCAATATGGTTTTCTAATCATAATCCCAAAAAAATCTAATCTTATCCTCTAATACCAACTATAACAACCATGTTCTTTATTACACACAGAAAAAATGAACTTACAAAAAATCTGAGGACCAAGAGGTCTAGTGTCATGGGAAATTAAGAACATTACATAATAACATAGAACATAGAACAAGATATCAATATTGAAAACTTCTTTTACATGACCGCATATTTTTTTTGTTCTTAGCATTGCATGGGATAACATGAGGACATGCATAAGAAAATGGGGAGCTATAAAGAACACTAAGTGAGTAAACATGTTATAACATAAATAATAAAATAAATTTTAGGCAATAGAAATATCAGTGGATCAGAAGAGAAACATTAACCTAAAGGAATGATATAGCATGATTACCATAACATGGAAATTTGGCATCATCATTTAACATGATATTAGCATGATCCATGGCTCATTGCTCTTGGAGAATGAGTAAAACCTCATTACAATTTAATTGTCATGATCAACCCATCATTGCTTTTGATGTATCATGATACTAGTCTTTACCTAATGTATTGGAGTGCTATTAGGGTTCTCCATTTATAATAATTTCATTTCATGCAAAAGTGTGCCACAAAGATCATAACACATGGATTCATTACACATCATCATTTAATCCATGATAAATTAATGTGGAATTAATAAATTAAACAAATTAATCAATAATTAAATGTTCATAATGGTGAATACATTTGATAGAGAAATGGTCCTGATATTCACTTCACAAGGACTTTATCTTGGAGAATCACGTTGCAATTTTGGCACCATAACGACTTGACATAAGAATTCATAAAAAGGTGGATGTGAGAGAAATGAGTATCTCATCATTTTTAAATGAAATGAAATGTAAAATGGTCAATTAGATACATTTCCCAACATAATGAATATAACTTATATTCATAATATAAAAGATGTTTTTGAATGTAATTGAGGGGAGAGAAATCCCTTACTGAATTTCGGCATAGTAACTGGTGTACATGAGAATCATTAGTGAGAGAGAAAGTGTTCTCTAAAAATTAAAACATAAGGAGGTAATTATGGAGGAGGTGAAAACTCATAAACCAAAATGTTTAATTGAAAACAAAATGGTATGATAACTTAATGAAATTTGGACAAAAATGAGAAAGGAATAAATCCCTAACGTGGATGTGTGATCCCAAAGGCTTGTAAGGGGCTTGAGAGAGGCTTCCTAGGAGCATGGTGCACTTTATACAGATTATAGAGATAGGGGTACGAGGTTGGTATAGCTCTAATGGTTTGGAGTAAAGAGGAAGTGGGATCTTGGGTGGGTTTATATAGGAAAAGAGAGAGAATTCATTATTATTTTGGTTTTGGACACTACACATTAAACTAATCAAAACCAAAAAAAATCCATGGTTTTTCCAATGGATTTTTCAAAGGGGATTGAAAAAAATTATATTATATGTCCAATGGCTTAAATTATTAATATAATAGTCTTGATTATGTGGAGGTGAGTCATAGTTTCAAAGATATCATTTAAAAAGTTAAAATGTTCTGTAAGTCTTAGAGGGTCTAGTAAGGATTTGTAAAATTAAAAAAACCTAAAATACCATTATTTTAATTGAAAAACATATATTGTCCAAATATAAAATATATAGTATTTTATTACCACACTATCGGGTCATTATGATGTCACAAAACACATTAAATATTTAAACGGTATATAATTTTTACCCAAAAAATCGACTGTCTCAGAAAATTAAAAAAAATCCTACATTGGATAATTTCGATATCCTGATCCCAAAAATAATATTTTTTTTATCTAAATATTTTTCTAAATATGTGAATTTTTTCGTTTATAATAAAAACCTACATTTATCTAAAATTCATGGGTTTTTGACAAAAACAGATTTCAAACCTTAATAAAAATAACAATAATATTCATAAAACTTATACGATAATTTATATTTGATAAGAATAAAATTAGAAATAATATTTTCTTAAAATAGTATTTAATTAAAAAATAGATTAATTCATCAAAATATATTTCTTAATTGAATAGTTACAAAAAAACTATTTGTGCTAAAAAACTATTTATGAAGTAACAATACTAAAATTAATATATATTCTTTATTCTATAAAAAATAATGCACATAATCATAGTTATAGGGTATTGTAACATAAACCCTTATGAAACCTGAATCAGACCAAAGGGTAAGGTGTGCAATGGTGACAGGATCTTATGGAGGCTTAGATAACATCGCTCGGGTGGTAATCCCTATTAACTTACACTTCTCTTGCAGGTGGTTCCATTCAAGATTAACGTGTTGAAGTTAGGCTTGGGATTGGTCAAGAGAGAAGCCTAGTGATGAAACCTCATTTCTGAGCTCATAAAAACTTTCTTCGTATGAAGAAGTTCAACTGGAGGAGGTAATCGCTTCCTTTTTCTGAGTAAATTCGATTTGTTAAAGCCCTATAATTTTACTAATCATTTGATCACTGTTCAAAAACTATATTTTTAATGGAAACAATTAATAATGGTACATTGAAATCCAAAAACATAATACCAAGGATGTTTATATTTTATATAATCATTTTAAATACTATGAAATTTAATTTGATAAAGAAAAAGATTCATTAATAAATATTTGGGTTGTTATAGTGATTTTACTTGAGACTGAAATTTTATACCCGCATGGTCATGAGATATATTTGAGCACCTAAGGAACTCTTATGTCCTCAATAAATATCCCAAAAAATACCAAATTAATATTTCCAAGCATTCAAAATTCCATTCTTAATGCTGGTTTAAAAAAAAGCCCATCCCCAAAATGAAAATTCACGATTCCAATAAATTTATAACCTCGTATGAAACATGAGGTCCTTCACGAACAATATTTAGTGTTCACAAGAGTTATAAAATCCTAAATAAAAGTCAAGGGAAGTTGAAAAGATATTTTTTTTAATAAATAGTTGTTTAATTCTTGAAATATAAGGGATAAGGATCCCCAAGTCATTGAAAAAAGATACAATGAGTTCATTATGCATGACCCAAGCTCATCGGATTGAAACAGGGGAGGAGTAGGAATAAATTTTAAAACCATTATTGGGAAAGAAGAAAATTTCACATATTAAATGAAAAATATATTGGATTAACTCTTTGGATACATGGTTTTAAAAACCATTATCACCCATGATAATTTCAAAAAATATAAAGCAACACTTTTCTCCATATTCCTTTGGAGATATACGTGGCTGGAAAAACAATTTTCAAAATATAAATTGTAACACTTCGAGATTTTATGAAAAATATTCTTTTTAATTTCATTAATGTCTTGTGTTTTACACTACACCAAAAGGATCTTGCACAAAACACATCCTTTACTTTCCGTGCATTACACGCAATCACGATCTTCCTTGATAGCGTGTGTAGTACGCAATACCGACTTTCACTAAACGAGATATTATTATAATATTATTATGAACTAGCCGTTATGAATAGTAATAACCAATTTTTGAAATTTTTTAAATTTTATTTTTCAAAATGGAATTAATTTTTGGATTTGGAATATCGAAATTAGCTTAGGGTGAAATTTTGGTACTTTTCGGTTAACTTTCATATTCTGATGAATAGTGTAAATTACTAAATTTTAATTAAAAACAACTTTTGTAATCAAATTAATTAATAGTGAAAAATTCTTAATTTGAGTGGTTTTAAAGTAAATTTAAAATATATTTTTACAATTTAATACAATGTTGGTCACTGGATGTAATTTCACATTTAAACCAGTTATAAACAAGTGTCAATCTTTTGATATATATTATCTCTTAAGAACACGCTATTTGTTTTGACGACGGGAATTAATTTTTAAATTAGTTAATGTAACTGATATGTTTTGAATTTAATAAAATAGACATCATTTTTGAATTGAGAATATCAAATATAGCTTAGGCCTAATTTTCGGTATTTTTCTGGATACTTTCATTTTTTGATGAATAGTGAAACCACTAAGTGGTAGTTAAAAAAAACTGAATTTTTCATAAAACATAGTTTTACCGCTTCTGTGAGTGGAATTTTGAAAATCCGAGACACACGGTTAATATCAAGGACAAAAATGTGGTTCAATGAGATGAAAATAATTTTTGGTGAATAGTAACTTTTTACTCTTTTTTACCACGGTTACAAGTAAATAGGGTAATTAAGGGTAAAAATGATATTATTATTACCCTAACACAAGTCGTAAATCTATTGGATAAGTGTAATTCGACCAAAAACAACCTTAGGAATAAAATATGACCTTTTAGGCCCACTTGGATTAGATTAGGACATTTATTATTAATTTATTTAAAGAAGGGTTAAAATAGTTCAAATGAATGTTTAATAAGTAAATAATTTTTAATATAGGGTTATACATAAGATAAATTTAATTGTAATGATTTATTAGAAAGCTAATAATATTTTCTAAATAATTAAATTTTATTTATAATTTTTAGACATTAAATAATATAATTTATTTATGACACAATGATGATGCTGTAATTACCATAATAGTGAAATATTAGAATTATTGATATTATAAATAACCAAATAAATATAATTTGATACATTTTATGAATTACAATAATTTTATAGGTTAATATGACATGTTAGTATTGATTTAAGTAACTTGTTTCTAACTAATCATTCTGTTATGAGTTTCACAAAAATCAATTACTAAATAGTGTCAAAATTGACATAAAATAGTTTTTAAAACAAATATTATATTACTAATTATTATTTTATTCCTAAAAATATAAGGTTCGGCCAAATGACTTAGATAAGGTTTTATATATTAATAATAAACAAATTGGGGTTCTTTTGTGTTGATATGGTAAGTTTATTAACCTTATAGTGTAAGAAAACAAGAAGACACGGTAAAAGTTAAATTATCTAACTTAAAGTTAAATCTAAATGATAAGGTTAAAATTGATACCTAAACATGTCTAAAATCTGTTGGATGAGATGATTTCGACCCCTACCCACCTTAGCTTCAAAATATATCAATTTGGAGCTATTAAAAACCGAATTTTACTTTATAATTAAATAATATTTTTAGTTATTCCAAAGGTGCCCCTCTCCTCCCTTATAAAAGGGCACCTCCTCCCCCTCTTCCTCACAACACTTTGAGCCTTCAAACTCGGCCAAACCATGACAATTTCTTCTCTCCACTTCCCTAGAGACATCATATAGGTCCTGGTATTCTTCAAAGACCAATTTAAGTGCCCTAAAAGGAGGTCTCAAAGAAGCACTTCAAAGAAGAGGTAATGTCCATTACCGATTCTTTCATCTTTATTTCTTCTTCCACTTCTTCTTCTTTAGTTGTTTAATTATGAAGTAATAACATCAGTATCACTCATATACTGATATGTTATTATAAGTATGAAACAACCCTATTTCACCATCTATCCATCCTACGGAAAATGAAATCACCGCGCGTGCGTACGTACGGAATACAGTCTCCACGCCGTGGTGTAATCTATTTTCCACCACCACCTTACATGGATGGGTATAATGATGTAAATAGTAACTATATATGGTTATTTTAAAGTGAAATTGATTCTGAAATAGTAAACATACACTCCAATAAAATTCCACGATCATGAGAACGATATCATCACTCGTGTGTACGTACGGACTACCATCTCCACGACGCGATGAGATTCATTCTCCACGTTAACCATTCATGAATGATTATAAAGCATATATAATAAGTAATCATGAAATATATGACATAATAATGATACTGGATTTATGTGTATATATATGTATGACATCTACTTAATTCCATTCAACTCAATAAGGAAACAAAAACAGAGTTCATGCTTACGTACGGCCTACCATCTCCATGAACGGAGTATATATTTCCATTTACTGATCTATTATATATATGTATATTATGAATATATATTATATATAAATCATGTTTTATATTCTGGAATTAAGTAATCATGATCTATGTAATCATATGAATAATTACAAGTCAAAACACGGACGAAAAATGAAAGGATTTTACCCAAAATGCTCTTTAACATGGAATTTACAATGGAACGAGTAATATAAAGTCATAAGTGAACCATATATGATATCATAACAATGATTATAATTCGGGAATAAGTCAATGACATTATTTAAATCATTATATAGGAGGTTCAGACACTTACGAAGTAAATCAGACCTAAGGTAAGGGAAATATCACAATCTCATTTTTATCCAAGATTGTTTATACTTTGGTATTTACTGGGGTGTATTTTATCATCCACATCCATGTTTACTCAATATGTAGTATTTTTTCCATCCACCTACAAATGTGTAAATCCAATTTTACCCTTCATGAGTTTTTCGTAAAAGATATAAAAGGAATATTTTTTCATTTTTCATACGAGGTACTTTTTGTCTTTTCCAACAAAAGTACGAAAAGAATGTTTTTTTAACTTATATGGCATGAATGGATTTTTAAAACAATATTTCCATGAATTTTCCTTTTCAATTTTTCTTGTTTATTTTTAATCAACTTATTTTAGTTTAAAATTGTATGAAATGTTAAGAAAGAAAAATGTTTTCGAATTATAAAGGATATTTTCCTAAAGAATGGAGTTCAAGTGTTTTATCAAAATTATTTTCCATCTAAGATAATAAAGGGTTCTGTTTCTATCCCTATTATTACATTGATTTGATTATTTTGTGATGGAATTATATTTATGAATTCCTTTATCTTTTATGAATTGTTTTATGATGTTACGATGTTTAAGATTCCCATTTTTATTACATGGGTTATGCAATGATGTATGATTTATGATTTTTTGGCACACATAAGAATGGTATCATTATGAGATGGGTGGGACCTATATCTCCCTCCAATGCATTGGGTAAAGATTTTATATCTCATGAGATAGACATGGCTGGAATGGTATGTTATACCGGTTCAGTGAAACAGGACTGAAACGAGGGTGACTCAGTTCCGAAATGGACGTTGTCCACTAATATAGTCTTGGTAATGAGTCTTGACTAATAAGAAATTATTCTCTATGATTGTGTGTGTATGCCACAAAGTTTCATGTTTTATGTTATGATTATTGGGATTTCATTTCACTACTATGATTTATCCCATGTTATGAAATTATGCTCTCTTTTGTAGGTTATGATTTCCAAAATGTTATGTTCTTATGAATATGATGTGATTGATATTTTTTTTGTTTACCCTTACTGAGCATTTGAGCTCACCCTTTTATGTTTTCTTTTCCCCAGGATATAAATAAAGGTTTTAGGTAAAAAAATAAGGACGATCTTTATGGGACATGTTGAAGATATTTCACCACGATTAGAAGATTATATTCCGAGTTTCCAAAGGCACTAAACTATTACGATCCTTGTGTGTGTGTTTTTGTTATGTACTAAGTATTCCGTAAAAGTAATGTAATGTCCGTGTACGTTACGCTTTGGGTCTCTAAATTTGGTATCAGAGGAAAGGTTTAGTCATCCTTTGGAAACTAGGATTTGAGAACGTTAGTGAGATCCCTAGAGATATTTCTAAGGATTGTCTAGGGATGTCCCTAAGGATAAGTATACGTATAGGATATAGTCCTAGAACTATGGTAACGATCTTAGAATTTAACCTAAGATGTTAGATATTGAGGGTACTCCCCCTTTTTTTATGTTGTTTTCCCTAGCATGATTTTTTCCTCTCACTCTATTCTGTTTGGGTTTTAGACAATGGCTAGAACCCGAAGGAACCGTGTTGATCACTGTAATAGACAATGCAATGATTGTCCTCCTGAACAAACAAGTGTTAAGGGAGATGGAGTGAAAAATCTTATTGCTATACTTACACAAGCTATGAATCATTCTGGACTTCCAAATGAGCAGAGAAGGGAACAATATTCTATTGAGTCCTTCATGAGGTAACATCCACCTTCTTTCAGTGGGTCTTCCGATCCACTTGTTGCTGAACAATGGATTAGTACCACTGAAAAGATATTTTCAGTTCTTCAATGTTCTGAACATGATAAACTCATCTTATCAGTATATCGTTTGGAAGGTGAATCTGATCAATGGTGGAATCATATCAAGAATACGAGGCCAAGAGATGAAATTGAGTCGATGAATGGGACGAGTTGAAGAACTTGTTTTTCAGTAAGTACTTCCCTCGTAGTCTTCGAACAAAGATGGAAAAGGAGTTTCTTAAGCTGAAGCAGAAGGATGATGAATCTGTTGGTATATATGAAGTGAATTTTACAAGAATTGCTAGGTATGCATCTGGCATTATCATCCAACCTGAAAGTATAGTTGATCGATTTTTTAGTGGCTTAAAACCAAGTCTTCGAAGGGCATTAGCTATAAGAGACATCAGTAGCTATGAAGAAATTGTGCGTTGTGCAATCAAGGTAAAAATGGAATTTGGTGTTACATATCCATCTCATGGTTTTGACAAGAAACGAAAGATGGAGTTCAAGGAGAAATCTCTGAATAATGGTGAAAAGAAGATGAATGTTTCCTTATACTCAAAGTGTGGAAAGAAGCATGGTGGAGATTGTCTTAAAGGGACAGGTAAATGTTACAAATGTGGAAAGGAAGGTCATCGGGAATTTTAATGCCGCAATAATGGGAATAAGATGTCTAATGATGCAAACAAAGGAAGGGATACACATAATGAACCTACTATACTTCAATATTTCAAGTGCAAGGAGATGGGAAATTATGCCAATAAATGCCCTAATCCAAGGGTTAGTGATGATCGACATGAGCAACCGCTTAAGGAAAAGGACAAAGGGAAGTCACATGCGATCACTATTGGCGATGTTGAATATGAAAATATGTGGTGGAATGATTAAGAGTTTATGTAATGGGATTCCAAAATAATGTTGTATCATGGAGTATTGGAATATTTATGTATTGGTCTAATGTGGTATTCAAAGTGATTGAGATATTTTTGGAAATAACATGATATGCGCATAATGAAGGGAAAAAGAGAAAATGAAATGTTTAACAGTATTCATGAGCTCATGATTGATATAAGGACTAAGTGATATTAGGGTTTGATTATATAGAAATTTTGGGATTTTGGTATGTGGAAAGAGTTAACTTTTGACAGCATTCATGTTTTCACTAAGGTTAAATGAGTATTAATTTTTCAAGAGAATACATTATTAAGTTATTCACATGTTTGTAATTTGACCAACAAGATATATCTTATGATATATGGGGGATAAATAATGGCATTCATGTGATTGTTATGTGACATTTCATGTAATCATTTTCTTTATACAATGAGCTTGGACCGAAGTATTTTAGATAAGCCTAAAGATTGGAATGGATTATGTCGGACATAAGTTAGGATAGAACATTTTTCGATATTATTGATGGGATGTTATAGTAATATAGTTTTAGAAAAAGGACAACCTGCAGGACGGGCGACAGCCCATCGGGTCGGACAAGGCTGTGGGAATCGAACCCACAACCGAAGTGCGACTGGCCTTTATCGCCTACCATTGGCCTACAGGAAGTCCCTGTTTAGTCAAAACAAGTTTTATTATATTAATCAGTATAATATAAGAAGAATAAGTCCATTTTAGTAACCATATATTATTATTCTCACTATAGATTGACTTACGTATTTTTTTGATAACTTTTCTCACCTTTTGATTGAGAGAGATGGAATGACCCATCATTCTATCACATGATCTGCTAACACATCATGATTAACAAATTCAACTTCATTTCTTTAAGAGATGAAGTGGAAATTGTCCAAAGAATGACCAATGGTGAGACTATACCAAAATAACGAAAGTATTTCTTAAAATTCCAATATCATCAACTTTAGGGAAATGATCTTGAAAACCAAAAATGTTGTCCTAGTGCTCTTATATCTGATGAATCAGATAGTACCTTAGATCATCACAAATTTATGGCTTTGTGATTGCTGGCTTTTCTATAGCCATGTTCTCTACCACTCTCCATCAGATCATGATGGTTATATTTCTCTTCTATATCCATATTTTCACCTATGTGGAAACCTAGTGATTAGTTTATTTGGGAAACTGTTGCGTTTCATAATATTGTTTTTAAAGATTAGTTTTGGTATTCCTTTTTACGATGTGGGTTTCTATTAAAGAAACTTTCTAATAGTAAACCATTTATAATACCGACAAATTTCGAGGGAGAAATTCATTTTAAGTGGGGTAGAATGTAACACCCCGAGATTTTATGAAAAATATTTTTTTTAATTTCATTAATGTCTTGTGTTGTACACTACACCAAAAGGAGCTTTCACAACATGCATCCTTGAATTTTCTTGCATTACACGCAATCGCGATCTTCCTTGATAGCGTGTGTAGTATGCAATACCGAGTTTCACTAAACGAGATATTATTATAATATTATTATGAACTAGCCGTTATGAATAGTAATAACCAATTTTTGAAATTTTGTAAATTTTATTTTCCAAAAAGGACTTGATTTTTGGATTCAGAATATCGAAATTAGCTTAGGGTGAAATTTTGGTACTTTTCGGATAACTTTCATATTCTGATGAATAGTGAAAATTACTAAATTTTAAATAAAAACAAATTTTTTAATAGAAATAATTAATAGTGATAAATTATTAATTTGAGTGGTTTTAAAGTATATTTAGAATATATTTTTACAATTTAATACAATCTTGGTCACTGGATGTAATTTCACATTTAAACCAGTTATAAACAAGTGTCAATCTTTTAATAGATATTATCTCTTAAAAACAAGCTATTTGTTTTGACGACGGAAATTAATTTTTAAATTAGTTAATGTAACTAATATGTTTTGAATTTGATAAAATAGACATAATTTTTGAATTTAGAATATCAAATATATCTTAGGCCTAATTTTTAGTATTTTTCTGGAAACTTTCATTTTTTGATGAATAGTGAAACCACTAAGTGGTAGTTAAAAAAACTGAATTTTTCATAAAAATTGATTTTACCGCTTCTGTGAGTGGAATTTCAAAAATCCAAGAGATACAGTTAATATCAAGGACTAAAATGTGGTTCAATGAGATGAAAATAATTTTCTGTGAATAGTAACTTTTTACTTTTTTTTACCACGGTTACAAGTAAATAGGGTAATTAAGGGTAAAAATGATATTATTATTACCCTAACACATGTGTTAATTCAATTGGATAAGTGTAATTAGACCTAAAACAACCTTAGAAATGAAATATGACCATTTAGGCCCACTTGGATTAGATTAGGACATTTATTGTTAATTTATTTAAAGAAGGGTTAAAATAGTTAAAATCAATGTTTAATAAGTAAATCATTTTTAATATATGGTTATACATAAGATAAATTCGATTGTAAATATTCATTGGAAAGATAAAAATATTTCCTAAATAATGAAATTTTATTTATAATTTTTAGACATTAAATAATTTAATTTATTTATGACACAATGATGATGCAGTAATTACCATAATAGTAAAAAATATGAATTATTGATATTATAAATACCCAAATAAATATAATTTGAGACTTTTTATGAATTACACTAATTTTATAGGTTAATATGACATTTTATTATTGATTTAAGTTACTTGGTTTGAACTAATCATTATGTTATCATTTTCACAGAAATCAATTACTAAATAGTGTCAAAATTGACATAAAATAGTTTTTAAAACAAATATTATATTAATAATTATTATTTTATTCCTAAAAATCTAAGGTTCGGCCAAATGAATTAGATAAGGTTATATATATTAATAATAAACAACTTGGGGTTTGTTTGGCTTGATATGGTAAGTTTATTAATCTTATAGTGTAAGAAAACAAGAAGACACGATAAAAGTTAAATTATCTAACTTAAAGGTAAAACTAAATGATAAGGTTAAAATTGATACCTAAACTTGTCTACATTCTATTGTATGAGAGGATTGCGACCCCTACCCACCTCATCTTTGAAATATATCAATTTGGAGCTATTAAAAACCGAATTTGACTTTATAATAAAATAATATTTTTTGTTATTCCAAAGGTGCCCCTCTCCTCCCTTATAAAAGGGCACCTCATCCCCCTCTTCCTCACACCACACTGAGCCTTCAATCTCGGCCAAACCCTGCCAATTTCTTCTCTCCACTTCCCCAGAGACATCCTAGAGGTCCAGGTCTTCTTCAAATACCAATGTTAGTGCCATAAAAGGAGGTCTCAAAGAAGCACTTCAAAGAAGAGGTAATGTCCGTTACCGATTCTTTCATCTTTATTTCTTCTTCCAATTCTTCTTATTTAGTTGTTTCATTATGAAGTAATAACATCAGTATCACTCATATACTGATATTTTATTATAATTATGAAACAACCCTATTTCACCATCTATCCATCCTACAGAAAATGAAATCACCGCGCGTGCGTACGTACGGAATACCGTTTCCACGCCGTGGTGTAATCTATTTTCCACCACCACCTTACATGGCTGGGTATAATGGTGTAAATAATAACTATATATGATTATTGTAAAGTGATATTGATTCTGAAATATTATACATACACTCCAATACAATTCCACGATCATGAGAACGATATCATCGCTCGTGCGTACGTACGGACTACCGTCTCCACGACGCGATGAGATTCATTCTCCACGTTAACCATACATGAATGATTATAAAGTATATATAATAAGTAATCATGAAATATGTGACATAATAATGATACTGTATTTATGTGTATATATATGTATGACATCTACTTAATTCCATTCAACTCAATAAGGAAACGAAAACATCGTTCATGCGTACGTACGACCTACCGTCTCCATGAACGGTGTATTTCTTTCCATTTACTGATCTATTATATATATGTATATTCTGAATATATATTCTATATAAATAATTTTTTATATTCTGGAATTAAGTAATCATGATCTAAGTAATCATATGAATAATTACAAGTCAAAACACGGACGAAAAATGAAACGATTTTACCCAAAATGCTCTTTAACATGAAATTTACAAATGAACGGGTAATATAAAGTCATAAGTGAACCATATATGATATCATAACAATGATTATGATTCTGGAATAAGTCAATGACATTATTTAAATCATTATACAGGAGGTTCGGACACTTACGAAGAAAATCGGACATAAGGTAAGGGAAATATCACGATCTCATTTTTATCCGAGATTGTTTATACATTGGTATTTACTGGGGTGTATTTTATCAGCCACATCCATGTTTCCTCAATATGTAATATTGTTTCCATCCACCTACAATTGTGTAAATCCAATTTTACCCTTCGTGAGTTTTTAGTAAAAGATATAAAAGGAATCTTTTGTCATTTTTCGTACAAGGTACTTTTTGACTTTTCCAACAAAAGTACGAAAAGAATGTTTTTTAACTTATACGGCATGAATGGATTTTTAAAAAATTATTTCCAAGAAGATTCATTTACAAGTTTTCAAGATTATTTTTAATCAAATTTTTTTAGTTTAAAATTTTATGACATGATAAGAAAGAAAAATGTTTTTGAAGTAGAAAGGATATTTTCATCAAGAATGGAGTTCAAGTGTTTTGTCAAAATTATTTTCCATCTAAGATAATAAAGGGTTCTGTTTCTATACCTATTATTACATTGATTTGATTATGTTGTGATGGAATTATATTTATGAATTCCATTATCTTATATGAATTGTTTTATGATGTTATGATGTTTAAGATTCCCATTTTTATTACATGGGTTATGCAATGGTGTATGATATATGATTTTGTGGCACACATAAGAATGGTATCATTATGAGATGGATGGGACCTATATCTCCCTCCAATGCATTGAGTAAATATTTTATATCTCATTAGATAGACATGGCTGGAACGGTAGGTTATACCGGTTCAATGAAACAGGACAGAAACGAGGGAGAATCAGTTCAGAAATGGACTTTGTCCACTAAGATAGTCTTGGAAATGAGTCTTGACTAATAAGAAATGATTCTCTATGATTGTGTGTGTATGCCATAAAGTTTCATGTTTTAAGTTATGATTATTGGGATTTCATTTCACTACTATGATTTATCCCATTTTATGAAATTATGCCCTCTTTTGGTGGTTAAGATTTCCAAAATGTTATGTTCTTATGAATATGATGTGATTGATATTTTTTTTCTTTACCCTTACTGAGCATTTGAGCTCACCCTTTTATGTTTTCTTTTCCCCAGGATATAAAGAATGGTTTTAGGTAAAAAAAAATAAGGAAGATATTTATGGCAGATGTTGATGATCTTTCACCACAATTAGAAGATTATATTCCGAGTTTCCAAAGACACTAAACTATTACGATCCTTGTGTGTGTGTTTTTGTAATGTACTAAGTATTCCACAAAAGTAATGTAATGTCCATGTACGTTAAGCTTCGGGTCTCTACAAAAATAATAGGGAAAACAAAAATACAGATCTTAAAACAAGTTTTACACATATTATATACTAACGAAATAAAATTCAGTCTCTAATACTTATATTCCACAAGAATCATAAATGGTTTCTATAAGGTTTGTTATTGTTTTAAATGAGCAGTCTACTATCTGTATAAATTTAAATATGAAAAAATAAAAAAAGGGAGAAGATTAACTTCATAATGGAAACAACATATATTACATTAAACTATGTTTGAAATCCATAAAATGGGGAAAATTACATATTTCTCATGTTTGTGGATGAATCAGCTTAGGAACTTAAAATTACCCAAAATAGAATAAAATAATATAAAAAGGTTACATTAATAGGTGGGTGCCATACCTTGTGAATTTTCATTCTATATTCATTCATAAAAGTCTCTCTAAATAATATTCATAATAATGACTAAATATCCCACAAATAATTTATTGATCCTATTATTTATTTATGTTTCAGATATTGATTCCGCATTCTTCCTTTCATTATAGGGATTTTTGGCTTTAAAACATTTTCTTATAACATACCCAAATCATTTAATATTTAATAATTTAATATTTCCCTTATTTTATAGATCATTTCTCCAAGGATTCCCAAGAATATTATTATTATCAATATATTTAAATTATTTATTTCTCAATGTTTCATTTCTTGAGGTTGAAATTGAGTAAAATATAATGTATTCTTTTCTCCTTATAGAACTGATATTTTTCTCTAACTTTTTCAACATTTAATTTTCACTTCTATGTTGGTAGGACATTTATTTTATGTTTGAGGAATAATCTATTCTAAATTTTCTTTATTCATTTTTTTTCTTGAATTGGAGAATAATTTTGTTTAATTCCTTCGATGTTACCATTTTCATACCTATCTCTTATGAATTTTCATCAAGTATATCACTTGGGTAATTTGTTTTACTTTCCATTTTCATAATTTATAAAATCAAGGCTTCCTCATATATATTTTCTGTCATTATTTAACCATAGATCCACTATAAAAAAATAATATACCTAATGCATTTCTCAATATTGATATTACTTTACTTTTGACTATTGGGTCACTTCTTGGTTGTTGTATGAATGACTCCCAGATTTTTAGTATAAGAATATTTTAATTTCATTATTGGTATTATTAAATTTCCATTCCATTATAAATTCTAATATATTAGATCTATACGATTCATATAAAATAGGGTTAGAATCAAATAATATAAAATATTTAAAAAATATTATCTTAGTTTGATAGTATTTATTATGATATAATCCCTTTTAATTAATCTTATCATTTTCTTTATATATAAGGAAATATTAAACATTATTATGAATTAGATTCCAATCATGGTAAGATTTTAATCATCATTTATTTGGTATTTATTTCTATATCAACTATCCATATTTATCCACATATTCTTGGAAAACATATATTCTAAACTTTTCTAGAAAATATCTATCATCGGATATTTCCATAATAAAATATTAAGAAAAGCATTAATATCAAAATTATTTTGATCCATTTAAAATATAATTCTACCCCAACACATTTGAGTTTTTTTTCATACACAACATAACATGGGACATCCATACATACCTAGATATATGTTATGCAATCCATATACCTCAAGTACAATTTTTTAATATAAAAAATATTTGGCATTAACATTTACTCAAATAATGAAAGTACTTTAAAATAAAAACACTAGACCCACACTTTCAAATTCGTTGCTAAAATAGCCGTCTTAATATTTCTAGATTTTACACTAATTAATGTAACCTAATTGAAACCATACAAAACATATATCATCAAAATGAAATCAGGGATCACATATATACACACAGATCTTTAGGTTTCTATTTTTGTATATTTACGAAAAAATCCTTACATAATGACACCCATGCCTTTTGTGATTATTATACCCACTATTCCTAGATTTTCCTTCCAATATTATGTCTTCATCGTCATTTTTGATAAACTTTAATCCATGTGAAAACCAATTAAAAATATGGGATGAGACAAAAAATTCCAATAAGGGACATGAATAGAAATAAATAAACCTATTGGATAGTTAATACGTAAAAGATATTTTCATTTTTTAATGTAAAACATTGGGCTGAAAATAAATATTCTATTACTCAAAAATTCAAATTTTTAGAAAAACAATTTCCTAAAACATTTATTATGAAATCATAAAATAAAAAATAAAACTCATAAATGTCCACTTAAATCCTGAAAAACTAAGGAGATTTATTTTTAAAAATTTTATACATTTCAAACAAACCATGTATCATATAGATTCCATTAAATAGAAGCTCATGAGTAATCACATTAGAGAATAACATAAATAACATTGTATAATAAGATAATGGAATAATATGAAATGTTGAAGCAACAATTATCATGACATAATCACAATGAAATTATACTGTATAAGAAAACATCACAATGGGGAAAAGTTCCATAGGGGATTCGGTTCACTACAGAATCACATACATAATGTCTCGTGGGACATAAACCTCATTCATTTTATTAGAGCACTATCTAGGTGCACCCATCATCAAATGTTCATGGATATGTGTTCCAAAAAGGGAATAAATTATAAGGCATAATATATGATTATTTTCATTTTATAATAGTTTGTATGGATATATTTTTATGTGATAGGTAGTCCTAGAATCATAAGTCCCGTGTTTTTAATTTGTAAGTCATATATCTAGTGAGGTATTTATATATGAAACATGTGAGTTGATACTTTCCCACTCTATTATGAATATCTATTTTCATATATATGACTTGTGATTATGATATATTTTGATTGATTAGGTTCCAAATTCCCTTGTTATAATTATGTTTCAAGGGATTATGTTCATTCCATTTTCATTTTCAAATTCTAATATGTTATGTTATGTTCATATTTTTAAATAAATATTATTATAAAAAGTATTCCTATTAAATAAAATATTATCATCAATCCTGTTTTATTTTTTCGTATTCATTATTTTTTCCTTATAGTGGATCATTATATCACTATTTCCTTTGATCTATAATTCTAATCTGAAATTTTATAGATGAAATGCATGTTGTTTGTCAAACACTAAAATATATTTGTAGTCTCCACTGATACTTAACCATTGGGATCTAAGTTCATGTTTTAATCATCAATAATTATTCATAATTTTTTAATTTTATTTAATATATATAAGTGAGTGTGTCTGTGTTGTTTTTATGATTTAGTATTATCTAATGTTTTGGGTTATCCATTCCCTTCATTCCTTGAATAAAAATATTTTTAGTTTTCTATTTTTTTAGTGTGGCTTGTAATGAATGATCAAGGTCATCAAATGCAATTAAATTTAAAGTAATGTTTCATAACACATGGCTATATTTAATTTGAAACTGTTGAATTTCTAAAAATATTCAGTCATATAGTTATTTAATTCTTGAATCTCATTATTTCAACTAAATTAAAAATTCCCATTCATGTTAATATGTAAATATTATATTATTAAATATTTTTAATATGAATCCATAATAATAAATTTAAATAAAAATTTGATAATCATCCCATGAAAATAGTTCCTTAATGTATTTCATGAAGTGGATTATAATTTTATTAAACTCAATTTTTACTCATGTTCATGTATAAAATAAAATGTAAATTACTCTAACATTATAAAAGATATTAATATTTCACATTCTAGTAGAACCCCAATTCAATGTCCAAAAAATCCACAAATAACTAAAAAATATGCATATTAATTAAAATATAATATTACATCCAAATATTTATATGTATATATATACAATAAATCCCTATAGTGGAATTATAAAAAAATCACCAAATAATGTCAGTAATAAATTATATATAATATTATAACTAGCATGAAATTTTCTTAATATAATGAAAAATGTTTATAAGACGTAATTAAGATCATTAAAATAATGTCTAAAATTATTTATAGTAGACAAAATATTTATACGTTATTATTAAATTGTGTATTTGAAATACATAAATAAAAACGTTTTTATAAATAAAAATAATCATGTGTAACGTAAATTTTAAAAATTACCATAGTAACATGGTATTTATATAGACATTCGATATTATAAAAAAATAATGATATGTTATATTTTTATTTTTTAATATTGGTAGAAAAATCTATAAATAAAATATATTTCCATGATTTTTCTTAAAAAATAAAGAATTCACGAATAAAGTCATTTCTATATCATGGAATATTATATAAACATCCCTATATCTAAAATATGGGATAAATGATGTCATATATAATTACCCATAAAATCATGGATAGTAATATATACATATCCCTACCTACATTACACATGCTCATGACAATTACATTGTTGTTCCACCATTTTGGTGTATTTGATTAGAATTTTGGATAATAATTGTTTTAAATCAGATCAATTAATATACCAAAAAATCATAATTAGTGATACAATATTAACAATTATATTTCTACCTATTAATAAATTTAAGATTCCATGTTTTAGAGTGCATTCCCAATACCTATCAGGGGATGTGAAACATCATATTGTTTTTTACCTTTTTATGACAAATGATAATGATTATTCTATATCTTATCCCAGATTGTGATGTGTGAATATTATTTTCTATGTATTCCACTCCACATTATAAAATATAAACTATATATAATGTAAATCATTGTTCCATACTTTATTGATTATATATCAAGTAACACTAATTAGTTTTAATGATATTTAATATTTCAATATATAGATTGAACATAAAATAGATTGTATGAATATGAATCTATATATAAAAAGTAGTAATCATGGGGAACATAAAATATAACATTACATCAATATTGTTGTCAAATCCTAATATAGACGATGTTGATCACTCTCTAAGAAAAAAAGGATCCTTCCCTTCAAGGCTTATCATAAAAAAATAATAAAAATTATAGAGAACTAAGTCAATAACAATGGTATGAAAGAAAAACCTATTATTTGTAGGTTTTATTTAAAAATATTTGTTTAATGACTTATATCTTGTATATCTGTAACAAATAATAAATCATTTTACAATATGTATAGATCACCATCATTAATGAAGTATCAACAATGAGTTTGAGAATTTATTCAATAATAATTCAAACCACTTCCCTATAAATTATATGTATATATTGTGTGATTAATTTAACTTAGTGGAGAATTAAATTCAAAACTAATCAAATATATTATATAGTTAAATAATTATGTCATCACATTTCCATTTAAATTTACGATTATTATAGTTTACATGAATGATAAAAAAATAAAGTGCCTTTGATATTCCTAAAAAATAAATTTTTACATATTATAATGAATATAAAAGGAATAGATCTAACCCATATTGTAGGAAATAATATGTTATTTAGTATAATAACCAAACATATATATGAAATTTTTTACTTTAATATATATTTATTTATACAAAGATAAAAGCTAGATAATATAATCAATGTGCTTTAGAAAAAAGAATAAAACAGTATTTCCTTGATATTATGTTTTTCATCTAATGAGTAAATATAATCCATGATACTAATATTAACCAATTGGAAAATATTAATAAGTTATTTAAGAAATGTGAATTATAAATTTTCTAGCATCGTAGTCTCTTAAAATTATCATAGTCCAGAATAATATTTTTTAATGAAAAAAATAATTATAATTTTTTTTGAATTAGTTAGGGATTTGGAAGAATATTGATAAAAAATAGTGACTGATAAATGATTAAAAAATGAGGTATATATAGGAAATATAAATTCAGTAGGACCATTTTAATGGTGACATAAATTTTGGAATAGCAATATAAATTTTGGAGTAGTACCCTTGACAATAGAATAATTCTAGTACAATTGAAATTGTAAAATTAAATATAAGTCAACATTATAATATTAAAATAATGAAAATATAAATATTAAAAAAATGATATTATTTTTTAAAAAATCATACAAAATATTAAATTATAAATTAGAAATGTGTATTTAAACACATTTTTAAAAAACATGAATATTAATTTAAAATTTTAATTATAAATATTTTCTTTAAATGGATGTATCAAGAGTAAATCGTTACATGTAGACACTAATCCCACTATCAGGGAAAATAAATGGGTATATAGCGGCCTTTAACATGAAGATGTCAAAAATACTCTAGAATTTATTTGATAAGGAAAAGAAATATTATCTATAAAATCTTCTAGATGCATTTGGGTCTTACCACACCATGACCTATTATACCATAGAAACTACCACATATTTAGTTTTTTATAGAAAATTTGTAGTGTTGCCCATTTAATATTATATATTCCCCCTCTAAATCATAATATTTGGCCATATCTCTTATAAAGAACAATCTTAGATGAAATTGATGACTTATAGAAGCTTTATTAGAAGTAGTTATGCATACTGCACAACATAAAAGTCCATTATGTTTGACTTTTTTAGCATTCAATAAGAAGGACAATATCCATTAATTTTAGTGTTATAATTGGTTTTATACAATATAAATCCAAATTAAAATGGAAAAAATCCATGAATTTTGGAAATGATATTAGTGGGACTTTCATTATACATACGATCCTCTCTAAATGGATTTATTCCCTAATCTGGATGGTTGGGGAATGAATCACACCTCAATCCAATGAATGATTTCCCATGATTTTTTTTAATAAATATATGTGTTTTCACATTGTCATAAATTCAAGATGCCAATATGCATATGTTAGAGGGACCTTTTATTATAAATAGAAATATCTATAAATGGGATTATTCCATTATCATGGTGGATGAGGAATGCAACACACCACAATCCAATGAATGAATTCTCATAAAATATTATTCATGAATATATGTCTTTTCATAATTTCCAAAATTTACGATGTTAATCTGCATAGTGTTTCTCTACGTCACGTGACATTAAATAGCATGATTCTGAAGTCCTTCTAGAATGACCATAAAATAAATTATATAACATCTTTAATACACAATGTTAAGATATATAATCATTGTATATGTCACATGACCATATAATGTATGAATCTTAGGTCCTTATCTTGAATTTAAGATATATTGAATTATTTTCCCATTCCATGATGTTAATCGTAATGATGTTATTCTTTGTCACGAGACAATAAACTGCAACACATGATAGACTAAGCACTAAAAACATAAAATATATCCCCTAATGAGTCCATCTCATATGAATTTAAACATCTCATTATAGCACTTCTTCTATGGTATATTTCTCACATACATGATAGGTCAAACCTTAGTTATTTCTTTAGTTCACAATTCACATATCACGGAAGGTATAAATTCCCTTTTCCTTAAATTTCAACTGCATCTACGTGACAATCCCCTCAATAATAAGTACATGTGAATTATTCGATTCCTCAAAATATATGTAATGATGTGTTGACAAGAAATCATAAGAATGGAAACAAAAATAATAACTTCCCCTTCCCATATGTAACAACTCAATATATATTGTGGTTCCTTCATTTTATATTGTGATAATAGTAGACCCAAAATTTATGGACCTATTTACTTTTGGCTAGATAAGTTCCCCTTTAAATTTATTTGATCTTGATCTATGTAATTAATTCATATTCTATAACTATGAATGTCTTCATTCCTATTATTTCATGATTTATAGTGATCACTAGATATCCTATCATGGGCGTATCTACAAATATCATCAATAAATAACTCCACTTATACTTGAGTTTGATCAATATAGATACAACATTGTATAATAAATATGATTGTTTTGTACATAGTGATGTCTAGATTTAATATCTCTCTGGAAGTCAAAAATTACAATAAAAATATATAGAAAAATAGGCCCACTTCTATGTATATGATTCTCATATATGTATGGTCTTTTGATTCATGATCAATTAGTGGCTTAAGTCCTACTCTAATATGATTTGGGGAGATACCTAGGATTGTTGATTTGGGACCACCTTTAATTATATCTCCATTAAAACTAGTTTATATATCAAGAAAAGATCCAATATTCTTAATCTATTTGGGTGTGTCTTCCCAAGTTGTGACAATTCCCCACTCCTACAAATGATCCAAATCTAGATAGGGTCCATTAGTGTTGGATTTGTCATCCATGAACCCATTACATTGATTATTCACTTTTACTAATGAATATATTATTGTTCAATGTTGGGATGTGTCAGTAAATATGTATGAGTTTAATAGTACTCATATAGGATACTTAGTGATGATTGATATTTCATATCGTAGACCTAGGAACAAGTTTTCTTGTTATTGAGCCCTCTCATTTATTCAAAAATATCCAAACCTATTCTAGCCCTAGATAATGAAATCCTCATCAATGCCCTAATAAATAAATTAATGGGAACCCTATAAGGACCGACCTTAAACATTACTTACTATTGAATTAAATGAATAATTCACCTAGATGATCTTTTTAGGTTTACAGTTTTAGAGAATTAGGACATAACTATTACATCTCAAAAGATTACAAAGTATACACTTCTACTATGTTTCCATAAAATAATAACTCTCAAAATGAAACTTGTCTAGTTCCTTGTTTTATATAGCATGACGTTTCCTTTTTCCCATCCTTGACCCTATTCCACATTAAGTCCTATAAAATACATTTCAAAAAAAAACTTGGGGTGAGCATAAAAACCTCAGTATGGGATACACAAAGAAGGATAACTGTTAGTTTTTCAAAACAACAAGTAAACCATGAGTACTTTATCAATGTAATAATTTTCACCTTTATGAAGTAGTATAAACTCTTCAATGAATAAAAGATCATTTCATACCCTTTTCCAACAAAAATATTACCATAAAACCCATATACATAACATATAAAGGAAACTTGGGACATAAACATACTTAAATGGAATAACCATACGGTCGACTTCCACACATATCACTTAATGGAATAGCCATACGACTGACTTCCATACCCAATGCATTAGAGTATATAACGTAACCACCTGTTCTAGTATTCACGGAAACACCCATCATATGGTTTATCACGTAACCACCCATCAAATTTCCAAGTACCATTATAAAATCATAAGACATAAAACAAAAATAATGGAAAGAAAACATTTCCATATTTCAAACACAATATATCACTTAAATATATTGACATAACAATTACATTAGAAAAAACATTTTCAATACCAAAATACATAAAAGATTATATGGTATTTATTTCATTTAAAAGAAATATCATGGCTTGTTGAGGAAGCCAAATACCAAATAATACTCGCAGCGGCGGAAAATGTCGTTGTCACTGCGTACGTTAAATGAAACATTCCTTTTTGTCATTTTGTAAAATTCCTCGTAGAAAAAGATTCCTTTTGTATAAAATTAAAATTCAAAGGGGTTTATACACTATATAAAAGAAAGCCTTGTATTAGAACAAAATATGCGTCAGTGAATGGAGATTGAGACGAAGTCCCTTACAAAGACGACATCCTTGGATTAAGGATAAATCAATTGAATAATTCTGTGTGACAAATGAATACACAAAATATTAGTGAATATTAAGTGTAAAACATTCAGAGGTCATCCACACATATTCATATAACGACATATTCAAGGATTGTATGTTTATCCCAAAGAATCAAAATTGGGTTAAGAAGTTCCCTTGCAAAAAATTGACACACAAAAGGCGTCACTTCAAAATTCAGAAAATGAGTTGATGAGAGATAAAAAGGTATCTCATCCCTTGTACATAAAATTTACATCAATACAGATATAGAATAACATATCCCAACATTACAATATGTAAATTAAAAGACCCAACAAAATAAGTCTTTTAAAAAGAGGAGGGTGAAAGGTTCCCTTACTGACTTTGGTATCTTTTGAAACATACACCCCATGAAAGAAGGACAATACAACATTGATGTAAATACTCATAAAAGAAATTATATTACACAAAGAGTAGAATAATGGGTAGTAGATATACCACTCAAAGGAAATGGTGGATAATGTAGCGTAAATATAACGGAAAAAAAATTGAGATGAAAAATCCCTTACGAAAACTCGGCAGCCTAACGGCGCCACTTAAAACATCCAAAAATGGATTGATGAGATAAAATATGGTCTCTAATAATATTAAAATACATTTTACAGAAATAGGAATATAAAATAACACCCCCCAACCAAATAAAGAGGAGCTTAAAAGAAGTGACATAAAGGAGAGTACTTAAAAAGAAAGAGAGAGGTTGGATCTCTTACGAACATTCGGCAGCCTAACAGTGCCACTCAAAACATACAAATTGGATTGATGAGAGAAAATAGGGTCTCTCATAATATGAACATAAAAAATTACAGTAATATTAATATAAAAGTAAAACCCAATCATAATAAATACGAGCTTAAATGGAATGACATAAAAGAGTGTACTTAAAAATAAAGAGAGGGGTAGGATCTCTTACCTCAAGTCTGACTTGTCTTGTTCGTTTATTTATATTCCTGAATAATAAACTTTGGTCAATATATAATTGCTTAAGGACCTCCTTTAAAGATTATTATTCAGTTCATATCACATATTATAATGTTATAATAATTGTTTAATAATGTTAGTTCATATCATACGTTTTTGCCGATGTTTGGTAGATGAGTCAAAAATGTACTTGTTTGAAAATGATTTCCCATGTAGTTATAAGTAAATAATTTCAAGAATAGTATTAAGGATTAAAATATCATATATATCCAGTACATATTCATTTTATAATATTCCATAAAATTTGGAGATAAAAAATGGAAAGCATCGTTCATGGAGACGGTAGGCCGTACGTACGCATGAACGCTACTTTCATTTTTTTTGTCATATTAATGGAACTAAAAATAAATCAGAGATATATATGTATTATAATTCCAGTATTATATATATGTTATATAGGTCACAAATTTTCATTAATTTCATTCTTTATACATTCCATGTATTGCATGAAAGAGTCACATCACTTGAGGGGGCGGTAGTCCACACTTCCTCATATGAAATTATTGTATTTGCACAACATGAAAAGAATAAAGGTATGTTTTAAATATAAAATACAGAATCATATAGTAAAAATATATACCATATATATCATATATAAAATACAGTGACATCATAATGGCCACCTTTATAGGTGTTACAAGAATATTGAACAATCATCGTTTCGTGAGGCGGTAATTCACCATCCACAGAAACAATATGTTCTTTAACCATTAGACGGATGTGAGTGTATGTTTAGCTAGAATCATTCTTATAACAACATACAAGTATATTAAAGATAATTTTGTTTACAAAATAATGTAATAAAAATAATTAAGGGGGTTGGAGAAGCAAAATAAAACAAAAGAACACTAGGGAAGACTTTACCTTTAAATCGGGTAACTGTTTTTGATTTGAGCTCAAAGGCTTCCTTGGAAAGACTTCTGCCCAAAGTGAGGCTTCTAGGAGTAAGAAAGGTATTTGGAGAGACAAAATGGGTAGGGTTTGGCCGAGCCAAAGGCTTGAGAGGTGTGGGTAAGGTGGTAGAGGTGGGGGGCCTTTTATATGGGGAGAGGAGGGTCAGTCTTGAAATGTTATAAACTATTACTTTATTATAAAATGATTTTAGGATTTCAGAGGTCCCAAAAGGATATATTTCGAGGCTAAGGTGATAAGGATTCTAAATCTTCCATCCAATAGGTTTGTGACAAGTGTATGACTTAGATTTCACCCTATCTTTTAATTTTATTTAAATCATTAATTTATGAGCTAATCACTGCATCATAACGGTGTCATAAATAAATTAATTTATATAATGTCTAAAAATTATAAATAAAATATAATGATGTAAGAAATATTATTATCTTTCTAATGAATCTTTATAGTCAAAAATATGACTTGTATAACCCCATGTGAATTTTTTTTATTAAAACAACACATGTTTGTGGCATTTTAATTTTAACTTTAAATAAAAAGTTATTAATGTCATTTTCCTACCAAAGTTTTTCCATGGGGTACCCAAGTTGACCCATGGATTGTTTTTGTCGGCCATGACTCATCCAATAAGGGTAGGACTTGTTTCAAGGTCATTTCATATTATTATAACATTATTTTTACCTTAAATTACACTAATTACCTCTAATCGTGATTAAAAACATAAAAGATACTATTCACCAAAAAATTATTTTAATCCCACTGAACCACATTTTAATTCCTAATGAAAACCATGTATGTCGTATTTTTGAAATTAAAAACCCAGAGGTGGTAAAATTTCACTTAAACGAAAAATCAGTTTTTTAAGTACCACTAAAAGGTTTTACTATTCATCAAAAATTGATGTTCTTCAGAAAAATATCAAAAACTCACCCTAATCTATATTTGATATTCAGAATTCAAAAATTATGTCTATTTTACAAAATTCAAAACATATAAGTTACATTAATTAATTTAATAATTAATTCCCACTGTTAGAACAAATAGCGTGTTTTTATGAAACAATATATATCAAAAGATTGGCACTAGTTTAAGTCCAATTTCAATGTGAAATTAATTCTAATGACCAATATTGGATTAAATGGTAAAAATATATTCTAATTTCACTTAAAAACCAATTCAAAAGATAATATAATCATATAAATAAATTATATTAAAAAGAGGTTTTGAATTAAAATACAACATTTTTCACTATTCATTAAAAATGAACATTATCGGAAAAATATCAAACAATTACACAAAGTAAATTTCAATGTCCCGATTCTAAAGAGGAATTTTATTTTGTGAAATATAACACATAAAATTTCAAAATGTGTATTTAAAATAGGTTCTTCATCAAAAGGTGGTTAATCGACCTTTTAAATAATATTAGAATGTTTACTCTTAAAATTGTATTAATTCCCATTTTTAATCCTCTACCATTTATTGTAAAAAGTAAAAATATTTGACAAACATATATAATCATTTTGTAGTTAGTTCTGTTCATTCCCGTCATTACAATGGCTAGGTGTTAACTACCATTTAAAATAAAATTATATTATTATTAGTGTGCAACGTATGATTTCAGAGGAACTCGTTGTTGGGTATTGGGTAAGCCATCGAACATAGCGTTCCCTTTAAATTAATATTAACATTTTATTCAAAAATAGGGGTAAATATAAAAATTTCATATTTTTTATTTACCTGGGGTGTTACATCCTTCCCCCCTTTTGGGAATTGCGTCCTTGCAATTTTAAAATTCGGCTCGAAAACATCATTGAAAGTCACACATCGGAACAAGAGTCGGTAAAAAAATCACTTTAAAAGAAATAAAGATAAATACAGAGGTCACCCGAGTAAACCCATACTAGGATTCCATGTAGGAAAACATGGATATGGAAGAAAAAGAAAAGGGTCATGTTCTGAGGGCGAGTGATAGAAAACATTTTTAGGATAAAGTTAACCACAAGAAAATCACAAACTTGTGGTGGGTTAAAAGGTATTCGATTCCGAAGTAGGAAAAGATAATAGAAAACATTTTTGTTTTAAGTTACTTTTCATTGAGGAATTTATTTTTTATCTTAAGGAAACATACTTACTTGTCATGTTGACTTTCAACTTTTACTAGATTTCTTACAGAAACTCATACTTTCCTCAAATGATGAGTATTTAGGAAGACTTGTTCACATTAAGAGTACTATAATCAACTTCTAGAGAATCACCTAATCCAAAAAAGTGAACTATATATTTCCCATGTCTTTAGACCCTTACCAAAACCAAAATTGTTAGAACATGATCAGATAATCTAGAAAAGGATAACCTTTTATAAAAGGAAAATCTATTCTTATTCTCCAAAATTTGTCCAACAAAACCCAAAGTTTAACAAGGACCATTTGATAAAAAATTTGTCCACTAAATTCTTCAAAGTTAACCAAACTAAGATTGAAACCCAAATATTTGAAGGATTTAGTCACATAGTCTTCCAAGGTAAATATTAACAGTTATCTCCAAATAACATCAGTTTCTCTAAAAGTCTCATATTGAAAAGTAATTAACTTAATCACATATCATCCATGATAGGTTAATAATTTCCATAGATAACCCAAAATAAACTTACTCTTAATTCATAAAATCATCTAACTAAAGAGAATATGTCATACTAACCAGGGACTTCACTTAGTCCAGTGGTATGTGATATATACGAGTCACACTTTGGTTGTGGGTTCGATTCCCACAGCTTTGTCCGACGCGACGGGTTGTCACACGGTCTGCGTGTTGTCCTTTTTCCAAAACTATATAATTCTTAAAACATTCCCCAATAAGAGATAAAATCTTCAAAAATAACCATAACATAATTTAACATCAATTTTACCTCATGACTTTCACCATCCATCATAACATATAGTAACCCATAATTACCACAAAAGTAAGGATCATATAAACCCTAATGGTATCCTTCATAATTATCACATGAACTTCTACATCGAGTTGGTTCTCTCGTACAAGAGGCATTAAAGAACTCACCATGGTTCAAGTGGTTGATCATGACTCCTGATAGTTGGTTTATAATAACCTCGAGATTTCTCATTGAATCCCCCATTTCATCCAGTCTCTTAATCAGAGAACCACCATAGTTTCCCTCAAACCCATTGTCACTTTGGTGCCTACTAGATACATCCATGCACTAAAACCAAATAGGTCGGTGTGAGTATATCAAAAAAAATCATCATGTACTAAAGAATAAGATAAAAACTAAGATATATTTATCCAAGTTATCTCAAACCCATTCCAACCGTCAAAAATAACAATGACACTATCTAATATAATAACCATTGTGGTTATACACAACTTTTCACTTATGCTTAAACAACACTATATCCTCTAAAGTTATCTAAACTGACCTTTGATACCACCTATAAGGACCCGACCTTAAACATTACATATTATTGAATTAAATGAATAATTCACACAGAGGATCTTTTCAGGTTTAGAGTTTTAGAGAATTAGGACATAACTATTACATCACAAAAGATTACAAAGTAGACACTTCTACTATGTTTCCATAAAATAAAAACTCTTAAAGAGAAACCTATCAAGTTCCATGTTTTAGATAGCATGATGTTTCCTTGTTCCCATCCTTTACCCTATTCCACATTATGTCCTATGAAAAACATTTCAATAAAACATGGGGTGAGCATAAAAACCATATTAAGGGATACACAAAGAAGGAAAACTGTTAGTTTTTCAAAACAATAAGTAAATCATGAGTACCATATCAAAGTAATAATTTTCACCTTTATGAAGTAGTATAAACTCTTCAATGAATAAAAGATCATTACATACCCTTTTGCAAAAAAAATATTACCATAAAACCCATATGCATAACATATAAAGGTAACTTGGGACAAAAACATACTTAAATGAAATAACAATATGGTCGACTTCCACAAATATCACTTAATGGAATAGCTATACAGACGACTTCCATACCCAATGCATTGAAGGTTATAACGTAACAACCCGTCCTAGTATTCACGGCACCACCCGTCATATGGTTTATCATGTAACCACCCGTCAAATTTCCAAGTACCATTATAAACTCATAAGACATAAAACAAAAATAATGGAAAGAAAACATTTCCACATTTCAAACACAATATATCACTTTAACATATTGACATAACAATTCCATTATAAAAACCATTTTCAATACCAAAATACATAAAAAATTATATGGTATTTATTTCATTTAAAAAAAACATCACAGCTTGTTGAGGAAGCCAAAGACCAAATAAAACTCACGGCGGCGGAAAAGGTCATTGTCACTGCGTACGTTAAAAGAAACATTCCTTTTTTCCATTTTGTAAAATGATTCATAGAAAAAGATTCCTTTTGTATAAAATTAAAAGTAAAATGGGTTTATACACTGTATAAAAGAAAGCCTTGTATTAGAACAAAATATGCCTCAATGAAAGGAGATTGAGATGAAGTCCCTTATAAAGACGGTATCCTTGGATTAAGGATAAATCAGTTAAATAATTATGTGTGAAAAATGAATACACCAAATATAAGTAGATATTAATTGTAAAAAATCAGAGTTCATGCAAAAATATTCATATAACGACATATTCAAGGAGTAAAAGTTTATCCCAAAGAATCATAATTGGGTTAAGAAGTTACCTTGCAAAAAATTGAGAGCCTAACGGCATCACATCAAAATTCAGAAAATGAGTTGATGAGAGATAAAAAGGCATCTCATCACATGGACATAAAATTTACATCAATAAGTATATAGAAGAACATATCCCAACATTACAATATGTAAATTAAATGACCCAACAAAAGAAGTCTTTTAAAAAGAGGAGGGTGAAAGGTTCCCTTACCGACTTGGGTATCTTTCGAAACATACACCCCATGAAAGAAGTACAATACATAATTGATGTAAATAATCATAAACGAATGTATATTACACAAATAGTAGAATAATTGGAAGTGCATATACCACTCAATGTAAATGGTGGAAAATGTAGCGTAAATATCACAGAAATAAAAGTGAGACGAAAAATCCCTTACGAAAACTCGGCAGCCTAACGACGCCACTGAAAACATCCAAAAATGGATTGATAAGATCAAATAGGGACTCTAATCATATTAACATAAAATGTGCAGAAAGAGGATTATAAAAGAACATCCCCAAACATAAAAAAAAGTATATTAAAATAAGTGACATAAAGGAGAGTACTTAAAAAGAAAAAGAGAGGTTGCATCTCTTACTAAAATTTGGCAGCCTAACGGCGCCTCTCAAAACATCCAAATTGGATTGATGAGAGAAAATAGGGTCTCTCATCATATGAACATAAAAAATTACAGTAATTGTAATATAAATTATCAACCCAATCATAAGAAATACGAGCTTAAAATTTATTACATAAAAGAGTGTACTTAAAAAGAAAGTGAGGGGTAAGATCCCTTACCTCAAGTCCGACTTGTCTTGTTCGTTTCTTTATATTCCTGAATAATAAACATTCTTCAATTTATAATTTCTTAATTAAATCATTTAAATATTATTATTCAGTTCATATCATATATTATAATCTTATAATAATTGTTTAATAATGTTAGTTCATATCAGACGTTTTTGCCGATATTTGGTAGATGAGTCAAAAATGAACTTGTTTGAAAATGATTGCCCATGTAGTTATAATTAAATCATTTATAGAATAGTATTAATGATTAAAATATCATATATATCTGGAAAATATTCATTTTATACTATTCCATAACATTTGGAGATAAAAAATGGAAAGCAATGTTCATGGAGACGGTAGGCTGTACGTACGCATGAACGCTACTTTCATTTTTTTGTCATGTTAATGGAATACAAAATAAATGAGATATATATATATATATTATAATTACAGTATAATTTATATGTTATATAGGTAAAAAATGTTCATTAATTTCATTATTTATACATTCCATGTATTGCATGAACGAGTCACATCACTTGAGGGGGCAGTAGTCTACACTTCCTCATATGAAATTATCGCATTTGCACAACATGAAAAGAATAAAGGAATGTTTTAAATATAAAATAAATAAGCATATAGTAAAAATAAATACCATATATATCATATATAAAATACAGTGACATCATAATGTCCACCTTTAAAGGTGTTAAAAGAATATTGAACAATCATCGTTTCGTGAGGTAGTGATTCACCATCCACAGAAACAGAATGTTCTTTAACCATTAGATGGATGTGTGGGTAAGTGTAGCTAGAATCATTCATATAACAACATACAAGTATATTTAAGATAATGGTGTTTTAAAAAAAGAAAGTAATAAAAAAAATTAGGGGTTCGAGAAGAAAAATAAAATAAAAGAACACTATGGAAGACTTTACCTTTAAATCGGGTAACACTTTTTGAATTGAGCTCAAAGGATTCCTTGGAAAGACTACCTCCCAAAGTGAGGCTTCTAGGAGTAAGAGAAGGATGTGGAGAGACAAAATGGGCAGGTTTTGGTCGAGCCAAAGGCTTGAGAGGTGTGGGTATGGTGGTAGATGTGGGGGCCTTTTATTAGGGGAGAGGAGGGGCACTCTTGGAATGTTATAAACTCTTACTTTATTATAAAATGATTTTCGGATTTCAGAGGTCCCAAAAGGATATATTTAGAGGATAAGGTGATACAGTTTCGAAATCCTCCCATACAATAGGTTTGTGACAAGTGTAAGACTTAGATTTCACCCTATCTTCTCATTTTATTTTAATCGTTCATTTATGAGGTAATCAATGCATCATCACGGTGTCATAAATAAATTAATTTATTTAATGTCTAAAAATTATAAAAAAATATCATGATTTATGAAATCTTTTCAGATTTTTAATGAATAATTATATTCAAAAATATGACTTGTATAACCCCATTTAAAAATTAATTTATTAAAACAACACATGTTTGTGACATTTTAATTTTAACTTTAAATAAAAAGTTATTAATGTCATTTTCCAACAGAAGTGGCTCCATGTGGTCCCCAGGTTGACCCACGAATTATCTTGGTCGGCCTTGACTCATCCAATAAGGGTAGGACATGTGTCATGGTCATTTCATATTATTAAAACATTATTTTTAACTTAAATTACACTAATTACCTCTAATCGCGATTAAAAACTTAAAAGTTACTATTCACCAAAAAATTATTTTAATCCCATTGAACCACATTTTACTTCCTAATAAAAACCATGTATGTCGGATTTTTGAAATTCAAAACACAGAGGTGGTATAATTTCACTTCAACGAAAAATCAGTTTTTTCAAGTACCACTTACTAGTTTCACTATTCATAAAAAATTGAAGTTCTTTAGAAAAATATCAAAAATTCACCCAAATATATATTTGATATACCGAATTAAAAAATGGTGTCTATTTTACAAAATTAAGAACATATAAGTTACATTAATTAACTTAATAATTAATTCTCGTTGTCAGAACCAATAGCGTGTTTTTATGAAACAATATATATCAAAAGATTGACACTAGTTTAAGTCCAATTTCAAAGTGAAATTAATTCCAATGACCACTATTGGATTAAATGGTAAAAATATATCTAATTTTACTTTAAAACCAATTCAAAATATAATCTAATCATATAAATAAATTATATTAAAAAGTGGTTTTGAATTAAAATACAACATTTTTCACTATTGATTAAAAAAATGCACTTTATCAGAAAAATACCAAAAATCTACACAAAGTAAATTTTGATGTCCCGATTCAAACGAAGAATTTTATTTAGTCAAATATAACACATAAAATTGTCAAAAAGATGATTTAAATGAGGTTTGCCATCAAAAGGCGGTTAATCGACCTTTTAAAGATTATTAGAATGTTTACGCTTAAAATTGGATTCATTCGCATTTTTAATTCTCTAAAATTTATTTTAAAAAGTAAAAATATTTGAAAAACATATATAATAATTTTGTAGTTAGTTCTGTTCGCTCCCATCATTACAACGGCTAGGTGTTAACTACCATTTAAAATAAATTTATTTTATTATTAGAGTGCAACATAAGATTTCAAAGGAACTTGTTGTTGCATATTGGGAAATCCATCGAGCATAGCGTTCCATTTTAATTAATATTAACATTTTATTCACAAATACGGGTAAATTAAAAAATTTCATATTCTTTATTTACTTGGGGTGTTACAAACCCTCTTCCTTTTCAAATGAAATTAATCTTAATGAGATATTACTATTCATATGATTATAAACATCATGGCATTGAATATTATTATCATGAAAATAATTTTCATATAGATTCTTACTTTTACTAGCTTGAATCCCTTAAACGAGAGAAATATTTGTGTATTGAATATTGGTATATGGGATCTAAATATTATCCACCTATTCTATGATGAAAATTTATCTATATAAGAATAAAGTATTTAAAAATGATAAAGGAAAATTTCACCTATATTTTTATTTCTCCAATGTAATGAATGATCAGAAAACAAGGGTGATATCAATGTTATTACTTATTTATCACACTGATAATGAATCATTTGATATTTGTGAATTTAGTGAATAAAATTAGTTGGAATGAAAAATGGGTTCCATATTAAATATTATATGAGTAATATTAGTGTAAAATAATGTTAAACAATACAAATAATTTTTCAGCAAGTCACTTCACAACCAATTTGAGGTCTTCTATCAATGAGACCCATTTTCCTTACAAAATAGTTATATCCATTTATTATCAATTACTGTGTTGATCTATATCCATATGATGGACATTAACGTAATCAATACATATGGCATAATTCATATCCCCACATGATATATAGTGACAGCTGGATCAATTATCCTAGGGCCATTCATAATTATTTAAAAAAATTCCATGTCCCTCATTAAAAACATTACAATGTAAATCAATGTATAATCATCCCAATTTAACAATAATGAGATGAAAAACAATTTTACTCCCTAAAAAATTATTAATATCTACAAAAGGGATTAAAAGAACTACTTTTTGATCGATTCATTTTCTATGATGATACTAACCTCGATTTTGTTACTTAGGCCCAGATACATAAAAATTTCATTTTCCCTTTATTTTAACTTGAACTATGTCAGGAATTTCACTTTAAGGGAATTGTTATTCTTGATTAATATTATTAATGTCAAAATATGGAATCAAATATCTAGTATCTGGGTTCCAATGATGACTTTCAAAAAAAAAGAAATTCTCCCCCACCCATTATCATTGTGTATGGAAGTCCTTTTAAGTAAATCTCAATTCGTTCCTGAATACATGAATCTAATATATTTACAAGTATAATAACAATAACTATAGATGGATTGATATAATTTCCCTATAATATATTAAATTTATATAGATACCCCCAATCTTGAATCAAATACCTAAAATCTATTACAAAAAAAACCACATCTCCTACCCATGAGGCTAATGAATATATTAATTATTCATTGTGGAATCGATCCACAATAAAAAATGAAAAGGTTACTCTCCTGATCTTTGTATGGTTTTATTCTCTAGAACATGGAGATTCATTGGGAAAGGTTACAATTTCCAACCTAGTTATCATGATTTAACTAACCAATGATAGAAAATGACCCCTATATATGGGTTTTATCAATGTAAGGATGGAACTATATGAGGAAAATGTGTATATTGATTTCTATTACATCATTAAACATATTTAATACTGAGATCACCCACCCTAGCCCTCTCCATTTGAAGCAAAGAGCATACGATGCAACCATGCATGACCTTTAATGGTGAAAAGTTCTCATAGACATCAATTTCCCTATTTTGGGATATCCCTATGTATTCCATAAGAAATTAAATCACCTAAATCCCCAAACCTATAATATGATGTTAAATATGATAGTACATTTCCATTCTATAAGAAATTACACTATATTTAATTGATCATCATTGCATGAAATTAAACATCAATATGTTGAGTTTATCAAGAAGTACCCTAAACAACATAACATTGTTTATCTTAATGTAAGGAACAATTCTTATCCCTCCACTTATGATTTGGATATGGGAGTGAATCTCGATGGATGTTTTTTCTACTTTTATTGGGAAGGATAAAAAAAATTCTCCACTTTCTTCATAGTCATACAATGTTAAACTATTTGACATAAAGGAAAATATTATATAACATTACACTATTGAGAATGACCTTCCTAATTTATATCAAATCCCATACATGATAACTATATATTTTTTAGATCACTTATTTATGAATCTATGGTCCTAATAGCCTACCTTATCCTTGATATTCTACAAAGGTGTATATAAACCCAATATATAATGTTTGTTATCATTTGAACATAAATTGAAACAAATATTAGTCCTTATTAGGTGATGTCAAATTTTATGAAATATTTTCTATTTTAGAAGACTATAAAATTTTTACAATAATGAATCCCATAGAATGTACCAAATCTACATAATAACATGATACATTTTGAAGAACATGACATTAGGATAATATACCAGGACAAAATTCCATATTTATCCCCATATGATTGTAGAGAATGTGTCCGCCACATCCATAGTTGACCATATCCTTGTGCATCACCTTGAATGAATCTATAAGGATACATGGGTGTTAAATACTATATATAAATATCTTATAACCACCCCATTAATTTGATATGGATCTATGTAGGGACTATGCATCAAATAAAAACTTTGTGTGACTTCATTATTGTAACTTCAATATACATAGTGTTTTCAATACAATATATTATAGATTAATCCAAAGTCCATCACCCATTTTCTTTCCATCAAAAAATACATTAACAACCAAACCAATGAAAACATAGGTCAAGAATGGTTTCCCTACTATTACATTAAATCAGACTTAAGAAAACTTATTTTCTTCCTTGGATTGTTTGATTTCCATGAATATTACATGGTTATTAGTAATTATTATACTAGACTCCAAGGGAACCCTATGCCTAACTATGTATACATTCCATAATTTGGCTTCTTTAAATGAACACAAAAACTGTCCTTTTAACTACATGCATATGTCTTCCAAGGACAAGGTACTATAATCATCAAAATCCTATACACTGTTAGATTAGGACCCACTATTATAATATGGTCAGTTGTGATCCCTCAATATATGTTTCCTATATTATAAACTATTATTCACAAACCTTGTTTCATGCTTTACAAAATCATCGTTCATCAATCAAAAGGTGTTCTGGGTTAGTCATGAACCATGAACCCCAAATTAGGTTATTGGGTCACATTCCCACTTTATTTAATTGTGTAAGTATCATAAAAATAAATTTAATGTACCTTCCCTAAAGACCATAATTACATGAAAATGGCCTTTCCATTTATTTCATGTCTATCCAAGATCGTGTTTATAGTATTATCCTTATTTTTTATGAATGTATTAATACTGTAAACCTATATCTTTTTGGTCAAAGCTACACATCCATAAATATTATCCCTCATTAGTACAGGTCAACAGACATTAAACTGGTGTTGAATAAGACATAAAACTTATTAGGATTAAATCCATTAATGGATGGATTAATTAAAATACATGTGTCTATATTTAATGTTTTTAATATTTACGGTTCTCAGAAACAATTAGATCACAAATAATAATTCACAATGATATTTTGTCCTAATATATGGATGTAGATAACAATGAGATAGGCTAATCAGACTCTAGGGTCTAGATGAAAAAATGGTAGATCAAAAATGTGTCTAATCATTTTTCCTCGCCAACATGTTCTGTAACATCCTAGGTAAATAAAGAATAAGACATAATTCATATGTATTAATATTTGTGAATTTAATATTAATTTTACTTTAAAGGGGTTTCTATGATTGATAGCATACCCGATACACAACAACAGGTTTCTTTGAAATATTACGTTGCACACTAAGAATATAAAATTATTATTTTAAATGGTTGTTAAATCCTAGCTGTTGTATTGTCAGGAATGAACAAAACTAACTATAATATGATTATACATGTTTGTTAAATTTATTTACATTTATTCAATAAATTTTAAAGGCTTAAAATGTGAATGAATCTAATTTTAAGCATAACGTACATTAAAATGCCATTTTCCCACCTTTTAAGGGAGAAACCACTTTAAATATAATTTTGGTTACTTTAATACATTCTATTTTAACAAATAAAATACTTAATTAGAATTTGTACATCAAAATTTACTTTGTGTAAATTTTTGGAACTTTTCTGATAAAGTAAATTTTCTAATGAATAGTGAAAATTTTGTATTTTAATTCATAATTGTGTTTTAATATAATTTATTTATATAGTTATATTATCTTTTGAATTGGTTTTAAATTTTAATTAGAATATATTTTTACCATTTAATCAAATGTTTATCATTGGATTTAATTTCACCTTGAAATAGGACATAAACAAGCGTCAACCTTTTGATAGTTATTATTTCTTAAAAACACGCTATTTGTTTTAAAAATGGGAATTAATATTAAATTAATTAATTCCACTTATATGTTTTTAATTTATAAAAATAGAAATAATTTTTGAATTCGTAATATCAGATAAAGGTTGGGTGAATTTTTTAGTATTTTTCTTGAAAAACTTCAATTTTTGATGAACAGTGAAATCACTTAGTAGTAGTTAAAAACACTGACTTTTCATTTAAATGAAAATTTACCACTTCTATGAATTGTATTTTTAAAATTACAAATATATGGCTGTTATTAAGATGTAATATGTGGTTCAATAAGATACAAATAATATTTGGTGAATAGTAACTTATGACTTTTGTTTACGGCGGTTAAAGGTAAAAAGGGTAATTCAAGGTAAAAATAATATTATAATAACTCAAAATTACCATAAAACGTGTCCTAACCATAATGAATTAGTAATTTACGACCATGGGCAAATTTGGGTATATTTTGGGGCCCCATGGAGCAACTTATGAAAGATAATGACACTTTAGATTAATTAATTTAATGTAAATGCAAAAATGACATAAACAAAAATCATTTAGTAAATTAATTTGTATATGGTGTTATATAAATTAAATTTTCTAATATAGATATTAAATAGAAAGAAAAATGATTTCCAACATCATGGTATTTTTTTTATAATTTTTAGACATCACAAAAATTTAATTATTTATGACACAATAATGATGTAGTATTTACCTCATTAATAAAAGATTTAAATAAATAAGATTATAAATATTAAAATTACATCTAAAACCTTTCCAATTTCTATTGGATGATATTATTTCTACTATTATTCATATTATCTTCTAATATAATGATTTTTGGACCTCTATAAACCAAATATAATTATATAATAAAATAATATTATAACACTTTCCTAAAGAGCTCCTCCTCTACCTTATAAAAGGAGACCACTTTTAACCAATTACTCAAACCTCTCAAGCTTTTTGGCTAGTCCAAACACTGTACAATTAATCTTTCTAAATCCCTCTATTCCTCATATGGGACTTACCTTAGAGAGAAGGCACTTTAAGGAGTCCTTTTGGTTCAAACCAAAGAAAGTTATTCAAATTAAATGTAATGGTTTCTCTTAACGTATTTTCTTTTATTTTACATCTCCCACCCATAACTCTTTTTATTAATTTCATCTATAACAAAACATGTATCCTAAATATAGTAGGATGTTTTAATGGGAAGGATTCTATCTGAAATTACACACACCTCCATCTAATGGGTGAAGAAAATAATGTTTCTGTGGATGGAAAACTAACGCCTCACGAAATGATGATTGTTCAAATATCTCCGACTGCCTCTCATAGTGGACATTGTGATGACATAGTATTTATATATGATATATATTATGTTTATTTTGTCATTATTATTCATTATTTTTCCCATTTATAGAAATACTTTATGGTTTCCATAGTGTGTAAATACGATAATCTCATTAGAGGAAGTGCAGACTACCGCCCCCTTATAGTTATATGACCCGTTAATGCCTTATGTGGGACGTATAACGGTTGGAGTTAAAAAAATTGTATATGATATTATAATTTAATTATAATATAACTTTGTATCATTATGTTATTAATTCCTTTAAAATAAGAAATAGAAATGGATGTAGCATTCATGCGTACGTTCAGGTTACCGTCTCTTTGAACTGTGCATTTCATTTCTTAGCTCAAAATGTTATGGAATATTATAAATAAATGTATATAATTGATATATATGATATAATTTATATCTAAATAATTAATATCATTCTGAAGATAATGGATATCATACCACATGAACAACTTTTAATTAGAAGGTGTTCATTTTTTTTACTCAAGTACCAAATATGGACAAAATGACTGTTATTAACTTAAATGATTACATAATGTTTATAACATGGTAATAAGTAATATAAAATGAATAATGAAGTTTTAAAAGGTTCTTAAGAACATATAAATTATCATTATTTTATTATTCAGGTTATTGAAGAACGAACGGGTCAAGTCAGACACAAGGTAAGGGATTTGTTTATCTCACTTTTAATTCCGGGAGATCTCCATTATTCACCACTTATTCATTGCATGTGGGTTATTGTGATCTTCCATTTGATATATATTATCACTATTATTATTATATTTATGGTATAAAGTGATTCATTTGGTGGTTATTAACTTTTGTTCATATGGCTCAGTTGATTACAACATGGTAAAGGGTTTCATCTCACTTTTTATTCCCGTGAGATTCATGCTATATTTGCCACTATTTACTTTTGTATGGTGTATGTACTGAACATGATTGTACTCTTTTGTATAATATAATTTCATTTATGAGTATTTAAATCTTCATTTTATGATACTTATTTTATGTGGCATATGTTTTGTATGTTACAAAATCGGTAAGGGAACCATTGACCCTCCTCTATTTAAAAGACTTATTTTTGTTATGTCTTTTAATTTACATCTTATTAGGTTGGGATATGTTCTTACCTATCCTCATTGATTTAAAATTTATGTCCAACTGATGAGATACCCTTTTTATCTCATCAACTCATTTTCTAATCTTTAATGTGACACCGTTAGACTGCCAAATTTTTACAAGGGAACCTCTTAACCAAATTTCAACTCATTGGGTTCAACTTGTACTTCATCAATATGTAATCCAATGAATATGTGTGAATGACCTATTATTGTTTTACACTTAATATCCACTTATATTGTGTGTATTTATATCCGTCACACATAATTATGTGATTTATTTATCCTTAATTTAAGGATACCATCTTTATAAGGGATTTCATTCCAATTTACATTTCCACTAAGACATCATTTACTGTTATGCACCAATTCACTCTTATATGGTGTATATACTGTCCTTTGACATATTATTTCATGAATCCATTCCATCTCATGATATTATAACGTTCTGATTAAAAGGTATGCTTCAATTATTTGTATTCAATAGTCTCTCTATTTGATAAAAAACTCTTTAACTAAAATATCATTCTAAATGTTTTAAAGAATTATTCTTCAAAATATTTCACATTAATGTCTATTTTTTCAAAATGGTTTTTATGATTTATTTATATAGAAATTAATTGTTTCAAATGATAATTCATTTAAAATCATTAAAGTTGTATGGGACACTTTGATTAAAAAATCTATTTTTAAAAGGTTTTGAAAATGATTAGATAAAGCATTGTTTATTTCAATATCATGATTTGATATATTGGAATGTGGGAATGTTATCTTTACATTATACTTGGGTTATGTGTTATGATTATGTTATAGTTATTGGGAAATGTTTAGTTATACATGTGGTTTTGTGATAAACCTAGGGCGGGTGAGCCCAAGATAGCTCTCCAATGCATTGGGTAACGTGACAGAGGTAAACATGATGTTTCTCCTAATAAATTTAAGGAATATACTTTGATGGGTATTCCAAGTGTAAATCCCTATGTAGATGTGATAGCTTCAATGTATGTTTGATATGGATTCCCTAAGTAACCTTTATGATTTATTAATTGTCTCTGTTATTCATAAATCTTATGATTTTGTAAGGTATGTTATGATTGAAATGTATAGTTTCATTGATATTTATTTATTGATAAGATAATGGTTTCCTTCATTATTTTATAACACATACTGAGCTTTTTATGCTCATCCCAGGTTTTTGAAATGTTATCCACTGGACATAAAGATGAACATGGTCAAGTTTGGGATCAAGGAAGAGTCATGCTATCTAAAACGAAGAACTAAACATGTTTTTTTAAGAGTTTTTATTTTATGAAAGAAATATATATTGAGTAGTAGTGTATACATGTAATATTCAAGTCGTAATGTAATTTTCATGCATAATTCCCTAAAACTCTAAACCTGAAAATATCCTCAATGTGAATTATTCATTTAATTCAAGATTATGTAATGTTTAAGGGTGGGTCCTTATAGTTGGTTTCAGAGGTTGGTTTAGAAAACTTTAGAGATTAAGAGTTTTTGTTAGACACATGGTTAGTCCTTATGTCTATTATTTTAGTTAAATACTTGTTTTATAACCATATCAGATTAAGGAAAGTCAGTTACAAATGGAAGGAGCAGGATCTCAAATGAAATTCCTATCTCTTCCTAATGATATGCCTGTAATAATTATTGGTATGTCATCTTTGGATGATTGTGAAACATTTTATAGCATACAACTCACTTGAAAGCAGTTGTTTGAGATAAAAATAACCTCCACTATACCTCGTTATCATCGTGGGTCATGGTTTGTATTTAGACAAATCCTATTTTCACAATATTCTCATATTTTCAATAAAGGTAAATATTAACAAGGCATTTTCAAATATTTTACCTTATCACATGATTTTGAAGCATATTATGATTTTTAAAAAGGTGCTGAAGAAGGAGTCCCTTTTGAATCCTACTTATATTTTCTTTTACAATATAGTTTCTCATAACACACCTATGGTATTTTAAAAGGACCATTAATCGAAAGTTTCAACTCATATTCGGTCCGACTATTTTATAGAAATCTTGTTTTATCAGATGTTTTGAAATTATATGTCATACATGATTTGTCACATCCTGACCCGATGTTATATTTTTTTAATTATTTTTTATCTCATTATTGATATGCAATTTGAATTAGTTTAAAAAAAGGTGTTCTTAGATGGGTGCATGTCTGTATGCGTACCCTACACGGTTCCTAATATTAATAAGAAAACTTTTTAAATGTGTTATTACTTAGACACGTGACCATGTGCGTGATTGTTTCCGCGACCGTGGGTGTTTGCCGATCTAAATAATAATAAGAATATATTTTTTGTTTTACTATTTTTTTTCCATATTATTTGTAATAAATTTTTTCTTTTAATTAGGGTTTTGTTTTTTATTCTATTTGTTTATTTCTTTATTTCCCCCCACTTTTTTTCTTTTATTATTTTTTCCCTTCTCCCTTGTTTATATCCCTTACCATGTTCCTCCCCCCTCTCATTTTTTATCTCTAACCCATCGCCCCACCCTCCTGCATCGCGCGGGCCTCCTCCTCCTTGCCTAACCCTAAGCGCCGACAGCTCTCCTTCTTCCTCTACCAGTGCTGCCGCTGCACTCCTCCGGAACACCGAACCACCGGAAGCCATCCCTCTCCCATGGTGCGCCGCCCTACCTCCCGGCCTCCCTCTCCCATGGTGTGCCGCCCTGCCTCCCGGCCTCCCTCTCCCATGGTGTGCCGCCCTGCCTCTCGGCCTCCCACTATGCAGCCGTCGCGGCCTCCTCCTCCGGCGGACCTAACTCGCGTTGCGCCTCCCTCTCGACCAGCGGCTCGCATGCACCCGTCAACCGGCAACCCCCTTATTTTGCGACCCAAATAGTCGTCAACGTTGTCTCCCTCCTGTGACCCCCTTTTCTCTCGCGCGACATCCCTTGGGTAAGACCTTTCTCCAATCTAGGGTTTTGGTTCATTAAATTTGGGGTTTTTAGGTTTTCATCAATTATGGTTTGAAATTAGGGTTTAGCATGGGGTTTAGTTTTATTATGGTGTAGTTGGTTCGATCTTGAGTTTGGTTCAATTTATTATTTTTGGGTTTATTTGATTTTTTTGGTGGCTCGATTGTCATGTAGTGGAAGTTTCACACCGAAATTTTGAGGCGTTCTTCCCCGAGGTAGGTGGTTCCACTCAAAATTTTTATATGATGATTTCACTTGCTTATTTAATTAACTCAGCACTATTTTGTAATTATTCTTCATGCTGCGAAATTGTTGTTGATTTGGTTTCAATGTGCATTTAAATTATGAGTATCATGTTTAAGTGGTGTTTGTGTATTTTCTTTTCAAAACCCACTTTGGGCTGTTTATGAGAGCCGATAAATTGTGCAGTTTGCGTATTTGAAAGTGCAGTTGATACGGTGGAAATTTTGGTGTGAGGACAAAAGTGTGTTTAGTCTTGAAAATGGTTTTGGATGAGTTTTCTTTTCTTTATATATTCAATGTTTGTGACATGTTTCAAAGATCTTTAATAAATTTTCTTATCATTTTTTTATTATAAATAAAGGTCTTTTCAAACTGTGCATTTAGTTCATTATGTTGCGCACGGGCTGAGTTTTCTGTTTTGACAATTGAGTGGTGTGTGTTTCGCCTTAGAAGAGGTTTTGGGGTGGGTTTTTGTGTTCAATGTCTTGTAGTACTGCTTGGAGTTGTTTTATGAAATTTTTAAGTGGTTTATTAGATCTTGTAAAGTGTGTCAAACATGTTTGTATATTGTTCTGGTGTGTGTATGTTTTCAAAAAGTGGGTTTGAGCATACATATAAGGGTATATGTGTGCGTATATTGTTGTAAAAATCATTGTAAGTGTTCAATTTATTGTTTGTGTAGTGTGAAATGTGTTGTGTGGGTACTTGAGGTGTGTGGGTGCTGGAAAAGAATTTTCGATTGAAAATGTACCACTTTGAGCATGCTGAAATGTTTTATAAATTGGTCAAATGTGTGATTATGTGTTTGAATTATTTCATTAAATTATATGTGTAGTGTTTTGTACCTCGCTTCGAAGATTTTGGGTTGCGGGTATCGAGGATCCCTGCATGTACATGCATACGGTAAGACATATATATAGATATTCCCTCATTGTGCATATTCCCTCATGGCACAGGGAATATGTGCAATGCACCTAGGGGTGTATATATATATATATGTATAAATGCATGTGCGTGTATGTGCCAAGGATCAGTTTGAATGTTCGTCTTCAAGCAGCAACATGTTGAGGTAGGTCCCCTATGCCTAAGCTTTTAATTTGACATTCATAATTGCTTGATTGTTTAAAAAAAGTATGTTTTACACTTTGCTATATACACATGCTATGGAATCTGATTGCGGTTGCTAGAAACTATTATGATTTGTATTAGAAAAAAAATTGAAATGTATTTCAAACGACGTTGGTCTTAAGTGACTTTTCTTGTAAAAATTATCTCTTAAGTGGTTTTGAATTAGTAGGGTGTATTTCCATAGGTGGTTGGCCTTTTATCCGGTTAATTGTAAAAAGTGTTCCCTCTATGTAATTAAGCCCGTTTGGCATCTTATGAATGTTTTATGAAATATAAAAACCTTTATTGAGGCACTCCCCCCTTGGTTTTAGAAGAAAAATGTTTTTTTATGTTGAATGTGTTATCACGTGCCTAATTTGAGTCTTATTCATAGTGTGACATGAAAGAGGGGGAATGCGCTCAATGAGGGAGAGTAGTGGTGAGATGTTGAATGAGTTTTAGAAAAAAAGAAAGTGTTATGTACAAATATGTTTTCTTGATAAGGAAAACTTTCCACCACATGAAATAGAGCACAATGGGAAACCTGGGTATCTAGGTGGGTGACCAGGACTAGTCCGCTAGATGACACGATAGGGGTTCATCCCGGTTTTTCTAGCATAATTGATTCAACAAAACTAACTAAACATATGAATTTCTGAGGGTCATGGCCTTCTAAGCCACGTTTTCTGAGGGTCGTGGCCTTCTAAGCCACATTTTCTAAGGGTCGTGGTCTTTTAAGCCACGTTTCACCGAGGTACGAGGTCTCTAGGTTCCCACATGTTCTAGCTACCTATAGGGATTACCCATAGTGATCATTTGTGACATTCTACTTATGATGTAACTTATTTTTCAGTTGTTTCATACTTGATGTCTTGTTTGTAAAAAATTTACATTTTATTCCAAACTGGTTTCTTTTCATATTGAAATGTTAATGCACACTTGGAACCTATTTTGAAAATGTAGTAAGAGTGAAATTCTTTATTTGAAAATGCAAACTCATTACTTGAATTTTAAAAGAAGGGAAAACATTATTTTATTATATATTATTTTCAAACTGGCATAGTTGGATTTCTTAATAAAGGAGGAGGCATAGGACGTGGTTATATTTGGATTTCCTACTGAGCATACCGGTGCTCACGCCTACTTTACTTTTCAGTTGCAGGTTTCAGTCTTGGATCGCTTTTGGGAGTGAGTGTGGTTGTCGTACCATGGTGATCCATGGGGTCACCTGAGGTATGTCACGTTTCTTTGTTTATTCCTTTTTCTACTGCCATGTTGTTCAGTTTATTTTCCATTATTTATGTTCTTGTTTAGTTTATGTTTATTTATCTTTGTCATGGGCCAAACCGTTCCCAACTGGTTTGTTTTGATGCCAGACACTAGTTGCCAGCCTGTGGGGATCGGGAACGCCCTTTGGGCCATGTCGCGGACCGGGTCGAGCATTGGGTTGGATGACGACCTGGCCTGGTTCGTGACGAAATGGTATCATAGGAGGCCCTTGTTATTTTGGGTGTCAAGTAGCTTGGTGATTAAGTGTGTCGGGACTCGAGGGGTAGGTGTGGGAAAGACGTCATGAACCCTTGCCCATCCCGTGACTCGAGTTGCCAAGGGTAGTATGAGATTTGAGTTTTTCTTTTTCTTGTTCTGTGTTGATGAGGGATGACAAGGGAAGTGATCCTGTGTTACGCGACGAGCCTGCAGGGAGTAGCGACCCATGTACACCCTGAGTGCACGGTTCAAGATACTTCTTGTGGTGGATGCCCGATCGGAGCATGGTCTACTAAGCCATGTTTCTGGGTTGGCATAGCCACTAGTCCCTTATTTTTGGACATTTTGATGTGAGTTATGTTTGACCTTCATATTTGTTGGTGTGAGTAGATCTCAAAAATGAAAATGGATTTTTGTGAAGGTGTTTTCAAAAGGGAATATGGTTGTTGGAGTGGAAAATTGTTTTTTAAATGGAAGACGTTTTGGAATTTTGAAATGTGTTTCTTTAATGATTAGTGACTTTCTCAATTGGTTGGGAATTTGTGCTTTGTGCTTAATGGTCTGTTTTGAAAATGAATAGTGTCTTGAATTGACCCTTGGTATTCCTATGAGTGATCACATACATTGAGGTGCACATGTATCCAGTGGGAAAATTGGTGATGTGAGTGGATGGGTGCTTGAGCTAGCACTGGATATGTATGTGTGAGACTTCATGGGATATCAATGGTGGATATTTAAGTGGTTTTGGTTGCTGAAAAAGGGTTTTGGAAAAGTGTTATTCAGATGTTTAGAAAAGTGAGTGAGAAATTGTTTAGCGTTCTCTTTTCGTGTTGGGTATTCTTTTTCGTGGGTTCTTGGTTTTGACATATTGAATTGTGGTTGGAATAGTGATTTGAGTTTGAGCTTTCGTTTGTTATTGAGGTGTGTAATTTTGATTTATGATGAGTTTTGATTCGGATTTGTGCCTCTTCTTTTTGAGTATGCTTCCCAGAAAAGTCCCAGAAGTTCTTAGTGAGCCTCATCTAGTTGTTGGTTCTACCCAGACTCTTAGCAGAGTGGTGGAATTGAATTTTTTTCGGTTTTTGTCCAGCTACTATGGTGATCGTGATCTATCGATGGTAGCAGACTAGTTTGGTGAAATCGTTGGTGTTTCCATATTATTGGAAACTCCCAAAGCTATGAGAGTCCGGGCTGGTTTGAGTTCATTTGATGGTTCAACTTTGGATTGGTGTAAGAGAATATCCTATCATTGTTTCCTGATGAGATTTCTTGGAAGGTGTTTAAGACCACTTCCGGCTGATGGTTTATACCTTAGGAGGTGAAAGCGAGGGAAGTGGTAGAGCCAGTGGGTGTCGAGTAAGGCCAACGAGTAGTAAAGGCCTACATGGGGCATTCCAAGGGGTTGATTCCATTTCCTCCAGAGGTAGCGTCTTGGAAGCAGTTAAAGATTCTCTTGTGTGGGTTTTTAGTCCAGGGTTCTAGGACCATTTCTTTTCGGTGCTCATGAATGTTCCCCATCTAGTGACGAGAGAGATAATCGGAGGAACCTGTCTTAGACAAGTCTTCTGGTGAATTCCATCTTTTATTAGTTGGGCCGCCCCTTGTTTGGTCCTAGTGTGCTCGGTTTGGGTACTTTAATCGCCTTGTCATCATCTTCTGAACTCTTGTCGTCAGTATGTCGATTTGGGACAATTGGAGAAGTTTAGCTAGCGGCATTGTTAGCTGGAGTCTTGACCGAAGGATGTCAACTCCTGACTGCGGGGAAACAGATGCTTCAAGACATTAGAGCTCCAGCCATAGGTCTCGGAGTGAAGCCTTTCACACAGTCAGGAATCGTTGGGTGTGGGTCACATTGGTATAACTTTTGTCTCCAGTGTGAAAATAGGGATGGTTTAAATTTCTCGGTTCAAGCGTCCTCGTCCTTGAAGGTTTTGTTTTGCTATAAGAGGCATAAAAGTCTCTTTTCTCATTGCAGTCTTTGTTCTTTGAATATCCCACTATGGTGGTAAGAAGGCGTGGTGATCTCTTCTTTTTGGAAATTCCAGCAGTTGCGCCTCTTCAATTGTGACCTGTATTGTTTTAGTACATGCTAATTTTGGACATGCTCCCCACTTGTGGAAATAAGGAGTCATGGTTAATTTTTTCTTTTGGTAGAATTCTTCTGTGGGTTTTCTCATGTGTTAGTGGTTTCTGGTTTGGGTTGGAAGTTCTCGTGCCGGTCTATACTGGTTGGTATAAGCTCGTCAGTTCTTAAATGGTGGGGAGACCCACCACGAATCTTGTTGTCCCTTCTTCGAGGTTTGGTCTGTGCGACAGTTTCCTCTTGGATCAAGTTAGCAGTTCCAGAGTTATCCCGTACTAAGAGTCTCAATGTTGGTTGGACTAGTCGAGTTCTTGTGGTGGGGAGACCCCCCCTCTTTCCCTCTTTGTCCTTCTTATTGTGTTTACTTTTTGAACAGGTCGGGTGTGACTAAGTGAAAGGTCACATCGAGGTTTTAATTTCATTGACCTCGTTCAGTTTCGAACTCGAGGATGATTTATCGTTTGGCTGGGTAACTTTCTGGGGGCAGAAAGTGTCATTGTGGGGAGAATTGTCACATCCTGACCCAATGTTATATTATATTTTAATTATTTTTGATCTCATTATTGATATGTAGTTTGAATTAGTTTAAAAAAAAGGGGTTCCTAGATGGGTGCATGTCCGTATGTGCACCCTGCATGGTTCCTAATATTAATAAGAAATTTTTTTAAATGTGTTATTACCTAGACACGTGACCATGTGCGTGATTGTTTCCGCGACCATGGGCGTTTTCCGGTATAAATAATAATAAGAATATATTTGTTGTTTTACTATTTTTTTTGCTTTATTAGTTGTAATAAATTTGTTCGTTTAATTAGGGTTTTGTTTTTTTATTCTATTAATTTATTTCTTTATTTCCCCCCACTTTTTTCTTTTATTATTTTTTCCCTTCTCCGTTATTTCTATCCCTTACCACGTGCCTCCCCCTCTCATTTTTATATCTCTAACCCATCGCCCCACCCTCCTACATCGTGTGGGCCTCCTCCTACTTGCCTAACCCGAAGCGCCGACGACTCTCCTTCTTCCTCTACCCGCGCTGTCGTCGCACTCCTCCAGCACACCGAACCACCAGCGGCCATCCCTCTCCCATGGTGCGCCGCCCTGCCTCCCGGCCTCCCTCTCCCATGGTGTGCCGCCCTGCCTCCTAGACTCCCTCTCCCATGGTGCGCCGCCCTGCCTTCCACCCTCCCTCTCCCATGGTGCGCCTCCCTGCCTTCCGGCCTCCCGCTATGCAGCCGTCGCGGCCTCCTCCTCCGGCGGACCTAACTCGCGCCGCACCTCCCTCTTGACCAGCGGCTCGCACAAACCCCCAAACCGGCGGCACCCTTGTTTTGTGACCCAACTAGACGCCAACGTCGTCTCCCTCCGGTGACCCCCTTTGCTCTCGTGTGACTTCCCTTGGTTAATACCTTTATCTGATCTAGGGTTTTGGTTCATTCAATTTGGGGTTTTTAGGTTTTCATCAATTATGGTTTTAAATTAGGGTTTAGAATGGGGTTTTGTTTTATTATGGTGTAGTTTGTTCGATCTTGAGTTTGGTTTAATTTCTTATTTTAGGGTTTATTTGATTTTTTTGGTGGCACGATTGTCATGTAGTGGATGTTTCGCACCTAAATTTTGAGGTGTTCTTCCCCGAGGTAGGTGGTTCTGCTCACAATATTTATATGAGGATTTCACTTGCTTATTTAATTAAATCAGCACTGATTTTAATTATTTTTCATGCCGCCAAATTGTTGTTGATTTGGTTTCAATGTGAATTTAAATTGTGAGTATCATGTTTAAGTGGTGTTAGTGTATTTTATTTTCAAAACCCACTTTGGGCTGTTTATCAGCACCGATAAATTGTGCAGTTTGCGTATTTGAAAGTGCAGTTGATGTAGTGGACATTTTGGTGTGGGGTCAAAAGTGTGTTTAGTATTGAAAATGGTTTTGGATGAGTTTTCATTTCTTTATATATTCAAATTATGTGACATGTTTGAAAGCCCTTTAATAAATTTTCTTAGCAATTTTTTTGTTATAAAAAAAATGTCTTTTCAAACTGTGCATTTAGTTCATTATGTTGCGCACGGGCTGTGTTTTCTGTTTTGACAATTGATTGGGGTGTGTTTCCCCTTAGAAGAGGTTTTGGGGTGGGTTTTTGTGTTCAATATCTTGTAGTACCGCTTGGAGTTGTTTTAAAAAAAAATTATGCGGTTTATTAAATCTAGTAAAGTGTGTGAAACATGTTTATATATTGTTCTGGTGTGTGTATGTTTTCCAAAAGTGGGTTTGAGCATACATTTAAGGGTATATGTGTGTGGATATTGTTGTGAAAATCATTGTAAGTGTTTAATTAATTGTTTGTGTAGTGCGAAATGTGTTTTGTGGGTACTTGAGGTGCGTGGGTGCTGGAAATTTTTTTTTGATGGAAAATGTACCAATTTGAGCATGATGAAATGTTTTATAAATTTGTCAAATGTTTGATTATGTGTTTGAATTATTTAATTAAATTATATGTGTAGTGTGTTGTACCTTGCTGCGATGAATTTGGGTCGCAGTTATCGAGGATCCCTGCATGTACACGCATACGGTAAGACATATATATAGATATTCCCTCATTGTGCATATTCCCTCATGGTGTAGGGAATATGTGAAATGCACCTAGGGGTGAATATATATATGTATAAATGCATGTTCATGTATGTGACAAGGATCAGTTTGAATATTCTTCTTCAAGCAGCGACATGTTGAGGTAGGTCCCCTATACCTAAGCTTTTAATTTAAAATTCATAATTGCTTGATTGTTTTAAAAAATATATGTTTTACACTATGCTATATACACATGCTATGGAACTTGATTGCAGTTGCTAGAAACTATTATGCTTTTTGTTGGAAAAAAATTGAAATGTATTTCAACCGCCATTGGTCTTAAGTGACTTTTCATGAAAAATTGATTTCATAAGTGGTTTTGAATTGGTTGGGTGTATTTCCAAAGGTGTTTGGCCTTTTGACCGGTTGATTGGAAAAAGTGTTCCCTATATGTAATTAATCCCGTTTGGCATCTTAAGAATGTTTTATGAAATTGAAAAACCTCTATTGAGGCACCCCCCCCCTTGGATTTAGAAAAAAATGTTTTTTTATGTTGAATGTGTTATCACATGCCTAATTTGATGGTTATGCATAGTGTGACATGAAAGTGGGGGAATGCACTCAAGGAGGGAGAGCAGTGGTGCGATGTTGAATGAGTTTTAGAAAAAAGGAAAGTGTTATGTACATATATGTTTGATTGATAAGGAAAACTTTCCACCACTTGAAATAGAGCACAATGGGAAACCTGGGAATCTAGGTGGGTTACCAGGACTAGTGTGCTAGATGACACGACAGGGGTTCGTCCCAGTTTTTCTATCAGGATTGACGCAACAACACTAACTAAACATATGAATTTTTTAGGGTCGTGGTATTCTAAGCCACATTTTCCGATGGTTGTGGCCTTCTAAGCCACGTTTTCTGAGGGTCGTGGTCTTCTAAGCCACATTTCACTGATATACGTGGTCTCTAGGTTCCCACTTGTTCTAGATACCTATAGGGATTACCCATAGTTCTCATTTGTGACATACTGCTTGTGATGTAACATCCTTTTCAGTTGTTTCATACCTGATGTCTTGTTTGTAAAAAATCACATTTTATTCCCAACTAGTTTCTTTTCATTTTGAAATGTTAATGCACGCTTGGAACCTATTTTGAAAATATAGTAAGAGTGAAATGATTTATTTGGAAATGCAAACTCATTACTTGAATTTGAAAAGAAGGGAAAACATTATTTTCTTATATCTTATTTTCAAACTGGCATAGTTTTATTTCTTAATAAAGGCGGAGGCATATGACGTGGTTATTTTTGGATTTCCTAGTGATCATCTCGGTGCTCACGCCTACATTACATTTCAGTTTCAGGTTTCAGTCTTGGATTTCTTTTGGGAGCGAGTGTGGTTATCGTACCGTGGTGATCCACGGGGTCACCTGAGGTATGTCACGTTTCTTTGTGTATTCCTTTTTCTGCTTCCACGTTGTTCAGTTTATTTTCCTTTATTTATCTGATTGTTCTGTTTATGTTTATTTATCTTTGTCATGGGCCAAACCGTTCCCAACTGGTTTGTTTTGATGCCCGGCAGTAGTTTCCAGCCCATGGGGATATGGAACGCCCTTCAGGCCATGCCGCGGACCAGGTCGGGTGTTGGGTCGGATGACGACCCGGCCTGGTTCGTGACATGATTATTTTCCAAAACTATTTTTCTATGAACACCCATATGACCCATGCTGTAAAAGGTGTATTTGGATGGAGGATGAAAATGATTTTTAAGGACCTCTAAATCATTTTTGTTATGCATGGACCTTTTAACAACGTGAACAAGATGACAATGAAACCAAATGGACACCATGATCAAGGAATAATGTTCTTCATTTTGGGGATCGTTTTAGTTTATCATATGGTGGTGAAATAAGACTTCAAGAAATAAGATGTTGAGATCATATTGAATTTGGATGAAATTTATAGGTATAAGGAAACCATTGAGTTTAAAACATGTTAAGGTAATTTTTGAGTTTTATAAAAAGGACAACATGTAGGATGGGTGGCAACCCGTCACATCCGGCAAGGCTGTAGGAATCGAACCCCAAACCGAAGAGTGACAAGGGTGAATCACCTACCACTAGGATACTTGAAGTCCCTAGTTAGTATGATTTATTATTTTAGTAAAATGTATTTATAGAACAAGAATACATTTATTTTTGTAACATATGTTTTATCAAATGGATATATTTTGTATAGAAAAATGATTTAGTGATTTAGTGATAATGGTTGTTGTGGAAGACGTTCTCTCTTTTGAGGAAACACAATATTCCTAAAGAAGATAGAATACTATGGATTTTAATTGGGGAATAATGGTTGAAATTTTAGTATGGAATAATCTATGTTTTCATAGTGGACATATGAAGATTTTGTTTATTTATGAAAATGGTTAACCTATCATGGAGAACATGTGATTTGGTTAATTAATTTTCAATATGAGACTTTATGAGTAACATTTGTTATTTTGAGACAAATGTTATCTTGGAAGAATATGTAATTAAATCCTTATGAGATTTTCATTTCAATATTAGTTTGGATCACTTTTGATGAATTTTATAGAAAGATGTTTTTTCTAATGTTCATTGTTGAACATTGGGTTTTGTTTGAAAATTTTTGGAGATTAAGAGTAGTTTGTCTTTTTGTAAAAGATTATCATTTTTGGGTTTTATCTGATCTCTCACTAACAATTTTGGTTTTAGATAATGTCTAAAGACAAGGGAAATATATAGTTCTACTTTTTTGTATTAGGCGATTCTCAAGAAGATGATTCTTGTGATTTTGATGTGACCAAGGATTTTTGAATGCTCTTTGTTTGGAGAAAATATATGTTTTTGGTAGATACTTATTAATGGATGAAACTATACTTGAAGTTAAGTATATTAACTTATGTACATATTCTATGTAGTAAATGAATTCCTAAAACTTATAAAAAGGAATTTAAAACAAAAATGTTGTTGGTTTATGTTTCATACTGGATAATCAAAGACTGTTTAACACATCATAAGTTTGTGATTTTCTAGTGGTTAACTTTCTCCTAATCATGTTTTCTATCCCTCTACATCAGAACATGACCATTTTTTCTCCCTTCCATATCAATGTTTTCTTGCATTGAATCCCAGTATGGGTTATCTCGGATGACCATTGTACTTTTGTGTCTTTCTTTTAAAGTTATAATTTTACTGACTCTTTTCTGATGTGGGAATTTTAATGAAGTTTCCAAGCCCAGTTTTAAAATTGCGAGGACGCAATTCCCAAAAGGGGGGAAGGATATAATATCCTAGGTAAATAAAGAATAATACATAATTCATATTTATTAATATTTGTGAATTAAATATTAATTTTACTTTAAAGGGGTTTCTATGTTTGATAGCGTACCCGATACGCAACAACAGGTTTCTTTGAAATCTTACATTGCACACTAATAATATTATATTATTATTTTAAATGGTAGTTAACTGCTTGCCATTTTATTGGCCAGAATAAACAAAACTAACTGAAATATGATTATACATTTCTGTTAAATGTATTTACATTTATCCAATAAAATTTAGAGGCTTAAAATGTGAGTGAATCTAATTATAAGCATAATTTACATTAAAAGACTGATTTACCACCTTTTAATGGAGAACCCTCTTTTAATATAATTTTGGTCACTTTAAAACATTATATTTGACCAAATAAAATCTTTTTTTATAATGGGGACATAAAAATTTACTTTGTGTAATTTTTTGGATTATTTTTGATAATGTTCATTTTTTAATGAATAGTGAAAAATATTGTATTTCAATTCAAAACTGTTATTTAATAAAATTTATTTATAGGGTTAGATTATCTGTTTAATTGGTTTTAATGTGTAATTAGAATATATTATTACCACTTAATATAATGTTCATTATTGGAATTAATTTCACTTTGAAATTGGACATAAACAAGTGTCAATCTTTTGATAGTTATTGTTTCTTAAAAACACGCTATTTGTTTTAATAATAGGAATTAATTTTAAATTAATTAATGCCACTTCTATGTTTTGAATTTAGCAAAATATACATCATTTTGAATTTGGAATATCAAATAAATCTTAGGCTGAATTTTTGATATGTTTCTGAAAAACCAAATTTTCGATGAATAGTGAAATCACTTAGTAGTGGTTAAAAAAACTAACTTTTTAATTTAAATGAAATTTTAACACTACTATGAATTGTATTTCGAAATTATAACATACATGGTTTTTATCAGGAAGTAAAATTTGGTTCAATGAGAAGTAAATAATTTTTGGTGAATAGGAACTTTTGACTTTTATTTACCATGGTTAAAGGTAAATTGGGTAATACAAGGTAAAAAGAATATTATAATAATTTAAAATTACCTTAACTCTTGTCTTAAACTAATTGGATGTGTAATGTTCGACCAGGGGAATCTTTGGGTCTATTTTAGGACCCCGTGGTGCCACTTATGAAAGATAATGACACTCTAGATTAATTAATTTAATGTAAAGGAAAAAATGACAAAAAAAAAACTTTTAGTAAAATAATTTCTATATGGTGTTATATAAATTAAATTTTAAATTATAAATATTAATCGGAAGCATAAAATTTTTTCCTACATCATGGTATTTTTATTATAATTTTTAGACATCACATAAATTGAATTTTTTATGACACAATAATGATGTGGTATATACCTTATTAATAAAAGATTTAAATAAATAAGATTATAAATATTAAAATAACATCAAGCACCTATTAATTTCATATTGGATGATATTATATTGACTATTATTAATCATATATTTGACTTTAATGATTTCTGGGCCTTTAGAAACCGAATATCATTATATAATAAAATAATATTATAACACTTTCATCAAGAACCCCTCCTCTCCCTTATAAAAGGAGACGGCTTCTAACCAATTCCTCACACCTCTCAAGCCTTTTAGATCATCAAAAATCTACCCAATTAAGCGCCCAACATCCCTATATTACTCCTATAATCCTTAACTTAGGCAGAAGTCACTTTAAGAATTCCTTTTGTTTCAAACCAAAGTAAGTTACCCAAATTAAAGGTAACTATTTTGCTTAACTTGTTTTCTTTTAATTTATTTTTCCAACCCCTAAACTCTTTTTATTCCTTTATTTTGTAACAACACCAGTATCCAAAATATAAAAGGATGTTTTTATGAGATGTATTCTAACTACACTTACACACACCTCCATCTAATGGGTGAAGAACATAATATTTCTGTTGATGGCAAACTAACGCCTATCAAAATGATGATTGTTCAAATATCTCTGACCACCTCTCATGGTGGCCATTATGATGGAACTGTATTTATATATGATATATATTATGTTTATTTTTTCATTATTCATCTGTATTTTTCCCATTTATATAAATAATTTATGGTTTCCATAGTTGGTAAATATGACAATCTCAATAGAGGAAGTGCGGACTACCGCCCCCTCAAAGTGATATGACTCGTTAATGCCTTATCTGTGACATCTAAAGGATGAAGTTAATAATATTTTATTTGATATTATACTGGAATTATAATTTAACTATGTATAATTATTTTTTTAATTACATTAAAATAATAAATATAAATGGATGTAGCATTAATGCGTACGTACGGATTACCGTCTCCATTAACGGTGCATTTATTTTTACCTCTAAATGTTATATAATATTATTAATAAATTTATATACTATATATATATGACATATATGATATCTAAATAATTAATATCATTCTTAATATAATGGATATCTTACCACCTGAACAACTTGTAATTATAAGGTGTTCATTTTTTTTACTCAAGTGCCAAATATCGATAAAATGAACGTTATTAACATAAATGATTAGATAATGTTTATAACATGGTAATAAGTAATATAAAAGTTATAATAAACTTTAAAAATGTTCTTAGGAAAGTATAAATTAACATTAGTTTATTATTCAGGAGATTAAAGAACGAACGGGTCAAGTCAGACACATGGTCATAGATTTTCTTATCTCACTTTTAATTCTGTTTGATTTCCATTGTTCGCCACTTATTCATTCCATGTGGTATATTGTGTTATTCCATTTGATATATATTATCACTATTCTCATTATATTCATGGTATTCTTTGATTAATTTGGTGGTTATTATCTTTTGGTCATATGATTCATTTGATTACAACGTGGTAAAGAGTTTCTTCTCACTTTTTATTCCCGTGAGATTCATGCTATATTTTCCACTATTTTATTTTGTGTGGTGTATGTACTTTCCATGATTTTAATCGTTGTGTAATATAATTTCATTTATGATTATTTACATCTTCATTTTACGATCCTTCATTCATGTGGAGTATGTTATGTATGTTACCAAATAGGTAAGGGAACCTATGACCCTCCTCTATTTAAAAGACTTCTTTTTTTGTTATGTCCTTTAATTTACATATTATTATTTTGGGATATGTTCTTATATATATTCACTGATTTAAAAATTATTTCAAAGTGATGAGATGCCCTTTTTATCTCATTAACTCAATTTCTGAATTGTAAAGTGTCACCGTTTGGCTGTCGAATTATTACAAGGGAACTTCTTAACCCAATTTCAATTCTTTGGGTTCAACTTGTACATCTTGAATATGACATCCTATGAATATGTCTGAATGACCTATGATTGTTTTAGAATTAATATCCAATTATATTGGGTGTATTTATATTAGTCACACATAATTATGTGATTGATTTACCCTTAATTGAAGGATACTATATTTATAAGGGATTTCATCCCAATTGACATTTCCACTGAGACATCATTTGTTGTTATGAAACAATTAACTTTTATATTGTGTATATACTAGCATTTGAAATATTATATCATGAATCCCTTTATTCTCATGATATTATAATGTTATGATTAAAAGTTATTCTTCAATTATTTGTATTCAAGTGTCTCCCTTTTTTTTAGAAAACCCTTTAACTAAAATATCATTCTAAATGTTTTGATGATTTATTCTTATAAATATTTCTCATTAATGTACATGTTTTCAAAATGGGTTTTTGAATTTATTTATATGTACATTAATTTTTTCAAATGATAATTTATTGAGAATCATCAAACTGTAATGGGACACTTTGATTCAAAAATCTCCTTTTAAAAGGTTTTGAAAATGATGAGATAAATCATTGTTTATTTCAATATCTGGATTTGATATATTATAATTTGGAAATGTTATCTTTATTTTATACTTGTGTTATGAGTTATGATTATGTTATGATTATTAGGAATTGTTTACATATACGGGTGGTTCCGTGATAAACCTATGGCGGGTGGGCCCGAGATAGATCTCCAATGCATTGGGTAACGTGATAGTGGTAAACGTGATGTTTCTCCTAAGATATTTAGGGAATATACTGTGATGGGTATTCCAAGTGTAACTCCCTACGTAGATGTGATAGATACAATATATATTTGATATGGATTCCATAAGTAACCGTTATGATTTATGAATTGTTTGTGTTATTCAAAAATCTTATGATTTTGTATGGTATGTTAATATTGAAAAGTATGGTTTCATTAATTTTTATTTATTGACGGGCTAATGTTTTCCTTCCTTATTTTATAACCCTTACTGAGCTTTTTATGATCATCCCGTGTTTTTAAATTTTTTTCCACAGGATATTAAGATGAATAGGGTCAAGGATGGGATCAAGGAAATGTCATGCTATCTAGAACATGGAACAAGACTTGTTTCATTAGAAGAGTTTTCAGTTGTTGAAAAAATAGATACTGATTAGTAGTTTCTACATGTATTATTCAAGTTATAAAGTAATTGTTATGCCTATTTCTCTAAAACTATAAACCTGAAAATATCCACAATGTGAATTATTGATTTAATTCAATATTATGTAATGTTTAAGGTAGGGTCCTAATAGTTGGTATTAGAGGGCAGTTTAGACAAATTTTGGGAATATGAATTTTCATTAGACAACTGGTTAGTCCCTATATCTATTATTTCAGTTAAATCCTTTATTATAGCCTCTTTAGATCAAGGAAATTCAGTTAAAAATGGAAGGAGGAGGATGAAAAAAGACATTCCTATCTATTCCTGATGACATGCTTGCAATAATTATTGCAAAGTCATGTTAGGATTATTGTGAAACGTTTTCTAGCATACAACTCACTTGCCTGTAGTTGTTTGAGATATCAAACACCTCCACTATACCTCATTATTATCGTGGATCATGAGAGATATTTAGAAAAATCATACTTTCACAATATTCTCATATTTTAAAGAAAGGTAAATATTATCAATGCAATTTCAAATATTTTACCTTATCACAAGATTTTGAAGAATATTATGATATGAAAAAAGGTTCTGAAGAAGAAAACCCTTGCACTACTTATTTATATTTTCTTTTACAATGCAGTCTCTCAAAACATACCTATGGTACTTCAAAAGGGCCATTAATTGAACGTTTCAACTCAAATTTGGTCTGATTATTTTATAGAAACCATGTTTTATTAGATGTTATGAAATTATATGTCATACATGATTATTTTCCAAAACTATTTTTCTACGAACACCCATATGACCCATTTTGTACAGGTTGTATTTGGATGGAGGAAGAAAATTATTTTGAAGGATCTCCAAATAATTTTTGCGATGCATGGACCTTCTACCTACGTGAAAAAGAAGACAATGAAACCAAATGGACCCCATGATCATGGTATGATGTTCTTAATTTTGGGGATCATTTTATTTTATCATATGGTGGTGAAATAAGACTTCATGAATTAAGATGTTGAGATCATAATGAATTTGGATGAAAATTAGAGGTATAAGGAAACCATTGCGGTTAAAAAAATTTAGGGTTATTTTTGATTTTTATAAAAAGGACAACCCGTAGGAAGGGTGACAACTCGTTGCATCCGGTAAGGCTGTAGGAATTGAACCCACAACCGAAGGGTGACAAGGGTGCATCGCCTACCACTAGCTTACTTGAACTCCCCAGTTAGTATGACTTATTATTTTATTAAAATTTATTTATGTAACAACAATAACTTGATTTTTGAAACTTATGTATTATCAAATGGATATACTTAGTATAGAGAAATGATTTAGTGATTATGTGATAAAGGTTGTGGTGGAATACATTCCCTCTTTTAAGGAATCAATATATGATTAAGGAAGATAGAATACTATGGATTTCAATTGTGGAATAATGGTTGAAATTTTATTTTGGAAGAATATATGTTTTTATTGTGGATATATGACGATTTGGTTTATTTATTAAATTGATTTACCTATCATGGAGAACATGTGATTTGGTTAATTACTTTTCAATATGAGACTTTATGAGTAACTGTGGTTATTTGCATATAAATGTTATCTTGGAAGACTATGTAATTAAGTTCTTATGAGATTTGGGATTCAATCTTTGTTCGGATCACATCTGGATAATATTACAGAAATTTGTTTTTTTGATTGTTTTTTGTTGAAATTTGGAATTTGTTTGAAAGTTTATGGAGATTAAGAGTAGTTTTTATTTTTGTAAAGGATTTTCTTTTTGGGTATTATTTGATCTCGCACTAAATTTTTTGGTTTTATTTGATATCTAAAGAATAGTGAAATATAAAGTTCTTTCATTTATGGATTATGTGATTCTCAAGAATACGATCCATGTGCTTTTGATGTGACCAAGACTTTTTGAATGCTCTTTATATGGTGAAAATATAATTTTTTCGTAGAAACTTATTAAATGATGAAACTCTACTTGAAGGTAAGTATATTTCCTTATGTTATTATTCTATGTAGTAAATTAATTCCTCCAAATTATGAAAATAAATGTAATACAAAAACGTTTTTGGTTTAGATTTCCTACTGGGTAATCAAACATCATTTAACACATCATAAGTTTGTGATTTTCTGTACGTTGGCTTTCTCCTAATAATGTTTTCTATCACTCTCAATAAGAACTTGACCATTTGTTCTCTCTTATATATCCATCTTTAACTACAAGGAAACCCGGTATGGGTTATCACGGGTGACCATTGTAATTTTCTATCTTTCTTTTAAAGTGATAGTTATACTGACTCTTTTCCGATGTTGGACTTTTAATGAGGTTTCCATGCCTAGTTTTAAAATTGTGAGGATGAAATTTACAAAAGTGGGGAAGGATGTCAGATCCCAGGTAAATAAAGAATAAGACATATTTCATATTTACTAATATTTTTTAATTAAATATTAATTTTATTTTAAAAGGGTTTCTATGTTTGATAGCGTACCCGATATGCAACAACGGGTTTCATTGAAATCTTACGTTGCACACTAATAATATAATATTATTATTTTAAATGGTATTTAACTCCTAGACATTGTATTGGAAGGAATGAAAAAAAGTAACTAATATATGATTATACATGTTTGTTAAATGTATTTACATTTATCTAATAAATGTTAGTGGCTTAAATTCTGAATGAATCTAATTTTAAGCATAATTTACATTAAAAGGCCGATTTACCACCTTTTAATGGAGAACCCTATTTAAATCTGATTTGATTCACTTTAATACATTCTATTTGACCAAATAAGACCCTTCTTTAGAATGGGGACATCCAGATTTACTTTGTGAAATTTTTTGGAATTTTTCTAATAATTTTCATTTTCTTATGAATAGTGAAAATATTTTATTTTAATTACAAACTGTGTTTTAAAATAATTTATTTATATGGTTAGATTATCTTTTTAATTGGATTTATAGTGTAATTATAATTTATTTTTACAATTTAATCAAATGTTTTTCATTGGAATTAATTTCACATTGAAATTGGACATAAATAAGTGTAAATCTTTTGATAATTATTGTTTCTTAAAAACACGCTATTTGTTTTAACAACATGAATTAATTTTAAATTAATTAATTACAATTATATGTTTTTAATTTATAAAAATAGACATCATTTTTGAATTCATAATATCAAAAAAAATCTTAGACTGAATTTTTGTTATTTTTCTGAAAGACCTCAATTTTTGATGAATAGAGAAATCACTTAGTAGTAGTTAAAAATGGGCTTTTTCATTTAAATGAAAATTTTCTGCTTCTATGAATTGTATTTAGAAAATATGACAACCATGTATATTATCAAAAAGTAAAATGTGGTTCAATAATATGAAAATAATTTTTGGCGAATAGTAACTTTTGATTTTTATTTTACCGCGGTTAATGGTAAATCGGGTAATTCAAGGTAAAGAGAATATTATAATATTTCAAAATTACCTTAACAATTGTCCTAACATTATTGGATTAGTAATGGACAACCATGGGAATCGGTGGGTCTATTTTGGGACCCCATGGAGCCACTTCTGAAAGATAATCTCACTTTAGATTAATTAATTTTATATAAAGGCAAAAATGACATAAGCAAATATATTTTAGTATATTAATTTTAATAATGTGTTATATAAATTATATTATCAAATATATATATTAATTGGAATGATAAATATATTTCGTACATCATTGTATTTTTATTATAATTTTTATATATCACATAAATTAAATTATTTATGACACAATAATGATGTAGTATTTACATTATTAAAAAAATATTAAAATAAATAAGATTATTAATATTAAAATAACATCCAAAACCTATCCAGTTTTTATTTGATGAAATTATTTAGACTATTAGTCATCTAATCTTTTACTTTATTGATTTTTGGACCTTTAGAATCCAAATATCACTATATAATAAGATAATATTATAACACTTTCCTAGAGAGCCCCTCCTCTCCCTTATAAAACGATACCACTTCTAACCAATTCCTCACACCTCTCAATCCTTTTGGCTCATCCAAAATCTACCCAATTAAGCTCCCTACATCCTTCTCTTACTCATATAAGACTTAACTTAGATAGAAGTCACTTTAAGAAGTTCTTTTGTTTCAAACCAAAGTAAGTTACCCAAATTAAAGGTAACCATTTCTCTTAACTTGTTTTCATTTAATTTATTTCTCCAACCCCTAAAATCTTTTTATTCCTTTATTTTGTAACAACAACATTATCCTAAATATACTATTATGTTGTCATTAGATGTATTCTAACTACACTTACACACACCTCCATCTAATGGGTGAAGAACAAAATATTTCTGTGGATGGAAATGTAACGCCTCTCAAAACGATGATTGCTCAAATATCTCCAACCACCTCTCATGGTGGCCATTATGATGGCACTCTATTTATATATGATTTATATTAAGTTTATGTTTTCATTATTCTTCTGTTTTCATTATATAAATACTTTATGGTTTCCATAGTTTGTAAATATGACAATCTCAATAGAGGAAGTGCGGACAACCGCCCCTCAAAGTGATATGACTCATTAATGCCTTTTGTGGAACATATAAAGGATGGAGTTAACAATATTGTATATGATATTATATTGGAATTATAATGTAACTTGGTATTATTATTTTCTTAATTCCATTAAAATATTAAATAGAAATGGATGTTTCATTCATGCGTACGTGCAGCTTACCGTCTCAATGAACGGTGCATTTCATTTCCTACCTCTAAATGATATTTACAATTATAAATAAATATATATACTAGATATATATTATATATATGATATCTAAATCATTAATTTCATCCTGATGATAATGTATATCTTACCACATGAAAAACTTGTAATTATACGGTGTTCGTTTTTTTTACTCAAGTACCAAATATCGACAAGACGACCGTTATTAACTAAAATGATTAAATAATGTTTATAACATGGTAAAAAAATATAAAAAAAATAATATACTTTAAAAAGGGTTTTTAAGAAATTATAAAGTAACATTAGTTTATTATTTAGGATAATAAATAATGAATGGGTCATGTCAGACACAAGGTAACGAATTTTCTTATCTCACTTTTAATTCCCTGAGATTTCCATTGTTCGCCACTTATTAATTGCATGTGGTGTATTGTGTTCTGCCTTTTTTATATATAATCACTATTATCATTATATTCATGATATGATGTGATTCATTTTGTGGCTATTAACTTTTGTTCATACGAATCAATTGATTACAACGTGGTAAAGGGTTTTATCTCTCTTTTTATTCCCGTGAGATTCATGCTATATTTTCCACTATTTCATTTTGTGTGGTGTATGTACTTCCCATTAATTTACTCTTTGTGCAATATACATTCATTTATTATTATATAAATCTTTATTGTATGATCCTTCTTTCATGTGGCGTATGTTATTTAAGTTAGCAAATCGGTAAGGGAAACTTTGACCCTCTATTTAAAAGACTTTTTTTGTTATGTCTTTTAATTGATATCTTATTATATTGGTACATGTTCTCATTTATCCTAATTGATTTAAAAATTATGTACAAGTGATGAGAAACAATTTTTATCTCATCAACTCATTTTCAGAATTTTAATGTGACACAGTTCGACTGTCAAAATTTACAAGGGAACTTTTTAACCCAATTTCAATTCTTTGGGTTCAACTTGTACTTCGTGAATATGTCATACTATGAATATGTATGAATGACCTATGATTTTTTTACACTTAATATCTAATTATATTGGGTGTATTTATATTTCTCACACATAAATATGTGATTTATTTATCCTTAATTTAAGGATACCATTTTTATAAGGGATTTCATCCCAATTTGAATTTCCACTGAGACTTCATTTGTTGTTATGTACCAAATCACTCTTATATGGTTTACATACTGTCCTTTGACATATTATATCATGAAATCCTTTATTCTCATGATATTATAATTTTTTGATTAAAAGTTATTCTTTAATTATTTTTATTCAAGCGTCTCCCTTTTTGTTAAAAAACTCTTTAACTAAAATATCATTCTAAATGTTTTAAAGATTTATTCTTCTAAATATTTCTCATTAATGTCCATGTATTCAAAATGGGTTTTAGGATTTTTTTTATATGGACATTAATTTTTTCGAATGATAATTCCTTTAAATGTTTCAAAGTGGTATGGGACACTTTGATATAAAAAATTACTTTTAAATGGTTTTGAAAATGATTAGATAAAGCATTATTTATTTCAATATCTTGATTTGATATATTAGATTATGGAAATTTTTTCTTTCCTTTATACTTGTGTTATTTGTTATCATTATGTTATGGTTATTGGGAATTATTTACAAATACGAGTGGTTCCATGATAAAACTAGGGCGGGCAAGCCCGAGATAGCTATCCAATGCATTGGGTAACGTGACGGATGTAAACGTGATGTTTCTCCTAAGAGATTTAGGAAATATACTATGATGGGTATTACAAGTGTAAATCCCTACTTAGTTGTCATAGATACAATGTATGTTTAATATAGATGCCTTAATTAACCTTTATGATTTATTAATTTTGTGTGTTATTCATAAATCTTATGATTTTTTATGGTATGTTATGATTGAAAAGTATGGTTTCTTTTATTTATATTTATTGAAGGGGTAATGTTTTTTTCCTTATTTTATAACCCTTACTGAGCTTTTTATGCTAATCATATGTTTTTGAAATGTTTTTCATGGGACATAAAGATGAATAGGGTCATATATGGGATCAAGAAAAAGTCATACTATCTAAAACTTAGAATTATACATGTTTCTTTTTAAGAGTTTTTATTTTATGAAAAAAATGGATACTGGGTAATAGTGTCTACATGTATTATTCAATTTGTAATGTAATTTTTATGCCTAATTCTCTAAAACTCTAAACCAGAAAATATACTCATTGTGAATTATTCATTTAATTCATGATTATGTAATGTTTAAGGTTGGGTCCTTATATGTTCAATTGATGGTAATGTCATATTTAATGTACCAAATCCCTCTTTGAAAACACTATCCTATATGAACCTGCTTAATAACTCATGTTCGTAAATCACCACAAATCATTATACTTATTAGTAACATGTTTATTTGACTATGAGGGGCAACTCTACCGGAATTTGTATCCATGCCTCAGTATAACTTAGGGTTCTGCACACCAGACCTATCCAAATTTTTAAATTAATCTTCATTTTACGTGAAGTCACAAAAATATATATAAACTTTTGAACCATTCTTGTAAAACCCATCATTTCATGTTATTAACCAATTATTATCGGCATACATAACCCACCACATAGTCCTTGATTCAAGCTTAGTGGGTTAGAATTTTCCTATTTAATGTTTCAATTATTGAAGTAAATTCGTCATCTTTGATGTTATTCCTTCGTGAATCATATATATTCTCAATGTAAGGATGTGACACCTCATTATTAAACCTTTTATTTGTCCTATTAGAGTGACCATAAACTACATAACACAATGGTTTGAGATTTATGTCCACAAATTGAATTCCATTTTTGTGTGATGCTTTCTGATGTTTTATATTAGTAGCACTAGGGATTTCTAACACACTTTGGTTTTATTTCGATCTTGTAACCAGATTTTCCACTTTACTTTTCATCAATATAATATAATTGACCTAAAATATCAGAGGTTATTGGTAAAATATATACAACCGTAAAAAATTAATATTTCATAAAATATATCTGAATATAAAAATAATCTACATTAGTCAAGCATTGATAACGACTAACTTCCCAATAAAAATAACACATGGCTCTTGGGTTGGAAAACATAGAAGATCCAAATTTTGTAAAAATCATGTTTCTTCTTTCCATGACCCCATAATTCAATGAATTAAAGGGATTACATGACAGAATAGGGAATTTCATAAAGTATTTTAGGAAGAAAATATGAAACTAATTTTAATCTATTCTATTTAGGACCCCTTTCCTTGGAAAAATTGTACGTATTCATTTAATACATAAGGGAACTAAAACCCTATTAGGCATTGGAATCCTATGTCCAAATCCCTCTTTTTTATCCTCATCACATAGGGTCAAATAAATCATCCAAATGGACCAAAAATATTTTATAATGATGTTATTTTGACTTAAAATAATCCTTGATCCACAACATTGAGTTTATTATCCATATAGACTAACTCTGGTGTGCTCTTATGGTATCTCTACCTATACCAATCAATAAGGCATGCATAGGATGGAATTTCCCATATAACAAACTCTAGTGTATGATGACGGCATTTCTACCTATACTCCTCTATGTGACATACCTAGGGTTAATCATACAAATAGACCAAATATAGTGTATAGTGATTTCATTTTTAAGAATACCCATCCATAAGCCATGCCCAATAGAAAATAATTTAATTTGATCAACTGTACTGTATATTGATGGTAATTCACACAATATTCACATGTGACCTAGGTCTATTAGGAATCATAATTTAATATATTATTTTATAATCATATTTGACATAATTTAATTAGGTTAATGTTATTCTGAATTCAGGTTATCCTTCCATTTTATAAAATGATTCATATTAAAAAATAAAAAACACTAGGAATTTTACAAATAACTAAAATACATAACTGTAAATCATCCCTTAAAAAGAAGAAACCCAATTTAAGAAGAATCAATTATATTTGAGTCACTGTCTCTATTCCCAATTTTTGTGATCCTAATAAGATTACTATTTAGAGACAAATTAAGTTCATCGAATAATTCACTAGTAGGAAAATGGGTTTTAACATCGTCTGTTTAACATCAATTATTAGAGACCAATGATAACAGTTGGTTTTTCTATTATTTATTCAAATAACCAATGTAAAAAATGACATAAAAGTTGTATATAATTTCCCAATCATTGATTTGACAGGTTGTGGTGAAAATACAGACTTACGGTTCAAAAGTTATGGATGTCGGAAGTTGAATATTATAAGACATGATTTTTAACGTTGGTTTTTTCCAATAACCGATGTTAAATTTACATTCATGGCATCATTTTTTAAATAACTTCTATATAAATAAATCCATAGTTTTGGATAATTTTTCAAGATTCGATTTGATAGGTTGTACAGTCAAAACTAATTTACAGATCCCAAGTTATAGACGTCACAAGTTGAACATTAGAAGACATTATTTGTACTTTTGGTTTTTTCAAAATACCGAAGATAAAAAAAAGTTGAATATAATTTTTTGACCTTTTATTCGACAGGTTGTGGGGAAAAAACGGACTTATGGATCAACATTTACGGATGTCGGAAGTTTAAAGTTATGATTTTTAACGTCAGGTTTTTCAAATAACCAACATTAAATGTACCTTCATGGTGTCGGTTTTACAAGTAACAAATGTTTAAAAAAAACAATGTTTTTTATAAATTTCCATGAATTTATTTGATAGGTTGTGGAGAAAAAATATACTTAAAGGATCATAAGTTATGGATGTCAGAAGTTGAACATTAGAAGACTTGATTTTTAACAACAATTTTTCCAATAACCGATGTTAAAAGTACTTTTGGGCATCGTTTATTCACATAACTAATGTTAAAAATGAAATACAAGTCGTAGATAATTTCTCAAGCTTCTATTTGATAGGTCTTGGAGAAAAAAATAACTTACGTATCAAAAGTTATGGATGTATGAAGTTGAAAATTAGAAGACTTGGTTATTAACGTCGGGATTTCTTCAATAACCGACATTAAAAGTAACTTATTAGAATTTATTTTCCGTATAAATGACTTTAAAAGTCACTTTTGGTTTCATTTTTTTCATTTACCAATTTTATAACCCCAACATGAGAATATTTTTAAAATCGGCTATAAATTTAACCATGGTTAAAAGTAATGTTCCAAATACGCGAGTTTGGAAGTTCAATTTTTTCACAATGCACAATTCTATTTTAATAAAACAACATAAATATTAACACTTTATTGCCAATAATAATTTAATTTACAATATATAGAGACTCATCCCTTTTCTTTCATCATTTTCAATATCTTCAATTCAATCAATATTTCAACAATTCATCAGTCAACGATTTGTACATGGTATTTCTTTTCATCATTAAATTTCAATATTATAGTTTCCCATATTATTAAATATGTTGATATTTTTATTATAATGATGAAATATTTTTCTGATCAAGACACAAAGATTAAACTTCCACCTGAGATTCATTAGTTGAGGTGCAATATTATTTATCCCTCACCATTTTCATTACCTCATGTGTTATTCCATGAAATGAAGTGAAACAACAAAAAGAATGATATCGATTCGAATGAAACCAGTAAAAGAGTTAAAATTGGTTTTCAAATTTAGGTTTTTTTAATTTTTTGGCTATTTGGCATATAGTTTTCAGTTATTGTTTATCCGGTTTTCTTTTTATTACTTTTTATCTCTCGAAACATAGAGAGCTAAAACATTCGACAACTATAACTTTTGATCCATTAGTCAGTTTTAGCTCTATATGTAGTGAAATTGAATCTTGATAAATAATATATATTCCAATAATAATATTTTTATTGTTTAAAAATTTGTTTTAAAAAACAGACTTCAAAAATATTTTGTTTAAAAATAATTTAACATATGTTTTTATCCAAAACTGATGATAAAACCCATGTATGAGGTGAAATTGGATGTCTATTTTCTAAAAAATCATCATTGAAGACTGTCTGCCAGTTTTTTTCAATCAGTTTATATGAAAAATAATGCAAAAGATTGTCTAGAACTTACTTTTTTGGGTTGGTTTATATGAAAACCGATGCCTAATACCGATGAGGGCCAATATTTTTACATCAGTTTATAAAAACCGACATTGAAGGTTATATTTTTTACATCGCCTTTATCGATATCGGTTAAAAATTGACGTCCAATAAAAAACTGATGTGGAAAGAATGTTTTTCACTAGTGATTATTGGAATCTTCCCAAAATGTGCTAATGATTATTTATCCTTATGTCTACATATTCATGAAATTTATAAAGAATCTTTTCCATGTTGGCCACATTCATCATTTATATTCAACTTCTTCAATTAATGTATGGTTTTATTTAAGTTAATCATTGGCAGAAGTGAACTTCATTTGATTTATTTAAAATCAAATATCCCTCTCATTCACTATAAATTAATTACCATCTAATGAATCTAAATAATTGGATTCATATCAGAGTTATTTGGACCAGATATGGAATGATTTTTGAATTATCTTATCTTATATGAGTTGATGTGATTAATTATCTTCTTCTTAACACCAAATAATATCAATTAAAGTATATTGATCTATGTTTTAATCATACCTATTGATTCTTATATTGTGTAATACCTTTGGATGATACCCCAGTTGATTACCAATATCTTAAATGGGAATGTCAAAAATGATCCTCAAAATCATTATCCACACACTTTTCACTCCCTTTATGGTAATGAATAATATTCCAGGTTTAAATATGATGTAATTATAGGGATAGGTATACACTCTAGGTACCAAACAACAATGTGGGGAAATTTCCTGATAAATCCTAACGAGTGTGATTCAAAGGCAACATCCACCCACATAGCCTCCTCCAATTGGGAAATTGAAGAGATAATGTTCACAACTCCTTTGTCTTTTAATAGGGCTTATGAAATTCATAATTGAGAATATTTTATCAATTTAACATTGATATATAACATAAATAATGATTTATTTCTATGTAAACTGTCATCTATTAATAGAATAATGGAAACTATGGCCACCCTTCTATGCAGTAAAATGACAATGCTTTCAATAGGTGTATATTGCACTAAAATTTGTCTCATATAGCTTATCCCTTTTGATAGAATGGTTGATCCAAATGGAAACTATATCCAGGGTAAAAATAGGATACTACATGACAAATATATATGTAAAAATATTATTATTAGTAAATTACAATGAAAAATGAAATACATAAGAATTTATATAGAATACATTTTGTATAGATGTGCTAAAAGTACTCACACCAGAAAAAGGGTTGTCAAAAAATATAGCTTCCCATGGGTATTTTCAAATAGTTTCTTACCCAGATGACCCTTTAGGGATAAAAGGAGACTCACACCCTTCTAAGGATGACTCTCATTTTGTTGAATAGTTGGAATTGACACCTGATAAAATTATAGTGTCATATTTCATGATTGAAAAATGAATGTATATGAAAAAGTGGGGAACCAACACATTTGGGTCATGAAAAATATGAATAGATAGTATCCCTACCAATAATCACCTATTTATTTCATATATATGAAACATTCTTAGATTAACAGATGTTTAGGGCACTAGAAATACTCTAGTTTGATTTGAAAAATATGAACATAATGTGTTCAATTAAACCCTAGGGGCCATCTTCCTCATCAATACTAACATAGAAACTGGTGTCTGGGATATTGGTTGTACAATCAATATTATTTATTGGATACCTAAAAAGAGGTTGTTTACCTTTAAAATCCAATATAGGCCACTAAAATAGATAATGGGTTACAAAATACTAATGAAAAATACTATACCCTTAGGTGGACATTTTTATTTCATATTCCTGAGGGTAATTTTTATCATCATTTTAATCCCCAGTTCTTGATCACAAAACCATCAAATTGGAAATTTTTATTTAGTAAAAAGTTACATCATTATGTTTTTGAATTAAAACCGTTAAGATACTATGATAAGATACCAATACATGAGTATATTTTTAGGAGAGATGATGAGGGGGAAAATAAATGGGAAAACCCTAACAAGAAAATATCTTATACATTTATATCTATATCTGAATCCTTGGAATAAAATTAATCTTTTCTTTAGAATTTTTCAAAAAAATATTCTTGATATTTGGTATAGGATTGAATTTCGATGACGGTTTTCTTCCTAATCCTAAAATGTTGAATGTTAATGTACCTCAATTATTTTCGTGGAATATGAGATGATGTTGACCTTTATGATGAAATCCTTTTTCCAAAACTCCCCCCATCATTATCTTGTTAGAAAACAATTCTTCCATGATTGATAATCTCTACTACATGGTTATGTCCCTTCTCCCCTTTGTTGGATGGCTATCCATTAAACTGGGGAATTTGATTCACCAAAATTAGCATGCCTCCATTGTGTGTTTTTAAATTCATAAAATCAAAGTTTAGGAAGGTTATTTATGTTGTACGAAATTAAATTTCCTTCTAAAATTTCATGTTTAATACCCATCACATTTGAACTTCCTATATATTTAAACCAATCTGATTTATATCAAGGTTATATCAAATAACATTGGGCTTTTGGGATCCCAATATATTTTTATATAAAGATTATATATGAATGGAAATGTGGTTGGTTTATAATTTTTCCTTCAAACATAGTAGATCATTAACATCAGACTTTTTGAATCTACTGATACAATTGAGGTAGGTTAATAAAGTTTCTATAAATATATAATGGGAATTAATGAAATCAGTGGCTCCCATTATCCAATATCAATCCCCATAATATATAAAATAGTATAAAAAAGATTAAATAGTTTATTTCCTTTTGAAAAATTCCACATTTGCATCTATAAAGGAGAATAAGTCAGTACATCCAAATTGATTAACTTTCCATGTTATAACTATGTATCCAAAATTAATTTCATGGTTTTAACCCTCTTTGATCCCCATTCTGGGAGACACAATCCCCTCATATACATTTATGAGATATTGGCCGGATGTAAAAATTAAGATGGTTCAGAAGTGTCTTCCCAGCCTAATTTAGGAAATTAGGTATATTCTAGAATGGGATGGTGAGTAATTGGAATCCTGCACTTCTTGAAAAATCTTGTATCCTAGAGGACTTGTAAGTTTCAACTATTCCATGTTCATCTGGAAGAACAAGCCAGCTCAAACACCAATAAGATCGATGACTATAGGAAGAATGTTATCTCTAATATCATATCATTACATGGTATGAAAATACATGAAAATAAATGGATTCCATTCAGTATTATCCCATACAATGACTGGAGGGAATCATTATCTATATTTATCCCCATAAATTTTGGATCTACTGATCACCTCTACAACCTGTATGATTACTATAGCCTCAAACTAGAAAAAATGGAAGGTATTTGTATATGTACTCCATCTACTAACATGTATTTAAATAATATACATTGTCCCCTAAACCTTGTTTTTTTGAAACCATTATGGAATCATATATATATATAACCTTCAGTTGTTGATAAAATTTAATTCAACACTATTGTAAAAAAAACAACCATCTCTAACCCATGTCATATCCTCTACTAGATCTATAATCCTAGCCAAAATTCCAACAAAGAATTTTTATGTCAACAGACCTTCTCGTGATAGATTTCTAGTTTTGAAAATATACTTTTGCTACCTAATAATACTCCCCTTAAGATAATTGGGTCTATCTCAACAAATATTCATTAGATTAATTAGTCTCTTTGATGATGTTTTCATACATTGATATATTTTTAGGAGGAACATGCTAATGTTTACTAATAATGATAATTGTTAAGTTAACCATTCAAGGAGAAAGAATGATATTATTTCTAAATAACTTAATCCTATATATTGGTAACACATATGATGAGGAGTAGTCTTCAAGGCCTCCACCTTTATAATTTTCTAGTATGGGATATTTTGAGAGGATACGTTGATGATGGTTAGGATCAACAACCTAAATTATCTTATTACTCTTAGAAGACACCACAAAGAGATGTTATTTATTCTCTATATGAATAATTTTCAGAACTAATTGTAATTTAATTAACAAAAAATTATTAAAAATATTATATATGAAATATTTTCAAGACATCTCATAAGATTGACATGATCACTACATAAGAATTATGTGAAAACAATGACTTGATCAGAAGCTTAGATTTAATTATAAAAAATAACCTAAATACAAAAAGGATGAATGAGAAGTATATAGATTTTACCAAAACCACATAAGTATATTGATAGTTATGCATATTCTATAAAATTCAGATAAGGGAAAAATAATTACAAATAAAATCATTCAGAAAATTGTATAGGACAATACAAGAAGGTTATAGATTGTTGGTGGATTATTGAAGGAGATAATGACTATTTGAGATTAATTATTATTGGTCCACAGGTAAAATAAAAAAATAATGTTTATCATATCTTATTTATATTTCTATATTGGCCACTAACATCTTGGAATATACCTCATGGTCGATACATGGGATATCATTAGTACCTTAGAACCCTCCCATATTCATTTCATACAAAAGGATTACAAGATTGAAATTTTCCCTCAACAGATGGGTTTCAGATCTAATGGTATAAATATTATGGTAGAAAAAATTTCCATCATGAATTATTGCCCAATATCCAGACACACATTCCTGATAGTTATGTGAACGGGGCAAGTTACACACAACACAAATTGAACTCCTCAAAAATGTTCGACTGGGAATGTGTTCACCTTCACCATCCACTATGTCTCCATATTCAAAGGCCCAAGTTTGTACCACATAGTTTTCTAAAAGATGAAAATCGGTTATGAGAATAATTAATGTATCATCCATGGTGGAAACTAAACATCGATTTGATCACTTATCCAATCCTGTAGTGTTATTATTGGGTAGGTCCCCTCGAGTTTATATTGTCCAAGTACATGATCATGAAGGGTTTGTTCTTTGATTGGATCTCATAAAAATGATCTATTAATGGAATATCCTTTAAAAAAATGGGAAACCCGTCGATACTATTTCCACATGAATATCACCATTATCCATTGAGGCAATATGATTTTTAGACAATCCATATACCAATTACATTGATTAAACCCTCTAGGTTGGTGAGAATATTCTACTGAAAATTATTAAGAGAAGTGAATTCACGATTGAGGGATCATTTTCTTTTGATTTGTAATTTCACCTACTGACCACTGAGGGATGATGTCCCATCATTTTTGGTAAATTCCTTGACTATTATTTCCTAATAAACTAGGATTATGAGTATGTGAATCACGAAGATAAATCACAGCCAAACCGTTGTGATAAACTCAAAGGCAATCTACACTATGCTAATGCTAGTTTTGGAGTTGTTGAATGTTAACTACATTAAGTTACCAAATTGTGGTGAAATAGATCAGGCAAACCAAAAAAAGTTTATTTAATTACATTGAGTACCCTAGGAAAATTGTGCCTGACAAGTGTTCACCATGATTTAATCTCTCTTAATTGTTTTTGGGCAAGTATCCAGTAAGTCCAGGAAACATTGATTAAGCGATAGATAAATAGTAGTAGGTGAAAGATCTCATTATCATAATTTATACCCCGTATTACTCATGTTCAAGGTAAATACTAAGAGATCCACATTGGTTTCATTACCTTTCTCCAATATCGAATTGCATACTTACCTCATGTCTCCACATTTTTTCCGTCCACATATTTGATCTAAGGAAACACAAAATTTCATTAGGGGTATCTTTATTAAATGTAAAAAATACAATAATTTCCATGTAAATCTTCTCTAACTCCATATGATGTATTTGATTAGGGAATTGTTTCCAATGCATATACATTCGATTGTGAATTTCCTTTATTAATGTTTTCTCCTTTCATCCTCACAAATTGATCGGGCCCCTAAGGAATTTGAAATCATGTATTCCATTGATAACAAGGGACCTAATCAAAGAGGAAATATTAAGAAATCTCATGGATAAATAATGGATCTATATTCCATTTAGTGTTCCATTACATATAAGGAATCCCATTAGGAGTAATATATTTTTGTTTCTTATAGGGTTCTATACACCCCATGCCTGTATATCCCCCCTAACATATCAACAAACATGATGACCCGAGGATGAGATTATTCGTCTTGTATTCGACCCATGATGGTTTTTGTTTTTGATATAATCAATGATATCCGGGGAATCATAATTGGATTACCAATTCATAAGACTCATTTAAATAAAATTATACACTCCCATGTAATGTTCCTAATTTTATTTACTCTCTTTTTTTATATACCGAGTATGGATCACGTAGGAATAAATAACTAAGTTGAACATAAAATTTTAATACCTAACATACCAATAAAGGGTAGCCTTAATTCATCATAACCACTCAATCCTCTATTATAACATCATTCAGGACAAAAACATCCTACTAGTGTTACATAAAATTACAAAACAATGTCTTTCATGTGTGGGGTTAAATATCATATTATGTTATGATCACATGACCACAAATAGTGTATTCCGAGAATTATGGGAATTTATTCATACATAAAAGTAAAATTTAGATTACACTTAGTGGGTCAAGTACTACATCATTAACCATCTATCTGAATACTCATGGGGACATATTCTTCATGACGTACTTATGCATTCCACTACCTAGCTATATTTCGTTAATCCTTAACATACCCTTCCCTAGTTCCATATTCTCTATAAATTATACTCTATGGGACATATACTTAAAAATATAATTCCCCTCTCAAAGTGGTCCACATTCCCTCTAGTTACCCACATATTTCCTTCATTATTCCATATCATTAATAAAAGATTCTTCTCATTGAGCCATACTCTTCAAAGCAGAATCAATCCACCATTTTAAAATCCAATATTCATTGTGAGTATAACCAAACCTTGTGAGTCTATAATCCCTTTTTTTGTTTTAGAAGAATATATTTTTCATGGGTGATTCCCACAAAAACTATAATTAGACACATTTTATCTAATCATCCTTATTACATGAAATCAAACAGATAATATCAATCTTTGTCATTTGACCAAAATTGGTATGATGTGTCCCTCTACATGGAATCAAATTATATGGGATAATATTTCTCTAATGAGGATATATTTAATCCATATTTCATGTTCGTCATCCCAAAATAAAAAAAATGTTTAATATATGAACAAAAATAAACTCCAAATCACATAACTATGGGGATTTAAACCACAACATCAAAAATTAAGTGAATTAATAAGTAAATTAATTATAGATGACTTATAATGAATAAAACTATTCACATCCATATATTTTGATGATTAGTAGTTTTCATAGGAATGAAAAAGTATCATCCAAGGAATTTGGGAATTATTGATGAATATGTATTAATTTTATAAGAGATTCATTGTGTCACAAACAGGCCAGAGTCAACCCTAAACCTGTCACCCAGGCCAACCTGTGACAAGTCCCAAGAGGTGTTCCCGATCCTCCCAGGATGGTGAAAATCAACGAAGTCATCAATAGAGTACACAAGGGAATTACATTCCTTAAATATAAACAATAAAAAACCAGGGGAAAGAAATGGAGAGACTAAAATATATTTACATAAAAATTGAACTAAACATTATTTTTACAAGAAACTAAATGTACAACTAATCCAACAAGTAAAACTTACCAGACATGATAACCAACTTACTCCATGTGACCCCACTGGTCACTCTCTAATACAATGATTTCATGTTGACCAAGGTGATCAAACTGAAGATGAAACCTACACAAGGGATAAAATAAAAGAAGATTATAGGCATGAATATTAAAATTCAGTAGGTTAGCCCAATATTCTATTCCCAAAGAACATAAATTAAAAAAACATCAATTTCAAATTTTAAATACCAGATATAATGTTATTTTTTTCAATTGAGTTCACATGTAACAAAAAAATTACCAGAAAAAAACATGCATGTTTTATCCAAAATAATGCTAGTAAAAATATTCAAAGAGGTTCAACATAAAAATGAAAATTGTTTTTAAGAGGGATGCATTAAAGAATGTACACGTTTAAGTAAATCACACACACATGTGAATTTACCCACTAAACAAACATTATACAGACGGTGAGTACAAAATATCCAATGAGCTCATGTCATGAGAACATCCCTAGGAACTAGTTAGTTGTGGGCCGAAGGTACCTCATAGCTCAGTGAAGGTAAACATAAAAAATATCTGTTCTCGTGAATACGAAGCACTAGTAAAGAGCATACCCGTAACCTAGTGGTCCTCACACAACATCATCATCATATTTTAGTTAGTGTTTTCATCTTCAAACTTGATACGTGAAACAGGGGCCAATCCACATGGGATCACTAGCATACTAGTACAAGTCCTCTCACCAGGGAACCCATGATTCCCTTTAGTGCTCAATAATGTTACACATATTATAAAATACATTTTTCACTTTAAAATTCTATTCCAAAACCATAAACACACAAAAATACCACAAACATTAATCACATTTATTTCACGGATCAATAAACAACGTAAAACATTCATAAAGCAATTTCAAAGAGCGTATTAAGGCTTTTCACATAAAACGCATTGAAAACGACACTTTTAAGGATAAAACCCCACAAAACCACACCCAAATTTATTTTTAATCTCTAACAACATTTAATAAAGTAATTTCATGGACAATAAAACAATCCTAATTGACGCAACATGGTATATACATCTAAAACACTCATTCTATATTTTTATGAAAGGCCAAACATGCCTTTAAACCTTTTTACCATACTGATATTTTCAAATCCCACAAATAACAATTTTATTAATGACAATAGAATAGAAAATTTAATGATTCAATAAATTGGTAACCACCTTGAAAATATTCAGATAGTTTATCCATTACACAATCATTTTTATAAAAGATCCAAACATCCCTTCCATTAGCATCACATGTCCAAATTACTTAAAACCAATACAATTTTATTATAAAAACACAAAACTATTTTGAATCTAAATAAATAACCAAAAAATATATATTTTCATGCATCAAATATTCGTATAAATCCAAAAAAATCATTTTAAACCACACTCACCACAGAAATTCCAATTAAGAAACTTACCAAACAAATGGAATGTATTTGTTTAAAAAATATTTCATTTTAAGAACTCGAAAAGGAATACAATATTGATGGAATGCCATTAATTTAACTGCTATGTGTCCCACCAAACAAAAAATATTTGCACTGCTATGTGTCCCACCAAAAAAATTATCCAAAGCATAAATTATAATTTTCATAGTATGAGTAAGATTTTAACATCATGAAATAGATGAATTTTAAATAAAATGTTCAATTTCAATGGGAAACCTACCTCAAATCCTTGGCAGAATGGAAACACACAACCAAAATCACCCATCGCGGGTTTATAAACCCTAAAACAATGAATAACTACCCTTAAAGAATATAACCCCATCAAAAATCCTTAAAAAACATAACCCTAGGTCATTCATGTCCATGGAATAATAAATAAAAAAAATTAATGCAATGAGGAGGAAGAGGGAGGAAAAAATAGAAAAAATCTCACATCTAAAACTAGAAAACTCTTCGTTTTACCTTAGATCTACACCCATAGAGGATTGGGAATGGATTGAAACATTTTTTGGAGTCTCCTAAGGTCTAGAATAACTAAAAAAGAATATTTGGGAAAAAATAGTAGGAATTGAATGAATTATTAATGATACAAATTACCTTTGGAAAATTTGGATGATTTGGGAAACATTGAAATATTTTTCCATAATTGCTGACTAATATGAGCTCCAAAGAGGTAAAATGGTCAAGGGGGGTAGTCCTAGGTTTCTTGGGATCGAGTCAGAGGTGTAATAACTAACAAATATTATACAATTAAAAATATATAAAAGAAGAAATTTATTTATTTTTAAATAGAAATGGGCCCACGGGCGAGCCCAATACCCAAATATGTAACCCATATTCACCATGATTATGAATTATTAAGGTGTAAAAAATGAAAATGGTGGTTTGAATATGTTAGGGGAGAAACCTTAAGAAGTCTAATTGGTTAGAAATGTTGAAAAAAGAAGTTATAAAAGAAAAAAAATTGGCTTTTAAATTTGGTAATGGGCTTATGGTTAGCCCAAATCATGAAGTAACAACCCTTTCTCCAAAAACCCCCAAGAATGAAATTGGGCCACAAAAGTAGGATTATTAGACATGTATGGAAGTTATGAACTCTAAATTAATCTCACCCAACTCCCATGAAATGTATCGGTATTTTCAATGAACCAGATAAAAACCAAGACACGAAATGAAAAAAATGCATGTGACTATTCTCCCCACCATTAAATCTTTTCGCCCTCAGGAATCCATAACACATTACAACTGATTGAACAACACCTAATTACTCTATATCAACATGATCCATCCTATCAAGCTAAAAAAATATCATTCACCATCAATGGAATATAACCGTCTTTCCCAAACAAAACAGCAATTCACAACCACTTTTTGAAAATCAAAGGAAAGGTCAAGCCACCACTTCCACAACCAATACAAGAACAGGATTATTGGGACTTCTCCCAATGGTCCCAATGATCACCCAAACAAATTCTCACTCATGGGAGAAAATGACTTGGTGGGGGCGGGAATGGGATCCCCACCATTAAATCACAACTACCATATGATAAATCCTTGAAGGAAAGATCATCGAGACCCGTAGTGGGTCCCCCCACCATTAGAGACCAACTGGAAATAAAAAAAAGAAATAAATTCAATATGAAACAGAATCTGGACTCAGCTGTACAGGCCCACAAAAACTCCCCCACAACTTCTTACAAACCCATGTTAAGAGGGTTTCAACATGAACATCAAAACCTCCCACTTCTGAATATAGGGGACAAGAACTAGGAGAAGACTTTTTTCGCAGATCTAGACCCCCACCACTCGTGGAGGGGAGGGAAGGGGAACCAAACATTTTTCCATTGAAACCACAAAAGAAACAAATGAGCTACCCAAAATTATCCACCTATGAACAGGTAATAGCAAGACAACACCCAATTTACATTGGCGGTCCACACTAGGATATTGATAGGAAATCCACATCCATGATGGAAAAACCATAGACACTATGTTAGGTTTAATTCCACCATTCTAGTTGTGACAAGAGGAAATTCATAGTGATTAGTAATGAAAATATAGACATAGAATCAAAAATACCACAACGGTGGAGTCAGATGCCTAGTTTAGCTCCCCACAACTCTAGAGATTTTCACAATATATGAAAAGCTTTACTCCGAGGCCTATGGCTGGAGCCTTGATGTTTGGACCATCTGTTGTGACACATTTAGGAGAGAAAATTCACATTATCTCTTGAAATAAACTAGCTCAAACAAAACACAAATACCCCATAGAGTCATATGGATACACACCACCATTCTAACAAACTCAGAATGAGGAGTGAAATGAACAAAGAACATGGTGAAACACACCAAGCATCACAAAAAAAACCACTATATCTGAGAGAATCATCATAATAAGAACTAACTATAAATATATCCCAAACGCCTTTCTATTTCAACAAATGGGACGAATAATTATTTAAATAGGTGGATCTAGCTTGTAAACCATTACAAATAATCATTAAATGGATCAACTAGAATTTTTTCAAATAGAATATTTTTTATGGACCCATCCAACACATATTTGGAAAACCACTAAACATTAGTCCATAACCAAGCCACCAACAATATACCATCTCGAGACACAACAAGAGTACGAATTCTAGATCACAAAGTTGCATACTGAATAAACAACTCTTCTATGACCTAGGAAAAAAGAAGCCACATAACCTTCAGTTTATAAACAAATTCAACAATTATTCAACTCAAAACACTTTTTAAAAACAAAATAACTTGGTGTATTTCCTCATTCACCAACGATGTTTCATCAAGTCTCACTCAAATGCACACTTCCATGCCACCCTATGCACCCAACCACTATTCCATATAGTCCAACCAACTAGATATCAATAATACCATGCATGTGAGAACCCATGAAAACACCAATGGATAAAAAAAACATCATTCCAAAAATCATGTACCTTCAAAAGGAACACTAACCACAAACTCAATACCATATTCAGATTTCAGAAAAGAAACCTCTCTTCATCAAGAACCATTTTCACAAAAACACACCGCTTATCAATTTTAAAAATTATTCAAACAACCTAGATACTCCAAACAACCCCTTCCCATTTTATAAAATTCATTTAGGTATATTTTTATAATATTATGTTCCCTGAGACCAATTTCCTTTCTAGTAAAAAACCAATAGCACAAAACCAATTTTCAAAACGAATTCATCAGATTCAAAAACATTTCAACATCCCAAAACACCCCATTTATAAAACTAATTCAAAATCACCATAAAATGATTCAAACTTTAAAAATATTTTATTTCAACAAACCATGTGATTATATTTGGGAAAATCCAATCCCATTAAATCGTTTCCACTTCCTCAAAAAACATTGTTTCACAAAAAGCACATCCTTCCAAAACTATTCTTATTTTAAATTTTTGAGAACCCCTTTTACCACATTTCAAAAACCAACCACACCTTTAAAACTCATTATAAAAATTCAAATAAAATTATTTTGAAAACAAAATTCCAAATTCATGAAAATTCCAAGACTCCCACAAAAGGGAACTACTGTTTGTGGGTGACATGACCATATGGTTGGGGGACATATGTCAAACACACCACCAACATAGAGAGTCATTTTAGGACCATGCCTCATGATCCACATGGATTTCTAGGACATGATAGCTCACAAAGACTATTATTCCAACTCCCCTTATCGTATCCCAACACCAAAAAATCAACAGAACCAAAGATACTAATAAAACCGAACATCCCATGGACACCCGAGGATCGGAATGAGCAAGAGTTCACGATGCTCTGGCCAAAACCACCCCTCAAGTCCTAAAATTCCTACTCCGTCTACCTTGACATCCCTGAAATAATATGGGATATCTAAAAAGAATTGTATTATAAGAGACAACCTCCTTTGATACCATTTTGTCATGAACCAGCCTGAGCCAAACCTGAAATGATCACCCAGGCCAGCCTGCGACAAGTCTTGATGGTCGTTCCTGATCATCCCGGGATAGTGAAAAGCATTAAGGGAACAAATAGAGGACACAAGGGAATGATTTCATCCATATATGAAAATAAAAAAAATTATAGAAAGAAATTGACATCCCAAAATATATTTACATAAAAATTTAACTGAACATTATTAGTACAAAAACTAAAATTATAACTAAAAAACAAGTCAACTTACCAGACATGATAACCAAGTAACTTAATGAGACCTTGATAGACACTCTCCAACACAATGATCACACGTTTCCAAAGGTTATTGAAATCAATCTAAAACCTTCCCAAGGGATAAAAATAGAAGAGGACTATAGGCATGCATATTAAAACTCAGTAGGTTAGCCTGATATTCTATTCCCAATGCACATAATTAAATAAAAGAAATATCAAATTGAAGTTTTAAATACAATAAATAAAAGTATTTTTTACAAATTATTTCCCAGGCATTAAAAAAAATAACAGACAAAAACATGAATGTTTAAAAAAAAATGCTAGAAACAAATTTCAAAGAGGTGTAACTTCAAAATTAAAATACTTTTCAAGAAGTATACTTTAAAGAATTTACAATTTTAAATAAATCACACACATATTAGAATATTCCAATCAAACACATCGTATTCTAACAGTGGGTAAAAAATATCCAATGAGCTCAAGTCATGGGAACACCCCATGACACTAGTTTGTTGTGATCCCCAAGTACCTCATATCTTGGTGATGGTAACCATAATAAATATTTGTTCTCATGAACACAAGCCACTAGTGGGGATCATACAAATAACCATGTTTTACTTAAAAAACATCATCATCGTAGTTTAGTTAGTGTTCACATCTTCAAATTGGTTACGTGAAACAGGGGCCAAACCCCATGAGATCACTAGCATACTAGTACACGTCTGCCCACCCAAATACCTGAGATTCCATTTTGTTATCAATCACGTTACACATGTTTTCAAATAAAATATTGACATGAAAATTAAATTACAAAACCATAGATACAAAAAAATACCTCAATCATGCTCCAAATTTTTTTTCACAGATCAATAAGCCTGTTAAACTTTTCATAAAATAATTTCAAAGTGTATAATGAGTATTTTCACATAAAACTCATTCAAAAACATTATTTTAAGGATACAAACACAACAGTACCATACCCAAAAATATTTTTAAGCCATAAGAACATTTAATAAAATCATTTCATTTACCATAAAATAATTACAACAGACGTAACATGATATATACATGTAAACCACTCATTCTTCATTTTTTGGAATTGCCAAAAGGGCCTTTAAACTTGTTTACAAAAATGATATTTTTTTAAAGACACAAATTACACATTTAAAAATGATGTGTGAAACTACAATTATAAGATTCAAATACTTGGTAACCCCCTTAAAAATATTCATATTTCATATCCATTACACAACCTTTTTTATAAAAGTTCCAAACTGGCTTTCCATTAGAAATAGATGTCAAAATATCTTAAAAAAATTCATCTTCTTTCTAACAACTAAACCCTACTTGGAATCCACATATGGAACCCAAAAAATTTATTTAACTCCTTTAAATATGATTATAAAGAAAAAATAATAATTTTAATCCACAATCAACACAAAAATCCAATTAGGAAACTTACCGATCACATGGCATGTATTTTTTAACAAAATAATGCACATTAAGCACTCAAAAAAGAATAAAAAATAAATGGAATTCCATAAAGTTATTCAAGATACTTAAACATGTTCAAAACATAACAATCCATGTGTGTATTCTATGAAATCAGTTGAAAAAATATGCGTTGTTCCCTATTTCAACAAAACTACACCAATTTACCAAAAACAAGGTTTAAACCGCTACTTGGCACAAAAAAAATTATCAAAAGAATAAATTACAATTGTCAGAGTATGAATAAGATAAAAACATAAGTAAATAGATGGATCTTAAATAAAAAGGTAATGTGCAATTGGAATCTTACCTCAAATCCTTTTTCAAATGGAAGCACACAACCGCAATCACCCACTGCGGGTTTATAAACCCTAAAACTATGATGAAAATCCCTAAATGAAAATAAACCCCATAAAAAATCATTCAAAAATAGAACCCTATTTATTTCATGACCAGGGGAGGAGAAATAACCATAAAATAATGGAAGTAGGATGGAGAGGGAGTGGAAAGGAGAATAAATCTCCCCTTGATATCTAGAAAACATTTCGTATTCCATTATATATACACCCATAAAAGAAAAAATAATGTATTGAATCATCTAGGAGAGTCTACTAAGGTAATTAATAACCATGTAAATAAAAGTTGAGGTAAAATAGTAAGAATTGAATTATTTATGAATGATATAAATTACCTTTGGGAAATCTAGACAATTTGAGAAACATTGCGATGTTTTTCCCTAATCAATGACTAATATGAGATCCAAAGAGGTCAAATGAAACATGAGGGGGTCGTCGAGGTTTCATGGGCTTGAGTGAGAGGTTTAATCACCTAAAAATATTTAAAAATGTAAAATATAGTAAAGAAACTATTTTTTTAAAACATGAAATGGGCCAACATGTTATCCCAATACCAAAATAAGTAACCCAAATTCTCCATGATTATGAATTATTAAGGGGTCCGAAAAGATATTGTGGTTTGAATATATCATGGGAGGAAAATTAGGAAGTCTAATGAGTGAAATATTTGGAAAAAAGTAGTTATAAACGAAACAAATTTTATTTCTAAATCTTGAAATGGGCTCATAGTTGGCCCAAATCATGATATTACTACCTTTTCTCCAAAAACTCCCAAACCAGAAATAGGGATCCCAAATTATGATGATTAGAAATATATGGAAGTTCACAAATAAAAACTAATCTCCCCCAAAACACTAGAAAATGGATCGGAATTTTCAATGAACATTATCAAAACCATGACATGAAAAGAAATAAAACCATGTGTGACACCTAATATTGATAATAACCCCTCCCACACTAAAATTTATGATGAGACTAACCTCCAATACCACAACCAATGATAATTGTAATTTTACAATAGTAATAAACCAAAGAAACCACCTGACTTTCGAATTTTGGTCAATAATTATATCCCTCACTATGGATACACAATTTATTAGTTTCTTCTGTTTTCATGAAGAAATCAGATCATATACCAATCGAAACAATTATATTTGAGGTCAAAATGAGATGTAATTCATGGATAAGGGGACTCTTAACTCTTCCATTTTCATTTATTTTAAATACATACTTTTCTATATTTCCACAATTATTAGTCCAAAATAAATTTTAAATTCTATAAATTTAATTTTTCATCATTCATTTTTATAGGATATGAATAACTTTATTTCATTCTGTTTTTTTATACACCTTCATGATTAATGGTACTATATTTATCATAAAATCCATAATTTATTTTGTATAGTTAGTATTCTTCCTTCCACTATTAAACATGATCTTATAATTATTGATTATATTCATTAATTTAATGAATAATTTTTACCTAGTTATTTTATGATCAATCATTTTTTATAAAGACATATTCTATATGATATCATTTTAAAAGTCTATATTCTCTCATGGGTTAGTTTAATTTTTTTAATTGTCATATATTTTATTTTTATGTGTAATAGAAGACTGTGAGAATATTAGGATATGATTTGTGTGTGAATAATTATATATCCCTATAATGTTTTGTGTATTATTTTATATATCTTGATATCATTATGTGAATACATAATGTTGACAACATTATATATAATGTTATTTAACTTCATGGTGTAGTTGAATTTGTCAATAATGCTATATGGACATGGTAGTCCACCTTGTATTATTATTAAGATGTTTCATAATGATGTGTGCTCCATTATCCATTTATCCATTAATTAATATCAATATGTTCATAGTAACTATTGTACACTTATAATATTTTCATAATGGTTATTCCCACATAGGTATTTATATTGATTCCTTTCTCATGTTACTTCATATTATTACCCCCTTAGATGGAATTTTATTATCCACTCCTTGATGTATATCCCAAGGGGTGTATGGGGAGGGTTATGAAAATTATTAGTATTACTCTAATAAATTATTAAATTTTATTGTAATGATTCATATAGATTCATTTTTTATATAAATAAAATTTATATAACACAAAACCTATATTTATATTACTAAAAATATTTTTATTAACTATTATTCAATAAACATTTATGTAAGGTATTAGTTAATATAGATTCTATTTTAGTAAGGATTGGTTTATTTTTTAAATTGTTTATTAATATTGAACATCTAATAAACATGGGTATTTCATAATATATAACCATAAAATTGGTTTATAAATATGAATTAGTTGATTATAAAAGTGTTATTCATGTATGATTTTCCAAACCATTTATATTTTTTATAATGGTTTGACCCAAATATGTGTTGAATGATACAATTAATATTCAATGTGGAATGAAAAAGTAATCATAATTCTAGATTGATGAGTTACATTATATCATCTAAGTTCTCCATACAATTGATTCATATCCAAGATAAATTAATGTAAATATATCAATGAAAATAATGGGTTTTACACTGATAACTATCAAGGTATTAAGAACTTCCCTTGTTAGTGTTTGGCAGAAGAAATTACTAGAGAATCCCATAATTGTTTATATTTGGTAATTATATTTTATATTCAGAATGTATTGGATCATTTTTATTGAGGCCATATAAACTATAGACAAAAGTAATTAAAATTTTATATCATGAATAAAAAATAATCTAATATAAATTCCAGGAAGACTAGAAATCGTCATCATAAAATCATTCAATGGTAAAGTTGATGGTACACATTGAAGAATTATACCATTATAAATGGGTTGAAACAATGAATAACATTATCCATAATGACATTCATATTATAAGGGAATATAAAAATTTATTTCATTATGTGTTTTTTCAAAAAAAAAACTCTAGATTAAAAGGTAGAGATTTAAATAGTACTTTTACCAAGGGAAACATATTTTTCGAAGTGAACCAAAATGATATCCTAGATAGAACATGAGTGGTCAATGATATAATAGAGATAATATTTTAATAAATCATTTATATTCCCTAGTGTGTATCCTAGGCTTCCTTTGTTATACTATTTCAGAATAAGGATGGGTTATTCCACATCTTCTATCGACTACCATAAGATTAAAAATATCAAAATAAATAATATGTGTCCCCACCATAGATTAAGTATCTTTTTTAACTACAAGGAGTGAAATTTTTCTACAATTTTTATCTTTATATGAAATATCATAAACTAATGGTCAAGATGAAAATAAATCAAAATTAATAATTCAACAGGTAATATGAAAATTATGACCATAATGTTATTCCATTTGTATAATTAAACTCACAATGCATCTTTATATATTTTGTGAAATTTTTCATTAGAGATTTCCTGTAGTGGAATTTTTTGACAATATTATTAAATATTCCTAGACAAAGGATGAACATGAAGAATATTTTTGGAATTGGATAAAATTATATATAAAGAGATGTTATATGATATCCATAGAATGTGTGGAATTTTGAGACTAAAAGTCACATTCTAAGGGAATGTGATCAAATGTGAAGGAATTTTTATAGTTTATTAAATGATAATGGAAATTGAGGAATGAAATATCTTATTTAATGTCTCAGATATACAGACATTTATTGTGTAATATTGGAATGGTGTTTCTTTGTGTGAGACATTACAAGATTTTTATGCATATTAATTATATTTTTAAAGACCCAAAAATTCCATTTAAATTTTCTTTAAATTATTTGGGATTTTTACAAGTCTACGAACATTAACTGTGTGTGATTATGAGGCCTAGTGTGACCAGAATGAATTTATGATGTTTTTTAAGGGGCATTCAGTAAACGTGCACGTGAGGTTTTATATCATTTCAACTGGTGCTCGGAAATGAAATCCGAGGTCACCATGGAATCCACAGTGCCCATATTTTATTATGTGAAGCTTCACATCGAGAAAAGTTGGTCAGGAGAAAAAGATAGTTTTTGGACTTTATATGGAATAATAAAATAACAATTTTATTGTGATTTTTTTTCTCCAACAGATGAGTGTCATTACCGGGACAGACGACATATCAAGCCATTAAGTGTATTGACTCATCAATTTTGTAACCGCGCCATTATGAAGTAAATGAGTTTCATTAATTACTCATTTAATGAACCTCATTAAATTATTTTGTGTGTTACACACCCTTTCCCCCTCCTTTATATATGAGGCTCATAGATGAGTTTTGAAATGGCTTCACCAAGTGGGGAATCTCTATAAATGTACCACAACCCCATCCACTAATGTTGGATGGAAGCTCGGGAAAAAACAATCTGGGAATGACGGACACTAATGACTCCTTCTAACGAGGACACTCCTCCCGCCGCATACCGCCGAACATGGATGTACCGTCGTCCGCAATGGTCACCAACAATCATTGATGTTGGTTTTTTAGTTATTATATTTTACCTATGATGATTTCTTTTATCCTTCTTGTTATCATAATAACGCGGAGGGCATGGGCCAAACGAAAAAGGCTTGGACACTCTACAACAATGCTCATGTTGATTTCTTCGACGACAGTTTCCTCATATTGATCAAAATAGGAAAAAGCGGGACACACTTTGAAAGCGGCATCCTACGAGGCCCATAGGCATAGAAAGTAGTAGAAACAGAGCTCCAAAGCACAACCGGATCCCTGGGGAAGATCTGGAAGGGCTGATGCCCGACACCATCAAGTGATTGAGGTGGCGTGCCATCGTGCACCTCCGATTGAAGAAATCTGTAGTCGAGGAGAATGAGACCCACATCGCATGGGTCCCTCTGACCACATGACGCCTCTGATTGAAGGGATCCATGTGACTCCTTAGAGATATTTGGCAGGTAGACAGCGTGCCCCACACAGGGCATGCAAGCAGGCAGATGCGGGCTGGCAAAATGTGCCTGAGCCACGGCCCAACGGGCCAACATAGGTGGGCCGATCCCCACACAATGAGATAGCCTAACCGAGGACAAGTACCAAAAGCCTATCTAGGAAGACCATTTATAGGCTAGAACCGGGTGGGGTTAGGTAGACCACGTAACCTGTTGCATCAGGCCGGCCTTACCGAGTCAGATTGGGCCCAAACCAAATCTTCCCCCGAATAAAAAAATTATCATAACTGACGAACCAGGTGTCTATTTTACATGTCGTCAGTGGCGTTGGGTTCTATTTTGGGAATTGTTCCCTTTGGAATATTCAGGCCGGCCTGACCGAGCCGAGATGGACCAAGGTGTGACACCCCTCTTTCAAAGAAAGGGGTGTAACTAACAGACGGGGTGTTCGATCAACGTGTCGTGTATGGAATAAGGACCATGGTGACAAGAAGGTAATTTGAAGATACACTAAGAGAGTTTTGATCGAGATTTACGTGTTGACCTAGGTTGGATCAAACATCAATCAAACTGGGTTCTTTTTACAAAAATGACCATATCTCACAGACCGAGCATCCAATCAATGCGTTGTATATCCCGTTGGTACCTCTATGATGGGGTTTCCCCATGGGTATAGTTTTTGTGGGACTTCGTAATGTTTGAAATATCACAGATGGCTTGAGGAGAAGATTCTTCTAGAGATCAGGTGTGCTTCGTGTAGGATTCTTGTGGTTAGCAGTGACTTGAAGAAGAAGAGAGACAAAAGCGGGTCAGCATCAGAAACTCCAGAGTGGGATGATCTTGCAGTACAACTAATCATTCCTACCTATGAACCAGTGACCATGAAGGGTCAACATCAATTACCAATACGGGTCCGCACCAGCGACCAATACGCGTCAGCACCAACGACTAATACGAGTTAGAATCTAGCAACCAATACGGGTTAGCACCAGTGACCAATACTGGTCTGCATCTCACAAACAATATAATTTAGCACACATTGTCCTATACAGGTCAACATTTGAGTTACCATATATATAATTATGTGTCTCTATGACAATTCATCCCTATCCTAGCAACATTTATGTGATACTAATAGAGTGATCTGTCTCTTTAGTTTTGTGCTTCATGATTTAGATCATGCTTGTGATATTACCTTTTTGGTATTTCATATGATTTTTCCCTTTGTGTATTACTGAAAGACGTTTGGGGGTGTCAGGGTCCCTACTGGGTAATGCTATACTCACCCCTGCATGGTCTTTTCCCACACCTTGTTGGGTCTGGTGAAAACTACTGATGTTCCGAGGCAGTGTTTGGAGATTTTGGACTTGGTGAATCTTGGTGCGATGAGAGCAGTCGAGATCCTCTTCGTCAACTTAAGACATACAGCTAGTACAATATAGGTAGAGCTCCAGGGTTTATGTGATAGTTATTTAAATTCCATTAGTTTCTAGGGCTTGTATTCTGGCCCATTCATTTCAGTTTATACTTGTACTTGTGGTTGTACTCTACTCTCACAGTTTTAACTTACTTTTGGTTTTTTTTACATTAGTTTCCATTTTCAAGTGTGTAATGATATCTAAGGAAATTCCCTCCATTTTTAGGAAAATACTTCAGGTGATACTCCCCAACCCCTGTCCTATTGAAGGCGGGCTTGGGGTAGTCACCTCTAATCCCCATAGGACGGGTTGTGAAAAAGTGGTATCAACGGGTGGTCAATTATACCAGATGAACTAAGAGTCTACATTTAATGATGACATGGTGTAAAAAGTGTTGAGTTCAGTTTTCTATTTTGGGAGTCCATTGTTGGTGTGTTGGCCGACGTATCCATGCACCAGGACCCTGAATTCTATTTTCCGACTTGGTACATAAAACCCCCAGTTGCAAGTGTTTTGAAATGTTTTCTTGATCATTCTAGGGTCAGAACACAATGTATAAAATTTTGAACATGACACATCTGTTTCTTATAGGATGCCTCCACGAGGACAGACAACCACAATTCTGGTTAGAGATTGTGAATGTCGCCCAACGAGCGATGAGGCATCAGTATAGGGACCACTAACGGTGATGGCACTTACAGGTGGTGTACCAACATTACCCCACCTTTTGACCAGCTTATGCTACCATTGGATCATGAAAACTAGATGAGATCAATGCATGAGTTCAAGAGATAGAGGCCTTCATGATTTAGAGGAAAGATGGACCCCCCGTGTAGTAGAGGACTCGCTTGAGGAAGTTTCACGGGTCTGTCACATAGAAGAGACACCCACCGAGAAGATGGAGATCTCGGCCCCTATACTTATTCAGGGATCGGTAGTAAAATGTTGGAGATCCATGATCAAAGTGCATGAAGAGACAACCCTCACGTGGCCAGACTTTGAGTTCCTTTTCAAGGTGGAGTTTGTGCTATCGATACTATGCTCTATGCATATTCAAGAGCTGTTGCATCTACAAAAGGGCTGACAGACTGTGGATCAATACTCAGTGTGATTTACTGACCTCTCCCAATACTCCACCGACAAGGTACACAACCCTAACTTCAGGGCTTGGTCCTTTGAGCAGGGGCTCCGACAAGAGATCATAGTTGTGACAGTTTCTCTAAGCATCACAACGTAGGATAGGGTGATAGAGAGAGCTTTCAAAATATAAATTTTCCATGACAAGTAGGAACGAATAGTGAGAGACCCTATTGGATGACCAGTAGCAGAGTCATATGTAGCAAGAAGTAGACAGACGACGCAGAATCTTAAGAATTCTTGTCCTTTTAGAGGGTGAACCTAGGATGTAAGGTCAGAGGTACGAGCCTCGAGAGGCCGAGGGAGACACCAACGAGGAATGATATGTTTTTCTTGTGGGGGATAGGGTCGCAGAGAATGTGACTTTTCAACTCCCCGTGCAGATGATCGACAAACAGTGGAGGGTCCACCGAGGCTGCGGGTGTGGCAGGAGCTTGAGATTCAACCAAACGGAGGATGAGGTAGGGGAGCCAAACGTGCAGCGGGAGGTGGTCAGGGTCACCAGGCATTACCACCACCACCCCCAAGCAGTCCAACACACGCCCAGGGAGAAGGTGGACGGGGAAAGGCCCGACTACATGATGTATAGGCTCACAATCTTGATGCCCCTGAGATATTATGAGATATTATCTGTATCGTTTCTACATTTGCAGTAGTCCTTATTGACATAGGTTCTAGAAATTATTTCCTTTCCATGGACATAGTTCAGTACTCTAAGATTCTGAATGATCTTTTATCTTGACCTTTTCTTTTGGATACTCCAATGGGAGGAGATTCAACGGTCACACACTATTGCCAACAGTGTGATCTTACACTCAGAGGAGAGAGTTTAATAGGGAATCTTCTAGTAGTAGTGTTGAAGACCAACAACGTTATTCTGGGCAGGGACTGTCTATCAGCAGTTCACGCACAGATTGAATCCTTGAGACGTACAGTGTGATGTACGTGCTGATATGGAGGCTAGTTTTTCTTTTTTGGTGATAAGGAAAACAGAGCAGTACGAGATCGAATTGCACTTAGTATGGTAATACTGATTACATAACATCTATCTTTCAGGACCTTAGACATGGTGGATGAGGAGAGTCCACAGTTTACAGTGGTGGTGGATGAGTATGAGGATGTCTTTCTAGAAGATGTTCTAGGACTACCTCTTCACAAAGAGGTAGAATTCCGATTTGACTTGTACCCCGGATCAACACCAATATCTACAAAATCATATCAGATGGCCCTTGAGGAACTCTGGGAGATGAGGGTACTATTGTAGGACCTACAGAGGAAAGGATTTTTAAGGCCTAGTGTGTCTCCATTGGCATCCCCAGTGTTGTTTCCAATGAATGTACACAAATGTTTGAGGCTATGGGTGGACATCCGACCCCTAAACCAGGTGAACATGATGAAAAATTATCATATACCAAGGATTGATCATCTCTTCAACCAAATGAAGGGATAACATTGGTTTTCAAAGACAGTCCTCAGATCAAGCTATCATCGGCTCAGGGTATGGAACGATGACGTATAGAAGACAACCTTCAGATGTCGGTATGGCCATTATGGGAACTTGTTGATGCCTTTCGTCTTGACCAATGCTCCAACAGTTTTCATGGGGTTCTTAAACATGATCTTTCATACATACCTCGATCATTTTGTGGTGTTCTTCATTGATGAAATCTTTATATACTCAATGTATGATGAAGATAATGTTGTATAATTGAGGATTGTTCTGAACACACTATGGGAGCACCAGTTATATAGGAAGCTCTTGATGTGTGATTTTGGGATACAAAAAGACCACTTCATGGGACACGTCATCTTAGATGATGGATTTTCAATGGATCTATTGATGATCAATGCATTACATTCTAAGGAGTCACCCAGAAGTGTTACTGAGGTGTGGAGATTCCTTAGATTAGCAAGATACTATCAGAGGTTTGTAACAGATTTTTCCAGAGTAGCAACACTTATGAATACCTTGACGAATAAGGGGAAACCCTTCCTATTGTTAGAGTCATTCAAACAGAGCTTTCAACAACTAAGGAAGAGCTTGACCAGCACTTTTATCCTGAGGTTGGAGGAGGGGGGCACTGACTACATGGTTTACTATGTTGCACCACAGACCAGAGTCAGTTGCATTCTAATGAAGGGTGATGCAGTGATTGTTTATGGATCATGACAACATAGGTGTCATGAGTAGAATTACGCAACACATGACTTGGAGTTGGCAGTAGTTGACATCACACTTAATCTGTGTTGACACTACATGTTTTGAAGGTATTTCATTATTTACCCAAACCAAATTTGTATCAGATATATCTTCACATAGAAAGATCTGAATATGAGACAACGACGTTATCTAGTGTTCCTCCAAGACTATTACTTCTAGATTTTCTATACTCATAGGAAGGGGAATGTATTTTCTGATGCACTTAGCCGGACATCGAGTTTTTAGCTACTGAACGAGGATTTAAAGCTGTTACCCTCACTTCAGATATTCTATGTGGATACAGATGAGACGGTCTACCGTCCATTTATGGTTGTTGCTCCTCCACTCCAATAGCGAGTTAGGGAATCACAACTCGGAGACAGCAACTACAAGACTACACATGCATAGATATCCTCTGTCTATGCACCTGATCGATATTCTGAAGGTGTAGGGACACTATCCTTTTCAAAGGAAGTACAGTTGTACCAATAGTTCTATGAGAGAAGGTGTTGAAGGAGTTACATACATCCCCATTGTAAATTAATCCTGAAATTAGGAAGATTTATTAGGACCTCTGGAATTCATTACTGGTGGACAGGGATAAAGAACGGTGTAGCAGAATTTGTTTCTAAATGTCTCACTTGATAGCAAGTGAAGGCCGAATACTAGGTATCAGTAGGCTTGACTCAACCCCTCGAGATACCAGAGTGGATGTGGGAAGGGATATCCATGGACTTCATGATGGTGTTACCACATACTTCCATAGGGAATGATACCATTTGGGTGATTGTTGACCGACTCACCAAGTCAGACCACTTTCTTTCAATTTTAGAGAAGGGTTCGGTAGAGAGCTTGAGTCATATCAGCATTCATGAGATCATGGGACTTCATGAGGTGGATTAGATTATAGTATCAGAACGTGACGCACGCTTCACATCCGAGTTGTGGAAACATTTACAGGATGCTTTCGGGAATCATCTTCGCATGAGCACATCCTTTCACCCATAAGAAGACGTTCAGACTAAGCGGACCATCCAAACTATTGGGGATATGTGTCGTGCATGATTCCTAGATTTTGGTCATAGTTGAGAGGACCACCTACCCTTATTGGAGTTCAAGTTAAACAAAAGATATCAACCTACCATTTTTGTGGGCCCTTTTGAGGCATTTTACGGATAACCGTGCATATCATCGTTATGCTAGACCAATCAAGTAGTGCCAGCACATGTGGGCCCAGAGACAGTACATGATACCACTGAGAAGGTGAAAATCATTTGAGAGAGGATGAAGACTACTCAAAGCTGACAGAAGTCCTATGAGGGTAGGTGACATAGTCCACTAGAGTTCCAAGAGGAGGAACATGTATTATTGCAAGTCTACCATCGACAGGGACTAAAGATATTTGGACGAGGTGGAAAACTCTCCCCGAGGTTTGTTAGACAATTACTGATACATTGAAGGATTGGCGAGGTGGCGTAATACCTGGCCCTACCACCGCGGTTTGAGTGGGTGTACAACCTCTTTCATGTATCTCAAGTGTGGAGATATGGGCATTACCCATCTCACATCATCGGCCATGGAAAGATGGATATTGATGGCAAGGAAACCTTTGTGGAGTTCTCGGTAGTGATAGAGGATAAATAGGAACCAATCCTTTATTGATGGTCGATACCTCTGTTGTGCTTGTTGTGGCAGCACGGGAATTTCTAGGAGATCTCAATGGAGGAAAAGGCTCATATACATGCCTAGAACCACTCTTTGTTTGTGTATCCATGTTTGGATATCATGGAAATAAATTTCTAAGGTGGGGAGAATTTAATGATCTGAAAATTACATGTAATTTTTTTAAAAAATTTTTTGAGGATATTTATGAGTCTGTGACAAATGATGGTGTGTGATTCTATGTACTGGGTTCCCAAAATGAATTTCAAAACTTTTTTTAATTTAAGTTCAATAAATTAATGAGTGGAGTTTTATATCATTTGAACCGGTGCAAGGAATTGATATCCTAGAGAACCATTGATTCTACAGTGTCAGGATTATCATAAGGGATGCATCACATTGACCATAGTTGTTTAGGAGAAAAAGAATGTTTTTGGACTTTTAAAGGATTATAAATATGATAATTTTGATGTTGTTTTATTTTCTTTTCTCAAATGGATGATCAGTGTTGGCAGGACCGATGAAATGTCCAAGCATTATGTGTCTTGACTCATCAATCGCATAACCGAACCATTGTGAATTAAATGAGGTTCATTAATTACTCATTTACCGAGCCTCATTAAATTCTTTTGTGGGTCACTCACCATTTACCCCTCCTTTATATACGAGGCTTAGGGATGACTTTTCTCATGGATTCACCAAGCATGGAAACTTTGGAAAAGTAGTTTGATACCATCCACCAATGGAGGATGGAAGCATGGGCAGCAACGATCTAGGAAGGACAAACGCTGACGACTCCATCCAACGAGGATGCTCTTATCTCTGCATACCCTCGAACGTGGAAGTACTGTCATCCACAATGGTAACCAAAAATCATCTAGGTGTGGGGTTTTGTTATTATAGTTTAAATATGATGATTTCTTTTCTCCCAATTGTTATCATATTAAAAAAGAGGGTGAGATCCAAAAAAACAAGGCCAGTAACCTCCTCTTCTTCTCTCATGATGCATTCTTCGAGGAAGATTTCTTCAATTTGATGGAAATGCAAAACAGTAGGTCACGCTATGACGGCGGAATCCCGGGAGACTCGTAGGTGCATAAGGAAGTAGAAATGATGATTAGAAGCATCACCAGAGCCCTGTGGATGATCCAACGACGATTAGTGCCGGCGGGCGAAAGAGGCAGCCGACACCTCGACCGACCGCAGACACAGAGTCAGTGTGCCATCGGTTGAGGAGGATGGGACCCCCCATCTTGCAGGTCCCATGGACCATGTGGTAGCGCAATGTGGTGCCAATGATTGAAGGGAGATAAACAACTAATTAGAGCGATTTTCTAGGCAGACCATGTGCCCCATGAGGGGCGCACCAATAGGCAAATGCATACCACCCAAACGAGCCGGACCTGCCCAACAGACTGGACCCACCCAGCAGGCCATGCTGGACCTGCGGCCCAGCAGGCCAATTTTAGTGGGCCGAACTCCACCTGGTGGGCCGGGCCACCACGACCTTGGCCTGAAAACCAAATTGAGCCAACCCTTAATGGGTTGGACCGTAGCGGGTCAGTTAGACTGTGGGACCCATTACTTCGTGCTGGCCTGACCGAGTTGGACCGAGCCAAGACCCAACCGAACCCAAAAATATGAAACACTCGTAACTGAAAAGTCGAGTGTCTGTTTGACACGCTGGAGGTGGCATTGGGAACCATTTTGGGAAGCTGTCCTTTTGGAATATTCTTATGGGCCCGACCAAGCAAGGCTAGACCAAGGTGCGATCACTCCCATTTCATAGAAAGGTGTGCAACTAATATACCGGGCGTTCAATTGATGCACCGTCTATGGAATAAGGAACCTTGTGACAAGTTGGTCCTTTGGAGATAATATAAGTTAGTTTTGATGGATATTGACATGCGACTATGGTTGGATCAGACATGAATCTAACCAAGCCCTTTTTACAAAAGCTCCCACATCAAATAGACTGGTTTTTTGATTGACACATCGTCTGTCACATTGGGACCCATATATTTGGGCAGTCCGTTGGGTATATGTGTTTATGGAATTATTACCAATTGAAATATGACCGATGTCTTGAGGACAAGAGTCTTTTAGAGATCAGGAATTCTTTGTGAGAGAATCCTATTGATGGATGTGACATGAGGAAGAAGAGCTACCAAAGAATGTTAGCCTCAGAAACTCTAGAATGGGATGATCTAAAAGTACGAATTTCCATCCCTACCACGGAATTAATGACCAAGACAGGTCATCACCAGTGTCCAATACATGTCAGCACCAGGGACCAACACTAGTCAGCACTGGGGACCAATACTGATCAACATCTTACGACAAATACAGGTAATCACAAGCAAACAATATGGGTCAGCTTCTAGAGACCAATACTAGTCATCATACAGTGATATATTTGGGTTAACATTAGTGTTTACATGGATAATATGATCTAACATTACAAATTTTCATCCCTATCCCAGTAACCATGAAGTTATACCATTAGACTGAGCTGCCACTTTAGCTTTGTGATTCATGATTTAGAAAATGCTTGTGAAATTTACTTTTTTGTATTTCTGGGGATGTTTTCCTTTTTAGATTATTGAGATTCTTTTAGGGGTATTGTGGTCCCCACTAGGTATTGTTATACTCACCCTTGCACGGGATTCACCTGCACCTTGTTGGGTCTGGTGCAGACTATTGATGCTCTAAGGCATACTTTGCATGTTCGGAACTCGGTGTAGCTTTGTGCGATGAGAGCATTCAAGATCCTCATCTTCAAATTCATAGTTATAGCTACTACCCTCTAGGTATAGCTCCAGGGAAGATGAGACAAATGTTTACATTCCTTCAATTTCTAGGAGTTGTATTACGACCCACTATTTTTTATTTTCAGTTGTACTTGTGGTTGTACTTTTCCCTCATGGTTATACCTTACTTTTGTTGGTTTTTTACATCAGTTTCCCTTTTTGAGTGTATACAGATCTCTAAGGCAAGGTGTTCCCTATTTAGGAATAGCCTTCAGGTGCCAGTCACCAACCCCATGCCTATGGAAGGTTATCTTGGGGTAGTTACGTCTTGGTCTCACGGGATGAGTCTTGAAAATTTTAACATATATGGTTGTATAGTATGTATTAATTGAATAATATGAAGTAGGATTTATAGATCTCATGATGTGGATAATATTTATACATATACTAACCATACCAAAAATTAGAGAGTTGGTTTTCATATAAAGTGATGCTTCAAATAAATGATTGAGTTATGTACCCCTGAAAAATTTTAATTTCATCACATGTGCTTCATGATAATTGATGGACCCTAAATAAAACCAAACGACATAAGATCTAGATATTCGATTAATGATTATAGTTTTAATATTTCGATGGAACTACATCATTAGAGTGAAGTGTGATAGATATTAAAATCAAAATATTTTAAAGTATACATTCAAACAGATGGATCTAAAATTCATGAATGATGAATGCCCGAGTTAATCAAGAACTTTGAATCCTTCATAAAATATAATCCATGATAGGTGAATATGTTATTTTGAGATCATTATAGAAATAGCCATGTTTCCCCATCCATAAAAGTTATTAAAAATGACTCCAACTTGATGTATAAACAATATATTTAATGAAGTATTTATGATTCCACATATATAATGTAGTGATCATTTTTTTTTGAGTAATCTCTGTGTCCTATTAACCCCAAAAATAATGAATAATCTATTGGATAACGAAATAAAATAATCATTTTCCACAAATCCATGAATTATTGTGATAAAAATATATATTCAACATGAATTTTGGTGGTACAATATGATGATGATGATTTTTAGAGTATAAGTGAAATTTATATGTATGCCAAAATATCCCAGATTATAAAATATTGAATATGAAGGTGAAAAAAACATATATGAGTGTAGAAATAGGATTACATCACAATAATCATAGTCATATGTCTGTTAGAGACATCAAATTTAAACAAAACCATATAGGTTATTTTGAAAATATCTCAATGTATAACCAAACTGAAAACCATATCAGATCTCAAGTGGAAACCAAAACTAACCATAACTCATTGAAATTTCCAATCACAAATTTTTTTTTCTTGGGAAGTGATTATAAAAAACTATCAAAACCTTTCTCAAATCCATTTTTTCATACCTATTACACACATCACACATCCACACAAGCATTATCAGGTGACAGTTCCATACTAATGAGTGGTCTCTCATCAACCTACTAAGTCTACGCTAGATAACCAATACAAGGTAACCCAATAAAATATTCCATTTCCATGAGGTAATATAAAATGAAAAATTACTAAATTCCACCTTGTATTTGAAATACAATGTCAAACTAATCATTCTATAGAATTTCAATATAAGGTTTTATAATAAAAATATTTTTGCACATATTATCTATGAGACCAAACAAAACAATCATTTTAAAATAACCATTTTGAAATTAACATCACTTTGGTTTTTCCAAAAAAAAACCATCCAATTTCCATCATTTAAAAAACTAATTACTAGATATATTTTCCATTAAGAATAAAACATTGATTTCACATTTCATTTTAAGAAAAAAATTGATTTCAACTAAGTCATCATGTTTTAATCTAGTGGAATTGAGAGTGAAGCTACCAATTTCGAAAACATTAGAGAAAATTAATAACTAAACAACGATTTTCAAGATCTTATCATGAACTAAATTCACGTTATTAGACCCAACAATAATCCATCTCAAAACAATCCACTATACAAATATCTAACAATAAAGGATTTAAAATATGGTTCGAAGAGATTGAAGAATAAATGATCTAAGAATAATGATTAAGATTAAGATCTTACAGGGGATTGTAGAACTATAATATCCTTTAAATAGCTTACATATCACACCTATAGTAAATAGAAATGTCTCTATAAACTTAAGAGAAAAGGATTCATGTTTTGAGTGGAATAGAAGAAAAAGTGTTTAATGTGCAAAAATTATACTGATCCAAAAATTTCAAATCTAAAATAGCATGGCTCATGGTTAAGGTTCTAGGTTTGGAAAACTGGGAACTATCCATGCTTGAGATACTACCTCAAGTAATTCGTTTCATTTTTGGCTCTCATTGTTTGAAAAACTATACACCAACTATGTGTTATCCATAGTCCCAAATGATAGCGGGGTGACATATTTTCTCCTCACCGTTGGGAAATTTTTTCCAAACCATATGCCCATCGTGAAAATACATAGTGACTACTATTATACATTAAATGGTTTCATATCAGAGTTCATTGGTATCTACATATTATGATTAAATGATGTACCTCTAAAAAATCCTCAAACATGTGTCATAACCGAAAGAAACCTCACGAAACATAACCCAATCATTATTTATACTGAAAATAAAAAAATAAAGGGTCTTGTACCTCAAATTGGTGGTTATAAATTCTTCCTACCATTTTTATTTCCATCACATGAAATTTGAAAAACAATGTTTCCTTGAAATATTTCTTGTCACTGCTCCAACATTTCCTTTTCATGATCTCTGGTTTCCTCCTAAATCATCACATTTTTTCTTAAAACACAAATTAATATGATGTTTTTACCATGAAATATTATATATTATATATTCATAATCAGTACTGACACATGAACCAATGTAACAAGTATATCTTGGTCAATGTGATCCCATTAAATCATGTGGCCAAGATTAGGTTGGTACTTCTTAAAATGAGTTAGATGAGACAAATTATGCACTAAAATAAACATTGGTAGTAAATACAACTAATACGCCACTTCACCAACATGTTCTAGTATATCAAAATGGTATATTTATCAAGGAGATAACATGCCCTACATACCAAAACAATGATGTCCATGACTTGGAGAGATTCCTTCGAACACATGTTCACTATCCTCAAATAAAAATTATCATCAATGATTATATGCATATGATTTATAATGACTTAGAGCTATATCCATTTACTTTCCTATTAATTAAATATTTTCTATTATCTCTTTCATAAGGCTAGGTACAAATAGTGAATTATCACTTATATCCACTAAATAAAGCATAGAATAAAAAGGACACCCAAACAATGATTCAAATGGATCCATAGGTATTGAGTCTTGAAAAGTGGCGTTGTATATGAACTCCACTAATGGAATGTGTTGTCCAATGATCCACTAATGTCTATTACACAATCCCTAAGCATGTACTCTAGTGTTTGGATAGTCCATCCATACTTTACATATGTTTCAGGATGAAAAGTCTTTCTCATACCTAGTAGAGTCTCCTGGTATATTTGAAAGGATTTTAAAAATTGACACCTAAACATGAGGTCTTTGTCAGATATAATTGAGACCAGAATTCCATTCATCTTTTTTTATTCTTAGATATGGATTTTGGATAATTTCACCACCTTATGGTACTCATGAATAGGGATAAAATTAGAATAGTTCATGAATTGATCCTCAATTATCCAAAATTAATCATGTTTCCTAACCATTATTTGTAAAAATTTCACAAAATATATAGTTATCTTCTACCACTTTGACATGATAGTGGGTAAAGTCTACAATTTTAGCTCTTGATGCCAGAGCTCTTCATTTAACTACTGACAGGCGAGGTTCTTGAAACATACTCCACCACTAAACAATTAATTACAACCCAAAAAAACTGTGTTTTCATCACTCTATACATCATTAAAATTCTTTAATGAACAACCCATTTCAGATGGTAGTAATTATTATGAATTTGTTCCAAAAAAAAGGATGAAATATCTAATGTCTAAAATGAAAAACTAAACTCTCATCCATCATCCATCTTTCAATGGTCTTCCAACAAATGAGTTCTGATCTCATGATAACACATTCAAGAAAATACATGTGAGGTGCATTCACTTGTTTATCCTAATCAGAAAAAAATAGGAATAAAACAATAACATCACCTGGGTAGGTATAATCCAGGTGAATTTTTTCTTTATCCAACATCAGATTCCACTTATTAAAAGGTTATCTGGAGAAATGATTATACAAATTCTGTATTATTGAATCATCCACAATATTTAATTTACTTGGTGTATACATTAAAATAATTTTAAACACATTATGTAATTTTTTCCATCATATTTTCCATATATTGAAATATATTTGTGAAAAAATTTGTTTCAAGATATTGTAGTTCCTAGTCACCATGAATTTATCACGTAAAATATAATGACCTCATGTCTTTAATGCATAGACTACATTGGCTAATAAAAAATCATGTGTTTGGTAGTTCTTATTATGTAACCATAGTTATCATGAACTATAAAACAACATGATCCCCCATATATGAGAACAAATCCAAACCCCAATATCAATACATTATATTAAACTACATAACCCTATCAGGAATCTAGGAATTTATTGATATGTTCTAATGTATGTCTAACAATAATCACTTAAAAGTATTTTTTAATTTTTTTATTACACAATATTGGAAGGAAATTCCTAATTAATGATGTCATTAGTGATTTAAAAGATGAGAATTCACCTAAAAATCGTTTGTATTATGACACAAATCCATAGAAAATACTTATCTAGAAGACATTTTTGGTAGTTTCCGAGGGACAACAACATTTATATTTTCAATATCTACATAAAAGGATTTTTTTCAAAAATTTCATGCCCACATAAACATACCTCTTTTATCAAGAAATCCCATGTTGAAAACTGGGTATACAATTGATTCTCTCACAAGATACCTAACACTATTGACAAGTGTTTTTCATGAACTTTGTTTTTCCTAGAATACACCAATATATCATCCAAAACACCGCAAAAAATGAATCATAATACCATTAAAATATCTTATTCCCAAAGTCAAATATATTTTCAGTGTATTCATAAGAAGAAAATACATAACAACGAACTCATAATGGACATATCTAATTCTAAATTCTCTCTACATAATATTTTCCTTATAAAACCATATTTATTGTATCCTAAATAATTATAAATTTTATAAAAAGAACCATTTCATGCCATGGAGATGTACTCGAACTTATGAACCCTTCACTTTCCAGCTCTTATAACTGATCCATTTATTCCCTCAATTCAATTGGTTCCATAAAAAAATATATAATGGGAATAGTAATAGTCCACAATAGAAGATCAAGACTAAACTTGAACAATATTTTTTGTGGAAACTTTGTGAAATTTTTAGGAAAACATGAAGGAACCACCGCACTACAGTTGGGAAATTTCTATTTCTGGTCTCATCTATCGATGTTAAAAATATTCTAAAAATTGGTAAGATATTTTTCCAACCACTTCTACCAAGGGCTCTTCCCTGATTTCATCCACTTACAAATCTCATTTAAATAGACTTCTTGACAACATTAAATTATTTTAAAGTTACCTAATATTCATAAAAATTGATATAGGGCTAAAATTTCATCATCTAATACATTCCAAAAAAAAATTCATAGAAATTTACCCCATGAAAGAAAATAATATCATATTAACTTTTTCACATAATTTTTCGTTGAAGAGACTGCACATTTAATAGCGTGGTAATATTTTTTTCTAAACGGTGTTTGGAGTTTCAAAATGTATGTCATGATCCCAATATGTAATCTTAAAAGAGAAATAGAATGGGAAGAAATAAAATAAAGTGATGTTCATATATCAAACAAAACATTCTTATGTATAGAATTTAAAATAATAATATCCCTCATCCTCTAAGGTCTCAAATAATCATCCATATTCACATTCTCATCTCCTTGTAATTAGTTAGTTTTGGAAATATTCTCTTTTCTACCCTATTGTGATTTCATTGGTTGACTATTTAGGGTTTTATGAGAATCAAAATGGAATCCTCAATTTTGTAAAACATTCAATTATACTTCACTTGTCCCATTGAATCATATGATGCTTAAGAAGAATGAGACGTGTCCTTAGAACCATACCTTAGAGAATAGTGAAAATATCACTAAATATGTTCCATATAGTTTCGATTTTCATGTGCTCTAGGTGATTCCTTGAAATATCACATCATAAGATCAAAATAACCACACTAAAATAATCTTATATTAAACTTCTATCAAAGAAGTAAGTCAATCCTTTCAAAAGTATGATTCTGAGATATACCAATCCATTGATAATATGTGTCCCACCTATGTTTGTTTCTAGCAATGGATTTCCCAATCTTTCCCATATGAATAATCATTATTCATCCATATATGTTTCCTAATATGTATCATTGTTCCTTCAACACTATATTGATCATATTTGTATAATCTATTTTAGAATGGAAGATAATCGTTGAGAGAATATCTAGTTTTAACACAGAAATAAAAATATGTTCCTTCAAAGATTCTCCTTCCAAAACATCTAGTTAATAAAAAAATAATTTCATAAATTTAGCTTAATTTTTTTACATGTATATTCTTATGATTCATACTAAATAAGTACATTTCTTAGTAATTCTGAATGTGTGCGTATATAATATTGGTTTGAAATAACTTCCAAACTACTCCCATGCCATTCCTTATTCCAATTTATCATGAACATGAAAATTATACACTTAGAATTATAGATCATCCATCATGTATATTGAAAACATCTCTTTTATCTCATCCAGTGTGCTAAAAAAATTAAACATTCAATTCATCCAATTTATCCACACTTATTCTTTTTCCATTTTGGAATCCCTACCCAAAATGTGGGATGATTTTTTATCTAGAACTGGACTATATGATACAAATTCCTTGGTTAAACCTTTATATTCACCCTATACATGGCTTGAAAATATTGTAAAATACTATGGACCAACTATTTGTTCACCCATGGCTCAGGTGAAATCAAATTATTAGAAGCATCTTCTGGTCGGTTCCTAGTGTACCTACCTAGTTTCGTTAGTTATAACCAACAAAAAACTACATTTAGTCTCACTATCTTGAGACATAATGATTATATTTTTTTATATATCATTTTACCAGGTTCCATAATCATTTTTATCTACAATAATAAATTTTAACAATTTTCCAGATACCACCATCAATCATATTCAAAATCATATCATTTGAAATTATTTTCAGCACTTTTTCAAATATTGTTTCTATTTACCAATTCTAAAAATCATTTAATAAATAATAAAAAATGCATTCTTAGTGGTAATTCGTACTATCAATTCATTTCATGCAACTCCCAATGGTTTAACCTATGACGATGTGGTGAAAAATCATTTATAAATGTCTATGAACCATAATGTACATAAACTTCCAAGTAATAGAATGTTTATAATGATAGTTTAGGTCCACCATTTATGTAACATCCCAGGTAAATAATGAATAAAACATTTTAAAATTTATTAATATTTACGAATTAAATATTAAATTTACATTAAAGGGGTTTATATGTTCGATTGCGTACCCGATACGCAACAAAGAGTTTCTTTGAAATCTTACATTGAACACTAGTAATAAAATTATATTATTTTAAATGGTAGTTAACACGTAGCCGTTATATTGGTGGGAATGAATAGAAATAACTAAAATATGATTTTATATGTTTTTCTAAATGTTTTTACATTTCTCTAAAAAAAGATAAAGGCTTAAAATACGAAAAGAATTCAATTTTAGGCATATATACTCTAACATTCACAAAAGGTCGACTTATCGCCTTTTGATGGAGAACTGTCTATAAATATAGTTTTGGTCACTATTAAACATTATATTGGACCAAATGAAATTCTTCTTTAGAATCGGGACATCAAAATTTACTTTATGTAAATTTTTGGTATTTTTTTCGATAATGTTAATTTTTTATTGAATAGTGAAAAATGTTTTATTTTAATTCAAAACCTCTTTTTAATATAATTTATTTATACGTATATAATATCTTTTGAATTTGTTTTAAAGTGAAATTAGAATATATTTTTACCATTCAATTCAATAATGGCCGTTGGAATTAACTTCAAATTGAATTTGGACTTAAACTAGTGTCAATCTTTTGATACTTATTGTTTCATAAAAACACGCTATTTTCTCTGAAAGAGGAAATTAATTATTAAATTAATTAATGTAACTTATATGTTTTTAATTTAGTAAAATAGACATCATTTTTTAATTAGGAATATCAAATATAGCTTAGGGTGATGTTTTGGTTTTTTTCTGAAAAACATCAATTTTTGATGAATAGTGAAACCACTAAGTGGTACTTATTAAAACTGATTTTCAATGAAGATGAAAATTTACCACCTCTGTGTTTTGAATTTCAAAAATATGACATAAATGGTTGTCATTAAGAAGTAAAATGTGGTTCAATGGGATTAAAATAATTTTTGGGTAAATAGTAACTTTTAAGTTATTAATTGCGATTAGTGGTAATTAGTGTAATTTAAGGTAAAAATAATGTTTTAATAATATGAAATGATCTTGAAACATGTCCTAAAATTATTTGATGTGTCATGGACGACCAAACAAAATCCATGGGTCACCTTGGGGACCCCATGGAGCCACTATGGTGGGAAAATGGCATTATTATCGTTTTATTTAATGTTAAAGTAAAAATGTCACAAACATGAGTTGTTTTACTAATAAAAAATTAAATGGGGTTATACAAGTCATATTTATGACTATAAATATTCATTATAAATATAAAAAAATGTCCTACATCATGATAGGTTTTTTATAATTTTTATACATTACATAAATTAAATTATTTATGACATCATGATGATGCAGCGATTACCTCATTATTTAATGATTTAAATAAAATGAAAATATAATGTAAAATATAAGACCTACACTTGAAAAAAACCTATTGTATGGGTGGATTTCGAACCCTTATCACCCTATCCTCGAGATTTATAATTGTGGGACCTTTTGTTTTTGAAAATCATTTTATAACAAAATATCTTTTCTTAACATTCCAAGAGTGCCCCTCCTCTCCTCTTATAAAAGGCCCCCAACTCGACCGCCTTACCTACACTTCCAAAGCATTTGGATCGGCCAAAACCTGACCATTTTATCTCTCCACATCCCTATATAACTCCTAGTAGCCTCACATTGGGCATAAGTCTTCCCATGGAAGACTTTGAGCTCAAATCAAATAGAGTTACCCGTTTTAAAGGTATTGTTTTCTCTTGTGTTCTTTTGTTTTATTTTTCTTCTCCAACCCTATAAAATATTTTTATTCCTTTATTTTGTAACAAAACAAGTATCTTAAATATACTAGGATGTTGTTATAAGACGTATTCTAGCTACACCTACACACACCTCCATCTAATGGTTAAAGAACATACTGTTTCTGTGGTTGGCGAATTTCTGCCTAACGAAACGACGATTGTTCAATCTTCTTTTAATACCTTTAATGGTGGCCATTAAGATGTAACTATATTTATATATGATATATATTATGTTAATGTTTTCCTTATGCTTCTGTATTTTTCATTTGTGGTATACCTTTATGGCTTCCATTTTGGGTATACGCGATATCTTTATTTTAGGAAGTGCGGACTACCGCCCCCTCAATGTGATTTGATTCGATAATGCCATATGTGGGATGTATAATGGATGGATTTAAAGTTATTATATATGATTTATGTTACATATAAATGATGAATATAATTATGGAATTAAAATATACAAACCTCTCATTTATTTTTAATTCCATTAATGTGATATAGAAATGAAAGTATCATTCATGCGTACATACGGCTTACCATCTCCATGAACGGTGCATTTAATTTCTCAACTATAAATGATTATGTAATATCATAAATACATGTATATTCAATATATATTTGATATATATGATATCCAAATCATGAATATCATTCTGGATATAATGATCCTTTGACCACAAGAAGAACATGTAATTGTAAGAATCCCACTTTCGACTTAAGAACCAAATATCGAAAAAACAAACATTATTAACTTAAATGATTACATAATGTTTTTAACATGGTAATAAGTGATATAAAATTAATAATGAACTTGAAAAAGGTTCTTATACAAGTATAAATTAACTCACGTTTATTATTTAGGATGTTAAAGAACGATCGAGTCAAGTCAGACCCAAGGTAAGGGACTTCGTCTCAATCTCCATTCTTTGAGGCATATTTTATTTTATACACATCTTTATTTTATACGGTGTATAAAGCCCTTTGACTATTACTTTTATACAAAAGGAATCTTTTTCTATGAAGAGTTTTACTAAACGACAAAAATGAATGTTTCTTTTAACGTATGCGGTGACAATGACCTTTTCCGCCGCCGCGAGTATTATTTGGTCTTTGTCTTACTCAACAAGCCATAATGTTTTTAAAATGAAATAAATACCATATAATCTTTTATGTATTTTGGTTTTGAAAATGGTTTTTATAATGGATTTCATATGTCAATATATTTAAGAGATATATTGTGATCAAAGTGTGGAAATTTTTTCTTTCCATAATATTTGTTTTATGTCTTATGATTTTATAATGGTACATTGACATTTGACGGGTGGTTACGTGATAAACCATATGACAGGTGGTGCCATGAATACCAGGACGGGTGGTTACGTTATAACCTCCAATGCATTGGGTATGGATGTCTGCTGTATGGCTATTCCATTAAGTGTTATATGTGGAAGTCGGCCGTATGGTTATTCCATTTAAGTATGTTTATGTCCCAAGTTACCTATATATGTTATGTGATATTTATATGGGTTTTATGGTAATCTTTTGGTTAAAAAGGGTAAGTAATGATCTTTTATTTCAGTGAAGATTTTACTACTTCATAAAGGTGGAAAGTATTACTTTGATAAATTATACATGGTATAATTGTTGTTTTGAGAAACTAACAGTTTCCATTCATTATGTATCCTTTACTGAGATTTTTATGCTCACCCCAAGTTTTTTTTGAAATGTTTTTCATAGGACTTAATGTTGAATAGGGTCAAGGATGGGATCAAGGGAAAGTCATGCCATCTAAAACATGGGACGAGACATGTTTCCTTTTAAGAGTTTTTATTTATAAAAACTTATTAGAAGTTACTACATTGTAATCATTTGAGATGTAATATTTTTGTCTTATTTCTCTAAAACTCTAAACCGTGAAAATATTCTCAATGTGAATTATTCATTTAATTCAATATTAAGTAAGATTTAAGGCTGGGGCCTTATAGTTGGTATCATAGGTCGGTTTAGACAACTTTAGGAGTTAGAAAATTGTTAAATTATAAATTAATTTATGGTATGATTGAAATGATATAGCATTTACAGATTACCATGTTTCTTCGACAAAGATATGTCTATGTTAAGAATTATTTTTCATAAAGTAAATAGATAAGCTTTTCCGGGAAGGCATACTGAGTTGAATGACATTCTGAATCAGCAACCAGAGATGGTCAGAATCAGAATAGAGTAGTTTACTGTAGTGATGACTCAGTTGAATCAGGTGATAAATGGTGGTTGTGTATATTGATTATATTTTGGTGTTTTATTAAAGTAAAGAATAGAAATAAAGTCATTTAAGGGTTATCCTGCAATCCTTAAAAGAAAAGAAATTGTATGTAATGTTTAGAAAGTGTGAGTTTTGGTTACAACAATTTTTTTTCCTGGGTCACATTGTTTCAAAAGATGGAATAACCATTGATCCTGCTAAAACAAAAGTTGTTGAAGAATATACAAAACCCACAAATGTTACCGAGATCTGTAGTTTTCTTGGTTTTCAAGGTTACTATAGAAGTTTTGTTGAAAATATTTCACAGTTATCTAGTCCAATGACTAAGCTAACTCGGAAGCGTGTTAAGTTTATCTGGAGAAAAGAATGTGATGATTGTTTTCAGGAGTTGAAAAGAAGATTGGTGAATACTCCATTTTTGGAACATCCTTCCAGGAATGGTGAGTTTGTTATCTACAGTGATGCTTCATTGAAAGGACTTGGTTGTGTCCTTATGCATGATGATCAGTTAATTGCTTATGCTTCACACCAGTTGAAAATTCCTGAGGTAAATTACCCTACACATGATTTGGAATTAGCTGTTGTTGTTTTTGATTTAAAAATTTGGAGGCATCATTTGTATGGTGTAAAGTGTGAAATATATACTGATCACAAATGTTTAAAGTATATATTCAATCAGAATGAATTGAACATGAGACAGAGGAGATGGCTAGAATTAATCAAGGATTATGATTGTACAATTCATTACCATCCGGGCAAAGAAAATAGAGTGGTTGATGATTTTAGTTGAAAAAGTAAGGCTTCATTAACAATGTTGCATTTGGAACGTGATCCTTTGGTTAAGGATTTGATGAACTTTGTTATAGAAGTTGTTGGTGCAGTATGTCCTTCTATTTTGTTTCAGTTATCAGTTAAATCTTCTATATCAGATAGAATTAAGCAAGCATATAAGCAAGACAGTGAGTTACAGAAAAAGGTAGAGCTGGTATAGAAGGGTAAGTTGCCTAAATTCAATATTGATAATGATTGTGTTTTGAGATTTGGGAAGAGATTGTGTGTGCTGTGTGATTCACATTTGAAGATGGATTAGTTATGTAAAGCTCATAGTTCTCCGTTTTCAGTTCATCCTGGCAGTACTAAGATGTATAGAGATCTTCGGGAGTATTACTGGTGGGACAGAATGAAAAGAGACATTGCTGATTTTACTGTGAAGTGTTTGACATGTCAACAGGTTAAAGCAGAGAGGCAGTTACCGAAAGGGATGCTTCAGCCTTTACCAGTGCTAGAGTGGAAATGGGAAAATATATCCATGGACTTTGTTGTGGGATTACCGAAGACATCTCGAGGTAATAAAGAAATCTGGTTTATTGATGATCGATTGACTAAATCTGATCATTTCCTTCCTATTCAAGATACATTCTCTCTAGAACAACATTCTCGATTGTAACATAATGAGATAGTCAGGTTACATGGAGTTCCTCTCTCTATTGTATCTGATCGTGATCCCAGGTTTACTTCTAACATTTGGAAAGGCCTTCAGAAGCCGTTGGGTACTGAATTATATTTTGGTACAGCTTTTCATCCTCAATCAGATGGGTAGTCAGAAGAAACAATTCAGACTTTGGAAGATTTGTTGCATGCTTGTTTGATGGATTATCAGGGATATTGGGACCAACATCTTTCTTTTGTTGAGTATTCTTATAATAACAGTTTTCATTCTAGTATACAGATGGCACCATTTGAGGCGTTATATGGGAAGCGGTGTCGAACTCTAGATTTTTGGGATGAAGTTGTTGAAAGGAAGCTGATGGGACCAGAATTGGTAGAAGAGATGGTAGAAAAAATTCAGTTGATTCAGAAACACATGAGAACAGCTAAGAGTAGGCATAAGAGTTATGTGGATAACCGGAGAAAGGATCTATATTTCGAGGTAGGTGATCATGTTTTTCTCAAAGATTCACCGTGGAAAAGTGTGATACAGTTTTATAAGAAAGGAAAGATGAGTCCAAGGTTCATTGGACCATATGAAATTCTGGAGAAAGTTGGATCAGTTTCTTACCGAGTGGCTTTACCTCCATGTTTATCTCAGGTACACAATGTTTTTCATGTTTTGATGTTGAGAAAGTATATTCCAGATTCATCTCATGTTTTGAGCCCATAGGTAGTTCAGTTGGAAGAGAATCTCTCTTATGAAGAAAAACCAGTCCAGATTCTTGACCGAAGAGAGCAAGTGTTGCGAAATAATGTAATTCACCAGGTAAAGGTTATGTTGAAAACCCATATGGTTTAAAAGGCAACGTGGGAATCTGAAAATTCTATGAGGGATAAATACCCCCCACTTATTTTGATAAGTGAATAAATTTTCGAGGATGAAATTCCCAAAAGGGTGGAAGGATGTAACATCCCAGGTAAATAATGAATAAAACATTTTCATATTTAGAAATATTTACGAATAAAATATTAATTTTACTTTAAAGGGGTTGATATTTTCGATATCATACCCGATACACAACAAAGAGATTCTTTGAAATCGTACATTTCACACTAGTAATAAAATATTATTATTCAAAATGGTAGTTAACACGTATCCATTATATTGGCGGGAGTGAATAGAAATAACTAAAATATTATTATATATGTTTTTTTAAATATTTATACATTTATCAAATAAAAGATAAAGGCTTAAAATACGAATAGAATTCAATTTTAGAAATATATACTCTAACATTCACAAAAGGTCGACTTATCACCTTTTGATGGAGAACCATCAATAAATGTAGTTTGGTCACTTTTATACATTCTATTGGACGAAATAAAATTATTGTTTAGAATCGGGATATCAAAATTTACTGTGTGTAAATTTTTTGTATTTTTTCGGTAATGTTCAATTTTTTATTGAATAGTGAAAAAATGTAGTATTTTAATTCAAAATCTCTTTTTAATCTAATTTATTTATATGATTAGATTATCTTTTGAATTGATTTTAAAGTTCAATTAGAATATTTTTTTAACATTTAATCCAATAGATGTTGTTGGAATTAATTTCACTTTGAAATTGGACTTAAACTAGTGTCAATCTTTTGATACTTATTGTTTCATAAAAACATTCTATTTGATCTGAAAGCAGAAATTAATTATTAAATTAATTAATGATACTTATATGTTTTGAATTTTTTAAAATATAAATCATTGTTGAATTCGGAATATCAAATATAGCTAAGGGTGAAGTTTTGGTTTTTTCTGAAAAACTTCAATTTTTGATGAATAGTGAAACCACTAAGTGGTACTTATAAAAACTGATTTTCCGTTTGGATGAAATTTTACCACCATAGTGTTTTGAATTTAAAAAAACTGACATACATGGTTTTCATTAAGAAGTAAAATGTGGTTCAATGGGATTAAAATAATTTTTTGGTGAATAGTAAGTTTTATGTTTTTAATCACGATTAGAGGTAATTAGTTTAATTTAAGGGAAAAATAATGTTTTAATAATATGAAATGATCTTGACACATGTACTACCATTATTTGATGTGTCATGGCCGACCAAGACAATCCATGGGTCAACTTGGGGACCCCATGGAGCCACTTTGGTGGGAAAATGACATTAATATCATTTTTTTAATGTTAAAGTAAAAATGTCACAAACATGAGTTGTTTTACTTATAAAATTTAAATGGGGTTATACAAGTCATAGTTTTGACTATAAATATTCATTATAAAGCTAAAAAGATTTCATACATCATTATTGCTTTATTATAATTTTTAGACATTATAGAAATTAAATTATTTTTGACATCATGATGATGCAGCGATTACCTCATTATTTAACGATTTAAATAAAATGCAAATAAAATGTAAAATATAAGACCTACAGTAGTCAAAAACCTATTGGATGGGTGTATTTAGAAACCTTATCACCTTATAATAGAAATATATAATTTTGGGACCTTCTGTATCTGAAAATAATTTTATAACAATGTATCTTTTCTTAACTTTCCAAGAGTGCCACTCCTCTCCTCTTATAAAAGGCCCCCAACACTACCACCTTACCCACACTTACAAAGCCATTGGCTCGGCCAAACCCTGCCAATTTTTCCTCTCCACATCCCTATATAACACCTAGAAGCCTCACTTTGGGCAGAAGTCTTCCCAAGGAAGCCTTTGAGCTCAAATAAAAAGGAGTTACCCGTTTTAAAGGTAGTGTTTTCTCTTGTGTCCTTTTGTTTTATTTTGCTTCTCCAACCATCTAAACTCTTTTTATTCCATTATTTTGTAACAACACCAGTATCTTAAATATACTAGTATGTCGTTATAAGAAGTATTTGAGCTACACCTACACACACCTCCGTCTAATGGTTAATGAACATACTCTTTCTGTGGTTGGCTAATTTCTGCCTCACGAAACGATGATTGTTCAATATTCTTTTAACACCTTTAATGGTGGCCATTGAGATGACACTATATTTAAATTTGATATATATTATGTTTATGTTTTCCTTATGCTTCTTTATTTTTCATTTGTGGTATACCTTTATGGATTCAATTATGGGTATACGTGATATCTTCATTTTAGGAAGTGCGGACTACCACCCCCTCAAAGTGATTTGATTCGTTAATGCCATATGTGGGATGTATAAAGGATGGATTTAATGTTATTATATATGATGTATGATAAATATAAATGATGAATATAATTCTAGCATTAAAATATACAAACCTCTCATTTATTTTTAATTCCATTAATATGACATAGAAATGAAAGTAGCGTTTATGCATACGTACGGCTTACCATCTCCATGAACGGTGCATTTCATTTATTACATAAAAATGATTATTTAATATTATAAATACATGTATATTCTGGATATATATGTTATATATGATATCTAAATCATGAATATCATCTTGGATATAATGAAACCTTGACCACACGAACAACTTGTAATTGTAAGAAGCCCACTTTCGACTTAAGAACCAAATATCGACAAAACAAATATTATTAACATAAATAACTACATAATGTTTATAACATGGTAATAAGTGATATAAAAGTAATAATGAAATTGAAAAATGTTCTTAATCAAGTATTAATTAACTCAAGTTTATTATTCAAGACGTTAAAGAACGATCGAGTCAATTCGGACCCGAGGTAAGGGACTTCGTCTCAATCTCCTTTTATTGAGGCATATTTCGTTTTATACACAACATTCTTTTATACGGTGTATAAAACCCTTTGACTTTTACTTTTATAAAAAAGGAATCTTTTTTACAATTAATTTTACTAAACGACAAAAAGGAATGTTTCTTTTAATATACGCAGTGACAATGACATTTTCCACCGCTGCGAGTATTATTTGGTCTTTGTCTTCCCCAACAAGCCATAATGTTTTTACAATAAAATAAATAACATATACTAATTTATGTATTTTGTTTTTGAAAATGGTTTTTATATTTGATTTTTTATGTCAATATATTTATGTTATATATTGTGAACAAAGTGTGGAAATTTTTTCTTTCCTTATATTTGTTTTATGTCTTATGATTTTATAATGGTACTTGGACATTTGACGGGTGGTTACGTGATAAACCATATGATGGGTGGTGTCGTGAATACCAGGACGGGTGGTTACATTATAACCTACAATGCATTGGGTATGGAAGTGGGCCATATGGCTATTCCGTTAAGTGATACATGTGGAAGTCGACCGTATGCCTATTCCATTTAAGTATGTTTATGTCTCAAGTTACTTATATATGTTATGTGCTCTTTATATGGATTTTATGGTAATATTTTGGTTACAAAAGGGTAAGTAATGATCTTTTATTTCCGGGAAAAGTTTTTACTACTTCATAAAGGTGAAACATATTACATTGATAAAGTATACATGGTTTACTTGTTGTTTTAAAAAACTAACAGTTTTCATTCATTGTGTATCCCTTACTGAGGTTTTTATGCTCACCCCAAGTTTTTTTTTTGAAATTTTTTTCACAGGACCTAATGTGGAATAGGGTCAAGGACGGTATCAAGGGAAAGTCATGCTATCTAAAACATGGAACTAGACATGTTTCCTTTTAAAAGTTTTTATTTTATGGAAACTTAGTAGAAGTTTCTACATTGTAATCTTTTGAGATGTAATAGTTATGTCCTAATTCTAAAAAACATTAAACCGTGAAAAGATCCTCAATGTTAAATATTTATTTAATTTAATATTAATTAATGTTTAAGGCTGGGGCCTTATAATTTTATTATCTACAATTCATGTTCAACAAAATCATACTCATTTATAGAATCAAAAAGGATAATAAAACTACGAATTCTGATACTCAAGGATCGAAAAGTCTAATAACATTTGTTACATACTTCCCCAAATAAGTGGCTTGAGAAGTTATGGGTGTCTTACATAGCTATAGGTGAAATCCCCAAGAATCCAATGGGTAGTAAAAATTACCAGGGAATCATAAAAAATTATAGGATTATATTGAATTTTATTTTAAAACAACTACTTATCATGAAAGAAACAAAAAACAACAACAATATGACACATGATTACAAGGAAACAAATATTAAAATATAACCAAACCAACAACCATACGAGATTACAAGAGGGAAAAAATAACAAAACTCACTGAAACCAAAATTATCAACTCGTCAACTCCCAACCAGCTCCATGCTACAAGTCATCATTGTAACACCCCGAGCATTCATGATACGCCTCTCTTTCAATAATGCAATAGCTTGCATTGTACGCAAGTTCGAGTTCTAAAACACCGCTTCCAATCAAAGCAGTCGTTATGAATAGTGATAACCACTTTTTAAAATTATAGAAATTTTATATTTCAAAATGGACTTCATTTTTTTATTCGTAATATCGAAATTATCCTAAGTTGAATTTTTTGTAATTTTCTGAGAACTTTCAATTTTTTTGAATAGTGAAAAATACATAAAAACAACTTTTTTAATCAAAATAATTTATAGTGATAAATTATAATATTGAGTGGTTTTAATGTATAATTAGAATATATTTTTACCAATATATCCAATGGTGGTCATTAGAATTAATTTCACTTTGATATTGGACATAAACAATTGTCAATCTTTTGATATATATCGTTTCTAAAAAACACACTATTTGTTGTGACAATGGGAATTAATTATAAAATTAATTAATGCAACTTATATGTTTGGAATTTTTTAAAATAGAAATCATTTTTGAATTCGGAATATCAATTATAGCATAGGGTGAAATTTTGGCATCGTTCTGAAAAACTTCAATTTTTGATGAATAGTGAAACCACTAAGTGGTAGTTAAAAAACTGATTTTTCGTTTAAATGAAATATTACCACTTCTGTGTTTTGATATTCAAAAATCCGACATAAATGGTTGTCATTAGGAAGTAAAATGTGGTTCAATGAGATTAAAATAATTTTTTTGATGAATTGTAACTTTAATGTTTAATTAATCACGATTAAAGGTAATTAGTGAAATTTAAGGTAAAAAATGATATTATAAAAATATGAAATGACCTTGAAACTTGTCCTAAACCTATTGTATGTGTCATGGACGACCACAAAAATCCATGGGTCAACTTGGGGAACCCCATGCAGCCACATTGGTAGGAAAATGACATAAATAACTTTTTATTTAATGTTAAAATAAAATGGTCACAAACAAGAGTTGTTTTACTAAAAAAAATTAAAATGGGGTTATACAAGTCATATTTTTGACTATAAATATTCATTAGAAATATAAAAATATTTACTAAATCGTGATATTTTTTTTTAATTTTAAGACATTAAATAAATTAAATTATTTATGACACCATGATGATGCAGCGATTACCTCATTAATTAACGATTTAAATAAAATGAAAAGATAATGTAAAATCCAAGGCTTACACTTGTCCAAAGCCTATTGGATGGGTATATTTAGAACCCTTATCACCGTATACTTGAATTATATATGTGTGGGACCTTTATAATCCTAAAATCATTGTATAATGAAGTAATATTTCATTACTTTCCAAGAGTGCCCCTCCTCTCCACTTATAAAAGTCCCCCACCACTACCACCTTAATCAAACATTCAAAGCCTTTTGGCTCGGCCAAACTCTTCCCAAATACTCTCCCAAGTTCCCTCCCTTACTCCTAGAAGCCTCACTTTGGGCATAATTGTTTCCATGGAAGCCTTTGGCTTAAATAAAAAGAGTTACCCGATTTTAAGGTAATGTCTTCTCTTGTGTTCTATTATTTTACTTTTCTTCTCCAACCCCATTAACAATTTTTATTCATTTATTTTGTAACAACACCAGTATCCTCAATATACTAGGATGTTGTTATAATAAGTATTCTAGCTACACTTACACACACCTACATCTAATGGTTAAAGAACATATTGTTTCTGTGATGGCGAATTTTTGCCTCACGAAACGATGATTGTTCAACACTCACATAACACCTATAATGGTGGCCATTTTGATGAAAATATTTTCATATATGATATATATATTATGTTTATGTTTTCCTTATGATTCTGTATTTCTCATTTTTGGAATGCTTTATGATTTCCATTATGGTTAAATGAGATAATTTCATTTTAGGAAGTGCGGACTACCGCCCCCTCAAAGTGATTTGAATCGTTAATACTATATGTGGGATGTATAAAGGATGGTGTAAATGGTATTATACACTATATAATACTGGAATTATATTATACATTTATATCATTATGATTTTATTCCATTAAATACGAAATAACAATGAAAGTAGCGTTCATACGTACGTACAGCTTACCGTCTCCATGAACGGTGCATTTCATTTCTTACCTCTAAATGTTATGTAATATTATGAATGAATTTATATACTAGATATATTATATATATATGGTATCTACATAATTAATATAATTCTCGATATAATGGATATTTCTCCACATGAACAACTTGTAATTATAAGATGTTTATTTTTGACTCAAGTACCAAAGATCGACAAAATGACCGTTATTAACTTAAATAATTACAGAATGTTCATAACATGGTAATAAGTTATATAAAAGGAATAAAAAACATGAAAAAGGTTCTTAAGCAATTATAAATTAAGTCTAGTTTATTATTCAGGAGGTTAAAAAACAGTCGAGTCAAGACAGGACGCAAGGTAAGAGAACTTCTTAACCCAATTTTCGTTCTTTGGGTTAATCTCCTCCTTTCAAATTATGTCATGATATTATTATGTAATATCTTGTATTTGTACTTTATTTATGTGTACTTATAGTAAATAAACATAATAGATCTATTTTATTTTAAAAAAATGATCTTAGTAAAGACTTTGTCTCAATCTCCTTTCATTGAGGCATTTTTTGTTTTATACACAACATTCTATTATACGGTGTATAAACCCCTTTGATATTTATGTTTATTCAAAAGAAATATTTTTTATATGAAGCGTTTTACTAAATGAAAAATAGGAATGGTTTTTTTTCTTGTCGTACATATGCGGCGACAATGACTTATCCGCCGCCGTGACCATTATTTGTGTTTCAGCTTCCTCTACAAGCCATAAATTTTTTTAATGAAAAATAAATACAACGTTTTAACTTTATTTTATTTTGGTATTGAAAATGGTTTTAAAAGTGTTTTTATTATATCTATGTGTTGTATTGATATCTTGTGATTGAAATGATGAAATTTTATGTTTCCTTTATGCATGTTTTATGTGATATGATTATGTTATGGTTTATGATATGTTTAAACCTATTCATATGGGGAATGCATTGGACTTAATAAGTGACGGGTGGAGCCTGCTAAAGATCCTCGATGAATCAGAAGGTCTCATGAGACAAAATAGTGTCTTCGGACGAGGCCTTGACAAAATATTATTTGTATTCTTGGCACGTGGCCTTGGCTACATGGTTATGATAGTCTGGCATTATGCATTCCTTCATTATGAAAGTGGTTATTTATATTTCACGTGAATATTCGACCAGTAGAATATCCATGTGAGTAAGTTAATGGCAGTATTTCATTTTACTTTTTCCATATTATGCTAATGTTCATGTTTAAAAGGATTTTGTTTTAGTTATACATTGTCTTAAATGATAATGTTTGTTTATGAAAGCTTCCGCTATATTGTTATCCTTATTGAGCATCTGAGCTCACCCCTTTCAATGTTTTAATTTTTTCAGGATGTGAAGAAGTATATAATGAATGATCTGCAGGGATAATATAAGGGGATATGAAGAGAAGATGTTGTAGTTTAGATTTACTTTATGATGTAATGTAATACTTATTAATGTATTTAGTGTTTCCAAGTCTACTAAACTATTCGGTCATTCGAGACATGATCTTTTGTTGTCATGCCAATGTTACGCAATAATGCACCGACTTTGGGTAGCTGGGGTCGGGGCATTACAGTTGGTATCAGAGGTAGTTTAGTACTAACCTTGGAAACTAGATTTAGATAAACTCTGATTAGAGCACATAGCCCGAAGATAGACTTTAAGGATTAGTATAGAAGAACTTCCTAGAATTTTGGTATTATAGAGATTTTGTGAGTTTTCCGAGCAATACATCCTTGTCTGGATATGAGCAGGTAGAGGTGGCTTTGGCACATATGTACCTAGGGGTAAAACCCGAAAACACCCCTTTGAGCTAGACTCGAATGGGAACTGGTGCACGATAACGGGCCTTGTTGCACTCTTGGTTACGACACTCCCGGGGGATATGCTTAGGATAATTATCATTTTTTACAAACCATTATGAAGGGTTTATGAATATATAATTCATCAAAGAAAACATTTTTTATGATTATGGATTATATCCATAAACTGTTCAATTTATGTTAAGTATTTTACAAGTTTGGAATTATTCATTGCAATTCATAAACTAACCTAGTTTATGCCATTGTATAGAAATGGCGCCCAGTAGACGGAATGTGAACTCCATCAACACGTATGATCCAAAGAGTAAGAAGGATCATATCTTTCGTGGTATTTAGCCAACATTTAGAAGGGAAATAGTCTCCCATGTGTTCTCAACATATAAAGAAATAGTATCATGTGTTAATAAGATAAGTAAAAAATTATCTGAGTCTTATGGCTTTGAAGGGAAGAAAGAGAAGAAAAGGATGGAATAGAGAATGATGGGAAAAGGGACGTGGGAAAAGAAGAATTTTCCAATATGTGATAACTGTGGGAAGAAACACCTTGGAAGTTTCCTAAAGGGAATGGGAGTTTGTTATATGTATGGGGAAAAAGGACACCAAGTGTGTGACTGCAACGGTAAGAAAAAGGTTTCAAATGTACAATGCTTCATCTGCAAGGAGTGGGGACACTACACAAACCAATGTCCAAATCATCAGACTGTGCCCCAAATGATGTTATTGGATAATAATCAAGTTATGATACTACCACAGATGAGGAGGAATGATTAGAGTTATTATGTTGTTATTAAAGAATTTTTTAATTTGAGTGTTGTATCAATGATGTACTAGTTATAATAATTATGGAGTATATAAGGATTGTACTGCAGTACTATTTCATCAAGGACTTGAGATTGTGGGGAACCAAGAAAAGTGACTCCACAACAGGTTAAATTTTTGGAAAATATATGGTTGAGATAAAGATAAACCATAATATGGTTCTGATACCGAGATAGTGATTTTGGAATAATACATGATTGATTTGGATAAATTATATTGGATATTCTTAACTTCCTTGAAACTGATTAATGATTTTTATACATTTTTTTTGATAGAAGGAGTATATCTAGTATTCTATAAGGAATAAGGGATCATGAATGTAATCAATAAGGATTTATGGTAATTCAGTATGTTGTAGTGTTTTAAAAGAATACATGATGAAGGTGTTCACATGTTGTTACGTGGAAAAAATGATCTTCATTATTTTTACATTCCTTATAAAATTTTGAATGTGAGTTGGACAGAAGTATTTTTGATAACTATAATGGTTTGAATGGATTAAGTTGAATCTTTGGATAGTATTGTTTAAGGTTAAAACTTTTCTGAAGATTATTTTTGGAATATTATAATACTGTAGTTTTAGGAAAAGGACAACCTGCAGGTTGGGGCATAACCCGTCGCGTTGGACAAAGCTACCGGAATCGAACCCACAACCATAGTGCGACTGGCCTTTATTACCTACCACTAGCCTACAGGAAGTCCCTGGTTATTACAAAATAGTTTCACTAATCTGAATTGTATGTGTTAATATTTTTTACCTTATACAATTAGGATAAATAGAATATTTTTGAGTTCTATTACCTTTTAGAGTGAAAGATGAGTTTGTGGTAGAAATTAGTTGAAAGTTGAAACTCTACTTGTCAAGAATATATATATATATACCTATCTCTTATTCTATGAATAAATTAATTCTTAAACTTTAGTAAAGGGATATTAAAATAAAAAATGTGTTATCCTAATACCTTATGTCTTGTTGAACTGATAATATTTTAAATCATCAATGATTGAAGGCTTTGAGGCCCTCAATTTTACAATTGTTTGTGATTGATGACCTCAATCACTCCCTACAAATATTTACGTTTTTCCTCCAATTATATGTCTCTAATTTCCTCCAATGTTCTCCTTATCGAGATCATAATTTGGTGGTGACTTTTTCATTTTCTTTTCCCTCTTATTAAGGGTAAATTTTATTAACCTTATTTCCGATGTGGGTTTTCTACAGAGGTATTTTCTATTTCAACCTTTTATTTTCAATGAAAATTTTCAAATTTCGGGGATGCAATTTATTGAAGGAGGGGAGAATGTAACACCCCGAGATTTCAGGATATGCCTCTCTTTCAATAATGCAATAGCTTGCATTGTACGCAAGTTCGAGTTCTAAAACACCGCGACTAATCAAAGTAGCCGTTATGAATAGTAATAACCATTTTTTATAATTATAGAAATTTTATATTTCGAAATGGACTTCATTTTTTTATTCGTAATATCGAAATTATCCTAAGTTGAATTTTTTGTAATTTTCTGAGAACTTTCAATTTTTATGAATAGTGAAAAATTCTTAAAAACAAATTTTTTATTAAAAATAATTTATAGTGATAAATTATACTATTTAGTGGTTTTAAAGTATAAATAGAATATATTTTTACCATTATATCCAATGGTGGTAATTAGAATTAATTTCACTTTGAAATTGGACATAAACAATTGTCAATCATTTGATATATATTGTTTCTAAAAAACACGTTATTTATTGTGACAACTGGAATTAATTATAAAATTAATTAATGCAACTTATATGTTTGGAATTTTTTAAAATAGACATCATTTTTGAATTCGGAATATCAATTATAGCTTAGGGTAAAATTTTGGCATCGTTCTGAAAATTATCAATTTTTGATGAATAGTGAAACCACTAAGTGGTAGTTAAAAAACTGATTTTTTGTTTAAATTAAATATTACCACTTCTGTGTTTTTATTTTCAAAAATCAGAAATAAATTTTTGTCATTAGGAAGTAAAATGTGGTTCAATGAGATTAAAATAATTTTTCTGGTGAATAGTATCTTTTAAGTATAATTAATCACGATTAAAGGTAATTAGTGAAATTTAAGGTAAAAATGATATTATTAAAATATGAAATGACCATGAAACTTGTCCTAAACCTATTTTATGTGTCATGGCCGACCAAGAAAATCCATGGGTCAACTTGGGGACCCCATGGAGCCACTTTGGTAGGAAAATGACATAAATAACTTTTTATTTAATGTTAAAATAAAAAGGTCACAAACAAGAGTTGTTTTACTACAATAATTATTAAATGAAGTTATACAAGTCATATTTTTGACTATAAATATTCAGTAGAAGGATAAAAATATTTCCTACATCATGATTTTTTTTATAATTTTTAGACATTAAATAAATTAAATTATTTATGACACCATGATGATGCAGTGATTACCTCGTTAATTAACGATTTAAATAAAATGAAAAGATAATGTAAAATCCAAGGCTTAAACTTGTCCAAATCCTATTGTATGGAAAGATTTAGAACCCTTATCACATTAGCCTCGAATTATAGAAGTTTGGGACCTTTATAATCTGAAAGGCATTGTATAATAAAGTAATATTTCATTACCTTCCAAGAGTGCCCCTCCTCTCCACTTATAAAAAGCCCCCACCACTACCACCTTACTCACACATTCAAATCCTTTTGGCTCGGCCAACCTCTGCCCAAATAATCTCCCAACTTCCCTCCCTTACTCCTAGAAGCCTCACTTGGGGCATAATTCTTCCCAAGGAATCATTTGGCTCAAATCAAAAGAGTTACCCGATTTTAAGGTAATGTGTTCTCTTGTGTTCTTTTATATTATTTTTCTTCTCCAACCCCCTAAAAACTATTTATTCATTTCTTTTGTAACAACACCAGTATCCTCAATATACTAGGAAGTTTTTATAAGAAGGATTTTAGCTACACTTACACACACCTACATCTAATGGTTAAAGAACATACTCTTTCTATGATGGTGAATTTTTGCCTCACGAAATGATGATTGTTCAACACTCATATAACACCTCTAATGGTGGACATTTTGATGACAATATTTTCTTATATGATATATATATTATGTTTCTGTTTTTATTATGCTTATGAATTTTTCATTTGTGGCATACTTTATGATTTCCATTATGGTTAAACGCGATAATTTCATTTTAGGAAGTGCGGACTACCGCCCCCTCAAAGTGATTTGAATCGTTAATACCATATGTGGGATGTATAAAGGATGGAGTAAATGGTATTATACACAAAATTATACTGGAATTATATTAATCATTTACATCATTATGATTTCATTCCATTAAATACTAAATAGAAATGAAAGTAGCGTTCATGCGTACGTACGGCTTACCGTCTCCATGAACGGTGCATTTCATTTCTTACCTCTAAATGTTAAGTAATATTATGAATGAATGTATATACTGGATATATATGATATATATGATATATACATCTGGAATATAATTCTGGATATAATGGATATTTCACCACATGAACAACTTGTAATTATAAGAAGTTTATTTTTGACTCAAGTACCAAAGATCGACAAAACGACCGTTATTAACTTAAATAATTACATAATGTTCATAATTTGGTATTAAGTGATATAAAAGGAATAAAAAACTTGATAAAGGTTCTTAAGAAATTATAAATTAACTCTAGTTTATTATTCATGAGGTTAAAGAATGGTCGAGTCAAGACAAGACGCAAGGTAAGGGAACTTCTTAACCCAATTTTCATTCTTTGGGTTAATCTCCTACTTTCAAATTATGTCCTGATATTATTATGTCCTATCTTGTATTTGTAATTTATTTATGTTTACTTATAGTAAATACACATAATAGATCTATTTTATTTTTAAATAAAATGATCTTTGTAAAGACTTCGTCTCAATCTCCTTTCATTGAGGCATATTTTGTTTTATACACAACTTTATTTTATACGGTGTATAAACCCATTTGAATTTTATGTTTATTAAAAAGGAATCTTTTTTATACGAAGAGTTTTACTAAACGACAAAATGGCATGTTTTTTTCTTGTCGTACGTATGCGGCGACAATGACTTCTCCACCGCCGTGACCATTATTTGAGTTTCGGCTTCCTCTACAAGCCATAACATTTTTTAATGAAAAATAAATACAACGTTTTAACTTTCATTTATTTTTGTATTTAAAATGGTTTTGAATGTGTTTTTATTATATCAATTTGGTGTATTGATATCTTGTGATTGAAATGTTGAAATGTTATGTTTCCTTTATGCATGTTTTATGTGGTATGATTATGTTATGGTTTATGATATGTTTAAACCTATTGATATGAGGAATGAATTGGACTTAATAAGTGACGGGTGGAGCCCCCTATATCTCCTCGATGCATCGGTAGGTCTAATGAGACAAACTAGTGTCTTGGCATGAGGCCTTGACAAAATATTATTTTTAGTCTTGGCACGAGGCCTTGGCTACGTGGTTATGATAGTCTGGCATTATGCATTCCATCATTATGAAAGTGGTTATTGATATTTCATGTGAATATTCGACCAGTAGAATATCTATGTGAGTAAGTAAATGGAATTATTTCATTTTACTTTTTCCATATTATGCTAAAGTTCAAGTTTAAAAGGCTTTTGTTTTAGTTATACATTTCCTTAAATGTTAATGTTTCTTCATGAAAGCTTCTTCTATATTGTTATCCTTTCTGAGCATCTGAGCTCACCCCTTTCAATGTTTTAATTTTTCCAAGATGTGAAGAAGTATATTATGAATGATCCACAGGGATAATATAAAGGGATATGAAGAGAAGATGTTGTAGTTTTGTTTTACTTTATGATGTAATGTAAAACTTATGAATGTATCTATTGTTTCCAAGGCTACTAAACTAATTGTTCTTTCGAGACTTGATCTTTTGGGATCATGCCAATGTTACCCAATAATGCACCGACTCTGGGTAGCTGGGGTCGGGGTGTTACAATGATTCCATGGCCATGGTATTAGGATGAATCACTAAAAACTATGAAAAATTGACATTACATGTGTATCAATAGATGATATTTGCAAATGCACAACATCACCAAAGTAGGTGGTGAGTATAAATTCCATAGGATTTCCCTAATGACATAAAAATTAATTGAAATATTAAAAAACATGTTTTCAAATTTATATAGAATAGAATAATAAGTAATTTATATCAAATCTAAAAAAATTACAATCTCAACATTTTTTCCATGGAATATTATAAAATAAGAATCTAAAACCCTTCTCAAATATATTTTTAATACCCATTACAAACATTACACATCCACAAATAAATTCTCAGGTGATAAGTCTTTTTTCATGAGTGGCCTCTCATTTTCCTACCAAGTCATTAGAAGGTATCCAATACCATGTTCCACAGTAGAACATTCTCCTTCCACAGGGTCACAACAAATGAAAATGAACACAAGAAAACCATGTATGTTGTATTCCAAAACAAACCAATCAATTCAAGATATTTAAAGAAAACATTTAGTTTATTGAGATAATTTTTATAAAAATTATCAATTGGATGAGACAAAAACCCATCATTTCAAAATTATCATCAATGAGGTTATTCTAAAAAACCATCCAATTTCCACCATTTGGAAATGTCATAACAATATAGGTTTTCCATCAAGAATAACACATAAATTTATTATCTAATTTCTAGAAAAATATTTAACTAAACTAATTATTTAGGTTCTAATAAAGTGAATTTGAGAAAGAATCCACCCACCTCAAGAACATTTCTGAATATGAAGATTGATGTAATGGTTCTTAATATGTGATCATGAACTAAGTTCCCTTCATTATATCCAACAAAAATTCATAAAAATATCCAAAACATAAACATAGTTCCATAAAAGAAAAAAATATATTGTTCTAAGAGAGGGAATAATAAAATATATTAGAAGAATTACGAAAAAGATCTAAATATAAAATATGGATCTTCAACAACCTTTAAACTGCTTACAGATTTCTCCCAAATCAAAGGAAAAAATCTCTGACTACATAGAAGAGAAAAGAAACCATGTTAATGGATTATTATGGTAATACAAGTTATTAATTTTATAAAATGTGTTATAAACATGAATTTTGGATATGAAACTACATAGTGCATAGTTAGAGTGCACGGTTAGGAATACCATGCACTAAACCTACATGAGATACAGCATCAAGAAGTCCCTCACATAGTTAGATAGAAAAGAACCAACCACATGTTATCCACATTCCCATATTATATTAGAATCTCTTGGATTCTTATGGGGATCCACGCTATTTTCCCAAACCGTTCCCCAACCTTGTGCCTTCCAAATAACCATTTTTTTCCATTTCTCGATTTCTTAGAAGATTTTCACGGTTTCAAATAACCGTGCTCAAAATAGTTTCCTCCATAAAATCCTATAATAATTTTTGAAACCCCAAAAAACTACCCATAACGTAACCTAACAATTATATATACTTAAAATTAAAAAATAATGTGTAGGATACATGAAATTGGTGTTCTACATATACAATCTATTTGATAAATACAAAGGGAATTATAAATTGAATTAAATGGAAGATGTAAAAAAACATCCATTAACATGTGTATCATACCACAACAGTTTCCACTTGTTTAATTAGATAGCTCTATATTATTCTCTATAAGGGGGGATATGAAAAACACTAACATTATTGGATGATACTGACCAAAAAACTCATATGACTCAAACATATTAAAAAAATGATAGATATTTTTCTATACCTTTAGTAACACATTAGTTCTTCTGAAAGTCACCACAAAATATATAAATAAAATAATCATGGAGGCTACAATTTTTATGTTTAATATAATGTGTTCCCTTAAATATCACCCAGGAAAATGGAAATGAGGTTTTGATAAAAGTGAATACTCATTCAAAGGAACATTTTCCTATTTTAAAATTTTGAAATTGTATGAGTTTTTGATTATCAACTTGGAGTTTAATCAATCCTCACTCATACATATAAGGTGTTCCTTATATCTCTATTAATGAAGTAAAAATCGATCAATTATGTTTTCCAAATAATTTATTTGTCAACACGATCATGACCAATATTCTATTTAAAAGCCATAGAATGTAAGGGATTATAGAGAATAAATTCTACTCAATAATACAACTAACATTCTCAATGTACATTTGAAAAACCTCATGTTTGAGGATTCTTCATAGGATGTTCAGGATGAAATTAAATAATAACCACCACTATCTATTATCTACTGATGACGTGATATTAAATTTGGAGGATGAAACATCTAAATTGATGAATAATGTTAAAATACAGAATTATAATTTTTAAATTTTCAATATAAATATATATTTCTGTCATTTTTTATTTAACGATACTGAATAAAAATAAACCTACCATGTTACAAAATCCAATACAATGTTATTTCATCAATATATATCATTATATATGGAGAATAAATAAACTCCATAGAACAAAAATAATACAATTGGATGATAAATATAAATAAATATCAAATTTTAGAGTGTCACAGTCTCCATGATTTTTTGTTGTTTTCAACAACAATAAAAAATAAAAAAAATAATAAAAAATATTATTACTGTTTTATAAATGTTAGTGGAAATTTTTAGTATAAAATATTTGAAGGAAAAATGATGGAAAATGAGGTAAAAATAAGAAATAAAGATCCAATATGAATAATAGAATAGAAAACAAGACCATTTAAATATTAATATAAATACATGGGTAAAATCTTGGCCATTAATTTAGTAAAATTACATATAAATAATATTTATCCAAATATAAATAATTAAATATAAATAATTACAAAAAAAACCTATATTTAATTTAGAAGACTGAATGAGTTTGTTACAGATTATTTAAATAATGTGTTTTTTAAATAATAGTTCAAGAATGATAATTTCAATTTTTTTTATTTAAATTATTCAATAACATATGTTTCATAATTATTTCAGAAAAAATAATTTCATTTTTTAAATCAATACATTGAAATTATCCAGATTGTAAAATACATTAATTTTTAGGTGAATATTAAAACTATTTTTGTTACAATACTCTAGTTTTTAAACATTATATTGTAGTAATAATTAATAAAGAAATAATAAAATGTTATTATAAACCAAAAATTGTTCTAAACATATAGATATTTGACTAAAAAATTGGTTTTAATAGATACATATTTGACTAAAAAATGGAATCATTCTTTAATAGTGGTTAAATATAAATTCCAATGTCATTAAATGATTAGTATTCCATTATTTAACTAATTTTTATTTTTTCGACCACTGAATTGTATAAAATATTAAAATGTTTATTGAATACTTCAAAATTTATATATAATGTATTAATAATAATATTTAACTAAATGTATCATTGAAGACCATTACTTATTGTTCTACCTTTTGAGTAATATTTTTTTAATTATTATTCCCTAAAATATCCTTCCCCTTCATGTATATATCCTTTTATCTACCACATGTAAATTCACATCCCAAGCCCATAAAAAAATCTCAACTTATGTTTCTATTCATAATCCTACTTAAATCCACTATGACATTTGGGTCTCTTCACACTCATGGTCTTCAAGGCATTGACCCCTTAGTAAAAGAGTAGACATGAAGGATGAGGAAGAAACTCATCTTTTTGTTTAGTTATCTTCCTCAATTATTATTTTATACAAACACCATTTGAAAGAAGTATTCAAGTTATAAATTATATGATATATTTACAAGATATTATTTTCATTATCTGAATACAAAATTATGAAAATTGATTTCAATTTTATGTATAACATGTTGAGATATTTTAATAATTTTCAATTAAAAGAATACATAACAACCTATGATGACATTTTCAATTATTAACATTTCAATTACTTTTATCTAGTAGGAATAGAATATATATATATATATATATATTTGTTATCAATTTAAAATATGTTTCTTAAAATGATTATAATTTTAATATATGATATTTATCTTCCTCTTTTGGGAATGTTCCACTAAGATTAAATTCACAATCAATGAGGATGATATCAATTTTTTTGTTCTCATCACATTCATGAATTCTTGGTTTAGTCATATTATAATATATATATATATATCCCCATTTTATATTTATAGTCAACCATAACATAGGATTTTAAATCAAATTTTATTGTCACCATGGTTATTTTATTCTATTTTAATTCTTCTATTGTAATCTAAATATTATGAACACTATTGTAGTCCATTTCTTATCACTTAGAATACTACAAATTCATGGGATTTTGTTGATAAAAAAATTTATTTGACTATCAAATTTAGTTTTCATACATCTATTCATTATGAACATCAATAAAGAATATTATTCTAAATTTAGATTTCTTATATATTTTTTACAACTATATGTATTATTTATTATGTTTATATTACATTCATTCATATGGAACTCACGATGAAACATTAGATAACAATAACGTATAATATATATCCAAATAAATCATATCCTCTGTTATAATATTTAATTGATTTATTTATAAAACCTAAAATTGATATGCACACCAATCATTATATGATACATTTAAATGGTTATCCATATTATGTGTGGGATATGATCCTTTATATAACTTTGTTTTTTAAAGGTTTGGGCCAAAGACTCAATTTATTATTAAAAAATACCTATTTAAGTATGGGTAGAGGGAGACCTATTCTTGAATTTTGAATATTTTTCCCATTGATATCATCCTTTCAATGTGATAATTTAATTAAAATATATACACATTAATAAAAAAAATTTTAAATGAGGAATAATTTTGTTCTCTGATTCTATCGACTTTAATATAAATGGATTGATGAGGAAATATTTTTAGTAACTTTGACTATAATAAATCATGATTTTTTCTTATTATCTACATAAAATATATCAATTAATTATTTTATTTTAATGTACTTGGGTAAATTATGGTTATATTTTATCGTCATTTTCACTAATTGAGTAATATAATTTGATATGGTTTTCCAAAGTAATATTCATTATAATTAAATAAAATCTAGTTAATAATTTTTGTAGAAAACATGGTTATTTGATGTTTCATTAATTTAAATAAATATATAATCTTCTTAATTTTTTGAAATTTTTAGATATCAAGTTATGTAGAAATGGTTTCAGACCATAGTCCATTTCAAGAAATTTATAATTCATGGACACATTCCAACATTTTGAAAAATGTGACTAATCATTTGTGTTTTAAGAAAGGTAGGTAATTTTCATCATTTATAAATTTCTTCACTTTTCAAGTACTAAATCCATAATTTTTTTAAAAAAACAAGAAATATGAGATTCTTAAAAGAAATAATTTTATTATAGTTAATATGCGATTAATAATCAAACCCCCAAGACCCACTTATGTCCCCCTTTTGGCTAGCCACTAACACTTAAACAACCTTGTAGAGAAGCCCCAGTCCAATCTATACAAGTGTGTCTCTTACCGACCCATAATGATTATCCCCTACATATATCTATGTCTTATCTAACTGACATGTGAGCCTTATCAAGAGTGAAACATGTGTGTTTCATAACCCTGTTACTAATACATGGGTATTCTATGTCAAAAATATTTTAAATTGTGAAAGGTGTGACCAGATCAATGAACATGTAGGATAATTTCTAATACCCAGACATTTTAGTTTTGGAAGACACATTGATATATATTGTTGAACTCTATAGAAATATAAGAATACATGCATGAAATTTTTATTTTTTTATATGTATATTATATTACATTACATTATATTAGTTTATATTACATTACATTATATTATATTATATTGAATTTAATTTAATTGTGTTGTATTATAATATATTTTATTAAACTATATTCTATTGTTATTATATTATAATATAATATTTTATATTATATTAGGTTATATTGTATTATATTTCTATACATACATTTCAATATATTTCTAAATTATAAATTTTTTTAGTATTATGTACATATATATATATATATATTATCCTATAGAAATATACATATATATATATATATATATGTATTTATATATATATATATACACATAAACACACATTATTATATTTTTAATTAAATTTTTTAAATGTGTGTATAAATTAGTAATATACAGATGTATATATAAATAAATACAAATGCATGTTTATAAATACATATATAGATACAAACATGAATGTGTGTGCTTGTATATTGTAGTAGTATATATTTAAATGCTTCTACATACATTTATACGTGCATAAATACATAAAATCAAAAATGTTTGTGTGTGTGTGTGTTTGTAGCTAATGTAAATGAGGAGAATGTAACCCTTATATAGGCACTACTGGGTAGAGATATTGTACATGTTTCTCAATATGTTGATTTTGTTATAGTTGGTCCAACTTCTTTGGGAATTGAGGGTATGATGTCTTTTGTGATTAGTGATACACACTATAAAGATTTTGGGCCCAGTCGAACTGAACTCACCCTGCTTGAATTCCTCAATAGATCACTAAGTAGGGAAGTATTTTGTTGTTAATTTAGTGCTCCTAGTATTAGAGAACAAATTATGGATATTATCTCGGAAATGATGAATGAACCATCTGGTGAAATTGAGTCCCATCATGATGATGGCTGCTCAGATATAGAAGATCATATTTTCTAGATAGCTCCCAAGTAATGGAAAAGATATAGACATCTGAGGGTTTAGCGTGGCTCTCAAGTAAGAGTCGACATAGATAAAAAGTGATTTATGCTGCTTCTTTATTATTGATGGTGTTTTTTTGTGTCCTTTGATTTCATTTCAACATTTTTTGTCTATGCCTTATACATTCATTTTAATAATAATTTTGATAACAATAGATCTTATCTATGGTTTTCACCATTCTGAGTAATTTTATCTATTTAAAATTAATTACTAAAAATTTGAATTTCTAAAAAATATTAATTATATAAAATTATTTTCTATTTAATAACATTAATTTGAAATATACATTTATTAATTATAAATACTCATTTCTAATAATTACTTAAAATTTTTATTTAGTTCTTAATTAAAACAAATAACATTACTACTAGTTATTTGTTAATTAGTAATTATACAATATATAATTACCTATTGTTATAATAATTACTAATTAAGTATTTAATTATTAATAAATTGATAAATATGAATAATTAAAAATAAAAATTACTAATTAATATTTAATATTATCATTTTGTTACAAGATATTAATAAGTATTTTTTAATTATTAAATTAACAATAAATAATTAATTTCTTCCAATTTATCATTAATTATTTAACAAATTGATGCATATTAATATTAATTAAATTTATATATTTATTAAACAAAATTTTCCAATATTTAAAAGTATTAACATATAATAAATATTAATTACCAAATAATTTTAATTCGGTTGGAGGATGGAAAATATGTAAGAATATCTCTCTCTAAACTTTGATGGCGATTCGGGATCCATGATCATGGAATCTCAATCTCTCCAATCTCTAGATGAATGATTCTTCACCTAAGGATGATATGAAACCATCAAGGATTCTCATGTTGGATGGAAAGTCTAAAAATAATATGTGGTGGGTTTATTGCGGCCTCTCTGACTACTAAATACACGCTGATCCATTATTTTTCCCTCTTCAACGGATATATTGATTGTATTCTTCATCAGAATGGAAATGTTTTTCTTCTAAAAAGATACCCATATGAATTCTCAAAATGCTTGAAAAATGGTACATATTCTATTATTTAGTGTCTTATTTTTCTATGGGGAACCATGCTATGGAAAATTTGGGAGTAGTTTGTTGACCATTTAGATATTTTGGGTTTCACAAACTGGTAATTTTTAAAAATATGGAAGGGTTTTTCCACATCATCTTCCCATTCAAGGACCTAATGATGTAGGAATGTTGTTTTTAATCGATTTCCCTTAAAATGCATTTTTCAAATCCATGACTAGGATCAGAATTCCAATCCTTTGAGGTAATAAACTTCTCTGTTCACCTACCAGTCAAAGGTTATGGACTAAATTAGGTTCTATGGAACCCCAGAATCAGTTAAATGATATTGAAATGGCCATTCGAGTTTTGATAAAAATATAATTATAAAAAATGGTGACCAGGTTTAGAAACTACAATCTCATTTTAGTAGAAGACAACTTGTGCTCTTTTATAGTTAATAGAGTTATTTTATCAACTGAAGATGATGAGTTTGATTAAAGAATATAGTATAAAAAAATCCCCCTCTTTTTAATAGATTTTAATGTTATTGAAAAAGATGTATCAAATGGAAATAGATCAATTATTTTTAATTCTTCTCTACACTAGAAAATGAGGAAAAAAATTATATAAAAATACTAAGTGTTTGAAGTCCACTACTCATAGTTGCTATGTAAATTATAAATATGATCAACCTCAGTATGAATGATTATACAATCTTGTTACCTACTATGGGAAGAGGCTTGGTGGTGAGATTGTATATAAGTGGAATGTATTATACGATTAATTATTCATGCCATCTGTAGGATGAGCGAGGGTAAGAGGGGATTGGATATGGAATGGAAGATCTTGGCTCAGTAGAAATCAGTGGATACAACCTTGTGGAGGATCTAAAAAAAATAATGCAGTGAGGGATTTCAACCAATTTCGGTGTAGAAAAAGTTGTCTTGTAGATGTATGTGGAGACCTAGGTTATTGTAGAAGCAATCAACAGGGAAAAGGCACTTGACATTAGTTAATGTGAACAATTGAGAAGTGTATTTTCATCAGATCGGGGAAGAAACTGCAATGGCGACATGGCATGATGGTGGTCTTCAATGCAGGGCAGTTGATAGAATGTTGTCAGCCTCCAATACCGATATTCACAGTGGGAAATGTGGATATTTCATTGAGATGATACAAATTTGTTTATAAGACCTCGGCCTCAAGCATTTTATTATCTTGAGTTAAATCAAGAATTCACATTGATGACCATTTCAGGGTTATATTTTTTTAGAAATAAGCGGTAATTGTTACATTACATATCAAAATCAACAAAGTAGGCTCTTCTAATAAATATAAAATGTTTCACAAAACAAAACGCCTTATATAATACAAGAATTCTTTTCATGATAAAAATATTATTGAATTCTGACTTTCTATTACCCTTCATTATTCAATATTGAAAAAACTTCAAAAACATAAGTTGAGCTTAAAAATATGATTAAGGGATTTAAAATAATAATGAAAATGTTAGTCCATTAATATATACAAACCAATGAAATCAAAATTTTCTCTCATAAAAAATATGCTTTATCTGATGAAATAATAAGATTTAAGAATTACTCGTAGAAATCATAAATCATAAAGGTAACTTGTGGCATTTATAACATAGTTACAATGTAGTTTTCACAGTTACATAGGGAGAATCTTTTATGGTTATGTTTGGAATACCCATCAAACTATATTCCTTAAATGTCTTAAGAGAAACATTAACATTGACCTCCATGAAGTTACCCAATTCATTGGAGATCAAGCACGGGCTCATTCTCCCTTAGTTTATCATGGAACCACCTGTATTCATAAGCAATGACCTTGAACCATATCATAATCATAACATATAAAACATTCATAAAGGAAAAATTATATTTCCACATTGAAATAATATGATATCATTTCAAGATATAATAAATTCATTCTCAAAACCATTTTCAATACCAAAATACATAAAAAAGTTTTGTGGTATTTATTTTTATTTAAACCATATGACTTTTAGAGGATGTTAAACAGTAAATAAAACTCAAAGTGGTGGAAACATCATTGTCACCACATACATTAAAAAGAAAAATTCCATTTGTTATTTATTAAAAAACATAGTATAAAAATATTCCTTTTTAAAATAATTGAATTAAATTAAAATTAAAATGGTTTTATTATATACCATATAAAATAAAGTCATGTATAAATCAAAATATTCCTCAATGAAAAGAGATTGAGACGATGTCCCTAACAAGGATTGTATCATTATATCAATTTATATCAATCAAATAATTATGAGTGAGTAATATAAATACACCAATTATAATTTTATATTAATTGTTAAAAAATCAGAGGTCCTTCACACATATTTTTAGAAAATTTACCAATGTTATGGATATTTATCTCAATGAATAGTGATTAAGGTATGATTTCCCTTACTTTGAGTCTGACATGTCTTGTTTTTTCATTAATTTTTTTAATAATAAACATAGTTTTATTTATACTTGATTCAAAACCTTTTTAATGTTTTTTATTTATTTTATACAACTTATTAACATGTTATTAATATTAGTTAATTATTTGAGTTCATATCGGACATTTTGTTTTTTGTTTGGTACTTGAGTCAAAAATAAACTTTTATTGATGCAATGTATCCTTGTATTCATAATTTCATCATCTCTAAAATGATATTCATGATTTAAATATTATATATATCTAGTATATATATATATATATATATTTTCAATTTTCCATATATTTGTAGATAAAAAATGAAGTGTTCAGTTCATGGAGACGGTAGGTTGTACGTACACATGAATGCTGCTATCATTTTTTAGTCATATTAGAAAAATTAAACCTAAATGATAGTTATGTGTATTATATTTTATGTATAATATGTAAGTTATATATTTTACAAAGTTTCATTATAACCATCCTTTATACGTTCCATGTATGGGATGAGCAAGTTATATCCCGTTGAGGGGGTGGCAGTCCACACTTCCTAGAATGAAATTATTATATTTACACATTATGGAAAGCATAAATCTATGTTATAATATAAATTAACTAATAATAGTGACAATATAAATATTGTATATATCACATATAAATGTATTCAAATCATATTTCCCACCATTAGAGGTGGTAGTAGAAAATTGAACAATCATCGTTTCGTGAAGTAGTGGTTTCCCGTACTCAGAAAGAGTATGCACTAACTCTATTAGATGGAGGTGTGTGTATGTATAAGATGAATGATTAGAATAAGAAAATTCCTATTATATTGATGATACTGGGTTTTTTATAGAATATTGAAATAAAAATTGATAGCGGGATGGAGAAGGAAAATAAATAGAAGGAGCTTGAGAGGGGACGTTACCTCTAAATTGGGTAACTCATTTTTATATGAGTTAAAAAGATATTTTATATTTTATTATGCCCATATTAAGTCTTATATGAGTACTATAGCGATGTTGGGAGATTATTTTAGAAAAATTGGACTATCCAATTGGCTTTAGAGGTGTGATTATGTGGGTATAGTTGGTGGCCTTTTATAAGAGGGGGGATGGGCTCTTTAGGAATGTCTATAGTATTATTTTATTATAAATTTATTTTCAAAATATAATATATAAAAAATGAAATATTTTGTAGATAAGATATGTATGGGTCGAAATACTCTCGACCAATAGGTATTATATTAGTTTAGGTCACAAATTTAACCTTATATTTTGGCATTAACCCTTAGTAAAATAATTTAACTCTTACCATGTCTTATTGTATTTTTTAACTAAATGGTTAATATAGCTACTATAAAATTCCAATATAATATAAATTCGATCATTAATAAAAAAAATTATATTATATAAGGCATTTAACAAAATAATTTATTTCTATTACTATTATATCAATAAATGAAATATTATTTGTTTTAAAAACTCATTTATTCCAATTTTAAACTATCTAGTAATTAATTTGTGATAAAGCTATAAACACCCGAGTCATTTAAAAACTACATTAAATCAAATATAAAATGTCCTAATAATCCATCAAAATCATGGATGTAATCAATTTTTTTAATTTTTTTAATAATTATAAAATCATTTCTATGAATCTTTCATTAATATTATAATCAGTGCATCGTCATTGTGTAAAAAATAAATTTATTTTTTTATTGTCTAAAAATTATAAATTAAATTATATTATATAGAAAATATTATTAGAATTATATTTAATATTTATATTCAAATATATCTATTATATAATCCCATATTAATTTTTTTTATTAAGTAGATACATGTTTATGTTAAATTTTTATTTAGTTTAAATTAAATATTATAACATGAAATTATAACACCCAAGTGGCTTCCAAAACCCAAAACATCGGAATAAGGAGATTTACGGTCACCCAATACTCATTAAATAATATTAGGATACGTTTTAGTGTAGTTATATTTTATTAAAATATTATTTTTACCCATATTTACCTAATATACTCATTAACAGTGGTAAATAAAAATAATTACTAAATTTATTATTCATTATGTTAAAAAATAAAAGGAAAGTATTTAAACAATGTCGACCATATGATTACAACTTTGAAATCAAATTTTCAAAATTCAAAACACATAAGTTGCAGTAATTAATTTAAAATTAAATCTTATTGTCAAAACCAAAAAACAGGTTTTTAATAGGTAAAAATCATCAAAAGATTGACCTGTGTTTTTGTAAAATATCAATATAAAATTATTTATACTGACCATAATTTGATAAAATGATTATTATATTATCAAATAACTCTTTAGAAACAATTAAAATAAAAATCTAACTATATAAATAAACCAGAAAAAAAATATTTTTGAATTAAAATGCATTATTTTTTACTATTCATTGAAAAATTAATTTTATTATAAAAATTACAAAACATCTCCCAAAGTAAATTTTGATGTCCAAAATCCATAGAAAAATATTGTGTTTTTCAAATATAATATATACAAGTGTCCCAAAATATATTTAAAATCGGATCCCCATCAAAAGGTAGTGAAACTACCATTTTAAAGTATCACAATATTTTATGCTTAAAATTGGATTTATTATCATTTTAAGCCTCTAATATTAATTGGATAAATATAAAAACAATTAAAAACATGTCTAATACTTATATAGTCAGTTCAATAAATTCATTCCAATACAACAACTAGGTGTATACTACTTTTTAAAATATTAATTGTATTGTTTTTAGGTATAAATCAGTGTTGTGTTCAATATAAGATTTCAGAGAAACTCTTTGTTTCTTATCAAGTACTATATCGGTGATAGCATACCCATTAAGGTAAAAATAAAATCTAATTCATAAATATTATTGGATATGAAAAGATATTATTTTATAATTACCTCGTATATTACTTCCTTCCCCCCTTTTGAAATTTGCTTCCTCGAAATTTAAATTTTTTGGCTATGTAACTATGCTTCCACTTTTCAAAATTACTACATTGAAATCCTAGATCAGAAAAGGGTAAATAAAAATAATAAATTTAAAAAAAGTAATATAAGTAAAATGGTCACCTGAGATAACACATATTAGGATTCCATGTAGGAAAACAAGGATATGGAAGAAAAAAACATTCATGTTCTAATGGAGAGTGATAGAAAACATGATCAGGGGAATGTTAACAATCAGAAAAAAAAAAACATGTGATGGGTTAAACAATATTTCATTTCATAGTAAGAAAATTGAATGGAAATATTTTTTATTTTAACATCCTTTTCATATAGTTGAAGAATTGTTTTTCTTCATATACTACAAACGTAATGTAACAGACTTACTTGAGAAGTAGTGTTTCATCCTTCAGTTAATTTCCACCCTAAACTCATCTTGACCACTAATAGATGATTACATAAGATAAATTGTTCATGTATGAAGTGCTATAATATAAATCTAGAGGATAAAATAATCAACCAAAATATTAACTATCTATTTCTTCTATCTGTAGTTATCAACTGAAACCAAAAAAGTTACTACAATGTAAGATATTCCCCAAAATGAATAAATCAATACATGATAAAAAATAAATTAATATCCAAAAATCATCATCGATATCCAAGTTTTACATAGACCATTCAATGAATAAAAATCCTTAAAATTCATCCAAATAATACGAACTATGTTTGTAACATAAATTTCAGATGTATTTGTACACATAGTCTTCAACTATAAATTTAAACATTTGTCTCCAAATAAAATCAATCACCCTTAAAGTCTTATAGCGAAAATTAATTACTGTAATCACATATTCTCCAAGTTTGGTTATTCATTTCCATAAATAAACCAAATAACTATAACACCACAATAAAACAAATGATTCTTCCCAAAATAAAATTCAACCATTAATCATAAAAAATCTTATATTTTTTTTTCTTGTAGGGATATAGGCTTCACAAAATAGTGAACGTCTTCCTAAATAAAATTTATCTCATAATCTCAAAATAATTTTCCAATCCTAAGGATATCTAATTGATAAAATTTAAGTTTCCAAAATAAATATATTATTATTCCACAAACCTAATTAATCATTAAGAAAATGTATTAATAACTGGGGAATTTTCATAGGCCAGTGGTGGGCGATGTTCCCTTGTCACCAATAAATTGTGGGTTAGATTTATGTAGCCTTTCCAGATGCTACTGTTTGTCACCCATAATATAATTCATCCTTTTTCAAAAACTATATAATTTTAATAACATTCCCAACATGTGAAAGAATCATCAAAACAACCATAACATATTTTAATCTAAAATTTTTCTCATGCCTTTCATTTTGCATTCCAAAACACAGTAACACGTAATTACCCCAAATTAAAGGATCATATAAACCCAAATGTTTATTTATAATTATATCCAGTAAATAAAATAAAATTATTCCCCAATTAACTTTTTTTACAAAGAAAACATATGGGTTACATATACTATAAGTCTTCTGAAGTAATCCCATCTTTAATACATTTAAACATCTCATCATCCATAGATCCCACATGACTCTTCAATTCCTAGAATATAGACATCTTAATCATTGAGAATTATTCATGGTCCTTTAATGATGTTTTTCCATCTTATTATTTAATACATCCTTCCTAAAAACAAAAGCATGCATAATGTCCTAAGATTCGAAAATTTCAAAACATGAGATAATAAATAATCCAAACCTTTCATAAGTCATTTTCTATCTCCTAATATTCAATTGGAATGGAATTAGGTATTTGTAAACATATATTTGTACAGTTTGACAGATCACATTCTCAAACCTTCTTAATATGATATCTATTTTCATAATGACTATGCACACCACTTTTAAAAAATTCAATTGATAAATCAAAAATAATTTCCATCCCTTTCCTGGGGTCTACTGAATGCTTCCTTTTTCCTAGGAAGGTTATTTATTTTTGACCATCATTTCCATATCTGTAACATATTCATGTCCCTTTAAAACATTTTTCTTGATTTTTCTATTCACAGCCTTGACACATATGTTTTTTAATATATTTACCATTTTGGTTATTACCTAAACTTCCTGAGGGATTCATTTCTATTATATATGATGCATCAGAAAAATCGCTATCCATCCATTGGTTAATCATGACTCTAGATAATAGGTTTATAATAACAACAATATTTCTCATTATAGCTCCAATTTCATTCAGTTTCATATATATAAAACCGTCATAGTTTTCATTACATCCATTATTACATTGGTCCCTACAAGATCTAGACATTTACTAAAACCAAAAAGTGTTAGTGTTAGAAAATCAATAAAATCCTTATATATAATCATATGAGGATGGTTAAATTAAGATATACATATTAATTTTATCTCAAACTCCTCAAATTTATCTAAAATAAATATGACTCTATCTAATATGCTAACCATTATGGTTTTGTAAAACATGTAACTTATACTCTAATAACACCCTAAAATATAATGTTTTCTAAACCTACGTCTGATTCCAACTATAAGAAAAAACTTTAAACATTATATAATTTTAAGTTATGTCACAAATTATTATTGAAGATATTTTTAGGTTTATAGTTTTAGAGAATTTGGCCAAGACCATTACATTGCATCTCAAAATTTACAATGTAGACTGGTCTACTCACTGTCAATTTTTTCAAAAAAAAACTCCTTAAATAAAAAATTAATTTTTATCCGAATAAAAATATTCTTGAATTATTCCTTTATCTTAATCATCCTTATAAATTGTGAAAATAAATTAAAAAACATTGGATGTGAATAAAATAATCAGTAAGGGATATAAAATAAGGAAATAAAATATTAGTCTATGAATACATATAAATCAATAAAATCATACTTTTCAACCATAAAATATAATATATTTAACATATCACATGATAAAACAATATTTCTAAATAACTCATAGTAATCATAAATCATAAATATTTATTGTGGAAAACATAACATACTTATATTGTATCATGCACAGCTACATATGGAGTAACCTCCATGGTAATGTTTGGAATACTCATCATAGTATAATCCAAAAATATCTTAGAAGAAACCATAGTGTTTATAACTATTGCGTTATAAAATTCATTTGAGATCTATTACAAGCTCACCTGACCTTGGTTTATCACCAAACCACCTTTATACATGAGAAATTCTTAGGAACCAGAACATAATCCTAACACAAAAACCATGCATAAAATAAAAATAAAATTTCCACATTGCAATTATATGAAATCATTTCAAAATATAATTTATTTATATTAAAAACCATTTCAATATAAAAATACATAAAAAGGGTATATGTTATTTATTTGTATTTAATCATTACAACATTTAGAGGAATCCAAACATCAAATGACGCTTGTTGCAGCAGAAGGATCGATGTCGCCAAGTACGTTAAAAAGAAACATTCCCTTTTTCATTAAGTAAAACACTACATGGAAATATATTCCTTTTTAAAACCATTGAATAAAATTAAAATTCAAGGGGGTTTATTATATACCATATAAAACAATGTCATGTATATATAAAAATATGCCTCAACGAAAGGAGATTAAGACAAAGTCCCTTACAAGGATCGTATAATTATATCATGGATAAATCGATGACTTAATTATCTATAACAAATATAAATACACCTAATTTAAATGGATATTCAGTGTAAAATAGTCATATGCAATTCACACATATTCTTGTAAAAACAAAACCAATGATATGGATATTTAACTCAATGAAGGGAGATTGAGTTTTGATTTCCCTTACCTTGAGTCCCACTTGTCTCTTTTGTTCTTTAATTTCATAAATAGAAAAATTATGTTAACTTATAATTTCATAAGATCATTGTAATGTTTATTAATAATTTTATATCACTTATTACCATGTTATAAAAATTATTTAATTATTATAGTTCATATTAGACATTTTGTCAATGTTTGGTATTTCAGTAAAAAATGAACCTTTTTAAGAAATAAATTCATGTTGTCATAAGTCCATCATCTAAAAGTTGATATTAATGATTTAAATATCATATATATCAATTATATATGTATTTATAATAATTTATAATATTTGGATATAGGAAATGATGTAAACTAATCCGGGAGATAGTAGGGTGTATGTATGCATGAACACTACTTTCATTTCTATTCCATATTAATTGAATGAAAACTAAATGATACATATGTATATTATAATTTCAGTATATCATATATTTTATATATTTTACATAATTTCATTAACATAATACTTTATACATTCTTTGTACCGGATTAATGAGTCAAATCATTTTGAGGGGGTGGTAGTCTAAACTTCCTTATAAGAAATTGTCATATTTACACATTATATAAAGCATAAATCCATGTTATAAAAAAATAACCCAAAATTTGACAATATATAAATATAATATATATCATATATAAATAAACATACATAATAATGTTCAACATTAGAGATTTTAGGAGAAAATTGAACAATCATCGTTTCGTGAGGCATAAGTTTTCCAAACAGAGAAACAATATGGTCTATATCAATTAGATGGAGGTGTGTGTAAGTGTAAGTTAAATCATTAACATAAAAAGAATACTATTATATTTAATATAATATTTTTTTATAAATTATGGAATAATAATAGGTTATGTGGTTAGGGAAGGAAAATAAATGAAAGGAGCATGAGAGGAGACGTTACCTCTAAATCTGGTCAGTCTTTGGGATTTGAGACAAAATGATTTCATCGATTGTGTTCTTATAAAGGTAAGGATTATATAATAAAGTCAGGGATTTGGGGATATTATTTGAGTATAAATATGTTATGATATGGGGATTGATATGTGTGATTATGTGGTTATAGGTGGTGGCATTTTATAAGAAAGAGGAGGGGTACTTTAGGAATGTCTTGAAATACTATTTTATTATAAATTTATTTTCAAATTATAATAGCACTAATGTGATATATTTTGAGTATAAGATTAATTAGGGTCTAAATAATTTCAACTAATAGTTTTTAGACAAGTTTATCTCACAAATTTAACCTTATCTTTCTACATTAACAATTAGTTTAATAAAATAACTCTAACTATGTCTTCTTGTATTTTTATAATATATGGTTAATATAGTGACAATAAAATTACAATAAAATATAAAGTGGATCATTAATGACATTTATAACATTATATAAATAATTATAACGAATATTTAATTTTTATGACTATTTTATCATTTAATAAAATAGTATTTGTTTTAAAAATGTATTTATGTCAATTTTGACACTATTTAGTAATTGAATTTTGTTAAAGTATTAACAAAAAAACAAAATTAACACCAATATAACATGTCATATCATCAATAAAATTCTTTTATGGAATAAAAATTTTCATATTATATTTATTTTAATATTTACAATATCATTTATTTGAATCATTCATTAATCTGGTAATCAATTCATCATCATTGTTTCATAAATAAATATATTTATTTAATATTCAAAAATTATAAATAAAATACCATGATGTATTAAAAAAATATTCTTTCTAATTAATATTTATATTCAAATAGATATGTTATATAACCTAATATTATATTTGTTTTATTAAGAAGATACTTGTTTCTGTTATATATCTCTTTACGTTTAATTAATTATTATAAATGTCATTATCACACCAAAGCAGCTCGCAAGTGCCCAAATTTTGGTCTAATAATTTTTTGAGACTCCAATGACTCATAAATTAATATTTTGACACAATTTATCATATTTTTATGTTTTTATAATATTATTTTACCCATATTTACCTAATTTTACCTTTAACTGTGGTAAATAAAAATAATTACTCAAGTTACTATTCAAAATATACATAAATAAAAATATCATTTTTAATCAATATTAAAATTATGGTTATAAATATGGAATCAATTTTTCCAAATTTAAAACACAGAATTTGATGTAATTAATTTAAAATTAAATTATGATTCTAAAATGAGAACATAGGTTTTTTAAAAGTAAAAAGCATCAAATGATTTACACCTATTTATATCAAATTTCAATGTGAAATTACATCCAATTACCATAATTTGATTTAATGATAAAAACATAATACAATTAAAATTTAAAACTATTTAAAAAGATTATATCTCAATATAAATAAATCATATGAAAATGAAATTTTGAATTTAAATGTAATATTTTTAACTATTCATTAAAAAATAAACATTATCATAAAAATACCAAATCATCAACCATATAAATTTTTTCCCATATTCAAAATAATAATTATATATTTTCAAATAAAAACTATAAAATTTGTAAAAATAGATTAAAAAGGTTTCCCCATCAAAAGGTTGTAAAAATACATTTTAAAAATATTAGTGTATTTTATGCATAAAATTGGATTTATCCTCATTGTAATCCTCTAAAATTTATTTTGATAAATGTAAAAACAATTAATAAACATGTTTTAGAATAATATATTTAGTTATTTTCATTTCCACCAATAAAACAACTAGACATTAACAACTATTTAAAATAATAATTGTATTATTTTTTGGTTTAACTCGATGTGGTGTGAAACAAAAGATTTTATAAAAACATGTTGTTGTGTATCAAGTAATCTATCATAAATAGAATACCAATTAAAGTAAATCCACAATATAATTCATAATATTAATATATATGAAAAATTACTATTCAATAATTATGTGGGATGTTACAATGTCACTGTACAATAGTAGAGATGGATGGATGATTAAGGGTGTTGTGCACAAACTGACATAGTCTCCCGTTAACCGTTTAACTGGATATTATAGTATGTCCCTAGGATGAGGGAATGTGTGAAATTATATTTTTAGTTGTTAGATCATTTCTCTAGGGAATTCCAACAATTCAATTTGTAGATATTTATTTTTTACCTTTTTTGGGGATAAACATACCCTGAGGCGGATCGACATCACTGGTGGTGACTGCGGTGAAAACTAAGAATCTGTCACTATAGTGAAAAAAACGAATCTAGATAACTCCAAAAACATATTTGGGGTGTATAAATACTACATAGGTGATGAATACTATACCGAACGTAGTATCAAGTTTTCCCCGAGACTCCTCTAACGCAATGGATCTATTCTCCTTCCCTGGGAATTGTGTAACTCTGATGGTCTTTCATCTTAGTCATCGACACTATTTTTTGAAAAAAAGAAAAAAAATGGTGGCATATAGTGGTTTATATTATCTATTTCTAATGAAATATGTATTGGAATACTTGTATTCATTTCATTAAAACATGTTATTCTTTTGTTATGAGTCATTTTTTGATTCTTATTTTTTATGAAATGTTTTATGTAACATTGTATGACTATAATTTTTGAATTCAAAAAAATGAAATTTAACCCTTTAAAATTCACTACGCACTACTCGAATAGAGGTAAAAGAAATTATTTTTCAAATTTAATAATGAATTTTAAATTTGTTGTTCTACTGATGGTTCCACTGAAATTTGTAGAATCCACAAACTGCAATTTTATAAATTGTACTGTAATTTTTGTATGTTTGAAAATGTTTTTCTATTGATCTATAGTATAGGTTCCACTACACATTCCACTAGAACATCCTCGAGAGGTTCTACAAGAACCTCCACTGTAGTTCCATTGGAATCTCTAGTAGAACCTCTATGGTAACTTACAGTCATACTCCAAACCTATATTGTAAATTTTGGAATCCCAAAAAAAAAGTTTAGGAAATTTAATAGGATTCATATGTGAATTTTGGGCCATTCTGTTGCAATGGAACTTCCACTGGAGATTCTACTATTACGTTCACTAGAGGAAACATCAACTGGAACCCATTCTACCAAATTATATTGCAAATATTATTTATATAAAAAACATGGTGTTATTTCCTGGTAAAAAGTTTAGTTGAATATCCATTAGAACTTCTAGTAGAACTTCTTATGGAAATTCTAGTCATATTATACCTTCCAAACCTATATTTTAATTTTTGGAATCCCAAAAAAAATATCTATAGCAACATTTTACATGATTTAGATATTAATTTTCGGTCATACTATAAAACTAGAAAGTTCACTATAGAGAACATAAACTATAAACAAATCTACCTTATTACAGTACAAAGATAACTTAAGTTAAAATTTATCATGTTTTTCCCTGTGGAACTTATACTGGAAGTGCTAGTGGTGGTTCTAGAATAACATCCATTCATATAGTAACTTTAAAACCTATATTTTAATTTCTAAAATGCACAAAAAATATCTATAGTGATATTTTATATGACACATAAGTGATATTTGGTCCATTCTATAGAACATGAAGTTGGATTGGAGGTTCCACATGAGCATCCACTAGAACCTATTCTAAATTATTACAGTTCAATATGACCTTTTTTAGAAATAATTTAGTGTTACTTCATAGTGAAACATACATTGGGACTTCCAGTAAATCATCTATTGGAAATCCCACTGGAGGATCCACATAAACATTCAAGGAAACTCCTTATGGAGGTCCCACTAGAACTCCGATGGGAACTTCCAATAGAGGTCCCACTGGGATATATTGTTCTTTTCAACAGGGTTTTTCATTCTTTCCAATTGGATTTTAGTGGAGTTTCCTTTGGATGTTAGACGTGTTCTACTATATATAGTATAAATTTTGGATTCCACCAATAATTACATTATTTAATTTATTGTGGTAAAAATTTTACATGCTTTATCATAGAATTGTTATATTCATTCTAGTCATATTGTATGTTTATTAATTCCCAATGAAAATTATTAATATAAATTTATAATTACGAATTTCAGGTAAAATTTAATATCTTTACAAAGTGTTATATAAGAAATCAATCCATGACAATAATAAGGCAATATATTTTATTTAGAATACTCTTTTTTAGAATATGTTTCTAGAATTTATATTCAATATTAAATCATCATCATATTTTAAGAAATATGATAGTTCTGTTTTTTATGTATTGTGTAAATATTTTCAATCAATAAATTCTGTCTAATTTGGTGGAGTGGAAAGATGTTTCCATGAAATTGAGGTACATAGGATATTGGGAATAACATAAGTTTAAGAAGAAATAGAGGACTCCAACTCTTTCAAGACAACCATGGAATCATTGTTTATAAGGAAATGTCAAACAAGTGTATGGTTATTGACATAAAAGACAATAAAATTGGACATTTTGGATTCTCTAAAGGGAAATTATGAAGTCAATCATGATGACATAATACCACATCGATGTTTATACACATGTGATACTCGGTTATTCCTTATTAAAGGTTCTTATGTGAGGTGGGGTTTAATTAATTTTGTGGATACCATGAGATACAAGAAAACACAAATGTAGTCTCATGAAATCCATCAATAGTTGTTTATATATATTAAATAATTTTAAAAGCATTATGCAATGATAATCTCTTGACGATGGTTAAACCAAACAAAGACACCTAAAAACATGTACACATTATTAGTTATGAATGTGGTGTAAAAACGAACAACATATCCAAAATAATTGTAATTTGTCTTCATATTTTAATCAATACATGAAAATATTAAAAAATTCACTATTAATTTCAAACTACATAGTATATAAAAATGATTTATTTTCCAAAATTTCTCATTCCAAGTACTATAAGATGCAACATGAATCACTGTGAAGAAAATATATTTTCCATCTAGACCAAAAAAAATCCATTGATCAACACAGATTTACCTAACAACATCATGACACCCTATAATATATTTTGTTAGGAGAAGGAATCATTTGGTTTAATACCTAATGCATTATTTACATCTAACTCGGATTCATTCTCTTCAGTTATTTTTATTTAGGGTCCTAATCATATGAATTGATTTAGGGTTTTTGAAGGGATTATAATGCTCATAAATAAATAAATTAGATAAATATTACCTTAATGATAATAAACTAACTACCATTTTGGTAAGGAAACCAGTATCTGTCTCACCCAAAGGATGTTTTTCAATGAAATCGAAATTTTCAACCCTACTATGACCTTTTTTGATACATAAATAATGTCTTGATGTGATAGCCGATTCATCCTTTATCCTATTATTAGGGTATTTTATGAATAAATCGAACCCATTTACTCCCCCATACGTTACATAAAAACATTTTGCTTCACCATGTAACATGAACATCATCACTTAAACTGGTTTAAAAGAATATGATACAACATCAGCATCAACATCAAACTCATTATAAGAAACTACAACAAAAAATGAATTTAATGGAAATGACATTAATTTTATAATAGGATTTATTTTGTTTGAAAATATATAAAATATTTTAATATAAATGTAACTAAATATTATATAATTCAGTATTTTTTTCATATATATAGAATAAAATTTTATTTCTAAAATTATCAATAATAAAATATATAATAAATATAAAATATATTTTATAGTGTAAGTTACACTAGATGTTCCAGTGAAAGTACCAGTGTACAAAAAAATGTATATTTCTAAATCTAAGGAATATACATAAAACATTAATAAATATATTATTTTGAAATAATTAAATTTTATATTTATGATATAATTTATCATTTGAAAATGTATAACCTATTTGAAAAACCTGAAAAAAATAGATGATTGGGAAAATAAAACAACATGAACTTGCATTGGATGTTTTTATAAATTTATTATTGTTAAATATAATTAATATGAATATTAATTTAAATTGTTACATAATTATTATAAAAATGTTTTATTTTTGGATTTCAAATTCTATAAAAAAATTTAAATTTAATTTCATTTCCAGTGGAAGATCTAGTAAAAGGATCAGTGTAACTTCCAGTGGATGCTTCAGTGGAACATCTAGTGGATCATCTATTGGACCATCTAGTGCAAATTCAAAACATACACCACAAATTACCAATGGAAAATCCACAATGAAAACAACCACTGAAAACATCAGCAATCAGTACTTGAAAATTTTACCTCAAAACTAAATGTGAGAAACATCACAATAATATCCAATACCTTCACATGATTTATAATAAAATAATAGATAGAAAAAACATCCGAATTTTCCAAAAATCTATAAAAAACATCAAATATAATATCAAATACAATCATTAGTATTCATTATAAGGAGGACTAAAATATAAACTCTAAACTATTTTGTGACTCTGACGATTCTCACTCTGATGAAACCCATAGATAATTTCATATTGCCTTATTGTCCCACAATCATGAACCCACTAAAAACTGAAATAATCTCTTAGACCTCCAACATTCATTTAGTGATTTCTTGTGGAAACAAACTCTGATGAAACCTACTATGATGAAATCTCAGGGAACCCTAGTGTAAATTCATGACGATGCCTCATTTCACATTATGCCACATTTCACATTATTTCATATTCTGTGCACGTGGCCCATTTTACAAGAGAAGAAAATGAAATACATCAAATCAAGGAAACATGATGTTACCACCAATAAAAACTGACACAAGTTAGGATCTCTACCCTTCAGCAGAGGATCCCATAAAAAGGGGACCAAATAATGTAAAATGTGGTTGTGTACAATAAGAAATCAGTAGCTGATAGGGGATGGCTGGGTAGTGGTATTAATGGTAGTAGAAGATGAAGGACGCACAAGAATCTCCATTTGTGCACTTTTATAGGCGTCCTTGATAGATTTCATCCACTGTGGAGGTGTTTGAAGTGGATGAAAACCTCAACTGTAATAGTGAGTGATGGCCTCGGGCAAAGGATAGTCACAAGTGGGGCTGCTGTCGAGGACATCTTGACAAAAATTTGGGTATGTTGAGATACAGATAAAATATGAATGGGAATTAAGTCAATTGGTAATGGGTAATTAGTTTTATCAATAATTGGTTTTGAATGTCTATATATATATAAATATATGAATAGCTTAATGGGTAGGCTAATCCAAGTGAGTGTGGTGGGGGGGCTTTGACCTGCTCGTTCAGCCTGCGTGTGGTTGGTGTTTGTGTGTTATTGAAAATAAAATTGAACCCCCAACAACATAATATATATTGTTCCACACATGTAGAGAATTTTCCCCAAAATAGGTTCTTTTTTTATTCTTGGTCTACATTATGGACTAATAGTGGGTATACACATACTGGAGTACGGGAAGTGGACCTTTGTGGGAATAAACTACTAGGTCATGGGATATGGTTGTGGGAGAGGGATTTACTATTGAGGTGTTTTCATATAATGAAATGATTTCACCTGAGATTTTTGATCAGATGATTCTTTAAGAATAACTAACAACTTCAAGATCCCATAATGGAATGAATAAGTTAGAGATTGAGGCCCTGATGTGATCAAATTATAGGAATTTCATTAAAAACCATGATTTGACTAACTATAACATGGAAAATATAGTTCCCAAGGCTAATGGGCCCACTATGTTGAATATATATATATATAATCAATTATTGGATGAATCATATGGCTCGAGTGCCAAAGATTTTTCCGCCAGATCTTCCCCTCCTTCTAATAAAATTTTAAATACCATATTGGATGAATCCAATGGAATAAGAACTTGTAATACTGATTATATTGTGGTGGTTATTGTCTCCATTAGTCTCAGTAGATGCGCAAAGATTCATTGGGTTCATGAAATAGGTGTAGATTACCTACCCGAGATGAGTGGATTTGAAAATTCCAAACTGCTGGCTTCAATTACTGATCAAGGGATATCTGATACCCATTGTTCAATAAATATAAACATTTATTCATGTAATAATTCATCTTTGAAATTTTAAAATTAGATGTATAGGGTTTAAATTGATAAAAATTATGTACCATAGACTAGAACTCAAACAATCCAAATATATATTATAGAATAAAAAGAAAACAATGATGCTTTTCATGATGCACATTTTAAGAATGAAGCTTGAGGAATTGTCATAGAAAATTACTAGGTTTATAAATATGGAAATTTTGGAAAGGCTCCAGTCTCTACATCCAATGTTTTAGTGTGATTGACTTGTCTAATGTTCCAGATGATACCAATAATAAAAGGAGGAACAATATTATAACTTTTCATTAACTACTTATGGAAGATGGCTACTGGATGTGAGTATGTCAATTAGAGTGACTGAGAGGGAGGAAAATATCCCAATGGAAGTTGGGAATGTCAATTACTTGGAGAGGAGGATGACATCCAAAATGTGAAGGTTGTGGGAATAGATGAATGCAATATGATACTATTCATAATGAGTGTCGTGATGCTCTAATTGAATTTAAAAAAATTACATGGTCTTTCACTAGGTTGTATTTTATAAGGAAGGTACTTATTTTCCTGACCCCATCCTACAATTTTGTTTTGTTACTGCTTTCCATAACAGGGCTTCAACATAGACTATTACTAGAAAAATAATATTAGTTACTAATAAATATTTTAAATTATTGTGTAGTTACTAATTATTTAAAATAATATTATAATTATTAGTTATCAAACAATTAGTAATTAAAAAAATTAATTACCTATTAAGAATATTAATTAACAATTAATTGATAAATTATTAATTAATAATATTAAATATTAATTAATCACTAATAATGATATGTAAAAATATTATTTAGTTAATAAGTATTAAAAATAATGAGTATATTATAAAATTTCAAATTATTAATTAATTGTTATTGAATTATTATTAAAATATAATTAATTATGTAAATAATTATTACCATCATTTTAAATTACTCCAGAATTTTAATAACTGAGTATTTTTAATTAAATAACATTATTAACTATTTAATAATATTAATTTCAATAAATATTTACTAGTAATTAATATTTATGACTATCCTTCCGTTACTAATTTATTTATAATAACAATTATATATTAATTAATTATTAATTAATAAGTAGTTATTATTAATAAAATTTATTATTAATAAAATAATATTTAATATCAAATAATTTAAAACCATAGAATTATTTACAATTTATTAGTAATTAAATTTTTATTTTTCAATTTTATTAAATAGAAATTAATATTTATTTTTAATAAGCATTTTTAATAAATATTTTTTAATTAATAACTAATTTTCAATAGTGAATTATTATTAATTAGTAGTAAATCTTTTTTTATAATTATTATTTTTTTATAATTATTATTTATTATTAATTGAATATTAATTATTATGAATAATTTATTATTAATTATATGCAGGGAAGTGGGAACCTGAATCCCACATTGCAAGTCTATAAGGATTTTCAGGGAAATCCCCCTATAAAATAGAGCACAGAGGGAGGGTTTTTGTTATAATTTGTTCTATATTTTAATTGTAGAAATGATGGATATTAAATAATAGTTAATTTATTGAAAATTTTTTCATTACATATATATATATATAAACAAAACTATAAAAAAATAATAATTTTAAAACTAAAAAAATTAGTTTACTCTAATGAAATTAAGGGGGATAATGCCTTTGGGTTTTACACCAGTTCAAAGGAATTCACTAAAACAAAAGGGCTTTTTAAAAGTGCTACTAAAAGCCATTATTAGTGTCACGAACCAGCCTGAGTCGACCCTGAACCGGTCACCCAGGCCATCCCGCGACAAGTCCCGAGAGGCGTTCCCGATCCTCCTGGGATGGTGACAAGCACCAAGGGCATCAATAGAGTACACAAGGGAACGATTTCGCCCATATATAATCAATCAAACAAACATCGGGAATAAACGGACATCCCAAAATGAATTTATATAAAAATTGAACTAAATATTATTTGTACAAGAAAATAAAATTAGAACAAAACCAACATCTCAAATGAACAATTCCGATGAAAAAATAACTCCATGTGACAATTCTGGTCACTCTCCAACATAATGATAAAAAGTCTCCCAAGGTGATCGAACTAAAGATGAAACCTGCACAAGGGCTAAAAAAAGAAGAAGACTATAGGCGTGAGTATTAAAACTCAGTAGGTTAGCCCGATATTCTATTCCCAATGCACATTACTTTAAAATAAAAGAAACATCAATTTATAGTTTTAAATTCAAGATTTGAAAGTCTGGTTTTCAAATGATGTTTCATGCTATAATAATTATCAGACAAAAACATGCAGGTTTAATAAACAAAAATGCAAGTAACAATTATTTTCAAAGAGGTGAAACTTCAAAATGAAAATAGTTTTCAAGAGGGATGCTTTAAATAATTTTAACATTCAAATAAATAACACATACTACTGAATTTACCAACCAAACACACCGTATGCCGACGGTGAGTACAAAATAGCCAATGAGCACTAGTCACAGGAATACCCCTAGGCACTAGTTAGTTGTGAGCCCCAGGTACCTCGTATCTCGGTGAAAGTAACCATAATAAATATCCGTTCTCGTGCACGAGCCACTAGTAGGGAACATACCCATAACCTAGTGGTCCCCAATCATCAACATCATCATAGTTTAGTTACTGTTGTCATCGTCAAACTTGCTACGTGAAACAGGGGCCAACCCCCACAGAATCACTAGCATACTAGTACACGTCCGCCCACCTAGATACCCGGGATTCCCTTTAGTGCTCAATCAAGTTACACATATTATCAAATACACATTTCACATCCCCATTCCATTCCAAAACCATAAAAACACAAACATTCCATAATCATTCTTCACATTTCTTACACTAATCAACAAACCGCTAAATATTTTGGTAAAACAATTTCATGAAGTGTATTGAGGATTTGCACATAAAACTCTTTCAAAAACACTCTTTAAATTATAAACACAAATCATAACCAAACCAAATCATATTTGGCAGCCCAATAAACATTTAATAAAATCATTTAATGGAACATAAAACAATCCCAATTTCACAACTTGTTATATACAAGTAAAACACTCCTTCATTAGGAAATACCAAACGGGCCTTTAAACATTTTTTCAAAACTAACCTTTGATGAAGGTATGCATTTTAATTTTATTAAGGATCTGTATAAACATCATTTACAGCAGTAAACCTCATTCATAAATCTCTTATAATACTTAGCTTAAATATTCAAAACACAACCATTTTCATAAAGATGTGAAACAGTCCATTTTTGGGCAACTCGGGCCAAAATATGTTGTAAATCAAAACCCACTTGTTTGTAAAAACAAATCCAAATTGGAAATCAATATAAGTACCCAAAAATACCATTTATAATTCTTCCAATTCCTTTATAAATCCAATCAAGTAACTTTTAAATCACACATCACACATAAAAGCCAACCGGGCGATTTACCGAACACATGACATGCCCTTTTTAAACAAAACAATTTATTTTATGTACATGAAAAGGAATAAAAAACCAATTGAAAGCCATATTTTCATTCAAGATACTGTAACATGTTAAAAATACCATAGAACAGATTATAAACCTCACAAAATATTTGCAAAAGATAACGGAACATTTAAACAAACACTTGTTGAGAACTTTAATGACAAAACAACACTACCGTTCACAAACCAATGATTAAACAACCACTTTTAACACCAATAAAATTATCCAAAGGATGAAAAACAATAATAAACATATATATCTGGTTTTAAATATAATAAATGGACGAAACTTAAATAATAAAGTCATGTGCATGGGGTATCCTACCTCAAATCTTTGGCGTAATTGAAACGCACACCCGAAATCACCCGCCGCGGGTTTATAAACCTTAAAACTATAAATACCAGACCTAAACAAACATAAAACCCATCAAAAACATGGTATAACAAAACCCTAGGTCTATCAAGACTAGGGTACAATATAAAACCCTGAAATAATGAAAGGAGGGGGAAGAGGAAGGAGAAAGGAGAAGGAATCTCACCTTTCACCATAGAAAACTCTTCGTATTCCATTAGATCTGCAACCCTAGAGGGAAAGGAATGGCTTGAAAATTCATGGAGATACTCATAAGATCTGGAAGAACCAGGGAAATAAAATCGGTGGCCAAAAGAGTAGGAATTTAATGAGTTATGGGTGAAACAATTTACCTTCTCAATTCTGGACGTTTTGAGGAAACCAGAGAACATTCTCCCTAATACGCGACCAATATGAGCTCCAAAGTGGTAAAAGCGATATTGGGGGTGAGGATAGGGATATTGGCTTCGGGTGGGAGGTGGAATCACCGAAAAATATTAAAAAATGAAAAAGATATAAATGAAACAATTTATTTTTGTTAAAACAGGAAATGGGCCCATGGGCCGGCCCAATACCTAATTAAGTGACCCAAATTCGTCTGGCTTATGAATTTCTGATGGGTCCAAAAGGATAAATAAATTTTAATATATCAGTATAGGATAAGTGGGAAGTTTATTGGGTGAAAAAGGATGAAAAACAAAAGAGTTATAAAAGAAACAAATTCAGTTGTTAAAACTGGGAATGGGCCGGATCAATACAAAGACAGAAAAAAAACCGTGTGTGATAATTCTCCCCACCATTAAAGCTTTCCGCCCCCGGAAAGCCATAACACTTTCCAGCTGAAAAAAAACAACACATAAGGATTCCAGAATGTACCCCCCACCATTAATAATCAACTATCCCTAGAAATGTTCTTAGGATGAAAATCCAAGAGACCCATGGTGGGTCTCCCCACCATTAGAAACCAACTAGCAATGAATAGAGAAGAATTGAACATGAGCTAACATTGGGCGTCACTCACAGAAGCCCAAAAAAACCCTCCTAGAAAAACATAATATACCAAGTTAATAGGATTAAAAAATGAACATATAAACCACCCACTCCCGAACGGAGGGGACAAGAACATGGCCAACACATTCAGCACAATTCTGGACCCCCATCACTTGGGGATGGGAGGGAAGGGGACCCAATAATTTGGCCACTAAAACAACAAAAGAAACAATGAAACTACCCAAAACTCTCCCCCAATGAATAGGTAACACCAATACTGCATCTTATTTTTACAGGTGGTCCACACAGGGACTTTGATTGAAAACCCACATCCATGAAGGAAAAACCATAGACACTGTGTGAGGGGTTAAGTCCACCACGCTTGTTGCGACAAAGGGAAATTCATAGAAATGAAGAACCAAAACATTGACATAGTAACTAACTTACCAAAAAAGAGGAGTAAGGATCATAATCTAGCACTCCACACCTCTGTTGATTTCCTGACTGCGTGAAAAGCTTCACTCCGAGGCCTATGGCTGGAGCCCTGATTCTTGAAGCATTTGCTGCACCGCAGTCAGGTGATAAGGATCACACCACTCAAAAAACCCACACTGGATCACAAAAAAAAACCTTCATCTAAATAAGAAATAATAGATACATATCAAAATTCCTTATCACTCCAAATGAGGGCATAATGGACAAGGAATTAGACGAAACACATCAACATCACCGAACAGAACTGCTCTATCCAAAAGAATTATCACGACCTAGAAGCACTTTTAATAGATCCCAAACATCTCTTTATTCCAACAAACAAGTTGAGGCATCATAAAAAGAGGTGGATTTAAAATTTAAAAGGAATCCTTAGGTTGATCAGTAGGAAAGATTTCAAACGGAGAACTATCACTAGCCACATCACAACATCAAACACATCTTTAGAAACCCAATGAAAATTTCTCCAAAACCAAGACACCAACAAGATATCATCTCAAGATACAACAAGAGTATGAATTCTAGATCACAGGGAAGCTTACTGAATAAACAACTCTTCTAAAACATAGAAAAATCAAGCCATAAAACCATTGGTTTTAAAAAAAAGGGCCACAATTTTCAGCTCAAAACAATTTTGAAAAATCAAACTAACTTGGTGGGTTTCCACATTCACCAATGGTGTTTCATCAAGTCTCACCCACATGCACATTTCCATGCCACCCCTGACACACAACAACCATTACATATAGGCCATACTTCCAAATATAAATAAAACCATGCATGTGAGCACCCATGAAAACACCAAAGGCTAAAATTAAACATCATAATTAAAAAAACAATTTACCTTCAAAAGGAACACCAACCACCGAGTCAAAAAACTTTTTTCATGTTTCACAAAAAAAACCACAATTAATTAAGAACAATTTTCTTGAAAACCTACCCCTTTTCATTTTTAAAAACTTTTTAAATAACCAAGCCACTCCAAACAACCCCTTCACATTATTTAAAAAAAATCAGCAATGTATATTTTCATAATCTGAGGTCCATTGAGACCAATAACATTTCTAGTAAAAAACCAACCGATCAAAACTAATTTACAAAACTAATTTATCCGATTAAAAAAAAACTTTTTTAACATCCTAAAATACCCCATTTTAAAAAAAGATCCAGAATCACTTTAAAATGATTCACAATTTCAAAACATTTTATTTCAACAAACCACAAGTTTAGATTATGGATAATCCAATCCCTTTAAATCATTTCTGCTTCCCTCCATTTTTTTTTTCACAAAAACACAACCTTCCTAAACCATTCTTATATTTAATTATTGAAACCCCCTTTTTTTCACTTTTCAAAATCTAATCCTTACATTAAAACCCATTTCCACAATTCTCACACAAGGATTTTAAAAACAGAAATTCAGAATTCAAGAAAGGTTCAAGAGACCCAAGAAAAAGGGAACTAGTGTCGGTGGGTGACTTGACCATATGGTTGGCGGCCATATGCCAAACACAACACCAACACAGAGAGAATTATTAGGACCATTCCCCACCTCCACATGGCTTGCCAGGCCCTGTGAGCTCACGAAGGCCATTGGTCAGACTCCCCTTGTCATATCCCAATATAAAACAATCAACTAGAACAATGGACACTAATAAAACCGGACTTCCATGGAAACCTGAGGATTAGAACAAGAAAGAGTTCGCGACGCTCTTCTTGAACTTACCCCTCAAGTCCCAACAATCCTACTCCATCTACATTGACATCCCCAAAATAACAAGGGAGCTCTAAAAATAAAGTTCCGCTAATAGCCGACCTCCTCTAATACCATTTTGTCATGAACCAGCCCGAGTCGACCCTGAACCGGTCACCCAGGCCAGCCCGTGACAAGTCCCGAGAGGCGTTCCCGATCCTCCCGGGATGGTGACAAGCACCAAGGGCATCAATAGAGTACACAAGGGAATGATTTCGCCCATATATAAACAATCAAACAAACAGCGGAAATAAACGGACAGCCCAAAATGAATTTATATAAAAATTGAACTAAATATTATTTGTACAAGAAAATAAAATTAGAACAAAACCAACAACTCAAATGAACAATTCTGATGAAAAAATAACTCCATGTGACACTTCTGGTCACTCTACAACACAATGATAAAAAGTCTCCCAAGGTGATCGAACTAAAGATGAAACCTGCACAAGGGCTAAAAAAAGAAGAAGACTATAGGCGCGAGTATTAAAACTCAGTAGGTTAGCTCGGTATTCTATTCCCAATGCACATTACTTTAAAATAAAAGAAACATCAATTTATAGTTTTAAATTCAAGATTTTAAAGTCTGGTTTTCAAATGAGGTTTCATGCTATAATAATTATCAGACAAAAACATGCAGGTTTAATAAACAAAAATGCAAGTAACAATTATTTTCAAAGAGGTGAAACTTCAAAATTAAAATAGTTTTCAAGAGGGATGCTTTAAATAATTTTAACATTCAAATAAATAACACATACTACTGAATTTACCAACCAAACACACCGTATGCTGACGGTGAGTACAAAATAGCCAATGAGCACTAGTCACAGGAATACCCCTAGGCACTAGTTAGTTGTGAGCCCCAGGTACCTCGTATCTCGGTGAAAGTAACCATAATAAATATTCGTTCTCGTGCACGAGCCACTAGTAGGGAACATACCCATAACCTAGTGGTCCCCAATCATCAACATCATCATAGTTTAGTTAGTGTTGTCATCATCAAACTTGGTACGTGAAATAGGGGCCAACCCCCACAGAATCACAAGCATACTAGTACACGTCCGCCCACCTAGATACCCGGGATTCCCTTTAGTGCTCAATCAAGTTACACATATTATCAAATACACATTTCACATCCCCATTCCATTAAAAAACCATAAAAAAACAAACATCCCATAATCATTCTTCACATTTCTTACACTAATCAACAAACCGCTAAATATTTCGGTAAAACAATTTCATGAAGTGTATTGAGGATTTGCACATAAAACTCTTTCAAAAACACTCTTTAAATTATAAAAACACATAATAACCAAACCAAATCATATTTGGCAGCCCAATAAACATTTAATAAAATCATTTAATGGACCATAAAACAATCCCAATTTCACAACTTGTTATATACAAGTAAAACAATCCTTCATTAGGAAATGCCAAACGGGCCTTTAATCATTTTCTCAAAACTAACCATTGATGAAGGTATGCATTTTAATTTTATTAAGGATCTGTATAAACATCATTTACAGAAGTAAACCTCATTCATAAATCTCTTATAATACTTAGGTTAAATATTAAAAACACAACCATTTTCATAAAGATGTGAAACGGTCTATTTTTGGGCAACTCGGGCCAAAATATGTTGTAAATCAAAACCCAATTGTTTGTAAAAACAAATCCAAATTGTAAATCAATATAAGTACCCAAAAATACCATTTATAATTCTTCCAATTCCTTTATAAATCCAATCAAGTAACTTTTAAATCACACATCACACATAAAGCCAACCGGGCGATTTACCGAACACATGACATACCCTTTTTAAACAAAACAATTTATTTTATGTACATGAAAAGGAATAAAACACCAATTGAAAGCCATATTTTCATTCAAGATACTGTAACATGTCAAAAATACCATAGAACAGATTATAAACCTCACAAAATATTTTCAAAAGATAACGGAACATTTAAACAAACACTTGTTGAGAACTTTCATGACAAAACAACACTATCGTTCACAAACCAATGATTAAACAACCACTTTGAACACCAATAAAATTATCCAAAGGATGAAAAACAATAATAAACATATATATCTGGTTTTAAATATAATAAAAGGATGAAACTTAAATAATAAAGTCATGTGCATGGGGTATCCTACCTCAAATCTTTGGCGTAATTGAAACGCACACCCGAAATCACCCGCCGCGGGTTTATAAACCGTAAAACTATAAATACCAGACCTAAACAAACATAAAACCCATCAAAAACATGGTATAACAAAACCCTAGGTCTATCAAGACTAGGGTACAATATAAAACCATGAAATAATGAAAGGAGGGGGAAGAGGAAGGAGAAAGGAGAAGGAATCTCATCTTTCACCCTAGAAAACTCTTCGTATTCCATTAGATCTGCAACCCTAGAGGGAAAGGAATGGCTTGCAAATTCATGGAGATACTCCTAAGATCTGGAAGAACCAGGGAAAGAAAATTGGTGGCCAAAAGAGTACGAATTGAATGAGTTATGGGTGAAACAAGTTACCTTCTCAATTCTGGACGTTTTGAGGAAACCAGAGAACATTCTCCCTAATACGCGACCAATATGAGCTCCAAAGTGGTAAAAACGATATTGGGGGTGAGGATAGGGATATTGTCTTCGGGTGGGAGGTTGAATCACCGAAAAATATTAAAAAATGAAAAAGATATAAATGAAACAAATTATTTTTTTTAAAACAGGAAATGGGCCCATGGGCCGGCCCAATACCTAATTAAGTGACCCAAATTTGCCTGGCTTATGAATTTCTAATGGGTCCAAAAGGATAAATAAATTTTAATATATCAGTATAGGATAAGTGGTAAGTTCATTGGGTGAAAAAGGATGAAAAACAAAAGAGTTATAAAAGAAACAAATTCAGTTGTTAAAACCGGGAATGGGCCGGATCAATACAAAGACAGAAAAAAAAACCGTGTGTGACAATTAGGGCTAAAAAATAATTTTTGATACAAGTACCATTAAAATTGGGCCACATTTATCAGTGCGTAGTTAATATTGATAAAGGTTTCCATATAACAAAACTAAAAAATTGTAGAGAAAGGTCGTACTATTATAATGTGTTGTAAAAATTATAGAAAAATATAATAGAAAATACACCAATCTATATAAAATTTTGAATTTAATTAAAATAATAATTACATCTCAAATTCTAGAAAAAACAATACATTGTAGGAATTTACAACATTGTTTTTTAGAATTATATTATCATGTAATGTAACAAACATTTGAAAAAAATCAATAGTTACATTTCCTTTGCTTCTGACCCCTCTTGAAAAATGCTGATTATGGTATTAGTTGTCGAGTAAACCACCCCAACTCAAGAAAAATAATATAGCTATATATGAAAACATTTCATATGTTCGTAATACTATAAAGAAAATTATAAATCAAAAATAGGAAACAAACATTTAATAAAATGTAATTTATAAATAAAAGGAGACACATGGAGTCATACCAGTCACAACATGTGTTGTATTGATATGAGGATGATTCCAACACTTGAAAAATAACATAAGGATCATTTTAAAATAGTAAGAAGTCAATAAATTTTTTTCTGAGTGTTGAGTATTCCACATATGTTTTTTTTAAAATATCAATCTAAAAATAAAACAAATAATTTGAGTCATAAATATCATCTAATGTGTCAGTTTGATGTTAGACACATTCATAAACATCACAAATGAATTATGAATTATTATAATAAATTAGGAAGACAATATGATAGTCTTTTCTTGGTTTTCATTGAGTGACAAATGTTTTTGAATAAATTAACAATTTCAAAATAATAACAAACACTTTGAGTCTAAATATAGACATAATGCAGTTGATAGAGGTGAAGATAATTACTACATGTTATATTATATATAAGGTTCAATTTACTAAATTATAAAAAATTACAATTTTTTTCACAGTTTAAAGTATACGACTTGTATTTGGAACCAAAATGTCAGTTTTAAACAAAAAGACACCCATGGAGTTATAGGAGTCACATTGTGCATCTGATTAATTTATGACTGAATCCAACATGTAAAAATTGATGTAAGGATCATTTTACAATAGTATAAAGACAATTCGAATGAACTATTATTGGATTTCAATATTACACATATATTGTTTACTAAAATTGTATATTAGAAAAAATACACACTTTGAGTCATACTGATCACATCATTTCTCATTTTTACAATATATTTATTCCTACACATAAAAAATGACTTTTGAAACATTTTTATAATGTATCAAGACAATATGATCACTTTTTTTGGTTTCATGTGAGTGACAAATGCATTGAACTAAATTTCCAATTTTTAACCAATAATAGGCACTTTGAATCATTCTTGTCACACTATATCTTGGATTGAGTTGTGGATGATTAATACACATGAGAAATTACTTATGTGTTTTTTTCCAAAAGTAACAAACGAATATTAATGTTATTTAATAGTATTTAGTATGGGATGTTTATTTTAAAATAAATTTACAATTTAAAATAAAAACCACACACTTAGAGTCATACTGGTCATACTTTGCATCAAATTTACATTATGATGATTTATACATAGAAAAAATGTCATAAATATAATTCTCCTAATGTATCAAAATAATATATATTTCTTCATTGTTTTGAGTATGTCACCTAAATAATATTATAAAAATGTCAAATTAAACTAAAAACACACAGTTCAAGACATTGGTCATGTCATGTGTAAGTTTTATATATGACTGATACCAACCCATAAAAAATGATTTATTAATAGTTTTATTAAAGTATCAAGTCCATGTTAGCATTTTTTCTTGGGTTTTATTGGGTAAATCATGATTTGAGATAAATTTTCAATTTTAAACTCATAAAGGAACTCTGATTCATACCTGGCACATTTTTTATTAGTTGGAGGTGTTTATAATTCTAACAAGTCAAAAATGTATTATGGGTTGTCTGATTATTATATAAAATCAATATAGATTCATTTTTGAAATTTTTAGTATGTGAAATGTGTTTTGAACAAAAATGAAAATTTGAAATAAAATACCACACAAAGAGTCACTCTGGTTACACAATGTCATGGATTAATGCACAATTGAGTCTTATATGTAAAAAATGTATTATGTATCATTAACCTAAATTATAAAGATAGTCTAAATTAATTTTCATAGTTTTCAGTATGCCGTGTTTTTTTGATAAAATATTAATTTAAATTAAAAATGCATACATTGAGTCATACCAGTCACATCATGTGTCATTCTAAAGTGAGACTGATCCCTACACATCAAAACTGACTTACGAATTATTATCCTAAGGTATTAACACATTATTGGAACATTTCAGTATTATTTAGTGAGTGAAAGATGATTGGAATTAAATTTTTATTTTTAATCTGATAATGGACACATTGAGTGATAACATGCACACTATGTATTGGATTGATGTTTGGATGATTTCGTCATGTAAGAAATGAATTATGAATCATTTTTATAATATATATAAAAATCCTAATATTTTTTCTCGGTTTTGAGTATGTGAGGTGTTTTTTCATATTAAATGAAAATTTTAATTAAAAAGACACACATGGAGTCATACAGGTCACACCATGTGTAGGATTTATATGGAGATGAATCCCACACCAATAAAATGACATATGGATTTTTTTAAAAAAATATCAAAAAAATATGAATGAATTTTATAATTTTTTTGCATACAAAATTTATTTTTTACTAAATATAAAATTTAAATTTAAACTATGCAATTTTTTTCATTTCAGTCCCATGTTTTATCTGTATGAGATTGTTTCCTACAAATCAAAAATATATTTTAAAATTTTTCCCATAAATTATCAAGATAATATGAGAATACTTTTTTGGTTTTCAATTAGTCAAACACATTTGGAAGTAAATTTGGAATTTTAAACTAATCATAGACAGTTTTTGTCATACTAGTCAAACTATGTATTACATTGAGGTGGGGATGATTGATACACATAAAAAAAGTATGTATAATTTTTTGAGGTATTAACCAAATTCAAATGTGTTTTCTCATTTTCATGTTTTTGATGTGTGATTTGAACAAAAATGTTAATTTTAAACTGAAAACCTTAACATTGAGTCTAGAAAATAATTTTTTTTTATATTGAGGTATAGTTTATTCCAAAATATTTGAAATTACCAAAGGATCAGAGTCTTTATGTTTTAGATAAATATGATTTCTTTCTTTAGTTTTGAGTGTCTGATGTGTTTTTTGAAATAAAATGTAAATAATATACTAAAAAAATACACTCCATGTCTTATATAGGACACTGTGTATCTAATTGAGTTATGTATTATTGAGGTGCCTTGGACTAATATACAAGCCTGGGTAGCTTTAGAATTTTTTCTAGATATGACATAAAAGGAACACCATGAATTTGATTGGGGTGTTGCTAATTCCTACAGGTCTCAGATGACATATGAATCATTTTATAGAAGTTAAAAAATATTGTGAATGTTTATTTATAAATTTTTTACTTTTTAACGTGAATTTTGAAAAAATAAGTGTATTTTAAACTAATTACATAAAATTTGACTCATATTGGGAATAACATGTGTTATATTGAGTTGATGTTGATTTCTACACCCAACACCATGTGTTTTTATTCATTAATGCCTTCATCAAACAAGGTAATATAACCAATTTTGAGGTTTGATAAAATGGAATGTTAATTTCATTATATAATAAAAATAACATTCCATCATCATGTTGGAATCATCCTAATTGAGTTCATAATCATAGAAAAAGTGTGAAACATTATTGTATCATCAATCATCATGATCTATATGAAAATTAAGTATCTGAGAAAATTGATAAGAATATTAACATAAAAAATATGATAAAATGATAACAAAATTCACAATATAAGTAGTTGGAGGACACTTATTCATGATGATTATACAGAACTAGACACCATGTACTGTGTCCATTCATTTCTAAAGAAATATATTTTCTCTTATGAATATGAGGACCATCATCAATCATAGTAGTACTCGAAAAATATAAATAAATAATTAACATGTAAATATTTTTAAAATAAAATGAAATTATCATAAAAAATACCACTTTGATACTATTATTTTGTTGATGGAATATGGTATATTTTGTAAATTTGGAACCATAATAACAAAAATCATTACCAAGAGTTTATTTGTAGTTATGAAAAAACATTGAGAAAAATATGTAATTATTTTTTATATATGTTTTGATAGTGGAATGATGTTATATATACTACAATACATATCCATTTACAGAAGCCAATAGTATTTTTGTTCTCATGGACAATATTTATGCGACGATATTGATGATATTTAAACACATCTCTGTCTTAAGAGAATTTTCATTAATACCTAATATAAAATTTATTAAATGAGGTTTATTTGTAAAATATTTCATATAGTGTATTAAAAATATATTAATGACATCACTTGTGGTCGATTTGTTGGGTATCCATGCATTGGACATAGATATTATATCATTAATGTATCCAAATTAACTATAATTATTAACCAATGCTAACTAAAAAACAAATAAGTAATTAAATGATAAAAATATATTTGATATGAATACATTATAGAGTTTTACCCCCACATCTTGGGTACTATGAAGATTCTGTCATCCGTAAGTTCTATTTTATATATGATTTCAAGTTTGTTCACTATTACACAATATTGCATTAGTTTCAATGAAAATATTTCCATATAGGTTATGTGAGGACAAATGAGGTAAAATTTTAATTCACAGGGTTTTAAAATCAAATAGTATTGATATATTTTCTTAAAAAAATTATGAATAGTATATACTCATAATCAACATAGTAGATCAACTATTGGACAAACAAATAATGGAAAAAACTCATGAAATTTTTTTCAACCGATAGTCCTAGCCATTCAGGCTTGAGGATTTCATTTAAATAATTAGGAACAATATATTCTATAATATCCTCTTTGTTCATCTATTATTCAACATAAAGTGTGTTCTTATCACCATTTGTTAATTTTGTATCAATATAAAAATTTAATTTCTGTAAATATTGATAAAATAGTGAGCCTAATGTGATTAATAATCATATTAATGTTATGGTTAATAGGCTGGCCACATGAATTCCATCCAAACCTCTAATTTGATAAATTTATTTCTCACCATAATAAATTTTTATAACAACTTCACACTACAATTCTCTAGTTTTTTTGGGTACACATATTTCCCACCATCTGTGATTACCTTGGACTCAATATGTTCAATATTGCGTTCCTCTAGATTGGTAGCATCATGATGCGAATAAGGTTGTTTTTCCCTTATATTGGGAGCATCAACTTTTGGAGAAATGTATTTTTCCCTAGGAATGGGAGCATTAACTTGTGCATATTTCATTATACATAGAAGTGTCTGATCAGTTAATTTATACTACATAAATGAATAAGTGAATAAATAATAATATGATGTAACTGAATGTATATTACAAATAATATTATCAGATTATTATACCCCCTTTTTTAACGGCTTAAGGGATTCAGAAACACAATAGAGTATCCAAATACCATCATTATGTTCTCTTTAGATAGTGAAGACCCCATCAACATTGGGACCACTGCGAAATGATTGCAACATTTCAATAAAAGGGTCATCTTTGGTTGAATTTACATATAAAAATTTTGTGGTTTTGTTTCATAATAAAATAATTGAATTTTTTTGGCTTACTAGATCTAGAACATAAGATACATGTACTTCCAATGATTCCATTATAAATGGTTCATCTTACTTTGCGTACTTACTTAAACACACTATCACATATCATAATTCATTTACTTTAACTTCATATATATCATCACCTACTTGAATTGAAAAATACGAACTTGGAATTATCTACAATAAAACTCCCATAATTTTTTTAATGATACTAATGTATGAAATATTCACACAAATAGGATTCCTATCATTAGGACTATAAATATAAATAACTTCCATGTAAAGTTTAACTCCACTATTTTGTTGGTATTGTATTCATCCAACACATTTTTATAAAACATATAACCATTAATTACATAACCATTATAAAATAATACAAGAATAATTCCTCTTTTATCTAGCCATCAATGAATTTTGGAAATTTAATACAAATTTTTGGTTGAAGCTATAATAATATGGTTTTGAAAACATCCTATAAAATATTTATTATGTGTATTTGATTTCCATATTTCATCCGCTGATTGAATAAAATGCCTAAATATTACTTTTTGGGTTTAAATATATGTAAAAATATTCGAAATGGTTTGCAAAAACTCAATTTGATACTATTCAGATTTTTTAATATTAATTGTGAAAACATATTCCACAAAATCCTTCTCCCACAAGCTAATTAATGTGACGTGATTTCAGTAAACCAATGATTTCCACACCAGAGTACACAATTCAATGACATTATCAACAACATTCTATTTCTCAATATAACCTTATGGAAAAATAATATTTTTGACACACACTTTCAAAATCATCCTATACCACTTAATATGGTACGTCAATATGTAATGTAGTGGAACTCATATTGCAAAATCTCTTACCATGTGAACCATTAAATCAATGAATGATAGTGGGAAGAATACCTCTAATTCACATAATATAATAAAAACATCATTTTACCTAGTTGGAAACTTATCTGATTCAATAAACATTCAACCTATATATTTGAAAAAAAACTAATTTGGGATAATGTATGACATACACTTTTGGGATAAATGCAATGTAAATATAACTATTTTAGATCTTTTATAAAAACATGAAAATTATTTGATTTAAGACCCTAAAACATTAAAATTGCAACTGAAATGATAATATTGATATATTATGAATACCCCATGATTACCATAATGAAATTTATGAATTTTAAAAATATAAATATCTTTTCGTGAATTGTGTGTACACAGATAGAGGAATATTTATTCAATTTTCACTCTTCATTAGCACCAACTCTTCATGTATCAAGATATCAATCATGTAAAAACTATCCTTAATACCATCCTTTTTTCCTAATCATTTTTAACATGAAAATGAAGAATCCCATTATTTTATTTCCATATGAATAAAATAAAGAAAATTTATAATGTATAAATAATTCATGTATTCGAATTCAAAAAATGGATCTCTTTTCCATCTGTTGTTTTAAGGGTTTTGAAAGCTATTTACCAAAATTTGTGAATATATATATTTTACATTCTGAAATAGTTGATTAGATATTAGTGGAGACTGTTTTGTTCATTATTTTGAACTCCAACATAATCATTTCATCGCAGGTTGATACTTTTGACTCTATGGTAGAAATATATGATCTCATTGAAATTGGATTTGATAAATGTGTCAACCTAATTGAACATTAACCTTGTTCACAAATGGGACACCAATTAGATCCTTTAATTATATATCATGATAATTTTATATAAGATGTAAAATCATTTATCATCTTATGAATCATTCCACAAAACATGAAATCATCATTTATACAAGCATCACCTGAATCACACAGTAATTTACAATATTCGATCAATAGAGAAAAATGACCATCAATATAATCACTTGGTTGTTTTGGTCCTAATATATGTACATATTATATAATGATTTTTTCATTCCATTCATAACCATGGTTGAAAATTATAAAATACCAATATAAAAAAATGTATAATGAGTTATTCTTTGAAAATCACAAGGATTAACTCCATCTGTAGATAACACATGATAAAGGCTTCTCATATTTTTTCCCCACTCTAGATAATATTGATCAGTTCTATTCCACTAAGTAGAGTATTTCGGTATAATAAGTGTCCCATATATATATATATATATTTTATTACTTCCATGTAAATTGAATTTTAGTTTCCTTACATTCATATAGAAACATAAACCTTGAAATTATTGGAATGCAACATACCACTTTAGTAGGAACCAATTCATCATTCCTTTATCAGGTAGAACTAAAATTTGGAAAAACATTATATGATTTGAGGCCCATTAAAATAGAATATAATCATTTAGATAAGAATTTATTCTTTCAGATATCATACCCATTGAGCATATCATTTGTTTAACATCATGTGTTTTATAAGGAAACTCATTTTCTTCGTGGATCATGTCATTCCAGAAAGCAAGTAGTACAGTAAAACATGAATCAAAATATTTTTTTCTAGCTTTTAAATTATACATCTTTAGTACGAATGAACATTTTTTATATTTTGAACAACTATCATGCAATGGAATATTTTCACAATGCCTTACCTTCTTAATTTTTTTACACAGTCAAGATGTTTATCTTCAACATCCATTTTCATTTCCTCAATACAACCTCCATAATTATTGACACATATAATAAAATCCTTGATATGTTCTTTATAATTGATAACACTTATAATCACATCAGATGATCCATAAAATGTATTTTTTATCAGAGTCTCTAGATATATTCAGCTTTCCCTTTTTTAGTTTAAAATTTATAATTTTGATCTATTCTGTGAGAGATAAACTATTTCTTCAACTCTTAGAGACTAATTAGTATATAATTATAATAGTGTAAATATATAAAATTATTTAAAAATGGTCATATTCATTATCCTCTGAAAACATGATGAACAATTTCGCCCCAACCTCATACTGAAATGCACTACGATTAAAATCCATCTTTTTTAAATTCATATACATCATATTTCATACATATATTTTAATATAAAAAAATCAATACACATAAATTCTAATCTTGGAACCCAGAAATGGATATTTATTTATAATAATTTAAGCTACATGAAATTATTTTTCTATGAAAATATGAACCCAATGTTGGGTATTCAAATTGCTTTGTAGTGGTGGAAGTCATTGATGGAATGCAATATGCGATATCAATAAATACACGAAGAATATAATTAAATTTTCATCTATTTAAAAACATAAATATCTTTTATATGAATAAATTTATGATATCCTATATAAATAATTACACATATAGGATCACAAATGTGTATCCCACAATTGAATAAAATCTTGAATTTAAATCAAATTTACCAAAATTCTTTGAGATAGTGTTCTTATATTACATTCCCATTTTAGATAGTCCACATTTTATCAAAGGGGACTTCTGATAACCCATTCCATGAAATTTAATTTTTTAAGAACCAAATATATTTTTAAAATAATATATATAATAAATCAATGTAAAAAATTATAAACAACCCAAGAGATATAAAAACAATCACTATCATCTAATTAAGGATTTCAAAAATTAAATATCCAATAATAAAAAATTTAATGAATTTTGAACTCACTAACTATGTAATTTTAATTTGAAAGGAATTCCAACTTTTGAATATAACAATTAAAAATTACCATTTTCTAGAAAAACATTTAAAAACAATGTTCAAGGAATAGAAATTGAGTTCCCAAACCATCATTTTTCCTTAAAAATTATTTAATTTATAAATATAGATATCAAACATCCCATTTCACTTATTCAAACATAATTCAGTGTATATATGAAATAATATATATATTTCTACTACTATGTAGTTTTCCATGAATTCGGTCCTTAAAATATAATAATTAAATAATTTCTTCTATAACTTGGTAAAGAAATTTATAAATCAACAATCATTTTCATGAACTATAAAATCAATTTAGGCATTATTAATCACATTTGAATGAATTAAAGTTTCAATAATTCATAGAAAAGGAAAAGTGATATTAATATGGTAAACTAATATCTAATAATCTACATGAAGTGTACGTGGTTTGAGTTAAAAAATAATGTAGCAGTTGATCATCCGAATTTTCATTATATTGGATATATTTTTTTAGATATGTTAGCATTGTATCAATGACATATCTTGTTTTGACACAATCAGACTCTGTTAGTGGTAATGTGACATTTTTTGTGTTGTGTTGTAATATAAACCTATGATGGAAAGGAATCAATTAACTCCTCTCAAATTCTAGTTATATCACAACATGAATTCCATTAAATTGTGATATCTAATTTCACATCCATAATCTGAGTTCATAACCCATGTGTTGATTATATAAAATATGTAAAAATTATATAAAAAATTGGTATCCATAAAAAAATATAATAATGTTCTAAATTATCAAAAATTATTAAAATAATAGAAAAACATATTAATTAAATAATGACATAAAACAATTAATAATAATCATAAAAAATAAATAATATAATTAAAGAACATGTTTATTATTTGGAAAACTATTTAGAAATTATTTTTATCAAGTTCTATAAATATAAAAAAATAGAAAAAATAATACAATGTAATTTAAAATCCATCCATAATACTTTTCAAAATCAAAAATAATTTAGGAGATATTAAATTGATTGTGGTTGTTTTACCTGGTAATGGAAGAAAATGATAAGAATTTTCTGATTTTAATCCATGGGAGTAAGATGGATAATTGAAACTTATATTTAATTACCATATTTTCACAAAAAAACTCTTCCCACTTATCTTTTGAAATAACCACTCTACATGGTAAGGGGATTGAGTTTTTATGGTTCACATATAAGACCTCCATCTATTCGGAGTGAGAAATAAGGATGGATAGGGTCAACCAAAATTGTCCAGAGGAATGGTAGATTGGGTGGAAAATTAGTGAGGTAGATCAGGGAAAAATAATCAATCGTGTATTCCATTCAAACCATTTGGGAATATCAAAATAAACAATGGTGTTTGAGGTGGAGTGATGGATCACATGTGATCACATTACTTGGATTTTGAAGTAGTCGATTCATTCATGATGATTGAGGGAGACAAATGAGAGAGATTTGTTTCCATAAGAGATTAAGAGGCCCAAGCATGTAGTAAAATGTTGTTTTAAAACATTTGGAAGATTTTTTTCATCACATTTAAAAAAGCACTGATAAAATGTTGTTTTATCAGTAGTAATATAATATGTGCTAAAAATATGATCTTTATCAGCCATAAAATTCTTGCATTGGAAAAGGTATGTTTTTTCACTGTTTTTCAGAACTGATAATTGTAATTATTTATATGTTCTAATAAAGCACTGATAGAGAGCAATTTTTAATAAAATATATAATATAATTTATAAATTTTAATTTATATATTTATTGAAAAATTAATATATATAATTATAATTAAATATGTAAAGAGTTATAAATATTAATTTATAAATATAATTGTAAATAAATAAAATTTAAATAATTATATACAATTATAAACAAATAATGGTTTATGTAGTTTAATTTATATTAAATTAATTATTATTATGTGTTTAGAAATATAAATATAAATATATTTATAATTATAATCATAAAGAATTTTTTTTATAACAACATATATTTATATAATTATATATATATATATATATATTATATAAAGAGATATAATTATATATATAATACATATATTTATTATCATTATATAATTATTTAAATATATATTTACTTATTTATAATTATAATTATAAATAAATAAATATATTATAAATACTTAAATATAATTATAAATATATTTATATAAGCAGACAAGGTTTTAGATGAGTTGTTATCACAACCTGGATTCATCTAGGTTGATGGGGTTGAAATCCAAGATGCCTATCATTACTAGTGCTAAATAAATTAGGCAGGAATTGTGTGGGGTGTTGAATGACACTATTCTTAAGTGGCCCTACATGCATACAGTCATGACAATGAAGTGTGTCATTCATTCTATAGTGGAGGTAGGTATATTGTAGAGCTATCATTATCGATGGTCGATAGTGGAATGATGGAGGAGATGAGGCATGATTCGCAACATATATTGGGCCTACAGATCTATGTTGGTGTATAGGTGGAGAAGAAAATCTAGAAGGCTGCAAATGATAATATTGGAGGGGAGGAGTCGTGGAAAATGGTTTGTAAGAATAAAATATGTGGATGAGTGTGCAACATGGTGGAGAAGTGTTAGTGCATGGATGTTTGACACATGCATATCCCATTCTACCTCTGATTACCAATCGATATTGAAGGTAAATATGGAGAGTTAAAGTGGGTTATTTTAGTTCTCCATAGCTTGTAAAAAATTGACACAAAATCCTAGGCCATAAAACATGCAACACGGAGTGGCTAAACGAGACATAACAACTGGTATCTAGTAAATATTGGTGGGCTAGTGGAGAAACTTCTAGGGGTTCTGCGTCAACATAGGCATTGTTACCATGATGAACATTAAGAGGCTACCGATGCAACTTTCACCTAGTGAGGGAATTTGGTAGTGGTTTTTGAGGTGGATGGTCATCTCAGCTACAAAGATGGGGAAGTCATCCTAATTAGGGAGGTTGGGCATGATGGTTGGTTTATGTAGAGGGTTTGTGATGGAATTCAGGTCGATGGAAGATGGTGGCAAGGACTCTGATCAATTCAATCAAGGGGTTATGTAAGGATACAAAATGGTTTGGGCATAAGATGTAACATCCCAACACGAGTTCCATATGCCAGTGCCCCAATCTAGTTTGTCACATGGCCCCATTGTGCCAACCTATAAGCCATAAGTTGTAGACTAGCAGCAAGGGTCTAATATAGATATGTCATGGGGAGACTATACTCTCTTTATCAAAGTATGTCAACAGTATAAATCATTAAAAAATATCCATCTGATTTTCACCAATAACCAATATAATTCAATAACCAATACAAACCAGTCTCATATGATATCCAAAATAGGAAATCAATATCCCATCCAATGTAGTAGATATGTTAGGCCAAAATAAATGTCATCATCTAAGTGAAAACCCAATATAAAGACAATTAAACCTTCAATGTAGTTCCCAACATCATGTGTGGTTCCCTCATCCATGACCACAACTAATATTATTCATTTTATATAGGGTTTTTTCCATTATCATGTCCTACAAACATGAATTTTATTTAAGTACCGATCAAGCAGCCCGAGTTGGGTGTGAGTACAACTCAGTCGGCCACCACTAAATATATATAATGTAATATCTATTCTATAACAGTGTATGCAGTTGTATAAAGAATAAAATAAGTAAAATGGAATAAAAAATTCCCTATAATTTAGTCTTTAATTAACCACACAATTTTCCATTTTCATGATGACACCTGAACCATCAATAACTACTTCAACTATGCCAGATTCTGAACTGCCCCCAAAAGGACATCACATTTTATTACATCAGGGGATTTCATTAGTGAAATAATTTCAATTACAAGTTAATAAAATTGGGGAAAATAGTAGCAGTCTAGAAACCCATTATTATTTGGATTAAAATTCCATATCTCAATATTTAGTGACCACATGTACTAATTATTATATTGGCTTCCTAGAGGGAAAATATTTAACCACATGGGTATTTGGAGAAAAACATTTCACCCAACAACATGGTCATAGATATCACATTACATAGTTTTAAATTTCCAAAAACATATAATCAATTATCACATTTCATTATTCATCCATATCACAATTTCCTTATCTAGTTAACACAATTTACAATTCAATATGTTTTATCTTCTCGACACACCCTAATGTTCACGATCATTTCAAACTACCATTAATCACAAATATCATAAGTCCCATTATTCATCAATTTAAATTTCACATAATCAACCAATTTGATAATCACATTAATAAATCAATTCCATGATTCCAATAATTAATTATCAAATTTATTAATCTCATAAAAGATGTAATTTCTAAGAGTGTAAACTTTAATTTCACTGTGACATATCCAAAATTATAATCAAGACTGTGGGAATTGACAATTAGACCACATACGTCATGATTTCTGACAAAAAGATCACCACAAAAAACCTTAAATTGAGATTGGACGACCAAAAACATTGTTGTAGGTATCAAACAACACTATTTGATGATAGGTGATGAATAAATCTCCCCATAACAAATGATATTTTTCATAGGGATAAGATACGTAAGGTCAAACGATTGAATGAGGACAAAATTAACCATACAAAACCTTTACATTGTTTTCTTAGAGAATTACCATTTTTTAAATTCCATTACAAGTAATTTAATTATTTTAATAGTATACACTACATAACCCATCATCTATTGTGATTTGGTTCTGATTAAATATTACATGATGTGTAAACTTTCTATAGACAATTTTTTTCAAACAAAAAATTATACATAAAATATCTGACCACCTCCAAATATTTCCATACCTAAATAAAATTCTCTCCAACCTCAGAACAAAATAGAAACCCCAAAAGGAAACATAAATGGAAAAATAATGGAATTTTAGAATCTATGAACCTTATAATAGCTCATTATATAGCTACACACTGATGCTTCTCTGTGATTGTGATGTAAAAATATATATCCAATGAGATTGTATATCGTATTCTCTCTTCTATGATTATTTTTAAACATAAACATATTTCCACACTACACAAACTATCTACTTGGTCTTTCTTAGCATAGATATTTCAATGTGATCAACAACACATATCATATGCTCCTCAAAGGATGCATCAGTATCATGCTCAACATTATAAACATATATCATGTGATAAGGTTTTTTTTATATCATAGATTATATGAAACATGTGAATTTTCATTCACATCATGGTATCTCTATTGGAGAGTCAATCGGAATAGCACAATTCTGATTCCCTTTTAAATACCAAAATGTCCTACTAACCAAGTTGGAATCACTCTTTGCCTCTGAAAACTATAGTGACCCAATATAGGAGGCAAACAAAGGATGCCACAATCACCCACTATGAACTCAAGGGGTCTTCAATTTCGATTAGCATATGACTTCTTCCAACTATGAGTTATAACAATAAATTTCTAAATCAACTAAACATACTCTAATATCGCCTGCATGAAACTCGGTCCCAATAACTCTACATCACCTTTCTCCATCCATCATGGTGATGATCTACATGGTCTTCCTTAAATATCCTCATATGGTTCTATCAGAATATTCTATTCATAAATATTTTTATATGACAACACAATGAGTGATAGTTTATTCTCCCAATACCCACCAAAGTATAGAGCACATGAACATAGAATATCCTCCAAAATATGTATCTTATATTATGATTCCACATCAACATTTAGTTGGAAATACATACTAAGTAATACCAGGGTACCCAATGATTTTTGGAGTCCCTTTCAGAAGCATGAAGTGAAACATGAGCCATAGTCTATTAGAATACTTTCTGGAACCCCGTACAGATGGTCTATCTCTCGAATGTAAAAGTACCCCAATTGATCCACTAAAAGGTATCACTAAAGAGAAATAAATTGGATATTGTTGTTAATAAGTCCACCATTACCCAAATAGAATAATTATTACATGGTTTAATTAGTATTGCTATAAATTCGATGTTAATGTAGTCATATTTCCATTCCAGAATGAGAAACAACTATAGTAAATATACATGTAGTTTATGTTTATCCCTCATCTCTTAACATGTGTAGAATCATATAATGAACCTTACAAAATCCTTTTTCATGACCAGACCTAATCCATTCAATATAGGTCATGGTACATTTTGGTCAAACATAGATGCACCACCGACATCGAGGCATGAAATTCATGAATCATCTCCTCTCACATACATATGGGAATGAGAACATGATTCCTTACATAGATGATCTCATACTCATCTTTGATCTAGTCAAAAGGTGACTTCCCATATTCAAGGATTTATGTTAAGGTAAAAAATGCTGGATCCAAATCTTTCATATCTCAGATCAAGCTCAAAAGTGTGGACTCAACATATATAGATACAAGGTCCATCTACTCTTGGACCTCTTGAAACCAATCAAGAATATCTCCCATCATGTTTATCATATTCCAGTCAGATCCTGAATCTTAAACTACCAGAGTTAGTTTTTTCCTTTTCAATGTGAAAAAACACTATTTACCTTATTGGGTATATGTGTTATCATAAAATAAAAAGACTCCAACACTCAACCACATATGCATCCATATATTAAAACCCCACTATGAAAATATATACTTAATTCTATTATGGATAGTATACATAGTAAACATTTCACTAAATAGATAATACCACCGACACTTCAAATGATAAACCTATACCTCTAACTAATGTTCATTCATAGGGTAGTTACCTACATGTGTTCTTGATTGTAACGAACCATATAACACAACTCGATCCCCATACATCAATACTTTTACACCTCTGACCCCAGACACATCACATGACACAATATACTCCTCCCATGGCTCGGGTAGGAAGTATGTAGTGGGGTAGTCAAAATCTTCTATAAATCCTGGAAATCATTCTAACATGATCCAACCTACTCAAAATTGACTATTTTCTTATTCAAGTATGAATGTGGTGTTTCTAAGAGGGGAAAGTCCTAGATAAACCCTCCAAAATATCCTACTAAACCCAAAATGCTATTAATATCATAAAAATCTTGGGATTCTCCTTTGAAACCACTTCCTTCACCCTCTATGGACCCACTAGCTGACCATTCTCTATGATGATGTGACCCATGAAAGTTACTCATTAGGTCTAGAATTGGATCTTGGATTCATTTGTTTATAGTTGATTCTCTTTTAGGGTACTTGGGAAGGTTTAAAACTATTTTCAATGATCTTCCTGTTTCTTTGAGTACACAAAGATGCAACAAAATAAACTACAATAATAAATCCATATATTGGTGGAATATTATTTTTATCAGGCATATAAACACATCACAAGAGTTTTTCAGCATATGAAGTATCATGAAAAACCCATATAGGACCTACCTAATTCTGATATAAATTAGTGGTATATCATAAGAATGATCTCTCAATTGATGATATACAGATATCATGTAAATTTTAGAGAAAACACATGATCCTCTCAATTGGTCAAATATATCAACGTTAAAAAGAAGTGAATAAGAGTTCTTAATTATCATCCTATTCAATATCCATTAGTCAACAAAAAATCAAAAACAAAATCATCATCTTTCTTAGAAAATTAGGCATTAAAATCCAAAGGTGACACACTCAGATAGATAAACCATTTTTCCATTATCTCTTCTATCTATGAATGAATTTTTTGAGTATCTCTTGGTTCCATTATATATGTTGGAATAGAAACCGACTCCGCCTTAGAAATGAGCTCAATTGTGCGCTCCACATCTCTCTCAGGTGAAAGCCTTGATAATTCCTCAAGAAACACATCCATGAACCAATCTAATACATATATAAATAAATTATTCTCCACATCCCCATAACCTAGAAAATGACATTCAACTTGGGATGTGATATCCCATAGTAGCTAACGAAGAAGACCTATACAACCCACTTTGATATCCCACTATCCATGATGAACATAATTTTCACCCTGAAGATATGTAATGGTATTTCTATGGAGGTAACAATATATGTGTGCTGAGTGTGATACTATCAAAAAAATATAATATATGACTTCCTAAACTGACATTTCATGTATTTAAACATCCTAGAACAATGGCACTCCAAAACCTCCAGATAAATACCCTTATGTAACCAGATGTCTCTTCACCAAACTCTGGATGGTGTGTTAATCATCAAAACCCAACTCAAGAACACCATGGCGAGATTAAACCCACTAAAAATTTGTGAAGATATAAAATTATGAGAGGCACATGTATCAAATAAGGTCATATAAATCATAGAAACTACAAGAATAGTACCTCTAACTGATTATGGTCCATTCTCACTATCCCTAAGAGCTAGATGAACTACATACAAATGTCATGCCCCTCATCACTATGATGAATTATTAGTCCCTTTTGAACCACCTCTCTATTGATTTTGGCACCATTTCTATGAAGTAACACATCCAGGGTCTCAATGACCACGCCTAGTAGAATTCAATCATCTAGATTGATAAGGGTTGGACAACCCCATCTATGTTCTGACTAAGCATTAATCATCCTTCACTGCCTATAGGTCGAGGGTTTCTAAATTGCTTATACAGGTGACTCATCCTTCCATAAGAATGAAACTCATCTAGGGTCATAGACACTATTTACATATATTCTACCACCCATTAAACTGGTGGAAGTGTATTTTGTTACTTCTCTATGTAACTGATAAAATTTCCTTTTCCACTATTTTTTCTACGTACATTACTGAAATTCTCAAAGTGACACTTTCTAATCTCAGAAAACGTTCCTTCTATCCATTTAGTGAAAACTACCTCCATTCTACTAGAAGCCTCCTTCAGGTTCCCCATAAAAATGACAGTCTAGTTTACATCGTTAGAGAAATATTTCAACAAAAAGAGATTAACCTGGGATTTAATTTCACATTTAATCCCACATGAAACAAATTTTCTATAGTAGCCTCATCCCCTTACAACATTGGAACAAATCACAATAAATTTGTGAATCGGCCAGCATACAATACTATAAAAGGGGCCTTTAACAACACTGAAATTTATCATCACTAGAAAAAATACACTAATAAATTTTATATTTATCAGTACTAAAATAAGAGCAGAAAAATGGTGGCCATTATCAGTGAAAAAACTGATAAAGGAAACCCATTATGAGTGCTTTTCATAGCACTGAGAAAATGTAACCATTATCTACACTTTATTTTAGTGCTGATAAATATGGAATTTATCAGCACTTTATTTGTAGTACTGATAAAGGGTAATATTTATCAACAGTTTTATTTTCATGGTTAAATGTCCTAAATGAAATGAAATAATTAAACAAATAATTTTTTTTTTCATTTTCATTAGATAAATAAATAATTTAAAAACATTAAATATAATTATTTAAATTTAAAAAATTATTAAATTGTACCTATTAAATATATTGATATTTAAAATGAATAAAATGAAATAATTAAACAAATACAATTTTAAAACTAGAAAATTAAGGAAAATATTATACATTTTATTAATTAATAATTTTTGATAAAAATGTAAAAAATAATATGCATGTATATTTTATAAATATTAATAATTTTTTTATATTATATATATATATAATGAAAAAATTGTAATAATTAAACAAATAATTTAAAATGAATAAATTAAAAAAATTATTCAAAAATGCTTTAATGAAACAATTATTAATAAAATGTATAAGTATAATATATATATATATTAATTATAAATAGTAATAAATAATGTACACTTTATATAAATATATTTATAATAAATAAAGGTAACAATTAAAGACCTATTAATGACTTATTCATTTTTAATGTTGTTTGATTTTTCAATTTATCATATATCAAATGTTGTGTATTACAACGATTTCACATACACATGTATATGTAATAAATGAAATTTTATATTCAATGCAGACAAGAATATATTTGGGAAATTAATGAAATCTTATATAGGATCCCAAACCCCAAATATTTATGTAATTTATTCAAATGTAAAAAAAATTTAAAATTCATTATTACATAAAACATTTAATTTATTATGTTTTTAATCAGTCAAATTAATTTTTTTAATACTATTACAGTTATTGTATTATTCATTCATTTTTAATATTATTTATTATTAATTGTATTTTTGAATGTGATAATTTTCTATTAATTATTCAATTTAATTTATTTACTATGGTTTAGAATTTTCAATATATTTTCATCTTTACATAAATATATATATATATACATATTTTTTTCATATTTTTTAAATAAATTATGTTTAATTAATAACACTTATAGAATTATTAAATATTTAAAATGTGTACACATATTGAATTATTCAATTTCACTCATTTCTAAAATGCAAGTATTTAAGATTATATATCTACTAAAATGGAAAGAAAATATATTTATAAATAAATAATTTTAGAAAAATATTTTTAAGAGTATATTTACTATATTTATAAATTTACATACTTATAATTTTTAAATATAGAAAAATATTATTTTTTGAATAGGAATTCATATAATTATACCTAAATAATTATATAAATTTATATAATTATTAAATTATAATAAATGTATTCTGATAATTATAATTATAAATTATTTATCAGTGCTAATGTTTTAGGGATGATACATGGAATAATTATCAGCACTTCTTAGCACTGATAATGTTAAATCTTTATCAGAACTAAAAAGCTATTTTAATGAAATATTTATTAGATAGAAAATGGAAATGATGGTTAAATTTTATTTTATAAATTATTTTATAAAACTGATGAAATGGATTTTTTTTGGGATTTTTTCAAAGCATTGTTAAATGTGTCCACGTTCTATTCCAATGAACTCTAGCCACAACTCAATCACTTGAGATTCTTAGGCTCTTGTAGATCTCTGTTTCTTCTAGCATGACTCATTTACATCCCCTAAGGTGAATAATATAAATAATCCAATGTATTTTATTTTCATATTTTCCTTTAATGTTGTTTGATTTTTTGGGTTCCTTTTTTGCATTTTTGTGCGGTTATTAACCACGATGAACCTTAAATATAATATCTTCACCACCATTATACAATGAGTTCCTATGATTCATATTTTTCCCCAATTGAAATGTTTTTTTAATAAGGATAATGATGTTTTTATATGGTTAGGTCAATAAAAATATGTTTATGGGCCTGTATGGATAAATAAAATAGATTTTCCCACACACACTACTACATTGGGATGAAAACATAATAACCGAGTTTCTAAAATAATGGAAAAAAATATCAAATAGAAAAATTAGAAAATGATTTTATTTGTTCATAATCAGTCTATTGCATCTCATGTGGCTACTTCTCACTCTCATCTAACCAAACTAAATATAAAAAAAATATATTTTCTCTATTTCATTATCCTCTCTATTCATAAAATATAGTTCACAACGTACAATTCTTCATCTTATTAACCCAATCTTGCTCAATCTATTCATAGTATGATATTGAAAATTACAATTAAGGAACCCACATCACCATGATAGTAAAATAATAATAAAATCCTCTTTATAATAAAGTAACTATCTCAATGAAATCATCAATCGATTGAAATCACCCACACAAAAGTGAAAAAATAGAAGATTCAACTAGAACAATACTATTTGACATATTTTATAAGAAAATTTAAAAATAATTATAGATCATTTAGTAGAGGTCAGTAGAATATTACTCCATATGGATGGAACACCATAACGCCAAGGAAAATCCCTTCAAAATAGTTGATTTATAATCTAGAGGAAACCAAAGTCATCCTCCACATAGAACCTGTTCACATATTTAGTATAATATGTGGGATCCAAGTGAATAATCTCAGTGGGGGTCCAAATGGGAACTATAATATCTGAGCATCATTAGAACCATAATATCTCTCTCAATCTCATATACCAATACCTACACAATGCCACCCCCTACTCTGTAAACTCATTCCATCTACATTCAAGGCCACTGAAAACTGCATATCCATCCACTATTGTGAAAGAAGCAAACAACACATAATAGTCATAAAAAATATGAATAAGTTTTCAAAAAAAATGACCAAAGGTTTCAAAGAAATGTTTTTTAAATAATGATTCATTTTGGAAATAAAGATATACAATATAATTCACTCTATTCATAAAATTTTTCTATTTCATAGTTCTTGCTTCAAAATTGTTACTGTCTTGAATAGAGATATAAAACATCACTATTTCAGTTCAAAAAACCTTCACTACCTTTATTTAATCCATCCATATACGTTTTATCTCCACCCATATCTTGATGATGTATTGTTCCCCCTCTTCTAAAAAGTCACTGATCACATCATTGTGGTTCCAAAGTTATTTGATGATGAACCTCCCTCTGGAATTGTATTCATTTTTATCTATTAAACCTACTAATAAGGAATTGAATACTACATTTACTAAATCAATCATCATAACATTTATCCTTTAATACTCTCCATTTACTACTTCATGAAAACACAATAAATGACCCCAAAAACTCATCAAAACAAAATGAATGAATTTTATTTTTTCTTGGTATGTATTTTTTTATATGAATAAATCAGTTATATTTGAAAACACTGGTATGGTAATTGAGATCCTAAAAATAATCTTGTTGCAATTTTTTGGTGAATAAACATGTTAATCGCTCATTTTCATTCTCTTCACCTTCAACCATTATAAATTTATGAGTTGTGATCTGACTCTTAATGGTATTCCTCCCATAATAACCAGAGAACTCCAACCATGTTTTCAGCTTCAACATCCGAATAATTTCTCTTGGAATCTTAGAGAAATTTCTTGTTTTTATGCTCTCCCATCTGACTCACACCAATACCACCACATGTTTGTATCCCCCCTATGAACTTCCAAAAGAAGAAACATTTCATAGGATGTGGAAAACAATAATTTTATTTAAGTAGAAGTAAATGACTTAGAGTGGGATTATTGTGTATATAACTTTCATTCATTCATTTTTAAAATATAAAATGTTATAATCCATAATTAAAATATCATTAACTTATTTTGGAATGTCAATGGAATCTTGAAATTATTCTCTCAAATATTTATTATTGTTTGAACTACTTTGAGAAGTAGACATCGCAAATGATCCCCAATACCTGATATGGGATGAATTTTGTATATATTAGTTAATTAAAAAATGGGGGATGCCCACAAAAAATGGGTGATATATATTAAACAATAAAATTAAATAAGAACTGTTTGGGAGCTACATCATTAAGTATCTTTGGAACCATAATGTTGGGAGGAAGGCTAGTTTAAAAGATGGAGTCTAATCCGTCATCTACAATTGGAAGGCCTTGAAGCGTGAAGATGGATTAAATAAATGTATTGATGTTTATTGATACTATAGTATTGAGTTATTATATCAATATTCAAGACAATAAAAATTTTCCTGGAAGAATTATGTAAATGGAGAATTTTATTGATGGAGTGTATTGTATTTGTATTATTTAAGAAAAATTAAATTCTTGGCTACTTGTGTAGATAAAGTCTTCTACACTTGATGATGTTACCAATCGCATGGAATAATAGACTGTTGATGTTGAAACTATTGAAATATTAGGGGATCAAAAACATGTTGATGAAAAAAACAATGACGCAACATCACATTGTGGAATAAAATAATCAAGGTATTGAGTTAGGGTATATAATTTGAGGTTGGTTGAAATCACGGTGGCCAACATATTAACCACAAAAAGTCAATTTTCATTAGTTATCCTAGGGTCCCAGCGAGGATAAAGGTGTGAATTGATATTTATTCATGGTGCGATATCTAGCCTATAAAGATGTAAAAAATTTAGAATGATATAATGGTAATGTTACATTATACTTTCCATATTTTTGTGAATAATTATATAATGAAATATTGATTTAAATTTCATTATTCCGGGCAGATTTTTTTTTATTTTAGAATTTTTTTGTATGAAATTGGTATTAATGGTTGCTGGAAAATACAAGAGAGGCTCCTGGGCTCTAGATATGAAGTTACATCTTAGGGATGTTGGGGTAAATACAATTCCCCACCCACTATTTAGTTATGCACACATTATAAAGAAGGAAACATGGACTGCTTTAATAAATTGTCAAAATAAGAAATATTTTCAAGTGCATTACAATAAATAATATATTAATTAACATAATTTATTTTTTCCATGTTAATTAAAAATTGTTAGTTTATTAAACAAAACAAAGTTAATAAAATAAAAAATGTGCATCAAATCAAATATACAACTATTGTAACACAAGGATGGGACACACTTCATTAGTAAATTTGTTTGTATTTATATTAAATAAATAGTAGAGGTCTTATTATGTGATATGAAACAAAATATGTTTATTTATTTACATATTTATTGATGAATCAAAATATGACACCACTTCAATCCCATATCATGTCTTATAAATGGAGACTTGTGTAAATAAATACGGTAAATTTGTTGATAAAATAAAAAACAGTATGGAAAGAATGTGTAATTGTAACATAATTGTAATTATTTATTATTTGTAATAATATTAAAGATAAATATTTATATATTTTCCTAAATTTTATATGTTTTAGACCTAAGAATCAGTAAAGATCATACCACAATAAAAGATACTATCAGTTGCATTGAAGTGTCCTGGACGATATAATCACGTGAGGGGAGTAGGTGTTGGATTCTACCCTCGAAAATATTTTGAGAAGATAAAACAATATTAATATTCCTATAATATGGTTTGATGATTGAAAACAAAAATAGACTCATTATAATATTTTATATTTCAGTCTGGTTTTCTAGACCTATGATTAAGAAAGGATCAAAGAGAACCAGTGGAGGATAAAATATCCAAATAAAAACCAAATGATCCCACTCGTTTTGAGTCTAGTATTTTATCCCAACCACATACCATTCCCAGGGTAATAATTTTTTTCATTATAATTTCTCCTAAATGTGAATAAAAAATCATCAGATAACTTTATATTAGTACAATTTGATAGGGTATAATTGTATGTGATTTGTACCTGTCAACACTCATGAACCACTGCATTATGAATAGAATAGCGTATCAAATCCCAGTAGATTGGATACACCATCACGATATCTAAAAGGATCAATTTATAGTTTGGATTGAGGTCTTTCATGATATAACTGAAATTTTGCATGTTCCTCATTGATTTTCATTATATTATAATGGCCAGTGATGCTATTGGATGTTTCATAGCATTTCCATCTAATCTTATAAGGATACATGAGGTACACATTTAAATAATTCATTTTAAAACCATATAAAACTTGATGATAAAAGGTATTAAGTGTGTTATGATATTTTATATGGTAAAGTGGTGGTCAAACAGATGGTCTAATCAAGAAAATCTTGGGATCCATCAATAAAAATATATATTTCAAGATTACATTCTCCCTGCCAGTTCCAAAGAAACATTTATTATAATTATAAATTCATGTAGAGACAACATTTAATGATAAAATTATGTCTTATATTAAATATGAAAATTAAATATTTGGAAATTATTTGACTAGTGAAATTGGTCTGAATACTCAAACTAACATTCTCATGTATGAATTGGTGGGTGTCTCAGCTGTGTATACATGAATTAGGTACATTTTCATAATACCTTTATCTCAATAGTGATATAATATAATTATTATTGTTAATAACTATTCATATTTTTTAGATGAAGTTATATAAAAACTATATAATTTCAAGATCGTGTGAAGAAAAATTTGGATTCATTAATCCCTATATCAGTTCTATGGTAAAACATACATTGGGAAACAAAATAATTGAGAAGGAAATAGATGCGTTTCTTATTGAATTTAATAAAAAATAATCATATGAGAAACTAATAATGATTCCTAAAATTTAATATTAAAGCAATAAAATATAATCACATAAAATATATTATTAATTTTTACATTACATAATATTTATTTTTTTAGAGTGCGCTGGATTCTGACCACAGTCAATCTGAACACCCCAAATGTTTATTTTTTTTGCATCCAGTGCATGGATATGAAAACAAATAATGATAGATGATGTGTATTGTGAATATATAATACACATAAATAAATATTAAATAGATAAAAATCAATCACATGATCCTCATCAAGGTTTGTGAGAACTCTTCAAGGGAATCAAAGAGACCCAAGATCAAATCCAGGCGAAGGAATATTTTCAAGTCACTGTAGATGAATTGTAGTAGTATAGAAGTAGGTAATAGTCGGTTCTGTAGAAGCTAAATCTATTCACTTGTTTCAGTAGTGTGATCCTTGTTCCCTTCAAATCCTTCAGGCAACATAAGGACTTCAGGATAGTAAGGCCTTCCAGCCACCTCAAGGATTCTAGGCCACCTTAAGGATTTTCGGCCACCTCATGTCCTTCAGGCCACATTAAATGCTGATGAAACCACAATGATTTCAAAGAAATAAGGATCAGTATGAGGATTTAGGGTAGCAATATTCTCCATATTAGATCTAATCAAAATTTCATGATTTAGATTGTATAGAATTTCCATTGGTACCATGCATGTGCATCTCTGCATAGAAAAACTAGCCGACTAACCTGGTAAAGGTGCAGAGGTGACATCGAGATATATTTTCGGGATGATTAGTCCTAGGTTATGTGTTTGTGATGAATTCCACTATGGACTTTAGGTCATGTAATGTGTGATTAATCATATGGTCCATTCAAGGGTTCACCTTTATCCCTTCAAAGGGGGATTATCCAAAATAATAATAGATGAATGAATTTGGGCCATTCATGTTTAGTTTAATAGATAAAAGATAAAACTATAATTTTATGTTCATTATGTGATTTAATAAGATTTTTTATGATAGGGAAGTTGATAAATATATGCCAGATCATGTCATGATGTTGATGTCTGGATTGATAAAGCATTGTAATTACTATAAATGGAAAACATTATGGTAAATATAGGAATATTTATATATAAAAAAAATTCAATTCAAATTTCATATTGTTTTCAATGTTTCTATATTGTCTGAAACCTAATAATGACATTGATTTTGGATATTAAGTTTTAAAATTTATTAGATTAATAATAAATCATGAAATGAAATTATCCCACAATTGATATTTTTTGAAGGTAATTATAATTTTATAAAAAATATACCACACTAATTTTTTTCTATGTATTCATTGTACTATAAAGATTGCTGATAACCTACATTGTTAAACGAATAAATATATTTGTTTACCGATGAGTGGGATACATAATTATTTTAAAAATGTATATCGATAACAAATTTTTGTGATTACCTAATATTTTTGTGACCTAGTATGAGTTATAACCTTCAAAATATATTTGGGGTGTGAAGAAATAGTTTCAGAATTCTAATATATATATTTTGATATCATTGTCTAGGAGAAGAATAATAGATAAAATTAATTATTTTAGAATTGTTGACCTAGAAATAATAATTTTTTTTTGAAATCAGTGATATGGAGGTAGAGGTTTAGGTTGAGGCGGAGGTGGAGGATATGTCCAAGGCAATGACGGAGGCAGAGGAAATAGAGGTATAAGAAAATTCTAAGGTGGAGAATGAGGTGGATGACGAGACCATGTGCTAGCTTGAAAAATATAAAATTGTTGAAAAAAAGAAGTATAATTATGATCATGCCATGATTTTGTTCAAGATAAGAATTAACAATGCACAAAATAATTTTCACATTAGAGAAGATCTAGGGTGCAAGTGTTTCATGTGACTTATAGAAATAATGTTTTTCACTACATGTTTATGTTATTTTATAAAGGGGTGTAATACACCTGTATGTAAAATCTATGAGGGAAGCCTCAATTTCTGTACATGTTTTATTGATGAAACATCTATACATCTCCCAATAATCAAACATTTATATAATATAACATAAAATTTTAATTAATATGTGTTTATTCATCCACTCAATGTTAATGTTTATAATTTAAATTGACATTTTAGTAAAAAACAAATGTGGAATACTTAGAACAATGAACATTCATTATGATTGTTTACATACATTAGAAAAATAATCTATATGCCATTTAGGATTTGTATAAATCATCCACACCTCAATCAGATGTATGGTGTGGCCAGTATGACTCCAGGTGCATATTTTTATTAAGAAATGACATTACTGTTAGTGATAAAAACAAATTAAATACTCACAATGTGGAAAATAAATTTATATTCCTTTGATATATTAATAAAAAATCCATAAGTCATTTTTGATGTGTAGTAATTCTCTACACCTCAATTGGATGCATGGTGTGATCAGTTTGACTCTAAATTTCTATTATTATTTTAAAATTGATATTTTAAAATTAAAAAGAATCCCTCACTAAAAACCAAGAAAAAAAACTCGAATTTTCTTGATAATTTGGGACAAAAATTCCTAATTCATTTGTGACATGTATGAATCAGTATCATGTCAAGACCACATATTATTCCACCTATATGACTTAGAGTGATTATTTATTATTTAAAAGGAAATTTAAGTAAAAATTACAATTTTAATACTTAAAACCATTTAAATGAATTATAATGGTTTGGATATATTAGGAAAAAAGATCAATAATTCATTTGGTATTTTTAGGTTCCAACCACACCACAATATGATGCACTATGTGACTTCTATGACTCCAAGTGCATCTTTTTATTCAAAATAGACATTTTTATGTGAAAAATAATTACATACTCAAAATTGAGAAAACTGAATCTAATTTTTTTAATACATTATGAAAATTATCCAATATACATTTTTGACTCGTAGGAAATAGCTGCAACACAGTCTGACAGATAGTGTGACCGGTATGACTCCATGTGTTAATTATCAGTTTAAAAATAACATTGTAATAAAAATGTTTCACTCAAAAAAATATGATCAAACACACTCTTATTGTCTTGATAATTTTGGAAAATAATTCATAATTCATTTTTGTTGTGTATGAATCGGTCTCATGTCAAAACCACACATGAAGCCATCTGTACGACTTAAAATTCATGTTTCCAATTTAAAATGTCATTATAGTAATAAACACAAGTAGAATACTCAAAACAGAGGAAAAGAATGAATGTTTTTATAATACGGGATAATGATCTAGAAGTCATTTCAGATGTTTAGGATTCAGCCATACCTCAATCTGAGGCACTGTGTGACCAGTATGACACTATTTTCCTATTTTAATTCAAAATGGACTTGAATATTAGTGACAAAAACTCACATACTCAAAACCAATTAAACACATTCAGATTGTATTTTTCACTTTAGGAAACTGAACCATAAGTCATTTGTGATATGTTGGAAACATGTGCACCTCAATCTAATGCATGGTGTGAACGGAATGACCCCATGTGTCTGTTATCACTTTAAAGAAAATTTAATTAGATTATCTGGATAATTTGGTAAAATGATTCATAAATAATTTTTGATGTGAATGAATTAGTCTCATTTTAAAACCACACACGATTCCACATATATTCCTCAAATTGTGTGTTTCTAGATTAAAGTTATGTTTTAGTAAAAGATATAAGTGGCATAATCAAAACCAATTAAATGAATTTATTTTGTTTTGATACTCAAGGAAGAGGGTTCACATTTAATTTTTGAAATTTATGAATCATTGTACCTTAATCTGATTCATGGTGTGACCAATATGACTCCAAGTGAACCTTTTTATTCATAATTGACATTAATTTTTGTGAAGAAAAAAAATTACATTCTCAATACCTAAAAAATGAATTTGGATTTTTTTGTACGTCAAGAAAATTATACATTAGTCATTAGTGATGTGTATGAATCATCCACACCTCAATAAAATTCTTGGTGTGACTGGTATGACTCCATGTGTTTGTTAACATTTTAAAAATGAATTTTTAAAACAAAAAAGTGTCAGTCATTGAAAACTAAGATAACAAATTGGAATTGTGTTACTAAATTGTGAGAATTATTCATAATTATTTTATGATGTGCTTGAATTGGTCCCATTTCAATCCCACTCACAATGCATCCTATATGGATCAAAGTGCATGTTTTCTTTTTTAAAATAGAATTTTAGTAAAACAAGTGTCATAATAAAAAATTCGGAAACACATTTCGATTGTTTAGAAAATTTAGTAAAACTATAAATATGTCATTAAGTACATGTAGGAATTATACTCACATAAATCTAATGCATGGTGTGACCAGTATGACTCTAAGTGAAACTTTTTTTTTTCAAAAATGACATTAATTTTACTGAGAAAACAAGCAGCGTACTCAAAACCAAGAAAAAACATTCATATTTGTTTGGTGCATTAGAAAAACCATCCATAAGTAATTTGTGACTTGTAAGAATCAAATTCACCTCAATTTGATGCATGGATTGACCTATGTTACTAAAATTGAATCTTTTATTCAAAACCAGCATTAAAATTAATAAAATAACAAATGACATACTCAAAATCAATAAAATGCATTGAAATTGTTTTGAAACATTATTTAAATGATCTACACATAATTTTTGAAATGTAGGAATTAGTAAACACACAATTCAGGTCATTGTGTGAGTGGTATGACTCAATGTACTCATTTTTATTCAAAAATAACATTAATTTTAGTAAAATAATTACTAACATTATATATAAATGTACATTTTTGAATTTTTGTGGGAAATTTTATTGAATTTAAATTCAGTGTTTTTATCTTATTTTGGTTATTTCTGTTGTTTATTCTGGTGATGCAGTTTATTCTTAAAACATACTTCATGCACTATTTATGGTGTTGTTATGTGATTTAGCATCAAACTATATCATTCTCCATTATCAGTGATAATAATTGAACTGAAAAAGAATCCCTTTTACCAGTTCTAATAAAAGTTATGATATTGATCCATTTATCATATCTTTAAAAATAACTCAAAAATATAGCCTTTATCAGCATTTTTTAAATAACTGATAAATGAATTGTTATCTATGCTTTTCTTGTGCTGAAAAAAGACATTTCCCTATTACCTCGCTGAGGTTGTCAGCAATTTTCTAGCTCTGATAAAGTCCTATTATAGAACAACTAATGGACTCTTTTGTAGTTGTGATAGTCCATCATAGACATACTCCTATAGTTCATCCTCATAGACTATTCTTCCCTCTCATTCCTGAGTATCAAAAGGTAAAAATTCTACAAGAACATGTCTTTGAAGTCCATTCATACAATATTCTCTTGTTAGCCATCCTAATTAAGAATTTATGACTAATGGTTTTTAACCATGTAACATATAATCATCCATTTTTACTCTATACTATTTTGGAGTCTCTATGTGGTCATGAATATTTGATATATACAAAATTCTTAACTCTTCGGCCTTAGGTCCCTTGTCTCCTTTGAAAGTTCAGGGGTTCGGCAACTAGAACTCATGTGTCAATTCAAACATGTTCTACACAACCAGCCCAAGGTATCATTCCATAAATTTCATAAACTAAGTAATTTTTTTTCATGAAACTTCTCCCCAACATTCTCACCTAGAACTATCGGAGCCTTTGGTTCCACTGCTGTAGGATTGTTCACATCCATGTCCTCCAATCATCCCATAAACAAGTGTAATCATGGAGGCATATTTATATAATTACAAACAAAAATCTTTGGAATCATTACACAACATCATTGAAAAATTTACATAAATGTTATTCACTAAAATTCGTAACTAGAAATTCCCCGAATCTCCGCCAAATGGTCAAAACTGAGGAGTCATAACTACGCTTAACTATCGATCAAATAGGTCATGGAAACATTGGTTAAATATTTTCCAAAAATAATGTTCTATTCAAACTCCCTTTTAGTCATTTAATTTCCCATATTAAACATCATTTAACAATTTTCAATTTCATATTGGGCACTATTTTCATATAAATAACCAAATGTAATAAAATCATTTCATTTAAACAACTCACCCAAAACCCACTTCTCCATGAATACCTTAAATTTAAGCATATCAGAGTATTTCTTGTGTTCCTAGAATGATTAATGTATTCTAAAAAATCAATACATAATATTACATTACTAAAATACCATAAAACAATAACATCACACAAAAATTGCATCACCATGGTGAAATAACATCAAACTATAATGGTAAATATCAATATCAATAATCCCACCAATAGTAATTGGGTTCCCCCCCATACATGTGTTAGATACTCCCTTGCATGCGCTCATAACAATGGCCAAAATCATCATAGTATCCTATCTACCATTCCCTTAAAGTAAGAAAAAAACACAAGGGAATAAAATAAAATAAAAGATAAGAAAATAAGCATTCCCCTATAATACATCATTTTGACATCCCAACCAGGGTGCCACATGTCAATTCCCCAATCTGGTTAGTCACATGAATTCAAGCGTGCCTAACCATATTCCAGAGGAACAAAAATAATATAAAAGGTCCTAATACATATTTTTTGCGGGGAGACTATACACTCTTTATCAATGAATCTCAATAGTTGGAAACACATAAACAATATCAAATTGATAAGAAAAGAAAAACTAGAATAATACCATAACCAGTATAGACCAATATCACATGATATACCAAATAGAAAATCAATATCCAAAAAAAATATGATGACCTTTTGTTCCTTAATAAGTGTCAAATTCCAAATGTAAACCCAAAAAAAATTCACTGACGACACCCATTGTAACATCCCAAAAATAAATAAAGAATATTAAATTTTTCTATTTATTTAAATTTGAGAATTAAATTTTAATTTTAATTTTAATGCGATGCTTTCTCAAATATCATACTAAACACACTACAATGGGTTTCTTTGAAATCTTACATCACAAAAAACATTGAGTTAAACTAAAAATTAATATAATTATATTTTTATTTAAAATAGAAGTTATCATAAAGCCATTGTATTGGCAAGAATTAAAAAATAATAATAACAATATGATTTCATTTATTTGTTAAAAGTTTTTAAATTTATCCAAGAAATTGTAGAAGCTTAAAATAAGAATGGATACTATTTTAATCATGAAATACTCTAATATTCATTAAAATGTCTATTTATCGACCATTGAAGGAGAACCTTTTTTAAATATAGTTCTTTCACTATTATAATTTCCATTTGAAAAAAATAAACTTCTTATATAGAATCGGGACATCAAATTTTCATTGGATAATTTTTTGTATTTTTCTAATAATGTTCATTTTTTATGAATATTGAAAAATAATGCATTTTAATTCAAAACCGCCTTTTAATGTAATATATTTCTATAGTTAGATTTATATTTTTATAGGTTTTGAAGTGTAATTGGATTATATTTTTACAATTTAATCAATTTTTTTTCCTTGGATGTAATTTTACATTGAAATTTCACATAAAAAAGTTTCAATCGTTTGATAGTTATTATTAAGTAAATACAGTCTTTCTTGGGTTTGACAATGAGAATTAATTTTAAGTTAATTTTGGAAACTTATTTGTTTTGAATTTGAAAAAATGGATTCTATATTTGGAATTATGATGTCCGAATTGTGTAAATAGTAATTTTTTATTTTTAGACACAATGAATAATAACTTCAGTAAATATTTTATTTAACATGGTTAAATGATAAATCTGGTAAATAATGGTAATAAATAATATTGTAATAATATTAAATTACACTAGAACATTACCTAATCCTATTGGATGATTCATGTACGACCATGGGAATCCATGGGTCGATATTGGGACAACATAGAGCCACTTGTAAGTGAAAATGTCTTTTTATAAAAATTAATTTAATGTTAAGGAAAATGTAACATAAACATATATCATTATTAAAAAAATTTATATATGGGGTTATATAAGTGATATTTTTCACTATAAGTCATAATTAGAATGATAATAATATTTCACACATGATTATATTTTATTTATAATATTTAGACATCATATAAATAAATTTATTTATGACACAATATTAATTTAATTATTATCTCATTAATGAATGTTTTAAATTAATGACATTATAAATATTAAATTAAATTTATTTTGAATATTTTATTCCATCCACTAATTTAAGGGATGATAAATACTTTTTATATTATAATTAATGATTTCTTTTAGAATTGATCAATTTTTTATGGATTTTTAAAAAGTCATGATATTAATAGAATAAAAATTGACCTAAATGTGTTTTTAAATCAGTTAATATTTTATTAAATGATATAATTATCCTCAAAATATAATTTTCATCCAAATGAAATATATGATGTAAAATATCAATAGTTATCAATTTTGGTCCAATTTTAATTTTATTGAAAATATATTAACCTTAGAGTTTGTATATAGAAGAAGGAATTTTAAAAGTTAAATATGATAACCAAGGGTTAAAAAAAATTTTAAGGAGTAAAAATATATTCAAAACCTGTAAACATTTTATTTGAGGATTTTATTTTGACTTATATTAATCTCATATTATAAATTAATGTGTTTTGTTCATTTTCAAACCAAAAATAATTTTATAATAAAATAATACATTAAAACATTTTTAACGAGCCCCTCCTCCCTCATAAAAAAGGTCACCACATCTTACCCATTACTGACACCCCTCAATCCCCATGGACCATCAAACCTATGCTTCAATAAGCTCCCAACATCCTTCTCGTCCACATATAAGCCTTAATTTTGGTGTAAGGAAATTTAATAAAAAAATGTGTTTCAAACCAAACGGAGTTTCCCAATTTAAATGTAACATCTTTTCTCATGTTCTTTTCCTTTATTTTCATTATCCAACCCCATAAAATATATTTATTCAATTATTTTATAACAAGACATGTTTATTCAATATACTAGGATTTTTTTATGACATGTATTTGAAATAAAATTACACACACCTCTATCTAATTGGAACAAACATACTGTTTCTATGGACGAAGAACTATTGCCTCGCGAAACGATGATAGTTCAATTATGTTCTAATGCCTCTCATTCTATAAATTATAATGGAACTATAATTATATATGATATTGATGATATTTATTTTATCTCTATTGTTCATTAATTATCATTTAGGACATACCTTAATCTTTTTCATGTTTTTTAAATATGATAATTTCATTTGAGGAAGTGCAGACTACTGCCCCCTCAAAGTGATATGACTCATTCATTCCATACATGGAAAATTTAAAGGATGGAGTTAATGAAAGTATATATGATATTATACTGGAATTATAATATAGCTATGAATCAGTGTGTTTTAATTTCATTAAATATGAAATAGAAATGAAAGTATTGTTCATGCATACGTATGGATTACCGTTTCTATAAAGGGTGCATTTCATTTCTTATCACCAATTTTTATGTAATGATATATATATATAGTATATATATGATATATATGATATCCAAATCAGGAATAAAAATCTAGAGATAATGGACTTTAGACCACATGGAAAATTTTTAATTATAACATGGTCATTTTTTACTCATGTTCAGAACATCGATAAAATGTCTAATATGAAATCAATTAATAATCTAATTGTTTTAGCAAGGTAATAATTGATATAAAAAATAATAAAATTCAAAATGGTTATTATGAAATTAGAAATTATCTTATGTTAATTATTCTGTAATGACATGGAACATACGGGACAAGTTGGAGTCAAGGTAAGGGAACCTTTCACCCTATTCTTTTAGTCAAATACTATTTTTATGCTATGTGTTTTAATTCAAATTACCGTATGTTTGGATATGGTCTTGTATATCCTTATTGCTGTAAATTTTATTTCCATTGGATGAGAGACCCTTTTCACTCTCACCAACTCATTTTCCATATTTTTAAATGACGATGTTTGGCTGCCAAATATTCATTAGGGAACTTTTTGACCAATTTTTTATACTTGGGATAATATTCTAATTTTAGTAATGTTGTGCTATGATTATGTAAGAAATATATTTTGATGTAATATCTTGTATTTTTAAATTAATTATGTGTAACGATAGTGAATAAAAATAATCAATCAATTTTATATACAAAAGATCTTTTTAAGGGACTACGTTTCAATCTCCTTTCATTGAGGCATACTTTGATTTATACATGACCATACTTTATATAGTGTATAAACCTATTTGAATTTTACTTTCATTAAAAGGGAATATTATCTAAATGAAGTGTTTTACTAAATTAAAAAATAATTTATCTTTTTAATGTATGTGGGGACAATGTCATTTCCGACGATGCGAGCATTATTTGATATTTGGATTCCGTAAAAATCCGTAATGTGTTTAAAAGGAAAATAAATACCATATAATAATTTTACAAATTTTGGTATAGAAAATGGTTTTGAGAATGTATTTATAATGTAAATATATTTTAATTATATATTATTGTTTCTATGTGAAAAAGTTATCATTCATTTATACTTTTGTTATGTGTTATGGGTATGTTATGGTTCTTGGAAATTGTTTACATATACGAGTGGTTCCGTAAAAATCATAGGGCATGTGAGACCGATATAACTCTCTAATTCCTTAGGTTATGTGATGAAGGTAAACATTAATTTATTTTCTAAGAGATTTTTGGTATATACTATGATGGTTATTCCAAATGTAACTCCCCATGTATCTGTGAAAGATATAACATATGAATGTTATGGATTCTATAAGTTACTATTTTGATTTATGATTTATCTATGTTATTCATAAATAATAATATTTCTTCAAAAGACCATATATCTTGTATGTCTTTATGGATTAGTTTTTTCCTTATTTATTTTATAACCCTTACTGAGATTTTTATGCTCATCCCACGTTTTTTAAATGTTTTTCAATGGTTATAAGGAAGGGTAAGGAAAAGGAATAATTCTAGAATATTTATATCAAGGAAATAAATCTTATTATTTAAGAATTATTATTTTATGAATTAAATGGATATGGAGTAGAATTGTCAACTTTGTAAATTTTGAGATGTAATGTAATAATTATGGTTTAATTCTATAAAACAAAAAAGCTGAAAGGATCCTCAATGTGAATTACTAACCAAATTCAAGATTATGTAATGATTATGGATGGGGCCTTATAGTTGGTATAGTAGGTTGGTTTAGTTAGCGTTGGGGATTATAAGTTTTTATTTGTAACATGTTTAGTCTCTATGTCTACTCCTTAAGATAAATTATTTTATTGTAACTTTTTTAGATCAAGGAATGTCTATTATAAACGAAAGGATGATAATCTCAAACAACATTAATATATGTTCCTGATGACTTCCTTGAAATAATTAATGCAAAGTCATGTACAAATGTTTCTGAATAAATTTCTAAAATACAACTCATTTTCAAGAAATTATTATAGATATCAAAATACTCCCCTACACCTCAATACCATCTTGGATCATGAGTGGTATTTAATCATATCCTCTTATCTCAATATTATCATATTTTCAAGGTAGGTAAATATTTTCATGGAATTTTAAAATATTTTTCCTTATCAAAAGATTTTGAATCATATTTTTATTTTGAAAAAGGTGCTGACGAAGGAGACCCTTGTGTAAAATATTTATGTTATCTTTTAAATTATAAAATTTTATCACATAATTATGTTATTTTTAATAGGCCATTGATTGAATGTTTCAACTCAAATTAAGTTTGACTGTTTTATAAAAAAATTGTTTTATCAAATATTATGAATATATATTTTATACGTGATTATATTCCCAAACTATTTTTCTATAAGCAGCCATATGAACCATGTTATATGAGGTATATTTGGATAAAGGAAGAATATTAATTTGAAGGAACCCTAAATCATTTTTTCAATGCATAGACCATCTATCTACATGAACAAGATGACAATGAATCCTTGTGGACATCATGATAAAGTTACAATATTCTTTCTATTTGGAATAGATTTATTTTATCATATGGATGTGAAATTAAAAAATACAATATATATAAGACATTGTTATGATGTTGAGGTATTAATGATTTGGGATGAAAATGATAGGTATAAGACAACCATTAAGGTTAAAAAATGTTAAGGTTATTTTTTTATAATAAGGACAACATGCAAGATGTGTGACAACCAGTCGCATACAATAAAGACCCATGAATCGAAGCCACCACTGAAGTGAGACAAGATCACATTTCCTACCCCTGGCCTACGTGATGCCACTGGTTAGTAGAACGTATTATTTTTAGTTAAATGATTTTATGAATCAAGAAGAAGTTGATTTGGGAAACATATGTTTTATCAAATTGATAGCCTTAGCATGTGAAAATGATTTTGTGATTATGTGATAACTGTTTCTTTAGAAAATGTCCTCTCTTTTGAGAATAGTGTATAAAAAAGGAACATAGAATGCTATGGGATTTCATTTGTATGTTATTAGGATAATTATTTTCAGTATGAGACTTTAATAGTAACGGATGTTAATTGGATGTAAATGATTATATTTTTGTTGATGACTATGGGATCAAATCCTTCTGGATTTTGTGTTTCAAACATTGTTTTGATTAGATTGAGGGATTTTTAGGACAATTGTTTATTGAATGGTCTTTTCTGATCTTTGTGAATTGTTTTGTAGAATTTTGGAGATTAAGAATTGTATTTCTTTATCCTTTTGTGGATTATCTAATCTCGTACTAAACATTTTGGTTTTGGTTAATTTCTAATTATAGGGGAAATATATAGTTTATCTTTTTGGGATTATTTGATTCTCTAGAAGTTTGATATAGTTATTTTTATGTGACAATTCATATTCAATACTAATCATTTTGGGAAAATATGAGTTTTTGGTAAAAAATTATTAAAGTATGAAACTCTACATGACAAGTTAGTATGTTTCCTTATGTTCTAAGTGAGGCTCATAAAAAATTACTCAACATTATGAAAAGAATATTCAAACAAAAATTTTCCTTGTATACTTTTCCTATTGTGAAATAATATACCATTTGACCCATCATATGTTTTTGGTTTTCTATTTTTTAGCTCTCTCCTTATCCTATTTTCTGTCACTCTCCATCAGAACTCGACACTTAGTTTCTCCTCCAAATCCATGTTTCCAAACATGGAATCCTAGTATGTGTTATATGGGGTGACCATTTTAGAACACTTTATTTCATTTAAATTTATAATTTTATTGAATATTTTTCTGATTTAGTACATTTAATACAGTATACGAGCCTTATTTTAAAATTGTGAAGACATAATTCCCCAAAGGAGGGAAGGATGTAACATCCCATGTAAATAAAAAATATAACATTTTCATATTTATTAATATTTGTGAATTAAAAGTTAATTTTATTTTTAAGGGGATTTTATGTTTGATAGAGTACTCAATATACAGTAATGGTTTTCTTTGAAATCTTAGATTGCACACAACATTGAGTTACACCGAAAAAAATATAATATTATTATTAGTTTAAATGTTAGTTAACACATAGCCATTGTATTAGAGAGAATGAATAGATCAAACTAAAATATTTTTACAAATGTTTTTTTAAAAGTTTTTACATTTATCCAATAAATATTACTGGCTAAAAATATGAATGGATCCTATTTTATGAAGGAAATACTCTAATAATTTTTAAATCGTCGATTTACCACCATTTTATAGAGAACCACTTTTAAAAGTAGTTTTTTCACTATAATTTGTTACACATGAAAAAATAAACATCTTTTTTAGAAGAGGGATATCAATATTTATTTTGGGTAAATTTTCGGTATTTTTATGACAATGTTGATTTTTTTTATGAATAGTGAAAAATACTACATTTTTATTCAAAACATCATTTTAATATAATTTATATATATTGTTTGATCTTTTGTTTTATTGGTTTTAAAGTATAATTTTATTATATTTTAACATTTAATCCAATTTTGTTCATTCAAAGTAATTTCACTTTGAAATTAATCATTAACATGTTTCAATCTTTTGGTAGTTATTATTTCGTAAAAACAGTTTTTTTGTTTTGATAATTAGAAATAATTTTAAATAAATTTCGGAAACTTTTTTGTTATGAATTTGAAAAAATAGATTACATATTTCAAATCGGTACATCCAAATTGTTTAAATTGTTATTTTTTATTAATAGACATTAGGAATTGTAACATTAGTAAATATTTTATTTGTCATGGTTAAAGTGTAAATCTCTTTAATAAGGGTAAAAAATAATATAATAATAATATTAAATTACCCAAAAACATTTCCTAATCCTTTTAGCTGATACATGTATGACCATGGGCATCTTTGGGTCGATTTTGGGATCCCACGGGGCTACTTGTAAGTGAAATTGAATTTTTATAAAATTTATTTTAATGTTAAGGGAAATGTAACATAAACATATATCGTTTAGTAAAAAAATAAATATGGGGTTATATAAGTGATAGTTTTAAATATAAGTAGTAATTAAATAACTAAAAACATTTCCTACATCACGAAATTTTAATTATAAAATTTAGACATCTTGTAAATAAATTTATTTATGACACAATGATGATTTAATGATTATCTCATTAATGAATGTTTTAAATAAATGAGATTATAAATATAAAAATAAATTTCTTTTGAATATTTTTATTCCATACACAATTTTTATGAATTATTAGAACTTATTATATTTTAATTAATGATGTTTTTTGATTTTATCAACTTATTATGAATTTTTAAATATTCATGATATGAATAGTGTAAAAATTGATATAAATGAGTTTTTCAATCAATTAATATTTTATTAAATGATAAAATCGTCCAAAAAATAAAATATTTCTACAAATGACATGTATGATTTTAAAATATTATTAATGTTAAATTTTGGGTCGATTATAATTTAATTATATATTTATTAACCATATAGTATGAATATAAAAAGAAGACATGTTAAAAGATAATTAAGTTAACACAGGGTTAAATAAAACAAATAAGGATTAAAAAAATTCTAAACTCGTAAAATTATTATTTTATAATTTTACATTCTCTTATATTAATCTTATCTTAAAAAATAATGAGTATTGGACCTTTTTAATCCAAAAATAATTTTATAATAAAATGATACATTCAAAAATTCCTAAAGATCCCATCCTACCTCTTATAAAATGTCACCACCTCTAACCCATTACTCACACTTCTAAACCCCTTGGATCATCAAACCTCTGCTCCAATAAGCTTCCAACATCTCTATCCTCTACATATAAGCTTTAGTTTGACCATAAGGATATTCAATATAGCCTTTTTGTTCAAACCAAAGAGATTTACCCGATTTAAATGTAACGTCTTCTCTCAAGTTCTTTTCTTTTATTTTCTTTCTCTAACCCACTAAAATATATTTATTACGTTATTTTAAAATAGAAATAGTATATTAAATATACTAGGATGTTTTTATGATAATTATTTGAACTACACTTACATAATCCTCAATCTAATGGATACAAAAATATTGATTCCTTGGACGGAAAACTACTACCTCACGAAACGAGGATGGTTTAATTATCTCTTTCCGCCTCTCATTATGTCTATTATGATAGAACTGTAATTATATATGATATTTATTATATTTATTTTATCCCCATTCTTCTTTAATTATAATTTATAACATACCATTATGCTTTTTATATTTTATAAATTCGATAATTTCATATGAGGAAATGCAGACTACCACCCCTTCAATGGGATATGACTCATTCATGCCATATGTGGAACCTATAAAGGATAAAGTAAATGAAATTATATATGATATTATACTGAAATTATAATATAATTATGTATCATTATGCTTTCAATCCATTAAATATGAAAACGAAATGAATGTAGCGTTCATGCATACGTATGGCTTATCGTCTCCATGAACGATGCATTTCATTTCTTATCTCTAAATGATATGTACTATTATATATATATATAATTTATATATATGATATATATGATATATATGATATATAAATCAGGAATTCAAGTATGGAGATAATTTAATTTTGACCACATGGACAATTTGTAATTATAACAACTTTATTTTTTACTCAAGTTCTGAACATCGACATAATGTATGATATGAAATCAAATGATTAACTAATTGGTGTAGCAAGGAAATAAGTGATTTAAAAGGAATAATAAAATTTAAAAAGGTTCTGAATCATGTAGAATTTAACATAAATTTATTATTCAAGATGAATAAGGAATCTACGAGACAAGTCAGACTCAAGGTAATGGAACCTTTCTCCATATTTTTTTAGTCAACGACTTCTTTTATGTTATGTGTTTTAATTTAATTTTATTTTTATGGGATATGATTTTGTATATCATTTTTTCTGTAAATTTTATTTCCAAGTGAAGAGAGACCCTTTTATCTCTCATAAAATATTTTTATGGATTTTTATGTGATGTTGTCTGGCTACCAAATTTTCTTAAGGGAACTTCTTGACCAAATTTCCATTACATAGGTTAATATTTTAATTTTAATTATGTCGTGCTATGATTATGTAATAAATAAATATTTATGTACTATATTGTATTATTAAATTACTCATTTTTACCTATATTTAATAAAAAAATGATCTATTTTATTTAAAAAATGATCATTATAAGGGACTTCATCTCAATCTCCTTTCATTGAGGCATTCTTTGATTTATACACGACATTACTTTATACAGTGTATAAACCCCTTTGTAATTTACATTCATTCAAAGGGAACCTTATATCTATGAAGATTTTTACTAAATGGAAAAAATAATGTTTATTATTTTATTTATGTGGATACAATGACATTTCCGATGCTGCGATCGTTATTTTGATATTTGGCTTCCATTACAAACTGTAATGTTTTTAAAAGGAAAATAAATATCATATACTCTTTATATATATATATTGATATTGAAAATGGTTTTGAGAATATATTGATTATGTCAATATATTGTAATGATATATTATTATGGTAGGGTGGGAATGTTATATTTATTTTACGCCACTGTTATGCATTATGATAATGTTATGGTTATAAGAAATTGTATAATTATATGGGTGGTTCTGTCATAAACCTAAGGAATGTGAGACTGAGATAGCTCCCCAACGCATTGTGTTAAAAGATGGAGGTAAAAATTAATGTTTTTCCAAATATAACTTGGGAATATAAAATGATTGTTATTCCAAAAGTAACTCGCTATATATCTGTGAAAGCTACAACATAAGTATGATTTGGATGCTATAAGTTACCTTTTTGATTTATGGTTTCTATGTCTTATTGATAAATATTAATATTAAATTAGGTATGTTAAAGACCTTATGTTTTGTAGGTATTGATGACTAATGTTTTCCATCATTATTTTATAACCCTTACTGAGATTTTTATGCTCATCCCATGTTTTTGAAATGTTTTTCATAGGGTTTATGGAAGGGTACGAAAGGATTAATTCCGGAATATTTATATCTAGAAAATAATTATTCTTTTATTATAAAAGTTTTTATTTTTTGAAAAAATGGATACTGAGTAGAAGTGCCTACTTTGTAATATTTGAGATGTAATATAATAGTTATGGATAATTCCATAAAAACAAAACCTGAAAAGATTCTCAATGTGAATTAATAATTTAATTCTTGAATTTTTAATTTTTATGGATAGATCTAATAGTTTGTATTAGATGTTGGTTTAGAAAAATTTAGCGATTATGAGTTTTTGTTAGACACATGGTTAGTCCTTATGTCTACTCCTTAAGTTAAATCCATATTTTGTAACTTTTTCTCATCAAGGAATTTCTATTAATAATTGAAGTATGAGGATATAAAACAACCTTCATATCTCTTCCAGATGACTTGCTAGCAATAATTATTGAAAATTCATGTCAAGACGATTCTAAATCATTTTCAAACATACAAATCACTACTTATCAATTGTTCGAGATATCAAAAAAACTGCGTTATACCTCGATACCATCATGGATCATGGGTCTATTTAATCAAATCCTATTATCTCAATATTCTCATATATTCAAGAATGGTAAATATTATTACTTAATTTTCAAATATTTAACCTTATTACAAGATTTTGAAGAATATTTAGATTTTCAAAAAGTTTCTGAAGAAGGAAACCCTTGCACAACCTATTTATGTTTGCGTTTAAATTATAGTTTATCACCACATACAAATAGTATTTTAAATTGGCCATTTATTGAATATTTCAATAAAAACTAGGTGTGACTTTTTTATATAAAGAATGTTTTATCTGATGTGTTGAAATTATATGGCATACATGATTATTTTCGAAATCTATTTTTCAATGAGCACCCATATGACCCAAGTTGTATAAAGTATCTTTGGATAAAAGAAGGATATGATTTTGAAGGATTTCTAAATAATTTTTTTCAATGCATGAACCATCTATCAACGTGGACTAGATGACAATGAAACCATGTGGACACCACGATCAAGGTATGATGTTCATTCTATTTCGAATATTTTTATTTTTTTATACAGAGTTGAAATAAGAAAATAAAAATATATATAAGTCTTCACTAAGATGTTGATGTCTTAATGAGTTGGGATGAAAATGATAGGTTTAAGACAACATTTCAAGATAAAATATGTTAGGGTTATTCTTTATTTTTATAATACAGAAAACACGCAAGATGGGCGACATCCCGTCATGTCCAGCAAGACCACATGAATCGAACACACAATCGAAGGGTGACAAGGGTGCATCACCTACCACTGTCCTGCGTGAAGCTGCTTGTTAGTATGAATTATTCTTTTTAGTTAAATGAATTTTTGGATAAATAATATGTTGTTTTTGGGAACTTATGTTTTATCAAATGGCTATCCTTAGTATTGGAATATGATTTTGTGATTATGTGATAAAGGTTATTTTGGAAGACATTATCTCTTCTGGGAACACCATATGCCTAAGGAAAACAGAATACTACGGGATTTTCATTGTGGACTAGTGGATAAAATTTTATTTTTGAAGAATCAATGTTTTTGTTGTGTCAAATGGAGATTTGGGTTATTTAGGGAATTGATTAACCAGTCATAGAGAATATGTGATATGGTTAATCACATTTCAGAATGAGTCATTAAGAGTAACAAATGTTATTTGAAGATAAATATTAACAGTTTTGTGGAAGACAATGTGACACAATATTTCTGAAATTTGGGTTTCAAAATTAGATTGGATTACTTTGAACAGTTTTAAAGACAATTGTTTATTGAATTGTTTTTTTGAACTTTGGGTATTGTTTTTTTTTTGAATTTTGTAGATTTAGAGTTTTATTTCTTTATCCATTTCAGGATTATATAATCTCATACTAACCATTTTGTTTTGGTTAATTACAAAAGACAAGGTAAATATAATCTCTAGAAGTTTAATCCAGTGCTTTTGATGCGACAAAGTCATCTTGAATACTCATCATTGGGAGAAAAGATGAGTTTTTCGTTGAAATTTATTAAAGGATGAAACCCTACATGACATGTTAGTATGTTTCTTATGTTCTTAGTCATTCTCATAAATAAATTCCTCAACATTATGAAAAGGATATTAATTTTTTCGTGTTTGTTTACTTTTCCTAAAGTGAAATTGTAGACCATTTGACCCATTACAAGTTAGTGATTTTTTGTTGTTAACATTATCCTAATCATGTTTTCGATCACTCTCCATAAAAACTTGACACTTATTTTCTCCTCTAAATCATTGTCTTCATACATGGAATCCAAGTAAGAGTTATATCAGGTGACCTTTCCACATCCATTTATTTTTTTAATGTGATAGTTCTATTGACACTTTTTCGGATGTGGGACTTTTAATGAAGTTTTTGAGCCCAATTTTAAAATTATGAGGAAATAGTTTATCAAAAAGATGGAAGGATGAAACATATCTGGTAAATAAATAATATAACATTTTCATATTCATTAATATTTGTGAATTAAATATTAATTTTACTTTTAATGGAATTCTATGTCTGATTGTGTACTCAACAGGAAACAACAGGTTTCTTTGAAATCTTACGTCGCACACAACATTGAGTATTACCAAAAAATAATATAATATTATTATTATTTTAATTGGTTGTTATAATTTATCCATTTCATTGACAAGAATGAACTAAACTAACGAAAATATGATTACACATGTTTGTTATATTTTTTTATATTTATCCAATAAAATTTAGTGGCTTAAAAAATGAATGGATCAAATTTTAATTACGAAATAATCTAATATTTTTAAAATGTTGATTTTCCTCCTTTTGATGGAGAATGATGTTTAAATATAGTTTTTTGCATTTATATGTTACACGTGTGAAAATAAACTTCTTCTTTAGAATAATGACATCGAAATTTACTTTGGGTATATTTTTGGAATTTTTGTGATAAATAGCATTTTTATGAATAGTGCAAAAATACTTCATTTTAATTCAAAACTACCTTTTAATCTAATTTATCTATATAGTTAGATTGTTCTTTTTACTGGTTTTAAAGTGTAATTAGATTAAATTTTTACCATTTAATCCAATTTTTTTCATTGGATGTAAATTTAATTTTATATAAAACATTAACCAGTGATTATATTTTAATAGTTATTATTTCATAAAAACACGCTTTTTTGGTTTTGACAATGGGAATTAATTTTAAATTTATTTCTGTTACATATGTGTTTTTAATATGAAAAAATGTATTCCATACTTTGAGTCATGAGGTAAAATTTGTGAAATTAGTTAACATTTATTTTTAGACAGTATGAATAGTAATTTTAGTAAATATTTTATTTACTAGGTTTAAAGGGTAAATCTGGTAAATAATTATAAAAAATAATATTATTATAATATTAAATTACCCAACCTCAAGTCATAATTCTATTGGATGATACATGTCTAACCATGGTCATCCATGGGTCTATTTTGGGACCCCGTGGAGCCACTTGTATGTGAAAATGACATTTTATAAAAAATAATTTAATATTAAGGAAAATGAAATGTAGACATATATCATTTAGTAAAACAATTTATGGGGTAACATAAGAGATATTTTTGGTCTATAGATAGTATTTAGAGAAAAAAATACTTCTACATAATTATATTTTATTTTTAATTTCTAGACATAAAATAAATACATTTATTGAAGACACAATAATGATGTAATGGTTACCTCATTAGATAATGTTTTAAATAAATGAGATTATAAATATTAAAATATATTTATTTCGAAACTTTTTATGCCATCCAAGAATTTTATATATGATTATGACTTTTTATATTTGAATTAATGAGATTTTATCGATTTGATCAAGTTGTTATGGATTTTTAAAGTCATCCTATGAATAGTATAAAAATAAATATAAATTAGACCTTAAATCAATTAAATTTTATTAAAAGATTAAATAATCCAAAAAAATATAACATTTAGCCAAAGGACTTATGTGATATTAAAAATTACATTAATGATATATTTTTTGTCCCTAGTAAGTTTTTTTAAATATATTATCCATATAATATTAATATACAGGAAGACATGCTAAAAATAAAATAGGTCAACAAAGGGATAAATAAAAAAAGATAAGGATTAAAAATTATTCAAAACCTGAAAAATTCTTATTGGATAGTTTATTTCTACTTATATTCATCTTATCTTTTATTTTAATGAGTTTGGGAACCTTTCAGACAGAAAATCAATTTATAATGAAATAATACATTCAATCATTTCAAAAGAGTCTTATCAAATTTCTCATAAGAGGTCACCACCTCTATCCGATTAATCACACCTCTCAAGCACCTTGGCATATCCAAACTCTACTTTAACAATATCCCAACAATCCTCTATCCCACATAGAAGTATTATGTTGGGTTGAAGACAATATAATAAAGCCTTTTGGTTCAAACCTTAAGGAGTTACCTGATTTAAAGATAACATCTTTTCTCAAGTTCTACTCTTTTATTTTCTTTATCCAACCCCTAAACACTTTTTATTCCATTATTTTATAACAAAAACATTATATTAAATATAATATGATGTTTTTATGATATGTATTTGAACTATACTTACAAAACCTCCATCTAATTTATATGAACATATTTTTTCCGTGGACGGAGAACTACTGCCTCATGAAATGATGATTGTTCAATTATCTTCTACTGCCTCTAATGGTGGCCATTATGAGGGAAATATAATTATATATGATTTTTATGATTTTTTTATACTTCTATAATTATCATTTACAACATACCTTTATGCTTTTCATGTTTTATGAATAAGATAATTTCATTTGGGGAAGTGCAGACTACCGCCCCCTCAAAGTGATATGACTCGTTCATGCCATACGTGGTACATATAATGTATGGTTTTAATGAAATTATATATGATATTATACTAGAATTATAATATACCAAATTATTTTTAATTTATTATTCCATTAAATAGAAAATAGAAATAAATGTAGAATTCATGCATACGCCTGACTTACCGTCTCCAAGAACGATGAATTTCATTTCTTACCTCTATATGATATGTACAATTATAAATACATATATATACTCTATATATATATATATTAAAAATATATACGATATTTAAATCATGAATACAAATCTGAAGATAATGGACGTTTGACCACATGGGGAATTTGTAATTATAACAAATTCATGTTTGACTCAAGTTCCGAACATCGACAAGATGTCCAATATGAACTCAAATAGTCAACTAACTATTTTAGAAAGGTAAAAATTGATATAAAATCAAAATAAAATTAAAAATGATCTGATTAAATTATAAACTATCTTATGTTTATGATTCAGGATGAAAAAGTAACATATGAGACAAGTAAGACTCGAGGTAAGGGAACCTTTCATCTTCTTCTTTAAGTCATTAACTTCTTTTATGTTATGTATTTTGATTTAAATTATATTATATTGGTATATGTTCTTCTATACCCATATTTCTGATAATTTTATGTTCATTTGATGTGAGGCCATTTTCTCTCTCATCAACTCATTTTCTAAATTTTTATGTGACGCTGTTATGCTGACAAATCTTTATATGAGAAATTCTTAACCCAATTTATATTCTTTGGTCTAATCATTAACATTTAATTGCGTCATTCTAGGATTATATAAGAAATAACATTTGATGTTATATCTTGTATTTGTACGTAACATATGTTTACCTATAGTTAATACACATAATCGATATATTTTATTTACAAAAAAATCCTTCTAAGGGACTTCGACTCAATCTCCTTTCATGGAGGCATACTTTGACTTATACAAGTCACTACATTATATGGTGTATAAAACCCTTTAAATATTAATTTCATTCAAAGGGAATCTTTTCTCTATGAAGCATTTTACTAAACGAAAAAAAGAATTTTTATTTTTAATGTATGCAGCGACAATGAACTTTCCACCAATGTGAGCATTATTTGATATTTGACTACCTTAACAAGTAGTAATGATTTTAAAGTGGAAATAAATACCATATAATATTTTTATATATTTTGGTATTGAAAAATATTTTAAAATTGATTGATTATTTCAAAATATTTTAATGATATTATATTATTTCAATTTGGAAATGTTATCTTTACTTTAAACATGTGTTATGTGTTATGATTATGTTATGGTTCTTAAGAAATGTTTATGTATACATATGGTTTCATGATAAACCTTGGGAGGGTGAGCCTCCGATAGCTCTCCAATGAATTGGGTAACATGATAGAGGTAAAAATTAATGTTTCTAAGAGGATATTTATTGACTATACTGTGATGGGTATTCAAAACGTAACTCCATATGTATCTTTGAAAGCTAGAAAGTATGTATGTTATGGATGATATAGTTACCTTTATGATTTATGATTTTTATGTGTTATTCATAAATATTATCATTTTATGAGGTATATTAAAGAGGTTATGTATTGAATGTACTTATGGAATAATGTTTTCATTTCTTATTTTATAACCCTTACTAAGGTTTTATGCTCATCCCATGTTTTTGGAATTTTTTTCATATGGTATAAGGAAGGGTAAGGGGAAGGAAGATTTCATGATGATTTATATCAAGAAAATAAATCTTGTTTTATTTTATGAGTTTTTATTTTCTGAGAAAATGGATACGAAGTAGAAGTGTCTACATTGTAATCATTGAGATGTAATATAATAGTTATTTCCTAATTCTATAAAACACTAATCCTAAAAATATCATAAATGTGAATTATTAAATTAATTCAAGTATATGTAATGTTTAATGATGGGGCCTTATACCCATGCATGTCTCAAGATCATGTGTGGCTCCCTCATCCATAATCCAACCTAATCTCAACCATTTAACATAGTGCTCTTTCCCTTGTCATGTCTTATAGACATGATATTCATTTGGGTACCGATAATGCAGCCAATGTAGGATGTGATTAAAAATAAGTAGGCCACAACCAACAACATCTAAATAAATATACAGTCTATCATACGTTAAGAATTCATATAAAGAATAAAATATAAAAAATTAATTAAAAAATTTACATTAAATTATTATTTAATTAAAAACATAAATTCTCGAGTTCATAATGACACATGAAACATAAATAACTACTTGAAACCATTCCATAGTATGAAGCATCCATAATGCTATATCACATTTTATTTTAGCATGGGTTTTTATTAATAAAATCATTTAAATTTATAATTCAAACAATGGGGGCACATAGCAGCAGTATGACACCGTGTTGGTTTTTGGAGTAGTAGTCCCTATCCCAAAACATAGTGATCCCATGTATAAATACACATATTGGGTGCCAAGAGAATAATTTTGTAAACCCATGGGTATTTCGAGCAATAGTCCCCTTCCCACAACATTGTCACATATATCACATCACATGGGTCTGTATATCCAACCATTTATAATAAATTATCATAATTCATTAATCAGCTATTTTACTAATTCATTTATCCCATAATAACATATTAAAATATAATATTTTCATCATATCAACACACCCAATGGGTGGATACAAGTCTAATATTACATTAATCATTAATTTCAATGATCCCATTATTAATCAATTATAATATTATATAATCAACAAATTTTATTACCCTATTTGTCCATCAATTAAATGGTTTCAAAAATTAGTTAACAAATTTATTAATCCAATTCCTGATGCGGTTTCCAATCTTAGAAATTTATATTTGACCATTTCAAAATGCACAATTATAATCCTGATTATGGGAATTGAAAGTTAAATGAGAAACCACAAGATTGACGATGAATACTCACACCACCACAACCTTTAATTTCCCTCGAATGGTTTAAAACAAAATGGTGGGTATCAAACACAAATCCACGATGACCCCAGATGAATAAATTGCTCCCAAACCCTAGATATTCATCCGAGGGTTGAGATAAGGAATGATATATGGATGAATGATAACAAAATTAACCTCATTAAACCTTTAAATTTTCTCCATGGGGAATTATACAGTATGTAATTCTATTTCATGGGGTTAAATTCCATTTCACGATGTGTAATTCCTTTTCATGGTGTGTAATTCCAATACATGTCATGTAATTATTTTTTATGGTTTACACTATAAAACCTATCACCTCAGGTGATATTATCCAAATTAAATGTTAACCAACTTGAAGTAGTTTTAAATAGCCTATAAAGTTTCTACAATCTCTTTTAAGCTGAAAAATATATTCATAAAATATCCTACCACCTACAAATCCTTCCAAACCAAAATTACACCCTCTCCAACCCTAGTACTATAGAGAAAACTCAAAAAGTAATGTACCAAAAAAAGAATCATATCTTACATTGGAACAACATGAAGCAGTGGAAGGTAATATGGTTTGTTGCCAATAAAAATGGTAATATGGGTTTGTGTATTTGGGTCCCTTTGGAAACATAAAAATATAAATAAATTTTTTAATAATATCTACAATCCCATTGGCATGGGGGATATGATGTGGGTTATCAATCCCTTTGGGTGGTGTTTGTTTCTTGTAATTGAACCCCAAGAAGCTAATATATATTGATATAATTACTTGTATGTATAACAATTATATATATTTATAAAATTACATAATTAATTACAAATAAATATATAAAATTACAAGTTTAATAAACATATATATTTTTACAATATATTTATTATTACTTTTTAATTAAATTTTTATTTATTTTGTTATTATTTTAACAAAAAATAAATATTTTTATAAATATTTTCATATAACTATAAATATAGATATATATATATATATAATCAATTATATATATATATATATTAATGTATAATCATATATATAATTATTAGATCAGTAAATATAATTCTTATTTTAATATATCTATTATACTAGAAAGGATGAAGTACCGATCATTCTTGGTCCTAAAAATTAGTAATGAAAATAATGTAGTAAAAAAACTGAACTGGAAGAGTGAATCATATTAAGCAATAAAAAAACTAGGAAATTGGATAACCCACACCACCGTAAATCAAATTCATTCCCAAATACCCACTCATAATGGCTCATAGACCAACAATCTTGATGGTTCCAGGCGAAGTGGAAGTGTGCATGGGTGAGAGATATAAATTAAAATTGATTTTATTAATCATTTCTTGATACCATGAGAGAGGATGTTTCCTGTCTAATTAATAAATAAAATAATTAATATCTAAAGAAATAAATATTTTTTTAATAGGAACGTTCTTCATTGATGATTGTTGATCATCCAAAAAAGACCATTTATTATTAAATTCATTCCACTGTGAGAACCCAAAGATATATTTCTTCTAGCTGTGATTCCAACATGCTATAATTATCTCTAAAAAACACCACATAGTCTCCGAGTTCTAGCATCATGAATTGAATTTATTTCATTTTCCATTATTGATTTATCATTATTTAGACATAAATAAATATACCTCATGATTCTTGTTATTCAGAAAGAGAGTAAAGGAGGAGTCGATAAAGAATTTTTTGTGAGAAACAATTCATAATTCTCAAATTTTGGATGTAATAAAGAGTAGAAATAAAATTCTATTTATAGGGATGGGGGTGATGATAAAATATTATTTAATTTCACTTCATCTATTAAATAAAATTTAAAACATCTTATAACCCCCATGCCACACAATAGTAATAATAATAATATTATTTTTTATTGTCCATCCACTTTGGAAATAACAAATATTTTCTAATTCTCTTGTTAAGTAATATTTATCACTGAATATGGTTTTTATAGTTACCCAATAATTTTACACATATCATTATAAGTTTTTAAACATAATAACACATCATATTACAAGAAAAGGATTGTGATGTCTAGTGTCTTGGAAGACTAGGTATGAAAAACATAAAACATGGGACTAAATAAGACATTTATTTATTTAGTCTTCATAAAGAGATAAAAACTTCCATTTTTAGCCCATATGATCATAGGATATCTTGGAGAAAACCTAAACAATGTGATGAAAATAAACCATAGTATGGTAATAAGCATAATAATAATTCCTTAGCACATAGGTTAGACGGCATGACATAATGATATAAAATGGCTTGGATCATATAGAATCATAAAATATAAACATGGGATCATATAAACATGGAGTCATAGTAATGTGTCTGTAACATAAAATAGGACATTAGCATGAGTCAAGGATCACTGAACATGGTGAAGCACAAGTCATGGTTATCCACGAAGACCACTGCACATGGTTGAATGAGTTCTGGATAACCACCAAGACTATTGCACATAATGTACCATGAGACTCCACATTTACCAATGCCTTGGATTTCTATATAGTTACACCCATAATTACGTGGTCATGAGTATTATTTTCCCACATATAATAATACACAATCAATCATACATAAACATAAGGGTGCCCATGGAATGAAATGGGTATCATAATATTGTCATAAAGGATAATAGATGGGTGTATCATACACGTGTAAAATAAATAAATGAATTAAATACTAAATGGAAATTTCTAAGTTAAAATAGTCATATATCATTGTAGGTGTTGTCGAATAGAAGTTAAAACACGTAAGAAGAGTACTTAAGGAATCATAGCTTTAATACATTTTAGAGTTGTTATAAAGAAAATACTAAAGAGACATTAAAATTGAAAAGATAATAATAGTTTATATAAAACTAAAAGTTAACCAATATGGGTTTTTTATTAAAAATAATGATTTAGTAGAAACAATTGTGCCCTAAAACAAATTATATAGTGCAGTTGAAATCGTATTAGAATTTGGGAAGTTCCCTTAAATGGGTTCTCTTATCGCTAAGTATTGAGGAGGGAACCACATAAAAACATGTATATCCCTAAAAAATAATGATGAATGTAAATTGATACATGAGTCTAGATCATGTAAATAACATTTATAATCTATACATAAAAAGGACATATAACATCATTTGGGGAAAAATAAATATAGTGCAACCTAAAGGAATAATGAAGGTTCATATAGAATATGTTACCTTAAGTATGATGGTTTCTTTAATAGGATATTAATGTAATGGATAAATAAAATATATTCATTATTTAATATTTCAAGAACCTCTTATTCATGAAATTTATTTATTATAGCCTCATTATGTTCATTTCAGACCTTTTTTAATGGGTTAAGAGGTTCAATTTCACTATCTCAGAGTATTTGTTTCATCGGTTTTCAAGATTGGTTTACATATATTCATGTAAGGATAAAAATTTTAGATGAGAATGGATGTGCATAATTGAAGTTATATGTTATTAGTGATCATCTAAAAGATTACATGGTCATGAAATTCATTTGATTGTCTGGAGTGAAGATTAATTATTATATAAAACATTAATGATAATTGTTTTGGTTAAATGGTTGTTTCTTAATGCATTGAACACATTTTGGTTTATAAATTAATATCATGTGTAAAAAATATTCCAAAACCTTACATCACACATAATAAACATATTATATTATGGTTCTACAATCAATATGGTGTCAGGATGAGAGTTGATTATGGTAATAGAAATTGAAAACATGTCATCTTTGAATGTGTTAAATTAAAAAATCCCAGATGGTGCTTTCATTTTTATTATAAAATGTTGATAAATGAGAACTTCTGATGAATTATTCCACTATCACAATAAAATTATTGTATATGATAGGTAATAGAGTTATTATAACATTTGTATGGAAGTAGTTTAGAAATGAAAAATAATGAAAGGAACTCGAAATAAAATTAAAAAATAAAAAGAGATGTTTACAACTTTAATAGAACATCCTTGAGAACCTCTTTAAGGGAGCGGATTTGGTTATTTGAAGAGACCAATGTATTATGGTTATGGGAGTGGGTCTTATGGAGATATTTGAGTAGAATTTTGAGTAGGCACCAGGCTTGAGAGGAGTAAAGAGAAGAGGTAAAGAGGGGTTGTATTTATAGTGGAGGGGAGGAGGTATTACCCACTACTTTAATCATTCGTATAATATTTTTTATCAATCCTAAGAATAGTATTGATTCATGTGAAAACAAATTATAATATATGCATGTGAGTTCAAGCCAATAGCCATTTACATCATCCATAACAAAAGTATTATGACAATTGTGCTCTTTATTACACACTTAAAAATGATTTATTAGATAAAATTCACCTGGTACAACATAGAAGATCAAGTTGTATTGTGTCTTTGGGGATTAGGATCATTACATAACCACATATAACATGAAAAACCCAACATATTTATTGAAAACTTCCTTTACATGACCACTACATTCCCTGGTTCTTAGCATTAAATAGGATAACCAGAAGACATGCATAAGAAAATGGCGAGACATAAAGCTCGGTATGGGAATAAACATGGAATAAAATGAGGAATAAAATACATGTTAAACAATAGGAATATCAATGAAGGACAATAGAAACATGAATATAAAGGCATGATAAAGCCTAATAATCATAACATAGTAATGTGGCAACAACACTTAACATAAAATTAGCATGAGCTGAGGCTCATTGCACATGGAGCATTAGTAAACCCTCATTGTACATGAATCATGAGTAAAACCTCGTTTAACATTAATTTTTATGAGTCAAAACTCATTTCACATGATGAATCATGATATTATACTTTACCCAATGCATTGGAGCACTATCAGTGCACACCCTTCTTAAACATTTCATTCCATGCATAAGTGTGCCACAGGAATCATATAACATGGAATGAACAAACATCATAAGTTATTCCCTGATTATGTAATGTGGAATAAATACATGAAAGTACGATTGAATAGGAATATGTGTATAATGATGAATACACATGATAGATCCATGGGTATGGTATTCACAACACTTTGATCCTGGCTCTAAAAAACACGATGCAATACTGGCAGCATAACGACGTGACATAAGGATTCATGAAAATAGTTGATGAGAGAGGAAAGGGTTTCTCATAATATGTAATGAAATGGAAAATAACGGGTCATATAGATACTTGTCCAGAAAACTTCATGGAATTTAGATGCCTAATACAAAATAATTACATGGATATAAAAAGAGGAGAGAGAAATCCCCCATGGAATTCTTGCATGGTAACATGTGTACATGAGAGGCATTAATGAGAGAGAAATTGTACTCCCATCATCCAAACATAAAGAGGGTAGTATTGGGGTGGTGAAAAAGCATACCCCAAAATTTTTAATTGATAAAAAGGGCATAACGACTTCATGAAAATTTGAAAAAATGAGAAAGGAAGAAATCACTTACTTGGATGTGTGCTTCCAATGGCTTGGGAGGGGCTTGAGAGAGGATTCGTGGGAGCTTGGGGTGCCTTGGGAGGATTCCAGAGAGAGGAGGGTAGAGGTTGGACGAAATCCTAAGGCTTTGAGGGAAGAGTTAGTGGGAGATTTGGTGGGTTTATATAGGAAATGAGAGGGAATTTTTTATTATTTACATTTGGGACACCTCACATTTAACAAATAAAAACCATAAACCACACCATGGTTTTTGTCACGAACCAGCACGGGTACCTTGGTACCCCGATAACCAAGCCGGACCTGACATAGCCCGAAGGGCATTCCCGATCCCCACAGGTCGGCGACTAGCACCTGACATCGTATAACAAACAAGTGGGATCGATTTTTCCACAAGAATGCGGAACCAAGAGTAAAACAAATAGTATGCATAACAGTAGAAACTCCACTAGGAGTGATGTACCAAAATATAAATGGGCATGAAATACCAAATTACTACAACCCAAGTACTGAAAAGTGAAAAAAAACTGTCCCTAAGTACACAACTCACCAAGACCAGAGATCAACAACTGGATCCACCTCCATGAGGTCCCTCCCCTTTGCTTGATCCTGGAAAAAAAAGTCTACAAACACACGAAGGAAAAAGTAGGGTGTGAGACTAATACTAATAGGATCCCACCAAATATTCCAAAAAAGACGCCAAATATAGATTATCCAATGAAAAGCTATCAATTTTTAAATAAACAGGTTTGGCAATTCAAAAGAATATTCAAACAAAATATGATGAACTTTTTCAAAATATTGAACAAATACAGTAATCAAAATCATTACAATGATGGAAAATTTCTAAAACAATAGCTTATGTAAAACATTTATACAAAAAAATTTATATAAATTCAGCAGTCATGTAAGGCAGTTCGCAAGTATTGGCATACATTTGTATCTCAAATATAAATAAACAAGCGAGAAACATGGTCATCTGCCAAAAGGTATGATAGTATTAAAACGTTATAGGATTACACACTATCTATGTGAAATCAGAAAAATGTGTAAACACACGTCCCTATGACATTGGCCAAAGGAGACTCGTCACCAACCCATCGGGGTTGTGACCCACGACAATTATGTTTTAGAATGTTGTCGTAGCATAGAGTGTATCCCAATAACTCACTAACTACCTAAGGCTTGCATGCGATCCTACATGATGGATGAACTAATTTAAGAATGCTTAAAATACGATCAATCCCATTCCACCATTTCAAAAGTACCAATTCTATTTCATTTAAAACCAAATCAGGTTTTATTCAAAACATGTCTTTCCACAAGATAAAACCAATTGGTTTTTATCAAATCATTTTAAGACATTTTCATAAGTTTGAAATCCATACAAAACCAATTCCATCATTTCAAAATTCATTTCCACAATTAAAATAAACAATCTAATTGAATTAATTTCCATCAAATCCACAATTTAAATTAAACAATTGAAATTGTCCAATTTTCTATAAACACACCCAATTCAATGTAATTGGGGTTTTCCCACATCTCTATTCCAAAACCATTTCAAATATCTCAGTTCAATGGAATAGTGTTTTTATCAATTTAGTTGGAAGAAACATGAGAAATTGAATTTAAATAAATAATTGAAATAAATTAAGAATATAAATTGATAATAAATTTGGAAAGTCCGGACAGAACCACCTACCTCGATTTATTGATGGGAGTTATCCCAACGAGAAACCCCAAAAACCGAGTGGCAACGTTGTCGGAAAAATCTTAAAAAACAAAATTAAGATCAAAGGAAATAAAGATCTTGAAAAACTAGATCTGGATTCACAAACGTAGATCTACACCACAACTCATAGGTTTAGATACAGGGAAATAAAGGAAATTTCCCATGAAAAGATCATGGAATAATAAAGGAACAAACGAGAAATGCAATGGGATGAAATCTACTTACTGGGAGGAGAGTCGATCTTCAATCCGAGCGTTCAATCTCAACGGAAGGTGATCAGATTGCATTAGAAACTCCCGATGAGGATTTGGAAACACCTAAAAATAGTCAAACCTGAGACAATGTCGAAAATATGGAAGTCTCATGGGTTTGGATGGTTTCAAAAGAAAAATTAGGAATTAGAGACCGTGCACACGGTCTACTTGGGCAGAGGCGCACGGTTGGTCAAACCATGTGCACACCGTGCGGATCTCCCTATCCATAGATACACGGTCTGTACGTTTCGGTCACACGGTTTGTCAAAGCATGCGCACACCGTGTGTACCTCTCTGTCGAGTGCTGCTTGGTTGGCACGGTTTGGTTGTAATGTTTGTCAAACCGTGCACATACCGTGCACAATCCATTTCCCTTTTGATTTAGATAAAAGTACACCCAAACACACCCCCAAGGCACATCTTCAATATAGTGGTACTTGGAAACATCAAAAGTACCTGAAAACTTAACGTAATGTTACATCCTCCCCACCATAAAACCTTTCTATCCACAAATAGCCTATGAAGAAACATCCACATCAAAAAGATGAGTCCACTGATCTCTCATTAGTGTCCCCCATTACCACATCTAATTAGAATCAGAACCATGTTACCATAGCACATATACCAGAGGTATCGTTCTCCCACAAAGCATCTTGGTATCAGAATCAAAAAGCCTGACTGGTCATTCAGTCATAGATATATATGGTTCAATCTCAAGATCACACGAACTCACAAAATGAGATGGATCAGAGAGATACTTGTGCAGCTGAGATACATAGAACACGTTATGTATCGACGTCAACTGTGGTGGTAGAGATAGGTGGTAAGCAACATTCCCCACAAGACCAACAACCTCGAAATGTCCCACAAAACGAGGAGCAATATTCCCTTTCCTCCTAAGCCATCGATGACCTAATCGAGGTGAAACTATCAAGAACACATAGTCACCAACTAAGAACTCTAAAGGTTTACGTCGACGATCATCATAAGACTTGTACCGACTCTGAGCTGTCAGCATTCTTTGATGAATCAACTAGATCTTAGCTATCATCTCTTGGACCAAACTCGGTCCTGCCAAGGAACTTTCACCAATATCCGACCAACATAAAGGAGATTTACAAGGATGTCCATAAAATGCCTCATAAAGAGCCATTTTGATCGCATATTGGTAATTGTTATTATAAGAGAACACAACTAGCCGCAGATGATCATCTCAAGACCCAAAAAATTCAAGAAAACAATCATAGAGCATTTCCCCAAGGATCTGAATTGCTCTTTCCGTCTGTCCATCTGACTGTGTATGGTAGGCCGTGCTCAAATGAACCTGAGATCCCAGTTCCCCTTGAAGGTCTCTCCAAAAGCGAGAAGTAAACCAAGTATCTCTATCAATACTATAGCAGACAGAACTCTGTGCAAACAAACGACTTCATTCACATAGATATATCCCAACTCCTCTACTTTGGTTATATCTAAAATAGGTATAAAGTGATCCGACTTGGTCAGCCTGTCGATCACAACCCATATCGTGTTGTTCTTCCTTTGGGTTTGAGATAACCCAACCACAATGTCCATCGAGATTGCATCCCACTTCCATTTAGGGACTGGAAGTGGTTGAAGAAAACCCGAAGGTTTTTGGTGCTCGGCTTTCACCTGCTAGCAGGTATAACAACGAGATACAATCTCAGCAATGTCTCATCTCATACCTTGCCACCAGAACTGCCATCACATTTCAGAGAACATTTTGTTGGTTCCTGGGTGCACAACCCAATGAGAGTTATGGAAAACATCCATCACATCCTTCCTTGCCGATAATGGCACAATATAACGGTTTTGATAACATAGAACACCCTCTTTAGAGAATGACCACTGGGTGTCATTCTCCCCTCCATAAGGAGAGTCCCTAATGTTATGGAATTCATCATCGAGTTGTTTTTTTGGAAGAATAAATTTGAGGAGAGAAGAAGTCAACTGAACACTGGCTAAAGGAACATCATTCCCCTTCCAATGAATTCCAATATGCAACTGAGAAAAAAGAGCCATCAAACTCCACTCTTCTGAAGATTCTTTCACAACATGAGTTAGAAGTTTCCTGCTTAACGAATCCACAAATAAATTCCCATTCCTTGAGGTATAGGAAATATCAATGTCTAAATATAGCTAGTACTCCACCCAACACAATTTGCGAAGATTAAATTATTTTTGAGAGAAGATATAACTCAAGATCTTGTTGTATGAATACACAGTAATCCATTCTCCATAAAGCTAATGTCTCCAACACATAAGTACGTTAATTACAGCTGCTAGTTCAATTTCATGGGTATGATATTTCTTTTCATGAGGCTTAAGCTGACGAGATCCCTAGGAAACAACATGATTACCCTTCATGAGGATGCATCCAAAATCTGAACCCGATGCATCACAGAAGTCCACATAACCTATCCCAGCCTCAAGAAGAGTTAACACCGACGCAGTAGTCAAAAGACACTTTAGCTCAACAAAACAACTCTTACATTTTTCATTCCAGGAAAGCTTCACTCCCTTTCAAGTCAGAGCAGTCATTGAAGAAGCTAACTTTGAGAAGTCTTTAACAACCCGACGATAATATCCTACTAAGCCCAAGAAGCTCTAAATCTCGAAAACATTTTGGGGTTGTTCCCAAGTCATAACAGCCTTCACCTTCTCAGGATCAACTAATGTTAATCTTCTGACACAACATGTCCCAAGAATTTCACTTCTCAAATCCAGAAATCGCACTTTTAAAGCTTGGAATAATGTCGGTGATTCCTTAGAAGACTCAGAACTATTCTCAGATGATGCACATGATCCTCTTCATACATGGAGTATACAATAATTTAATTCACAAATACAACCAAATAATTATCAAGATACTCACGGAAAACCTTGTGCATCAACACCATGAAAACTATAGAATCATTTGTTAGGCCGAACAACATAACAAGGTACTCATAATGGCCATACCTACTCTGAAAAGCGGTCTTCTGAATTTCAGATTCTTTTATCCTCAACTGTTGGTAACCAGATCGAAGATCAATTTTTTAAAACCACTTTTCCCCTTTCAATTGATCAATCAAATCATCAATTCTTGGAGGCAGATATTTGGTCTTTGTCGTAACTCGATTGAGAATTCAATAATCTACACATAAGTGAAGAGAACCATCAGCCTTCTTGGAGAAGAGAACTGGTGCTTCCAAAGGTGACACACTCGGGAATATAAAACCATTCTCAAGAAGATCATCTTACTGAGTCTTTAGTTATTTTAGTTCACCTGGAGTCATTCGGTAAGAGGGAATAAAAACTAGTTGAGTACCAGGCATTAAGTCAATAGTAAAATCAAGCTCTCTTACTAGTGGGAAACCAGAGAAGTCTGAAGGAAACATGTCCTGAAACTCAACAACGATTAAATGGAGATCACCACACAATGAATCTCTCTTTTGATCAAAATCAAACACTGATATAACTTTCACCAACTCTGTGAAAAAGGGTCCGGCTCTGCATGACCTTGGGTCCCATTATCCTTGAAAAACAAGAGACACACCACTGGCTATGGTAAGGTAGACCTGTCAAAGATAACAATCGATCCAGGCTTTATTGGAAATGAGCCAATCCATCCCAAAAATGATGTCAAAATATTTCATGTTGAGAACCATGAAATTCCAATAACGATAAACATCTGATAGAGAGAAGACACAAGTAGGACTACAGTGCCCCTTCTCTCTCATTACACCAAGGGGTGTAGTAATATCCATTGCACAAGATAAAATCTCCATAAGAAGATTAATCATATTAACAATATGGTTTGAAATAAAAGAGTGAGATGCACCAGTATCAAAAAGAGATGTCACTAAAGACGAAGGTATAGTAATGGTACCTCTCACAGTCACAAGACCTATATTAACTACCTATGGCGACTCTTCCACTGCATGAAGAAGATTCGTTCCAGCTGCCTATGGTTGGAACCCTATTGAACATGAAGCATTTGATTTCCCTGCAGTTATTGGAGGCACTGATGATCATGTTCCACTACTCGGAGTAGAGAAGTGATGGCTGAATCCTTGTAGGTTCTCTAAACGTCCGCAAGAGCTACAGTTCCTAGGTGCCTCAGTTGAAAACCTCTTAGAATGTCCTAGCTTCCCACACTGATAGAAAGTTAAGGAAGCCCCTCCTAGTACTACTGGTGGTCTGGAGTGACTCTATTGTTGAGAACCACCATTAGAAACATCACACTTCCGTTTTATTTTAATGGAACCAACACTGCCACTAGAAAAAAAATCAACTTTTTGCAACCCTGAATTTCCTACCAAATCCATCTCAACCATCATTTCCGTATCCATCACATCAGCATAAGTGGGTAGCTTCAGTAAGAAATCATGAGAATATATATCTAATCGAATCCCCAACTCAAATCGTCGAGCCTTCATCCTCTCATTAGATACAATTTCAGGAGAAAACTGTACCAACTCAACAAAGCGATTTCAGTACTGAGTCACAGTTTTGTTTGCCTGATCAAGTTGAAAAAACTCCATATCCTTGGCCAACACCATAGATTCCGGATAGAAATTATCAGTGAAATGAAACATAAAGTCATTCCACTCCAAACCCTCATGTTTACCAGCAATCACGATCATGTAATATCAATTCGTACTTGGTCCCTCCAGCACGGAGGTGGCACACTTCACCTTGATCACATCAGGTGTCTCCAAAAACCCAAACAGACGTCCGATCTTAATCAACCATTCATCAACAAGTTGAGTATCAATGGATCCTTTGAAGACTGGTGGATTCTGGCGTAGGAACTATTAAGAATGACTTCATGGAATATAATAATGAGGATCTATAGCTGGAGCCTGAACAGGAACTGGAGGTGGTTCCTATCCCAGAGCGTAGATAGTACGAACAATCTACTCTACTAGACTTGGATCCACAATATGACTATCTTGCTAAGATTCATCAATAGCCTGTTTTTGGATTTGATTTGCATGTCTTCTTGGAGGCATGATGCTACATAACATCAGCAGACAATAAAGAGACATTAGATTAACACTCAACCTGAGTAACAAGGAAAACTACTCTTAAGATAAGGGATAGTAATATATTCATTCCACTCTATCCAAATCAAAATAGGGTAAAATACTAAAACTAATCCACAAGTCACCTTTCCATAACCACAACTAGTGACATAGGGTTCATTGTGGTGAGAGTTGGCTAGGAACTCAATCACAACTACCTCCTAACTCCCGACAAGAATACTCAAAAGCATACTGTCATCAAGGCAAGATGTTTCAACCTCTCTTTGATACCACTTTTCATGAACTAGCCCGGGTACCCTGGTAACCCGATAACCAAGCCGGCCATGACATTTCCCGAAGGGCATTCCCAATCCCCACAGGTCAGCGACAAACACCTGGCATTATATAACATACAAGTGGAAATTATTTTTCCACAAGAACGCGGAAGAAAGAGTAAAACAAATAGTATGCATAATAGAAGAAACTCCACTAGGAATGATGTACCAGAATATAAAGAGGCATGAAATGCCAAAGTACTACAACCCAAGTATTGAAATGGAAACAAAATCCCAAATTCCCTAAGTACACAACTCACCAAGACCAGAGATCAACAACTGGATACATCTCCAAGAGGGCCCTTCCCTTTTCTCGATCCTAGAAGATGAATGTCTACAAACACTCAAAAGCGAAAGTAGGGTGTGAGCCTAAGCCCAATAGGATACCACCAAATATTTCATAATAGATGCCAAATATATATTATCCAAAGAAAAGCATTCAATGGTCAAATAAACAGGTTTGGCTATTCAAAATCATATTCTAACAAAATATGCTGAACATTTTCAAAATATTGAACAAATTCATTAATCAAAAGCTTTACAATGAAAGAGTATTTCTAAAATAATGTCTTATATAAAACATTTATATAAAATAGTTTATATAAATTCAGTAGTCATGTAAGGTAGTTCACAAGTATTGGCATACATTTAAATCTCAAATATAAATAAAAAAGCGAGCAACATGGTCATTTTATAAAAGGTAGTATAGCATTAACTAGTTATAGGATTCCACACTCTCTATGTGAACTCGGAAAAATGTGTATACAAACGCACTTATGACACTGGATAAAGGAGAATCTTCACAAACCCATCAGGGTTGTGACCCACCACAAGTATGTTTTAGAATGTTGTCGTAGCATAGAGTGTATCCAAATTAATCACTAACTACCTATGGCTTTCATGCGCTCTTACATGATGGGAGAACAATTTTAAGAATTCTTAAAATACGATCAATCCCATTCCTCCATTTCAAAAGTACCAATTCCATTTCATTTAAAACCAAAATAGGTTTTATTCAAAACATGCCTTTCCATAAGATAAAACCAATGGGTGTTTATAAAATCATTTTAATCCATTTTTATATGTTTAAAATCCATACAATACAAATTCCATCATTTCAAAATTAATTTCATCTATTAAATTCAATAATCTAATTGAAATCATTTCCATCAAATCCAAAATTTAAATTAAAACATTTAAATCAACCAATTTTACATAAACACACCCAATTCAATGGAATTGGGTTTTTCCCACAACTCTATGGAAAAACCATTTCCAATATTTCCATTCAATGGAATCGGTTTTTTCTCAATTTAGTTGAAATCAACTTAAACAATTGGATTTAAATCAATTACTGAAATAAATTAAAAAAATACATTGATAAAAAATTAGGAAAGACGGGACGGAACCACCTACCTCGATTTATTGACAGGAGTTAGCCCAACGACAAACCCCAAAAACCGAGCAACACAACTACGTCGCTAAAACCTTAAAAACCAAAATTAATATCAAAGAAAATCAAGATATTGCAAAACTAGATCTAGATTCACAATACTAGATCTATATCTCAACTCATAGGTTTAGATCTAGGGATTTAAAGTAAATATCCTATGAAAAGATCAAGGAAAGATAGAGGAATAAATGAAAAACGCAACAGGATGAAATCCACTTACTGGGAGGAGAGCAGATCTTCAATTCGGCCCTTCAATCTCGAAGGAAGATGTTTTGATCACCTTGGAAACTCCCTAGAAGGATTTGGAAAAACCTAAAAAGAGTCAAGCCTGATCCAAAGAAGAAAATATGGAAGTATTAGGGGGTTCGGGTGGTTTGAAAAACAATTTTTAATTTGAAACTGCGCGCATTGTTTACCTGGGCAGAGGCGCGTGGTTTGTCAAACTGTTCACACACCGTGCAGATCTCACTGTCCACAGATACACAGTCCACACGGTTTGGTGACACAGTTTGTCAAACCTTGCGCACACCGTGTGTACCTCTCTATCCAGTGATTCTAGGTTGGAAAGGTTTGGCCGCACGATTTTTCATATCGTGCACAAACCATTCATAAGCCATTGACCTTTTTCTTTACATAAAATTTCACCCAAATGCACCCCCAAGGCACATCTTCAAAATAGAGGTACTTGGAAATATCAAAAGTACCTGAAAATGTAACGTAATGTTACAATTTTTTCCATAGATTTTTCTAAATGGGAGTAGAATATGATATTTTATACGGCCAATGGAGGAACTTATTAAAATAATAGGTTTTCTTATGTGGAATTGAGTCACATTCTCAAGGAATACAATTAAAAAAGACAAAATGTCTTATAAGCCTTGAAGGGTCCAATAATGCTTTGTAAAATATATCAAACAAACCCAAAATCACATTATATTAATGGTAAAACATATATTGGACGAAAATATCATTTATGGTATTTTTTACACCACTATTATGTCATTATGTTGTCATAAAACACATTATATATTTAAAATGTAATTAATTTTTAACCAAAAAATCGACTGTCTCAGAAATTTATGAAAAATTCACCATTGGATAATTTCAACATCTTGATTCCAAAAATAAAATTCAGTTTATCTAAATAATTTAATAATTATGTTAATTTTTTACATTTAAAATAAAAATCCTCGTATATAAAAAATTATAGGGTTTTGACAAAATCAACTTTCAAACCTTAATAAAAATTACAATTTCATTCATACTATTAAATGTTAATTTATATATAATAAAAATTAAATTAATAAAAATTATACTATTTTATTAACATATTGTTAATTCAAAATTCCATTAATTCATAAAAATAGATTTCTTAGATGAATATTAAATTAAAATACTATTTGCACTTTAAAAACTATTTACAATATAAAAATAATAAAATGAATGTATATTCATTAATGTATACAAAATAATGCATATAATCATAGTGCTAGGGTCTTGTTACATGACCCCTTATAACACCTGCATAAGACCATAGAGTAAGGTGTGTGATGGTGACATACTCTTATGGTGGCTCAGATAACATTGCTCGGGTGGTAATCTCTAGTAACTTCCACTTCTCCCATAGTCGATTCAGCTCAAGCATAACGTGTTCAATACTTTCTTATTCTTGGTCAAGAGTGAAGCCCAATGACTCCACCTCCTTTGTGAGCTCTGAAAAATTGGCTTCATACGAGAAATGTTTATTAGATGAGGCCATCACTTCCTTTGTCTGAGTAAATTGGATTTGCTAAAGCCCAATATGTATACTAATCATGTCATCACTGATCAACATCTATATTAGAAACAATCACAATTATTTATGATATTTTAAAATCAAAAACATAAAACCAAATAATTTCATATGTTCTACAAATCCAAAATAAGACATTTAAATAGACCAACATAAGTTTTCATTAACGAATTTTTAGGTCGTTACAATCTTCCCCCTTTATGAAATTTCATCCTCAAAATTTCCTTTTCCCAGACTAAAACAGATGAGGGAAAATTTGATTAATCAATTCTGTTGATTCGCATGTCGCTTCTTCAATTTTGTGGTTTCACCAAAACACCTTGACAAGGGTCATTGTCTTATTTTGTCAAACTTTTTCTCTACGATCTTTGATCTTCCCTAGTTGCTCCTCGTAAGAAAGATCATCCTCTAGTAGTACTACCTATGAAGAGGGTATATGTGAAGGGTCTGGTATGAATTTTCTTATGAGAGATACATGAAATACATCATGTACATTGGCCATGGTAGGTTGATGTGCTAGACATTAAGCCACATCCCTGACACGATCAAGAATCTCGAAGGGGCCGATGTACCTAGGAATTAACATAACTTTTTCATTCAAAACCTGAAGGCCTTATTCCATATAGATATGCATATAAATACCATGTCTTCAACATTAAACTCACAATCTCATCGACAGTTAACTGCATAACTCTTCTACCGACTCTGTGCTTCCTTGATATGCGACTTAATGTTTTTCATCTTCAACACTAGTTCTTCGACCATTTCTGGTCCTAACAGATTATGCTCACCGACTTCATCCCATCTTGTCGGTGCTCTACACCTCTTCCCATATACGTCTTCATATGTTTCCATTCGAATGCTCGAGTGGAAACTGTTATTGTAAGAGAATTCAAACAGTGGAATATGTTAGTCCCACCATCCTTTTAAGTCCATAGAACATGATCTTAACAAATCATCGAGTGTCTGAATAGTTCACTCATATCGGCCATCTTTTTGAGGATGATAGGTCGTACTGAAGTTTCATTCAGAATCTAGAGCATGTTTAAGACTCTTCCAAAACATAGAGGTTAATCTTGGATCTTGATTGGATATAATAGATAGTGGTACTCCATGCCACATTACCACGTATCTGAGGTATATATGTGCCAGTGGATCTAGTGATAAATAACCCCGAATAGCAATGAAGTGTGCAATCTTTGTAAGATGATCCTCAATAAATCATATTTCATTATTGACTATGGATGTCTATGGAAGTCTAATGCATAGTACATGGTGATATTCTCCCATTTAAATACTAGTATGGGTAATGGTTTCATTATCCCCTTATACTTATGTCTCTCAGCATTCACTTGCTGACTCACTCGAATATTTGATGTAAATTCTGTGATCATCTTCCTCATATTATCCCACCAATAATGCTCTTTGATATATCGATACATCTTTGTGTTTCTTGGGTGAATAGATAAATATGAACTATGTGCACCATCCAAAAGTTCCTTCTTCAGCTCTGAACTTGATGGAACACATAGTATTTTTCCAAATCTCACAATTCCTTCTTCATTAACATTGAACTTTTATGATTTCCCATTTCTGATAGCTTCAAGATTCTTCTAAATTCCTACATCATCCTTTTGAGCCTCCATTAACTTTTCCAAAAGAGACGGTTGAGCAGTCATTTATTAAAGGATTGATGATGTTCCCTTCTTTATGATTCCCATGTCAAACTTCTTCAAATCTATGAATATTGGATCCTTCTCAATTCTCATCAATGATAGAATCATTGGGTCCTTTCTACATAGAGCATCCTCCACCTTGATCCCTTTCTCGGGGTGGAAATGTATTGAGTGTCATAGTCTATGATCAGTTGTAACCATCTTCATTGATGCATGTTCAAATCTTTCTGTGTGAATATATACTTGAGGCTTTTGTAGTCTGAATATATTTCACACTTCTCCCCAAAGAGATAATGCCTCCAAATATTTAACTTGAAGATCACCGCATCCAACTCCAAATCATGTGTTGGATAATTTTTCTCATGATAATTCAACTACCTTGAAGCATTAGTAATGAATTTTTCATTTTACATCAACACAGAGCCCATACCCTTCTTCAAAGCATCACTGAATAAAACAAGAATTTCTCCACTTGTGATTAATGTGATCATAGGAATAGTGATAAGCATCCTTTTCAACTCCATGAATCTTTCTTCACATTCATCACTCCATAAAATCATTACTCCCTTTTGAGTTATCCTGGTAAGAGGGTTTACAATCGTGAGAAATTTATAACAAATCGTTGATAATATTCAGGTAACCCAAAGAAGTTATGGATATCTGTTACTGATGTTGGCCTTGGCCACCCCTCTATTGCAGTTGTCTTGGAGGGATCCATAGATATTTAATTCCTTGTGATAATATTGTCCAATACTGATACCACCTTCAACTAGAAGTCACACATGCTATACATTGAATAGAGCTTCTCCTTTCACATGGTCTCTAGTATAGTTCTAAGATTCTCCTCGTGATCTTTCATGGTTTTAGAGTATATTAGAACATCATCTATGAAGACTACCACAAATATTTTGAGGTACTTTCTAAAGACTCTATTCATCAAGTCCATGAATATTGTTGGAGAATTGGTGATTATGAATGGCATTACTTAAAATAATAGTGCCAGTATATTCTATTAAAAATAGTCTAGGGGATATCTTCCTTCTTCACCCATACTTAATATTATCCCGACTGAAAATATACCCTGGATAAGTATTGTTCGCCATGTAGAAGATCGAACAAGTCATCAATTCATGGGATATGATTCATGTTCTTTATCATGATTTTGTTAATCTCATGATAATCGATGAAAAGATGCATTGACCCATCCTTCTTCTTGATGATGAGGACTGGTGCACCCCATTATGAAGCAGTTGAGCGTATAAACCCTTTATCCAGATTCTTTTGTAGTTGTTTCATCAGCTCGTCAAGATCCACAACATCTATTCTATATGATGTCTTAGATATTGGAAATACCCCAGATTTTAGATCAATTAGGAATTAAACATATCTTCTAGGAGGAAGACCAGACAATTTCTTAGGAAACACTTCAGCGAATTCCCTCACAATAGCCATGTCTTCAAGGATGGTTGCCTCCTTAGACTCAATAATTTGAGCCAGTTACGCACGATCATAGGGCAGTAATATCCACGATTGAGATGATGGAGCTAAAGAAGATTCATCTTCCTTCATATACATGTATTTAATCGTGGGTCAATTCTCCATATGGAGAGTGATTTCCCACTCAAGGTAATTTATGTTGACTCTATAAAAGGGAAGCCCATCCATGCCAAGAATTGCATCAAATTCCCCTAGAGGGAGTATGATGAGGTTCTCCGGGAAGTTAAATCCACCGATTAAGACAGGGGAGGAGTTATATTCAAGGGATGCAATGATTCCCCATTTTCTGTACTCACCGACATCTTTACTTCAATGACTTGTGGTTGTGTTGGGATTAGTCTACTAAACATTATGTATATAAAAGAATGAAAAGAACTAGAATAAAAAAGTACGTTTTCTAGTATTTAATGAATAGATATCATACCTCTCACATCTTCATTTTTTGGGTTTAATTCGGTAGTAGTGATGGAATAATATCTCCCTTGCTACCATGGAGGTTGTTGGTTGCCTCCTATAACCCTTGGCTTAGGGAACTAATTTGCATGATGTCCAGGTTCTTATCAGTTGAATAAATGAATAACGCGATGAGAGTCAAATAGCATGTTCCTCTCCTCTATCATAGCCGCTGGTTTTTCTTGTCAGCAGTTAACAGCTAGGTGTCCTACCCTTCCACACCTAAATCATTTCTTAGTACCCATCAGGAAATTTCCAGGGTTCTTCTTTCCACTCCATTGGAAAGTGGGGTATTGGATTATCTTAGCACTATATGATTTATCCATCAGACCACCAAAATTAATGTCCACCTTATGCTTATTATTCCCATGATAACCCTAAGGTTCTCCAATCTCATTTTCATCCTTGATGGCACATCAGACAGTTTCCTCATAGTTGTCGAAGTCGCGGATCACCATGGATTGCTGCATGCTAGGTTTCATCCCACCAAAGATGTGTTCAACCTTGCATATGGGGGTAACGACAAAGTCAGAAGCATATCAGGAATTAATTCTGATGTTTTCCTCATATTATCTAATAGATTCATCATATTTTTTCCATATTTCAATGAAGTCCCTTTCCATCTTAAGCTGGAGGGTGCACAGAAAATATTAATAAAAAAACATCTTCTTGAAAAACTTCCATTCCAACACCTCGATCTCCTCCTCAGGCTTCATATTTTTATCAATTTCCACCATTGATTGGCTTCACCCTCCATTTGATAAGTATCCAAGAGAACCCTCTCTTGTTAGGAAAATTGAAGGATTGAAAAGATCCCTTCAATGGAGTTGATCCATTGTTCGGCGATTGAGGGATCAGATGATCTATTAAATATAGGAGGCCTTTGCCTCATGAAGCACTCGATAACGACTTGTTTTTTCTTATGGGGGTTGAACATTCCTCTTGACCGATTTTTTTATTCAATTCTTGAGTTAACTGAGAGCGTATCTTGAAAAAGTTAGTGATTCCCACTCCCATCGGATTGGGCATCTCATTAGAATAGTCATCACATTGGTCTTCACATTGGTTGTTAACCCGAGTCGTCATATTACCATCCATTTGCTGGAAGAAAAGGAAATTCAGGTGTAACACATAAAGGGTAATTCAAGGACAAAACACATGACTTATAAGTAGCTTTTATTTCATCATCTCATGAATCTATAGGATTCAGTCTACATTATCCTTGATCTACATTCTACCATTAATTCTCAGGAAACATTTGTATTCCCTTAATAATGGTTCATAATAAGCTTGTGAATTTACCTATGCATATCCCCTGGGAGTTTCATAACCAAGAGTGTAGTAAGGCCCATTGTTATGTACCAGGATTCCCTGGGTCAAGTTTTAAAGTCTTTGTAGATGTTTTTACACCTAGATACATCTGTAACAGAGCCGCCTCTACCTGCTCGTATCCTGATAGGGATGTATTTGATTGATAAACCACTTAATATATACTCACAAAAATTTAGGTATGTTTTTATTATACATATTATTATTATCCAAAAGTATTTCACTAGGGTATTTTAGTTGTAATACCAATAAATAACTAAACCTATCCTCTAATAACGACTATAACAACCCTTCTCTTTATTACACACTTAAACATGATTTATTACATAAAATTTACATGATACAACATAGATGATCTAGATGTCTAGTGTCGTTGTGGCTTATGATCATTACATAACAACATAGAATATAAAAAACCAACATCTTTATTGAAAATATCCTTTTGATGACAACTCCAATCCCTCGTACATAGAATTGTATAGGATAACCAGAGGACATGCATAAAAAAGGGTGATCTATGAAGCCCAGTAAGGGAATAAATATGGAATAACATGTGGAATACAATACATGTTAGATAATAGGAATATCAACAGAGCACAAGAGAATCATGAGAATAATGTCATGCTAAATCATGATTATCATAACATGGAAATGTGGCAACAACACTTAACATGGAATAAGCATGTGCAAGACTCATTGATCATGGAGCATTAGTAAACCCTTATTTCACATAAATCATGAGTAATAAATAATTTCAATTGAATTAGTATGAGTAACCACTCATTTCACATGACTTATTATGATAATATAATTTTCCAAATGCATTGGTGCGCTATCAGGCTTCACCCTTCTTAACCATTTCATTTCATGCAGAAATGTGCCACATGGATCATATAACATAGATTCAGTCAACATCATAAGTTATTAAATGATTAAGTCATTTTGAATAAATACATGAATGTACCATTAAATAGATATATGTTCTTAAAGGTGAATACCTGTAACGCCCCGACCCCAGCTACCCAGAGTCGGTGCATTAATTACATAACTTTGGCATGATCACAAGAAAGATCAAATCTCGAAAGACCGATTGGTTTAGTAGCCTTGGAAACACTAGATATATTCATAGGTTTTACATTACATCATAAAATGAAAAACTACTACAACAACATAATGTTTCAATAGCCCACACTATAATCCCCTCATAATATCCCTGAAGGTCATTCATAACTTACTTCTTCACATCCTGGGAAAAATAAAACATAGAAAAGGGGTGAGCTCAAATGCCCAGTAAGGATAACAATATAGCGGAACATTAAAAAATAAGCATAAACATTTTAGGCAATGAATTACTAAAACAAAAGCCTTTTAAACTTGAACTTCAACATAGTATGGCAAAAGTGAAATGAAATAATGCCATTTACTTATTCACATGGATATTCTACTAATCGAATAATCAAATGCAAAAATCAATAACCACTTTCATAATGTTGGAATGCATAATGTCAAACATTAATTTCATTGTCTAGGCCTCATCCCAAGACCTAGGGGTTACTTCTAACCGGAACCCAACCCGGAGTGCCTCTAATAACCGGACACCAACCCGGAGTGCCTCTAATAACCAAACACCAACCCGGAGTACCTCTAATAACCGGAGACCAAACCGGAGGGATTACTTTTACCAGTCCCTAACCTGGAGGGATTACTTTAACCAGTCCCCAACCTGGAGGGCTTACTTTAACCAGTCCCCAAACTGGAGGGCTTACTTTTACCGGTCCCCAACCCGGAACATACTTGTTCAGCACATTCATCTGACGAAAAGTTTGAAATATAACATAAACATTCGGATTAAAAATAACTTCTGAAATGTCAACACTTTAAACATAAACCATGAGTGATATAAAAATAGCACATCCACAGTCAAACATAACTCATTCGATACAATATGGAAGATTGTATTGTATCACATTGACCTCAATCAAGAATAATGAAGGATGTTGACATAGATGAAATCAAAATTCTTTTTAGAGAAATATCTCTTCCTATTTTTGAAATCATTTAAGAGCCATATAAAATAAAACATTTTCTTGAAAATATTCTTATAATCTTGTAAGGTAAGCTTTGACGATTTTATAACGGCGGAAAATAACCGCACCCGCCGTATAAGTTAAAAAAACATTCTTATCTTAATTCTGTCGAAAAGGTTAAAAAGGACCTTGTTTTGAAAACGACGGAAAGATTCCTTTATAAACCTCTTACAAAAAGTCAAACAAGGGTATAAATGAATTTAACCCATATTCTTGTAAATAATAAATATGTTTTGAAATACATTTCGAAGAAACATGGATGTGGATGATAACGAAATCCCAGTAGATTATTACGTATAATCAACCTCGGATAATGAAGAGATTGTGAAATAACCCTTACCTTGTACTTTTCCTTGGTTGGGGTAGGTTAACCTCCTGTATAATGGTGAAATAATTGTTATTAAATTATACAAGAATCATATACATTAATATGATATCATATATGATCTTTTAACATTGCTTTATTAATAATATCTTAGTATTATCGTCGTTTCGGGTGATAATCGATTCGTTCTTCTTAAATGTTAGGTTACGTAAGACATGTTTGTAATGGATAGATTATATCTTATTCATAATCAGAATAATATTAACATTATTTTTAACCCTAAAATGAGAATAATACTTGAATGGATATGATGGAGAATGAATCTTATTGCGTTCGTGGAGACGGTAGTCCGTACGTACGCACGAACGCTACTTCCATTTAATTTTTATTTTAAAAGAATCAAATCCAAATGATACATAGGTATATTACTATTCCAGTATAATATAATATTTTATATATGTTACTTAAGTTCATTAACACCATCTTTTATACGTTCCATGTGTGGTATGAACGAGTCATATCATTTTAAGGGGGCGGTAGTCTGCACTTCCTCAAATGAAATTATCGTATGTATATACAACATGAAACGAATAATGGTATGAAATAAAATGGAATTACAGAAGCTTATATATAAAATATATATCATTAATATCATATTTAATTACAGTGCCATAATAATGGCCACCATGAGAGGTGGTAAGATGTATTTGAACAATCATCGTTTCGTGAGGCGTTAGTTTGCCATCCACAGAAACATTATGTTCATCATCCATTAGATGGAGTTGTGTGTATGTGTAGTTTGAATCCTTCTTATAACAACATCCTAGTATATTTTGGATACTGGTGTTGTTACAAAAGAAAGGAAATAAAAAGAGTTTGGGGGTTGTAGAAGCAAAATAAATGAAAATAATTTAAGAGAAATCGTTACCTTTAATCTAGGTAACTCACTTTGGTTGGAACCAAAGGACTTATTGAAATGCTTTCTGCCTAAGGGGAATCTTCAAGGAGGAGGAGAGGGATTTGGGGAGCTTAGTTGGGCAGAGTTTGGACGAGCCAAGTGGCTTGAGAGGTGTTAGGAAAAGAGAAGGAGGAGTGCCCTTTTATAAGAGGGGTGAGGGGCATTTTTGGAAAAGCTAGAAATATTAATTTATAATAAATTCATATTCGGTTTCCAAAGGCTCCAAAGTTGACTATTCAAAGTATGAGGTGGGGATAGGTCGAAAAAAACTCATCCAATAGAATTTAGACAGGTTTGGGTACTTATATTAACCTTATCTTTAAGTATTAACTCTAAGTTAATTAGTTTCACTTTTACAATGTCTCTTTGTATTTTTATATAATATGGTTAATAAACATACTATATACATCCAAGAGACCCCCAAGTGGTCCATTAATGATTAACCTATCATAATATAAGTCTCTTGGCCGAACCTTAAATTTTTAGGAATTTAATATCAATTAATAATATAATATTTGTTTTAAGAACTCTTTTATGTCAATTTTGACACTATTCAATAGTTGATTTTTGTGAAACTCATAACAGATTGATTACTTCGAACAAAGTCAATTAAATAAATCCTAATATATCATATTATCCTAGAAAATTAGTTTAATTCATTAAAAGTTTCATATTATATTTATTTGGGTATTTATAATATCAATTATGTTAATTTTTTACTATTTTAGTAATTACTGCATCATCATTGTGTCATAAATAAAATTAATTATTTAATGTCTAAAAATTATAAATAAAACATCATTATGTAGGAAATATTTTTATCTTTCTAATGAATATTTATAATCGAAAATCCAACATGTATAACCCTATGTAAAAATTGTTCTTCTAAAAGATTTAAGCTTATGCCATTTTTATTTTTATTTTAACTTTATTAATATAATGTGTCCCAACCACATACAAGTGGCTCCAAGGGGTCCCCAAATTGACCCAAGGATGCCCATGGTCGGGTATGTGTCCACCAATAAGGTTAGGACACGTTTTAGGGTAATTTTGTATTATTATAATATTATTTTTTTAACCGTTATTTACCGGATTTACCCTTTAACCATGGTAAATAAAATATTTACCGCAGTAATTATTCATAATGTCTAAAAATAAAAGTTACCTATTTACACAATTTGAACATCCTGATTCCAAATATGAAATCCATTTTTCTAAATTCAAAACACAGAAGTGGCAGAAATTAATTTAAAATTAATTCCCGCTGTCAAAATAAAAAGCGTGTTTTTAAGAGATAATAACTATCAAAAGATTGACACTTGTTTATGTTTGGTTTAATTGTAAAATTATGTCCAATGACCAACATTATATTAAATGGTAAAAATATATTCTAAATATACTTTAAAACCACTCAAATTCATAATTTATCACTATTAATTATTTTGATTAAAAAAGTTGTTTTTAATTAAAATTTAGTAATTTTCACTATTCATCAAAATATGAAAGTTATCCGAAATGTACCAAAATTTCATCTTAGGCTAAATTCGATATTCCGAATCCAAAAATGAAGTCCATTTTCAAATATAAAATATATATAATTTCAAAAAGTAGGTATTACTATTCATAACGGCTAGTTTGATTAGTTATGGTGTGTGATGAAACTCAAGGTTGCGTACAACACACACTACTGTATTATTCAAAGAGAGCATACCGTGGAAGATTGGGATGTTTCATTTTAAATTTTTGATGTCCCCATTTAGTCAAAAAGTTTAAAATATTGTATTTAAAAAGGGTTCACTATTAAAAGTTGATAAAAGTGCAATACTGAAAATGAATTTGTTCTTGCATTATATCTAAGAAAATCATAATATGGATTCTAAAATTTTAAGGATTGTATAAAGTTTAAAAATTAGATAATACTATTAATAACCTCTTTTGAATGGCTTTTTTTTTAAGTCATGGTGTGATTGAACTCGGTGTTGCGTGTAGTGTAAGTTATTGAATTATTTTGAAGAAATAACACACTATGAAATCTTGGGGTGTTACATTATCCCCTCCTTCAATAAATTGCGTCCTCGCAATTTGAAATTGTTCTTCGAAAATAAAAGGTTGAAAATAAAAAAAATATCTTTGTGGGAAAACCCACATCGGAAATTGGGTCATTAAAATTTATTCTTAATATGAGGAAAAGAGAAATGAAAGGGTCACCACCAAATTATGATCTCGATTAGGAGAACATTGGTGGCAATTAGAGACATATAATTGGAGGAAAAACGTAAATATTTATAGGTAGTGATTGAGGTCATCAATCACAAAAAATTATAAAATCGAGGTCCTTAATGAAATAGTACTGCAGTACAATCCTTATATACTCCAAAATTATTATAACAAGTACATTGTTGATACAACACTCAATTGACATAATCAACATAAGAACTCTAATCATTCCTCTTCATCTGTGGTAGTATCATAACTTGATTATTATCCAATAGCATCATTTGTGGCATAGTCTGATGACTGGGGCATAGGTTCGCGTAGTGTCCAAACTCCTTGCAAATGAAGCATTGTACATTTAAAACCATTTTCTTACCCTTGTAGTCACGTACTTTGTGCCCTTTTCCTCCACACTTATAACAAACTCCCATTCCTTTCAGGCATGTTCCAGGGTGTTTCTTTCCACAGTTACCACATATTGGAAAATTCTTCTTTTCCTTCTTCCCTTTATCCATCTTTCTCTCTTCTATCCTTTTCTTCTCTTGCTTCCCTTCAAAGCCATAGGACTCAGTAAAATCATTACTTATCTTATCAACACATGATATTATTTCTTCATATGATGATAATACATGGGAGACTATTTCTCTTATAAATTCTAGCTTAAGACCATGAAAGATATGATCCTTCCTTCTCTTTGGATCATGTGTATTTCTGGAGTTCTCATTCCTTCTACTGGGCGCCATTTCTAAACAATGGCATAAACTAGATCAGTTTATGAATCAAAATACATAATTCCATACTTATAAAACACTTAACATAAATTGAACTATTTATGGATATAATCCATAATCATAAGAATGTTTTCTTTGAGGATGTATATACTCATAATCCCTTCAAAATGATTTGTAAAGAAAATGAGAGTTATCCTAAGCATATCCCCTGGGAGTGTCGTAACCAAGAGTGCAGCAAGGACCGTTGTCGTGCACCAGTTCCCGTTCGAGTCTAGATCAAAGCGGTGTTTTCAGGTTTTACCCCTAGGTACATCTGTGCCAGAGCCGCCTCTACCTGCTCGTATCCAGACAGGGATGTATTGCTCGGAAAACTCACAAAATCTCTACAATACCAAAATTCTAGGAAGTTCTTCTATACTAATATTCAAAGTTAATCTTAGGTCTACGTGCTCTAATCAGAGTTTATCTAAATCTAGCTTCCAAGGTTTGTACTAAACTTCCTCTGATGCCAACTGTAACGCCCCGACCCCAGCTACCCAGAGTCGGTGCATTAATTACATAACTTTGGCATGATCACAAGAAAGATCAAATCTCGAAAGACCGATTGGTTTAGTAGCCTTGGAAACACTAGATATATTCATAGGTTTTACATTACATCATAAAATGAAAAACTACTACAACAACATAATGTTTCAACAGTCCACAGTATAATCCACTCATAATATCCCTGAAGGTCATTCATAACTTACTTCTTCACATCCTGGGAAAAATAAAACCTAGAAAAGGGGTGAGCTCAAATACCCAGTAAGGATAACAATATAGCGGAACATTCAAAAATAAGCATAATCATTTTAGGCAATGAATTACTAAAACAAAAGCCTTTTAAACTTGAACTTCAACATAGTATGGCAAAAGTAAAATTAAATAATGCCATTTACTTATTCACATGGATATTCTACTAATCGAATAATCACATGCAAAAATCAATAACCACTTTCATAATGTTGGAATGCATAATGTCAAACGTTAATTTCATTGTCTAGGCCTCATCCCAAGACCTAGGGGTTACTTCTAACCGGAACCCAACCCGGAGTGCCTCTAATAACCGGACACCAACCCGGAGTGCCTCTAATAACCAGACACCAACCCGGAGTACCTCTAATAACCGGAGACCAAACCGGAGGGCTTACTTTTACCAGTCCCTAACCTGGATGGCTTACATTAACCAGTCCCCAACCTGGAAGGCTTACTTTAACCAGTCCCCAACCTGGAGGGCTTACTTTTACCGGTCCCCAACCCGGAACATACTTGTTCAGCACATTCATCTGAAGAAAAGTTTGAAATATAACATATACATTCGGATTAAAAATAACTTCTGAAATGTCAACACTTTAAACATAAACCATGAGTGATATAAAAATAGCACATCCACAGTAAAACATAACTCATTCGAGACAATATGGAAGATTGTATTGTATCACATTGACCTCAATCAAGAATAATGAAGGATGTTGACATAGATGAAATCAAAATTCTTTTTAGAGAAATATCTCTTCCTATTTTTGAAATCATTTAAGAGCCATATAAAATAAAACATTTTCTTGAAAATATTCTTATAAGCTTGTAAGGGAAGTTTTGACTATTTTATAACGGCGGAAAATAACCGCACCCGCCGTATAAGTTAAAAAAACATTCTTATCTTCATTCTGTCGAAAAGGTTAAAAAGGACCTTGTTTTGAAAACGACGGAAAGATTCCTTTATAAACCTCTTAGAAAAAGTCAAACAAGGGTATAAATGAATTTAACCCATATTCTTGTAAATAATAAATATGTTTTGAAATACATTTCGAAGAAACATGGATGTGGATGATAAAGAAATCCCAGTAGATTATTACGTATAATCAACCTCGGATAATGAAGAGATTGTGAAATAACCCTTACCTTGTACTTTTCCTTGGTTGGGGTAGGTTAACCTCCTGTATAATGGTGAAATAATTGTTATTAAATTATACAAGAATCATATACATTAATATGATATCATATATGATCTTTTAACATTGCTTTATTAATAATATCTTAGTATTATCGTCGTTTCGGGTGATAATCGATTCGTTCTTCTTAAATGTTAGGTTACGTAAGACATGTTTTTAATGGATAGATTATATCTTATTCATAATCAGAATTATATTAACATTATTTTTAACCCTAAAATGAGAATAATACTTGAATGGATATGATGGAGAATGAATCATATCGCGTTCGTGGAGACGGTAGTCCATACGTACGCACGAACGCTACTTCCATTTAATTTTTATTTTAAAAGAATCAAATCCAAATGATACATAGGTATATTACTATTCCAGTATAATATAATATTTTATATATGTTACTTAAGTTCATTAACACCATCTTTTATATGTTCCATGTGTGGTATGAACGAGTCATATCATTTTAAGGAGGCGGTAGTCCGCACTTCCTCAAATGAAATTATCGTATGTATATACAACATGAAACGAATAATGGTATGAAATAAAATGGAATTACAGAAGCTTATATATAAAATATATATCATTAATATCATATTTAATTACAGTGCCATCATAATGGCCACCATGAGAGGTGGTAAGATGTATTTGAACAATCATCGTTTCGTGAGGCGTTAGTTTTCCATCCCCAGAAACATTATGTTCATCATCCATTAGATGGAGTTGTGTGTATGTGTAGTTTGAATCCTTCTTATAACAAAATCCTAGTATATTGTGGATACTGGTGTTGTTACAAAAGAAAGGAAATAAAAAGAGTTTGGGGGTTGGAGAAGCAAAATAAATGAAAATAATTTAAGAGAAATTGTTACCTTTAATCTAGGTAACTCACTTTGGTTGGAACCAAAGGACTTCTTGAAATGCTTTCTGCCTAAGGGGAAGCTTCAAGGAGGAGGAGAGGGATTTGGGGAGCTTAGTTGGGCAGAGTTTGGACGAGCCAAGTGGCTTGAGAGGTGTGAGGAAAAGAGAAGGAGGAGTGCCCTTTTATAAGAGGGGTGAGGGGCATTTTTGGAAAAGCTAGAAATATTAATTTATAATAAATTCATATTCGGTTTCCAAAGGCTCCAAAGTTGACTATTCAAATGATGAGGTGGGGATAGGTCTAAAACAACTCATCCAATAGAATTTAGACAGGTTTGGGTACTTATATTAACCTTATCTTTAAGTATTAACTCTAAGTTAATTAGTTTCACTTTTACAATGTCTCTTTGTATTTTTATATAATATGGTTAATGAACTTACTATATACATCCAAGCGACCCCCAAGTGGTCCATTAATGATTAACCTATCATAATATAAGTCTCTTGGACGAACCTTATATTTTTAGGAATTTAATATCAATTACTAATATAATATTTTTTTTAAGAACTCTTTTATGTCAATTTTGACACTATTCAATAGTTGATTTTTGTGAAACTCATAACAGATTGATTACTTCGAACAAAGTCAATTAAATCAATACTAATATATCATATTATCCTATAAAATTAGTTTAATTCATTAAAAGTTTCATATTATATTTATTTGGGTATTTATAATATCAATTATTTTAATTTTTTACTATTTTAGTAATTACTGCATCATCATTGTGTCATAAATAAAATAAATTATTTAATGTCTAAAAATTATAAATAAAACATGATTATGTAGGAAATCGTTTTAGATTTCTAATGAATATTTATAATCGAAAATCCAACATGTATAACCCGATGTAAAAATTGTTCTTCTAAAAGATGTAAGCTTATGCCATTTTTATTTTTATTTTAACTTTATTAATATAATGTGTCCCTACCACATACAAGTGGCTCCAAGGGGTCCCCAAATTGACCCAAGGATTCCCATGGTCGGGTATGTGTCCACCAATAAGGTTAGGACACGTTTTAGGGTAATTTTGTATTATTATAATATTATTTTTTTAACCCTTATTTACCGGATTTACCCTTTAACCATGGTAAATAAAATATTTACCGCAGTAATTATTCAAAATGTCTAAAAATAAAAGTTACCTATTTACACAATTTGAACATCCTGATTCCAAATATGGAATCCATTTTTCTAAATTCAAAACACAGAAGTGGCAGAAATTAATTTAAAATTAATTCCCGCTGTCAAAACAAAAAGCGTGTTTTTAAGAGATAATAACTATCAAAAGATTGACACTTGTTTATTTTGGTTTAATTGTAAAATTATGTCCAATGACCAACATTATATTAAATGGTAAAAATATAATCTAAATATACTTTAAAACCACTCAAATTCATAATTTATCACTATTAATTATTTTGATTAAAAAAGTTGTTTTTAATTAAAATTTAGTAATTTTCACTATTCATCAAAATATGAAAGTTATCCGAAATGTACCAAAATTTCATCTTAGGCTAAATTCGATATTCCGAATCCAAAAATGAAGTCCATTTTCAAATATAAAATATATATAATTTCAAAAAGTAGGTATTACTATTCATAACGGCTAGTTTGATTAGTTATGGTGTGTGTTAAAACTCAAGGTTGCGTACAACACACACTACTGTATTATTCAAAGAGAGCGTACCGTGGAAGATTGGGATGTTTCATTTTAAATTTTTGATGTCCCAATTTAGTAAAAAAGTTTAAAATATTGTATTTAAAAAGGGTTCACTATTAAAAGTTGATAAAAGTGAAATACTGAAAATGAATTTGTTCTTTCATTATATCTAAGAAACTCATAATATGGATTCTAAAATTATAAGGATTATATAAAGTTTAAAATTTAGATAATACTATTCATAACCTCTTTTGAATGGGTTTTTTTTGTAAGTCATGGTGTGATTGAACTCAGTGTTGCGTGTAGTGCAAGTTATTGAATTATTTTGAAGAAATAACACACTATGAAATCTTGGGGTGTTACAATACCCATGATAAAGACATGGGAATGGTTTTCCCAACACAATGATATTGGCTTAGAAAAATGCAGTGAAATTTCGGCAGCATAACGATGTGACATAAGGATTCATAAAAATGTTTGATGAGAGAAAAAATGTTGTATCATAATATGTACATGAAATGGAAAGTAAGGTGATCATATATACCCATTTACAAACAAAAGCAATGGAATTTAGATGCATAATACAAAAGAATAATTTTGATGTAAAAGAGTAGAGAGAAACCCCTCATGGAATTTCGGTATGGTAACGTGTGTACATTTGAGACATTAAGGAGAGATAAATGGGTATCCCATCATAGAAAAATAAAGAGGGAAGTATGGGGGAGGTGCGAAATCATAAGCCCATATTTGTAAATGAAAAAAGGGCATAAAATACATAATGAGAATTGGGCAAAATGGGAAAGGAAGAAATCCCTTACATGGAAGTGTTCTTCAAAAGGCATGGGAGAGGCCTGAGAGAGGTTTCTTGGGATTTTGGGGAACCTTGGGAGGATTATAGAGTACAGAATCCATAGGATGTATGAACTGAAAATTCTATGAGTGAAGAGGAAGTGGGAGCTTGTGTGGGTTTATATAGGATAGGAGAGGGAATTCATTTTTATTTAGGTTTGGGACATCTCATGTTAAAATAATCAAAACCACAATCCAACCCATGGTTTTTGCCCACGGTTTATCCAATAGGGATTGGAAAAAATATATTATAAGGACAATGTACTAACTTCTTAAAATATTAGGTTTGCTTATGTGGAGGTGATTCACACTCTTAAGGAAAATAATTTAAAAAGACAAAATGTCTTAGAAGCCTTGAAGGGTCCACTAAGCTTGGTTAAATAAATCAAACGAACCCAAAATAACATTATTTTCATGGGAAAACATATATTGCCCTAAGATATCATTTACAATATTTTATTACATAACTATTTGGTCATTATTATGTCATAAAACACATTATATATTTACTTGGTATTTAATTTTTTCCCAAAAATTCTTCATTCCCAGATAATCATGAAAAAATTTCCATTGGATAATTTTGACATACTAATTCCAAAAATAATATTCGTTTTATCTAATTAATTTTCTACATTTTTGAATATTTACTTTTAAAATAAAAATTTCCATTTATAAAAAAATCAAGGGTTCTTACAAAAACAGCTTTCAAAACATAATAAAAATTACAATTGCATTCGAAAAATTATACGGTAATTTATATTTAAAAAATGTAATTTGATAAAAATAATATTTAATAATAATAATTAATTAATTATAAAATCCATTAATTCATCATAATATATTAATTAGTTGAGTATTTACTAAAAATACTATTTTCACTTTAAATACAATTTACAAAGTAACAACAAGAAAATGAATGTATATTCATTATTATATACAAAATAATGCGCATAATAATAGTGATAAGGTGTAACACCCCGAGATTTTATAAGATATTTTCTTTTTAATATATTTCATATCTTATATTGAATGCTACACCATGATTATCTTGCGCTATACGCAACACAGTATTAGCTTGCAGTATACGCAACACTAATCTTGGATCGTGTTACACAAAATTTCAAGTGTGTTTGATAGTAGATATTCTATAAAACATTGAGTATATATATATATATATATTAAATTTATAAATGAAATATGTTTGGATTTTCTTATACACAAAAACAAATGAGTTTTTCACTACACGCAACCCTAACTTGGCTTGCATAACAAGTAATCGTGACCTTCCTCGATAGTATGTATAGTACACAATACTGAGTGTAACTAAAAATTGATATATTATTATAATATTATTATGAACTAGCCGTTATGAATATTTTTAACTAAAATTTTAATTTTATAACATTATTATTCATCTTACACATTTTCTAGAACATTGTATAAGAACAAAAATAATTTTTCGTGTAAAATAATTATTTTTCAAAAAATGAAGTTTTTCCACCTTTTGATGGCGCACCCACACTAAATATAGTTTTTTACATTATTATAAGTTCAATTTGACAAAATAAAATGATTCTTTGGAATCAGGATATGAAAATTTACTTTGGATAAATTCTTCATATTATCCTGATAACTTTCATATTTTAATGAATAGTAAAAACACACTATATATTAAATAAAAACAACTTTTTTTCATCGCAATAATTTATATGGATATATTATAATATTGAATGGTTTTAAAGTATAAATATAATATATTTTTACCATTTAATATAATGTATGTCACTAGAATTTATTTTACATTGAATTAATCGATAAAATCATTTCAATCTTTTGCAATGTTTTAACTTTTAAAACTCATTTTCTTAACAACGGGATTAATTTTAAATTAATTTCTGAATAATTTTTGTATTGAATTTAGAAAAATTGATTCCATATTTGGAATTATTAAAATTATGTTAATAGGCTACTTTTTATTTTTAGGCATTATGAATTGTAACTACGGTATATTTTCATTACAATAGTAAAAGGTAAATCGGGTTATTAAGGGTAAATATAATTACCCTAACACTTGTCTTAATATAACTGGATGCTTATCTTTCGTCCTAAGGAATATTTGGGTCTAAATTGAATCCATTGGAACCCATTTAGAGGTGATTAAAACCTTTAGTTTATTTTATTTAAAAGAATGTGAAATATGTCTCACTCAACATTAATAATTATAGTATTTTTAATATAAGTTTATAAAGAATATAAATTTGGTTCTAAATACTAATTTGAAAGATAATTTTTTTTTCTTTATCATGGTAATTTATTTATAATTTTTAAGAGATATATAATTACCTTAATAACATATACATTAATGATGCAGAAATTATTTATTTAGTTAAAAATAAGTAATATAGTTTTTATTGAAATAAAATACCCATTAAAATGCTCTAAAACCTGACCGAATCATATTGTTAGTGTATATATATAAACCATAAGAATCCAATGACGGAATATATGACCGTTTGGAGTCTTATAAAAGTGATTATGACACTTATATTATTTTATTTTAAATGATGTTAAAGATGTCACGTTATTTAATTTAATAAATATAACATTTTAAATGCTTAGAGTATTAGAATATAAATTCGAAAAAAAGTATTATTATGAATTCTATAAGACTTATCTTTATCGTAGTACTTTATTTTTAATTTTTATGCAACAAATAAGTATATTTAATAATTATACATAAATGTTGTCGAAATTATTTTATTAAGAGAAGTATCAAATAAATGGTTGTACAAATAGTAAAATAAATATTATATGAACTATTTAATGTGATCCACAAATTTAATAGATTAATATTATATGTTAGAACCTATTAAATAATTTTTTCGAATATATCCTCTTTGTAGATTTTATTTAAATTCAAATAAATGAATAGGATCAAAATTGACACCATTGTTATTTTATAAAAATAACATATTATAAATTTTTTTAAAAATAAATAAAAAAAATTAAAAATTAAAAATTGAAATTTATATAGTCTACAATGTCATAAATTATCCAATTATGGAAAATTAACAAAACATAACTGATTATTTATTACCATTTAACATTTATAATTTTATTAGCACAAATAAAATTAAAAAGATTAAATAAGGATACATCAAAATGATAAGGTTTAAAATAATATCAGAAAATGTATAAATTTGATTGGTTGATGAGATTAAAACCCTATCTCATCTAAACTTTTAATGGAGTCATTTTTTGAGTTTTTTATGTGGGGTTTGAATTTAAATTTAACTAATATGTTTGAGGATTCCAAAGGTTCCCCTCTCCTCCCTCTCCTTGTCACACCTTTTTGATCCTTCAAGATCGGCTAACACCTACCCATTTCCCTTCTAAACCTCCTTATAAACATACTAGAGGTCCTGGTCTTCTTTAAAGACCAATTTTAGTGCCCTAAATGGATGTTTCAAAGAGGTGTGTCGAAGTAGAGGTAATATCCGTTAGCGATTCTTTCAAATTAATTTCTTCTTCTACATCTTCTTATTTATTTTATTCATTATTAATTAATAACATCAGTATCTATCATATACTTATATGTTATTATAAATATTAAACAACCCCATTTCACCTTCTATCTATCCTAAAGAAAACAAAATCATCGCGCGTGGGTACGTACAGAATATCATCTCCACTCCGCGGTGTAATCTGTTTTTCAACCACCACCTTACTTTGATGGGTATAATGGTGTAATGAATAACTACATATGATTATTATAACATCATACTGATTCTAAGATATTATATCATTCACTCCAATTCCATTCAATAAATATGTGAACGATATCATCGCTCGTGCGTACGTACGGATTATCGTCTCCACGACGCGACGAGATTCATTTTCCATGTTAACAATTCAAGAATGATTATAAAGTATATATAATAAGTAATCATAAAATATAAGAAATAATAATGCTACTGTATTTATGTATATATATATATATGTTTGTCATCTACTTAATTCCATTCAATTTAATAAGGAAATGAAAAAAGCGTTCATGCGTACGTTTGACCTACCGTCTCCATCAACGGTGTATTTCTTCCCATTTATCGATCTATTATATATATGTATATTCTGAATATATATTATATGTAAATCATGTTTTATATTCTGGAATTAAGTAATCACAATCTATGTAATCATATTAAAAATAACAAGTCAAAACACGGATGATAAATAAAACTATTTTACCCAAAACACTACTTTAACATTGAATTTACAAAATAACGGGTAATATAAAGTCATAAGTGAACCATATACGATATCATAACAATGAATATGATTCATTAATAAGTCAATAACATTATTTAAATCATTATACCGAAGTTTCGGTTATGTACGAAGCATACCAGACCTAAGGTAAGTGATAATTTAGCAATCTCATTTTTATCCGAGATTGCTTATACGTAAGTATTTACTCGGGTTATATGTTTCATCCATGTCCATAAAAATGATTTCATAAAGTGTTTAATATTCCTCCATGTATTTTTAAATTCATTTTTACCCCTCTTGACTTTTACTTTGTTTTATGTATGGAATCTTTCTTTTGTTTACCATACGTGGTACTTTTTGACTTTTCAGGCAAAAGTATGAGAAAAAATATATTTTTTTTATCTTATACCGCATGAACGGATTTTTACAGTTTCATAAAGGCACATTTTCATGAAGCTTACTACACAAGATTTCCTGATTATTTTCAACAAAATACTTATCTTTTAAAAAATCAGGGAATTTTTTTCAAAGAAAATGATTTTGAAGAAGAAAGGATATTTTCCCCAAGAATTTATTTCAAGTGTTTTATCAAAACTAATTTCCATCTTATATGAATATATTTTATATGTGCATGTTTCAAGTATAATGTCTCTATGATTTACATGTTTTCAATTTTCTTATTATGAAATATCCATTTGATTTATATGGATTATGTGATGATGGGATGATGCTTAAGAAACCCATTTTATTCTTTGGGTTATGATGAATGTTTTAAGATTATTTTGCGGAACAAGTAAGAATTATTTCATTATGAGATGGGTGGGACCAATATCTCCCTCCAATGCATTGGGTAAAGATTTATATCTCATGAGATAGACATGGCTGGAACGAAAAGTAAATCTGGTTCAGTAATACAGGGCTGGAACGACAAGTACACACATTTCAGTAAGGGGCATTATCCACTAAGATGGTCTTGGCAGTAATGCCTTGGCTACTATGGAAATCATAACATGTTCTTAATGGTTTCCAAAATTACATGTTTTATTCCCATACCATTTTATCATGATTGATTTTCCATTATGATCTATTCCTTATGTACTTCGATGTTTGAAGTCATTGCTCAAGATTTTGATGTTTAAATATTATTTTCAGGTTTTGAAGTTCAAATGTGTATGGTTTTTTTTATTTTCACCATGTTTACCCTTATTGATAATTTGAGATCACCCTTTCTATGTTTTATTTTCCCTAGGATATAAAGAAAAAATTTAGGTAAGAAAAAAAGGGATGATCTTTATGAGAGATGTTGAAGATCATTCACCAAGATTAGAAGATTATGTTCCAAGTTTCCAAAGACAATAAAATATTACGGTCCTTATGTGTCTGTTTTTTTATGTATTATTTATTCTGAAAAATTAATGAAATGTCCATGTACGTCAAGCTATGGGTCTCTACAGTTGGTATTAGATGAAAGGTTTAGAAAACCTTTGGAAAGTAGGGTGCAAAAACTTTAGTGAGATCCCTAGAGATATTTCTAAGGTATGTCTCGGGATGTCTCTAAGGTTAAGTATAAGTATAGGTTATAGTCCTAGAATTATGGTAACAATCTTAGAATTAACCCTAAGATGTTATATATTGAAGGTACTTCAACTTTATTATGTTTTTTTCCCTAACACGATTTTTGCCTCTCACACTATTCTTTTTGGGTTTTAGATGAAGTCTGGAACCCGAAGGAACCGTGATTATCAATGTAATGGAAAATGCAATTATTATCCCCCCGAGCAACCAAATGTGATGGGAGATGTAGTGAAAAATATTATTTCTATACTTACAGAAGCTATGAATCATTCTGGATTTCCAAATGATTTGAGAAGGGAACAATATTCTATTGAGTCCTTCATGAGGCAACGTCCACCTTCTTGCAGTGGGTCTTCTGATCCACTTGTTGCTGAACAATGGATCAATACCATTGAAAAGATATTTTCCATACATCACTATTCCAATCATGAAAATGTCATTTTAGATGTTTACCGTTTAGAAGGTGAAGCAGACCAGTGGTGGACTCTAATTAAGAATACAGGGCCCCAAGATGAAATTGAATCCATGGAATGGGACAAGTTCAAGAACTTGTTATTCAGTAAGTAATTCCCTCGTATTCTTCAATCAAAGATGGAAAAGGAGTTCCTTGACCTTAAGCAGAAGGATGATGAATCTGTTGGTATATATGAATCCAATTTTACAAGACATGCAAGGTATGCATCTGGATTTATCATCCAACCTGAATGTAAAGTTGATCGATTCTTCAGTTGCTTAAAACCAAGTCTTTGAAGGGCATTATCTATAAGAGACATTAGTAGCTATGAAGAAATAGTGCATTGTCCTATCAAGGTAGAAATGAAAGTTGGTATTACATATTCATCTCATGGTTTTGAAAAGAAACGAAAGATGGAGTTAAAGGAGAAATCTCAGAGTAATGGTGAAAAGAACATGAATGTTTCTTTATGCTAAATGTGTGGAAAGAAGCATGGGGATATTTTTTTAATGGGACTAGAAAATGTTTTAATTTTGGAAAAGAAGGTCATCGAGCAGCTAAGTGTCAAAGTAATGGAAAAAGTGTTTCTAATGATGTAATTAATTAAAAGGCTGTAGAGAACACACCACCAACACATCAATGCTTCAAGTGAAAGGACATGGGGCATTATGTCAATCAATGACCAAATCGAATGGTTAACGATGATCAATGTGAGCAACCTCTTAAGGCAATGGAAAAATGGATGTCACATGTTATTACTATTAGCAATGTTGAGTATGAAAACAATGTGGTGGTATGATTATGTATCTGTGTAAAGGAATTACAAAATAATGTTGTGGAATCTAATTTATAGTAATTGTGGAACATTGGAATATCTATGTAATGATTTATTGTGGTTTTCGATAATTATTTGGTACCAGTAACCATGAAAAGTGATTCAAATATTTTGGAATGCAGATGATATGCGCATAATGAAGGGATAAGGAGAAAATTAAATGTTTGATAGTATTAATGATTTCATGACTGATATGAGAAAAAATTGATATCATGGTTTGAGTATTTAGAATTTTTGGAATTTTTTTAAGTAGAAAGAGTTTGCTTTTGACCCCATTCATGTTATCACTATGGTTCAATGGGCATTTATTTTTCAAGAGAATGCATAATTATGGTATTCACTTGTCTGTAATGTGACCATCAAGATATATTTTATGATATATGGGGGATAAATAATGGTATTAACATGATCGGTAGATGAAATTTCTAGTTATTGTTTTCTTTATACTGTGAGCTTGGACAGATGTATTTTTGGATAATCCTAAAGATTGGAATGAATTAATATAGTATTTTTTTAAGGATAGAAATTTTTTCGATATTATGGCAGGAATGTTATAATAGTGTAGTTTTAGAAAAAGGACAATCCATATGATGGGAAACAACCCATCGCATTGGACAAGGCTGCGGGAATCGAACCCACAACTGATGTGAGATAGGCCTTTAGCTCCAACCACTGGCCTACAAGAAGTCCTTGGTTACTGGAAACTTGTTTTATTTTATTATTTGGTATTATAGATGAAGTATAAGTTCATTTTTGTATCATATACGATTATCCTCACCATAAATGGACTTATGTATATTTGATAACTTTTTCTAACCTTTTGATTGAAACAGACGGAATGACCCATCATTATATCACATGATCTACTCTTCACAAATTACAAATTCATCTTAATTTCTTTAAGAGATGAAGTATAAATTGTTCAAGGCACGAACAACAGTGAGATTGTACCAAAATCATGTAAGTATTTATTTTAATTCATCAACATTAGGGAAACGATCTTGAAATCCAAAAATGTTGTCCTAGTTCCCTCATATCTGATGAATCAGATGGTCCACTAGATCACCACAATGTTATGGCTTTCTAACTGTTGGATTTTTCATAGCCATGTCCTCTACCACTCTCCTTCAGAACACGATGGTTAGATTTTTCTTCCATATCCATATTTTCACCTATGTTATCCTATGTGAAAACCCAGTTATTAGTTAATTTGGGTAACTGTTACGTTTCATAATGTAGTTTTTAATGTTTAGTTTTGGTATTCTTTTTTACAATGTGGGATTCTATGAAAGAAACTCTCATGTAATAAACCATTTATAACCCCAACGAATTTCGAGGGCGAAATTCATTTTAAGGGGGGTAGAATTTAACACCCCAACATTTTATGCAATATATTATTTTTAATATATTTCATATCTTCTATTGAACGCTACACCAAGATTATCTTGCGCTATATGCAACACAATATTAGCATAGAATATACGCAACACTAATCTTGGATCGTGTTACACACAATTTCAAGTTTGTTTGATAGTAGTTATTCTATGAAACATTGAGTACATATATATATATATTCAATGTATAAGTGAAATATGGTTGAATTTTGTTATATGAAACAAAAAAAGAGTCTTTCACTACACGCAACATGGACTTGGCTTGCGTTACACGTAATAATGACCTTCCTCAATAGCATGTGTAGTACGCAATACCGGGTTTCACTAAACAATGATATATAATAATATTATTATTATAAACTCGCTGTTATGAATATTATTAAATAAATTTTTAATTTTATAACATTATTATTCATGTTAGACATTTTCTTGAACATGGTATAAAAACAAAATAATTTTTTCAAGTAAAATAAGTATTTTTCAAAATATATAGTTTTGCCACCTTTTGATGGCACGCCCACTTTAAATATAGTTTTTGAAATTATTATATGTTCAATTTGAGAAAATAAATTTCTTCTTTGGAAGCAGGATATAAAAAGTTACATTGGATAAATTTTTCATATTATCCCGATAACTTTCATATTTTAATGAATAATAAAAACATGATATATTTTAAATAAAAACAACTTTATTCATCAAAATAATTTATATGGTTAGATTATAATATTTAGTGGTTTTAAAGTATAAATAGAATAAATTTTTATGATTTAATATAATGTATGTCATTAGCATTGATTTTACATAATGTTCATAGGTAAAATCATTTCAATCTTTTGTGATGTTTTAACTTTTAAAACTCGTTTTCTTAACAACGAGATTAATTTTAAATTAATTTCTGAAAATTCTATGTATTGAATTTAGAAAAATGGATTCTATATTTGGAATCATAGGTTCCATATTATGTTAATAGGCTACTTCTTATTTTTGGGCATTATGAATAGTAACTACGGTAAATTTGTTTACCATAGTAAAAGGTAAATCAGGTAATTATGGGTAAATATAATTTCTCTAACACTTGTATTAATATAATTGGATGCTTAAATTTCATCCTAAGGTCTATTTGGGTCGAAATGGAATCCTTTGGAACCCACTTGGATGTGATTAAGACAATTTGTTTATTTTATTTAAAGGAATGTGATATATGTCTCACTCAACTTTAATATATAAAGTATTTTTAATATAAGATTATACGGAATATAAATTCGGTTTTAAATAATAATTTGAACAATAAAATGTTATTATTTATCATGGTAATATATTTATAATTTTTAAGATATATTTAACTACCTTAATAGATTATACATTAATGATGCAGAAATTATTTATTTAGTGAAAAATAAGTAATATAGTTTTTATTGAATAAAATACCATTAAATTGCTCGAAAACCTGACAAAAACTTATTGGTACTGTATATATACACCATAATCATCCATTTACCAAATATATGACCGTTTGTAGTGTTATAAAAGTGATTATGACACTTATATAATTTCATTTTAAATGATGTCAAAGTTGTCCCCTTCGTAATTTAATAAATATAACATTTTAAAAGTAGGGAGTTTTAGAATATAAATCTGACTAAAAGTATTTTTATGAAATTAATAAGATTTATATTCATCCTATTATTTTATTTTTAATTTTTATGCATTAAATAACTATATTTAAAAATTATACAAAAATGTTGAAGAAATTATTTTATTAAAAGAATTATCAAATAAATGGTTTAAAAAATAGTAAAATAAATATTATATGACCTATTTAATGTGCTCCACTAATTTTATAGATTAATATGATATGTGAGGAACCAGTTAAATATTTTAGTTCGAATATATCTTCTGTTTGGATTTTATTTAAATTCAAATAAATGAATAGTGTCAAAATTGACACTATTATTATTTTATAAAAATAACATATTATTAAATTGTTTAAAAATCACAAAAAATATTTAAAAAGTATAAACTAAAATTTATATAGCAGAAAATTTCATAAAGTATCCAATTATAGAAAATTAACAAAATATAAGTGATTATTTATAACCATTTAGAATTTATAATTTTATTACCACAAATAAAATTAAATAAATTAAATAACGATAAATCAAAATGATAAGGTTTAAAATATGATCAAAACATGTCTAAATTTGATTGTATGATGCAATTAAAACCCTATCTCATCTAATATTTTAATTGAGTCATTTTTTGAGGTTTTTATGTGGGGTTTGAATTTATATTAAAATAATATTTTTTAGGATTCCAATGGTGCCCCTCTGCTCCCTTATAAAAGCGCACCTCCTCCCTCTCCTCATCACACCTTTTTGAGCCTTCATGATCGTCCAAAACCTGCCCATTTACCTTTTAAACCACCTTAGAATCATACTAGAGGTCTTGGTCTTCTTTAAAGACCAATTTTTGTCCCCTAAGAGGATGTTTCAGAGAGGCGTATCGAAGAAGAGGTAATATTCGTTACCGATTCTTTCAAATTTATTTATTTTTCAACATCTTCTTATTTAGTTGTTCCATTGTGAATTAATAGCATCAATATCCCTCATATACTGATATGTAATTTTAAATATGAAAAAACCCCATTTCACCTTCTATCAATCCTATGGAAAACGAAATTACCATGCGTGCGTGCGTACGGAATACCGTCCCCACGCTCTGGTGTAATCTGTTTTTCCACCACCACCTAACTTGGATGGGTATAATCGTGTAATTAATAATTACATATGATTACTATAACATCATACTAATTCTAAGATATTATATCATTCACTTCAATTCCATTCAATAAATATGGGAACGATATCATCGCTCGTGCGTACGTACAGAATACCGTCTCCACAACGCGATGAGATTCATTTTCCATGTTAATAATTCATGAATGATTATAAAGTATATATAATAAGTAATCATGAAATATATGATATTAAAATTCTACTAGATTTATGTATATATATATCTATGTCATCTACTTAATTCCATTCAATTCAATAAGGAAATGAAAACAGCGTTCATGCGTACGTACGACCTACAGTCTCCATGAACGGTGTATTTCTTCTCATTTATTGATCTATTTTATATATGTATATTATGAATATATATTATATATAAATCATGTTTTATATTCTGGAATTAAGTAATCATGATCTAACTAATCATATTAATAATTTCAAGTCAAAAAACGGACGATAAATGAAACGATTTTACCCAAAACACTGCCTTAACATGGAATTTACAATAGAACGGGTAATATAACATCATAAGTGAACCATATATGATATCATAACAATGAATATGATTCTTTAATAATTCAACGACATTATTTAAATCATTATATAGTAGTTTCGGATATGTACGAAGCATATCAGACCTTAGGTAAGGGATAATTTTGCAATCTCTTTTTTATCTGAGATTTCTTATACTTAAGTATTAACTAGGGTTATATTTTTCATCCACGTCCATAAAAATGTTTTCATAAAGTTTTTAATATTATTCAATGTATGTTTAATGTCATTTTCACCCCTATTGAATATTATTTGTGTTATGGAAGAAATATTTCTTTTGTTTACCATACGTGGTACTTTTTGACTTTTCTGAAAAAAGTACGAGAAAAATTTTTTTTTAACTTATACGTCGTGAATGGATTTTTACAGTTTCATAAAGCCTCATTTTCATGATGTATCCTCCACAAGATTTCATGATTATTTCCAAAAAATAATTTTCTTTTAAAATTTCATGGCATTTTTTGAAAAGAAACTGATTTTGAAGAACAAATTATATTTTCCTCAAGAATTCATTTCAAGTGTTCTATCAAAACTATTTTCCATCTAAGATGAAATTATTTCACATGTGTATGTTTCAAGTATAATTTATCTATGATTTAAATGTTTTCAATTTTCTTATTATGAAATATCCATTTGTTTTTTATGGATTATGTGATGATGGGATGATTCTTATGAAACCCATTTTATTCATTGGGTTATGATGAATGTTATAAGTTTATTTTGTGGAACAAGTAAAAATGATTTCATTATGATATGGGTGGGACCTATATCTACCTCCAATGCATTGGGTAAAGATTTATATCTCATGAGATAGACATGGATGGAATGGAAAGTAAATCTGGTTCAGTAATACAGGGCTGGAAGGACAAGTAAACCCAGTTCAGAAAGGGACTATTTCCACTGAGATGGTCTTGGCAGCAATGCCTTGGCTACTATGGAAATCATAACATGTGATTAATGGTTTCCACAATTACATATTTTATTCCCATTCCATTTTATCATGATTGATGTTCCATTATTTCTTATGACTTATTTACTGCGAGGTTTTATATCATTGCTCATGATTTTGATGTTTAAATATTATGGTCATGTTTTGAAGTTAAAATGTGTATGGTTTTTTTATTTTCTCCATGTTTACTCTTAATGAGCATTTGATCTCACCCTTTATATGTTTTATTTTCCCCAAGATATAAATAAAAGTTTTACGTAAGAAAAAAAGGGGAGATCTTTATGGGAGATGTTGAAGATGTTTCACCAAGATTAAAAGATTAGGTTCCAAGTTTCCAATGACAATAAACTATTATGGTCCTTGTGTGTATGTTTTTGTTATGTATTAAGTATTCTGAAAAATTAATGTAATGTCCATGTACATCAAGATTTGGGTATCTACATAAGGTCTTGTTACATAACCAATTATAACACCTGCATATGACGGAAGAGTAAGGTATGTGATGGTGATAGACTCTTGTGGTGGCTCGGATAACATTGCACAGGTGGTAATCTCTATTGACATCCACTTCTCCTGGAGTCGGTTCTGCTCAAGCTAAACGTGTTCATGCTTATCTTGGGCTTGGTCAAGAGAAAATCCCAATAACATCACCTCATTTACGAGATCCAACCAATGGGATTTTTATGGGAAAAGTCTACTGGTTGAGGCCATCGCTTCCTTTGTCTGAGTAAATTGGTCTTGTTAATGCCATATATTTATTCTAACCTTGTGATCACTATTCAATAACTATATTAGCAATAGTCACAATTATTAACCATACTATAAAATCCAAAACACAAAACCAAATAATTCAATATGTTTTACATAACTATAAGAAGACATTTAAATAGACCATGATAAATTTTCATTAATGAATTTTTGCGTCGTTACAAGAATGATTTAAAAAAGAATGTTTTGGCGCTTATCGTAAATTATCGTATTTTTCTATTTATAAAGAATTCTAATATTCTTGAAAAATAAACAACTTCACCCTAAACACTTTTGGATGTGGATAATCCAAATATGAATTCCATTGTATAAAAATATTTTTTCTTAATAAGGGAAATTTTATTTTTAAATAAAATAATTATTTACTTGAAAAATACATTTTTTAAAATTCTAAAAAAATTTATAAAACATTGAGAAATTAATAATGGTCTCATTAAATTATATTATAATCATAAAATATCAAAACATTAATTATTTTATACATTTTATGAAAATACATTTTATTTTTTTAATTATAAAATTTAACATAAACATTTAATTAAATATTTAAGAGTTATAAAAATAACAACACAATCATATTGTCACTTATAAGATGGATAAATTCTATTTATACATTCATTTGTAAGGTTACAATTTACATGGCCAATTTAATATTAATAAGGGATATATTAATATTCATAATGGTAGGTTACTATTCACAAACAAATTATGGTTTTTCCATCAGACACCAAAAAACTCCCTAAACGTAATCTTGTGTGTCAGATTTTTTAAATTCCAAATAGAGAAGTGGAAAAAATTAGTTTAACTGCAAGGATATAACTATCTCTTTGAAATAATGTGTTGTTTTACAGAGACATATTTTTTCATGCATTTCATTAAATTTATTTGTAAATACATGGGGTGTTACATTCACCCTCATATGATATGATTCCATAAATATTTCATTTTACATACTAGAGTTAAAATAGGCATGGTTTTGACAACTTTGCTAATGTAAAAAAAGGAATCTTTAAACATAAAAGGAAAAAATCGTAAAGGGAGAGTGTATCCAAACTTGTGATTTTCTAGGATTAAATCTAGGTTATCCATGATCTATTTAATAACATATATTCAAATGGGATTCATTATATTCTGTTACCTTGATAATGGTTCATACTAGTATTCTAAATTTACCAAAGCATGTCCCTTGGGAGTGTCAAACTAAGAGTGCAACAACGACCGTTGTTGTGCACTTGTTCTCATTCGAGTCTAGATAATTCTAGTGTTTTTGTGTTTTACCCCTCAATACATTTGTTCCATATCCACCTCTACATGATTGTATCTATACATGGATATATTTTCTTGATACTCAAGTTACTCTGTACATACCAAAATTTAGGGATGTTTTCCTATACTTTGTCTCATCCTTATATTTCATACTAAAGTGATCTATTCTTAATCCCCAAAAATAACTAGACCATGCTCTGATACCATCTATAGTAACCCTATCCTTTTACACATGTCATTACATGATTTTAATCACAATAAAACATCATATTACTAGACAAGGATCTTGATGACGAGTGTCTTGGAAGACTATGTACATAAAACATAAAACATTGGATAATATAAAACATTTATTTATTTAGAATTCATAAAGAGATGCTACGTTCCATTTTGATCATACATCTTCATAGGATAAACATGGGATAAGATAAACAAAGGGATGAGCTAAAATCCCAGTATGGTAATAAGCATAATAATAAAGATTATGTCACGAATCTTTCTCGGGGCCCGTGCCGTGACTACCCCAAGCCTACCTTTCATAGACTAGGGGCTAGCGACTAGCACCAAAGGAGTAAATCAGCATAAAAAGGGAAGGAATTTCCTTTATAAAAGTAAAGAAAACAAAAGAGTACAATAGGAAGAAAACACTAAGTAAAGAAGTAAACAAGTGTGCTTGAAATTCAAAGGGGCTGGAAATACAATCCCAACAGAAATGTACAACTACAACTGAATACAAAGTACAAATCAAAGGAAAACAGCTGAAAGGGGACAAGCAGCTCTTGGATCGTCCACCACGGATCCTACCTGAAGGGTAGGTACAAATGTCCTCCTCAACACTCCGTATTAGACCGTCTGTCCATCCGTCTCCTTCGAGTACCGACTCGTCGTGAGATACACCTCCGGGTACCGTCCAACTTTACAAGCCTCAACCAAGATCAGTGATGTCTGTCTTATGCACCCAACACAACGAGGTGCGGGCGTAGCCCATGTAGGGGTGAGTATAACTATACTCATTAGGGACCCCGAGACTCCCAAGGTCTCACTAAAATCCAACAATGATAAACCACAAAGATATATCTCAATATATTTCCTTTACATAGTTATATGCCCATACATATACATACGTTATCATGTAACACATCTCAATTATGAGGTAAACACAAAGGTCATTGACTCAGCTCAAACCAGTATTTTTCATTAATGGTATCAAAACCAAAACTGCTGAAGAGCTCCTACTTTGTCGATTACAGTGATCCTGTCATGAATCCAAGGTGCTTCTCACTAATCTTTGACTGCTGAGGTACTCCTCCTGTCAAGTATTGTGGGTCTTCTGCAAAATACCTGGCACTCCGTCTGCTGAGGGTCTACCGCCAAATACCGAGCGCTCTCCCTATTGGCCTACAGAGGTAGTCCTACCTTAGACTACCGTGGGTCTGTTGCCAACTACCAGGCGCTCCGTCCATCGTGGGTCTGCTTCCAAATACCAGGCACTCCGTCTACTGGGATAACCGAAGCACTACAAGTCGAATCAGATAAGCACTCATCAGGTCTCAGCTAGATACAAGGTTTCCGTACTCTGTATGCTCCTCTCCGAGAGGGTCCACTCCCTGAGCTACTGGTCGATACTTCCAAGTGTCATGTAATCTCACTTGTAAGTATCTCAAAGGACTGCCTCATCATAGGGGTCTCAACACAACAGACAACACGTCAATCATATGCTTAGTCTGTGAGTTATTTGTCATTCCGTCCTAGGGGACCGGTTGGATTTTGGGTACAATCCAACCTGGCCATAATACAACTGCATTCAAACCTTAGGTGAAGTATTCCAAAAGAACTGTCTCATCAATAGAAATACAAAAAAGTCGACGGCACGTCAATCGGACGTTCGGAGCTCAAGTTAATAGCGTTTCCGCTCCGAGGGCCCGGTTGGTTTTGAGTTTGAACCAACTCGGCCATACCAAAACATTGTCGAAAGCTTGAGTGTAATATACTGAAACGACAGTCTCGATCTAAGGATTTATAAGCAACTGACGGTGCATAGATTAGAGGTTTGTAGCTCATGATATGACCGTTTAACTAAAAATGGTCTGAAAAATATGTGGTTTGGGCCTGGTCCTACCAGGCACAAAACCCCCTGGGTCTGGCCCGGTAGAGCGCGGCTCGTCCCACCCGGCGCAGCCGCGGCTCATCCACCCCGGCCGAGCGGGTATGCAGAGCTGGGTGGGGGCTAATTGGTACCGGCGGCGCAAAGCGCCGCCCCGGTCGTCCCGGATCTTGCGGCCGTGTGAGATCTACCACATCACCGCCGTGACACAACCATGTCGGACCTTCTCTGGCGGCGGTCTGGGGCACCGCCGGCTCCAGTCCACCGGATGGCTCTGGCCGCCGTGCCGGCGACCCATGCTGCCATGAGATTCCGTGGGCCCCCGGAGTTGATCCAGTGGTCTGTTTTAGCATCTGTCTATGCCGGTGTTCTTCTTGGGTCCCGAAATTTACTGCGAAGGCTTCCATATTCCATTGTGGTCTCGTTCCATTGTCTCCCATCAAACCACACACAAAGAACAACCAGCGAAGGGTTATCGGGCCGTGATTGTTCGGCCCGCACCCTCCGTGTTAGGTGACAATATTCGGCCATCCATGTACCAAAATTAATAGATGAAGTACGAGGATTTAAGTTAATAAGGAAAGAGGCACAATTTGGTTTAATAAAAAATTGTACTTAACCCCCTACCTCGAAAAGACACCACACGTCGTCGAGCCGCGGAAAGAGGCAAGCGTCGTGATGATCGGACGTCGTGGAAGATCGGTGCCGATTCCGTTGACGTCGGAAGAAGGGATGTCATCGATGGAGACGTTCCCCGTAGTGATGTCTCCTCCCATGTCATGGAGGAAGAAGAAGAGGAGGCACATCGTTGGCGACTTTGCATTCTTCGTCGGAGAGGCATTGTTCTTTTTCAAGAACGTTCTTCGTTGGAAGGTTGGTGTTCTTCATTGAGGGAAGAACACCCTACAATACTTCCCCAAAGATCTCTCACCCCAAACCTCTCAACACAACGAAAGCCCCAAAAATAATAGCAAATACATGATTTTTATTGACACATTCCATTCAATTTTCAAATAACATAATTAATTTAAGAGGTTGAACTCATTGATTAAAATGTGTTTACATGCACTTAAGAGGGGGGGTGGAATGTGAAGTGTTCTCATTAATAAGGGGGAGTTTTTCAAGAGTTAAAGAAGGATAAATTAATTGGGGATAAAAGGAGAGTTATTGGAATGTGAAAGGTTAGGGCTCATGTGGGCCCCACCTCACAAATATCCTTACCAGGGTACTTAGAAGCTTGTGGGTCCCACCCCAACTTCCCCATGTACGATATAACCACTTTAGATATAAAAATAAAATTGTTCCATAATTTTATGCACTTCACATTTAATCCATGAATTTTAACTTCTCCTCTCGTGCAAACCCAACAGCCGTAAAGGTCCTCTTAAGCAATTAACGATGCTACGGATTCATCGATTCCCTCATATTTCAATTCCGTGCACTGGTTCAAAAGAAAGAAAAACCCGCTCGTTCGTTTACTAAATATACCCGACCCCAAATTCGGAAATTGATTCCGGGAACACCGGGCCTCAGAATTAGGTGCCATTAGAAGTCACCGACTCATAAAATTCCAAAGAATTAATAAAAAAATTTCCTTGAAATTTGCGGGTTTTACAGCTTAGAACAAGTGTTAGAAGGAATTACATAGTGATATAAAATTGAATGGATCATATGGAATCGTGACATATAAAAATGGTGTCATATAAAAATGGACTCATAGTTATGTGAAAACAACATAAAACCTGATATTATCTCGAGTCAAGGCTTGTTACATATAGAGGAACACATGTCAAGGTTAACCACCAAGACCACTGCACATGGTAGCATGAGTCAAGGATAACGGCCAAGACTATTGCACATAACATCTCACAAGAATCAAATTTACACTATCAATTGGAGCACTATCTAGGCGCACCCATCATAACATGCTCATGAATATTAATACAACATATAGAATCTTACGTAATCAACTATATGTAAAAATAAGGGTACCAATGGAAAGAAATGTCTATCAAAATCACGTCATAAAGAATAATAGATTGGCGTATCATACAAGTGTCCATGAAAGAAAGAAATTAAAACATACATATATATTTATAACTGAAAATAGTCATAAATCACGGTATGTTATTACAAATATAAGTGACAACATGTATGAATAGTATTAATGAAATTTTAGCATTGAAACATTTTAGTGCGCATTTGAGGAATATACTAAAGACCCTTTAATATATAAAAGATAATAATATTTTATATAAAATTAGAAGTAAAACATGAAGGTTTTCATAATAAAAATACTGATTTCATAAAAACAATGGTGTCTTAAAACAAATGATTCAGTCTACTTGAAATTGGGTAAGATTTCGAGAAGTTCCCTTAAAACGAGTTTGCTTATCAGGATGTATTGAGGAGGGAACCACATAAAAACAAGTATATCCCAAATAAATAATGATTAATTGAAAATGATACAAGATTTTGGAGCATATAAATAAAATTTATAATATGTACATAAAAATAACATTTAACATCATTTTGGTAAAAATAAAGATAGTTAAACCCGAAGGAATAATAATGATTTGGGTAGAATCCCTTACATTAAGTCTGATGGTGTCCATCAAATTATCTTAGTTCCATGGATAAGCAAAATATATTCATTAATTAATATTCCAAAAACCTATTATTTATTAAATTTATTTGTTATATACTTATTAATTTCTTTTATGACCCTTTTTGTTAGGTTATGAGGTTAAATTTAATTGTTTGGGAGCGTTTGTTTCATTTGTTTTCTTGACTAGTTTACTTATATACATGTAAGGATAAACATGTAATATGATAATGTTTTCAAGAATTTATGTTATATGTTATTAGTTAACATCTAGATGATAACATGATCATAAAATTAATTTGCGGTTTTTTAGTGAAGATGAATCCTTATATGAATTATTTATGACAACCATTTTAGTTAAATGGCAGTTTTTATCACATCAAAAACATTTCCATATATAAATTGATATCATGTGTAGAAAACATTCAAGAAAGAAAAATTGGTCATAATAAAAATATTATATTCTTAGTCTACCATCAAAATATTTACATGACTAGAATTGAGTACGGAAATAGAAATTGAAAATCCATAGTCCTTGAATGTGATAAATTAACACATCTTAGATGGTATTTTCATTTGTAGTATAAAAGGAAGGGAAAAGAGAATTGATGATCAATTATTCCATTATCAAAATAATATTATAGTACAAGTAAGGTAATAGAGTTATCATAAAATTTTTATTGATGTAAGTGAAGAAAATATGAAGATATAAAAGAACATGAATCAAAATAAAAAAGATGAAAAGTGGAGTTTACCTCCTGAATATTACTACATGAAGAACCTATTTAGGGGAGAGGATTTTGTCTTTTGAAAAGACCAAGGGATTCTTGACATGGGATAGGGTCTTTGGGAGATATTTGAGTATAATATGGACTATGATCAAGGCTAGAGTGGAGTGAAGATAAGAGGAAAAGAGGGGTTGTATTTATAGTGGAAAAGAAGAGGGGATTCCCATTATGTTAATCATTAGATTATTTTTTTTGTTCAAGACTATGAATAGTAATTATTTCTGTGAAAAAATAGTAATTAGTGCATGTGAGTTAAAACAAATGGCCATTTACATCATCCATGAACCATGCATGATGCTGAAATTTAGGTCCTAGCACTTATCGCAAATTATTGTATTTTACTACTCAAAAAAAATTCAACTATTCCTGAAAAAACCCCAAATATTCAACCTAACCATTATTCGATGTATAAAATCAAAAAATGAACTCTTTTTTATAATAATAATTTTCTAAATATGGAAAATTTAATTATTGAACAAAATCATCTTTTATATGAGAAATATATATTATATAATTATACTTGTTTTTATAATACTTTAAAAATTTAACTAAGGTCATATTAAGGAATTATATAATCGCAAGACTTCGAAAAAATAATTTATGAATACATTTTATGAAGATAGATTTTATTCTTTATATTTTTAAATTATTATTAAATTTTTAATTTAATATTTATGACCTATAAAAATACCAACCCAATCACATTGTCACTTATAAGATAGATAAAAATTATTTGTAATATCATTGGTAAAGTAACTATTTACATGGATGATTTAATATACCTAGGGGTAGGTTACTATTCATTAGGGTATGTAAGTATTCGCCAAAAATTATGTTTGTTCCATCATACCTAAGAAAACACTCTAAACACACCTGTGTATGTCCGATTTTTGAAATTCAAAACACAGATGTGGAAAATTTTAGATTAATAGTTTGGTTATAACTGTCTCTCTTAAAAAGTGTTTTTCACAATCATAACATTACACGAATTTAATTATATTTATTTTTAAATCCTTGGGGTGTTAAAGTCTTGGTCTATTCAAACTACTCTATCATTTATTGAATAAACAAATAAATATTACATTCGCAAATAAATATTTTATTCACAATGTAGTGAATAAATATTTATTGAAAATATTACATCAATAAATGGTATATTTTATTCACAATCAAAATAAGATTTATTATATATATATATTCATATAATCAAATAAATTATTTATTTATAATCAAATAATTATTTATTCGATTATGATTATTAACAATCAATAAAACATGAATAAAATTATTCCATGTTCGGGAAAATAATATTTATTGAAAATATAAAATACAAATAGAATTTAGCCATTATCTATAGAAATACATAATGTGTGACCCACTTAAAATATTTCTCATTTCCATTAGGAGGGATTTCATAAAGAAAAATATTACTATCTAGTAATGTGTCAAAAAATCCTAGGGAGAGAACTTCATTCCACAATGATGAAAACCATAGAAAAATGATCACTGTGTAATATAACCCCTTTGTATCAATATCTTATCATGTAGGTTTAACAAATGTGTCACAAAATTATATGCTTGATTTTGCTTTCTTTAACTACTTGAAATAAAAAACTTTGTAATGCCTTGACTATGTATTTATGGTGATGGTTCCAATTTAATTAATTGGATGAGATTTCAGCTTTAATAAAGATGGAAAGGTCAACTCCTTACTCAAATTATCAGATAAATACGCGTCCCTTGTGACTCACCCAATTTATCCAACTTTTCCATGAATTATTATACTCGTGGTTTTCAATATACAACTATGTACATGTGTTTTAACATGAATTAATAAAAATATTAAATTATATGAAGCTTCAAATAGACTCACAAATAGGAATATTCGATGATACCAACAACATGAAGAATTTCTTCTGTTAGGTTTGTTCTCATTGTATTCTATCGTAGAGATTACTAAGTAAAAAGTTCATGAGAAAAATATTTTTATTCTTATTAGTACCCTCACATGAAAATATATATACTATGTGTCCCAACATAGTACTTTATACATCTATAGATCATTTATTTAGGAATATTTTTACTGAACATAAAGGTTCTCATCATATCAGGGAAATTCAATGACCTTATCAATGTGACTTATAGTATATGAAGTTATTACATTAGATTCACATAGAATAATTATCTATATATGATAATACGTTTTATTAATATTAAATAAACCGAATATATATATAATAAATTAAAAATAGTTATTCCTTGGAAACTAACTACACAAATATAACACTTGGACTACTGCCAAATACATATGACATTTTGTCCACTAGACCCCACATGATATTCATGTTTCTAGAAGGTCAAGGACTTAGTCAAGGGGTACAACATGTTTTATTTTTCAGAAATACTACTTAGTGTAACTTTACCTCTCCAAGAAAAATCTCTCAAGATATGACACTTTTGAAATATTATATGACCATATATCTCAGGAAGAGCCACTACTAAAGTATTATAGAAATAGATTATTATAGGATCACTACTACTATGTAACAAATCGAGATCTTAAATGAAGTTTTTATCCACATTTCTTCTTTAAATAATTCAAAAACTGTAATATACTCATGATATACAATAGAATAAGAAACAAAATGCTTCTCAAGGATTTTCAGCTCAAATCACCTCCATTCAATGTGAATATGTATCCTTTTTGTGACATCATGTAATATTGATCAGTTTGGAATCTATCTTCTACATATCCTATAATGACTCGTTCCCCATCTCTTCAATAATCAAGGAACATATCCTTAGTATTCCTAAGATACATAAGGACTATCGTGACTACGATCAAATGGATGTCACCTAGATCATACTGATATCTTCTTAATAGTCTTATTTTTTAGGATACATCTAGACTAGTACATAACAAAACTTACATTACTAACCCAATCATTGAATCATATCGAGTGATTTCCTTTATGTTTATTTCCTCAGGTGACTGAGGACACATATTCTTTTAAAAGATGAATTCCATGATACACTAGAAACAATCCCCTCTTGGATTTTTACATACTAAATCTTTATAGTATCTTATCAATGAATATACATTGACGTAGATTGAGAAACCTCTTAGATCAATCTTAATAAATGTTGATACCAATAATATATGACTCCACTCTCTTGTAATTTATAGAAAATCATTAATTCAACCATTTATTAATATATTGTATGAATGGTATTTCTTTCTTAATGAGTAATATGTCACCAACATAAAATAATAATAAAAAGAGTGCATTCCCCTGGAAATATTTAAATAAATGTTTCTGAAATTCATTCTTTATAAAATAAAAATTTTGTATTGCCTCTTCAAAATGAATGTTCAATAACCTAGATGCATGCTTTAATCCCAAAATTTTTTTTCTTCTTAAAAACCTTATTTTAATCTGTTGCATTCACAACCCCTTTGGGTTAATTCATATTGACATTATATAAAGGGATCCTATTAAGGATGTCTATTTTTACATCCCTATTCCAAATCTCATTATCATGGAAATATGTAATGGAAAATATAATTATAATGAATTTTAGCATTTCAACTACTGAAAAGGATTCATCATAGTCACTGCCTTGATACTGTTAAAACCCATTTGCAACCAAACATGATTTATAGGTATTGAAATCCCCTTCCCGGTCTAGTTTCTTCTTGTGTACACATTTGGAACCAATGGTCTTTACATATACTGAACGGTCTACCCAAATCAATAGTTTCTTTTGGTACATGGAATTTATTTCTCAATTCACCACCTCTTACCTCGGGGAAGTACCTATTCCACATACAACTTCCATATTGGTTATAGGATCATTACTATCAACTAATAATGAGTCATCATCCTCAATTAGTAGAAAACCTTACCGTTATATTCCTCTTACCTCTCCGGTACTTTTATAGAGTAATTGTATCTTTGGAACAATTTCTTCTTCCATGTGGATTTGAAGGAATTTTTCTGGTGCCAAATCTTAATCATATTGAACCTGAACATCATCAAAGTGTATATATCTGCCACTATGTACATTAGAGACAATATCCTCTGCATGAAATGTGGGATGTCTACCAACATCCACATTTTTTTGTGTAATGGATTTTATAATAAGTATCCCTTTGTTGCTATGGGATATCCTATAAAGATACACAATGTATAACACCCGATATTTTTATGTGAAATATATTTTTTATTTTGTATACATCATCAAAGGAATATTTCACTACACACAACACTAGCTTGGCTTAATTTACATGCAATCTCGACCTTCCTCGATAGTTTTCATTGTACGCAATACCGATTTTTACTAATCAACGATATGCTATTAAAATATTATTAAAACTAGCCACTAGGAATAGTAATTACCACATTTTGAAATTTAAAAAATTTTATCTTCCAAAATGGACTTCATTTTTGGATTCAAAATATCAAAATTAGCCTAGGGTGAATTTTTGGTATTTTTCTGAATACTTTCAATTTTTGACAAATAGTGAAAACACTAGGTTACTATTTAAAAACCGAATTTTTATTTAAATAATTATTTAGTTTATATAAATTTATTTTCTGTCAAAATTGATACATAATACCTATATAAGTTCAAATTAATTCATTGGAGTCATTTTATAATAATTTTAGATATATATTAAAAATTTATTGAACATTTCACCGTCTTTTACCCACCTCCAAGGAGAGTTTGAAAATTTACATAAAACATAATTTTACCGCTTGTGTAAGTGGAATTTAGAAAATCCAAGAGACACGGTTAACACCATGGTGTAAAATGTGGTTCAATAAGATAATTGTTTTTGGTGAATAGTAACTTTTTACTTTTATTTACCACGGTTAAAGGTAAATAGGGTAATTAAGGGTAAAAATGGTATTATTATTACCCTAACACATGTACTAATTCTATTGGATAAGTTTACTTTGACCAAAAACAACCTTAGGAATAAAATATGATCATTTAGGTCCACTTGGATTAGATTAGGACATTATTTATTATTTTATTTAATGAAGAGTTAAAATAGTTTAAATCAAAAATTAATAACTAAAACATTTTTAATATAGGGTTATAAATAAGATAAATTAGACTATAAATATTCATTATAAACCTAAAATTATTTCCTACTTAATGGTATTTTATATAAAAATTTTAGACATTAAATAATTTAATTTATTTATGACACAAAGGTGATGCAGTAATTACCTATATAATGAAATATTAAAATAATTGATAATATAAATACCCAAATAAATGTAATTTGAGACTTTTTATGAATTACACTAATTTAATAGGTTAATATGTCTTGTTAGTATTGATTTAATAAACTTTTTTCAAACTAATCATGCTGTTATGATTTCCACTAAAATAAATTACAAAATAGTGTCAAAAGTGACATAAAATAGTTTTTAAAATAAATCTTATATTTGTAATTGTTTTTTTATTCATAAAAATCTAAGGATCGGAAAAATGGCTTATATAAGGTTATATATATTAATAATGAACATATTGGGGATCTTTTGTCTTGTTATAGTATGTTTATTAACCATATAGTGTAATAAAACAAGAAGACATGTTAAAAGATATATTATTTATCTTAGTTTTAAATCTAAATGATAAGGTTAAAATAGAAATATAAACTTGTCTAAAATATATTGGTTGAGATGATTTTGACCCATCCCCTCCTTAGCTTCGAAATAAATCAATTTGGAGCTATTAAAAACCGAATATGACTTTATAATAAAATAATATTTTAAGTTTTTCATATGGTGCCCCTCTCCTCCCATATAAAAGGGCACATCCTCCGTCTCCTCCTCACACCACATTGAGCCTTCAAGCTCGGACAAACCCTGCCAGTTACTCTTCTCCACTTCCCTAGAAACATCCTAGTGGTCTTGGTTCTCTTCAAAGACCATCTTTAATGCCCTAAGAGAAGGTTAAGAAGAGGCACTTCAAAGAAGAGGTAATGTCTGCTACCGATTCTTTCAACTTTACATCTTCATCTAATTATTATTCTATAGTTGTTTCATTATGAATTAATAACATCAGTATCAGTCATATAATGATAAGTTATTATAAATATGAATAAATCCCATTTCACCTTTTATCCATCCTACGGAAAATGAAATCACCGCGCGTGCGTACGTACTAAATACCGTCTCCACGTCGTGTTGTAATCTGTTTTCCACCACCAACTTACTTGGATTGGTATAATGGTGTATATAATAACTATATATGATTATTTGAATGTGATACTAATTCTGAAATAGTATAAATTCACTTCAATACAATTCCACGATCATTGGAATGACATCATTGCTCGTGCGTACGTACGACCTACCGTCTCCACGATGTGATGCGACTCGTTCTACATGACCTTCATTACATAATGATTATATAAATTAATTGAATGAATAAATATGATATATATTACAATAATACCATTCTTTAAATGAGGTATCTATAACCTAAAATTAAGAATAAGAATTTATTCGAAAAAACACGCATAAGAACAAAAAGCAATAAACTTTTGAATAACAAGTATCAATGAAATATTATAAATAAGAAGCTATGAATATGGCCAAATATGATATCATAACAATGAGTAAGATTCTGGAATAAGTCAATAACATTATTCAAATCATTATATAGGAGGTTCGTACACGTACGAAGGAAATCAGACCTAAGGTAAGGGAAAATCTCACAATCTAATTTTTATCCGAGATTGTTTATACTTCAGAATTTACTGGGGCATATTTATCATCCACATCCATGTTCCCTCAATATGTAATATTGTTTATATCCTCCTACAATTGTTTAAATCCAATTTTTCCAATTGGTATATTTTTAGTAAAAGATATGAAAGGAATCTTTTGTCGTTTTTAGTATGAGGTACTTTTTGACTTTTCCGGCCAAAGTACGAGAAGAATGTTTTTTTTAACCTAAACGGCCTGAATGGATTTTTAGAACATTATTTCCATGAATATGCCTTTACATGTTTTCAGGATTATTTTTAATCAACTTCTTTTAGTTTAAAATTGTATGACATTTGAAGAAAGGAAAAATGTTTTTTAAGTAGAAAGGATATTTTCCTCAAGAATGAAGTTCAAGTGTTTTTATCAAAATTATTTTCCATCAAAGATAATATAGGCTTAAGTTTCTATCCATATTATTATATTGATTTGATTATGTTATGATGGAAATTTTTTCTGATGTCCTTTTATCTTATATGGATAATATTATGATTGGATGATGTTTAAGATTCCGATTTTTATTACATGGGTTATGCTATGATGGATGATTTATGATTTTGTGGAACCAATAAGAATGGTTTCATTATGAGATGGTTCAGACCTATATCTACCTCCAATTCATTGGGTAAAGATTTATATCTCATGAGATAGACATGGCTGGAATGGTAGGTAAATCCGGTTCCGTGAAACAGGACTGAAACGAGGAGTGGACTTGGTTCAGAAATGGACATTGTCTGCTATGATAGTCTTGGCAATGAGTCTTGGCTACTAATAAATGATTCTCTATGATTATGTGTGTAGGCCACATAGTTTCATTTTTTATGTTATGATTATTGGCAATACATTTCACTACAATGATTTATCCCTGGTTATGATATTATGATCTCTTTTGAAGGTTAATATTTCCTAAATATTGAGTTCTTATGAATATGATGTGATTGATATTTCTTTTGTTTACCCTTACTGAGAATTTTAGATCATCCCTTTGTATGTTTTCGTTTCCCCTATGTCAGGCAGATGGGTATTAAGTAAGATATTCCAAAAGGGACTCGAGATATGATAAAATAAAAGGGAGACAATGTAGATGATTTATGAACCATTTGTTTATGTTTCCTAGTTTCTAAAGACAATATACCTATATGGTCCTTTCATGGTTTTATTATATTTTGTAATACATGTGCTTCAATTTTGAAGTATTACCAATGTATGTAAAGTATGGGTCGTTATAGTTGGTATCAGAGGAAGGTTATAGTCAACCTTTGGAAACTAGGATGTGAAAGCCTTAGTAAGAACCCTAAGGATAAGTCTACGCATAGAACACAATATTAGTGTTTTATAAATGGCCATGAATAACATTTTATATGACCTTAACTGTGAAATTTTATTCTTGATTATGTGGTTTTCCTATTTTGAATAGTGTTTCTCACACTATGCTCATTGGTTTTAGTAAATGGCTGGAACCCGAAGGAACAGTGTTAATGCTGAATGAGACAGGAAGTGCAATGATTGTCCCCCTGAGCAACGAAACGTTATGTTAGAATAAATGAAAAATATTTTAGCCGTGCTTACACAACTTTCTCAAGCTATGAATCATGCATGACTTCCAAAAGACAAAAGGATGAAGCAACATTCTTTTGAATCCTTCATGAGGCAGCGTCCACCCTCATATAAGTGAAATTATAAGTGAAATTATTCATTAGGTTGATATTTTGAGGTATAAAATTTAATTAAGTGTCCAATAATTTAATATTTACCCCCATATAAGTGAAACTATTATCCTATTTATAATTCAAATGTTGTTACCTCAATTATAATTTAGAGAGAGTAATTATGGGTAAACCGAATAGATAAGGATTAAAATAAAATAAATTCATGTTAATAATTATTATTGGAGATTATTTAGAACAATAATAACATTATATTTGGAATAAATTAGTTTTGGAGCATTTAGAGTCCAATTATATTTTATATTAATTTAATACTTTTTTGTAATTCCAAGGGTGCCTCTCCCCTCACCTATAAAAGGTTTCTTATCTTATCTGACGATCGCAACTATAAAGCCTTTGGGATTATCGATGATCTACCCATAACTATTAATTGAATCCCTAAAATCATCCTAGATGCATCCTTTCAGGCATAAAGCCTCCAAAGGATGACTTTTTATATAAACCGAATGAAGTTACCCGAATAAGTGGTAACACATTCTCTCATGCATTTTAGTTTCTTTTCATTTATCCACTCACTATAATCTTCTTATATTATGATTAATTTTCAAAACAATTATCAAAAAAATACTAGGATTTTGTGGTCTTTATGTTTGAACCTAAACATTCCCACACCTCCATTTAATTGGTATCAGTTATACTGTTTCTATGTATGGAGAACTAATTCCTCACGAAATGATGATTTTTCTATTTTCCCCTACCAACTCTCATGGTGGAATTAATGATGAAAAATATATTTATATATGATATATATTATATTAATATTTTCTCATATATTATTGAATTTTTATTTTTAACATACCTTTTTTCTTTCCATGTTTTTTAAATATGATAATTTCATTTCAGGATGTGTGGTCTACCACCCCCTTAATGTTATATGAATCGTTCTTACTATACATGTAATATATAAATGATGGTTTTATTAAAAATATGATATATATACTACATAAATATAAAACTAATATTGTAATATACATTAATATCACTTAATTATTATTCTTATTATATGAAAATGTTATAAAAGTTCCATTAATGTGTAGGTATGTCATACCATCTCCATTAATGATCTGTTTCATTTCATGTCTCCAAATATTATTTATTATTATATATATATATATAATAGATATATATGATAATTAAATCATGAATTTTATTTTTTAGATGATTTACTATAGAAAATATGGACAATTTACATCAAAACCATGTTAATTTTCAAATCATGTACCGAATAGCGACAAAACATCCAATATGAACTTAATTAATTGTATAAATTAAATAATATGGTAATAAGTGATATAAAAGAAATAATAAACCTCAAAATAGTTATCAATAATTTATAAATTAACTTATTTTTATTATTCAATAACATAATGATTGTACCTGATAAGTTGGACTCAATGTAAGGGAAATTCATTACCCAATTTCCATTCTTTGGGTTAATCTTCTACTTTTTGATTATGTCATGTAATGATTATGTGAAAAATAACTATTGATATCCAGTCTTTAATTTATAATTTATTTATGTTTATTTATATCCAATACACATAATCAATCTATTTTATTAACAATATTATATTTGTAAGTGAAATATTAAATCAATCTTTATTCATTGAGTTAAATATCCACGTCATTGTGTTTTTTAAATATCTTTGAGTGAACTAGGTCAGTTTTACGCAGAATATACACTTATATTTTTTGTATTTATATTTTTAACATAAAATTATGTCATTGATTTATCCTTAATCTAATGATATGACCATTATAAGGGACTTCATCACAACCTAATTTTATTGAGGTATATCTTACGTTTTCCACCTTTATTATCCTATAAGGTGTATATACAACCCTTTTACATGTGATATTCTATATTTAGTATATTCTCAATCTATTTAGTGTTTTTATGTAATTTCTTATTTATTTGTTTTCCAGTGTTTCTCTAGTGGTAATTGAATCATTAACTAAAACATAGTTTTAAATTTTTTACAGATTTTTTATTCTAAAGCCTTATAATTGATAACTATGTTCTAAAAATGGATTTTAGGAATTTATTTATATGGAAATGATAGTTTTAAACTGAAAAAAATATACAATTTGGTATGGGAAACATTGATTCAAAAGTATTTTTTAAAAATTTTTAAATGGTTTTTGAAATGGATTGAATATTTAAATACCATTACATGATTTATTTTGTTTGAATATGAAATTTTATGAGTGAAATGATGATAGTTGCAAATTTTTATGTGTTCTGATTATATAGTGGTACTTGGACATTTTACCGACGGTTACATGATAAAACAATGATGGGTGGTTACGTGATAAAACAATGATAGGTGGTAACGTGATAATCCAAAGATGGTTGGTTCCACGATAAAGCAAGGATGAGTGGTAACATTATAACCTCCAATGATTTTGGTATGGATGTCGTCCATGTGGCTATTCAAATTAATGATACGTGTGAATTTCGATCATATTGTTATTAAATTTAGATATGTTTATTTCTATACATAATTTATATGTTATATGTTATATTTTAGGGTTTTTAAGGTAATATTTTTATTACAAAAAGGGTAAGCAATGATATTATACATGGTGATGTATATTTTCCATTTCATAAAGGTGAAAAGTACTACCCTATGATACTGTATTCATGGATTACATGTTTTCACAAGACTAATATTTTTCATTCATTATATATCCCTTACTATACATTTTAAGCATATTCCATTTTTTGAAATGTTTTCCACAATGTATAAGGATGGGTAAGATAAAGGAATAAGTCAATAAAAATTTTATCAAGAAAATAAATCATGTTTATCTTAAAAAAATTATATTATGGTAGAAATGGAGACTATTTTTGTGGTATCCATATTGTATAAATTTTATTTTTTATGTAATATCAATGGACCAATTCTAAAAAATTCTAAACATGAAAAAGATCCGCAATGTTAAATAAAGTCAAGTTATTAACTTAACTCAAGATTTTGTAATGTTTAAGGATGAGGCCTTATAGTTAGTATCAAAGGATGGTTTACACAACCTTGGAGATTAGGATGTATTATTGAGAGTTAGATACAATCTAATGGGTTTTTAATTTTATGTTTTATCATAAGTTCAATGTTTTTGAAACCCCTTTTTTATTATTTATAATCTTAAATATTATGGTGACTATTGTTAATTTTTGATACATTAAACATCTTGGAAATTATGGGTTATTTGTTTTCTGGATACATAATTTGAGGAATAAAATAACCATTGAAGTTAAATCGTTTTATGATTATATTTTATATCATTATAATATTTTATGTAATATTATAATAATTATTTATGTTTTTAAAAGAAAAAAAATTGATGGTGTGACAACCCCTCACGTCAGACAAGCTTTTTGGAATCAAACCCCCCAATCGGAGTATCCCAGGCCTTTATCAACTACCACAAGCCTATGTGAATTCCCCATATTGTATAGATAATTCATTTTAGTAAAATGATATTATGGATTGAGAATAACATTATTTTGGACTTATATTTTTTACCGAAATTATAAACGTTACATTGGAACATTATTTTTGGATTATGAGATAAATTTAATTTTAAAAGATGTTCACTATTTTCATAACATTATATGATTAAGGTAATTAGAATACTTTTGGATTCTTTTTGGGGAATAAATTGAATTATTTTTTGGGAAATATTTGATTTAATTATGGACATAAGTAGATTTGGTGTTTTTATGGAAGTCATTAACCTACCATAGAAAATATGTGATTTTGGAAATTACATTATAGTATGATACATTAAGAATGAATTATTTTATTTAGAGATAAATGTTAAAAAGTATCCTAGATTACTATGTGATCAAATTGTTATAAATTTTACGTTTCAATCTTAGTGTTGATTTTTTTGTGGAATTTTAAAGAATGTAATTTGTTAAATGTTATGTTGGACATTGGGGATTACTTTTTAATTTTGGGGATATAAATTAGTATGTTTTATTATAAAATATTTTAAATTTTGTGAAATTATCTTATCTTATCCTATAAATTTTGTTTTTCGTTAATGTCTTATTACAGGTGAAATTCATAGTTAATATTTTGAGGATTATTTGATTCAATATAAGTTGATTATAATGCTTCCGGGAAAAAATCATCTTGAATGATCATAATTTGTAGAAAAGATGAGTTTTTTGTGAAAATTTATTAAAGTATGAAACTCTACAATATAAGTAAATATGGTTCCTTATGTTATTAGTCAATCTCGTAAATAAATTTTTCAAATTATGAAAAGAATCTTAGTAAAATTGTTTTTTGTTTACTTTTCCAACTGTGAAATCAAAGACCATTTAACCCATCACAAGTTTGTGTTTTTAAAATTTTTAACATTCTAATATTCATGTTTTCTATCATTATTCATCATGACAACATGTTTATTTTATCTTCCATATCCATGTTTTCCAACATAGAATCCTAATATGTGTTTTCTCAGGTGACCTTTGTACTTTTATTTTTTTTATAAGTGGTAGTTTTATTAATTTGTTTTTTGATGTGGGAATAAAATAAAATTATATTAAAGATTCATAAAATAGTTACTGAACCCAAATTAAAATTTCTAGGGGGAAATTTTCAGATGTGGGGAGATTTAAACACCCCATGTTTTTAAATGGAGACAATATTTTTGATATTGTACATAATACGCCACATCAAACTTAAACATATTTATGTTACCTTATAACCAATTTTTTAAAATGGTGGTAATGAAATGTTTTAATTTATTTATGAAAATATTCATTACACGTGAATTTAATTAATTATTTTTTGAACTATTATTTATAAATGAAAATAAAATCCCTTTTTAATTAAAAGAAAATGTTTTTTTCTCAACAACTATTTAAATGAAATTCATTGATTTTATAAAATAATTAAATCACTCATTATGCATCTTATTAATGAAATATTTATGTAATATATTCAATGTAACAATTTAAATTTGTCTTAAATGTTCTCTAGACATGATATAAGAGAAAATTAAATTTTACTGAGAAAATGAGTGTTTTTCTAAAAATATAGTTTAAGTATCTTTTGATTGAAAACCCATTTAAAATCTAGTTTTTACACATTTAAAATGTATTTGTGAAAAAAATAAACTTTTTAATTGGATTAGGAACATAAAAAATCTAATTTAGTTGAATTTTTCCTATTATTCTGAAAATAATCATTTTATAATGAATAGTGAAATATACTGCATTTTAATTTATAAATGATTGTACATCTGATTTAGTTATACAAATGGGTTAACAATTTTATTAGTTTTAAATTATAATCGGATTATATTTTATCATTTATCCTATTTTTGTAATTTTATGTAATTTAACATTGAAATTAAATATAAACACATGCCAATATTTTGATGGTTTTTACTTAAAAAAACCTATTTTCTCGTTTTGACAACAAGAATTAATTTTAAATTAATTAATACAACTTATCATTTCACAATTTTGAATAATTTAATCTATATTATTAATTATTGATTCCAAATTAATTAAAAATGTAACTTTATGTTTTTCGGATAATATGAATATTAACTACTGTAGTTATTATTTACCATAATTAAAGGTAAATCTTGTATATTAGGGAACAAACAATATGATAAATATAATAATATTTAAATAACACATAACAAAACCATCTTTTATGAATTAATTTTTACCAATATCACATAAGTGCCTTAGTTTATTTTTTTAATGGATTTTTCCATTAATTTGATGCAATTATTACTAAATCAAAGGATAGTGACAACAAGTCGCTCTCTTATCTATTATAATTATAATAATTTTAATGTAGTTATAAAAATGATTAACGTTTGAACAAAAATTGTCTCAAAAAAAAACTAAATTATATATATCATGTAAATTTATTAATAATTTTATGATATTAAATATTTACTATAAATACTGACACTATAATGATACACTAATTATTTTATTTAGATAAATATCAAGGAAACGATATTATAAAAAGTAAAATTAATATTAATTGAAAAAATTTATGTCATAAATGACTTTTATAGGTCAATATGACTTGTTTGGTGATTGCTAAATTATTTATTTCAAGTTTATATCTATGTTTTAATTTTATTTAGATTGAATGAAATAAATAGTGTAAAATTTGAAACATTGGTATTTTCTAAAAAAATATTTTATTAAATTATTTAAAAATGATAATAATAAATTAAAATTAAAAAGTAGATATTTTGATATCTAAAAATTAATTAAGAGTTGAATTATGGGAAATTTACCCCATATAATTTAAATTAATATCCTCTTAATAATTAAATTGTTGTTAGCTCAATTGAAATTAAATGAGATTATTTAAGGGTTAACCAGAAATATAATGATTAAAATAAAATTAATACATGTATAAAAAATATTGTATAAGATTACATAGAAAAATGTTCTTCTTATATTATAAATAAGTGTTTTATGGTCTATTTGGAATCGAAATTGATTTTATATTAATTTAATATTTTTAATAAATCTAAGGGTGCCCCTCCCCTCTCATAAAAAAAGATTTCCTCTCTTCTCTAATGATCACATCTATAAACCCTTTTATAATGAAAAATATTTTCCCAATCCTCTTTCTAGAGTCCCTCCCATCATCTTGGAAGCCTCCTTTAGAGAATAAAGCCTCCCAATGAAGCCTTTTGATATAAACCAAAATATGTCACCCAATTAAGATGAAACACATTATTTCGTTCCTTTTAGATTATTTTCCATTATACACTCCATATACTCTTCGAACATTAGGATAAAATAATAAAAATGTTATCATTCAGATACTAGGATTTTTTTATGATAATATTTTAACCAAAAATTACACACAGCTCAATTTAATGGGTAACAAACATACAGTTTATATGTACGGTGAACACTTGCCTCACAAAACGATGATTGTTAAAATTTCCCCTACCACCTCTCAGGGTGGCCATTATGACATATACTATATTTCAATCTGATATAAATTATATTTATATTTTCTATATTTTTCTATATTTTTTATTAAAAATATTACTTTATGCTTTCCATGATTTGTAAATATGATAATTTCATTTGCGGAATAGCAGACTACCTCCCCCTCAAAGCGATATCAATCATTTTCTCTATACATGGAAAATATAAAGGATTATTTTATTAAATATATGAGAAATATAAGGAATTAATATAATACTTAATTATGAAATATATTTATATATCATTTAATTATTATTCTTCTAGGTTGTCTGAGAAATGAAAGTAGCGTTCATGCGTACGTATGACCTTCCTTCTACATAAACTGTGTGTTCTATTTCTTATCTCCAAATATTTTGGCCTATTATAAAAACACATATAATGGATAAATATGATATTTAAATTATGAATACTATTATGGAGATGATTGAATTTTTAAAACAAGGGAAATTTACATCAGTACCATGTTCATTTTCAACTCAAGTACAGAATATCAACAAAACATCTAATATGAAAATAAATAATTATATAATTACTAAAACATGGTAATAAGTTGTATAAAATAAATGATAAACGTGAAAAATTTAATCAATAAAGTATAAAAGAACATATTTTAATTATTTATGAACACAACGATTGTACGAGATGAGTTAGACTCAATGTTAGGGAACTTCTTAACTTTGTTTCCATTTTTGGGTTAATCTTCTGCTTATTGATTATGTTGTGCTGTGATTATGTGAGAAATAAATTTTGATATAAAAACATGAATTTATATTTTATTAATTTTTGTATAGATAATACACATAATAAATCTATTTTATTTAAAATGATATTTGTAAGGGAAATCGTAAATCAGTCTCCATTCGTCGAGTTAAATATAATTGTAATTGGTTTTGTTTTTCCAAGAATATGTGTTAATGACCTATTATTGTTTTACATAGAATATATAACTATATAGGGGGTATTTATATATTTCACTCAATATTATGTCATTGATTTATCCTTTATCTAATGATATAATCATTGTAAGGGACTTCTGTGAAATCTTTTTTCATTGATGCATATCTTAATTCTTTTACCCTTTATTATCTTATAAGGTGTATATAAAAACATTTTGAAATGGTATATAGTGAATTTAGTATATTCTCATGATATTTAATGTTTTATTTAATTTTATTCCTTAATTATTTTTATTCATGTGTTTTTATAGTGGTAAGGGACTCGTTAACTAAAACATCATTTTAAATGTTCTACAGATTTATTTTTCTAAAACCTACTATTTCATGTCCATGTATTACAAATGGTTTTTATGAATTTATTTTTATGTAAATTAATGTTTAAAAATTTTAAAAACATAAAAGTGATATGGTAAACATTAATTCAAAATTATTTTTATTAAATGTTTTAAATGGTTTTTGAAATAGATTGAATATTTCAATATAATGGAATGATTTTTTGTGATTTCAAATGAAATTTTATGAGTGAAATGTTGACAATTGTAATATATTATGTGTTATTACTATATAATGGTACTTGTAAATTTGAAATGTGGTTACATTATAAGACATTGATGGGTTTTTATGTGATAACCTAAGGACTGGTGGATACATGCTAAACCAAAGGCATGTGGTTTCGTGATAATATTTGGATGGGTGGTTTCGTTATAACCTCCTATGCAGTGGGTTTGGATGTTAAATATATGGATATTACGTATAGTCATATGTGTGGAAGTAGATTTTATTGTTATTATATTCCTGTATTTTTATGTCCCATGTTACCTATATACATTATATAATACTTTATATAGGTTTTAAGGTAACATTTTGTTTACAAAAAGAGTTGGAAATTATCTTATATTCAGTGATGTATATTTACTATTTCTGAAAGGAAAAAAGTGTTATTTTACGATAAAATATTCATGGTTTATTGGTTTTTATAGGACTAATAGTTTTAATTATTTATGTACCTCGTACTAAACCTTTTATGCACTGTATATGTTTTGAAATGTTTTTCATAGGGTATAAGGATGGGGAAGAGAAAGGAAGAAGTCCAGAAGAATTTTATCAAGAGAAGAAATATTTTTTATCATTAAAAATGGTTATATTGTGGATGAAATGGATACTATTTAATATATATCCACAGTTAGGAATTTGAGATTTTATGTAATAGCTATGCCCTAATTTTCTAAAACTCTAAACCTAAAAATATCCTTAATGATGAATAATGTCAAATTACTGACATTACTCAAGATTATGTATTGTTAATGGCTGGGGAATTATATCCAATCATAGTATATAACGATTTAAAAATACTCATTTCCTTATTTCAGATTCATAGTAATTTTTATGATATCATATATGATCATATTATCATCCATTTGATTATAACATATCATTATAAATTGTTATTCAGGTATTAACTGCATGTTTTTCGAATAAGTTCTAGTTATCCTTCATAGGTCATATTTATATCATTAAAAAAATGAAATTAAAAATCTATATATCATATTTATTTATTATATACATTCACATAATCATGATTGATTGCAGATCGTGTAGAAATAATCACATCGCATCGTGGATACTCTAGGTCGTACGTACACATGAATGATGATATCATTATCATAGTTACTGATTGGTATTTAAGTGAATTGATTATAATATTATAGAATAAATATCATGTTATAATTATCATATATAGTATTTATTTTTATCATTATACCAATAAAATTAAGGTGGTGGTGAAAATTATATTACACCATGACGTGGAGATAGTAAGTCGTACTTACGTACATGCGGTGATTTCATTTTTCATAGGATGAATAGAAAGTATAATATTTTTTCCATTATCATAATAAAATATAATTATATAATTTATACTAGATATATTACATTATAATGAAACAACAAGTGAAGAGGATGTAGAAGAAGAAAGATGTTTGAAAGAATTGGTAGAGAAGATTACCTTTGTTTCACCATGTTTCATCTAAATCTTCTCTTAGAGCACTAGAGTTGGTCTTTAATGAATACCAAAACATCTAGAATGTTACTATGGATGTTTATAAGGTTAAAGGGATGGGTATGGCCGAGATTGAAGGATAAAATTGAATTTAATAGGTGAGGGTGGTGATTTCCTTTTATAATTGAGGCGAGGGACAATTTTGGGATCTCCAAAAATATTAATTTATAATAAAATAAAACCCCATCAAAAAACATAAAAATGTCCGAATATATAGATAAATGAGATATGGTTGTAATATTCTCTGTAAATATATTTAAGAGTATCTTTTCTGTCAATTTCAAACAGTTCATTTCAATTAACACTTTGTTATTTTATTTAATTTTTAACTACGGTAACTAATATTTAAAAATTAAAAGGGTGAAATATTAATTTATTTGATTTCTATTAGAAAATGAATAAATACAATATAATAGTTTCTATAATTGAATAATTATTATATAATTTTTGAAAAGTATTTTATTATTTTTAAATAATTGGATAAAACATTATTTTGATAATCAATCAACAATACCAATATCGAATCAATTCAATTCATTAATTCTTAAAAATATTAAGACAATAATTTAATTTCAAACAAAATGTTTTAAAATATTTATAATAGTTCAAGATAATATATAAAATTTATTAGAAATATTATTTAGTCCAATTATCTTTATTTTAGAATTTATAATAACATTTATTTTATATATCTATCAATTCTATAATAACTACATTCACTTTGTGATACAATTAAAAATACATATTTGTTGAATAAAAATTAAAATAAATAACTATTATATAAATAAATATACTATATTTCATAAGAATACTTTTAGTCTAATTTACCTTTTATAAAATCCATCATTTAAAATGTAGTACTTATTAAATCATGAATGTGACAATTTTAAAATGAATTTATATAAAATATTATAATTGTTACAATCTCTTATATAATTCTTTAAATAGTCATTAAATTGACATATGGATATTTATGGATGAGATATACTAGACCAATAATATTTGGTCATGTGTTTGGTTTTTTTGATAGTATTTATAATATTAATCGAAATTGTCTTTTTGATTTATCTTCAATTAATTAATATTTACATCATCCTAGTATAAGTCATTAAAGAAAGTAATTATATTTTAAAAATTACAAATAAAATATCATGATAAATAAAAACATTTTAGAATTGAAATTATGTTATATATTTATATTTATATTTTTTATAACATTATAAAAAATAATTTAAAATTATTAAAAATTTGTGTGAGACATATTTGATTTTTATTTATATAAAATTAAAAAAATATCCTAATATCATCCAAGTGGGTTCTAAAAGAGACCATTTCTACCCAAGGATGATTTGGTTTGAAAATTACAAATCTAATGATGTTATGAACTGTGTTAGGGTAATTTTAAAACTGTATCCTTAAATATAATTACTAGATTTACACTTTTACAATATTAATAAAAATTACCGAAGTTACAATTTATAATGCCCAGAAATAAAAAAAAACTATTTAAATAATATGGACATACTAATTATAAATATGGAATCTAGTTATCAAAATTAAAATCAAATAATTTTTAGTAATTATTTTAAAATTAATCCCATTATCAGAATGAGAGAACGAGTATTAAAAGATAAAACATTCCAAAAGATTAAAATATTTTTTAAGTTGAATTCAATGTTAAAATTTATTATAATGACATAAATTTTATTTAATGATAAAAATTTATTCTATTTATTCTTTAAAAAACATAAATATTATAATTTATACATATAAATTATTTTGATGAAAAATGTTTTTTTAATTAAAATTTAGTGTATTTTTTCTATTCATAAAAATTTGAATGTTACCAGAAAATTATTAAAAATTCATTCAAAGTAAATTTTATATCCCTATTCCAAAAAAATTATTTATGTTCTAAAATAAAAATTACTAATGTGTCAAAATCATAATTTTAAAGGGGTTCTCTATTAAAGGTGAAAAATTACCTTTTTGACTTTTTTTGTTTTTATACATGAAATAGGATTTATTCATACCCTATAAATAATATATTCAATGAATATTTTATTAAGCATATAACATATATATTTCATTATGTTCACATAGTAATAGTAATTCATATATTTTATTAATACCAAATCATAGATATATAACTGATTTCAATTTTTCATAAATAATTGGTAGTGAATGACTTCACCACACATTTTCGTATGTCAGTTAGATTTATTCCGGCTAACCTAACAGCTAGGATAAAATTATAATTTTATAATATCAACAAATTGTGGGTCATTTAAACTCACTATAGCGTGTGATGAATGATGTTGAAGATTTAAAATTATTTATATAAAATATTTTATAAAACCACCCAGGTGTTATAACTAAGGAACACCCTAGCTGCTAAATATAATAAATAGATATATTATTTAAAAATATTTATTAATTAAATATATTTTTTTATAGTTTTAAAATTATTTAATTATTTAAATATTTAAATTTTATTATATAAATACATTTTAAAAAAATATTGAAATTGAATAATGAAAAATGAATAATATTTAAAAATATTAAAAATGGTTTGGATTTATAAATTATAAAAACTATTAAAAAAATTTTATATGGACATATATTAGCACTAGAAAACATATAGATATCAACTAAAATTGAAAATTATCTACAATAACTATAATAAATACCTAAAATAATAATGACTGAATATATATTAAAATTCAATATACATATAAATAGTAAAAAATAATTAATATTATTTTCAAATAGAGATTCTTAAATACAAGAATTTTATAAATGAGTGATATTTGATAATTAAAAATAAATATACATCAAAAAAAATTTAAAAAAGAATGGTTTTTATTAATTATATACTCAAATGCTGGAGTCCGGGATTTGGAAATGAAACCCATGACACCAAATTAATTAATGAAAGAGGTACATAAAATGAAAGGATAAGATCAATCTAGCAAAAATCATCCCACGCCAAAAATAAGAACCCACTTCTAGAAATCAAATCTAGCCCCAAATTATTATGTTTTCTTCCCCTTCCCTTTGGATGTCATTGTCTCGACCACATCTTGTTCTATTGTGGGGGGACATATTATTCTTCCAATGATGATTAGGGGGACTCCTTTATCCAAGATCAAATCCTAAAAGTGAATGAAAAATCCCATCAATCCATTATTTAATTAGAACTAAGGTCATATTCCATGTTAATTTTAAAAAATTATGTACTATTAAATACTAATCAATAAAAAATATATCATGATCTATAGTAGAATAAGAGACTTCAAGATTCGATAAAACACATGTTCTTACGTCACTTTTAAGGAGATCAGTCGGCCTTTCACCTTCCTAGTCCTCGAGAGGAATAATATGTGAGTTTTGGTACCGTATAGTATCACATTTCTCACCAGAGGCCTTCCCTAAATTGCAATATGTATTTTTTTCATAAAATTAGAAACATTTGATGGGTAAATCCATTCAGCATCCTTAATTTCCTTCCCAATTAGACGTACAACCTATAGTAGAGGTTCCTGAGGATGAGTTCATTTCACATATATAACAACATGGACACATTATTTGGTCTTCCAGGGGATGAGAAAAATAAAATCCCTCATATAAAATTAAATTTATTTCGATAAATTTAATAAAATAAAAAATAAAAATAAAGAAAGTATAAAAATAATAAAATATTAAATATTAAGGATTAATAAATTAAAATCAAAAGAAAAATATAAGTAATATTAAGTGTGAAGAAACAATACAAAATGATAATGAATTAATGAGTGTTAATAAATGTGAAAATTAATAATTAGAAAATCATTAGTTTTCTAAAATAGTACAAAAAAGAAGCGGTGTTTTTAATTTTATATATTTTTGGAAAAACTAGAAATGAATATATTTAAAAACATATATATATATATATATATACATTACAACCATATTAAAAATTTAAATGTTATTGAATAAAATTTTATAAATAACTATTTAAAATATGAAAATTTTCAAAAATAATGAACAGAAAATATTGAATATGAACAAATTACAATAAATATTAAAAAAACAAGATTGGTACTGAATAAATAATATTTAAAAGGGAAAAAAATAAAAAAAGTAACATAAGTTAAATAATATATATTGAATAAAAATATAAAATATTAATAACATTTACTAATTAAAAATAGATTAAATGTTTATAAATACATGTATATAAATATTAGAAATGATTAAAATCAAAAACTAAAAAAATAGGAAAAAAGTATATATATATATATATATATATATATATATATTAAAAATCAATAAATAGCGTGTGTATGTGTATCAATATATATTTCTAAATAATAAAAAATAATTTTATTATTAATAGATATTAAAATAAAATAATATTAAATACACCAATCATATAAAAATCAATATATATATATATATATTTAAATTAAAATCAATAATTTTGTGTATATATATATATAATAAATTTATTCATTTCGACAAATAAATGATTCTTTAATAGTTTTTAATTATTTTTTTCAATTTATTCATTTTCAATTTTTCTTTATTTAATTTACATATTTTATTCATATTTTATATTTATTTTAAATATATAATATTTATTATTAATTTTTATGATATATATATATATATATTTCATTTAGTCATTTTGTAAATAATTATATTATTAATAGTGTTTTAAAAAAATATAGATTTATTTATTTTAATTATTATATTTTGTACATTTTATAAATTTTATATATTCATATTAAGTATATAATATTTTTTAAAATTTTTATAATTAACATATATATATATATATTATTTATTCATTTTTATTAATAATTGTTTCATTAACAAGGTTTTTAATATTTGTGAAATTTATTTATATATTTATTTTTATAATTATAATTTTCTTTCATTTTATATATTTGTATTTAATATATATTACATATTATTATTTTAAATATATATATATATATATATATATATGTATATAATTTATTCATTTTTATTAATAATTAATTCATTGAAGTTTTTAATATTGTTATTATTAATTTAGTATTAATTTTAATTTGTTTAATTATTTCATTTTATTTATATTTTTACTATTTATATTATTTTATTTATATTTATTAGATAATATAAAACAATTGTGTGTTGCTGGGTCAAAGGGTTGGGTATAGGCCCACATGTGCATGTCCCAATGTATATAAACTTGGTGTGCTATATAGGTAGGTGGGTAGAAATGTGTATATTGTGGCTTATGAGGCCTTTTGTGGTATATTTTATGCGGGTGTTGATCACCCACACTGATGGAATGGTGCGATGGTGGAATGTCAAAGCTTAAAAAGCACTGCCCAGTCGGAGAAAATTTTTTATATGGGACAAAGCCGCACTAGAGATCCCTTTATCAATGTTTTTATTTAGGTATGTTAAATGTGACATTTATCAATGCTTTTTTCTAACACCGATAAAGGCCACCGCTATTTACATAAGGTTTTTTTGTAGTGAAACTAGTAGAACATATATATATATATATATGGGTGAGCATTCAACTATACTACATTTGATCATGCCTAAATACACTCATAAAAATGCAGGAGATGGATAGTAACGAGTTAGTGAACAAATATCATAACAAACATGATCCTGTTATTGGACAACTATCAACTATCCTCACCAAATACCACTAACCAAGTATCAAATTGAAGTATTATAAAATAAAATAAATAATTATATTTCCATAACATCTTCAACAATTACTTCATCAATAAAATGATAATTCTCACACCCCCATAACATATCACATGTGATACAGTAAATTCCAAACTAATGGATATGAAAAACCACGTACTATATAATAGGAACACACTTATATCCAAAACTTCATACCTCATTAATACATTACAATAAAAAATAAAATCTTCATCATAGTATCATACCATGAACATGGAGTACAAGAATTGATGGGATTCTAGGAATAAATTAACACAAATAACATAGTTGAATAAACAAATAATCTCATCCCATTTTTATATAATGATTGAATCTATGTTAATGGTATATATAATAAGAATAATTGATGCATAATAAAAACAGAGGACCTACAAAACCACTTTCTTCCATTCTGATCGTGATAATTATCACTATGAGGAAGCTAATGGACTCCATCAACCGTAGTGTATTCAATGGTTGAACAAATTAGCTAATTCTTATGTTGTTTCATCCTGACATCGATATTATAATAATATATTATCATTTACATGAGGGTGGTGAATGAATAATTATTTAATGGGAATATAGAATGTTCCATGACATGGGTTACAAAAGGCACTACATTACTAATATGTCTGACCCATTATATAGGCTACCAAGACACTCATGTGTCACTATAGAATTTAGTCATGCATTAAAAAATTTTAATGACTAATTATTTAGTCATTATTTTATTCATCACATTAATTCATCATTCAACCTAAATATGTATATACTAAGGACACATTAATTGTAACAGATAACACACAAGGATGATCATCAGAAAAATAACACAAATCCTTTTGTTTTCTAAGAAATATTATGTTATTATGAATCATAAGATATGATTCAATAATTGTTATGAATTGATATTTTCATATGATGTTCAAAACAAAATGATGTATCCCTAAGAGGGGGGGGGATTAAATGCTTTTACTTTCCTTAAAATTTATTTTTCAAATTACCCTCTTTTTTCTTGTTATAATTTTGATCCTATTAATCATTTAACTCATTTTTTGTTGTATATAAAAAATTATCAAATAGAAAACACTAATTTAAAAACGTGATTATAATTGGTGAAATGTAATCAACCATAAGTCAACAAGTAGATTAAGTGGGAAGGTATCCACCATAAGAAAGTATATTCTACTAATATTAATATTATAAATTAAATTATAATATATCCCACATATTTATAATTTATGTGTAATGGAATGATAATGATATATTATCTCTAGAGATCTTATGCACCAAATGAGTGACCATTATACAATCCATTAAGATGATCTGAATCAAAACATCCTTAATTTCTTTATTTAGAAATTCATATTCAAGAATATAAATTTATATTCCTTAATCATATTGTATCAAATTTATATGATCCTCCAGGATATTATCTCCTCATGCTCATGTATATGAATTTCTAGAACCAAACTATTCTTCACTAATGCTATAGGTTTTCTAGAACCTGAATTCTACCTTTTCTGAATCTCAATATACTATATAGTTTCATCAATCACATATTCAATAAATTTAATCTCATTTTATACTCATTTTTTATCCTTGAAATATTATACAATAGCTAAATCATTAGCTATCATTGAAATTTCACACTTTTATAATTTTTAAAAATTTTATTTCAAAACATAGTTTATCTTTATTAATGCTTCGATAAAACAAGGATTTACTAAAAATAGTCTTAGAAAATTATAATGAATCCCCCTTTTATAATTCCAAAAAACTAAACAAGAATCATGACATATATATCATATTATACAACATTAAATCGTCAAAACCATAGAATCACCTACACATAGATTCAACATCTTATGGCTTCTTATATGATTTCATCTCAAGATTGTTATGAAATCGGCCACATCATGCAACTTCATATATTATTACCAATAAATATCCTCAGACTTCATATCACATAGTAATATATTTAGTTATATCATTTTAAATCACATATAGGAACATGCTACCCATAGTGAATCCTTGGAATTAGTTCCTTTATTGTCAGCATCATAAATATTTTAATTAGTTCATCTTCATATTTTCATCAACCATCATATTTTTATTTAATTATTATAATAGATTATAAATCTATTTTCAAATTTAATTTTTGTATTTAAAAATTGATTTTTCAACATGAATATGTCCAGACTCATCATACATGAATTTTTAGCTATTATATTTGGAAAATATTTATTCATGATTAATATTAAATATGATAATTATAACATTAAATTAACAGGGAATCAATATATATTTTCATCATCACAAAAAATGATTCCTCAATATGACTAGGTCCAATTTTTTAAAACATAGTGCTACAATAATGCATCCGTTAAATATTTTATCTAGTCTTACACAAATTTGAGGGTTTAAAAAGTTATTCATCCTTAGTCTTAATAAATCATCCAAACACTATTGTATGAAAATATATACTACTTCTAGTCTTAATAGAGTATATCCCAATTTTTGATCTATTTTCCAATTCCCAAAGCATAATTCAATCCATAATAACATCTATTATATTATGCATTGAAATATTATATTCTAAATATCATTTTAGGTATTATTATTGTTCATCCATCATATATCACAACTTACCTCTTTCAAGACCATTTGAATATTCATATACATAGATGGGTTGGGATATCTTCATTGCACCAGATATCAATATATTCCCCCTGAATATTCTCAAAAAAATAATTTGAAACCTAATCATAGTTTATTATTTTTATCAGAATGAATTACACAATAATGACAACACAAAAAAATTTACAATGGGGTTATGAATCACCCCATTATACTTTTTTCAACACCAATAACTTTTCAATGTTCATCAAGACACAAAAATTATAGAAGTAAAAAATATAGAAACCAAAATGCTCCAAAAATTAATTTTTTATATTATTCCATATACTAGTAATAAAAAATATATGACAGTAATTTTTTTCACCCCTTGATCTACTCATAAATTCATCAATTTTTTTTTAAAAAATAAATTTTTTTTATAAAATGAAAACATTATTCTGTACCTTTTCCCCCAATAAAAATAAAATACAAAGGAATATGGGACATGGTATATGAAAAAAAAATTCACTTCTTAGAGGGAAATTATAAAATTGGTATTCATTCTTAAATAATTATATAAAAAAATGTGTGCCCTTTTTTTAAATAGAAACAACATGTTAATTTTTGAATATATATTACATCCTATCCCCCCTTCATATATTATTCTTTATTTAAATGATACAAGATATCAATTTTATCTATTTTTAGATTGTTTTACATGAATTATAGATAATTCAATCATAAATTGATTTTTATAATAAATATTTACAGATTTTTTTATCTTTCACAATAATATAATATGAATATTCTTTCAACCATGTTTTTTCATGAATTAGTAGTAGAAATATATTGATCATTGCAAAAATAAATTAGGGATATTTTCTTTAATAATTTAATACTAAATTTTATTCTCCCAAAATTAAAGGACCTAATAATATTGACATTATATCAACCCAATATCCATCAAAATTATCCAAAATGACACCCATCAAATTTTATTTTTTTTGTTCTTCATTAAATCATATAATAATTAAATGTTCTTATGATATATCTGAGGATTATATTCATATAGATCCTGTATAATTTCATTGGATCACATTTATATGCAAAAAAATATAACTACATAGGAAATATCTAGTGTTCATGTTGTCTGACAAGTTCATTCGCCAATTATACACATGATGTTCTTTCAATTCACAGTTTTCCCTGATACATCCCTAATTAATTTTAAATGAACTGTCTTTCAGGTTAATACATTCAAAAAAAATTATATTTTATTAATTCCTTAAACAAATCTCTATATTATATCTCTCTCTATATAGAGATATTTTTTTCATTCAATAAAAATTAAAAAACTAGGAATAAATTCAATAAAGTATACATTGAAAATTTAAAATGAATCATTAATTGTTTTATATATTTTAAATAAAAATATTGCATATCTAATGTCAAAATTATTTTATCACTATTATCAATGATAATAAGATTGCCCCCACTCATCCTATTTACATATGAATTTATTTCCACCTTCCCATTACTGAATTTAATAAGTCTATAAAATATATATATCATTTAATAATAGGATCTAGGTGATTGTATCTATCATTAGAGTGACTCCATAAATAATTATTCTTCATTCACTATCAAATGTATTTCCCTTATGAGTGTGAATAAATATTTTTTAAAAAATTCCCCATTTATGATAACAGACATTGTATACATTTTAAAAAAAATTATTAACTTTGTACTACACCAATGTAAATCATTCTACTAAATTATATATTGCAATATGTTAAAAAATTACATCAAGGTTAAAACCCTCAACATAAGATTATCCATCTCACTCCAATTTGGCATTGATTATTGAAAACATACAATTTTCATTGCTCTTAGTTTTAAATAACCCCTTAGTTTTAATAACATTATTTTCATCTTCTCATTGGTCATGACATGATTCATTAATTTCAATTTTTATGAATAGTTAACTTATTGAAATTATTCATTCTATATTCCCAATATCCTTATAAAATTAATTTTTATAGACCTATGAAATAATAGATAAATTATCTTTAACAATGACTTTTCTTCGACAATGAATTTAATCTTCATGGAATATAAAAATAATTTTTTATTAAACATTATATAGTTTCCTTTGACACCATAGTTTTCTTCATTTAAAAATATCTTCACACTCAATATACTAATAACTATTTATCTTATCAGGTTATGTTTCATGATCATATTATATTTAATGAACTCTTTTTGGTTTAAAAATATCATTATTCATTGACTCTGTAATGTATTATCCATGGATATAATTCACAATGATATTATTTGATATGAACTAATAATCAGGTTGATATACTTCATTTTATATCTTTATATTTTACAGTTTTAAATCTCTTTCATTATATTCAATTTATTTGAACTTATGTATAACATCTATTTCTTCAAAAGTTCACAATTCTAATTTATTTTTCATTATTATGGAATGAATTATAAAATGATAAAATTACAAAGTATAGGATTATGCTTTTAAAATATTTTTTAATAAGTCATATATGATTCTAGTTTCAATAATAATATTATTAGAAAGATAAAAATGTAATTATTTGTTCTATCGAAAATAAAATTGAGTGTTTAAATTATGGAGGAAATGTTCACCAAATTTGAGTATGACTTCCATTTTTCTTATCTACAATTATATTAATATGAGTCATATTTGAAAAAATATAATGATTTTTACTCCCATGGGAAAAAATATAATAATATATAAAAAATTTAGTTAATCTACTTCCGTTATTTCATTTCAACCTCTTGATATAAACTCTTTGTTCTTTGAAAACTTTTCATGAGAATATTTTGAAAATGAGAAAATCATTAGACATTTGTTTCATGATACTCACATTTGATATGCTTGTGAAATCATCTATGAATGTAATAATGTTATGAGTGTAACTTGTGGATTTATTTCTCATTGTATGATATAATTTTGGGTTTATATGTTCATAGGGTCTAGTGGATCGTATATACACACATTACAATCTTCTATGTACCAACATCAATTGTTGACCTGTTTCTTAAATAAAATCTATTTTTTATCTTAAACCGTGCTAGGTTTCTATCCACATCCTAAATTTAGATTTTTCGTATTCTCACATTTTGACTATGTATTCTATAGTAGAGATGATTTTTTAAATTTTGAAACAATATAATAAGAGTTACTATGATTTCTAATTTGGAATAGATTACTACATTTTATTTCTCCTCATATAATAATTCATCCAACCATTACAGAATGATTCAATAATGGTCTATTATAATGAAAAATTCATTTAATTTATCAAAATATTTCATTTCAATCAATATGTTTCATTTAATCCCTTCAAAAAATAACATAACATTATACTATAGTTTCTGGGATTCAATATCACATTTACCAAATCATGTAATATTTAATGATAATTTATCCCATTATGTAAATAAATAATCATCATGTAGATTAATGTTCATAGTGACAATTTTATTTCCAAAAATCGCTCTATTTGAACATAAACAATCCAGAATTAATGGCTTGTTCTACGTATTGGATTTTAATGATATAAGTATAAAAAATATAATTTTCTATTTAATTATTTCTGAACACTATCTATTCCATTAGTATAATTAAATGGTCATGAGAGGATAGTGAAAATTTATTAATCATATTGATATTTTTAAACACATTTTCTACTTTATTTTTCAATCCAATGTTTTTAGAATGAATATTGATTTTTTAAAACAAAACAATTTTGTCATATTTTATAAAAAAAGAAATTGTAATGATTAATTATTTCATTTTTACAATAGTATAAGTCTTCCAAAATAAATTCCTTATATCTTTTAAAATGAGTCATATAGTTATTAAGACATTATGATTTCATGATATTTTGAATAGTTTTATTAATTAATGATACAACGTATTTCAAATGTTGAGTAACATAATGAATTTAATAGTATATCAAAAGATGGAAATTGTTAGACAAAAAACTTAAGATCCTAATATAATGAGAAACCACATTATACCCTTATGTTATCATTCAATTAATATTTTCATCATCATAAATTCAATACCAAAAACCTTTTTCTAATTAATTTATAATTTACTATTTTCAAGAACATGATAGGATACATGTTGAGTATGTTACTTTTATCAAATATTTATGGGAACAGATATTGTTTATATATAAATAATATATTGTAAAAAAAATTCATAAATGATCTCCAGTCTTCATTGGATACATTATTTTTTAATTGTTATATTGATAATGGTTTAAGAATTGGATTATAGTAGACAATTAATATTAATGTACATTTAATTTATTTTCATAATGAATTTTTTTCATATTTTATTATAGAACATATATTATGATTTATATTATATTTTCAAAAGTGAAATAAATTTTAATTTTAATCATAGTTTGATAATGTCATTTGGTGAAATAAAATTATAGATTTTAGTGTGACTTACGAAGGTAGGTGGTGAAATATTCACACACATAATTTGTAAATATTTCTAAAATTTTCAAAAATTAAATATATTAATTTTTTATTTTGAATTTATCAATATTATATTTTCATATTTCTCATTGTAATAATTAAATTATAAAATTTATGAATCCCAGAGAATGGTTTTCTAGGTAAGAAAAGAATGATTTATAAGGATTGTTAGTAATAAAAACTGACATCACCAAAGGAATGACCAAAATTATCAATAAATATGTGAATTTATTGAATTTCACTAGCTAATAGATGATCTATAATTTAAACAAAAAAACATTGAAATATATTCCCTTGAAAATAATAAAACATTTTTTTTGAAATTACACATCCTTAAATTGATGCATAACAGTCCAATTATGTCTGAGTTATAACTATGAAAATATTAAATTACCATTCATTTAATATAGTTTTAAAAAATATATTTGGAATTTATTATTACAGTACAACATAATAATTATATTATATAATTGAGCTAAAAAAATTGATTGAAAACTAAAAAGAAATATAATATAAAAATATAAAAAAGAAAAACATCACCCATTTAAATGAAATAATGTTTTACAAAAAAAATGGAAATTAAAAATATGTCTTGGTTAGTAAAATGTTTTGATCTATAAATCCTAAAACCAATAAAAATTTAAATACAAAATGAATGAAAGGATAATCAAATGGTTTAACATATTCTTTTAAAAATTTACATGTTGAAATATGTTATATACATTTGGATGAAAAAATAGTCATCCATGGATTATTTATATCACACCATTAAAATAGACATGATTGAGGTATATAAATAATGTTATTATCATCTATAAAATATCACCCCTCACCCATTGTCTTCAGAGTTGTGATTGGTGTTACCAACCTTAGGATACATCTTCAAGACAACAAAGGAAGGTAATAAATTTCAAGTTATTCCTAAAAAAATTGTGAGATGATTTCCCCTTTAATTATAATAATCTAATGCACAAGGTAATGTAAAATAATACACTATATGATGCACAAGTATAAAATAAATATCAAATAAAACAATACCTACAACCACAGTAGAGTAAAAAGTGTAAACGAAGGTATATAACTAAAGAAGTCAAATGGAACAAAAAAACATAGACACCAATTACATAAAACATGAAACTCCCAAACTTGTGTTAGATCCAACTTGACTATACCTACCCATGGTATCCAGAATCATCACTAAATATCTGAGACACATTTATATCACATGTGTATCATTATGTGAGATATTATAATCATCAATAGTTCTTAAGTAGCTGGAATGTCAAGACTCGCAAGGATTTTCCCAATGAATTTAAATATCCCTCCACTAGGATAAAAACTCATAGAATATTTGGATTAAACAATTGTAATGAAATTTGAAACAGTATATATTGAACCATAAAATTTCTAAGCCAGCATATTTTTCTATAGAATGAAATGACACCAGACCTTAAAACTATTCTCATTTTCATTTTTCATAACCATTTAATGATTCACCACATCCCCACATCCCAATATACATTCCCAAGTGGTAGTTCTTTACTCATGATCAGTCTCTCAACGAATTACCAATTCATCACAAGGTAACCAATTCTGGGTTCCCTAATGGCACATTCCCCTTCCATTGGGACACATCAAATGAAAATGAAATCTTTCCGTCCATGTACTCCAATCCTCATGAAAATCCAAATATTTTTGGTCGTTTCAGTCAAAAATCACCTATTAAAAATCATTCTACAAACATTTTTTTTATTAAAAATATATAATTTTAAAATCAACATTAAAAAATAAAATTAATGTTGTTTTTAAAAAAAACATAGTTTCCACCATTTAACAAAACCATTACTAATGAGGGTTTCCATAAATAATCACACATACAATTCATAATAAAATAAATAAAAACATTATTTTCAAACTAAGAGGTCAGGTTATAATCATATGGACTTAAGGGATAAGCCACATACCTCACAAAAATTTTAGAAAATGAAGAACAATAATATGATTCTCTAGATCCAATAATGAAAAACATTTTCTTCACTAGATCTAACCACAAAAATCACAATTACCATTATGAAAAAGGGATATATCTGTAACTAATTATATATTATTTTTTAGGGAAGTAAAATACAAGAGATCAATGGATAATGGGAATGCATGAACACATTCCAAGGAATCTAAATCTCTGATTAATTTGAAATGACTAAATATTTCTCTAATATATAATGGAATCAACTATAATGAAATGAGATGAAATAGAAATCATTATTAAAAATTATTATGTAACTAATTGTGGATTTGTGATTTAAATTGAGTTAGATATAGAATTTTAATATCTAAAACTATATGGTTTATGGATAGGGAAAACAGTTAGTCAAAAAATTATTGAACAATAAATGAGCTACTACATCATGAATCCCACTGGATTGTGTGCTCATAATGTTATAAAACAATGTGTTTTCTACTACATCAGATGATAGAAAGAGCACACCGTTTTTCCCAAGGACCCACATGATTTGTCCAAACCATAGACGAACCTTCTACATGCATATTTTTTAGTATTTTCCCTTGAATGGATTCCTGTGTTGTTTCATAGTTTTGACTAAATGTCGTGAAACCTTACATGACCAAAAAAACCTTCTACAACTTTCAAAATTCTTGGAAACCACCATAAGATTACGATAATTATTTCAAAGCCTTAAAATTAACAAAAAAAATTCATATACCTTAAATATGTGGGTTCTACATTCTCCCCACCATTGTCCTTTATTTCACCAGATGATAAAAAAATAGAGTTTTCATGCAAGAGATTAAAATACTAATAAAATTTTTCATTTTTATGCTACTATGTTTCTCCCAAATCAAAACATTTTTCCATTAATCCCACACTAGATAGATTCCTTTACCCTGAAATACATTCAATCTCATACCATTAATATGTATCTACACCGGTACTAATATTGAATATTGATCTAGTTAATCAAGATTCCATCGTATCACACGATCATAATAACATTAATATTCCTTTTTGGTTATGATTATTAAAACCCGCTATCCTCAAAACTAATCATTGGGGGAAAATCCAACTGAAAATACAATATACCAACACATTCAAGTATCTCAAAAGTGCCAATGTTACAAGGATACACCATTACATACATTCCAAAATAAAGGAACCTTAGCAATAGAAATATTATAACAAACAATGGGTCAGAGACCATAAATTTCAATGATTATTAATGATAATATGCATATGATGTATGATGACTATGATCTATCTCTATTGGATTTATGATCAACTGAATCTTATCCATGTTATCTTGAGCAATACTGGGTCCAATAGTTATGTCTTATCTACTTCCTCCAATCAAAGTTGAGAAGGACATGGATGAATGTAAAAATATTCTAAATAATCCATATGTATCAATTTTTGATAACTTTTGTGGTACAACAACTACACTGATGGCGTGTTCCCCTCCTATGAGCCACGAAAAACTATCACAAAATCCTTAAGAATATTATCTAATGCTTGGATCATCATCTTATATTTTCAATTAGTTTGATGATGAAACATTATTCCCACAGTCAAATGATTCAAAAGGGCATGTAGTGTGGACTTAAAAAAAATGACACATAAACCGAGTTTATCTGTGAGTTTCAATTGAGGTTGAACACGATGCCACTATGAGACTTCTAAGATATAGATTTTGGATATGTAATATATATTATGATATTAAAAAAATGGGGTAAAATGGGATAACATCATGATATTATCCACAACTACACATATCAAATTAATTTTCATTTCATTTCATGGTATATTTTCCCAAAATCCATAGTAATATTCTCCCACTTCTACATAGGAATTGGTAATTACTGGAAACAACATTTTGGTTGTTGGAGTTTCACATTCACCTAATGATATGTGAGTAATTAGGGAAAAAAATTTTCACTATACATTTCATGATAACCCACCAAAACAATGATTTCATTGTTTTATACATATTCTAAAATCTTGAATGATGATCTCATTTCGAATAGTGGTACAAATTAAGATATTGTTACTGAAAAACGAATGGTACCGTAATCAGATCATTAAACCACAAAATCAAACTCCCATCCATATTTTATAAATCAATGGTATCCCCACCATTTACTTTTGACCACATAAAAAAAATAATGTAATGTACATCTTACCTAAATTCACACACTGAACCAATTCCTAAATAAACAAAAATAGGAAGAAATCAAAAACATCACACTGGTTGGTAAAATCCTAGTGAATGTCTTCTATAATTGTAATAAACTACAAATTATTTGAAGATTCATTAAACAAAACAATATATGACGTATTGATTAATGAATCCCCCACCAAAATTACCTTTTCCCACTGTATACATCACATTGAAATCATACATTTTAAGTAATTCCATCCGTCTTCATTTAATTATACTCAAATGTCCAATTGAGAAAATGAGTTTCATGAACTCTTGATCCACAAACAACATTATATTTTTTTTAAAAATATATGTATAGTATGTATTAAATTAATCATATATAATTGTGTATTTCCAAGTGATGTATTGAGATGTTCTTTTCATGAAGATATTAATTTTATGAGCCATAAGAAACAATATGATCTAACACTATGGAAACACATCACAAAACAGATCCGAAGAAATTAATAATGACTATATAACCCAACCCAGAATTTAGAAAATTGAGAATGTGTTCTTATGCATGTCAAAAATTAATCTCTTTATTGTATTTCTAGAATTCAATTTTTCCACATAATAAAAATACCTTCCCATTTTAAATATATCATTGGAGATGGAAATGTGAAAAATCATGTACAAATATTCAGAAGTATGTTGCTAAGACCAGGAAACTACATATATCAATGACTTTATTTAGTATTTTTTAAGATATAATAGCTTACATATTTACCAAATACAGATAAATACTATTTTTATAAATGAAATGGCCATGGAAACATACATCTTGTATCTAGAAAATACAATATTATAACTTGGAATACAAATGTTTCTCCCAAAAGATATAAAATAGTAGCCATGTGTTCCCATGATCCGACATTGTCCAAAAATACCCTAATATATCTTCCAAAAAAACAACTATAAATGAATACATATACATTTTATATATCATATGCATCAATTCCATATAGATGGTTTGTACATTTGAAATACCAAAAGGAATAAAAGAACTCATAATGTCGATATAAACTTCAAAATGTTATCATCACAATATCATATTTATGAACACAATGTTGGTGATGTCTAAAAGGAAATTAAGTTAAATAGAACCACTAGGATCCAATAAAATGATAAAAAATAACAAATACATGAAATAGGGAAGTGATTCATTATTGTAATGCGGATATTGTTATGAAAATCTACGCAAATCCTAAGCGTTCCATTCACCTTTTTCATAAAGTCAACCAGTGCTTCCAATAGAGACATGCCCATTCAGATGAACCCTTTACATTTAAACTCTTCAAAATTATTATAGAATTTCATTAATTCTATTTGCTATAAATAATAATATTGAATGGACATAATACTGTTCTCTAGTAAGATATAAATCATAAACTCCACTCCTCTTTTGGGTTGAATCCTTGTGAAATTATATGAAAAAACATAAGAAACTAGATTTAAATTGTTATAAAAATGCTATTATTGATCTCATATATCTATGTAAATGTATCTACTATCAACCAGAAAGAGATAGTTCCAAATACATGTATAAAGTGATTTAATATTTTTGTACCCACTGCAAAATATCTTTAATGGGATTTGTAACACTATCAGATGATTGGAAATTCACCTTACCTAAATAAAAATCAATATGGCCTAAAATATGGCATTCAATACATTCCTAGAATCACATCATTTACATCTATAACTATTACAAATAAATATCATATCAACAAAGTCCCATTGTTTTTATCAAACACCCTACAATCTTCGAGAATCAACATTCTCATTTTAAAAAATGTGTTTACAGTTTCAAAATAGATGAAATAATCTCAACATATAAAACTAAAAGATCATAAAAAAATTGGAAATAATAAAATGTGATGTTCTTATATCAAAAAAAAATTTACTTAAGGGGTTAATTGAAAATAATCGTTCCTCTCACCATCATCCATCCTGATTGATCTTCCATGATCAGTTTATCATATCCATTAAATTTAATACTTATTTAAGTTTTGTCTTTATTACCCTTTTGTGATTAAACTAATTGGAGAGTCATGGTTTTCCTAGAATCACCAAGAATTACTAGATTCTTCTAATAAGATACTATCTATTACACACATCCCATCGAAGCAGATGATTCCTATAATGGTTGGGATGCATCTATTGAACCCATCAATGGGGTACTGCGACAATAGTGTAGGATCTTTCCTATTTGGTTGAAATGGTGATATTATCATGGTTTTTCTATAAAATATCCCAATATATTTATAATAGAACTACACTGAAAACATACAAAGTTATTCTTTAGTCAAAGAGTTAATTTTACTGATCTCATAGTATAATTTTTAGATACACCACCCCCTTTAGATTATGTGACCCTCCTTCTCTTTTTCATATCATTAGAGTTCCCACGGGTTCCCAAAAGAACAATCAGGATTCCTCCAAAAATATTTGAAAAAATATATCTTTATAATACCATATCTATATTGACCATCACTGTATAATTTTTTGTACCATGGATGCTAATCATTGAGTGATTATTTTGGTTTCAAACACTTCAACAAAATGAATTAATTAAAGCATAAACTTTTCGAAACCTCTAATGAAAAGTGAAATAAAGTTTCAAAAAAAACATATACATATTCTATTAATGAGATACATTGAATCTTCAAATTGATGATATCTATTGTTATATCAATTCGAAATATCTAATGTACAATTTCTTTTTGAAAAAGTCTTCAAAATCATTCCATTCCATACCTTGATATAATATAATCCAAATTTCTAAATCCCCCAAGTAGGATGTTAGATCCTCAAGAATATATTTTAACAAATTCTCATTTTTCATTGGTTGTCTTCCAAGGAAATTAGATATTCAATTCATCCCATTCAGCCACACTTTTAATTTTTGTTTCTTTGAATCTCCATCATAGATGGGTGTATTACTATTTTGGGACTGAAATGAGTGATCCATATTCCCCAATTAAATATTTTCATCCCCTCTATCTATGACTTGAAAATCCTAGAAAATAATTTTGAACTACAGTTGGTTTATCTGTTTCTTAGGTATAACCACATTCTCAACATCCTCTTCTAGTTAGTTCCAATGGTGAAAACATGCTTCCATTTACTATAAAAAAATAAAATTCATTTAGTCCCACTATATTGAAATTATAATCTCTCTAGATACATTTATATCATTTACACATATTACCATAAGGATTTCTATAATCATTTTCATCCCCATTAAGCTACTAAAACAATTTATCAAAAAAACACGATTAATCATTTTAAAAATACCATTTTTCGAAACATATTAATGATATTAAAAGATCAACATTACATCATACCATTTCATATAAAATAATAATTTATAATCAATGATGTTTTAGTGGTAATTCACAGAACAATTGAATTTCATGAAACTATAATTAGATAAATGCCTACTGATAAGGTGATAGCTCAACTAGAACTGTATTAATCAGTCATGTAAACAAACCCCCTAGTAAATTGATGTTCAACCAAAATAAGTTAGATAAAAAAATTTATACTCTTTATTTCATGTTCGTACAATATTAATTCATTTTAATATCCCATGATAATAATGATCCTCTAAAATATCAATCTATAGGACTGAACACTCTGATACACAAGGATCGAATAATCGGATATGATTTATAACATCCCACCCCTCACCCATCATCCCGTGAGAGGGAATGGTTGCTACTATCAATATGTAACATTTCTAAGACATAAAAAGGAAAGAAATAAATGAATTGGGACTCAGAAATACAAGGGGATGATTTTTTATTTTCAAGATAAACATCCAAACCAAAAGTCAATAATCAAAATAAATCTACTATATCATTTGTGAGTAAAAAATAATACTCAAATAAAACCAAACGTAAAAACATATAAGATTACTACGAAGAAACTACGCGACATAACCAAAGGTTTAAAAAGACAAAAAAAATAAAAGGAACAACATATATAAATATTTGATCTCCAAATATACTCCGAACTCCAACTCAAAAAACAACTCCAAGGTATCAAGAACAATAAATGATGAAAATAAATGCCTTTACTTTACTCATATCTCAATAGATGATATCAGCAAATGCACAACAGTTCCCAATAAGTGTGTGAGTCTAAACTCAGTATTATTTTCCTATGACTTCTCAACTCAACAAAATATATCAATAATTTTTAGTACATTTAGATAAAATAGTTTAATAGGAATTTATAATAGTTTATATCAAACACCAAAAAATATCAATAAATTCGTTTTCCCCATAGAATGAACTAAAAACACTTAAAAACATTCATAATTATATTTTCTATACATTTTCCATGATTCCCCACATCCAAACATCCAAAAATGTATTCCAATGAAACAATTCCATACTCATGATTAGTCTCATGTTGATCTACTATGTTCTACCAAGGTACACAATATCAAGTTCCATAACGGTTGAAACCCCTTCCACTATGATGAGTTTAATTAAAATGAAATCAAACAAACCATGTATTCCAAAGCCTATTTTAAACCAAACAACATTTGAAATTTTGATAAAAAAATAGATTTTAATGAAATCATAACTATAAACATTTTCCATGAGCCAAAATAAAACCTTATTTTTAATATAACCATTTTACAATAATCATCTATAATTGTTTTCCAGAAAAACACATCATTTCCACCATTTATAAAAACCAACTCTAAATATGTTTTCTATAATAAATTCATTCAAAAACATCATAATAATTTCAAGAAAAAACATTTTTTTCAATATAATATTTTATCTTGTAATCACATTATGTCGATAGAGAAGCCACCAAACTCAAAAAGTTAGTGAAAAAAAAGAATAACACTAGGATTATCTAAATATGATCTGGTAACAAATTTTCTACCCTAAATCCAAATATAAAAATCCCAATTCTAATAATTTAAAAAGGATCAATCCAATTTGGATTAGATCTAAGTATTTGTGATTAATATGATGATTAAATGAGCCATGTTTATTGTAGAGAACCTTATAAAAAATATTAATCTTCAATGGATTTGAAACACATATAGATTTCCCATGGATCTGAGGGAATAAAAAACTCAAGAGTTGGTAGGATACAGAATTTGGGATTAATAAATATTAGTAAATTAACTGGGGACCTAGGACTTAATCTGAGTTAGGTTAATAATTTTCAGATCTAAATCTGAATGTGTCGTGATTAGGGAGCACATATAGTAAAACTGTTCATTTATTGTGGATGAACAACTACCTCTAGAAAATAATTGCACAGTTGGATCACATGGTTAGGAAAACAATGTTCCATCACACAATTTATCGAAACCATGAACAAACCATGTTCTTTCCCTTTTCCTACTATTTATTCCTTAGATAATTTCTAGGATATGTTTCATTATTTATATCAACCATGCTCAAGCCTTCCACCTCCATGAAATCCCCTAACAAGTGTCAAATCCCCATAAAACCTCCAAAAAATAACTATATTAATATATATACTTAAAAAATGGTCATGTACCTAAATCTAGCAGCTCTACATTATCATTTTTAATCATGATTTTGATTTATCAATGAAAAACATTGATATGATTCAATTTTATGCTTCAAAGATATCATGATTAATCAAAAATAATACAATATATATAACACCCAAAAAACATAATAAATAAAGTATATATCAAATAAAAAAAACATTAATTGATAAAATAGTTTTAACAAAATTATTGTGTAATTAAAAATCACTAAAAAAAATATAGTACCTAATATTTATATTTAACATCTTATATGATTCCTCGGGTCAACAATTTAAATTAATTACAAATTAAAAAAACATGAAATACTAAAATTTTTTCCTTGAAAATGGTTTAAAAAATTATAATCATCATTAATTAAATATAGGTATAACATTATATAATAACATTTTTATCTCAATAGTTCTAGTAGAAAAAATAATAGCAACTACTAACAATTTCTTGTTTTATATTATTCAAATAAATTTATCTCTATAATAAGAATCTTGTCCTCAATAAGTGGAAACAAAAATCATATTATTAATGGAAAATTTATTATCATGTCAATAGATAATGAAATATATAACCACATTACTATAAGTGGATAAATATAATTTTAAAATTTCATGACATTTATAATTTCAGAAGAACAATTTATAGAAATAAACATTTACGACATGATATCAATATGTCATCAACTTAATAACATATAATATAACATAAATTAAAAAATAAAATTTATTAAATTAAAATTTAAAAAAGGAAAATATTATAAATAATATAACCTGGATTCCATTATAGTATACATCAAATAAAAATAGAAAATTAAAAAATGAAAATTTCCGGGAAACCTACATCACCACCCCCATAATTTTATAAATTTAGAAGAGCACTTAAAAAATTATTAATATATCTAAATACATTTAAATTTGGAAAACATATAATAATATTAATAATTATGATGTGATAATGATTATTATAACTCTCCTATGTTTCTAGCCTAAAACCAGTACGCATTCAACAAAACATTATTATTAGTATATCTTGGAATTTGAATAATATCACATGAGAACACATAATCAATGTCGGTCTCTAGGGAATAATTTACTTTTTATGTTATTATGAAACTTTTTTTGATTCCAAACCCATTATATCATTACCTATTTATAAATCCAATATGAAAACTAAATCTTGTACAATGATATGATAAAAAATTATCAGAAACTAGTCATTATTAAAACTACAAGTATAACCCCTAAATCCCTCCACCCATAGGCCATGAGGTGGAAACATGAAATAATAATTTGAACTAACACTATGGGAGTATTTAATACTATAGTAACAATTAATTTTGATTGATATTATCAAGTTAAATATATCATTAGTTTAATATAAAATTTTTATTTTATAAAAGTCCTTATATGTTAATATATATAGTAAAAAATTATAAATCATGAAAAAAACAAATTATGTCTACAAGAATATCCTCAAATATTCACTCATGCCAATTAATGAGAACCTATATCTATTTATTTTGGTAGAATAAAAACATCCTCAAACAAAAATATTTATTGGTGTGAACTGAGGCATACTCAATATGACAATAATGTGAAATTGACCAATATCCATGGGAAAGAAGTCTGAATTTTTGTAAATTAGTGTAATAAAACAATATTATAATAATCATTGATTAATATTAAGTTGTAATTGAACATGTATTTTATGGGAAAAATAAAACACATCTTCATTTAATAATTTACTCCATCAACTACACCTCATGAAACCCTATACTCTACAGTTAATGATTAATTTATATCCAAAAATATCATTACCCTTAATAAAAAACCCATGTAAACACCTCATACCCATATCCAAAAATACTAATGTGACTACCCTATCTAAGAATCAAAAAATTTAATTACATAGAACCTATAACTATTTAATCATATGAAAATTCTAAACCAATCTATTTTATGTATAATAAAATAAATCAAATATTAAAAGTGTAATGAATACATAAAAAACAAACAAATCCACTATGAATAGAAATAAAATAGAAATAAACTAAAATATGAACACCCCTTTTACCTATATGTTCAAAAGAAACTATAATTAACCACTTGGTAATTGGATTTCTTTGCATAACCCCAAATTTAATGATCAATAATATTGGAAAAAACAACAAAATCATACCCCCACATCCACAACAACTCATTCTTATAAATAATAAAATAAATTACATTTAACCTTCATCATAATTGACATAATAAATAATAATTTTGTTCATAACAATATGAAATTCCCTAACCACATTTTCACCTCATTATAACATCACTCAATGATCTTTACATCACATACACATATAGTGAATGTGACACCCATGTAAGATATTGATATTTTCTAGAGTTTTCTCATGAATAATTTTTGGATCTTTTTAAATTTAATTAAGTAAATAATATTGGAGTTATTACTTGTCTTTCATTGGGATTGATGAAAAGAAAATTCCAGACAAAATAGGATATGCACAGTTGTTGCACATTTTTTACAAACTCTACAGCTTCCAAGGAGAAACTTTGTGATGTATGGTCTTTTGAGGAAGTAGCATAGACATGATTAAAGAATATCGTGATAGGTCATATGAGATAGTCATGCTAAGTGACACTTGATGCAGTGGCTAACATACAATTAGTGCACGATTTGTCTTACTCTAAGACTAAAATATGTGTGAGCCAACAATAAGATACTAAAATTGTGTATTTCACTATTTTTCAACATTTAATGACCTGTTTCACATCTTATATAGCACAAACGTGGGTTTTTTCTTTCCAAATTTTATGTTTAGGTTCTCCATTAGACTCTAAGTGTGTCCATGGCCATAAGATATCCATTATTCACGATTTAGTGTCTCAATTGAAGATCCTCTCTCCACCTAGTGTGTGGGTCTCAACCTAATTTGTATTGTTCTTTCACCTCTCTCTCCATCATCCTTTGGTGGATGATATACTCTATTTTCATAGATCTAATCCCATGTGGTGATTTCTAGATCTAGGTTTGGAAATCTAGATCATGTTTGACTATATCATGATAACGTGATCTTGATATAGGAATTTAGATTTGGAACTCATATCTATGTTGTTGTCTTCCTTGGATTTTTGGAATTTCCATTTAGAAAACGTTTGGAATCAAATCGGGGTAGGTGGTCTAAATCTAATTCCCATTGTTGTGGATTTTATTTTTATATGAAAAAATGTATCATTTCTACAATCATTTAGAAATTTATTTTTTTAATTAGGTTGATTAGATTAACCAATTGATTTATCAACCCTTTATTAAAAAAGTTGATTAATTGGAGATTTTATCAATAGACTAAGGGGATTTCATATTAGACAATTAATTTTGGAATATTGATTATAAATGGTATGGTTTGTAATCTAGATTATATTTTGAGGGATAAATTATGAGATATTTATATAGATAAGATGAGATAATTAAATCTGGATTAATTATTTGACATTTTTAATATTATCTAGATAATAAATTATGGGATTAATTATAGAGAGTTGATATTACAAAGATATTTTTAATTATAGAGAATTAATCATCGAGTATGAATTGTGATATTTATTAATTTAATGTTGAATAAATTAATGGTTTTATACACTTAAGTAATTATTGATTTAACTAATGGAATAAATGTGTTTAAAATTTTTTTAATTAGAAATTAGATTGATATGGATAATTAATTAATAAATTAATAATGTTATAATGAATGTGAACATCGTCATACTAAATTGACAAGTTCAACTTGCAACATTGTCATCACACATACGAGTAAATGGAATGTGAAAATGATCATTCTAAATATAGAAGTATACATTGTAAAATTGTCCTTATATTTATAAGTAATAGAATGGGAACATGGTTCTTCAATTAAGGAGTAAGAATGGTAACAAGGTCAAATTACCTATGATTTTGATATTGGTATGTATGGAAATGTTCTTTATAAATGTATAATTGAAGAATAAATATAATGGAACTCTGAGTTACGGCCTTACATAAGAATTATCAAAATCTTACATATGTATAATGACATACTGATATATCATAAAACTAGGGAATGCTGCATGTTTCAAAATAATCAGGAACTAAGATATGATATTTTCTAGGGAACACATTGGAATCTGGTATGTGATGAAGTTAATATTGAGGTATGTGTATACTTTGGAAACCTAGAGTTATTTTTGTTAGATAAGAATAAATAATAATGTAATAACAACTTATTTTGGAATTATAATGATTTATTATAGAATTAAATATACTATCTTTTGACTAAAATTGTTTTCGACACCGTTGGTTGGGGCTTACTAGGTTTTACTCACTGTGTATTCATGTTTCCTGACTAGTAATCAAACTGATTATATTGTTGTAGGACTGGACGGTGGAAAAGTCCAAAGGATATGTTGCTAATTGGGGATGAAGATTGGAGGATGGTACCAGAAATCGTTTGAAACCCTCTTGGGGAGTCGTAGTGGGTATCCTTTTTAGTTACATTATAGAATGTTGGCACATATATTGGTATAGAATGTATTCCCTTTCAGTTGAGTATTTAGTTTCTTGTTTGGTTATCTTGTGACATGAGTAATGTTATTTTTATATATGTTTTTGTGTTTGTGTGTTTACATACTCTAGTTTCTTACTCTGATAAATGAGGTTATATTCTCGCCATGACTATCTTATCAAACCCTTACTCTTAGTCAACACACTCTAGAATATGGGGAGTCATGTATTGGCTTATGTGACCGACCGAATCGGGGAACCATAGCATGGAACCCAAGTCGGGATGTGACAAAGTGGTACAATAGATCCTGTTTTTGATCTTATTCATTTTTCATACATTTTTTTGGAAAGATAGACATGGGACAAGGAATATTTGGGTCTTGTTAATGATCTCATGCATGGGTGTTTAAAACCAATGTGTGCTAGAAAATCCAAGTACTCATGGGTGTATTGTTATTATTGCTTTTTTCCCTTATTGATTAATATTATTTATACTTGGGTAACACACTTATGGTCTTATGTGAGTATTGTTACTAAGTATTTTTTAGTATTGATTCATGGCCCAAAATTGGCATTAGAGTTGAGTCTACATGAATCATTCTAGGAACTCGTGGTTATTGTGACATGAATCAATTTGGGCACGCCTAGGAAACAAGTTTCTAGTATGTTATAAAACATATACTATTTTAATTGTCTGTGATATTAAAATGAAAAATTTTACATAACATGAATTTAGTAGGATATTATGATGATGAAAAATTATAATAGTTTGGCTTCTCAATGAGAAAATTATTTATGATAGTTTGTTTACCATGTAAACAAAAACCTAGGAGTATGATGGTTTACAGTAGAAATAACACCTCAATGTTTACTATGTGGAATAGTGTGGGAAAAGACATATTTTTATTAATTTTCCTTGTGTAAATGTTTTAAGGTTTTTTATGAGACTAGAGAAGTGTGTTCAATTTTTTGAGAGTATACCTCCATGACGCATATTAAGGGGACGACAAAGGGGTGATCCTAGGAATTATTTTCTTGTTAGGGATATTGAGGAAACAGTCATTGTAAATGAGGATGATGGAGAGATGTTTCGAGAGAAAATTTCTTACTTCATGAAAACTATGGAGAGTGAAGTAGGGATGGTTGTAAAAATTATGTATGAGGTGTCGAGGAAGGTTCAGTTTAATCACCCTCCAACTTTTATTTGAGATGGTGGACCTTAGGTTGTTGAATTATGGGTTGATTCCATAGAGAAAATACATGATCATTTGTATATTCCAACTAAGATGAGGGTCAAGATGGCCTCTTATATGAAATAGTGATTATAGATATAGTGGCCGGACATTCACGAGAGAAATGGATTGACTGAAGGTATGTTATGGAATGTCTTCTTAGATTGGTTATTGGGACACTATTATCCAATGATTTATAGACAAGGGAATATTGATGGGTTAATGAACTATATTAGAGGGAACATGTTATAAATGGACAAAAATCGAAAATACACAGATCTGCAATGCTTTTCTCCAAAATTATTAGTGGATAATGTATCTATGGAGAAACATTTTCAAGTTGGACTTAAGTGTGTATTAAGTCCCACGTGAATATATTCAGCCTGAAAAAGTTTATAAAATTGGTGGACCCGACTCTCATAGTTGAATGAAACCTGATAAAAGTTTCATGTTTTGAATAGGTAGTTGTTACTGGATGACCTGGGGGTGGAACATATGATAGAGAAACCCTCCATTATGGAAAATGTTGCCATGATAGTGTGAAGTTGAGTATACAGAATATTGTGTCGGTTGAACATGACCATATTGGGGTAATATTTCATCATTCTAGTAGGTCCAAACACTATCATCTATTATTTTCCAAACCACCATTATATTGTCGATATTGCAACAAGATTGGACATCTAAAGAAATTATTCAGATCATAGCAACAGAATGGTACCGAAGTAGAATATGGGTAGAGTTAGAGTATGTGAAGAGAATATTTCACACCAAATTTGGTTGGCAGTTGTAATTTCACTGGATAGGGTTGTTGTTTTAGTGGACGTTGTGATTAAGTGTAGGAGCTCCCACATCAGTAGAGTGGTTCTAATAAGGGGAGTCATAAATAAACATAGGGAAGAGTGGAATAGTTGTTACATATTATAAAATATACACTTGTGGAAAGTGAGGCTGGAAAATCGATAATGAGAGGTAATATTATAGTATAAACTACATTAGTTAGTGACTTGATTGATACTGGATGTTCTAATTCATTTATACCTTCAATGTTTGTTGATGGTTTGAGCCTAACAATTGAGTTTGTGAGTGGGTTATTGACCATAGATACAACGCTGGGAGTATGGTCTAGAGATCATGGTCTAGGTAGGGGATGTTCACTAGTGATTGTAGAATATAATTTCTTATTTTATATTTATGTTCTTTATATTATAGTATTAGATCCAATTATAGGGATTAACTAGATAGTCTCCTAAGGGTGACTAGAATATTCATTTTAGATAGTGGGATATCCAGGAAGGCCAAGAAGGGCCAATTACTCTGCAAGGGGGAGAGCTCACAACCTATGTTTCTAGTCTATTGTTAGATAACTGGGTTATTAGGAAATATGTCATTCCACAAGTAGTTTAACTATATCTAGATGAATTGCCCAAATAATTCTCAGGGCTACCACCTGAGAGGGATGTGGAATTCACTATTGATCTCATGCCAGGGGCAGATCCAGTATGAATTCCACCATATAGAAGGGAACCAACTGAGCATTAGGAGATTCAGGCTCAATTGGAGGAGTTAGAGGATATGGGATTTATCATTCCATGTACATCACCTTGGGGATTAACTGATTTGTTTTTCAAATAAGGATGATAGGAGTTTATGTTTCGGTCTCTATTACTGAATTTTGACAAAAATAACTATCAAGAACTGATAACAAATTCCATGTATCGATGATCTTTTTGACCAATTGAAGGGAGCTTCTATGATATAAAATATTTATTTGTGATCAGAGTATCATCAGTTAAAGGTACAAACTTGTTATATACCAAGGACAACATTCAGACGCATGCATAACTTTTATGAGTTTGTTGTAATGATATTTGGATTGAAAAATGAACTTTTAGTGTTTATGTCCTTGATGGGTAAGATATTTCATCTATATCTTCTTCAGTTCATGGTGGTGTTTGTGGAAAACATATTGGTGTACTTCAAGACTCCTAACGATCATTACCAATATCTTGATATTTCCTAGAGTACACTAATAGAGATTCAGATACACTCCATGCTATCATTTTCTCAATTTTGGTTTGAGCAAGTATACTTCATGGGGAACATCATCTTAGAGGAAGGTGTGTCTGTTGACCTAGAGAAGGTCCAGGAATTGGCTTCTTGGGACCATCCCAAGAATGATTTTGTTATCTAAAGCTTCATGGGATTGGTTGGATATTATAGGTGATTTATGGAAGAACATTCCCATTTGGTAGTGATGAGTTTTTGCTATCCCAAAACGACAGTAATGTTTGAATGGTCATTGGATTGTGATAGTGATTTCTAGGGGTTGATGATGTTATCAGCAATGACACTACTTTTGATCCTACCTAAGAAAGGTGAGGAGTATACAGTTTAATGCAACACTTCTGGGATCGGACATGGAGTTGTGCAGATACAGGGGGATCGAGATGCTGCGCTTGGGTCTCGGTAGTTATGGCCCCATTAACGGAATTACTATATGAATAACCTCATGTTAGTATGAGTAGTTTATGTAATTTTCAATTGGAGACACTATATTTTGAGAGAAAATTTTAGAGTCTATAATGATCTCAAGTTCTTGGAGAATATTATTTCACAAAGTGACTTGAATCTTTGATAGTTGATATGATTTGAGTATGTGAAACCCTTTTATTTTGAAATGGAATATACAAAAGGGAATGGAAATAGTGTGTCCGATGCTTTGAGTAGGAAAATATAGAACCAGATGGTTTTGGATTCAAGTTTAGAGGGGAAGAGGATGAGATTTCTGGCTGAAAATCATATAGGGGTTTAGGATAGTCTGGAGCAATTGACTCTAGTGTCAGTTGTTTTGGAGTTTACACTCTTGAGACGCATTAGGGTTAGATAGTATAAGGATCCATTGTTTATAGCCTTGAGGTAATACTTTTATGATGGGGATATATATTCATACTATTTTATATATTATGATGAGATCATATATATGAAGAATTGGGTTTGGATACCTATGGAAATGCAAAAGGATCTCATGTCGGCATTTCTTGCCTTGAAATGGGAGGTGCATCTGGATGTAAAAATAATATATAATTACCTATGATGACTATTTTTTGAGGCCAAGAATGAAAAATTAGGTAGGAGGGTTTTGAAAAGAACCTTCACTTATCAACAGATTAAGGTGGAGCATCAATGACCTAGAGGTTTACTACAACCATTAACAATCCCCAAATGGAAGTTAGATGACATCACCATGGATTTTTTGGTGTGTATCCCAAAAATTTTCAGGAAGAATAATGCCATTTGGGTTATTTTGGATCGAAAAAAATTTATATAATTACCTACCTATAAGGTAAACCTTTACAGTAGAATGGTTTTCTGAACTATACATTTGGGAGATAGTCTATCTGCATAGAGTTCCATAGACTATTATTTTATATAATGATTAATTATTTAAATCAATGTTCATGTAGGCCTTGAATAATCACATGGTACACAATTATTTTGATGTATGGATTTATACACATAGATATATGGGAAGATGAAACGTACTATAAAGGTACTTGAAGATTTGATAGAGGAATGTGTTCTTGACTTCAGTGGATATGGTGAAAAGAACACGGATTTATTAGAGTTTGACTAAAACAATATTAATGAGGAATATATATATATGGAACCATATGAATATCTTTATGATATTCCATGTACATTAATATAATGATCGATGGAGGCTGGTGAGTCAATTTTGTTGGGACTAGGTCTCGTGCATGAGAAATTTGAGAAGGTACAGTTGATTCTGAAATGTATGGCTATAGCGCAGAGTAGAATGATGTCATAGTTTGGAAGATGGATAAAACCCCTATATTATATAGTGGGTGATCTTTTATACCTTTTATAGTTTATTAGGATGGTTCACTATAGGATAGAGAGGTAGGATAGTTTGCACCCATGTATTTTGGACCGTTTGAGACAGTGGAGAGAATCTGGCTGATGGTGTACCGATTTTCTCTTACAAAAAGATACAAAAAAATGCATGATGTTTTATACATATCATAACTATGATGATATCACCCTGACCATTATAATGTGATTTATTTGGATGAGGTTGACCTTGATATAGATGCGACCTTTGGGGAGCATCCGATACATGTGTGAGATAGCAGTGAAAAAGTTTTTCTACGAAAGACTGTGTCGATTGTTCGCACGCTAAGGAAACATGGATGTGTACATGATGAATCATGGGAAATAAAAGAAGATATTAGGGATACATGGACCAATATTTTTATCCTAAAATATTAGAAATGCATGGATGTGTAGCTCGAGGATATGCTCTTATAATGTTGGGAGATTTTAAGATCCGGATTTTTTTGGATTTGTAATAGATTTGATTTCTAGTGCTTTTTTGATTTTAAATAATTACCCTTGATTAGAGTTATGACATATTTTGTTATTAAGTACAATATAAGGATTTTTTTTAGAAAATAGGCTCTGTATGGTTGGCGTATTGATATTAAAAATAGTGTGGATGCATAGGAGAAACTGTGTCATCTTTGGTCTTTTGTGGCAGGAGCAATGGGACGGTTAAAGAACAATTTGAGAGGCTGAGTGATGTAGCTATGTGAAGTGCCCCTTTATGTAGTTCCTAGAACATGGTTAACTCATTTTTTTCTAACCGTGTGATAAAACCATGGACATGCCAATGGTGGGATCCTAAAACTGGGGATCTCACCCATTTTCATTATTTAATGAGCAATTTCACCACCTATAGAGCCCTAACTCCGGATTTCTCTTTACAAAGGGTAAGGGATGGTACTCCCATTGACTGGGGGGGGGTTCTATGTTCGTTTGAACACCATTCATTGGGATTAAATGTTTGAATCGATGATCCACTCTAGACCCAGTTAGTGGATCTCATCCCAATGATTTTCTATTCATTCTCTTCTCTCTCTTTCATCATTTGGTAGAGGATATCCATTGTTTTATTTGATCTAAACTAATTTAGTGGTAAATATATATAGTATTGGAGATATATATTTAGATTGATTATATCATGATATTGTGATATTGATTTAGGGTTTTAGACCCTGAACTCATATCTACATCATTATGTTGCTCATATTTTTGGAATTTTCTTTGGGAAAACATCCATCAATGAATCAAGGTAGTTGATCAAAATATAATTTCTATAGTCAGGGATTTTATATTTTTATGATAAATTAAAAAATTGATAGCATCGTATAGAAATTTATTTTCATGAATCGGTATAATTAGAATAACCAATTTATCTATCAAAGATTTGTTGAAATGGTTGATTAATTGGGGAATTTATCTTGAGACTAAGGGGTTTCCCAACTAGATAAGTAATTTCGGGAAATTGATTTGATGCAGTAGGGGTTGTAATATAGATGATTAATTAGGGGATTAATTATGAAATATTGAAATGGATAAATTGAGATAATTAATTGTGGATTAATTATGTGACATTTTTAATATGATCATGAAAATTAATGATGGGATTAATTATAGAGAGTTGAAATTAGAATGGGATAATTAATTCATGAAAATTTAATATGGAGTTTGAATTGTGAAATTTATTAATTAATTGATGAATTAATTAGTGGGTTCGAGAACATAGTTAATTGTAGAGTTAAAGAATTTAATGGGTATGTTTAATTAATTTTTGAATTAGTAATTTAATTGAGGTGGATAATTAATTGATAAATTCATTATTTTATAAGGAATGGGAACATGGTTGTACTAAATTGAGAAGTACAAAAGCTAAAATAGTCACCATACTTATGAGTAATGGGAATGAAAACATGGTCATTATAAATTGAGAAGTAAACATGGTGACATTATCATTAGACAAATATTTAAGAGAATGGGAATATGATCATTCTAATGTGGTGTAAGCATGGTAGCATGGTCATCTTACTTACATTTTTGATATTGGTAACATTCGAAATGTGTCTTATAAAAGTGAAAGTAAAGAATGGAAATATTGAAACTACAATTTATAGCCTCACACAAGAATATTCGACCTCCAGCATGAGTCAAATTATGTACTTAGATATCATAGCATGTTTTAATACTTTGAGAATCAACAAAAAGTAGGTATTATGATAACATATTACATATAACCCACCTTGGGATCCAGTGTGAGATGAAGTTAGTATAGAGGTTTCTATATTCTTGGGAACATTGGAGTTAATATTATCAGATAAGAATTATTTTTAATGTATGAACTATTTATTTATGTATTATAATTATTTATTATATATATGTATATTATATATTTTGACGATAATTTTTTAGACACTATTTTTTGTTGCCTACTGAGTTATACTCCCACCCTATTCTGGCTACCAGATCAGTACCCAAATAGATTTTATTATAGTTGTACTATATAAGAGAAAAGGCCCTAGGATTGGTGGCCAATTGATGATGGTGCTTGTAGGAGGGAACTATATATGGTTTGGAACCCTCATGGGGAGTCGTTGTGTCTTTATATTCCATTTAATTATAGACACATAACATTTATTTTGGCATAAAATGTTTTCCCTTTCATGAGAGTGTTTTATTTTCTGTTTTTTTATCTTGTGACTTGAGTATTTTTAATGTCATATATTATTTTTTTATTTCTTTATTTTTTATGGTGTTTATTATAACAAATGAGGGTATAGTTTCCCTATGGATTTGTTACCAAACCCCCACTACTATTCAGAAACATCTAATATATGAGGAGGCATAGTAGAGGTCATATGACCAACTGGTATGGGGAACATTCATGTGGAACCAATGTTAGGAGCCAAAAATTCTAAAATATGAACATTGTCTTTAATAGATTATCTGACACACAACACAAATATTAGAATAAAATATGACACCATAATAATTTAATTTATAACTATTTGTAAATAACTAAATATCTTCAATTGAATGCACTAGAGACACTACTATGTTTAGCTCGTGCTAAAAGAAACAATAGTTTTATCTTACATTACAAAAAACATAGATTTTAGATTAGATTTCATGAAACACTGAGTTTATATTACAATACAAGAAACACAAATTTTAGCTTGCATTAAATGAAATATCATGTGTAAACGACACATAAAAAATTTATTGAAAGATTAGTATTTAATCAGATAGTTATCACCTTTACCTTATAATATAGGTCATGAATATGATTGATTAAATTTATAATCTATATAGATTAAAAACATATATTTTTTATTTACTAATTCAAAATAAAACCAGAAAAATTTAAATTTTAAATTTAGGTTACATGAAAATAGTATTTTTTTTCAAAATGATTGAGTAGTCAAGCTTTGTGCACAACATTTAAAATTAATTTTTTTTAGAATATTACAAATTTTATTTCATTATACATAATTTCATTTTTGAAATTATAATATAAAAATTATCTTATGGAGAATTGTTTATATTTTTCTTGTTAATTTCATTTTTTGATGAATAATTAAAATAATGATTTTTAATTGAAATATACCTTTTCAATTAAATTATTAATTTTAATTTGATGTAAAGTAAAAATTTTTCAATAATATTTCAATTAATAAAATTTATATCATTTTAATTATTTTCATATTCAATTTTCAAATGAAATTATTTTAAGATATTTAACATTTTCCCATTGAAAAAACCCTTTTTTCATGATGTCTGCAAGACTTATTTCAAATTAGAATATTAGACGTATTTGAAAGGAATTTATAAAAATGGATTAATTATTCTGAATTATATAAATTTATGATTTATAATAAGGATAAATTATTGTTTTACAATAATTAATAGTAAAAATAAAAAAATTAATGACAACATTTTAGGAAAAAATGGATTTATTAGGGGGTCACATAGATTATAATTGTATAAAATTAAATAATAACGCTTTTAAAAAGCTATTTTATGGAAACATGTCGGCCTTCTGTTTTTAAGGTTCTATAATGGCCCATTTGGGAGGTTTTTATAAGAATAAAACTGTTTCTATGGTTTAATCTTTTAAAAATATTACAATTGTTCTGGTCACTAAACGTACAAATGGCCACCCACTATCATTGGTTATTCAAAAATTATTACCTATTTTTGCAGTAAAAAACAATCAAAATCACATCCTATATTACTTTTAATAATCATCGAATCCATATTTGGGGTATAAATCTGCCATAGTAAGTCTTTGGTGAAAACATAATGAAGAAACCTGAAGTATAGGTATGGGTTTTCAATGAGAATATGTATTTAATTTTTTCTTACACACTCATAAATTATCCACTATAATATAATAAAATATTTATATTAAATATAAATAGTTTTTTAATGATAATTTAATGACCTAAAACATCCTAAAGATACATTAAATGGGATTTGAAATCATCATTCATATGTACGACAGACTACCACCTCGTGAACAGATGTCGATCATTTATCCATTACCTCCTCCCACAATTGGGTATAATGATGGATATAAAGTATATATGAGATATTTATAACATTATTATACTACTTGATTCTTAATATCATTTATAAATTTTTAATTTCCATTTTTAGGAGATATGATAACATCTCTGATGTATATAGTGGACTATCACCTTGTGAAGCGATGTTCTTTGTCTTTCACTAAACCTTTACATGGTAGGTGATAAGGATAAAGGTAGTGATTATATTTGATATAATTGAAATTTTATTTATATTTCTAAAATATTTATCTATATATAAATATAATATATCATAGATAGAAAAGGGTAACATCGTTTGTGTTAGTGTAAACTACCACCTTAACGAAGCGTTGTGACTCTAATTTCATCACAACACTAAGTAGATGACATATATAAGTATATATTAATAAATAAAGTTGTATATATGATATTATTATCATTATATAAAAAAATGTTACCATCCTATTTTCCATAATGATCATTGAAAAAAACGTTACTCATGGCTACATAAAACATACCATCTACATGATTGCATCATAATCTATTTTTTATTAATATATTTCATGACTGGTTTTAAAATAATAATTAATTTATAAAAATTATTTTTATTTCATTATGTTTATTCTTAAAAAGATTAAACTATATAATATTTTTCTAAATGTTCTATAATGAAATAACAAACATTAGAAAACAAGGCAATTTACACCATAAATTATGAAAATAATGAAATAATATTAATTAATGAATGATAATAGGTTATAAGAGGATAATATATGATATTTTAAATATTAATGTAGTTAATTTTTATTTTTTTATCATGTTTAATAACACTATAATTAATTTTGAATAAAATATAATAAAAAAGATGTTTGAGGTAATGGATTTCTTCCCCATTTCATTTCATTGAAGCATATATTAATGTTATGAACTTAATTTTGTTTATATGGTTTATACAGTTCTACTTTTATTAATTATATAATTAATATTACATTTTAAATGAAATTTTATGTTTTAATTTTAGTTATTTAATCTACTGAAAATTAAATTAAAATGTACCAATTGGTAATGAAGTTTAAAAGTCAATATATTTTCATTGGGTTGTATTAATTATTCATTGTATTTGATATTATAAGATTATGTGTGTTTTGTATTATGAGTATTAATTATTATTTTACACTTATTTAATGTTGATTTACAGTCGATACACATAATATATTCATCGATTATATATCACTTCAACGTTATGATCATTGAAAGTGATTATGTAAAAATACCATTATAATTGAGATTATTTATTAATGAATTTAAATTGAATGAAATTATTTCAGAATTTTATAAATAACCACATTTTATTTTATTATCCTCTAATTATTCAATAGATTTTCATGTATTAGTATAATTTTTCACTATTTGGTACTTAAAATAATTTAGAAAATGTTTTTAATAAACTCTTACATCATTTCACACTTCGGTAAGAAATCCTTTTCATCCCAAACCATGTTTTTTAATATTTTTTAAAAACTATTTTTATATTTTTAAAAATTATTTATTAATAATAGATGTATCCATTTTTAATTTCTATAATTTTTTTAAATAGATTCATTTTACTTTTTCGAAATAACATCTGTTATGAATTTATCGAAAATATGAAATGAATATTATTTTCTATATCCAACCAATTACCATTTATAGCCTTTTTACAGAGAAAAATGTATATTATTTTTAAATTGTATAAAAAATAAACAATTACCATCTTTCATGTCAATAATATCATTGAATTATACATTTAAAATTTACAAGTATCTTTTTTATTATTTTTCCTCTATTATTATGAGAATTATTCGTTGTAAAAGAAATTTTACCAAAAAAGTGGTTTTAAAATGATTTATGATTTAAAAAAAATTAAAAATAAAAATGTTTTTAAAACTTTTTAAAAATATTTTTATGTTTTTTTATTTACCAATGAAAAAAACACTTTATGCATTATCGAATTGGTATATATTTTATTGATGACGTCCATTTCTTCCTATGGATGGTTTATAATCATTTTACCCAAGGAATGCGAGGAAATTAACATCCTTAATTAATTTTCTTTCATTAAATTTTCCATGAATTATTCACTTTACCATGGTCAATAATCTTCCAATAAATTTAAACATTATTTATTGGGAATTTTTTATTGATTAAGAAAATATATACTTTCTATATACAATGCTTTACCTTGAGAGTAATTTGAATCTCTGGGGAAATATTGATAAATATATTTCTTTTGCAAAATAAATATATTTTTATTTATGTCATAGTGTTAATGATTTAAATAGATTATTTGATATATGGGGAATTATTGAAAATTTTGTTATGAGTAGAGAACTCCCATAGAAGGTCCCTCGATACATTGAGTGGTCACATTAGAAAAAACACTTGGCCACAACCCATGAGTCTATAAACAGAAGTTTAAAATTGTCCTGTGAAATGTCTTCATAGCAGAAGTATATTTGTCCAATCTAGATTTGTTTATACACATTAGTCTTAAACCATCTTGTGGATGGTTTTAATGCAAGAGGTATTATGTTCATAATACATGACATCAATAATTAATCATTTCAGTCATTAAAAAATCATTTCTTATTATCAATGACATATTCACAATGATATTATATTTTGGTTCATGTCATTTTCAGAGTATTGATTAATTAGAATGTGTTTTCATTTTTTTAATTTTCCATTCCATATTTACTATCCTTAATGATTAATGATAGGAACAGTTGTAATTAACATTTACTGGGAATTTGTGCTCCGATTGTTTTTCATTTCTTATGAATCCATAAATGTTATATGTTTTATATGAATTTATATTCTTGGGAAAATAATGTTATTCTTGAAAAATATATATTTTAATTTTTGTTTTCAAATATAATTAATGACTCATGTATGAATCTAATTTACCAAGACTAATAAACAATTTACTAATTTAGAATGTGATTCCTCGTATCTTATGAAAATGAATTAAATAATTCACTAACTCTAGAAAATTTGGGTTGGGGTTGTTATATATGGTATCAGGGAATGTTTATTAGAAGACATGAGGACTAGATTTATGAAAACAATGATTAGAGATCATAAACATATGGTATAAATTGAGGATAAGCACACAATAACTTATTAAATTTTTCCGTAAGTAAATATTATGTGATTTTCTTTTCCACAAATCCCTTTTTGGATTTTGAATGTATTCGTGATTCTAGAACAAATATACCTGGGTGTAGTGACACCCAAAAGGGTGAGTGGGGCTTGACTCAATCATACCTTTCTGCATGAAAATGGACCTACTATGAACTTGGTTTGAATATCTATATTGGAATTCATAGAATGTTTAATATTTTATTTACAAACAATTATGATAGAATGGAAATATAGATACACCCAACAATGTTACATTTTTTATTATGAGATTATTTATGTATATTCTTTCTCAATTTATTGAAAATAGTTCATTCTGTAGAAAATACATCACTTGTTTTATAATTATACATTACGTTTCATAATTAAATAACCTAATATAGATTATTACACTATTTATAAATGGATCATAGTAAAGGGAATTGGATCCACATCAAAACACCAAATCTAAAGAGTAAAGACTGATTATTTGTTTTAGTGGATTAATATAATATTTTTATGGGAATTTGTTTCCCAAAAATTCCCATCATATTGGGATAATGTATCATATAATAAAATTTTACAGATAAAGTTATCTTGGTACTATTTCTTTAGATGGAAAAAATGAGAAGAATATGATTTCTAGGAAACTTTTGGATAATGGGATGATAGGAAAAATGTATTTTACACCATGTGATATTTTGGGAAATAATTACCCCTATAATTAGTTAAATGGAATGGGGTTTTAATACATGTATAGAGATAAATATCACCATGATTTTAATTTCAAGGGGAAAAAATGTTCCCAATGTACAATAATTCATAATTAATAACATGAGGCACTAAAAGAGTCAATACCTCAAGCATCAAATGAATATACTCAAATGAAGATTAAAAATCTAGGTTTTGATTTTCATATTACATAAAATTAAGTGTAATGACTAATGGTCTTGTGTTTGGATTATATAAATATTTCATGTGACTATTTTATCCAAGATAACATGGTAATAATATTTATGGAATGTATTAGGATTATAAAAAAATAATTTTTCATTATGGATTTATACATGAATTTTGAATAGTTCTGGCGGGTATGAAAAATAATTTAGTGGCATGTTGATTTTTTGTGTGAAAAACATGACTAATAGAATGATAACCTTTAATATATTCTTGATGATAGGATAATGATGTTGGGAAAATGAATATTATTATGGATAAATTAAATTGGATAGTACATAATAAATTGTAACTGATTAATGATTTATTGAAAATGTTTTTTATGCATGATAAAGATTACAAAATTTTTTGGAATTAAGAAATATATAAAATAATCTCTGTTTTTCTTTTGGACTAAAATAAATTCATGATTTCAATATGGTTTTATGGAAATTCAGGATATTAAAATGTTTCTAGAGATTAAATGATGATGGTATTCACATGTTTCGTATGTGTTGATTAAGTTTTAATTCATGGTTTTTTGGGAAATAATCATATGTTCATATTGTAAATTCAGTGATCTTTTATCAAACTCTATAGAAAATAATCTTTTTAAGGGCCATAATGTCTACCATTAATGGAATGGTTTAATATGAACTTTGAATTAAATTTTATAAATCAATTTACTGATTTAATATATTGATATTTATGCGTAATGTATATAATTTTATAACTATATTGGTTTTAGAAAATAGTATGACATGTATGGAAATAATTTTCAATATTTAAGGGGTATTATGATCTTTTAAAAATGAAATTTAGTGTTTTTGGAAAAAAATTCAATTATAGTTATTCATTTCATTGAGGAAGTGATGAAATTGAAATCTATTATAGTAAAACCAAAGGATTAAATTATTCTTATGAAATAGAAAAATATCAATATTTATATATATTCATATAGAGGAAAAATTAATAAACATTATGGGATGATTCATGAAATTTTTTTACTAACACATTTATATACTAAGAATTATATGGTATTTTAAATAAGTAATTTTTTTGGCTTCTTGGCCCTTGACATTCTATTGAATCGTCACTTTCCTTTGATCAAAGACCTCTATCACTCTCTGTAATTTTTTGCACATTTCATCCATTTATTTTCCATTACATGCAAATATTGTTAACTTATGTTCAAATCTAGTATTGTCTTATTCATTAAAAAAAATTTTAAACCATATCTATCTTATTAAAAATATATTTTATTAAATATTTTTATTATGTGGGATTTCCAAAAAAAATTCAAATAATTAATATATTGATTACTAAGATGAAGTTAGAATTGTGAAGATGAAATTTAGTTATAGTGGGGAGAATGAAACCCCCTTAAATTATAGAATTATAATATTTTATTTGATAGTTTTTCAAATAGGTAAACCCAATTTTAGAATAAAATTTAACACCCCATGACTCTATTGTATATTTATTTTTTAAAAAAATTCAATCCCCTCAACAACTTACATTATATAAAACACTGAGTTAAAATTATGTTATATGGAACAATTAGTTTATATTTCATTACGAGAATTATTGATACTATATTTCATTAAATGAAACCCATATTTTTTCTGGCATTATATGTAATGTTGAAATTTACTTGTGTTACACGTTGTGGTAATTTTAAAAAGAACATGTCAATTTAGTAAAATATTATAATTTTATGTGATAGTTATCACCTAGGTATTGAAATTATAGTTATAAATAATATTAACTAAATTAATAAAACTTACTATTTATACATGTTCATTATTTATTTATTTATTATAAAAAAATAATCATTTAGAAAAAAAATAAATGTTTCTTGAAAAACTGTATTTTTTTAAAAAAGATGGGTTAGTCATGCTTTGTAGACATAATTGAAAATTAATTTTTACAAATTTTTAAAAATTTATTTGATTTAATGAAATTATAATTTTGAATTATAATATCAAAATTATATTAGGGTTATTTTTAGGATTTTTTATAAAATGTTTCATTTTATGATGAATAGTGAAAACTAAAGAATTTTAATTAAAAAAACCATTTTATTTTAAATTTTTTAATAATAAAAAATTATTATATTATATGTTTTGAAAGTTAAATTACTTTAATTATATAAAAATGAATACATTTTATTTCATTGGAATCATTTATATATAAAATTTTCATGTAAAAAATTATAAACATGTAATCATTTTCACATTTTAAACACCATTTCACCTCATGTATGTGAAAATAATTTTCAATTAATATTTTCCACCTAAATGAATTGAATTTAGAAAAATGGAAATAATATTTGGAATATTAAAAATTTATAATTGATAATACGTTAGACCTAAATTTTTCCCATCGTAATATTGAAAATAGTAAAAAATATTTACAACTATAAGATAAAAAATGGATTTATAGAGAGTCTAAATTAAGAAGATATGGGTTAAAATTTCCATAAATTAATGTAAAAACATATTTAATGGACATTTGTGGAACTTATATATTCTAGGATTGATAACTGACCTTTTTTGAGGAATTCGGAATAACAAAAACATTCATATGATGGAATTTAAAAAAAATAATGTGTACCTCTCACCTCACATATAAAATGTCACCCCTCTCCTCTTTTCAGCACATCATAAAACCTATTTTTATTAATAAAATAAATACCTAAAAAATTTAAATATTCCATCACATGATCTTATATTAAATATTTTTGGAACAAACCCAAATAAAGATGGATTTCGTTCAATAATAAGGAAGATACTTGAAGAAGAGGTAACATAATACGACAAGTTTTTTTTATTTCTTCATAAACACCATAAATACAAATTAAGACATTATGATATTATAAAATCAGAATAATACTTACAAAAAAATGTTTTTATGTTAATTTATGGGCCTTCAAAAACCTTAACATCCATCAAATGGGTTACCAAATCCTCATTCGTGTATTTAGAGGACTACAACCTCATGAACTGATGTCATTCATTTTTCCATCCCCCCTCATGGATTTATATGAAGATAGATAAAAATTAAATATATTATATTTATGAGCTAATTAAACATCTTGGTTCATTATATTATATATTCCTATTTAATTTCTGTTCTGTAGGGGATACTATATTGTCACACATGGGTACATCAGACTATGACCTCACAAAGCATTGTGATTTGTCATTTATTGACAATTTATTTAGAACATGATAAGGATAAACATAATGATTATATGTAATTTAAATGAAATAATAATAATATTTCTTACATATTAATCATTCTAGAAAGAGAATATAACATTTTCACTTTTTTAAATTGAAATTAAATAACATCATTCATGTATGTGTGGACATCCACCTTTAAGTAATGATGTGAGTCCCTTTTCAGCAAAAAAACACATGGAGTATATATAAGTATACATAAGGTAATAATTTTACATATATTAGATTATGATAATTTTATAAAGATCAAATATTTCCTAGATTATTTACAAAAAAAATACCATTTAAAAATGAAAATGTGTGATACAAACGTACGACCATCTATATCCATGAATGTATCATAGACAATTTTTCATAGCCATAATTAATGATTGGGGTTAAACGTTTAAATTATGTAAAAATAGTATGATTATTTCATGATTATTATTATTTATTATATTATTTTATATAACATCCATAAGAACTGAATCATCAATGACAAAAAAGAATAAGAAACAAATGCATATAACACCCAAAACAATGAAAATAATGACATATTTTTAATGAGTTGGAGATTAGATGTTATAAAAGAATCATATATGATATTAAAAATATAAATATGGTTATTTTTATGTTATAAATATAAGGCACCGGCCTTAAACCTTACTTAATATTGAATTAAATGATTAATTCACATTGAGGATCTTTTCAGGTTTAGAGTTTTAGAGAATTAGAACATAACTATTACATCTCAAAAGATTACAAAGTATACACTTCTACTAAGTTTCCATATAATAATAATAAAAACTCTTAAAAAGAAAAATGTCTAGTTCCATGTTTTATAAAGCATGAATTTCCCTTGATCCCATCCTTGACCCTATTCCACATTAAGTCCTATGAAAAACATTTCAAAAAAAACTTGGGGTGAGAATAAGAAGCTCAGTAAGGGATACACAAAGAATGATAATTTTTAGTTTATCAAAACAACAAGTAAACCATGTATACTTTATCAAAGTAATACTTTTCACCTTTATGGAGTAATAAAAACTCTTCACTGAATAAAGTATCATTACTTACCTTTTTGTAACCAAAGGATTACCATAAAACCCATATAAAGAACACATAACATATATAAAGGTAACTTGGGACATAAACATACTTAAGTGGAATAACCATATGGTCGACTTCCACACATATCACTTAATGGAATAGTCATACAGCCAATTTCCATACATACTTAATGGAATAGCCATTCGGTTGACTTCCATACCCAATGCATTGGAGGTTATAACATAACCACCCATCCTGGTATTCATGGCACCACCCGTCATATGGTTTATAACGTAACCACCCGTTAAAATGTCCAAGTACCAGTATAAAATCATAAAACATAAAACCAATATAAAGGAATGATAACATTTCCACATTTCAATCACAATTTATCATAATAGAATCTTTTATCAAAACCATTTTCAATACCAAAGTACATAAAAGAGTATATGGTATTTATTTTATTTTAAAAACATTACGGCTTGTTGAGGAAGCCAAAGACCAAATAATACTCGCGGTGGCGGATAAGGTCGTTGTCACCGCATACGTTAAAAAAACATTCCTTTTGGTCGTTTCGTAAAACACTTCATAGAAAAAGATTCCTTTTGTATAAAAGTAAAATTCAAAGGGTTTTATACACCGTATAAAAGAAAGTTGTGTATAAAATAAAATATGCCTCAATGAAAGGAGATTGAGACGAAGTCCTTTACCTCGGGTCTGACATGACTCGATCGTTCTTTAACGTCCTGAATAATAAACTTGAGTAAATTTATACTTGATTAAGAACCTTATTAATGTTCATTATTCCTTTTATATCACTTATTGCCATGTTATAAACATTATGTAACCATTTAAGTTAATAATGTTTGTTTTGTCAATATTTGGTTCTTAAGTCGAAAGTGGACTTCTTACAATTACATGTTGTTCGTGTGGTCAAAGGTTATTTATATCCAGAATTACATTCCTTATTTTGATATCATATATATCATATATATCCAGCATATAAATTTATTTATAATATTACATAATCATTTAGAGGTAAGAAATGAAATGCACCTTTCATGGAGATGGTAAGCCGTACGTACGCATGAAGGCTACATTCATTTCTTTGTCATATTAATGGAATTAAAACTAAATGAGAGGTATGTATATTTTAATTCCAGAATTATATTAATCATTTATATATATCATTAATTATATATATCCATTATATACATGTGCTTTTAATAGTACATTACATTTGGGGATACGAAATGAAATGCACCGTTCATGGAGACGGTAAGCCGTACGTACGCATGAACGCTACTTTAATTTCTATCTCATACTTTAATGGAAAGAAATAATAATGATATAGAGGTATATTATAATTCCAGTATAACATAATATATAATAACTTTAAATCCATCCTTTACACGTCCCACATATGGCATTAACGAATCACATCACTTTGAGAGGGCGGTAGTCCGCACTTCCTTAAATGAAGATATCGTGTTTACCCATAAATGAAACCATAAAGGTAAGACACAAATGAAAAATACAGAAGCATATGTAAAAAATAATCATATTATATATCATATATAAAAATAGTGACATCATAATGGCCACCTTTGAAGGTGTTAAATGAGTACTGAACAATCATCATTTCAGGAGGCAGAATTTCGCCATCCACGGAAACCGTATGTTCTTTAACCATTTGATGTAGTTGTGTGATAGTGTAGCTCGAATAAATATTATAAAAACATCCTAGTATATTTAAGATACTGGTGTTGTTACAAAATAAGTAAATAAAAAGAGTTTAGGGGGTTGGAGAAGCAAAATAAAACAAATGAACATGAGAGAATGAATTACCTTTAAAAGTGTAACTCCTTTTGATTTGATCCTAAAGGCTTCCTTGGAAATTATTCTTACCAAAGGAAATCCTCTAGGATAAGGATAGGGATGTGGAGAGAGTAAATGGTCAGGGGTTGTCCAAGACAAAGGCTTGAGGAGTGTGTGAAATGAGGTAGAGGTGGGGGCCTTTTATAAGAGGAGAGGAGGGGCACTTTTGGAATGTAAAGAAATATTACATTATTTGAAAATGTGTTTCGGTTTTAAAAGGTCCCACATTGATATAATTCGTGGATAATGTGACAAGGGTTCGAATTCCACTCATCCAATTGGTTTTGGACATGTGTAGTTCATATATTTTACATTATCTTTCTATTTTATTTAAATCGTCAAATAATGATGTCATCGCTGCATCATTATTATGTCATAAATAATTTAATTTATTTAATTTCTAAAAATTATAAAAAAAATACTATGATGTAGGAAATCTTTTTATCTTTCCAATTAATATTTATAATCAAAAATCTGATCTTTATAACCCCATATAAAAATTGTATTTGTAAAACATATTATGTTTGTGTCATTTTTACTTTTACATTAAATAAAAAGTTATTTATGTCATTTCCCAACCAAAGTGTCTCCATGGGGTCCCCAATTTGACCCAAGGCTTTTCTTGGTCGGCCATGACACAACAAATAAGGTTGGGACATGTTTCTAGGTCATTTCATATTATTAAAGCATTATTTATACCTTAAACTACCCTAATTACCACTAATCGCGATTAAGAACTTAATAAGTTACTATTCACCAAAAAATTATTTTTATACCATTGAACCAGATTTTACTTCTTAATTAAAACCATGTATGTCGGATTTTTGAAGTTCAAAACACAATGATTGCAAAATTTCATTTAAACGGAAAATCAGTCTTTATAAGTACTACTTAGTGGTTTCACTATTCATAAAAAATTGATGTTTTTCAGAAAATTACCAAAAATTCACCCTAAGCTATATTTGATATTCCGAATTCAAAAATGAAGTCTATTTTAAGAAATTAAAAACATATAAGTCACATTAATTAATTTAATAATTAATACCGCAGTCAGAGAAAATAGCGTGTTTTTATGAAACAATAAGTATCAAAAGATTGACACTAGTTTAAGTCCGATTTCAAAGTGAAATTAATTCCAACGACCACTATTGGATTTAATGGTAAAAATATTTTCTAATTTCACTTTAAAACCAATTCAAAAGATAATCTAATCATATAAATAAATTAGATTAAAAAGAGGTTTTGAATTAAAATACAACATTTTACACTATTCATTAAAAAAATGAACTTTATCAGAAAGGTACCAAAAATTTACACAAAGTAAATTTTGATGTCCGATTCTAAAGAAGAGTTATATTTGGACCAATAGAATTTATAAGATCGATCAAAACTATATTTAATGACGGTTCTCCGTCAAAAGGTGATAAGTAGACCTTTCGTGAAAATTAGGGTATAAATGCCTAAAATTGAATTCTTTCCGTATTTTAATCCTCAATCCTTTATTGGATAAATGTAAAAACATTTAAAAACATATATAATCATATTTTAGTTATTTCTATCCATTCCCACCATTACAACGACTACATGTTAACTACCATTTGAAATAAAATTATTTTATTATTAGAGTGCAACGTAAGATTTCAATGAAACTCTTTGTTGCGTATCGGGTACACTATCGAACATAGCAACCCCTTTAAAGTAAAATTAATATTTAATTCGTAAATATTCATAAATATGAAAATTATTTATTCCTTATTTACCTGGGATGTTACATCCTTCCCCCCATTTGGGAATTGCGTCCTCGCAATTTTAAAATTGGTCTTGGAAACTTCATTGAAAGCCCCACATCAGAAATGGAGTAAATTAAACTATCACTTTAAAAGAAAGAAAGGGGAGTATAGAGGTCACCCGAGTTAACCCATACTAGGATTCCATGTAAGAAAACATGGACATGGAGGGTAAAACCAAGGGTTATGTTCCGAGGGAGAGTGATAGAAAACATGTTTAGGAGAAAGTTAACCACAAGAAAATCACAAACTTGTGATCGGTTAAACGGTATTTGATTCCCCAGTAGGAAAAGTTAATAGACAACATTTTTCTTTTAGGTTACTTGTCATTGAGGAATTTATTTTTGATCTTAAGGAAACATACTTACTTGTCATGTTGACTTTCAACTCTTTCTAGGTTTCTTACACAAACTCATAATAGCATACCTTGATCATGGCGTCCACTCGGTTTCATCGTCATCTTGTTCACGTATGTAGAAGTCCCTTGCATTACAACAATGATTTAGAGATCCTTCAAAATCATTTTCTTCCTCCATCCAAATACACCTCGTACAACATGGGACATATGGGTGTTCACAGAAAAATAGTTTTGGAAAATAATCATGTATGACATATAATTCCAAAACATCTGATAAAACATGATTTCTATAAAATAGTCGAACCGAAATTGAGTTGAAACTTTCTATTATTGGTCCTTTTAAAATACCATAAGTATGTGATGTGAGACTATATTGTAAAAGAAAATATAAATAGGTTGCGCAAGGGTCTCCTTCCTCAGCACCCTTTTTAAAATCATAATATGCTTCAAATTCTTATGATAAGGTAAAATATTTGAAAATACCTTGATAATATTTACCTTTCTTGAAAATATGAGAATATTGTGAAAATAATATTTGTCTAAAAACTACCCATGATCCACGATGATAACGAGGTATAGAGGAGGTGTTTGATATCTCAAACAACTACTTGCAAGTGAGTTGTATGCTAGAAAAAGTTTCACAATCATCCGAAGATGACTTTGCAATAATTATTGCAAGCATGTCATCAGGAAGAGATAGTAATGTCGTTTGAGATCCTTCTCCTTCCATTCGTAACCGACATTACTTGACCTGAAAAAATGTTATAAAACAAGGATTTAACTGAAATAATAGATATAGGGACTAATCATGTGTCTCACAAGAACTCCTAATCCCTAAAGTTGTCTAAACCGACCTTTGATACCAACTATAAGGCCCCGTCCTTAAACCTTACTTAATATTGAATTAAATGAATAATTCACATTGAGGATCTTTTCAGGTTTAGAGTTTTAGAGAATTAGAACATAACTATTACATCTCGAACGATTACAAAGTAGACACTTCTACTAAGTTTCCATATAATAATAAAAAAAACTCTTAAAAAAACATGTCTAGTTCCATGTTTTATAAAGCATGACTGTCCCTTGATCCCATCCTTGACCCTATTCCACATTAAGTCCTGTGAAAAACATTTCAATAAAAAAAATTGGGGTGAGCATAAGAATCTCAGTAAGGGATACACAAAGAATGAAAATTGTTAGTTTATCAAAACAACAAGTAAACCATGTATACTTTATCAAAGTAATACTTTTCACCTTTATGAAGTAATAAAAACTCTTCAATGAATAAAGTATCATTACTTACCATTTTGTAACCAAAGGATTACCATAAAACCCATATAAAGAACACATAACATATATAAAGGTAAATTGGGACATAAACTTACTTAAGTGGAATAACCATACGGTCGACTTCCACACATATCACTTAATGGAATAGCCATACGGCCAATTTCCATACATACTTAATGGAATAGCCATTCGTCCGACTTCCATACCCAATGCATTGGAGGTTATAACGTAACCACCCGTCCTGGTATTCACGACACCACCCGTCATATGGTTTATAATGTAACCACCTGTTAAAATGTCCAAGTACCAGTATAAAATCATAAAACATAAAACCAATATAAAGGAATGATAACATTTCCACATTTCAATCACAATATATCATAATAGAATCCTTTATCAAAACCATTTTCAATACCAAAGTACATAAAAGAGTATATGGTATTTATTTTATTTAAAAAACATTACTGCTTGTTGAGGAAGCCAAAGACCAATAATACTCGCGGCGGCGGAAAAGGTCGTTGTCACCACGTACGTTAAAAAAACATTCCTTTTTGTCATTTAGTAAAACGCTTCATAGAAAAAGATTCCTTTTGTATAAAAGTAAAAGTCAAAGGGTTTTATACACCGTATAAAAGAAAGTTGTGTATAAAATAAAATATGCCTCAATGAAAGGAGATTGAGACGAAGTCCCTTACCTCGGGTCCGACTTGACTCGATCGTTCTTTAACGTCCTGAATAATAAACTTGATTAAGAACCTTTTTAATGTTAATTATTCCTTTTATATCACTTATTGCCATGTTATAAACATTATGTAACCATTTAAGTTAATAATGTTTGTTTTGTCAATATTTGGTTCTTAAGTCGAAAGTGGACTTCTTACAATTACATGTTGTTCGTGTGGTCAAAGGTTATTTATATCCAAAATGAAATTCCTGATTTTGATATCATATATATCATATATATCCAGCATATAAATTTATTTATAATATTACATAATCATTTAGAGGTAAGAAATGAAATGCACCGTTCATGGAGACGGTAAGCCGTACGTACGCATGAACGCTACTTTCATTTCTTTGTCATATTAATGGAATTAAAACTAAATGAGAGGTATGTATATTTTAATTCCAGAATTATATTCATCATTTAGATATATCATTAATTATATATATCCATAATATACATGTACTTTTAATAGTACATTACATTTGGGGATAAGAAATGAAATGCACCGTTCACGGAGATGGTAAGCCGTACGTACGCATTAACGCTACTTTCATTTCTATCTCATACTTTAATGGAAAGAAATAATAATGATATATATGTATACTATAATTCCAGTATAACATCATATATAATAACTTTAAATCCATCCTTTACACGTCCCATATATGGCATTAACGAATCACATCTCTTTGAGGGGGCGGTAGTCCGCACTTCCTTAAATGAAGATATCGTGTTTACCAATAATGGAAACCATAAAGGTAAGACACAAATGAAAAATACAGAAGAATAAGTAAAACATAAACATATTATATATCATATATAAAAATAGTGACATCATAATGGCCACCTTTGAAGGTGTTAAATGAGTATTGAACAATCATCGTTTCGGGAGGCAGAATTTCGCCATCCACAGAAATCGTATGTTCATTAACCATTTGATGTAGTTGTGTGAGAGTGTAGCTAGAATAAATCTTATAAAAACATCCCAGTATATTTAAGATACTGGTGTTGTTACAAAATAAGTAAATAAAAATAGTTTAGGGGGTTGGAGAAGCAAAATAAAACAAATGAACATGAGAGAATGAATTACCTTTAAAAGTGTAACTCCTTTTGATTTGAGCCTAAAGGCTTCCTTTGAAAGGATTATTCCCAAAGGGAATCCTCTAGGATGAGGAGAGGGATGTGGAGAGAGTAAATGGGAAGGGGTTGGCAAAGGCAAAGGCTTGAGGAGTGTGTGAAATGAGGTAGAGGTGGGGGCCTTTTATAAGAGGAGAGGAGGGGCACTTTTGGAAAGTAAAGAAATATTACTTTATTTGAAAATGTGTTTCGGTTTCAAAAGGTCCCACATTGATATAATTCGTGGATAAGGTGATAAGGGTTATAAATCCACTCATCCAATTGGTTTTGGACATGTGTAGTTTATAGATTTTACATTATCATTCCATTTTATTTAAATCGTCAAATAATGATGTCATCACTGCATCATTATTATGTTATAAATAATTTAATTTATTTAATGTCTAAAAATTATAAACAAAATACTATGATGTTTTAAATCTGTTTATCTTTCCAATGAATATTTATAATCAAAAATATGATCTTTATAACCCCATATAAAAATTGTTTTCGTAAAACATATTATGTTTGTGTCATTTTTACTTTTACATTAAATAAAAAGTTATTTATGTCATTTACCAACCAAAGTGTCTCCATGGGGTCCCCAAGATGACCAATGGCTTGTCTTGGTCGGCCATGACACAACAAATAAGGTTGGGACATGTGTCTAGGTCATTTCAAATTATTAAAGCATTATTTATACCTTAAACTACCCTAATTACCACTAATCGCGATTAAGAACTTAATAAGTTACTATTCACCAAAAAATTATTTTTATCCCATTGAACCACATTTTACGTCTTAATGACAACCATGTATGTCGGATTTTTGAAATTCAAAAAATAGTGATGGAAAAATTTCATTTAAACGGAAAATCAGTCTTTATAAGTACCACTTAGTGGTTTCACTATTCATAAAAAATTGAAGTTTTTCAGAAAATTGACAAAAATTCACCCTCAACTATATTTGATATTTCTAATTAAAAAATGAAGTCTATATTAAAAAATTAAAAACATATAAGTCACATTAATTAATTTAATAATTAATTCCCGCAGTCAGAGCAAATAGCGTGTTTTTATGAAACAATAAGTATCAAAAGATTGACACTAGTTTAAGTCCGATTTCAAAGTGAAATTAATTCAACGACCACTATTGGATTTAATGGTAAAAATATTTTCTAATTTCAATTTAAAACCAATTCAAAAGATAATCTAATCATATAAATAAATTATATTAAAAAAAGGTTTTGAATTAAAATACAACATTTTACACTATTCATTAAAAAAATGAACTTTATCAGAAAGGTACCAAAAATTTACACAAAGTAAATTTTGATGTCCCGATTCTAAAGAAGAGTTATATTTGGTCCAATAGAATTTATAAGATTGATCAAAACTATATTTAATGACGGTTCTCCGTCAAAAGGTGATAAGTATACCTTTCGTGAAAATTAGGGTATAAATGCCTAAAATTGAATTCTTTCTATATTTTAATCCTCTATCCCTTATTGGATAAATGTAAAAACATTTAAAAACATATATAATCATATTTTAGTTATTTCTATCCATTCCCACCATTACAACGGCTACATGTTAACTACCATTTGAAATAATATTATTTTATTATTAGAGTGCAACGTAAGATTTCAATGAAACTCTTTGTTGCGTATCGGGTACACTATCGAACATAGAAACCCCATTAAAGTAAAATTAATATTTAATTCGTAAATATTCATAAATATGAAAATTATTTATTCCTTATTTACCTGGGATGTTACAATAAACATGTTTGAAACCACTATATATGAGGTTACTTTTCATTTAATCGAATCGAATCGTTAGTTAACGGATTTCACCTTAATTTCCTTTCATTTAGGTTTATGGAAATGTTATACACCCAATTTATTTTACATGGAGTATATAATTTTCCATTGTCTTCTTATATAATTAATAATACATTATTCATTGTATTTTCGTTTGTAATTTAAATTCATTAATCTAATTGTATTTTAATTAAATGACGCTACGTGGTAATGAATTTGATAACTCAATTTCTTTTCAATGGGTCATATTCCTCCTTCATTTCAGTGATATTATAGAACTATGTGTGTAATTAAATTTTAATATACATTATTCTATTTAGAGTTGTTTTTTGGAGTTATAGTTGATACACATAATTGATTCATTGATTAATTTTCACATGAATGTTATGATCATTGTAAGGGTTCATTTTGTTATCTCATTCTAGTCAAGATTGTGTATATATGAATTTATGATCAAAGAAATTATTTGATAATTTTATAAATAAATGAATTTATTTTTCTTATCATATTCTTGTTCATGGGATTTTCAAGTAATATTACCGATTTTAAACACATTGGTAATTTAAATTATTGATAAAATTGTTCATTAAATATGTGACATCATTTCGCACTTTGGTTGAAAATATTATTACTCCCAAAGCAATTTGTTTCTAAAAATTATTTCAAAAACAGTTTTAAACATTTAAAAATGATTTAATAAATACTTTTTTACCTAATTTTTAATTTATAAAAATTTTATTCTATGTATTCTTAACTTATTTTCAAATTAATCCCCATATGGATTTAATCGAAAATGTGAACGGAATATTATTATGGATTCTTAAATAGGGAATATTTATATCCATTTTAAAGTGTAAAAGAAATATTATATTCCACTTGTATGGAATATATTGAATTACCCTCTATCATGAACTCCATTCCATTGAATATTCCGTTTCATTTTTAAAATGGTAATAATAAATAAAATGTTTCGTCAGGACCCGACTCAAGAAGGTCTAGGTCGAAGTCACCAAGCCGACCTCTAATATGCCCAGTGACTAGCAATAAGTAGAAATATCACACATATGGGATCCCTTTTCCTAAAGTACATATACTATGTACCAAAAAAACCTACATAAAATAATATTGTGATATAAAAACTTTGAATCTAAAATTCATGAACACATCTATCCAAAACCATTTTACAAAAGAAGTACAGATAGTGTGAAAATAAAAATGCATACGACCATCAATACCTAAAAAAGAATCAAAACATCAGAATGTTAGGGGATTACTATCAAATGAAATTACCATAAATATCCTTGGCTCATCTTTGATAAAAAAATTAGTTAAGTCTGACTCACCAATATCTTTTTGCCTCAGGTCCTCTGAGGAATCCATTGAAAGGCCTATCATATACACTAGAAATAATAGGTTCGATCAAAGATTATAAAAGGGTTAGTATAAAATCACTCAATATGTGGCCAAAAAACACAAAATATAATGGAGAATCAATGAGAATAATGTTTTCTAGACCAAGTTAAAAGTAACCCAATCAAGGCAAAAAAATCCATCTTGAACCATCCTTAACAATACACGACTATTCTTCTCAGTCCATAAGCGGTTTCAACACATACACAAGATAAAAACATAAAAAATCCAAAAATCACATAGATATACTAATCTTAGTCTCCATGTATCATAATTTTCCAACATCATACATAGAAACAAGAGTATACAAGGTGATATCTACATATGAAATAACATGGAGAAGAAAATACATTAGCTCAGTCAACCTAGATGGAACCAATCAGGGAGATATTCTCCACCGGGAAAATTTTCACCATTATGTATGGAATGTATAATAGAACTCACTCCAATGGGAATAACAAAATAGGTCCATCTATTTCTCTGAACACCATAGTTTCTTCCAATTATAACCTATTCCCTACGCAGGGTCATAAGAACCCATTGGTAGAGGCCCTCCCCTCCCCATTGCACACAGTTGGGGAGTACTACTCTAGACTTTGAACCATGTGTATCCTATCCAATAGGAGATAATAGAGGGATAGTCACCTCATCACTCCCTTGTATTTGAGAGAATAATAGATCATAACTAACCCTTAAAACCTATTTCACTATTAAATGGAGATGACCACACCTAAATCCATCAAGAGATAACTAGATCCTAACTAGGTATCATATGTAACAAGTGACGGGGCCTTCTCCTTGTAACTGTACTGAATAGGCAAGGGGGTCCAAATCCATTGTAGGACCATCTCCCAAATTACAATCAAATATGAGGGCGTTCTACTTTGTAATTGAGGAACCTCACCCAGTTGTGCTAAGGGAGTACCACTCAAAGGATATGGGACTCATAACCTGATTCTATAAAGGAGTACAACACAATATATAGTAGACCCAAACACTATCATTATAGTGGAGTATTACTCTACTGTCATGATCATTATGGGGGGGGGACACTCAAACACAATAAGGGAGTACATACCCAGTTAGAGGACCCATTCCCTAGTACGATATTGGATTACTAACATGGTTAGAATAACATGAATGAGGGACCCGCACCATGGAGTGATATAGGAGTTATGAATCCAAAGACAGAGGATCGATAACCTAAAATGATAGGGTAATACCCACACTATATATATGTCACATATAGAGGACCAAAAACTTAACACTACATGGGTGTTCAAACTCCCTTGATAGATGACCCACACCCTAGTAACATAGGTGTGTACCAACACTATATAAAAACTATTTATGGATTTTCTTCACCCTGGCACTGTAGGTGGTCACTATCTCTTACTATCAAATGATATTGGGAACCTACCCCTATTCTAATAGGGGAGTACCATATCCAAGAGAACTAGCACATGGGTAGAGAACCTCCACCCAGACATGGGTAGTCCTATGTCTACCATAGTAGAGATGTAACAGACACCAACACAATAATTTCAAATTGAAGTACAAGTCCCAACATAACCCTATTTTAACCACACTGATCAACAACATTATTCATGTTTCAATGAAAGTGTTGTAATACTTATCATACCTCACATCACTACACTACATTGGGTAGAGCCCCCTAACCCAATACAATAATAGAGCATTACTCTACTGTCCTAAAGAGTTTATAGGACCCACAAACTAAGGTGATAGGTAAAGATACTAACCCCACCATCATCCAAGAAATCAACATTAATCCGTAAAGAATAAAAATCACTAGTACCCTACATTCTTTATCGAATTACACCACATCGACTCTCATAGGCCACATCAGAGGATTCCATCACATTCATAATGAAAAACTAATGAGAATATGCTATGAAAAATTCGGAATCCATGTTGCATAGAAGAAAATACACAAGGTAGAAGATCTCAACAAGATTCCTAGGAATGTACATTGCAAGCATTTTGGTCCTCATGATGTGTGAATCTTCCCTATCACCTGACTTTGTCCCTTGATTGTATTATGTGGAAATCCTTGTATACATACATAGAATGTACATCCTATACATGGTGTGTCTTACCTCACATTGTCCTATCCATTTTCATCCTCTACATAGCTCGACCATCAGTTCCTCATAAACTATGTGTACCATATAGTACATGATGTGTTCAGGATAAATGGCCATGTGGCCATGATGTATTCCTATCACCATTTTTGGCAGCTCATTCCCATGTAATTCAGCAATTAATCTCACATGACCATATACAATAACACGAATACCATGGTCATGTCTATTGTCCACAAGACATGGGGTCACTACAAAACATGCAAACGCGAAACATGGTGTATAGTGCCCAAAATTCTTCTTCCCCAAATGAGAAGAACACACGTAGTGTATCACTACCATACATGTCATATTGATTGGAATTCAATTGGGGATCTCCCTATGAGTCTCCCAAATCACCCATGTTTCACAAAAAATTTTCAAATCGACCTAGAAAGGATCTGTAGTAGTCAAAATGGTGCTCTAAAACCTTCAAAAACACATTATAGAGGAGATTGGGACCAAAACCCAAATATTCCTACCTCGAAAAGAAGAGGTTGAATATTCAGTTGTATAATGAAACCCAACTCATGATACTCCTTGATCTAATGAAATTGTACACCATTAATAGTCATTGGAAACGCCTCAACACTTTTTTTAGGCCTCAGTTTATATGTTGACCAAATGGGGAGATGAGGGTTGTGTCACCTCCTTGTGTCATGTCCACCAAATGGGTGGGGAGGGGGGTTGATTGATTTAATTTAACAAATTAATTAAATACCCTTTAACACCCCATTTATAAGTCAGATTTGGTCGAGGATCCAGTGCTAAAAAATTTCATACCACACCTAGGCCAAACACGACATTATAAAATCAATCGTAGTCACTGAATTATAAAATGACTGTCTCCATGAGAGTTAAACCACATTTTATGATAAATTTCTCATGCATCAAAAATTATATTTAATGTATTTAGTATCACTATGTTGAGATTTTCCATGCCACATAATCCCCCTCAAACATAACAGCTAGCTTGGGAAATATTCATATAAACGTTTCAAAGTCTTACATGTCAAAACCCAAGTCATTAAATTCACCCAACCTTAAAAATTTTCATACCCAAAAACAAAATCTTAGCCACTTGATAATGAAACTATTCTCTCCACTAGATCACCTGCACTAATGGGATCACCATGCCTTCCTACATAGCTTACATGATGCATTTAGGTTAACTGGAAAGGAAAAACCCCAACAACATCAATCTCCATGATGTTGGACAATTTTAAACAAGTGTCACATTTTTTCTCCACTATAATGGTTAAAAAAACCAATCACCATGGTCAAAATATAGTCATTCTGTCCACTAGTACACAACCTTGATATCCAGACATAGATACTGATGTAACCTAGTGGTTCAAATCCATCCCAATAAGATCTATACCACGAAATAATCAAGAGTATTTACTTCAACGTTTATGCCATTCATGTGAGGGTACCAATGAACAATGTGAGGCATCCCATGTGTAAACACCATATCTTACTAGGCCCTTCATATGTTAACCACTTGTTGTAAGAGAGCTCACAATACCAGAAATGCCTCCATGCCCACTAGTGTCATCCCAGTGTAGTATGGATGGTAGAAAAATAATCCACACTAAGGAAACATTGTAGGGTATTATTTTTATACTACGAAATAGTTATATGAATGACACTCCCTCCACCAGGGATTCTAAGTATATGTCTTAAAAATAAAATCTCCATCGGAAATTCCAAGACATTCCCTAACACTCCATCACATAACCTTGATTCGATGACACAAAACTATGGAACCCAAACACCACATAGTGAAACAATTCTTTATAGGAAATACTTACTCAACTGAATGGTTTAGATCACATCACCAAAATATAGCTCATTGGAGAAAGTGTTCCCCTTCCTCATGATTCCAAAGCTATGTCAAATAACACCCACATATGGTTATATTAACGCCCTACATCACCATTGTAAAAACTAATGTATGAAGAGGATTGAAAGGTGTACCTAACAAGGGTGTATAACAATTACTAATGCATAAATTAGAAATAACCTATATCATTCTTCAATTCATCCTCTAAGCCGCCGAGTCAAAGGTTTTATATAGACTATAACTATCCTCACCCTCATCCTCCAGATACTTGAGGTTGTATTAAACCACCTAGGGGTGGTGGCGGAGACACCTCAAGCAAATTTTAACCATATACTTCACCACTCGATCCTCAGACTCGTCCTCCATCATGCATAACTACCATATCCAAATGCAATGTTTATAAGGATGTTCTATCAATAGGAAACCTCTTAGCAGCATGAATGTTTGGAAAATCTATAGAAATATACACCTATACATCTTAAGCATAGATCTACCACTCATATAGAAGATGTAAGCCCTGAAATGAATCCTTTTCTATAGGGTAACATGCTTGAGACTAGGAATGGATATGCCTTCTCTACCATGATCTTGTCATCTACCTTTTTCCTACTATTGCAGATGCCTCATCCCTGTGACCACCACTACAAGCCACATCTACCCATCCCTCTACCAGGAAGGTCTCTACAACTATATATTAATCTCATACCACCATGTATGTGGAAATGCATAAGGAAACCACACCTACTCGGATGTCTCTAAGGAGGCCCCTTTCAATTGTCTAAGATCATAAGAGATCATCTCGAACAATATCCAAGGAGTTCAATGGTAGGTCTATTAACCTTGATGAGTACTCTTCATGATCATGCTACCATGAAAAAGGTGAATAAGATCCTTGATATGCACTGATATCCTTGTGGCTGGGTAAAATTCTTCCATATTGATCCACTAAAAATCCTCTAATGTGATCATCACTTCATTATAGGTGTGAATCATTATATTCCACAATAACTCTTCCAAAAAATAGAGAAGGATCACTACTAGGACCACAATATGATTAAGAGGTGTCCTCACATGGTGGAAAACATGCAATGCTTCCATGAACTAGCCACTAGATCCTAGGGGAATGGATAAACCTTATACCTTAGAGGTCATTACCTTTATAACTTGTGTAGTGAACTCAATTTGTACATTTCCACATCCTAAACTACTAGGACAACCATACACTCAATGGATGATGGATAAACATCATGAACACTTGAAGCTACTGCCTTAAAACTTGTACCCTTCAATGAACCCCAATCATGGGTTGCATCATCAGCACAATCACACTGTGGAACCCTGTCTGACTTCCATTGTAGTGGAATCCTAAAATGGAATCATGATTCACCAAGAGTAAATACTATATCTTTGGAGCTTTCTTGAGAATGATATGGAACCGACAATAGAATATTGTATGGTTCACTTTTTATAATTTCCCAATGACCAATGTCCTAATGTACCATGTTGAAAATCAGGTTATCAGTATCTTGTAGAATGGATACATCTGGTGCCACCCCAACACCAGAACATCTGGCATGAGAACCAAACTCAAAACATGATAACATTGTGAATATAATACCCAAACCAAACTCATGATATTGTGGTCCCAAATGAAAACATGCCTCTAATACCACTGTATCATGAACCGATCAAACAGGGGCCAAGCCACAACTCCCCAATACCACATCAAATATTCCAAGGGATATCAAATTTCACTGAGTTTCTTTATCACACGTATGGGAGTGAATTACCTAAAATACTTGTACACATGCACCCAAAAACACTTCCATGAAATAGTGAAAATATATTAAAAGTTGTTAATTAAAATTCATGAATACATATATTCTAAACCAGAGTACACCAAAACAAATAAAAGTGTGAAAAGGAAAAAACAAACACCCATAAAAACTATAAAAACATCCAACCTGCTCAGAATGAGGGGATCACTATAAAATAAAACTTCCATAAAGATACTTAAACTAGATCCAATACACACCGTGGTCAGTCTATCTCACTAAGCTATGATTGAATCAAGTTCTCTAAGAAATATTTCGAAAGGAATGTGGAAAACACAAGACATAACCCAATAGGAAAATATTATGAAAGAGTGTGGAAAACAATACTCAGTAGGATCCCCAAAACCCCAATAGAAAATGGAGAAACTAAAAGGGAATAGTAATCATGACCTATCTAGATAAAACCAAATAGAGAGAGAAACTCCATATGAAACCATCATTTTCAATACATTACATATTAGATTAATTCACAAGGGATGTCATTCTATACATGTGGCATCCTTATAAGGATTCCCATGAATCATTTATTTATTATTTTCCTAGAATCTGGGATTCCTAAGGTCATAACCTCATAGTCATCTATTGGATTCTACACAAGGATCTAAAGGTAACACATAACCCAAAGAACACTCTTCATAAGATCATCCATCATAGATGAAACCCATTTGATAGATACCCTTAGTAAGAAACATATATACTATTCCTAATGGTACGTATGATAAAACACACTCCATTAGAATAAAATCACTAAGTCTATCTGTAGTGCCCAATATTAGAGGTTCATCTAATGTTAACATGCTCTATGTGAAAGGATATGAGAACCGATCTAGATATGCCCTTCCCTCACCCCTGAACATACTTTAGGGAACATTGAAACAGATAGTGAACCACATTAATCCTCTATAACAATAGGTAATGGAGGTACCCACACCTCTCCACCTCATTGTAGTCAAGGGAGTACTCTCTCCTAACTAAACCACTGAACTTCTATCGCTCATGAATATAGTGTCTAACAACCAGATCCATTGAGGAAGAACAAACACTTAATTAATTAGCACACATAATAAGTTGAGGGTCCCTGCTTTCATATTTGAACAAAATATATTAGGGAGATCAAACACCAGTTGAGGACCTCCTCCCTACTCTTTCTTAGAGAAGGGGGAGTACTAAACCAAAAATGAGGACATGAAACCCTTGTATGACAGGGAGTACCACTGAGAGGATTGAGGACCCACAACCTTCTATGATAGGGGAGTAGAACACCAAAGATAGAAGAAGAACAAACTATAATGATTTTGTAGTACCACTCAACCTACATGATTTATATAGGGACCCACACCCTAACATGATGGGGGAGTATTGGCCGTTTTCTAGAGAAATCACTCCCTAGAATGGCAGGGGAGTACAAAATCTATCAGAAAAAATATATGAAGGACTCACACTATAGAACAGAAGGGGAGTTATGAATCCATGGATAGAGGACCCACATTGTGACATGATATGGTACTACCCACTCTTTGTAAATATCATATATGGGGGACCTGAATCGTGACATGGTTGTGGAGTACTGACTCAAAGGATTGAGGACTTGAAACCTAGCCCAACATGGCAGTAACTACTCTATTTGGCTAATGAGTTTAGAGGGACCACTTTGACATGGTGGGGGAGCACAGTCTCTAACTACATGAATGATACTAGGAACCTTCACCATGTTCCAATAGGTGAGTACGTTCCAAGATAAAACTATCACATGTGTAGGAAACCCAAACCCATAACGCGTGGAGTCCCACATATTCAAAATAAGATAGGTATAGGAATCCCACACATAGATACCACATGGGAGTACCCATCCCAGTGTATCCCTTTAATAACCACATCTATCTATAGCATCAATCAAGTGCTACAGAAAGAAGCATTAAACCTATCATACATTCAATTGATACACTACCTTGGGTAGGGTACCCACACCCATATAAAATAGGGGAGAACCAATCTACCCAATTATATAGTCCAAGGATCCCTCATAATATTATGATTGGAAATGTAACAACCCCGACATGAACCCAATGATCCACCTTGATCACTACCCATTAATAATAACAATGACTATAGATTATATCTTTAATAACTCTACATTGTAATATATAGGCAACTAAAAGGCTACAATTACAATCAACACAAAAAATATCTTAGTATAGGCATGCCACAGTCCAAAATCTGAGTTTCGAAGAAGGTGAAATGAAAGACATAAGATCTTAATTAGATCCCTTGGAATGTACCTGGAATAAAATAGGTTCCACACAGTTTGTGAAATAGATTAAGAAACTGGTAATGTCTCTTGTTTTTTCATAATGGATGTCCATTTGGGAATGCATGGAATCTAAAACCCATAAATAGAATGTACTAATGGGTACCTGATGTGTCTATGATAAATGGAAACTTGGAGATTTCAATTTTATATCACTGTGTCTAGCAACCCATTCCTATGTACATTTGTTGTGTAGTTTGACGTGACCATGCTATAGTCACATGACTACCCCGACCATATCCTCTAGCCACATGACATGAGGTCACTACATACAGTATAACACTTGTGAATGGTGTCTAGTCCCCCAAATTCATCTTCCAAGAATATGAAGAACACACTTCATGTCTCACCAGTCTAAATGCAGTATAGAATATAATTATGATAGGAATCTCCCTACGTGTCACAAAAATTACCAATGTATGATCTGAAACCTATAAATCGGCCTAGAAGGGATACCTAGAAATTGTCATAGGGCTCTAAAACCTTAAAAAATGCATAAGAATGGGGATCATGACAAAATATAAAATCTTACAACCGTGAAATTTGAATTTAAATGTTTCAGGTGTAGAACGATGCCCAATTCATGTTACTCCTTGATCTGATGAAAAAATGTGCTAATAATGACGATCAAAAACACCTCATCACATCTATATAGAATCAGTTCATCCATTGACACAAGGGGGAGACGATTTCAACTCCTACTTATGTCGTGCACCCCAAAGGGGTGGGGGATTTAATGGATTTGATTTAATTAATTCAATTAACTCTTTTTTGACAAAATGATTCAAACTCAGCTTAGGTTGAAAACCTCATGATAAAAATATTTAAGGACGTGCATTGGGTAAAATTGACATTTGTAACTCAACCACGATATCCGAATTATGATGCAAGTCTCCACTTAGGAGTTATTATACATTTGAAGTGAAACATTTCACACCTGACAAAGTATTTTTAATAATTATTAATATCACTGTTTTGAGTCAATCTAGGGCCCAAAATCCCACACCGACATAGATCATGGTTTCATAAATATTCACATTAATTATCCAATGTTATACACACCCAAAAACATGAAATTATATTTTTTCCTAATATAATGTATATTCATAGTTTTTGAAAGTTATTTTCAACAAAAATGATTTAAAAAATGGTTTTTGTTTCAAAGATAGTTATTTTTAATATTAAAAGTATATTTTATTGAAGAAAATATTTAAATATTCTTTATAAGTTATTTATATTTATCAATTAAAAAAATACATTATTCTTAAACCAGTTGGTATATATTTTACTGATACCATCCTATTTTCTATAGGGATGGTTTATGATCATTTTGACTATGAAAATCATTGACATTCACTTCCATGATTCATTTTTATATTCATTATGTTTCTCATGAATTATTCACTATCCCTTGGATATTAAATTTCCACAAAATTTCAATATAAATATTCAAGGATGAGCTTCTTGCATAATATGAAAAATCATTTCTATATAAATTGTTTTACAGTAAGTGTTATTTGACTGAATGGTGAAATAATGATAAATCCTCTAGTTTTTTCTCTATATGTATATTTTTTGATAAGGCACATTCTTATTGAATTAAATAGATTATTTAATATTTGATGAATACATTGGACATCTAGTTTCAAGTGGGGGATCTTTTATAGAAACCATCTTGATCCATAAGAAATTTCCAAGAGGAAAGTCCATTGGGAAAACCCTATGAGTTTGTACTAGGCCATTATAAGAAATATTGTGAACGGTTAGGACAATAAGAGTATATTTTTCCAGAGAGGATCGATTTTTACCCTGTAGTTTGAAAACATCTTGTACCAAGTATTGATAGTAGAGGAATCATGTGATTGTTATATGATATAATATAATTAAGCCTTTCATTCATTATGAATTATATTATAATCATCCATGATTTTTTTACAAATGATAAAATATATAGATGCATTACATTCTCAGTTTATTGATTAAATGGAATGTATTTTAAACTTCTTATTACCTTTCAATATTGATTATTCTTATTGATTCATGATAAATTCCACTATAAATTACCCTTATAGATCATTTTATCTCAACCTTATTTTGTTTCATTTCTCAGTAATCAATGAATTCTAATATATTTCATATGAAATGATATGACATGGGAAACAATGTTATTTTGAAAAAAAATATGTAGTCATTTGAATTTTCTTATTTCATTAATTACTAATGTATGTGTCTTTATACCATGAATACTAAACAAATTTGGTCTTTCATGATGTGATTATTGTATCTTATATCAATGTAATAAAGCACACATTGACTATAGGCTACAAGGGTTGCGGTCACTGTAATGAACTCCTACTATCTTAGAAATATAACACTTATACCACTATACCTAAATATATATATATATAATGTAATGTTTCATAAAGGAAAATTACCCTCTCTTTACCTACATAATTATATATAAACTTCAAATCCTCTATTTTTAATATTCACGATCACATAACTAATTAAAAATCATTTAACCACACACAAAAATTAAAAATAAAATATATCAAAATAGTACATATATTATAGCTAAACTAATACTTTTTCATCTATTATTAATAATATTAAATTGAAATTTAAAACTCTATCATTAAAGAAAATACCCAAAAACATTATTAAAAAATTAATCAAATTAAAAAACAACCACCCTATTTTATGACCAAAATCAATTCTTCACCAATGTCAAAGCATATCCACACCTCATAATAAATTGAGAAGCATTTCACATGGTAGACTCTCAATTTCATCAAATATACAACATTGTAAAATGATATGAATAAGGGGAAGAAAATATGAGAATCAATGAATAATTCTTATAGATGTCTTCTGAACTATACATCCAAACATCCCCATAAAATTAAAAATCAAACCTATTCACCAGGGACAAACATACCATATCCAATTACTAAAAATTCCAAAAAAAAATCCAAAAATAATAATATTTTCATAAAACCAAATTGACAACTCAATTTATAATAACAATATCCTTCAATAATTTACAAACAAAAGTGAAACCATAAAACCATTATTAAAATAAGAACCTCTATAATAATACACCAAATTTAAATTTAATTTTCACAAAACCAGAAAAAAAAAACCATATAAAAACATTTCATTATAAGAATGAAAATATAAGAGCCTTCCCAATATCAACCATTATGGAAAGGTATCACCCATCCCACAAAAATTCTATAACCACTCTTAATGTTTCAACTATATACCCCATTAAAATTATCTTATAAATAAATATATTATTGTCCATGTGAAAAAAAAATTCAATCACCAAAAATAAATCATAAATAATATATAGAAGTAAGGTATATGGAATATATATGATAAAATTGGATGAAAACAAAATATAGAAAAAATATATCACATATATACATATAAGATATGTCTTTTAATACACTAACTCTATCTATGTTCATGAAACCCTACCAAAAGCACCAATAATCAGATGCTTTAAATATCACTCAACCAAGATCATTGCTAATAAATAATCCATGAGTTAGGGATCCAATATAAAATAAAAGGAACCATGTTGAGAATCACATGGTAATACAAATTATACAAAAGAGAATAATTTTGTTTCACTAAGGAAAAAAAATAAAAAAATAAATTTTTTTAATGATTAATAAGAGAAATAGAGCCTTTCCATTGTATTCCTTACAAATTGTTATGTCACATTTGAGTCAGCTAAAGAGGATATATAAACCATAAATCTATAAAACACCTCTCTATGAGATCTATTCTTCTCATTATATTGTACGTAGACATATATTAAAATTAAATATAATAATAACCAAATTAAAATTGATGCATTCTCGATATCCCTCAAATCCAACACCTTGGGAATATTGATTTACTCCATCCAAAATCACTATTTCCTTCCTTCCACATAAAATCACCTTGATATATTTTTTATCGAAACCTGATTCATATCAAAAAATGGAATCTAAAAGATTCATTTCTATCTTACAAGGGAAAAAAATAAATCCAACGAAATCATACTCAGAATGATGACTAATAAAAATGGTCTCTCTATAGAGCATTACACAATGGTTTTTCTTAAATTTTTTCAATGTGTATTAGATTTCATTGACCATGTATATAAAAGAATAACACCATGATCAGTCCCAGTGGATGGTGAGGACTAAAGTTCCAATACCATAGGTGATATCCCATATGCACATATGGTTGGAAATAAATGAATAGAACTTTATATATTCATAAAGGATAATAGTCCCATAAATAATTCAACCATACCTCTAAAAAATAATCAATACAATATGAGCATGATTCATGATATAAAACCCAATAATAATCTAATAATATAAGAGAAAAGAACAAAAATAGAGTCATAGTAGTAAAAATGCAACAAAAAAACCACATGAATGAAAAAACCATTGACCCCTAGAAAAGCTAAAAAAATTGGAATCATAACTGAATGCATAATAGACATATCCATACTCCAACTACAAATGATTAAATTGTATTCTCATAGTTCTACTCTAGTAAATCATGAGACTTGTGTGTTACTTTTATCATAAAAAACAATATATTGATATTCATCAAAATGCATATATAGGAGGAGAATATGTCAAATTATAGGGAAATCCATACAATTTCCACCACATGAAACTTCGGAATGAAAAATTTGGAAGAAAATTAATTTAAAATATTCGTGACTAATATAAAATAGTTAGAAAAAATCTAAAAATATGTAAAAATCAATAAAAATCACACATTATAATCTAACACGGAATGAAAAAATACAGATTACGCCCACACAGCCAGTGCATGACATTTCATAGTGACCCCAATGAATAGTTCATCCTCACAAGAGTTGACCCTATATCTAGAGATAATTTTCCTTTTGGTTGTCAAACCCCTTGAGTCCAAATTAACACCATGAATAATTCTAACCCAACAAGGCCCTATATATATGCATTACAAACTTAGTCACCCATGAAAATTCTATATTCTCATAGACAATGTATTTTTTTAAATCATGTTTTAATTTTTAAAATTATGAAACACAATTTGGGTGATGATTATAACCCATAATTTCATAAGCTAGTAATATAGGTATAACATTAAAGTGTTTTTCATCATGAAACATGATGTATTGATTTTTTTATAAAATTCCTCTTGTTCTAATAAAAGAGGATAGGGATTAAATATTTATTACTAAATAGTCTTAAACAATAATATTTGTTGAACTATTCAATAACCAAGACACTCATTTTAATTACTTCATAGAAACCAAGTGTGGTTATATCAAAATGATCCCAAGACCATATATATGAGAAAGACAAATATAACACCATGACACCAAAAGCCTAGATCTAGTGTAGTACATTATGAAATTATAATGATTACAAGTAATAATATTTTTAATGACCAAAATGTTGAGTAGTTTGGGAAAAATAGATTCTATACATGATACACATACCATTTGGAAATAAAAATAACGAATAAAGAAAATACAATTTCATAATCCTTGAGAATAATTCAATGGAATTTTCTTAATAATCCTTGGAAACAAATCAAATATAAAATAGGGATCAAATCATCTACAAGGGTATGTACAACATAAAGAAATATAGAAAAAATAAGAACAATAAACCTAGAATAGTAAATAATTAAGAACATATTCCACTCAATGATCTGGATGAGGAATAATCAATATGGGAAGGTATATAACTGAATCCCCTTATATTTAACAAATAAAATGAGAATTAAATGCCTCCAAATATATGTTGATGAAAAATATCATGGTTAAATAATAACTAAGTGAAAATGAAGGAATTTCCTAATTATTGGAAACCATGTTTCCTAGGTACATGGTTCATTTACAATTAATACATTTCAAAATTTAGTGTAGACTATAATTTAGAAACCCATTTGAATATTACGATTGATTCATCTCACAAGACTACAGATGTATCTAGCGTCTATCTATAACCAATCCCCTCCCGTGTTGTACATTTCCAAAGCATTACTCATACATCGAATAATTGATTTAATTAATAATTTTTTTCTCGTAATCAATTATCTATATTGATTAAAAAATAAATATTTATCAATAATTACCTAGTATAGTATTAGTAAAAAATAGGTTTTTTGACATTGATGAATTGAAATACCATTGAAATATTATCAAAAATACCCTGAGGAAAATAATCATTCAATATTTCAAAATGTGTCATACAACATTGAAAAATTTGATTCCCAATCCCCATGAATAAAGAACATTAAATGAGACCTAGAAAATCATGAAAATAATGATGCTTATATAAAATGTTTAAGGGGAATATATACACCATATAAAAGAGACTAGGTGAATATCATTACAATATGCCTCCATGAAATGAAATTGAGATGAAATCCTTTACCCTGTGTCCAACTTGTTATGTGTGACTTTATCTTCCTGAATAATAAACATATTTTAATTATTTACATTATTTAGAACCATTTTATTGTATAAAATTACATTTATTTCACTTATTTAAATTTATTAAACAACTAATTAGAAAATTAAGTTTACATTGGCTATTTTGACCATATCAAGCTTATATGTTGAAAATGACATTGATATGTAAAATTATGGTCTAAGGATCCATTATATAAACAAAAGCAAAATAATATTCTCGAAATAATTATCATATGTATAGATTTATAATACTTTTAAAACCAATCATTAAATATAGTTATGAAAAATGAACCATGATTATAATCACGGTGATAGTACGTCGTATATATGATTGAGAAATGTTTAATGTTTATAGTGATCATTATGGAATGATGTTAGGTAGAATTATTAATTTTAATAATTATAAATATACATTATACTTCCTGTAATTTAATACTATAGACTTATATAATATTCGTATGATGTTAATGGATTGATATTATGACTTGGAGGCAATAGTATACACATCGAAGACTAACGTTATTATTTTATAGTGTGTGAAAATGGTAATAGGAAAATGATATATTATATTTATAGAAATGTAATTATGTCTTTAATAAAATATATATTTCATTTATGTTACATATTTTTAATTAAACAAATCCTTAATAAATTCCATACAATGTGTGAATAAATCCCATTACATGGAAGAGGTGATAGTTTACACTTTCAAAAATGTTGTTATCATATTTTCACAAAAATAAAACCATGAATGTATGGTTTATATAAAAATAAAAGAGGTATGAAGACAATAAAAATATAATATATATCCTATATAAATATTTTTCTATCATAATACCCAACCATGAGTGTTGTTATAGGAAAAAATATCCACCATAATTTCATGAGAAAGTAGTTCATCGCACATGAATGGTATGTTCATCACTCATAAGATTAATGTGTATGTATATTTAGGTATAAAACATAACATAAAAACGTATAATTATTTCTATGATAATAGTTTTATAATTTAATAATATAATATTACATTTTTGGGGTTAGATAATGAGAATAATACAAAATAGTTTGGGGAAGGATGTTACCACTTCTATGGGTAACTCTATTTGGTTTGAAGGATAGGGGTTCATTAGATACATGCATTCCAAAATGGAGGCCTATTGGATGAGGGGATGGATTTTGGGAGATTATAATATAATATTTTTGGAGACCTGAAGGGAATTAAATGTGTTAATATGTTGTATTGGTGAGTTAATTTTTGAAGTGGAGCAGGAGTGTCATTCTTCTAAATTTTGGAAAAGGGAAATACACCAATGTTTTTCCTATGAAAAGTGGATAAAATAATGGTTTAAATATAATAAAATTGATTACGGGTAATATATATGTGTATAAAATATATTTTGGTCAATATTATAGGTTATTTTGGACGATATATCAAAGGTTAATCTCTTATGAGGCTAATTTTCTATCAATCACTATAATTAATTTTAATCATTTTAAGTAATATTTATTATTAAAATCTAGGTTTAAATTATTAGAAAAAAAATTATTAAGATTAGAAATATGGAACCCATTTTTATAAATTTAAATAGAATAAAAATAAGAAATTAATTTAAATTTTACCCTGTAGATTGGAAGAGAATGAAGGGTTTTCATGTTTAAAATTTCAAAAGTTTGCTTATTATTTATTTCATGTTTCAATGCTCGATTAATTAAAATAACCAAAATTGGATTAATTTGTATTCCATTTATCTAATTAAACTATAACACCAAAAAAATATAATTTAACCATATAAAAAAATTAGAAGAAAAAATAGTTTTTTATTAAAATTCAATATTTTTCACTATTCATCAAAAAATGAAACTTCAAAGAAAAATACCCAAAATTCATACTTACATAGTTTTTATGATTCACTTTCATAACTGAATTTTATATTAAAATTCATAATTTATAAAAGTTCAAAAATTATTATTTAAAATAGGTGCACCATTAAAAGGTGGTAGAACTTCCTTTATTGAAATATATGGTTGTATGTGAAAAATTGGTGGTGCTTTCATCTTATGACTATATATCAAATTGGAAAAGAGTAAAAAATATTTTATACAATATATAATATATTAATTATATTGATATTAATCAATAATTGTAATTACATTAAATTAATAAGATAAGTAACATTTTTCATATAAAAATAGTTTTATTAAACCATGCCATTTATGTTCATTTGGTTAATTTGTTCATTTCTAATAAATAGGTAACCAATGTATTAATATATATATTTTCATAATTTAGTTAATTTAATCCAAAACTAATAATTTAATATCTTGTTTATATTTTATTATATTAAATATGAATATATTTAATAATATATTATTTTTCAATAAAACTATGTCATGCATGTTATGCAAGACATCGAGGAAACAAAATATTGCGTTTAACACATGATAACCACGTTGTTACATATAGAAGATGGAAAACTACACATTATCTATTCTATTTGATAAAATTTGTGTTTTTTATAAATAAATCTAGGGAGAAAATTGAAATTTATTATTATAGTAAAATTTTGTAATGTCTTTGGGTGTTACAATCTCCCAACCATAAAAAATTGTGTCATATAGATTCCAAATTGATATTTTTAATCATGGGACTTGAACTATTCATACTTTATTTCATAGAACATGATGAATCATATAGTGAAGTAGTACATTAACCTCTAAAACCTCATTTAATGATTATATTAAACCATTTCATTAATATATATATTTTATAGAAGATCATAATCCCACACATCAGAAATAAGGTCACTAAATTTAAAAAAAATGAAATTATCATTATCCAAATATGAATATGAAGATGCTCTTTAATAATAACATATAAAATTTGTGATCACCTTCATCCTGTATTCTCTTTATATATGGAAATAAAATTAATTACCATTAAATGTTATTGTGACTATGCATTCTTCTTTATTCATTAAATAAGACACATGTTATTAGATAAATACCCTAAATCTAAAAGTGTTGTAAACTCCAGAAACAATGTTATAATCAAAATTCTCATCATACAATTAATTAGTTATGATGTAGTAGGTAGTATCCAATTTACATTATACAAATCAATCATATGTTATTTCTATTATAATTATCTTAGTATGTGGAACATATTAAATTTTATCATTCCTTTAACCCTATGATTTAATAAGAGATTAACATGATAAAGAATCAATATTCATGGTACCATTAAATATTTTACATTAAATCAATAATTATATAGTACCATAGTACCATAGTACAATAATTAAAAATTTCATAAATCATATAACTAGTACATCATTTATAAAATAAGAAAATGAAATAATTCTTGAATCCAAACACAATAACATTAATCATTCTTATTCATATGTGGTGGTAACATAATATCTACAACAATCCATTATCCTCTTTTGGGGTATATTCCATTGATACAAGACATATTTATTCGAGTAGTGTCCCATATCCTTGTTTATAAATTATTTCAGAATAAGCTTTTTCCTTTCCATTGAAATCATGAACTTGGTGGAATTTTTTCAACACTTATACAAAACTCCCATTACCTTAATAAATATACTAGGATAATTCTTTCTATAATTATCATATATGGGAACGTACTAATTTACATTTTTTCTTTATACATATTATCTCAATCCATTCTATTATTTTTTCTTTCATTCATCCATAGCCATTGGACTTGGAGAATTCATTACCCATACCATTATAACATGATATTATATGCTCATATGAAATGAATTATTAGGAGAAATATTTACCTTATAAATATTTTCATATAAACATAAAATATATGATCTTTCTTAATCTATGGATCAAGTACATTTGTGACGTTCATGTTACTTCATCAAGATACAATTTATAAATTGTGATATAAACTAAATTACTTCATATCATTCTAAAGAATAATGTTTAATCCTAAAACTATTTAAATTCGTAACATAAGATGGAAAACAATTCATATCTAATCTAATAATAAAATAATTATTTCATTGGAGAAATTTTTTATTTTAAATTTAACTTAATGTTAATAAAAGAAAATCTTAATTAACATAAGCATATTACCTAGGAGTGTCAATCCAGGTACGTAGTAGGGATCATTTTCATTTATCATGTTACAATTTAGTTAGTCCTGAGACACATATTCATCTTTGATACCTCTAGTTATATATGTTCTATAACCACATCCACTACTATTGTCTAGATAGGTTTGTAGTTGTATAAATACCCACATTATCTCTATGATACCAAAATTCTAGGAAGTTCATCTCTACTCATCCTCAATGTCTATCTTAAGGTAATGATGCCTAATATATATTTCTAAAATATATATTAAAAATATTGAAAAAGAATCCCACTAATAATAAATGTAATGACTCAACCCCAAAATCCTAGAGTTGGTGCATTACTTTGTTATATTTAAATAATTAAAAGGAATCAAATTCTTATGGACTGAAATGATAATCATTTTTGGAAAACAAGATAAAATACACGAAACACTGATTACATTTTGAAAAGATAATAATGAATAAAAAATCTTACAATTCTAGGAAAACATATAATGGATTCCTCTTCATAACATGGGGTAATGAAAAAATAACGATGAGAAAAAATTCTTAGTTAGGGTAGGTATAGTGGAAGGAATAATGAATCCATAATAATAAGAAACATGGCATGAGAAATAACTATAACCTCTTGAAACTCAAATATCCTTATAATGAATAATAAATATTGAATGGTAGACAACTGGAAGGCACACCATTGTGTCAATAAAATTATTTTAAAATGAATAATTATATATTTCAATGAAAAATATAATATACAAATAATAATGAGTCTAAATGATGGAAATAATTAATTATTTGATGCCATGTTTCTTAGGAACATGGTACCTTTATTGTCAAGAAGTCTCAAAAGTTGTTTTAGAATATCATGTAAAACCCATCTAATTTGGAAAACTAATTTAACTCCTAAGAAACATGATGCATTTCTGTTCTATTTATAAATACGCCACACCCACGTCGTACCATAAAAAACAATTCATTATATATAATCTAATCTGTTTAATTAATAAACAATGTTCCTTATCATAAAATATCCATATTGAATATATAATATAGATATTTCCACAATTACTTAGTTTATCATAAGTAACAACATGGTTTTTTATATTCATGAAAGGAAATACCATCAAAAGATCATTATATAAATTCATGAGGAAAATAATCGTTAAACATTACAACGTGCCCCATACACCATTAAAACATTTAAATCATAATCCTAATGAAGGTTTTAAATTAAATTAAACATATAAAATCATGAGAATGATGAGATTAATGATATAACATTTCAAATAGTAGTATATAAACTACATAAAAAATACTAGGTTCATAAAATTACAGTATGTCTCAATGAAATGAAATTTAGATGAAATCCTTTGTAACATCCCAAGTAAGTAATGAATAATAGAAATTTTTATCTATGCCTATTAATGAATTAGATAGTGTTTTAGAGGCTTAAAATGAAAATAAATCCAATCTTAAGCATTAAATACACTAATATTTTAAAAAGATTGTTTTACTGCCTTTTTATGGAAAACCATTTTTAAATATATCTTTTGAAAATTTTATAAGCTATGTATGTCAAAATAAACTTATTCTTTAGAATCGGGACATCAAAATTTACCTTGTGTAAATTTTTGGTATTTTTCCGATAAAGTTCATTTTTTAATGAATAGTGTAAAATGTTGTATTTTAATTTAAAACCACTTTTTATTCTAATTTATTTATATGAATAGATTATCTTTTGAATTGGTTTTAAAGTTAAATTAGAATATATTTTTACCATTTAATCCAATGGTGGTCATTGGAATCAATTTCACTTTGAAATTGGTTTTAAACTCGTGTCAATCTTTTGATACTTATTGTTTCATAAAAACACGCTATTTTCTCTGACATCGGGAATTAATTATTAAATGAATTAATTCAACTTATATGTTTTGAATTTTTTAAAATGGAATTCATTTTTGAATTCGGAATATCAAATATATCTTAGGGTGATGTTTTGGTATTTTTCTGAAAAACTTCAATTTTTGATGAATAGTGAAACCACTAAGTGGTACTTAAAAAACTGATTTTTCGTTTAAATGAAATTTTACCACCTCTTTGTTTTGAATTTCAAAAATCTGACATACATGGTTGTCATTAAGAAGTAAAATTTTGTTCAATGATATTAAAATAATTTTTTGGTGAATAGTAACTTATTAAGTTATTAATCACGATTAGAGGTAATTAGTGCAATTTAAGGAAAAATGATATTATAATAAAATGAAAATACCTAGACACATGTCCTACCCCTATTGGACGTGTCATGGCCGACCAAGACAAGCCATTGGTCAACTTGGGGACCCCATGGAGCCACTTTGGTTGGGAAATGACATAAATAACTTTTTATTTAATGTTAAAGTAAAAATAACACAAACATGAAATGTTTTACTAAAACAATTTTTACATGGGGTAATACATGTCAGATTTTTTATTATAAATAGTCATTGGAAGGCTAAAAAGATTTTCCGACATCATGATTGTTTTTTTATAATTTTTAGACTTTAAATAAATTAAATAATTTATGACACCGTGATGATGCAGCGATTACCTCATTAATAAAGGATTTAAATAAAATGGAATGATAATGTACAATCTATGACCTACACATGTCCAAAACCTATTGGATGGGTGGATTTAGAACCATTATCACCTTATCCTCGAATTATATCAATGTGGGACCTCTTAAATCCGAATACCATTTTAAAATAAAGTGACTTTTCTTTACCTTCCAAGAGTGCCCCTCCTCTCCTCTTAAAAAAGGCCCCCACCTCTACAACCTTACCCACACTTCCAAAGCCTTTGGCTCGGCCCGCCCCTACCCATTTTGTCTCTCCACTTCCCTCTCTTAAATATTGAAGCCTCACTTTGGGCAGAAGTCTTCCCGAGGATGCCTTTGAGCTAAAAAAAACGGAGTTACCCGATTTTAAGGTAATGTCTTCACTTGATTCCTTTTGTTTTAGTTTGCTTCTGCAACCCCCTAAACTCTTCTTATTCATTTCTTTTATAACAAATCCAGTATATTCCATATACTAGGATCTTTTTATAAGAAGAATTCTAGCTACACTTACACACACCTACATCTAATGGTTAAAGAACATACTATTTCCGTGGATGGCGAATTTCTGCCTCCCGAAACGTTGATTGTTCAAAATTCTTTTAACACCTTCAAAGGTGGACATTAAGATGACACTATATTTATATATGATATATAATATGTTTATGTTTTCCTTAAGCTTCTGTATTTTTCATTTTGGGCATACCATTATGGTTTCCATTATGGGTAAACGCGATATCTTCATCTAAGGAAGTGCAGACTACCGCCCCTCAAAGTGATGTGATTCGTTAATTCCATATGTGCGATGTGTAAAGGATGGATTTAAAGTTATTATATATGATTTTATACTGGAATTAAAATATACCTCTATATAATTATTATTCCATTCTATAAAAATATGAAATAGAAATGAAAGTAGCGATCATGCGTACGTACGGCTTAACGTCTCCATGAACGGTGCATTTCATTTCTTATTCCCAAATGTAATGTACTATTATATGTACATGTATATAATGGATATATATGATGAATGATACATATAAATGATGAATATAATTCTGGGATTTAAAATATACATACCTCTCATTTAGTTTTAATTCCATTAATATGACAATGAAATGAAAGTAGCGTTCATACATACCTACAGCTTACCGTCTCTATGAACGGTACATTTCATTTCTTACATCTAAATGATTATGTAATATTATAAATACATTTATATGCTGGATATATATAATATATATGATATCCAAATCAGGAATTTCATTCTGGATATAAAGAACCTTTTACCACATGAACAACATGTAATTGTAAGAAGTCCACTTTCGAATTAAGAACCAAATATCGACAAAACAAAAATTATTAACTTAAATGGTTACATAATGTTTATAACATGGCAATAAGTTATATAAAAGGAATAATTAACTTGAAAAAGGTACTTAAGAAAATATAAATTAGCTCAAGTTTATTATTCAGGACGTTAAAGAACGATCGAGTCAAGTCGGACCCGAGGTAAGGGACTTCATCTCAATCTCCTTTCATTGAGGCATATTTTGATTTATAAAGAACTTTATATTATACGGTGTATAAACCCCTTTTAATTTTACTTTTATACAAAAGGAATCTTTTTCTACGAAGCGTTTTACTAAACGACAAAAAGGAATGTTTCTTTTAACGTATGCGGTGACAACGACCTTTTCCGCCGCCGCGAGTATTATTTGGTATTTGGATTCCTCAACAAGCCGTGATGTTTTTAAAATGAAATAAATATTATATACTCTTTTATGTATTTTGGTATTTAAAATGGTTTTTATAATAGATTTTTTATGCCAATATATTTCAGTGATATATTGTGATAAAATTGTGGAAATGTTTTCTTTCCATTATATATGTTTTATGTCTTATTATTTTATTATGGTATTTGGACATTTAACGGGTGGTTAAGTGATAAACCATATGATGGGTGGTGCCATGAATACCAAGACTGGTGGTTACATTATAACCTCCAATGCATTGGGTATGGAAGTCGGCCGTATTCCTATTCCATTAAGTAAGTATGGAAGTTGGCCGAATGGCTATTCCATTAAGTGATATGTGTGGAAGTCAACCTTATGGTTATTCCACTTAAGTATGTTTTTGTCCCAAGTTACCTTTATATGTTATGTGATCTTTATATGTGTTTTATGGTAATATTTTGGTTACATAAGGGTAAGTAATGAACTTTTATTCAGTGAAGAGTTTTTACTACTTCGAAAAGGTGAAAAGTATTACATTGTTAAAGTATACATGGTTTACTTGTTGTTTTAAAAAACTAACAGTTTTCATTCTTTGTGTATCCCTTACTGAGATTTTTATGCTCATACAAAGTTGTTCAAATGATTTTCATAGGACTTAATATGGAATAGGGTCAAGGATGGGATCAAGGGAAAGTCATGCTACCTTAAACATGGAACTCGACATGTTTCTTTTTAAGAGTTTTTATTTTATGGAAACTTAGAAGACGTTTCTACATTGTAATATTTTGAGATGTAATAGTTATGTCCTAATTCTCTAAAACACTAATCCTGAAAATATCCTCAATGTGAATTATTCATTTAATTCAATATTATGTAAGTTTTAAGGCTAGGTCCTTATAGTTGGTATCAGAGGTCGGTTTAGACAACTTTATGAGTTAGAATATTGTTAAATTATAAGTTATGTTATGGTATGAATGAAATGATATAGCATTTAAAGATTACCATGTTGCTTCACCTAAGATATTTCTATGTTCATAATGGTTTTCGGCAGAGGAAACAAAGCAACTATGTTGGGACGACATCAGGAGGAAGACAACCTTCCAAATCAGCAACCTGAGATGGTCGGAATCAGAACTGAACAGTTTGTTGCCGTGATGGCACAGTTGAATTATACTATAAATGGTGGTGGTATACATGCACGAGATCAGCCAGATCAACCGCAGAGGAACATGTTAGTGGTGGAACATTTCATGAGGCAACATCCCCATCATTCAGAGGATCATATGACCCCGTGCATGCTGAAGGGTGGATTAAAGCACTGGAGAAGATTTTTGATGTTATGGGATGTTCAGAACATCAAAAGGTTAGTCTTTCTATTTACCATTTTGAACGTGAAGCTGATCAGTGGTGGTCGATGGTGAAAAATATCAGGGATAGTGATGAGATTGAGGATCTTCACTGGGACGAATTCAAATGTATGTTTCTTGAGAAATATTTTCCTAAGGAGGTTCGTCTTAGGATGGAAAAACAGTTCCTAGAATTGGGGCAGGAGGATGATTCATTGGCTGCTTATGAAACAAAGTTCACTCGATTGGCAAGGTATCCTCCAAACTTCATACGAGATCTTGATTGTAAAATAAACCGTTTTTACTCAGGGTTAAAGACAAAATATCGAAGGTCTTTAGCTTCTCGTGAGTTCAAAAGTTATGAAAAACTTGTTCGATGTGCGGAGAAGGTGGAAATGTAGTTTGCCGATGATCTGGGATTCTATGACAAACAACAGAATAAGAGGTCCAGTTGGCAGGAAAAGGGGAAGAATTCATCAAAGAAGCAAGGAGGTAAGAAAACCAAATATCCATCTTGTGAGAAGTGTGGTAAAATGCATCCTTGAGAATGTTTATCCATGTTTGGTAAGTGCTTTCGGAGTGGTAAGTCTGGTCATATTTCTCGTAACTATAAGGAAGATGATCAAGCAGGCAATGAAATGCCAGTGGTAAGATGTTTTAAGTGTAATAAAATGGGTCATTATGCAAATGAGTTTCCAACGAAGAACTCAACTGGGGGAATGTAGCCAGACTACAAGAAAAAATGGGTGGTGAAATCCTTTTCAACAACTTCAGCAGATGTTGGGCCATCGAATGAAGTAGTATCTGGTACATTGTTTGTTTGTTCAGATTATGACAATGTGTTGTTTGATTTAGGGTCTACACATTCTTTCATTTCTGAGAAGTTTTCTAGTAAATTGGAAATTCCATCTCAAGATATGAATCCTGAACTTATGGTAAAAACACCCGGAGGGAACGTTGAGACAAAAAAGAATTATAATAACCTTACTATCCTTGTGTGTGGAAAGAATCTACCAGCTAACCTTATTGTTTTGCCTCTAGTAGAGTTTGATGTTATTTTGGGCATGGATTGGATTTCTGTTTATCATGCTAAGAATAACTGCAGAGCTAAAATAGTTTCTTTTTAGAAGGATTTTCTGTTTGTGTACAAGAATGAACCCTTGATTTTGATAACATATCAGGAAGTTGAGAAACTAGAAAAAGATGGAAATGAATGTTACCTTGCACATATTGTAGAAAATAAAGGAACTGTTCAGATTAATGATGTGTGAGTGGTAAATGTGTATCTTTATGTTATTCTTGATTAGTTGCCTGGTATTATTCATGATCGGAAAGATGAATTTACTATTTACTAAGTTATTGATTCTATGCCAATTTAAAAACCCCCTTATCGAATGGCTCAATTTGAACTTTTAGAGTTAAAGTAATAATTTCATGAGTTATTAGATAAAGGTTTCATTCGACCTAGAACATCGAAATGGGGTGCTCCTGTCTTGTTTGTAAAAACGAAAGATGGCTCAATGAGACTTTGCATTGATTATAGGGCCTTGAATAATATTACTTTTAAGAACATGTATCCTTTGCTTCATATCGATGATTTGTTTGATTAGCTCTAGGGAGCTCAGTATTTTTCGAAGATTGACTTGCGGTCGGGGTACCATCAGTTGAAAGTAAAGGAAGTAGACGTTCCGAAGACTACGTTCCGTACTAGATATGGCCATTATAAATTTTTAGTTATGCCTTTTGGGTTAACCAATGCACCTGCTGTATTCATGGACCTTATGAATAGAATTTTCCATGAGTTCTTGGATAAGTTTGTGGTTGTTTTCATCAATGATATTTGGGTGTTTTCTAAAAGTAAAGAGGAGCATGAAAGTCATTTAAGGATTATCTTGTAAACCTTAAAAGAAAAGAAACTATGTGGAAAATTCAGAAAGTGTGAGTTTTGGTTACAAAAAATTTCTTTCCTGGGTCACATTGTTTCAAAAGATGGCATAACTGTTGATCCTGCTAAAAAAAAATTTGTTGAATAATGGCCAAGACCCACAAATGTAACCGAGATCCGTAGTTTTATTGGTTTGGAAGGTTACTACCAAAGGTTTGTTGAAAAAGTTTCACGGTTATCTAGTCCAATGACTATGCTAACTCGGAAGGGTGTTAAGTTTATCTGGACAAAGGAATGTGATGATTGTTTTTTGGAGTTGAAATGAAGATTAGTGAATGATCCAGTTTTGGCACTTCATTCTAGGAATGGTGAGTTTGTTATATACAGTGATGCTTCGTTGAAGGTACTTGGTTGTGTCCTTATACAAAATGATCAGTTAATTGCTTATGCTTCACGTCAGTTGAAAGCTCATGAGGTAAATTACCCTACACATGATTTGGAATTAGCTGCTGTTGTTTTTGCTTTAAAAATTTGGAGGAATCATTTGTATGGAGTAAAGTGTGAAATATAAACTGATCACAAAAGTTTAAAGTATATATTCACTCAGAAATAATTGAACATGAGAGAGAGGAGATGGCTGGAATTAATCAAGGATTATGATTGTACAATTCACTACCATCCGGGAAAAGAAAATAAAGTGGTCGATGCATTGAGTCGAAAAAGTAATTCTTCATTAACCATGCTATGTTTGGAACAAGATCCTTTGGTTTTGATTTGATGAAATTTGGAATAGAAGTTATTGGTGCAGGAAGTTCTTCTGTTTTGTTTCAGGTATCAGTGAAATCATCCTTATCAGACATAATTAAGCAAGAAAAGAGATAAGACAGTGAGTTTTATAAAAAGGTAGAGCTGGTTCAGAAGGGAAAGCTGCCTGAATTCAACATTGATAGTGATTGTGTTTTGAGATTTGGGAAGAGATTATGTGTCCCTGGTGATTCACAGTTGAAGAATGAGTTGTTATGTGGGGCTCATAGTTCCCCGTTTTCAGTTCATCCTGGTAGTACTAAAATGTACAGAGATCTGTGGGAGTATTACTGGTGGGATGGAATGAAAAGGGATATTGCTGATTTTACTTTGAAGTGTTTGACTTGTCAGCAGGTTAAAACAGAGCGGCAGTTACCGAAAGGGATGCTTCAGCCTTTACCAGTGCCATAGTGGAAATGGGAAAACACATCCATGCACATTGTTGTGGTATTACCGAGGACATCTCGAGGTAATAATGCAATCTGAGTTATTGTTGATCTCTTGACTAAATCTTCTCATTTCCTTGCTATACGAGATTATTTTTCACTAGATCAACTTTCCTGTATGTATATTAAAGAGATAGTCAGGTTACATGGATTTCCTCTCTCCATTATATCTAACCGTGATCCTAGGTTTACATCTAACTTTTGGAAAATCCTTCAGAAGTCGTTGGGTATTGAATTTAATTTTTGTATAGCTTTTCATCCTCAATCGGATGGGCAGTCGAACGAACAATTCAGACCTTGGAGGATAAGCTATGAGCTTGTTCAATGGATTATCAGGGATTTTGGGACCAACATCTTTCTTTGGTTGTGTTTTCATATAATAATAGTTTTCATTCCAGTATACAGATGGAACCATTTGAGGCATTATATGGGAAGCGGTGTCGAACTCCAGCATTTTGGGATGAAGTGGGTGAAAGGAAGCTGATGGTACCAGAATTGGTAGAAGAGATGGCAGAAAAAGTTCAGTTGATTCAGAAACACATGAGAATAGCTCAGAGCAGGCATAAGAGTTATGTGGATAACCGGAGTAAGGATCTATCTTTCGAGGTAGGTGATCATGTTTTTCTCAAGGTTTCTCCATGGAAAAGTTTGATGCGATTTGGTAAGAAAGGAAATCTGAGTCCATGGTTAATTGGACCATATGAAATTCTGGAGAGAGTTGGATCAGTTGCATACAGATTTTCATTACCTCCGAGTTTATCTCAGGTACACAATGTTTTTCATGTTTCAATGCTGAGAAAGTGTATGGAAGATCCATATCATGTTTTGAGTCCAGAGGTAGTTCAGCTGGAAGAGAACCTATCTTTTGAGGAACAACTAGTCCAGATTATTGACCATAGGGATCAGGTGTTACCGAATATGGTGATTAATCAGGTAAAGGTTTTGTGGATAAACTATATGATTGAAGAGGCAACATGGGAATCTGAAAATGCAATGAGTGATAAATACCCCCACTTATTCGATAAGTAAATAAATTGCGAGGATGCAATTTTCTAAAGGGGTGAAAGATGTAACATCCCAAGTAATTAATAAATAATAGATATTTTTATCTATGCCTATTAATGAATTAGATAGTGTTTTAGAGGCTTAAAATGAAAATAAATTCAATCTTAAGCATGAAATACACTAATATTTTTAAAAGATTATTTTACTGCCTTTTTTATGGAAAACCATTTTTAATTTTATCTTTTGACAATTTTATAAGCTACGTTTGTCAAAATAAACTTATTCGTTAGAATCGGGACATCAAAATTTACCTTGTCTAAATTTTTGGTATTTTTCCGATAAAGTTCATTTTTTAATGAATAGTGTAAAATGTTGTATTTTAATTCAAAACCTCGTTTTAACCTAATTTATTTATATGATTATATTATCTTTTGAATTGGTTTTAAAGTTAAATTATAATATATTTTTAATATTTAATCCAATGGTGGTCATTGGAATCAATTTCACTTTGAAATTGGACATAAACTAGTGTCAATCTTTTGATAGTTATTGTTTCATAAAAACACACTATTTGCTCTGACAACGCGAATTAATTATTAAATTAACTAATGCAACTTATATGTTTTGAATTTTGTAAAATGGACTTCATTTTTGAATTCATAATATCAAATATAGCTTAGGGTGATGTTTTGGTAATTTTCTGAAAAACATCAATTTTTGATGAATAATGAAACCACTAAGTAGTACTTAAAAAAACCGATTTTTCGTTTAAATGAAAATTTACCACCTCTGTGTTTTGAATTTTAAAAATCTTACATACATGGTTGTCATTAAGAAGCAAAATGTGGTTCAATGAGATTAAAATAATTTTTTTTGAATAGTAACTTATTAAGTTTTTAATCGTGATTAGAGGTAATTGGTGAAATTTAATGCAAAAATGATATTATAATAAAATGAAAATACCTAGACACATGTCCTACCCTTATTGGAAGTGTCATGGCCGACCAAGACAAGCCATGAGTCATCTTGGGGAACCCATGGTGCCACTTTGGTGTGGAAATGACATAAATAACAATTTATTTAATGTTAAAGTAAAAATAACAGAAACATGAGATGTTTTACTAAAACAATTTTTACATGGGGTTATACAAGTCAGATTTTTGATTATAAATAGTCATTGGAAATATAAAAATATTTCATAAATCATGATAGTTTTTTATAATTTTTAATCTTTATATAAATTAAATTATTTATGACATCTTGATGATGCAGCGATTACCTCATTAATAAAGGATTTAAATAAAATGAAATGATAATGTAGAATCTATGAACTACACATGTACAAAACCTATTTGATGGGTGGATTTCAAACCCTTATCACCTTATCCTCGATTTATATCAATTTGGGACCTCTTAAATCCGAATTCCATTTTAAAATAACGTGACTTTTCTTTACCTTCCAAGAGTGACCCTCCTCTCTTCTTATAAAAGGCCCCCACCTTCACCACCTTACCCACACTTACAAAGCCTTTGGCTCAGCCAAACCCTGCCCATTTTTCCTCTCCACTTCCCTCTATTACTCCTTGAAGCCTCTCTTTTGGCAGAAGTCTTTCCAATGAAGCCTTTGAGCTCAAACCAAACGGAGTTACCCGATTTTAAGGTAATGTCTTCACTTGATTGCTTTTGTTTTATTTTTCTTCTCCAAACCCCCTAAACTCTTTTTATTCATTTCTTTTGTAACAACTCCAGTATCTTCTATATACTAGTATGTTTTTATAAGAATTATTAGAGATAAATTTACACACACCTACATCTAATGGTTAACGAACTTACTGTTTCCATGGATGGCGAATTTCTGCCTCCCGAAACGATGATTGTTCAACATTCTTTTAACACCTTCAAAGGTGGCCATTAGGATGAAACTATATTTATATATGATATATAATATGTTTATGTTTTCTTTAAGCTTATGTATTTTTCATTTTGGGCATACCTTTATGGTTTCCATTATGGGTAAACGCGATATCTTCATTTAAGGAACTGCGGACTACCGCCCCCTCAAAGTGATGTTATTTGTTAATTCCATATGTGGGACGTGTAAAGGATGGATTTAAAGTTATTATATATGATGTTATACTGGAATTAAAATATACCTCTACATAATTATTATTCCATTCCATAAAAATATGAAATAGAAATGAATGTAGCGTTCATGCGTACGTACGGCATACCGTCTCCATGAACGGTGCATTTCATTTCTTATTCCCAAATGTAATGTACTATTATAAGTACATGTATATAATTGATATATATGATGAATTATACATATAAATGATGAATATAATTATGGAATTTAAAATATACATACCTCTCATTCAGTTTTAATTCCATTAATATGACAAAGAAATAAAAGTAGCGTTCATGCGTACGTACGACTTAACGTCTCTATGAACGGTGCATTTCATTTCTTACATCTAAATGATTATGTAATATTATAAATACATGTATATTCTGGATATATATTATATACATGATATCCAAATCATGAATGTCATTCTGGATATAAAGAACTTTTGACCACACGAACAACACGTAATTGTAAGAAATCCACTTTCGACTTAAGAACCAAATATCGACAAAACAAACATTATAAACTTAAATAGTTACATAATGTTTATAACATGGCAATAAGTTATATAAAAGTAATAATTATCTTGGAAAAGTTTTTAAGAAAATAGAAATTAACTCAAGTTTATTATTCAGGATGTTAAAGAACGATCGAGTCAAGTCGGACTTGAGGTAAGGGACTTCGTCTCAATCTCCTTTCATTGAGGCATATTTCATTTTATACACAACTTTCTTTTATACGATGTATAAACACCTTTTAATTTTCCTTTTATACAAAAGGAATCTTTTTCAACGTAGTGTTTTACTAAACGACAAAAAGGAATGTTTCTTTTAACGTACGCGGTGACAATGACCTTTTCCGCCGCCGCGAGTATTATTTGGTCTTTGGCTTCCTCAACAAGCCGTGATTTTTTTAAAATAATATAAATATTATATACTCTTTTATGTATTTTGGTATTGATGATGGTTTTTTTAATGGATTTGTTATGTCAATATATTTTAGTGATATATTGTGATCAAAGTGTGGAAATGTTTTCTTTCCATTATATTTGTTTTATGTATTATAATTTTATTATGGTACTTGGACATTTAACGGGTGGTTACGTGATAAACCATATGACGGGTGGTGCCGTGAATACCAGGACGGGTGGTTATGTTATAACCTCCAATTCATTTGGTATGGAAGTCGGTCGTATGGCTATTCCATTAAGTATGTATGGATGTTTTCCGAATGGTTATTCCATTAAGTGATTTGTGTGGAAGTCGACCTTATGGTTCTTCCACATAAGTATATTTATGTCCCAAGTTAACTTTATATGTTATGTGATCTTTATATGGGTTTTGTGGTAATCTTTTGGTTACAGAAGGGTAAGTAATGAACTTTTATTCATTGAAGAGTTTTAATACTTCGAAAAGGTGAAAAGTATTACTTTGTTAAAGTATACATGGTTTACTTGTTGTTTTGAAAAACTAATAGTTTTCATTCTTTGTGTATCCCTTACTGAGCTTTTTATGCTCATCCCATGTTCTTGAAATGTTTTTCACAGGACTTAACGTGGAATAGGGTCAAGGATGGGATCAAGGGAAAGTCATGCTACCTTAAACATGGAACGAGACATGTTTCTTTTTAAGAGTTTTTATTTTATGGAATCTTAGTAGATGTTTCTACTTTGTAATCTTTTGAGTTGTAAAAGTTATGTCATAATTCTCTAAAAATCTAAACTTGAAAAGATACTCAATGTGAATTATTCATTTAATTAAATATTAATTAAGGTTTAAGGTCGGGGCCTTATAGTTGGTATCAGAGGTCGGTTTAGACATATTTAGGAGTTAGAAAATTGTTAAATTATAAGTTATGTTATGGTATGAATGAAATGATATAGAATTTAAAGATTACCATGTTGCTTCGCCTAAGATATTTCTGTGCTCAGAATGGTTTTCCACAGAGGAAACAATGCAGCTATGTTGGGATGACATCAGGAGGAAGACAACCTTCCAAATCAGCAACCTGAGATTGTCGGAATCGGAACTGAATAGTTTGTTAAAGTGATGGCACAGTTGACTCAGTCTATAAATAGTGGTGGTATCCATGCATGAGATTAGCCAAATCAACCGCAGAGGAAGATGTCAGTGGTGGAAAATTTCATGAGGCAACATCCCCCATCATTTAGAGGATCATCTGACCCCGTGCATGCTTAAGGGTGGATTAAAGCACTGGAGAAGATTTTTGATGTCATGGGATGTTCAGAACATCAAATGGTTTGTCTTGCTGTTTACCATTTTGAAGGTGAAGTTGATTAGTGGTGGTCGATGGTGAAAAATATCAAGGATAATGATGAGATTGAGGTTTTTCTCTGGGACGAATTCAAAGTTATGTTTCTTGAGAAATATTTTCCTAAGGTGGTTCGTCTTAGGATGGAAAATAAGTTCCTAGAATTGAGGCAGGAGGATGATTCAGTGGCTTCTTATGAAGCAAAGTTCTCTCGATTGGCAAGGTCTGCTCCAAACATCATACAATATCATGATAGTAAAATAAACCATTTTTACTCAGGGTTAAAGGCATAGTATCGAAGGTCTTTAGCTTCTCATGAGTTTAAAAGTTATGAAAAACTTGTTCAATGTGTGGAGATGGTGGAAATGGAGTTTGCCGATGATCAGACGTTCTATGACAAACAACAGAATAAGAGGTCCAGTTGGAAAGCAAAGGGGAAGAATTCATCAAAGAAGCAAGGAGGTAAGAAAACCAAATATCCATCATGTGAGAAGTGTGGTAAAATGCATCCTAGAGAATGTTTATCCAAGTCTATTAAGTGCTTTCGGTGTGGTAAGTCTGGTCATATTGCTCATAACTGTAAGGAAGAGGATCAAGCAGGTAATAAAAAGCCAGTGGTAAAATGTTTTAAGTGTAATAAAATAGGTCATTATTCAAACGAGTGTCCAACGTAGAACTCAGCTGGGGGAATATAGCCAGAATACAAGCAGAAAGGGGTGGTGAAATCCATTTCAAAAACTTCAGCAGATGTTGGGCCATCGAATGAAGTAGTATCAGGTAGACTATTAGTTTGTTCAGATTATGCCAATGTGTTGATTGATTCAGGGTCTATAAATTCTTTCATTTCTGAGAAGATTTCTAGTAAATTGGAAAATCCATCTCAAGATATGAATCTTGAACTTATGGTAAAAACACCTGGTGGGAACGTTGAGATAAAAAGGAATTATAAGAACCTTAATATCCTTGTGCGTGGAAAGAATCTACCAGCAAACCTTATTGTTTTGCCTCTAGTAGAGTTTGATGTTATTTTGGGCATGGATTGGATTTCTGTTTATCATGCTAAGATTGACTGCAGAGCTAAAATGGTATCTTTTCAGAAGGATTTTCAGTTTGTGTACAAGAATGACCCCTTGATTTTGATAACATATCAGGATGTTGAGAAACTAGAAAAATATGGAAATGAATGTTACCTTTCACATATTGTAGAAAATAAAGGAACTGTTCAGATTAATGATGTGCTAGTGGTAAATGAGTATCTTGATGTTTTTCCTGATGAGTTGCCTGGTATTATTCATCATCAGGAAGTTGAATTTACTGTTTACTTAGTTCCTGATTCAAAGCCAATTTCAAAACCCCCTTATCGAATGGCTCAAGTTGAACTTTTATAGTTAAAGAAACAATTTCAGGAGTTATTAGATAAAGGTTTCATTCGACCTAGCACATCACCATGGGGTGATCCTGTCTTGTTTGTCAAAAAGAAATATGGCTCAATGAGACTTTGCATTGATTATAGGGACTTGAATAATATTACTGTTAAGAACAAGTATCCTTTTCCTCATATCGATGATTTGTTTGATCAGCTCCAGGGAGCTCAGTATTTTTCGAAGATTGACATGAGGTCAGGGTACCATTAGTTGAAAGTAAAAGAAGCAGAAGTTCTGAATACTACGTTCCGTACTAGATGTGGCCATTATGAATTTGTAGTTATGCTTTTTGGGTTAACCAATGCACCTGCTGTATTCATGGACCTTATGAATAGAATTTTCCATGAGTTCGTGGATAAGTTTTTGGCCGTTTTCATTGATGATATTTTGGTGTTTTTTGAAAGTAATGAGGAGCATTAAATTCATTTAAGGGTAATCTTGCAAAACATAGAAGAAAAGAAACTATATGGAAAATTCAGCATGTTTGAGTTTTGGTTACCACAAATTTCTTTCCTGGGTCACATTGTTTCAAAAGATGGCATAACTGTTGATCCTCCTAAAACAAAATTTGTTGAAGAATGGCCAAGACCCAAAAAAGTAACCGAGATCCGTAGTTTTCTTGGTTTGGCAGGTTACTACCGAAGGTTGGTTGAAAATTTTTCACGGTTATCTAGTCCAATGACTAAGCTAACTCGGAAGGGTGTTAAGTTTATCTGGACAAAGGAATGTGATGATTGTTTTCAGGAGTTGAAAAGAAGATTGGTGAATGCTCCAGTTTTGGCACTTCCTTCCAGGAATGGTGAGTTTGTTATATACAGTGATGCTTCGTTGAAGGGACTTGGTTGTGTCCTTATGCATAATGATCGGGTAATTGCTTATGCTTCACGTCAGTTGAAAACTCATGAGGTAAATTACCCTACACATGATTTGGAAGTAGCTGCTATTGTTTTTGCTTTAAAAATTTGGAGGAATCATTTGTATAGAGTAAAGTGTGAAATATATACTGATCACAAATGTTTAAAGTATATATTCACTCAGATAGAATTGAACATGAGACAGAGGAGATGGATGGAATTAATCAAGGGTTATGATTGTACAATTCACTACCATCTGGGAAAAGAAAATAAAGTGGCCGATGCTTTGAGTCGAAAAAGTAATGCTTCATTAACCATGCTACGTTTGGAACGAGATCATTTGGTTTTTGATTTGATTAAATTTGGCATAGAAGTTGGTGGTGCAGGAAGTTCCTCTATTTTGTTTTAGGTATCAGTGAGATCATCCCTATCAGACAGAATTAAGCAAGTACAGAGAGAAGACAATGAGTTGCAGAAAAAGGTAGAGCTAGTTCAGAAGGGTAAGCTTCATGAACTCAACATTGATAGTGATTGTGTTTTGAGATTTGGGAAGAGATTATGTGTCCCTGGTGATTTACAGTTGAAGAATGAGTTGTTATGTGAGGCTCATAGTTCCCCATTTTCAGTTCATCCTGGCAGTACTAAAATGTACAGAGATCTACGGGAGTATTACTGGTGGGATGGAATGAAAAGGGACACTGCTGACTTTACTGTGAAGTGTTTGACTTGTCAGTAGGTTAAAGAAGAGCCGCAGTTACCGAAAGGGATGCTTCAGCCTTTACCAGTGCCAGCGTGGAAATGGGAAAACATATCCATGGACTTTGTTGTGGGATTACTGAGGACATCTCGTTGTAATAATTCAATCTGGGTTATTGTTTATCGTTTGACTAAATCTGATCATTTCTTTGCTATAAGAGATACTTTTTCACTAGATCAACTTACCCGTTTGTATCTTAAAGAGATAGTCAGGTTACATGGATTTCCACTCTCCATTGTATCTGACCGTGATCCTAGGTTTACTTCTAACTTTTGGAAAAGCCTTCAGAAGACGTTGGGTACTGAATAAAATTTTAGTACAGCTTTTCTCCCTCAATCAGATGGGAAGTCGAACGAACAATTCAGACCTTGGAGGATATGCTACGAGCTTGTTCGATGGATTATCAGGGATGTTGGGACCAACATCTTTCTTTGGTTGAGTTTTCTTATAATAACAGTTTTCATTCCAGTATACAGATGGCACCATTTGAGGAAATATATGCGAAGCGATGTCGAACTCCAGCATTTTGGGATGAAGTGGGTGAATGGAAGCTGATGGGACCAAAATTGGTAGAAGAGATGGCAGAAAAAGTTTAGTTGATTCAGAAGCACATGATAACAGCTCAGAGCAGGCAGAAGACTTATGCGGATAACCGGAGGAAGGATCTATCTTTCGAGGTAGGTGATCATGTTTTTCTCAAGGTTTCTCCATGGAAAAGTGTGATGCGATTTGGTAGGAAAGGAAAGATGAGTCCAAGGTTAATTAGACCATAGGAAATTCTGGAGAGAGTTGGATCAGTTGCATACAGAGTGGAATTATCTCCGAGTTTATCTCAGGTACACATTGTTTTTCATGTTTCGATGCTGAGAAAGTATATGCCAGATCCATCTCATGTTTTGAGTCTAGAGGTTGTTTAGATGGAAAAGAACCTATCTTATGAGTAAAAACCGGTCCAGATTCTTGACCATAGAGAGTAGGTGTTACAGAATAAGGTGATTCATCAGGTAAAGTGTTTGTGGAAAAACTATATGATTGAAGAGGCAACATGGGAATCTGAAAATGCAATGATGGATAAATACCCCCAATTATTCGATAAGTAAATAAATTGCGAGGATGCAATTTTATAAAGTGGGAAATATGTAACATCCCAAGTAAGTAATAAATAATAGATATTTTTATCTACTCCTATTAATTAATTAGATAGTGTTTTAGAGGCTTAAAATGAAAATAAATCCAATCTTAAGCATTAAATACACTAATATTTTTAAAAGATTGTTTTACTGACTTTTTATGGAAAACTATTTTTAAATATATATTTTGAAAATTTTATAAGATATGTTTGTCAAAATAAACTTATTCTTTAGAATCGGGACATCAAAATTTACCTTGTCTAAATTTTTGGTATTTTTCCGATAAAGTTCATTTTTAATGAATAGTGTAAAATGTTGTATTTTAATTCAAAACCTGTTTTTAATCTAATTTATTTATATGATTATATTATCTTTTGAATTGGGTTTAAAGTGAAATTAGAATATATTTTTATCATTTAATCCAATGGTGGTCATTGGAATCAATTTCACTTTGAAATTGGACATAAACTAGTGTCAATCTTTTGATACTTATTGTTTCATAAAAACACGATATTTGCTCTGACAGCGGGAATTAATTATTAAATTAATTAATGCAACTTATATGTTTTGAATTTTGTAAAATGGACTTCATTTTTGAATTCTTAATATCAAATATAGCTTAGGATGAAGTTTTGGTATTTTTCTAAAAAACTTCAATGTTTGATGAATAATGAAACCACTAAGTGGTACTTAAAAAACTGATTTTTCGTTTAAATGAAATTTTACCACCTCTGTGTTTTGAATTTAAAAAATCCAACATACATGGTTGTCATTATTAAGTAAAATGAGGTTAAATGAGATTAAAATAATTTTTTTGTGAATAGTAACTTATTATGTTTTTTATCACGATTAGAGGTAATTAGTGCAATTTTAGGCAAAAATGATATTATAATAAAATGAAAATACATAGACACATGTCCTACCCATATTGAATGTGTCATGGTCGATCAAGAAAATCCATGGGTCAACTTGGGGACCCCATGGAGCCACTTTGGTTGGGAAATGACATAAATAATTTTTTATTTAATGTTAAAGTAAAAATAACACAAACATGAAGTGTTTTACTAAAACAATTTTTACATGGGGTTATACAAGTCAGATTTTTTATTATAAAAATTCATTGGAATGCTATAAAGATTTCCTACATGATGATAGTTTTTCTATAATTTTTAGACTTTAAATAAATTAAATTATTTATGACATCATGATGATGCAGCGATTTCCTCATTAATAAAGGATTTAAATAAAATGAAATGATAATGTAAAATCTAAGACCTACACATGTCCAAAACCTATTGTATGGGTGGATTTAGAACCCTTATCACCTTATCCTAGAATTATTTCAATGTGGGACCTCTTAAATCAGAATACCATTTTAAAATAAAGTGACTTTTCTTTACCTTCCAAGAGTGCCTCTCCTCTCCTCTTATAAAAGGCCCCCACCTCTACCACCTTACCCACACTTCCAAAGCCTTTGGCTCGTCCAACCCCAGCCCATTCTGCCTCTCCACATACCTCTATTACTCCTAGAAGACTCACTTTGGGCAGAATTCTTCCCATGGAAGCCTTTGACCTCAAACCAAACGGAGTTACCCGATTTTAAGGTAATGTCTTCACATGATTCCTTTTGTTTTATTTTGATTCTCCAACCCCCTAAACACTTTTTATTAATTTCTTTTGTAACAAATCCAGTATATTCCATATACTAGGATGTTGTTATAAGAAGTATTTGAGCTACATTTACACACACCTACATCTAATGGTTAAAGAACATACTATTTCTGTGGATGGTGAATTTCTGCCTCCCGAAACGATGATTGTTCAACATTATTTTAACACCTTCAAAGGTGGATATTAAGATGAAACTATATTTATATATGATATATAATATGTTTATTTTTTCCTTAATCTTCTATATTTTTCATTCTGGGAATACCTTTATGGTTTCCATTATGGGTAAACACGGTATCTTCATTTAATGAACTGCGGACTACCGCCCCCTCAAAGTGATATGATTCGTTAATACCATATGTGGGACGTGTAAAGGATGGATTTAAAGTTATTATATATGATTTTATACTATAATTAAAATATACCTCTATATAATTATTATTACATTCCATAAAAATATGAAATAGAAATAAAATTAGCGTTCATGCGTACGTACAACATACCGTCTCCATGAACGGTGCATTTCATTTATTTTTCCCAAATGTAATGTACTATTATAAGTACATGTATATAATGGATATATATGATGAATGATACATCTAAATGATGAAGATAATTCTGGAATTTAAAATATACATACCTCTCATTTAGTTTTAATTCCATTAATATGACAAAGAAATGAAAGTAGCGTTCATGCGTACGTACGACTTACCATCTCCATGAACAGTGCATTTCATTTCTTACCTCTAAATGATTATGTAATATTATAAATACATGTATATGCTGGATATATATGATATATATGATATCCATATCAGGAATGTCATTCTGGATATAAAGAACCATTGACCACACGAACAACATGTAATTGTAAGAAATCCACTTTCGACTTAAGAACCAAATATCGACAAAACAAACATTATTAACTTAAATGGTTACATAGTGTTTATAACATTGGTAGAAGTTATATAAAAAGAATAATTAACTTGAAAATGGTTCTTAAGAAAATAGAAATTAACTCACGTTTATTATTCAGGATGTTAAAGAACGATCGAGTCATGTCAGACCCGAGGTAAGGGACTTCGTCCCAATCTCCTTTCATTGAGGCATATTTCGTTTTATACGCAACTTTCTTTTATACGGTGTATAAAACCCTTTTAATTTTACTTTCATACAAAAGGAATATTTTTCTATGAATCGTTTTACTAAATGAAAAAAAGGAATGTTTCTTTTAACGTACGTGGTGACAACGACCTTTTCCGTCGCTGCGAGTATTATTTGGTATTTGGCTTCCTCAACAAGCCGTGATGTTTTTAAAATGAAATAAATATTATATACTCTATTATGTATTTTTGTTTTGAAAATGGTTTTTATAATGGATTTGTTATGTCAATATATTTGAGTGATATATTGTGATCAAAGTTTGGAAATGTTTTCTTTCCATTATATTTGTTTTATTTCTTATGATTTTATTATGGTACTTGGACATTTAACGTGTGGTTACGTGATAAACCATATGACGGGTGGTGCCGTGAATACCAGGACGAGTGGTTACATTATAACCTCAAATGTATTGGGTATGGAAGTCAGCCGTATGGATATTCCATTAAGTATGTATGGAAGTTGGCCGAATGGCTATTTCATTAAGTGATATGTGTGGAAGTCAACCTTATGGTTATTCCACTTAAATATGTTTATGTACCAAGTTACCTTTATATGTTATGTGATCTTTATATGGGTTTTATGGTAATCTATCGGTTACATAAGGGTAAGTAATGAACTTTTATTCAGTGAAGAGGTTTTACTACTTCGAAAAGGTGAAAAGAATTATTTTTTAAAGTATACATGGTTTACTTGTTGTTTTGAAAAAATAACAGTTTTCATTTTTTGTGTATCCCTTACTGAGATTTTTATGCTCATCCCAAGTTTTTGAAATGTTTTTCACAGGACTTAACGTGGAATAGGGTCAAGGATGGGATCAAGGGAAAGTCATGCTACCTTAAACATGGAACTAGACATGATTCTTTTTAAGAATTTTTATTTTATGGAAACTTAGTAGACGTTTCTACTTTGTAATCTTTTGAGATGTAATGGTTATGTCATAATTCTATAAAACTCTAAACCTGAAAAGATCCTCAATGTGAATTATTCATTTAATTCAATATTAAGTAAGGTTTAAGGCCGGGTCCTTATATCTTTTACCTTTAGTCAGACTTGTCAAATGTGTCTTAATGTTCTATAATCATAGAAACACATTAATAGTTTACATGATGAAGAACCATTTTCTTTATTATAATTACTTTTATTTCACTTTTTACAATGTTTTAAACAACTACTTAAATAATTATGTTTATGTCAGGAGTTTTCTATATATTTGGATTATGTGTTAAAGATGACATTACTTGGTTATTATATGGTCATAGGGGTACATTTATAAAAATATCCAGAGTAATATTCAATTAATAATTGTCATCTATATACATAAAGTTTACTTTAGGAACTAATCCTGATATGTTTTTAAGAAAATCTACCAATGCTACAATCATGGAGACAATTGTTTGTACGTACGCATTATTTACATTCCCATTTCTCAGTGATCACTATGGATAAAAGTTAAGTAACATTATATATTTATAGAATGTTATTTTTATAAAAAATACCATGTTACATGATCATATATAAATATTTATAAAATTCTTTTGATGTAACGGGAAAAACATTGTGTTAGGAAGGTGATATTCCACACATCCCCAACGACATTATATCTTTTTAGTGTGTAAAAACGGTAATAAATAATGATATATTATATTTTAAAAATGATAATCATGTAATTAATATCATACATATTTCAATTATTCTAAATTTGTTTCATGAAACCAATCATTAACACATTTAATTAAATCTATGTGTATTTAACATCGCTTTGAGGATGTGGTTGTCCACACTTCAACAAATGATGTTATCGTATTTCCACAAAATGGAAAGATGGAATGTAGGTGTTATTTAAAAATTAAAAAATTGGAATAAAACATAAAAATTAAATATTATATCTAAAAAATCATTTTCATCATAATTTCCAACCATAATAGGAGGTATATGAAAAACAAACAATAATCATTGTGTGAAGAAATGGTTTTCCGTATAGGAACGGTATGTTTGATACCCATTCGATGGAAGTGTTTGTATGTGTAAGTTGGACCCTAAAATTATAATAAAACCTTGTATATTTAGGTAACAAATTTTTTTATTTAATCATGTAATACGAAATGTTTATTGTTTGGATAATTAATAGAGAAAAAATGATTTTAATGAAGGATGTTACCACTGTACTGTGTAACTGTTTTTTGGATTTCACCAAAGGAATTCATTGGATGAATTCATGAAATAGAGAGTATAATATGATGATGGTATTTAATTTAGGATCTAGTATGAGATAATATTGCGGGATAAAAATGGCTTTGTTTGTGCGAATAATGGGTAGGGTGAGCTAATTTTTATAATGTATGAGGAGTGGAATTAATGTTACTGCGGGAGATGGGAATTCCACCAATATTTTTCCTATGAAAAGTAGTTCAAATTGTTGTATGAATCCAATAAATGGGAGGATATAGTCTATATATGTACTTAAAATAATTGGAAATTTTTTTGATAATTTTGGCCCCTTAGGTTAAGGTATAGTTCCCAATAAAGAAAATTTGTCCCATAATCACGATAATTAATTTTAATCCCATTATTTTATTTATTTCATAAAAAACAATGATAAACTTGTTATAAATAATAAATTACTCATATTTAAATTATGGAAACAATTTTTTCATATTAATATCATAGAAGTGGGAAAATATAATTTGTTTTCAATCATGTAGACGGGATGACAAAGTGGGTTTTAAAAGAAAAAACATTGAAATGTTTTCCATGTTTCTCTGCCCAATTGCAATGTGAAATTGATTAAAAGGACATAAATTGTGCAATTTGAAATAAAATCAATCTAATTAAATTTGAAAATTGATTGAAAATTTAATTTATTTTTATTATTAGATTAGATGAAAAGGATGTATTGAATTAAAATTTAGTATTTTTCACTATTCCTAAAAATGAAATTTCCCATAAGAATACAAAAAAATCACCCTAAAAATATTTTTATGTTTATTTTTAAAAAATGGATTTTATTTTGACATATTAAATGTTTGAAAAAATTTAATTTTTTTTTTAAAATACGTCCTTCATTAAATTGTTGTAAAACTCCGTTTATTAAAATAATGGGTTTTTTGTTTAAAATTTGGTTTGTTCTTATCTTATTATTATAAAGGCAATTGGATGAATATAAAATAAATTTTATTGTATATATAATATATTAATTTAATTCATAACAGTCACTACAATTAATTAATTCAATGTATTAATATTAATCACATTTTTCACATAAAAATAGTCTTTTATAAAATCATTCCCTTTATATTCATTTGGTTTCTACATTCATTTCAAATTTATATGTAACAAATGAATTAAAATATATATTTTCATATATTAGTTAATCCAATGCATATCAATGAATTTAATGGATAGAATATATATTATTATATTAACAAATATTAATTTTAATAATATATTATTGTTTGGTAAAACATGGTCATGTGAGTAACATAAGCCATCAATGAAATTCAGTCTTGTGTGTAACACAAACAGACCTTAGTGTTATTTATTGGGGAAGATAATATTAATGGTGCATGTAACATAATCGTATAACAACGTTTCATATAATTAATTATAGGATAATAAATTATATTTATTCTAAATGGAAAAAATTATTACCATCGGGTGTTACATTAGCACCAGTTTGGGGTTTCTCCCAAAAAAAGAGGATATTAATAAAGGTAAAGAAGAATACGAATACATACATTTGATTACATTTTTTTATAAGAAATTAAATTTTATAACAAGTCATATAAGTGATAAAATTATAAAAATTTCCTTGATAGGGGATGGGTTTCAAAGGAAACGGAAGATGAATTATTTAAACCATGGTGTGAAACAATTTATAAAAATGATAAAAATGATATAATTCATGGAATGAAATATTTATTTATTTTTTTAAATAGTTCTTTTCCACATACATTGAAATTCATGTCTCCTAAAAAACTATATTTCATCAAACTTTTTTAATCCATGAATCAAATTCTGATCATTAATTGAACAATTAGTCTTTGAATATCCTCATCGAGGTTCCCCTAAATATCCTCCCATATGAAATTAGATTATATGAACAATATATACTTAATTTAACTAAATCATGTATCCATATTCCAGATCATGTGATTCCACCTCCTCTATAAAAACTCTATTACCAGATGATAAATTGTTCAAAATGGTGTCATACCTCAAACAAAGGGTGTAACATTCACCACAACATTTTCAATTCCTTTTGTGGTAATCATGAGGCTATCTGTTTTTATAAATTTTATTGTAATTTCTCAATTATTTGATTCCCTAAGACAAGACATATTCATGAATTAGACCATGTTTCTATAAGATCCTCAGTAGCGATAACCATATTTTACCCAATACATTTCCTTTCTTATGAAGGAGTAAAATTATGGTGTGGATAAATTTTTCATCCAGATTTAGAGTCAGATAAATTCATCTAATCCCATGGTTAAAAATCAGTTGGTATATCATAAATGATGATACATATAAAGTGATATAAGATAAACTCATTCTTCATGATAGATCAAATCAATTTGAATCTTCTCTAATCCATTGTAGAATTCAAAAGGGCCCATCCTACTATGTAGATAAATTCTCTTTCTATCAAAAATGATGATTCACAATCCTTGGTGAAAATCACAAGAATATATATCCCTACACATAAAAAACGACCAATAATAATGAATTTTTTTGTAATTCTAATAGATATGGACTGTATCAATCCTTTTCATTATTATATAATTCTTTTTAGTGGCATTATGAACTATAATTGGACTTATTAATGAATTGTACATTGTTTTCCCCCTATTAAGTGCAGATCGAGATGTTTTCCCATAATGTTACACATAAAATTCTATATATATCATGGATTGTTTATTTTTATTATGTTAAATCCCCACTAAATTTGAATGGTCTTCCCATAAACAACTATATTACAGCCCAGAATCAGCTAGAATATCCTCTGTGGGGTGAACCATATACTCTAATTGGAAATATGTTTAGGGATGATAGGTCATGGTTCTCATCAATATTGTTTTATCATCCTATTTATAGGACTTTCAAAACCTTGAGGTATATATATGGTCTATGTTAGAGAAAATATATACAAGAACCCCTTAAAATTCTTATACATCTCGAATAGAGAGCATTTCTAACTCATCTATCTTTTTTGTCTAAAGAATTAGACTAAAATTAACTTACATAATGATTTTATACACAATCAGACAAATTTAATCATCCTTCCAAACTATAATTTGTTGAATATTAATAAATTCTCTAGAAATTTTATACTTTTCCCATAATGGTTTGGGAAATGATTGTAATATGATGACTGGTCATTGATGTTCAACTTACTCTTCATACATTTAACATATCTCGCAATATACATAGAAAATTTTTATTTCTTAAATGAAAACCATAAATGGTTATTCATTACCATGTATAATTTATAAGTGACATGGAGGACTTCACAAATTTAATGATGATAATTATAATGGAATTTTTCTCTTAAATAAAGAGAAACAACAATCTGCTCCCAAAAGATGAAATATATATTTCCATCTATTATAAAATTGTTAATGGTCTACTCAGAATTGAGGTTTTACCTCACATTAAGATAATTTTATTCTCTATTTGAAACTTTGTTGACTAAGTCAACCATGTATAGAATAAGAGAAGCTAGAATTAAAACAACTAACTCATCCTATATAGCACATTCTATGTGCATATCAGTAATCATTGATACTTATTTACATTGGTCGTCAGCCTTTAATATTATTGATTATATGAAATTGAACATAATGCATCTGTATGTATTTTTCGTTTCTATATGTGTGAAATATGAAAAAATAAATCATTTGAAGATATCACATCCAGTGTAACAGCCTTAGATTGATGTTTCATTATAATATGATTATAAACCCCATAATTCATTATATTATTACGTTGATAAGTAAATGTGTTCACTTACATTCTCCACAGACAACATCGATCTGACACAAAATTGATATTTTATAAATAGAAATATTAAATATGAACATCAATACCTTTTCATTTCATAATTATAAATAAATAAAATTAACAACTTTATGATAAATTTATAGAATTAAATGTTTGGTTACTTTAGATCTAAATTAAAACAAATTAGTATATCTAAATTATCATTGAAAATAACTCTTTCAATAAACATATATATATATTCTAAATTTGGTTTTTTTATTTTATGAAACTAATTATATTATAATTAGAATACTATAAAATACAATAATAATATGAATAACAGATTTCCAATTCATTTATTAGTAATTCAAAAGAAATATGAATAATGAATTGTTACCATTCTTAACGTATCTTTCCCATATAAATGATTTTCAAATATATATTTAGATTTTATATAGATATTGAATTATAAAAAATAATAAGTTTTATTTGAAAAAATATATATATATTTTTAATGATGAATAATAATATAATCATAAGATGAACTTTTAGTATTTTTATTAAAAGATTGTGTTTCATGTGAATAATGAAATATATCATTTCTAAAAATAACATGATGTTTATACCTTTATTAGTACATAAATATGAATTATAAAATCATTAATGATTATTATAGGAACAAATATATATTTAATATGTTACTAAATAATTTTAAAAAATTTGTTTTAGTTTATAAACCCAAATTTGATATTTTTAAACATGTGTAATATTTTTGAAAAATTAAATTTTAAAAGAATATACAATTTTATTTTTATATTATTGGTTATAAAATTTTCAAATTCAGTCATATGAAATGGTTATAAAATTTTTAATAATTGGATAAATATTTTTAATGAAGAACATTTTGTTTGTGGGTGTAACGAACATGTTACAATAGGTAAAATGGTGTTTCCAATTCAAAATCTAAAATGATATGAGTAAAGATTATAATAATAAAAGTCCTCAATAATCTTCAAAATGGTGAAGGAAATGTATGGTTGACATATTTATCACCCTTATACATCCATCTTCATTATTTATAAATTTTTGTGCAACATTCCTAGAGAGTGACTTCCCATTATTGAAATGTATTTTGTTTTTACTAAAAATTCATCCATTTTCTCTTATTAAAGGGATACTCATATCCTAAAATCCCCTCACACCAAACGAGCCTTTGTTATAGGAAGAACACTATGTAATACTATTTTCCACACTCATATATACCTTACTGATTTTATTTTCATATCAAAGACCATCCCTCAATATTTAACCCCCTCGTAATGGATATATCCATAGTAATAAGGTATAAATTTATTAACTCTAGTTTATTTTTTGTATATCTTTATGTTTAATTTTTTTGCATAAAATTCAATATAACTATTTTTAAATGATAACATAACTATAATTATAATAAATTTATTTTTATACAATGATGGTACAAGCCTTAACCACTATCTCATTTTCCATTAAAAAATACGAGATTCATCTATTTTGTGGACTATCACTTCCCCAACAAAACACGTTTTATATTATGTAAACATATCCAAATTGTGGTATTAAAGTAGAAATTAACAAAATATTATGATATTTATACCATGATTATTATTTTGAATCAATAAACCATGTTACTCCAATATCCCATTATATGGAAAAACAAAATCATTAACTGTGTGTATGTATGGAATACAACCTCCAGGGAATGATTGACTTTGAGTTTTTTCATCAATTTTTTACACGAATGGTAATGGGGTTGGTATTGGTGGATAAATATTATTTTTATAAAGTAATTACTTTTTTTGAACAATTTTACACACTTTTAATGATAGGATTAGCAAATGAATATCACTAATTCAATTATTTAATACAATAAACTAAGTGCCAAATGATCCCTTCAAAATATGTAATGAATTTATATAAATTATAATATCATAGTAATTTTTTTAATTCTTATTGAACATAATAATAAATATTAAATTAGATCATTACAATACTTCAATATTCTCATTACAACTCAATAATCTCATAATCAAATATTGATCATGATAGATACAAGTTTGAGTCACTTTACCCATATACGTGGAAGCCACAACAAATTTATATCATGGATAAAAATGAGATCATATTTAATGGGTGGATATGATATAAATATATACATATTTTTTTTCTAATGATATATAAACATTTAACTCATTAATTAAGAAACAATTGTTTGTTTGATGGGAATCACTAAAACATGATAACATATGATTTCTTATTCATGTTTCATTACCAAAAAAATCATCTCAATGAAATTATAAACACTAAAATTATTATGTAAAATTTATTTAGGTACCTTTAATTATCTTTGAATTATTATTCCACTAACAATAATCAATAACCACTCCATTTTAATGAAACTAGTTTAACGCGACAAAGATTACATACACCTGGTGTTGAAATTAGGTTAAAACTAAGTAATATATATGTATACAATGATTAAAAATGTGAATTATGAATGAATATTGTTATGAATGTGTTTTTGAGTACATATTTAATGAACATAATTTAATTATTGTGGATTTTTGATAAATATAAGAACAAATCAGGACATAGTTAATGGGTTTCTACTAAATTTATCTCCCTATGAAATATTTGTTATTAGGAACCTAATTTAATTTATTTAATGTATATACTAACTATTTGATAAAAAATATAATGAATTATATTGTAATTATCTTATTTTGTGCTCAATTAGAATACCAATCTTTCATTGGGGTTTGATTTAAACATTTATAATGTCATATGGGTTTTCGTGCTATCGACTATAACTACTTGAGGTATAAAGCATTTTCTTCACCATAATTTCATTGTATGTTGTATTTAATACCCATAGAAATATTTTTATCATACACTTTGAGTTTGCGGGAATTTTATTTCCTAATCATTTTCCCATATTCATCTGTCTATTCATTTAATATTTCCCCAAATAGTAAGTATTTTTAGTATATCATCATTCATTCACAAGGTTATGATAATCCTCTTGAACATATTTCTTATATTTTTGGTACATTATTCCATATAATGTTATTATGTGTTATTTGGTAATTTTTTATATTTTTACTATTTAAAACCCTTTTCAAATTTTTCATTCTATATCATGTATGATGTATGTAAGGTATATTTATTACTCAAATCTTATTTTTTTGAGTTATAATGTTTCATCTCAAACATTGATTTTTTTCCCTTGGGTTCTCCTATTCTGATATTTAATCATAGGTAGTTTATAATCCATTTTATTAAAATTAATTTTTAATAAAATTGAATAGTCTGTTACTCAACACACATGTGAGTTTTGAACAACGAGATTTTGAAAATAATAAAATCATATTTACAATTTAACATTCACATGTTTTCTATTTCTCAAAAAATTTCTCAATTTTAATAATTATTAATTCTAATGTCCCAATTATTGATTTTGTTAAAAAAATTCATTTTTTCAATGATTTTTATGTTTTGCTTTCAAAATATACTTTTGGATGTGACCTATAAAATCAAATTTTATGTTAATGTTGAAAATATTATATAAAATATCTTTTAGGTTTTTTTTCATTTCCCTTTTAGATTAAAACATATTTAGAATAATATGGTTTACGTTTATATATATATACAATTAAATATATCTATTTTTTGGGAGAATGAATTAATTAAATGACACATTACCATTATTGACCACGTATTTGGTTGTATCATTCGAGCATTTTTTAAAATGATGTTTTTCATGAATATCAAAATCCATCCATGTTCATTTTATATGATATGGTTATGTTATTTTTTAGACATACACATTGTTTATAATAATGGATTATTATAATGTAATCCCTCTTATTAACAAAATAAATGTATTTTAATACCATATATTTTTTTTTTGTATTTTTGATTTCTAGAGTGTTGTCTCTGTATTGTTTAACCATACAAATTCTTTATCTATATGAGATTGGATCGTTTTTTACCATCTATTGACATATGGAAAAGTATTTTTATACCATATAATATTCTCATAGAGTCTATTTTTTAACAATTATCTTTGTATTGTTTGACCATCCGCAATCTTTCTCGGGATGGATTATGATAACATTAAACCATTAATTGATGTGATGAAAATTATTGGTTTACTTTATAATGTTTTTCTTGTAAATATTATTATTGGAATCATGATTTTTTACCATACTCTTTTTTTGGATGGATTATGATCATGATATCATTTTTGTTGACAATGGGAAAAGTATTGACATTCATGAAGAAATTTGAAAGCTATCAATGGATAATCATGTATTGTTATTAAAAAATCATTATTATATGGATATAGAAGTATTAATAAATTGAATGGTTCCTTAGGTAATGATATATATATACATGATGTATCTTATGCTGATGCATTGGACGTTATCTGTTGGTGGTTGGGGCATATAATTATAAATACCCTTGATGCATTGGTTGTTCTCAATAGGTAACCATGTTTCAGTGATTAGTGTATTCTTACCTAATTCAACAAAACATATTGAAGGAATTATCAATGAATGTTTATGTATTTGTACAAGGAATTTACTAAAACACCCTAAAAATTTAAAATATATTTCAATTTAATTAAATTTTATTTCATGGATAGCTTATGCTACACACAAGCCCTGGTATTAATGAATTGTAATATGTAATGTATACATTATATATTAAATAAAATTTATTAAAAATCATCTAATGTATTTTCTAGGCATGTGAAAAGAATAATACATTTTTTCTATATAAAAAAATTTATTTATAAAAAAATTCATTTCATTTAGAACACTTATTTTAATATGAATTTTTCCACTTATTTAAATTCAATATTGAAAAATGGATTCCATATTTTTAATTACAATGTACCAATTTGGTAAATATGACCCTTTTATTTCTAGTAATTATGAAAAATAGCCTTGTTAACATGTATCACTTTAATACATGGTAAATTGGAATGACCTCTGTTAAAATTAAAAGTTAACATCACCATTTTTCATATTAATGATTATTTGATATATTTAATTCATCCATTAAACCCCTTATATTGGAAATTTAATTGTTAAAGTGACACTAAACAATGAAAATGACCTATATAATATTTTAATCATGGAAAAAAATCTCTCATTCTTACATTTAAAAATATATTTGGATTTAACAGAAGGAGATAAGAAATTTTTGAATTAATTATAAAATTTAGTTTAATAATAATAAATATATTATAATGATTTTAATCTATTTATAATTTTTAGTAATTATATAATTACATTAAATTATTATGTAATACATACACAATGATTATTCAATGCATAGAAAAATACAATAAATGATTTATAAATTGTAAAAGTAATAATATTTTTTTTAACTTATAGTGCTATATTAATTTAATGGATGAATATAAAATGTATTTTTGTGGTAAAGGATTTTATTATTGTTCAATATTTTTCTTTGTGTTTTTAAATTCAAATAAAATGTATTGTGTCAAAAATAAAATTAACAATATTTTTGTGAAACAAAATTTTATTAAATAATCTTAAAACATAAAATTCTGGAAATTGTAAATTTGGAATAATATAGGGTATAAAATTTCATTCCATGGAAATCAATGTACCAATTTTTTTCCGTATAATAAAAATTATAGACCTTTAATTGTCAAAAAGATATTACCATGATAAACGAAAAAATAGGTTAATTAAGGTTTTAAACCAAAAAAATGTTTAAAACCCACTTATACCAATGAAACTATTATCTGTTGATTGGAATTCAAACAAATAACATGTTATATTATAATATATATCAATTTTTATACATTATTCATTATAATTATTGTTTTTATATTTTAATTTTCATGAAATTCCAAGACCACCCCTCCCAACGATTATAAATTTACTCTACTTTTTTTAATCATTAAAATCAAATTTATCCTTATAGGTCAAAAACATTATACAAAATTACATTATAAACATTATTATCCACATTATTTAGGTATCTTATTCCCAAAAAAATCCTAGTATCCTAAATTAGAGATCTAAATGAGTTCCTTCAAAGAAGAGGTAATCACCTTAACAGAAAACATTCTTCTTTATTTCTTCTTTCACATCCTATAAATATTTGGTATTTATAATAAAATAATTTTTTTATCATAAATATAATTTAATATAATATATAATTATGAAATCGCCATTATCCAAAATTTCACCCCATCAAATTAGAATTGAAAGTATCACTCGTGCATACGTAAAACATATCGTCAACATGTAACGATACAATTCATTTTTCATTTTTGCATTTTATGGATGGGAAGTATTATGTGGTTAATATTTATATATTATATAATAAACATAATTACTATTATTTATTGATAATATCATATATACCATATTACATTATAATACTTTTAAAATAAGGTCACTTGTGCATACATGTGGATTACTAACATCACGAAGTGAAGGGATTAATTTTTCATTTATGATTTTCATGGATTGTAATAATGATATATTTTATGGATATATATGATTTATATAATTTCCTAAATGTTTTTTAGAGTTTAATTATTATTTTAATTTTTTTATTCCATCTATAGAAATGGGAAAACAACATCTATGATTATGTACGACCTACAGTATCCAAGGACAATTTAACTTATTTTTATATGTATTATTTTATAGATGAATATAAATATAAATATATAAATATATATATTTAATATATAAGAAATTTATATCATGAAAAAAATTAGTGATCATTAACAATGATAGATTTATATTTTAAAAAACTACTAAAAAAAACTTTCTTGAAAAATGAAGTAGTTATCACCTAGAGCAATTATACTTATAGAAAAAATATTAAAAATCGGTGATAAAAGGTTATAAGTATATCATATATGGTTTGATATATATTAATATGGTTCTATACTATATATATATTTATCTATATAATATTTATATTTATTATACTAGTGGTTCAAATATTTACAATGGAATTAAAACATAAGGTTAGGGTTTTATGTAATAATCTCATTATTTTTTTAATTATTTAGGATATAGATCCATTAATTAAATATTATGGTCTAACAATATATAATCTCTGGAATATTATTATCCTATTATTATTTATTTATAATAGAAGTTTTTTTTCCACTCTTTAATATCTCAATAGATTGAAATAATATTTTTAAGAGAACCCCACTTTTTTCACTATTCTATAAAAAATATTTTTTATTATATATCCATATTTTTTCAAAACTTATTTCATGAATGTTTTTATTATTATCCAATTATTATTTAATAAAATTATTTTAATCATTTAATTTTTTCAAAATGAATTATTTGAAATAGTATTTTTGTGTTTTCAATGTGGATCTTTTTTGATTTTTTTTACACATTTATGAAAGGAATATTTTATTTTAACTAATACATATTTAATGGAATTTACCAAAATAATGAAAACTATATTATTTGAATATTACATTACAAAGGTAAATGGTTAGTTTCAGAGAAAATATATTTGTTAATATTTTTCAAATTTATATATTTTAAAATTGATTTAAAAGTGAAAATAGTATTTTCATCAAGCCATTATTGATGTTATATTTTAATGATATTTATCATCCATGATAAAATAATTTTATGTCACATAAATTTTTACTGGTTATATGATTTGATGATACTATGCTTATTCTTTATCTAGATGGTTTATTATTTTAATGATAACATCATTACAAAATAAATTTATTCTCTATGTGTTATGTTGTTATGAGATGATACAATATTTATGAAACCATTATTTTTTCCCTGGGTTATTCAATAATTAAATGATCCTGAAAAATATTTATTTTTCACGGTTTATGATATTATAAATGCTTTCTATCTTATGGAACACATATATATTATTTTAATTATTTGAATGGTGGACCCTAAAATATATATCCCTCAAATTCATTGGTTAATGATTGATATATCATGTTAAAAATAAGATGAGAATATGATGTGAATATAGATCAATAAAGTAATAAATCATAGATTATAGAATTGGGAGTGATTCACGACTTCTACAATCGAATTTATAGTGAAAAAATTCCACTATAATAGTATCTACAATGGGCCCTGATAAATGAAGAAATGATTTTCTATTATTATGTGAATACCATATAAATTTGTATTATACCAGTATTATTCTATTGTTTCCCATATTTTTTTATTCCATTATGATTAATGTTGTATGAACTACCAATATTTATTCTATAAATTAGGATTATGATCTATTACATGTAGGGTAAGGTTTCCAAATATTAATCTTGTGATAATGAAACATTATGGTAAAGTCATGTTTAAGTAATCATTCATATCTCCTTTATTTACACTTACTTGGAATATGTGACCATGGATTATTATGTTTCATTTAACTAGTTATTAAGAATGGTTTTAATAATGATGTGGTGAAAAGGGTTGTAGCTATAAATAAATAAGTTGTAATTAATCTATATATTGTTTTAAATAGTTATTTATGTATCCAGGATTATAGTGATTCAAATAATATATGATTCTATAATGGATAATTATTTTATGTTTCAAATATTCACTTTATATGAGGTAATATCTAGGTATAAAATATAGGGGTCAATATATTTTGTATTATAATATGATTTTGGTAACATTAGAATAATGGTTGAGAAACAATTATGCTAACTATATGAATAAGTCTCTGTATATGATAACATCAAAATCATCATTTTATGGTATTATATGACCATGTATAAACATATAGTGTCATAGATTAAAGAGAATGGGTATGGATGTAGAAAACCCATTAATGATTTTTCATTATTATATTGTATCCAGCATGACTATTGTTGCAAACACTATTATTTAATGGATTTTTCAATTGATATAAGTAAAAGTTATAATTTTAATTTTTAATGTGATGGAAAAATTAATTATTCTCTTCCAATAAAACAAAATTTTTTGTTTTTTAGAATGAAAAATATATTGGTTATTCATATGACAATTTCTCATGATATGATTAATGATTAGCTTCCAAACATGAAAATAAGTTAACAACATTCTCTTCAGTGTATTATGAGGAAAATAATCCTTCTTTTAGTGGTTCCACTAATACATCAGTATCTATGTAGTTGAACAATATAATTTGAATGATATTTTCCATCACCCCGTGCAAGAAAATGATTTTTTATTTATCGCATAGAAGAAGGAGCTAATTAATTTTTGGGTTATTATCATGAATAGAAGGTTATAGGATAAAATTGATAATATAGAGAGGAATTAGTTTTATAAATTTTTTAAATAAGTAATTTCCTTGTATAATTCATACAAAAATAGAGAACTAATTCCATGATCTATCTTAAAAGGATGATGAATCTATTAGAACAAATAGAGAATGTTTTACAAGAATTTTGTATATAAGGTTGATCAATTATTCTGCGTCTTAAAGCCATATCTATGAAGGAAATTATAAAGAATATAATTTTTTATCAATTTTAAAAACAATCCAATGTGATATCATGGTAAAAATGGATATTTGATTTAACTATCAATATCATAGTTTAGATAAAAAATTAATGGCTTATGTAAAAAGAAATTGTAAAAATAATAGAGATAAGAATATGATATTTCATTTATGATATATATTTTGAAGGAAACATGGAATAAAATTTCATAATAGGACTATTATATATATAATGATTAGAAAGAAATTTCATCAATAAATTGAATTCCAATGTGATTGAAGGAATTTTGTCAGTGATGGATGAACAGATCCAAAAAACAGTCCTCCTAAGCTCTAGTGTTGTAAATTCCTTGAACATGGGAATTATGATAACCATTGATCAAATACGAAGTTTAATGACAGTGATCGACATCATAAACCTATTATACCACGAGAAAAATCGAATTATTTTTAAATCACCATTACTTATGTATATTATGATAAAATGTGATAAAAGGTAAAAATACAATCCACTATATAAATTCATGTATTTTATTTGATTTAGGATCTATATACTCTTTTGTCTCTTATAAATTTTATAAGGTTATCAATATACCTCCTCATTGATTATATGTAGAATATTAATAAAAAATGAAATGGTTTGATGATTTCATTTCAAATATATGATTATTCTCTCACATAATTTTTTGGGAGTGTTCTTTCACTAAATCTTATTAATCCCTTGTTGGTTGAATTTGATTTTATTTTTGGCATATAAGGACCCAACCTTAAATCATACTTAATATATAATTAAATGAATAATTCACATTAAGGATCTTTTCAGGTTTAGAGTTTTGGATAATTAGACCATGAATCATGAATTACATTCCACATTTAAACAAAGTGGCTACATAAAAGATAATATTCGTTTTTTCCCATCAATGGAAACATATTTTAAATAAAACATGGATTCTTTCTTGACACTTTCTTGACACTATCATCATATCATGCACCTTTCCCTTGACCAGTGAAAAACATTTCAAAAACATGGGGTGAGCATAAAAAGCTCAGTAAAGGATATAAAAGTACAAAAAGAAAACATTAGTCCATATATGAAATCGTACTTTACTCATAAAACATAAGCATTTTAAAATACCTCATCAAATCATGAATAAATCATTGAAATCATATGCCATAAAGGTAACTTGAGGAATTCATAACATTATTACGTAGAGAGTAACTATCTTGGTTACGTTTGGAATAGCCATCATAGTATATTCGCTATATCTCTTCGGAGAAACCTTAAAGTTTAACTCCTTCACGCTACCCAATGCATTGGAGAGATATATCAGGCTCACCCGCCCTTAGTTTATCATGGAACCACCCACGTTCATAATAATTCCCAAGAACCATAACATAATCGTATCACATAAAACATGCATAAAGGAAACATAACATTTCCACATTTCAATCACAAGATATAAATAAAACACATTGATAAAATAAAAACATTATGAAAATCATTTTCAATACAAAAATAAAAGAAAAGTAAAACATGGTATTTATTTTTCATTTACAAAAAGTATGGCTTGTAGAGGAAGCCGAAACTCAAATAATGGTCACGATGGCGGAGGAGTCGTTGTCGCCGCATACGTACGACAAAAGAACATTCCTTTTGTCGTCTAGTAAAATGCTTCGTATAGAAAATATTCTTTTTGAATAAAAGTAAAAGTCAAAGCGGTTTATACTCCATATAAAAGAAAGTTGTGTATAAAACAAAATATGCCTCAATGAAGGAGATTGAGACGATGTCCCTTACAAATACGGTATCCTTGGATTTTGGATAAATCAATTACATAATTATGTGTGACAAAAGAATACACCGAATATAAGTGGATATTAAGTTTAAAACAATTATAGGACTTTCAAACATATTCATAGAACGACATATTCAAGGAGTACAAGTTTATCCAAAAGAATCAAAATTGGGTTAAGAAGTTCCCTTGCAAAAATTCGACAGCCTAACGGCATCACTTCATAATTCAGAAAAAGAGTTGATGAGAGATAAAAAGGGTATCTCATCACGTGGACATAAAATTTACATCAATAAGGATATATAAGAACATATCCCAACATAATATTATGTGAATTAAAATACATAACAAAAGAAGTCTTTTAATAAGAGGCGGGGGAAAGGTTCCCTTACCGACTTGGGTAACTTTCGAAACGTACACCCCATTGAAGAAGGGTCATACAATGAATATGTAAATACCCATAAATGAAATTATATTACACAATTCTTATAATAATGGGCAGTACATAAACCACTCAATGGAAATAGTGGAAAAGTAGCATAAATGTCATGGGAATAAAAGTGAGATGAAAAATCCCATACGAAAACTCGGCAGCCTTACGACGCCACATAAAACATCCAAAAATGGATTTATGAGAAGAAATATGGTCTATAATAATATTAACATAACAATTACAGTATTAGTAATATAAAATAACATCCCCAATCATAATAAAGATGAGCTTAAATGAAATGACATAAACGAGAGTACTTAAAAAGAAAGAGAGAGGTTGGATCCCTTACGAAAATTCGACAGCCTAACCGCGCCACTCAAAACCTCCAAAATGGATTGATGAGAGAAAATAGGTTCTCCCATCATATGAACATAAAAATTACAGTTGGAGTAATATAAAATAACATCCCAATCATAAGAAATATGATCTTAAAAAGAATGATATAAAAGTATGTACTTAAAAGAAAGAGGGGGTAGGATCCCGTACCTTGTGTCCGACATGACTCGATCGTTCATTAATCTCCTGAATAAAAATATTTGGTCAATTTATAATTTCATAAAGACCTAATTTAAATATTATTATTCAGTTAATATCACATATTATAATGTTATAATAATTGGTTAATAAAGTGAGTTCATATCAGACGTTTTTTGTCGATGTTCGGTACATGAGTAAAAATCGAACTTGTAGGAAAAACATTTTCCATGTAGTTATAGGTACATCATATCCAGAATAGAATTGATGTTTTCAATATAAAATATATCCATTATATATTCATTTTATACTATTACATATCATTTTGAGATAAAAAAATTAAAAGCACCGTTCATGGAGACGGTAGGCCGTACGTACGCATGAACGCTACTTTCATTTTTTGTCATATTAATGGAATTAAAACAAAATGAGAGATATATATACTATAATTCCAAAATTATATCCATAATTTAGATATAATATATTACATATATATCCATTATATATGTACTTATAATATTACATAAAATTTGGAGATAAGAAATGAAATGTACCGTTCATGGAGATAGTAAGCTGTATATATGCATGAACGCTACTTTCATTTCTTTTTTTTTGTCTTCAATGGAATGAAATAATACTGATATAAAGGTATATTATAATTCCAGTAGTATATCATATGTAATACCATTAATTTCATAGTTTATACGTCCCACATATGGCATTAACGAATCAAATAACTTTGAGGGGGCGGTAGTCCGCACTTCCTAAAATGAAGATATCACATTTAACCATAATGGAAACCATAAAGGTATGCCATAAATGAAAAATACATAAGGTTAAGGACAAAATAAACATATTATATATCATATATAAATATAGTGACATCTTACTTGCCACCATTTAATGTGTTAAAATAATATTGAACAATCACCGTTTTGTGAGGCAGTAATTCACCATCCACAGAAACAGTATGTTCTTTAACCATTAGACGGAGGTGTGTGAAAGTGTACCTAGAATACATATTATAACATCATCCTAGTATATTTAAAATACAGGTGTTGTTACAAAAAAAAGTAATAAAAAGATTTTTGGGGTTTGGAGAAGCAAAATAAAACAAAAGAACACAAGGGAAGACATTACCTTTAAATCGGGTAACTCTCTTTGATTTGAGCTCAAAGGCTTCCTTGGAAAATATTCTGCCCAAATTTAGGCTTCAATGATTAAGAGATGGATGTTGAGAGATGAAATGGTCAGGGGTTGGCCGAGCCAAAGTCTTGAGAGGTGTGTGTAAGGTGGTAGAGGTCCTTTTATAAGAGGAGAGGAGGGGCACTCACGGAAAGTTATAAAATATTACTTTATTATAAAATGATTATCGGATTTAAAAGGTCCCAAAAGGATATATTTATAGTATAATGTGATAATGTTTCTAAATCCACCCATACAATAGGTTTTTTACATGTGTAAAAGTTAGATTTCACCCTATCTTCTCATTTTATTTCAATCGTTCATTTATGAGGTATTCATTGTATCATCACGGTGTCATAAATAAATTAATTTATTTATTATCTAAAAATTATAAAAAAAAATATCATGATGTAGGAACTTATTTTATCTTTCTAATGAATATTTATAGTAAAAAATATGACTTTTATAACCCCATCTAAAAAATTGTTTTCGTAAAACAACAAATGTTTGTGACATTTTAATTTTAACTTTAAATAAAAAGGTATTAATGTCATTTTCCAACCCAACTGGCTTCATGGGGTCCCCAAGTTGACCAATCGATTTTCTTGGTCGGACATGACTCATCCAATAAGGTTAGGACTTGTTTCTAGGTCATTTATTATTATTAATACATTATTTATACCTTAAACTACACTAATTACCTCTAATCGCGATTAAAACATAAAAGTTACTATTCACAAAAAAATTATTTTAATCCCATTGAACCACATTTTACTTCTTAATGACAACCATGAATGTAGGATTTTTTTAAATTCAAAACACAGAGAGTGTATAATTTAATTTAAATGAAAAATCAATTTTGTAAGTACCACTTAGTGGTTTCACTATTCATAAAAAATTGAAGTTTTCCGGAAAAATACCATAAATTCACCATAAGATATATTTGATATTCGGAATTCAAAAATGATTTCTATTTTAAAAAATTCAAAACATATAAGTGACATTAATTAATTTAATAATTAATTCCCGCTGTCAAAGCAAATAGCGTATTTTAATGAAACAATAAGTATCAAAAGATTGACAGTAGTTTAAGTCCAATTTCAAGATGAAATTAATTCCAACGACCACTATTGGGTTAAATGGTAAGAATATATTCTGCATTCACATTAAAACCAATTCAGTAGATAATATAATCATATAAATAAATTACATTAAAAAGAGGTTTTGAATTAAAATAGAACATTTTTCACTGTTCATTAAAAAAATGATCTTTATCCGAAAAATACTAAAAATTAACACAAAGTAAATTTTGATGTCCCTATTCTAAAGAAGAATTTTATTATGTCAAATATAACACATAAAATTGTTAAAAAGTGGATTTAGAAGAGTTTCGTCATCAAAAGGCGGTTAATCGACATTTTAAAGAATATTAGAATGTTTACGCTTAAAATTGGATTCATTCTCATTTTTAATCCTCTAACATTTAGTGTAAAAATTAAAAATATTTGAAAAACATATATAATCATTTTGAAGTTAGTTCTGTTTATTCCAGCCATTACAACGGCTAGGCATTAACTACAATATAAAATAATATTATTTTATTATTAGTGTGCAACGTAAGATTCCCAAGAAACTCGTTGTTGCGTATTGGGTATGCCATCGAGCATAGAGTCCCCTTTAAAGTTTTATTAATATTATATTCAAAAAATATGTATAAATGTGAAAATGTCATATTATTTATTTACCTAGGGTGTTACATCCTTCCCCCCTTTTGGGAATTGCGTCTTTGCAATTTTAAAATTGGGCTTGGAAACATCATTGAAAATCCTACATCGGAACAAGAGTCAGTAAAAAAATCACTTTAAAATAATGAAAGAGAAGTACAAAGGTCACCCGAGTTAACCCATACTAGGATTCCATGTAGGAAAACATGGATATGGAGGAAAAAACAATGGGTCATGTTCTGAGGGAGAGTGATAGTAATCATGTCTAGGAGAAAGTTAACCACAAGACGATCACAAACTTGTGATGGGTTAAATGGTATTCGATTCCCCAGTAGGAAAAGTTAACAGAAAAATTTTTTGTTTTAAGTTATTCTTCATTGAGGAATTTATTTTTTATCTTAACTAAATCATAATGAAACATACTTACTTGTCACGTATACTTTCAACTTTTACTAGATTCCTTAATCAAAATGATATTTTCTCTAAAAGACGAGTATTTAGGAAGACTTGTTTGAATTAAGAGTACTATAATCAACTTCTTGAGAATCACCTAACCCACAAAAGAGAACTATATATTTCCCATGAATTTAGAAAAAATCCAAAACCAAAAATTGTTAGAACAAGATCCAAAAATGAATAATCCTTTATAAAAAAGAAAATCTATTCTTAATCTCCAAAATTTGTCCAACAAACCCAATTTTCAACGAAGACCATTAGATAAACAATTTTTCCAAAAATTCTTCAAAGTAAACCAAACTAAGATTGAAACCCAAATTTTTGAAGGATTTAATGACATAGTATTCCAAGGTACAAATTAACATTTATCTCCAAATAACATCAGTTGCTCTTAAAGTCTCATATTGAAAAGTAATTAACCTAATCACACATCCTCCAAGATAGGTAAATAATTTCCATAGATAACCCAAAATAAACTTATTCTTGATTCCTAAAATCATCCAAGTAAAAATAATTAGTCAAACTAACCAGGGACTTCACATTGTCCAGTGGTAGGTGATAAATACCAGTCCCACTTTGGTGTGTGGGTTCGATTCCCACAACATTGTCCGACGCGACGGGTTGTCACACGGTCTGCATGTTGTCCATTTTCCAAAACTATATAATTCTTAAAACATTCCCCAAAATGAGATAAAATCTTCAAAAATAATCATAACATATTTTAACCTCAAGTTTATCTCATGCCTTTCATTTTCCATCATAACATATAATAACCCATAATTACCTCAAAAGTAAGGATCATATAAACCATAATGGTTACCTTTATAATTATTACCTAAACTTCCACATCGATTGGTCATCTCATACATGATTCATTACAGAACATACAAAGGTACAAGTTGTTGATCATGACTCCTTGATAGTTGGTTTAGAACAGCCACGAGTTTCCTCATTGAATTCCCCATTTCATCCAATCTCTTAATCAGAGAACCACAACTGTTTCATTCAAACCTATTGTCACTTTGGTTCCTGCTAGATCCATCCATTCACTAAAAACAAAAATTTCAGTGTGCGTATATCAACAAAACCATCATGTACTAACGAGGAAGATAAACACTAAGATATACTTACTCATTCACTTTATCAAAACTAGGACTCTTTCTGAAATCCTAACCATTATGGTAAAGTCACTTATGCTTAGAGAATATCCTATCCTCTAAAGGTATCTAAACCGACCTCTGATACCAACTATAAGGCCCCAACCTTCAACCTTAGTTTATATTGAATTAAATGAGTAATTCACTTTGAGGATCTTTTCAGGTTTAGAGTTTTAGAGAATTAGATCATAAATCAAGAATTACATTCCACATTTAAACAAAGTGGTTACATAAAAGATAATATTCGTTTTTTCCCATCAACAGAAACATATTTAATATAAAACATGGATTCTTTCTTAACACTTCCTTGACACTATCATCATATCATGAACCTTTCCCGTGACCTGTGAAAAACATTTCAAAAACCTGGGATGAGCATAAAAAGCTCAGAATGGGGTATAAAATTAAGAAAGGAAAACATTAGTACTTCTATGAAATCACACTTTACTCATAAAACATAAGCATCTTAAAATATCTCATCAAATCATGAATAAATCATTTAAATCATAAGGCATAAAGTTAACTTGAGGCATTCATAACATTCTTACGTAGGGAGTGACCGTCTTGGTTACGTTTGGAATACCCATCATAGTATATTCCCTAAATCAATTCGGAGAAACCATAACGTTAAACTACTTTGCATTACCCAATGCATCAGAGAGCTATATCGGGCTCACCCGCCCTTAGTTTATCATGGAACCACCTGTCTTCATAATAATTCCCAAGAACCATAACATAATCGTATAACATAAAACATGCATAAAGGAAACATAACATTTCCACATTTCAATCACAAGATATCAATACAAAAAATTGATATAATAAAAACACTATGAAAACCATTTTCAATACCAAAAAAAAAAAGAAAATTAAAACATGGTATTTATTTTTCATTTGAAAAAGTACGCCTTGTATAGGAAGTCGAAACTCAAATAATGGTCACGGCGGCGGAGAAGTCTTTGTCGCCGCATACGTACGACAAAAAAACATTCCTTTTGTCATTTAGTAAAATGCTTCGTATAGAAAATATGTAAAGACCCGTAAAATTCAAGGAAAATTTTTTCTTAATTTTCTTTAGAATTTTACAAGAGCGCGGTTTCAGACGGCACCTGATTCCGAGGCCCGGGGTGCCCGGAATTAATTTCCGAAGTTTGGCTCGGGTACGTTCAGTGAACGAACGAGCGGGAATTCCTAACTTTTGATCCGGTGCTCGGAATTGAAATCCGAGGGCACCGATGAACTCGCAGCGCCGATATTCGCTTAAAGAGTCCTTTTCGGGAGTTGCGTTTGTTGCGGGTTGAGAGTTTCGTTTTGGGGTTTTTAGTTTGAGTTAAATAAAATTGTGTAGAACAATTTTATTTTTAACTTGTTAAAACCTATCTAAGGAGGTTGGGAGTGGGACCCACACCCACTTAACCTCCCTTGGGAGGATTAAGTGTGGTGGGGCCCACACGAACCCCCCACCTTTTCAACTCCCCACTCTCCCTCTTAATGGCTTGACAAGTTAACTTATTTTTAATTATACAACTCTTGTATATTAAATAAGTGAGTTAATTTTGGGGTTAGCCATTTTGAATTTCAAACTTTTGAAATTCTTTTATGTTTTGTAATAATAAAATAAGATGTTATCTTATTTTATTTTGGGTTGATCGTTTGTCTTCTTGAGAGGTGGAGAGCTCCTCTTCTTCTTCTTCAACCTCAACGAAGAACGCGAAGAACGTCGTTCTTCAACGAAGAACTTCTCCGCCGAAGAACACGATCCATCCGCGACGCCGTATCCGCGACGCGACGTTCTTCTTCCGCGTCATCCCTTCCGCGACGGTTTTCCGCGACGAACGCCTTCGACAACGACTCTTCCTCCGACGTCAAGGGAATCGACACCGATATTCCACGACTCCGTCACGTGCGACTATCGAGGTAGGGGTCCTTGAGTTCGTTGTTCTCTTTATAATTTGACTTTCCTCAAGACTTGACGAGGAACGCTCTCTTTTCCGACGAAGAACGCCGCAACTCCTTTCTTCGTTCACCGTGACAACGAAGGGGACGCCATCTCTTCTTCGGACAACCTTCATCGGCAAACGAAGATCCGCCAACGTCGTGTCTCTTCGGGCATAGCACTTCGTCAACGGATTTGACGAACGACGACCGCGACACCCGACCTCCGCGACGCCGTCTTCCGCGGAGCGTAGCAGAACCCTTGAATCCTAAACCCGAGGTAGGGGTTGTCGGATTTCTTTTGGATTTCACTTTTTATTCTTGATCGTGCTTTTAGCAAGATTAACGTGTGGCATAATTTTCTTTAAGTTGCGTTATTATTATTAACGCGAGGGGGGGGGCCGGACCGCACGAACACGGCCGAACCCCCCCTCCAACGTTCTTGTTTAATTCTTTCGATGGAAGCAAAGTGGCGTGGTGCCGTCGCACCACGCGGTCTACCGTGCGTTTAATTTACGCAACGACGTCGCGCTACGCCGAGGAGAGTCTTCAAGAACGCGACGCCGTCGCGCCGCGTTGGAAGGATTCATGGCACGGCGAATGGGGCGCGGTGCCGTCGCACCGCGCCGGACGACGAACACCGCGGCCGGTTCCGGGCCGCGGCGGGACGAGGAGACCGCGGCCGGTTCCGGGCCGCGGCGGAAGGAAAGACCGGCGGCCGGGCCGCCGGCGTCGGAAGTCGAGGGCGGGACCGGAATTTCCGGTCCCGTTGGTAAAAACCGGCCGGCCAGCGGGCCGACCGGATGTCATAAAACCGGGGGATTAAACCCCCGGCCGGTTCTCCAAACCCCCCTCTTAATGAGGGGGGCGGTTCAATTAAACGAGGGGGGGGGGGGGGGGCAAAGCCCCCCCGGTTTTTATCCAGCCGGCCCCCACTTGCGGGGGCCGTTTCTTTTGCAAGGCACGGCTTATAGCCGTGCCGCCTTGTGAAACGCGGGGCTTAGCCCCGCGTGCCTCCCGCCGCCGCCACGCGGCCCGCCGCCGCCACGCGGCCCGCCGCCGCCGCCACGCGGGCCGCCGCCGCCGCGCGGCCCGCCGCCGCCGCCACGCGTGCCTGCCGCTGCCGCCGTCCGCCGCCGCCGTCTGCCGCCGCCGCGCCGCCGCGCCGCCGCCCGCCGCCGCCGTCCGCCGCCGCCGGCCGCCACGCCGTCCAGAGGGGGGGGGGGGGGTCGGGCCGGGTCGGCCCGGACCCGGACCCCCCGTTTCGGACCAGATTCGGTTCTTGGCTCATAACTTGAGCCTCGGACCTCCGAATGACGAACCGTCTACGGCAACGCGATCCTTGGATCGAGACGGTCGTTTCGGTATATCGCACTCAAGGTTTCGGGTTACTTTGAGTTCGGCCGGGTTGGTTCGTTCACGAAACCAACCGGGCCTTCGGAGCGGAAACGCTCATATCTTGAGTCACGAACGTCCGATTGACGCGCCGTCAGTCGCGTTGTGTTCCTCTTAGTGAATCGGATCTTTTGGCATACTCCGCCCGAGGTTTGGACGCAGGTGGAGTACGGTCGGGTTGGTTTTTCCTTAGAAACCAACCGGGCCCCGGAGACGAAAATGCCAATAACTCACAGACCGGGCGTCCGATTGACGCGCCGTCTGTTTCGTTGACTTCCTCTTGATGAGACGGAACTTTTGACATACTCCGCCCGAGTTTTGGATGCAGTCAGAGTATGGCCGGGTTGGATTGTTCCCGAAATCCAACCGGGCCCCTGGAACGGGAAAGCTGATATCTTTCAGACAGGACGTCCGCTTGACGAGCCGTCAGCGGCGTTGGTGGTTACGTTGAGTAACGGTCCCTTTGAGTATACCCTATGGGAGTTCGGGGTACAGTTGAGATACGGCCGGGATTGGTTCGCACTCGAAACCAACCGGGTCCCTGGGACGAGAAGGCTAATAACTCACAGACCGGGCGTCCGATCGACGCGCCGTCTGTTGCATTGAGACCCCTGTGACGAGACGGACCTTTGAGACACTTCTTCGTGGGACTTTGAGATACTTGGAGTATCGACCAGTAGCTCGTGGAGCGGACCCTCCCGGAGACGAGCGTGCAGAGTACGGAGACCGTGCAGCTGGCTGAGACCTGACGACTGCTTGACCGACTCGACTTGGAGTGAGTCGACTAGCCCAGTGGACGGAGCACTACTTTCTGAGGTGCAGACCCATGGCGGACGGAGCACTACCTGAGTGACAGTGCAGACCCGCGGTGCTCGTCCGGAGAGTACCTCAGCAGGCTACTAGGGGGTGTGCACTTCGGAGTTTGGGTGTCATACCTCGGCGGGAAGCACTACTATGTTTGGGTGGCTGGCCCGCAGTACTCGACAGGAGGAGTACTTCAGCAGTCTTAGGTTAGTGAGCAGTACCTCGGAGTCGTGACAGGACCACTGCACACTCCAGAGACGGAGCTCTTCAGCAGTTACGGTTTCGATAATGAAAATCCTGGTTTGAGCTGAGACTTTTGACCTTGTGTTTATTTCATGATTGAGATGGGTCGCTTGCTAACTTTGGTATATGTATGGGCATATACCCGGGTAGTGGTTATCCGTCGATTTCACAATTCTTGTGTTTCCTCATGATTGAGATGGGTTACTTGATAACTTAGGTATATGTATGGGCATATACCTAGGTAGTGGTTATCCGTTGATCTCATGATCCTTGTGTTTCCTCATGACTGAGATGGGTTACTTGATAACTTAGGTATATGTATGGGCATATACCTATGTAGAGTTTATCTGTTGTGATCTTCTTGTGGTTATCCTTGTTGGTTTTAGTGAGACCTTGAGGGTCTCGGGGTCCCTACTGAGTATCGTTATACTCACCCCTGCACGGGCTATGCCCGCACCTCGTTGTGTTGGTTGCAGACGACGGCCAGTACTGGCAGAGGCCGAGTGTTCGAGGACTGGACGGTACCTGGAGGTGGACTATACGACGAGGCGGTACCCAGAGGTAGACCACTGGGCGGGACATACTCGGAGCAGACGGCGGGACCCGAGGAGCAGAGGAGCTATCTGTACCCACCCTTCAGGTGGGATTTCCAGTGGACATCTCAGCGTAGCAGCTTTACTTTTCAGTCGCTGTTTTCCCTTTCGAGTTGTACTTTACAGTTGGGCTTGTATTTCCGGCCCCTTTTTACTTTTCAGCTCTTCTTTTTGTACTTAGTGTTTACTTCCGCTTGTACTCTGTGGTGCTTGTTTTCTTTTATAAAGGCAATGCCTTCCCAGTTATTGGGATTTTACGCCTTTGGTGCTAGTCGCCAGCCCCTGGCCTATGGAAGGCGGGCTTGGGGTAGTCACGGCACGGGCCCCGAGGACGGGTCGTGACAAAATATTCCTTTTGAATAAAATTAAAAGTAAAAAGGGTTTATACACCATATAAAAGAAATTTGAGTATAAAACAATATATGCCTCAATGAATGAGATTTAGATGATGTCCCTTACAAAGACGATATCCTTGGATTAAGGATAAATCAATTACATAATTATGTGTGACAAACTAATACACCAAATATAAGTGGATATTAAGTATAAAAAAATCATAGGAAATTCACACATATTTATAGAACTACATATTCATGGAGTACAAGTTTATCATAAAGAATCAAAATTGGGTTAAAAAGTTCCCATGCAAAAATTCGACAGCCTAACGACGTCACTTTAAAATTCAGAAAAAGAGTTGATGAGAGATAAAAAGGGTATCTCATCACTTGGACATAAAATTTACATTAATAAGGATATTTAATAACATATCCCAACATAATAGTATGTGAATTAAAAGACATAACAAAATTATTCTTTTAAAAAGAGGAGGGTGAAAGGTTCCCTTACCGACATGGGTAACTTTTGAAACGTACGCCCTATTGAAGAAGGGTCATACAATGAATATGTAAATATCCATAAATGAAATTATATTAAAAAAAAGAGTATAATAATGGGCAGTACATACACCACTCAAAAGAAATAGTGGCAAACGTACCATAAATTTCACGGGAATAAAAGTGAGATGAAAAATCCCTTACGAAAACTTGACAACCTAAGGACGCCACTTTAAACTTCCAAAAATGGATTTATGAGATAAAATAGGGTCTCTAATAATATGAACATAAAAATTACAGTATGAGGAATATAAAATAACATACCCAAACATAATAAATATGAGCTAAAAGAAATGACATATAGAGAGTACTTACAAATAAAGAGAGAGGTTGGATCCCTTACGAATATTCGGCAGCCTAACGGTGCCACTCAAAACATCCAAAATGGATTGATGAGAGAAAATAGGGTCTCTCATAATATGAACATAAACATTAATGTAGGAGTAATATAAAATAACATCCCAATCATAATAAAGATGAGCTTAAAATGAATGACATAAAAGAGTGTACTTAAAATAAAGAGAGGGGTAGGATCCCTTACCTCGTGTCCGACATGAATCGATCGTTCTTTAATCTCTTGAATAATAAAATTTGGTCAATTTATAATTTATTAAGGACCTACTTTAAATATTATTATTCAGTTATTATCACATATTATAATGTTATAATAATTGGTTAATAAATTGAGTTCATATCAGATGTTTTTTGTCGATGTTCGGTAAATGAGTAAAAATTGAACTTGTTAGAAAAGAATTTTCCATGTAGTTAGAGGTACATCATATCCAGAATTGTATTTATGGTTTAAATATCATATATATCCAGTATATATTCATTTTATACTATTTCATAGCATTTGGAGATAATAAATTTAAAGCATTGTTCATGGAGACGGTAGGTCGTACGTACGCATGAACGCTACTTTCATTTTTTGTCATATTAATGGAATTAAAAAAAATGAGAGAGATATATATTATAATCCCAAAATTATATACATCATTTAGATGTAATATATTACATATATATCCATTATATATATGTACTTATAATAGTACATAACATTTGGAGATAAGAAATGAAATGTACCGTTCATGGAGACGGTAAGCCGTACGTACGCATGAACGCTACTTTCATTTGTATTTTTTTGTATTCCATGGAATGAAATAATAATGATATAAAGGTATATTATAATTACAGTAGGATATAATATGTAATTCCATTAATTCCATACTTTATACATCCCACATATGGCATTAACAAATCAAATCACTTTGAGGGGGCGGTAGTCTGCACTTCCTAAAATGAAGTTATCACATTTACCCATAATGGAAACCATAAAGGTATGCCATAAATAAAAAATAAATAATATTAAAGAAAACAATACACATAATATATATCATATATAAATATAGTGACATATTAATGGCCACCTTTGAAGGTTTTAAAATAATATTGAACAATCATCATTTCGTAAGGCAGTAATTCACCATCCACAGAAAGAGTATGTTCTATAACCATTAGATGGAGGTGTGTGAAAGTGTAGCTATAATAAATCTTATAAAAACCTTCTATTATATTTGAGATACTGGTTTTGTTACAAAAAAATGTAATAAAAAGTGTTTTGGGGTTTGGAGAAACAAAATAAAACAAAAGAACACAAGGGAAGACATTACCATTAAATCGGGTAACTCTCTTTGATTTGAGCTCAAAGGCTTCCTTGGAAAGGATTCTTCCCAAAGTGAGGCTTCAATGATTAAGATAGGGATGTGGAGAGATGAAATGGGAAGGGTTTTTCCGAGCCAAAGGCTTGAGAGGTGTGTGTAAGGTGGTAGAGGCGGGAGCATTTTATAAGAGGAGAGGAGGGGCACTCTTGGAAAGTTATAAAATATTAATTTATTATAAAATAATTTTCGAATTTAAAAGGACCCAAAAGGATATATTGGGATGATAAGGTGATAATGTTTCTAAATACACCCATCCAATAGGTTTGGGACAAGTTTATGCCTTATATTTCACCCTATCCTCTCATTTTATTTAAATCGTTCATTTATGAGGTAATCACTAAATCATCACGGTGTCATAAATAAATAAATTTAGTTAATATCTAAAAATTAAAAAAAAAATATAATGATGTATGAAATCTTTTTATATTTATAATGAATATTTATAGTAAAAAATATGACTTTTATAACACCATCTAAAAATTGTTTTAGTAAAACAACACATGTTTGTGACATTTAAATTTTAACTTTAAATAAAAATGTATTAATGTCATTTTCCAACACAAGTGGCTCCATAGGGTCCCCAAGTTGACCCATGGAATGTATTGGTCGGCCATGACTAATAAAATAAAGGTAGAACATGATTCTAAGTCATTTCATATTATTAATATATTATTCTTATCTTAAACTACACTAATTACCTCTAATCGCGATTAAAATTTAAAAGTTACTATTCACCTAAAAAATTATTTTAATCCCATTGAACCACATTTTACTTCTTAATGACTTCCATCTATGTCGGATTTTTGAAATTCAAAACACAGAGGTGGAAAATTTTAATTTAAACAAAAAATCAGATTTTTAAGTACCACATAGTGGTTTCACTATTCATAAAAAATTAATGTTTTTCAGAAAAATACCAAAAATTCACCCTAAGCTATATTTGATATTACGAATTCAAAAATTATGTCTATTTTAAAAAATTCAAAACATATAATTTAAATTAATTAATTTAATAATTAATTACTGATGTTAGAGAAAATAGCGGGTTTTTATGAAAGAATAAGTATCAAAAGATTGACACTAGTTTAAGTACAATTTCAATATGAAATTAATTTCGATGACCACTATTGAATTAAATGGTAAAAATATATTCTAATTTCACTTTAAATCAAATTAAAAAGATAATCTACTAATATAAATAAATTAGATTAAAAAGAGGTTTTGAATTAAAATACAACATTTTTAACTATTCATTAAAAAATGAACTTTATCGGAAAAATACCAAATATTTACACAAAGTAAATTTTGATGTACCGATTCTAAAGAAGAATATTATTTTGTCAAATATAACACATAAAATTGTCAAAAAGTGCATTTAAAAGATGTTCGTCATCAAAAGATGGTTAATCGACCTTTTAAAGAATATTTGAATGTTTACGCTTAAAATTGGATTCATTCACATTTTTTATCCTCTAAAATTTATTGTAAAAATTAATTTTTTTTGACAAATATATATAATCATTTTGTAGTTATTTATGTTCATTGCCTCCATTACAACGACTAGGTGTTAACTACAATTTAAAATAATATTATTTTATTATTATAGTGTAACGTAAGATTCCCAAAAAACTCGTTGCTACGTATTGGGTACTGTAGAGACCCGTATCCTGACGTACAAGGACATTACATTACATTTGCGGAATACTTAGTACATAACAAAAACACACACTAAAGGATCGTATTAGTTTAGTGTCTTTGGAAACTCGGAATGTAATCTTCTAATCGTGGTGAAAGTTCTTCAATATCTCCCATAAAGATCTTCCTTTTTTTTACCTAAAAACCTTTCTTTATATCCTGGGGAAAAGAAAACATAAAAGGGTGAGCTCAAATGCTCAGTAAGGGTAAACAAAAGAAATATCAATCACATTATATATATAAGAACATAGATTTTGGAAATCTTAACCTGCAAAAAAGAAAGCTCATAATATCATAACATGGGATAAATCATAGAAGTGAAATGTAATCCCAATAATCATAACATAAAACATGAAACTTTGTTTCATACACACATAATCATAGAGAATCATTTCTTGTTAGTCAAGACTCAATGCCAAGACTATCTTAGTGGAAAAAGTCCCTTTCTGAATCGAGTAACCCTCGTTTCAGTCCTGTTTCACTGAACCGGTATAACCTACCATTTCAGCCATGTCTATCTCATGAGATATAAAATCTTTACCCAATGCATTGGAGGGAGATATAGGTCCCACCCATCTCTTAATGAATCCTTTCTTATGTGTGCCACAAAATCATAAATCATACATCATTGCATAACCCATGTAATAAAAATGGGATTCTTAAACAACATGACATCATAAAACCATTCATATAAGATAAAGGAATTCATAAACATAATTTCATCACAACATAGTCAAATCAATGTAAAAATATGGATAGAAACAGAACCCTTTATTATCTTATATGGAAAATAATTTTGATAAAACACTTGAATTGAATTCTTGAGGAAAATATCCTTTCTTCTTCAAAATTAATTTCTTTTCACAAAACATCATGCAATTTTAAAAGAAAGAGATTTTATTGAAAATAGTCATGAAAACTTTTAGAGGAAGCTTCATGAAAATAAGGCTTTATAATACAGTATAAATCCGTTCGTGTCGTATAAGTTAAAAAAAACATTCTTCGTACTTTTGTCGGAAAAGTCAAAAAGTACCTCGTACGAAAAACGAAAAAAGATTCCTTTCATATCCTTTACTAAAAACTTATAGAAGTTTAAAATTGGATTTAAACAATTGTAGGTGGATTGAAATAATATTACATATTGAGGAAACATGGATGTGGATGATAAAATACACCCCAGTAAATACTTACGAATAAACAATCTCGGATAAAAATGAGATTGCGATATTTCCCTTACCTTAGGTCCGACTTGCTTTGTAAGTGTCCGAACCTCCTGTATAATGATTTAAATCATGTTATTGACTTATTCTAGAATCATATTCATTGAAATGATATCATATATGGTTCACTTATGACATTATATTACCCGTTCTTTTGTAAATTCCATGTTAAAGAAGCGTTTTGGGTAAAATCGTTTCATTTATCGTAGGTGTTTTGACTTGTCGTTCTTGACATCATTATTACTTATATCATGATTTACTTAATTCCATAATATAAAATATGATTTATATATCATATATATTCAGTATATATATATATAATAGATAGATAAATGAAATGAAAAACACCGTTCATGGAGACGGTAGTTCGTACGTACGCATGAACGCTGTTTTCCTTTCCTTATTGTCTTGAATGGAAGTAAGTAGATGACATACATATGTATATATATACATAAATCTAGTAGCTTTATAATGTCATATATTTCATTATTATTTCTTATATATACTTTATAATCATTCTTAAATGGTTAACATGGATAATGAATCTCATCGCGTCGTGGAGACGGTAGTCCGTACGTACGCACGAGCGATGATATCATTTCCATAAATATTGAACTGAATTGGAGTGGATTATACAATATATCAGAATCAATATGATGTTGTAATAACTATGTATTGTTATTCTTTACACCATTATACCCATCCATGTAAGGTGGTGGTGGAAAATAGATTACACCACGGCGTGGAGACGGTATTCCGTACGTACGCACACGCGGTGATTTCATTTTTCCGTAAGATGGATAGAAGGTGAATTAGGGTTGTTTCATACTTATAATAACATATCAGTATATTAGTGATACTGATGTTATTACTTCATAATGAAACAACCTAATAAGAAGAAGTGGAAGAAGAAATAAATTGAAAAGATCGGTAATGGATATTACCTCTTCTTTGAAACGCCTCTTTGAATCCTTCACTTAGGGAACTAAGATTGGTCTTTGAAGAAGACCAGGACCTCTAGGATTATTCTAGGAAAGTGTAGAAGAGATTTTGGCAGGGGTTGGCCGAGATTGAGTGCTCAAATTGGTGTGAGGAGGAGGGGGAGGAGGTGTCCTTTTATAAGGGAGGAGAGGGGCACCTTAGGAATATCTCAAAATATTATTTTATATTAAAGTCAAAATCAGTTTATAATGGTTCCAAAGGGTCTTATTTCGAATCTAAAGTGGGGATGGGTCGAAATCCTATCAACCAATAGAATTTAGACAAGTTTAGGATATTATTTTAACCTTATCAATTAGATTTAACTCTAAGTTAAATAATTTAACTTTTACCATGTCTTTTTGTTTTCTTTCACTATATGGTTAATAAACTTACTATAACATGCCAAAAGAACCCCAAATTGTTTATTATTAATATATATATCCTTATCTAAGTCATTTGGCCGAACCTTAGATTTTTTAGGAATACAATAACAATTAATAATATAATATTTGATTTAAAAACTATTTTGTGTCAATTTTGACACTATTTGATATATGATTTTTGTGAATGTCATAACAGAATTAAATGTTCAAACCAAGATGATTAAATCAACATTAATATATCATAGTAACCTAAAAAATTAGTGGAATTCATAAAAAATCTCATATTACATTTATTTTGGTGTTTATAACATCAATTATGTCAATATTTCATTAATAAGATAATTACTGCATCATCGTTGTGTCATAAATAAATTAAATTATTTTATGTCTAAAAATTACAAATAAAATACCATCATGTAGGAAATCTTTTTATATTTCTAATGAATATTTACAATTGAATTTATCTTATGTATAACCCCATATTAAAAATGATTTACTTATTAAACTTAGATTTTAACTATTTTAACCTTTCTTTAAATAAATTAATAATAAATGTCCTAATCTAATCCAAGTGGGCCTAAATGGTCATATTTTATTCCTAAGTTTGTTTTTGGTCGAATTACACTTGTCCAATAGAATTAGGACATGTGTTAGGTTAATAATAATATCATATTTACCCTTAGTTACCCTATTTACTATTAACCGCGGTAAAAAAAAGTAAAAAGTTAATATTCACCAAAAAATTATTTTCATATCATTGAACCACATTTTAGTCCTTGATATTAACCGTGTCTCTCGGATTTTTGAAATTCTATTCACAGAAGCGGCAAAATTAAGTTTTATGAAAAATTCAGTTTTTTTAACTACCACTTAGTAGTTTCACTATTCATCAAAAATTGATGTTTTTCAGAACAATGCCAAAATTTCATCCTAAGCTATATTTCATATTCCGAATTCAAAAATGAAATCTATTTTACCAAATTCATAACATAGAAGTTGCATTAATTAATTTTATAATTAAATCCCGCTGTTAAAATAAATACCGTGTTTTTAGGAAACAATATATATCAAAAGATTGACACTTGATTATGTCTGGTTTAAATGTGAAATTACAACCAATGACCAAAATTGTATTAAATTGTAAAAATATATTCTAAATATACTTTAAAACCACTCAAATTAATAATTTATCACTATTAATTATTTCGATTAAAAAATTTGTTTTTAATTATAATTTAGTAATTTTCACTATTCATCAGAATATGAAAGTTATCCGAAAAGTACCAAAATTTCACCTTAGGCTAAATTCGATACTCCGAATCCAAGAATAAAGTCCATTTTGAGAGCTAAAATTTCTAAAATTTTAAAAGGTGGTTATTACTATTCATAACTTCTAGTTATAATAATATTTTAATAGCATATCGTTGTTTAGTGAAACTCGGTATTGCGTACTACACACGCTATCGAGGAAGGTCGTGATTGCGTGTAATGCAAGGCAAGTCAAGGATGTGTGTTGTTCAAGCTCCTTTTGGAGTAGCGTAAAACACAAGACATTAATAAAATTAAAAAGAATATTTTTTTCATAAAATCTCGGGCTGTTACATTCTACCCCCCTTAAAATGAATTTCGCCCTCGAAATTCGTCGGGGTTATAAATGGTTTACTATTCTAAAGTTTCTTTAATAGAATCCCACATCGTAAAAAGGAATACCAAAACTTGGCTTTTAAAACTAAAGTATGAAATGTAACGATTACCCAAATAAACTAATCGTTGGGTTTCCACATAGGTAAAAATATGGATATGGAAGAGAAATCTAACCATCATGTTCTGATGGAGAGTGGTAGAGAACATGGCTATGGAAAATCTAGTAATCACAAATCCATAGATTTGTGATGATATAAGGTACCATCTGATTCATCAGTTATAAGATCACTAGGACAACATTTTTGGTTTTCAAGATCATTTCCCTAAAGTTGAAAATTTGAATTAGAATAAATACTTAATTTATTTTGGTACAATCTCACTGTTGTTCGTGTCTTGAACAATTTCCACTTAATATCATAAAGAAATGAAGTTGAATTTGTTATTCGTGAAGCATTAGCAGATCATGTGATAGAAGGATGGGTCATTCCATCTATTTCAAACAAAGGGTTAGCAAAAGTTATAAGTCCATCTTATAGTGAGATTAATCGTATATGGTTTCAAAAATGAACTTATACTTCATATATCATACTTCTTAATAAAATAAAACTATTTTCTACTAAACGGGGACTTCCTGTAGGCTAGTGGTAGGCGATAAAGGCCAGTCGCACTTCGGTTGTGGGTTCGATTCCCACAGCCTTGTCCGAAGCGATGGGCTGTCGCCCGTCCTGCAGGTTGTCCTTTTTCTAAAACCATATTACTATAACATCCCATCAATAATATCGAAAAAACTTCTATCCTTAAACAATACTAACTTATGTCCAACATAATCCATTCCAATCTTTAGGATTATCCATAATACTGCAGTCCACTCTCATAACATAGTGAAAACGATTACCAGAGATTTAACACCATCGTCGATCCCCATAAGATATGTCTTGTTGGTCACATTCTAAACATTCAAAGTCCTTAATCATGTATTCGCTTGAATACCTTAGTGAAAACATGAATCCAGTTTAATGTTAACACTTTCCACATACCAAAATCCTCAAAATTCTATATACTCAAACCATGATATCACTTAGTCCTTATATCAATCATGAGCTCATGAATACAATCAAACCTCTCATTATCTTCTTATCCCTTCATTATGCTCATGTCATCTATTTACCAAAAATGTCTCAATCACTTTTCATGGTTACCGGTACCATAAAATTATTGAAAACCACAATAGACCAAAACATAAATATTTCAGTACACCATAAAAGTACCTCAACAACATTATTCTTGAATACCAATACATACACACTTCTGTCCATCCACTTCAAGGATTGTCCTGGAATAATTCCTTCCTTGGTTTAGAAGTAACTTTTTAGGTCAGGGCATTGAGTTGGGAAATGCCCATGTTCTCCACAAATAAGACATTGAACTCCATAACAATCTGTAACTCTATGACCCTTTTCTCCACACAGATAACATCGATCCCTCCATTTGAGGTATTCCTCAAGGTTCTTCTTCCCTTCTTTAGAAATCTCAATCTTCCTTTCTTTATGCTCCTCAACATGCGAACATGCATAATAGTTTATCTTCCTCTTCTTTGATGAATTAGTCATACCACTAAATTTCACCTTGTTAATCATATATCGCGATGACTGATTCGGCATAATCACAATATCTTTATCTCTAGGTATTACACAATTTTGTTGCTCATAGTCACCAATTTGTCCATTGGATTCAATGTTAACCGAATTCCTTCTGGTTCCCTCCATTAACTAAAACACAAAAAGAATTTTGTTAGAGGCGAAATCATGCTAGGGAATACAATATAGTAAAGGGAAAACACCCTCAATATCTAACATCTTAGGTTAAATTCTAAGATCGTTAGCGCAATTCTCGGACTATAACCTATACGTATACTTAACCTTAGGGACATCCCTAGACATACCTTAGAAATATCTCTAGGGATCTCACTAAAGTTCTCGTATCCTAGTTTCCAAAGGTTGACTAAACCTTTCCTCTAATACCAACTGTAGAGACCCGTATCCTGACGTACAAGGACATTACATTATATTTGCGGAATACTTAGTACATAACAAAAACACACACTAAAGGATCGTATTAGTTTAGTGTCTTTGGAAACTCGGAACATAATCTTCTAATCGTGGTGAAAGTTCTTCAATATCTCCCATAAAGATCTTCCTTTTTTTTACCTAAGAACCTTTCTTTATATCCTGGGGAAAAGAAAACATAAAAGGGTGAGCTCAAATGCTCAGTAAGGGTAAACAAAAGAAATATCAATCACATTATATATATAAGAACATAGCTTTTGGAAATATTAACCTGCAAAAAAGAAAGCTCATAATATCATAACATGGGATAAATCATAGAAGTGAAATGTAATCCCAATAATCATAACATAAAACATGAAACTTTGTGGCATACACACATAATCATAGAGAATCATTTCTTGTTAGTCAAGACTCAATGCCAAGACTATCTTAGTGGATAAAGTCCCTTTCTGAATCGAGTAACCCTCGTTTCAGTCCTGTTTCACTGAACCGGTATAACCTACCATTTCAGCCATGTCTATCTCATGAGATATAAAATCTTTACCCAATGCATTGGAGGGAGATATAGGTCCCACCCATCTCTTAATGAATCCTTTCTTATGTGTGCCACAAAATCATAAATCATACATCATTGCATAACCCATGTAATAAAAATGGGATTCCTAAACAACATGACATCATAAAACCATTCATATAAGATAAAGGAATTCATAAACATAATTTCATCACAACATAGTCAAATCAATGTAAAAATATGGATAGAAACAGAACCCTTTATTATCTTATATGGAAAATAATTTTGATAAAACACTTGAATTGAATTCTTGAGGAAAATATCCTTTCTTCTTCAAAATCAATTTCTTTTCACAAAACATCATGAAATTTTAAAAGAAAGAGATTTTATTGAAAATAGTCATGAAAACTTTTAGAGGAAGCTTCATGAAAATAAGGCTTTATAAAACAGTATAAATCCGTTCGTGCCGTATAAGTTAAAAAAAACATTCTTCGTACTTTTGTCGGAAAAGTCAAAAAGTACCTCGTACGAAAAACGAAAAAAGATTCCTTTCATATCCTTTACTAAAAACTTATAGAAGGGTAAAATTTGATTTAAACAATTGTAGGTGGATTGAAATAATATTACATATTGAGGAAACATGGATGTGGATGATAAAATACACCCCAGTAAATACTTACGAATAAACAATCTCGGATAAAAATGAGATTGTGATATTTCCCTTACCTTAGGTCCGACTTGCTTTGTAAGTGTCCGAACCTCCTGTATAATGATTTAAATCATGTTATTGACTTATTCCAGAATCATATTCATTGAAATGATATCATATATGGTTCACTTATGACATTATATTACCCGTTCTTTTGTAAATTCCATGTTAAAGAAGCGTTTTGGGTAAAATCGTTTCATTTATCGTAGGTGTTTTGAATTGTTGTTCTTGACATCATTATTACTTATATCATGATTTACTTACTTCCATAATAAAAAATATGATTTATATATCATATATATTCAGTATATATATATATAATAGATAGATAAATGAAATGAAAAACACCGTTCATGGAGACGGTAGTCCGTACGTACGCATGAACGCTGTTTTCCTTTCCTTATTGTCTTGAATGGAAGTAAGTAGATGACATACATATGTATATATATACATAAATCCAGTAGCTTTATAATGTCATATATTTCATTATTATTTCTTATATATACTTTATAATCATTCTTAAATGGTTAACATGGAGAATGAATCTAATCGCGTCGTGGAGACGGTAGTCCGTACGTACGCACGAGCGATGATATCATTTCCATAAATATTGAACTGAATTGGAGTGGATTATACAATATATCAGAATCAATATGATGTTGTAATAACTATGTATCGTTATTCTTTACACCATTATACCCATCCATGTAAGGTGGTGGTGGAAATAGATTACACCACGGCGTGGAGACGGTATTCCGTACGTACGCACGCGCGGTGATTTCATTTTTCCGTAAGATGGATAGAAGGTGAATTAGGGTTGTTTCAAACTTATAATAACATATCAGTATATGAGTGATACTGATGTTATTACTTCATAATGAAACAACCTAAGAAGAAGAAGTGGAAGAAGAAATAAATTGAAAAGATCGGTAATGGATATTACCTCTTCTTTGAAACGCCTCTTTGAATCCTTCACTTAGGGAACTAAGATTGGTCTTTGAAGAAGACGAGGACCTCTAGGATTATTCTAGGAAAGTGGAGAAGAGATTTTGGCAGGGGTTGGCCGAGCTTGAGTGCTCAAATTGTTGTGAGGAGGAGGGGGAGGAGGTGTCCTTTTATAAGGGAGGAGAGGGGCACCTTAGGAATATCTCAAAATATTATTTTATATTAAAGTCAAAATCAGTTTATAATGGTTCCAAAGGGTCTTATTTCGAAGCTAAAGTGGGGATGGGTCGAAATCCTATCAACCAATAGAATTTAGACAAGTTTAGGATATTATTTTAACCTTATCAATTAGATTTAACTCTAAGTTAAATAATTTAACTTTTACCATGTCTTTTTGTTTTCTTTCACTATATGGTTAATAAACTTACTATAACATGCCAAAAGAACCCCAAATTGTTTATTATTAATATATATATATCCTTATCTAAGTCATTTGGCCGATCCTTAGATTTTTAGGAATACAATAACAATTAATAATATAATATTTGATTTAAAAACTATTTTGTGTCAATTTTGACACTATTTGATATATGATTTTTGTGAAAGTCATAACAGAATTAAATGTTCAAAACAAGATGATTAAATCAACATTAATATATCATAGTAACCTAGAAAATTAGTGTAATTCATAAAAAATCTCATATTACATTTATTTTGGTGTTTATAACATCAATTATGTCAATATTTCATTAATAAGATAATTACTGCATCATCGTTGTGTCATAAAAAATTAAATTATTTTATGTCTAAAAATTACAAATAAAATACCATCATGTAGGAAATCTTTTTATCTTTCTAATGAATATTTACAATTGAATTTATCTTATGTATAACCCCATATTAAAAATTATTTACTTATTAAACATTGATTTTAACTATTTTAACCTTTCTTTAAATAAATTAATAATAAATGTCCTAATCTAATCCAAGTGGGCCTAAATGGTCATATTTTATTCCTAAGTTTGTTTTTGGTCGAATTACACTTGTCCAATAGAATTAGGACATGTGTTAGGGTAATAATAATATCATATTTACCCTTAGTTACCCTATTTACTATTAACCGCGGTAAAAAAAAGTAAAAAGTTACTATTCACCAAAAAATTATTTTCATATCATTGAACCACATTTTAGTCCTTGATATTAACCGTGTCTCTCGGATTTTCGAAATTCTATTCACAGAAGCGGCAAAAATTAAGTTTTATGAAAAATTCAGTTTTTTAACTACCACATAGTAGTTTCACTATTCATCAAAAATTGATGTTTTTCAGAACAATGCCAAAATTTCATCCTAAGCTATATTTCATATTCCGAATTCAAAAATGAAATCTATTTTACCAAATTCATAACATAGAAGTTGCATTAATTAATTTTATAATTAAATCCCGCTGTTAAAATAAATAGCGTGTTTTTAGGAAACAATATATATCAAAAGATTGACACTTGATTATGTCTGGTTTAAATGTGAAATTACAACCAATGACCAACATTGTATTAAATTGTAAAAATATATTCTAAATATACTTTAAAACCACTCAAATTAATAATTTATCACTATTAATTATTTCGATTATAAAAGTTGTTTTTAATTATAATTTAGTAATTTTCACTATTCATCAGAATATGAAAGTTATCCGAAAAGTACCAAAATTTCACCTTAGGCTAAATTCGATACTCCGAATCCAAGAATAAAGTCCATTTTGAGAGCTAAAATTTCTAAAATTTTAAAAGGTGGTTATTACTATTCATAACTTCTAGTTATAATAATATTTTAATAGCATATCGTTGTTTAGTGAAACTCGGTATTGCGTACTACACACGCTATCGAGGAAGGTCGCGATTGCGTGTAATGCAAGGCAAGTCAAGGATGTGTGTTGTTCAAGCTCCTTTTGGAGTAGCGTACAACACAAGACATTAATAAAATTAAAAAGAATATTTTTTTCATAAAATCTCGGGCTGTTACAGGTACGCCATCGAGCATAGCGTCCCCTTTAAAGTTTTATTAATATTTTATTCAAAAATATTGAAAAATGTAAAAATGTCATATTTTTTATTTACCTGGGGTGTTACATGGAAAGTATATATTTTTTTCCAAAATTCCCACTTTAATTCTAGAAGAAGGAATTTCATTTTAGATATTCTGAACCAAATAATGACCAAATATCTATAAGTTGATAAATATGAATTGAAAATGGAAATTATATTCATTTTACGGGTGTTGATTCCTATCCAACTTTTATTTTTATCTCAGATTATTTTGAAAAAACACAACATCTATGGAGTCCATGTTGTGCGGGGGGGTTTTATTCCATTATGTTGGAGTTTCCAAGTCTTCCACTAATTCGTGATGTTTAATTATCAATATAAATAATTAATTATAGTACTCTTATTTCAAATACACTATATGGAATTTCCCCAATGATTTTTTGGAATTGAAGAAGCAATTTATGGATAATCGCGACAAGGGATTCATCGGGCCATGTATTTAACAGTAGGGTTATGTTTGTCTTTATATAAATAATAATGATATATTAATGTGACTATAAATAAATTATAAAACAAATAAATATATCACATTTAATAATAAGTTTATTTTTCAACGTATTAATGACTTGATTGATCAACTACATGGAGCTCAATGAATTTCCAAGATTGATCATTATTCTGGATATTATCAATTTAGATTAAAAAAGCATGATATATCCATGATATCATTCAATACAACTTAATGAATCTATAAATATATAGGTATTCCATGAAATAATATAAATTCCCATACTATCATGATGGATTTAATGAATATAGTCATTCGATATTACCTTTATCAGTTAATTGCAGTCTTTATAAATGAAATTTTTATACATTAAAAGATAAAGGAACTGTATGTAGATATATTATGGATTGTATTAAAGATCCTAAGGAAGTATAATATATATGAAAAAATTAAATAGTGTTAATTTTTTCTGAAGGACTTCATTTTTTGTGCCTTATAATATCAATATATGGTATATGGGAGGATACATCATAGTTTGATGTTATTATACATCGCACCATGGAGACTAGTGTGATCGAGATCCACAATTTTCATAGTTTTTCTAGATTTTATTAACATACTGTGTATAAATTCTCGAGATTCATAAATCCACTCACCATGTTACTGAATAATGTAATTAAGTTCATTTGGATAGATGAATGTGGAATAAAGTTCTAGGAACATAATAAAATGTTAGTCAGGTCACCTTTTCTTATATTACCATATAGTGGACATGGGTTTGTAATCATTACTAATGCATAAATGAAGGTAATGGTATTTTTTTTCATGAATTATCATATGGTTACTGAGTGTATCTTACACCAATATATAGGTTATAATAAAAAATAACCATATTTTGATATGGATTTAGCTGTGGTATTTTTTTCATATAATATATGTAGGAATTATCATTATAAAGAAAGATATTATATATAAAATTATTAAAAAAGATAATAGTAAAAATTCACATTGAATGTGTTTAATATATTCCAAAAATGATTTTTGGATATTTTTAAATATCATGAACTCTCAATGAATTAACACCATAAAAAAGAGAACTTGGTAGATGATTCTTTGATTATAATAAAAAAATATAACTTTTCAATGATGAAGATCCCAATAGATCAATCATTTTGGGATTTTCAAAGTATGGATTTGTAATTCTCAAATAAAGGGTAGAAATATTATCAATCTCAAAAGATTGTTCAACCATACATCCATGTGATAATGAAATAGGTGTAGAATGAATATATTGTTCCATTGAAGAAGGCCAGAAAAATTACTCAGTTCAATAATGATTGTGTTGGAATGATAATTTTCATGAACAATGTATGTTTCCTTTTAATACCAAAAATGAAGAAGGAGTTGTTGGATGGGGATAATAGTTCATCATTAATTATTAATATGGGATGACGGAAGAAGTAGAGAAGTCTAAAATATTACTCTTATTGAGATAACCTCAAAATATATATTTCATAGTATGTATCTTGATTATTGGTATGTTAGAAAGTTTGTTTTGAGATACATAAGTCTAAGGGTATGTTATAACCATTAACTATACTATAATATGAATTAGAAAACATCGCTATGGATTTCTTCATTATTATCCCCAAAACCTATAATGTTCATAATGGAATTTTATTTTATTTTTCCTCCTTAAAATTTCTTCTCACCTCATTACTATCATAGAATACTTCTATCATGATAATATTTACAGAATTGACATTATTTAATTAATAAGGTTTCCTCGAATATAAAATTATATTTTATTAGATTTGGATCTCCTGTTTATATCATTTTTCTTTTGAAGACTATAGTATAATCTTGATATAGATTTTATTTTTAGTAAGTATTATCAACATTATAATGATAGTTGTACTGATAGAATAATTAAAACTATATATGAAATTTTGAAAAAAAATCTACATTTTTAGCTGTTGTTGTTTACAATCTCATCATATAATAAAATTTTCTTATAAAAATTCCATTCACTCGAGAATTTATATGGATACTTATGGATCCCACCATAGAAATAATTGTAAAACCACAATGTTACTGGATAATGTTTGAGAAATACTTTATTGGTAAGTGAGGAAGCTGATGAAATAATTGAGAAATTCAGAGCCACACAATAACAAATCACAATAGATCATATTTGAAAAAATATTTAAGCTAATAATCCTTAAATAAATAGGTAATTAAATGTTAGTGAGAAGTTATTTCAAATAATTTATACATGGAATAATATTATGAGATTAAAAAATAAGTGAAATATGAGACCATGACTTATCATGCCTTTTGGGATTCTTTATTGAGTTGGGATGGAAGGTTATCACTTGAGGATTCCCCCAAACCTCCCCAAAATTCATGTTGTGTTTCAGGTAAATATCAAGAGAATGTATATTCCAGATCCTTAAAAAGAAAATATGTCTAATTAAATCCACAAGATAATGATTTTTAATAAGAAGTACGAATTTTAGAAATATTGGACCATGGATGTAAAGAGATATGTAACCAGACTACCCACCATGTTAATGTTCATAGGAGAAATAAAAAATGTGAAGAAGCTACATTGGGGAGTCAAGGATGTAATAATACATAGATGTCAAAATTTTTTGTATCATAGTGATATAATTTTAATGTATAAATTCAATTTAAATGGTGTATAATGAAAATCCCCTGTAATTTAAAATATATTTTTTATAGTGAAATTTAATTTATTTGATTGCTTGTGATAAATTAAATCTAAATTCTAAATGATCCGTAAAATATTCTAAATGTATAATGTAGAAAATAAATTAGTGGGTATTAATAATAAAAAATAAATTATGTATAATTTATTTATAAAATACGTTCATTCGTTATCATTTAATTAAAAATGAATAAAAATATTTGAAAATAATGGAGACGTTTTTATAAGAATTGTATTATGATCATAATATGTTTTAATATTAACAAATAAAATTAAAAAATATCACTAAATTATATTTATAATCTTGATTTACAAACTTTTTAAATTGTCTCCATTAATATTTTGACATTATAATCAGTCACTATTGTAAAATGTATCACCTCGGTAAAGGGTAAATAAGGTTAACCATTGATAAACCTAAATGTTAAAGTCACCATTTTTTATAGGAATTATTATTAGATAAATTTAATTTTAACCTTGTCACATTAGGATCTAATTTTTTATTTTTTAATGTATAGTTTCCAAATAATATTATCTATATAATATTTAATGCAATGAAAATATATATTACTCTCTTACTTTTTAATAGATCTTAATTTCTCAAATATGTAAGAAACGATGTTCATAATGAATATTAATATATATGAAGATATAGTAAAATTATTTTAATGATGTCAATTTATTTATAATTTTTATTAAATTTAAAATTATATAAAATTCAAACAAAACACTGATACAACATTTCTTCAATGCATGTAGTGTTCAAATAGTTTAACTAAAGGGTTATACAAAAATATATTTCTCAAAAACACTCATAAACCAATAAAAATTGTATTTAATTATCATATTTTAACCATATAATAAATAATCATTAAATATATGGTCATATAGAATAATTTTGATTGGGAATTACGTTTCTTATATTTTTATATTTTATGAAATTCCATGAGTGCATCTGCCATGACTTAAAAATGGGAACCATTATTTTTTCTCATTTACAACACATTGATCAATTTATTTAATCCAAACTCTTTAAATTCATTTTATCATCATACTATTATAGATTATATAGGGGTTTTAATTCCATAATGAAATACAACATGATCCTTAGTAGGAGGTCTAATGGATTTCATTCAATGAAAAAGTTAATAACCATAACCGATTACATTCTATTTAAATATTCATTTAGCTTCTCTAATTCATTGATATATATAATATAATATTGAATTATGTATATTAAAATTTAATTTTATTTTATTTGTAATATTAAAACTCCATTATAAACCCTTTTCCTTAAATATTGGAAGTGTATTTATCACTCATGCATACGTACAACTTACCACCTCCACATAGTGATAAAATTCATTTTTTATCATCATATAATACATATAGTTATATTGATGTGCGAAATTATTATATTAAATATTTATTACAAATATATTCTTCTATAATTATAATATCATTTTTACCTTAGTACCTTTCAAAATGTTAGTTAATGATAAAATCTCTCGTGCGCACATGTGGACTACCTCCACTAAAATGTGATTTGATTTATTTTTCATTTATGCTTTGTATGGATGGTAGTAAAGATATAATTTATGAATATATATCATTTATAATATTTAATAATCATTAATTAAATGATACATATTATAACCTTTCTTTCATCCCATACATCAAAATGGGAAAATGATGTCCTTGATACCTACAACCTATTATCTTAGTGAACATTGTAATTCATTTTTATATCTCTTCTTTTTTAGATGAATATATGTGTATATATTTTTAATAAATAAAAAAATAATACCATTAATAAAATTTTGGAGATTATGTAAGAATTAAAAAAATAAAAGGTCCAAAACTACTAAACAAGAACATTCCTTAAAAAAAACTAGTTATCACCTAAAATAATGATTATAATTGAAAATGGTTTTTAAACAGATAAAAAGAGTTACATATAAATAATATATGATAATAAATATGGGTATATTTTTGTATTATAAATATAATAAATATGTATTTATTATACATTGTTTATAAACATGTATGGAGGGAGTTAGACTTTCAGTAAGGGTTTTATTTTACAATATACGTTTTTATCGGGATTGTTTATGAATAAGTTCTGCTGATGAAGTATTATGGTATAACATTATAAAATATCATAATGTTCCCTATATATACATTTCTTTATAATATATTTATTCCAATCATTTCCATCTCTTAAATTACTCAAGAATCAGAAAAAATATTTTTAAGGAAAATAGATTTTATTTCTCTATTTGGTTGAAAATACATTTTGATTCATATAAATGTTTTATAAAAATATTTTCTATATGGTTTTTTATATTCTAAAATTTTATTTTGAAGTCATTTTTTCCAATTATTGTCTTTTTAAAAATGTTTTGAAATGATTGATCTTCTAATTTTCTAAAAGATGTATTTTTTGGATTTTTTTTACAATAGTTCGCATAAAATGATCAATTTTAACATATCTGAAAAAATAGAATTTCCACCACTATAACAACATAATTAATTGAATATTTCATTAAAATTTTCAATTATTATTTTAAAGGAATATTTTATATTTAGTATTTAGTATATTTCTATAATTTTTTACATTATTTAAGAGTGAAATTATTATTTTCTTGATGCCTTACATTATATTGTCTATTAAATGATTTTCTCATCTATGATGAAATCATTTGATATTACATAAATTTATACATAAGATTAGATTAAATGATTAAATACCTAATATATATTTTTTTTTATGATTATGATGAAAATATATTTTTGAAACATTTTTTTTCTGGTTATATTATGATGAAAATTTTATGAAACCCATTTCATTTACATGGATTATACTATGATGAAATATATACGAAACCCATTTCCATGGAATAAATTATGACAGGATGAATAATTCATTATATTTTGAAAAAAATGTGTATAAATTTAATTTTTTTGAAGTGTGATATGTGAATTATATATTCCTCAAATTAAATGGGTAAATATGGAGATCTCATGAGGATAACAGGAATAGTGTTAGAATCATACCTAATTCATAAGTGTCTCTATAAATAAACATAGAATTGGGAGAGAACATAGACTACTATGATGTAATGGGGAGTGAACACATTCTTCTTTGATAGTATTTATTGTCTCCATTGAATTTTATTAAATTATTTTTATTATTATGTCAATGACACAAACTTATGTCTTAGGCTTATATTATGCTCTCTTCGATCATGTTCCTTGATTCATTATGATTAATGAAATATTAACTATCATAATTTATTCCATATCATAATATTATAATACATGATATGTCATATATGGTTTATAAATTTTATGATTATGTTCACATACACTTATTCATACGTTATGTTTTAGTGATCCTTGGAATATCACTTATTTACCCCTACTGAGCAACTGAGATACCAATTTCTTATGTTTACTTGTCCTAGGGAAAGGAGAAATATTTTATGTATGATTTTTTTAATAATGGTGTAATTTGTGAATGACTATGTGGGAGATGTTTTAGGTATTTTGTGAAAAAGATATTCATCTTTCTATGTTTAAAATGATACTAACACTATAAGATTTCAAAATGTATAGTTGTTTTTATAACAGATATTCATTTAATAATATGTAATATCTATCCATGAAATTTTTGGGTTGTAATATTTATATCATGTTTTTGATGCACATCATTTTTCATTCTATCAGTATGAGATTAATTTATTGATATCCAAGATTTAATTTATTTTCCTAGACATATAATTTTCTCATTTTTAGTTTCTTATAGATTTATTTAAATTATTAACTCCTTAAATTTTTGTACCATGATTTCAATTTTTGTATCTTCATCTATATACATACATTATTGAGTGATTGATCTCACCCCTTCTAATAAATAAAATTTCATTGGTTAGGAATAATATTATTAAACATGATATTTACAATATGGTAACTTTTTTGGATAATTTATGGGTTATTTTGAAGTATTAATATAGATTAATGTTTTTTTTGTCTCAGTGGAAAATAATATACATTATTGAGAAAGATATCGGTTTTATAGTTTATGATTCATGGAAATTCTATAAATATTTCTCCTTAAATGGTCTTAAGATGTTATATAAGATAATATTATATTTATATCATGTAATAATAGGAATGATATTCATAGGAATTTATAGTCTCAATCAAAGACAGTTTGTAAAATATTTTTGTATTTTAACAGATCCAGGAGTGCAGGTCTGACGAATAATAGATTATACACGAGTTGAGTCTTGATAACATTAGAGATTGTGATTTTTAGGATAATTTATGGTATGATATATTAATCATTATAATAATGTCAATGATATAGTTAAAAATGTGTGATTGTAACGCCCCGACCCCAGTTACCCAGAGTCGGTGCATTAATTACATAACATTGGCATGATCACAAGAAAGATCAAATCTCGAAAGACCGATTGGTTTAGTAGCCTTGGAAACACTAGATATATTCATTGGTTTTACATTACATCATAAAATGAAAAACTACTACAACAGCATAATGATTCCACAGTCCACACTATAATCCCCTCATAATATCCCTGCAGGTCATTCATAACTTACATCTTCACTTCCTGGGAAAAATAAAACATAGAAAAGGGGTGAGCTCAAATACCCAGTAAGGATAACAATATAGCAGAAACTTTCATCAATAAGAATAAACATTTAAGTCAATGCATAACTAAACTAAAAGCCTTTTAAACTTGAATTTCATCATAGTATGGCAAAAGTAAAATGAAATAATGCCTTTTACTTATTCACATGGATATTCTACTAATCGAATAATCACATGCAAAAATCAATAACCACTTTCATAATGTTGGAATGCATAATTCCAGACTATCATAACCACATAGCCAAGGCCTCGTGCCAAGACTACAAATAAGATTTTGTCAAGGCCTTGTGCCAAGACACTAGTTTGTCTCATGAGACCTACCGATGCATCGAGGAGCTATAGCGGGCTCCACCCGTCACATATTAAGTCCAATGCATTCCCATATGAAAAGGTTTAAACATAACATAAACATTCGTATTAAAACTAGCATACGAAATGTAAATACTTTAACCATAAACTATGAATGTTATAAAAATAGCACATCCACAGTCAAACATATCACAAAACCTTCAATACAATATAGAAGTTTTGTATCATAATAAATCAACTTCAAATAATCTTAAAATCCATCAAAGGATGTTGACATAGATGAAATAAAAATTCTTTTTAAAGAAATATCTCCTTTTATTTTGAAATAATTTAATATCCATATAAAATAAAAAATTTTCTTTGAAAATATTCTTATAAGCTTGTAAGGGAAGTTTTGAAGGTTTTATAACGGCGGAAAATAGCTGCACCCGCCGTATAAAAAAAACATTCTTACCTTAATTCTGTCGAAAAGGTTAAAAAGGACCTTGTTTTGAAAACGATCAAAAGATTCCTTTATAAACCACTTATAAAAGTCAAAAAGGGTATAAATTACTTTAACTCATATTCTAGTAAATAGTAAAAATGTTTTGAAATGCATTTTTAAGAAACATGGACGTGGATGATAAAGAGATCCCAGTAGATTATTACGTATAAACAACCTTGGATAATGAAGAGGTTGTAAAGTAAACCCTTACCTTGTACTTTTCCTTGGTTGGGGTAGGTTAACCTCCTGTATAATGGTGAAATAGTTGTTATTAAATTATACAAGAATCATATATATTAATATGATATCATATATGATCTTTTAATATTGATTTGTTAATAATATCTTAGAATTATCATCGTTTTGGGAGTTAACTTACTCATTTTCTTTTATATGTTTTGTTACATAAGCCATGGTTGTTGTATCTTATTCATATCCAGAATGATATCCAGTCCTTAAACATCATTTTTAATTCATCAAATGATAATTATACTTGAATGGATACGATGGAGAATGAATCTCATCGCGTTCGTGGAGACGGTAGTCCGTACGTACGCACGAGCGACAATATCATTCTTTTTATATTAAAATAATATATAAATAGATGGTATATCATATATACAGAATCATTAACATGTTATATTTATTATTTACATGAGTTACACATCATTATTATACCCATCCAAATAATATTATATTGAATAACAATTACACCACGACGTGGAGACGGTAAGCCGTACGTACGCACGTATGGTGACATGTTATTCAAAGGGTGGATAGAATACTGAATATGATTGTACCATATTTATAATAACATAACAGTATATGTGAGATAATGGAATTATTATTTTAGAATGGTAAGAACAAAGGAAGAAGAAGTGGAAGAAGAAATGAACTTGGAGAAAGGTGGTGAAATCATTACCTCTTCTTCGGGTTCTTCCTTTTGATTTGACCAAAAGGGCTCCTTAGGTTGGCTTTCTGATCAAACTAAGGCCTCTAGGTTGTATTGAGGGATGTTGGGAGAGTATTTGGGCAGAGTTTGGCCGAACCAAAAGGTTTTGAAGGTGTGAAGAAATGAGAAGGAGGAGTGCCCTTTTATAAGAGGGGTGAGGGGCACCTTTGGAAAAGCTAGAAATATTAATTTATAATAAATTCATATTAGGTTTCTAATGGCTCCAAAGTTGATTATTCAAAGGCTAAGGTGGGGATAGGTATAAAACCACTCAAAAAAAAGAATTTAGACAGGTTTGGGTACTTATATTAACCTTATCTTTAAGTATTAACTCTAAGTTAATTAGTTTCACTTTTACAATGTCTCTTTTTATTTTTATATAATATGGTTAATAAACTTATTATATACATCCAAGAGACCCCCAAGTGGTACAGTAATTATGAACCTATCATGATAAATGTCCCTTGTCCGAACCTTAGATTTTTAGGAATTTAATATCAATTAATAATATAATATTTGTTTTAAGAACTCTTTTATGTCAATTTTGACACTATTCAATAGTTGATTTTTGTGAAACTCATAACAGATTGATTACTTCGAACAAAGTCAATTAAATAAATCCTGATATATCATATTATCCTAGAAAATTAGTTTAATTCATTAAGAGTTTCGTATTATATTTATTTGGGTATTTATAATATCAATTATTTTAATTTTTTACTATTATAGTAATTACTGCATCATCATTGTGTCATAAATAAAATAAATTATTTAATGTCTAAAAATTATAAATAAAATATCATTATGTAGGAAATCGTTTTAGATTTCTAATGAATATTTATAATCTAAAATCCAACATATATAACCCTATGTAACAATTGTTTTTCTAAAAGATATATGCTTGTGTCATTTTTGTATTCATTTTAACTTAATTAAAATAAAGTGTCATTATCACTTACAAGTGGATCCATGGGGTCCCAATATCTACCCAAAGATGCCCATGGTCGACCATGTATCAACCAATAGGGTTAAGACACGTTTTAGGGTTATTTAGTATTATTATAATATTATTTTTTAACCCTTATTTACCGGATTTACCCTTAACCATGGTAAATAAAATATTTACCGCAGTAATTATTCAAAATGTCTAAAAACAAAAGTTACCCATTTACACAATTTGAACATCCTGATTCCAAATATGGAATCCATTTTCCTAAATTCAAAACACAGAAGTGGCAGAAATTAATTTAAAATTAATTCCCGCTGTCAAAACAAAAAGCGTGTTTTTAAGAGATAATAACTATCAAAAGATTGACACTTGTTTATGTTCGGTTTAATTGTAAAATTATGTCCAATGACCAACATTATATTAAATGGTAAAAATATATTATAAATATACTTTAAAACCACTCAAATTCTTAATTTATCAATATTAATTATTTTGATTAAAAAAGTTGTTTTTAATTAATATTTAGTAATTTTCACTATTCATCAAAATATAAAAGTTATCTGAAAAGTACCAAAATTTCACCCTAGGCTAATTTTGATATTCTGAATCCAAAAATGAAGTCCATTTTGAAATATAAAATATATATAATTTCAAAAAGTAGTTATTACTATTCATAACGGCTAGTTTAATTGGTTGTTAGAACCCGGTGTTGCGTACAACACACGCTATCACATTATTCAAAGAGAAGCGTACCGTAGAAGCTTGGGATGTTTCATTTTAAATTTTTGATGTCCCCATTTAGTCAAAAAGTTTAAAATATAGTATTTAAAAATGGTTCACTATTAAAATTTGGTAAAAGTGCAATACTGAAAATGAATTTGTTCTTACATTATGTCTAAGAAACTCATAATATGGATTCTAAAATTATAAGGATTATATAAAGTTTAAAATTTAGTTAACACTATTCATAACCTCTTTTGAACAGCTTGTTTGGTAAGTCATGGTGTGATTGAACTTGGTGTTGCGTGTAGTGAAAGTTATTGAATTATTTTGAAGAAATAACACACTATAAAATCTTGGGGTGTTACATTATCCCCTCCTTAAATAAATTGCGTCCTCGCAATTTGAAATTGTTCTTCGAAAATTAAAGGTTGAAAATAGAAAATATATTTTTGGGAAAACCCACATCGAAAATTGGGTTACTAAAATTTAATCTTAATATGAGGAAAAGAGAAATGAAAGGATCACCACCAAATTATGATCTCTATTAGGAGAATATTGGTGGCAATTAGAGACATATAATTAGAGGAAAAACGTAAATATTTATAGGTAGTGATTGAGGTCATCAATCAAAAACAAGTATAAAATTGAGGTCCTTAAATTCATCAATCTATGATGTTTTGAAATACCATCAGTTCAACAAAACATAGGGTATTAGGATAACACATTTTTGACGTTTCAAAATATCTTAGTTGAAATCCCACATCGAAAAATGAATTAATGAGGCCTCTATTTAAAATAAAGAGTCGAAAGTATGAAGATTACCGAAAATAACACATACTAGGGTTCCATGTAGGAAAATATGGATATGGAAGAAAAATCTAACCATCAATTATCTGATGGAGAGTGGTAGAGAACATGGCTATGAAAAGGCCAACAATCCCAAAGCCATAAATTAGTGATGATTTAAGGTACCATCTAGAAAAACATTTTTGTTCTAATTTGCTTTTCTAAATATTGAGGAATTTTTTATGAGATTGGCTAAGATCATATGGAGATATATTTCTTTATTATTAGAGTTTTATCCAATAATAAATTTCTACCACAAAATCATCTTTCACTCTAAAAGATAATAGAATGTAAAAAAAAATTCTATTTACACTATTCGTATAGGGTTCCAAAATAAACGAATTTATAATTCATCTAAAATATCTTTTAATAAAAACTACATTATTTAATCCAGGACATCTCGTGGGCCAGTGGTAGGTGATACACCCTTGTCGCCCTTCGGTTGCGGGTTCAAGTCTCGCAGCCTTGCCGGACGCGACAGGTTGCTGCCCGACCTCCGGGTTATCCTTTTATGGTAATCCAAAATAATCCAAACTAGAACTATCCAAAATACTTCTGTCCAAACTCACAGTCCAACATTTATAAGGAAGGTAAACATAATATAGATCCTTTTTACCCTGTAATAGCATATGAATACCTTTATCATGTATTCTTTTAAAACACTGAAACATCCTAAATTACCATAATACTTATTGGTTACATTCATGCTCCCTTATTCCATATAGAATGCTGGATATACTTCATCAATCCAAAAATGTTTTAAACCCCAATAATGATGGAATATACAAATCATTAATCAGCTTCACGGTAGTCAAGAATATCCAATATATTTTATCCAAATCAATCATGTATTATTCTAAAATCACTACCTCGGTATCAGAACCATATTATGGTTTATAATTCTCTCAACCATATATTTTCTAAAAATTTATCCTGCTATTGAGTCACATTTATTTGTTCCACACAATCTCAAGTCCTTAATGAAATAGTACTGCAGTACAATCCTTATATACTCCATAATTATTATAACAAGTACATTGTTGATACAACACTCAATTGACATAATCAACATAAGAACTCTAATCATTCCTCTTCATCTGTGGTAGTATCATAACTTGATTATTATCCAATAGCATCATTCGCGGCATAGTCTGATGACTAGGACATAGGTTCGCGTAGTGTCCAAACTCCTTGAAAATGAAGCATTGTACATTTGAAACCATTTTCTTACCCTTGCAGTCATGTACTTTGTGCCCTTTTCCTCCACACTTATAACAAACTCCCATTCCTTTCAGGCAAGTTCCAGGGTGTTTCTTTCCACAGTTACCACATATGGGAAAATTCTTCTTTTCCCTCTTCCCTTTATCCATCTTTCTCTCTTCTATCCTTTTCTTCTCTTGCTTCCCTTCAAAGCCATAGGACTCAGTAAACTCTTTACTTATCTTATCAACACATGATATTATTTCTTAATATGATGATAATACATGGGAGACTATTTATCTTATAAATTCTAGCTTAAGACCATGAAAAATATGATCCTTCCTTCTCTTTGGATCATGTGCATTTCTGGAGTTCTCATTCCTTCTACTGGGCGCCATTTCTAAACAATGGAATACACTAGATCAGTTTATGAATCAAAATACATAATCCCATACTTATAAAACACTTAACATAAATTGAACTATTTATGGATATAATCCATAATCATAAAAATTTCTCCTTTGAGGATGTATATACTCATAAACCCTTCATAATGATTTGTAAAGAAAACGAGAGTTATCCTATGCATATCCCCCGGGAGTGTCGTAACCAAGAGTGCAGCAAGGCCCGTTGTCGTGCACCAGTTCCCGTTCGAGTCTAGCTCAAAGCGGTGTTTTCGGGTTTTACCCCTAGGTACATCTGTGCCAGAGCCGCCTCTACCTGCTCGTATCCAGACAGGGATGTATTGCTCGGAAAACTCACAAAATCTCTACAATACCAAAATTCTAGGAAGTTCTTCTATACTAATCCTCAAAGTTCATCTTAGGTCTACGTGCTCTAATCAGAGTTTATCTAAATCTAGCTTCCAAGGTTTGTACTAAACTTTCTCTGATACCAACTGTAACGCCCCGACCCCAGTTACCCAGAGTCGGTGCATTAATTACATAACATTGGCATGATCACAAGAAAGATCAAATCTCGAAAGACCGATTGGTTTAGTAGCCTTGGAAACACTAGATATATTCATAGGTTTTACATTACATCATAAAATGAAAAACTACTACAACAGCATAATGTTTCCACAGTCCGCACTATAATCCCCTCATAATATCCCTGCAGGTCATTCATAACTTACATCTTCACTTCCTGGGAAAAATAAAACATAGAAAAGGGGTGAGCTCAAATTCCCAGTAAGGATAACAATATAGCGGAAACTTTCATCAATAAGAATAAACATTTAAGGCAATGTATAACTAAAACAAAAGCCTTTTAAACTTGAATTTCATCGTAGTATGGAAAAAGTAAAATGAAATAATTCCATTTACTTATTCACATGGATATTCTACTAATCGAATAATCACATGCAAAAATCAATAACCACTTTCATAATGTTGGAATGCATAATGCCAGACTATCATAACCACATAGCCAAGGCCTCGTGCCAAGACTACAAATAAGATTTTGTCAAGGCCTTGTGCCAAGACACTAGTTTGTCTCATGAGACCTACCGATGCATCGAGGAGCTATAGCGGGCTCCACCCGTCACATATTAAGTCCAATGCATTCCCATATGAAAAGGTTTAAACATAACATAAACATTCATATTAAAATTAGCATACGAAATGTAAATACTTTCACCATAAACTATGAATGGTATAAAAATAGCACATCCACAGTCAAACATATCACAAAACCTTCAATACAATATAGAAGTTTTGTATCATAATAAATCAACTTCAAATAATCTTAAAATCCATCAAAGGATGTTGACATAGATGAAATCAAAATTCTTTTTAAAGAAATATCTCCTTTTATTTTGAAATAATTTAATATCCATATAAAATAAAACATTTTCTTTGAAAATATTCTTATAAGCTTGTAAGGGAAGCTTTGAAGATTTTATAACGGCGGAAAATAGCCGCACCCGCCGTATAAAAAAACATTCTTACCTTAATTCTGTCGAAAAGGTTAAAAAGGACCTTGTTTTGAAAACGATCGAAAGATTCCTTTATAAACCACTTATAAAAGTCAAAAAGGGTATAAATGACTTTAACTCATATTCTAGTAAATAGTAAAAATGTTTTGAAATGCATTTTTAAGAAACATGGATGTGGATGATAAAGAGATCCCAGTGGATTATTACGTATAAACAACCTTGGATAATGAAGAGGTTGTAAAGTAAACCCTTAACTTGTACTTTTCCTTGGTTGGGGTAGGTTACCCTCCTGTATAATGGTGAAATATTTGTTATTAAATTATACAGGAATCATATATATTAATATGATATCATATATGATCTTTTAACATTGATTTGTTAATAATATCTTAGAATTATCGTCGTTTCGGGAGTTAACTTACTCATTTTCTTTTATATATTTTGTTACATAAGCCATGGTTGTTGTATCTTATTCATATCCAGAATGATACCAGTCCTTAAACATCATTTTTAATTCATCAAATGATAATTATACTTGAATGGATACGATGGAGAATGAATCTCATCGCGTTCGTGGAGAGGGTAGTCCGTACGTACGCACGAGCGACAATATCATTCTTTTTATATTAAAATAATATATAAATGGATGGTATATCATATATACAGAATCATTAACATGTTATATTTATTATTTACATGAGTTACACATCATTATTATACCCATCCAAATAATATTATATTGAATAACAATTACACCACGACGTGGAGACGGTAAGCCGTACGTACGCACGTATGGTGACATGTTATTCAAAGGGTGGATAGAATACTGAATATGATTGTACCATATTTATAATAACATCACAGTATATGTGAGATACTGGAGTTATAATTTTATAATGGTAAGAACAAAGGAAGAAGAAGTGGAAGAAGAAATGAACTTGGAGAAGGGTGGTGAAATCATTACCTCTTCTTCGGGTTATTCCTTTTGATTTGATCAAAAGGGCTCCTTAGATTGGCTTTCTGATCAAACTAAGGCCTCTAGGTTGTAGTGAGGGATGTTGGGAGAGTATTTGGGCAGAGTTTGGCCGAACCAAAAGGTTTTGAAGGTGTGAAGAAATGAGAAGGAGGAGTGCCCTTTTATAAGAGGGGTGAGGGGCACCTTTGGAAAAGCTAGAAATTTTAATTTATAATAAATTCATATTCGGTTTCTAATGGCTCTAAAGTTGATTATTCAAAGTTTAATGTGGGGATAGGTCGAAAACCACTCAACCAATATAATTTAGACAGGTTTGGGTTCTTATATTAACCTTATCTTTAAGTATTAACTCTAAGTTAATTAGTTTCACTTTTACAATGTCTCTTTGTATTTTTATATAATATGGTTAATAAACATACTATATACATCCAAGATACGCCCAAGTGGTACATTAATGATGAACCTATCATGATATAAGTCTCTTGGCCGATCCTTAGAATTTTAGGAATTTAATATAAATTAATAATATAATATTTGTTTTAAGAACTCTTTTATGTCAATTTTGACACTATTCAATAGTTGATTTTTGTGAAACTCATAACAGACTGATTACTTAGAAAAAAGTCAATTAAATCAATCCTAATATATCATATTATCCTAGAAAATTAGTTTAATTCATTAAAAGTTTCGTATTATATTTATTTGGGTATTTATAATATCAATTATTTTAATTTTTCACTATTATAGTAATTACTACATCATCATTGTGTCATAAATAAAATAAATTATTTAATGTCTAAAAATTATAAATAAAATATCATTATGTAGGAAATCATTTTATCTTTCTAATGAATATTTATAATCTAAAATCCAACATATATAACCCTATGTAACAATTGCTTTTCTAAAATATATATGCTTGTGTCATTTTTGTATTCATTTTAACTTAATTAAAATAAAGTGTCATTATCACTTACAAGTGGATCCATGGGGTCCCAAAATCGAGCCAAAGATGCCCATGGTCGACCATGTATCAACCAATAGTTTTAAGACACGTTTTAGGGTAATTTAGTATTATTATAATATTATTTTTTAACCCTTATTTACCGGATTTACCTTTAACCATGGTAAATAAAATATTTACCGCAGTAATTATTCAAAATGTCTAAAAATAAAAGTTACCCATTTACACAATTTGAACATCCTGATTCCAAATATGGAATCCATTTTCCTAAATTCAAAACACAGAAGTAGCAGAAATTAATTTAAAATTAATTCCCGCTGTCAAAACAAAAAGCGTGTTTTTAAGAGATAATAACTATCAAAAGATTGACACTTGTTTATGTTCGGTTTAATTGTAAAATTATGTCCAATGACCAACATTATATTAAATGGTAAAAATATATTCAAAATATACTTTAAAACCACTCAAATTTTTAATTTGTCAATATTAATTATTTTGATTAAAAAAGTTGTTTTTAATTAATATTTAGTAATTTTCACTATTCATCAAAATATAAAAGTTATCTGAAAAGTACAAAAATTTCACCCTAGGCTAATTTTGATATTCTGAATCCAAAAATGAAGTCCATTTTGAAATATAAAATATATATAATTTCAAAAAGTAGTTATTACTATTCATAACGGCTAGTTTAATTGGTTGTTAGAACTTGGTGTTGCGTACAACACACGCTATCACATTATTCAAAGAGAAGCGTACCGTAGAAGCTTGGGATGTTTCATTTTAAATTTTTGATGTCCCCATTTAGTCAAAAAGTTTAAAATATAGTATTTAAAAAGGGTTCACTATTAAAATTTGGTAAAAGTGCAATACTGAAAATGAATTTGTTATTACATTATGTCTAAGAAACTCATAATATGGATTCTAAAATTATAAGGATTATATAAAGTTTAAAATTTAGTTAACACTATTCATAACCTCTTTTGAACAGCTTGTTTGGTAAGTCATGGTGCGATTGAACTTGGTGTTGCGTGTAGTGAAAGTTATTGAATTATTTTGAAGAAATAACACACTATAAAATCTTGGGGTGTTACAGTGATAATATGTGATTTTTTATTATTATAATTATGTACACTATATATGTGGATATGATACTTGAATTTGAGTAGAGATCAATGAAATAACTAAATGCTTAATATTTAATATTTATGTTTTGTTAATGAATTTACGAAGTGTGTTTAATAAAAATAATATCACAATTAGTATAAAAAATGTATATGTTAGCTTTGGAACAGAGGTACCTATTGTAATAACACGGAAAAGGTCAAAATAGGATTTAACTCAATCACTACTCAGTGCATGAAAAATAGGCCTAACTGCATAATAGGTATGGAAATTTGATGGGGGTACTATTAAATTAATCACATTATATTAGTGAACCATTATGAAGGAATTAATAATTCTTTTAGATAATTAGGTTGCTGAACATGAGAAGGAAATAGCCTAAGATTATAAATGATAACACAAAGAGAGTCATTCATTAATCCAAAAGATTCGTAAATTATAAACCATGTTGTCTTAAGGGAATAAATATATGGATTGGTGCTTTATATTTTTTTTTAATGTTATCATAATTATTTTTGTCTTAGTATTTTTTTGAGATAGGATGAAGAAGATGAAGATGAGAATTTTTTTTACCTAGAAACAGATTTGTCTTATATCCATTTAAGGGAGAATATATAAATGGTTAAAAGTTTATTTTATAAATAATATAATAGAAAATGTGAGTTAAATAATATATCCTATATAGGTTAGGATAAAATCATTATATATATAATTTCTTGAAACTCTTAACTTTATTAATTATTAAAGTGAAATTTATTGATGAAATTATGGTACATTCAATTTTTTGAGGATTATGTAGAACCTTTAAGTGTCATTCTTCAATTGTTTTGCATTATTAGTTTAAAAATATATAATAAATTGCATCACTAAAAATAATAAGTGATTTTATTACATTGTAATATTTTGGGGGATAAATATAGGTTAATTAATGATTGTGGAGTGCATAACTCTTCGCTGTAATATATTATTGACGACTGATAGATATTGATATAAGTGTGTTAGATAGAATTGGTATCCTTCAATTTGATAATTAATATTTTGAAAAATCGATCCTATATATTCTTGTGATGTTCATTTCATTTTTGATGTTATGATATAAATTAACTAGTTTGTGATGTCAGGATCTAGTTTTTATTTAAATTTAGGTTTAATGGTCGGGTAAATCTTTTAATTAATGTATTACATCATTATGTTGTATTAAATTTTGAATTAAAATGGTCTTTATAGAAGCATGTTATTAATAATATCTAACTAGTATATATATAATTTAGTATATTCTACTATTAATGGATAATTTTATTTGAATAATGATAAGTAACTAGATATAACATAAGAGTGTAGATAAGTATTCATATTAGAAGTTATTTCCAAAATGATAAATATGTTATGAATAACCTACCCTTCTTTCTTCAATGACTAATCAATAAAATTGAGATTAAAAAAAATTATGGGGGATAAGAATGTAACAATCTAAATTTTTAATATAATTTTACCTCTATATAAGACAATGTGCTGGATAGAATTCTCAACTTGAAGTAGAAAAAATAAAACCATTTTATTTTTAAATTTGAAAATAAATACTATGATTGATAATTAAAATGTAGTCATTGAATTAGTGATAATTAAAATTATTAAACACATTATGAAATATGTATATAGTGAAAATACTGGATACGTTTATTATGAAGAAAAATTATTTACTAAAGTTAAAACATCTACGATCAACATTTTATCATTAAAATAATATTTATTATAATATCGGTGTTTTATTTCAAAAAATATTAAAATTATAATTATATATTAATAATATATATATATTATTAAAATAATATATTACAGATTAATTAACTTTTAATCTATATGAAATAAGAAAAAAATAGTTAACAGTTGAGACTGCTATTTTCCAATATGAACAATGTTACACTATATGAAGATATTTTATTTAAATATTGAGTTCTGAAATTTTAAATTTACTCAGTGAAATAATTAACTTCATTTTTAAAATATTCATTATAATATAGGCCTATGATGATTATTTTTCATCAAATGAATTATATTTAGGTGAATTATGAAAATTACTATTTTTAATACATAACATGAGTTTTTTTACATTAGTAATATATAAATATTAATTTAAAATTCATGATAATTTATTATTATAATATATATGTTTTAACATGTCAATTTAAAATTTAATAACGTTTTTTCTATTTTACAGACCCATATTTCCGATTTTAGAACATAAGTAATATTTTCTCCAAAAGTTTATTTAATACGTTATACATTTTTTTAAATAAATTTTTATCTCCTTGATTATTTAAATATAATGAAATGGATTTCAATTTTAAAAAAAGTTTTGAAAAATTAATTAATATGGAAAATTTAATTTTTGGTAATAAAGGACAAGTTACCTTAGGTAAAAACCAGTTACAATAGTAAGAGATAAAATATTTAATGTAAAGTATCTATAAGTAGAATAAGTAAAACATGTCTATAAAATGTGTATAAATTGGTGGTTGAGACCTTTATAGAATTTATCCATAAAAAATCCATTATATTTTAATTTTGAGTCACATAAAATGATAGAGACTCCTCGATTTTGAAACCATTGGTTATTTAGAAAAATGATATAAATTTTTACATATAAAAAGAATACTCTACTTCAAATGTATAGTCACAAAAAACCCCATTAGTTTGGAAAATAATCGACCTAATATAATCCTACACACTCCAATAATTCTTAATGAGTTTATATTGTAATCTATTTACTACCGCACAATGTCCAACCACACTTTGGAAGAGGGATAATCCATGTGTTGTGGTAGAGATTTATAACTTCTACTTTCCTTTTCAATTTCTTTATGTGAATTTATTCTTCCTAAATAATTATTTCACCAAAAAAATGAAAAAATAAGTTTGATTTTTGTTTTTTTATTTTTTTATAATTATTTTATAATCAATAACTACCATCCATTTTTGAATTTATAAAAATGAATACATTAATTTTGCATTCTGTGGACTGCCACCTCCAAGACGCAACATATTATAATTTTATTCAAAATAATATAATGATTGAATGATAGTGTAATTTATCAAATTATTATATATATTGATATATATTGTTTTAGTGATTCAAAAATAATAACCAATATTGCACCTTCATTCCGTTTTATGGAAAATTAAATCATCAACCATGTGTACGCATGTATTGTAGCCTCTATAGAATGAGTATTTTTTTTATATAATCCATGAATACCTATTAATGTGGATTATGTTAATGGATAAATATTATTTTTATAATTCCATTTTTATTTTTAAGGAAAAATTAGGGGACTATTAATCATGGGATCAACAAATGATTATTAATAATTTGATCATTTAAAATAATCAAACTATGAGAAATGTGATCCCAACATTTTGTATAATGAATTTATATAAATTATATTCTATTCCTAATTATTTAAATTTATTATATATAACACTAATTAAACCTAAATGAGATCATTATTCTTCCATAATAATCATATTGCAACTAAATAATCTCGTGATCATATATTAATAAAGGTACATTATGGTCTGGGTCCATTTAACTACCATACTGAACCATACAATGCATTTATATCATGAATTAATATGAGAAAATTAGTAATTTTATGTTATTTTAAAAATTAAAACATATTTTTTCGATTTATTTGTATTATGTTTATTTCAACTTTTAACATATTAATAAATAACACACATTCTATTTGTGATGAATGTCCGACACATGACCATTACTGAATTCAACTTCATTATTTGTTATATAATCAATCATTGAATAAAATTCAATTTATTATAACTATTATTTAAAATAAATTCAGTTAAATTTATTTATCTGGGAATTATGAACATTTTAAAAAGAATGAATATAGAACTTTTTTTGAAACTTGTTCAATCAGATAAAATTATCTTACCCTTTCTGTTTAAAAGACGGATGAAATATCTCACATATATATATAATGATTACAAATTAAGAGTATATATGTTTATATTTATGAATATGGATATTGGGTATAAAATTTGGGTTCTTAATTTAATTATTCAGCATGTTAGGATCACGTACAGAATGAATCTGGGCTGAGGTAATGCTTTTCGACTCAAATTATTTTCCTTGATTTATATTTTCTATTATGAACCTCATTTAATTTATGTGGTTCTTTTATTACTGATTTTATATATAATATAATGAATTTTATTTTCCTAAGCATTGTTTGTGTTCAATTTTATGATCTATTTTTAATGTCTTTTTTATTTAAAACATTTTTATCTCATAACGGTTGTCCTAAACTCAATTATTACTATTTGAGAGATTATAATTTGCATGAACCTTGATTTCATGGAATTTATTTTAAATTAATATAGAAATAATTTTTTCACAATTTGTTTATTTTTTTCTATTTACAATAAAAATATTTTATGCTTATTCATGTGGCTATTGATTCACTTAATTTACCCAATTGTAATTATTTTTGGTAACTCAAATTTTGTTCATAGAGTTATGATCATTTTTGTTAAGGTATTGAGTATATGTTTATTATAATTGGACCATTTATTTATTTATTTATTATTCTACCAATGTTAATTTTTCAACCACATAAAATCAATTTTATATAGTTTATGCTCTATAGAGGAAGTTTTCCATAATGAATATTGATAACTCAAATCCCCATTATATTTTTTATAATGATTCATTTGGAACTTTTCATTTCCATTCTTAGGATATGACACACTTAAAATTTAATTTAATTTAATTTATTTTCAACATTTCGAAAATATTTTTCTAAATAATTAATGTATTATTACTCTTTATAAAAAGTTAGTTTTGAATAATTTTATATTGAAAATAATAAAAATGGGTTTACCATTCAGGAGGAAGGTCAGGTATATGAGTGTACTTGGACCAAAAAATATATAATGAATAGAAAAATTAAAACAATGAAACATAAATGTGAAAAAATAACCACTAAAAACCATGCTGCTGGCTAACGCCACTAAAAAACCATAAGAAAAATCTCAATAGACAAACTAACCATCTAGAAACAGAAAAAATAGATGGCCTTAGCAAGGTTATTTAGAATTGATAGAAAAATGTCATCCACCTAGAAAGTAATGTATAACATGGTCAAGAGAATAGGTTCACACTTCATATACCAACACCATGATTGCTAGTCACCAATTTTCTTCTGCTCCCACCCGGTCAAGGTCCCATCTCACGAAGTCATGTCAAGAAATGCCCCTCGAACAGGTGAAATCTAGTATCCCCCTGCACAAGCAGACCGAAATTTTTGCATCACAAATAATTCATGATCGCATTTTGTTCCGCCATCATTATGATGTTGTATCCCATAGGGATCCTTGATCATCCAGGATCCCTTCTCCTTTGAAATAGTATAACACCAAGATATCATATCTTACAGGATCCCATTGCATCTAATGACGTATCCAACATAGATCTCAGATCTACTTGCTGCCCCCACCTCTCACTATCGGCCCTCATCGGGATCCACAACATCCACCATGATCATGAAAATTTCATCAGCACAAATCGATTCAATCATCATCCTGAAGCCACCTTTTTGAACTATACCATCATTCCCTACAAAATCATCTATTTTCACTATCAACCAATCATTCAACACATTGTGAGTTGGGGCCTCTCTCATAGTCGCTACATAGTCACTGGTCCCCATGGTCAAGCTTGCATCACTAGAATTATAACCAGCTGTCTAATTTGAATACGAGAGATGGAGTCTCGAACAAAAAGTTGAAAATAACAAAAATGATGAAATATATAGCCGTCATTCCCTTCGTTTCCAATGCAACCTCCATTTATAATGGATAGTGGATTTCATGTTTTTGAGAGAGAAACTCTCTATCTACATTCCCATTCACATTCATATATTCTATCATCATATCCACATTTTAAGATGATAAATCTAATTAATTTTAAATGGTCTATTACAGAATAATATTTTTTAAAATTAATGGATTCCACAATACATTCAAACAAACGTTATAAAAGTACATTTTTAAGTGACCCACAACATCATATTTTACATTAATGTAAAAATTGTTTTATTATTACTATTACTTTTTAGAATTTTTTTATATTTATATTTTCAAATTATTTAAAAATAATATACTTTATTTTTTTTATTTATAAATTTTTATATATTTATCTTTAGGGGGAATGAACTCATAGAACCATAGAAAATAATTCTTGACCCTTTCTTGCATGTTTTTTTAGGTATTCTTGTTCAAGTATGTTTTTCGTCTATGTTATAATACTATTATGTGTAAATTATTGAAACGGGGATAATTTATTTTGATACCACACACATTATTTCACTAGAATGTATAGAAATTTTATACATTTTATTGACATGGTGATTGTTTTTGGATAAGATATTTTTCATTCTAAAATGGAAGATTGTTGGAAATTTGACTACATATAATTTGACCATCCCAATTCTACTTCTAGAGGAGTTATGATTACGTTATCTCTTTTAGTTACATAATAAAAATTATTTGTGGACTGTATATTGTTATTCAAATATGAAGGATTATTAGCATGTTATGTATTTTTTAAAATAACAACATTGAATCATCACTATTAATTAAACAGTAGGACATTATAATATTTTTTAATATTTTCTAATTAAATATTAATTTTACTTTAAAGGGGATGCTATATCTGATAGCATACTAAACACCTAACAACATGTTTTTTTTGAAATCTTATGTTGCAACGAACATTGAGTTAAACTAAAAAATGTATAATGATATTATTTTTTTAAATGGTAATTAACACATAACTATTGTATTTTTGGGATCGAACAAAATTGACTAATATATTATTATAAAATCTTTTAAATTTACCCCATAAATTTTTGAGGCTTAAAATATGAAAAAATATGTTTTTATGTAAAAGATACTCTATTATTTTTTAAAAGGTCGTATTACCACCTTTTGATGTAGAAACCATTCAAATATAGGTTTTGTAACTTTTATATGTTATAATTTAAAAACTGATATTCTTATTTAGAATCGGGACATAAAAATTAACATTGGAATAAATTTTATATTTTTATAATAAAGTTCATTTTTTAATGAAAAGTCTAAAATACTGCATTTTAATTCATTACGTATTTTTAATCTAATTTTATTATATAGTAATATTATCTATTTAATTTTTTTAATGTGTAAATAGATTATATTTTTATCATTTAATCCTATTTTGTTAATTAAAAGTAATTTCACTTTGAAATTAGATATATACAAATTTCAATCTTTCGACATGTATTATTTCTTAAAAACTCGTTTTTTGGTTTTGATAACAGGAAGTAATTTAAAATTGATTTCTACAAATTATGGGTTTTGAATTTGGAAAAAATGATTCTATATTTGGAATTATGTAGTATAAATTGTGTATATAGGTAACTTATATTTTTATACGTATGGAATGTTTACTTTAGTAAATATTTTATTTACCATGGTTAATAGGTAAATATGATAAATAAAAGTGAAAAATAAATTTTATAATAAAATTATATTATCATTAAACTTATCCTAACCCTATTTTACGAGGTATTTCTAACCATGGTCATCCTTGGGTCGATTTTGGGACCCCATGGAGCCACATGGGAGAGATAATGACATTTTATATTAATTAATATAAATTAATGACAAAAGTAACAAAAACATAAATCTTTTAGTAAAATAATATTTATATGTGGTTATATAAGTAATATCATAGTATATAAATTTTAATTTTAAATCTAAAGAGATTTAGTAAATAATTTTATTTATTTATATATTTTTTATATTAAATAAATAAATTTAATTACGACACAATGGTGATGCAATAATTGATTCATTAATAAATTATTCAAATAAATGATATTGTAATTATTAAAATAAATTTAATTTGAAACAAGTTATGAAATCTACTATTTTTATAGATAATAATGTCCTATTAAATTTAAATTAATGACGTTTTTTTTTGAAAAAGTCTTGTGGTTATCGATTTTTTAAAAGTCATGATATGAATATTATATAAATTGACAAAAATGAGTTTTTAAAAAAATTAATATTTTTTTTAATGTTAAAATAATCCTAAAAATATATGATCCATCCAAAGAATATATATGATGTTAAAAATTTAATTAATTTTCCCTTTTGGGTTGGTTGGATTTTATAGTAAATATATTTACATTATAATATGAATATTGGCAATGTTAAATAAGTTAACAAAAGGTTAAATAAAAATATAAGGATTAAAAAAATATCCAAAACCAATTAAATTATTATTGGATGATTTTATATAGACATATATGCACCATATCATCAAATTAAATTAGTTTTGGCCCATTTGATACCAAAATTAATTTTATAATAAAATAATACTTTCGAACATTCCTAAAAATCCCCTCCTCCCCCATATAAAAATATATCATATCTAACTGTTACTCACACCTCTCAAGCTCCTTGGCTTATCCAAAATTTACCCAAATAATCACCCAACATACCTCTTCTCCATTGAATAGCCTTACGTTAGTCAAAATGATCTTTATGAACGCTTTTTTGGTTCAAATAAAACGGAGTTACCCAATTTAAAGCTAACGTCTTCTCTCAAGTTCTTTTCTTTTATTTTCCTTATCCAACCCCATAAACTCTCTTTATACAATTATATTATAACATCACTAGTATATTCAATTTTATTGGTTGTTTTTTGAGATTATTTCAAACTACTCTTACACACACCTCCATCTAATGGATACGAACATACTATTTCTGTGGAAGACAAACAACTGCCTCATGAAATGATGATTGCTCAATATTCTTCTAACACCTCTCATGGAGGAAATTATGATGGAACTTTTATTATATGTGATATATATTTTATTTTATTTTATTTATATTCTTATGTATTTCTCATTTACAATATTCCATTATGCTTTTTATGTTGAATAAATAGGATAATTTCATTTGAGGAAGTACGGACTACCGCCCCCTCAAGGTGATATGACTCGTTCATACCATGAATGGAACATATAAATAATAGAGTTAATTAAAATATGTAACATATATAAAATATTATATTATTTTGGAATTATAATATGCCTATGTATCATTAGGTTTTCATTTTTTAAAAAATGAAAAAAAAGAAATGAATGTAGCGTTCATGCGTATGTATGACTTACCGTCTCCCTGAACGATGCATTTCATTTCTTATGTACTAATATTATGGATAATTATAAATACATATAAACTAGATATATGTGATATATATGATATCTAAATCGTGTATGTCATTCTAGAGATAATTTACTATTGACCACTTGGAAAATTGTAATGATAACAATTTCGTGTTTTACTAAAATTCTGAACATCGACAAAATGTATGATATGAACTCAAATAATTAACTAATTGTTATTAGAAGGTAATAAGAGATATAAAAGAAATAATGAACATGAAAAATTTTCTTATGAAACTATAAATTATCTTATGTTTTTATTCAAGAAGAACAAGGAACAAACAAGTCAAGTTAGACACGAGGTAAGGGAACTTCTTCACCCAATTTCCATTCTTTGTGTTGAACATCTAATTATTCATTATTTTATGCTATAGGTATGTGTGAATGACCTATTATTGTTCTACACGTTTTATACACTTATATTGTTTGTATTTATATCTTTAAAACATATTTATGTCAGTGATTTATCCTTAATTTAATGATATGATCGTTGTATGAGAACATTTCACCCACCCCTTTTAGTAAAAGGCTTCATTTATTATATGTATTTTAATTTCCTTTTTATTATTTTGGGATATTTTCAAATATATCCTTTTTTATATACGTTTTATTTCCTAGTGATGAGGTATCCTTTTCTATCTCATCAACTCATTTTTTCAATTTTAAAGTGACTCTATTAGGCTACCGAATTTTTGTATGGGTTTTCATGTAAATCCCCTTTCATTTTAGAAATATTTTGATCTATACAAAACAATATTTTATGCATTGTATAAACCCCTTTGACTATTCCTTAAATTAAAAGGGAATATTTTTATATGAATCATTTTACTAAATGAAAAAAAGGAATGTTTTTTTAACGTAGGCACTGAAAACATTATTTCCGCCGCTGCAAGTAATATTTGATATTTGGATTCATTAACCGCTGTAGTGTTATTTTAAGGAAAATAAATTCCATATACCATTTTTACGTATTATGGTATTGAAAATGGTTTTGAGAAATCTTTGATTATTTCAATATATTAAAATGATATATTGAGATTGAAATGAGGAAATGTTATCATTCATTTATGCTTGTTTTATGTGTTATGAATACGTTATTGTTCTTGGGAAATGCTTATATATATGGGTGGGTCCGTGATATACCTAGGTTGGGTGAGCCGGAGGTAGCTCTCTAATGCATTTGATAATGTGATAGAGGTAAACATTAATGTTTCTCCTAAATGTTTTAGGTAATATACTGTGATGTGTATTAAAAATGTAACTCCCTACGTAGCAGTGAAAGATACAACATTATTATGTTATATATTCCATAAGTTACCATTATGATTTATGATTTATGTTTGTTGTTCATAAATTTTATGATAACATGAGGTATGTTAGGATTGAAACGTAAAATTTCATTTATTTGTATTTATTGATGGTTTAATGTCTCCTTTCCTTATTTTATAACACTTAGGAATCTTTTTACACCCAACCCAAGTTTTGAAATGGTTTTCACATGACTTAAAGATAACTAGGATCAAGGATGGGAACAAGGAAACGTCAGGATGTCAAAAACATGGAACTAGACATGTTTCTCATGAGAATTTTTATTTTATGAAAAAAAATCACAACTGGGAAGAATTGTCTACTTTTTAATTTTAGAGATGTAATGTAATAGTTATGGCATAATTATCAAAAACTATAAACCTAAAAAATATCCTCAATGTGAATTCATGACATAACTAAACATTTTGTAATATTTAAGGCCAGGTCCTTATAGATTGTATCAAAGGCCGATTTAGATAACTTTAGGGAATATGAGTTTTTTTAAAAACATTTTTAGTCCCTATGCCTATTATTTCAGTTAAATAATTGTTTTGGAATTTTTTATCAAATCAAGGTAATTCAGTTACAAATGGATGGAGGAGGATCCCAAACAACATTCTTATCTCTTCCAAATGACATATATTTAATAATTTTTTCAAATTCATGTTCCGATGATTGTGAGTATTTATCAAACACAAAACTCACATGCTAGAAATTGTTTGATATATCAAACAACTACACAAAACCACTATATCATTGTGGATCATGGGTTGTATATAATCAAATACTATTTTCATAATATTCTCATATTTTCATGAATGGTAAAAATTATCATGGAATTTTAAAATATTTTACCTTATCAAAATATTTTGAAGCATAATATGATTTTTAAAAAGGAGATGAAAAAGGAGACCATTGATTAACATATTTATATTTTCTATTAAAATATATTCACTTAGAACCTACATATGGTATTTTAAAAGGACCATTGATTGAATGTTTGTAATCAAACTCTGTATGACTATTTTATAAAAATCGTGTTTTATGAGATTTATTGAAATTATATGTCATAGATGATTAATTTTCAAAACTATTTTTTTGAAAACACCCATATGAACCAAGTTTTATGAGGTGTATTTTGAAGAAGTAATAAAATTATTTATATGGATATCTAAATAATTGTTGCAATGCATGGACCTTCAACCTACATGATCAAAATGATGATGAAACCATATGCCACCTTGATCAATGTATGATGTTCTTTCAATTGGGAAGGTATTTATTTTATTATATAGAGGTGAAAAAATTACAATATAATATATGGTTATATATTAATGTATTGGTATAAAAATTTAAGGTATAATAAATCCTTTGAGGATAAAATATATTTGTATTATTATTAAGTTGTATAAAAAGGGCTACACGCAGACCGTGTGAAAACCCATCACGTTGATCAAAGCTTCTAGAATCGAACCCACAACCAAAGTGTGATTGGAATTTATCATCTACCACTGGACTACGTGAAATACTTTCTTAGTATGACAATTTTTTTTTATCTAAATTATTTTATTGATCAAGAGTAAGTTGATCGGTGATCTTATGTTTTACCAAATGGATATCCTTAGTATAGGAAAATGATTCGATGATTAAGTGATAAATGTTATTTTTTATGATGTTCAGTCTTTTGGTTACTCTATATGATTAAAAAATAGAATACTGTGGGATCTCATTTCTGGAGTAATGGTTGAAATTTTATTTTGGAAGAATATATGTTTATATTTTAGACATATGGTTATTTGGGTTATTTCTGGAAATGATTAAACTATAATAGAGAATATGTGATTAGTTACATAATCTTTATTTTGATACTTTAAGAGTATTCAATGTTTTAAGAGATAAATGTTAAGATTTACTGTGGAACACTATGTGATTATATCATTTTGAGTTTCAGGTTTCAATCTTCTTTTGGATTATTTTGAATAATTTTAGGGTAAATTTTTTATTGAATGTTCTCTCTTGACCTTATGGCACTTTTTTTCAATTTTAGAGATTAAGAGTAGTATTTATTTTTATAAAGGATTATTATTTTTGAGGTCTGTCTGATCTCGTACTAAGAATTTTTTGTTTTGGATAGTGTATAAATACAGGGGAAATATATAGTTCTTATTTTGTGGATGATGTGATTATCTATAAGTTTATTATAGTACATCAAGTTTGACCATGTCATCTTGAATAATCGTCATTTGAAGAAAAGATGAGTTTTTGGTTAAATCTTATTAATGGATGAAACTCTACTTGAATGGTATGTATATTTCCTTATGTTCTTAGTCAATATCATAAATAAATACCTCAACTTAATGAAAGGTAATATAAAAAACATTATCTGTTAAGTTTTCCTATTGGAGAATCAAATATTGTTTAACCCATCACAATTTTTTGGTTTTTAGATTGTTAACTTTCTCTTGATCATGTTTTCAATCACTCTCTATTAGAACTTAATGAGTAGTCTCTCTTAGATATCCATGTTTTTCTACATGTAATCTTAGTACGTGTTATCTCGGGTGACCATTTTAATCCACTTTATTTCTTTCAATGTGAATGTTTTATTATCTCTTTTTAGATGTACAAATTCTAATGATGTTTCTAAGCCCAATATTAAAATTGAGAGGATGCAATTCCCAATAGAGAGGAAGAAAGTAAAATTCTAGGTAAATAATGAATATGACATTTTCATATTTATTTATATTTGTGAACTGAATATTAAATATACATTAAATGGGATTCTATGTCTAATAGTGCACTCCACACACAATAATGTGTTTCATTGAAATCTTTTGTTGCACACAACATTGATTTATACAAAAAATTATTTTAATAATATTATTATATTAAATGGTTTTAAAGACATAGTCGCTGTGTTTGTAGGAATGAACAGAAAATACTAAAATATTATTTTAATTGTTTATACAATTATCCAATAAATTTTAGAGGCTTAAAAAAATAATTAATAAGAATTTAAGCATGAAATACTCTAATATTCTTTAAAAGGTTGTTTTACCGCCATTTGTTGGAAAACCATTTTAAATAATTTTTTTGTCACTTTTATATGTTCTATTTGACAAAAAACTATTTTTATTTTAAAGGGGACATCAATATTTACATTGTATGAAATTTTGGTATTTTTATGATAAAGTTCATTTTTTAATTTATAGTGAAATATAATGCATTTTAATTCAAAATGAATTTTTAATCTAATTTCAATATATGGATATATTTTCTATTTAATTGTTTTTAAATTGTAATTAGATTATATTTTAACCATTTATTACAATTTTGTTCCTTTTATGTAAATTCACATTGAAATTGGACATAATCAAAGGTCAATCATTTGATAGGTATTATTTTCTAAAAACACAATTTTTATTTTTGAAAATGGCAATTGAATTTAAATTGATTTCTGCCACTTTTGTGTTTTTAATTGGAAAAATGGATTCCATATTTGTAATCCTGAGTTCTATATTTTTTTAATAGGTAACTTTTATTTTTAGACATTATGAATATTTATTTCAGTAAATATTTTATTTACCATGGTTAAAGGATAAATCTGGTAAATAAGGGTGAAAAATAATATTATAAAAATATTAAATTACCCTTACACTTTTCATAACTCTTTAAATGAGGTATTAATTACCAAAGGAATCCTTGGGTTGATTTTGGGATCCCATGGAGCCACTTGGGACTGATATTGACACTTTATATTAATTAATTTAAAGTAATGACAAAAGTAACATAATCATATATCTTTTAGTAAATAAAAATTTATACAGTGTTATATAAGTAATACCTTGGGCTATAAATATAAATTTCAAATCTAAAAAGATTTCTGATATCATTGTATCTTATTTCTAATTTTTAGATATTATATAAATAAATATATTTATGATACAATGGTGATGCAGTAATAGCTACATTAATAATGGATACAAATAAATGATATTATAATTTTGGAAATAAATTTATTTTGAAACTTTTTATGCCATCCATAATTTCTAGAGATTATAATGACTTGTTATATTTTAATTAATAATTTCTTTAATGAATAAATTTGTTATAGATTTTTTGAAATTCATGATATAAATAGTTCATAAATTGAAAAAAATGAGTTTTTAAAACAATTAATATTTTAATAAATGATAAAATAATCATAAAATCATAAGGTTCGGAAAACCGACATATATGATTTTACAAATGACATTAATGATCCATTTTGGATCTCTTGGATTTTTATTGTTAATATTTTATCCTTATAGTTTTAATTTTGTAAACATTAAATAAGTTAACAAAAGGGTAAATAAATATAATATGGACTCAAAAATATTGAAAAACCCATCAAATTCTTATTGTATGATTTTATTTCCACATATATTCACCATATATTTAAATAAAATAATTGTTTTACATTTTTAAATATAAATTCATTTTATAATAACATAATAATTTCAAACTATCCAAAATAGCCCCTCCGCCCCTTATAAAAAGCCATCACATTAAACACTTACTCACACTTCTCAAGCCCCTTGGATCCTCCATCTCTTACCGAAATAATGTCACAACATCACTGTCTTCCACTGAGAAGCCTTAACATAGGTATAATACACTTCAAGATAGAACTTTGTTTCAAACGAAATGGAGTTACCCAATTTAAAGGTAACACCATCTCTCAAGTTCATTTGTTTTATTTCCCTTATTCAACCCCATAAAAACTGTTTATACCATTAATTTATAACAAAAATAATATCTTGAATATAATAGGTTATCGTTACGAGAATCATTTTATCTACACTTACACACTCCTCCATCGAATGGATACAAGCATAATATTTCTAGGGATGACAAACTACTTCCTCACGAAACAATGATAATTCAATATTCTTCTACCACCTCCCATGATGGACATTATGATGGAGATTTTATTATATATGATATATATTTTATTTTATTCTATGAATATTATTCTTTATTTCTAATTTATAACATAAATTTATGCTTTCCATATTTTATAAATACGATAATTTCATTTGAGGAAGTGTAGACTACTGCCTCCTCAATGTGATATGACACTTTAATAACATACATTGAATGTATAAATGAAGATTTTAATTAATTTATGTAATATATGTAAAATATGACATTATACTAGAATTATAATATAACAATGTATCATTATGTTTTCATTTAATTTAAAATGACAAAATGAAATGAAAGTAGTGTTCATGCGTACGTACAACTTACCATCTCCATGAACTGTGCATTTCATATATCATTTAAAAATGTTATGGACATTTATAAGTACATATATAGTGGGTATGTATGATATATATGATATCTAAATCATGAATATCATTCTCAGGATTGTGTAAATTTGACCACAAGGATAAATTGAAATTACAACAAGTTCATTTCAAACTCAAATTCTGAACATCGATAAAATATTCAATATGAACTATGATAATTAACTAGTTGTCATTAGAAAATATTAAATGATAAAAAAGTAATAATAAACATGAAATTTTTTCACAATAAAGTAAAAAATAACTCCCGTTTATTATTTTGGAAGAAGAAGGAAAAAATGAGTCAAGTCAGACACGATGTAAGGGAACTTCTTCACACAATTTCCATTCTTTGTGTTGAACTTATAATTCTTGATTAGGTAATGTTATAGATATGTGTGAATTAAATATTATTATTTTAAACATAATATACAATTATATTTTGTATATTTATATTTCTCACACATAATTATGTCATTGATTTATCCTCAATTTAATGATATGATCTATGATTGTGAACCTTTCACCCTCTTATTTTAGTCAAAGAATTATTTTATTATATGTATTTTAATTTACTTTTTCTTATGTTGGGATATGTTATTATATATCCTTATTTCTGTACATTTTTTTCCATGTGATGAGATATCCTTTTCAATCTCATGAACTCATTTTTTCAATTTTAATGTGATGCCATTAGGCTGCTGAATTTTCATTAGACACTTCATCTCAATCTCCATTCATTGAGGCATATTTTGATTTATAAACAACTTTCTTTTATTCGTTGTATAAACCCATTTTAATTTTCATCTCATTAAAAAGAAATATTATTATATGAAGAATATTACTAAAAGAAAAAAGGTTTGTTTCTTTTTAATGTACACGGTGACAATGACCTTTCCACCACCACAAGTATTATTTGATATTTGGCTTACATAACAATCCATAGTGTTTTTGTAATGAAAATAAATACCATATACCATTTTATATAGTTTGGAATTGAAAATTGTTTTGAGAAAGCATTGATTATTTCAATATCATTAAATGATATTTTATGATTGAAATGTGGAAATGTTATCTTTCCTTTATGCTTGTTTTATGTGTTATGAGTATGTTATGGTTATTGGTAATTGTTTATTTATATGGGTGGTTTCGTGATAAACTTAGGAAGGGTGGGCCCTAGATAGCTCTCCAATGCATTAGTTAATGTGACTGAGGTAAACGTTATTGTTTCTGTTAAGATAATTAGTGAATATACTGTGATGGGTATTCCAAATGTTACTCCCTACGTAGATGTGAAAGATACAATGTAAGTATGTTATGTATACCATAAGTATCATTTATGATTTATGATTTCTGTGTGTTATTTATAAATCATATGATTTCATGAGGTATGTTATAATTGGAATGTATAGTTTCATTTATTTGTATTTATTGATGGGTTAATGTTTTATTTCCTTATTTTATAATCAATGATGACATTTTTATTCTCATACCATGTTATAAAATGTTTTTCACAGGTCTTAATTATTAATAGGGTCAAGGATGGGATCAATGAAAAATTCATGATGTCTAAAACATGGAACAAGACATGTTGCTTTTTTTAATAGTTTTTATTTTATAAAAAAAATGGCAACTGAGTAGATGTTTCTACATTGTAATTGTTGAGATGTAATGTAATAGTTATGGCCTAATTATCTAAAACACATAACTTGAAAAGATCCTCAATGTGAATTATTGTCGTAACACAAGATAATCCAATGTTTAAGGTTGGGTTCTTATAATCCTTCTCCCTCTAAATTGGTTATAATAATGATATAACTTTTAATGATTGGGAAATTGTATTAGTATAAAATAAATAGGTATATCAATAAAAAAGATTAATAAATGGTTATGTATGTATTAATTTTCAATTATCCTTATTTTTCATGATGGTTTATAATCAGGTTATTATTTTCTTTAAATTGGGAAAATTATTTACATTCTTGAAGATTATTGATTGCTAATGTAGTTTGATCAGAAATTGATATCGGGTAATCATCATTATATGGATGGAAAGGTTTTTATAAATCAATGTTTTATTAGGGTATTGTATGAATGTTATTGTTTAATATTAAGCTGAATATTATTAGAACTAATAGGGTGACATGTGGCACTTGATATTATATATCCCTTTGATGCATAATTTTTTTTTTGTGACAAACAAGTTTGGTTGTTTCTGCATTCTAGCCGAATTCAGTAAGACATCTATAATGTGGTATCAATAAAACTAAATATCTTGGAACAATGCCTTGATAATTTTTTATGTCTGACATTATTAAATCCATTAATATTAGTTTAGTATTGATTATATACATGCTATAATTTATTTTCATGGATATACAATGCTCCCAGATTCAATTTATTATGATATTATTTAGATTATTTATTCGTTCCAATATATATATACAATTTTTACTACTTTTTGTTGCAACATTTATATATTTCCTTTACTGGTCATTTGAGATTCCTCTTGTTATGTTTAAATTAGCAACATTTATGATGAAAATTATTACACATGATATTCCTAACATGATATCTTATACCAAGAATTTGTGGGATATGTTGAGGAGTTATTATGGATTAATTTATTATCTATAGTAGAACAATATCAACCAGCTAAAAACATATGATTTCAATTAGTTTTTTTCACAATTCTACTATTCATTAAAACTATATGCCCTTTTAATTGAATGAAATGAAATAATATATTAATGTATTGTAATTTGTGAAAATTATGCCTTGTAATTTCTAATTAGAATCAAATACAATATATAAAGTATGTCATTATAGAACTATATTTGGGGTGATGGTTTAGGGTTTCAAAAAAGAAATTCATCTAGAATTTTTCTATCCATGAACATACTTTTCTTTTCGTAAATGATATATTGGAACCTTGTTTTTAATGTGTGGACCATGGAAGTTTGATTTTTACCCTCTATGATTATCTATTTTCACGATCCATATGATATTACATGATATCCCTATATGAGATAATAGAAAAATCTATATCCAATAGAATCACAAAAGAAAATACTGTTCACAAATTATTTAGGGAGGATAAGTATTGGTTTAGAGATAACCATACCCTTATATCATACTAGGAATTTTTTATATCACCACTTTATAATAATGGAGTACCATTATTTATAAAAAATTTCATGAGATAAAAGAGATATGATAAATCAAATACAATGCATCAATACTAGTTTGTTTATCTTAGGATGCTCCTTGTCTCAAATAATTTTTTTAAGCTTCTTCTATAAAATAATGTTTTTAATTTTTTTAGGATAGTGAAATATTCATTTTTTCTAATATGTCATAATCATTTAATCAAATATCATATATCTTCAAAACCACACATTATGAATATTTTAAAAATAGAGAGATATTTTAATGAACTATGATCAATCTATAAGTGATTTTCATTATCATATTTCAAGTGAGGATACACTAATATGTATTTAACAAATACAACCATGAAGAAATAAAGATATCTATAAATAAAATTATTAATCAATTTCATGGATATTTTTGTTTCATTAGTGAATCCAAAGATAATTAATGAGTTTTTATAGCATAAATAGTTGCATCAAAAACCAATTTTTGGGATTTCATATTTCCTAGCCCATATTTTGTGATTACTCAATCATAGATAACTTCGGAGAGCTAATGGAATGAATTTACTTGATATTAGAAATCATAAATATGTTGAAGTAGATGTTTATTATTTAACAAAAAATTGATTCAAATTAAGATAATAAAAGAAATTATAGGTTATCTTCAACCATATTAACAAATAGATCCCAGGAAACTCAGGGTGGTGTACTTAGTATTATACAATCCTTATCTTCCAACCCCGAAAACTAGACATTCAACTATAAAAACCCCTTGGAACCCATATATATCATAAATGATAAATATTATTCTTTCATTTTGTTAGCTTATAAGTTAATTCTATATCATTTTCAGGTTATAAAAAGATATTTTATCATTGAAAACATCATTGTATCAATTTTCTTTTATGGGAAATAAATATGTTTAGAGGAATTAATGGGGTAGAATGTGATAATTTATAAAATTATTAGATGGCTTAAAATAAAAAATAAAAAGTTACATCTTTTTATTCATTAGATCCCATTCTCCCATGAATTAATAGAATATCCTTCACGAGATGTGATTGCCGCTTTCGTAGTGTAGCTTTTAATATGAGTTTTGGATGATGTAATACAATCCATTCACAATAAGAGATCAATGAGGTCCCATTTTCAGAACTATTAAGTCCCAAAAAATAGAATGAGTCAATACTGATGAGACACATCAGTAATTTAAACCGAGTACACACACATTTCTCAAGAGGTATATTGATTCTTATAACATGATGCATCATTTTCACAGGTAAATATTTTTTTTTGAAATATGTCAAAAAATATATAAATTTGATAAAACAATGTAGGAAAAAAAATAATCATAACAAAATCATACAAAATAATACCTCAATATATTTTGGGAACTACATCCCTATTTATCATGATACACACTAGTCCAACAAGTATTTTTCGTTACTCCCCTTATATGATACCAGTATCTGTGCAGAGGTGGTGCCTACTGAGGTGTTTTGATATTCTTATAATCACACTATGTACATAAATTGTCAAAAAATTAAGTAAAACATTGAAAATATCTTGATGTGGATTTGATATATTGTGGAACTATACCTCACAACTAACTTTGGATTTTTGGGGAATAACACTTTAGATTCACTTTCTATCTGATGAGAGGAAAAGAAATTAAAGAATTTCATTTTCTTGTGGGGAACTCGATCATGCCACTTGTGAGAGATCGACTAAGAAAGGTGATTCGTCCTCAGGTAAACTACAAATATAAATCAATCCTTCCAAAGAGTATATTGAGTCAAAAAGACATTGTGAGAATGATGGAAGCTCTAACATAGAGGGTTCGAACATAATTGAAGTTAAGGTATTCAACACATTTAGGATGAGAGTGTTTAGATCGATCACTGGAAGGGGGATTTGGGCTTAGATTGGGTGAAGAAAAGTTGAGAACAAACATTGACCAGCATCACCAACTATATTAGGAGTTCAAATAGAGTTTCAAAGTCAATTTTCTAGAAATAAACTGCCGAATTTTGAGATATCTTCATTTTTTTTATTTTCAATTTTTTAGAGTATGTGTTTTTCCAAACCATATTATTTTGGTTATTTATGTACTAATTTTTATATCTATGTTCTTCCACAATCATTGTCAAAACATTAGTTAATTTTATGCTTTTTTTTAATGATCAACATATTTTGTCTATGTTGTAAATCCTTATTATTGATCTAATTTTTCCTATGGTTAATTTCATAAATGCTCTCTTTATTTGGGGAGTATATAATTATAAAATTTAATTTTTGTTCCATTTATTTTTTTTATTTGGAGCATGAAACTAGATTATCTTTTTCTAAATGATTTTGTGCTCGATCACCGATATTGATTTTCGTATTTTTTAATTAATCTTCTACTAACGGTTCTTAATATATTGAATCTATTTAATTATCTATTTTTATTATTCATTTGTTATGAATTAATTGATATATCATGATTTGATTATATATATATATATATATTCCATATCACATTTAATCCTTTAATTATTGGATGTAAAAAAATATTCAATAAAAATGTAACCAACTCACCAATTAAACACTGAAAAATGATTGAACCATACAACCTCACACTCTGTGATCCAATAACCCATTTTCCTTCTTCCCCCATTATCAATTATGCATGTTATTATAAATGACTGAATATGAACAACTTTTCTTTTGGAGTTAGATGACAATGAGAATATTATTTTCTATTATTTTAACTTAGATAAATTGAATACTGATTTATAATTCTACAAATCACATACCCGAAATGATCCAAGAATATAAGTTGTATTGTCTATTTTAATTATATTATCTTTTATAAAAAATGAACAATATTTTTTAGAACTAATTCTGGAAGCATGGGTTTGGTCCAACATAGATGGTATTAGGGAAAGGGAAGGAATATGATCATTAAGAACTCTCATGTGTGAGTGTTGGATGATACATGTATGTTAGCCCAAGGTCTCTATAAAAAGGGATGATAATTGGTATGGTAGTGTCTCCCACCTAAGAGTTGTATCTTCCCATTGAGGGCATTGATACACATCAATTATAGTTCACATGAAATAATTCAATATCACTATAAAACTAACATTCGTAATGCACATCCAAAAAAACAGGCCCTTAGAAAAATATATACTCACTTATAGTACTCATCTCTCTAGAAATATAAATCATTTGGTTGTAAAATTTCCTGAGTCTAGTGTGACTTCGTCACAATGTATGCCCCAAAAGGAATTATCCATGTGAATTATAGACAAACACACTTGTATCAATTCCATTTTTTCAAATTGAATACATTTTATTAAATCAATTTCTCATTTTTTTGAAATTCTCAAACACATCGCTTGGAAATAATTTCAAATAAAAGTAGAATAGTTAGAACAATCATGGGATTCTTATAATAATCATGAGGATATTATCCTTTAAATACAATCACTCATTTTTAGTAAATTTATAGTGGTAGATAAGATACAAACCACCATAAAATTAAATAGTACAATCATTCAATGATTTTTTGATATCCCATCTACCTCCATTTCATAAATGAAACCCAAAGTGGTTCTATCAGAATGATCCCATAACCAAATTTCCATTCTTGAAACCCCAAGTCTAGGGTTTTTCCTAAATTTATTCATATATATTACAAAGGATTAGAATAAGTAGAATACTTAAATTTGATTCCATAGACCTGATAAATACTGATCTATTTCATATGGTCTCTAAAATGGATATAATAACAAAAATAACCTAGATAGGGACAATAGATTGATGGAATAAAATGGAAAATTTATTAAAGATTTAATTTAATATAATTAATAAACCCGATATACCTAACACCATTCATAGTATAAAATTAATGTTCATCATATTAAATAGTCAATTCCTATATATGATTAAATTACAGTTACCATAAAATTATATGTTATGAAACCCATTGAGAACATAATTCCCATTTAGGAAATGTATTTAGTTTTATGGTAATGAATATCTGAAACTATAATCAATTCAAAAAATACGAATTAATTGATCAGACTTTGAATATTCATTCACTCAGTGAGTTTTCTTTTTATAGCTACATGGAATCTTATATTCCACATCGGACTCGGAATCCATCATTAACCTAAATGAAATAGTAAAAAATAGAAACATACCCATAACGATATGAGTATAAGGTATGAATTTGAGTGATAGGTGATGAAAAATAGGCCAAAAAATAATATAGATGAATAAATTTTTTATACTTTTTTAAAGGATGAGTAAAGTTTCAATCTTTGAAAAATTTTATTGTAAGATCCTTGGACATAGCTATAACATTAGATTAATTTTTAACAACTAATCAAGGTTATAATTGGAAAATTATAAATTATTTTGTAACTACGATAAACCACCTGTGTTGAGTGAGATAAAAGATATCGTGATATGGAACAATCTGAAATATATAAGTAAAATAAATGCAAACTACATTTAATGTAAGGGAGAAATATTTTGAACAATATAGTTAAAATTTATATTATGATCGGTGTCAAATATCCCCAAGGTGAATATTTGATGAAGCTAATATTTTAGTGTAAGGGACTGTTTTAGAAATATAATGACTTCATAATTTAATTTCTGAAATTACACTTAGAAATAATATGATGTTGTTCGTAATTTTTTAGAAATTTTAAAATTGATTTGAAGAGTCTTGGAGATGAATTGAGAGTTGTTTGATTATATATTTATGTCATTGGCTTATTTAACATTTTCAATGAACACATCAATTATGGTATTCATAAGGATGAGAACCATGAACATGTATAGTTTTCAGTGATAAAAAGACCTAAATGTTTAAAAATAATATCATTAGAATGTTTATTATAAATCATGTTATTATAGTGACACACATCATAGAATTAATAATCAAAAATTTAATTTCTATACATGATGTATTATGATAAATAATAATATGCTGATTAATGAGAAGAAGATCAATTTTATATATTTTTTGAATTAATATACATGGTGAATATTGTTATAAAATTACCATAGAGAGTGTTAGGCCTTGATAATATGAGTGAAACCTCAAAATATGTATTGAAATATGATTTAATTACTTTAATAGTGATTTTTTATGACATCCTTGCTTTTTAATACAAACTTAATCATGATTTATTACATAAAACATCACTTGATACAACAAAGAAGATCGAGAGGAATAGTGTCATTGGGGCTTAGGATCATTACATAAAAACATGAAACATGAAATGCAACAACTTTATTTAAAACCTCCTTTTCATTACCACTACATTCCCTCGTACTAAGCATTTCATGGGATATCCTGAGGACATGTATAAGAAAAGGGTGAGCTATAAAGCCCAGTAAGGGAATACACATGGAATAACATGAGGAGTATAATACATTTTAGACATTAGGTATATCAATAGATCACAATAGAAACATGAACATAAATTCATGATAATGCATGATAATCATAACATGGAAATGTGGCAACAACACTTAACATGGAATTACCATGATCCAAGTCCCATTGCATCTGGAGCATGAGTGAATCCTCACTACACATGAAGAACGAGTAATCCCTCATTGCACTTAAATTAGCATGATTCAACACTCATTGTAGATGACGTATCATGATACTATACTTTACACAATTCATTGGAGCGCTATGAGGGCGCACCCTTCTAAAACATTTCATTTCATGCATAAGTGTGCCACATGGATCATAAAACATGGATTCATAAAACATAATCATTTATTACATGATAAAGGAATGTGGAATTATTACATGAATATTTATAATCAATATGTAAGTGTGCATAATGGTGAATACCCTTGATGTAGAAATGGGCATGGTATTCACTACACAATGGCGTTGGCTTAGAAAATCGGTGTGATTTCAGCTGGGTAACGGTGTGACATAAGAATTCATAAAAATGGTTAATGAGAGATAAATGGGTTCGTCATCATATTTAAATGTAATGGAAAGTAAAGAGTTCATATTGATACATGTCCCAACAATTTTAATGGAATTTAGATTCATGATACAAAAGTATAGCATGAATGTAAATGAGGAGAGAGATGTTCCTTTCGGAATTTCAGCATAGTAACCGGTGTACATGGGAAGCATTTAATGAGAGAGAAAGGGGTATCCCATAATTAAAACATAAAATGGTCAGTATGAGGGAGGTTTAAAACCATACCCCAATATTCATAATTGAAATTAAAAGGGCAAAACAACTTAAAGGAAATTGGACAAAAATGAGAAAGGATGAAAAAACCCTTACTGGGAAGTGTGCTTCCAAAGGCTAGAGAGAGGCTTGTGAGAGGCTTCTTGGGAGCTTGGGAAACCTTGGGAGGACTTTAGAGAGAGTCGGTCAGAGGTTGGATGAACTCCAAAGGCTTTGAGTGAGGAGGAAGTGGGAGCTTGGGTCGGTTTATATAGGAAAGGTAAGTGAATTCATTATTATTTGGGTTTGGGTCCCCTTACATTAAATTAATCCAAAACACAAACCACCCCATGGTTTATGCCCATGGTTTTTGGAAAAGGGAAAAGGAAAAATATATTTTATATGTCCAAATTCCGAATTTTTTAAAATAACGAGGTTTCTTATGTGGAGGTGAGTGACACTCCCATGGAAAATAATTTAAAAAGACAAGATGTTTAATAAGTCTTGAGGGGTCCATTAATGCTTTGAAAAGTAAGTCAAACCAAACCAAAATCACATTATTTAAATGTTAAAACATATATTATCCGAACAGAAAGCTTATAGTATTTTATTACATCACTATTTGGACATTATGATGTTAGAAAACACATTATATATTTAAACGGTGTTTAATTTTTACGCAAAAAATTGACTGTCTCAGAAATTTATAAAAAATTCACCGTTGGATAATTTTGACATCTTGATTCCAGAAATAACATTTATTTTATCTAAATAATATTTTAAATATTTTAATTTTCACTTTTAATATAAAAACTAACATTTATAGAAAATTCACGGGTTTTTGACAGAAATGGCTTTCAAACCTTAATAAAAATTATAATTGCATTCATAAAATTATATGATGCTTTATGTATAATAAAATTAATTTAATAATAATAATAATAATATTTTATTAAAATATAATTTAATTCAAAAATCCCATAGTTCAATAAAATAGAATTCTTAATTAAATAATAACTAAAAACACAATTTGCATTTTAAAAACTATTTACAATGTATCAATAAACACATGAAAGTATATTAATTATTATATACAAAAAAATATACATGAAAATAGTACTAGATATTTGTTACATAACCACTTAAAACAGCCACATAAGACCTAAGGGTAAGGTGTGTGAGGGTGACAGACACTTGGGGTGTCTCGGATAACATTGCTCGAGTGGTAATCTCTATCAGCTTCCACATTTCCCGTAGATGGTCCCGTTCAATCTTGACGTGATAAAGCTCAACTTGGGATTGGTCAAGAGCGAAGCTCAAGGATTCCACATCTTTTCCGAGCTCTGACAAATGGGATTCGTAAGGGGAAATTCTACTGGATGAGGCCATTGATTTCTTTTTCTAAGTAAATTTGGATTTGTTAAAGCCCTATATTTATACTAATCATGTGATCCCTGTTCAACGGCTATATTAGAAAGGGTCAAAATTCTTAACCAAAAACCAAAGAAGTTGACATTTTATATAAACATAAAGAGACATTTAATTAGATCAAGAGGGATTTCCATTAATGAATCTTTGGTTCATTAAAATATTCCCCCCTTAAGAAATTTCACCCTCAAATTTTTCCTTTTCCCACACTAAAAAAGATGTGGGTAACTCAGCTTGATCATTTCCTCCGATTCCCATGTCCCTAATTCAAACTTTTGGTTTCTCTACAACACCTTGATGAGGGGAATTGTCTTATTTCGTAGCACTTTTTCTCAGCGATATACGATCTTCACGGGTTGCTTCTCATAAGAAAGACCATATTCCAATTGTACCACCTCAGAAGAGAGTACATGTGAAGGATCCGGTATGTACATCCTTAAGAGGGATACATGAAAGACATCATCTACATCGGACATGGTAGGTGGAGGTGCTAGTCGATAGGCCATAGCCCCAACACGATCAAGAATCTCGAAGTGGCCGATGTACCTTGGACTTAACTTCCCTTTATTTCCAATCCTCATGACCTTCTTCCACAAAGATATGCGTAGAAAAAACCATGCCTCCAGCATTAAACTCACGGTCTCGTCAACAATTATATGCATAATTCTTCTATCGACTCTGGGATGCCTTGATATGCTGCTGAATGGTTTTCTCCTTCTCCACAATTTCCTCTACCATTTCTGGTCCAACCAGCTTACGTTCACCGACCTCATCCCAACACGCCGGTGTTCTGCACCTTTTCCCACAAAGGGATTCATATGATGCCAATTGGATGCTTGAGTGGAAACTCTTATTATAAGAGAACTCAATCAGAAGAAGATGTTGATCCCATCCTCCTTTAATGTCTATTGAGCATGCTCTCAAAATGTCCTCAAGTGTTTGGATAGTCTGCTTAGATTGGGCATCAGTTTGAGGATGATAGGCCGTACTGAAGTTCAGTTCAGTATTCAGAGCATGTTAAAGACTCTCCCAAAACATAGAGGTGAATCTTGGATCTCGTTCAGACACAATAGATAGTGGTACTCCATGAAACCTTACAACTTCCATGATATATATCCGTACGAGTTGATCCACATAGAAATCCTCCCGAATAGAAATGAAGTGTGCAGTCTTTGTAAGACGATTCACAATAACCCAGATTGCATTCTTTCCTTTCGATGTCATTGGATGTTTGATGAATAAGTCCATGGTGATGTTCTCCCATTTCTATTATGGTATGGGAAATTGTTGCATCATCCCCTTAAACTTCTTACTTTCTTCCTTCACTTACTGACACACCATTTACTTTGATGTATATTCAGTGATCTCTTTCTTCATATTATCCCACCAAAATATTTCTCGGAGATCTCGATACATCTTTGTGCTTCCTGGGTGAATAGAGAAATTTAAACTATGCGCATCATCCAAAAGTTCATTCTTTTGCTCTGGACATGATGGAAAACATAGTATTTTCCCAAACCGCACAATTCTGACTTCATTAACATTAAAATCCAAGGATTTCACTTTTTTGATAGCTTCCACTTTTTCTTGAATTCCCAAATCATCATTTTGTGCATCCTATATCCTTTCCAAAATAGACAATTGATCAATAATTTCTGAAAGGATTGATGATATTCCCTTCTCTATGATTCACATGTCCATCTTCATCATGTCTAAGAAGATTTGATCCTTTTCAATTCTCATCACTGATAGAATCGATGGATCCTTTCTACTTAGTAAATATGCCACCTTGTTCGCTTTCCCTGGGTGGTAATGGATTGAATAGTCATAATCCTTGATGAGATATATCCATCTTTTCTTATGCATATTAAGATATTTCTGTGTGAATATATATTTAAGACTCTTATGGTCAGTATATATCTCACATTTCTCTCCAAAGAGATAATGACACCATATTTTCAAGGAAAAGATCACCGCCCTCGACACCAGATCATGCATTGGATAGTTTCACTCATGTATTTTCAACTACCTTGAAGCATAAGATATAACTTTATCATTATGCATTAGCACACAGCCAAATCCCTTCTTTGAAGCATCACTGAAAACAACAAAATGTTCCCCACTTGTGGGTAAAGTTAGCATGGGCGCAATGATAAGCCTCCTTTTCATGTCCTTGAAGCTTTCTTCGCATTCAAAACTACAAGAAAACTTTACTCCCATTCGAGTTAGCTTGGTAAGAGGGTTGGACAATCATAAGGAATTTCTCACAAATTGTCTATAATATCTAGCTAACCCCAAGAAGCTACGGATATCCATTACCGATAATGGCCTCGGCCATCCCTCAATTTCATCTGTTTTGGAGGGATCCATAGATATCCCATTGCTTGTGATCATATGGCCCAAGAATAAGACCACCTTAAACCAGAACTCACACTTGTTGTACTTTGCATAGATATTCTCCTTGCTCAAAGTCTCTAGTACAGTTCTTAAATGCTCCTCATGATCCCCCTTGGTTTTGGATTATATTAGAATATCATCTATAAAGACTACCACAAATTTGTCGAGGTGATCTCAAAAGACTGTATTCATTAAGTCCATGAAGATTTCTAGAGCATTAATGAGCCCGAAAGTCATTACTATCAATTCATAGTGCCTTTATCTTGTTTGAGAAGTAGTATTGGGGATATATTCCTTCTTCACCCTTACTTAATAATATCTCGACCACAAGTCCACCTCGGAGAAGTATTGTGCTCCATGCAGCTGATCAAACAAGTCATCAATTCGTGGGAGAGGATACGTGTTCTTTAACACGATTTTGTTAAGTTCATGATAATCGATGCAAATCCGCATTGACCCATCCTTATTCATGACAAAGAGGACTGGTGAACCCCATGGTGAAGCACTTGGGAGTATAAACCCTTTATCCAGATTCTCCTGTAGTTATTTCTTCATCTCTTCAAGCTCTACAAAAACCATTCTATATGGAGTCTTGGATATTGGTAAAGCCTCGGGTATAAGTTCAATTGATAATTCAACATCTCTTCTAGGAGGAAGACCAGGGAGTTACTCGGGAAACACTTCAGCGAATTCCCTCACAATAGGTATTTTTCAAGGATGGTTTCTTCCTTGGACTCAATCATCTGAGCCAAATACGCATGCTCAGAAGGTAGTAATATCCATTCTTGAGATGATAGAGCTAAAGGAGATTCATATTCCTCCTTACACTTGTAATGAATTGGAGGTCGACTCTCCATATGGAGTGTGATTTCCCTCTCCCGACAATTTATGTTGGCTCTATATAAGGAAAGCCAAAACATTCCAAGAATTGAATCAAATTCTACCAGAGGGAGTATGACTAGGTTAACCGGGAAATTCAATCCACAGATTATAATAGGGGAGGACTTATATTCATGGGATGCAATGATTTCCCCATTTCTCATACTAACTGACATCTTCATTTCCTTTATTTGTGGTGGTGCTGGGATTGTTGTACCAAACTTTTGAGATATAAAATAATGCATAGAACCTGAATCAAAATGTACATTCGCTATTCTTGAATGAATAGATAGCTTATCTGCCACCAATTCGTTGCCGGGGTTCACTTCGTCAGAAGTGATGGAAAAAGCTCTTCCTTGCTGCCTTCGAGGTTGTTGGTTGCCTCTGAAAACCCTTGGATTAGGGCACTGATTTTCAAAATGTCCCAGTTCTTTGCATTTGTAGCATTGAACAACACATTGAGGTTCGAACAGAGCGTTCCTCTCCTATGTCGCAGTCACGGGTCTTTCTTGCCGATAGTTAATATCTAGGTTCCCTTCTCTTCCACACTTGAATCATTTCCTCGTCCCCTTAAGGCAATTTACAGGGTGCGCCTTTCCACACTTTTGGCATGTGGTGTGATGGATCCCCTTAGCACCATTAGATTTATCCATCGGGCCACCGGCATTGAAGTCCACCTTATGCTTCTTATCCCCATGATATCATTCAACTTAATGTTGAACCATTCAAAACATGTAAGGGTTATCAGATACACCACTTTCAAAACATTAAAAATTAAAAACTCTTATAAAATTTATACCGTCACAATGTGTCCTTTATATTTTTCATTTTTCTCAAATTATTCATATAGTTTATATTATATTTCTAGTGGATAAATATTCCTTTAATTGGTTTATTAAAGTATAGTGGATATTTTGTATGTAAAATATTAAATTAATCAATTTTTTGTTTATATTTTAATTTCAATGGGTAAATTAATATTTTGTTGACCTTTGAGTTAATCTTTTAACCATTGATTTTCTTAAAAAATATTAATTTTAGTCATTTGTAATTAAATGTTGTATAAATTTTTTTAATCATAAATTTATTTTTATATAATAATTAATTAATTAAAAAACATAAATGTGAAATTTCATTTTATTAATTTTTAACTTTTTATTAGTTTGAAAATAATTATTATTAATTTTTAATATTTTTTATTTTACTTTTTTATCATGTATTTGTTTTTATATTAAATAATTATTATTTTATTTATTGTAATATAAATTTAAATAATTATATATATTTTAAAAATTTTAATAGTCTTTTTATTATAACTTTCATATTGTGCTTCAATTAATCGGGATACATTTAGTTTTTATTAGATTAATTAAAATTAATAATTTTTTTCATTATTTAATTTTATTTGATTAAATTTTATTCTCTAGAATGGTTGATCATCATTCCCAATGTTAAAAAATTGTAAAATGAAACAATCTATATTGAAACACAATTTTCATTATGTTTTCAATTACAACATGAGATGTAATTTTTCAAAAGTAATTAATTGACATTGTGATCTATGATTGACCACACAACTATTATAGATTTTCCACTAGTTTTCTCAATCCACCTGAGGATAAATTTATAGAGTTTTTTCATGAATAATATATAAACCCATGAAATTGGAAAAGTAAAAAAGGCATTTGACCATGACACACTATGATTATGATTGTTTAATGAACCAACAAAAATATAAGTCCATTTGAAGATATATAAAAGGATAAAACCTAATGTTATTGTAAAATATTGACTGATTTAATGTGAGTGGAATTATAATGATCAAACTTGAAGGGAGAGAAGATATAATATGAAAAAATGAAACTACATTGAATATTTGGATGAGGGGAAGGAAGATTGTGATTGAATTCGAGTATGAGGTAATTAGATGAGGGTAAGTAGTAAGATGATAAGTTTTGAAGAGATTTTGAACTACGTTTTTATTCAAAAATAAGAACAATTTTTAATGATGTTAACTTAAAGTGACTTATAAATGATATGTAAATTTGATGATTTTCCACATTTTTTCAGGTTTTTGGGGTTTATTTTTTGGTGAAGAATCCTTGAATACAAAGGATCAAAATAAATTGTTTTTTCATTTAAGGAACAAAATGATCCATATATTCTTGGGAGTCTGATTCAATCTGCATTGACCTATTATGATCTGAAAGAATTGAGTCTTAAGTTGAATGATAAATTGAGGAAGATTAGTATGTTTGTGCTTCCCTTTATGAGTTTGAGTACATAAGAAAGAATCTAAAGTGTGAAAAGTGAAATATAACAGGGTAACAATATTATTCTTAGGAGAAACAACAGTCATCAGTGAGGCTCACGATTGGATTTAGATCTGGATTTCCAAACCTCCATAAGGTAATGTTCTACGATTGTAATTTCATATACCAATTTCCATGGTGTTTTGAACTAATTTATGTATTATAGCCGCATCTAAGATGGATTGAATGTTGACAATATGGATAAAAGATAATAATATTGCTTCACAGTGTGGGGATAAATAATAATTGGATCACTCGTTAAATGATACTCATAATATAAATAGTGGGTGAAATATGGAAATAAATGACCGTAGATATATCATGGAGAAACCCCTAAAATGAAAGGGGTAAAAACTGTATTCAGATAGAAAGACTATTACTAGTAAAAGTGTGTTTACGCTCAATCACTGTTACAAAGATAAAAACCTCACAATATCTGTCTCTAATAATTAGGAAATAAACCCCACAAATATTTCATATAAAAATGTTTGGAGGATTGGTGGAGGTTATTTATGATGTATGACACATGTGGAAGCCACGTCTATTTATCAGCGACCTCCACCCCATGATCGACTATAACAATATCTGAATATGTGGTAATTTCTACCAACCATATCTTTCATTTCACGCCCCCCTAGACAAAATAATTGGGTGGCATCACCCATCAAATGAAATTCCCTCATAATTATGAAATGGATACATGACATAGAATCAACCCTCTCTCCATAAAACCTTTCATTCTTCTGAATCATGAATCTTTTATCTATTCGTTGTTGTTAAAGTATCTTCACCATCTGATCATTAGTCAATCACCTTTTTTGTAATGTTAAAAGATATTCATTAGTGTCTATTTTCAACATGACCACACTTCCATTCTCCAACACATCTCAGAAAAAGTGATATTTTACCAAAATGTTCATTATTCAGGAATGAGAATATTGATTCACTACAATATCCATAGTGCTCTAAATACCCTAAAATGGGAATTTTATCCTGAGTATTCCTAAGACCATCTATCAACATTCTATCCATACCAACTCTTTAAATTCGTGAGTATCATCCCTGAACTCCAACTCCATTATGGATAAACCCACAACTGAATGTAACGTTGAAATCCTACTCACATGTACTCCTACAAGATTAATAACATAACGAGTAGAGAATTTATCTAGTCATTATATCCTTTATAATCTCAATCAACATTAGATATGATAGTTTAATATGATCCTGTAGAACATAATGCAGTATATGCGGTCTCCATGATGTATCTCTTGATTATCTCCACTATTGTCACTCCCCAACCCGAAATTAATTTGTTTTAATTATTTTATTCATCCTTGGTCTTATTTTATTTTGTGCTCAAGTGGGTTGAGACCCAGTTATTTTATGGGTTGTTATTTAGAAATAGGTGTTTTGGGCATGGCAGTATCTGGCGCGTGGGACGTGCACGATTTAGGCACCCTAACGCTACGCCCCAAGTAATTGTGTGGTCTGCTTGTGATTTAAATAAAATAAAAGTTAAATAACTATTTAAATAATATTATTATTATCATTAGTGTTGAGAATATTATTGTTATCATTATTATCAGTGTTAGAATATTAGTATTTTTAATACTGTTACTAATCTTATAATTATTATTATTATTATTTCAATTGATATTTCAATTTGTTTATTAATATTAAATTATTTTTATACTTATAAAATTATCCACTGATTATTATTTTTATTGATTTTTTAAATGGATTTAGGTTTCACTTTTTTTGGTGTTTTATTTTCTTTTTATTTTTCTTTCTTATTTCTTCTCTTTTTTTTATTCTCTCTTTGTTCCCTCCTTCTCCCCTCGCATCGTGCCTAACCCATTACCCCTTCCTGCTGCACGCCGTCGACGCCACCCTCTTCTTGGACCTCCGGCCAACCTCCTCCTCTCCCAGTTGTGACTGTCTCGACCGCCGCCTCCCTCTCTTGCCTCTCCAGTTGTGTGCCATCCTCTTGCTGAGCTGACCTCCTCGCTTGCTAACCGACCAGCCATGCCGAAGACCTCCTCCCTCGAGCCCTCTGCTGTCATCGTCACCGTCCCAATCATAGGTCGCCGCTACAATCGCCGATGAGTCCTCTCACACCCTCTCCTTCATTTGGACAATTCTTCTTATTCCTATCATTTTTTTTCATTCAGTCGAAGGTTTACCTGATTTTTGATGTTATCATTCCTTTCTTGGGATTTTAGTGGGTATCTCGGGTCTTGTTGGTGCATGTTCTGGCAACCGCCGCTGAAGGCGAGGTGGTTCGTTGTGTTTATGTTTGCCGGATTTGTTCCGAGGTAATGTTTTCTTGTGTTGCTTGTTTTTTTTCACCCATTAAATTATAGTATTTATGTATTTTAAGGTTTGATGTATTTATCTTGTACTGCATTGGTCGCTACTTTGTGTTTTCAGTCCGTCTGGATACGTCGGTCCCCATCTGAGGTGAGGTTTTTCTTGTTTCATTGTTTAATTTTGTTTTAATTGGAGCCCTTGGTAATTTTTAGGATCTCTTGCATTATTGTGATGTGTCTTGGTATGACATTGGTGTGCGTTTGTCCTAAGAAGATGTTTTTGAGTGGGCGTTTGTGTTCAATGTTTGGTAACACTGCTTTGGGTTGTTTCATAAATTTTTTTATGTGGTTTATTAAATCATATAAATTGTGTGAAACATGTTTGGATATTTTTGCGGGGTGATTTAGGCCTTAAAAGAGATTTTTGGGGTTTTTTTGTTGTTTTATGTCGTGTTACGCATTTTTAGAAAGTTTTATATGTGGTTTAAATGGTTTATTTAATTTTTACAAATGATGAAAATCATGTTTTTCCATGATTACGACGTGCAGATTATTTTGAAGTGGCGTTTTGATAGAATTTGGGTGCGTTTATTTTTTGTAAATTCGGTGGTGCTAATTTCGATGGGGTGCGTCAATTGTTCTATTAATTTATTAAATGATATGTGTAGTGTGCTTGACCTCGCTACGATAGTTTTGGGCCGTATTTGTCGCGGTATCCTGCATGCACATGCATAGGGTAAGACATATATATATATATGTTCCCTCTTTGTACATTTTCCCTAATGGCATGGGGAACATGTGCAATGCAACTAGGGGTGTATATATATTTATATATGTGTGTATAAATGCATGTGCGTGTATGTGCCGAGTGTCGGTTTGATGGTCGTCAACGAATAATGACATGTTTGAGGTAGGTCCCCTATGCCTCTGATTTTAATTTAAAATTCATAATTTCATGATTGTTTTAAAAATATGTTTTAAACTATTCTATATACACATGCTATGGAATCTGATTGTTGTTGCTATAAACTATTATGCCTTTGTTTTGGAGATTGAAATGTATTTCAAACACCGTTGGTCATAATTGAATTCTCTTGAAAATTGATTTCTTAAGTGGTTCTGAATTGGTAAGGTGTATTTCTAAAGGTGTTTGGCCTTTTGGCCGGTTAATGGTAAAAAGTGTTCCTTTTATGTAATTAAGCTCGTTTGGCATATTAAGAATGTTTTATGAAAAAGAAAAACCTCTCTCGAGGCACGCCCCCCTTGGTTTTAGAAAAATGGTGTTATCATGTACCTAATTTGATGCTTATGCATTGTGTGACGTTAAAGAGGGGGAATGCGCTCAAGGAGGGAGTGTGGTGGTGAGATGTTGAATGAGGTTTATAAAAAGAAAGTGTTATGTACATATATGTTTGCTTGATAAAGAAAACTCACCACCACTTGAAATAGAGCACAATGGGAAACCTTGGTATCTAAGTGGGTGACCAGGACTAGTACGCTAGATGACACGGCTGGGGTTCATCCCTGTTTATCTAGTAGGATTGACGCAACAACACGAACTAAACATATGAATTTATGAGGGTCGTGGTCTTCTAAGCCACGTTTTCTGAGGGTCGTGGCCTTCTAAGCCACGTTTTCTGAGGGTTGTGGTCTTCTAAGCCACATTTCACCGAGGTACGATGTCTCTAGGATCCCACATGTTCTATATACTTATAGGGATTACCCATGGTGGTCACTTGTGACATGCCGCTTGTGATTTAACTACCTTTTCAGATGTTTCATACTTGAGGTCTTGTTTGTGAAAACCAAATTTTAATCCAACTGGTTTCTTTTCATTTTGAAACGTTACTGCATTCTTGGAACCTATTTTGAAAATGTAGTGGGGGTGAAATGATTTATTTGAAAATTAAAACTCATTACTTGAATTTGAAAAGAAGAAAAAACATTATTTTATTATATCTTATTTTCAAACTGGCATAATTGGATTTATTACTAAAGGCAGTCGAATAGAATGTGGTTAAATTTTGGCATTCCTACTGAGCATTTAGGTGCTCATGGCTACTTTACTTTTCAGTTGCAGGTTCAGTATTGGATCGCTTTTGGGAGCAAGTGTAGTTTATGTACCGTGGTGATCCATGGGGTCACCTGAGTTATGTCACGTTGCTTTGTTTATTTCTTTTTCTACTGCCAAGTTGTTCAGTTTAGTTTTTCATTATTTATTCGCTTGTTTATATTATGTTTATTTATATTTGTTATGGGCCAAACCATTCCCAACTAGTTTATTTTGATGCCCGACACTAGTTTCCAGCACGTGGGGATCGATAATGACCTTCTGGCATTGTCACGGACCGGGTCGGGTGCCGGGTCGGATGACGACCCGGACTGGTTCGTGACAAAATGGTATCAGAGGGAGGTTTTCCCATATCCTTTGGGTATTTCTGATAGTTTAGATTTAGGTTTTTTGGAATCCAATTGGTTAATTACGGGTGGGTGCCTGATCACCACCTATTCGGAATGACCCTTGAATCGCCAGGGTGGTCCGGGATGGACATGCCTCAAAGTCCGCGTCTGGCACCTGATTGTTTTCAGGCGCCTTAGTCTTGTTTGTGTGTTCCTGGAGTGTACACCAACACTAATTATCTCTTGATTCCTTCATGTTGAAAAAATAGTATCATAGTTAACACTTGTTTATTATCCAAAATTTTCAGTACTAAAAAACTTGATCTTTTCTATATATTCATGCTCTTTCCACTCTTTGTGTTTTTTGAAGACTCCAAAAACCTCATTTTTCAACAGGAATGTGTAAAAAACATCTCTTGAAATAATAATCAATGAACGACACAAAGTACCCCACTCCTCCTAGGGATATAACTGTTTATTTCTAAACATCAACATGAATCAAATACAATATCTCTTTATTTCTTACAATTGACATCCATAACATTAAACTATGTTACATTCTCAAAAAAAACTGCACACAAAATCGTAAGGATACATTTGAGTGACTAGGTAAAAACATCTGATCCGAAGGAATATTGTTGCCTTTTTCTAATATATGGACAATATTATGATTCCATGAAAATGTGAACACTTCATTTGACGTAGTTGAAAAGGAAACTATCTGAGCCTCCTTGTATGTTCCACACTTACGAACATATAGGTTTTCAATATATTCTCTTCCTTCATCACCTCTAGTTCTCTATTTATAATTCTCATCACTTCGTTCTCAGTGTAATTATTGTTTTCAATGTCATCAAATTGTCCCAAACAAAATAGTTTCTTCTTCAAAACCTACATATGGTTAATTTAGAGGGTGGTTTGAACCATACCATCATGAATATTTAGTATGGTGGTATTTACTCCCATAATAATAATGGTTTAACCATTCTCCTTGAATGAAATTCCTTCTGAGATAGTTTTCTAAAAATCCATCTATTCCCATTTTCACATTGTGTGCCATATTTTGATTATTACAATTGCCAAGCATTATTGAGATTATTCCTACATCCAACATTCCTCACCACTTCACTGACTAGTATTCCACTATTCTAATATGTACTCACCACATTTTATTTAGAGGGATATTCAATTTTGTTTCTTACTCCAATAATTGTTCTTAACATTCCCCTTCTTCCAAAATTATAGCATATAAGACTCTTCTTCTCACACGTTGATTTTCACTTTCCATGATTTTTGATTCCACTCAAATTGTGCTACATCATTTATCATATATCAATAGGAATATCCTATTCTTGGAGTGAATTTTCCAATCCATTAAACTTGTTCTTGCACTGATTATCTTCTTAAATATCTATAACTATTTCTGCATTAAAGAGAATAATATCCATCGGGATATTTTTTCTGATGTTGATGAGGAGTTGGTCAAAGTAATATGGAAAACCCTATAGTGGAGTATCTACATGTTCAGTATACTTGGCTATATATCCCAATATTTAGAGTGATGTGAATATGGTATTGAGTGGGTTGAGGTAATTAGTAACAAATGATGACTCCCTTATTCAAAGTGTGTACAATTTTGTCGTTAGCGGGTTTTTTATTTGATGTTACCTGGACCTATATATCATCTTTAGGGTATCCCATAATTTATTCATTACCTTTTTCTCCACAATTCATCGTACTAAATCTTCTACCAAAGCCAAATGGATATTGGCCATAACATTCTAATTTTCTTGTTCCATTCCCCCCCCCTCAGACCTTCTGGCCAATCACAAAATGATTGTAAGCAATTATCCATAAGCAATAAAGACTATATATTGAATCTCTATAATGGAAAATTATTCTCATTGAATTTATTGATCACATAATTATCTACCATGTAGACACACCATCAGTTACGAACCTCCACATTTTCACAACAGTGTATTTAATAATTAATTTTTTTTCTGATGTGGAAAATCAACTAGAGTTACCATCATAGAGTGAAACCAAATTTATGAGGGTTACTAATAACTATATAATTGAGCATTAACAAAATATAACATTTAAATAACACCACTATTGTTGAAACAATGACAGGAACACTTGTACAATTAAAATCATGAGATCAGTCAGAGTAACAATTGTTGATATAAACGACACAAGTTGTTATCTGGGAAAACACACACAATGAACAGGGTTAAAAAACAAGCAAAACTAGAAGGATCACTATTATTAAAATTGGGTAAAGACTCCATCCTTATTACATTGAGTAAAATGTTAAAATACCTATCTTGAATAATGTATCAATAAACCTCAGAAATAATAAAAATAAAAAAATTTAGAGGATTGGTGGTGGTGATTTCTATTTGTTGAAACCATGGCAATCCACTGCCTTTTATAAAAAAAGCATTACCCCTTGCTCCAACATCACTACATTTATGTAGGTGGGGTTGGCCACCCACCTCATCTTCTATTACCTTACTCACATGATAATATTTTGGGGCTATTTTCTTCCTTCAAATGAACAACTAACATAAATATACTGGGATATTGAGAAATCAATCCCAAATCAAGGCCATGCTCGACCATTAATGAACCATTTCTAAATTGAGTCTGATGATGATGATTACAAAGTGAGGTAGGTTTTTCAGTGATGAACCCTATTGTAGTCTTGAACAATATTTAAATTTGTGGAGGATTAGTGTGATATGTGATCTTTTTTAGGCATGTAAGAATTCTAGTTGATGGAGGTTTTCATGTTGGATCTTCATTCTGGGCAACATCTTGTGGTTTGAATATTGTATGGAGATGGGTTATAAGATTTTTAACTATATATTGAGTAGCATGTCATGTGGGGGATGGGGTTTCAAACTATAAGAAATGATTATTTATATTTTAGGTGGTGAATAATGATTTAGTTTTGATGAGAACTATGTTATCTAAGGAGAATGATTTGAGTTTGAAGAACAATTTCACAGGATATGATTTTTGTTTAGTAGATTTAAAGGGTCCAGAGTCATCATTAATGATCTGGTTGGAATTTTTTGTGTAGTTTCACAATTTTTTGATGCTGTTATTTTTATGATAGGATTCATATTTAGATAAATGTGATAATTTTCTAGAACATTGATCATTAGTAATGGCCTCACACATCTGATGTGTTTTTTAAAAACACAATGTTTTATGACCAATAGGATAAAAAAGAATCTTTAAAATAGATGGACATGAATTTCTCAATTTTGAAATTCATAACACATGCACTGTTTTTTAAAAGATACTGGACCAAAGAAAAACCTCATCCATTTTTTGGGAACTAGAAATTTGGCCTATAGAGGTATCTCTTCTAATTTATATTTGTATAAACCATGTTTAGATTAATTAGGAATTTAATAATCACATTTGAAGATTAACTTTTATGCTATATGGAATTTTATGTGAATTATATTCAAACTATGACTATCATGAGACTTTTAAATGTGACATGCAGTTCAATCAAGTTAGTTAAATTTAAGGATTCCTCTTGAAGATTGTGGAATATTCTCTAGATATTGTAGGAATGTTCCATGTTAGAATCTAGACTAGATTCATTACATTGATAGACATAACAGATTGTTCAAGGGTTTGTTCCAGTTTCTATAAGAGGTACCCTTAAGTCCTATGATAATGATTGAATATCTTGAAAATTTTATTGTGTCACATAAATATTATAAAATTAATCTATGTCATTGAATGATGTACATGACAAACCTAATAGTAAAAAAATAATTTTCAATATGATGTTAATGGTAGAGGTAGTTCTGGACACATTCATGGGAATGGTAATTGCTCTATTTTTACTGGATAGTATGAGTGTGAAATTATAAAATTATTATATTTAAATATGAAGTAGTGGAAAATTGTTTTCAACTCCATATGGAAGAATATTTCACACAATATTTATTTTTTCTTCATATGTATCTTTATAAAAATATATTGTGTTATTTTCATGAAATTAAAATGACCTGATGAACATTTACTAGTGGAATTAAATTTATTTAATTCTTTATTACTTCTTATTAATAATTATTCAAAAAAATATTTTACAATTATTGCGATATATTTTCAAAACTAAAAAATTATTTTATGTGATAGAATCTGAATATTGTAATTTTGATTTCAAAATATTTTGTTGAATATTTAATGTGGTGATGTATAATTTTCACACATATTTAAGATACTTTTTTGGTGATGTATAATTACCTAACCAATTTTGGGTATTTTCATGCATTAATTTTTCCACGAAGAATGAAATTATTTTAAAAAATTAGTAGATATGGCCCTTGAACTGTCCTAACTTAATTAAAATTTTGAATAATGTTTCCATAATTTAATTATTGATTTATCTAATTTTAATTTTATTCTTTATCTATATTCTTATATTAAATAATAAGGTTTAAAAATAAATAATCTTTGTTTCATATTTATTTTTTAATTAAATTCATCCCATTGATTACTCACACCATTCTCATTTGATCAAACTTTATTTTCACTATCCCAATGAAAATTAGGGGATAGAAATGAAAATTTTATGGCTTTGACAACCAATATCATATTATGTTTTTTTCACTACTTTCCAATATTTCAGTTTTTATGCGATTTAATAAAAATCAAAAATCAAAAATCAAATAGAAAAACAATAGACAAATATTTTTTTTAGAAATCAATATAATAATGAATCTAATGTTTTTTCAAACATGTAAACTATTCCATTTCATGTGTGTGTCAGTACTATTAATCTTAGTTGAAATATAATATGTTTTACATTTTATGTTTCTTGAAAATCATTTGATTTTTTTTCAATATTCTATGCTTCCAAGTATAGTTTAAATATTTGGAAATTTTTCTTGTCATTTAAAATTACACAAGGGATCAATATGGGGGTTGGGATAATAAAAATTAAAACTATTATATATATTATTTATTTTATTGGAAAACATCCTTGTATTATTTCTATAACCAGCCACCACATGAAGATAAATTTTAAAAAACCCAATAATTAAATGTAATTAAACCCCAATAATATTCGAAATAGATATGAATAATGTGAAATTGTTGTCTAAATTTGATGAATTTTTTGATTTTCATGGAGAAAAAAATGAATAAATTTTAAAATAAATGTATTTATAGGTAATGATAAAAAATAAAAAAAATGTAACAATGGAATTGACATTAGAAGAATTTAAAATCATATTAATGCTGAGATTGAGGTTGAAACAACATAACAAAACTATAATTTTGCAGAATATGAATATGATGAAGAACTAAATTTTAATATCATGAACTCTTTTAATAGAGAAAAAAATTCAGATGAATATGTGATAAACATAAAGGCAATTGAGTTGGAAAATTTTGATAAATTACTCCAGGAACCTGAAAATGAATACCCCATTTATTGATTGTCCTATATATTGATGAGGTTCTCTATTATTAGATCATTAAGAATTTTTTTCTACCATTTGAGGAAAAATTAGAAAATGTTTACATGAAATATAAAAACTCTTAATCCTTTTTGCTAAAACTATGAATAATTGGACTACACATGTAATTTTAATGACTTGGTATTTGGGAATACTTTGTGTATAACGATTTTATTTGTTGTCAATAGTTATCAATACTGGTCAAAATGAAGAAAGAGATGAAGAATGACTAAAAAGTTAATGGATATTGGATGAAGTGTAGTTGTCGGGAGAATTATTATAGAATCATATCATTGTCTGTCATACTTGAGAAATTATCTAAGAAGATCTATTTAGACGTTTGTGGAACTGATCCAATGTTCTAAGAACTTATGTCCAATGAGACACATTGTTTACAACAACAATGAATGGTGATGTTTCATCCATATTAGGATAATTTAATAAAAATTAGAATTTGAATAGGACTATGAAATGCTTTATTATTGCATGCGAACCATGAAAGAGCTTTCTTGAAGAAAAGAATCATATGATTTTCATAAAGTATAGAATGATGGTTGAAGAATAAGATAGAGTGTGGAAGGGCTTGGAATTCTATGATGGTCATTAACTATACATTTTAAAATCATATGATCATTTCATAGTTCTAAACATTCCAAATACTTGTATCAAAGGTGATAAATAGTCTACAACATTGAATGTGTTTGATGAATCCTCAAGCCTCCACTTTTGGATGAGTAGGGATGATTAGAGTTCATTGGAATTAACACTCCAAATATGAATAAAGGATTTTAAGTTAGGGTAAATATGTACTTTGGAATTCATATTCCAAAGAGTACAAGAAGAAAGATGGATGAATTATGAAGTTGAATAGAAGACATGAAGTAGTGCATAGTCTTTGAACTATGAGAATTTCTAAAACAAAAGGGGCTTGCAAATGTGGTGATAAAATTATATGTGGTTCACTAGTGTATGTTTCTCACAAGTCATATTTCAAGATAATCACATAAAAATATGACAAAGGAAATAAAGTGTCACACAAGTTAAAGGTTTTCACGCTCTTCAAAAAGTGGCGCCCAATTGTGGTGCACAAGTATAAGTGGTGTGAAATATTATGTTTCACGCAAGTCATATTTCAACATCATCTTATCAAAATATGAAAAAGGAATGAATTTGGCACGCTAGTGATGGGACGACATGCAAGTTATGGAGTGGCACACATGTGATGGAGAAGCGTGTAAGTAGGAACGACGTGAAAGTGTATGTGGCGTTGAAGTCACCAAGATTCCTATAAATATATGACTAGCCTCCTCATTTATTAAGGCTCAACACTTAAGATAAAATTTGATCTCTGATCGCGCATGTAGTAGAAAGTGGTGCGCAAGATGATGTGGCCAGAAAATTGAGGTTTATTTATAAGGAAATCTAGTAGGGAGTCATGCAAGATGAGTGGAACACAAATAGTGTGGAATGAAAGAAGAAGTGGCTTGGAAGTTGTAAGAGGTGTGTAAGCATGGAGTTGTGTGCAACAAGTGTGTAGTGTCTATCCTTGAAGTGGCGTGCAAGATGTAAGTTGTGCATAATTGGGGTGCGTAAGTATTATGTGGAACAGAACTTGTGAGTTATAAAAAATTGTGGCTTGCATGTATTTGGTGGTGTGCAAGTAGGGAGGCGCACAAGCAAGGTGGGACACAAGTAAGGATTGGTGTGAAAGATGTGAATTTTTCTAGAAGTTCTTACCATCATCTGATAAACTATGATGATTATATGTTGATCTAGACATCATTGTTTTAACAATCACACTGAGAAATTATGATTCTATCAAGATGAAAAAGAATAAGAAGAAGACCTATGTGCTGATGGTTTTCACTGAAAGATGACGTGAGAATAAGAGCAGGTTTCAATGCAGTAATTTTTTTATTAAAGAAGGAGAAGAAGAAGATGAGTGTGAAACTTACAACTTTGCGGCATAGAAAGTGGAGAAGAAGAAGAAGAAAAAAATATTCCCAAAAAATCCTATAATTATTTATGGTAGTTTTATTCAGTGTATTCTATGTGAGCTTATCCTCATTGTCTAAATAATCACATTGGTATATGTGTTTCTGGCCAAGAAGAGAGAATATGATTTAGTTCAGTTGGTTATTGCACTAAGAAGATGGAAGAGGAAGTCTAATACAGTTGGTGTTTCAAATGAAAAGAAGATAAAGAAACAAGGAACAATTTCTTGCTTACTACTTTTCAAGTAATCAAGTGAAGATCATTAAAGAATACCAAGAGTATATACTTCCCGATCAAGAAGAATGAAGATTGTCTCTATAGGCTGTATAAAAAACCAGCTAGAGGCTACAAGTTGGACTATGCTGTCACCAGTCCATGGAAGAGGATTGTTTCTCACCCCCTCCAATGTTTAGGGACACACACTGGATAGAGGGTTGTTTTCCGAGCCACTCCATTATAAAATCATATTATATTATAATTTAGAATCCATGTACTTGTCATTTCCATGCATGGCAAAGACATAGCTACTCTTATTGAGTGGTGAACCTTGTAAAAATATAGTGTGCATATTTTTACTTCTTTTCATTATTTCATGTGGCAGGTAAAACATAATAAGATTAAAAAACCCTAATTGGTCAAGAGGTACAGGGATAAAAAGTAAGAATTGTTTTAAAACATCCACAAAACTGATTCACAGCCCCCACAATCAGTGTTAGGTATATCCAAAACTGGTCCTACCAATTGAAATTAGAGTAAATAGTTAACCTCTGTTGGATTCTCTATATTGAAAATATTCTCTTCTGAAGACTTGAGATTCTTTCCTCAGTCCCCAATGAAGTGCAGTTTTGATGAAGAGTTAGTTTTCTCTGAGCTGAAATCTATATCTACTAAAACCATGATTAAAAGTAAATATAAGGATAAGATATAGATTAATATGTCATTATTTTCTAATGAATTTTATGTATCTATATCTCTATGCCTTGCTGAAAATGAGGACATTTCAGACATGGAATGTAATGAGATGGGGGATCATGTTTTCAAAATGAAGATGGAAAATCTTCTTACCTCAACTAATCAATTGGTTTCTATTAGTACATTTGGAAATTATTTTCATAAAGAAAATGCTAGAACAAGTGCGATGATAAATCTTCAAGATATCCAGAAATATCAGTTGATAGATTTAGAATGATTTTTTCCGGTATCCATGAAGAAAGTACGCTCCTCGTTTTTGGATTATTTCAATGCATATAGAAAAATATCACTCAACTGGATGAAGAAACTGATGTTTTAGAAAATGTCATACAAGCAAAAATTATTGAATGATTAATTCTCTCCAGACAGGTTGGATCATTTGAATAAAAAATGATTGGATTTTAAGTATGTTCTAAAAAATGGCTCAAATATGTTGAAGAAATAGAGGGAGTGAACAAGACTCCATAGGAGAATATCCATGAACTTGGATAGGAGTTGGAAAAACGCAATGGAGTCAAAAAGTTATATCTAGAAGAAAATTTCAAAAAGATCAAGGAACAAGACTCTTTGTTACAAAATAATTTAATGAAACATGAATATGAAGTTGAATGGTTAAAAAAGTCCTATGAATTGAACTTGACTATGATTGAAGACCAGAAAGTAATCCTCAATATGAGATATATAGAATTAGAAGCTTAGTTGACCAATCTTTATAATAACCATATTGAATCTCAAAAAATGACAGAAACAGTTGTTTCTAGTTCTCAATGCTCAATAGAGGATTCTACTATCAAATGACATCCAATATGTGATAAGATTATCATGGGTTCACACCATGATCTATCGCAAGCAGCTGAGAAAGTAAAGGTACCATCCATACCAACATGTTTGAGTGTTTCTAAAAATAATTCTATAGAAAGTGAAAGTTTGAAGAAAAACTCTAAATATGTATGGATAATGAAAAATGAGAAGAAACCTACCACCATGGCTAGAGTGGATAGGGGAAATACTGTGGAAGATAACTCCCCACAGAAAGAACAACATACCAAAATGATGATTTAGAAACCTTATAAGTATGATGGATATATGTCATGGTTTGTTGGTCAATGCAGGTGCTATAATAGATTTTGGCATTATGCGCTGGATTGTTGCTACAACCCCTTAATTATAAAAGCACAGAGAAATCCCATGTCAAGGGGGGAGAAATATAGGGAAGATGAAGAAAAATCCATAGATCCAAAGGCATCTACATACTGCAAATAGATTAGGAATGTTATATAACCTATAAGATATATAAAATAGGAGTGTTCACATTAATGATGCATGTTCATCTCAATAGGTAACCAAAGCTGATAAGAAAATAATATCACAGTAGTTGGCTATGAATGAAGAATCATCCTTGGGATGAAATCTGAACGACATTGTGAAAAGAAATTATCCCAATAATACCCCAACAAGAAAATATTTGAAGCTCTGGGATTATATGTCTTAGGATGCTAAGGGTGGTGCATCCTAAAGTACCACTAAGAAAGATGGCACTCAAAAGATACTATGTGTAAATTACAAACATGATTCCACATTTCCTAAAGACATACTGTTTATCAGGCCAAATGATTTGGAATGAATGGGAAAATAGGAAGATGAATATGAGAAGGCTAGTACAAAAAGTAATAAGAAGATTCCACATGATGAAGAAATGGTGAATAAGTGGTTGAAATAAAAAGGAAACTCTCATGTTTAGGAAGCTTTGTGTGGGAGTTGCAATAAGGCTGGTCACACTGTTAAAAATTGCATTGAATTTTTTCAATCCCAAGAAGAAATTATTAAAAGGATGAAAATTGCACCAGGAGATTCTAATTCTTAGAAATATCTTGATGAAATACTATTCCCACAAAAAATGGAAGAAGTATTGATATCCACATAACAATATTCATAATTGAAGATTAATGTGCTAGTGTAAGGAGGGGTTGAATATAGGGCATCTTGGTTGAAGAAAATCATTTGATCCTTCCTACATACATTGAAGAATAAATAAGGATCCACAATATTCCCTTAAATATATGTGTATTGTATTTGTTTTGATAATACATGTAATTTAAGCTAATGTAAGCTCTCAGGGGGAGAACTTGAGAAGCAGTGATAACTATCAACTCTTGATAGTAATGCTGGAGATGTTTTCATATGTGGATTATTCGTCAATTGATATTCAAATATTAATATGACGAGGGATCCCCATTGATGAATATAACGAGTAGTGGCCCCTTAACAGGAAGATATATAATGATGCTACCATAGTTATTATTTCAATCAGTATCAACCTAAGAAGGCATCAAAATTAATTACCTTGAAAATTCCTTTAATAGCATGTCCTTGGAAAAGGTATGTCATTTCGTAATCTCTAATCCTTGGTTACTCAAAATAAATATATTTTTACAAAGGGGAATTAAATATGTCAATTAGTGACATAGTAATTATGAATTTCCATTAAGGCCACTTATCTTCCCAATTTCACTAGAATGATTTTGATCCTTTTGTTGAAGTGAGTGTAGAAATTTTAGGATTAATTATTTCACATCACATTCAATATCTTCGTCTTGGAATGAAAGTGGAAAACCCTTGAAGACTAATGTTAGAGATCTCATCTCATGTCATATCATGATCCATGGAAAATGAGAATCATTGTTGTCTAAATCAAATCCTATTGTTTTCTAAATCAAGGTTTTGTCATGTAGTGTTGGAGTGAAATGATTTATAGCACACTGCTTATGTGAGTACTGATACCCCCTCTACCATGAAATTTTTATTTCAGGTCAATAAGGGGGATATAAAGTGAAATTAATGTTTAAAATAAAAGGGGAGAGAAATAAGTAATGGGGAGATAGAAGATTCTCATTTTGACATTGACACATTCAATTGAGGAGACATTAAGTTATTGACAACTAAATACCGAGGGGAGAATGTTGGGACCAATTTGTGTGAGAAGATTGTATTTGTTTTCCATAGTTTTCAATACCTATCAAAATGAATATGGAGATGTAGAATGAATAAAAAGTTAATGGTGATTGTTGGAAGTGATGTTTCTTGGAGAATTGTCATTGAATCAAAACAATGGATGTCATACTTGAGGAATTCTCTAAAAAGATCAATTCAGATGATATGTTGAACTGATCCTTTGTTCAAAGAACTTGTTTCCTAGGAGAAAAATTGTTTAGAACAATGATTATTGGTGAAGTATTATCCATATAAGGGTAATTTAATAAGAATAAGGATTTTAATAAGACCGTGAAATGATTCACTATAGCATGAGATCCATGAAAGAGCTTACCTACTGAAAAAAAGTCATATGATTTCCATGAATTATAGAATAATGGATGAAGAAAAAGAGAGAGTGTTGAAGGGCTATGCATTGTATAATGGTCATGTATTACACATTTCCTTAAAATCATATGATCATTTCATGGTTCTAAAAGTTCAAAATACATGTATCGAAGGTGATACATCGTCTACATCATTGAAGGAGTTTGAAGAATCCTCAAGCCACCACTTTTGGAAGAAAATGGTTGATTTGATTTATTTGGAATTAAAATGACAAAAAATTTATTGATGATTTTAAGTAAGGGTGAAGAAGTAATTTTTAATTCATATTAAAAATATTATATGAAGAAATAAGAATGATTTTTGAAGATGAAGAGAAGACATCAAGTAGTTTATGGTCTTGGAACTATGAGAAAGGCCAAAACATTGACAATTAATAGATTATTTTTATTTAACAAATATCAAAAGTTTCGAGAACTTGTTATGCAAGCCTTAAAGAGGATAGTTAGAGTAATGAAGTGTTTTTGAAAAAGGAAAGAAAGTGGCATTCATGTCAAAAGTGGCGCACAAGTATATGTGTCGTGCAAGTGTCTGTTGCACGCAAGTCATATTTTGTGATAATCAAATCAAATTATGAAAAAGGAAATTAAGTGGCCTGGAAGATAGATATAGGCTCTCAAGTCAAAATGTGGCATGCATGTATAAGTGGTGCACAAGTTCTAGTAGCACACATGATTATGTTGCGCACAAGTCAGTTTTCAACATCATCTTATCAAAATACGACAAAGGAAAGAATGTGGCACGCTTATGATGGAGCGACATACAAGTGATGGAGCGGCGTGCAATTGAAGGAGTGGAACAGAAGTAGAAATGACACACAAGTTTATGTGGTGCGCAAGTAACCAAAATTCCTATAAATAGACGACTAGACTCCTCATTTTCAAGGCTCAATACTTAATAGAAAATTTGAGATCTGATCACACAAGTAGTAGAAAGTGGTGCACAAGTTGAAGTGGCGCACAAGTTGAGGTTTATTTTTATAGAGCACTAGTATCGAGGTGCACAATTAGAGTGGTGTGAAAGTAGCATGACATGCAAGAAAAAGTGTAATGCACGGTGTAAGAGGTGTGCATGAAGGGAGTTTTGTGCAACAAGTGTGTGGTGTCTAACCTCGAAGTGTCTCACATGTTTTGATTTGTGCAAAATAATGGCGCACAAATATTTTGTGTCGTGCAAGAAGGGAGGAATGAAAGCGGGGTGTTGAACAAGTAAGGATTGGTGAAAAAGATGTGGATTTTTCTAGAATATCATACCAGTGTTTAATCAACTGTGAGGATTCCATGTTGAGATATACTTCCTTGTTTTAAAAATCACAAACAGAACATGTGATTCTTGAATGAAGAAGAAGAAGAGCTCAGTGTAGATAGTCTTTCACTGAAAGAGAACATGTGAATAAGAGAATGCTTCAGTGCCGTTTGTTTTTCATTGAAGAAGCCGAAGAAGAAGAGTGTGCATCATACATTTTTTTGCATAGAAATAAGACAATAAGAATAGGAACAAAGTATTCATAACTGAAGCCTACAATTATTTAGGTTAGTTTTATTCATATGATGATATGTGAGCTGATCCTAAGTGTCTGAATAATCACATTGGTATAAGTAATTCTGGACAAGAAGAGAGAAGTAGATTTAGTGCAGTTCTTTATTGCACTAAGAAGTAAAATAATAAATCTAGTGCAGTTGGTGTTGCAATAGATAAGAATAAAAATAAGGAAGGAAGAATTCTTTGAATACTTCTTTTCAAATAATCAAGTGAAGATCCAAAAAGAAGAACAAGCGCAGAACCTACCTTATCAAGAATGATGAATACTTTCTCTATAGGTTGTATAAACAACTAGAAAGTGGCATCATGTTGGACTAGGATATCACTATTCTAGGGAATAGGATTGTTTCTCACCTCCTCCAAAGTGTGGGTACTGACACTGGCTAGAGAATTGTTTTCATATACAATCCATTGTATTATCATATTAAATTATAATGTGGAATCCATGCACTAGACATTTTAATGCATGGCAGGGATGTAGCTACTCTTATTGAGAGGTGATCCTTGTAAAAATATCATGTTCATATTTTTACTGCTTTCTTTTATTGCATGCGACAGGTAAAAGAGAATAAGAGAATAAATATTCTAATAGGTCAAGAGGTACATGGATAAAAAGTAAGAAATGGTTTAAAATCCCTCAACACTAATTCACCCCTCTTAATGTTTGGTATATCCCAAAATGGTCCTCTCATTGGTAACCGAATGACATACATTCATTCATATATTTGGATATTTTTGGAAGTATTATTAAATATTATATTATTATCTTTGTAAATGTCAAACAAAAAATATTGGAAATAAATTTTCATAGAGTGGATGATGAAGTTTTGTTTGAGGAAAATGCTAAAATATTAGCTTTCATTTCATTGTTTAAAATTCAAGTAAATATATGATTCTTGGTTTTTTTAAAGGAAAATAATGTTTACTAACAGGGTTGAAAACGATTAAATTTGAAATTTCATGAATATATTTTTCATGTAACTGATTTGGAAATTCATCACCCAAAATCTGGTTTAGAAATTCTACTTGTTTTTTATCATATGATAAGCTTCGATAATTTGAACATGGAGAAAAGGATAAACACATAATTAAAGTTTTAATTAGCAATAATTCTTCTCATGAAGTAGTTGATGGTATTTTTTGTACATTAAGAGATTTTGAGAAATAATTTTATTTTGATCAAATTTTAGTGTGTAGATAAAAAAAATTAATTTTCTATATTTTTTATGCACTTTTTAACATAGTTTATAGAAAAATGTTTTTTAAATGATTATTGAAATTAATAACTAATTTTTTTTAATGCTAATTAAAAACTATATGTGATCCTTTTAAAAAACATCTTTCTGATCTTTTTATTCAAAAAATATACTCATTACAACCATAATATTGGAGATTTTGATTTTAAAAAAGAGTTAAGAAGCTATAAGGTTAATGTCACACCAATAAAATCTTCCAACAGTCAAGATTATCATATCATTTGTAATTTTGATGTTTTTCTTCCTTACTAAACATACAGTTTTTAATGAAATGTCTAAATGAGTTCTTTTATTTTCACCAATAATTAAATATATTTAAACCAATAATGAGGCATAATTTTATAAATTTTTTTCTACTCTACTATAATGAACTTGTTAGTTTCCCTTGATGCTATGTGGGGTCTCATTGGGTTTTTTGTATAATTATGTAGTACGTATTTTGTATTCACATTCAAGGTTTACCTAAAATATTAAATATAATTTAAAAATAAATAAATGAGACACTTTTTGTGATTCTTTATTTGGAAACATCATCCTTCTATTGAATAAAATTATTTTCTGAGAGAATCTGGATGGTGAATAAAAACATAACACTACATAGGATACAACCCAATTATTTAGTTTTATCAAGTATTTTATTATAATATTAATTATAAAAATCCATAAACATATTTTATACATCCTTTTATAGTCCCCTGAACTAACATTCATTATTTTATAGCATGGATGTTTTTTTAGATTCTTAATTTTCATGGCTTTATAATTTGACCATTGACTAAGTAAAATATTTTTTATTTCATTATCTATATTTATGGGTTTTTTTATTTTTCCAATTAAGATAAAAATATAGAGAGACTAATTTGGGATTAAAATATTAAGAGGTTCATCAATGATCTTATTGGTATTCATTTTAGGTTTAACTATCAGGGGAATAACAATTAATGAATTCTTTTTACAATGGTTTCAATTGGTGCATGAATCCCAACTAGTTGATATTCATTTTAATCTAATCAATGTTGGAGTTTAAGTGATGAGAAATTTATTCCAATTTATTGAATTTTTCATGATCCATTTTAAATGGTTTTGTTATTATCGTGTTTTTATAATCTATACTAAATAATTTAAAAAAATATAACATTGAATAATGACACGTGGTTTAGTTTTTCTTTTATATTATGGAATAAATATTGAACATGGTTTTTTAATTATATATGAATATATTTGTTTTTGTATTTTTTATTAATGGTATACCTCAATAAATATTTCTGGAAAATGTTCTGATAATTATGGATGAAATTTTACTGAATGTCATTTTTATGTTTGAAAGTATCATTTGAATTCTAAATTGAATATATATTTTGAACCAGAATGTCTAGTTGGATTTAATCACTATGGAATTCAACATTGATGATAAATATGAGTTTTAAGTATAGGTGAATGGGACTTATTTATGATTTACCAGTATCATTAACCATTTAATTTCATGATTTCCAAACATAAATATCCATTAAAAGTACATATGGATCATATGGTCCAAATGTATTTGGAATATTTGTTCCATATTACAACAAAATAATCCAAATCATGGATTCCATATTTTTCACCAATTTTATTACTAAGCTCTTAAATAATTTGATTCTATTAAAATGGAATGCGATAACATGGGAAATAAATAAAATAAACGGGTGAATGAAAAAACCCATAAATGGAATAAACGTGATAACGAAAGATATCATGTGAGTCAACAATATAGCATGAAATTATAAAAAATAATGGACAAAAGTAATTATATAGAAACATAATGTAAATTAAAAGGTATCCTAAACTCATTGTAATAAAGAAAACTTGACAAAAACATATAACTTAACATAAACAAGGGTCAAGGCTAACTATAGAGATAATACCAAATGAAGGATAAATTTCCATAATTTATGTGGTTTAATCACATGCCCCATCACTATTGTATCGTGAGACAAAAGCATTAACCATTTCAGTTGAGTACTATATGAGAACACCCATTATAATGTTTTCATGATATATGTGTGAGAAAATAAAATAAATTAATCATAAGGCATATTATATGAAATACCCATGGAATGAAAATGGGTTTGATAATATTTTCTTATATCATAATCAAAGTTATTTTCATAATCAAACCACTTTATAACATATCTTAAGGCATGTTTTACCCAATCAATGGAATAGAGTAATCATATTTTATATGTGATAGACATATATACATTATATATAAGAATATAAAAAAATTATAATTATACTGATGAAAATAATTTTCAAAATATTAAATATATTCTTGAGGAATATTACCTTTTCACATTGGGTAATGTCAAAGGATGTCCTGTAAGATTGAAAAAGATTTTAAAATATCACTTTGAAAATATTATGTGGAAAATATCCATTCTATTTTGAAAAAAATGAGATACAAAAAATTATCAAAACATAAATTAATAATTATTCATGAAAATAATTCCTTGAACAAATAATGGAGGCTTTTAAACAATTAGTGGTCTTGACAGTGTAAAACTTCCAATCTTGATTAATATGTTAATAATAAATATTACTTCCTCATTTTATTAAGAATTGTTTAAAAGCACATTATATTAAAAATAATAGGAATATTTATTATTTTTTTATTTGTAATACTCAAATTAATTGTATAAATGACTTTAGAATATCATATAGAAATATTTTTTAAAATATTTGTAGAAAAATATGGATTTGGAAGGAATATATTTCTTAGACGAAGTGAGAAATGATAAAAGATTTTTTTGAAAAAATTTCCCTATCATTTGACGTAACAAATATATGAAAATGATACTCTTACTAGAGGACATAATGAATTACTATAGTTTAATAAAATAAAATTGTTTTATTATAAATATATCTATCAATTTTTAACAAATGGAATTCATGCAAAAATCATTCCTGATTACAATTTAACTAAATCATGAACCATAGACGTTTTGGTAACTTATGAATAATAACATAGAATGAATGATGTAGATTAATTTTAACATAAATTCCCATTTTGTGTGAAGGATTCATTTTATATTATATAAATTGGTAGTATATAAATTGTACAATATAAATTAGGTGCGTAAAAAGAATAGGTATCTCAAAGAAAGACGTTTAAGATAGACACCTTATAAATTTCATGTCATTGAGGTGAGAGTAAATAAATGGGGTGAATATTTCTGACAATTTAATATCCAGACAATTAAAATTTTAAATAAAAAATTAATCAATAAAATAAAATTTCAGACATAATTTTTGAATAATAGAATCACCAAGGTAGTCGTATAATCCAATGAAATGAAATTGAGTTATAAAACCCCATAAATCACACATCCCTTTAGTTGAATGATCATTAAAATTAAAAATAGTTGTCTTAGACGTTTTATAAATTTCTAATGAAACCATATTAGAATTTATGATATCATATATGATTCTTTTAAAACATCATGTTAACCATTCATTAATAAATATTTATTAGCACTATTGTTTTGGTTGTTAATTGCCTTGTTTTCTTATGAAGGTTTTATTCTGAATTTTTTAGAACTTTAACATAGTTCATACATCAAAAATATTAAAAAATATATAATTTTTATTAATATAAAATTTTTATTTGATATATCTGTATAATCATTACATAATTTGGAACATGAAAAATGGATCACTTTGCTTCATAGAGATTATAAGACATAGTTATTCATTAGAAATGTCGTCATTAATATAATGGATGAAAGGGTATGGTATTGGATAATATATTAATTTTATATAATAAATATAATTTTATATATATCATAAATATTCATTATATTTTTCCGTTATTACATTTTATGTAAACCATTAGTGAAAATTGGATCACATCACTTTGCGAGGTGGTAGTATGACATAGACATGAACATCTTTATTATTTAGTCAACAAATGGTATGGTTCAAAATTATATTATATGATTCGTTTATATATTTATTAATGTTTAATTAATATAAATTATCTACATAAAATGAATCCATATTATGTTCATGGTAATGTATTAGAGAAAATTAATGGCAGCGCTTTGTGAGGTGGTAGCCTGTTAGACACATGAGAAATGTTATCTTATTCTCTATGGAGTGGAATGTAAGAAGGAATTTGAAATTAAATATAAGTAAGATAATTATATAAAATATTTAATGATTAAATATTATATATACATCTATACATGCATCCATGGGAAGTGTTGATGGAAAAAAATTACATTGATTCGTGAGGCAGTAGTCCACCATACACCCAATCAACATTTTCATTTTACTATTTTAGAGAGAATTATATGTTTTTTAATTTAACATATCAATAAATAGGTATTTATCATATTCTGAAAATATTATATAATAAATATTTAATGATATTTTAAGGAGGTCTAGAAAGATATTAAATAATACATTTGGTTAACGAATTTAAATATTCCTTAGATATATTATTTTAGTTTGCAGCAAAAGCCTTCCTCGGAAGGATTTATGGAAAAAAATGTACTATAGGATGATGAGAGTGAGTTAGAAAATTTATTTGGGTATTTATTTTACAAAATAATTTGTTTTAGAAGTGTATAATAAATTTCAGTGTGGGATGCTCTTTTATAAGTAGTAGGGAGGACACACTTATAATTTTTGAAATTAAACAATTACACCCATGATTTTCTCATTACATAAGGATAAAAAATTAATGATATTGGTACCATATAAGATATAATTTATATATATGTCTATAAAATAAGAATAGGAAAATTATTGGGCCATTTTTAGCTTCCATATTTTATGTTTATCAAATGGTAATACTGTTTTACCCTAATTGTAGTAAATAGTTTTTACTATATTCAATATCATTATAGTAAATATTTATTTTGTAACTATTAGAAAATATGAATTCATAATGTTAAATATATGTAATCCATATTTCCAAATTAAATTCAAATATGGGGAATAATTTAATTTAAAATAAAACACACAGTCACGTTGAGAAAATAGTTTTTTTAATAAAATTTGATAATTTTAAAAACATTATATATTAAAATTGAATATAATATTGATTCAAATGATATAAATTAGATTAATAAATATTTAATTTGGATAATTTTACATTTCTAACCACATTAAAATAATATGGGCCTTGTATGTTCTATAATGGAAAAGACAGTTTTAATAAAAATCAATATTTTTCCATTATTCAAAGAAAAATAAAAATTATCATAAAAGTGATATCAAATAATCCTAAAATAATGTTTATCTTATATTTTTAATTAAAAATCATATTGTATAAAAAATTCTATATATTTTCTAATAATTATTTTAAATTTATGTAGATAAAGCATGACTAATCCGCCTTAAGAAACATAAAATTTTTCCAAATTTGTTTCATTCAAATGATTAATATATTGTTTTCCAATTAATATATAATAATTTTATTTAATTTATACATGCATAAAAAATATAATTGTATTTATTTGTTTAGTTTTATTCATGCATTCCTTGTTAATCTCTAGGTTAGGATGAGTATAATAATATTCTAATAATATTATGTGTTTATTTTAAACCTAGTGTTGTATGCATCAGAAGCTATAAAATAAATTGAATTTATTTAAAAATAGATATTTGCGAATGTATCTACGTATAAAATTTTCTTCTACAGTTGGTGTTTAATTTCATATATAATATCCAAAATGGTGTTCTTATTTTAAAAGGATAGTTTGTACATTATAACCAAAATTTAATAAATTGTATCGTTGTGATTAATTTATGCTCTCAGTAATCATTATTTTGATTATTGAAAAAACCATTGATGGAAACCCACATCATAAAAAGGGTTAATAAAACATACATTTTATGAGATATAAAGAGATGTAATATGGTTATCCTGAATAAAACATTTTTTGGTTTCCATATAGAATAACATTTTTTGAATGTGAATATATAAACATTAAAGACAAATGAAAATATATGTAGAGAGTAATAGTGAACATTAAACACATGAAATATAATGATCAATGTAATGTAAAGGGATAAAAACCACAAATAAATGAGGATTTAAAGACCATTTCATTTAAAGAATATGAAGCTAATATGATAACACTTTTATTTGATGATACCTATAATAAAGTTGCCGAGTTCTTTTACTATCTCAGAATACTAGGAAATATATATACTATAGATATTTCAATTTATTAAGTATTATTTCATCATTTTCTTTTATTTTTCATTTTCTACTTCTGCTTATACTCCATGAAATCAATATTAAGAAATAATTTCATTATACATGAAGATCTAAAATTATGTTTCAGTGGATCATAAGATCAACAATAGAGTAATATGATATTTTAACAAACTATATTAAAATAAAATTGAACAGAAAAATTATGATAATATGAATCTATTAATCATAAAAATTAATCAATAAAACCAATGTATTAACATATATTATTCCTCCATAAATTACCATATAACCCAAATAACCTCAAATATCCTCAACCTGAAATAATGTTATAACCTCAAATGTTATATCATATCCTTTCAAAATATATCTCAAAAAATAATATCATTCTTTTGAAACAATACTTTAAATTAAACCGAAATGTAATATATACATAAACCCCATAAAAAATATCCCAAACCATCATTAGTCACATTAAATACCAATTATTAAAAACCTTAAAATGTGTGTCTATTACATTGAACATATTATCAAACATAAACTCCAAACCCCATGATGGTATCTATAAATCGTAATTTAATATGTCATGAAGGACAATATGCATCCAAAATAAAAATAATATTTAAGATTATAATGATTTTAATATCCAAAATACCATTAATAATTATTTTTCTAAAATGTAATTCTTGAATCCCAATACATAAATATAACCATTTAGCTTCAATGATTTTTCATACAATATTTCCTTCCTTGTTATAGGGGTGAATCCTTAGTTTAGAGAATTTACATAGATAATTTCAGTGTTCCCCACATATAAAATATTTAAATATGTGGAAATTCATTACTCTATGACCCTCACTTCGATTTAGATTACACATTCCTAACTATTTAAGATATAATTCAATGTTCATATTCCTACCATCTTGAAATGTGAGGAGATGAGTATTATTTCACATATGTTCATTAGCAAACAAACAATCATAAAGTCCCATCCTCCACTTATTTGACTTGTCAGTTCTCCCAATTAAGTACACATTGTTAATCAAATATCATGGTAGATGATTATGCCTCATAAAAATACATTTTTCTCTTGTCATCATCCATTTTGGTTAGTTATAATCACTAATTTGTCAATAACATTTCGTCTTATCATGATTACACATGGTTCCATCCCTTCATGATGACCATAAAGCATATTATGAGTAATAATGATAATAGTATGAAACTACATAATGATGAAATTTTATTTATACGATTTCCAAATCAGGACTCCTTTAATTCAATATAAGACCACATAAGTTTGACCTACATCATTCATGGTCATCATATTTTAAAATACTTTATAATGACTCATAATGAGTATGTAAATTTCCCAAGAATATCCCTTTTGATATAAGAAGAAGTTGCATTATAAGGTATGTTTTCTTGTACTAGGAAATTCTCATGTCAAGACCAGTATTTCTTTTTCTATGTTATTAATCCTATTTACATGTGTTCTATAACAACATATTCATGTTGCATCCCAATAGGAATGTCATCACTCAAAAACCACTCTCTCTAATATTCACCATAATTATATAATAGTTTCATATATATATATAGATATATCCTTATAAATATCCTATGAAATATCCATAGACTTATCATTAGGGTTGTTACTATTGTTTTCTCATCCTAGTTTCCAAATGTTAACTGGCCCTTTACTCGGATACCAAATATTAAAAATCAATCATTTCAAATATATTATAACATTAATTCTAAACATAAATATCTATTATTACAAAAAATGTATTATAAAGGATAATTTTATTTGGATTACTGTGATCCTATGACATCAAAAAGAAATATAAACTGACACATTTTTCAATTTCCTTTGTTATATCATAAATCCTTTGAAGCATCTAAAACTACATTGAAGAACGTCAGGAATACATAAAAGAAAGGTGTTAATTAAATATCATAGTAAGGTACTAGTCAGAATAAGAAAACATAATATGTGTGTTAATGATATATCATTATAAATTAAAATGGAGTAGCATGATTTATCATATAAAAGCATAATATAATGAACCTAGTATCAAAGTATCACAGAATTATAGGAAATGTTGATGAAATATATAACATGAAAAAAAACATGGGTCATGGATAACTTCATAGACAGTATCACATGGTATAAAAATACCAATAATGGATTTGTCTTGTCCACTAATCACATACTAGACATATAATGATAATAAAGCATTACCCAATTCTCTAGAGAGATATTTTAGTGCACCCATAAATACTTGTTGATGATATCTCTGCTCCGTAAAAATGAAATAAATCATACAGAATAAATAAGAAATAACAATGGAAATAAAATTGTTTTCTTAACCCTTTTTCATTTCATAATAAAAATAAATTCCATTATTAAGGTATTCAAGGATAGTTTCTGAAGCAAGTATTAAACTATAAAATGAATGTAGAATAAACCAATTATATATTTGTTATTTATATATAAATAATTTAAAATTAATATATAAAATAGAAGGTCATAATAATTACTGAATAAATGTTAATAAATATTAAAAATATTCTTGATGAAAATAGCCTTTTCACTTTTAGTTTCATCAAGGTATGACATATTTAATGGAAAATGATTCTAGAATATCACTTTGAATGTATCACGAGGAAAACATCAATTATATTTTGGAAAAAATATTTAAAATATAACACATTGTCCTACAATAAATAATTTTTTTGTAAAAACATTTGAAAATTAAAATATTATTATTAAAAATTTGAGTGTTCAGAATGGTGGAAATGATCCATTCATGTCGAAAAAATAAAAAACAATGATTCATTTCCAATTTTTGTAAGGGAATGTAAAAATTATGTATTTATAATAATTTTAAAAATATAAATTTCAAAACATTAAGAAGAAATAAAAATAAGGGTAAATATTATTTAGAATAATAATATAAAAACCTTTTTTAAAACATTTTTATAAAAAATGAATTTAGATATAAAATGATTTTTGAACTAATCGTGAAATGAATTTCAGTTTTCAGAAAACAAATTCTCAATAATTGGTAGTACCAAAGCGAGGGGAATGGAATAATTATATGACAAACATAATTAATAGAAATAGTAAAAGAAAATAAATTTTCTTTATCAGATAGTGATCATAAAATTTCTTATAGATGATTTCTAAGCTTAAACAATCCCTATTAAACTGTGGTTGAAACAAAAACACTTTCCTCTTTGGTAAATTTTAAATGATAATTAATTTGGAATGATGTTTTGAAATTGAAAAGTAAAATATAATTATTTGGGAATTATTGAAGTTATTTTATGTATTTGTGTAGAATATACACCATTCATAAGAAAAAATGTACATAATGGATCTTTTGTCTAAAAGAATGTTTTTTGAGAGGACACCGTTAAAAAATTATATCACTATGGTGCAAGTTAATATATATTATTATTATGCCTAAATAATTTATATTCACACAAAGAAAACTAGAAATAAAACATAAATTAGACAAATTGTTTCTAAAACAAACTATTTACCTAAGATAATGAATAACATTGTTGTATAATCCAGTGAAACGGAATTGAGTTTAGAAACCCCTTAACTTGGAAATACCATTGGTTGTGCTCTATATATATTCCAATATATTGTTTCCAAATATTTTTTTACATTATACAGGACCCATATGAATTTTTTAAATGTCATATATGATCTTCCTAGAAAATCATATTACCAATTTGTTAATAATTATTCATTGTCACTACTATTTTTGTTGTTAATTGCTTTATTTTCTCATACATGTTTTATTGTGAATGTACCAAATATTGAAAATGAGTTAAAATTAAATAATATATAAATATATAATTTTTATTAATATAATTTATATTCATTATTCATATCATTATTATAGTTTTTTTAAACATTGAGAAAAAAACACATCACTTCGTGGAGATTGTTGGTCGTATATACGGACTAATAATGTAATCATTTCCAAAATAGGTGAAAGGGTAAAGAATTGGATTTTAAATTAATATGAAAGAATCAATTCCATCTCATATATATCCAATATAATAATATATTTATCATTTAGTAGATTATATATAAAGAACTATTAAAAAAATTAATGACATTACATCGCAAGGAGCTGGTCCGACATATACATGAACTACATTATATTTTTCTAAATGGTTGGTTAGGTAAGAAAATATATGATATATAGATTTTAAATAATTATTAACATATAATTAATATAATATTTCAACATCAAATTTAATCCTTATTATCATTCATTTAATTAATATAGGAAAAATTAACAACACTATTTCACGAGCTGGAAGTATACCTTAAACTCAAATGACATTATCATATTCTCTACATAATTGAAATTAAGATGGTGTATATGAATTTATAATTTTAAAAGTATAATTATATCATAAATATCATATATAAAAATTATATTAATAATTATATTAATTTACTACACGTGGTGATGGAAAATGAGTTACATTAGTTTCAGAGGTTCTAGCCCACCGTACACACGGTCAAATGTTTTATTTCCCATTTTCGAGAGTAATAGATGGTTCTAGGTGAGGAAATTACAATAAAAAATTTCTTGAATATGTATGTAACTTATGGAATTATATTATAATGTTATAAAAATATTTTATGTAGTTTTAGAAATAAGTAATCCACAACACATAGTTAAGGACATTACTTAATTATTGGACAACTTCTTTTCGGTTTCACCAAAATCCTAATGAGTTTTTATGTATGAAAATATGGTTCTTCGGTAATGGAATGAGTTTTTTTATTTAATGTGGGTAGTTAGAGTCTGAAATATCTTGTCTTTGATGTGTTCAAAGGATTGTAGAAGGGGTGTCCTTTTATAAGTGGGAGAGAGGACACACATGTAATTTTTGAAATGGATAGATTTCACCAACATTGTTATCATACAAAAATTATACCAAATGGACTATTTTCTAACATCATACTATATAAGGTATAAATATGACTATAAAATAGTAATTTGAAATGTTTTTTCAATTTTTAATTCTTTTCTTTTATGTTTAACCACTTGGTAAACCCATTTTAAACTTAACCAAGACATTTTTTTATTGTTCACCATTCACATTGTAAAAAAAATTAAAATGTATTACATAATAAAAAATTTTCATTAAAAACATTTTGTATAAAATTTTATATATTAATCTAATAGTGGTTGAAGAATGAATTTAAAAATAAACTGACGGTCATGTTGAAAAAATTATTTTCCAAAAGAAACAATTTCAAAAGATTAAAATGTTTTCATATCAAAATTTTTTATTCAATTGATTACAATGTAATAATTTAGATTAATAAATATATTATTTGTAAAATTATATTTTAAAACCAATTTAAACTAAAATATTAATTTTAAATTATTTATGAGAAAATGGAATTTTTATTCAAAATCATTTTTTCACAATTAATCAAAAACTCAAAACTTTCATTGAAATAAAAAAACATAATTCTAAGAGAATATTGATATGATGGTTTAAAAAATTAATTTCAAATGTTAAAAATAATTTTCATAAATAGAAAATAATGAATTTTAAATTATGGGTGCAATGTGTGACTAAACAACATTTTATAATAAAATACAATTTTTTAGAAAACCGTTAATTTTTATTCAATTGATTGTTTTTATTTATTATAAATATATAATCATTGTATTCATTTTACCTATGTACAAACCATATACATTTAAAAATTTATTTACTCTTATTTATACCTCTTATCTTAGTTTCTTGGATATAATGGATTTAATAACATTTTAATAAAATATAAATTTTTATTTCTGCCCTATGATGGATGTATCCCATGCTGTCGAAGTGATAGAACTTATTTATGGATAAATATAACTTAAAATATTGAGGAGTTATGTTATATTATAATATTGTGGTCTTGTGTAATATATTATTTCCATCATGATGTTCCTATTTTAAAATTTTGATTTAATAAATCTTCAATTGAGCTTACTATAAATGAATGGAAAACCAATAAAAACCCCTAATTGTTTTTTAAATTTAGTTCTAATGATTATACATTATTAAATACTATATTATAATTTATTTAATGATTAATATCATTTTTCTAACTATGAGGAGGTTATTGTTCATATTTTTCATGGATTAAATTGATTTCATCAGTTTTCTCTCCAGTCATTTTTTGGTCAAACATTTGGACTCTGATTTTAAACCAAATTTTTTATATTTTTTTTTAATCTTTTCTATTTAATATACACATTTAAATTATCTATAAAATTAAAATCCAAAGAAAGGATGTTCCTATTTCATTTCATTGTTTCATTATTATTTCATTCATTTATTTGATGATTTATTTCTACTAATTATTATTATTAAATTTTATCACCCTAATAGAGTGTCTTACTATTATTCCTTTTTTATATCTATCTATACTCATTTAGGTAAATAGAATTTTGGACATCATAGTTAAATGGAATGCTTTTTTCTTTAAAATTTATAAATAATTTCAATTTTAATAATTTTATGAAAAACTCGAACAAAATTCAAACAAAATCACTTATTTCCATGTGAGGAATAATATTTTCTTATTAAAAAATTCCATATGGAATTTTTTTAGAAACTACTTCACAGTGAAAACTATCATTTTAAAAATGAAAATTATTTTCAATTAGAGTTTCTTTATATTAGTTAATTGGGGAAAATAAATTCATGTTTTCAGGAGAATTTTATATGACCTTTAAATATGGAATTTTTCAAAATAATTTTTTTAGATTAGTTTTTTCTTAAATGTTATAATAAAAAAAATTATTTATTATAGTATTTTAGTTATTTTTCAAGTAAAATATTGTAGTAGTAAATTTTATGTATAAAATATATTTGGACATTTTTAATAATTAATTTTGTCACACATTAAGTTATTTATTTAATTATTTTTTTATTTAATGTATTAAAACAAGGATATCAAAATTAATTATCATATTATGTTAATTTAATCATTAATATATTTATTTTTCTAAATAAATAAATAAATAATATATGTAAATGTTTAATATACATTATTTTATTACATTAAAATACCAATTTAAAAATTTGAATAATTTTTTTGTGAATTTATTATTAATTAATTAATTAATTAATTTAAATTATTTTTCAATGTACTTTGAATTTAAATATTAAAGTTTATTTTAATTTTTTCTTTATTTTTTTCATTAACTATTATATTGTGTTTCAATTAAAGAATTCAAGAGTTTGTTTTAATTATTTAAATCCAATTTTTTGTGTTTAATGACATAATTTATGATTTTTGTTTTTATTTTTTGGAATGGTCAATCCATATTCCTAGTGTAAAAAAATATTAAAAAAATTTATTTGGATCACTTTTTATTAACAATAAAATATAGAATCTGAGGTAAATGTTTCAAATTAATTAACTAAAATTGTGATTGATGGTAGAAAATGTGACCAATATAGTTATCCTATTGGTTTTCTAAATAATCATCAACGATTAATTTTCATGGAATCCAAAACACAAAGAAAAACAAATGATACTTTTTCAAAGTAAAAAAGTCATTGAAAAGTGAGGTACTGCGTGATTTTCATTTTAGTGAACTAACCACAAGCTACACGAGACCAAAAATATAGTATATGATGGAATATATAGTTCTTATTAAACCTATATTGACCAAATGAATAAGATAATAAATTGATTGATCATAAAGGTATATAATAATTACCTTGAAAAAATTAAACCACATCGATTGTTTATGTTGAGAGGAAATTAAGCTAAGATCAAAGTCAAAATTAATTAAATACAATAAGTTTAGTTTGGAATGAAATAATTCTTGAGATAATTTCAAACCAGGTTCTAATATATGTAGAATAATAAAATCTGAATATTGAGGATGATGAACCAGTTGGGGATGATATTATGTTTAGTAAGTGTCATTTACATTGAATCTAGGATTTAGGGGTTCATTTTTATAATGAAGATTCATCGGAGAACCATGGTGAATAAAACCTATAATTCCATTGTTTGAAATCAATACAAGATTCATAAATTCATGGAAGTTTTATTCATGATGTTTTGATATGTTATGATTCAAAATGCAGTAGCTTTTAGTCAAAGTATAAATTGAAAAAGTTGAGAAGTTTTGTGTTTTGATGCATGAGTCTGAGTGGAGAATAAAAAAATTAGGTGTGTAATGGAAAATGTTTTAGATTATTCCACGATTTTATTGAGTAGAAATTTTATTTTATATTTAGTAATATTATTTATACTTAAGATGATATTTCTAGCCTACATATGGGTGAATTAGTGGCTAGAAATTATAGTCTTATAGACTCTTCTATTTTGAACGGATTGATGTAGGTGAGCTAAATCTAATATGGATTGAATAAATATATCATGAATGAAGGATTACAATATAATTTTAATGATATCAGAATATTGTGATATCAAATCTTAATTAACGCATAGATCGACCATGAATACACTGAGATTTAATTGAGTTTGATGATGATGAAATTGATATGAGGTCGAGCCACAAACATAAAACCCTAGGGTAAACTCATTGAGAAATCAAATTTTTGAAATTTAATTGCGATTGTATTTCGCTACGTGAAATTTTTTACAATTCATAGGGATAAATAATATTAAATAAAGAACTTTTTTTGTTCCCCTATTCAAGGAAATAATTTAGTTTGTGTTGTGGATTTAGCAAGGCCAAAATACTATTTTAGAGTCTACAATTCTAAGGATTATGATTTACACATTGATATGTTTTGATCTTGATTTCAGGTAGAGGATTGTTATTTGATTTTGATAGACCTATTCTAGATTGAGAATATTGTTTGAGAGTGGTGACGGGAGTTATTGGCAATGTTTTTTGTTTTTCAAGTTTGAAGGGGCATCAAAAATCATAGAATCTATGTTTGATATTTTTTAAGATGTTTTAAAATAATTTATCATGATAATTATTCAAGGATTGATTACATTTAGATTGATACATACATTTTATATGACATTTATCATTGTCGATGATATAATTCATATATTATTGGTTAAATATGACTAATGAATTTTAATTTAGATGACAACTGAGATCTTTTATAATGTATGGAATTGATTCATTCCATCGTGCAATTTTTAACATATGCACTATTTTTATGAAGGTAGGTAACCAAATCAAGACTTCATCTAGTTTTAATGTATCATAAATTAGTTTATTGAAGTTATTTCTTAAATTTCACATTAAGATATATGAGTTATAATTGAATCAATGATATAATTATCTTAGTTACATGTTATATTTTATGCTTAATAAATGGGAGGAGTATTATATAATATCTAAAATTTCAAAGAGACATGTATAATTCCTAATAAAAAAAATTACTTAAAATAAATGATTCCTTGTGAATATTTTGTAATTTATTCTAGATACTTGATGAATTTTTAATTAAATAATCATGACCTAGTTCATTATTCTTGATGAATTTATAGAATACACGTCGATTTGTTTCAATTGTTAGAGAAGGTATTTAAAAGTCACATTTTAGTTATACAATAATATGAAAAATTCCATGTGGCCTACGAAATGTAGAATATTAAACTATATATGTGAATGATGTGTGTGACCAAAAAAATAATAAAAATGAATTACTATTTAATGTGTACATGAAAGGGGGTTTGGGAAGCTATTTTGAAAATTATAAGGGGATTATTCTTTCATAAATCATGAGTATTACTTTTTGATAATAGAAATTCAAAGATGACATACTGTAAAAATGATTCAAATCAATAAAAAAGGAATCATTATATCGCTCGTTACATTATCTTCTTCCATGTTTATACATTATTTTATTATGTGAGTATCTTAAAGGTAAAATGAGAGGATAAAATTTTGATAGGGGAATTAAAATTATTATTTTTATTATTATTTCACAATATTTATTCATAAAAATTATATGTTCTACCAGAATTTTGTTTTAAAAAAAATTGAATCATTTTAAGAGGTAAATTATAATGATAATTATTTCAAATACTTATATAGAAACCTACAATAATCATCCTTGTAAATATTACTATCTTGGAAAATGATATTGAAGTAATAAATTTTTTGGATACTCTTTCATAAATTTTTTGATTAAAGAAGATATTATTTTTAAGAAAAAAGATAAAATTACATTGAACATTCTCTTCGTAGTTTAATTTTATCATCCTTATTCAATTTATTTCTACCCTTATCTAAGTAAAGTATATTTCTTTCATTTATTAGTTTTTGTAAAAAAATATGTGTAAAAATAATTAAATCATATTCACATTATGTTTTATCTTGAAATTTATCACATAGATCACTCACCCCCTTCCAATGGGTTCAACAATTCTTGAACATTTACTACTCTATAACAAGAGATATAAATCATAATAAGATTTTTGTGATGACATTTAACCTATGGATGATTTCTTAAACATAAATCTACATTATTGGTTTTCTTTTCAATCACAAAAGACTAATTCTAGAAACTAAAATTCATTCTCAATTGTTACCAAATCACATATTTGTAACGTGAAAAAAACATGACACTAATCAATTTATTAAATAAGTGTTTGTAATATAATATAATCTCTCGGGGATATGAAATCCATTATCCTTGTGATATAATATTATCCTGCACAGTAAGGGTAGTTACAATTTAAAAAATCTCCCCTTTTCATAATAAATATAGTAACTGATTTAACAATTAATAATCTTTAAAATTCATATCATCCCGTTTTAATATGTCAACTAGTTATGTACTTATTTATCCACTATTGAAAATAGAATTCATGTATCAATGCGAGTACACTAAATTATTATTAATATATAGGATGTTGTGGAACATCAACTCTCTACCACATTATCATTATTTTTACATTAGGGATAACCTTGGTGAATATATATTCATGTTAGTCTTAGGATGGGATTTGATAAACCTTTAAATATCCACCTTAAACCATATATTTAATGAAATTAATACTAATATAAAAATTCTTATACCTCATTTTTGTAATGGATTAATAGAATGATCAATAACACATTGATTATAACAATAGTTTTTAGAGGTTATTCCACCTTCAACCTAAAATCATTAAGTTACTCCTTCAACCGAATCATATGTGAACGTGGTGAGATGTTAATAAAATATTTATTGTCTATATTACATATTGTAACTCACTATTTATCTTCACACCAAACTCACAAAAATATATATAGGAGGTCGAAAATTCCCCTATAAGGCGACCTTTAATCATAGAATTAACTTTTTGTATTCATTATATTGAAAAATTGATATATTAAAAAACATTCCATTAACCTATATAATTGAAAAATCCCTTTATCCTTTTAATATATTTAAGAAACCATTTGACCTAAAAATAATGATATTTTTTTTTGATTAATTTGATATCTAAACCTCACACTCATAACATAAACTATATGATGTCATGAGGTAGTGAGGTATAGAGAAATACAAATTAAATTTCAAATCATTCATTGATCCAAAAATTAACATTAGTTGTATTTTGATAATTTAATTCCCACTTGAATTAATGAAGATACATTTTTAGAGTCCTCTATCTAAATAGTATTCAATAAATCATTCAAATATTCATCTTGGCATAGAAATTAGAAAATTTTAACATCTATGATTTCTAATCCTAGGATATATTTCATCTCACCCAAGTCTTATATTTTAATTTGATACATTAATTTATAGGATAATTTGTGAAAATCACTCTAATGATCAACTTAAAAATGATATCATTGATTTGTACAATTACAATGGGTGTATATTTTTATAGTTAATTGATGTATTAAATGAATTATGAAATTCATTTACTAAATATTAAATAATTAAAATAGTTTTATAACCTATATTAATTGGTCCTTAGGGTCTAATACAAACAATAAAGATTATTTATTTAGAACATACTCATTTTTATTAGTCATTTATATGAAATAAACCATATAGCCTCTCAATATTAATTTCCTATATTGGGTAAACATTTATATAGGTAGATAGATATTATTTTAGATTAATTTATTCCTAAAATTGATTAACTGTAAGGAAAATTCTAATGTAATTCACCTTATATTTTTGAGAAAAATACTCATTATATTAAAAAACATCAACTTAGGAGTATCCATTAAAAAAGATCAAACTCAATTCATCACGATTTTTCATTGACCTTTTACCCTTCTATTTAATAACCACATTGTTTAATTGACATTTATATATTGAGTATGATAATAAGATCACATGTTTCAATGTTTTTATAAAATTCTATTCTTTACCCAAAACCTCAACCCACTCCTAATGTTTAGAAGACCCTTTTACTAATTTTGGTACAATCCATGAGATATGTTGGTATAAATTATCAAACCATAGCATTATTTTAGATGTTTCTATATATTCAAAATATCATATATTTCTTCAGGTATATAATGTTGATATTTTATTATCCAATTATATTCTATATATTATCCTTTAACCTTATCCTTTGATACATTTTATTTTATATCTCAGGATCATTATATTCAACACAAGTCTTAATGAAATTAAAATATTATATATCTTGATTTTACATAACGTGGTTTACACTATAATTATATGTTTATTTATTTTTATCTTCAAATTATATTAAAAAAATACCACACATAGAAAATTATTTTTTGGTTCATTTTTAATGATTTTAAAATCATTACAGTCATTCAATATGTGATATATTTTAATCTATATTTAAGTATTTCATTTTAAAGATGAAATAATATGAAAGCAATGTAATAACTCACTTTATGATTATTACAATAAAGCATTTCACATGACCTTATATTAAATATTTTCCTAATAAATAATAGATTTTGAATTTCTACTACAATGCATAATACTTATGTCCAAATGAATATTGATCATTCAAATTTAGAAATAATTGTTCCCCTAATTTCCAATAACAAATTTCATTCTCCTAGAAAACCCATTCTATTGGGAAGTTTATATATTGAAATATATATGTTTAATCACACACATTACAAGGAACTATTGAAATTTTTTTCATGTGTACACACACCAATTATCATTTCAAAATTTCATGATTTTATTGTGAATCATTTAATCAACTTATATGTTTAATATCTAGAACAAATCAACCACCTAATGAATTTTCCTTACAAAAAAGAAAATTTTCATTATTTTATAATAACTAATTAATGTGATAAAATAAATTCCAAATATTATTTTCTTTTGAAATAATGATCTACAAAATATGACTATATTTTGTCTAGTGGTAAGGATAATTATGTATTTTCTCTTTTGTGAAATATTTTAACACTTAAAATTTTGATATGATAAAAAAAATTACATAACTATGATATATTTATAATTTATGATATCTAATAAACCTATCTATATATTATACATTGATTCTATTATCCAATTTTTCCGTGGATTCTATATTGATGAGAGATTTATTTTTATGAACTACGATAGTACGATTTTCATGTATGTTGAATAGAAAATAAATTCCTCCCAATTAATTTCCCTTAAAAAAAATTTTTATTCCATATTGAAATCTATTATTATGTAATGGTTTCATCATTAATATCACCTCATTACCCTTAGAACACAATTTTATAACACTCAACCAGTTGTTCTTGATACCATCAAAATATAATATTTCTTTTGAATTAAGTTATTCCAGCAAAATTTCAAATAAGGATTTCTCATTTATTTTTATTGACGAATCACTTCCACATATAAATAATCCAAAATACTGATTAGAAATTTATATTGTTAGGTATGTTAGATATCCTATTTTATGTTATGACCAAACAATATAAATCATATATTCCTTTCTCTTCCTAATATATGGGAGAGAAAAATACATAATCAATGATTTTTACCATATTTATGTTTTTATATTATTAATTTTATAAATTAATTATTACTACATTAAATTATTGATATATTTGTTTTTCATAATAACCTTACTGATAACCACATCCTCAAATTTCCTTAAAGTAATTGATAATTTTCAATATTGTTTAATAAGGTGTTCTCCAATTACAAGTATACTTCTTTCCAAATTTTTTATTCTTTTATTCAAGTGGAACCCCATTATCATTTTCAGTTAATGGTTAAATATAAGCGACCTATTAAAATTAATCCAATTTCCTTTTTAAAATATTCAAAAAACACCATTAACAACCTTTCAAATTAGTTATCACATGGAACTATAATGTCAGACATAAAAATCAAGATTACTATTTTTCATAGTTCTAGAATCTCAATATGGTAATAATATTTTTACCATTTTTCATAACTAAAAATTATTTCATATATTTTTATTTTAGCTCTATAATTTTAACTTAAAATTATTTTTATTTTCTCAAGAATTACTTGTGCAGATTTTACATGAACTAGATTAATAATATCTTCGGTAATTATTTTATGTATATATATTTAAATTAATAGCTATTAAAAATTTATTAATATTTTTATAGTGTTTTCTTATACATAATACATACACAACCATTGGGTGTTAAAAATAATTTGGCATATACTGTGATCCCTTCAGGGACATTTATGATTCTTTCTTGTTCTTCTACCGTCATCTTAAGAAGAATATTCTACTCAATGTCATAATTCTACTAACTGAAATTTCAATTTCAATATCATTCCATTTTCCTATTTAAATTATTTCATATCCTCTTTATGATTATTTTTTCATTCCTACACAAATATAAACTCAAATCTTAGAACATATTTTGTATAGGTTTTTTCTCTATATTTCTCAATATTCCTCTGTAAAATAACTTCTTATCTCTAATCATGTGGAATATAAAAGGGATCATTCTACCTAATTTATCTTCCCAATAACTTCTTAAGGTATATCTATCCTTTTCCTTATATATATATATATATAGGTCATATCATTAATTTATTTTTTAGTATTCATTTAGTTTCATCAATCTGATTGTATTCTTTTAGACATCAGTCATTATATCATCTCTTGATCATCAATTTATCATTATCTCCATTATACACTATACCATAAATTTTAATTTCATATATGAAATTAAGAATGTAAAATTTCTTCCCACTTTAAGAATATAATTTTTAGTTTTCCATTGAATTTATATTTTATTATATAGATATTACTAGACTTAATGACCAAAACCATCCTTTAGTTTTCATCCTTAAAATAATCCTCATTAAAATAACATAAATATTAAATATATTTTTATTTGTTTAGAAAATTGGGTATTTCATTATGTTCAAAACCCCCTTTATCATTTTTTTAAAAATTGGTTATATTATTATTTCATAGTTTAAAAGAGTATTGTGTAACACATCTAGGGATATATCACGCACTTCCTCTAGTGGTGATAACATTTGATAAAGTCTATCATTAAAATAAATCATCAATTTATAATAGGGAATGTAAATAAAAAAACCAAAATTTTCAATTACCATATCCAATCAATGAGAAACTAAGTGATGATAATATCTATAGATTCCATCATCATAGATCGAAAACCCCCTTGAAAATCAGGTGGTTAAATGATTTTCTTATAGAATTACTAAATATATCCTTAGAGAAATGTGAGATATTTTAATGGAGAGTGGAGATAAAATAATGAGTAATAAGGATACGAATTACCCAACATTAGTGTTTTAAGCCACATAGAACACATCTATGAATAGGATTGAATATTGGAGGATAGGGGGAGGAGAAACCATTCTGTGAGAGGGAATAAAGATAGAGTGTGGGAAGACCCTCTAAAATTAAGAAGTACAAAATGTTCATTTTGATGTTTTAATACAACCATTATCTTTCTATATTTGGGTATTTAGATAGCTTATGATTATAGGTATAATTACTAGCCCCATGCCAAACCACCAGAAAGAAGGTGGATCATATGAAATTGGTTAATTCCTTAAAGATACAACTAACTAGTAGGTATGTCAGGACAAACATCACTCTATCATTTCAGAACCAACTAGCATAGATTCAATGAAATATTTTCTACCAAAAAACACATGTTTGATATGCTAAAATTATCTGAACATGATTCTAAACCATTGTTAAAAACATATCCCAATCCAAAGTTGAAAATTAAATATTCATCGAATCTCAATCTATTTACCAAACAAAGAGACCATAGAGGGGCATCAGAGAAATTGTTTCCCTTGTATATAAGGCATATGATCAGCATATCATCTGGTTGAGCTCTATAGAATGAGGAATCAAAGGGGTAATACCAGCCTTTATAATTATCATGAGATTCAATGAAGCTATTAATTAATGAAGATTGTATTTTAGGGAGTATTGGGGATTCTAAAAGCTGAAACATGAGTAAAAAACCCCTCAATATAGCATCAAATTTAAGATATTATGATTTTTTAAAATGCATCAAATTTTAAATTACTGAATTTGGGGATATAATTTGATCTCTAAGTGATGAATAAAGACTAGAGGTTCATTTATCTTGGGATATTATAGTTAAATGGTTGAAAATATGATCACCATTTGTTTTGTGGAATAAATAAAACTAAATGAACAAACATCTAATGTAAAATAATTCAATTATAATATATGAAAATCTCACCTGATTTAAAAAATTCATGTTGAGTGCACAATTTCAGTTTCTGTGGAACACAACAAAAATGTCCCAATGAGTAATGTAAAATCAATACCTTTCTATTTTAAAGGATTTTCATTATTGAATGTTTCTTGATGGTTTCCCCCTTTTCTATCCACTTAAAATAGAATGGACTTACCCCATACTATTTGAAGTAGAACATGGTTCCCAGTTATAATGTAATATTTTATTTTTGATTTAATGAGTGTTATTTTCATGAAGCAAGAAAAGGCCAAAATATCATATAACTATGATAAGACTTGTCAATGAGGACTTATTTAATAAAGGCATGAAGATTCCATAGTTTCTGGACAATAACACGTTAGAACGTGAATTACTTGAGATAATGGGAGGGTAGGTTAATCAAACCCTTTAGGGGGAACTATTGATCACCATTATAGAGTATTTAAAACATAATTTTAATCATTTTAATGAATATATGTTCGTGGAAGGAAAATATTCTAGAAAAAAAATAAAAATATATTATGTTTTGAAAAAAAATTATTCGTTCAGCCATTTTATTACATAGAGGGAGGAAAATGAATAAAAATGTTTTAATTTATATAAATAATGTGTTTAGAATAAAATATATAATATCTTTGAGGGTCAGGTAAAATAATGTCATTAATGAGAATTTAAACTAAAAAACATGTAAAAAAGTGAGATTATTAAACAAAATGTTACCCCAAGTCCATCATTCTTCATAAGTTATCTAAAATTAAGTATAATAATTTTAAATTTATTCAACTTATACTAAATAACTATATTCGTAGTTATTATTCCATAATTTTTTTACTTATGTCATGCTTTCATGGATTATGTTGTCGATTCCCTTAAGATTCATGTTATATGAGTTTACAGTATTTGTGTCATGATTCATGTTTATGATATTTGATATTAATGGTATGATTTATTAATACTTTGATCATCTTCTCATACCCTTTTAATCATATTGTTCTTAATTATCTACCATGTTTACCTTACTGAGTATCAGATATATCCCATTTCTTATATTTCCTTTCCCCTGGTAATGAAGAAAGGGTTCATGTATGAGTAATAATGGAGTATGTCATTAATGGATATGTTTACGATCATTGATCAATATATAAGAATAGGTTTCTAGGATTCCAAATAAAAAAATATATTATTTTCCTCAAACATGTTCTTTTACAGTGTTCCAAATATTCATAAAAAATGTTCTAATATCCATGTATGATAAACATAGGTCACTATAGTTATTATCAAAGGAAATGTTTTTTCCATAGTTGTAAAATAATATTAGAAAACTTTTTTGAGAACCCAAGGGATATTTCTAAGAACATGTATAGATATTTCTCTTAGGATATGCCTATGGTGTCATAGCTTTATAATATGGTGTCATAATTTTGTGATCCTATAAGTGAATTTTATGTCTTCTATGGTTTTTTTCTATAATAAGTGTGGATCACATTATGATAACAAGTTTTAGTAAATTATGGGACTGTAAAGATCTAGTATAACATTAAATTTTATGGACATTTGTTTAATGAGAAGTTAAATTGGATGATAAATAAAGTGATAGATTTTGTGATCATGCCTAATCAATTTTCATTGAACATAATTATCAATTTGTAACATATACATCTCTTAGAATAATTAAGAGAGAGAAGGAAAATTATTACTAAGTGATCTGGTAATATAGACAATTTGAGAACTATGATTCATTTTACCTTATGCACAAAATGTGGAAAGAAGCACCCAATTGAATGTATTCTAAGAACATAATTATTTTTAAACTGTGGAATATGATGAAACAATGAAATTTACTACAAAAAGAAAATGAAAATATAAGTTAAAAAAATGGATGTTATTATTTTCCTCCCTAATTTATTATCTATAGTTGAATTTTTTAGGTGTAGAATTATTGGTTATTATGAAAATCGATGTCCTAAGATGAATGATCCAAAACTGGATGAGGTAGGTGCTGTGAGTAATGGTTTTATTTTTTATGATGATGAGACTATAGATGAATGTGAAAGGAATGATATATTAAGTTGTCTATGATACTTACACTAACATTTATTGTTATATAAATACACATTTTTGGATCTCAAAATCAAATGGTGGTACATTTCAAATGATTCCAAATAAGTATGGTAGTTATGTCTCAATTTTCCATTTTTGAGAGACATGATTTATTATGGGACCATATTCATCTAAGAGGTGTATATAAAAACATAAGATATTTTAAATCATTATTTTTTTATGTAATAATTTCTAATGTTTAAATTTATTTTATACCTTCAAAAATATCATGATTGAATATTTTCTCATGTAGTAAGTGGATTTCTAGTCTAACATGTTTTTCTACGATACTCATAGACTATTCACCACTCATATCTTTTTTTGGTGTTTAAAATGATCCTGAATTAAATCTACAATCCTTAGTAATAATGTTAGGGTTATTTACATACCCATTTAATAATTTTTATTTAATGTGGTTTTATGGTTTAAATGTATCTAAATCTATATGGTAGTTTTGTCGCAATTTTCCTTATTTGAGACACAAGTGTAGTTATGATCTTTAATCTATAATAGGGTGTATATATATCCTCTTGAAAATTAATATTAGTAATATACTACATTAATTTATATTTCAATATTTATTTAATATCATTTTCTTACATGTGGAGTTTTATTCAATGTTACCGATTCTGTAAGAGATTATTGCCGTAATATTATCATTTATACATATCATTAATGAATATACTAGTATTAAAGAAATATTATGATTTATACTCAAGAAGAGTCCTGAATTTTCATCACCTACAGTTTTACACTATATCTTCATGAGATAGTTCCATTACCCCACTCAATGTTACATTATATAATTAATAATTTTTTAAGAAAATATGATCATATTTATCTCATTGGACATAAAAAAAATTTAAATCCAAAATACATTTTCAAAAACTATTAATGGTTAATATGTGTTTTTAATGGTTAAAAAGATTCCATTTTATGTTCTTAAAACGTTATTTTCAAATTAAATTATTTCAATGATTTCAATTATTTTTCTTATGTTTTCATGGTAATTTTTCACAAAAAGTGGGTTTCAAAATGTTTTTGAGTTTAAGAAGTGTTTCTAAAATATGAAATGAAATTTTCATGAATAAATGTATTAAATGGTTTTTTGGAGCTTTCATTATAATTTTTCAAGGTGGATTTCATAGGAATGTATTTTGAAAATATTTAATGTCATAAAATTTTATTTTTAATGAAAGGTTAATTCTATTATGAAATGAACCAAGGGATACTTCAAAAACTTCCCTCATCTTAGATGATAAATTTTTATAGAGTTTATGATTTAATGGGGAAATAATAAAATGACACCATTCATATCCCCTCTTTTAATTATTTATGATTATGATGAAAATCTTCCTTTGAAACCCATTTATCTTCGACGGGATATAGTAGGATAAATTCCAACTAAAAATCAATTCCGTTCATAGGTTGTTATAGGATAAAATGATTATGAAACTAATATATTTCAAAAGTTTATGAAATAATGAAATTTTTATGATATATTTTTTGGAAAAATCCCCCAATGAGTTCTCATGGTTTGTGTTGGGTATGTTTGGGTTTGTTGATAAATCCATATGACTATGAATGAGAATGGTTGGTGTGTAACGAAAACAAAATTTTAGGGTTTCCTAGTTTCCCAGTGTTTTCCAATTATTTGGGCCTCAAAATCTGGATTTTAATATTGGTAATGGATTTTCTACCTGATAGAAGTGAATTCTATGAAGAAACTACGGTAAAATTGGCAAAATTAGGGAACCTTGTACCTCAAAACATGGTCTAAATACCATGTTCGGGAACGCTTCGTGGCCACATAACATGCATTCGAAATTGTACACGGAGTGGTAGAAATTGTATGCATGATGGTTCATGGGATGGTGGAAGATAATGGTGCCACTTAGGATTAGAGGCGGGTTTTTAACTCTGGTGAAACAATGGTTCTGAAAAGGGTAGTGGTTCACGATAGGAGGTTCAGTATGTTGTGAAGGTGGTGCTGAATCAATGATGTGCTAAATCACAATTTAACGTATAACTTATATATATATTCTTATATGGATAGAAAATAGCACTGATTAGTGTGAGAGAATTATTCATTAGGGAGTTTATTTTCTCTGGGAATTTGGTGAAACTAGAAGTAGATACGTGAGGGATGATTCCTTGAAGGCTGAATTGGTTCACAAGGATAAAATATTTTCAAAGGATTATTTGGGAAACTGAATCCATCAAATGATGTGGTATGTTTATGAAACAATTATTGGTACATGGAGGAATAAGGAACAATATGTAGAGGAATCTGTGAAAGAGAAGTGGTTCATAGATGTGGATGACAGAGGAGGTTTGTAGAGCTAGAACATAGTGGTGGTGCATGAAAACAAAGGTGGATTAAATATGCATAGGAGAAGAAGTATGTGGAATTGGAAGATGTTTGGGAAATAGGAGATCCATATACCATACCTGGTATATTGTATGAAGAAGAATAATGGTGGTTCATGGTTTTCCCAATAATGCATGCAAAAACATAAAATCAGTTTTTGATAGTCGTTTCCATTACCAAAAAATATACATAAAGGTATAATACATCTATAGGGGAAAATGGTCTTCAACAATGCATCTACCTATAGTTGAGGATGATTTTATTCATGTAAATTAACGGACCAACATGTCCATAAACTATTTTCTACCTACAATTCTATAATGCGTATTTGGATTTCATTCCAATATTAGTGAGCGAAATAAGAGGAAGACAATGACCCTTTCCATCAATAGTGAGCTAGAGAAAAAGGCATATGGAGTAACCATTTGGAATATAGCACACATGAACTAAATCATGTAAAGGTAGTGAGCCTAGTCCTAGAATATCAAGCGCATACATTGTACTGATTATTGGTATTGAGATTTAGTGAATTTGGTACATCGAAACACTGTTGTTGTATGCTCCTTGGATGCTTCCTATTGATGGTGAACAAAGTAAACATTGAGGTGTCTCATGCCTGATTTAATTTTCTTTTATAATTTGAAATTGAAATGAGAGAGAAAATAGTTTTGTTTAATGAAAAAATGATTAGAGAAATAATTTATAATCTTTTCTACCCTGATTCACCCCCCCCCCCCACTTAGGGTATTTGACCCAGTTGAACTAAGAATTTATATTAGAGGGAAAGGATGAAAGTCATTAGTTATCTCTCAGAATAAGAATTGGCAGTTTTAAATCATAAATGAATTAAGATATTCAATGGAAATAATTTTCAACAATGTATGAATATGATGCAACACTACATCTGATCATTAGGAATGTATGTCTTCACAATATCAATGAATGGATGATTAGCTGACATCAATAGTGGTACTTTATCTGAACATGAAAGAAGGGAATTTGATATTGATTCTAATGGGATAAATGGTTTAGGGGGAGACCTATCAAATTAAATTTATATGAATTTTTTTTCCTATAAAACATCACATGATATGCATAAAAAATTGTTCATCATTTGTGAGGGTGACACAAAAGACTGAGAAACAATGTTGTAGGTTTTTCGGAACATGAATTTCAATCTTAGAAGGAACCCCAATGAGACTGTTGATGCATTCTTTGATAGGGTAAAGTTTAATATGGAAGACATGTGGGTTAATAGGGTTTTAATTTAAGATACAAATATATTGAAACATATCCTAACGAAACACCCACCGTGGTTCAATCCAAAAGTTTTAGTATTGGAAGAAAAATTCCCGAAAGAGCTCAAAGTAGATTACCTATAAAGTATTCTAGTAGAATATGAAATGAGAAAAAATTATAATGATTAAATTAAAAGGGGATGTCCAATAAATTGGAATTCAAGTAATGAAAAATAACATTGTTGTAGAAAGTCTTGAGGAGGACAATTTGGATGATTTCATTTCATTTCCCTCGTTAAATTTAAAAAGTTGAAAAGGGAATTTCAGTGGTAAAATTCATATTAAATTTTTTTTTGATGTGGTTTGATTGGTAATTTTATAGTAAAGTGTCTTAAGTAGGTTGATGATGACAATGAGGATAGTGATGATATTAAACAAAAGAAGTATTCATCAAATTTGAAATGTAGGAGAAGTGCTACGAGAATGTTCTTCAAAAAGAAGAATCTTATTTAAAAGGAGATGAAAGTTTATTAGAATCTAAGGTAGAAGAGTAGGAAGACATCAAGGATCATAATGTAGATGATTTGGGGATTATTGTGAGAAATTAGTTATCAAGTTAAGAAAGTGAAAATGATGAAGGATAAATTGATTGAATAGTTTGTTTTTAGGTTGAATTTGAAAAAACCATTGAAGAGATAGATATTTTGAGTTCCAAAATAACAAAGCTAACAGTGTATTTTTGGATTCCCAACTCTATATGCAAGAGAAGGAATAGTAAAATTTTGAGATGAATGTATAAATTGAAAAAAAATAATGTTTTCAATGACAAAAATAATAAAAAAGTTGGTTGAGTTGTAAAATCACATTTTTTATGAAATAAACACTATGTTCAAAAACATACATGATGCACTACTTTATGTTTTAACGAACAACTAAATATTATTATTTAAATGTTACCATTATAACCTAGCTGTTGGAATGGATGGAATTATTAGTATCAATTAAATTATAAAAATATGGTTTAAACATGTTTAATTAATTATTTCATCGCTTACCAAATTTATTAGAAATGGAAATAAAAACCAATTGAATATAAAGTATGTGTTTTTGATAAAACCATTTTTAACGAGAATAAATGTTTTTATAAAATAATATCACTCATTATGGATTTTTAGTTAACAAAAACTATATTTAATATATTCAATATATCAATTTAAATTCATCTTATTAGTTTTTAGGATATGATATATGAAACAGTATTAAATTTTTCTTCTCAAAGTAGTATATTTCTAAAAATGCAGTTTTACAACCATTTAATGGAGAACAAATTTAAACATAGTTATTGACACCTTTATATGTTCTATTTTACAAAATAACCACATTCTTTATAATATGCACATCAATATTAAGTTTAGATTAATATTTTTTTATTACTTTCATTTCTTGATTAATAATAAAAAATTTCTAAATTTTAATGGAAAATAACATTTTCCCTCAAGATAATTTACACGGTTAAAAAAAATTATTTACTAGTTTTAAAGTATAAATAGAAAATATTTATATAATTAATTATAATTTCTGTCATTTTCATTAACTTGAAATTGAATTTAGATTTAAAAACATTTTAATATTTTGCTATGTTTTAACTTTTTTAAAAACTGTTTTCTCGTTTTGACAAAGGGAATTAAAATTAAATTAATTTCCAACTATTATGTGTTTTAAATTTGAAAATAATGATTCCATATTTGGAATATGATGGTCCAAATTGTGTAAATTGGAACGTTTTATTTTTAAACATTATGTATAGTAGCTTTAGTAATTATCATTTTTAGTTACCATTGTTAAAGGGTAAATCAGGTAAATAAGGGAAAATAATATTAATTTTATAATATAAAACTACCCAAACACGTGTCCTAATCCTATTGGATGTGATATGCCAATCCATGAGCATCCTTGGGGTGAATTTAGTACTTCATGAAGCTAGTTGGGTGTTATAATGACCATTAATAATATTAAATTTAATTAAAAGATAAATATTACATAAACATGTCTCTCCTAACAAAAAAATATTGATTTGTATTATATAAATGATATATTAGTCAATAAATTGGAATTATATTGCTAAAAATATTTCTATATGATGGTATTATATTTATAAATATTAAACAAAAAATAAATGTATATGTTAATGACACAATGGTGATGCAACGATTACATTATTAATGAAATATTCAAATAAATGATATAATAAAATCTTAAATATATGTATTTTAATTAAATTTATGCCATAAAACAATTTTATGGATGATTATGACATATTATATTTGATTTAATGATTTTGTTTTCAAATTAATAAAGTTTTTATGAATTTTAGCAAAATGAATTTCAAAATAGATTCAAAATTGACATAAATGAGTTTTTATAACAAATACTATTTTATTAAATGATAAATTAGCAATAAAAATATTATTTCATACAACTGAATTATATAATTTAAAATATTTAATTAAGGATACACTGGATTTTCCCTTGTAATTTTTAAGTAAATATATTAACCATGTACTTAACATATAAATTTATCAATTAAAAACTATTATAATTCGAAAATAAATTTATAATACAATAATATTTCAAGACTTTCCTAATGTTCCCCCACCCTCTTATAAATGGACACCACCCATACCCAATTAATCCCACATCTCAATCCCCCTAGCTCATCCAAATTCTACTCAAATTAGATCCCAACATCCCTCCCTTCCTGCTTGAAGCATTACCTTAGAAAGAAGTCAATTCTAGAAAGTGTATTGGCTAAAATATAAAGGACATACCATATATAGATGTGACGTCTTCTCTCAAGATCATTTCATTTATTTTCATCATACAACCCCCAAACCTAGATTTATTCCATTATTATATAACAAAACAAGTTTTTAAACTGTACAAGGATGTTTTTATGATTATGGTTTCACCTAAAAATACAAAAACCACCATCTAATGAATATATAACACATTGTTACTGTGTATGTCGTACTATTACCTCACGAAACGATGATTGTACAATTTTTTCCCAACCACATCCAATTGTGGAAATTATAATGGAACAATATTTATATATGATATATATTATATTAATATCACCTCTATTCTTCTATAATTTTTATTATAACATTCCTTTATGCTTTCTATGATATGAAAATACCATAAATTCATTTTGGGAAGTGTGGACTACAACCTTATCAAGGTGATATGACATGTTAATTTCATACGTGGATCAAATAAATAAGGAAATTAATTAAATTATTTGAAATATATAAAATAGATATTGTACTGGAATTACAATATACATACGTGTCATTTTTTTTCATTCGATTAATATAAAAATGAAATGAAAGTAGCTTTAATTTGTATGTACAACCTATCATCTCTATGAATGGTACATTGCATTTCATATCTCCAAATGTTATAGACTATTATAAATACATGTATAATTGATATTTGTGATATCTAAATCATGAGTGTCATTCAGTTGATGATAGACTTATGGAGATATGTAACATCCTATGAAAATAACGAATTTGAAATTTTTATATGTATTAATATTTTTAAATTAAATATTTATTTTAAATTAAAGGTGATGCTATGTTTGAAGGCATACCCAACACACAACTATAAGTTTCTCCAAAACATATGTTGCACAAAATTCTGAGTCATATTGATATATGACAATATGATATTATTTTAAATGGGTATTAACACCTTTCCATTGATTTGGTGGGAATGAACGAAACTAACTACAATATTATTATACAAGTTTGTTAAATATCTTTACAATTATCCAATAAATTTTAGAGGCTTTAAATAAGAATGTATCCAATTTATACATGAAATATTGTAATATTCTTTAAATGTCGATTTACAACTTTTTTCTGGAGAAACTTTTTTTTAATGTATATTTTTTTACATTATATGTTCATTTGAAAAAATAAACATCTTACTTTGATGCAGGAAATCCAAATTTACTTTGAGTAAATTTTTGGAATTTTTTTGAATAAGTTCAAATTTTTTGAATAATGAAAAATACTGCATTCTAATTCAAAACTACCTTTTAATATAATTTATTAATTTAGTTAGATAGATCATATTATTGTTTTCAATGTGTTACTAGAATATATTTTTATCATTTAATCCAATGTTGGTCATTGGAAGTAATTTCACGGTGAAATTGAACATAAACAAGTTTCAATCTTTTGATAGTTATTACTTCTTAAAAACACAATTTTTGGTTTTGACAGAGGGAATTATTTTTTTATCAAAATATCAACTTATGTGTTTGAATTTCGAAAAATAGATTCTGTATTTTTATTCTAGAGGTCCAAATTGTGTAAATAGGTAATTTTTAATTTTAGACATTATGAATAGTAACTTTATTTAATATTTTATTTACAATGGTTAAAGGGGAAATACAGTAAATAATGGTAAAAAGTTTTTTATATTAATATTTAATTACCATAAAACATGTCCTAAACCTATTTTCTGAAGCATTTCCGACCATGGAAGTCCTTGGGTCGATTTTATGACCCCATTAATCTATTGGTAAGTGAAAATGAAATTTTAGAAAAATTAATTTAAGGTTATGAAAAATGTAACAAAACCATATATCTTTTATAAAAAAACATTCTAAATGGTTATATAAGAGGTATATTCATCTATAAATATTCAATAGATAGATGAAAATATTTCTTACATCATGTTTTTTTATTTATAATTTTTATACATCATATAAATAAATTTATATATGAAACAATGGTGATGTAGTGATAACCTTTTTAATTCATGATTTTAATAATTAAGATTACAAATATATAAAAACAAATTTTGAAAATTTTTATGTCATCTAACAATTTTAGAGATAATTATGACTTTTTATCTCTATATTAGGTAAGATTTTTTTTGAAATAATAAAGTTGTTTTTTGGATGTTTTAGAAAGTCATGATATGAATAGTATATAAATTAACATATATGAGTTTTTAAAACAGATATTGTTTTATTATTTGATATAATAATCCAAAAAATCTATGATTTTTCCAAATTAATTAAATATGATTGATAATGTCATTAATGAGACACATGTGGTCCAGTTATAATTTAATAGTAACTGTATTAACTATATAGTATTAATATACATTAAGACATGTTAAAATGATAGATTAGTTAACTAAAGGATAAAGCTAAAAGATAATGTTAGTTTTATACACTAAACATGTCTAAAACCCATTATATGAGAGTATATCAAACAATCTGCACCATTTCATCGAATTAAATAAGAAGGGGTCATTTTGAAATCAAAATCCAGTTTATAATAAAACAATACTTTTAATCTTTCCTTAAGAGCCCCTCCTACCTCTTTTAAAAGGAAACCACCTCTAACCCATTGATCACACCTATCATTCCCCTTAGATTGTCCAACCTATTATCTAGTAATTTTGTAACATCTCTCCCTTAATCCTGGAAGCCTCAATTTTTGAAAAAGGCAATTCAATACAACCTTTTGGTTCTAACCAATAAGAGTAACCTGATTCAAAGGTAACATCTTTTCTCAAGTTCCTTACTTTTATTATCCTTCTCCAACACCCTAAAATCTATATATTCAATAATTTTATAATTAAAAACTTATATTCAAAATATTAGGATAATTTTATGAGAATTATTCTAACTACACATACTCACAACTCTATATAATTGATATGAACATACTGTTTCTATGTATGGATAACAACTGCCTCAAGAAACAATGATTATTCTATTATATCCTATCACATCTAATATAGTACATTATTATGGAAAAATATTTATATATAATATATAGTAGATTTATATTGTCTATATTTTTCTTTATTTAACATTTATAACATACCTTTATGGTTTCCACAATGGGTAAATACAATAATTTCATTTTATGAAGTGAAGACTACTGTCCCCTCAAACTAATATGACTCATTAATACCATACATTGAACATATAAAGGACAGAGTCAATGAACTTTTATAGAATATATAAAATATTATATTATACAATAATAATAATATACCTACATATCATTTGGTTTTCATTCCTTTATAAATGAAAAAAATCAAAGTAGCGTTCATGCGTACTTACAACTTTCCATCTTTATGAATGGTGAATTTAATTTAAATATATCCAAATGATATGGACTGTTATAAATAAAAATATATTGTAAATATATTATATAAATTATATTTAAATCCTGAATACAAATCTTGATATAATGGATATTTTTACCACATAGACAATTTTTAATTATAACAAGTTCGTTTTTGACTCAAGTTTAGAGCATTGACAAAATCTATAATATGAACTCAAATAATTAACTAATTGTTTAATCAAGGTAATAATTTATATAAATGGAATAATAAAATATAATAATATTCTTATTAATGTATAAATTATCTTAATTTTATTATTCAGGAAGAATAGTGAATATACGTGACATGTCGGACTCAAGGTAAGAGAACTTCTTAACCAAATTTCCATTATTTTGGTTGACCTTCTACTTCATGATTATGTAATAACATGACTATGTGAGAAATTAATTTTGATGTCCTATATTTTATTTATAATTTATTTATTTGTATTTATATTAAATACACATAATCGATATATTTTATTTACAAAATGATCTTTGTACAAAAACCTTTCACCCTCTTCTATTAGTCAAAGACTTCTTCAATGTTATGTCTTTTAATTTACATTTTTATATGATGGGATATGTCCTTATGTATAATTATTGTTTTATAATTTATTTTCATGTGATGAGAAACCCTTTTATCACTCATCAATTATTTTTTTGAATTTTAATTTGACAGGGTTAGGCTGCCAATTTTTCATAAGTGAATACGTCTTAATCACCTTTCATTGAGCCATATCTTGATATTGTGCACCTCTATTATCCTATAAGGTGTATATATTTCCCTTTAACATTTTATATCATGAATATCCCAATTCTAATGATATTATTATTTTTTTCATTTTTATTTCAATAATTATTTTTATGCAATTATTTTCGTAAGTGGTAAAGGACTCTTCAACTAAAACAACGTTTTATATGTTTTAAAGATTCATCTTTATGGTTATTTTCCATGTTTTAAAATGGTTTTATGGATTTCTTTATAACGAAAATAATTTTTTAAAATTTATAATTTATTTCAAAAATTTCAAAGAGGAATGGGACACTTTGATTCAAAATTAACTTTATTAAATGTTTTAAATGATTTTGAAAATGGATTGACTATGTCAACATATTGAAATGATATATTGTGTTAGAAATGTGGAAATTTTATATTTAATTTATTATTATGTTATATATTATTATTATGTGATGTTTTGTACGAATATTTTACGTATATGAGTGGATTCGTGGTAAACCTTGGGCAGGTGAGCCCTATATAGATCCCCAATGCATTGCATAATGAGATGAAGGTAAATGTTAATGTTTCACCTAATAGATTTAGGGAATATACTATGATAGGTATTCCAAACGTAACTCCCTATGATTATTTGAATTCTTCAATGTAAGAATGTTATGTATGCCATATGTTACCATCTTGATTTACGATTTCGACGTGTTATTAATAAATATTATGATTTCAAGAAGTATGTTAAAGAGCTTTTGGTTTTTATGTATTCATGGCCTAATGTTTTCATTCCATGTTTTATAACCCTTATTGACCTTTTTATACTAATACCAAGTTTTTGAAATGTTTTTCATAGGTTATAAGGATAGGTAAAAAAGGAGGATTTCGAGAAGATTTATATAATTAGAATAAATCTTGTTTTATTTAAGGAGTTTTGTTTTGTGAAATTTTTGGATAGAGTAAAAGTGTCTAATTTTTTATATTTGGGATGTAATATAATTGTTTTACCTATTTCACTAAAACTCTAAACCTAATAATATTTTCAATGTGAATTATCAACATAATTATAGATTATGTAATGATTAGGGTTGGGGACTTATAGTTGGTATCAATAGATGGTTTAGAAAACCTTAGGGATTATGAGTTTTTTTAGACACAAGGATAGTCTTAATGTCTACTCATAATGTTAAATACTAATTATGTAACTTTTTCAGATCAGTGAATGTCTGTAACAAATTGAAGGAGTAGGAACTAAAATGAAAATTCTTATCTCTTCCTGATGACATTGGTGTAATATTTTTGTAACTTCATGTCTAGACAATTATGAGACATCTTATACCATACAACTCACTTGCAATCCATTTTTTGAGATATCTAACTATCACATTATACCTCGATACCATTGAGGATCATGGGTTTTATTTAATCAAATCATATTTTCACAATATTATAATATTTTCAAGAAAGGTAAATATTATCACGGCATTTTCAAATATTTTACTTTATCAAAATATTTTGAAGTATATTATGATTTTGAAAAAATAGTTGAATACAAACACCATTGCAAATCATATTTATATTTTCCTTTAAATTATATTATTTCAGAAAATACTTATGGTATTTTAAAAGTACCATTTAGTGAATGATTCAAATCATACTTGGTCCGACTATTTTATAAAAAGAAATTATTATTAGATGTTTTGAAATTATATTTCATACATGATTATTTTCGGAATCTATTTTTCTTTGAACACTCATATGACCCATGTTGTACGAGGTGTATTTGGATAAAGGAAGTAGATGATTTTGATGGATCTGTAAATCATTATTGAAATGCATGAACTATATATCTACGTTAAAATATGACGGTGTAACCTTGTGGACTCCATGATCATGGTATGGTGTTCCTACTTTGGGAATTGTGTTATTTTATGGAGGTAAAAAATGTTAATATATATAAGACTTCATGATTTATGATATTGAGGTCATTATGAGTTGGGATGAAAATGAGAGGTATAAGGAAACCATTGAGGTTAAATCAGGTAAGTGTTATTTTTGAGTTTTAGAAAAACTGACAAAACAAAAGATGGGTGACAACTCATCTCATCCAGCAAGGCCACATGAAATGAACACTCAAACGAAGGGAGAAAAGGGAGCATCACCTATCATAGGCCAACGTGAAGCCACAGGTTTGTTTGACTATTAATTTTAGTTGAAATATTTTATGGATCAAGAATAAATTTATTTGGGGAACATTTGTCTTATAAAATGGATATAATATGTATAAGAAAATTATTTGGTGATTAAGTGATAAAGGTTATTTTGGAAGAAGTTCTCTCTTTTGGGAACACTATATTCCTAAGAAAAATATAATACAATGGGATTTAATTTTTGGAATAATGGTTAAAATTATATTTTGTATGAATCAATGTATTTATTTTGGACTTAGAGTTATTTAGGTTAAGAATGGAAGTGATTAACCAATATTTTAGAATATGTGATTAAATTAATTAATTTTTAGTGTGACACTTTAAGTGTAGTTGATGTTATTTTGAGATAAATGTTAATATTTACCATGGAAGATTATGTGAATAAATATTTATGAGTCTTGGGTCTCAATCATAGATTGGATTATATTAAATGATTTTATGGAAAATTTCATATTAAATGTTCTTTTTCTAATATTCGGTATTGTTTGTCTAATTTTTAAGATTAATAGTAGTATTTATTGACATAAAAGATTATATTTTTGGTGGATTATTTGATATTTTACTAATATTTTTGTTTTTGGTTAATGTCTTATGATTGGGGAAATATATAGTTCATATTTTTTGGATTATGTTGTTCTCCAAAATATTATTCTGGAACTTATAGTGTGACCATTTCATTTTTAATAATCATTGTTTGGAGAAAATATGTGTTTTGGGTAGAAACTTATTAAAAAAAGAAAGTCTAATTGAGACGTATGTATATTTCCATATGTTATTATTCAATATAATAAATATATTATCCAACATTAGGAAAAAGAAAGAAAAAATAAATAAATCATTTACTGTTTAATTTTCCTACTGGGAAATCAAATACCATTTAACCTATTACATATTTGTGATTTTCTTGTTGTTAACTTTCTCCTAGTCATGATTTCTACCAATCTCAATCAAAACGTGGCACTTAGTTTCTTCTCCAAATCCATGTTTTCAAACATGGAATCATTTTATGTGTTATCTAGGGTGACCTTTCTAATTCACTTTATTTCTATTACATTGAATGTTTTTTGACCTAATTTCGGATACGATATTTTTAATGATGTTTCTGATCTCAGTTTTAAAATTATGAGGACGCAATTCCCAAAAGGGGGGGAAGGTTGTAACATCGCAGGTATATAAATAATATGAAATATTCATAACTATTAATATTTGTGAATTAATTATATATATTACATTAAAGGGGATTCTATGTTTGATGGAATACCCTACACGCAACAATGGGTTTTTTCTGAAATCTTATGTTGCACAAAAGGCTGAGTCATACTAAATAATAATATTATAATATTATTTTAAATTGTAGTCAATGCATGGCCATTGTATTTATGGGAATGAATGGAGCTAACTAAAATACAATTATATATGTTCTTTAAATGTATTTACATTTCTCCAATAAATTTTAGAGGTTTAAAATAAGAAGGGAACAAATTTTAGGCACAAATACTCTAATATTCTTTAAAAGGTCGATTGACAATATTTTGATGGAGAACCTTTTTTATATATAGTTATTATCAATTTTATATATTCCATTTGAAAAAATAATATTCTTCATTATAATAGGGACATAAAAATTTACTTTGGGTAAATTTTTGGTGTTTTTCAAATAATGTTCATTTATATGAATAGTGAAAGGTACTTCCTTTTAATTATAAACTGCATTATAGTATAATTTTTTTCCCTGGTTACTTTGTTCTTTTTATTATATTTAAAGTGTATTTAGATTATAGTTTTACCATTTAATCAAATAATGGTTATTGGAAGTAATTTCACTCTTAAATTGACCATAAACAAGTTCCAATCTTTTTAAAGTTATTATTTATTAAAAGCACTCTTTTTGGTTTTGACAACCGGAATTAATTTTAAATTAACTTCTATTGATTATGTGTTTTGAATTTGAAAAAATTGATTCCATTTGTGGTATTTTTAGGTACATATAGTTTAAATAAGTAAATTTTATTTTTAGACATTATGAATATTAACTTCAGAAAATATTTTATTTTCCAAGGATAAAGGATAAATCTTTTAAATAAAGGTTAAAAATAATATTATAATAATTCTAAAAAACCAAAAAATGTGTCTTAATCCTATTTTATGTTACATTTACCACCATTATCATCCTTGGGTCGATTTGGGGACCCCATGGAACCACTTCTATTTGAAAATGATATTTTGTAAAAATTAATTTAAAGTTAAGGAAAATGTAGCATAAACATATATATTTTAGTAAAAAAAATTTATATAAGGCAGTATAAATGATATTTTTTACTATAAATATTCTTTATAAATATGAAAATATTTTATGCATCATGGTATTTTATTTGTAATTTTTGGAAATTATATTAATAAATTTATTTATGAAATAATGTTGATGTAATGATTCACTTATTAATGAACGATTTAAATATATGAGATTATAAATATTAACATAAACTTATTTTCAAACATTTAATACCATTTATGAATTTTAGAGATACTTATGACTTGTTATATATAAAATATTGAAGTTTTTTTAAATAATCAAGTTTTTTTTTGGATTTTTTAAAAACATATGATATGAATAGTATAGAGATTGACATAAATGTGTTTTGAAATCAAATATTATTTGATTAATATATATAACAATATTAAAAATCAATGATTTATTAAAATGACTTAGATAAGGTTTAAAATTTCATTAATGAAACTCTTGTTGTTCGGTTGGAATTTTATGGTAAGTATATTAACCATATAGAATGAATATACAAGAGGACATGGTTAAAAGATAAATTAGTAACAAAAGGTTGAAGCTGAAATATAAGGTTCATTTTATACCCTAAACTTTTCTAAAACCCATTTTATGTGATTATCTCTAACAATGTTCAACTTATTTTCAAATTAAATGAGGTTGGGAAATTTTTATATAGAAAAAATTTTTATAATAAAATTATACATTCAAACATTCCTAAAAAGCCCCTCCACCCTTTTATAAAAGGCCACCACCTCTAACCCATTACTCACTCCTCTTAGTCCCATTGGACCATCCAAAACATGATCAAATATTCTCCAAAAATCTCTATTGTATACTTGTAAGACTTAATTTGGGATGAAGGAAATTCAATAATGATTCTTGGTTCCAACCAAAGGGAGTTACTCGATTTAAGGGTAGCATCTTATCTAAAGTTATTTTTTTTTATTTTCCTTCTCCATCCCCCTAAAAATTCGATATTACATTATTTTATAACAAAAAAGTAAATTTAATATACTAGGATGTTTTTCTGATATTTATTCTAAATACACATACACACACCTCCATATAATGGATACGAACATACTGTTTTTATGTACGCCGAATTGTTGCCTCAAGAAACGATGATTGTTCAATTATCTCTTACATCATATCATGGTGATCATTATGATGGAAATGTATTTATATATTATATATATTATATTTAAATTATCTATATGATTCTATATTTTTCATTTATATTATACCATTATGGTTTCTATAACGGGTAAATACGATAATTTCATTTAAAAAAGTGCGTACTACCGCCCCCTCAAAGTGATATGAATCATTCATACCATACATAGAAAAAATAAAGTATAGTGTTAATGATCTTATGAAATGAATATAAGAAATATTATTTTATACTGTAATAATAATATACCTATGTATCATTTGGTTTTCATTACTATAAAAATGAGAAAAATGAAAGTAGCATTCATGCGTACGTACGACTTACCATCTCTGTGAATGATGCATTTAATTTTCATATATCCAAATGATATTGACTATACAAAATACATATACACTAGATATATATTATATATTTTATATTTAAATCATGAATATAAATAAGGATATAATGTACTTTATGACCACATGGAAAATTTGTAATTAAAATAATTTTATTTTTTACTCAAGTTCCGAACATCGACAAAATGTAGGATATGAAATAAAATAATTAAATAATTGTTGTATCAAGTTAATAAGTGATATAAAAGGAATAATAAACATTTAAAATGTTCTTAAAAAATTATAAATTAACTTATTTTAATTATTCATGAAGAATAAGGAACATACGTGACGAGTCAGATTCAAGGTAAGGGATCTTCTTGAAGAAATTTCCATTCTTTGGGTTGAAATTATACTTAATGATTATGTCATAATATGATTACATGATAACTAAATTTTTATATCATATCATTAATTTATACATGATTCATGTGTATTTTTTTTAAAAAAAATAATCAATCTATTTTATTTAAAAAATGATCTTTGTAAAGGAACCTTTCACCCTCCTCTTTTAGTCAAATAACTCTTCATTGTTATGTCTTTTAATTTATATTTTCTTATATTGGGATATGTTCATAAATATATCTAATGATGCATATTCTGTGTCGAATGGTTGAGAGACCATTTTCTCTCCCTTCAAGTATTTTTCTGAATTATACTGTGACATCGGCGGGATGCCGAATTATTGAAAAGGAATACGTCCCAACCTCCTTTCATTGAGGCATATCTAGATATTGTGTACCTTTGTTATCATATATGGTGTATAAACTTCCCTTTGACATATTATATCACAAATATATTTATTCTTATCATATTAATGTTTTGTTTAATGTTATTCTATAATTATGTTTTTAAATTACCTTCTCATGTGTTAATGGACTGTTCAACAAAAACATCATTTTAACGTTTTAATGATTTATATTTCTCATTAATGTCTATCTTTTCACATGTTTGTAAGGATTTCTCTAATATTTACATTAATTATGTATAAATAATAATTTATTTCAAAGGTATCCATGTGGTATGGGACACCTTAATTCAAAAATCACTTTATTAAATGTTTTAAATGTTTTTAATAATTTATTAATTATGTCAAAATATTGATATCATAAATTGTGATTTAAATGTGGAAATGTTATCTTTCATTTATGAATATGTTATATATTATTATTATGGTATGGTTCTTGGGCATTGTTTATGTATACAGGTGGTTCTATGATAATCCTAGGGTGGGTGATCTCGATATAGCTCTCCAATGCATTGGGTAATGTGATAGAGGTAATCCTTAATGTTTATCCTAAGATCCTTAGGTAATATACCATTATGGGTATTCCAAACATAACTCCCTTCGTAGCTATTAAAGCTACAAGGTAAGTATGTTATATATTCAACAAGTTACCATTACGATATATGATTTGAAAGAGTTATTCATAAATATTGTGATTTCATGAGGTATCTAAAAGAGGTTATGTTTTGTATGTATTGATGGACTAATGTTTTCATTCGTATTTTTATAACCCTTACTATGATTTTTATGCTCATACCTTGTTTTTGAATTTTTTTTCATTCGGTATAAATTATTGAAAGAGAACATAATAATTCAAGAAGATTTACATCAAGAAAATAACTCTTGTTTTTTAAGAAGTATTATTATTGTGAAAAAATTGGTGAGGGTAGAGTTGTCTACTTTGTTATTTTCGAGATGTAATGAAATTTTTATGACATAATTCTCTAAAAATATTTTCCTTAAAATATGATCAATTTTAATTATTAACTTAATTAAAGATTATGTAATGTTTAAGGATGGTTCCATACATGACATGGAAAATTTTAATCATACAATATCATTTTTGAATCAAGTACCAAACATCAACAAAATGTATGATATGAACAAAAATCATTTAATAATTTTTATAACTTGGTAATAATTAATATAATATAATGAATAAACATTAAAAATTAAATGATTCATGTATTAATTATCCAATTTTTGTTATTCAGAAACATAAATAATGAACCACACAAGTCAGACTCAAGGAAAGAGATTTTCTAAACTCAATTAAGACCCATTAGGTTTTTCTTATACTTAATTTATTATATTATGCTATTATTATGTGTAGAATAATTATTTATTTTTCATGTTGTAATTTCCACTTCTCTATATGTGGATATATTATTGCAACATATTGTCAATACTTTGATAAATTCTTATGTCATTTAGATGAACTTTATAATGGAAATCATAACTCAATCTCATTTCATTGAGTGAAATAACAATGTAATTGGTTTTTCTATTTCATTGATTACGTATGAATGAACTCTGATTTTTTACACTATATATAAATTTATATTTATCACACATAATTCTATAATTGATTTATCCTTAATATGAGGATACAGACTTTTAATGGATTTCTTCTCAATTTAGATTCCATTGAGAAATATTTGTTGTTATGAAAAAATTAACATTTTTATGGTGTATGTTGTACCGTTTGACATATTATATCATGATCTAATTTTTGTACATATATTATATGTTTTGATTAATTTTATTCATTATTTATTTTATTCAATTATTTTCTCATGTTGTAAGGTTCTTCATCTCAATCTCTATTCATTGAGGTGTATAATATTTATAGACAACCTTCTTTTATACATAGTATAATAAACCCTATTTTACTATTAATTTCACACAATGGGATTATTTTTTCTATGAAGAATTTAACTAAACAAAAACAATGGAATGTATTTAATTTATGTGATTAAAACAACTCCTCCACCACCATAATTGATATTTGATATGTGGCTTCCCCTATAAGCCTTAATTATTTTGAAAGGAAAAGAAATACCTTATTCTATTTTTTGGTGTTTTGGAATTGAAAATGGTTTAGAAAGTGGATATTCTATTTTAATATCCTGAAATGATATCTTTCTATTTCAAATGAAAAATTTGAAGTTAAATGTTGATAATTTCAATAATTTATTTTTTCTAATTATAGAGTCATATTTGGATATTTGATGGTTGGTTATGTGATAAAACTAAGACAGGTGGATATTTTATAACCCAAATATGTGTTGTTCTATGATAAACCAAGGATGGGTGGTTATTCTATAACCTCTAATACATTGGGTATGAATGTTGGCCATATGTCTATTCTGTTTAGTGATAAGTGTCAAAGTCAACAGTATGGTTATTCTATTTATGTTTATTTAGGTCCCAAGTTACATTTATATGTTATATGTTTCTTCATATGGGCATTATGGGAATCATTCGGTTACATTTAGTGTCTTCCAGTAGTTTATATTTAGTGAAGTGTTTTTTCTACATCATAAAGTTGAAAAGTATAACTTTTTGATATAGTACTCATTGTTTACTTGTTTTTGCAAGGGTAACATCCTTGATTCTTTATGTATCACTTATATATATATTTTTATTCCCACCCCAGGGTTTGAAATGTTTTTACATGACTTAAATATGAATAGTGTAACGGATGATATTAAAGAAAAGTTATAATATTAAATCATGAATCAATACAGGTTTTCTTTTTATATATTTTTTTTGTGAAATATAAAGGACAGTGAGTAGAATTTCCTAAATGTAAAGTTTGAGGTACTATGTATGGGTTATAACCTAATTCTCAGATGATCAAATTTTTAAAGATCCTCGAATTGTATTAATGTCAATTATTGAATTATCTCATTATTATGTATATTTTATGGTCATGGAATTATAGTTGGTATTAGTGGACATTTTAGATGACATTAGAGGTTATAGTGTTATTTAATTAGAAGATATATTTTTTACATAACCCCAATTTTTACAATATTAGAAATGGTCATATTAATTATAGATAAATTGAATGAGTTTAAGATTACATGAATAATTATATCATAGTGTTTATATTACAAATAAGACAATATATGATTATTCTACTGGTATACACACACTAAACATTTTGGTTTTATTAAATGGATGTATCCACCATGAACCAAAGTAAAAAAAAGAAGTGAAGGAATTTGTGGTGGTTTTCTAAATATGAACCCGAAAGAAATGGGAGCTTCAATAAATACTCTTGTAGTTATTCTTAACCAACTATCTGTAGTCATGATTGTCCACATGATCCATTGTGATTTTTCTTAGAATAATTTATGAAAGAAACTAATACCTATGGAATTCCTGGTAATAATAATAAAGGTAAGTAAATTCAACAATCTATGTGTCCAGGATGTGGAAAGAAACACCATAGAAAATGATTCAAAGGGATACAGATATTTTATAGATGTGGTATTGAATCTCATAATGCAATAACCTAACATGGAAAAAGGAAACATTTAGTCCACTCCTGGAAAAGGAAAGATGTTCATTCTGAGGGATCAATTGAATGTAATATACGTGGAGTGCATTATCATTATGAAAATATATTTCCTACAAAGAAGGTTTGTGAATGTGATCGGTATGATCATAAAAATATATGTTTACTAATACATAATTCCGTTCCATTTGAAGATAAGGAAACGAAAAATTTCCAATTAATGGTATGGATTATTTCTTAGCAGTTTGTTGACATTATTAAATTTTAGTACATTATGCATGAATTTATTATGAAAGAACTATTAAATAATAATAATAATGAATACATTGATAATGGTTCATGAAGAATGTTAGATGATTAAAAGGACTAAGTTTTAGGAATGAATCAATTATGTTGGGTCAATGGATGATGATGTGTTAAAATTTGTAAATGATAGAATTACATTGGAAGTATTAGAGTTTGCGTAAACATTATTTTTTTTATTTAAAAAGGTAAATTTAGGATTAATTATATTTTATTTTGTCTATATAATTAAAAATAACCATTATAGTTTATACGATCCTTGAATTTGAGGAAATTATGGGTTATTAACTTTTGGGATGCATAATAAAATACATGAGATAAATTTGAGATTAAAATATGTTATGGTTACTTTGATAGTTTTATATAATGTTAGTAATGTTATAAGAATTGAACAGTTTTAGAAAAAGGAGAAACCAAAAGATGGGTGACAACCTATTGCATCCGATAAGGCCACAGGAATTGAACCAACAACCACAGTATGAATATGGTGCATCTCCTACCACTATCTTACAATAAGTCCCAGTTTGGTATGACTTATTATTTTTAGTTAAATGATATTAAAAATTAAGAATAAGTTTATATATGGATCTCTAGTTTAATCAAACTGATATCTGTAGTATAAGAACATGATTTGGTTATTAAGTGATAAATGTTATTTTGGAAGACATTCACTCTATTGGGAACACTATATGCCTACAGATAATAGAATACTATAGGATTTAATTTGAGAAGTACTGGTTGAATTTTATTTTAGAAGAATATATGTTTTTATTATGGATATATGAATATATGGGTTATTTATGGAAATAATTAACCAATCATAGAGAATATGTGATTAGGTTAATTATATTTATTTATGATACTTTAAGAGTAATCGATACTATTTTGAAATAACTGTGAATATTTACCATGGAAGACTTTGTGATCAAATCCTTATAAAATTCAAGTTTCTATCATTATTTGGATTATAAATAAGTTTTTTAAGCATAATTATTTATTTAATGGTCATTTTTGAACATTGGTTATTGTTTGATGAACTTTTGAGGTTAATAGTAGTATTCATTTTAATAAAGGATTATTATTTTTGGGGATTATCAGATCTTGTACTAATCATTTTTGTTTGGGTTAATGATTAAATTTATTATAAATATATTTTTCATCTTTTATAGATTATATGAATCTCTAGGAGTTCATTCTAGCAATTCAGGTCTGACCAAGTCATTTGCAATAATCATTGTTTGTAGAAAACATGAGTTTGTGGTAGATATTTATTAATGGATAAAACCATAAATTACATGTATGTATGTTTCCTTTTGTTCTTAGTCAAGCTCATAAATAAATTCCTCAACATTATGAAAAGGATGATAAAAAAAGGTTTTCATTTTAATATTTGTATTCTGAAATCAGTGACCATTTTCCCAATTACTAGTTTATGGTTTTCTAGTTTTTAACATTCTCCTGATCATGTTTTTCTATAACTCTCCATCAAACAAAGATGGTTATTTTTTCTTCCATATCCATGTTTTCGTACATGGATTCCTAAAATTCATTTTCTCAGGGGACCTTTGTACATCTCTTTCATTATTTTAATGTGATAGTTTTATTGAATCTATTTATGATGATGGATTTCTGATGAATTTTCCTATCCCAAGTTTAATATTAATAGACTGAAATTTCCTAAAGGGGAATGGATGTATCATCCCATGTTTTATGAACGAAACACTATGTTCAACAGAACACATGATACACTACATCGATCTTAAACGAACAACTAATTATTATTATCTAAATGGAACTATAATAACCTAGTCATTGGAATATAAGGAATGAATAATATCAATAGAATTATTAATATATGGTTTACACATATTTCAATAATGAATTCATTGGTTACCAAATTTTTTATAAATGGAAATAAAAAACAATTGAACATAAATGATGTGTTTTTATGAAAACCTTTTTAAAAATAAAATAATTTTCTATAAAATTATATCACTTTTTATGGATTTCTATTTAATAAAAAATATATTTTATATATTAATTTTAATGTTTATATTGATCAAATATGTTGTCTTAATATGATATAAGAAACAATTTCAATTTTGTAGTAATTTTATAAAAATGATGTTTTACTACCTTTTAATGGGGAACCCTAGTTAAATTTAGTGTTTGAAACCTTTATATGTTATATTTGACAAAATAAACTTTATATTTATAAACAATAAATTAAAATTTTATTATTAGGAATTTTTATTATTTTTATTATAAGTATCGATTTTTGATGAATAGTTAAAATATGGTGAATTTTAATTGAAAACAAAATTTTCAATCTAGAAAATTTATATGGTTGAATCCTAAAATTTAATTATTTTAAACTTTAAATAGAATATATTTTTAACATTTATAATAATTTAGGTCATTGAAATTAATTCTATATTGAACTTAGATGGAAAACATTTTATTCTTTTGCAATGTTTTACCTTAAAAACCCTCTTTCTATTTTTGATAATGGGAATTAATTTTAAATTAATTTCTTAAAAATATATTTTTTGAATTTGGAAATATTTATTCCATTTCATTATTAATATTTTCAAAAAAAATTATGTACATAACTTTTATTTTTAAACATTATGAAAATAGCTTTAGTAATTAATTTTTCTGTTTACCATGGTTAAAGTTAAATCATGTAAAAAGATGCGAAAAAAAATTATAATAATATAAAATTACTCTAACATGTGTCTTAATCATATTTTATTTTATTTCTCTAACCATGAAAATTCTTGGGACTAATTTATGACCCCATGGAGCCACATGGGTATGTTAATGGCCTTTTATGAAATTTAACTAAAATAAAACAAAATTATAACATAAAAATATATCTCCCAAATAAAAAAATTAATTTTTTATATTAATTATATCATTAAATATAAATAGTAATTATAAATCAAAAAATATTTCATACATCATGGTTTTTTATTTTTAAAATTTCAACAATAAAAAATTTATATATTTGTGACACAATGATGATGCAATGATTACTTTATTTTTGAAATATCCATATAAATGATATGTTAAATATTATAATAAATATAATTTGACAATCAATTATACCATCCACAAATTTCATTTAGAAATATGACGTATTATATATGATTTAATTCTTTATTAATAGAAATCATGGTTTTTTGACATTATAATTTTTTTTCAAAATACTATCAAAATTGAGGTAAATGAGTGGTTATAGGAAATAATATTTTATTAAAAGACATAATAGTCTTACAAATATGAAATTCGGCTAACTAACATATACAATTTTTTAAATTACATTAATTACCCACTTTAGGTTCTCTTTTCATTTTATAGTAATATTATTAACCATATAGGGTAAAAATACCATAAGACATCATAAGAGTTCATTTATTTTACTAAAAGATAAAGCCAAAATATAAGATAAATTTGGGACCTAAGAAAGTATAAAACCATTCAGTATAGAGAATTTGCAACCATCCTTATATTATTCTATAAATTTATCACATTTAAACTATTGTAATTAAGAAATAAATTTCTAAAAAAATAATATTTCAAATATATCCTAAAGTGCTCCTCCTCCCACTTATAAAAGGATACCACCTCTACCCACATACTCATACCACTAAAGACCCATGAATAATCCAAATTATGATATAATAAGATACCAACTTATTTCCCTTCTTCCTAGAAGTTTTACCTTATGCATAAGGCAATACATGAATTTTTTTCTGGTTAAAATCAAAATGAGTTACCTAATTTAAAGGTAAATTCATCTATATAGATACTTTAATTTATTTTTCCAACCTTACCACCAAACCAAAATTTAGTAAATTAATTTATAACAACCCAAGTTTCATCAATATACTAGGATGTTTTTATACTAAGGTCTCGACCTACTCTATCACACACATCCATCTAATGGATATAAAACTTACTGTTTTTCTATACGGGGAACTACTGCTTCACGAAATGATGATTGTTCAATTTTCTCCTAGCACACATCATGGGGTCCACTATGATGAAACTGTATTTATATATGATAGAAATTAAATTTATATTATCTCTATTAATTATTATTTTTTATTTTCAAAATACCTTTATGATTTCCATATTGTGTAAATACGATAATTTTATTTGAGGAAGTGTGGACTACCGTCCCCTCAAATAGATATTACTCGTTCATCCCATATGTGGAAAATATAAATAATTCAGTTAATTTTCTTCTATAAATATATGAAATATTATTTATACTATAATTATAGTATATATATATATCATTTAGTTTTTATTCCTTTAATATGTAAAATAAATGAAAGTAATGTTCATGAATATGTACAACCTACCGCTTCCATGAAAATTGAATTTCATTTCTTATCTCAACTTGATATGGACATTTAAAAATATATATATATATACTAGATATATATGACTTTTAAATCATTAATTTCATTATGAGTATGATGGAATAATGACCACATTGGCAATTTTAATCAAAACAAGTTAAATTTTTACTCAAGTACTTAACAACGAAAAAACGTCAGATATGATCTCAAATAATTAAATAATTGTTATGAAATTGTAATAAATTATATAAATTAAATAATAAACATTAATAGGGTTCTAAATAAGTATAAATTAACTGATGCTTCTTATTTATGAAATTAATGAACGAACGAGACAACTTGGACTCAAGGTAAAGGAAATTCTTAACTCAATTTCTACTCATTGGGTTTTACACATAATTCACTAATTATATTATACCAATATTATGGGTGTAATAACTCTTTATTTATTTATGTTTTAATTTCCATTTCCCTTTGTTTGTATATACTATTTCTACACATAATCACCACATTGATAAATTCTTATATCATTTAGATGAACTTTTTAAGGGAAATATTAACTCAATCTCATTTCAATGTGTTAAATATCCATGTAATTGTTTTTCTACCAAGATTATTTTGGAATGATCTCTGATTGATTTACACATAATATCCACTTATATTGTGTTTATATATTTTTATCAAAAATAATTGTTTCATTTATTTATCCTTAATCCAAGGATATCATTTTTCATGTTTTTTGTTTCAAATTACTTTCCATTGAGACTTTTTTGTTTTTATGCACCGATTAATTTTTATATAGTGTTTGTACTTTTCATTTACACATTATATCATGAATCTCTTAATTCTCATGATATTATAAGTCTTTTTAATGTGGTTTGTTAATTATTTTATCCAAGATTTTTTTTCTCAAGTGGTAATGGAATTTTTCCAAATCTTCTCTCATTGAGGTGTATTTTGATTTAAATATAACATTTTTTATAATATGTAAAAAACACATTTTTCATTTTTTTACTCAAATGGATACTTTTTTTCTAATAATTATTTTACTAAATGAAAAAAGGAATTTTTTTTACATATGTGGTGACAACGACTCCTCCACCGCCATAACCATTAGTTGATACATGGTTTCATCTTTAAAACATAATGTTTTAAAAGGATAATAAATCACTTATTACCTTTTTGGGTGTTTTGGTTTTGAAAATGTTTTTGAAAGTGAATTTAGTATTTTCATTTCTTAAAATAATTTCTTGTGATTGAAAATTAATTTTTATTATAGAAAGGTTGATAATTGCAATCATTTATGGTTTATGATTATATAATGGTACATGGAACTTTGATGGGTGGTTACATGATATATCCAATGTGGGTGGTTATGTGATAAGCCAAATATGGGTGGCACCATGATAATCCAAGGATTATCGGTTATGTTGTAACATGTAATGAATTGGGTATGGAAGTTAGTCGAATGGCTATTCTATTTCGTGATATGTGTGGAATTTGAAATAATGGTTATTCTATTTGAGAATGATTATGTCCCAATATAACATTATATGTTATTTCTTACTTTATATAAGATTTATTGTAATATTTTCGTTACAAAAATTTAAACAATCATATTATATTTAGTGAACTTCTCTTCTACTTTTTAAAGGTTAACAGTATTGGATTATGATAAACAATTCATGATTTAGATATTTTCGGAATTCTAATTTTTTTATTCTATTTGTATCACTTTATGATATGTTTATGTTTATCCCATGTTTTGAAATGTTTTTCATAGAACTTATAGAATAAAAATTTAATGGATGGGATCAACGAATAATTATATTTTTCAATAATGATATGATTCCATTATTATTTTTAAAGAGAAATGGTTTGTGAATAATAATTTATTGTGAGTAGAAGTGTCTACAAGTAATATTTAATTTTCTATGCATGAGTTACGACCTAATTCTATAAAGTTATAAATGAGAAAAGATACTAGAATTGAATTAATGTCAATTTATGAGTTATATTATGATTATGTGATGTTTATAGTTAGGGACTTATAAGACTAAAAACATATAATTTTAGAACATGAAATAGAAATCAATAGTTTTACAAAAAAAGGAAAAGGTTAAATCAATCATATCGAAGAACTATAATAAGTCATCATTGACCTACCAATAAAAGTTAATGATCAAGAGAAATTGATAAATCATAGTTTGGAGTCAAGAAATAATATCATATAAGAAATATAAATGATAAATGTTAAGTAGAGTGATTGAGAAGAATGGAATCAATAATTATATCTGAATGATAAGTCTAGTATTGAACTTGATCTAAAAAAGAAATCATTTATGATTCAGTTCAGACCATATGAACCCAATCCCTGATAGAAGATTAATTTTGGTATGAAGTTGAATTAGAAGATTCAAAAAAACATAATTTACAATTAGTGGTGCATCATTTCAACACAAGAATGTACCTCATATAAGAATCTATTGCTGTGGAAAAATAAGACACTGTCAAAATGTATGTTCCATAGAAAATTGTTAACAATGGGAACAAGGGAAACATAGGAGGTTCTGTAGTACAGAATATTCAGGGTCATAATTTTATGGTCTTTGTTTCAGATGTAAAGGAATCCGACATATGACATGATATTTCACATAAATAATGAAAATGAATGTGTCGAGGAAGAGTGAATTTGTTCCTAAGAAGCAGAAAAATGTATCATGAAGAGGGATGAAAATTCAAAATCAATTTCCAGCTCTATAAGTTTAATATAGTCTATCATATAGAGAGGAAGATCAATATTACCATTCTATGTCAGTTATGTAGGCAACAAAATTGGTCAAAAATAAAAGGGATGAGCTGGCAGTGGTTGTAGAAATTACAATCAATGCATCCGATCACACTAGGATATAGATCATTGAAAGATGATGCACATCACATATGATATCAAATAAGGATCTAGTGATCGAAATTAGGTATGATAAAAATGCTATTGTAATATTTAGAATGATGAGGGCCTGGAAATTATATGTTCAAAAAAAAATCCATGTTTGGAGAAAAATAAATGATATGAGAAGATGTCTTGGTTGTTGATGAGAATAGTCACAACATTCTTAGTGTCACTCAATTGTGTCACTCAGGGGATTAAATAATTTTTTCCAATAAATTATGTATGATCATGAAAAATGATGGTTTTATTGTGTTTTAAGGAAAGTGTACAATAGAGAATATCGATATCAATAATAGTGATGTAGATATATGATTTCTATCCATGGAGGAAGAAAACATGTTATTGCATAATCTTCTTGAGCACATAAGGAAAACTTCCTTGGAAGATCTATTGAAAAATACTACTGATCGAAATATGACTAGATAATCATGTGATCAAACTCATCAGTGGGATGTCAGGCAATATGGGAATATCATTCAAAATACATATGAACCAATGGGGAAAAAGTCAACAAGATTTCTTGATTTGGTGTACATTGATGTGTTTTGGAGGATTTTTCCAAGGGATATTGATGGGAGGAAATGATATGATGTCTTCCTTGATGATTATAGAAGAATTTAATGGGTTTTAATAATCACCCAAAAATATGAATTATTCAATTAAAATACAAGATATCGATGAGAATGTGAAAATATGCTTGGATATAAAATCTAGACGATTCGAACAGATAATGGAACATAGTTTAGAAATAGCCAAGTGGAGGAATATCTTGAGAAACATGGGATAAGGTATCATGATTCAGCAGTAATAACAGTAGAGACAAATGGAATATTTGAGAGAAGTAATTAGTTTTTCAACAACTTGGGAAAAAAATTATCACTAATAAAGGCCATTCTTAGAAATTTTTGGAAGAAGTAGTGATGATAGTAGTTTACACTACAAATAGAGCATTACAATATTCGAAAGATTATAAAACTCTAAACAAGTCATGGAATGAAAAAACCCATTATAGGATTTCTTCTGATACCTCATAAGTAAATGTATCATTCTCAAAAAAGAGAACCATAGAATTTTTTAATACCTTGGAAATGAAGGGATATTTCATAGCTACTCAAAGAATATCAAAGCATATAAACGCTTCAATAATCAGCTAGAAAAAGTAGTTGAATGTCATTATGGGTCTATAGTGTTGAATGAAAATAATCTTCATTAAATACATGATCAGAACCAAGATGATAGTGATGAAGAGATGAGTAGGTCAAGAGATGCTCCACATTTACTGGATGATTTATAAGAAGACAAAAATGATGAGAATAAATCAATAACTTCCCAGAGACTAGAAATAAGATATAAAATTGGTAGGCACAACATAGTTGGTAATCAGAGAGTACTAGTACAGACAATGAGAATAAATACTATACAAAATGTATCATACTTTTCAAAGATGGAAGCTAAATGTTTTGATGAATTAGATGGAGATGATAACTAGGATCAAGGTACAAATGAAGTGGTTTATGATAACAGAAAATAACTATACATGGGAGATTGTTTTGAGACCACCAGAAAAGAAATTCAGGGTGATGAAATTGGTTTTTCGCATCCAAGTGAATGATGATGGTGTTGTGATTTTAAAAAAATTCATGACATGTGTGAAAAGAGGACTCCAATATAGAGGGTATATACATAGATGAAACAATTACACCTATTTCTATCCTAGATACAATCAGATTATTCTTGTCCATAGTAGTGAATATAGTGATCACAATTTTCGATATGGAAATAAAGTCTTCATTTTGAAATCTGTACTTAAAGAAGAAGGTTACATTGAGTAGCCAGATGGTTTTCCCCATAATGATGATGACAATGGAGTTTATTGGATGAATAATGATTTATATGGTTTGATGCAAGCACCAATGGTATAGTATTCAAGGCTTGACTAGTTTTTAAGGAATCTTTGTTTCCAGTGTTGTGGAGTTTATTATAATCAATATTTCAACAATGTTGGTAATCAAAGGATGATGATGCTTGTTTTTTGATAATTACATAATTTTTGGTGGAGAAGATGAAGCAAAATGAATACAGTTTTCCAAATTCATGAAAATCTAGTTTGAAATTTCAATGAATGGTGAATTGATGTTTTTCCTTAGATTACAAGTAACAAACGGAAAAAATAAAACATTAATTTATCAATATAAAAATGTTGTTGCTGTTTTGACACGGTTTGGAATGGATAATTACAATGTGATAATGATGTAGGTTTTACCTAGTTTAAACTACCACTGGATGATGAAGGTAATGCAGTTAATATCACAAAATACAGGCAAATCATGTGAAGTATTTTGTACCCGACACCGACAATGAATGATATTGTATTTTACACATCAAAAGTATTGTGATATCAAAGTAGCCCTAAATAAATACCCATGATTTTAGTGAAAAGAAAATTTCATTATATCAAGGGAACAATTGTTTTTAGTTTAATAAATAATATAAAATCACATCCATAGTAATTAGGATATACAAATTCAGATTAGGCTAGATAAATAGATGATATGAAATCAATGTCCAGAGGTGCTATATATTAGGGTGGATTTTAAATTTCATGATTGAGTAGGAAACAAGATTTCATTTCCTTAAGAACTATATAAGTAGAGTATATTGTGTCTACATAATAATGCCCTAAATTTGTGAGGATGAAGTAGTATAATTAGGACATGGGATTTGAACTGAAATATCTGATCTAAATTCATTGTGATAATTCATGTTTTTTAAATCATAGTAAAAAATCATTACATCACTATTTGAGAAAGAATATTAACATTGAAGATCATTTTATCGTGGATAAGGTGGGGATAGAGGCTTATGATGTTAGAGTATGTTTTTATATAACAACATGTTGAAGATATTCCTATGAATTCTTTATACAAAAAAGCATTCAAAATGCATTAAATGGATCTGGGAGTCTAGGGGACTCCCCACACATGAATAATTATATATGTGGGACCCCAATACCTGAGTAATGGTGTGTTTTATATAAATGTGGTGATATGTATTCCTTAACCTATCGAATTCAACAATGATGTGCTCCTTGGTTTCATGGACAAAGGAGGAGAAGGTGTGAATTCTAGGGGGAGAAAAGTCCTGAGGAGAAGTTGTAAATTGGAGATCTGGGATAGAGAGAGTTAAATATGAGCAGAAGATATTAGGAGGAGATGGGATATAGGGGGTTTATTAAATATAAAAATTCTAGATGTGATCAATCAATTATTACATATCATGACAGCTATGATTTGTGATAAAAGAACATTTCATTATACTCTTGATTCTCACACCAATCATTTCTTATGTGTTATTATTGTATGTGATGAGTCAATATGTTGTTTCTATCTTTTTCGAATGATGTTAATACTGATTAAGTAAGTAAGAAGCCTTAATGAGGTATCATAATGTGAATAATTGTTAGGATAAGAGATGTAAACAAACCCAATGGGTGATATCTTTTGGAAAAATTAATCAATGGGTCCTCTCGGTATGTTATTTGTTTAATGGTATTTGTTAACAAATCTAGATGCCCATGAAAAAGGCTGGTTGGTATTTTCCAAATATTTATTTTAATGGTGGCATAGTTTCCCGGATTTTTTCAATTTTTTGGGCCTCAAAATAGAGAGCTTGATCATTGTAAAGGAAGTTATTCCTCAAATGAGTGAACAGAATATAACAGTTATGAAGAAAATTGAAAAAAATCAAGGAACCACATACCTCATAACATTGTCCACAAACCATGTCCCATAAATGTTTTAACCATGTACTAGGAAGTGGGAACCATTCATAGAGTGATGGAAATGGTATGTGTGATGATTTGTGAGATGATGAGAAAGGCTAGTGCCACATTGGAGCAAAGGAAGTATGTAGACCATGGAGAAAAAATGGTATTCCAATGGGTTGTAGTATATTACTGGAGGATTAGTACACAAAGATGGAATTGCTGAGTCAAAGTTATCATAAATCTCAATTGAGCAGATTAAGATGATATATTAGCCTATATAAGGATAGCTAATCCCACTGATTATTGTGATCTAAATTTTCATGAGAGAATATGTTTGCTCCAGGAATTTGGTGAAGTCTGAAAGAAGTTCATGATGGAGAATTCCACAAAGGATGAATTAGTTCAGAAGGATGAAATTCTGCTTTAGAGTTTTATGTGGAACTACACCCTGATAAGGAAGCAGTACACAAATGAATAAGTCTTGGTATACTAATGATGAAGGCAAAATATAGAGGGAAGTATATGACAGATAAGTGGTTAACAAAAGTAGTTCACAGTGGAAGTTTATAGAGTCCGTATGTGGGGGAGGTACGTGATAGTGAAGGCGGTGGTAGTCCATGGATGAGAAGTGGTACATGGAATCGGAGGTGGTTCAAAGAGAATGCAGTCTGCATACCATACTAGTTACACATTACTTGGATGAACCCTGGTGGTTTATTGTTTTCTCAAGAAATCTTTCCGAAGAATAAAATCAGTTTTTCAAAGTCATTTCCATTACAAAACAGTACGTAGAAAGGTGGAATTCATCTTTGAGAGAAAAAGGGACTTCAATAGAGCATCTACCTATAGTTGAGGATGTGTGTATTCATAAAAATTAAGGGACCTACATGTCCATAAATTGTGTTTGACATACAATTCTATAAACCATGAGTGGATTATATTCCATGAGTAGCGAGCGATGGAAGAGGAATAGAGTAAACCTTTCTATCGGCAGTGAGCTAGAGAAAGAGGCATAGGGTGTGACCTCTTGGAATGCAATGATAAGACCCTAAATAATGTAAAGACAATGAGCCTGTTAATAGAAGATATAACCCAAAAATTGTAGCCATTATTGGTAGTGTGCCTTAGTGAATTTGGTATATCGGCACACCGTCGTTGTATACGCCATAGACGTAGCCCCGTAAAGATGAACCAAGTAAAAATTGACATGTCTCACAGATGTTTTAAACTAATGGCATACATTTCAATGGAAAAGAGGGTGAAGAGTGTTTTGTTTAATGAAAAAACTAGATCTAAAGTGGAATATATTTCAATAATATATACCTTAATTATCCCCCCCCCCCCCTTGACTCAGGGTATTCGACCTAGTATCCTTAACATACTCATTTCATTTCCTGGTATTTGATATTATTTTTATCAAACCCCAATAATTTTTAGGTGTAATGATATGAATAATTTTTTATTATCCTATAACACATGTATGTATGGTTTCATTATTTGAAGTTTTGGACCTATATCTACCTCCAATGAATTGGGTAATGATAATTGGTATATGAGATCAAAGGGTATATGTGTTGTATCCCATTCTAGAAAACCAGAGGGTAAATGCATTGTAGCTAAAGCCCTAAAACAAGATGGTACACACGTTTTATCCCAATCCCTATAAGAACATGGTTAACAAGATATATCTCAATCCCAGAAATAATATGGTACAGGTGTTGTATCCCAAGCCCAAAAATAAGAGGGTTCAAATGTTGTATCCCAAGACAAAAAATAAAAGGGTACCCAGGTTGTTAGACCAATCCTAATATAGGTGCATGGGTGATTATCCCAATTATAACATTTTATAAAGGCCCTTCATAATTATCATTGAAAAATGATTCTCCATACATAGGTTTATTCTACAAATTTTATGTATTATTTAAATGTTATTATTTGATGGATTAATCTCATCGTTTTTTACGATCTATGTCTTATGAGATACCAATATTTATTCCATGATTTTGAATTGTGATCTATGATATGTAGGTGTGATCTTCTAATGTTATGATCCTCTTATCTTACCTTATTCTCATGTTATGCTTTCATATCTCCCTTGTTTATCCTTAGTTATAATCTGAGCTCACCCCTCTTTTATGTTTATTTATTCAATGATATGTAGAATGGTTCTAATTAGTAGTACTAATGGGGATGATATTTAATGTGGTTGTTGAATATCCTATATAAGGATAGAATATTCTATTCCCATGTTTCCAATGTAACTAAAATATTCAATTAAAAAGGAATATACTTCTATAATGGAAACAATTTTCTAAAAAAAGTTGTAATATACATGAATGTAAAGACAATGTCTCCATATATGTTATTAAAAGAATGGATTTTTCATCCATTGGAATCTAGGATGAGAAAAATTACAAGATATCCTCAGGTATATTTGTAAGGATATGTCTAGGGATTTCTCTAAGGATATGCCTAAGATTTCATATATTTTAAATAATGTGTCATTATTTAGACATCATATAAGTGATTCTTCATCATTATTTGGTTTATGATACGATACGTTATTTTAACAGTGTGATTTGTAGGATTAGTCAATGGAGGGAATATAATGGAACTGGGCTATAATTATATTCGATAGATGAACTAGTGATGAGTAGTCAAATGGGATGATCACTAAAGTGAATGATTTTGTGATAATTCTTAATAGGTTTTCTCATAAAAGGATTAGAAATGTGTAAATTAACTAAATCATGACATCCATAAAGAAGAGATGGAAATATTTCATAGATTTTTCAGGTAATGGGGACCATTGAGGAAAGAAGACCTCGATTCCATTGTGTCAGGAATGTGGAAAGTAGCGCCCATTTGAATATGGTAGAGGATCAAGAAGATGTTTTGAATATGGGATAGAAGGATAATAATAAAGTAACTAAAAACTTAAAATAAAATTTTTATTTGACACATTTTATGGAAATATTGGTCTTTGTAAGGAATTTTTGTTTGTTTAATGTTTTATGTGTGGAATGAATGGGAATTATGAAATACGATGTCAAAAGTGGAATGATCACAAAAGGAAGGAGTGGCATGGGATAAATAATGGTTATATTATTAATGATAATGAGACAGTAGATGAACTGTGAAATGAAATAGGTATTATGTAATAAGGTGATGTAGTTATGATAATTGATTGACTATAAAGTAGAATCACTGACATGTTTATGTATTTGGATTCATGAATTATGAAATATATGAGGATTTTTTAGTATATGTTTTTACTAAGGATTTAAATGATTGATATTTATGGTTTTGATGGAATAGAATTTAATTTAAGGGAAGGTTGAAATTTTGACATAGGGAAGATAACCCCTAATATGTTTCTAATGTTGAGATAATGATGTTTGGATAAAGATGCGTAGGATATGAATAAGTAAATTGGGAGATACTGATTACCTCAAATATGACGAAGGATTTTATGGAAAAGTGGTTTAGGTTTTAATTTATAATGATTACAAATTTTTGGATTTAAGTAATATATCCTTATGAAAACAAAAATGTTTTCTATCAGGATGTATGGTAATTCAGTTTGATACCATGTTTCAAAATATAATAGGATATAGTTTTTCACGTGTTTGTAATCTAAAATCCCTGAGTAACCTTATGATATATAGGGGATCATTATTAAGCTGATTTAGTGAACCTATTTCTAATGTTTTTTATATTCATCTTTCAATATAATTAAATGGTTGACCATTTGTTTAATAGTTTAATTTAAACATCAAGTTAGGTTTTAGCGATTAATGTATTAACATTCAATATGGGGATTTCCTAGTTTTGGATAAACTGTGCTACCCTTTTGTTTTGTGATGATTAGAGAAGAATGATGAAATTACTTATCATTATAACTGTGTATATTAGGATCCTTTAGTGAATAATGAACAAAAATTTAACCTTCATCTTTTCGGAGAATGAGATAAAGGAGAAAGTGTTCAATACATAAGTAATAGTTAAGATTATTCATTTGAAATGGAATGTAATATAGTAACTATATTTACTTATATTCATAGGTAGTAAAATAATTCCTCAAATATTGGAAAAGCATATTAAAAACTATTTGTCCTAATACATTGATTTTTTTTGAACTAATGGACTTACAAATCATCATTGATTTATGGTTTTTAGGGCCTTAACATTTCATTTACCATTCACTTGGTAGAGATCAGTGATCAATTTCACTATCCAAAAGTATCTATGAATTACTTCAATGAATAATATTAACTCCCAAAAAACGTTATCCTATGTGAAAACATGGTTATGAGTTACATTGGGTAACCTTTATAGTTCCAACATTCCATATTTAAAGGATGTTTCAAAATCCATTTTTACGAAGTGGGCTTCTATGAATGGAAGACAAAAGTATGAAACAATTGAATTCTAAGACAATTTTTTAGTGTAGAATTTATTTCAGAGGGTTAGAATGTGGCAGCCATATATTTTGTTATTTTTTAGAATTAATTTAATCTTTTTGATATTTTTTAACACTTAATATATCTCTTATTATAGGAAAATGAAAGCTTTGGATTGTGTTATATGCAACATCATGTTAATATTGCACTCTATAACGAAAATACATTATATTACCGTATAGATATGGATATTTTTCTCTTGTGTTACAAAAAAAGCGTTTCTTCAATAACTTGTGTTACCCACAATTGAAATTATCGAACTAAAAAGTATTATTAAAAATAATATTAAAATTATTCTCAATTTACCATTAGAATATAATATATGATTAAGAATGACTAAATTATGTTACTATGGTTTACATAAGCTAATAAAATTAATACATTAGAAATCATTAAGTTTGAAATATAGTTATGAAATATTTGAGAATAACGAAATTCCATTTCTAGAAAAACTATTTTTCTATGTAAGACACAATTTTATCCCAAAAAATTAAACAATAATATTTTGATAAATGTATTTAATAATATTTATATATTATGTAATTCAATAAAATGTTTTTCCATTCGGTAAAAATATTTTATTGCTATAATGTCACAACCTGTCCCCTAGGGCCCTTGTTATGACTACCCCAAGCCCACCATCTATAGGCCAGTGGATGGTGACTAGCACCAGAATGACATATCCCAAAAAGGGAAGGCATTGAAATTAAACTTATACACACAAAGAAAGTGCATAACATAAAAAAGAAAACTATAAAGAAAATAAAGTATTAAAACCACCACAATGTATCACTAATGAGAGTAAAGTGTGTAAACTGAAAGTAAAGTCTCCCTAATACAAGCTCAACTAAATGGAAAGGACTGTAAAAGAAGTACGGGCTCTGGAGGTCCTCCTAAAATGATCCAAACAAAGGATATGTACATCTCTCAATTAGATATCAGTACAACACATCACATCTATCGATCCACCTCTGAGCACCCTCAAGTCAGTGCTCACCAAAGTCCCAGTCAATGTTGTCTGTCATCTGCACAAGTCACAAAAAGTGTGGGTGAATCCCATGTGGGGGTGAGTATAATGATACTCAATAGGGACCCTACGACCCCCAATGGACACTTAGTAATACACAAATGAAAACACCAAAATGGAAATATATCAACAGAAATACAATAAAGAAAGATCTCAAACAAATAGCACGAGTTAAGAGACATAGTTCATTCCATGTATAACTTAAGTATAGATGTAAAGATGAATAGTTGTAATGATTGAACATCATATTCTATTGAGAGGATCTGTAGCTGATCCAGACATGGTATCTAGGTGCTAACACACAGAGGTTTGCTATGTGCAGACTGACACAAAATTTCTAAGTGTTGAACCATAGATGATTTCTAGGTGGTGAACATCATAGGATCTCTAGGTTCTTCCTCACATAGGACCTCTAGGTGTATACTGACACATGATCTCTACTCATTCATCGTGTCATAGCTAGCCGCTGCATTCCCACACTTAGCACACATGATTTCAAGATGATTCACTTCTCAAGCCATTGGTTATACCTCAACCGCAACAAATACCCACATAGAGTAACCCCAAATGAACGTCTCATCGTAGGGGTCCCATCTCAACAGACGACACATCGAATTGACACTCGGTCTATATGATATTGGAATTTCTGTGAAAATATCATAGTTGGATTAGAGTCTGCTAAAACCCGACCATAAACCAACATCCAACAAAACTCGCATAAACTATCTTAGAAGTACCGCCACATCACAGGGGTTCCAACGACATCGACACCACATCAATTAGACGCCCGGTTTGGGAGATACAATATTTATAGTGAAATGGGGGAAAGTGGGGGTTTGATCATGTTCAAACAAGGCTGTCCAACCCAACCCAGCCTGTTGGGCCATGGGTCTTGTCCCATAGCACGAGTTTGTCATAGGGGTTCACCTGGTTCATCCCAGATGGATTGGTCATCATACTGGACAAGATGCAGCTGGGAGCTGTGTATGGATCCTATGCTACCCCATGGATTCATGGCCTTCTCATCGCCATGATTGAGTGACCATGGTCCACCATGTTTCGCACCTCATGAAATCTCTAATGCGGATGAGCAGCCGCATCCTCCACGTCACCCAAAGACCAAGTTCGCAGGTATACGTGGTCCATAAAGTGCCAATGTGGCACTACTGATCTTCAACACTGTGTTCGAGTGATTACGACATCCTCCATATGTCCGAGTGTCCTAGAAAATGGCCTCGTCTCCAAAACGATGGCCCTACCTCCTCCCTCTACCCATGGCTGCTTCTGGTGCCTGTGCTCCAACGATTTATTCTTTGAGCCACCAGAGTTGATTCAGTGATTTATTTTTCGATCTTTCTACATCTACAGAATCCCTTGGTCGTAACCTTCACTACGATGAACTCAAACTCCTTTTACCACCAATTTTATAAATCATCCATGAAGAAAAGTCATTATGAGTGGATCGACCCTTGTTCTTATCAGCCCACACTTTCCTCATTTTATGTTTAAAAGTCATTAGAATGTTCATGGATTTTAATTCATCAATCAAAAGTGAAAATATATTCCCTGGTAGAGAAATCCAAAAACAAGAAACTCTCACACAAGAACACATGGTCCACGGATTTAGTTTTTCATGGGTTAATCTACATTATTCATTTAGAATAAGAATGGGGAAGCATTAAATTATTCAAACCCCTACCTCCCATGACATTCATTTCCATAGTGTTCCATCCTAGAAGGTTTAAGGGGTCTACATTGTTTGTTACTTTCCATATTCATCCTTCAAGGTACGTCAATTTTGATGATGCTCCTATAGAATTATTCATTCTTCATTGGAACGAAATGTCATCAGAGGCATGTCATTGATTTCCATTAGTTTAATTCATCACTCTCCAACACATTTGTTTCAAAAAGAAACATATCACAACATTTATATTATGATGCGATGTTGCGTTATTATGCTTTTTCATTTATGAAATAGAATATCTATTATACTTGACCAATTATCCATTAATGGGCTTCCTTAATTGAGCCTCGTTGTTGAATCATCACTGAACTGAATTGTCGATGTCCTCCATTATACAGTGTGAATGAAAAATAAAATAACTATTAAAATTTATTTTTTTATTTCTCCTAAATGTCAAAAAAATTTAACTTTTCTATTACACCTTTTATAGTCAATACTATAAAATTTATAATAAAATCCCAGCATTTCGAGTTCAATGGTTCCCTCATATTTTTGATCCAAGAACCAGTTCATAAGTTATAAAAACCTACTCACACTTTTACCGAACATACATTAAAATATGTCTAAAATTACATTCTGGGGACTCTGGGCCTCCAAATCATGTATTTTAAATCATGTTATCTCGAAATAATTCCATTTAATTAAAAATAATTCAAGAAAATTCTAAGACATTAAATTCTCCCCAAATTTGATATTTATATCCTAAAAACCCAAGGCAATGACTAATTAATCAAGTGGGGGTACTGAGCATGAATCTAAGCATTCTACTCTCATGTGCTCTCCTGGAGGATCCCATGCTGATATCGAACATGAATTAGAGGAATCAAAAATCCAAAAAAGATCCATTCTTTTTTATCCTTTATCTCCACCAGGAACTATGAAAATGTTTCCCCATCATCCATGTCCAGCTTGCCCCAGTCGACGACGTGCAATGGATCATTCACATACCTCCATAGTTGTGACACGTGAAAACATAATGCACTTGTGGCATATGTGGGGGAAGATCTAGGTATTATTCCACATATCCAACTCTTATGGGGATATGGAATGGTCTGATGATCCTCGATGGTAGCTTTCCGCACTAGCATAATCTCTACAGCCACCATTAGAGAGAGACATGAATGAAAACATGGCCTCCCTCTTAAAAATCTAAGGGTCATTGTCTCCTTTCAACATATGACATATGCCAGCTCTAAACAGTTTTCATCCACTGCTGGATAATATACACCTTCTCAGGGGTAGCATGTACAAACTCTAGAACCATGAGTGTTGACTTCCATGGGTTGGTCCAGTATAGAGGTGATCTTTATGGTCATTCGTATAATCCCTGAAACTAGTCCACACCAATGGTGGATTGATATAAATTTTTGTATACAAACTCCACCAGTGGTACGTGGTCCTCCCAACTCTGACCAAGATGTAGGACACAAGCATGATACATATCCTCCATGATCTATATCGTCTGCTCCATCTGACCATCCCTCTGGGGGTGAAAAGCTGTGCTCAAGCACACTTGAGTCCCAAATGCATCCTATAACCCCTACCACAACTGCGATGTGAATCATGATTCATAGTCTGAGAGGATTATCTATGTTAACCCATGAATCTGCACTACCTCATAGACATAGAGGAATACCAAGCAATCTACTTATAACTTCTCTTGGATTGGTAGGAAGTGAAATGACATGGTGACTTGGTCAATGATCACCCAAATAGAATCATGGCACCTATATTTGCATGGTAACCATGTCATGATGTACATGATGATATCATATCACTTAAACTCCGATTCATCATGTGGCTATGTCAAGAATTCCGAGACCTGATGCTCATCCTTCACTTACAAACATGTGAGGCATTGTTAAATGAACTCTGCCACCACTTTCTTCATCAGTGACAACTAGTACTGACGTCATACGTCCTGGAATATCTTTTCTAAACCAGGATGTACCACCAAACATGGTTTAGGAATCTCCCTAAACACCTCATCTCATTACATCTCTGGTACTGTGGTGTGTCCTCTAAAAAGGATGATATGATCCTCACTGATCTAAAATCCATCAGGAGCGTGTCCTTACGAATTTGGAGCAAGTCGGGCCTCACAATCAAAATCCTAATTTTGTGCCTTACTAAATCAATATAAGAGTGGGTGAGTGATATTCATAGAGTATATGTAAGATACTAAAACACTAACCACGAAGAATATCTACATTTTAGGTAGCTTCTATATTACCTCACTCTGCAATTGTAAACTAGACCTCCTGGTTAGGGATTCTGCAACAACGTTCTCCTTCCCATGTGTATAGACTATCTCAAAATAGAAGTCATCGATGAACTCTAGCCATCTCCATTGTCTCATGTTCAGGTACTTCTGTGAGAAGCTATATATGAGGCTATTGTGGTTAGTGTAGATGGTAAAATGTTCACACATCAAGTAGTGCTACCACATCTTCAAGGAAAATACCACTACTGCTAACTTAATGTCATGGGTCACGTAGTTCTGTTCATGATTCCTCAACATCCTTAAGACATAGGCAATCATTGCTCACTCCAACTTTAGAACACAACCCAGTCTGGTCCTTGATGCATCACAGCATACCACGTAGTCAATTACCTCCTCTGGAAACCAAAATATGGGTGTTTTAGTCAAGACCTACCTCATCTAATAGAATCTCAGCTAGCACTTCACTATCCACAAGAAGGGTTTTCCCTTCATCGTCAATGCTTTCATAGGTGTTGCTACTCTAGATAAGATGTCCACAAACCTCATATAGAACCCAACCAATCCCAAGAAACACCACACCTGAGTTACACATCTGGGTGGCTCCCACGTAAGAACAGCCTCTACATTCACCAGATCCACTACAACTCCAGCCTCTTAGATGGTGTGTCTCAGAACGTGGACCTCCCGAATCCAAAATTGGAACTTCGAGAGCTTACCATAATTATGGTTCTCATGGAGTGAATCTAAGACTAAATTCAATTGTGTAGTGTGCTCTTCCTCTGAAAACGATTACACCATGATTTCATCAATGAAGACTAACAATAAATGATCGAGGTAAGGCTGGATTATCCAATGAATGAGTCCCATGAACTCCAATGTGGAATTGGAAACACCAAAAGCACTACTACAAAATCATAGTGGTAATACAACCATATAATGTCTATTTTTAGAATGTCCTTATCCAGTACACGAATCCTATGATAGCCTCATCTGAGGTCAATCTTGAAGAACCACCTTTCTATCTTTAGATGATCGATGTGGTCATCAATCCTTGTTAGAGGATGATTGTTTTCATATACACCTGGTTCATTCACTAAATCTCCACACATACCCTTAAGATATTGTATGACTTCATGGAAAATGACACGGGGATGTCCGTGGGGAAAATTGCGTTATACAAACCCCTTCCTCTACATGTCCTCCAACTATACAGTCAACTCCCGGTGCTTTGAGGGGGCTATCCGATATGCAGGTGTAGATATCAGTGTCTTACCTGGGTATAAGTCAATGAATAATTCTACCTCTATACGAAGAGGTAATCTTGGGACATATTCTGGATAGACATCATCATACTCATCCACAACTACAAGAAAACTCTGACTCCACTCGTCCGCCCCACTGTGGGAGAGGCTAGATATCTAGTGAGTGATCAGCTGCATCCTCCTCTAAGAAAGATCATCCATTGTAACAAAGAATCCCTCATCACTGGTGAAGGAATAAATAGTCCCATCCTCGTGAAGACACCACCATTTTAACTTAAAATAGTTAATCCTATAATAGAATATAAAAAACTAATCCATACCTTAAATGATGTCGTAAGGCCTCGAAGCTGCTACTAAGAGATCATAGCAGAAAATCTTTCCTCCTAGAGTAATATCAAACTAATGACAGAAGTGTGTAATAGTCATATACATTCTTGTATGAGTATCTAATCGTAAGGACCATACCAACAGCTCCGCCAAAATCTACAATCCTTGAATGAGGCTTATGGCATGAATCGAGTGATTGTAACCTATTTCTATAAGAATAACAGCTATGTTAGAGTAGAAATTTTTTTTATATCTAATTATATCTAGAGTGACGTGGTCATAGGACTCTATTTATTTAAGTACCCCCCCATTCCACCTACTCTTGATGCTCGTGGTTGATCTCCTGGGGGTGGTGGTGGTAGTACCTTGAAGCGTCGTCCAGCAATTGTCACTTGACCTGCTCCCCTACCATGTCTGCCACCCTGCGGGATAACACGCTTAAACCTATGTAGCTATATTAGTGGTCCCTAAAATTTTCATTGTTCATCAGTGTTGGAATTCGGATAGTCATGAGCAGTGTTCACTTGTCCGTCGTAAGAATAACAAAATCTAGACCTTAGATGACCTCCGCTAACTCGTGATCTCCACACCTCCGAACCTAGGTCATGGGTTCATCTTTTGGAAGGTCTATCCAGTTTGGGTATCTATGTCTTCTTCCTACTAACTACTATAGATGACTCACCCACCAGTCATTCAATGGTGGATCTCACCGTTGGTGCCTTCTCGGCTATGAAGCTCACCACCAGTAGGGATCTCTATAGAACCGAAACTGTGTTGGTGTACTAAGTGATATCATTGGTGGCCTAACCTCCCATAGGAGTCCCCTCTTAATGGTATGATCCTGGAAGAAAGGATTTCATACCATGTTAGTGGAGTAGTGGGATAGGTCAGTAAACCTCACAGAGTATTTGGTCACAGTCAGGCTACCCTGCTATAGGTGCAGTAAGTCCTAAATACGGTCTGTGAATTATGTCGTTCGTATGAACTATTCCCTAAAGTGTCTCTAAAAGTCCAACAAGACATGTGTTACATCCTCATATTTCTAGAGCATAAAACTCCATTATCTCCCTATCATTCCCTAAAAAAGGCTAGTGGCTAAGACCACCATTTGGTCCATAGGTGTCTCAACCTGGAGAAAAACCTTAGTAATTATGTAACACCCTGAGATTTTATGAGATATATTATTTTTAATTTCTTTGATGTCTTCTATTATACACTTCACCTTGATTAGATTGTACTATACGCAACACCATATTAGTTTTCAGTATATGAAACACTATTCTTGGCTCGTGTTACACACAATTTCAAGTTCGTTTTGTGGAAATTATTCTATGCAAAATTAAGTATAGTTTTTTATAATGTATAAATGAAATAAGTTTTGATTATTCTATATGAAACACCAAACAGAGCTTTCACTACATGCAGCCCTGACTTGGCATGCATTACAAAAAATCAAGACCTTCTTCGATAGCATGTGTACTACGCAATACCAAGTTTCACTAAATGAGATATTTTTATAATATTATTATGAACTAGCCGTTATGAATAGTAATACCGAAATTATGAAATTTTATAATTTTTATCTTTTAAAATGGAATTCATTTTTGGATTTGGAATATCAAAATTAGCCTCGGGTGAATTTTTGGTATTTTTCTAAAAACATTCAAATTTTGATGATTAGTAAAAACACTGGGTTACAATTTAAAAAATGACGTTTTATTTAAATAATTATTTATTTTATTTAAATTTATTTTATTTCAAAATTGATACATAATAACTATATAACTTCAATGTAATTCATTGGAGTCATTTTATAAAAATTTTAGATATATAAACATTTTATTGAACTTTTCACCGTCTTTTTCCCACCTCCTAAGAGAATTTGAAAATTTACAGAAAACTTAATTTTACAGCTTCTATGAGTGGATTTTCGAAAATCAAAGAGACATGGTGAATATCAAGGAGTAAAATGTGGTTCAATAAGATAAAAACAATTTTTTTTGAATAGTATCTTTTTACTTTTATTTACCAGGGTTAAAAGTAAATAGAGTAATTAAGTGTAAAAATGATATTATTATTCTAAAACATGTCCTAATTATATTGGATAAGTATAAGTCGACCAAAAAACATTAGGAATATAATATTATCATTTAGTTCCACTTGGATTAGATTAGGACATTTATTATTATTTAATTCAAAGAAGAGTTAAAAGAGTTAAAATAAAAGTTTAATAATTAAAAAATTTATAATATAGGGTTATACATAAGATATATTAGACTATAAATATTCATTAGAAAGATGAAAATATTTCCTACATAATTTATTTTATTTATAATTTTTAGACATTATATAATTTAATTTATTTATGAAACAATGATGATTCAGTAATTACCTTATTGATGAAATATTAACATAATTGATGTTATAAATACCCAATAAATGTAATTTGAGACTTTTTAGGAATTAAAATAAATTTATAGGTTAATATAACATATTAATATTGATTTAATTAGATTTTTTTAACTAATAATTCTGTTATGAGTTTCAAAAAAATCAATTACCAAATAGTGTCAAAATTGTCATAAAATAGTTTTTTAAACAAATATTATATTATTAATTGATATTTTATTCTTGAAAATATTGAGTTATGGAAAATGCCTTATATGAGGTAATTTATATTATTAATGAACCACTTGGGGTTCCTATGGCTTATTATAGTATGTTTATTAACCATATAGTGTAAGAAAACAAGTAGACACGGTAAAAGTTAATTTATTTAACATAGAGTTAAATCAAAATGATAAGGTTAAAATAGTAACCTAAACTTGTCTAAAACCTATTGTTTGAGAGGATTTTTACCCATACCTACTTAATCTTAGAAATAAATCAATTTTAAGCTATTATAAACCAAATATGACTTTATTATAAAATAATATTTTATGTTTTTCCTAAGGAGACCCTCTCCTCCCTTATAAAAGGGAACCCCCTCTATTCTCTTTACAAAATTTTGATCTTTAAAGATCGTCCAATCCCTTCCAATTACTCTTTTAAACCTATAAAGATATAACATAGAGATTATGGTCTTCTCAGAATACCAACTCTAGTTCCCTATGAAGATGTTTTAAAGAGGTGCGTCAAAGAAGAGGTAATCTCTTCTATCGATTCTTTCAAGTTTTCTTTGTTCTTCAACTTCTTCTTCTTTAGTTGTTTCATTATAAAGAAATAACATCAGTATCAATAATATATTGATATGTTATTATATATATGAAACAAAAACATTTCAACATCTATCCTTCCTATGGAAAATGATATCACCGCGCGTGCATACGTACAGAATACGTTTAATTCGATAAGTTTAATTCGACAAAAAAAAACCTTATTGGATAAGTTTAATTTGACCAAAAACAACCTTATGAATATAATATTATCATTTAGGTCCACTTGTATTAGATTATGACATTTATTATTATTTAATTCAAAGAAGAGTTAAAAGAGTTAAAATCAATGTTTAATAACTAAAACATTATTAATATAGGTTTATTCATAAGGTAAATTCGACTAAAAATATTCATTATAAAGATAAAATTATTTTATAAATATTGGTATTTTATTTATAATTTTTAGACATTAAATAATATAATTTATTTATGACACAATGATGATGCAATAATTACCTTATTAAAGAAATATTAACATAATTGATGTTATAAATAACCAAATAAATGTAATTTGAGACTTTTTATGAATTAAACTAATTTTATATGTTAATATGACATGTTAGTATTGATTTAATTACCTATGTTTGAACTAATAATTCTGTTATGATTTTTACAAAAATAAATTACCAAATAGTGTCAAAATTGACAAAAAATTGTTTTTAAAACAAATATTATATTATTAATTGATATTTTATTCAACAAATTATATGTTTCGGACAAATGACATAGGTAATGTTATATAGATTAATAATGAACCACTTGGGGATCGTTTGGATTGTTATAGTAAGCTTATTAAGCATATAGTGTAAGAATACAAGAAGACATGGTAAAAGTTAAATTATTTAACTTATTGTTAAATCTAAATGATAAGGTTAAAATAGTAAAAAAAACATTTCTAAAATCTATTGGTTGAGAGGATATAGGCCCATCCCCACATTGTCTTTGAAATAAATCAATTTGACGCTATTATAAACTATATATGACATTATTATAAAATAATATTATATGTTTATCCTAAGGTGCCCCTCTCCTCCCTTATAAAAGGGAGAATCCTCCCTCTTCTATTTACACAATTTTGAGCCTTCAAGTTTGGACAACCTCTTCCAATTCCTCTTCTCAATCTATCTAGTTATATAATAGTGGTTCTGATCTTCTCAAAAGATAAACTATAGTTCCCTAAGAAGATGTTTATAAGAGGTGCGTCGAAGAAGGGGTAATCTCTTCTACCGATTCATTCATGTTTTATTTCTTATTGAACTTATTCTTATTTAGTAGTTTCATTATAAATTAATAACATAAATATCACTAATATACTGATATGTTATTATAAATATGAAACAACCCCAGCTCACATTCTATCCATCCAACAAAACATGAAATCACCGCGCGTGCGTACATACAAAATACCATCTCCACGACGTGGTGTAATCTGTTTTTCCACCACCTCCTTACATGGATAGGTATAACGGTGTAAAGAATAACTATATATAGTTATTATTACATCATACTGATTTTGTGATATTTTATCATCCACTCTAATACAATTAAATAATTTTGGGAACTATATCATCGCTCGTGTGTACGTACGGATTACCGTCTCCACGACGTGATGAGATTCATTCTCCATGTTAACCATTAAAGAATGATTATAAATTATATATAATGAATAATAATAAAATAAATAAAATGATAAAGATTCTAGATTTATTTATTTATATTTTTCATCTACTTACTTCCATTCATGTTAATAAGGAATATAAAACAGTGTTTATGCGTACGTAAGACCTATCGTCTCCATGAACGGTGTATTTTATTTCATTAATCTATCTATTATATATATAAATATATATACTGAATATATTTGATATATCAATCATGATTTACATTTTTTATGTAAGTAAATCATGATATATTTAATAATAATATCAGGATCAACAAGTCCAAACATGTACGATAAATAAAATGATTTTACCCAAAACGCTGCTTTAACATGGAATTTACAAATGAACGGGTAATATAAAGTAATAAGTGAACCATATATGATATCATAACAATGAATATGTTTCTATAATAAGTAAATGACATTATTTAAATCATTATACATGGGGGTTCAGATACGTATGAATCACTTCGGACCAAAGGTAAGGGATAATTTAGCAATCTCATTTTTATCTGAGATTGCTTATACCTAAGTATTTACTGGGGTTATATTTCTCATCCATATCCATAAAAATGTTTTTCATAAATTTTTTTATATTCTTCTATGTTTTTTTAATGTAATTTTCACCCTCTTTGACTTTTACATTGTGTTATGGAAATAATCATTCTTTTGTTTACCATAGGAGGAACTTTTTGACTTTTCTGGAAAAAGTATGAGAAGAATGTTTTTTTAACTTATATGGAATGAAAGGATTATTACAGTTTTGTAACACCTTATTTTCATGAATATTACTCTACATGATTTCATTACTATTTTCATCAAAATCATTTTATTGTAAAATTTCATGGCATTTTGTGAAAATAAAATGATTTTGAAGAAGAAAGGATATTTTCCTCATGAATTCCTTTCAAGTGTTTTATCAAAACCATTTTCAATATAAGATGAAATTATTTCATATTTTTTGTTTATAATATAATGTATCTATGATTTACATGTTTTAACTTTTCTTATGATGAAATGATATCCATTTGTTTTATATAGATTATGTTTTGATGGGATGATGTTTATGAAACCCATTTTATTCTTTGGGTTATGATGAATGTTTTATGTTTATTTTGTGGCACAATTAAGAATGATTTAATTATGAGATATGTGGGACCTATATATCTCTCGAATTCATTCGGTAATGACTTATATATCTTGAGATAGACATTGTTGGAATGGTTAGTTAATCTAGTTCAGTGTTGTAGGACTAGAACGAGGAGTGAACTCGATTCATAAATGGACTTTGTGCACTAAGATGGTATTAAAAGCAATGCCTTGGCTACTATGGAAATATTATCATATGCTTAATGGTTTTCCACAATTAAATTTTTTATTCCCATGAAATTTTATCATGATTTAGGTTCCTTTATGATCTATGACATACGTACGGCAAAGATTTATTTCACAACTCATGATTTTTATGTTTAAAATTTATGTTCATGTTTGGAATTTCAAATGTATATGGTATGTTTTATTTTCTCCATGCTTACCCTTACTGAGAATTTTATCCAACCCTTTATATGTTTTCTTTCCGCAGGATATAATGAATGGTTTTAGGAACAAAATGGAAGATCATTATGGGAGATGTTGAAGATCATTCAATAAGATTAGAAGATTATGTTCCAAGTTTCCAAAGAAACTAAACTTTTAGGGTCCTTTGGTGTATTTTTTTGTTATGTATTACGTATTCTGAAAAAGTAATGCAATGTCCATGTATATCAGGATTTGGGTCTCTACAGTTGGTATCAAATGCAAAGGAAGTAAGAATTAATCTGATCGTTGGAAACTCTCACATGTGAGCATTGGACGAATAATGGCTCAATTCCCAATTGCTTCAAGAAGAAATGGATGGCATTGGGGACGGTGGTGTGTCCCACCCAGTAGGTGTAGCTTCCCATGGAGTGCCCTGATAGGTATCAATTATAGTCAATTGGATGTAATTCCAGACCGCTACAAATTACCTCCGGAAAATCCTCTGCTTCCGGAGGATCTGCCTCACCTTGAAACATCAGAGTCCTATGTCTATAGAACTCAGGAAATGCGATTAGTCGGTGTGAAATGTACACTAGTTGGGCTTGCAGAAGCTTCTTCTATCCGGGTGGCGGTGCTGCTCGTACACCTCCCGAAGGTTCAATTGTTGTATGTGGTTTTTGCACCGACGCCTCATCACTCGGTGGACCATCATTGGGATATCTCACTGTAATCATGGATGAAAATCTTCTTGGAATAATCCTATAAGAAAATATACGAGCCACAGTCAATAAGATATACATGGTGAGATGACCCAAAATAGATCATGAGAAAAATATTTACAAAACACACCCAACTTGTGATTTAATTTACTGATTCGGAAAAAAGAATTCAGGGTCTTAGTGTATGGATACATCGGACGATGCATTAACAATTGGCTCTCTAAATAGAATTTCGAACTCAAGACACTTAACAATATCACACCATGGAAAATGACAAACTCCTAGATATTCTGAAAAAACCGATGGCCATTTGATAGAAAATTGTCAAGAATCATCCTCCAGGTCTCATGCCACGACTACCCAAAGCCCGTATTCCATAAGCATGTGGATGGTGAGTAGAACTGGAACGGAATATCTGAAAAAGGGAAAGAATTTCTTTCATACATGTAAACACATAGACAGGTCATACCACACAAATAAAACCACAAAGGAAAGAAAGAAGTACAACCCTAAAAAAAGTATTCATACAGAGAGTAAAGTGTTTAAATTCAAAGTAATGAAGCCATAATACAAGCCCAACTAAAAGGAATGTACAACAAAAAGAAGTACAAGATCCATAGGTCATTTACCAAGGTTTCTACCTAAAGGATATTTGAAAATATCTATCGGATCTCACTATATAACACCACATCTATCGATCCACCTCTGAGGACAATATAGTCCTAATTCCCCAATGTCCTGGTCAAAGATGTCCATCATCTTCACAATAACCAATAGATGCGGGCGAAGCTCATTTAGGGGTGCGTATAACAATACTCTATTAGGTCCACAAGACCACAGAAGGTCTCAAAATAATCCACAAAGTAAAACACCAGAAATTAAATACCACAGAGGAAATACCACCAAGAAATATCTCAAACACTTAGCATAAATATAAGGACAAAACTCAAAATAGGTATAAATTAAGTACATCGGTAAAGATTATAATTTGTCAAGCTATATCATCTTTTTCTACCGAGTGGCTCTCCTTATGATCCACATATGGTATCTAGGTGATGACCCACATAGAATCTCTAGATTTTAACAACACAACATCTCTAGGTGCTAAAGCACACCCGATCTCTAGGTACTGACCCACATATGATCTTTATTCATTCTTTACATCACAATCAGCCACTAGATTCTCGAATTTAGCACAGTTGATTTTAATAGGATCCACTTGTCATGTATTTAATTATACTTAAACATGCATGAATTCCCACAAAGATTAATCGTAATAGGATGTCTCATCATATGGGTTCCAATTCAATATATGACACATTGAATGGATGCATGATCTGTATGATATGAGAATTTTTCTAAAAAGAGCCTAGATATATTTGAGTCTGATCCAACCCGACTGTATGCCAAAATCTGAAAAACTCATGTAGAGTATCTATGAAGGAATTCCCCTTCACAATGGTCCCCATTCCACCAACGATGCATCAATCAGATGCACAGTTTGAGATATGTGGGCGTTTTTGGGAAATTGGGGCAGTTGGGTCTGGGTCTGGTCCGTGGGTTTTTCTTGTCCCCCTAAGGTGGACTGGACTTCTGCCTTGCCGTGATGTAGCTGGGAGCCCTTTCTGTCTCCTCTGCAGTCCCACTGACACGGGGCCACCCCTCCGACATTGTCGAGCGACCATAGCCCACTGCATGCCACACTACACGTGGTCTCTGATGAAGTCAAGCAGTTGCTTCCTCCACGTCACATGGAGGCCGAGTCCATGGGATGACTCGGTCAACATAGTGCTAGTGTGGCACCATAGATCTCCACCCCCACTACCGAGAAACCAAGACCTCTGCCATTCTCTAAGACGTGGTCTACCATCTCCAAACTGCTGAGGCCCTTTTCCACCACAATGCACCGACGGGCGCACCACCTCCCTCTTCCCTTAACAGCAGCTGGTGCCTTTGCACCGAATGTTTTTCTAAGGGCCACTGGATTTGCTCTGGTTGTCCATATCTTGATCTGTCATCGTCTATGGAATCACTAGAAATTTTCATTCACTATGAATTCCTTAAAATATCTTTACATTAATTTTGAGAAATCATCCATAAAGAACGGACATGTAGAGGAGTTAAACCCTTGTTCGGGTTGGCCCACATCCTCCATGTTAGATGTTTAAAAAACATGGGGAGGTTTGGTGATTTTAATTCAACCAAAACAAGTGATAATACTAATCTTTGATAGATAAATATGAAAAGAATTCACCCTCTTGGAAGATTGGACTGTCCACGAATTAACCAGTTCATGGGTTAATCCACGTTTATCATTTGGAATAAGAAAAGAGAGACATTAATTGGTTAAAACCCCTACCTCAGTTTACATTTGTGGTCATAAAATTCCTTCCTCAAGGGTTCAAGTTTTCAACATCATTCTCTGCTTCCCATCATCTTCTGACAAGGTACATCTAATTTGATGATGCTCCACGGATGTTTTCCGTTCTTCATAGAGAGAAATATGACCATAGGTTTGTCAGAAAGGATTCCACGGTTTAATTATTCACACTCCAACACATTTAAAAAAATAAACAAGTCACAGTTTTTCATTTACATTGTTAAATTGTGTCGTTATGATTTCCCCATTATCCAGTAAGGGGATTCAGTAATTTTGGAATGTCGCCACACCATAGTGTCACTGTCATCATCTCAACAATGCGAAATAAAACTAAAATAACTTCTTAATGTTATGTAATTATTTTTATAAAAAATCCCAAAAGTTAATTTTTCTTTATTACACTTTTCAGTTAATGATAATTCCTTTCTAAACGTATCTTAGTATGAGGTGTTCAATGGTGCCCTCAGATTTTTGATCTGAGCACTCGCTCACAAATTATAAAAGCCACTCTCACATTTAATGAATGTACTTTAAAATAAGTTCATAATTGCATTCTGAGAACTCTAGGCCTCAGAATCACATTCTTTCAAAGTGTTTGGTCTCCAAATAATTCCATATAATAAAAAAAATTATAGATAAGTTATGATATTTTACATATAAGTCAAAAATATATCTAATTTTTTTTTGTAAAAAAGATATATTTTTCTAAAAGACACTTTTACATATTTTTAATATAGAATATATTTAAAATATAATTTTTGACACTTTTAAAATTTTTATTTGAAAAAATAAAAATAATTTATAAATTGGAATATCCCAATTTACTTTTGGTGAATTATTGGTATTTTTCAGAGTGGTTTCATTTTATTATGGATAGTGAAAATTCGTGAATATTAATTCAAAAATAAATTTTCATCTAATTTAATTTTACTAGTAATTTATTTTATTTATTTTATTTTAAATTAAAATTATAAATATAATAAAATAATAAATCCAATATTGGACATTGTAGAATGATTACAATGAAATTGGATACAAAAACATTTCAATCATTTGGACCCTTTCGCATTAAAAACCCATCATCCCATCACATCTGTAAGGTTAATTTAAAATTCATTTCTATCACTTATGTTATTAAAATAAAGGAAAAAATATTTAAATATTTGTAATAATAATAACCTATAATTTATAAGTAGGTCATAATATTTTTTTATCAAAATGATTAGTGAATGTAATTTAAATTAATTACAATGAGTAAGGTAAAAACATGATTGTTTATTGACTAGAAAAGAATATAATGTGTAAAAATGATCCAAAATTTGTTTAAAAATAAGGTTTTTTTCCCTATTTTGACCATTTAATATATAAGAATCTATAATTCTCATTTTTATCACATGTGGGACATCTTAAACTTAGGGATAACTAAAATCTTTTCATGAATATCCAATGTTTCATTTTCTCCACTTATAAAAGGCATCATCTCCTCCTTTAGTAATCACACCAACCAATACCTTTTTTGACAGGCCAAAACATACTAATGAAATATGAAAATATACATCCTCTCATACTATTAAATTTAGTTTGGGCTTAAATACAACCAATGAATCCCTTGGCTCCAAAAAAATGAGTTACCCAATAAGGAGAAACTATTCTTTTACATGCATTTAAATATTATTTATCACTTCTCAAATTCAGTAATTTTTATAAAATTTTCTTAAAAAAACATCAGTACCATTAATATAATAATATTTTTTATTATAAGTGTTTTAACTACACTTACAACCACTCCAATAAAATTCCTAACAAAAATACTATTTGTGTGTATCACGAACTACATGCTCACAATATGAAGTCATTTGTTTTTCCTTTACCACCTATCATGGCTGGGAATTAAGATGTACATAATATTTTTATATGATATTTATGATATATATGATTCCTGTATTATTATGAATTATTATTGAAAACACACCTTCATGCTTTTCATTTTATGTAAATATGAAATCCTTGTTTGTGGATGTGTGGACTACCAAATCCTCAAAGTGGCCTGATTCATTCACACATTTCATGGAATGAATTAAAGATGATCTTAAAAAAATTACGATATTTATAAAAAAATAGTTTTACTACAATCATAATACATATGGATTTATTTATATTTCATTCTCATTATTTCATTTAATACAATAAGAGATCAGAAACAATGTCTATGCATACCTACAGTCTAACGTGTCCATGATTTCTGTATTCCATTTTATATTTCTATCCTTCATATATTAATTTAAATATATATATATATAATGATTGTATGATATATTCATACCATTATTGAAATTATGGAAATATGTAAATGACGATATAAATAATAGCATCAAGAATAACATGTTAAAAAATATATAAAAAATAATAGGATATTATCCATTACATGAAATTAACATGAAATTATTAATACACGAGTAATATAAATTTAAAATAAAATATAATCTAGTATTAGACATAAGAATATGGTTCTAAGTAATATTTATAATAAAATTGTCCAGGATATCTTCATGTATTGGTATTATTTTTTAACTACTTGGTTCTTAATATTATTTAGTAAATGTATGTTAAGAAAATCCAACCCCATTTCTCTCTTCAGTTTAAATCTTGTTCTTTTTGAAAAATGTTTTTAAAAAAAATTGTGATTAAAATGTTTTTCAAATTATTTTAAAATAATCACTTAGGTCCTTTTTAATGGTTATTTTCAAAAAAATTATTTCAATGATTTCAATTATTCTTTTATAGATTTTAAAAGTTGTTTTCAATGATAATGGTTGTCAATTTTTTAGAATTATTTTTTCAAATAATAAATGATATTTTCTTGAATATATGATTAAAATGAAATTTAAATGTTAAATTATTTTTTTCAATGTTTCTTTCAAAATAATGGATTTGGAAAATAATTTATGTTTTAAAAATTTATTTTTTAAGGATGGATGTTTACCTTAATAATTTATCAAAGTAATCTTTCAAAATCCTCTTATATCTATAATGATTTCCTATGATATATTTTTTCCTTCATTAGAGATATTATTTAAGGAAACCATTCTTATCCTTTCTATGAATGAAATATTTTTATGGTGAAATTATTCTTATGAAACTCATTCCACTTCCATTAGTTATATAGCTATAAAATGACTATAAAAATCAATACAACTATAGGGTTATTAACGGATTAAATGTTTATGAAACCTATATATTTTACATAGGTTATGATATAATTAAATTTTTAGGATCCCATTTCATTTTATGGGTTATGATATGATATTTATGAAACCCATATCTTTTCATGGGTCATGATATGGTTAATATTTATTATAATATGGAACATGTATATATGAATTCATTAAGTGATGGGTGAGATATATATCTCCCTCCAATGAATTGGATAATGATAAACAGTACATGTTTATAGATTGTACATGGGTTGTAGACCTAGCCTGAACACAAGAGAGTGCATAGGTTATAGCCCAATCCCAAAAACAAGAGGGTGCACGATTAGTAGAGAATAGATAAAAAGAGTTAGTACATGGGCTGTAGTGTTTGAATTAAAATAATATTGTACATGAGATGTAGATGAAGACCGAAAATATGGGTGTACATGGGTTGTAGCCCATGATTGAAAATAAGTGGGTAAATGGGTTCTTATCCCACGCCCGAAGCATGTACAAGGGTGATTATCACAAGCATAACATGTTATTTTGGTCTTGGTATGTTTCCCTGAAATTAGAATTTCTATTCATATGTGTGTACAAAATATGATATGTTCTATTCCTATGTTATACATTAATTGATTATACTCTTGATTCCCTTATGATTATTTTCATCTTAACTTAAAATTTATTACATGATTCATTATTATTATATTCTATATGCAGTGTATGATCATCTACCATTATTTTCATCTTCTCATGCACTTTTGATCATGTTAGGCTTACATACCTTTCTTGTTTACCTTTATTGAGAATCTTAGGTCACTGATGTATTATTTTTCCTTTCCTGAGGTTTTCAATAATAGTTTTCTGTTTGAGAAATAATGGGGGTATATTTAATGAAGATATTAAAGATCATTCACTATTATCTAAGATTAGGATTACATGTTTCCAAATACACTAAACTATTACAGTCCTAAAGATTGTACTTTTTAAATGTGATGAATATTCAAAAAACTTGATGTTATCTGTATGAATGTTTAGTTTGGGTCACTTTATAATATACATGGGAAGACTATATGAACAAAATATACGTAATAGGGAGGGAGAGTGGAAAATAAATCCTAATATGAATTAGTAAATAACTCATCACCCGATATATAGTGTAAATGATGTATTAATTCTAGAATAACTGTTGGTAGTTCATTCATCACTACTTATTATGTGTGAACATGAACCAACAATATCATTTTTATTTATAACATATATTCTGGGATATAAATATCTTGTACATTATAAAATATATATTTTTTCTCTCCTAGTAAAATGTTGATGAAGATGAATTGAAGTGAACCTATGGGCTCATACCTGAGGAAATCTAATATATATTTTTATCATTACAATGGGAAATATTCCATATATAGTATACAACTAAAATAAGTTTTATGTGTTACATGTTGGACCATATTTTATATATATTATAAAATCATCTTACATGAATTATCATTAATTGAAGTCTGCATTCATGTTATGTGAACCATATAAATTTCATAAGAAATTATCATCCTTTAACAGGATTAATGAAGTGAAAGAAAACCCAAATTATTAATCCTATTCACATGGTATTTTATGTAAAAATAAAACAAGAATTTATTTTTCTATTCGATAAGTGATTGGACACTTGGGAATCACTAAATATATTGATTATAAAATAATCATATCATAATTTCTATTCAGATGGGATATTTGTACATGGAGGGATCTGATGTATAGAGAAAATGGTTGTGAGATATATGAATATCCATTTGACAAAAGTGATGAAACCATTTGTGAGTAAAGTATTGAATCCTAGAAAATCTGAAATGATTCAGTCCAAATGTTCATCTATAGGGAGGCATGATTTGAGTTTGTAAATGTATCATCATGAAAGAAAACATATGCATGATGAAATAATCATGGATAGTGTTTGAGATATGAGTTATATGAATTATTATCTGTCCCCCAATTCTAGATTGAAGAAATAAATTGTTATGTGTTGAGGGTAAATCTTTTCAGGTTCTATGTGAACAATTCCATTCAGATGTGATGATAAATATATTAATTAAAATGTATCATTTGAGAATAATATTTACACATATATTAGGAACATACATTAGGAGAGTCTCACAATTTATGGTTATGTGTGATGTACCATGATGATATATTCAAGGTCAATTAAATGAAATATATGTTATTGATATTAATTTTTTAATATGGTATTTCATGTCTATAACATTATTTAATTAATGTAAAAAATTAATAATAATGTTAAGTTTTAGTAGAATATAATATAAGTCATGTAGTTTATGGTCATGTCACATTGTGTTAAGTGTATTTTATTTCAAGGATGTATTACTAGGATTGTAATTTCATTAATTTTAATCATATATAATAAGGATAATCTCAAATAATATTAGGTTATTTTATAATACACTATCTCAAAAACAATATTATTTAGAAAAATGTATTCCAAGGGAAACCATACATTGTTGAGAGGAATAATATTCTCTCCATTGATTTTTAACATGGAAAAAGGCATATTTTATGAAAATATCGTATATGATATATTATCCATCCTATTTATGATATAAAATTTTGGATTTTTTCCAATAGTATATTAGGAGTTGTCAGGGAAAATACTAAATTTCTGTCGCCATACATGTTGAGATAAAAAAATAAAAAAAACTTCTTATTTGGAACGTTTCTAATGAAAATAATGGTTTTTCATTGATGTTAAAATGTTAAAATTTGAGTCACAAGTTTTAGTACATTCCAAATTGGGACTCCTAATAATTGTTAACTCAATAAACTATGGAAATGTTATGTTATAAAAAATGGACATTAATGAGAATAAGTACCATAATCCCATTCCAAAGTGAGCATTTTAATGCTTATGTTTTGGTATGGTTTATAATTTGATAAAAAAAAGTATTTTAAAATTTATTAATCCATGACATATTATATTTGTCACCATCATCATAAGGATAGTTTAAAGATTTTTTTCAATGGACTATATGTTTTTATTATCCACTTATAGATTGTAGAGTGAATTGTTTAATATGATATTATGATTTTTATACAGCATATTTAATTCACAACGAATAAAATTGGTGATGCCTCCATGAATATTTTATCAGGGACACCATGTCTAGTAATGATGTTAATCATTCCAAATGGGATGACAAAATTCATTAAAAAATATAATTGGGGAACTAATTCATACCCATTGATGAATTCTTCGGTGAAAATATATATTAACATGGTCTTTATAGTTGTGGTTAGATCTTACCAAAAAATGTAATTTATCCCACATTTTCAAAAAAGCAATGATTAAGTGGTAGTGTGTATCAAATATAGGGGTTGATGAAAAATTATGGAATGTATATGAGAGGTATGATATTTCATCATGAACACAATACTATCTTTTATTATCAATGCCTATATGTATCAAAGGATTTTACTTGGTGGATCGCTCAGTTCAAGAGTTAAAAGTATCATATGAACCTTTACGAACATCTGAAATATCAATGGTTTCTTCTACATCATCAACACACCTATGGAGGAACACGTTAAAGAAAATATTTTATAAAAAATTCATTGAATTTAGGCCTTAAAAATGATGATATTTTTTACCCAAAAATATAATTTTCCCTTCAAGGATCCTATAGTAGGATTTTTATTATTTAAAATTATTTCTATATAAGAGAAATAAAAATAATTTTATCATCAATCAGGAATGGTAAATGCTCATAATAATGTATGATAAAATTTATTTCATCCACATACTTGTAAATAAATATAGAGGATACCATACATTATGATGAAATAGATAATTTCATCTCAATATTGGTTTTCATGGGCTATAGGAACATTATATTGTGTATATTATTCGGTGACCTATTAATGTGAGATATGAGATTTTATTGTGCTATAGATATTATTATTTTCAACCCCTATTAATAAATGATAAATTGATTTGTAAATACCTTTATAATGTAATAACCTCCATTAACGTTCCTTGATAATAAGTCAGTGTTAAACCTGATAATAATTTGCCCCACTAGTATATATTATTCATATCCCCAAAAATTGAGTTCCTTGTATTCTACCTCATTATTACAACCTTCTTCAAATATTAAAAATAATTATAAATAAAAAAACATTGAATTGAGTATAATTTATAATCCCTAGATAATTATTGTTGAGAATATAGTTTCTCATATTTCATATTGGTGGAGTTATATAAACCTAATAAAAGTAAATTTTTGTACATGTACTAATATTCATGGATAATGAGAACTTATTAATCATAGAGCCTCATGAAAAAAATGAAAATCTCAAGGATTAAATTTTTTATTGATGAAAAATAAGTTTTTTCCTCTGATCATCATTGAATTAAAATATTGATTTTAAATAATTATTGAATGATTAACCATTATGGTAGAAACCCATATAAAATCATTCATAATATGATATATTTCATTTTATTAACATAGATGATTAGGTTTAATATGTTTTCATGGAAATATTGTTATATAATTTTCACTACAAAATTATATGTAGTAGATTTCTTCTTGAAATCAGAATATTGGGTCTCGCCATCAATCGTTATCCAAGTGAAAAAACATTTTATCTTCCCATTAAAAAAAATTGTATGAATAGAAAAAAAGGACCATTAAAATGTTTCTATAAAGATTATTATATTATTCCCTTCAATATGATGAATCATGACCAATGGAAATTGAAATTATACTTTTAGATTATATATGTATTTTTGATAGTTCTTATCCTTTTTAAAGATGATTTAATCCTTTATCAACATTGTGATTGTAAAACACATAGAGATGCTTTTTTCTATGAATTACTCTATTTAATTTATATATACATAAATATACCCTAGTTACATGAGACTTTATGTTGGATACATATCATTCATCACCATTTTTGTTTTTGGGTTCTCATTGATGTCATGATGGTGTATTACGAAGACCTAAAATATTTCAAATGTCACCCCCAATGAACAGCTCAGGGTGTTCCTCATAATGTTTTATTAATCCAATTTTCTAAAAAAATTATCATGATTATTATGTTATTCATATAATAATTGAATGTTGGCGACTATATCATCCTTGAAAAAACCCACTATATTTCACCGAAGGGGATTAAAAATATATTAAAATATGGTAGTGTCAAGAACCATAATTGTTCAATCCCAATGGAATTACATTGAAATATTGTACCCCATTAAGATCTAAAAAGGGGTTTTTTCTTCATTCTAGGTATCATATATATATAATTTTATATTTAGTGTGCATAAATTAATTTTAGATCTCAAAATAAAAATGATGTATAGTGACTTGAATTAGGAAAGCATCATTTGTGTAGTGGTTGATGATATTAATGAAGTCACTATTATTTATAAATTTTCACTCCATTTTAATAATATATATGATTATTGTGTGAAAAAATTGGTATTTTACCTCAATGATGATGTTGGGTAACACCACAAGAATTTTTGAAATAATTTTTTTGGAAATAATTTAATCTTTTGATATTTTTCATTTCATGAAACACTAGAAATAGTTTTCAATAAATCAACCATTATATTCACATTACACCAACATGGGGTATGTTACTCGCAACATTTACATGACTTGTGGTACATCTATCAACAAGGTTACTCTTCCATACATGAAAGACTGACTTTCCCAGATGTCTTGTGTAACATGCAAGACAATGTTTTTCCAAACTATAATATATTATTAAAAATATAATTATATTGAGATATAATGTAGAAGTTATGTTGATGGATATAAATATTATTATTTTAAGAATAAAAAATGTGGTATACACAAATATAAATTGAATTCATAGGTTAACAATTAATTATAAATTAATATAAAAACAAATTGAATATAAAGGAAAATATTATTATGATCAAAAATCTAATTTAACATAACAAATTAATTTAATTATAAATAGTGAGTAATATTTAGAAAATATATATTATATAATAAATAAAATATATTCTATATTCATCAAGTACATCTGATAGGAATAACATAAGAACAAACCAAATTTTATGTTTAAAACATATTTTTTTATTATTAAGGTATTTTTACCGCCATTAATGGAGAACCCATTTTAAATTAAAATGTTATGTATTTAATTGATTTTATATGTAAATATAAAACTTAACTTTGGAATATAATCCTAAAAATTATTTAGGATAAATTTTTGGAATTTTTATGTAAGGATTCATCTTATAATGAATAGTTAAAAATACTAGATTTTAATTCAAAAGTACTTTTTCATCTAAATTTTTATAAGGTATAATTATATTTATAATTTTATTAACATTATTCATATAATATTATTAAAAATTAATAAAATATAGGTCTATATAACCTATTATAAATTGAATTTTTATATAAAACATAGCAAATTTTTGGATATTTTTAGGTCAAAAACCTATAGTGTCAGCCCATCTGTCGGATTAATTATAAATTAATTTTACCACATTTGGGTTTATAATTTGAAATAATTTATAATTTGAAATAATTGATTCCATATATGGAATTATAAGAGTTTATAATTTCTAATAATTTCTAATATTATTTTCACTAAATTTATTAGTCAAAGTTTTTAAAATTAATTACATCTCTTATGAGAAAAATATTGTTTTTATGTACTAAACCATATATACAAGACCCAAAATATCTTATAAACCGGTCCAAAACCCAGTTTATGGACATTATTCATCAATGAACCTTATATTAGTGAGTTTATTTGGTTTTTTATGTCTTTATAAATGTAAAAACATGGGTACACATGACTTTATTTTACAAAAATTCCAAGTGTTTATTTTCCCTTCCTAAAAAAAGCCACCATCTGTAACCACTTCCTATCACCTATCAAGCCCAATGGATCACCAAAAATATTCATAAATAAGATCCAAAATTATTTATATTCCACCATGAATCCTCCATTGTGATTAAATTATTCAAATCATACCTTTTTGCACAAACCAAATGGGGTTACCTGATTAAGAGGTATCCTCTTCTCTCAAGTCGTTTTTTTATTTTCCTTTTACACATCCTTCAACTCTCCTAATTTTATGATTATATAACAACAAAATTATCCCCAATATAATAGAAAATTTTTATGTTAATGGTTCAACTTTAACATATAGAATCTTCTATCTAATGGGTAATAAGCATTATGTTTCAATGTACGGTGAACTATTGCCTCACAAAATAATGGTCATTCATTTCTACATTAACACATACCATAATGGCCATTTGTATGGAATCTATATTTATATATTTCATATATTAAATTTTATATTACATTAATATTATTTTAATGTTTTAATAAAAAAATTCATTTTTTACTACTCATTTTTTGTTAATACGTTAATGTCGTTTGAGGAAGTATGGTCTACTGCCCCCTAAAAGTGATGTAATCCATTCATACCCCACATGTATTGTATTAAGAATGGTTTAAGTGAATATATATGATATATATAATATAATAAATCTAATATAATAATGATATATTTATAATCATATTTTTATTTTACTATTATTCTTTCAATGAGACTAATAATCATAAATTTCATTCATACTTATGTTCGGCACACCGTCTCCATGTACGGTGTATACTGTTTTATACTAATATATTTAATAATTTTTAATAATACAAAAAATAATTTATTTAAAATATACTTATAGTGTGGTTTAAATTATGTAAATTATGATATAAAATATAAATACAGAATATATAACAAAATAGGACACTAGAAAATAATGAAGTTAATATTACCCGAAGTGAAACATTAACATTGGATTGTTTGTAATAGGGTAATATAAGGACATAATATGACCCAAAATGGTATTTGATATAGTATCATTTATCTTTATATTGTGTATAATAAATTAATCTTAATTATAAAAGTGTATTCATCACAAACTATGAGAGTCAAGACACAAGGAAACTGGATTTCATCTCCCTTTTTATTTATGGATACATGTTATGTTCACTTATTATACCATTCATGTGGTGTATATAATTTCCATAATTTTATTCTATTTATATTATATATAAATTTATTATTTTTTACTTATCCATTATGTGATTCTTCTTTCATGGGGTTTAGGTTTCAAATGATACCAAGTTGGTGAAAAAGTTTTTTCTGAATTTGATTTCATTGAGACACATGTTTTGTTATGCACCAAAATTCTATTCGAGGTGTATATACATAAATTTTACATGTTTTATCAGGAATTTAAATTATTTCATGATATTTTAATTTTAATTTAATTTAACTCCCATACATGGATAGTATGATCCCATGTTACCTAGATATAAGTGTTTATATAGAGAACCTCATTGCATTTTCCTAATTGTTTTTTATGTCTCATTGTGTGAAATCATGTAACCCTTCTAGGAAGATGATCATGAATTGTCTTACCCTATAGTTATTCATGATATAACCATGTAATCCTACCATATTTATACACTTTGGTACATAATATAGTTAATAATTTGTTTTCATGAAATCCTGACATTACCCTCTCTTCGGTCAAAAAAGCATGTTCTATAAAAATGGATTCTAAGAACATTATACTAATCTAATATAATAATTAAAGATTATTTGTATTATTTTTTTCATTTACCAATTTTTTAATGGAATTTTTTTTCAATTTAAAAAATATAAAATATTCTATTTTTTTCAAGAAAAAGGAATGTTCTTTTTACCTCATATGTCATGTACAGATTTATCTACTATCAATCCTTTTAATATTTCATTTATTGTTTAATGGTAAATTTATAAGAAAATTGTTTTTAAATGAGATTTTAATAGAAAATGGTTTTTAATGGTTTTCAATCTTCTTATATATGTATTCAAGTAAAATTATTTGATTTTTTTTCAAGCATATTTTATATGTTTTCTAGGAAAATGGAATTCAAAACCTTTTCAAGCATTATTTATATGTTTTCGAAAAAAATTCTAGGAAAATGGTTTTCAAAGCGTTTTGAAGAATTTATTTTAGTTTTTAAATGTATATTAATGGAAAATAGTTTTAAAAATGCTTTCAAACCCTATTTATATGTTTTAAATGTATCCTCAAATAAATTATTTTGAAAAAAAATTTCAAACATCTTTTCTTGTTTTCTAAGTGTTTTAAAAGGAAAAGGATCTAATTTTTTTTATGTATAGTTTATATGATTTCAAGGAAAATGATATCAAAATATTTCAAGCCTAATCTATATGTTTTAATGTTATTTTTAATTAAAATTATGTACAGCTATTTTTATATCTTAAAATCCTTTTTTAAATAATAAAGGATATTTTCCTCAATAAAATTTTTTGAATGATATTTTTAAATTAATTTCCGTCTAAGAAAACAATTGTTGATGTTATAGTTCCCCTTATAGAAAATTTTCTAATAGTTCCATTCATATCCTTTCAAGGAATGGGGTAAGCTTAAATTTATTTTATTTTTGAAACCCTTGTATTTTTAATAAGTTTTTTGTGTAAGAAATTTTTTTCACATTTATGGGGTATATTTTTATGAAATATGTTTCCCTTTCATGAATTATGCTAATGATGAAACTATTATGAAACACATTTCTCTTCCATAGGATATGATATTTTCACATGTTTATAATACCCATTTTATTTCATTAGTTATGATATAATTATTTTTGATCTTGTGGAACATGTATGTATGATTTCACTATGAGATGGGTTGGAACTATATCTCCCTCCAATGCATTGTGTAAATATTTATATATTTTGATATAGAATAAGATAATATTTTGTGTTGTCCAAAACTACTAAGATGACCATGGAAGTGAACCCTGACTACTGAGATGGTACGAGGGATGAAGTGAAGAAACTAAGACGCCCAAGGGATTAAACCATTACTACCAAGAAGAAATGTGGAGTCACCTTATACTTTTAATGTAACAGCCCGAGATTTTATGAAAAATATTCTTTTTAATTTTATTAATGTCTTGTGTTGTACGCTACACCAAAAGGAGCTTGCACAACACGCATCTTTGACTTGTATTGCATTACACGCAGTCGCAACCTTCCTCGATAGCGTGTGTAGTACGCAATACTGAGTTTCATGAAACAACGATATGCTATTAAAATATTATTAAAACTAGCCGTTATGAATAGTAATAACCACCTTTTAAATTTTAGAAATTTTATCTCTCAAAATGGACTTCATTTTTGGATTCGGAGTATCAAATTTAGCCTAAGGTGAAATTTTGGTACTTTTCGGATAACTTTCATATTCTGATGAATAGTGAAAATTACTAAATTATAATTAAAAACAACTTTTTTAATCGAAATAATTAATAGTGATAAATTATTAATTTGAGTGGTTTTAAAGTATATTTAGAATATATTTTTACAATTTAATACAATGTTGGTCATTGAATGTAATTTCACATTTAAACCAGACAAAATCAAGTGTCAATCTTTTGATAGATATTGTTTCTTAAAAACACGCTGTTTGTTTAAACAGCGGGATTTAGTTATAAAATTAAATAATTATACTTCTATGTTATGAATTTGGTAAAATAGACTTCATTTTTGAATTCGGAATATGAAATATAGCTTAGGATGAAATTTTGGCATTTTTCTGAAAAACATCAATTTTTGATGAATAGTGAAACTACTAAGTGGTAGTTAAAAAACTGAATTTTTCATCAAACTTATTTTTACCGCTTCTGTGAATGGAATTTCAAAAATCCGAGGGACACGGTTGATGTCAGTAAGTAAAATGTGGTTCAATGAGATGAAAATAATTTTTGGTGAATAGTAACTTTTTACTTTTTTTTACCACGGTTAATAGTAAATTGGGTAACTAAGGGTAAATATGATATTACTATTACCCTAAAACATGTCCTAATTCTATTGGATAAGTGTAATTCGACCAAAAACAACCTTATAAATATAATATGACCATTTAGGTCTACTTGGATTAGATTATGACATTTAATATTATTTTATTTAATGAATAGTTAAAATAGTTAAAATCAAAGTTTAATAACTAAAACATTTTTAATATGGGGTTATACATAAGATAAATTCAACTATAAATATTCATTAGAAATATAAAAATATTTCCTACATAATGATATTTTATTTATAATTTTTATACTTTAAATAAATTAATTTATTTATGACACAACGATGATGCAGTAATTATCCTTTTAAGGAAATATTAACATAATTGATGTTATAAATGCTCAAATGAATGTAATTTGAAACTTTTTATGAATTACACTAATTTTATAGGTTACTATGATATATTAGTGTTGATTTAATCAACTTGGTTCGAACATATAATTCTGTTATGACTTTTACAAAAATCATATATCAAATAGTGTCAAAATTGAAACAAAATAGTTTTTAAATAAAATATTATATTATTAATTGTTATTTTATTCCTAAAAATCTAAAGTTCGGCCAAATGACATAGATAAGGATATATATATTAATAATAAACAATTTGGGGTTCGTTTGGCATGTTATAGTAAGTGTATTAACCATATAGTGAAAGAAAACAAAAAGACACGGTAAAAGTTAAATTATTTAACTTAGAGTTAAATCTAATTGATAAGGTTAAAATAATACCCTAAACTTGTCTAAATCCTATTGGATGATATGATTTCGACCCATCCCCACTTTAGCTTCGAAATAAGACCCTTTGGAACCATTATAAACAGATTTTGACTTTAATATAAAATAATATTTTGAGATATTCCTAAGGTGCCCCTCTCCTCCCTTATGAAAGGGTACCTCCTCCCCCTCCTCCTCACACCAATTTGAGCACTCAAGATCGGCCAACCCCTTCCAAAATCCCTTCTCCACTTCCCTATAATAATCCTAGAGGTCCTTCTCTTCTTCAAAGTCCAATCATAGTTCCCTAAGTGGAGGATTCAAAGAGGTGTTCCAAAGAAGAGGTAATATCTATTACCGATCTTTTCAATTTCTTTCTTCTCAAACTTCTTCTTCATTAGTTGTTTCATGATAAAGTAATAACATCAGTATTTATTATATACTGATATGTTATTATAAATATGAAAAAACTCTAATTAACATTCTATCTATCCTACGGAGAAAGGAAATCACCGCGCGTGCGTACGTACGGAATACCGTCTCCACGCCGTGGTGTAATCTATTTTCCGTCACCACCTTAATTGGATGGGTATAATGGAGTAATGAGTAACTATAAATGATTATTATAAAGTAATATTGATACTGATGTAGTATACATACACTTCAACACAATTCCACGACCATGGGAACGATATCATCGCTCGTGCGTACGTACGGACTACCGTCTCCACGACGCGATGAGATTCATTCTCAATGATTAATCATTCATGAATGATTATAAAGTATATATAATAAGTACTAATGAAATATATGACATAATAATGATACTGTATTTATGTATATTTATATGTAGGTCATCTACTTAATTCCATTCAATTCAATAAGGAAACGAAAACAGCGTTCATGCGTACGTACGGACTACCGTCTCCATGAACGGTGTATTTCATTCAATTTATCGATATTATATATATATATATATATATATATATATATTCTGAATATATACTATATATTAATCATGTTTTACATTCTGTATATAAGTAATCATGATCCAAGTAATCATATTAAAAATTACAAGTTAAAAACACGAACGACAAATGAGACGATTTTACCCAAAACGCTACTTTAACATGAATTTACAAAAGAACGGGTAATATAAAGCCATAAGTGGACCATATATGATATAATAACAATGAATATGATTCTGGAATAAGTCAATAACATGATTGAAATCATTATATAGGAGGTTCTGACATGTACAAAGCAAGTCGGACCTAAGGTAAGGGAAATATCACAATCTCATTTTTATCCGATATTGTTTATTCGTAAGTATTTACTGGGGTGTATTTTATCATCCACATCCATGTTTCATCAATATCTAATATCATTTCCATCCACCTACAATTGTTTAAATCCATTTTTACCCTTCGATGAGTTTTTAGTAATATGTATGAAAGGAATCTTTTGTCGTTTTCGTACGAGGTACTTTTTGACTTTTCCGACAAAAGTACGAAGAATGTTTTATTAACATATACAACAAGAATAGATTTTTAAAACATTATTTCCAAGAATCTTCCTTTACAAGTTTTCATGTTTATTTTTAATCAACTTCTTTTAGTTTAAAACGGTATGAAATGTTAAGAAAGGAAAAGTATTTTTGAAGTAGAAAGGATATTTTCCTCAAGAATGAAGTTCAAGTATTTTATCAAAATTATTTTCCATCTAAGATAATAAAAGGGTTTTGTTTTTATCCCTATTATTACATGGATTTGATTATGTTGTGATGGAAATATTTTTATGAATTCCTTTATCTTATATGAATTGTTTTATGATGTCATGATGTTTCAAGAATCCCATTTTTGTTACATGTGATATGCGATGATGTATGATTTATGATTATGTGGCACACATAATAAAGGATTCATTATAAGATGGGTGGGACCTATATCTCCCTCCAATGCATTGGGTAAAGATATCTCATGAGATAGACATGGCTGGAATGGTAGGTTATACCGGTTCAGTGAAACAGGACTGGAACGAGGGTTACTCGATTCAGAAAGGGACTTCGTCCACTAAGATAGTCTTGGAAATTAGTCTTGACTAACAAGAAATGATTCTCTATGATTATGTGTGTATGACACAAAGTTTCATGTTTTATGTTATGATTATTGGGATTACATTTCACTATTATGATTTCTCCAATGTTATGAAATTATGCTCTCTTTTGCAGGTTAAGATTTCTAAAAGTTATGTTCTTATGAATATGATGTGATTGATTTTGTTTTGTTTACCCTTACTGAGAATTTGAGCTCACCCTTTTATGTTTTCTTTTCCCCATGATATAAAGAACGGTTTTAGGTAAAAAAAGGGGAAGATCATTATGGGAGATGTTGAAGATCTTTCACCACGATTAGAAGATTTTATTCCGAGTTTCCAAAGACACTAAACTATTACGATCCTTGTGTGTGTGTTTTTGTTATGTACTAAGTATTCCGCAAAAGTAATGTAAATTCCATGTAAGTCAGGCTTCGGGTCTCTACAGTTGGTATCAGAGGAAAGGTTTAGTCAACCTTTGGAAACTAGGATGCGAGAACTTTAGTGAGATCCCTAGAGATATTTCTAAGGTATGTCTAGGGATGTCCCTAAGGTTAAGTATACGTATAGGTTATAGTACTAGAATTATGCTAACGATCATAGAATTAAACCTAAGATGTTAGATATTGAAGGTACTTCCCCTTTATTATGTTGTTTTCCCTTGAATGATTTTTTCCTCTCACACTATTCTTTTTGGGTTTTAGAAAATGGCAGGAATCAAGATGATTCACGATAATGGAGGATATGATGGACAATGGAATGATATTCTTCATAATGAGATGGGATTTGGAAGTCCAAACATAATTATTATGCCGAATCATCAATCTCATAATATGATAAATAAAGTAAAATTTGGTAATTTTCCTGACTCGCCTAATAAGAGAAAGATGGAGTTTCATGATGATCATAGAGGAAAGAAAGTTCAATTTCCCCTTTGTAATTCATGTGGGAAGAGGCATCAAGGATAATGTTTCAAAGGAATTGGAAGATGCTTTGGGTGTGGAAAAGAAGGACACAAAGCCAGTAAGTGCAAAGAAAAAGGTTCAGTTAACACTAGGGATGAGGATAATGGTATTGCTACGACATCAACAATGGTTAAATGTTTTAAATGTGGAATGTACGGGCATTATGCAAACCAATGCCCTAAGGGAAAGTCTCATGAAGAGAATCAGTATGGTCGTATGGGAAGTATTTATGTTGATGATGATGAAGAGACTAAAAATGATATGTGAGATGAAAGAATTGTTGAATTTTGGACAATGGTTTAAGAATGTAGTGGAATGATTATATGTTTATCATGTAACGAGACATCTAAGTATTGTTACACTATTGTCTTTCCTTGAGTTTTGAAAGTGTATGATTAATGTTACCAGTATCCATGGAAGGTTATTCAGATATTTTTGGAATGTAGATGATATGCTCATAATGTAGGGATAAGGAGAAAATTAAATGATTGATAGTATTCATGAGCTCATGACTGATATAAGGAGAAGGTTATATTATGGTTTGAGTATATAGAGTTTTTGGATTTTGGTATGTGGATAGTGTTAACTTTTAACAGTATTCATAATTTCACTAAGGTTCAATGGGTATTCATTATTCAAGAGAATACATGATTAAGGCCTTTGAATATTTGGAATGTGACCAACAAGACATATCTTATGATATATGGGGATCAACGACAGTATTAAATCTCTGGTAATCGTTTTCACTATATTATGAGAGTGGACTGCAGTATTGTGGATAAGCCAAAAGATTAGAATGGATTATGTTGGACATAAGTTAGTATTGTTTAAGGATAGAAGATTTTATATATTATTTATGGGATGTTATAGTAATGTAGTTTTAGAAAAAGGACAACCTGCAGGACGGGCGACAGCCCATCCCGTCGGACAAGCTTGTAGGAATCGAACCCACAACCGAAGTGCAACTGGCCTTTATTGCCTACCACTGGCCTACAGGAAGTCCCTGTTTAGTATAAACTAGTTTTATTATATTAATCAGTATGATATATGAAGTATAAGCCCATTTTAGGAACCATATATGATTAATCCCACTATAGATCGACTTATGTATATAAATTTTGCTAACCTTTTGAGACAGATGGAATGACCCGTCATTCTATCACATGATCTGCTAACACATCACGAATAACAAATTCAACTTCATTTATTTAAGAGATGAAGTGGAAATTGTTAAAGGCACGAACAACAGTGAGATTGTACCAAAATAAAGTAAGTATTTATTCTAATTCAAATTCTTTAACTTTAGGGAAACGATCTTGAAAACCAAAAATGTTGTCCTAGTGCTCTTATATCTGATAAATCAGATGGTACCTTATATTGTCACAAATCTATGGCTTTGTGATTGTTGGCTATTTCATAGCCATGTTCTCTACCACTCTCCATCAGAACATGATGGTTAGATTTCTCTTCCATATCCATATTTTCACCTATGTGGAAACCCAATGATTAGTTTATTTGGGTAACCGTTACGTTTCATACTTTTGTTTTTAAAGATTGGTTTTAATATTCCTTTTTACGATGTGGGTTTCTATTAAAGAAACTTTCGAATAGTAAACCATTTATAACCCCGACGAATTTCGAGGACGAAATTCATTTTAATGGGGGTAGAATGTAACAGCCCGAGATTTTATGAAAAATATTCTTTTTAATTTTATTAATGTCTTGTGTTGTACGCTACACCAAAACGAGCTTGCACAACATGCATCTTTGACTTACCTTGCATTACACGCAATCGCAACCTTCCTCGATAGCGTGTGTAGTACGCAATACTGAGTTTCACGAAACAATGATATACTATTAAAATATTATTAAAACTAGCCATTATGAATAGTAATAACCCCTTTTTAAATTTTAGAAATTTTAGCTCTCAAAATGGACTTTATTTTTGGATTTGGAGTATCGAATTTAGCCTAAGGTGAAATTTTGGTACTTTTCGGATAACTTTCATATTCTGATGAATAGTGAAAATTACTAAATTATAATTAAATACAACTTTTTTAATCGAAATAATTAATAGTGATAAATTATTAATTTGAGTGGTTTTAAAGTATATTTAGAATATATTTTTACAATTTAATACAATGTTGGTCATTGAATGTAATTTCACATTTAAACCAGACATAATCAAGTGTCAATCTTTTGATAGATATTGTTTCTTAAAAACACGCTATTTGTTTTAACAGCGGGATTTAATTATAAAATTAATTATTGAAACTTCTATGTTATGAATTTTGTAAAATAGACTTCATTTTTTAATTCGGAATATGAAATATAGCTTAGGATGAAATTTTGGCATTTTTCTGAAAAACATCAATTTTTGATGAATAGTGAAACTACTAAGTGGTAATTAAAAAACAGAATTTTTCATGAAACATAATTTTACCACTTCTGTGAATGGAATTTCAAAAATCCGGGAGACACGGTTGATGTCAGTATGTAAAATGTGGTTCAATGAAATGAAAATAATTTTTGGTGAATAGTAACTTTTTACTTTTTTTTACCACGGTTAATAGTAAATAGGGTAACTAAGGGTAAATATGATATTACTATTACCCTAAAACATGTCCTAATTCTATTGGATAAGTTTAATTAGACCAAAAACAACCTTTTAAATATAATATGACCATTTAGGTCCACTTGGATTAGATTATGACATTTAATATTATTTTATTTAAGGAATAGTTAAAATAGTTAAAATCAATGTTTAATAACTAAAATTTTTTTAATATGGGGTTATACATAAGATAAATTCGACTATAAATATTCATGAGAAATCTAAAAAGATTTCCTACATAATGATATTTTATTTATAATTTTTAAACTTTAAATAAATTAATTTATTTATGACACAACGATGATGCAGTAATTATCCTTTTAAGGAAATATTAACATAATTGATGTTATAAATGCTCAAATGAATGTAATTTGAGACTTTTTATGAATTCCACTTATTTTCTAGGTTACTATGATATATTAGTGTTGCTTTAATCAACTTTTTTCGAACATATAATTCTGTTATGACTTTCACAAAAATCATATATCAAATAGTGTCAAAATTGACACAAAATAGTTTTTAAATCAAATATTATATTATTAATTGTTATTTTATTCCTAAAAATATAAGGTTCGGCCAAATGACATAGATAAGGATATATATATTAATAATAAACAATTTGGGGTTCGTTTGGCATGTTATAGTAAGTGTATTAACCATATAGTGAAAGAAAACAAAAAGACACGGTAAAAGTTAAATTATTTAACATAGAGTTAAATCTAATTGATAAGGTTAAAATAATACCCTAAACTTGTTTAAATCCTACTGGATGATAGGATTTTGACCCATTACAACTTTAGCTTTGAAATAAGACCCTTTGGAACCATTATAAACCGATTTTGACTTTAATATAAAATAATATTTTGAGATATTCCAAAGGTGCCCCTCTCCTCCCTTATAAAAGGGTACCTCCTCCACCTCCTCCTCACACCAATTTGAGAACTCAAGCTCGGCCAACCCCTGACAAAATTCCTTCTCCACTTCCCTAGAATAATCCTAGAGGTCCTTCTCTTCTTCAAAGACCAATCTCAGTTCCCTAAGTGGAGGATTCAAAGAGGTGTTCCAAAGAAAAGGTAATATCTATTACCGATCTTTTCAATTTCTTTTTTCTTCAACTTTTTCTTCTTTAGTTGTTTCATGATAAAGTAATAACATCAGTATTTCTTATATACTGATATGTTATTATAAATATTAAAAAACTCTAATTAACCTTCTATCCATCCTACGGAGAAAGGAAATCACCGCGCGTGCGTACGTATGGAATTCCGTCTCCACGCCGTGGTGTAATCTATTTTCCATCACCACCTTAATTGGATGGGTATAATGGTGTAATGAGTAACTATAAATGATTATTATAAAGTAATATTGATACTGAAGTAGTATACATACACTTCAACACAATTCCCCGACCATGGGAACGATATCATCGCTCGTGCGTACGTACGGACTACCGTCTCCACGACGCGATGAGATTCATTCTCAATGATTAACCATTAATGAATGATTATAAAGTATATATAATAAGCACTAATGAAATATATGACATAATAATGATACTGGATTTATGTATATTTATATGTATGTCATCTACTTAATTCCATTCAATTCAATAAGGAAATGAAAACAGCGTTCATGCGTACGTACAGACTACCGTCTCCATGAACGGTGTATTTCATTCCATTTATCGATATATTATATATATATATATATTCTGAATATATATTATACATAAATCATGTTTTACATTCTGGATATAAGTAACCATCATCCAAGTAATCATATTAATAATTACAAGTTAAAAACACGAACGACAAATGAGACGATTTTACCCAAAACGCTACTTTAACATGAATTTACAAAAGAACGGGTAATATAAAGTCATAAGTGGGCCATATATGATAAAATAACAATGAATATGATTCTGAAATAATTCAACAACATGATTGAAATCATTATATAGGAGGTTCGGACACGTACAAAGCAAGTCAGACCTAAGGTAAGGGAAATATCACAATCTCATTTTTATCCGAGATTGTTTATTCGTAAGTATTTACTGGGGTGTATTTTATCATCCACATCCATGTTTCATCAATATCAAATATCATTTCCATCCACCTACAATTGTTTAAATCCATTTTTACCCTTCGATGAGTTTTTAGTAATATGTATGAAAGGAATCTTTTGTCGTTTTCGTACGAGGTACTTTTTGACTTTTCCGACAAAAGTACGAAGAATGTTTTTTTTAACTTATAAGGCCAGAATAGATTTTTAAAACATTATTTCCCAGAATCATCCTTTACAAGTTTTCATGTTTATTTTTAATCAACTTCTTTTAGTTTAAAACGGTATGACATGTTAAGAAAAGAAAAGTATTTTTGAAGCAGAAAGGATATTTTCCTCAAGAATGAAGTTCAAGTATTTTATCAAAATTATTTTCCATCTAAGATAATAAAAGGGTTTTGTTTTTATCCCTATTATTACATGGATTTGATTATGTTGTGATGGAAATATTTTTATGAATTCCTTTATCTTATATTAATTGTTTTATGATGTCATGATGTTTCAAGAATCCCATTTTTGTTACATGTGTTATGCGATGATGTATGATTTATGATTATGTGGCACACATAAGAAAGGATTCATTATAAGATGGGTGGGACCTATATCTCCCTCCAATGCATTGGGTAAAGATTTTATATCTCATGATATAGACATGGCTGGAATGGTAGGTTATACCGGTTTAGTGAAACAGGATTGGAACGAGGGTCACTCGATTCAGAAATGGACATTGTCCACTAAGATAGTCTTGGCAATGAGTCTTGACTAACAAGAAATGATTCTCTATGATTATGTGTGTATGCCACAATGTTTCATGTTTTAAGTTATGATTATTGGAATTACATTTCACTACTATGATTTATCCCATGTTATGAAATTATTCTCTCTTTTTCAGGTTAAGATTTCCAAAAGTTATGTTCTTATGAATATGATGTGATTGATTTTCTTTTGATTACCCTTACTGAGAATTTGAGCTCACCCTTTTATGTTTTATTTTTCCCAGGATATAAAGAAAGGTTTTAGGTAAAAAAAAGGGGAAGATCTTTATGGGAGATGTTGAAAATCTTTCACCACGATTAGAAGATTTTATTCCGAGTTTCCAAAGACACTAAACTATTAAGATCCTTGTGTGTGTGTTTTTGTAATGTACTAAGTATTCCGCAAAAGTAATGTAAAGTCCATGTAAGTCAGGCTTCGGGTCTCTACATTTAAGATGTTCTAGGAAGAAATTCCATGGATATTATGAAAATCATATTATATGCTTATGTGTCTTCCGCAATCCCATGTTTTACTCCAATGTTATGATTTCATGGATTATGTTCTTTCTTTACTTATGATTCACGACTTATGTACTAACATTATTTATAACATTATTAGTGTATATGATCTTCAAAATGAAGGTTATTCTCTTTAACATTCATTAACTTGTTCTCATACCTTTAGGATCACATTTTTTCTTACATATCCAATTTCTTAGGTTTTCTTTCCATGGGTTATGAAGAACAAATTTATATATGAGTAATAATTGTGAAGAACATAATGGGGGATGTTTAAGATCTTCCAATATGATATAAATAATTATTTACATGTTTCCAGAGACACCAAACTATTATGGTCCTTGGAAATGTATTTTTTGTTATGTACAGAATATTCATCTAACATGATGTAATATCCATGAATTATAAGACTGGGTCTCTATAGTTGTTATAAAAAGGATAGATTAATCATCCATTGAAAAATATGATGAGAAATCTATATTGATATCCCTAGGTACATTTCAAAGGATGTGGCTAGGGATGTATCTGAAGATAATTATAATGATTAGTCAACATTTTGTACAATGTCATGGAATTTTAGAAAATGATAGAGTGTGTGGATACCTATATATGCATCCGTGTTTGGATAAAACATGTGGATTTGGCTATAGCACATATGTACATTGGGGAAAAACTATGACCAAATGTCCTAGAAATGACTCAAGGTAATCTGGTACAAGACAATGGGACATACTAGACACCTAGTTTGACACTCCTAGGATATATGCTTTACAAATTAAAAAACATTTCATGTATCATCATGAATGATTTAAATATAATTTTTATATCACTAACCTTGGAAATACTATTTTTTAATATATTAAAGTGGTACAAGCCATGATTTAGGAACCCTCTAGGTAATTTTTTCATGATTACATGGTATCCTAATATGATAAAAGTTTCTCAAACTATGCTTTATAGTCTTAGTCTATGGAGAGAACGAGATGTATCATTGTTAACACTGAATTTTATATATGTGGAATGTATAGGGATATGAATATTTATATTCCGTATAGATATATCATAAGGATAATCATAAAGGTTTTGTGACTATTGGATATACATATAAAGATAAAATGATAGAAAATGACATGTGAAAGGTATACGATGTTATTCCATTATTTATTACATTGATCATATGAATTATTATTAGACTGAGGTTGAGGAAGCATAAAATATGATTCATATTTCATATTCTAGGAATGAGGTATTATGGAATATGTTGATAAATCCCAAGTAATGTTTTATGAGAAAAGTTGGATTAATGAATTATTTATGTTTTAGAACATGAATCATGAAATGTATAAGTATTTGTAGTATATGTTTTAATTATGGACTGAAAAAGACATGTTTAATGGTAATAAAGACATAAAAATATGATTTCTTGAATGTTTATATTTTCATTAATATAATATAATCATTAATTAATGCCTAAAATTTAGACGATGATATTTGGATATTGATATGTCGCATGTGACTAAGTAAACAAGATGGTACTGATTACCCTAGAACTCATTATTGAAAAAATGGTAATTGTCAATATGGATTAATTTTAGGAGGTTTTATATTTTTATAATATTTCAAGGAATAATTGGAATAAGGAAGCACACATGTTTTCCAAAAGTAAGTAAGGTAATTAAAATGTTTCAAGGAAATATATGATAAGGTTATTCACATGTTCGGAATGTGACAGCCAAGTTTTACTTCTTTCTCTATGTACAAACGAATTATAAGATTATTTCATTTCCTTCTTTACAACATTTCATATTTTCATCTTTGTTAATGGTTACAAGGTTAACCATTTATGTAATGTTTATGTAAAAAATATAATAAAGTTACATGGACTAAAGTGTTATCTATCCATTTGAGGATATAATAATAATAAGAAATAATTCATAATATCGTGGTGTTGATGATAAAAAATGACGGATATGATTGAATATCATGGGACTGATGATCTGTTAGTGCTTCATTAATGAAATAATCACCTTACTTTGTATAGAGAGTGGTGAAGTCAATCAAGGAGCATCAAATGGTGAGGTTATCCTGAAATAATATGAGTATATGTTTTCATGATAATTCCTTAACATTAAGATAAAGGATCATGAAACCAAAAATTTTATCCTTGTACAATCATTTTGGATAAATCAAGAGGTCCCTTAGGTCATCATAAATTTATGGATTTTTAATTGCTAACATTCACCTGAAATTTTTCTCTATCAATATCCATCATAACATGATTTTAATGATTCTCTTACTTGCACATTTTTCTACTAATAAACTATGTTCTTATATGTGAAAATGTAGTTATATGTTACCTTGGGTAACCTTTATGGATCCAAAGTTACCTTTTTTAGAGTTGTATAAGTGTAACATTACAATGTGAGTTTCTATTACTGAAACATTCAAGTTTTAATCATTTGACCACACAAATAAATTTCGAGGGTGAAATTCATTTTCAGCGGGGTAGAGTCTAAAGACTCGATATTTTGAGTGATATTTTTTTCAAATTAATTTAATCTTGTAGTATTTTTCATTTCAAGAGATAATGAAAATTGTTTTTATTAAGTCAAAAATTTATTTCACATGACAAGAGCTTGAAATAGTTTACATGAAACACCTACCTGGTATATGTTACACATAACAACAAGGTTTGAATATATTAAATAAAATATTTACCTTCCTCAATGGCTTGAGAAAAAACACAAGTCCGAGTATTTCTAGACAATAATATTTTATTAAAAATATGATTTTAATGATATATGACCTAGCTAATAAGATGATGTATATTTATTATCCAAATTAAGAACATATGTGGTTTTTAAATATATTATATGAATTAATAGGTTTCTAATTAATTAGAAATTAATACAAAAAGAGATTGAATATCATGAGAAATATTATGATGGTCATAAAGATGTTTTAACAAAAGAAATTAAATTAATTAAAATTACTTATTAATATTATTGAAATACAAATGATACATATCCATTAAAATATTTTTTATTTTTATCATATTTATATTATAAAAATAAGATAATAACAAACATAATTTAATTCATAAAACCACATTTTTATGGCATTTTTACTGCATTTAATAGATATTTAATTTTAAAAAAATTATATTTATTTTAATAGACCTAATAGATTAAAAAAACATTATAATTCTATGAGAATCCTAAAAAAATATGGTAGGATAATGTTTTGGTTCTTTTAGGTAAGGTTTCATCTATTAATGAATAGTTAAAAATACTACTCATTAATTCCAAACTTCCTTTTAATATATTTTTTATAAGGATATATTGTACTATTATTTGGTTTGACAGTTTAGTTAGATATTTTGTTTTCGATTAATCAAATTTAGGTAAGTATAACCAATTTCAAATTGTAAATAGATTTAAAAACATAGAATTTTTTTTTATGTCTTTACTTGAAAAACACCTAGTGTCGTCTTGTCAGTAGGGTTGATAGTAAATTAGTTTCTACCGCTTATGTGGTTTGAATTAAAATCATGGATTCCATATTGAGATTATAAATAATTATAATCTCTGATAATGTCAATTTTTGTAGAAAAAATATTAGTTAATGTCATAATATTAATTACATTGGTTATTAGAAAAATATTGTTAATAAAGTATAAAACTATAAATATAAAACACAAAAATACCTATAAAATATCTCAAAACACATTTTATAGACATTATTCGACCATGACCCTTCCATTAATGAGTTTTTTCTAGGTTTTTGATAATTTAATTAGGTAAAAACATGGGCACACAATAGTTGTTTTAAAAAATTCCAAGTGTGTCTATTCCATTCCCTATAAACGACAACCAATTCTACCAACTTCTACACACCTCTCAATCCAATTGGATCATGAAAAATCTACTAAAAAAATCTCCCATATTCCCTAACTTCCACTTTAACACCTCTTTTGGTCATAAATTCTTCCATGGAATCCTTTTGGCACAAACCAAAAAGAGTTACCCTATTAAAAAGTATCATCTTCTCTCAAGTACTTTCATTTATTCTCATTCTCCCCATCCAACTCTCATTATTATATGATTATTTAAAAAACAAGTATCCAAAATATACTATATTTTTATTATGAAAATGTTTTCTAACTACACTTACAAACACCTCCATCTAATGGCCACCAAACATACAATTTTTGGTGTATTACGAACTACTGCCAAACGAAACCATGATTATTTATTTTTCCATTACCTCCTACAATAGTGGACATTATGATTAAAAATATATTTAGATATTTAAAATTTTAAATTTATTATGTATTTAATATTCTTTATTCCTTTTTACAACACATATCATTTTAATTTACATTTTGTGTTAATATAATAATTTCGTTTTTGGAAGTGTGGACTACCACCCCCTCAATGAAATATTATTCATTCATACAAGAAATTAATTTTATTAAGGATGTTTTCAATGATTATATAATATATATAAGATATAATAATTCTAATTAAATAGCGATATATATATATATATTTATACATTCTTGTCTTTTTCTTTCACACTATCTACACTACAAATAACAAGAAATAACATTCATGAGTATGTACGAACTACTGTCTCCATCAACAGTGTATTTTTTTTCATAGTTATATATTTTATATATTATTATAATACAAATGTAATATATATACATGATATTTATATCATGTTTTAAATTCTGTTAAATAAATTATATATTTAAAAAACTAATATATAATAATTTTAGACACATGCGAGTAATAAAGAGAATATTACCCGAAGTGATAACATACAATATGATTTTTAAAAAATGGGAAATATAAGTTCCTAATGAAACCATATATGGTATTATATATTATAATATGTTTATTTAAAATACATATAATTTTTATTATTTATTATATAGGTGGTTTTAATGCGTACGACGTGAGTCAAGACACAAGGTTTGAGGATTTAATATCACTTTTTTACATCCATCATGTACATTCTATTTTCTCCACTCTTACATTTTGTGTGATGTATGTACTGTATATGAATGTATTATATTTTTATTATAAAATAATTTATGTATATTCACATAACAATTAAATGATTATTCTTTCATTGGGTTTACATTTCAAAAGTTACCAAATTGGTAAAATCGTATGGTCTCAATTTCCTTTGAGACACATTTTCTATACACCTAAATTCTCTTTCGAGGTGTATAAAAATCCATTTTAAATGATATATCATGAATTTACATTATTTCATGATATATTATGTATCACATAATTTCCTTTCCTAACATAGAGATCATGATCCCAAGTTATGAAGTTATAAGTGTTTAGTGAGACAATCTCATTGCTTTTCATGATTTTTTATGTTTATTATTCCTTGGATGAATTTAGACAAACTATCTCTCAATATGTTAATGAATTTTATTCCACTTTGGTTATTCATTCTATTATTATGTATTGGGACCATATTTCTACTCTATGGTAAATAATATAGTTAATAATGTGTTTTTATGAAATCTAGAATTTACCCTCTCTTTGGTAGAATAACCATGTTCTCTAAAATGGGTTTCCAAGAATATTATACTAATATCATATTATAATTAAAAGAAAATTTTACTATTTTTGTGTTTTTCTAATTTTATAAATTGAATATTCTTGTTTCATTTTGAACAAGGGAATTTTTTAACCGTTATACTGTGAAAAAGGAATGTTTTTTATCTCGTACGACATGTACTAATTTACCTATCGTCAATGATTTTAAGCTTCATTATCTTGATTAATGTTTAATTTTAAAGAAAATATTTTTAAAATAGTGTTTCAAGTATAATTTTTTTCAAATTTTTTCAAACATCATTAATATGTTTTATTGGAAAATTGTTTCCAAAATGTTTTCAAGATTCGTTTATATGTAATCAAAGAATATGTATTTCTAAAAAAATTAGGATTTATTTATAAGTTATCAATGTATTTTCAAACATATTATTCTAAAAAAACACGATCTTTCATTATATGTATTCATTATGTTTCTAATGAAAATGGGGATTAAAATGTTTTGAATATTATTTTATAATCTTTCAAGGAAAATGTTTTCAAATGATTTCAAATCATCTATAAATATTTTAAAGGTATTTTCTATGATAATTATTTTCATGTTGTTTTAGGTATTAAAAATATTTTTTTATAGAATAAATGATATATTCCAAATGTAACGTTATTGAATGAATTTTTAAAAATATTTTCTCTCTAGGATGACATCTATTGATATAACATATTCCTTTTTAGGAAATTATCTAAATATTCTATTCATATCATTATTATGAATGGGTTCTTCATAATTTCATAGTCTTTCTGAAACCCATTTCTCAGTCCTGGATTTTATTTGTATGAATAGACATTTCTCGTTAATGGGTTGCATGTTTGTGAAATATATTTATCTTTAATGAGTTATTATTTTTATGAAATGATTATGATACAAGTGTCTTTTCCATAAGTTATTATATGTATAGTGGTTTATAATACTCATTTAATTTCATGTGTTACGATATGATTATTTATGATCATATGGAACTTGTATGTATAATTTAACTATACTATGGTTATGACCTATATATCCATCCAATTAATTGGATAATTATTTGTATCTTTTGAGATATGATAATATGATATTTGGAGTAAATCATTATTACTAAGATGGCCTTGGGAGTGAACCATGACTACCAATATGTCATGGGGAATAAACCCATACTATTAATATGGTATTATAAAAAATTTATTTGATAATATATAAATAATATCATATTCATATGTGTCTAGAACAATCCCATGCTTTATTCATAAGTGATGTTTTTATGGATAATGATATTTATTTCATTATGATTCATTTTTTATGAGCTACCACACTTTATGGCATTATTCATGTGTATGATCTATGATATGAAGGGTATGATCTTATATTTTCATCATCATGTTCTCATACCCTAATTAATATAACAAATTATTACATATCCCCCGGATTTACCCTTAATGAGCATTTGAGCACACCCCTTTCTGATGTTTATTTCCCATTGTTATGAAGAAAGGCTTTATGCAAGAGTACTGAAGGAGGGTATATTAATGGGATATGCTGACGATCATTCTCTAGTAGATAATATTTTTTCCATGATTCTAATTAAAATATAATATTAATATATTTAATAATTTATTTTTTAATGTTTAGAATATTCATAAAAAATGACATTATATCCAAGTATGTTTGGAATGGGTCACTATAGTTGGTATCAAAAAAACGGTTTAGTTAAAATTTATAAACTAGTATGATTAATATTTAGTGAGATCTGTATTTATATTTCTAAGGATATGTCTATATATGTCTCAAAGTATAATTATAAGGATAATTTAACATTTATAAAAATGGCCTAGAATTTTTGTGAACGATAGAGTGTGTGGATTCCAAGAAATAAATCCATGTGTAGATACTTTAGGTGGATGTTTCTATGGAATAGAAGCATCTAAGGGTTACAACTCAGACATGATTTTTTGGGATTGACTTGAGGTAATGTGGTACATGAAAACGGGCCTCGCTTCACACATTTTTTTGACAATCCTAAGGGTTCTAATTTGAAAATCGGAAACTCTTCACGATCAATCATTATGGATTTAAAAAGAAGGTGGATATGGATTACACAGGGAAAAATAATTTTTCAAATACTAAATAAGTACATGATGTGATTTAGAAACAATATAAGAAATATTTTTAATTATTATATGGTAACCTAAAATGATACAGGTTTCTCACACTATGTTTTTGGTTTCAGTCAATGTAGACAACTAGAACGAACATTGTTTACATTGATTGTTTTAGATGTTGAAAAAATGGGAATAAAAAAATTTATTTTCCTAGTGGAAATCTCATAATGATGATATGGAATATGTTATGAGTATTTTATTTAATTCTGATGATAGAAAATATCACTTACTACATTTGAAATGTATGTGATGTTATTCTAGTACTGTGTACATTTATCATAACAAGCATTATTAGATTGTGGTTTTGGAACCTTAAGACGTGATTTATATTTCATATTATAGGAATGAGGTATTAATGAATAATTTGATAATTCATGTATAATGGTTTATGAATAATTTTGGATTAATAAATTATTTATGTTAGTAATATGAATCATGAAATGTATAATTATTTTCAGTGAAATTAATCATTATTGATTTAAAGGGACATGTTGAATGGAAATGAAGACATAGAAAACAGATTTCATAGAATATTAATATTTTTATTAAGGGATGGTAATACATTATTAATTACTAAATTTGAGATAATGATCTTTGGATAATGTAATGTTGGATATGCATTATAAGGCCACAGCCTTAAACCTTACTTAATCTTGAGTTATTACAAGATTACACATTGAGGATCTTTTCAGGTTTAGAGTTTTAGAGAATTAAATCATGAAACTTGCATTACATTCCACATTTAAACAAAGTGGTTACATAAAATATAGTATTCATTCTTCCCATCAACGGAAACATATTTAAAATAAAACATGGGTTCTTTCTTGACACATCCTTGACACTATCATCACATCATGTACCTTTCCCTTGACCTATGAAAAACATTTCAAAAACTTGGGATGAGCATAAAAATCTCAGTAAGAGTTATAAAAATATGGAAAGGAAACATGAGTTCATATATACATTAGAATGAAATCAAAATTTACCCATAAACCATAGGCATATCAAATCATGAATAAATCATAGAAAACATAAGACATAAAGGTAACTTGAGGCATTCATAACATTCTTACGTAAGGAGTAACCCTCTTGGTTACGTTTGGAATACCCATCATAGTATATTCCCTAAAATCTCTTCGGAGAAACCTTAATGTTTCACTCCTTCGCGTTACCCAATGTATTGGAGAGCTATAACGGGCTCACCCACCCTTAGTTTATCACGGAACCACCCGTCTTCATAATAATGCCCAAGAACCATAACATAATCATATCACATAAAACATGCATAAAGGAAACATAAAATTTCCACATTTCAATCACGAGATATCAATAAAACACATTGATATAAAAACATTATGAAAACCATTTTCAATACCAAAATAAAAGAAAAGTAAAACATGGTATTTATTTTTCTTTTAAAAAGAAGGTATGGCTTGTAGAGGAAGCCGAAACTCAAATAACAGTCACGACGGCAGAGAAGTCGTTGTCGCCGCATACGTACGACAAAAACATTCCCTTTTGTCTTTTAGTAAACGCTTCGTATAAAAAAATATTCCTTTTGAATAAACGTAAAAGTAAAAGGGGTTTATACACCGTATAAAAGAAAGTTGGGTATAAAATAAAATATGCCTCAATGAAAGGAGATTGAGATGAAGTCCCATACCACCTTGAGGCTTTTAAAATTTTAAACCATTAATATCCATATAAATAAATCCTTAAAACCATTTTGAAAACATGGATATTAATAAGAACAAATAATTAAAACATTTAAAGCGATATTTTGGTTAAAGGGGTTTTACCAAAATTAGAGACACTTGAATACAATAATTGAGGAATAACATTTAGTCAGAACATTATAATATCATGAGAATAAATGGAATCATGATATAATACTCCAAAGGACAGTATATACACCATATAAGAGTGAATTGGTTCATAACAACAATGAACCCTCAATAGAAATGTCAAATGTGATGAAATCCCTTATAAAGAAGATATCCTTAAATTAAGGACAAATCAATCTCAAAAATATGTGTGACAAATATAAATACACCCAATATAAGTGGATATTAAGTGTAAAACAATAAAAGGTCATTCACACATATTCAATGGATGACATATTCAATGACTACATGTTGAACCCAAAGAAATTGAAATTGGGTTAAAAAGTTCCCTTGACAGCCTAACAGCATCACATAAAAAAGAGTTTATGGGAGATAAAAAGAGTTTTTAATCACTTGGACATAAAATTTACATCAATAAGGATATATTAGAACATATCCCAACATAACAATATGTATATTAAAAGACCCAACAAACGATGTCTTTTAAAAAAGAGGAGGGTGAAAGGTTCCCTTACCGACTTGGGTATCTTTCAAAACATACACCCCATGAAAGAAGGAAAATAGATCATTTATGTAAATACTCATAAATGAAAGTATATTACACAAAGATTAGAATAATGGGAAGTACATACACCACTCAATGGAATTTGTGGCAAATGTAGCATAAATCTCACGGGAATAAAAGTGAGATGAAAAATCCCTTACGAAAACTCGGCAGCCTAACGACGCCACATAAAACATCCGAATATAGATTGATGAGATCAAATAGGGTATCCCATCACATTACAATAAAATGTACAGCAAGAGGAATATAAAATAACATCCCCCAACATTACAAAGAGGAGCTTAAAAGAAGTGACATAAAGGAGAGTACATAAAAAGAAAGAGAGAGGTTAGATCTCTTACGAAAGTTTGGAAGCCTAACGGTGCCACTCAAAACATCCAAAATGGATTGATGAGAGAGAATAGGGTCTCTCATCACATGAACATAAAAATTACAGTAAGTGTAATATAAATGATCATCCCAATAACAAGAAATATGAGCTTTAAAAGAAATGACATAAAAGTGTGTACTTAAAAAGAAAGAGAGGAGTAGGATCCCTTACATCGGGTTCGACTTGACTCGATCGTTCTTTAATCTCCTGAATAATAAACATGAGTTAATTTCTACTTCATTAAGAACCTTTTTCAAGTTCATTATTCCTTTTATATCACTTATTACCATGTCATAAACATTATGTAATCATTTAAGTTAATAATATTTTTTTTGCCGATATTTGGTTCTTAAGTCGAAAGTGGACTTCTTACAATTACATGTTGTTCATGTGGCCAAATGTTTATTATATCCAGAATTGTATTCATGATGTAGATATAATATATGTCATATATATCCAGTACAAGAATGAATTTATAACATTACATAATCATTTAGAGGTAAGAAATGAAATGCACCGTTCATGGAGACGGTAAGCCGTACGTACGCATGAACGCTACTTTCATTTCTATATCGTATTTTATAGAATGGAAAAATAATGATATAAAGTAATATTATAATTCCATTATAATATCATTTATAATATCATAGTTCCATCCTTTATATGTCTCACATATAGTATTTATCCAATCAAATCACTTTGAGGGGGCGGTAGTCCGCACTTCCTTAAATGAAGATATCGTGTTTACCCATAATGGAAACCATAAAGGTATGCACAAAATAAAAAAAAGAATCTTAAGGAAAACATAAACATATTATATATCATATATAAAAATAGTGACATCATAATGGCCACCTTTGAAGGTGTTAAATGAGTATTTAACAATCATCGTTTCGGGAGGCAGAATTTCTCCATCCACGGAAACCGTATGTTCTTTAACCATTTGATGTAGTTGTGTGAGAGTGTAGCTCGAATAAATCTTATAACAACATCCTAGTATATTTATGATACTTGTGTTGTTACAAAAGCAGTAAATAAAAAGAGTTTAGAGGGTTGGAGAAGAAAAATAAAACAAATGAACATGAGAGAATGAATTACCTTTAAAAGTGTAACTCCTTTTGATTTGAGCCTAAAGGCTTCCTTTGAAAGGATTCTGCCCAAAGGGAATCCTCTATGATGAGGAGAGAGATGTGGAGAGAGTAAATGGGCAGGGTTTGGCCGAGCCAAATGCTTGAGGAGTGTGTGAAAAGAGGTAGAGGTGGGGGCCTTTTATAAGAGGAGAGGAGGGGCACTTTTGGAAAGTAAGAAATATTACTCTATTTGAAAATGTGTTTCGGTTTTAAAAGATCCCACATTGATATAATTTGTGGATAAGGTTATACCGGTTCTAAATCCACCCATACAATAAGTTTTTGACATGTGTACTTCATGGATTTTACATTATCTTTCCATTTTATGTTAATCGTTAAATAATGATGTCATCACTCCATCATTATGATGTCATAAATAATTTAATTTATCTAATGTCTAAAAATTATAAAACAATTACTATGATGTAGTAAATCTTTTTGGATTTCCAATGACTATTTATAATATAAAATATGATCTTTATAACCCCATGTAAAAATGGTTTTCTTAAAACAACTCAAGTTTGTGTCATTTTTACTTTAACATTAAATAAAAAGTTATTTATGTCATTTCCCAACCAAAGTGGCTTCATGGGGTCCCCAAGTTGACCCATGGCTTGTCTTGGTCGGCCATGACACAACAAATGAGGGTTGGACATGTGTCAAGTTCATTTCATATTATTATAACATTATTTTTACCTTAAACTACACTAATTACCTCTAATCGCGATTAAAAACTTAATAAGTTACTATTCACCAAAAAATTATTTTTATCCCATTGAACCACATTTTACTTCTTAATGACAACCATGTATGTCAAATTTTTTATATTTAAAACACAAAGATGGAAAAATTTAATTTAAATGGAAAAATCAGTTTTTATAAGTACCACTTTGTGGTTTCACAATTCATCAAAAATTGATGTTTTTCAGAAAATTCCCAAAAATTCACCATAAGCTATATTTGTTATTCCGAATTCAAAAATGAAGTCTATTTTACAAAATTCAAAACATATAAGTCAGATTAATTAATTTAATAATTAATTCCAGCTGTCAGAGCGAATAGCGTGTTTTTATGAAACAATAAGTATCAAAAGATTGACACTGGTTTAAGTCTGATTTCAAAGTGAAATTAGTTCCAACGACCACTATTGGATTTAATGGTAAAAATATATTTGAATTTCACTTTAAAACCAATTCAAAATATAATCTAATCATATAAATAAATTATATTAAAAAGAGGTTTTGAATTAAAATACTACATTTTACACTATTTATTAAAAATTGAACTTTATCGGAAAGATACCAAAAATTTACACAAAGTAAATTTTGATGTCCCGATTCTTAATAAGAGTTTTATTTGGTCCAAAATAATGTTTAATAGTGAAAAAAACTATATTTAATGATGGTTCAACATCAAAAGGTGATAATTGAACCTTTAGTGAAAACTAGGGCATAGACGCGTAAAATTGAATTCTTTTTGTATTTTAAGCCTCTATCCTTTATTGGATAAATGTAAAAACATTTAAAAACATATATAATCATATTTTAGTTATTTCTATCCATTCCATCCATTACATCGGCTACATGTTAACTACAATTTAAAATAATATTATTTTATTATTAGAGTGCAACGTAAGATTCCCAAGAAACTCGTTGTTGCGTGTTGGGTATGCCATCGAGCATTGCATCCCATTTAAAGTCATATTAATATTTTATTCACAAATATGGATGAATATGAAAATGTCATATTCTTTATTTACCTGGGGTGTTACATCCTTCACCCCTTTTGGGAATTGCGTCCTCGCAATTTTTAAAATTGAGTTTGGAAACATCCTTGAACGTCCCACATCGGAACAAGAGTCGGTAAAACAATCACATTAAAATAAAGGAAGACAAGTAAAGAGGTCACCCGAGTTAACCCATACTAGGATTCCATGTAGAAAAACATGGACATAGAAGAAAAATAAAAGGGTCATGTTCTTGAGGGACATTGATAGTAAACATGTCTAGGAGAAAGTTAACAATGAGAAAATCACAAACTTGGGATGGGTTAAACGGTATTCGATTCCCCAGTAGGAAAAGTTAATAGACAACATTTTTGTTTTAAGTTACTTTTTATTGAGGAATTTATTCATAAGGAAACATAATCACTTATCATGTTGACTTTCTACTTTTACTAGATTCCTTAATCAAACTCATATTTTTTACAAAAGACGAGTATTTAGGGAGACTTGTTCGCATTAAGAGTACTATAATCAACTTCTAGACAATCACCTAATCCACAAAAGAGAACTATATACATCCCATGTCTTTAGGCTTTATCCAAAACCAAAACCAAAAAGGATTAGTACAACGTCAGATAATCCATAAAAGGATAACCCTTTAAAAAGAAAATCTATGTTTAATCTCCAAAATTTGTCCAACAAAACCAAAAGTTCAAAGAAGACCATTAGATAAACAATTTGTCCATAAAATTCTTCAAAGTAAACCAATATATGATTGAAACCCAATTATTTGAAGGATTTAGTCAAATAGTCTTCGAAGTTAAATCGTAACATTTATCTCCAAACAACATCAGTTTCTCCTAAAGTCTCATATTGAAAAGTAATTAACCTATTCACATATCCTCCATGATAGGTTAATCATTGTCATAAATAACCCAAAATCAACTTAATCTTAATTAATAAAAACATATAACTAGAAAGAATCAGTCAAACTAACCAGGGACTTCACGTAGACCAGTGGTAGGCGATAAATACCAGTTGCACTTTTTTTTGTGGGTTCGATTCCCGCAGCTTTGTCCGATGCGACAGGTTGTCACACGGTCTACATGTTGTCCTTTTTATAAAACTCCAAAAATAACCCTAACATGTTTTAACCTCAATAGTTTCCATATACCTTTAATTTTCATCCAAATTCATTATGATCTCAACACCTTAATTCTTGAAGTCTTATTCCACCACCATAAGATAAAATAAAACAATTCCCAAAATGAATAACATCATACCTTGATCATGGCGTCCACTTGGTTTCATCGTCATCTTGCTCACGTAGGTAGAAGTCCCATGCATTACAACAATGATTTAGAGATCCTTCAAAATCATTTGCTTCCTCCATCCAAATACACCTCGTGCAACATGGGTCATATGGGTGTTCACAGGAAAACATTTTTGGAAAATAATCATGTATGACATATAATTCCAAAACATCTGATAAAACATGATTTCTAAAAAATTAGTCGGACCGAAATTGCGTTGAAACTTTCTATCATTGGTCCTTTTAAAATACCATATGTATGTGATGTGAGACTATATTTTAAAAGCAAATATAAATAGGTTGCGCAAGGGTCTCCTTCCTCAGCACCATTTTGAAAATCATAATATGCTTCAAATTCTTGTGATAAGGTAAAATATTTGAAAATACCTTGATAATATTTACCACTCTTGAAAACATGAGAATATTGTGAAAATAGTATTTTTCTAAAAACAACCCATGATCCACGATGATAACGAGGTATAACAGAGGTGTTTGGTATCTCAAACAAATGCTTGCAAGTGAGTTGTATGCTAGAAAAAGTTTCACAATCATCCGAAGATGACTTTGCAATAATTATTGCAAGCATGTCATCAGGAAGAGATAGGAATGTCGTTTGAGATCTTCCTCCTTCCATTCGTAATTGAATTTACTTGACCTGAAAAAAAAAAGTTTTAAAACAAGGATTTAACTGAAAGAATAGTTATAGGGACTGATCATGTGCCTCACAAAAACTCCTAATCCATAATGTTGTCTAAACCGACCTCTGATACCAACTATAAGGCCCCAACCTTAAACCTTACTTAATCATGACTTATTACAAGATTACACATTGAGGATCTTTTTAGGTTTAGAGTTTTAGAGAATTAGATCATGTAACATGCATTACATTCCACATTTAAACAAAGTGGTTACATAAAAGATAGTATTCATTCTTCCCATCAACGGAAACATATTTAAAATAAAACATGGGTTCTTTCTTGACACATCCTTGACACTATCATCACATCATGTACCTTTCCCTTTACCTGTGAAAAACATTTCAAAAACATGGGATGAGCATAAAAAGCTCAGTAAGAGTTATAAAAATATGGAAAGGAAACATGAGTTCATATATACATTAGAATGAAATCACACTTTACCCATAAAACATAGGCATATCAAATCATGAATAAATCATAGAAAACATAAGACATAAAGGTAAATTGAGGCATTCATAACATTATTACGTAGGGAGTAACCCTCTTGGTTACGTTTGGAATACCCATCACAGTATATTCCCTAAAATCTCTTTGGAGAAACCTTAACATTTCACTCCTTCACGTTACCCAATGCACTGGAGAGCTATAACGGGATCACACGCCCTTAGTTTATCACAGAACCACCCGTCTTCATAATAATGCCCAAGAACCATAACATAATCATATCACATAAAACATGCATAAAGGAAACATAAAATTTCCACATTTCAATCACGAGATATCAATACAACACATTGATATAAAAACATTATGAAAACCATTTTCAATACCAAAATAAAAGAAATGTAAAACATGGTATTTATTTTTCTTTTAAAAAGAACGTATGGCTTGTAGAGGAAGACGAAACTCAAATAACGGTCACGACGGCGGAGAAGTCATTGTCGCCGCATACGTACGACAAAAACATTCCCTTTTGTCTTTTAGTAAACGCTTCGTATAAAAAAATATTCCTTTTGAATAAACGTAAAAGTCAAAGGGGTTTATACACCGTATAAAAGAAAGTTGTGTATAAAATAAAATATGCCTCAATGAAAGAAGATTGAGATGAAGTCCCATACCACCTTGAAGATTTTAAAATTTTAAACCATTAATATCCATATAAATAAATCCTTAAAACCATTTTGAAAACATGGATATTAATAAGAACAAATAATTAAAACATTTAAAGCGATATTTTGGTTAAAGGGGTTTTACCAAAATTAGAGACACTTGAATAAAATAATTGAGGAATAAAATTTAGTCAGAACATTATAATATCATGAGAATAAATGGATTCATGATATAATACTCCAAAGGACAGTATATACACCATATAATAGTGAATTGGTGCATAACAACAATGAACCCTCAATAGAAATGTCAAATGTGATGAAATCCCTTATAAAGAAGGTATCCTTAAATTAAGGACAAATCAATCTCAAAAATATGTGTGACAAATATAAATACACCCAATATAAGTGGATATTAAGTGTAAAACAATAAAAGGTCATTCACACATATTCAATGTATGACATATTCAATGACTACATGTTGAACCCAAAGAAATTGAAATTGGGTTAAAAAGTTCCCTTGACAGCCTAACGACATCACATCAAAAAGAGTTTATGAGAGATAAAAAGAGTTTCTCATCACTTGGACATAAAATTTACATCAATAAGGATATATGAGAACATATCCCAACATAACAATATGTAAATTAAAAGACCCAACAAAAGAAGTCTTTTAAAAAAGAGGAGGGTGAAAGGTTCCCTTACCGACTTGGGTATCTTTCAAAACATACACCCCATGAAAGAAGGAAAATAGATCATTGATGTAAATACTCATAAATGAAATTATATTACACAAATAGTAGAATAATGGGAAGTACATACACCACTCAATGGAATTTTTGTCAAATGTAGCATAAATCTCACGGGAATAAAAGTGAGATGAAAAATCCCTTACGAAAACTCGGCAGCCTAATGGCGCCACATAAAACTTCCGAATATGGATTGATGAGATCAAATAGGGTATCCCATCATATTAAAATAAAAGTTAAAGCAAGAGAAATATAAAATAACATCCCCCAACATTACAAATAGGAGCTTAAAAGAAGTGACATAAAGGAGAGTACATAAAAAGAAAGAGAGAGGTTAGATCTCTTACGAAAGTTCGGAAGCCTAACGGTGCCACTCAAAACATCCAAAATGGATTGATGAGAGAGAATAGGGTCTCTAATCACATGAACATAAAAATTACAGTAAGTGTAATATAAATGATCATCCCAATAACAAGAAATATGAGCTTTAAAAGAAATGACATAAAAGTGTGTACTTAAAAAGAAAGAGAGGAGTAGGATCCCTTACATCGGGTTCGACTTGACTCGATCGTTCTTTAATCTCATGAATAATAAACTTGAGTTAATTTATACTTCATTAAGAACCTTTTTCATGTTCAGTATTCCTTTTATATCACTTATTACCATGTCATAAACATTATGTAATCATTTAAGTTAATAATATTTGTTTTTCCGATATTTGGTTCTTAAGTCGAAAGTGGACTTCTTACAATTACATGTTGTTCATGTGGCCAAATGTTTATTATATCCAGAATTGTATTCATGATGTAGATATAATATATGTCATATATATCCAGTACATGCATGCATTTATAACATTACATAATCATTTAGAGGTAAGAAATGAAATGCACCGTTCATGGAGACTGTAAGTCGTACGTACGCATGAACGCTACTTTCATTTCTATTTCGTATTTTATAGAATGGAATAATAATTATATAAAGGTATATTATAATTCCAGTATAATATAATATATAATATCATAGTTCCATCCTTTATACGTCTCACATATGGTATTTAACGAATCAAATCACTTTGAGGGGGCGGTAGTCCGCACTTCCTTAAATGAAGATATCGTGTTTACCCATAATGGAAACCATAAAGGTATGCCCAAAATGAAAAAAACAGAATCTTAAGGAAAAACTAAACATATTATATATCATATATAAAAATAGTTACATCATAATGGCCACCTTTGAAGGTGTTAAATGAGTATTTAACAATCATCGTTTCGGGAGGCAGAATTTCACTATCCACGGAAACCGTATGTTCTTTAACCATTTGATGTAGTTGTGTGAGAGTGTAGCTCGAATAAATCTTATAAAAACATCCTAGTATATTTAATATACTGGTGTTGTTACAAAATAAGTAAATAAAAAGAGTTTAGGGGGTTGGAGAAGCAAAATAAAACAAATGAACATGAGAGAATGAATTACCTTTAAAAGTGTAACTCCTTTTGTTTTGAGCATAAAGGCTTCCTTTGAAAGGATTATGACCAATGGAAATCCTCTATGATGAGGAGAGGGATGTGGATAGAGTAAATGGGCAGGGGTTGGCCGAGAAAAATTCTTGAGGAGTGTGTGAAAAGAGGTAGAGGTGGGTGCCTTTTATAAGAGGAGAGGAGGGGCACTTTTGGAAAGTAAGAAATATTACTTTATTTGAAAATGTGTTTCGGTTTTAAAAGGTCCCACATTCATACAATTAGTGGATAAGGTTATAGGGGTTCTAAATCCACCCATACAATAAGTTTTGGACATGTTTAGTTCATATATTTTACATTATCTTTCCATTTTATTTTAATCGTTAAATAATGATGTCATCACTCCATCATTATGATATCATAAATAATTTAATTTATCTAATGTCTAAAAATTATAAAAAAATTACTATGATGTAGGAAATCTTTTTAGATTTCAAATTACTATTTATAATCAAAAATATAATCTTTATAACCCCATGTAAAAATTGATTTCTTAAAACAACTCGAGTTTGTGTCATTTTTTCTTTAACATTTAATAAAAAGTTATTTATGTCATTTCCCAACCAATGTGGCTTCATGGGGTCCCCAAGTTGACCCATGACTTGTCTTTGTCGGCCATGACACAACAAATGAGGGTTGGACATGTGTCAAGTTAATTTCATATTATTAAAACATTATTTTTACCTTAAACTACACTAATTACCTCTAATCGCGATTAAAAACTTAATAAGTTACTATTCACCAAAAAATTATTTTTATCCCATTGAACCACATTTTACTTCTTAATGACAACCATGTATGTCATATTTTTGAAATTAAAAACACAATTATGGCAAAATTTCATTTAAATGGAAAAATCAGTTTTTATAAGTACCACTTAGTGGTTTCACAATTCATCAAAAATTGAAGTTTTTCAGAAAATTCCAAAAAATTCACCATAAGCTATATTTGATATTCCAAATTAAAAAATGAAGACTATTTTACAAAATTAAAAACATATAAATCTGATTAATTAATTTAATAATTAATTCCAGCTGTCAGAGCGAATAGCGTGTTTTTATGAAACAATAAGTATCAAAAGATTGACACTGGTTTAAGTCTGATTTCAAAGTGAAATTAGTTCCAACGACCACTATTGGATTTAATGGTAAAAATATATTCTAAATTCACTTTAAAACCAATTAAAAATATAATCTAATCATATAAATAAATTAGATTAAAAAGAGGTTTTGAATTAAAATACTACATTTTACACTATTCATTAGAAAAATGAACTTTATCGGAAAGATACCAAAAATTTACAGAAAGTAAATTTTGATGTCCCGATTCTTAATAAGAGTTTTATTTGGTCCAAAATAATGTTTAAGAGTGAACAAAACTATATTTAATGATGGTTCAACATCAAAAGGTGATAAGTGAACCTTTAGTGAAAACTAGGCCATATACGCCTAAAATTGAATTCTTTCCGTATTTTAAGCCTCTATCCTTTATTGGATAAATGGAAAAACATTTAAAAACATATATAATCATATTTTAGTTATTTATATCCATTCCAGACATTACAACTGCTACATGTTAACTACCATTTAAAATAATATTATTTTATTATTAGAGTGCAACGTAAGATTCCCAAGAAACTCGTTGTTGCGTGTTGGGTACGCCATCGAGCATTGCATCCCCTTTAAAGTCATATTAATATTTTATTCACAAATATGGATGAATATGAAAATGTCATATTATTTATTTACCTAGGGTGTTACATGAATAAGTAAATTGAATGGTATTGATTTCCCTGGAAATGATGATTTAGAAAATGTTCTATGTCATTGAAGAGGAAGTTTAAGAAATCTCAGAATTTGAAAATGTACACATTAATATTTAGAATATGGAAGCTTTCATGTTTTGTAAAAGGATTTATTGTAATTACAATGTATCAAGGGAATATATGATGATGTTATTCACATGATTAGAATCTTACAACCATGTAATAATTTTTACTATATGGGGGAACCAATGTTAAGATGATTTCATGGATTTTATTTTAATGTTTTTCATTTTGATCATTCATAAGGGCTATAAGTTTAACTATTTAAGGAATTTTTATGTTAAAAATTAGATGAATTAAATAATATTAATGTGTAATCTCCCTATATGAGGATTTAATCAATGGGATAAAATGTCCTAAAAATGAGTTTTTGATGATAAATTATGATAGATGAGATGTAATATCTTGGGTCTCATGATCTGTTAGTTCTTTTGGAATGAAAAATTCACCTTCCTTTTTAAAGAATTTAGAGAAGTTGATCAATGAAATATAAAGGGTGAGGTTGTCCTAAAATTATGCAAGTATATCATTTCATGAAAATTCCATAAAATTAAGAAAATGTAAATTGAATAAAAAAATGTTTTCTAAGTACATTCATTTTCAATCAATCAAAAGGTAACTTAGGTCATTGTAAATTTATGGATTTATTATTGTTATCTCTGTTCTAACCATGTTCTCCATCACTATCCATCAGAACATGGTGGTAATATTTCTCTCCAAATATCATTGTTTTTACTTCTAATCGATTTCATCTGATGTTGATACCTTATTATATGTTACATTGGGTAACCACTATAGCTCCATCCTTCCCATTTCAATGTAGTTTTTGGAATCCATTTTTATGATGTCTGATTTTATGATTCAAAATTTAATGTCTTAAACAATTAATAACACAGATGTATTTTTAGGAAAAAATTAATATTAATGGGGTATAATGTTACACCCAGATATTTTGCGATTTTTCGAACTAATTTAATCTTTTAATATTTTTCATTTCCGAAAACAATAACAATAGTTTTTCACTAAGTTAAAAATTCATTTCACGTGACATGGTCTGGTTTTATATGTCACACACCACTAAAATTCCATACATTACATAGAAATACAAGTTTAACGTAAATTACACAAAAGATTAACCATCCTTGATTTCTTACATAACACGCATGATGTGGTTTTACCAATCTATAATATCTTATCAAAAATATTATTATAATGAGATATAACCTTGGTGTCAGGTTGAGGTATCTGAATATAATTCACCAAATTAAAAAAATATTTCCTTTACACAAATATATGATGGAATCATAGTTTACCAATTAATTATGAATTAATATGAAAACCGATTTAATATACAGGAAAATATTAGTATGGAAATGATAATGTTTTAACTAAATATATTAAATTAATTAAAATTAGTCAGTAATAAAAATTTAGTACATATGATATATATCCATTAATATATTTTTGATATTCATCGAATTGATTTGGTTGGTATAAGATAATAAAAAATCCGATTTTATTCTCAAAAACAGATATTTTTTTATTAAGGAATTTTTATCACCATTAATTGTGAACACATATTGAATACCAATTTAATAATATTTATTGGATCAATGTGTCAAAATAATCATTATAATTGGACGGGAAACTTAAAAATATGGTGATGATTTTTTTTTATTTTTATGTAATGTTTCCTCTTTTAATGAATAGTTAAAAAATAGTGGATTTTAATTCAGAACTTCTTTTTCATCTATTTTTTTAAATTAAAATATATTTTTATTAGGTTTGATAATTTATCTGGATAATAACTTTCTAGTTAAAAATATTATGTTATTAGAACCAATTTCACAATGAAATTTGATATAAAAACATAGAAAACTTCTGGATGTTTTTATGTTTAAATCCCGCAGTGTCGTCTAATCAATGAGATTAATTTTAAATAATTTTATTCCATTTATGTTATTATAATTTTTTAAAATGGTTTCCAAATTTTAATTAGCATTGTTTATAATTTTTAATGAGGTCAATGTTTATTTTAATGAAAATATTGGTGAAAGTGATGCAATAAATTACATAATTTAAGAGAAAAACAAGGTTAATAAAGTACTAAAGCTTAAATATATGACCATAAATGACCTAGACACTTTTACACACTCATTGGATGGAAATTTACTTTCCATTAAACTGAAATTATGGTTTTGTTTTGTTTTTTAATAATATTTAGGTAAAAATTTTGGTACACCTAACTTGATTTCCATAGTGCCATGTGTTCACTTCCAATCACATTAAACAATAACCACCTCTACCCACATACTCACAAATCTCATGCCCATTGGATATAACACAATGTATGTAAATAATATCTAAAATTCCCTCCATTACTTATTTAATACTCACATATACATAAATTCATCCAAGGAATCCTTTAGCCACAAACCAAAATGCGGTAACCGATTGAGAGTTAACTTCTTCTATCAAGTCCTTTATTTCATATTCCTTCTCTAAACCCTACAACCCTACGTATTCTATTATTATAAAATATACCTAGTATACCAATTATAATAGGATGTTTGTATGTTAATGGTTCTAATTACACTTACAAATACCATTATTTAATGTGTAATAAATATACTGTTTCTGTGTACGACGAACTGCAACCTCATGAAATGATTATTGTTATTTGTTCCACTACAACACCACATGGGGGGAATTATGATAGAAAATAGTTTTATTTATGTAATATATTAAATTTATTTTGATTTTAATTATTTTTATTACTTTTTAAATCAAATATTATTTTTGCTATCAAATTTTTGTTAATATGCTAATTTTGTTCGAAGAAGTGTGGAATACTACCCTCTTTAGGAAATATGATTTTTTACACACCACATGGATAGTATTAAGGATTTTTTTAGTGAATAATATATATATATAATTTAATAAATCTAATTTAAATAAGATATATTTATACATATATATACATATATATCTTTTACGTTCATTCTATCAACATGACAATTAAACATAAATAACGTTCATGCATACATATGACCTACTTTCTATATGAACAATGTATTACATTTATTGAATATATATTCAATAAATTATTATAATACCAATATAATTTATATACATGATATTTATATCCTGGTTTAAATTATGTAAATAATGATATATATTATAAACACCAATGATAAAACAAATTAAGACACATGTGAATAATAATGTTAATATTATACAACGTAAAACCTTAACATAGGATTGTTAACAATTAGGTAATAAAATTTCATAATAAAACAATAAATGGTATTAGATATAATAATATAGTTCATTAAATAATTTTTGTCCCAATTTTCCTTTACTAAGACTCATGTCTTGTTATGATACTAAATTCTATTTTGAGGCGTATATATATCTATTTTTTGGATATATCATTAATTTCCATTACATAATGATATTTTATGTTTCATGTTATTTAATTTCAGTACATGGAGATTGTTGTCTCATGTTACCAAGTTATATGATTTTATTGGGAGAATTTCATCGCCTTAAAAGATTGTTTACGTTTATTCTTCCTTTGATGAAATAATACAAACCATCTATCAAGAACATAATGAATTTTTTTGTCATAAGGTTATTATTTCTTTACTCTTGTATTGGTAGAATTTTTCTAATCATTGGTATATAAGATAGTTGAGATTATGTTTTTAGAAATCCTGACTTTATCTTCTCTTTGGTCGGAAAACCATGTTCTCTAATTATGGATTCCATGAATATTCTACTAATTTCCTATAACAATTAAAATTAATTTTCACACTTTATTCCCTTTGCAGATGTTTTAAAACTAATATTCTTTCCTCATTCCAAATGAGGTAATTTTATATTCTTTTTAAAGTGAAAATGGAATTTTCTTTTTCCCTAATACAAAATGTATGGATTAATCTGTTGTTAATCCATTGTAGCATTCTCTTCAGTATTAGAGTTAATATTTTATGAATTTTATAATAATATATTTTCCAGGAAATTAGTTTTGAAAACTTCTTAAAATATCTTTTATATGTTGTTAAGAAAAATTATTTCCAAAACCTTTTCAAGTTTCTCTTTTATGTTTTCAGAGAAAATGAATTTCACAATTTTTCAAGAATTATTTATATGATTTTAAAGTATTTAAAATAAAAAATATTTTCATCATTAATTAAACAATTTACCAAGTATTTTCAAATAATATAGTATTGAAAACACATTTATGAACTATTTATATGTTTTTATGGTATTTTTAATGAAATTATTTTCAAAACATTTTCAATCCTAATTTATATGTTTTCAATGTGTTTTTGAAGAAAAAATTTTATAAAATGTGTTCAATATTATTTTATAAGTTTTCATATAGAAATTCTTTCATATAATTTCAATTATTCTTTATAGATTTTAAAGGTATTTTTTAAATAATTTATTTTCAAATTGATTTATGTATTAAAAAGTCTTTTTCCTAGAAGACGGTATATTTGACTCAAGAAACATTTTTGAACAAAATTAAATTATTTTCATTAAAAGATGAAATTTATTATTGTTAATCATTATCTTTTCAGAAATGATATAATTTTTCCATTCATATCCTTTCTATGAATGGGATTTCTTTACTGTCATGTTCAATATGAAACCCATTTCCTATTCATGGGTTTTATTTGTATGAAATAAATTTCTCTTCCACCGGTTTTGTTTTTAAGAAATATGTATCCCTATTATGTATTAAGATTATCATACAATTATTATGAATATTTTTTCTTTTCCATATGTTACGATATGATTACATGTTTATAATACCAAATTCATTTCTTGGGTCACAATATTGTTATTTATGATCCTCTGGAATATATATGAATGATTTCAGTATGATATAGGTGGGACCTATATCTTCCCCCAATGAATTTGGTAAATATTTATATCTCATGAGATAAAATGATATGGTCTTGGGAGTAAACCATAACTATTGATATGGCCAAGGTATTTAACCATGTATACCAAGATGGTATGGGGATTGAAATCATTATACTAAGATAGCCCTTGGAGTGAACCACGATTACCAAGATGGTGTGGGTAGTGAACTAATATTACCAAGATGGTATTGTAAGAAATGAATTGGCTAATATGAAAATAAAATTATATTATTATGTCTCTACCAAAATCACATGTTTTATTCCTATGTTATGTATTCACGACTTATGTTCTTTTTTTCATTATGGTTCATATCTTATGAATTTCCATGACATATTCCACAATTCATGTATATGATCTTTTATATATAGGTTTTGATCATTTTGTTTAATTATCATGTTCTTATACCATTATTCTCATAATTATTCTTACATATCTCCTTTATTTACACATATTATGAATTTGAGATCGCCCCTTTATATTGTTTTCTTTTCCCATGTAATAAAGAGGGTTATTATAAAGGAGTAATAAAGATGGTAATATTCAGGGGAGATGTTTAGGATCTTTCACTAGTATATAAGATTTTGTTTCCATGATTCCAATAAACTAATCTATTACTATCCTCAGAAATTCATTTTTATAATGTAAAAAATATTCATATAAAAAGATGAAATATTAATGTATGTTAAGCTTAGGTCACTCCATGTTTTCTTTGATTAGTTGACCAACAAGTGTATTTAATATGGAATCATTTTTATTATTGAATATCCCTACTAAAAATTAATATTCCTGTTGTAATTTCGTTGACAAAATGATATGTAGTAACTTTGGGATCCATCATTTATATTTTGAAACAATTACATGCAAAAAATTATCACTATTTCATATAAAAAGATATATATGTTTCCTATTAATCACAATTCAAGTTTTAATTGATCTATATAGTTCATATATATTAATACATATAAAGATTTACCAAAATATGTTAATCAATGGAGGTCATAAAACCATATTAATGTTCTAGAAGAAATTCCTTGAGTTCTTCCAATTTATCGTAACCACTACTTGTTATGTGTGATAGAATGGAACTATAAGATCTATTTGATGATAAATGTAAATTTCTATCATAATTGGGATCAAATCATTCATTATAATGTTTTATTTTAACCATTTATTTATACATCGTAAAAATGGATTCATATACACATATACCCCATTAAAATATTCAATGAAATATATATTTTTTGTTGAAGTTCCCATGTTTGGTAAGAGGAATATCATTCAAACATAAACTCTAATAGATATGGTAACGGGAAAAAATCATCCACATAGATAATCTAGAGGAAATTTGATATATTATTGGTGTTATCTTCATAGATATGTCATCCCATAAATCATATGAGTAGGAAATAATTAAGGATTGTTAGTTAAAAACAAATGATACCTAAACTATCTAATTTCTAGAGCGTTCCCCACAATTCAGATTTTCTGTATCCTCAGATCTTAATAGAGAGATAACCATGGAAAGAAATAGTGTATATCTACTATATTAATATGTAGAATATTTTATGATTAGTTAATATAATATACTACCCTTCCCATTTGTAATGGCTAAGTTATTTTTAGTGACCATCATAGGTTGGAAAATGCGGTCCATCCTTTTATATTTGTATAAAATGCATGTCAATTTAATAATTAATGGTCTATTAATATTATTTGGGAACTAATACTCTAATATTTCTCTATGAACCTCTTTAAAACAATTTTAATCCTATGTCCCTAAAGATCATTGTAATTTAAGAGTATAAAATGGTATCAAAAGATTATTTTCTCATCATATTTCTCTCTAGTGGTTAATTCAATCTCAATTCACGCCATTGATTAATCATAACGATAGAGTATTATTGCTTCCATAGTATCCCATATGTTGAAGGGTTTCAATTTGTATGAGGTTTATTCTACAACCATCATTATATATGGATTAAATATTATTTATATTATCAGTATTCCATATATATATATATAAGGGCATGTCGTGAGACAATGTTGAAAATTATTGATCTTGTTCCTTAAATGAAATGATTATGTTATAAAAAATTATATAAGTTTTATAGTGATATGTTTGTTTGAGAGTTTCACAAATCTTAATCCAACATTAATATTTATTCCCATCAATATGTTATCCTACGAGTTCATTCAATAATTTTTGGGAATATAAGATTGATAACCTAGTTGAGATGATATTAATATGCAATAGAATTCCATACTTATGAGCCATATTCAAATTCTTCAAAAATTAATTATCCTCCCTTTCATGGGGAATATATGTCAAAATTAGGATTGATGGTGTATCCTTCCCCAGAATATTATTTGGCTGGGGGTCTCCTTTGTGTATCATCAGTTGGGAAGCACTGACCTCCTCGTGACATAGATTGAAAAACTAACTATATATTTTGGGAACGAATAATCTAGTATGATTCAATTATAATTACATGTTAACAATTAATGATCATATTAATACTCTCAAATACAATTTTGATGATACTATATTTAGGATTCATATTTATAAATGGCATGAGGTGAAATGGTTCCTCAACATGAATTTAAAAATGACATAAACTAATTTGAAATCTATGGACCATTCCGCGATTATCCATTAAGAAATTTTATACATATGAGTTATTATTAATAGGGATGTGTTCAGTCTGAATAAATTTAGTACTTGTCAATCTAAACTATTTTTTTTAATTATGATTTATTTATTCCTAAACATGAAATTTTTAATCTACATCATCTTCTATGATATATACATATACTTGAAGGATATAAATGGGGAAATATTATTCATATGAATCATGAAAATCATTCAAGTGTTTTATAACATGAATAACATTAGAACATGCACATCAGGTGTCCAAATTTTATAAAAATAATGTTTTTCTATTTTTTCCATCCACATCATTTCTTGTGTTATAAGTTTTAGACAATCTAGATAGGCTTCAGTTCATGTTAGGGAACCACTTTAGGGGAAATATTCTACTAATTATGAATTCACATATTACTAATGAATTCCACTAATGGATACATATAGAATCAAAAATAATTTTTACCTAAGAGTTTTACTCATTAAAATATAGTATTTATACCCTTTGGGGTTAATTTTGGTTGTAATGTGTCTTTGGAATAAAAAATAAAATAATCTAGGATTATGCTACAGCTGCAAACTCTTGACATTTTCCAGTTTATTTCAAGGGAATGAGGGGTGTCTATAATATATCTCATGGTTTTTCTTCATATATCTAATATATGATCTTATTGATTCAACATAATCAAGGTTGTAATTTTTTTATTTACACCGATAAATAATGCATGATTGCCTCATAATTTCATGATTCTTTTAAGTTTAGTTGTCTATGATAGTCACCATTAACATAAGTGAGCTGAATTGGTGGATGAAATATCATTGATAAATATCCCAATATGAAATTTATATATCAAATGAATTTAATATTATCATTGTTAGATATGATGCATCATTGGTTAAAAATTCCTACTAATATAAGGTTCCCATCATAGAGGATTATCAGGTCCCAAAATTTATAAGGAAGTATAATAAATGTACCACATCATTATATATTATGATTTTTTTATTCCAAAAGATTAATGGATGAGTATTAATGTACAACCACTGATAATATACATTTTAATCCTATTAAACTTGTGCATGACAAATATTCTTGTATTTTATCCATGTAGTAAGGTACTCTATAAAATTATGTTCTTATAAGAAAACCTTTTATAGGGATAATACTATAGTTGATGTAGTAATGGATCGAAACATATTTTTCATCCTCCGTATGTTATTAAAAACTATATTAGTTTATCCTTTGGATGATCAATTTAAATGGTAATTATTTCTGACTGGAGGTAATTAAATCATAAAAGATTATAATTGTTTTGATTTGGATAGAACTATTCATTAGGTCCCAAGATGGTAGTATTATCGACATCAATATTTTTTTTACTAACTCTATAATAGTGATAGAGGTTAATTATATCTTTGATATTGGTCTTATCTAGTTATTTACATTTTTTTATATTTTACCTCTAGAATATTTGATGTTCCGTCAATGTATCAAATATAACTCAATTATATTTTGGGGAATCTTTACCTTAATGTATATTGTATAAAATTCATATAGTTTTTGTTGGGATAGGTAAAGATATATTCCTTTTAATTGCACCATTGATGATTCCCATTATATTTGAAATTATAAAATGATTAGAGGAAATCCTAAATCATGGTGCAACCACATCTTTTGGGTATGTCCAGCATATTAACAAAGTTCAATGTTCAAAAAAATTTCAATCATTATTTCTCATTACATTGATAATTTTCAGGGTTATTCTCTACATAATCTAACAGGATGATATTAGAAATATTAATTTGTTTCAATAATTTAGTGTGGATCATATCATTATGAACATCAATGTGGTAGTAATATTTATCATCCTATTATTTTTATTCAAATAAAGGGTTTTATTCCTAATTTATATACATTTTATTGGATAAATATATTTACATGGGTCCTTTTAGAAGTGTTACAAACTCTCCCCAATGATCTCCTAAATGATTTATTTGATGGTAATTTAATGGGAGACAGAAACTCATTTCCATTAATTTCCCCCACGAAGGTGATGAATTAACAAATTTCATGGAAAAATTGTAATTATGGGAAAAATACTCTTTGTTTAGATTGTATTGACTTTAATAGAAGATGATTGGCTAAAAATACACCATATAACTATATGAAACTATTTAATTGGATCAGATAATAAAAAATTCCTTTCCCACCATTGATATCTTGTATCCAGGCATCAGGTGGAGGAAAAATCCACCTAGACTGTGAGCATCAAACTAGCCCATTCTAGTAGTTTTTATTATTTATCCAAGAAGTTGTAGTATAGTGTTACTTTTATTGCTTATAATTTCTTTTGGTCATGTTTTCTGAACTATTTTATGATTATAATTCCAAAAATAGGAGACATGTTACATATTCTAGGTTTCCTGATGTAGGATATTTTCAAAAAGTAATATCTATCAAGTGAAAAATATTTAGATGTTTTAATGGACCATATTTGTTGGATAATAAATCATGAACATTCTGACCTTGGTATATACAAATACTAAAAATAAATGACGTGTAAATATACATGTTCAAGAAAACCATATTGCATGTTATATTGATTAATATGGAAAACTGGAAATTTTCCCTATCTTTAAATGAAACCATTATACTGGGTATTACTGATTAACATATAGAGTGACATAAATCATAATAGGTAGGAATTTTTGTGAAAATTTCCTCATTTCGATATATAGGGTTCAACAACATTATGTGGGATTCTAGTTCCACATGATTCCATAGCTCATATAGCATTTTATGGTGTATATAATACACAAAAAATTGAAGGTATATACACATGAGATCGTGTAGATTTACCCAAATATTTTGATGAATATTATGATTTCATTCGCATTTTAGTGTTTTTTGAATTACATACTGTTGTGTATTCATTATGATAAACATGATTATTATTTTTCTATATCAAATTCATTCCATAAAATTATGGAAATATATTCTACCTTGTTGTGAAGTATTTTTTTATTGGTCTAAACAGAATATATCTTTCAATGTAGATTTATCATGGTTAGTAAGATAATTTATTTTCCAATGGGATTCTAATCTAGGGTGGTAAAAAGGTAAATTAAAACAAAAAATAAATAATTTTATTGTATGAGACCCCTCTTATTGGCGATGAGTCACCTACTGTGGTAGAACTATATTATAGGAGCTATATCATATGAATGATTTTCATAGTGAGATGACCAACCATCATAATGATGGTGTCCTGAATGAGAACCATGGGGAGGATCTCCAAGGTGATGATATTTGATTCTCTAATATTTTAGAATCTCCACATTAGTTTTTAAGTTTCTCATTGGGAGTAACTTCATAAAATATACTCTTTGGAAGATCTTTAAAACATATAAAAAGTGGTATACTTATTGGGTTATCCGCATAGTTTCCATGAATATGCTTTAGGAGGTAATTTATCTTATCTGATATGATAAGGAGATAGTATTCTTTCAGGTTACTATTCAGGCTATAAGGAGGTCCTCAATAAATAATATCACATGGAGTGTATTTATTAGTGATCATGACATTATTGTGGGAAGTACCTCGATGGTGGGAACATTGAAGAGGATATATAGAGTTATTATCATTTTTCATACAAGGAGATCCATTATATTTATGGATATTTTTCAATTTCTATATGGGGATATCCCTTATGTGTTGTAATTTACATTATCAACGTTTCACCTCTATAACATGTACCCAAATTAGGACATGTAGTGTTATTAACATTATTTCGAAGGGAATAGATTCCATGGTTATAAATTTTTTAATCACCATCGAGAGAGAAACACTGATTTTATTCACTCAAAATGTTTTTTAAAAAGACCTTATAGTGATAAAATAAGAGTGTAACTCTTTATTTTATTATAATTTTTATATTATATGGTCCTCCTTAGTGATATTTATATAGAGGACATCTTCAATCTTTTAACATGATGTCGTTGTCTGATTATTAACATAATATTTTCATTGGACGACCTCTACAGTTCTGGATCAGGGAACTATTGGGAGGACATCAATTACTAGAATTACCCATAACATTTTATAAAGAGTGAGGGTATCGTTAAAAAATGTAATTACTAGTGATTCTAAAGGTTGGTATGGTTTATAGGGGCATAAACCTTCTCTAACACTATATATTTTTCTCAGTGATATCTCCTTAAAATTGATATTGGTCGGGAAACCAGGATGTGATCCCCTTTTATAATTAGGGTCATGCAATGAAATTAGTGAACCTCATGATATGTAACCCTCATAGAAATATCATCAAACATTATTGGTTTAGAAACATGTTATTTGATCAAGTGAATAAAAATATGGTAAAAAGTCTTCTCTCAAGCCTCATATGCTATATTTCCCCATAGATTCCACATCATCAGTATATCGGTCTTGAAAATTGGGATTATTATATCAATGTAATGATATTAAATATACTCTTTATTGGAGACGGTCATACCACATTGGAAACAATAAAATCTCTAAGGTTAACTCTATCCAGGATCCCAAGATAAAATAAGTAATATTTTCTCATTTTTTAAACTAACCTATGATAAGGGGTATAACTATTACTATTCTCCAAGGATAAACTCATGAATTGTTTTTAAATTTTAATTATGTTGAAATGATTATATATAGTCTAATATTGATTATAAACCCAATTTTAATTTTATTATTGAGTTTCCCAAGAGATACCTTCTCAATTGATATGGATCCGTTGAGGTGATAGTGTTATAGAAGGTTAATGACCATGAAAAACTAGAGGAGATTGGTTTGTGAGAGAACTAGTTGGGACTACAAGGCCACACTGACTATGTTGGTTGTTTTATAAATTATTTTCATCAATTTTTATTTTTAATAATCCACATTTGTCAAATAGTTAAAATTGATTTTTATTAGAATCTTATAATGAGAGGATGTGTTTGGTGATTTAATTTTGGGGAGAAGGTAGATACTGATAGAAATCCATGGGAGATCATATTATAAAAATAAAAATGCTAATGTAGTATCGTAAAACAATGTTCATGGTCATTACACCTGTTAATGTGTTATTGAATTACATGCACATTTTACCATATTATTTCATATGTGGTTTTTTTCACTAATGTGAGATGTGAATTTCAAAAAATCTAGTTTTTCTGAGACAAACATTACTCTATATCTATAACAAAACAAGCATCATCTCGATAAAATGTGGTGTTGGTTATGGGATATATTTTTTCATTTTAATTGGATATTGGATCATTTATTATGAGGTTCTATAATCTGTTACATTGTCTCATTTAATACTACAATTCCAGTTTATATATTTAAGGAATTTTAGTGAAATTTATCCACGTAAAAATACTTCATACCTTGGTCATGATGGTTAATGATTGATACCTTTCATTGATGTGAACATATAGATTTATCAGATATTCTCCAAATATATATTTATAGTCTTTTCAAAATTTATTTAACACCACAATTATAGGAAATAGTGGAAATTATTATAATATTTTGTGTTGATAGGTGTTGTGAAATTAGAATTTGTTCCATTAGAGGGGCTTCATTTATTTCAATGTTATGTGATAAGAAACATGTTTTTCAATACCATATTACAAGACAAAAAGAGTCATGTAACAAAAAAAACATGGTTCTTTTTAATATGTTATACACATGACTAATTAAAGATGGTGAATCTCATTAGAAATTTAATATATGATTTTAAACATGTCTAGATCCTTATCGATTATATTGAAAATTCCCTGTAATGTCACAATCAAAAGATAAGATACTCATTTTTAGTGTAATACATGATAAGTGGATGTAAAAGTGTTTTATTGAACTGAAAATCATTCACACAAGGATGTAGGGGAGGCTTGGGTGAAGTGTGCCCTTATTGCATTCCAAGGAGAAAGTGGAACCTAGAAATGTGATCTGTATGAAATAGATCCATGGTAGACACATTCTGGATATTTTATGACAATGATATTGCATTATAGATATCCTTGTAAAATTCCATATGATTATTTTTTTCCTTATAACATGTAACCCTAGTAGGTCGAATCTTGGGTGATAATATGAAACGAATCCCAAGTCGGGATCTTTGGATTAAACTAGGAAAATAAAAACCAACTGTGGGAATCCCAGTATCTTGAAACACTAGAATAATTTATCAAAGATGATTTAAATAATTAGATCTATACAAGATAAATATGGATTAGTATTGAAGTTGTATACCTTATAATAAGTACAATTTATAACAACCCTGCTCTTTTTTTCACAGTTAATCATAATTTATTACATAAACTGTTCACTTTATATGACATAGAATATCGAGTGGTCTATGGTTTTTGGGTATTAGTAACATTAAATAACAACTAAGAACATAAAACACAAAATATTTATTGAAAATTTCTTTTACATGACCACAATATTCCTTCGTAATTAGTATTGCATGGGATATCCTACCGATATGAAAAATATAAGGGTGATCTATAAAGACTAGTACAACATTAAACGAGGAATAACATGAAGAATATAGTACATTCTTGGTAAAAGGCATATCAATGGATAATACGAGAAACATGATCACAAATTCATGATATGGAATTATTTTCAAAACATAGAAATGTGGCAACAACATTTATCATGATATTATCATGATCCAAGTCTCATTGCACATGGAGAAGGAGTAAAACCTCATTAAAAATCAATTAGAATGATTAAACCATCAGTTCACTTGATGTATCATGATACTAATCATTACCCAATGCATTTCAGATCTATCAGGGTGCACCCTTTTTAATCATTTCATTCAATGCATTAGTGTTTAACACGGATCATCCATCATGGAATCATTCATCATAATCATTTATTACATGATAATAGAATGTGGAATACAAAAATAAAAATCTATAATAAATATGTAAATATTCAAAATGGGTAATACCCTTGATAATGAAATGGGTATGGTATTCACTACACAATGACTTTGTCTTAGAAAACTGCGTTGCAATTTCAGCAGCATAATGGCGTGACATAATAATTCGTAAAAATGGTTGATGAGACTGGAAAGAGTTTCACATGATATTTAAATGAAATGGAAAGTAAGGGGGTCATATGGATACATTTACCAACATATATAATGGAGTTCATATTCATAAAAAATAATTTCTTGGATGTAAATGAAGAGAGATAAATGCCATATGAAATTTTGGCATGGAAACAGGTGTACATGGATGATTTAATGAGAGGTAAAGGGGTCTATAATCATTAAAACATAAAGAGGGAAGTATGGGGGTGGTGATAAATTATATACAAACATTTTTAATTGATGGTTAAAGGGTATACCAACATAATTAAATTAAGACAAAAAAGTGAAAGGAAGAAATCCCCTACCAAATTTCAGCATGGTAATTGGTTTATATGGAAGGCATAGATGAGAGAGAAAGGGGTATATAATAATTATAAAGTAAATAGAATAGTATAGGAGAGGTGATAAATCAAACCCCATGAACTATAATTGAAGATAAAAATTAATTACAATATTAAGAGACTTGGATAAAATGAGAAAGGAATCCCTTACTTAGATGTGTGATCCCAAAGGCTTGGGAGAGGCATAAGAGAGGATTATTGGGAGCATGGGGCACTAAGATAGGTTTCTAGAGAGAGTATATTAGGGGTTGGTCAATCTCCAAAGGAATTTAATGAAGAGGAAGTTGGAACTTTGGTGGGTTTATATTGGAAAAGAGAGGGAATTCATTATTATTTAGGTTTTGGGCATCACACATTAATCTAATCAAAACAACAAACCATAACATGAACATTTCAAAGGGGAGTGGAACAAAATATTCTACATTTCCAATGGCCTATGTTATTAAAATATCGGGCTTTCTTATGGGGAGGTGAGTCAAACACTCAAGGAATCCATTTTAAAAATTAAGATGATTTATATGTATTGAAGGATCCATTAATTCTTTGTAAAGTAAGTCAATAAAATCTAAAATAGAATTATTTTTAATGGAAAAAAATATATTGGAAAAAAAATAATGTTTATAGTATTTTATTAAATCTCTATTCGTTCATTATGATGTCAAAAAACACATTATATATTTTAATAGTATTTAATTTTTACCCAAAAATTCGACTGTCTCAGAAAATTATGAAAATTTCCCTCGTGGATAATTTTGACATCCTAATTCTTATTATAATATTCATTTTATGTAAATAATTTTCAATATATCGGATTTTTTACATTTAAAATAAAACAAACATTTATAAAAAAATTAATGGTTTTATAAAAAAATTTCTTTCAAACCTTAATAATAATCACAATTGTGTTGATAATTATTGTACAATCATTTATATTTAATAAAAAGTAATTTAGTGACAGTATTTTATTAAAAAATTATTTCAATAAAAAATCAATTAGTTCAATAAAATAGTCTAAAATGATATTTCTTATTTAAAAACTATGTACAATGTAAAAATAATAAAATGAATCTATATTCTGTATTCAAAAATAATGTTCAAAATCATAGTACTAGGGTATTGTTAGAAAACCCTTTATAACAAATGAATAAGACAAAAGGGTAAGGTTTGAGATGGTGACAAAATTTTGGAGTGGCTTGGATAACAATTCTAAGGTGGTGATCTCTATCGACATCCACTTCTCTTGTAGGCGGCTCCATTCTAGCTTAATATGTTGAATCTATATACGGTCTTGGTCAAGAGTGAATCCAAATGATGCCACATCCTTTCTAAGCTCCGAAAAATGGTCTTCGTACGGGGAATGTCTACTAGGTGAGGCCATCGCTTCCTTTGCCTATGTAAATTGAATTTTTTAGAGCCCTATATTTATATTAATCATGTGATCACTATTCAAAAAATATATTATAAATGGTAACAATTCATAATGGTATTTTGAAATACAAACCCCTAAAAACAAGGAATTTCATATGTTATATAATCATCTTAAATAATAAGACATTTATATTGCTTCAAGAAGAATTTCTCATTAATAAATGTTTGGGTTGTTACAATCTTCTGCCCCTTAAAAAATTTCACCCTCAAAATTTTCATTCCCACACTAAACCAGATGTGGGTAACTCGACTTCATCACTTACTCTAATTCCCATGTTTCTTCTTCAAACATATGGTTTTTTCACAACACCGTGATGAGGGGAATTCTCTTATTTCAGAGAATTTTTCCCTATGATCTAAGATATTCAACGACTTCTCATCATAATTGAGGTCAATCTCCAATGGTACCACCTTTGGATTTTTTACATGAGATGTTTCAGTTATATATTTCCTCAAGAGTGATACATGGAATACATCATATACATGAGATAGGTTCTGTGGGAGTGCTAGTCCATAGGCCACTACTCCAATGAGATCAAGTATTTTAAAATGAACGATGTAACTTATACTATGCTTTCCCTTCATCCCAAATCTCATTACACTCTACAATGGTGATATGCGATGGAATACCATATCTCTGACATCAAACTGTAGGTCTCTTCGATGATTATCATCATAGATATTTTGTCGACTCTGAGCAACATTAAGGTGTTGCTGGAAGGTTTTGTCATTCTCCCCCATTTAATCAACTATTTCTGGCCCTAGGGGTTTTTGTTCCCCAAATTCATCCCAATATACTGGTGTTCTTTATCTCTTCCTATATAGGTATTTATAAGGATCCATTTGGATGACTGAGTGATGAATTTATTTTTATGAGATCTAATAAAGTGGAATATGTTGATCCGACACTCATTTTATGTCCATTGAAAATGATCCCAACATGTCCACAATTGTTTGGATAGTATGCTCATATTTTCCATTAGCTCGAGGATGATAAGTTGTACTGATGTTCATATCAGTATCCAGAGCATGTTGATGAGTCCTCAAGAAACACGTGATGAATCATGGATCTTGATTAGATATAATCGATAGTGATAGTCCATGAAGCCTTACCAAATCATTGATATATTTCTGTGTCAGTTGATCCAATGATAAATCCTCTCAAATTGAAAAGAAGTGTGCAGTCATTGTAAGATAATCCACAACAACCTATATAGCATTGTTTCCTTTGGATGTCTCTAGAAATCCAGTGACAAAGCCCATGGTGATGTTCACTGATTTCATGATTTTATGGGTAATGGTTTCTTCACCCCAGAGACATATGCCTCTCAGCCTACAAATACTAGAATTCCATACACTTTTATGTATACTCAGTGATCACCTTATTCATTCTATCCCACCACTAATGATCTCAAAGATCTCAATACATCTTTGTGTTTCCTATGAGAATAGAGAAATTTTTACTATGTGCATCATCCAAAAGTTTTTTCTTTAACTCCAGACATGATGGAACACATATTCTTTTCCCAAATCTCGCGATTCCTTCATCATTAACAATGATCTCCAAGAATTTCTCTTTTCTGATAGTTTCCAATTTCTTATGAGTTCCACTATCATCCTTTTTAGAATCCTGCAACATTTTTAAAAGATATGGTTGATAAAACATTTGTGAAAATATTATTGATGTTCCCTTCTTTATGATTCCCAGGTCAATCATCATCAAATCTAAGAAGATTAGATCCTTTTAAATTTTCATCAATGATAGAATTGATTAGTCTTTTCTACTTAAAGCATCTTTCACCTTTTTCGCTTTCCCAGGGTGGTAATGGATTGAGAATTAATAGTCATTGATTCACTATATCCATCTTATTTGGCACATATTACACTCTTTCTGTGTGAATATATACATGATGCTTTTGTGGTTTGTATTTATTTTACACTTATCTCCAAGGAGGTAATTCCAAAAAAAAAATGTAAATCAAAGATCACTATAATTGACTAGAGATTATCTGTTGAATATATTTTCTCATGAATATTCAATTTCTATGAATCATATGCAATGAATTTGAATTTTTTCATCAACACAATACATAGACCTTTCTTCAAAGCATCACTATATACCACAAAATGTTCTCCACATGTTTGTAGTGTGAGAAAGAGTGTAGTGATAAGCCACCTTTTCAAATCCATAAAGCTATATTTGCATTCATCACTCTATGAAAACATGACTCCCTTCTGAGTTATCTTGTTAAGAGGGTATGACAATCTTGAGAAATTTCTCAAAAATCGGTGATAATATCCTTTTAACCATAGGATGCTATTGATACCCATTATAGATTTTCTCCTTGGCCATACCTCAATTGATGTATTCATGGTGGGATCAAAAGATATCCCATTTCTTATGATGATATGACCCAAGAAATAGGCTTCTGTCAACATGAACATACAGTTATTTTACTTTTCATGGAGCTTCCTTCTTTGTAAGGTCTCTAGTACAGTTCATAGAAGATCCTCATACTCCTCCTTGGTTTTGGAGTATATTAGAATATCGCATATAAATACTAACATAAATTTATTGATGTTATCTATAAAGAAACTATTCATCAATTCCATGAATATTTCTAGAGCATTAGTGAGTCTGAATGGACTTATTATAAATTCATAGTGCATGTACCTTTTATGAAAATCATTCTAGGGGATATCCATCTAATTCACTATTACTTGGTAATATCCTGACCGTAAATACAACATTGAGATGTATTGTGCTCGATGTAGCTGATCAAAAAAATCATCATTTCAAGGTAGTTGATAGTTTTTCTTTAATGTGATTTTTTTGAGCTCACGATAATCAATTAAAATTCACATTGACCCATCCTTATTATTGAAGAATAGGATTGGTGCACCACATGGTGAGGCACATGGGCATATTAAAACATTATCTAGATTCTCTTGTAGTTGTTTCCTCATCTCCTCTAGATCCACAACAGCCATTCTATATGGAGTATTGGATATTGGAAACACCCCATGTATAAGGTCAATCATGAATTCAACATCTCTTCTTGGAGAAGACCTTGAAATTCCTTGGGAAACACTTCAGTAAATTCTGTCACAATGGGAATTTCTTCATGGATGTTTTATTTATTGGAATCAATCAGATAATCCAGATACATGTGCTCATAGTGCAGTAATATCCACGATTAATATGATGGTGCTATGGAAAATTCATCCTCCTCCATACATTTGTATATAATTACAGGTTTATTTTCCATATGGATAGTGATTTCCCTTTCACAACAACTTATGTTCTCCCTATATTAGGAAAGCCTATCTATGCCAGGAATTGCATCAAATTCAACTTGACGGAGTATGATGAGGTTCAACAGGAAGTATAATCTAGAAATTATAATATGGGGAGTTATATTCATGGTATGTCATTATTTCCCCATTTTCTATTCTCATCGACATCTTTACATCTATGATTTGGGATGGTGTTGCGATGGTTCTACTAAACTATCGGGATATAAAAGAATGTGTTGAACTATGATTGATAAATGTTCATTTCAATTTCTGATTCTTGTTCTACTATATCCAATAAAAACATAGGAATGATTACTTTTATATTATAAAACAAATAAAGAGGAATCCAATGACAAAAGGGATAACTTATAAATTACATTTATTACCTTAACATAGGAATTTATAGTCTTCAATCAATGTTATCCATGATTTACTCCACAAAATATATTATTAAAGGAATACATTTTATTTCCTTAATAATTTTTCATATTAGCTTATGAATTTACTAAATCATGTCCCCCTCGGAGTGTCGTAACCAATAATGCATTTAGGCTCTATGTCGTGCATCATTTCCCATTTGAGTCTAGCTCAAAGCAGTGTTTTTGGGTTTTACCCCAAGATACATTTCTACCAGATCCACCTCTTCCTACACGTATCAATACATGTATGTATTTTCATCATAAACAACATACTCAATACTCACCAATGTTTAGGTTCATTTTTATTATATATAGTCTTATCCCTAAGGCTTTCACTAGGGTTTTCGAATCCTATTTCAAAAAAATAAACTTATCATCTGATACCAACTTTAACAACCCTGCTCATTATTTCATACATAATAATAATTTATTACATAAAATATTCACTTAATACAACAGAGAAGATCTATAGGTTTAGTGTCTTTGGGGCATAATACCATTACATAACAACTTAGAACATAAAATAGAATATCTTTATTGAAAACATCTTTTACATGACCAAAACATTCCATTATACATAGCTTTGCATGGGATAATGCGAGGACATGTATAAGAAAAGTGAGATATATAAAGCCCAATAAGTGATTAAACAAGGAATAACATGAACAATACAGTAAATTTTAGGCAATATTCAAATTAACTGAGCATAATAGAAACATGATCATAGAGGCATTATATAGAATGATTGTCCTAACATGGAAATGTTGCGACAACATTTAACATTATATTATCAAATACCAAGAACATTGGATATAAAGCATGAGTAAACCATCATTTCATGTGAATTAGAATGAGTAAACCTTCATATAACTTTATGAATCATGATAATAAAATTTAACCTATGTAATGGAGCTCTATTAGGGGTTACCCTTCATAATCATTTCATTTCATACATAATTGTGCCACATTAATCATCCAACATTGAATCATTCAACAAAATCATTTATTCCACCATAAAGGAATGTGGAATTCAAACATGAAACTCTATAGTCAATATGTAAATGTGCATATAGGTGAATAACCTTGATAAAGAAATGGGAAAGGTATTCACTACACAATGACTTAGGCTGCGAAAATCACAATGCAATTTCGACAGCGTAATGGCATGACATAATAATTCATAATAATGGATGATGAGAGTGGAAATGGTTTCTCATCATTTTTTCATGAAATTAATAGTAAGGGGTCATAGGGATACATGTAAAAACCTATGTAATGGAGATTAGATTCATAAAAAAAAAAAAAAAATCTTGGATGTAAATGAGGAGATAAAAATACAAAACATAATTTCGGCATGGTAATGGGTGTACATGGAAGGTATTAAAGAGAGACAAAGGGGTATTTAATCATTAAAACCTAAGGAGGGAAATATGGGGGGGGGTTTAAATAATACCCCAATATTTTTAATTGAATGTAAATGGGTAATACAATATAATGAAATTGATATGAAAATGAGAAAGGATGAAATCCCCTATGGAATTTCGGTATGGTAACAGGTATACATGAAAGGAATTGATGAGATAAAATGAGGTATATCATCATTAAACCTATAAAGGACAGTTTATGGGAGTTTAAAAATCATACCCCAACATTTATAATCGATACTAAATGGGAATAACATTATTAAGAAACATTGATAAAATGAAAAATGAATCCCTTACTTTGATGTGTGATCCCAAAGGATTGAGAGAGGCTTGAGAGATGATTATTGGGAGCATAACGCAACATGGGAGGATTATATAGTGATTATAGAAGGGGTTCATTTAAATTCAAAGACATATAATGAAGATAATGTGGGAGTTGGGTGGTTTTATATAGGTAAAGAAAGGGAATTCTATATTATATAGGTTTTGGGAACCACACTATAAAATAATCAAAACCACAATCCATACCATGGTTGTTTCCCATGGTTTTTTCCAAAGGGGAGTGGAAAACATTATTTTACAAGGAAAATGGCCGAAATTATTAAAATATTATGCCAGATTATGTGTAAGTGAGTCACAAACTGAAGGAAATCATTTTTTAAACCTAAAATGTTTTATAAGTCTTGAAGGGTCCCCTAAGGTTTTGAAAAATAAATCAACCAAACATAAAATCACATTATTTTAATAGTAAAACATATATTTGCGGGAAATAATTTTTTTTATTATTTTATAACATCAATATTTGGTCATTATGAAGTAATAAAATACATTATATATTTAAACGATATTAAATTTATTCACAAAAACTCGACTATCTCAGAAAATTATGAAAAATTAACCATTTGATAATTTCAATATCTGGATTCCAAAAATAATATTCATTTTTTCTAAATACTTTTATAAATAAGTAAATTCTTAATTTTAATATAAAAACTGACATTTATAAAAAATTCATGCATTTTCACAAAAGACCTTTCAATCCTTACTAAAAATCACAATTGTATTGATAATAAGTATAATGTAATATATATTTAATAAAATTTAATTTAGTGAAATTATTTTATTAAAATATTAAATAATAAAAAAATCTATTAATTCATCAAAATCGACAAAAAATGCTATTTTTTCTTTAACAACTATTTACAAAGTAACCTAAATAAAATGAATTTATATTCTCTATACAAAAATAATGTACATTTTCATTGTACTAGGTTATCATTACATAACCCCTTATAAATCACGCATAATACCTATGGGCATGGTGTGGGATGGTGAAAACATATGGGGTGGTTCAGATAACATTTCTTGTGTGGTGATCTCTATCAACATCCACATCTCTTGTAGGAAGTTTCGTTCATGCTTAACATATTAAAGATAGTATTAGGCTTGGTCAAGAGTGAATCCCAATGATTTGACATCCATTTCGTGCACTAAAAAACGGGCTTCATAATGGGAATGTCTACTGGATGGTGCCATCGCTTCTTCTGTCTGATTAAATTGTATTTGTTAAACCCATATATTTATATTAATAATGTGATCACTTATAAATAGCTATATTAGAAATGATAATAATTCTTAACCGTATTTTGAAATCCAAAAACATAAAACCAAGGATGTGCATGTGTTATATAATCATTAAAAATAATAAGATATTTAATTTGATTTAAAAGAAATCTTCATTAATAAATGATTGGGTTCTTACACTGTTGGAGTGTGGTAACCTATTAGGGTTGACCAATGATGAATTTTGAAAAAAGTGTTCTAAAAAGGTGGCATATAGGCAAGTTCATTTATCATTATCCTAAAATCTTATATGGAATTATTTATTTCATTAAAATTATGTATTTCTATCATCATATGAGAATTTTACCATGTATTCCAAATTTAACCCTATGATTTTATATACATATTATCTTTTTATATGAATTAGAGGGTTAGATTAATGTTTTGGAATAGCATTAAATATGATCTCTCTATCACTATTTTATGTCACTCATTTTTTCCATCCCATACACCCCTAAAATGTGAGATATTGGTCCCTCATAAAGGAAGGTGTGCATGGAACTAATCCTAGGTGATATATATTCTCTAAAAATTGAATGATATATACCTAATGTAAAGATATGTGAGAAAAATTTTAATTCCCACAACGAATGGCATCTTTGAAACATTTGGAATGAATACATAGAAAAATAAGTTTATATTGTAATTCTACTCATTTGTGGAGTCATTATAATGGACAAAAGGTGTGAAATGTCCTGAATTCATAACCCTTTATGCATAATGACCTGAGTTTGAATGATAAAAAACACTAAGAGATAGAAACTATATAAAAACCTTCCAAAAAATACTATTATATAAATTTATTATTTAAAAAAAGTAAACTAGTGCACTAAGTAATTAATTTAAAATAAAAACAACAATTATAATGTTAATATCATTATATATATTTTTTATAAAAAACAACAATGAATATGCAATAAACTATCTTAAAAATATAATGCTTTTACAAGAATGTTAAACAGTATCTTTCCACCGAAGTAAATAAAAAATAAATATTTTAATTAAATGGAAATTTAGTATCATTTCTTTATGAAATATGATATAAATTAATCAATCTATTAAAAATATGATATTTCTCATTGTAGAATATGTTAGTTTCTAACATTGAGATCAAAAAATTTCTTTAAACTGTTCCTTATGTGATACCAACACTATGTTTTCTCTCTAGGTGTTGTTAATGAATATTTTTGGTCATTTATCACATAAAAGAAAGCTTAAAAACATATGAAAAAATTATATTGCAAGTTTTTCTCTCCCTATAAAGTAAGAATTATTTTTTGAACAATCCATCAGACTGGATAGTATTTTTTGATATACTAAAAAACATGATTTAAACGTCATTATAGAACCAAATATTCTACATTTTCAGAAAATTTCCTATTATCCTATCATAATTAAATTTTTGAAGCTATATAACATGTAAAATATCATATAAGAGATACAATATATCAATATTCACCATGTATAGTTTTCTAAAAAATTAACTCTAATAATGTCATTCACATAAATGTTAATTTGTTGTGAGGAGGTGTCATGGAACCTATTAAATTAATCCATGAGGGATTATAATCGTTGATGTATGTCATTAAATTACTTCCAAATCACATATTATATCAAACAATATCAATTCCTTTAATAGAGACATAAAACTATAAATATATGAATAATTTGGGTCTTCCATTAATTCTAAATAAATGAAATTGTGTTGACAGATTCTTCTCCCCCAATAAAAAATTTATTAATAAATAATTTATTATGATATCATATCATTAATGCATATCTATTTATTTTATCATCCATATAATCTTTCAGCATCATGTTGATCTTATATTTAAAAATAATAATCTAATGTGTAATTGAAATTTTTAGATAAGTTAGAAGGGAGACATTATTATTTTGTTTGTGCTTAATTTTTAGGCTTTATTTAACAATTATCGCTATATATTTATGATTAATTTTGAGTAATCTAAACATTACATTTTTTAAATAGACAGATTCATAAAAATAATTTCTATTTTCACCTTTCATTGAATATTTTTGTGGTATTTATCATTATTGGATTCCCGAAAACCAATACTTATGGGGATTTTTCCCCATATTAGAAGCATATCCTCTGTCGTTTAATATCCTTATAAAACATAATATTATGAACAATTCATTAATATACACCCCAATGAAAATTCATTTTATTTTTATAAATGATTTTAATATTGTGTTTTCATTAATGATCAATATCATGTGAATTATTCTTGGGGTGTATTTAATTGAAATAATAATCCTAATGACTAGTTCATTTTCAATTTAAATAAAAATTGTCCATTTCTTTAAAACTATTTTTGTTAGAATGATTAAATCTCCTACGTTTAAATACAACTATCTTTTTCATTGATTACTTTCACATGACATCACATAAAATATCATTTTGTATATGAATTCTTTATGTTTTATTGATTGATATTTCATGAAAATAGTCAATGATATTGTTTCCCAACCTTAACCAACACCATTATTAGACAACAATTCATGTTCATTTTCAGTTTTTAGTTGAAAATAATTACAACCTATTTTTTAGGGAAATGATCAATTCTATTAAGTTTTTTAGGTGAAAATTTTTTATTCTAGTGTAAACAATAACCCATGATTACATAATGGTTTTCAAATAATTTTATTCAACTCATATTAATCCTGATTTTGAGTAACAATATTACCTTCTTGTGTAAAAAATGTTATTGGAAAGATATTTTTTTAGACAATGTGTTATCTCATTCCATGGGATTAGTTTTGACAAAAAAAATCATAATAAAAATTACATTGTAACCATAATATTTCTATTTTTAAATAGAATAATCATGTAAAAAACATTATTTGAAAAAATAAATCTTTCAAGTTCATGGGAAGCCCCAAATTTTGCTTCTTCCAAATATCTCATGTTTTATTCCATCTCATATAAAATAGGATTCAAATTTTTTTCTCAATATCAAAGGATCATAATATGTATCAACATTCTCTATAAACCAATTTATTCTAATCATCAATCATATAGATAATTTCTATCATTTATTTGTTAAGCACCATTGAATTTTAATATTTAATATCAAATTATGTATTTTTATAATTATATGTGGACTAATTGTTTTCCTCCATTGAATTTTAATATCATATACATAAATTCAATTTTAATATTTATTTCTTCTATATATAGGATGGTTTTTTCTATATACATAAATGTATATTCAATGGATTCGACATTTTTTAGTGATTATTTTACTATTCTAATATTTTTATCTTCTTTTCAATTACATCAGCTTCCACCTCTAGAAATTTATTTATATCATATAGCATGTTAATAGACAGAACAAAATATATTTCAGCATCAATAGGGACAATATTACAATATTATTTTATTTTATATTAAAATTCATCAATTCATTATCTATGCCCATATTTTTTAAATTCATTCAATTATTCTTCAATTGATGAATTATAAGTATATATAATAGATGAGATAGATATAATATTACCTTAAATTATTTGTGTAACCCCTTGGTAAATTCAGATCAATCATTCTTACAAACCACTCTCTTCATATAATACAATAAGGTTGTTACTAAAACCACCATGTTTGCAATGTCAAGGATGTGGAATAAATTCTTTATATCAGGTATGTATAAATAATTTTTTAATATTCACTTCATATATGATAGATAAAAACCACATGAAAAAATATTGAATTGTATGTGGAACCACAATATTATATAATACAAATTAATGTACATAGTGATCTGGGAAGTTATACATTGATGGGAGAAGCTAATAATTTTGTTCTAATTTTAATGAAATAATTTTTATTTTAATTACCTCAGTTAAATTTTTAAACCATTACAACTATTCAAATGAATTAACTCACATAATATTACCCATGAAACCACACCATCTGAAAATTAATAAATACGAATGAACCTAGTAACCTTGAATAGTTCATTGGTTTGGACCTATTGTTTGGAGGCCAAGATATTACTATCTTTGGGTTGAGTTTGAGTCATCATAGTTCTTATAATATGATAAATGAAATACTCATGAGGAATTTTTCATACATTACCCAAAATTTTACCCCTTATAAATCATGTTCAGTCTCATGATTATTTTACAATATCTTAATTGATTCATTATGCATGTTATTATAGATTAACATGGGTTATAACATGTAACTATAGTAATAGATCTTTTATCTACTTTGGGATGTCCCTACATTACAAGTTAATGATCCTCTTCCATAGTCTATGAATTTTATTATAAATTAATAGTCTAATATAAGAGTATTTACAACAATTACATCATCTCAACTCATTTTTATTCCTTATTATGAGTCCTGAAAAAATATAAATATACGTATACATAATTATTATATGATTTTCTCAATTATCTTCATCATCAACCTACTATTTTTGAATTACGATATTACTATATCATAAGAAGTTAATTGATTTTAAATTGATGATGTCATGGTATGAAGTAACTGAAAAATATAAGCATACACCTTCTTCCATTCTTCATCATCTCCCTGAATACACAATATCAAAAATATAATTTCATACCTGTTTATTTATTATTTTTTAAAAAAACTTCTTATGGTATATTTTGTATAATAATAATTTAAAAATAATATTGGTTTTAGCTTGAAAATTTTCCCAAAACAATTTATTATTTATTTATTTTCTAACCTTATTTTTTTAACATTCGAGAGATTTCATTTCACTAAAATAATATATTTTTGGAATATAGATCATGTCACATTGTTATAGAGTGTTTACTGTGAAAATGTTTTATTGTTTATTTAATAATATAGATTCAAATAGAATGATGGTGTTTGTTTTATCAAATTTAGTGCCATTATATTTCACGGTTCTCCAAAATCCCCATAGAGGGTGCATGGTTAGTACATGATTTCCAAAAATATGTTAAACAAACATTTGGAATTTCTATATTACAAATAAAATAAAATAATATAAAATAGAGCATATGTATTTTCTTTAATGAGTATAACCCATACACGGGTCTCTTCTACTCCATAACCCTCCTTAAAATCACTTGAATCTCCCACAGGGGTAACATCAACTCACTCCATAGTCTTTCTCAATCCATTTTTGGATATTTCTCTTTCTAATATCATTTTTATCATCTATGGTGATATTTTATTATCCTCAACCTCATTTTGTATCCTCATTTTTACTTTTTCATTTATCTAGAATTATGTTTGAAAAAACCTATCTAGTATGTGATGTTTTTATTTTTTAAATTTTGGTTCATTGGGCTCAGAAGACCCAATGTAAATCCAATTATAGAATGATTTAGTAATATTTAGGGCTTTTGGAAATTTTGTGATTTCATTATGACATTTTGAGGTAGTATTCCCAATTTAGAACCCTTTAATTTGAAAAATATAATTTCTTGGTGGTTTCAATGTTTTTTTTCTATATTAAATAATTTGAATATGTTTTAGGGAATGATTCTAATGCCAAGAAATGGATTCCATCACGTTTTCAATGTTTTCACCACACATCCAACATGGTAATTTCTATTTGTATCATTATTTGATGATATTTTTTATATTCAATGTACCAAGAATATTGTAATTTCATTCCAAATGTATTTAAATGTGTGTTTTTTAAAGGAATACTTACTTTGGAGTTGTTTTACATAATTTCCAAATAACATATTTGGGTTCTAAAGAACAACTAAATAGTTTATAATTATTTTTCTCCTTTTTAAATATCACTTATTATGATATTTATACGTATACATATTAGTATCCTATTTTTACATATTCAGACATGGTTGGGTGAATATGTACATCAATTCAAGAATAAATTATATATATATTAAAGTGAATATTTCTCTATGTTTAATGTGTTTATTTGGATCATGAACGAATTGGAATGAAAATGGGGTTTAAGTGATGAAGGCTTCTTACAAACATTAATGCCTAGTTGTCACTTTTAGAATGTGGTTAGATATTTTACATAATTTTATAATATAGATTTTTGAATGAAATATATTACCATGAAAATGATTATCTATCTTAAAAATGTAAATTTCTAGTTGGTACATTCAAATATTTTCTCAATAAAATAATCCAATTGGATATCCTCTAGTTTAGGGAATTTTTTCACATGGATGGTGTTAAGAGGTGGTCTAGGACAATGAGATTGTTTTCTCTATGAACATGGTTGTGATATCAGGTGAACATTACCTAACTTCCAAATTTTGTTAATGTTATTGGATCATAGTAATTTCAGTGATTATCGAGAGACTATTTCTATGTAGAACTAATTTAATGGACTCATTCACCAATGGTCAGTGAATAGACATTGTTTGATTATCCATTGATGAACCTATTATATACCTATAGTTGTTTATAGAATAAATATCACACTAAAAAATTATAGATGGTAAAAAACCATTTACATATATGGTTAAATTAATTTAGTTCTCGGAATATACACTAATATCCATTTTATAAATTTTCTACATTCCAGAATTTAATGATGTTTTTTTAAAATAGTTTTATATGTTATACTCTTACTAGAATCTCATATACCACCAAATGTTCACATTTATTTATACATCCTCTATTTTTTATAACCATGTGATATTCACCCCACTTCACACATTTCACTGTAAATACTCAATGATAATATTTCTCTTTATATTAATTGGTTTTTCAAGAATGTATTTCAATTTTTTAAAATTGTTTTGTAAATAAATAGGGTAATTAATGTTGATAAGAAAAAAACCATCCCTTGTTTTAAAATTATAGGAAAATTCCTAATTTTATATTTTAATATTCTCAAACTAAAATTAAATGGTTTTCTTTTTATTGGAATGGAATAGTATGTGGTTTCCCTTTTTGCAAACATACTATTCATATTAGTGCTCAAACCTACATTATCATCTTGAATTGTAGGTACATAATATCTTTTATTCCCAACCACGGAGGGTCATGGATTATTTTTTAGTATGTGATATGTATATTAAATATGAGATAGGTATGTCTGTAGTTTAGTTTTATTTTAATTTCATTTATTTCTCTTCATACATAGGCTTTTATGTTTTTATACATCAAAAGTGTAACTATATATACTTTGGAATAAATAAAAGAAATTAGGTGGTCTCCTTTTCATCCCACTATAGGGAGACTGGGGTGGTGAGTTTTTTTGGTTCTCATTGTTGTTCACTAAATGCCTAGTTAGGATATTAAGTTTTTATTAGAAAAACAAAATTCAGAACTGTGGATTTTTTATGTAACAATGATTCATTATAAAATGTTGTTTAATTTATTATAATTATATAATTTATTATTATTTAATTAATAATTAAAAAGAGTGTTCCTATATCATCCATGATCTTGTCCTAAAATTATGTGGATCAACAATTCAAGTCGAGATATGTCACAAATTAGAGTGAGAATTAAAATAAAGGATGACTCATGATGGAACAAAAAAGATATTATAAAAACATGTTATCAAATGAAATTTAGGGTTATATAGTAGTGTTTATCTTGAAGTATTAAAATTTACATGGTTAGTCATGTGTATGATCAGGGTGAGAGACTACTCATAGGTATTCTAGAATATATATTATTGTAAGAGATTTTTGTGTCTCAAATCTGATCTCATTCCTCAATTGATTATGAGTATTTTAGTCTTTGATTGGGTGTTTATGTTATTTTTTTTATAATTGGTTAGTTATTTTGAGAATATATAATTCATTGAGTGGTTTCTTGGAGGTTCTTATGGAGTGAATTATTAAGAATTATTGATTTATAAAACTGTTCATAGATCATGAGATTACCTATGATAACACTAGTTTGCTTCGCAAGGTTGGTTCATAGTCTACCAAACCATGTATCCAATATATTTTCAGCATTTGTTTTGGAATTTTAGAAACATTGGTTCATTGAATGATAGGGTGATTAAATTTTTTATTATTATTATGTTAATTTTGGGAAATTTAATTGGAATATTAAATTTATTTTTCCTTTTTCAATAATGGATAAAATAAATAAAATACCATGGTGGTTTTGAAATGGAATGAAAATTATATTGGGATTTTTAAAAATTCAGTAAAATGTTAAAATGAGTTTGGATTGGGGATTTAAAAAATAATTCATTTAAGGGAAAATAGAGACCTTAATATTTGTTGGGATTGTTTATGAAATGATTTGATATGAATTATCCAATTGCATGACCCTATGGTATTATTTATGATTCTCCACATATGTATATATGTTCGTGGTAACTTCATGCTTGTACATGTTTGAGGATAGATGTAAGTTTAGGGGGAATGTGTATATATTAAAATATCCATATAATCCCATTGGTATGTTCTGAATTTCATATATATAATTTAATTTTCAAAATGAGATTAGTAAATAAAATTATAATGATTGATTAAAGATTTATTGGTTTTATGTACTCTATTTATGTTTTAGGATTTCATTTATGAGATATTTTTTTGGATTGTTAGTGTTGTTGAAGTTGTGTTTTTATATTGGTAAATCTTTAAATTTTTGGTGTTAAAATTTATATCATTATATGGGTGATTTTTTTAGTTATTTTTTTTGAGTTTTCCACAAATTATTATGAGCAATGAGTGAATGATCATCCTCTAGAGTGAATACTTTTTTATCTAGGAAAATGTTTGTTTTGGGAATTTTTGATTGACATCACTAAGGGAATTCATATTTTCCTATTTGGTGTGGTTGGTTTATTTGATGACCTTTTTTAATATGTCTTCTTATATGTATTCTCATTTAATAATTCCTTGGAATTTTCCGTTTTTTAGTGATCATCCATCTATATGTGGAACATGACTTGGTGTTTCTCTCAGTTAATTGAATTTAATGGCATCATGATAGTGGTTGGATGACTTAAAAGGATACCGTTTATTATGTAGTTGGGTTTTCCAAGGGTTGGTGTTTCTTGAATTGAACCTTGACTATCCTACCGAAACTAAAGACTTGAGGACATGTTAATCATGATGTTCTATGTTTTTTGGATTTAATAACTATATCGTGTCTTTATACCCTGATTGGATAGACATAATTTCCCCTTTCTAGATGGTAAAAATTTAAATCCTTTTTTGAAAAAGTATTTATGATTTTTTGGTGTCTTTTTATTTGAGATGTTGTGAATCATTGGGATTAGTTTTATGGACTATTGGCCATTAGTGGGTTCTCTTAAGAGACTTGTTCAACTTCATTCTTCTTTTTATTCCTTTTGGTTTACTAGGTTTTAAATCTAAAAAATATCTTTGGGATTGATTATGTAATTTCCCAAAATGTATTAACCATATTGAAGAAAGCTATTCATAATCCAACAGAATAAGTTTTACTTGACTTCTTTGAAAATTTCTATTTTTAATGGAAGTTTATATTTTGAGAAATTATGAAATTTTTTTATCATTGAGTTATTGTGATTCTAATTCCATTTCTGTTCTCCATAATTTTTTTTCTATACGGCACATGAGTTTTTTATCATCAGAAATTAAGGTTGGACTACATTCATAGTATAGTGGGGAGAGAACAATATATGGATGTTGTAGTGAAACAAGACTTCTAGTACATCTATTTCTCTTATTGGGGATTCTGAATTGTAAGTGGTATTGTGATTCATTGTTTTCACACCACCAAAACCCAATCATCGTATGTGTGACCCTTTCATCCATTTTTTATGGGATAGATTCTTATGGGGATCCCGAATATACAAAAATGTTTATCATTGGTGATTTTTTTGTTAGGTATTAGGGTGTTCCATGCTTTTAGTTGTCTTTAGAATTATATGTCACAAATATTTGATTCATTTGTTTGATGGTTTTAGATATTCAGTTTTTCTAATAGTATCATTAGTCATTTGATTTATTGACATGGATGATGTCTTAATAATTTTATTTTTGTGTTCTCTTTTACGAATATAATGTCTGTGTTGGTTCTAAGTCATTGTATTTTTTCAATAGCTTATAATGTATGAGTTCATCATTAACGATGTCTTGATGAACCAAATATTTTGGACATTCAAGGGAAATAAAGTATCATGGGGGAATAACTTTCAAATGTAGACCCCAAAAATTTTAATTTTAATATTTTTTAGTCTCTATTTATTTTATTTTTCCTTGTTTGTAATTTATTTTTCCAGACACAAGATTTTTTGGGCATATAGAAAATGTCACATAGTAATGGATCATAGGTTTCATAAGTGTTTAAAAATAGTATGACTATTTCTTTAATTTTGTGGATCCAATTATATATTTGGTGAATATATTTCCAAAACTTATGGCCTAAATTTTCATGGATCAATTAAATCCCAATATATGTAGTATGATTGGAACACCTTTTTTATGTTAGGATACCAGACCATAAACCATGTCAGGATTTTTTTCTAAATTAAAAATATAATAAAAATTATTTTACACTTTTTCCCCAAATGAGTGTAAAACCTAATGAGGTATGATTCTCTCCATTACAAACGTCACAATAATTTTACTAGACCATGGGGTATCCCTTCAACACAATACAACTTCCCCTAGCCCCTCCATTTTTTTCATTTCGATTTTCAATTCAATGTGTGATCATCTTAGGTTAACATTTAATCTCCAGTGTCACTTTCATTATCCTCCAAATTATTTCCCCTTATAATGATATGTGGTTGTATGAACTCCTTATTTAATGTTATGTATATATTTTATTTTATTATTCTATATGTCATGATACATGATGTGAGACCTATTCGACAATGATCCATTTCATTTAATGATTTTCAAAACATTTTCTATTTAATTATTTCATTTTGTTTCCGGGTACCCATGTGAAAGACACTTACTTGAGAACTATTATTTTTTTGTGGGTTCAAAGTGTTTTATCAATCATATATAAAGTGTATATGTTAGCACAAATGTTTATGATAATTTGAAATACTTCCTGTCATGTGTTCAAAGTATTATCAAAACATAAATCATGGATTTATCCTATTAAAACATGTTTTCATTCTAGGTTTAAATTATTAAAAGCAAGGGTGTTAGTATTGATTTAAAAATTTATTTCAATTCATGAGTTATTAGTAGATAAAGATTCTAGAGCGATTTGAAAAATTTTCCATTAATTTATAATCACATTTATTGTTTTCAATGATCAATAAAATGGTTTCTAATTATTTTTCACCTTTTAAATTATGTCTTAATAAAAATCCATATATATATATCATATTAATAAATATTTACACAAGTTTTGGTGAATATTTACATCATTTAATGGGGTATTTATATGTATAGATTACGGTGCATTTGTGTCTCTGTTTAAGGAGGGGATTTATAAGATGAAATTCCTTGGATTGAGAATAGTTTCGAAATCATTATTTCTTTATCAAATCATTAAGCCTCGGTTGGTACATAGAGAATGTGTTTTGTAATTATCCTTAGTTATGTAAAAATGGATTTTAAAAGAAATTTTTTATAATGGTTATAATTTTTAATCCTCAAATTCAAAGGCACACTTTGAACTTTAGAATTATTTCTCTAATAAAACACCCCAATGGATGTCCTTGAGTTTAGGGAGCGTGTTCCATTTGAAAATATTTGGAGGTGAGATAAGAATAATAGAATTTTATATGTAAGTAGTTTATTGTGATATCTTAATAAGGGTACCCCACATTGTATTTTTACTATTGTCAGGGGTTCCTAGGAATTATAGTGAGAGTCAAGAGATGTTTTCTATATAGTCTAATTTGGATAGACAAGGTGTATTGTGGTAGTAAAATGACCATGGTGAGTTGTTCCAGTGGTGTGGCTAGTCAGGGATTCTAGTTAGTTGTAGACTATGAATCAAATCAACAAGCTAGTATATAGTTTAGAGCTGATTATGACTAAGGCCTCCTCAATTATGTTTCTACGAATATCACATGATACCCATTTTAAAGGTATTTTTATTTTCCACATTTTGTGATATTTTTATAATATAATTTCATCTTTTATTGATGTACTGTAAACTTTTACATCACCAAATGTTTTTATGTTTCACCATCTTTATAAAAACATGTAATATTAATTCCATATATAATTTATTTATTTATTAATATTCATCTTCTACATAATTGGGTTTAAATAATGTATTTTAGTATTTGGAATCATTTTTTGAAACAAGATTGTACTTTTTTTGACAATGATTAGCTTGTTACTTGTTTTAAAATGGAATGGAAAAATAATATTTTTAAGTTTCAATATTTCTAAAATAGTATAAAATTGTTATCCCATTAAAGGTGTAGAATATGGAATGATTTCTCTTTTGGATTACCTACTCAGCATGAAAGTTCTACCTCTTACATAATAATTTTTAGTTGTAGGTCGAGTTTATAATTTATTCTCATCCATGTCAGATTCAACATTACTTTTATTAGCCAGTGACTCATATAGTCACAAGGAGGAAGGAATGTCTATGATGGAAGGGTAATTACATCTTCTTGTTGGAAAAATAAGGATATTCTATAGGAATATTTACCTAGAAGGAGAAAGATATGTGGGTTATAGGGAAGGTTTTTTGTGCTCGTATCTTGTTACTTCTTTACTAGTTTTTAATATTAGATTTTTTTTCAAAATATTAATCACTAAAATTAAAAATTGAAATATGGATGGGAAATTCCTGAACATTATTTTATTTCTAATTCTTATATTAAAATTTACTATGTGTGAAACCATTTCCATGAGTGTTCATGGTGTGCCCATACACTAGTTTTCGTCTCATGGGGATCGGGAATTCCATAATGCATATTTAACATCATGTTTAAAGAATACTAAAAAGGGTTGACAAGGTTTGGTTCATGAAATTCAATATTTTTAATTTTTAATGTTGATAATATTTTGTTCTAAAATAATATTATCATTCAGAATAAAATAACATTGGCGTACATCCCTGGACCCCATAATATTCTTCTTCTATGGACAACATATTTCACCACGTATCCCCCAATTACCTCTCTTCTCACTAAAATTAGATGAATACATTATTGCATAATTACACTATCTTTGCTAATTATCACTGAATACAGAATTATTATATTTGAAAATAAAAGAATAATTAGTTTTTTTATTCTATATTTTATCCTAGATAATATAATTATGGCATTTATTGATGCATTGATGAGGGAATTTAAAGGTGATATTTACTCCCTAAACAAGATATCAAATTATTTTATATAAATAGGCATGAATTGTTAATTTATCAAAATAATAATCAATATATGAAGAATATTGTATCTGATATATCAATAAATAAATATAAAAGGTTTATTTTAAAGGTTGTAGAATATCAATTATATGACCAGAGACTGTTCTGTTTTAAAACAGTAAATTATGTGTGATATTTCTTATCACTTATTTCCTAATGATTATATTTTTTATCATATATTGGAAAATTAATTTCATATTTCCTCCCAACATCATATTATATATCATTTAAAAAATGTTTTGTAAAGCCTAAAAGACAATACACATCACTATAAAAATTATCTAAAATCAATAGAGTGTTGATTATAGATAAATATGAAATTTCCATTATCTATATTCATCATGATATCAAAAAATATATTCTCAATAATAGAAAATATATTATGTATCTCTATAACATCATTATATTACTACGTTTCACTATGTGATTTAGAAAATATCTTCTGAATGTACTATAATATATTATATATCAAACAAATATGTTATATATGAATTATATTATTTATTACAGCACAAAATCTAAAAAACATATTCATCTATTATTATTATATAAAAAATTCATCATATATATCATTTGAGAAACTTACATATTAAAATGAGCTCTAATACATTTAAAATATTTCATTTTTACGGTTATTATGTATATCATTTCAAAATTTTCATTTGTAACTCATAATTTGAAAACATATTTAAATTTCACAGAACATATATAATAATTATAAATGTGTATACAAGGATAATATTTCATCAAAAAACAAAATAAACCCTAAATAATATTTTAATTAAAATTATTAAAACATTTAATCTCAATTCCAAAAAAACAATTCTGAAAATAATAAATCTTTTTATAATTTTACATGTTCATCCAATTACCTATGAAAATCATAGATTCAACCTATTTATTCTCCAACAATCTTCCAAGTGAGGTTACCGATTTATTATTTCATCATTTTTGATTGATAATATATGAAATTATTCCAATAATATTTAACCAGCATTATTTTTGTCCTTCATAGCCATATCCTCAATAGCATGAAGAACATGTAATATAAAATTATATATTGATATACCATCACATTGTACTTGATTCCCAAAAATTCCACCTTAGATATCAGTAGATATATAATGAATCAATCATGAATCTTTTTATCAAAGAACTCATGGAAGAAATAGTCTCATCATATTATTAGGGAAATTATCTCACTATTCAACATCATTTCCAACACATTAATGTGTCTTCGTCATCATTCCCACTGAACTTTATCACAAAAATTAATCATTGGTGTAATAGGATACTGTTCAAAAATTAATCCTCTTCATTAATTTGGGTCACCATCATCACCCATTCCCTACACTAATTGTCAATATTTCTCATTAGATTAAAAAAACATCAAACACTCAATAAAATAATATATTTGGGTAATTTAGTAATGAAATGGATGATTTTAATGAGTTAGTATGAATAAATAATAATTTTTATGAAATTAATTGAAATTATATTATAATTATTTATAATTAATTAAAAAATATTAATATTTTAATGTTTATAATTTTTTAACAAAAAGTAGTTTCTAGTAAATGGTATTAGAGTTTTCAATTTTCTCAAATTAATCTAATAAATGTATCCCTGTACATACCAACAATTTTAGGAGTTATTCATATTTAAGGAAAATGGAATAGTGGCATGCATTAAATAAAATTTATATTCATTCAAGAAATATATTTCATGGTTAGATAAAAATAAATCATTTGATAGTACAATAAAAAATACATTTAAATCTATTATTAAACACAAGGTTTCATGGAATAAAATCAATAACATCTAAAATTCAGATAGGATTGAAAAATATTTCCATATCAATGAAGAAAAAGTAGTATTATTTTGTTAAATCTATTAATGATTATAAGGGTAATAATTTTACAAATATTATTTCATTAATAAAATAATATCCAATGAGGATTGAATTGATTTTAAATTGAAAAAGAACATAATAAGTAAAATACAAGAATCATGGTATTGAACAAAAAACTCACATAATGGAAATTAATTTTCTTATTCTAAAAAATATATTTCAAATATTATGAAATATTTCAAATCAAATGATAAAGGAAAATCACTTTTCATTTGAAAAACATTTCCATAATCAACATTAAAATTTCAATTAAAAGAAACTCCATCAAAAACAAGGAAGATAAATAAAAAAAGATAATTAAAGTGGTGTAAGGTAATGCATGACAAGTGAGTCCCGAATAAAGATGCTCACCCCATATTTTAAAAATGACCACAGACTATGGAAGCATTAGAAGGAATCATCTACCAGAGCATGAGAGGGGTAGAAATTTAGCTACCATATTTCCACTATGCCATGTGTGGTTAATCGTCAAGACATTATTAATAAGAATATTACTTTTTATAATTTGATAATAAATAGAATAGGGAGTTAATACAATACCCATAAGAACCCTTTGAACAACTTTAGAATCAGTTTCCATTACTGAAGAGGGTTATATTATTTCTAATTAATTACTCCTCCCCACATAAAATTGCATATGCTTTTTCCGGAAAAGAATTCACATACAAAAAAGAGGCTAAAAATGATATAATAACCATACCATTAATATCACAAACTAAACTAGTACCCCTCATGATACTTGATCTGAACGAACCATCAGTATTATTTTTCAACCCATTTCTCTAAGGATTCCGACTAACACAATGACTTGGAGGGGAACTGGGATGATGAGGTGTTGTAAGTTTGGTTCCCCAAAGATCTTTGAGGGAAAAATATTATTCCCAATTTTTAAGGAGATGAATAAGATCGATCAACATGTTTATAATAATGATACAAATGTCTAACATTTATCTAGGAACCCCCTTATATCATGTTGTGTTTTGGTCTTGAAAAAGCACCAACACTCTACCATAAGAATGATGGTTCTAGCCTTAACAACAACTGAATTTGTCCCAGTGCATTAGAACCACTGATCGATTAAGTTTCTCATAGAGTAATCATGAATTGGAAACCCTTTGAAAATACTAAAAGTGAGCCACTCATTCATAGTCCATTGGCCCTCAAAGAAAATATGTCATGATAATTCTTCATTGTGGCCCTCGCACCAAACACACTAAGACACCATTTGGATACTGAGATGTTGGATTTTCATAATAGTGGAAAATGTGTTCTTCCTATTACATCAAAATAATTATATTATCTTAGAGGGAATTGCTCTACACCACAGTGTCTCACCACACGCAACATGATGGGCCTCATATTTAACTGTCTTATAGTAATCCCTTACTGTGAAAAGAAACCAGGTGTTGAACCCATGAAAATGGATTTATCTGGAATGTTAGGGAGTTCGATCATATTAATGATTCTCTATTGATGTGATTATAGTATAATTTTTATAAAGGTTGGATTCATTATAGCATGGAGGAAGGAGATATCTCATGTGGGGAATCGTAGAAATCCATGTTCGTCCCCAGCCTATTATTTATTACAAAATTTGATCTCTCACTGACCAATGATACAATAATTATGCATGTCTAGTAAGGAAATGAAATGTTAAATTCTACTCCAAATATTGGATGATCCTCTTTTTAGGGTCTTATAAATTTTTCTATATTTGTTAGTAGTGAAACACCCCCAGAGTGACCTTCATGCCCGCACTAACCATGAAATATTCACATGCAGGCCTTGCACAGTCCTTGAAATACCCTAATCTATGATACCTCTATCACTAATGGGTCGATCCATCCTCTCCCAGGTTAACAAATCTTGTTTTCCCTTCGTGTGGGCATCCCATAAAAGGTCTTTATATTTTTTTCCACGAGAGAAATAACATAAGAATGAACATTGGTTGAAGAAATATCATTCATAGGAATAACACACACAAAAATATTAATAAGGGTGATTATTCCACTAAAATAGAGAAAATGAATCTTATAGTTATTAGTCCTTCAAGATATCCTTACAACCAGATAATAAAAATAATAAGCATGTAATTGGCCAAAGGATAAAGGTGGACCCCCGTAATCTATGAGAAATCCCCTCAAACTAAAACCTATGTTGGATTCCTAAGATATATATATTATATCTGAGAACCTTCCTGGTATGATGATACTTCTTTTATAAGAATTCACCTCCATCCTACTTCATTTACAATATTCGTTAATAAAATTTTTAATCCCACAGATGGATCCCTTAATACAATTGAATAAAATAAAATATTGATCAGTGATCATGAGGTGGGATAAACCGGGAATTTGGCATCCACACTGAAATAGAAGAACACTTCAATCATATAGTCTATTCTTAATAAGCCCTATCATTGTTTCCAACACAAAAAACTGAAGAAACTGGGATAATGTGGGTCACTTGGCCTTTGGACCCTAACTAATTTAAATAATCCTCATGATTTCCCCAAGAACGAGATGGAAATCCATGGAGAGAAATATAATCTGAATACAATATTCGTAAGCCATCTAGAGCTGCACATACAACTAATCACATTAATAATGAAATACCACTCAATACAATCAACAACGTTGTCAATGTCCAATTTAATGTCAAATTTGGAACAAATTTTTTTATCAAGATCATTGATCATCTCCTATGAAAATAAAATTTCACCTTGAATCATTCTCTCTTTCACAATACCATGTTGTTCCTTAGATATCCATTTGTACAGATGAGGGGATAAATTCATAATGTTCATAGTGGATAACACCTACTAAGGGATATTACATAAGCTAATAGGTTTTTAATTTTTACAAGAGGTCGGATCCTTGATTTTGGGGATGAGAACAAAAGATATATCATAAGAAACGTGAGGAATATTTACACCCTTGTATAAATCGTAGACCATATCCACCAAAAGATATATGACTATATCTCAAGAGGAAACACAGAATTTCATTTGAAAATATCTGGTCGAAGCACACTATTTGAGTTTAGAGTAGTTCAACCACAACAATCAATTGTTCATCAAGAATATTATACAGACTACAATTTACTCCCTTAGACACCACCAATTATGTAACATCTAAAAAGGAATCGTTCCCCACTGGGTATCCTTTTTAATAAGGGTATTTAGACCTGCATGGATTTCTTTGAAAAAAGTAATATCCATACCTCCCATCCGGTCTCTGTAATTTGAGTAAGAACCGTCCTCTAGATGAATATTTGGATAGACTACCCACTATTTTTCCTTAATGGAATCATGAAAATATGTGGTGTGTTTATCACCTTCTTTAGGCCATTTAGCACTGGACTACTCACGACCCATGAACTCTTGTCCAAGGATCTACATTACTTAATCACAATACTTTTCGACAAATTCCTAAAAATTCTATTCATCCCATATCTCATTATGCCTTAATCATATATTCTTGACCTCCATAAAAATAAAAAATTATTCTTGAAATTATGATGGTTTTCTTGCAATCCAGAATTGGAGGTCCCCTTTGAGAAGTCTTACTATATTTTGATGCCCTATCCACACGTTACTTCTAGTTGGTTTAGATCGTGAGGATTTCATACCCTAATGGTATCCATAAAAGGAGAAACACCCCTAGTGGAAGGAAAAACGATTTCCCTGGATAGAATTTTGGGAAATATCCACTCGGATAAGGTAATGATCAGAAAGAGAACAGACAAGGTAAGAGACATTGGCAGCTTGGAAAAGGGATATCCAATATACATTCACCAAACACTAGACCAAGAATCCCTGGTTGCAGTCTCTTCCATTTTGATTATTACACCAACTAAATCGGTCTCCTGAAAACCCAATGTACACGAAGCCCTTACAGGTAATAAATGATGAAATATACCTACATGATCTCATTGGGAAGGCCCCGACTCATTTCTTCTCTGAGTGCTCCATAATAGCTTTGAAGTCACCTCCCCCAAGCCCTGGTATACCATATGGATAAATGGATGAAATATGATACCATAAACTCTTTCAATCATGCATGTCACATGTATCATAGATATACGTAACTAGAAAACATTGGTCACATGAAATTATCTCAGTTGTGGTAAATTGATCTGAAGTCTCTACTAGTGAAACACAAATTTTTGGCTTAAAAAAATGAAAATATGATGATTCTATGGGACAAACTTCAAGAAGATGTGCACATTGAGTATTTGAGAAAAAATATAAATTTTTTATGAAATATGATTGGGTTCAGGTACGACCATGATCGAGATTGTGTTGTGGTGGATCACCTAAGATAATAAGTTTTTTTTGGTATGCGCACCAAGGCCCCGAGCATTCAATAAAATTAAGGATAACATTATCAATGAATTTATGAAAGGGTGTCCATTTCCACTTAGTAAATATTATCATTTGATCTCCTAGAGATAATGCTTTTGAATAGGGATCATGTGACCATCCCTCTTGGAAGTGATTAAGGATGGAAAACAGGAAAATATACAGTATCTGATTATGTAATCATGCATGGATGAGTGGCCAACACCGGAAAATCTATTAAAAAGGGATGATGGATGACCTTGTAGGGTTTGGATCAATTTTTAGACCATTTTAAAGGCAGATTATAGCTATCCTCGAAGAATCTAAATCACATTTAAAAGTATGGGTCATAAAGAAAGATGAAATTATATTCTATTCTCTATGTATCATTTTGGAGGGGAGGGATAAAAAGGATCATCAAAAGGCCAGGAAACCTGAAAAACACTAGATGTTTGCATGTATAGATCAAGGATTCATGAGGAGGGAAAGGATCTATAATCATCCTGGTTGTGTAAGGGTGTAAAGTGAGCAGGTTTTGGAATGAAAGGGTTCTATGTAATGACGAGGATGGGACTAACAAAGCTTCAGGTAGTGTGAATGAGGAATGGTTCATATTGATCATTTTGGGGTGAGGAATGGGGACAAGCATGGATGAGTAAGAGACTAATTAAGGTAAAGGTGGATAAAAGGTTAAGGGAAAAACCTCCAAGGGATCTATAGAAAAACAATTGAACTATACACACATGAGTTATTTTATTAGGTCCTTAGGACGTTCGTGATCCTTAGCAAAATTTGGGGGCTGATGATCGGACCAAACATCCTGCATGCAGCGGATGAGTGTCCTTGTAAATGGGAAAAAGAGAAAAAGTGATTCAGGTACATGGGAAAGAATTTTTTCCACCAAGAACAACCAACTCCAGCTTTATAATGGAACCCATCTAAAAGGGGAGCTGGGAGATCAAATTCCACACAAATCTGAGCCACCGATACATAAATCATCTTTTAGGTTCTCTCATTCATGAACAGAAAAAACTCTATCACATTGACTATGGATTGAAGATAAGAGATATTTTTGAAGGGAAGCATTAGAACTCAGATGTTGAACCAAACCACCACTTGGGGGGAGTCCTGGATAGAGTGCACCCCAAAGGACTATCTAAAGAAGATAAAGGGTCAGTGCCCACATAAAAAAATACAACCATGCCTTTATTAAATCTTGATTGGACACGAGCACCACATGGAAGGAATTTTTAATCATAATAGTGACCCTAGATGAATTAGCGAGACCCCATGAAGAGACCACATTATAGAAGTGTGGGAGAAGTGGATTATAAAGCCCAAATCTCACTACCATGGTCCATTGTAGAAGATTGGAAGCCACATAAAAAATCATCAACTAGGAAATCTAGACTTGGGGATCCATAATTATTCATAACGACTTGATGATGGTGTAAGAAATATTCAAAATAATAATATATAAGAATAGTTTTCATGATTTAGCTATTTTTCTCTGACAGAAGATATCATATTATTTTCTATATATTGTCAAAATTTATTTTATATCGATGATTCTCCTACAAAATCAAAATTTCATATTAGGAGATAAATATGGGATATGCCGGATAGTTTTGATGAGATGTTCTTGATGAATTTATACTCATCCCCCAAGGAAAGGTACTTTGTGGGTGAAATATGAAACATGATTTCATAAATTAGCTTCAACATAAAATTCTACTATGATAAACTTATAATGAATCAATGAATCTATTTTCAAAGGTATAATATCTAATGGTTCAATTGAAGTGTTATTCATTTCAATTTTATATTCCATGAATCAATTCAACTATAAATGATTCAGGATTTTATGAAATTACATCAGTGAAATAGAAAAAATTGAATATTATAACATAATCACATATAAACTAAAAATAGTACTAAATATATTCTCATAATGGTTTTAATGATGAATCATTTCTAAAAGGTTTTCTCACTCACTGAAAATAGTTCACAATGTTTCTCTAGTTGGGGGATGTTTTTATGCTTCATAGAAAAACAAGCTATCATTGAAATAATTGAAAATTTATAATTAAATTGAATGACCCTTGATTATTATTCAAATGATTAATCTAAAAATATCCAAAAATAGTGAAAGGATTATTAAAATAGAGGTATACATGGACTAATAATGAACACCTCTTGTTATTTAGGGGAAACAAAACATGAATTCGGGGTAAATAATTTATATTGAATCATTGATAGTCATGGAATAATAGATTAATATATACCTAGTTTTCCCCTAAAACCCAATATTGATTTCCTGACCCTATCCATCCAAAGGGTCCATGCACATGAAAACAATAATTGGAGAGAGATATTAAAACCCATGATCCACATTAAGTATTCCCTAGGTTGGAGGAAGTCACTAATGTTATTAATATATTATATATGGAAGGAATTACCATCTATAATAACGAATGAACAAAATATAAGATAAACAATGACCAAAAATCATTGAAACATTTAGTAATGGTTTCAAAAAACAATCCCAAATTTTTTGAACAATTCTGAATTATATAAATAAATGTATGTTGTTAAATATCAACAGAAAGGTGCTACAACATCAACTCAATAGCAGACCCAAACCCCGAGCTAGTGATATATAGCTGAATCACCAATGTCCACATAGATTACATAAAAATAATTTATATATGTAGGGTGTAAATAAAATTATACTCCGAACGATCATACCGAAGGCCTCTAGTGTACATGTAAAAAGAGTCTACTAATGCCCAAGTTAATAAATAGAAGAACCAAAAGCACCTAAAAGTTACAAAATAAAATCCCTACCTCACCATGGCTCGATCACTAAATCGTGAATCCAATATTGAAATATAATATCAAAATCATAATAATGTAACCCCTTCTCCACTAATACAATGATTTTCCATTCCCACACCCCAACATCAATTTTTTATCCAATTGCTTAAATAGATATGAAATCACATAAAACCATCTATGATGTGGGTCATGATGAATCACATAATACCGCTCACTCAAAATCTATATCATCTTTTTCAAACATTTATCATTGTCACATAACATCTCACCCAATGAAACCTTGTCCATCACCTCACATCTCACTCGAACACACTACGGACAATACATCATAGGTCCTAATATATCATGAGGAATGAATTATCAATATCACAAAGAACATAAAACCCATGCAATCCTCATTCGATGTATAACCCCACCACATTTCAAATCCTCATAAAATCACAACAATGATAGGTAATCTCTAAAAGAAACATGCATCATCACTATTCCAAAAAGAATAGTGGGGAAAAGGGGGTAGCCAACTATCTATATCTCCACTATCTTGGATATTAAGGAGGAGGGGGTAGGGAACATGGTTTGGGTACATAGAGAAATACCAAGAAATACATGACATATTTAGATATGACATAATAAAAATCATCTGGGATCAAATATATTAAACTACCAAAAACCCCTACACTGTCATTACCCACACGTCAACCATAACAACCAGTGCCACCACGAAATGAAACACACCATATAAAAAGAACACAATCCATACAATCCCTCTTATAATTAAAAATTTTAAAATTTTATAAATTTGATTAGTTATAACTAAAATCCAATTTTATGAAATTTAATTTCTCTTTTACATATCAGATTCATTTAATTTTGAATTCATTATTCCAATTAACACACAAAATAACAATCCCATTCTAATTCAATTACCAAACCATGATATTTAATTTTATCATTACAAAAATTATTCTTTGTCTGCCTCGAAAACTAAATCAACCAAAATAAAAAACTGATCACCCGGATCACATCATCCATTAACTCACCCCCCATAAAATCTATCTCTCCAAAATGTCTATACAATTTAACCACCACACATCAGCACCACCTTACAATACAACCACTACACAACAAAATCATGAAACCACATAACATCCAAATCCAATAAACCATCACATAATTTTCCCACACTTTTACACCTCTCAAATCATTTCCATAAACGCAAAACATCCCACATAATATAAGGAATCATATCTAATAGAACCGAAAAATTATAATAACCCAGCTTCCACAATTTTAGTTTTTGGGACTATATTTCATTACTTCATTACATAGTATAGATATTATCACAAAAAGTAGATTTCCATGAGAATTTAGTTCATTAAGCACATATAAATTCATCTTCATTTTCATTTAGGGTGTTAAAATTAATGATTATATTAAGGGTCTCATATGCGTATTGATTAGAACACCACCAAAACTCACAAAACCAATGATTTATATATATACAAACCAATATGGAAAACACATCAACAGTGACATAAAATCCATAATATTATGTTATTAAATCCTATCTCAACTAATATCAGTTTATCCAATTCATTACCATTATTTATGTGACCATTAATATCTAGCTAATGGATGGAAATAAAATGAAATCCCCATATATAAAAATAAAACATTGAGATAAATATGTTCCCCTTCCTTAAAATTTATTCCAATTATTTCTCACTTTACTATGAAAATAGAAACATCTTGAAAACCACCACCTCACTGTGAAATCATAATATTAACCTATCCCGTAACAAGGGATCATAAAAATGTACACCCAAAACATCTTGAAAAAAAAAACATCATAGTTATAGATCCCAAAAAGAAAAACTATAGATGTTAGGGAGTAAATAGAATAAATCACCCTAAATCACCAAAAAAATATCCTCTAAAACTTGTGGATCAATGTAATGTACAAGGAAATGGAATAAAATATAAAGAAATAAAAGGTTCCCCATAAAATCAAGAGGAACAAAAACCATATAAGATACTTTTTATGATCCTGGAACTTGTAAATATCATAGTAAATGACTCATTCAAATAAAAATTATAATTTCCAATAATGACTTTGGCACGACCATACAGTCCAAATCAGAAACCAGATATAGGTTTTGAATTCCCTATATCACACAAGTCTTCCTAAATTAATTGCACCATAGCCTAAATTAATTTATATATTGAATCCCACATTCAATTGTATATATAACAAGGGCCTTTGATTTTTATTTATTTATTTATAATCACCCTTTTTAATACCATTGACGAGGAACCCTTATATGGACTATAGTTCTAGAGGTATAAAGACAATGTATGTATCCTAAAGGCCCAAAGAACAAATGAAAGTAGATCCAACACTCCATACTATATTCTTTATTGATTTCACTAAGCTCCCCACCTAACTATTTTATTTGTTATCCTTTATTCATTAGTAAATACATGATTCTTAGTACATATAGTTGATTTGAAACCCTATGTTCTTTCCCATTATTGTTATATATGATTTGGTAGGTTCTACTTGATCTTATTCATCATATAGGATTTTCTCTTATGTGAAATATTTTACCAATATATGTCTAGAAATCCCATGACCTATAGACCTATTGGGGACTAGTTTCCATGTGGCTCTAAGAATAATGAATGCACAAAGGACTATACACTAAAGGCACAAATATATAGCCTCTACAGCTAAATCAGATGAATAGATCCAAAATTATTGTATATACTACATCACCCATAATTTTAGTTATATAGTATTGTTAAATTTAATTCTAAAATAACTCCAAAATTCACCCCATCCTAGATTTTAAAATATTGTTTTTGGATGAATTATTTGGGGTTTTACAAAATTGGAGCTACCCCAACCCATTTGGAATATAAATTTCCTTCTATAAATTAATTTTAGGACAAATATTTAATTTTCACAAAATTCATTGAATGATAATAATAAATGAATAATAGAAATCAAATGAAATGAAAAAATAACTCACAAAATGAATTATCTATTTCACATAATGAATTTATTTATAATGTTATGTTTTAGCTCTGTCTTGAGCCAAACCCTCCTCAATACTCCTATGAGATACCACCAATAGAAAAACAAGAAAATTAATAGGAGAAGAGGGTATATATCATTATATAGGATACCTTTAAAAAAATTCTCATTCATGAAAAAGAAAACAAAACCCAAAATAATGAGATGGTTTATACTAATACCCCACGAGCTACCTCTCCCCAATATCATTACACCCCATACACTAACACCAACTAAATAGTACAATCCCAAACATCAATAGAATGCAAGAAAACCCCACATTAGTAAGAACAACTCAAAATCACCTAGACCATTAAAATGCCTCATAATTTCCATGTAACCACCCAGAATACCATTCCAAACTCCATATAACCTATGTAAAAAACCACATCAACCATCACACTACACATACCGTGGAATAAAAATCAATGAGTCTAACCCTGAATAACAAGATATTTACCTCTTTGGGATGAACTAACTCACTAGAAATTTTTCAAAAATGTCATAATATAACACATACTAATTAATAATGGTAATTCCATTTCATGTTCACATTAATACATAACACACTTTTCTAGTAATAGAAGAATTCACATCTCAATAAACATAATGGATAAAAACATCACATCATATAAGAAAAATAGTGGGTGGAAAAATCAAAAAAACTCTACTAACTAGTCCCACATCAACTTCCCAATCTCTAAGGTATTTTCCTATATGCCACCATTCCTCCATAGAACACGAACAAATAGTATTCCATTTCCCTCATAAGACATTCTCTCTATGATCATATCTCTTTACTGATCACTACATGATTTTTATTCCATATTTATTGTAGAAAATTACCTATTAAATGATGTGGGTTCCATAATGAAGATACTAATGAAGTTGGGACTTGTTGAAAATGTCATTGATCTTGTCCATAAGCAGTTTCAGCGAAAACTGATAGTCTTCAGTGGAAGAACTCCATATCATCCCAAAAGTTCTGATGAACTGATGAGAATGTATACCCCCCCTTCCAAACATCTTCCAAACCTATTGCAGTGAAACCCACAAGAACACATGGTCTGTAACCTCAGACTCTAGGGGACCCCACCAATTATTATCTAAATCCATCCGAAAATACATTTCCATCGTCATCCACTCTTAGAATAGCATGATCCTTTTGGTAAATCCCTTCAATATATTTGTACTAAGAACTATTGACTCCCAAACTTTTTCCAACATAATTGAAAATGGCATGGCCACCCATAATATGAATCAAATTGTCCTACTATAATGGATGAGTGCTATCTATTTTTTATAAAAAACACAACCAAAGGAAGGTTCCTTTTTCATGATCTGATAATGTTCATGATGAATAATCACCACATGATCCCCAATGATTGGATGCATTTCTCTATTTTCCCATTTATTTGAAAGAGGAATGAAAATAGGAAAAAAAATTTAAGACCAATGTATTCTATAAAACCGTATATAATGACAAAAATAAATTTTGATCTATATATGAGATTGTAGTCCCAATTAACCCACGAATCCAAAGGGATTTATTCTTATACTGTCTCATAAAAAAATCATGGAGAATGATTCATATATTCACCAAGAATGAGATAATATTTCAATAGATCCACTATCACACAAACTAAATTACATCCTCAATGACTCTAAGGTAAAATAGTGATCATATATATCTTGATTTCAATCAATTTCAACTGTGGAATATCGATGGCTGGTAAAAAAACTTAAATTTTTTTTTCTTTACCCCAATGAAAGGCCTGACACATAGCCAAAAAAAACAACCACTGGTCATTTCAACCTACGAATGTTCTCTTTCCATGCAACGATACATGTTTTCCACGGAATTATATACTTTCAAATGTGATATTTGGAACACATTGATATGTTATTAAGACATGGCCATTGGTATAAATATCCTTTTCTATATCAAAACCTTGATCTATCTATCCTATGACCATCCATCTTGAGTGTCATCATTTCCAACATGGTCATACATTACATATAAAAATGAGTATCCCTACTAAGATTCTTCTTACCAAATACTCAAATATGAATCCACATTCATCATATTATTTTAAACATAGCAATTTCTATCACCCTTGTCATGATGAATCACTTTAGTCTCCTCCATCAATTTAAAAAAATTATACTATTATATAAAATATATGTAGGACATCAGGAAAATTGTATCATCAAAAAAATTCATCCTTCCTAGGTTGTAATAGATCGTATAATACTAATATTGAAGAAAATTCATTCAAGTTCACTATAATAGATTGAAATCCCACTAAAAGAACAAATATTTTAGTCTCTTAAGGTCGATGAAAAAAAATCACTCATAGATAATGTAATTTATCCATATCATCAATGGATACACATTCACAAAAACCACTAGATCAAAGGAGGTATTGTTATGCTCAAGGAGAATTTTCTAGCTAGACTCATAACAGATTACCACCATCTTTTACATCAAGATGAATCCCAATCCATGATGAAAATATTCATATAAAACCCGTATCATCTCACCATCCTCATGAAACCAATGCACTAGAGCACTGCCCATATTCTTTATCAAGTAACCAAAAACAACTTTTGATTGATCAGTCCACACATTTTCCTTTGTAATTCGATGTTATGCATATCAATAGGGATGAAACATGAGATAAATGAAAGAAAGTACTCTGATAAATCTGTGACGATTAAGAAAATTGTGACCCCTTACCTTGTTCCCAGACGATGATCATGAAATGACTTACTCTATCATATAAAATTCAAAATCCACACCATACCGAGACACAAAAATCCCAAATACATAATCCTCTTACATCCATAAATTACCCTTGGTTAGTTTTCTATAGAGCTAGTGGTGTTGATGGACTTCCACAAAAACACTTAGAGTCTTGACATTATCATACAACAATAACGAGTATATCAAGATACCATCGATGAGGAGTATATTGAATATGTCCTATAAATAATGTAACATATATTTTATGAGATCCAAAAACAAAATTGGTGTATTTATGACACTAATTCACATGACCATGAAATCATAGTTCCCAGATGAGCATCTGAATGTATTCATTTAGACATCCTAATATTTTACCAAAAATTGGGGCAATAAATACCACAAGTCTAAATAAAAAAACCACCTAGGATCCCTATGTTTGTAAAATAGACCATCGATCATCATAATTTCATAATATTTTATTACTTTTACCTAATTAACCCTTATTTATTCAACATAGAACAACATTATACCATCATCCTTCATAGAGAACTAAACTAGAGTATCTAAAAGAGATGTAATTGTTAAAAATAAAGCCCTATCTATCAAATAATCCCCCATAACGACAATTAATTACAACATAATAGAATTTGTTTGATATAAATACATAAAAATTAGAGATTCAACCAGTTGTAACAATATAACAAAGACAACATGGCATTAAGGGGGTACTGTCAAAAAGTCATCTGGTAAATCATCTACGAACTCATCTACATCCTTGGTAACATCCTACACATTATATTATACCAATAGATCTAACAAAAAATATTAAAGGATCTCCACTTTCTTACCATCTATCATATAAAACTGATAAACATTGAATTCTAATTGATCACAAACTACAATTGAAAAATAACCATCCTATAGAAATATTAAATTAATAAACACATAAAATAATATAAATACATTCCATGTATAAATTAATATGGTTGTATATGTAGCAGGCAGTATTCTTCCACTTGTTTGTGCATCCACATTAGTAGTCTACATTTCCAACCCACATAAAACAAAGAAAACTAACATCCAATAGGAGTAGATAAAACATGGGGGAGAAGATTATTCTCTACATATAGTCACATGATAAGGAATAATGGAATTATAAAAACGTGGTTTGAGGGTCCTAAATCAATCAAAGAACAAAAAATAATAGACGATTAACAAATTATACCTCAAAAAATCTCTATCCCTTCCACTATTTCTACCTCCAATGCATGAATATCAACATGAATAGCTACTATGGGTTACTTATTTTGGCCTCCCTAACAAAGTGAAATGATATTTCATTATGGATTTTGAACTATAAAAGTATGATTTTGACTAAAAACACCATACCTTGGCTATATGATAATCACTTTAAATTCCTTCTACTAGAATTCATAATGAGGCAACTACTACTACTATCGAAATTCTTCATTAATTAAAATATTCCACTATACTCACATACCCTTTTGAGATTAATAATAATGGTGAAAATTTCACTAAAAACATAAAAAAATATGGGAAGAAATTTTCAGGTTCTTTGAAGCCACAAACCCTAGATGGTCAATAACTGATTTCCAGCATTCAGTTCACCACTTGTTAAAACCATAACTGTCCAAATATATATGACCCAATACATGAAGCTATCATCATTGATAATACCTAATAGAAACCCTATTTACGATAACCTTGTAGATAAAAATTCTAATAAAAACCATTTACAGTCTTTAGAAACATTGTCTATGTTAAAAGAAAAAATGGGGTGACTACATACATAATTGTTAAGAACAATTCAACCTCTATACATCGTGTTCTATAATCCTAATACGTAAATTCATCGAGGGAAAATTTGAATAAGTCATTGAACCTTATATTATTTTCACACACACTAATTTTACATATGATAAAAGAGATAATGAGTATCCAATTCAGTACATTTTTCATTGATGACACGATTTCTAAAAGGAAATCCATCAAAAATTCTATCCACAAAACATATTTATTCTTCTGGTCACCAAGATATAGCATCCACCACTAATGAATTACTCCTAGAAGGTGAATAAAGACCAATGTAACCAATAACTCATATGAGGTACCAATCCTAACAAATGTGATGTTTACATCCTCCAACTAGATCACCATCTCTAGATGTCAGATACGACCCTCATACATCCCTAAACCATGTCACTGAAATGAAATAAAATACCTCTACTATCCATCACCCTATATTATTAGGTTTATCATTTGATGATCAGCTATATCATCCTTCTAAAACTAAATCCATAAATATATTAATGGCTGATGACAATGACCTACATTTGAAAACCATGGAAGAACACAAATCCAAGTAGCATGGAATTTTATCAATGTTTATATAATTTATTCTTTTATTTAGTTAACTTTTAACATTAAAATAATTAAAAAACTAATATAATCAATCATAATTTATATACCTATCCCCATTATCTAAAATAAAATGGGTCCACCACCTTACATGGCCATTAGAAATGATTAGATTCCATGCACCATATCATACAAGGGATTAAAAACGTGGGTTCTACCTAGTCTCATTTGATCACATCACGTACAATGGTCAAATAGAATCATTTCCCATCTAACCCACAAAACCGTCAACGTTCCAAACTCTAAACATCACCCTATATCTTAGCCAAAACCTCTATTCCCATTATTTCAAAACCCCATACATCCAAAGGTACCAAACCCATGTAGGTAATGATGGAAGATAATTAATGACACAAGATTCCAAACATTACTCATCCTCCTGTTAGATAAAAATATTGAGGGTATAAAAATATCACATATGGATCGAATTAACTAGTTTAATAACATATGAAAAGAATATCGGATAAAAACCCAAAAAAAACTCCTATATATAAAATAAAGGATACCAAATCCTATTAGGAAATTCTTTTCCAATGGAAGATGATATAATTAAACATCCCAAAATAAATACAACAGGATAATTATTATAGTAGTTAGTAAAAAAATCTCCAAATACCATGATATAAATGACTATTATAGTTTCTAATGTACTCCTGCATACAATAAATTAATATTTACAAACACTTGATGTGAATACAAGTATACCCAATAATGTCAAACCTAGGTTCTCAAGTACAAATATTTATTGTCATTCTAACGTGATAATAAATAAATAGTTGAGCCAAAAAGAAACTAAAACATCCATAAACCAATCATATTTCCAAAATGGATTTCATACCAAATCATGCATCCAATATAGTAATATAGTATCATAATTTATACAAATCCACCATGATTATTCTTCCCCTCTCACACCGCATCGTTAACAGTTTCGTACAATGATCCCTTCTATACACATGTATTTTAACAAAAATCCATCCATATATTGGGTTTCGACATATCCATACATACTCCACCCTTTACAATACTAATATCCATTACTACTATAATTCAGTATTACATCACCTATTTATTCCAAAAACATCATATAACTTCACATCACTCTAAAAGAATGATGTTCTATCACATCACATCTCAAAATATTGCCAAATATGCAGGGTATAAGAAATTTTAAGGGAAAAACCTCATAGAATTCGATTAAAATTCTTAACCTCAACCACATTTCATATTGACATAACATCATATCCTCACATGGAAATATTCAACAAGAACTTTATTCATTACTAATACATAAGTAAGTGTTGTCCAAATGAGGTCCCCATCCATCCATATCATCATGATGAAAGATGTTGTGGGAAAACTATAGAAACCAAAACCAATTGGAATTGATATGTTTATCTAACTTTGGGAGGATGTGGAGAAATAACATTGAAAATATTATATATACATATATATTTATTGAGCATAATACTCAACCTATGGGGTTATATTAACTACACTATTTTATAACACTCTGTTTACACTACCCTACAAGTTATCCATTACAATTTATTCTACCACTACATGAAACACACTAACCAACTTTCAAAAAAGCCAAATAAGACCTATTATATTTATATATTTCAATTTTTTTAGTTCTAATGAGTTTTAACTAACTCCAATTTACTAATCCTATTAATTTAAAATTTATAAAATAAATTAATTTAACGTTTAATTAATTTAAAAAAAATCACAACATCATAAAACTATAACATATTATTATTTTACTGATACTTATGATTTCATTTTAAAATTATGGAATTTATTTCATAGCTGATAATGAAACTAAAAGACCACAGTAGATAGTCATTTTCTCATCTCAAATAAACCATATCAACAATACCACCCCTTCCAAGACATATAACCATAGCATTCATTTAACTCAATGAGCCCACATATCTGCCGATAAAAATCAAAAGAACCCCCCACACCAAATCACATCTCATAGAAACAAACCCCCACATCACTACCGCTTTCATTCTATACCCATACGGTCACCACAATCACCACCCAATAACCAAAATCCCACCGGGAAAACACTAAATATCAACAACACTGATAATAACATCATGCTTTCAATGATTTATGTTCAAAGCATTATATTACATTACAATATTATTTATCATGAAATTACTACAAAACCCATATTTATGTGGGAAATTAATTAATTAGAAATATATACATTATTTTTGATATTTATATAGTGTGATAACAATTAACATCACAACAACCGTCCCAAATAAATATCATTTAAAAAAAGGATCTTAATGACTATGATTTTTACGAATTTTAGCACGGATGCATAAGCCATCAATAATATCATCAAATAGTAAAATCATGGAATTTTTCCCAACCCCTATAAATTTTTTATTATCATATTCATCATATTTATTAATGAAACACATATTATTTACCTAATGCAAGGAAAAATAAAGAAATCCACAAATATTAATATTAATTAGAGGAAGAACAATGACCCCACACCTTAAGTAAACATTATAATTTGTTGTACTCTACCAAGAAATGGAGAAAAAATCTATAAATAATGATTGCACGAGGGAAATATAAATCAAACCAGAACCATACCTAGGAATAATCAAAACATATCTCCATCTCACCAAAACCAATAAATGATTACATTGTGGATATCTCGAAGAAGAATAATAGGAAATGTGGGGATATATAGATCAACCCAGCATATATCAAAAATAAATAAACTCTAGAATACATGGATCAACAAAACATGGAAGGAAATAAAATATCCTAAAATTTCACATTGGGTTCTCCAAAAAATATAATATCCCCTAAAGGGGATTATTTATCTACTCCTCTTGCTTATAAATATATTTGAAACATACTCATTCATATCGTGATTTGTGGATTCACATCATGAGTATTCTCATGATATACAATTATAATCCATGAAATAGATTCTCGGTGTGAATTTACATTAACTCATATTTCTATCAAAATTCATTGTTCCTCAGCGTGAATTAATTCATTTCATGAATCCCACTTTAATTATATGAATTCCTTCTATGTATTTTAATTATTTTTCTTACTAACATTCACCCAGAGACAAGCTATGGTTATCCAACTTCACATACTGTGAAACACTATTTCATGATATGAATTCCTATTTCACATCTTGAATTTCCTTCTATAGTAATGATGCTAATCCAATTCCCACCAAACCTGCCTGAATCTTCTTCCGAGTCACCATTAACTCCCAAAGTGGTTGATTAATGTTATCTAACATCATGATCCGTAACAAATGATGTATGTTCTAATTAAAATATCATGTTATTTTTCATCCAAATAACATGATAAGTATGATATCAATGATTAATAATAATTCCATTATTTCCAAAAGATAGGGTTTTCCAAATATTCTTCATTTGTTACTTTTGTTGCTGGTTCTTGTTGGAACATTATTTCAATCAGTGGGCAAGTAAAAAAGAAAATGAATAATTTTTTTAGATTCCCATTAAATTTTTATTATAAATAAATAAAAATTATAATAGAGTGTGATTCACAGTGAGTGCTTATAAGGAATCTAATATCGCTGATTACTACCATCAAATTATAATTATATTTTATTATAAGATTTAATTTCAACAACCTCTAATGTTATCATCCATGAAGTATGGTTTAATGATTAATATGTTTTTATAAAATTTTTAAATAACATTGATGTATATATTGATTATTTAGTATTTGTAGGAAATGTATAGAGTCATGGTTGGTGTTCTTATATATTGGGTTTATTAGAGGAATACATAGATGAAATTTCCAAAAGATGATATTTCAACACAATAAAATTGATAACATATCAACATGTTCATTTTATACTAATGTATTTCAGTTGGAAGAGTGATTTTTCAATGAGAAATGCAGTTGTGAGACATCCCCCTATAAATTATTATTTTTTTATGCATTTTCATATTATGATTGAGATAATAATATGAATAACATTGTCATATGGATGATTAAATGATAGTACATCATGATGAAAATATATGTGTCATTATACATCAATTTTATTCTAAAATTAACATTTTAATTGAATTTATAATTAGGAATTATTCACACTATAACTGATTTTGGTGAATCCTTGGTGTAGTGGTGCCTAGGGCTGGTTGGTTATTACCCCATTGATGTTGGAATACATGTTTAAATGATTCTTGTGTGAGATTAAATACAAAATCATATAAGAATAAATATGGATTACTCAATGTGGATTCATTTATTATTGCTACTCCTCATTCCATGAATATGATATGGAGATATTATGTGATTTATCAAGAATTTAAAGTACTATAATGATTTAATGATTTAACTAAAGATTGTTAGTTGATAATATTTTCTACATATATTAGTAAGCCAGGGATATATAAATTTGTAGAATAATATATAGTGATAAATTCTATCATAAAATAACTTATTGGTTTTATTTATAATGTTTCCAAAATTGGTAAAAGTGCAATTTTTTGATTTTGTTAGAATTAGGAAATGTCACATTTTTAATATTGGTCTTACTGTAAAGACTTCGAGTCATACAAAATATCAACAATTTAATATTACTATAATTTATAGACTATATTTTATTCTATTAGTAATAAAATTAATATATATTAATTTAGAACTTAGAGAATCATTTATATGTTGATTCATTAGGGATATACTATGATTAAATAATGGATTCATCTTAGAGAGTATCATACAATATTATCTAACATATTCTTATAAATTCGTAGACTAATGTAAATAGAGATATTTTATAAATATAATTTATTATTAATATTTCATAAATAATTATATATTTATATAAAATATATTTTAATATTAAAAAAATTTTGTTTTGTTTTTGATGTTTGACTTATACAACCAGTTCACATCGTTGAAGAATAATGGAAAAATATATATTCATGTTTTATGGATTTATATTTTATTCAAATTTTTTATGTCCATATAGGTAACATCATTGATATTGTACATCCATTAGTTAATTGATAGAAAATATTTCACTTCTGGGGATAATTATTGGTTGTAATTGTAATGATAAATTTAATTACATGTATTTAGATGAATTATTAAAGTATTAAGGGATGTAAATATTATGACCTATACAACATATGATTAAACATTAAAAATGGATATAGATATTGATATTAGATTATTCTGGTGATGATATATGGACTTATAACAATAATAAAATTTAAATAACATTGATGGAAGATTTTTCAATTATGTTCATTGATAATTGATGATAAAAGATGACAAAATATAAGTCCCCAAACATAAGAAATCCTAAATCATGAGATAAGTCTACAATTGACTTTATTTAAATTCGAGGATCTTTTTAGGTTTAGATCATAGATAATTATGTCATAACTCATACATAACAACTTAAATATTACAAGTAGACACATATACTCAATATAAATTATTTTTCACAAAGTAAAACTCTTTAAAAATAAATAGTGTGTCATTTCATGATTTAAAAACATAAATTATCCATGATCCAATCATTTACTCTATTATTATTTAATTCATGTGAAAAAAAATCATAACATACAATTAGCCTAAAATGATTTATAAGGGATACAAAAAAATTGTTGGTATTGTGAATGAGTGTAAACCATGAATGCTTTATCATAATGTAATACATTCATATTTATGAAGTATAAAAACACTTTACTTAATATATCCTCATTTATTACCCTTTCTGTAACCATAAGATTACCATAAATCATAAATAAAGTAACATATAACTTATAATGGTAACTCGGTACATAAACATACTTAAATGAAATAACAATGGTGTCGACTTCCACACGAATAACTAAATGTTATATCCATATGAATGAATTCTATAACAAATTTTATGGAGGTTATAAGGTAACCACCCATCATAGGTTTATCATGGAACCACTCATCTTTGGTTTTTTATGTAACCATCAGTCAAATTTCCAAGTAACATTATATAATAATAATAGATAAATTATTTCTATTTTAAACATTTCACTCATAAAATTTCATTTTTTGTCACATAATTTTTTTCCAGATATTAAAATAGTAAATCCACATTCAAAAACATTTTCATTACCAAACACCAATATAGGCGTTAAGGGATATATTTTCTTTTTCAAAAAGTTATGTCTTATAGAGGAACAAACATATCAAATAAATGTTACAGCAGTGGAGGAGTCATTGTTGCTGCACATGTTTAAAAAATTCCATTTTTCATTTAGTAAAATTATTAATAGAAAAAATATTCACATTGAGTGAAATAAAAATTAAAAGTTGTATTTATAAACATCGTATAAAAAATGTAATATATAAATCAAAATATGTCTTAATTAAAGGAGATTGAGATAAAACACCTTACCACATGAGAAAATACATGAATGAAATAATTAATTAATAATATTAAAAAAACAGATAATATCATGAGAATAAAGTGATTGATGATATAACAAGTTAATGGGAATTATATACACCATATAAATGTGAAATGATGCACAACAAAAAATAAGTATCAACAAAATCTAAATTGGGATGAAATCCATCACAATGATAGTATACATAGATTATGGATAAATAAATGAAATAAATATGTTTGAAAAATATAAATTCACCTTATATAAATGAATATTTAGTGTAATGAAATAAAAAAAATTCACATATACTGTTGTAAAACACAAAACCAATGACATGGATATTTAACTCGATGAAATGAGATTGATTTATGATTTCCCATATAATGCTCATCTAAATGATGTTAGAATTTATCAATTGGGTGATTATGTGTCGAAATGGTATATCGACACAAAGTGAAGTTGATGTTAAAACATAAATTAATAACTTTTGATTCCACACATAATCATGGCATAATATAATCAATTAAGTATTCATAAAATGTAATGAGTGGAAATTGAGTTTATAAATTCCCTTACCTTGAGTCTGACATGTCTCGTTCATTATTTAATATCATAAATAATATAGATAGGTTAATTTATACTTTAATCATCACCTTTTTAATGTTTATTATTTATTTAATATCACTCATTTCTATGTTATAACAATTATTAAATTATTTGAGTTCATATTGAATGTTTTTTTGATGTTTGGTACTTGTGTCAAAAATGATATTGTTTTGATTAAAATTTTCCTTGTGTTCATAAGAACATCATATCTAGAATGATATTTATGATTTATATATCATTTATATATGTATTATATATGTATTTATAATAGTCCAAAACATTTTGATATTATAAATGAAATGCACCATTGATGAGGGTGGAATGTCATGTGTACGCATGAACACTACATTAGTTTCTTTATCATACTAAAGGAATGAAAACTAAATGATACATAGTTATATTATAATTAAAATGTAATACCAATATTATATATGTTATATTTATTCATTTTTACTATCCTTTAAATTTTCTAGGTAGGGAATGAACAAATCATATCACTTTTAGGGGGCGACAGTCCACACTTCCTCAAATGAAATTATCATATTGAAACATTATGGAGAGCATAAAGGTATGTTGTAAATATAATTTAAATAACCATGGAGACAATATATATTTAAAACATATCTTATATAGTTATACTACCATCATAATGAAAACCATGAGATGTGGTAGGATAGTATGGTAAAATCATCGTTTCATGAGGCAATATTTGACCATACACAAAAATAGTATGTTTTATATCCATTAGATGGATGTGTGTGTGAGTGTAGTTATAAAACTTATAGAGAAAAATATCCTAGTATATTGAGGATTATGGTGTGGTTATAAAATAATAAAACAAATATAGGTTTTGGGTTTTTTATGAGGAAAACATGAAAGAAGATTAGGAGAAGTCATTACCTCTAAATCGTGAAACTCATTTTGATTACTGGAAAACAAAATTCATGAATTGAAATAATAAATAATAAGTCATATTCATAGGTAAAATTAATTTATGGAATAAAAATATTCAAATTACATTTATTTAAATTTTTATCATATCATTTATATGAATATTTCATTAATAATAGAATCATTGCATCATCATTGTGTCATAAATATAATAATTTATTTAATGTCTATAATTTAAAAATAATATAAAATAATTTAGGAAAACTGTTTATATTTATATTAAATTTTAATATTCAAAGATATTATTTAGATTAACCAAATTAAAATTGTTTTACTTAGATTATACATGCTTATGTTTTATTTCCCTTTTCATTAAATTAAATATTATAAACGGTCATTATCACATCCAAGTGGCACCACGGGGTCTAAAATTTGACCAAGGATGATCATGGTCGGACATATCACCTAAAATATGATTATAACACTTGTTAGGGTAGTTTTATATTATTATAATTTTATTTTTACCCTTATTTACTTGATTTACCCTTTTACTATGGAAAATAAATAAATATTTATTGATGTTACTATTCATAACGTCCAAAAATAAAAGGTACAAATTTTTCAAATTTGAAAATTCTATTTGAAAATATGAAATAATTTTTTTTTCAAATTAAAAACACATAATTGAATGAGATTAATTTAAAATTAATTTCCACCGTCAAAATGAGAATGCAACATTTTTAAAAGGTTATAACATTGCAAAAGATTGAAATATTCTTTAATCTAAATTCAACATCGAATAATTAAAAATATTTTTCTTTATATAAAATTATAAAAATATAATCTATTTATTCTTTAAAACCATTAAAAAATTTGATTTGACAATATAACTTATCCTGATAGAAAAAGACTCATTCAATTAAAATATTCGGTATATTTTCTATGGATAAAAACAAGATAGTTTTTAGAAATATAAAAAAAACACATTAAAAGTAAATTTTGAGGTCCCTATTATAGAGAAGAATTTTATTTTTCAAAATATAACATATAATGGTGTAAAAAACTAAATTAAAAATGTTTCTCCATCAAGAGGCGGTAAAACAGGATTTTTAGAAAAATACATATTAAATATAAAAATATGGAATTGTTTCTTATATCATATCAAGAAAATATATAATATTAATTTAAAAAATTAAATTGAATGCATATAATATATTTTTTATTAATAAATTTAATATATAGTGATGTGATTTTGTAAACACAATTATTATCTTTTTAAAAATGATTTCTTCAAAACACATCCATAATATTCAATTAGGTTTAATATCCATTTCTAATAAATTTGGTAACCAATTAAATCATTATTTAAACATATGTAAACTATATTTCTATAATTCAATTGATATTATTCATTCACCCCCTTCTAATAACTAGTTTATAGAGGTAACATATACATTATAATATTTCATTAATCATTTATGCTCGATGTAGCTTATCATGTATTCTATTGAATTTATTGTTTCATTCTTAAAAAATGAGATATTAAATCCTTACCCCTTTTTAAGAGTACATCCTCTCAATTTTAAAATTGGGTGCGAAAACTTCACAAAAAATCATGCAATAGAAAAAAAATCATTAAAACAATCACATTGAAAGAAGGAAATAAAACTAAAAAGGTCACCCTGAGATAACACATACTAGGATTCCATGTATAAAACATTAACCTGGAAGAATACCTAAACATATTGTTCTTATAGAGAGTGATATAAAACAGAATGAGGAGAAAGTTTAAAACCAGAAACCCATAATGCATGGATGGGGTAAAAGGAAATTGATTTCATTGTAGGAAAAGTAATAAGAAAACGTTTTTATAGTCCTTTTCATAAAATTTATTAATTTAAATATGAGGTCGACTGATAACATAATAAAACATACTTACTTGTCATGTAGAGTTACATCCTTTAATCAATATCTATGAAACAAATCATCTATTCTCCAAATGATTTGTATTCAAGATTTCTATGTCAAATGTGTAGAATTATAATCAACAAAAAAGGAATTAAATAATACACAAAAGTCGAACTCTATATTTCCCTATCATTAGATGTTAACCAAATCCAAAATTTTTTGTACAAGAATAGATAATCAGCAAAAATAATAATCCTTTACAAAAATAAATAATACTCTTAATCACCAAAATTCAACAAACATTACACAAAATTTAACAAAGACTAGTCAATAAACAATGGTCCTGGAAACACATGAAAATAATCTAAATTAATATTGAAACCCAAAATTCAGAAGGATTATATCACATTGTCTTCCATGATAAATATTTACAGTTATCTCCAAATAGAACGGACTACTTTCGAAGTCTCACACATAAAATTTAGTAACCAAATCACATATTTTCCATGTTAGGTTAATCATTTTGATAAATAACCCGAATCCCTACATGTATTTCATAAAAACATAGATTCATAAAATAATAAAATTCAACCATTACTCCTAAAATTAAATCACATATTATTTTATTTTCCATAGGTATATACTGATCCTAAAGGAGTGAATGTCTTCCAAAGTATCATTTATCACTTAGGAATTATATAATTTCCCTATACTTATGATATCTATTTGATAATATAAATGTTCCCAAAATAATAATAATATAAATCAATATAATCATTTATCTATAAAATATTTGTCATACTAACAAGGTTCTTAAATAGGCCAGTGGTAAGTGATACGCCATTGTCACACTTCAGTTGTGAGTTCGATTCCAGTGGTCTTAGTAGACGTGATTGTTTTTCACCCATCCCACTGGTTTTTATTTTTCTAGAACTATATAATTATTATAACATTTTCAAAATGAGATAAAATCATTAAAATAAACATAACATATTTTAATCTCGATATCATTTCATTCCTTTATTTTTGAATAAAAATAATTAATAATCCATATCTGCCACAAATTTACGGATCATATAAACACTAATGGTTTATTGTAACTATTTCAAATAAATAAAAGATAATTCTTTGTCAATTAAAATTTTTTCCTAAAAATATAAGGTGTATATGTTCTATAAGGCTTCAATAGTAATCCCATAATTAATACATTTGAACATATCATATTCTATATATCCAACATAACTCTTAAATACATTAAATACAGACATCTTAATCATAGAACATTATTGATGATCATTTATCTATGGTTTTACAAGTTATTCATTAATAATTAATTCCAGCAAACAAAACCATTCCTAATTAGTTATGATTCAATAATATCAAATAATGATCTAGGAAATAATCCATACCATTCATTGGTCATTTTTTGTTTCCTCATCTTTGATTAGAATGGAACTAGTTAATTAGTAAACATATTTTTGTATTGTCCTGATCATCCCATTCCTGAATCTTGTTTGTAGGAAATCTATTTGCGTAATGACCATGCACCCCACATTTAATACATTCAATTGATCCCTCAGAAAGAACATCATTCCTTTTCCTGGAGTAAACTTAATTCATCATTTTACCACGGACAATTATTGCTTTATTATCTTTATTACCAAATCTATAACATATTACCATCCCTTTGAAACCATTTCCTAGAGGTTTCATTCCTCGTTTAAGAAATATAGGTTGTTTAATATACATACCATTATGAATATTACATAAAATTCAACAGGGATTCATTTCTCGTATATATGATACCATAAAAAATCACCAAGGTTCAAGTGTTAAATCCTTAATCTAGATAGACGGTTATGAATAACTATATGAGTTCTCATTATAGTTTCTATTTTACTAAATTTCTTATTTAGAAAACCACTATAGTTTCCTTCACATACATTATTTTGTTCCTGCTATATCTAGCCATTTACTAAAAACAAAATGGGTAGTGTGAGTAATCTAGTAAAATCATCATATAGTATATTATGATGAGGGTTTACACTAATATATACTTATTCATGTCATCATAATCTCATTAAATTTATATAAAATGACAATGAATATTTCTAATATTCTAACTATTGTGGTTATATATCACATGTCACTTATGCTTAAATAACACCCTAACCTCTAAATATATCTAAACCGACCTATGATACCAATTGTAAGGATATAACCTTAAGCAGTACTAAATCAAGTTATAAGTCCACAATTTACTTTAATACAATTGGAAGTTATTTTTAGGTTTAGATATTCATATAAGAAGTTCATTACTCATACATAGAAACATAAATATTACAACTAGACACTTCTACTCACTATCCATTATTTTAAAAAAAACAATTTAAAAAGAAACATAACATTATTTCATGATTTAAAAACATAACATTTTTACACTCTAATCCTATAATTTTTTCTTTTCATGTCCTACAAAAAACATTTCAAAACATTGTATGAGAATAATAATCTTAGTAAGGGATCCATAAAGAATGAAAACTATTAGTCTTGGGATAAATTGAAATTATGAATTCTTACAAAAAATTAATACTTTTCACCTTTATGAAGTAGAATTTTTTTTTCAAAATTTAAGGTCATTTCATAAACTTTTTGTAACCAATAAATGACCAAAAATCCTATAGAATGCAGAAAATAATGTATAATGGTAACTTGGGACACAAACATCCATAAATGGAATTACCATATGGAACACATCCACACATATCACTAAATGGAATGACCATATGGCCGACTTCCATATTCAATTCATTGGAAGTTATAACGTAACCACCCACCCTTATTTTATCGCGAAACCACCCAAATTCCATTTATCATATAATCACCTATCTCCGGTTTATCACGTATCCACCCATAAAATTTCCCAGTACCATTATATAATAAAAAAACATAAATGTTTTAAGTTATGAATGTTTCACTCATATAACATATTGTACATACACAAGTAAACATATCAAGATATTAAAATAATAATTCCACATTCAAAACCATTTTCAATAAAAAACAACCAAAAAGGGAATAATGTGTTTATTTTCTATTTAAAAATGTTATGTCTTATAGAGGAAGCCAATTTTAAGATAACAGTTATGGTGGTGGATGATTCATTTTCATAGAATATGTTAAAAACATTCCTTTTTGTCATTTAGATATACGTTTCTAAAGAAAAACATTCCCTTTGAGTTAAATTAAATGTGAAAGGTTTTTTATACATCGTATACAAGATGGTCGCATAAAAATCAAAATACACCTCAATAATAATAGATTGAGATGAAGTACCTTACCACATTAAAAAATACAAGAATAAAATAATTAAATTAATTTTTTTGAAATAAATATAATATAATGATAATATAGATATTCATGATATTATATGTCAAAGGGTATTATATACACAATATAAAATTGAATTTGTGAATAACAAGAAATATTTCTCAATGGAATGTAAATTGAGACATTTTCACTTACAATGATTGTATCCTTAGATTTGGGATAAATCATTGGAATAATTATCTATGAAAAAAAATACGCCAAATATAAATGAATATTTAGTGTAAAAAAATCAGAGGTCATTCAAACATAATCATGGAATAAACAAAACCAATGACATGGATATTTAACTCAATCAAATGAGACTGAGTTAATATTTCCCTTAAAAAGTTCTTCTAGATGACATTAGAATTTATCAATGGAAAGATTATGTGTAGAAAAATTTATAAAACTAAATGGTGGAATAAATTACAACATAAATTAATAAACAATGATTCCACACAAAATCATGGAATAATATAATCAACAAAGTTTGTGCAAAACCTAATGAGTGGAAATTGTGTTTAGAAATTCGCTTACCTTGACTCTGACTTGTCTCATTCATTATTTAATTTACTTAATAATAATATTTAGATAATATATACATGATTAATATCCTTATTAAATTATATTTTTTATTTTTTTATCACTTATTATTCTGTTATAACTGTTTGTTAATTATTTGAGTTCATATCAGATGTTTTGTCGATGTTCGGTACGTGATTAAAAAATGTAATTGTTCTAAATAATATTGCCCATGTGGACATAAATATATCATCATCATAATGTTATTAATGATTTAAATAACATATATATCATGTATATATGTAATTATAATAGTTTATAACATCTGGATATATGAAAGGAAATGCATTTTCATGTAGACTGTAGGCCATATGTACGAATGAACACTACTTTCATTTTCATGTCATATTAAAGGAATAAGAACTAAATAATAAATAGTTATATTATAATTATTGTATAATTTATATGTTATATATTTTACATAATTTCATTAACTTTAACCTTTATATATTCTATGTATGGCATGAATGAGTCACATCACTTTGAAGGGGCAGTAGTCCACAATTCCTCAATTGAGATTATCATATTTGCACATTATGGAAATCATAAATTTATATTGTAAATAAATATTAATGAAGAATATAGACATTATAAATATAATATATATCATATATAAATATAGTTCTATAATTTTGGCCACAATGATAGGTTGTAGGAGAAAATTCAACAACATCATTTCGTGAGGTAATAGATCACCGTACACAGAAATAGTATGTTCAATATCCATTAGAAGGTGGTGTGTGTTTTTTTAGGTAAAAATAAGACATATAATATTAATTAAATGCATTACATTTAATATATTACATATATTTATCATTGAATAAAAATCTATAAATGGTGGTATTATTTTATAAACACAATTATTCTATTTTTAGAAATGTTTTCATAAAAACACTTAGTTTATTTTCATTTTTCCTTTATTTCCTTTTATTATAAATTTTATATTCAATGAAATAATTATTTATTAATTTGTAAACCATATTTTAATAATTTATTTGATACAATTCATTCCCACCATTCAAATGGTTACGTTATAATGGTAAAAATTAAATAATAAAATTTAGTTGTTCCTTTAAGCCTATGTAGCATATCATGTTTGGTATTAAAGATAATGTTTCATTTCTAAAAGTCACAATGTTACACTATAACATGGATATCACAACAATGTTATAGAGATAACATTATCTTAAATAATTCAAGATTTATTTTTTATTATAAGAGTGATAAATTTATAATTTTTATGGTGATAAAAATAGGGGTAAATAACTAGAAATCATTAAAAATAAATTAATGGGATAAGTAGAATAAGTTATTCATAGAAGAAAAATTAATAATAATTATGGAGAGTATTATTGTTTTCATGGATTTATTCTGTTAATGTATGTAAATTGGGCCCTAGATGTGGTGATTAATTCTAATAAATATGCATGTGGTGCATAAAAAAAATAATGTTGTTTTTTGTAATATATTTCTTGAGAGTTTTCATTATTTTTAAGGAGTTAACATTTAATGGATAGATTTAGAGTGAAATTTTGTTTTTAGTGTTCCATATATAGATCATTTTAAAGTAGGTGACACTAGGTATGTGATGATATTTCCTACGAACATTAGTAAATGTGAGTTTTAGTGGATTCTGGTACACGAATATATTTTAATTTTATGTTTGATGGATTATCCAATTACTTGTTAAGGAAGTATAATATTGGAATCGTTTATCAATGATTTGAAAAAAATTATAAAATAATTTTATTGTTTTCTATGGATTTTGTTGTCTTTAATGATGTTGGATTCAATAAATAAAAAAATCAATTAAATCATCGTATATTAAAAAACATAAGATTAACCAAACTAATAATGAGGATAAACATTATTTGTGATATGGTAGTTTGAGGCATAAATAGATAAACTTGAAAAACATGAATTCTCTGATTCACCTACACCTTTGTAAATCTCTGAATAATCCCCCATATCAACATGAAATGTTGTATCATATTATGGGTATTCCTGAATATATTTAATTTATTTTAAATTAATCTATTTGAATGAATATGTTATATATTTTCATAATGTTATAATTAATTGATAAAATAAAAGGGGGTAAAGTTTAAGAACATGGAACTATAAAGTAAAAGACATTTTTTGGAGTGAGAGTTAGCTAAAAAACATAAAACAACTCAATGAGGTAGGTATAAATTATTATGATTATGAGTCAACGACTTTTCATGATGATGATGAAAATTTTATTGAGAACCAGGATATACCAGGTGATGTTCAATCAACAGATTATGAATATATTTCCTATCCATAAAATATTTATACTCTATATATAATGATGTTATAAATTAGGGACAACATTAACATAAAATGATTTTGATTGACGATAATATTGAACATGGAATCCATGATATATGAAATAAGATGATGATATAAAAGATAAAAATAATGGAAAATAATATCAGTGATATTGATATTAATATCATGGGAGTGAATGGATCTATGTTAGAGTAATTTAATGTAATGTATTGAAATAAGGTTATGGGATTTAGTTCTATAGTATAATTTCCTATCTCAACAGATGTTTTTAATATAAAGGATAAGATATATTAATATTAAATAAAAATAGATGATTTTTTTGGGGAGAATCAATGGTTTAATGAAGAGAAGGTGAAACATATAGATTATATTAGATAGATGGGTAATAAGATAAAAGAACAAAGAGACATGTCATATGATAATTCTATTACATTAGAGGAATCACATTCAAAATGGAATATTCTAAAGAAGGAAAATAATGTTAGAAAAAATAATGAAAAATAAAACATAACATGTTGTTGAGTTAATCATGTCTTGGGAACAAGTGGAATAACAAAAAGATTAAAGGAATAGAAATTACAAATGTTTTAAAAAAAATTTTACCTATACATGGGTATGTTATAGTGGGATGAATAGAAATTATGATAAATCAATGGGGTAATCATAGAAAATTTTATAGTTAGTATGATCATATTATCTAAGAAAAGAAAACATTATTCATTAAGAAACCCCTATAAATATAAAAATAATTAACATCATGGTAGTTAAGAAGACAATAGTAAATAACGAATATAATTAAAACATAAGAGACATGAATTGAATTTGTGGTATTAAAAAAAGTTTTTTTAAGGATAAGATATTGATATTTACCTTTTATTGTGGATGTTTTTATCATAATTATTTTGATTTCTATGAATCCTTCGTATATCTTTTTATTGTGATGATGGTGGATGTTTCAAAAATTAGATATACCAATCGATTATAATGGAGAATTGATTTTATTATATTACTTTTTTATAATTATAATCATGTATTAGGTAAAAATAAAATTACATGTTTAGATGGAAATAAAGAGTCAAATATAAATTTAGTGAAGACACGTCCTATCTTTCTATAAATAGATTTCATGTGATGGTTAAAAAATTGTCACAAAAATATAATGTTTCATTAATTGGAATTCCAAATATTATGTTCAAAATCAGATATAATTGAGTGAATTGTATATTAATTTTAAATTTTAATTTTTTCCAAAATATACTAATTTTATAAAAGAATTTGGAAAAAAGTACATGGTTATTAATCTAATGAATAATTTTTTGATTAACATGATAGCATTTTGATTTTGAAAATTTAGTGAAACTATTGATTAAAGTAGTTATCCATGATAAAAAAAGTATACACTACGAAATATAATTTAATTATGATCCTTATAAAGAGAATAATACTATGGGAAATGAACGAGTTATGATTCTATCAAATTCATTTGAGATATTATGAAATATTGAACACTAGTGGATATATGAGAACTTCTGGATCATAGTGACCCTATACCTTCCTCAATATAATAAAATTATAACATAACCTCTTCCCATATATATAAAATATTTAAATATTTTTTATTTGATTTTGGTTTTGGTTTTGGTTTTTAGTAATATATGATCAATATAGAGATTATGTTAAAAAACAAGTGCTACCAAGGAACAATCCCTAGTTATAATTTGAGTTTTAGCTGTGAAAGTGGTTGATTATTGAATCAACAGTGACAAAAAGTGGGTTTAAAAGAGGAATTCTAGAAATAAAAATTCAAATAACGTTCTAATTGAAATGACAGTGACAATAGAACATGATTATTATTTATCACCAGGGAATGATGAAAAAGGAAGACATACTCATAAACAAGAATCTGTAAATAAAGTGTTAATGATTTTTAATAACTTTCAATGATAACTAATTATTTTAACAATGATAATAAATTAATATAAAATTTATTCTAATGATTAAAACATCTATATGTGGAGATATATCAATGATATTTTTTGGGGGAGTTTTTTATAATGATCTGGAAGATTCTATTCACTTTTAACCATGAATTACACTCATTAATGACATAATAATTTTTTTTTATCAAAGTAGATTCTAGAGATGATATTTGATGTATAAATCAATTATGTATCATATTATTAGAGTATTACAGATATTTTACCTTCTATTTCATGTAATTATGAGCTTCTATGACGAGGGGTTATAGAATATAGATAATATCTCAGGATTCATATATTTATGGAAATGTGTGGATGTAATGGACAATAGTAAAGTTATTATATTTAATTATTATTTATCACTCAATGATTTGATTAATAATTCTATTATGAAAATTTAATGATTCCTTTCATGGTGGTATTTACCCTCACTGAAAATATGTTAGAATGAATTTATAGTAAGAATATGTTTTAAGGATGAATTTAAGAAGTGTATTGAATTTAAAATTGAGTTTCGTGTGTATCAATTAAGAAGTTATTTTTCTTTTTTATAAAAGATGTGTGTTTCCAATAATTCCATTGGGATTTTGTTTATCCTAATTATTATATTTGTTGGTGTTGGATATTTTAACGATATTGTTTTCTATTAACCTTAGTTAATCGAAAAAATTAGCCATGGTTATAAAAATCATAAATAAGTATAATGAATCTCGTATTCCTGATAAGGGAGTTGTTTGAAAAGAATTAATTTCTATGGATCTTCTATGTATGAATTATTTTCTATAAAACCTTGAAATTTCAATCTATAGGATGAATATAGTGATGAAACTCTATAGATCAAACTAAAACATGTTTCATTATCGATTAATGTATTTCAATTGGGACGGTGTCTTCACCGTAAGGAATTTTTTCAATCATTATTGACCTATGGATAAATATCATAGGAAATATATCAGGATATGTTTTAGGTACTAAAAACACTATATATATGTGATTAAATATTTAATAAACACAAAAAAAATGATATGTGTCGTATTTAGACTCTGTCAGTTTAGAATATCATATTATGAAAGTTTATATTAAATAAAATTATTGAAATTATATATCATTCAATGGATGTATGGGGAAATAATTTCAACATATCCTTACATATATTAGGTGTCACCATATTAATTTATTTTAGTTAATTAAATTTGATGGATGTAATATTATCTTTGGAGTACCAAAAACAATATCACACCACATTACGAGATGATTTACGATTAAGAGGTGTTGGTGAATATATTTATGCAAACAGAAGTGAAGGTCACATTGTAAATTAATAAATATTACATGTATGGTTGGCCAAATATAGTTTCATTGAATATTACCATGTATTTTAATACGAAAATGTGTCAAAATATTCTGATATGGGAAGTCTCCACTTTACTTATTGGTTTTATCAATCGTTATTTTAAAGAACATGCTGTTTAGTTTTTAGGTTTTCTGGTTACCCAATGAATTTTATTGTTATATATTTGGTAAAACAACAAGAAGGCACAATATATTTGAACATATAAAATAAAAATTTAAAATCTCAATGAAATATATTGCTGAAAAAATTTTCAGTGGTTGACTTAGATATTTGACAATTATTTAGTTATGTGTTTATGATGAAAATTATCAGAAATAATGAATATTTCATCATAGATATTATTTACCCAAATTATCAAATAAAACAAATTTAATTCACGATACATGTTTTTAGGTTATTCTTTGAAGGATTATTCATTAATAATGTTTGATAATTAATAATTTGTTTTTTATGAATGATGTATCAATATTTTGGAACATTTATTATAGTGTATTTTGAAAAATATTTTTATTATATTTTTTTAAGGTGGAAAGAAGAAAAATATTGTTTTACATTTCATGCATATGTCTATGACCACTATATATGTTGTAAAAATATGGGATGGTTTATATTTTATATGGGAGGTAATTAATGAGGATAAAATACTTCCTTTTTAGAGATAAACATGGAGTCCAACCATACTTCATTTTTTTACCACTTATTAATTAGGGAACTAGTGTATGATATTTAAATAGAAAGTGGATGATAAGAAAAATACATCTTAATTTTACATGATGAATATATATTTTATAATATTTCCTTTATAGATATGAACAATAGATTAATTTCATTGAATCATAATTGAATAATAAATATTTATGAAATTTATCATCATGATCATGGAATGTTAATGAGGATAAACATCAGAAATATAGTGTTTCTATCATGTTTGAGGATATATAATTTAATAATAATGGGAAGGAGGATAAATAATATTATGGGTGATATATTTAGTTCTATTATGAATGTAAATATATGAATTTTTTTTCACACTACTGGAATGAATTTTCAATCGTTGGAAAGAAGGATATCTTCCATATAGACATAACAAGAAATCAATAAGGAATGTGAATCATAATTCATGAGGGTATTCAATTCATGGTTTTGATGTTGAATGATGATGTTAATATCATTGATAATATACCTATAATACTTCCATCATAAAAAATGGTGATATTTTTCTTTTATCTGAATATAGAATATATTGTTTTCCTTCCTATATTAATGATCCAAGACAGTTAAGTGAGGTAGTACACCATGGAGTTTACTTCACCATCCTTATATCACTAGAATGGGATAGAAGACATTCAATGAGTTACATTAACCATACCCACATTGGAACATTGTATTTAGCGGATTCTAGTGCATTTTTTTGGTATGCGTTATATATTAGCCTAGTGTGGACGAATGATGTTACATTATGGGTAAAATTTTATATATTAACTCAATTTTTATGTTATATAAATTTTTGGTAATATATTAACTAATTTTTTTATCATCATTGATTAAGGAAATGACAAATGATATAACAATTAGATCATCATTGAAAATTAAACAAAAGATTTTTTAGAGGACCCAAACTCACACTCTCATATCAGGTGCTCAAAATAGATACTTTACATACCATCTCTGATACCAACCATGATGATTCAATATAAACATTAAAACAATTATTTCATTATTTAATTTATAGATTAAATGTTAAAAATATTCTCTTACCATGTGAAAAATGGTTCATAATTATTATATATTAGCTATATAAAAGTCATATTATAAACATTTCAATATAATCTCACCATTATATACCATTATTTAAAAATATAATTTTTATAATATTCTTCCTAAACCAAGGAAATAAAATCATAAGAAATTTATGTTATAAAATTCTTTGTAATGGAATAACCTATAAACTAATCGCAACGAGTCTGACAAATAAAAATTTTATGAAGATGAAGATATGGTATATATTAAAAAATAATGAGGAATACAACTCATAAGATTTATCTATGAGAAATAATAAATTTCAATATAATGTCATCATATCAAACATATATAAAGGAATATTTGTGAATAAACAACAAAATAAGACACATGATCTATGTGGAATATCATTGTTATTTAAACTGAAATGTGTTGTAAGAATAGACATAGTGGCTAATAAAAATCTTTTCATATACTAGACACATTTATATAACTATACTATCCTGAGATAATATATTAACTACAATTATGTTAACACATTGTCTTGTGAATTTATGTTAACAAAAAACGAATCTATATATAAATTCATTAACCCATGATATTTTAAACCTAAAAAATTATTCAAACTCTGATATATGACCCCATACATCACATTTTGAACATCCTACATAAGTGTACAATAAAATATTATTCATATAATAAAAAACCAATTAAATAAAATTAGTTCTTTAAGACTCCCATTTTTTATTAAATAAACTGAAATTTAGAACACAATAAAATTATATAATAAAATAAAAAACATAAAATATTATTTTATTTGATAATTTTTATTTTGATTCATTTAACATATCTCCATAGGTGATAAATCATTTTTATATGTAGAGTAAAATGGATGAACATTTTTGAGGAGTTTTATTTTTAAAATCAACTATTGTCGTCATAATGAGATAAGATACAAGTTAACTTAGAATTAATCATTTATAATGAAATCCCAATAATAGAGCCTAGAAAAATGAATGATATATTTATTAGGGGAAATGTTGAGTGGATTTAAATTATATAAATATTGGATAAAACCTTTCTATTGTTAGAAATCCATATATAGAGACCCTGATGATTTAAATATTAATAAAGAATCCATTAGATAAGAGTTAGGGAGACAAATAGAGGGGATACAAGACTATTCATATTTGGGTTATGAAATATGAATGTATAATTTCTTTCAAATGAATGAGTATGTAATTTGATGAGAAATGTATATTATAAATTAATGGAATTGTATTTAAAAACATAAATGAGTAATGATTATGGATATAGTAAAATATTTTAGTCTGTAGAAATCATTTTTATTTGTAATAATATAATATTGGTTTAAAGTGTTTTACATGAAATGGATTTTCAAAAATGTAATTATAGGAAAATAATGTAATGATAATTCCATATATTAGTATATACACCCAATAATATGAAACATGTGGTTAAAATGGATTATGTCTTGCTGAAAGGAAAATTATATCAGAATACCATTGACATGGATTCCAGTAAGTTTAGGAATGATCATACCTTCTGTTTAATAAATATGACTATCTTAATTTCTGATTTCAAAACCGTATTAAACAATATAATATTTTAAACATTTTTCATATTCCTTATTCGATTTTTATTAGTTATATATAATTTATTTTCATCATTTAATGTTTGTGATTTATATTAATTTAAATATGTTACATAATATTGATATTGATACCTATAGATTGATACCATGTTGATTATTACCAAATTATTAAACATAGTTAATTGATTTTGTAAGATTATTTATAATTTTATTTTTCCATTCTAATAGATTTTCAATAAAATTTCAGGATTAAAAAATTGATGATGGGAATTCTAATGTAATTTTCAATAGTCAAACAGTTTGATATTAATAAAATATTACCAAATAATTGAATTTATAATATATATTGATCAAATTACAGTCATGTTAAAAATAGTTTTTATATTAAGGAAATAAATTCCCAAAAACCATCAATTTAAGGAACTAAAAAAATATAATTTTTGTATCCTGGAGGTGGTAGTATTCCTATAGAATGGGTGAAGTTTTATATTTAAATATATTTATGGGATATTCATAATAGTTAGTAAATTACCATAACAATATTTTACTATATTAATTTCCTATATTTATTTTCACTATAATGTTTATAATTGTTTTAAAGGAGAATTATATAGATGAAAATGTTATGTAGTGTTTAGTTCTCACATTGAGGACATAAAACAACTCCTTGAGGACCTCATAATAATAAAAAAATTGGTTTTTACTCAGGGGATAATAATTTTCGAAATGAAAAAGTGGCCTCTTGGGGTGGGAAAATATTTCAGTTATTAAACATAACAAGATGTTATATATTGGTTTGAAGTGGGTGTATAAAAGTTCCATATATAGGTCAAAATGTGAGACATATCCAAGGAAACTAATGATCGATACAGGATGAATATGGAATCACATTGGTGTTAGGGTTGCAAGTAAATTAAAGGTTGGTGAGGAATGGGGGAATCAAATTTCATACAGTAATATATTTTTTATATGGTCATTATGTCGAGTTATTTAAAAAAATTAATCTACGATAAGTTTCAACTTTTTACATTAATAACGTTGATTAATTATTTTATGGGGTATTTATTTTTTACAAATAATATAATATGACAGCTAAAATATAATATCAACATGAATAATCCAAATGTGAACTAAATATAATCTAATTCAATTAATAAAAAAATAAAAAAAATAATTATAATTTAATATATAAGTGGAAAAAAACTGTTTTTCGTGATAAATGTATTTTAATACATTAATTATTTTTAGAATTATTAATTATTAATTTAAAATTAATATATTGTTAATATAAATTTTTTGTTTTTAGAAATCCAATTATTTTCAACAAATTTCATAAATTATATTTTTTTAGTAAAAAATTAAAGAACTATTGTAGAAACATTGTTTCAAAAATAATTATTTTATAGTGTTAATAATTTTTGTTATATTGGTAAATTTTTTATTTTAAAAAGTAAAATAACCATGTAAGGACAACGTTTGAAAAAATATGAACATTGAATCTTTATATTTTCTTAAAATTTTGATGATATTTGTAGGTTTATGCTTTTAGAGAGCTTAATCATGTGTATTATTTAACAAAACCCTAAAATACTAGTTGAAAACATCCTCTTAATATCTATTATTCCCCTAAGTAATAATTTTATGACAACAAAAATTTAATGCAATTTTAAATCATGGAAATTTTTATTTCGACCACATCCGGGTTAGTACTCATCATTAAAACCTTATGGAAATAATTTTATAAAATAGTATGTGAATAATAATATTAATAGGGGAAAGAAGTATGAAATATGCAATTCTATTTAATACCAAGTGATCTTAAATATTTTTCCCTTTAACATAATAAACATTGATTTTAATAAATATTTCAAATACACATGGTCTCGATTTTTTTACAAAAACATTTTCATAAAAAACACAATAAGGAAACATTATATTAAAACACTAATAATGAGGGTTTCTGAGAAAAAAGTGTACCCATATAAAATATTATCCTAAAAACGTATTCTTTTCTCTAAAAAGGTATTAATAATTTAATTAATAAAAAAATAACATTAATATAAATTTTGAAATCCAATTATTTTGATGAAAACTCAATATCACCCTTATAAATAACATATTGGTCACATGGGATATCATTTTCCAAATCATTCATACAAATTGAAAGATTAATACAGTGAACTTCCATATTAATTATGTAGAGGACATCACCATTAGATATTAGAATTAATGAATAAAATTGACCCACCCATCCATTCATTATAATGTTACCAATATTCATTGGTTTATAAAAGAACCATAATAGATTGAAATTGAACCACAAATCATTGGTATTCAATGGAACCACCTAAATCATAAAAAAATTTAGAAGAACCATATTATATTAAAAAAACCATTAATGATTTCATTTTAATCATAAAAATCATGAAATTATTCTTTCCATGCTTTTGAAAACTTTACTAAATATATAAATATCCATTTCATTTAGACCCATTTTCAAAATTCATATAATAATTGGAAGGAAGGTGTTTCAAAGAAGATACAATAAATTAAAATAATGGAATACTAACATCAAATAAAATTTATAGAAGAGTTTCAAGGAAACCATTGACAATATATATGTTATAATAAAACCTTCATTTTTATTTTATAAAATAATGTCAAAATGTCCAATGTAAGGGCCTTGATCCATGTGGATCGACCCTTCTCTTGTTTTGAAAGAATGAGGTATTCAGATAATGCTCAGAGGATGTTTGGAGGAGTTAGTTGTGAGAAGCTGGAAATAAGGGGCACAAAACATGACCATGGGTGGAACAACATGTACCATTTGGGTTTCAAAAAAATATAGTGAAGCACCATAGTGACACATTTTTGGTGTAATTCGCCTTGAGGCTGTACACTACGTTATGAGGAGGTACACATCGTGTATATCCCCTCCATAGGGTGATCTACAGACACCCAGACACTTGGGTTTTTAAACCCTATGGCATGATCACACCCCCTCTCAACCACAGATGACACATATCCCTCCCTCCTCAATGTTTGAGGATTCCTTCTTCTTGGATCAGTTCCCCACAACATTCTTCAATTCATCAACAATCCCACGTAAGATCTACCTCTTTTCAACTGTTTTATTTAACATGTTTTTCCCTTTTTCCATTTTCTATGTTATGGTGTTTTATATCCATGGTTATAATGGAGTTTCTTTTGGTTTTTGTTGATTCAAATGTGCCACGAAATCCTCAAGTTTTTGAAGTTGTTGCACGGAAGGAAATCATGATCTTTTTCTTTGATCCGTTCTCAATTGAAGAACATTGAAAACCATTAATCTTAAGGGATTTTTTTTCTTCCCAATACTTTTACAAGAAATTACTCAGTAATAATGTTCTACTACATTGGTTCATAATTAAATTTACCAAATTAAATAATTCAACTAGATTGAAATAATTGGTTTGGTTGCATGTTGTTTCTTTACACCATAATAACAGTTTGACTCTTAATTTTCTAGATTGTGTGATATCTATGATTTTCTGGTTAGAATGTTTTTCTTGAATAAATTGGTAATGAAGGTAAATCTATAATTAATGGATAATTATTTTTCATAAGATAATTTTTCAGGTTAAGGAATCAGGTTGTTGTTGTAATTTGATGTTAATCGAATTGATAATTGATGCAGTAAGAATGTTTAATTATTAGTGATAGCTATTTAAATTTCTATATAGGTTTCCAGTAGTTGGAACATATTAAAAATATACTGGTGAATTAATGACATGTTAATGAAATGGTTTTTTGATTGAAGATAATACCTAGTAGGTTTCTACGTTACCCTCTAACAAGTAAGGTCGAGAGCCTTGTGATTTGGATCCATGAGTGATCATTATGTATGATGCATGAACACATTTTTTAAGGTCTGAGAGACCAATTTATATGATCTTTTTTTCCTACATTTTGTGTTGTAATGTGAGCAAGGATGTCTTTTGTGATATGTGAGGCAGAGAGGTCCATTTTTTGTTGCATTAGTCGACACCTAGAGTGGCAGGATGCATCCGTTTATGCATGAGGGTATCGTGGATAACACCGAAGATGATGAAACGTGTTGGATGTGAATGATTAGATATTTGCTAAATCATGTTTGTTTTTATCTACATAATTTTCCCCACTACTCACGGAAGATGGTCTTTCTTACCCTCCTTCTGAAATGGGAAAAGATGTGTGGGGGTATGCCACATTCTTTCCGTGTTTATCATCTTGAGGGAGGATGTGTCTACGCTCTTGCAATTTGTGGAAATGCCCTGAAGGGTAGTTCTCCTACTCACTGTGTGGATCCCCCTATGTTTGGTAAATTATAATGTTTTTTCTAGAATTAATGCGAACATGGAAAAGTAATAATGTTGTTAATATATGATTGAATAAATGAAGTCAACCCTTGGTGTTGGAACTTTGTGTAATGACAAGATGTGGATAAAATTTAATTGAACAGTTGAATTTCTGTGTGATGATAATGAAATATTATGTTTATTTTTTAAATTGTTAATTATTGATTAATGAATTCATTAGGATAAAGTAAAATTTATATAAACTGAATGATAAAATATAATAAATCTCCTTAAATGGTGTTGTGCTTATAGGATACATAGTCTTAGTAGTAGCAGTCGAGAGTCTGAGAGAAGTTTTCTACAGTTGGATATAATACAAGGATATGCCCATGGTGTGGTTTTGAGGTATAGTATATTCTTTAATTTTTTGTGTCTATACCCTACTCTTCACTGTTAGTTAGAAAAAATGATACCCAGAGGATTTTGAGCCATGGGGTTGTTTTCCCCCATCATTTGGGAGGGAGGATGGATATCTGACTACCCTATTTGACCCAACTATATTCTCTTTGTAGTAACTAGTGTGGGTAGGCACAACATTTAGTTTTCCCCATATATGTTTTTAGTGGGCTGTAATGGATGATGGTTATTCACACACATATTTTATAGTTATTGTTTTCTATGGATTACAATAAGTGTTATATGTATATGTTGTAATGTCTTGACGATCCTCACGCAGGTTATGAGATATTATTAGTTGAGGTTTAATTCTCGGTGTATGATATACATTATATGAGATATGGTGGCTCCCATAAATAACCTAGTTACATTGGTTATCTGGAGGTGGAGGTTGTGTTTCATGAGGTTCATGTTTTGCTGCCTCTCCCAAGAGGTTATGGGCAATAATTTTTTGGTGATAGATTCTTAGGGCGGGTGACATTGGGGAAAAGCTACAAACTAATAGGGATATAGTAGCGGGGTACCCTTGATTTTTATTATTAAATTATATACTCTTGTTTGTGATACTTGGTGAGAGTTTCCATGGGGAGGTTTGGAACATAGTATACATGTTTGGCTATCATGTTTGTTTTACTTGTTGTATACTATGCTATAGCATGATTTCAATACATTTTCACTAGATGCTTTAGGGAGATTCCTATTGAGTATATTTTCACACTCACCGGATGTATATATAAACTAGTTTCAGGTCATTTGATGTAGGATAGATATCATTCATGTTACTACTAGTTTGGGGTTGGATGATTTTTTCATGCTTCATGATTACGGTCATTATTTATTTCGTTTGGTACTTTCATTTTTTCATACTAGTTTTAGTGGTTTTCCATGAAATTACATATGTTCACATGGGATTTCATTTATATTTTTTTCTGAGTTGGATTTGATTTTTTTCAATCATATCTTTTTCATTCCCATGTGTTATATTAGAGGGTAATGGCTCCCATTTTCAGTTTTACTATACCCTCTGTACTAGTAACAAAACTTAGGGCCTATTGGAGGTTGGAATTGGGGGTCACTATCACCCTTTTCACATTTTCGGCATAATAGGGGTACAACTTGTGTTAAGGTGGCCATGATAGAGTGGTATCAGAGGTTTGTTTCATGAATCTGATATATTTTGGTGATAATAAAATGTGAGGTTTCATGTTTTTGTAGCGAACCATTATTATTAAAGATTATAAAGTGATGTAAACACTAGAGACTGGCAGAGATATAGGCATTTATCCCCCCTGTGATATGATGCATGAACCTATAAGTTTATATTGGCTACTAAATGAAGTGACACTTTTTACAGTGTAGAGACCATGGAAAGGATCATTCTTCATTATTCATTATGACTGTGTTTGAATGGGAAGACCTTGGGATATGTTAACCTTACATTAATAAAAAATATTCATTAATGATGAGTCTTCCATATTCTAGGTTTAAGAGCTTTAACTGTTTGTTATTTTGTATGTATGGCTCTATGTTGACATTTTCACCGGGTTAGCATAGAAGCGTTCCAGCAGTCTTTGAAAGTAGATTAGTGTAGGGTAGAGGTTGATTATGATGACAACGCATAGAGGAAGACACTCAGAGATTTATAGCTCTAGAGTCTACAAAATAATGAGTGTTCCATTTCAGATTAATTCACAAAAGACTAGTTGTAAGAGTATGTTATATCATTCAGTTCGATCCATGATCGGAAGGAGCATTGGCTGTCTTCGGTTGAGACTATGTTGTGTTGGCCAGTGTGGAAGTGTTGTTTCTTGTTCCCTGGCGATCACAGGGAGTTTGTGGTTACATGGGAGGAGTTCCTAGACAAGTTTGGAGTCAATATTCTTTCTTTGACTGTGAAGGCGTCCAGTCGATAGGAGCTGCATACACTTCTAAATTGGAGCTCCAGTGAGCAAGAGTTTGGAATCCGTTTTAGGAACCATTTACAATATACATTGGACCTATTCTCGGATAAAGAGGCCAGAGTGTGGAATTTCAAGGAGGATTTTCACCCAAAGATCCAGCACCAGGTCACCCTATTTATAATGAAGACAAATCATGAGGTTCTGTTGAGGGCCAAGGTCATCTAGATGAAATTTGGAATAATCAGATATACAAGAGAGGGGAGTAATCATGATTCCTCATGAAGAAGATATATGATCTAGGTTCCCTGTTTTTAGGGAAGAAGAATTTATATTTTTTCATGACTAGGTTCTAGCCCTCAGTATCTGATTTCTCAAGGTGTGGAAGCAATCTGGCTTATACCCAGTGTTTAGGAAATTTTTTTTCTTGTGGAGGCTGAGGTCATCAAAAACATGATTATCTGATAATTCAGAGTGGAAATTGTGCACTAGATGTTATGATCTAGCTTCCTCCATTGAAAAAATTCTAGATGAGGTAGCAAGAGTAGGTTGCACCATATTCAAGTCACCAGAGAGTAGAAGGGGTAGGTATAGGACAACCCCATGACACTCCCCATCTATAAAGATTACAAAACAACAAGGATGGTGGCCATCGTCTGGGTCAGAGAGGTTTTGGAGCAGGTCATGGTCAGTTTCATGCAATACCATTTCCAGAACCATGTGATCTAGATGTTGTTCGAGGCACCCTTTTCTTATTTTTCAACTTGGGTGTATGCCTTGTTTGATTCAAGAGTGACACACTCTTTCATATCACAATCCCTTGTCCATGAATTGGTACTTGAGGTAGAGAGGCTTCCAATGCCCTTGGCATTGACTATGCTATTTGGAGTTCAATCTAACTTGTTTGAAGTATATAGAGATTGTGAGCTAGTGATGGGGCAACACCACTCTTGGGGATAATTCATATGATTGCAGATACCCCCATAAAAAGTCATCCTCGAAATGGATGGGTTGTATTCATTGTAGGATATATTGAATTTCTTTAGGAGGAAGGTGGTGTTCAGTGATGCTGATGGAGAGCCATCATTTTTTGTTGGTGAGAAAGACCCTCAGATGGATCAGAGGTATATTCCTTCCATGTCATCCATTATGGGCGATTAGATGGTTTGTTCATCAGAGGTTCTGCAGTTGGTGTTTCCAATGGTCATATAAGAGTAACCAGATCTCTTTTCTGATGAAGTTGTAGCATTACCCCCTTGATGAGAGATCGAGTTTGGGATCAAGCTATGGCCAGAAGAGTCTTCTGTCTCCCAGTAGCTATATAGGATGTCCCCTTCTGATTTATGGGAGCTACATATATAGATCTATAGTATGTTACAATGCTTTTTTGTTTAGCATCATGTGTCACTGTAGGGTGCACCGTATTTTTTTGTGAATAATGATGACAAACGTTTTCAGCTGTGTAACTATTATCAACGCTTACACAAAATGATAGTGAAGAATCAATATCATATTCCATGTATTAATAGTTTATTTGAAAAACTAAACATTGAATGTGAGTTCTCAAAGATCGAATTGTGGCCATGATATCATCAAACTCAGTTGAATGAAGTGGATATCCTGAAGACTAGTTTTTTTCATCATGGGCATTAAAAGTTTGTTGTAATTCCATTTGGTGGGAATAATTATCCATGTATGTTCATGGGATTGATGAACACTATGTTCCCTGAGTTCTTACATTTTGTTTGTGAAGGTTATCATCAATGAAATCCTTGTGTACTCAACATTTGAGGAGGAGTATGCAGAGCATGATCATGGAATTTTGTAAGCTCTTCGTCAACAACAACTATGAGGCATGTTGTCAATGTGTTATTTTTGGGCATGAGATGTTTGTTTTGGGGAGGGATGTGGGGTCCTATTAAGGATAATATGTGGATCCGTTGATGATATAAGTAGTTGGTTCTTGGGATTCCCCCATGATAGTGAAATATGTATGATGTTTCTTAGGTCTTGTAGGCTACTATAAGAGGTTTGTAGCCAATTTCTCTCGGTTTGCAACTCCTATGAAAACATTTAATAGGAAGGATCATTCCTTCGTGTGGAAGAATCAGTGTTAGATAGCTTTTGAGTAACTAAAGGTCAATTTGGAATGTTCTCTAATTCTTTTTCTAGAAGTAGAGGGATTTCATTTTAATGTTTTCTATGATTCTTTGCATTTGGGGGTTGGATTTGTTCTTTTGCAGTAATGATCCGTTGTTTCTTATGGGTTGCAGAAATTGAGTCTGAATGAATGTAATTATACCACCCATGATCTTGAGATAACAGAAATAGAGTTTCCTCTAGTTTTGGGGAGATATTACTTCATTGGTGTGAAATTTTGGGATTTCACCAATCATAAGAGCTAGTGGTATGTTTTCTCCCAATGTGACATTAACATGTGGAAGAATTGGTGGATATAGTTTTTATAGGAATACAACATCAAAATATTGTATACACCTTTAAAGAAGAATGTTGTAGTAGATGTGCTGAGCAGGAAGTCATTTAGTATCAGAGTCCGTGAATCTAGTGATTCATAGATAGTGATGGAAGTACATTCTTCATTACACCACAATAATGGAGATGTTGGGAGAAAAGGTTGTCTTTTTTAGATGAATATGAAGTCATCTCTAGTGCAGTAGATGGTTGATTCCATGTTAGGAGATCGAGAGGTGGAGGTTAGGAGAGACTGAGTTCTTTGTGGTAAGGCCACTAATAGTTGGTCTGAGGAATAACAACATCAAATATTGTATCAGGGATGACTTTTCACTCCATTGTTGATGTGTGAGACAATTCTTAGAGAGTTACATAGTTCTTCTTTAGTGGCGAATTCTGGCATAAAAATGCAATATCGAGCCTTGAGGAGTGAGCTTTGGCAGCCTGGGATGATGTGTGTAGTTACAGAGTTAGTTTCTCGATGTTTGGTCTGCCAAAAGATGATGGTCGAGCACTATGTCCATGGTGGTTTTTTCCATCCATTAGATATTCCTCAGTAGAAGTGGGGTGACATCTCAATGGATTTCGTTAAGGGTTTACCTCGAGCTTAGTGTGACCATGACACTATATTGGTGGTAGTTTATTGTTTGAAAAAATTAGCCTGATTTATAGAAATCTTGGAATCTACCTCAGTATTGGTTTTGTCGAGGATGTATCTAGAGGAAATGGTGAGAATCCACAGAGTCCCAAGGGAGATCATTTCATATCGAGACACTTGTTTTACCTCTCGGCTATGAAGAGATCTCCATCATTCTTTCGGTTCTCAGCTATGCCTTATCGTTTCATTTCATTCTCAGACGGACAGGCAGACACAGTCGACCATCGAAACTCTTGAATACGTGTTTCACTATTTTTTACTAGATTTTCATGGATTTTGGATGAGGCAATCACCCTTGGTGGAGTTTTTTTAAAACAATTGTCTCCATTCCACCATCAGTATGTCTCCGTTTGATGCCATGTATGGACGACCGTTCCATTCTATGTTGTGCTAGATAGGGGTTGGAGACTCAACAATTGTCTTACCAAAACTAGTGTAGAATACGATCGATGTGGTTAAGGTGATTTGCGAGAGGATGAAGGTAGTGAAGGAACACCAAAAATAATATTCATATCAATTGATGAGACATATAGAATTTTAAGTTGGGGATGTTGGGTTTTTTGGGTGACTTCCCATCATGGGTTGTGAAGGTTTGGTCGGGGGAGTAAGTTGTCTCCCCAGTTTTTTGGGCATTTTTTCGAGTTAGCTCATATGGGAGCCATGGTGTATCTGGTCGAACATCCCTCGTAGATGGGCTGGATACACAATGTGTTTCATGTGTCACATCTCCATTATCTTCATGACCACTCTCAGTTCATTGATTGGGGAGAGATCATTTTTGAAAATGAAGAGACCTTCAAGGAGTGGCCTATGTTGATTCATGACTACATGGAGAAGGTGTTGTGTAGGAATTATAACCCCTTGAATCTGGTCTTATGGAAGGATGGTGTCATGGATGAGAGTATCTGAGAACGTGAGTCATAGATACAGGTTGAAAATCCCAAGCAGTTTGATGTTTATCTCTTTCTTTGTGATGAGGTTCGTTTTGTGTTTTTTGGCCTTCCCTATCCATGAGATTTTTTTTTCTTATTGTATATTTTCATATTTTGAGTTGTATCTCCCCCATGAGATTATTTATGAGAAGGTTGTGAATTTTTTGTTGTTTTTCATGCACCTTGTTGAAGTAGTTGAGCCCCATTGGTGGTGAGAGCCTTGATAGGTATCTCAATGAGTGGTTGATCAGGCCCCATTTAATGTTTCCACAATGGGTTGATTTTTGGATTCTCAAGGATGATAATGTTATGAGTGGTATCTGATTGTAAGGGAATGGATCCATGTAGATCAACCCTTTTCATGTTTTTAAAGACTCAGGTGATCGAAGATAGCTCAAGGGAATACTAGATGAATTCAGTCATTATAAGATTGAAATATTCTGGAACACAATGTGAACATGGTAGAAATGACATGTAAATTTTGGTTATCCGAAAAAAACAAAGCACCAAGGTGACATTTTTTCTTTATATGTCTCAGCATGGCGTTACACGACCTGATGAGGTGGTACACATCGTGTACTGCCACACCGCGGGGTGTATTAAAGACACCCATATGCTCGGGGTTCTCAAACCCTGTGGCTTGAGAACACCCCCTCTCGACACCAGATGAACCATACTCCTCCGTAATCTATATTTTGGGATTCCATAATCATGTATCAGTTCCCCACTCGATCGTCGGTCTATCTTCAATCATATGTAATATATTCCTTTGTTCTTTGGTTTTTATTTGACCCGTTTTTTTCTGTTTCACATTTCCAAGCTATGACGTTTGATCTCCATGGTTATACAGTAGTTTCTTATGTTTTTTTGTTAATATGGTTATTTCATGACATTATCAGGTTGATGAAGTTGATGTGGGAAAGGTGGTCATGATTGGTTTCTTTGATCCATTCTCAAGAAAAGTACTTAGGAAACCTTTGGTGGTCGATGATTCATTTCTTCTCTAATATGTTAAGTGAGACTGTATATTTTTCATGTTTTATCCCATTGGTTCACAATGGGATTTACCTAATCAAATACTTCAACAAGATTAAAATAATTTCTTTGATTTTATGTATTTTTTTGCTCCATGGTAATAATTTTCCTCTTGATTTTCTAGATAGTGTGATATCATTTCATTTATTATGAGCATGTTTTTCATAAAATGGTAAAGAATTTAATGTGGGAAATAATTTATAATAATTTGGATAAAGATGACGAGGAATGTAAATGAATCTGGTTGTTGTTGTAATTTTATGTTAATAAAATTCTTGATGTAAGCATGTTTAATTGTATGTGATAGTTTTGATAGCATTATGTTTAGGTTTCTCAAAGATAGGACCTACTAATAATGAATTGGTTAATTTAATATGGGTTAAATAATTAGTTTTTTTATAAAATATAAGGAATGGTATGGTTTTGAGTTACCCTCATGCTTGTCAGGCCATGGGCCTTTTGTATTGGAGCCAAGAGTGGTCATTATGTTTGATGGTTAGATGTTGTGTATAAGGGCCCATATCCCAATTGATATGATGTTTGTTTCCTACCACATGTGTTGTGGTGTGATTTGAGATGTATATTGGGTTATGTTGTGGTAGGGAGGCCCATTAGTTGTTGCATTATTTGGCACCTAGAGTGCCGAGATGATTTTGTATAAGCATGAGGGTGTTTGGGACGAAGCCGAAGATGATGAAACTGGTAGGATGTGAAAGATTGGATGTTTTCTGAATCATGTTGGTAGTTTATCTTCTTTACATTACCCACTACCCAAGGAATCTGGTTATTCTTACCCTCCTTCAAAAAGGGCTGATGATGCATGTGGTATGCCACATGCTTTCTATGTTCAGATTTTTGTGGGAGGATTAGTCTACACTATTTCTATAGATGGAAAATACAATACAGATTGTTCACATAATCAACATTTTGAGCCTATTATGTTTGGTTGCTTAGAATGTTTTTATAGAATGCCTGGGAATATCAAAATATAATAATATTGTTAATAAATTATTTAACGAATGATGTTAACCCATGCAATTTGAACATGGTGTTATGTACTGATGAGGATACAATTTAAAGAAATAATGGACTTTTGGTGTGATGCTAATGAAATATTCTGTAGAATTGTAAAAGGTTAATTAATTTTTAAATAATTAATTATCGAAATGTGAAACCGATTAAAAGGGAATGATGTAATGTAATAAATCTCTTTAAATGGTTGTGTTCTTATAGGATACCTAGTCTTAGTAGTGGCAGCCAGGAGCCTAATAGACATTAGCTACTATTGTGTCTAAGAATAGTTTATTCCCATAGTGTGGTTGTGAGATATGGTATGTTTAGGGGTTTTATGATTTAATATGGTACTCCAACGCTTCAGTTAGGGAAACTCACAGCCCTGGGATTCTGAGCCCAAAGGGGTGTTTTCCCCAACATTCTTATGGGAGGATGGATGGATGACTATCCAATTTGGCCTTGCTCTCTTCCCTTGGTAGTTACTATTGCTGGTAGGCACAATAGTTAGTTTTCCCCATTTATGTGTGGAGAACGATAATGTATTTTGGTTATTCACACACATATATTCTAGATATAAGTTAATATGGACTTCTGTAGATGTAATGTGTATAGGCCAAAGTGGTATGAGGATCCTTACTTGGTGTATGGGATATAATGGCCTGAGGTTTCATTCATGATGTATTATCCAAGTTATATGAGGTTTGGTGGCTCCCAAAAACTTCCTGGTAACATTTGTCATATAGATGTGGTGGTTATTCTACACGAGGTGCATGAAGTGGTGCTTTTCCTAGGTGTATGCGCGAAATCATTTTTGGAGAGAGATACTTAGGATGTGCGATGTTGGGGTAGAGCAGCAAATCAGTGTGGAAGTATTATAGGGGTACCCTTGATATTAATTATTATAATATAAACTCTTTTATGTGATACAAGGAGAGAGTTTCCATAGGGTGTCTGGGAACATAATATAGTTGTTTAGTTGATGAGTTTGTTTCACTTGTTTCTCAATGTTCTTAAGCATCCTTTCATTACTTTTTCATTAGAGGATTTGTGGAGGATGCTACTGAGTATATTTTTATACTCACCATATGTATATATAAATTTTTTTAGTTCACATGTATTATGTTGGAGATTAGGCTACATAATAATATCTTGGGGTTACAAGATCTATTAAGGCTTTATGGTTTCTGTCGTCTTTACTTTCTTTTTGTACTTGTAGTTTTCCCTTCTAGTTTTAGTGGGTTTTCATGAAATTACATATGTGTACTTGGGATTTCAATTATATTGTACTCCAAGATGTAGTTGGTTGGTTTCGGTCTTATCTCTATTTTTTAATTTGTTCCTTTAGAGGGAAATGCCTCCCATTTTTGTGTTTGCTATACCCTCGGCATTAGTCACCAACTTTGGGCCTACTGGAGGCAGGACTCTGGGGGTCACTATCTCCCTTCTCACATTCTTGGACTAAGATGGTTACACCTTGTGGTGATGGGGCCATGGCATCCCATTAAAATAGTCATTTTGAAATACATTAGAAGAAAGAGACTAAAAAATTCAATTATAATAAATGTATTTCTATATAAATATAAAAAGTAAGGTATTTTAAAAATATGGGCATGAATGTGAAAATTTATAAAATAAATCATTATAACATTTTAAATGATTTTTAATTGTTTAGTGTCCCTGATAAACAAACATAAAGTGATTCATTTTTTAAAATGTAAATAAAGACAAATATAGTCAAAATTTACTTTCAGAAATGATTTTAAATCAAATACTAATTTTCCTAAAATATTTATTAGAATATGGAAATGGATGTCAAATAGAAGAAGGGCTTACTTTAAATGATTTTTTATAGAATTTCCATTACATTGAGTGTGAATCAATACATGAATAACATGGTTTCTTGAATAAAAATTGTAGAATAATTACTTACACTTTTAAGAAAGTTTTAAATGTTTTAATTCATTTTTACTATTTTTAATAAATTCCATAATCAATTAATTTCACGTTGGATGTTTTGATGATATTTTGATAATATTCAACAATGGATGTTGTGGGGTGAATATGGTAAAAATTTCATTATTAAATAAAATATACTATAATAAGAGTGGCCTATTTTTCATTTTATATATCTAATTTAATTATAAAACCACCATTTAAATATGGTTATAATATAGTAACTACATTACAATAATGTTGACGACATGTCGTACTTATTTATGAGTAACACTTCCATTTTTCAAGTATCATGATGTATAGAATGTATGTATTTTTTAATAATTTTATAATGATCATTTATATTATAATATATTTTAAAATAAATTTATATTTATCATTCATATGATGTGCTGATGAAAAATATTCCAATCGTTTCATGGGGGTGGTAGTGCAAATGTACACATGAGTGTCATTACCATATTTCGATGAATGGAATGTTATAAAATTATATGATATCATATAATTATTGAATTTTAATGTTTTTAAAAATATCATATATATATATATATATATATATAGAATCAATCATTATATTCATTCATGAGAGGTAGTGATAAGAAATAATATCGATTTCGAGGTGGATGTCCACCATACACATTATCGAGTGCTTTATTTCCTACATGAGGGATGAATATTAATATAATTTATTCCATTAAAAAAATAAAATCTTAGTATAATGTATATCTTGAATTTTTTATATCATCGTGGTAGTATAATATTTTATGTATGTGGGGAATGAAATAAAACTACAACATTCAGTTCAAGGTTATATATCATTTTCGAACAATCCCCATACTATTACACATTAATCCATCAAACCTAGGTATTCATCCAAACAAAATACATCTACAATTTTGGAAATGTTCCTAGGAATGTACTTGGTAATCAAATTAATGAACTAAATGTATTTTTATGTGTGAAAACATATGAGAGGAGGCCCCCTTTTTAAAAGAGGGGTGGAAAACTCTAGAATTTACATAATGTTATAAACAAATATAAAAAACATTTGTGTAAGTGTGGGAAAATTTTCATATTTACGATATATAATGATCATTGGTTGAATTATGAAGATCATGTAAAATTCTGATCAGGTTTTACTATTTTTTGACACTTATATTTAGGAATTGACCCACATTATCGATTTGAACTATTACTATTATTATAAATTTTATTACTCGATAAGGGTTGAAATAGTTATTATAGAAGTGAAATTCGATATTAGATAGAAATTAGTGATATATGAAAACTTATCCAATTAATTTTTCAATTTTCAAATGTTATAAAATTTAAAAGATTTAATAAACTATTATTTATTTTAAAATATCATAGATAGATTTTTCAGAGCTATTCATTTCATTTTACAATGAAAGTAATATAATTGAAAAGAAATTAACATTTAATAATTTCACACTTTCTTGACTAGTTATAATTGTATAAAAATACATTTAATATACTAATTCATTCAAATTATAATACCATTGTATTTTTAACAATCATTTATTTTAATTTTCTATTAATCAAATAAACGATGTGTTAACATTGTGTAAGACATTAAGGTAATTATTCATAACTATTTTTTAATAAAATACAACAAAAAATAATAATATAATTTAGTCAAAATTCTCTAACTCAAAAAATGTTATTTTCATCCCAATATCATGATATTATTGATTTTAAAAGAAAGAGGTTGACATTGATTACATTATCCATAACATAAATATTTAAAAAGGAAAAATACTGGATAAATGCAAAAAACGGTCATATTATTTAAAAAATAATGGACATGGCCAAAATACACCCATAAAATACAAAATATACTTGTGTTATGTTAATTTTTAGTCTCTATCATATTATTTATAAACATATTTATATGTTTTAACATTACTTGTGTGATAAATATTTAATACAATTAATATTTTTATAGATAAAAAATAATAGGGCCCAATTTTACAAAATTGTGCCTCATAATTCCAAATATGGATTCCATTATTAATAATTCAATTCATAGAAGTGGTATAAAAAAATTTCATATTAAAACTCAAAATGAAATGAAAAACATTTTCCTAAAAAAATTAAAAATATATTTTTTAAAAATCCACACTAAAATACATCTAAACGATATCAATGAGAATATTCATAACATAAGAGATCTATTTTAACTTGGAAACATTTTGAAAAATCATTTATCATCATATATGTTCGAATAAAAATTATTATTTTATTTAAAATCAATATTATTCATTATTCAGTGATAAATACATCACATAAGAAGAGTCACAAAACATTACCCAAAGATATAATTGTTATTCTTAATTGAAAAGTTATATCCTCTTTACAAAATAACATTTTTATGTCTTCCCTAAATTATTTAAAATAATCACTCTCAAAAGTCAAAAACAAGATTTTTTAATCAAAACATGTAATTGAAGAATAAAATAAAATTACTAAAAATTGAGTTCTTAATTTATAAGAATTTACGTATACATATGTTTTGATAAAAAAATGATATATATTTATAATGTACTAAAACCTATTTAAACCATCTAATTCGTTGTATATGTTATAACAAAAATATTTAAATATAATATTTTATCATTCTTTTACGCTCGGTGTTTTATATCGTATAAGTTATAGAAAATTTTAATTAATTTAATATCATGTGATATTATGTTCTCTCCCTTTAATTAACTGAGTCCTTGAAAATTAATTTTTTTAAATATCACATCATAATAAAGTGTTATCGAATTGTTTTCATGATAATTGATAAAATCAATGTAAAATGGTCATCCAGATGAACAAATAATTGGATTCAAAATATGAGAACATTTTTGGGAAGTGATAATAAGGATATGGAATAAAAAATAATACATTGAATACTGATTTAGAGTGACATATGAACATGGATCACAAGAAACTATTTCATCATGATAATTTTAAAGACCACAAAAACCTAAGCTAAGAGGTAAAAAAATGACCATCATTTCATGAAGAATTAAGGTCAAAGGACAATTTTATGTCAGGATGCTTTTACTATATTTTATTAATTCTATTACCATCAAGACTATCAAAATATATATATATATATATATATTAAATTTATAATTGCAACCATTATTCAATTCCCAGAAAAATCTCATATTTGTATCCAAATGATTAGTTGTCACGAAGAATAAAACATTCCCGATGAACTAAAATTAAATTCATTAAGATCACATAATTATATTAATGTATTATAAGATATTACTCAAATCATTTTTCATTAACAAAATCCAATATTTTTTGTATGAAGTAATATAGTCCCAAAAATGAACCAATATTTATATCATGAAATACCACTTTAATCTCTATAACCTCAATAATAACACCAATAGATCATCCAAGACCATTTAATAAATTACTAATAATAGAATATTAGAAAAAATCATGACAATTATTGAAACACTTAGATTATAATGTTATGATCCCATATTATTCACCTATTAATTTAATATTTATTTCCAAATAACATCAATCATTCTTAATGTATCACATTGAAATGTCTATTTCATAATCAAATAATACCCCTGATATGATAATTATCTCTTTAAATAACATGAATCACCATAAATCCACATAAAAAGCAAATTTGATTCCAAATTTATAATTCACAATTTTTTCATTTATGAAAATCCCATAATATTCTATTTTCCGAATCATATATTATAACCCAAATTACATATTTTACATATACACCAAATCTCTATAATAATCCATGGATATCTATATGATAAAATTTATATTCACTAAAAAAAATAATATTTTTATATAATATCATTTTTGTAAAAAAAGAATATTAACCCGGATATAACATAGTAAAGTTGTAATAGGTACAACCTTATCATGCTTTTTTGTGGGTTCAAGTCTCACGGCTTTGGGAGATGCAACATGTTATCGCCAATCAAGTGGGGTTTCATTTTCTAAGATCTATATTGACATGATTCATACAATTTTCATATAAAATATTAAAATTCTAGAAAACCCATAATGACTAAAAAAGTACATAATTTTATAACCACAATGGTTGAATATTAGCATTCTACCTACATCTCAAAAAATTAATAACAATCTTATGTTGTAATACTCTATTTTCAAACCTATCTTGTACACATAACTCAAACAAGCAAAAGAAAAATCTATATATCATTAATCACCAAAAAATCCCATCACATAAAACCTAAAAGGCTTTCTCTATGACATTAAGCTTGTAATAATCCATAAATTTATAAACCCATGTTGGTTTCGATAATTATTAATATAACCTACCATGAATATATTATAATATTTAATGAAATATAATTCTTTCAAATGATTCCAAAAAATGGACCCAACTATAAAAAATCCATAAATTGAATCATTATACAAGGGATTTTTCATCATATGAAGATATATTAAGGTTTAAAATTATATATAATTATATTAATAAATATAGATAAAATAACCATTAAATATATATAGGAAACATCATTATCATATCAAATTTTACCAAATTAATATCTTTGATATAACACATTTTATTTTATTTTTAAATCTTCAAAATTTTAATATTGACCTTATACCTATCCTATATATTCATTTTAAACATGCAAAAAAAATTAAATTAAGGAATGATCATCAAAATCACTATAAGGTTCGTTCAAAAATAAGAATAAAACTTAATTGTTTATTTTAATACCATAATATCATATTAGAGTTCTTTGTTAGAATAATAATATTTTGGATTTAATTATTGTTCACTTTCATATGATATCAAATTCTCTGCCCAAATTATTTCTTAAATCAAATTATAATAAAACAAAAAGGATAAATCAAAATGATGATGGTTTACTGTAAAATGTGAGTACCTGTAATTTTCATCTAGTAAAAATAATTATTTTTATCAAATAGATGATAATCATTGCATATAATATCATTAACATTCCTTAGAAATCACATTATTTCAATGAAAAATAATTATAACTCATAGAAAATTCATATTTTTAATACTTTCTATAATTTGTTATATCACCCTTACAAATTTTATTACTAATACGGTCAACATCAATCATAATTCTACAGAGAAAAAATCATTACCATTTCAATGAAGGGATATAACTGAGCCACCAACTATTGATTTATAACGCAATAAACCATCCTTAGTTTCTAACAAAACCACTTGTTCTTGTTTTATAACAAAACAACCATAATTGGTTTATAAAATAAATAAACATATTTAGAAACAATGATAATGAACCTCAAAATATTACAAAGACAATTAATATTCTATTTTTTCATCATTACAGTCTTAAAGACATTTTTTATACCCCAAAAAAACATTTCTAGGTATTGAAATATCAATTTTATGTAAAATAATTTTTTAGAATACATATATAAAATGATAAGGAAATTTTTTATTCAATGAAAATATGACATATTATAAAGGGAAGAAACATCAAAGAATGGTAATGGTGGCATAAAGAAAAAAAATTATTATGTATTTATAATAATAGTAAAGTTCATTTATCTTTTGTAAAGAAAGTCATAAAATCTCATAAAAATATTCCTTCTGAAATACATTATAAAAAATAAATATAAAATTTACTTTATTAATTATTTATTTTCTTATAAATATAAATTTTTATTAAAAAATGTACATATAAGTGAATGATTATAAAATATATATTAAAACATTTAAAATGTGATTTTTATTGTAATGTGACCCTTAAAAAATAAAAAAATTCTCATTATTTTTATTTTTATAAATAATTTCAATTGTTGATAACATGGACCATTATCAACCATTTAAGAATAAATAATAATTTTCATAAAACATTTATAATAATAACTACATTATTGATGATGACTGGGAAGGAAATATTTTTAAGATAATTTCAATGAATGTCCATACCTTGATTCTCACATGTCACATAATTTTTTTTCCTCAAAAATAAATTCATTTTTCTTATTTACATGTTTTAAAACCATTTTAATTTTTTATTATTTTTAACATCATATAATAAATTACATTGTTAATTATGTTCATGTATAATGTTTTGACGATATTCAATATATATGTCCAAAATGAGTTTTGTATGTCGAATATGGTCATATACATTATTACTAAAACATATGAATAATAATAATGATATATTTTTAATTTTATAAGGAAATTATATTTTTATGTTAAATATTTACGATGGTTACCAAAAATTAAAATCATTACAATCATAGAGACTGTTGGTCATATGTATGAATGTGTAATGCTTCATTTTTAAAATATCAAGATACAAATAAAATTTTTTATTTTGTCTACACATAAATATCACTTATATTATATATTTATATAAACTTATTTATATCATTCATATGATATGGTTATAGGAAACAAATCACATTGACTAGGGGAAGTTGCAGTCGTCATATATACAAAAACAGATTTGTATATTTTTTTAATGAATGGATGGTTAAAAATATAGGTGACATATTACCATTGCATAATAATAAATATTTAATGAATATAAAAATGCAAATTTATTCCACGGTTATATAAATTTGTTAGAGTTGGTGATGTAAAATGACATACAACAACTCATGAGGCGGTCATCACCCTTTCACATGATGGTTGGTTTCATTTCGAAATTATTGATTGATGGATATGGATAAATGATTTCAATTAACATTATTATATATTAATTTTAAGGATATAATTATGTTATTATATAATAATAAATGAGAAATATTTTATGCATGCTTAAAAATTAATAATACTAAAAAATTCAACTAAAAGTTATACCTCATCTTTAGACATTATGCTATGAATTAATGATTAATCCCTTTAAGCATGGTATTATTCCTAACTAAATAATAATATAAAGAGTTTAGGGAACCTAATATGTTATTTATGTGGGTATTGTCAAATCCTAATGTCATTTTATGTTTGATGCAAAGATGAGAGGATATTACATTTTATAAGAAAGAGGAGAGGCACTCATGAAATTACATAAATTTGTAAATTAATATAAATTAATTATCTTAGAAAACATGTGAGAAAATTATCTATTTATTATATATTATTTTAATTGGTTTAAATAATATCCTAAAATAAATATTTTACAATTTCATACCATTTTCCCTGATCTTATTAACCCCCCCCCCCATTTTCTTTTATGAAAATTATGTAAACAATACTGTTTTTAACTATTTAGGGGATAAGATAGATATAATTACTCGAAAATTGTCTCATAAATTGACTATTGGTAGATATTTTCAACCATATAAAAATAAATTAGAAAATTAGTTTAATTTTATGAATTTTAAATCAATTAATAAAATTATATTTTTTGTAAAATATCATCGGAGTCACATTTGGAACTATTCATTTAATATGATGTTGTAAACAACACGACAACAAATGACATCATATATGATCCATTTACCAACCACTAATATAATATATTTTTCATCTAAATTATTTGAAGTAAATAATACATTAAAACTGAATTACTTTTAAAATTTTTAGGTCATTTAATTAATTATTGTATTTTTAAATTATTGATGTGTTAGAGTTAAGATAAGGGTCAATGTAATTATTATTCACTAAAAAATACAAATAATTTTCAAGGATTTAAAATTTTAATTATCATTAATATATAAATATATAACAAAAAATAATATGTTTTCATCTATATATATAAATATTATTGATATTTAATGTAAGAGAATGACATTTCGACATTATCCTTTACTTATATATTATAAAGGCCAAAATCGTGATTAATAGGGAAAAATGTGATATTTTTTAATCTATGATATAAATGAAAAAAAAATACATCATAAATTTACCATCATAAATTTTATATTTTTTTAAATTACTTCATTTACCATTATGAAAAAAATAATTATTTAATATTGTTATTATTTAAATTGACAAAAAATAAATGGGAACTATTTTCAAAAATTTGAACAAATATTTTTAAATTTTAAAATTTTTATGATAATTCAATTCATTGTAGTGGTATAAATTAATTTTATATTAAAACCAAAACATGAAAAAAAAACATTTTTAGAAAAATAAATTTTTAACTATAAAATTATAAGCACCCGACAATAAACATATCTTATTTTTTTGTTGTTGATCAATAATTAACATTATATTATCTTTTTAGTTTATATTTTCAGAGAATTAGGACAATATACTCTTACATACAAAACATGTACATTGCAAGTTGACAATTATACTTACTGTCCATTTTTTTAATGAAAGGATCCCCTTTTAAAATTAAACAACATTTCAATTCAAAAAAAATATTCAATACTTTAATCAAGGAATATTATAAATCCTTACCAATATTAAGACCTGTGAAAAAAATTTATAACATGGGATGAGTTAAAAAGAACAGTAAAGGAGATAAGGAATATAAATTGTTTTTCTAGTGAAAAAAGGAAAACCCTTTAATTTTTTGTAAAAATACAAAAGAAGGAATATAAAAATAACATAGGTGATTTGGGACATAATTACCATATGAATCTTACATTAACAATTTAAAACAATGTAACGATATATTCATCTTCCATCTCTAGAATACCAAATGCATTGGAGAGAAATAATGGGGATCACACTTTGTATAAGCTATATCTAGCTCACCCGAATTGTATTAGCTACAATGGGGTTCAACCCTTTTTATAAGCTGTATCAGGATCACCCATGATATATAATGGGGTTAAAACCATCATATAATATATATTGATCTCAATAGTTTTATTTCTAAGTATCAATTTGTAAAATCTTGTAATTTTCGACATGTCAGTCCTAAAATTTCATTTTCATTCATTTGATAACCTATCTATTTTCTAAAAATAATATGATGAATTTATAAACTCGATTATTGAACCAATGTGTCTCATGCCAATATGAATCTATTGAAAAAATTATAGATATAAAATTTCATAAAATTTGTGACCATAAAACCATTTTGAAAACATTTACACGAAAGATAAAGAATTCGATGAATACATCATTAAAACACTGAAAAATGTAATTTAGTTAAAGAGTTACTTACCTATTTGAAAATTTATATAATATTCCATATGAAATAAAAACATTTTTATAATCATTAAATAACGTTATAATATATAAAATATAGATATGAAAATTCAATGGGGCTATATATAGCCTTTATAAAATAATAAAGTTTCATATCATCCAGAAATGTATCAATGAAATAAGATTGAGAAGAAATCTAATACCTTATCTCTGAATCATATCATATTACCATTATTATCCTGAATAATTGACATAGATTAATTATTTAATTTCTAAAAAACCTATTAAAATGTCATTATTCCTTTTATATGATTGTTATAAGGTCATAGAAATCACTTAACTACTTATATTCACATCGTGTGTTTTTTGATATTCATTAATAGATTCATAAATATAATTGATAGGATATCAGAATCATAGTATTTCATTAGTCAAAAATATCAAATGTAATAATCAGTACATAATATTATCTTGTTTATATCAATTATACCTTTAAATCCATTCATTAGATATGGACATGAAACACGAACACTGTTACAATCAGGGAATGGTTATGCCATACGCACTAATGAGTAATGTAGTTATTTTTCCTTGGTCATTTTAGAAAGAAGGTATGTACTATTTTATCGTTCTATCAATATCATAAAATATTTATTTTCATATTAATAATTTAAATATACTTACATATATCATACAAGTGATGTAGTGAATGAAAATGATTTACATCACTTTGTGGAGCTGATAGTTCAAACGTACACATGAAGGATGTTTTCATTTTTATTTTCATATATATTAAGAATATATTTAATAAATAATTATATTATATCACATTTAAACATTGAATACATCAGTATAATCTTCTCTCAATTATGGGGAAGTAAAATGAACTCTATCGGTTCGTGAGGCTGTAGTCCTTCTTACACACGAATTAAAAGTTTATTTTCCATTTGTTGAAATTAGATATCGATAAATGTGATCATATTAACATGATACCTTCTATGTATATTTATGATATTTTAATTGTTATTTCATCATATTTGGATGATATTTAAGGGATGTGGATGTGGATATAAAATATAAATACTTAAAGAAAACGAAAAGTATTTTTCAATTGATCACCTTTGAAGAACACATTAAAACTATAAGGATGTTGTTCTACCCAAAATAAAACCTTTATAATGTAGGGATGGAATCTAGGATGTGGATTGGGTAGGGCCATATAGATCCAAATGGTATGTATTTTTCAGTAATAGAGGAGAATGTGTGCGTTTTTATAAGTGTTGCTAGGGGAACCCTTGGAATAATTAAAAGTATTAAATTAATATAAACTCATCATCGATTCCAAATAGTCCAAAACTGATATATATATATAACATAAAATAATTTTTTGTCGAATCATCATCATTGAATTAAAATTACAAATTTTTTAAATATTTTTTAATTCTTATATTTTTTGTTTTACCCCCTTTTAAATGTAACAGTTTTCTCAAATAATTTACACATTGTGAGTTAAAATAATTACCAAATAATACCAAACGCCTAATGAATGAGTCATTACTTAATCATTGAGTGTTATATTAACATTTTCAATAAATAAAAAATTATAATTTTATTTTATTTTATTTCATTTAATATTACATTTTTTATGTTTTTAATTATATCTATTTTGACACTATTCAGCACAACATTTTATAATAATAATTACAACTTGATTCTATAAAAAAAGCTAAAAAATTACTACAATTTCATAGTCATCCATAAACTTCTTATATGACATAAAATACATTATGTTATATTTATTTTAATATTATTAACATCATTTATTTGATTCTTTCATTAATAAATCTATTATTACGTCATCATTGTTTCATAAGTAAATATAATTATACAATTAAAAAAAATTATAAATAAATTACCGTGATGTATGTAATATTATATACTTCTATTGAAAAGTCATAGTTGACGGTAAACCTTTTATAATTCCATATTAAAACACATCACTTTTACAAAAGAAACATGTAATAAAAATGATTTTTCATTTCAAATAATATTATAAATGCATCAAAGATAACCATGTTGTTCAAATTGGACTGAAAATAAACCCCAGAAATAATAGTGTTTGACAAACTCATAAAATTAAATTATAAAAACAATTATTGTAGTTTTATGATATTATAATGTTATGTTTACCTTAATTACATACTTTACCCTTAACAGTGGTAATAAAAATAATAACTAAAATTACTATTCATAGTGTCTGTAATATATAAGGGACATATTTACATAATTTCAACTCAATGATTAAAAATATGAAATCCATTTTTGAAATTCGAATAATAGAAGTTGTAGTAATTAATTTAAAATTTATAGCCATGGTTAAATAAGAAAATATGTTTTTGACATAAAAACCTTCAAATGATTGACACACATTTATGTAAAATTTGAATTTGAAATGACCACCAGTGAAAAAAAATTTCATAGGTGATAAATAATTAATCTAAATATAATTTTAGAGAAATTAAATTTATTATTGAACAATATAAATAAATTAGACGAATATGGAGTTTTGAATTAAAATGCAGTATTTTCCAATATTCATTAAAATATGAATTTAACCATAAAATTACAAATTAATTTATCCAAAATGAATTTTTATGTCCCAATTACAAATTAGATGTTTACTTTTTTCATATTGATCCTATAATGGGGTCAAAAACTATATTTAAAATGGGTTCTCTTTAAAAGGGGGTAAAATAGTATTTTTATAAACAAACTAAATTTATCAATAAAATTATATTTGATCTTATATAATGTCTAGAAAACTTATAATATGAAATTTAAAAAATATTTTTTATTAATATTTCATTAATATAATCCATGATATCTAACTTTATTATTTTATATACACAATTATTAACATTAAAATAGTTTTTCATGAAAATACATCCTTTATATTTAAATTGTTTTTAGAATCATTTCAAGATAATTTTATAACCAATGAATCATTATTTTAACCTATGAAAAAACATTTTCAAAAATATATTAACACTATTCATTCTCTGCATTCTAAGGGCTAGGCAATAACTACCATACTAAAAAATAATATTTAGTTGTTTATTAATGCTTAATGGAGCATACCATGTATGTTATCAAACATTGTGGTTCCTTTAAAAACATGAGATGTTACATTCTACCCCTTTTTAAAATTGCATCCTATAAATTAGAATTTTTGGTTGGTAACTAGGGTATGAATTTTCAAAATACCTTTATTGCAATCCCATATAAAAAAATAAAAAAACAAGAATAAGAAACTAATTAATAGAATGTTTGTGTAAACACCCGTATTTTTCAATGAAATGTTTCTCTTATATTCTTTAGAAATTTATGAGTCTGTGGATTCTGATAGAACTTGATTCCAAGGCCGAGTGTGCCCAGAATAAATTCATGAAGTTTAGCATGGGTATGTTTAGTGAATAAACGAGTGGGTATTTCTATATTTTGAACCGGTGCTCGAAATTGAAATCTGAGGGCACTGGTGAACTCACGACGCCAGTAATTACTTAAGGGGACCTTTACCGCAGTTGTGTTTAATGCGGGGTTGGTGTTATAAATTATGCTTTAATTAAAAAGATAAATAAAATTTTCAGAAAAATATTATGTATCTAAGGTTGTTAATTCCTCCCACGGGAAGTTAATGGTGGGACCGAAATCCACCCAACATCCCATGTGTGGATATTTGAGAGGTGGGGCCCATAGAAGCCCCAACATTTCATCTTCCCTAAACTCCCTTAAACCTCCCCTGTCATTAATTTGTAACTCATCTTAATTTGTGTAAAATCTCTTCATTCCCCTACGTCCATTAATTCTTTCCAACCCATCCCTCCATTAATTTTTTCCAATCCATGTCTTAATTAATTAATCAACTCTTTATTTATTTAATTAAGTGATTTGAATTTTGAATGGGATGTGTTAATAAAAAACTAGTCAAGCCTAATATTTTACATTGGGGAGCTTTGTTGTGATGGAAAAGATTTGGGGGAGAGCTCTTGAGAAAAGAGAGGGAAGTATTTTTCTCCTCAACAAAGAACGGTGTTCTTCTCCGATGAAGAACACTCACCTTCGATGAAAAATGACTCGGCAAAGAACGCTCCACATTTCTCTATTCTTCTACTTCATTTGTATCAAGGGAGGAAATACAACTGCGGGGAACTCAACAATGATGACGGTTCATTCCTGGAATTGAAGGAGCGACATCTCTTTCTGCGTCTACTACGAACGAACATTTTTCGAGGTAGGGGTTTAATTTTAGTATGTTTATATTCCCGTGTTCTTCCCTTCTAAATAATGAATGTGGATCAACTCATTATCATGTAGATCCGCAGATGTTTTCTTTTAAGGGTTGGGAATAGTTATTTGCGGGCGAATTATGGGGTGGATTGTTTCAATATTATTTGAATTTTTTTTTCTTCGTACAACATGAAACCTTGTTTATATTTTGCCAATTGACGACAGCTAATGCGGAGGGCGCGAGCCGAACGAACACGGCCCGACGACCCTCCGCTGGTTGTTCGTTTGTGCGCGGATTGATGGGCGATGAAGAAATGAGTCCAAAATGGCGATTTGAAGTTGTCCCGGTGAAGAGCAGGTCCAGGGAGAGTGGCAGGCATAGACGGTGGGTGAATCGGACCACCGGAGGGCGTCCGGTGGTCCGGGAATGGTGATGTTGGCATGCCAGGCCGGCACGGCGACGCAGGCGTCTGGCGGTGGCGGCGCTGCTTAATGCCGCACCAGCTGGGGGAGGCCATGCCCCCCCATTCTCGGCCATCATATCGAGCCAGCGCACCCCCCTAGGCCGGGTCGGGCCGCACCCAACCGGGCCGGACCCAGACCCGAGTGTGTTAGGCCCGGGTCCAGACACCCCTTTTTCTGACTATTTTTTTGTTAAATGGACATAACATGAGATATGGACCTTCGATCAATGCACCATTAGTTGTGTAGGATAACTTGGATCGAGGCGGTCATTTTTATATATTACACTCATGGTTTTAGTGAAGTTTGGGTATGGCCGGGTTGGTTCGAACACGAAAACAACCGGGCACTCCGAGTGGAAACCCTTATAACTTAAGGTCCGGACGTCCGATTGATGTTTCGATGGCAATGTTTGATTCCTCTTGATGATATCTTTTTTTGACATACTATACACAATATTCGGATGTGGTTTGAGCATGGATGAGTTGGATTGTTCCCGAAATCCAACCGGGCCCTTGGATTGGAAATGATAATAACTCACAGACTGGGCGTCCGATTGACGCACTGTCTATTGCGTTGAAACCCCTATGATGAGGCGGTCTCTTTAGATACTTACATGTGATGTTATGTGACACTAGGAAGTATCGACCAGTAGCTCGTGGAGTGGACCCTCTTATAGATGAGTGAATGGAGTGCAGAGACCTAATAGCTGGGTGAGACTTGACGACTGTTGATCGATCGACTCAAAGTGATTCGTATGGCCTAGTGAGGTGCACTTGGTTGTAGAAGCATACCCATGACAGAGGAGTGCTTGGTTGTAGAGGCAGACCCGTGGTACTCGATAGAAAGAGTATCTCGGTAGGCTATGAGGGGTGCACTTGGTTGTACCGGCAGACCCATGGGGGGGAAGCGCTTGGTTATAGCAGCAGGCCCACAGTACTCGACAGGTGGAGTAAATCAGTAGTCCAAGGTTAGTGGGAAGCACTTGGTTGTATCAGCAGTCCCATTGTACTTGATAGAGGAGGTGTTCTCCGGCAGACGTGGTTTTGACATCATTAATAAAATCCTGGTTTGAGCCGAGTCAATGACCTTTGTGTTTAACTCATGATTGAGATGAGTAACATGATAACTCAGGTATATGTATGGTCATATACCTAAGTAAAGGTTATATGTTGATATATTTATTTGTGGTTTATCCCTGTTGGATTTAGTGATACCTTGAGGGTCTCGAGGACCCCACTCAGAATCGTTATATTCACCCCTGCACAAGCTATGTCCACACCTCGTTATGATGGATGTAGATGACAGACAACGCTGACCGAGGAAGAGTGTACGAGGATTGGATGGTACTCAGAGGTGGACACTCGGTGTGACACCACACGAATCAGATGATAGATACGGAGTGCTGAGTAGGGCATCTGTACCTACCGTTCAGTTATGAACATGGAGGACAATCCACGAGTTGTTTCACCTTTCAGTTGTTTGTCTTTTCAGTTGGACTTTCATTCAGTTGTAGCTGTACATTTCTATTGGGCATGTATTCTGGTGCCTTTATACTTTACGCAAACAAGTTATACTGCTTTACTTAGTGTTTTCTCCCTCTTTTACTCTGGTTGTGTGTGTTTCTATTTCATAAATGCAATTCCTTCCTTTTTTATCTAGATTTACACCTTTAGTGTTAGTCGCCAGCCCATGACCAATGGAAGGCGGGCTTGGGGTAGTCACAACATGGGCCCGAGGTCAGGTCGAGATAGTATGAAGGTCACCAGATATTACACATACTAGGCAACAGGTTTCAAAACATGGATATAGAAGGGAAAACTAATTATCTTGTTATTATTGAGAATAATAAAAACTATTATTAGGAAAATGTTAATAATCACAAAGCTCTAAATTTGTGATGTGTTAAACGATACATGATTTTTTAGTAGGAAATGTAAAAGGAAAATGTTTTTATTGAAAGAACCTTTTCCTTTATATGTGGAATTCATTTACTATCTACATTAAGATCTTAAGGAAATACAATTATCTTAAGAGTATAATTTCATCCTTTACTAAAATTCCACCACAAACTCATCTTTTTCTCCAAATGATGAGTGTCTAAGAGAATTTGTTACACCTAAAATAGTATAATAAACATCTAGAGAAATATATAATCTAAAAATAATTAAATATATATTCATTATATCATCAAATATTAAAGAAAAACAAAACGTTTATGATATAATTAGATAATCCATCCAAAAGAATATAACATTTTATGATGAGAGAAGACCTTTAATCTCTATAATTCCAAAATAATACCCACGTTGAACCAAAAAGCATTTTTTAAATAATTATCAATAAAATTCATCAAAATTTTCCAAACTATGATTGAAACCCAAAAATTAGAAGGATATTATAACATAGTATTCCAAGTTACATTTTAGAAGACATCATCCAATCAGAACAATTACTATAAATTTATCATAAAAAGTTTTATTTTCCAATATCTTTTATTCTGCAAGATAGGAAAATCATTACCATAATTGACATGGACTGATATAAGTACACAAAATAAACGTAGATTCTTCAAAATAATATTAAACAAATAATACTCAAATTAAATCTAATAGTATTTTATTTTACATAGTCATATAGGGTTCCCAAAATAGTGAACGTCTTCCCAAATAAAATTTCTCAATTAATTCCCAAATCATTTTATAATTCCATATATATCCATTTGATAAAATATAAGTTCCAAAATTCAACATATTATTATTCCATAAATTCATTTAGCTAAAAATAAAAAAGTTACACTATCATTGGACTTCACGTATGGTAGTGATTGTTGATGCCCCTAGTCTCCCTTAAGTTGTGGGTTTGGTCCCTACGGTCTTTCCGGACATGACAGGTTGCCACCCATTGTGTTGGTTTTCCTTTGACTTAAACAATTTCATTCTTATATCATTCTACAAATATGAGATAAACTACAAAAAACCAAAACATGTTTTATCCTCAATGTTTATCTCATACCATTCCTATTAAAACCCAAAATACAGTAACCCATAACTACCTCTAAGGTGAATGTCTCTAAAAATACTGTTAGTCACCTTAAATGTTCATAACATATAACCTCAGAAAGGATCTTAAGACAATAAACTTATAATAAACTATGAAATTATGAACTCGTGATGATATACAAAATTCTATAGAAAACATATTAATCTGCAATGTTGTCTAAACCTTTCCTATGATACCAACTATAAGGACCCAACCGTAATCATATCATATTCAAGTGTATTTAACTATTATTAACATTGTATGATCCTTTCACTTTACTATTTTAGTGAATTAGGAAAAAAAATATATTAAATAGTGAACTCCTACAATAATATTGGACTCTTATACTGAGTATAAATTTTTTTATAAACAAAGTAAACCATTTTAAAAGAAAACATTATTTACTTTCATGACACATCTTCAATAATTCATCCATTATTCCTGATTTTCCTTACCAATATAAAGAATAATGAAAAAAAATTAATATGTGGGATGAGAACAAAAGCTTAGTAAGGGACATAAAGAATATAAATAATTTGGCTAGTGAAAACATAAAAACCAATAAAAATCATTTTACTAATACTGATTTGAAAAAATATGAAAATAAAATAGGTTTATTGGGACATCATTAACATATCACACAAAAACTTATCCTTATTAATCGATAACCATATTATCGACTTCCATACCTTGAATAACCAATGAATTGTAGAGCTATAATGGTTCTCGTCTTTTGTATAAATTATATTGGGATCACTTTATTTCATAGGGCTATAATGGGGATCAAACATTTATATAATCTATATCAACCTCACCCATTTAATTTCCACGTAATAATGAAAAAAAGCATAAAATTTTCAACATTTCACTCATAAAATTTTATTTTCATTCATAAGATTACAATTATATATTCTAAAACCAATTTTATGCATTTATAGAAGATATTTTTAAATCAATGTGTCCTACAACACATTAATGATTTTAAAAAAAATCTATAATTGAGATTTTAATGAATTTATATTCATAATACCATTTCACGAAATTTTACATGAATGAGAAATAATTTTAAGAATAAATCTTTAAAATAACTAACACAATGATTTAGTCAATGTTTTCCTTACCTCATTGAAATTTTAAATTTTAAGCCACTAGAAAGTATACATTTTTTGAAAAAAATTATATTACATGATTATAGATAAAATGAAGATACATAAATTCAATGGGGCAGTATGAACACTTTATAAAAGATTAATGGTTAATATCATCAAGAAATGTCTCCATGAAATGATATTGAGATGAAATCCCTTACCTTTTGTCTGAATCATCACATACATTATTTATCTTTATAATCAATAAAATAATGTTAAAATTATATTTTCTTAATAACCATTATAATGTTTAGAATTACTTTCAGGTTAATTTTATCCTTTCATAACAATCACAAAATTATTTATGTTCACATCGGGTGTTTTTAGATATTCAGTACTTGATTCGAAATGAACATGGTATGATTTCAATATTCTATGAGGTTATAAGTCAATAATTTTAAAAAATAATATTCTTCATATAGTAATTAATTTTTTATATCAATTATACCTTTAAATACATTCATTAAATTTAGATATGAAAAATGGACAATGTTACAATCATAGAAAAGGTAAGTTGTATGTACCTATGAATAACATCTTCAGTTTTTCTTTTATATTTATGGAAAGATGAAAATTACAGAAATATATTTACATAATTATCATAAAATCATTAATATCATATTAATAACTTAAAATTTACTTATATATATATATGATAAAACTGATGTACTGAATAAAAACGACTGACATCACTTCGTGGAGGTGATAGTTCACACCTACGCAAGCAAGATGTTATCATTTTTATGTACAAGGAATGTAATATATTAATTGATATATTATTATCATATATAAAATATTAACATTAATTTTATCAATATAAAAATCATTAAATATGGTGATGAAAAATGTACTATATCTGTTTACAAGGCAATTGTATGTCGTACACAATAAACGAGAAGTTCATTTACCATTTGAAGAAATTGGTGATCATTAGAGTGATAACATTAACATAATAATATATCAGTATATTGAGGATATTTTATTTATTATTTCACATGGTTTTATGAGATTTTATTGAATTTGAAGAAAAAATAAAAAATAAATACTTAATGAAAACGATACCACTTCTTCAGATGATCATTAAGGAAGAAAATCTTAACCCCTCTAAGGCGAGTGTTCTGCCTAAAATAAGGCCTAAAAATTGTGAGTAGAGATTATAGTACATTTTTTGGGTAGGTATTGGATGATAAATTTTTTTTATAAGTGTGAGTAATAGAGAGGAATGTGTTCCTTTTTATAAGATAATGGAGCGGCACCCTTGAGATTACTAAATGGATTAAATTAATATAAATTAAAATTTGAATCAAAATGGGACCAAACTGCTTTATTTATAATATTGGATGATTTTTGGAAGAATATAACTCAAAAAAATAAAATTATAAAAGTTTTTATTATTTGGTAATCCTTATTTATTTGTTTAAACCCTTTTATATCTTGTCATTTTATAAATAATTTGAACATTTAGAGTTTAAATAATAACAAAATCTTACAAAACACACAATTAATGAGTAATTAATACAAATATTAGAGTTATATCTACAATTTTTTAAATAGTATATCTTCATAAATTTTATTTTAATTAACTAAATATATTATATGTTATGTTATGAATTATGTCATTTTTTAAACTATTCATCACTTGACTTTTTAAAAAAAATAATATGAACATGATTACTTCTAAAAAACGCAATTTCCTCAATAATAACATGTCATATACATCCATAAAAATATTGGATGGAATGAAATAAATTTTATATATTTATTTTAATATTATTAATATCATTTATTTATTTCATTCTTTAATAAATATATTAATGCATCATCATTCTGCCATAATTTAATTTAAATATATAATTTCAAGAAATTATAAATAAATTTCCATGATGTAGGTAATATTTTTATATTTATAATGAATATTCATTGTTGAATATATCCCCACTATAAATCCACATGAAAATAATTCCCTTTTTAAAAAACAAAGTCTAATAAAAATTACAATTCATTGAATATTATATTATAAATGAATTAACGTCATCCAAGTAGTCCAGGATGTCCTAAAATCGACCCAAGTATAATAATTTTCAGAATAAACTCATATAATTAAATTTTCACATGTTTTAGTTTATTTTTATATTATTATAATATTATTTTTACCTTCAATCACTTGATTTACCCTTAAATGTGTTAATTAAAATTATTATTAATGATACAATTATTAATGTCCAAAAAATAAAAAGGACCTATATACATAATATAAACCCACTGATTCCATATATTGAATAAATTTTTCAAAATTTGAAACAAAATTGTTAAAGTAATTAATTTAAAATTAATCCATGTTTTCAAAATGAGAACATGTGTTGTTAAATGTAAAAAAACATTCAAGGGATTGGCATATGTTTATACACAATTTTAATGTGAAATTACTTAAAATGGGTAATATTGGATTAAATGATAAAAAAATATAATTACATCAAAAAAATTAAATTGATAATCAAACAACATAAATAATTTAGATGAAAATTTAGTTTTTAATTATAATGTTGTATTTTTCAATATTTATTATAATATCAATTTAATCTGAAAAGCACATAAAATCAATCCTAACTAAATTTTGATGTACTACTTCCAAATAAAAGGATTATTTTTTCATATACACATATAATGAGGTAAAAACCCATATTTAAAATTTTTTCTCCAAGAAAAGGAGTGTAAAACTGTTTTTTAGAAAAATACTCATTTTAACTATAAATTTATATTTGTTCTTATATAATTTATAGAAAACACATGACATTAATTTGAAAAAATAAGTTTAATTATTATTTTATTAATATAATCCATTAAATGTGATTTTATTATTTATAAATCAATTACTCACATTTAAATATTTTTTCATAAAAAACACACTTTATATTCTATTGGATATAAGTTTCATTTCAACATAATTTGGTAACCAATGATTTATTACACAAACATGTGTAACCAATATTTTCAGAATATATTTAACACCATTCACTACCTTCATTCTTATAGATCGAAGATAAATACCATTCAAAATTATAATATTTATCTGTTTATTTAAGCTCTAAGTGGCGTATCATGTATTCTGTCGAACATTTTGTTTCGATTTAAAAACTCTGAATTTTACAAAAATTGATCTTATACCAAATTTAACAATACAATTTATTTTAATTAAATTAATCATACTATTTGTTATAAAATGGATATTATATTACAGTAAAACCATTTATAAAGAAAATAACATCATAAATTATTGTAAAAAATATATACTTTTGAATAAAAAGAAGTAATTTTAACTATTCAAAAAAATCATTCTTTTTGGAAAAATCACAAAATAACAATATAATGTAATTTTGATATAATAATTTGATAAATTATATCCATTATTCAAAAAAATATAATTTTTCACATCATCAATTATTATATTCACTCAGAAAAGTAAATGAAACCAAATTTTGAAGAAAAATTATTTTTAATGAATAAAATGACTTAAATCAAAAATTTGTACTTATTTATAAAGAATTCATTAGTAAATTATTATTTATTATGATCAATATATATATTACATTACATATTTAATATTATTTTTATCTGAGAACTCAATTCCATGGTCACATCGGTCAAATTTTAATTTAATAAATGGTAGCTTGTTTGAGCCTATTGTTATGTATTTCGTACTCAATCAAACATAGTATATATGTCAAACTCTATGTATATTAGAATTCATTATTTTTTATATAATTATTATTATGAATATGAAACCCATTTTTCTATATTCAATTACTATATTTTATAATAATTAATTAGATTACAAGTACATAAAATATGGAAAACATTATGAGAAATATATATTATAATCATAAAATATATTTATTATTATTTATATCTATGTAAATACTATAGAGAGGGTATTAATATAACCTGTCAATTAATTATCAATTTATTAAGAAAAATTATTTAAAGGTGATTTATAAAATAAAATTCATCAAGAAAAATGTTCTTCTAAAAAATTTCCCATAATATTAAAAAAAATATCATCAAATAACACTTATAAAATATATTTTTATTAATTATTTTACATATATTTAGTTATTATTATTTTTTACAATTAAATTATTTTAATTTTTTAAAAATTAATATTAAACTCTATTATTCTTGTTACAAACATATATATCTAATAAACTTATGTACCTTAACTTATTCTCCTTTATAATTACTATATTACAATTATTACCCCTTATAAATTAGTTAAATTTATACTTCTTAAGGAAGATATCTAATTTATTAAAATTTCATTAAGGATTGTTCATAATTATTTCTCTTTTAATGATATTATTTTTCAATGTACGTTTAGTTTTAATAATATCAATTCTTATGGAAAATGATGATCCCTAGTATCGAATAGTATTAAATATTAAAATTTTTCATATTTCATTCCATATTTATTATATGAATTTTTAATAGATAAAATCATCCCTCGTATATAATACAACATGGTATGTCATGTATGGTTTTATGTAACATTATAACAATGTTCCACTATTCTAGAATAAATTGTTTTTAAATTTTCTCCGACCAATTATTAATTATATCCTCTTTAACTGTAATTACATTGAAAAAAATTTATCAAAACATAATTATAATGAATATAAATTAATTTTAAGGAATGAAAATCTTTACTAAAACCTAGGGTGTTATTTTCCCCAGTAAAAACTAAATGGTATCTTCAAATTTTTAATTCATAATGACCAAAGAATTATTGATATTTGTATAAATAATGATAAAATATTCCATTTTATAAACTCTATATGAAGATAAAATTCGACGTTATATATTATAATATGAACATATTGAAATTCTTCACCTATTATGGAAATATTCCAATAGAGTGGAAAGTTACATATCCAATATTCTAGAAAAAAAATATCATAGCATCATTATCATTATATTAATTCCATCCAAATAAAATATCCAAAATAGATAGCAAAACATATATTTAAATTAGATTAAATGACCAAGTAAATTTGTAAACAAAATCCTATAAAAACATCTCCTATTAATCCATCAAATTATCTTAATATTGTTTTGTTTGAAATATTACATAATTGGATCAACATATAACTCCTCTTTTGACCTTGGGTTTTAATGTTCATATTCATATTAGATTATCAAATGAAACTAAATTTATATTACATCATCAACATCCATTTAAACTATTTATAGTAGTTTTTATTTAAAATTTAATGAACAAAATCATATCTCAGGGGAGTGAAAAATTACTTATGATGGTAGGATCATTAATTATTCACTGACTAAGGATCAAATTAATAGTAAAAGAAACTTTCTCAAGGTTATTACCCATAGGTACATTTTAGTCCTAAAAAAATCAATTTTTTTCTAGACAATGATTTCATTTCGTGGAAAATACATACTCTATACATCAAAATAATTTAAGATTGTTGTCATATGTTTAGTCTTATCCTTAGTGATAATTCTAATGATTTCCCAAAATAATATTAAAAATAAGTAATTTATAATTTAATACTTATTGTGAAACATCTTACACTCACTCAAACATTTAGTGATAAAAACGCATACATTACATACCATTTTTTCAGGCCATATGAGGTAAATCAATATTAACATGCGTATATTTTTTATATTTATTATAATTTAAACATTACACATGAAAAATAACTTAACAACCCAAATAACCATAGGATTATTTTCTTTTATTATTATTTATATATAATTATTATAATGAACATTTCTCGGCAATATAACTATACTAGACCTGCATCTACTGATCTTTTATTATTTTCACTTCACGAAAACCAAGGGAAGGAGGAGTAGGAAAATGTAGTGGGATCATATGTCAAGGGAGGGAAAAAATATCAAAATTTCATAAAGGGATATATTTTAATCATATATTGAAAATGGTCATGTAATAAATATTTTTTTATAATGGAATATGGAACGATATTAGTCATCCATGTGGATTGGCTAAAATACATATAATCGATATTGATAAAACATATATAACGACATAATGGTGTGGAAACAAGAAAAAATAATCATGATCCATCTGTTTAATAAATGGAAAATTAAATAGAAATGTGGGACATGAATATTTATAGGAATATATAACATGGTAAATATAGCCTAAAAACAATTATTCCCACACATAGTCATGTGAATATAGAATAACTACAATTATGACCATGCATAGTCTTGCAAACATAGATTAACTAAAATTATATCCATAAACAACATCAAAACATCAAGAGATACACATCCCATACCAATGTATTTGAAGAATATAAAGGAACAAAACTATCACATAATGTTTATCCAAATATATATATTTTATTAAAAGAATAATAACATTCAAAACCAAGGGATAAGAAATAAACATTAAAAATTTCTAAATTGCATTACAATAAATTACATTTTAAATTTGATCATAATATTAAAAATCCAATCACTCAAAAGAATATTTGATAATGTAATTAAGATTTTTATTCAAAAAAATTATTCTATAGGTGGTAATAATATAGGTAATAAAAAAAACATATTCCAGATGAAAGATTAATTTTTAAATAAAAATTTCATAACATTGTTTTAAAATTTAAATGATAGATGTAATATATGAAACATTTACATTCATCAACAAAAAATAATATTTTTAAACATTATAAAGAATTAAATTTATAAAATGGAATCTTTATAAATATAAAGTGTGCTTAAAAAATAAATATGGTATGATAGATAAAATATATAAATTTTGTCAAAATTCCCTTTTAATATTTCAAAATAAAATTGTTGAATGTTACATCATTTAAATAGAAATGATGATTAGATTTTAAAAAAGGGAATTTGGGGTGCTAATATAATAATATATTATACATATATGGGTTTTAAAATAAGATCTTACAACATTTATCTGATGAATGAAGACATATATTGAATAGAAAGATCTATTATAATTGATATGTATTATCTTTAGTAATTTCTTATTTTTTATAAAGAATGAAATCCTGAAAATGAGAACCAATTGATGTGAAAATGTAAATAAGTAATTAAAGAGTTATAGAATATAATAAAAATTCATCATAGGGTATAATAGATTAATCATTTAAATCTATTCCCAAGGATGAATTATTATTAATAATTTAATGTAGTTTAGTAAAGAATACACTTATGGATTTTGAAACCATGGGAACAACAATAAAAGTTAAGAGAGAACATTTAATGGATATATAAAACGTCTTAAATAAAGTAGAAGTAAGATAATATACATTTATATTAATTTATATACACCATAATAAAGAAAAAAGTTGTAAAAATACCCTTTGTCTCAACGAAAGAAAATTGAGATGAGAATATCAATCCCTATGATTCCCGCAAGGTCAGACACAATGTATCCTCCTTCGTAATATGCGTAACTATCATAAATAATTACATAATTTACTTATTTAAATGTATTAAATTTTATTCTTTTAATTATAATCATTTATTAAACATTTATCAGATAACTATTATTTGTTTTCATCATTATGTGTTAGTGATATTCATTTCTATGAAAATGAATCAGAAGGTTGATGTTGATCAACATATTTTTATACCATGTTTATTATATATAGATTTAATTATCTAGTTCAATAAATATTTTATAAGGTTTTTTATTTTATTATTTTCAATCCATGATATTTTTAATTATGAATCATGGAGATGAATGCAGTAAAAATCATGTCTCATGAAATGTAAACAAAACTTTTTTGGCATATAAATTACTTGTTTTATATTATTATAAGGAATAAAAAAAATTATATAATATTATTCATATAATAAATATCATCTTATTAATTAAGTAAAATATTAGAAACAACAATTTAATATAGTGTTGAAAACGGAACAATTTATTCTTCGAGGTGGTATTTTACAAATAATGAGGGACTATTTATGTTTTTTGAAATGATTGTGTGGGGAATAAATATTGGTTCTTACAAAAAAAACATTTTATTATAATAATTAAATTTTTATAAAAAATTTATCAGGTTAGATTTTTGGTGGAGTTACATATAGAAGAAAATGATATGGTGTGGATAATACTCATGATAAGTTTTTGAAAATAATCACAGAAGACCTCTTGTAAATAGAGGACTTGAGGAATATTAATTGGATATATGGTTACATAATCACATATATTTATATATGGGAGGATAATTGTTTAGGGTTAAAATTAAAATTAGATGGTATAGAATGGAATTAAATAGGTGTAAGTCAGCTATATTAATAGTTGAAAATGAGATACATACCATTGGAAAAAAATGTTACGTGAGTGGTAAAGATAAAATGAAAATGAATTTTGGTGAGTTTGATTAATAATGGTTTGGAGGAAAAGTTTCATTAAATTATAAATATCCTAAAATTATTTGGAATGATCTATGGTCTACGACAGTTCCGAAAATTTCAATCCTCTTTTAGCCACCCTTTTAAAACATATTAATATTGATTAAATGTTTTCAATGATAAAATTATTTATCTAAAAATATAATATGAACCAAACAAAATAATTTGTTCTTACTAAATCAAAATTTTTACTCTACCTAATCTAATTCAATATCTATATAAGAAAAAATAACATTTTTAATAAAAAAATGAGATAAAAAATCTATATTTATAAAAAAAATTGTTTATTAATTTAGTGTCGTATTCTCATTTCTAGTCAATTACTTATCAAATGAATGTTAATATATTTTTCAAGGTTATCATTTAATTTTAATGTAATTAAAATTGATCAATATAATTTAATATATCATAACATCCAAAAATATATAATAATAATTAAAAGAGAAAATAGTTTTACTATGGTAACAAATATAATAACTCAGAACATATATTGGTGATAAAAATGAAAACAATAATCTAAAAAAATGTTATTATGATCATTAATAAAATAAAACCATTTTTTTAGTCTAAATTCATAAATTTGATACACATTTATTTTAATATAATTTCAAATATAACATGATTTTTTTGGGAAAATTATCTTTTATGCTGAAAATAAATTTGTTTTATTACATCCATTGTAAACTCTATTGGGCGAAAATGAATTTATTATATTAAATATATTATAATTATACTTAATTAAAATCATTCATTATTGGAGTTTAATTGAAAAGTATAAAAGGCATTTAAAAATTAGTTATTTGAAATATTTATATAAAATATTTTTTCACAAATCACTATCCACGATTTTTAATAATTGTTTCAATTTTTAGTATCCATATATTTTTATATATTTCAAATAATATTTTAAATTATGAACATAATTCTCTTATAATAATAATATCTAACAGAGGATTATATTTTAAAAATGAAAATTTTAATTAAATATTGTTGATTTATTTCAATGTATTTTGTTTTTTTAGGAAATTAATATTATTTATAATGAGAATATAACCATACAAGACAATAATAAAATCAAATTACGGTACCAGATATTTCTTCCTCAATATACCAAAAACAAAATCAAACATACATTCATGAACGTAAAATCAAAAACCAATAAATGGCCCAAATTAATACATCGATGAAACCCCATTTACAAAAAAACACCCACATTGACATATAATATTAAAGATCGGTAATTTATAGTGGGGATCTTGTAGTATCCCTAGATTAGGCAATATAAAATTCAAAATTTACGATCCACCTAGTGAGATGAACATCATCCACTTACAGTGAGCCTTGGCTATAGATATGACTTAAGATAATTATATGTTAGAAATATATTATTAAAAGACCTTTTACATTCTTTAAGGATTCATACATTATAGAAATATTTTAGATATTATACTCGAGAAATGTTTGTTTTGATCATGGTATTAGGGTTCCCATATATAAAAAGGCAGATTATTTCAGGAAAAAGAACTTCTAAATGTGTTTCTTTAAAATAATATTTCATTTTTTTCAAAGAAAATTTAGTTGAAAAACTACCCAAATCAGTGGAATGGGTCATTTTATTTTAATTAATTGTAGACATTTTATATTTATATCCACCAGAACAATGAAACCATCTTTATAGGGAATTAATCATATTGAGAAATTTTCTTTTAAAAGTAATTATATGATCCCAATAACGAAATAACTTATTCACTATAAAGTTAACAATGAAAAATGATCCAATGGTTCTCGAAATAAGAGAAGACTAATTGAATATAAAATAGGTGGCCATATATACAAATAAAATGATTTAAAAAATATACAAATTCCATACTGATAAGGGTACACCCAAATAATTCTTATGGAATAATTTTTTATTGAAGATAAGTTAATTATTAGTGGACCTCCTAACCTCTTGAGAGTAGCCACAAAGAAAAATATTGTGTTTATTTAAATTAATAGAGAATTGTGACATCCATTAAATCATATTCAAGGATCTATAAAAAATATCATTAAACTAGGGATTTGATCTATAAGTCACTAAATTATCATGAGTAATATAACATATTATCTTTTAAAAATATGACATTTTGGATGAAATTTAAAAACCATCCTTGCAGTATCAACACTAAATAATGTATAATTTTGATCAATAACATTAATAAAGAAAAGATATATTGTGTAAAATTATATAAATACATAACTAGATTAATAAAAACATAACAATCCAATGATCATAACTGATTAACGAGTAGAGATGAAAGAACTGAAATTCCATTTAACCCAACAGAAAAATGTGGCATACCTAAAAAATAAATATTTATCAAATGATAATATTTTAAATAATATTATTTATAACTACCATATTATCAATGACCATATTTCAATTTAGTAGGTTAATATTACAAAAATAACATTTTATAAATTCAGTCAATTTATTCTTCTTAAATCCAACATCTCATTTAAAAAGATATCATTAATTATTTTCCATAATTCCTTCTCTAACAAATCATCATTTAAAATACAATTACTATAATTTTTTATTATTTCCCTCTATCTATAATATGTATTCTATGTTGTTTATATTTATATTTCTACCTTCATATATATTTTAGTTCATTATTTTTAAATTTATTATTTTCCCCAATCTATCCTTATTGAATCAACCTTGTTAATTATCAAATCATATTTATCTAAATTTTATTGCCCCTAATTTCTTTTTTCTATACTCACAATAAATTTCATTTTTTTATCCCTAATAGAATTAATGAATCTCTCTGGTGATTCCTAATTTCATATGTAATTATAATTCAATGAATCATTTTTAGTTATATTATTTTATATTTTCACTAATAATATAATACATCATCCTACATATAGAATGAATGTATATCAAATTTCTATATTCATAATGACCCTCATTTTGATGAAAATGATATGAATGAACATATTAAGTAATTATATTTCATTACATTCCTATAGAGTGACTGAATTAGACTTTTCTAGTTAATGGACCTGAAAAAAAAAGTTAAATAGTGATGAAATAATGGTATTTTAATTCATCATAGATTTATGAATTTGAGGACCTCCATTTTCCATTGATCATCCACCTTTTTATGATTGAGGACCTCAATCACATCCTAAATATATATACATTTTCCCTCCATGTATGTATATATAAATTCCTCAAATGTTATCCTATTCAAAAGCCAATTATTGTGCTGACCTAAAATTTACCTATTTTACTTATAATAAATATTTATTATTATCCGTAATTATGATGTGGGTTCTTCAACATTATTATTTTTAAATATATAACACCTAATTATATAGATCATGTTCAAATTACGATGACACAATTTAACTAAGGTGGAGAGAATGTAACACCACGTTAATTTATAATTTTATTCTTTAAAAAAATTTAACATATTATATATTTTTTTATTAATGCAACACTAAGTTAGATTTTGTTACATGCAAGATATACTTTCTATGGAAACTTGATTATATGAAAGACATTTTTTACCAAAGTAATGTATATTTCTAAATTATTATTATAAGATATAATCTAGATATTAAATTAGAGTTTAAGAATAATTTTATCCAAATTATTAAATTTTATAATATTCTATATTATCTTAACATTCATCTTATGTTTTTCTATATATTATATAAGATAAAGTCATTTTTTACATAAAATATGTATTTTTGTGAAAATGGATGTTTTACTAACTATTAATATAGAAACCATATTAAATATATATTTTACATTTATTATTTTTATATGGAAATAAAAATAATAATTTTAATTTAGAATTTACAAAATTTCTTCATGTGAGTTTTTGGTATTTTTCTAAGAAGATTCATTTTTCAAATAATATTGAAAATACTACATTGCAGTTAAAAAACTGCCTTTTGAACATATAAAAAAATAAATGTTTTTAATAAATATTATACACATATTCAAATAGGATCTACATAATTTTAGTGTATTATGAATATTATCATTGCTAAATTTTTATTTACCATGGTTAAGAATAAATTGTGATATTAAATGTAAAAAAATATTACAAAATTATAATACTTCCTTAAGACTTGTCCTAATGTCATTGGATTAGTGTGTTTAGACCTAATTACACATTTACAAAAAGTTATACCATTTTAAAACCAATTGGATAAGAATATAACATTAACATTTTTTTCATTAAAAAAAGTTCAAAATTTCATACTCATGTATATTTTAAGTAATAAATATTCAGTACATTGTTACACATAAGATAAATTCGACAAAAAATATTCATTTGATAGATAATAAATTTACCTTCATTATTGCAGGTTACCAAAAATCCAACAATGGGATGAAAAATACTCATGCATATTTGGAGAAGTAGAGAAATACAAATTCGATTGATAATTTGAGAAAAAAGTTGAAGAAATAATGTTTTTCAAAATAATCCCACTTGGCCACATACCTATTACTTGGAAACGTTTGAAGAAGGCATAATCTGTGAACCACTCGATATGCAGAAGGCCTATGAAGCGCTGGCCCATGAGGCGTTGGCCAGCGAACGAAGAAGTTCATGGTGAACTTCCACCCATGAACTAAAGATGACATGAACCATTTTCATTAGATAGAATCTAGAAAAGGTTCCCCCTGTGAACCATCCCCACAAATGATGTGGTTCATGGAAGAGGAGAATCTGACTGCGTACCACACCTCCACAAACCCCAGATGACCGAGTCTTACGTGGGTCAGGATATTACTTCAATGGGACTCTACAAATGGTGTCTTGATCCCCATAGATATGATTTAATTGGTGATCTATAAAAGGAGAAAATAAGAGTTATAGAAGGGATGCAAACAAAGAACATGACAGATGAAAAAATCATTAGGGATACTTAGAGTTTGCACTCCGACTTCTGTTTTGATTCATCGTCGAAGCACGAACAGTGAACCACTCCCCCTATAGGTAATGACAGTCATGAACCAGAAAACAGGGGAATTGAATAATAATAATAGAACTGTGAATAGGTGAAATGAAAACCCATGGCTTCTTGCTGATGACCTCCCCATGAACGCTGAACTCCGGGACCCCCATTCGGTATGGTGCTCCGCCTAGCGTACAACTACGCAGACTGAACCTGGTTCCGCGTACTACCACGGTACGCATATGGGACCAAGGTGACATGATGGGTGGTGTACTACTAGGGTACGTGATTTCCTTTACCCATACCCACTTATCACAGTGGTACGCATATGGCCCCTCTCAACGCCTAACACTATGGTATGTAGGGCCGCCCCTATCCCACCGAAAAAGACCGTATGTAGAATGGGGTGTTTTTAGGTATTATTTCCTCCGGTTCTAACCTCACCCCACAACTATCTTCCATACCATCATGGTCCCTCTACTAACTAGTCCACCTGAATTATTCCAAATCCTCCTCTAAATCCCCCGACCTTGTATGATCAAACCATCATGTACATCAGTGCACCTCATTGAGTCTACATGCCCACGGTAAGCAGAGTCACAGAGCCACTCCCCCCATAGGTGCGATTATCGGGAATGCCTATGAGGCTACATTCCCATGGTAACCAAGAGTACAACCATGGGACACTGATGTGAACCTCCCCGATCAAGGTTTTAAGGGTGACCACTTGATTTTCCATTTAATGAGTAATAGTGATCACTTGAAGGGGTTTTGTTCGCTCCACCTCTGACGAGGAGGAAACTCCTTCCATACCTAGGATGTGGTTCAGGGCCCTCCCACAGAGTTCAGTCCCCAATCTTCTAATGCAGGGTCATGTGACCTTCAATGCAATATCACCTTGAAAGGTTCATTGTTCCATGCCCTTGCACATGCTCGCCCAGGCCTCTTCCACCATGGTATCTCCCTCCCCCACCAACAAGGAAAGAGGCATGTGCATTGCAGAATATTTCACATCCTCTTACTTCTCACACCGAGCATGACTCACATGGACTTAGTGGTTTGTGATTATTTCCATAACCACCCATTCTAAACAATGAGAACTCTGATTCCGGACCAAATCAGGATACGTAGGATTCCTACATGAAGGCCTGAGCGGGAAAGGGTCCCCCCCCCAAAACGGGGCCACTCAATCATGTCCCCTCACGTGGTTATCTTCCACACCTAATCCTCACACATTATGAACTATGAGAACTGAAATTCCAAACCAAATCAGGATATGTAGGAAAATGACCAAAAGGCCCGAGCTCAAAAGGGATCCCATCCAAAAGGTCCACCGGATTATTTTTATCAAATGGGAAGCATCCATTCATAACCCTACACCATCCAAACAATGTGGGTTCTAATTCCTCTATTGAGGATACATTTGAATCACTTATTATGTTCCCAATTCCAACATCATGTCCTTGTCCATCCCCCTAGATGAAAATAAACTCACGAGCACCGTGAAATGTCGCTCAAGTCATCATCACGGCTGTTTCATCAAATATATGAATACATACCATGATTTGTCAGACCAAGGGTGGCCTCTAGACACACTCTTTGGAAATGATCCAAGGATTAAAAAACATATGAAATTGACATAAATCTATAAGAGAGTCCCAGAACATGAAATATTCCTCCCCTGTAAGGTTGCGGTGAGCTTGACCTCTCATCCTCTAGACCAATGGAGTCCAGAAGTTTCATTGGCCAAATCGTCAGAAACCAAGAACCTTCCTTTTGGAAAGAAGGTCCATGAATCATGGATATCAGGGTCGTTGGGACTTCTTGGATCCACATATAAACCCATTGGGGGCCATATGTGGAGGTTATATCTAATAAGAACATATTGTGCAAGTACATGACCACCACGCAATCACCCATTTGGAACCATAGTTCATGCATGGTTAATTAAACATTCTTTAATGGATAATGACGAAAAACATGTAAAAAATGAATGGGTAATTTGACGAGAACCTGTATCTCTGCAAAAAGGGATGGGTGATGATCTTCTTCCTTCCATTTCCACACTTCCCATAAACACTCCACCTCAGAGGTAGGAAAACAAATAGTGAACCTGATTTTAATCCTTAAGCTATGTGGCATTCTCACCCAAATTAGGCCCCTATACCCCAAAAGAAAAGAAAAGGAGAAGGAGAAGAATAAGAATCTCCAAATATGTACTTGTTTAAAGGAATGAAACTATAATGATTTTTTGTGGTCTATATTCCATATATGTATATCGTATATTCGTGTAGAGTGTCCTTCAATACAAATAGAATCCCTAAAACCCATGCATACATGCACATTAGCGATCCCATAGGCGGCTGGGGTCTCAAAAAAGATCAAGACCCCCTCGCCTACCCATCGTCTTCCACACTTGGTACGAACATGCAGACTAGGAGTAAAACCAAAATGGTACTGTCCCCGTGTTGGAGTTAGTATGTCATGCCCTCCAACTTGCAAAGGGATACTAGCCACCTCTTCTTCCATTGTCGGCACCCCAACATTGGGTGATCCTAGTGGTTGTGTCAAATAATTTTGGGAGCCTATCCACGGAACATGACAATGAGTACCTACCATATCCCAAGGGGTCATATGAAGTCAATGCTGATGACTTCATCCCAACAGCACAACGGCCCTACTCACGGGCCTCACGTGCGACCGTCACTACCGAAACCAGATGACCTAGCCTTCTCCCTTCAAGGAGGACCTTACGCAGAGGGAACCTTCCAATGTCCTGGAGACTCGGGCCCCTTGGGCTGCCTGCCAAGGGTGTAGAAAATAAAACTCAGAACATGCTATCCCCCTGGTTAATGAAGAGCATCTCCACTGTACTAACACGGTGGTATCCAACAAGCATACATAAGACTCTTCCAACTCCAATCATGACCAAAATAGACATAAGGTGGCATAATATTAAAACAGGCATGTTTCTACAAGTTCTCGTTGGTCCCAATGTCTAGATAGACTAGAAAACTATAGGCAGATGTACATATCAGCCGATTAATATCATGACCACCATCCAAATAGGGCTAAAACCAAACATGAGAATTTGAAAAATCTTGTGGATGCATACAAATCCCATGAGATAGATAAAATGGCATGCGAGTGGATGAAAATACCCGCTCAAGAATATGAAGACCACAAGTCAAATACGATGGCAATCGAAGAACACATCCGGTGACAGACGTGTTCTGCTTTCCAAGTACAGAAAATATTCCAGTATCAAATAATGAATCATAAAGTAATAGATAAGGAACAAAGTAATTCCACAACATCATAATGTTCTTTCAAACCCATTTTAACCAAAAAATTATCCCATAAAATCATGGAAATGATATATGATTAGACCTCGATTCTAGAAAATATCTTCCAAACATGCCAATATATCATTGCATCGGCATAAAAGGAGGGAAATTATTCAAACAAACTGATTTCCTTCAATAGAATGACGCACTCACAAAATGTGTTAGTCACTCTAGAGTAGTTATGCATCTATGATCCAGTCTAGGAGGGTCGACAGAAATATCCCAAAACATACGGACAACTGGATCAGAAAAAATACTTGTTCCAACTGGGGATGCCAGCACAATGAGGTTTTCACTCCAGGGCAGGCATATATCCATGCCAAAACACTAGATCCTCATCCACATATCCCAATGACATTATAGGACTAAACAAGATAGGGAACCATATATGATTTCCATTACCACAACAGATGACCCCAGTTTCCTGAAAGAGAGTGTCCAAGAACAAAAAGTTCCACAGGAAACTAGAAAATATAGATTACATACATGATTCTACTCTGCTAGAAGTTGGTGTTCCGGAGACCCTCAAACATATATCTAAAAAGCCTCAATACACTTTCCTTCCATTAACAAATTTTGGATGTGGTAGTATAAATTGTGAAGGGTCACCCCACAACGTCTCAACATATAGCTCTCAAGGCCCCCAACAGAGGACCCATGGGGACATACATCATGGGACAAGAATGATCGATCATGTGAGCCTATCTCCTAATTCACATTAGGTATCCCTCCCCTCATCCTGATTATCAGACATAAAGAAGGTCCTCTCCATGATGTTTTCCACACTGATGGTCCTCTCAAGGGTATATGATATAGATATGCTTCTCACTGTAGTATGATATCAGGTCATGATGGTAGTCCTTTCAATGATGACAATCACTGTGAAGGCCCTCCCCAAAATGACAATTGATATAAAGGTCCTCCACATGGAAACTACATGGAACCTAAAGGTATTCCTTAAATTCAGTACATCTTGAAGGCCCTCTTTAGGATGTACACTATAGAAATTCTCCCTATATCCAGATATAAAGTCATGATGGTAGTCCTCACCATCATGACGGTCATTGTTAAGAGACCCCCCACAATCAAAGTTGAAGTATTGTTCCTCACATTAGTGACATAAACCAACAATAAAGTCCTTCCCTTGATACAAACCTCCCTAAAGGTCCTCCCTAGGGTATAAACCATCAGAAATATCCCAGGGTTAGGAATCAATTTCTAATAGTAGTCCTATCCATTGCAGCACCAACTGTGGAGGTCCTCCCTGTAATTGAAATTCATACTAGAAAAAAGGCCATCCCCTTTCCAGAACAATATTGAGAAGGACCTCCTATATAGAGGAACATGAAAAAGAGTCAATCACATCGGGAACTCATTCTACAATGGGTGATATTCTCTCTCATCTAGAGGATTTCCTAGGTCCATGCTCATCTTCTAAGGAACCGTTGTGACCCCTGCAAATCAGTAAGGCTCCCACCAGACCGGTTTCAGGGAAAAATATTATTATGAATCATTCTTGATGGGAATATCATTTACAGGAGCCTTGAGAAGAACTACAACATGATATGTTGTTTTTTAGAAAACAACTAGCTAGGTATAATATACTAGTGTAGAATTGGCCTACAACCACATCTAACTTCAACATACCAGGATAATTTTCATGGAATGAATGCATGGAATTAAACTTTATATATGGACGAATATATGAATGATGAACTAAAAATTTTTACACTAAGAAATGTTCATAGACCATGTTAGCATGATAGGGGTTCTACACTATCTAATCGACTTGGAAGCCCTCTTATTTGCATGGAATCCACAATTAGAAAGGTTCAGAAATGTCCTTGATATGGCTTTCCATAATGCACTGTATAAATTATGATACCTCATTGGAAATTCCCTGGATTGAGTTCACATTTGGGGATGGTGATAACATGGAGCTCTACACTTCACCCCACTTCTTGTATTTCATGTCTTATTATAAAAGACATCCTACAATGTCATCATGAATAAGTAGAAATATAATGAACTTCCACCTTAGGAATGATGGTATAATCAACAAACATCGGCCTGAAGTAAGTCTCAAAAGATTCAGGGCTGAAGAGATCAAGCCATCAAAATTCTTGTCAGTCAGGCTACTGGGAATAACTAGTAGGCTTCCCTTCTTAGGGAATCTAATCAGCAAGAAGTGCTCATATCTTCAAAAGACTATAGACTCCATGCAAGAAAAGTTCCATACTCGCTTTACACCCACAAAAGAGTACTTGAAATTTGAAGGCTGGAAATAGTGGCAGATACAACTATAATACAAGAACAACCCCGGCCCACAGAGAAGAGGGATTTTTAAAATCATAATTCCCCTGTAAGGCCAACAAATCAAAGTCGTAGTACATCAACGGACGAATAAGAACAACCCCATCCTGCAGGGTAAAGGGAATTTTAACTCAAATCCCCACACAAAGGAAATATATCTTCCAACATCTAGAATGAATGATGGACAGAGGAGTTACCTATTCCACCCCTTCTCATGGTTCACAACCTCTGAGACAAAGGTGTGTTATGAGGTCTATTCAGGGATTCCTTAGGGTAAATCATCGCCATGAAACCCTGATAATGTTGTAGAATAGAAGGAGAAATCCCAATTAAGGGAGAAAGAATACTTCTTATCATTAGGAACCAGGTACACCACCCCCAATGCGGTATGCCTTGTCGAACCTGGTATACATCACCCCACAAATGTCCCATAAAATGATGCAGGGGGACAAGACATGAGGGGTGACAGTTCCCTCCAAGAGGCATCGCCCACTAGACCTAATTTCGTTCATAATCGGTACCATAGGGGTATCCTAAATCTATGTGCCCCTCACCCAATATGAGATTACCTACCACATGAAATCCAAACACAGAGAAGAATAAATACAATGTCATCTATGACCCACTTTATCCTACCCCGGAGAGTGTGTCCCTCACCCTCGAGGAAATGTTCTCTATGTTGGATGAAGAAATGATAGATCTTAGGGGAATTAATGTAGAGCTATGTCAAGGGATCTATCTCTCCTGATGTGTTCCCCCTACTAAACATCAGCAGGTGCTCACAGAAGAGGTGGCCACACCATAGGAACTCATCATGGTGAATGAAGCCAAGCCCGGAGGCCCGTTCAACCCATCTACAGAAGGACAACAAGACTTCCCCCTGCTGGGAAGGCATTCATAATATATCCAGGTATACCCACAAATAAAACCTCTGGTTTGGTTTCAAAGCAACATTCTAGTTGCACCAGCACACGCAATCATGGACCCCAATATTCCAACTCAAGCTCAAGCACGACATGTTATGCACCAAGGGCTCTTAAAAACCATCGAGAAAATAATAGCTCGGCTATAAGAAATGAAGGGGTGTCTCACTCTGATTCAACCAGAACACAAACCCTACCCCGCGTGGGTGATCAATGTTCCACCACAACCAAAATTCAAGAAATCCATATTACTAGTATTCATTGGATTGAGGGACTTAGAACAACATTTGATGGAATATGCCTCTTACTATGACCCCACGATGGGCATTCTAGAGCAGAAAGAAGACGTAAAACTCATGTGTTTCATAGAAATCGTGACAGGATCAGCTTACATATGGTATACTAGGCTACCATCCAATTTAATTATATGCTGGGAGGACCACCGGTGACTGTATCTATTCCAGTTTAGTTCGACGCTGCCCAAGGTGATGGTCGGTGATCTCATGAACTGAAAAGAGTGAGAGAATGAAAGTGTCTCAGGCTTCATTTCCATATATAAGGTCTGTACATATTCCCTGAACCTGCCACTACCCTATGTTAAGATTATTTCCATGTGCATTGATAACCTTCAGGATGAATTGTGAACACTGCTCATCCTGGTGAAGTACACTAGTGGGTTTAGATAATTCTCTTCCATTGCTCATAGGATTTTTGACTCCTTGAAATAGACCATACACAAATCCCAAGGGGCCCTGTCACCCCTTTGAAAATAAAGTGAAAACATGAAGTGGGTCATGTCATGCTTAAGCCACCCCCAGCACCAGCTCCAAATGCGAGGACCCCACTAAACAATGCATGACCCCTGGATTCCAACATCCACCGCCTCCTCAGCAAGATGAGAAAGGTGGTTCTAAAAGAAATATATTTGAACAACTATGAAATAATGTTTATCCATTTCGAGGTGACTAGGTATGCAGCTATTTCCAGTTTCCATGAATTGCAATTTTCTCTGGCTACTAGAGACAAATAGAGACGATGAAGGGGGTATCGACTACTATCTATATGATTTTCCATATCACAAAATACTAGGACACACCATATAGGAATTTTTTTTCAAGGATATCCTATAAAAGATGTTGGAATCTGGGAAAATCATGGTGGAATCACCATTAGCACAAGTGGAATATGTTTCCACTTCAGACTCAAGAGAATAAACGGAATGGAAAATAGTCACCAGCAAGGAGAAGATATTTTTTGACATATGAATGACTCAGAAGACCATCCACTGATTCCATGGAATCCTCTAGGTGTAGTGGAAACAACATAATATACCACTAATAGCTCCTTGTATTATACAACCGTCCTACTCGGCACTGTGGTCCTCTAAAGGAGAGAAGGGTAGAAAGAAAGGGAAAGAATATGAGCAGATACTATAACGCCCCGACCCCAATTACTCAGAGTCAGTTCATTTTAAAAAAACAGTGTCATGATCACCAAATATCACGTCTCGATAGACCGACTATATTATTATCCTTGGAATCACAAAATACATTCATACATTTTACATTACATCATAAAATGAAAAACTAAAACAACACATTGTCTCCAAAAACCACACTCACATAACCTCATACTATCCCTATAGGTATTCCATAAAATACTTCTTCAAATCATGGGAAAAATAATACATCGAAAGGGGTGAGCTCAGATGTCCAGTAAGGATAACAATATAGTGGAAAATTTCATAAATAAGCATAAACATTAATGACAATGTATAACTAAAACAAAAGCCTTTTAAACATGAACCATTGCATAATATAGAAGAAATAAAATGAAATAATTCCATTTACTTTTTCACATAGATATTATACTAATTTAATAATCACATGCAATATCAATGAACACTTTCATAAAGATGGAATGCATAATGCCAGACTATCATAACAACATATTCAAGGCAATGTTCCATTAATACAAATACGATATTTTCAAGGCCTTGTTCCAAGACACTAGTTTGTCTCATGAGACATACCGATGCATCATGGAGCTATAGATGGCTCCACCCATCACATATTAATTCCAATGCATTCCTCATATGAACATGTTTAAACATAACATAAACATTCGTATTAATACTAGCATAGAAAATGTCAATACTTTCTCCATGAAAAATGAATGTTATGAAAATAACACATCCACATTCAAACATATCACAAAACCATCAACACAATATGGAATTTTTGTATCATAACAAATCAACTTCAAAAAATCATAAAATCCATCAAAGGATGTTGAAATAGATAAAACCAAAACTATTTGAGAGAAATATGTGTTTTTTTAAATAATTTAAAAGTCACATAATTATAAAATATAACATTTACATAGAAAATATTTTTATAATTCTATAAGGGAAGCTTCTATGATTTTATAATTGTGGAAAATGGATGCACCCGCCCTATACATTAGAAAATAAATTCGTACCTTAATTCTGTAGAAAATGTTAAAAAGGACTTTGTTTGGAGAATGATGGAAATATTTCATTATAAAAATTCAAATAAGGGTATAAATTACATTAACCCATAGTCTATAAAATAGTAAGAATGATTTGAAATACATTTTTACGAAACATGGATTTGGATAAAAAAGGGGTCCCAATATATAATTACGTATAAACAACCTCAGATAATGAAGTGATTGTGAAATAAACCGTTAACTTGTAATTTTCATTGGTCAATGTTAGTTTAACCTCCTATATAATAGTGAAATAATTGTTTTTAAATTATACAATAATCAAATACATTAATATGATATCATATATGATCTTTTAACATTGATTTTTTAATAATATCTTAGTATTATCATCGTTTCGGGTGTTAACTTACTCGTTTTATTTTTTATGTTTTGTTACATAAGACATGTTTGTTGTGGATAGGTTGTATCTTATTTGTATACAGAATTATATAAAGTCCCTAAACCTTATTTTTAATCATAATATGAGAATTATACTTGAATGGATACGATGGGGAATGAATCCCATCGTGTTCGTAGAGACGTTAGTCGTTACGTATGCACGAGCGACAATATAACTCTTTTGATATTAAAATAATATATAATTTGATGGTATATGATATATATAGAATAATTATAATGTTATATTTCTTATTTACTTCAATTACAATTCATTATTATGCACATCCAAATAATAGTGTTTTGAATAACAATTACACAATAACGTGGTGACCGTAAGCCATACGTACGCACGTATGGTGACATGTCCTTCAAAGGATGGATAGAATACTGAATATCGTTGCACCATATTTATAATAACATCATTGTATATATATGATACTAGAATTTTTATTTTAGAATGCAAATAACAATGAAATAAGAAGTGGAAAAAGAAAGTAACTTGAAAGAGGGTGGTGAAATCATTACCTCTTCTTTGAGTTCATCATTTTGATTTGATCAAAAAGGCTCTATAGGATTGCTTTATGATCAAAATAACTCCTATAGGTTTATGTCAGGGAAGTTTAGAGGATATTTGTGTAGGGTTTGGCAGAGTCAAAAGGCATTGACGGTGTGAATTAGATGGAATGGGGAGTGCCTCTTTATAAGAGGGGAGAGGGGAACCTTTAGAAAAACTAGAAATATTATTTTATAATAAATTTATATTCGGTTTTTAATGGATCCAAAATTATTTATTTCGAGGATAAGGTAGGGATGCATCACAATCCACTGAACAAATAGGTTTTATATAGGTTAGGGTGAATATATTAACTTTATCTTTTTGATTTAACTCTTAGTTAAATAGTTTGACATTTAACATGTCTCTTTGTATTTTTATATTATATAGTTAATAAACATAATTTATACCTCCAAGATACCCCCAAGTGGTCCATTAATGATAAACATATAATTATATATTTCTTTCGGCCGAACCATAGATTTTTAGGAATATAATGTCAATTAATAATATAATATTTGTTTTCAAAACTCCTTTATATAAATTTTAACACTATTTAAAATTTGATTTTTGTCAAAGTCCTAAAACATTATTAATAAAAAATAAATTTTTTTATGTAATCATAAAATGTCATATTAAAAATAAAATTCGTGGATTTCATCAAAAATTTCAAATTATATTTATTTTAAAAATTATAATACCAATTATTTGATTCATTCATTAATAATGAAAACATTGTATCATTATTCTGTCATTAATAAATTTGATTATTCAATATCTAAAAATTTAAAATAAAATACCATTATGTAGGAAATAGTTTTATATTTCTAATGAATATTTTTAGTCAAATATACAACATATATAACCCTATGTAAAAATTGAGTTTCTAAAAGATATATGCTTTTGTCATTTTTGTATTTACTTTAACTTAATTAATATAAAGTGTCATTATCACTTACAAGTGGCTCCCTGGGGTCCCAAAATCGACTCATAGATGACCATGGTCAGACATGTATCAACCAATAGGGTTAGGACATATTTTAGGGTAATTTTATATTATTATAATATTATTTTTTACCCTTATTTATCGGATTTATCTTTTAACCATGGTAAATAAAATATTTACCTAAGTAATTATTCAAAATGTCTAAAAATATAAGTTTCCAATATAAAAAATTTGGACCTCCTGATTATAAATATGGAATCCATTTTTCTATATTAAAAACCAAGAAGTGGCATAAATTAATTTTAAATTAATTCTCGTTTTCAAATAAAAAAATGTGTTTTTTAAGAAATAATAACTATCAAAAGGTTGACACTTGTTTATGTGTAGTTTAAATGTAAAATTACGTCCAATGACCAACATTGGATTAAATGGTAAAAATATATTCTAAATATTATTTCAAATCACTCATTAGTATAATTTATCAATATTAATTATTTGGATTAAAAAAGTTGTCTTTAATTAATGTTTAGTATTTATCATTGTTGATAAAAAATTGGAAGTTCTCAAGATAATACCAAAAAATCACCCTAGGATAATTTCAATATTCCGAAACCAAAAATGAAGTCCATTTTGAAAGATAAAATTTATCAAATTTCAAAAATTGGGTATTATGATTCATAATGCCTAGTTTTATTTGTTGTGGTGTGTGCTAGAACTCGAAGTTACGTACAATACACGATATTGAATTATTCAAAGAGAATCGTACCATAGAAGCATGGGGTGTTACATTCTCCCCTACTTCAAATAATTTTGTCCTTGAAATTTCCAGAATATTACGGCATAAAAATACTTAGGTGGTTCCACATCATATGTTCCTTGGGTTCCCATGTTGCCTCTTTCATTTTATTGTTTCTCCATAGAACCTTTACCAGATGATTCGTCCGGTTACTCAACACTTGTTCTATGGTTTCAAGAATTATGACGAGATCTCCGAAATAAGACAGATCAGGTTCCAGTTCTACTTCCACATAATTGATTATATGTGCTGGGTCAGGCATGTATTTTTTCAACAGCGATACGTGGAATACATCATGAACTTTGGAGATACATGGTTGGATTTTCAAATGGTAAGCTACAACCCCAATTCGTTCGTGAATTTCGAAAGATACTGTGTACATGAGCCTCAATATACCCTTCTTACCAAAATGAATAACACCCTTCCCTGGAGATACCTTCATGAAAACATGATCTCCTACCTTAAATTGCAAATATTTATTTCAGTTATCAGCATAGCTCTTCTACCAACTTTGAGCTGCATTGATGTGGGTTTGGATTACCTTCACGTTGTCCAATGTTTCCTCAACATGTTCTGGGCCTACAAGTTTTCATTCACTGATATCATCCCAACAGGTTGGTGTGCGACATCTCTATCCTTATAACGCTTCATATGGTGATATCCGAATACTTGAATGGAATCTATTATTATAGAAAAATTCCACCAGAGGTAAGCATTGATCCCACATACCCTGAAAGTCAAGTGAGATAGATCCCAACATGTCTTCTAAGGCTTGAATAGTCCGTTCTTATTGTCCATCAGTTTAGGGGTGGTATGCAGTGCTTAAACGAAGTTCTGTATCTTGGGATTTCTGAAGACTTTTCACGAATCATGAAGTAAAATGAGTATCAAGAGCAAAAAAATTGATAAGGTAACTCCATGAAGTCTCCAAACCTCATTAATATATAGTCTTGCTAGATGTTCAAGTGGTACATCTTCTCTTATAGAAAAGAAATGTGCTGACATGGTAAGAAGATCAACAATGACCAATATTTCATCGTTTCTTCAAGGAGTTTTGGTAGCCCCATGATAATTTACATGCTAATATTATCCCATTTCCAATCAGGTATGGGAAGTGGTTGCATGACTCCTCCAGGTTGCTGTTTTCCAGCTTTCACTTGTTGAAAAACCATACATCATGACACAAAATCAGCAATCTCCATCATCATGTTGTCCCACCTAAAATGTACCTTCAAATATCTATACATTTTGGTGCTCCCTGTGTGTATAGAGAAATTGAAACTATTAGCATCATCCAACCATTCCCATTTTTAGATCAGGTATATCAGGAACACAAAGTCTCTTCCCAAATTTCTAAATTCCTTCTTCATACACAAAGTCACTCAATCTCCCATCATTCATATCTTTAATCTTCTTTTGAAATTATTCATCATCAGTCAGATAACTATTAATCCTTTCTAGTAAATATGGGTTGGAAACCATTTGATAAAGTATTGTTGTTTCACCTTCCATGGTTATTCCCATATCCATCTTTACTAGATCCATGAAAATATAACCCCTTTCAACTCTCATCTTCTTCAAAACTCCATGATCCATTCTACTCAATGAATCTACACCTTATTTTCCTTCCCTAGGTGGTATTGTATAGTGAAATCATAATTCATGAGTAGTTAAAGCCACCACCGTTGCCTCATGTTGAGTTCTTTCTGTGAGAAAATATTGTTCAAACTCTTGTGATTAGTATAAATCTCACATTTTTCACTATAGAGATAATGCATCCATATCTTCAAAGAAAATATTACAGCAGACAACTATAGATCATGAGTAGGATAGTTTTGATAATGAATTTTCACTTGTTGTGATGCATAGGCAATAACCCTATCATTCTGCATAAGGATACAACTGAGTCCTTTTTTTGAAGCATCACTATAAATAACAAACTTATCATAGATGGTAGATTCATTATACGAGCATTGAATAATCTTCTCATTAGTTATTAAAAACATTTTTCACACTCTTTTGTCCAAAAAATTTTAACCCCTTTACGTGTGAGCTTCATTAATGGGTTATCCAATCGGGAAAAATGATGGACGAAACGCCGAGAATAACCTGCTAAACCAATAAAATTTTGTACCTCAATTATACTCATCGGTGCTGTACATTCTTTTATTGCCTTGGTATAAGAAGGATCAATATAAATTTCAACCTTAGAGACAATATGGCCAAGAAAAGAAATCTCTTGAATCCAGAATTCACACTTGCTAATCTTCTTATATAATTCATGTCTTCTAAGAGACTTCAGGATAATGCGCAATTGATTTTCGTGATATTCATAGCTTTTAGAGTATACCAAGATATCATCAATAAATAGCATTAAAAAATCATCGAGATATTCATTGAAAACTCTTTTCATTAGATCTATGAATACAGAGGGTGCATTAGTCAATCCAAAAGGAATTACTGTAAACTCGTAATGCCTGTACATAGTTTAAAAAGCTTTCTTTGGAATGTCTTAATTATTTACACAAAATTGATGGTATCCAGATGGAAGGTCAATATTTGAAAAGTATAGATCTCCATGTAGTTGGTCAAATAAATCATCAATGCGAGGTAGGTGATACTTGTTCTTTATAGTTATAGCATTGATTTTCCTGTAGTCGATACATAACCTCATAGATCCATCTTTCTTCTTAACAAAAAGGACTGGGGATCCACATGGGGAAACACAAGGGAAAATAAATCCCTTATTACCCAATTCCTCTATTAGTTTCTTTAGTTCAACTAATTCCATAGTGGCCATTCTATAAGGGATCTTCGATATAGTCCTTGAACAAGGAATTAAATCAATGGAAAACTGAATTTCTCGTTCTAGAGGATGTTCAGGTAAATCTTCTCAGAAACACATATACATTTTCTTTCACAATAGGTACATCCTATATTTCAACATTCCTTTCCTCACCCACAGTTATTTCATTCACTTCCTTCCTGATATTTGAATTTAGTTGAGCTATTGGGGGTGGATCTAGATAAGAATCATGTGGTGACGAATCTTCATTAAAGGTAAGGTGTTCTTTATCTTCATCATCAAAAATATTAACCTCTTTATCCTTACAATAAATCATCACATCATGGTCCAAAATCCATTCCATAAAAAAGTTTATATCAAATTCAATCAAGGTTATGTGGATGAGATCATCAGATAAAGAACATTTACGTGATCCAATGAGGACTGATTCAAAAAACATTGTTGCAATGATACATCCCTTAGGAGTATTGACTGAAAACTCCCTTGTTAAAACATAATTTAAATATATAATTTTCATAGAAAACTTGGAAGATATAAAACAATGTGATGATCTAGAATCAAATAATGTATTTGATAAACTTGAGGAAACTATTAAATTACTTTCCACCACGTCTTTCAAAGAGTCTACCTCATTAGTAGTGATATCATATGCATGGCCTTTATCCCTGGTAATTTTCTGAGATAAGTTCCCCTAAAGCTTAGGAAATTGAATTTAATAATGTCCCATATCCCTAAAGATAAAGCATTGAAAATCAGTAACTTCTTTCTTCCCCTTCTAATCATAAGCTTTGTGGCCTTTTTCACCACACTTTTAATAGACTCCCATTCCATTCAAGCAAATACAAGGGTGTTTCGTCTCATATTTACTACAGGATGGATAATCAACTCATTCCTTCTTCCCCTTATTTCCACTCCCAGAGTGATAATCAGGTCTCTTCTTATCTTGGTTTTCATTAATGTTGTAAGACTTGGAGAATTATTTCTCTGTTGTGATAACACATGAGACAATATCTTCGTATGATGAGAAGGATTGTGATACTAATGCTTGATGGAGAAATGGGTTTAATCCATCAAAGAAACAATCAATCATAGTTATTGGGTTACATATATAATCTGCAACATACCTCACTATCCTTGTAATCTTTGCCTCATAATTTTTGAAATTCTCATCCTCCTTTTGCCTCAGACTCAGAAATTGCCTTTCCATATCTGCTCGATGGTCACAAGGAATTTATTTTACTATGAAAATATCTTTAAACTCCCTCCATTCCATATTTGATACTTCACCATATTCCTTCGTGTTTTGAATCAATGACCACCATTGATCCGCATCTCCAGTGAGGCGGTAAAATGCCATGATAACATTTTCCCTTTCACTACTCCCCAAGGCATGGAATATTTTCTATAAGGAATTTATCCATTTCTCAGCTTCTAATGGATTTTTACTCAGATTTAATGTTGGTGGTTTTTTCCTAATTAAGCGAACTAACATTGATCCTCCACATTGCAGATTAGGGTGCTCCAAAGGTGTAAGGTTATTATTCATAACCTGAGTGATTTGACCCAGTACGGTGATTAGCTGATCAGCACCAGTTGCATCACCAGCTCTATTATAATTATCTTGAGCAGGTGGTAAATACAAACACGGAGTGCATGCACTGATATAGTTTCCATTTCATCTACTAGGCTCAATTTCCAAATAATGGCATGCACTATATTAGTTTATTAATCACAATACATAAATGTTGACTTGTAAAGGACTTAAAATGAATTGAACAGTTTATAGATATAATCCCTAAACATAATAATGTTTTTATTGAGGAATTTTATAATCATAAACACTTCATAATGGTTTGTAAATAAAATGATAATTATCCTATGCATATCCCATGTGAGTGTCATAACCAAGACTGCAGCAAGGCCCGTGGTCATGCAACAGTTCCCATTCGAGTCTTGCTTAAAGAGGTGTTTTCAGGTTTTACCCCTAGGTACATTTGTTCCAGAGAAACATGTACATTCTTGTATCCAGACAGGGATGTATTTCTTGGAAAACTCACAAAATTTCTACAATACCAAAATTCTAGGAAATTCATCTATAGAAATCCTCAAAGTCCATCTTAGGTCTATGTGCTTTAATCAGATTTTTTTTAAATATGGTTTCCAATAGTTGTAATAAACTTCCTCTGATACCAATTATAATTCCCCAACCCTAGTTACCAAGAGTCGATGCATTTTCACATAATAGTGGCATGATCACAAAAGATCAAGTCTCCAAAGACTGTTTAGTTTAGTAGCCTTGGAATCACTAGATACATTCCTAAAATTTACATTACACCATAAAATGGAAAACTACAACAAAATCTTGTCTCCAAGGACCACACTCATATACCCTCATACTATCCTCATAGTTCATTAAAAAAATATTTCTTCACATCTTGGGAAAAATAAAATATCGAAAGGGGTGAGATAAGATGCCCAGTAAGGGTAACAATATAGCAAAAACTTTCAAAATAAGAATTATCATTTATGACAATGTATAACTAAAACAAAATCCTTTTAAACGTGAACATCAGTATAATATAGCATAAATAAATTGAAATAATTCCATTTACTTATTTACATTGATATTCTACTAATCGAATAATCACATGAAATATCAAAAACAACTTTCATAATGATGGAATGCATAATCCCAAACTATCATAACCACATAGTCAAGGCCTTGTTCCAAGAATACAAATAAGATTTTTTCAAGGCCTTGTGACAAGACAGTAGTTTGTCTCGTGATACCAACCGACGCATTGAGGATCTATAGTGGGCTCCACCCATCACTTATTATGTCCATTTCACTCCTCATATGAATATGTTTGAACATAACATAAAAATTCAAATTGAAACTAGCATATGATATGATGACACTGTCATCATAAATGATTAATGGTATAAAAATAACACATCCACTGTCGAAAATATCACAAAACCATCAATACAATATGTATGTTTTTTATCATAATAAATCAACTTCAAATAAGCATAAAATCCATCAAAGGATATTGACATATATGAAATCAAAACTATTTGAGAGAAGTATCTCTTTTTTTGAAATCATTTAAAAGTCAAATAATTAAAAATTAAATCATTTAATTTCAAAAAATTCTTATAATCTTGTAAGGGAAGCTTCAAAGATTTTATAACGATGGAAAATAGTCGCACCCGCCGTATAAGTAAAAAATACATTCTTACCTTTATTCTGTCAAAAAGGTTAAAATGGACCTTGTTTGGAAAATGATAGAATGATTCCTTTATAAAAAGTCAAAAAGGGTATAAATGAATTTAACCCATAGTCTATAAAATAGTAATAATTATTGGAAATACATTTTTACGAAACATGGATATATATGATAAAGAGGTCCTAGTAGATAATTACGTATAAAAAACCTCAGATAATGAAGAGATTGTGAAATAAACCCTTACATTGTACTTTTCCTTCGTTGAGGGTAGGTTAACCTTCTGTATAATATTGAAACAATTGTTATCAAATTTTTCAAGAATCATATACACTAATATGATATCATATATGATCTTTTAACATTTCATTGTTAATAATATCTCTGTATTATTGTCGTTTCGGGTGTTAACTTACTCATTTTATTTTATATGTTTTGTTACATAAGCCATGTTTTTTATGGATAGGTTGTATCCTATTCATATCCAGAATGATCTAAAGTTATTAAAAATTATTTTTAATCATCAAATGATAATTATACTTGAATGGATAGGATGGGTAATGAATGTCATCGCGTTCGGGGAGACGGTAGTCCGTACGTACGCACAAGCGACAACATCACTCTTTTGATATTAAAATAATATATAATTTGATGGTATATCATATATATACAATATAATTATAATTCTATATTTATTATTAACTTCAATTACAAATCATTATCATACCCATCCAAATAATAATGTTTTGAATAACAATTACACCACGACGTGGAGACGGTAAGCCGCACGTACGCACGTATGGTGACATGTCATTCAAAGGATCGATAGAATGATAAACATAGTTGTACCATATTTATAATAACATCACAGTATATAGATGATACTGGAGTTATTATTTTATAATAGAAATATCAAAGAAAGAATAAGTGGAAGAAAAAGGGAACTTGAAAGAGGGTGGTGAAATCATTACCTCTTCTTCAGGTTATTCCTTTTGATTTGATCAATAAGGCTCCATAGGGTGGCTTTATGATAAAAATAATGCCTCTAGTTTGAAGTGAGAAGAGTTTAGAGGGTATTGGGGCAGGATTTGGCTGATTCAAAATGCATTGAAGGTGTGAATTAGAGTTAAGGTGGAGTTCTCTTTTATAAGAGGGGTGGGGGAACCTTTGAAAAAGCTAGAAATATTATTTTATAATAAATTAATATTCGGTTCTAATGGCTCAAAAATAATTTATTTCAAGGATAAGGTGGGTATGGGTATGAATCCACTCAACCAATGGGTTAGAGATAGTTCTCGGTCACTATATTAACTTTATAATTTTGATTTAACTCTTAGTTAAATAGTTTGTCATTTACCATGTATCTTTATATTTTTATATTATATAGTTAATCAAAGAACTATATACTTCCAAGTGACCCCCATGTAGTAAATTTATGATATATCTATCATTATATAAGTCTGTTTTCCAAACCTTAGATTTTTAGGAATAGAATATCAATTAATAATATAATATTTGTTTTAAAAACTCCATTATGTCAATTTTGACACTATTTAATAATTGATTTTTGTTAAAGTCATAAAAACATTAATAATTCGAAAAAAAATTATTTCTATAATACTAACATGTCATATTAACTAATAAAAATCGATGATGTCATCAAAACATTCAAATTATATTTATTTTAAAATTTATAATGCCAATTATTTGATTCCTTCATTAATAAGGAAAACACTACATCATTTTTGTGTCATTAATAAATTTAATTATTCAATGTCTAAAAATTATAAATAAAATACCACTATGTAGGAAATATTTTTTGATTTATAATGATTAATTTTAGTCTATAATATAACATATATAACCCTATATAATAATTTTTTTTCTAAAAGATATGTGCTTATGTCATTTTTGTATTTATTTTATCTTAAATAATATTAAGTGTCATTATCAATGACAAGTGGCTTCATGGGGTCCCAAATTCGACCCAAAGATTCCAATGGTCAGAAATGTATCAAAAAATAGAGTTAAAACATGTTTAATGGTAATATAATATTATTATAATATTATTTTTACCCTTATTTACTGGATTTACCCTTTAACCATGGTAAATAAAATATTTACCGAAATAATCATTCAAAATGTCTAAAAATAAAAAATAACTATTTACATAATTTTTAACAATTGATTATAAATATGGAATCCATTTTTTTAAATTAAAAACACATAAGTGGTAGAAATTAATTTAAAATTAATTCCCATTGTCAAAAAAAAGCGTGTTTTTTATGAAATAATAACTATCAAAAGATTGACACTTGTTTACGTCTAGTTTAAATGTGAAATTACGTCCAATGACAATAATTGGATTAAATGGTAAAAATATATTATAAATATACTTTAAAATCACTCAATAGCATAATTTATCACTATAAAATTTTTGGATTAAAAATGTTTTTTTTAATTCTAGTTTAGTATTTTTCACTATTCATCAAAATTGGAATGTTCTCAGAAAAATACAAAAAATTCACCCAAGGCTAATTTCGATATTCCGAATCCAAAAATGAAGTCAATTTTGAATGATAAAATTTATAAAATTTAAAAACATGGGTAATACTATTCATAACAGCTAGTTTGATTAGTTGTGGTGTTTGTTAGAACTAGAAGTTGCGTACGACACACACTATTGTATTATTCAAATAGAAGCATACCGTGGAAGCTTGGGGTGTTACAAATACCATATTCTATGTCAGTGTTGATTATTTCAGATATCATACCAACATTCTTGGTATGAAGTTCTCTACCCTTCCAAAAGGTACAATGAGCACAACCCAGTCAAATGGTAAACGGGCACTACCACACCAAACGACACCATCATAAGAAAATAGTCAGACATAAACAGTATTGGATCAAGATCTAATCTTCAGCTCCATTAATTCCATTCACTTGATGGACCCCTTATATGATAAATACTATAACCACAAACCTAAATTCCTCATGCCCTACCTGAGAACCGAAGTAAGAGGCCGCCGTGGTTGGAGGTTTCATGGAAGGAATGATCATGGAGAAGTCAAAATCTCGTCCACACCACAAGTCAAACTGTTGACATCGAATAATCTCACGAAAGGACCCACCGACTTGCAAAACGAGAACCCGAATGTTCCTTTTCCCCTGTCAAAAGAAATCCAATCACAGTTTTCTTCTAATATCGATAAGGGGAAGAACAAATACCGAACTACCCATGGTATACAGGAAGAGCAGTTTAGCCAAGCATGGAGAGAACTACAGCACCATCGACTCCTATTATAGATGCCAAACCATCAACGTACAATTAACTAAACCCTAAATTGTATCTAAAAAAGAAACCCTGATTTGGGAAGCGTCGACCTTTAGAGAAGAAGTATAATATTTTAAATCAACTTGCTTCAGTACATGTAAAGCTATTAATCCTAGATGGATTGAGCCTGTCAGCAGGTATTAGGGAGGCACTCATAAAAGTCTTTCTCAGACCCAAAGAGTTTGAGGATGAAGTAGCATCAGATGAAGTCTACCGAATGGAAACTAATCCTGAAGAATATGATGTCATTATCTCCTTTATAGACAGGGATAAAAACACCCTCATACAAGGGAAAATCAAACCTTTATATGTGTCTGGTGGGATAAATAGAACTGATGTTTGGAGGATCTTTGAAATGCCCCGACCCTAGTTACCTAGAGTCGGTGCATTATTACATAACATTGGAATGATCACAAGAATGATCAATTCTCGAAAGACCGATTGGTTTAGTAGCCTTGGAAACAATAGATATATTCATAAAGTTTTACATTATATCATAATATGAAAAACTACTACAAAAACATATAGTCTCCATAGTCCACACTATTATCCCCTCATAATATCCCTGCAGCTCATTCATAATTTACTTCTTCACATCCTGGGAAAAATAAAACATAGAAAAGGGGTTATCTCAAATGCCCAGTAAGGATAACAATATAGTGGAAACTTTCATAAATAGGAATAAACATTTAAGGCAATGTATAACTAAAACAAAAGCCTTTTAAACTTGAACTTCAACATAGTATGGAAAAAATAAAATTAAATAAGGCCATTTACATATTCACATGGATATTCTACTAATCGAATAATCACATTTAATATCAATAACCACTTTCATAATGATGGAATGCATAATTCCAGACTATCATAACCACATAGCCAAGGCATCGTGACAAGACTACAAATAATATTTTTCCAAGGCGTTTTACCAAGCCACTAGTTTGTCTCATGAGACCTACTGATGCATCGAGCAGCTATAGCGGGCTCCACCCATCTCATATTAAGTCCAATGCATTCCGATATGAAAAGGATTAAACACAACATAAACATTCGTATTAAAACTAGAATACGAAATGTCAATACATTCACCATAAACCATGAATGGTATAAAAATATCACATTCATAGTCAAAAATATCACAAAACCTTCAATAAAATATATGAGTTTTGTATCATAATAAATCAACTTCAAATAAGCATAAAATCAATCAAAGGATGTTGACATAGATTAAATCAAAACTCTTTTTAGATAAATATCTCTTTCTATTTTGAAATCATTTAAGAGTCGTATATTTATAAAATAAAACATTTTCTTCGAAAATATTCTTATAAGCTTGTAAGGGAAGCTTCGACGATTTTATAATGGCAGAAAATATCCGCACCCGCCGTATAAGTTAAAAAACATTCTTACCTTAATTCTGTCGAAAAGGTTAAAAAGCACCTTGTTTGGAAAACGATGGATGATTCTTTTATAAAACTCTTATAAAATGTCAAACAAGGGTATAAATGACTTTATCCCATATTCTTTTAAATAGTAAAATTTTTTGAAAAACATTTTTAAGAAACATGGATGTGGATGATAAAGAGATCCCAGTAGATTGTTACGTATAAACAACCTCGGATAATGAAGAGATTGTGAAATAACCCTTACCTTGTACTTTTCCTTGGATGAGGGTAGGTTAACCTCCTATAAATTGTGAAATAATTTTTATTAAATTATACAAGAATCATATACATTAATATGATTTCATATATGATCTTTTAACATTGATTTGTTAATAATATCTTAGTATTATCGTTGTTTTGGGTGTTAACTTACTCATTTTCTATTATATGTTTTGTTACGTAAGCCGTGTTTGTCATGGGTAGGTTGTATCTTAATCATACCCAGAATTATATCAATTCCTTAGATACTATTATTAATCATCAAATGAGAATTACACTTGAATGGATACGATGGAGAATGAATCTCATCGCGTTCGTGGTGACGGTAGTCCGTACGTACGCACGAGTGACAATATCATTATTTTGATATGAAAATAATATATAATTGGATGGTATATCATATATACAGAATCATTACCATGTTACTTTTTTTATTTCCATGAATTTCACATCATTATTATACCCATCCAAATAATAATTTATTGAATAACTATTACGCCATGACGTGGACACGGTAAGCCGTACGTACGCACGTATGGTGACATGTTATTCAAAGGATGGATAGAATACTGAATATGATTGTACCATATTTATAATAGAATCACAGTATATATAAGATACTGTAGTTATTATTTTAGATTGGTAATAACAAATAAAGAAGAAGTGGAAAAAGAAAGGAACTTGAAAAAGGGTGGTGAAATCATTACCTCTTTTTCAGGTTCTTCCATTTGATTTGATCAAAAGGGATATTAAGTTGGATTTATGACTAATGTAAGGCCTCTCGGATGAAGTGAGGGAATTTTAGAGAGTATTTGGGCAGAGTTTGGCCGAACCAAAAGGATTTGAAGGTGTAGGTTAATGAGAAGGGAGAGTGCCCTTTTATAAGAGGGGTGAGGGGAACCTTTGAAAAAGTTAGAAATATTATTTTATAGTAAATTCATATTTGGTTTCTAATCACTCCAAAGTGGATTATTTAAATTTTAAGCTTGGTATTGGTCGAAAACCACTAAACCAATAGAATTTATACAGGTTTCGGTCATTATACTAACCTTATCTTTAAGTATTAACTCTTAGTTAATTAGTTTCACATTTACAATGTCTCTTTGTATTTTTATATTATATGGTTAATAAATTTACTATATACATACAAGATATCTCCAAGTGGTCCATTAATCATACACCTATCATGTTATAAGTCTCTTGGCCGAACCATAGATTTTTAAGAATTTAATATCAATTAATAATATAATATTTGTTTTAAAAACTCTTTTATGTCAATTTTGACACTATTCAATAATTGATTTTTTTGAAAATCATAACAGAATGATTACTTCGAAAAAGGTCAATTAAATCAATTCTAAGATGTCATATTAACCTATAAAATTATTTTAATTTAAAAAAGTCTCCAATTAAATTTATTTGGATATTTATAATATCAATTAGTTTAATTATTCACTATTATGGTAATTACGGCATCACCATTATGTCAAATATAAATTAAAATATATAATTTCTAAAAATAATAAATAAAATACCATTATGTAGGAAATCTTTTTATCTTTCTAATGAATATTTATAGTCGAAAATAAAAAATATATAACCCTATGTAAGAATTGTTTTTCTAAAAGATATATGCTTGTGTCATTTTGTATTCATTTTAACTTAATTAAAATAAAGTGTCCTTATCACTTACAAGTGGCACCATGGGGTCCCAAAATCAACCCAAAGATTCCCATGGTCGAACATGTATCACCCAATAAGGGTAGGACGCGTTTTAGGGTAATTTTTTTGTTATTATAATATTATTTTTTAACCCTTATTTACCGAATTTACCCTTTAACCGTGGTAAATAAAATATTTACCGAAGTAATTATTCGAAATGTCTAAAAATAAATGTTACCTATTTACAGTATTTGAACATCCTGATTCCAAATATGGAATCCATTTTTTCAAATTCAAAACACAGAAGTGGTAGAAATTAATTTAAAATTAATTCCCACTGTCAAAACAAAAAGCGTATTTTTAAGATATAATAACTATCAAAAGATTAATACTTGTTTATGTTCGGTTTAATTGTAAAATTATGTCCAATGTCCAACATTGTATTAAATGGTAAAAATATATTCTAAATATACTTTAAAACCACTCAAATTCATAATTTATCACTATTAATTATTTTGATAAAAAAAGTTGTTTTTAATTAAAATTTAGTAATTTCACTATTCATCAAAATATTAAAGTTATCTGAAAAGTACCAAAATTTAACCTTAGTCTAAATTCGATACTCCAAATCCAAAACTGAAGTCCATTTTCAGAGATAAAATTTAAAAAAATTCAAAAAGTAGGTATTACTATTCATAACGGCTAGTTTGATTGGTTGTGGTGTGTTAGAACTCGATGTTGCGTACAACACACGCTATCACATTATTCAAAGAGAAACATACCATAGAAGCTTGGGGTGTTACATTCTCCCCTCCTTCAAATAATTTCGTCCTCAAAATTTCTAGAATACTACTGCATGAAATGACTTGGGTGGTTCTTCATCATATGTTCCTCAGGTTCCCACGTTGCTTCTTTCATCTTATGGGTTCTCCACAAAACTTTTACCAGATGCGTCGTCCGGTTTATCAGTACTTGTTCTCTCGTATCAAGAATCATAACGGGATCTTCGCAATAAGACAGACCGGGTTCCAGCTCTAATTCCTCATAGGTGAGTACATGTGTTGGGTCAGGCATGTATTTCCTCAATAGAGATACGTGGAACACATCGTGAACTTTGGAGAGACTAGGCGGCATTGCCAATCGGTAAGCTACATCCCCAATTCGATCTAGAATTTCGAAAGGTCCGATGTACCTGGGACTTAATTTTTTTAACCAAAAAGTATGACTCCCTTCCATGGAGATACCTTCAGGAAAACATGATCACCGAATTGAAATTCCAAATCCTTCCTTCGATTATCAGTATAGCTCTTCTGCCTACATTGAGCTTCTTTGATGTGATTTTGGATTACCATCACCTTTTCCATTGTTTCCTCCACCAGTTCTGGGCCTACAAGTTTCCTTTAACCAACATCCTCCAAACAGGTTGGTGTACGACATCTATTTCCGTATAACACTTTATATGGTGCCATCTAATTACTCGAATGGAATCTATTGTTATAAGAAAATTCTACAAGAGGTAAATATTGATCCCACATACACTGAATGTCAAGTGAGAAGGATCTCAACATGTCTTTTAAGGTTTGAATAGTTTGTTCTGATTGTCCATCCGTTTGAGGGTGGTAGGTAGTGCTCAATTGAAGTTCAATATCGAGGTATTTCTCAAGACTTTTCTAGAATCTTGAAGTAAAACGGGGATCACGATCAGAAACAATCGATAGGGGTAATCCATGATGTCTCACAACTTCATCAATATATAGTCTTGCTAGACATTATAGTGGTAGATCTTCTCTTATAGTAAGAAAATTTGTTGACTTCGTAAGACGATCAACAATAACCGATATTGCATCGTTCCTTCTAGGATTCTTTGGTAGCCCCATGACAAAATCCATCGTAATATTGTCCCATTTCCACTGTGGTATGGGAAGAGGATGCATGACTCCTCCAGGCTGTTGCCTTCCAGCTTTCACTTGTTGACAAACAGTAAATCCTGACACAAAATCAGCAATCTCCCTCTTCATGTTGTCCCACCAAAAATGTTCCTTCAAATCTCTATACATTTTGGTGCTGCTAGGGTGTATAGAGAAATTGGAACTATGAGCATCATCCAACAATTCCCTTTTTAGATCAGGTATATTGGGAACACAAATCCTCTTCCCGAATTTCAAAATTCATTCTTCACACATAAAGTCTCTCAATCTCCCATCATTCACAGCTTTAATCTTCATTTGAAATTATTCATCATCGGTCTGAGAACTCTTAATCCTTTCTAGTAAAGATGGTTTGGCAACCATTTGAAAAAGCATTGATGTATCACCTTCCCTGGTTATTACCATGTCCATCTTCACAAGATCCTTGAAAATTGGATCCCTTTCATTTCTCATATTGTTCATAACTCCATGGTCTTTTCTTCTCAAAGCATCTGCCACCTTTTTTGCCTTCCCTGGGTGGTAGTGTATCGTGCAATCATAATACTTGAGTAATTCAAGCCATCTCCTTTGCCTCATGTTGAGTTCTTTTTGTGAGAAAATAAACTTCAAACTCTTGTGATCAGTATAAATATCACATTTTTCACCATAGAGGTTGTGCCTCCATATCTTAAAAGCAAGGATCATAGTTTCTAACTTGAGATCAAGTGTTGGATAGTGTTGCTCGCGAATTTTCATCTAGCGTGATTCATAGGCAATAACCCTATCATTCTGCATAAGGACACAACCAAGTCCTTTATTCGATGCATCACTATAAAAAAACACATCATTCCCCGGTGGTAGAGTCAACATAGGATCATTGACTAATATTCTCATCAGTTCTTCGAAACATTCTTCAAACTCTTTTGTCCAAAAAAATTTAACCCCTTTACGTGTGAGCTTCGTTAATGGGTTAGCCAATCGGGCAAAATTATGTACAAAACGTCGATAATAACCTGCCAAACCAATAAAACTCCGTACCTCAGTTATACTCGTGGATGCTGGCCATTCTTGGATTGCCATGGTCTTAGAAGGATCAACAGATATTCTATCTATAGAGACAATATGGCCATGAAACGAAATCTCATGAAGCCAGAATTCACACTTGCTAAACTTTCCATATAATTCATGTCTTCTCTGAGTCTTCAGGATAACGCGCAAGTTATTTTTATGATCTTCGTGGCTTTTGGAGTATACCAAGATATCATCAATAAATACCACCGCAAATTCATCGAGATATTCCTTGAAAACTCTATTCATCAGATCCATGAATATAGAGTGTGCATTAGTCAATCCAAAAGGCGTTACAATAAACTCGTAATGCCCATACCTGGTTCGAAATGCTGTCTTCAGAATGTCTTCCTTTTTCACACACAACTGATGGTATCCAGATCGAAGGTCAATCATTGAAAATTATTGACCTCCAAGCAGTTGGTCAAATAAATCATCAATTCAAGGTAGGGGATACTTGTTCTTTATTGTTATAGCATTGATCTCCCCCTAGTCGATACATAACCTCATTGATCCATCGTTCTTTTTAACAAAAAGAACAGGGGCTCCCCATGGAGAAACACTAGGGAGAATAAATCCCTTATTACTCAATTCCTCTAGTTGTTTATTTAGTTAGACTAATTCCACAGTGGTCATTCTATAAGGGGTCTTTGATATAGGCCTTGATCTAGGAATTAAATCAACGAAATACTCAACTTCTCGTTATGGAGGATGTCCAGGTAAATCATCTGGAAATACCTCTACATATTCTTTCACAACAGGTACATACTCTATTTGAACATTCCATTACTCACACACATTCATTCCATTCTCTTCCTCTGCAATAATTGAATTTAGTTGAGCTACTGGGGGTGGATCTAGATAAGAATTAGGTGGTGACGATTCTGCTCTAAAGATAAGTTGTTCCTTATCATCATCATCAAAAATCGTATCCTCCTTATTCTTACAATAAATCTTTGCATCATAGTCCGAAAGACAATCCATACCGAGGATTATATCCAACTCAATCATAGGTATGGCGATGAGATCAGCAGATAAAGAACATTTATGTGCTCTAATGGGGACTGATTCACAAAATTTGTTGCAATGATACTTCCCTTAGGAGTTTTAACTGACAACTCCCTTGTTAAATAAAATAGTAAATATCTAATTTTCATAGAAAACTGGGAAGATATGAAACAATTCGATGATCTAGAATCAAATAATGCATTTTCTAAACTTGAGGAAACCATTAAATTACCTGCCACCACGTCTTTTGGAGCTTCTACCTCAGCAGTAGTGATAGAAAAAGCTTGTCCTTGATCCCTTGGCCTTTTTTGAGGTAAGTTCCCCTGACGATTAGGACATTCATTTTCATAATGTCCCATCTCCCTGCAATTTTATCATTCAACATTGCTAGATTCCTTCTTACCTTTGCAATCACGAGCTTGGTGGCCTTTATCACCACACTTGTAATAGACACCCATTCCATTCAAGCAAGTACCAGGGTGTTTCTTCCCACATTTACCACAGGATGGATATTCAACCTTTCCCTTCTTCCCCTTATTTCCATTCCCAGATTGATCAGCAGATCTCTTCTTCACTTGCTTTACTTTAATGTCATAAGACTTTGAGAATTATTTCTCTGTCTAGATAGCACACGAGATAATGTCTTCGTACGAGGAGAAGGATTGTGAGACTAATTCTCGATGGAGAAATGAATTTAACCCATCAAAGAAATGATCAATCTTTCTTATTTGGTTACATATATAATCTCCAGCATAACTTTCTAACCTTGTAAAATTAGCCTCATACTTTGCGACATTCTCATCCTCCAGTTGTCTCAGACACAGAAATTGCCTTTCCATATCTGCTTGATGGTCACGAGGATAGCATTTTTCTAAAAATAGATCATTGAACTCCCTCCATTCCATATTTCATACTTCATCATCTTCCTTCATGTTTTGAATCAATGACCACCATTGATCAACATCTCCAGTGAGGCGGTAAACTTCCATGATAATTTTTTCCCTTTGACTACTCCCCAAAGCCTGAAATATTTTTTCTAGGGAATTTATACACTGCTCAGCTACTAAGGTATTTCTACTCCCATTGAATTTTGGTGGTTTTTCCTCATGAATCTATCTAACATTGATCCTCCATACTGTGGATCAGGGTGCTCCATACAGGTAAGGTTATTATTCATAACCTGAGTGAGTAGTCCCAGTATGGTGATTAGCTGATCGGCACCAGTTGCATCACCAGCTCCACTATAATTATCTTGAACAGGAGGGAAATCCCTACATGGAGTGTGTGCATTGATACGGTTTCCATTTCTTCCACTAGGCGCCATTTCTAAACGATGGCATAAACTAGATCAGTTTATGAATCAAAATACATAATTCCATAATTATAAAACACTTAACATAAATTGAACTATTTATAGATATAATCCATGATCATAAAAATGTTTTCTTTGAGAAAGTATATACTCATAAACCCTTCATAATTATTTTTAATGAAAATGAGATTTATCCTAAGAATATCCCCCAGGAGTGTTGTAACCAAGAGTGCAGCAAGGCCCGTTGTCGTGCACCAGTTCCCGTTCGAGTCTAGCTCAAAGCGGTGTTTTGGGGTTTTACACCTATGTACATCTGTGCCAGAGCCGTCTCAACCTACTCGTATCCAGACAGGGATTTATTTCTCGGAAAACTCACAAAATCTCTATAATACCAAAATTCTATGAAGTTCTTCTATACTAATCCTCAAAGTTCATCTTATGTCTAAATGCTCTAATCTGATTTTATCTAAATCTAGCTTCCAAAGTTTGTACTAAACTTCTCTGATACCAACTGTAATTCCCCGACCCCAGTTACCTAGAGTCGATGCATTATTACATAACATTGGAATGATAACAAGAAAGATCAATTCTCGAAAGACCGATTGGTTTAGTAGCCTTGGAAACACTGGATATATTCATAAAGTTTTACATTACATCATAAAGTGAAAAAATACAACAACAACATATTGTCTCCATAGTCCACACTATTATCACCTCATAATATCCCTACAAGTCATTCATAATTTACATCTTCACATCCTGGGAGAAATAAAACATGGAAAAGGGGTCAGCCCAAATGCCCAGTAAGGATAACAATATAGCAGAAACTTTCATAAATAAGAACAAACATTTATGGAAATGTATAACTAAAACAAAAGCCTTTTAAACTTGAACATCAACATAGAATGGAAAAAATAAAAGGAAATAATTCCATATAATTATTCACATGGATATTCTACTAATCAAATAATCACATGCAATATCAATAACCACTTTCATAATGATGGAATTCATAATGCCAGACTATCATAACCACATAGCCAAGGCCTCATGCCAAGACTAAAAATAATATTTTTCCATGTCCTTCTGCCAAGACACTAGTTTTTCTCATGAGACCTACCAATGGATTGAGGAGCTATAGCAGGCTCCACCCGTCACATATTAAGTCCAATTAATTCCCATATGAAAAGTTTTATCATAACATAATCATTCGAATTAAAACTAGCATAAGAAATGTCAATACATTCACCATAAACCATGAATGGTATAAAAATATAACATTCACAGAAAAACATATCACAAAACCTTCAATACAATATAGAAGTTTTGTATCATAATAAATCAACTTCAAATAAGGGTAAAATCCATCAAAGGATGTTGACATAAATGAAATCAAAACTATTTTTATAGAAATATCACTTTCTATTTTGAAATCATTTAAGAGTCATATATTTATAAAAAAACATTTTCTTTAAAAATATTCTTATAAGTTTGTAAGGGAAGCTTCGATGATTTTATAACGGCGGAAAATAGTCGCACCCGCCGTATAAGTTAAAATAACATTCTTATCTTAATTCTGTCGAAAAGGTTAAAAAGCACCTTGTTTGGAAAACGACCGAAAGATTCCTTTATAAAAATATTATAAAAAGTCAAACAAGGGTATAAATGACTTTAACCCATATTCTTTCAAATAGTTAAAATGTTTTGAAATACATTTTTAAGAAACTTGGATGTGGATGATAAAGAGATCCCAGTAGATTATTACGTATAAACAACCTTGGATAATGAAGAGATTGTCAAATAACCCTTACCTTGTACTTTTCCTTGGATGAGGGTAGGTTAAAATCATGTATAATGATGAAATAATTGTTATTAAATAATAAAATAATCATATACATTAATATGATAGCATATATGATCTTTTAACATTTATTTGTTAATAATATCTTAGTATTATCGTTGTTTTGGGTGTTAACTTACTCATTTTCTTTTATATGTATTGTTACGTAAGCCGTGTTTGTCATGGATAGGTTGTATATTAATAATATCCAGAATGATATCACGTCCTTAGATACGATTATTAATCATCAAATGAGAATTAGACTTGAATGGATACGATGGAGAATGAATCTCATCGCGTTCGTGGAGACGGTAGTCCGTACGTACGCACGAGCGACAATATCATTCTTTTGATATTAAAATAATATATAATTGGATGGTATATCATATATAAAAATAATTAACATGTTACATTTATTATTTACATGAATTACACATCATTATGATACCCATCCAAATAATAATTTATTGAATAACAATTACACCACGACGTGGAGACGGTAAGCCGTACGTACGCACGTATGGTGACATGTTATTAAAAAGATGGATAGAATAATGAATATGATTTTAAAAATATTTATAATAAAATCACATTATATATAAGATAATGGAGTTATTATTTTAGAATGGTAATAACAAAGAAAGAATAAGTGGAAGAAGAAAGGAACTTGAAAAAGGGTGGTGAAATCATTACCTCTTCTTCAGGTTCTTTATTTTGATTTGATTAAAAGGGCTCATAGGTTGGTTTTATGACTAAATTAAGGCCTCTAGGATGAAGTGAAGGAATTTGATAGAGTATTTGGGCAGATTTTGGCCGATCCAAAAGGCTTTGAAGGTGTAAGTTAATGAGAAGGGAGAGTGCCCTTTTATAAGAGAGGTGAGGGGCACCTTTGGAAAAGCTGGAAATACTATTTTATAATAAATTCATATTCGGTTTCTAATGGTTAAAAAGTGGATTATATAAATGTTAAGGTAGGGATAGGTCTAAACCCACTCAACCAATATTATTTAGACAGGTTTCGATCATTATACTAACCATATCTTTATGTATTAACTCGTAGTTAATTAGTTTTACTTTTACAATGTCTCTTTGTATATTTATATTATATGGTTAATAAACATACTATATACATCCAAGATACCCCCAAGTGGTCCATTAATGATAAATATATCATGATATAAGTCTTTTGGACAATCCTTATATTTTTTATGAATTTCAAATCAATTAATAATATAATATTTGTTTTAAAAACTCTTTTATGTCAATTTTGAAACTATTCAATAATTGATTTTTTTGAAACTCATAAAAAAATAATTAAATCGAACAAAGCCAATTAAATCAATACTAAGATTTTATATTAAACTATAAAATTACTGTAATTCAATAAAAGTCTCCAATTATATTTATTTGGGTATTTATAATATCAATTAGTTTAATTTTTCACTATTATGGTAATTAATGCATCACCATTGTGTCATATATAAATTAAATTATATAATGTATAAAAATTATAAATAAAATAAAATTATGTAAGAAATAGTTTTATCTTTCTAATTAATATTTATATTCGAAAATCCATCATATATAACCCTATGTAAAAATTGTTTTTCTAAAATTTATATGCTTGTGTCCTTTTTGTATTCATTTTAACTTAATTAAAATAAAGTGTCCCTATCACTTACAAGTGGCACCATGGGGTCCCAAAACCGACCCAAAGATTCCAATGGTCGAACATGTATCAACCAATAAGGTTAGGACACGTTTTAGGGTAATTTGTTTTATTATAATATTATTTTTTAACCCTTATTTACCAGATTTACCATTTAACCATGGTAAATAAAATATTTACCGATGTAATTATTCAAAATGTCTAAAAATAAAAGCTACCTATTTAAACAATTTGAACATCATGATTCCAAATATAGAATCCATTTTTCCAAATTCAAAAAACATAAGTGGAATAAATTAATTTAAAATTAATTCCCGCTGTCAAAACAAAAAACCTGTTTTTAAGATATAATAACAATCAAAAGATTGATACTTGTTTATGTTCGGTTTAATTGTGAAATTATTTCCAATGACCAAAATTGTATTAAATGGTAAAAATATATTCTAAATATACTTTAAAACCACTTAAATTCATAATTTATCACTATTAATTATATTGATTACAAAAGTTGTTTTTAATTTAAATTTAGTAATTTTCACTATTCGTCAAAATATTAAATTTATCCGAAAAGTACCAAAAATTTACCATAGGTTAAATTCGATACTCCAAATCCAAAAATGAAGTCCATTTTGATAGATAAAATTTATAAAATTTCAAAAAGTAGGTATTACTATTCATAACGGCTAGTTTGATTAGTTGTGGTGTGTTAGAACTCGATATTGTTTACAACATACACTATCACATTAATCAAAGAGAAACGTACCGTAGAAGCTTGGGGTGTTACAATCATCATCGATAACAGCTCTGTATTTACCCTCCTTCCATTTAGAATGCTCTATTCACTGTGATATATTGAAGACATCTTGACACCCTGAACAACAACTCTGCTAGATATGAAAAATGTGAGCAGAAACCGTTATGACAAATCGATCATAAGACCTGGCTCAAACACCTCATATCATATTCTGAGTTCCTAGTGGTGTGGAAAAGTACAAAAATCAATGTCATGTTAGGGAGGCCATGGTTTTATCATCATGCAGCAATTCCATCATCATACCATCAGTGCTTCATGTATTGTATTAATGGAAAAAATGGGACATTTCATGCCGATAAATCTCCGTTCAAATTTTGTGAATCATATTATTTCGACGTCGGGTTCTATGAATCGGAAGAAAAACATCTGTTGGCCGAAAAAGTTGATTGAATCAATGCCCTGAATGGAATAGATGTGGATCCCAGTGACCCCCTTCTAGAAACATGTGTATGAGTATGTACTACCCATCGACCAAGTTGAATTAATAAACGTAAGTCCGGGTGTAGGATTAGTTGTCTACATGGTCTCTGTTATGAATACCAAGTCCAAAGTAATAGAAGTTCGAGATGAATCCCATGTTGTAAAGAAAATCCCTATAAAATATTCTCCTTTCCCATACCCATGACATCAAACCACCATTCCATCACACACTAAGGCAATAGATGATTGCACTGCCAACATCAGAGAGTTCGTCTCAAAAATAATTTCTACATCCGAAGAGGAAGATGATGAAGATGACGAAGAAGAATAAGAAGAAGAAGAAGACCCAAAATACCCTCTTCCTGCATTCTAAGATGGTGTCTCCACCAAAATCTATGAACTTATGAAGATTAATCTGGGCACAAAAAATTACCTACATCCCACTCTAATCAGCGTGTTCATTCATTTCGAAAAAGAGAAGTCATATACCTACATCGTAATGATGAATCAGGACATGTTTGTTGGTACTTACACATAAATGTTAGGCCATGATCCTTAGGTCACCACCCATCATCTGGTCTTACTAATAGATCTATGGGGATATAAGTAGGTAGGTATAAGGTCTCACCCAACATATGATGCCAAAATAGATACTGATGATTAGAAGCTGAAGAAAGCCATCATTATATAGGATGTCCAAAATATGACTTACCTGGATAACACATTCCCAATCAAAATGATTAATGGGAAGATTATAATCTACACAGAATTCATGAAACAAAATTGGCATTTCCTAAAAGATGACTTCCCCGACCCAATCACAGAATAGTTGATCGATGTGACAATTAGATATGAATCCCTCTCTTTCATGGATGGATATTATGGATACAATCAAATCAGAATTTCCTATGGAGTTGAAGAGGGTACTAATTTTAGGGACCCATAGTGAGTGTTCTGTTATAAGGTTATTCCCTTTGTTCAAAGGAATGTCAGTGGCACATATCATTACTCCATGCATCACATCTTCAATCTCTCCTTGGGAAAATTCATCGAGTTTTATATAGACAACCTGGTGGTTAAATCACGACTGTGTTCAAACCAACTATATGATCTTGAATCATTCTTCAAAAAGTTGTTACAATACTGTTTAAATATTAATCCCCTTAAATAAACCATTGGCGTTACATTGAAAAAACTCCTCGGCTCTGTCGTATGCCATCACGACTTCGAATTCGACCCTGAGAAGAAAAAATCCCACATTAGCATGACCGAACATTGCATCCTCACTGAGTTGAGAGGTCTTCAGGGGAACCTCGCAGACATTAGTTTATTCTTATATAGCCTAGTCTGTATATGTCCTCTTTCAACAGACTCATGTAGGAGGGAGTTATGTAAGTATGGGATAATGGTTTCCCAGAAGAATTTAACAATCTAAAAATATATCCATTAATCCCGCTTTTTCTCATACCACCAGTTGATGGGAGACCACTCATTTTATATGTAACTACCCTAGAATGATCATTAGTTTCCATCCTTTTGATGAAAAATGATTTTGGTAGCGCGAACATCCTCTATTACCACAACTGGACAATGATCGATCTTGAAACTCGGTATTAGAAGATTGAAATGAACTGAATAGACTTAATATTCACAATTTTGAAGCTCCGGTATTACCTATTTTACAATGAGGTACACCTGGCCTCCTGATACAACCCGCTCAAATATATCCTCAATAGTCCCATGATTAATGGGAACCTATCCTGATGGGTGGCCATCCTACAACAGTTCGAAATATGGTATGTTCCCTATAAGGCCAAAAAATGTCAGGTAGTCGCAGACTTCCTATCTATGCACCCCTCAAACGAAATAGCACCATTTGATTCCTAATATCCATATGATGAATTATTTTCTATCCAGGAGGACCCCATGATGTGGTAAATGTAAATTGACGGTGCTTACAGAATCCAGAAATGGGAAAATATGGAGGATCTAAATCTTAACAAAGTAGGGCTATTTGGTGTACTCGTATCACTGGAAAATGCCATCCTGGCTTAAAGATTACTACATTCAGAAGGGTGTACAAACAAAGTAGCGGACTTTCACACTCACATTGCAGGCCTGGAATTGGCACCCTATGTGAATGAAAAACACCTAAAAATAAAGGGTGATTCATAACTTGTCATCAAATAGGTCAATAGTGACTATGCTTTCAAGAACGAAGTATTGGTTCCCTTCATAAACTATGTTCATGCATTGAGGTTTGAATTTCCCATCAAAACCATTGTTGACTTCTGTCCCCCGGTCAGAGAATGCTCAATCCGACACTTTGGAAAATGCTGTAACAACCATTGCTGATACTGACCGAGATGAAACAATCATTAATATTTCTCAACGATGAATGGTCTGGCGATTCATCCAGAGAATACAAAGAAAATTAGTGAGATTAATCCTACTCCTGATCCTTATGGTCATACCACCAATTTGATGACACCCATTAAATTATACCTTTCAAATAGGGAAATCCTACCAAATAGGGCTGAAAGGGAGTTGGTCCAAAGATGGGCAATCAATTTTGTCCAATACAATGGGGTAATCCATGAAAAGGCCCTCTACAAATGAGGTCATGAAGGAGTCTTTCTCAGGTGAAATGATGGATAATATACTACTCCCATCCTAAATTTGGTGCACAACAGAGCATTTGGAGCATACCAATCAACAACCAAACTCTCTTACCCAATTCGAAGGCTTGGGTATTACTAGGATATTATGATACAAGATTGTGCCAAAATCACAAATAAGTGCCACTCCTATCAAGTTCATGCAAATCTAATTCACCAATCCCCAAATATACTTTATGTAGCCAAGTAATCCTAGCCATTTGTCACTTGGGGGATTGATGTAGTGGTACCATATCCTCCCGCTACAACAAGACAATTCAAATTCATACTCACGGTGACCAACATCATTTATAAATGGGCAGGAGACATGCCCCTTAAAGATGTTGGGGAAAAACATTCTCAATATTATGAATACTAGCATCATCACCAAATTTGGTTTCTTTCATATAATCCAAACGAATAACGACACTAATTTTTACTATACTGAGTCAGAAAATTTATATCATGAGTATAGAATCAATTTGAACCATTTGTCTTTTACCACGCAGTGAACAAAAGTTATATAGAGGCTTTCAACAGAACTCTGTAAAACCTACTTCAAAAGATGGTCAACAAGGATAAGAAATCGTGGCCAGATAAGCTTTTTCCTGCTTTCCGGGCTTACTGGACCACGACTCACATTACCACCCAGGAAACCTCTTACTCACTAGTATACAGAGCAGAGGCAGTGTTGCCTATCGAGATCCATGTGGAATCACTTCATGTGGCCATTTGTGGTCAAATTACCATAAATTAGGAATACCATATATAGTTTGAATAATTGGAGTATTTAGATGAAAAAATATTGTACACTCTGCACCATTTGGAAACCTACCAAAATCAGATTACATGAGACTTCAACAAAAAGGTTCTCCATCGATCTTTCCTCAAAGGAGAAATGTTGATAGTCCAAAGAACCCAATAATACATAGGAATAATCCCCCAAATCATTATACAAAGTTGGAAGGACCATATTTCATACATAGTGTCTATACAAATGGAGCATACACCCAGATATCAATGGAGGAAAAGCTCATCACCACCCCTATAAATATGATGTTCTTGAAGAAATAATTCACATAACAGAAATTTTATAGTCCAAACTCTAAGACCATAAACTATGAGTAAAGGTCCAATCTCTACGAACCTAATCTAAGAGACATAAAAAATTCCCCCATGATATAGTCCAAACTCTAATACATTAAACTATGATTAATGACATAAAACCATAATGCCTTGGTCGGGCCTATACGACCCTATCCTATGAGTAAAAATGATCTAAAATATTAAGGTCTGAGCTCTATGACCATATACTATGATTTATAATACCCCCATTCCATGTTCCATTCACTATGACCCTAAACTAAGAGTAAATAAAAAATATTCCCCAATGTTGAGGCCCAACCTCTACTACCCAAAACTACGAGAAAAGTACGCCTCCAATACCAAGGTCCAAACTCTAAGGCCTTAAAATATGAGTCATTTTTTCGGACCAAATGACATTAAACTATATTGTATTTTTCCTTGCAACATGAAAGTAAAAACAATTCTTACATACCATGGTCCAATCTCAATGACGCAAAACTATGAGTTATATCACCTCCATGGCATTGTCCAAACTCTATGACCTTGAACTATGAGTCATATTTCTTTCCACGTGATGTTAAATTGAATGGAACATGTCCCCATAACACGCCAATAAAATTTGAATCACATCCTTCCCATTATATATTAAACTACACGAGACAAAATGTCCCAATTGAAAGAAAATAAATCGCATGATCTCTTACATAACTACGTGTGGCATGATTCCAGCCCTCATAGGATCCGTAGTGACTACTCAATCCCCCATCACAGCCCCGCCCCCATACAATAATGTCCCCATTACACCCCGTATATACCCATAACCGTAACAAAAACCCTTATCACTCCTTGTTTCACACATCGAGTATAACTCACGTGATCCTAGGATTAGTGATAGAGATTGTATTACAAAAGTGAACTATGGGGTAACATGATGGACCATGCAAATTTGATGAAAAGAATAGAAATTACCCTACCCTTTGGACCAAGCCAATTCTATATAGGGTACTTACAGAACTACGTATGAATTGATTCAAACCCTCGCAGGACACATAGCGACACCACAGTCCTCGATCATCCCCCAGACCCACTATCAAATAAAAAGAAAATTCCCCAATCATATTCTCTACCTCCCCACACAAGGGAAGAAAACTCTTAGACCACTATTTTTTTCTCATATTGAGTAAAATAAACAAGAGATTATGATCAATGGTAGATATTTTCATACATAAATATATCATTGTGGGATATGGTAGGCATGTCACCCGTAATAAGTGAAAAATATTCCCTCACATTTCCTAACACATGGGCCAAACCAAATCAGTATAGATAACATTATGGAATACATATGGATTGATTATTACCCTCGTAGGGTATGTAATGATTCCGGAATTTGGAATCATGTCCCATCCATCATTATCATCAAAGCAATGCCCTGATATGTCCTTACACATTTTTAGATCGTTCGTAGGGAATATTATCAACTATGTGGGGGATTGGTTTCTTCCCCCGGAGGATATGTAGTAATGCTTGGATTTGGAATTCCGGCCATGCCACCATCAAAATGCCCCTTCTCTTCCATACCTATGTCAGACTTGTACCTAGGGTCTAGTAATGGTCCTAGTGCATGATACAATACAGTGAAATTATTCAAGGTTTATGTATGGCCCAGTCCTCAGTATTATGTGATTCCGAAAATGCCACTCAGTCATGAGAAGTCAAAATGATCTCGATTCCCCCTGTACATATGGTTCAAACCTATGTAGGAGCTCCATGTAGTTCATAGATAATAATGGTCCGAGTATTCTAACATTCCAAGGAACATCTTTACTACTTTCAGACCTCATACCTCGAGAAAACATGGATTCCCCAAATCATTCAAGGAAATCTGATATAGAAAGACAATGTCCTATGAAAACTTTTTCTTGACTATGCATATCATGCCTCGGTGGCTCTGCGTACGTCACCAAAAAAGGTCCTTCAAACAATGTAAAATTCATCCATGAGAGAGTCCTCTCCTATCCATGCCCGCCTGACTACTTCCATGCCCCATGTTATCCCTCTAGATTCATGTTTCCCCCAGGACTATGGGTTATGTATTCTATCATCACTAATGTCTAAGGAACACCAAAACATCCATATTGCAATTATCCATAAACTACTGAAGATATTTATGACAACATAGATGTCCTCATAGCATGTATCTAAACAATAGAGCCTCATGTCCTCACCATGTGACGTCAAATTGAAAGGCCAAAATTTTCCTTGTTGTATGACATTAAACTACCTAAAATTGATTAATCACAAATGTTCCCTCTAATGATGATTTTTCTATTCCTAGTCAACGACACATGATCATTGTTATCCATTTTTTCACACAATGAGAATTTATTACATTGTCTTAGGGATTTCTGTAGAGGTCCAATAGAGTATTATGGGAAAAAAGTATAATAATTTGGTTTGAGAAACGCAACCCTAAAAGGTGTGTCATGATTCCCTCCCCCGAGAGGAATCCTATGTCGTAGCCATGTGACACTAAATAACAATGCATCTCAAAGTCAGAACGAACACCTTACCCTGCATACGAGTTAGATCTACGTAAGGGACACCCAATTTCATGAGTAAATCACAGCCCAAATGTCCCTAATATACCAGGATACAGTCTTACCATATTTCAAACTCCATAGTCTAAGCGATCTTGAATCTTCTTAACCCTCCATGGCCATCTGGGATTGAAGGCTAGTGTCCTGAAAACTCATTTTCATAATAATGCACATCATTCCCTGGTGGGTACGTATATATTTCCAACAAAAATGGTCATAAATAAATGGAAATGACATCCCCCATAGAGTCATATCCTATATCAGTAAGCCCAACAGCATAGAAGTCTCATCCTAGCCCTCAAAACTCATGGGCTCTTAGAGTCATTGTTTAAAATTTCCAGCATACACCTAACCTAGATATATCAGAATAGGTAGGCCTGATTCATCTCTAGTCTCTTTTGAGTATTCTAAATATATATTGTCTGTATGTGTGATGATGATACTGCATGTAAAAGAAGAGTTCCCCCACTTGTTTCTAGGATTCCATGAAGAAGCTCAGTGAAATGCATCCTTTGGTGTTTAGGAGAACCCCTGGATGAATGTCCCGTATTGTATCTAGAAAGTAACCAATCTCCATAATCCTCAAATTCCATCGGAGATAGGAGGTCAGTGTCCTGCGGACTACTTTTCTTGACTATGCATACCATGATTGGTGGATCTGCATATGTTTCCCACAGTAATAGCCATCAATCAAAGGAAAGTTATTTCCCATGAGTGTCCTTTCCAAGATTCCATACACTCAAATGATACCCACATCCTAACATTCCCCTATATTCGGAAGACATCTGGATGATGGCATATGTACCTCCTTCTTCCCAAGGGAACCTAGAATAAAAAAATACTCCAAATTGACCTAATCAGACACTAGCTCTCCCTAACTCAAGTATGAAATGTGGGAAACTATAACACACTCAAATCTGACCTGAATGTCCCTAATGTCTTCATAAACCAATACATTTCCCACCCACCCACTATGGCCCCCAACATCAAAATAAATAAAAAAAATTTCAAATCCAACTAGGACATCAGAAATGGATGTATAGTGTCCTGCGTACAAATTAGATCGATTATTCTCATCATGCCCTAGGGGATCTGCCTATGTTTCCCAAAAAAATTGTCGTTACTAAAAGGAAAATTCGTCCATATTAGATTCATTTCCTACTTATGTATGCCAAAATTAGCTCATGATCCTCATGCATGTCCTTAATTAAGAAATATAGGGTAAAGAAAAATCCATAATCCATGTGTGAAGAATACGTGATCATTTTCGAAAAATAGTCCCAAGTTAGGGCCTCACCCCATTATATCTCATAAAAGTTTTTCGACCCAAAATATAAGTAATAAGTTTGATCTGTGGAACTGTGAACTATGAGAACAAAATGATTCCATAATTTCCAGATGAAAGATATTCAAATAGAACCTCTATGAAAAAGTAAATTATAGGTTCATAAAAAATGGAAATCATTGAGATATTATAAAATTCTTAGAGCTTTTTTGGTTAAAAAACAAAAAAGGTTGGCCTATGAAAAAGGCAAGTTATGCCCACTAATCCTGTTATAATCAAGAATATGAAACAATTAGGGTAAGAATTAATGAGGAGCAATGTTTTTGTAGATTTCCATGTATCGTTAGAAATAGACTAACTACGCTCTCTGTGTCCCTAGGCCCAATAAAACATTAGATAATTATCATACAATTCATGATGGGACAACTTCTAGATCAGAAGAGACTCCACTTCATTCTGTTCGGAGCCCATTCTAAAGGGGGGAATTTGTAAGTTCCTGAAAATCTAGAAAAGTGTAGGAAAATACTCCTGCATGTTGGGAAAAGTAAATAAATACTAATTGGATTGAAAATTTGATATTTTTTTTAATAAATCAAATTTTGCAAAGGAATATTGTTTGGACATGTACCCATTACTTTGAAAAGTTTTCATAAGGCACAAAAAAGAAACCATTCGGTATGGGGAATGCCTATGACGCGGTGGCCCGTGAGGCATTGGCCAGCGAACAAATACATTCATAGTGAATTTCCACCGGTGAACTGAATCCACCGAGAACCAATTTCGATGGTGGGAATCTGGAAGAGGTATGCCATGGGAACCATCCCAGCAAAATATGTGGTTCACTGATGAGGAGAAGGTGACAACGTATCGCACCTCCAAAAACATCGATTGACTTATTATTATACAGTTTAAGATATAGGTTCAATGGGACTCCACAAATGGTGTCACATTCCCATTAGATAAGATTTCACTTATGCTTTATAAAATTAGAATAGTAGAATTATAGATGGGATACTGATAGAGATAAGGATAGTAGAAGAATGCTTGAGGGAGACTTTGAGGTAGCACTCTGGCATCCGTCCAGTTACATCATCAAAGCACAAAAAATGAACCTCTCCCTCCATTGGTACAACTGAATTTGAAACATAAAATGAATGAATTGAATATTAATAATATAAACACAAACCAAACTGGTGAGGCACAAACCCAGGGCTTCTCCTGAATGAACTCCCCGTGAATGATGATCTGTCGATCCCCCATTCGATATGGTGCTCCGTGTAGCGTACTGCTATGCAGACTGAACCCAGTTCCCCTTACTACCATGGTATGTGGATAGGACCCAATGTGGGGTGATGGGTCACCTACCACTATGGTGCATGGTTGTCTATAGCCATGCCCATCTTCCTTCATGGTACATGGACGACCCCTCTACTCGCATACCACTATGGTATGTGGAGCCTCCCCCATCCCGAATAATAATCCAATATGTAGAATGGGGTGTTTTCATGTGTTGTTTCCACCGGTTGCAACCTCACACATCCACTACCGTACAATCCTACAAGGTCCCTCCACTAACTAGTCCTCCACCATTAGGCTAAAGCCTCGTCCAAATCTACTAGACTCATGTGATCAGACCATCAGGTGCATCAATGTGCCTCATTGAGTCTAAATACCCATGGTTAGTGGAGTTACAAAGTCCCTCTCTATAATGGCGTGGGATTAAGGAATCCTTATGAGGCTATATTCCCACAATATCCTGGAGTCCAGACATGGTAATATGATGGAACCACCCCATTCTAGATATTAAGGGTGATCACTTTCTTTTCCTTTTAATGAGGCATAGTTATTAGTCGAAGAGGTTAACTTTGGTCCCTCCTTGACGAGGACAAAACTCCCCCTTCCCAGAATGTTCTTTGAGGCCTTCCTACTGAGTTAAGTCCCCAATCGTTTAAGGGAGAGCCACATGACCATAAATATAATATCACATTGAAAGGTTAATTTCCCGGCGCCCTCACCCAAAGTTCCCTACCATCTCCACTGCTGGCTCTACCCCCCCCCCCCCCACCAATAAGAGAAGCATCATGTGCATTGTTAAATGTTTTACATCCTCTTATTTCCCACACTAAGCATGAATCATGCGGACGTAGAGGTTTGCGAGGATTGCAACATCCACACAGTATGAACTATGAGTACTCTAATTCTTGAACAAATCAGGATATGTTAGATTCCTACCAGAAGGACCGGGCTCAAAGGGTGTCATCCCATAAAGGGGCCAACCAATGATGTACCCTCAAATGGGAAGCATCCATGCATAAGACCCACACATTCTGAACTACAATAACTCTGATTCCTGGCCAAATCATGATTTATAGGATACCAACCAGAAGGATCATGCTCAAAGGGGTTCTCATCCAAAACATTCTACCCAATCATGTTTATCAAATGGGCATCTCCCCTGCATATGACACACACCATCGGAAATACGTGGGTTCTGATTCCTCTCTTTAGGATACATAAGAATCCCTTATTATGGGCCTGATCCCAACATCAAGTAACCTTCCATCCCCTTGGACAATGACAAACTCCAATGATAATTGTATGATGGATCATGTCAATATCACATTCATTGCATCAAATATATGCATGTTTACGATGATCCTGCAAACCAAAGGTAGACCATGGACACACTTTTTTGGGAATGAACCAAGGATTCAAGAACATATGAACATGACTTAAATCTATAAGAGCGTCCTGGAACATGAAACAATCCTATCCTAGAAGTCTGCGTTGAGCTTGCCCTCCCATCCTCTTGATCAATGGATTCCTTAAGTGTTTTTGTCCAAATTGACATCTAATGAGTGCCTGCCTTTGGAATGAAGTTCCATGAATTAGGGACACCAGGCTCATTGGGCATTCTTGGCTCCATAATTAAACACATTGGAGACTATCCGAGGAAGTCATATCTGAGGAGGACCAATTATGAACGTGCTTGACCCCCACACAAATGCCCCATGTGACCAACAGTTCTCGTAGGGTTAGTTGAACTTAATTTAAAGGTTATTAACATTGAACATGTCAAAATAATGGAATGGTTAATTTGACATGAACCCATATCTATAGAAAAAGGGACAAGTGATGATCCTCATCGTCTCTTTTCTTCACCACCTGGAAATTCTCCACCATAGAGGCAAATCAATTATGATAATTTATTTTTTCAATTTATTGAATAAATAATTTAATTATAGGCTTCAAAAATATTGATGGAGTAATAATATAATTAATGAAAATATCAAATAAATGATATTAAAAATATTAAAATAAAAATAACTTGAAAAAATATATTTGATTAAAAAAATTAAAAAAAAATATATCAATTTTATGGATATATTATAAGTGTTTTTTCAATGGTGTCATGTTTTTATGATATTTCAAAAAAAAAATTGAAAAGCGACAAATTTGACATAAATGATTCATTTATATATAAAATATTTTATTAAATGAAATAAATTTATTAGAACATAAAATTCATCAAAATATATATAATAAAGAAGTATATTTCATAAATTATCTAATTGGGGTTCGTTTGGAATTTTATATTAAACTGTATTAACCCTTAAGATTAAAAACCAACTTATCAGGTAAGAGTTAAAGTGATTAACTAAGGGTTAAATTCAAAAGATATGGTAATAGTGTGACCTAAATTAGCCAAAAAATAATTGGTTCAGATTATTTATACCCATGCTCATATTATATTATAATTAAATAAATTTTTATCTACTTTATATAGAAAATAAATTTATATTAGTTTAATATTTTATATGATTCTATGAGTTCCACTCATTCTATTATGTAAGGGAACCTCCTTCCTCACTCTATCACAAAACATTTTGGATTATAGATTAAAAAACCCTACCAAAGTATCCTCTCAACATCTTTATCCAAGTTATAATGGTCCTGGACTAGAAAAATGACAAACCCTAGTATCCCTAATAAATGATCCCAATGTGTTTTTCTAAATAAGGGGTAATCATCATTACTGAATTTTTCTTGATTATTTCTTCCTCTACTACTGCTTCATGTTTTGTTTCCATTATAAATTAATAAAAAATTATCTCAAATATTCTATGATTTTTTTATGATTATAGAAAAACGGTATTCCATATTTTATCCAACTTATGAAAAACCACAGCACCACTCATGAGTATATATGACCTACTATCATGACACAATGGCGTAATCTATTTCTCATCAAAACATTATTTGGATGGGTATAATATTGGATATAATATAAACAAATAATAAATATGCATTTATATTTATTCATTTTAATTAATAAACCATCTAATTACTTAACCCAAAACCATTAAGGGAATCATATCTTTGCCCATGACTACGTATAACCAAATATCTCAACAACACGATAAGATTCATATTCCACACTAATAATTCATGAATGATTATAAAAATGAATATAATGGATAAATATGAAATATAAGAAATTATATGGATAATTTAATAAAATATATACATATATTTAATTTATCTTTGTCCATTCGGTATGTTAATAAACAGAAACTATGTTCCTATGATCGTATAGCTTACCATCTCCATGAATAGTGTATTCAATTACATAGATAAATATTTATATATAGTTATGTATATATATAAAAGATATATAAATAATATATTACATTATATAAGTAAGTAAATTATTATCTAATTTATTGGATCGAGAACAACAAGTCAGAACATGTAAGATAAACAAAGCGGTTATTAACTGAAATGTTGCTTAAACAATGAATTGTTAATAAAACGTTAATATTTAGTAAAAAATTAATCATATTTGATATAAAATTTTTTATTATTATTCCCTATTATGTGAATATTATGTTTAATACCACACTATATGGGTTTAATATAGGTGTGAAGGGAATCATACATAAGGTAAAAGTTCATTTCACAATCTCATTAGTACTCAGGATTGATTATTCTTAAGTATCTACAGGGGAATATTTATCATCCATGTCGATATTACTTAAAAATTTATTCCAAGGTTTTTTTACTATTATCATAAACATGAAAACATTCATTTTCTCTGTGTTAATTTTTTTAAAATCACTTGAATTAAACATTTTTCTTATTTTCCATTACTTTTTCAAAAATAATACTCATAGAATGTTTTTCAACTTATACAACATAGACATATTTTACCTATAAAAAAAAGAAACAATATTTCGAACCTTAATTTACCTATTTAAAAAAATCAAAAAAATATTTATCATTTATATGGTTACCATTTAAATAAAATAAAATAAAATAAAACTGGTATTTCTATGAAGAAATTTTTAATGATTTTATTAGAGTTTTTTTAACCATGTATGTGTCCTTTGATTAATATTATTATTATTCAAGGTTGATTTATTATGATATAATTTACCATATTTCATTTAATTGTTTATAATTTGGTTTGACCTTGGATGTTGTATTTTGAAAGAATTCATAGTTTATGGTCAAATTATTCAAATTTCATATACTTGTTTTAAGCTGAATGTTTCTGTTGGTTATGTATTACCCCTTAATAAGACGATTGAATTGGAATTAGTATGTGATTGGTGGGGCCCATAATAGCCCCATGACGCATAAAAATCTCTTATAAGAAAAAATTAATTATTTTTTTGACCAATATCTTACATGTATATGTATTTTTTCATGGAAAAATCCTTCACATTATGATTATAAAGTCTGAGGATATGAATTGCCTCATTATGAGATTAGTTGTTGATATTAAATTTTACCATTCAATTATTAGAATATCCATGTGATTTTCTATTTGGAATTATATAATTTATTCTTGAAATTTTATTCTCATGATTATGTTTTAATGATTTTAATTATAGTTATATACCTTTCATTTAGTTTTATACTTTTTTATTAATAATAGATTCTTTTTTACGGTTACCCTTACTGAGTATAAGGGCCCACCAATTTCTTAGGTTTTAATTTTTCACATAATTCCATGATGTGTATTGTGAATGATATGCAACGTTAAGCTAGGAGAATAATTTAATTTTAAATGGAAATTTAAATGTCTTGGTTTTTGTTTTAAATTTTAATTTATGGTTCATGTGGGTAATCTTTTTTCTAAGACAATAAAACTGATCAGTCCTATGGGATATTATTACATGTATTATATTCCAATATTATAAAGTAACCACCAACTCTAGGAAACTGGGGTTGGGGTCCTTAATATTTCTCAAATAGTATCACTATAATTTCTAAAATATCTTTATCCCATATCCATGTCTACATAACCCATGTAGAATAAAGTAAACACTTATAAAACTTTTTGCAATGTCCCCTCAATGGATTCCTTCATAGTTTTCTCTCTATAAGACATAAAATTGTTTCATTCACTTATCATTGAAATACAATGATACATTCTATGTAGTCTACTATATAATATACATTAAATATGTTGTATACATAAACATATTCTCCCTAGAGATTAAAATATATAATATTTAATCTATAAAAACTATATCATCATCATTCTCATCAAATAGAGTGAATTGTAATATGGTATCACATAATGGAAAGGGTGTACAAAGGTAATTTATATTGGCTTTAAAATAACTCACAATAAATATGACATAAGATAATAAAAAAGTAAACCTTATACTACAAAAACACATGATATTATTTATAAAACATAATCTAGATGGTTTATATGGTTTAAATAGGGGATTTATTTTGGATGGAAAATATTTATACCAATGTATAATAATTCAAATAGTTTTTAAAAATTATAAATTATAAATTTATTAGTAATAATAATTATTCAAAATACCACTTTATATATATAATACTTCCCAATCATTTGATTTAAAACATTGTTTATTAAATAAAATAATTTTCGTAATTTTTTTATTTATTTTTACATAATTGAAAATTATAGATAATGTTAATATTTATCGTATAAATATATTTTTTTATGTATAGTATATCAGGTCAACAAAAATAGAAAAATTTATCATAACAAATAATTCAATATGAAGGGAAGGTAATAAATAAATCTATTTTTTATGAATGTTTTAAAATTTTATATTGTTTTTAGTATTGTTGAATTTAGTTGGGATGTATATAGGGTATTTTAAATTCTATAGAACATAATTATCACAAATATTTATTAAACTAAAAATTTTTATAGTGATATTTAACTCTTGTTTTCACATATTCTGACATTTAACATGACCCACCTACATTTTATTATCCTCACATCATCCAATAGTTGATGTTCTTTTAAATTGGTGTATATTATTTAAACCTATTCTGATGTGTTAGTTCTAATCTATAAAATGAATTTAATTTTAAAATCAACCCTTTTAAGGTCCCTTTTTATTAATTTTCATAGTTGGTCATGGTTATTATCCTTCATTATTTGTTCCCCGATTTAATAAAATTGTGTTACTCACAAAATATACCAATTGAGAGGGAAATACTTTTGGTAGTATAGTCCCACTCGAATAACATTTTATATAAAATATTTTCCACATTGTTGGTGTTTTTTGGAATAAACCTCATTAAATTCAATTTAATGTATTAAATTCCCTTTTATTCTACATTATATAGTTCATTCTACATAAATTATATGAAATACATCCTCTTAGTTGAACGTATAGTGTGTGTAAAATTTGATATTTATTCTATATAATTTCTCTACAATATATAATTCCACTATATTCATCATGGGATTCCCATACACAATCAATACTATTATTATCCTATACCTGTGTCTAGAATTTTATTTGTTTTTCAGATATCACTTATCTACTGTGATATTAATGGTATAATTTATATCTCACATGGTATTGTTATTTTATTTATTTAATAGAAGTTTTCTTTAGATAATTTAATCATACATTGTGCATCTTTAAAAATAATAATGTTGTTGTTAAATAATTCGTCATTTATCTCAAATATTTGTAAATTCAGGGATAAAGTAATGTTATATTTTTTGATTGTCATGTATATATTTTTCATTTAATAAAAAATATATTTTTCAATTATATTGAGTTATTTGATATATTAGTGAATACTTTTTCAATCATGAGAAACATCTATGTTGGTGATAAAAATTGATATTTTTTATATATGTGATTGATTTATACTTCACTAAGATAAAAAAAACTAATGATATTGAGTCTAAATAATCAAAAAATATTACAAGTTAAAGGAGAAGGGATGTATTAATTATTAGGAATTTATTATTTAATGATTTATCACATCAATTATTTGAATTTAATTTTAGAATTTAAGGACTAATATAGAAAAATTGAACATTACAAATTCATAACAAATGGACACATATGAAAACACAAAAAACTATTAAATATACCAAATAATTTAATCATTTCAATGACATTATATTATCGATATTTACTAAAAACCTATATCTCAAATCATCAATTATATCATATGAGAGAAATAAAAAAATTATTCAAATTAGAAAAAATTGGCAAATAAATAATCATCAAATGAATTTGTAAAATATATAAATAAATAAAAAAAAAGAAAAAAATTACTAACATATTGGATGAATGGTTTAAAATCATATCATTATATTATAAATTATATAAATATGGAGCCATGTGATCAAATTATTTCATTATTATATTTAGATATTAGACACATATACAACACAAAAACGAATCTTTTTCTTTAAATAATCAGTAATAAAATCTATTCAAGACTCATCAATTAGTTAGATATAGTTATTTTAACATTTTTAATCAATAATGATCCCACATGTATTAGATACAATAATTCATTCCAAAAATGATTCACGTTAAAAAATAATAATTTCATCTTAATACTCGATATATCATGAGCTTTTTATATGAATGGTGTAATCTATTTTTATAGAGTAAAAGTACAGAAAAATAATTTTTTTTGGTATTCTCATAAAATAATTTTTTTACCCAATATAATGTTATTGAATATTTCATGTATATATACACATAATTACAAAAACTTTTTTATCACAAAAAACTTGTATAAATTTTTATACTATTCACTTACACATATAAATATATATAGTAATTTTTTATTCATGTACATATAAAAACCACAATAATTTTGATAATAATATAAATTTATTGACAATAATTTAAATAAAGATATAAATCATTATAAAAAACTAAAATAGCTGAATGATCTATAAAATAAATTTTATATATTTATATTATTTTTTCTCAACATGTATATAAGTAAGTATCAAGAAAACATGAGATCATTTTGATCCTCAATGAAAAACATATTGTGGGATATTTAATCTCAATCCCATATTTGACAACAATATATCTTTCATTAAGATATAATTCTAAGATTATATTACATCATTGCATGAATTTAATTTAGATTGTATTGTTTCTTGTTTAATTAAAATTATATAATAAATATTTCCCATTAATGTTAAAAAAATGGGAGCCCTTTATCCTCAATTTATACACAATTTAAAAAAAATTATTTGTAAATAACTAAACACAAATTCTAATAATATTGAAAATAAATCTTCAATCTTTTTATTTCAAATAATAAAAAAGATAAACATATATTGGTTAGTATTGTTATTATCACTACCATAATATACAATATTTGAAACAAAATTCAGATGATAGTTGGACTTGTTAACATTTTCACCATATTAATTATTAATTTACATAAATTTTTTTATCCATCAGTTGTACAAAGGGTTTTCAATAAAAAATATTGATGTTTTTTATCACAGCTATCAAATAATTTATTTTTCATACCAACCTCAATGTATTCAAATATTTTATTTATTAAAATTATTTTATTTAACACATGTGTAATTTAAATGTTTTCACCTAAGAAGTAATCAAAAATGATGATTAATTATTATTTTATTATAATTATAGAAGGAATCCTTCATTAAACAAATATAATGTAAATGTATATTAGAATCAACTAACATTGTTGAAAACTTCTTCATCAAAGAATATGTAGGGAAATAGTTCAATATTATATCATAAAAATATTTAAAACTTATTTTAATGTTATATATTTTGACATTAACTTTTATTCCAATATGTATCTTTTATATGGGTCTTTGTGAAACCATTAAAAAATTCAAACTATAGAGAACATATAATTTTGAATCTCTCACATGAGGAAGAGATTAATTTAAACTTAATGAATCATGGTAATTTATATAAATTGTATATTTAAAATCTAAAATAGAAATTTCAATGATACTGGTTAATCATATTCTCAATATACCCCCTCCAATCCTCTTTAAAAACATAAAAGACATGATTTTTATAATATATAAATATCTCCTGATCCTAATTCCATTCAAAAATTTTTAATATAATAAATTATTTATACAATAAATTATCAAATTATTTTCTACTTCAGAATTTATGTTCATTAAAATTTATTAACAATCCTCATTAAAATTTTCTTCATAAAAAATTTCCCATGTGTGAATTCATAATGTTTTCTATTATACGGTTGTTTTCATTAACTTTTCAAATTCCAAACATAATCTCACAATTAATGTTATTAGGTATTTTTAATAATAAATTTTTTTTCTTCATTTCCTAAACCAATTATCTATCATGAATTATAATTGATTCGGATTAATATAGAAATCATATTATTCTAGTAACCTATTTTGCAATGATAAATTAATATGTGTTTATTAAATTTTGTATATTCAATGTTCCCTAATAATATTTAAATTTATATTTTTTTATCCATTGTGAAAATGGTAATCTCTCAAATTCCATTAAATCTAATTTTTTGAAAAAATTTAATAAAACTATTAGTTTTATCTATTCGAATATTAAAAAACATGTTAACACGTTAATTATTTTGTTCTGGAAATCATTTATTTTTTAATTTTCATCTTATAATTATAATCATTATATAATTAAATAATTTCATTTTGGGAAAATTATTCATTAATATTAGTTTGTTACATGTTTTATAATAATCTAATATGGTTCATTCATTTTTATTATTTAAACGATAGAATTATTTGTAATATTGTTTCCAATGACCCATGACATGTCTTTCATATGATATATGTATAATTATCATGTACCATGTCTCCATTCCGTCTTTAAAAATGTGGTAAGCCTCAAAATATCATGTATATTATGAAAAAATCATTGATTAGACTGTGATGATCAGAGTTGGATCGCTAAAATGGGGATCATGTATCATAATCCATAACACCCTCATAGATTTATGACATTTTAGTGAATACAATTTCTGAAATATATTTTTGGGAAATAAATTAATTATATCACATATTACCATAGTATTGTTAATATTGCAATGAAATTATCCATTATGGAGCATAATAATGGGAGAGGATGGGGCCCCCACAACCCCAATCCCACCTCTATAGGCTAGGGGCTATATAAAATAACCATGAAAGAAAAAAGGGATTTTTTCCCGTAATGTACTTGTATGGATGCTCCCAACCATCTCCATGGAGAAGTGTAGAGGAATATAAATAAAATAAATCATAATATAGAGTAAAACCATGAATTTTATAACATATAGGGAATAAAAATGACTATAATTGTGTGATAAAAAATATAAAGGGAAAAATACATCCCCACCCCAATAAAAGTCCAACGGAACCACAAATTGAATAATGAAATGGAATGATAGAAAAAATAATAATATATAATCCCTTACTACCAAACAAGTTATATGCACAAGAGTATCCCTAAGATCCTTTGAAATGAAAAAAAATATGTCGATCATCAGCACAAGACTTGAATGTTGCGAGAAAATACAATGTTGGAGTGATTATATACATACAAAATATGAAACCCTTAAAACTAAAGAAAGGGAATTAGAAGACATGATGTATGTTTTCAAATAATCCTCAAGAAAGGAGAAATAAATGAAAGGAAAACATATATATATATATATATATATATTCTCAAATAATAATCCTAGTAATGAGTGAAAGGGGTTTTCAATCACATAGCCCAACCTGGGATGAAGAGTCTTCCTGCAGCTAAAATGGTCCATCATCAATTAAAAACACCTCTCATTTCCAATAAGTAACCTTGTAGTGGTCCCACACCTTTCCAATATTCCATATAATAAAAGGGGAATAATTTCAAAGTATATGAACAACTACCCAGTTCTCTAGTGGATTCACCTTAGTAGATAGATAGAGGATCCATGCCCTACATTGTGAGGGGTAAAACTAAAAAGAATTGTAGAATAATACCATAGTGTATTAGGGGGTGATACTAATTTAGTAGAGTACGGGTTCCCTATTATCAAATAGGGTTCCAATCATTATTTAGAGAAACCAATTCATAATGCTTCAGGGGGTTCCACTCAGTTGATAAAGGACCCACGCCCTATTCAATCAGCGGGTTCCACTCAGAATGTAGAGCACCCACACCCTAGTACGTCAGGGGGTTCCACTAAATATAAACTGGACACAAAAACTATTTCTTTCGGGGGTTACAATCAAACTAGTGCAAGGAGTTTCGGGAAACCACGCCCTCATATGATATGGGGGTTTCCAACCCCATATGATGTATAACGTTCCTGCCTGATCAATTTCATTTTCAAGTGTCTACATAAGAATCATTTCACTTATAAATCTCACATCATAAATCAAATGACACTATAAAGTATGTAATCATGTTATACATGAAAAAAAAGTAATATAGTCAACTCTTATTCTGAAATAATTATCCTAATGAATGAGATATGATTGAATGATATTCTTGGGAATAATAAATGGCATGTATCTATGGTCACATGTCATGTGACCTCACCAGGCCTCTTTAACATGTAGTCACCAACACATGGATCAGGATCCATATAACACTACATGATATGTATATGTAATACACTATGTGTCTGGGATTTTTAGGGATGAGCTGTGTACTCCTTGATGTTCCCCTTTTCGAGGTCGTGTCCTAGCTCGTGTACCTGGAAAATTCCAAGACCTTGTAGTTAAGCCAAGTCTGTGTGTCTGGCCTTGTCCATGCCAATGTAGTTAGGGATAAATTGATGAGCTAGTATCGTTGGATAACATGTTTTATTTTGGAATCATAGGGTGTGTGATAATTATCTTAATCCGGAAAACCTAGCCATTATATCTATGGGGACTACATGATATGTGTTCATCATAGTATAAGTCGTGTTGGATGGATTTTCAATGAATGTTGTATCTATTTTGTATCTTTTCAATACATTAGTACTACCAATCAATACACAATTTGAAAACATTAAATAAATTACAAAAAACATATTCCATTTTATTACAGTCATCTATTTTACAATAAATGTGAACCAACTAATTTCATAAAAATCTTTCATACATTATGCTCCACCATGTGTCACCCGTCACCACTCTAGATCCCAAATCCATAGACTATCTTAATAATTATATAATGATCCATCCAAAAATCACTATTCATGTCATTATCTGATGTTGTACCATGAATACAGGGTTACGATCATGATCATACCCTCTTGAAGATGTCCAACGGTGGTCTTGTATCTCAACTGTGAAGAATGCGAAGAACATTTAGAGGAAAGGCATAATAACATAGTTTCGTCATTCATTGTCCTATTTTTCATGGACAACAATCATGGATCTGAAAAAATTAGAATGAAGAATATGGAATAATCAAGAATACAGAGAATAAAAAATATAATTTGCCAATTAGTATCATGTGAAGGTTCCAAGAAATCACAAATAAAATAATAGAAGATAATACCATGTCCAATATTTTAATTGGGGAGTTCATCTGAATTCTCTATTTTCCAAACTACCTTGATTAGGCCTCTATTCATCATCTAATATTAATATTCCAATGGATAATAGTGAATCATACTCTCAATGATACTAGGATAATGGTTTTAGTCCCGATTATTTTCCAAAAAAAATCTATCTATATAGAAAAATAGGTTTTATCTCCTAAACATGTAATCTAAACAAATTAAATGAATAATCCCCTTAATATAATTTCCAAAGGCCACCTCATCTAAATATTCATCACCAACAATCAATTCTTCTCTCCACTAGTAGGCCCGATATTTGAGTTCATCCATGGTATTATATTTTCTATTTGACACTCTATTTAGTAGATATTTCATTATATCTTAAAAGAATCACCCACATGATATAAAATATATTTAATATTATTGTTAAATTAATTTCAAGATCACCAGACCTAGTAATATCATACCATATCAACTTCTAGCTCCAAAAATATTTCTTAATATATTTAAATGTCTAATACGGGAAAATAGAATCAAAAAAATATTCCATCTATCAAATATTTTCATCCAAAAAATGCTCAGACTATGAAAAAAATGGGGACACTATTACCCCATATAGACTCTGGATCACATGATCTATTCTACATAATGGCACACTTACAGAATATAAAAAACAAGGGAATGGTCCAAACTTTATGGATCCAATAGTACTGATTCTATATATCGACTAGGTACTTTGGTACCAATTCAATAATTTTAGTATGATCTTTAATGTATCTCCTCAGTTGTGACACATGGATGATTTCATGCACCTGATCCGAATGTGGGGGTAAGTCGGGGTGATAAGAACCCCCCAAACACTTTTATGGATCTATAATAAACCGAATAAACTTACAGATAACAAGCATTTCTAGGTGTTTATTTCCAATTCTCATCATGGGGATACTCTTACGAAACATGGTCTCAATTATCAAAATACAAGGGACTATGAAATCAATCAATATTGGATTTTTATTAGGTTTTTTATGTCATCATCCACTAATTTATAATATATACGTTCTATATTATTTCTTAAAATATCTCTGTCCTTATAAGTGATTACTCACTAATCTCATTCTAGCATAATTTTCACCCATCGGTTATTCCTATATGTCCTCAAAGGGTTCAATTTCAATAGTACAATGACACAAATTACTATTACAAAAATCATCCAATGAAATGTGATCATACTATCCACAACCAATGTCTAACACACAATCCCAATGAATTTCCTCTAACTCCTAGATTGTTCTCTACATGAACCCATAACTATGGGGTGAAAATATATAGTCATCATCTACTAGGTTCAAAGATACATGTGTAACCCTCTCCACAACCATGATGTGGAACTCAAATCAGGTTTTAAATTTTTTTTTAAAGGACCCCATGAAGCCAGATAGTCTCGCACGCCATGAATTTCCAATAACACAACCCTGGACACTACTTTATGATAGAGACAATGAGAAAATCAATGCTATGTTAGAAAAATATCACCTAGATTAAATCATGACCTATAATCATCTGTAGAATCCCTATCACAAATTCCTAGTATTTGTTATCCAATTTCCACTCTATGATCTCAATAGGATATCAAAAACCTACTAGAACCAAGTTTACATCAATCACTTGTTGTCATGTGAGACACATAGATATGAACATAACAACACTGCACCTCATACCACCCCATTGAAATTAACATTGTAGTTCCATATAAATATTCTCCTACACCATGATAAATAGTTAATGAGATGTGAAAATGTACACATTCAGATATTCGCATAGTGTTATTGAATCCACCATCTGTAAAGGGAAATAGTTTATGTGATTCCATCCTTTAGAGAATCCATCAAGGGAACCTCTTGAGGGTCTATTGTCTTGTAGGGCCCCATATCTGATGTCTCCATATTATTTCATCATCACATGATTTATAAAAAAAATTCAACATTATTAGATGAAGATAAGATACACCATTATCCCATAATAGGTTCATCTACAAAGAATCCATATACTCAAATGAATCCTCCACAAAACAAGAACAAGATATCCTTCTAAGAGAATCTCCCACCACAATTCCCTTCACTTGAGTATATACAATCTAAATGTCATTGAATTGAAGAAACTCCAAAAATTGCCCCTATCCATGGTCCAGATCACTATTCATGAAGACATACCCAAGACACTACTTGTTTGAGTAAAAAAAATGTACTCCCCTTTAGATAGTGCCTCAAAATATATAGAGAAAATAAAACCTTGTTAATTTCTAGTTCTTCAGTCATGTATTTTATATAACGGGTTCTGAACTACCACAACCCATATGTGATCACTAAATTCTGTTGCTTTTATAAGTAGTTGGGCCCCAACCCAGAGAAATATAAATATGCTATGTATTATAAACCATCCTTTCATTGTTTCAAAATAAGAGAACATGTCAGCATCCACATCAAATATTATAGTCTCTCGGACATTATACAATTCATGTAAACTACAACCCTTATATACATGGATAGTCTAAAAGGATAAAATCTTGGGGGGGGGTCTTCTTGGAACCTTCAATTGCACCCTGAAATTACTTGAAAAATATACACCTATGACACTATTCAGTGGCCCAATAAAAATAAATCTATTAATATTTTCCTATTCAAAATCTAATTGTTTCTTAGAAATGTCAAATACCTGAATGATGACCCCATCAATATTGAAGTGTCGCATTAAGAGACTTTCATAGAGATGGTTCTGCCATAGTAAATTTAAGACATTAATCAAGTTATATCTATATTAATGCATATTATATCATGATAGGGGAGACATAAAGTGTTTATTTGGGGCCTACACAATCAACTTCCTAAAAAAATCATAGATGGGATAAATACTGGAACATGGATTGTTCATATGATTCCCAAATTCTTCTAAATGATGCATGGATTATATAAGGTATTGGGTAAATGTGTCTTAACCTTAATTTGATCCACATAGAACATTGTTGAATGTATATAATACTCCATGAGTGGATTTATTTCTAAATATGAATTTAAGCTTTTGATGTTTTTTCCCATGGGACATTAAAACTCTTGTACGATTATATCATTGATGAGGAATAAAAATGGTGGAAATGATATATATCCCATTAAATATATCCATTACATATGATAATAATATTAGGTAGTCCTTGATCCATTGTTTCATTATTATTCTTCCACTAATAGTGTCTTAAAAATTGCCCCACATATTATTAATTCGTTTTAGGTTTTATGAATGATTTTCCTATAAAATTTCTCCCCTATTAGAGTCTCTCAAACATTTCATCGAAAAACATAACTTAATGAGGAAAATTTTGATTAGGATGATTAGAGATGATTCAAGTTCCATAGCAAAACCATAAATAGGTTATAGTACCCTACTGTTTTTATATAAGAGATATATATAGGCCTCCTCTCCAAAGAACTAGGTGGGTAAATGAAAAAATTAACTAAACACAAAAATGTGATCCCCCCTCACCTAATTTTATAAAGTCTATAAATAGGGGTTATGTTGGTATATAACTAACTTCTCTGCTAAATTTTTTTTACATCATTTATTACTCCTTATTGGATAAGATATTTAGCATCAATATTTATCCTCATATTTCCAATAATTGTTAATTTACACCTTAATATATAATATGAATATTATAAGAATTTTTTAGATATAATAATTAGAACAAATATTTGGGAAATTTATTTTCTAATTTTGGAGGGAAACAATATTTTGGATTGAATTCAATAATTGTATATCGGGTTTAAGGATTCATTTCTGTAAAATGTTTTTCAATTTAATGAGAAATATTTATTTTTGGAATATTTTAATGAGGTATTAATTAATACAAAAATTAATTAATTTTTAAATAAAAATATCAAAGAGTGTGTTGATAATTATCATTAGAGTAGTTGTAATGGGAATAATATATTTCACATATTATCAATAAATTTGTATGGATAAAAATGAATTTTCAACAGAGGATTTCATTAGTCTAGAAGTTATATAATTTCTAAATTAATATTTAACAGCATCTTTTCAAATATTTCAACATTATAAGTCTCAAATCAATATATATATCTTATTAATAGAATGAAATCTAAAAATTAAAGTAATAATTATATTAATTAAGATAAAATAATATTATATGAATTTTAAAAATACGATAAATTTATTTTTTTCAAAACTAGATAAAATTTTTACATATCAAAACATCAATATATGTTTCATAGAAAAGAAAATATTCCCAATTAATGGTACATAAATGATAAAAATTCCATCAATAAGATTAGAACAAGGAACTTTTTTTAAAAAATGTTCTATATCTTTTGTGATACTGTTGGAATATTTGGAAGTCAAATTTTAACAATTTTTTGATTGATAATAAACAAATAAAATTTATCATGAAAAAACCTGAATATTTTTATATAAAATGTTGAAAAAACCAATTGAGGTTTGTTTTTCAATATCAAAATAAATGGAGTAAATAATACCACAACTACGTGTTTGCGGTTTTTTCTTATTGCATAAAAAAGATTAAATGTCTTTTCATTGATATATATGAAAAAATATTCATTTCATTGATCCTAATAATTTTAGTATTCAATAAAGTATATTTTTAATAATTTTTTTATAATATATCGTTAAAAAGTAGAGTTAATGGATGATTAGTGGAGATCTAGAGTTACATAGTAGAATATAGTGGAGCATATATCACTAGTTGATGTCCCCTCTTATAGTATGTAGTTTATAATATTATAACATGGAGAATATTGGGTTACTAATCTATGTGATTGGATTATAGTGTCACATTTTCCTCTAATATAAATAATTGGGCAACATTATGTATTACCATAATATCCAAGTTGGTGTGTGAAACACATTATAAATGGTAGTGGAATCATTATAATAAGATTGTATCTCTAATGGACACATCAGTGTTGGGGGATTCATGGACTATTCTAAATAGATTCATCATAAATAATTATATTTTTATATTTTTATCAAATTATATGTAGGTTTCATGGGATAAACCAAAATATTGAGATATCATAAATGGTGTTATTCCTCACTTAATTATGTGAAATATAAGGATTCAACTCATGTCTATGTAAGCTAGAGTGATTGGATAATATTCCCTTATGTGAGATAGTTAAAATTTTTTATATTATTTCTAGTTATTAAAAATGATATAGGCTATAGATATCTATTATGACTATTTTTAGGATAATTCATTGTATTAATGTATTTTTATAAGTGTTTCATAATTTTTATGTTTACTATTTAATTTAAAGTGTATATAGAATCATTGTATACCAAATTATAATAATACTATATAAATTTAGATGGTGATAGTATTTTATTATTAATAATTTAGGATATAAATAATATAATACCTCACCGACTGTCTCCCATACCTAACAAACTCGAGTTAAGAAAAGGTTGTTCACTTATTAGTTTTCTAGGATATAAAAATTTATATCAGACAATATTCTAGAGATTAGAGTTTAAAAAATATTAATACATATCGATAAGAAAATAGTAATAATATATATCAAATACTACAATATTTCATTTTTAATAATTTCTATATTGATGGTTTCAAAATACACTATACCCTTAATGTATAATCTTAGAGATCATAAGGGATATAGAATATTTAAAATGAATTCCCATTTTGAATAGGATGATGGAATAAATCAATTTTTAATATGATATATTTTTTATCATTTTATTATATCGGTTTCCAAATGATTTTCTATAAGGGAATGTATATATTATTTAATATTTATTATGGTGGTACATATTGAGAATATCTAATAGTTTTATTAAAATATTTTTAGTGTAGAAAATCAAAGATTAAATGACATTATTGTGGTGTATGAGTCCATATATATTTATATAGCCAATTTTATATTATAAAATAATGACATAACACATGAACATAATTCCACATTGAAGGAAGTTATAGATTGGGGTACCCAACGTAACTAAAAAAGAGTAACAATGTTTTAAATTTGTAAATGAAAATTGGAGTTCATGGGATGAAATACTCACTAATTATCATAGTATGATACCATAAATATTAGTTGTAATGGATGTTGATATTGTGTATAAAATTTGGATATATGAGTATTTTATTTTTTGTTCATCTAAATTGTTTACCGTAGTACAATGTTATCTTAATTACCAATATTTAATGACTTAGAATTTCATCTTTTATGTATTATTTTATTTAGAGATCATAATTATGATACTAATTCATAATATTTTCTTTATATTTTCTTATAAAAAAATTATTTGACCATGATGTTATAATCTAAGAGAGAGTATGGGAATATGGTGTCTCTCTAGGGAGATACTACCCTTTAACAGAGTATTTATTGATTTATGAAATTTTGTAAAGGTTCTCTTGATTTGATTTAAAATGTTTAAATGAGGTCAATATAATTTATGGTTACATATTACTATAGATAAAACAATGAGTATTATTCCTATTTATTCACCTTATAGTTATAGAGTTTTTATTATTATGTTTGAGGATGCCCAATATTACTTATAGACATCAATGAAATGAATAGATACCTATTATAAGGAAAATGCTCCCAAGATCGTCACGTTCAATATTTAGTAGTGTATCATTTTCAAAAATAGAATAAAATAGAGATACGTTTGGCTCTAAATCTCATTAATAACCCACCCTTTCTATTTTTTAAGGAATCATGTTAAGTCAGTTATCATCCCATGGGGGATTAGTGCATAAATTTTTATTATGATTCTTATGTAGTGTTATAGGTTACTGAAATATCCAATTCCATATAATGAATTCATGATATCCTTGTAGTATGAGACACTATGGACACACATGGTAATATAAATAGTTTACACACCCATATTATATGATATGAATAATTAAATGGTGACATATTATAGTAAACATGTAGATTTATAGGCTTGTGGGAAAAAAACCGACGGTGTCCCTCATCCACTACCATTAACTAGAGTACAATGAAAGGTACTGGAAGATCCAATGGTAAATGATGTGATATGAATCATCTATTTTTAATAGGTCAAAAATAATATGGAAAATTATATTCAATAGTGGCAGCTAAGGTAGAGGATCCAATCATAGAAGTGGTTATAAAAGTTATTGTATCTGGTTTCTATAATCTATCATAGATTTTATCATATTAAATGTACACATGAGAAGTTATTAATAAATTAATTTTAATTTAAATCATCAATTTAATTACTATAAAAGAGAGTACTTATTCTATTTCATCCTTAACAAAGAAGAATTAGTGTTTGAAAAGGTATGAGATGATATTGTTATTATAAATTTATAAATTACTTTTATATTTAATTTTTCACTCTTAGTGACAAATCCCTATGATTCCATCAGTTTCATTTAGTAGATAGATTAAATTTAGTCTTGTTAGTATTTTTTAATTCATTTTTCATATATATTATTCATAGTGGTCATATATTGATCATTTCTAAAGATAATATCCATTTAAATGAGGTCTGATCATAAGGGAGGAAAACTATCACTACTCCTTTTAAATTATATACTTACGTTTTAATGATATATAATATTTGAACCTCTTCAAATTTTTAATGAGTACAATTAATTTTTTCTTTAAATGGTTCTTAGTTTCAAAATAAGGGTGAGTAAGATTCTGAAATCCATCATGTTCCCATAGATGAGCCTTTTTTATAGTTTTTTAGGATAATGTGAAAACAGAGCTCTGGGATATAATAATATTGGTAAATGATTTTTACTATAGGTTTCTTATTTGATCATTCATTTCATTGAGCGTCACACTAATTTAATTTGAAATATATATATGGAAATATATGTTTATAATATAACATTGATAGATGACAGTAAATCATAGTTACCTAAATGAACATTTAATAATTTGCATATATTTATGCCTTCTTTGAAAATATATGATGACCTCATTTTTAATATAATATTGATATAATATCAAGACATTAATGCTACAAATTCATGAGGTGGTTATAAAAAATGAAACACGTTGATGAATATGAAATATATAATTATTATTTTTATTCAAATAATTGTAAAGTGTAGAAAAACAATCCAAATTGTATCCTAAAATAAGGAATTCCATCTCGATTTAGATAAATCTAGAAATAAATTCATAAATTTCGTATTGATTTACTATCATCAATATATAGATTTTTTAGAACACCTATAAGTGTTTCTAATTAAATTCATATATCATGGGATCTATGGGATGTGTTCCAAGTATAATTTAATGATTTAGAATATTGATTTACAATTTCGTGTCATAAAAATTGAAATTTTGTTTTTTCATAGCATAGGTAGAATTTGTTCTAGCTTTAGACCCTTCATGGAGTGTATTTAATGTAAAAAATTTCGTAATGGTTTCATTAAATATTTTATGTATTTTAATGATGTTTTGGAGATATATACACCCATTATAGAATTGAAAATGATGTTGAAATATATCATATAGATAGAGGAGTGAATTACAACTTTTAATTATCTAAATGAGAATTTAATCAAGGACCCTTCTAATGAATTTCATACTATCTAAATAACATGCGAGGATTTTTATGAATCTAATTAGTTGTCCTATTTTTATTTTCTTGATGCATTATATTTTTGTTATTAATTATGGAAATATTTATTTTATAATTAATGAGAAAATCTAATCCATGCATGAAATGGAGATCATAATAATTATTATCCATGTATTTTAATGTTTTGTTAAATCATTTAGAATTATATATAATGCTCATGAATCATATATATGATATCATTATATATTTTCTCAACAGAATTATTAATTATATGGCCATTTCATTAGGTGGAGTTTTAATATAATTTTCACTTTCCCAAATCATATAAATTATCTGAATAACCACATGGATATTTTGATGAATCCTTATTGTTTTCATACATGTTAACGAATAATTAAAAGATTTTTCATTTTATTTATAGTGATTGATATTTTTTTGAATTTATCATAATGACTATAATACTGTTAGTAGATGTTATTGAATTCATATATTTCATGTTTATTAAAATAAATTTATTTATGGGAGGTGTAAGATAAGTCATTTTATATGGAAACCATACAAAATAAATATGATACATGATGTTTTTATCAATACATATTATATTGAAATTTATACAATACATGTTTTTCAAGAAAAAGTTGATATGTATCACATTTTTTCAGAATGAATTGATTTTTAAAATATTTTTAAATACGGACAAGATTGTTAAACATTCTATTCTAGTCCCATGTATTGATAATATATTTTTCTCAAAATATATTTCATATTTAAAATGATTGTTGGTATATGAGATATTTTATAGATAATAAAAATATATAATGGTATGTAATGTGATATATATTCTCTAATTCATATAATATTCGGAAGGAATTGCTGAATTATTTTTATGATTTTGAGGAAATTTTGAAAAGGAACAATATTTTTTACGTATTACATATGATACATAATATGTTTTTCCTTGTGACATTTATAAATGGTTGGGGAACATTGTAAGAATGAAAATTGTTTTATTTTGAAATATATTATATAATGCTTCATTGAATTTAATTTTATAAATATAATTAATATTGTTGGAATGCATTATCAAATCCATTAGTTATGATGATTTAAATTTATTTTAAATTAGACGGATCATGGGAAGTATTTTTAGTGATTTATAAAAAAAATTGATAGAAATATACATGAATAAATATTGTCAAAAATAATAATTGAATTACGGGAGAGGATTCTATAATTAATCTGTGAATCAATGCTAAAAATTGTAATGAATATAAATTATACAACAAACGATGAAAATCTGGTTCTTCATGAATTGACTTAAAACCGTGACGTCATGCTCTATAGAAGCATTTTTCACTAAATTGATAAAATATACTGAACATAGACCTATGTTGAATATGATTATTCTATTGGTGTAAAGTCATGTTGATGCATATACTATATATTTTAGTGGTTCTTGTAGATAACGTCGAAGAAACACTTTTGTGTGCATGCTCTCATAAAAAAGGAAGTACCTCTGATGAACTAGGGGAGAAGGATATCATGCATGTTGATGTACCTAAACAATTTGTGATGTTAAGATCCTTTAAGAATGCAATAACAATATCTAATGTTTTGACATACAATAATGCATTTATTAAAGTGTTCACATTAAATAGTTATGAATTAATCATGAACATAGTTGTGTCCTGTATGAATAATGAACCACTATTTCTATCATTGTAAAATAATAAACAATGAACTCTCCCCATGAATTATAAAATCATAAATATCCTTTAACTAAGTGAGGAAAATAAAAAATCCTCTCTTATAGTGTTTATATATGTTAGATATACTCCATTAAATATAGATGATTAGTAATTTAAAATAATATTTATTAACAATTAATATATTTTTTGTAAAATCCCGATACCATGATCCAGTACATTATCCACTTTTTTGAAGATCGATTTTGGTTAAAAATCCTTTTATGTTATTTTTATGGGATTAATACAGACCATAGAATAGGTATACATCGTGTACATTAAGTGCATGTTGTGTACTTAGTGATGGATCCATGATGTAGACTTGGAGATCATATTGTGAAGTGTGAGATCATGTTGTGAGACCCTACATGCTATTTACCTGAGGTACACATCGTGTATGGGTTAAATAAAGGTTTTTAACCTAAGGGGATGTGTTTTTCAGTGTACACATCCTTCGTGGACCACAATTCATAACCCTTGGGTACACGTCATGACTCGGCCCATACCCAAAATTATGTAAGTCATTTGGATGTTCCTCTTGAACTATTATTCCTAAAAATTATGGATCTCAACCATAGACTCTCTCTAGGATATTTTTAGATGTTACCGACCTTCCGGATTGATCCGATCATCTTCAGATCTTCAATACATATGCATTTTTTTCCCTAGTTTGTTTTGTCCCTCATTCATCGAGTTTATATCTTTCTATGCTCCTTGGATTTCAATGGATCATATTTGGAATTATGTATCCATTAATTGTGGTGTATAATTTTTCTACTAGGTAGATTTTCTAGGATTTCTACACCTTTGTTCTCATTGATTGGTGTTGTTGCGAGTTTCGTTCATCGGGATAGAGATAGTTGGTTTCATTCCATTTTAAAAAAATTAGATAAAAATGATTTGTTTGGTTTATTTCAATTTCACATTTAAAATAAAAAGATCAACATTGCTTTCAATTTTATTGATAAAACCCTATTCTATTGAATATGGAGATTCGAAATGGTTTTGGCACCCAAATTGGAAAAACCACAAATTCCCTTGAATTGAGGTGAGATTTTAGAAATTGACTATTTTAAATTATTGATTTCAAATTATAGATTTGATGGAAATAATTTCCATTAAATATTTTAATTTAATTGTTAAAAGGAATTTTTAATTATGATATACTTGGATTTAAATGAATTTCAAACATGCGAATTAATTAAAATGATTTGATAGAAACCCATTGGTTTTATCATGTGAAAAAGTTCTTTTTTTGAATAAAACCCGCAATGGTTTTAAATGGAATGAGATTGGAATTTTTGGAATGGATGAATTTGATTGATCATATTCTATGCAGTCTAAAAATAGTTCTCCTAACATATTGGAGATCATGAAAATCTTAGGTAGTTAGTGAGTTATTTGGATACAGTCTATGTTATGACAATGTTCTAAAACATTCATAAAGTGGGACACATCACTAATGGGTTGGTAATGAGTCTCCTTTTCTAGTGTCATAGGAAAGTTTGTATACACATATTTATGTGTTCACAAAGAGAGTGAATAATCCTATATGTAGTTTATAGAATCATACATTTTTGTAGATGAGCATGTTTATCACTTTTTTACTTATATATGAGATATAAAAGAATGCCATTGTAGTTCTATCTTATTTTCATTACTTCAATATTTCTATAATCTATTTTATATAAATGATTTTCAAAAGCCAATATTATAGAAATTTTCTCCCTCTAGTAATTTGAATCCTATTCATTGAAGGTGTATTCCATCATTTTGAAAATTTATAACATATTTAATGTAAATATGGTTTTAAATTTGGAAACTTATTTATTTTTACAATTGAATTCCTTTCATAAGATAATATATATTTGTAATATGTAATGTAATCTTTGTTGGTATCCAATTGGGGTCAGTCTCAAACACTACTTTTGTGTTTTTGTGTTTGTAGACTTTATCCTTCCTGGCTCGAGAAAAGGGAAGGGATCGCATGGAGGTGGATCCAAATCTCTACAATTAGACGTGATGCGTTGTTTCCTTAAATAAATTTGGGTTGTTTTCCTATTTTATGTACTTTTCATCCAGTACATTTGATATTATGTCTAGTTGTATAATGGTTATTTAATCCTAGTAGAGTTTTCAAGTGATATGAATACTATCTTTTATCTTTTTCCTTCTAATTATTCTGGAAGAAATCATTCCCAAATGTATGGAATATGATTCTAGGTTCTAGTTTATGACCCAATTTGATTCGGAATTCCCTTCAGGTTATGTCAAGACATACTTGATTATCAGGTTACGAGGGTACTCTAGCTAGTTCATGGAAAATTGTTATTAAAGGAAGATATTGATCTCTTTTTTTCTTTATGTTAGTATGCATTTTTTAAATCTTATTGAGACATAGGAGGTAGTTGAGATTGAGTTATCAGCCAACTCTCACCGCCAAGATTCAAATTTCACAAAGGGGGTTACATAAAGATGTTCTGTGGATTAGTTATAGTCTGTTATGTATTTATTTTTGGAAAGATTGATATCCAAATATTGTTTTCCCATTCAATTGAGAATATTTTTTCTTTTATCTATGTTTTAGTGTTAATATATAGATATCCATTTATCTTTGGATGTTGTGTAGCATCATTATTCTAAGAAGACATGATAATATTATACAAGGAGGGACTGTGACTAAACCTTACCAATAAAATCATGTTGTTGATATAAATCTAGTTTAGGTGATTGTGCACATTGTCCAAGCTCTAGGACACGTACCACCTCCCGTATCCCCTCTGGTTCCAATTGTGGATCCTTAGTGGATGTTATTCAAAGACATTCTCAAGAGTAACATCACTAAGAACCACTAGTTTTCAAAGGCTCTAGAAATCCTTATCATGCTGGGGAATGTATGGAAAATATAGAATGTCAGTTTGAGTTCATAAAGACACCATATGTGATCAGGGTGAACTGTTCCACCTTTGTGCTAGAGGGAATGAGAAGGAGATAGTGGAACATGATGTTGACGGCCGGGAAACATGATGTCCTACAGTGGAAAGACATCAAGGATCTTTTCACCAATTTGTTCAATATTGATATTATGGTTTCGATGTGCCTATGGAGTTCTTAAAGTTTGGGAAGGCTGAAAAAACCATGATTGTGTATTCAAATAGATTTTTTATTCTTGTTGAGTTTGATCTGGAGATTTTATCTATTGAGTAGATGAAGGCTCGATTGTTCGAGTTAGGGATTCGATCAGATATGCATTATTTGGTTTTCTTTCTAATGCATCCCACTTGTGCTGATGTGGTGGATATGGAGATGATGGTTGAGAAGGAATTGGGTGGATAGATAGGGTTGTTGTGAGTTCCTTTTTATTCATGTAGATTTGTGGGTCCTTCAAATGAAAACAAATGTGTGATGATTCTCAGGGTAGTTCTTGATGGAAGATTAATTCCAGACCTCCTACAGCTCATGGAGGATTTTCTATGAATTTCAACTAGTGTGGAAGGCCAGAGCATTCTATGGAGGTTATCACCGATGCACCTTATAATTATAGCTCATGGGGACGTTTAGGGCACCTGCATAGGTTATTCCATCACCTCTCTACTCTCTGTAGAAGGATAGGATCATAATATCCTCCTTAAACTAATGAAAAAATGATTCATTGATTAAAGGGTTCCATCCATAGGCATCTAGAGAAATGATTCTTTACGTAGAGAAGGTGTCTTGAGAAGAGTGGATTTTTATGGATCTCTTTTAAATGTTTCATATTTGAGTTTAGGAGAAAGGGGATGATGTTTCTATATCAAGCATGAAATTCATGTCTACCCTTCTCAAGATAATTCTTCCAGACCAAGAGCATGATGATCAGTTATTTTTTAGTAGAGAATCCCTTTATCGTGGGGAGATAGTTTCCAAATGATCATTATCCAATGATGGAGTTCTATGCTAACAAAATATCTTTTTTGTGTCGTTAGCAGCAAGAAAGGAAGTGATGTGGGATTTCCATATTTCTCAGTGGATTGTGCACCCAGGAACAACTATGATATTCTATGACATGAGGTGGTAGTTCTGGGCGACATGCAACAGACGTGTCATTACGAAGTTTGTCTCTCAATGCTATACATGACAACATGTGAAAGTCGAGAACCAGAAAACTTCATGTTTTATTCTGCCACTTCTCGTTCCAACATGGAAGTGGGATGATATCTCTATGGACTTTGTGTTTGGGTTGCCTAATACCCATAGAAAGAAGAATGTGATATGGGTCATGATCAACAGATTGACCAAATAACCTCACATTTTACCCATTCTGGATAAGGCCATAGTTGAGGTGTTGGGAAACATCTATTTGAAAGTAATTGTTTGTTTTCATAGATTTCCATCTACTATAGTCTTTGATAAGGAACCTAGATTTTCTTATTTATTTTGGAGGGGACATCATGAGGCTTTGGGATATCAGGTTCATCTCAGCATGGTCTACCTTCAACAGTTGGATGACCAAATAGAAAGATCTAAACTGATTCTAAATGGTATTCCACATTCTGGAGTTCCTAATTTCAATACGTAATGTGATGATCACATAGGGATGGTTGAGTTATCTAATAAAAAAAATTACCAGTCGTCTAACAGAATGGAACGTTTTGAGGCATTGTATGGCTACCCTTGTAAAATATAGTTTTTTTGGAAGAGGTTGGTGAAATATTTTCGATTGGACCATTCATGGTCCAGGAGAGGACATGAAATATTTAGCTGATTCATTAGAGGATGTTGACAGCACAAAACTGATATAATTCTTATGATGGTCGACATCTTAGACCATTGTAGTTTTCAGTTGGTCATCAGGTGTTCTTAAAAGTTTCAACCCGGTTGGGCCATCAAAGACTTGGGAGGAAAGGGATGCTTCCTAATCGCATTGTGGTACATTTTGATGTAGTTAAACAGGTGGGGAAAGATACATCCAATTCATCACTTCCACCACAGCATACATTGATACATAACATGTTTCATGTGTCGCAGTTGAGAATGTATCTAACTGATCCATCTCACATTTTGATCTAGTGTGATCTTGATATCGAGCATAATTTAATGTTGACTGAGCGTGAAGTTAGGATAGTTGATTATGAGACCATGGAACATTGTGGGAAGATAAAAGCTTTGGTTTTTGAGATGTGGAAGCATGGATCCCATAGTCACATTGCGTGGTAACACAAGGTACTGATGAGAGAGTTGTGTCTCATCTATTTGGCATGGAATCTTCGTCATAGGATTTCTGGGGGAAGAATTTTTTTATAGTGGGAATGTATTAACATCTAGTAATCTTTATTGGGTACACTTCCAACTTTCAATAAGCGCCATTTCGGTTAAAAATTATTTTATGTTATTTTACACATTTTACTGCATAATACAGAACATGATCATGTCATGTACATGGATCTGGTTGCATGTTTTGAAATAAGAGATCTTGTCATGAACTAAGATATTATTTTAGGAGCTGGTACACACTATGTATCTAAGTTACACATCATGTATCGACTAAATAACCTATTTTCAACTAGAGGTGATGGGTTTTTTGGTGTACTTTTTGAGCGTAGCCTATACATCATGACTTGGCCCATTCCCAACTATATGTAATGCGTTTGAATGTTCCACTCTGTCTATTATTCCTAGATCTCTTGGTTATCAACCATAGACTCCCTAGGATATTTTTAGAGGCTTTTAATCATCCGGATTGATCTGGTTAAATTCAGATCATTGTTTCATCTTCGATGTGATTTCCAGGTTCGTTTAATCCCTTCTTATTCATTTTTATCTCCTTATATCCTATTTGGATTTCAATGGATCATCTGGGGATTAATAGAACCTTTTATTGTGGTGTTGTATCATATTACTAGGATGAGTATCAAGGCCTTCTACCCCTTCTTTCTTATTTATGGGTGTCATTACAAGTGATGTTCTTTGGGAAAGAGGTCGGTATTTCCATTCTGATTTTCCAATTTCGTTCACATTATATTTATTCATTTTTTTCAATTGGTGATTTAAATTTTAATGCATAATCACTATTTCAATTTCGTTGATAAAACCCAATTAAATTAAATTGGGGTCAATGAAATTGTTTTGGCACAAAAATTTGGATAAAAACCAATTCCATTAATTTGAGGTGGGATTATAGAAATTTTCTAATTTAAATTTTGGATTTTATAGAAATTTGTTCTATTAAATTGTTGAATTTAATTATGGAATGTAATTGTGAAAAAGGATGGAATTGGTTTTGAATATATTTCAAACATTCGATTGCCTTAATGATTATTTCATAGAAATCCAGGTGTTTATCTTAGGAAAAAGTATTGGTTTTAAATAAAACATGTTTGGGTTTCAAATTGAATGAGATTGGTATTTATGAAATGAATGAATTAGACTGAGAGTATTATATTTAGTCATAAAATAGTTCTCTGATTTTGTAAGAGCACATGAAAGCATTAGGTAGTTAGTGAGTTATATGGTTACACTCTATACTATGAAGAAATTCTAAAACATATATGTAGTGGGTCACAACCCTGACAGGTTAGTGATGATTCTACTTTGGACATTGTCATATAGACATGTGTATAAACATTTTTATGGGTTCACTTAGAGATTTCAGAATCCTATAACTGGTTAATACCATCAAACATTTTTGTAGATGAATATGTTCCTCATTTGTTTGTTTGTATTTGAGATATAAAGTTATTCCATTGTTATTTGACATTCTTTACATGAATAATTAATTTATATAAACCTTTTTATATAATTTTTTTACTTAATCCATTAATTTATAAATGATCTATCTATTGAAATGTAAATATTCTTTTTTAAATATTTTTCACTAATTTTGAAAATGTATAGAAGGTTTTTTTTTAATATTTTTTTTGAATTTCCATTCCTTTTTATCTTAAATATTCTTATATTTTCATTGGATAATATATATTTGGATTCTGTTATGGAATATTTTGTGGTATCCTACTATTCATAGGCTCACAATCTAATTTTTACATCAGGTGTTTGTAGACATTCTCTATATATGATCGGGCAATGGGAGATATATCTTTGAGTTGGATCCAAATATTGATCTTTAGACGTGGTGAGTTGTTTCCTTAGGGACATTGGGATTTTTCTCTTGTTTTATGTACATGGGCATCAGTACTTTGGATTTTATGCCTAGTTTTACACTGGTACATTACATATAGTAGAGTTTTCCATTGATATGCATACTGTCTTTTATCTTTTTCTTCTTCATTATTATGGAAGAAACTGTTCCTTCTTGTATGTTTCGTGACTCCATGTTCTTGTCAGAAACCTGTTGGGATATGGAACGCCCATTAGGTTCATTCAGGTCTATCTCAGTTATCAGGTTACCATGGAACTTGTGCTGGTTCATGAAAAATTCTCCATTATACCTGTCTGTGCTACTCTAATTGACTCAGATGCATCATTTCATGTAATTAAAACCATGTTACCGAAATTATATTACCATTATAATAATAAGGTTAAATTAATTATATAAATTATATAGAGTTACAATATTTTATGGAAGGATCCTTCATTGTTGGATTTAAAGATTAATTCCATATCTGATATTATAATTTCAAGAGTTTGTTTGTATAATGACTATATGTTTTCTAAATTATCAGAAAAATTTCATATATCCTTCTTGGATAATTCTCATTATGATGTACATGAAAATGTATGAAAAAAACATATTATACTTTTTATAATAACACAATAATAATTTAATTTTATAAACACCACAATGGAGATATATAAAAATATAGAAAATATTTATAAAGGGATGTCTTGATCCATGAATCCAAAATATATATATGACGAGATAAATTTAAGGGTATCATAATTTATGTGGAAGAGACTGTTTAAGACCATTTCATAATGTTAAATGATATAATTAGACCCTTTAGAGAATAAGATAAGAACATATAAAATTCAAAAATATTTTCGATGAAAATTTAATCATTCCCTACATATTCATTCATGTGATTTTAATAAAATTTGATAAGTTTATACTTCAATTGAAGAATATAAATATAATCATCTTAATTATGATTATTGAAAATAACTGATTGTTTTAATATAAATAATTAATATATTTAATTCATTTAAAATAAAATTGTAACGACACATGTGGATTGATTCGATTCTATAAAATCATATTAAGAGAACAATTGTAATGTGAAATACAAAATTTGTTATAGTCTTATTACTAAAAAATTATTTATTATAAAGTAAATTAAAAATTAAAATCATTATTATTTTCTTAATGTTTTGTGGAATTTTAAACATCATTATATACTATCTGAGTATGAGGTGTGTGAATTATGATAATGAATATAAATAATAGAATCCTCAATATAAATTTAAACAAGGATGATTTGATATAATGTTTAAAGACTAGATAATATGAAAAAAAAATTATATAGAATAAAAAGAATAATATATTTAATGAATAATATAAATTAACTTATAAAAGGAGTAATATTTTGGAACCCTATGATTGAAAATATACAAATTTCAAAGAACATAATTAGAGAAATGTAGAAAATTTAATCATAAAATAACAAGGATATAAAGATTAATTGTAATATTGAAGGAGAGGATAGCATTGAGGGTTCACTGAATCAAACTCATAACATATGAGTGAAATGAAATTTCTTAATTAAAAATTTATTAATGTAAATAAGAAAACATTTGTCATTTAATCTAAGAGAATAATCACATATTAAGGAAAATGATTTTTAATAGTGAAAATTGTATAATTGGATGATTTAGGAATATAATAAGAATAATGATAATTTAGATGATAAGCTAAATGCTTAAAAATTGTGAATGAAATGTATAATAAATTTTTGGATAATTTTTGACACTATTATGATATGGATATATACATAAATATATTGTCATTTCAAAATATTGGAAAAAATTAAACAATTTTTTAGTAACACGTTCACCTGGGATAATTTAAAATGACACATTTTTTCATTAGTTATACATGTTTTTTAAGACAATATATAAATTTTTTTGGATAATAACACATAGATGATGATACATATTATAGTTAAAAATGATGTAACTTCAAAACCATTACAATGTATGGATGGAGTTAGTACAAAAAAATAAGACAGAACTAGAAAATAACTCAATAGATTTATGGATAAACATTATTTATTAGGTACTATGGGAATTATGTTGTTTCTAAAAATTATAAAATAGATTTTTTGTATAAAATTTAACAGTCTTTGAAAATATAATGACTAATTCATTGATAGATATTAATAATGTAGAAATGAAAATCCAATGGGGGTCATATTGTTAGTGGAATATCAAATATGATACCTTTCAATAATAGATTTTATTTAATTGAGGAGAAATTTTCATAATGTGACATGATGTTCCACTATGTAAATGACTGTGTGAACTTACTCCTAGGATAAATGAAACATTTAGAAAATTAAAGCATAATTAGAATAAATATAATAAATATAATTCATTAACCAATGTGGTGTCACCCAAAGGACTGAATTGGTGTAATCCACAAATCATCGATAGTGTTTCTGAATCCAATATGAAAAGGGATACAAAGGACCTGAAAAATATTGAATAATATAGTGGCTATTTCGTGGAATTATTTAGTTAGAGATCCCTAAATATTAAAGGAACTTAGACATCTAATATTGATAAAAAAACTGAATTCAATTTATTTTATATTTATTGATACAGTTAAACATAGTATTTTATGTGTGTGTAAGATATGTGAATATAAAAATAATATTATTATCAAAATAGTTAAATTAATTTTCAAGAAGAAAATTTGTGTGAAAATTATCAAAAAAAAACATAAATAACTAATATAGTTATTTTCTATAATAGAGAATAAAATTTTCATTATATTTAATTTTACATGATTATAATAAATTATTTTCATTCAATAGAGTGATACCCTTATAAATAAAAATATTAAACATATACATGGGATATTTTTTTGATAAACATAGTTCATACAAAGATAGAATTAATAAAACATTGTGATACATTATAAAATGAAAAAATATGACTGAGAAATAATTTAATGGTAGAAATTTAATCTACAACGACACATGACATGATATATTTATATATGTTTGTACCTATGAGTAATTATTCCCATCATAGGAAATTTGATTCATTATATTTATTTTTAATTTTATAATAATTTAATAATTTATAATTTTATTGAAAAAATTTGATGCAATGGACATGATTAAAATATTTCAGATAATTATTGAAAATTATTTATGTATGTGGATCATGAAATTCTAAACCAAAAAATTGGATGGATTAGTAAAAAATATAAATTTAATATTTTATTGGAAATCAAGTTATTAAACATTACATGGTATCATTTTACTTTCCAAAAAATGGCGAAATAGAAAGATAATGAATGAAATAGGTAGAATGCTATTTTTTTAACACATCCTCTAAAAGGATTTCTAGAGTGAGGTTTTAATAATTATTTTATATATTAAAAATATGTTCTAGCTAAGACAAAATATGTACATGAACATCTGAGGGATGTGGTTTAAGAAAATGACCATTTTTCTCAATATTATGGTGTTTGGAAGTACTTTTCTTATGAAGAGTAAGAGTAAAACACTAGGATTAATTGAGGAAAATGTAGAACAATTTAGCATTTTCATACATCTATTCCATGAAAAGTAGAAATAATGATGAAAAAATGATATGATGGATGACTATATTGATGTAAAAATAATTGAATATAAATCCATTTTTACTTTTCTAAATGTATAAAATTTTGATGTCATTGTTACATAAAATAATAATAATAATGTTATATTTTCTATCAAACTAGTCATGTTTCTGATAAACATATAAATTTTTAAATGTGATTAGATTATTGATGATGAGGAGGAAACAAAAATGAAAAATAGAATCATCAAAACATTATTAAAAATATTAAGGCGCATAATAAAATTTTAAATATGAATTATCCCATTAAAACTACCAGAATACTGAGGTGTGAGAAAAAAATCCCAAATTTCATCAATTTTGGAACATATTATTTGGTAAATATATGAAGAAATTAGAATGGGTTAGAAAAATGAGTCAGAAATGGTACATAATAGTGAAGAATTATGATAGTGATATTTTCTTATGACCAAAGGAAAAAAAATCTGTTGGGATCATGTGAGGGTTTCAAAATAAATATAATAATAATTCATAAGTTAAAGGAATGAATAAATTATTTTTAGGAAAGATTATTCACATGTTGTTGGAGTTGAAATTGAAGAGACAACATATTTTTGGTAAGGTTAGTGTGTATATGAGTGATCGTCGTATTTATAATTAAAAGAATTACAAAATCAACTAAAAATTTATAAAATATTATATCTCTTATGGTGATCTATAATACGATTATTATTTTTTTAATCATGAATATTTTTACATTAAAATAATGTAATCTTATTATAAAACAAGATGAAGGATTTATATTATTTATTTGAATAAAAATATTCCTAGAATTTAAATCGTGATATCTTATTAAAATAAAAGTAATTTTGAAATGGCAGTATTGAAAATTTATAAATATAAATAAAATGGAATTTGGTAAACTTATTATAAATATATATGTTGTATTATTTAATTTATAGCTGATCTATAGAGTAAGGGTAATGATATTACTTTTCATTTGAGGAAAAAAATTAGATATACATTCTAGGAGAAACATATTAATTTATATTATTGTAAATTTTGAAAAATAATTCTATTATTTTTCATTACAAAAAATAGTTGGGAAAAAATTTTAAACAGTGTTCATCAAGGAAAAATCCCAGATGATATATACCCTAATAAATGTTGGTATGAAACTGGGAATGGATGTTGAAAAAAAAAGACTAAATCAAAATGTGTTTAAAATATTTGGTAAATGAAAAATACAAGTAATGAAATGAATCCCTAGAATAATCAATGATGTGAGTTTATTGAAACTGTATTCATGTTCTTCTGTGGAATAATGTTTAATGGATTATAAGAGTGTTCTCGATTATATTAAATGAATATTGAGTCAATGAAAAAAGTAAAACTTGTAAAGAATAATATTCTATTTGGGTATAATGATGCTTAATATGTAGGGTTTTATAGTGATATTATATATAAATTATATGAAATCATTATACAAGGATAAGGATGTCTTTTTTGGAATATAATGAAGAAAAATTAGGTTACACTAGGAATAATAAAGGACGAGTATATGGATACAACTAGTGATTTCATCTATATGTTTTTGAAGAATGTTACAATTTAGTATTTGATAGTTAGGATTGAATTAACTAAATTTATTTTGTTTGAAAATATAATCGTTATAGTATTTATCAAAAAATAATTCTCAATAATCGAGAACAAAAGAAAATTTCTTACCATATAATTTCATCAAATTGGTGGTTTCTGATTGTGATACTAAGCTACAAGCCCATCCTAAAAATGTCCATCAAACTGATATTTTCTCCAATTACTTGCCTAAGGAAAGGATTCTCACCCAATAGTTAAATGTAATTGTTCAGTAGATCCCTCTAAAATGATGGATAATATGATATCACCTAATGTTTGTTGGATAATTATTTCAAATGAGTGGAGCTATTTTCCATTCTTTCTAAAAGGGGAGAATCATCAAGGGGAAGATTAATCCAAGAAGAAAGTAAGACTGTATTATTCATTAATAATAATAAAATAATGGTTACTATATATATATATATATATATTTTCTGGGACTAATTTTTATGTGTCATTGATTTTAGGGGAGTTAAAATCAATCACTTTGAGAAAATTTCATGACATTAAGGGATAAAATTCACCAACCAATAGATAACATCATTTTTTGTAGATTGAGTAATATTCTCATTTGTGGAAGGAATTATTTTATTCTAGTTTAAATTAACTTATTGGTAAATTAATTTAGTTGATCTCAAAGGATTAGATAATTATTGAAACAAATATATTGGGTTTTATTAAAAACCCCCATGGAATATTTTATGTATTTTATTTTTTTCAACTATGTGAAAATATAACTGGATGAAATTTTGACTTTATTTGATGTGTTTGAGAATGTTTTTGAGCTTATAAGAGAATCTATATGATGGTTGATAGAAGTTATTGAAGTATGGAATTTTAGTTTTCTTGAAAAAAAATTAGGTATAGAATATGTAAGATATTTTTATATGTTGGGCAAGAATAGTGGAAATGGAAATTGATATAAGAGGTATTTTTTAATATATCCAACAATTAAGTTCATTAATTACATATTCTTCTAGAAAAAAGATGATACATTTCAATTTTTATATAGAATTATTTTTTAAAATATTTTCATAGGGGAGGTTTGATATTAATGTTTTTCTACCAATCCTAAGAATACATAAATTATTTTTTAATTGGTCATTTGACATGAATATTTATATTAATAAATGAGATATTTCTTTGAGATAAAACATTAACTATGGAATATGTTTAAAACTATATTAGATAATGAATATTTTTTTCGGATGCATAATATATTTTATAATGCTTGTGGTAATATAAAAAAGGCACTGGATATGTAAAATAATGTTTATTATACATATTATATTTTCTCTAAGTGAAATTTTTCCATAAATAGGGAACATCATAAGGATAAAAATTATATAAATTGAGACATAATTCAGTAGATTCATTAATTTATTAATAATAAACATTTTCATATCTTTTGGTCAAACATGTGATTATGAAAATTATTTTTTAACATATAAATTGATTTTGAATGAGATTAATTTAAGAAATTGTTCATTGGGATTTAATAGTAAATATTATCATATAATTATTTTTTGTAAAATATAATATTCTTCAAGAAAATATATACACCTTACAATCTCTAGATATGATTATATAAAAAATTATAGTAAAAAATATTAAAAAATAATTGGAATATATCTATGAAAAACAATATGAAATGAATAATTATTTAGGAATTATGTTGATACAATATACATTTTCTATATTAATGAATTTAAATATATTAGAGATAAAATATAATGAAAATACACCTATTTTTCATCTATGATATTTTTTTTCTCATGGAAAATTGATATATTTACTGATTATTTGATTGATTTTATCATCAATGGAAAACTATCATCTTTAGTGGGAATTCACTCTTATATATATTGATTATGTGTCATGAACCAACCCGGGTCGACCCTGAACCGGTCACCCGAGCCGGTCCGCGGCATGGCCCGAGAGGCGTTCCCGATCCTCCCGGGCTGGCGACAAGCGCCAGGGCATCATTAGAAACTGTGGGAACGATTTCGCCCAATATAAATAAATAAGAATGCAAAGATAAAACAGAGCAGCGCAGAAAAGGTAAACTAAACAAAGTGACTAAACAGAGACAAACAGGAAAAAAACTAACCAAACACGACGTCCGAACAACTCCGTGCGACCTCGCGGGTCGCTCTCCGACTCAACGATCAAGCGTCGCCCTAGGAGAGCGCATTCAAGCTATAGCCTGCACAAACACTAAAAACAGAAAACAACTAAGGCGTGAGTATTAAAACTCAGTAGGGTAGCCCGATATCTATTCCCAATGCACTACCTTTAAAATAAAAGAGACATCATTTCAAGTTTGAACTACAATCTATAAAAGTATGTTTTTAATAATATTCTACTTAAAAACAAAGTACGAACCATTGCCCTTAGCCATTTTCCAAATTCGTGTTCATTTCATTAGTGCCAATGGCATTCCGGGAAAAGGGGAAAGTGATGTTTAAATTTTCAAATTTGTAAAAAAGGGATTAAACACTTCCATTTGAAAACAATTTTTAGAAACCCATTAAAAAGCAATTTATCAGTTTCCAAGGAAAACAATATGCCAGAATGCACAAAGTAAAACATACAGCAAGGGCAATGTAAGTATACACGTGATCATCATAATCATTACTGCAAGCTACAAAAGCTGAATAGACATGTGTGAACCTAGGAGATCGATAAAAAACCAGAAGACACCAATACATGAGAAATCATCCTTATTGACATGTCACGATGAAATCAAAACGCACAAAACGCTCGACCATCCACTCACAGGCAGGTCGAGGGTAAATCCCATAGTAATAAACCCAATATATCCACCTACTATGGGCCACTGGTCAGTACCATAACCTACCAGTGCAGCAATCGTTCTTAGAATATTCTCTCAATATGCCAGATTCTCATGTCTCAAGTGTTTAAGAAAAAGGGGTGAGCCAACCGATGCCAACCGAGCATCCAATCAGATATATCTATATATAAAGAACAACAGGCATTCCCCAAGCCACTCCATGGGAAAACCTCTTGCCTTTATCTACTCAAGTACCCGGGAGCCTCTAAGCGCGGCCTCCCAAACAATCCATTGCAACCAAGGCATGAGAGTCGCCCTAAGAGGGTTTTTATCAAAACATTTTTATCGCTTTCATAAAGTGCCAAACGGGCATTTAATACATTTCACAAACACTACTCAAAGACAGGTACAACTTCTTTATGAGACAAAATCCAGTTTAAAACCATTTAAAGAACCCCAAAACACTACTTCACAGGTTGCCAATATTTTTATAAACCAAACCAAACCATTTTCTTTTCCAAATAAACTTTAAGAGCCAACCGGTCAATTTCTCAAACGAACCAAAGTATTTGTTCACGCTTCAAAAGAAATCATTTCTCATTAAACCAGAACTCTGTTTTACATTCCGTGAATTATGTTTAAAAGCCAAACGGGCATTCTTTCATTATTGGGTGTCCGCTCGTCAAAAGGATGTTTCATGTGTCGTGTATAAAATAAACGGCTCCTTTTGACATTAAATAACCGTTTAAAAATTAACCATCTTATATTAAAAATTTATTAACGTATATTATCTCATATTTGTTAAATCTAATAAAATGTTGATTTTAAACAATTAGGGTGCGCAAACAGCATGAAATAATATAACTTAAATTTTAAAAGCAGTGCAAAGGGAACCTACCTCAAAACCAAGCGCGTCGACACAACAACTTCAGATCCAAGTCGGGATGACACGACGTGTGTCCGAAACCACGTGACAAGGTCTAACACTCTGCATAGTCAGTACCAAGGACTCAGACACATCCAAAAACTCACCAGAGCATGCCAAACCAAGCGTCGGAAAGAAACTCTCACCTCAGAACTGAAGCGCGACAACAACGGAACCTCGGAGACAAGGCGCGGCGATGGCGCTCACTCGGAAACACCCTGCGCAGGTCCTAAAAGTCCTAAGCCAACAAATAAAAACCAACCATCAATTAAAACCCTTGATCCAACAAGAGTACGATGATGAAGATAATAATAATAATAATAATAATAATAATAATAATAATAATAATGATAATAATAATAATAATAAGATTAATAAGATTAGTAATAATAATAATAATAATAAAATTAACAATAATAAGATTAATAATAATAATAGAAATAATATCAACAATATAAACAATAATAATAATAACATTAATAATAGTAATAATAACAGCCATAATAATAATAATAATAATAATAATAATAATAATAATAAAATTAGTATTAATAATAATAATAATAATAATAATAATATGAAAAACAATAATAATTATAATAATAATAATATCAACATTAATAATCATAATATTAATGAGGTAAAACAAATTAAATATATAAAAGGAACAAAAAAAGAGACCTGGCCAGGGGGCTGCGGGCTTGAGCAGGGAGCAAGCTGAGAGGAAGGAGTTCGGCAGAGGGCAGCTAGGGAGCTGCAAGGCAGGGAGAGGGCATCGACGGTGCTAGTTGGTGCTGCTGCGGCCAAGGGGAAAACAGGAGGGAGAAAGGACCGCCGAGATGTAGGGGAATTGGCCGCTATTGTTGCGGAAGGAGAAGAGGGCAGGTCGGAGGAGAGGTGTTCGCGCAGCAAGAGGGGAGGCAGGTCCGGAGGTGGTCTGGTCACGCTGCAGGATGTCAGGGTGTAGCGGAGCGGTTCGTGGTGGCTGGAAACGGCCAACTGGGCGCTGCAATAGAGGGAGGGGCGCCAGACAGGGAGTGCAGCGTAGGGGGGCCAGCTGATCCGGCAAAACGTGCAGGCGAGGCAGTGGCTGTTGGTAGCTGGCGGAGCAGGATGCAGGTGGCTGGGACATGCGTAAGAGGCGGTGGCCAAGCCGGGGCGGCGTTACAGGTAGGTAGGCGGGGTGCGGGCGGTGTGCCAAACACAGGGAGCCGAGGCGTTGCTGCTACATGCGGGAAAAGGAGAGGAGGGCAGGGGGCCGTGCGCCGGAGGAGGGAGAAGAAGGCGCTGCTGGCCGCTGGAGATCCGACCGAGGGGGTGTTTCTTTGCGGCTACTGTAAAGGGGAAGGCCGACGTCGGGTGTAGCGCTGAGCAGGAAGGGGCGCGCCGGCGGTGTGCTGAAGGAGGGGTCCTGCGCTGGCAGGGGGCGTCGAAAGTAGGGGTGGTCGGGCACCTGGAAACAGCGGCTGAAGGCAGGAGATGGGGAGTTCGGCTGCTGGATGTGCGAGGTGAAGCGGGAGGCTAAGGAAGGAGGAAGAAGGGAGATGCTCCTCGCTGCAAAGGGTAGAGCAATAGGAGTGTGGCGGCGCACAGCGCTACGGAATGGAGAAAAGGGGGAGAGGCGGTGGGCCGCTAGGGTTAGCAATAAAATAGGGGGGAAATAAATAAAATAAAATAAAATAAAACCAAATAATAATAATAAATGAATTAAATAATAATAATAATACATAATATTACTAAAGTAAAATGATAGAAATAAAACTAACGAAATCACTCATTTATTTATAAAATTAACAACTTTAGTTTTCATCTAGGATAGAAATAGTAAAATTTCTAATAGCCATTAAAATATTAAAAGACAATCTAAATTGACATTTCTAATTTATTTTTAATTCCTCTAAGCCGAAGAGGCCACGCAGTTGCATGGGCGAAGCCGCGCGGTGTCGCGCTCTACCCGCGCTCCCGACGACGTCGAATCCAAGATGTGCGTTTTTTATCGGAGACTCAAAAAAATCTGATCTGAGACTAAATGCGAACCGGAGAAAAATAATTTAAAACCAATGAAATCATAAAATAAAATAAAAGCATGGTTTGGGGTGTGACAATTCTCCCCACCATAACGCTTTCCGCCTCCGGAAAGCCACAACACCAACCAGTCGATCGATCAACACCTAAGGATTTCACAGAACACGATCCAACCTCTTATCTCAAGGACATCACAACGACTACCAGCGGGACTGAACCTCATTACCCAAAGTAAATCACCAACATAGGGAAGGCCCGAACGGGCTCCCCACCATAAGAACTCGACTAGCATTTGATAACGACTTAAGAGAAAACCCAAAAGGCTCATAGTGGGTCTCCCGACCATAAAGGACTGACCTCTTAGCGGTCAACCAGAAAACTAATTTGGACCTGCATCAAGCCTTACCCGAGCTAGAAAGAGTATAATAAGAACAATTCAAACACTTACTCTCATCCGAAAGTGGTAGAAGCTTAAATGGATACTTTGCGCAACTAAAACCCTAACCCCATGGGCGGGGAGGGTGGGCCCAAGGATCAAATCACTGAAACTACGACGTACGACTACTCACGACCCATCACTTCAGGATGGACCCAAGTCAGGGCCGCAACTGATTTACATCAGTGGCCCAGGAAAAGTCACTGATCAGCAACTTACATCCAAAAGGCACAATTCCCGGCGTTACACGAGGGATAAGTCCATTGCGCACTTTGTGACAAGAGGGAACTACAACGACAGAGAAATCAGAGCAACAACACCAAAACTCTCTCACCACGACGATAGAGGCACGACTTTCACCAGACTCTTTAAAATTTCCCCGGGGGGTTCCTGACTACGCGCCGGCTTCACTCCGAGACCTTTTGGCTGGAGCTCTGATGGATGAAGCATCTCCTGCCTCGCAGTCAGGTTCTGATAATCCCAACGAGATACATACATCTTTTGATCTGACAGATTGAAGGACAAGATTTTAAAATTAAAACATACCAGCATTGAAAGACGAGGTTCATCAAAATACCCATGAAGTTCCCATACATTTTAAACCCAAAACAACAACCATACATAGTCCACGATAATAGATCACTTACACAGAAAGGAAACATACACTGGAAACTTTGAACAAAAACCCTACAACACATTACTTCTGAGAACTTCCTCTGCGACGCTTCCTTGCAACACCCCGACAAAATCGTCGTAAGTGACCCAGGCGTCCACATGCTCGGCATGGCTTCGGAGTGCTTGGGCACGATGACTTCTTGTGACCCCGCTTGCCACACTGATAACACACAATAATCTCTCGCTCCGAAGAGGTTGATGAAAGATCTCGAGGCCTCTTGATTGCGCGACCTAATCCATCCACTTCCATTTGCTTACTCATTTCCTTTCCAGAATCTTCACCAGTGCTCATAGGGATCGAAGGAGGGAGAACTACATCGAGCACTCCTGCCATCGCGGCTTCAACATGAAAAGCTTGTCTTGCCACATCGACAAAAGAAGTCAGGTTGGACTCTGACACCTTCGACTGCAGATCAGGGCGGTGACCCGCCTCGAAGCGTCGAGCCTTCACGGGGTCATTTGTGGAATACTCGGAATCATAAGTTACTAGCTCCACAAAGCGATGGAAATATTCTAACATGGATCCGTCGCCCCGTTGCAGACAACACATTTCCATCCCCTTCCTCACCCTATCTTCCTCAAAGAAATACTGGCGAATGAACGAGGCCTTGAAAAACTCCCAAGTAACCTCTTGACGGGGCTTGTCCCGAGACACTGACTTCCACCACATCCACGGTGAACCTTCAAGCATGAAAGTCGCAACCTTGACCTTCAACGACTCGGGCAACTCAATGAGGCTAAAGTCCCTTTCAATCTTCCACATCCACTCCTCTGCCACGGATGATTCTGCTTGACCATATAAGAGAGGTGGATCGAGCTTCCGAAACTCAAGCATAAAATCCTTAGGTTGATCAACCGCACTGCGATCACCCATCAAAGCTTCAAAGGGATAACCGCTGGACAAGGAAAGGTCAAAAACCCAATCAAGGTCAACACAACGAATGAATACAACCTCAAAATCAAACACTGCATCAGTGACAAGCTCGAAATTCGAGAAAACAAGTTGTCATATCATCAAAACTTTTCTCTTTGAAAAACATCTTTAATTTAGAACAAGGTTAGTCGGTTAAACCTTCGCCTCTGGTATTCCTTAGAGCCTCACTCACATGCATGTATCCGTGCCACCCAGGGCATCCATCCACCATACCAGAAATCCATCCACATTTCCAACATACCACAATGCATGTGAGCACTCATCAGAACACCAAGGTCAAAACAAAGCAACTTCATTTTCCAAAAACAATTTATTCATACCACTTCTTTTAAAACAATCCACAAATTAAACATGTCATTTTCAACAACATTTTTTTTTTCTTTTCAAAACCAACTTTTCTGGTTCAAACCACTTTCAGAAATCAAGGGAAACCCAAAACAAATCAAATAGGGGACTAGTGTCAGTGGGTGACTTGACCATATGGTTGGCGGCCATATGCCAAACACGCCACTGACACAGAGAGCCTTCTTGGACCATGCCCCTAGATCCACATGGCTTTCCAGGCCACGCGGGTTAGGAGGAGTAATGGCCCAACTCCCTTTGTCGTACCCCAATCGCAAAACATTTCCATAAAAACCCAAACAAACCAATTAAACCGGACTTCCCATGGAAACCTGAGGATCAGTACGGGCAAGAGTTCGCGACGCTCTTCTCGCACCTACCCCTCAAGTCCCGACAATCCTACTTCATCTATCGTGACATCCCAAATAACAAAGGGCGCTCTGAATAGTGAGGTCTGCTAAGAGCAAACCTCCTCTGATACCATTTTGTCACGAACAAACCCGGGTCGACCCTGAACCGGTCACCCGAGCCGGTCCGCGGCATGGCCCGAGAGGCGTTCCCGATCCTCCCGGGCTGGCGACAAGCGCCAGGGCATCATTAGAGACTGTGGGAACGATTTCGCCCAATATAAATAAATAATAATGCAAAGATAAAATAGAGTAGCGCAGAAAAGCTAAACTAAACAAAGTGGCTAAACAGAGACAAACAGGAAACAAACTAACCAAACACGACGTCCGAACAACTCCGTTCGACCTCGCGGGTCGCTCTCCGACTCAACGATCAAGCGTCGCCCTAGGCGAGCGCATTCAAGCTATAGCCTGCACAAACACTAAAAACAGAAAACAACTATAGGCGTGAGTATTAAAACTCAGTAGGGTAGCCCGATATCTATTCCCAATTCACTACCTTTAAAATAAAAGAAACATCATTTCAAGTTTGAACTACAATCTATAAAAGTATGTTTTTAATAATATTCTACTTAAAATCAAAGTACGAACCATTGCCCTTAGCCATTTTCCAAATTCGTGTTCATTTCATTAGTGCCAATGACATTTCGAGAAAAGGGGAAAGTGATGTTTAAATTTTCAAATTTGTAAAAAAGGGATTAAACACTTCCATTTGAAAACAATTTTTAGAAACCCATTAAAAAGCAATTTATCAGTTTCCAAGGAAAACAATATGCCAGAATGCACAAAGTAAAACATACAGCAAGGGCAATGTAAGTATACACGTGAGCATCATAATCATTACTGCAAGCTACAAAAGCTGAATAGACATGGGTGAACCTAGGAGATCGAGAATAAACCAGAAGACACCAATACATGAGAAATCATCCTTATTGACATGTCACGATAAAATCAAAACGCACAAAACGCTCGACCATCCACTCACAGGCAGGTCGAGGGCAAATCCCATAGTAATAAACCCAATATATCCACCTAATATGGGCCACTGGTCAGTAACATAACCTACTAGTGCAGCAATCGTTCTTAGAATATTCTCTCAATATGCCAGATTCCCATGTCTCAAGTGTTTAAGAAAAAGGGGTGAGCCAACCGATGCCAACCGAGCATCCAATCAGATATATCTATATATAAAGAACAACAGGCATTCCCCGAGCCACTCCATGGGACAACCTCTTTCCTTTAACTACTCAAGTACCCAGGAGCCTCTAAGAGCGGCCTCCCAAACAATCCATTGCAACCAAGGCATGAGAGTCGCCCTAAGAGGGTTTTTATCAAAACATTTTTATCGCTTTCATAAAGTGCCAAACGGGCATTTAATACATTTCACAAACACTACTCAAAGACAGGTACAACTTCTTTATGAGACATAATCCAGTTTAAAACCGTTTAAAGAACCCCAAAACACTACTTCATAGGTTGCCAGTATTTTTATAAACCAAACCAAACCATTTTCTTTTCCAAATAAACTTTAAGATCCAACCGGGCAATTTCTCAAACGAACCAAAGTATTTGTTCACGCTTCAAAAGAAATCATTTCCCATTAAACCAGAACTCTGTTTTACATTCCGTGAATTATGTTTAAAAGACAAACGGGCATTCTTTCATTATTGGGTGTCCGCTCGTCAAAAGGATGTTTCATGTGTCGTGTATAAAATAAACGGCTCCTTTTGACATTAAATAACCGTTTAAAAATTAACCATCTTATATTAAAAATTTATTAACGTATATTATCTCAAATTTATTAAAATTAATAAAATGTTGATTTTAAACAATTAGGGTGCGCAAACAGCATGAAATAATATAACTTAAATTTTAAAAGCAGTGCAAAGGGAACCTACCTCAAAACCAAGCGCGTCGACACAATAACTTCAGATCCAAGTCGCGATGACACGACGTGTGTCTGAAACCACGTGACAAGGTCTAACACTCTGCATAGTCAGTACCAAGGACTCAGACACATCCAAAAACTCACCAGAGCATGCCAAACCAAGCGTCGGAAAGAAACGCTCACCTCGGAACTGAAGCGCGACAACAACGGAACCTCGGAGATAAGGCGCGACGATGTCGCTCACTCGGAAACACCATGCGCGGGTCCTAAAAGTCCTAAGCCAACAAATAAAAACCAACCATCAATTAAAACCCATGATCCAACAAGAGTACGATGATGAAGATAATAATAATAATAATAATAATAATAATAATAATAATAATAATAATAATGATAATAATAATAATAATAAGATTAATAAGATTAGTAATAATAATAATAATAATAAAATTAACAATAATAAGATTAATAATAATAATAGAAATAATATCAACAATAAAAACAATAATAATAATAACATTAATAATAGTAATAATAACAGCCATAATAATAATAATAATAATAATAATAATAATAAAATTAGTATTAATAATAATAATAATAATAATAATATGAAAAACAATAATAATTATAATAATAATAATATCAACATTAATAATCATAATATTAATGAGGTAAAACAAATTAAATATATAAAAGGAACAAAAAAAAGAGACCTGGCCAGGGGGCTGCGGGCTTGAGCAGGGAGCAAGCTGAGAGGAAGGAGTTCGGAAGAGGGCAGCTAGGGAGCTGCAAGGCAGGGAGAGGGCATCGACGGTGCTAGTTGGTGCTGCTGTGGCCAAGGGGAAAATATGAGGGAGAAAGGAGCGCCGAGATGTAGGGGAATTGGCCGCTATTGTTGCGGAAGGAGAAGAGGGCAGGTCGGAGGAGAGGTGTTCGCGCAGCAAGAGGGGAGGCAGGTCCGGAGGTGGTCTGGTCACGCTGCAGGATGTCAGGGTGTAGAGGAGCGGTTCGTGGTGGGTGGAAACGGCCAACTGGGCGCTGCAACAGAGAGAGGGGCGCCAGACAGGGAGTGCAGCGTAGGGGGGCCAGCTGATCCGGCAAAACGTGCAGGCGAGACAGTGGCTGTTGGTAGCTGGCGGAGCAGGATGCAGGTGGCTGGGACATGCGTAAGAGGCGGTGGCCAAGCTGGGGCGGCGTTACAGGGAGGTAGGCGGGGTGCGGACGGTGTGCCAAACACAGGGAGCCGAGGCGTTGCTGCTACATGCGGGAAAAGGAGAGGAGGGCAGGGGGCCGTGCGCCGGAGGAGGGAGAAGAAGGCGCTGTTGGCCGCTGGAGAACCGACCGAGGGGGTGTTTATTTGCGGCTACTGTAAAGGGGAAGGCCGACGTTGGGTGTAGCGCTGAGCAGGAAGGGGCGCGTCGGCGGTGTGCTGAAGGAGGGGTCCTGCGCTGGCAGGGGGCGTCGCAAGTAGGGGGGGTCGGGCACCTGGAAACAGCGGCTGAAGGCAGGAGATGGGGAGTTCGGCTGCTGGATGTGCGAGGTGAAGCGGGAGGCTAAGGAAGGAGGAAGAAGGGAGATGCTCCTCGCTGCAAAGGGGAGAGCAATAGGAGTGTGGCGGCGCACAGCGCTACGGAATGGAGAAAAGGGGGAGAGGCGGTGGGCCGCTAGGGTTAGCAATAAAATAGCGGGGAAATAAATAAAATAAAATAAAATAAAACCAAATAATAATAATAAATGAATTAAATAATAATAATAATACATAATATTACTAAAGTAAAATGATAGAAATAAAACTAATGAAATCACTCATTTATTTATAAAATTAACAACTTTAGTTTTCATCTAGGATAGAAATAGTAAAATTTCTAATAGCCATAAAAATATTAAAAGACAATCTAAATTGACATTTCTAATTTATTTTTAATTCCTCTAAGCCGAAGAGGCCACGCAGTTTCATGGGCGAAGCCGCGCGGTGTCGCGCTCTACCCGCGCTCCCGACGACGTCGAATCCAAGATGTGCGTTTTTTATCGGAGACTCAAAAAAATCTGATCTGAGACTAAACGCACACCAGAGAAAAATAATTTAAAACCAATGAAATCATAAAATAAAATAAAAGCGCTGTTTGGGGTGTGACATTATGCTAAATTAAAATAGTGAATGGTAAACTAGTGTATTGATATATTGATTTTTATTAAGGTCCAAATAGTTGAATACTATGTAATGTTTCATAAAAATCAATGTACATAGGATCGTGTTCCCATTAATTGTATGGGATTAATAATTAAGACATGTGGTTCCAATATAAAAATATCGCACTATTTGTTTCTCTATGAATGGCTCATGGATGATCCCTTCCCCTGTTTCTTACTTACATAATCATTGTTGTACAATTAAATGTGTGAAATGTTCCCTCTCTTATAATAATAATGAAATTTAGTGAAAATATTTGTATAAAATCAGACTCAAACCTATAAATGATCAATCTCTTTCATTATTTTTCATACAATGAAATATTTTTTTTTATTTTTATTCAATATAAATGGATGCATGGAAAGGAACTATTTATTTTATATAGATCAAAATAGTAGAATGTTATATATTGTTAATTCAAATGAGTTATTAAAACAAATAACATTGCTTATCCCCCTCTAAAACTATATGGAATTACATATTTTTCTGACATTAAAATTTTTGTTTCAATAATATAATGAATATTTTTTGAGATGGTTGATCAGTAATTATGGAATTTTGGGGATCCGAGAGTCATAGAAATGATATAATAAGAATATTAAATACGATCAATCAAACATGTGTATTTTTTTGGATATGATCGAATAAATAAATTATGATGTTCTAGATGGTGTATTTTAGTCAACCATTAAATCAATGTCAATTATTTTATCCATCGTTCTATATAATCTATATTGGTGTCAGGTGTTTTGTAAATATTATTTCATATGAGGTTGGAGAATATTTTAAAAAATTAAATAACTTATTTTTTTATGAAGTTATTAATGGCCTAATGTCATATATTTTATCATATTTTGTGGAAAATCCAATGTTTATCTTCAAAACTAAATGGATTTGGAATTTGTGTAAAGAAGAAATTTGGAGAATGATTACCGAATCATATATAAACAAATGGTGTTGGGGACATTTTATTTTCAATAATATTTCATGCATCCCATAAAAAAACCAAATCTTGGTTCTATTGTTTGTCTATAATCAATCCAAAATAAGGTTATGATTTTTTAAATTAATGTATATTTTGGAAATTCCATTTTTGAACATGAATTAATCCATTTAGTAGATTAAATCACAAGGATGATGTTTGGATTTCTAATTGGATTTTACATCCATTGGGATTGGAGATAAAAATATTCTATAAATCATAGTTTAAATCCGTTCATTTGATGTTTTATCCATCAATGTATTGATGCCAACCCAATGATTTGAAACAGTTCGACCCTCACATTCATATTTCATTCATTTCTTCCAATGTTCATCATGAGTTCTTCATCATTGTTCTATTTTACAATAGTTTAGAAAATTAAAATTAAAAAAATTTTGATCAAATAATCATTGTTTAAAGGGATTATTTTTATTTGTTTTGTTTTATGAATAGAACAGAAGTCAAAAAATTAGGTATTACCACATGATATTATACATGGATTGGGGGCTAGATGAGTTTTTATTATTTCTAAATTATTGATTTCAGTGATGTTGTGTGATATGGGATGGTTTTCATGAGTATTATGTGGGTGAAACATAGCTATCGATGGAAATGGTTACCCATAGATTAACGGTAAAATGTGATTTTTATGATATAGACAACGTGCAACTACATTATGATGAAGGATATATTTTTTCACAAAATATTTTTCAAAATATGACATCCTAATATCATATGATGTAGATCAACTCCATTATAAGATTCACATCAATGTTTTTTAGTGGATCTAAAGTCAATAATGGTGTGCTGAAAAAGTGAGTGAATTTGGTTTGGTTTTATATAAATCAATATATACATTGTTTTTATGATAAGGATCATCCATCATGTACTATCACCAAAATGGATGGTAGGGTTTTTCCTTTACCAAAATATCACAGTACATGTTATTTACTGGTGTATATCATGTCCCCTAGCCAAATAACATGACATCTACATGGGGTAAATTCTTAAGAGGACATATAACCTCCCTCAATGCATGTAACTAACCAAAAATAATGTAATCATTGGTGCATAATGCAGTGTTTATAGGTAGTACAATTGTATTAGGCCATGTGACCACACACACTATGTGAATCAGCGAACAAGTCTTGCACTCTATAAAGTGCACAAGAATATCCCCACTCATGACTATTGTACGCATGGAATAACTAGTGAACATGGGCACAAGCTGAGTACATGGGATGGAGCATATGAAACATATATATTTCAGAGACACCTTTACACACCATGTACACTTAGTTGATAGGATATGTATATGAATAAAAACATTTCACATGGGATGATGAGACCCCAGAAGTGTTAGACTTAGAAAGACACATCGCGTACACATTGTTCTATGGTGGATTCTTTTTCTAGGGGAATATATATCAATTTTCATCTAATTTGAGATCTGGTTTATGATTTAGTGACTTCTCTCAATATGTGTTATTGGGTGAGTTCACATCTATTGTTTCTACAATATTTTCCACATTTATCAACCATGAGGATTCAGTGTGGCATATTTTTTTAGAAAATTTGACAAGATCCCCATGATGGTATAATGAAGGGATCCATCCATGTGGCCCTAAGGCTTTATCATCATTCTCATAAACATCTTCTCTCTATTGTTTTTTAAGAATCATGTGATCTACATATGAATATATGATCTGATAACTATTGAGTTATTCTAGATAGAGTCATGTGTACCCAATATTCCCTGAGTGTTATCCACTGTAGTTGTTTGGACCTATGTTTCCTCCAAGAATATCAGAGTACTATAAACTGAGTGACTCAGATGAACCCTTTTAATTCCATCATTATTCATCAAATAAATACTCAATGATAGTGTCATCTGAAATGAGTTTAATCTTTAATGGAAAGTCTAATGAATTGAGTTCTCGTGAATGAGTATTACTTATGAACATCAAGTACAATTCTAGACAAGATGAATTTTTTATCATATATTGGGACATGGTTTCAAAAAAGACCATTTTAGAGTTCTTGATGTTTTTAATTTTAATTCTCACAATGGATAGGCTACTATTCTATGTGTTGAGATGGCTTCACTTTGATGATTTATGATTAGTGATTTTAGAGTGTTTTACTATGAATTTTTATACCTACCTATATATGGTATCCAAAAATACATGTTATGAATTATAAACACTATAGGATTTATGAAATAGTTATAGGTTGTCCAAGAGAATATATATTATATTTTTCTAGATAGCATGCAAATAGATCTAGGAGTTACTTTCAGATAACTTCCACCATATTGTTTGTACATTGAGTAATATTAATGTAATACTAGGAATTTTTTGGCAAATTTTCGTTTTTCTTTAATAATTATTCTTCTATGATATGAGATAGATTTTATCCCTTAATATAAAATTTTATGTTTTACCCTTATGCATTTTATTAGGGAATGGTGATGTGTGAGTGTGTATAGTTACCATAAACTGAGGCCTCCCATTCATGTGATCTTCCAACTCTATACAAGTCTCTAGCCATTTTCTTATTAGAGTTGGTATTAGGGGTTCATTATCATCTCATAAATGGTTATGTCCTCCCTAGTGATTTTGTTCCTTATTAATTGGTATTAAAAATATTCAACTTAGTTTGTGATTTTGGAGAATTTTTAGCTCTGAGTTTATCTTTGGGAACCTTGGAAATAATGTTAATGTGTTTGGAAATAAAAAAAATCTTTTGAATAATTTTCCAAAACAATTTGGAATAACCCATTCCATTTTACACAACCAGACATAAATTTCTAGAAAATAGTTCCATACTCAGTTGTAGTCACTCATCATTCTATGATTTCATCAAAAGGTAACCATATAACTAGTACCCCATTAGAATACTCACATTCCACTAGGTCACGTCAATTCAAATGAACACATTCCAACTATTTATTCCAAACACCATCCCAAACGAATTTTTCTAACCCATTTTAAAAATATAAAACATTTATAGAAAAAAATTCTTGAAAACTTTTTTCATAAATTAAAAGCCAAAAACCAAATTAAAATAACTATTTTATAAAAACATAAACAATTTTACTTGCCATAAAAAAATATTTTCCTCAACATCACAAAAAATCAATAAAGAGTATTTTTATAATGTAGTTGATATCAATATCATAATTTAAATTAAAAAAATGAATCAATTAGATGTCAATCATTCAGGTTCTAACATTAGTAGTTGAGAGTGAAGACTCTGACCTTGCAAACATAGTAAAAAATAATGAATGACACAATTTCTTTAATGAAATGACATGAAAATCCATTAACCATCCTTTGATATTATTCCCAATAAAATAGTGAAATCTCTCATCATAATTGGAATCACAAAACATGGATATATCATAGGAATATGATCTCTAACAAACCAATAGTTTCCAAAGGATCTCTCCAAAAAAATAATGGTCTCCATAGCCTAGATAGGGAGATGAATTCATTTTGAAAACGATTTTATGAAAAAATAGGCTTATGAATTAAATAAAATTATATATTTAAAATCCATATATATTTTTAATGTTTCTTGGTTAAGGTTCATGGTTTGGAAAACCATGTGATTATCACGTCTTAGCCACTGAATCTAAACACCAATCATATGGTTTGCTGAAATTTTAATAAAAAATGATGCAAAACAATGTTATATCCCTCTACCAAACATCCCATGGTTTTTATTTGGTGGAAACATGGTTTGACCAAACCAAGAGTGAATGAATTCACATATGAGGTTCTAAAATATTTATGTTATACCACATCATATGAAGTTATTGATGATTTATACTACTGATGATCAAACATTAAACCTCTAGAAAAGACCCAAATAATTTCCAAAACTACATCATACCACATTAATCCTAAAAAAGTTAATTTTTTATTAATAGAAAACATAAATAAAAGGTCAATTTCATGAAAATGGTGGTTCTAAATTCTACCCACTACTAGTCTTTACATCCTTAGAAATTCGAAAACTGCTATTATCCAGAAGTCATTTGGCCCATTTCTTGACTATTTCCTTCTCACACTTCCACTTTTCTTTATGATTTTTGTCCATGATTATATAAAAGCTACAGAAGACTGATAATTTTCCCACACACAACATTCTATTTCATATCCATAATCTACACTAGCTCATGAACCAATATATCACTAGACTTTTGTAAATATTATACCATTAAATTACATGTTCCTAATTAGGTTGTAACTTCTATAACCGAGATTCATGTAACACATTATGTACTAAACTAAACCCTGGTGTTATATAAAACTAATTATCCACCTCAACATCCCAATCTGTCATTAGAAAAGTGCCTATGTATCAAGGATATTATTTTCCATACTCCCAAATTGATGATTCCCAATTATTGGTGTTGTTCTGAAATACAAATTATGAATCTCCTCAACGAAAAATGGCCATTGACGATGATCCACATATGATTTTTGATGAGTCTGAGCCACCTATATTCTTTTCCTAATTATCTAAATATTCTCTAATGTAAATTTCTCATGCTTGATTCCAACTAGTGAAGTCTCACGTATTTCAACCCAAAAAAGTTTTGAACTAATAGTACACATATAAAATTATTCAAAATAATCAATATGTATAAATCTCTGATATATGTTATAAGTTATTTCTACTAAAAATATATGATCCTCACATGATTCACAAGAATCTATAACATAATCCCATATCATATCATTCAAAGTGTGTATCATCTTTTGTATTTTTTATCTATCAATGGATGATATGTTTTTCTCATAGTCAACATTGTTCTATGGGATGAATATAAGGATTTCCAGAAAAGAGACATAAACCTCAGATCTCAATCTTAAACTATTGAAACTAGTATTCCATGCCTCTTTACCACTTATCAGATATATATTTTATAAAATTCCTCCAATATGTGAGATTCATGAATAGGGATGAAATGGGATAACATTGTCATCTGATCAACTATAACCATCATGTAATCAGTTTTCAAAAATATCCTTGGGTGAAATGTCACAAAATCCAAAACTATATGCTCCAACTTCCAAATATAAATAATTAAACACTGTAACAAACCTTCCAGCCACTAGGTAACTACATTAACCTACTAATATATGATGTATTACAAAAAAAACACATCCATGTTTCATTTCATTCCAATCCACAAAAAATGTGATTTTAATTCCATGTACATATTTTTTATTCAATGATGAACATCTCATCTCGAATTTTGTTATTTATGAAAATATTATTCAATCTAAACAATATGAATGAAAATATTATCCTCAAAGAACAACATGAATCCTCAATCATTAATCCATCAGACAATTGTCTTCCCACCATTGAATATTGAACTTATAAAAGAACATTCTAATTTTTTGTTTGTGCCTCTTTAACAACCTCAGCCAAATCACGAACCAATGAAACTGAAATGAAAATTGCAACACTACATTTTGTTATAATCCTTATGAATGTAGGATACCACATTTTATAGTTTCAACTAATCTGAATCCTGTTATTCAAACCTACTTAATTTATTTATTCTTAATCATCCACCACTGAATATCCTTTAACTAGTGGATACATCAAATCAATTTTAAAACATTAGGGACACTTTATCTATATTACTTTTCTCATATTCTATTATATTTTAGAGATAATTTGATTTAAACGGTTAATATACTAAACATATTAAATTTCACAAAATTAAGTTAATGATTCCATGTCTTCTAAGAATGAATTAAATTAGCTAATTCCCATTCTTGTATTTTGTATGTATTCTCCAGAAAAAATAACTGTCATGAGAAATAATAACAACATGATTTCCCTTCATGAGAGAACATCCTGAAATTGATCTTGAAGCATCACAGTACACCACATTGACTTCTCCGGATTTTGGTAGTCTTATGATCGATATTGATGTAAGGGGAACCTTAAGATATTGAAAAGACTTACAAAAACACTTATTTTATAGAAATGGAACACCTTTCCTTTACAAATCTATAATTGCTTAAACTATTTGGGAAAAATCTTGAAAAAACATTATTAATAACTAGCTAGGCTAGGGAACCAGCATTTCTCGAAGACTACCATTGGACGTTTCCATCAGATCATAACTTCTGTCTTTTCTAGATCCATAAATAGAATTTTTTATAGATAACATGGACAAGGAAACAAAACACTTGTATATAAGAAAGACACTTTGTAATTTATTCATACAAATGATGATCTCAAAAATTAAGTAACACATTCTCCAAGTGTTTCTCAATACCATCACTTGCCCTTGAATACACCAATATTTCGTCAAGAAATGAAACCCAAAACAATATGGACACAATTAAAATATTTTATTCATAAATTCCACAAAGATAGCAATAAGATTTATATGAAAAAAAGGAATAATCATATCCTCCTTCGGAACCAAAATTTGTTGGTATCTCGAATATAATTCCATTTTATAGAACAAGTAGGCTCCCCACAATTGATCAAAAGTCTCATAAATTCGTTAAAGAGGACAACGATTCATTATCAAAACATGAATAGGTTTATGATAGTCTTTACATAGTCAAATAGTTGTATCCACCATTTACAAAAATAGCAATGGTGCTACCCCTGGAGATGTACTAGGCTGAAAGAATCCTTTTCAAACCTACATATTCAAAGTGAATTTTAATTAAATTATTTATGTTGGTTAAATCAGATAATATCGACATGAAATAGGTATCATAGTTGTTAGGAAATCAATCAAAAAATCCACTTATCATATGAGTGGATACCCTAATAAATTATTACTAAAAATGTCCAGAACAGTTTGAACGTTTCTCAAAAACATTAATACATGATCTCATCACTTAATTGCACAGTCAATGCTTCAAATTAGTATGATATCATTTCAATTTATGGTTTAAAAACTCCTTTTTAACCTCAAATTACATTTTAGTCCCCCCCCCCCCTAATGAGATGCTCGATGCTATAATCATTCATAAAACTAACACTCTAGGTTTAACAATTAATGTGAGCATTAATCTTTGACAATAAATACATACAAATAATTATGGAATTTAAATACATTTTAGGCATCACTAAATACCATAACAATTCACCAACGTTGATAGTTATAGAACATGAATTGAACATAAAAGACTAAATGGTCCCTTTGACCAATATGATTACGGGGTTTCAAAACACAAGACATCAACTCAACATACCAAAATTGAAGATCAACATAATGATAAGAAATAAATTAATTAGATATAACTATATAAAATAAATCATTAATAACTATATAATTAAATGGAATCATAATTATCAGCATCGATGGTGCAAATTGATTGAAAATAATCACTTCATTACCTCTATATAATTTCTTACTCGATGCACTTTATTCTTTATTACCCTTATGAGATTGCTCTTATTAAGCATTAATGGCATTCTAAGAATCACCATAGTTATCTATGTAATACTAAGGAATATTATTTTATTTTCTTTATCCAATAGAATCATATGACATATGCGAAACCATATATGTTTCAAGAACACAATCCATTGGGGCACTATGAAAATAACAATGATGATGTATCATCTGGTTTTAATTAAGGCTTCTAATAGGTGGTGGAATTCAATCTACATTCATGTGATAGAAGGAAACCCACTTAGAACATATTGTCTCTGTATTTGGTTCTGGACGAAGACTCACAAATCCATTTGTCTGATTCAAAGTCATATAACTACAATGGAAATTTTTGTCCCTCTTCTACTTATTCCCATCATTAATATTCCCACCATTACTCATAGGTATCAACATTATTCTTCAAACAATTGTTCTGGATAATTCATTATCATCAACTATAACCCTATTTAATATATTTGTATAATGTTTTATGAAATTCCTGATAATGATTGATTGAATTTATGGCATGAACCTTAATAAAAAAATTCAGGCCTTTAAGGAAAAACTTGAAAAAAATAAAGGCATAAATTGGAATAAATTATTATATTTGTCCACAAACTATTTTACTAAGAAATTATCCTACTTCAACCTATCAAAGAATAATATTCATGAAATTTTTTTCATGTGATGTTATAATATTTTTAACTATTATTCAAAAACAATACAATGAAATAATTTTTTATACATTTGATAGAATAGATTTATCCCACAACTAGTATGATATATCCTCTCACATGTGTATTTGTAGCTTGATATCTAGATTAGCTGCGGTAAAATCAAATCGAATATTCCATAGAATTCACCCAAGAATATGACCTCTAGAACACTATGATTATCCATTAAATTGATCCATAATCAAGATGAAGGGTCTCCATGGCCTTGGGATGGAGAAGAATTCGAGATAGGAACTTTACAGGGGAAAAGGAATGTATTAGTGTGTGAATTATATTAGATTATGAAAACCATGATAAAATTATTATTGTTTTACATTTATAGAGATATTTAGGATTATCGAGAACTAATCATGGGTTATCCAGTACCTCCACACAAAACATGCACAGTTGGCTCACATGGTGAGAAACCCATTACCGACCCTAAAATTTTCATCTTCCGAAAATCACATAGTACCTCATGGTTAGTCTCACAGTTTGGAAAAGTTGTGAGCATACCCAATGCCTACTATTTTAGTATCATGGTTTTCATGGTAAGTTTTGCATGGATTTTACTAACCATTATCAAAATTTTCACATCCATAAAATCCTCAAAGCATGTTTAATCTCTTCTAGACTAGTAAAAACATATCACAGTTAATGTATACACGTAAAATACATAAATAAATTTCAAATACCAAAAATTGGGAGGGGGTGATAATTTAACCCTAGATAAGTATATGTAACATAATTTTTTTTATTCAAAATGATTTTGATTTATCGGATGAATTAATTATTCAGAAAAATAACCATTCCATTCCAAAATAAATTATTTAAAAAAATTGTGTACATAAAAAGAAAAAAAATTCATTTAAAATATACTTATAATCATGTTAAGGAAATTTTAAATAATATATGGGTCATAGTGGAGGGAAATTTTATTAATTTTGTATAATACAAAAAAATTCTTTTTAAAAATTCAAAAGATACTTCATTCAAGAAATGATAAAAATTTTAATTTTAAGACAATTTTAAAAATCACATATGGGTAAAAATGAGTTTCAACAATCACTGAATAATAATTAACATGTTCTTGAAAACAATTTTAAAAAAATCTATATCGAATGGAACGATAAAATAATTTTTTATATTGATACATAATCATATTCAATCAATAATATTGATGATACTAGAATATAAAACCCTTACATTGAGTTTTCATTTTTCAAAAGAACTCTAACATATTTTTCATAGAAATAACAAAGATAGATATCCTATTATGGACTATATAGTTGGAATGTTGAGAAAACAATAACTTCAATAATGTGGTTATAAAATTGGATAATAATTTTTATTAGAGTATGAATTAAATAAATGTATCAATTTGATGCGATGATGTGAAACGAGGTGTGCCTTTTTAAAAGAGAGAAAACATGAACTCTTAGAATTTATAAATTTATTAAATTATAATTAATTATTTCTCAATAAAAACACATATAAATGATCATGTATTTGAATATATGGTAGTATAGTTTTCTAATCCCATTATCTAATAGAATCAATTCATGTTTTTATGTAATTTTTTATATTTTCATTTTGATTAAAAATTTGTTAACAAATTTAAATTTCAACAAAATCATTAACATTAATAATATTAAAGGGACATAATTTTTCTTACAAGTTCATAATTTTACAATAAATATTAAATTCATAACATTAAAAAACATATTTGAAAATAATTTTCTAATTAAATTTTTTTATAAAAAATTTAGTAAAATTTAATTTTATTAAAATATTATTATTGTTAATTTTGGAGAAATAAATTTAATTTAATATTAAATACATTAAAAATGTGAATTAACTTATAATTATTTCATATTTCTTCATAATAAATTTATATCTATAAAATTACTAGGTCACATTAAATCATTCAAATTTTAACACTATTTAATATTTAAAAATCATTTATTTTATTTTTTATTCATTTGATAAATATTGCATCGGTGTTGAAAATTAAATTATGGTCATTATATAATTACTAAAAAAACTTAAATTCTAAAGTTAATATAATTATATTATTATTAAAAAACATACTTAAATTCAACCATAATAAAAGTATATCCCTTGTTTGACACAAAAGATACATTAAAAACAAAGAGTCAGATTTTGTAATATTTCGCGATTAAAATAATATATAATTTATTCTAATGGTTATGTACTCACTGAAAAACTAAAATTTGAACATTTGGTAATAAATATCATTTTAAAATATTATAATAAATTTAAAAATTAAATATTTTGGCCTTATAATTTATTTTGACATAGATTAACAGGATTTACCATTTACTGAGGTGGTAAATTTTACAACATATATTATTCATAGTGAAATAATTTTAAAGGGACTTAAAAAAAAAAATTGAACCGCATGATATTAAGTATTTAAATCATTATATATAACTAAAAACCTATAAATATCATTAATTAATATTATCATATGGTCATAGATTGGGATGTAATTTCTTTTTAATAGAAAAATTACATTTTATGCATAAAATAGATTAATTCTTAACCTATTTCTAGAAAAAACAGTTTTTAAAAGATTCAAACATTAATCATGTTTATAATATATATAATTCATTAAATTCATTATCATGAAGATATTGATTAAATTTATTAATATAAAAATATATAGTGTGAATAAAAATAGTTCACAAAATATCATTTTTCATTTCCAATTGTTTTTTGATAAAAAATATAATAATTTGAAAACTAATGAATATTTTAATGAATATTTCTTCCATATATGTATAATAAATTTTTATTACTATTCAAACCTTTTATTCCAAATTCTACATTATAACTGAAACATAAAATATTAATAATTATTGGTGATTCAAATAAACTTATTATTCCTTGTAAAATAAGCTATCGAAGAAAAATAAAAATATTTTTAGAGAAATATTTAATAAAACATCATTTTTGACTTGAAAACACAATATATAATGCATCTATAAATTAAAAACCCAATTTTCAGTATCACAACCATATTTTCACAAATTTATCACTAACAATGGTGTACAAATTTTATTACACTATTTCAAATATATATTTGGTTTCTATTGAAATAAAATGATAAAAAATAAAATTAAATAATTAATTAATGTTATGAAAATAAATGTTTAATAATCCACCCCATTATAAAAAATTATTTCCCCATATATTCATTGAATAAGAATAAAATAAATAAAAAATAATTCAGAAAACTAATAAGCCAAAAGAGAAGACAAAATCAATGAGATACCTAAAAGAAATGATTCCAACTGCCGAAAAAGCACACACAAAATATACAAGAAACTACAAATACTCAAAAAATTGACAAAAAAATTGATAAAGGTAATATCACAATATAGAGAACCATAGTGGGTCTACTATCCATTTATGTACCTACTAGAATGGTTAATCAAAACAATTCTTATTCATACCCAAAAGTAAACCATTAATTGTTACACAGACCCAAACTAATGTTAAGTCCAGAAATAATAATTACCAAATGTGTCCACGATTTCAAAAAAAATATACACCTCTTTGAATTGAAAAAAAAAAGAAAAAAAATTAAATGTAATATATCATCTGTATAAAAATCATAAGAAGCTTAATATACCTTAGAATCTCTTCTAATCTACACTCAATAGAGACACATCCTTAATAACACTACTAGAATTCGTTAATAATCATCTAATAATAAATTAATGAACAAAAAAATGATCAAGGTGTAAAAAATTATTTTGAATGACAATGGTATGAACCATGGGTCGAATATTGAAGGAATGGTATCCCTGAACCAAAAACCTAGGAAACCAATCATTGTAATCAACTCAAATTAAAAAGGATAAAATCTACTAAATAATATGAACTGGACTTTCATATTTTAAATTTAGGAGAATCAATACAATGGAATTTACCTATAATCGTGGAACCAAAATAGGAATCACTAAATTTAATATCAATCCACACTCCATGTTACATGATTAGTGTAACACCCCATGATTTCATAGTACATTATCTCATTAAATTAATTCAATAGTTTATGCTACAAGCAACATCGAGTTCAAGCACACCACAACATACTAAACAAACCGTTAAAAAAGCGGTTATGAATAGTACTTACTGAATTTTGAGTATTATATACTCTATATAATTTAAACATCCATGTTATGTGTTTCTTAGACATAATATAAGAACAAAATAATTTTTTTAGATAAAGTATTTTCCCAAAACGCAATTTTACCGCCTTTTAATGTTGAACCCTTTTTAAAACCAATATTTGACACTTTTATAAATTAAATTTAGTGAAATTAAATTCATCTACCTAAGAGGGACATAAAATTTTAGTTTAGATAAATTTTTGGTACTTTTCGGATAACTTGTTTATTTTGAGGAATAGTAAACAAATAGTATGTTTTAATTGAAAACAACTTTTTAATTGAAATAATTTATTGTGATAAATTATGAATTTGAATAGTAAAAAGTATAATCATTATTATTTTTATCATTTCATAAAATTTAGTTCATTAGAAGTAATTTTATATTTATATTTGTCATAATCACATGTCATTCTTTTGAATGTTTTTACTTTTTAAAAACTCTCTTTTTGGTTTTGACAATGGGAATTAATTTTAAATTATTAAATGAAACATATATGTTATAAATTTGGAAAAATAGATTTCATTTTTAATTTTTTAATATAAAAATTTTCTTAGGGTAAATATTTTTTTTTCGAAAAACATTAAATTTTTTAGGAATAGTGAAAAACACTACGTTATTATTTAACACTGAATTTTTATTTAAATAATTAGTGAGTTTATTTTAATTTATTTTAAGTCAAAATAGATTTATAATAACTATATATGTTCAATGTAATTCATTGGGGTCATTTAATAATAATTTTATATATATTAAATTTTATCAAACTTTTTACCATGTTTTACCCACCTCCTATGAGCATTTAAAAATTTTTATAAAACCTAATCATACCACTTCTGTGAGTTTAATTTCAAAAATCTGAGAAACACCATTAATATAAGTAAGTAAAATTTTGATCAATAAAATGAAAATAACTTTTGGTCAATAGTAACTTTTGACTTTTATTTATAACAACTAAAAGTATATAGGGTAATTACGGGTAAAATTATATCATAATTAACCTAACACATGTCTTAATTCTATTGGATAAGTATAATTCGACAAAAAAAACATAGGAATAAAATATGATCATCTTTGGTTCACTTGGATTAGATTAGGACATTTATTATTATTTTATTTAAAAAAGAGTTAAAAGATTTAACTTCAATGTTTAATAACAAAAAATTTTATAATATAGGGTTACACAAAATATAAATTCGACTATAAATATAAATTTAAAAGTTAAAAATATTTCCAACATAATTTCCTATTATTTATAATTTTTTGACATTAAATAATTTGATTTATTTATGACACAATGATGATACAGTACTTACCTTATTAATGAAATATTAAAATAATTGATATTATAAATAAAAAATATATATATAAATTGAGACTTCTTATTAATTACACTAAATTTATAGGTTAATAGGTCATGTTTTTTTTGGTCAAATAAATTTTATTCTAAGTGATAAATTTTTTATACATTTCAAAAAATCAAATACATATTATAGTCAAAATTGACAAAATAGAGTTTTTTAAACAAATATTATGTTTTTAATTGATATAATATTCTTAAAAATGTAAGGATTAGAAAAATTACAGAGATAAAGATATATATATTTTTAATTAACCACATGGGGATATCTTGGCTTGTTATGTTATGTTTATTAACCATATAATATAAAAATACAAAGAGACAAGGTAAATGTCAAACTATTTTACAAAGAGTAAATTAAAAAGATATGGATAATATAGAGACATAAAATACCTAAAACTAATTTATTGAAATTTTTTCTACCATTTATCACCTTATAATTTAAATAATTCATTTTTGTGCCATTAGAAACCGAAAATGACTTTTTATGAAATAATATTTCGAGCTTTTCCTAATGTGACCATCACCTCTATTTAAAAAAGGCACTTCCCCGTATCTTAATTTCACACCTCCAAAGCCTTTTGGATCGGCCAAACCCAGACCAAATATCCATCCAAATTTACTCCCTCAAACTTAAAGGTCTTTATTTTGTTATAAATCCAATTAATGGATACATCTTGATCAAATAAAAAGGAAGAACTCGAAGAAGTGGTAAATATTTCATCACATCTTTCAAGTTCATTTCTTCTTCTTCCACTCCCTAATTCATTATTGTTTCCATTATAAAATAATAACTCTAGAATCTTATATAAACATTAATGTTATTATAAAAACTTTACAACAATATTCATTATTCTATCAATCCTATAAATGACAAAGTCACCATATGTGCGTAAGTACGGATTACCGTCTCCACGTCGTGTTGTAGTTTTTATTCAGAAACTTCATTCTTTGGATGAGTATAATAATGAGTATAAATGATTTAAATAATAAATATAACAAGTAAATGATAGTTTATATATGATATAACATTCAATTACATATTATTTCTCCATCAATATAATTATATTGTCGCTCGTGCGAACACATGGATTACCGTCTCCACGATGTGATGCTATTCATTTCCATGTTCACTATTCAGTGATGATTATAAATATATATATATAATTAATATTTATGTAATATATTACATTATAAGGATACTATAGATATATATATTTTTCTTTATTTACATACATATATATTTTTCACTTTGTTCAATTCAATACGATATGAAAACGAAAACAACATTTATGCATACGTATGGCCTACCGTCTCCATAAACGGTGTTTTCCATTTCATATATATATGAATTATACATATTTATATTCAAAATATATATATGATATATAAATAATTTTTTATATTCTGGAATTATTTAAATCATGATCTAAGTGATGCAATCAAGAGTAATAAGTTAAAACACGTACGATAAAGTAAGCGAATATTACCCAAAATGTTAATTTAAATGGAAATTAACATTAAATGGGTATTATAAAGTCATAAATTAATCATGTATGGTATCATAAATTTTAATATGTTTCTTGTACAATTTAAAAACATAAAATGGTCTTTATACAAGAGGTTAAACATACACGCGACTAAAGAAAAGTACAAGGTAAGGGTTAATTTCAAAATCTCTTTATTATCCAAGGTTGTTTTTACGTATGTATCTTTCGATAGATATTTATTATCGATGTCTATGTTTCATAAAATAGTTTTCAAAGGGATTTTTATATGAAATTTACCCCAAAACATCATTTTAATTATTCTGAAAATTTGATCATCTAAATGAATCTCAATAATGTCTATGTTATCAAAATTGTTTTTAAGGATTTATTTATATAGACATGAATGTTTTTAAAATGATAATTCCCTTAAAGAGTTTCAAATTGGTATGAGACAATTTGGTTTCAAAAATTTCTATAAATTTATTCCTTTTTAAATAATGGGACATTTAAATGTTTTCATGAAAAATATAGATTTCTCCAAAACAGTTTTTCAAAACCATTTTAACAATGTCAAAATTCATTGAAATATTTTAATCTTTCTTTATGTTGATTTATTATTGTATAAATCTTCCATATTTTATTGAGGTTTTGTGAAATATTTGATAGTGGATGTGTTATTTTTATAAAATTCATGGTTTATGGATTAAGTATTACATTTCGTATTCATGTTTTAATAAGAATGTTTATGTTATGTTTAAACCATTTCATATGAGGAATGAATTGGACTTAGTAAGTGGCTGGTGGAGCCCGCTATAGCTCCCTGATGCATCGGTAGGTCTCTTGAAGTAAACTAGTGTCTTGGTATAAGGCCTTGAAACAATAATTTTTGTAGTCCTGGCAACAGACCTTGACTATGTGGTTATGAAGTCTGGAATTTTTCATTCCATCGTTATAAAAGTGGGTATTAATATTGAATCTCATTATTAGAATAGGAGAATATCCATGTGAATAAGTAAATGGAATTTTTTTATAGTATCTTTGTCAGATTATTCGTGATTTTATTTTTAAAAGTTTTTGGTTGTTGTCTTATACATTTCCTTAAATGTTTATGCATATTTATAAAAGTTTCCACTATATTGTTATCCTTACTAGGCATCTGAGCTCATCACTTTCTAGGTTTTTATTATCATAGGATTCCAGGAAGTGTATTACGATATTTGAGAAGGGTTAATCTAGGGGATTAATGGAATTATCAAATGATCATTTATGTTGTGTTTTATTTTCTAATATGTAATGTAACGTTCATGTATGTAATATATTTTCCATGACTACTAAACTGACTGGTATTTCGTGACATAATTCCTTTTAATAATTCTAATGTATTAAAATAAAACACCGACTCTGGGTAACTGTGGTCGGGGAATTACAGTTGGTATCATAGGAAGTTCATCAACAATCTTGGAAATAGATTTAGATATACTCTTATTAGAGTACATTTCCCTAAGACAATCTTTGAGGATTAGTATAGAAGATCATCCTAGAAATTCTTGTAATGTAATGATTTAATTTATTTTCCATGATATACATTCCTGTGTAGATACTAGCAGGTTGACGTAGCTTTGGCATAGATAAACCTAGGAGTGAACACTCTAACAAGGGTATTCGGGCTTGAACCAGGATATCCTGATGCACGGTAATGGGCCTTGCTGCACTCTTGGTTACAATACTCCCAGTGGATATGCCTAGGATAATTCATATTTTAATTACAAGCCATTATTATGGATTTATGAATAAATACCTTCTCAAAGAAATTTTTTTATGATTATCCATTATATGTATAAACATTTCAATTTACGTTAGGTATTTAACAAGTTTCGAATTATGAATTGTGATTCATAAACTACCTTTGTGTATGTCATTGTTTAGAAATGGTGCCCAATATATGGTATGAGAACTCCAACAATACACATCATCCAAAGAGTAAGAAAGATCATATGTTTCCTGGTATTAATCCTACATTTAAAAAGGAAAGAGTATCCCACATATTATCATCATATGAAGAAATTGTTTCATGTGTTAAAAAGATAATTAACGAATTTTCTGAGTCCTATGGATTTTAAGGGAATCCATAAAACAAAAGGATGGTAGATTAAAAGATGGTTAAAGGGAATTAGGTAAAGAATGATCTTACCATTTGTCATAAATGTGGAAAGAATCACCTTTGTAAATTATTGAAGGGAATTATAGTTTGTTATAAGTGTGGAAAAAAATTAAACCAATTATGTGATTGAGAGGGTAAGAAAAAGGTTTAAAAGGTAAAATGGTTTATCTGGAAAGTGTTGGGACACTATGTGAATCAATATCCAAATCATCATAGTTTGCCCCAAATGATGTTGTTAGATCACAATCAAGTTATGATACTACCACATATAAATAGGAATGACTAGTATTATTATGTTGTGTTAATGAATTACTTCATTTCTATGTTGTATCAATGATGTACTGGTTATATGAATTATGGAAATAAAAAAGGATTATACTTCAGTACTATTTCATTAATGATTTGAGATTGTATGGTACCAAGTAAAGTGGCACAGTTTCAGGTTAACCTTTCTGTAAATTACATGGTTGAAGGAAAGGTATAACATAATATGGTCCTGATACTGATGTGGTGATTTTGGAATAATATATTATTTATTTGGTTAAATTTTATTGGATATTCTTGACTACCTTGAAACTAATTAATGGTTTTTTTATTCCATCATTGTTGGAATTTTCAAATTTTTAGGATATTAGTAATGTATAAGGTATTCTATAAGGAATAAGGGAGCATAAATTTAATCAATAAGGTATTATGGTAATACATATTCTTATATTGTTTTAAAATAATACATGATAAAGGAAGTCAAATTTTATTACATGGAATAAAGGATCTTCAATGTGTTTACCTTCCTTATAAATTATGGACTTTGAGTTTGGACAGAAGTATTTTGGATAAGTCTAAATGATGGAATAGATTAAGTTACACATTGGATACTATTGTTAATGATAAATCATTTCTTGATATTATTTTTGTATTGTCATAAAAAGGAAAACCCGGAGGTCAGAAGACAACCAGCCGCATCCGAAAAGGCCGCGAGACTTGAACCTTCAACCGAAGGGTGCCAAGTGTGGATCACCAACCACTAGCATACATGATTCCCTATTTTATATAATGTAGTTTTTTAATTAGTTTGGCAAATGAATTATAAATACATTATATTTTTTACCCTATAAGATTTGGATAAATATAATATTGTTGAAATCTATTATCTTTTGGTGTGAAAGATGAGTTGGTGGTATGAATTAGTTGAAGGATGAAACTCTATTTTTCATGTGTTTGTATATATATATTCTTATTATTATATGAATAAATAAATTCTTAAACTATTGAGATGGAATCCTAAAACCAAAAATGTGTTATCCTAATACCATATGTTTTTTTGAGCCGATTATATTTTACATCATCTTAGATTGATGCCTTTGGGGTCCTCGATTTTTCATTTTTTTGTGATTGATGACCATAATAACACTCTATAAATATTTAAGTTTTCCCTTAATTATGTGTGTCTAATTTCCCCAAATTTTCTTCTAATTGATATCATAATTTCTTGGTGAATTTTTCATTTCCCTTTCTCTCTTATTAAGACTAAAATTTAATAATCCAATTTCTAATGTTGGATTTTTAAAAACTTATTTTTCTATTTCTAACCATTTATTTTCAAAGAAAAATTTAAAATTATGAGGAAACAATTTATTAAAGGATGGAAGTGTGTAACACCAAAAGACTTTATAGTACATTATCTCGTTAAATTAATTTAATAGCTTGCGCTACACGCAACACCGAGGTCGAGTGCACCACAATTTACAAAACTAACCGATCAAAAAGAGATTAAGAATAATATTAACTGAATTTTTAATCATATATAGTATATATAATTTTAACATCCATATTATGTGTTTCTTATAAATAATATAAAAACAAAATCATTTTTTCGGATAAACAGAGTATTTTTCAAAAATGCAATTTTACAGCCTTTTAATGTGAACCATTTTTATAACAATTATTTGATAATTTTATATATTCAATATAAAAAAATAAAATTCTTCTTTACAAAAGGGACATAAAAATTTTATTTTGGATAAATATTTGGTACTTTTTTGATGACTTTCATACTTTGATGAATAGTGAAAAATACTATTTTTTTAATTGAAAACAACTTTTTCAATCGAAATAATTTATAGTGATAAATTATGAATTTTATTGTTGTGGAAGTATAAATAGATTATATTTATATAATTTAATAATATTTTGGTCATTATAAGTTATTTCACATTTAGATTTGACATAAACACATGTCAATCATTTGATTGTTTTTACATTTTGAAAACTGGATTTTTGGTTTTGAGAATGAGAGTTATTTTTAAATTAATAAATATGGCTTCTAGGATTCAAATTTGGTAAAATAAACTTTATTTTTTAATTCAGAATATCAAAATTATTTTAGGGTAAATTTTGGTATTTTTATGAAAATTTTCCAATTTTGATGAATAGGGAAAAACACTACGTTATGTTTTAAAACCGACTTTTTTTAAAATAATTATTTATTTTATTTTACTTTACTACAAATAAAAATAAATATATAATACATATATATGTTCAATTAATTAATTTTTGAAATTTTATAATAAGTTCAGATATATTATATTTTATTCTTTATCTTTATTGTTTTTTACCCACCTCCTAGGAGCATTTGCAAATTTTCATAATACTTAATTTTAGAACATTTGTGAGTTGAATTTCAAAAACCCGGGAGACATTATTAATATCACTATGTAAAATTTGGTTCAATAAGATTAAAATATTTTTTGGTGAATAGTAACTATGGTCTTTTATTTACCACAGTTAAAAGTAAATAGGGTAATTAAGGGTAAAAATGATATCACAATTACCCTAACACATGTCCTAATACTATTGGATAAGTATAATTTGGCCAAATAAACCTTAGGAATAAAATATTATCCTATTCTATCCACTTGGATTAGATAAGGAAATTTATTATTATTTTATTTAAAGAATAGTTAAAAGAGTTAAATACATTGTTTAATTACCAAACCATTGTTAATATAGGGTTACACACTATATAAATTAGACTATAAATTTTCATTACAAAGATAAAATGATTTCAAACATAATGTAATTTTATTTAGAATTTTTGGACATTAAATATTTAAATTTATTTATGACACAATGGTGATGCATTAATTAACTTATTAATGAAATATTAAAATAATTGATATTATAAATAGACAAATAAATTTAAATTGCGAATTTTGATGAATTACACTAATTTTAGAGGTTAATATGACTAGTTGGTTTTGGTTAAATAAATTTTATTCGAAGTGATAATGTTTTTCTGGTTTTCAAAAAAACGAATACATAATAGTGTCAAAATTGACATAATTGAGTTTTTAAAACAAATATTATATTATTAATTAATATAATATTCCTAAAAATGTAAGGATGGGACAAAGGACATAGATAAGATTATATATATTAATAATGAACCAAATAGGGTACTCTTGTCTTGTAATTTTATGTTTATTAACCATATAATATAAAAATACAAAGAGACATGGTAAAAGTCAAACTATTTAACTAATTATTATATATAAAAGATGAGATTATTATGATAACATAATACTAAGTAAAACCTATTGGTATAATGGTCTTCAACCCATCACCACCATATCCTTTACATAATTCTTTTTGGAGGCATTATATTTTGAATATTATTTTATTATAAAATAATATTTCAGGCATGTCCTAAAGTGACCTTCACCTCTCTTATAAAATGGCACTTCCCTTTATCTTATTATAAAACCCCCAAAGCCTTTTTTCTCAGGAAAACCCTTCCCAAATAACATCCCAAATTTTATCCCATAATCTTAGAGGTCTTCCTTTCCTCATAAAGATATCCTTCAGAGCCCTTATGTTCAAATAAAAAGGAAGAACCCGAAAACGAGGTAAATATTTCATCACCTCTTTCAAGTTATTTTCTTCTTCACATACTCTTTATTTGTTGTTTTGATTGTTAAATAATAACTCTAGTATATTCAATATAATGTGATGTTATTATAAAAATGTTCAAAACATATTCATTATTATACCCACCCTATAAATGACAAAGTCACCATATGTGCATATGTATAGATTACCATCTCCACGTTCTGGTGTAGTTTGTTATTCAAACACTTCACTGTTTGGAAGGGTATAATAATGAGTATACCTATTGTAAAAAAGAGTTATAACATGTTAATGATTATCTATATATGATATACCATCCAATTACAAACGATTTCACCATGAATATAATGATATTGTCACTCGTGCGTACGTACAGATTACTGTCTCCACGATGCGATGAGATTCATTTCCACATTCATCATTCAATGATGATTATAAATATATATATATATATATCATTAATATGTATGAAATATGTGACATAATAATGATAATTAATATATATATATATATTCATGTACTTACATATATCTTATTCACTTAGTTCTGTTTAAACCGATATGAAAACTGAAGAAGGTTTATGCGTATGTACGACCTATAGTCTTTATAAATGGTGTTTACCAATTCATATATATGTTATTTATACATATATATTAACAATATATATGATATATATATATATCATGTTTTATATTATGGATTTATTTATATCAGGATCTAATTGATAAAATCAAGAGTGACAAGTTAAAACACGTACGATAAATAAAGAGATTGTTACCAGAAATGTTAATTTAACATTGAATTTACTATTAAATGGTTAGTATAAAGTCATAAATGAATCATGTATGATATAATAAATATTAATATGGTTCTTATACAATTTAATAACATACTATTGTCTTTATACACGAGTTTAAACATACCCTCATCTAAAGGAAAGTATAATGTAATATAATTTCCTAATCTCTTTATTATTCGAGGTTGTTTTTACGTAAGTATATACTGAGACATATTTATTATCCGTTCCCATACTTCATAAAAGAGTTTTCAAAGGGACTCTTTTTAAGGGTATTTTTTTCTAAAACATCATTTTAAATTTTTTTAATAATTATTCATCTAAATCATTCTTATTAACGTCTATGTTTTCAAAATGGTTTTTAAGGATTTAATTATATGAAAATGAATCTTTTTAAAATGTTAATTCCATTCAAAAGTTTCAATGTGGTATGGCAAATTACTATTTAATAAATTTTCTTATATTTATTCATTTCTAAATTATGTGACTTTTAAATGTTTTCATGAAAAAGTGATATTTATCTCATAGAGTTTTGAAAATCATTTTCATCTATGTCATCATACTTTGATGGATTTTAAACTTTTTTTAAATTGATTTATTGTGATACAAATCTTCCATATTGTATTGAATGTTTTGTGATATGATTGACTGTAGATGTGTTATTTTTATACAATTATTGGTTTAAGGATAATGTATTGAAATTTTGTATTCTTGTTTTAATATGAATGTTTATGTTATGTTTAAACTTTTTCATATGTGGAATGTATTAGAATTAGTATGTGATGGGTGGATCCCGCGATAGCTCCTCGATGCATCGGTAGGTATCATGCGACAAACTAGTGTCTTGGCACAAGGCCTTTAAAAAATCTTATTTGTATTCTTGGCACTAGGCCTTAACTATGTGGTTATGATGTATGGAATTATGCATTCCATCATTATAAAATTGACTATTGATATTGCATGTGATTATTCGACTAGTATAATAACCATTTCAATACTTAAATATATTTATTTTAATTTATCTTGACCATTTTATGTTAATGTATCAGTTTAAAAGACTTGTTTTGGTCTTATACATTGCCTTAAATATTTGTGTTTATTTATGAAAGATTCCACTATATTGTTATCATTACTATGAATCTGAGATCACCCCAATCTATGTTATAGTTTTCATAGGATTTGATGATGTTTTTTATGAATGATAATCAGGGTTATTATAGGAGATTATTGGAATTCTAAATGGGTATTTTATGTTGTGTTTTTTTTAATGTGTAGTGTAACATTCATGTATGTAATCTACTTTCCAAGACTGCTAAATTGATCTGTCTTACGAGACATGATTCCATGTAATCATGCCAATGTATTAAAATAATGCACCAACTCTAGGTAACTAAGGTCAGGGAGTTATAGTTGTTATCAATGGATTTTTAGTAACAACCTTGGAAATAGTTTAGATAAACTATGATTAGGGAACATTACCGTAAGATAGGCTTTGAGGATTATTATAGAAGAACTTCCTAGAATTTTGTTAATGTAGATATTTTGTGTATTTTCTAAGAAATAAATCCCTGTCTGGATACGACTTGGTAGAGGCGGCTCTGGAATAGATATACCCTGGAGTGAAAAATATTACCAGGTGTTTTGGGCTTGACCCGGGGTATCCTAGTGCATGACAATGGGCCTTGGTGCACTCTTGGTTATGACACTTCCAAAGGAAATGCTTAGGAACATTCATATTTCCATTATAAGAGATTATTATTGATTTATGAGTAAATAATTCATCAAATAAAACAATTTTAGGATTATGTATTATATGAATTAACTTTTCAATTAATTATGGGTATTTTACAAGTTTTTAATTAATAATTGCGATTCATAAACTAACATAGTATATGTCATTGTTTAGAAATGGTTCCCAATAGATGGAATGTGAACTCTAGTAATACGCATGATCCAAAGAGTAAGAAATATCATATGTTTCATGGTATTAAGCCTACATTTATAATGGAAATCACCCCCATGTATTATTATCATATGAAGAAATGGTATCATGTGTTAATAAGATAGGTAATGAATGTTTTAATTCCTATGGATTCAAATAGAATCTAGAGAAGAAAATGATGGTAGAGAGAAAGATGGTTAAATGGAATAAGGGAATGAAGGACTTTCCCATAAGTGATAATTGTTGAATGAATAACCTTGGTAAATTCGTGATGGGAATTAGAATTTTTTATAAGTGTGGAGAATAAGGACACCAAGTACGTGAAATCAAGGGTAAAAAAAGGTTTCAAATGTACAATGCATCAACTGCAAAGAGTTGGGACACTATGCGAATCAATGTACAATTCATCAGAGTATGCCCCAAATGATGATATTAGATAACAATCATGTTATTATACTACCACAAATGAAGAGAAATGACTAGAGTTATTATGATGTTGTTAAATAATTATTTCCATTGTGTTTTGTATCAATGATGTACTGGTTATACGAATTAAAGAAATATATAAGGATCGTACTATAGTACTATTTCATTAAGGATTTGAGATTGTATGGTACCATGTAATTTGACACATTTTCAGGTTATTGTTTTTGGAAAATACATGTATTATAGAAAGTTAAACAATAATATGGTTGTTATACTCAGGTAGTGATTTTGGAATAATATATTATTGTTTGGATAAATTTTATTGGATATTCATGACTACCTTGAAATTAAATAATTGTTTGTTTATTCCATCATTGATGGGATTTTAAAATTTTTTGGATATAAGGGATTTAACTAGTATTATATAGGGAATAAATGAGCACGAATGTAATCAATAAGGTTTTATGGTAATTAATGTTGCTAGATTTTTTTAAAAAAACATGATGAAGGTAATCATATGTTTTTACGTGGCAAGAATGATCTTCATTGTGTTTACCTTCCTTATAAATATTGGACTATGAGTTTAGACAAAAGTATGTTGGATAAGTCTAAAGAATGGAATCGATTAAGATTCAAATTGGATACTATTGTTAATGTTAAATCATTTCTTGAGATTATTTTTGGATTTTCATAAAATGGACAACCCGGAAGTCAGGTGACAACCTGTCGCTTCCGGTAAGGCTGCCAGACCTGAACCTGCAACCGAAGGACGAAAAGGGAAGATCACTTACCACTATAATACAATATGTCCTTGTATTTATAATGTAGGATTTTATAAATAGTCTGACAAATTAATTATAAGTTATTTATTATTTTTAAACCTATATGATTAGGATAAATATAATATTTTTGAATTCTATTATCTTTTGGTGTGAAAGATGAGTTTGTGGTAGGAATTTGTTGAAGGACGAAAATATACTTGTCAAGTATACATATATATATATATATTCATATATATTCCTCTTATTATATGAATAAATTAATTCTTAATCTTTTGGGAATGTATCTTAAAACCAAATTGTTTTATCCTTTTATCCATATGTTTTTTGAATCGATGATATTTTACATCTTCTTAGATTGATGGCATTGAGGCCCTCAATTTTACCCTTGATTGTGATTGATGACATCAATCACTCCCTATAAATCTTTTATTTGTTTCCTCCAATATTTTCTCTCCATTTTTAACCAATGTTCTTCTAATAGTTATCAAAATTTGGTGAGGACTTGTTCATTTTCATTTCTCTCATATTAGGACAAAATTTTATTAACCAAATTTCTGATGTTGGTTTTCCACAAAGTTAATTTCCTATTTTTAACAATTTATTTTCGAAGAACAATTTCAAATTGAGAGGATGCAATTTATTGAAGGAGAGGAGAACGTAACACCCCTGTATTTCATGGTACATTATCTCATTAAAGTAATTCAATACCTTGAGCTACAAGCAACACCGAGTTCAAGCGCACCACACATTACTAAGCTATCCTTTAAAAAAGAAGTTATGAATAGTATTAACTAAATTTTTAATCTTATATACTCTATATAATTTTAAAATCCATATTATGTGTTTCTTAGACATAATATAAGAACAAATTCATTTTTTCGGATAAAGTAAGTATTTTTTAAAAATGCAATTTTGCCGCCTTTTAATAGAGAACCGTTTAAACCTAATATTTAACATATTTATATATTAAATTTAATGAAATTATATTATTGATTATAATTGGGATAGAAATGTTTATTTTGGATAAAAATTTGTTACTTTTTTGAAAACATTCATATTTTGATGAATAATGATAATTAATATGTTTTAATTGAAAACATCTTTTTTAATAGAAATAATTTAATGTGATAAATTATTAATTTGAAAGGTTTGTAAGTATAATTAGATTATATTTTTATCATTTAATACAATTTATGTCATTATAAGTAATTTCACATATATACTTGACATAAACACAAGTCAATCTTTTGATTGTTTTTACTTTTTTAAAACTCGTTTTTTGTTTTTTGACAATGAGAAGTGATTTTAAATTACTAAATTCAACATATAGGTTTTAAATTTGGTAATGTTGAATTAATTTTTGAATTTTGAATATCAAAATTATCTTAGGTTAAATTTTTGGTATTTTTCTAAAAAAATTCAATTTTGAATGAATAGTGAAAACACAGTGTTATTTTTTATAAACAACTTATTATTAAAATATTTAATTTTTTTATTTTAATTTATTTTATGTAAAAATATATATATAATAACTATACATGATCAATTTAATTCATTGGTGTCATTATATAATAAGATTATAAAAATTAAATTTTATCGAACCTTTTACCGTCTTTTACCCACATGTTAAGAGAATTTGCAAATTTGCATAAAACATAATTTTACTGCTTCTGTGAGTTTAATTTAAAAAATCCAATAGAAAAGATTAATATCAATAAGTAATATTGGGTTCAATTAGATTAAAATAATTTTTGGTGAATTGTAACTTTTGTCTTTTATTTTCAACGTCTAAAAGTAAATACGGTAATCAAGGGTAAAACTGATATCATAATTTCCATAAAACATGTTGAATTTATATTGGATAAGTATAATTCGAAAAAAAAACATATGAATAAAATATGACCCCATTTGGTCAACTTGGATTCGATTAGGACATTTATTAATAATTTATTTAAAGAAGAGTTAAAAGTGTTAAATTAAATGTTTAATAAATAAACTATTTTTAATATAAGGTTATAGACAATATAAATTAGAAATTAAATATTCATTAAAAAACTAAAAATATTTCATACATTATGGTATTTTATTTATAATTTTTTGGAATTAAATAATTTAATTTATCTATGACGCAATAATGGGGCAATATTTACCTTATTAATGAAATATTAAAATAAATTATATTATAAAATCCAAATAAATGTAAATTGATACATCTGATGAATTACACTATTTTTTATGGGTTAAATAACATTTTTAGGATTGTTAAATTAATTTTATTTTATGTGATAAAGTTTTCATGGCTTTCAAATAATTAAATACTTAATAGTGTCAAAATTCACATTATTTAGTTTTTATAACAAATATTATATTATTAATTGATAAAATATTAATTAAAATCTAGGGTTCAGGAAAAGGATTTACACTAGGTTATATATATTAATAATTAATAACATGAGATTCTCTTGGATTGTATTGTAGGTATATTAACCATATATTATAAAAATACAATGAGACATGGTAAATGTCAAACTATTTAACAAAGAGTTAAATGTTAAAAGATAAGTTTATAATGATGGCCTAAACCTAAGTAATACCTATTGGTTGAATGGTATTATACCCATCCCCACCATATCATTTTAATAATTCTTTTTTGATCCATTAGAAAAAAAAATTATTATAAAATAATATTTCAAGATTTTCCTAAAGTGGCCATCACCTCTCTTATAAAAAGGCATTTCCCCTTCTCTTAATTTCACACCTCCAATGCCTTTTGGCTCATCCAAAACCTACCCAAATATCCCTCCAACATTACCTCCATCATCCTAGAGGCCTTCCATTGGTCAGAAATCCAACCTATTGAGCTCTTTAGTTCAAATAAAAACGAAGAACCCAAAGAAGAGGTAAGTATTTTATCACCACATTCAAGTTCATTTCTTCTCCCACATTATCTTTCTTTGTTGTTTATATTCTAAAATAATAATTCTAGTGTATTAAATATACTGTGATGTTATTATAAAAATTTTACAACTAGATTCATTATTCTATCCATCCAATAAATGACAAAGTCACAGTACGTGTGTACATACAGATCACAGTCTCCTCGTCGTGGTGTAGTTTTTTATTCCAACACTTCATTATTTGGATGGATATAATAATGACTATAAATGATGTAAATAATAAATATAACATGTTAATTATTCTCTATATATGATATACAATCGATGTACATATGATATCACTATCAATATAATGATATTGTCTCTTGTGCGTACGTATGGATTACCATATCTACGACGGGATGAAATTCATTTCCACATTCACCATTCAATGTTGATTATAAAAATATATATATCTTTAATGAGTATGTAATATATGAAATAATAATTAGAATTTTTATATATATATATATATATTAATTTACTTACAAATATATTATTCACATTGTTCGGTTTAAAATGATATGAAAAGGAGAAGAACATTTATTCGTACGAATGACCTACTGTCTCTATAAACGATATTTTCCATTTCATATATATATTTGTTATACATATATATATTCTAAATATATACGATATATAAATCACATTTTATATTATGGATCTATTTAAATCATTATCTAATTGATAAAATCAAGAGTAATAAGTTAAAACATGTACGATAAAGAAAGCGATTATTACCCAAAATGATAAATTAACATGGAAAATATTATTAAATGGATTGTATAAAGTAATAAATGAATAATATATGATATCATAAATATTAATATGGTTATTTGTAATTTAATTACATACCACGGTCTTCAGAGAGTAGGTTAAATGAACTCTCTGCTAAATGAATGTACAAGGTAAGGGTTAATTTCACAATATATTTATTATTCAAGGTTATTCTTACGTAAGTATGTACTGGGACACATTTATAATCCATGTTCATGTTTAATAATATATTTTTCAAAGAGATTATTTTATGGAACTTTTTTTACTAAAACATCATTTTTTATGTTTTATCTATTTTTTCATCTAAATCATTCCCATTAATGTAAATGTTTTCAAAATTATTTTTAAGGATATATTTATATAGATATTATTGTTTTTAAAATTTCAATTCCTTTCAAATGTTTCACAGTGGTATGGGACTCTGTGATTTCAAAAATTTCATGAAATGTATTCCTTTCAAAATTATGTGACTTTTAAATAGATTCATGAAAAAGAAATATTTCTCTCAAAGAGTTTTGAAAATCATTTTCAACTATGTCAACATACTTTGATGGATTTTAAAATTATTTGAAGTTGATTTATTATGATACAAATCATTCATATTGTATTGAAGGTTTTGGGATATGTTTGGTTGTGGCTGTGTTATATTCAAATCATTCATTTTTTATGGACAAAGTATTGAAATTTCGTATGATAGTTATAATATGAATGATTATGTTATGTTTAAAACATTTCATATGAAAAATTCATTACACTTAGTAAGTGATGGGGGAAGCCCACTATAACACCTTGATGAATCAGAAGGTCTCATGAGACAAACTAGTATCTTGGCACAAGGCCTTTAAAAAATATTATTTGAAGTCGTGATACATGGAATTGAATATGTGGTTATGAAGTATGGAATTATGTATTCTATCATTAGGAAAGAGGATATTGATATTGCATTTGATTATTTGATTAGTAGAATATACAAGTGAATAAGTAAATGGCATTATTTTATTGTATCTTTGCTATATTATGTATAAGTTTATGTTTAAAAGGATTTTGTTTTAGTCTTATACAATTCCTCAAATGATTATGATTATTTATGAAATTTTCTGCTATATTTTTATCCTCAATGAGCATCTCATCTCACCCCTTCTTGTGTATTAATTTTCCTAGGATTCCAGGATCGGTATTATGACTGATAAGAATAGTTAAGAAAGGAGACTAATGGCATTACCAAAGGTTCATTTATTTTGTGTTTTATTTTCTAATGTGTAATTTAATGTTAATCTATGTAATCTATTTTCCAAGACTGCTAAACTGATCGGTCATTAGGAACATGATTCCTTGTAATCATGCCAATGTATAAAAATAATGCACTCACTCATGGTAACTGGGGACATGGCGTTTCAATGAGTCCCAATATAATATCTACAGACAAGGAAAAATATTAAAAGGAATAATGAAAAAAACATAATTTGATTCACCCCAAATAGATGACCAATAAAACCATATTTTCCTCCAGAATTTTTTATAGACCATGATTCTAGAAAAATGTATACGAACACACCCAAATCCAATCAAATACACTGAATGATCATTTTATATCGAACATTATTTTCTATTTATAAATATTAATTTTAAAAAAAATCACTCAAGAAAACCGCCATCATATACCTCAAATGTTAACAACTAAAATAATCCCTTATGAACTATTTCAAAATTCATATATATATGTTTTAAATAAGAATGAACAAATTTAAAAACAATTTTACACCACCACATTATCTATTAAAAACATTTCCATATTCCAAAAATAGTGTTAATTTTAATTTAATTTTTATATTGAATAAACAATTTCCATTAAAAACATACATTCCATATTTAAAAAAATCATTCAATATAGAAATAAAAAACATACTCATAAAATAATATTCAACCAAAAACTCCCTAATTTAGTTTTAAAACACATTTCACTATGATATGTTTAAAATTATTTTTGAAATACATTAATGCATATCATGACTAACATTTTTATTTTAAAATTTTTTACGTTGAGTCAAAAAACTAATTTTCAATATCCCTTTATCAAAATTTAATAAAATATTAAATTAAAAAATGATCAAACATAAGGCCATTCCAAATATGATAAGTGGTCATGGCTTAATTTGGAACATGTATTTGTGTACCATGTGCCAATATAATAAAAAGAACTCATATTAATTTTAATCTAAGAATTTATGACCTACATGGGGTTCCAATCAATTTATGTTCTCCACATACCACCAATGAAACTCATATTTTATCTAAAAACATTAGTTCAATTATGAATACAATCAATATTTATCATATATAACAAAAAATATGAACCAATAAGTAAATCCCAACAACCCATGGCGACTCGATGTTAAAAATGTGTAGGATCTGATGAAACTCATCCCTTCTGTATATACAATGTATTGATATTCTTACCTCTATCTAAAATACACACCGAAAAAAATTACGTTTTTAAACCCATCTCCTCTAAATAAACTAGTCTTAAATAAACTTTTTATGGTTTATCATTGAGTAAAAAACCTGAATAGGAAGTCATCATAGATTTAAACTAACATGATTGGCCTACCCAACCTCATTAGGGTGACAAAAATCATATTTTATATCAAAATATATAATTTTTTTGACTTATCCAAGATAAACATGACTAAAATTTTTTTAATAATTGTAGATAAATTACGACATGACCCATTTATATATCAGACGAGCATATCAAAATCAAATGTGAAATATTATAATAACAATAATCATTTTCATCATGGAATTATATATCACAGATGGAAAATAAATCATGTAACTCTTTCACAAATACCCTATCAAGAAATATCATTGTTTACAAATTTTACCACCATAGTTACAGTTCATCCAAAAATAATGAAAAGTAAATACAACTTCCTATTTTCCTGATAATAAAAATGATATTTAAAAATAGAGCATCACATAACTAATCAAAACATACCATGGGACCCATGGTAACACTCCAAACAATCTCACATCTTATTCAACGACCCACAACCCAAATCTGTAAAAGAGTATACATTAATAAAAAAAATCTATTATTGTGATTCAGGTGAGAGCTCTATGGACCACTAGGTATGAACCATATTGTCAATGCTCATCATTTCCACAATAAAACCAAAATCATAATTTTTATCTTAATTTATTAAAAAAAATTATGTAAGTCTGTATAAAACCCTAATATCATGGACCTCCATTTATTAAATAATCTATTTAATTTTTTAAAATGAAATATATCAATAGGAAATGATATCATATCCTTACTTCTCTTTTCTAACAAAAAATATAAAAATTTATTCTTAATGAAATCCAATATATGTAAAAACATCATTAAAATCTCTATTTAGATTATTTGTAAAACTATAGAAAAATTGAAAATTAGATAGGATAAAATGTTTTGAATAGAAAATCTATAAGTAAAATAGGTGTCATTAATAAATTAATGTGAGAAGGTTGTAAATAAGAATAAATTTGGTATAAAAACCTAATAATAATGGTTTCCATGAGAAGAAGACGTTTTAACAAATTCAGAATATACAAATAAAGATAAATATGTGAAGTATGAGAACATATTTGGTGTATAAGGTAAAACGTTTACTAACACATTAATAGAACTATAGACATCTATGATACATGACCACATAATATTAATCCAGGCACTCATATAAAAACTAAATAGACCATATCTAGTATACCTAATAAATTAAGATTAACCCTTCATATTTCCCAACTAATTATATTCTTCCATAATCCACCACAAAACAATTATCCAAGATATCATTATGTTTAAAAATAATCACCCCAAATAAAAAAGAAGATAATTTGAGGCCATTATCCCTTCAATAATCTCTTTAAAATACCTCTATTAATTCAAAAATAAATACCATCCATCATTTTTATGAACTTGTGGTATTCTGATACTATTTTTAGGGAAATTAAAAACATTTATAAACACTTTAATGAAAAAAATAAAAATTATCAAAAATTATTTTTTATATTATTTAGTAAAATTTTTATAAATTAAAAAATCATGAAATTATATATGATTTTAATCATATTTAATGATCATATTAAAATATTCCCTAGTGAATATGTCCTTATTTTTATAAATATACTCACACATAATTATTTAGTCACTACTAAATATATAAAATAGTCCCAACATCAATACCACATAAATAAATGAAGTATAAATATATAAAGATAATAAAATTATTAAAGAAATTGGACATCAAAATATATTTCCTCAATTTGAAAAATTTAATAAATGGTTATATATAATACTAAATAACCCAATTAAAATTTAAAAAAATTTGAAAATATTAATTTAACAATATTTTTATATCATATTTGTTAAAGGTAGATAAATTTCATGTTCAAAATCCGAAAACCATATTTTTAAATAATCTATAATAAATTAAAACTATGACAATCATATATATTAATGAAAATTATAAAAAATAGAATTTATAATTCTAGATAAATCAATTTAAATATTTAAAAAATATGTAGAAAAATATGGAATCCTAAAACAATTATATCACCAAACGATGGAAAGGGTAAATGACATGAATCCTATGATAATAAAGAGTGGAAAGCATGAATTGTCAATAGAACAGAGGAGAAAAAATAATTCACATAATATTATAACTAGAACACCTTATATTTATCAGTTAAAATCAAATATAACAAGGTAAATAAGAGTAAAAATCGGGAATATAGAAGAGGAATAATTTAAATGAGAGAGTGGAATACATAGACCAATTTGTATTCTACGTTCTTAGATAAATCATAATGAAAATAGGGAGGTACAAATGTGTTATTAGTAATATGGGATACATGTCCATGTAATGTTAGAAGAGAAGTGAGGGAGAGGGGTGTGTAGATATATTAATATTTAGGCAATGAAATATTTATTATTTATAAAAATTGATGACTTTTTGTATCACATGTTTTTCAAATAGTTTCCAAAAAAACACGAAATGTATTCCATATATAAATAACATAGCTCACCCACATAGCTGGATCAAATAGTTAGACAAACCATGTTTGAACATTGAAAAGGGCTTCATAAACTGAATACATAATTTCCATGTTTTCCCCATAGTTTGGACTAACTATATGAGTGGCCAATTTATTTAAATCCTCTAATCATTAATTATATATTCAAGAAACTAAAGAGAAAATAAAAATATATAAAATTATTAAAATAGTGTAATAAAAATCATTGTGTCACAAAATCAATCAGAACTAATTATATAACTAGTAGGTATAACCGCACTCATGGTTTGAAACTCTTTGGGGATGTTGATTTGTTGATTTTCAGGTTATTTATGATACATTGTAATGGGTTTTAATTGGATTTTAAAATTTAATATATAATTTTTATAGTTAGATAAATTAATAATAAAATTAACATGTACTCTCTAGTTCAAAAAGAAAGAGTTTTAGGATGACCTAATTATATAATAGATGAAACAAATTTACCATTATAAGAAGATAATGTATATTAGGCAAGAAAATATTAGGAATGAGTTTTCATTCTCACAAGGTCAATTTAGGATATTTTTCTTATTTTATAAAAACTTGTTTATTTCTAAAAAGATTCAAAATCCCATGTGGATTTTTTGAGTGGTACCATAGGTTGTACCCCTCACTCACCATGGGAACTGGCATGGCCTCGAGGCCCTCCTGACTTGGAAATTGATCATATTATTTAAAGGGAGATTCGAAACCATTTCCTTGATAGGGAATGTGTTGTGAGACTTTGGATTGTTCAGGGCCACCCCAGAGTGTAAAGAGAATCCCTTACACATGTTCTTTTCCAACGATCATCTACCCAATTGACAATGGATCTTGGTTCAAATCTAGGAAGTCCATGGAATAATACATATTTGGAAAAAGTTGTACTACCGAACTATGTAGGCGATGGCATAAACAACGTTGTGGGTAGGAAGTGATGTAGGTTGTGACAAAATAATGAAACATATTTGGTGTCATATGAAGAATTATTCATGTATGATTCTGGACATCCATTTCAAGACATGTTATTAGATTTATTCCTAGTGGGCCTACATTATATGTATTAAATATACAAGGCATTCTAGGTGAGATAATTTATTGGAGGGGGTATATATCCTTGACTTTCTGGCCAGCATGTGTGGTGTCTATGTGATTGAATGTAATTTTATCCCTCAAAAAATGTAATATGTATAATATTTTGTTTGATTAAATATCACTATAATAATGTTGGGAAATGTAGGTCTCCAGAAACTCATACAAACATATAGTTTTATTAGGGGGAAAATTTTAGTGAAATTGTTGATAATATCCATATATAAATATAATAAGAATTATTATATATTTTATAGTTTTACCCTTGATATCGAGTTAAAAAATATATCATGAGTCATACCATTAGTTATTTTTTAATATTTTTTTATATTAATATTATATAGACAAAATTGTTTAATTGGAATGAATGTACACCATTACATTTAATGAAAAAATTAATTTTATTATACCACATTTCTATCTTTCATTTATATGATTCTCAATTCAATTAAAATTTTTGATCTTATGTAATAAGTAATTAAAAGATTATATAAATAAAAACAAATACACTTAATTCATTTGTAGTGGAATATTACAAAAAAATACATGAAATAATATATTACATACCATTTTATATTACATACCATTGGGTTCTACATAAAATAAATTCAAATAATGTAAAACAAGTCCATAAAAAATAATAATATCTTAAAATATGACATCATAGAGATCATCTATGCTAATTAAAATCACTATTAGTTGATCTATTTCAGGAATAATGAATATCACTATTAAAGGATAATTTATATTGTGAAATTTAAAATTAATATTAAGGAAATGATAAGTGTGGGTCTGTAATAATGAATGGAATATATTTTTAAGTTGTAATAGGTGTAATATAGTTGTAATAAATGGGTATATTACGAAGTCCTAAAATTTTGGACATTTCCAGTCTATTTTTGTGTAAAATATCATAAGATACAAGATAAAAATATTTAAATGAATGAAAAAAATAGATTGAAATTTTTTATACAGGAATATTAAAAAATAATTTGACAAACAATTAAAATATAATACCTTTTAAATACATCTAATTAATATATGGGGTAAATTCACATGCCCCCCCCCCAATCTATTAAATTTCCAGTTTTATGAATTATTGGTATTCAAGATGATTATTGACGAGGTTATAATTGTTTTCAATGGATGATGATGATTCATTAGAAATTATACAATGAATACAAGCATTGTATAATTTACACCATGAGAACTATAGTTTCATATCTAGTATAGCAAGTTAGTTCACATCATTTAAATCATATATTGGTGTATCCTTGAGATTTAATACATTACATTTAAGTGTAAATAATGATGTGTATTAAATAAAGGTTGAAGATCCACATTTATCAGGGAATGATGGATGATTTATGAAACGCAAGGTTTACACTCTGTGTAATGGTTAAAAATTGTGAATTTGGAATGATTTTGGGTTTTAAATTATATGTTATTTCTAAATATTCATTAATTCATCCAAATATTCTTCTCTCATATTTTCAATGATTTAGATGTTCACTAAGAGTATCTCCAGCCACCTTCTCCCCAGATTTATTTATCGGTTCTGGTGGATCACTGTTGGTGACCCATGACAAGTTATACTTCTTTCCCTATTGTTTTTTGTGATTATTCATTTGGGGATTCAATATGAAGATGGTTTTTATGATTTTCAGTGTGATTTTGAATTTTTTTATCATTATGTATGCTTTTGGCTGACACTTGGGTTCTCATTTGTGGTTTTGGGTTGTGGAAATTTTTTCTTTTCCCCTTAGTGAACAACGAGTCAAAAATGATTCATTGGGGTAGAGGATCTGTTCTTTCTCTTTATTGTGTAGAATTTGGGGTGGTTTACACTTCTTATTCTATGTCTTATATTAGTTCTATCTCTATAAAATATAAATATTTTGTTAATTTTTATTAAAGGTGAATAGGGTAATGATTTTCATGTTTTTATATCATTGATATGATTTTGATATTACGATTTTATAAGAATGATTCCCCACAAAAAATTGTTGTCATTCATCGATTTATTTTTTCTAGATGATATGTTTTGTGACTACAAATACATATTGTGATTTATTTTGATATTAACCATAAATATAAATCAGATAACCACTTATACTTTGATAATTAAATGGATTTCCTAGGATTTTAGATTGTGTGAAAAAACAACTGAAATAATGTGAAATGTAATATAAACCCATTTGTCAAATCCGTAATAGTATCCTTGATATATTTTGGTGTGATTCAATGATTAGGGGGAAGTGATGTGTGTGTGTGGTGCTATGTTTGGTTGACGTTTGATTGGGTCTTGTGAGAATGGTAGATTGATGGACATAATTTTGTGGTGGCGATGTTGTTGTTGTTTTGTCATGGATTGGGGGTTGTAAGGTGAATGTTTTTATGTGATTTTGGGGAGGAAATGCAGTGGTTGTTAGGATGTGACTTTGGGGTGGTGAGGTGGGATTTTTTTGGATATGTTTAGGTGGAAGTTAGGTGATGGTTTTATGAGGAAGATGATATTCTTAACATGTGTGGTTTCATTGTTCTAGATGCCCAAGTTGGAATGGAATAAATTAATTGGATAATAATTTTTGAAATTTATGGGGTTTGGTTTTGTTAATGGTATGTAAATTAATAATAACTAATCCAATTATGGGTTGTGTGGTTACATGTGGATGTTTATTTTTAAATAAATTAAATCGATGGATAATTAGAATCATTTAGAACAATGAAATTTCGATTGTGGCATGTTGGGTCCTCATTTTTTAGAACAGGAAACAAAATTAATGATGTTGTGTTCTAGTAAGTGTTTGATTGTGAACCCATATGTTATTCTTGAGTTTTTTAATAAGAATATAAATTTATATTCCATATGATTTTTATACGCACCCCATCCCTGATGATCTAATTTTGGTGAAACCCACGTAGTCATGTGTGGTGTATTTTTTCCAACAACTGGTGAGGATGGTAGATAGATAAGTTCCCACATTTTCCAAAACTATATTTCTAGAGAGGTATGTATGGATTAATTTATTATAGACATACGTTTAATAGTTCACTAGCTGGTATATGTTAAAGCCTATCTATTTATGGGTGTGATATTATGTGGTTGTGCTTGTGGGGTGGTGATCCCATGTGTCATCAGGTCTAGTTTAATCTATCCCAAGTATCTGTTAGAGTTATGGGATTGAATGAGGTGTCTTATAATGGGATTCATTCAGGGTAGGAGGAGGGAACACTATTTATATCCATAATTATCATGATATCACACTTCTCTGGTTATGGTTATGGTTGCGTTCTAATTATAGTGTTTTCGGATGAGTCGTGATGTGGCCCTGCTTGTTGGGTGGTTAGCCTAGGGGTCTGTGGGCATGATGTGATGTGATTTTACCTATGGGGTGGTCTGATATATGGTAGATATAGAAGATCCATGATGTTTTTTATTGGTGTGTTTGAGTGGCATACCATCAGATTGATGACCAGTTAAGGTTTTGTTTGTTCTTATATTTTTTAATCATTGCATTAGTATGCCTCATTTACATGTGGATGAGAAAATTTGAATTTCTTGATGAGTATACTTGTATTCTCACCGTATATATATATATATATATATATATATATATATATATATATATATATGTTTCTAGGAGTATTACATGGATCGTGCAAAACATTACAATCATGATCTTTTATATATGTTTTATCTCTTATTTATCTTTTCTTATAAGTAATTACATTATAGGAAATTATATGTATAACATTTATTTTAACATTGCTTTGAGTTATAGTATTGGTTGAATTTATATTATTCCATTGATTTGATGTTGGATTATTCATATAATCTATCGATCATATTCTATTATGGTTGGTAATTCCCAAAATTTATAGATATTTTTATACCCAAATTTATAATCTCCAATATTGGGCATAATGTGGGTAGGACTTGAGGGGGGGACATTTTCTATCTCCCCGCATTGTAGTATCATTGGAGGGAGGGTTTCATTATGGTCTGGAATCAATGATATGGTTGAGAGATAGAATGCATTTTCATTGAAAAAACATTAAGGATTTAATGGATCATTATGAAAATAGTGTCGATTGACCTTAGTTTGTGAAGTTGGATAGGGATACTGGCAAGTTCATGGGATTTAGGTCCCCCAAATATGTAGTGCAAATATTTTGAGCATATTTAATCATTATGTGGGGTGGACCAGTTTCAAGGGTAGATACAGTGAAGTGGTACATTATTCATAATGACATGTGTTTTTTTAAATTTGGGTTTTTTTAGGATGGGCAAAATAAATAATTTTCATTATAATAAAACTAAATGATATTACATATAATAAAGATTATAATATTCTAGTTCTTTTATTATATGTCTCATGTTAGATGGTTATGGATGCATATGTAAGATGATGATTAGCATGATGACTCAGTTGATCACCATATGGTTGACTTAGTTAGATAGGATGAGGCTTGGAAGAGGGAGTCTCACCGTTTTAGCTGCATGATTTTGGGAAGTATGGGGGAATTGATTCTAATGTTAAGACTAAGATATTGCGGGAGGATCTTAGGATGACTATCAGTTTGATCTGAGCCTTGGGGGTATACTGTGTCCCTTTGTAAGTATTCTAGATTTTCGGAGCTTCACGTCGGTAATGTACAAAATTTCAATGGGGGAGGAACGAGTTATATATTTCAGCAGTCTACTTTTAAAAATATTTTAATGAAATATTTATTTCATTGGCCATGAATTTAGTGAATATGAATGACATTTTGACTCTTTATCAGCAGATTATCTCCGTGTTAGAGTTGGGAATCATGTTCAAGGGACTTCTATGATTTTAACAAGACATTTTTTATCGATGAGGACTTTCAGGTGATATGTCTTAAAGGTAAACACTATTATTCTATCTAGTCATGATTTACTATTTTGACATCTCAAAATTATATATTGGTTCAGAAGAAGGAGAATGTGATTGAGGGTATACCCTCTTGAAGGGTTTCATCTTAACTAGAGAACTAATAGGGTTCCTTTAGGATGAGAGTTTTCAGTGTTATATCATGGGTACCTGGACCTTGGAAGTTTCAACCAATGGGGAGACAACTTCATTATCTTCCTTTACATACTTATAAGAACTATGGTTTCGATGATATTCCTTGGGGATTTCTACTCATGTGTTTTTATTTTTGGGTTAATGACTATATAAAATAATAATACCCATTGTTTCCCCAACATTAGATTTACGTAGTTGAATAGGATCAGCACTTTCCTTAACAATAGTTTATATTGACACTGTTCTAATAATTGGGTAGTAGGCTTATGCAAGATCACGGGGAGATGGGGTAGGTAGATTCTAACCTCAGGATGTTCCTCATGTTTAGGACCTTGACCCGAGTGTGGTCATAGATGTGATAATTATCAAAGGGGTATAGGATCCTGGTTTGTTCAGTTTTACGTAGTGGATGGAGAAATCATAGACGAGCATAAATTATTAAAGGTATGATTAGTTTGTTTAGTACCCATATTTGTTCCATCAATGATTATGTAGTTTCAACCTCATTTTTTTCATAGACTATAGTTAATTCTATGGGAATATTTTTTGAGAGGATTATTTTTCCCTTAGTGTTGACTATTGGAGACAAATAACAAACCATCTTGTTTTATGTTTTCATGGGTTACAGATTGCTGATAGCACAACATTAGTCTTGTAAGGGTTTTTTCATTCATTAGATATATCTATACAATGATATCCTTAAAATTTAATGGTTTTATTTCATATGTGATTTATTTAATGATTTTAATGTATAGTCAGGTTATCGGATATGGATGGACATAATGTGGTTTTCATTAGAGAGTGGGGTTGTTAGGTTCTCAGTCAGATTATGGTTCCCCTTCTTCGTTGATGGATAAATTGTAGATGTAATCAATGGATTATGTGACAGTGGATTACTAAAAGGTCATTGGGGAGTATTTGAATGTTTCTCTATATGATGTTGCAATGATACCCCCTTGATGTGATATTGACTGTAGGATAGACATGCAACATTGATATTCAATTATTTCAATGTATACTAATTTTATGGAACCTTCTTTTTTGTAGGATATGAGGATTTAAATTTAGGGTATGATACCTATGTGTTTTATCCATTCTATTGTGTAATTTTGGGGTGATCTAGTGTTGACTGCAACGAATGTGGACAGAATTCAAAGGTTTTGAATAGACTACTAAGATTTGAATCTACTAATGGTTAGGAACTTTTACCATCAATCAAGGATAGATGATCATTTCAAAAAACCAACGATGGGTTTTTTTCTATTCAATGATTGAATTTTGGTTGGTATATCACTTGTTGAGGGTAAACAAGGGTGATATCTATAATAAATTATTATTATATAGGTATGGGCACCTTGAGTTTGTAGTTACACTATTTGGTGGTACAAACACAGTAGAAAATTTCATGGGGTTTATTAATTCATTGTTTTGTGTGTTCTTAGATCAGATTTTAATCGTATTCATCAATCATATCTTGAAATAATCAATTTTTGATGAGGAGAATATTGATCATGTTAGAGATTCCTTATATGTTCATTTATTCCAAAATATCACTGGAAATTTGTCTGTGATTATGTTTTGGACATGGGAAGCATATTTCATCATTTATTTTCTTTCTCACTAGGGTTTGGTAGTGGGCCCGTTTGAGGCACATGTATTTGTTTCAGTTAAAGAACCTAATAAAGTGTAATAGGTTCATAGTTTCCTTGGTGTTATATGAAATTATTGGAGGTTTTTGCTTATTTTATCTCATGTTACATCACTATTGACATCAATAACAATAAAATAATAGGATTCTGGGTGGAATGATCAATTCTAGGTTGAATTATGATACCTAAAGAGAACATATATTTTGTTCTCTATTTACTTAGTTTCATGAGTAGGTTGTGATGTTTGAGGGTTTTTTTTTATTTATCTAATATTGTCATGGGAGGAATTTATATTAAGAAATATAATTGATCTCATAATTTTTTTCAAGTTATATCCCCATGATTGTACTAATTAAAACTAAGATATGTATCATCCCATGTTTTTTTTTCACTGAAGTTGTGGTGGAATTACCTCCTTAGGGACTGATTTAGGGTCTTTATGAGTAATAATATTTTGGGGTGCATATTTTCTTAGTGTAATATATATTTTCAGATGTAATAGTGGATAAACATTCTATCATTTATCAATTTTTATGTCCACTATCAATGAAACCCATTCAATCAGTTCATATTTGATACATATTTTGTAGGAAATTTTGGGGTATAATAATATTGATCATTTTCTATGATAACTAAAAATGAAAATACCATTCATAGAGAAAAAGTCATTTTGGGGAATGTTTTTTGGTTAACTGACGCAAGCATGTGGCTAGATCCCTTATGACATTTTCTATCAGAAATATCAATGGTCTGAGTGAATGGGGAAGATATTCTCATTATTATACAACATATTATATATCCATATGATATGTGGTTGTATCCACATGAAATTCCCATGGACATAACTTATATCTTGGGGACTATAAGAGATGTTGTTTATAAATAAGGTCATAAGTTCACAACATCTACATTATAACCATGGAAACAGATAGCTATATCCATTGTTCATTACTATGACTATAATGAAAAAAATAAAACACCTTTATTGGATTAAATTATATGTTCTATTACTCATATAAAATTATACCAATAACTAGATATAGAATATATATATATTTATATATATTTATATGTGTGAATCTGTCTATAATTATATATATACATATAATTACATAATATTCTAAAACATTTATAATTTCATTGTATCTTGGAACACACAATGACAATAAACATCAGCAATGATCGTTGGTGTACTATGAATGAAATATTTCCATGGTCCTTGTGTTATGTTGTAATAGGTATCATGGGAAAGGAAAATGAACACTAATTTTGTACATCATGGGTATTGGTGTCTCTATAATGGTTTAAGACAATGATTCACATATAACATGGATATAGTGGTGTCCTAGGAATGGGATATGACCTTGGTCTATGTGCACAATATCTGAAGGCATGTGGAAGTGTGTTGGCTAAGATATTGTTACCTAAATAGTTTACAATGGTTATAGCATCCCAATTGAATTGGTAATTTTCTTATCAATGGCTACAAGTAGTCAATATCCTTTGTCTAGAGTGATCTTGGATAAATGTATATGGAATAAACAATGATTTACACTAGTGATTATGTTTAATGTTTTTTTAACCACAAAAAAATAAATTAAATCAAAAATTTATAATTACTCCCCACGAATGTTGTAATGAGAAAACATATCTATTGACATGTCCCAACAACCCCTATATCAGTTATGGCACAACTAAAGACACAAATTCTATCTCTTCATCATCGACATAAACCCCCATCTATAACAATTAATAATGTATCCAATTTTTTAAAAAACATAAATCATTACGAATTAAAAAAAAGACACCTCAATGCTCTATAATCATACTATTACCATTTGGAGAATGAATTTATTTTAATCCAGCAAAACTCACATTGAATTTAACACCCCAAACACAATGTAGTCAATCCATTGATAAACATGGTTAGTCTAACTTATCCAAGATATATTATCTTTATAAATCAACTATTATGTTAAAGTATAGAATTAACTAAATCATTATGAAATGGATATATAGTATTAAAATACATAAAGTCATAAACAATTCATATATAGTAAAAAACATAAACTTACATCAATAATAACATATACATTCCATCAATTTCATGTAAAAATGAATATCTATTTACGTACTACATTACATTTTCATATTTCATTACTAACTTTACAATATGAAACCAATTTAATGAAAAATAATCCTATAAAACAACAAAAAAATACATTCCAATTGATATAGAACATACAATAATATATTTACGCAATATCAATATAGTAATAATCCATTGGAGATAATAGTATCCTAACTCCACATATCTTATTTTCCCCATTAATTTCCTTCTATTGTTTGATTCAATAGTTAACCAAAGTGTTAACGTATAATACGTTCAAAATTAAAATTAAATAAAAGAATATATAATGAATACCCTATAATTCTTACATGCTTTATAAAAAAATAACCATTTATTAATGTTTGAATCATGGTTTCGATTATCCCCAAAACTAATGGAAATGCATTTGGAAAGTGAAAACAACATGAATACATCATTTTATTTTGGAACCTCAACCCCACAATAGAGTAATATCTATCTAGTTTTCCAATGGAATAAAAGAGAAATAATATATCATGGATTGAATAGAATAAGGGATATTACCTTGATATATTATAATTTTATATTATGATCCATGTTTTTAGACTCTTTGTGGATTTGGATGGAGGGTGGTGAGATGACTAGGGGTCAACTAGGGTTCACACTAAAATCTAAAAAAATAAATGAATGGGATAATTATTTTATTTTTTATCGAAATTCTAGATAGTTTCCACCACATGATATAGTCCCACAATAAGGTAATTATGTGTCTTGTAAAAAGGGAGACCCACTTCTCTATTATTTTGAATCAAAGTATCTTATATATTCTCATGTTCATTTTAAATTGCATTTCACTAGGTTTGATTGAGACCATGACACCCCTAGCATGGTTTATGGAACTTAAAATTCATAGTATGAAACCACACCATCGATGAATACATATAGAAATTTTCATTTACATTAATTAATATGATTCCATTAACTTCATCTTGTTTATCTCCAACTCCTAATGGCATCCTCTCTCACATGTTGGTCCTCCTCATGACCTTGGGTGCTTCCACACCTAATTAAATGTGAAATAACAATCCTTATTTTATTATGGGGAAATTTAATAGCTTTTCTAAAAATAATAATCAGTGTACTGAGATATGAGTAATTCAATTTTCTTGTATTGATCCCTCATCAACACCACACCCAACAAAATGAGTGTCTTAGCTATTCATATTTCTAGCATTGATAACCCACAAGGCCCCAAGTGATAACTCTACCTCTATAATGGTGTATTTTCCATTTTATAATAGGGGTAACACACTAGAAAAAAAGCAATTGTAATAACTATAAGTAAGCCATTTATGTTTCCATGTTTTACCATACACCATAGAACCAACATGAGATATTGTAGAATCAAAAATTCCACCCCAAGGTGATTTTTCAAACTGAATACTCCGAATTAAATGATGAAATTGTACACCATTCCGACTTATTTGTCTTGGTTACCTATAGGATGGATACAACTCATCTCATGTATATAGATATTCTATAAATTCCCTATCATCAGTAATGCTTTCTTCTAAGTAATATTCTTTTGTATGTATGGAAATTTTCAAATAAACATGATAAATAAAATATAATTATTATACATGATAAAATAAAATAAAAGAATATAATAAAAAATGTTTAAAAAACTACCCCTCATGATGCCTCAGTAAGATCATTATAAAATATTATATCACAATCAAAACATGAAATAAATTCATGTAAATAGGAATCATGAAAATCCATCTCATAAAAATATTAAATGATCATATAAATCATTTATAAAAAGAAAAAACATAAATAAAAATGGGATTTTGATATATAATTTAAAACTATCACCCCCATGAACATTCATATATGAAATGTTTCCTCAATATTACACAAACCAATAGAATATAATTATTTTACAACAAATCCTTATAAGGGTCTTAGATATTAATTGGTCACTCCTCAATGGTCATATCATAAAAAACATCCACTTTAATATAATCAATGAATGGGGTATCATCGTGAAGCTACCAACAAATAAGTGATGCATAAAAAAAGACATGTATCATTATTGAATGTTGAGTAATTAGTAACTAATTGTTTATAACTACCACTCACACTAGCCAAAAAAATTGAAAAAAATATGTGGAAAATATTATTATAATGGAGGGTCTTTCAGTGCACACATTTAAGGGAATCATTATAATAAAAAATACCAGGAATTGAATTTGGTAGGCCTTATCCTATGATTAGTATTAGAATTCATAAGATCTTACAAAACCCTTATCACACTATGGTTGATATGTAACTTCTCTAAAGTAATCTACAACAATTCAATTCCCAAAATCAATGATTTTATAGACATAATTCATCAATAATAATTACATGAATGTTCAAAAAATAGTTCTTTGAGTATACAGATACCAATATTTGACTAACAATTTTTCTTTCTTGGGAATATTAAAATGGGTATCTATGTCACACACAATTCTTTGAAATCATAAATGAATGTGTTCTATATGACTTCTGGGGACTAAATTATCCACCATAATAGACCATTAAACCATATATGAATCATAGTACAATGTAATATGTGTGTTATAAAATAATTCAAGTGACCACTCTAAACTGTATACCTAAAAATGTATTACTATATTTTTTGACTAAATTAGGCATAAAGCTTCACCACTTCCCCTATATGTTTCTTCAATGAAACGATAACTAAAATAAATTCCATAATAGTTATGAATTGATATGAATTTTTCAACTAGTACATGATTACCTTCAGAAAATCATATTAACCTTTATCTCATGGGAAAATGATGATGAATTTTATTGGGAATTCCTCTCTTAATATGTTTAGAGAAACCCATGATAAATATTTATATCTGCCATCACCCAATATGAAAAAAAGTGATTTACTCTCTACCTTATCTCATCATTCTATAACATAAAAGTGTACTCTTAAGGAATAATACATTATAGTCATCGTATTGTTTAATTCTAAGATATTACTATAAAATTAAAAAATAATAACATCACATGTCAAATAATGAAAAAAACGAACCCACACTAAAAAATATATGATTATGATCATTTATAGGATACCCATTTGGAAAGTCAATAGAAATGTGTCATCTTCGCAATTACTACACATCATAATCCAAAAATTTGGACTAATGTTGCTAAAAAATATGATTTCTATATATGATAATTATTTCACACTTTACCATAAGTAGTCCAAAATCAATGTGATTTATAATGGTTTCATACATGATTATATACACACAAATTGACACTTAGATGACATAACTGTAGTTCATTCATCTTACAAAATTGGAAACAATATTTTGATTCCTAGGTATATAGTATTTTTCAATGTTTGATTCTATTAATAATTATATCCAATTCCACAGACATAGTTTTAGACATCATTGAGAGGAGATATTTCTCATAAAAATTTTATTATTAGAGTCCATAATATGGTCACATGTGAGGTAATTTTACAAATATATCATAGATAAATACAAAAAAAATCTCATGAATATTGGTAGTGTAGATTATTTCATGGAATTTTAACTACTAAATCAAAACCCACCATAATCCAAAACATGCAGTTATATAATAAACATAAAAGACACTACCTTCTCATGGAAACTATTGAATAAGTGAATTGAACATCATTTACATCAGTATCCTCAAAGAAACCTCACACTGGTAAATCCAAAATAACTCAACATCCATTCCATTCAATGAAATCATCTGTGTTGGAGTCCAATTTAATTAATGTACAAAACATCCTATAATAATTATAAATATCAAAATGGTTTGAAATACTCAAAATTATCGTAGGATAACCAATAAATATCCACATATAATAATTTATTGATCTAGGAACACTCCCTGATGAGTCAAAATAACCCTCAAGAAATAGACATCATCAGCATAGAAGTAAAACCTATATAGCTTCTAAAATATATATTTATGTTGAAGAACACCCATAAAACTCATAGATTCTCTATATAATCCTCCTTTTAATCATAGATCACAAGGATATAAAAAATAAAAAAATGAAAATTGATCGAATAACACAAGGAAGAAAATATTTATCTATCCCAATAAACATTAATAATGTGTTTAAGACAATTAAGGCCATTAAAATTAACACATATTTCCAATAAATATATATGTAAATAGTCCTCAAGATATCAATATCCTATATCCTAATTTGATGATATCACAATAGAGCTTTTATGTTCTCGAACCTGATATCTCCCTTCACTTGATGGAACAAATTTTCAATTCATCAAAGTGGATAATTATTCATAAACATTCCTTGATTCATGATTCTTTAAAAGAAAAAAAAATTCATATAGATTTTGACTTATTCACAATGAACCCTTGAAACTGACATAATAGACCAAATGAATTGTCTCTATATAATAACATATACAAAACACTATATCTTCCAATGATCATATGGAAAAATCATATATGGATATATAATTATCAAAGAAATTCATGGCTGTAAGAAAATACCAAAACACAATCTCAAATTGGGGGCATATCATCACACCCCATTTTAGAAAAATATCAAGGTTATATTTTATAACCCTTAGAGGAACCATGGACTAATCCTATACTGAACCAAACATTTTATTCCTATAATTGAATATAGAGAATCATGATTCCACTATCCAATGTTTCATCACACACCAAAAAAACATCGGATTCATTACCCTTAGACAATAAATAACACATTAGAAGAAATAAAAAATTCCCTATACCAAATATTGTGAGTCTTTCATGAGGAAAATTGTGTAATTATTTATAGAAAATATCAGTGTGTCTCACAATGATTGACACATACCTTCAATAACATTAAAATATATGTATATTTTATAGAACCTATATTGACAAACACATGTTGATAAAAATGCATGGGAAATATTCCTCTCATGTATTAAATATATAAATTATTATTTGGGGAGGGTGAAAGGATAGAATGTGATGTTCCTAAGTTATTCAAGGTGTTAGTTGAAGTAGATTATAACATTATTGTTCCTCATAATATGTTTAGATATAATAATGTAAGAAACATGATGGAATGAATCATACCATATCATGATATCTGTCCCAATGGCCCAATTTACGATCACATCTACTAGTTTTCAATGATTTTTTTGAGAATTGGTGTACTCAAAAGGGAATCATTTACTCCCACAACCACTCCTATTAAAAAATAGATCAAATCAACTTATTATATTTTTCTACCCTAGAGGATACTAATGTAATGATGGAACCTAAAATGGGAAATATCATCCATGATGACAATAGAAGGAGGTATCAGACTCAATATTATATGGAAATGAACTCCATAATGATGAAAACCAGTTATTGTCCAACTAGTTTTAGTCTAAGAACCACCATATCTATTAAATTGAGATGATAAATTGTTTAAATAAAACCCTACAATCTAAATACTTTTCTAATAGGGAAAGTAATTACTTATTGAAAAACATTAATATCAAGATATTTTTAATATTCAATACCTATATTGATTTGTTCTTTTATATTTTCATCAAAATTACCACTGAATCCCCATCACCTCAATGCGAGTCATTAACATAAATAGAGGGACCCAACAATAGATATTTGGAATGATTTCTATCTCAAACATAAATTATTTATCCTCTTCATATTGAATGAGTTAAGACAAAAATTGGATGTGGTTATTAGACATGATACTGAACTACATCCTTTTAAATTTTCACTACTATATAGAATGAATACTTATTGATCTAACGTTTTTTATTTTGGATCATGATGAAATTTTTAAATGAATTTTAATTTATCTTTTTTATGCGTTATTCAGATTTTATAGGATTGGAGAATGGTTTTTTGGTGTTGGACATCCAAAAATGATGTCTTTGTTGTAGGATATTATTTGGTGGGCGTCATGCGGGTTTTGTGAACACCAAAAGGATTAATTAGTTTTCTTACATGCTAAAAAATAATATTATATTTCATTCACACTATAAATATCATTCAATAAATGAATTCGTTTTGTGGGTTCATCCTAGATGATTCAGGACATGAAATTAGAGGGGAATTACCTTGAAGAATTCATGATGTGAACCTAGTTCACATAATGAATCATAAAATGATGTTTTTAAATGGTTTTAATAGGATCTTAATCCCTAATTTTCATCACCAAATAAGAGGGGGCCCAGGATGTCTCAACATCTACTACTCCCCTCTCTTATAGGGTAAATAGGTTCTCTTGCATCCGAGATTTAATTAAGTATTGGGTGTTGTATTGGATGTTCAATAGTGATTATACTATTACTCCAAAATATTTTCTTAGTTTCTTTTGTCATAATGGATGGTATATCCATGAGAGATCATTATCCCTCCTTTCTAGGTTTTTTTGGATTTCCCTAATTTCTCATGTTCTAGGATGATTCAGATCCAAATAATGTATTATTGAAGATTCATATTTATAAGTTATGGGGTATACTATGTTTCCCATTATGTTTCACTTGTTTATAAGTTGACACATTGTGAGACATTCTTGATTCTATACATATATCAAATTTAATTATTAATTAATTTTTAATAACTTATCAACATAAATTATCTATCTATTATATATCTAAATGAAACATTGGAGGCTCTCAACCGCAACACCAAGTACCACCATGGGTAGTATTGTTTATGTTTCATAACCATGTGTGTTGGTATTGGACTTAAAAACACCCTTCAAAGATACCTTTCTTTCTGTAAAAAAAATTAATTTATTAATGTGAATTAAATTTGTTATGAGTAGTGCAACTGAATTCTATGGGTTTTTATCATTTTATATAACATTATAGATCTATAATTCTTGAAAAAATGAATAATCAAAATTTTGTGGGATTGATATATAAATTTATTATATTTGTCATTATATATACTATTAAAAAATATATTAACTCTATAATTCATAACTGATGTAATGGATGAAAATGGATTCTGTGGGTAGTGTTGGGTCAAATGGGACTTTCCATGATGAACTGTGTTGGAATAGATATTTCTATTTCTCATTCGGATATTTTTAAATTCAAAATAGTCTAATTGCGTAATGGGATGAAAAATTGAATTTTTATTCCTAAGATAATATTAGTTACTCACAAATTAAATTATCATACTAATGTAAATGTATTTTACCATTGATTACATACTAAAAATGTGAATTTAATTATCTTTAATGTATGGCCTATTTTTTAATATTATCCATGATACTTGGGAATGGATTACCAGGTTATTCATTGGATGGGGTCACTAATATAAAAAGTGATAAATTGGAAATGGAGCTGTATAAATGTGATTCAATGGCATAGTGTCCCTTGGGGGTGATGTCCCTTGATGATTATTTAATTTTGGGATTGAATCTTTCCTGACATGTGATACTCCAACATGGATTCCCATTCATGTGGTATTTATGGATTCATAACTATAGTGATTCTTGTGGCCATGAAATACCATAGCAATGAAATATAGTATAGATTATGATATTCAGAATTGGTGTCCCTATTGACTTGAGATACTTTGGAATGGGGTCCCATTAACATTATATATGGGCATGGAATCCTATTAATGTGATTCTCAACCGTAGAATCCCTTAGTATGACATCCCTTATTGATTATGATCATTGGGCATGGAGTAACTAATTATTTATCATATATAGAAATAATTTCCATATTGATTATGATTTAAATGAATGTAATCCCCTTCTTGTTTATGAAACTCATTCTACTATAAATTGAATACTGAGTGATTCCTTATGTCATGGCGAGTAGTAGTATCTATATATATGTCATTTAATGTCACTATATATAGAGAATATACATATATATATATATATGATTATTCAGATACTTTTTGTCACCTTTTCAATGATCTTATATATTTGGTCAATGTATGTAATGTTGGTTAGGAAGAATTTGAGTTACTCATGAAAAAATTTACTATATTTATATACTTCGCTATATATATAAAATGACATTATTGTATTCCATAGTGAAATATTGGATGGAATATGATAATCGTGATTGTTGGACAATTTTTTTTATCTCACACCATATTTAGTATTCCAACAAGGGGAAATAAATAGACTTATTAGGTTTTGGTTCAAGTCTATAGATTATACTTGTGATGTTACATTTGTAAATGGGATATTAGGAACACATGATTGAGAGACAGATTAGGATACTCCTTGAGGCCATATTAGTGAATTTTTGTAACAACCCAAAATTATGTAACAATAATTTTATATTAGATTGATTACAAAAAAGAAAAGAGTTTCTTGGGATACAGACAACACATGTTTTACCTTGTGAAACATGTAATACTGAGGTTTACTAAAAAAATTAATATTCACATTATTAATTAACATATCTCCAGGAATTGGGAATGAGGGGAATGAATATTATTTACTAAGATATAAAATAATATATTTGAGAAATATTCATTGGTTATCTATTTATTAAAATTTATAATATAAATTAGTCAAATGAAAAAAATATTGTTAGAAAAATTGTAATTTTTTATATGATGGGTTAATATCACTTTTCATAAATAATTTCAATTTAAATTTTACAAAATTTATAAAATGTATGTGAAAAAATTATTTTTTGAAATCAAATTAATAATAAAATCTTAGGATTAAATTTATGTTTTTTTGTGAAGTTTCATTTTTTGATGAATTGTAAAAAATAATTAATTGTGATGAAAAAATGCCTTTTATTATAAATAATTAATAATAATAAAATATATCGTGAAATGGATTTAAATTTAAATTTTTAAATAATATATCAATTATTAAAATTTAGGCCATTGGAAACAATTTCATATTGAATTTACATATAAATTTTCTTAAATGTTTTGATCATTTTATGTTTAAAAGCCGTTTTTTATCACCAAATCATTTGGATAGATTTTAAAGTAAAAATTTTCAAGTAGGTTAATTTTTTTTGAAAATATGGATTATTTATTCTGATTAATCATATTTAATCATTAATAATAAAGTCACAATTATTTTTTACCAAAATAAATATTGACTACAGTGATAAATAATTTTTGTGGTTGAGCTTTAACATTAATTACTAGGTGATTAATCTAGAATGATGACAGTGAAAATGACGTAACATATTATCAGAATTTTTTTAATGAGTTTATTTTGAAATTCTTCCTAATATTATATAAAATTTGAAAATTACTAGATTCCTTCTTCTAAATATGACACTTATAGTATATTTAGAAAAGAAAATTAAAAAAAGATTCATCTCATCCATTTGATATATTTAATACATTATGTTGGAAAAAAATACAACATTGGTTCAGTTAGAAATATTATATTTATGTATTAATGGGTTTTTATTATCCTATTCTGTTATAACTAATTTTCAGTGATTTATTTGTTTAATAAAATTCTTATGAAATGCCAACATTGTAATTATTTAGTTAATTAGAAATAAAATAAAACACACGAAAACATAAAAGTGATGTAAATTAAAAACTTATTGAGTTATTATTTTTTAAATGAATATATCATGTTAAATATTTTTTAAAAGAATATATAATAAATCCATCATTGAATTGATATTTTTAATTTTAGTTTAAATGAATAATTTCCAAATCTATGTTAATGTTAATTTTGATGAAATATATTTATTAAATAAATTAAAATGATTAAAAATAATGTATTCATTCATGTTAATTCCATATGAAAATAATGTGAGTTATTTTTTAATTATAGAAAGTTTTTTTTATAATCAAAATAATTTCCCAAATATATTAAAAACATTGTTATTGTAGTTATGTTTAACCTAGTGTATTTTCTCATTACATTTTCTTCTGTTAATTTTATTTTCGAAAACACACAGATTATATATTTTATATACTAAATATAATATGTGGAATAATTTTTCATGAATATGTAATATTATTTACTTTGATTTATTCTTCATGGATAAATTATCTTAGTTAGAAAAAGTGTTATGGTTTTGAAAAACCAAGATGATAAAAATAAAGAATACATTGATGTTACGGAAAAAATGTTTGAAAAATGTTATTCATTGTTTGGTTGGGGTGTTCATTGACCATATAATCCATAAAAAACATTAATTGTCAACATTTAATCAACTTGATATAATATGGCCCTCCCAAAATTGAATATTTTTTGGTATTGGCAAAAATATCTACTCCAACTCTAACAAAAAAAGGGAACTCACTCCCCTCTTTTACCAACACCTCAAAATAAATTTCCCAAAAAAAAATAACAACATCCATACCCATATCATCTTCTCCTTTTTAAAAAAATTCTTCATAGGAAGGCATTATGAGAAACCCAATGAGGATTCCTGAAGAAGAAGTAACATTTCTCAACGAGCATGTTTATTTTACCTCTTCCTCAACCACCATAATTTTTTAAAACAAAATTTTATTATAATTTCATTATATTTCATATACTATAAGTATTTTTAATATTTTCATAAAATAAAACAATATCCTCTTTAATCCAATGGTTTATTAAATCATTGTTGGGTGTATAGTGGTGTACCACCTCACAAATCGATTTCATTCATTTTTCCATTTGCACATCTCAAGGATGGGTATTGTGATGAATATATATTAAAAATAAAATATTTATAACATATAAAAAATTAATTAATAAATATTTGATGTATATATTTTTTACATTTCACTCTGTAAGATATTTGATAACATCGCACGTGTGTGTGGCCAACAACCACATCACGAATTGATTTGACTCCTCTGTCACAGAAATTTCACATTGAATCTTGTAAAGATAAATTTATCAATTATATTTTATATAAATAAAATAATTATGATATTAATGACATATTTATCCTTAAATATCGACAATATATGTCATTTATTCGTTCCATTTCAGGTATATAAAAATAAAACAACGTTCATGTATATGTGGACTATTGCCTTCATGAAGGGATGTGACCCTCTTTTCATAACCCAAAAACATGTATGATATATATTAATATATATTATGGTATATATTATATTATGAACATTTTGATGTGTTAAAATGTTACATTCCTTCGGTCATAACCCCCTCTTTCATAAGATTACCCTCTTGAGCGTGCAATGAAGGAAGATAAGAAGATAAGATGGTTCTTCATAGAACAAGTGAAAGGCGTAAATATCTATAAGATATCCAAAACAATTCCACAATAATGGTTGACAATATTAGTGTTAAAAAATACTCCAATGTAAACAAGAAATATTCTTTTTAGTGACATGAAAACTGTCCCAAATTCTGAGCTACTAATGCCCAAAACGGTCCATGTAGTCCTACTAGAAACCTAAAACTAGTTTTATAAATATTTGGTGAGCTTATGGGTGTACTCAATAGGAAAACCCAATAGTAATTGTGAAAACGTGGGAGAAGAATACTAAAGACCTGTGATAAAACATCATAAACCAACAACACCAAAAAAGGAATAATATTCATCCCAAACTCACTAATTCATGCTCACAAAATAACACATGTCATGTAAGGTAGTATAACAGGAACATTGATTTTTTGGTACCTACTAAACACTTTAAAATATCCTGTAGGTTGCACACTCTTCCACAAACCCCATGTCACAACCCACTTTCACACACCAATTCCTTTGATCTAGTCCTAAAACCCGAGAAAATGAAGCTCACCTTATCCCACCCATATATACCTAGGCTACTACCATAGCACAACCCACTCGTAGACACTTGGGACACAACCAGAGAACATCTCAAAGACACCTAGGAAATAAAAACACATATCATCCTATTGACACATAGGAAAGAACCTCATTCCCATAGACATGTGGCCCTCACAACTGCACCACAACCCACCTGAAGAGGCTTAGGAAACCAATGCCTCATAGTGGGAGTTGGGAAGGTCCAATAACCATACATTCGTCATCTGACTAAGATATAGGGAATAGAAACCATGCCCTCTAATAATTGGGTTGTTTGAAACATAGTTCTAAACTAGGGTGGCTTTCATATAAAAATCACAAGTATATACAAGTATATACATATGTATAGAACACTCATCCAATCCAATGTGTTTTTTCAACCATGAAACCTACCCACCAAACTGCCTTTCATTCTACCTCTAAATGCAATAATAAAAAATAATCTATAATTTAATTCATAACCCCATCTAACTCACTTATCCAATTATTATTCATTATTCAAAAAAACATTTATTCATTCCATCCCAACCAGGTATACTACCAACAATAGCCCACAACCAGAAACACAACTAATCCAAACAGAAGAAGAAAACTATGATAAAAGGTCTCACTCCACAATTCCTTCACACTTAGCACCCATGCCAACCAGTTCCATCATCATTATTCTAGTGATCCTCCCCAAACCATCATCCAAAATAGAAAAACCGCAATATCAAACCCACATCCATCTTCTCCCATTATCACAACAATATGAAGCCCCACTACACAAACACACCACACAAACCAACACAAAAAAACACAACCCGGATGTAGTCAAACTGCACTTCACTTCTCATCCATTCAACAGTAAATGAATCTCTCATCTTGAGATTCCATTACACCACTCGATCCAACCAACACAGAGTCATACCCACAATAGTATAGTTGCACAACCAAATAAAGAATAACTTCCAGATTTAATAATTCTCTCATTAAATTATAAAACTTGTTAATGTATGGGGTGATCACAACACAAGTTTGATCCAAGGTAATCCATTTTTAACCTATGATACAATATTAATTAGTTACATATAAATATCCATTCATCACATGATCAAGAATAAAAAATCACAAGACACATAGGTGCGCACACAATGGCCACCCATGAACACGATTTTCAATGGTTGGTTAGGCCATAAAAAACACAATATCATCAAGAAAGTAATAATACAGAAGAATGTATCACTTTTTCACATCCCATGAATATTTTAATTAAAAATATTCATCTTTGTTTATTTATTCGGAATTAATATATCTTCAAAATAGGAATATTTCTACACTGACCGACCTAATACAAAAATAATGAGATATAATGGGATCCCTACCTCTAGAAACTAATTATCACCACAACCACCTTATGCCAAACACTGGGTGCGAAAATTTCCGTTGAATCATGATATGAAGGCCATAGAACAACACATGATCAATCAGGGAAGAATTGTTCTGGGGAACATCCTGTTCCACAGGAAAGGGGAAACACATAGAGAAGAGAGGAGCTCGGCTTTATAAAGTCTAGATCAAATCTTAATGGAATGAACATATTTGATAACCATTAAATTAGTATCATGAGTAAGATATTTTGGGTTGGATTTTTAGAAATCAATGGTACTATTAGGAAAATATGTTATTATCCATATCCCTCAAAATGACATCAAAATAATTTTAATATGTATATGAATTCAGTTTACATCGAGTAAAATTTTATGGGGGAAAATGAAACAAAACTAGAAATCTAAAGAAAAATTAAATATCAATGAATTATTGGAAATGAATTTTAGGAAGATGATGTATTATTATATGACTCACCATTAAGTCAATTTCCGATAGAAAAAATACCATTGGATGACACAACATTTTAAATCCACTTTTATTCGATTCACTATTGGATAAGTCACTATAACGAGTCACCACTAGACGAGTCACCGTCACATGTAACCATGGGATGCGTCACGATTGGTGACCTAATTTTAGTGATTCATCTTTCTGACTCACCATTGTGAGCCACAAGAAAAATTCACTATTGGAGGAGTCACGGTTGGTAACCCATGATCAGTGACCCACCATTATTTTCCTACTTGTCATGAATATTGTTGCAAGTTTCTTTCACAAGTAACTGACACGACTCACTTTTGTTATGACCTACCATTGGAAAAATATGAATATTGAAAAACATTTGAAATTATTCATAATTACTCCCCATAACACAATAAAAATAATATGTTCACAATGTAAAGGAAAAGCGATTTCCAAGACATTACATTACATACCACCCAAACTATTTTCATCCTTGAGAATCAAAAACTATCCCAGAAGAAAGAGGGTTCAAAAAACCATCTCGCGATATTCCATTCAATAATCCTAACACACTTGAATCATCACTACTGTGAATACACAAAAAATTTCAATGATAACCACCATGTTTTTTGCAAAATATATAGAGTAAAATATCCTCACCTATGAACACCAGCTCCGACATCTACTATCCCAACCTACTAGAAGAAAGACCCCAAAACTAAAAGAAATGTATAAACACCCGAATCATGGAATTTCATCAGCTATATAAAGATAATATCAACTCTGGGTGACACTGAGTCTCCCACATGGGTCTTATCACATCACAATTAATGAGTCACAATTAGGAATTAGGTTATCCCCTCATCACACATCAGGACATTATCACACATCATAGAACAAGGAAACAACTCATCTCATAATAAACACGGTTCAAAAATTACCTCACATGCTATCATAGATTAATAAAGATCTCAGAAAAACTCTAGAAACTCATCACACATCTGTATTTCTCACTCCCATGTACTCTCCTCTATGACAACATGACTCCACATCAAATGAACAAATGGAATGGCCCACACACGCATCACCTTCTCCTAAAGATCCTGGATCACTATTGGTTTCTCAATGTATGTCGTATCCTATTCAGTATCCAACTCTCACCATTCGATGACATGTGAGTCATTGTGATGATACTAGAAAATATAAGATATGTGAAATATTTCATGGATCCTCTCAAACTACAGTGGGAATGCCAACTGGTACACCCCATTTCCATCTCACCCCAACACCTCAAAGGGTTTGATGGAAGTGAGATAAATCTTACACCCTTTACCAAACCTCCCCTACCCATGTTTATAGGAAACAATTGAGAACATATGTTCCCTAACATCAATGTCCAAGGGCCTCCTCTCATGATCAGAATAATATTTCATCTGGTCCAGTGCAGCTTTCATCCTATGATGAATGTGTTGAACATTCTCTGTCATGCTCTGCACTACCTCAATGCCAATAATATTTGTCTCCCTAAACGATGTCCAACACAAAGGGGAACGACATGGTCGTTACAAAAAGGATTAAAATGTATCGATACTAATAAAATATTGACAAATAATATTGGATGGAAAATTTACCAGGGGATGGTGTCATACCCAAGATCCACCATTTTCCATGAAGCGTGCCCATAGCATATCCTACAATGTTGGTATGGCCCTCTCTATTTTTCCATCCATCTAAGGGTGGAATATAGTGTTGAGGCGTTACTAAGTTCCAAAATCATGCTACAATTCCAACATAATATGTGAGGTAAAACGTGTATCCTGATCTGAGATAATGGATATAATATATCCATAAAGTCGCACCACCTCATCCACTTACCTTTGTGAAAAATCATCCACCATGCCTGACTCCCTAATCGATATGAAGTGAGACGATATCATTAGACGATCCAATACTACCAATATTGCATTGTAGACTCCCTAATACATTGGTAATACTATGATAAATTCTTTTAATATTTCATCCCATTTCCAATTAGGGACTTTTAGTTGATATAGAAAACCACCAGGAATATAGTACTAAACCTTCACTAGCTGAAACTGTAAGCACTTTTCCACAAAAATTTCTACTTAGAGATTCATCATGGGAAAAAACATTCTTAGGCAATGGTAAATCATATAAACTCCTAGGTATACAACTAAGGGTGATATGTGAAACTGATGGAGGACTCCTTCATGCATTTCCACTGGAGTAAACATCCTTCAATGGAACAACATCTGATTTTTTTCACAGACTAAACATCCATCTAGAGCATCACCATGGTCAACGTGATCATGCATCACCTTTTCCTATGAGTCTCCTCTCTATGAATATTTTACCTAAGTCATCAAAGAAGACTATGGTGTAATCTGAAATTAATATTCTCTATTTCTATCCATTCCTGCATCCATGTGCAATGATTCCAACCCCTAATTGGCATATTCCATAACTACCTACTTATGTGACTTCCTTTTGAAGGTGTCACCCAAGAAATTCTTCTTTCCCAATGTGAAGGTGATCTCAAAATAAAACTACTAAACAATCTCAATCCACCTCAGCTCTCACATGTTCATATCTCTTTGAAAAAAATCAATTCCTCAACTCTTGTGATATGTGAAGAGAACAAAGAAGCCCCCTATGAGGTAATGCCACAACATCTTCCACACAAACACAATTGAAACCAAATATAGATCATGGCTGGCATAGTTATGTTCATGGTGATGTATCTTCCAAGACCCATAAGAGTTAACTCCCCACTATTGCATCACTACACCACAAAATCCCATAAGAGAATCTTCATAAAAAAATCTTGAACATCTCACCTTCTTCTAGAAACTATAAAATTGAAGCACTATATAATTACCACTTCAGATTGAAGAATTATTCATCTCATATCCCTCAACAATGAATATCTTGATCCATTTTGTTCAGAAATATCAATAGAGTAGAATCTCAAGAGAAATTAGGTACAAATATTCAGTAATAATCTTCTAGACAGATAAAACAATGAACCTCTACCACATTCATCAGTTTGTACCACGAAACAACATCTTAAAACATTGAATGGGTCCACTTCTACACCCTAATAGGACACCACATGCCAAATGAAATTCACCTCTCATGTCCATAATATGCACTTAGAAATCTTTTTCTATAGATTGTTGAATCAAAGAAATTTTAATACAATCATGACGTTCTAGGTATGCTAATACTTTATACATGAGAATACTAGGATATAATTAATGAATACAAATATTAAATAGTTCATGAATTCATGAAATATTGAGTTTATATGTCCCATGAACGTAGTTGGTGTGTTCATAACACCAAATGGAATTAATAAAAAATTAAAGTGTTGATACCTGTATATGAAAGTACTCTTAAGAATATATCCGTCCATCACCCTCAAATAATGATAACCGAACCAAATATCAATATTATAATATGATCTTTCACCCCTTAGTTAGACGAAATGATATTTTATCCATGGGAGAGGGTAACTGTTCTTGACCATCACCTAATTCAACCTCCTATAGTCATTGTTCAACCTCATACTACATTTTTCCATCTTTACGAATATCACTAGTGCACTGCATGACTATAGACTGGGATGGATAAAGAACTTATTCAGCAGATCATCTATCAGGGTCATCAACTCCGTCAACTCAGATGGTTCCATCTAAAAAAGAGCCATCGAAATCAGAGAAGCACCGAGATAAAATTCTATCATAAACTTAATGACACATCAAAGGGGTAGAGTCAATAACACCTTTTTAAAAAAAATCCATGAAATCCCCAATATATATGGTAATCTCAACCATCTCATTATCCAATGATTCCACTCTCTGCTTGGAAAACAAGGGAAAAAAGATCTCCACATTCCATCTAATTAGTGGTACCTCTACTCACCAAAAAAATTCATATACTAGCCATCCAAAAAAAACATGAATCTCCTATACAAGTAGTTGAAAATTGAATTCACAAAATTCAACTAGTTTATGTCAAGAATAAAATTGTACTGCTGTATATGTAGCAAGAATAGATCCCCACAAGAGTGATGTAGCACCATCATGATTCTGCATCTGAGAAATTCATCAAAAAATATATTCTAAGATACAAATGATGTAGTCAACAAAAAGGGCAACAAAATCCTCTCTATTTCTACTCCCAGAGAACGGGATAGAGTAGGTGCAATGAAAGAGAGTGAAGATCCCTAATCAACCAAATAATAATAAAGAGTATAAAACATGATGATCTAACCTCTAATGATCGCTGGCCCTGGTGGAAAAATTATCTATTCAACATGAAACTAACCACACATAGTGGTTATTCCACTCTATTGATGACCACCTAACCAAAAACACCTGCTTCGAGTATAAGATACCGCCTTTTATCACATTAACTTTCATTACATTATACAAAAACTGAGGATCTTTAAGGTTTAGTATCTTGGAAACCAGGAACTTAATATCTGACAACATAAAACATTTTTCTTAAACACTTGAAAGGATTCATTATTATTAATACTATGTTCATTAAAGCATCTCATAACCTAGGAGAATACATAAAAGGAAAGGGTGAGTAGAAGGCCCAGTAAGGGAAACAAGGGAAGCATTTTACATGTAAACTTAAGATACATCAAAAAGTCATGAAAAATAACTTTAAGGCATGAGAAAGAGATCATGAGGCATATCATAATAAAAAAAATGTGTTTCATAACATGAGGATGTGTCTACAACATTTAAAATAGACAATAATTTCGGTTTCACCAATGTCCATCCACAAGGTGTCATTAAAACTTACCAATTCTATTCACCAAGGTATCATTAAAATTGTCATCTCTAGAAATTAAGTTTTTACCCAATGCATTGGAGCGCTATCAGGGTGCACCCTTAAATTTTCCTTTATTATAATGTGATCCAAATACATCATCAACAAAAATTTCATAAATAACCCATATAGAATAAAAGAAATGGGTTCAATTTCATAATCATAACATTTTAAAAACATTTTTTATGAGATGATCTTGATGTCATTTTAAGCCCACGAAAAAAGGAAAGTGGGTTTCATGTATGTAAATCCAAGAATGAAAATAGAACATTTTGATATACATGTCAATACCCTTATATAATAATGATCTTTGATTATTCACTTAATAAACTAAAATAATTTGATAAAAAGAGAGAGACATTTTGAGACGAAAAATTCTGCTACATAACGACTATGTTACAGGGTTTTAGAAATCATTGAAAAGAGAGGTGACATGGGTTACCCTCTCGTAAATGATCCAAATAATAGTAGAGAGACAGAATATAAAGGATATAAGAACATGGTAACGAAATTTAAATGGCATACCATTTGAAATAAAAATCATGGAAGGAAGCCAAAATAAGATTTTTATTATGAAAATTTGGCATCCTAACAGCATCACTTAAAAACTAAAAAAAATGAATTGATGAGATAAAATAGGGTCTTTCATCATATGACCATAAAATAAAATTATAATGGATATAGAGATCATACCCCAACATAACAAAAATGAACATGAAAGACTTGACATGAAAATAGAACTTGAAAATGAGAATGGTGTAGAAATCCCTTACAAAAATTCAGTAGCCTAACGACGCCACATAAACATTCTTAAAATGAATTGATGAGACAAAGTAGGGGTTTCTCATCATATGAAATTGAAAAGGAAAGTAGGATGAATATAAAATAACATCCTCAACATAAGAACATGGAGCATAAAATAAATGACATAAAAGAGAATACATGAAAAGAAAGAGAGAGGTAGGATACCTTACCTTGAAGAGTAACTTTAAAATCATAAAGTATGGGACCTTGGGAGGCTCAGGTCACCCTGGGAGGAATCCTTGGGAGGTAAGGAGACCAGAACTTTGTTGAGGAGGAATTTGGAATGGAAAGGATGTGATAATGGCTTGGTATTTATAGAGAAAGTGAAGGGACAAGGCATTAATGGCCAAGGGACGCCTCATTGGTGTTATTGAAAAAACAAGTGGTATTTCCTCATGGTATTGGCCACTTGGGACTCCTAATACATTATCTTAATATTAATAAGTCTAAAATCCCATAAAATATATCATGACATCATCATGATGCAGTTATGATGTAATTAAACATACTAAAACCCTAAAACCGTATTTTTACTATTAACTAAATATTCAACATTTTCGGAAAACTCCCAAAAATTTACATTAACATAATATCAATGCTCTGTATTCAAAAATAAACTCCATTTTATAAAAATAATTTTTAAATATTTTTAATTTAATATTTAAATAAAAAAACTATTCACTGAATATTCATTTTTTTCCGAAAAATCCCCAAAAATTACCTCAACATAATATCGATGTTCTGAATTCAAAAGTAAAGTTTATTTTATAAAAATAATTTTATAAATAATTTTAATTTAATTTTTATTTAAAAAATACTTTTCAACTGATAAAACTAATACTTGACTAATAATATCTGAAACAGTTATTTACCCATTTTATTGAATAACATTACTTAATCAAGGTGCCTATATTATATTAATACATTATTTAATTGAGAATAATAATCCATTTGGTCACATTACTAATCCTAAGCATAATATCACTATTCATAAATTATTATTCACGAAAAAATAAGTTTATCTTACTAGACTCCATATTTCATACTGAACTCATTTGCAGAACACCATTTTTTGAAAATAATTAGAGATCATTAATTATTTATGGTTTATGAAAATATTTTAAAATATCCTATTTTTAATTCATTTATAATATACATCCTACATTTATCCAGAAAATTGAAAATTTACAAACATCACCATAAGAAGAAAACAGAATTTTATTTATCTCAACGGATTACACAAAGAAGTTATGATCTCTTTACATAGCCCCTTGTAACCCCAACATAGGACCTATGTGTAAGGTGTGCTATGGTGAGAGAATCTGAGGGAAGCTCTCCAACACCGCATGAGTAGTAATTTCTATTAGTGTGGAGTTTTCGTGAAGGAAATTCTAATCTAGCGTCACACGATGAAGTTCGGCTTGGGTTTGTTACAGAGAAAAGCCCAGTGGTGCTACCTTTTTCCAAAGTTCTGTTAGATGTAATTTGATTGGCCCGAGACTACTAGATGAGGCCATAGAAACTTTTTTCTATACTAATTAACCAATATCACTTGTATTTAGAGACAATAATCACAACATTTAGTTTTCAACATTCATATTGACCAATGGTCATATAATAGTCAAAACCCTACATTCTCTTTTTAATTATACTCATTTTATGAATTGAAACAGTTTTGTTGAGTATAAAAATAAAATAACACACAAAATTAGGAAACAAGATTTATTCAAAATTTCTAGTTGTTACAATCTTATCCCCTTATGAAATTGCGTCCTCATAATTTTTAAAATTGTGCTTGGAAATTTCATTGAAAGTCCCACATTAGAAAAAGAATCAGTAACACTATTACTTTAAAAGAAAAAAAGAGAAGTACAAGGGTCTCCCTAGTTAACCCATACTAGGATTACATGTAGTAAAACACGGATATGGAGGAGAAAATAAACGGTCAAGTTCTGGTGGAGATTGATAGAAAACATGTCTAAGAGAAAGTTAACCACTAGAAAATCAGAAACCTGTGGTGGGTTAAAAAGTCTTTGATTACCTAGTAGGAAATTTAAACCAAAAACAATTTTGTTTTACGTTTCTTTTAATAATTTTGAGGAATTCATTTACTACATAGAATAAGAAATCAAGGAAATATACTTAACTTCAAGTAGAGTTTCATCCTTTAATATGTTTCTACCAAGACCAATCTTTTCTCCAAACGATGAGCATTAAAAAATACTCGGTCTCATCAAAGAACAAGAATAATCTTCAAGAGAATCACATAATCCACAAAAGAATAACTTACTATCATTAAACATTTATACCAAAAAGAGAAAGTGTAAGGTAAAACAACTCTTCAAAAAGAAAGAACCCCATACAAAGGGAAAATACTTTAAATATTCAAAGTTCCACGGTACTAGCCAAAGTCCATCAAAGACCATTCCATAAAAAACTGTCCTTCAAATTCCTCAAAATCAACCAAACTAATATTGAAACCCAAATATAAGAAGGATTTGATTACATAGTCTTCCAAGAAAAACATTATCTTTCATCTCCAAACAATACCAACCAATCCTAACATCTTATAATAAAAGAAACTAACCTAAACTTATTATCCCCAAGATAGGTTAGTCATTTCCATAAGTAACCTACATTACTATAAGTTCACCTTTAATTCATCGATTCATAAAAATATAAATCAACCTTTACTCCTCAAATAAAATACCATATTAATCTATTTACCTCGATCATATAGGTGACCCAAAATAGTGAATGTCTTCCAAAATAATAATCATCTTTTAATCCCATAATCATCTTTTTTTTCAAGAATTACAGCTTCACAACATCAACATGTGGTACATAACAATAGATTTTTTCCTTAATGATATGAAAAAATCTTAGGAAATGAATCGATGTTCTTAGAAAACATTAAAGATATGATCATAGGGCACATACTAGAATACAACATGACATAAACAATTATTGGGAAAAAGTTACATGTACTTTAGTCATCATGACCTATCTCAGCATAGGTCTTACATTGTTCCCTTATCCTTGGATATTATTGGTGCTCATCATGCTTCTCATCCCTTCCAAGAGACCATTTCCATGGATAATATCCAACATTTACATATTTATGACATTGAAAATTATAAGGTACATTAGATCGAACCTTATCTTTATTCATCACATTATCCATTTTTGTAACGCAATTGGCTACTTTATGCCCTATCACCCCACACTTAAAACATATATCGGTTCCTTTGTGAAATTATACTTGGTTCCCCTTTCCACACTTTCTACACAATGGAAATTCGGTCTTATTTCCCTTATCAGCTTTATCAGATGAACATCCTTGTTACTTCTTCTTCTTCTTCCTTAATGAATTTGGGCATTCAACTTGGTAGCAATTATTAATTGTGATTTTTGATAGCTGGTTTGGCATAATCACAATATGTTCAACTTGATCTCTCATCATATCTATCATATTAATAGGGAAATCGTCACATTTCCAATCACATTGGTTGTTGGGACATGTTCTTCCATTTCCCTCCATTAACTATGAAAATAAAGTATAATTAGTGGTCTTAAATACATAGCCAATAATCCTGAAAAGGAAAATTAAAGCATAGAAGGATAAAATTATAGAAGAAAAGTATACCCTAACTTGTGATCCCCTAGGATCCAATCTAGGTTATCCATGATCATATATTTTTATGTGAATCTTTATTTTATTTTATCTTTGTCCCTTTAATAATGGTTCATACAAAACGTATGAACTTACCAAAGCATATCCACCGAGAGTGTCAATCCAAGAGTGCATCAAGGCCTGTTGTCCTGCACTAGGTTACCACAGGTCAACCCCAAAAAAAAGTGTCAGAGTTTTTACTCCTAGGAACATCTATGCCAGAGCCACCTCTACATGTTTGTATCTAAACAGGGGTTTATTTGTTTGGAACCCACTTACTCAATACTCACCAAAATACCAGGAAGATTTCCTATATTTAAACTTTTCTATAGTATTATTCCTAAAGTTTTCATATCCTAATTTCCAAAAATAACTATAACATACATTGATACCAACTATAACCTCTCACCTTTTTATCACATTAACATTCATTAAATTATACAAAACAGAGGATCTTTAAGGATACCTGTTTAGGAAACGAGGAACTTAATACCTGACAACAACAAAAATTATTCTTAAACACATGAAAGGATTCTTCATTGTTCATCCTATATTCATTAAATCATCTCATAACATGGGATCATACATAAAAGGAAAGGGTGAGCAGAAGGTCCAATAAGGGAAACAAGGGAAACATTTTACATGTGAACTTGAGATACATCAAAAATCCATGTAAAATAACTTTAAGGCATGAGAAGGAGATCGTGAGGCATATCATAATAAAAATAATGTGTTACATAACTTGAAGATGTGGCTACAAAATTTAACATACACAATCATTTTCATTTCACTGAGGTCCGTCCCCAAGGTGTCATTAAAAAATTACCAAGATTATTCACCAAGGTGTCGTTAAAATGGCCATCTCTAGAGATTAAGTCTTTACACAATGCATTGGAGCGCTATCAGGGCACACCCTTAAATTTTCCTTTATTATCACGTGATCCACATATATCATAATCAATCATTTCATAAATCACCCATATAGAATAAAATAAATGGGATTCATTTAATAATCATAATGTTTTAAATAATTCTTTTAAGACATGTCCTTTATGTCATTTTAAGCCCACAAAAAAAGGAAAGTGGGGTTCTTGTATGTAAATCCAAGAATTAAAATAGAAAATTTTGATATACATGTGATTAACCCTATATAAGAATCATCTTCGAGTATAAACTTAATAAAAAAAATTGAGAAAAATAGATAGACATTTTGAGATGAATAATTCTGCAGCATAATGGCTATATTACAGGGTTTTAGAAAACATTGAAAAGAGAGGGGACATGGGTTAACCACTAGTAAAGGATCAAAAAACAGTAGAGAGACATAATATAAAGTATATAAGAACATGGTTGTAAGTACCTAGATCTCTTTTAAGGTATGTTTTCCTTTTTTCTGGAGTTTTTGAGAAAAAATGAATTTTCTAGAAATTTCAGAAGTACACGCCGTGTACTTTTTGAGTACACCCCATGTACTCTTTCCCTGGATCGAAGCCGTGTATTGGCCATTTCCAGGACACACACATAGTGTGTAAGGCTGAGGAGGAGGGAGATTATTTCGGAGTATGGAAAATTTGGAGTACACGCCATGTAATTTTTTTTATTAGACGGACCGGGGTCACGTCTAACCCCCATATTCATCTTCTTCTTCAGTTTTCGACCATCCGGGAGCAACCGTATGGCCGGATATTCGACGGACGACCACCTCGCCGTCCGTTCTCTGATTCGAGCATGGGTAGTTGCGTTGGAATCGCAGCGGTGAGTTCTTCCTTCTGTTGTAGCCTTGTTTCTTGACTCCTCCTCGTTTCCATGTTATCGTGGGATGAACGTTTTATGCGTTTTCTCATATCTACGTCATTCTATGGGGAATCTATCGTCGATGTTCACGTATATCGATATCCTTGGATCGAGGTAGGTGGTTTGTGCCTTTTGGTTGAAAGTTGATGAATATTATGTGCAAATTCCACCAATACCCTTGAACAGGGTATTGCGTGTTTCCTGTTTTTCCCTTGATGCTTGCCTTCTTTACTTGATTTCTTTAGTAGAGGTTATTGCTTTTGATTTGAGTAATTTGTTTTTTCTCATATTTCTTTTCCATGCCTAGTTGTAGGATTTTGGACTGTTGTTTTACTTTTGCTACTGAGCCTTAGTTGATAGCCAAGTACATCTTGAGGTTTACTCGGACAATATACACGCGCTGAGCATGTTTAGATACTCAGGACTGTGAGAACCTAGAGTAGCAGTCCAAAGGGAGAATTGATAGAAGGGCTTCTCCAGACTGTATTTTAAATCACAATGCAAGACCAAGTGTATAATTGACAGAAGGGCTTCTCCAGAGAGTCTTTTAACTACCACGTGGGCCATAGGGGTAATTGACATTGATTTCTTCCCCAGAGAGCCTTCAGCATGATACGATACTATAGGGGGAATTTACGGTGAGTGCTTCCCCAGAGAGTCTGCTTAATTACGTAGCTGAACCAGAGGGGTGAGACTGTGTGTTCCTCCTAGAGGGTTGCTAGTTCATAGAGGTTGAACCATAGTGGTTAGACTGTGAGAGCTACCCAGAGGGTTACCTGTTTACTTCTTGTTGTTGACTGCTCACTTGTGTGCCTAACTAGTTAGAACTGTGGATTGTAGCTGTTTTGTGCTTTTCTATTTACTGCTTCTTGTTTTAGTACTTCCATGTATTCATTGACTGTTAGGGACAAATCTTTGGGTGGTTGCCTATTGGGACTGTATCTCACACCCTGTTTGGGATTTGCTTTTGGGCCCAAGCAGACTATGTTGCTGCAGGTACAGATAAGGGAAAGCGCCCTTCTATTTCAGTATATTGATTGCACCAGAAGCTGGGGAGCATGGGACAGAGTCGTGGCTCGTGATGCTGAGGAGAATTCATTGTTTTTATTTTTCACTTGGTTTCAGTTGTATTCCAGCACATTGTTGGGGTTGCTGTTTTCCATAGATACTTGTACCTGCTGCATTATTGTCATGATTTTTATATATCTGCATTGCTTCTGCTTTTTGGATTCTATTGTTGTGCATGTTGTTTACTGCTTCCGCTGTTTATTGTTGTTTCTTACCTTGTATACCATACCGAATGAGGGCATAATTTCCCCACCGACTCACCAAGGCCATCACTGCTAGTCTGCAGCCTCTGGAGTTCGGGGAAACGCGCTTGAGGTCATGTGGTGAACCGGGTACAAGGAACCAATGGAGGGGCTCCAGACTCGGGACGAAACAAAGTGGTATCAGAGGAGTTCTTTTATCTTGATTTACTGTTTAGAGACCTTAGTCAGGGATAGGATGGATTTGGTACTTGACATTAATATGTGCTCAGGAGTAGCTAACCCGTATACAGGGAAAATCCATACAACCTCGTTAATTGCATTTTTCTGGTTTTGAGATTTTATGGTTCGTATGTTTTCACCTAGAGTGATTCATATGACTTGTGGGGTTATTGTTTTTATATTTCTGTTCTATTTCCATCTCAACCCGATGAGATGAGGGTATTCCATCTCATACATCATATAGGCATTTGTAGAAATCACATGTCATGCATTCTTACCATGCCATCTAGGGTGCATCAGCGATTACATGCTGTTGTGATAGACTTTGTGTAGATTATGCATGCTATTGTGATATTTTTTTGATATATTCTATGCTGTTGTGTTAGAAAATAGTTGCTTTGTTCCATGCTTAAAGTGAACGCTGAAGTTTGGTTCTTGAGGTGTTATGGGCCCTCACGGATCAGAATTTGGCACCTTTTCACTTGTTTTAGTATTTCTAGAATTCTGCACAGTTTCTTAGCTACTACCCAGAAAAACCCAGAATACACGGCGTGTACTTTTTAGATACACGCCGTGTAGTTTTCAAGCCTTGTCACTGACTGTGTGAGAAGAACACGGTGTCATGGGAGTAACTTTGGGAACACGCCGTGTACCATTGATACACGCCGTGTCAGTTCGGAGCAATGTACCTGGTCTTGTCACTAGCAATACAGGCTGGGGAAGCTCAGGTAGAACACTTCGTGTCCGTAGGGAACACGCCATGTAGTCTTGTCCTAGTCCCTGGTTGTGTCATGAACCACATGGGCTGGCGTTACATTCCTTTCCACACACCTTATTTATTATGAACACATCGTGTAGTCTTTCCCAGGTACCCGGTCGTGTCACGAACAACACGGGACAGTGTCGCCATCGCCTATGAACGTCGTGCTTGTTTGGTGCATTCCATGTAAGGTCCATCCATGTAGACGGCCATGTACTCAACAACACGGACCGCCGGAGCCTTGTCTAGTGCACGTCGTGTTTGATTCGAACACGCCATGTAGTCTCGAGTTGATTTGGACCGTGTGGGTTAGTCATGAAAGGAGACCCGGGCAGGGGATTAGTTTTCTAGTACAAGCTGTGTGTGGGGGTCAACACGCCATGTAGTTTGTAGTGTACATGACTTGTGGGTCAGGAGTACACGCCCATGTAAGTGGTTTAAGAAGACACGCCGTGTAGTTTTATACACACCGTGTAGTCGTGTTTTTGCAATCTTGTGTGTTTTTCTTCCCATGTTCCCATTTAGTACTCTTGTGTTCTTTGTCATTGTTTTCCTAATCTATGGTGTTCTTTTGATATTTTAGAGCTATGCCTCTGAGACGTCCTCCAGTCGTATGTCTATCGTCAGGCAGTGATCAGACGCCAGACGGGGCTGATCAAGGACTTCCTGTCGATCCTCCAGCCGAGCCAACCTTGGCACCGGTTTTTGTACCAGTTGCGGGCACTGATGCGCAGTTCAGGAAAGGTTTCATGAGGATGGTGCAATCGTTCCAGGGAGAACTACCTCCTACCTCGTCTATGGCAGACTTGACGTGGGTCTTTCAGCAGCAACATCCTCCCACTTTCTCGAGGGAGGGAGGACCTCAAGCTACATAGTCCTGTATGGAAGCCATGCTGACTATATTCGAGCATCTGGAGACGCCTCCAGAGAGGCGGGTCATGCTCGCCACCTACATGCTCCGAGACTCCACCAAGAGGTGGTGGGACATGATCTCACATGCGGGTCAGCAGCAGGCTATGACTTGGGAGGAGTTCCAGTGCGTGTTTTACGACTACTTTTACCCGGAGACCCTAAGGACCGATCGAGCCCATGAGTTCATGAGCATAGAGCAGGGGACTCTATCAATCATGGAGTATTCCTCTCGTTTCACTAAGCTACATCTTTTTAGACCCCTTCAGGATGGGAGTGGGATGTTCTCGGTGAGAAGTTTGAGGATGGACTCAGGAGGGAGATTCGCTCACAGGTGAACATTTTCCTGTTGACTTCTATTACATCCACTGTCATCCAGGCATTGATTGCGGAGTTCAATATTAGAGACTCTAGAGCTGCGAGTCATGGCGTTTCTACTTCCAGAGCTATCTTTCCTTTAGAGGACAGTAAGAAGCGACGTAGGGAGCCAACACACGGTGATTCGAGGAAGCGAGACGCATCATCAGGCACCCAGGTGACGTGCTGCTAGTGTGGACGGACATGGCACACGAGGTCGCAGTTCCAGAGAGACCTCATGGAGTGCCGATCCGGCGGCATGTTGGGTCACCTTCAGCATTTCTACCAGGTTTTCCCACAGGCAGTAGGTGACAAGGGTTCTTCCATGACTCCTCGTTCAGGAGCAGCCCCACCAGTCTCTTAATAGTCGGGGAACTGGAGGTCTTTCGGCTGTTTTGGCCGAGGTGGAGGTCGAGGCCGTGGCGGTCAGCCACCAGTCCCTCATCTCTAGGAGGGAGGTTCTGCTCAGAGTGGTCAGTCAGGGGCGCAGGGCTGCGGTGTAGGTCAGTCTTTTGCCGTGGAGCTGACTTATCATGAGCAGGATCCCGAACTTTGTACTGTTCGAGGTACAATTTAGTAGCCTCAGTTATATCTTCACCCCTTTTCGATACTGGTTCTACGCATAGTTTTATCTCTTTTTCCATTGTGGAGAGCCTTGGAATATGCATCTTTTCTTCTGCTGACTCATTGACACTAGACACACCTTTGGTAATGAGGACATCTAGTGTACGTCAATGTAGAGAGTGCCCTCTCGAGGTTGCAGTGTATCGCTTCTTATGGGATCTCTCTATCCTAGAGATGACAGGCTATGATGTCAACCTTGGCATGTATTGGTTGATTCTCATCCAGGTAGTCATCGACTGCTATCGCTGCAGAGTCAGTTTCATCTCACCAGAAGGTAAATCCTTCCTTCATAGAGGCGAATGGGATGTTCGGGCGAGTCGGGCGGGACTCGAGCATCTTGGGCTAGGAGGGGTGACAACCGAGATTGCTAGTCTTTATTTGGATGACCAGGGGACTCCACAGTTGGATTTTCCTCCAGTGGTGGATTGCTTCAGGGATGTCTTTCTAGAGGACTTTTCATGTTTTCCTCTAGAGAGTGAGGTGGACAATTATATTGAGCTCGTGCCAGGAGCGGCACCAGGGTCCATTCCTCCCTATAAGACAGCCACACCTGAGTTGCAGGAGTTAAAGAAGCAGTTGGAGGAGCTACAGGATAAGGGTTTCATTCATCCCAGTACTTCTCGTTGGGGTTCTCCTGTTCTGTTTGCGAAGAAGGAAGACGGTACCCTTCGGCTTTGTGTAGATTATCGGATGTTGAACCAGTTGAGGCTCAAGAACCGATATCCCTTCTTGCGGATTGATGACCTTTTCCATCAGCTTAGAGGAGCCCAGTTGTTCTGGAAGATCGAATTGAGGTCCAGTTATCATCAGTTGCGTGTTAGACAATCAGATATACCTCTGACAGCCTTTAAGAGCAGGTATGGTCTATACGAGTATACAGTCATTCCGTTCGGCCTCATAAACGCGCCTGTATTTTTCATGGCACTGATGAACCGATGTTCCATCCTTACTTGGAATCCTTTTTTGTGGTCTTTATGGATGATATCTTGGTGTACTCTCTCACTCGACACTACCATGCCACACATCTTGAGATCATTCTGAGTACTCTGAGAGAGCATCGTCTTTATGATAAACTCTCGAAGTGCCATTTCGGGATGTATCAGATTCACTTCATGGGTCACGTCATCTCAGAGGAATGAGTATCAGTGGACCCAGAGAAAGTGAGATTTCTAGTTTCCTGGGAGTATCCGAAGAACGTCTTTTAGGTACAGAGTTTCCTAGGGCTGTATGGATACTACAGACGCTTCATTCAAGACTTCTCTTGTCTAGCAGCACCTTTGAAAGGTCTGACCAAGAAGGGGGAGAAGTTCTTATGGTCAGATTTCTGTGATTCAGCCTTTCAAGAGCTGAAAGGGAGGTTGACGTTCGCATCGACACTACCTTGCCAGAGCTAGGCAGGAGCTACACTATTTACTGTGATGCTTCGGGTATCGGGCTGGGAGCTTTTCTTATGCAAGGAGATGGAGTCGTTGTGTATGGGTCTCGGCAGTTGAGGCCACATGAGAGGAACTACCCTACGCATGATCTGGAGTTAGCATCTGTTGTTCATGACTTGCGCTGTTGGAGACACTATCTTCTGGGAGAGCACTTTTTGGTCTTCACTGACCACAAGAGTCTCATGTATATCTTCACTCAGCATGATCTGAATCTGAGGCAGCGCAGGTGGGTTGAGTATCTATAGTCTTTTGACTTCCAGATTGCTTATACGTCGGGAAAGGGCAACGCCGTGGCAGATGCGTTGAGCCGGAGAACTCAGATTCAGGTAGTTCAGGAGGCCAGTAGTGAGTGGCTGCAGATGGCTCTGTTCTCTGAGATGCACCTAGAGGTTCAAAACAGATGGGGACAGACTTTTCTATCTTCTGTAGCTGTTACCTCCATGCTACTTGATCGGGTACGGATGAGGCAGCTATCAGACTCAGAATTCTTAGTCCTACAGGAGAGTGTGTTAGGAGAGGACCCTCTTCATGGATAGACAGTGGGTGAGGATGAGATATTGTGTTTCCAAGGATGCATATGAGTGCCAGTAGACATACATGAGGAGCTGATGCAGGATTTCCATTCCTCAGTTTGGGCAGTTCGTCCTGGCGTCACCAAGATGTATTAGGATATTCATCGCCAGTACTGGTGGCCAGGTATGAAGAAGGATGTTGTTGGTTTTTTCATGAGATGTTCTACTTGTCAGCAGGTGAAAGCAGAGCATCAGCGACCAGCAAGTCTCTTACAGCAGTTACTCATTACAGAGTGGAAGTGGAATGATGTTGCGATGGACTTCGTGACTGGGTTTCCGAGATCACCTTGATGGAACGATGTTGTTTGGGTTGTCATCGACAGGATTACGAAGATTGCTCACTTCTTGCCGATCAAGGATACCTTTAGTGTCGATGATCTTGGATGACTTTACATCAGGGAGATTGTGCGTCTGAATGGAGTTCCATGCTCTATTGTTTCAGACAGATATGCGAGAATTACCTCTCGGTTCTGGCAGGGATTTCAGAACTCCTTGGGTATACATGTACTTTAGAGTACAGCTTACAATCCCCAGACTGACGTCTAATCCGAGAGCACGATCCAGGTGCTTGAGGATATGTTCTGGGCCTACATCCCTGACATTGGCAGTTCTTGGGAGAAGCATATTGCTCTAGTAGATTTTTCCTACAACAAAATTTTCCGGGCGAACATTCAGATGGAGCCATACGAGGCTTTGTATGGTAGGCCATGCCGATCACCCTTATGTTGGCTGGAGGCAGGAGAGGAAGATTTGCTGGGACCTCGTCTTGTTCAAGATACTTCAGAGCAGTTAGAGCTGATTCAGAAGAGGATGGCTACAACGCAGTCTCGGCAGAAGTCTTATGCAGATCAGCGGAGACAACATCTGGAGTTCGAGGTCGGTGATCGGGGTTTCCTACGTGTCACACCTTGGTTGGGACACAAGAGGATTCAAGGATAGGGTAAGCTTTCCCCGCAGTACGTCGGTCTGTTTGAGGTCTTGGAGAGAGTGGGGCCAGTCATCTATCGGTTACAGCTACCTTAGAGTTATCGAGCCATGCACGACGCCTTCCACGCCTCTCAGCTCCGATGTTACTTTTCAGACCCGTCTCACGTCCTTTAACCTGAGGAAGTCGAACTTGAAGCAGATGTGTCGTTCGAGGAGAATACTATTCGGATTGTAGATTGTAGTACAAAGGTTCTTGGTGGGTAGTATGTTCCTCTAGTATGAGTGCTATGGCAGCATGGATGAGCATAGGATGAGACCTGGGAGATGGAGGCCGATGTTCGATCGTAGTGGCCAGAGCTGTTTGGGGTTTCTCCTTCTCAACCTCATTAGGTAAATTCGGGGACGAATTTCTTTATGGGGGGATGTTTTTAAGAACCCGGATCTCTTTTCAGGTATGTTTTCCTTTTTTCTGGAGTTTTCGATAAAAAATGCATTTTCGAGAAATTTCAGAAGTACACGCCGTGTACTCTTTCCCCAGCTCGAAGCCATGTGCTGGCCATGTCCGGGCCACACACATGGTGTGTAAGGCTGAGGTGGAGGCCAGTTATTTCGGAGTATAGAAAATTTGGAGTACACACCATGTACTCCAAAATTACACGCCGTGTACTTTTTTTATTAAATGGACCGGGGTCGCGTCTAACCCCATATTCATCTTCTTCTTCAATTTTCGACCGTCCGGGTGTGACCGTACGGCCGGATCTTCGACAGACGACTGCCTCACCGTCTGTTCTCCGATTTGTGCAAAGGCAGTTGCATTGGAATCATAGCGGTGAGTTCTTCCTTCTTCTTTAGCCTTGTTTTTTGATTCCTCCTCGTTTCCATGTTATCGTGGGATGAACGTTTTGTGCGTTTTCTCAGATCTATGTCGTTCTAAGGGGAATCTGTCATCGAGGTTCACGTTTATCGATCAAATCGGATCGAGGTAGGTGGTTTGTGACTTTCAGTTGAATGTTGATGAATAATATGTGCAAATTCCTCCAATACCCTTGAACGGGGTATTGCGTGTTTCCTATTTTTCCCTTGCTGCTTGCCTGCTTTGCTAGATTGATTTAGTAGAGGTTATTGCTTGTGATTAGAGTAATTTGTTTTTGCTCAGATCGCTTTTCCATGCCTAGTTATATGATTTTGGACTGTTGTTTTACTTTTTCTGTTGAGCCTTAGTTTATAGCCAAGTAGTTCTTGAGGTTTACTTGGGCGATATACACGCGCTGAGCATGTTTAGTTACTCAGGACTGTGAAAACCTAGAGTAGCAGACCAAAGGGAAAATTGACGGAAGGGCTTCTCCATAGTGTCTTTTAAATCACGATGCGAGACCAAGTGGAGAATTGACGGAATTGCTTCTCCAGAGAGTCATTTAACTACGACGTGGGCCACCGGGGGAATTGACGTTGAGTGCTTCCCAGGAGAGCCTTTAGCACGATATGAGACTATAGGGGGAATTGACGGTGAGTGCTTCCCTAGAGAGTCTGCTTAATTACGTAGCTGTACCAAAGGGGTGAGACCGTGTGTGCCTCCCATAGGGTTGCTAGTTCTTATAGGTTCAAATAGAGGTTATACTGTGAGAGCTACCCAGAGGGTTAACTGTTTACTTCTTGTTGATGACTGCTCACTTGTGTGCCTTACTTGTTAGAGCTATGGATTGTAGCTGTTTTGTGCTTTTCTGTTTACTGTTTCTTGTTTTAGTACTGCCATGTATTCATTGACTGTTAGGCACAGATCTTTGAGTGGTTGCCTACTGGGATTGTTTCTCACACCCTATTTGGGATATGCTTTTGGGACCAAGAAGACTAGTTGCTACAGGTATAGATAAGGGATAGCGCCCTTCTACTTCAAGATCTTGGTTGCACCAGGAGCTGGGGAGCATGGGACTGAGCCGTGGCTCGTGATACTGAGAAGATTTCTTTGTTTTTATTTTGCACTTGGTTTCAGTTGTATTTCAGCACGTTGATGTGTTTCCAGTTTTCCATAGATACTTGTACTTGCTGCATTATTGTCATCATTGTTATATATCTGCATTGCTTCCGCTATTTCGTTTCATTTTTTATGCATGTTGTCTACTGCTTCCACTATTTATTGTTGTTTCTTACCTTGTGTACCTTACCGAATGAGGGCATAGTTTCCCCACAGACTCACCAAGGCCCTCGCTTCTAGTCGGCAGCCTCTGGCATTCGGGGAAATGCGCATGAGGTCATGTGGCAAACTGGGTACGGGGCACCAGTGGAGGAGCTCCGAACTCGGGACGTCAAAATTGTAATGAAATTTGAAAGGAATACCATATGAAATGATAAACATGGAAGGAAGACATAAATAATATTTCTATTATGAAATTTCAGCATCCTAACGACGTCACATAAAAACATCAAATAAATGAATTGATGAGATCAAAGAGGGTCCATAAAGACATGAACACAGAAGAATAGTATGATGGATATATAGATCATACCTCATCATAATAAAAAGGAATGTGAAAGATTTGACATGAAAATAGAACTTGAATATGAGAAGGGTGAAATAATCCTGTACAAAAATCCAGCAGCCTAATGGCGCCACTTAAACATTCTTAAAATTAATTGATGAGAGAAAGAGGGGGTCTCTCATGATATGAACATTAAAAGGAAAACAATATGAATATAAAATATCATCCTCAACATAAGAACATGGAGCTTAAAATAAATGACATAATGGAGAATACATGAAAAGAAAGAGAGAGGTAGGATCCATTACCTTGATGAGTAACTTCAAAATCATGGTGTTTGGGACCTTGGGAGGTTTGAGGAAACTTAGGGAGGACTCCATTGGAGGTAAAGAGACTAAAACATCATTTAGGAGGATTTTGGAATGGATAGGATGAGAGAATGGCTTGTAATTTATTAGGGAATGTAAGGGGACAAGGCATTAATGTCCATGGGACACCTCATTGGTTGTATTGGAAAAAACAAGTGGTATTTCCTCATGGTACTGGCCACTTGGGACACCTCATACATTATCTTACTGTTCATAAGTAGACCATCCCTTAAAATATCTCATGACATCATCATGATGTAGTGATGATGTCATTAGACATACTGAAACCCTAAAACTGTATTTTTACTATTCATTGAAAATTCAACTTTTTCAGAAAACTCCTAAAAATTTACCTTAACATAATACTAATGCACTAAATTCAAAAATAAACTCCATTTTATGAAAATAATTTTCTATATAATTTTAATTTAATTTTTAAATAAAAACACTATTCACCGAAAATTCATTTTTTTCAGAAAAATCCCCAAAAACTACATTAACATAATATAGATGTTCTAAATTCAAAAATAAATTCCATTTTATAAAAATAATTTTCCAAATATTTTTAATTTAATTTTTAATTAAAAAACACTATTCACTCGAAAAACTAATACCTGACTAATAATTTCCGAAACATTTATTCACCTATTTTATTTAATCACATTACTCAATCAAGGTGACTATATTATATTAATACATTATTTAAGTTAGATTACTAACCCATTTGGTCACATTAGTAATCCTAAGCATAAAATCACTATTCATAAATTACTATTCACCAAAAATTATGTTGATCTTATTAAACTACAAATTTCTTACTGAACTCATTTGTAGAAGACGATATTTTGAAAATAATTACTCATCATTAATTATTTATGGTTTAGAGATATATTTTAAAATATCCTTTTTTTCAAATTCTTCCATAATATACATCCTACATTTATCCATACATTTGAAAATTTAGAAACTTCACCATAAGAAAAAAGAAAAATTTTATTTATCTCAAAGGATTAGAAAAAACAGTTATGGTCTCCTTACATTGCCCCTTATAACCCCAGCATCAGACTTAAGTGTAAGGTGCGCTAAGGTGAGAGAATCCGAGGGCGGATCGGCCAACATCGTACGAGTAGTAATTTATATCTGTTTAAACTTCTCACGAAGGTGATTCTGTTCTTTCTTCACACGATGAAGTTCGGCTTGGGTTTGGTCTAGAGAAAAGACCAGTGGTTCTACCTCCTTTCCAAGGTCTATTAGATGGTCTTCGATTGGGCCGAGACTACTGGATGAGGCCATGAAATCTTCTTTTTATGTATAAAATGGTTTTTTATGTATAAAAATAAAATAACACAAAAAATTAGGAAACAATATTTATTCAAAATTTCTGTTCGGTACATCGAGGTCCTTGAGGAATACCATGAGGTCAACCTCCACCTGCTCTGCCTCCCCTCTATAGAAAAAGAGCCTATCATACCTATTGTAGAAATGGAATGCATGGAATGTACTACTGAGGAGGGTGATGAAACTACCCAACATCACCATACTGATTTAGAAGCACCATTAGACACTAACTATGATGATGAACATGGTATCCACAAGAGAAAAGCCTCAGGCCTATGTTGAATGTAAATGCATGAGGACCAGAATTCAAAAACAGAAACAATAGATGTTGGTTCCCTACTAGTAGGAGCCTCGAATACCCTAGTGCCTGAAACTAGTTTCTGGTATCTCTCCCATAGAAGATAACTACTGGATTCCATCCCATGCTAGAGCTCCTCACAAGTTCATCTGATCAACTAACTTGTCATTATTCTACACTTCCATGTACGTTGACAAGGTAAAGGTAGCAACTGCACACTAGAGAGATGGATGAAGTTCCTCCTCTAAATGTGTCACATGAGACTCCTCATCCAAAAAAAAGCCTAGGAAAAATTATGTTGATTATTAAAATTAATCCCCATCACTCGTACCGACATTATTTATTGTTGGAGAGAGAGTAACTCCTATCTCTTCACCACATTTAGGGTGGATGTATGGAATTATGCCCAAAACTCTATCTTGTTGTTACCCCACAAAACATCAACATCCTTCTTTTCCCCCAAGTAAAATTTCCACCACATAAGTGTGTCTCCCTACATTTTACTCACTTCCAAAGGAAACCATCACTCCATTAGGGCCAGAATCAAGCTGAAGGTCCACATATGCTCCTAATGACAACTCTTTATCTCATTATTTAAATGCTTCCCATATACATCCCTTGATTCTGCTACTATATAAAATGTAATGTTCTGTACACCTAGTCCAACTCTTCCACTGGATCAACCCTCTATTGATCAACTGGATTTACCTGCTGAGCCTTGACTACCTACAATATATGAGAATGATGGCCGACTGCCAAGGTTGAAAAATTAGAAACAAGTAAATCCCAATCCTTAGTAGTATAGAGTTTTATTTAATGTTTCTTTTAACACATTCAACTCATTAATTATTTATAATTGCCCATAATTCACAAATTCAAATAGTAACACATGTCATTATGATGATTTTTTATTTTCCAAGGTTCTATTCCATGTAAATGGTATAACTATGCATGGTCGTATGTTAGGTTCATAGTCCCCGCAATAGATCATGAGGGACCCTAAAATCCCATGTCATATCTGGTATTCTCTAGCATATGTCACACACAAAATCACATATCACTATTCCCTACCATCACATGAAATAATCACTATTAATAACTCAAAAATTGATACTATATCTCAATCATGACCTTTTATATCATTATGTAAGGACCCCCACCCTCCAATGATGCCCTCCCTGAGCAGGAATTGAATGAATAAAGGTAATGACTCCTGAGTCCTTCCTCATGTAGGCCCCGGGGTTGTGACTATCACGAAGGGTACATAGATCTCACAATAGGGGATCCATTACCCTTTAGAGGAGAACAAAATTTTGTAGACAAGTTAATTCAACCCATAACAACTCCATGGAGTATATATCAATAAGAAATTTAAATCCATTCAATAAGAATGTTTGAAAATATAACTGTAACAAATTAAAAGTCTTGAATGTAAAAAATCAAAGATAAGAATTGACATGGAAGTTGCCCCAATGTATGAGTTTTAAATGCCCCACACTGTCCACATTGTAAAAGCCCGAGATTTTATGAAAAATATTCTTTTTATTTCAGTAATGTCTTGTGTTGTACGCTACACCAAAAGGATCTTGCACAACACGCATCCTTGACTTGCCTTTCATTACACGCAATCGCGACCTTCCTCGATAGCGTGTGTAGTACGCAATACTGAGTTTCACTAAACAATGATATACTATAAAAATATTATTAAAACTAGCCGTTATGAATAGTAATAACCACTTTTTGAAATTTTATAAATTTTATTTTTCAAAATGTACTTCATTTTTGGATTCGGAATACCGAAATTAGCCTAGGGTGAAATTTTGGTTTTTTTCTGAAAACTTTCAATTTTTGATGAATAGTGAAACCACTAAGTGGTAGGTTAAAAACTGAATTTTGCATAAAACATAATTTTACCACTTCTGTGAATGGAATTTCGAAAATCCGACAGACACGGTTGATATCAGTATGTAAAATGTGGTTCAATGAGATAAAAATAATTTTTTGGTGAATAGTAACTTTTTTCTTTTTTTTACCGCAGTTAATAGTAAATAGGGTAACTAAGGGTAAATATGATATTAATATTACCATATCACATGTCCTAATTCTATTGGACAAGTGTAATTCGACCAAAAACAAACTTAGGAATAAAATATGACCATTTAGGCCCACTTGGATTAGATTAGGACATTTATTATTAATTTATTTAAAGAAGGGTTAAAATAGTTAAAATCAATGTTTAATAAGTAAATAATTTTTAATATGGGGTTATACATAATATAAATTCGACTATAAATATTCATTAGAAAGATAAAATGATTTCCTACATAATTGTATTTTATTTGTAATTTTTAGACATTAAATAATTTAATTTATTTATGACACAATGATGATGCAATAATTATCTTATTAATGAAATATTGACATAATTGATGTTATAAACACCAAAATAAATGTAATTTGAGACTTTTTATGAATTCAACTAATTTTCTAGGTTAATATGATATATTAATGTTGATTTAATAAACTTTATTCGAACATATAATTCTGTTATGACTTTCACAAAAATCATATATCAAACAGTGTCAAAATTGACACAAAATAGTTTTTAAATCAAATATTATATTATTAATTGTTATTTTATTCCTAAAAATCTAAGGTTCGGCTAAATAACTTAGATAAGGATATATATATTAATAATAAACAATTTGGGGTTCGTTTGGCATGTTATAGTAAGTGTATTAACCATATAGTGAAAGAAAACAAAAAGACACGGTAAAAGTTAAATTATTTAACTTAGAGTTAAATCTAATTGATAAGGTTAACATAATACCCTATACTTGTCTAAATCCTATTGGTTGATAGGATTGCGACCTATACCCACTTTAGCTTTGAAATAAGACCCTTTGGAACCATTATAAACCGATTTTGACTTTAATATAAAATAATATTTTGAGATATTCCTAAGGTGCCCCTCTCCTCCCTTATAAAAGGGCACCTCCTCCCCCTCCTACTCACACCAATTTGAGCACTCAAGCTCGGCTAAACCCTGACATTTTATCCTCTACACTTCCCTAGAATAATCCTAGAGTTCATGGTCTTCTTCAAAGACAAATCTTAGTTCCCTAAGTGGAGGATTCAAGGAGGCGTTCCAAAGAAGAGGTAATATCCATTACCAATCTTTTCAATTTCTTTTTTTCTTCAACTTCTTCTTATTTAGTTGTTTCATGATAAAGTAATAACATAAGTATTACTTACATACTTATATGTTATTATAAATATGAAACAAACCTAATTCACCTTCTATCCATCCCACGGAAAAATGAAATCACCGCGCGTGCGTACGTACGGAATACCGTCTCCATGCCGTGGTGTAATCTATTTTTCCACCATCACTTTACAAGGTTGGGTATAATGGTGTAATGAGTAACTATTTATTATTATTATTAAGTAATATTGATACTGAAATAATATATATATACTCCAATACAATTCCACGATCATAGGAACGATATCATCACTCGTTCGTATGTACGGAATACCGTCTCCATGATGTGATGCGACTCGTTCTACATGATCATCATTACATAGTAATTATATAAATGAATTGAATGAATAAATATGATATATGTTACACTAATACCATTCTGGATATAAGGTATCTATAACCTTAAAAGAAGAATAAGAATTTATTCGACAAAACACGCATAAGAACAAAAGGCAATAAAGACCCGAGTAACAAGTAACAATGAAATATTACTAATAAGAAGCTAAGAATATGACCATATATGATATCATATCAATATTTATGATTCTGGAATAAGTCAATAACATTATTTAAACCAATATACAGGAGCTTCGGACACGTACAAAGCAAATCGGACCTAAGGTAAGGGAAATAACACAATCTCATTTTTATCCGAGACTGTTTATTCGTAAGAATTTACTGGGGTGTATTTTATCATCCACATCCATGTTTCATCAATATGTAATATTATTTCCATCCACCTAAAATTTTTTAAATCAATTTTTACCCTTCGGTGAGTTTTTAGTAATATCTATGAAATGAATCTTTTGTCGTACGAGATACTTTTTGACTTTTCCGACAAAAGTATGAAGAATGTTTTTTTTAACTTATACGGCATGGATGGATTTCTAAAACATTATTTCCAAGAAGCTTCCTTTACAAGTATTCAAGTTTATTTTTAATCAACTTCTTTTAGTTTAAAATTGTATGACATGTTATGAAAGGAAAAGTGTTTTTGAAGTAGAAAGGATATTTTTCTCAAGAATGAAGTTCAAGTATTTTATCAAAATTATTTTCCATCTAAGATAATAAAAGGGTTATGTTTTTATCCCTATTATTACATGGATTTGATTATGTTGTGATGGAAACATTTTTATGAATTCTTTTATCTTATATGAATTGTTTTATGATGTCATGTTGTTTAAGAATCCCATTTTTATTACATGGGTTATGCGATGATGTATGATTTATGATTATGTGGCACACATAAGAAAGGATTAATTATAAGATGGGTGGGACCTATATATCCCTCTAATGCATTGGGTAAAGATTTTATATCTCATGAGATAGACATGGCTGGAATGGTAGGTTATACCGGTTCAGTGAAACAGGACTGAAACGAGGGTTACTCGATTCAGAAAGGGACTTTTTCCACTAAGATAGTATTGGCAATGAGTCTTGACTAACAAGAAATGATTCTCTATGATTATGTGTGAATGCCAAAAAGTTTCATGTTTTATTTTATGATTATTGTGATTACATTTGACTGCCATGATTTATTCCATGTTATGAAATTATTCTCTCTTTTGCAGGATAAGATTTCCAAAAGTTATGTTCTTATGAATATGATGTGATTGATTTTCTTTGGTTTACCCTTACTGAGCATTTGAGCTCACCCTTTTATGTTTTCTTTTCCCCATGATATAAATAAAGGTTTTAGGTTAAAAAAAGGGGAAGATCTTTATGGGAGATATTGATGATCTTTCACCACGATTAGAAGATTACGTTCCGAGTTTCCAAAGACACTAAACTATTACGATCCTTGTGTGTGTGTTTTTGTTATGTACTAAGTATTCCGCAAAAGTAATGTAATGTCCATGTACGTCAGGCTTCAGGTCTCTACAGTTGGTATCAGAGGAAAGGTTTAGTCAACCTTTGGAAACTAGGATGTGAGAACGTTAGTGAGATCCCTAGAGATATTTATAAGGTATGTCTAGGGATGTCGCTAAGGATAAGTATATGTATAGGATATAGTCCTAGAACTATGGTAATGATCTTATAATTTAACCTAAGATGTTAGATACTAAGGGTACTCCCCCTTTACTATGTTGTTTTCCCTAGCATTATTTTGCCTCTCACACTATTCTTTTTGGGTTTTAGAAAATGGCTGGAAACAAGATGATTCACAATAATGGAGGATATGATGGACAATGGAATGATATTCTTCATGAGCAACCAAATTAAATGATATTTGGAAGTCCAAACATCATTATTATGCCGAATCAGCAATCTCATAATATGATCAATAAAGTAAAATTTGGTAAGTTTCCTGACTCGACTAATAAGAGAAAGATGGAGTTTCATGATGATCATAGAGGAAAGAAAGATCAATTTCCCCTATGTAAATCATGTGGGAAGAGGCATCAAGGAGAATGTTTCAAGGGAACTGGAAGATGCTTTGGGTGTGGAAAAGAAGGACACAAAGCAAGTAAGTGCAAAGGAAAAGGGTCAGTTAACACCATGGATGAGGATAATGGTATTTATACGACATCAAAAATGTTTAAGTGTTTTAAATGTGGAATGTATGGGCATTATGCAAACAAATGTCCTAAGGGAAATACTAATGAAGAGAATTAGTATGGTCATATGGGTATTATTTATGTGGATGATGATGAAGAGACTACAAATGATATGTGAGATGAAAGATTTTTTGAAGCTCGGTCAATGGTTTAAGAATGCAGTGGAATGATTACATGTTTATCATGGGTAATTTTGTATAAGTAATCTCATGCTACTATGGAATAAAGAGACATCTATGGATTGTTACACTGTTGTCTTTCCTTGAGTTTTGAAAGTGTATGATTAATGTTACCAGTATCCTTGAAAGGTTATTCAGATATTTTTGGAATGTAGATAATATGCGCATAATGAAGGGATAAAGAGAAAATTAAATGTTTGATAGTATTTATGAGCTCAAGACAGATATAAGGAGAAGCTTATATCATGGTTCGAGTATATAGAATTTTTGGATTTTGGTATGTGGAAAGTGTTAGCTTTAAACTGAATTCATGTTTTCACTACGGTATTCAAGAGAATACATGATTAAGGACTTTGAATGTTTGGAATGTGACCAACAAAACATATCTTATGATATATGGGGATCACCGATGGTATTAAATCTCTGGTAATCGTTTTCACTATGTTATGAGAGTGGACTGCAGTATTATGGATAAGCCTAAAGATTGAAATGGATTATGTTGGAAATAAGTTAGTATTGTTTGTTTTTCGATATTATTGATGGGATGTTATAGTAATATAGTTTTAGAAAAAGTACAACCTGCAGGACGGGCGACAACCCATCGCGTCGGACAAGGCTGTGGGAATCAAACCCACAACCGAAGTGCGACTGGCCTTTATCACTTACCACTGGCCTACAGGAAGTCCCTGTTTAGTAGAAACTAGTTTTATTATATTAAGCAGTATGATATATGAAGTATAAGTCCATTTTAGGAACCATAAATGATTAATCTCACTATATAATGACTTATGTATTTTTAATAACTTTTGCTAACCTTTTTTTAAGACAGATAGAATGACCCGTCATTCTATCACATGATCTGCTAACACTTCACGAATAACAAATTCAACTTCATTTCTTTAAGAGATGAAGTGGAAATTGTTCAAGGCACAAACAATAGTGAGATTGTAACAAAATAAAGTAAGTATTTATTCTAATTCAAATTCTTCAACTTTAGGGAAATGATCTTGAAAACCAAAAATGTTGTCCTAGTGCCCTTATATCCGATGAATCAGATGGTACCCTAGATCATCACAAATCTATGGCTTTGTGATTGTTGGCTTTTCCATAGCCATGTTCTCTACCACTCTCCATCAGAACATGATGGTTAGATTTCTCTTCCATATCAATATTTTCACCTATGTGGAAACCCAGTGATTAGTTTATTTGGGTAATCGTTACATTTCATACTTTAGTTTTTAAAGCCATGTTTTAGTATTCATTTTTACGATGTGGGTTTCTATTAAAGAAACTTTCGAATAGTAAACCATTTATAACCCCGACGAATTTCGAGGGCGAAATTCATTTTAAGGGGGGTAGAATGTAACAGCCCGAGATTTTATGAAAAATATTCTTTTTATTTCACTAATGTCTTGTGTTGTACGCTACACCAAAATGATCTTGCACAACACGCATCCTTGACTTGCCTTTCATTACACGCAATCGCGACCTTCCTCGATAGCGTGTGTAGTACGCAATACCGAGTTTCACTAAACAACGATATACTATTAAAATATTATTTAAACTAGCAGTTATGAATAGTAATAACCACTTTTTGAAATTTTATAAATTTTATTTTTCAAAATGGACTTCATTTTTGGATTCGGAATACCGAAATTAACCTAGGGTGAAATTTCGGTTTTTTTTCTGAAAACTTTCAATTTTTGATGAATAGTGAAACCACTAAGTGGTAGGTTAAAAACTGAATTTTGCATAAAACTTAATTTTACCATTTCTGTGAATGGAATTTCGAAAATCCGATAGACACGGTTGATATCGGTAAGTAAAATGTGGTTCAATGAGATAAAAATAATTGTTTTGGTGAAATGTAACTTTTTACTTTTTTTCCGCGGTTAATAGTAAATAGGGTAACTAAGGGTAAATATGATATTAATATTACCCTAACACATATCCTAATTCTATTGGACAAGTGTAATTCGACCAAAAACAAACCTAGGAATAAAATATTACCATTTAGGCCCACATGGATTAGATTCGGACATTTATTATTAATTTATTTAAAGAAGGGTTAAAATAGATAAAATCAAAGTTTAATAAGTAAATCATTTTTAATATGGGGCTATACATAAAATAAATTCAACTATAAATATTCATTAGAAATCTAAAAAGATTTCCTACATAATGGTATTTATTTGTAATTTTTAGACATTAAATAATTTAATTTATTTATGACACAATGATGATGCAGTAATTATCTTATTAATGAAATATTGACATAATTGATGTTATAAACACCAAAATAAATGTAATTTGAGACTTTTTATGAATTCCACTAATTTTCTAGGTTACTATGATATATTAATGTGGATTTAATCAACTTTATTCGAACATATAATTCTGTTATGACTTTCACAAAAATCATATATCAAACAGTGTCAAAATTGACACAAAATATTTTTTAAATCAAATATTATATTATTAATTGTTATATTATTCCTAAAAATCTAAGGTTCGGCCAAATAACATAGATAAGGATATATATATTAATAATAAACAATTTGGGGTTCGTTTGGCATGTTATAGTAAGTGTATTAACCATATAGTAAAAGAAAACAAAAAGACACAGTAAAAGTTAAATTATTTAACTTAGAGTTAAATATAATTGATAAGGTTAAAATAATACCCTAAACTTCTCTAAATACTATTGGTTGATAGGATTGCGACCCATACCCACTTTAGATTCGAAATAAGACCCTTTGGAACCATTATAAACCGATTTTGACTTTAATATAAAATAATATTTTGAGATATTCCTAAGGTGCCCCTCTCCTCCCTTATAAAAGGGCACCTCCTCCCCCTCCTCCTCACACCAATTTGAGCACTCAAGCTCGGACAAACCCTGCCATTATCTCCTCTCCACTTCCCTAGAATAATCTTAGAGGTCCTGGTCTTCTTCAAAGACCAATCTTAGTTCCCTAAGTGGAGGATTCAAAGAGGCGTTCCAAAGAAGAGGTAATATCCATTACCGATCTTTTCAATTTCTTTCTTCTTCAACTTCTTATTATTTAGTTGTTTCATGATAAAGTAATAACATCAGTATTACATACATACTGATATGTTATTATAAATATTAAACAACCCTAATTCACCTTCTATCCATCCCACTGAAAATTGAAATCACCGCGCGTGCGTACGTACGGAATACCGTCTCCACGCCGTGGTGTAATCTATTTTTCCACCATCACTTTACAAGGATGGGTATAATGGTGTAATGAGTAACTATTTATGATTATTATTAAGTAATATTGATACTGAAATAATATATATATACTCCAATACAATTCCACGATCATAGGAACGATATCATCACTCGTACGTACGTACGGAATACCGTCTCCACGATGTGATGTGACTCGTTCTACATGATCATCATTACATAGTAATTATATAAATTAATTGAATGAATATATATGATATATGTTACACTAATACCATTCTGGATATAAGGTATCTATAACCTTAAAAGAAGAATAAGAATTTATTCGACAAAACACGCATAAGAACCAAAGGCAATAAAGACCCGAGTAACAAGTAACAATGAAATATTACTAATAAGAAGCTAAGAATATGACCATATATGATATGATATCAATATTTATGATTCTGGAATTAGTCAATAACATTATTTAAACCATTATACAGGAGCTTCGGACACGTACAAATCAAATCAGACCTAATGTAAGGGAAATAACACAATCTCATTTTTATCCGAGATTGTTTATTCGTAAGTATTTACTAGGGTGTATTTTATCATCCACATCCATGTTTCATCAATATGTAATATTATTTCCATCCAACTACAATTGTTTAAATCAATTTTTACCCTTTGGTGAGTTTTTAGTAATATCTATGAAAGGAATCTTTTGTCGTACGAGGTACTTTTTGACTTTTCCGACAAAAGTACGAAGAATGTTTTTTTTAACTTATACGGCATGAATGGATTTCTAAAACATTATTTCCACGAAGCTTCCTTTACAAGTATTCAAGTCTATTTTTAATCAACTTCTTTTAGTTTAAAATTGTATGACATGTTAAGAAAGGAAAAGTGTTTTTGAAGTATAAAGGATATTTTTCTCAAGAATGAAGTTCAAGTATTTTATCAAAATTATTTTCCATATAAGATAATAAAAGGGTTATGTTTTTATCCCTTTTATTACATGGATTTGATTATGTTGTGATGAAACATTTTTAATAATTCCATTATCTTATATGAATTGTTTTATGATGTCATGTTGTTTAAGAATCCCATTTTTAGTACATGGGTTATGTGATGATGTATGATTTATGATTATGTGGAACACATAAGAAAGGATTCATTATAAGATGGGTGGGACCTATATATCCCTCGAATGCATTGGGTAAAGATTTTATATCTCATGAAATAGACATGGCTGGAATGGTAGGTTATACCGGTTCATTGAAACAGGACTGAAACGAGGGTTACTCGATTCAGAAAGGGACTTTGTCCACTAAGATAGTATTGGAAATGATTCTTGAATAACAAGAAATGATTCTCTATGATTATGTGTGAATGCCACAAAGTTTCATGTTTTAAGTTATGATTATTGTGATTACATTTCACTTCCATGATTTATCCCATGTTATGAAATTATGCTCTCTTTTTCAGGTTAAGATTTCCAAAAGTTATGTTCTTATGAATATGATGTGATTGATTTTCTTTTGTTTACCCTTACTGAGCATTTGAGCTCACCCTTTTATGTTTTCTTTTCCCCAGGATATAAAGAAAGGTTTTAGGTAAAAAAAGGGGAAGATCTTTATGGGAGATATTGAAGATCTTTCACCACGATTAGACGATTACGTTCCGAGTTTCCAAAGACACTAAACTATTACGATACATGTGTGTGTGTTTTTGTTATGTACTAAGTATTCCGCAAAAGTAATGTAATGTCAATGTACGTCAGGCTTTGGGTCTCTACACACATAGTCCTCATGGGAACCTGATAACTATTTTATATATGTTGGGTGAGCATATAAGTATACATAGTTGAGAAATTTCAAGGTCTCTCATGCCTATGTTAGAAAAGAGTACTAATTACCCTGTGAGATCACAAAATAATACAATGCCACCTAGCATGGAATACCCTCAATCCCAATATCACCATGTCATGATCACTAAATACTGAAAGTCATGTAAATTAACATAATAAGCACAACGATGTTTTGGTTCCACGCCCCACTTCCCATTGGTTAAGTAAACATATCCTAATAGTAAATGGCCAAAATCTTTTACACTCTTCCACAATACACATTTCACAACCTTCCCACACACACATGGGACTTAGATTTATTCAGGAAAATTGTAAATAAATTATTCCACATCCCTACTGAAGACAACTAGACCACAACTATACAACATCCTGCCCATAGAATCTTAGGCCACAACCATACCACATCCCAAAGACACATGTGAAATCACAGCGCATCTCATCCTATAGACACCTAGGAAACTACAACATGCCCATGTAGAATTGGGCCTCACAACGACACCACATCCAGCCTAAAGTATTCTTAGATACCATTTATTAGAAGAGGGATAATGAATGACAGAATAACTAGCCATTCATCTTCCATACGAGATGTTAGGAAAAGACACTATCCCACGGGACAATGGGGGTATTCGACACATAGTTCACCCCTAGGGTGGGTTTTGTATTGAAATAAAATGTAACTACAAGTATATATACATAAATATATATATTTATAAAAAACTCATTCCAAACTATAAGGTTGTCCAAAAAAATTACCATAAAAACCGCATATGGTGCTACCTTTAAATGCACGACTAGAAAAATAAGCGATAATTAAATTCAAAACCCCATAAAAATTACTTACCAAAATATCATTATTTATTAAGAAAACCCTTTTATTCATTACATACCAATCTATTAAAATACCACCCATAACACACACCCAGCATCACGACCAAGCCAAATTGAGGATGAAAACAATGATAAAGGACTAAATCCACACTTCCTCCAAAATAGCACCCATTTCAACCACTTAAAAAAATTATTCAAGTGATAAATCCAAAAAAATAATCCAAAATAGAAGAAATTACATAACATACCCACACCCATAAACTCCCATTATCGCAACCATTGGATTCCACGCTTCACAAACACACCACACCCAAAAAAAAAAGGAAAACAGAACCATGTTGTAGTCCCACAACATAGCACTACTTATCCATTCAAAAATCAATCCATCTCTTAATATGAGTACCCATTAAACAACCTTAACCACCCCACTCACATCCATAGCCTCAATAGAAGAACCCCACAACCATACAAAGAACAAATTCAAGGTTTAACAAAGCCTCCCATTTATTTATTACAATTTGAAAATTCATTGGTGATCACAGAATAATCATGATCCTAGGGAATCCAATTCATTAACATAATATATGTTGTTAATATATTACATAAAAACAACCATAAATACATGATCAAAAACAATATTTCAAAAAAACTCATTGGTGTGCACATAAAGGCAGCCAATGACCTAGATTTTTAGTTGGTGATTAACCATAAAAAACAGAATATCAATAACAAAATAATATAATAAAAATATTAATCAAGGTAACCTAGACCTACAACATTGATATTTTATAGATTCAATTATCATTATTTATTCACAATTATTCTATAATTACAAGAGATACATTCATACACGCACCTCACATGATACACAAATACAGATTCAGGAAGGGATCCATACATCAATAAAATGATTTTAAGAACCCGCTCCTTGCACCAAATAGGGTGTATGCAAGGTCCCATGGAAACACATTCTGAAGGATAAAACACAACCCATGATCACACTGGGTAGAAAGGTAATGGTGAATGATTTGTGTCAACGGAAAAAGGAAACACATAGAGAAGTGAGGATCTTAGCTTTAAAAATTCAATATCCTATACCAATGGATAAAATAGTTTTAATAACCCTTAAATTCAGATCTTGACTCAAACTATATGTTTTGGCTATATAGAAGTCTTTGGGACTTTTATGAAAAATAATATGTGACCATATCCAACAAAAAGACATAAAAACAATTTCAATGTGGCATTAAAATAATTTTATGTGCAATAAAATGTTACATGGGTGAAACAACAGAAAACTATAAAACTGGAGAACATATAAATTTTCCCAAAATGTTATAAATGACTCACTGGTGGATGAGCTACTCTTGTACGACATAATGATAGGTGAAAAACCATTGGACGACTAAATATTGGATGAGTCACCATCATGATTCACCAATGGATAAGTCCCAAACAAAATTCGTCATTGGATGGTTCACCATCGTGATTCACCATTGGATGAGCCCCTATTGGTGATTTACCATCAATAACTCACCTTAAATACATACCTTCGTGACTTATCGTTGGGAGTCACCGTCATAAGTCCCCATTTGATGAGTCAACATTAGTGAAATATGATCAGCGACTCACCATTTCTCAGAAACTAGTCTTTAACGACCATTATGAGCCACTAACACAACTCACCATTGGGATGACATACCCTTCAAAATACTATAATCTTGAGAAAAATAAATTTCACTCAGGCGTACTTATTCCCTTCCAGCTCTATGATCGTAACTTAATTGAATTTTAATTACCATCATTCCATATTATTTTTAAAATCCCTATTTTGGTAAATATATGATAATTATTTCATTATTATTATTCTGGATATGATTTAACTATATAATATTTTCTAGCAACTAAATATTCATAACCAAACATGAATTGAAGACAAATAAATTAACACCTGAGATGATGAATATAATGAATGATTATTAGAAACTAGAGATAACATATAATAAAATGATCATATATGACATAAAAAAAATATGAATATGGTTCAATAATAACAAAATAAGGTGTTTAAACCCACTATATTGGGGTTTAAGGAACATTCAACTAAAATGGATCATAAGTTATTGGATATCATATTAGTTTAATTTCATTTGAGGCACATTATCATCATATGCATTAATTCTATTTTATTTGGTGTATATAATTCCCTATTTATATGTAATATCATTAATAATTAATTATTCATGTATTTTAAGATTTAATTTGAATTTTTTCATTTATAGTTATTTGAATTAAAATTTAAAATGTCATAAATAATGATAGAACTCAATTTCTTTTAAATGGGTTATATTACTCTATTGTTTCCTTTGATATCACACGATTATGTGTATAGTTAAATTTTATTACATTATTTTTTCTAGACGATATATGATTATTTACCTTTGATATATATAGAATATTAATTTTTTAATTAAAACATCATTATTATTTTCAATGTAATGGTTTATTTAAGAATTTTCTTTTAATTTAGATTGCATACTCTTGAAATTCAGTTGAAGAAAATTATTTAACCATTTCAAAATAAACATGTTTACTTATATTATTCTCTAGTTATTTATTATATAATCATCTAATATTATAAATTTTAAAGTCATTGGTACTTAATTTAATTTAGAAAGTATTTTAAGAATACCAGGCTTAAATTCTCTCCTCGATCAGAAATATGTTTTTTCGAAATTATAATTTAATAAAAGAATCCTAAAAAAATAATTTTCAATATTTACTAATGATTTAGAAAATTTTATTTTACACATCTTTACTGTTTTAAAACTTATTTAAATGTATTCTGATAATTTTTTGAAAATAATTCTCATTTAGATTTATTGGAAAATGTGAATAAAATATTTTTTCATTTTCTAAACAGGGAAAATTCATAAATATTTTTGTGTCAAAATTTAATTTTAATTTTACGCTTACAGCATATGTTGAATTATCCACCATCATGACCATTATTATTTTGAATCATCAATTTCACATTCACAATGAACGTTTAAAAAAATATTTATTAAAAATGATTTTCAATGAAAAAGATCATTCAATAATGATTTTCTAAATGAAAAGTATATTTTGTTGAAGAATTTATTTAATGATTTTGTATTATATTTTAATTCAAAAATAGAAACAATATTTTACTATTAATGAAATAAATATAAATTTTATTGAAACCATAATTAATATTACTTTTAATGTTTTATTTTTATTTTGACCACAGATATTATTGACATCCAAATCCTTATTGTGTCTTGTACTCTTTGACTTCACCTTGAAATATTCAATTCCATGTAATTATAAGACATTAAATTCACCTTAAATATCTATATTATTTATCTTGTATATCATTAATTCATAAACTGTGTCTTATTTCTATATACATTGTTTGACCTTAATTGCTATTTTATTTATTATGGAAATATTGATTAATCTTTATCCTTTACTCAAAGTATATATTTGAAGGTATTGAAAGTTGATTAATTTTTTAAATATATTATTTAAAAAACCGTGGAATTATTTGGACCTATAGTCATGGGTGGGACAAAAAATTTATTTCCCCTTGATGCAACGATTGATCCCATGACACATTTTAGTAATGATGTCATTAAATAGGGTTTTACATATTGTTTGAAATGTATTGTGAAATATCATGAGAGTATAGGTATCATTAGCCTAAGACATTATTTACAATAAGTATAAATTTTATTCATTCATTAAATTTTTATTATTATCTTAAATATTTTTATAATGTTATTATATCTATCTGCGTTTAATTTTTAGTTAATTTATTAAACTATATGTGTTTTCAGTTATTTACCTTGACATACTTACTACACATTATATATTCATGAATTCATATTATTTAAATTTAATGAATGTTAATTTTTACCTTTAAATATTTATTATTATTAATGATATATGAATTATTCCGCTTTACCAAACCCTTACTGAGTATTTGAATCTTCGTTATTTTTTTCGTTTCCCCTTGATTCCATGATTTTTAATATGATCATTATACAACCTTATTCTAGATGGAAACAACTTATTCTGAAAATATAGAATATTATTTGTATTCAAATACAATATTAGAATCATGTATGTATCTAGATTACCTATACTACTAAACTATATGATACATCAAGATGAAATTCCATGTATTTTATACCAATGTAATAAAATATGGAACTAGATCAGAGCATCTAGGGTCGGGGTCACTATAAATGCTATTAAAGGAATTTTAGTACAATACATTGGAACGATTTTTAAAAAAACATATATTAGGTCACTAATGAAGGTTCTGGGCGCAGCGGAAGCACATGGGTGGATGTTCCCACTTGGCATTTTGTCATTAGCAATGATCAATCCGGGATCAATACGACGATAAATGCCAGTCTCCACAGATCGAATCACAAAAAAAACAGACAAAGGTGTTTGTCCCGGAATCAAAAACATGGATCATTACAGGTTTATTATAATTAATTTAATTAATTATAAAAAAATATCTTTGGGGTTTTCTTTTTTCGTTGATGTTCTTGATCACGTTGTCAATGTGATCTGTCGTTACGTCACAGAAGCCAGGTGTAGACTCCATCTAGTGGTGATCCACATGTGTACCTCGTATATCAGGACGTCACCAAAGGATTCTCTGGGTGCTAGCGTGGAGAAGCCTTTTCTTGCGTTGTCTGCCTTAGATTGTCTTGATCCAATGGAAGAAGATCTCTCATGGTCTTGAGGGAGTTCTTGGAGGAATATGTTCGTTTGGCCTTGAATGAATTCTCAAGAATTGTTTTGCACAACGATTATCTTGTGTGTATGAAAAGATTTGGAGATGTGGGGATATATATAATTAGGTTTGAGGTTGTAGAGTTATGACAATAAATAAATTTGTTACATGTTTTATTTATTTCATTTACTCTTATTTAAAACCCCCCATGTTTAATAATTAATTCTTTAACATGCACACATGCTGATTATAATAAATATCATTTAAAATAATATTATATCCTCAAAATCCCGACTGGAAAAACTACACGGCATGTATTAATAAATACACGGCGTGTACTTTTTTTCATTGAAAACTACACTTAGTGTACATTCATTGTACATGGAGTGTATATCTTGTTTTCATTTATTAATTTCCATTCCTTAAAGAAAACTACACAGCGTGTAATAATTAATACACGACGTGTACTTGTTTTCAATGAAAAAATACACGGCGTGTAATCTTTAATATACAGTGTGTATATCTTGTTTTTCATTTCCTTCTGCCTCCTTCATTAAAATCATTTAGGCATCCTTGAATAATTATTAAACCACGTACGTGAATAATTATTATTCTACTTGAAATACTTGAATACACTTAGTGTGTGACCCTCTAGGATTCTTTCTCGTTGGCATTAGGCGAGCTTGCCTAAAGTCCAAGATTAATGTCTAGCAATGGGTCCATGCACCCAAGAGAACGAAGTTGACACCGCATTGACGTATCACCTCATACAAACGCTTACTATGTAATTTAATCTCTTTGTCTCGATATCTCATCAAGCAGGTTTCATGGAAGTGTCATAAACCTATATGCTTGATCTGACGTTCTTTGACTACCTGAAATAAACTCATTATTTACACCATGGCCATGGTATTTAATGCGAATAGTTCTATTTCAATCTAAGGGCCGAGATATAAACTTCCATAAATGGGAGGGAAAATCGTTCCTCAAATTATCCATTAATAACATGTCAGTTGTGACGCACCCAACGTACCCTACATCCCGCCAACTGTCTGTGTGACGGTTTTTGTCAGTAAATCTAAGTCTGCGAGTCATGACATGATTTAATGATAATCTTGCAGTCTAAGGACCATTACATACACTAGTAGATAGAAATGTCTGATGACACCAAGACATTCAGAATTTCTACTGGCGGGTCTGTTATCATAATCTCCCATCTTGGAGATTACAAAGTGAGAACTCTATGAGATAGAGTATCGTCTTCTTACAAGTACTCACACATGACAGTCTACATACCATGAGTCCTATCATAGTACATCATCCAATCGTAGAACTTTATTTAAGAATATTGCTATAGAATTTCAAGGTTATCGTCATAGCGGGGATCTTCCATGACCTTATCAATGCAACAAATATTCCATGACATTATTATATTATAGTCATGCAGAACAATGAAAAATATATAATAAGTGAACATTCATGTAATCAAAGTACAATACAATTGGTTAGAAGGACACAAACCCTTACAAACTACCACTTGGACTAGAGCCAACTGCCTACGACTTTCAGTCCGCTAGACCTCACATGATGATCATGTTTCCGCTGAGTCAAGGCTTTAGTCAAGGGGTCCGCCATGTTATCTTCCGTGGAAATACTGCTCACTGGAACTTCACCTATATGAGAAAAATCCCTGAAGATATGATACTTCCGAAATATTTTCTTTGTCCGATGATGTGACATTGGAACTTTTGCAAGTGCCACCGCTGCATTATTATCATAATAGAGTGTGATGGGATCTTTACTGCTCGGTACAACATCCAGCTCTTGGATGAAGCTTCGCATCCATAATGCTTCATTAGCTGCCTCATAAGCTGCGAAATACTCGGACTCCACTGTAGAATCTTCCACCACACTTTGCTTTGAGCTCTTCTAGCTCACTGCACCTCCATTCAAACTGAAGATGTATCCATTCTGCGACTTCATGTCATCTTGATCAGTCTGGAAACTAGCATCTACATGTACTCTAATGACTAGTTCCTCATCTCCTACATAAACCAGGAATATATCCTTAGTACGCCACAAATTCTTAAGGATAGTCTTGACTTTCATCCAATGGCGGTCTCCTGGATCAACTTGATATTTTCCTACCGCACTTAATGCGTAGAAAACATCTAGGCTCATACATAGAATAACATACATGACTGACCCAATCACGGATGTGTAAGGGATCTTTTCCATTCAATTTCTTTCCTCATGTGTCTGAGGTCACATTTTCTTGGAAAGATGAATTCCATGTGACACTAGAAACAATCATCTCTTGGAATTTTCCATATTGAATCTCTTCATTATCTTGTCAATGTATGTACTTTGACTCAGGCCCAACATTCTCTTGGATTAATCACGATGGATCTTGATCCCAAGAATATATGCTGCCTCGCCCAAGTCATTCATGGAGAAACATTGATGCAACCATGACTTAACTGACTATAAGACAAGTACTTCGTTACCGATTAGTAATATGTCATCAACATATACTATTAAGAAAATTACTGCACTCCCACAAAACCTCTTGTAGACACAAGGCTCACATTCATTCTTAACAAATCCAAATTCCGTTATAACTTCATCAAAATAAATGTTCCATGACCTTGATGCTTTCTTTAATACATAAATGGGTTTCTGCAACTTGCATACCTTGTTGGAATCCATTGGAATCACAAACCCTTCAGGTTGTGTCACGTAGACATCTTCCTGGAGGATCCCGTTACCGAAAGCTGTTTTGACATCCATTTTCCAAATTTTATATTCATGGTAAGCGGCAATGGCCAATAGGATTATGATGGATTTAAGCATCACAACCGATGAAAAGGTTTCATCAGAGTTAATTCATTGACGTTGTCTAAAACCTTTTGCAACCAGTCATGCCTTATTGGTGTTGACATGCCCCTCCATGTCCAGTTTCTTCTTGAATACCCATTTATTACTAATAGGATTTACATCAACTGGAGGATCTACCAAAATCCAGACATAGTTTTGGTACATGGAATCCATTTTAGAATTCATGGATTCTTGCCACTTGGAAACTTCTGTGCCTTAAACTGCTTCCTTGTAGGTAAGAGGATCATCATTGTCTACCAATAATGAGTCTCCATCCTCGGTGAAAAGAAAACCATATCATTCTGGTTCTCTCACCTCTCTCGTGCTCCTACGTAGAAATTTTGTCTATGGAACATATTTTTCTTCCACGAGGATTTATGGAATCTGTTCTTGTACCAACTCATGTGTATCTTGAGCCTCGACTTCATCGAAGTCTATCTCGCTCCCACTATCTCTTTTGGAGATTTTCTACCTCTCAAGGAATATGGTGTGTCTTTCCACTATAACCTTTTTGTAGGATTGGTTGTATAGGTAATATCCCCTTGTTTCCTTTGGATATCCTATAATGATACACTTTGTGCCTCGGGGCTCAAGTTTGTTACATGAAGAGGCCTTAAAAATGCTTCGCTACACCACACATGTAAATTAGATAACATGGATTTGTGTCCACTCCATAACTCATATGGAATACCATTTATAAATTTAGATGGTACTTGGTTTAGTCTGTGTGCTGCTGTTTGTAATGAATATCCCCAAAATGATAATGGAAGACTCAATGACTCATCATTGATCTCACCATTTCCAACAGGGTGTGGTTCCTCCATTCACTTATACCATTCCATTGGGCGTGTATGGAGGAGTGAGTTGAGATAAAATCCCAAACTCCTGTAAGAAATCAATGAAGTCCTGATTAATATATTCTCCTCCTCTATCTGAGTAGAGTTTCTTAATCTTCTTAACAAGATGTTTCTTAACAACATTCTTGTATTCTTTGAACCGATCAAAAGAATCTGACTTATACCTCATTAAGCAGATATATCCATATCTCCTAAAATCATCATTAAAAGTTATGTAGTACGAGAACCCACCCCTTGCATCAACTGGAAATGGTCCACACACATTTGTGTGAAATAATTCTAGAGGCTCTTTAGCCCTTTCACCTTTCCCACTAAATGGGGCTTTGGTCATTTTTCCTTGTAGAAACACATGACATACACCAAGTGGTTTTATTTAGAAAGAATCTAAAAACCCATATTGATGTAATTTTTTCAAACACTTCTCATTGAAATGAACTATCCGATGATTCCAAAGTTGGGTGTCATATGAGTCATGTGAATTTAATTTTTCATCGATTTCCATTACATGGTTTGTGTAGTCTAACACATAAAGGCCGTTATATTAATGTGCCCTACCAAAACAAATGCTATCATTATAAAAATAGTAACACCCACTTCCAAACATGAAGATGAATCCATCAGTATCTTATCGTGATACTGAAACAATGTTTTTGGTTATAGAGGGTATATAATAACATCCATTCAAAACCAAGACCATCCTGGTAGGCAATGTTAGGTGGTAGTCCCAGACAGCTACAACAACATGTCTGGCTCCGTTGGCTGCTCGTAGATCTACCTCCCCTTGATCAGTCTTCCTAAATCTACTTGGTTCGTGCATATGGATATAGATGTGAGAACCAAAAATAGTATCTAATACCCAATTAGTAGAAATAGATAGATTTAATTTGATAACAAACGCACCTGAATCTTACCCTTGCTTCCTTGGATGGGTGCGGTTTTTCTTCCAGTGGCCCTTCTTTCCACATGTGAAACAAACAGCATCTTGTTCCTTTGCCTCCCCTTTGATCTTCCTTTTCAGGTATGGCCTTGAAGAAGCTTTGGGATTAATGCTCTTCACCTTCCAATTCCTTTTATTCACCATATGGATAGAAGGCTTTTTACGCTTCATGTCATTATCTACTTGGCGAATAAGGATATGGAGATTAGATAGAGACTTCTCAATGTTGTTCATGTTGAAATTAACAACAATGATCGAGAAGCTCCGGGGGATTGATGCATGAATGAGATCGGTGCCCGGTTCTTCGGGGAGTTTACACCCTAGAACATCAAAGTGATCAATATAGCCAATGAGCTTGACATCATGAGGCTCAGCTGGGGCACCCTCTCGAAGCTTGATCTGAAATAGATCTTTGGAGATCTCAAACCATTCTTGTCGTGATCTCTCATGGTATAGACCACGATGGTGCTCGAGCATGCTATAGGCATCCATTTCTTCATGAGACTTCATGAGCTCAATATACATTGATGATAGCATAAAACATTGAATGTCGATAGCGTCGTTCAAATGTTGATTATAGACCAGGAAATCTTCATCACTCGCCCCTACGGTGGGAGGATCAGTAAGTGAGGACTCCAGCATGTAAAACTTTCTTTCATGGCGTAGGATAACCCGAAGGCACCTAAACCATTCCTGAAAGTTACTTCTAGTGAGGATATTGTATTTTTCTATAATTGATCATAAAGAAAATGTGGTTGACATGTTTTTCATTTAGATTCTACAAATCAAAAGTGAAGATTTATCAATACTTTATTGATTACATTTTATGAAAAATAATAAATGATTTTATTAATTCTCCCACTATTTTATCACGTCCCAATGACCCTCAACATTGAACTCGGAATTTCCAGTTGCTTTGACATTCTAGTGTCAAGGATACATATTCCCATTCACAAAACCCCAACAAGGGTTGGTCAACCTATTTGAAGGTATTTAGGTAGGAAGGTCTTTGCCAACTACGATCTTACATTTCCTTGATCTGTTTAGTGGACACCCCAATCCTGAAATCATGACTTGGATTTCCTCAACTCTGGCCTCCAATATTACATCATGTCTAGAAAGGGCTCCTCCTCTTGATGTAATATGGTTAAGTCAACCCGAAACCTTTCATAAGGACTTCCTTTATAAAAGTAAGTGTCCCAACAAGGGTTGGTCAAACACATAGTTTTATTGATTCTTTCCCTTAATAATGTAACGTAATTCTTGGTCTGACTTAATATGGTATTGATGGATTTTAATCTTTATGCATAGCTTTGCATTATCACATGCTTGTTAATATTAAGTGATGCTTGCTTAAGTGATTAACCATGTTCTGATAATGATTACGCATAGTCTGTTTTTTATTTTATTCTGTATTTTCATGCTTCTTTATTTCATTAATTATGTGATCGTGACAACAAATAAATAATAAATAAACCATGAAATCAGACAGAAATAAAATAAGATGGTATGATCATGATCTTCTATTGGTTAGCTTATCGAGTGGTGTGATAAGCTACCCCTGACCTAGGGAATCCACCTTGAACCTGATGGTTCGTGTATTGCATCTCCCACCTGTCCACCTTTGTATCATCTTTGGTTGGTTTCGCCTCAGCTTCGGATTTCGAACCATCTCCTCTGGTTTGGGAGATCCTCCATTTTCATGCGTTTACATTAAAGAAACCATGGGCACTCTTGCCCTACATTTTATTGGAAGAAGGCTCCCATGCCAAAAAATTTAAATTAAATAAATTTAAATGAAACCATACACATACAAAAGGTCTTTGGTCTATCTCATGATCATCCATACTATGCAACTCCAATTACACAAATTTAGAATTCAAATTCGTTTAATCGTTGTTTCATTTAAGATAAGTCGCACTCGAATTTAATTAATTATGATCTTGCAATTAATAAATTATTTATCTTAAATTCCTTTCTGAATTTCCTTGAGATCCTTATCATCCATATTCCTTGTACGGGTCTTTGTACATTCGAGGAAACCTGGTGAAATTCCATTTCTAGAAGGTACACAGTGTGTGGTTTATAATTACATGGCGTGTATTTCTTTTCACCTTTTATCCAAAGTTCACGCCGGGAGCTTTGGCATGTTCTCCGTAATTTGGAAATGTTGGAGTACACGGTGTGTAGATTAATCATACATGGCATGTACTTATTTGTTATGCGGTAACCGGCCTGGCGATCCCATGTATGCGGTATGCGGCTTATCCTTGTACAGGGTTTCACCTAGGCTGAAACGGAATACACGACGTGTTGCTCAAATATACATGCCGTGTATTCTAGTTTCTACACGCTGTTTAATTCTGGTAAACACGACATGATTATTACTTAGGAATATTCAATTCACATGGTGTGGTTTGGCGGACTAGTGCCGGTTCGTTGAACCTATGTACACGACTTGTAGTTTTAATTACATGCTGTGTAATCCCGTGTTGTATCGTCAGAAAGAGCAGCTCCACCGGATGAGTTCCTCGTTTTTATTTTTATCAAAATTAAAATTAAAAGGCCATTTCATTGATATGAATCATGAAACGAAGGAGGAAGAACAGATCTCATTTATTCAGATTTATAGAACGATTTATTTCGAATTGAATCAAATATAAATGCATAAATTATCAACGAAAATTATATAACTATAATCAACGTGGTAACCTCCCTATGATACCATTTGAAGGTTCCGAGTGCAGCAGAAGAACGTGGGTGGATGTCCCCACTTGGATTTTTGTCATTAACAATGTTCAATCTGGGATCAATAAGACGATAAATGCAAGACTCCACAGATCCAATAACAAAAAAAACAAAGAAGAAGGTTTTTCCCGAAAACACAAACAAGTATCATTATAGGTTGATTATAATTAATTTAATTAATTATAAAAAAATGCCTATTGGGTGTTCTTTCTTCATTGATGTTATTGATCACATTGACGATGTGATATGTCATTGCATCGCAAAAGCCAAGTCTAGACTCCCTCTAGCGGTGATCAACACGTGTACCTCGTATATCTGGACGTCACCAAAGGATTCTCTGGGTGATATCATGGAGAAGCCTTTTCTTGCATTGTCCTCCATAGATCATCTTGATCCGATGGAAGAGGATCTCTCTCGGTATTGAGAGCGTTCTTAGAGGAAGACTTTATTTCGGCCTTGAATGAATTCTCCAGAATTGTTGTGCACAACGATTCTCTTGTGTGTAGGAAAAGAGTTGGGGTTGTGAGGATATTTATAATCAGGTTTGAGGTTGTAGAGTTATGACAATAAATAAACATTCTACGTGTTTTATTTATTTCATTGACTCTTATTTAAAACCCCCATGTCGAATAATTAATTCCCTAACATGCTCCCACAATGATTATAATAAATATCATTTAAAACAATATTATATCCTCAAAATCCTGACTGAAAAAACTACACGGCGTGTACTTGTTTGTCATTGAAAACTACACGGCGTGTATATTCAATGTAAATGGAATTTATATCTTGTTTTCATTTACTCATTTCATTTCCATAATGAAAACTACATGGCGTGTAATAATTAATACATGGCGTGTACTTGTTTTCCCTGAAAAACTACACGATGTGTAATCTTTAATATATGGCGTGTATATCTTGTTTTTCATTTCCTTCTTCCTCCATCATTAAAACGATTTAGGATTCCTTGAATAATTATTAAACCATGTATGAGAATAATCTTTATTCTACTTGAGATACTTGAATACACATAGTGTGTGACCCTCTAGGCTTCCTTCTCGTTGGCATTAGGCGAGCTTGCCTAAAGTCCAAGATTACTATCTAGCAACGGGTCAAGGCACCCAAGAGAAAGAAGTTGACGCCACATTGACGTATCACCTCATATGAACGCTTACTATGTAATTTAATCCCTTTGTCTCAGTATCTCATTAAGCAGGTTTCATGGAAGTTTCATAAACCTATATTCTTGATCCGTCATTCTTTGACAACTTGAAATAAACTCGTCGCTTACACCATGGTCGTGGAATTTAATATGACAGTTCTATTTCAATCTAAGGGTCGAGATATCAACTTCCATAAATGGAAGGGAAAAATCCTTCCTCGACTTATCCAGTAACAACATGTCACTCGGGACGCACCCAACGTACCCTACATCCCGCTAACTGTCTGCATGAAAGTTTTCATTAGTAAATCTAATTGTGCGAGTCATGCCATGAGTTAATGATAATCTTCCAGTCTAAGGACCATTACACATGCTCGTAGATAGAAATGTTCGATGGAACCAAGACATGAGGAATTGCTACTGGAGGGTTTTTTATCATTATCTCACATCATGGGGATTGCCATGTGCGAACTCCATGAGAGAGAGTCTCGTCTTCTTACGAGTACTCAAACATGACGGTCTGTATACCATGTGTTCTATCATAGTACGTCATCCAACCGTAGAACATTATTTAAGAATATTGGTATAGAATTTCAAGGTTCTCATCATAGCGGGGATCTGCCATGACCTTATCAATGCAACAAATATTCCAAGACATTATTATATTATAGTCATGCACAACAATGAACAATATCTAATAAGTGAACATTCATGTAATCAAAGTACAAAACAGTTGCTTCTCAGGACACCAACCCTTACAACCTAACCCTAATGAAGACATTGGGGATATGTGTAGAATAACATCTAAATGATTTGGTAGTGTATAAAATATGTGCATCTTATTAGAAATACATCCATGTATGGATACAACAAGTTTACGTGGTTCTAAATCCTATGTACCAATGGTCAAATACTTAGAAACAGGAACACTGGGTTTGACTTGAGAGTTACCTAGTTCACAAAAATGGTACTTACTGCAAAACTAGTATAATAATCATTGTTTATATTCTTAGGATTATTGTCATTTTCTTCAAAAACAAATTAATAGATAATTATAATATGTTGACTAATTTAAACCCACGACAAAAGAAATATCAATGTGGAAATAAAATTAAATATATATTTATTTATTGGGATTCGAAAAAATAAATTTAATATGTATTTTTAATAATGGTGTTTTAGTTATAAGAATCATGAAAATAATTAGATCATGTTAGACTCATATATGATTTCATTAACTTATGATTTATGGATATCCTCACTGGTTAATGAGTTCTAGATTTACCATATCATTAATCCCTTAAAGACCACTTTTTAGGTTTTTTGTGATGAACATCAACCACAAATAAAACTATTTTGGGAGAAATTTATCAAAATCAGATGTTTTAGTAAAATAAATTAGTTTAGGGATAATACCATAAATTTTTATTTTCAAATGAATATAGGTATAGATAAAATATATGATTAATAAGATAAATAATAAAATTTTAGTAATAGTCAAAGAAGAATATTATACATTATAAAATCAATATATTTGTCTGAAAAACATAATAAAATGTTTATTTAATGATTAGTTTTATTTCAAATATATGCATACAATTTTTTGGAATTTATTAGAATTATATTAATATAGATCAAAAAAATGAAAAAATGTTTTATGGGTGACAACACATCATATCCAGTATGGTTATAGAGATTGAACCAACTACCAAAAGATCTTTATGGTCTAATGATACCCACTAAAATATGTTATTTCTATGTTAATAATCAATTATTTAATGTTAAACAATTTGAATAATAATAATAATAATATATTTTAAATATGTACAATTAGATTATATTTTTAGTTTTAGAGAATAATTTAATATATCTTGTGTAATCCATATTGGTTTTTTTTAAAAGGTAGAGATTTATTGAAATATGTTTCACTATTTTTCTATTAATATCATTCATTATACGCCTCATTTAGTGCTTTAGGGATAGAAATTTTATTCCTTGTAATTCATTACCTAGAATGTGAGTTGAATTGGATAAATATTGATGTATAAGAAAAGAATGAAATTTTCCTTGTGAAACATAAATGTATCAAGTAATTTCATTTCTTTATTTTCTTATACAGTAAGATAATTTATTAACATTTGGAAAAAGGATAATGTGAAAAAAATAATCCTATTATCTTAATATATGATCAATCATATGGCCTTTTAAATCATAACATATTTATAATTTTTATATTCTTATAATTCCATTGATCATTCCCATTATTGTGATCAATGATCTATATCACTCAATATAAATATTTATACTTTCCAATATTGTTTATATATATACATTATAGTAATTATATTCCTCATAGAAACCCATTTTTATGTTATTATTGATAAACTTTGTACTTATAAATATTTATTATTAATATGATATTTTGTAAAACTATTTATGATTTGGGGTTTTAAACAACAGAATTTCAAAATATCAAACCATAGAAGTAATAGACAACGTCTAAATTATATGGTTACTATTTATTTATATTGGGGAGAATGAAACACACAAAAATTATAAAATTACATCATTTTATTCAATAAAATATTAATACCAAAATTGAGTCTATATCTCATTATATGCATCATTTAGTTTAGAATGCAATCAACGCTACACTATGTTTATCATGTGTTATATGCAAGATAAAGCTTTATTGAAATACAAAATACAATTAATATTATTATTTAATATATCACCAATATATTTTAACGGAGAGAATTAATTTAAAAAACATAAAAAATATAGTTTCCACACATTTAGTGGACATTAATTGATTATAAATATTAATATGATTCATCAAAATGAAAACCAAATGTTTTTAGAAAAAAAATATTTTACTAAACGATTAATTAGTGGCTATTTTTACATATAAATTAAAATTATGTTTTACAACATTTAGAAACATTATATAAAAATGAAAAAATAGTTTCAAAAATTTGTTTATCTTAATTTTCTTATGGTAAATTTAGAGGATTTTTTTGAGAAGATTCATTTTTTTAAATGTAATAAATACAAATTTTTAATTGGAAAATAAATTTTCTTTTAAATAATTTATAATCAAATATTATATTCTGGAATATTTTCAATGTAATAATTATTTTCTTTTATTTCAATTAATATAATTTTGTATAGTTGAATCAAATTTATATGGAATTTGGATTTAAATTTTTTTATCCATTTGACAATTTTATAAATAAAAAGTTGTCTTCACATCAATTATACGAGTTTTATTTGAAATAAATTTTTTCAAAGTTAAGTTAATCATCTTTTAGAAAGTAGATTCTATATTTTTATTCATCATAATTTATAATTTATAATATGGAAAACGTAATATTTTAAAAAATTGATTGGTGAATGCATTAAAACCTATTTATCATGCTTAAGGTAATATTTTATTTACCTTATTGTTAAACAAAATGAAATGATTGAAAATGGCATAATTTTTTTAATTTTATTAATTAGTTTATTTTTACCTAGGAAATAAGAGTATCTGAGATATGGAAATTTTGTACTACATTTCATTGAATAAGACACATATATAAATTTATGTAATGGAAATGAATAAAAAATAACATTATTCCTTTTAATATCTATAAATATTTGGAATTGGAAAAAATACATGATTCAATTATATATATTATTTGGGAAGATAAATGTTTTAATATTATCATTACTATATTACATTAAATTTTAGAGATTAATTCATTTCATAAAAATTTTATGAAATGCCAACACATTAATTATTTATTTATTATAAAATAATATAAATTATTCTAAAAATAATAAAAGTGAATTATGTTGAATTAATTATTGTGTTAAATTATAATTTTTAGATGAATATAAAATATCAATTCGGTTTGAAGGGAATATATTTCAATTCCATCATTGTATTTATATTGTTAAATTAAATTTAAATGAATAATTTCAAACTTGACGTTAATGTTATTTTAAGATAAAATATAATTTATTAGATGAATTAAAATTTATATATATATACATATATATTATTAAAATATATTTTTAAATCAAAATAAATATCAACTATTATACATTAATGGAATATTTTTTTCTTTTATTATAACTATAACGACCCCTTAATAGTAAAAATTCTGTAAATATAGTTACAGTTAAAGCAGTTCTTTTTAACGTTACATATGGTTGTGATAATGTTAAATTACCATAGATCTAGTATTTATATATTATACATAAAATATCAATTTAGATTCATTTTTTAAAATATATCTGATAATACATACTTTAATGTACTCTTATTTGATAAATTAACGAGGATAGAAAACTAGCTACTGTAGTGAAAATATCGTAATAATAAGAAAAATTATTTGTTAAGCATTAAAATGTTTAAATCATGTGTTTTATTATGTTTGAGATGTTTTTATCCATTATATCATCCAAAAAATTTATTAATTTTCAATAATGGATCAACAAGAGGTAATATTTACAAACATGTAGTGATTAATTTTGGGTATTTAGAAAAGTGTAACTTCGACTCAACTATAAAAGGGAACTAACTACTATCACTTAAACCAAAATATAAAGCCATTTGTATCATCCAAAAATAAAAAAAAATTCTAACATCCTTATCATCATTATATAAGTCTTTTTTGTGCATAAGAATGTCTTATGAAGGATTTACAACAATCCCATGGAGGATATTGTAAGAAGAGTGAATGTTTTGGAGCGACCATCTTTATTTTATATATTAATCCACCTCGTTCAATTTTTATTAGACCATACTGATATATAATAAAAAATTTCTTTTCATATACTTGGAATATTTTATAATAATTTCATGACTACAAACAATTTCCATTTACATGAAATGGGTTAAAATTCATTATTTGTGTGTGTGGAGGACTTCTGCCTCGTGAGCTGTTGTTGTTCATTCATCCATTATCACATATAAATGATTGGTATGATTACATATTTAATGTAAATATATTTTTCATAAAACATTTATATTACTATTTATTTATGATATACTTTATTTATATTTACCTTCAATTCATTACTAGATATGATAATGTTTCTTGTTGGTATGATGAATTGTCTCCTCAAGAAGTGATATGATTCAATTTTCACTGATGATTCACATATATGGTGATAATGATAAATTTAGTTATTATAAATGGAATATATGAAATACTTTTTATATTCATTACATGGTTATCATTCTAAAGATATAATAAACTCCATTTTCTTTCTTTCCTTTTCACCCAAGTAAATATGACAGCATCGTTCATGTACGTTTGGACTATAACATTCATGAAGTGAAGTGACACTCTTTTCATCACCAAAACACATGGATGATATGTATATAAGTATATAATTAATTATATAGGATATTTTGATAATTTTGTAATTTTAAAATATTACATACATCTTTTCTACAATTATCATTGAATAATGGAAATGTTTATAAATTATATGTGTGGATTACTGTCTCATTGATCAAAACATTAATTATTTTTCATAATCATAATCCATGCTATTGGATAAAAGTAAAATACTTATAAAAAATTGATAATTTTTTCATGATTTTTATTCAAGATATGATTTAACTATATGATATGAGAATGTAAAAGAAATTTCAATGAAAACATGAATTACAAAAAAAAGGAAATTATTAATAAAAAAGATGAAAATAATGAAATATTATATTAGAATGGGTGAAAATATGTTATAAATGGATGATATATTATAAAATTTATATTAATATTTGTTCAGAATACGTTAATATCATTATTAAAACCACTACATATGAAGTTAAATCATGATCAACCAAAAAAGACGTATGACATTTCATATCAAATTCAATTCATTGAGGCACATTGAAATATTATGGAACTTATTTCTATTATATGGTGTATATTTATGAAGCATTTACATAAAATATTATGAATAAATAATTATGAATTTTATTTATTCTATTATGTTATTTTTATAATTTAATAGGCTTTGAATTAAAAGAAACCAAGTGGTAAATAATTTCATAATTCAATTTATTTTCATTGGGATATATTACTCTGTTATTTTATTTTAAATACTAATATTATGTTTATAATGAATTTTGATTATCTTAGTAATATTTACAATTTTTTTTGTATTTATAGTAGTTAATGGTAATCTATTCAGTGATTAATTATCAATTCAATGTATGCTCATTATTAGGGTTTAGTTCACAATCTCTTTCTAATTGTGATTTTTTCCTATTATATATCAATTGAAGGCATTTAATTGAAAAGATCATAATATAACTATTTTATATTATAACCCTAGTGTTATTTATGATATTTTGAAGTAAAATTAAAATTAATCCACTATTTAGTTGAATATTAAATTGATAATGCTTTTTAATAAAACCTGACATCATTTATCTCTTCAGTTAGAAATATATTATCATCAAGAGCCCTTTTTTCTAGATATGTTTTCATAAATCTTATTAAAAATTTATAAATGATTTATAAATTTCATTCTCACCAACTATTTATCTTTAAAATAACATCAATGAAATCTTAGGTAGTTTTCAAAAAAATAACCATTTGGATTTTATAGAAAATTTTAAAAAATATTCATTTTATGAGAAATTCACTTTCTTAACCTTATTACATTGAAAAAAAAATGTTTTTTTTTCACTTTTACAAAATTTATAAATTTATCTTGCTTCATAAACATAATTTAATTGATGTTTAAATTCGATTTTTATGATTTCTTTTTAGTTGAAATGTTTTATGGGTTATTTTCAATAGAAGTGATATTTCAAAATGTTTTTCAAAATTAGAAGGATATTTTCCTAAAAATGATAATGATTTTTATGATATTTTTATTCACCAATGACAAACCCCATTAAACCTTCTAAAAATGAATATATAGTGTTGATATAATCCTTAATCTTCTTTTGTATGGTTTGTGATTATTTTATACATGTATAGTATTGACATTAAATCACTAATTTAATTTTGTAGTTATTAACGTCCCATTTATATATTAACCTCCATATGATTATTTGACATTATGTTTGCACTTAATATCCATATTAATATTCATTTTTAATATTTTTTCTTAAATAAAATCTCATATATATATATATAGATTTATTTTTAATGTGATATAATTAGTTGGGGAAATTTCGATTAGTCTGTATCATTTTAAAAATATAGATATTTAATATTAAATAATGTTTAGTTTTAAATAAAATTGATTATTATATATATGAATAATGATTTAGACTTATTGTGGTGGGTGGGGTTAGGAATTATATAACCCCTTGATACATCGTTGGTATCATGAGACAAATTAGTTATACTAGCATTAAAGGGGGCTTTACCTATAGTTTAAACCTTCTTTTTATATTTCATAATGTTAATGGTATCATGTTCATGATACATGAAATCCATAAATATTCATTTCCTTTATTGAGAATTTAGTTATTATTATACAAGAGATTTTTACTGTTATTTTATCTGAGTGGGATTCCATTTTCCACTAACTGATTAAATGTCATGTTTCCCAGTTCTTTAAAATTACATATTGATTATGGAATATCTATTAGGGAATTAATTTTATTTAAACGGAACATGTGTCAATTTATTATCCTTCCGTAATGATTATTATTATTGATTCATTAATGATTTTTATGTTCTTAACACATACTAATAATTTGATATAACTATTGTTTTGTTTCGTTTTCCCAGGATCCTAGGATGATTTCTATTGCGGTTATGAAGGGATATTCTAGAGAGAATAAATCTATTTTTGAGAAAAAAATATATGAATATTTCAGAATTCAAATAATTAATGGGAATAATATATATATCTAGTTAACCATGAATTCTAAAATATTTATTCACTTAGGATATAGTTCCCTGAATTTTATTTCATTATAAATAAGTATGGTACCATCTACGGGCTTCTAGGGCTGAGGTCAGTACACTATTTTCCATTTTTTTGTATAATTATATGTATCACTTACAATATGTCATTTTAAATTAAATTTCTTGCATCACATGTTCTTACATGGTTATTTATTCAGTTATTATTATCTTTTGTTACTCTATTATCAATAAATTTCCACCGTCATTTTATTATTGTCATAAAAATATGTTAATTTAATCAGGAGTTTATTGTCTCCCCTCACACCAAAATTTGACCCTCACTAATAGTTAGAGGATTTTGGTGTACATGGATATAATTGTGGCCATGTGACCGACTAGATCTTGGAATTTTTATTGGCACATATGTTTAGAATTTATAAAGATGTATCAAAGGATTCCTTTTTCTTGTGTCATACTTTTTAGTGTTGGAAAACAAGAGACTGATAATGTGTAATTGTATGGTAAATAGACATGTATGGGAGTGATCATACCATGCATGGGGAAATGAAAATGTGAAAAAGGATGGGACTATCACTTCTATTGATTAATGTTAAAGTGGATTATTTTATCAACTTGAGTGATTGATGTACATTATTCATCTTAATTTTTTTAGATGTATGGTATTTACCCTTGGACTGGTATGGAAGTGAATTTTTGTTACAGAAATCAATAATGGCTCATATAGATTCACATTTCATAAATATTCAATACCATATTAGAAGAATATCATGGTTTCTTATATCATGTTGGTTGTTATTTATGTGATTTACCATCATGAATATTTTAATACCATTATTGTGGGATTATTTAGCATGATTTTTTATATACAATGCTTTAATTACTTTGTTTTATAGTTCGGTGTTTATTTACATGTTTTTATACAATATTTTTTATAATTGTGAGATATGAATTGTTATTAAAGAGTTGACATCAAACTAAAGGTACTTTTTCCATATAACATGATGGGGGATCCATAACTAACCAATCACTATATAGTTTTGTTAGGGATCCTTGGTTTCATGATTTAGTGTCGAATTAAATGAGTGCAAATAATAGTTTGTAATGTGTAATGGCCCATATAAATTAAGATGCACAACCTTTCTAATCAAAATATTATATATAAAATTTTTATATCCTGACTTCAAAGATAAAAACCTAGTTTTAACAACATGAATAAAAATTTGAAGTCTTAATGGAAAATACATTTATAAACTATGAGTGTTAATGAAATTAATTTAACCATATTTTGTGATATATTTAAATCATTAATGGAAATGGTTTCCTTTATAAAAGATTGTATATCTATGATATGGGAATTATGAACTATATAAAAAAAATTATATTCTCAAGTTGGACCTTGTAGGTTATTTCAAAAATAGCATGACAATGACAAAATTCTATGACTGGAATAATTACTCTTCAATAAAATAACTACTAATTGTATTGAATTAGGTATACCCTACTTGTTATGATGATATACCCGAATTGGTTAACATAATTTTGATATGACATAGTAGTCAACCCCATGGGGGTATGCATATGATAAATGTGATAGATATTTAAAGTGTTAGAAACAACGTATAGAGTGTAACATATATATTTATTGTGGATTCTTACCTGCCTATTCCGTTAATATTAAAATAAAGCATGTTATATTATTTTCATATGTATTTAGAAGAGGTATTGGTTTATAAAATTTCTAATCTAAATTAGGTGGTTAAGCCCCTATTTAGCTGGATAGATGGGAAATTTTATAATTTTTCTCTGAGCGTGTGGATTATCTTGGGGGAATTTTTGTATGACCTGAAATCCTAAGAGATTCCCCCCATTGAATTCACAACATTATCAAATTTCACATCATCAATCATGTGTAATTAATTTTTTAATAGTGTTAATAGGGGCTTGACCCCTTATTTTTCTTCAATAAAATGGAGGGAGTTAGGTATGACCCAATAGTGACTAATCTCTACTGTCATAGGGTTCTTTAGATATCCTCTCTATAATATCCAATTCTAGGACCATTCATCATGTTGGATATCCAATAATGAGTCTATGATTTTCTTCCCTTTTTTCAGTTTCACATTCCATATTGGATGTTAATTCTTAGAAATATTATATTCCCCATTTTTAGTCATATTTCCATTATTATTATTTTAATCATTCCAATATAAATTGATGACAGAAAGTGGATAAGTGACGTTTCTTAAGAATAAGGCAAGTGGTCTCAATTATATCCCACATGGTGTAGCATGTTTATATGTTCTTACATTGTTTCATGAATATGAATATCCTCACACAACCCCTTAAATGAAGTATTATTTTCCTTGTATGTAACACCTTAAATTAAGTAGTTGTTATATATCTAATTATACCATTGGAGCTGGTCAACTTCAACATTAACAACCCCAATGGGGTGTGTTTATTATATTCCATAACCATGTGCCTTATCTGTAGAAATAAACTCTCACATTGAATAAGGATATATTTCAATTGATCAAATGAGTTGATGAAATATAACTCATTAAATAATTTATAAGTTGTTTGGATTCATAACATTTTTTAGAATGATTAATTATATCATTATTGATCCATCCTTAACAAAAGAAATGTATAATTTGGATTCAATGGTGTTTTTATATAACATGCATAACCTTTCACTTTGATGAAGTATTAAAGGAAATGCTTAAATCCATCATTCTTATGTTGAGATACAATTGTAATTAGTTGATTTTTTTCTGGGGCTGGGTCAAATGAGACATGTCGTGATGAACTGTACATGCATAGATGTTTCCATTATATTTCATCATATTATTTAATTATAAATTGAGCAATAAAAAATACAATGATAAATGGAATTGGTATTCCCATGATCTTATATGTTTATTATAAATCAAATAACCCCAATGAGGTAAATTAATTTCAATAAAACATGGTTAGTAAACAAGGACATTGATTCATTGGAAAGATATCACTTAGGCATGTGGCCTCTTGTAAATTATGATATCCAAGCATGAAGTCCCACCTAACACATGATAATCATGCATGTAATCCCATAATGTTACACTTTGGAAGGAATCCCTTTTAATTTATGATATTTAGACATGGCGTCCCTCTTGACTTTTAAAACAAGGACATGGCATCCCATTAATGTGATACATGGGAATCAGGTCCCATTAATGTGATTTGTGGGCATTGAATCCCCCTAATAATGATGTAACCTGTTGATTACGATATTTGAATATGGCGTCCCACTTATTTTACGATACATGGGAATGATTTTCCCTATTTATTATTATTTTCGAGCATGGAATATATTAATAGTCTATGAGACTCTTAATAATTTCCATGGATGCCTGAGTTAATCCTTGGGTCTTGGAATGTATAAATTTTCATATATATATATATATGGAAATATAATTATATATGAATATATAAAATATATATACTCACATACATACACATGTTTTAACCTATTCGGAGATATTCCATCTTAGGTATAACCACATTCAGTCAGCTGAGAATCCATTGGGGATCCCAAGCATGGCGTTTTTATCATTCTTTGTTTACTAAATTATTGATATACCTATACGTTATTTTATACTATTATCATAGAATGGATATTGTCGGACGTAATTGGTTTTGGGAAACTGAGTATATATCTCACACGTTTCAGGCCACACTATACCTAAGGTACCTGAATAGAACTAATGCTTGTAAGTTCAGGTCTAAGGGTTATTCTTTCCCTATCACATTTTTACATAAGATATTAAGAGAATTTGACTGAGCTATATATGAATATTCTATTGCATATAATATTTGCGGCCCTTTTCAATCTTTTCGATCTTTTATTATATCACTGATTTTATATCATTTGTTTTAACATCATTGCATCTCATGTTCATGAATAGTTATTCATTCATTTATTATTGTCATCAACCACTACTCTGTTTTCTATTTGTCCCCACTACTATATTATTCATGATATACCAATGTTCAACTGTATTCATGAGGTTATATTCTTGTCACTATACCACGATTAGACCCTTTTTACCAATTACAATCATCCAGTATATGGATTGGTATTCATGATTCCATGTGGACGAATGGCTTGGGGATCCCTAAGTGGTTAATGGCCCATGATGTTTCAATCAACATGTCATATTTATGTTTATTGAAAGAAAATAATTTTGAAACTAATCACAACGTTTATCTGATGTAGTGTCCAAATCATAATGATCCCTAAAAACAAGAAGAACCCCATCCAATCTATCCCTCATAACATAATCAATTATAATGTAAAATAATGATCCTAATAAAAATGAATGAAACTGAATGAAATATTCAAATCATACAAAAAATAGAGTATTATGAATTATAAAATCTATACCACGAGAAGCAATAGTGAAAAAAAAATCTCAGAATATCTTTATTCAAATTTCATAATTTTCCTCCCAAATTTTTTTGTGATATCATAGATTATGAGACGTAATATTTTCAATATGGACCTAACAATGACATTGAACTAGATTAATACCAATAAATAGGAAAAAAATTAGAATAATTATCTATAAACATGAAATATTATTGGGTTTTTAAATAATAAATTCCATTTAACCCTGGTGCCAATATTTTTCAAAATTATTTAAAAGATGAAGATAATCATGATGCATGTCCCATCACATTATCTCTACACTGCATTTGGTATCACATCACGTAGATTAACTAATAAACATCTATTTATATTATTTAAATCATACAGGGCTATAAATTACCATTCCATCGATACTCTACATTGTATATGTAAATCACTAAGAAAAAGTAATTCAATTTCACTACCATCAATTTCATCCTCAATATTTTCTATATCCAAACTATATATTATTACATAAACATCATCTTATATACAACTATATCATGACATGTATCCTTTGGTTGGTACCCCTATAGGTAAGGTAATGAAGAGAGTTATGAAGAATCCAAAATCTCTTATCTAATAAAAATTGTGTTGGGGACTTTGAATGAGAGTATATTAAATAAATGGAGGAATTTACCTAGTTATGTAATTTTTATGAATAACGGATAAGATAAAATTCAATAATAAAAATAATTAGATAATAAATAATATTTAATAATAAATTAATTCACTTTCAAACATAATATAAAATATTAAATGGTATCAAAATATATCCTCTGATAATACAATTAAATTTATCAACTACTTAAATACCATTCAATGAATCTATCTCCCAACTCAACCGCAATCCATCTCCTATGAACCTGTAAAATAGATTATATTAATTGGGTGGGAATAGATTTATATTTATTAATATCATCCCAATAACATATTAATGAAAATATTAAACAATCATAATAAATATCAATGAGTAAAGAAATCATATTAATTCATCACCTAAATAGGTATTGTAATTTCCCAACATCATTAATGCATTTTACTAATAAACACTCAGTGGTATGAAATTCATATAAAATCACACACACACACACACACATATATATAAGATAAATGAAAAAATTATACATCCCTATTTGTGTGATTCTCTCAAATTATAGTGGTTCAATTAATTTTCTTATCATTAACAAAACTATTCAATCTATTAATAGAGAAATCCTATCACATCCATATCATCATCACATCCAGCAACCCAAGAAAGTCACCAAAAAATCACTACCATAAACTCATCAGTAAACATATGTATAACCATATGCCACTATCTTCCCATGTACCATGAGTTACTCCTAAAAACCCTCTATCCCACCCATATTCACATATAAATTACCATAGTCATTATTTTTGGACAAAAGTATAAGAAAATATGATAAACAATTGATGCTTTCACATAACTGTGTTTTAAAATAAGGCCATTAATAGTTTTTAAGATAATATACTGAATAAATTATTCCATCGTAAGTAGGATATTTTAATATAATTAACTATAGTGAAAGGGAGAGTTTGTGAGATAGATTACATAACTATCTTTTCCGCCACAATCATGGATGTTTTAAAAAACAACCCTAATTTTATTTTCGATTCTCTATAAAATCTAATAGTGAAGAATATGAAATAAAAATACATGTGTTAAATTTTACAAAACCGCACATTTGGAATATAGAATGAATTTCAGACAACTTTTACCAATATCCTAAAAATGATCACTAATACCACCGAGGCATTGAAAACATAACCTAATATTGTAATAAATAACAAGATTCAACATCATTATCCTTTAAAATAGTCATTAGTAAATAACATTAATTCATTTAATAATATATAAATTTAGACATAATTACTTCATATTCAATGATTTCATTTCATTACATAGGAACATGATTTTATAAATCTTATTATAAATGGAGATTTAAATCACACACTATCTGGTCATTGAATTGAACCATTCTATAGACGCTAATATTTTACATATAACATTTACACCACTAAACACACCCACAACATGAAATAATTAACATTGTAATTTTCATTATATACATTTGTGGTATTTTATGAATAATTATAAGTTATCACAACCCATGATTAGCTCATCATTTATAGTTCCAAACCACCTAATGTAGTTGGTAACAATAAAAAAAAATATATCAAATGGTAAGACTAAAAAGAAAAGTAAATAATAATCTAATTATAAAACCAATCTATCAACTCTTCTCAACAACCCCAATGTCATTATTAACACCATTGTCCAAATGAAAATACATCCCTCCATCACCAACATCATGCCACCAATATAACGCTTGGATACCTTTCTATTTTTTTTTCAAATTATAGTAGTCAATTTACAAAACAAAACACATCATTGATACCAAATTCATGAGAATGTGTGTTTTGGGAGACATATATTTTCATCATGATAAGATCATGAGGTAAAAAAGTCTATACAACCATGGAACTCCGGACTTTTACAAACCTGTATAGGATCTCTCATCTCTAAATTAATATCAATAGGGAACAATCATTTTATTTTTATTTTCAATTAAGTATTTCATCATTTATAGGTTTAATAAAATTATCCTACCATTTTTTAATAGTTTCACATTCCTAAGAATTAATCATTATCAATATTTAGTATTATAACTAATAGTTAGTAAATTTAAAAGATGGCCATTTTTAAATATACATCAATATATAATTTTAAAATTAAATAAACAACATTATATTTTTTTAATCACATTATAGAATATAAAATATAAAAAACATCATTAATAATCAAAGATTTCGGTATTAATTTTATCTAAAAATATCATGTGGCAACATCAATATAGAAACTTACAACATTAAATTGTTATAAATGAATTAAATAAATCATTCATTGATCAATTTATTAACATTATTAAATTTATTCTAAAATTAGAAAAATAGTTAATTATTTATAGTAAAACATTTTTTAGAATATAAAATGTCGTATAATGAATCTAATAAAACAATTATATGATTCAAGGAACAATTATCATTCACAAATGGATGATTCGAGGGATCAACCACCACCAGAATCTATGGAAAACACTCTAAATCAGATCCATTGAATGAAAATGTATTGTCATGCATTAAACTAAACCCAATCATCAAGGAATTACCCAATATTGATCCATAATAAGTTAAGATATCAAGACAATCACATGGGAATATTATATCGGAGAGTATCCTGATACACAATACACTATTTTTTTGTGTTTAGACTCTCATGGGATGTGGATGAAGAGTAGTAAAAGGGATAAGGGTCCACTTTGGATCAATCTAAAAGATATAAATATGATCCAATTGGATCCCAATCCTCTATTTTGAGATTAATCATATATGCAATCCTTAATTTCACTATTACTCCCACTACAACAATGAAATGTATTATTAAAGGAAGATATGATTATAATATTATATTATTGGAATCATCTCCCAATTTATCATAATCTTTTCGGATCATACTTAACCAACACTGAATGGTTGTACACCTTCAACCATTGCATTATTTGTGGTATTTTAGATTCCTAACATTTCACCACAAACACCAACATGAAATACGGAAATATATGTATCCATTTAAAATCAACATATCATAGAATTCAACTAGGTGAGATTTAGTTTATGATATCCTCCATCCTCAGATGCTCACCATAAATATGAATTTGTATTGAATCCCTAAAAACATAAGGATTTTCAAGGGAAATAAATTTAATTGATTATTCTTATAAAATATTATCCTGAAAAAACTCGCAACACTGATGGAGTTTCTATACTCATTGTTTCAATTAGTGAGTACTCTATAAGCACAATTCCAATAAAACAAAAGTTATAGTTGTCACAATTTGAATTTGGGAGAACCCAAAAGAAAATAATCTTAACCATGAACTTGAAAATAGTGTGTTGTTTTTCCTATTTTTACACAGTTTAAACAATAATAAAAACTCATCATCCAAAATGGAAAGCTAGTTATTTTCACTCCTCATAGTTCACCAAGAAAAACAAATATTTCAAAACACACCTGTATAAAAAAACCAAAATAGTCTCCCCAATTCAAAACACAAAATGATCACACAATATCTATAACCATGCCATATTTTATGGAGTGTATTATTAATTATGTCCAAAAAATATTCTCTAGCATCCAGATAACCATTGATATCCCTCTGACTCCTCCATTAACAAGAAAAATTCCATTGGTGGGATATTGAAAACCATTTTCTTACATATGTGACAATGATTGTGATAAATTAGGGAATTTAATGTATATATGTTTATAATACATATGTTTTTATCATGTATTTTACTGAATGTAATTTTATATGCACATATTTTATGGTTAATGACTTGTGATTTGTTTTTCTACCGAATTAGTTGACACTCAAGGAATTAAGAATATATATGGGGGCATTTGAGATTTATAATCCATATTCCTAATTATCACATGATGTATTATATAAATAGATTATATGATTATTCAGACATTATTTTTATTAAATAAGTGGAAATAATATATAGAGACAATTTATGTTTGATTGAGATCACATTATACCACATTATAGCTTAGGTATCCCAAATTAAATACTAGAGGTTGGTCTTGGATGACATTTTTGGACATGGGAATTTATATATGTTTTTAATGAAACAAATGATCATGTGGTCATTGATGTTTAGTGAATACAAAGTGAATAATTTTAACATTTAGAGTTACATTAAAGGCTTCATTATATTTAATAATATGGTATTTAGGATGTGTGTTCATAGAGTATTTCAAATAATGTGGTAGTTTATAATTATAATGATATGAAAATGTAATATTGTTATTTATAAACACACTTTTTAATGAAAGTGAGAATCCATTAAGATTGAAAGGAATTGAAAATTTCAATCGACATTGGAAATTATGACGAAATTCCATTATGATTTATAATTTGGTATTCATCCTTTGTATGATCCATGTTATCAAGCTAAACTTTTTTTCTAGATCGTATTTAATGAGATACTCTATGTGGTATGCCAAAAATCCCTTGTCTAGATATATTCCTTAAGACTTATTTTCCCTCCATTTATTCAATGAGACAATATTTGACCTTGTTTGTTGATGAATAAATATTATTATCATTAAGATCATATTGAATCAATATCTCATACATTAGGTCTTCATATTATTTTCAAAAAATTTATTTCAAAATGTTCATAAAACATCTATTACATTAAATATAGGAGAATCATTAAATAAAAATCTGTATTCATTTCTTCCTTCCTGAAACCATCAAGTATATCTGGTTCGAACAATAGATTATGGTATTCTGACCTTCCAAATATAGTTTCCTCATACTTATCCCTAACTAGCTCAACCTCATCCTTGGATGTGTAGTGATCACCCCTTAAATTTCACAACCCTGAACCACTAATAGATATGGAATTTCCACATTTTCATATTTCATAAATTTTCCAACTAATCTGATATCCATTCTCTATGAAAAATTAGTGTAATATTTTCCTTTCGTATTTTATATTAATTTGGATGGTGGAAAATTTCTAGAAACATGATTTTTGTGATACCCATTCTGAAATCTACACCCAACAACCATTATTATATGATCTTGATCACTCTATAAAGATAATTGGGATTATGTTTAATTATCTCATTGTTGAAGGTCCCCCTATATCGTAGACATTACCTTCTTCCTCTTACACATTATAATGATAGACATCCACTCTATAGGATCCCAATCTATCTCCTTTACATCATAGTCATAACCCATTAAATCCAAACCATCAAATTGATTTCCAATATTAAGAGTGTGTGTGGTCTTACTAGGAAATTTTTTATTCACAACATTCACCCCGTCTTTTATTGAAGCCAAGGTGACTTGATTTCATCTTTCGGGTTCCATACACACTAATGAAACCAAATTCTCAATTCTAACAACAACTTCAGTCACTAAATTAGAAGAATTGATATAAATTAGAACTCCAAAAGCCTTTATTTTTAAAAAACTATTAGAAAAGGGATTCATAGTTGCAGAAAATGAAGCATTACATACAATAATAGTATAATGGAAAAATGCATTTTATATAGTTATCTATGTGGAATTAAACAAAATATATGGGGAAATATTATATTTTATCAGATTTTGATGAGGCTGTATCATTGTCTATAACACATGCCTTATTTGTGGATCTATATAGAATGAAAAGGGGAGAAAAATGTTTTCAAATATAAATCATTAGATGGAATCGCTAATATTCCTTCCAATTAACAATTCATGTATAACATATTTAATAATTTTTAGATAATAATTTTTAGATAACATTACAGAGCACCACAACACACATGTGGGATTTTGGGTTCCCTTTAAATGGGATAATATCTTAAAAATTATTATATTGAATCCAAAAAACAAAAAGGTCCAAATGTGATGTGGTATCTTATCCATTAATAAGATGAGGACCTAGGGGACTTCTAACATACAATTTTTTCTCCAACAACGAATGTTAGGGGTGGATGTATTGTTCAAGTTTGTGAGAATACTTAAGAATTTAAATTGAGTAATTTTGTGTATAAAATTATAATAGAGTAGTATAGAACATTAAAAAACATTGGTCTACATATTTTACAATTTTGGATAGGATTGGTGGCGTTGTTCTTTGGAAAATATATTATTTATGGGTTAAAAGCTTGATAAAAATGACAAAATATTAACAACATAAAAGTAAAAATTATTTAAATGATATTAACTATCATTAATTTTATGTTTTTATTACATTACTGAAAAAATAGATCCAATTATTAATTATTGATTATTGTAAGATGATTATATAATAATTTAGAATTGTAAGAAAATATAATGTTCTAAACTGAAATTTTATTTCCTGTGAATGAAACGAAAGGATGAAAATATTACTATTAATTATTGAGGATCTAATAATATGATGATGATTTTGAGAAAAATATTTATATCATAATACAACATGAATGATTGGAAAACCTAACCTTTTTTCTTTATAACCATAGTCTTCCATTATTAATTTGTAAATTTCTCCATCACTATGGTTAAAGAATATTTATAAGATTCTTATATATGGTAGTATATGATATTTAACAAAATAAAACTTTTTTAAAATGATATTATTTATACATTATCAGGTAAATCTAAACTTGAATTTCATCTAATTATCATTTTATTGTATTTTTTATCGATTGTTGTTTCTTCTTGTATTCGCAGTTTGGTCCCGTAACACCTAGTTACCTTCCATCGGTTATGGGTTTCCATTTTTATTGGTTTTTATTTATTTTTTTTCTTGTGGTATCCTCAAGAATATATAGCCTTTTCATGGTTAAATAAAAAAATATTATGAGATTTTTTATTTCTCGAGTTAATAGAGATCTAGTGTAAATATTTAAATGGATTAGAAGATTCTTCATGGGATTGGAGAACCTTATTTTATATTTTGGGGGTTTTTCAGAAAACTATTCTCAGTAATTCTTTTTGGGAAAATTCACATCATGAATAGGTTACATGACATGAGTATGTTGCTAGGAAAATTTCATGAATCATGTGTGGAGTGTGATAATTTTATTTAACAGTAAATGTTTACATTACATGAAATCATCAAATAGTACATAATCTTATCTAAGGTGATTCCATTTACAATGAAATTTTAATACAAGGGATTTGATGGCATGAATGTGATATGGAACAAGAAATTCTCATTTTTAGGGATTTTAAACATGAAGCAAGCCTGATTCCTTTATCACATTGTTTGTAGGAATCTCTTTAACAACCATTGGAGACATTGACCAATTTTGGGTGATTCCCCTCATTCTCAATTACTCCAACGATCTGTTTCACCCAATGGTGGTTGTACCACATATCCCTAGTAAATGGTCATTCTAATTCTTCATTAACTTTTATCATGAAAACTATATTGGATCTATTTGTGTTTATGATTCATGATCGATTGAGGGATCCCATTGATCATATGAAGTTCATATTCTCTCCTTGTATTTTAATGACCAATACATAGTTCTTTACCCCAAATGTAGAAGGTAGTAGGCATCCATCATTCATGAGGGAGTTGGATATTTTAAAGATATTTAAATTATTTAAATTCTATATGTTATTGATGAATCAATTTTTTTCAATTGGATTTGGTTTTCTTTAGTGAATAGATATTTTAATTAAATGTGATGATGATTTAGAAAATGTTGTAGAACAAACCTCTCAGTTTGGGAAACATGGGTTCTTTAAGAAATATACATAAGTGAACTTATTATATGTGGATCAAAAATGGGTTACTTTTGAGATATCGACCGGCTATAGTAGGACTTGATATTAGTTAGAAACATAATATTTGTTTTTATGTCTTATTTTATGTTTATTTTTAATACCCATAGGCTAGGGACCAAATGGAGTGATTTTACTATTATACATGGTTTATCAATTGATTTTTTATTTCTTAGATATTTTCTCACTATTTTTAATTTACATGTTTTTTATACTTGATTTATTACTCAATTTGGTGAACATGGTTTTATGTTATAAAAAATGAAATTTTTAAAATTGATTTTATATATGAAAATTTCATATAAAAAATATTTTGATCTAGGGCTAGAAAATTTTCATTCTTAATCTTAGAACTTGTATAGATTATTTTCAATTACTCTAAAATGATTATGATTCAACCATACATTAGATTTTGGTATCATCAAAACATTTGTTCAAGACTCATGGAAATGGAATGGAATTATGGAACATAATAGGTTCCCATTTCATTGGTAATCTTCATAGAGGAATGATTTTGGGGTGACATTTTGTCACATGGAAACTTGTTGTACTTGTCCTATCATCCTTATTTTATTTTTCTTATTGGTTAGGATTTTATGGATCTTGTTATACCATATTATTCATCAATGTAAAATAGTTGTGTGTGTTGTTTTTTTATATTCAGAACATGTTTTAATTATCTTGTTTATACCATAATAGGTGGTGGACTACATTACGTAACATGTCTAGTCGACCTAGGTTTGTTCACCAGAAATTTGTATCATATGGGTTCCTCACATGATGTGTGTAAACACTACCTATGTTTGGATTTATGTCCTCGATTGAAATGACTATGACTTCTAGAATTCAGGATGTATATATGGGAATGCTTATGTACATCTCACATCTATGCCTCAACTCGAATTACCATTGGTGGATAGAAATGTTTTACCAGGTTCGCGACTTTGTGATTGAGGTCATTAGAATGAACTACAGTGGAATTTTATTTAAATGAACGTATTGTTTTCTTTTGGATTATTCCTTATTTGAATAATGGTTTATTAATTCAGTTTCATATCATTTTAATAATTGATATCAATACCAACTGTTAGACCAATGATTTTGAGGTCTTATAGTGATGTATTGATTTTTGTATTGTGATTGTTTTAAAATGACTCCTAGAAGAGAACATAAAATATGAATGTGGATTTTTTTAGATACTTTCCATTGGAAAATACATCAGTGGAAAATTATTTGGAAGAAGATATAATCAATACTATTCAGACTCTAGTTATAGTAGGTGTTAGGAACCTCAAATGAGTTGTGGATCCAGGGTTAAAATTTAGAAAGCATCACCCACCATCCTTTGTTGGTGTCAATAGACTTTATGAATTTTAAGAATGAACTTATTTAATTTAAGGATATTAATCTTCTTAAATAATATAGAAGAATCTACTGTGGGGTTTTACATGTAAATTTATGAAGGACAAGGAAGAATATTATTGAACTATATTGTGAAAACTATTTTTCATGATTATCATACCATGAAATCTTTAATGAAAAAAATTTATAAGTTTTTTTAACCAAAGGTCTTTTATGAAATGATTTCCAAGGTGTTTGTGAACGTTTAGGGGTGATAGCATAAGTTTCTAAATAATTCCACCCATTTTACTGAGATAGTGAACATGGAAATAGATAGTCAAAAATTATTACCTATAGGCTCATAGGAATGAGCTTGGGTTGAAGGATGATATTATATATATGTTGATTATAATGTTCCTTCAAAAAAGTTAAGATATGGTTGATGAAGATGTTTTTGAAGAGAATGAAATATATCAAATGAAAATTTGGGAGGAGCTTCAATTGGTAATATCATTAGTTGGGGCATATCTTATGGTAAAAAAATGAGGTAAAAAATGTAGAATGTCTATATAAAGACTAATTTTAGTTATACTTTATGGGAAAAATATTTCTTTCAATTACTATATTTATACAGTTCATATAAATCGTAATGGTAGGATGGATCCTATGAATTTTAATCATTATTGATAATCTGTCAACTAGAGACGTTTTTTGAAAGATGTACTAGGGAAATAAGGATGTATCAACATTCACCAAGTGACAATAGGTTCATATTTATTTATCCATGAGTGGGGGTGAAGTTCTCCTCATGAAAATGGGGATGATAATGTGGCTATTAAATCTATGTGAGGGACTAATACTAGATGTTTTAATGTACTGGATTATCCACTCGATTAATATAAGTCAAGAACAACCATATTTAGAGTCTTGATGTTTATTTAAAATTATATTGTGTAAGATTTTTTTAATACATGATGTGTAGTGGGACACTTTTGTGCTCAATAATGATACATTTAACATCATTATATTCATCTATTGGATGGTAAATGATATAGACTAGATAGACTTTTGTTATTGTCAGGTTTAGTTCTTATCTCCTGATGCAATAATCCATGTTTATCATGGTGAGTGGGAATCTAGATCATGAAAGGATGGGCCTATTGTTTATTATTCTAGGGTAATATCATGATTTTTATCATAGATGTTTTATAATATATTTCACTCATATTATGGATGTTAACTACCATTTATGGTCTGTTCATACCCTAAGGCATTTTCAAATTATTTTTCTTATTTACCAACCAAAATAAAGGTGTCCTTAAACATACACCATATAAATGTTTGAATTAAAATATATATTCCCTCAAACTATATAGAACCTACTAATTTGGTATAAAATATTTTCTAGCTTATAGATCTTGAGACCAAGGTATTTATTCATCGCTAAATATCACCATAGAATTCACCCATATTATTTTCTAAGATAAAAGACAGGAGACTAAGAATTTTTATATACAATAAAAAGTTAAATTTGGTGACTATTATGAACAAAGAACCCGCATCCAAAATTCATTATCTCTCTCTTATTAATTTTGAGGGGCTTGTTGTTTTTCAAAATATGACCTATGGGAATAGTTCCTCTTGATGAGTTTCTGAGAAGACGATAAACTTAAAGAACTTTTTAGGAGTCGATATGGGAATTTTGAATTTATTGGAATGCAATTATTTGGATTTAATTAATGATATTTTGATTTAATCCAAGTCATATAAGGATCACACAGACCCATTATATATAATTCATAGATATTTTAGGGAATATCTGTTGTGTCAAAAGTTATCTTTTGACTTCTATTTTTTGTTTTGGAAATCACAAATGTATTTTTAATCTTATCATACTGACCATGCTGATCGTACTGACCATGCTGATCGTACTGACCATGCTGATCGTACTGACCATGCTGATCCTACTGACCATGCTGATCGTACTGACCATGCTGATTTTACTGAACATGCTGATCGTACTGAACATGCTGATCGTACTGACCATACTGATCGTACTGACCATGCTGATCGTACTGAACAACGTGATCATACTGAACATGCTCATCGTACTGAACATGTTGATCGTACTGAACATGATGATCATACTGAATTTGGAAATTGTATTAACCCTGCTACTCATATCTTTCATTTCATACTTGTTTTGGTACTTTGTCAAAAACAATTGCTTCATTATAAATTGTACTCATATTTATCTTATTCATATATCTTGTTCTATCCAAAATGATGTCGTTGAGTTAGTTACGAACTAATCAAAACGATGTCTTCCTTTCTGTTTTAATATGACCATTATAATGCTACGTGTCCATGTCCCTCCGAGTTTTTCGGAGAAATATGACCGTTGGAGGAGATGTGACTGTTGGAACCCGAGGCCTATAAATAGGAGGTAATTTGAAGCTGAGACAATAACAAAAGACAAGAGAACAAGCATGATACAACTGTGATACTTTTCTTCTATCAAGTTCTAGAGAGAGATGATGTGACCTCTCTCATGCTTTGTCTTTGGGCGCCCGATCATCGTATCGAGGGCTTTCAAGTGAATGAAAGACAGAGGTACCGATTACCTACAAAATCAAGGGATGCCGGGGATAGGTAGACAGACGAACCGATCATCGTATCGAGGGCTGCCGGGGATAGGCAGACGGAAGAACCGATCATCGTATCAGGGGCTGCCGGGGATAGGCAGACGGACAAACCGATCATCGTATCGAGGGCTCACCAAGGTGTTGGTGAGATAGACCTTTTATCCTATGTGAAAGGATAACCCTTCTCTTTGGGTCAAAAGAATTGTAATACTTTTACATTTCTTCTGTTACTTGTATTAGAAAGGAATTTGTATTTGTTTCCTTTCTTATTTACATATTCAATTGTAATTGTTTCAATTACAATCATTCTATTACATATTGTATTGATTGATTCTATGCGCTTTAAGGTAGATTTATTCATATTTGTATTACTCTGATTATTGAGTTCATCTTGAATACAATTGTTTTACATTACATTAGTATTACAATACATCATACCGTTTTATATTTAATACATTCGTGGTTGTTCGTATTTGTATTAGTTTGAGATCATTTAAACTAATCTCTTAGTTTCTAAAACTCAAAGGTTTTTAAACCTACAATTCACCACCCTCTTGTATTGTTCCATCTAATAGACATACATATATACATATTTGATCCAAAAATTGGTATCAAAGGGGGTTTGCGTCCCAAGAAAAGAATGGTGTTGAATCCTCTCACACTGATAAAGTTGTTTTCATTAGTGATAGAGTGGAAGAAGACATAGAGTAGAAAGAAAAGAAAAAGGAAAACAACCAGTTGTTGACTCATGTCGTTCGAATCAACTGGCTCTGTATGATGAAGATACCGATTTAGACCATACAATCTCTCTCAAGAAGAGTGATTACATTGTCCATGATTTGAGAAGGGTTGAGAATACAATACCTTATTTCCCTAGGATGGAAGGGAATATTGATTTTCTTACTGACAATCAAAAGAAGAAGTTCGGCTCTGTACAAGAATTGAGAAAGAAAGTTTTGTTAGTCGATGCTGATTTGAAGGTCCTTTCAGAAAGTTTTGCTGCCCATAAGAAGGAATGTAATAAGATGACAAAGTGGTCATAAAATAAAGAGAGATCAGTCAATGATCATGAGTTAGCAATTGAAGATATAAGAAGGTTGTCAAATGATCTTGAAATTGCTTTCAAAAAGCTGGATAAAGAAACAGATGAAAGGTTGAATCTTTTGTCTTCTCAACGAGCCGATGTTCCTTCAGTAAAAGTCCTGCAGGAGAGAATGAATGCCTTTCAAGAAGAGTTTTCAAAGGTTTCAACTTTCAAGGATGATGTGGTTTTTTTGAAGAAACAAAGTTCTGTGTTATCCAAAGATAACAAGAATTTACAAAACCGAACTGATATTCTTGAATAAGTAATCAATGTTCAGGAAGAGACAATCAGAAATCAGGATCAACTCTTTGCCGATCAACAAGACCTTCTCAGGTCTTAGGGTGATGATATTTCTGAAGACAAGAAGGAGATAAAAAAGATGATGCTAGTACTTCATGAGTTTATCAAAAAGGAGAAGGAAAGAGAAAACAAGTGACTTTTATTTGTTTTCAAGTTTGGTCTTGTTTGTTAATGAAATGAAATTTCATTTATCCATTATCTTGTATTCTTTTTCTAACCCTTTCAGATAATTCAAGTTTACTCCATTCTTTTTGTAAATCAGAAAGGGGGAGAATGTTTACAAAATGGGAGAATGTTTAAAAAGGGGTAGAATGTTTTATAAAAGGAAAAAATTCATTACAACACTTAAGGGAAATCTAAGAATACAATCCTTAGGGAAGTACACCTAAGGGGGAGTTAGTTGTATTCAAATCTCTTATTCAGATGAGTTTCCAATAACTCAGGGGGATATAAGTATTTCTTGTTATATTTACATTGTTTGTTGTGCTTTCCAAAAATGGGGAGATTGTTGGGTAAAAAGTTATCTTTTGACTTCTATTTTTTGTTTTGGAAATCAAAAATGTCTTTTTAATCATATCATACCGACCATGCTGATCATACTGACCATGCTGATCGTACTGACCATGCTGATCGTACTGACCATGCTGATCGTACTGACCATGCTGATCGTACTGACCATGCTGATCGTACTGAATATGATGATCATACTAACCATGCTGATCGTACTGACCATGCTGATCGTACTGAACATGCTGATCGTACTGAACATGCTGATTGTACTGAACATGCTGATCATACTGACCATTATGATCGTACTGAATTTGGAAATTTATTAACCCTGCTACTCGTATCTTTCATTTCATACTTGTTTTGGTTCTTTGTCAAAAACACTTTCTTCATTATAAATCGTACTCATATTTATCTTATTCATATATCTTGTTCTAACCAAAACGATGTCGTTGAGTTAGTTACGAACTAATCAAAACGATGTCTTCCTTTCTGTTTCAATATGACAGTTATAATTCCAGGTGTCCAAGTCCCTCTGAGTTTTTCGGAGAAATATGACCGTTGGAGGAGATGTGACCGTTGGAACCCGATGCCTATAAATAAGAGGTCATTTGAAGCTGAGACAAGAACAACAGACAAGAGAACAAGCATGATACAACTGTGATACTTTGCTTCTATCAAGTTCTAGAGAGAGATGTTGTGACCTCTGTCATGCTTTGTGCTTTGTTCGTCCGATCATCGTATCGAGGTCTTTCAAGTGATTGAAAGACAGAGGTGTCGATTACCTACAAAATCGAGGGCTGTCGAGGATAGGCAGACGGACGAACCGATCATCATATCGAGGGATACCGGGGATAGGCAGACAGACGAACCGATCATCGTATCAAGGGCTGCCGGGGATAGGCAGATGGACCAATGGATCATCGTATCGGGGGCTCATCAAGGTTTTGGTGAGATAGGCCTTTTATCCTAGGTGAAAGGACAACCCTTCTCTTTGGGTCAAAAGAATTGTAATACTTTTACATTTCCGTTGTTACTTTTATTAGAAAGGAATTTGTATTTGTTTCCATTCTTCTTTACATATTCAATTGTAATTGTTTCAATTACAATCATTCTATTGCATATTGTATTGATTGATTTTATACGCTTTAAGGTAGAATTATTCATCTTTGTATTACTCTGATTATTGTGTTCATCTTGACTACAATTTTTTTACATTACATTAGTATTACAATACATCATACCGTTTTATATTCAATACATTTGTGGGTGTTAGTATTTGTATTAGTTTAAGAACATTTAAATTAATCTCTTAGTTGCTAAAACTCAAAGGTTTTTAAACCTAAAATTCACCCCCCCTCTTGTATTGTTCCATCTAATAGACATACATATATACATATTCGATCCAACAATATCATATTTACGGTAAGATTCTTAGATGCCTGTTTTGGATTAGTGATGTAATGTTTTGTAGGATTCTTACATCTGAGAGGGCTGTCACAATAGATCCTGAAAATGCACCCGATGTAATATCATTGGAGAATTATAGAAATTTTTATGAGATATAAAGATTCATGGGATTTTATAGTCATTATATTCATCATTTTCAGTATTTATCTTGTCATTAAATAATCTTTTAGATTTTACCCATTTGGTTGTAATGTTTGAGTTGAAGTTTGGACTATGATATTTTCATCAATGATTCAATCACGGGACGTTTTCATGTGTTAATACAGGGGAGATTTGTGTCATGTTATGCCACTCGACATTTATATCCCCAATAATAGAACTAACCTACCCCTAAACTTTTATTTTTAGATGTTATGTATGAACTCCATACGTGGCATTAGTACACCTAAAGATAATGGTTTATAATGTATACAAATCCAAAAACTGGATTTATATGTCCACTCTGAGGTGTATGAACTTGAGACAAAGACACTGGGTAGAGGATCTCTAGACCATTGATTTTGAAATTTCATATTCTATTAGATAAGTTAATTTTTGGTTGTTGATGCATTAATAACAAATTCACTCACACATGCAATTAAGTAATCGGGGTAAGAGTTATCTTTCATGGGTTTGATTGTTAGGATGATCTTAGTAATATAAGAATATGCTGTGTAGGTAATTATAGAATCGATATGGGATTACTCATGATTTTATGATAGGTTTCAGCTCGAGTAGATATCGAACCCACTATTTAATGAATTTAGTAAAATAATTTTTTTTGGGATACCATGGGGGAGTAGTAAGGGATTTCTACTCACACTTCTTGTTTTTAAAGTAGGTATTTTGTTCCACTATCCCTAAGGACAGAGTTTATGGATGGAGGACACTAATCATACTAGTGTGTGCACCCAGTTAATTAAAATATGAATAATGATTTATGAATTATTCATTGGTGGATACCCTGAGATGGTAAATTTCATATTTTTCATCATTGTTTCCTACATTTTAGGGGATTAAGATTGATCACCAGAGGCCTACATGTTTGAAAAATCTGATACACATTCCTATATAAAAATTAGAGTATACATTCAGGGATTTTTTAAATTTTCCATGGACACCTATTATAGATGATCTGATTTAGGTGATCCTTGATATACCAATGAAATAATTATTGTAAATAAATATTATTGACCTAATGTTTGTAGAAAATCATAGAGAATTTTATTTTTAAGAGATTGTAAGACATAAAAGGGTTCCCTCTTCTATTATTTCTAACAAAGATCTATTGTAGACATCCAATATTTGAAACGTATAGTAGGAGGTGACGAGTTTCAAATTTAAATTGAACAAAACATATTATAATTATATGGATGTTATGAAATAAGGGGTTATCCAAGATATTGGGGACATTCTCTGGGATTGTGTGCCGGTTTTTCTAGGCTCTTGGAATTTTTTTCGATTAATAAATTTCCCCTATAAATATATTTTCCAGGACTCTATAAAAATGATTCAATTTGAGGATTCATACGGAAATAAATGTAGACCTACCATTACATTGAATGAGTTGGGATAGAGTTCCATGGTTGGTTTGAGTCCTTTACCAGAAATAATAGATATGGAACACATGATTTGAAATCGATTCATCCAGGCACATAGTCATTATAAACCCTATACTGACCTTTAAAACTATCCTTTAGAGTTTGAGGTTGTTGATCAGGTTTTTCAAAAATATTCACCTCACCCAAGAAATGATTTTTTTTTCATGTATTATAAGTCAACATAATTGTTTTTGGGACACAATTTTAATATTGTATGATGGGGAAATGTGTCTTATTGGTTAGAGTTACCATCTAAATTGACATTGATTCACGATGCCTTTAATGTTTCCCATATGAGGGGATATTTAATAGATCCTTCCATATTATTTTAACGAGGCGATTTGGATATTAATCCAAACATCACCATGTTTGAGGAACTAGTTAAGATTGTGGATAATCGAGAGAAGGTTCTATACAGGAAGACGATTCATTTGATCTTTGCATTTTTGATGTTCATTCATGTTAACCATGAGACATGAGAGTGTGAATTATTGATAATGAAATTGTTTAAATCAATTATTGAAAGTCTATGATCTTTATGACATCATGAAACAATAAATATTTTAGGTTTGTGATATTTTATAACCATATTACTTTCCATTAGGTATGCCTTGTCTTTTTTTTTGGTTTCCCTTTTTTGGAAGTGAATTATGAAATTCTTATGAAAGAATATCGTTTTCTGGGTAAAATTATTTAATGTTTAGGGATGTATGTATTTTTAGTGTTATTTGATATTGACTATAAATTTTTAATTTTATCATAGGGTCCTACATGGGATCATATTGCAATATTTTTTTGGTACAAAGTATTTTTTTGAAAAATGTGTTGAGTACTGAATTCTATTAAAATTCATTCCATTAATTTGTTACAAGGAATGAATATGTTGTGAGAGATTAATGTTGAATTTCATGTATTGAATGAATAGTTTACAATCCAGAAAAAATTAATTTTCGTGAAAAAATAAATTGTGATTTAAATTAATATTGTGGGATAAAATTATTAGTAATATTTTAAAATAGTTATTTTATATAACATGAAGTATTATTGAAATGAAATTCATTTATCCAATATTTTTAAATGAGACACATTTATTATACATTAAAAAACAAATTTCAAAGGATTACCTCTAAAACCATAAATATATATTATTGTTTATTTTGGATGATATAAATAATTTTAGATTTATTTGGTCTCTTTTTTCTTTATGTAGTAGATAACCCACATATACTAGGTAATATATTTTTATACTTCTTTATTAATTTGGATTTGGAGGCTATGTTGGCTATGATTATGTTTATGATTCATGGTAGCATTATGTTCTCTATCCATTAATTTATGTTCTTTATGATCAATGTCTCTTCAAGGCCAATCCATGGTTTTTTTATCCCTACTGATGACAATAGTGGGATTACATAGTTAATGGGAAAGGTGGATCTATAAAATTTTCTCTACTTCTTGAGTTTATATTTTTTTCATGTTGAATTATTTTGTTTATTCATTGGAATTAATATGTTTTGGTGAATTTTTTTTAATTAAATTCATGGATGATTTTGTATTTGGTTTAAAAAAACCTGGCACTTTCATAAAATTGGGTGAATCAAGAAATATACATAGGTGAACCTAGTGAGTGTGGAACCACAGTGGGATTATTTTGGTATATTTACATAATTGAGTAAGAATAAATATTAGTTTGAACCATCTTATTCATTATATATTATAATTTTATGTCTAGCACATATTCCCATAGGGTAGAGAAAATATAGTGTTTTTTCGTCTTCTATACCTAGTTTATCACATGATGGTTTATTTAATATTTATTTTTAAAGATGAATAATTTACATGTTTTTCATTTTTCTATAATTTGCTTCATTATTTGAAGAAAATGATATGAAGTTATGGAAACATAATAAAAAATTTAAAAAAAAATTTATTTATGAATATAATTTATAAAATTGATTTTTTTATACCTATATCTTCAGCATTCTTGAGACTAGAAAATTTATAGCTTTAATGGTGGTATCTTACTTTTCATAGATCTGACACAATAAATTTATCATTGGGTAGTTGTATACCTCTTTTTCTTATAATAATGGAAAGGGAATGGCATCATGTAGCATTTTGAGGACTCTTGTAATCTGTTAACAACAAATTAGGTTTGATTGGAGGAGATAGGTTGTCACATCGAGACATGTTGGCCTTTTCATATCATTCATTTTTGGTAAATCTGGTTGGATTATATTGTATAGATATTATTTCATATCATTATTTATATTGTACTCTTGTTCTAGTTATACTCAATACTTTTTTTCATTATCGTTGTTATACCAAACAATGTGGTAGACCACCTTGGGTAACTTGTCTTGTCGTACTAGGATGGATTCTTAGATGTCACTCTACTAGGATGGACCAAAATAGTATTATTTATCAATAATGAATTCAAAAATTTTATTGTCTCATTTACTAAATTTATTCATATTTAGTATAATATTAGTTCCTCAGATATATTGTTAAGTCTTAATGTTAAAATTGAAACTTTTATGTCATGAAGGATTTTTACTATTATCTATTTTACATACATATTTCATGGAATCGAACATCGATTTATGGTTAATATTATATGTGTTTCATTGTTATTATGGTTACTATGATATATCTCATATTGTTTGATGATTACATATTACGAAATTTCATATATTTGTTTAATTTTAGAATTAATTTTTTAGAAAAAAAATTAATCCATGGGTATATGTGTTATAATTTATGTAATATTAAGGGGCCCAAAATATTAGGGAGGTAGGTTTATAATGGTCATATACCGATAAGAAGGGATATGAGGAAACAAAATGGGTATATTATTTTATATTATATAAATATTTATAATTCAATATTGAAATGGTAATGTCTTTAAAATTTCAAATCACATTACTTATCTCCTTAAATATATAAATAAATTTTTTATCACCACTATATGGTTTTTATTAAATACTTAAATCTTCTAAAATCCATGGTCTATGATTTTAGCAACATATTCTTCAAAATGTAAATATCTCAATCATTATTTTTAAATTTATTTTTATCAAAATTAAGAATAAAAATATGTTCTAATTTAATTTAACATTATTTAATATAAATAAAAGACCATTAATTTTCATGAAATACCAGTAATTTGTTCTCATACTCTCATGTCTAATTTTTTCATTATTATTTCTGTCAAATTAATATATTTTATGAATACATAATAATAATTAATTATATTATCACATTTATAACATCTCTATGGAGATAACATCAATATTTTGTCTTTTAGAGTATAGAATTTGATTCTAGAAATTAATTTCAATATAAATTACCATAAATTGAATTTCATGACTAATATTTTTTACTCCATAATTGATCATTAGATCATTATTTTAAATTATTAAAATTTTAATATCCAATGTTAGATGCAATAGTAATGGATTCAGTGTTTTTAAAGAAATATTTTTTAACTAATGTTTTTTACAAACGAAAATTAGGTTTTTTATTTAATTATCCATCATGTTACACACATTTTTATAATTTTATATAATTATTTTATTCACATTTAAAGGATGTAATCTATTGACCATATTAATATTAATATTTATTATAATTAATTTATTTAATATGGAAATTAATTTCTGATCTCAATGTTAATATTATGGATTCATTTTTAATAGATATCTGACTAAAAAATTTAATATTCTCATTTTTATACTCTAAATCATATTAAATAATTAATTTATCATTATTATAAATTTAAATATAATTAAATTAAATAGTCTTCATTTTTTCAAAACGAATATTGAAAATAATCCGCAGGTTTTAGATTGATTTTTTTAGAATTTTTGAATAAATCATCTATGTCATAATAGATTAATTTATTTTAACTTATGTTTTATAGAATTTACATTCATATTATGTGAATATATTAGAAATTAACAATGTAATTATATGAAATAGAAACTAATATAATATATATTTACTAGTAAACCAATCCTTATGAAAAATACACATTATTATGTTCGAATTATTTTAAAGACAACTGATGGTTGTGAGATTTCCCGTGAATGAAAGGATAATTGATTACATAATTTAATCACATTATACATTTAATATAATAATTGAAGTTATAATTACCAAACCTAATGTTTGATTACATTTTAAAATATTCAATGTATCTAGTTTACAAAAAATTATTCTTTGATATATATCATAATAGTATGCAGTCCTGATTTCCATTAATTTTAAACCTTTTTTTAACTAGGAAAGACTAAATCCTAGATAAATGGGAGTGCTAAAACAACTTGTAAGGGTAGAATGATACAAATTGTTTAGGTATAATATATTTTTATATCTTGAACTACAGAGAAACATAAACATGAGATAACTAGTTTGATTACTGGAATATGCTCTTGGTACCATAAGTCATAATTACAAGGCAAGATATTACAATAATAGGCCACAATAGAAGAATATTGAATAATCAAAAGATAAAAAAATTAATATAAAAAATTATACAAAACATTATTGTGAAAAATTAATAAAATAAAAATGATCCTAGGAATCATGGAAATTCTTTTGTGGTATGATCATATGAAAATGGGATCATAACATTTTGAAAAAAGGTAACCACATAAATTCCATTCAATATTTTCAAAATATTTATAATAGCATCATTTCCAATAATAAAATGTTATCATAGAACGGAACATTATATTACCAAAGGATATGATTTTATCATTATATTTAAATACATACAAATTTAATTAGAGCATTTTCAAATATAATCTCAAAAATTTGTTAATGAAAAACTATATATTAGAATACCTCAGAATATATATATTTCATCTTAGTTTGATAAACCCATGTAGTTGAAAGTGTAACAAAATAATTGATATGGTATCTCATAATGATTAATCACAAATTAAGAAATTTGATAAAAACATTTATCAAAATAATAGAGATATATCATAAGAGGAATTAGAGTGTGGTACATGGAAAATGATTTTCAAAATGATGGATATTTTATAGCGTAAAATGAAAATAGAAAATAAATCATGAAATTGGTCTCTTTATGTTTTGGTAAATTGTTTTATAGACATATATTTGAAACACGCTTTATTAACAATTTTTAAAAATATAAAAATTTATTTGAAAATATTATTTTTATATAATGCCTCAACATAACATAATCCGTATATTTAATAATGGTAATTTATTTTACAAGTGGACTGGAAGAAATAAAATACACATAACGTGTATAGAAACACAATATAATTATTTTTATCCTTATATAAAATTACTCATCCATTAATAAAAATGAAATATTATTCTATATAAACCCAATGAAAATAAAAGGATTAATTATTGAAATATGTATTTAATAAAAAAAGTCAATATTTATAATTTCTATAAGAATGAAAATGATTGTAGAGAGGAAAATAACCAATACATTGTATACCGATTATATATAATGTTGTAATTCTATGAATATAGAAGTCATTGAAAATATAATATTTTAAAATTATAATAGAACATTAAATTACATAATGATAATGTTCAACATGAATATTTTATGTGTTTAATAATTAAAAAATATATGTATATTGTAAATAAATAAAATGATTGTCAAAGAGAAATATATGTAGTTCTAAGAAACACTTGACCATGGATTCCTTCTTGATCAAAGATGACCTAATCTCCTATATAACAAATTCATATTTTTAATTCATATTTATCATCTAATTAATTATATTATTTTAAAAAATAACATTCATTAACATATTATTCTCTAATAATTATTACTCTCTTATTTCATTTGTTAATCATCATGTGCTAATTTATCACCATTTCATGCTATTTTGAGAAGATATTTTTTCATTGATCCCTGATAATGTTTTCATCATCACTATTTTCATTTTTGAGAAGATAAATATATTTTTAATGGAGTTATAGGGATTTATGATTCCCTAATATATATTTCCTGAATATTTTATTGAAAGTAGATAAATATTCTTCTCACTATCAATATTGAATCTATTATATGATATAATTTTTAAAAATAAACATGCTTATGTATATTACCATAACATGATTACATATGTTTAATAAATTAATTATTTTTACAACACATTGATAGTATTAATGATTCATAATTAGTTATTTTAATAAAATTGTTTCAACTTTTAGGTAGGTAGTGGAACCCAACTAATAATAACCATGGTATATAAATGAAATATATAAGAGAATATTATTATGATATTATAATTTTTATTTTTTTGATATAAAAAAATATTAATTATAATTTATCACGGTATTAATTTTATATGAACATGTGATTCATGATATATGAAGTAAATAATTATTAGTGAAAGGAAAACCCTATTGTTGAAATGTCAATTCTTCTGTAAAAGACCCTCTTAGAAATGAAGAATTTTTTACCACTCAATTTGTGGAGATGTTACCCAACACAATAGAGTTATAATAAAGAAAAAATATATATATTTTCTAGAGGAAACTAAATGAATTTTTTACTTTGAGATTGATATAAATGGGGTTACTCAAAGAGATGTGATCATGTTTCATTTTGGAAAGTACATAATCCATAATAAATAAGTAATGAAATTTCACACGAAAAGTTAAAAGATAAAAGAAATTATATCAGTATATGGATATTATTTCAATATAAATAGATTTATTTTCATGATTTCTTGTATTTAATTGAATGATATAATATTTTAAATCACTTATTGTAACACCCCACGATTCCACGATACATTTGTCTTTCAATAATGTGATAGCTTGCATTGTATGCAAGTTTGAGATTCGAACACACATCAACTAATCAAAATAGCCATTATGAATAGTAATACCCACTTTTTTAAATTATATATATTTTATATTTTTCAAAATGGACTTCATTTTTTTATTCGGAATATCGAAATTAGCCTATGCTGATTTTTTTGTATTTTTCTGAGAACATCCAATTTTTTATGAATAGTGAAAAATACTTAAAAAAAACTTTTTTAATAAAAATAATTTACAGTGATAAATTATAATATTGAGTGGTTTTAAAGTATAATTAGAATATATTTTTACAATTTCATCCAATTGTGGTCATTATAATTAATTTCACTTTGAAATTGGACATAAATAATTATCAATCTTTTGAGATATATTGTTTCTTAAAAACACGCTATTTGTTGTGGCAGCGGGAATTAATTATAAAATTAATTAATGAAACTTATATGTTTGGAATTTTTTAAAATAGACATCATTTTTGAATTTGGAATATCAATTATAGCTTAGGGTGAAATTTTGGCATTGTTCTGAAAATCTTCAATTTTTGATGAATAGTGAAACAACTAAGTAATAGGTAAAAAACTGATTTTTTGTTTAAATGAGACATTACCACTTCTGTGATTTGATATTAAAAAATCCTACATTCTTGGTTGTCATTAAGATGTAAAATGTGTTTCAATGCGATTAAAATAATATTTTGGTGAATTGGAAATTTTAAGTTTAATTAATCGCAATTAAAGGTAATTAGTGAAATTTAAGGTAAAAATAATATTATAAAAATATGAAAAATACATTTACACTTGTACTACCCTTATTTCATGAGTCATGGACGACCAAGACAATCCATCGGTTAACATGGGGACCCCATGGAGCCACTTGGGTAAGAAAATGACATTAATAACTTTTTATTTAAAGTAAAAATAAAATTGTAACAAACATGTGTCCTTTTACTAAAACAATTATTACATGGGGTTATATAAGTTAACATTTCGACTATAAGTATTCATTGGAAAGATAAAAATATTTTCCTACATCATGATATTTTTTTATAATTTTTAGACATTAAATGAATTAAATGTTTTATGTCACCATGATGATGCAGCGATTACCTCATTAATTAAATGATATAAATAAAATGTAATGATAATTTCAAATCTAAGGCATAAACTTGTAAAAAACCAATTGTATGGGAATATTTTAACCTTTTATCACCTTATCCTCGATATATTTCATTGTGGGACCTTTAGAATCCAAAAATAATTTCATAATAAAGTATCTTTTCAATCTTTCCAAGAGTGCCCCTCCCCTCCTCTTATGAAAGGCCCCCACCACTACCACCTTATTCACACCTTCAATCCATTGGGATTGGCCAAACTATGTCAAAATACTCTCTCAAAATACCTCTATTACTCCTAGAAGCCTCACTTTGGGCATAATTCATTCCAATAAATCCTTTGGCTCAAATGAAAATGAGTTACCCGATTTTAAGGTAATGTCTTCTCTTATGTTATTTTGTTTTATATTACTTCTCCAACCCCTTAAAGTATATTTATTCCTTTCTTTTGTAACAACACCAGTATCTTTAATATACTAGGATGTTGTTCTGAGAAGGATTTTATTTACACTTATACACACATTCGTCTAATGGTTAAGGAACATACTGTTTCTGTGGGTGGTGAATTACTGCCTCATGAAACAATGATTGTTCAATCTTCTTTTAACACATCTCATGTTGGCCATTATGATGAAACTATTTTTATATATGATATATATTATGTTTTTGTTTTCCCTATGATTATGTATTTTTCATTTATGGCACACCTTTATGATTTCCATTATGGGTAAACACGATAATTTCATTTTAGGTAGTGTGGACTACCTCCCCCTCAAAGTTATTTGAATCCTTAATTCCATATGTGGGATGTATAAAGGATAGAGTAAATGGTATTATACATTATATTATACTGGAATTATAGTACATCATTATATAATTATAATTTCATTCCATTAAACACGAAATAGAAATGAATGTACCGTTCATGCGTACGTATAGCTTACCGTCTCCATGAATGATGCATTTCATTTCTAACCTCTAAATGTTATGTAATATTATAAATGCATTTATATACTGGATATATATGATATATATGATATCTACATCATGAATATAATTCTGGATATAATGGATATTTCACCACATTAACAACTTGTAATTATAAGAAGTTTATTTTTGACTCAAGTACCAAAGATCGACAAAATGACTGTTATTAACTTAAATAATTACATAATGTTCATAACATGGTAATAAGTAATATAAAACGAATAATGAACATGAAAATGTTTATTAATCAAATAGAAATTAACTATAGTTTTTTATTCAGGAGATTAAATAACAATCGATTCAAGTCGGACACGAGGTAAGGGAACTTCTTAACCCAATTTCCGTTCTTTGGGTTAATCTCATACTTTCAAATTATGTCATGATATTATTATGTTATATCTGGTATTTGAAATTCCTTTTTATGTACTTATAGTGAATACACATAATAGTTCTATTTTATTAAAAAATTGATCTGTTTAAGAGAGTTTGTCTCAATCTCCATTCATTGATGCATATTTTGTTTTATACACAACTTTCTTGTATACTGTGTATAAACCCCTTTGACTTTTACTTTTATTCAAATGGATTCTTTTTATACAAATAATTTTTACTAAACAACAAAAGGAATGTTTTTTTCTTACATATGCCGCGACAAAGTCTTCTCCGCCGCTATGACTATTATTTGAGTTTCAGCTTCCTCTACAAGCCATAACTTTTTTTAAATGAAAAATAAATACAATGTTTTAATTTTCTATTATTTTACTATTCAAAATGGTTTTGATAATATTTTTATTATATCAAGGTGTTTTATTGATATCTTGTGATTGAAATGTGTAAATGTTATGTTTACTTTATGCATGTTTTATGTGATATTATTATGTTATGGTTTATGATATGTTTAAACCTGTTCATATGAGGAAAGCATTGGACTTAATAAGTGACGGGTGGATCCCGCTATATCTTCTCGATGCATCAGCATGTCTCATGAGACAAACTAGTGTCTTGGCACGAGGCCTTGAAAAAATATTATTTGTAGTCTTGGCACGAGGCCTTGGCTACGTGGTTATGATAGTCTGGCATTATGAATTCCATCATTATGAAAGTGGTTATTGATATTGCATGTTATTATTCGACTAGTAGAATATCCATGTGAAGAAGTATATGGAATTATCTCATTTTACTTTTTCCATATTATGGTTAAGTTCATTTTTAAAAGGCTTTTGTTTTAGTTATACATTGCATTAAATGTTTATGTTTATTTATAAAATCTTCCACTAAATTGTTATCCTTACTGAGCATCTGATCTCACTGCTTTCAAGTTTTATTTTTCTCAGGATGTGAAGAAATATTTTATGACTGACTTGCAGGAATAGTTTGAAGGGGATTGGGTGTGGACTATGGAGACTATGCTATTTTAGTATTTCAATTTATGATGTAATGTAACATTTATGAATGTATCTAGTGTTTCCAGGGATACTAAACTATTCGGTCTTTCGAGACTTGATCTTTTGTGATCATGCCAATGTTACGCAATAATGCACCGACTCTGGGTAACTGGGGTTAGGGCGTTACAGTTGGTATCAGAGGAAGTTTAGTAATAAACATGGAAGCTAGATTTAGATAAACTCTGATTAGATCACATAGCCCTATGATAGACTTTGGGGATTGGTATAGAAGAACATCCTAGAATTTTGGTATTATAAAGGTTTTTTGAGTTTTCCGAGCAAATACATCCATGTCTGGATACGAGCAGGTAGAGGTGGCTCTGACACATATGTACCTAGGGGTAATACCCAAAAACACCGCTTTGAGCTAGACTCGAACGGGAACTGGTGCACGACAACGGGCCATGCTGCACTTTTGGTTACGACACTCCTGGGGGATATGCTTAGGATAATTCTTATTTTCTTTACAAACCATTATGAAGGGTTTATGATTATATACTTCATCAAAGAAAACATTTTTATGAATATAGTTCAATTTATGTTAAGTGTTTTACAAGTATGGAATTATGTATTTTGATTCATAAACTAATCTAGTTTATGCCATTGTTTTGAAATGGCGCCTAGTGGGAGGAATGAAAATCCTATAAATGCTTGTACTCTATGTAGGGATTGCCTTCCTACTCAAGATAATTATTGGGGAGCTGGAAATACAACTGGTGCTGATCAACTTATCACCATACTGGGACATAATAAATTGGTGGTTTATTTTCCATTTTAATTAAAAACAAGCACCTACAATAAAAAATAACCAGAAACACATTACAATGCATGATAACAATGTGTATAACTAAAATAATTATAATTTAATCCAAACTATATTACAGTAAAAACTAGAAACCAAGATCAATATCAAGTACAAAGAAGAAGACAAAACTAAAAAATATCAAAGACTCCAACGTCATTATCTCAGTGACTCCCAAAATGCTCCAAGATCCAATTCCATAATCCATTACAGAGTATTGTTTATCATCCCTAAAGTGATGTGATATATTCCCATTAATTGTGTCTATATAAATGATATATAAAAATACACCAATGTTACCAAGAACGGGGTGAGTAATGAAGATCATTATGATTTCTCAAAAAGACTTCCCTACTCATGACACTAGGATAGAACAAGTTACAACATTTATATAAAATAATTTATATAAAAAACCATAAAATAATATAATAATTATATAAAATCCAAAACTATTTCTAATTAAGAATAATTTTCATACCAAAATAGTTTCCCAAAACAAATATATTTCCAATGAAAGAAACCCAACAATTCATTCAACTATTATTAAATAATAATTTTTATAAACAATTCAATTTCAAATAGGCACACACACACACACACACATTTTTGGTCAACCCATTGATGGTGTAACTTCACGTTCATACTATGTCCCTTTCCAAGTGGCACTTCACAACCAATATCCCTCTCATCCTACTCGTGCTTAACCATTTAATCCAATAACCATAAGAACAAAATATTTACTATAAATTTTAAATTAAATTATCATTTTATTTAATACACTATTCCTGGAATCAAAACAAAACAACCATTTTAAAATATTCATTTTCAAATCATGTTACCACATTCAATTTCGACAAAAAATACTCAATTTTAACAATTCCATAAACCATAAACAAAGATGGATTCCATAAAACATTTCAAAACAATTTCAAAATAAATTTCAATAAAATTAATAAATGTGTAAAAATATTTATATTTTTGGAAATATTTTTTTTAGAGTTAATCCACATACATAAAAAACAAGGTAAAAATGGGGAGTGGAAAAAAAATCATCGTCCAAACCAGGTTGACTCTCAAAAAACCCAACATAAATCTAATTCTCATTCATCAAAACTAATAAATATAATCCATAAATTAATAAAATTACATATATCTATCCCAAAATAAATTGATCCATAAAATATATTTTGGGAAGAAGAATATATTTAAGGAAAACCACCTTGAGAGAAGACTTACAAAGAAATATGGCCATAAACGAACATTGATTTGAAAATAGATCACAACCAAATCAAAGGAGAGTGTCTCAAAATCATATTGAATGAGGAAAAACACTATTATGGTATTAATAAGTTAGAAATGTAATTTTTAGGTGTTTAACCGTGTAAGATACATGTTATAGGATCTAACTTTTAAATATTCATGGTTGTGTTGAATTGTCCGGAATGTCGTGCACCAATCGTGTGTTAGTGACTACCTCCCAACACCCTTTGAAAGATTATAAAAACTATTTACCATCTATTTTTCTCTATGATCTATAAATATTGGTTATTCCTAGATGGCTGCACTGTTTTGTAAAACTAAGATCCAAACTATAAACCTAACTAGAAGCCAATATTTCACTATAATTTTTTCACTATTGGAGTTCCATGATTTCAATTAAACGTTTTCCAAATGTGGAACTCAAGGAAATCAGATATTTTTATTAAAAAAAATCTTATAAAAGCTCCCAAACCTCACCCAAACACATTAAATACATAAAATACATTATGAAACAGTTACATACATGAAATTATTGGTGATATATTCTCCCCAACATTGGTTTTTCCATCCATTATACAGTACATTATACTATGGTGGAAAATCCAATTGATATATCACCTCACTAACTTGCTCAAATGTCTCATACATTCCCATGTATCTAGAAGATATCTTACTCTACATCCAAATATGGTGATTCCCAAACATTTGATATATTAACAAGATCACATGATCACTCACATAAAACAAAAATATCCTTCTATAATTATCAACATATGATTTCTAACAAATCTATGTCATCTAAATTTCCTTCATGATAAATTGAATATTATCTATTATCTCTTTTAAAAAGGTCGTCATAAAAGGAGAAGTCTCTCCTATATCCAACAAAAAAAATTTGAACTACAAGGAAATCCATACATTGTATTCTACCATGGACACTAAAGAATAATCTTCAAATGAAAATTGGAATAAATGTAGAAAATTATCCATATACTCTATCATTGAGGGCTTCCCCAACTCTGAGATGATGTTTTTTTGTTCTTGAAAACCTATATGTGTGATAAATTTTTTTTTATTGATTAATTATTCATAAATTCTCTCATGCAATTCCTTGGTAAAATTTATCTTCAACATGTAAATCACACCATTTTCATGGATGATCTTCCAGCATGTACATTAAAAATGTGACCTTCATCTCAAATGGTGTTCCTAGGAAACAAGTGATTATATTCATTATATTCATCCACACCACTTAATTCTTTTGTTTCAAATAACCCAAAAATATTGGTGGAATATGCTTCTAGAACTGTACATAATGATCCACAATCCATGGTTCTTACAACTTGTTATCTCTATCCACATAAAAAAATTCATTGACTAAACTATGAACCAACTATTGTATCGCATGTGGATCAAGTGCAACCACAATAATAGTATCCACTTCAGGTTGGTTTCAACATGATCTACGAGGTTCCATTTTTTACCAGTGAAAAAAAAAACGTCATAAGACGCTCTCTATAAAAACATAATACATAGATATTTCAATTTATAAAAAATAATATAACACCAAATTTAATTCCAAAATTTTATTTTTCCCATGTTCAATACTGATTTGACATTCAAGGACGCTTTTGAAAATCAAACCATTTTCAAAATTCCACAACCATTTAATTTTTGAAATCTCACAATTGGAAACAATTACATAATTTTTCAAAAATTAGAATGTTATCACCGAATCATAAATCACTACTCAATGTAAAATATCGACTCCTAGAGTTATGTCATTTATATTGATGCCTTTCATTCTCTTCTCACTAACAAAAATAATGAAAATGTTGTGATACTACTATAAGTGCATCCAAAAATTATAAATACCCCACTCTTTATTTGACTGATGTTCATCCTAAATTGTTTGGCTAAATCATTTTTGGATCTACATTTCATGCCCCAATAGTTATCCTCATTTCTAAATCCGCATCATACAAACTAAACTAGAATGAAATGTCAACTCTATGCATGAAATAATAGACACCATTTTATATTGAAGGACCAAAGAACCAGATACCATTTCACCCCAAATAGAGTTGGACAAAGCAAGGATAATAGAATTTGTAACATCCATACTCTCCTCTATTAATAGTGTCAATATAGAATTTACACACTATATATGTGACATTCCCAATGAGATATAGGCTTCATATAAATTCCAAGGGCTTCATAAAAAATGAGAGACGAATTACAATTTGAATGAAAAAACTCACAACCAGTAACACCATAACAAAATAAACTATTTGATGCATTATAAAAATGTTTACTAATATAGTTATGACAAATGAAACCAAATAATATCATATTAGAAATTGTAAACAAATATCATCATCAACTACAATGTGGAAGGAGAAACTAGAAATGCTAAAAATTTCCAAAGAGAATAACTCTAAAACTCCCAACAACATCCAAAATCCAACCGTGAAATATATTACTAAGTGTCATTAACGACCATTAATGATATGTGATGCCTTCCCATTACTTTTTTCATATTTATGATATCATCAAGCACACCAATGTCTGCATGAAGGGGTGACTAATGCAACTATGTATGTTCACCAAAAATGAAATCCGGACCCATGCCACTATGATAGAATATGTTATCACAAATATATAAAATTATTTATATAAAACACTTTAATATATATAAATATTTATATCAAATCCCAAATCGTTTTTATGTAAAAATATTTCCCAACCAAAATAGATTTCTTAACATAATCCATTTACAAAGAAAGAAAGAAAAAACCCATTCAACAATGTCAAAATAATCACTTTGAATAAAGATTTATATATAAAAAAACCACACAGAAACTCATGTTTTATCTTAAAATTGATACTGTAACTTCACATATATAATAAATCCATTCGATGATGGTAAATCATGACAAATATCATTCCAATTAAACTAATTCTTAACCATTTAATCCAAATAACACAACAACTTAATTATTTTCAAACCATTTCAATTAAAAATCATTTTATTGAAAATAATATTCCAATCATAAAAACCAAACTACCATTTCAGAATTGTAATTTTAAAATCTTGTTACCACATTTACTATCCATACAAACACCCAATTTTTATAATTCAATAAACCATAACTATAGAGGGTTTCAATCAATAATATCAAAAAAATTGATAATAAATTTCATGTAGAATAATTAATTTTAAATCATGTCCTATACTTTTAGAAAGAGGAGTATTGTGAATCCTCCGACCAAAGAATCCATGAAAAAAAGAGTAAGACAAAACCTAAAAAAATAATGGTTTAATCTCCAAAAACCAACCATGTATCTCATTCTATATCATCAACATAAGAAATATAATAATGATTGCAATAAAATATCCTCTATGTGTCCTCATAAGTATATATATTGGAATTTATTATAGGGTAGAAGAATATATCAATTGGAAACCACCATGAATGAAGTATTACAATGGAATCCAATTGTATATGAACTATTATTTTCCATCAGATTACTCTTGGGTCAATGGGGGAGTCTCCACATACATTGTGATGAGAGAAAACTTAGTTAGGGTGAAAAAAAATTAATGTAATATGATTATTACTAAAACCAATTGAGATCCAATTTTTAGAATCTACCATTTAACAGTGCATTTTTGTGTCACAATGTTATGTAAGATGTGAGCTAGCTATCCACCAACCAATACCACCCAACACCTTTGTCATGGTTGGATGTCACAGGTACAAAAACAATGCACCAATAGTGTTTTCCATCTTTTTTTAAAAGAACGGATACCCCTTAGTGGCCACAGGGTCCGGAAAAATCATTTTCCTAATTGTGCTCCTACCTAGTTTCCTCTTTTTAATTTTTCACGTCTTTTATATAAGATTTTCATGATTTCTACAAACCATTATCCCACTATACACATTTCTAAATTCCCCAAACACATATCAAAATTCATATAAACCATCCTAATATCCACCCAAAAACCATTAATACTTAAAATAAATGAAGAATAGTTTACTAACTTGAAACCAGGGGCCCTACATGGTATGTTTTGATGATTTTTATCAATCTATTTAAAAGTAATATATTTAAATAAGAGATATTTTATTTTGTTAAATTTTAATAAAATCCAAAATAAGTGAAATAACACTTGGATTAGGGTATTTCAACTCATTATTAGTTATATTTTTTTTGTTTTGTATTTTTATTTGTATATGATGATAAATATTTCATTGGATATGAAATTTTAATGATATATAATAAAAAAACGCAAACTTAGGTCAACTATTGATACCTGTTCAAATGTATTTGCATAGTCCGCAACATTAAATAGCAAGACCATATATAGTTAACCCATGATACAATATACATGATAAAAGTGAGGGAATAGAATTCCAACGTGTCATATAAAACACTTGGTGCATGAAAGGGTCAATTTACCAGAGGAAAGGATGTTATTAGACCCTCATGGGTGGGGTGTCATAGGATTATATAGGAATGAACAGACACAAAAATAGATTCATTTTCAAGATTAGGGAATTCCATGAGTAATTAAGTGAATTAATTCAATATAAATGATCATTATCAGAAATCACCATTGTAATATTTTTTGAGTGTTAAATATATATGTATTTTTGGAAGAGAGAATTACATATATCAATACATTGATAATAAATGATGACATATTCCCTATGTGGTATAGTTATTATAACTTGAGAATAAAATTGAACTTAAACCATTAATTCAGTGCCAATACATGAATGTTTTTTGTAATTTATGCCAACAAAAAAAACAATAATGGTCAGAGTACCATATGGTATTTACATAATGTAACATTGTTAATAGAAAATGATGATATCCTTGGTAAAATATGATCAAAACGTGATAATGGATTTACTCTATACACCATGTTCATTGTCTTCGATGAATTATGAGTGAATAACGATGGTATTCACCCCCTGTCAGTACATATTGAGATTAATTTCAAGGATATCAGTTGTTCATATATTGTGATGATATAAGATATTTCATGGATGAAATATGATAATGTAATGAAAGATAATTAATGTGTTTTATTTTTACTTGAAATACATTATTCATTTTGTTAAATGACGAAGCATCCATGACATCAATTCTACATGAAAACACAGCATCTGAAAAAGTTAGGTTTTTTTGAAAATTGTGAAAGTATGAATGAATATTCATGTATTAAAAATGATGAAGGGATCTGTTGGATTACTGTTATCTTTAAATAGATAACTAAATCTTATTATATATTTCTAGTGATATTTATAAAAAAACAATAATTTTTAATAAGGGTGTAATGGGAAATAAATACATTTGATGATATGGTCTCTATCAATCACATAGAGGATAAGTGGACACACTTATCATGCATGCAGATTTAAGAATTTCACCGCAAACCTATCACATGTACTGTAGGTGAATACCACTTATATGCTTCATATAACGGAGGAACATATGTCAAAACTTGTTTTTGAGGTGAAGGAGAAGATTTTATGGTACATGTGGGTGAAGTGGTTATAGTTTTCAATGCGCATTCATGGATGCTTATAACATACAATATATTATTCTAGAATTATGACTAGCTGAATAATTCACAAATCAATGAAGTGTAGTTGTGAGTTAATTTTTGAAAAAATAATAACATAAATAATTTATAGATGTTGTAAAAACACTACATGTTTTATGGAATGGAATTGTAATGTTTTTAGTGAATCTGGGTGATGTAGATTATTCATGATCTTGAGTGAATGTAATGAATATAATGCCCATTCATGTGGGTGTTGACTCTCCTATAGGTTTCACAGAATAATTAAATGATGATACAACCTTTTAGTGGAGGTATATTGATTTAATAATGGTCCTAAATATTTTAAAAAAAATTAGCCCTTTTTTATGGGATAATATCTAAAAAACCATCTTGTGATTGGGGTGCATAACTAGTCAATGAAGAGGATACATACATTTTGTAGAATACATATGTATTTTGAAATTATTGTCAGTCTATCTAGATAAATTTCATTTTAATCACAAGTTATTATATTGAATAATTATGTATAGAACATCTTACAAACATTTCAATGATAATGAATTTATCAAGATGTATTTTATTACAGTGTTCTATAATATCTTCCATTGTAACTACATATGAGGTGAGGAAGTGAGATATTATTTAGTGGATCGTTAACCTTAAATAGTTCTAGAATTTGAATTGAAAAAACAAATTCATATAAGAAGTTGAAGTATTAGGCCCCCATAGTGGTCAATCCATCATATAGATCCATAAATGTATTATCCTATCATAATCACTAATCATAACTAACTAAATACTTTGGTGTAAGGTCAACTGCATAAATATCAATAAAAATTTATTATATTTTTATCAATACATTCAATTTTTTTTTATCCCTCTGGATAAATAAAAATATAACCTATGAAATTAGAACCACAAAAAAATCAGGATCATTTATTAGGTAGTTTTTATTTGGGTAATTTAACAAAAGAAAAACATATGTTACCACCGTCAATTTTTTGATAAGGAGACATCATATTAAATGTTTTTATTTAAACACTTTACTAAAAACATAAATTCTAGGATTTTTTACTTGTGGTGTCCTAGAAATATTTATTTTAAGAGTCATTACGACGTAAATCAATAATTTTTTTGAAATAAATGTTACAAAATATCATAGCTTATTGTTTATAGGATTTCACAATCATGATAAATTTACCAAAATGAAATGATATTATCTGAACAATCAAAGAAAAACACAGATTTGTATTATGGATCTAGGTATAATCCAATATTAAACAACATTTATATTTAATTAATCCATGGGTAGAATCTCAAATTTGATTATATTATGGAAGAAAGAAAAATATGTATCCAAAAATGTTAATTGATAATATGGAATATAACATCTATTTCAGTAACTTTATTATAAAATTCTTCATATTCTCTTCATTTTTTACCAAAACATAGAATATATGATAATATTATTAAAAAATAGTAAATATAATTTATCATAGAAAAATATAAATATGAAATTCATTAAATGAATGAATATTTTTGGCGCATTGAATGTCTGAAAGCCAATGCCAAAAAAATTTAGATACCATATATTTTTTGGAAGGTCGTACTATGTGTATATTATTAAATCAACATTAGTGGATGATATTATGATTTAATTTATTATAATTTAGAAGAACTAACATTTCCTACAATATTCAATAAAGGAATTAATATGTGTTAATACATAATATTTAATGATATTGATGAAATAGAGTTATGATGATCAATTCATTAACACATATACCCATCCTTATTCATATTAGAGATGATTAATTATTCCAATGGAGAATTTGTAAGCCGTATAACTTCATTTATTAATTTATATTAATGTTTGATCAACAATTCAACCTATTAAATGAGTGTACCTCTATGATGACCTTTGATATATCCTTGTATAACGTCAAATAAAAACATAACCTCATGTTCATTGGGAAGAAACAAAAAATATTTTATCAATATATCATCATAATTTAAAATAGCATAAATTTATTCTATGTTGAGTACACCCCAACATTTGAACCAAATATCCTTTATTAATTTGTTTTAAGACCCGCATTAGGAAGATAGTTACTAGAGGGATTTTATATCCATTCAGGAATAAAAATTTAATAGTAGGAACATTTATTAAATGAGATATAGTATCCATGTAATAAAAAAATTTATTTGATATATCTCAATACGTCAAATATGCGTGTAACATCACATAAATTTCAACCATCACAATTCAATTTTTTTACTGATAACACAATATATAAATTATACAGTTTTGAATTGATAATAATTAAAAATTAAAAATATTTTAAGATATTTGATGATGAAATATAAATAACGAATTAATAATACTTTAACAGATAATAAGAATAAATTGATCACATCTTCTTCATTACCCACATCAATGGTGGTGATTTAATATACTCAACATTATCTCAATGTTTTAGTTTACAATTTTCCTCATGGACCCTTTGATTTGTTAAATGATTTATAGAATTGTAAAATTATTTATGTTGGAATATTCTTAGTTTTATTGGTGAATTTGGTTGGATATTATTTACCTCCATTTATTTATTCAACCAATTCATATCTTAGTATATTTTTGTTAAACATGGACTCTAATTTAATAGATGAATCATTTTATTGTTCAACTAATGACTATCATGGTTGAATCATTATTTTATTTAGAATATATATTGATGAATTTTATTTTTATAATTAAATTTAGAAATTTAATTTCAATGATCCTCTATTATCCATTATGAATAATATAATATAGATCAATAACAATAGGAAAAAATTATCGTTTCAACCATAGGGGCATACCAAATAATATATTGATATAAATTTAATTCAATTATATCTAAATCCTTATATATACATGGATTCATGATGGTAAATAATTTTTTTTTATTCTTTTGGGATCATTTATGAATCTTGAGGAGTTCCTTTATTGTATTGTGATGTTTCCATAATATGAAAAAATCAATTTGCTACATTTTGTTTAATATTTTCTTATTGAGATACTATCTTTGTGTGATGTATTTTATGAATGTTTTTTTAATGAAAAATTTATTAAGACATTCTAATTCTACAAATATGACATATTCATATTCCCTCATGATCCATCAAAAATTTTTAATTTTTAATTTTTATCTTATTAATGATAAATAAAAAACATTACATTTTCATGTTGGGATCATTGATGACTATAAATTTTCATTTTTGTTTATTTATGAATTTCCAATAAAAATGGAGATGAATAGATCCTATAATAGGTTTTGAAAATTGTATAATATTCGATTTAGTTTTGAGTTTGGCCTCTATTGGTGTATTTGGGAAAATAAAATTTTTATGTAATTACACATTATATAAGATAAAATATATATGAATGTTTTCACACCATTATCAACCATATATTATTTTTCACTCGGATAATAACTAAATTCTCCACCAAAATTGTTGTTCATTATTCCCCTTGGATCATGAAATTTACCAAACCATAACTGTTAACATGAGTAATAGTAAATTTTATAATTTAATGAGACCATATAAAACAATTATATGAATATGAAAGTAGAAACCATAAATTAATTACTCCTTTCACTATCTTTTCAGTCTATTATGATATTTGTTTATACTCTAAGGGGATATTATTTGTTTTGTTAAACTAGAGTACCTTAACACAAAATTAAAAATATTAATATGAATTGATATGAATTCAAACAAAAATATCCATAATTTATATAAAACAATATATTAAAAAAATGTGTATCCTAAATGAATATTGTATCACAAATTAAAAGGATTAGAGTCATCAATGATTATCTACATATCGATTTTATTTCCCAATTCATCTCTAGAAAATGATACAAAAATTATCTTCACAATGTTTTGATCAATATATTTCATACAAAATACACATAATCATTGTCTAGGGAGAATGGAAAATTTGAGAATTGGTGACCATGAAGGCATAATAAAAGAATAAATCATTTCCAAGAGTATGGGGGAACATATTTTTAGGAAATTTATTTTGAGAATCATCATCATTGGATAAATAGAATGATTCATGGAATGTTATTAAGCATATATAATATTTTAAGTGTTATAATTTTATAATAATAATATTTTAGAGTATAATAATAATAGATCATAATTTTATCATTATTAATGTATTGTATACTTTATGTTATATGATTGTTAAACTGTGAGAGAGAAATTAGGAGAATTGTAGTGATAACATTTGAATGTAACATTAACAAAAGATAAAAAAGACAATACAATATCAACATAGACAATTATATACTCTTTATATATAATATCTCCTTTTGAACGATCTACATAACATCCATGTATATTATGAGAATTTTGGGCTATCTTGTTCTTATAATCCCAAAACATGTTTCATTAATATAGATCATCTTATTTATCTTACAGGATAATACTTTATGTGAAAATTTTGTTTATATCAATTTAACAACTATATACTTCTAATTTCACTACTCTCTTGCTTAGGCTCACAGTACTAAATTTCTCTATGTACAAAATTCACCAATGAAAACTTCACCAATGCAAAGGTCTCTGATGAAAAGGTCAACGATGAAAGGTCACCAATGAAAAGGTCACTGATGCAATGGTCACCAATGAAAAGGTCACCGAGTAAATGGTTAACGATTCCAAGGTCATGGATGATAGGTCACTGATGCAAGGTCACCTATGAAAAGATCACTGATGTCTAGGTCACTGATTTAAAGGTCACTGAAGTAAGGTCACTGATGCAAAGGTCACTGACGCAAGGTCACTTTTGCAAGATCACTGATGCATGGTCATCGATGAAAAGGTCACCAATGAAAAGGCCACCAGTGCAAAGGTCACTGATGCAAAGGTCACTGATTCAAGTTCATCAATGAAAAGGTCACAGATTCAAGGTCATCGTTGCAAGCTCACTGATACGAGGTCACCGATGCAAGGCTACTATTGGGAATGATACCACTGAAGACTATCATTGGAAAGGTTACCATTGAAGGTTTCTAGTGTTCACATACTGTTGTCGCATACCTTTGTGATGGATACCATTACAAGTATACTGATGCTTACCCTTCCGTAAATTGTCAAATTAAAAATATTATTCTAATGGACATATTTGATAAATTAAATTCTTCTGACAATAATTAATGATGATTGTAGAAATATTAGGAGACCATGTATGGACAATAAGAGTTACGATAAAGATCACACGTGATGTACTTATTCTTATTTTCAAGCATCAAATATATAAAATAGAAGACCGATTAATAAAAGTCGGATGCATGAGTGCCTAAGTACAGAATCTATAAAAGTGAAGAGTAGTAATAGACAAGTAGCGTATGAAATATATTACATAAAAGATCCAAGAAGACCCATCGAAAACTTCCTCTATGAACCCAAAATAATCGAAAAGACCATTTGATACAAACTCACTTATGCCTTCTATTTCTCATCAAGTCTTGATCAACACCAGAAGTCGAGCACTCAATGCTAGAGCGACAATCTGTTTTGAAGAAAACATTCACTGATAGACTCAAACATCATTATCTTAACTCCAAGGAGAGAATAATTGAAAACAATAAGAGCCTTATAAACTCAATCTTATAGTCATGGATCTATTATGTTTCTTATATATATATTTATGAGAAGTGTGTTTTTTAGTTTCACACACTCTCTCATGTGCTGAACTAGAGGATACTGAAAATCCTCACATCAAACTTCTCATTCATTTTGATTCCCATGAATAACATTGGAAGAGACTATGAGTGGTCTGTACTGTTAGTTTTTTTTATACGAATCACTAGGGAAGATGGTGTGAACCCTAGACTGTGAAAATTATTGTAAATCCCGATAAATTCTATGTATCATGTTTATTATTAATATAGACTATTTGGTGGTAGGGGATTACCATGTAGAGAGGATTATGTCTCAACTTGATACTGAACATCTTGTTTTACATTACAATTAAATATATTTGTTTTAATTTGTTTTATATATTTTTTACTTCTTATAATTGCTAAAACATATTATTGTTTTTCATTCACATTGATTATTAGTTTTTGTTAGTGTGTGCATGTGTTTAATATAGTAAACTTTTTTCAAATGATGAATGTTTTTTTACACTAATTTAATTGAGGACAAATCAACTTTTGAGAAACTTGTTGACATACTAGACATTTACATCTCTACTAACTTAATTAACATGGCCATTTCAAATTTTGGTGTTCTTTATAATAAATATTTAATAGAAATTTTTAGTAGGAACTCAATTCACCTACCTCTTGATATTCTACTCTGAAAAACATTTGGTATTAATGGATTGTTATTTTTTTGTTGATACTAACTAAACTATAATTCAAGTTTTCAAATTTGTTTCAATTGTGATTTTAGTTGTATCATAATGATCTTAAAATTTATATCATATCTAAATTTTTAGTTCATAACAAATTCTAGTAAACTATTGATAATAGAGTCGAGGGTGCTGCTACTAACATGACACCATTATTTAATGGTAATAACTATGCTCATTCAAAATAAAAAATCAAAATATATCTAGAGATCATGTGAACTAAAATCTTGGTCACAATTGTAGAACAACATGTATTGCCAACTACTGCTAGGGACACATGGTCTCATTTGACTAAATATACCTATAACAATAATTGTAAAGCAATGATTGCTTTGTTCTATTTTCTAGGTGATGAAGAATTCAATAGAATATCTTCTTGTAAAACTGCTTATGAAATTTGGGATACTTTAGATGTCTCCCCTAAGAGAAAAACTAATGTCAAAAAAATGAGATTAAATACCAATACTATTAAATATGATATTTTTATAATGGAGCCTGATGAAAATATTTCTGAAATGTATCTTATGTTTAGTGAAATAGTAAATACCATGAGTCTTCTTGGGACACTAGTGGACATGGTGGATTAGATTATGAGATTGCTTCAATTCATACCAGATAGATTGAGTTGAACCTCTATTTTTATTCGAGAATTTCATGACCTAGGAATGCTACCAATGAAGGAACTAATTGGAATGGTTATGATGTATGAAAACAATCTTAAGGTAAATAAAGAAGTATATGAATAAACAATAATGAAATTCATATCATTCAAGACTGCTACCTCAAAGAAAAAAAGATAAAGAAAATGTTCAAGATCATATAAACACTTTCACATGTGAAGACTCCGACTCTAACAATGATGTTGAGATGGATCATCTAGCAAAGAGATTCAAGAAGTTCTACCACATGAAAAAAATTCATTAGAAAGTCAAAATTTATATAATTTTATAATAATAATGGATAGTGGAAAAAGGAACGAAAGTGGAATGATACAACAAATGAAATAGTCCGTTTTGAGTGTAAATTAAAAGGCCATGTCATGGCTGATTTTCCCAAGATTAAATTTAATAAGAAGTATTAAGACAAGGGAAAAGGATATGAAAATGCTTTGAAATCCACTTGGAGTGCCTCAGATGATCACTCAAGTGGATCTGACACTTTGGATACTGACATTAACAAACACGAACTCATATGATTAATGATAGAGACATCTGAGGTAACACACAATTCCCCTACACCTAATGCCATTTACAATGGGAATGAAAGTGATTCAAATAATGATGAGAATAAAAATAAGGATGAACTATTTTAATTGTGGGGAATGATTGAGGTCACCTTTAATGAACTCAAGGATAAATGTAAACTATTGAAAAGACAACATTCCTTAAATTATAATTATAAGTCTGATTTGGATATTGAGAATGAAAAATGTGCTCAAATATTAAAAGAAAATACTTTATTTAAATTATACAATGGGTAATTAAAAATGGAATTGGAAAATTATACTACTGGTAGAATTACCTTGAATCAGTTTCGTGGAATGAAAACTGCGCCAAGATACACCCCATGTATAGGATATCAAATAGGATAGAGAAGAATTAATATAAATAAATTTGTTCCAAAATCTGGATAGTTCACTGATAGTTCATGTTTAGGACCACATTTTGAAAAAAAATCTATAATGAACCAATAAATGTGTTCATGTCTCAAAACATATCTGTTGATAATAGGAAACCTATTAGACAAGTATGGGTTCCCAAAGTTTTACTTGCTAGCCTCTCTGAACCCAATAACATCTGGGTAACAATGTTACCCTACCATTAATCTGATCTACATTCAAACTGTTTAAAGAGTTCCTGTAAAACACTATGGTACTTAGACAGTGGATGTTCAAGACACATGACAAGAGTGTAATCATGATTCGAAATTATAATTAAATACGATGGTGGAAATGTCACATTCAGTGATAAGGAAAAAAGATGATTGTAGGATTAGGACATTTTGGTAACCCTAATACTATGTTAATTACAAAAGAACTTTTTGTTAATGGGTTGAAGTAAAATTTACTATGTAGCACTCAGTTACGTGATGATGGTTTTAATGTTAAATTAGAAATGATGCTTGAAATTTTTAGATTTCTAAAAATGAATTAATATTCACTGCTATTAGAAATTAAAATTTATATTTTGTTGATATAAATTCATTAGCTAAGAAAAATGATTCATGTTTAAATGCATTTCATAAGGAATCCTGGTAATGGAATAGAAGATTAGAAAAATCCAATGTGCACTCTCATTGGAAAATAACTAGGAAATGTTTTGTAAGAGACTAAACTAAATTGGAATTCCTAGTTAATAAAGTGTGTAATCCTTTTCAAAATGAAAAAAAACACAATGATTCCATCAAACCAAATAAAAAATTTTATACTTCTCAACAGCTTGAGTTGGTTCAAAAGGATTTTTTTGACCATCTAGTGTTTCATGTATAAATATTATAAACTTTGTTTGTGTTCTTTTATATGCTTTTTCTACATATACATGGTTACACTTCTAACGCACAAAAGTGAATCATGGTCGTACTTTATTAAATATTCCAAATATGTAGAAAATTTATTGGAATGAGAATTATGACCTTGAGAAGTTAAAATGGAAGTGAGTTTGAAGATCACAAATTTGGTTCTTTTTTCTCACAAAATGTCTATACACACAATTTCACTACTCTTATAACACCTCAACAAAATGGAGTTGTTGAAAGAAAGAGATTACCCAAACTATGCTTAATGATTATAATCTACCTATATATTTTTGGGTGGAGGCTGTTAATACTTCTTGTAACGTTTTGAATAGAGTCTAAATTAGAATTTTTCTTACGAATACCCCTTATGATCTTTGGAATAATAGGAATCATGATGTTAATTACTTCAGAGTTTTTTGTTGCAACGTCTTTATCCTTAAAAATAATGGAAATCTTGAAAAGTTTGATTCCAAAAGTGATGAAGTAATTTTCATATGTTACTCAATCTATATTAAAGCTTATAGAGTATTTAGTAAGAGAACCAAGTGTGTTGAAGAATCAGTTCATGTAAAAGTTTATTTGGATGATCCACATGAACCCAAAAACGCAGTTGAACATCTTGAGGATGATATGTCAATTCTGGACTATAATTATAAAGAAAGTGAACCCTTAGTGAAAAAAACCATTTCTTGAAATCATCCAGAATCTGTACATGGGGAATCTAAACATATAAAAAAACTTAAGGAGTCTTGTTCCACACATTCTAGAGGTTTTAGGACGCTCATGAATCATCCTTTAGATGCAATAGTAGGATACTTAAATAGTGGAACACAAACTAGTGCTTCTTTGAGAAACCAGGTAAAATATCAAGCATTTATTTCATTGCTTGATCCTAAAAATATCAATGATGAAATAAATGATGAATTCTGGGTGATAGACATGCAAGAATAATTAAATCAGTTTGAAATAAAAAATTTTGGGGAATTAGTAGAACTACCTAAGGATACATTGACCATAGACACTAAATGAGTGTTTAGAAATAATGTTGAGTAATATAAAAATATAGTTAGAAAAAAGGCTAGACTAGTTGAACAAGGATATAGTCAAAATAAGGAATAGACTATGAAGAAACCTATGCACATGTAGCTAGACTAGAAGCCATTAGATACTAATTTCCTCTGATGCTCATATAAATTTCAAACTATATCAAATGGATGTCAAAATTGAATTATTAAAAGTGTACATTGTTGAGGTTGCATTTTTTGACCACCCCTCGTTTTACAAAACCCAAATTTTCATATCAGGTCTTTATAATGCCTAAAGCATTTTACAGTTGAAAAAAATCTCCTAGATCTTTGTATGACATAAATAGTGCATTTCACATTTCAAAATTTTTTACTAATGGAATAGTAGATCCTAATCATTTTATTAAAAGGATTTCAAAATATGTTTTAATAGTATAGATTTATGTAGATGATATTATTTTTGGATCCTCTAAAAAATATTTATATACTGATTTTTCAAAAATGATTCAAAATGAATTTGAAATGTGTTTAATGGGGGAACTTAAATTTATCCTTGGATTTAAAAATTTTCAAAATAAAAATGTTATCGTATTAAATCATAGTAAATATACCCATGATATTTCAAAAAAATCGTTTGGACAAAAATAATGGTAGTGATACTACTATGAGTACCATTTGGAAGTTGGATACTGATGAAACTGGATAACCAGTGGATCAAACCAATTACAGTGGTAAGATTGAGAGTCTTCTCTATCTAACTGCTATCAGACCAGATATTATGTTTAGTCTATACATGTGTTCTTGTTTTGAATCCAATCCTAAAGAGTCACATTTAACTATTGTTAAAATGATATTTAAATGTCTCATGTTTACTACAATATTGGGACAGTTTTATCCGAGAGGACAATCATTTGATTTAATTACTTATTTGGATACTGACATTGTTGGTTGCAAGTTAGATAAAACGAGCACCTCTAGGACATGTCTCATTTTAGGCAGCTTTATTGTATCATGGTGTTGTATGAAACAAAATTATGTTGCATTGTCTACTACTGGAGCAGAATATATTACTACTGGTAGTTGTCGTGCTCAAATTTTGTGGATGAAAGACACTTTAACAGACTGTGGATATCAATTCATACAGGTCTCTATAAAGTGTCATATTACAAGTTCTTTCATCATCTATAAAAAACTAGTATCTCGTTCTAGGACAAAGCACATTGATGTGAGACATCACTTATAGAGAGATCATTCCCAAAGAGGTGATATCACTCATGAATTCATTGGTACTGATCATCAATTGGCTGATATATTCACAAAACCATTGAATTCTGAGAAGTTAAATTACATCAAACATGAATTAGTTATGATAAAATGTAAAAGTAGATACCTCGCCATTGGACCTCACTATTATAAACCTCACCGTTTGAAACCTCAAAGTTAGATACCTCACCATCAAAATCCTCAATGCTAGAAACATCACTATGAAGAACCACACAGTTAGAATCATCACCATTAGAATCATCACCATTGTATCTTCACCATTAAGAACCTCACTGATAGACCTCAACATTTTTTCCTTACTGATATTCGATGTTTTGAGGACATAGTTTTTTTTCTCCTGGAATCAGAAATGTTTTTTGTATTACTTATTTCTTTTATCTTATTTGTTATTCGATGCCTACATGATAAAATTAATTTTAATACGTCATTTTGATCCTACTCAAACTCACTCCCCAGTCTCTTTCTCCCTAACCTCAGGACCTAACCCTCTTCTGAAACCCTTGAACCGATCTAGACCGCATAGCAAGTGTCATGAGACCATTGATCAGTGATGAAGGGAATGTTCCAAATTCAAAGATAACTTAATATAAGTCATGTAGTGGAAGCTATGCTATGGAAAAAATGATTAAAACCTCATCTGTTGAAGCGGAAATTTTAGATAAAAAATAGATTAATTCTAAATGCCTTCTGAGAAGTAGATCTTTAGTGCTGAAGGCACTATAAGCTCAAGGTTGGGTAGAATACATTTTGACCAACAATGGACCCTATAACCCGATTTTAGTAATGGAAGTTTATGAGTTTTTGAAATTCATATAGACCAAGGATGAGAAAAAAATGTCTTCAAGGGTGAATTTAATAATTATATGTTTTTGCTCTATTGAATGGGTTCGGTGTCTAAGAGTACCACATGATGGTATTTATGATTACTACTCCGGATTGGTGCCTCCCACTACAAAGTTCTTCTATTATAAAGAAGATTTATCCAAATTTACAGGGAGTGGGATCCTTAAGAAATTTATTGATGCAGATATGGAAGGAGAAGACAAGATACTGTTTATGTTTTTCAATCATGTCTTGAGTCCCATGAGATTACAATTTTCTATATTAAAGGTTTAGGATGTATTTATTTTTTATCTGTTGATGCATGGACCGATGATTATTTTGTGTAGGCTGGTGATGATTCAATTAGAATATATGACAAATAACCATTCCAAATACAATGTATTATTTCATTCTATATTCATATACTTGATGTTGAAGGTGAAAAGTGTTTCTAGAGATATGGAGGAAACATTTTTTTTAAGGGAAAATTTTCGTAGTAGAAAATTAATTTGTTTGTAGATGAAAATAAATTAGAACAATTGAAAAAGAAGACATGTACATAATGGGGACATGTTTTATGAGGAATTCAATCTTATCACTCATCCAACAAGGCATAAGGATAATAGGGATCCTGGTCTAAATCATGATGAAGTAGAACCAATATATTCAGATGAAGAAGAAGAGGCTGTTGTTGTTCCAGAAAGAGAGGATTCTCCTATAGATGATAGGAGTGATCTTGATCTTCCTTCCAATCCTCATTCTAAACTATATATTTTGGTATGCCTCTACCACCCATGATATTTCCTAGTAGGGAGATATTCCTAAGTGATAGAGATGATGAAGTGACTAGTGAAGAAGAATGGGATGAAAATATCTAATGAGACATTAGAGAAACCTCAGATAAGGATGAGTCCACTGAGTCTAGTCATGCTGAATTTGACACTATTGATGGTGTGAGTAAAGAAGAGTGTCTTAGTCTCAGTCCTCGAATCAGGCATACATAAATGGTTTAAAGTTTATATGAAGATGTTTCTAATTCCATTAATGTTGTAACTGTTTTAGAAGTTGTTGAAGATTCTGTAGAGGATGTGGCAGTGGACACTTTTGTTGATTTAGTTGCTCGAGAAGGTATGTAAGAGCTGAATGTGAATGATCAGGAGAATTCTCCATGTAGGGTGGGGGGAGGGAACTATTTCTATAGGTTTATTTTCTGTTGCTCATGAAATAGTATATTGGTTAGAAGACCCAGGATTTGTGGTGTTGGGTTTAGATTATGGAGATTCTGATGATGACCAGCCTATCGGAAGTCATCCAACCACTTCAGTTATAGTGATAACTATTGTGCAGCTAGTAGTACTTATGCCTTGAGACTATGTAAAGAATGTAGGTTTGGAATCAATATAATCATATTTGAAGAGCCACCTTTATGAGATATTTCTTTGGTTAGAAAGGATTATGACTCGAAATCAAGAGGTTGTAACATCTATAATGGAAAAAAAGTTTCTACATATCACTCTATCCTACTAGAGTATGTAAAGGAATGTCGAAATAAAATCAGAACCTTGGATGATTATATAGAATCTATGAAATTTTCTATAGCAAGTCTAGACTCTTATATGGTTTCAAGGGATCAGGTTGACAGAGATCATAGATATTTCAAAAGTGTTGTTCATAAAATGTTCACTATGTATGAAGACATTAAGAAGTCTATGGAGACACATGTGAGTGAACCAGCTATTGATGTGAAAATACTGATCAGTGGGCTGAATAAATTTGTTAAGGAGATAGTGGATTTCACTATGGAACCTATGTGTGCATCTGCTCCATCTTCAACTTCTCCTCCAGTTGATCTAGAAGGCTTTATTTATATTATTAGAGAAGAAGTGGAGAAGTTATCTGGTGGATGTCCATCAGACCCTCTTTCTATGAGTTATGTTATTTCCACTACCAGAGAGATTCAAAATCATGTGGGAAATTATTTAAGAGAATATTCTCATGATCAGAAGTCCATCAAAGAGGAAGTTTATTTCTACTACAAATGGGTTTATAGTAATAATCAGATGGATGGTGACTTCAAATTGTTGTTGTATAACTTAATGATTCCACATCCCACTCAGTCATTTAAAGATCATGTTAGCATGCTCAGAGAGTTGACTCATTCCTTATAGAAATTCATAGAAAATAAGGATGATTTTATTTCAGCCATGGAGAGAGGAGGAAGTATTATTATGGATTTCAGAAATCTCTTTTTCCCTTCCCCCATGAGGATTACACTCCAATCATTATTCCTACAACCCTGCCTTATAACTCGGCTGCTTCAGGATCCACTAGTGTTGCACCAATGATGACTCTAGGAGAGGTCATCAGAAGCTCGTCCCCTATCATTACTCAGAGATCTACTAACTACTGATCTATTGATGCCTCTGTTGCCTCTCCTCCTACCTTGGTGATTGTTATCCCTCGGCCTATCACCCCATCTTTTGTCCCTGCATCTTATACATCCAAAGATAAATCCCCCATTAACATATCTGATGTGGATTGAATGTAGATTTTCTTTGTTTATAGGGATCTTTGTAACCTTTTTTTATATTGTACTATTTCTTCATTAATGGAAAATCCTCTTACGTTTCTTTTTGTATTATCTTGTATTTTTAATCAAAAAGGCATAGTAATTGGTATGGTTATAAGTTACGTTTATGTTTTTAAACTACCTAAAAATAGGATCAGTTTTTTACATTGAATTTTTATATCTATACTATTACCTTTTATGATATTAGAAAATGTGCTTACCCTAATTCAAATATACTGAATAAATTGTGATTATCAAAAATGAGGAGATTGTTATACTCACCTATTTTGATAATCCCAAATAATGTTCCATTAATTTAGAGCATCTGGTTTCTCTTATAGGATAATCTTTTATGTGAAATTTTTTTATATCAATGTAACAACTATGTACATTTAATCTCACTAATCTCTTGCTTAAGATCACATTGCAAAATTTCTGTATGTACAATGTTCACCGATGCCAAGGTCACCAATGAAAACTTTTCTAAAGAAAAGGTCACCAATGGAATGTCACTGATGCAAAGGTCACCAATGCAAAGGTCACTGATTCAAAGGTCACCTATGAAAAGGTTGCCAATCCAATGGTCACTGATGCAAGGTCACCAATGCATTGGTCACCGATGAAAAGGTCACTGATGCAAAGTTCACTAATGAAAAGGTCATCCATGCAAGGTCGTCGAGGCAAAGGACACCGATGCATGGTCACAGTTGCAAGATCATCGATGCAAGGTCACTGATTCAAAGCTCACCGATGCAAAGGTAAATGATGAAAAGGTCATTGATGACAATGTCAACGATTCAAGGAAACTGATGAAAAGTTCACTGATTCAAAGCCACAATTTCAAGCTCACTGATACGAGGTCCCCTATACATGGCTACTGTTAGGAAGGTTACCGCAGAAAGCTACCATTAGAAAGGTTACCATTGAAGGTTATCATTTTTCATTCACTATTGAAGCCTACCATTGTGTAGGAAAACCTTACCAGCCTAATGATGCTTAACCTCCCATTCATTGTAAATTTTTTAAGATTATTCAACAGTCATATATGATAAATTAAAGTCTTTTCACATTAATTAATGATGTTTGTAGATATACCAGGAGAAAATATCTAGAGTGTACGAGGTATGCGAATGATCACAGATGATGTAATTATTCCTATTTTCGAACCACAAATATATAAAAGTGAAGACAGAGGTAGAAACGTGTGATGCATGGGTGCCCGAGTCCAGAAGCTAAGAAAGTTAAAAGTAGTAACATAGAAGTAGTGTATGAATGATATAACTAGCTAGATCATAGAAGAACCATCCTTCACTTACACTATGAACCCACAATCATCACATAGATCATTTTAGATAAACTTACTTATTCTATGTGTGTCTCATATACTCTTGATCAACACTAGAATCAGAGCACTCAAAGTTAGTGTGATACTCTATTTTGAAGACAAATTTTAGAGGAAGTCTCGAACATCAATTTCTTTACTCCCATGAGTCATGATCTGAATTGAAAACACATAAAGCCTTCAAAACTAATGATTATAAGCTTATCTTTATTGTGTTTCTTCTTTTAACATTTTTGAGAAGCTTGTTTGTCTATTTTACACACTCTTCCGTGTGCTAAACTGGTGGATAGTAAAAATAATCAAATCCAATTTCTCCTTCATTTTGTTTCCCACAAATAATTGTGGAAGAGAAATTTTGTGGTCTATAATTTTTTTCCCCATAACGAACTTTGGTAGAGTGTGTGAACCCTGGACAGTTGGTGAAAACTATTATAAATCCTGATACACGGTGTGTATCATGTTTATTGTTAATATAGACTGCTTGGGGGTAGGTGATCACCATGCGGAGAGGATTAAGTCTCAGATTGAGACTGAACCACTTGTTTAACATTATTTTGCGATATATTCTGTTTTACATTGTTTTAACTATTTTACACAACATATAATTGATAAAAAATAAAAATATTTTCATTCAAATAGATAGTTAGTTTTGGATAGTTTTCGGATGTGTTTAAATGAGTAAACTTGTTTCAAAAGTTGAAGAACTGTTTTTACACTAATAAAATGAGGACTAATCACCCTTTGAGAAACATGTTGACCAACATGGCATTTACATATCGACTTCTTTAATTAACTGGGCCATTCCAAATTTGGGGGTTCTTTATAAGAAAGGTTTTAACATAAATTTTAAGTAGGAACTCAATTAAACCCCCTTAAGAGATTCCACTCTGAACAATAGTGAACAAAGCTACTCGTACCTTCATCATGAAAAATACATCTATCTAATGGTATACAAAGATTTAAATAGTGAAATAATTGACAATATAAATTTCAGTACACATAAAATATATATGAACTATAAATATGAGTGCAACAAGATATCAATAAAAATCATAGATTAATTAATCCGTAGTATAAAATGAGGTTTCAAATATTTTCATTAATTATCCTACAATGGAAATCAGAAATAAGATCAAATGATACCAAATACTAAATCACCCCAAAAGACATGTCACATGTCTATTTAACTGGTGATACATGAAAAATGATTTCATAGATCATGATTTATATTAAGATATAAATTATAATATAATATAAATAAGGAGAATTAATCTTATTATTTTGTGGTAACATTTTATTATTACACATTAGAAATTTTATAATTTTTTAAATTTATTTATAAAAAATTATCCATAATAATAATCGTACAAATGGATCACAAATATAAAAAAAGTAGTTTAGAATAAATATTTAGTGGAATATTTAGATATAGATAATTATAAAAAATATAATTTGAGGATTCATTTATATTTTAAAAATAATGAAATTGAAAAACAAGATAATTGAATACATAAAAATTTAAATATAATGGAAATATAAAATATAATGTTGAAAATATATGCTAAAAAATCAATGAAATGAAAATAGTGATTTTGTATTTGAATAAACGTGGATATGGATGAGAAAATAGCCATCATATTTGATAAGAATTATTATTAAAAAAATTTATTTTTACAATGTCAAACATGAATCAATGGTGATGATTATATATAAAAAAATAATTTCTTTATAAATATAGTGAAAATCCACCATGTTACATTAAATGGGAGGTATATATCATACTTATAATCATATACTAAAAAAAGAAATTTTATATCTTAATAAAACATATAAACAATCATGAAAACAATTACATTAAATTCCAAATTTCCCATACACTCAATAAAGTAAAAAATAATAATTTTTAATTACTCTATATTATTATATTAAATTTATTTACAATTTTAATTGCTTCCCTATTGAAAACCCAAGGCATAAAATTTTAATATAATTGTGAGATGTATATTAACAAATATCATAGACTAAACAATCCTCAATAAACACTGGATCATTCATGAAACAGATATAAGAACCAGAACAAATTCCATGGTTGAAAATAAGGGTAGAAATGAAATTACATTTTCAAAAAATATGAGACAAAAAAAAAATTTGTCCCTTGTAAATATTGCAATCCTCTAACATCCCTATAATTTTCTATAAATGAGATTTCTTCATGAGCTAAATGGATTGTACCGGGAATATGGAATCCACATCAAACAAAATATATTTCCTAACATTGTAGTGGGATATATTAATTGTCCTAATGACTAATAATAGCCACCCAAAATAGGGAACTATCATCCCAAAATACTTAGTTATTTGATAAATAAATAAACCACGTGAATCAATGAATAAAGCCCCAAAACCTAAGGGACCCATGTTCCCTTTAATAGAAACATCATTGTTTGTTTTAATTGTTCATATTGTAAGGTATTAAAAAATTAATAAAAAGAATATATTATATGTGTGACATTTTCATATGAATACCAATATAATAAATATTATAAAATCCATATTTGAAATAAAAAAACTATTTCAATGAATTAGAAAATCTAACCACAGAGAGATTATTTTTCAATCATAAATTCAGCATAATAGGATTACCCTAAAATCTCTTTCTATTGTTTCTCCACTAAAATAAAAACTATAATTCAATAACTATAGTTCTATGAATATTCATTATTTTATAAGATAACTCTTGATTATTATTAGAATCTAGTTGATTGGTTAGTAGATCAATATCGAAATACTTGACTTCAATCAAGTAGTATCAAGTACCCCTAAATACCATTAAAAAGTGGTATTAAACAACACATCAGATATAGTGACTTATCTAGAAATATATACACTACAAATCAAGAAAATCCTAATCCTACATTTTATAAGTGTATCTTTCAAGTGAAATAATTACCTCAATGATCTAAAAATGAAGATGTATTTGGGGGATGTTATCCAAGGGCTGTATAAAAAAATGAGTTGAGAAGAATCATTCATTATCCTACCCATGTTAATTTATATAATAGATTTATATATAAATTTAAAATATGTGATGGATCCCACACAAGGGTATCCGGAGATGGAATAATGTTTTTATAGTGTACAACATCCAATTTTGTGTAAGAGATTGGTAAATGAATGTGTTTTAAAAAATGAATGAGCACTAACGTGTAGTTATATTTTGGAAATATTGATTTTATTTAATTATAGTCATGTAAATTAGATGTAATTTACTTTTTAAATTGTATTTATTTTGTTGTGGATGATGAATATAATGAATACCCATTAATTATTTGATAATAATTAGGTTTAAGAGTAAAATATTTTACAAAATACATACTAATACATGATGGGGTATAGAGTAATTATTATATAATTACTATACCATACATGGTAGTGGAATGATAGGGAGAAAATGTTTGATGATTTTCTAGTGGAAACTGAATTAATTATAATGATTTATATCTATAGGGGATTCATTATATTGTAGTTAATGATGACAATAATTTATAAAAATAACCATTAGATTAATAATATGTGATAAAATTTCTTATAGAATATACCTCAAGAATGTACAATGGATGTTGATATGTCCAAAATTATATCTTGATGAAATATAGAGTCAATTCTTAATAATATTTAACACCAATACCAATTATTTATTTAATTTTACACGACACAATCTTTTCTAGGATTACTCACTTTTACCTCATGAAATATATTTAACGAAAAAAACATAATTCAACTCATTACTTAATAAAAGATCTGTGATTCTGATTATATAATTCATAATATTAAGCTTATTTTTTAAAATAGGAATAACATTATTTTCTAAATATATTTTCATATCAATATAAAAATTTATGAAAAAAATGTACAACTTAAATATTAAATTATTAAGAGTTCATAACAATTAATAATATTTATAAAAATATTAAATCATTTAATTGTAATTATAAAGAATGAATATTAATAAAAATTCATTTATAGTTATAAATGTTATTTTATTATATAAAAGTATAAAATAGAATGCAATGTCACTATTTGAAAATTATCTTATCTCATAATTATTCTATTCTATTTATAAATTTTTAATATTATAAATTAAAATAATGTTTAAAATATTATATTTGAATTAATAATATATTATTTTTAATATAGTAAACCACTTTATTTTTGAAAAACATACTAAAATTTATAACTTACAATATTTAATTTAATATAGATAACATTCTATGTAATGAGTATATATATTTTTATATTTTCATTTATTACATGATGGAATAAACATATCAAATATTTAAAAACACAATTATGATATGTACAGAATCCCTAAAGTTATGATTATCAATAGTGGTATTATTGTGTTGATTCCAATTACATAGATCATATAATGATATCAATAGGATTAAATAGTTTACATAGATCATCCATCCCAATCCATATTTTTTTATGTTCATTATAATATTGGTCAACATGAACCCTTATTAATTCATTCATATTCTATAGCTATAAAATGCACTAAATTTATAATGATTATACTAAAATATTTAATAACTTTTCTTTTCATTTAAAATTTATAAAATATTATTTTATTCAATTTATATCAACTATATCAATGACTATATTATTATTTATTTAATTGAAAATCAATTTATATTGTCTCTTGTAATATATCTTATGTCATTGACTACTCTTCTATCTTATAAATAGATATTTTACAGTTTCACATTTTACACTATAAAAAATTCACAATGAACATATACATGAAATGTATATATAAAAAATATTAATATCATATATATTTCATCAGATAATTCTTTGAAATACAATTTTTCCCCTAATATGTTTTTCATATGGTTAAATAAAATTATTACGTTATAATATTAATTAAATAATTATTTTTTTTTCTGGAATTTTGTTCATCAAAAAATGTCAAAATTAATATTAAATTGTTTGTTATTTAAACATACATGGTATTTTATTCCCTTTTTAATTTTTCTAATCTAATTTTATTTTTCCATTTTGTTCTAACTTATTTTATATTAAATTATAATTTTATTCCAAAGTTCTATAGGGAATTGTTAGTATTAGTTGAATGTTTTTTATATCCAAATATATGGGGATTTCAATAAAAAGAAAATTCAATCAATAAATTTATATTGTAATTTATTTTCTGTCAAAACATCAATAAAAATATCCGGATTTTAATTTCAATTAACCAATATTATTTATCCCAAAAACAATGAGTTTTTTGACACAACATTGAAATTATTTCCGATCAACCAATTCAATTATAAATACCTCTATAAATCATTGTGTCACTACTAATGTGATATAAAAATCTATTATCTATGGTTTATATTCAATATTTTATTACAATCTTCAATAATATTTAATTTTAAATATGGAATATTTTTACATTATATTAATACTATAAATATCATAAATTACTTATTTCAACATTTTTATAACTTGTTATAATAATAAATTCTTATATTAAAATAACTTTTTATTCTCATAATAATTTATTTAATTTACGGAATGAGTATGTTTTATTGTTTTTATGTTTTACATCATCACGTTGCAATAGCCTTATTTTTTGTGGTTGTATCATTCGATATTATATCCATAAAAATTTTATTTAATTATATTAATATTATTTTCTACCAAATATCACTTTAAATTATTATATATCCTCTTAAATACTTCCACCTGTTATAAAAAAAAGTAAAAATGCTGTTTTATATAATAATTATATAAGTTTTATATTATTTCCATTTATTGTATATTAATTTATATAATATTAGAAATCCATTAATCTATTTTTTTATTCATTTTAACAAATTATAGGGTCATTAGTTAATTCAATATTCTTTACTTTTAATAGAATTTACAATGACTTCATAAATTTGAAAGAAAATATATTTTTATTTTAAATCATTGATTATACTATTTATGGAACACCCGAGATTTTTATGAGAAATATTTTGTTTTTAGGTTATATAAATCCTCAAAGGAATCTATCACTACACACAACACTATATTGGCTTTTTATACACGCAATCATGACCTTCCTCGAGAGCTTGTGTTGTATGCAATAACGAGTTTCACTAAACAACGATATGTTATTAAAATATTATATAAACTAACCGTTATGAATAGTAATACCCAATTTTTGAAATTTTTGAAATTTTATCATTTAAAATGGACTTCATTTTTGGATTCGGAATATCAAAATTAGCCTAGGGTAAATTTTTGTATTTTGCTGAAAACTTTCAATTTATGATGAATAGTGAAAACACCTGGTTACTATTTAAAAACCGACTTTTTATTAAAATAATTATTTATTTTATTTAAATTTATTTTTGGTAATGAGTGATAAATAATACCTATATAAGTACAAAGTAATTAATAGGAGTCATTTTATAATAATTTTAGATATATAAAATTTTCATTGAACTTTTCACCGTCTTTTACCCACCTCCTAGGAGAACTTAAAAATTTACAGAAAACTCTGTGAGTTGATTTTCGAAAATAGGAGAGACAGGTTTAATATCAAGGAATAAAATTTGGTTCAATAAGGTAAAAATAATTTTTGATAAATAGTAAATTTTTTCTTTTTTTACCACGGTTAAAAGTAAATAGGTTAATTACAGGTAAAAATGATATTATTATTTCCCTAAGACATGTCTTAATTCTATTGGATAAGTTTAATTCGACTAAAAACTACCTTAGGAATAAAATATGACCATTTAGGTCCACTTGGATTAGATTAGGACATTTATTATTATTTTATTTAAAGAAGAGTTAAAAAAAGCAATGTTTAATAACACAAAAATTTTTAATATAGGTTTAAACATAAGATAATTTCTACTATAAATATTCATTATAAATCTAATATGTGTTACTACATAATGGTATTTTATTTATAATTTTTAGACATTAAATAATTTAATTTATTTATGACATAATGATGATGCAGTAATTACCTTATTAATGAAATATTAACGTAATTGATATTATAAATACCCAAATAAATGTAATTTGAGACTTTTTATGAATTAAAATATTTTTTAGGTTAATTTTACATGTTTGTATTTATTTAATTATCTTTTTTGTATTTATTCATGCTTTTATGATTTCTACAAAAATCAAATACCAAATAGTGTCAAAAAATGACATAAAATAGTTTTTTTAAAAAATATATTATATTATTAATTTTTATTTTATTTCTAAAAATCTACGGTTTACCCAAACAAAATAGATAAGGATGTATATTAATAATGGACATCTTGGGGTTCGTTTTTCTTTTTATAGTATGTTTATTAACCATATAGTGTAAGAAAACAAGAAGACACAGTAAAAGTTAAATTATTTAACTTAGAGTTAAATCTAAATGATAAGGTTAAAATAGTAACCCAAACTTGTCAAAAATATATTGGGTGAAAGGATTTCGACCCATACCTACATTATCTTCTAAATAAATCTATTTGGAGTTACTAAAAACTGAATATGACTTTATAATAAAATAATATTTTATGTTTTCTTAAGGTACCCCTCTTCTCCCTTTTAAAAAGGCATCTCCTCCCTCTCCTCCTCACACCACATTGAGAATTCAAGCTCATCCAACCCCTACCAATATCTATTTTCAACCTCTATAGTTATATCATATAGGTTCTGGTATTCTAAAAATAAAAACTATAGTGCCCTAAGAAAATGTTTAAGGAGGTGCGTCGAGGAAGTGGTAATCTCTTCTACCGATTCATTCAAGTTTTCTTTCTTCTAAAACTTCTTATTTTTTTCATTATAAAGTAATAAAATTAGTATCACTACTACATTTATATGTTAATATAAATATGAAACAACCCCATTTCACCTTCTATCCATCCTACGGAAAATGAAATCACCGCGCGTGCCTACGTACGGAATACCGTTTCCACGTGGTGGTGTAATCTATTTTCCACCACCACCCTAATTGGATGGGTATAATGGTGAAACTAATAAATATATACGATAATTATAAAATCATATTGATTCTATGATATTATATCATCCACTCCAATTCCATTCAATTAATACGGGAATGATATCATTGCTCGTGCATACGTACGGATTACGGTCTCCACGACGCGATGAGATCCATTTTCCATGTTAACAATTCAAGAATGATAATAAACTATATATAATTAGTATTCATGAAATATATGACATAATAGTTATACTAGATTTATGTATATATATATGTATTTCATCTACATAATTCCATTTAAGTCAATAAGGAAAGTAAAACAACATTCATGCATACATACGGCCTACCGTCTCCATGAACGGTGTATTTCATTTCATTTATCTATCTATTATATATATATATATAGAGAATATATATGCTATATAAATAATTATTTAAATTCTGTAAGTAATTAAATAATTATATAAGTAATAATTATATAATGAACAACAAGTCTAAATAAGTACGATAAATAAAACGATTTTACCCAAAACGCTGCTTTAACATGGAATTTACAAAAGAACGGGAATTATAAAGTAATATGTGAATGATATATTATATAATAACAATGAGTATGATTCTGTAGTAAGTAAATGACATTATTTAAATCATTATATAGGAGGTTATGATACGTAAGAAACATATCAGACCTAAGGTACGAGATAATTATTCCAATCTCATTCTGTTTCGAGATTATTTATTCGTAAGTATTTACTGGGGTAATGTTTATTATCCATGTCAATATGTTATCAAATTATTTTCATAAAATGTTTACTTTTCATCCATTTATTCTTAAATTCATTTTTACCCTTTTTAATTTTACCACATCGTATGTAAGGAATATTTATTTTGTTTACCATACGAGGTACTTTTTGAATTTTCTGCCAAAAGTACAAGAAGATTATGTTTTTAACTTATACGACATTAACATATTTTTAAGGTTTTGATAATGCCTTATTTTCATGAAGCTTAATCTACAATATTTCATGACTATTTTCAATATAATCCTTTTCTTTAAAAATTTCATGGAATTTTGTGAAAAGAAAATTAGTTTGAAGAAGAATGGATATTTTCCCCAAGAATTCATTTCAAATGTTTTATCAAAACCATTTTCCATATAAGATGACATTATTTCATATGTGTACATTTCATTTATAATTCCTTTATTATTTACATGGATCAATTCTTCTTATGATGAAATTATATCCATTTGTTTTATATGGATCATGTTATGAATGGATGATGTTTATGAAACCAATTTTATTATTTGGGGTTTGATGAATGATTTATGTTTATTTTGAGGCACAAGTAAGAATGATTTCATTATGAGATGGGTGGGACCTATATATCCCTCCAATTCATTGGGTAATGATTTATATCTCATGAGATAGACATGGCTGGAATGGTAAGTTAATCCGATTTAGTGTAACATGATTGGAAAGGGGAGTGAACTCGATTCAGAAAGGGACTTTTCCCACTAAGATGTTCTTGGCAGCAATGCCTTGGGTACTATGGAAATCATATCATGTGCTTAATGGTTTCCACAATTACATGTTTTATTCGCATGATATTTTATCATTATTGTTGTATCTATTCCTTATGTACGGCTATGTTTTATGTCATTGATCAAGATTTCAATGTTTAAACATTATGATCATGTTTTTATGTTCAAATGTATATGGTTTGTTTTATTTTCACCGTGGTTACCCTTACTGATCATTTGAGCTCACCCTTTTTATGTTTTCGTTTCCTTAAGATTTAAAGAAAGGCTTTAGGTAAGAAAATAAAAGGGGAAGATCATTATGGGAGATGTTGAAGATCTTTAAGCAAGATTAGAAGATTATGATTCATGTTTCCAAAGACACTAAACTATTACGACCCTTATATGTTTGTTTTTTATGTATTAAGTATTCTAAAAAAGTAATGTAATGTCCATGTACGTCAAGATTTGGGTCTCTACAGTCGGTATCTGATGAAGGGTATAGTCATCCTTTAGAAACTAGGATGTGAAAGCCTTTGGAAGAACCCTAAGGATATTTCTAAGCATAGGAAAAAATCATAGTGTTTTAGAAATGACCATGAATAACCTATGATAAGACCTAAAGCGTAGAATTTTATTCATGAATATGTGGTTTTCTTATTATAATTACTGTTGATCACACTATTCTTTTTGGTTTTAGTCAATGGCTGGGACCCAAAGGAATCGTGTTAATGCGGAATGTGGTGAGCAATGCAATGATTGTCCCCCTGAGGAACGAAACGTTATTGGAGTAGGAATGCAAAATCTTGTCGCCATGATCACACAACATTCACAAGCTATGAATCATGCAGGACATCCAAATGAGCAAAGGAAGGAGAAGAATTCTATTGAATCCTTCATGAGGAAGCGTCCACCTTCATTTAGTGGGTCTACTAATCCATTAGTTTATGAACAATGGATCAGTAATACTGAAAAGTTATTTTCAGTTCTTCAATGTTCTGAACATGATAATGTCATCTTAGCAGTATATCATTTGGAAGGTGAAGCTGATCAATGGTGGAATCTTATTAAGAATGTGTGGAAAAGGGGTGAAATTGAGTCCATGGAATGGGATGAGTTCAAGAACTTATTTTTCAATAAGTACTTCCTCTGTATTCTTCGAACAATGATAGAGAAGGAGTTTCTTGAACTAAAGAAAAAGGATGATGAATCGGTTGGTACCTATGATGCAAATTTTACAAGACTAGCAAGGTACGCTTCTGGGATTATTATCCAACCTGAGCGTAAGATCGATCGATTCTTTAGTGGCTTAAAACCATGTCTTCAAAGGGAATTATCCATAATGGACTTCAATGGATATGAGGAAATCGTTCTATGTGCTCCCAATGTTGAGATGGAGATTGGAGTAACCCATCAGTCATGTGGGTTTGATAAGAAGTGGAAATGGAATTCAAAGGTAAATATAAAGAGCACACTGAAAAGAAGATGAGTTTTACCTTATGCTCAATGTGTGGAAAGAAACATAGAGGGAGTTGTCTTAAAGGGACAATTAAATGTTTCAAATGTGGAAAGGAAGGTCATCGGGCATTTGAATGCCGTAATAATGGGAAGAAGATGTCTAGTGACGCGAACATAGAAAAGGCTACACAGAGTTCACCTCCTACACTTAAATGTTACATGTTCAATGAAATGGGGCATTATTCCAATCAATGCCCTAATCCAAGGGTTTTTTATGATGATTAACGTCAACAAACTCTTAAGGCCAAAGACAAAGGAAAGTCGCATGTAATTTCTATCAGCGGTGTGGAATTTGATAACGAAGTGGTGAAATGTACACTTACCATCCAATCTAAAGTAGCAAATGATTTATTTGATTCTGGATCCGCCCACTCTTTTATTTCTAAAGAATTTTCTAAGGGTATAACTGTAACGACCCACAATTTACATACATTGTTAATACTTCAAAATTGAATCGCACTTATTACAACATATGACAAAACCACAAAGGACCGTATAGGTATAGTGTCTTTAGAAACTGGGAAACATAAACAACTGGTTCATAAATCTTCTACAGTGTCTCCCATTTATTTCATCATATCTAGGGTCCCTTTTAGCATATTCTACTTAATATCCATCTTCCTGGCCTGGGGAAAAGAAAACATAAAAGAGTGAGCTCAAATGCTCAGCAAGGGAAAATAAAGGAAATAAAAATAATATCATATCTTTTTGAAAATTAAAACCGGCAAAAGAGATCATAATATCTTAACATGGAATAAATCATAGAAGTGAAAATGAGATCCCCATAATCATAACATAAAACTTGAATCATTGTGGCATGCACACATAATCATGGAAAATCATTTCTTGTTAGTCATGACTCATTGCCAAGACTATCTTAGTGGACAAAGTCCCTTTCTGAACCGAGTTCACTCCTCATTTCAGTCCTGTATCACTGAACCGAAATAACCTTCCGTTCCAGCCATGTCTATCTCATGAGATATAAAATCATTACCCAATGCATTGGAGGGAGATATAGTTCCCACCCATCTTATAATGAATCCTTTCTTATGTGTGCCACATAATCATAAAACATACATCATCGCATAACACATATAACAAAAATGGGATTCTTGAAACATCATGACATCATAAATCAATTCATATATGATAAAGGAATTCATAAACATAATTCCATCACAACATAGTCAAACCAATGTAAAAATATGGATAGAAACAGAACCCTTTATTATCCTAGATGGAAAATAATTTTGATAAAACACTTGAATTGAATTCTTGAGGAAAATATCCTTTCTTCTTCAAAAACATTTTTCCTTTCATAACATGTCATAAAACTTTAAAATAAAAGAAGTTGATTAAAAATAAACTTGAAAACTTGTAAAGGAAGCTTCTTTGAAGTAATGTTTTAAAAATCCCTTCATGCCGTATAAGTTAAAAAAATATTCTTCGTACTTTTGTCGGAAAAGTCAAAAAGTACCTCGTACGGAAAAACGACAAAAGATTCCTTTCATATTCTTTACTAAAAACTCACCTAAGGGTAAAATTGGATTTAAACTATTTCAAGTGGATGGAAACAATATTATATATTGAGGGAACATGGATGTGGATGATAAAATACACCCCAGTAAATACTTACGAATAAACAATCTCGGATAAAAATGAGATTGTGATATTTCCCTTACCTTAGGTCCGATTTGCTTTGTTCGTGTCCGAAGCTCCTGTATAATGGTTTAAATAATGTTATTGAATTATTCCAGAATCATACATATTGATATGAGATCATATATGGTCATATTATTAGCTTCTTGTTAGTAATATTTCATTGTTACTTGTTACTCGGGTCTTTATAACTTTTTGTTCTTATGCGTGTTTTGTCGAATAAATTCTTATTCTTATCTTTAGGTTATAGATAATTCATTTCCAGAATGGTATTAGTGTAGTATATACCATATTCATTCATTCAATTCGTTTATATAATCATTATGAAATGAAGATCATGTAGAACGAGTCGCATCACATCGTGGAGACGGTATTCCGTACGTACGCATGAGTGATGATATCGTTCCTATGATCGTGGAATTGTATTGGAGTATATATATATATTATTTCAGTATCAATATTACTTAATAATAATCATATATAGTTACTGATTACACCATTATACCCATCCTTGTAAGGTGATGGTGGAAAATAGATTACACCACGGCGTGGAGACGGTATTCCGTACGTACGCACGCGCGGTGATTTCATTTTTCCGTAGGATGGATAGAAGGTGAATTAGGGTTGTTTCATATTTATAATAACATATCAGTATGTAAGTAATACTGATGTTATTAGTTTATCATGAAACAACTAAAGAAGAAGAAGTTGAAGAAGAAAGAAATTGAAAAGATCGGTAATGGATATTACCTCTTCTCTGGAACGCCTTTTTGAATCCTCCACTTAAGGAACTAAGATTGGTCTTTGGAGAAGACCAGGACCTCTAGGATTATTCTAGGGAAGTGGAGAAGGGAAAATGGCAGGGGTTGGCCGAGCTTGAGTGCTCAAATTGGTGTGAGGAGGAGGGGGAGGAGGTGCCCTTTTATAAGGGAGGAGAGGGGAACCTTAGGAATATCTCAAAATATTATTTTATATTAAAGTCAAAATCGGTTTATAATGGTTCCAAAGGGTCTTATTTCGAAGCTAAAGTGGGGATGGGTCGAAATCCTATCAACCAATAGGATTTAGACAAGTTTAGGGTATTATTTTAACCTTATCAATTAGATTTAACTCTAAGTTAATTAATTTAACTTTTACGGTGTCTTTTTGTTTTCTTTCACTATATGGTTAATACACTTACTATACATGCCAAACGAACCCCAAATTGTTTATTATTAATATATATATCCTTATCTAAGTCATTTGGCCGATCCTTAGATTTTTAGGAATAAAATAACAATTAATAATATAATATTTGATTTAAAAACTATTTTGTGTCAATTTTGACACTATTTGATATATGATTTGTTTGAAAGTCATAACAGAATTATATGTTCGAACCAAGTTTCTTAAATCAATACTAATATATCATAGTAACCTATAAAATTAGTGTAATTTATAAAAAGTCTCAAATTACATTTATTTTGGTATTTATATTATCAATTTTGTCAATATTTCATTAATAAGATAATTACTGCATCATCTTTGTGTCATAAATAAATTAAATTATTTGATGTCTAAAAATTACAAATAAAATACCATCATGTAGGAAATCTTTTTAGCTTTCTAATGAATATTTACAATCAAATTTATCTTATGTATAACCCTATATTAAAAATGATTTACTTATTAAACTTTGATTTTAACTATTTTAACCCTTCTTTAAATAAATTAATAATAAATGTCCTAATCTAATCCAAGTGGGCCTAAATGGTCATATTTTATTACTAAGTTTGTTTTTGGTCGAATTACACTTGTCCAATAGAATTAAGACATGTGTTAGGGTAATATTAATATCATATTTACACTTAGTTACCCTATTTACTATTAACCGCGGTAAAAAAAGTAAAAAGTTACTATTCACCAAAAAATTATTTTCATCTCATTGAACCACATTTTAGTCCTTGATATTAACCGTGTCTCTCGGATTTTCGAAATTCCAATCACAGAAGTGGTAAAATTAAGTTTTATGCAAAATTCAGTTTTTAACCTACCACTTAGTGGTTTCACTATTCATCAAAAATTGAAAGTTTTCAGAAAAATACCAAAATTTCACCCTAGGCTAATTTCGATATTCTGAGTCCAAAAATGAAGTCCATTTTGAAAAATAAAATTTCAAAAGGTGGTTATTACTATTCATAACGGCTAGTTTTAATAGCATATTGTTGTTTAGTGAAACTCGGTATTGCGTACGACGCAAGCTATCGAGGAAGGTCGCGATTGTGTGTAAAGCAAGCCAAGAAAGTGTTGTGTAGAAAAAGATTCCTTTGATGATTTATATAACATAAAAGTCTCGGGTGTTACATTCTACCCCCCTTAAAAAGAATTTCGCCCTCGAAATTCGTCACTTTGCAACAAACAAATGAGGATACTTCTCCCTCATCATATCCTCAAGCTCCCATGTAGCTTCTTCAAGTTGGTGGTTTCTCCATAAAACTTTCACCAAGCGAGTGGTCTTGTTTCGTAGGACTTTTTCGCTACGATCCAGAATCTCTATCGGCTGTTCTTCATAAGAAATATCTTGCTCCAGCGGTACAACTTCTGAGCTGAGTACATGTAAAGGATCTGGTATGTACTTTCTCAGGAGAGATACATGGAACACATCGTGAACTTGAGAGAGATTCGGTGGAAGCGCCAATCGGTAAGCTACCTTCCCAACACGATCCAATATTTCAAAAGGACCGATATATCTAGGGCTCAACTTCCCCTTCTTTCCAAATCTCATAACCCTCTTCCAGGGAGATATTCGTAAGAACACTTTATCACCCACTTCAAACTCTAGGTCTTTTCTTCGGTTGTCGGCATAACTTTTCTGTCGACTCTGAGCTGCTCTTATGTGTTGTTGAATAGATCTGACCTTTTCTGCCATTTCATCAACGAGATCAGGTCCTAATAGCTTTCTTTCCCCAACTTCATCCCAGCAAGTTGGAGTCCTGTATTTCTTTCCATAGAGAGCTTCATAAGGAGCCATTTGAATACTAGAGTGAAAGCTATTATTATAAGAAAATTCCACCAAAGGTAGGTGTTGATCCCAACCTCCTTTGAAATCCATAGAGCAAGCTCTCAACATATCTTCTAGGGTTTGAATTGTTCTCTCAGACTGACCGTCTGTCTGGGGATGATAAGCAGTGCTGAAACTCAACTCTGTATCCAGAGTATGCTGAAGACTTCGCCAGAACTTCGAGGTAAATCTCGGATCCCGATCAGATATAATAGAAAGTGGTACTCCATGTAATCTTACCACTTCCTTTACATATATCCTGGCAAGATGATCTAGATGGAAATCCTCTCTAATAGGAATGAAGTGTGTAGACTTTGTAAGACGATCAACTATGACCCAAATAGCATTATTGCCTTTGGATGTTTTAGGAAGTCCTGTGACAAAGTCCATAGTGATGTTTTCCCATTTCCATTCGGGTATGGGTAATGGTTGTAACATCCCCTTAGACTTCTGTCTCTCAGCTTTAACTTGTTGACAAACCAAGCATCGAGAGACAAATTCAGCAACATCTCTTTTCATGCCATCCCACCAGAAGTACTCTTTCAGGTCCCTATACATCTTCGTGCTTCCAGGATGAATAGAGAATGAAGAACTATGAGCCTCATACAGCAGCTCTTTTTTTAATTTGGGGATGGGAGGAACACAAACCCGATTCCTGAACTTTATTATCCCATCACAATCAAGGTTGAATTCAGGAACATTTCTCACCTTCTTTTGTAACTCGACATCTTCTTTCTGTGCCTCTTTAATCTTCACATGTATAGATGGTTGAACATTCATTTGAGAAAGATAAGATTTTGCCCCTTCCATTATAATTCCAAGATCCATCCTTTGTAAATCCATAAATATTGGATCTTTTGTGATCCTCATCATGGATAAACTAGCATGGTCTTGTCGACTTAATGCATCTGCCACCTTGTTTGCTTTCCCAGGGTGGTAATGGATTGAGCAGTCATAATCCTTAATCAGCTCCAACCATCTTCTTTGGCGCATATTCAGCTCCTTTTGTGTGAAAATATACTTTAAACTTTTATGATCAGTATAAATATCACACCTTTCACCATAAAGGTAATGCCTCCAAATCTTTAATGCAATGATTACCGCAGCCAACTCCAAATCATGTGTTGGGTAATTTTGCTCATGGATTTTCAACTGTCGTGAGGCTTAAGCTATCACCATATCATTTTGCATAAGAACACACCCCAATCCCTTCTTGGATGCATCACTATAGATACATAGTGTCCATACCTTGTACGGAAAGCCGTCTTTGGTATATCCTCCCTTTTGACCCTTAATTGATGATACCCTGAACGAAGATCAATCTTGGAAAAGTATTGAGCTCCGCGTAGTTGGTCAAATAAGTCATCAATGCGTGGGAGAGGATATTTGTTCTTGATAGTGATCTTGTTAAGTTCTCGATAATCAATGCAGAGTCTCATTGATCCATCTTTCTTCTTAACAAATAGAACAGGTGCTCCCCAAGGTGACGCACTAGGGCGTATGAATCCCTTATCAAGATTCTCTTGGAGTTGCTTCTTCAATTCCTGCAACTCAATTGGGGCCATTCTATAAGGTGTCTTTGAAATAGGCAAAGCACCCGGTACGAGTTCTATTGAAAACTCAACTTCACGATTTGGTGGAAGACTCGGTAATTCCTCCGGAAAGACATCATCAAACTCCCGTACAATGGGCATATTCTTAATCGTGAGTTTCTCACCAACTATTTGAGATAAATAACCTTCATTTAGTGGAATCAATACCCATAAGATGGAAGAAATTTCCACTGGAAGGTTATGTTCATCCTTGCATTGATAGACGATCGTAGGTTGATCTGGAATATGAAATGTGACTTCCCTTCTTTGGCAATTGATATGAGCTCCATGTAGAGAAATCCAATCCATGCCAAGAATCACATCAAATTCCACTAAAGGAAGGATCACAAGATTTGCAGGAAGCACTTTCCCACAAACTTCGATCGGAGAAGAATTATAAACTTCTGATGCGATTGATGTGCCATTAGGTGTTGTCACAACTAACTCAACATCTAATTGTTGAGGTAATACGGTGATACCCTTAGAAAATTTTTCAGAAATAAAAGAGTGGGTGGATCCAGAATCAAATAAAACATTTGCTACTTTAGAGTGGATGGTAAGTGTACCTTTCACCACATCGTTATCGTACTCCACATCGCTGATAGAAATTGCATGTGACTTTCCTTTTTCTTTAGCCTTAAGAGTTTGTTGACGTCGACCATCATCATCAACCCTTGGATTTGGGCATTGATTGGCATAATGACCCATCTCCTTGCACTTGAAACATTGAAGTGTAGAAGGTTCATTCTGTGTATCCCTTCCTTTGTTTGCATCATTAGACATCTTCTTCCCATTATCACGGCATTCAAATGCCCGATGACCTTCCTTTCCACATTTAAAACATTTACTTGTCCCTTTAAGACAACTCCCTCCATGTTTCTTTCCACACTTTGAGCATAAGGGAAAGTTCATCTTCTTTTCCGTGTGATCTTTAGATTTTTCTTTGAATTCCATATTCCTCTTCTTATCAAACCCATGTGACTGATGGGTTACTCCAATCTCCATCTCGACTTTGAGAGCACATCGAACGATTTCCTCGTAGCTATTGAAGTCCCTTATGGCTAACGCCCTTCGAAGACTTGGTTTTAAGCCACTAAAGAATCGATCGATCTTACTCTCAGGTTGGATAATAATACCAGAAGCGTACCTTGCAAGTCTTGTAAAATTTGCTTCATAGGTACCAACAGATTCATCATCCCTTTGCTTCAGTTCAAGAAACTCTTTCTCCATCTTTGTTCGGAGAATACGAGGGAAGTACTTATTGAAAAATAAGTTCTTGAACTCGTCCCATTCCATAGACTCAATTTCATCCCTTTGCCTCGTATTCTTAACAAGATTCCACCATTGATCAGCATCTCCTTCCAAACGGTACACTGCTAGGATGACTTTATCATGTTCAGAACATTGAAGAACTGAAAATATCTTTTCAGTAGTACTAATCCATTGTTCAGCAACTAATGGATCAGTAGACCCGCTGAAAGAAGGTGGACGCTGCCTCATGAAGGATTCAACAGAATGTTGCTCCCTCCTTTGTTCGTTTGGAAATCCTGCATGATTCATAGCTTGAGAAAGTTGTGTGAGCATGGCTACAAGATTTTGCATTCCAGCTCCCATATCGTTTGGTTGCTCAGGGGGACAATCATTGCATTGCCCATCGCATTCCGCATTAACACGGTTCCTTCGGGTTCCAGCCATTGACTAAAACCAAGAAGAATAGTGTGAGAAACACTAATTATTATAGGAAACCACATAATTCAAGAATAAAATTTTCATGCTTAAGGTCTTATCCTAGGTTATTCAAGGCCATTTCTAAAACACTAAGATTGTGTTCTATGCTTAGACTTATCCTTAGGGTTCTTACTAAGTCTTTCACATCCTAGTTTCCAAAGGTTGACTATACCTTTCCTCTGATACCAACTGTAACGACCCACACTTTACATACATTGTTAATACTTCAAAATTGAATCGTACTTATTACAACATATGACAAAACCACAAAGGACCGTATAGGTATAATGTCTTTAGAAACTGGGAAACATAAACAACTGGTTCATAAATCTTCTACAGTGTCTCCCATTTATTTCATCATATCTAGGGTCCCTTTTAGCATATTCTACTTAATATCCATATTCCTGGCCTGGGGAAAAGAAAACATAAAAGGGTGAGCTCAAATGCTCAGCAAGGGCAAATAAAGAAAATAAAAATCATATCATATATTTTTGAAAATTAAAACCTGCAAAAGAGATCATAATATCTTAACATGGAATAAATCATAGAAGTGAAAATGAGATCCCCATAATCATAACATAAAACTTGAATCTTTGTGGCATGCACACATAATCATGGAAAATCATTTCTTGTTAGTCATGACTCATTGCCAAGACTATCTTAGTGGACAAAGTCCCTTTCTGAACCGAGTTCACTCCTCGTTTCAGTCCTGTATCCCTGAACCGAAATAACCTTTCGTTCCAGCCATGTCTATCTCATGAGATATAAAATCATTACCCAATGCATTGGAGGGAGATATAGGTCCCACCCATCTTATAATGAATCCTTTCTTATGTGTGCCACATAATCATAAAACATACATCATCGCATAACACATATAACAAAAATGGGATTCTTGAAACATCATGACATCATAAATCAATTCATATATGATAAAGGAATTCATAAACATAATTCCATCACAACATAGTCAAACCAATGTAAAAATATGGATAGAAACAGAACCCTTTATTATCCTAGATGGAAAATAATTTTGATAAAACACTTGAATTGAATTCTTGAGGAAAATATCCTTTCTTCTTCAAAAACATTTTTCCTTTCATAACATGTCATAAAACTTTAAAATAAAAGAAGTTGATTAAAAATAAACTTGAAAACTTGTAAAGGAAGCTTCTTTGAAGTAATGTTTTAAAAATCCATTCATGCCGTATAAGTTTAAAAAACATTCTTCGTACTTTTGTCGGAAAAGTCAAAAAGTACCTCGTACGGAAAAACGGCAAAAGATTCCTTTCATATTCTTTACTAAAAACTCACCTAAGGGTAAAATTGGATTTAAACTATTTCAAGTGGATGGAAACAATATTACATATTGAGGGAACACGGATGTGGATGATAAAATACACCCCAGTAAATACTTACGAATAAACAATCTCGGATAAAAATGAGATTGTGATATTTCCCTTACCTTAGGTCCGATTTGCATTGTTCGTGTCCAAAGCTCCTGTATAATGGTTTAAATAATGTTATTGACTTATTCCAGAATCATACATATTGATATGAGATCATATATGGTCATATTATTAGCTTCTTGTTAGTAATATTTCATTGTTACTTGTTACTCGGGTCTTTATAACTTTTTGTTCTTATGCGTGTTTTGTCGAATAAATTCTTATTCTTATCTTTAGGTTATAGATAATTCATTTCCAGAATGGTATTATTGTAGTATATACCATATTCATTCATTCAATTCATTTATATAATCATTATGAAATGAAGATCATGTAGAACGAGTCGCATCACATCGTGGAGACGGTATTCCGTACGTACGCACGAGTGATGATATCGTTCCTATGATCGTGGAATTGTATTGGAGTATATATATATATTATTTCAGTATCAATATTACTTAATAATAATCATATATAGTTACTGATTACACCATTATACCCATCCTTGTAAGGTGATGGTGGAAAATAGATTACACCACGGCGTGGAGACGGTATTCCGTACGTACGCACGCGCGGTGATTTCATTTTTCCGTAGGATGGATAGAAGGTGAATTAGGGTTGTTTCATATTTATAATAACATATCAGTATGTAAGTAATACTGATGTTAATACTTTATCATGAAACAACTAAAGAAGAAGAAGTTGAAGAAGAAAGAAATTGAAAAGATCGGTAATGGATATTACCTCTTCTTTGAAACGCCTTTTTGAATCCTCCACTTAAGGAACTAAGATTGGTCTTTGGAGAAGACCAGGACCTCTAGGATTATTCTAGGGAAGTGGAGAAGGGATAATGGCAGGGGTTGGCCGAGCTTGAGTGCTCAAATTGGTGTGAGGAGGAGGGGGAGGAGGTGCCCTTTTATAAGGGAGGAGAGGGGCACCTTAGGAATATCTCAAAATATTATTTTATATTAAAGTCAAAATCGTTTTATAATGGTTCCAAAGGGTCTTATTTAGAAGATAAAGTGGGGATGGGTCGAAATCCTATCAACCAATAGGATTTAGACAAGTTTAGGGTATTATTTTAACCTTATCAATTAGATTTAACTCTAAGTTAATTAATTTAACTTTTACCGTGTCTTTTTGTTTTCTTTCACTATATGGTTAATACACTTACTATAACATGCCAAACGAACCCCAAATTTTTTATTATTAATATATATATCCTTATCTAAGTCATTTGTCCGAACCTTAGATTTTTTGGAATAAAATAAAAATTAATAATATAATATTTGATTTAAAAACTATTTTCTGTCAATTTTGACACTATTTGATATATGAATTGTTTGAAAGTCATAACAGAATTATATGTTCGAACCAAGTTGCTTAAATCAATACTAATATATCATAGTAACCTAGAAAATTAGTGGAATTCATAAAAAGTCTCAAATTACATTTATTTTGGTATTTATATTATCAATTTTGTCAATATTTCATTAATAAGATAATTACTGCATCATCTTTGTGTCATAAATAAATTAAATTATTTTATGTCTAAAAATTACAAATAAAATACCATCATGTAGGAAATCTTTTTAGATTTCTAATGAATATTTACAATCGAATTTATCTTATGTATAACCCTATATTAAAAATGATTTACTTATTAAACTTTGATTTTAACTATTTTAACCCTTCTTTAAATAAATTAATAATAAATGTCCTAATCTAATCCAAGTGGGCCTAAATGGTCATATTTTATTCCTAAGTTTGTTTTTGGTCGAATTACACTTCTCCAATAGAATTAGGACATGTGTTAGGGTAATATTAATGTCATATTTACCCTTAGTTACCCTATTTACTATTAACCGCGGTAAAAAAAGTAAAAAGTTACTATTCACCAAAAAATTATTTTCATCTCATTGAACCACATTTTAGTCCTTGATATTAACCGTGTCTCTCGGATTTTCGAAATTCCAATCACAGAAGTGGTAAAATTAAGTTTTATGCAAAATTCAGTTTTTAACCTACCACTTAGTGGTTTCACTATTCATCAAAAATTGAAAGTTTTCAGAAAAATACCAAAATTTCACCCTAGGCTAATTTCGATATTCTGAGTCCAAAAATGAAGTCCATTTTGAAAAATAAAATTTCAAAAAGTGGTTATTACTATTCATAACGGCTAGTTTTAATAGCATATTGTTGTTTAGTGAAACTCGGTATTGCGTACGACGCAAGCTATCGAGGAAGGTCGCGATTGCGTGTAAAGCAAGCCAAGAAAGTGTTGTGTAGAAAAAGATTCCTTTGATGATTTATATAACATAAAAGTCTCGGGTGTTACAATAACCGTATTAAATCAGCATTTATATATTGAGTTAGCTGTGACAACCCCTAATGGCACAACAGTCACATCAAAAGTTTACAATTTTTCTCTGATTGAAGTCTATGGGAAAGTTCAACCTGCAAATCGTGTGATCCTTAATATAGTGGAATTTAAGGTGATTCTTGGCATGGATTTTTTTTCTTTATATGGAGCTCATATCAATTTCCAAAGAAGGAAAGTCACATTTCTTATACCAGATCAATCTATGATCTTCTATTGATGCAAGGATGAACATAACCTTCCAGTGGAAATTTCATCCATATTATGTGTATTGATTCCACTAAATGAAGTTTATTTATCTCAAATGGTTGGTGAGAAACTCATGATTAAGAATACGCCCATTTTACATGAGTTTGATGATGTATTTTCGGAGAAATTAATTGGTCTTCCCCCAAATTGTGAAGTTGAGTTTTCAATAGAACTTGTACCGGGTGCTTTTCCTATTTCAAAGACACCTTATAGAATGTACCCAATTGAGATGCATGAATTGAAGAAGCAACTCCAAGAGAATCTTGATATGGGATTCATACTCCCTAGTGCATCACCTTGGAGAGCACCTGTTCTATTTGTTAAGAAGAAAGATGGATCAATGAGAATCTGCATTGATTATCGAAAACTTAACAAAATCTCTCTCAAGAACAAATATCCACTCCCATGCATTGATGACTTATTTGAAAAACTATGCGGAGCTCAATACATTCCCAAGATTGATCTTTGTTCTGGGTATCATCAATTAAGGGTCAAAATGGAGGATATACTAAAGACGGCTTTCCGTACAAGATATGTACAATATGAATTTATAGTGATGACATTTGGTCATTCTAATTCCCCTATTATCTTCATGGATCTAATAAATAGAATCTTTAGAGACTATCTTGATTAGTTTGTGGTAGTCTTTATAGACGATATTCTTGTCTATTCAATGAGAAAGGAAGAACATGAAGATCACTTGAGAATTGTATTGAATACCTTGAGAAAGGAGAATCTTTATGCCAAATTTACCAAATGTGAATTTTGGCTTCAAAAAGTATCATTTTTGGGTCACATAATTTCAAAAGAGGGGATATATGTGGATCCAGCCAAAACTGAGGTTATCGAAAGACGGTCAAGACCAACAACAGTAACTAAGATCCACAGTTTTCTTGGTTTGGCTGGATATTATCGACATTTTGTGAATTATTTTTCATGCTTATATAATCCACTCACCAGGTTTACTCGAAAAGGAGTAAAGTTCTTTTGGACGGAGGAGTGTGAAGATAATTTCAAGGAGTTAAAAAGAAGGTTATCTAGTGCACATGTGCTCACACTTCCTTGTAGTGGAGAAAGGTTGGTGATTTATAGTAATGCATCCAAGAAGGAACTGGGGTGCGTTTTCATGAAAAATGATATTGTGATAGATTATGCCTCACAATAGTTGAAAATCCATTAGCAAAATTACCCAACTCATGATTTGGAGTTAGCTGCGGTAATCTTTGAATTAAAAATACGGAGGCATTATCTTTATGGTGAAAGGTGTGATATTTACACTGATCATAAAAGTATAAAATATATTTTCACACAAAAAGAGATGATTATGTGCCATAGAAGATGGTTGGATCTGATTAAGGATTACGACTGCTCAATTAAATATCTCCTTGGGAAAAGAAACAAGGTGGCATATGCATTAAGTCGTCAAGACCATGCTAGCTTATCCACGATGAGGATAAAAAAAGATCCAATATTTATGGATTTACAAAGGATGGATCTTGGAATTATAATGGAATGGGAAAATCTTATCTTTCTAAAATGAATGATCAATAATCTATACATGTGAATATTAAAGAGGCACAGAAAGAATATATAGAGTTACAAAAGATGGTGGGAAATGTTCCTAAATTTAACCTTGATTGTAATGGGATAATAAGGTTCATGAATAGAATTTGTGTACCTCCCATCCTAGAATTAAAGAAGGAGCTGCTGGAAGAGGCTCATAGTTCATCATTCTCTATTCATCCTGGAAGGGAGAATATGTATAGGGACCTAAAAGAGTACTTCTAGTGGGATGGAATGAAAAGATATATTGTTGAATTTGTCTCTCGATGCTTGGTTTGTCAGCAAGTTAAAGCTGAGAGACAGAATTCTAAGGGGATGTTATGACCATTACCAATACCCGAATGGAAATGGGAAAACATCACTATGGACTTTGTCACTGGACTTCCTAAAACATCCAAAGGCAATAATGCTATCTGAGTTATAGTTGATCGTCTTACGAAGTCAGCACACATCATTGCTATTTGAGAAGATTTCTCTCTGGATCAGCTTGCCAGGATATATGTAAAGGAAGTGGTAAGATTGGATGGTGTACCACTTTACATTATATCTAATCAGGATCCGAGGTTTACCTCATAGTTTTGGTGAAGTCTTCAGCATGCTCTGGATACCGAGTTGAGTTTCAGCACTTCTTATCATCCTCAGACAGATGGTCAGTCTGAGAGGGCAATTCAAACTATAGATGATATTTTGAGAGCTGGCTCTATGGATTTTAAAGGAGGTCAGGATCAACACCTCCCTTTGGTGGAATTTTCTTATAATAATTGCATTCACTCCACTATTCAGATGGCTCCTTATGAAGCTCTCTATGGAACGAAATGCCGAAATCCAACTTGCTGGGATGAAGTTAGGGATTGAAAGCTATTAGGACCTGATCTTGATGATGAGATGGCCGAAGAGGTCAGATCTATTCAACAACACATAAGATCAGCGCAGAGACCACACAAAAAGTTATGAAGATAACCGAAGAAAAGACCTACAGTTTGAAGTTGGTGATAGAGTGTTCCTACGAATATCTCCTTGGAAGAGAGTAATGAGATTTGGAAAGAATGGAAAGCTGAGCCCTATGTATATCGGTCCTTTCGAAATACTAGATCATTTTGGGATGGTAGCTTATAGATTGGTACTTCCACCGAATCTCTCTCAAGTTCATGATGTGTTCCATGTATGTCTCTTGAGAAAGTACATACTAGATTCTTCACATGTACTCAGCTCAGATGTTATTCCATTGGAGAAAGATCTTTCTTATGAAGAACAACCGATAGAGATTCTGGACCGTAGCGAAAAAGTACTACGAAACCAGACCACTCTCTTGGTGAAAGTTTTATGGAGGAACCAGAAATTAGAAAAAGCTACATGGGAGCTTGAGGATAGGATGAGGGAGAGGTATCCTCATCTGTTTGTTACGAAGTGACGAATTTTGATGGAGAAATTTTTTTTAAGGGTGGTAGAATGTAACACCTGGGATTTTTATGAGAAATATATTTTTTATGTTATATACATCATCAATGGAATCCTTCACTACACACAACACTATCTTGGCATTCTTTACACGCAATCGCGACCTTCCTCGATTGCTTGCGTTGTATGCAACATCGAGTTTCACTAACCAATGATATGTTATTATTATATTATATAAACTAGCCGTTATGAATAGTAATAACCATTTTTTGAAATTTTATAAATTTTATCATTCAAAATGGACTTCATTTTTGGATTCGGAATATCAAAATTAGCTTAGGGTGAATTTTTGGTACTATTCTGAAAACTTTCAATTTTCGATGAATAGTGAAAACACTAGGTCACTATTTAAAACCCAAATTTTGATTTAAATAATTATTTATTTTATCTAAATTTATTTTAGGTACAAATTGATACATAATACCTATATAAGTTCAAAGTAATTCATTGGAGTCATTTTGTAATAATTTTAGATATATAAAAATTTTATTGAACTTTTCACCGTCTTTTACCCACCTCCTAGGAGAATTTGAAAATTTACAGAAAACTTAATTTTACCGCTTCTGTGAGTGGAATTTCGAAATTCCAAGAGACACAGTTTATATCAAAGAGTAAAATGTGGTTCAATAAGAGAAAAATATTTTTTTTGGTGAATAGTAACTTTTTACTTTTTTTCCCACGTTTAAAAGTAAATTGGGTAATTAAGGACAAAAATGCTATTATTATTACCCTAACACATTTCCTAATTATATTGGATAATTTTAAATCGAGCAATAACAACCATAGGAATAAAATATGACCATTTAGGTCCCCTTGGATTAGATTAGGACATTTATTATTATTTCCATTAAAGAAGAGTTAAAAAAATTAAAATCAAAGTTTAATCACTAATACATATTTAATATACGGTTATACATAATATAATTTCGACTATAAATATTCATTAGAAACCTAAATAGATTTCACACATAATTTTATTTTTTTTAAAATTTTTAGGAATTAAATAATTTAATTTATTTATGACACAATGATGATGTAGTAATTACCTTTTTAATGAATTATTAACATAATTGATATTATAAATACCCAAATAAATGTAATTTGCGACTTTTGATGAATTAAACTAATTTTATAGGTTAAAATAACATGTTATTATTTATTTAATTATATATTTTTTACTAATTATGCTGTTATGATTTTCAAAAAAATCAAATACCAAATAGTGTCAAAAAGTGAAATAAAATAGTTTTTAAAACAAATATTATATTATTAATTGTTACTTTGTTCCTAAAAATCTAAGGATCGGCCAAAAGACTTTGATAAGGTTATATATATTAATAATGAACAACTTGGGGTTCTTTTGTATTTTTATAGTATGTTTATTAACCATATAGTGTAACAAAGCAAGAAGACACAGTAAAAGATAAATTATTTAACTTAGAGTTAAGTCTAAATGATAAGGTTAAAATAGTAACCTAAACTTGTCAAAAATCTATTGGATGAAATTATTTTGACCCATCCATACCTTATCATCTAAATACATCAATTTTATGCTATTAAAACCAGAATATTACTTTATAATAAAATAATATTTTAAGTTTTCCTAAGGTACACCTCTCCTCCCTTATAAAAGGGAATCTCTTCCCTATCCTCCTCACACCACATTGAGCCTTCATGATCGGCCAACCCCATCCAATTCTTTTTCTCAACCTCTATATTTATATCATAGAAGTTTTGGTCTTCAAAAAATTCAAACTATAATGCCCTAAGAATAAGATTAAAGGAGGTGCATTGAGGAAGAGGTAATCTCTTCTACTAATTCTTTCATGTTTTTTTTCTTCTTCAACTTCTTGTTATTCAGTTGTTTCATTATAAAGTAATAACATTAGTATCACTAATATACTGATATTTTGTTATAAATACGAAACAACCCCATTTCAACTTTTATCCATCCTCCGGAAAACGAAATCACTACGTGTGCATACGTATCGAATACCGTCTCCACGACGTGGTGTAATCTGTTTTTCAACCACCACCCTACTTGGATGGGTATAATGGTGTAAAGAATAACTATATATCATTATTATAACATCATACTAATTCTATGATATTATATCATCCACTCAAATTCCATTCAATAAATATGGGAATGATATCATCGCTCATTCGTACGTACGGATTACCGTCTCCACGACGCGATGAGAACAATTTTTCTTGTTAACAATTCAAGAATGATAATAAATTATATATAATAAGTTATAATTAAATATATGAAATAATTATTCTACTTGATTTATTTATATATATATATATATGTATTTAATCTACTTAATTCCATTCAAGTCAATAAGGAAGGGAAAACAATGTTCATGCGTACGTACGACCTACCATCTCCATGAACGGTGTATTTCATTTCATTTATCGATATATTATATATAAATAATTAATATATATGATATATAAATCATGATTTAAATATTGGAAGTAATTAAATCATGATATTAATAATAATAATATCAAGAACAATAAGTCCAAACAAGTACGATAAAGAAAATGATTTTACCCAAAACGCTGCATTAACATAGAATTTACAAAAGAACGGGTAATATAAAGTCATAAGTGAACCATATATGATATAATTACAATGAATATGTTTCTGTAATAAATAAATGACATTATTTAAAACATTATACAGGAGGTTCAGATATGTATGAAGCATATCGTACCTAAGATAAGGGATAATTATTCCAATCTTATTCTTATCCGAGATTGATTATTCATAAGTATTTACTATGGTTATGTTTATTATCCATGTCCATATGTTCTCAAAATGTCTTCATAATTTTTTTAATTTTATTCCATTTATGATTAAATCCATTATTAACATTTTTACATTTACCACATCATTTGGAAGGAATATTTCTTTTGTTTACCATACGAGGTAATTTTTGACTTTTCTGGAAAAAGTACAAGAAGAATGTTTTTTTAACTTATATGGCATGAACGGATTTTTATGGTTTTCATAACGCCTTATTTTCATGAAGCTTACTCTACAAGATTTCATGACTATTTTCAAAAAAATATTTTTCTTTTAAAATTTCATTGTATTTTGTGAAAAAAAAATGATTTGGAAGAAGAAAGGATATTTTCCTCAAGAATTCATTTCAAGTGTTTTATCAAAACAATTTTCCATAAAAGATGGTATTATTTCATATGTGTATGTTTCAAGTATAATGCCACTATTATTTACACGATTTTATTCATCTTCTGATGAAATTATATCCATTTGTTTTATATATATTATGTTATGATGGGATGATGATTGTGAAACCCATTTTATTCTTTGGGTTTTGATTAATGATTTATGTTTATATTGTGGGACATGTAAAAATGATTTCATTATGAGAGGGGTGGGAACTATATCTCCCTCCAATGCATTGAGTAATGGTTTATATCTCATGAGATAGACATGGCTGGAATGGTATGTTAATCTGGTTCAGTGTCACTAGACTAGAACAAGGAGTGAACTCGATTCAGAAAAGGATTTTGTCCACTAAGATAGTCTTTATAGCAATTCCTTGGCAACTATGTTAATCATATCATGTGCTTAATGGTTTCCACAATTACATGTTTTACTCCAATGTTATTTTATCATTATTGACGTTTCTATTCCTTATCTACTTCTATGATTTATGTCATTTCTCAAGATTCCGATTTTCAAACATTATGTTCATGTTTTTATGTTCAAATGTATATGGTTTGTTTTATTTTCTCCATGCTTACCCTTACTGAGCATTTGAGATCATTCTTTTTATGTTTTCATTTCCCCACTATTTATTTAATGTTTTTAGGTATGAAAATAAAAGGGGAAGATCATTATTGGAGATGTTGAAGATCTTTTACCATGATTAGATGATTATGTTCCAAGTATCCAAAGACAATAAACTATTACGGTCCTTCGGTGTTTGTTTTTGTTATGTAATAAGTATTACAAAAAAGTAATATAATTTCCATGTACGTCAATCTTTGGGACTCTACAATTTATGATATGTTTATATTTTCATTATCCATATTTATACATATTAAGGCCAATTTATTGATTCAATAATTTTTTGAGCCAATATTTCCTACTGAAATAATCAGTCCCTTTAATATATTTGACTTTATTTTGAATTTATTGAGAGGATTGTCTAATAATGATAAGTTGCAATCTTAATCATACATGAGTATCAACATGTAATTATCTGAAATTATATATTATGTATTTATCTAATTAACATAAATTACATTGATTAAGAGTAAGTTGATTATATTTTATTTTTTCCATCAAATATATATTTTTAATAAAACAACATGCTTTATAGTATAAGTCTAATTATAATGATAATACTTAAATTTTTTATCTAAATTAATATTAGTAACAGAAAAAATTTTATTCATACTATTGGGATATATAGTTTTTATTTGGGTGATAATACATTATGAAATTACAATCTCCAGCATTGAAAATAATTTAGTTCTCCTCAAATTTTAATGAAAATCCAAAATATTATTTTCAATGAAGATTGAGTAACATAATTTCTCATATATTTCTCTTAAGAATGTGTTTGTTCATTTTTACAGTAAATGAGGTTCTTAGTATTTTCCTTATAAATTATTTATAATTTTATTTAATTTATAGATAGAGATAAATCTCTTCCCTTTGATATACTATTCATCATATATTAATATAATATATCATTACTTGTCAAAAAATTACATTAATGGATCTCGGGTCAGTTCATTCATTTAGGGGTGTTTAAAAAATATTTATGGATTCTATTATTTATTATTAGTGTTTGGGATTCATAAATAATTTTTTGTTCATGTATGAATCTAACATTGGATTAGAATTGATATCTCATATGTGTTTATAGGTTTTCATATAGTAAATTTTAGATTTCATCAAGTCTAGAATGAACTATTATTATATTTTCTGCCAACTAAAATGTAATTATTGAAAAATATAATGTTGTAGTGGTATATGATGTTTAAAAGTTATAAATATGAGATAGATTTTTAAAGTATATTGTCACATTTTTATTTTTATTTATTGTATCATTTAATGTAAATCATTATTGTATCTAAAATTTATATATTATTGATTGATAAGTGTAATTATAGAAATCTAAAATTTATCTTCAATTTCAACTCATTATTATATTATTAAAAATCATTTTTAAATTATTATGAGATATTTATTATTAAATTAAAGGAACAATTGTAATTACAAAATAACAAATAAATTATTTGTTTTTATGAATTCGTAGAATTAAATAATACATTGTTTTATTATATTTCCCAAAAAATAATACTCATATGTAACATGAATCATATTGTCACAGTACCTCAAAAAAACCTAATGATCCCTCCATCCTAGTCAAAATTTAATGGGTCAAAATTAAATCTAATTTCATAGATCGAATTACAATTGAATTTATTGATCAATTTAACTGTTATACATTCAAAATTATATGATAAAAAATCAAATAATTTTTCATGTGATGTGTATAAGATGTTACTAATAGAAATTGCTACGTTTACACGTCAATTCAGTAAGAAAAATTTTTGAATGAGAATTGAACTTAAATATTTGTAAAAAATGAATCCTAACTATGTAATAAATGTATAATACAAACTGAATACCATTTATTCAAATTTTGATAAAAATAAAATAGAGAAGGAAATGGTCCAATATGTGTATACTTGAAAAATTCCTACGAAAAACGCACAAACCACCTATTAGTCGCCACTTTAAAATCCTAAAATGGATTCTCACCATGTAATAAGATTTTTTGGTACTATATATTTTTAAATAAGTTTATTCACTTATATAGGATATTTAAATTTATGTGTACAATATTTTGAGAGCATCCTTTGTTAGGTTTCAGTGTGACATACATTGTTGTTAGTCACCACCTATGTAACAACCTAATATTTTACAAAAAAATAATTATTTTAAATATGAAATACGTTAATATATTGTTTTATTTGTAAATATGAAATAAACCGATCCATAAAATACAAATTAAATATTATTAATGAAATTACAATAAAAATAAAACCACCATTGAATAAAAATATATCTACATTTACATTATAAATGATAAACGTGAATTTTTATAGAAAGTTATTATTATTTTTAATATATTTTTTTAATTTACTATTTATGTTATTTCTAATAAATTAAATCAACCGAGTTAAATGATTATATATACTATTTTAGAAAATGACCAAATATATATGAATTCCCTAAATGTGAAAATTTTCATGAAATATTAGTTTGACCACCTTATTTTTTAAATAAATATTATTAAATAAAAGTATTTTCACATTATATATTATAAGTTAGATTAAAATTCATAAATATAATAATTTCAAAAATTATATTCTCTATAAAGAAGATAATTTTTCAAATTTGAGTATAAAAAATATTGAATGGTACAAATTTGGGATTCTTCTAAAATAGATAATTTAATGATAAATAATAATGAATAAGATTTTAAAAAAAATTAACATATATAGTTATATAAGAAATAACTAGAAGATAATAAATGCATTTAATAAAAACAAATTTTATATAAATTGATTTTTTTATATTTATAAACACCATTGAAATTTCGGGAAACCAATTATTACCATTTTCAGACATAATTAATACATTCAAAAAATAATTCACTTCTTGGCCTCTTTATTTAATTAACTATTATTTTTGTATAATTTTATTTTTTAATTATTTGGATGATTCTTAAACATTATTTAAATTTTGAACAAAAAATCATGTCAGGAAAGAAATATAAACTTTTATCCCATTAAAAAATATTTTTTATAAATAGAAGATTCTATTCGAAACTATTTTTATAAATTATCTATGTTTATATTGAAATTAACATTTCTTATCCATAAAAATATTATGCTATAAAGTTAATTAAAAATTAGATATATGAACTTTTAACATATATATTATAGAAAAAATTAAATTTCAAAAAATTTTAATTAACAATAGTAAAAATTAAATCTAATAAAAGTAAATTAATTATTGGATAATGTTGAAATGTAAAGGGGTTATGCATTAAATCTCTTAAATTTTGAATCCAAATAAAATTTTAGAGTATTTATTTTCTTTGAAATATCAGTATTAATTTATTTATCAATTATTGATCCACTAACCCTTGCATAATATAACTCTACAATTGAAAATTTATTAAATTTCACAAAAATGGTATTTTTATCAATTATAAAATGGGTACACTACCACTATTTAAACATGCCACACTTCCAATGAAATATAGATGATAAAATAAAATATTTCCTTATTTTAGGAATCCCATGAATTTAATAAAAACACATGTCAATATAAATGATCCAAATCGCTACATTTCTAATGTGACCATTGCGATAATGTTCATGGTCCCAACATAATTATTTCTTAATCCATTAATTTTAATTATTAATAAAAACCTTCAAAAAAAATTAAATCATAGTAATATATTGATCTTTGTATGGTTATATTACAAAAATATAAATATATAAATGTAACAACAATTAATTTTTCATTTTCATACTAATAGAAAAACATTAAAATGTTAATAGTCTATAAGTGCGGAATATCATCTTATAGAAGTGTCATTTATCATTATTAAAAATTCTTTAAATTTATTTCCCAAACCACATTAATTTTGTTGAAAAGTATAAATATCATCTATATTATAGCCTTTTTAATATTTTCTTATGATTATTCACTCATCCATAACAATACACAGTCTCCACGTTATAACATGTTCTTGTTTTGGTAAGTTTAACCATCTATATTAATGATGACATAAAACTATATAAAGTATGACTATGGGATTAATAAAAGTAAGTCACTCACATGATAATAAGAAAAAATTCATATTTTTATGGTTTTTGAAAATGTCATAATATTTATTTAACTAATAAATAATTTTTTTTCTTCATTCGCCAATTTAGAAATGTTAGGTGAAACTAATTCCATTTTCAATCAACATAACTAATGCACTTATGGAATGATATAGTAGGAATATTAGTCAATATTATTTTCCAATATTAGTACCTTAAATGTTGTAGGATCGTTATTGTGATATTAGTGAAGGGTCACTAAAATCTACAACATAAATAATTAACGAAACTATTAACGATAGAAACACTAAATTGTAAAAACTAAATAAATAATATAATAATTATAAATGATCATAAATTATGTATATTAATTTTAATGATGTATATAGGTTTATAGTTCATTAAAAATGTGGATAAACAAGGTAATACTTAATTCCATACAATTTCATTTGTTGATATATTGTAATTATTATCAATTGTAAATTGATTAGAATGGTGTATATATGGATACCTTTATATTTGTTTAACATGATCTAATATTATTCCATGGAATTTCATTTATCATCTAAAATCACATTCTTCAAAAAAAAATTGGTTCAAATATTTCAGATTTAATTAGTATTATTTTTATGTATTTTCTTTTGAAATAGAAATATTTTATATAGTGTTCAATCATTTACATTATATGATATATCCACTATTGTGATATCCCAACCTGGGTGCACATACTAGTACACAAATATAGATGGTACAATAACCTTAAGAATGCCTCCCTATATGGTAGAGGTTTCTTATAAGCAATGATGATCAAATATATAACATATATAGATTGTAACCACATTATCGAATCATCATAACAAAATAAATAAATTCACTATAACCAATGACCAGAAAAGTACAATAACCAATAAAACTAGAAATAAATGATAAACCAGAATAGGTAAATATCCAAACCAAAGTTGTATATTTTTTATTCCATATTTCTTTCATGCGTGAATCTGAAGAAAATAACCTTCAAAACACATCAAGTGGGTCATGAAATCATTTCTAGTTCCCTCATATGTGCTCCACCCCAACTTATAGATTTTACATATGGATCATTCCCTTATCATTTCCTGGTGACATAAAGTCTATTCAGGCACCCATAAAGAAACCCATGTTAGAGGTGAGTACAAATCTTTAGGACACCACCACCAATGTCTAGAACAATATCTAGTATGTAAAAATTCAAGGAGTTGAATAATGAATAAAGTACAAGGGATAAAATAAATAGTATAAAAATTAATTCTTTTTTATTTAACCTCATAAATTAGATAGTTCACAATGATCCAGACATTATCAATGACTACTTTAGTCCATGTGGAGTCTAAACCATATCACATAGGTAAATCAAAATTTATTATTACACGATATTATATTATAAATTTATTTCAAAAACAATATCAAATCTTTTATTTACCATACTCCAATGCCAATATAATGGACATAGAATTTCATTTCAAGAAACTCGTGGGTATTTTGAGCATCATTCCATGACCCAAAACTCATTTATCACTCAATATAATATGGGTAACTAGAGCATCATTCCATGACCCATACTCATTTATCTATCACAAACATATGGGTATTGGGAGAATAAATCATTGTAAAACACCCATTGGTAAATCAGTCACATAAATATAACATATAATATTTATCAATGTTAATTTTAATTAACCCTTTTTATCTGTTATTCAAATCAATTTTCCACATTTCAATTTATCATAATATTAATGGTTTAGTAATTTAATCACATGAAAATATATGATCAATTCCACATTTAAAAAATTTATCAATATTTGACCATATAAACCATTAACACTTCAATGTTATGTCAATCATCCCTTAATTCCCATTATCAATAAAATCATAATTATACTATTCATCAATTTCATAACCAAATTTACCAAATTCAATCATCCATGTTAAAACCATTTCAATATCAACTGAAAAAAATTAATAAATTCAATTTATAATAAAATTACCCAATTTCAAAATGGGAATTTTTCATTTTAATAATATAAATTATTATAAGGATAAAATTAATTTATAATAATGCCACCTACCTCCTAGTTGTTGATAGATGTCACGAAACAGAAACCGATTATTTTATGTGAAACAACATAGATCACAATAGCCTAGTAGATAAAGTACCAAACAAAGGAAGAGATTCAATTTCATCAATATGATATTCTATTCATTAGCTAAAGAGTTATCTATGTCTTAGAAGCCATCAAGAGTCCCTAAAAACAAATAAAAAATGGTAGGTCTAACTGGGGGTGAATAGGGGTTAATACTGGGGGTTCGTGAATTTTAGATAATTTATCAGAGAAGTGTATCATGGATAGATAGTTTCTTAGGTATAGAGCATGGTTTTATAAAATGGTCACCCTATCAATGTTCATTTCATTAAATGTCTCACGATAAATTTTAATAGGTTGAGTGGTTTGAAAATCAATCCACCAACCATGGATTTCCATTATGTTTATGAATGAACTATTTTCTATGGTAGGGTGGATGGCTTGGGAAGACCATACTCCAACATTTCATATCTCAAAACCCTCTAAAACATCCAAGTTTATCCAAAATCTCCGAAAAATAGAAAAACAAAAAAAGTTATACTCAAAATGAGTGAAAAGGCATATCTGAACACGAGAATGGGAAATCTATAGAAAGGATGGGATCATACAATATCCCCACATTATAATAGTTGATTCTAGATCTATACTTTGAAGGTTCTCTATGATTCCAAAGTAAACATATTGGGCCACTCAGAACACATATATACATACCGGTAATTTTTTCGCCCTAAACACATCCATGTTGCCTCAATACTAAATCAATTTGAACTGGCATTGCCAAAAACACATCCACAATGTGATACATAAGACATATTGGTTTCTTTTCAAAGTATTTATGGCCCTCAATCTCAACATCATCTATATAAATTACATAATAAGGGCCAAGGTGATACATAAGAATATTTTAAACATGAAAAATATTTTCCATAGAACTATACCCATGTGGAAGTGCCAAATTTATATGATACTTATCCAACTCTCTCCAAAAACCTCATAATTTCTATCCAAAGTGTGAGCTAATTTTTCATTTATTTAAATCATATAATAAAAAAATATAGGAGAAACCCAATGGAATGCATGATCACTCATTGAAAACTCAAGGTTCCGTCGACATTGATCACCTTATAACTTATTCCTACTATGTGTCATAATTATACTTTTCTGATACAATTGGAAATGGAATGATTCCTCCCACATGACAAGCAATTACAATAAACCTAACTCACCATCCTCTATCTATCATAGAGATGATATGAATATCCTACCACATATAGACTCATATGGTTCCATCTGAATAGTTTCCAATAATAAAAATTCATAGGTGAACTCAATGAGTTCTAGATTATTCTCCAAAGACCCCAAAATATTAGAATAAACTCCCATTGCATATCTTACAAAACTTATATTGTATGTTATGATTTCCCATCTATCTATGGGTGTAAATCCTTATTCATAAATACATTTATAATTTGTTCCTTATATAATCCTTTCCTGAATCCTGTGGGGAATCATGAGTCACAGTTAGAATCTACACTCCATGAAATCCCATGTGGATGAAATATCTCCCAAAAATACAAGTCCATTAACAGGTCAAATAAAAAATATCTTATATAGGAAAGAAATGTTTAAATTTTATCAATCAGTCAATAACCAAAAAAATAATGACTTTAATCCTATGCATCCCTTGAAGACCCACCATGAAGCCAATGGTAAATTCATCCCACCACCATTCTGGAATGGGAAATGGATTTAATAAACTATTAATTCATTGATTCACAACCTTCACCTATTGACAGGTGTATCACCATTTCAAAAACTATAAAGTCATCATTTTCATGCTGAAATACCAATATTGTTTATGTAGGTCACTTTACATTTTGGACAATATCAGATGAGCTTCCTACTTTGGGGAATTACATCCATGCAATACATCACCTATAAAAAATACTGGAAAAAGAATTAATCCTAAGAAAAAGGATATCATCTTGAAATGGACACTAATTTGAAGGTGAATCCCCACCATCATGGATTTTCCTCAAGGTATAACATTAAAGATTCTCATAATTATAGTCCCTAGACAATTTCAAAAGTGTGGAATCCACTTATTATTATGAGAAGTTCATCTAATCATGTACATCTTAAACCATGATATGAAACTCAATTATCAAATCCACCATCTTCACACAAAACTATACTCTAGAACTACCCCTGTAAGAATTTTCTAGTCAAAGTGCAAGCTACATTGTTTGCATTTTGTTGTGTATATGCAATCTTAATGACTAATGACTACATATAATCCACCAATAAACACTATCAGTGATTAAAATATCCCACTAAAAATATATATTTTATTCTATTTTTATTGGTATATATAGTAATATTTCATTCCAATAGATAATTCCCCCAACAATTCATAAAATAAAACAATACATCGGACATGAAGTCATGTGTTGGGTAATTCCGTTCATATGGACTACATTTTCATAACCCATACATCACATCTCTTAAACCATATATCAACACTACTCCATTTCCAATTACAGAAACATCACTAAAAACTATATACTACTCACATAGCTCATTTAATATCAATATCAGTTTGGCAGTCAAATGCTTCTTCAACTCCAAAAACGAATTATCTCATGATCCAAACCATTGAAACATAAATAAATTCATGGTAATGTTTGAAAGAGGATATTATAAGGGGAAAAGTACATAATAAACCTTTTATAATATCCCTCTAATTACAAGTATATATAGATATCAAAAAAAATATTGGGTTACATTGATGAAACCACTACCTGAATATTCTCAGGGTCTACTAACACTCCATCCTCTAAGATGATGTGACCCAAGAATATTCATGGTCCTTCCATAATTGACATTTAGATATAATGGATTGTATTAGATTCCATCATAGTATTCTAAGGATTTTGTTATGATGTTGGTAATGATCATCATGAGTCTAGGAATACATGATGATATAATCTACAAACACAACCAAAAACAGATTTGGGTATGGGTGAATGATTATATTCTTCATGGAAATGAAAAATTATGGAAAATTATTTCACCAGAGAGTCATCATTATGAACTCATAGAAGTCATTGATGCTTCTAAATCAATTCCACGGTGTATCAAAAGTTATAACATTCTACTAATGTCAGACCAATCTCATGCCAATATTGGCGAAAACACAATCTCCTCTCAACTAGTCAATGATATTGTTTATACATAGAAGAGGATACTGGTTTTTCACTATCATCTGGATCAAATTCCTGTAATCAATATATAAGTTCAAGGTTCTATCATAATTGATATAAAAATAAATGGGGAACCACATGTCGATGTACATGGATGGATAAATTCTATATCCATCAACTATATCAGTTGGGAGTTATTATCATTACGATTTTTTTCCATTCTAAAATGTGGAAAAGAAACTCACTCAACACTAGGAATGATATAAATTTTAATATCAAAATTAATTTCCAGAGGAATCACATATAAATACTTAGAAAACGCATCTTAAAATCTGTCCACTATTTTTGTGAATAAATCATGTATCCCACCTTCATTTTACATCCAAAAAATCATTACCTGATTGGCGTTCTCCCACAGGTTATGATGAATCGTCCATTCACGGATTAATATGATATCCAACCCTTAATTATTAACATAATTTTCAACCTCAAGAGACGTAAAAGGAATCTCTCCTATGGTTATTATCCTTATTGGATCTGTACTCTAACAACTAGTCCATACACATATCAATTGAAATCCTGTCAAATCGATGATTTAAATATCCCAACTGAAATGATACTCTTGAACCACATGTTAACAAGACATGAATAACCCTAGGTCTCTCAACCATATTCTCAATGGTGTATCCGTCCTTTTAACCCTTCTCAAAAACTCAAACATTAGACTCATCCTATACAAAACATGTGAAAATATGAAGGAATGATAGTAACCATAATCATATTTGGAACTATAATGTGTAAAAGCTACAATAATAGTACCTATAACATTTGATCAACTAGTCTCACTATTCACAAGGTTAGGCTGAACAACTTGCAACTATCATACCACTGTTCCCCATGCTAGAGTCTAAGCTCTTGGGGATATACCACTCTGCAGATATGGAAAATATTTCCCATAAGTATCATGTCCGCTTTCAATACAACCATGGCCAGTAGAACACCAACTACAAGACTTATATGCAGTAGAATATCACATTAAAACACAATTAATTTTCATATCTACTCCATTATTAAGAATATGTCATGTGTTCCAATAGAACCATTGTAGGTCTTCCATTCTCCTATAACATTGTCTCTATATTAGTGTTTTGAGGATCTATATATCAATATAAACTATCCTACTATATTAGCATCATATCATTCATGTAATGACATTTCTTACTTATCATTCTATTTTGCCAATCTATGTGATATCTCCCTAGTTGAAATTTTCAATGTGACACATCCTTCTCAGAATGGCATACATATTGGTTATCTAGGTGAAACCCCATGTTCTCAACCAGAATCCCCCTTTTTCTTTTACATTGATATAGGAACCTGGCATCCCCCTTTTGCGAACTTCATTATCCTAATTATATTATCATATGACATAATTTTACATTTAATCCCATTCAAAAAATGATTCTACATATTGGACTCATTTCATGAATATGCTAGTATAAATCACTAAAAATTAGTAAAATAACCATTTTATCTAATAAAAACTTACCTCTATGGGTTATCCTCCTCAACTATACTTCCATATCATTCATAAGAATCTCATGGTAATAGTACTCTAGAACTTATCATGAATATCCTTCCACATCATATTTCATATCTTTTCATCGAGAGAATGGATTTGCAACAAATGATTCTCCTAACCATATAACATAAAAATTCTATATGGGATCCCTTATCAGTTTGAGTCTCTAGGTAGTAATGATTAATCGACATAAACTCAATCCATTGATTAGATTCCTCAAGATCACCCTCTATATAGAATATCAAATGGTGTTGCAACTAGAACTCTCATGTCAAGTCAAAAAGACACTTCAAAAACTGCTTGAGTCTCCTTACATAAACAACATTTGGATATCAATGTTCCCACTAAAAGTATCTCTCATTACATTTTCCCAAAATATCAAGGCCTGAAACACTGAAAAATAATTTTTTTTTCAAATTAAATTCTAAGGGAAAAGTGGGAAGTCCAAACATGTCCTAAACATAGTTGTTACCCAAAAAAATAACACAAAAAGATATTTAAGACGTGACTAATAATATGAGATCCATCCACCCTATAATTCCCCCAATTAAGTGTGGTTACCTTCATAATAGGGTCCTTACTTATAAGACATTCATAATGATCCACCATCATGTCCAAGGCATGGATATATTCATCCTCGTTGATCATTATATCATTGAAACTCCATTCTAAAATGTGGTATTATTTTTGGATCCACTATAATTTCTCATCATTAGTTCCAACTATACTCGATCTATCTTATATTATATTGAAATACACCTAATATAGATTAATATGAATTTATTAATTAATAGTTTCCTCCTTAGAGTGTATAACATGATCCAAATATTCTTGAGTCTCCAAATCCAACTTGTTCTCTATTCGGATTATGGTTTTATCCAGTATTGTTTCCATTTCTAAAACCATGACATTTCAATTAGAGGTCTTGATTCCCTTAATTATAGATTCCTCACTCAAATCACCAAAAACATCTTATCACCTTTAACACTTTTTGGTTCCCCTGGTTGTTTCTCTATCCGAATTTTTTTTCTTACATGAATATCTAGTGACAATTTTATTCAGGATTTTCGAGTAAACTATTCATGTTCAAGCGTTTCTCGCCCCTTATAAACCATTAGATTCCTAGTGACAATGTCCAATTTATAGAACTTTCTTGAGACATACCCTAATTCTATGTCCCCTTCTTAATTGATCTCATATTCATTCATTTCAAGTGAGTATAGTACATTATCATATAGTTATTCATATGTAAAATTACATCATATGACTTGATTTTGTTTTCAGTGTGAAATGTGTGTTTTCCATCCATTGGGGTTGGAATTATTTTTCCCATTAGAAATCAAGGATATAAATATATTGTGGAGCTTAATAGACTCTAAAGGGGACACTGAATAAATGTCTTCGAAGCATCACTCTTGTATCTGCATGGGAATCATCATTAGAGGCATCTTAGTGTATGACCTCCTACCCCTTAACCATCCCTCTAGACATAACCACATTAAAATAAGATGTTTTAGCATTCATGTACTTATCATAATTATTAAAAACATCCAAATCACTCTTAATCCTAGAAAAATTATCCACAACTCATGGATCTATAATCCTAAATGAGGGAGGTGGATTCATTGGGATGTTCTAAATCCCACACAACCTCTCACCAACAGTTGGATATCTTTGATCCTTTGTTGGAAAAGGGTTGAGACCTGAATAAATATGCACCCATTCCACCATATGATTAGATGCCTTCTAGGTGACTTCATGGTTCCTAAACCCCTATTCCACAATAGGGGAGACAGATGATAAAATAGTTATGTTTCTGATGCCTTCCAGCTTAATGACCTGAATTGGTAGATTCTCCCTCACATATGATTCTACCCCCCCCCGAGAGTTTCTATAATTTCTTAAATGTTCCTCCAAAATGTGTAGTAAGGGAATGAAGTATCCAGAATCCCATCACACAACTCATCACATCTCTTTAACCCCCCCCCCCCTTTATGAAGGAGGCACCCCGGATGGATAAAGACATACATAACACTAGAATTTTACTGCACTATAGGGTCTTAATATTTCTATGTTCCAACATTAAATATTGGAAGGGAATTTATATTTTTCTAGTCTCTAAAGTCATGTAGAAATTCTGAATGTATATTTCCTTACCCTTTTTTTATTTTTAAGAATCATGCTAGGCCTCCAGAACAACAAATTATTTCCATATTAATTCATCCATAACCACAATTAGATCCATTCTATTTAGGTATTTTAAGAATCACCCTCAATGAAAATTCAAGGTGAAATTGGGTAAAAAAATGAGTGCTCTGATTATCAGATAAAAAATACCATCCTACCATGTTCCCCATCATTCAAATTATCATTATATTTTGGAATTGAAAAGGTAAATTTGGAAGACATAACCACAATGCCAATGTAGAAACATCACATTTCATGTCAAACTCAAAGGACAAATGATTGTGATATAATTAGGTCACATTGAATGATTGGGGATCATTGGACTAAGAATTAATTAGGTTGAACTCTGAGGAAAAATGAATCATCAAATTCCACATACTGAGAAGACTGGCCACTGCTCGTTTGAGGATACCCCAATAACCAATGAAAAATTGGTCTAGGGCATCGACCAAAGGAAATTTACCCCTAGGGTGAGCCCAAAATATCAGTATGTGGATATTTGAAGTTGTAATAAACTATTTCATCGATATCACCAACTGATGTGAGCCACTGAGGTGTTCTGGAACCATAGGTTAAACTAAAATCATAGGAAAAGGTAGGAATGAATTCATAATTAGAAAAATGGTTAATGGGCTAAAACCAAGAAAATGAAAGCATAAAGTGATCTCCCCCCACCACTGGGGAGGGAGGGGCCAAAGCCATGACCATCTACACCTTATGCCATCATTGTTGAAGGTAGCAAGAACCCTGATGTGATGAAAATATTGATTCCTAATGTTCAACTAATAGAGGATTATTCCCAGAGATATACTCATGAATTCTTGTTAGTAAGAGTCATCATAGAGGAATATCGATAAAAGTAAACTAATAAATCTTGCGGAATACGTTAAAAAAAATTAAACACTTTCATAAGAGAGATTCTTTTAAATCAATAAAAAATAATCCCTCATTCCCTACCACATAGTGAAAACTAAGGATATATCGCTATCCATAACATTTCCTCATCTTGGTCATAGATCATATATGGTCAAAAAATATTCACTAAATATTATTTTTTATTTTACACCCATTTTATTCATTTTATTTTCAATATTTAGAATAATTTCAATTATAAATATAATTTAATGATCCTTTCAATTTATATTACCTATGTAAATAAATATATTCATTTAAAAATTTTACCAATACATTATTTTCTATGTGAGTTTAAAAATATGTGTGTCATAATAATTCCTGAGTTCATAGAATGTTGCATGTAAACTCTAATATCATGTTATACAGGGAAATGAGGAAAAATATTAGAAAATAATAACATCACATAACTAGTGCATCAGCCATGGGAAAATAATATCCAACATTATCAAAACACATAAATTAATACAATCCCACATTGGGTACATGATGTTAAACATGTACCTGGGTTAGCTACTCCCATGAATGATCTCATAACGAAGGCCCTTATAATCTATATCTCATGACTCTCTTTCTGAAATATGAAGAGAAAAATGAAATAAAACTCCTCTTCTGATACAAATTCATCATGTCCCAAACCATCTTCCACATACTAATAACCTGATTTGGTTGGCCACAAGACCTATGGGTTGTATCCCCATATACTAATTACTAATGAATTGTAATGAGGGTCAAATATATAATGTGGTGATATTACTCCTTATAAATAAAAGATTCTCTAGAACAAAAATAAGTACATAATAATAAAATGATATACCAAAAAACTAGAATAATTTTGTAACCAATGAGACTAGTAATACTAGACGAAATATTCAGTTATACAATATTATATCCAATATGGTAGGTATATAATTTCATATTTGTGTCAAGTTTTAATATAAAATAACAAGTTAAATACCCCCTAATAACTCCCAAGGTGGTCCAGAACCCAGGTCAGGTTCCCTCATATGTGAACTATTGTAATTAATCCATCTAACATATGAATCATCACCTTATCCTACACTATAGAAATTATGTCTAAATATTTCAGTGATAAGGATTCTTGAGCAGGGAGTTAGTATAACTTAGAAGGCCACCACCAAGGACCACTGAAAAAAATATAGTCTATAATAGTGTATGAATTTTTATAAATAATAAAGTATAGTACATATCATAAATCATTTACATAATCAATTATTATTTATTCAACCACATAAATTTTGGATTTCATGATGACATCTGAACCATCAAAACCTGCTTCGTCCCTAATTTAGGTCTGAACTATATCAAACCATGAAATCAATATTTCTTATGAAATAAGATTCCATTCTCAATTTAATTTTACATCATATTAGTAGTACATGGTACTATAGTCTGATCCCAATATAATGGTCCTAGAATATCATGTCCAACCCCTCATGGGTATTTTTAACATTATTTTATTCCCCACACCTTGTTTATCAATCAATTATATAGGTTTTTTTTTTCGGGAAACAGTCTATGTCCCACACTAATTTATCAATAAATCACATAAGGGTATTTGAATCATCAGTACTTATACTAAACACATTTATAAATCAATGAAATATTTCACATATATCACATATATCATGTTTAATCATCATATAAAAAAATAACCCATTACATTCCTCACGATTCCCCATTTTAATTTATCAAAACAATCATGGTTCATCACTTTTATCACAATAAATATTATTAAAAAATCATCATTTAAACCATTTTCTATTGTGTAATCATATAAAACATTTACACCTTATGATTATTCCAATAATCCCTTAATTATAATTTTTAATTTAATCATAATCATGTTAATTTTCAATTTCATAACCAGAACTACCGGATTTAATTCTCCATGTTCAATATATTTTGTTGTAATTAGGAAATTTAATTCACCTTTTCTAATTTTAAATTAAAATACCCAATGGGAAAATTTAAATTTCTCAATTAAATAAAATAAATTCTAATGTTGTATATTGTAACAGATAAGTAGAAAACATACCTCAAGGATTGTAGTGCATGTTCTCCAGATGAAAAACTACTATTTGAAGTAGAATAAACTAAATCACAATGGTGTGGACGATCTAGAACCCAAAACTAGAATAGTTTTTTATCTATTAAGATAATCATTGAATCATCATGAATTGATTTTAAGGAGGCTTGTAATCTATCATTGAAGTCCAAAAAATTAAAACAAATACTACAGAGATGGGGTGAATTGGTGTCAATATCGAGGGGGGGGGTTCATGAATTTTAAAATATTTTAATGGAGAAATTTATCCGAAATACATGGTTTCAAGGGTAGGGTCACACATGTGGTAAAACCATGATCACTTACCATTAAAAAATTCTTGGGGTCACAAAATTGAAACTAATAGGGAAATATGCTTAAATAATCATGTGACAACCCTACATTTCCCCTCGGTATAAGAATTTATGGTTTCTGGGGTAGGGTGTATGGTTTGGGAAAACTTTTCACAAAATATGAACAGTCCAAAACCCCTACAAAATAATCCATAATTCCCCAAAATATTTGGAAACCAACCTAAAGAAACATCCCAACCTAGATATACTCAAAATAAGGGTTAATGTGTACCTAAAAATTACCAAGAGACATCTACAGAATGGTTGGGATCTTACAACAAGCATATTTTATTAAAAATTGGAAAATGATATTCATTTCATGGTATCATTGTTATCTTATTTTTAATCTTTACATTACCATCATTGAAAATATTTCTTTCTCAATATTCAATTCCTTGAGAAATAATTATGTTATAAACCATGTGATCTTTTTCGTATAGCGATCATACATACACATTTCCTTTTTATATGTTAATTCACATAAATTGGGAAATATTTTTTTTTATTTTATGTATACCTCCTCTAAATTGGTTTGTATTCAAACATTAGAAAATTTTTATGGTTTTTTATTACTCAATTTACTTCCATTGAGATACAATATTTCTTATTGATCACTACTATTCATAGGATGATTTATTTTTCCTAATGAATAATTTATAATATACTTCGTAAAAAATTTATTTTCTTAAAGTTATTCCATGTAACATCAATATAGAATCATTGAAACATTAAATATTATTTTCTATGAATGTTTTTCTTAGGATCAATTCTTTTTTATTAATACATCCTTACTCTTCTACACGAATTTTATTTATATGGTGTATATTTTCACTTCATGACCTATCTCACTAAAAAAATAACCTAAATAGTTGGAAACTAGGCCTCATGTTCCCCTTTCAATAAAATCTAGGCTTCCAACCGGTAGTGAGGTCATACTATGTGTCATTGGGGAGATTATTCCACCATATTTAGTAAAGGGAAATATCAAAAATAACAAAATATTATCCATAATAATAGATAAACGGATTATGTATGTAATAAATATAATCTAGGCTACAATAAATTAATAAGATGTTGTAAGATAACATAAAACTATGCCATATATACAAAAATGATAAAACAATCTACCAATCACATATATATATGAGTACATAATAGAAACCTAAATAATATTCCATGGATCAACTACCAACTCTAAGATAAAGCACATACATACTCTCTAAGACACTATCAATATTGTCACCTAAAATCATAATAATGAAAATTAGAAGATCAAAATTTTTATTAAAACCATATCATCATCCTTATACATTGTACATCCATGCTTAAACTGAAATTTGGAAAAATGTATATAGAGAAAGAGAGTTTCACGTATAGGGGTTCGAAAATAAATATCAGTAGTCAACCCCCAATAGAGATCTTATAATATAGTTTTATATGTTCAAACTCATGTAATACGATCATTATAGATAATTCAAAACTAAAATAATTAAATAAAATGAATTGAATTCTGATCCGTGAGAGCATGATCCCAATAAAAAAAATACTTTCTCCTACTTGTTCCAAAAAAAATATAGGAATATTAATTGGAAAAATAAAATTTGGAACCAAAGTACATTACAATGACATTTGTATATATATCCACAATTATATAAATAATTACATCTCTTCTATGATCCATTTCAGTGTATTATAATATATAACCCTTGGTTTTCTATAGTGATATCATAATAAATCTGAAATCTAGAGAGATAAACTAATTAAATGGATCAACAACCCCAATGTTTGGAATGTCTGGATGATGGCATAACAATTCATCCACACCGAACCTTAGAAGTATCTCCAGAATCACTCATTATAATTGCTATAAATCCCTTAAAATATTTAAGTAGCTAATTCTCTAGGGATATTCTTAGACTCAAAATATCATCTATGATATTCTATATCAACTAATTTCAACCAAAACCCTGGATTCCTCAGTCAACTAATCTCAATAATAATAATGGATCCTCCTTTCCACTGACCCCAATCATAACTTTAAAATATCTTTTCTTTTATGGAAATCGTTTTCCACTAATTTCAATACATATGTGGGGATCAATGTCTATAATATTAATGAAATATCATTTATCTAGAGGGACTCCAAAGCTATATACTATGAAATTCATATGGGCATACCCATTGTATCATCTCACCATATCAGGCTCTATGGGTTGAGTTACTGGAAACATGTTTATAACCAATGATACATCAATATTAACTGAGATAATTCAAGAATAAAATATTCATTGTGGTTAACAACTTAGACCAAGAAATAAAACCACTTCCCCTCATTACTAAATGTTAAGTATGGGTCTAGGGTGAAACCCACTAACATCTCTAACTGAATCAATAATTCACTTACATAGGTTTGGTGAGTCACTAAGGTAACTGCTAGGTCCCCTAGAATCCATATTAGGAAAGGAATGAAACTCATGTTCCTCAAATCCCACACATTATAAAAGGAATCTTTATTGGGAAGATATATGTTGGCATGATAGAAAAATCACACCCTAGGGGATCCTCATAATTATTAAAAAGAAGAATTTTACACATGATCCTCAAAATGAATAAGTAATTGGAGGCATCCAACATGGGATCCTCCTGATATAAAAAGTGGATGTATATAATATAAAATCCTAGATCACACATTAGTGTCTACCAACCCATGGACTATTATACATAATGAGAAACACCTCTCAATGGTTATTTCCATGAGGGAAATGATAAATTAATATGATTCTAAAGAGATTTCTGACAACCCATCTCTTCTCAAGGACACTCTATTGGCAGGGTCGAACAACCAACAAATATTTCTCATCATGTAACATTTAAAACTAAATAAATGATTTAATATTCAATTATACACAAAATTAGGACCTTGTAAAACCCGTTACAAGTCTCTAAATATTTATAAAAACCACTAACTAGGTCTCCATCCAAGTATCACTCTTATTAGAAAAATGAATTCATATTATGTTGGAATAACCTCTCCATTGATTATATTTCTCCAAATATCCTATTAATATTTATCAATTCACCCCATGATTTTTACCTTATTTATCTCTGAGGAACAACACGAAAAAGTTACAACATATGTGTCCAATTTCATTCTAAATATTTCAAAAGGTAAAAAACCCTCAAAGGGGTAGTAACAGAGAGTTAAATGTTCTATATACAGGATTATAATAAATTTACCCACAATTGCCCACCTAGACATGTTCTACATACTTACATGGAGAGAATAACCTAGTTAAAAATCATGTATGTCTTGTAAACGACAAGTACCCTTCACAGGATACCTGCCCATGTACATCACTTGGCCTGGACAAGTGTCTTTTCTAAGCTGTGTATGTCTACATTTCATATATCCAACATAGGATTTAGATGTATATGCCATATGGATATGTTACCCTACATTATCTTACATTCATTATAATTAGCCACATTGAAATGTATGAATACATGATGTGTACTCGAGGTAAATGGCATGTAGTTTCAAAAAACACATTGAACTATGTAACTTTCTAAATGGTCTTGTTCTAGTGCACTAAATATACACTATATACCTATAATAAACTCTATGTACATGGAATTTAAATAATAAAAGTAATCCTTCCAGAATATGAAGATTTCAGATAGTGTTTTCATAGAACCACCTATTTTTTGATTGGGATCTCCAAAATTGAAAATCCAATAATCATCCCAAAACATCTATTTCAACACATTTAAGCCTATATCAACCCCATTGGGGTCCATAATAGGCCTAGAACAACCTTAAAACTAAAAAATAAGTAAAAAAATGTGGACTAATGACATAAAAATAAAAATATCTTACCATTTGGGATGAATAAATCAAATTATCACATGTATACATGCTCTATAGCAGCCACACAATGATCTGGATCATCCTGATCCCAATAGAGGAACCTCCCATATTCTAAACCCCAATGTACCGTTCTATATCTCTACACCTATGTTTTACATCTATGTTGTAGAAATTATAATCTCACAGGTACATGATATTTTTAAGCGAGGGTATGAAATAAAAGTGTGAATAAAATATAATAATGAAAATAAAAAAAACTATTTTCATAATCCTACCTCAAGGGTTGACATGATTTTGAACCATGACATAGAAAAAAATCCCATTAAAAACATAATTTAAGATAAATAATATCTTTTTAATTCTCCAGTCACAATATATATCCAAATTAATGTGTCTGAATAAATTGATATTAAATCTAATAATATTAATTATTAGTTATTCCATAAAAATTCAAATGACTCATATTTTCATCAATATTCTTTTCCAAGGGTAAACACCCTATTTTCGGACTAATTAAGTTGTGAGAAAAACTATCCTATATCATCTAATATTGTAAAATGACCACTTTACCCCTAATTAATATCTTCTATAAAAAATCAATTTTCCACAAAATATTCCATTCCAAAAATACACGGGTCATTATAATATCCCATATGAAACCCTTACTATCCCCAAGAATACATTGTGGTCAAAATAGAGGTCATTATATCATCATAATAATCTAAAAACCCAAACTATATTGACCATTCAATTATATTTCTCATAGAGTTCATAACATTTCCATCATGGTAGATGTTAAACCATGAACAATCTAATACTCCACACCATATGATTAAGCTTATAAAAACCTCCCAAACAAACTCCAAACTCAAATCCAACACTCCATCCATCATAGAAGGTGATGACTAGAACACCTAAAATAGCTCATTATAGAGCTCTATAATTCTATTCCAAAAAAAATCCCATTAATATTTTTCTTCAATATTATATTAAAAAAATTATCAATTTGCACTCATTATGTTGGTCACCACCATCAAATGGCCATTACTGAACTCCTGCTATATGTAGTACCTTACACTTATACATAAGTAAACCTCCAATGGTTTTCCTCCATCACAAAATATATAGTTATTTAGATAACATGTTGAATAGTTTTTCCCCCATTTCATACATAGGATAATTATAAGATATAAAGAATGACTAACTGTGAAACATGAGTGCAGTCGAATTTTATCAGTAGGCATGCATCAGTCTCCCCAATAAGCACTCACAAAAAAACAGGCTACAATTACATTAAATAAAATATAACCTCATGCCTCTCAAAAATAATTTATATGTTCCAAAAAATATAGAGACCATACTTTTTCACACATGAATATTACATAATTTTAAACATAATCAAAAAAATTGTTATACAATCAATGATCAAGTGGTTTTTCATTTCTAAAAAATTATGATCAACATAACATATACATAATAAAACATAAACATTATTAAGATCCTTCATAATTATACATTTATAATCCCTCATACTCACCACAGTACATGTAGTCACCTAATGATATACATCATAGAAATACAGGATCTAAAATCATAATAATATGATGAATACGGGACACGATTCAATATAACATGGGTCGTAATATTATTTTTCATCAAATCATAATAGTGGGATCATTATTGTAATCATGAGGGAAACATTTGGTAATGTTGGGAAATGTTGAGTTGTAGAAAATTATTACATCATGTAATATTGGTCAAATCCCACACATAGTTGTGAACAAAACTAGCATCATGTTCATCCATAAATTATGTCAATATTCTTAACATGATCACAGAAAATATATCTAGAATAATTTCAAATCATTATTAAAGATATATCAAAAAAAATGTCAATTACCCAATTCATTGGAGGTTTATATAATTTTGATCCCACCCATCACATTATAATATTTTCATCAACATGGATGCCACATAATACATATAACAATCATAGTCATGAAATAAACCATTTACGAAATGTTCCATAAGAACATCATAAATAATATATTAATTAATAATATTTGGGGTTTTAAAATTAAAAAGGGTTATCATTATTTTCAATAAAATATCATTTTTCATTGGGTAAGAATCCACATTTAATGATTCAAGGAATTGTTTTTATAGAATGAAATGACTTGTCTGAACATATTTTATTTTGGTATACACAATCATGGGGGAAACATTTATATCTCCAAAATAAAGTCTATGGATAATAAAAGGTTATTTAATAATCATTAAAGGAATATTAATTACAAATATTTTTTGAAATATGGATAACCCTACGAAAAAATGTTGGGTTCAATAATCATATTTCCTTAAATAAAACATAATTTAATTTGTTTTCTGACTGATAAATAATAAAAAACATATCATTAAAACATATTTATATAAGTGAATTATGTTCATTTTTTCAACTATTATGCGGTTATATTTTTCTATATCTAATTTTTATCACAATTTGATAAATTTGAATAGTTTTTATTTCATGTTTTCATTATATTTTCCCATTTTGATTTGAAGTAACTACATTTATTTATGGTCATTTTGGTAATAGTGATATTTACACTTGAATCTCACAGTACATATTTTTAAAAATTAATTTATAATAAATAATTTATTTTAACCAATAACATTTTTGGTGGTAATAAAAATATTTTCAATATCCTCCATTTTGATTAAACGACCATTGATGAGTCATTTTAGAAAGAGTAGGAAATAAAATATTGAATGTTATATATGTCAAAAAATAATACATACATTAGGATAACATAATTAAAAAAAAGTTAATATACTACTAAATTAATTTTTTATGTTTTATTTTTAAATTAATTGTTATAATGAAATACAAAAAGTAAATGTGAGAAGAGTTTATAGAATCATGCTCATTATTTGGCATAGATTCTTTGGTATGAAAATAAAATCTATTGATGTTTGGATTTTTACTCAAAATAATCCCTTGGTATTATAAGGGTGTTGATCCAGAATATTTGAGAAAAAAATTTCCATGTAAATTGTGAGAGATGGGTTTCTCAATGGGGTGCCAGAGGGGTTATTTATACTTGTGGATATGGGTGTTTTAAGAATAAAATTTTCAGAAAAATATATCAAAATAATTCCAACGATTCGCGAGTTTGTTAAAATATTAATTATGTAAAAATATTATATAAATGTATTAGTTCATTAAAAACTATTATAATTCCAATTTAACTAGTTATTTAAAAAAGGAATGTGGAACAAATAATAAGAGTTTTGTTATGGAATCACATAGGATATTAGGTTTTCGAAATAATTTTTAGGATTTGAAACAATGTTTATTTTATTTTAATGAATAAACTATGAAATTATTTATATTTTGGAAAAACATCATGTTTTAGAAATGATAAGGAAATTATGGAATTGTGAATGAATTAATTTAAGATACACCAGTTTGGTGAAAAAAAATTACCATTAAATTCAAAATTAAAATATTTCATAAAATTTTCAAAAATATAAACTGAGAAATTCTAATGTGATTATTGTTATTTTGTTTCACAATTTTATTAAAATGAAATTATAAAAAACGTTAATTTCAATTTTTGGTAATTTTTTTTGATTTTTACATAATCCATTAAAATATAGTTCATTATAATTGTTGTTATATATTTATTGATTTTTTAATTATAATAATTATTTATACACAGTTATTATATTTATATTTACATCTATTATTCATGTTAAATTTTATTTTCATCAAAAAAATTTATTTTGACGTTAAATTACTATTCTGATGCTTAGTTTACTATTCCCTACAACCATGTTAGTAGTTGTAATGGTGATGATACAATTGGAATGGTTAAATTTTTATTCCAAATTTACAATTAACTCAAAAAAATCCACTTTATTATTTCACTAAATGTTAACTTCAATTACATCAAATGTTTTATATATTCATTTTCTAAAATTTTTATTTGTTTACTAGTCTTTTTTTAGTTTCTATAGTGTTGGAAATGGATGTGATCATTCTATATGATTGGGGTGATTCATATTTTTCCCATTTTATCTTTTATTGTTTATATTTTATAGAAATTTTAGTGTTTTTTCATCGGTTTTTTAGCTGACTAATTTAACGATATTTATTAATAAATCAATGGGTTGTGGGTTTCACTATGTTTTAAATTTGTATAATACATATAGAATATAATATAACATACATTTATTTTAGAAATATTGATTATTTTAAATGTCAGGGACAATAAAATCTCCCCCTTTAAAAATTTCTTCGCCAAAATTTCAAATCATATTGTAGATTTAGAATATGTCAGGGTACCAATGCTTCATTGTTTTTTATGGTTCCCATATTTCATCTTCATATTTAGGGTTCAACCTAGACTCTTTTACATGATGATTTTTCTAGTTTGGTATAATTTTTTCTCCATTTTCCATGATATTTACCAGATTCTTTTCATATGATATGTCATCATCCAATTGTACAAGAATCAAATTCAGAATTTGTTAGGAGTCGTGTACATACATTCTTAGGATATATACCTAGAACACATCATAAACAAGAGTGATATTTTGGGGAAGAGGAGGTTGATAAGCCACTACTATTATGTGTTCAAGAATATAAAATTGTACAATTTATCTAGGTCAAAGAATTTGTTTCATTCAAAATCAAATGACTCCCTTTCATGGTTATAATTGATTGAAATATTTGTCTCTAATATTAAATTCAATGTCACTTCATCAGTTGCTATCATATATCTTTTATTGACTCTAACAATCTTTTACATAATTATTGGATAGCTTGACCAATATCTATAATCACTTGGACAAGATAAAGCCTAAGTATGTATCATTATCCAACGTTATCAAAACACGTTGATGTTCTATATCACTTACCATATAATTATTTTTATGGAACAATCTAAATTCATGAGTTGAAGGAGTTGATGAAAGAGAACTAAACTAATATGATATGTTTATACCTTCCTCCATATAATTGTACCGAGTAGGATCTTATCATTTACTGATGTGGATGATGTGTCTATTTAGATTATCCATCAGTATAGGGTGACAGGTTATGTCAAAATTCAATTCTTTATTTAGAGCATGTTAAATTATCCACCACTATTTTGAAATCTTCAGTGGATCAAGATTAGAGCCAACCAAAAGTGGAATCCCACTAATCTTCAACAATGGTTATGGAATATATTGTCATGTTGTTTCGATGAAAAATTTTACTAAATTATGATGATGTGGGTAGTCTTGGTGGGTCTATCCACCAAATAATATATCACATTGCATCCATTGGATGTCTTGAGGGATTCTAGTGAGAAATTCCATTCTTATGTTCTCCCATATCCTTTTTGTTATATGAAATAGTATCAGTTTCCTTTTAGACATATATCACTATTATTTTACATCCCAACATACCAAACACCTCCATATGTAATTCAAAATCTCATCATTCATGTATTCTAACTAGAAGTTCTCTTGAAGATCATAGTACATCTTGGTACTTTATATATTGATAGAGAAAGATTTTCTATGTGCATTTTCCAAAAGCCCTATCTAAATCTCTAGTGATGATGTCACAAAAATCCCTCTTCTAAACTAAATTAAACCATCATCATCATTATGTAATTCATGAATCATACATTACTAATCCTCATTATAAATCACTTGATAATCCCATTTTTTCTGCTTGATCATATCTTGGATATATGGTTATAAAAACATTTGGTAAGGGTAGTATGAATTCCATATTGGTATGATTTCTAGAAACATTCTATGTATATCAATGAAGATAGGTTCTTTATCAATCCACATTATATGAAAGGAATCATATTCCATCTATTAATGATATCATCTATCATGTTTTCCTTCCATTGACGACAGTGAATAGAGAACTCATATTTTATTATTTTCTATAAAAATATTCCTTAATTAGTGTTAACATCATTCTATGTAATTTAATAAATTAGATTTATATTATCAATACATATTTGAAACCTATCTCCATAGAGGTAGTTATGAAATTAATTTAAGGCATGTATCACACCTGGTAACTCCAGATCAAGAATCATGTCTTTTTAACAAGAATTGTAATAATTCATTAGAAATATACTATCAAATTATCAATTTTTATGAGTACTGAACCCATGAATTTATTCATGGAATCACTATATGTCATAAAACATTCTCTATTAGTTTTTCTTGTCATTCCGAATACCGTGCTTCACCTCTTCACCAGTTCCTTAAATATTTACTCATACCAATCAGTCCAGATATATATTTCCACTATATATGTTAACATTGTTATCGGGTTTTATAGTCATGAAAAATTTCTAAAATAACATTTGTAGTGTCATTTTAATATAATAAAACTATAGATTTATGGGACAATAGCTGGTATGGGTCATTCATTAATTTCATTTTTATTTGAATATCTTGTTGAAATTCCCTCATGTGTGATCATGTACACAATAATGTGACGTGACGTGTCCAAAAGTCCAACATAATGAACCTATTGTACATTTTATCGTTCTTCAATATCCCAAAAATAATCATCAACTATTCTTCATGTTCATTCTTTCTCTTGGATTAAATGACAATATCATCAATATTGAATACCAATAATTTTTCAAGGTAGTATATATATACTATATTAGTCATATATATGATGATTTTAGTGGAATTGGTACATCTAAAATGCTTCATTGTGAGCCCATAATGTCCATATCTTGTAACAAATGTTTCTTTATGATTATATTACTTCATCACATTCAGTTGATTGTATCTAGAATAATGTTCTAACATTGAGAAGTATGAATTTCATCCTAATTTATTGAATTAGACATCAATACATGGTAGAGGATACTTATTCTTTAAACTGATCACGTTGAACTATCTGTAATCGATATACCATCGCACTGATCCATTATTTTTCGTGAAAACAATCACCAGTGAACCCCAAATAAATGCTTGATTCCAAATGAAACTGTTGTAAAAAATAAACATCTGGAATATTTATTGACTCATCTAGTTCAATTAAGGACATACTTTATAAAAATTTAGATATAGTATTGGTTCAAGTTTTAAATACCAATATGAAATATACCTCACAATCTTAGAGTTGTTTTGGAAATATTCAAGAAATATATTAGTGTATTCCATAATAATATGTTTCTCCTAAAGGTTGATTCCATCCTTTGACTAAACCATTTGGGAATGGCATGATTATTAACATGGTATCATCACCCACATGATAGAGGTATTTTTAAATGTAGATTTAAGAATTTCACTTCATTTGTATATGATCATTGTATGGTTTATAATATAGAATAGTATTTAAATTTCCTATATATTTATGTCATCCCTATATAACTATAGATAATACATTCCATTTATAAGATATAATTCCACCATGGGTATGATTATGAGATTATATGGAAGAATAATCCCACCTATGAAAACATATGTAGAGTCAAACACTAGGGTTGTAGTGATCACACGAATATGAGTTTTTACAGATATATATACACTAAGTTATGAAGAATGGATTATACAATTATTGGGATATTTTAGGAAATTGAAGAATTTTTTGAACTGTAATCAAATAAATTTTCTTCTATTGTTGAGTAAATAGGAAGTGTAATTTATATGTGTTAATTTTCATTCTACAAATTGGTAGGTGTTATTTTATTTCCTCTATTTCTATCCTTTGTAGTCTGTGGTTTCTAAAGATGATTACCTGTAGGGACCCATTGTTTAGTGAAATATCATGTACTGTTCTCATTATCCTTACAATTGATTCATTGAAAAAAGGGTGGTACATTTGAAGGTTCCTTCCTTGCTCTATCATATAGACTATATTCTTCATGTCCCTTAAATATTCATAATATTTTTTCCTTATATCCCATATTTGAATCATTTCCCTTGTCCTTTAAAGAAATTACCATGACAGACATTACCAAATTTTTCATATGTTGTGTATTGGATCATATTTCCTCCATTTTCATTTGAACCACTAACTTTAAGCTCAATTATTCTATTCTAATATCCATAACAACAACACCATTTAGAAAAATAACTATCTAATTGTAGATAAAATCAATGATCCTCTTTGTTACTCCTAATGTATTAGATAGCTAGATCATGTTGAACGTTTGGTTTTAAACAACAAAATAATCTATATATTTTCCTATGATTAATGATAAAAAAATATTTAGGAATATATTTAATTCCATTTGACGTTTTCCTCTTCTATCATGACTAATTTCAAAATGATTTTTCATTAGATCTATGAATTATATCTCAAAATTTTTTCAATATATTTGATCGAATTACCTATTAATATTTCATTCATAAAGTCATCCCACCCCATATGTTCCACGTCGTCCATTAGTATGGTGTTATTTATCAATGAAAACCATTTATCAAATTATGGATCTATATAATATATTTACAGCATGAAATTCATGTTCTCAAAATAAGGGGTCAAATAATTGTTCTTTTCTATTTGGTTAACTAACTAATTAGTCATATTTTGATCAGAAGGACCACTAAACACCAGTTGTAGTTCCCACAAAATTGACTAAATGGACAGTTTCTCAGTCTTTTGTAACGGTATAAATTCCACATAGTTTAGGATATTTTTTATTACTGAAGACAACTGGTTATGAATCATAAGGATTTTTTAACTCCATATCCCACAACATTTGGGATGTTATTCAGAAAATCATTACACTGGCTATCACATGGGTTATTGGTTCATATTTTCATTGTTCATACCATTTTCATAAATAGAATTTTATATCAAAAAATTATGTCAATATGTAATGAATACAAAATCTATTTCTCTGTGAAAATAATGTCTAAAATAGTATCACAAGGATGCCTTTCTTCATAAATATTCTAAAAAAATTATTACTCCATGTTAAACTATACTTATTCTTATGACAAGGGTTATTAATAATATTCTCTTATCTGGATTCAGAAATTTATAAAATAATACCACTTATAGAAACTATAGTGACCTTACTTTATTATCCTTGACTATTATGAATGTTTAAAGTAAAAAACATATTAATTTTACATTCAAGGATATAATGGTTTAGTATCATATAAAAATTAGTATCATAAATAACATATATAAATAATAAAAAAATGAAATCTTAAAATCCTTCTTCTTTTTGGAAATAAATTCTCTCATGTTCTTCTAAGAACATATAGTCCCATTAGATTTCATATCAACGAAATGGGTGAGCCAAAATGCCAGAAAAAAATGAACAAGGGACTTGAATCAATATAATAATGCTAAGAATATTAATATGAATCATATCTTATGAATATTATCATCATCAAATTAATGAGGGTGACGTTTGATAATGTCATGGAATGTGTAATCCCATAAAAATGAAATATCATGTGATGGTAATCCAATAACACACATAGTTGTTAACAATGAAGGTTTCATATCCACACATAACATATGTTCAAAATCATAAAAAAATAAGTGTAATTAAATATAGAATCACGATGATTCATAATAAAAATTATTACTGAAGATATATTATTATACAAAATTAATTACAGGGCTATATATTTAAGGTCCCACCAGTCACATCATAGAATTCACAAAATCATGAAAGTTACATAGAATATATACAAACCGTAGTCATAAAATAACCAATGCAAATGAATGGGTCTGAAAAGGGATTCATAAATAATAAATTCATTAATAAAAATTATAGTCAAAATTTGAAAATTGAGATCATAATTTATAATAAATACGATTTTACAATGGATGAGAAAGAACACGTCTGGGTAAAATATTTTTTTGAAAAGAAATGTAATCTAGGAACATCTTCTGATTTTGATTTATAAAAACAATGTTGGAAAAATTTATATAGCATAAATAATATGGAATAATAATGAATATATATTTGCAAATCATTAAAGGAATATCCCTACAAAAGGATTTTTGGAGGAGGGATAACCAGAATAAAAATTGTTGGGTTCTTGAATCTCGTTACCAAAAACCTCTCTTTATTTCATCTCTCCTCCACCACATGAATTATATACATAGGATTATTAAAACAAACTTACATAAAATAATTAGGTTTATTTTTCTATTATTTATAAAATATAATTATTGAATTCTAATTTAAAACACTATATCATATTTTCATAAAATTTTCCAGTTTTATTATACTGTTAGTATTTTTGTTCAAATACACATATGAATCAGTGAAATTAAACATTGAAATTTTAAGAACATATATTCATACATAAATATATCTGAAATAATATAATTTCCCAATCCATTGGTTCCAGGATAATAATAATATTAAAAATTTCCTCATCAGTGATTAAACTACAATTATTAGAACATTTTTGTTAATGTGGGAAAACAATGTGTGGAATTTATATATATCTTAAATATGATACATATTGAAGGTAAAAATTAATAATATAATTATAAAAACTCACTAATTAATTTTATAAAAAAATGTTTTTCAAAAAAAATTGGAATATTTAATGAGAAAGCTTCAAGGATAGAAGAGTTAACATAATCATTCAATTTCCTCAGTGTTAGTTCTCTTGTTGGTCACTAAAGCGCCCTTGATGTTTTTTTTTATTTTCTACTCAATAACATCACTATGTATCATAAGGGGTTTTAGATGGAGGATTGGGGTATAATGCTTCCTTTTTCATTTGTAAGAAGATTTTTTAATCAATGGGATGGTGAGGGTTTATTTATACTTGAGGAGAGGGGTATTTTCTCAATAAAATATATAATAAAATACTACATCCATGGGATGAATTTTGATATTAATTTTTTTCAAATATGAAATAAAAATAAATATAATAGGATGGTTTTTGGTCTTGACAATCCTTCATAATAAATATTCAGTTAGTTAAATAAAAAATAATATAGAAGAAGAGAGTAAATGGTACATTAATTGATCAAATTAGACTCTAGGTTTTGGAAAATTATCATTAGGTTTGGAATCCTATTTCATTCTATATTAATGACTCATTTACAAATTTATATATATTTTTCCCGAACATAATTTCCTATAAATGATTATTTTATTATCACATCATCAAATATTCAATTAAAGAAACAACAGTTATGTGAAAAAACTTATTTCTACTATTCACCAATAAACTAAAGTGTTTTATAAAATTAACAAACAAATCTTTGAAAATAATGATATTATGGTTTATAAAATAATACTAATTTTACAAAAAAACTCTATAACATAGGTAATTATTATTTTTAATATAATTTTTTTAAAATTTTCATAAAAAAGTAGTTCATTATTATTTTACTTATACTTTATTTGGGATTTTTAATCTTGATAAATATTATTTTGAAATATTATATTTATAATTACATTACATGATCATGATAAATATTATTTATTTCCCAATTTATTATATTGAGGTTAAAATATTATTCTAATTGCTATCTTACTATTCAATTGGTCATGTTACTAATCCCCTCAAACATGTTTATCATTCCTAATGGTTGGGTTACTATTCTAATGGTTTAATTAAAATTCCAATTTCCACATTATCTCAGATAAATTAATTATCATTCATTTAATAAATAGTCACTATAATTACATCCAATGATATATATTTTTGATTTTATATGATGTTGATATGTTTTCCATGAATTAATTTTTTTAATAATAATGGTCATGGGGGTGATGATTTTAGTAGATTGGTGAAATCCATATTTTCCAATTTTATCTTTTCAAATTTTTATTTTTATTTAATTATATGGTTTTTAATTTTCATTGATATTTTAGATAAATAATGTAACGAATAAATTTTACTTAAATATAGTATTTTGGTTTTACCACCTTTTATATGTTTATAACAGATAAATAATAGAATATAACACAAATTTTTTTATGCAACAATTATCATTTAAAATTTTAAGGCTATTACAATGATTAGTACACCTTCCCACAACACATAGTTTTTTCTCATTATAGCCCTCATCATAGACAATCATTTTAATATACCCCAATATCTTGGTCAGCATTGCCATATTGTCATATCTAAAACCATCAATGCATAACCCATACATGGTAACTCTTTGATGTTACATATCAACAATTAATGAAGTGAATCTAGAACATACAACAATAATCTTATAGAATGAGTTCTAACTCTGATACTACTCAGTTCAAGACGCAAATCACACTGTAGTGAGAAATCCATCCGTAAGTCCATGTTGAAAATTTTACATGACTCATAAGTCATTGTAATCCAGAAACACCATTGGATCCCCACAAAATAAATTAAGAACAAAAAATCATTCATGATATATCAAACGAACACCCATCAAATGATATCAGTTTCTAAAAATAAAGCATCAACTACAGAACCACTAGTCAATTGGAATGGGAACCTCAATAACCCAAACCAATTGATTCACTCTTGATATCCATGAAACCAATGATATTCCCTAAAAATTAATGTAATACTTATGACTACATCATAAAAACCGTATTACTCATGTAAACCTGTCTATACCTAAGAATGAAAGAAAGAACACATCCAAAAATTGAAAGCATAATTCCTTCGAAAATCATACTTTTTAGTTTTCCTTTATCTATCTAGTTGTCAATCTATAGCGGTTTTAGTCAAAACTAAGGGCCTCTAGGTGTACCTTTAATCCTATGGATCATGTCTCCTTTAAAGGACACAATAACCTACCACCTATTCCATATGTGAAAAATCCCACCAAGGTAAAATCTAGTGGGGTTTTATTCTAATAACCATCCAAATGCATGTCATCCAACACCCCTACATAACCTCTCTTTGGATTTTAAGGATAATATTGACCTATTAGAGTCAAAATATATCAACATTTTTATAGTTATAGGGATTTTAAATTTAAATTAATAGATGTAAAAAAACATCTTTTGTTATTTTATACACATTAAATTAAAACACATAGTGACTTTATTAATATGGAAGGATCTCTAATGGAATCACATACAAGAATTTCCCTACCAGTCTCAATTCCACTTCAATTATCCTAATATGGAACTAATATGTGTTGGGTTAGGATGTAAATATAGAAAATCAAAAATAAATGAACTAATTAGGTATCCACTATTGGTAGTACCCCATCTAGGTCCCCGTTCACTATAAGTGATCTAATACCAATCAATATCGAACAAGAGGATTTGACTAGATAACTATAAAAAATAGGTCTGTAAAATATCATAGAAATATTGTTGGGAAAAAATATCTAGTTTTCCTAAAACCATATATTTACAACACGTAAATAAAAATATTCCCAAAAAAATACTATGATAATAGGATTCATCTACCAATGATGACATACAAGGCTTAGTGGTATAGACATATCATCTTTAAAAAATAAGTGTCACACATCAATCATAAATAATGGTTTAAAAATAATTAAATTCCAATATTTTTGGAAAATATGATATAGGATTTTACTAACACTTTAAATAGTAGAACCTAAAAAAATAGTCTATAATGAGTCCAAAATAAGGGAACCAAGTACCTTTTTATACAAATAGGGTCACAACAACTCCTATGAATGAGGAATGAGTCATCATCCTCACTGTTCAAAATATCACCATAGATCCACATGAAATTCTATTATATATATATATATATATATATGAATTTCAACCTATTTGAAATATAATCTATATAGGAAGACACAATTTAGGTTTGTGTTGGCCCTTTAAACAATCATTTTTTTTCAATAGTTAAATCACAAACTATATTTCCTAACACACGTATACTATATGTTTCAAATATGTTTCATTTAGAAATATATATTACCTCTATTATACAAGAGTCAATATTAATAACAATCCTTTCAACAATTGGTCAAGGGCCCTGATTTCACAATAATTTATAAAATCCAAATCACATTGGAATCATTAAAAGAAAATATCATAAAAAAATATGACATCACATATTAATAACAATAGTACCATATCTCTACAAACCATTACTTCTAAGTATAAAACGTTTTATTGATGAAAAAATTTGATACCCATAATATTCTTTAAAACATTATCAATACACATGTCTACCATGTCAAAAATAATAAAACAAGAGAAAAAATTATCTAATACAACCTTCTAATTTATGATCCCAACTCAAACTATAAATATTAACATAAAAGTTTGGAAAATATGCCTCAATTGGACCTACCCATGTTCATGTGGTTGGACACTTCTAGTGAGGGAAAGGGTTGTGTCAATGGGTAGACTGTAGCCTCATATTAGAGTAATTGAATCATTATATGTATCCAAAAATCATCCCAATCATTAAATAGTAATAGTTAGAATGTAATATATGTAAACCATGGAGTAATGAATTTATTTAATATTGTAAGACCATATAAAATATATTTTATGCATACAACACTAATCCACCACTAATTTGATCACATATAACAATTTACAAAAAAACTAAAAATAATTTTCATGGATACACTGCTACCTCTGTGTTGAACCACATAAATGGTATCAAAATCATTACTAGATTTCTTCAGTATAATTTTATGAATCCACATTAATATATCTACTTGATCACAAAACCTCATGAATCATATCTATATATCATATATCCTTTCTCAACCTGAATGTAGACATATGGTCTACAAACACACCAATGTTTTTATACACGAGGTTAGAAATAAATCTCAGAATGAAACAACCCACACATAAACAAAAATATACTTACATAAGTTCATTCCCTTGTAATATGATAATCATATTTGATACATAAATGAAAAAAATCCACTTTCAATCCCTGATTCCATAATCCTTATATACAATACCAAATTCAGCATGAATCAAAATACCTATAGGAACATTAATTTATATAAAAAATTGGAACTGAGGTACATAACCGTGGAATCTATTTAAAATGATATAAAATAATAAATAAATATATTTTTATTCTCCATTATAATCATTGAAATTTCAACTAACTGAGATTAATTGAAAAAAATTAAGGCAAAAATAATAAATTTTTTAATATATATTATTTTCATCACAATAACATGTTGTCACGTTTTAGTGCTTATATATCATTCAATAGTCAGTGTTATTTTATATTGAACTATCTATCTACGAATTAATGGTTTCTAAACGAAAATTTGATCAAATGTTATGAAAATATTTCTTTGAAAATTACTTCAAAAGAAGATGGATATTTATTATTTCTAATATATATTTTCTCTAAAAAATGATTTTTATCATAAGAACCATACTTAACACAGCCTATTCTGGATCTAGGATTTTTTTTTAAATGACACAATCCATCTTCATTCAAAGGATGGATTATGAAAAGTTCTTACCTATTATAGAAGTGATCCCGCAATTCCATTTATATTATTAACCGTCCACTGTAAATAGGCATACCATTTCATTAAATGTCATTATTCATTAACCAACCTATCTTTCATTTCATTTATTGATTGTTGTTTACCTAGAAACCTATACATTAAATTAATATGGTTATTATTTAAATAATAATTTATCATCAATCCATATAGTTTAAAACAATATTATCAATTACCATGATTGATAAATATTTACCTATAACATTAAATAAATTTTTTTGTAACTATTTATTTTCTATAGGTAAATCATGTTATAATTATAAATGATATTATGAAATTTTTTAGTATACGATTCCATTTGAAATTATAATGTAATCTATTATCTATCTATGTGACCATTGTGATATGATATATTTATTATATTATGTGGGAAAAAATATAACAATGACGATTGGTGGGGTCTTATATCATTTTCCATTGCATTGTATTCAGAAGATATCTAATGATATTTTCATAAATGTAAATAAATAGTTTGATCACATAATCATGGGCATAATTGTACTTATTTCATATTATAGTGTTGACATAATATTTTTGATCAAATAATAATTCTGAAATTTTTTTCCCCAACATTGTTTTTCATAATTTTAACTACGAAACCATTATATTTTTCTCTTATATTAACTCTATTATATTCCATGAGAATTATCATTTATATTATGTTATGTACTTTTATGTTATCCCTTCCATATTCCTTGATTTATGTTTTATGCTTTGTTGTGTATATCTCTCTTATGCATTCGAACTATTTTTATATTCCAATATAATGATCACCTAATATCATTGACTTCCATATCGTTTCATTACACGTACTATGAATTTGTTGTCAATTTGTGTTAGGTTTAAATTTTTCAAAGACATGAAGGAAATTAATATATATGATCTATCTACAATTTTAATTTTTGAATATTTTTTTATATGTTGAAGACTTGTTATATATTTTTTAGTATCTCATGTATTGGGATAGAATTTATAGTTTTTTTTAAAATAAATGTCTTCATTATATTGTTTTAAATCCTAAATATAAGGAACAATAATACATAAATATCATGAGATTGTACTATAAAAAATTATTTGATTTAAATTTTTGTAATTATATGATAATCATTTTCATGTTATAATTGTAAAGATCCTATTTTTTTTTAATGAAAATTCATCTTGATCTAATTAAATGTCTTATATTGTAAAATGTTTATATAAAATATGCACTTCATTGGTTTTATGTTTTTTGATTTCAAAATACCATATTAATTGTTACCGTTGCAAATAAATCCTTTGAAAAGTGATCAATTGATTAGTATAAATATTGGGATTTAACCAATCAAATTTACTCAGACCAAGGAACCGATGACCTCACCTATTATAATTTCTGCATATGAATCCCATTTGTTAGATCTAGTAAAGGAAGGGGTTTCATTGGGCCTCGCGCTTGACCAAGCCCAAGATGAGCTTCAACACATTAATCTTGAATAGAACCACCTATAATAGAAGTGGATGTTGATATAGATTATCACTATAACAGTGTTATCCAAGCCACCCCAAGAGTCGGTCACTATCAAACACCTTACCATTAGGTATTATGTATGTTTTATAAGGGTTTATGAGAAACACCCCTAGAACTATGATTATGTGCATTATTTTTTAATAGAATAAAGAATATACATTTGTTTTATTATTGTTACACTATATATATTTTTTTAAGAACAAATAATATTTTATGTTAATATTCATTAAGAAATATATTTTTATAAATTAAGGGCATTTTGAGTTAAATAAAATTTTGTAAAATTTTATTACTAATTTACATTTAATAATTATAATTGATCGTACAATTTTTATGAACACAATTGTAATTTTTATTATGGTATAAAAGATTTTTTGGTCAAAACCCATGAATTTCTAATAAATGTTGGAATTTATTTTTAAAAAAATTCATATATTTAGAAAAGTATGTAGTTAATATAAATATTATTAATAGATTCAAGGAATAAAAACTTTCCAAAGGTGAATTTTTGTTAATTTTTTGAGACAACCGATTTTTTTGTTAAAAATTAAATATTGTTTAATTATATAATGAGTTTTATGACATCGTAATGATTAAATAGTTATGTAATAAAATACTATTAAAGAATTTTCGGCCAATATTGGTTTTACCATTAAATTAATATGCTTTTTTTCTTTATTTGTTTTATTTTACAATGCATTATTGGACCATCCAAGACTTATAAAACATTTCAACTTTAAAAATAGTTTTCCTTGAGAGTGTGACTCTACTCAACATAAGAAAGACTAATATTTTAATAATATTGTATATTGGCCATATAAAATAATTTTTTACATTCCCCTTTGGCTAATACCATGGGTAAAAACCAAGGGTTGGTTTGTGGTTTTGATTAGTTAAAGGTGAAGTGTTCAAAACCTAAATAATAAAGAATTCCCTCTATTTTGTTATATAAACCCACCCAAGCACCCAGTTCCTATTCATTGAAACCATTTTTATCTCTATCATCTTCTTCCCACCCCACTCTAGAGACCTTCCAAGGATCCCCATGATCCAAATAATACTCTCTCAATCCCCTCCCAAGCCTTTGGTATCACACTTCCAAGTAAAAGATTTATTCCTTTATCAAATTTTTCATAATATCATTACGTTGTAATACCCTATCAATTAAAATTAAAATATTGGGTAATGAATTAGAACCCACCCCCACACTTACCTACTTATTTTTTAATGATGATATAAATTTTTATCCTTAATTAATGACTCTCATGTACTTCTATTACAAGTCTGAATTTCCATAAGGAATATATCTCATCTCATTTTCATTTTTGAAATCATATTGAATTATGAATCTAATTTACATTGAATATGTTGGTATATTACATTTCATGACCTCCTTATCGTCTATTTCATGTATAAATTACGAGGGGACCCTTTCTCTCTCATCAAACCATTGTACAATTTCTATTTAACGTTATTATGCTATCAAAGATACACCAAAATTCCCATGCCAGAATCATTGTGTAACTGAATAACACACACGTTTCTATATCAAGGGTATTCACCAATATGCACATGTATGTGTTGATTAAAAACATACATTTATTTATTCCACATATTTTATTAGTGGAATAAATTATGATGTTTAATTAATCCATGTTCTATGATCCATGTGGCACACTTATGCATGAAATGAAATGATTACATAGGGTGATCCCTAATAGTGCACTATAACATTGGGAAAAGATTAATACCTTGATACATGAATTTCAAAGAGGGTTTACTCATTATAGTTCTAGTGAAATGAGGTTTTACTCATTCCCCATGTGTAATGGGCTTTGCCTCATGCTAATATCATGTTTAATGTAGTTTCCACACTTCCATGTTATGATAATCATTCTATACCACGCCTTTATGTTCATATTTCATTAATGATCCATTGATATTCCTATTGAATAACATTTAATGTATTATTCATGTTATTTTTTTCTTCCCTTACTGAGCTTTATAGCTCACCCTTTTCACTTGTTTGTCCTCAGGATATCCCATGCAATGTTAGGGGCATGGGAATATTGTTTTCATGTAAAGTAAGTATTCAGTAAAGATTTTGTATTTATATATCTAAAGTTTTCATGTAATGTCCCTAACATCCCAAGACAATAGACCTCTAGATCCTCTGACTTTTTTTGAATGAATTTTTATGTAATATATCTTGTTTAAGTTTGTAATAAACACCATGGTTTTTATAGTTGGTGTCAATGGGTAGGTTTAATTTTTTGGGATAAGAATTTTAAAAACCTAGTGAATGATTTAGGAATAAGACTTATTATAATAAAAATATCCCTAAATACTGGTGTCTATTGAGTATGTGGTTTACCAAGAAAATACACCCCTCTATGGATATAAGTATGTAGAGGTGGGTCTGGCACATATGTATCTTGGGGTAAAACCCGAAAACAACGCATTGAGCTAGAATAATATGGGAACTATTGCACGACAATGGGTAGTGCTATATTCATAGTAGTGACACTCTCAGGGGATATGCTTTAGTAAATTCATAATCATAGTATGAACTATTAATAAGGGGAAAAATTCCCCTAAGAATATATTTTTGGAAGTGGATCATAGATAACTAAGAAAAGTTAAGGAAATAAATATAATTGTCAAGTTATCATATATTTTCATTGGATTTTAATTAATGTGTTACCAGTAACATTTATTTTATTCAAGTCAATGGCCTGTAAGAGGAGGACTCAAGCTAACAACATATGTGAAGATCAATGTGATTACTATTCTATTTAGATGCCAAATCTAATAGTAGTCAGAATTATAAACTTTTTCACAATACTCTCTTAGTTAACTAATATTTTTAATATAAACATGGGTCAAGAGGAATTTAAACCCCCCACCAAGAAAAAACAAGACACAATGATGATTTTTATGATACCATGGCCTCCTACTTGTAATTGATCATCTCATACCTCAGTCACTAAATAGTGGATCAACTCCATTGAAATGATCTTCTTTATCCTTCAATGTTACAAACAAGAGATCATCCTCCTAGATGCTAATCATATGGAGGGTGAAGTATATCAATTTTTTACATTGATAAATAATATGAAACATATGAAAGAGATCGAGGAATTGGGATTGAATTATTTATGGGGAATATTTTTAGATAAATATTTTCCATGCACCCTTCAACTTAATATGGAAAGGGAATTCTATTCCCTAAAGAAAAAAAGAAGACTAATACATTGAATCTTATGAGTAAATATTCATATGGTTTTCACAATACCCCCCCTACTTTATCGTTACCCCTAATTTTAAGGTTGACATCTTCTTTGGTGAGCTAAAACCTACCCTACTGAAAGCCTTAGCGATATGTGACATCGAGAAGTATGACGAAATTGTCTGATGTGCCCTAAATGTAGAAATGGAGATAATCAAATCTCAGCGGTATCATGGGAATAATTTGTGTAATGTGTAATTTAATTATGGTAGTACTGTGGTTAAATACTATGGTTCTAGGAAAATCCATCGACCCACTTTCCAATGGTGTGAAAAAAAGTACCCTAGAAATTTCATCGAGGGGACAAGGAAATGCATTAAGTGTGGAATAGAATGTAACCTGGACATTAACTATTGACATGAAAAACCCGTGTCTATAATAGTGGGGGACGAACACTCCATTTTCCCCTCAATGAATTCGTCATTGCCACAACAACAAATAACTAGTGCAATTTTCAAACCAGTCCCATGAGAAAAGTTTTTTCGGAGGCATCCTACAACCTCCAACGTTGAAAGGGAGAGATTTTTCCATCACTACCACCGATGTGAACCTAGATATCGATGTGGTGACAGGTACACTAGTTTTTTATTCAACAATATAGAACAAAAATTTTGATTTTGGTTCTATGAATAATTTTTTATTCTTATTGATTTCTAGAAAAGTCCCAAAACCACCTTAAATGATTGAAGTAAAGATGTCAGTGAGAATGAAAAATGGGGAAATCATTGCATCCCTTGATTGTATAACTCCTCCTATGTAATAATTGGTGTTTCAAACATCCCAGAAAGCACATTCATACTCCCTCTTGTGTAATTTGAGGCAATTTAGGGCATGTATTGGCTTTACCTATATAGATACATCATAAATTACTATGAGAGGAAAATCACTCTCCATTTGGTGAATTGACCATCAATTTCGTACACCTTCAATGAGGGGGATGAATTTTCTTAAGAACCATCATCATAACCATAATTATTAGTTCCATATGATCATTCATATCTTTCTCAGATGATTGATTGTATAAAATTGACCATCTATGAAGACATTTCTATTTTAAAGGAATTCACAAGAAGTGTTTCTCTAGGAATTGAATGGTATTACTCCTAGAAGAGATGTTGAATTCTCAATTGATCGTATACCTGGGGTGTTTCTAATATCCAAGACTCTATATAGAATGGATGTTATTGAGCAGAAGCAGCTGAAGGACATATAAAAAATAATCTGGATAAAGGATATATATTCCCAAGTGCATCACCATGGGGGTACCTGTCCTCTTCATCAAGAAGATGGATGGGTTAATGCGCATTTGCATCGGTTATTATGATATCAACAAAATCATGATAAAGAACAAGTATCATCTTCCATGAATTGATGAATTTTTTTTATCATCTATGTTGATCACAATAATTCTACAAGGTGTATTTGTGGTCAGGATATTAACATTTTAGGGTAACGATGGAGGATATCACCAAGACTGCTTCTCATATAATATATGTGCACTATGAATTCCTAGTAATGCATTTTAGACTCACTAATTATCTATAAATATTCATAGACATGATAAATAGATTCTTTATAGACTACCTCGACAAATATTTTGTAGTATATATTGAAAATATTCTAATTTACACAGATACCAAGGAAGATCATGAAGAGAAAATGAGCACTATACTAGAGACCATGTGAAAGAATGAGCTTTTTGAAAAGTAAAACAAATGTGAGGTCTGGTATATGTAGTTATCATTCATGGGGGATATCATCAAAAGAAATGGGATATCTATGGATCCCTATTTGACAGCCGCAATAGAGGGATGGTCGTGGCCATCATTAGTAACTATATCAATAACTTCCTAGATATAGCTTGATATTATTGACGATTTGTGGGAAATTTATCATGATTTTCCAACCCTATTACCAAGATAACTCGGAAGGGAGTAATGTTTTCTGGTAGTGTTGATTGTAATGATATCTTCATCGAGTTGAAAATGATGCTTATTACTTCACTCACTCTCACACTACCCAAAAGTGGATATCTTTTTGGGGTATTTAGTAATGAGTTAAATAATTTGAAGGGATGTGTGTTAATGAAAAATGAGAAATTCATTACCTATGCATAAAGAATATTAAAATTTCATGGGAAAAACTATCCAAAACATGATTCGGAGTTGGCTGTAGTGATATTCTCTTTATAAATTTGGTGATATTACTTCTTTGTGGAGAAGTGGGAGATATACAAGGATCACAAAAGCCTCAACTATATATTAACACGTAAATAGTTTAATATTTTACCACAAATAATGATAGATCTTATCATATACTATGAATACTCAATACATTATCACCCTGGGAAAGTGAACAAGGTGAAAGATTCTCTAAGTAGAAAGGACCCAAAAATTATATCATTGCGGAGAATTAAAAATGATACAATTTTATTAGATTTGATGAAGAAGGACACGAGAATCCTATATAAAGGATAATCATCAATACTTTCATAGATTATTTCTTAACCATCTCTTTTGGAAAGGCATAATGATTCTAAAAAGGATGATATGGGATTTCAGAAAAATGTAAAAACTATATGAAAATTAATATTCTCATAGAAAAATGTGAATGAAGAATGAGTTTTGATATTTTGGTGAAGAATATGTGTTCTATAAAATCCGATGATAAAGAAAAAACTTTTGGATAATTCACATTGTTAAAATTTCACCATTCACCAAGAAGCGCAAAGATGTATCAAGATATTCAAGTGATTTATTGGTGGGATAATATAAATATGAATATAGCTAAGTAATCATAATTGTTTCTGGTATATCTGCATGTGTAGGCTAAGAGGTAGAAGTCTAAGGGGATGGTGAAACCATTCCTCATACCAGGTTGTAAATGGGAGAACATCAGCATGGAAATTGTCTCCGAACTTCCAAAGACATCCATGGGAAACAATTCTATCTAGGTTATTGTGGATCATCTTTCAAATACTTCACATTTCATTAAAATTTGAGAGGATTTCAAATTGGGTCAACTAACATGGATATAAATTAGATAAGTGGTAAGTATATATGGTGTACCACAATCTATTATATCTAATCAAGACATAATATTATCGTCTATGTTTTGGAAGAGTCTTCAACATGCTCAGAATACTATGTTGAACTACATTGCAACATATCATCCTCAAACTGATGGCCAATATGAGCTGACTATCCAAACACATGAGGACCTATTGAGATAATGATCAATTAACTTCAAAGATGTATGAGATCAATAACTTCCAAAGTTCTAGTTCTCTTAAAAAAATAGTCTCCACTCAAACTACCAAATATATCCTTATTAATATTTTTATGAGAAGAGGTGAAAAACAATGACATGTTTTGATGAATTGGGGGAGAGAAAACAACTTGGTCTAGAAATGGTTGATGAAATGATAGAGAAGCTTAAGACCACACAGTAGCACATTAAAGTAGTTCAGAGTCAATAATAGAGCTACACAAATAATCAATGAAAAGACCTAGAGTTTGATGTTGATGAAATGTTATTACTCAGCATATACCCATAGAAGAGGGTTATGAGATTTTGGAATAATGGAAATCGTATACCAAGGTACATCAAACCTTTAAATATCCTTGATTGCATTGGAGTAGTGTCCAATCGACTAGAAATCCCACTGAACCTATCTCAAGTACATGATGTATCCCATGAATCACTCTTGGGATGTACATACCTGACACATCTCATGTACTCAATCCAAAGGTGGTTCCATTGGAGAATGGCTTCTCCTTTAAAGATAATCTGGTGAAGATCATTGATCATAGGGATGAAGTTCTACGAAATAAGAAAATGCCCCTAGTCATGATTTTTTGGAGAAACCACATGTTTGAAGTTGAAATGTTTGAATTTCAGTGAGGGTTGAAGCAATGTTTCCAATATCTGTTTTAGTGTGGGGGAAAAAATTTCGAGTGCGTAATTTCTTAAGGGGAGAAGATAGTAACGTCCCAAAAATTTATTAATAAAAATTCCTCATCATCTAATTAAATGTATTAGTATATAAAATTTATATATAAAATACTATCATCCTTAGTTTTATGTTATTGGATTTCCAAATTACATTACGAATTGTTATCATTTCTAATAAAGCCAATGAACATCGATCAATTGGTTAGTATAAATATATATGGATTTAAATGATTGAATTTACTCAGACAACATAAGTGATTAACTCATCTATTAGAATTGTATTGTACGAAGCCCATTTTTCAGAGCTCAAAAAAAATGAGGCATCACTAGTCTTAGATATCGACTAAACCTAGATTAGCTTCAAAACATTAATCTCGAATGAAACCACCTATGGTAGATGTGGATGTTAATAGAAATTACCACACGAGTGATGTTATCTGAACCACCCAAAGAGTTAGTCACCATCGCACACCGTAACCATAGATCTTGTGTGGGTGTTATAATGGGTTATGTAAAAATAACCTAGAACTATGATTATGAGAATTATTTTTTTATATAATAAACAATATACATTCATTTTATTATTTTTAATTTGTAATTAATTTTTAAAGAAGAAATTTTTTTTGTTAACATTCAATTAAGAAATATATTTTGATTAATTAATGTATTTTTTAATTATATAACATTTTGAGTAAAATATCATCACTGAATTAGTTTTTACTAAATATACAGTATATTATAATTTTTATGAATATAATTGTATTTTTTATTAAGGTTTGAATGACGTTTTTGTCAAAACCCATGATTTTTTTATAAATGTTGACTTTTATTTTTAAATATAAAAATCACATATTTAGAAAATTATTTAGATAAAATGAATATTACTATTGGAATATGGATGGAATAATTGTCCAATGGTGAATTTTTCCTAATTTTTGGAGACAGTTGAATTCTTTGGAACAAATTAAATACCGATTAATTATATAATGTGTTTTATTCCATCATAATATCCCAATAGTGATGTAATAAAATATTATAAATGATGTTTTCGTCCATTATATGTATTACAATTAAAATAATGTGATTTCAAGTTTGATTTATTTATTTTACAAAGCATTAGTATACCCTCTAAGTCATATAAGACATTTTAACTTTTTAAAATGATTTCCTTGAGAGTGTGACACACCTTCAAATATGAAAGAAAAATATATTAATAAGTTTCTCCATTTTCCATATAAAATAATGATTTTCACTCCTTTTTGGAACAAACCAAGGGGAAAAAACTGTGTTTTGGTTTGTGGTTATTATTAGTTTAACGGGTCGTGTGCAAAACCAAAATAATAAATAATTCCATCAATTTTCCTATATAATCCCACTGAATATCCCACTTATTCTTCACTCAAAAGCTATGGATCTCATCCAACCTATTCCCTCCTTTCTGTATTATTCATAAAAGGTTCCCAAGGATCTTAATAATCCTATCTCAAGGCCCATAAAGACTTTGGGGTCACACACCCAAGTAATGGATTTCTTATTTCTCATTTTTGTCCTAATTACATTATATTGTTATACAAATCTATTTTCAACTAAAATGTTGGGGTTTGATTCAACACCTCCCCCATACTATTCAACATGTGTTTTAATGTTGAGATTCCTCTTTATCTCTCTATAATTCATCCCATGTATACCAGTTACCATGTTTAAATTCGGTAAGGAATTTCTCTCTTCTCATTTGCATTCACGAAATTCATTTTCATTATGAATCTAAATTCCATTTAATATGATGGTATATTATGTTCCATGACCCCCATTATGATCCATTTCATGTATAAATGATTCGAATCCAATTTTTCTTTCAATAACTGATTACATGATTTCTATTTGATGTCCTTTTACTGCTGAAGTTAAACAAACATTTCCCATTCCAAAATCATCATGTAACTGAATACCACACCCATTTCTCTATCAATGGTATTCTACTTTATAAACATGAACTTATTGATTATGGACTTACATTTATTTATTCCACATCTTTTATTCATGGAATAAATTATGATTTTTAATGAATCTATATTGTTTGACTGATGTAGAAACCTTATCCATGAAATTAAATGTTTATAAACTGTGCTCCTTGATAGCGCTCCAATGCATTGGGTAATGATTATTATCATGATACATCATGTGAAATGAGGGATTAAACATGTTAATTCAATTAAAACAAGGGATTAATTATGATCCATGTGAAATGGGCCTTGGCTCATTCTAATATCATTGTAAATTTTGTTGTGACGTTTCCATGTTATGATAATCTTTCAATACCACGCCTTAAATTTCTTAGTTCTCTTAGGCTCCATTGATATGCCTATTTCCTAACATGAATTTTATTCTTTATATTATTCATTGTTTAATACCTTAATAGTCATTATATCTCACCCTTTTCACTTCTATGTTCTCATGTTATCCCATGAAATGATAGGTATGAGGGAATGTTGTGTTCATGTAAATTATGTTTTCAATAAAGATGTTATATTTTTATGAATTAAGATGTCATGTACTGTATATAATTTCACATGACACTAGACCAACATATCATCAATGTGGTTTTAAGTTCATTTTTGTGTAATAAATCATGTTTATGTGTGTAATAAAGAGTAGGGTTGCTATATTAATAATATTTACCATTGCATTGTTTTGATAAATTTATATGTTTTGATGTAAATTTTGTATATTTGGATGTTTGATTAGTAAAGTATGATCATAATTTAAATTAAATAGATAACCATATATATTATTAGATTAAATATTGAAAATTTTATAATATCAATGGATTTGGATAAGAGAACATTTTCATGTATATGGGACAAGTCATAGTGTAAAATTACAATAAGAATTTTCTGTACAGGTTTGAGAATGCCATTTTTTTGAGAAATAACATCCACGACCTGATACTAAAAATAGCTAATGTCTCTAGAATATATGTAATTGGGAAAATAACCCTAAAATTTGGGATTGGTTATAATCTAAATGATCACATATTTCACAAAAAAAAATATCATTTTGCACCTTATGTGATACTACAAAGGGATATGTTTTTATTAATGTAATTCACTTTTTCGAAAATAATTATGGATTTGAGTATGATGTTATGTCATTCTAGTAGAAAATAAAATGAAAATTAACATGGTTAATATGTTATTAAACAAGTTAGGTACTAGTTATAAAGGAATATATCAAATTTTTATAATGTTGGTGTCATTATGGTAGACATCTCTAGGTGGATTATTCAATATATGTATTATGGATAATATCATAACCAATTTTTTTAATTTGATTAATACATGATCAATAAAATCAAGGTGAAAAAATTATATATCTAAAAACATCAATTACTTATATCCAAATAAGGTAGTATACCTAAATGAGTGAAAATTTTAATATATGCATGTTATGATGGAAAATGTGTGTTACATTATATTAATTATAGTACTGATACATATATATTCATTTAAAATAAATAATTATACCCCTATATATTAGTTAGTTATATTTGATGAATATATGTTGATATTTTCTAATAGTTGTGAAGTTTATGTTAAACAAATACGGATTTCTGTTCATATTTTTTTTCGTAAAGTGATTGGAAGCATATATTAAATGTTATAAAAAACAATCAAATTTAATTTCACACATGGTTATATTTTTTGGGATAACTATTGATAAAAACATAGTTAAGGGCTTGATAAAACTTAAAATTTATATATTATTGACTTTGATACAACAAATAGATATTTCCCATTGAGAAGTTTTGACATATAGTATTTGATATATTGGGTTTTAAAATTTATTAATTATATGTTTTGTTATGTTAGTCATATTTTTTGAAGAGTTGTATATTTTTTATTGTTTCTTATGTTAGGACTTATTGAATAATACTGTTTAAAAGTTAATGATATTTTTATTTTTTGGAAGAATATATTATAGTATAATTATTTTAAATCATAATGATTCATATGGTTTTAGAAATTGAATATATTGGAGAATGTATTTATATATTATATACATACATGAGTATATGATTTCAAGAATGATTAATTTTGATTGATGAAAGCTAACTTTCATATTATTGAAAAAAATGAATGTTATATGTCATACATAAAGTTATATCCCAAAAGAATAAATTTGTAAAAATATACACCCCAAAATTCATAAGGTATTAATAATAAAAATATCAAGGATATGTTTTTTAAGGGGTTATAATGAATGTAACCAAGATATTACTAAATTAAATTGACATTAAATAAACACTATGTTGATAGATTATTTCCATACACAATAGAAATATAAAATTATCATGACATCATATTTGAATACAATTAATAAAAATTTAAAAATAATAATACCTCATATAAATGAAAACATATATTTATTTTGAGGATAAATAAGATATTTAATTTAACATTAAAAATAATGTATTTTTCTGAAATATATTTTTAAATATATTTTACATTTTTTACTAATGAATAAAATCACAAAATTATAATTGATTATATTTAATATTATTTATATGAAATACTCTATTATTACACTATAAATTTTAAATTTATATGATATAATATTTATAGCAATGAATCTGTAAAAACAATTTTCTTAATAATGAATTATTTTATATTATTATGTATTTTTATTTAAAAATGTTAGCCTTAAATTTAAATAATTTATTTTTTAATGAAGTTGTTATTTTTTTTATTTAGAATCATAAAATTATCTCATGGTAATTCTTTTAGTTATAATAATTACATGATTTGTAGGTCAATGGTGATAATTAATGTTTTTACCAAAAAAATAAAATTGTATCATCAAATAAGAATGATGTAAAAGATTATAAAACAAATTAGTTTATATAAGAACTATTCATAGAAAAAATATATATTTTTTTAATACACTGTTTAATTTATAAAAACCATGATTAATATTTTAATAAAATGAGTAATATTTTCTAATAAAAACCCATTTATTCATTTCATTTAATAGATGGTTATTTAAATAAAATTATGCTTCATATACAGTATATTCCCTCTTACATTTATTTTTAATATTAAAATACATTTTTAATCATAAAAGTAAACACCAATGATACGTTTATCAAATAAATTTTTTTTCCATAATAACACAGTTTTCATAAAACCAATTTTTACACATTCTATGATTTTTTTTAAATTATTGTTGAGTCAATAAGGTTTTCCTTATGACTTTTCCATTCCATATATTTTTGAAAATCACAAAAACCTTATCTTTAAGAAAATCACTTTTATAAGGAAAATTGATTTTATAAGGAAAATTGCTTTTATAAGGAAAATTTCTTTTATAAGGAAAATTGCTTTTATATAGAAAATTGCTTTTATAAGGAAAATTGCTTTTGTAAGAAAAATTATCCTTATCATATTTTCATCCATATATTTCCTAAGTATAAGATTCAGACTCATTTCTATATTCTCAGAATCGTTTGAAACATTGATAAAAAGCATTCTGATTTAGGCTCTGAAATCTAGATAAGAACTATAATGAAGTTCTACTCCGAATTCTAGATACGAATTCTCATTAAGAATTCTGATGACGAATTCTCATTCCGAATTCTCATTCTGAATTCACCTATTAAATAGAATCTGATCATCTTTGTTTTATACACACCGAATTTATTTAGACTACGAAAATTATTTTTGGTTAGACTCTGAACATTCATTTTGCATATGATTTTATAATTTTTCTACTCTTTAATATCTTTTTTACACTCTGGACATTCACTCTGAATCTTCACTTCGAACTTTTGAAGACTTAAAACGATGTCGTACATTCTGTTTCACTTATTTTGTTATAAAACGATGTCGTCTATTCTGTTATAAACTAGCCGTTGGTTAAGTTACACGTGTACAGGTCCCTCCGATTATTAAGGAAAATATGACCATTGGAAAGGAGGCTGACCTTGCCTATAAATAAGAGCTCATTTGAAAGAGCTCGAGGATGACCGATGAATGACTTCTTCGACATTGTTCTTACATGATGTTGAAGTTATTTTTAGAGAGAGAGGCTCTTATTAACTCTCAAAGCTTCGTGCGACTCCGAATGTTGGTGATTACATTCGAGGACTTCCAGAGATAGGAAGACATAGGTGTCGACTACCTTGATGTTTGTGGGCTTCTTTGCTGAGGAAGAGAGAGGTTGCCAACTACCTTAAGGTTGAGGGCTTGCGGGGATAGCAAGACAGAGACTCCGATCTTTGTATCGAGGGCTTACCCTGGTGTGGGTAAGACAGACTTGCTTGAAAGTATACATCAAGGGACCTTTATCCAAAGTTGTTGGATACACTTCTCTTTGGGTTAAAAGACTTATATCTTGTTACTTGTAGTTTTACTACTTGTTTTTTTCTTCTGCATTTTGTATTATAAGGAAAGTATAACTTTCTTATACTTCCTTACTTGTACTCTATTTCATTTAGATTCTATATGCTTGAAGGTAGAATCTCATATTATAATCTTTAGTTGAGTTTCAATTTCCGGAACCATATTTCTGGAACCTACATTCATAATCTCTTTCCAAGATTTCATTTGTTTAAGGAAGACATCGTTATTCGTAACTAACTTTAAAGGTTCCAAAAGAGTTTTTAAAGTGTACAATTCACCCCCCCCCCCTCTTGTATATTGAGCATCTACATTATTATTTCGATCCTACAATTGGTATCAGAGAAGGTCTCTAAAATACTTGTACTCACGTATAAGTTCTCCTTGCTCATTTTCTCATTCCGAACTTTGTCACTCCGAACTTTCTCATTCCGAACGTTGTTATTACGATTTTTTTTCTACTAACAAGTTTGTGTGCCAAATGTTTTTAAGTAAGTATGGCAGGAATTAATGTTGGTTCCATTGATAATCTAAATACTACAAGACCTCCAATCTTTGATGGTAATGATTATGAGTACTGGAGAGATAGAATTAAGACTTTTGTAATCAATACTGGAGTAGACAACATTGTTATGCTTACTGGAGATTATAAAATTTTTGACAAGGAAGTTAGAACATTTACTAACCAGGAAAAGCAAGAGTATCAACTCAACTATAAGGTATGCAATACCTTAGTTTTTTCAACGACTAGAAATATATACAACCAAATTTCTTCTTGTGAAGCAGCTAATTGTATCTGGAAGAAGTTAGAGGTTACACATTTTAGAACTTCTAAGGTAATTGAGACTAGGAGAGCTATGATTAGGGCTGAATACCATGGCTTCAATTTTTTATGGTGAACCAATATGTAAAGTTAAATAGAGATTTATGACTATCGTCAACAACCTATTGTCTATGGGAGAAAAAGGGTTAGATGATGAAGCACTTGTGGATAAGACAATTGATATCATGCCCAATGAGTTGGAATCAAAAAGAACTGATATAGAAGAGAATAGGAAGGTTACTCAAATTTTTATTGATGAGTTATTTGGAACTCTTCTCCAACATGAAACCAGAATGAAGAGAGATGCTGACAACATCAAAAAGAAAAATGGGAATGGTACTGTTGCTTTTACAACAACATCAAATCATATGAAAGCTAAGACTCCTGAGAGAGTAACCAGATCCAATTCTAAGAAGATGGTTGTTCAATCAGATTCTAGTGAAAGTGAAATCTCTGAAAATGAATTAGAAAATATTTCTTGAAGTTTGAACAAGATAGTTGGCCAGAGAAATTTACAATCCAAATATAAGAAAAAGGACAGGAAAGATAAGAAAGATGAAGAAGTTACTTGTTATGAATATAAGAGAGCTGGACATATTAGACAAGATAGCCCGTTTCTCAAAAATAAAGAAAGGAAATAAAGGCATTCAGACATGAATAGAAAGAAGTATTATAAATCCAGTTCAATAAATTTTCTGAAAGCTAATGATACCTAGAGTTCCAGTGGTGGTGATTCTTCAGATGAATCTTTTGATTATGAATCTTTAGGACAGAAAAATCTTGGTCTTATAGCCATATTACCTATTGATAATCTTTGTTTTATGGCTAAGGTATGAAATACTGAATCATTGACCAATGATTCTTTAAATTCTAATTATAGTAAGTATTATAACTCTTCTGATGAAGAATCCTCTTCTGGTGAAGAAAATACATTACCTACTTATGAAGAAGACTCTAGGTTTGCTGAACTTCTTGAAATTGAGAATTCCAAACTCAATAAAAAACTTGATAAAGAAAACTCTAGGAATTCTATTCTTACAAAAGATATATCAGATCTTTCTAAAGATCTTGATAGGAAAAATGCTGATTTTGGAAGTATTTCAAAAAATCTTGGGGAAGTATGTTCTGAGAAGAGACAAATTTCTAAAGAGTTAGAAAAAGTAACTTCTATGAAAAATGTTTTCGAGCCTAGCTCTAGTTCTAAAACTAATGATTTTGAGGATAAAAACTTGGTTATAAAACTCAAATCCGAATTTTTTTCCTTAAATAAGTGTTTATCAAACTTTACCCATGGTATGGAAAATTTTGATAAAATGTATTCCAAAATACAACCTTTAAAAAATAAAACCGGATTTGGATATACCCATGCAAAACAAATTTTTAGTAACAATTATTTTGATCCTCAAATTGCCCCTTTTGTACTAAGTGTCAATGTGGTGGCCACTGGGCCAAGAATTGTTCCTTAAACAAAACTCAATCCTTAGGTTTTCACAAAGCTTACTTTTCCAAGAAGATGTGGGTTCCTAACATTTTGTTATCTGGTAATCTCGTATCCAAACAAGTTTGGATTCCGAAAGCCTAATTCTCTTCTTGATTTCAGGAAAATAAAGAGAGTACCAGCAACAATACTTGGTACATGGATAGTGGGTGTTCTCGGCACATGACTGGTAACAAAAGATATTTTTAAAAGATTATCAAAACAAAATGAGGAAAGGTAACTTTCAGAGATAATGCTAAGGGAAAGATTGTTGGTATTGTTAATATTTTTCTTTTAGGTAAAACTTTGATTTCAAATGTTCTTTTTGTTAAGGGTCTTAAACACTACCTTATTATCATAAGTCAGTTATGTGATGAAGGTTACCTTGTGAATTTTAGGAATGACAAGTTCTTAGTTCACAATTCCAAGGAAGAATTTATTCTATCAGCCAATAGGCATGATAATGTTTACACCTTAAATATAGAAGACCTCAGGAGCCAAGATTTTCCTTGTCTAAGTGCAATGGAAGATCATTCCAGGTTATGGCATAGAAGCCCAGGTCACTGTAACCTTAGAAACCTATGTAAACTCTCTAAGAAGAAACTAGTTAAGGATCTACATGATCTTATATTTGATTCTTCTAAAGTTTTTGATCTTTGTCAATATGGTATGCAACATAAATCTATTTTTAAATCAATCGGTGAAGTCTCAACAACAGATGCATTACAGTTAGTGCACATGGATCTTTTTGTTCCAACACAAACTGGAAGTATTGGAGGCAAATACTATGTGTCTGTTCTATTTGATGATTACAATTGATTTACTTGGGTTTATTTTCTAGCAAATAAATCTTAAGATTTATATTATTTCAAAAGTTTTAGAGCTCAAGTTAAAAATGAGAAAAATCTTCCATTGAAAACTATTCATAGTGATCATGGAGGAGAATTTCAAAATTCTGATTTTGAAACTTTTTGTAGTAAAAAAGGTATTACTCACAATTTCTCAGCACCTAGAACTCTTCAACAAAATGGTGTAGTTGAGAGAAGAAATAGAATTTTTGAAGAGATAACTAGAACCATGTTTAGTGAATATTCTATAGCTAGAGATTTCACAGCTGAAGTTGTAAGTACTGCTTGCTATACTATAAATCGAGTTTTGATTAGACCTTTTCTTAATAAAACTCCTTATGAGTTATGGAATGGTAGAACCAAGACTATCCTACATCAAGGTTTTTTGTTGCAAAGTATTCATTTTTAATACTAATGATAACCTACATAAATTTGCACCAAAATATGATGAAGGAATTTTCTTAGGTTATTCCACAATCTATAAGTCTTATAGAGTTTTTAATAAAAATAATTGTACTGTTGAAGAAACAGTACATGTAAAATTTGATGAGTCTGATCCTTTTGTTTTTAAACCATCCCAGCCTACATTCTCGGATGTGTTTTCAAAAACTGATTGTCAACCTTTGACAAAAGAGCCTTCTGATAAGGATAATGTTCAAGAAGATAATTCTGAAACACTTACCCCGGAAGACTTTCTACCCTATGTTGATGAACATGCTTTGAAAAACCCAAATCAGGTGTTTCTTAAGAATCATCCCAGTGATAGTATCATTGGTGATGTAAATCAACCTGTAAGGCCTAGAAGTTCCTTATGAAATGAAGTAGAACATCTAGCATTCCTTTCCTAATTAGAACCCAAAAGCACTGATGAAGCTTTAGGTGATGATGATTGGATCAAATCCATGAAAGATGAACTAAATGAATTCGAAAGGAATAAAGTCTGGACCTTGGTTGAAAGACCTAAGGAAACTTCTGTTATTGGAGTAATGTGGGTTTTCAGAAATAAATGTGATGAAAATGGAGTCATAGTAAGAAACAAAGCTAGACTTGTTGCTAAAGGCTATAATCAGCAATAGGGAATAGACTATGAATAAACCTATGCTCCAGTAGCTAGACTTGAATCTATCTGTATTCTACATGACTTTGTAAAATTATTTAATTTTAAACTTTTTCAAATGGTTGTGAAATGTTCTTTTCTTAACGATTATGTTCAAGAGGAAGTTTTTTTGAACAACCTCCTGGCTTTGAAGATACAAAACATCATGATTATGTTTTTAGACTTACCAAAGCTCTGTATGTCATTAAACATGCCCGACGAGCATGGTATGATAGACTCACTGGATTTTTGCTTCAAAATAACTATGTTAAGGGAAATGAAGATCCAACACTTTTTATAAAGAAAGATAAGAAAAATGTTTTGATTGTTCAAATTTATATTGATGACATCATATTTGGTTCAACTCAACAATCTTTGACTGACTCTTTTGCAAGTCTAATAAAATCTGAGTTTGAAATGAGTATGATGTGTGAGTTAACTTTTTTCCTTGGTTTTCAAATTTCTGAAAAACCAGAAGGAACCTACATATCTCAACATAAGTATATTAATGATCTTCTTAAAAAGTATGGTTATGACAACACTAAGAGTATAAGTACTCTTATTGGTACCTCAAACTCATTATATCTTGATGAAGCTAGTAAACTAGTAGATCAAACATCTTTTAGAGGTATGATAGGAAGTTTAATTTACTTAACAGCCAGTCGACCAGACTTAATGTTCTCAGTATGTTTTTGTGAAAGATATCAATCCAATCCTATGGAATCTCACTTAAAGGCAGTAAAAATAATATTTCGCTACCTTAAGGGAACCATGGATCTAGGATTATTTTATACTTCTGGAAACGATTTTGTTCTAAAATTTTTTTCTGATACTGACTTTGGTGGATGTAGAATGGATAGAAAAAGTACATCTGGAACTTGGAATTTCTTAGGAGATTCATTAGATTATTGGTCTTGTAAGAAGCAACATTCTGTAGCACTCTCCACTACTGAAGCCGAATATGTAGCATCTGGAAGTTGTTTTGCTCAAGTGTTGTGGATGAAACACACACTCACAGACTATGGCTTGTGTTTTACTAATACTCAAAATTTGTGTGATAACAAAACTTCCATTTCTCTTAGAAAGAACCCTGCACATTACTCTCGTGCAAAAAACATAGATATTAGGCATCACTTTCTTAGGGATCACACACTTAAAGGGGATATCATTCATCAATTTATCGGAACACATGATCAACATGCTGATATTTTGACAAAATATTTTCCTTCTGATAGTTTTGAATACATTAAACAGAATTTAGGAATGATAACCGTAAGGTAATATTTCTTAATTAACTTTCTGTTGAAAAAATCTCCTTAAAGTAATAAACTCCTTTTCATAGGGGGAGTACATTTTATTGTTATAGTAACTAAGTTTTTCAAAGTTTGTTTTCAAACTTTTCGGAACTAAAATTTCGGAATGGTAATTTTTGGAACTAAAATTTTCCAGAATGGATATTTTCATATATAAAACTTCTAGAATGGAAATTTTCATATTGAAAACATCTAGAATGAAAATTTCATACTGGTATTTTCATAATGAGATTTTCGTACCAAGACTTTCATAATGAGCTTTTCGTTTTTCAATTTCTTGTAATGAAATTTTCGTACTGAGTTTTTTGTACTGAGTTTGTTTTTCGTAGTGATTTTTACGAACTATGTCTTTTCATAATAATGATTTTTCGTAGTTTTTTTTTCTATAATGTTCTCCATTACGAATAATCCTCCTAATCCAATCTGAAAGGTATGCTTTTCTTACTCAAAGTTTTCTTAGTTATACTTTACTTGCTGGTATTTTCTCATATTTTATTTTCGGATTATATTTTTCTTAAATCATTGTCTTTATAAAAACCTCAAAAGATCGGATTCAAGATTTCTTCAGAATTGGTTTTCAACCGTCAGATCGGATCTCATGTTGTCACAACTGTTTGATCAACTGAGGAAGTTTAACTGTCTTCTTGTTGCCTATATAAAGGGGACCCCAAATGGTTCTCCCACATCAGTTTTCAAGCTCCAGCGTCTCGAAGCTCTGCCTCTCCGTTTTAAAGTCGTTCCGAACTTCAGCTTTCTTCGTTCCGAACTTCTCAGAGGTCTTCAAATATGAATGTATGTGGAAGTAGCTTCTCAAGACATGTCTTACTCTAAGCCAATTTTGAAGTGGTTAGTTTATAGAGAAAGGTTGGTTCATCCTGATTTCTTCAACAAGTATGATTCTCTCATATCCACGAATATTAAGCTCAACAGATGGGAAGATGTTGTAGTGTCAAATCACGGGAATAAAGATGACGTTTATTCAGATTTTCTTATAGAATTCTATGAGACAGTCTCTTTTCTTAAGGAAGATGGAAGGGAGAAGTTTTCTTTTATGTCTTTTGGAAAGACTTATAAACTTTCTTATTCCAAGGCAGCCAGCTTGGTAGGGTTGAAAAATGAATGAGAAGCTGAATTCATATCTCATGTGTTGCCGGATTCAAAGGGAAGCTTTGACAAGGAAAAGGCTTTGGAGACTCTCGGACTGTCAAATAATAAGGCTCTAAAGATTTATTCTCTGTCAACAAGTTTCCGGATTCTAGAGTTATGGGTACAAGGCCTTATCGTACCGAGAAAGTGAGACAAAGATAGTTTGAAGAAGAGTGAGATCTACATACTAGATTTTATGATAAATATGAGGAAGTTTAATCTGATGAAACACATTCTTATTACTCTTGATAATGTTAAGAAAGGGAATTTGAGATCTCATATTATAATGTACCCAACAATCCTCTCAATGTTGATAGTTCGGTTCCATGAGTCTTTCAAGGAGGCTTGCAAGTCTAAGCCAAGAGTTTGCAAGATAATGTTGGTGAGTGATGGTACTCTTAAAAGGATGGATGTAGCCTTCGACAAGAAGACTGGGCAGTTTATTGATTTATTTGCTCAAGAAGAAGCGGTTCCGAATGTTGCTGATCTGAAATCCTCTAAGCCAGTGAGGAAGAGAAAGTTGATAGAAGTTGAAGTTGAAGGAGAGAATCCCAAATCTAAAGAATTTCATTCCGCACCTCCAAAACTAAAGAAGAAGAAAGCTTATCCAGATGAAGTAGTTGCCATGTGGAGGGAAATAAAAGTGAAAAGAGTCCAAGGGGAGCCTCCATTTGGCTTGGATCCTGCGGAGGCTAAGGCCTTGAATGAAAGAACTGCGGATGAGCTAGAAAAAGAAGTAAAAGAAGTGAAGCTTAAGAAGAAGTTGTCTGAAGTCGAGGTAGCTCTGGCTTTGTTGGAGTTCAATGAGATGGTTTCAGCAAACATTCATGTTCCGAGATCGTTTTCTAAGGAATCTCTACCTAAGACTCTAGGAAGAAACTTTGATGCTCCGGAAGAGGCATTAGCTAAATCTGTTGAGGAAGTAGAGCAGATTGAGCAAGTGGAGGAAGAAGAAGTTATTGCTGAAGGAAGTGGTGAAACCAGAGATGTTTTAAAGAAAGTAGATGATTATAAGGGGACACCTTCGGAACATTTGTCACTCCGAAACTCAGAAGCTGAGTCTTCAAAATTATTCACTCCAGAGAAGGATGAGCATGAAGGAGAAGAAGAAGTAGCCTATCATGAAGGGGAATAACAACTTTTACATGATATTGCTAAAATGGAGAACGTAGAGGTTGGTTCTCAGAAAGTTTCTGATGAGGAAGACAATGTTGTTCAAGTGTCTGACAGTGACAAGAGAACTCCGGAACAGGAATCCGTTCCAAAAAAGGACAAGGGAAAACAACTTTTTATTGATACCCCGAGCTCAGTGGTAGTAAAGAGAAGGGAAGTTGGTGATTCTTCTAAGAAGAAGGTTGATCATGTTGAAGAGGAATATTCTCCAACAATGTCTCGTATTCAGAGTAATTTTCGTTGGGGCATGACTTTGTTGATCAGACGTTAAAGATGTTGGTAGGTACTATTCTGACTTTCTCATGTATTGATTCAAGATTCCAGATGCTCCAACATGCTTTGAATCAAAAAATACACTCTGTATCCATGGTTATGGACAAATGTGTTGAGATAGAAGCTCGGTTCAAAACATTATTTGTTGGCTACGAAGCCCACAAAAGATCTTGCAAGAGGATGACTAGTTGGTCGAGGAAGACTGTGGAAGAGATGAGGCTCTTTGATGAATTCCAAGGCAGTGTTAAGGATTCCTTTGAGACAGAAGACAAGAAGATAAATTAGCTTACTTCATCCTTTGAAGAAATGTTGACAGATGAAAAGAATTTCTGGATTCAAGAAGTCAGAGATCTGAATGGGAAGATGAATTCTGTTTCAAAAAATTAGAAGTTTGAAAGGGATTGTCGGATTGAGTTTGAAGAGAAATTGAAGGCTCAGGAAGAAAAGTTTAAAGCTCGTGAAGAAAAGCTTAAAGATCGGGAAGAAAAGATTGAATCTCAAAGTGAAAGAATTGTATTTTTAGAGAAGCAAGACGAGGAAGACCATAAAGACTTGAAGAAGATAAAGACTATTCTTAAGTGTCTCATGGAAAAGGAAAAAGATCCAAAATAGACAGATCTGATCTTTTGTTGTATCTAAATTTCATTGTTTTCGAGCTTCCAAACTTAATGAAAATTTGTGCATTCCAATTTCTTTTGTTGTTACTAATAATTTTTCAGGTACTTTGTTATATTTTTCATTCCCTTGAATTCTTTTTGAAAATCACAAAGGGGGAGAAGGAAAAGAACCTTAACAAGAGGGGAAAAAGAATCTTAACAAAGGGTGAGAAAGAAAAACAAACTCTAATAGAGTTTATCTGAGGGGGAGTTTTTCATCAAAGAAGACTTTCTTATTCGTAATGAAATATCATTCCAGAAATCTAGAATACGATCCTTATAGTTTCAAAGACTATGGGGGAGTTAGTCGTATTTATCAATATCCGCAAAGAAAAGGGAGATAATCCTTAATGTTTTCTTTCTTCTTATAATTTCTTTTTCATAAGTATTTTTGTGCTTTCCAAAAAGGAGGAGATTGTTGAGTCAATAAGGTTTTCCTTATGAATTTTCCATTCCTTCTTGTTTTGAAAATCACAAACACATTGTCTTTAAGAAAATCTCTTTTATAAGGAAAATTTCTTTTACAAGGAAATTCAATTTTATAAGGAAAATTGCTTTTATAAGGAAAATCATTTTTATAAGGAAAATTTATTTTATAAGGAAAATCGCTTTTGTAAGAAAAATTATCCTTATCATATTTTCATCCATATATGTCCTATGTATAAGATTCAGACTCATTTCTATATTATCGGAATCGTTTGAAACTTTGATATAAAGCATTCTGTTTTAGGCTCCCAAATCTAGATAAGAACTATAATGATGTTCTCCTCCAAATTCTGGATACGAATTCTCATTACGAATTCTGATGACGACTTCTCATTCCGAATTCTCATTCCAAATTCACCTATTAAACAGAATCTGATCATCTTTGTTTTATACACTCTGAATTTATTTAGACTCCGAAAAATATTTTTGGTTAGACTCCGAACTATGATTTTTCCTACACTTTTATAATTTGTCTACTCTTTAATATATTTTTTACACTCCGAACATTCACTCTGAATCATCACTCTGAACTTTTTAAGACATAAAACGATGTCGTATATTCTGTTTCACTTATTTGGTTATAAAATGATGTCGTCTATTCTGTTATAAACTAACCGTTGGTTAAGTTACACATGTACAAGTCACTCCGATTTTTAAGGAAAATATGACTGTTCGAACGGAGGTCGACCTTGCCTATAAATAGGAGCTCATTTGAAAGAGCTCGAGGATGACCAATAAATGACTTCTTCGACATTGTTCTTACATGTTGTTTAAGTTATTTCTAGAGAGAGAGTCTCTTATTAACTCTCAATGATTCGTACGACTCCGAATGTTGGTGATTACATTCGAGGACTTCCGGGGATTGGAAAACAGAGGTGATGACTACTTTTAAGTTCAAGGGCTTCCTTGCTGAGGAAGACAGAGGTTGCCAACTACCTTAAAGTTGAGGGCTTGCGGGGATAGCAAGACATATACACCGATCTTCGTATCAAGGGCATACCCTGGTTTGGGTAAGACAGACATGCTTGAAAGTATAAATCAAGGGACCTTTATCCAAGGTTGTTGGATACCATTCTCTTTGGGTTTAAAGACTTATATCTTGTTTCTTGTTGTTTTACTACTTTTTTGTTTCTGATGCATTTTTTATTATAAGGAAAGTATAACTTTCTTATAATTCCTTACTTGTACTCTGTTTCATTTAGATTCCATACGCTTTAAGGTATAATCTCATATTGTAATATTTAGTTGAGTTTCAATTTCCGGAACCATATTTTTGGAACCTACTTTCAGAATCTCTTTCCAAGTTTTCATTTGTTTAAGGAAGACATAGTTATTCATAACTAACTTTAAAGGTTCCAAAGGAATTTTTAATGTGTACAATTCACCCCCCCCCCCCTCTTGTATATTGAGCATCTACATCATTATTTCGATCCTACAATTATCATTTTCCATTGATATAAATATTAAAAAATATAATCGTAATTTGATATTAGTTTTTTTTAATTTTTCATTGTGGAAAATTATATTTGTTGTTGGTATTATTATGTAAAATGTGTGAGAAAAATTCCCCAATGTAAAAGTACATTTGTTATAAGATGAAATATAATTGGGAAAATTACAAAAATCGCTCTAAAGAATTATCCAAATATGTTATTTATTTAGGGTCACTGGTATGTTATATTTGATAATTATATTGGTTAAATACTTATGTGGGGATTTTTATAGGTTCATAGTGGCATAAAATATATTTTTTAAAATATCTCTTCTACATGATCATGATGATGTCATTGTATAATTATAATTGTAATTGGAACCACCGTTGTGAAATAAGAGTGGATAACATTCATGGGGTACGGTGTGGTAAACCAATGGGACATTGGTGGTCTTATTTTCACCAAAATAATAATTTACACAACCGTATAGTGGAGGATATTATTTTGTTACAAAAATATCCTTGGTATTCACCCCATACTATAGATTTTCACTGAGAATGATTGTATAAGGGTGGAGCGATTGAGGATACTTTGATTTGGTAGGAATCACTGGACCATAATGATGGATATTTTTATGTTTAAAACTATGAATTTAGATGGTGATATTTTTGGTGAAGTCACAAATCCAAATTATGGTGTTCATGATCATTAAGAAAGGATAGTTAATGCATCTTATACCCATTTCCCCAAATATTAATATATTCCCCTCCAAATTTCAAGGGATTATAACAAGGTGATTCTAGGTTGGGTTATATTCAGACTTTTATATTTAATATGTGTATTAGGGTGTTTTCAATGTATAAATAATTGAATTTATTGATTTAGGTTTATATGTTATAAATATCTAAAATTTTAACCATAGTTCATGGTGGTGACTAAATTTCCTCCATTAGTGAGGTAGGCATCTCTATACAATATTTTTTGTCTCATATAACAAAATTTTGATATTTAACATTTAATTTATATAGTTTTTGGTTGTATTTAATTTTATATTTATGAAGTTTTTTTGTGTAAATAAATCATTGGTGTAATTAAAAATTGATTCAACAAGGGTTTTCTATAAAAAAAATTAACAATCATCATGTGTTTTGATGAAATTATTTAATGATGGTGATGACTATAAAATAGGTTTTCATGAACGTGAATGGTAACTCTTTTCATGTGTAAATTAGTTAATTATCCTATGGGAATGATTTAATTGTTTATTTTTTAGAGTACATTGCTTATGGGATCATTGGGTTAATTGGTTAATTGGATTACACAAACCATAGTGATTTTGGAAACACATGTAGTTGTTGTTGTGAAAACTATAATGTGTGGTTGGAATCAGTATCATACGAATAAACTTATTTGTTCATAGTACTACATGTATTTATAGTTAAATATTCCTATAAGATAGATCAAAAAACATTTAATGGATTTATTCATTAGGTTGTTGTTTATTCCCTAACTACTCACATGATAATATTTTTATAAATGGTTTCATATGACTATTTCCCTCTATGTTGTAATTCATAAATATTTATATATTCATATGGATTTGATTGTGGATTATTTAAAATTAAGATCAAAATATGATTTCAATAAATGGTTTCTATATTAAATGATATAGAATCTTTTTTAAATACTAATATAATGGTTTCCCTAGAAATAACATTTTGTGATCCACAGTGGTATTCTACATTGTGTTTGTATCACATCCAATAAATTCGTTAGTGTGTTTAAAGAGATTGATTTCTAAGATAAAATTAAAGTGATCGAGATCATGTAGTATGGTGACTTCTCCTAATTAATGGAACATTACTGGTGTTTTGGGAGTCTTTTGTTTGATGATCACGTGGAAACCATGTTATAGTCACAGAATTCACATTACGGTGTGTTTTCTCACATCTCATGGATGTTTACATCTTATGTGATTTAATATATTTAACCTATATCGTTTTATTCAAAATGCATGTATTGTATTGTTTTAGGGATAAATAATTCCAATGGTTTTTAATGTTGATATAAAGTTTACTAAATTAGACTTATGGAAAATAGGAACTCGGTTCCACATTTTTTGAAATACAGCTTTTTGTATGTTGTTTGATTGACTAGGTTTGGTAAATTTCAAAATGGTGTAAGGCCATCTTTTATTTTTTTCTATGGATGATTGTATAATGTATTAGAATAATCATAACATGGGTTGTATGTTTGGAAGGATTATTATCTAACTCACTCATGTACCGAGCCTCAAGCTACTAGGGATGGTAAATTGTATCCTATAATTTAGACATTGGTTGTCTTGAAATTTTGATGAAAAATGTATTCAATTTATTTTAATAAACCCTACCATGATTTAGGCTGGTTTTATAAGTATATTATATCGATAAATGATGTTTATATTTTCATTAAGAGAAGTATTTCTAAAATAATATGGTGGTATAAAAATAGTTTAATCGATAACGACCTCCTATATTGACCTATATGAATTAAAGGGAATGATATATAGTTAATTTCCTATTCATAAACCCTCTAGTGAGCCATGTATTATTTGAAGCAATATTCCCAATAATTCAATCCCTATGTCATGTGGGTGGTGGAAATTGGGAATGGATATTGAATCATGGTTTGGAGTATACCAAAAAACCACTAACATTATAGAGGGATGGAATAAACCAAGAATTTATTGAATGGGTTATGAGAATTTAATATTTTTTCACTTTTTTATGACACCGTAGGCCTCCACTATGTAATATTCATATTATATAATTTAAGGACACTGAAGAAATGGTTTTATTGTATTATTTTAGAAAAATATTTTGATTAACTCACTTAGACCACTATAATGAATCCCTTAAATAAAAAATATTATCATGATATATTTTTTGTGGTTAGGTATTGGGAGTTTGTGACTCTATATCAAGGGGTTAGTTATATAATTGAGTATTCAACACATTTTTCAAAGTTGGTTAATTAATCTCAAAAAATATTCACTATTGTATAAATAGTACTAGATAGTATGAGATGGGTCAAAACCCTAGAAAATAATCAATGAATACATTCATTTTCACTATAAACACATTTTTTATAAAAAATAATGATTCTATTACAATGGAATACTAAGTCAATAATATAATTAATTGTGGAGATTTAATTAAGAATGTGTAACAAGAGTCAGACATTTTTCAAAAAAAAAAATAAGTGAATTAATCGAACAACATGAAATAAAAAAATAATATAATTTCATTTTATAGAATATTTTACAAAAAACATATAGATAAAATCATCCATGAAATATATTTCTTTAAAATTAATCTCTTTTATAACTTTTAAAACACACAACTGTGGTTCTTAATGAACCATAATATAGTATACAAATATAACCTATATGTTAAATTGGATGGTATTGATTGTAAAATATGAATTATTAAAATTATATATTTTGTACATGTTTTATATAAATTAAATGGATATCAAATTTTTATAAATTAAATAATAATTATTTGGAAAAAATATAAATGTTTTATAAAAATATAATTTTTATTTAAGAAAATGATTTTATCGATTCTTGAGAAATTATGATAAAATTATCTTTTGACCCATTAATAAAATTTATGTGATAAAATTAAATTCATTTATTGAACTCATAACACCAATCGGATCATAGAGATATGTTTTGGGTTAATTCTAAAATGATTAAATTTTCAATGAAGAGTACAAAATAACGATTTTTTATTGATGAAATACATATTCAATTAATTTATTTTAAATGTTGAATTAATGTTTAAATTGTGTTAAATGTAATAGTAGTTATATAATATTATATTAAATACAATTTAGGTCATTTTAATCAATTTCATATTGAGTTTTTATATTATTACATTCAATACTTATGAGAATTTTCATCTTGAAAACCCTCATTTTCCTCACATTATTGAGTTTTTTTAATTTGATTTTTCAACTTCTATTAGATGAATTTGGTAAAAAAAATTATGTATTTGGTATTGAAATAATTTATATATTATAATATTTTCATCAAAAAATTTTTCCTTAATAATTAGTTAAAATTGAAAGAATTAATTACCATAGTTAATGTATAAAGGGATTTCTGATGGTCCGTAAAACTAAAAATATAGTTACTATTTTTATATAAAACATGTATAAAATATATTTAATTTACATATTTAGAACATATAATATTTAATTATCTAGAATAATATATATTAACACTTTTTCATGTGAAAACCGTGGATACACCTTTTTCATATAGAAAATTAAAGGTGGCCCACTCACCTCAAATATGAAAGGCCACCTCTTATCTTCTATTAATAATATCATAAAAAAATTTATTTAGAAAATACCTTCAGAAATTACTTGAAAGCATTAAAAAAGTAATTCATGAACTGTTAGTTTTTTTGAAAACATATTCATGTTGTTATTTAGTTATAATTCTAAAGAGGTGTTATGAGAAGAGGTAAACATTCTAATTATACGTTTCTGTTTTATATCTTATTCTACCTTCCTTAAAATATTATTCATTTATTATTATAAAAAAATTAATTATATTCCGTATATTTATATTTTATTATGATAATCTAATGTCACATATAAAACTAATCCTTCATCATATGGTAAACAATATTGTCACTTCGGTGTATTATAGACTTGTATCTCCCAAAACGATGTGATGATTTCCATAAAAATATATCATGGTTCAGTATGATTATGGATATATTGTATGTATATTATATTTTGAATACTAATTTACCTATATAGAAATTATTTCGTATATATATTTATATATTATTTATTTGGTCATATGATAATGTCAGTTGTGTGTACACACATAATTTCATATATATGGATTATATAATTTAATCATATGGATCATGATGTAGTCAATCATTCTCATAAAAAAATTATTTTAAAAATAAATCTTGTAATAAAGACATTATAAGGGAGATTTACATAGATGATCATTAAAATCATCATGTGCATCTTATTTAACAAAAGATGTATAAAACAACGGGATAAAAACCATTCTGAGATGTCCTCCAAAACATCCTTCTTTGAGGGAGAATCAGAAATATGATTTGGTATCCTGTAAACAAGTGTAACATAAAAGAAGATATAACTGAATAAGATAATGGTAATATATCTATTGTGGAAACATTCCTTAGGGGACATTGTTGTATCGATCTTTAAGAATTTGAACATCCGAAGATAATTCAAACTCTAGGAATTGAGACAACCAACAATGATGGAAATCATACCTGAACACATGATCATATCCTATAATTTAACATCAATTTCATATCCATTCAGAATGAAATGATAAAAAGTTCTCTTAGCCAGACCCTAAGGAGTGTGGAGGATACCCCAACTAATAGATGAACCCGATTCACCTGAATCCTCCTTATAAAAATTTATTATCATCCAATACAATATTGGTGGGATTAATCTAATATATTTATCTACTAGTGGTATCTTGACACTACCTTAAACACCCGCTGACCTCAAGATAACCATATTAGAAATATCATTATTAATTGAACCAATTTGAATTTTAGAGGAAATCATTATTCTTTAAAGAATTGAACCAATTCCAACATCTAAATATTGATCATGATCATAATAATACAAACTATTCATTTAACTCCTTTTATAAGATATGATAGTTATAATAGATATAAAAATAAATTCATGGATCTATTCACTATATTCCTCACTAATTATGTAAGTCATCAGTTATTCAATGATCCCAAAAAACATTAAAAAAATTATATCATTCCCATAAATCAAAAAACAGTTTGTGAAAGAGCAACAGAAAAAGAGACTGTAAAATTTATCCTCAACATTCTAACAAATATGACATGTAGGGGAATCCATATCCTCACATGTTGATTGATCCTATTTAGTGATAGTAGTTTGTAATAAGTCCTAAAGAGAAAATCAATTTCCACTAGTTAAATAGAAGTATTCATAAAGCATAATAACCACAAAGATAGGTTGTTTGACCATGTAAATAAAACCTATAACATTCCATGGTGTTGAAGTTACCTATCAGATTTTTGTACCAGATTATAGTACCCTAGTTAGTGTTCTCTTATCTGGGAAGCTTCATACTGAGTTCTGGGGGAATCATATCATGATAACTTATATTTCACTATAATTCAAAAATTGAATCACCATAAATAGACTATGGAATATCAAAATAATATTTTATTTTCCTTGAAATAAATGCATCACACTAGAAACTCATCGAATAATTCTTACAAGTCATCTAAATTAGCCATTTCATTATATCAAGCTAGTCCATCTTAATAGTTATTTAAAAAGAAGGCGACTTGTATTTAGAATATTCATTTTGTAATTTGGTGGTAAATCTAGTTGAAAAGTATACAAACGATGAATAATTATATGAAACAAGGCTCTGAGTGAAATGTTTAGGCATTGTTCCCTTGAAAAAAATAATATCATGGATTCTCATCCCTCCCATATCCAATAGAAAGAAAAAATATTTCCTTTAAACCTTAACCAATTTCCTTTCAAGAATATATCCCATCCATATAAAATTAAAAACATGATATGTAACTATGTAATCAAATTTATAAGTCATTTATATAATGATAATACATAGATAAACATAGATGTAATAACAGAATTTATGACACAAATTTTACCCACAGAGGGCATTTTCATCACATTTTATGTTTCAATTTTATTTTATAATTATCGAGTAAATATTCCACATGTAACATCTTATCACCTTACCCAGTAGAAAAGGGACCCCATGGTAGGTAATGGGAAAGGACCCTCTCTTAACAGTAAGATACCTAGCCGCTATACTTTTTTCGATATGAGCACCCCTTTTCAATACATTAGAGCATAATTATTCCAGCTGATAGCCTGAATATAAGGTTCATTCATAATGCATAAAATAAAATTAATATATCAGATTGAGTCTTATCATATTCCAAAACTATAAGAATGTAACTAGAATAATGGAGGTGTGAGGGTGTAAATAATCCTCATCCAACATTTATTTGATTGTAAAACCCAACATTGACAATATAAAAAATTAAATAAAATGATAGTGTTCTAAAAAACCCATGCTTTCTCAATAAATAAATAAAATTAATTTGACATGATTTTTTAAAAAATCCTTTGAAATTGAAATTTTCAGTACTAGATTACTATCATACATTTTTTTGTAATTATATGAAAACATTATGATATAATATAAACATGGTTCTATGGTTTTCTTTTAGAAAAAACAAAAAAATGATTTAGATTAATAACAAACATGGAAATCATTACAAGTTTAAATGTTATCATCTTACTGATTACCTTTGTTATGGAATTCCCAATAAAAAGTTCTTGGAAATATTTAATATCCCGGGAATTATCTATTTTGGGAATTAAAGAAATGAGGTTGTAATTCACTCTATAAGGCATAGATTCTTGATTAAATAATTGTCACATGACATTGACAACGTTGAAGTGAAAAATGTCTATGTTGAACATAAAGAATTTATAAGTTAATTTCTCAAGTTCTATAGCACAATAAATATAAAGAGGGATGTTGGGTGTCTTAAATTCCATTTCATGGTGTTCCACAACAACAAACCTTTTCTATAAATCATCAATTCAAGGAACAATGTTATTAATCATTTTTTAGTTTTTTCGTCCCCTTTGTTAGCATAAAAGAACACCAAAAATCATTTAACATCATTTCATATTTCATTTTTAAAAATAAACAAACTCCAATCAATTATTAGAGAAGTAAGACCTATTCTTCCCTTTTTCTCCCAATGCATGCAGTGAAAAAATAATTACATCTTATCTCCCTCCATAAGACATCAAATGTTAAATTTATTTCTATAAAGAATCCACTTTAGTTCTAATAGATCGTCATGTTTGCAGAGGGATTGTATCTCCTCCCGATATAGATCTTGATGACTATAATTAATTTATTTTCAATGAAATATGTGATTTTTAGCCTCCTTGATATCAAAATTTATTTTAGAGAAAGATAATTTTTTTTCACTTTAATAATTAATTTATAATTTTTCATCATAGGAGAATGAATTTGTAATGGGATTCTATATAAATAAACCTTCCATGAATCCATAATATTTTCTATATAACCCGGAACAATAAGCCAAACATTGTTTATCATGAATGGAAAATAGGATGACTTTGATTAATAGATTCAAATGTTAACCAATAGAAAATTTCGATCAATGTGTATCTTAAATTGAGTGAGGTCGTAACAAAAAATAACATCATTTCTATCATCTATTTGTACAAAGAATATACCTTATTTGTTGGTATACATTAAATTATGTTTGTACCTACTCAATTTTTAATCCTTTTCCACCATAAGAATATTAACCAAAAAAAATTTATAAATAATAGGAGAGAATTAAAAATATTATAGTCTAAAAATATACACAATGTTTTCTCATTGAGTCTTAACATATCATTTAATTCTTCCATTATAATCCAACTCTGACACATAATCTCAATGATACATGATTTCCTTTCTCCAAATAGATCCTCTTATTGTATATATGTTAAAGGCATATAAATATTTCATCGCAATTTCATCACTATTCATTGAAATAATAAAATTAAAGGAATGATGATATTTACTACATGAATAATGCGTAATGATATCATTATTTGGAACCCATAAGGGATATAAAAACCTTCATAATAATTATTTGAAAAAAAAGTAGTATAATAGAGAAATCTATTTAAAATAATTATTTTTATAATATTTCATTTTTGAATCATAAAGACCAATATGAAAGGGTTGGTTGGACACAAATAGGTGAAACTGGGATGTGACCGTGGGTGGATTCTCAAGCCCTTGGAAATTCCAAAATGGATCCTCTATTGATTAAAAGATATGATCCTTATTTGAGGCCACTCTTTATATTTCATATAGTTTTGTTATTTCATAGTTGATTGTTATCCCTATTTACCATATCCTACAAATTAGAGTATCATTCCCCATATGTAGGATAGTTATAACTCTGATGTTTCCAAAATTTTTGAAAATCTTTAGCACAATCATCCTATGAAACTCAACATAAAGTGGTAAACATATTACTGGATTGAATTTTTTCTGATTGAAACACTCAGGAACAATCCTTCTTAAAATTTTGGGTAGTGGAACATATGATAATGACTTTTTAAATTGACGATGAGAATTATATATTAACAAATTATCCACACTCTTAATCCTACAATTTTTTATCATTTTACTCTATTTAGGGTTCAACTGATCTTATCATATTCTGGAAGACATATTCTTTTACATTAACTGAATGAATTCCCAAAAATAAATTTCCTAAGGACATGAAATTCACCATGAATAACTCAATTATGATTAGATGCAAGGGGTAAGTGACACCCTCATTACCAGCATAAGCCAAATACGAACAATAAATGTTCAGTAGCATCCTCCTTCTTAGATGTGAGTGTATATAGATCACTTTGATTCACATGACGAATAAAATCCAAAAAAGTGAAGTCTCTATCTTTCTCAAATATAGTAATATTACTTTAACCATGAGAAATATAATCCTACTCACCATTAAATGGATTACAATGTGTTATATCCCTCTTGTAGTCATCTACGTTACAACCATAAACCATGATTTTGTATTCAGATTCTCAATTTAGCTGGGAATATAATTGTAACATCTTTAGTTGAGACAAAAACTTTCATATCCATATCCTCAATCAGTAGGGGTTAAGGGTTTAAATTATTTTGATATTTGGAATCATTTATAAAATCATAATATTTTTTACTAGTTTCTAATATATGACCTACAATATTATCACATGATGGCCCAAGATGAAGACCATGAGAGTTATAAATGAAGACTTTTTTCGTCCCTTTCCTTCACCTACCAATGGAATCATCATGCCCCTTAATTTTTCAAAATTTTCAATTTTATATATATTTAATTTAGAGATAAAATTAAAAAATAGTTCAATTATTTTGGAATATAAGATTCCCCTTATTGTGAACATTCATATTGATAGAGTTATCCCAGCTAGTCAACACAATCACTTCCACTAATTTGACTTACATGTAAAACACTACATGTAACCTATCATATTTTCAAAAAAATGGGTTATATGTAACACCCCAAGCTTCTACGGTACGCTTCTCTTTGAATAATGTGACAGCGTGTGTTGTACGCAACACCGAGTTCTAACACACCATAACTAATCAAACTAGCCGTTATGAATAGTAATACCTAATTTTTGAAATTATATATATTTTATATTTGAAAATGGACTTCATTTTTGGATTCGGAATATCGAATTTAGCCTAAGGTGAAATTTTGGTACATTTCAGATAACTTTCATATTTTGATGAATAGTGAAAATTACTAAGTTTTAATTAAAAACAACTTTTTTAATCAAAATAATTAATAGTGATAAATTATGAATTTGAGTGGTTTTAAAGTATATTTAGAATATATTTTTACCATTTAATATAATGTTGGTCATTGGACATAATTTTACAATTAAACCGAACATAAACGAGTGTCAATCTTTTGATAGTTATTATCTCTTAAAAACACGCTTTTTGTTTTGACAGCGGGAATTAGTTTTAAATTAATTTATGCCACTTCTGTGTTTTGAATTTAGGAAAATGGATTCCATATTTGGAATCAGGATGTTCAAATTGTGTAAATAGGTAACTTTTATTTTTAGACATTTTGAATAATTACTGCGGTAAATATTTTATTTACCATGGTTAAGGGTAAATCCGGTAAATAAGGGTTAAAAATAATAATATTATAATAATACTAAATTACCCAAAAACGTGTCTTAACCCTATTGGTTGATAAATGGTCGACCATGGGAATCTTTGGGTCTATTTTGGGACCCCATGGATCCACTTTTATGTGATAATGACACTTTATTTTAATTAAGTTAAAATGAATACAAAAATGACACAAGCATATATCTTTTAGAAAAACAATTGTTACATAGGGTTATATATGTTGGATTTTAGATTACAAATATTCATTAGAAATCTAAAACGATTTCCTACATAATTATATTTTATTTATAATTTTTAGACATTAAATAATGTATTTTATATATGACACAATGATGATGCAGTAATTACTATAATAGTGAAAAATTAAAATAATTGATATTATAAATACCCAAATAAATATAATATGAAACTTTTAATGAATAAACCTAATTTTCTAGGATAATATGATATATTAGGATTGATGTAATTGACTTTTTTCGAAGTAATCAATCTGTTATGAGTTTCACAAAAATCAATTATTGAATAGTGTCAAAATTGACATAAAAGAGTTCTTAAAACAAATATTATATTATTAATTGATATTAAATTCCTAAAAATCTAAGGTTCGGCCAAGAGACTTATATCATGATAGGTTAATCATTAATGGACCACTTGGGGGGTCTCTTGGATGTATATAGTAAGTTTATTAACCATATTATATAAAACTACAAAGAGACATTGTAAAAGTGAAACTAATTAACTTAGAGTTAATACTTAATGATAAGGTTAATATAAGTACCCAAACCTGTCTAACTTCTATTGGTTGAGTTGTTTTCGACCTATCCCCACCTTAACATTTAAATAATCAACTTTGGAGCCATTAGAAACCGAATATGAATTTATTATAAATTAATATTTCTAGCTTTTCCAAAGGTTCCCCTCACCCCTCTTATAAAAGGGCACTCCTCCTTCTCATTTCTTCACACCTCTAAAGCCTTTTGGTTCTGCCAAACTCTGCCCAAATACTCTCCCAACATCCCTCACTACAACCTAGCGGCCTTAGTTTGATCAGAAAGCCAACCTAAGGATCCCTTTTGATCAAATCAAAAGGAAGAACCCGAAGAAGAGGTAATGATTTCACCACCCTTTTCTAAGTTCCTTTCTTCTTCCACTTCCTCTTTCTTTGTTCTTACCATTCTAAAATAATAACTCCATTATCGTACATATACTATGATGTTATTATAAATATGGTAAAACCATATTCAGTATTCTATCAACCCTTTGAATAACATGTCACCATACGTGCGTACGAACGGCTTACCGTCTCCACGTCGTGGTGTAATTGTTATTCAATATATTATTATTTGGATGGGTATAATAATGATGTGTAACTCATGTAAATAATAAATATAACATGTTAATGATTCTGTATATATTATAAAACATCCATTTATATATTATTTTAATATCAAAAGAATGATATTGTCGCTCGTGCGTACGTACGGACTACCGTCTCCACGAACGCGATGAGATTCATTCTCCATCGTATCCATTCAAGTATAATTATCATTTTATGATTTAAAAATGATGTTTAAGGACTTGATATAATTCTGGATATGAATAATATACAACCTATCCTTTACAAACATGTCTTACGTAACAAAACATATAAAAGAAAACAAGTAAGTTAACACCCAAAACGACGATAATTCTAAGATATTATTAACAAATCAATGTTAAAAGATCATATATGATATCATATTAATATATATGATTCTTGTATAATTTAATAACAATTATTTCACCATTATAAAGGAGGTTAACCTACCCCAACCAAGGAAAAGTACAAGGTAAGGGTTATTTCACAATCTCTTCATTATCCGAGGTTGTTTATACGTAATAATCTACTGGGATATCTTTATCATCCACATCCATGTTTCTTAAAAATGTATTTCAAAACATTTTTACTATTTACAAGAATATGGGTTAAAGTCATTTATACCCTTGTTTGACTTTTTATAAGAGGTTTATAAAGGAATCTTTCCGTCGTTTTCAAAACAAGGCCTTTTTTAACCTTTTCGACAGAATTGAGGTAAGAATGTTTTTTTTAACTTATACGGCGGGTGCGGTTATTTTACGCCGTTATAAAATCTTCAAAGCTTTCATTACAAGCTTCTAAGAATATTTTCAAAGAAAATGTTTTATTTTATAAATATATGACTTTTAAATGATTTCAAAAAAGAGATATTTCTCTCACATATATGAAAATCCAGTGCAAATGTATACGTATTTAACGCAAGCTTAAAAATGTTTTTAGAAAATCTGACTCTCGAGTATGGTAGACAGGAAGGGATTGGGAGTGGACCCATCATGGCCTGTAATTAGTCGAGCAGTCTCAGAATTAGTTATTTTGTTTTCAGAATCCTACATAATGTTTTCAGAAAAACACTGGAGTATATTTGAGCAATTTTAAAGGTAAGTATCTTCTAAAAAAATTGCATCGGTAGGTCTCATGAGACAAACTAGTGTCTTGGCACAAGGCCTTGACAAAATCATATTTGTAGTCTTGGCACGAGGCCTTGGCTATGTGGTTATGATAGTCTGGCATTATGCATTCCAACATTATGAAAGTGGTTATTGATTTTTGCATTTGATTATTCGATTAGTAGAATATCCATGTGAATAAGTAAATGGCATTATTTCATTTTACTTTTTCCATACTATGTTGAAATTAAAGTTTAAAAGGCTTTTGTTTTAGTAATGCATTGACTTAAATGTTTATTCTTATTTATGAAAGTTTCCGCTATATATTGTTATCCTTACTGGGCATTTGAGCTCACCCCTTTTCTATGTTTTATTTTTCCCAGGATGTGAAGAAGTAAGTTATGAATGACCTGCAAGGATTTTATGAGGGGTTAATAGTGTGGATTGTGGAAACATTATGTTGTTGTAGTAGTTTTTCATTTTATGGTGTAATGTAAAACTTATGAATATATCTAGTGTTTCCAAGGCTACTAAACCAATCGGTCTTTCGAGATTTGATCATTCTTGTGATCATGCCAATGTTACGAAGTAATGCACCGACTCTGGGTAGCTGGGGTCGGGGCGTTACATTATATATTATTCTAACCATCCTTTATGGATTTCCAATAGTGGAGGAAATATCCCAATGTTTTTATGGGTGCTATTAGAGTCAATCCAGTTTGGAAATTTAGATCCATACATGTGTATGAATTTTCCAAGCATTTCATGGATCAATGTTTTGATTCCATTCCAGAATACAAATAAAACTATTAAAAATAAAGACATTTAATAAGATCCAATACTACCATTTTCACTAATATGAGAGAAAAACTACATGGTAGAAATAATGCCTCCGAGATTTCATCCGCCATTAATCAAAAAAATTATTCTATGTAATTCATTAGGGGAGACATTATATTTTTTAAGACATCACACCTTCTGAAATGAGGAATAATGGAATGATGGAGTACATTAAAAGGATCGCAAGTCCAAAACTAAATCCTAATTGTAAGAAACGTGTTCAATTCAACCATTTTTATTACCCTTATAGGAGGAGGTGAATTGATGTCTGAGAAAAAAAGGTTCGATCTTAACTTGACCACATTTGAAAATTCATCATTCATTTAAGAGCTTCAAGAGATAATGGATAAATTGTATTTGATTTTTTCTACATAAAATAAATAAAATATTCTTATAAACAACATGATCAAGAAAATATTCTACAAAATCTACATATGTTACCTTCCCATGATCATCCTTCTTCACTCAAAAATCTTGATCGCAACATCTAGGGTTCTCACTTCTCTCCCTTTCATGCTTGACCATAGCATTGTATAATATATGTTCTACGTGTAATATCATGAGTAATTCATATTACATGGTATTTTAAGTTTTGAATTATTTCATAAATTAGCATTTTTATTGAAAAATAGAAAGTTCTAGTGAATTTCATAAGTCAATTTATTTTCATTGGGTAATATTACATCTTCATTTTCATTGATTTTCATGATTTCATGTATAATTAATTTTTATTATCTTATTTTTATGTACAATTTCTTTAGTTGTATTAAAATTTGATACACATGATTTTTTATTAATTAGTTATCTGAAAAAAATTAAGAAAATTCAGTTGTATATCATTTTCTCATTTTAATATAGATTATTTAATTTTGAATTTTGGTAAAATGAAATTATTTAACCATTTTATAATAAAATGATGAAATTTTAATATACTACTTTTTTAATGATATTATCATGTAATATTTTCATTTTAACTATTTTTTACATAAAATAATAGTGAATTTTTTTAATAAAAATTTGGATTCATTTCTCTCTTCAGTCAGTAATATGTTTTCTACTAATACTATATTTTATAAATATGTATTAAATTTTTTAAAAGATATAAAAATTATTTATAAATGAAATTTTCATCTATTTTATAATTTTTATAAAATATATTATTATAATATTGATTTATTTTTACAAACAATCCATGGTTGGATTTTATAGAAAATGTGAATTGATGAATTATTTAACAATATACGACATTTAAGGAATTTCCTTCCATTAGGAATATTCAATATTTAATGAATACTTTATATATATCAATGGTTATAATAAAATATTTAAAATTTATTTGTGATGTTTTTTTTTCAAATGATGAAATTCAAAATTAAAAATATTTTCTCCACAAAAAATTTTTATTGATATTTTTATGTACTTGTATTCATTAAGAAAAATAACCCTTTATTTTAAATATAAATTACAAGGGTATCTTTTATTGATTACAAAATTTTCTTCATTTGGATGGTTTATAATTATTTTTTACCAAGGGTAGAACTGAAACTCACTTACATGTGTCATTTTTTTAGTCATTAACAATCACGTAAATTTTTCAGATTCCAATGATCATTGGATATTAAATTTCCTAGGAATATAACTAATATTTTTCATAGATATTCTTTTTTATTGAATTATATCACATTTCAACTTATTATTTCATAATTTGAATGTTATTTCACTGAATAGGGAAATAATGATAATTTTTATTCATTCTTCAAAAAATATTTTTGAACATAAGATTTATTTTTCATGTATTCGATCATTCTTTAAATATACGAGAAACGTTATTGGAAATTCAGATATATGTGGGACATTGTAATGGATAAGCCCATTATTCACACGTAGTCTCATGAGTTGAACAGATTGGATAGCATTAGTTAATGGGGTTGTGGTTTCTACCTACTAATCATTATTTAATTGACTTGTAAATGTTTTTTAAAATAGAGGTACCATGTTACTGAAAATATGGAATCCAATAATTAAGAATTGACTTCATTCATAATTAAATTTTTATTATTCATGATATTTTCAAAATGGTGTTATTTATGGATGAATTTTATCTTCATTTAATTGATTAAATGGAATGATTTTTAGTTATTTACCTTTTCATATTTATTATTCTATATCTTATTAACCATGAGATTTTAAAAATGATATTATTTTGAGATTTATTTCCTTATCGGTTTGTTGACTATATAGACTATGTTATTAGTTATTTTTATTTCATATTGATTATGCCTTATGTTATTATACATGATATTTTTTATATTATATATTAATTTATTTCATTATATGATTAATAACTAAACACAATTTGAATTTAGTTATTAAAAAATTTATATTTATTATCCCTAAACATATCATGATATTAATATAATTTAAATGTAATTTTCGGTTATTTATTTATTATGAAATTTTGATTATTATTATTGATTCACGATATATTTTGTTTTACATATCCCTTACTAAGAATTTGATCTCACATTTATTTTTATTTTATTCAAATAATTCAATGCAATGTTTTATCGCTAATATGAATGTATATTATTTATGGAATAATGTTATTCTCAATTTTATTTTATTATTTTAAAAAAAATATTGTTGGAATAATCGTTTAAAAGTACTACTATACTCTTCAGTACTGTGGGATGTCATTCCTTATATCTTAATCCAATTTATGAAAGGATCCACTAACATTAGGAAGTTGAGGATAGGATTTATATATTTTGTTTTAGAGTAATATGGGTAGAAAAACTAAATTTATGAAAAAAAATAGATTTAAGAACATGACACCCAGATTAACATTGAGGATATGTACAAAAGAACATCTTAAATTTTTTTAATGAACATATTACATCATTTTCCTTTCAATATTTCCAATTTTGGATACTATATGTGTATTTGTTTTTCTTGTAATGTATTTTGGATTTGTATTAACTATAATAATGAAATATTGAACTAGAATAAGTCCCCACCTAATGTATAATAGAGAACAATACGACACACATAGATTTACTCCCATAAGGGATATGATTAAGATAATTTACAATTTAATTATAAACCATTATGAATTATTTGAATAGATAATGAAAATGAATTACGTAGGATAAACATAAAGAGTATTAAATAATTTTTTTCATTCCAATAAACATCATATAAATTATTAAATGGTTATCATAATATTATTATTATGGATAACACTATCCTTCTTTTGTTTTAGTAAATGTATTGAACATGTAGGATCCATGTTAAAAATGAACAATATAATGAATATAGAGACTATGAGAATCCAAATTGGATTAGGAGTGTAGTGAAAGGTATTGTGATTATGTATTATTAGTGTCACAAAAATATGATTAAAATCTAATAAATTTACCAATAATTGGACAATCCAAATAAGAGAAGGATGGAGTTTTCTATGAGCTTATGTGGTTGATATCAAGGAGTAAAGAAGAATAAATATCTATCATTTTATAAATGTGGAATGATACACCTTCGAATGTGACTCAATAGAACATGAAAATTCATTATATATTGAAATGTTGGCCTTAATGGAATGAATTTCGGAGGAAAAATAAAGAATATAATGGATCGATATAAATCATATCCCAGATATCCCTTAATAGTTTGTTATCATAAATATTGACAACCAAGGAATTATCCGAGCCACTTTTGTATTCAACAGTTTTACCCCTAGACCAAAGAAGGGCCTATTTTAAAATAAAATTCATGTAGTATTTATGTATCTATAATCATGAATTCAATTTAAAAAATATTTTTTTCATTTGTATTTTGGTTATATAGATCCTGAAATATATGTGGATTAAAATAAGTTCACGAATCATATATATATATATTAATTAACAAATGATTTTTGGATACTAACATGTGATTATGATTTTATTTTTAGTCATATGGTCAATGACATAAACATAACATTTTAGATAATAATGATGTGCTTTTACAAATATTATTCAAATTTTTTGAAAATTTTTTTGGTAATAATATCTATTGGATGAGTATATGTTATAGATAGCAATAATTTAAAGAATAATTCCCTTAGTTTCTGAGGGAATAATATTTGTAATATTAGTAACAATTAGGGTTTAACTTATATTTTATAATGAAGTAATTATAGATCATCAAAATTTCAGAATGTTATAGAAATTATATTTATTTAGTTTATGAAAAAGGAAGAGAAATTTCATCTATCCAGGGTCACTAGGATTGAACCTAAAATTGAAAGATGATAATATTTTAATTCTTAAAAATTCCCTGCAAGTTGTTCTAGTTAATATGATATTGAATTTTGTTAAATAAATTGATGAATTAATATTATTTAAGAACAAATGGTCTTACCACTAGGGTTTATAGATTAATTTATTATGTGGAATAACATTGGTGAAACATATAATTTCTGTAAAATAGATAGAGATGTATGTAATGACTAGTCACTCTTTTATATTTCATATGAACTTTTAAAAAATGAAATTTTATTATTTATGAGTAAAAAAATGATTTTTTTTTTCATTTCATGGAGTAAAAATGATTTGGAAATTGAACAAAGAAAAACTAAAGGATGAAATTGTGCTTTTGAAATAGAAACATATCATGTGAGTATATTTACTTATATTCTATGATTGTAAATATATTAAACCATATCAAGAAAAGGATATTAAAATATAAAAATTTAAATATTACCATAATATCTGATAAATCAGATATAATTTAAATCATCATAGTTTTATGGTATTTATGTTCTTAATGATCCATTAATAGTTCACATTCGGGAGATCAATGATTTGTAACATTCATTATAATTATTTACTCCATTTTTTATATATCACTATGTTCATTGGACAGAAATATTCTCATACTTAGAAACCCAATAAAATGTTATTCCTCATTACCTTGTTTTGTCCCTTTTTATTTTATTAAGAGTATGTTTTATTAAAGCATTTTAAAATCCGGGTTTTAAATAATGTAATTTTCAATTATCAAACCCTTGATTTAAGAGAATATGATCAAATTTCCAGAATAAAACATCTTTATATTGTATGAAATATTAAAACATGATGTTAAAAAATATTAAAATTTTTTAAATATAAAATGAAACATGTAGAATAAATATTAAACTACTAATTAAATATATTTATTTAAATTTCATCTCATCGATAGAATGTGGAACATGATTCCTTGATTCAAAATAAACTATAATATAGTATAAAATTATAACTTGTCTATTAAATTGGTGGATATGGATAGTAATAAATGAATTATTCAAATAATATTGTTTATACTTTTGTAAAAATTTTAACTTTATATTAATTTAATTTAATTACAATATAAATCATTAGATGATAATGAACAATTATTCTAAGAGGAAGACACTTTTATCACATCTCAAGAACCTATGTGAAGATTAATTTCTTAAATGTTTATAGAATAATGTGAACATTTATCTTTATTTTTAAATAATTATATCAAAATAATGAAATGGTGAAGCTTTTTTTTTAATTTTCATAAATGTTTCTTATTTCGATGAATAACTAAAAATAATAATTTTAATTTAAAAAATTCCTTTTAATTTTAATCATTTATTAAGATATATTATATTATACTTTTTAAATGTAATATTAGTTAATATAAATATTTAAAAATAAAATTTATTTAATATGAATCATTTTTTAGGATTTTTAAATTAAAATATTCATTGCTCTGGAAAACTCGCTTCTTGAAACCCTTCTTTTTGTTTACATTTTCCTGTTTTGTTTTAAATTGATTTTTAAAAAATATATCAATTTAATTTGGTAAAATAGATTCCATATTTATAATAATTATTTTTTATATTATCAAATAATGTTATCTAACCATTTTACTATAACAAATAGTTTAATAGTGAAAATTAATTACAATCGTTATGTAAGAAATTTGTTTATCATTACATTAACCAAATGAATATGTGTTAAAAATACCTAAAAATGTGCAAATATATTTTATAGTGAAATTTAGACCCTATAATGTCTATTTCTATAAAATAATCCATTTTTTCTCTTATAAAATTTATTATATGTATGTCCATAATAATCTATTTAAAAAGTACAAGTGTTTCGCTCACATCACTTAAAGAGGACCCTATCTCTATTCTCTTATTAAATCAATAAAAACAATTTAGTAGCCAAGCCCTACCAAAATAAGTTCCAACAGAATATATGATCATCCTAGAGTCCATTTTTCTCATAAATCTATTCCAGAAATACTTTAGTTGTAATCCTATTGTGTTAGTTCTATAATAGGTAAAATTAATAACTATGGTTTTTTTTATTTTTTCTTCCACATCCATCAAACATTCCTAATTTTTTATTATTTAATAAATAAATTTTATCAGATATACTTAGATATTTTTAATTATTTCCATTAAACATTATCTATCCCCTCTTACATAATATGGCAACTTATAAAGTCACCCTTATATTCGGTAGATTGCCTCCTTAGGAACTAATGGGACAAGTTTTCCTTGAACACCACTCATAGTTGGTTATAATGATGTATATAAATTAAATATATAGTATTTTAACTATATTTATACATATTTATTTAATAAAAAATATATTTCATTTTTACTATCTAATCTGTAGTAGAAACGATAGCATCGCTCGTGTATATGATGGTATACCGCCTCACAAAGCGATAGAGTTAATTTTTCCATGAATCATTAAATGGAAGGTTGTAAGAATAGTATTTATTAATATATGTAATTTAAATGGAATAATAATGAAAATGGTGAAAAATTTATCAGTACCAAAAGATAATATATCAGTTTTATATTTACTTTTTCACTCACCAAAATATTATAACACCATTTTTCTACATGTAGTCAATCATCATCATAAAGTGATGCGACTGTCTTTTCATCCGAAAAAAATGGATTATATATAAAAAAATTTGAAAATAATAATATGGTATTTATAATATTAGTATAATTATATACAGATTCAATATTACTTATATTCTATCCAAAATGATCTTCAACAGATGGACACATACTAATGTGTACATATTAACTACAATATCTATAATAATAAAATATGTCATTTCACAAATAGATTTCTATTGATTTAACCATAGATAATATATTATTTATAAAAATTATAATAATATCTTGATTATTATTATTTTCATGTCTTAATAATTTCTTTTAAAATTATATCCCTCCTACCGAATTCATATTTGAAAAATAAGTCAAATATCACAAAAACACCAGACATAGACTTAGATGATTAATTTATTGTAGATAACATTGTAATAATACAAAAAATTATAATAAAAATAAAAATAATTCTTTGGTAAATTAACTATTAATATTAGTTTTTATTCTAGATGTTAAATACCATATGTGACAATTCGACCTCGAAGCAATGGATGTCGTCACAATTTCCATTCATTGAAAAATATTGGAATGTTTTGAAATATAATTCTTTTAAATGGTGAATATAATTTATCATTTAAATGTAATATCAAGAATTATTCATAATTTATGATATTTTCTATTTCATTTTCTTTTATTTTATCTAAGGATATATTTCTGGAATATTTATAAGTGGTAAATAATTTCAGAGATCACTTTTTCATTGGAATATATTACAACATTGTTCTCTTAGATGTTCGATGATTATGTGTGTAATTAATTTTAATTATATAATTTAGTATTTTGACTTTTTTTAGGGGGATTAAAATTTTACATACCTAATTTATTCATTTATTAATTCTCAGTTATACATTAGTATTTTTTTACATTTTTTCACAGTCTTTATCTCATAGATATTATATATTATTTAATTTCAATTGAATGAAATTATGTGATGTTTGATTAATATTACACTTTCATTTTCATCTACTCGGGTTATACATGATATTTTACTATCATTGTATTATTCTTTGAACTCATTAGTACATAAAATAACGGGAAAAATGTTTTTTATATATTATAAAATTATTTATCTCTTCGGTTAGAAACCCATTTTATTCTAAAACCATGTTTCCTATAAAAATTATAATTTTTTAAACATCCACATATAATTTATTAAATAAATTATCATCCATATTTCATTTTCATTAAATTAATCTTCATGTCATTTTTTAAATAATGCCAACGAGAAGTTTTCAAAAAAGTGAAAGGAATCTTTTCGTTAACATATAATATAAGTCTAGAATTTATCACTGAATGTACTATTTCATATATTATATGTTTATTATACATTTTCAATGAAAATTATTTTAAAATGTTTTGTGAGAATTTATTTTAAAATATTGATTTCATAATCAAAAAAGTTTTTTTCCTGTGTATTTTATTAATGATTTTTTATTGTTTTTTTATACATTAACATAATCAAAAAAATATTTTATATGTAATCCATTGGGGATATGTTATATTGATATATTTTTTATTCTTAATCTAGGAATATTATGAATAATTTGACTATACATAGTATTAATACTCACTTGATTCATTTTTGTATTAATTATTTTTCCCTTTAATTCTTCATTTTTTTGTGATTTTTCAATAATAAATTCCCCCAAAATATATAATAAAATTTTCATATATATTCATATTAATTAAATGATATATAATTTCTACATACTATGTTTTACTTTTCATTTTATTTTATTATATGTGGAAATATTCATAATTCGAATTCATTATTTAATATGAATATTTTATGATAAGTTATATTATTAATTATATGATGATTGATTAGGACATGAAGTCATGGATTGGAATGATTATATAAAATCCATTGATGAATTCATAGTCTCATGAGGTTAATTTTTTGGTTTCCCTTATTTTAATGGATTTTTGATTTTTACGTACCCGTCAGGTTTAAACTGTCATGTGTATTTTTTTTAAAATAGTTATTATGTTCATGAGATCATAAGGTTGGATAGTTAATAATTTCGATTATTATGAAATCAGTAACTATTATACATGATATTTTCACAATGATATTATATCTGGATACATTGTATTTTTATTTTATGGATTAAATATCCGGTATTTTCAAATATTTCCCTTTCAATATTCACTATGAAATATCTTATTATCCATGATATTTTCTAATTGGTATTATATATGGATGAATTTCATTCTTCATTTAATATCTAAATGGTATGTGTTTTTAGTTATTTAAAATTCCATATGGATTATTCCCTATCTTATTATCAATGATATTTTCCCAATGATGTTATCTATGGATCCATTTCATTACATGTTAATTGAAAAAATATAATATGTTTTCAGTTATTTGTGTTTTGATATTGATTATGACTTATCTAATCTTGATAGTATACTTATCTACATACAATTAATGTTCAGTTTTTACATTATATTTCTATTATACATATTGATCCATGATAGCTTCTTTTTTACGTAACTCTTAATGAACATTTGATATCACCATAATATTCTTTAATTCCATGGAATCCAAGAAGTGTAGTGCACTTGATATTAAAGGATATTCTAGGGGGAATAATTTTATTCCTGTGAATAATTATATTTCAATTTTTATTGGAAAGTTTAATATTGGAATCGTGTTTGTAAATAGTTTGTAAAGAATAATAAATTATTTGACCCTATTGGATACAATTCAATGTATCTTAGGTAAATTTAGTAAAGAACCACTGGATTGAAGCTACTGGGTTCGGAGTCCCAAAAATTAATATTGCTTTGAGTAAAATAAGATCAGTTACATACGATTATTCTAGATAACAATAGGAGGTTTGATTCAAGTTTATAATACCTCAAATTACAAAGCCCAACAATATGGTAGGTCATAGGATTTTGCCTCACTGCTGATAGTTTGGTCACCTTAATCATGTTTATAGAAAAGTATGTTATAACAGTGGAGCTTGGTCAAACAATACCAAAGTCTCCAATGTTTGATAATATTCCATGAAATATATTGGGATTCATTTTTAGGAATATGGGTATGCCCATACAATAATGGTTGCATAAGGTGGGGCTGAAGCCAAAAATATTTATTTAGATAAGTGATAAATGCATGAATTTGAAGCGATTAGTTCTTCTATGAGGGATAGGGTTCTTATTTTCTCCAATATAGGCTTGGAATTTATTGATGCAACATTATTTAATTAATTTATATCATAATATATGATTAATATATTGTCTTATTATTAGATATAATGTCATTTTTATGGATAATTTCAGTCCATTATAAAAATGCAATAAACATTGTTTTAAATGTTTTGACAATAATTTTATTATTATCTATTATATAGATATGTTGGATTAACAAATTCATTATATTGATATCCCTATCCTCAACATTAGAATGGTTTGAATGGACTGTTTTGAGAAACATAATGATTATTAACATTATCGGGTTTTGTTTCTATATTATTATAGGGCTAGTCAAATCCTTTATAGTTCGTGGGAACATTGTAACTGAAAGATATGATCATGTGATAATTAATGATACAATGATATAATTCTAATTTTTGGGCTTTCTTATTGAAACCATCGTCTAAAATTTATGGTTCCCACTTCTGTATTCAATTTATGATTACACTAAGATATCACCTATTGATACTTTTTGATAACCACCATAGAGGGTGGTCATGTTTGTGACAGATTTTTTTTAGAAATTACCCATATCCATTCCATATTATCATATTTCATCATTTTGGTGGATATAATTCATGTAAAACATATAGACAATGTGAAAATATGATTTCTTCATCCAAGAAAGTCACATTTGGAATCAATAGTTTTTATCACAAATAAGACAAATGAAAGATTACGATTATATGTTGATTATTAATTGATTAATCATGTAATAATTAAGAAGAAATATAATTATCCTATGACAGAGGATTTTTTTATTAACTCAAGGAATCATGATGGTTTTCTGATATTGATATCAAAATTGGGGTATCCACAACTATATGTTTGATTGGAGGATGTTCTTATGAAGGCGTCTTTTTTATGTGTGAAAATTAGTTTCATTTTTTAATCCATTTATTATTTCTAGTTATCATGATATGGTTATAGATTTAATTAAATAAATAAATTATTAGTATATAGAATATTAATTTGAGATTTTTTTATGCTATATTTGTATTTTCCTTGCCAAAGAAAGAACACAATAGTCATATGGATTGAGTTCTCTATATTATATGTGGACATCATCCTTGTTGAAAGATTTATGAGTAAAATGTTTTGATCCAACAATTACATATTATGGGATGATTTATATCTAATAGTGGAATATAATAGAGTCAAAAATATATTTTTCCAATGATATCATTGTATAATCTCAGGAATGTGGTTGGGATTCAATGATTCTTTGGGATCTCCAAGTTATTAAAAATGATTTTATTATGATTTCTCATATCATGAATCTCATATAGAAAAGTCAACATGAATGTTTTTTATGATTCAGTGGAATGATAAATTACCAAAATTATTTTAGGAATTGAAGGGGAGACTGAATTTAGCTCCAATTATGATTCTTTAATAATAGGTTTTGGGTTATCATTTTTGTTGTAATGCCTCAAGTATGGGCTTTAGTTGTGAGAAGATATAGGGGGTATATGTAGTTTCTTACAGCCCACACTAATTTTTCCATCATTAGAATAATTATCCTACCCATCATCATTAGTTGGTTATAGTGATGCATCACTTCAAGATATGGTGCCCCTATATATTTAGAGTGTGATTTAAATTATTTTCATATTATATGATCTGGAAGTATATTTTCACTCAAAGAGAACAAAATAAATGATAAATATTATGGATTGAATATATTGACTATCTTTATATAGATATTTAACAAACTCATATAATGATTAATGTGGTTTCCTGTATATTAATGAGGAAATTATAGACCTAAGACTCAAAGGAATTAGTTGAAGAGTGTTATTTGATGTTTCAATTCAATAAGACACATTTTTATGTGAAAAAATATTATGGAATTGAGTGAATGGGATGTATAGAAAATGATACTTCATTTTATAAAATATTATTTTATATAATAAATAGAAATTAGTAGAAAATATATTATTAAATCATTAATGGTGTGGAGGCCTAAGGTGACTGGTATCAGTCTCATAATAATGTATTGTGCTTCTATCATTGATTGGTCATTTTTATTTATTTGAGCATGAAATTTATGGGTAGTGGATATATCTCAATATGGTATAGGGATACATTGAATATTAATATTAATAATGATTTTATATGTTTTCATCTGTAGTTGGGGATGAGGTAATTAATTGTTGACATTATATCATGATTCCTCCCTTTTGATAAGATTAATGTAGAGAAACAATGAATAAATAGTTTGATACATTTTTTTACCAATTATGGTTTCAACATGTGATATGATATCCAATGATATTATAATATGTATACCACAGACTCATATTGGGAATGATTGGATTTACAAGATCACTTTTCAGATTAAGATATCATCTCATTTCCATCATATTATAGAGATCAAATAGGTGGAACAAATCAAAATCTTATATATCTAAAAGAGCATGAATATTTGTGGAGTTACATATGCTATTATGTTTTATTCATTACCATGATTTTAATATCTATTTTGTAGAGGATTAAAAGTGGTAATGTGTTATAAATTAATGTTATCAATGATGTATCTCCCTCAGATGAATGTGAAGACTAAGAGTGACATTAATATTATTAAGGATATGCTTCATGGGTTTATTATTGGTTTAAATGGATCTTGGGAAACAAAATTTCTCTTTCATGGCATCACCTATAAAAATTGTTGTTTGTATTAGATAAAAATTGGTTCTTTTTAATGAATTGAATGAGAGTCAATGTATATATCTATTATGTTGGAAGGAGTTGAGAGTGTTTTCGATGGTTGGAATGGATCTTTTATATGGGAGTGTAAAAAAAGGTGTATTTAAAATTAAATAGGTTATAGATACATTAATGTATCCATAAATTATATAGAGGTAATTTTTTTTTCATCACATGGTTATTGAAATATGTAATCAATCATTTCACTGGGTTTTGAATTGTATGAGACATCAACTTTTTGAAGATAGTGGAAATAAAAATTTACATTTATTTAAACATTTGTGATAATAAAAATTCTTTGATTGATGGAATATCAGTGTTAATTATAGTCTTCCATAACATAGATTCATGATGTGTTTTAAATTTCTTGAATAATATGGTATCAATCAAACCATTATCATGGGATAGAGTTGGAAGATGTTGATCATGAACCCAACATCTCAATAGTTTAGAAATGAGGTAAGAATATATATTTACAACACATGGTGTTGGGATATAAAATCATTCATTGGTTCATGTACTATGAAATTGTGATGGAAATTTCCATGATACATTGAATCACTAATTAAATATGATACTTTATTATAATTATCACATTGATTTTATAGATTCATGATTGAATTATTGTTATTGAAAGAGGCATGGTGGGTAGAATTATACCACCCAAATCTATAAATGTATGATTCATTTCATTATTTTACATGGAAATATTTATGTTCAATATGTTTTAAAATAGTTTTTTATTATAAACTGGGTATTGGAATTTTCTTTTCTATAGGGATATACCATGTAATGTTGATCCAATGAACATCATTTGTTAAAGTGGTTGGGCCAACATACTTGTGGTAGAAAATAGTCTCCATAATGGGATTTTGGGTTTCATCATATTGATCATTTCCAGAATGGCTACCACCACACCGTGGATGAGGTAATGTTGGGTCCAAAATAACCAATTTTTTCACACTACATAATAGAGGGTTGTTATTTTGGGATGTCTAGGTGTTGTGGAGATCATGTCTACCATTCCATGGTGGGTATGGACATTCTATGGAGATCATTGAGTCGAAGTTCAAAATTGATGTTTTGGTAAATAATCATCAAGAGGAAGTAATAACTCTGAATGACAGAGCATTTAATCATTTATAAGGAATTATTGATGCATATAATAACAATTTTCAACCAAATATACCCATTATTCATCCTCCAACCAAATAAATGTCAATCAAAATGATTCTAAGAAGGATTTTAAGCCACATTTCAACTTCAACTATAATATTTTGGTTTTCCCTCCTTTTATATATTTTCATTCATGTTTTAGAATAACAGTAACAGAACCTATTCATTTCCAATCACTGTATGCATAATAGAATAAATTTCTTCTTTTGGTGAGACATCTATCTCTTTAAAATAGTGATTACTCATTTAATACTAGTATTTCCATACTTTTTTAGTTGTTTTTTAATTTCATAAAATATTTAATTTTATATTTAAGAATAATATTGTTTGTAATTATAAAATTAGTGTCTTTTAAAATAGGTTTATGTGGGGTTTTGTTGATATTATTTTTACAAACATTATGTTTTGTTTGAAATTATTTAAAATTGATTTGGCTCTACACTTTTTTTTTCTAGAATGGGATAATTAATTTTCTTCCTCATGGAATAAGATAAAAAATGGTGGGATTGAAATAATTTAATGGTTTTAAAAAATATTTCTCATGGAAACCTTTGGTTTATTGGGATGGGAAAAATGTCTAACATTAATGGTTGTGGATCTACAGGGAGTTATGAATGTGATACTGATAAACATTGGTAGGATACAATATTATAGGATTCATATTATCCAATGATATTGTTCCCTGTGTTTCTTTGTTATGAGTTCTCATAGGATAGGGAAAATTATTAATTTTTTTCTTCTATTAATCCTCATTTTTATATTTATTCATTGTTCATTCATATTATTAAATTATAAAATTTTAATTATTTTGACTAATCTGAAAAGAAAATCCATGTCACAAGGACAACTAAAAATAATTTTGTATCCATAAATATAACATAATGGCCTACTCAAGTTTCAATCTAATCGATGATGTGGTGAATGTATCTTTGTTTTTTTCCAATAGTATTTTTTATTATTTTTTGAGGAAAATATTATAAGAAATATGAATAGTGAATTAAAATTTAAAGAGACTGTGGAATAGATTGGTGAACTTATGGTGAATATGATATAGATATAGTAACACAAAAAATTTATTTAAACAATAATAATTGGAAGGAATCATGTATTGATTTATGTTGGCCTACTCATATATACACATCATGGACCTCAAATTGACTAAACTATCTCAAGACATCACCTGTGGATCCTTTATCTATGGAGGCACCCATAACTATCACTAAATATTGAATGAGTGATGTAAACTTCACATTTTTTATTGATCTATTTCTTATCCACTCACATATTTTTTTCTTCCAATAGTAAATAGAAATGTTTGTTTTATTTAAAAATGGAGGACATCTAGGAAACATCACAGAATCACTTCCAAGAATTGAACATTCAAATTATCCCTTCATTTTTTGGTTCCAATAACAATGACATTGTGGTGGTGAGAACAGGAACATAATTTTATTTAAAAAATATATGAAAAATAATTAAAATTAATATAACATTGAAAAAATTAAAAAAGGTTCTCATCCCCATGAACATTGGGGAATGTGTTATATTCATTCGCCAATGGCATCTAAAATTATCTTCCCATCTTCAGGATTCTAAAAATTAATGATAAAAAATCATCATATATCAAGATTATATTGGGAAATCAAAAATCATTCTATAAAATCCAAATGGACTTTCATCAGTGACATCCTTCCTAGTCAAACCAACTAACTAACACCAACGAACGGAAACTATACCTAAATTTTATTCAAAGAATTTTTTTCTTGATGATCTACCTCATGTTTGTCACATACAGGTTCTTAATTTCTAAATTCACTATATCAAGTTTGATACACATATAATTGAAGTAATGGTGTAGTCTAATTTACTATTCTCACTTTTTCACACATATTCAACTTCCTAAGGTATCAATTTTCTTCAACATTTCAGTTTATAAACAACATTTATGAATAGTTATTATAGATAATTATTGACATTGGTGAATACATTCACATAGAATAATATCCATGTAAATTTTTCTAATCTGTGTAGGTAAATATTGACGTAGGTGTGTTCCATATTGGTGATGTGCCCATGTAACTAATTTTTGATTAGTATAGTTGATATTCCATATATAGGATTTAGATGGAACATTTTATTTGTAGATATAACAATTTCATCACATGTATCAACTTCTCCTTGGATGTGCTTAAAAAAAGGTCTAGAAAAAGTTAAAACGATAAACAAATTATGTTCTATTCAATGAAAATCATGAAAAATTATTGTAAAAAATTATAAATGATATAAAAAATTGAATAATAGGAATTTTACAACTAAAAATTATTATATTGAGGAATAATTTCAAGGAATTTATGATACAAAAATGCTTTTACATATTCAAATAATCTCCATTATTAAATAATCATATCATTGCCAGTATTTTAATTCCCCCAAGATAGATGCAGGAAAGTTTGAAATATTAGAGCCACATAAAAATCTATATACAAATAAAGAATTTCATTCCAATGAATTTTAAAATTTTAATGACTCAGTAAAAAATTATTCAGGGTAATATAACAAAATAATAAATAGGATAGAACCAAATCATCCATTGATTGAGATTTTAATGCCTTCTATGTGAGTTTATCCAACTCCCCTAATTCAATACAATCTCAACTTCTGGTTTAAAGGGAAAACACCAGAGAGATTCAAGTGTAAATTGATCTATAAAGAATGAAAAAAACCAAAATTCTCTCCTAGGTACCTAAATAAGGATTTCACTTTCCAATTTGTTGATACAACTAAAAAGTTTTTCTTATAAACACAATTTCCCTTTGTTCATCTCTGTTTAATTTTTTGCACACTGTCATGAGCTAACTTTTAATAGAGGAATGTTATTTCAATTCCTTACTATATAAAAATGTGTTCAATGAACTACACCTCAAACTAATTTATTAGTATTTATTTATTGAAACACATCCTATACCATTGATGCAGACACACACCATGGGATCCTGATTTCCATTTTACACTAAATTAAAATGATTCATATAAATTATCGATTGGGTTGTCTCCCCATGGTAAATAATGATATCTAGCATAAGTATCCAAGTCTTAATTAATGTTCATAATTTCTCAATTTATAGTAATATTTACATATGAGTTTATCTTATTAGGCTTCCATTACATAGTTTTATGAGAATGATTCCATAAAATATCTAAAAGAGACACCCAAAAATCTCTTTATCAGAACAATTCTATTTTATATAGTATCTGAAAAAAGAGGACAACTCGTTTTCACCTATGACAAACCCTAGGATTTTTAATTGGTTGAAAATAAACATACCCTAAATTCAAATTTACATAAACCAAAAGAAGATGAATTTCGAAAAAAAATCGAAAAATATATCATTTTTTTTATTTGATCAATCATGTGAGGTTTTTGATATGGTATAACTAAACTAAATCTAATTAAACAAATCAATTCTCCTTCCCAAACACATAATACAAAAAAATTTCCAAACATTTGTATCTTAATATCGATAGTCATTACATATCAAAATTGAATATTTAGATCAAAAGGTAAATGGAGGGGATACATGAGTGTAAAAAATAGTCGTATTTAAACACATTCAAAAAATGACTTTTCAAAAAAAAAATCTTCTGTTTATTATAATAGGTGAAAATTTTAATACTGTTAAAATAATAACTTAATAAACAATGTTTCTCAATATAAGTCAAATAATTTTGAATCAAATGGGTGCAATATGGTTTCACAATACAACGAATCTAATTTTTCAAATCACTACAATTCAAAAAGATAACACCCATGAGATGAATTAGGTTCAAACAATTCAATGGATTAGGGGCTACTCCCCCACACATAATTATTAGAAATACGAATGAATTATTAAATTTAAAGTAAGAATAATTAAAAATAATAATACCCTAAATATAGAAGCATTTCATTATTTTTAGATTGAAAATAAATCATCCCTATGATTATTTTATACATGATCCTTAGACACTCAATTTTATTTCCTAAAAATGTCAATAGATGAAGATTATAACTCTTTTTTTAAAATTCATTGTGAAATGAAATAATTGTTTGAATTAGGTAGTTTTACCCATTTAATCAACTGTACAACTCCTATTGTCTTCGATTAGTTTCCATGAGGAATAACATCCCGGTTATTATACTACAATAAAATGAACACTCTAAGATACTATCAAAATTAAATTGAAATACAGAACAAAATGTTAAAATGAAAATATTGGGATAACCCCACAAAGGGTTATGTGTTTTAATTTTCCATATTCGTAAATCCTTTTGATCGACCTCCATTTCATGGATGGTTTTTCTTCCATCCAAGAAACCAAAAGTTTGGATTATTTTAAAATTTAGTGAATATTTATAGGTCAAGTACCCCATAGTTAGATTCCTTAATTCCCCATTCCTTGATAGTAATTAATTTAGATAGTCATTGAGGGGAAAATAATAAAAAAACATTTACTTCCCATATTATCCAACTAGAGGTTAGTGTTTCACACATTTTATGGAATTAACTCCATTGTAGGATTTATATTCTGGCTTAGTACAATTAATAATCTCTATGTGAACAAAACAATTGGTATTTGTAGCCATTTTGGGTCCAATGAGTAGCTTCAACTCCTCCTCTTCAACACATGTAGATTTAAACATGGAATTCCCATTAGGAATAGAAATTTAAACTTGTTAATTTGTTGGGGAGACTTCTAGTTCATAATGATTTTTCAAGATATCACAAAAATGAACTACACCCCAAATAACCAAAAAATGGGAGTCTAAATTCAAATCATTTCCTATAGAATTGATGTCATATAAAAATATCACTTAATCCATAAAATTATCCCCCCCAAAAATAAGTGATGTTTGTTCTTATTTAAAATTAAATATATATCATGGGATTATTTCTAGGTAGAAGCAAGGTAGTTAACCTCTTCTTGGCACTCCTAGACTTCTTTGACCTTTTCCAAATATTTTAGGAATGACTTCCTCTTCAGAAACCATTCTTACATAAAACATGGGGAATATGTGTGAAATGTAATTATATTACCCTAATAAGGTTTTACATTAGGTAATTTAACTTACTTATAATACTAAATAAGTTCAAGGAAATATTTTTCACTTAAAATTTAAATTTTAACCATGGGTTTTTAGCAAGGAATCCAACTATGTCCTCAAATTAACGAGGCGATGTCATCATTATTTTTTCTTACATTCATAGTTTTTTTAGAAATAAGGATATCCCACTAAGACATATATTTCATACTAGGATATGAAGATTATTTAATAGAACATATTTCTCATAATAAATACCAATACTAAATTTTTAGAACTAAATATAGAATAATAGCCAACCCAGGGGTAATTATCAATGATGTAGGGTTGAATGTCAAATGGTCCCCTCAATAATCATTTCATTAATTTTTATATATTAAAAAATACATCAAAATTGATAATAACATAGAGGAAGTGGGAGAAAAGAGTTTTTACTTATACTGAATAGTAAATAGGGGTAGAATAATAAGAAATATATTTAATAATATGTTTAGCATGAAAAATAACAAGTTTAATGCCAATATACTTTTAAATTACTCATCATTGACCTCAAATGGAATAAACCATCACAAGAAATCAAATATTTTATTCATAATCTCTACTATCACCTAACTCTCACACTAAATATTGAATGAGTGATGGACACATCTCTTGGGATATTTAGATCTCTCTTCTCTACAAGTAGATTCATTTTTCAAAATAATTAATGGAGAAAATCATGTGCTTAATATGAAGAGTAGACCACTATGTAGCATTGGAGATTCACTTCCTTGAAATAATCATGAAAATTATTCTATCATTTATGATTATCCTAAATCAAAACAAATTTATGAGGGAAGAAAAATAAAACACATTTTTTTAAATATTAAAAGAAAATATCATTATAAAAAAATAAACTAGGAAAAACTACATAATGGGGCTCTTTTACGACTATCCACATGAGATAGAGATTTTATTCATGACCAAGTTGGTTCTATGAGATGATTTAATTTCTATTCCACCATACAGGAATGAATGAGGAGAAAATAGTGAGTTGAATGATTATTTTGAAGATATAGACGATAAATGTTTCATATGGACAAATACTCCTCCATGGGTTTCCCTAATTCTTTTAAAATATTAGGATGGTGGTAATTTGTTCTTTTTTGTAGATTATTAATTGTTGAACCAAATTTCTATCAAGAACCAGTATCCCCTACAACATATCGATGATATCTTCAACTAGTTTAGAGTTTTTAAGATTTTATTCAGGAATTATTTTAGATCAAGAAAAATCTAGTTGATGGTGAGACTATAAGACATAACTCATAAAGAATTTAGGATATATTATGTCTTGTATGGCTTTATAGTGATGTCCTACATTATGGGGAATGAACTGATTGTATTTTTACTCCTCCTGAATATGATATTTCGTTATTTATTTAGTTAGTTTTTTTTATGAAATCTTAGCTTCCTCCATGATAGTAGGAATCCATTACCAACATCTTGATATAATATAGAGGGAATTGAGTGGGAACCAACTTTATTCCAATCAAAAAAATGAAGATTCTGAATTGATAAAGTACATTTTATGGTAAATTTCTTTTCATGGTTGAAGTGAGAGTGGACTCAAGAAAGGATATAAACATTGTATATTTAGAATGGTGCATGGATTTCTTATTTAAATTTATCATTCATGGATAATAATTTTTTTATATTTACATTTTATAAAACATATCTCTTCTTCCAGTAACAATATTTTTGGTTGAAAATGAATTTGTGAACGTTTTTTGTCAAATGGTCGAGAGAATGATTTTGAAGAGATTATGTGAAGGATGCATTCTTCACCAATACACACAATAAAACTTCCAATAACATGACAAAAAGTAGTTAATCATTGTCTTAGAGTATGGATACATCATCCACCACACCAAAACTGGAGTCCCTGGCCTAAAATATAAACTGGAATCACTTAGCACTCTCACCACAAACCACTATCATAGACATCAGTCCTATGGTAGAAGAGACACTCTTAATACCATTTAGTCATGATCCATCCCAATGGGGCTGATTAAAGAACACTCCATGGCATCCTACAATATTCCAGGGGATGGTGTCTAGCTCATAGTATGCATATTACTATTAAAGGAGGAATTATCTTATGTACATGAAAATTCATGCACATCGCCTAGTCCATACAATGTTGAAATGATAAAAAACAGAGCATCCATGAATTCATACATCTAAAAACCATTACTATAGTGAGAAAAGATGTAATTAAAATTAATCATGGTCAAATATAATCCCACCACCGTGAGTTTGAAATCATGTAGAACTTGAAAAGAATCACATGGAATTCTCTCAAAATATCACTAAAACATACCACAATACTTCATGTCTCACAATGAACTATTTATTCATTATCCTTCCAGGACTCCTATAAAGGGTCAATCATCTAAAAATACATGAAACATGTGAAAAAAGTTTAGAAAAGGGTGATTATTTCAATATCCAGTATGACACCATGACAAAAGAAATCATATAGATAATTAAAAACAGTACGCTCTACATTTTTTATATATCTACCACACATATAACAATAATATCTATGTATAATAAAAAAATAGAGAGATTCTAATGGAAAATTCAAAATCATAATTCAACCATAGGGATCAAATGTGAATGTACCACATTGTATTAGATTAGGAGAACACACCCCAAGAGTCACATAGCACTTATTTCATCCACCAAAGATGTCATGCTCTACAAGTCTCATCATAGAATTGATATGATAGTATTCTATGGAGATTTGATACAAATATGAGGATAAAATACAAGGTCATGGGAATAACCAACAACTAAATGTGGATAAACTTTAAATGTAGAGGATTGACACCCACATTGTATTGGTCATGATGATTCAATGAACTTCAACTTGGAAAAAAATGTGAAAGAGGATCTCACTCCAAACATCATATAAGAATTCCAATAACTCTATCTATGAAGACCAGATAATGGGATGACTATACAGTGTGTTTGACATGATTCTAAACTAACCCTTAGGTGTACGATAAATGGAACACACCAAAATGTAACTCATCTACGATACATGGGAAAAAGGCACAAATAGTTATTTTCAGGGTTCCATGGTGTTTAATAAATTTACAGGGAGTGTACATTATCAACCAGGTATTTCCCATGTAAATAGGTTTTCATCATTTTCATGTAAAAGAACATGGTTTGATGATTCCCATGTACCTATTCCCTAGTACTTATACATGGATACATGAGTATACATCTGGCTTGCCCTTATTTGTGTGGGAGTACATGATGTGCTCTTTCCCATGTAATACTCCCCATGCCTATGTATCCACTAAGTTAACCTCTAAGCCTCTATGAAATTCAAAACACGATGTCTGATAGGGTTAACACACTTTGGGATCCTTAATGCAACACATAAACCCTATCCATTACACATGATGTCCTATATGGTTTGTAATCTCATATTACACACTTTGTTGTTCCAAATTTCTAGAATCCTACTATTCTTCACCCCATAGTTTCATCCACTTCAATGGTGTCCCATATGACTATAAATCACTATGGAAGTGGTGGATCACATCCATTCATCCCTTTCCATCACTGTTCACTGGATTTTGGTCATCTGATTCTTACAATAATAATTGTTCATTCATTCCAGTCACTCCCTCAAGATACACTTGAACCTATTGGACTCCAATATTTTCTGATTCATTAACTACTAAAACTAACACATGATCCACACATTGTATTGAATATAGATATTTGATCAATAACAGTTGTGACAAGATTAGGGTGTGCAATGATTTCTTCCCTGATATTGTGCCAAAACAGTGGAAAAAACAAAACCTCGGTAATGAACACAAAATTGTGGGAGAAAAGGAAAATAATTACCATGAGGAATGATGCTATGAAAATGTTCATGTTAGCCTCTATCCACCAATAATATATTTATGAATGATGATATAAAATATTATACATTAACCAATTCCCCCAAATAGATCTCCAGAAATAACCCTTTCTACAACATGACTGATACACACATCAATATGTTCATTTATGGATTGAAAATCATCTAAGAAATAAATAATAGGGATTTAATCCAATCAAAAAAAATTTATTACGAAATATTCAATTCATCGCTGATGAATAAAATTTCTATATCATTGGAAGAATCCATTTATTTCATCACAAACTGATCATCGAAGTAAGATTGAGTTTTCATTCATCTGAGAGAGATCATCTAACACTCTCTCTAATATTTATACAATTTCATGAAGGATATGGATATGACCATGTAATTCCATCCACTTAATTTAATTATAGATGATGTTTGGTCACATCACCAATAGATGAAATAATTATTTAATTTAATTATTTTTTTATTTTACACTCAGGAATTATTTTAAAAAAAGTCTCATGCCGACAAATATTATGTCACACCTAGGGTGAAACCGTTTCTATAAACTTAATGGTTCCATATGATTTCAAATCTATCACCTTCTTTGATGTTATTAAATTTTTTTCCTTATAATTATTTTGTAATTATATTTAATATATCAAATATATTTAAAAAATTATTCCAGACACACTTTGCCTCAGAGTCACATTCCATCTGAGTATATGGTCTTTATAATAATGCATACAATAACCCAAAATAATATATGAAAAATCCAACTCATTTCATATTTTTTTAAAAACGTCTTAAATTTCATGAAAATATGATTACATAAAAACACAAAATGGGTTGTTATGTCATTAAAATTATGATATTCATTATATTCAGAATCTCATGATGGCGTCCAGAATAATTGATTAAATTTCAGATTAAAACATTTTTTATCGCAAAAAGAAATAACACAATACATAAGTTTTTCAAGATTCTTATAACCAAAATTTCATTGTGAAAAATAATCCCAAAATATAAATCATGAATCCCAATAAAAAAATTATTCAAAACTTATAATTCAATATAGGTCCTTCCATGGTAATTATTTTTACCAATAAAATTTATAATTATCTTGTATAATCACATCATTCACCCAAATCATGAAAGAAAACATTAAATTAACCTACAATATAAAATTTATCTATCACCATTTAAATAATAAAATTTCAAAAATAATTCATTGCAATATGATCTTACTATTCATAGATAATAAATATTATTTTTCATTTGATAAATCTCATGGGTGTCCGATTGCCATTTTCTAATATAAATGAAATTGAAACATTATTCCTCCATGGACTCCAACACTAGATATATTAAAAGACTAAATCATTCTCGTATTTACTTATTAGAGAGTTAGTTAAGTTATATGGTTGTTAGTCATATAACATGATAACTTATTATGAATAATAATGATACCAATCACACCTGTCAACATCCCATTTCATTTATCCAAATATCAAAAAATTTCAACACATTTAAAATTAAAATCAGAAATTTTATATCAAGACATTGATTATATCAAAGAATAATGTTTTTAAGAATATAATATTATTTTTGAGGAATAATTGATATGTTTTCTAGATCCTGATACATTCTTTTCATTCTATAAAACCTTAGGTTTATCCTAGTTCATTAACTTTCATAATAAATAAAAATAAATCATGTCAATTAATAAAGAAATTTTGAATTCACCTTTCAATATCCCTATGGAGTGTCAAAATAGGTGTGAATATGGTAGGTTGTCATACATCAAGTGGAAATCGACCCGAATAAAAATAATCCATTTTCAATGTTATTAACCCTATGTACAACATCTATATATCCACATAAAAGTTTAGTATCTTGAAATCAATATATTTCTCTAAAATTCCCATAAACTAATACTTATCGAAAATATTATTTTTTATCCTCTTATTAGACTTATTCACAATGTTATTTTTGGTGTTATGTAACATAATATATGATTTTAAAAATCATGATTCCATGTTTTGTAACAAATAATCTTTGATACACACTTCAAAGACTGTTACACTAGTAGAATAGAACTTGTGGTAACATTATTAGATTAGTTCTAGATATAAGAAATCACATCCTAATGGACAAAATAGTTTAATAGTCATGGTAAAAGAGATAAATAATTCCTCTTCATATTAAATTTGATAACATAAATTTCAACGTACATAATATAGATACTCTATATCATTGAACTCATTTTTAGATTCCTTCTCTTTGACCATAGGAAGGGAAAAAATGGTTGAGCTCAACTAATTAGTAATGGTAAGGTTAATCACTAAATAAAAATCATAATGTAATGTTAAATAATATAAAATCCATCTTGTTTACTCAATAACATGAACATGAATAATAATATTGTAAGGACAAATTGAGATTAAATAATCCCATATAAATAATAATATTATGTTGATGTCTTTTTTGGATAATATCAATGTAGTAATCTCTTGGTTAAAAATAACTAAATTCTTAAATATGGAAATTTTAAATATTGGCTACCATGATCTTAGATATAATGATATCTATACCCTTAAGTCCCTATGAGAGGGTAGTTTAAAACTATGGGTGCAAAACTATTTAATTTCAACCTTTTGATAATACTCGTGAGACCTATTGATACACCATGGGGATATATAATTTTGGGTCCACCCATCACATCATGTTCAATAAATTCCCCATACATAAAAAGATAAATTTAATTACTGAATAATACATGTTATCAATTGATATTCATATATAATAAAGAATATACAACACCAACATTCATGCATTCAAAAAAATAACATCAATTGTAAAACAATATATGTAAAAATTATATGTTAATAATGAAAAACACATATTTCCTATATAGAATATGGATATTTAATGGAAATGTAATGCCCAATGTTTACATGAAAGTAGATGATTCAAGGAAAAAAATGGCAACACTATTAACCATGAATGTCTATGTCAATACATTGTATTGTCAAATTAAGCATAAAAAATATATTAAAAAACTAGTATTATTTCATTAAAAAACATTCCCATTGTAGTGTATGTAAAATGAAGGCGTTTTATTATTGAATAATATAAGTACAATAAAAATATTATTAAAAAATACTTCTAGAAAATAACCTTTTCACTTTGAAAATAATTTTTAAAACATATGGTTTCCAAAAAATTTGGAACATTTTATCTTGGAATGAAAACATGTTAAAAATTAAAGGAATCCTAAAAATATAGATTTACCATGATGGGGTGTGGGGGATCTTAGGTTTTTACCAATGTTTCTAAAATATTTATTCACCTCACATTTTTGGTAAAATGTCAAAAAGTAACATTGTTTGGTAAAAAAATGGAATATTAATTTTTATAATTTATATAATAATTGGTGAAAATATATTAAATAAATAATTTTAGAATATTAAAAATAATATGTATAGAATTTTATGTAAAATATGGATATGGGAGAAAATTAATTTTACATTATAAAGAGAAGAAATGTTGTGTTTTTGTAAAATTTATTTTCTCAATAATTTAACTAAAAAATAGTGTACAATGAAATAAATATATAAATTTTACATGAATATTAAGAGGAGAATCATATTAAATGTTTAATCAAATAATTATCCATTCAATTTCATCAATTTAAATTCACGCATAAACAATCCTAATGTAAATGAGATTGAAGCATAAACCCATACCACTTTAGAAACATATGAATCATTACACCAATGAAAAAAATTAATTCAAATGAAAAAATAAATAAAAATAACATAAATATATATATTATTGATTAAAAATATCAAATTTTTTAGTTGACAATGTTCATTAAAATTAATGGGTTCATAATAAAAAATATATATCAAAGGAGTGGATATTGATAAAAAATCATTTAAAATTATCATACCCTTGAAGGGTGGATTTCAAAAATAAATCTTTATGTGTATCATATGTAAATCAACATAAAATATATTTCATTAAAACAATAAATAATAAAAATTAATCAATAAATTTTCTTTGAATAAATTCTACAACTAAGAAGTAATATAATCATATGAAAAGAAATAGATTTTTTCTCCTCCATACCATGTAGTACCTTTCAAATCATGTCTCCCGTGGTTTAATTATGTTGAATTGAATCATAAATAAATAAATTAAAAATTATTTACTGAATAATATGTAAAATATCATCATATAAACTATATAGATGAAATTTGAAACATCTTGGCCTGGTAGACATTAAACCGGTGCTCCAAGCCGGTTTACTACAAGACCTCAAGTGCACATCCTTGTCTTATAGAGGGTGCCAATGAGTTTGATGGGTATAAGGTAGATCTACCAAGAGACTATACCAACATATCAGTGTTCACAACAAGATGTAAATAACTAATGATTATACACATTTGAGTTATGTGGATAAAATAAATAACATAAAATGGAATGGTGCAGTAATAAAATGAAAATGCAGTAATGGACCAAACAACCAGGTAATACATAGAACCATGATCCCCCACTGGCATAATCAGATATACAAAAATAAAAAACTAAAATTTAAATAAAATAGACCCCACAGCCAACATCGGGATATAACAGATACCCTATCACGAGTACCATCTCAAGAATCTCAAGACTAACCAGTAAATTCAACAGAAGAATCCCCCTCCACCATAAAACCTAGGCCCTTAGATAAATCCATGGTAAATATAGGATAAAACTACAAGTAAAAGGATGTATATACACAAACCAAGGTGAGAATAAATTGGTGATAAATATATATCTGTAATCCACACACAATGACGAGCCTATAATCTGCTACCATAAGTATATGATCATGAAATTTGGCCATCCCGGTTGATATAAAATAATAAAATAATATAAATAAACAACCATTGATATGTAGGTACAGAAAGTTCGTCAGTATTTCCTTCTTCATCCAATACAATAATATCTATCAACTTTTATCAAGGATTGTTCATTCCAAACCACCTACTAGATCCATGCCCATGGTAGGGACAACCAACCAGAACAAACTAAAAACCAACACTTCGGTAGTATTATCAGTCCTGATTATAATCTATGTCATCCCATACCATGTAATCATATCCCAATATTGAATCATACATGTATCCTCTAAGAATCTATCCCCATTTCTATAGAATATTTCTACGAAGACCATACCTTCAATATGAAATCTATCCACTGTGTCATAACAATAATGCATGAAGCATCATTCCATCACATAAACCTTACACATATCATATTATCCATTCCCAGAGAACTAGTTCAAATACTTATCCATAACTATAAAAGGTCACTATTTGACATACTAGGAGCGTCAGTCCAAATGTCCAACACATATATGGTACGTGATGTTCTCCCATCCCACCCCCTGGTCAGAGTTGGAAACCACTGAGCATTATTCTCTGAATCCAACAGAGACTCATATCTTCATGTCTGACCATCCAAATATTGATATGGAACTCTATTTCCATACTATTGGGTTATGGATCATTAGTCCTTTCCCCTAAAAACCGCCATGCATCATGTAGAGGAGCATTAGTCTAAATTTGCAAAATCATTAATCCTAGGTCGGAAAACATGGATAATTAGTCCATGAATACAAATGAGATTCAAAACACCATGTTCAAACATCTGCAATCATTCAATACAAAACATGTATTGTTTCATGTGAAGTATTCCATAACATAATCAATGATGTATAGTATACCAGCACCGAATCTCAATCTATAACTGAACTACATGTATGTGTCTCCACATCCACTATGCTCAATAGTATAAATCAATGTACCCGATACATTAGTCCATATCAAAAACCATAAACAATATGTAAATATCGATAAATATCCTTAGTTCAAAAATTTCATATATGAATATCTAGAACTATACCCATGGATCTTCATTCCAACACTCTCAGCCTTCCCTAATCCTACTAGTAAACTATGTTCCAAAACATGGAAACCTGAAAATATAAAACCACCCCATGGTATTAATCAATGTGTCATCTCCAGTTATAACAACAAAAAAATGGTTCTCAAAATTCCCACATCATCTTGTAACATCTAATCTCTATCGTCTCATACAATATCTTGTATCTCATGGAACACCCATAACCAACCAACATCATAACAAGCCCCCACTCATGGAAATCCTATAAATTGGGCTTTCAAATGACCCTATCGATTAACCCATATTCTAAGGCATCCCTTCTATGATACTCTAAACAGGTACTAAAAAATAATACTCTCTGAATAATGGTAACAACAAAACTCTATGTCCAATCCACAGACAACAAAAAATCTCAAACGGCCCTCAGTAGTGTCCAACAGGTCCTTTATCAATGCCTTTCCACTAAGGCATCATAAATCAATCCCATGCCACACAACCATTCTCAATCATCAATTATGGTATAAAATGATCACGTAAGAAGAAAACTTCTCTCCAAGGGAATCATCAAGTGTACCTCAGACATAACTCTGTACATCCACAAAAACCCTCTATAACCACAATCCTATGGTGTCATCCTAGACCGAATGGATCCATCGTCCTTGTACATAAAGTGTTGGATCTATACCTAGACTACTCTAAACCCAAGTTACTTGTTCCGATTAAAAATTAAATCCAAGACCATAACATACATACTAATCAAGTACTGTATTCAAGTAAATATCCTTGAATAATCATATACAACATCGTGGTATGCTCATTCCGGATCTACACTAAGCTAAGAAGCCTCACCTGGGTATCTCTGCTCAAAGATTAACCCACTAAAGGATTATGAATCCAAAACTCATGGAAATCCCCTTTGCAAACCCAATTCATTAATAACACTATTTATATGACCTCTATATGTAAAAATTATTCCACCATTGCATTCTACATGGAGAATACCTCAGAATGAACTACTATTATACCCAATTCTGACTTCTAGGGAAACAATAACCAAAAAATCTATGCTGGAAAAAGAATATGGTGTATATTTTAGTTTACACTGTTAGTACCCTAATATCTCAACCCACCCATTTACTTTTACATGACTATAAAAACATGGGGTATTCCTATGTATATCTATATGGTGTGTACTTTTCCAAACCGTCATTCCCTAATCTTGTTCACATGGATAAACACATGGCCATGTACCACCACATGACATATACTCAAAGTACATTGTGTGTCATTATGAAAATGCATTCTTCCCAGAATGGGATGGACACATAGTGTGTTTTCACATAACCACACATCGTGTTGTTGGAATTTATGAATGGTAAATTCAAACAACTTCCCCAAAACCGCAATTTTCCTGCAAATAAGAATAGATCAACCCACATTTTGTATTTAGATACCATAATAATGAAATAAAACATAAAATAATTAATATATGGGGATCATGGCATAAAAAGAAAAAATCGTCTTACCCTGTGGTGTTATCACCGATGATTTGGGTCCAAATCCACTCCCGATTGTGGTGGCACCTAAATATAGTCCTGGTATATGCCAAGGACGTTGTATAAGGACATAACCTCTTCTCCCCATTCGATCTATCCATCATGTGTGAGGGAGAAGAACCTCTAATCTATTATTATTCTTGGGAACCCTAAAATTGGTGGGAGGATAAACATTTAATTTAATTAGTTAATTAATTAATCACCCATTTAACAGCCATATAGAGTTCAAGAACCATTAGTTTGTTTACATCTCAACCAGGTAATACCCCCTATTCTCGACTCACAGAAAAATTGAAAATATAAATCCAAAACTCCTTTATAGATAAACTGCCACCCGTAACCGCCTAATAAATTTATTATTTGATTAATTAAATATTAAATATTTATACAAAACTACAACTGTTTTGTATTACACCATACTCTAGTCCTAAGGAAAACACCATATCCTGAGATGAATATAGTGTTCATAAATATTATTTGAGACCATACAACATTGTAAAATGACAATTTTACACCACATGAGCACCCGAGAACAAAAATTCACATTTATTCTTGAGATTCAAAACCCATGAAACTCGTGTCTCTAAAACCTCTCTTACATAAACCTTCTCATCCCCATTAATCCTTGGCGGTTTTCTAATCACACATCCTGAACCACGTTGGTCATTAAAACAAGTAAAACTTGATGATTTATAACCCAAATGAAAACTGGGATTCTCTTAATTACTTCATTGAAAGGGTCTAAAACCCATCAAAAGGAAATCCTGAACTTCTCACTAGAAACAAAAAACATTAATAATGCCTAATTATAGTCGTTAATCTCGATATTCCACATCACCATTGCAAGAACATCATCAAAATTTGGGTTCTACTGACCATATAAATCTTCTCAAATTCATCAATTCTAATCCATGATTCATTTCATCATAGAAATATACTTTCAATACAAATTCCCAGTGGTCTAAAAATCCACCCAACATCATACTTACTACATCCTCAACCCTTCCCACCCACGTTTCATACCACAATATCAGGTTTGATACTTCCCTCAATATGAGTATCATAATCATCACCTAATATCCTTTTTTTTCTAGACCATGCCCCAATAATTATCAATCATGGATCTATTCATGGATATATTTCTCCCACTAGAGAAAGAAAACCAATCAACAACTACTGCACATTCCTTTCATCCTAGAACTGCACCCATTGTATTCGTCGATATTTGGCCAATCACAGGGACCTCACTGACAAAAACCCAAGGGCGTGTTCCACACCATGTCATTTCAAATACACCACTTCATCAGGAAAACCTCATAGGAGGCCCCTTATCCACTAGTGGAAATATCTATAGAGCATGGCGTAAAGCTAGTGCTCTCTTTGCATACTCACGACATTATGATATAGGGAATGATCATCCCTGAACTACGACTATACTGGGATTTCATTGATGAATACTATAAAATCATAATCCTTCCAAAACTTAATATTTCTATCCCATGGTAGTGGGTCTCCTTGCTAAGAATCCTCTCATAACACCTGTAATAATTCATTAAAAAACTGACAGCTTATGGTCCAACTATAGCACCTTGTATATACACTCATGTAACGTCTGATCCAAAACCCAAATGATATAGCACATCACTAGCACTTCTGTATATATGTATCCTCTATCAAAAAACAACTACATTCCCTTGTATATGTGATCCTAAAAAGTTATTCTGACTCCAATGAGCCTCTTATCAATAAAACATAGCTTTAAAGTCTAAACCATGCAAACAAGGGCCCATATTGTGCTTCTAATCCCGACCAAATACACCAGGATCAACTCAACGGCACAACCATTTCTTGAAAAGGACCCTGAATGACCCATCCCACTCAAAACGAACTACTTGTCATAGACACTGACACACAGAAACACAATCTAAATACAAAAGGCATCTATCAATCCTAAACATCAAACATAGTTTCTCCCTTCATGAACCAATTTCAAGAGACCAAAACACCCATATATTCCATGCACACTTAAAGGATCCTATATATCGGTCGACCCCTCTAATTAGTTAGACTAATAATGTAATACAACTGTTACCCCCTTCTCTGAAGTCCTATGAAAAAGGCCAGTATGATCTCTCTCCTTGCCCAACGGATCATGTCTCATATCAAAACACTACAACCAACCACCTAGGTTTAAAACTGCTCAGAAAAGATCACAAATCATATGGAATATAGAAGGACCCATCTCATCGTCTCACAACATCACGGTGAAAAAAATACATCTATACTATCTTGCATCATAATGGTGCCATATATCAACATATTTCCTATAACTAGGGTGTCCATCCTCTCTTACCATTTTCACACTATACCACTACTTGGAGGACCTGGATATACAACCAACCTCAGCAAAAACCATATATAAACTGTCTATTGTTATAATTTTATACAATACCAACCCATTAGGGTCACTACAATATCCTCAAAACAATCTACACCCTTTTCCTCACCATTGATCATCTCTCCATTGATCCTGAAAAACCTTCCATTAGAAGAAAATCCATATAACCACACACTAGAATGCCTATAACCAGGAGATCCTATGTTTATATAATTATTCATGAGATTCTTCATTCATCTATAGTTCATGAGTTAAAACCATTTAACTAGTAACTTCCAATTGGGAAAAGGGCTTGAATTCCATTATAAACTATAAAATCCAAAAAACTGTGTGTCACTAGAAGAAAAAATCATATAAAACCATTAAATCACAAAACCAAAACACCAATCTTGATCCCTATTAAACTATAAATAAAATTGGAATAGGTTTTTGTGATGAACCACCCGTATATGCATCAAAAATTCAGACACATTTCAATATATCTTGTCTACCAAACACCAAATAGTGAAATAATAGAAATTCATCTACTATAATGCAACTTTTTAACATCCTAGAATGATATTCACTAAACCGGTGCTCCATGATGGTTCTCCTTAGGACCTCAACCACTCCTCCACATATGAAATAGGTTGTAAACTAGTAGAACGTGTTTATGGTGGACTTGTGAGGATATTATACCCCCATTTAAGAGTTCACAACAAGAAGTAAATAACCAAAGAGCATACACATAACAGTTGTATGGAATAATTAATCAACAAAAATTGATTGGTTCTAAAAAAAATGTATTGATGGCCTAAACAGCCTTGTAATACATATAATCATGATCTCTCAATTGAATGCACATATATATAGAAATAAACTACGAAAAATTATATGCTATAGGCCTTACTACCAACATTGGGCTGGAACACATAGTTTGTCTCTTGTACCCTATCTTGCTACTCAAGACTGCCCAGTAGACTCCATATAAAAATCCCTCTCTATAATAAAACATGAGTCCTCATCCCAACCCACTCTACCTATTTTCTCAACCTAAAATCAAAAAGACGGTCTATACACACATCGAGGGGCACAAACATGGGTGAGAAATATATCTCAGTAGGCCACCCCCAATGGTGATCTTGTTAACTGCTTAATTATGTGCATGATCAAGAAATATGATCCGCCTAGGTGATATAAAATGGGGGAAAAATATAAATAAACAACCAATGATCTTTAAGTCCATGACAATGATCGGCCATTTTTGTTTCTGTAAAGCCTAAATACCTTGGAGAATGCCTCAAGGATCTTGAATCCAACACATCTTGTATGCTCATTTCACATGGAATCGACAAACATCCTGTCAAAACTATAAATACATCCTTCAGTAGTCTTATCAATCGTAATTCTAATATAAGTGATCCATTACCTTGGTATCATTACCCAACATTGGGTCATACATGGAACAATGAAACATTTTCCCCCATTGCCACACAAGAGTGATACCAAAACCATACTTTAAGTATGACATCAATCACATGTATCAGAACCATAATGCATGAAAAATAACTCCATTACGGAAACCATACATATATCAAATCAACCATTCCCCAACCAACATTCTGTAACTTTAACCATAATTCTCAATGATAACTGGTCCATGAAGGGCCCCAAAACACCCTCAGACGGGAGGGGTGAATCAGGGTGTCAACCTTTTCTTCAAGTTGATGGATCTTGAACCTAAATTAGTAGAAACATATTAATATTGTATGAAGAGGAAGTGCAAATAATAAATAATCACATGATATGAAAGGAAAAAATAATTTTACATAGTTCAACACTAAGGGAAACGTTAATGGTGTATACACTGATATTGTGTCAGTCATACCAAAATAAAATAATCTTCCAAATTTTTCAATTATAAGAGATTAGCACGATAAATCTTTTCCAAACACACCCCCTATACAAGGTTTTAAGGATGTCACGCTGCATCTCTCAGATCACTTCCACCGACTCCAGTTGTTAATTGTGTTGGATGAATCGTCACTCATATTACTGACATGATGGTCACTTAAATGTTATATCATTAAATCATGTATCCAGAAATATAAATGGAAGCTCATTTTATTTACAATTTTCTTCCAATGATATATATCCATTTCCCCCACACTAATAAGTTATGAAAAAATAATTTCACAAAATTATTTGGTTACATTGTTGGCTCCATTGATTGTTCTGCGTACCACCTTACATCCGCCAGATACTATGTAGTGGGTATGGTTCATCGAAATCCTCTCTTTGAACCATATCAATGTTCTACAACTTAAATCTACCTCCACATACAACGTCAACATATTGCATCCGTGTACTGACTCCATATACTACCTCCCCAAAACACCTTCCCCAATCTTCCCCTACTACTTGTAATAACTCTTCTCTATGTAGAACAATACCAACTATGTGTACTACCGAGCTTCTCCACTTATTGAATTAGCTTCCTATAAGAATCAAACTTTATTTTGTGGAATGTTTTTCCTTATGCGTATAATTCTCTCTATGAACCAACTTCTCCTTTGTGAACCACTTCAGAGTTCACAAGATATCATCCTAAATTTATAATCTCGAATCCAGCACTTTAATGAATGGGTTTAGCATGCCTTATATTGAAAAAATATAATTTGAAAAATCCACTAATCAATGATTTACCACATCTTTGATTTGGTACAGCCATCATCACATACCAATCATATACTGTGAACTAAAATTATCTTGTGAACCTCCAGCCTTCCGCGTACCACACGCCTCTATCCACATACCTTCACCACATACCGGATCCTGGTTTGACACCTAGACTGATGCTCCTTGTGTGAATTACATGTGAAAACATACAAAAAATAGAAACATTAATATACTATTATCAATAAAAACCCTTGCTTCCCAATTTCGACAGAAAAGGAACATCAGTACAGGTGTCCATCTGTGATATTCTATTCCGTGTCTGACATTCCAAACCTGTAGGTCAAAAGTTAAAAAACATGAAGCATTAGTCCATGAATCCAAATGAGACTCAGAGCTTAATTTTAGACCTAACAAACCTTGATAATGTAACTCCATGTATATACCCATGGATTTCGGAATGTCAGTCCCTCCCCTAAAAACCACAATGCACTGGGGAGTGGAGCAGTAGTCCATACACCCATAATCGTTAATCACAATTGGTTAAAAATTGAGCATAAGTAAATTAATCCAACCAAGGCTTATAATCCCATGTATTAACGTCCATAATAATTCCATACATATCATCAGTTGTTACTAAAAAATCGGTATATATCCTAAATGACATTCTAATGTACAACTTCTCAGAACCTCTATACAGCTCCTAACCATATACATTTGTCTCCACATCCTCTATACTCCTTTGTATAAATCAATGTGCCTAGAACCATAGGCTAGCACTCAAACCATAAATCTTTTATAAATATAAATATATATACATAGTCTTACAATATCTATTACGAATATTTGGAACCATAGACATAGATGTTATTTCCTTCTCTCTAAACCATAACTTCCTCAACTAGTAAACCGAGTTCAAAAACATGGAAACCCTAGAGTATAAAACCGCCCCATGGGCATATTCCAATTATCAGTCTTAATAAGAAAAACATGATAATAGGTGGATATACATCTATCTCAACCAATAAAATCTATATCCACCCAGATTATACATCATCTTTTCACCCAATGAACACCCATAGCTGAAATACATCATCACATGCATTGAATCATGGCCATCATATCCACCAGGCCTACACATGACCCTCTATATCCACAGATAAACTGAGGAATCCCTTACTGGATCCTCCAAACTAGAACTTGTGAAAAGGCATAATCTCTAATCCTTAGTAACCAATATACTCTTAGGACAATCACTTAAACAATAAACATTCTCAGGCAGCCCTCAACGACCTCAAATCTGTCCTTAATCAACAAACTACCACCAATGAATCTAGAATAAATCCCATTCCACTCAAGAACTCCCAACCATCGACCAGGGTATACAATGATAACTTTACTAGAAACATGACCACCAAGGGAATTATCATGAGAACATCAGACTCAACAAAATTATAGAATCACACTACTTCATAACTACAATCCTACGGTGTCAACCTAGCTCCAAAGGCTCCATCCACCCTGAACATTAATTGTATCATTTAAACATAAAATTCACTAACCTCTATTCACTAGTCTATATTCACAAGGAAAAATATTATCATCAGATAGATACTACTAAAATAATATATTTTGCGTCTGATCCATGAATCCTCATGCAAAACATCATGGTTCACTCATTCTAGATCAACACTGATCTCACCACCCTCACTAGGGCCAATCAGCACCAAAACCAACCCACTAAAAGAATCTTAATATAAACCTTAAGGAATTATTCCTTCTAAACACAATTCATCCATAACAATATTTATACGACCACTATATGTCAACATGATCCCACCATTTCATTCTACATGAAAAAATTCATAGAATGTACAACTCAAACACCCAATTGTGACTTCCCTAACACAAATTACCAAAAACCTATAGGTTGGAAAAAGTATATGGAATGTACCTTATAGTACATGGTGTAATGTTTAATTGTTCTTACTGGGAATTTACATTTATATTTCCATGGAAACATAAGGACTACCTGTGTAAATCTATAAGGTGTGTACCCAAAGTACATAGTGTGTACTTTCCAAAATCCATATTTTCATGTTTTTTTTTCAAATGGATGGATGCACAACCATGTTCCACCACACAGTGTGTACTCAAACTACACAAAATATGATTATTAAATGACCTTTTTCCCATAATAGTAAGAAAACACTGGGTGTGTTCATTGAACCACATGTCGTGTTGTCGGTATTTTCGAATGGTAAATGATTATAACTTCCCATAAACCCCAATTTTTCCCAATAATCTTAGATTGACCTACATGGAGACTCTAGAAAACATAATAAAGAAATAAAACATAAAATAATTAATCTATAGGGATAGAGGCATACAAATCAAAACCTGTCCGACCTTGTGATGTAAATATAGAAACTTCGGGTTTAAGTCTGCTCTAGGAAACTACTGCACCATGATCTCATCTTGATCTATGCAAAGTATGATGTTTATGTCATCATTCTCTTCTACCCCTTCAAACCATCCATCACGAGTGATAGATAATACCATATCCTCTTATAAATTTCATGTGATCCCCAAAATGGTGGGGGAATCTACTAATTTTAAAAATTAACATATTAATTACACATTTAAAACATGTCCCGTGATCTGAAACCAGAAATGAATTTATATCACACCTAGGAAATACCCACTATTATTAACTCATATATGGAGTTATAATCTCTCTATAACATTATTTTCAACAGATATAACAACCCAAAACCACCAGACTAATTTAATATTAAATTAATTAAATATGAAATATTCAACCAAAACTCAAAATTCTTGGAATTCCACAAAACACCTATCCTAGGGAAAACACCATATTTTGGGACAAATTGAGTGGTCATAAATATTATGATAGACCATATACTTGATTAAAATGGTCATTTTAACCATCATGATAAATAGATAACAAAAATTCCACATATTTATCTTATTTCAGAACATAAAAAACTCAAGTCTACACCAAATTAGTGTATAATATTTAAATATGACTCAGTGACAGGGAATTGAGATTGAATCCCTTACTTCATGATTTTATATATTTGATAAAGCTTTATAATCTTGTATAATCATGGTAAGAATACTATTTTATTATTCCAAAACCATATTTATATTTTTAATATCAAATCCGATTCTCTTTTTACGTTATACCGCCTATTAAATAATAAAATTTAATTATTTCCATTGTTTTAGGTGCAAACTACTTAATTTTACCATGCATGTATTATCATGGATGTTCTAGTTCTTCATCGTATAGTTTAAATAAATTATATCACCCTATGTATAGGTACCTGACCATTTTATATATAAATAATGATTGGTGTATGTTTTGGGAGGTTATGAGGGGCTTTTCTACTAATTGGAGGAATTTATAGAGGTGTACATTTTTGTTAGGTGTAATAGAAACCATGAAAATCCTCTAGAAAATAATGAATTAAAAAATAATTACCAATGCATAGGCACAAAGTTGGACTAAACCAGGCGGGTTCTTAGAAGAAACTATGTGAGCATACTATCATTCGGAATTTGGGGAAACACATGTTTGAAATGCGATTTTACAAAACATGTGAGACAACCATGTAGGTTTGTGTCTTGAAGTAGTAGAAACCATATAGTTGATCCATGAATTTTCAAATCATAATGACTAACCATGAGTTATATAGTCATCTCATGGAAAATTGAGTATCCAATTTGAATTAGATCCATTAAGCTTCATTTTTTACCAAATTCTATCATGAAATAAAGTATTTTTTCTCCAACGGTGTAATAAATATGACTCTGCTATCCGGGAGTGATTTATATGTGGATTAAATGTTTTTAGAGATACATCACTGACGATATGTCTTCATTCTATAATGGTCACAATTAATATATTCTTCTTGGATTTCCTAAAATAAATGATTGATTTGTCTATGGATAAATCCATGTTTTATGGTCAGATTAGTGATATTTTATGACTATAAATAGGGATGAAAATGTAGTATGTGGTAGGATATAGAAATTCCTTATTCTAATCTTCAAATTTTCCCACATTTTTGAGTTAAGTTTCTTGTCTCTCAATTCAAAAATGTTTAGAATATGAAGCCCAAGTATGAAATAAATATTTTTTAACTAAATATGAAATTGATGTGTGATTCTTGATGGAAAACCAATTTTATTATGGTTTTGTGGAATGATGTAAATACGATGGGTTTTTTGGAAAATATACAACAATTATAACATTAAAATAGTGATTTAATTTTTTTATTTAAAAATGTAAATTTTTTCTGAATTTATATAACTAAAAACATGTTTTTTAAATGTTATTTCTTACATCGGTGGTGTGGATTAATTCCTTAAAAATGAAAATTAATATGTTTTATATACCACTGGCATATAAGAGGAATTACCTTGGATAATGGGTGTATTCCATTGAGAATAAGAAGATTTTTCACCAAAAGATGACTTGTGGAATGGATGAGAAAACACTCATGAGTATGGATCTTTCACATGACCATTCTTGTGTGGGTGTGTTGGTGTATGTGGAGTCATGGAATGGATATTCCAAATTGAATGAGAAATATTATAAAGTATTTTTATTTCATTCAATGGAAAAAAAAAATATTAACATAAATTTCATTATATTGTTTTTAAATTTCTTTATATAAATGTACTAACATGTTTTTGCTAAGAAACATGAGATATAAATTCATTGCTAAAATCTTGGTGTGTAACGCCCTGACCACAGAATCCCAGAGCTGGTGCATTATTTTAATACATTGGCATGATTACAAGGAATCATGTTCCAAAGGACCAATTAGTATAGTAGTCTTGCAAAATAGATCACATACATGAATGTTACATTACACATTCAAACATAAAACACAAAAAAAATCTGTTAAAAATGCAATTATTACTCTTTCTTAACACATCATATCAAACATACTACACTACTTGGAATCCTGAAAAAAAAAACCTAAAAAAGGGGTGAGCTCAGATTCTCGATTAGGGTAAAAAATTTAGAAAAAGCTATAAACATTTAAGGAAAGTTGTGTAATAAAAACAAATTCCTTTTAAACATAAACACGAACATTATATAGAGAAAATAAATCAAACATTACCACATAAACATGAACATTGATATTCTACTAGTCAAATAATCACATTTAATAATTAATTTCATAATAAGAGAATGCATAACACCATAAATCTTTACCACATAGTCAAGGCATCTGTAGAGGCCTGAAGCTTGATGTACATGGACATTACATTTCCTTAGCGGAATACATAATAAATACCAAAAATAGACACACAAGGATTGTAATAGTTTAAGGTCTTTGGAAACTCCGAATATAAACATTTAATCGTGGTGAAAGATATTCAAAATCTCCCATAAGATCTTCAAATTTTTGTTTCCTTACCTAAAAACATTCTTGTAATCCTGGGGGAAAATAAAACATAAAAAGGGTGAGCTCAAATTCTCACTAAGGGTATTCATGGATAAAATAAAACATACCATATACATTTGAACTTAAAAACATGAAAATAATGTTTAAACATCAAAATATTGAGCAAAGACATAAATCGTGGAAGTACATAAGGTATAGATCACAATGGAACATAATTCATGATAAAATAGAATGGGAATATAACATGAAATTGTGGCATCCATTAAGCACATGTAATTATTTCCATAGTAACCAAGGCATTGCTTCCAAGACCATCTTATTGGACAAAGTCCCATTCTGAATCGAGTTCACTCCTCGTTTCAGTCCTGTAACACTGAACCAGTTTAACCTGCCGTTCCAGCCATGTCTATCTCATGAGATATGGAATCTTTACCCAATTCATTGGAGGGAGATATAGGTCCCACCCATGTCATATTGAAATCATTCTTTCGTGTGCCACAATATAAACATAAATCATTCATCATAACCCATGAAAAAAATGGGTTTCATAAACATCATTCCATCATCACATAATCCATATAAAAGAAATGGACATCATTTCATAATAAGAAAAAAGTGAAACCATGTAAATCATAGAGACATTATACTTGAAAGATACACATATTAAATAATGACATCTTAGATAAAAATGGTTTGGATAAAATAGTTGAAATGAAGTCTTGAGGAAAATATCATTTTCTCTTCAAAATCATTTTCTTTTCACAAAATGTGATGAAATTTTAAAAGAAAAATATTTTGTTGAAAATAGTCATGAAATCATTTTTAGGAAGCTTCATGAAAATAAGTCTTTATAAAACCATAAAAAATCAGTTCGTTCCGTATAATTTAAAAAAACATTCTTCTGGTAATTTTTCCGAAAAAGTCAAAAAAAAAGTACCCCGTAATGTAAAAAAAGAAATATTCCATACATAACATGTAGTAAAAGTATTAAATGGCAAAAAAGAAATTTAAAAATACATGAAAACTATTTTATAAAACATGGGCATGGATGATATAAATAACCCCATTAAATAATTATGAATAAGCAATCCCGGATAAAAATGAGATTTGCAAAATTATCCCTTACCTTAGGTCTGATATGCTTCGTACGTATTCGAACACCCCGTATAATTATTTAAATAATGTCATTCTCTTATTACATAATCATATTAATTGTTATGATATAATATATGGTTCACTTATTACTTTATATTACTTGTTCTTTTGTAAATTCCATGTTAAAGAGCGTTTTGGGTAAAATCGTTTCATTTTTCTTCCGTGTTTTGACTTGTTATTATTCATATGATTACTTAGATCATGATTACTTAATTACAGAATATATAACATGATTTATATATAATATATATTCAGAATATACATATATATAATAGATCGATAAATGGAAATAAATACACTGTTCATGGACACGGTAGGTCGTACGTACGCATGAACGTTGCTTTCGTTTCCTCATTGAATTAAATGGAATTAATTAGATGACATACATATATATATATATATATACATAAATACAGTATCATTATTATGTCATATATTTCATGATTACTTATTATATATACTTTATAATCATTTCTGAATGGTTAATCATTGAGAATGAATCTCATCGCGTCGTGGAGACGACATTCCGTACGTACGCACGATCATTGATACAATTCCCATGATCGTGGAATTTTATTGGAGTGGATGGTATAATATATCAGAATCAGTATGATGTTATAATAACCGTATATAGTTATTATTTACACCATTATACCCATCCATGTAATGTGTTGGTGGAAAAACAGATTACACCACGGCGTGGAGACGGTATTCTATACGTACGCACATGCGGTGATTTTGTTTTCTTGTAGGATGGATAGATGGGGAAATAGGGTTTTTTCATACATATAATAACATATCAGTATATGAGTGATACTGATGTTATTACTTCATAATAAAACAACCTATGAAGAATAAGTGGAAGAAGAAATAAAGGTGAATGAATCAGTAATCGACATTACCTCTTCTTTGAAGCGCCTCTTTGAGACCTCCCCTTAGGGAACTAAAATTGGTGTTTGAAGAAGACCAGGAAATCTAGGATGTTTCTGAGGAAGTGGAGAAGATAATTTGTCAGGGTTTGGCAGATCATGAAGGCTCAACGTGGTGTGAGGAAGAGAGGGAGGAGGTTCCCTTTTGTAAGGGAGGAGAGGGGCACCTTTGGAATAACTAAGAAATATTATTTTATTATAAAGTAAAATTCGGTTTTTAATAGCTCCAAATTGATATATTTCTAAGATAAGGTGGGGATGGGTCGAAATACTCTCATCCAATAGAATTTAGAAAAGTTTAGGTGTCAATTTTAACCTTATCATTTAGATTTAACTTTAAGATAGATAATTTAACTTTTATAGTACTTCTTGTTTTCTTACACTATAAGGTTAATAAACATACTATATCAAGACAAACGAACCCAAAGTTGTTTATTATTAATATATATAACATTTATAAGTAATTTTGCCAAACCTTAGATTTTTATGAATAAAATAAAAATTAATAATATAGTATTTGTTTTAAAAACTATTTTATGTTAATTTTGACACTATTTGGTAATTGATTTTTCTGAAAATCACAACAGAATGATTCGTTCAAAAAAATTTAATTAAATCAATACTAACATGTCATATTAACACATAAAATTATTTTAATTCATAAAAAGTCTCAAATTACATATATTTGGTTATTTATAACATCTATTATGTCAATATTTCATTAATATGATAATTACTGCATCATCATTGTATCATAAATATATTAAATTATTTTAAGTCTGAAAATCAAAAAAAACTACCATTATGTAGGAAATATTTTTAGCTTACTAATGAATATTTATAGTCGAATTTATCTTATCTATAACCCTATATTAAAATTCATTAGTTATTAAACTTTGATTTTAACTATTTTAACCCTTCTTTAAATAAATTAATAATAAATGTCCTAATCTAATCCAAGTGGGACTAAATGGTCATATTTTATTCCTAAGGTTATTTTATGCCGAATTACAATTATCCAATAGAATTAAGACATATGTTAGGGTAATAATAATATCATTTTTACCCTTAATTACCGTATTTACTTTAAACCGTGTTAAAAAAAAGTAAAAAGTTACTATTCACGAAAAATTATTTTCATCTCATTGAACCACGTTTTAGTCCTTGATATTAACCATTTCTCTCGAATTTTCGAAATTCCACTCACAGAAGCGGTAAAATAAAGATTTATGAAAAATTCTGTTTTTTTAACTACCACTTAGTGGTTTCACTATTCATCAAAAAATGAATGTTTCCAGAAAATTACAAAAAATTAGGCCTAATATATATTTGATATTAAAAATTAAAAAATGATGTCTATTTTACCGAATTCAAAACATATCAGTTGCATTAATTAATTTAAAAATTAGTTCCCGTCGTCAAAACAAATAGCGTGTTCTTAAGAGATAATAACTATCAAAAGATTGACACTTGTTTGAGTCTGGTTTAAATGTGAAATTACATCCAATGCCCAACATTGTATTAAATTGTAAAAATATATTCTAAATATACTTTAAAACCACTCAAATTAATAATTTATCACTATTAATTATTTCGAATAAAAACAGTTGTTTTTAATTAAAATTTAGTAATTTCCACTATTCATCAGAAAATGAAAGTTATCCGAAAAGTACCAAAATTTCACCCTAAGCTAATTTTGATATTCCGAATCCAAAAATAAAGTCTATTTTGAATAACAAAATTTATAAAATTTCAAAAAGTGGGTATTACTATTCATAACGGTTAGTTCATAATAATATTATAAAAATATCTCGTTTAGTGAAACTCGGTATTGCGTACTACACACGCTATCGAGGAAGGTCAAGATTGCGTGTAATGAAGACAAGTTAGGGTTGCATGTTGGGAAAGACTCCATTGTTGTAACGTACAACACAAGACATCAATAAAATTAAAAAGAATATTTCTCATAAAATCTCGGGGTGTTACATTCTATCCCACTTAAAATGAATTTCGCCCTCGAAATTGGTCGGGGTATAAAATGGTTTACTACTCAAAAGTTTCTTTAATAGAAACCCACACCGTAAAAAGGAATACCAAAACCAATCTTTAAATAATAAATTATGAAACATAACGGTTACCCAAATTAACTAATCACTAGGTTTCCACATAGGAGGACATCGGTGAAAATACAAATATGGGAGAGAAACCTAACCATCATGTTCTGATGGAGAGTGGTAGAGAACATGGCTATGAAAAATCTAAAAATCACAAAGCTATAGATTTTTGATGATCTAAGGCACCATTTGATACATCAGATATAAGGGAACTTGGACAACATTTTTGGTTTTCAAGATCATTTCCCTAAAGTTGAATAATTTGATTTAGAAATAATACTTACTTTATTTTGGTACAATCTCAATGTTGTTCATGCATGAAAAATTTCCACTTCATCTCTTAAAGAAATGAAGTTGAATTTGTAATTCATGAAGTGTTAACAGATCATGTGATAGAATGATGGGTCATTCCATCTGTTTCAAACAAAAGTTTATCAAAAGTTATTAAATATACATAAGTCGATCTATAGTGAGATTAATCACATATGGTTCCTAAAATGGACTTATAAAACTAGTTTCTACTAAATAGGGACTTCCTGTAGGCCATTGGTAGGCGATAAAGGCCAGTCGCACTTCGTTTGTGGGTTCGATTCCCACAGCCTTGTCTGACGCGATGGGTTTTCGCCCTTCCTGCAGGTTGTCCTTTTTCTAAAACCACCGTACTATAACATCTCATCAATATTATCGAAAAAGTTCTATCCGTAAACAATACTAACCTATGCCCAACATAATCCATTCCAATCAATAGGTTTATCTAAAATACATCGGTCCAAGCTCATAGTATAAAGAAAATGATTACTGGAAATTTCACATAACAATCACATGAATTCCATCATTTATCCACCATATATCAGAAGATATATTTTTTTGGTCAAATGACAAACATGTGAATACCTTAATCATGTATTCTCTTGAAGAATGAATACCCATTGAACCTTAGTGAAAACATGAATGCAGTTAAAAGTTAACACATTCCGCATTCCAAAATCGTCAAAATTCTATATACTCAAACCATGATATTACATAGTCCTTATATCAATCATGAGCTGATGAATACTGTCAATCATTTCATTTTCTACTTATCCCTTCATTATGCACATATCATCTGCTTTCCAAAATATTTGAATTTCTTTTCATGGTTACCGGTACCATAAAATTATTGAAATCCACAATAGACTAATACAAAAATATTCTAATACACCATAATAGTACCTCAAAAATATTATACATGAATACCAATACATAAACACTTCAATACATACTCTTCAATGATTGTCCTAGAATAAGTCCTTCCTTGATTTTGAAGTCACTTTTTAGGTCAGGGCATTGAGTTGGGTAATTCCCATGTTCTCCAAAAATAAGGCATTGAACTCCATAACAGTTTGTCACTCTATGTCCCTTTTCTCCACACAGATGACATCTATCCCTCCATTTGAGGTATTCCTCAAGGTTCTTCTTCCCTTCTTTAGAAATCTCAATCTTCCTTTCATTATGTTCCTCAACATGCGAACATGCATAAATGTCTATCTTCCTCTTATTTGATGAATTTTGCATACCACTAAATTTCACCTTGTTAATCATACATCGCGATGACTGATTTGGCATAATCACAATATCTTTCTCTCTAGGAATTAAGAAATTTTGTTGCTCATAGTCACCAATTTTTCCATTGAATTCAATGTTAACCGAATTCCTTCTGGTTCCCTTCATTGACTAAAACACCAAAAGAATTCCGTGAGAGGCAAATATCATACAAGAAAAATAACATAATCATCGGGGAGTACCTTCAACATAAAACATGCTAGGTTTAATTCTAATATCGTTACCGTAATTCTAGGACTATAACCTATACTTATACTTAACCTTAGGTTCATCCCTAGACATACCTTAGAAATGACTCTAGGGATCTCACTAAACTTCTCGCATCCTAGCTTCGAAAGGTTGACTAAACCTTTCCTCTGATACCAACTGTAGAGGCTCGAAGCTTGATGTACATCCACATTACATTTCTTTAGCAGAATACTTAATACATAACAAAAATAGACACACAAGGATCTTAATAGTTTACTTTCTTTGGAAACTCATAATATAATCTTCTAATCGTGGTGAATGATCTTCAACATCTCCCATAAGATCTTCAACTTTTTTTTCCTTACCTAAAACCTTTCTTTTAATCCCGGGGGAAAATAAAACATAAAAAGGGTGATCTCAAATTCTCACTATGGGTAATCATGGATAAAATAAAACATACCATATTCATTTGAACTTAAAAACATGAAAATAATGTTAAACATCAAAATCTTGAGCAAAGACATAAATTGTGGAAGTACATAAGGCATAGATCATAATGGAACATAATTCATGATAAAATAGCATGGGAATATAACATGTAATTGTGGAATCCATTAAGAACATATAATTATTTCCATAGTAGCCAAGGCATTTCTGCCAAGACCATCTTATTGGACAAAGTCCCATTCTGAATCGAGTTCACTCTTTGTTTCAGTCTTGTAACACTGAACCGGTTTAACCTGCTATTCTAGCCATTTCTATCTCATTAGATATATAATCTTTACCCAATGCATTGGAGTGAGATATAGGTCCCACCCATCTCATATTGAAATCATTCTTTTGTGTGCCATAATATAATCATAAACCATTCATCATAACCCAATAATAAAATGGGTTTCATAAATATCATTTCGTCATCACATAATCCATATAAAATAAATGGACATCATTTTATAATAAGAAAAGTGAAACCATGTAAATCATAGAGACATTATACTTGAAACATACCCATATGAAATAATGTCATCCTAGATAAAAATGGTTTTGATAAAACACTTGAAATTAATTCTTGAGGAAAATATCCTTTTCTCTTCAAAATCATTTTCATTTCACAAAATGTCATGAAATTTTAAAAGAAAAATATTTTGTTGAAAATATTCATGAATTCTTTTGTAGTAATATTCAAGAAAATAAGGCTTTATAAAACTGTAAAAAATTTGTTCCTGCCGTATAAGTTAAAAAAACATTCTTCTCGTACTTTTGCCGAAAAAGTCAAAAAAAGTACTTCCTAACGTAAAAAAAAGAAAGATTCCTTACATACCATGTAGTAAAAGTCTAAAATGTGTAAAAAGGACTTTAAACATACATGAAAAATATTTTATAAAACATGGACATGGATGATATAAATAACCCCAGTAAATACTTACGAATAAGCAATCCCAGATAAAATATGGGATTTGTAAAATTATCTCTTTCCTTAGGTCCAATATGCTTCGTACGTATCTGAACCTCCTGTATAATGATTTAAATAATGTCATTTACTTATTACAGAATCATATTAATTGTTATGATATCATATATGGTTCACTTATGTCTTTATATTACCCGTTCGTTTGTAAATTCCATGTTAAAGAGCGTTTTGGGTAAAATCGTTTCATTTGTCGTCCGTGTTTTGACTTGTAATTATTCATATCATTACTTAGATCATGATTACATAATTATAGAATATAAAACATTATTTATATATAATATATATTCAGAATATACATATATATAATAGATCGATAAATGGAATTAAATACACCGTTCATGGAGACGGTAGGCCATACGTACGCATGAACGTTGTTTTCATTTTCTCATTGAATTGAATGGAATTAATTGGATGACATACATATATATATACATAAATCCTGTAACATTATTATGTCATATATTCCATGATTACTTATTATATATACTTAATAATAATTTATCAATGGTTAATCATTGAGAATGAATCTCATCGCGTCGTGGTGACGGTATTCCGTATGTACGCACGAGCGATGATATCATTCCCATGATCGTAGAATTTTATTAGAGTGTATGGTATAATATATCATAATAAGTATGATGTTATAATAACCATATATAGTTATTATTTACACCATTATACCCATCCATGTAATGTGTTGGTGGAAAAACAGATTACACCACGGCGTGGAGATGGTATTCCGTACGTACGCACACGCTGTGATTTCATTTTCTGTAGGATGGATAGATGGTGAAATAGGGTTGTTTAATTCTTATAATAACATATCAATATATGATTGATACTGATGTTGTTACTTCATAATGAAACAACCTAAGAAGAAGAATTGGAAGAAGAAATAAAGGTGAAAGAATCGGTAATCGACATTACCTCTTCTTTGAAGCGCCTCTTTGAGACCTCCTCTTAGGGCACTAAAATTGGTCTTTGAAGAAGAACAAGAAATCTATGATGTTTCTAAGGAAGTGGAGAAGAGAATTTTTCAGGTTTTGGCAAAGCATGAAGGCTCAATGTGGTGTGAGGAAGAGAGGGAGGAGGTGCCCTTTTGTAAGGGAGGAGAGGGGAACCATTGGAATAACTAAAAAATATTATTTTATTATAAAGTCAAATTCGGTTTCTAATAGCTCCAAATTGATATATTTCTAATCTAAGGTGGGGATGGGTCGAAATCCTCTCATCCAGTAGAATTTAGACATGTTTAGGTATCAATTTTAACCTTATAATTTAGATTTAACTTTAAGATAGATAATTTAACTTTTATCGTACTTCTTGTTATCTTACACTATAAGGTTAATAAACTTACTATATCAAGACAAAAGAACCCCAAGTTGTTTATTATTAATATATATATAACCTTATCTAAGTCATTTAGCCACGCCTTATATTTTTAGGAATAAAATAACAATTAATAATTTAGTATTTATTTTAAAAACTATTTTATGTCAATTTTGACACTATTTGGTAATTGATTTTTGTGAAAATCATAACAGAATTATTAGTTCGAAAACATTTAATTAAATCAATACTAATGTGTCATGTTAACATATAAATGTATTTTAATTCATAAAAAGTCTCAAATTACATTTATTTGGGTATTTATAACATCAATTATGTCAATATTTCATTAATAAGATAATTAATGCATCATAATTTTATCGTAAATAAATTAAATTATTTTAAGTCTAAAAATTACAAATAAAATACCATTATGTAGGAAATATTTTTAGCTTTCTAATTAATATTTATAGTCGAATATATCTTATGTATCACCCTATATTAAAAATTCGTTAGTTATTAAACTTTGATTTTAACTATTTTAACCATTCTTTAAATAAATTAATAATAAATGTCCTAATCTAATCCAAATGGGAGTAAATGGTCATATTTTATTCCTAAGGTTGTTTTTGGGCGAAATACACTTATCCAATAGAATTAGGAAATGTTTTAGGGTAATAATAATATCATTTTTACCCTTAAGTATCGTATTTACTTTTAACCGTGGTAAAAAAAAGTTAAAAGTTACTATTCACCAAAAATTATTTTCATCACATTGAACCACATTTTAGTCCTTGATATTAACTGTGTTTCTCGGATATTCGAAATTCCACTCACAGAAGCGGTAAAATAAATTTTTATGACAATTTCAGTCTTTTTAACTACACTTAGTGGTTTCACTATTCATCAAAAAATGAATGTTTTCAGAAAAATGACAAAAATTAGGCCTCTGCTATATTTGATATTATGAATTCAAAAATGATATCTATTTTACCAAATTCAAAACATATCATTTGCATTATTTAATTTAAACATTACTTCCCGTTGTCAAAACAAATAGCGTGTTCTTAAGAGATAATAACTATCAAAAGATTGACACTTGTTTATGTCTAGTTTAAATGTGAAATTACATCCAATGAACAAAATTGTATTAAATTGTAAAAATATATTTTAAATATAATTTAAAACCACTCAAATTAATAATTTATCACTATTAATTATTTCTATTAAAAAATTTGTTTTTAATTAAAATTTAGTAATTTCCACTATTCATCAGAATATGAAAGTTATCCGAAAAGTACCAAAATTTCACCCTAAGCTAATTTCGATATTCCAAATCGAAAAATGAATTCTATTTTGAAAGAAAAAATTTATAAAATTTCAAAAGGTGGGTATTACTATTCATAATAGCTAGTTCATAATAATATTTTAATAATATCTCGTTTTGTGAAACTTGGTATTGCGTACTACACACGCTATCGAGGAAGGATGCGATTGCGTGTAATTCAGCCAAGTTAGGGTTGTGTGTTGTGCAAGACTCCTTTGTTGTAACATACAACACAAGACAACAATAAAATTAAAAATAAAATTTCTCATAAAATCATGGGGTGTTACATCATCATTCCAGGACTACTAATAAAATATTTTTCAAGGACTTGTTCGAAGAAAATAGTTTGTCTCATGAGACCTATCGATGCATCGAGGGGCCACAGCAGGCCCCACCCGTCAATTATTAAGTCCACTATATTTCTCTTAAGAAAATGTTTAAATATTACATAAAAATAAATATTAAACCTAGCATAAAAAATGTCAGTACTTCATCCATAAACCCTGAAGAGTATAAAAATAGCACATCCACAGTCAAGAGAACAATTATAATTCATTGAAAGAATATTGAGTTACCAAAAAGCCTTAAGACTCATACAAAATGTATATAAAATTTCAATAGATGAAATTGAATTTATTTTTCATGGTAATTCTATTAATAAAAATAATATATAAAATATATTCATCCATCTATAGTGAATACATAATACAAATGAAAACATGACGAATAACACAAACATCTCTCATGGAATTAATATTTAATACATTAAACCCTTATAGACATTGTAACATATTAATCAAAATAAATTGAATTTTTTGGATTCTAACTGTACATAAAATATCATGATTAAAATATTATTCATCATATGGAATATATAATAGCGATTATATTCACCAATAAATATAAATTAGTTCAAGAATTTTTAAATTGAGAAATTATAGATGGAAACATTTAGCATGTTCTAGATTTAGGTTGAAAAAGAAAGTATGTCATAGGCCCCCCACTCCAAATAAACCACAGTGATAGAAAACATAAAATGAAATCTAATTCATTTCTATAGTAGTCCTCCAGTTGGGGATAAGCACCACTGTTGTAAAAAGACCAAATATGGGATGAATTTTGATCAATAAATAAAACATGACTAGAAGATACAATAATAAAAAACCACCTAACACTATAATGAAAATATAAATGTGACCCCAAAACCGTCTCATAATTAATTGTAAAAAAGATGAACCAATATAAATAATGTATCTTAATATACAAAAAAGAATATGATAGAAACATAACAATAGATCGGAATAAATGTTAATAAAATCATGATCGGTCCCCAATGTCCTCTTACTCAAATGGCCCGACGGCCTTTTTTTATTATTGATAATCCACCTTTTAAGGGTTTAATGGGAACCCATACATGACCCTTAGGCCCAATGCACAAGGCTTGACAAACCCACAATACATGACCCAAAGGCCCAGAGGCAAACCATGCCCAATACATGACTCGTAGGCCCAGTCCACTTGAACTACCCCTCCCCAAATTTCTACGTTATTGATCACCTAGCTCCCCAGCTTGCATTGCTGATCGGTTAGTGTTGCCCCATATAAAGTTGCACGGTGGATGGTCCTGATGGTGGCTGCCATACCCTCTTATTCTTCCAATCTGGTTAGCTGTGCATCTAGTGGATGCTACTTCTATTGCCCTGATCCTCTTCTGGGGCCTGTTTTGAGTGAACTGGGCTACTCCATGGTATTCGTGACCCGAAGGCCCTAAGGCCCAAAGGCCTTTGATGACCAAAAGGTCTTGGTGACCCATAGGCCAAAACCGGTGGGCCAAAATCCCAAATTCGGTGAATAGTTCTGGCTGCTACAGTACCGAATAGTAACTACTATAGTACTACTACAGTGCCTGCTACAGTGACTCCTACAATACTGATACAGTACCCGAAAATTCACCTCTGCCCGGTTTTGAACCCAAGTCTCTTGGATGCCAAGAAGGAGCCCTTACCACTCGGGTACGGGATCGTTGGCACCCCCAATGTCCTCTTAGAAAAATAATAAATAGTGTATATATGTAAGGTGGGCTTACATATATACTTTTCAAAATCATACCCATGGACTTAATTACAAAATGAGAAAATATCATCCAAATTCACTAGTGAAAAATATAAATGAACCAACAGGGACCCATATAAGTCAACTAATTAATCCCATCCATAACTTGTCTCACTCAAAAAATCAGGCATCAAATAGAAAAATATAGTAATAAAAAAAATAAAAAATCATTTAACATCAAATCCAATTACCTTCTAATCTCATGCTCCCACACCCAATGTCAAATGTCAACAGATTCCATCCCTTCTATAGATATAAAAAATATACCATCCCTAGTTGATGTGGGTAGGGACACATCCATCCCTGTCCCACCCATGATAGGTCTACGATCCATTATTAGTATCAAGAATCATCAAATTTTATCCCACTAGAAGACACTTGGAGAATAAAACCCCATATCTTATGAAATATGTGGGTCATTACATCACATGTCATAACATAAAAAGTGTATAATGGTATCATGAATGTGGATGAAAATAACATTTGTCTCTCCTACTAAAATGTTTGACTCTCACCACATATCAAAACATATCATATCCCCATAATGACACATGGGACACCACTACACATCTCCCTTGAAGACACCAGGTCCACAACTAATCATTTTTGTGTTGGGAGGATAGGATAGATATCAATTGGTATAACTACCATCAATTTATCCATGAGGTTTAGGCGGAAACCATGAATAGTGATCATATGAATATTTTTTAGGATATCCAACTTGAGTTGTGAGCATATAGAAATACAATGAAATATAATAAATATAAAGAGCACATAATACCCAACTTATGAGTTCACGACAACTAAACTACAAAACACCACCACCACCACTACACCACATATCAACCACCATAACTAATTCAAGTACTATATTTAAGTCACCGGGAAACCAACAAAAAACCCATATTCCACTTCTATTTAACAATCCAGGTCATTCAAATTTAAACATTTTAACAATTTAATGTTCAATTAACATAATCCATTACCACACATTTATTTCCATCTCATATTATTTTTTACTATCCTATTTTCATATTTTAGATAATAAAAATTTAAAACCCAAATTACAAAGAAAATGTAAAAAAATTACATCTCATATAATACATCATCATCGTCATAAAATATCAACAAAAGAATATTTCTATAATAAAAAAATAATCAAACACAACAAATCACATCCACTATGCACCACAACATATACATTTAATAACCCATGAATATAACAAACACAATTAAAAACACCACAACATGGTACAACACCACTATATATCATCACCACCATACAACAAACCACTCTGCACCATAATCACATGTAAACTACACACTTCTCATCCATTCCAAAAAAAAACATCACACCACAACTCTACAGATCTCAAACCCCTACCAGTCACCACTATCACCACATAAAAACCTAAAAATGTATGGAAACATAAAAATAATATGAACACATAAAAACACTCATCCTAGCATCAACATATATTCGTGGTTGTTTGTAAAATTACATCTTTACCTAAAATGGTTATTGTCACAAAAACCTGATTTTAGTAGGAAACCACCTTGTTTTCAACATATTAATTCAATATTATTTTATTCCAGTTGTAATCAATCAATCATTAAATCATTCCCAACACATATCATTTATATTGAATGAAATTATCCTAATAGACATATTTTTCAAAATTAGAAACATGCATGCCGAGGATTCGAAAAAAAAATATAACATAATGTTATAAAATCTTATATATACCCCCTATAAATCATTTCCATTTATTCCAATTCATTATCTTGTTGCACATACAATTATAAACTGAACAATGGTATGAAAAACCATTAAATCTCCACACATGGGACATAAATGTGTAAGAATGAGGATCCCCAACATTAGAGAATAATTTTCGTCTTATGGATCATCATATATAACTATTGAAATTGATTTTTGACCATAATAATTCATGGAATCCTTGGATCAACCTGTACTACATAAAAGGATTATAATAATTGAGCACAAACTTACCCCAATCCAAACCAAAATGTAAGAGTGTATTAAATAGTGAATAAAAAGTGAATAAATGGTAATGGAAAAATATACTACTAGTAATATATAAAAAATCACCACCAGAAACCAAGGATCATGGTGGGGGAAGATGGGATATAATAATTCCCATGGAATCCTATGTTTCTCCGAACACAAAGAGTGTATATGATAAATGTGGAAAAAACTATCCATATGTACGGTCATTAACATAATGGAAGTAAAAAATGTTTGCAATGGAAATCCCACAATTACAATTTAAAACACATGGATTCTATAAAACCCAAATTGTGAATGAATTTATTATTTTGAAATTAAAACATAATATATTATCATGATTTTTATGCGTCATCACTAGAATAATGTAAACTTCTTATAAAACATCTTATGTAATAATCAATTTCATGTGGTATCCACTGGAAACAACAAAGCCAGAAAAGAATGGTCAAAAAAGAGATAAACCAAACCATTACACCCAAAACCCTTATATTACTACATAAAAACACATACTATATTTCTGTTTCATATCCCACATCCTCTAGTCACCTCTAAACAATATCCAACCACACAATAACCAATATAATAGACTAAAATGTTGTAGTCCATTATATTAGATACCTCTACAATTTTTTTATCATCAAAAATTAAAACAAGTCCCAAATTAAATAAAGGGGTCCAACATACCACACAACATGATACCTTTTAATGATCTCATAAAATGTGAACACAACAACCAGCCAAACACATAGTACCAAATTACTCACCAAGGCATTGTTCTTCAAAAATTAACACCTCTCACTAGGATGGAGAGCACATCATCTATAGAAAAACACAATCCACAAAATTTCCATAACCACCCAAACAACCATATCATATTACATATATCCCAAGACAAAAAACATCCAAACCAAACAAAACACTACCTCATGAAAATGAATCAAGGAATCCCATCCACCATGTCACGATAATATAGACATTAAGTGGCAGGACTCTCCCACGCATTTTTAATCACATCATAACATAAAAAATATTGATTAGGATTCAATTAACCGAATCATTATTTTTTGGAATCTATATCACATAAGAAAATATGATGCAAAAAAACATATCATAAAATAGAATTATCAAAACAACACATCATCAAAACCAAACAAATAATAGAAAATATAAATGTTTCCTTCTGTAATGGGAGTGAATTTTATTCTCTCCCTCCCAATGACTCTCATCCATGATAACATGCCTCAACAACACGTTAACCAAGGGAATCATTCGTCAATAAAATACCATCACTCCATAATCTTGGATAACTACTAATAATTCCACAAATATTGAATCAGCATTGATATAAAACTACCCCAATTAATTATATGTGAGTTATTATGAAGATACTGTTGAATTTGAGAGACAACGAAAACATTAAAAGTCATATACTGTCATAGTGGATGTCCCAAACTATATAATACTACACCAAGTCACTCAAAATCCTTAAAATGTCCCACCAATCTAATGAGAAATATTATTCCACTACAAAACCTACTCATCCATCATCGATGATAAATATTTAGTTGAAAAATTTATACATCATATAACATTAGGTTCCTCTACTTACTATATGTATATGCCATGTGATATTCATGAGACAACCTCATCCAATATCGATGTAATATTATCTAACAATTCATGCTCTGAACCACATTAGGACCTTGAACTGGTGACTCCTTAAACAGAATCCAGCAAAATTAAGAATGACATGACCACCAACATAAATCCATAAATGAATCCATGATAATGGAAAATAGATCACTATTATTGTATGAAAACTCAACTTGTGGAAGGTTCCTTACTCATGATCCTCCAATATATAGTCTATAAGACAAAAATATGTCATCTAGTGTCTAGATGGTATTCTTCATCTCCCCATTCATCTGAGGGTGGAATATAGACCTATGGAACTACTGGGATACAAAAGTATGTTCAAATACACTCCACCCCCTAGAGATATATGAAGGATCCTAATCATAGATGAAATTCATTAGTACCTAATTAATCATAACCACATCACCACTTAAATCCTTTACAAAACATCCATCATAATGTACTCATAGATAACCAACAATTGGTCGGTCTTCGTTAACTGGTCCTCTACAAAAAAAACATCATCATATCCTACATAATTGTAGGATAATTCAGTGATGAATCCCATCGTTATATATTCCAATTTCCAAATATGAATTTAATTTAATGAAAGAAACCATAGTGAACATGATGTTCTTCCATATCGTGGTAAAAAATAGAATTTCATTAAAAAAACTCGTCCCCTGACTACAAAATCATTCAATCTATGTTTGAATCATCATTACAGGATATATATTATCTCACCAGGATTCACTTCCAATGGTGATATATAAAACTCAGAGAGAACTAACACAGTGATAACATGCATAACAAACAACCTCCCATAAAACATATCATGATTTTGACTGTCTTCTGAAAAACCCTTTGGATAATCACCCTCTAAAACAAGATTACACATCACATCATCATTTGAGTCCCACATATAAGACTCCTCCCCATGATATATCAATGATGAATACATATTCATCTATCAAGAGAACAAATAAATTTTTTCACCCCAACACTATGTTGCATTTCTATGTGCTACTACCTCCATTTTAGAACATCAACATACAATTATACAATGTATAATCAGAAATTTAACTCATCCAAATAGTAGAAACATTTCCCATTCACTTTTATTTGATATATAGTTAAAATAATCATGAAGAAAATCAATTTTCCTTTATTACTATAGATTTTGTTACCCCTTAAGAGAAAACCTATTTCATATTCTAGGAATATTTGGATATGTTATTCAATAGATAACAAAAATTGGACCACCTAACCATCACCACACAATGGTGGAGACTGTCTTGTAGGCCACCATCCTATGTGATTCTATATTTCATGAAAAGTGAGATGAATACTAGAAGAGTTCATCAAAAAACCATGGAGAATGTTTTTTTTGAGTGTGTAGTATCGATAATAGTTCACTATTAAACAAATGAGTGGAAATAAGATGTAGTTAGTGGCCATATGGGACATTTTATTAGAATTTCATCCTTATTTAGGTGTTTGGGAACTATTAGGGAAAATCCCCAATAATGTGGTTCATATTTGGAAGGATAAAAATTGTGAATCTAATTTACATAGTTCATCGTAAGCATAGGAAGGGAAGTAATTATTTGGATTAAAATGGTCATATTGTGGACCAACATATATTATTGAATATCAGTTTCATTTAATTAAAAATTAATGAATAACTACTAAATATTAGAGGTAATTTTACACTATGAAGGTATATCATGTGAGATGGTTTAGAGTTTCCTGAATTTCATTTTATCCAAATTTTATTTATGATATCTATAAACCCATATTACATCTATTGGTGTCTTAAAAAGAGGTATTCATTTAAGATTTTGCAACCCATCCATTTTTTATAGATAATACTCATGTCTAATGTGTGACATTCATATTGTATGAACAAGGATTATATCTTAAAATACTATTTTTATATATCAAATTATTATTATATATTAATATTAATAATTTTTCATTTTGATAAATTATTTTTGGAAATTTTTTTTGAATATTATGTATCTTGTTTCTTTGATTTTCATTTCGTAGTTCTTCAGTGGGTTTAAAACCATAATGTTCATGGGTCATAATATCCCCAATTTATTATGAAAATAAAAAATATATTCATTAAAAATTTAGGTTTACTTTTACATTAAGATGTAATATTTAAATAAATGTACCATTATAATAAATTTAAATGATTTATGGAAGGGTAAATCCCTAGTTAACACCTTATAATACTCTAAGGAATTATTTTAGAGATAAGAAAAAAATGGAACTGGATATTGGGGCCAATAGAGCCTTGGTTTTATATAATAAAAATAGTTTGCCTCTTTTATTATTCACAGAAAATAGAATTTTCCTAGAGAATTTAATAATATAAACAAAATTGCTTTTCCAATTAATTATTTCCACCAAATCATAAATTTTTAATTACAAATGTATATTTCCATTTATTTCATTAAAAAATTAATATTAATAACAAAAAATATTATTTTAATTTAAACAAGCCACCAAAATATTTTTATACCAATTCTTTTTACACATTCATATTAGGTCACTAACCGCTTGATACATTCATATGTTATGTAATGATTAGGGCAAAACACATATTTCAGATGTAATGGTGGTCATAGATTTCCTATATAAGAAAACATCCCTGTGATGTTCTATTATTTATGAAAAAAAAAATTCACATTGATATAATATATTTTTTATTTTTTATAAACAAATACTAAGGGTCTACAGGCCATGGAATCCAGTGCTAAATTAGTTTCTATCTCAGAAAATATTCTATTGAATTCTCTAATTTTTGAACTATGATTTTATCCCAAAATAAATCATTTAAAATTTTTATTAATTTTTTATTGAAATAATAATTTTTCATATAAATATAATAATTTTTTACGAAATTGAATTATAATTATATTTAAAATTAAGTATATTAAAATTCTCCACAAATAAATTTTTCTCGTCCACATGAAGCATTCTTGATAATGGAGCCACTACTCCCCCCATAAGAGCTTCCATGATTTTTCAATAATAATTGATATTAGTACATTTTAAATAAATTTGAAATCATTTCATGGAAAAAATGTCATCTATTAAAGGATTACTTCCATATTACCTACATCTGATCATTAATCACAACCATATATATACACCCAAGCCAAAAATAACACTTGTTCAACTAAAATTATTCTAGAAATATTATACCAAGTCATAATACCAAATTTAAATAGAAATCAAATTATTATTACTAAAATAAATGAATAAAACATTTATATATGAAATGTGAACATAGATTCATAACATGATTCATTAACATGCACCAAATCACATGAATCACCATATCAACATCATTTTCATAACCCATTTTAAATTTTATAAATGGAAACAACACTTTATGGAAATTCTGATATCCACTATGTAATTATAATTAGACACTTTCATAGTTCCCCTATCAAATACAAAACAATCCTAACTTCTATCTATAAAATTAAAAATGAATACAAAAAGAAAAGATGAGTTATTGAACCAAATCTTATTATACTATTTGGTTACATCTTGACCCAAACCGTCAGACCTGAACTAAGAATCCATATGACCTCATGAGCAACAAAAAGTTGTGGGAGTTGTAATGGAAAATCTTTTATCCATTCTCAAAATAAATTCTCAATCTATGAATCATGCAGGAATTCCAAACGAGCAAAGGAAGGAGCAACATTCTTTGGAATCCTTCATGAGGAAGCGTCCACCTTCTTTCAGTGGGTCTACTGATCCATTAGTTTTTCTGAAAAATTGATCAGTACCACTGAAAAGATATTTTCAGTTCTTCAATGTTCTAAGAATGATAAAGTCATCTTAGTATTATATCGTTTGAGAGGTTAAGATGATCAATGGTGGAATCTTATCAAGTATACGAGGGAAAGGGATGAAATTGAATCCATGGAATGGGACAAGTTCAAGATCTTATTTTACAATAAGTACTTCCCTCGTATTCTTCTACAAAAGATGGAGAAAGGGTTTCCTGAAATAATGAAAAGGATGATGAATCTGTTGGTACCTACGAAGAAAATTTTACAACACTTGCAAGGTACCCTTCTGGGATTATTATCCAACCTGAGGGTAAGATTGGTCAATTCATTAGTGGCTTAAAACCAAGTCATCGAAGGGCGTTAGCCATAAGTGACTTCAATAGCTACGAAGAAATTGTTCTATGTGCTCTCAAAGTTGAGATCAAGATTGTAGTAACCCATCTGTCATATGGGTTTTATAAGAAGAGGAAAATGGAATTCAATGGAAAATATAAAGACTACACTAAAAAGAAGATGAGTTTTCCCTTATGGTCAATGTGTGGAATGAAACATGGAGGGAGTTGTCTTGAAGGGAAAAGTAAATGTTTCCAATTTGTAAAGGAAGGTCATCGGGAATTTGAATTCCGCAATGATGGGAAGAAGATTTCTAGTGATGCGAACAAAGAAAAGGCCACACAGAGTGCACCTCCTACACTTCTGTAACACCCCAGGATTTCAGAGTGTGTTATTTCTTAAAAATAATTCAATAACTTGCATTACACGCAACACCGAGTTCAATCACACCATTAAAAGAGGTCATGAATAGTATTAACTACATTTTGAACTTTATATAATCCTTATAATTTTAGAATCCCTATTATGAGTTTCTTAGTCATAATGCAAGAACAGATTCATTTTCAGTATTTCACTATTATCAAATTCTAATAGTGAAACATTTTTAAATACAATATTTTAAACTTTTTGACTAAATGGGGACATCAAAAATTTAAAATGAAACACCCCAAGCTTCCACGGTACGTTTCCCTTCGAATAATGTGATAGCGTGTGTTGTACGCAACACCGAGTTCTAACACACCATAACTAATCAAACTAGCCGTTATGAATAGTACCACCTACTTTTTGAAATTATATATATTTTATATTATTAAATGGACTTCATTTTTGGATTCGGAATATCGAATTTAGCCTAAGGTGAAATTTTGGTACTTTTCGGATAACTTTCATATTTTGATGAATAGTGAAAATTAATAAATTTTAATTAAAAACAACTTTTTTAATCAAAATAATTAATAATGATAAATTATGAATTTGCGTGGTTTTAAAGTATATTTAGAATATATTTTTACAATTTAATATAATTTTGGACATTAGAAATAATTTTACAATTAAACCGAACATAAACAAGTGTCAATCTTTTGATAGTTATTATCTCTTAAAAACACGCTTTTTGTTTTGACAGCGGGAATTAATTTTAAATTAATTTCTGCCACTTCTGTGTTTTGAATTTAGAAAAATGGATTCCATATTTTGAATCAGGATGTTCAAATTGTGTAAATAGGTAACTTTTATATTTAGACATTTTGAATAATTACTGTGGTAAATATTTTATTTACCATGGTTAAGGGTAAATCCGGTAAATAAGGGTTAAAAAATAATATTATAATAATACAAAATTACCCTAAAACGTGTCCTAACCTTATTTGTGGACACATACCCGACCATTAGCATGCTTGGGTCAATTTGGGGACCCCTTGGAGCCACTTGTATGTGGTAGGGACACTTTATATTAATAAAGTTAAAATAAAAATAAAAATGGCATAAGCTTACATTTTTTAGAAGAACAATTTTTACATAGGGTTATACATGTTTGATTTTAGATTATAAATATTCATTAGAGAGCTAAACAGATTTCCTACATAATGATATTTTATTTATAATTTTTAGACATTAAATAAGTTATTTTATTTATGACACAATGATGATGAGGTAATTACTATAATAGTGAAAAATTAAAATAATTGATATTATAAATACCAAAATAAATATAATATGAAACTTTTAATGAATTAAACTAATTTTATAGGATAATATGATATATTAGGATTGATGTTATTGACTTTTTTCGAAGTAATCAATCTGTTATAAGTTTCAAAAAAATCAACTATTGAATAGTGTCAAAATTGACATAAAAGAGTTCTTAAAACAAATATTATATTATTAATTGATATTAAATTCCTAAAAATCTAAGGTTCGGCCAAGAGACTTATATCATTATAGGTTAATCATTAATGGACCACTTGGGGGTCGCTTGGATGTATATAGTAAGTTTATTAACCATATTATATAAAACTACAAAGAGACATTGTAAAAGTGAAACTAATTAACTTAGAGTTAATACTAAAAGATAAGGTTAATATAAGTACCCAAACCTGTCTAACTTCTATTGGTTGAGTTGTTTTCGACCTATCCCCACCTTAACATTTAAATAATCAACTTTGGATCCATTAGAAACCGAATATGAATTTATTATAAATTAATATTTCTAGCTTTTCCAAAGGTGCCCCTCACCCCTCTTATAAAAGGTCACTCCTCCTTCTCATTTCATCACACCTCTAAAGCCTTTTGGTTCGGCCAAACTCTGCTCAAATACTCTCCCAACATCCCTCACTACAACCTAGAGGCCTTAGTTTGATCATAAAGCCAACCTATGGAGCCCTTTTGATCAAATCAAAAGGAAGAACCCGAAGAAGAGGTAATGATTTCACCACCCTTTTCTAAGTTCCTTTCTTCTTCCACTTCATCTTTCTTTGTTCTTACCATTCTAAAATAATAACTCCAGTATCATACATATAATGTGATGTTATTATAAATATGGTACAACCATATTCAGTATTCTATCCACCCTTTGAATAACATGTCACCATACGTGCGTACGAACGGCTTACCGTCTCCACGTCGTGGTGTAATTGTTATTCAATATATTATTATTTGGATGGGTATAATAATGATGTGTAACTCATGTAAATAATAAATATAACATTTTAATGATTCTGTATATATGATATAACATCCATTTATAGATTATTTTAATATAAAAAGAATGATATTGTCGCTCGTGCGTACGTACGGACTACCGTCTCCACGAACGCGATGAGATTCATTCTCCATCGTATCCATTCAAGTATAATTATCATTTGATGATTTAAAAATGATGTTTAAGGACTTGATATCATTCTGGATATGAATAATATACAACCTATCCTTTACAAACATGTCTTACGTAACAAAACATATAAAAGAAAACAAGTAAGTTAACACCCGAAACGACGATAATTCTAAGATATTATTAACAAATCAATGTTAAAAGATCATATATGATATCATATTAATATATATGATTCTTGTATAATTTAATAAAAATTATTTCACCATTATACAGGAGGTTAACCTACCCCAACCAAGGAAAAGTACATGGTAAGGGATTTTCTTATCTCACTTTCAATTCCGTGAGATTTCCATTGTTCGCCACTAAATTATTGAAAGTGGTGTATTGTGTACTACCATTTGATATATATTATCATGATTCTCTTTATATTCATGTTATTCTGTAAATTCTTTGGTGGTTATTAACTTTTGTCCATAAGACTCAGTTGATTAACGTGGTAAGGGGTTTTCATCTCACTCCTTATTTCCGTGAGATTCATGCCATATTTCCACCATCACCTTTTGTATGGTGTATGTACTGCCCATAATTATATTCTTTGTGTAATACACTCTAATTTATGTGTATTTACATATTCATTGTATGATACCTCTTTCATGGGTTGTATGTTTCATAAGTTACCAAATTGGTAAGGGTTATTTCACAATCTCTTCATTATCCGAGGTTGTTTATACGTAATAATCTACTGGGATTTCTTTATCATCCACATCCATGTTTCTTCGAAATGTATTTCAAAACATATTTATTATTTACAAGAATATGGGTTAAAGTCATTTATACCCTTGTTTGACTTTTTATAGGAGGTTTATAAAGGAATCTTTCCGTCGTTTTCAAAACAAGGTCATTTTTAACCTTTTCGACAGAATTAAGGTAAGAATGTTTTTTTAACTTATACGGCGGGTGCGGCTAATATCCGCCGTTATAAAATCTTCAAAACTTCCCTTACAAGCTTATAAGAATATTTTCAAAGAAAATGTTTTATTTTATATGGATCTTAAATGATTTCAAAATAAAAAGAGATATTTCTTTAAAAAGAATTTTGATTTCATCTATGTCAACATCCTTTGATGGATTTTACGCTTATTTGAATTTGATCTATTGTGATACAAAACTTCTATATTGTATTGAAGGTTTTGTGATATGTTTGACTGTGGATGTGCTATTTTTATACCATTCATAGTTTATGGTGAAATTATTGACATTTCGTATGCTAGTTTTAATACGAATGTTTATGTTATGTTTAAACCTTTTCATATGGGAATGCATTGGACTTAGTAAGTGACGGGTGGAGCCTGCTATAGCTCCTCGATGCATCGGTAGGTCTCATGAGACAAACTAGTGTCTTGGCACAAGGACTTGACAAAATCTTATTTTTAGTCTTGGCACGAGGCCTTAACTATGTGGTTATGATAGTCTGGCATTATGCATTACAACATTATGAAAGTGGTTATTGATTTTTGCATGTGATTATTCGATTAGTAGAATATCCATTTGAATAAGTAAATGGCATTATTTCATATTACTTTTGCCATACTATGTTGAAATTAAAGTTTAAAAGGCTTTTGTTTTAGTAATGCATTGCCTTAAATGTTTATTCTTATTTATGAAAGTTTCCGCTATATATTGTTATCCTTACTGGGCATTTGAGCTCACCCCTTTTCTATGTTTTATTTTTCCCAGGATGTGAAAAAGTAAGTTATGAATGACCTGCAGGGATTTTATGAGGGGTTAATAGTGTGTATTGTGGAAACATTATATTGTTGTAGTAGTTTTTCATTTTATGATGTAATGTAAAACTTATGAATATATCTAGTGTTTCCAAGGCTACTAAACCAATCGGTCTTTCGAGATTTGATCTTTCTTGTGATCATGCCAATGTTACGAAGTAATGCACCGACTCTGGGTAGCTGGGGTCGGGGCGTTACAGTTGGTATCAGAGGAAGTTTAGTACAAACCTTGGAAGCTAGATTTAGATAAACTCTGATTAGAGCACGTAGACCTAAGATGAACTTTGAGGATTAGTATAGAAGAACTTCCTAAAATTTTGGTATTGTAGAGATTTTGTGAGTTTTCCGAGCAATAAATCCCTGTCTGGATACGAGCAGGTAGAGGCGGCTCTGACACAGATGTACCTAGGTGTAAAACCCGAAAACACCGCTTTGAGCTAGACTCGAACGGGAACTGGTGCACAACAACGGGCCTTGCTGCACTCTTGGTTACGACACTCCCGAGGGATATGCTTAGGATAACTCTCATTTTCATTACAAATCATTATGAAGGGTTTATGAGTATATACTTACTCAAAGAAAACATTTTTATGATTATGGATTATATCCATAAATAGTTCAATTTATGTTAAGTGTTTTATAAGTATGGGATTATGTGTTTTGATTAATAAACTGATCTAGTTTATGCCATGGTAGAAGGAATGAGAACTCCAGAAATACACATGATTCAAAGAGAAGGAAGGATCATATCTTTCATGGTCTTAAGCTTGAATTTATAAGAGAAATAGTCTCCCATGTATTATTATCATATGAAGAAATAATATCATGTGTTGATAAGATATGTAAAGAGTTTACTGAGTCCTATGGCTTTGAAGGGAAGCAAGAGAAGAAAAGGATAGAAGAGAGAAAGATGGATAAAGGGAAGAGGGAAAAGAAGAATTTTCCCATATGTGGTAACTATGGAAAGAAACACCCTGGAACATGCCTGAAAGGAATGGGAGTTTGTTATAAGTGTGGAGGAAAAGGGCACAAAGTACATGACTGCAAGGGTAAGAAAATGGTTTCAAATGTACAATGCTTCATTTGCATGGAGTTTGGACACTACGCGAACCTATGTCCCAGTCATCAGACTATGCCGCAAATGATGTTATTGGATAATAATCAAGTTATGATACTACCACAGATGAAGAGGAATGATTAGAGTTCTTATGTTGATTATGTCAATTGAGTGTTGTATCAACAATTTACTTGTTATAATAATTATGGAGTATATATGGATTGTACTGCAGTACTATTTCATTAAGGACTTGAGATGGTGTGGAACAAAGAAAAGTGACTCAGTAGCAGGTTAAATGTTTGGAAAATATATGGTTGAGAGAAAGATAAACCATAATATGGTTCAGATACCGAGGTGGTGATTTTAAAATAATACATGATTGATTTGGATAAATTATATTGGATATTCTTGACTACCTTGGAACTGATTAATGATTTGTATATTCCATCATTGTTGGGGTTTAAAACTTTTTTGGATTAATGAAGTATATCCAGCATTCTATATGGAATAAGGGAGCATGAATGTAATCAATAAGGAATATGGTAATACATGATGAAGGTATTCATATTCTATTACGGGGTAAAAAGGATCTATATTATGTTTACCTTCCTTATAGATGTTGGACTGTGAGTTTAGACAGAAATATTTTGGATAGTTCTAGTTTGGATTATTTTGGATTTCCATAAAAGAACAACCCGGAGGTCGGGCGGCAACCCATCGCGTCCGGCAAGGCTGTGAGACTTGAACCCGCAACCGAAGGGAGACAAGGGTGTATCACCTACCACTGTCCCACGATATTTCCTGAATTAAATAATGTAGTTTTTTTTTAAAAGATCTGGTAGATGAATTATAAATTCATTTATTTTGGAACCCTGTACGAATAGTATAAATAGAAAAAAAAAATTTACGTTCTGGAGTGAAAGATGAGTTTGTGGTAGAAATTTATTAATGGGTAAAATTCTAATTATAAAGTAAGTATATCTCCTTATTATCTTAGCCAAACTCATAAATAAATTCCTCAACATTAATAATAGAAACTTAGAACAAAAATGTTGTCCTAGATGGTACCTTAAATCATCACAATTTTATGGCTTTGGGATTGTTGGCCTTTTCATAGCCATTTCTCTACCACTCTCCATCAGATAATTGTTGGTTAGATTTCTCCTCCATATCCATATTTTCCTACATGGAACCCTAGTATGTGTTATTTACGGTAATCATCATACTTTCCACTCTTTATTTCAAATAGAGGCCTCATTAATTCATTTTTCGATGTGGGATTTCAACTAAGATATTTTGAAATGTCAAAAATGTGTTGTACCAATACCCTATATTTTGTCGAACCGGTGGTACTTCAAATCATCATAGATTGATGAGTTTTAGGACCTCAATTTTATACTTGTTTGTGATTGATGACCTCAATCACTACCTATAAATATTTACGTTTTTCCTCCAATTATATGTCTCTAATTGCCACCAATGTTCTCCTAATCGAGATCATAATTTGGTGGTGACCCTTTCATTTCTCTTTTCCTCATATTAAGACTAAATTTTAGTAACCCAATTTCCGATGTGGGTTTTCCCACAAATATATTTTCTACTTTCAACCTTTTATTTTCGAAGAACAATTTCAAATTGCGAGGACGCAATTTATTGAAGGAGGGGATAATGTAACACCCCAGGATTTCAGAGTGTGTTATTTCTTAAAAATAATTCAATAACTTGCACTACACGCAACACCGAGTTCAATAACACCATTAAAAGAGGTCATGAATAGTATTAACTACATTTTGAACTTTATATAATCCTTATAATTTTAGAATCCCTATTACGAGTTTCTTAGTCATAATGCAAGAACAGATTCATTTTCAATATTTCACTTTTATCAACTTCTAATAGTGAAACCTTTTTAAATACAATATTTTAAACTTTTTGAATAAATGGGGACATCAAAAATTTAAAATGAAACACCCCAAGCTTCCACGGTACGTTTCCCTTCGAATAATTTGATAGCGTGTGTTGTACGCAACACCGAGTTCTAACACACCATAACTAATCAAACTAGCCGTTATGAATAGTAACACCTACTTTTTGAAATTATATATATTTTATATTTTGAAATGGACTTCATTTTTGGATTCGGAATATCGAATTTAGCCTAAGGATAAATTTTGGTACTTTTCGGATAACTTTCATATTTTGATGAATAGTGAAAATTAATAAATTTTAATTAAAAACAACTTTTTTAATCAAAATAATTAATAATGATAAATTATGAATATGAGTGGTTTTAAAGTATATTTTTAATATATTTTTACAATTTAATATAATTTTGGTCATTAGACATAATTTTACAATTAAACCGAACATAAACAAGTGTCAATCTTTTGATAGTTATTATCTCTTAAAAACACGCTTTTTGTTTTGACAGCGGGAATTAATTTTAAATTAATTTCTGCCACTTCTATGTTTTGAATTTAGAAAAATGGATTCCATAATTGGAATCAGGATGTTCAAATTGTGTAAATAGGTAACGTTTATTTTTAGACATTTTGAATAATTACTGTGGTAAATATTTTATTTACCATGGTTAAGGGTAAATCCGGTAAATAAGGGTTAAAAATTAATATTATAATAATACAAAAATACCCTAAAACATGTCCTAACCTTATTGGTGGACAAATACCCGACCATGAGCATCCTTGGGTCAATTTGGGGACCCCTTGGAGCCACTTGTATGTGGTAGGGACACTTTATATTAATAAAGTTAAAATAAAAATAAAAATGGCATAAGCTTACATCTTTTAGAAGAACAAATTTTACATAGGGTTATACATGTTGGATATTCGATTATAAATATTAATTAGAAAGCTAAAAAGATTTCCTACATAATGATATTTTATTTATAATTTTTAGACATTATATAAGTTATTTTATATATGACACAATGATGATGCGGTAATTACTATAATAGTGAAAAATTAAAATAATTGATATTATAAATACCAAACTAAATATAATATGAAACTTTTAATGAATTAAAATAATTTTATAGGATAATATGATATATTAGGATTTATTTGATTGACTTTTTTAGAAGTAATCAATCTGTTATGAGTTTCAAAAAAATCAACTATTCAATAGTGTCAAAATTGATAAAAAAGAGTTCTTAAAACAAATATTATATTATTAATTGATATTAAATTACTAAAAATATAAGGTTCGGCCAAGAGACTTATATCATGATAGGTTAATCATTAATGGACCACTTGGGGGTCGCTTGGATGTATATAGTATGTTTATTAACCATATTATATAAAACTACAAAGAGACATTGTAAAAGTGAAACTAATTAACATAGAGTTAATACTTAAAGATAAGGTTAATATAAGTACCCAAACCTGTCTAACATCTATTGGTTGAGTTGTTTTCGACCTATCCCCACCTTAAAATTTAAATAATCAACTTTGGAGCCATTAAAAACCGAATATGAATTTATTATAAATTAATATTTCTAGCTTTTCCAAAGGTGCCCCTCACCCCTCTTATAAAAGGGCACTCCTCCTTCTCATTTCTTCACACCTCTAAAGCCTTTTGTTTCGGCCAAACTCTGCCCAAATACTCTCCCAACATCCCTCACTACAACCTAGAGGCCTTAGTTAGATCAGAAAGCCAACCTAATGAGCCCTTTTGATCAAATCAAAAGGAAGAACCCGAAGAAGAGGTAATGATTTCACCACCCTTTTCTAAGTTCCTTTCTTCTTCCACTTCCTCTTTCTTTGTTCTTACCATTATAAAATAATAACTCCAGTATCGTACATATACTGTGATGTTATTATAAATATGGTACAACCATATTCTGTATTCTATCCACCCTTTGAATAACATGTCACCATACGTGCGTACGAACGGCTTACCGTCTCCACGTCGTGGTGTAATTGTTATTCAATATATTATTATTTGGATGGGTATAATAATGATGTGTAACTCATGTAAATAATAAATATAACATGTTAATGATTCTGTATATATGATATAACATCCATTTATATATTATTTTAATATCAAAAGAATGATATTGTCGCTCGTGTGTACGTACGGACTACCGTCTCCACGAACGCGATGAGATTCATTCTCCATCGTATCCATTCTAGTATAATTATCATTTGATGATTTAAAAATGATGTTTAAGGACTTGATATCATTATGGATATGAATAATATACAACCTATCCTTTACAAACATGTCTTACGTAACAAAACATATAAAAGAAAACAAGTAAGTTAACACCCGAAATACACATGATTCAAAGAGAAGGAAGGATCATATCTTTCATGGTCTTAAGCTAGAATTTATAAGAGAAATAGTCTCCCATGTATTATCATCATATGAAGAAATAATATCATGTGTTGATAAGATATGTAAAGAGTTTACTGAGTCCTATGGCTTTGAAGGGAAGCAAGAGAAGAAAAGGATAGAAGAGAGAAATATGGATAAAGGGAAGAGGGAAAAGAAGAATTTTCCCATATGTGGTAACTGTGGAAAGAAACACCCTGGCACTTGCCTGAAAGGAATGTGAGTTTGTTATAAGTGTGGAGGAAAAGGGCACAAAGTACATGACTGCATGGGTATGAAAATGGTTTCAAATGTACAATGCTTCATTTGCAAGGTGTTTGGACACTACGCGAACCTATGTCCCAGTCATCAGACTATGCCGCAAATGATGTTATTGGATAATAATCAAGTTATGATACTACCACAGATGAAGAGGAATTATTAGAGTTTTTATGTTGATTATGTCAATTGAGTGTTATATCAACAATGTACTTGTTATAATAATTATGGAGTATATAAGGATTGTACTGCAGTACTATTTCATTAAGGACTTGAGATGGTGTGGAACAAAGAAAAGTGACTCAGTAGCAGGTTAAATGTTTTGAAAATATATGGTTGAGAGAAAGATAAACCATAATATGGTTCAGATACCGAGGTGGTGATTTTAGAATAATACATGATTGATTTGGATAAATTATATTGGATATTCTTGACTACCTTAGAACTGATAAATGATTGGTATATTCCATCATTGTTGGGGTTTAAAACATTTTTGGATTAATGAAGTATATCCAGCATTCTATATGGAATAAGGGAGCATGAATGTAATCAATAAGGAATATGGTAATACATGATGAAGGTATTCATATTCTATTACGGGGTAAAAAGGATCTATATTATGTTTACCTTCCTTATAAATGTTGGACTGTGAGTTTAGACAGAAGTATTTTGGATAGTTCTAGTTTGGATTATTTTGGATTGCCATAAAAGAACAACCCGGAGGTCGGGCGGCAACCCGTCGCATCCGGCAAGGCTGCGAGACTTGAACCCGCAACCGAAGGGAGACAAGGGTGTATCACCTACCACTGTCCCACGAGATTTCCTGAATTAAATAATGTAGTTTTTTTTAAAGATCTGGTAGATGAATTATAAATTCATTTATTTTGGAACCCTGTACGAATAGTATAAATAGAAAAAAAAATTACGTTCTAGAGTGAAAGATGAGTTTGTGGTAGAAATTTATTAATGGGTAAAATTCAAATTATAAAGTAAGTATATGTCCTTATTATCTTAGCCAATCTCATAAATAAATTCCTCAACATTAATAATAGAAACTTAGAACAAAAATTTTGTCCTAGATGGTACCTTAAATCATCACAAATTTATGGCTTTGGGATTGTTGGCCTTTTCATAGCCATGTTCTCTACCACTCTCCATCAGATAATTGATGGTTAGATTTCTCCTCCATATCCATATTTTCCTACATGGAACCCTAGTATGTGTTATTTTCGGTAATCTTCATACTTTCCACTCTTTATTTTAAATAGAGGCCTCATTAATTCATTTTTCGATGTGGGATTTCAACTAAGATATTTTGAAATGTCAAAAATGTGTTGTCCCAATACCCTATATTTTGTTGAACCGGTGGTACTTCAAATCATCATAGATTGATGAGTTTAAGGACCTCAATTTTATACTTGTTTGTGATTGATGACCTCAATCACTACTTATAAATATTTACGTTTTCCTCCAATTATATGTCTCTAATTTCCACCAATGCTCTCCTAATCGAGATCATAATTTGGTGGTGACCCTTTCATTTCTCTTTTCCTCATATTAAGACTAAATTTTAGTAACCCAATTTCCAATGTGGGTTTTCCCACAAATATATTTTCTACTTTCAACCTTTTATTTTCGAAAAACAATTTCAAATTGCGAGAACGCAATTTATTGAAGGAGGGGAGAATGTAACACCCCAGGATTTCATAGTGTGTTATTTCTTAAAAATAATTCAATAACTTGCACTACACGCAACACCAAGTTCAATCACACCATTAAAAGAGGTCATGAATAGTATTAACTACATTTTGAACTTTATATAATCCTTATAATTTTAGAATCCCTATTATGAGTTTCTTAGTCATAATGCAAGAACAGATTCATTTTCAGTATTTCACTTTTATCAACTTCTAATAGTGAATCCTTTTAAAATACAATATTTTAAACTTTTTGACTAAATGGGGACATCAAAAATTTAAAATGAAACACCCCAAGCTTCCACGGTACGTTTCCCTTCGAATAATGTGATAGCGTGTGTTGTACGCAACACCGAGTTCTAACACACCATAACTAATCAAACTAGCCGTTATGAATAGTAACACCTACTTTTTGAAATTATATATATTTTATATTTTGAAATGGACTTCATTTTTGGATTCGGAATATCGAATTTAGCCTAAGGTGAAATTTTGGTACTTTTCGGATAACTTTCATATTTTGATGAATAGTGAAAATTAATAAATTTTAATTAAAAACAACTTTTTTAATCAAAATAATTAATAATGATAAATTATGAATTTGAGTGGTTTTAAAGTATATTTAGAATATATTTTTACAATTTAATATAATTTTGGTCATTAGACATAATTTTACAATTAAACCGAACATAAACAAGTGTCAATCTTTTGATAGTTATTATCTCTTAAAAACACGCTTTTTGTTTTGACAGCGGGAATTAATTTTAAATTAATTTCTGCCACTTATGTGTTTTGAATTTAGAAAAATGGATTCCATATTTGGAATCAGGATGTTCAAATTTTGTAAATAGGTAACTTTTATTTTTAGACATTTTGAATAATTACTGTGGTAAATATTTTATTTACCATGGTGAAGGGTAAATCCGGTAAATAAGGGTTAAAAAATAATATTATAATAATACAAAAATACCCTAAAACGTGTCCTAACCTTATTGGTGGACACATACCCGACCATGAGCATCCTTGGGTCAATTTGGGGACCCCTTGGAGCCACTTGTATGTGGTAGGGACACTTTATATTAATAAAGTTAAAATAAAAATAAAAATGGCATAAGCTTACATCTTTTAGAAGAACAACTTTTACATAGGGTTATACATGTTGGATTTTAGACTATAAATATTAATTAGAAAGATAAAAAGATTTCCTACATAATGATAGTTTATTTATAATTTTTAGACATTAAATAAGTTATTTTATTTATGACACAATGATGATTCGGTAATTACTATAATAGTAAAAAATTAAAATAATTGATATTATAAATACCAAAATAAATATAATATGAAACTTTTAATGAATTAAACTAATTTTATAGGATAATATGATATATTATAATTGATTTGATTGACTTTGTTCGAATTAATAAATCTGTTATGAGTTTCAAAAAAATAAACTATTGAATAGTGTCAAAATTGACATAAAAGAGTTCTTAAAACAAATATTATATTATTAATTGATATTAAATTTCTAAAAATCTAAGGTTCGGCCAAGAGACTTATATCATGATAGTTTAAGCATTAGAGGACCACTTAGGGGTCTCTTGGATGTATATAGTAAGTTTATTAACCATATTATATAAAACTACAAAGAGACATTGTAAAAGTGAAACTAATTAACTTAGAGTTAATACTTAAATATAAGGTTAATATAAGTACCCAAACCTGTCTAACTTCTATTGGTTGAGTTGTTTTCGACCTATCCCCACCTTAACATTTAAATAATCAACTTTGGAGCCATTAGAAACCGAATATGAATTTATTATAAATTAATATTTCTAGCTTTTCCAAAGGTGCCCCTCACCCCTCTTATAAAAGGGCACTCCTCCTTCTCATTTCTTCACACATCTAAATCCTTTTGGTTCGGCCAAACTCTGCCCAAATACTCTACCAACATCCCTCAATACAACCTAGAGGCCTTAGTTTGATCAGAAAGCCATCCTAAGGAGCCCTTTTGATCAAATCAAAAGGAAGAACCCGAAGAAGAGGTAATGATTTCACCACCCTTTTCTAAGTTCCTTTCTTCTTCCACATCCTCTTTCTTTGTTCATACCATTCTAAAATAATAACTCCAGTATCTTACATATACTGTGATGTTATTATAAATATGGTACAACCATATTCAGTATTCTATCCACCCTTTGAATAACATGTCACCATACGTGCGTACGAACGGCTTACCGTCTCCACGTCGTGGTGTAATTGTTATTCAATATATTATTATTTGGACGGGTATAATAATGATGTGTAACTCATGTAAATAATAAATATAACATGTTAATGATTCTGTATATATGATATAACATCCCTTTATATATTATTTTAATATCAAAAGAATGATATTGTCGCTCGTGCGTACGTACGGATTACCGTCTCCACGAACGCGATGAGATTCATTCTCCATCGTATCCATTCAAGTATAATTATCATTTGATGATTTAAAAATGATGTTTAAGGACTTGATATCATTCTGGATATTAATAATATACAACCTATCCTTTACAAACATGTCTTACGTAACAAAACATATAAAAGAAAACAAGTAAGTTAACACCCGAAACGACGATAATTCTAAGATATTATTAACAAATCAATGTTAAAAGATAATATATGATATCATATTAATATATATGATTCTTGTATAATTTAATAACAATTATTTCACCATTATTCAGGAGGTTAACCTACCCCAACCAAGGAAAAGTACAAGGTAAGGGATTTTCTTATCTCACTTTCAATTCCGTGAGATTTCCATTGTTCGCCACTAAATTATTGAAAGTGGTGTATTGTGTACTACCATTTGATATATATTATCACGATTCTCTTTATATTCATTTTATTCTGTAAATCCTTTGGTGTTTATTAACTTTTGTCCATAAGACTCAGTTGATTAACGTGGTAAGGGGTTTTCATCTCACTCCTTATTTCCGTGAGATTCATGCCATATTTCCACCATCACCTTTTGTGTGGTGTATGTACTGCCCATAATTATATTCTTTGTGTAATACACTCTAATTTATGTTTATTTACATATTCATTGTATGATACCTCTTTCATGGGTTGTATGTTTCATAAGTTACCAAATTGGTAAGGGTTATTTCACAATCTCTTCATTATCCGAGGTTGTTTATACGTAATAATCTACTGGGATTTCTTTATCATCCACATCCATGTTTTTTTCGAAATGTATTTCAAAACATATTTATTATTTACAAGAATATGGGTTAAAGTCATTTATACCCTTGTTTGACTTTTTATAAGAGGTTTATAAAGGAATATTTCCGTTGTTTTCAAAACAAGTTCATTTTTAACCTTTTCGACAGAATTAAGGTAAGAATGTTTTTTAACTTATACGGCGGGTGCGGCTAATTTCCGCCGTTATAAAATCTTCAAAACTTCCCTTACAAGCTTATAAGAATATTTTCAAAGAAAATTTTTTATTTTATATGGATATTAAATGATTTCAAAATAAAAAGAGATATTTCTTTAAAAATAATTTTGATTTCATCTATGTCAACATCCTTTGATGGATTTTACGCTTATTTGAATTTGATCTATTGTGATACAAAACTTCTATATTGTATTGAAGGTTTTGTTATATGTTTGACTGTGGATGTGCTATTTTTATACCATTCATAGTTTATGGTGAAATTATTGACATTTCGTATGCTAGTTTTAATACGAATGTTTATGTTATGTTTAAACCTTTTCATATGGGAATGCATTGGACTTAGTAAGTGACGGGTGGAGCCCGCTATAGCTCCTCGATGCATCGGTAGGTCTCATGAGAAAAACTAGTGTCTTGGCACAAGGCCTTGACAAAATCTTATTTGTAGTCTTGGCACGAGGCCTTGACTATGTGGTTATGATAGTCTGGCATTATGCATTCCAACATTATGAAAGTGGTTATTGATTTTTGCATGTGATTATTCGATTAGTAGAATATCCATGTGAATAAGTAAATGGCATTATTTCATTTTACTTTTGCCATACTATGTTGAAATTAAAGTTTAAAAGGCTTTTGTTTTAGTAATGCATTGCCTTAAATGTTTATTCTTATTTATGAAAGTTCCCGCTATATATTGTTATCCTTACTGGGCATTTGAGCTCACCCCTTTTCTATGTTTTATTTTTCCCAGGATGTGAAGAAGTAAGTTATGAATGACCTGCAGGGATTTTATGAGGGGTTAATAGTGTGGATTGTGGAAACATTATGTTGTTGTAGTAGTTTTTCATTTTATGATGTAATGTAAAACTTATGAATATATCTAGTGTTTCCAAGGCTACTAAACCAATCGGTCTTTCGAGATTTGATCTTTCTTGTGATCATGCCAATGTTACGAAGTAATGCACCGACTCTGGGTAGCTGGGGTCGGGGAGTTACAACTTCAATGTTACAAGTGAAAGTAAATGTGGAATTATGCTAATCAATGACCTAATTCAATGGTAGTTGATGATGATCGACATCAATAAACTCTTAAGTCTAAAGACAAAGTAAAGTAACATGAAATTTCTATTAGCGATGTGGAGTATGAGAACGGAGTGGTGAAAGGTACACATACCATTCACTCTAAAGTATCAAATGTTTTATTTGATTTTGGATCCACCCACTATTTTATTTCTGAAGAATTTTATAAGGGTATCACCATATTACCTCAACAATTAGATGTTGAGTTAGCTGTGACAACCCATAATGGTACAACAGTCGCATCAAATGTCTATAATTCTTATTTGATTGATGTTTGTGGGAATGTGTTTCCTGCAAATCTTGTGATCCTTCCTATAGTGGAATTTGATGTGATTATTGGCATGGATTGGCTTTTTTTATATAGATATCATATCAATTGCGAAATAAGGGAAGTCACATTTCATATTCCAGATCAATCTATGATCGTCTATCGATGCAATGATGGACATAACTTTCCAGTGGAAATTTCTTCCATCTTATGGGTCTTCATTCCACTAAATGATGGATATTTATCTCAAATGGTATGAGAGAAACTCATGATTAAGAATATTCCCATTGTATGAGAGTTTGATGATGTCTTTCTAGAGGAATTTTCGGGTCTTCCACCAAATCGTGAAGTTGAGTTTTCAATAAAACTCGTATCGTGTGCTTTGACTATTTCAAAGACACCTTATAAAATGACCCCAATTGAGATGCAAGAATTGAAGAAGCAACTACAAGAGATTCTTGATATGGTATTCATATGCCCTAGTGCATCACTTGGGGGAGCACCTGTTCTGTTTGTTAAGAAGAAAGATGGATCAATGAGACTCTGCATTGATTATCTAGAACATATCATGATCACTATCAAGAAGAAATATCCTCTCCCATGAATTGATGACTTATTTGATCAACTACGCAGATAAAAATACATTTCCAAGATTGATCTTCATTCAGGGTATCATCAATTAAGGGTCAAAAAGGAGGATACACCAAAGACAGATTTTCTGTACAAGGTATAGACACTATGAATTTATAGTGATGTCATTTGTCTTACTAATTCCCTTCCTATGTTCATGGATCTGATGAATAGAGTCTTTAGAGACTATCTTGATCAGTTTGTGGTAGTCTTTATAGACGATATTCTTGTCTATTCAAAGAGTAAGGAATAACAAGAAGATCACATGAGAATTATATTGAAGACCCTGTGAAATTAGAAGCTTTATGCCAAATTTACCAAGTGTAAATTTTGGCCTGAAAAAGTTTCATTTTTGGGTCACATAATCTAAAAATAAGGGATATCTGTGGATCCAGCAAAAAAAGGGGTTATCGAAATAAGGTTGAGACAAACAATAGTAACTGAGATCTGAATTTTTCTTGGTTTGGATGGATATTATCGATGTTTTGTGAATGATTTTTCACGATTATATAATCCACTCACCAGGTTGACTCGAAAAGGAGTTAAGTTCCTGTGGAAGGAAGAATGTGAGGAGAATTCCAAGGATTTGAAAAGAAGGTTATCCAGTGCACCTATACTCACACTTCTTTGTAGTGGAGAAAGGTTTGTGATCTACAATGATGCATCCATGAAGGGGCTGGCATGTGTTCTTATGAAAAATGATATAGTGATATCTTATTCCTCACGATAGTAGATAATCCATAAGCATAATTACCCAACTCCTGATTTGGAGTAAGCTGCGGTAATCTTTGCATTAATGATTTTGAGGCATTATCTTTATGGTGAAAGGTGTAATATTTATACTGATCATAAAAGATTAAAGTATATTTCACAGAAAAGGAGATGAATATGACCACAGAAGATGGTTGGAGTTGATTAAGTATTACGACTTCTCATTTCATTACCACCCTGGGAAAGTAAACAAGGTGGCAGACGCATTAAGTTTACAAGACCATGCCATCTTATCCATGATGAGGATCACAAAAGATCCAATATTTAAGGATTTTCAAAGGATGGATCTTGGAATTATAATGGAAGGTGGGAAATATTATCTTTCTCAAATGAATGTTCAACCATCTATACATGTGATGATTAAAGAGGAAAAAAAAGATGTAGAGTTACAAAAGAAGGTGAGAAATGTTCCTTAATTCAGCCTTGATTGTGATGGGATAATAAGGTTTAGGAATCAGGTTTGTGTTCCTCCAATCCCGGAATTAAATAAGGAGGTGCTAGATGAGGCTCATAGTTCTTCATTCTCTATTCATCCTGGAAGCACGGAGATGTATATGGGCTTGAAAGAGTACTTCTAGTGGGATGGCATGAAAAGAGATGTTGCTGAATATGCCTCTCGATGCTTCGTTTGTCAGCAAGTTAAAGGTGATAGACAAAAGTCTAAGGAGATGTTACAACCATTACCCATAACCGAATGGAAATTGGAAAACATAACTATGGACTTTCTCACTGGAAATCCTAAAACATCCAAAGCCAATAATGCTATCTGGGTCATAGTTGATCATATTACGAAGTCAACACACTTCATTGGTTTTAGAGAGGATTTCTCTCTAGATCATATTTCCAGGATATATGTAAAGGAAGTGGTAAGATTGCATGGAGTACAACTTTCCATTATATCTGATCTGGTTCTGAGGTTTACCTAAAAGTTTTTCTAAATTCTTCAGCATACTCTGGATACATAGTTGAGCTTCATCACTACTTATCATCCTCAGACAGACGGTCAGTCTGAGAGAACATTTCAAACTGTAGAAGATATGTTAAGAGCATACTCTATGGATTTCAAAGGTGGATGGGATCAACACCGACCTTTGGTGTAATTTTCATATAATAATATCTTTCACTCTAGTATTCAGATGGCTCCTCATGAAGCTCTCTATGGAATGAAATGTTGAACTCCAACTTGCTGGGATGAAGTTGGGGAAAGAATGCTATTAGGAACTGATCTTGTTGATGAGATGGAAGTAAAGGTCCGATCTATTCAACAACACATAAGTGCAGCTCAGAGTCGACAAAAAAAGATATGCCGATAACCGAAAAAATACCTAGAGTTTTAAGTGGGTGATAAAGTGTTTTTACGAATATATCCTCGGAAGAGAGTAATGAGATTTTGAATGAAGGGAATGCTAAGCCCTAGGTATATCGGTCCTTTCAAAATACTTGATCGTGTTGGGAAGGTAGCTTACCGATTGGTGCTTCCACCGAATCTCTCTCAAGTTCATGATGTGTTCTATGTATCTCTACTGAGAAAATACATACATGATCCTTCACATGTAATCAGCTCAGAAGTTGTACCGCTGGAGCAAGATCAATCTTATGAAGAACATCTGATAGAGATTCTGGATCATAGCGAAAAAGTTCTATGAAAAAAGACCAATACCTTGGTGAATGTTTTATGGCAGAACCACCAATTAGAAGAAGCTACATGGGAGCTTAAGGATATGATGAAGGAGAGGCATCTTCATCTGTTTGTTAGGAAGTGAAGAATTTTGAGGGTGAAATTCATTTTAAGGGGGGTAGAATGTAACACCTGGTATTTTTATGAGAAATATTTTGTTTTTAAACATCATCAAATTAATATTTTAATACACACAACACTATCATGTCTTTCTTTACACGCAATCACGGCCTTCCTCGATAGCTTGCGGTGTACGCAATATCGAGTTTCACTGAACAACGATATGCTATTAAAATATAATTAAATCTAGCCGTTATGAATAGTAAGAACCAAATTTTGAAATTTTATAAATATTATTTTTCCAAATTTACTTCATTTTTGGATTCGGAATATTGAAATTATCATAGGGTGAAATTTTTGTATTTTTCTGAAAACATTCAATTTTTGATAAATAGTGAAAACACTGCGTTACTATTTAAAAAACGACTATTTATTTAAATAATTATTTATTTCATTTAAATTTATTTTAGGTCAAAATTGATACATAACACCTATATACATTCAATTTAATTCATTACATTAATTTTATAATAATTTTAGATATATAAAATTTTATTGAACATTTCACCGTCTTTTACCCATCTCCTAGAAGAATTTGAAAATTTACATAAAACATAATTTTACTGCTTTTGTGAATGGAATTTGAAAATTCTGAGAGACACATTTGATGTCTCTGAGTAAAATGTGGTTCAATGAGATGAAAATAATTTTTGGTGAATACTAACTTTTTACTTTTATTTATCAGGGTTAAAAGTAAATAGGATAATTAAGGGTAAAAATGATATTATTATTACCCTAACACATTTCCTAATTATATTGGATAAGTTTAATTCGACCAAAAACTACATTAGGGATAAAATATTACCCTTTAGGTCCACTTGGATTAGATTAGGAAATTTAATATTATTTTATTTAAAGAATAGTTAAAATAGAAAAAATCAAAGATTAATAACTAAAACATTTTTCATATTGGGTTATACATAGGATAAATTCGACTATAAATATTAATTAAAAAGATAAAATGATTTCCTAGATAATGGTATTTTATTTATAATTTTTAGACATTAAATAATTTAATTTATTTATGACACAATAGTGATGAAGTAATTAACTTATTAATGAAATGTTAACATAATTGATATTATAAATACCAAAATAAATGTAATTTGATTCTCTTTATGAATTGAACTAATTTTATACGTTAATATGACATGTTAGTATTGATTTAATTAACGTTTTTCGAACTAATCATTCTGTTATGATTTTGACAAAAATCAATTACCAAATAGTGTCTAAATTGACATAAAAAAGTTTTTAAAACAAATATTATATTATTAATTGTTATTTTATTCCTAAAAATATAAGGTTCTGCCAAATGACTAAGATAAGGTTATATATATTAATAATAAACAATTTGGGGTTCGTTTTCCTTGTTATAGTATATTTATTAACCTTATAGTGTAAGAAAACATGAAGACACGGTAAATGTAAAATAATTTAACTTAATGTTAAATCTAAATGATAAGGTTAAATTAGAAACCTAAACTAGTATAAATTATATTGGATGATAGGGTTTCGACCCATCCCCACCTTAGCTTTGAAATAAATCAATTTGGAGCTATTAAAAACCAAATATGACTTTATAATAAAATAATATTTGTAGTTTTTTCAAAGGTGCCCCTCTCCTCCCTTATAAAAAGGAACATCCTCCCTCTCCTCCTCACACCACATTGAGACATAAAGCTCGGACAACACCTTCCAATTTATCTTCTCTAATTCCCTAGAAACATCCTAGAGGTCCTGGTCTTGTTCAAAGACAATTTTTAGTGCCCTAAGTGGAGGTTAAGAGGAGGCGCGTCAAAGAAGAGTTAATATCCATTACCGATCCTTTCCAATTTCATTCTTCTTCATATTCTTCTTCCTTAGTTGTTTCATTATGAAGTAAAAACATCAGTATCACTCATATACTGATATATTTTTATTAATATGAAACAACACTATTTCACCTACTATCCATCCTACAGAAACTGAAATCATCCCGCGTGCGTACGTACAGAATACCATCTCCACGCCGTGGTGTAATTTGTTTTCCACCACCACCTTACTTGGAAGGGTATAATGGTGTAGGTAATAACTATATATGATTATTTTAATTTTCTATTGATTATTTAATAGTATACTTACACTCTAATACAGTTCCATGATCATGGTGATGATATCATCGCTCGTGCGTACGTACGGAATACCGTCTCCACAATGTGATGTGACTCGTTCTACATGATCTTCATTGCACAATGATTATATAAATGAATTTAATGAATAAATATGATATATATTGTAATAATTCCATACTGGAGAAGAGGTATCTATAATCTAAAAATAGTAATATGAATTTATTCGACAGAACACACAAATGAACAAAAAAAGCAATAAACAACCGAATAACAAGTAGCAATGAAATATTAGTAATACGAAGCTAAGAATATGACCATATATGATATCATAACAATGGGTAAAATTCTGGAATAAGTCAATATCATTATTTAAATCATTATACAGGAGGTTTGGAGACGTACGAAGCAAATCGGACCTAAGGTATGGGAAAATCTCGCAATCTCAATTTTTATATGAGAATGTTTGTACTTTAGAATTTACTGGGGAATATTTATCATCCACATCCATGTTTCCTCAATATGTAATATAATTTATATCCTCCTACAGTTTTTAAATCAAATTTTACCTTTTGGTGAGTTTTTAGTAAAAGATATGAAAGGAATCCTTTGTCGTTTTTCGTATGAGGTAGTTTTTGACTTTTCCAGCCAAAGTACGAGAAGAATGTTTTATTAACTTATATGGAATGAATGGATTTTATGATTTCATAAAACAATATTTCCATGATTCTTCATTTACAAGTTTTCAATTTTATTTTTAGTCAACTTATTTTAGTTTAAAATTGTATGATATGTTAATAAAGGAATAATGTATTTGAAGTAAAAAGGATATTTTCCTCAAGAATGGAGTTCAAGAATTTTATCAAAATTATTTTCCATATGAGATAATATACGGTTTTGTGTCTATCCCTATTTTTACATTGTTTTGATTATTTTATGATGATACTATTTTTATGATGTCCTTCTATCTTATATAGATTGTGTTATAATGGCATGATGTTTAAGAATCCCATTTTTATTACATGGGTTATGTTATGATGAATGATTTATGATCTTGTGGCACACATATGAATGGTATCATTATGAGATGGGTGGGACCTATATCTCCCTCTAATGCATTGGGTAAATATTTATATCTCATGAGATATACATGGCTGGAACGGCAGGTTAATCTGGTTCATTGAAACAGGACTGAAACGAGGAGTGAAATCGGTTCAGAAATGGACTTTGTCCGCTAAGATAGTCTTGGCAATGATTCTTGACTAATAAGAAATGATTCTCTATGATTATGTGTGTATTCCACATAGTTTCATGCTTTATGTTATGATTATTTGGGATTACATTACACCACTATGATTTATTCAATGTTATGATATTATGATCTCTTTTGTAGGTTAAGTTTTCCAAAATATTATGTTCTTATGAATATGATGTGAATGATATTTCTTTTGATTACCCTTACTGAGCATTTGAGATCACCCTTTTGTATGTTTTCTTTCCCCTGTTCAGGAAGAAGGGTACTAAGTAGAATATTCCAAAAGGGACTGTAGATATGATGAAATAAATGGGAGACATCGTAGATGATTTATGAACCAGTTGTTTATGTTTCCCAGTTTCTAAAGACACTATACCTATACGGTCTTTTCATGGTTTGGTTATATATTGTAATAAGGGTGCATTAATTTAGAATAAATAACAATGTAAACTGTGGGAAATTATAATCCATGTTGAGGGTGGGAACTTAGTATACCTTTTTAGGTGACGAGTTAGTTCCACTTGTTGTTCACTGTGCTTTAGCAAGCATTCATTACATTTTCATGAGTGGCTTCGGGGAGGATCATATTATGTATACTGTTATACTCACCCTATGTATATACAAACTATTTTTCCGGTCACATGGATTAGGTTGGAGATAAAACTAGTTTCTACTAGTTTGGGGTTGCAGGAGCTGTTCGGGTTTGTGGTTGCTGCTCTTTTTACATTCTTTTGGGTACTTGCAGTTTCCCCTTACAGTTGTTGTACTTTTCCATGACATTAGTTATGTGCATTTTGGTTTTCTTTTATATTTCTGTTCTATGTTGGATTTGGTTTGTTTCTATCTTATCTCTCTCTTCCACATGTCGTCTTTTTTAGGGTAATTCCTCCCACAGGTGTGTTTACTATACCCTCTATGCTAGTCACCATCCCGGGGCCTTTTTGAGGCAGGACTCGGGGGTCATTATCTCACTTCTCACATTGTTGGCCCTGGAGGGGTACACATTGTGGGGAAGAGTTCTTGATAGTGTGGTATCATAGTTCTGGATAAGGGATATGATGGAGTTTGGAGTTAGGAACATGTGTGGTTGCATGGGCTGGTAGGGAAACAGTGTCATTCATGTTTATCAATTGAGGTAAACACTGTAGACTTGTTGAGACATAGCTATTTAGGGCCCCCTATGATCTGATGTATGAACCACTAAGTTTACAATGGCTACTAAACAAGGTGATACTATAAACAAGGTAGAGACCTTGGAAAGGATCATGCATCATTCTTCGTTGTGATTGTGTTTTAATAGGTAGTCCTTTGGATAGGATAAACTAAAATCAATGAGAGAAAAAATTAATTAATTAATGTTCAGTCATCCATATTATAGGTATATAAACTCTAATGGATTGTTATTTTATAGGTATGGTATTAGGTCAACGTCCTCATCAGATTTTCACAAATGATGTCAAGTAGGATATTCCATCATATCGTCGCAAGGTAGAGGTTGACGACAATGACACATGGAGGAAGATGCTCTGAGAGTTTCAGCAGCAGAGTCTGCAGAAGTATGATTGAATTGTTTTAGATGTAGTCACAAAAGACCGGTTAGAGGAGGTCACGATTGGATTCAGTTCGATCTGTACTTGGAAGGATCACTTGGTGTCCTTGGTTGTGACAATACTGTTTGGAGCAACGAGGTAGTGGTGGTTCTTGTTCCTCGGGGATCGTGAGGAGTCAGCGTTCTCATAGGAGGAGTTCCGATTCAAGTTTTGAGTCGAGTTTCTTTCTTCGACAGTGAAGGAATCCAGTCTCCAGGAGCTTCTTACCCTTCAAAAAGGGAGATCTAGTGTTAGAGAGTTTTGGAATCTGTTTCAGGAACACATTATGATATGCTTCAGACTTGTTGCATATGTGGAGGCCAGGGCGAAACATTTCGAGGAGGCTTTGCATCCAGAGAACCAGCGCGAAGTCACCCATTTTTTGCTGAAGACGTATCTTGAGGTGCTGGAGGGGGAATAGGTTGTCAAGAGTACTTTGGCTAGGACCAGATCATCACAAGTGGGGAATCATCATGATCCCTCACAAAGCACAGCTGTGGTCCGGGGTTCATGATTTTCAGAGAAGAAGAGTTTTTGTTTATCCAGGGGTAGGTCTTAGCCCTTCACATCAAATTTCTCCAGAGGCAGATACTCTCAGAATTATGCCAAGGGATCATATGAATGTTTTTCTGGCTGTGGTCGTGGTCATCATTAGAGGGAGCTCCCGACCTTTTATAGCAGTCATAAGGAACTCAGTGATATGCTCCAGGTTCCTCCGTTATTGCAGTTCCATCCAAGTTAATAGTAGAAGAAGGTTACAGCAGCTTTTGATCAGTAGAGGGTAGATGGGACAGGCAGAGGACAACCCCATGATGCTCCCCGACCTTAAATATCACAGCACGACCATGGTGGTGGTCATCATCAGGGTCAAAGAGGTTGTGGTCAGCTTCATGTTGTAGCGTTGCCAACTCCAGGCGAGCCGAAAATGTTCGAGGTACCCTTTTCTTGTTTTCTACCGTGGTGTATGCCTTGGGTGATTCAAGAAAGACACACTCCTTCATATCACCTACCCATGTCGATTCTTTAGTAATTGAGGTAGAGAGTCTTCCAGTTCCCTAGGTATTGACTACGCCAGTTGAAGGACGAGCTGACTTGTTTGAAGTATGCAAAGACTGTGATCTTCTGTTGGGGAAACACTGCTCTTTGGGATATTTCCTATGTTTATGAATACAACTATCTTATGTAATCCTCGTCATGGATTGGTTGTATTCGGTGAAGGATAGCGTGGATTGCTTCAGGAAGAAGATCGTTTTCATTGGTGTAGATGGATAGCCAATTGTGTTTTTTAGTGAGAGAAATCCTCGGATGGGTCATAGGCACGTTCCATCTTTATAATCCATGATGGCTGAGATGATGCTGAGTTTTTTAGATGATCAGCAGTCGGTGTTTCATATTGTCATAGAAGAGTACCCTGATGTCTTTCCAGAAGAGCTTTTAGAATTACCCCCTCGATGAGAGATCAAGTTTGGGATTGAGAAACATCCAAAAGTGTCTCCAATATCTATGTCTCAATATGGGACAACCCCTTCTAAGTTATGAGAGCTACATATATAGATTGATGTTCTGTTACAGTGCAGTTTTGTTCTGCCAATTGTGTCACCGTGGGGTGCACCCATTTTTTTCGTGAAGAAGGATGACAACAAGTTGCGGTTGTGTGTTGATTATTGTCTCTAAAATAAATTTTCAACAATGAATCACTAACATCTTCCACAGATTGATGATTTATTTGATCAACTAGAGTGTGCAAGTTGGTTCTTAATGATCGAATTGTGGTCGGGAAATCATCAGATGCTTGTGAAGGATGAGGATATCCTGAAGAGAGCTTTCTATTGCAGTCGTGGACATTATGAGTTTTTTGTAATGCTGTTTGGAATGACGAATTCTCCATCATTATTCATGGGATTGATGAATGTGTTGTTCTGTGAGTTCCTGGGAAAATTCATGGTAGTTTTCATCGACAAAATCCTTGTGTACTCTACATCTAAAGAGGAGTATGCAGAGCACATAAAATCCATTTTGGGAGTTCAACTTCAACATCAGAGGTTTGAGATGTTGTCGAAGTGTGAGTTTTGGGCTTGAGAGTTCCGTTTCTTAGGTCATGATGTGTCCCAACAGGGAGTAACGTTGGATCCATTTAAGATAGAATCATTTGTATCTTGGGAAGCCCCCAAGACAATATCAGAGGTGCGAAGTATCCTTTGTCTTGTTGGATACTACAAGCGGTTCATAGCCAATTTCTCACATGTTTTGACTCCTCTGAAATCTTTGACTATGAAGGATCACGAATTCATATGGACTAATCAGTGTCAGGAATATTTTGAGTATCTAAATGATAAGTTAGTAAGTTCTCCAATTCATTTTCTTTTAACTAAGAGAGTTTAGTTCGATGTTTTCTATGATGCTTCATATATGGGGTTTGGATGTGTTCTCATGTAGAAGAGTTCAGTTGTTTCTTATGGGTCTCATAATTTGCGTCCCCATGAATGTAACTATGCCACCCATGATCTTGATTTGGAAGTTGTGGTGTTTTCCCTGAAGTTGTGGACATATCACCTAATTGGTGAGAGTTTTGTGGTTTTCACTGATCATAAGAGTTTGAGGTATGTTTTCTCCCAGCGTGACTTGAACATATGACAGTGTTGGTGGATGGAGTTACTAGAGGAATACGAATTCAGAAAATATTTTATACACCTAGAAAAGGGAATGTTGTAGCTGATGCGCTGAGTCGAAAGTCACGTAGTGTTGCTTTGTGTGAATCCGGTGATTCCTGGATAGTAATGGATGAACTGTCAGAATTACATCATGATATGGGAGAAGTTGGGGGTAGAGGTTGTCTTTTTCAAATGAAGGTACAGTCATCCCTGATACAGAAGGTGGAAGAGTCCCAGTTGGGGGATCTAGAGGTGGATGTATGGAGAGATTGAGTTGTGTGTGGTGAGGCCCTTGATGGATTTACTAAGGATGAACAAAACTGAGTGTTATATCATGGAAGACATTGTGTTTCTTTGATGATGCACAAGACGGTTGTCAGAGAGTTCCATAGTTCTCCATTAGTGGTGCATCCTTCTGTGACAAAGATGTACTGATCCTTGAGACATTAGTTTTGCTGTCCTAGGATAAATCATGCAGTAGCAGTGTTTGTGTCTTGATGTTTGGTCTACCAGAAGGTGAAGGCCGAACCCCGTGTCCATGGTGGTCTACTCCAGCAATTAGAGATTTCTTAGTGGAAGTGAGAGGACATATCAATGGACTTTGTTACTGGTTTAAATCAAGATCTTGGAGGACATGATTCTATTTGGGTGGTAGTGGATCATTTAACATTAACAACCCACTTCATAGTGATCAAGAAGTCAAGATCAATGGATGTTTTGTCGAGGAATTATCTAGGGGAGGTGGTGAGACTTCATGGAGTCCCACAGATGATCATTTTTTATTGATATCCTCGTTTTACCACCAGGGTTTGGAGTGGTTTCCAACATGCCTTTGGTTCTCAACTATGCCTTAGCTCTATTTTTAATCCTCAAATGGACGGTCAGAAAGAGTGGACCATCCAGACTCTTGAAGACATGTTACTTTATTTTGTTCTTGATTTTGGGGGTTCGTAGATGAAACAATTTCACTTGGTGGAGTTCTTGTAAAATAATAGTTTTTTCTACACTATTAGTATGTAACCCTTTAATGCATTGTATGGCTGGCCTTTCCGTTCTCCGTTCTCCTAGACTAGGGTCAGAGAGTCAGCAATTCTCAAACTGGAACTAGTTCAGAATACAACAGATATTGTCCAGGTGATTCGTGAGAAGATGAAAACAGGGCAAGATCGTTATAAATCATATGTTGATCAATGAAGGAGACCCTTAGAGTTTAATGTTTGGGATCATGTGTTTATGAAGGCGAATCTCAGTCATGGATAGGGAAGTCTTGGTCTTAAAATTAAGCTTTCTCCCCAGTTTGTTGGGCGTTTTGAGGTGTTAGCTCATGTTGGAGCTATGGCATATTAAGTGGAACTTCCCCCACAAATGAGTCAGATACATGATATTTTCAATTTATCACAACTCCATTGTTATCTTCATTATAACTCTCACATCATCAATTGGGGAGATATCGATAATGAAGATGATGCGACCTTTGAGGAGCGACCTATGGGGATCCGAGACTACCAATAGAAGGTGTTGTGCGAGCATTCTATCCCCTGGGATTGTGTCTTGTGGTGACACTGTGGCATGGAGGAGAGTACCTGGGAATGTGATCCACATATACGTACTCAATACCCAGAGCTGTTTGATGTTTAACTCTTTTAATTTAATGATGTCCCCTTTTTGGTTAGACCTTTCAAGTTTTTATTATGAATTTTCTTTTGTTTCTTCGGTGGATTGCTCTCTTTTGAGAGGTATCTCAATGGGTGGTTGATCGGACCCCATTTCATTTTATTTATGTGGGTTTTGAATTCTCGAGGATGAGAATTTATTGAGAGGTATCTTATCTAATGGCTCAGACCTCTCTGGTCTATTCCTTTGTGAAAATATTTTGTTTGAGGTGTTCTGGGAGGTCATGGTGACTCATTCCCAACACATTGAATATTTTTCACTTTCGGTGAATAGTATCATTAGTAACCTCTCTTTCCATTTCCAAATATCCAATTCTATGAACAGATCCATCAATGAAAATAATTATATCGGTGAGGTTCAGTGAATAGTGTTCTATCAGTGAGGATCAGTGAACAGTGTTCTATCGGTGAGGTTCAGTGAACAGTGTTCTATCAGGGAGCATCAGTGAACAATGTTCTATCAGTGAGGTTCAGTGAACATTGTTCTATAGGTGAGCTTCAGGGAAGAATGTTATATCAGTGAGGTTCAGTGAATAGTGTTCTATTAGTGAGGTTTAGTGAATAGTGTTTCTAGACCAGTGACGTTCTAATTGCAGCCTCTATTTCCATTTCAAAATTTTGAGTTTGGTTTATAATGTTTGCATTTTCCTACAGTTTTCCCCATTTGACATTTCCTTTTACGAAAATTGTATTTAAATCCTCGTTTTAAAGACACTAAATCTGATTCAAACGCCATAACTCCTATATTAGTTATTCCTATGGCTCAGTATGTTCTTACTTGGTCAAACTGTGTGTGTTAATGTGATCTATTTTTAATGGGAAGTTAAAAATATCTTAAACCATCACCCCATTATATATTCTAATGGGAAGGGATATCTTTCTCTATATTTCTCTTTCTATGGTCTCAGGTGTTAGATGCTCAAACATCACTTTTCCATCTCATAGTAGTTGCACCGTCAAACATTCCTCCCTAGATTGGTTCTGCTCTGTTTTGATACAACCAAGCAGTATCATTCAATATTTGATATAAGGTATGTGTTATTGTCGTTCTTTTGGGGTTCATATTCTCATGTTTATCCTTTCCATATTATGGCATTATATTTCCACAGATATAGTAGAGTTTTCTTGGGTTTTGGTTGGTGTGGTCGTACCATGTCAACCTTGGGTGGATGTAGTTGTCGTGCGAGGTGGATCGTGACCTGTTGTGAGTATACAGAATGTTAAGAACTATTTTATGTGGGGGATTACTTTCTTATCTTTTATTTTATGTGGAGCTATATTGTTAGCATGTGTAATCACACTAGATGAAAATGGAATTGGATTAATATATATTTTAACCGGATAAATAAATTGATATCGATCGTATGTTATTGCCTCTTCTTTTTTTAGATATAGTGTTATCTATGCTTGCTTTGTATACTTGTTTGTTCTTGAAAAAAATTGATAATGAACGTAAATTGGAATTAATTTATAATTGGTTGGCTAAAGATAAAGAGGCATGTAAACGAATCTGGTTCTTATTGTAATTATATGTTATTCCAATTGGAATAGTGAGCATGTTTAATTATATATAAAAGCATACTATTTAGGATTACAGAATATTGATCCTACGTATAATAAACTAGTTAATTCAAAACAGATTATTAGTTTTATAATTCCTTGAAGTGTTATGAGTTATCCTCTTTTTTGTAAAAGGGAATAGAGCCCAATTGTTACGATGTTTGTTTTCATGCTGCTTGTGTTATGATGTGATCCTGGATGGGTGTTGTAATATGTGGGGGAATGGATGCCTTTTGGTTGTGGAAGAAGATGACGCCTAGAGTGGCAAGATGCAACGGTTTATGCATGTGGATGTTGGGGAGGACACCAAGGATGATAGAATGGGATGAATATTATTGTTGGATTCTTGCTGATTCTTATTTGGGGTTTATCTAATTTACTTTTTTCCACATCTCAAGGAATCTGGTCTCACTTACCCTTCTTCCAAAAGAGGGGAGGACACGCGGGGTATTCCACGTGATTTTCGTGATTATCTTCTCAAGGGAGGATAAGTATATTCTCTTGCTATAATTGGAAAAGATGTTATGGGTAGTACATCTACTCACTGTGTTGAACCCCTTGTGTTTAGTAGCGTAGAATATTTTTCTAGAATTCCTGGGAATGTGGGAATGTAATTCTGTAATGAATAATTGAATAAATGGTGTTAACCCATGGGGACTGAGTTTCTAGAATATAATAATGAGGTTGTAATTTGGACGGAACAGTGGAATTTGGGTGCAATTCTAATGAAATTTAATATTGAATTGTTCATGGTCAGTTAATGTTTAATGAATTAATGAACATAAAGTGAAACTAGTGAAAATGTAATGAAATAATTTATTAAATATCATTAAATGGTTGTGTGCTTATAGGATACCTAGTCTTAGAAGTGGCAGCCGAGAGTCCATGAGACGTTAGCTGTATTTGAGTCTATGACTAGGTTATGCCCAATGTGTGTAACGCACCAACCCCAGTTACCCAGAGTCAGTGCATTATTACATAACATTAGCATGATCACAAGGAAATCATGTCTCAAAAGACTGATCAGTTTAGTATTATTGGAACCAAGAGTCAAACATAAGTTCAACATTACAACATGAAAAGAAATACATCAAGAATTTATTCTAATGGAAACACCCAAGCCTCTTAAATAATGCTAGCAAGTCACTCATATCTAACTTCATCATATCATAGGAAAATGAAACATAAGAAAGGGGTGAGCTCAAACACTGAATAAGGTTAAGAAATACAGTAGAAGATAACATTAATATTAATGATGGTGAATAATTGAAACCACATGCCTTTACCAATATTAATTATGAATACTTTTATAGAAGGAATTTGAACTGAGTAAATAATTCCATAATAAAACATATTCATTGGTATTCTACTAATCAAATGACCACATGAACCATCAATATTATTTTCATAATGAGGAAATGTATAATGTTAGACATTCTGAAAAATTTTGTCAAGGCCACGACCAATACATCTACAAATGATTAAGGCCTCGGACAAAACCATGTAGAAAAATTGGGAAAGGGACTTGGCCAATTCAATGACTATTTGACTCAAGAGACCTACTGATGCATCGAGGAGCTATCACAGGATCCACCCATCACTTAATAAGTCCAATACATTCCTCATATTAAAAGGTTTAATCATATCATAAACATTCGTATTAAAACTAACATATGATATGTCAATACAATAACCACAAACCATGACTGGTATAAAAATAGCACATCCACAGTCAATAAAATCACAGAACCTTCAATACAATATAGAAGCTTTGTATCATAATAAATCAATTAAAAATAAACATAAAATCCATCAAAGGATGTTGACATATATGAAATCAAAACCCTTTTTAGAGAAATATATCATTATATTTTGAAATCATTTAAGAGTCACATAATTATAAAGAAAATATTTATTTTGAAAATATTCTTATAATCTTTTAAGGGAAGATTTGATGATGTTATAACGGCAGAAAATAGCTGGACCTGCTGTAGAAGTTAAAAAAACATTCTTACCTTAAATTTGTTGAAAAGGTCAAAAAGTACCTTGTTTGGAAAAGGAATGAAAGATTACTTTCAAAAAACATAAGGTTATAAATGAATTTAACACATTTTCTTGTAAATAGTAAAAAAAATTAAATACATTTTTATGAAACATGGATTTGGATTATAAAGATGTCCCAGTAGATAATTACATATAAAAAAACCTTGGATAATGAAGAGATTGTAGAATTAACCCTTACCTTGTACTTTTCCTTGGTCGAGGGTAGTTTATCCTCATTTATAATGGTGAAATATTTTTTTATAAAATTATACATGAATCATATACGTTAATATGATATCTTATATGATCTTTTAGCATTGCTTCATTAATAATATCTTAGTATTATCATTGTTTTGGGTGTAAACGTATTCATTTTCCTTTATATTCCTTGTTTTGTGAGTTATAATTTTTATGGATGGGATATATAATATTAATATCCAGAATTACATGAAGTCTTTAGACATTATTTTTAATCATCTAATGATAATTAGTCTTGAATGGATACGATGGGGAATGAATCTCATCGTGTTCGTGGAGACGGTAATCCGTACGTATGCCTGAGAGAAAATATCATTCTTTTGATATTAGAATAATATATAATTGGATGGTATATCATATATGCACAATCATTATCATGTTATATTTATTATTTACATGAATTACACATCATTATTATAACCATACAAATAATAATGTATTTAATAACAATTACACCACAACGTGGAGACGGTAAGTCGTACGTACGCACGAATGGTGACATATTATTCAAAGGATGGATAGAATAATGAATATGGATGTACCATATTTATATTAACATCACAGTATTTAGAAGATACTGGAGTTAATATTTGAAAATGTAAATAAAAAATAATGATGAAGTGGAAGAAGAAAGGAACTTGAAAGAGGGTGGTGAGATTATTACCTATTCTCTGGGTTCTTCCTTTTGAATTGATCAAAAGGGATCCTTATGTTGTCTTTCTGATTAAAGGAGGGCCTCTAGGATGAAGTGAAGGAAGTTGAGAAGATATTTGGGTAGGGGTTGGCCAAGCCAATATGTATCACCCCATATTTTTCTAAAAATAAATAGAAATGCAATGAACATTGTTTTAAGTAGATATTTATAACTAGCCTTTTAACATAATTTTTTTCCACTTCAATGTTTTGAATTTCAAGAAACTCTCATAAAAAATTGTGTTCAATATATTATTTGGAGTCTATTAGAACCAAACTGTTTTTAGGTGAATAGTAACATACCCTTATGAATAGTATTATGACACAAATGAATAGTAAATTTTATTATTATTTTATTTTATTTAGGCTTTAATATAATAGCATCTAGGGTAATTTTACATTGTGATATAGAAGTAGTTATAGAAATAGAATTGTTAATTTTTTAATTAAGTATGATTTTATTTAATAATTAAATTAATAATATTTAGAAAATTATTTTCAAAAAATGGACTTGATTTTTGAAATGAACATGTCAATAAATGGTTAGGGTGAATTTTGGGAATTTTTCTGAAACCGTTGATTTTTCGGTGAATAGTAAAAAAATTCAGTTTTTAGTTTCGATGTCATAATGACATCATTAATGATATAATAATGATGTAATAAATCTAGTAGACTTGTGTATAGTTAAATAATATGTGAGCTGTCCCATGTGGCTTATACCATGGGAAATACCATGGGCACGCCCATGGTTCTGTAAATACCACTCATGAGGTGTCCCTTGAAAATTATTAAAATAATCCCTCACTTTTCCAATAAATACCAACTCTTACCTTCATTGAATTCATTTACAATTCTCCCTCAATTATTCTTTGGAATCTTTATCATCATATTAGTCCTCCCAAGGTTTCCAAAAATCCCCAATGTCCCAACCTTCATGTTATAAGGGTTACTCTACAAGGTAAGAACATTCTCAATTTATTTCTTTTTCCATTCAAGTTCTCTTTTATGTGGTCAATTTCTCAAGTTTCCATACCATGTTATTATATCATTATTATTCTTGACATTATCTATATTATAATTCATTTCTATATGGGTGACCCTTGTCCCCTATCTTTTTAATATTTTCCTAAACCATGCTGCAAAGCTGTTAGGCTGCCAAATATTTGTATGGGGTCTCACAATTATTCTTTTCTTTTGAGTTATTTCATTATTCTTTATTCATATCACCTTACCCAAGAGGCCTGAAATCTCCATAAATCATGTATATTATATATTTTATCATTTTTATGCAAAATTACTCATCATTATTCTTCTCCTATACGACTTATTTAAAGAATAAAAACATTTCCCGTTTGTGTCGAATTATCGACATCGTGGATGATGTGATTTCAATTTCCATTAATTATTTCAATTATGGTCATGATACACTTTATATTTTTTAACCAGGTTATAATATATGTTTTTTACTCACCAATAATTCTGGAATTCTTTTGTACCCATCGTTCTAATTTATAATACAAAACCGGGTTGTTATTATCTAATAACCACTAAAATGATCTAAACAAACATCAATAATGTTCTAACTTACGAATCATCCTCATGTAAGAACTAAAAATGATGAATGGAATAATTTATGTTACATGATATATTTAAATACTAATCCATTCAAATTTTTTAGTTTCACTTCCAATTGACAAGAATGTCTATCATGAACCAATCATGGAAATCATTTTAAGAACTCATTCAAAAACATTGAAAAGGGGAAAATACATACAATTATGGGTGAAATGATGTTATGAAATGATCATATAAGATGTTATAAACATGGAAATGTTTATGTAAAATATTAATATCACTCTTTTAAGCATTATACAGTAAGTTTAAACAGATTTTAAGTAATACAAACCCAATGTAAGGGAATTCTTAAGCCGATTTCTATTCTTTGGGTTAAACTTCTACATCATTATTTATGTGCATTATAAATTGTTTGTATGATGGGTTATGTTTATATAATGTTTAATTATGTGTATTTAATGTATATATACATACTCCATCCACTATTTTAAGTATCTCATCAATTTTTTGATATTTATAAGAGGCTTTTCTTTAAAATTCCTCTTTTAAAATTCGGTTTTTTGAAATTCCAAAGAAATGTTTTTTTAGAATCATTCATATTTTTTATTATGTTTTTTTTCTTTTGAATTTTTTATTATAAAGGGTGGGACCTATATTTCCCTCTAATACATTGGTTATGAGTATGTTTGAGGTCGGCAGTATGGTTACTCTAACTGTGACTACAATGGTTACCCAAAGTAATGTAGTCGTGAGGGTCACAAATTATATGATAGCCAGGAATGGTTACAAGATTATTTAAGTAATACCCCAAGATACCTTCATGATTATATTTATGTTTTCATGTTTTGTGTGGATCCTTTTTAAATCTCATTTTACACAAAGTATGTATATATGGGTGACAAGAATGTCTTTTGAAAATGCATTCATACGTTATGAGTATTCTTGGACTAATGTGATCTTTCGTTACTTTTCATCCCTCACTGAGATTTTGATCTCATCCCATGTTTTAAAATGATTTTTCATAGGTTAATGGATGTGTAATACAAGGAAGGAAGACATGTTAAATGTTGAATAATTGTCAAGGTGTCTTGTTTTATGGTTTATGTTTTATATTTTGGAAAAAATGGAAACTGTTTTTATGGTATACACTCTGTTATATTGTGTAACATCATGAATTTATTGTCCTAATTATCTAAAACTCTAAACTTGAAAAGATCATCAATGTAAAAGGAAGTGTTTTCTTGACAAAATTCAAGATTATGTTTTTAATAAGGATGGGTCCTTATAGTTGGTATCAGAGGATGGTTTAGATACCTTTAGGGGTTAGGGTGATGTTAATAGAATAACATAAATGATTTTCACTCTATGTTTAATTTGAATTGTTATAGAATTTAAATATTACCATTTTGATTTATCTAAGACATGTTTGTTAATACTGGTTGTCCGCAGAGGGAACATGGATGCTGAATAGGAGAGGCACTGACAACATGACATCCTTCCGGAACTACAGCCTGGAATGGTAGGGATTGGAACTAAGCAGTTTGTGACAGTAATGGCTCAGCTAAAGCAGGCAGAAAATGGTGGTTGAATCCATACAAGACGACCAATAGAGGTACCACAACGAAACATGATATTAGTGGAACATTTTATGATACAACATCCTCCTACATTCAATGGATATTCTGAACCAGTAGCAGCTGAAGGATGGATCAAATCCCTTGAAAAGTTATTCGATGTTATGGGATGATCAGAAAATCAAAAGGTAAGTCTTTCCATTTATTATCATGTAGGGGAAACTGATCAGTGGTGGTCAATGGTAAGGAATATCATGGGTAGAGTGGATTTTTATGCCTTAGAGTGGGATGAATTTAAAAGTATTTTCCATGAAAAACTCATTCTTAAGGTTATACGACATAGATTGTAGAAGAAATTACTTGATTTGAAACCAATGGAGGAAGATTTAGTGGCTTTGTATGAAGCGAACATTACCCGACTGGTGAGGTATGCATCAAATCTTATTCTAGATCTTGATAGGAAAATCAACAGTATTTACTCAGGACTAAATCCATGGTATCAAAGGACGTTGGACTCCCATGAATTCAAAAGTTATGAGAAAATTGTCTGATGTGCTGAGAGGGTGGAGATAGAGTTTGCTGATGATCATGTGAATTTTGGAAACAAAGAGAAGAAGAAGTCCAGTTGGCAAGCAATGGGTAAGAATCAACCAAAGAAATCTGAGGTTTAGAAAATCCAATTTCTAGATTGTGAAATGTGTGGAATGAAACACCATGGGGATTTTCTTATCAAAACTGGGATGTTTTTTAAATGTGGTATGATTGGACTTATGTCCCGATATTGCAATGAAAATGATCTTAAGAATAATCATGATAAGCAAACTATAAAGTGTTTTAAATGTGGTGAAAAGGGTCATTATGAAAATGTCTACCCAAATAGAGATCCAAATGATGCAATGAAGCCAGAATTCAAACATAAAGGTGATGTGAGATCCTTTGTGACTACGTAAATAGATGTTGGGACATCCAATGGAGTTGTATCAGTTACTTTGTTTGTTCACTCAGATTTTTCTAATGCTTTTTTTGATACGGGGTCTACACATTCCTTCATCTCTGTGAAATTTTCTGGTAAATTGGAAATATAACCTCAACAAATGAGACACGAACATGATGTTAAAACACCAGGGAGAAATGTTATAGGAAAGAGGAATTATAATAATCTTTCTATTATGGTCTGTGGAAAGACATTACTAGCAAACCTCGTTGGTTTACCCTTTGTTGAGTTTGGTGTTCTTCTGGGGATGGACTGGCTTTCTGATTATCATGCTAAGATTGACTGTAGAGCTAAAGAAGTTGTTTTTCAGAAAGAGTTTCAGTTCGTATACAAGAATGAACCCATACAATTTATAACATATCAGGAATCTGAGAAACTATTGAATAATGGAAATGAAAGTTATCTTTCTCATATTGTTGAAAATAAGGGAACTATTCAAATTAATTATGTGCCAGTGGTAAATTAATACCTTTATGTTTTTCTTCATGAGTTACCCGGTGTCAAACTTGATCGAGAAGTCAAAATCACAATTGACTTAGTTCCTGATGCTATGCCAATTTCAAAACCCCGATATCGTATTGTTCCAATAGAACTTATTTTATTGAAAAATCAGATGCAGGATTTTCTTGACAAAGGCTTCATTTATCCTAGTACTTCACAATGGGGAGCCCCTTTTTATTTGTTAAAAAAATATGGTTCCATTAGACTTTGGATTGATTATAGAGCTTTTAATAACATCATTGTTAAAAACATGTATCATTTGCCCCATATTGAAGACTTTTTTGATCGGCTTCAGGGAGCTCAGTACGTTTCCAAGATTGAATTGAGATCCAAATACCATCAGCTGAAGGTGATGGAAGATGACATCCCAAAAACATCCTTTTATACTATATATGGGCATTATGAATTTGTTGTTATTCCATTTGGATTAAATAATGCACCTGCTTTATTCATGAATCTTATTAATAGAGTATTTCATGAGTTCATAGATATGTTTTCGGTTGTATTTATTGATGTCATTATGGTATTTTCTAAAAATAAATAAGATCATGAAAAAAATATAAGGGTTTTTTACAAACATTAAATGAAAATAAACTATATGGAAAATTCAGCAACGGTGATTTTTTGTTGTAACAGATTTCTTTTCTTGGGAACATTGTAAATAAGGATAGAATAGTAGTTGATCCTGCCAAAAGAAAAGTAGTTGATGTATGGCCATAACCCACAAATGTTACAGAGGTTTGTAGTTTTCTGGGCTTTACATGTTATTACCGACAGTTTTTTAGGAACTTTGTAAGATTATCTAGCCCAATAACTATGTTAACACAGAATGGAGTTAAATTTGTTTGGATAGAGGAATGTGATGTTTTTTTTTCAGAAATGGAAGAAGAGATTGGTGAATGCTCAATTTTTGGCCTTACATTCCAGAAATAGTGTGTTTGTCATCTACATTGATTCTTATTTGAATGGTCTTGGTTGAGTGTTGATGCAGAATGATCATGTAATTTCTTGTGCATTAAGACAACTTAAACCTCATGAGCTAAATTATCCCACACATGATTTGAAATTTGCAGCTGTGGTTTTTTCTTTGAATGTTTGGAGGCATCATCTATACGAAACCAAATGACAAATATATACTGCCCATAAAAGTATAAAGTATATATTCACTCAGAAATAATTAAATATGAGGTAGAGAAGCTAACTAGAATTTATAAAGGATTATGACTGCACGATCAATTAACATCATGGGAAAGCAAACAATGTGGTAGATTCCTTAAGTCGGAAACATCATGCATCACTAACCATGAAACAGTTCAAAATTGATACCTTGATTAATGATTTGATTAATTTTGGATTAGATGTTGTTGGAGTATGGAATACATTTATTTTTTTAGGTTTTAGTGCAGTCTCTGCTGTCAGACAGAAATAAGAAAGTGCAGAAAAAGACCGTGAGCTAAAAAAATGGTAGAATTGGTTAAAATGGGTAAGTATCCAGAATTTAATATTGATAAACATTGTGTTTTAAGATTTGGAAAAATGTTTTGTGTGCCTTTTGATTCCCATTTGAAGAAAAAATTATTGGGTGAAGATCATAGTTCTCCATTTTCTATTCATCCTGTCCGTAATAAGATGTACAAAGTCCTTTAGGAGTATTATTTGTGGGATGGAATGAAAAGAGATATTTTTGATTTTACCCTGATATGTTTGACATGTAAACAAGTTAACGAAAAGTGAAAATTATAGTAGGAGATGCCTCAGCCTTTGCCATTTCCTTGGTGGAAATTGGATAATGTATCCATGGACTTCATGGTAGGACTACCAAATACTTCTCGAGGTAACAATACGATTTGGGTTATTGTTGATCGGCTGAAAAAATATTCACATTTTCTTTCTATTCGAGACACAATGTATTTTCATCATCTATCTTAATTTTACCTCAAAGATATTGTCATGTTAAATGGATTCCCTTTTTCTATAGTGTCTGACCGATATCCTAGGTTCACTTATAACATTTGGAAGGGAATTCAGAACTCATTAGCCATAGAATTAAATTTCAGTACATCTTTTCATTCTCAATCAGATGGGCAGTCAGAACGAATGATTCAAACTTAGGAGGATATGCTTCGAGCTTGTTATATGGATTATCGGGGAAGTCGGGATCATCATCTTTATTTAGTTGAGTTTTCTTATAATAATAGTTTTCATTCCAGTATTCAGATGTCACTTTTGAGACCTTTTATGGGAAGTAGTGTCAGACTCCAGAGTTTTGGGATGAATTTGGTGAAAGAAAGTTGATGCGACCAAAATTAGTATAAGACATGGCTGAGAAACTGAGGATGATCCAGCAGCACATGAGTAATGCTCAGAGTAGTCATAAAAGTTATGCCGATAATAGAATAAATTACATACCGTTCGAGGTAGGTGACCATGTTTTCCTTAAAATCTCTCCTTGTAAAAGTTTGATGTGTTCTGATAGGAAAGGGAAGCCATGTCCACGGTTCATCAGTCTGTTTGAAATATTGGAGAAATTTGGAACAGTTGCATACATCATAGATTTGCCTCCGAGTTTGTTTAAGGTACACAATGTTTTTCATGTTTCGATGTTGAGAAACTATGTGCTAGATTCATCATATGTCTTGAGCCCATAAGCAGTTCAACTGGAAGAGAACATTTTTTATAAAGATAAACCCGTTTATGTTCTTGATTGAAGAGAACAGGTATTGCAGAATAAGGTAATCCACCAGGTAATGGTTTTGTGGAGAAACCACATGGTTGAAGAAGCAACATGGGAATCTAAAAATGCTATGAGAGAAAAATAACCTCAGTTGTTTAATATGTAAATGAAATTGAGGGGATGAAATTTAAAGGAGGTGGGGATAATGTAACACCCAATGTTTTTCGAAAAATAAATTGAAATGCATGGAACTTTTTTTAAGTAGATATTTATAACTAGCCTTTTAACGTAATTTTTTCCACATCAATGTTTTGAATTTCAAGAAACGGTCAACCACAATAGTGTTCAATATATTATTTGGAGTCTATTGGAACCAACTTGTTTTTCTGGTGAATAGTAACATACCCTTATAAATAGTAATTTGAATAGTAATATGACAATAATAAATAGTAAATTTGTTTATTATTTTATTTTATTAAGTCTTTAAGATAATAGCATCTTGGTTAATTTTTCATTGTGATATAGAAGTAGTTACAGAATTAGAATTGTTAATTTTGGAATTAAGTAGGAATTTTATTTAAATATTAAATTAATAATATTTCGACAATTATTTTCCAAAAATGGACTTCATTTTTGATATATACACATCGATAAATTGTTAGGGTGAATTTTGTGATTTTTTCTGAAACTATTGATTTTTCGGTGAATAGTAAAAACATATTTTTTTTTGTTTTGGTGTGTCAATGACAACATTAATGATATAATAATGAGGTCATAAATCTGTTTGACTTGGGTATAGTTAAATAATATGTGATATGTCGCAAGTGGATTATACCATGGGAAAATACCATGTCCAAGCCCATGGTTTTGTTAATACAACTCACGAGGTGTCCCTTGAAAATTATTAAAATAATCCCTCACTTTTCATATAAATACTAAATCTTCCATTCATTGAATTCATTCCCAATTCTCCCTCAATGAAGATCTAGCCTCCTTAACTTTATTGTAGTCCTCACAAGGTTTCCTCAAGACACCATGGTCCCAACCTTCATGTTTTAAGGTTTAATATACATGGTATGAAAATTCACAATTTCTTTCTTTTTTCCTTTCAAGTTCTCTTTTATGTGGTATAATTTTCATGTTTCCATACCATGTTCTTAAATCCTTCTTATTGTTGATATTATCAATATTATGATTCATTTTTGGATGGGGGAACCTTTTACCATATCTTTTTAATATTTTCTAAAACCATGTTGTGTAGCCATTAGGCTGCTGATGTTTTGTAAGCGATTTCACAATTAATCTTTTATTTTGAGTTCTTTCTTTATTTTTTCTTTACATTTCCTTACACAAGATGCATCACATCTCCAAAACTCATGTATATTCTATATTTTATCATGTTTATGGAAAATTACTCATCATTATTCTTCTTCTCTATCACTTATTTAAAGAATAAAAACATTGTCCGTTTGTGTCGAATTATCGACATCGTGGACGATGTGATTTCAATTTCCATTAATTATTTAAATTATGGTCATTAAACCATTTATATTATTGAACCAATGTATAATATATGTTTTATTACTCACACATTGTTTTGTAATTCATTTTTACTAATCATTCTAATTTATAAGACAAATCAATGTTGTTTTTATCAAATAACCACTAAAATGATCTAAACAAACATCAGTAATGTTCTATATTATGAATCATCCTCATGTAAGAATTAAAAAGGATGAATGGAATAATTAATGTTACTATATATATTTAAATACTACTCAATTCCAATTCTGTAGTTTCACTTCCAATCGATAAGAATTTCCATCATGAACCAATCATGGAAACCATGTTAATAACTCACCCAAAAACAGTGCAAAGGGAAAAATAATAACAATTAAAGGTGAAATGATGTTATAAAATGATCATATAAGATGTTATAAACATGGAAATGTTTCTTTAAAATATTAATAACACCTTTTTATCCATTATACAGTATTTTTAAACAAGTTTTAACTAAGAAAAACCCAAGGTAAGGGAATTCTTAACCTGATTTCCATTCTTTGGGTTAACCTTCTACTTCATTATTTATGTGCTTTTGAAATTGTTTGTGTAATGGGTTTGGTTTATATTATGTTTAATTATGTGTATATAAAGTATATATACATACTCTATCCACTCTAATAAGTCTCTCTTCAATTGATTGATATTTATAAAAGGCTTTTCTTTAAAAATCCTCTTTTAAAATTTAGTTTTACGAAATTCCAAAGCAATGTTTTTATGGAATCATTCATATTATTTGAATATTTTATGGTTCTTTGGAATTATGTATTATAATTTTTGATAACTATATTTATCACCAATGCATTGGGTATGAGTAAGATGGAGTTCATCCATATTTTTACTCCAAGTGTGATTGTGATGGTTACACAAAGTAAGGTAGCCATGAGGGTTACAAATTATGAGGTAGCCAAGAATGGTTAACATATTATGTAAGTAATGGCCCAAGATACCTTTATGATTATATTTATGATCTCATTTCTTATTTATATCCTTTTTAATTCTCACGTAACAGAAATTAACTATATATGGGTGATAATAATGTATTTTGAAAATGCTTTCATACATTACGTGTATTCATGGACCAATGTTATCTTTCCTTATTTTCCATCCCATAATGATATTTTGTGCTCAACCCAAGTTTTAAAATGATTTTTCATAGGTTAATGGATGTGTAATACAAGTAATTAATACAGGTTTAATGTTTAATAATTGTCAAGGAGTCTTGTTTTATGTTTTAATTTTCATATTTTGGAAAAAATGGAAACTATTTTTATGGTATCCACTCTATAATAATATGTAACGCCATGAATGTATTGTCTTAATTCTATAATGCTCTAAACATGAAATTATCGTCAATTTAAAAGGAAGTGTTTTCTTGACTAAATTTAAGATTATGAATTTACTACGGGTGGGTGCTTATACAAATGACTTTGATGGTATGAATTAGAGAGAAGGGGGGTAATCTTTTATAAGAAGGGTGAGGGGAACCTTAGGAAAAACATAAAATATTATTTTATAATTAATTCATATTCAGTTTCTAATTCTCCAAACTGATTTTTTTTAGGCTAAAGAGAGGAAGTGTTGAAATCCACTCAACCAAAAGGATTTAGATAGGATTGAGTCACTATATTAACTTTATCTTTTATATTTAACTCTTAGTTAATTAGTTTGACATTTACCATGTCTCTTTGTATTTTTAATTTTTTAGTGGAATAAAATTAATATAAGATGCAAAGAAAAACCCAAGTGCATTATTAATGACATAAATATCATCATATAAGTCCTTTGTCTGACCATAGATTTTTAGAAATATTATATCAATTAATAATATAATATTTGTTTTAAAAACTCTTTTATGTAAATTTTGACACTATTTAATAATTGATTTTTTAAAGTTTTAAAAACTTTAATAATTCAAACCAAATTCATTTAATAAATCCTAACATGTCATATTAACCAATAAAATTAGTGTATAGAATCAAAATTTTCAAATTATATTTATTTTAACATTTATAATACCAATTATTTGATTCTTTCATTAATAAGGAAAATAATGCATCATCATTGTGTCATAAATAAATATATTTATTCAATGTCTAACAATTATAATTAAAATACCATTATGTATAATATCATTTTATATTTCTAATGAATATTTATTTTCGAAAATATAACATATATAACCCTATGTAAAACATTTTTTTTCTAAAATATATATGCTTATATCATTTTTGTATTTACTATAACTTAATTAATATAAAGTGTCATTATCACTTACAAGTGACTCCATGGGGTCCCAAAATCAACCCAAATTTTCCCATGGTCGGACATGTCTCAGCCAATATGGTTAGGACATGTGTTAGGGTAATTAAATATTATTATAATATTATTTTTACCCTTATTTATCGGATTTACCCTTTAATCATGGTTAATAAAATATTTACAAAAGTAATTATTCAAAATGGCTAAAAATAAAAGATACCTATTTACAAAATTTTTTCTATCCTGATTATAAATATGGAATCCATTTTTCTAAATTCAAAACATAGAAGTGGTATAAATTAATTTAAAATTAATTCCCATTGTCAAAACAAAAAGCGTGATTTTTAAGAAATAATAACTATCAAAATAGAGACACGTGTTTATGACTAGTTTAAATGTGAAATTATGTCCAATGACCAACATTGGATTAAATGGTAAATATATATTCTAAATATACTAAAAAACCAATAAATAGTATAATTTATCACTATAAATTATTTGGATGAAATAAGTTTTTTTAATTAATGTTTAGTATTTTTAACTATTCATCAACAAATAGGATGTTCTCAGAAAAATACCGAAAATTCCCCCTAGGCTAACTTAAATATTACGAATCCAAAACTAAATCCCATTTTGAATGATAAAATTTATAAAATATCAAAAAGATGGTATTATTATTCATAATATCTAGATTGATTGGGTGTGGTGTGTGTTAGAACTTGAAGTTGCGTACATCACACGCTATTGTATTATTCAAAGAGAAGCGTACCGTGGAAGCTTGAGGTGTTACATTCTCCCCTCCAAATAATTTCATCATTGAAATTTCTAGAGTATTATAGAATAAAAAGACTCAGGTGGTTCTTCATCATAAGTTTCATGGGATCCCACGTTGCCTCTTCCATCTTATGGTTTCTCCATAGAGATTTTACTAGACGAGTCGTCCGGTTTCTCAACACTTGTCCTCTTATATCAATAATATTGATAGGATCATTGCAATAAGACAAATCAGGTTCTAGTTTTAATTCCTCGTTGGTAAGTACATGAATTGGGTCAGGTATGTATTTTCTCAATAGTGATATGTGGAATACATCGTGAACTTTTGAGAGATTTCGCATCATTGCCAAACGATTAGCTACAACCCCAATTCGGTCAAGAATTTCAAAAGGTCCTATGTACCTGGGACTCAATTTACCTTTCATACCAAAACATATAACTCCCTTCCATGGAGATACCTTCAAGAAAACATGCTCTCCTACCTGAAATTCCTAATACTTTCTTTGGTTATCGGCATAACTATTCTACCTACGTTGAGCTGCTTTGATGAGGTTTTGTGTTACCTTCACCTTTTCCATTGTTTCCTCTGCCAGTTCTGGGCCTATGAGTTTTCATTCACCAACATCATTCCAACAAGTTGGTGTGCGGCATCTCTTTCCATATAATGCTACATATGGTGCCATCTGAATTCTTGAATGGAATCTATTGTTATAGGAAAATTCTACTAAAGGTAAATATTGGTCCCACAAACCCTGAAAGTCATGTGACCATGATATCAATAATTAATCTAAGGTTTGAATAGTCCGTTCTGACTGTCCATCAGTTTGGGGGTGGTAGGCAGTGCTCAAATGAAGTTTAGTATCCAAGGCCTTCTGATGACCCTTCCAGAATCTTGATGTAAAACGTGGATCATGATATGAAAAAATTGATAGGGGTACTCCATGAAGTATCACAACTTCATTAATATATAGCCTTGATAGACGTTCATGTGGTAGATATTCTCTTATAATAAGAAAATGTGCTGACTTGGTAAGACGATCAACAATGTACAATATTGTATAGTTCCTTCTATGATTCATTGGTAGTCTAATGACAACTTCCATCGTAATATTATCCCATTTCCACTCCGGTATGGGAAGAGGTTGCACGACTCCTCCAGGCCTTTGCCTTCCAGATTTCACTTTTTGACAAACCATACATATTGACATAAAATCACAATCTCCATCTTCATGTTCTCTGATAAAAAAATTTCCTTCAAATCTCTATACATTTTGGTGCTCCCATGGTGTTTATAGAAATTGGAACAATGCGCATCATCCAACAATTTTCTTTTTAGATCAGGTATATTGGGAACACAAAGTCTCTTCCCAAATTTCAAAATTACATCTTCATACACAATGTCACTCAATCTCCCATCATTCACAGATTTAATCTTCTTTTGAAACTCTTCATCATCAGCCTGATAAATCTTATTCATTTCTAGTAAATATGGTTTGGAAACCATATGAAAAAGCACTGATGTTTCACCTTCCATGGTTAACCCCATAACCATCTTAACTGGATCCATGAAAATAGGATCCCTTTTAGCTCTCATCATGTTCAAAACTCCTTGATCCTTTCTCCTCAAATCATCATCCACTTTATTTTCCTTCCCCGGGTGGTAGTGTATCGTGAAATCACAATCCTTGAGTAGTTCAAGCCATTACCTTTGACTCATGTTGAATTCATTCTGTGAGAAAATATACTTCAAACTCTTGTGATCAGTATATATCTCACATTTTTCACTATAGAGATAGTGCCTCCAAATCATCAAAGCAAAGATTACTGCTGCTAACTCAAGATCCTGAGTAGGATAGTTTTTCTCATGAATTTTTAGTTGTCGTGATGCATAGGCAATTACCCTATCATTCTGCATAAGGACACAACCAAGTCCTTTCTTTGAGTCATCACTATAAATAACAAATCCATCATTCCATTATTGTAGAGTAATGATAAGATCATTGACTGATCTTCTCTTCAATTAATATATACATTCTTCACACTCTTTTGTCCAAAAAAATTTAACGCCTTTATGTGTGAGCGTAGTTAATGGGTTAGCCAATCAGGAAAAATTCTAGAAGAAACGTCGATAATAACATGCTAAACAAATAAAACTACGTACCTCAGTTATACTCATCAGTGCTGGCCATTCATGGATTACTCTTATCTTAGAAGGATCAACATAGATTCCATCCTTAGAGACAATTCGGCCAAGAAAAAAATATCTGGAAGAAAAAATTTACACTTGCTAAACGTCCTATAAAATTCATTTCTTCTCAGCGTCTTTAAGATAATACGCACGTGATTTTCATGATTTTTGTAGCTTTTTGAGTATACGCTGATATCATCAATAAATACAACTAAAAAGTCATCAAGATAATCCTTGAAAACACTGTTTATTAGATCAATGAAAATATATGGTGCATTAGTCATCCCAAAAGGCATTAATGTAAACTCATAATGCCTATACCGGCTTCGAAAAGCTATTTTCGGAATTTTATCCTTCTTCACAGAAAACTGATGATATTCAGTTCGGAGGTCAATCTTTGAAAAATATTTATCTCCATGAAGTTGGTCAAATAAATCATCAATGCGAGGTAGGGGATACTTGTTCTTTATTGTTATAGTATTTATCTCCCTGTAGTCGATACATAACCCCATAGATCCATCTTTCTTCTTAACAAAAAGGACAGGGGCTCCCCTTAGATAAAAACTAGGCAGATAAATCCCTTATTACTCAATTCATCTAATTGTATCTTTAGTTACACTAATTCCACAGTTTCCATTCAATAAGGGGTCTTTGATATGGGTCTTGATCTAGGAATTAAATCAAGGGAAAACACAATTTGTCGTTCGAGATTATTTCCAGGTAAATCTTCTGGAAACACATCAATATATTCTTTCACAATTGGTACATCATCTATTTGAACATTCCTTCCCGCACCCACAGTTTTATAATTCTCTTCCTCCCTAATAAATTAATTTAGTTGAGCTACTAGGGGTGGTTTTAGATATGAATCAGGTGGTGATGATTCTGCTCTAAAGAAACAGTGTTCTTTATCATTGTCATAAAAAATAGTAACCTCCTTTCTATTACAATAAATTTTTTCATCATGGTCCGAAATCCAATCCATTATGAGGATTATATCGAATTCAATCAGGGTATAACAATGAGATCAGTAGATAAATAAAATTTATATACCCTAATGGGAACTGAATCAAGGAACATTGTAGTAATGATACTATGCTTAGAAGTTTTGATTGACAACTTCCTTATTAAATAAAATTGGAAATATCTAATTTTCTTAGCAAACTAGGATGTTATGAAACGATACGATGATATATAATCAAACAAAGAAATTTCTAAACATGAGGAAACCATTAAATTAAATGCCACCATGTCGTTCAGAGCTTCTATCTCAGCAGTAGTGATAGCATAAGCTTGTCCTTGATCCCTTGTCCTTTTCTGAGGTAAGTTCCCCTGATGCGTAGGACATTCATTTGCATAATGTCCCATCTCCCTGTAGTTGTAGCATTGATCATTTGTAGAATCTTTGTAACACCCCGAGATTTTATGAGATATATTATTTTTAATTTATTTCATATCTTCTGTTGTAGGAAACACCAATATTATCTTTCACTATACGCAACACCATATTAGCTTTCAGTATACACAACACTATTCTTGGATTGTGTTACACACAATTTCATGTTCGTTTGATAGTAGTTACTCTACGCATCATTGAGTGTGTATATATATATAAATATATATATTCAATGTATAAATGGAATATGGATGGATTCTATTATACGCTACAATAAAGGAGTCTTTCACTATACTGACCCTAACTTGGAATGTGTTACACGCAATCATGACCTTCCTCGATAGCATGTGTAGTACGCAATATCGGGTTTCACTAAACAATGATATATGGTTATAATATTATTATGAGTCAGCCATTATGAATATTATTAACTACATTTTGAATGTTATAACATTTTATTTTAATCTTACACATTTTCTAGAACATGGTATGTGAACAAAATAAATTTTTCGGGTAAAATAAGTATTTTTCAAAAAATACAGTTTTTCCGCCTTTTGATGTCGCACCGACATTAATTATAGTTTTTGAAATGATTATAAGTTAAATTTGACAAAATAAAATTCTTATCTGGTATCAGGATATTAAAATTTACTTTGGATACATTTTTCATGTTATTCTATTAACTTATATATTTTAATGAATATTAAAAACACGGTATATTATAATTTAAAACATGTTTTTTCATTGGAATAATTTATATGGTAAAATTATAATATTAAATGAATTTAAAGTGTAAATATAATATATTTTTACCATTTAATATAATTTATGTCATTATCATTGATTTTACATTGAATTCATAGGTAAAACCATTTCAATCTTTTCCAATGTTTTAACTTTTCAAACTCGTTTTCTTAATAGCTGTATTAATTTTAAACTAATTTCTGAAAAATATGTGTTTTGAAATTTGAAAAATGGATTCCATATTTGGAATTATTACGTCCAAATTATGTTAATAGGATACTTTTTATTTTTGGGCACTATGAATAGTAACTATGGTAATTTTTATTTACTTCTGTTAAAGATAAATCAGGTAATGAAGGGTAAACCTAAGATTATTAAATTACCCTAAAACATGCCATAATTTTATTTTATGACTAAAAGAAGACCCGTATCACCTAAGGGTCAGATTAGATTCATTTAATGGACTTTTGAAAATTAATATAACACAATTATTATTAAGAGTAAAGAATGTGACAACATATCACTCTCTTAATTCTTATAAGTATAATAATTTTAATTTAGTGATAAACATAATGAAACATCAAACATTAATAGTATCTAGAAAGATATAAAAAATATATACATAATGAGAATTTATTTATAATTTTTAGGGATTAAATAATTGTCATTAATGGTGACACAATAGTGATGCACAAATTGATTATTTAGTGAAAAATCAATAATATAGCTTTTATTAAAAAACAATACCTATCAAAATGACCACAAACTTGACCAAAAACTATTGGTGGAATATATCTATACCATAATCATACAATTGTATATTTGTGGACCATTTGAGCCTTATAAAACCGATTATGACATTTATATTATATTATTTCAAATTATGTCAAAGATGTCCCCTTCATAATTTAATAAATATAACAATTTAAATGTTGTGATTTTAAGATGCTAAATTCATGTAAGAATATTATTATGAAAGGTATTATATTTATCTTCATCAGAAGATTTTATTTTAAGTTTTAATTAAACATATAAGTATATTAAATAATTTTACAAAAATGTTGCAGTAATTATTTTATTAAGAGATATACCAAATAAAAGGTTTTAAAAAATAGTAAAATAAATATTATATGAACTATTTATTGTTCTACAATAATTTTTTAGATAAATATGAAATTTTATTAATATATTAAATGTTTTATTTTGAACATATATTCTGTAAATATTTTATTTAAATTCAAATAAATGAATTGTGTCAAAATTGACACTGTTGTTATTTTATAAAAATTACATATTATAAAATTGTTTAAAATTCAAAATAAAAATTAAAAATTAAAAATTAAAATATTTATGGTCTAAAATGTAATAACACATACAATTATGGACAATTGAAAACATATAAGTAATTATTTATAATTATTTAAAATTTATAATATTATTACCACAAATAAATTTAAATAGATTATATGAGGATAAATCAAGTTGATAATGTTTAACATAAATTCCCAACTTGCCTAGATTTTATTGGATGATGATATTACAACCCTATCTCAACTAATATTCGGATTGGAGTCATTTTGGAGGTTTTTATGTGGGTATGAAATTTATTATAAATTAATATTTCTTATAATTCCAAAGGTGCCCCTCTCCTCCCTTACAAAAGGGAACCTCCTACCTCTCCAATTTAGACAATTTAGAGCCTTCAAGCTCACCAAACCCTGAATATTTATCTTCTCTAATTACCTAGAAATATCCTAGAGGTCCTGGTCTTCGTCAAAGACCAATATTAGTGCCCTAAGAAGAGGATTCAAAGTGTCATGTCAAAGAAGAGGTAATATCTGCTACCGATTCCTTCAAATTTATTTCTTTTTATAATTCTTCTTCTTTAGTTGTTTAATTATGAATTAATAACATCAGTATAACTCATATACTGGTATGTTATTATAAATAATAAAAACCCATATTTCATCTTCTATCCATCCTAAGGAAAACGAAATCACCATCTGTGCCTACATACGGAATAACGTCCCCACGCCATGGTGTAATCTGTTTTCCACCACCACCATACTTGAATGGGTATAATGGGGTAAAGAATAACAATATGTGATTATTTTAAAGAGATATTGATTTTGAAATAGTATAAATATACTTAAATATAATTCCATGATCATGGGAATGATATCATCGCTCGGGCGTACGTACGGACTACCGTCTCCACGAACGCGATAAGATTCATTCTCAATGTTAACCATTCATGAATAATTATAAAGTATATATACTGAATAATAATGAAATATATGACTGAATAAATCTACTGGATTTATTTATATATATATGTATGTCATCTATTTAATTACATTCCATTCAATTAGGAAACGATAACAACGTTCATGTGTACGTACAACCTATCGTCACCATGAATGGTGTATTTCATTCCATTTATCAATATATCATATATATGTATATGATGAATATTTATTATATATAAAGTATGTTTTACATTATTAAATTATGTAAATCAGGATATAATTAATGATATCAAGAACAACAATTCAAAACATGTACGATAAATGAAAAGATTTTACACAAAACGCTGCTTTAGCATGGATTTACAAAAGAACGGGTAATATAAAGTCATAAGTGAACCATGTATGATATCATAACTATGAATATGATTCGCTAATAAGTCAATGACATTATTTAAATCATTATACAGGAGGTTCGGATATGTACGAAAAATATCAGACTTAAGGTAATGTATAATTATTCAAATCTCATTCCTATCCGAGATTGTTTATTTGTAAGTATTTACTGGGGTTATATTTATCATCCATGTACATGTTTTCTCAAAAAAAAATTCATAAATTTTTTTCTATTCTTACATGTATGTTTAAAGTCATTTTTACCGATTTTTTATTTTTACTACGATGAATGGAAGGAATCTTTATTTTGTTTACAATACGATGTACGTTTTGACTTTAATGAGAAAAGAATGAGGAGAATGTTTTTTTGAATTATACGGCACAAACTTATTTTTACTATTTCATAATGCCTTTTCTTAATGAAGATTACTCTACAAGAGTTAATAAATATTTTCAACAAAATCCTTTTCTTTTAAATTTGAATGGCATTTTCTAAGAAGAAAATGATTTTCAAGAAGAAAGGATATTTTCCTCAAGAATTCATTTCAAGTGTTTTATCAAAACTATTTTCCATCTAAGATGACATTATTCAGTATGTTCATGTTTCAAGTATAATGTCTCTATGATTTACATGGTTTCTCTTTTCTTATGATGAAACGATATCCTTTTGATTTATATTGATTATTTTATGATGGGATGGTGTTTATGAAACCCATTTTTATTCTATGGGTTATGATGAATGATTTATGATTTTTTTGTGAAACATGTAAGAATTATTTAATTATGAGATTGGTGGGACCTATACCTCCCTCCAATGCATTGGGTAATGTTTTATATCCCATGAGATATACATGGCTGGAATGGAAAGTAAATATGGTTTAGTAATACATGGCTGGAACGACAAGTTAACTCAGTTCAGTAAGGGACTTTTTCCACTAAGATGGTCTTGGAAAAAATGCCTTGGATACTATGGAAATCATAACATGTGATTAATGGTTTCCACAATTAAATGTTTTGTTCCCATTCCATTTTATCATGATTGATGTTTCATTATGAGCTATGCCTTATGTACTGCTATGTTTTATGTAATTTCTCAAGAATATGATGGTTAAATATTATGTTCATGTTTTAAAGTTAAAATGTATATGATTTGTTTTATTTTCTCTATGCTTACCCTTACTGAGCATTTGAGCTCAAACTTTTTATTTTTTCTGTTCCCCCAGGATTAAAAGAAAGGTTTTAGGTATGGAATCAAAAAGGGGAAGATCTTTGTGGGAGATGTTGAAGATCTTTCAACATGATTAGAAGTTTATATTGCAAGTTTCCAAACACAATAAACTATTACGGTCCTTTGGTGTCTATTTTGGTTATGTATTATATATTCCGCAAGATTAATGTAATTTCTTTGTATGTCAAGCTTTGGGTCTCTACAGTTGGTATCAGAGGAAAGGATTAGTTATCCTTTGGAAACGAGGATGCGAAAAAATTAGTGAAATCCCTAGATATATTTATAAGGTATGTCTGGGGATGTCCCTAAGGATAAGTATAAGTATAGGTTATAGTCCTAGAATTACGGTAACAATATTAGAATTTAACCTAAGATGTTAGATATTGGTCGTACTCTCCCTTGATTATTATTTTTTCCACTCACACTATTCTTTTTGGGTTTTAGAAAATGGTTGGAAACAGGAGGATTTACGATAATAGAGGATATATAGACAATTGAATGATATTCTTTATGATATACCAAATGAAATTAAATTTGGAAGGAGAAACATCATTATTATGAATAATCAATAATCTCATAATATGAGCAATAATATCTACTTTGGTAAGATTCCTGACTCATCTAAAAAGAGAATGATGAAGTTTCATGATGATCATAGGGGAAATAATGTTCAATTTCCCTCATGTAAGTCAGGTGGGAAGAGGAATCAAGGGGAATGTTTCAAAAGAACTCTAAGATTCTTTGGGTGTGGAAAAAAAGACACAAATCTAGTAATTGAAAAGGAAAAGCTTCAGTTAACACCATTGACAAGGGTAATCGTATTTCTAAGACACCAACAATGGTTAAATATTTTAAATCTGGAATGTACAGGATTATGAAAACTAATTCCCTAAGGGAAAGTATCATGAAGAGAATCAGTATGGTCATGTGGGTAGTATTTATGTTCATGATGATGAAGAGACTACAAATGATAAGTGAGTTGAAATAATTATTCATGTTCGATCATTTGTTTAAGAAGGCTGTGGAATTATTTATGTTTATCAAGAGTTATGTTGTATAGGTAATGGTACTATGGAATAAAGAAACATCTAAGGATTGTTACACTATTGTTTTTTCTAAAGTATTTGAAAGTATATTTTGAATGGTATTGGTAACCATGAAAGGTTATTCAGATATTTTTGGAAAGAAGATGATATGTGCATAATGAAAGGATAAAGAGAAAATGAAATTTTGATAGTATTCATGTGCTCATGACTGATATAAGGAAATAGTGATATCATGATTTGAGTATATAAAAATTTTGTGATTTTGGTATGTGGAATGAGTTAACTTTTGACATCATTCATGTTTTCTCTAAGGTTATATGGTAATTAATGTTTCAAAAGAATAAATGATTAAGGTATTCACATGTTTGGAATATGACCAACAAGATATATCTTATGATATATGGTAGATAAATGATGGTATTCACATGTTTGGTATATGACCACTCTCGAAATCATTTTCTTTATACTATGAGATTGGATAGATGTATTTTGGATAATCCTAAAGATTAGAATGGATTATTTTAGACATAAGATAGTATTATTTAAGGATATAACTTGTTTTTCAATATTATTTCTGGAATGTTATAATAGTATAGTTTTAGAAAAAGGACAACCAATAGGACGAGCGACAACCCGTCGCGTCGAACAAGGCTGTGGGAATCGAACCCACAACCGAAGTGAGACATCACTTTATCACCTACCACTGGCCTATAGTAAGTCCCTGGTGAGTAAAAACTAGTTTTATTTTATTAAGCTCTATGATAGATGAAGTATAATTCCATTTTTGGAATGATATACGATTAATATCACTATGTATAGACTTATGTATATAACTATTGGTAACCTTATGTTTCAGACAAATGGAATGACCTATCATTCTATCGCATGATCCACTATCACTTCACAGAAGACAAATTCAACTGCATTTCTTTAATAGATGAATTGGAAATTGTTCAAGGCATGAACAACTGTGAGATTGAACCAAAATCATGTAAGTATTTCTTTTAATTCATCAACTTTAGGGAAATGATCTTAAAAACCAAAAATGTTGTCCTAGTGGCCTCATATCTGATGAATCAGATTCTACCTTAGATCATCACAAATTTATGGCTTTGTGACTGTTGGCTTTATAATAGCCATGTATTCTACCACTCTCCATCAGAACATGATGGTTAGATTTCTCTTCCATATCCATATTTTCACCTATGTTATCCTATGTGGAAACCCAGTGATTAGTTAATTTTGGTAACCGTTACATTTCATAAATTAGTTTTTTTTAATTTATGGTATTCCTTTTTACAATGTGGGTTTCTATGAAAGAAACTCTCATGTAATATACCATTTATAACCCCGATGAATTTCGAGGGCAAAATTCATTTTAAGGGGGGTAGAATGTAACACCCCGAGATTTTATGAGATATATTCTTGTTAATTGCATTCATATATTCTATTGTATGCTGAAAAATGATTATCTTGGACAATACGCAACATGATATTATCTTGCAGTATATGCAACACTATTCTTGGATTGTGTTACACACAATTTCAAGTTCGTTTGATAGTAGTTATTCTACACAACATTGTGTGTATATATATATATAAATATATATATATATATTATATGTATAAATGAAATATGGTTGGATTAAGTTATACGAAACAACAAAAAAGTCTTTCACTACATGAAACCCTAACATGGCTTGCGTTACCTGAAATCGCGACCTCCCTCGATAACGTGTGTAGTACGCAATATTGGGTTTCACTAAACAACGATATATGGTTATAATATTATTATGAACTAGACTTTATGAATATAATTAACATCATTTTTAATGTTATAACATTATTATTTCATCTTACACATTTTCTAGAACATGGTATCCGATCAAAATAAAATTTTCGGGTAAAATAAGTATTTTTCAAAAAATGCAGTTTTGTCATCTTTTGATGGAACACCCACTTTAAATCTAGTTTTTGACATGTTTATAAGTTCAATTTTAAAAAATAAAATTCTTCTTTTAGATCATGATATTAAAATTTACTTTGGATAAATTTTTCATGTTATTCTAATAACTTTCATATTTTAATGAATAGTAAAAACACGCTATATTTTCATTAAAAACAACGTTTTTCATCGTAATAATTTATTTGGATAAATTATAAAATTGAATTATTTTAAAGTATAAATTGAATATATTTTGACCATTTAATATAATTTATGTCATTATAATATTTTTTACATTAAATTCATAGGTAAAATCATTTCCATCTTTTGAAATGTTTTAACTTTTGAAACTCGTTTTCTAAATAGCGGGATTAATTTTAAATTAATTACTACAACTTTTGTGTTTTGGATTTTGAAAAATGGATTCAATATTTGGAATCAGTATGTCCAAATTATGTTAATATGCTATTTTTTATTTTTGGGCACTTTGAATAGTAACTATGGTAATTTTTATTTACTTCAGTTAAAGATAAATAGGGTAATTAAGGGTAAACCTGAGATTATAAAATTACCCTAACACATTCCAAAATTACATTGGATGACTAAAAGACTACAAATATCACATAAGTGTTGGATTCGATTCATTTAATGGACTTTTGACCGTGAAAATAATTTAATTATTATTAAAACCAAAGAAAGTGAAAACATGTCACTCTATTAAATCTTATAAGTATAATAATTATAATTTAGTGATAAACTTCATGAAAAATCAAACATGAACAGTATACAGAAATATAAAAAAATTATCTACATCATGAGAATTTATTTAGAATTTTCAGGGATTAAATAATTGTCATTAATGGTGACACAATAGTGATGCAAAAATTGTTTATTTAGTGAAAAATTGATAATATTGTTTTTATTAATATAACAATACCTATCAAAAGGAACATAAACATGAAAAAAAATTATTGGTTGAGTAGATCTATAACGTAATCATCCAAGGGTCTATTTGTGGACCATTTTTAGCCTTATAAAACCAATTATTACATTTATATTATTTTATTTCAAATGATGTCAAAGATGTCACCATCATAATTTAATAAATATAGAAATTTAAATGTTGTGATTTAAAGATGATAAATTCAAGTAAGATTATTATTATGAAAGGTATTATATTTATATTCATAATATGTTTTTATTTTAAGTTTTTATTCAACAAATAAGTATATTAAATAATTATAAAAAATGTTTTTGAAATTATTTTTTAAAGATATACCAAATAAAAGGTTTTAAAAATATGAAAATAAATACTATATGAACTATTTAATGTTCTCCACTAATTTTCTAGATATATATAACATGATATTAATATATTAAATCTTTTAGTACAAACATAACTTATGTGTATATTTTATTTAAATTCAAATACATGAATAGTGTCAAAATTGACACTATTGTTATTTTAAAAAAATTACATATTTTAAAATTGTTCAAAAATCAAAAAAATATTTAAAAATTTTAAATTAAAATTTTCATTGTCTAAAATGTAATAAATCATACAATTATGTAAAATTAACATCATATAAGTAATTATATATAATGATTTATAATTTATAATATTATTACCACAAATAAAATTAAATAGATTATATAAGGAGAAATCAAGTTGATAATGCTTAAAATAAAATATCAACATGACTAAATTTTAATGGTTGATGAGATTACGACCCTATCTCATATAATATTATTATTTGAGTCATTTATGTGGTTTTTCTGTGGGGTTGGAATTTATTATAGATTAACATTTCTTATAATTCCAAAGGTGCCCCTCTCTTCCCTTATAAAAGAGATACTCATCCCTCTACTCTTTACACAATTCAGAGCCTTATTTCTCATCCAATCCCTTCAAATTTAATTTCTCCACTTCCCTAGAAACATCCTAGAGGTCTTGTTATTCTTCAAAGACCAATCTTAGTGCCCTAAGAGAAGGTTTCAAAGAGGCGTGTCGACGAAGAGGTAATATCCGTTACAGATTCATTCAAATTTATTTCTTCTTATACATATTCTTCTTTAGTTTTTTCATTATTAATTAATAACATAAGTATCAATAATATACTTATATGTCATTATAAATATGAAAAAACCATATTTCACCTTCTATCCATCCTATGGAAAACGAAATCACCAAGCGTGCGTACGCATGGAATACCATTCCATGCCATGGTGTATTCTGTTTTCCACCACCACCTCACATGGATGGGTATAATGGTGCAAATAATTACTATATGTGATTACTGTAAAGTGATATTTATTTTGAAATAGTATACATACACTTCAATACAATTTCTTGATCATGGAAATGATATCATCGCTCGTGCGTACGTACGGACTACCGTCTCCATGAATGCGATAAGATTCATTCTTCATGTTAACCATTAAAGAATAATTATAATGTATATATAATGAAAAATAATGAAATATATGACATAATAATTCTATTGTATTTATATATATATATATATATATCATCTATTTAATTCCATTCAATTCAATTAGGAAACAAAAACATCGTTCATGCGTACGTACGACCTACCGTCTCCATGATCAGTGTATTTCATTCCATATATCAATCTATCATATGTATGTATATGATGAATATTTATTATATATAAATCATGTTATACATTTATAAATTAAGGACATAATGATATAAGTAATAATATCAAGAACACCGAGTCAAAACACGTACGATAAATGAAACGATTTTACCCAAAACGCTGATTTAGAATAAATTTACAAAATAATGGTTAATATAAATTCACAAGTGAACCATATATGATATAATAACAATGAATATGATTCTGTAATAAGTCAATGACATTATTTAAATCATTATACTAGAGTTTCGGATACGTACGAAGCATATCTGACCTAAGGTAAGGGATAATTATTCCAATCTCAATCTTATCCGGGATTGTTTATTCGTAAGTATTTACTGGGGTTATATTTATCATCCATGTCCATGTTTTATCAAAATATTTTCATAAATTTTTTACTATTATTACATGTATGTTTAAAGTCATTTTTACCCCTTTTTGACATTTACTACGATGAATGGAAGGAATCATTCTTTTGTTGACCATACGATGTACTTTTTGACTTTTCCGACAAAAGTACGAGGAAAATGTTTTTTAAATTATACAGCACGAAATGATTTTTATGGTTTTTTAACGCCTTTTCTTAATGAAGATTACTCTACAATATTTCATGATAATTTTCAAAAAAAATAATTTTCTTTTAAAAATACATGGCATTTCGTGAAAAAAAAAATTTGAAGAAGAAAGGATTTTTTCCTCAAGATTTCATTGCAAGTGTTTTATCAAAACTATTTTCCATATATGATGAAATTATTAAGTATGTTCATGTTTCAAGTATAATGTATCTATGATTTACAAGGTTTCACTTTTCTAATGATGAAACGATATCGATTTGTTTTATATGGATTATGTTATGATGGGATGATGTTTTCAAAACCCATGTTTATTATTTGGGTTATGATTAATTATTTATGATTATGATGTGGAATATGTATGAATGTTTTCATTATGAGATGGTTGGGACGTATATCTCCCTCCAATGCATTGGGTAAATATTTATATTTCATGAGATAGACATGGCTGGAACGACAAGTAAATCTGGTTCAATAATACAGGGATGGAACGGTAATTAAACTCAGTTCAGTAAGGGACTTTGTCCAATAAGATGATCTTGGAAGCAATGCATTGGCTACTATGTGAATCATAATACATGCTTAATGGTTGCCACAATTAAATGTTTTATTCCCATGCCATTTTATCATGATTGATGGTCCATTATGATCAATACCTTATGTACTACTATGCTTTTTTTTCATTGCACTTTAATTTGATGGTTTAATATTATGTTCATGTTTTGATGTTCAAATGTATATAGTTTGTTTTATTTTCTCCATGCATACCCTTACTGAGCATTTGAGCTCACCCTTTTTATGTTTTCTTTTTCCCCGGGATTAAAATAAAGGTTTAGGTATGGAAAAAAGGGGAGGATCTTTATGGGAGATGTTGAAGATCTTTCAACATGATTAGAAGTTTATAATCCATGTTTGGAAAGACACTAAACAATTACGGTCCATTAGTGTATATTTTTGTTATGTATTATATATTCTGAAAGTGTAATGTAATGTGTATGTACGTCAAGATTTGGGACTCTACAATATTTCTTTCCCTAACAATCACCAGCAATATGGCCATTCTGTCCACATTTGTATCATACTCCTTTTCCTTTTAGATAGGCACCAGGGTGCTTCCTTCCACAATTATCACAGGGTGGAAATTCAATTATTTCATTCTTCCTTGTTTCCTTATTTTCTTTCCCAGAGTATTCATCAGATCTCTTCTTCTCTTTATTTGATTTAAAGTCAGAAGACATAGAGAATTCCTTTTCTGTCTAGATAGCACACGAGACAATATCTTTCTATGATGAGAAGGATTGTGATACTAATGCTTGTTGAAAAATGGTTTTATCACATCATAGAAATGATCAATATTACTTCATTGGTTACATATATAATCTCCATCATGCCTTTCTATCCATGTAATGCTAGCATCATACATTGCAACATTCGCATCCTCCTTTTGGCTCAATCTGAGAAATTTTCTTTCCATATCTGCTCGATGGTCATGAGGAAAGTATTTTTCTAAGAAAATATCTTTAAACTCCCTCCATTCCATACTTGATACTTCTTCATCATCCTTTGTGTTTTGAATCAATGACCAGCATTGATCAGCATCTCCAGTAAGGCGGTAAACTACAATGACAACTTTTTCCCTTTCACTACTCCCCAAAGTGTGGAATATTTTCTCTAAGAAATTTATCCATTTCTCAGCCACTAATGGATTTTTACTCCCATTGAATGTAGGTGGTTTTAGCCTCATGAAGTGATCTAACATTTATCCTCCATGTTGAAAATCAGGGTTCTTCATATGGGTATGGTTATTATTCATAACACGAGTGAGTTTTCCCAGTATAGTTATAAGTTGATCAACAACAGTTGTATCCACTACTCCACTATAATTTTCTTGAGTTGGAGGGAAATCCATATATTGAGTGAGTTCATTGGTATAGTTTCCATTTCTTCCACTAGTAACAATTTCTAAACAATGGCATACACTAGATTAGTTTATGAATCACAATACATAAATCCAAACTTGTAAAACACTAAACATAAATTGAATAATTTATGAATATAATCAATAATCATAAAAATGTATTCATTGAGGAAGTATATAATCATTAACCCTTCAAAATGGTTTTTAATGAACATGTGAATAATCCCAAGTGTATCCCCCGGGAGTGTCATAACCAAAAGTGCAACATGGCACGTTGTCATGCACTAGTTCCCATTATATTCTATCTCAAAGCTATGTTTTCGTGTTTTACCCCTAGGTACATCTATTCCAAAGCCACATCTACCTGCTCGTATCTAGAAAGGGATTTATTGCACAGAAAATCAAAAAATCTCTACAATACCAAAATTCTAGGAAGTTCTTCTATTCTAATCCTCCAAGTCTCTCTTAGGGCTATGTGCTCTAATCAGAGTTTATCTAAATATAGTTTCCAAGGTTTGTACTAATCTTTCTATGATACAAACTATAACTCCCAGACCCCAGTTACCCAGAGTCGATGCATTATTACATAACATTGGCAGGATCACAAGGAAATCATTTCTCGAAATACTGATCAGTTTAGTATTATTGGAAATAAGATTCATACATATGTTCAAATTTACAACTTGAAAATAAATACAACACAAATTTATTCCATTAGAAATATCCAAGAATCCTAAATAATGATTAAAATTCACTCATAACTAACTTCTTAATATCATGGGAAAATGAAACATAATTAAGGGGTGAGCTCAAATGCTCAGTAAGGGTAATAAATTCAGCAGAATATAACGTAAATATTAGGTATGGTGAATAATTGAAACCACATGCCTTTACCAATAATAAACATGAAAACTTTTATTGAAGGAATATGAGATAAGTAAATAATGCCATAATAAAACAAAATAATTGTTATTCTAATAGTCCAATGACCACATGAACAATCAATATTATTTTCATAATGAGGAAATGTATAATACCAGACATTCTGAAACATTTTGTCAAGGCCTCGACCAAGACATCTAAAAATGATTAATTCCTCGACCAATACCATATATCAAAATTGGGAAAGGTCATCAGCCAATTCCATCTCTAGTTGTCTCATGAGACCTACCGATGCATCAAGAAGCTATAGCGGGCTCCACCCGTCACTTACTAAGTCCAATACATTCCACATATGAAAATGTGTAAACATATGATAAATATTTGTATTAAAACTAGCATAGGAAATGTAAATACTTTAACCATAAACCATGAATGGTATAAAAATATCACATCCATAGTCAAAAATATCACAAAACCTTCAATACAGTATAGAAGTTTCGTATCATAATAAATCAATTTCAAATAATCATAAAATCCAACAAAGGATGTTGATATAGATGAAATAAAAACAGTTTTTTGAGAAATTGATCATTCTATTTTGAAATATTTTAAGAGTCACATAATTATAAAGAAAATATTTATTTTTAAAATATTCTTATAAGCTTGTATGGGAAGCTTTGATGATGTTATAATGGCAGAAAATATCTGCACCTTCCGTATAAGTTAATAAAACTTTCTTACCATAAATTTGTCTAAAAGGTCAAAAAGTACCTTGATTAGAATACGACAGAATGATTCCTTTCAAAAAATCATAAGGATATAAATGACTCTAACCCATTTCATAATAAATATTAAAAATATTATTAAATAACTTTTTATCAAACATGGATGTGGATGATAAAGAGGTCCTAGTAGAAAATTAAGTATAAACAAACTCAGATAATGAAGAGATTGTAGAATTTACCCTTACCTTGTAATTTTCCTTTGTCGAGGGTAGGTGAAACTTCTTTATAATGGTGAAATAATTGTTATTAAAATATACAAGAATCATATACATTAATATGATATCATATATGATCTTTTAACATTGCTTCATTAATAATATCCTAGTATTATCATTGTTTTGGGTGTTAACAGATTGGTTTTCCTTTATATTCCTTATTTTGTGAGTCAAAATTGTTAAAAATGGGATGTATAAAATTTATATCCAGAATGATATCATGTCTTTAGACATTGTTTTTATTCATCTAATGAAAATTATTCTTGAATGAATACGATGGGGAATGAATCTCGTCACGTTCGTGGAGACGGTAATCCGTACATACGCACGAATGACAATATCATTATCTTTATATTAAAATAATATATAATTGGATGGTATATCATATATACAAAATTATTATCATGTTATATTTATTATTTACATTAATTACACATCATTATTATATCCATCCAAATAATAGTGTATTGAATAACAACTACACCACGACGTGGAGACTGTAAGCCGTACGTATGCACGTATGGTGAAATGTCAATCCAAGGATGGATAAAATAATGTATATGGATGTACCATATTTATAACAACATCACAGTATATATAAGATACTAGATTTGTTATATTATAATGGAAATAAAAAAGAAACAAGAAGGGGAAGAATAAAATAATATGAAAAATGGTGGTGAGATTATTACCTCTTCTTCGGGAACTTCTTTTTGATTTGATCTAAAGGTCTCTTTAATTTGGCTTTATGAATAAAGGAATGCCTCTAGAATGAAGTGATGGAAGTTTATAGGATATTTGGGTTGGTTTTGGACGAGCCAAAAGGCTATGATGGTATGAATTAGAGAGAAGGGAGAGTAACCTTTTATAAGAGGGGTGAGGGGCACCTTAGGAAAAACATAAAAATATTATTTTATAATAAATTCATATTCGATTTCTAATGGCTCAATAATGATTAATTTCGAGTATAGGGTGGTAAGTGTTGAAAACCACTTAACTAATAGGTTTATACAGGTTTGGGTCACTATATTAAACTTATCTTTTAGATTTAACTCTTACTTACTTTGTTTGACATTTACCTTGTCTTTTTGTATTTTGATATTATTTGGTTAATAAAAATACAATAAGCTAACTAGAGAACCCCAAGTGGTTCATTAATGACATAAATATCATTATATAAGTCCTTTGGCCAAACGATTGATTTTTAAGAATATTATATCAATTAATAATATAATATTTATTTTAAAAACACTTTTTTCAATTTTGACCGTATTTAATAATTGATTTTTGTTAAAGTCAAAACAACGTATTTAATTCAAAAAATTTAATTTTATCAATCCTTACATGTCATATTAACCAATAAAATTAATTTATGGCATGAAAACAGTCAAATTACATTTATTTTAACATTTATAATTCCAATTATTTGATTCCTTCAATAATAAGGAAATAACTGCATCATCATTATGTTATAAATAAGTTTAATTATTCAACATCTAAAAATTAAAAATAAAATACAATTATGTAGGAAATCATTTTATATTTATAATTAATATGTATTGATGAAAATATAACATATATAACCCAATGTAAATAATTGTTTTGCAAAAAGATATAGGCTTATGTGATTTTTGTATTTAGTTTACCATAATTAATATAAAGTTTCATTATCACTTACAAAGGACTCCATGAGGTCCCAAAATCGACCCCAAGATGCCAATGGTTGGACATGTATTATTCAATATGGTTAGAACACGTTTTAGGGTAAATTAATATAATTTGAACATTATTTTTTACCATTATTTACTATATTTACCCCTTAATCATGATAAATAAAATATTTACCGAAGTAATTATTGAAAATGTATAAAAATAAAATTTACCTATTTACACAATATATAACTCTTGATTATAAATATGGAATCCATTTTTCTAAATTCAAAACACAAAAGTGGGAGAAATTAATTTAAAATTAATTCCTGTTGTCAAAACAAAAATAGTGTTTTTAAGAAATAATAACTATCAAAGGATTGTCACTTGTTTATGTCTAGTTTAAATATTAGATTACGTCCAATGACCAATATTGGATTAAATATAAAAAATATATTATTACTATACATTAAAACCACTCAATATTATAATTAATCACTAAAAATTATTTGGATTTATAATGTTTTTTTAAATAAAGTTCAGTATTTTTCACTATTCATAAAAAATATTATGTTCTCAAAAAATACCAAAAATTCACCCTAGGATAATTTCGATATTCCGAATCCAAAAATGAAGTCCATTTTAAAAGATTAAATTTATAAAATTTCAAAATGCGGGTATTACTATTCATAACATCTAGTTTGATTGGTTGTGGTGTGTGTTTGAACTCAAAGTTACGTACAACACACACTATTGTATTATTCAAAGGGAAGCGTACCATGGAAGCTTGGGGTGTTACATATTGTGGTTTTGATGTATATTATATTATTTACTTTTTGTGTTTCTATACAAATTCCACAATTTCAGTAAGGGAAACTGACATCTCGGGGATTCGGTGCCTTGGGGGTGTTTTCCCCAACATTCTGGTGGGAGGATGAATGTTTGACTACCCCCTTTGGGACCACACTATTCTCTTGGTAGATAATTGTGCTGTTAGGAATAATGGTTAGTTTTCCCCATATATGTGTGTATTGGGCTGTAATAGTATGTGATTATTCACACACATATATTTTAGATATAGTATCCTAAAGACTATTATAGGTGTAACATGTATAGGTTGTGATGGATATAGGATCCTTACTCGGTGTATGGGCTGCAATGGCTTGAGGTATAATACCTGATGTATGATACACATTACGAGGGATGTGGTGGCTCTTAGAAACTACCTGGTTACTTTTATTATGTGTACGTGGTGGTTTTGTTGCACAAGGTGCAAGCTATGGTGCTTCGCCCAGGTGACTACGGGAAAGCCTTTTTAGAGAGAGATGCTCAGGACGTGCGACATTGGGGAAAGGTGGAAAACCAATGAGGAAGTAGTCGTGGGGTACCCTTGATATTATTTATTATATTATATATTCTACTAAGCATTACATGGTGAGTGTAACCTTGGTGAGGATTGGAACTTATTATACCTGTTTATGTGATGTATTAGTTTCACTTTTTATTCTCTATGCTTTAGCATGCTTTCTTTAATTTTTCACAAGAGCCTTCAGGGAGGATCCTACTGAGTATACTATTATACTCACCCTATGTATATACAAACTTCTTTCAATTCACTTGAAGCTGGTTGGAGATCAAGTTGGTTTCTACTATCTTGGGGTTGTTGGAGCTGTTCGGGCTTGTGGTTGCTATGTTTTTACTTTCTTTTGGGTACATGTGGTTCCCCTTGAAGTTGTTGTAATTTTTCATGAAATTTCATTTATGCCCTTGGTTTTTCTTTTATATTTCAGTTCTGAGTTGGATTTGGTTGGTTTCTATCTTATCTCTCACTTCTGCATGTGTTCTTTTAGAGGGTAATTCCCTTAATTGTTGTGTTTAATGTACCCTCATTGCTAGTCGCCAAACCGGGGCCTACTAGAGGCGGGACTCGGGGGTCATTATCTCACTTCTCACATTGCTGGCCTAGGAGGGGTACACATTGTTGGGAGTGGGTCGTGACAGATATCTATTAGGGGAGTCAACCAATTGGATGTAAATCTTAAATGAATCAATGCACAATCTTAGTATTTAGAAGACCTTTAAATCAGAATAAACTATGTATATAATTTCCGATATCCAATGGAACCTTCTAAATGTTATTTAATATTAATGAAATTGGATTTCATGATATATTTAATTAATGGCATGAATTAATTGGTTTGTTTAAAATGGAACTGAATAAGGTTACATGACCATTCCTTTGTATAATTTAATAAGAATGGTTTATAAGAATCAAATGGTTTTAAATTGAATGATAGAGGGTATGGTATGGTTATTCCCCTTTTCATGCTTTCTATATTTCCTCATGTGTAATGTAATGTTTTATTTTTAAATTTGACATGGTAATTTCATACATAAGTTGTTATACAATATGTATTAAATTATGAATATGTTATGGCTATTGAAATGAAAAAGAGGTACCTACCTAAGAATTATATTATAACTATGACATTGGTTATAAATGGAATGTGATAATGAGATATATGAGTGTTTTATTCCTCATGTATTATATATCATATATGAATACTTCATATAGGAATGCAGAGACAATGGACCATGAGAGATCTTGGTAGGGGAGACTATGTGAGCTTCCAAGTTATAGATAGGTGATTGACTGTGAGATGTCCCCTACTGATAAATGAATTTTGATTACAAACTAGTCCTGTTAGTACATGCATGAAAATAGACCATGAGAGCTATTGGACATATATATGGGGATATGACATTATAGTTTCCCCTAGAATTGAATGATAGTGGATTACGTCCCAATCCTTCTGAACAGACACACACACATATCAAAGAGTGGAGTTAGCATATAGACTATTTGAGCTTCCCCTAGAATTGGATGGAAGTGGGTTACATCCCAATCATTTCAAATATAGAGACACACATACAAAAAATTATAAAATATATAGACATATATATTGGGTTTTGGATATGGGTTAGACAGTGAGAGTTTCCCAAATAATTGGATAACAGTGGGTTTCGTCTTGGCCCTTCCCAACAAACACACATATATATTTCACATGGAGTTGGGTTAGGGGATATACCTTTGGATATTCACCTTTAATTGGATGATAATGTGTTATTTCATGGTCTGTAAAAATACACACACAATCATTTATATTAAATATATAGTATATTTATGAAGTTACATGATAACATATACTAGGAATGAGTTGAAGAATGTATACTTTTCAGGTGTCTTTTATGAAGCTGATCAAGAGGTTATGTGATTACTAAATGTTTATTTATTATTCTGTATATATGGAATCTCTAATTAATTCACATTTCACTATCTTTTTTGGGCTAGACACCATGGGTGATGGCCTATTGAGATTTGTATGTCACACCCTACTCAGGATTTCATTGCACTGGGGAAACAATGTAAACATTATTCTATGAAGAACTATTAACCACATTTCAATGTTTATACTATGTAGATAAAAAAAGAGTTAGTACAAATCACTGATTTGGTGCTTTGGAATCTCACAGAGATCACCCAATGAGTTTAGAGGACATTTAGTTTATTTTTGAATTATAATTAAAAGAATGTTGTTTATTTAATACATTATCTTATGTATCATCAAGTGTACATGTGTTTCTTCGATGAACAACCAATTCCCACATTCATTCTACTATATAAAATCTATCTTCCAATTATTTTTCATTCATTATTTAGTTATTCTCCTATTTCGTCATATTGTATATCTAATAATACCAATGTGAACCTCTAATAAGATTTTATTGTCTCCCCACTATCATATTATGAGACCCTCACTACTCATTGGTAGTTTCAAGCATATGTGGAGACACGGTTGATGCCAGGTTACCCACCAATCTAGATACCACTTCTATGGTGATCTAGGTATGGATGTTAGAATGTTAAAAAAGAGATAAATTTATTTCATTGTCTTATTTTTTTGGTTGGTATATATGAGAATATGAATGTTTTGGTTCGTAGTAAATCATGTTTCATGGGATTGATCTCCCCACATATGTGTAAATTTAAAAGTTTCCAGGGCTGCGATTGATGTTCCTTCTATTCGATAGTACAATATATATTTATGTGACCTTGAGTTGATCATGAATTTTTCACTACTTATTACTTATGGAAGTTCTTTTATTTTTACCCTTGTCCTAGTTTGTAATAGTTAATGTATAGAATGAATATAATTAAACACATAAGAATTCAAATTCCATGAATATTCCACTCTATATAGTTACAATATATCTTTCCCACAAAACATGATATGTTTCATGAGTTCCATGTCATCTTTGGTTGTAAAACTTTCTCAGTTGTTTATATGCCTGTTTTATTAACATCTTAGAATTCCATTATTGTTATATATTCTATTATTATGTGTTATAGTATGCCTTTGTGTTTATATTTTATATAAAAAATTTTGTTATGAGGTTATAAAATTGTTTCCTCATAAAATATTTTTTTTTTTAATTATGATGACTGAATGTTTTTAGTTAAAATGTGTGTGTGTTACTTATAATTTAGAAAATGTATCTCATGTATTCAAACCATTGTAAAAGGATTATATAAATAAATTTCTTATGAAAATTTATTTAAATTAATGGGAACCAATTTCCAATTGATGAAGTGTACATCTACTTCATGAATTGGTAAATGGAATATCAAAATAAATTTAATGTCATGATGTATTGTAATATTAATCTAAATATAAAGAGATTTTTATTTTTTATCTGAAATCAAGTGGATAACTACTAAAGGTTTAACTTCAACCATGTAGGCTAGTAGAATAATGTTTATTCTGAGAATACCATTTTGGGTGTTTGAATCTTTTATAATTTAACAACATCTATTAGGTTTCCTTTTAAAGAACCATGTTGGTGTAATCGGACCCTTATAGGTCACCTTATCTCATTAAAAGGAATGTATTTGATAAATTTACTATTTATGACTGCATGTATAAATATTATTAATGTTAAAAAAATTTAATGAGTGTTCCCCATTTTTATTGAGGTATTTGATGAAAATTCAAGTAACTATTGGTTTTGTTTTAAAATGAGTAGTCAATTTTTTTAATAACGTAAATGATTAAAGTTTTAATTGTTATTAAATGTAAATGGATTGGAAATTGATCCTATAGTGTTGAACAATGTATAAAACCCTTTTAAAATTATAGGATGAGAATTTTTGGAAATCCACGGAATGGAAATAGGAGTGTTTTCCTTAGGCTTCCTCCTATTTTAAAATGGCTTCATTATCGACTCTTTAGCCTTGTGACTTTTCGGTTGGTGCGTCCTACTCATAGGGTCGATATTAGGGATTTTTAATGGGGTATATCATAGTATGTATCACCCTTAGATCTAAAATTATATGAGAAAAACATGATACTTCTATCGTATGGTTCCATATGGATGTATTTGTTCCATGTTGGATGAAATTTTTTTCAGTGAGACCCTTGATCAGATGGGTGGTCATGATTTCATTTTCCATTGATATTATAATGTGAATTTTGTAATTCTCAATTAAAATAGGTTAGACTATTAACATTCATGATCATCTACTTATGAGGTCATGTGACACTTTCTCTTCATCTGTATTGGATGACATGGTATGTCGTCATCTAGGTAAATGGTCATATGGGGAAATTCAACTCCAAAATAAAACAATTTTATTGTTGGGTACGGTTTTGTGTCATTTCAAAATTGAGTGTCCTAATACATTATTTTTAGCCTCTAGTCTATCCATCCAATCAATGGCAGTGACACCCCAAAGGTGGAGAGCAGTTTTCCGATCTTGCTAAATGTGTCATTCATAGAAGGAGAGACACAATATAAAGGACCATTTGGACATAATCTGTCTTGCGTGAATACCAATGAGGATGGATGGGTTTAATTCTAGTTTGTTATTTATCACAGTAACAACTCTATTAGTTGTTGGATTTTTACAACCGTTATCATGAACATCATTGGACTCAGATGAACTTTGGTGATAAATTCTTAAAAATCCAAGGATTCCACAGATGGTAAAGAAAATTGTTTGGTCTTTGGCGATGCGTCGATAGGTGAAACAAATTATTTCATTAGAAATTGACTAGTTTTTGTTCAAATGATCATCAATACAATAAATTCTTGTGTTTGACTAGAAATAATTCAAACTTCTTAGTGTATTTTTTTTTTGAGGTGAGATTCTCTCCATTGTTAACATCATCGTAGATACACTCAGAGAGAGTTGGTCTTACACCACATTGATTCATTAAAATCCATTGGGATTGTTTGTGTGTTCTATATTGGATTTTCACACTAGATTCATGGTTCTTATCAAGGATTAGTTAGTCTTGATTTATACATGGGATTCCATTTATAAATTCCTTGAAAAAACACTTTTAGACCAGCCATTTCATTTGAAAAGACTTCCATATGGGTGACACTCTAGCCACAGTTAATGATATGATGTGGATGTTGTGAGATTGTGTTAACATCTCGCATTCAATTTAAGATTATGTGCTATCATGGTTTTTTCCTGAAACTAAATTTCTTTTAACATTGGTTACCCCAAAAAAAATTGGACGCAAATATAATGTTTTAATGGTTAAAGATTCCAGTGGGATGGGTTTTGGATAACCCTTGATCAGGTCGAGGAATAATAGAGGAAATGGCCTTGTGAATTTTAAATAAGGAACATCCTCTGAAGTAAGGTATAGAATTTGATGAAAATGTTTTTTGTAATTGTTTAATGCCTTAGAATATGGCATTATGGGTTTTCTTTTAATGAATAATCTATCTATGACATGCATCTTCATAAATGGCTAGTCAGAGGGGCTCGACTTTGTATCTATCTTGATCAATGATGTAGTCCAAGAAAGATTATTATTTGGCATGTCATTTCATATAGATGAGTGTAGTTTTTGTTGGCCAGAGATTTTACAAAAAAATTGGCTCGAAAATGATCAATGAGATCAACGGAGGATCAAAAATTTTGTTTGTTAAAAATCGCACATAGAGATTTAATAATGCGATTAGATCAAGAATTGAATTGAAATTATTATTGTTGAAGTGTCATGGAATCATTGTGGAACCTTTATAGTGTCAATCAAATGGTGGGGAGTACCTTCAGTTAAATGCATGATGATATGAACATGTCCCTATATAAACCATATTGGTTATTTGATTTTAATGTGTTTTGGTTGGAAAATGATTGTTGTCCCGTGTATTGATGGATTAACATCCTTGTGCTTAAATGAATTATCAATGGTGTGTTAGGAATTTAAAAATACCCAAAAACAATTTGAATGAGACATCAGAACCCTTGTGGGTTGGGTGTTTTTTCATAGGCCTTCTAAAGAATGAGAAGTTCTATAGTTTTGAGGATGTATCACCCCTTTTTTAAGTCGATAAAAATGTGAATAAATTTTAATTTTACAATTACATGATTGTATTTTTTACAAAATGGGATATGGAAGGGGATTATAATATTTGGAAATCTTTTTTGTGGTGTTTTTGCACTTGTTTGATGGCTTGTGAGGGCTATTGAAGTTCATAATGAGTTTCAAAAGTACCGGGACTGGGAATTTTAGGTTTTGGACCTTTTTAGACAACACATATTTTATTTACAACTGTGTGGCCCCCAAAAATAGTAGTGTGACCACATGTATGTGTGGTAGTGGTGGTACACATGATATATGAATGGGTTTCTAAACCATACACATAACATACACGTTTTTATTTTTAATGAATTAAATTCAGACTTTTCACCACTTTGTTGGAGCACTTTTTAGAAAATAGTCTGTGAAAAACCATGAGATATGTTCTATTTTATGATATTAATTAAATTATAATTAATTGAATATAAAAATAAAAATCTAGTACAACCCTCTTCTCCCCACATAACAAAGAACAACACCACCCTCCCCTTCTCCCAGGGTGTTTGTGGCCTCTTCATACAACCTCCTATACTCTCAATGAATCCACCTGGACCGTTCATGGTTAATGTATTATCCTTGAAGGTAAGCATCTTTGCTCCCTCATCTTATTCATTGGCTGATTTTTGGTTTCCACAGCACCTAGTTTCCACTATACCAAACCATATGGTTAGGTCTAACCCATTTTTTGGTCATTATTCCAAAACAGGGGCTTTTGTTTCACCTCTCAGTACCCCTTCAGGTATGATTAACTATTCACAACTAAAGGCAAGGTGTTTTGGTCCAATTCATTTGGCCTCCACTATTCATGGTACATGGTTTCATCTTATTGTCGAATTCAATCTTTTTTGGGTCCTTGAGAAGATTACAGAGCCTAGTAATTTTTTCTAGTTATTTTATGTCATTATTAATGACATTCACTCATATACATAGGTATGTATATATATATATCTCTTCCATGGACATATTCCTCCATAGAAATGGGAATATGTGCATTGGGTTATGTGGTATTTTTAAATAAATGAATGTTTGTACATGTGAGTGTGGAGTAGTTTTAGGTAGTTTCGGATAAAGAGTAAATGTTCCAGGGTTTTTTGGCTTGGATTTATTCTACATCCCAAAAGAGGGTCTTATTTTATTTTATATTTAAATTCAATTATTCTTCATTTACTCACATTATCACATTCCTTGCTTTCGAATAGTAATGGATGAGTTTTAGAATTGCTCTTATATATCAATAAATGACTGTTTTCAATAATAAAGTCATGGAATTGTAATAAAAACCATTCAATGGAGATGACCTTTATTCAAAAACTCACAATGACGATTTTATACTTCTAGATTTATTATACATCATTCCTAGTGGTTCCTTATACATTGATGTCATCGATTGGATGAAGTCCTAGTTGGAACATGGGCCACAAGGATTTCCTTTATTGGATTTTCCCCTTGAAAATAAATTATAAATGGGTCATGGAACCTTCAAAGTACATGGAAAACATTTTAATTTGAATTAAATATTTTTGTGATTTCCCCTTTCTGATGAATCCACAATAATTTTACATAATCTTATTAAAATGGTTTTTATTGGTCTAGTAATTTAATTAAATGAATTAATTGGTAATTTGAAATGGAACTGAATAGGGTGGAATGACCATGCCTCAATTTAATTTAATCGGAATGGATAACGAGAATCTAATTGTTTTAAATGGAAATATCCAAGGGAATCTATGTCTATACCATTTATCATGGTTTTATGAATGCATCATTTCTAATATAATTTTTTATTTGTAAATAGAACTTTGTAATGACATAAATAGGAAGTTAATCCTTATATAAAAAATTATGAAAATTGTATGGATATTGAAAAGCATAATAGATACTTCATAATGATTTATATTATAATTTTTACAATGGTAATAAATGTAAGGGCACAATGATATAAATTAGAGGTTAATAGAACATAAATTATATGTTATAAATGATTAAACTATATATTGATGATGAGCAAAGGGACCATGAGATCCCTTAGGAGGAGAGACTGTGTGAGATTCCCATATGGAGACTGGGGATTGACCCTGAGATATCCCCCGGTTATGGACATCTTTGGGATAAATATAATTCCTACTAGTATGTGCATTTCATGATATTGTGGGAGATCATAGAGTAGGTTTAGTTTCTAGATCATGAGAAACTCTACTAGAATTGAATTATAGTCAGTTACGTCTAGATCCTTTCTAAAACACACACACTCTCTCTCTCTCTCTCTCTCAAACACACACACATATTTATATTGGTTTTGGGTTAGGGGCATGACCATGAGAGCTTCCCTGGACATGGATGATTGTTAGGGACCTCATGTTACTTAATAACACACACACACACACATATATTTGTGTGTTGGATGAGGGTATATACCATGATAAGATTACCTTGTATTTGATGAATGTGGGTAATGTCTCAGTTCTTTCCAACACATATCATTATGTATATATCTACTTTAGTTGGGTTAGGTTCTACACCATGAGAGTTGCCCTTGAAATTAGAAGACATTGGGTTACATACAAGTCCTTCCCATCACACATATTTATAAACACACACATATCTATAAAGATATTATATATATATATATATATAATTTTAAATAGTTAGACATAAAATATATGGTATGAAGTAGGAAGAACGTCAAGGGATCCTTTTTGATCCTGAGCATGATGTTATGTGATTATTCAGAATTTTATTATTATTTAAGATATACCTACAAACCACTAAATTAAAATTTCACTTTTTTGATCAGCCTAGACACTGTGGTTTTCAACCTATTGGTATTTATATCCCACACCCTACTCGGGTTCCATTGCATATGAGTACCCATGTTGACCTTATTTTATGTAGTAAAATAGATATTGGTTGATTTTTATTCTATGGCATTATTCCTAGATGTTAGGAATAAAGGACTGATCTTGAGATCAAGTTTCTCTGGGAAATCACCCTTGGGGTTTTTTGTTGTTTTATTTTATTTTTTTACTCTATTAAAAAGAATTTTGTATGTTTACTAATTTATCTTTTGTCTCATCATATAAAAATGCATACCTTTTATAGAGTTTAAATCACACAATAATTTAGTTACACAAAATCTTTCATCCATGTCATTGTATTTCAATATTTACAAGTTTCTCTATTTCCTAATAGTATGTATCTTATAATACAACTGAAAATCTCTAAAAATAGGTTATATTATCCCCACTATAACCTCCTAACACCCTTGATACTAGCTAGAAGCATGTATCATACAGTGAGATGAAATTCACATAATGTGACCCACCAGTATGGCTACTAGTTCGATGTTACACCTGGATGAGATGTTACAACATTGGAAAACTAAATAATATCAAAAAATATATATAAAAAATAAATAATCATAGTACATGTGTAATAAATAAATGATAGATTACATGATATAATAAAAAGAATAAACATTTATCTACGGTATGAGGTAAGCTAGGAAAATTAAAACAATGGCTACCATCAGGAATGAACTCTATCCGACATAATCAACCACCGTCAATTCTGGATGGTCAACCATCCATCATAGGTCACTTTTACTTTGAATGATCCCAAGGAAATAAATCTAAAGAATATGGAAATTCCTTATGAATGTATGAGAACCAAATAAGGAAGGACAGCGCAAATAGAACATAACACAATATTTTAAAATACAGAAGTGTATACCATAAATTTGAATAGGTAAAATATATAAAAATAATATATCACATAGGTACTAATGACATGTTGGTTCCATGGGGTCCAGATCTACCTTCTTCGACGCCATGTTGAGTGAAATACACCTTCATAGGCACAATACCAAATAGAACATTTGAATCCAACCACACACTTCGTCCCGATGTTCACCATCCCCAATAATGTGACACATTCCTCATGTAGAGATATTCCAAGTACATGAAGACCCAAATTTGGAGCATCCCTCCTGAATGGATAGCTCAAAAATGCATCAAATATCATATGTTACCCCAAGTCTTCACATACTTCCGGCATAAATTACCTCAACCATGTAACATGTATCACCAAGTTGAATATTTATAATTTATGTAGAACCAATTACAGAAAAACTATATCAGAGGGTATTCTTTTTTAGGCGTCACATTTGACATGGTTACCCAATATTAATAACTTGTACAATAATCAAAAATAGAAGAAATAAGTCATATTTGGTATATAATGAAAATTATATATCATGTAATTTTAGAATACATCATAACAATAAAAATAACAGTCCATATGAAAAACAGAATATTAGGTCTAGGGGTATACAAACCTAACTCATGTGATCAGGTATCAAACATATGATTTATTGAATACATGGGAACATAAACCAATAACCCCAATAACATGTATATAAAAATCCAATTTCAAGTAATTTCTACACATAGGATTTATATAGGGATACACAGACACAAAAAACATTGAAAATAACCTATATAAATCATTCACTGATATCAAGGAATTACTACACTAGGTTAAATAATTAATGATGTAAAAGGTTGATGTCAAAGGTTAATTTCACAAGATACAACCCACAATATTATATAAATTTTTTTAAAATTTTAAATGTCAATAAAAACTCAACATCATTAACAAAATATCGAACCGAGATGTTTTTCATGAGATATATCATATGGAACATTTGGAGAAAAAGAAAAAGAAAAAATTAATAAAAAAGTAATAAAATAGTCAAAGACTTGGAGGGAGAGAGGGAGAGAGGTAAGTGATGTGGAATGTGTACCACCCCCTTTAACATTTTGTTGATTTTTTTGTCCAATTCCTTTTATTTTTTAAAATTATCATTTGATAACATTCCCTTATCTCTTATTTTCATAGGGATATAACCATAACTCCACCTAACTTTCTCTATTTAATTCCTCTCATTTCACCACATTAACTATTTATTTGAATTATATATTGAAATTATTATTTTATGGTCCCATGACATGATATGATGGGTATTGTCTTCCCACTAATGGATTTATTCCCCCACTAGTTGTGGGAAACCTTTTTGATATGTACATGTACACCTAAGGTCATGAGTTATTCCAGATCGAACTCGTTTGTTCGGGCCAAGATGTTACATGGGTGGCATGGATAAAAATTCCATGTAATGGGGGAATATATATTAGGAATTTCCTATTACACAAAATTAGTAGAAAAATGGGTACCCCATCATGTTATTGACTATATTTGGCAAAATATTATTTCACCCCAATTTTTTGCCAATATTGTTATCATATGTGATAAAGAATGAATTTTATTCCAAACATAAATTCTATAGATGTGGTTTAGGTTTGTTTCATAGAATAGATACACTTATTTGATATCATTATATGTATATAATCAATAGAAAATTTTGAATTCACCAGTTTTAATACAAATTATTATATGCTATATTTTTCACATGTTAATGGAGTTTGTGAGAAGCCTTGTGGGGATTACCTAACGTGTTATATACACATGCCCATATATGAATATTTCTATGTTAGTAGATGATTTTATTCATAATAATGTTATAGGTTTGACCAAAAAAATGTCACTTTCTTTATCATGACTATTTTATATTGGATTTTTGAATTTTTTATGGAATGATGTTTTAGGAAGTCCCACATTTTGAAATAGAATTTTAATTTTAGTATTTTGGTCTTGAATATAAATTTTTTGAATTATGTATTACTGATTGCTAATATGTATAATATTATATGTATTTGAGTTTTCAAATTAGTTATTTATCAATCATGGTTATATTATACCTCCATTCAAGATTATAAAAGTTGAGTAATATAAGAATATATGTTTTCACCAAATAATTTTATAAATCATCATAAATTATTTATATCTGTTGGGGTTTGAGTGATTCACTTATGGATAGTGGTATTCCATTGTATCCCAAAGTAGTGTTTTTGGGGCCAAAATGTTTTAAATTTTATTAGACTTTTTATTTAATCCCATGGTAATGTATGTGTTGTTATAGGGTCTTTTGCGACATGAATTTTCATATATAAAAATGAATATATATATATATATATATAACAACTTTATATAGAATATCAACCTACAAGGGATTCCTTGATAAATAAAAAGTATTCATCACTTTTAAAACTGCAACTATGTTATCTTCATAGTTTAAACAGATGAGACTCATTTATTCGAATCCATAAATTATGCATCCCAATTTAAATTCATCATTTATATGATATTTAAGGAATTGATTTAACATTTTGGTATTATGAATTAATAGTTTCTTACCATAAATTTGTGAATCATATAATCAGATATTAGATAGTAACTGAGTGATTATTTTTACAATTGATATAATGAAATTACATTAGTTAGGATACTTATGATCTAGTTAAAAAATATCTTCAAGGAATGTGGTTCCTCCGTACCAAAAAGTAAATAAACATCTACTTAGATGAATTGAGAATTCTTTTGATGGTTTAAAAAATGGATCTTAGATACAGTATAAAAATTTTCTACATAAAGTATTGAAAGTTCAATTAGAATATATATATACCCTTTAGGATTCACCAATAATAATAGAAGATATTGTGTCTTTATATAATGAAAAAATTATTCAATTTATATGGATCTTGTGAAGGAATTTAGTTTATGAATGAAAATTATATCGGGATTTTATAACATAGAAATGGTGTGACCTGTAAATATATATTATTGTTGATAAAGGAATTACTTATGATGCATTTTAGTGATTATTTAATAATAAAATATATTTATATATCTTCAATGTATCATGGAAAATTCAAGTATTTTATTTTTACCATGGTTATTTTTCAATCATGTAATATAGATATTTGGTTATGTTAATTGATTTTATTGTGACTGAAGTGGATATGAGTGAATAATTTATTGAAAACATGTTTTAGTTAGTTCTATAAACATGAATTTCTTAATGAATGGTTATGTTATATATTTAATCCAATATTGATATAGTGATTAAATATATGAAAGTAGAAAATAAAATTACTAGGAATCTTAGTAGGAAAAGAACCTTTTCCTATATAATAAATGATCAAAACCCCAGATGTAAGAATAAGAATAGGAAAGAGAGATACTTATTTGGTGAGAAAACACCTGGAAAATAATCATTTTTATTAGATTATTTCAACCAAAAATTTCATAAAAACTGTGTTACATTATAATATTTTATAAAACATTTGAATTGATTTCACCACACTATTTCTATAATGTAATTAATATAGTTGAATAGTGAATTTGAAGTACTATACAAATACGAAACAAATTCAAATAGTGTAATGGGTTATAATAAAAAAAATCCCACATATTAAAATTCATGATGATATGATCAAATATAATTTTATCCAAAATATCTGTGAACACATAATGTTTCTAGTAATAACTCAATTTCTAAATTAGATCAACCCAAATGTAGAAGAAATAATTATAAATGTGGTGTTAAAGAACACTATTGTTTGTAAATAAATGTGATGGTAAATTATGAATAAGTCCCCTCAATAGTATGATGTTCAGTTATTATTGATTCATATCCAATGTATTTTTATACTATCACCCACATTCAATTATGTCATCTCGTTTGATTACTAAACTAAAGTTATATGTTCAAACGGTATCACATTTCCTGAGAATAAATTCACCTATCATGTAATAGGTGATTACGGGATTTTTTGTTGAAACACATTCAATCCAAAAGGATAAATTCCAATAATAATGGGAGTTATCTATATTTTACATCAACATTCATCATCTATTTTGTAAAATATAATAGTTGTTCGGATTCAAGAATACATTGATTGATAATCTTGATGGGATAGTTTCACATATCTCTATTGACTACATCATTTCATTAATGTGCATTTTTACTTGACTATTTATGACATGGGCAGTTGGATCCAATCATTGGAACCATCTTATATGAAATAGAATCATTGAAATTATACGATGTTGATAACATCAGTGTCTAGATCATTATTCTTTTGTTTATAGATACTTTTTTTGTTAACCAATATTATTTTTTAGGACTCATACTTGTAATTATAGAAGATTTTCTAATCTCTAAACATCAATTAACATGAAATATCATAATTTCAATGTTAATAATAAAAGGAAAGAAATTATGCGAACTAAGGGAACAATAAGAAGTATAGGAAGTTAAGGGATTTATAATACCCATTACATCAATTCGGGATAAATATAAAATATTTTATGGAAATAGGTTACCATTATATATTATTTAAAATTATATATAAAATAATTTATAATATTTTTGGTTTTTGTAATTTTATAGGGTTTTAGTGGATAGGAATTAAAATGAGAAATATAAAATAAAAATGGATTTCTAGTTTTTGAACATCTACAATAATAGTTTAGAAGGATAAAGGAATATATTTAAAATAAATTATGAAATTTTATTATTATTATTATTATTATTTAATAATGTTTAATATTGATTAAAGATATTTATTTTCAAAAATATCTCAAAATAGGGAGAACTAAGTAATGCTAATTTTGAATATATATATATATATATAATATCACAATCCACCCCCCAAGTTCTCTAGTACCATAATACCATGATTTCCCAAACATAGCCCGATGGGAATTACAAATCCATGCGAGTTGACACCATCCACCTATCTCCAAGTATGATTAAATATTGAACACTTTTTCAATAAATAGTATAAGATAATTCATTATAAGTAATTATGATCCAAAATCTGAAAGAAAAATGAACCATAAACAATAATGTATAATATTACCCCAAAGTATTACATCCTCAATGTTCATGACAACTAAATGGATAAAATCCAAAAACATCCCAAGAAATATGTGAATTTGATTTCAACCGGTCACATGAATCTTCACACCATAGTCCAAAAAATAAATAATATACACCACATCCATGTGTCACTATCTCATTACTATGTTCAAACATTATACTGAATGCAAACTCTTGAGGAGAATGGTTTGGTGTGAGCTAAAATCCCATCAGGTTCTCACCAAGTGTTCATTAGTCAATACCATAAAAAATATCTATTTTTTCTATATAGTAAAATAAAAAATGTCATTTGATTTCAATTTAATAATAAAGAATGAAAAATGTTTTCATAATAAAAAATGGACTTTATATGGAAAATATATTTCAAACTTGTTTAAATTGTGATTTTATATAAAACATCTTACTTAAAGGAGTTTTCATGAACAAAACATTTCAATAATAAATTACATGTATAATAATGTCACAAATAATTTCGAAGAACTATTTGTGAGAGACTCATTGTGTATATTTTTTATTAGTAACAGGATCCCAACATATATGAATAATGATCGGACCGATTGTTAGGTGCACACACACTAGTACACCCCAATAGAGGATCCCATCAAAAAATTTCATATTGATGATGTTTTAGAAATATAATTCATCGAAACTCTTTCTAATGGGATACATGGTCCAACTAAAATTTTTCCACTTAGAACTAACTAGCCAGGATTACTTATTCCTCTATAAATTCATCCATAAAATTGTAAATTAATCATTCCATGAAATTTCAACATTCAACTTGTGAATTTTTGTTTTAAACAAGTCGTCCTATTTCAAAAGTCATTGATTACCAAAAATGGTTGAAAATCTAAAGAAAATTTTGTCTGCAACTAAGATCCCTAAATGTCTGAAATGATGTCCTTTATTAGTTTTATACTGGAAATGTTACATTAACATTCTCTAATGAATCAATGAAACCTTATTCATCATATCATGGACCACAGTATGTCGAAAAAAAAGAACTATTATCAATATCAAACCCACACTATAGAGATTTTCAAGGATGATGTTTTGAGGTCTCAACAGGTGACATCTGAATAGAATACTAGAAGAATTTGTTATATAAAAACTTACCCTATCCCATATAGGCAACCCAACGACCCCCAAAGATGATTAAAAAAGAACATAACATGTGTTCAATAATCTGTAAAAGAATTTATCTATCGACATACTTATGTGGATGTTATGATGTTCTCAAATGTACATTAGATCCCAGCTCCACTTAGGGGCCCCACTAAAAGTGATAAGTAAAACACGGATCCCTATCTAAGACTATAGTTTCTAGAATTATGTGTAATCTGAAAATCTCTTATACATAAGGACATCATATTTCCTCAACATTGGTTGTATAATGAAAGGTTATGAAGTTAGATAATTTTTTCATCCATTCAATAAAAACCCATATAAAATTATTTTTATGAGGGTTCATGAAAACAAAACCAAACATTCTATTAATATGACATCCCGCTTATAACTCATAACTGGATGTTGCTGAAGTAATCATGAAATGTTTTGGTTTTCGACCATCACCTACTGATAGGTAAAACAACATGAAACCAATTCAATGATGTCCAGTATCATACCATGATATTATAATCTTTTCCTCATATCATAAAACATCATCATGGTACATAGTTTCACTACCAATTGTGAATTATTGAAATAAACCATCATATATCTTCTCTTGGAAAACAATGAATTTGTTTTCCTAGATTATAGGATTCCCATAAATCGAATATCCACACACCAATGATCTCACTACAGTAATGTGAGTCCCAAATTACACAAAATTATTCATCATTCTATTACTTATAAAGAACCATATTAATAAGAGTAGAGGTAAAATTAAAAAATTCTTAAAAAATATCAACCCCTTCTTTCCATACATTAAAATATAACTATGTATGAAAATTCATCATCATACAATCCGTAGATGACTCTATCAAAACCTAGGGTAGTTTTTTTAGCTCAAGGAATGTACAATGAAATTCCTATTATACATAGCATATGAAATGTAATAATGAAAATAATTTAGTTAATCAACTCTATTACTCTAAAAATGTTTCAAATTCTTTTTCGAAATTATATAATTCCGAATCAAATGGTCAGAAAACATGGTATTCTATACCCTAAAATGGTATTGTTGCTATCTCAAAATCACAGGAATCATGGATACATGTTAAAGGTAATGGTTTAGGGAATTATTTACATGTACGGTAAGACGAATTAATCTATAGGCTTTCACATGATCACGTTTCATATGAATTCAACCAAAACATGATCCTGATGGATCAAAAAAGTTCACATAGCCCTGCCCGACCATTGTAATTGTCAACATTGTTGAATAATTCAACATAAGATTCAACTAAAAAAAGAAATATAAATTTTTTTATCCCATATGAACATCTCCTATTCTAATTGGTTGGAGTCATCATAGAGGTATAATTTTATAAATCCTTTATAAAGTTGTTATAATACACTCCTATGAACAGGAAGATAAAAATATAGAAAATATTCTATAGTTTCTCTCTTTCCATAACAACTTTCTCATTTACATGATATGGTTAAATAGCATGTTTAGAGACCATGAGTTTCAAGAACATGAATTCATGAATCTATGAATGAAATTTTGATATCTTTTCATAGATTTAATCATTTATCCATATTTTCATAACTGAACCAATATATTGTACATGATATTCCTATAAATGAGAGAACACCATGATTCCATCAAAAAAGACTACAATGAATGTACCAATATACTCAATTTATATTCTATTAATCAATTAAATATAGACTAAATGATAATTTTTTAGATCATATGGATGACAATATAATCATTTTAAGAATACATACTATAGAAGTCAATCTTCTAAATGATAGCATATTTCATTCTCAAATATTGGTTACCATATCAAAGATAAATCCTTTTCAACCAACATACCCATTTAAAATTATAAAATTAGTCATCAAACCATGATAATTGAAACATTTTTCATTACCATAACGTGTATTGTTTTTTGGTATTCATCATAGGGGGATCATGTTCTATCAACTTACTTCTCTAAAATAACCAATTCTTTCAATGATCATAAAAAGGGAAAGTAAAGATGTTAAATAACTGATCATCCAACTTTGTTTACAAAACATTTGTTTTATATGGTGTGATGCGATATGATGGAATATATACCAGTTGAGTATCAAAAACTATTTCAATAAAAAATCCTACTTCTCAAACTGATGAAAACTAGAGAAATCAGATAGAAATATTTAAGGAAACTCAAAATACTTGAGGGATATCATTATTAAAATATTCCATCTATAGTTTAGAATAATATAATAATATTAATTTTCCCACAAATGGATAATATGGTCTAGATAGACTCGAAAACAGATAATATTCTCCCTAAAAAACAAGACAGAACCCATCGAGCAATATAAAGAAGACACACCAAAGAAAATAGTAAATAAATTTTTTTTTGCGATGAGCCAATGCATCATGAGAATGAATCTATGGGGATTAATTTCATGAAATATTCATCTCATGTTATGATTTATTACTAATAGATAAGAAACACAAGAATTAAAATAGAGACCCTTTTCTATTTTCTCTTATGGTGTGTAGAAATATCCATCACATAAAATAAAATATTTCTAGGAATATTGAGAAGATTAAAAAATATATGTAGATATAATCATGTTTATAATGACCCATACTTTACATACATTGTTAATACTTCAAAATTGAAGCACACTTATTACAACATATGACAAAACCACAAAGGACCGTATAGGTATAGTTTCTTTAGAAACTGGGAAACATAAACAACTGGTTCATAAATCTTCTACAGTGTCTCCCATCTATTTCATCATATCTAGGGTCCCTTTTAGCATATTCTACTTAATATCCATCTTCCTGACCTGGGGAAAAGAAAACATAAAAGGGTGAGCTCAAATGCTCAGCAAGGGAAAATAAAAGAAATAAAAATCATATCATATCTTTTTGAAAATCATAACCTGCAAAAGAGATCATAATAACTTAACATGGAATAAATCATATAAGTGAAAATGAGATCCCCATAATCATATCATGAAACTTGAAACTCTGTGGCATGCACACATAATCATGGAAAATCATTTCTTGTTAGTCATGACTCATTGCCAAGACTATCTTAGTGGACAAAGTCCCTTTCTGAACCGAGTCACCCTCATTCCAGTCATGTTTCACTGAACCGGTATAACCTACCGTTCCAGCCCTGTCTATCTCATGAGATATAAGATCTTTACCCAATGCAATGGAGGGAGATATAGGTCCCACCCATCTTATAATGAATCCTTTCTTATGTGTGCCACATAATCATAAAACATACATCATCGCATAACACATGTAACAAAAATGGGATTCTTGAAACATCATGACATCATAAATCAATTCATATAAGATAAAGGAATTCACAACATGATCAAATCAATGTAATAATAGGGATAAAAATAGAAACCTTTATTATCTTAGATGGAAAATAATTTTGATAAAACACTTGAACTCCATTCTTGAGGAAAATATCCTTTCTACTTCAAAAACAGTTTTCCTTTCTTAACATATCATACAATTTTAAACTTAAAGAAGTTGATTAAAAATAAACATGAAAACTTGTAAAGGAATCTTCTTGGAAATAATGTTTTAAAAATCCATTCATGCCGTATAAGTTAAAAAAACATTCTTCTCGTACTTTTGTCAGAAAAGTCAAAAAAGTACCTCGTACGAAAAACGACAAAAGATTCCTTTCATATCCTTTACTAAAAAATTACCGAAGGGTAAAATTGGATATATTCTATTTTAGGTGGATGGAAATAATATTACATATTGAGGAAACATGGATGTGGATGATAAAATACACCCCAGTAAATTCCAAAGTATAAACAATCTCAGATAAAGATGAGATTGTGATATTTCCCTTACCTTAGGTCCGATTTGCTTTGTACGTGTCTGAAGATCCTGTATAATGGTTTAAATAATGTTATTGACTTATTACAGAATCATACATATTGATATGATATCATATATGGTCTTATTCTTAGCTTCTTCTTAGTAATATTTCATTGTTACTTGTTACTCGAGTCTTTATTGCCTTTTGTTCTTATGCGTGTTTAGCCGAATACATTATTATTCTTATTTTAAGGTTATAGATACCTTATATCCAGAATGGTATTAGTGTAACATATATCATAATTATTCATTCAATTCATTTATATAATTACTATGTAATGATGATCATGTAGAACGAGTCGCATCACATCGTGGAGACGGTATTCCGTACGTACGCACGAGTGATGATATCATTCCTATGACCGTGGAACTGTATTGGAGTATATATATATTATTTCAATATCAATATTACTTTATAATAATCATAAATAGTTACTCATTACACCATTATACCCATCCTTGTAATGTGATGGTGGAAAAATAGATTACACCACGGCGTGGAGACGGTATTCCGTACGTACGCACGCGCGGTGATTTCATTTTTCCGTAGGATGGATAGAAGGTGAATTAGGGTTGTTTAATATTTATAATAACATATCAGTATGTAAGCAATACTGATGTTATTACTTTATAATGAAACAACTAAAGAAGAAGAAGTTGAAGAAAAAACAAATTGAAAAGATCGGTAATGGATATTACCTCTTCTTTGGAACGCCTCTTTGAATCCTCCACTTATGGAACTATGATTGGTCTTTGAAGAAGACCAGGACCTCTATGATTATTCAAGGGAAGTGTAGAGGAGAAAATGGCAGGGTTTGGCCGAGCTTGAGTGCTCCAATTGGTGTGAGGGGGAGGAGGAGGAGGTGCCCTTTTATAATGGAGGAGAGGGGCACCTTAGGAATATCTCAAAATATTATTTTATATTAAAGCCAAATTGGTTTATAATGGTTCCAAAGGGTCTTATATTCAATCTAAAGTGGGGATGGGTCGAAATCCTATCATCCAATAGGATTTAGACACGTTTAGGGTGTTATTTTAACCTTATCAATTAGATTTAACTCTAAGTTAAATAATTTAACTTTTACCGTGTGTTTTTGTTTTCTTTCAGTATATGGTTAATACACTTACTATAACATGCCAAACGAACCAAACATTGTTTATTATTAATATATATATCCTTATCTAAGTCATTTGGCCTAACCTTATATTTTTAGGAATAAAATATCAATTAATAATATAATATTTGATTTAAAAACTATTTTATGTCAATTTTGACACTATTTGATATATGATTTTTGTAAAAGTCATAACAGAATTATATGTTCGAACCAAGTTGATTAAATCAACATTACTATATCATAGTAACCTATAAAATTAGTGGAATTCATAAAAATTCTTAAATTACATTTTCTTTTGTGTTTATAACATCAAATATGTCAATATTTCATTAATAAGATAATTACTGCATCATCATTATGTCATAAATAAATTAAATTATTTAATGTCTACAAATTACAAATAAAATACCATTATGTAGGAAATATTTTTAGCTTTCTAATGAATATTTATAGTCGAATTTATCTTATGTATAACCCCATATTAAAAATGGTTTACTTATTAAACATTGATTTTAACTATTTTAACCCTTCTTTAAATAAATTAATAATAAATGTCCTAATCTAACCCAAGTGGGCCTAAATGGTTATATTTTATTCCTAAGTTTGTTTTTGGACGAATTACACTTGTCCAATAGAATTAGGACATGTGTTAGGGTAATAGTAATATCATTTTTACCCTTAGTTACCCTATTTACTATTAACCGCGGTAAAAAAAGTAAAAAGTTACTATTCACCAAAAAATCATTTTTATCTCATTGAACCACATTTTACTTACTGATATCAACTGTGTCTGTAGGATTTTCGAAATTCCATTCACAGAAGCGGTAAAATTAAGTTTTATGGAAAAATTCTGTTTTTAACCTACCACTTAGTGGTTTCACTATTCATCAAAAATTGAAAGTTTTCAGAAAAATACCAAAATTTCACCATAGGCTAATTTCGATATTCCGAATCCAAAAATGAAGCCCATTTTGAAAAATAAATTTTTTAAAATTTCAAAAAGTGGTTATTACTATTCATAACGGCTAGTTTTAATAGCATATTGTTGTTTAGTGAAACTCGGTATTGCGTACGACGCAAGCTATCGAGGAAAGTCGCGATTGCGTGTAAAGAAAGCCAAGCAAGTGTTGTGTAGAAAAATATTCCTTTGATGATTTATATAACATAAATGTCTCGGGTGTTACATTCTACCCCCCTTAAAAAGAGTTTCTCCCTCGAAATTCGTCACTTTGTAACAAACAGATGAGGATACTTCTCCCTCATCATATCCTCAAGCTCCCATGTAGCTTCTTCAAGTTGGTGGTTCCTCCATAAAACTTTCACCAATCGAGTGGTCTTATTTCGTAGGATTTTTTCGCTACAATCCAGAATCTCTATCGGCTGTTCTTCATAAGAAATATCTTGCTCCAGCGGTACAACTTCTGAGCTGAGTACATGTGAAGGATATGGTATGTATTTTCTCAGGATAGATAAATGGAACACATCGTGAACTTGAGAGAGATTCGGTGGAAGCGCCAATCGGTAAGCTACCTTCCCAACACGATCCATTATTTCGAAAGGACCGATATATCTAGGGCTCAACTTCCCCTTCTTTCCAAATCTCACAACCCTCTTCCAGGGAGATATTCATAAGAACACTTTATCACCCACTTCAAACTCTAGGTCTTTTCTTCGGTTGTCGGCATAACTTTTCTGTCGACTCTGAGCTGCTCTTATGTGTTGTTGAATAGTTCTGACCTTTTCTGCCATTTCATCAACGAGATCAGGTCCTAATAGCTTTCTTTCCCCAACTTCATCCCAGCAAGTTGGAGTCCTGCATTTCTTTCCATAGAGAGCTTCATAAGGAGCCATCTGAATACTGGAGTGAAAGCTATTATTATAAGAAAATTCTACCAAAGGTAGGTGTTGATCCCAACCTCCTTTGAAATCCATAGAGCAAGCTCTCAACATATCTTCTAGGGTTTGAATTGTTCCCTCAGACTGACCGTCTGTCTGGGGATGATAAGCAGTGCTGAAACTCAACTCTGTATCCAGAGTATGCTGAAGACTTCGCCAGAACTTCGAGGTAAATCTCGGATCCCGATCATATATAATAGAAAGTGGTACTCCATTCAATCTTACCACTTCCTTTACATATATCCTGGCAAGCTGATCTAGAGAGAAATCCTCTCTAATAGCAATGAAGTGTGCAGACTTTGTAAGACGATCAACTATGACCCAAATAGCATTATTGCCTTTGGATGTTTTAGGATGTCCTGTGACAAAGTCCATAGTGATGTTTTCCCATTTCCATTCGGGTATGGGTAATGGTTGTAACATCCCCTTAGACTTCTGTCTCTCAGCTTTAACTTGTTGACAAACCAAGCATCGAGAGACATATTCAGCAACATCTCTTTTCATGCCATCCCACCAGAAGTACTCTTTCAGGTCCCTATACATCTTCGTGCTTCCAGGATGAATAGAGAATGATGAACTATGAGCCTCATCCATCAGCTCCTTCTTTAATTCGGGGATGGGAGGAACACAAATCTGATTCCTGAACTTTGTTATCCCATCACAATCAAGGTTAAATTCAGGAACATTTCTCACCTTCTTTTGTAACTCGACATCTTCTTTCTGTGCCTCTTTAATCTTCACATGTATAGATGGTTGAACATTCATTTGAGAAAGATAAGATTTTTCCTCTTCCATTATAATTCCATGATCCATCCTTTGTAAATCCATAAATATTGGATCTTTTGTGATCCTCATCATGGATAAACTAGCATGGTCTTGTCGACTTAATGCATCTGCAACCTTGTTTGCTTTCCCAGGGTGGTAATGGATTGAGCAGTCGTAATCCTTAATCAGCTCCAACCATCTTCTTTGACGCATATTCAACTCCTTTTGTGTGAAAATATACTTTAAACTTTTATGATTAGTATAAATATCACACCTTTCACCATAAAGGTAATGCCTCCAAATATTTAATGCAAAGATTACCGTAGCCAACTCCAAATCCTGTGTTAGGTAATTTTGCTCAAGGATTTTCAACTGTCGTGAGGCATAAGCTATCACCATATCATTTTGCATAAGAACACACCCCAATCCCTTCTTGGATGCATCAATACAGATCACAAACCTTTCTCCACTACAAGGCAGTGTGAGCACAGGTGCACTGGATAACCTTCTTTTCAACCTCTTGAAATTCTCTTCACATTCCTCTCTCCAGACAAACTTAACTCCTTTCCGAGTCAACTTGGTGAGTGGATTAGATAATCGTGAAAAATATTTTACAAAACGTCGATAATATCCAGCCAAACCAAGAAAACTTTGGATCTCAGTTACTGTTGTTGGTCTCGACCATCTTTCGATAACCTCTTTTTTTGCTGGATACACAGATATCCCCTCTTTTGAGATTATGTGACCCAAAAATGAAACTTTTTGAAGCCAAAATTCACACTTGGTAAATTTGGCATAAAGATTCTCCTTTCTCAGGGTCTTCAATATAATTCTCAAGTGATCTTCATGCTCTTCCTTTCTCTTTGAATAGACAAGAATATCATCTATAAAGACTACCACAAATTGATCAAGATAGTCTATAAAGACTCTATTCATTAGATCCATGAAGATAGCAGGGGCATTAGTAAGACCAAATGACATCACTATAAATTCATAGTGTCCATACTTTGTACGGAAAGCCGACTTTGGTATATCCTCCCTTTTGACCCTTAATTGATGATACCCTGAACGAAGATCAATCATGGAAAAGTATTGAGCTCCGCGTAGTTGGTCAAATAAGTCATCAATGCATGGGAGAGGATATTTGTTCTTGATAGTGATCTTGTTAAGTTCTCGATAATCAATGCAGAGTCTCATTGATCCATCTTTCTTCTTAATAAATAGAATAGGTGCTCCCTAAGGTGACGCACTAGGGCGTATGAATCCCTTATCATGATTCTCTTGGAGTTGCTTCTTCAATTCCTGCAACTCAATTGGGGCCATTCTATAAGTTGTCTTTGAAATAGGCAAAGCACCCGGTACGAGTTCTATTGAAAACTCAACTTCACGATTTGGTGGAAGTCCTGGTAATTCCTCTGGAAAGACATCATCAAACTCCCGTACGATGGGCATATTCTTAATTGTAAGTTTCTCACCAACCATTTGAGATAAATAACCTTCATTTAGTGGAATCAATACCCATAAGATGGAAGAAATTTCCACTGGAAGGTTATGTTCATCCTTGCATTGATAGACGATCGTAGATTGATCTGGAATATGAAATGTGACTTCCCTTCTTTGGAAATTGATATGAGCTCCATGTAGAGAAAACCAATCCATTCCAAGAATCACATCAAATTCCACTAAAGGAAGGATCACAAGATTTGCAGGAAGCACTTTCCCACAAACTTCGATCAGAGAAGAATTATAAACTTTTGATGCGACTGTTGTTCCATTAGGTGTTGTCACAGCTAACTCAACATCTAATTGTGGAAGTAGTACGGTGATACCCTTAGAAAATTCTTTAGAAATAAAAGAGTGGGTGGATCCAGAATCAAAGAAAACATTTTCTACATTAGAGTGGACGGTAAGTGTACCTTTCACCACTTCGTTATCGTACTCCACATCGCTGATAGAAATTGCATGTGACTTTCCTTTGCCTTTAGCCTTAAGATTTTGTTGACGTCGACCATCATCATAAACCCTTGGATTTGGGCATTTATTGGCATAATGCCCCATCTCCTTGCACTTGAAACATTGAAGTATAGTAGGTTCATTATGTGTATCCCATCCTTTGTTTGCATCATTAGACATCTTCTTCCCATTATCGCGGCATTCAAATGCCCGATGACCTTCCTTTCCACATTTAAAACATTTACTTGTACCTTTAAGACAACTCCCTCCATGTTTCTTTCCACACTTTGAGCATAAGGGAAAGCTCATCTTCTTTTCAGTGTGCTCTTTAGACTTTCCTTTGAATTCCATCTTCCTCTTCTTATCAAACCCATGTGACTGATGGGTTACTCCAATCTCCATCTCGACTTTGAGAGCACATCGAATGATTTCCTCGTAGCTATTGAAGTCCCTTATGGCTAACGCCCTTCGAAGACTTGGTTTTAAGCCACTAAAGAATCGATCGATCTTACTCTCAGGTTGGATAATAATACCAGAAGCGTACCTTGCAAGTCTTGTAAAATTTGCTTCATAGGTACCAACAGATTCATCATCCCTTTACTTCAGTTCAATAAACTCTTTCTCCATATTTGTTCGGAGAATACGAGGGAAGTACTTATTGAAAAATAAGTTCTTGAACTCGTCCCATTCCATAGACTCAATTTCATCCTTTTTCCTCGTATTCTTAATAAGATTCCACCATTGATCAACATCTCCTTCCAAACGATACACTGCTAGGATGACTTTATCATGTTCAGAACATTGAAGAACTGAAAATATCTTTTCAGTAGTACTAATCCATTGTTCAGAAACTAATGGATCAGTAGACCCGCTGAAAGAAGGGGACGCTGCCTCATGAAGGATTCAACAGAATGTTGCTCCTTCCTTTGCTCGTTTGGAAGTCCTGCATGATTCATAGCTTGAGAATGTTGTGTGAGCATGGCTACAAGATTTTTCATTCTAGCTCCCATATCGTTTGGTTGCTCAGGGGGACAATAATTGCATTTCCCATCGCATTCCGCATTAACACGGTTCCTTCGGGTTCCATCCATTGACTAAAACCAAGAAGAATAGTCTGAGCAACACTAATTATAATAGGAAAACCACATAATTCAAGAATAAAATTTTCATGCTTAAGGTCTTATCCTAGGTTATTCATGGCCATTTCTAAAACACTAAGATTGTGTTCTATGCTTAGACTTATCCTTAGGGTTCTTACTAAGGATTTCACATCCTAGTTTCCAAAGGTTGACTATAACCTCCCTCTGATACCAACTATAATGACCCATACTTTACATACATTGTTAATACTTCAAAATTGAAGCACACTTATTACAACATATGACAAAACCAGAAAGGTCCGTATAAGTATAGTGTCTTTAGAAACTGGGAAACATAAACAACTGGTTCATAAATCTTCTACAGTGTCTCCCATTTATTTCATCATATCTAGGGTCCCTTTTAGAATATTCTACTTAATATCCATCTTCCTGACCTGGGGAAAAGAAAACATAAAAGGGTGAGCTCAAATGCTCAGCAAGGGAAAATAAAAGAAATAAAAATCATATCATATCTTTTTGAAAATCATAACCTGCAAAAGAGATCATAATAACTTAACATGGAATAAATCATAGAAGTGAAAATTAGATCCCCATAATCATACCATGAAACTTGAAACTCTGTGGCATGCACACATAATCATGGAAAATCATTTCTTGTTAGTCATGACTCATTGCCAAGTATATCTTAGTGGACAAAGTCCCTTTCTGAACCGAGTCACCCTCGTTCCAGTCCTGTTTCACTGAACCGGTATAATTTACCGTTCCAGCCATGTCTATCTCATGAGATATAAGATCTTTACCCAATGCATTGGAGGGAGATATAGGTCCCACCCATCTTATAATGAATCCTTTCTTATGTGTGCCACATAATCATAAAACATACATCATCGCATAACACATGTAACAAAAATGGGATTCTTGAAACATCATGACATCATAAATCAATTCATATAAGATAAAGGAATTCACAATATGATCAAATCAATGTAATAATAGGGATAAAAATAGAACCCTTTATTATCTTAGATGGAAAATAATTTTGATAAAACACTTGAACTCCATTCTTGAGGAAAATATCCTTTCTACTTCAAAAACACTATTCCTTTCTTAACATGTCATACAATTTTAAACTTAAAGAAGTTTATTAAAAATAAACATGAAAACTTGTAAAGGAAGCTTCTTGGAAATAATGTTTTAAAAATCCATTCATGCCGTATAAGTTAAAAAACATTCTTCTCGTACTTTTGTCGGAAAAGTCAAAAAAGTACCTCGTACGGAAAACGACAAAAGATTCCTTTCATATCCTTTACTAAAAAATTACCGAAGGGTAAAATTGGATATATTCTATTTTAGGTGGATGGAAATAATATTACATATTGAGGAAATATGGATGTGGATGATAAAATACACCCCAGTAAATTCCAAAGTATAAACAATCTCGGATAAAGATGAGATTGTGATATTTCCCTTACCTTAGGTCCGATTTGCTTTGTAAGTGTCCGAAGATCCTGTATAATGGTTTAAATAATGTTTTTGACTTATTACAGAATCATACATATTTATATGATATCATATATGGTCATATTCTTAGCTTCTTGTTAGTAATATTTCATTGTTACTTGTTACTCGGGTCATTATTGCCTTTTGTTCCTATGCGTGTTTTGCCGAATACATTCTTATTCTTATTTTAAGGTTATAGATACCTTATATCCAGAATGGTATTAGTGTAACATATATCATATTTATTCATTCAATTCATTTATATAATTACTAAGTAATGATGATCATCTAGAACGAGTCGCATCACATCGTGGAGACAGTATTCCGTACGTACGCACGAGTGATGACATCGTTCCTATGATCGTGGAATTGTATTGGAGTATATATATATTATTTAAGTATCAATATTACTTTATAATAATCATAAATAGTTACTAATTACACAATTATACCCATCCTTGTAAAGTGATGGTGGAAAAATAGATTACACCACGGCGTGGAGACGGTATTCCGTACGTACGCACGCGCGGTGATTTCATTTTTCCGTAGGATGGATAGAAGGTGAATTAGGGTTGTTTCATATTTATAATAACATATAAGTATGTAATTAATACTGATGTTATTACTTTATAATGAAACAACTAAAGAAGAAGAAGTTGAAGAAGAAAGAAATTGAAAAGATCGGTAATGGATATTACCTCTTCTTTGGAACGCCTCTTTGAATCCTCCACTTAGGGAACTAAGATTGGTCTTTTAAGAAGACCAGGACCTCTAGGATTATTCTAGGGAAGTGGAGAGGAGAAAATGGCAGGGGTTGGCCGAGATTGAGTTCTCCATTTGGTGTGAGGAGGAGGAGGAGGAGGTGCCCTTTAATAAGGGAGGAGAGGGGCACCTTAGGAATATCTCAAAATATTATTTTATATTAAAGTCAAAATCGGTTTATAATGGTTCCAAAGGGACTTATTTCGAAGCTAAAGTGGGTATGGGTAGAAATCCTATCAACCAAAAGGATTTAGACAAGTTTAGGGTATTATTTTAACCTTAAGAATTAGATTTAACTCTATGTAAAATAATTTAACTTTTCCGTGTCTTTTTGTTTTCTTTCACTATATGGTTAATAAACTTACTATAACATGCCAAACGAACCCCACATTGTTTATTATTAATATATATATCCTTATCTAAGTCATTTGGCCGAACCTTAGATTTTTATGAATAAAATAACAATTAATAATATAATATTTGATTTAAAAAGTATTTTGTGTCAATTTTGACACTATTTGATATATGATTTTTGTGAAAGTCATAACAGAATTATATGTTCGAAACAAGTTGATTAAATAAAAATTACTATATCATAGTAACCTAGAAAATTAGTGTAATTCATAAAAAGTCTCAAATTACATTTATTTTGGTGTTTATAACATCAATTATGTCAATATTTCATTAATAAGATAATTACTAAATCATCATTGTGTCATAAATAAATTAAATTATTTAATGTCTAAAAATTACAAATAAAATACCATTATGTAGGAAATATTTTTATCTTTCTAATGAATATTTATAGTGGAATTTATCTTATGTATAACCCCATATTAAAAATGGTTTACTTATTAAACATTGATTTTAACTATTTTAACCCTTCTTTAAATAAATTAACAATAAATGTCCTAATATTACCCAAGTGGGCCTAAATGGTCATATTTTATTCCTAAGTTTGGTTTTGGTCGAATTACACTTGTCCAATAGAATTAGGACATGTGTTAGGGGAATAATAATTTCATTTTTACCCTTAGTTACCCTATTTACTATTAACCGCGGTAAAAAAATTGAAAAATTACTATTCACCTAAAAATTATTTTTATCTCATTGAACCACATTTTACTTATTGATATCAACCGTGTCTATCGGATTTTCAAAATTCCATTCACAAAAGCGGTAAAATTAAGTTTTATGCAAAAATTCAGTTTTTAACCTACCACTTAGTGGTTTCACTATTCATCAAAAATTGAAAGTTTTCAGAAAAATACCAAAATTTCACCCTAGGATAATTTCGATATTCCAAATCCCAAAATGAAGTCCATTTTGAAAAATAAAATTTTTAAAATTTCAAAAAGTGGTTATTACTATTCATAACGGCTAGTTTTAATAGCATATTGTTGTTTAGTGAAACTCGGTATTGCATACGACGCAAGCTATCGAGGAAGGTCGCAATTGCGTGTAAAGCAAGCCAAGCAAATGTTGTGTAGAAAATGATTCCTTTGATGATTTATATAACATAAAAGTCTCGGGTGTTACAATGTGATATGAACCAGTACCAAATAAATAATACACTAAATAGGAAGAAATAGTGATTGTACCTTTCACAGTTTTCGGAGCATTATTAACTTCCACAACAGGCACAACCACTATGTAACAAAGCTTTATTTTAGATGATTGTGCCTGGAAGACCTTTTTACCAAAACTTATGATTAAAGCATAGTTCCTTTCGGTGATGATAATCTCTTTCCATTGTGTAGATAAAACAAGAAATTTTATAATTTCATTTGGTTTCCCAAACAAACACATGAACTAAAAATCATTGGAACCTCAGAACAAACATGTCTCGAATTATCATTGTTCCCACACAAGAAAAAAGTCAAAAGGGCTATTCCACAAACAATAAGAAGTCTTGAGGATTTATGTATTTTAGAACCACTATGATAATATTCACTATTCCTTTTTCATTTTAAGGAACTCATAAAACTTCCATAGGTGGAAAATGAAATCCGGACATACCTGAGCTACCACCCATGTCAAGCACAACCAAGGACACCCAATCTAGTATGTCTTCATAAAAATGTATCTTCAACATGAAAATATGTGAATAGATATTAGGTAGATTACCCATATCTAACCATTGAGACATCATGTTCTTATTAAATGTATTTTCATTTGAAAACAACATAATCAAAATTATATACATTTTTTTCTACATCATGATTATGTCTCCATGATGGAGGTTGAAAAAATCGATATCCTTAGACAGAATCATAGATTCTAGATAAAAATGATCAATGAAACGAACTATAAATTCCTTCCACTACAGAACCTAATTCTTTTCACCATTATGATCAAATACCACTGTATCCTACTTGGAAATTCCATATTTAAGGTAGAACGTTTCACAGAAATATATTCAGGCATTTCTATTAAATTAAAAAAGTCATCAATCTTGTTCAATGAATCCTAAAACGATTGAGGACATTTATTTTCTTTGAAAATTGGGTAGATTGTAGTTAATAAATTATCTATATTAACATCAAGATTTATTCATTTGATGTTCCACAGCTACTGCCAAAATGGGGATGAGTGCACATGCATTTCTTATACATTATAAATCTCACACAATATTCTCAATAATAATATAGTCAAAATTAGAATCTAATGAACATGGTTCAATACGAGCTTCCTCATTGGGCATATTAAAATGTATATTCAATGGAATTATTCTTGAAAATTTATTAGAAACGATATAAGAAATCATAATATTACTCAGATCAAAAACAAAATAAAAAGAAATTAGATTATCAATCCCATATATTAAAGTACTAAGATTAAAAAATCAACATTCCATTATATATAATTGTGAAAAAGAGTAGAATTGTGTCAAGAATATCATTAAAAACACTTTTACCAATAAGAATAGTGATATAGGGAATTTAATAATGAGAAATGATTATTTACTAATGAACAACTACTTTATACATCCCATGAAGACATTCTAAATCTTATAAAAACATCCATGAAATATTTTTAAATTCCCTCTTATACCAAATTATCTTTAATCATTCTGGATACCCTTGTACCCTTTTACTAGTGCTGACCCTAACAAAGCATGAAGGGAATCCCAAATCCCAATGGGATTAAAACTAGCACTATATCATAAATAATGAAATAGGGATTGAATTTTTCACAAAAAGTTGAAGAAAAAAGATTAGGTTTTATTATACTAAACACTATAAAAGGAGAAATCACAAGAATAAATTGGTATAACGGAAACCCAAAGTAGTAAAAAAATCATATAACCTGAATATTAACATGACAAATACTAAATTAACCCATGCTAAAAGTTCATTTCCTTTTCACCTATCACCCACATAATAACTCGATGGTCCAAAAAATCATGATCATCAACCACACAAATGTGTTACATTCACATTTTATAGACCTATCATTGCAATGTCTACTATTTCCTAAAGTCAATTGTAGGATGTGTGATAAAATAATAGTAGGGTATCATAATGTGTTCCATTTGAAATACCATATCAATTAAATATTTATATGATTAGTTATTATTAAACATGGAAGGGAATTTAAATTTAATATTTAAAACCAAAAATATTATTTTATAATAAAAAATATGGAAGATATTAAAAAACATTAACATAATGTAAAATCATCATTTTATATAATATATATATATATATAATTTGGAATGAATAAAATAATCAACAATTATCTTCATGAACAATAAAGTCCCAAATCCAATGAATACAATCCAGAAAATCCTCGCTATACGTCTGTTTTTTTATGTAATATGGTCCTCACACATTTCAAAAATGATATCAGATATTGTCTGGTGTGAACAAAAAAATACACCCTAATAGTTGAAAACATCAATGGGAGTAATTAAAATTTTATTTGAGTTAAAATTTTCACCATCAATGCATTTACATGGAGTCATGGTTCTTGTGTGTTTATATAGGTTACAACTACCCAGACAAGATAACATGATCTTCAATTAATAAATCCATCTAATTGGAAATCATTAACATTAAAAAATAATAATAATGTACTGTAATTTTCTTTTGTAACATTTGTAATAATTTTAAAACCAAATCCTATATTTTCATCAATTTTTTCCATTTGAAATGACATTTTAATTTAATTCACATTTTATGTGAAAAATAAAAATATTTTTTCAACAAATTCCGAATCATATGATCATTATTCATATGTTCTCCCAATAAGTTTAAATTCCATATGAAAATTGGGGATTTTAACAAATATCATTCCCATTTAAAAAAAAACAAATAATCAAAATCCTATTTTTACGGAAATTAAAAACTCATTTCAGTAAATAATTAATATCAAGGATTCATTTATATGGTAAAGAATTATGGAACCATCTATTATTAAATCAATTCTCCATAAATCAATATATATTAAAAGACATGAAAATAAAGAAAGAAGGCCCCATAGTTCAAGAAACTCATACTATAATCAGGATCCTTAAAATATATTTTATATCTATAACCTATTTTATAATCTATCAAAAAAAGGAGTGGATATAGATTGATTAGAAGATTTAGTCAAAATGAGAACCACTTAATCAAAATAGATTTAATTAGATCAAAAATATCTTGATCCACCAATAAAAATAGATTGTAGGATTCAATTTAACCACATGAGGAACTCTAGGATCCAACAAATCTTTTTTTGATTGAATAAAAGTATTATCAACCTAAAACATGGTGTTTAAATTTACAAAAATAAAATTTGCAGAAGATAAAAACTACAATCATGATTTCTTAGGGAAGGATGCATGGTTCTAAATAACATTTCCCCAAACTATGCAACCCTACTAGACATCGAGATGGGCTATAATGTTCGGCCACATAGTTAAGCTAACCATTTTCCAACAATGAATTACTCATTGTCCATGGGGTGGATGATTTGTAGGATTGGATACATAGTTTGGAATAACAGTGTCCACCCTTCTAATTTTTCTTAATGAGATCAACCCTATCTCGATCCCCCAATAAATATAGTTTTGAGGAGTCAATTTAACCACATGATATACTCTATGATCCAAAAAATAGTGTTTTGATTGAATAGAGGTATTATTAACCTAAAACATGGTGTTTAAATTTACAAAAATAAATTTTGGAGGTGTTAAAAACTAAAGTCATGATTTCCTAGGGAAGGACGCATGGTTATAAATAACATTGCCCCAAACTGTGAAACCCTACTAGACATCGAGATAGGCTGTAATGTTTTTCCACATAGTTACGCTAACCGTTTTCCAACAATTAATTTCACATTGTACAATGGGTGGATGATTTGTAGGTGTGGACACAATGTTTGGAATTACCATGTCCACCCATCCAATTTTTCTCAATAGGGAAAATGATATTCTTGGGAAAACTGTATGGTTTTACCAACCCATGCACCGACCCTGAAGATCACATTGGTCTTGAAAAATTCTTTATATTCCATTAGAATGTTCCCAAAATAATTCAAGACATAAACGATTACAATACTAGTTTCAAGGAATTCCTCAAAACATGTAAAATTATTTTAAATAAATTTTTCTATAATTGAGATTATTAAAATTAAGAGGGGAAAAATAAAATTTTATTTATCAAAGAAGAAAATCCATATCATTGAGTTAACTAAATATATTAGATAAATTTTATCAATAATTAATGTTGAATAATAGCACACGACATCTTTATCACTTCAACATGATTTAAAAATAATAGATATTCAAAAAATAGGGTCATGTTAATTTAATACTTTTCAGAACATTGAAAAATCTTGTAAAAAATATAATATATCCAACACTATATCCATCACATGAAATTTATAGTTATTATGATTTTTTGAGGATAATATTTTCTAATGGTGTCTTTTTCATCGACCTTGATAGTAAAAGTATCATTAGTGGATTTAAAAATTACTCACACTATCTAGAATATACCATGATCAAAATAATTGTAAATATTCTATAAAATTGACTGATATTTGGGAATCTTGTATTTATATTATAGAAATGTATTTATTTTATTGTAAATAGAACCAAGTTTTTGGAATAATCATGTTTTAATATGTTGATGTTATATTCTATTATAATTATTTTGTAAAACTAAATTATATATATAGATATATATATATGTGATTATAATATATATTATGAAATACATAATGTATAAAATTAAATTATTAATCCAAAAAAACCACCATATTTTAAAAAAATTCATACACATGAAGTAATTGAAGTATTTTAAACATGATTAAATGTATTTGAAGTACCCTATGAGTTTATGAAGGAAACAAACAACTTCTTTTAGTATGTCTTATAATCCATATGTTATTAAGCACTAGATCAGTACCTCCTTAATGATATTCTGTATTCACCGGTGTTCCAATCATGACATAGTCATTGTAGTTGTTTTTTTGAATGAAATTAAACAATAATAGTGGTGAACACGAATCAATAATATTGGGAATCAAGATAAAATTTAATCAATGGATTGGGATACCTACAATAATTTATTCATTAGTACGTATATAAATTGTGATTTCCACATGATGAAGGATAATGAGATTCTTGAGTTGATGCAAAAGGATGATGGCACTATCAGTTCATGTGAGGCCAATTTCAAATGACATTCAAGGCACACTTCTGGAATTATCATTCCAAAAAAATGTAAGGTTGATACTTTTTTTAGTGACTTATATGAATTTCTAAGGAGGGTTTTGGTCATATTAGACTTTGGTATCTAAGAAGATATTGTTCATTTTACAATAAATGTTGAAATGCCGGTTGTAGTTATATATCAAAATAATTTTTTAAATAATAAGGGTAGAATATAGTTCAAAGGACAATCAATAAACCCTGTAGATATAGGATGTGCCTTCAATTGTGTCTATGTGTGGATAAAAGAATGGTTGTAATTTTTATATCGGAATGAATAAATTTTTTATTTGTGGAAATGAAAGCCATCTAATGGAAGAATGATGGAGTGATTGGAAGAATTTATTTAATAATGCGAATAATGAGAAAACTCCTCAAGGTGAACCTCCCACACTTCAGTGTTTCAATTGTAGATAGTTTTGATATTTCACCAAAATGATCTGAAATATAAGGGTTTATAATGGTGATCATCACCAACAACCTCTGATTACTAGGAAAAAATATAAATAATATGAAATCACAATTGATGATGTGAGACATCGAAATCAGAGAACTCTACAGTATGGAATTTACTATGGGGAATTCTAAAGAAAAGATCTATGAAAATATTTTTATTCATTTAGAGTGACATATTATGAATATTTTAAATGATTATCTTTCTCTACAAAAATTTTTTATTGACAAAATGACATTCATTTCTATATTTTCAAGGATAAACCTCAGCTTTCATTAGAAACGTTTTTATATAGGAGCTTATTTATGGAATATTAGGACAAATTTCATTTTGATGTTTTTATAATTTCCATTAAGATTTATTGAAACTCATATTTTTAACAAATTTTCAATAGAATATAGAATGAATGAATTCACATGTTTGTTATGTTATGACACATGGGGGATAAATGATAATGAGATTCAACGACCTTCCTTTAAATAGTTTTTATTTTCATATTTCTGAAATCTTATAAGGTTAAACATTCAGGAAAATTTATATTTAAACATTGGATGATGTTTTTATGTATTAATGATGTATTGAAAACCATAGTAAAATTACTATATAGTGACTAATCTTATTTCAAGGATGTCCATCATATTTCAGAAATTATTTTTGATTGTTTATAAAAAATCACAAAATTTATTACGAGTGGAAGCCAATCAAGTCCAGCAAGGCCACATGTCAAAAACCATTGACTGTAGGTGTAAAGACCTGTAAAATTTAAGGGAAATTTTTTTTCTAAATTTTCTTTGGGATTTTAAAAGAATGCAGTTTCTGACGGCGCATGATTCTGAGGCCCGGTGTGCCCAGAATTAATTTCCAAAGTTTAGTTCGGGTACATTCAGTGAACGAACGAGCATGTTTTTAAAACTTTTGAACCGGTGCTCAGAATCGAATTCCGAGGGCACCGATGGAATCGAAGAGCCGATATTTGCTTAGAAACGCCTTTTCCGGAGTTGCGTTTTCTCGGCTGTGGTTTTTAATTTTTGGGTTTAAGTTATGAAATAAAATAAAGTGGTGCGACAACATTATTTTATTTCACTTAAATCCACTTAAAATCCACTTATGCTAGGTTAAGCGGATAGGGTGTAACCCAAAATATCCTACCCACTTGGTAGGATATTTGTGAGTTGGGGCCCACACAAGGCCCACCGTTTCTTTCCTTCTAAGTAACGCACCTGCAACCCCCCTCTTTAATGAAGGCAACTGTGTGTTTTCCTGGTTTTGAAACACCTCATTAATTGGGCAGTTAAATCATTAAAATCAATTCATTGAATTAATTGTCCGTTTGTTTTCATTTGAAATTCAAACGTGTCATTTGCTTTAATAAAATAAGATAACTCTTATTTTATTTCTTTTGGAACTTGTGGCGTGGAGAGGATTTGGAGGAAAGCGTTCTTCTTCGACGAAGAACGCGAAGAGCGTGAAGAATGCTCCGACCTCCGACGAAGAACGCCAAACCCTCGGAGATCGATGATGCAAAGCCGTGTATCACGACGTCAACGACGCTTTTCCCGCGACACTCCTTTCATGACGTTTCTTCCGCGACGATCCTCTTCTTCCGCGATGGATAATTCTGCGACAAACTTGCGTTCGACGACAATGCCTGAGGTAGGAAATTATGTTTGAGAATGATTTTATTCCCTTGTTTCATTCATTCTAAAGAAAACAAGGAAACACAGATCAACTTATTATCTAGTTGATCCGTGCACGTTTTCCCTGCGGGTTTGGAATAATTTGTTGCGGGAAATTGTGGGGGCTTTTATTTATTATTGATCGTGAGCTCATCTGTTGCCTTTCTTGGTTTCATTTTGGGCCGCCTGTTATAATACTAACGGGGGAGGTCGGACCACACGAACACGGCTGACCCTCCTTCCCCCCTTGTTGTTTTATTTTGTTGCGGCACGTGAAAGGCAGCATGGTGCCATTGCACCACACGGAAACGAGAAGAAAGAACGTGGTGAAGAAGCGCGGCGCCGTCGTGCCGCGCCGTTGGGGCCGAACGAAACTGTGGGCGGAGTCAGGGTCGAGGAGGCGATTTAAAGACCACACGTTTTTTTGTCAAAGTGCGGATCGACGGACGATGGTGAGGCAGGCCGCGAAGGCGTTTTGAAGGCTTTGCAGTGAAGGTCGGGTCCCGGGATGATCTCTGGCGAAGACCGGAGGCGAATCGGATCACCGGAGCGTGTTCGGTGGTCCGCGGAAGCCCCTGCCGGCGCGCCACGCCAGCGCGGCAGCCCCGGGGGTCGGGGGCGGTGGCGTCCGGCACACCGCCGGAAGAATCTGCCGTGGCTTCAGCCACGATGGCGATCGCAGGTCCCGCGGTCGCGCGGGATCGTGGAGAATGGACGCGGCCTTCCGCCGCATCCGGTGACATAGAGCAGCCCCGCGCGGGGGGCCGCGGCTCCTTCGGCATGGACTCTTGGCCAGCGCCGAGCCGCCCAGGCCGGCCGGGCCGCGCCCTGCCGAGTCGGACCCAGACCCGGGTCGGGTCGACCCGGTTCGGGCCGACCCATGGGGGTTGGGCTGGGTTGGTCCGAGGCTACACCCCCGTTTTCGGAACCCACATGTCATTTCTCTCATATCTTGAACTGTAGACCTCCGATCGATGTTCCGTCAGCATCAATGCGACCCTTGGATCGAGATAGTCGTTTTGGTATATTACACTAAAGGTTTCGGAGAACTTTGGCTTTGGCCGGGTTGGTTCGGATATGAAACCAACTGGGCCCTCAAAGCGGAAACACTTATATCTTGAGCTCCGGATGTCTGATTGACGTGCCTTCGACATTGATGGATTCCTCTAAGTGAGACAGATCTTTTGACTTACTCCGCTCGAGGTTTGGACGCCGTCGGAGTGCGGTCAGGTTGGTTCTCTCACGAAACCAACCGGCCCCCCTGAACGAAAAAGCCAATAACATACAGACCGGGCGTCCGATTGATGCGCCGTCTGTCTCGTTAATTTCCTCTTGATGAGATGGAACTTTTGGAATACTTCGCCCGAGTTTTGGTTGCTGTTGGATAGTGGTCGGGTTGGACTATACCCGAAATCCAACCGGGCCCCTGGAACGGAACAACTGATATCTTTCAGACCGGACGTCCGTTTGACGAACTGTCAGCAGCGTTGGTGATCACGTTGAGAAACGGTCCCTTTGAGTATACCCTATAATATTTTGGGGTACATTTGAGATACGACCGGGTTGGTTTTCTCACGAAACCAACCGGGCCCCTGGGAGGAAAAGGCTAATAACTCATAGACTGGACATCTGATTGACGCGTCATCTGTTGCGTTGAGACCCCTATGACGAGGAGTTCCATTGAGATAATTCTTTGTGGGACTTTGAGATACATGGAGTATCGAACTGTAGATCGTGGAGCGGACCCTCCTAGAGCAGAGCGTGTAGAGTACGGAGACCGTGTAGCCTACTGATACCTGGCGACTGCTTGACCGACTCGAATTGGAGTGAGTCGACTAGCCCAGTGGATGGAGCACTACTTTGTGAGGTGCAGACCCATGGAGGAAGGATAACTACTTGTGTGACAGTGCAGACCCGTGGTACTCGTCCAGAATGTACCTCTGCAGGCTACTAGGGGGTGTGCACTACAGTGTTTTGGTGGCATACCCCAGCGGAAATCACTACTGTGTTATGGTGGCTGGCCCGTGGTACTCGACAGGAGGAGTACCTCAGCAGTCTCAGGTTAGTGAGCAGTACCTCGGAGTCATGACAGGACCACTGTACACTCCAGAGACGGGGCTCTTCAGCATTTACGGTTTCGATAATGAAAATATTGGTTTGAGCTAAGACTTTAGACCTTTGCATTACCTCATGATTGAGATGGGTCACTTAATAACTTTGGTATATGTATGGGCATATACCTGGGTAGTGGTTATCCGTTGGTTTCATGATCCTTGTGTTTCTTCATGATTGAGATGGGTTACTTGATAACTTTGGTATATGTATGGGCATATACCTAAGTAGAGGTTATCGATTGAGATCTTCTTTGTGGTTATCCTTGTTGGTTTTAGTGAGACCTTGATGGTCTCGGGGTCCCTACTGAGTATCATTATAGTCACCCCATCACGGGCTATGCCCGCACCTCGTTGTGTTGGTTGCAGACGATGGGCAGTGCTGATGGAGGCCGAGTGTTCGAGGACTGGACGGTACCTGGAGGTGGACTACACGACAAGTCAGTACCCGGAGGTGGAGTACATGACGAGTCAGTATCCGGAGGTGGACATCACGGCGAGATGAAACTCAGAGGAGGTTGACGGGCGAGAGCGTTGTGGAGGCTATCTTTACTTACCCTTTAGGTAGGATCCGTGGTGGACGATCCAGGAGTTGCACCATCTGTACCTACCCTTCAGGTAGGATCCGAGAAGGACGACCCAGGAGCCGCTTCTGTTCTTCTAGCTGTTGTCTTTTTCTGTTGTACTTTGTTCAGTTGTAGTTGTACTTTCATTTGGGTTTGTATTCTGGCCCATTTATGTTTCATCACTTCTCTTTGTACTTAGTTTTTTACTTCCCCTTGTACTCTGTGGTGTTTTGTTTACTTTTATAAAGTCAATGCCTTCACAATTATCGGGATTTACGCCTTTGGTGCTAGTCGTCAGCCCCTGGCCAGTGGAAGGCGGGCTTGGGGTAGTCACGGCACGGTCCCCGAGGACGGGTCGTGAAAAATTGGTATCAGAGGAGTCGGTTCTACCGCAAAACTTATAACTCTGATATTTTATTTCTGTGAATAAATAGTGTTAAGGGTACCGAGTATGGTCTTTAGTTCAGGGAGTCCAGTGTTGGTGCGGGTGACCGACGTATCCATACAACAGGACCCTGACAACTGATTTCCGACATTGTGCATGAAAACACTGATTGTGTTTTTGTTTTCAAAGGTTTTCTCTAAAAACAGCTCAAACCAGTTCAGCTCACCAGGTATAATCATTTGACCGTGTCACGTTGTTTCTTTCAGGATGCCTTTTCACAAACGACCAGCTAGAGCCTAGAGGGATGTGTGTACTGACAGCCTGTCGAGCGAAGAGGCTTCAGTACAGGGCCCTCTTGTAGCGGAGGCACCAGTGGAGGCACCAACGTTACTACAATACGTTGGACCACCGATTCCACCAGCCCCAGCAGTAGGTGATGCACACCACTTGAGTTTTCTACACGAGTTCCAGCGTAAGAGGCCACCCAGGTTCCGAGGAGAGACGGACCTGCTGGTGGTTGAGGATTGGTTGGAGGCTGTGGTGAGAGTCTTCAAGCTAGTGGGGACGCCGACAGACTTCATGGTGATCTTTGCTACCAGCCTCCTTCAGGCAGCAGCAGGCAGGTGGTGGAGCCACTTGTTCCAGTTTTGCGACGCGATGACCTTCGCATGGGAAGACTTTGAGACCTTCTTCAGGGTGGAGTTTTTGCCAGTAGCTCTACACCCCGAGCATGTTCAGGAGATGCTTCCTTTGCCACATGTTTTTCGATCAGTAGCCGAGTCATCTGTCGGCAGTAGACAGATGATGTAGAGGTCAAGGAGGACCAGACCAACAGTTCGGCAATCTCGGGTTTTAGGATCGGTGGTGCGGGGCACCCGGGTTGGGGTCAGAGCCAGGAGTGCCAGAAACGGACAGTGTTTCTCCTGCGGCAGGAAGGGTCACATGTCACTTGACTGTCCGACCCCCTGCACAGTCGATCTGCTGGCTTTAGAGGATCCATCGAGGCGGAAGCAGCGGCATGTTCTTGAGAAACAGCCGAGTAGTGGACAAGGTAGCAGAGATCCAGGAGCAGGTGGATAGGAGCAGAACTAGTGGATATTTCCATTGTACATCTAGTTCAATGTTGATGTTGTATTTGTGTCTTTGTACTATGAGCTGCAATAATAAAAAGACACTTATCTTTTTTTTCTTTCTTGTCTTTTTATTGGTTGATACTGAGTGGTCCTGGTTAAAACTGTTGACTTGAACCGCACTTTCGAGATTTCTACTGGAGGAGAGGCAGTGACCTCACACTGATGCTGATAGTGTGACTCGACCCTCAGAGGATAGAGTGAGGATTGGATCTCATGGTAGTTATGTCGAGGCTTTATGACGTCATCCATGAAATGAATATATCATTCATGTTAGGATTGACTGTATTAGGCAATTGGCGTGGTTCATCCAGGGGATGAGACCGAGTTTATCTTTTCAAAAAAGGATAAATTTTAGTAGCTCTTACAGATCATCGACAAAGAAAGTGAAGATCATCTAGGAGCGGATGAAGACTACACAGTGCAGTAAGAAACAGGAAACCAGCGCCAGTCATAGAGACTCGGGCATGTAAAATGTTTCCATAAGAGGAAGCTTTAAGGAGAGATGAGTCTGTGAAGTAGCAAACGTGGAGACAGAGCTAGGTGATCAGCATGTGGTGGTGTACGTTTTTACATGCTACAATCACCTGCCTTAGTTGTTCCCATCAGGCTCAGGGAGCTAGTGGTCGGAGGAAGAGTGCGGCTGAATGCGGTCAAGGAGTGTGACCCAATGGCTCTATAAATGATTCAAGGGATAGTCTGTGTCCACTACTAGCTGTTGAAGTAACAGATGTCGATATTAATAATTCCTTGCTTTCATTAATCTTGTCCCAGACCTATAGTTTCCGGTAAGTCGGGGACTTGACCCTCACGTCTGGAGATACCTTGGGAGGAGACTCGATAGTCACACTTACGTCGACGGTGTGGTTAAACCCTCGAGGCGTGAGTTTTGGTTGGAATCTTTTGGTGGTAGTGTCGAGGCCTTATGACTTTGGTTTGAGTATGGATAGGGAAATCACAGTTCATACACAAATTGATGGTATTAGGTAATAAGGTTGTGGTTTAACTACGATGTCGGGATGGGTATTCCTTGGTTGGAGAAAAAGGAAACTGCATTAAGCATAGGGTAACTCATGCACAGGAGGGTGTGACCAATCACTCGTAAGTTGGTCAACCTTACCCTCATTGCATTAGTCATTTTGAGTTCCAGTTCAAACAGGAATTGGAGACATCTGGAGTTCGAGGATGATGATCAAGTCCTTATACGAGTCTCACCTTGACAATGATTATGGAGATGTGGCCATGGAGGCAAGTTATCTCCAAGGTTCAGCGGACCTTCTTAGGTCCTCAGCTGGGTAGGCGGGGTGGTTTACCGCTTGACCCATCCTCCTCAGTTGCACAAGGTGCACGACGATTTCCACATATCTCAACTGAGGAGATACGTGCTCGACCCTTCGCATATCATCGACCATGGGGAGCAGGACAATGACGACAGTGTGTCTTTCACGGAGGTTCCAGTGGGGATCAAGGATCGACAGGAGCGGGTCCTACGAGGACGGTCGATTCCTCGGGAGCACTTTCACTAGCAGTACACGAACCTCCAGGTAAGGACATGGGAGTGGAAGACTCAGATGCGTGCTCAGTACCGCTTCTGTAACCCTAGTGTGTGTAAAAGCTTTACGAGGACGTAAAGACCTGAGGTGGGAGTAATGTAAAGACCCGTAAAATACAAGGGAATTCTTTTTTTCTAAATTTTCTTTGGGATTTTACAAGAATGAAGTTTCTGACGGCGCCTGATTCCGAGGACCGATGTGCCTGGAATTAATTTCCGATGTTTAGCTCGGGTACGTTCAGTGAACGAACGAGCGGGTTTTTCTAACTTTTTATCCGGTGCTAGGAATCGAATTCCAAGGCCATCGATGGAATCGCAGTGCCATTATTTGCATAGAAATTCCTTTTCCGGAGTTGCGTTTTCTCGGGTGTGGTTTTTAATTTTTGAGGTTAAGTTAAAAAATAAAATAATGTGGCGCAACAACATTATTTTATTTCACTTAAAGCCACATAAAAGCCACTTAAGCTAGGTTAAGCGAATAGGGTGGAACCCAAAATATCCTACCCACTTGGTAGGATATTTGTGAGGTGGGGCCCACACAAGCCCCACCGTTTCTTTCCTTCTAAGTAACACACCTGCAACCCCCCTCTTTAATTAAGTCAACCGTGCGTTTTATTGGTTAAGAAACGCCTCATTAATTGGGTAGTTAAATCGTTACAATTAATTCATTGAATTAATTGTTCGTTTTATTTCATTTGAAAATCAAACGTGTCATGTGAGTTAATAAAATAAGATAACTCTTATTTTATTTCTGTTGGAACTTGTGGCGTGGAGAGGATTTGAAGGAAAGCGTTCTTCTTCGATGAACAACACAAAGAACGCGAAGAACGTTCTGACCTCCGACGAAGAACGCCAAACCCTCGAAGATCGACGACGCTACGCCGTGTACCGTGATGTCAACGACGCTTCTTCCGCGATGCTCCTTCCGCGACATTTCTTCTGTGACGATCCTCTTCTTCCACGACGGTTAATTCCGCGACGAACTCACGTTTGATGACAATGCTTGAGGTAGGGAAATATGTTTGAGAATGATTCCATTCCCTCGTTTCATTCATTCTAAAGAAAGCAAGGAAACATAGATGAACTTATTATCTACTTGATCCGTGCACGTTTTCCCTGCGGGTTGGGAATATTTTGTTGCGGAAATTCTGGGGGAGTTCTTTATTATTGATCGTGATCTCATCTGTCGCCTTTCTTGGTTTCATGTTGGGCCTCCTGTTATCATACTAATGGGGGGAGGTCGGACCGCACGAACACGACCGACCCTCCTTCCCCCCTTGTTATTTGAGTTCATTGCGGCACGTGAAAGGAAGCGCGGTGCCGTTGCACCGTGTGGAAACGAGAAGAAAGAACCCGGCGAAGAAGCGCGGCACCGTTGGGGCCGAACGAAACTGTGGGCGGAGTCGGGGGCAAGGAGACGATTTGAAGACCCCACGTTTTATTGTCGAAGTGCGGATTGACGGACGATGGTGAGGTAGGCCGCGAAGGCGTTTTGAAGGCTTTGCAGCGAAGGTCGGGTCCCGGGATGATCTCTGGCGAAGACTGCAGGCGAATCGGACCACCGGAGCACGTCCGGTGGTTCGCGAAAGCCCCCGCCGGTGCGCCGCCAGAAGAATCCATAATGGCTGAAGCCCCGGAGGCGAGCGCTAGTCCCGCGGCCGCACAGGACTGCGGGGAAGGGACGCATCCTTGCGCCGCGTACGGTGACACGGGGCAGCCCCTCGCGGGGGGCCGTGGCTCCTTGGGCGCGGCCGCTCGGCCAGCGCCGAGCCACCCAGGCCGTCAGGGCCGGGCCGCGCCCCGTCGGGTTGGACCCGTACCCGGGTCGGGTCGACCTGGTTTGGGCCGACCCAGGGGGGTTGGGCCGGGTCGGGTCGGGCCCAGACCCCCCGTTTTCAAACCCCTCACGGGTTTTTTGCTCATATCATGAGCTGTAGACCTTCGATCGACGTAATTTCAGTGGCGATGCAACCCTTGAATCGAGACGGTCGTTTCGGTATATTACACTTAAGGTTTCGGAAACTTTGGGTTTGGCAGGGTTGGTTCGGATACGAAACCAACCGAGCCCTTAGAGCGGAAACACTTATATCTTGAGCTCCGGACATCCGATTGACGTGCCGTCGACTTTGATGGATTCCTCTTAGTGAGACAGATCTTTTGGCTTATTCCGCTCGAGGTTTGGATGCTGTCGGAGTGCGGTCAGGTTGGTTCGCTCACGAAACCAACCGGCCCCCCGGAACGAAAAAGACAATAACTCACAGACTGGGCGTCCGATTGACGCGCCGTCTGTCTCATTGGTTTCCTCTTGATGAGACGGAACTTTTGGAATACTTCGCCCAAGTTTTGGTTGCTGTTGGATATTGGTCGGGTTGGATTGTACCCAAAATCCAACCGGGCCCCTGGAACAGAACAAATGATATCTTTCAGACCGGACGTCTGTTTGCCGAACCGCCAGCGGTGTTGGTGATCACGTTGAGAAACGGTCCCTTTGAGTATAACCTATGAGAGTTCGGGGTACAGTTGAGATATGACCGGGTTGGTTCGCTCACGAATCCAACAGGGCCCCTGGGACTAAAAGGCTAATAACTCACAGACCAGACGTCTGATTGGCGCGCCGTCTGTTGTGTTGAGACCAATATGACGAGGCGGTCCTTTGAGATACTTTTTCGTGGGCCTTTTAGATACTTGTAGAATCGACCTGTAGCTCGTGGAGCGGACCCTCCCAGAGATGAGCGTGCGGAGTACGGAGACCGTGTAGCCGACTGAGACCTGACGACTGCTTGACCGACTCAAATTGGAGTGAGTCGACTAGCCTAGTGGACGGAGCACTACATTGTGAGGTGAAGAACCATGGTGGACGGAGCACTACCTGTGTGACAGTGCAGACCCGTGGTACTCATCCGGAGAGTACCTCTGTAGGGTACTAGGGGGTGTGTACTACTGTGTTTGGGTGGCACACCCCGGCGGGAAGCAATATTTTGTTTGGGTTCCTGGCCCGCGATACTCGATAGGAGGAGTACCTCCGCAGTCTTAGGTTAGTGAGTAGTACCTCAGAGTCATGACAGGACCATTGTACACTCCAGAGACGGGGCTCTTTAGCAGTTAAGTTTTTGATAATAAAAATCCTGGTTTGAGCTGATACTTTTGACCTTTGTGTTTACCTCATGATTGGGATGGGTCACTGGATAACTTATGTATATGTATGGGAATATACCTGGGTAGTGGTTATCCATTTATTTCATGATCCTTGTGTTTCCTCGTGATTGAGATGGGTTACTTGATAACTTAGGTATATGTAAGGGCATATACCTAAGTACAGGTTATCTGTTGAGATCTTATTTGTGGTTATCCTTGTTGGTTATAGTGAGACCTTGAGGGTCTCGGGGTCCCTACTGAGTATCGTTATACACACCCCAGCATGGGCTATTCCCGCACCTCGTTGTGTTGGTTGCAGACGACGGGCAGTGATGACGGAGGTCGAGTGTTCGAGGACTGGACGGTACCCGGAGGTGGACAACACGACGAGTCAGTACCCGGAGGTGGACTACACGATGAGTCAGTATCCGGAGGTGGACTTAATGGAGAGACGAAGCTCGAAGGAGGTTGACGGGTGAGAGCGTTGTGGAGGCTATCTATACCTACCCTTCAGGTAGGATCCATGGAGGGCGATCCAGGAGCTGCACCATCTGTACCTACCCTTCAGGTAGGATCTGAGGAGGACAACCCAGGAGCTGCTTCCGCTCTTCAAGCTATTGTCTTTTTCTATTGTACATTGTTCAGTTGTAGTTGTACTTTCATTTGGGTTTGTATTCTGGCCCATTTACGTTTCATCACTTCTCTTTGTACATAGTCTTTTACTTCTGCTTGTACTCTGTGGTGTTTTTTTACTTTTATAAAGGCAATGCCTTCCTAGTTATCGGGATTTACGCCTTTGGTGCTAGTCACCAGCCCCTGGCCTATGGAAGGCGGGCTTGGGGTAGTCACGACACGGGCCCCGAGGACGGGTCGTGACAGTAGGATTATAAGGGTCTCACAATTACCATATGCCAATGTGATGTCCTGGAAAATGTATAATTATTTTTGTTAAATAATTATTAATAATGAAATAGTAGATTTTTACTTTATGATTGGTGATTAATGTATTAATAATACTGATACAATCAATATTTAGAGATAAATATTTATACTTTTCATTCTTTTATGGGACATAATATTAGTAAAAAATGTTATTTTACCACTTTAGGTATCAATGTTAATTTATGATCATCCATCGTATGAAGTAATGGATTAATTTTAAATTGACAAAATGACAACTAAAGACCAAAATTTTGTTTATAAAAATATATCATGTTAGTATATTTCTTCATATATCTCATAACTATATTTGTTATCATCATAGGGATAATGATAAAACTAAAATAATTTGTCTTAATAATATAATTTGTTATAAATTATATCCTTTTAAATCAATAAAAATTATGAATTTTATGCCCTAATCATTTCTTTGATTATTCTTTTTTTTTGAGATCGATGACCTAAATCACTCCATATAAATATTTATGATTTTATTCAATGTCCAATATTTACTCTTAACCTATATTTGAAAATAGGGAAGCCCAGTTATATGATTCTTTTGGAAACCGTTATTGTTAGAAATTTTTCTTTTTAATGAATGTTTTAGTATCCATTTTTATAATGTGGGTTTCAATGAATGATACATTCAATTTTAAAACAATATTAACCTATATGAATTGGGTCACAAAAAATCATCTTATGGGGGGGGGGGGGGTAGAATGAAATTCCTTAAAATGTTTTAATTTATGTTGAATTAATTTAAGCATTGAGGGATATTTTATTTCACTTAATATTGAAAATGGTTTATTAAATATTAAAGAACCATGTTTCACTTCCATTACACACAACACCAAGTTAATCGTTCACTACACACAAAATTAATTTTATCATTCCCCCGAATCAATAATGATGTTATATTGGTACATGGTGTACATTACATGAAACCTTTTCATGGTGTTTGCAACATGAAACACCAATATAGTGTACGATACATGCAACAATGAGTTTATTCGATATATCGTTTTGTTGTTATAATTATTTAATTGATATAATTATAATATATCCATTAAGAATTACAATATGAATACTGATTACTACTAATCAAATATTATTTATAATTGTTTTATATAAATAAAACATTTCCATGATGAATGAAGTAATTTTCGGTAAAGCCCTTATAAGATTAAAAAAATATTCACTCAAATGAACTAAAATGAATGTCCTTTAGTGAAGAGAATATAAAATTAATTTTCGACACATTAAGAAATATAATTTGATAAAATAAACCTCATATTTAAAATTATAATTTATAAATTAGCTAATAGTGATTTTTCGGGATTTTTTGAGATTCATTATTTTTGGATGGATATTGAAAAATTACTAATTTTAATTCATAAATTAATTTTCATCTAATTTTTTATATGATTTAATTATATTTTAAATCTTTTTAAAACATTAATACGATTGAATTTTTTTAAAATAATACAATGTAGGTCGTTTGAATCATTTCCACTATGAAATTGGGTATAAAAATATAGCATATGTTTTACATTTTTATTTTGATAAACCGCAGTTCCATCCTATCAGTGGGTTTAATTTTAAATTAAATTATTACACTTCAATGATTTAAATTTGGAAAAATGGATTCCATGTTCTGAATAATCAAAATTTATATTGAATAATGGGGTAAATTTAGTTTTTTAACAAAACAATTAGTGAAATTATTTAAAAATAATAACATCAATTAAGGTTAAATTATGAATAAGTGAGGAATAAAACATAAAATTAAGAAAAATAAAAACATAGAGAAATTTAAAACAGCAATTATAAAGAAATTATTCTCCAATTATCCTTACGTTATTGAGTTTTATTGGTTTATTATAACTTTTTTATGTAAAAACGTTGTTAAACCAACCATGTTTTTAAAAATACCAATTGTGTCCTTTCATTTCCCTATAAAAGGTCACCATATTACCATATTCTTCACACCTGTCAAACCACATATGAGTATAAAATATCTACCCAATAAAAAATATAAAATCGATCCCTTCCTCTATGAATCCTTCCTTTGGGTGGAATGCAATCCAAGGAAACCCTTTTTCATAAAACAAAAGGAGTTTCCAATTAAGAGGTAATGTCTTCCCTTAAGATCCTTTCATTTAATTTAATTATACTATCCATAAAATTGAATAATTATATTAATTTTTTATTAAAAAGTATCATTAATATAGAATTTTTTATTCGTTGGGTTTGACCTAAAATTACACACACCTCCATCTAATGGGTAACAAACATACTGTTTACGTGCATGATAGATTACCAACTCATTAAAAGATGATTGTTTATTTTTCATTTAATTCATATAATCATATAAAATATGTTTATATATGTAATAAATTATATTAATTATGCATTTAAAATTGTTTAATTTTTTTACAACAATTATATTTATACCATCCCTTCTGATTTAATATGGTAATTTTATTCTGGGATGTTTGGACTAACTCCCCCTTAAAGTGATGTGATTATTTGTTACACAACTTAAAATGTATTAATGATGGATTTAATGAATATATAGGATATATATGATATAATAATTATACATTAATAATATATACATATATATATTATTTACATTCTTTCTTTCGACAATTCATTTAGACTGAAACAACTTTTAGGTGTTTGTATGGATAACCGTCTCCATCAACGGTGAATTCTATTTCAATCTTCAATGTCCAATGTATTATTATAATACACATAAAATAAAAACATGTTATATTTAGATCAAGTTTAATATTATGTAAATAATGTAACAAAATATTGACCAATGATTTAACAAATTAAGGAAAGTGCAAAAAACCATCCATATTTTATCTAAAGTGAAACCTTAACATAGAGGTTTTAACATGTGGGTAATGTTAATATATAATCAAAAAATATGGTATTAAAAGTATCAATGTGGTCATTTTAAATGTTTATATTAAATTTATGTTTATTATATAATAGTTTTAAATGAGTACAATGATAGTCAAGACACAATGTAAAGGGATTTGGCCTCACCTTTTATTTTTGTGAGATACATGCTTTATTCACCACTCATGCCTTTTATGTGGTGGGTATACTAACCACGGATGAATTCAATGAATCTTATATTTAATTTTAATGAAATTTAAATAAAAAATTTAAGATAATTAATTCTTGGAGAGAATTTAAAAAAAGGTACAAAATCTGAAAAATAGTTTTTTCTCATTTTACCTTCTTTGGGAGATATGTTTTGGTATGAAATTTTTTGTTTAGAGGTGTGTATACTTCCCCATTACTCATTATATCATGAGTCTCCTACATTTAATGATATTTTAGGATTGAATTAATTTCTTTCCTTACAGGGAGTGTATAATCTCATGTTACATAGTTATATAAGTTTATGGAAACAATCGCATCACTTTTAAAAATTTCTTATGTTTATGCTTACATTGATAAAAGTATATCATCGGTTTTTCAAGAACACTGATAAATTTTAATCTCAACTAGTTATTAAGAATATATTTATGAATTGGTACCATTGTTCCACTCTTTGGTACATAATATAGTTATGAATGTTTTTTTCAAAATGTCAGACATTAACGTCTCTTCGATCAAGAATTTGTGGTCCTTCATAATCGTGTTTTCTAAAAAGGTTTTATAAGAATATTCTACTAATTTCATATGATAATTAAAATAAAATTTTCCCCATTTTTATATTGAATTTCTTATAATTGAATAGTCTTCTGGATTTCCAAATGATTCATTTTTAAATCCTTCTCCAGGCAATAAGTATGTTCTTTTAACCTCGTACGACATGTATGGATTTACACTTTTTCAATTTTTTGAATCATACTTATAATTTATAAAAGTTTAATTTTTTAAAAAAAATTTCTTTAAAACATCTTCCATCAAATGGGTTCTAAAACATATTCATAATTATTTTATATGTTTTAATGAAAATGGTTTTTAAAATTTTAATGCTTTAAAGATGCATTTTCATGGAAGAAAAGATATTTACGTCAATATTTTTTTTCAAAATATCCTCCCATGATAAATTCCATCTATGATAACTTTAAATGATCTCACACATTATCTTGTAGGAAATTATCACATGTTTCCATTCATATGCTATAAATGAATGTGTTAGTCTTGATTTCATGGTTTTAGGAAAATAAATTTCCAAAAATGGGTTATATTTGTTTAAATATCGTTCCCTTTCATAGGTTCTGATTTTTATTAAATGATTATTAAACATATATCATTTTCAAAAGGATATGATACGTTTAATTATTTATGATACCCATTTAATTTCATTAGATAATAAATGTTTGTTTATTACTTTTTGGAACATGTTTGTATGGTTTCCCTATGAGGGTGGGACCTAGATCACCATCCAATACCTTGAGTAATGATATGTTTTATATGACCTTAGAGGGTAAATGGGCTCTAAACCAAGTAAAAATCCCCCAAGGAATATGAGTTGTAGAATAACCATAAAGGTAAATGGGTATACAGGTTGTATCCTAATATTATAAATAATAAGGTATGTGGGCTGTAGACAAAACGAAAAAGTAAGAGTGAAAAAGAGTTTTTAACCCAAGCCCATAGTAGGTACATGGGTCGTAGATCAAGGCTAACATGTAATAAAGGGCATGATATATAAAATTGATATAAAACATTATATTCTTATATGTATTCCAGATATTCCATGTCTTATTGTAGTGTTATTCTTTCTGAGATTTTTTTCATTATTTCATTATGATTCATGAATTGTGAACATAAAATCTTTGTTATGATCTCTAACATGCATGACATGATCTTAAAATGTTGTGAAAATGTTCTATATCCCTTTTGATTTTTTTTCTATGAATTTCTTTATTTTACATTATTGATTATCTGATATCAAAAATTTCTTATATTTCCATTCCATGATTTATAATGAATTGTTTTAGGTAGAACTATTAAATTTGGATATCTTTATGGAATATGTTGATGATCATTCACAAGGATTAATGATTTTTATTCCACATTTCAAAATACATTAAACTGTTATGATCCTTGTGAATGCATTTCTTTTATTGTATGAATATTCATCAAAATTGATGTAATATCCTTGTATGTTAAGAATGGTTCACTATAAATGTAGAATCCAATTATTTGTTTTTATGTAAAGGATTGGGCTATGGATTTGGATGATATAGGATGATTGGAATCAAAGATAAGGTAGATGAATATTGGTTCGTACCTTATATAGTGTTTTATGTTTATTCACTTTTGTATTATCATAATTATGTATATATGCATGTAATGATGTCATACAATGGAGGCCCTTCTGATTATTTTTATATATGACCTAAAATGTCATCATGTTCTCTTTTAGTTTCTACAAAAAGGCATGTTTGGTTTGTTTATTTTATTCTGCTTCTGTTTTTAAGTTTTGTTTCTACTATTTTATGATATATCTTATGCTTACACCATGGGTGTGTTACATTCATAGAGTCTATTGTTCATTTTTTTTCTTCTGTAATATCCATTTATATAACTGTTATATAATCACAAAGTGGTATAGTTTGCCCTGTATAACCTCTTTTCACCCTCACTGCTAGTTGGAAACCTCTGTCACGTGGGGTGACATTTTAAGGCAAGAATAATTCAGTCCAAATCACTCTTCTGGTGGCTAAATGGGTTAGAAAGATACAATTTAATACATTTATGAGCACATATAATGAAATATATTTTTAAAACATGATTTCTTTCTCATTAAACATTATTAAAAATTAGTTACAATTATATTTTAGTTTTAATTATATTTTACGTAAATCACATGACACACGAATAAAAAAATATCTACAATTACTTAGTTGGCGCCAGCAAATATTTTGAAAATTAGAAAAAAAATATTATTTTAATATATTTTTATAGAGTAATGATAATTATTCTTAAATTTTTCACATCCCTATTATAAATTATGTTTTTAGGCCATTAAAATTTAAACAAGTCCATATTTTTTTTGGTAAAATAAATTCACTCATTGATATTAATAATCACTTCCCTGTAAATAAAAATTAAATAGATACCTTTTAAAAAATGTATAATATTTTAATAGAGTATGTGTAAATTAATTTTAGTAGATCATGTTCTAATAAAGATTTAGTATGTAGCTCACAAATACAGGTGATAAATTCAATTGAATTTGATACATTATCGATGTTATGGAACATATCTCCTAATAAGTGTATTTTATATAGCTATTTTAGAGTAATGTTTAATTGAATTTAGTGTTTTAATTAATAATCGTTCAAAATTTGAGATTTATATTACTAATATAATGATTCAATAGCAATAAAAGTGAATTTGGAAAATGAATGAATGTGGGATAAATAATGAGCTTAAAGACACTTCACCCTTCGAGCGAAGTGAAGGGGCATGCCATTAGATTTTTAAGGGGGAAAATATGGAAACACTAAAGTAGTCAGATTACACACTGTGTAATGAAGATACACATTGTGAGTTTTTCAAAAATGATTTTCTTTGGAGATGAAATCATAATGACATTCAATGATTTGAAGATAATTTACATTTGTTGAGTCCAAATTACACATCATGAAGAGAGATAATGTGAAGATGGGATTTATGCATGTGGATGGAAAATCATATTGGAATTACATATCATATAAGATTGTTACACATCATGAACTTATCGATGAGAAAAAACAAAATGTGATATAGGTTGAGGATTTGATGGGATTCCCTATAAATAGTGCCCCTTACCACCCTTCCAAGACACTTTGGGACCTTTGGGGGCCAAGAAACACAAACAGAGGCTAAAAACATGGAGTAATGATTTGGGTCCCACTTAACCACCATCCTTCGACGCCTTTCTTCTTTATATACCCCTATTTCACACTAACATCATGCCTAGCATGAACGAGTTGTATTTTTAATGTTGGGTGATGTGATTTTGGGGGGTTGTGATTCATATGGATTAATTAGATTTTATTATTCATGTTTTGGACTACTAAAACTCATTTTATCAATTATAGATGCATTTATTTTGCAATTTCATGACCATTGCCTATGTATTAAAGAGTTCTATTTTAGTTCATAAATTAATTTCCTTAGTTTGTGTTTCAACATTATACAATCTAGTACGATTATGTTTAAAATGGATTTTCATTATCTAGATTTTCATTTTACATATGTAGATGACCATTGCAATGGTGAAATAACATGATTCAAACAAGATACATATTTAAAGGATCCTTACTACCCCTACTACATCACCAAAACATAATAAATTCATTATATATTAAAACCCTAGAATGTGAACCATAAAATCACTAATCTAGGAATGGATATCATACTGATATTCATCTTAATCAATCATTCTATACTTCTATTTCGTTCAAACCAAACCAAACAATTGAAATTATAGTTTCATAATTAATTTTGAATATACAATACACCACTTCGGGTTCAACACTCAAACATTAAAAATACTATATTTTTTAAGTTGTGTGAGTATTAATAAATAATTCAATGTGTTAATCCCATTAATAATTATCTAATCATTCTGAGCTTTAAAATATTTAGTGTCATTGCTAGTGATGGTTTATAATATATAAATATTAATTTTGAATCTTAATATTTGATAATATTTAAGTTAGTTATTTTATACTTGGTCTTGTAATGTCATTCTGTTAGTTGACAATCATATGATAGACTACTCTACTAAAGGTAGTGAAAAAAATTGATGATAATTTAATTCCACCTATGGTTAGAGAAGTCCTTATTCCACCAACAAAAGGAGATGGTGGAATTCGAGCAAGAACATAACATCATGGAAGGAAGATGCCAATTTGAAGGAACTCAGCATGTTCTAGGCTAACCAGTAGCACCAAAATTAGATATATGAAATGAAGGGGTAAAAATGATGATAAATTAATAATATCCCTCAAACATGGGAGTCATCTCATGCATTCTGATACCATGAGTAGTTGTCCAACAATTCGAGATCAAGATGACAGTCATACCAAGGATCATTCATTCACTACAATTAACTAGGATACCTCATGGATACCACAAATATCTAGGATATTTTTTGGAGATTTTTGACACCATCCAATTTCAATACATCACAAATAATGTTGTGATATTTCACTTATTCATATTCTCAATGAAGTAAAAATCATGGGAGTGGATCTAATGTCTGCCTCTGAATTCCATCACTACATTGGATAATCTGGTAAGGATGAAGTTAACAATAGTATTCCTTCTATAAAAATAAATGGATCATTAAGTATGAATTTTAACTTTTGAGAAATAAAATGGGGAATCAATATATACATCATGGTATTGAGTCAAAGGATTGATAATATGATTCCTTCATCATAGAATAAAAATGTTTTTATTAACTCAATAATTGTAAAAATATTTATCAAATGGAAATAGTTTCTTATTATATTTTGGAATAGGGGGTTATCTAATTTGAAAGTAACTATTAGAGAGAAATGTGTTTTTGGATGAGATGTCTAGTAACAGTTTTCTATGGTAGCGAGAATAATGGAGAACATATGGGGTGAACATGATCTACAATACATTGATGTCCACCCAAACAGAGTCTACAAAAAAGAATATAGATGAAATGATGGCCAATCAGAATCCCCAAGGTATGTGGTTTGAATATGTAAATTATCATGATCATTAAAGTCAAAATAAATCTCAAGTTTGGAGGCCACAACAAAACCAACAACACAATAAAAATTAAGGATACTATTTTATATCAAAGAAACAAGGATTTCATCCTCTACACCTAGGGAAATCTTTGGACAGTCACGTTCATTCACTAGAGGAGACCCTAGAGACATTTAAGACCCCAATAGAGCTTCCCATAAATAGTTTACTGGTTATTAATAATATCAAGGAAATGAAATTAGAGAATTGATAAATGAACTAGAAAACATCTAATCTACAACGTGGATCATGGAATGTCAAGTTTCTTATATTGTAGATTAACAATAGGAATGAAAAATAGGATAGATTATAGGATTCACATCAAAATATCCTTGTGTAGATGGTAAATCCATATTTATTATAGGTGGAATAAAAAAATGAAGAAGCAATATTTTATTTTTAGGAAATAATGTAACATAACTATAATACTACTGTCGAGAAAAATAATAGAGTAAATGGGGATAAAAATGTAGAAGAATCACCACCACTACACCAACTATCACAAACATTTATATATCAGGTTAAGTAGACAATGATTTATTAGAAAAAATAAAATATTTTAAGGATGATCAAGAAGATAAAAATCAACATCACATTCACTGAGGAAACAAAAAACATGAATGTCTATGGTAATTTCATTAAGGATTTAGTGATGAATAATAGGATATTTAAAGACATACCCAACATTCCACTTGAGAGAGAAATTTTAGTAGTTGTTTCAAGCATCCTAAAAAAGAAGAATGTAGATACCTGAATTTTTTCCATTCCAATTATTATTTTTGATAATGGTTTTGAATGAAATTATCTGATTTAGGTTCCATTGTAAATATCATGTCATATGAAACATTCAAGATCATGGGATTGAATGAGAGGAAATCAATACAATTTATGCCTTTTCTAGCTGATATAAAAGTGGTACATCCTTGATGACTACTTTATAATTTCATTGTCAAGGTATATGATTTCTATTTTCCTGTGGATTTTTTGTTGATTGACATGAATGAAGAGAATCATCTAATAATCATTGGAAGACCATTTATAGTTATAATATTGGAACATATTGAGGCTTACAATAGAGATATGAGATTAAGAGTTTTAGGATATGAAATGATATTCAATATGGAATATTTGAGGAAAAAATCAGACAAAAAAGTTGATAATTTTTCGGAAAATAATTTTATAAAAGAAAGAGAAAATTTTATATTTAAAATAATAGCTATATTAGATACTATGGAAGGAAAAGAATAAAGTACGATAAATATTAGGAATGATAAAAATGATCTAAAAAATCTAAAGATTATAGAGAGCCATTCATTAAAGAAAAGTTCAAAGACAGAAAAAATGTTTTTTCAGTCAGTTAACTTCAATTTTATTTTTCGAGAAGGACCAAGAACCGTTTAATTGAACCAAAATAGAGATGGAGAATGTTTTCAATAAGATTATAGTGAAACTAATTTTAGATAAAAGAAGAGGACCAATGTATACTGAGGAATCAATAGTTCATTATTTTATTAATCTAGATCAGGTAACATATTTCTTACTGTCAATAACCTCTGTTGATAGAGGTATGTCGAGCAAATAATTTGAAACAAAATCTCTTTCAGGAGGCAACCTGATATTTTAGTTTTTTCTTTACTAGTTTCTTATTTTTAGGATGAATAACTCATCTCAACAAATTTTTAAATTTCATTTATATGGAATTCACATTCACTATTGTATTTTTATTTTTCTGAAACTCCTAGGAAGGTTGCAAGAAGAAGGAAGTAGTAAAAAAATAACCTATAGAAGAATTATACGTCATGATGGGAAATTAAACATCGTAAAAAGGTTCAAACATAACCTATAAAATCCACGAATAAATAATATATTTGAAATGGGAGTAATAATTTCAATTTTATATATTTTTATTCTACTCCAAATATTTTAAATGTTTAGTGGGTTAATTTTTAAATTACATGCCCACATTTGATTTACATTAAAAATCAATTGAACTAAGAGACATATATTGCCTAGAAAAATTATAATTTCACATATTTAAATTTCCATGTTAATTAATTAAAATATTAAAAATGTGAGAAATAATTAGTAGAGATAATCATGTGGATTAGGATTTTATAAAACATGATTTAGGGAATCATTTCTAACTTTGTAAATAAAATTTTACTCTGATTTCTTCATGTTTAGACTTTATAATATTTTCATTAAATGGTTTAATTGTTCATGTGATTTTAAAGAATTTATTTTTCCATCCATTCATCTCATTTCCATAACATCCATTAATCTAATATTTTATAATTTTTTTATATTATATTTCATGAGAAACATAGGAATGATTTATTTTAGAACATTATTTGAAACTTTTTGAAGATATGGATGAATAGAGATAAATATGAAATGATTTAGGAAGTATTTTTTATGAAATTATCTTATGAACCACCATTATGAAATCCATTTTTAATCCCATATAATACATTTAAAACCTTTTTATTAAAGGAGTTGTGTTACATGTCTATTTTATCATTTCCAACCTTCCTCAAAATAATTTTTATGAAATAGAAAAGAATAATTGTTGGAGATGAACATTATTGGGTGTAAAAAAGTTATACATTTTATTCATATTTTTTTGGTGGGATTTTTATTTTTTTATAATGATACTTCAAGGCATTTTTCATTATAATATTTTATTCACCGCTTTTTCTAAAAAAAATGGAATTTTTTTTGCGTTTTGGGATGAAAAAAATTACCATTTTTAAGATTGATAATCATTTGATCATATGTGGTTCAGTTATGTATTTTAGATTTCTCCTAATCATATATTTCAAAAAATAAAAATATATATACAATGAAAAAAATGAAAAAAAAGTAGACTCATTCACAACACTTTCATGTATCATTGGCCCACTTTGATCTTTTTGGTGGAAGAGAGGGGTGTCATTTTTGAGCAGAGACATTAATTGAGATTTTCATATGATATCATTAAATATTATTTAGAGTCAAACATCCTTTTTGATGTTTAATTTTTCTTATCATTTACCTACCTACCCTAAAGCCTTAGATTCATTTTATCCTGAATTATGATTCCCTCATGATAAATTTTCATCTCTATCATTACGTGGTAGAGATGTTTGAAGTTTTGAAAGCCTATGGTATGTTGTATATTCTTGATGTATGAGTGGAATTAAATTTACATTGTAACTCTAATGAGAAGGAAAAAATGCTCTTGGTGTAAATTGAAAGTGGATAGCATATTAATAATAGATTTAAAAAATGAAAATAGATTAGAGGAGAATCTTTAAGACTTCTAAGAGGAAATGGAAAATAATTGGATAGCATGTTTCTTTGTAATAATTATGAATTGAAAAATTTTATATATGTCATTCTCAGGAAAATTAATTTCCATTTGATACTTTTTTTTTGTTAAAATTGAATTTGAAGCATGGTATAGTGAACATCCCTTATAGTATGTTGTGATTTTATCCTTGAGGACATGTATGAATTCGTGTATGGGTGTATTATTTGATATGTGTATTTAAATTATGGTTTCATTATTTATTTATTTTTTTCATAAATTAAATGTATTGAAAATTTTGGAATGTTTTGGTTTACATTATTTTTCTATCGTAGGAACAACTAATTTGTGGAAAATGAAAGAAAATGATTGAAATTATAATAATAACGATTCTTAACACAATGTGAAAAGTGAAGTTATATGACAATATATTTTTAATGAAGAATGTAATTTGAAAAGGATAAGAATAATGATTACATGACATATAATATTGTTACACATCATGAATTATATAAAAAGAATTCACTGTACAAAATAAGTCGTGATGATATTACATGTTTGGAGTCACTTTTAAATGTCATTTCAGAAATCAAAGTTCACATGATATTTTCTCATATGGATGGAATCTATGATCATCAATACATATCGTGGAACCTAATAAACCATCGTGACTTTGTCGGTGAAAAAAATTGTGATGTAAGATGAACCTTTGACCAGAATCCCTATAAATTGAACCCCTCAGTCGTCCTTCCAAGACATCTCTGGAATAGGTGAGGGAAAAGTGACTGGAGTAATAGAACATGGAGTAATGATTTGGGTCCCCATTCACAATCATACTTTTCATCATATCATCATTCGGTACATGTGCAGATCTATTTCATCATACCTAGGATGATTGAGTAGACTTTTTAGTGCATAATGATATGATTATAAAGGGATGTGATGAATAGTTATTAATTAATTATTATTATTCATTTTTTGGATTGATGAAGCTAATTTTAACAATTAAAAAACAAATTCATTTCATATTTCATGACCATTTCTTGTGAATTAATAAGTTATATTTCATTTCATCAATTAATAGCCTTAGTTTGTATATGAAAATTACACAATCAAGGTTGGATACGTTTAAAAATGATTTTCGGTCCACTAGTTTTTCATTTTCACTATGTTGATGACCATTATAAAGGTAAAATAACATGATTAGGATAGGATTCCCACTCCAATGATCCCTGATTACCCAATTCTATCACCAAAACTGAATAAATTAATTATAGATTAAATCCCTAGAACAAAAACACGAAAAACAATAAACCGATCAAACCAATCATCTTGATATTCAAGAAAATAAATCATGATATATGTTTCCTTATTTCAAACCAAACAAAATAAAATGGAAATTTTAGTTTCTTATGTAATTTAGAACATATAATCTATCCTTTTGGGGTTGAAACTAGGACATTCCACATAATTTTTATAGTTGGATGTCAGAGAATTAATAAATAAATAAATAATTTTTTTACTCCTGTAAGAATTATCGAATCTCTACATGTTATTGGCTCTTTTATATCGATCTCATATAATTGGATAACAATATATTTTTCAATATATTTTATACAATAAACCAAACACTAATCCCCATACAATAGTATTGAATATCATTATATATTAAGGAAATTTATTAATGTCCATTCTATGTCATTTCTTTTTGGAATCATTTATTATATATATTTTTAACAATACATATATTAATGATCTTAATTTATAGAATATAAAATTTCATAATTTCATATATTATGACAATTGGTTTTATTAAACATGAATAATGATTCATATGACTATTCCAACCATTTTTTTGATGTAGATTTTGTTATTTTGTAATCCATATCCCAAGGAATTGATCTGATAAAAATCATTATATTTTCTCCTCAATAGTTGATAACCTATAATATATGTTTAATGTTATATATAAATCATTTTAGTTTTTTATATTGCTTTATATTAGTTATAATTTTCATTATAATGATATCTTTAATTATTTTGGAAACAATTTCTCAATTGAGATGAAATCATATCCTCTTAAAACTATTAGTGCAGACAATAATAATTAGTATAAAAGTCAATATAATTTGAAATTGTGAAAAAAACTATGATAGTAAATTATTAATATACTTTTACATTCCTCAAATTTAGGATAATGTCTATCCATTAATGTGAATAATGTTATTTTCATGTATTTTTTGACATGGTTATTGGTACGAGATAAGTGTTATAAACAATATCCATCATATTTTGTCTAAAAACATCCCTCTACAACTGGGGGACTTATAAAAGTCACGATGAGGATGATTTTTTTGAAAGATAAATTATTTATATTATAGGGAACTATAATTTATATTCATACAAATATTTAAATATGATATGTCAAAAATTTCCCTACAAAAAAAATCTTAATTTGAGGCTCACTTTTTTATTTTAGGATTCCATGATATAATTTAACGATTATATAATAATAAATTGAATAGAATAATATAAATTAAATATTCAATTATTATTATTAACAAATTTGTTTGAAAATTTCTTGATTGATCAATCCTGTAGTAATTTTCATATTTCAAAATGATTTTTTATATGGAAAATATATTATTCCCATGAATTTAAGGACGAAATTATTATTTCCAATTATATCCAATGATTTTATTGATTAGTCAGGAAGTTTATTTTATTTTAAAATAATTATTTCATTATCTTTCATCATTCCTCAACAACATAATAATCATTGATAAAAATATTTAAATAAGAGACAGATTAATATGGTTTATAATTATATTTCTACCATTGATATTTATTATATCTTTAATATTTATTTATTAATGAAATTTCCAACTATATCTTATCAGTCATGGTTTTATGATCATGAAAATTAGAAGCCTCAATGTTTTTAATTTGATAGATGTTTTAAAGTTTTATCTCAACATTTTCATCATGTGAATTATTCTATAAATTCACCCCATATTAAGATATATTATTATAATGGTACGATTTATAAATGTCAAGAATAATAAATATATGTACTATTTTTATAATATTTATTAATTTAAATATCATTTATGACATGTGCTCTTATGTTTTTCATTGTTAGAAATTTATATATTCATCCTGCAAAAAAATTCATTATGCATAATAATGCATCGAATGGATTTTAATTTTTATATTCGAAATTAAATTAATATTTATTCAAATCGTATTACATATTGTTTAATATTACTTGAAATCCAAGAGTCTTCTTAAATTACCTATCTCATGATACTAATGATGTCATGTAAAAAACCCACTATATCCCAACATATGCTACAAAATAATTCACAATCTAAAGTCATCATCTGGTCCAAAATAGGCATGGGTAATTATCCTTTTTATGATTTTTACTATAAATAAAAAAATAAATCAATTTTTTATTGGGAAATATAATAATATAAATCAAAAAAATTTAATTTTTTTAAACAAGTTACTCGAAATACATAATGAAAAAATTAATTATTTTTCTGGTTAAAATTTCTTTTGAAGTAATAAAAAATATCATCGGTTAATGTAACTATATGGAGTTATATATGATATGCCATAATAAAAAAATTACTATAATATATTTATATTTCTAATTTTTAAGGATTAATCAAAAATAAATTTAACCATTCCAATATAACTGTAATATTAAATTATTAAATTATTTATATTACAACTACATAACATAATGTTGAAATCAAAGGATAACACAAACTAGAAAAATATAAAACATAATATTATATTTATATTGAAAAATGACATTTATATATGATATTTTTTCAATAATACTATATTTATAGATTATTTATAAAAAAATATAGGCTTATGTTTGATACTACAATCATAAAATCCAACTTTAAAACCAAAATTCAAAGAAAAAATATGTAAATATATTCCCTCCATGAAAGTCCATCACTAGTGATAATTCCAAAAAAATTATTTAAAATTTCAATATCAATTCATAGACATCGAGCTCTTGATGAAAAAATTGGTCATGGATAAATATGGGGATAATATTTTATATTGTGTAATTTTTTTCAAGGGTAAATTATTAATTATAAGGCTCAAGTATATTTAAATATCTAGATATTAATAGAAATACTAATGTTATGGAAAATAAATAAATTTCTATTTAGAAACAATATTTTAAATTAAAATTAATTGAAATTGAAAATATATTATCTTTAGTAGAAATGATTTAATATATATGTAATTATATTGCAATATCAGTAAAAAATTAAAAATGAATATAGAAATAGATTTTATATCATAATTTCTACCATATAACAATAATAGTATGTTTTATATGAAAAATTAATATTTTATTAATTAAATATTATATTTGAATATTTTTAATTTTTAATAAGGCACTTCCTATGTTAAAATATGAATTAAGGCAATTATATTTTTTTATTCAAACAAAATTAAAGGATGTTAACTTTTTTAAAATAAATAGATGATAATAACCTTTTATGTAAGGAATATGAAATATTTTATATTATTTAAATAAACTATGTTGATGATATTATAGTTTTATGAAATAATTATATTGATGGAAATGATTTTACCACGGTGATGAGGATGGGGTTTATGCTATTGGAGTTTCAAATATAGATGTACTTATTGGTTCAAAAAATTCGCCAATATATGGATTATATAGGTATATATTTTAATATATTCTCATTTTTCTTCTTGAGGAATATTAGTTTCTAAGGAGTGTTTTCACATATTAATGTACTTTTCAAATGAGTTTATAAATTTTTTAATAAATTTTTTTAATTTGTTATAATATTATAATAGTAAATCACGATATATGACAATAATAAGACATTATATAATTTATTTACTTTTAATTATATTTAGAATATCTATAAAAAATTTTTGTTATTAAACACAACTCCATTAAGTGATGGTAGACAAATTTTTCATTACACATCCCCATTTGGAAGCCTTGTAATTGTAGAATCCATCACATGGAAAACGTGGTTCTAAACATATATTTTATAAATTTAGTGATTTATATTTTATTATTATACGAATAGAAATAATTTGTTACTATATAAGATTAATTTTATCCTTTACTATTGCAATGGTCAGTATTGATTTTTTAAACATCCATAAATATAATCCTAATTTTTTTATAGTGTAAATGTAATAATTTTGGGGTTGTATTTTAAAGGTAGAACCAATACATAATTTCATATATAATGGGAATTGTTGAATAACATTCAAATGAATCATAACTAGTTGGTAAGTGTAACTCAAATGTACTCTTATGTAGACCCTTTTCTTCTATATGCATAAGGGTTAAATAAATATAACAACATTTTAGAGCTAATTACTACGTAAGAGTATATCCTTATTAAATTTATGTCCCACAATTTTTTAAGGGTATCCCTAGATCATGTTTTAATTTTTTTCCCTCATCCTTGTGAATATACACTAAAAATAATATAAAATTATCTTTTTGAAAATAAAGAATGGGAAATTTATATATGAAATGATGAAGTAATAGTAATATGGATTATATAATTAATATTATTCTATTATGATCTGGTTTATTGAATTGAATGGTATAACATTTAATTTTATAGATGACCATTTAAAAAGTATATATTATTATTAGAAGGCTGAAATGCAATGTTAATTCATGAATTTTGGAAATTCTTACCCTATATCATTATAAAGGATAGAAATAGTAGTTTATGATTTTTTTTAAATCCATGTGTTTTCAGATAAAACATGTACATGTGTTTTTAAAATATGAAAATTTTATTCTTTCGATCACTATAGTAAAATTTTAATCTCAACTGGTCCTCACATTATTAGAGTCAATAGAATGTAATAATGAATGTTATGGTAGTACTCTTGGAATTCATTTCAATTAAGATATTACTTATCAATGTTAGTATTCTCTTTTAATTAAAAATGTTACTTTTTACATCATGTTAGAAACCTCACAAACATTATCTACATCCAATATATATTCCATGTATCTAGGAATGGGTTCCATTTCATCTTTTTAATTGGTCAAGGTGTGATTTAACAAAGCTCATGTTTCTATTGTGTTGGTGTATGTGATAAAAATTAAAAAATAAAATAATATGTTAATTCAAGATCACATTTGGTGGGAAAATTATATTTATATTGTACGAGATTAAAATTATAATAAAATAAAATATCAAAAAATTGATTAAATATATTTTCAAAATATAATTTCATATTATATAAATATATTTTAATTAATTGAAAATAATATAAATAAATTGAACATTAAAAATCCCATGAGACTGTTTTGAGAACTATTATTTTATAAATTAAAGAAATTTTGTCATGTGTTACAGTTTAATAATTTTATTTCATGGTTTAATAAATTTATATGAAATTAAAGAAATATTATCACATTTTGAAATTTATTATCACTTCATGAAATTATATAAATGAATTTTTATAGAAATTATCTCAATTATTTTGTAGGTATTATGATATATAATAATTTATTATCATTATCCTATAATAATATATTAAGAAAATTATTTTTATATATGAAATTAGCATGTTCATATGTTCTCATAATTTATTTTAAATTTACACGTTATTATGAAAATAAATTCAATATATATTTTATGTAATTTACTTTCTATAGATAATCAATTCCAAAATGAAACAATTATATGTTTAGTATTTATTTTAATCTTATTATATAATGCGAAAATAATAGGTTACTTATTATTATTTTAGGGTCATTAAAAATTGGTAAACATGATCATATGTGGATTTTGAATTCTTAATATTAAATAATGATATTTAATACATAATTTTTATTAACTAATGTATGTTGTTGTTGAAATTTTTAAAGTAATATATTATTGAAATTTTATAGGTAATTTAAATTCCAAATGATGTAATCATTTAACATAATAAGAATTTGTAAACTATTTTATTTCCTTCTATAATATTTAGGAACAATAGAGACATTTTTATATGGTTTTTATAGATGATGTTTTCAATTTTTAATTTCACATATAATAGTTCACTTTTAACAAGAACCTATGAATAATTAATTAACTAATTATGGATGGTATGTTATTCAGTTTTTTAATAATGAAACATATTTTGGGTTAGCTGAGGAGATTTTAGTTTGAAGGTGGATTGGATGCATAAATAATATATCCAACATTACCTTGAGTATTATTCTAAAATATTTGGGTTCCTTTTGTGTATTTCCTATGATGTAATATCATAATTTTATTTGATGTGCACTTGGTATGAATGAATCATTCTCATGAAATTTTAGTGACTTTTCTAGGATATATTGAAGGTTAGTTCTGGGGTTGTAAGTATTGATATTATTATATTCAATGGTGCTGTGAAAGAAATTAAAGAGAAAATTATGATATACGAATTGTGTATCCTCATCATTTAATGTTTGGTTTAATTTTTTTTCTATATTATCTCATGGGTGTATAATATATTTATATTCTACTAGCTTTAGTGGGACTATTCATGGAAACTGAATAATTTATTTTAATATGTGATGATTAATCCTAGTGTACCTATGATGTATATAATGACAATTGATTAAAAATATAATGGAGTGGGTTCTTGATGTTCATATTTGATGATGAAAAAATTAAATACAAATTTATCAAATCATTCTGGGTTAATGTGATATCGAATGAAACAAGTCTTAATTTTTTTAATACATTTTTAAATGATTATTGATGATGAATTTTTCTTTTGTGAATAGATATGTATATTAATTATCTAAATACTATGTTTGGGGTGTCATATTCGATGGTAGTTATATATTGATTCTATTGTAGGTATTTTCCCCAGTTGTTGTAATATGATACAAATATCATTATGTTCTATGACTTATTATGCTCCAAATGCCGAATCGAATGGGGAAGATGATCCCCATGAAGAACATTGATTGAGGTGATTCACAATATCTGGGTTTTATGGGAATTGATGGATGACTACTCACTCTACACCATTCTATAAAATTGGAAAACTTTTTTTTATATACACATGAGTACTAGTGGCTTACTATTATAGGGTATGTTGTCATATATGATGGGATTTATCTCAATTAACATATACATTCATATGTTTTATATGGGTTAGAAATGTTATAACATATATATTTTTTCAATTATAATAGTTGTGGTTTTTATAAGTTCACTAATGAGTGGGTTGTAATGGATTAAGGTGTAGTATATGGCACATTCTCTTTGTTGTTTTCCAAAAATTATAATTGGGAATGATTTATCATAATGATATAGATAAAATGCATTACAGGGATGTAATATTCGATACTATTATGATGAGTTCCATGGGTCATTGGTTGTGATTTACTCATTTGGATAAGAAGACATTAGGGATATTGGGGGCTTCCGAATTCTATTGATTGGGGATTTCATTCACTATTTCACTGGGATAGTTGTAGTAGGATAACCATTAAATATAAAATTATAGATATGGATATACTTAGTTCTCTATGTTACATAGTGATTGGGGAATTATGGGATATGGAATTATTTTACCAAATTAGTCGAAAATTTAGTTTAATTTATTTACTCACTAGGATTTTGTATACTCATTTAACATTTTCCAGGTGAGGTATTAGGGTGGATCCTACTGTTTATATATATTTTTCTACCAATATGTGTAACACCCTGATAGTTTATGAGAAGTATATTTTCTTATGTCTTATGTTATATGAAACATCAAAGGAATCATTCGTTACACACAAAACTAGCTTGGCTTGTGTTATACGCAAGAGAAACCCTCCTCGATAGCGAGTGTTGTACGCAATATCGAGTTTCACTAAACAACGATATGTTATTAAAATAGTATATAAACTAGTCATTATGAATAGTAATACCCACTATTTGAAATTTTATAAATTTTTTCTTTCAAAATGGACATCATTTTTGGATTCGGAATATCGAATTTAGCATAGGGTATAATTTTGGTATTTTTATGAAAACTTTCAATTTTTGATGAATAGTGAAAACACTGGGATACTATATTAAAAACAAGTTTTTTTAAATTGTTATTTATTTTATTTAAATTTATATTAGGTCAAATTTGATACATAAAACCTATATATGTTCAATGTAATTCATTGGAGTCAATTTGTAATAATTTTAGATATATAAAAATTTTCTTGAACATTTCACCGCCTTTTACCCATCTCCTAGGAGAATTTTCAAATATACATAAAACGTAATTTTACCACTTCTGTGAGTGGAATTTCGAAAATCCGAGAGACATGGTTAATATCAAGGAGTAAAATGTGGTTCAATATGATAAAAATAATTTTCGGTGAATAGTAACCTTTTACTTTTATTTACCACAGTTAAAAGTAATTAGGGCAGTTAAGGGTAAAAATGATATTATTATTACCCTATCACATGTCATAATTCTATAGGATAAGTGTAATTAGACAAAAAACAACCGCATAAATAAAATATTTCCCTTTTGGTCCACTTGGATTTGATTAGGACATTTATTATTATTTTAATTAAAGAATAGTTAGAAGAGCTAAAATCAATGTTTAATAAATAAAAACCTTTTTAATATAGGGTTATACATAAGATAAAATTGACTATAAATATTCATTAGAAGTATAAATAGATTTTATAAAAAACTGTTTTTTAATAATAAATTTTAGACCTTATATAATGTAATATATTTTTGACACAATGATGATGTAGTAATTACCTAATTAATAAAATATTAACATAATTGATGTTATAAATACCCAAATAAATGTAATTTGAGACTTTTTCTGAATCAAAATAATTTTATAGCTTAATATGACATGTTATTATTGATTTAATTAACTTTTTTTGAACTTATCATTCTGTTATGATTTTCACAAAAATCAATGACCAAATATTGTAAAAATTTAATAAAATAGTTTATTTTTAAAAATTATTATTATTTGTTATTTTTTTCCTAAAAATATAAGGTTCAAAAAATGACTTAGATAATAATATATATATTAATAATGAACCACTTGGGGTTATTTTGGCTAGTTATAGTATGTTTATAACCATATAGTGTAAGAAAACAAAAAGATACAGTAAAAGTTAAATTATTTACCTTAGAGTTAAATCTAAATGATATGGTTAAAATAGTATCCTAAACTTTTCTAAAACCTATTGGATGATATTATTTCGACCCATACCCACTTTAGCTTCTAAATAAATCAATTTATAGCTACTATAATCTGAATATGACTTTATTATAAAATAATATTTTATGTTTTTTCTTAAGGTGCCCCTCTCCTCCCTTATAAATGGGCACCTCCTCCCTCTCCTTTTCACACCATTTTTAGCCTTCATGCTCGGCCAAAACCTACCTATTTACCTTCTAATCTTCCATAGAAACATAATAGAGGTCCTGGTCTTCTTCAAAAACCAATTTTAGTGCCCTAAGAGAATGTTTCAAAGAGGCATGTCGAAGAAGAGGTAATAGCTGTTACCGATTCCTTCAAATTTATTTCTTCTTCTACTTCCTCTTATTTAGTTGTTTCATTATAAAGAAATAACATAAATATTTCTCATATAATGATATGTTATTATAAATATGAAATAACCATATTTCACCGTCTAACCATCCTACAGAAAACAAAATCGTCGCGCGTGCGTACGAACAGAATATCATCTCCACGCCATGGTGTAATATTTTTTCCACCACCACCTTACTTGGATGGGTATAATGGTGTAAATAATAACTATATATAATTATTTTAAAGTGATATTTATTCTGAAATAATATACATAAACTTAAATAAAATTCCATGATCATGGGAACGATATCATCGCTCGTGCGTGCGTACGGCCTACCGTCTCCACGATGTAATGCAACTCGTTCTACATGACCTTCATTGAATAATGATTATATAAATGAATTGAATGAGTAAATATGATATATATTACACTAATACCATTCTATAAATGATTTATCTATATCTTAAAAAGAAGAATAGGAATTTATTATAAAAAATATGCATAAGAACATAAAGCAATGAACACCCAAATAACAAGTAGAAATGAAATATTACTAATGAGAAGATAATAATATGACCATATATGATATCATAACAATGAAAATGATTCTGTAATAAGTCAATGACATTATTTAAATCATTATACAGGATGTTCAGATACGTACGAAGCAAATCAGACCTAAGGATAGGGGAAATATCGCAATCTCATTTTTATCCAAGATTGTTTATACTTAAGAATTTACTATGGAATATTTATCATACACATCCATGTTTCCTCAATATTTAATATTATTTATATCATCCAACAATTGTTTAAATCCAATTTTACCCATTGGTGAGTTTTTATTAAATGATATGAAAGGATTCTTTTGTTGTTTTCAGTACGAGGTACTTTATGACTTTTTTGACCAAAGTACGAGAAGAATGTTATTTAACTTATACAAAATGAATGGATTTTTATGAATTCATAGAAAAATATTTCCATGAATCTACCTTTATAAATTTTCATGTTTATTTTTAATCAACATATTTTACTTTAAAATTGTATGACAAGTTAAGAAAGGAAAAATGTTTTTGAAGTAGAAATGATATTTTCCTCAAGAATGGAGTTCAAGTGTTTTTTCAAAAAAAATCCATCTAAGATAATATAGGGCTCTACTTCTATCCCTATTTTTACATTTATTTGGTTATGTTAGGATGCATTATTTTTATGATGTCCATTTATCTTATATGGATTATGTTATGATTGCATGATGCTTAAGAATCCCACTTTTATTACATGGGTTATGCTATGATTTATGATTTAGTGGAACAAATAAGAATGGTTTCATTATGAGATTGGTGGGACCTATATCTCCCTTCAATGCATTGGGTAAATATTTATATCTCATGAGATAGACATGGCTGGAATGGAAAGTTAATCTGGTTCAGTGATACAAGACTGGAACAAGGAGTGAACTCAGTTCGGTAATGGACATTGTCTGCTATGATGGTCTTGGAAAAGAGCCTTGACTAATATGAAATGATTTTCTATGCTTATGTGTGTATGCCACAAAGTTTCATGTTTTATGTTACGATTATTGGGATTACATTTCACTACTATGATTTATCCCATGTTATGATATTATGTTCTTTTTGGAGGTAATGATTTTCAAAATATTATGTTCTTATGAATATGATATGATTGATATTTATTTTGTTTACCCTTACGGAGTATTTGAGCTCACCCTTTTGTATGTTTTCTTTTCCCCAGGTCAGAATGAAGGGTATTAAGTAGGATGTGCCAAAAGGGACTATAGATATGATGAAATAAACATGATAAAATGTAGAAGATTTATGAACCAGTTGATTATGTTTCCCAGTTTCTAAAGACACTATACGTATACGGTCCTATCATTGTTTTGTTATATGTTGTAATAAGAATTCTGAAATTCTGAAGTAATTACCATGTATGGAAAGTATGGGTCATTATTATTGGTATGAGAGGAATGGTATAGTCAACCTTTGGAAACTATGATGTGAAAACATTAGTAAGAATTATAAGGATATGTCTAAACATAGAACAAAAAATTAGTGTTTTAGAAATGGCCATGAACAAACAATGATAAGACCAAAAAAAAATTTCTTGATTATGTGAATTTCCTATTATGATTAGTGTTTCTCACACTATGCTTCTTTGTATTAGTCAATGGCTAGAACCCGAAGGAATTTTGTTAATGCTGAATGTGACGGGAAATGTAATGATTGTTCCACTGAGTAACCAAACGTTATTGGAGCAGGAATGAAAAATATTTTAGCAATGCTCACACAACTTTCTCAAGCTATGAACATGAAGGACTTCCAAAGAGAAAAGGAAGGAGCAAAATTCTATTGAATCCTTCATGAGGCAATGTCCACATTCATTCAACGGGTCTTCTGATCCATTTGTGGATGAACAGTGGATTAGTACCACTGAAAAGATATTTTCAGTCCGAAAATGTTATGAACATAATAAAGTCATCTTTGCATTATATCATTTTGAAGGTGAAGCTGATCAATGGCGGAATCTTGTTAATAATACAAGGAAAAGGGATGAAATTGAGTCCATGGAATAGGATGAGTTGAAAAATTTATTTTTCAATAAGTACATCCCTCGTATTCTTCAAAAAAATATGGAGAAGGAGTTTCTTAAACTGAAGCTAAAGTACGATGAATCGATTGGTACCTACGAAGCAAATTTTACAAGACATGCATGGTACACTTCCAGAATTATTATCCAACCTTAGAGTAAGATTGTCCGATTCTTTAGTGGCTTAAAAATAATTCTTCGAAGGTCATTAGCCATAAGGTTCATCAATAGCTATGAAGAAATTATTCGATGTGATCTCAAGGTTGAGATGGAGATTGGAGTAAGCCATCAGTCATTTGGTTTGATAAGAAGAGGAAAATGGAATTCAAGGGAAAATCTAAAGACCACAATGATAAGAAGATGAGTTTCCCCTTATGCTCATTGTGTGGAAAGAAACATGGAGGGAATTGACATAAAGGGACAAGTAAATGTTTTAAGTGTAGAATATAAGGTCATTGGGCAGTTGAATGTAGAAATAATGGGAAGAAGATGTCTAATGATGCGAACAATGAAAGGGATACACAGAATGCACCTTCTACACTTCAATGTTTCAAGTTCATGGAAATGGGGAATTATGACAATCAATACCCTAATCTGAGGGTTGTGGATGATGATCGACGTTAATAAACACCTAATGCCAAAGAAAAAGGAAAGTCATATACAATTTCTATCGGCGATGTGGATTATGAAAATGAGGTGGTGAAAGGTACACTTACCATCCACTATAAAGTAGAAAATGTTTTATTTGATTCTGGATCCACCCACTCTTTTATTTCTATAGAATTTTCTAAGGGTATCTCCATATTACCTCATCATTTAGATATTGAGTTAGCTATCACAACCCCTAATGGAACAACAATCGCATCAAAAGTTTGCAATTATTCTCTGATTGATGTTTGTGGGAATGTGATTCCTGCAAATCTTGCGATCCATCCTATATTGGAATTTGATGAGATTCATGGAATGGGTTTTCATTATTTATACGGATCTAATAACAATTACCAAATATGGGAAATCTCATTTAATATTCTCGATCAATATACTATCATCTATCGATGCAAGGATGAATATGACCTTCCAGTGGAAATTTAATCCATCTTTGGGGTCCTGATTCCAATAAATGATGGTTATTTATCTCAAATGGTTGGAGAGAAAATTACAATTACGAATATTCCCATTGTATGGGAGGTTGATGATATATTTATAGCGGAATTTCCAGGTCTTCCACCAAATCATGAAGTTAAGTTTTCAATAGAACTCATATCGGGTGTTATGCCTATTCCAAAGACACCATATAGAATGACCCCAATTGAGTTGCATAAATTTAAGAAGAAACTCCAAGAAAATCATGATAAAGGATTCATACAACCTAGTGCGTCACCTTAGAGAGCACATATTCACTTTGTTAAGAAGAAATATAGATCAATGAGACTATTCATTGATTATCGAGAACTTAACAAGATCACTATCAAGAACAAATATCCTCTCCCATGTATTGATGACTTATTTGACCAAATACGAAGAGCTCAATACTTTTCCAAGATTGATCTTCGTTCAGGGTATCATAAATTAAAGTTCAAAGCACATGAGCCTTAGCCTGGTTTGTAAGGACTCTGTAAGTGCATCCAAGGGGCTACAGATCAAATCCAGGCAGAGGGAGAATTTTCGGGGGGGGGGGGTACTGTAGTAGTACTGTAGCAGTATTGTAGTAGGGACTGTAGTAGGGAATGTAGAAGGCATTGTTTGGAACTGTAGAAGCCGGGAATATGCCCCGATTTGGGCCTCCGGGCCACCGATTTGGTCCCTGAGTCCTGTAAGGCCTTTAGGCCACCCAGGCCTTCGGGTCAGTAAGGCCTTTGGGCCACCTCAAGGCCTTCAGGCCACCTTAAGTGTAGATGAAAACCAGACAACCTACAAGGAAAAAGCTCTACAAGAGGATGAGCAAGGTGAATTCACCACATCAAAAGCTAAATAGATTGCATGAATGAGAGGGTATGGCACCTGCCATCAGGACAATCCTGTTCATGCACGGGAATGCCTAGCCAAACAGCCATGCGAAGGTGGATAGCTGATTTCACGATGAAGATGCTGGGGAGGAGTAGTTCCAAGTAGTTAGTCTGGGTTGTATGTAATGTTTGAATCCTATGGGAAAATGAATTACTCTAAGTCCTATGGGACAAATAATACTTACATCTACGGGCCTTGTAAGGTATCCAACTCACCCCTTGAAATGTGGATTATCAAAAATAAATAAAAAATGAAGGCCTTCGGGCCTTCGAAGTCAATATAAGGTAAAAAAGGAGGATATACCAAAGACGACTTTTTGTACCAGGTATTGACACTATGAATTTATAGTGATGCCATTTGGTCTTACTAATTCCCCTACTATATTCATGGATCTAATGAATAGATTCTTTAGAGACTATCTTGATCAGTTTGTGTTAGTCATTATAGATGATATTCTTGTCTATTCAATGAGCAAGGAATAACATGAAGATCACTTGAAAATTTTATTAAAGACCCTATGAAAGGAGATTCTTTATGAAAAATTTACCAAGTATAAATTTTGGCTTCAAAAAGATTCATTTTTGTTCACATAATCTCAAAAGAGGGGATATCTCTGGATCTAGTAAAAATAGATGTTATCGAAAGAAGTTTGAGACAAATGACAGTAACTGAGATCCGATGTTTTCTTGGTTTGGTTGGATATTATCGACGTTTTGTGAAGGATTTTTCATGATTATCTAATCCACTCACCAAGTTGACTCAAAAAGGTGTTATGTTCGTGTGGATGGAGGACTGTGAATAGAATTTCAAGGAGTTGAAAAGAAGGTTATCCAGTGCACCTGTACTCACACTTCCATGTAGTGGTGAAAGGTTTCTGATCTACAGTGATGCATCCAAGAAGGGACTGGGGTGTGTTCTTAAGAAAGATGATATGGTGATAGCTTATGCCTCGCGATAGTTGAAAATCCATGAGCATAATTACCCAACGCATGATTTAGAGTTACAAGCCGTAATCATTACATAAATGAATTGGACGCATTATCTTTATGGTGAAAGGTGTGATATTTATACTGATCATAAAAGTTTAATGTATATTTTCCCAAAAAAGGAGCTGAATATGCACCAAAGAAGATGGTTGGAGTTGATTAAGGATTACGACTGCTCCTTTCATTACCACCCTGGGAAAGTAAACAAGGTGGCAGACACATTAAGTTGACAAGACCATGCCAGCTTATCCATGATGAGGATAAAAAAAGATCCAATATTTATGGATTTTAAAAGGATGGATCTTGGAATTATAATGGAAGAGGGAAAATATTATCTTTCACTAATGAATGATCAACCATCTATACATGTGATGATTAAAGAGGTACAAAAAAAATATATAGAGTTATAAAAAAAGGTGATAAATGTTCCTGAATTAAACCTTGATTGTGATGAGATAATAAGGTTCAGGAATTGGGATTGTGTTCCTCTAATCCCATAATTAAAGAAGGAAATTCTGGATGAGGCTCATAGTTCATCATTCTCTATTCATCCTATAAGCACAAAGATGTATATGGACATGAAAGAGTACTTCTGGTGGGATGGAATGAAAAGATATGTTGCTGAATATGTCTCTCGACGCTTGGTTTATCAGCAAGTTAAAGCTGAGAGATAGAAGTATAAGGGGATGTTACAACCATTACCCATACTTGAATGTAAATGGGAAAAAATCAATATGGACTTTGTCAACGGGTATCCTAAAACATCCAAAGGAAATAATGCTATCTGGGACATAGTTTATCGTCTTACGAAATCGACACACTTCATTGGTATTATAGAAGATTTATCTCTAGATCAATTTTCCAGGATATATGTAATTCAATTGGTAAGATTAAATGGAGTACCACTTTACATTATATCTATTCGGGATCCGGGGTTTACCTCAATGTTTTGGTGAAGTCTTCAGCATACTCGAGATAAATAGTTAGGTTTTAGTACTGCTTATCATCCTTAGACAGACGTTCAGCCAGAGAGGACAATTCAAACACTATAATACATGTTGAGAGCTTGCTATATGGATATCAAAGGTGGTTGGGATCAACAACTACCTTTGGTGGAATTTTCTTATAATAATAACTTTCACTCCAGTATTCAGATGGCTCCTTATGAAGCTCTCTATGGAAAGAAATGTAGGACTCCAACATGCTGGGATAAAGTTGGGTAAAGAAAGCTATTATGACATAATCTTTTTGAGGAGATGGCAGAAAAGGTCAGATCTATTCAACAACACATAACATCAGCTCAGAGTCGACAAAAAATTTATCTCGACAACCAATGAAATGACCTAGAATTTTAAGTTGGTGATAAAGTGTTCTTACGAATATCTCCTTGGAAGAGAGTAATGAGATTTGGAAAAAAGGGAATGATGAGCCCTAGGTATATCAGTAGATTTGAAATACTAGATCATGTGGGTAAGGTAGCTTACTGATTAGCACTTCTATCGAATATAACTCAAGTCTACGATGTGTTCCATGTATCTATCCTGAAAAATTACATACCCGATCCTTCAAATGTACTATTCTCAGAAGTTTTACCTCTAGAGAAAGATCTTTTTTATGAAGAACAACCGATAGAGATTCTGTATCGTTGCGAAAAAGATATACAGAACAAGACCACTCACTTGGTGAAAGTTTTATGGAGGAACCACCAATTTGAAGAAGCTACATGGGAGCTTGAGGATATGATGAGGGAGGGGTATCCTCGTCTTTTTTTACGAAGAGATGAATTTCAAGGGTGAAATTCATTTTAAGGGGGTAGAATGTAACTCCCTGATAGTTTATGAGAAGTATATTTTTTATGTCTTATGTTATATGAAACATCAAAGGAATCATTCGTTACACACAACACTAGCTTGTCTTGCATTATACACAAGATCAACCTTCCCCAATAACGTGTGTTGTACGCAATATCGAGTTTCACTAAACAACGATATGTTATAAAAATATAATATAAACTAGCCGTTATGAATATTAATAACCATTTTTTAAAATTTTATTAATTTTATCATTCAAAATGGACTTCATTTTTGGATTCGGAATATCAAAATTATCCTAGGGTGAAATTTTGGAATTTTTCTGAAAACATTCCATTTTTGATGAATAGTAAAAACAATGGGTTACTATTTAAAAACAGACTTTTTATATAAATAATTATTCATTTTATTTAAATTTATTTTAGGTAGAAATTGATTCATAATACATATGTGTTCAATCTAATTCATTTGAGTCATTCTCTAATAATTTTAGATATATAAAAATTTTATTGAACTTGTCACCGTCTTTTACCAATCAACTAGGAGAATTTGAAAATGTACATAAAACATAATTTTACCAGTTATGTGAGTGGAATTTCTAAAATCCAAGAGACACGGTTAATATAAATGAGTAAAATATTGTTCAATAAGATAAAAATAATTTTTCACGAATAGTAACTTTTTATTTTTATTTAACACGGTTAAAAGTAAATAGGGTAATTAAGGGAAGAAATTATATTATTATTACACTAACACATGTCCTAATTCTATTGGGTATATTTAATTCGATAAAAAACAACCTTATGAAGAAACTATTACCCTTATGGTCAACTTGGATTAGATTAGGACATTTATTATTATTTTATTTAAAGAAGAGTTAAAAGAGTTAAAATCAAAGTTTAATAACTAAAAACATTTTTAATATAGGGTTATACATAAGATAAATTCTACTATAAATATTTATTGGAAAGATAAAAATATTTTCTACATAATGGTATATTTTTATAATTTTTTGACATTAAATAATTGAATTTATTTTTGACATAATGATAACACAGTAATTACCTTATTAATGAAATATTAACATAATTAATTTTATATATACCCAAATAAATAAAATTTGAGCCTTTTTATGAATATAAATAATTTTATAGGTTAACATGACATGTTATTATTCATTTAATTAACATTTTTATAAATAATCATGCAGTTATTATTTTCAAAAAAATCAATTACCAAATAGTGTCAAAATTGACAAAAAATAGTGTTTAAAACAAATATTATATTATTAATTGTTATTATATTCTTAAAAATCTAAGGTTTGGCCAAATGACTTAGATAAGGTTATATATATTAATAATGAACCACTTTGGGATCTTTTGGATTGTAATAGAAATTGTAATGACCATATAGTGTAAGAAAACATGAAGACACAATAAAAGATAAATTATTTAACTTACAGTTAAATCTAAATGATAATGTTAAAATAGTAACCTAAACGTGTCTAAAACCTATTTTTTGACAGTATTTCGACCCATAACCACTTTATATTCAAAATAAATCAATTTTAAGATATAATAAACGAAATATGACATTATTATAAAATAATATTTTAAGTTTTTCCTAAGGTGCCCCTCTCCTCCCTTATAAAAGGGCTCCTCCTCCCTCTCCTCCTCACACCATTTTGAGCCTTCATGCTCGGCCAGCCCCTGTAAATTTCCCTTCTCAACTACCCTATAAAGATACTAGAGGTCCTTTTCATATTCAAAGACTAATTTTTGTTCCCTAAGAGAAGGTTTCATAGAGGCGTGTCGAAGAAGAGGTAATATCTGTTACCGATTCTTTCAAATTTTTTTATTCTTCTACATCCTCTTATTTAGATGTTTCATTATGAAGTAATAACATAAGTATCAATATTATACTGATATGTTATTATAAATATGAAACAACCATATTTCACCTTCTAACCTTCCTACGGGAAATGAAATCATCGCATGTGCGTACGTATGGAATACCGTCTCCACGTCGTGGTGTAATCTGTTTTCCAACACCACCATACATGGATGTGTATAATGGTGTAAATAATAACTATATATGATTATTGTAAGGTGGAATTGATTATTAAATAGTATAAATACACTTCAATACAATTCCACGATCATGGGAATGATATCATCGCTCATGCGTACGTACGGCCTACCGTCTCCACGATGTTATGCGACTCATTCTACATGATCTTCATTGAATAAGGATTATATAAATGAATTGAATGAATAAATATGATATATATTACACTAATACCATTATGTAAATGAGGTATCTATTTCCTATAAATAAGAATAAGAATTTATTCGACAAAACATGCATAAGAACATAAAGCAATGAACAATCGAATAACAAGTAGCAATGAAATATTACTAATGAGAAGATAAGAATATGACCATATATGATATCATAACAATGAATATTATTATGTAACAAGTCAATGAAATTATTTAAATCATTATACAGTAGGTTCATAAACATACTAAGCAAATCGGACCTAAGGTAAGGGGAAATCTCACAATCTCATTTTTATCCGAGATTGTTTATACTTTAGAATTCACTAGGGATTAATTATCATCAACTTACATGCTTCCTCAATATTTAATATTATATATACCATCCTAAAATTTTATAAATCCTATTTTAGAAATTGTTGAGTATTTAGTAAAATATATGAAAGGAATCTTTTGTCTTTTTTAGTACAAGGTACTATTTTACTTTTCCAAACAATGTACAAGAAGAATGATTTTTAACTAATATGGCATGAATGGATTTTTATGATTTCATCGAACATTATTTCCATGGTGATTCCATTACATGTTTTCCAGTTTATTTTTAATCAAATTCTTTTAGTTTAAAATTGAATGAGATTTTAAGAAAGGAAAAATGTTTTTGAAGTAGAATGGATATTTTCCTCAATAATGGAATTCAAGCATTTTATCAAAATTATCTTCCATATATGATAATATAGGGCTATATTTAAATACCTATTTTTACATTGATATGATTATGTTACGATGGATTATTTTTATGATGTCATTTTAGCTTATATGGATTATGTTATGATACCATGATGCTTAAGAATCCCATTTTTATTACATGGGTTATGTTATGATTTATGATTTTGGGGCACACATAAGAATGGTATCATTATGAGATGAGTGCGACCTATATCTCCCTCCAATGCATTGGGTAAAGATTTATATCTCATAAAATAGACAAGGCTGGAATGGCATGTTAATCCAGTTCAATGATATAGGAATAGAACGAGGAGTGAACTCAGTTCAGTAATGTACTTTGTCTGCTATGATGGTCTTGGAAAAGAGCCTTGACTAATATGAAATTTTTTTATATGATTATGTGTGTATGCAAAAAACTTTCATTTTTAATGTTATGATTATTGGGATTACATTTCACTACTATAATTTATCCCACGTTATGATATTATGATCTTTTGCTGGTAAATATTTTAAAAATATTATCTTCTTATGAATATGATATGATTGATATTTCTTTTCTTTACCCTTACATAGTATTTGAGATCACCCTTTTGTATGTTTTATTTTCTCCAGGATAGGAGGAGGGTATTAAGTAGGATATTACAAAAGGTACTCTAGATATGATGAAATAAACGGGATACAATGTAGATGATTTATGAACCAGTTGTTTATGATTCCCAGTTTCTAAAGACACTATACCTATACGGTCCTATCATGGTTTTGTTATATGTTGTAGAAATTATGATTCACTTCTAAAGTAATAACCATGTATGTGAAGTATGGGTTGTTACAATACGAATATGTAAAATATTATTCAAGGTTATATGAGTATTTTGGTGATCAATCTTGTCCACAGTAGCTCTATTAGTTGTTAATGAGACTTTTGATAATCATGGTCAGAGGATAATGTTTTTTTGGTTATTTAACATCTCTATCCAATTTTTATGAAATTATATTCACATATAGGTATTTTCATGATTTTATATGATTTTATTTTGTCAAAAGATATATGGCTTGTTTCCATCACTTATTTTATCTATGAAATTATATAGAAGGAATTTCCTCACATTTTATGGAATTTTATAAACTCAACTCTAATCACCAACCTGTGGCCATTTAGAAACATGATTTTTCTGGTAATTATCTCCCTTTATTTATTATCCAACTAGATGGTAATCTTGTGTGGTTGGAAAATTTATATCAATGAAATCATAAGATATTTGATAATATCTGGAGTTATGAAAATTTGCGGATTTCATGGTTCGTTGGGGACATACTATGTATTACACAACATTCAAGAAGTCAACAAGGGAGATAATTTAGGAATTGATTATTTTAAAAATATTATGATTCAATGTAATTACTATATAGTTTACATAAAATATAAAATTGGCGATATTTCATGTCGGTATAGATCTACATATGAATCATACCTCATAGTGTTCTATGATTATTGTTGGATGGGGTAGTAAATGGGAATTATTTTAAAATAAAACAATTATATTACATTAAAAAATATAGAAATTTATATTATCTAGACCTTAAATAATTTTTTATTTAAATGTGGAAATATGACAATTTCCAGATCATTTTGATTCTAAACTGTTCAGTAGGTTTTCCTAGTATATCACTATAAATTTTGATGAAGAATCTATCTAGTGGTGGACACTTTTAGAGTTCTTGTTCTAGATACCACATTTTTATGGGATCTATTACTGGTAATAAAAAAGTGTATTTTTAGAGGTGGTAATGATAGAATTATTCTTTATTTTTTAATAGAGGTTTCACAATATGTCATTAGAACTGATGAAGATATATAGGGTGGCCCAATAGTGGTGGTTCATATTTATTAGGTTCATGAGGGGTTATCAGATTCTTGTTATATTTTCTTAGATAACTTTTAGGATTATTTTCATTTTTTAATCATGATGGTTACATGATAAGTGTACGTACCTTTCCTCATCTATGTGATTAATGTTTTTCTATATTGATATATGGATTGACCTCTCTTTCCTTGTTTGAAAAGAAACCCTTCTATGGTTATCCATTATTTTCATTTTTTTACTGATTCTGATATTATCCTTTACTATAACTCACCAGTTTAGACCCTTGAAACAATTCCTTATACCACATCAACCATTGATTAACAACATACACATGAATTCATTTTTTGTATGTTAGGTGATTTCTTTATTTTCGTTACCTATGGAGATAGATATGATATAAGGGATGAGTAGTGAATACTTTTGTATTTTTATACCATACCCCCTCCATGGACTAGGTGGTGAAAATATTTTCAATATAGGATGCGATATAATTTTTTATTTATGAATATAATTTAATATAATCTTCTATTAGTCCAAGTGTAGTTTTTTCCCCATGGAATGGGTCATTGTGAACATTTTCTTTTATATATTATTACCTTCTCTAACTGATAGAGTTGTTGTTTTTGGATTAAGGGTTGGGATCATTTTTTGAACTCTCTATATGAGTTACCCTTTTATATAGAGCAAGGTGTTTTGAATTTTATACTATGTTAAGGGAATATTGTATATGAACTATAGTAACTGTAAGATGTTGTTAATTAAATAACAATATTCAAAAGATTTTATATGATTTCTATTACAAAAAATAATGTAATTTTTGGCATGGAACAACTGTACTCAGTTTATGATTCAATGGATTGCTGAATGAAGTGAATTATAATCTCTGGATGTGATTGAAAAAATACTATATATATCATTCAGTGATCCCCAAGGATATTTCAGGGGTATACTGAGTGATTTTCCATCATTATTGTCACGATGATATTGTTATTGATGATTATAACCAATAGGTGTTTTATAGGGTTGGTGTAGAGTACACTGATATATTTTAATATAGTTACCTAGAATCCTTCAATATATGTTGCTACTCAACCCTATAAATAAAATATCTAATTATGGTAAGTTCAATGTATTCATATTTAAAATCATCCATAATGATGTCACAATATTTCAAGATGGTCACCTTTTAGTGTAACATTCATACACTGTAGAACAATGATAATGGTCTATATTCATGCATCAATTATCATTTATTAATTCATGTGACAATAAAATAAACATAACCATAAATTATGGATTAAAAATTTATTCAATTAGTAAAAATGATAGAAATTACATTATTATTGAATGAGGTGTATAATCATAGTTTTAGTGTCAATGTTTGGGTAATATAAGTATTTACGTATTCAATGATTTTTAATTTTTTTGGTTACTCATATAGTGTTATGTTGGGATATCATATGTAACATAATGGAACACGAACTATGGTAACTTGCCTTGAAGAAAACACATTAGATAATTTACTATGTTAATTTTGCGAGCGAATAATGTTAATTCAAGTGACCAACACTATATAAGGGTAACTCAAATGTATCAATATATAAAACATTATATTATTCTCCTATATGTTGGATATGAAGCACCATAACATAGGATTTAATCATTCTATAATTCTAAAATCATGTTACATTTTTCATATAACAATTTTTTTTGTAGGTTAGCTTCATGCCCTATTTACACCATTTTTTTATTTATATTGAAATGAAAATCAATTTCACAATAAATTTTCTGATTCTACTAATTTTTCTTAAATAAAATTATATAACCATGGAGTAATAGTATTTTTATTTATAGGATTGAAACTATTATGATATTTTTAATTTTAATGAATTCTACAATTGAATAATAAAATTGACGTATGATGACATTGTAATTATAAATTAATAGTGGGGATCTATAATTCATTGATAATTGCTTTTATATATGATATTATTATAATATTCTTACCTTATGAAAAGAATCATGGGTTTATGTGTTTTAAAATTAAATAACATGTTTTTAATGAGGCCTACTTTACGCGAATTTAAAATATATTCTATTATGGGTCATTTTCTATCTCCAATTCTATAAATATTCATCCCCACAATGATGCCAAAATGATTAGAGTGATATGGTGACTGGTCGAGTCCCACTTCTAGTAGGCCGTAGGTTGGAAATTGACATCGAGGGTATAATAAACATGCATATTGTAGGAATTACCCTCTAAAAGGAAAAGCGTAATTGGGAGATACAAAAGATATGCCTTAAAAATCTAATCAAATTCATTTAAGTGTAATGAAATCCAAATTATATCCACGAAATGTACTACAGTACTAAACAACAGGAAGTAAAAATACATGTAACAAGGAGGTAATGATGGTAGCGACCATAAATCCCAAACAGATCTTACAGAACAAAAATATAAGAATATCAATCATAATCTCCAACCTACTTTTTCTGATCTAGATAGCATTTGAAGTATTTTTCCTCCTTTTTAAGAAAATTTCTCAAACTTTCTATTTAAAGTATATCATTTTTCGATGAGTCTTTTTAGGAACTCTAGGCCTCAGAATCACATGCTGTCAAATTTTTCAGTCTCAAAATTATTCAATTTAAGTAAACCAATTACATGGAAACATTAAATTTTTCCCACATTAGGGAATTACATCCATGAAATCCATAATATATGACAATAAAACAAATGGTGGGTACTGAGCATGAATATGATCCTCTCGCTCCCTTGTGATCTTCTAGAGATTCCGGTTCTGCCACCAAATGTGCATCATAAGAATAAACTATCAATGAAGGAACCCTATGATTTATCCTATATCTTTAACGTAATCATCAAAAAAGTCACCCATCATCAATTCCATGTATTCTATAGTCGATGATGTGTGATAGATCATGCATGTACCTCCTCAACTACAACATGTGAAAAAATCGGCCACCTAGTGCATATGTGGGAGAAGAGTAATGGGGTATGCCACCATTCCAAATACACTTAGAAACAGAAATGGTCTGATTAACGTCAGATATAGATTGCCACTCCTTCCAAATCTCTACAATCTATGTCAGGGTGAGACCCGAAGGAAAACATGGTATCCTTCATTGAAGTATAAGGTTTTCTGTCTCCTTTCGGTATAGGACTTATGTCAGCTATGTGAATTCCTCATCTAATCCTGGATGATCTAAACCTTCTCGGTGGTATCCCCTACCAACTCTGGACCCATGACTGTTGACTCCCATGGGTTTGTCCAGTATAGAGGTGATCTTTCCAATCGCTCGTTCAAGGTATCAAATAGTGCCATACCGATGGTGTAGGGATAAGAGTTTTTGTATGTGAACACCACCAGTGATAGTTGGTCCTCCCAACTGTAGCCCAAATCAAGGATTCAAGCATGATGCATGTCCTTAAGGTCTGTATGGTATACTCCATATGACCATATGTCTTGGGTAAAAGTTGTGCTCAAAAGTTCTGGAACATGATTCTCAGCATTCACATGATGACATGTGAGTCATCATGAAATGAACTCTGCCACTACTTCTTTCATTCCTAATAGTGATTACTAATGTCAATGGTCCAGGTAAAACTTTTTTCTCATTAGGATGTGCTACTAAATTAGATGTATGCGATTCTCTCAACACCTCCTCCTGTAACATCACTGACACCATGGTGCATCCAATGAAAATTATGACATTCTCCCCACCTATCAAAAATTCCTCATGATCATGTCATGAGGTTATCTGAGCACGTCAGGTATCATAGTTAAAGTACCCACTTTGTGCCTCCCTGACCCACTAAAGGAGTGGGGGAGTGACTGTCATAGAAATTAGGTATGATTCTCTTTAACTATCCATGTAGGATATCCGTATCGTGGCTAGATACTGCATCTCCTCACATAGCAGCTATAAACCAAACCTCTTACTGAGTGTGTCTTCCACCATGTTCACCCTCCCAGTAGTATAGGTTATCTCAATGTCATAGTCCTGGAGAAACTCTAGCCATCACCGTTGTCTTAACTACTAAAATCGTATGGGAAACTTTTCATCAATGAGAAAGGCTACCTCTTTAACTAATTGATGTACCCATAGACCCCTTGGTATTGGGTTCTCATTATCCACAACCAATTGGTTAATGTGATAGTAATCCAAACATAACCTTGAAAATTGGGTTTTACTATGGCATTCCTATATAAGTCCACTACCTATGTACCCTTCTAGTGAAGCTCTATGAAAGTTCTCCGATATACTGATCTAGATATTGTTAACATCTCAGGGTTTAGAGTGACACAGAAGTCCCTCCCCATGGAGATTGGTAATTCTAATTTGTTTTGAAATGATGTTCCTGCACTCCACCACTACCATTGGGAACTAAAAACTCAAAACATCAGCCTCCATGTGGTTAAGTATGGCCAACTCAAGAGTGATCTATTTCACCCTCCTATGTGTGTGTTTATCTCGTGCTTCCGGGGTTTCCTTTTTATCCAACCGAGGAAGACCCCATTCTAACACTATAGGTATTACACATCCTTTTTCCTAAAAATTTCAATTGGAGCATCATATGTGGAGGACCAGTTCATTCCCAATCTAACGTTGTAAGTCCATGATGCTGCCACCAAGAGGTTCCAACTAAAACTCTCACCTCAAGGTTCAGATCACACTATCATCATAAGTTCAATTATTGTGTGTCATTCTATTTGTATCTCCAAACATAAGGGTCATGTCAATTGTTTAACTAGATACTCAAGGTTTTAAAATTTAATCTTGACATGAAGGATTGATTTGTACCTCTTTATATTAATATAGAAGCTAGTAGTAGACACAAACTGTATCTAGAATCATTTCTAGTGCCCTTGGGTCATTATCCTTGACCACATGCAGCTACTTCATTCCCATATCCTCCAGCTCCCTGATCTTGGTGGGGATCACATTAGAGTGCTCGTTAGAATATGTCAAAAAGTATACCAACTCTTTCTACTCTCCCAGCTCCTCTTTCATGTCTGGTACCCTGCAGATTCATATATCCTTATAACATCATATTCAGATATTTTTTTAAACACCCATGTTTCTGAGACTGACATATTTTTCCTACTTACCCACTAGTGACATTTAGTGGTTGTATTTTCATAGCCAATGAATTTTCAACCACAATGGTTTTATATAGAACCATAACATTTTTATGAATTCACATAGGAATAGTGATGGCTTAGATGTCCCTAAAAAAATCTCACTCATAGGTTTGAGCCCTGAATCACTGGCTGTTTCTTACACATCGAGTGACAGGAATAGTTGGTATGCCTCGATGATTACTCAACTACAAACATGTCATCCTTAAAAAGATGTAAAAGCTCATGGGAACACATACCCCTTATATTTTTAAGGAAGGAGACACCATCTATGAAAAAGGATCGCAGTCACTATCGACTAAAATTCACCTCATTGTAATATGTGGGTAATCTAAACCTTGACATCGCCTCGCTGAGCCACGTTGCATGCTCACATCTAGGACAACCATCTAATCTAATAATTCCCTGGCTAGATGGGACCTTGGTCACCACCTCCATCTAGTACTTAGCCTCCTGTGAGTTAGTCTCACCTTGAAACATGAATGGTATGTATCACAGAAAAACATGTAAGTAATTGAGCCTACATGTGTCCTCTACTGGTAGCACTAGTAGTAACTGCTGACCAATATCAGTGGTATCTCGTGGACACTGCACAAAGGTACCAACTCGGGCAAAAATCCTTTTACTGAAGCATAATCACTCTATAGACCATTCTCATGGTCACACATTAAAATACTGAATGGTTGGCTGCATGGAGGCTTATTGAATGAAAATTATGATAAACCACATTCAATATGTTATTCATGGTGAGCTGACTCCCAATAGATCAATAGAAAAACATTTTAATAACACATGAAACAAGTGTTTTTGTGTACGGAGTAAAAAAATAGAATTCCGGATCATGGTGCAAGGATACGTTAGTCACCTGACCACTTCTAGAATCTCTAGACTATAATCCCTACTCAAGACACTTAACACTGTTCTTTCATTAAAAACCAAGACTCTTAAATCTTATAGTATAACTGACCACCTTTGATACCACTTTTTCCTGACCCTTCCTCTAGGGCTCGTGTTGTGACTACCACAAGCCCTCCTTCCATAGGTCAGGGGCTAGTGACTTGCACCAGAAATAAGAAACCCAAAAAGGGAAGGCAATTCCTTTAAACCTGTGCCCACACATATAGGGAAAACTTCATTCAAGTAAAACAAGACAGAAAATGTATATTATAACCACTTCTAAATACCACCACTGAGATTAAAAGTAAGTAATGAAACTAAAGGGACCAGTATACAAGCACAACTGGAATTAATGTTCAAAAAAGGTGAGAAAAATGATCCAAATGTCATCCTCCACGAATCCTATAAATTGGGTATGTATAGCTCTTCCTCTGTCATCTCAGTTACTCAGCCAATCTGTCAATCACCTCTGTGCACCGTCTAGCCCCGTCTCCCAGAGTCTCAATCTTGTTGTCCATTGTCTACACAAGACACAATATGTTATCGGTGAATCCTGTGAAAGGGTTCGTATAAAAACAAACTGAGTAGGGACCATGAGTCCCCCGAAGGTCTCTCAAAATTACACCATGAAAAACCACAAAGCATGATCTCAATCACCAAGCACAAATTAAAGGACATATTTCACCAAGTATAAAACAAAAAGGGTATGAATAAAGATGATTAGTCAAAAAGATACTGTATCTAATTCTATAGAGTGTATTTTTCTTCTAGACCACACAAGTTCATTAGGTTTTAAAATACAGAGGATATCTAGGTGCTGACCCACAGAGGATCGCTAGGTGTTGACCGATGATGGATTGCTAAGCACTGACCCATAAAGGATCGATAAGTAATAATCGAGTGAGGGTCTCATGGTGATGACCCATAAAGGAACTCTATCTATTGACCCATGGAGTATTTCATAGTGTTGAAACACATATGATCGATAACTATTGACCCATAGGGGATCACTAGGTGTTTCACCACATCACAACCAGCCACTAGATTCATGCACCTATTACACTTGATTCTAGGACGATCTGATTATCAAGACATTGTTAATAAATCAACCAAATAATATTCCAATGAAAGGTATCAAGAAAAAAATCCATGTCATTAGTGTTCCAATGAAAAACACAATGAACAAATCAAATGCCCGATCTGTAAGTTATATGAATTTTAGTGCCGATGGCCCGTTTGATTTGAGCTCGATCCAACCATACCATACTCCAAATTTCGTAAAAACCAATCTGGTGTATCTCAAAATGACCTAATCATCAAAAGGGTCCTCACGTCGCTGACAAGGCATCAAACAGACACCCGGTAAGCAAGATTCAGCCGTTTTAGTGAAATGTGGTCGGTCGGGTCCGGGTCTAGTATAGGTCCGGCCTAGGAAGCAGAACTAGCCAGGAAGGCGAGCCCGATAGGGATCATTGTTCTATCATGACCGGTGAGTCCTGTTCAGCTAGTGGGTTAGGCATGGCTCGTTGGTCCGGTCTGGCTGGTTGGTCCAGCCCGCCTGGAAGAACCTGGCCCACATGCAAGCTGGTCACTGGCACATTGGTTGGACATTGCATCATGTGTGGCTTGCTGCAAGCGCTTTTGAGCACTACTCCCTTTTGGAAATAGCCAGATCAGTCGGAATTTTTTCCAATTTAACTACCCAATAGTGCTCTCCACCCTCTTCGAATTGTGTGTCGGTGTTATTCCCTTCCACAGCCGCATCCTGGTAGGCCCTCCTGCTGGCGGGGTGCCTGTGGGCACTGCTCCTCAAAGCAGTCCCCTCGGTCAGCCGCAACAGCGCCAGTGTTTCTGCACCTCCGGTTTCCTTTTCACGCCACTGGAGTTGCTCTGGTGGTCCTTTTTTCTTTCCAATCTGCATCTACGTGCCTCCCGGGTTGCCACCATCTTGGTGAAGCCCTCAGAAAGGGCCTACCGCGGTGTTTCCCATTTGTGCTCAATAAATTCTCATAAACCAACAACGGCGGGGGTGTCCAAATGTTGTTTGTATTTTCCTGCACCCTCCATGTTAGTTTTATAACATGGGGTGATATCAATAATCAAAAAGGAAGAACAATCCCCAATTTAGGACACCTCAACAACCACACGCATGAACAGGCGATACACAGATCAACCTTTTAGTCGGTTTGTCCGCGTTAATTGTATTTTCCAAGAATAGAAAGAGAGGGAACATCAAATCACGTAGAGCCCCTACCTAGAAATGGTGTTTTTACTAAAAGAGAATATTAACGTTCATAAACGCTCCATGATTGATGGCGCTCGATCTCACCTGTCGGTGTCCGGTTCGAATCCTTTAATAGTTGGGGATCAAAACTATGTTCTTCATTGGAGGAAGTCGATGTTGGGGTTTTGTTAGAGGGTCCACTCTTATGTCCCCAAAACCTATGTGAATGGTTTTTTTAAATAAAAGAAAAGAAACCAATTATTTTGAATTCCCTAACATGGATATTTAATTAACCACAATTAATGAACGTTTAATCCAACGAGTGTCATAGTTACACAACCGATGGGTCATTCAATTAACAGTCTCTTATTATATTCCTGATTTTAAAATGTGGTACTAGAAACTTCTTCTCTATGGTTGGAGAAAGAATAATAAAAATCATTTATTTATATTATTATTTTATCCATAAATTCCAAAAATTATCTTTTTCGTTCGAACATTTCCAGTCGATGTTATGCTTCGATTTAAAGAATCCCATCATTGTGAATCCAATGTTGCCATTAGATTTCCAATCTGAGATCTGTTTCAAAATATATAAATTTAAACTTGCATATTTATAGAACGACCCATGAAAAAGTTCAAAAATTAATAATTGACACTGTCAACCCACCATCTTGAACGCAACAGTGCCTTGGGATTTCTGATCAGTGCACACATTTAAAATTTATTCAACTTTTTTAGGAAAATTTCTAATTTGCACTATTTAATGTTTAACATTCATCGACGGATCATTCCATGCACTTCGGGCCTCAGAATAATGTGCCATAAAATTTCATAGTCCTGAAATAATTCCATATAATTTAAAAATATATATAGAATTTCTAGGACCTTACCATGGTTACTCGACCATCACATTGTGGAAGACTAAATGTCCAGAAAGAAACACTAAAATTGCATTCATAGACTCAAGACATCAAAATTGGCCTCTCAATTCATTGTATATCATTTTTACACTAGGATGTACCACATAAAGAAAAATATGTAAGTCATGGGGAACCATATCTTCCATCACCAATTGAATTAAATTCATTGTCATGTGAGAAACATATTATTTTCCATCCATAGACCAACCATCATGGGAATCAACAAAAACCTCAATTTATCCAGAAATCCACCACAGAATCCCACACTGATATTCTTCACCTAATATTACAATGAATACTACTTATCTATCTAGGAAATAAATCTTCTACATCCAACATCACCCATATCAAGATGCACCACTGTGAGTTCCTCCACAACTCTCTATGAATCCATATAATCATGTGCAGAATTACTACATGACTTCTAGATCAACATATCAACCACAAAATTTATCATTCTATACATATATGGAATATTAATGTCACAATCATATAATAATTACATAAACCCACATCGATTCATGTTAAATTCATGTTGTGAGAAGATAGAACTCGGGACCATATGATCACTAAAAACAAAAAATTTATTTCCAATGAGTTAATGTATCCACAAATTTAGGTAAAACACTACTAATACCAAGAAATGATCATGGTTAGTATATTTACCCTTATGGGGATGTAACTATTGATGCCCATAAAAAACAATTGATCTCTACCACATATGAAAAATTCACAAAACAAGATGGGAAGCATGAAAGGGAACTTCAAACTAAACATCCACAACTGGAAAACAATGTCCTAGAAAACTGAACAACTTCCCTTTTAGGTACTCAAAATAGTCCATACAAAGTTCAGCCTATTGGAACCCCTAATCAATTAAGGCCAATGCTGTCAGTGGACTCATAATACAGGAGAAGTCATTTATTAAAATCTTATAATAGCCTGAATGAGAATGGAAACTCTGCACCACTTCAACTAATTTGGGGGAAGTACAAGTAACAAAGGCCTGTATTTTTGAATGGTCCATAGATACACCCAATTGGGATACTACAGGGTGCAATTAACTTACTTTTCAATTCAAAAACACACAGTTCTAGAACTTCTTAAAGAGAATATCTTGAATAAGAACTCTAAAATGGGGTGCATATTCCTTATATAGTCCACCTTATACAAGGATTAAAAATTTATTTCACCAATGAAATCCACCAAAAATTTTACTAGGATCCCAACGACCACAAAATTCCTCAAACCAATGAAAACATCTGATGAATTCTTCATACTGAAATATATCACAATAAACTAATAAAATAGATGAAATAAAATTCAGTATTTTGACAATCCTCGTCATTCATCCATATCTAATAATATCCGGACAACAAATAGATCTTCGAAAAAACAAAATTATCCCTTTATTTGATTGAATAAATCATCTGGTCATGGAATTTGATACAGGTTGTTCACGTTCACTTGGTTTGAGTAATGATAATCGATATAGTGCTACAAAACACCATTTGACTTCTTCAAAAATAAATACAATACACCATAAAGTGACAGACAATGAAAAATAAAACCTCATTACATTATATCACCAATTCATAATCATAAATCTCATAACATATATGTTTATATTCTATAATAATACATTGATATAGGAGAAACACCTAGCTATATCATAATCCAAAACATTATATAACATTAAGGGGGTAACAATATATCCTCCGACAGAAATACATCAAGGTACTCTATTAAAATCCAAGGAGACACTAAATGTTGAACATATAATGGGATCAATCTCTTCTCTTCCTTAAATGTGGAAAAGGATGGAACACTGCACTGACCCATCTAAGTGTCGCTCTCTACATCAAAAAATACTGGCTCTCCATCAGGATCATAGAACACAACCATACTCAGGAAGAAATATATGATTTAATTCACCAAATACAACAAATCCATGAAGAGTATATGTTATATGGATGTATCTATAAAAATAGAAAATATTACTAGTAGGCTCTTCCCGAAAGGAATCTTATTGTCTCTAAATATAGTAGACAAGTCAGCTGGAACTTCAACTAGATCAATAATCACAAAGGGAACTGGAACAATCTCTTCTTTAATTCCAAAAGAATTGAAGTGGGTATGAAATATAAAGTAGTATGTCAATAATGAATAAAAAAATGAATTCACCTAGATTGAAACCATGAACAGAGTCCCTCGAGTGATATCAAGCCTTCCTAGCACTGCAATCACAAAATTCTTCAGCTAACAACACAATAATTTATGGTCTATAAAAACATACTAGGGACCAAAACCCACACCATGCAATACTCTTAGATGAAAAGGTTCAAATTGTGGATATATTATGACTAACCTATCTTCTCTCCATTGATCAAAAACTAGATCACCCTACTTCTTTTGCTTTAACTAAAACAACCTCAATATACGAAACTGAAGTAGAACACATGGAACATGTTACCTTCACAGAGTGGATTGGAACTCTCAACACTAATGTCCTCAGGATCAACATGAAATACATAAATTTGATCCCTTAGAATAGATATGACAATTGTTTACCCTATAGAAATTAAATGATGGTTACTAGAAACTACCTTGAAGAACTGAATTCTTATACAATCTGACACCTATGAACCTCGAACCACAACTCTGCTTCATGATGATTCCTGATGACTCTTCTCTCATAATGATATTGTTCTCGCCAATATCCTCTTAGTAACCACTACTCTCACCAGTGCCTCAAATTATATCATTATCCTAAACATGGTGACTTTGGGATGGATATTTGAACTCAAATCCTCTTCTAAATTTCTTTATATAGCCACCTCATATGTTAATCTGTCCTAATCATACTGCATTAGGGTCCAAAATTGAATAAAAAACACTCAAAAACTAGTGCACACCTACCAATAGGAGTGATACTCCTCGTGACTAGGTACTTCACTTTCAAATAATTAATCTCCACTAAGAAATGGTTTCTATAATTCACCTATGAGACAATCACCTCTACATAATTCCTGAGGAAAAATAATGACCATAACCTCCCTTCGCAACTCATCATTTTCGCTTACAATGTAACATAGTGCCCCATTTGAGGACAGATAAAACTATAAGATATATCAACCTTATCCAAGCATTCTCCCATGACTATATCTAAAATTGATCCAACATAAATCTGTAGACTATATAACTAAATCTCTAACAGATTAATCCTTTATGTTTCATCACCATCAACCTACACCGTAAGGTGATATTTTAGAAAAACATGTTGAACATATTTGGTGTAAAATTAAAAATGGAATCGACATGGAGATATAAATACAATAATTTTATACAATTATAACACGTAAACAGACAATACTGAATAAATAATAGTAATCAATTATTTATTTTATTATCTTATTTGGTTTTAACCTATTTAAAGGTATACCAATTTCAAATAGAACCATAAATAAGAATTTGTGTGATCGTTTAGTTGGTCTATACCATAAAACAAATATCATGTCATTTTGTTGGATTAATAAAAATAAATTTCAAAACATCAATTCATTGGGTGGATACTCCTTTATAAGATATTATCCCTTGACTACATTTATTACTAAACTAATCTAACATTGTTTCCCTACAAAACCATGCTCCTCACCTCTACCTAACACAAAACTACATCATATCCCTAAAATATAAAACTATGATACAAATATTTTCCAACCCCCTTCTCACAATGATACCACAATAATGGGATAATGATGGTGTAATCATGTGTCCCATCACTAGTGGGCACCGATTATTCCATTTGAATCCAATATATTGTAAAAATTCATATCAGAGGTGTTCCCATATAAGAGAACAAGAATAAGAGGGAGATAATAAAGATTCACCAAAATCCCGTTCATTAGATAAATATAAAAGAAAATAAATCAGTGGTTAATCCCTGAAATGTCATATTGTACTAAAAATACAAAATAAAATCTTAATATACCAAAAGGGTAACAAAAACAGTGACAATGAAGTCGAAACATCTCATACGAAACTATGAGATATTAATATCCAGCCTAATCGTCTACATGAGATGGATAAACTAAAAATATTATATATACATTGGATGGGAATAACAATATACTTAGTATGATCTTCCTTGGATCCTCTCTTGAAAATGATAAGAAAATTCATTCTAAAGTATCGTGATCAATGGTGAAAATAATATATCAATTAAATATGTACACTAAATTCCTAGCATCATCATGGCTAACTATCACAATGTATTGTAGATAATAGATAATATAATATAACAATAAAACATCAAGGTTTCCCTTCTCCTACTTCCCAACTAGTTTTCTTCTCTTCCACAATGTTAGTAATCTTGAGCTATATCTCCCCAAAAGTAAGTCATCCCAAAGACACAAGGTCAATACATCACAAAAAGTACCTCTTTCATCCCATTATAACATCATCCAATATCACATAACCATTTATAGTAACAATCTAATTAAATGGATCCCCCACAAAAATTATGATTTTTATAAATCATAATTTATTATACCCCAATCCATCATACCCAATACAACATGTATGTACCTCAGGCCATCACAACCTATATATGTCATACCTATGATATTGATTTATGTACTATATATAGAAATTCATGTTTATGAAACAAATAAAATTTATAAAATCAATCCAAACACATGTATGGAAATTATAACAACCATGAATACCAACAAAATAAGCTACAATGTGATGATAGAGGGGCCATAATGGAATGTCATCCATTCATCCTCCCTTCAAGATATTGGGGAAAACACCCTCCAAGTATCCCCTAGGTGTTAGTCTCCCTAACCGACATGAGTGGAATAAAATATGAAATAATAGAATATAAATTATATAATATATCTCATGACCACACTTAGGGTATAATCTAGTCATAGTCTCAAATTAAGGTAACCTCGCTTGGACTCCCGACTGCCCCTGTTAAGACCAAACATCCTACAACCAAATAATCCAAAAAAAGAGATGTACAAATTATTTATTTATTTTTATCATTTCATATTTAGATTAATTATTGATCCATTAATTTACCATTAACCTTATTCCATATTGCATTACATTATGAATCATATAAAATTACATTCCCTCTAGAAATTATACAAATAGAGGTCAAAGTTTAGAATGATTGACATATTTTATCATTTACATTCCATCAACACGAACCACGTTAGTTACTAATTATTTATTCATTACTAAAATCATTCTATAATCGTGTACTATAAGAAAACCCATCCTAATCTACCATAAAGAAGGATCATGCCACCATGCATATATAGGTACGTAAAGTAGTGTGGAAATAATAGAGGTAATAAAGTAACCCAAATATTGTTCATTTAATAGATTCATAAGAGATTATACCATATCTCTACATCTCATCAATGGTTAATCCCACCATAAACCCATTTATTAACTTATACTTCTATCCTTAAGACCCATATTCCTATATTAATGCATAAATCCTTCTCATTATTAAAACACTATCACATAATATAGGCCTCTATACCCCATCTCACATTATCCATATCACACTAAACCATCATTGAATCATATCACATCTGATACTCCCAACACAATAACACACCATCCATCCTAGGATTAGACATCCATGTCAATGAACACATGAAATATATCCAAAGAACATATCCAAATGTATTTTGTAAAAAAAATATCTAATAATATAATCAGTGCCCTAAAAAATGTTATTAAACCTTTACATGCAACAAGCTTGCATGACTCAAAAATAAGACACTCAAAATACATATGAAGATGGGAATATTAGGCCATAGAAGACTATATTAATATCACATCTAGTTCTCATTACATTTTGAAATAGACATTTCATTACTAATTGGATCCAACTGTTGGAAACCTATGGAATCAACCTATAATAAGATACCAAACTAATTACTAAATTAAAGTAAAAATTCTTTCATGCATCCTACCATTCCCAAATATCACCAGTTTTCAACTATCATCAACAATTAGAATAGAAATGGTTCACATTATTTATTAATTACATTAATAAAATGGAATATAATTTAAAATTTCTTATTTTCATTTAAGAAATTTGATTATCCTCAAATTAAATCAACCACTTAACTACAAACATATCCCCTATATAATTTCTTATGAATATTAATTATCAATTTAATTAAATATTAATATTCATTGAAAATTTAAAAATGATAATCCAAGTATAAAAACAAGATATCATATTTCTCATATATATCATAATATCATGAAAACCATAGGGGAAAACTGATATCTTAACACAAAGAAACAAAATCGACAACATGCATTCATAACCAATTTCATTACTCCATGAAAATATTACTTTTTTTATTTTAATTATCTTCCAAATAGATAAATCATGCCTCGTTTATGATTTTAGGTAAATAAAATATGATATGAAAATAATACCCTATGTTATGTTGTCAACATTATTCCAATGAGAACAGTCCAACGTTGTGGGTCTCAATCATCATTCCCACAAAGAAGATTCATCCATCCACAGACTCTATGGAATAACCACACAAATAAACAACCCAAAAAACAAAATTATATATATCGGAGGCAATCCTCGATTTTATGGAAGGAATAATGGGATAAAATGAGATCCAAAATAAATAACTCACAAGAAAAGGAGGTATAATTCACCTTTCATAACCACAAATCACCATGTATTGAAGATGAATGTCCAGGTATTGATCCATATTAAAATAATATAAAAATGATGTTGGGAGATGTCGATGGCCAGTAAAAATTATGTGTGGATAGTAGGGTTTTTGAAACACCATAGTGGATACACCCTTTAATGATTTATTTCATAGGGAATAGACATATAATATAAACCATTTATAGATTTTGTAAATTCCACGGATAGATATCATATAAAAAATGCGTAACCATGATCAAATTAATCTAATATAGTTGAAAATTTTGGAGAAATCCTTGATGATCCCTTAATAGGTCATGAATGGAACATTCATTAAATAAAAACCCAGTACACATTTTTTATTCTCCAAATATCCATATTTTAGTACTTTTATCTATCCATACACTATCCAGGTCTCCTTTGATCACCAAGAATGTAAAAAAATAATATTTCAGAAATAATGGTTCTAGACCCTAAAAAAATCTATTCCCTCCAATATTTGAATATCCCTTTACCAGTGATAGGTAAGGGAAACATAAACATATTTTGTTAGTCCAAACATCCATTTATATCAATCTTTTATTTATCCATGTGTGAAATCTCTTCTCTCCATTTATATAATTTTGAACAATGAATTACAGACCCCATGTATATTACTTTTAGCCTCTAAATTTTCCATAAATATTTTCAAGAGATTTGTTTCTTCTCCTTATTTTTATTAGGATTGATATAGTCATGAGTTTGTTCGAATTTCATAAATGGATGTAGTTTACTATAAAAAAGATTATAATATTTTAATTTTACATTTTATGGGTGTTAAAATAATATTCATATTATAGAAATCTAAAAAGGGATGATATAGATATTATTATAAGTATTTGATAAAACAAATTTCTTGTATCTATGATTTTTGTATAGTATTATCGTTTTTTAATTTGTAAACATTAATATAAAGTGAAATAGAATGATCACATATGATATTTTTTAAATTTTAGTTTTATTATTTGAATTAAATCTCAATATGATATAATTTAATAATAATATTTCATTGAATTAAATAGAGGAAATAAAAGTAATGAATTTTTTTTACATATATATTCTTATTATTATTACTTGAATTAAAATAATATATTTGTTAAAGAATTTGGAAAAGCTATTTTAAATGTTTTACTGATTGCCTAAATTTATTATTAATAGTATATAATTATTAAAAGAATAAAATATTGAGATAGTGTAAATTATTACAAGAAATTGTCTTCAAAATTTAATTGACTTTTCTTATATTTTAAGAAAAAATATGCTTCATCATCATATTTTCTGTTACAGATATTTATAAACAATGAACAACCTGGTCCTTAATATAGAAACCTTTTTACCCTCACAGAATTACATTATGTAATTAATGTGGGTTGCATATAATTATAATTGCATGATAATAAATAGGAAAAAATTAACTCATGTGAATTATTTTTTTGTTATTATTTCCTAATGATATTTTTACATGATTTTGTTTATCTTTATAAGATGGTTTTTTATATAGCTTGACATAAAAAATTTTAATTCAACAAACATTGTATATTTTAAAGAATAAAACTATTTAATATATGAATCATGATAACATTATTAACATGATTTATTGAATATTTATGAACTATGGGGAGAATTTTCAATGAGTATTTAGGGTAGATGTTGGAAATTTTTAATTCTATATATGAAAGTTTTATTTGAATAAGAAAATATCAAATGATGATTCGACAAATTAGTGGCAAAAATAAATATAGTTATTTAATAATGATAAGTTGTTTGGGATAAAAGATAATAGTTTTTTGGAAAAAAAAATTGAAATATATTTTTATATGTCCAATTTTTTTAAAAAACTAATAGATCATACGATGAAAACACATTACACAAATCTCAAAAATTTATTAAAAAAAGTGAACAACATTTAAATGAGATCTAATGAGCTTACACCAACAGAAAAAAAATAACTCAAACTGACATGAATCAATGAGGGCAGACCAAAACTAAGTAATGCAATGAAAAAAATAGAGTCATCTGATCAGCTCAACAAAAACATCCATGGTGCATCAGAAGAGCTTATTCTTAGAAAACGAGCATTCCCTTCACCATCAGTCACTCACAAACCCATCATAGTGAATAGGTATTTGAATCCTTAATAATGTTCTTGCAATAATATTCATGAGTGCCCAGCATTCAACACATGATGTTTCATATCAATTAGGAATCATTATTTAAAGAAGTCATTCACAAGAAGAAAAATTAATGAATCACAAATCATGTGTCACTAGAAAATCAAGTAAAATGTCGATTGAAGACTATCTTTAGAACAAGAAATTTTAAAAACAACAAAAATGCCATCTGGATGAGAAATAAAGCAACAGAACGTTACTATAATAGCAATAAAGAGTTGTTACCGGACTAGTGATACCTAGACCAGGGCCAAATTTTGTTTAGATCAGAAAGAAAGTACCCATGTGGGGGGAGGTATTTTTCATCATCTCAAAGGATAGGAAAAACATTGAACAATCAATAAAATCCAACATTATTTGAATGTAAGATTGAATCCAAAAATTTCATATAATACAAATAGCTAGAAATCATGTTTTTTGGAAATCATACAAAGCATGTGATCCAAATAAAATCAACATAAATAAAAGAATAACACCAAAATCAAGAGTCCAATAGGAATACTAGAAACTAGAATACCTAGAAAAACAGGTATCATCATCAATGAAATAATTTGGGACTCTTAAGGAAGATCATTTATGTTGAAGTTTGTGTTCTTCTTAAAATCTACAACTGGTTTATGATATATCCTCTTTCTGAGTTGGAGGTAGTTATTAGAGACATATCACCATTTTTATATTGATAAAAGTCTTCAACGTAATTCTCAACCATACACGAACAAAGATCCTCTGTAAAATCCTATTTATTTTCCCAAAATAAAGAATCCCTATAAGTAGGTTCATTTTCATTGTCACTGTTACTATCACAAGAATCAGTTTAATACACGGTTTTAAATAAATGGTTAATAGGAATGGGATTTTATGCTGTATCAATGACTATTGGAAGTGGTGTAGGATCTGATTATTAATTCCTAGAGGCATCAAATGATATTGTAATGATCGTTCATTCATGTTGATATTAGATTATATGCTTCCTCATTTTTCTAGGGTTTGAGGTAATATAACCATCAACACCAACCATTTGGTTTTCCCTTCATGGAAATTTATTTTATACAGGCTTACACAATTTGATTAAGTTTGTCCTCATCCCCAGCATAGATTTTCTATAGTTAGGGAGATCACTTTGACCATTATATTATGTACCAGATTCCTCAAAGTGTTTCTCAAGTAATTAAAATAGGGGTGGGGGATTAGTGATGGCATTCAATGAATCCAAATATTCTAATATTCTATTAGAATCAATAAGATAACAAGTAGGTTGAGATGGTTGGGAAATGTTTACTATAGGTTCCTTGTACACATCTACCTTAATCACTTCAAAATGAACCATGGAAACAAAGGGACCTTCCAAAACTGTGTTACAATAGCCAAATCTAAGACAGTGGTTCATTTTTCAACCTAATTATTATTTTTGGGCATAAGATGTGATTTATTATTGACACAATCCTTCGGGGAATTTCCATGTTTATAGAAAGAGTTATAATAATCAGGTTGTTTTTAGTTGAATAAATCATGAAAGAATCCATAGTCAAACTCGGGGATCCATATTTGAGAAGGATGTCCCTAATAAAACTCAATTTCAATACAGAATATAGAAAGTGAAGGTATAGAATGATTCCTTACCATTGAGTCTAGTTTCTATGGTTTATCAATGATCATGGATATCAAGAATGGAGAATCCAGTTTGAATAAATGATGTTGAAGTCCATGGAATCCAGTCCAAATCAAAACTATGGGGGATTCAGCATACGGTTCGAAATCAGGGGTCTATTTGTGAACCCATGTGTAAAATCCTTTGAAAAACATCATCTCTTCACACAAAGACTATACCAATCATCCGGAGAAGAAAGATAGAGGATAACATTTAATGTGTTCAAAGTGTCTATGTGAAATCCCTGAAATCTGATAGATTAATGTGAACATCTTTGGTATTCCAACAAATTTTAGTGTTTAGAGAAATTCCCAACAAGAACACGTAGAAAATCCAATGAAAGATGGATTACATCATTTTTTGGAACTAAATTGCGGTTTTTTCACAGTGACTATAGTGAATAGGTTTGATGAAATTATCTTGAACCAAAAAATTATTAGTGTTTGGCTCGATGGCCTCAGATGCTTGTCCATCAACCACATAGGAAAAAATCTTAGATCTGAAATATGGTTTTTCGTATCACCCGAAGCTGGGATCATCGATATACCTTGATTTTATTTCCATATTTCTCAGGAATTATTTTTTGAAATATATGTGTTCTTTGTGAACATGTTCGATGATGTTATATCCCTATTTGATTTGAAATGATCCTAGAACATATAGATTATTTGGAATAAATAGTACATATTATCAGTAGAGATATGTAATGTTGAACCTTGTGTGGTGGGTTGGATTGTATTATCTAAAATCGTGTCAGTGAAGACATTAGGAAGGTTAGAATGTATATAGACATATGTTTTCTCATTGATTCCTGTTTTGTGTTATTTTGAAGGACACATTACTCAATGAATATTGGTTATAATTATATACTTATAGTTGAAGTATATTTAATCATGAAAGGTTCCATTTTAATAATATTATTTTAGGATGATTCCTAGTATACCTAGAAATTAAAAAATCATAATGGGCTGATTAATAAATTTTTATAGTTCATGTTGATTATTGATAAAAATATCATTATTGAAAACTAATAAATGAAATCTTGTTTTATTTATGTATAAAAGGATTAAATCATTAATTATTGATTGATTACTATGTGTAATGTTCAATGTTGAACCATGGTGCTTCTATGACTATATTTTAGTGGTACACTGCTAGAGATTTTTACATTGAGTCATCTGTGTTATTATCTATTAACTATGTATTTGGTATGTAGGTTCCCATACTATTTTTTTTAATAACATTAACATTATTTACTTTTAATTTTTACTCTCTTCCACCTATGTTAGTTAAGGTGTAATGAAATCAAATATTTCAATGGGTTTCTATTTTTTAACAACTTCAAGTTTTATGAGGTACCTGATGGACCACTACACCCCCAATGTATTGTTTCCCATAGAGAGACTATGTATATAGATATACATATCATGTAGTTTTAATTAGGTTATCTGCACAAAAATGCTTTGATGGATCTTTGTTACCTTCTTCCAGTTTTCTAAGATATTATTTAATAGCTAAAATTATTACTAGTATACTGGTGCATGGGAAATAATGTTTTGGGGTGTTTTTTTTGGAATAAGATCTTTGGTGTCTTATAGAAAAACAAATCGGGAAAGAGTTGTCATAAGTATTGTTACATGATAACATCATAAGGATTGGGATATAATGTGTGTATGATGAGATTCATAGGTTATGTATTGTGACTTTCATAATGGGAATGCTCAGATGAGAAGTATGACTTAGGTGATGAATTGATAATATTATATGATCCATTGAAATTTAGGGTGACTAGTTTTGTGGGTTAGGGATAGTGGTTTTATAATATATATATATATATATATATATATATATATATAATAATGATATTATCTCATAATTATCTTACATAGTAAGGGTTCTCAATGAGGTATTTAAATTAGTGGACATGATTAATATATGTGTTCATTTAATTTATTAACTAACAAGATTATTGTACATTTCTTTAAAATTGTCAATGGTTATCTTCAGGGAGGATATTACTGAGTATTAATATTTTTCTCACCTAACATATATGTAAAATCTATTTTTTATGTGAATGGTAGAAGGTTAGTTGTCTTGACTCTTGATACTAGATTAAGATGATGTTCTAGAGATTATGGATCTTTAGGGTCTCTTCTAAAGATTTATCTAGGGTATTTAAAATTATATCATTACATTATGTCTTAACATTAATAAATTTGGAATAATTTTTTTATTGTGATTTTTTATTATGTTAGGGTTTTTCTTAGAATCATTTCATTAAAACATTTATATCAATTTCATTATGATGTTATTTTCCTGTATTGTCTGTGTTTTTATTCTCTCAATGCTAGTTTCTAACATGAGGCCAATTAGAGTCCAGCATCATGGGACAATATCGTACCCTATTCTCTCTTTCCCGAGGATGGTAAAATGATGGGAAGGGGGTTGTTACAATATCTGTCTATCCCAGATGATATATCCACATTTTTTACTAAACATGTTTTGAATGGATGGTGTTATCGAGGTTTATAAACCAATTTTTGGGTGAAACAGTCTATCAACAGATGAATTCTCAAATGTATCTATGCATTTAAAAATTTGTTCATTTCATACTATTGAGTTGGATTATATTAAACTTTAATAGTTTTATAGACCTTTCTTAAAATAAAATTGATGAATAATTCAATCAATTTGGATATAGTAATCTAGATTTGCCTAAATAAGATGATTATAGGAACTGAAAATCAAGAGGATAATTCATCTTGGGGGACTAATAAAAAAAATTTATAAATATAATTATATTTTTTATACTATATGTAATGTGATGGTAATGATTAATGTTTAATTCAATAAATAAAACAATCAATGTAGTTGATAAATCAATAAGAAGACATCATAGGGGGGTGAATTTACCATTTACTATGGGTTGTGAAAATACCTTAGAGGAATATATTCTGAGCAACACAATTAGTCAATAATGATCTAGGTATATAGATATCATGTCCAATGTAACAAATAAAATGGTTGAGAAATGTTTGATAATGTATAATTTTGTTTATATTAAGGGAATGCGGAGGATACCGTTAGTAAATCCTTAAAATATATTTTTTAATGCTTGAGGATGGTAATTGGATATAATCCTCATTCATAATGAGGTTATATAAATGTTATCTATATTTTCTCTCACATATTAAAAAATATATTTTTTTTAACACAGGTGACTAATGTTAATTGAAATAATGAAATATATATATATATATTTCAATTGATGGGAAATTATAAAACATAGGAGTATATTTTAGAGGGGAGTTTATAATTGTGGTAATAAATATAATTATATAAAAGAAATAGTGTATGTATAACTATATGATTCTAGTATAATATTTTAAATTTATTTATATTTCAACTGTTTTTGGGGTTTTTTTTGATTTAATATATAGGAATATTTTGTTTAAAACATAAACAAACACTTTTTCATTGTAAAAAAATAGAAATGGTTTGAATGTGTATAGTTGATGTAATTACCTATTATGGATACATTTTATGTTTTTGTTGATTTTATTCATAATCTAAATTCACACATGTAGGCTTTAATGAATGAATAATGTGTTTTTATCTAGTGTAAGTGATATTTTTAAAAATTCTTTTAAAAAATTTCAAATGCTGGATATTTTTATGAATAAGAATTTTATTATAGTTTCAGTGACCCAAGATATGTCTCATATTAGGTATTATTATTTGTTTTTATTAAAATTATATATGAACGTGATTATACAACATGCATTTTCACATGTTTTTATCACATTATTATACACCACAATTGTTTTCAACACCTTTTATTTGAATGTAATTCAATAATGGAGAAGATAATTATTGTGTTTGAATGTATAACTATTAATAAACAATGAATTATCTAGAGTTTGGAGTACTTTATAGAGATTGTTATAATCATTTTTCCATAATTATTTCATGAATACATAGTTATTGATTGTATATGATATTTATTAAAAGATAATTCTAGAGGATGTGGTCCTGGGAGAATTTATGATGTATCTATTTAAACAATGGGTATTAATCGCTATTACATACTCATGTGATGACATCACAATAAAATAATTAAATCATAAATAACTATAATCAATTACATAGTGAATTTAATATGTTTTTTCTTGATTGATGATTGAAATGATGGATTGTTGAATTCAAGGTGATAAAAAATGAAAGTTGGTCATTTTCGTTATGTAAGAAAATAATCCATTAGGAAAATATGTCATGGAATAAATAATTCAGAAATTTCATAGATTTGTTTTAAAATATTTTTTGGAAATTTAATATTATCATATTTTGGTGACCCTAGAAATAATATGTTCTGTGAGAATATCATGATTTAATTTTTTTTATAGTGTTTCATTGTTTTTGACACATAAGTAGAAAAAAACATTCTCAAAAAATCCATAAAGAATATCATGGTTTTATAAAATATCTAGATTGGTCCAGTGTATCAATATAAAATTGTAAATGTTTCAAATAAATTGTAGTCATTGTTCTGGAATATAAAATTCAATGATATCCCCAAATAGCGAGATTTTGGGGAACTATAGATAAGGGAGAGAGAGAGAGAGTGTGTGTGTGTGTGTCTATGTGTGTGAGTGTATAGATAAGAGTGTTGCATGATTCAAAATAACTCTAATAGTGGAATATAATTGGGGTGTTACCTATGAATAATTTATTCATAGGGAATCTTCATCTGGTGAATAATTAATGTCGAAGGAATTGAAATTTTATGTCTCTATATATGGTAATGTGGAACATTACAGAATGTCTAGTAGAGATAAATTTTAATTATTTCTCATTGATGTATAGTATCACTTAAAATTATATTAAACAGTTATTTTATAAAATAATATTCTATAAGGGTTTTGAATATTGTCCTAAATTTTTATTCAATAGAATTTTCCTTGTTGATTTAAAATGAAGGTGAAATTCATATACAAACAATTATATACATTTTGATGCTTGGAGTCTGATATTTTTATATTTATTACAGTTTATGTATTCAAATTTTTTCATTCGCATTACATTATTCATGAATCATTTATATATTATAATCATTTATCAATAATAAATACCATTGAAAACATTTAAAAATAGTTCCTTTTTTGGTATCAATTTTTCAATGTCATGCCAAAGATGTATTATATAATACAGAATGATTAAAAATATTAAATATATACATTGTGTCTGCATCGATTTGAATTTTTGGTTAAATTAGTGTATGAATATGATAATAACTATTCATTTGTGAAAAAAATATGTAAGATAAAAATGAATGCAACTCAATCATTTTGTGATGTGACAAACATTTATAAATTCCAAATCAAAAAATATAATAAAAATATACACCATTCCCACTTTTTTAATAAAGGACAATCATAAATACCTAAATATAATTAGGAATCAAATCATTTTTGGTAAATACTAATATGAATATGTTTTCGTGTTATACATCAATTGAATAAAGTATATTCTAATGGAAAATGTATTACACTGTAAATATATATTCTGTGTACTATATTGGATAATAAAGAAATTAAATTTACATCATTAAATTATAAACATAAATATATTATTTTCATGAACATATCTAAGTAAAATAAATATTAATATTATTTAAAATAATATAATATTAGGAAAATATTTTACATAATATATATTAAGAAGGTTGAAATCATGTTCACTATATCACTTCCCATAACCTATATAATTGTTCTAAAAAACATAATCAGTAAAAATTATTCTCATAATTAAATCACAATAAAATTCAACCCGAATGTGATGGGTTTGTTGTAAGAATTGATAAACGAATTTCATTTTTCAATGATTATTATAATTTTGTTACATTTGGTGAAATGTAATATAAAAAATCATTGTGTATGATTTAAGGAATATGTCATTAATAAATAAATATGTCATTCATGTAATAATTAAATTGTAGATATAAAAACTCATGTATAATCTCCCTGAGGTAATTTCTATCCGACCCTTTATAATAAGAAAATTTAAATTATTTAATGCAAAGGAATGATATATTTTTCTATTATTTATTAAATTGCAATGGTTTGGATAAAGTGTCTCTGATATAATTTTATATAGTTATCATTTATATGTAGAATTTAAAAACATCATTGTTCTCTAAAAATAGAATATATAATAATTGTTTTTAAATAGATAATATTTGAGAAATTTCTTTGATTCTATAATAGATTTAATTTTATCAATGAAAATATAGAAAGGAATAACAGAACAACTGAGAAACTAATTTATTTCCAAAACACGATTTATATAGTTCATGTTGATTCTTTTCTCTTGAGATAATGTATTTTTCGTAAATTAAATAATAATACATTCTTGATTTCTGGTTGAATATCCATATTATTAGACAAAACGTCTTTATTAAAAAATATATGTGATAATACTAAATAATTAGGTTGATAAAATATATGTATATATTATTTTTACTGATTTTTTTTATCCAAATATAAAAATACTATATAATATATTCTACATAATTATTTGTAATATTATTAATTTCAGTCTATAACTTCAATATTTATTATATAGTTAATATTGTTTATTAAAAAAATAAATATTTATAAATATATACATTATATCTAAGCACATTTGTAATAAAATAAACCATTAAATTATAATTGTAAACCAAAATATATGTCTGTAATTAATTTTGATTTGATAATATTACTTTTGAATTTATGATCTGTGAATATATTTTTTATTTAATTTACAAGAATAAATTAATTTTGGATCCAATATATAAGAGATATGATATTATATTTAATGTATTTATATTGATTAATTCTATGTTTGAAACACCAAAATTATAAACAATGAATGTATTAGATAGAACAAAAAAGATACATTTTCTACATATTATTATGATAATATATAAAAAATAAAATATGAACATTAGTATATAATAAGAATAAAATATTTAATATCTTTTTTAAAACTATAGTATTTCTAAAACAACAATTCAATAAATATACCAAAAATATCAAAACATATCCATGGGACATTACATGAGGATAATACCTAAAATTAAAACTAAATAACTAAAATAAAATAAAATATAATATAAATTTTGAGTGGTAGAAAATAGTATTGTTGAAATTTATAGCCATATGTAACTATATATAAGAATGAAATTTCGTAATATGAATGTCATTTCATAATTGGCAATAATTTTTTTCATTTGTAATATATATTTACACCATGATATATATATGAAAATGTATAATGGTTATATAATAAGGTTTTAGAAATAAATAATAGTTTATAAAGATTTTTATAGAAACAAATTATATGTAAATAAAATCTATTAAAACACAAATAATCAATAATAAGAAAAATCTAATCAATTGGTACATAAGATATTTTTATGATAAATGAAACATTTATTCTCAAATATATTGTGTATTTTTTCATTATTAATATTCATATAGACATAAATATTATTTTTTGAGATCAATTAAATTTTGAGAAAATGAGAATCTACATTTATTAATGGGGGTTCCTTCATTTTCACGAAACAAATTAGGTATTCGGGTATAAATTTAATTAACCCAATAATGGTAAAATTTGTTTATGTGTTATGATATGGGTTGAAGATAATATATATATATATATATTATAATAATATATCCATATTATGTGTTGTGAGAAAATCAGGGCCCATATTCAACATAATCAATTTTTAGATTATCCTTGTTAAATGACCTCCCCCTTGTATTAAGAGATATGTATTTTTCAAAAAACCACACAAACACCCCATAAAAAGAACCCTCCTCCACCATTATAAATAAATTAACACTAATATTTTTCTATTGAATACCAATCACACGAAAATTGATAATTTTTTCTTATATGTTGGGATCCATTATGTATAATGAATAAAGCATAAATCCATCAGTATAAAGTAACTCATTTTCTAGAAATATAAAATCATCTATGTATTTATCAAGTACATACTTACATTTTTAATTAATATATCATTTATTCTATTAATAATTTATTTCATGCATGTATATATATTTCATATCCTAGGAAGAGACATGTATTACATTTTTCTAAATTGTAATTAAAAAAAATTGTATTAGTTAAAATAAGATCACGACTACTGGAAAATAAAATAAAAATTATTAAGTCATCAAATATTATGGTTAAATGTACATAATAATATCAATATATGTATTATATAATAATCATAAATAAAAATAACACGAAGGATAAATTCTTCATCATTTTTTGGCCCCATTAAAATAATACCACGAAAATATTTATAGAATGGATGAAATAATGTGGAAATGTAAATGTTACAATAACTATTATAGAAGAATAATTTTTGTGTGGTATATTGATATAACCAATGTTATATTAATTTATGTATAAATGGTTGTCATATGTCGACATTAGGTATGTAATATCAATGATCTTTTGTACAGTTCCATCTGGGATCATGTTCTTTTGGATGGTACCAAGGGAATATTAATGTGTGTTTTTCATTTCGTGATGGGAATATTTCTTGACCATGTTTTTTCCAAGCCATATTTCTACTTAGAAGATCATTTACACAACATGTAGATCCACCATACATAGTCAATGGTGTGGTATGGATAATGAATTATTGACATAATCCATGTACATCATGGAGAATAAGGCCTCACCATGACGTAGTGGATGCAGTGATTAGTCTAATTATGTCATGGTTTCATAGTTAAGATGTTATCAATGGGAATTTCATCATACCAATTCAAGGTGGAATCAAGACCACCATGACTATAATAAGAACCATTACACTATGGTGGTGGTGGATTCAAAATTTTATGTTCTCTATTTGGATTCTAGCTATTTTAGGAATCCAATCCCCATGATATATATTGAAGGGCTTCACCATGTTATGGGTCTTATTAAAATATTCACTCGGTTTCATACACTATTATTTCTTATTTATTTACAAATATTTGATAGTTTGGAATCCAATATTTTGGGTAAAATATTTAGGAATAATATCTATATTCAGGTGACTACCTTAGGTAATCTGGTTCCCATGATCTATTTCTTTAGTTGTTATTGTGTGACTTGTCTATGGTATGTGGGTGTTTGAATCCTCCATTGTATTTGGTAATAAGTTGTGGATAATGAACACCATCACATTGGCTGGTATAATTTTTCTAAATCATTGTTTCATAGTCCCTTGTCTTGTGATTTTATATACATATCAGTTTTTACTAAACTTATATGGCTTTAAACTAATATAATATCACTTTTTTATTGTATCCTCATATTTTTCGATTCAATTATAATACCTCTAATACGAAATCCATGGATTCTATAAGAGGGTGATGTAGGAAGTGATACATAATATAATTCCATTATCTATAATAATATCATTAGTTATATCACACCGGATGTTCAATTGATGTATTAGAATGTACGTCCAATTCAAAACAAAGACATATTTATAAAAATAAGATTTATAGGAGCAATGTATTTTGAATTATAGTTCCTCAAAAAGAAGATTAAATATTTTATGGGTAATAATGAACATCAAGTGGTGGATAAGTGGTTATAAAAAAACTTATCATGTGATTGAATCCCTGGAGTCACCTCAATCATTGAAGGGTGTGTTTTTGAAATATATGAGTAAGTATCATATCAAGAGGTTTTGTGACTCCATATTTTATACAAATCTCCTCATGGTTTTAGAGTAAATGGAAATAATAAACATTTTATTTCAATATTTCTACATATAAATTATAATTATGTTAAATTTAATAGAATTACATTCATTTAGAATTGATAACATTCTGAGAAAGACAACAAAAACATTTTTTTTAGTTTATTCTCTTTTCTACTAAGGTGGAGATTAATTATATTTTTAATTCATAGAAATACATCAACAGATTGATACTTGATATATGATTATTGATTATTTTTTTTGATGCTAACTACATATTATAAAATATTCAACATGGGTATAATGTTAGATATTGACATTATTTTAAATTTAGGATTCTATGGATTAAACCTTCCAGCCAATGGACATTTCATTGGAACAGATGGGAAGAATAAGAAGAAGAATAAGCATAAATATAATTATAAATTTTTGGATGTATCTCTAAATATTATTCGTATTCTACCCTATCATTAGATTATATGAATATATTCCTGACATTCTAAAAGTTTGGAAATATTGGAACCATATGATGATATTTCCACGCACCTTCAATGTCCGAAATTCTAAGTGAACAACACAATAGTTTATTTATATTCTTATAGGATTTTACTATACCATGATATGGTGATATATAATTAGATACAAATACAAATATATTTTATTTTAAATGTTCAATGTCTATATGTTTTTGTCCCATTGAATCTATAGTTATTTATTTTAACAATGATCCAGAGTTCCCAGTTGATGTTTTTGTTGGTCCAACTATAGTGACTAATACCATTTTATGTAATATCATATAAAAGGAATTTTATTCAACACTATATGCATGAATTCATTTACATCATCCAATTTTATGAAAGTTTTCAATAATCTTATGGAGCTCAACTCTATCTTTATAATGTTAGTGCTACCTCTTAGAAAGATAAGGTTATATGAAATTCATTTTCCTCGATTATGTTATTTGATGGTCAATGTTGAGTTTGTTTGCATATTTTACATTGTTTTTCCTAATATTTTAGATGTTATGATAAGAATCAATTCATTGTTTTAAAATTGAGATAATATATTAGGTTTTCATAAATGTGTTTAATTATTTTATATGGATGTGATATCTCTATTTTTTTAGGGAGGGATTGATTAAATATCTAGTAATGAATAAACTTCAGTCTTGTATAATAGAATCACTCTGTATTTGGTTCTGGTTGATCCTTATGATTTACTTTCCCATTTTTAAATTCATTTTTCATATATATTTTATATATTTATTATATTAAAACGTTATTATTCCCCTAAAATGGTACTTAGGGTTCTCCATTTCTTCGAATCCCAATAAACAAAAGAATAATAAAATGAAATATCATATATAACATAGTAAATTGGAATGCATTAATATTTAATTGGTTAAACTTTTAGAGACTATATTATTTCATCATTTAGTTTCATTGAGGGTTGACTCTTTTCTCATTTCAATGACAAATTATGGATATCTTTGAATTATTTTAGATCAACTAATGCTAAACCTAATAATAATAAAGAACAATAATAATATTCCTTGTGTGGATATAAAATTTCATTACATAAAGGTGAAAAGTTATATGAAAAATTGAATTTTGGTTATGTTATCATCAACATAGAGTTTAAGAGTTAGACATCTGGGTGTTTTTTAGGATTTGATATTGTTGTAGTGAATATGCCATTATTTTATTTGACCTATATTAATGTATTTAATATTTTATAGATTTTAGGAAATAAATATTTGACATGTATATCGATCCATGTTTTGGAACATATTGATGATATCATGTTCAATTCAAGAATATATGTATCATTTAGTATTATCTATATTATGTAATTGGAATCATGAAAATTTCATCCTTCTATATATGATTTTCAACATTCAATATCTTGATCTAGGATAAGATGATCATGGGGAACACTATTTCATGTCATGACTTAATAATTGATTATAAAAATATAATGGTTTTATTGACATAATAAAAACCATGGAACATCTTCAATATATGGAGAATCATATGTTTGTCTTGGTATTATTAAATGATTAATTTTTTTTCTAAAATTTGAGTATTATTTGAATGAAATTGATGAAATTATCATTTTATTTTTTGTATAATGACTTTTTTGATTATATGAAATAGTGTCTAATTTATACTCCTATTCTAATCTGGTTCGATTCAAGTAAGGTAATTATCATTTATTATGATGCTCAAGGTTCTGGATTGGGATAAAAACTTATAATATTTGATCATGCAAATTTTTATTTTTCTTTTAATAATTTTCCAAAAAAAAACAACAATGACAAGGAAAAATCGATTATTATAAATTCATTGAATTGTTTGGTGACACTATCTTTTCAAGGAGAGTATGATAATATATTCTTATGACAGATCTCAAGTTATATAACTTGATATAATTTCATCAATATTAGGTATATGATATGGATAGAGTATTATAAGATGATTCATGTTGATAGTTCCTACAACACTAGGAGGGGAATGTTTTTTTCTATTCTCTTAGTTGTAAATTTACTTCCAAACACATCATTGATGTATAAAAGTGTGAAATTGTTGTGGTATTTTTTCATGTATAAAAATAATGTTTTTTATTGTTTTGACTCATTTTCATTCATTTTCATCTTCTCATTAGTTTATTCTATAAAAACTTCATAACTATGAGTTTATATGTATTAGAGAATAGATAAATTGTGGGTGAGATTGTACTAGTAAGGTCTCTCCATAATTATGGAATTCATTGCCTATGTAATTTATTCACCATATATTTTTCTATCATAAATAATATGATTCATGGTAGTAGTATTACATTTGGCGATATTCAACCTATAAAAAAATTTTGGATTATGATAAGAGAAAACATTTCTATTTGATATATATAAAGCATGACATTATTGATTTTGTATCTTGACATTACACCTTACATAATATTATTGGAGAGTAAGAAATTACTTGAGGTTTTATTCATCTTCATTTTATGCTGGTATAGAAATTAGAAGACTTATCATTGGAAATCATAGTAGGATTACCATGGACTCCCAAAGAAATTTTTTTATATGGGTGTTGATTGATCAATTTATAAAATATGATCCTTTAATTATGATGGGGGAACTAATAAGGTAAAGTATCACGATATGTTTTACCTATAATAAATTATAATGATTCATGAAGTTTCCTATACCGTTACATATGAAAGGTATACCTTGATTACTTCTACGACTGGTAATGGTCTCAAAGTGGTTATGTGGAATTTTTTTATATTCTGTAAAATTTATCATTCACATAAAATGAATAATATGAGTATGCAATTTTTATTTATAGGATATTATCTATGAAAGTTTCTCAGATTTTAGAAGATATTAGGATAGTTATAACCAAATAGTTGTATTTAGGTATAATAATCATTACATGTAATCACTTATAAAGGATATATTTGAATTTTTTTTAATATCTCATAATGTTAACATCATTGTTTATTAGAGGGAGGATCGGTCTCTCTGGGAGTATTGAGTATCATTCATGATACTATGTAGAGGTTCACGTTATTTCCTCATGATTTTTTATAGTTCATAGTTTTATTAATCCTTTAATTGATCATTTAGGGAATTATTTGGATTATTGTTTTGGTGTGTGGGACTTATTTATCACTACTCTTAGTTGGGTTACCATTGAATAGGGAGGTAAGTGATGTGATCTCTGAGATATGTTATACCATTCATGCTCTATTAGAATATTAGATGTGTAACATAACCGTTGGATGTGCTGAAGCTTTTGATGTGTAATCTTGATGTTTTCAACATATATTTTTAGAAGGGGATTAATACTAACCCCATCCATGTTTTTAATTTTATATAAAATATGTCATAGATAGGCATAACGGTTTTTGAGAAACAGGTGGAGATCATTGAGTCTCAAATCAATCTTCTAAGTGGATAATCTCTTCTGTTGGTCAATGTGAAATAGTGGAATATATCATATTCTCAAACGACATGAAAATTTTAATAATTAGAAATGGTGTGATGTCAATGCCACGATATGTATTTCCCTTATTCAATTTAAAATTATAGGTTTAGATAGTGGTATTTTGGGGAGGTTATCACATCATGTCTTGTGATATGATATATGTTTGAGAATTATGTTTTTTTCAAGGTTTGGTTTTTGATGGAGAGAACAAGTGAAAATAAAATGTTGTATGGAATTCCTCTATGAAAGACATAGTTGGACACAACATATTGTAAACCATTTTTCATATTATTATCATCAATACACCATATGAATAGCCCATATTCCTTGTGTAAGTATTTATCTTTAGAACAACATGTTTGTGGTCTCTATATACATAATGGACAACAAGGTCACACCATAATATGGTGTAGGTCATGGCCAATATCAAAAATATGTTGTTTCATATCTAAAACTATTTTGGTGGGTGTGTTGGGAATTAATGGTGTGACATGTTTAAGAACACCGCGGAAATAGTAAGAATCACTATTCCATTATTGCATTTGTTTTATAATTTGATATGTTTTTTTAGTAACTCGATTCCTTGGGATGTTACTTGCCTCAATATTTTTGGTATTTTGTTCTCCATTTAAGGGTTTTTGCTGCAATCATGACCCAGTTTCCTCCAATATTTATCCATTATTATTCATTCCCATTTTAATGATTTGAATCAGATATTTTGGAATGTTTTATAATGAACTATTTCATATTAGAGTGACTATATTAAGTTATATGGTTCCCTTGATTTAATTTTTTTTCTTATTCTGGGATCATTATACATTATCTCACATTCCTAGTATTTTTATTAATGGGTATTAGTTATTCATGATGATATATACCAAATTGGATGATATAATTTAACCAAATTATATTTTTATGGATAATTTTAATGGTACATTCTATAACTATCATCTATTTTTTCTTGATTTTTTAGTTATGAACTCATATCATGGTTATTTATAAATATCTTTCATTTTTTAGTGGGTTCCATGTTTTATACAATGATTGTTATTTCATCTATATTCATTATTTATTCAGCCTCACATACTATATCAACCCGTGCATCTCATACAAAGACATAACATCATTTTTTCATAATAATTTATACATTACAAAAAAATACTCCCAAATACCATATTAGTTTAGTGCCATTAGAAACATGGAAGCATACAAAAATGTACATAAGTGAGCTATTTTGTCTCCCACAAGGTTCTTCCTAACTAGAACCCTTCATATAGACATCATAAAAAATATATATCATGAAAACCTACAGAATGGAATCATAGTAAATTAATATATCAAATGACCAGTAGGGGTTAAAAAGAAAGATTTACTAGCATTATCATAAGAGAAATGATATGATAACATGCTCATAATATTATAAGATCATACCCTATATAAAATTCATAATCACGATTAATATAATATATATTTCTACATAAAATGACATGAATGAAAAATTAATAAAGAGAATAATCCATGAAATTACAACATAGGAATAATACATGTAATTATAGTAGATACATAAGCATATTAAATGATTTTCATAGTAGAGAAGTCTAAATTCCAAGAAAATAGTAGTTCAATGGGTTAACTCTCTAAAACATATTGGTGTCATAATTTACTCCCATTACAATCATAGTAACCAAGGAACACTCCTAAGACAATCTCAGCACACAAAATCCTTTACTAAACCCAGTGCACTCTAGGTTTTAACCATGTCTATATCAAAAGTTATAAATATCTACACAATTTATTAGAGGGGAATATTAGTCCCATTCATATCATACTGAAATAATTCATTTTTCTACAATAAAGTCATAAAAAAACATTTCATAACTGTTTAATTGAAATAGATATCATAAATATTTCATCATATAATAATCTATGGAAGAGAGACATGTTTCATAATAAATCTATCAAATCATAACATATGAAAATAATTGTATTTTATAAGAATATATCCTCTAGAAGTGAAATATGATTCATATAAATCATTACATCAATGCATAAAAAATTATTAAAAATGATATGAATTTTAATCTAGGATAACATTATGAAAAATTCATATGTAACACAAACAGATGTCATCATAGATATATAATAATTTTTAAGTATATCTTTAAAAAATTCCTAAGGCAAATATACATTATTCATTGAAAATTGATTTTGAAATAAAATTGATAAATTTTTTATTTTAAAATAATATAAATTTATTATTTAAAAATAATTGCAATAGTTTTTAGAAAATACAACTATTTAAGAAAACCAATTTCCTATAAAATAGAGAAATAAAGTCATATTTTCATAAAATTATTTTATAAATAATAATATCTACCAACAATTGGTAAATTTGTACCTGTAACACCCCAAGTAAATAAATAATATGAAATTTTTATATTTATCCATATTTGTGAATAAAATAATAATATTACTTTAAAAGATTCTATGCTCGATGGCGTACCCAATACGCAACAACGAGTTTCTTAGGAATCATACATTGCACTGTAATAATAAAATAATATTATTTTAAATAGTAGTTAACGCCTAGCCGTTGTAATGGAAGGAATGAATAGAACTAACTACAAAATGATTATATATGTTTGTCAAATATTTTTACTTTTTACAATAAATGGTTAAAAATGCGAATGAATCCAATTTTAAGTGTAAACATTCTAATATTCATTAAAAGGTCGATTAACCGCCTTTTGATGGAGAACCTCTTTTAAATGAACTTTTTGAAAATTTTATGTGTTATATTTGAAAAAATAATATTCTTCTTTATAATCGGGACATCAAAATTTACTTTGTGTACATTTTTGGTATTTTTCCGAAAAAGTTCAATTTTTATGGAATTGTGAAAAATGTTGTATTTTAATTCAAAACAACATTATAATATAATTTAATTATATGATTATATTATCTTTTGAATTGGTTTTAATGTGAAACTAGAATATATTATTACCATTTAATCAAATAGTGGTCGTTGGAATTAATTTCACTTTGAAATCGGACTTAAACTGGTGTCAATCTTTTGATACATTTTGTTTCATAAAAACACGCTATTTGTTTTGACAGCGGGAATTAATTATTAAATTAATTAATGCAACTTATATGGTTTTAATTTTTTAAAATAGATATCATTTTTGAATTTGGAATATCAAATATATCTTAGGGTGATTTTTTGGTAATTTTCGGAAAAACATCAATTTTTGATGAATAGTGAAACCACTATGTGGTAATTATAAAAACTGAATTTCCATTTAAATGAAATTTTGCCACCTTTGTGTTTTGAATTTCAAAAATCCGACATAAATAGTTGTCATTAAGAAGCAAAATTTGGTTCAATGGGATTAGAATAATTTTTTGGTGAATAGTAACTTATTAAGTTTTTAATCGCGATTAGCGGTAATTAGTGTAGTTTAAGGATTGAATAATGTTTTAATAAAATGAAATGACCTAGACAAATGTCCTACCCTCATTGGATGTTTCATGGCCGACCAATAAAATCCATGGGTCAACTTGGGGACCCCATGAAGCTACATTGGTTGGAAAATGACATAAATATCTTTTTATTTAATGTTAAAGTAAAAATGACACAAACATGAGATGTTTTACTAAAAAAAAATTTACTTGGGGTCATACTAGTCAGATTTTTGACTATAAATAATCAATGGAAATATAAAAATATTTCATACATCATAGTATTTTTTTATAATTTTTAGACATTAAATAAATTAAATTATTTATGACATCATGATGATGCAGTGATGGCCTTATTATTTAACAATTTAAATAAAATGGAAAGATAATGTAAAATGTAAGATCTAAACATGTCCAAAACCTATTTTATGGGTGGATTTCGGAACCTTATCACCTTATACTCGAATAATATCAATGTGGGTCCTTTTAAATCAGAAACCCATTTTCAAATAAAGTAACATTTCTTTACTTTCCAAGAGTGCCCCTTCTCTCCTCTTATAAAAGGCACCCACCTTTACCTCCTTACCCACACATACAAAGCCTTTGGCCCGGCCACCCCGGCCCATTTTGTCTCTCCACATCCCTCTATAACTCCTTGAAGCCTCACATTGGGCAGAAGTATTCCCAAGGAAGCCTTTAAGCTCAATCCAAAGGGAGTTACCCGATTTTAAGGTAATGTCTTCACTTGTGTCCTTTTGTTTTATTTTGCTTCTCCAACCCCCTAATCTCTTTTTATTCATTTTATTTGTAACAACTCCAGTATATTTAATATACCAGGATGATGTTATAGGAATTATTAGAGCTAAACTTACACACACCTTTGACTAATGGTTAATGAACATACTGTTTATGTGGTTGGCGATTTTCTGCCTCACGAAACGATGATTGTTCAATATTCTTTTAACACCTTTAAATGTGGACATTATGATGTCACAGTATTTTATATATGATATATATGGTATTTATGTTTACTATATACTTCTTTATTTTATATTTAAAGCATTCCTTTATTCTTTTCATTTTTTTTAAATGCGATAATTTCATATGAGGAAGTGTGAACTACCGCCCCCTCAAGTGATGTGACTCATACATGAAATACATGGAACGTATAAAGAATGAAATTAATGAACATATTTGACCTATATAACGTATATATTATACTGTAATTATAATATATATATATATATATATATATCATTTATTTTTAATTCCATTAATATGACAAAGAAAAAATGAAAGTAGCGTTCATGCGTGCGTGCGACATACCGTCTCAATGAACTATGATTTTCGTTTTTTATCTCCAAATGATATGGAATAGTATAATATGAATATTTACTGTATATATAGTATATTTTAATCATTAATACTATTATGGAAGTTATTTACGTATAACTACATGGACAATCATTTTTTAAACAAGTTCATTTATTACTCATGTACCAAACATCGACAAAAACATCTGATACGAACTCATATTATTAACCAATTATTATAACATTAAAATATGTGATATAGACAGAATAATAATCTTTATAGGAGGTCCTTAAGAAATTATAAATTTACCAAAGTATATTATTCAGTAATATAATGAAACGAACAAGACAAGTTGGACTTGTGGTAAGGGATCCAACCTCTCTCTTTCTTTTTAAGTACACTCTTTTATGTCATTCCTTTTAAAGCTCATCTTTCTTGTTATTGGGATGTTATTTTATATTACCATTACTGTAATTTTTATGTTAATATGATGAGATACTCTATTCTCTGTCATCAATCCATTTTAGAAGTTTTGAGTGGCGCCGTTAGGCTGCCAAATTTTCGTAAGAGATCTGACCTCGCTCTTTCTTTTTAAGTACTCTCCTTTATGTCACTTCTTTTAAGCTCCTCTTTGTTATGTTGGGGGATGATTTTTATATTCCTATTTCTGTAAACTTTATGTTAATATTATTAGAGACCCTATTTTCTCTCAACAATCCATTTTGGAAGTTTTAAGTGGCGCCGTTAGGCTGCCAAGTTTTTGTAAGGGATTTTTCATCTCACTTTTATTCCCGTGAGATTTATGCTACATTTTCCACAATTTCCATTGATTGGTGTATGTAATTCCCATTATTATACTCATTTTGTAATATAAATTCATTTTTGAGTATTTACATAAATTTTGTATTTTCCTTCTTTCACGGGGTGCATGTCTCGAAAGATACCCATGTCGGTAAGGGAACCTTTCACCCTCCTCTTTTTAAAAGACTTCTTTTGTTATGTCTTTTAATTCACACACTATTATGTTGGGATATGTTTTTATATATACTTATTGATTTATATTCTATGTCCAAGTGATGAGATACCATTTTTATCTCTCATCAACTCATTTTCTGAATTTTGAAGTTACGCCGTTAGGCTATCGAATTTTACCAAGGGAACTTTTTAACCCAATTTCTATTTCTTTGGGTTCAACATGTAGTTATTGAATATGTCATCCTTTGAATATGTGTGAATGATTTTTTATTGTTTTATACTTAATATCCACTTATATTGGGTGTATTTATATTTGTCGCACATAATTTTGAGATTGATTTATCCTTAATTTAAGGATACCTTCTTTATAAGGGATTTCATCGCATTTTACATTTCTATTGAGACTTCATTGATGTTATGCACAAATTCACTCTTATATGGTGTATATACTGTGCTTTGGAATATTAAATCATGAATCCATTTATTCTCATGATATTATAATGTTCTTATTAAATGTAATTCCTCAATTATTGTATTCAAGTGTCTCTAATTTTGGTAAAAATCCATTAACCAAAATATCTCTTTAAATGTTTTAATGATTTGTTCTTATTAATATCCATGTTTTCAAAATGGTTTTAGGAATTTATTTATATGGATATTAATGGTTTAAAATGTTAAAATCTTCAAGGTGGTATGGGACACTTTTATTCAAAAATCTCTTTATTAAATGTTTTAAATGATCTTGAAAATGGTTTTTTGAATGGATTCATTATATCAATATCTTAAAATTTTATTTTTTTTTACAATGTGGGAATGTTATCTTTTCTTTATTCTTAAGTTATGTGATATGATTATGTTATGGTTCTTGGGCATTGTTATGAAGACGGGTGGTTCCGTGATAAACTAAGGGCGGGTGAGCCCAATATAGCTCTCCAATGCATTGGGTAACGCGAAGGAGTGAAACGTTAAGGTTTCTCCGATGAGATTTAGGGAATATACTATGGTGGGTATTCCAAACGTAACCAAGAGGGTTACTCCAAATGTAAGAATGTTATGAATGCCTCATGTTACTTTTATGTCTTATGATTTCTATGATTTATTCATGATTTGATGAGGTATGTTAAAGTGCCTATGTTTTATGGGTAAATTATGATTTCATTCTTATGTATATATGAACTCATCTTTACTTTCCATTTTTTTATATCCCTTAGGGAGGTTTTTATGCTCATCCCAAGTTTTTTTGAAATGTTTTTCACAGGTCAAGGGAAAGGTAAATAATATAAAGATAGTGTCATAGAAGTGTCAAGAAAGAATCCATGTATTATTTTAAATATGTTTCCGTTGATGGGAAAAAATGATTACTATATTTTATGTAACAACTTTGTTTAAATGTGGAATGTAATGCAAGTTTATGATCTAATTCTCTAAAATTCTAAACCTGAAAAGATCCTCAATGTGTAATCTTGTATTAACTCAAGATTAAGTAAGCTTTAATGCTGGGGCCTTATAGTTGGTATCAAAGGTCGGTTTAGATAACTTTAGAGGTTAGGGTATTCTTTATGAATAAGTGACATTAACATATTGGTTAGGATTTCTGAAAGAGTCCTAGTTTTAGATAATGTGACTAAGTAAGTATATATCAGTGTTTACCTTCCTCATTAGTACATGATGGTTTTGTTGATATACTCACACTGACATTTCTGTTTTTAGTGAATGGATGGATCTAGCAGGAACCAAAGAGACAACAGGTTTGAAGGAAACTGTGGTGGTTCATTGATTATGATACTAGATAAAATGGGGGATTCAATGAGGAAACTCATGGTTGTTTTAAACCAACTATCAAGGAGTCATGATCAACCACTTAAACCTTTGTATGATCAGTAATGCATCATGTACGAGATGACCAATCGATGTGGAAGTTCAGGTAATAATTATAAAGGTAACCATTAGAGTTTATATGATCCTTACTTTTGAGGTAATTATGGGTTATTATATGTTTTGATGGAAAATGAAAGGCATGAGATAAAATTGAGGTTAAAATATGTTATGATTATTTTTGAAGATTTTATATCGTTTTGGGGAATGTTTTAAGAATTATATAGTTTTGGAAAAAGACAACACGCAGACCGTGTGTCAACCCGTCACGTTAGACAAAGCTACGGGAATTGAACCCACAACCAATGTGCAACTGGTTTTTATCGCCTACCACTGGACTACGTGAAGTCCTTGGTTAGTTTGACTGATTATTTTAGTTAGATTATTTTATGAATTAAGTGCAAGTTTATTTTGGGTTATCTATGGAAATGATTAACCTATCATCGAGGATATGTTATTAGGTTATTTACTTTTCAATATGAGAATTTAAGAGCAACTGATGTTATTTGGAGGTAAAAGTTAATTTGTACCTTGGAAGACTATGTGACTAAATCCTTCAATTATTTGGGTTTCAATCATAGTTTGGTTTACTTTGAATAATTTTGTGGACAAATTGTTTATCGAATGGTCCTCGTTGAACTTTGGGTTTTTTGGACAAATTTTGGAGATTAAGAATAGATTTTCATTTTATAGAGGGTTATCCTTTTCTGGATTATCTGATCGTGTACTAACCTTTTTGGTTTTGGTTTTTGTTAAAGCTTAAATACATGGGAAGTATATAGTTATCTTTTGTGGATTAGGTGATTCTCTAGAATTTGATTATAGTACTCTTAATGTGAACAAGTCTTCCTAAATACTCATCTTTTGGAGAAAATATGAGTTTGTGTAAGGAATCTAATAAAAGTTGAAAGTCAACATGATAAGTGATTATGTTTCCTTATGAATAAATTCCTCAATAAAAAGTAACTTAAAACAAAAATGTTGTCAATTAACTTTTCCTACTGGGAATCGAATACCGTTTAACCCATCACAAGTTTTTGATTTTCTTGTGGTCAACTTTCTCCGAAACATGTTTTCTATCACTCTCCATAAGAACATGACCCTTTGTTTTCTCCTCCATGTCCATGTTTTCCTACATGGAATCCTATTATGGGTTAACTCAGGTGACCTATGTACTTATCTTCCTTTATTTTAAAGTGATTGTTTTACCGACTCTTGTTCCGATGCGGGACTTTCAAGGAGGTTTCCAAGCTCAATTTTAAAACTACGAGGACACAATTCCCAAAAGGGGGGAAGGATGTAACACCCCAGGTAAATAAAGAATATGACATTTTTATATTTATCCATATTTGTGATTAAAATATTAATATTACTTTAAAGGGGATGATATGCTTGATGGCGTACCCAATACGCAACAACGTGTTTCTTGGAAATCTTACATTGCACTCTAATAATAAAATAATATTATTTTAAATAGTATTTAACGCCTAGCCATTGTAATGGTGGGAATGAACAGATCTAACTACAAAATGATTATATATATTTGTCAAATATTTTTACTTTTTACAATAAATGGTTAAAAATGCGAATGAATCCAATTTTAAGCATAAACATTCTAATATTCATTAAAAGGTTGATTAGCCACCTTCTGATGGCGAACCTCTTTTAAATCCACTTTTTGACAATTGTATGTGTTATATTTGACAAAATAAAATTCTTCTTTAGAATCGGGACATTAAAATTTACTTTGTCTAAATTTTTGGTATTTTTCTGAGAAAGTTCAATTTTTAATGAATAGTGAAAAATCATGTATTTTTATTCAAAACCACTTTTTAATATAATTTATTTATATGATTATATTATATTTTGAATTGGTGTTAATGTGAAATTTGAATATATTTTTACAATTTAATCCAATAGTGGTCGTTGGAATTAATTTCACTTTGAAATCGGACTTAAACTGGTGTCAATCTTCTGATACATTTTGTCTCATAAAAACACGTTATTTGTTTTGATAGCGGGAATTAATTATTAAATTAATTAATGCAACATATATGTTTTGAATTTTTTAAAACAAAAATCAGTTTTGAATTCGGAATATCAAATATAGCTTAGGGTGAGTTTTTGGTAATTTTCGGAAAAACTTCAATTTTTGATGAATATTGAAACCACTAAGTGGTACTTATAAAAACTGATTTTCCGCATAAATGAAATTTTTCCACCTTTGTGTTTTGAATTTCAATACTCTGATATACATGTTTGTCATTAAGAAGTAAAATGTGGTTCAATGGGATTTAATAATTTTTTGGTGAATAGTAACTTATTATGTTTTCAATCGTGATTAGAGGTAATTAGTGTAGTTTAAAGAATGAATAATGTTTTAATAAAATGAAATGACCTAGACACATGTCATACCCTCATTGGATATGTCATTGCCGACCAGGAAAATACATGGGTCAACTTGGGAACCCCATGGAGCCACTTTGGTTGGAAAATGACATAAATATCTTTTTATTTAATGTTAAAGTAAAAATGACACAAACATGATATGTTTTACTAAAAAAATTATTACATGGGGATATACAAGTCATATTTTTGACTATAAATAATAAATGGAAAGATAAAAAGATTTACTACATCATAGTATTTTTTTTATAATTTTTAGACATTATATAAATTACATTATTTATGACATCATGACGATACAGCGATGGCCTCATTATTTAAGGATTTAAATAAAATGAAATAATAATGTAAAATCTAAGACCTAAAAATGTAAAAAACTTATTTTATGGATGTATTTCGAAATATTATCACATTATCCTAGAATTTTATAATTTTGGGACCTTTTAAATCTGAAACGCATTTTCAAATAATGTAACATTTCATTACTTTCCAAGAGTACCCCTCCTCCCCTCTTATAAAAGGCCCCCACCTCTACCTCCTTACCCACACTTCCAAAGCCTTTGGCTCGGCCATCCCCTGCCCATTTTGTCTCCAAACATCCCTCTCTAACTCCTTGAAGCCTCATGTTTGGCATAAGTATTCCCAAGGAATCTTTTGAGCTCAAACCAAAGGGAGTTACCCGATTTTAATGTAATGTCTTCACTTGTGTCCATTTGTTTTATTTTGCTTCTCCAACCCCCTAAACTCTTTTTATTAATTTATTTTGTAACAAATACAGTATATTCAATATACTAGGATGTTTTTATAAGAAGTATTCGAGCTACACTTACACACACCTTCGTCTAATGGTTAAAGAACATATTGTTTCTGTGGTTGGCGATTTTCTGCCTCACGAAACGATAATTGTTCAATATTCTGTTAACAACATTAAAGGTGGCCATTATGATGTCACTATATTGTATATATGATATATATGGTATTTATTTTTACTATATACTTATGTATTTTATATTTAAACAATACCTTTATTCTTTTCATGTTGTTTAAATGCGATAATTTCATATGAGGAAGTGTGGACTACCGCCCCCTCAAGTGATGTGGCTCGTACATGCAATACATGGAACGTATAAAAATGAAATTAATGAACATATGTGACCTATATAACATATATATTATACTGTAATTATAATATATATATATATATGATTTATTTTCAATTCCATTAATATGACAAAGAAAAAATGAAAGTAGCGTTCATGCGTACGTACGACCTACCGTCTCCATGAACGGTGCTTTTCGTTTTTTTATCTTCAAATGATATGGAATATTATAAAATGAATTTTTACTGGATATATAGGATATTTTAATCATTAATACTATTCTGGAAATTATTTACTTATAACTACATGTACAATCATTTTTCAAACAAGTTCATTTATGACTCATGTACCAAACATCGACAAAAACGTCTTATATGAACTCATATTATTAACCAATTATTATAACATTAAAATATGTGATATAAACTGAATAATAATCTTTATAGGAGTTCCTTATGAAATTATAAATTGACCAAAGTTTATTATTCAGGAATATAAAGAAACGAACAAGACAAGTTGGACTTGAGGTAAGGGATCCAACCTCTCTATTTCTTTTTAAGTACACTCTTTTATGTAATTCCTTTTAAATATCATCTTTCTTCTTATTGGGATGTTATTTTATATTAATAATACTGTAATTCTTATTTTAATATGATTAGAGACCATATTCTCTCTCATAAATCCATTTTGGAAGTTTTGAGTGGCGTCGTTAGGCTGCCGAATTTTCGTAAGAGATCTAACCTCACTATTTCTTTTTAAGTACTCTCCTTTATGTCACTTCTTTTAAGCTCCTCTTTGTTATGTTGGGGGAAGTTATTTTATATTCCTCTTTATGTAAACTTTATTTTAATATGATGAGAGACCCAATTTTCTCTCATCAATCCATTTTGGATGTTTTAAGTGGCGTCGTTAGGCTGCCGAGTTTTCGTAAGGGATTTTTCATCTCACTTTTATTCCCGTGAGATTTATGCTGCATTTGCCACAACTTCTTTTGAGTGGTGTATGTACTGCCCATTATTTTACTCATTTTGTAATATACTTTCATTTATGAGTATTTACATCAATGTTGTATTGTCCTTCTTTCATGGGGTGCGTGTCTCGAAAGATACCCCTATTGGTAAGGGAACCTTTCACCCTCCTCTTTTTAAAAGACTTCTTTTGTTATGTCTTTTAGTTCACACAGTATTATGTTGGGATATGTTCTTATATATCCATATTGATTTAAATTATATGTCCAAGTGATGATATACCTTTTTTATCTCTCATAAACTCAATTTCTGAATTTTGATGTGACGCCGTTAGGCTGTCGAATTTTACCAAGGGAACTTTTAAACCCAATTTCGATTTCTTTGGGTTCAAAATGTTGTTATTGAATATGTAATCCTTTTCATATGTGTGAATTAACTTTTATTTTTTTACACATAATATCCACTTATATTGGGTATATTTATATTTGTCACACAAAATTTTGAGATTGATTTATCCTTAATTTAAGGATACATTCTTTATAAGGGATTTCATCGCATTTTACATTTCTATTGAGACTTCATTGTTGTTATGAACCAATTCACTCTTATATGGTGTATATACTGTCCTTTGGAATATTATATCATGAATCCATTTATTCTCATGATATTATAATGTTCTGATTAAATGTTATTACTCAATTATTGTATTCAAGTGTCTCTAATTTTGGTAAAAACCCTTTAACCAAAATATCTCTTTAAATGTTTTAATGATTTATTCTTATTAATATACATGTTTTCAAAATGGTTTTAAGAATTTATTTATATGGATATTAATGGTTTAAAATGTTAAAAGCTTCAAGGTTTTATGGGACACTTTGATTCAAAAATCTATTTAATAAATGTTTTAAATGGTTTTGAAAATGGTTTTTAGAATGGATTCATTATTTCAATATCTTAAAATGTAATATTATTTTTTCAATGTGGGAATGTTATCTTTCCTTTATTCTTAAGTTATGTGCTATGATTATGTTATGGTTGTTGGGAATTGTTATGAAAAAGGGTGGTTCCATGATAAACTAAGGGCGGGTGAGCCCGATATAGCTCTCCAATGCATTGGGTAACGCGAAGGAGTGAAACGATAAGGTTTCTCCGAAGAGATTTAGGGAATATATTTTGTTGGTTATTCCAAGCGTAACTAAGAGGTTTAATCCCTATGTAAGAATGCTATAAATGCCTCAAGATACTTTTATGTCATATGATTTCTATGATTTATTCATGATTTGATGAGGTATGATAAAGTGCATATGTTTTATGGGTAAAGTATGATTTAATTCTTATGTATATATGAAACTCATGTTTACTTTCCATATTTTTATATCCCTTACTAAGCTTTTTATGCTCATCCCAAGTTTTTTTGAAATGTTTTTCACAGGTCAAGGGAAAGGTACATGATATGATGATAGTTTCAAGGAAGTGTCAAGAAATAATCCATGTTTTATTTTAAATATGTTTCCGTTGATGGGAAAATATGAATACTATCTTTTAAGTAACAACTTTTTTTAATTGTGGAATGTAATGCAAGTTTATGATCTAATTCTCTAAAACTCTAAACCTGAAAAGATCCTCAATGTGTAATCTTGTATTAACTCAAGATTAAGTAAGCATTAAGTATGGAGCCTTATAGTACCAATACATGAAGTTTCATTTAATTTCATGAGGATAAAAAAATTATTTTTATTTATTTAGATATTTATCATATGATGTCATTCATGTAAGAATAATCATAAATGATCCATATGACGATGATATTGTTGCAATAAAATCTTATCAATTTGGTAGCTGTGAATAAAAAACCCCATGAGAAAATAAAATTAATTTTATTTTGAAATATCAATAAAATAAGTATATTCAAGATATATAATTTAAATTGGATGTATACACACCTCGTAGAATAATATAGGTTCATAATGAAACATTTGTCTCAAATAATTCAATTGAAAAAACATTTCCCTAATGATTTGGTAGCATTTGAACCGTTAAACCCCTTGAAATTGATATAATCAAAATGATATGTAAATTGACATAAATATATGTATTAGAATAATATAATACATTCATTGTAAATATATACACCAAAAATAATAAATGAGGGGTGAATATTGGATGTCTCTCATAGATATAAAATTTGAGGTGATATTCTATTAACTTATGTCTTGAATCTCATCATAATAGATAAAACCAAAATTATAATAAATATAAGTTAATATAAATATATTAGTGAACCATATTATTATTTTTAATAATATATAAGGTTTACATAAGACCTTACAGTACTCGTTTATTAACAACTCTATAATAATGTTAAATTTTGAGTAATAATTGCTACATTTTTTGTCAAGTTGTAACCTATCATTATTATTCCTCTTCTATGTATCATAAATTATATACATCCATAATATAATCAATGATATTAATATAATATATATCCATTAAATATTTATATATAAAAATATATAAAATATACAAATCCTAATTGAAATACACCAGTCATGGTATTGGTAGGTCGTACGTATACATGAACATTATTTTCATTTTCATATTTCATTGAATGAAATAAATTAAATTATATATATATATATACACATTATTATAGTATAATTTTATTTCAAATATTTTTACTAAAAACATACTGAATACATTCCATGTATAGTGTTAACAAATCAAATCTCTTGGAGGAGGCGATTGTCCACACGTCCACAACTGAAGTAATCATATTTTCAAAAAATTGTAAAGAGGTATGATATATTTTATATAATAGTTTAGGTGGAATAAATAAATCATTAATATAAAATATAACCAGTATAATAAATAATTCCATCATTATTTCAAACCATAAAAGGTGTTAATGGAAGAATAAACAATAACATTTTTAGAGACAATTTTCCTCCCTATAGAGGAACCATGATGAAATATTTCATTTGATGGAATCTTGTTCAATTGTAAGTTGTAAAAATAAAATAAAAACATATCAATATATTTATGATACTTATTTAATTATATAACCATTTAATAAGATGAATTTATGGGGGGGGGGAGAAAGAAATAATACAATAGTTCTTATTGAAGGATGTTACCTATTCTTTTGGTAATTTTATTCTTCGCTAGTGGGATTTTATGGATTTATTTTTTTAAAAATATAGCTTTATATGAATATGTGTTGGATTTTATGAGGTTACATGGATAGGTATTGAATGATCCAAATCGATTTAGAAGTTTTAATAAGTGAGGGGGTGAGTTCCCTTTTATAAATTGAGGGTGAAGACACACTTGAATTTTTTTAAAATAATAATGTATAATCAAAATATTTACCTATATAAAGTCTTCCATTACACACAAAATTTGAGCCATGAATGTATGAGGTAAAAAAATTACATTAAATGGGGTTTTAAAATGATTACAAACATTTTTTACATAAAAATTAATGTTTAACATCTAGGTAATTTTTTGTTACCTTAAGAGTTGTAATTAATTTTAATCAATTTCACTAATATTTTATGTAAGAAAGATAATTTTTTAATATTATTGATTATAATGTTTTATGATAAAATTTATCTAATCCATATTCTAAAAAAATAATCCCAAAATATTCATAAATTAATTTAAATTTAATACTGCTGATGGGACGCGACAATATGTTTTTTAATGAGAAAATGAATAATGGATTGAAATGTTTTTATATCCAACATCAAAGTTAATTGGATAAAATGAACTAAACTTTTTTAATTTATGTATAATGGATCAAAATATACTTTAAAATAATAAATATTTAATTTAACTATGTAAATAAAATTTATGAAAATGACATTTTAGATTAATGTTCTGTAATTATCACAAATATTCCAGAATGAAATAATTCATAGAATCCTTAAAATTGACATTAAAATAGTTTTCAAAATTTTAATTAAAAAATAATGTTTATTTAATCAAATTAAATTTATAATTTTTTATAAAATTATTTTTATTATTTTTCAAAGAAGGATATAAAAAGATGATATTTTAATAAAATAGTATTTTCAAACATATTAAGATATTACTGAATCGTATATATTTATTATCAATATGATTCATTTTAGTAAAACCATTAAAAAAATATTTTAAAAAATTATATATTAATATTTATACTATTAATTTTAATAGCTTGGTTATAACCTTTTCATTAATAATAATAATATAAAAATGTTGTTTTGAAGAAACTCATCATTTCATGTAGCACAATCGAAGATAGTGTAATGTGTGTTGTAAGCTTAACATAGTGTGTCATATAAATAAAATTCAATTTTATATAGAATTAAATTTAATACATTTAAAGAAATTTATTTTATTAAAAAATGGATTATAAAACCTCAGGGTGATATATATTACCCCCTTAAAATGAATATAACCCTCAAAATCCTTATTTTGGATACATAAAAATTTAAATAATTATACCTCATAATATCATCATTTCCCTTGTAGACTCCTCTAACTAGTGATTTCTCTATAAAAACATTTACTATGTGAGTGGTTAATATTCATTGAACATTCTATATATGATCCAGAATTTCACATGGTTATTCCTCATAAGAAATATCATGCCCCTACTATAAGACCTATGATTTTAGTACATATAAATGTATGGGTATGTACTTCCTCAGGATAGATAAATTGAATACATCAAGGCCTTGTGAGAGGGTTGGTAAAAGAATCAATAGATATTCTATTATCCCAATATAATAATGAATTTAAATGTTAATGATATACCAAGGTATTAGATTCAATTTCATCTCAAATCTCATAACCTTATTCCAGGATGAGATTCATAAAAATAAAACTTCATCGACTTCCAAATACAGATCATACCAATGGTAATTAGTATAACTTTTCAATTGAATTTTAGCTCTACTGATATACTGCATAATACATCTGAATGTCCCACCTATTTCTAAATCTATCTTGGGTTCTCATTGCTTTTCATAATCGTCTTGATTCAGACACATTCAAGCTCCATATTTTTTCACATATAGGGTTTCAAAAGGATATACATGAAATCTTGAGTGAAAATTATTTTTTTAAGAAAACTCATCTAGAGTAAGGTCTTAATCATAACCACCATTGAAATTAGTTGAAAAATTTCTCAATATATCCTATAGAGTCTGAATTTATTATTTAGTGTGAACTTATATCTAAGGATGATAAGAAGTTCAAATACAAAATTCTATATCAAGGTACTAATAACAATTTTCTAGATAATTGAGGAAAACATTTTATCCCAATCATATATAATGGAATGTGGTACTCCCTGAAATCTTACCAGTTATTCAATGTATATATTTTCCATATAATTTAGAGAATATTATTCTCTAGTAGTGATAATGTTTGATGAAATAGTAATGTAATCAACTAACACCCAAATAACATTATTCCTTTTTAATGATTTCATGTCGTCCAACGAAAATTGCACTATTGATGTTCTCTGATTTCCATTCTTGTGTGGGTAATGGGTATAACATCCCCTTAGAATATTCCATACATCCTTAAATTTATAGAAAAAAAATACCTATATATAGATTCTACAATATATCTTTTCATGAAATCCCCCCAATAATATGCATTTAAATATTACTACATATTGTTTAGTTCCTTGATTAATATGAAAAAAAAACAATGATATTCCACTGAAAACTCATTAAAGTATAGTATGGAAAGAACATATAAATAGTTCATAACGCATATCATTACATCATGATAAATGTAAAATTCATGAACATTTCTAACCTTCCTTAACAGTTTTACGTCATCCTTTTTCACCTCAGTAATCATTTCATGGACAGATGGTTGAAAATTCAATTGATCAAGATATGATTTTTCACCTTCCTTTAGGATTTTCATGTCCATCATTTTCAAGCATAGAAATTTTGGTTCTATTTTATCCTCATCCAGGATAAGCTAGGATGATCCTTTTGACATAATGAATCGAAAATATTGTTCACATTCTTAGGGTCATAATGTGTTGACAATTCATAATTCTATATAATCTATAAGCATATTTTAAGGAATAAGTTCAAATCCTTCTATGTGAATACATACTTAACAATTTTATGGTCATTATATATATCACACTTATCTCTAAAATGGTAATGCAATGATCTCAGTAATGTATATATTATTGAAACAAACACTAGTTCATGATTTGGGTAATTTTAATAATGAATCATCAATTTTCATGAGGCATAAGATATAACCAAGCTATCCTACATAAGAACATATACCAGTCCCTTATTATATGCATCAATATATATTAGAAACCATTATCCAAAATAAATTATTGTAAGGGTATGTACACCGACCAAGATTCTATTAAATTCTTTGATATTTGTATAACATTTATCTATCCAAAAGAACATTACACTGACTTAAGTAATCTTGGTTTGTGGAATGGATTTTCATGCTAAAGATTCCAAAAATCATCAGTAATATCCCGAATACCAAATGATACATTGGATCATAGTTACTGTATTTTATCATCTCTAATGTTCTATAGCCTCCACCATTGATGGATATTCTGCTATACCATCTATTGTGATTATATGACCAAACAATCGAATCATTTTCAGCCAAAATTCAATCATTTTCAATTTTTTTATATATTTTCTCCTTAACTAGGGTGTTTAGTACAATTATTATGTATTATTTATAATCTTAATTTTTCTTTTAGTTGATAATAATATAATCTAACCAAACTACAAACAACTTATTTCGATAATATCAAAATAATCTATTCATCATGTTAATGAATCTATATGTGTAATTAGTAGTAGAAAAAGGCATCACTATATATTCACATTGTTCATACAATGTATAGATTTAGTCTTGTGTATATCTTCTTACTTAACCTTCAATTGATGACGTATATAGTGAAGGTCAAACATGGAAATGTATTGAAATCTACATATCTGATCAATCATCTTATCAATACAGGGAACTAGAAACTTTCTCTTTATTGTTATCTTCTTCATGTATTGATAATCAATACATAGTAGAATTTCTACATGATACATTATAACAAAAAATATTAGGTCCAACCTATGGAAACTCACTTAGATGAATGAATCACTTTTCAAGGTTTTCATAGAGTTGATTTTTCAATTCCTAAAGCTCAACATGGTCTATTATATATAGAGTTTTTGAAATATTTATGGAATCAAGAGTGATTTCTATTGAGAACTCAACTTCATGTTTTTTTGTGTTAGGCTAGGAAATTCTTCCAGAAATACATGAAAAAATTCCAAAAATATTTCATATCATTGATGCTGAGGTTCTCCCCATCCATTTGATATAATAATCCCCTTTGAAATGGAATTAAGACCCATACACTAGATGTAACCTTTATAAGATATTTATTAATACAATTAAATTGATAGATTATGATGGCATGGTTTTATGTATTAAAAATGAAATTCATTTCGAGGAAATTTATGTGTTATTTATGTAGATACATGGAATAGATGCCTTAGATAACATCAAATATAACCAGAAGAAGAATGAAATAATTTAAAAGAATCACATTCCCTAAAAAAACTAGAGTGGAATCATAGACATGAGATGCAATCATCTTACCATTAGGGCTATTTAAATATTCTTCAACATATAATATTTTTGGTGGAATCATATTATATTTATGTAATTGTATATATATGATTGATTCAGTATATCCAGAATGAAATAAGATAATATTATCTCTAGAGTGTATAGTATGTGTACCTTTCATTGCATTTTTTTCGCACCACTCATCAAATATTGTGATCACATGATATTTCAAATTGTCCCTCTACTTAAGAGTCTTCTAATTAATATCAGCAACATTAACCTTCTGAAATGGGCACTACATAGTACAATGTCAAATGTTCTTAAACATGAAGCACTGAAGAGGGGAGGTACATTATGTTCCATTTTCTCCATGCACATTGTTATGTAACTTTTTCCCATCAATATAGAAATAAATTACCTGATGAACATACCATACACACAAAAATATTGTATTACATATTTTATGAAAATTTACTCTATGCTTTTTCCAACACTTCTATAATAAAATAATGTACATATTCTTCTCTCCCAGGGTTTTAGATTATTCAATGAAGTCCATGTACCTTTTATTATCGAAACTATTAGATTTATATGAAACTCTAATATAAATTTCAACCATAATTTCACAATACACAATCTCCTGATAGCTAATAATGTATCTTATGGATAATTCCTTAATTAGAATTGTATTTATGGAACTAAAGAGTCAGTAATCTTAGGTTGGATGATAATTCCATAAGGGTACCTCATATGTTTTGTAATTTTGTCATCGTACTTACCTACACTTTTTCCATCACATCAATTTAACATGAATAAATCCTTCTCTATTTTCATATGATGAACATTATTAATTTACTAATAAAAGAGTATTCTCTTGAACACATCCCAATCCATTGATTTAATTTCACTTTACTACATCATATTATTTATTAGAGTTCGCCATTGGTTGGAATATCCTTATAAAATATAAACTACAAGAATAGTTTTTTCATGTTACAAACACTACTAAATGGATAATAGATTTCAATTCTACTAAATCTTTTTTTAGAAACGTGTGGCTCAAAATACCCACTGAATGTATATAGATACTTCCAGATGAAGGATTCAAAATAAATTTTTTCCCACCTTTACTCATTTGAATGTATATTAGGATTCATAGTTTTAGAATATAGTGAGAGAATTGGAACATGGTTTATCATTATAACTCCTATTTAATTTTGATGATCTTGTGATTAACAATTTCATTTATCATCACACTCATCATATATGTAGTTTTTTCAGGTTCTAGCCATTAACTAAAACATAAAATTATAAAATAGGAAACAATAATCATTGTGGGGAACCACATAATCATGTAATTACAAATAGGATGTATAAATGTGGACGCCTTCATTAAATAACGACACTTTGGGTTTATCCTAGTTTATTTATATGTAGCTTATATTTAAAACTTTTATGATGGTTTTATGATTTTGTAAATTTCCAAATTGTATTCCCCTTGTGTTACAAATTTGGTGTTCATGTAGGACCATTGTCATGCACTCATTATGGGAGAAGATCAGATCAATACATTTTTTATGGGTTGTCACCACTATGTATATCTACAGAAGATTTACAATTACATTTAGAATCTATATGGTGATTTATTTCCTAGTTACGAGTCACTCAATCCGCAATATAAATTCCAGGACATTTTCCTATACTTTGAATAATCCTTAGGATCTTCCTTAAACATGTCCTTATGGTTCTCACAAAGGTTTTCTTCTTATAGTGTCAATAAGTTCGCTAAAACACTACTATAATACCAACTATAGTCACCATCACATCTCATACAAAGTTTTTACATCCATTTTTATAATACTAAACACACTACACATGAAAACACCCAATGACCTTATTAATTTAGTGCTTTTGGAAAAATGGAAACATAAAAATTGGTACATAAGTGAGTTACATTATCATTAACTAGGTTATACATGAATGTGACCATTATTAGAAAAATCATACATAATAAATATCTTCAAAAACAAGTGAAATGAAACATTAGAATTAGAAAGATCAAATTAGTAGTAAGGGTAATCATTGGATATAAGTAACAATAATCAAGAACATTTGGGTGTGAGAACATGATTATGACAATAGAATATAATAAAATTCATATGAAAGATCATAACCATGAATAATGGAATAAATATTAGTATTTCATTAGAATAGAATCAAAAATAAATCAGCATCCTATGCCAAGAATGTATAACATTTGAATAAGACATGGAATTTTTGCAGACACATAAGTATATAAAATGACTTCTGTTTTATTCAAGGAGTAATTCCAAGGCCATATTATTGGAATGGGTTCCCTCCAAAAACCATTTTTAAAGTCATGGTTTATTATCATGACCATATAATTTGTTAACGTTCACTCCCAAGACCATCATTGAAGACAATGTCCTCATTTGAATGTAGTTCATTTCCTCTTCCAACCGTATATACCTAATGAGATATTTTTCATTACCTAATGATTTTTTAGGAGATATATATAATAACCATATAATAATAAAATTATACAAAAATTACACAAAATATCATTTACAATAATATCATAACCCATGAAATGAAATATGTATCATAATCATGTCATCAGATAATAACCTGTGGAAAAGAGATAAGTTTAATAATCATTTCATGAAAGAATAAACAATAAAAAGATGAGGGTTTGATAAAAATATAACCATTGTAAAAGAAATGGGTGTCATATAAATAATGAAATAAAAACCTAAACCATTAATAACATTCATATAAATGGTACATGTATATGATATCACAATAATGGAATTACAAACAACAAAGGATGACGTCTTAGATGGAAAATTATTTTGGAAGTTCTTCTAAACCAACTCTTGGAGAAAAATGTTATTTCTCATTTTCAAATTAGTTTTTAAAAAATAAAACGTTTTTAAAACAATTTTTAATGATAATAATCACAAAATTTAGTTTAAAAGATTATTTAGAACACATGTTTTTGGATGAAAATTTTTTTCTTCTCGAGGAGATAAATAAAGTCATGTTTTCATAAAAACAATTTTTCATAATATTAGGTACTAAAGAGTGGAAACATGTTACCAATACATGATGATATCATGAATTAAAAAAGAAAAAGAAAATTCGTGAGAATTTTTTATATATAGATCATAATATTTCATCAAAGGAAGCATACTTATAAACAATCTTGATAATGATAAGATATTAGAAATAAAAACATACTACTTTGGTAACATTGAATCAAAATCAAAATAGAAGAGTAGAATTAAATGAATTTAAAAATATTATTAAAGTAATGAGATTATTTATAAAACGTAAAAAATATAAATATATACACCTATTAAAATAATATAGGTTAAAAAAACATTTCCCTCAAATGAGGTAAATTGAGAAAAAATAATCATAAAAATTTCAAATCATTGCAACCTTAAAACCCCAAAAATGACGATTATCAATTGGATTTTTATGTAAAAAAATTATTCATTATAATCATTTTATACATCCATGGTTACAATAGATACAACTGAAAATAAATTAATGCCGAATATGACATGTCTCTCATTGATATAAAAAGTGTGATGAAATTCCCTTAAAATATGTATTGACTCTCATTGTACCAGTTCAAACCTGCTCTAAAAATTTTATACACTAATTATAATTCCCATAAATAAACATATTCAGATATATGATAACATATATTATTCTTTTATGATGTTATATTGTTCATTTGAAAATAATTTGATGTTAATGTAACATTTCAGGTAATTAATGTTTTTCTTTTCGTACCTGTATTAAGAATTAATTCTTATCCCTCTAACTTAGAATGTGGGTTCATTATTTTAAAAATTAAAAATCTGATTTTAATATCAAATATATATATTATATATTTATTTATAATAATATATTAAATATTTAAATATTAAATGGAATACATCATTCATGGATAGGTTAGGTCGTATTCATTAACGATGTTTCCATTTTCTTATCGTATTGAATGAAATTATGTAAATAAAATATATATAACTATTTCTAAAATCAATATTTTTAAATTTTTATTTCTTATATGTCATATATATTAACTAATTTTATCCTTAATACATTCAATGAAATGTGTGAATAAATCACATCGTTTTGAGGAGGCGACAATCCACACATCCATAAACAAAGTTACTATATTCACACAAAATGGAAATGATGAAGTTATGTGTTATATAATAATTATTTAATCATAAATAAATCATAAATATAATCTATATTATACATAAATATTAATTAAATTATTATTCACAATCACAAAATGTTTTAATGGAAGACGGAATGACATCGGTTCGTGAGGCGGTAGTCGGCCGTACACACAAACATTTATTGTTTATCCTATCTCATGGAAGTGTGTGTGAGATTAGTTCTGAACCATAACATGAATAAATCTATTTATATTTATAATACTAATTTTTTTATAAAATAATTTAATAATATGTGTTTTGGGGTCCGAGATATATATAAAATAAAAGTAATTTTTGATGGATATTACCTCTTCTTTGGGTAACTCAATATTTTCACAAAATGGATTCCATGGATGAATCTATTCCCAAATTTAGTATTATTAGAAAAATAAATGGAATATATGAAGATATTTTGTTATTAGTTTTCATATAAAAAATTAGTTAGATCTGTGAATAAGTCAGTGTTGTGAGTTCCCTTTTATAAGTGGATAGAGAGGACACACTTGTATTTTTTGAAAAGAATTGTGTTCTCCCTCTGTTTTAACCCACCAATTGGATTTTATATCACAAAAAATTACATATATGGATATTTTATGTTTATATATGAAAATAAAATGGGGTTTGGATTGGTTTAGTTCTATTTGAATTCAATAATTTTAATGATTAACCACTATTTAATGTAATTTTTTTACCTTGGTTTCTGCAATATATTTTAATCGCTATTAGTGATATTTTTGGTAAAATAGTATCACCATATTAGAAGGAATAAATTATTTTTATTGATAATTTGGGATGAATTTTTCAAAATTATAATAACATATTTTTAAGAATTTAAGTTAAAATTAATCTGTTATACAAGATAAGACGATAGGTTTTTAAAGTGGAAATGATCAGTAATTTGAAATGGTTTTATATTGAATTTCAATTTTAAATATGGTATAATTTCCTTATTTATATTAATTTTTGAATATTTTATTTAATTATAATATAAAAATAAATAAAAATATAATTTCAATATTTAAATAAGTAAGGACAAAATCATTTTTCATATAAATTCCACTATTTATCATTATTCATCAAAAAATGAAATATTTTTTAAAAATCCAAAAAAATCACATTAATAAAATATTGAAAATTTAAATTAAAAAATAATTTTTATTTTATCAATATAAATTTATAAAAGTTTCTAAATGTACTTTTATTACTGTTCACATAAGACAATAAATATTAGTTCATTAAATAAAATAATATTTTGAAACATATAGAGACCATATAGAAAATAATATTTTTTTATCAATATTTTCATTTTATGTAAAACCATTATAAATTATATTTAAAACTATTTTATTTCTTATCATATTATTATTTTTAATGGATAGTTTATATCTATATTAAATAATTAATTATAATAATATATTGTTGTTTTGTAGAAACATAGTGTTGTATCTAATGAAAGATAAGGAAGTGATGCATGTAGTGAAATATTATATTAGGATATAATACAATAAATGTTTCACATGATTTGGTATAAAACTAAAGTCATCCAAAAAGATATAAAATTTAACGTGGTGTCAAGGAACTCTATTGAGTGTTCAGTGGATTAGAGAAATCTCAAGGTGATGTTTTTTCAATATGTCATTGAAATGCCTATATTCTTTGATCCACATTCCTCCCATATCAAATGGTTTGAAACATTCATTCTATGAAACTGTTATTATCTTCCTTTTGTGAATTGGATAATTCCTCATAAATTTATGAACCGTTATATGTGAATCCTTAATTAGAGTTCTATTCCTTATTTATAATGATAATTCTTATACAAACAAAAAATAAATCACCTAAACAAAAAAATAATAATTCATAAAATGAGACATTGTGTTCCCCTTCCAGGTTTCTATCTAATTGATAATTCTATAATAAATAGTATCCATTTAAAACCTTTTAACCATAACCCAAAAAGGGGAACCACAAGGTAGATAACGTCTGCATAATCTCTCTTAAAAAATACACCCCAACCACCATATTTGGTTTAGAAATGAGAACTCCATTCCCAAACATCGTAGAGGAATTATTCTGGGTAATAAACTGACCAAAAACCTCTTCATTATGCCCAAAAATTACATTGACATATCAAATGATAAATCTATCAGTTTTACCAAAAATAAATATATCACCATCTTAATAGAGGTCGGAGACTCTAAATAAATGTCTTCCTACCCTCAGTTATTTATGGAACAAAAAAATATCAAGACCATTCATAAACCATCTTATATGGTGATCAACTATTGAAAATAGAAGATTATATAAAGGATCCCCTTTCATATCCCCTCAACATCACTAGAGGAATCCCCTTGTGGTTACATTAAAAAGAATATAGAGTTTATATCTCTTGAGGATAATTTGGATCCAACTAATAAATATATCAAAAAACCCATGCAGTATCAGAAATGAAATAATAAAATTCCAACACATTATTTAATAATAGTTTGAAATATAAATTTTCAAGTCCATATTACTTTCATTCACCTTTTCAAAATAATTTAAACATACTCTAAACCATTAAAATTCAATTCTAGATATTTATCCCATAGACAAATCCAAAATTATTTCCAGTAATAAATCTATTGTAAGTCACACCATGTTGAAAAGTCAATATCTTACTAATCATATTTGGAATAGTGTCCCAAATAGCAATAGGTTTGAAATTTTTTATATGCAAATAATTTTTCATTTTTGGAATCAAATAAATTAAATTAGAATTCACCCAATATGGAATAGATGCATTAATAAAAAATTTCATCACATAAATGATGACATTAAGATGATAAATTTCATTGTTGAATATGTAAAATTTATTAGTGAAGCCATCATTCCCTTTATCACTCTCAATATTCTGATTAATAAAAGCTGCCATTATTTACTTTTCTTAAGGTTCATAAACTAGCATCTTATTCTTGAGGTCATCAATTGTTTGAATAGTTCAACTAACCATTTTATGATTATTTTCCTCCCCCTTTTCAACAAATAAATCCTCAATTTAACTGGTCACACCATTTAGAAATTAGATTTTTAGAACAAAAAATACCATCAATTTTCAGTAAAGAAAATTATTTTCTTTTTTATTCTCCATATTTAAGAAATAAAAAAAATTCAATTTCTTTCCCCCTCCTTATGCCATCATATGATGAATTGGTTTCGAGAAATATTCTCTTCAAGGACCAAATGATCACCAATAATTGATAGAGCTTCCATATCATCCATAGAGTTCACTTACTCACACTTATTAATTTGAAGGAAATGGGCCAAATGATTCTTAGGCTAATGAGGCCAAGATCAATTTTAGAGAAAACGTTCTTCCTCCGCTACTTAGAAATTATTTAATAATCTTCATCTTAGTAACTATAATATGTAAACGACCACTAAATAAGAAAATCATCCAAGGATCCATAATAATTTTTCTACAACCATGAAAACAAGCATAATATTATTAAACATGAAATGTAATGGTATCGAACATGATTTATTGATAGAAACATAAATAAGTAGGATATTGTGATCAGAGTGTGGTTTTTGATATATGAGACAAGATAAAAAAAATATTCATTCCCTTCATACACTTGCATAGTGAATCTAACCAATTTTTTAGATATGACCTATAATGATTATACTTGTATTATGTAAAATATTCTCCAACCATGGGGACTTAAACCAAAGAAATATATCAATGAATGCTCATAATTCGATTGGAGATGGCCTAGAAAATTTATTTATATTCTTTCAGCAGGTCTTAACATAACATTAAAATCACCCATTATAATATAACTCAGACACATCTTTTCAGAGGTTCATTCCATACTTATCCAAATATCCCTTATTTTTATATACATATTAAATCAAAAGGAAAAATACATAGAAAATGAAGCTCAATTATTCTCAGTAGAAATGGTTATATATTGATGATCTTTTCAACAAGAATTATTAATAAGACTATCTTGATTTAGAACCCAAAACCACTCCATATAACCATCAAAATGATTGTGCTGAATAAATTAATGACCACGAAAACTCAATTTCAAAGTCTTAAAATTATTATATTTCATTATTGGTTCCACTAAACCAATAGGAATGATTTTTTTGTCACAATAAAATACCTAAGTGTTTTTATAGTTGGAGAAATACCAATCCGGTGGAAATTACTAAAAAAATTATTCATTTAGATTTACTTTTGTGGTTGGAAGACACATTTCCTTTCCAGATAGATTTTTTCCCCTAATTTTAGATGCCTCTAAACCTTCCTTTTTGTTAAAATAGTTCTTGTATGATATTTATAAAATCAATTGAAATCATATCATTCTCTTAATATTCATTAATATTCATTTCCTTGACATCATGAGGTAATGTTAATGTTGAAGGACCAAATTGTGTCCCCCAACCCTAAATGGAAACCACTCCAACATCGGGTTTAGAATCGAACTTATCCCTGACATTTATATCTACTGAAAAATATGTAAGGCATCCATGTTGGTCCTTGGGATACTATGACGAAGCCAATGAAGTCCCCTCACTATTATTGGGTATAACATTCACAAGAACATCATCTAAATATTAAGAATTAAATTTATTTTGGAGCCATATGAGCATATCCTGGATTTCAAATTAAATCCAAAAAAGTATATAAATTTCTTCCACCTCACTCGACAACAAATTAGAAAAGAAAAAATATACAATAATATATCCATATTGTATTATTTTTCAACCAATAATACTTCCCCATTCTCAATAATTCCCCTAAAATACAAATTATTATGTGAACAATCAAGATCTAGAGGCATTAAAGGTTCTTCTTCCTCCTTCTCCATATTACCACACAACTTTCTCAAGAGTGACAAAGATATTGAGGGACCTAAATGTTGTCTTCTGGGATTTATAGCCTTAAAATAATATACCTTACAAATAATAAAACCCTTTTTTCTAATTAAAATTAATATCCTTCAATACCCTAACCTTGGGATCCTCCTTTATAGTCTGTTGGATATCATTGAAAAAATTAACAGAGTCACCCAAAATTTTACAAACATCACATAAGGTGGGAACATGCTCATTATGCACACTAACATAATTCTTGTTACCATTTGAATGAAGAGTGATGAAATCTGGATGCTTACATTGTAGTTAAATATCCACTAAAATTTTAGTTTCCTCATAATGGATGATATAAAAAGAGCCTCCCATGTTCGATCAAATAAATGATATAATGCCTCAATAAAGGAATAACATTTTCACCATGAAACAAAGAGATCGAGAATATATCAAATATTCCTCAAACAAATTAATTTGGATCAAGGGGAGAACTAAATGAACCCCTAGAGAAATAAGGGATATGTAATAGAGGAACATCCCTAGATAAAACCCATATGGTGTCAGAAATTAAATTACCGGAAACTTCCTAGACAGGGGGATATAGGAACCCATCGTAAATGAACGGATTATTGTTTCAAGGAATCCCATACACAGAAAAAAGGTCATAGGGAATAGAGTGACACTACATGGAAGAACCAAAAAATCAAAAAGTAGAACGATGGAGAATAGTATAAACCCCTCATAGGTAAAAAAGGCTTTCATGTGATGATAATGTAATAATATCTCAAAGGGATTATTGAATTCAATATAAAATTTTCCAGATAACCAATTTTGATGTAAAAAAATTATGCATTGAAAATCAATTCAAAATAATCTTTCTTGGTTCTTTGAAAAAAAAATTATTTTCCTAAAATCAAGGTGATAAATAATCATGTTTCAAAACCAATTTATTCACACATATCTTGATGATCCATGATAATTCCAATAAATTATGTTCAATTCCTAAGAACGTTATTTTGAACATGGTGATGGTGAGGGATCAGGATTATAGATTTGTGTTTGATCTTCACACATGGATTCATTTCATCCAGATTGGTTGTTTTCCTTCATGTTAATTTTTGAAGTATGAGAGACCAGGATAACCTAATCCTATGTTTTATAATGGTTTATCAATACTGTAATTGATTTTTTAAAAAATTTCATTCTCTATATTTTCATTCTTTATTACCTAGAAATTAAAAATGTATAATTATTTGATTTATAGTTCATTTAAAAATATTCTTAGACCTGTATTATTCAAAATATTCTTTAAAATAAAGGAAAAGAGAAATATCATAAGTTAATTTTTAAATAAAATGGAAAAATTTATTATCATTCTTTTTTATATAATAATAAATTATTTATAATATGGTATACAAATTATATGTAATCGTTTAATGGGACTGTAATATTAATTTTTTTCATATACAATAGACACATTCGGTTGTCTGTAAACAATTTTTTTATGATGGAGTGGTCAAGGTGCCAAACGGGGGTAGTGGGGTTTCATTTTATCAAGATCATGAATTACTGGTGGTACTAGATACAGATTTATCATATATTTCATAGTTAAAAAATCTCAGAAAAATGATGTGCCTTTGGTATTTCTATTAAATTAGGGACTTGTTTATTGGAGGTTATCGTAGTTGTACAATAACCATTTATTATTTATATCTATTTCATTTTTCATATATTATTATAATTATATAGGTATATAATTTTTGGGTGTTTTAGGATTGAAAAATAATTTACTATGGTTATTTATTGATTCATAGGTGGAAGGTTCCATCCCCTGTGGAATATGACCACTCATTGGGTCTTGTTTTGGACTTCTTCAGAGGCATTATTGTGGGCTATCTGTGTAGGTTCATGGTAAGGGTAATGATTATTAGTATTCATAAATATAACATTACTATTATGAACAATGTTTTTATATCAATTATATATGAAAAAATAAACATAAATATTGATTCATAGAATGTTTCATTTCTAATATTTAAAAATTATTTGTCTACAAATAATTAAAAAAATAATCATTTAAAAATATTATAATAAACATTTGTTATTGGACTACATGATATTTTTTTCATTAGATTAAGAAACAATATTTATTTATTACTATTTAAAATATTTTTATGAACAATATTGTTTATTTGGATTAATTTTTTGATGATTCTTTATATCTATCCCTAATCATGATCCCTTCTAATTGTAAATAAATAGACATTTTCATTAATATGATATATTATAGTAGTGTAAAATATCCATATAGTTTTGATGAATAATAATACATCTATAAAAAATATATTTCAAATCATTTACATGATAATGACTTTTCAAATCATAAATAAAATGATTTTTATAAATCCATCCATTAATCCACATTATTACAAATATAGAAACTCCTTTTAACAAGATAGGGTTTTTAATATATTTTATTATATTAGAATTATGATTTATGGATTTATCGCCAAATTTATATTATTATTAAAATTTATTATATTGAATTTTACATTATCTATCATTCTGAAAGGCAGAAATACTGATTGATTCGGGATTACCTTGTCACTTGTTAACATAATAATTATTTATAAAGGTATTTGTAAAACATTTTCAAATTTTTCTTTTCTAGTAAGTCATTTATATGATCAATCGAATAATTTGATAAATAATTCACTATTTATAAAGCATTTTGGTGGAAATAAAATTTTATTCTATAATTAAAACCTATAATATTATTATGAATGTTAATATAAATTTAATATCCTAACTATTTTCCAAGAATATGTCCTTATTTATCAACAATCTCCCCTTATTATATTGAACAAAATATGAAGGCCTTAGAGCTTGGATAAATATGATCCGGGAAGCTCAATTTTATAATTTCTATACACCACTACACATGGGTGTTATCAATAGAAAATTATAATAAACAACATCATACATACTTTTCATAAAGATATATCACTCCCCTAGGGATTAAATAAAATCATAATGAGGATATGATTATCTTGAATGTAATACTATTACAATTTTTTTGGATTTTTTCATGATTTTGATTACAATAGATATTAGGGATATCACATCACATTACCATCATAAAAATACATTAATTTGACTTTTATTTTTGAATGTAATGATTATATGAAATAAATTATAGTATAAAATCTCAATAATTATTATCATACTATATTTTAAATATTCAATATGTACTTTGATGTTTGTATTTAAAAATAACCAAAAAGGCACATAGTGTTTCATAATTCCTATTATATAAATACAATTTTTAACTCGAAATTCATCCCTTATAACAAATTTATATGTGGAATTTTTTATATCAGTTATATCTAATAAAACATCTAGTTATATTTTAATTTTTATTTTATAATAAAAAATTCATTTCATTAAAACAAGTATTTCCTAGGGTTGTTAGTAGACATTGAAAATATATGAAAATATATAAGATAAAAATCAATATGTGGCATCATTTTTGTTACATTATAGAATTATATAATATTGAGCATATATGTTTAGCCTTGTAATTTCCCACCATATCATGTTAATCATGTTTTTGATGAGTGTGAATATCATAGGGATAACAAATGATATTTTCATCAAATATTTTATATTTGATCTCTCCACTTTAGCCATATTATTTATTTCATATATTTCATATATTATTATAGTGGTGTATTAGAGTTATGTAATATTTATATTTCATAAATAATCAATTAATATAATATAGATTCAAAATATATTAAATAAAATTAACGGTATAAGTTTTTTTTCTCTGATTTTCATAATTAAGTAAATGATTAATCCTGATTAAAAAAATTATCCAGAAAATATTATGATAATTCCATTTCTATAAAATATTATAATTATATAAAATATATACCTAATTATATATTGTTTCATATATCCCTGAAATATATTTTTCATAAATAATAAACTATCTATGAATAATGAATATAAAATATGAAACCCTCTATATTCATGACCATTCTATGAAATTATTTTGGGTATAATTTCATGATGTTAAATCATACATGCTAGAATAAATAAAATTATTATTGTGAAAAATCATATATTTTAATGATTGAAATTTAAATTTATAACAACAAAACATGGGCAATCAATAAAAAAATTCTTCGACAAATATATATTACATGAAAAATAAATATTGAGTTAACATTTTGATTTAATGGATTTTAAAACACAATACCTTATTTAAACTATTTCTAATTGTCTATGAATGGTTTTAAGAATCAAATTAAATCTATGATAATTATTTATAAATGTTTTTTTATTAAAAAAAATAAACACAACTATTCTGATGGTACTCAAATAATACTAATTGGAATTATATAAATGATAATTACGAAATATAAAAATGAAATCAATGTATGATCCAATAAAAAATAATTTATAAATGAATAATGTTTTTATTATCATTTAAACAAAATTTCAATATCATTTATTTTTTCTCCTGAATATTATATTTTAGATTATTGAAAAATACAATTTTATGGTTTTGTGGGAATAGATAAAAATCATATAACCCAATACCAAAAATCTATTTTACATAAAAATAAAAATATCATCCCACATTAAAGTTTCATCATCACCGACAGTTACTTAATAATTGAAATAGTATTTTCATGCATAATTTTTGATATCCAGGTCAAGAAGAATACAAAATAGGTCATTAATGGATTTATGTTTGAAATTTGATATCAAATTACAGTAATATATAGGGGAAATTTTAATCTTATAATCTATAATATATATATATATATATATATATATTTGGAAACAATTATAAATAGATGATATTATAATTTTATATGACATATGGTTCCCTTATCACCCTAAACATGAAATCCTCTTCTTTTTAATACTTTATATTATCTGGGTTTTAACTTTGAGATCATCGTATATGAGATGTGGGATCATTTTTCTACCATTAATGAAATAATTCCATGTATACGTGGATCCAATATACATTACATATAAAATTATTTCCCTTGGTTTAGGTAGATTCGAATATTCTTTTCCTCAATAATCTAATTAATGAATCATCGTTGGGTTTCTATAAAAATGATTATCAATAATCTATTGAGGGATAATAATTTCTATTTCACTAATTTTTTCCAAGAAAATAGTTACTTTAATCACTAACATCCAGATCCTCCTTGTTTTCTAATGAATCTGATTACTTAGTATTTATATGATATTTTTATATTCTGTAGAATGTTCTATTGGTACCTGAGATGGCTCTAAGAAAATGGTATGAACACGTTTCAATATTTTCCTCCTCATATCTATTTTTTATATCATAGTATCACAATTGAATAATTAATGATTCAATATCATAAAATTAGTTAAAAGAAAAAATTCAAAGAGTTCCTAACACTAACAAAAATTGGTTAGAAAATCATTTATAAACGAGTGAAACTAGTGTACTAAAAGTGGAAGTAATTAGAGAACAAAGTGTTATTATATATTAGTATAAAAATAGTAATATATATGAAAATATAAAAATGTAAAATAAATAGAAACTACTATATTGGGAAGTGTTTTTATTGTATCATGTTTCTATAATGAAGAGGATGCATAACCAGGATTCAAAATACATTATATAATAATGAAATAGAGTGACAATCAATAAAATCTAAAAAACACCTCTTTTGTGGATGAAAATAAAGTATAGTGTTCATTCGGATAAATATATTGGGAAATGGTTTTATTTTGATATCACTATCATGAGAACCATTTCTTATCAATCTTTAAGAAACATTTATAATTTGTTTTGTAAATATCCTATCATCGTTCCACATTTCGTGTTCATTACTCATATCAAAATCTGTTTTATTAATATTTCCAAAAATAAGAGTAATTATAACCAACACATCAACCACTAAACTAGATATACATTATAAAATGATCAGTTTCACCTCAAGCAGCACCAAATATATATGTTAGGAAAGACTGGTATACTTGAAGATTGTGGCTAAAATTTGAATAGAAGGAACTGATATTTTAATAGGACTCAAGGAGGAGTGACTATTTGAAATGATAATAATAATTAATCAAAATATAATATTCATATTATATATGGGTTTTGATATTGATCTCAAATGATATATATGGGTTTATATGTTATATAATGGATCTAGGTTGACTACTGTAGCCCAAGAATCATCAAACGAAAATATTTACAATCATCAGTAATGATGGATTTTAAAAAGGATGTTAAATTCCTTGGAAAATTACCATGATCCTATTGTTTGATAGATATTGAGTAAGTTAGTAATATATGTACCAATTGACAATAGAAATAAAGAGTCCATCAATGAGAATTACACTTTTATCCCATAAATAAATATAGTCATCTTACTCTACAATTCATACAATGTAATTATGGGGATCTAGAAGACTGAAAATCATGTGTTCATTTATGACCTTTTATTTATAGAAAAATCGTTTCAAAATATTTGTCAAAAGTTATTTATGATCTATTAATTTCGTTAGAGGGATAATGAAAAGGGGGAAATTCTTGTGAACTCCAAAGTAGAAATCATATGATTTTGGGATCCATCAATGAGTGTTGGAACCATGGGGATTCATGAAACAAAAGGTAATGATAGATGAGTTTCATGATAAATAAATGGTATAAAGTACCAATGGTATCCCCTCCACCTTCTGATGGTATAAGAGTAAAGTCATTAATATTTATAACAAATAATTATTTCAAATAAAAATATAAATTTTATTAAAAATCTTTACTAATTTAGATATATTTTAATTGACTAGTGAGTGAACATTTTCGTTGAATATATTTTATTTATTCCAATATCCATGTCATTGTGATTTTTCCACTACATGATGGTTCAATTCAGTATGAAAATAAATACATGAATATCTTATATAGTTATTAATTGGTACTACTAATAGTTAATATATTTCAATATGTGAAATATTAATAAATATAATTAATAAAAAAATATATTTTATATTTTATATTGTATATTGTATAATCTATAAATGATTATGGGTTAAAATTGAAACATGTGTACATGGAAACAATCAATTTATCAATATAATTTTCAACATGATTTTTTCCTCCAATTTCATTGTATCTAAAAACATGATAAATTATTTTCCATGTTATAATATTGGGTGAAATTATATTGAGATTATTAGGATTTATTATTTTGGATATAAAACTCCAAATTTTAGAAAACTAATAAAATAATAAAAAATTTAAATTATATAGTCCTTATTTAATACATAAAGGGATAAATATTCTTGAATTAAAATTATCATTAATTGGACACACCATTCATGTAATAATTAATAAGAATTAGGATAATGTGGTAAATAATAAATCTCAAGAATGAAATATTGAAATTTCATCTTAATTAAAGTCAGATATACTGTTTGGTTTTTGGTAATCATCATATTCTCATTAGTGGTGAATGAAAACATGAATGCATTATGATATATCATCGATGGTATCGATGTTCATTTAAATAAAAAAAATAGAAATATATGATACCATTTAGTTGATTTTGTGTGTACATATAAATGGATTTTTCCTAATAGAGATCATAAGAGTAGAAAAAAATTATTCATATATCCATAGGCAATCCACATTCTTTTGGATCCTAGGTCACACCAAAAGGATAACTGCATGTTGATAAGGGTGTTACTGCCTTAATAGAGTATTGATAAATGATGATAAAATAGTTGAATTGTTAAAAAAGGTCACATAATATCAATCATAAAAAATATTAGGGAACACATACCTTGCATTTTCTTCTTAATAGTCTCTAGTTAATGAAAATCATCAGAAATACTGAACATTTTAACATACTTTATATCTTGTTGGTGTAAATTTCATGGAAGACTTCAATGAATATTATACAATTTTTTTCTATGCATATAATTGATTATAACATTGGGAAACCAATGAGGGGATAAGTTAATGCAGTTTTACCCAGTAAGCCTACATTACAATGGGGGAAAATTATCATTATTAGGAAAAAATTTCATAACAGATTACAATGTTAATAGCATAGATATAGGTTCCTAATTTTTGATATATTGGGTTGAATTTATTTAGGTTTTCAATATGAATCACATCCAATTTCAAATCACATCAAATATCATCCCATATTCCAAAAAATCTCAGACTGATTATTTAACAAACATTACTACCGATTGTGAATCCATTTGAACTCTTTTGGATATAGTTTTAGAAAACAATACATTTTTAAAGAAAGTTTTTATTTTAAAACATAATACTTATCTTTAGACCAACTAATGTCACCTGATGGGTCATTAAGGAATTTAAAAATATATATTAAATCTCAATTTAAATGATTTATGAAAACAATACCTTCTAGAAAAATTTAAATGCTTCTCAAGAAACAATGGGGTAGGGTTCGATCTACATCGAACATAAATATATCACTATATTAATATTACCACACATGATATGAATTCCTAAGTTATTTTTATGAAAAACCAATTCCATTCCTTATTATTTTTCATGAATATATTTCATGGATTCATATACATTATAATAATTTTAAATAATATTTAAATTGAATAAATAAATTATTTATATTCAATAAAATTTGATATATTTATATATATATATATAATATTATTTTATTAAAATTAGGAATCGCAGAATATTGTAATTTAAATTTTGTGAAAAGGAAATAATTTTTTATATACATAGTTTGAAAATTATTTACGAATATAAATTTTTCTATTTAAAAATTGTTCCATGATGGGTTAATAGTGAAAAATTACATATTTTAAAATTCTGTAAAGTAAATGTTTTATGTATTATTAAAGAAAAATTAAATTATTAGTTTTTATAATGTAACATATTGTTAATTAATATTTTAGCAAAATTATAAATTACTTAGAGATTAATTATATATAACATATTGTGTTAAATTATTTTTCCATTAAAAGGGGTTTTTCTATTGATATTTTTTCATAGCATTTTTCATATTTATATTAAAATTATTTTACACCAAATTAAGAAATTGAATAATTCAAATTGGATAACATATTAAAAGTACCCTTTTTGATTAAATTTTATAATATTAAATTTATTTTATTTTTAATTATATTTTATTATAATAAAAGTTAATCGCTATATTAAGGGATAACTGAGTTAAAGTTGTGTTTAAACTCTGTGATAAGAGATAAAATCTATGTAATTTTATTTAACTATTAATACATGAGTATATTTATACTCTAAATTATCCTTTATTTTTATATTTTTCAATTTTTTTCCACCTTCCCTACCGATAGAAATTTATATTATTTAAATATTAAAATATTTACAAGAATTCCACTCATCAAATGTATTAGACAACCTCTCATATCTTCCCTTCTATACACTTGTTTTTAACATTACATCATTTAAAGATATACAAAATACCTTCCAAAGATTATTATCCATTTTTTAACAGTGTTAATATTCCAATCTACAATATATATTATTATATGTGGTATTATTCAAAGGTTAATATGTGAGTAAGAGGTATATGTTAAAACAAAAAACAATCATTTTAATATGTTCTTACAACTCTATAAAATATTTTCAATAAATCCACATATAATTATATATGTATTATCATAGTATATAAATTATATTATAATCATGGAACAAATATATTCAACCTCATTTGCATCAAATGTAAAATGAAAGAATTTCTTCTGCATTTATTCAAATTACCGACGCCATGAAGTGACTTGTCTCATTACTCATCATTTCCAAAAATTGACAGTTATATAAATGAATATTATAGTGATATGATACAATTATGATATAATTAATAATACATAATAATAAACTTTTTTAAATTTTTATTTCCTCTAATCCATTGGAAAATAGAAAGGTCACTCATGAGTATATAACATCTAACTCCTATTTAATTGAAGTGTATCATATTCCATCATCATATTACATGGATATTTATGAAAGAAAAATTAATAATTAAATATAATTTTTATGAAATTAATTATATTCTATAATTATTTTCTAACCTCTTTAGGATCAATTCTACCTGATTCAGTTCTAGGTAATAGTTTTTCACAAAACAACATCAAATAATATGACATGGGCATAACCAATATAGGAATTAAATTATAAATTATAATATGTGGAATAAATTATTAATATATAATTAAAATAAGACAAAATATTCTTATGTTGATAAGTAATTGTAATTAGTTTATAATTTTTTAATGAGAAACGTATGTGTTAACACAAGATATGAGTTATGTGAATTTTCCTTAAAACTATTTATTAAATGTTTTGAACACATTTTCATTAATGTGACTGTTTATTTAAATGGTTAAATATTGAAAAAAGTTTATACCAAAATAAATTTAAAACATAATTTTTTTTAAAAAATTCCATTTTTTAAAAAATATTCTTACATTTATTGATAAAATCCTTTTTTTACATTGTTTAAATAAGTGAAAAATGAATGATTAATTAATGTATTTAACATGAAGCTCTTTTCCTGTTAACCTATACATTATTCCTTTTGCATATTCTTATTAAAATTCCATTATTATTATGAAATGATATTATTCCAATTATTCCAATTATTTTTTTATTTTTACTTATTTTGAAGATAGAAGGATATTTATACTAATTTATATAATATTATAGAACGTAGATTTACTTTGAATATGAGTTGATTTTTTTTAGATGAAAGTAATTAATTTTAAAAAAATTATTTCTTATTTATGTTATGGTACATTCTAAATAAAAATACATGTAGGTGGATCAAATATAGTTCTATAATTAATTTGGTAATGATATATTCATTAAAATAGAGGTTTTTGAATTAAAATGGCAGGTTATTCAATTATAACATTATTTGTATGGGTTCTGATAAGGGGTTCTATATGTACTATTTCCATTGAATCCAACATGTTTTTTCATTTATTTCTCTAATTTTTTAGATGAATACTTTTTTTAATGAGGTAATCAAATGTGATTATGAATAAGTGAATAGATATGAATTTTTTGTGGAGAGTGATGTGTTTTTCAGGGAAATGATTTCTTGAGACTACCTATTTTTCAAAGAATTTTTTTTATATTTAATTTCAAATTATTAATTTCTTTTTAAAAATTTATATAATTATTTTGATTCATTGATTATATAAATAATTATTATATATATATTATTCATAAAAATCCAATCGGCATATTAATTTTCATATTTTTTAATTTGACTAATTGTATTCCTTTTATATTATTTAATAATATTTGTATTACTCATCTCCCATTTTGATATTCTTTTATACTATTCAAATGATTTATTAGAAAACAATAAACATCAATATTTACATGTCTTGAATAAATAAAATATTCAAAAATGATTGAGGAATATAAACCCCTGAAATAGATATTATTGGAAAAAATATTTCGGTATGGATGTGTGCACATTTTTACATAATTATTTTTTTAATTATATTAAAATATTAAAAAAGAATGATAGAAATAAAAGATAATATAATACTTTTTTAAAATAATGTTACTATGGGATGAATTTTATATTCATTGTTTTGAATTAAATGAGAGAAATGGTTTGTTATCATTAGTCATTAAAAATAATTTATGAAAAGAAAAATTATTAATACTAATATATATTATTATTATACTGATATATCCTTTTTGATAGACTTTCCAATGTTTCATTAAATTCTATATCTGATGTATACTTTTTTTATTAAAGTAAATAGGGATAACAAAGATAGATGTAATTGAAATGATAATATACAAACAAAATAAAAACCATGAATTATTTGAAATTGGGGTATGTAGTTTGTTTCAATTTTAACTCATTCATAAAAGGATATCAATGGTTGTTTCCATGAAACTAAGTGACTTAATTATTGAGAGTGTAACATGTCTACAGAAGATAATTATAAATACATCACGCTCAAAACATTGGATATTCATCAAAAAATGTTGTAAAAAAGGATGTATTAATTATTCAGGGAAGATATTAAAATTTCTTATATTTTTTGAGAATAAAATGGAAACACGTTTATTTACCACATTGTAGGTGATGTCAAATATCATTAGTGATTAATTAAAAAAATAATGAAAATGATGTGATTTCTAAGATTTAATAGATATCATTTAATTATCTTTTTATGATATATATTTTCTTATGGAAATTCAAAATTTAATTTACTTTAAATTCATATTGTTATGGAATAAAAAGGAGGATTTAAGATCCTCCTTTGATAATAAATTTTCCAGAAATTCTACGAAATCAAAAAATATTATTATTGAACCATATTGTAAAAATAAAAATATTTAATCCAAAAGTGAAAATAATGTTATAAAGTGATTTGGTTACATGAAATTTTAGATTTTATGATAAATTATTTTATTTACTATGAGGGTTAAGATGGATATTGAAAAAAATTTAACATCAAGAAGTAGAAGTGGTCTAGGTGGGAATTAATGGTGATTCGTCTAAAAAATGTAATTGTATAAAACAAAAATTCGGGTCACATGTAAGATAAAAATTGACCCATTTAATTTGTTATTTTATATAAAAAGTTATAATATTGTTTTCAGATTAGACAACACTCTCATGAAAAAAAATTATAAATTTTAATAGTTAGACTGATAATGATAATCTAGAAATAATGTGTCTTAATTGTAATGGGATGGTCCATTATATAAATGTGTATATGAATAAATGTATAAAGGATATAGACAATAATGAATATAATACAAAGGTTGTGATGAATCAGTTTCTACATCATTAGAAACATAAATACAATCAAATTAATTGGTGATAGGCCCACTATATGTTAATTCAATGTATACTAATTTCATTTTTATTCAATTTCAATATTTTATTGTATTTTAGATTATTTTTATTATAAAATGGAATTATTACATTAAGAAATGAAAGAAGTACATTTTTTATAACTCCATATAATAGTAAAAAATTAGATTATATTTATAGGTATATTCACATTAATATATATTGAATGATTTTTATTACAAATAATTTTTCATGGCCTTAGTGGAGTATGATTTTATTCTAGGCGAGGATTGGTTTGGTTAAATTGGATAAAAGTGACATTAGAGAGAACATAGTTATATTAAATTTTTATAGTGATTTTCAATTCATATATATTAATTAATTCAAACATGTTATAAAATTCCAATAATCTATGAAATTGATTAATCACATGGATGAATTTTATTAGCATATTTCATTTCTCAAAAGGGAATTATTTGATCTAGTGATGCTCAATAGGTATATGAATTGTTTGATGTATTTCATAATTATCTTTATGGTGCTATTCCATATTGGGATCTTTAATTTACCATTTACATATTTATTGATGTTAATAACAATTCATGAAATACTTATTTATTTACATTAAAATATCTCTTTGAATTGAAAATGTAATTACATGAATTATAAGATAATTGATTAATCCTCCCATGTATATTACCATAGGGTGCTCCCATTTTTGTAAAGATTAAATATTCATCTACGATTATTTAAAATAATTATAGAGCATTATGTAAAATTACAATAAATAAGAATTATATGTTTCTACGCGTTGATTACTAATTTCATTCACTCAATTAATCTAAATATTTTTCAAACCTTTTACTTAGTTCTATATAAAATAATCCAGAATTAATGGTTGAAGAAAATATTTGGATTATAGTTCAAAATATGTATATAGATAATGAGTTATTAGTTATTCCCATTAGTTTCTAAAATGCACATGATGTATTTATGGAAATAATGAATAATGTATTCTCAGATTATTTTGATAAATTTTTTTGTAGTGAATATTGATGATATTATTTTATATTCAAAAACCTATGTTTATTATGAGAAATATTTAATGATTTTTTATAAGTACATAAAATAACATAAGATTTTAATAAAATTTCTATATTTTGATTATTTTTACCAAATATTTTCTCACATGGACAAATTTTAAGAAAATGTGTTATTGCATTTCATCGTACTAAGACTAATATTATTGATGTATATAAAAAACATAACAATGTTATTAATATTTAAGGTTATATTGATCTATAGTATAATTTAGAATGGTTTTTATAATGATATTATGTTTTACCTACACTTTTGTGAATGTAAACAAGAATTACAATTTTGAATTACTTGGTCAAAGTAATGTGATGATTGCGACCCTGAATAGAAAATATGACAAGATAATTCAACATTTTGGGACTTTCTACCTATAAATTGTGAATTTATTATATATGTTGATAATTCATTGAATTGACTAATTTTTGTTATGTTTTATAATGACTGATTAATTTAAAATTCATCACATCAATTGAAATTACATGAATAAAATTTAATAATGAAATAAATTTATATTGATACAATAGATTTTACATTGAAATTTTTAAGGTAAATTCTATATGGGATAAATGTGATAAATATATATGTGTTTTTCAATGTTTGTATGTTATTAAATATTTGAACATATTATCACTTAACTAGAGTTGAACATGTGTTAATGAAAAATATTTTTAACTGATAATAGATAATGATTACATGTATCACTATGATCTAAATAATGAATACAAGGAGACATATTCCATGAATTGAATGGATAATAAATCATTAAAAATCATATAAATAGAACATGATAAATTAGTCAATTATTTACTACTAATGTTTCTGATAATTTAAACATCAAATCCCCTTTTTTAGACGATGTATTAGGAAAATTACCATTTTAAAAAATAATTATGTGGAAATAAAAGAAAGATCATGGGTTTTAATGAATGGTTCAATTGATTAAGGAAAAAATGATCCTAGATCATGACATTTATAGTGATGGTTTTAAAAAATTTAAATATTAGTTTTGTGTACCTCGTGACTCCAAGTTGTAAATGATTTTATTTAATAGATATCATAATTCCCCATTATCTATAAAACAATTTAACAAAAGAATGTGTAAGGAAAATTGAATAATATTATTCACGGGGAGGATTAAAAATAATATTGATAGTTTTACAATTTATTTTTTTACATGGTAAGTGATTAAAGAATAAAGACAACCATTATTGTTGTTTATTTAGACATTTAATGTTCCTAAAAGAAAATTGGAGAATATATACAATTACCATGTGGTTAGATATCCAAAATACAAGATGTGGTTGTATTGGTATTTGAGTTATAGTAGATCATTATACCAAATTATGGAACCATTATCATATTCAAGATACAATGACTTTATATCAATTATTTAAACTATATCACATTGATATAATCATATTTAAAGGATTTAATCTATATTTTATATGCTATTGGAATCTAAATTTAAATGTCGTTTTTGAAAAGGGATTAAGATATTGTTATTTATTATGTTATGTTTCATTAAGTATTCACCAAAAAATTCAATGGGGTCTTTGTAGTGGAAAATATATACATTGGGTGATATTCTATGGGACTGATTATTGAATTATTAGGTAAAATAGGATCAACATAATTCATTATTATAGTTTTATTATAATAATTGTTTCCATTAAATTATACATATATAACCCTTATAGGTATCATATGTAATTTGGTGGTGGACTCCAATATGTTGTGAGCATTTAAGGGAGATAGAGTTGGTGGGGAATAATTATAGTTTCTAATTGAAAATTTTATTTATCATTATCTGAGTATTTTACATATTAGGTAGAAGAATTATGTATATAAAAACTGGAAATAGTGGTAACATGGTGTATGAGATAATTTTATTTTTACAATATCTCTAAATAATGTTCTAGAATGTTTTGGTAGAAAGGTAATTTTACATTCATTTTTAAATATTCTATATGAAAATTCGAATAGTGTTTTATCATTTTCTTTTAAAATATAATTACATCTATATTTAAGAACTTTTTCTGTTTCATGTTTAATTTTTAATAAAATATGTACACAATACATCTCTTTTTTTCATTATATGTATTGTTTTGATGTATAATATTCATTCCTACAAAAAATTTCATGTTTATATTTTATATCATTTAGTGTTTGTGTCATGAAAAATATTAACTCACCTTATTATGAATTTATGGGTGAATTTTATGGTTTATAAATATAAAAAATATATAAAATTTTTATTATAAAAATATATAATAATATAATTACTAAAAAATAATATCCTGATGAGGTAACTTCCTTAAGTCTAAATGAATGTGAAATCCCATATAATGTGAACAACAAACAAATAAAATATCTTCCTAATATTTAATATTTAATTTGGTGGATTTATAATCACATAAATAATATTATGTAACATTTCAATAGAGAAAAAATTTGTACCTTTTAACTAATTGTTTTACAATTTTTATATTATATAATTTATATATTTACATTCTAAATTTTTAAGTTATAATTTTTGGGAATTAATTTAATTTTTATTTCAACATATTTTTTTTTTAGATTTTTTGCAAAGGATTATTTATTAAGTGGATCTTTAAAATAATAACATTTTAGTTGTTTAATTATTCAAAATGTAATTTTTAGTTTCATGAGGATTATAATGTAAAATATCCTTAATATATTCTTTGAATCCAAAAAATATATTGGAGTAAATTCTATAAATGGTTTTGATGTTAATTGAAATTTAATATTGAAATAGAATATAAAAAATTATTTCTTTCTTTGATAGATATCGTAAATTCAATTTTTACTCCCAATAGAAATTAAATCAGTTAATGTGGAATGAATATTCTTGAATGTGAATATTAATGTTATCATCATTGTTCCATTCATTTTTAGTTATAACTTTTGGTTTCCATTATAAACATTATTCACCGGAGTAACCGTTAGAGGGGTCATATAGGGGGTGAATATAAGAGAAAAGAAAGAAAAATATCTAAAACATGTATAGATTTGACTGTGTGAATTTATTTAAACTATCCTTTCTAAATTAAATAAAATAATTTCCCTTTGGTTCATCTTTCCCATGATATGTTAATAGATATTATTTTGTCATTGTTTTTATTTAAAAAATGAACATTCCTCTTACTTATAAAAGGAACACTCCATTCACCACATCTCCACACACATTGATCTCATTAGTTCATGTATTCCCAATAAACAGACAATTTAATGATCGTTATCCAAATCATAGAGAATACTCTCGTAAAATATGGCTTATCCATATAGAATTAAGGTGTATTTAATATATTTAACTAAACAAGAGGTAAATATTTTACCCAATATTTGTCTTTTTTTATTATTACACGTCCAAGAAATATATTCCAAATATAATAATATAATTTTCCCAAAGTAAATAATATTAAAAATGAAATTATTTTGTTCAAAAAATATTTTTTTCTCTCTTATATCAAATGGAAAATGAATTTTTTTTGGGTGTATGTGTATAGAACCACTTCCAAAAACTCACACATGTTACTTTTTACACCCATCTCATGTGGGAGGTATTATTGATGGATTTAATTAAAATATATTATATTTATGAAAACTTACTATTTTATATTGATAAACATTAATTTATTTCCTATCCTTCAATCCATTGAATAAATGAAATCCCATTCATCTCTAGTTAAAAACTTCATCCACAATAAATGAAATTTATTTTTTCTTATCACCTCCATAAATATATTATTTTAAAATATTATTTAATGAGTGAATAAATTTTATGAATTTATCATTATTTTTTAATGATCAAGGAAAAATTTTATGGTTACATTTATGGAATTCCAATCAATGATGTTTTTTGGTCTGAACGACCTAATAAAATGTTATTAACCCATTTAGAATCTAAAAGAGACATTATTATAATTAAAATAAATACAGTAATGATAAAATAATGAAAATTATTAATGACTATAATCAATTGAATAATTAATATTCCATTTTAATCATGGAATGAAAATTTCTTATGTGGCATTCTTGGAATCAATATAAGTGATTTTTTATAAAACACTATTATGAATTCCTTAAAATAGTTTTCTACAAAGTATATGATTTATTAAATGGATAATTAATATTCCTATTTATACATAAATGATTGATGGATTTTAATTTTATCTTAATTTTTTTCATTAAAGTGGTTTTTAAAGGAAATTTATTTAAAAAAAATTATATGGTCATTTTTCCTATATTTTTGAATGTGAAAGAACAATGTTTTTAAATATTTATCGAATAGTTACAATAACATCCCTCTTTCTCTTTGTTGGATTCAGAAGGTGGGATGATGATACAAGACCCCAAGTGACATCCCTAAGACTCCAATTAAAGGAAATAAATATCAAATGGTTTCCACACAATTAGGGGATTATTTACCCTTTAAGAAATAAACTCATAACCATGAAACAAAACCAATATATTATGCATGATCAAAATAATATAGCTCAAACATTTTCTTTATAAAAAACATCCAAAGTATGATAGATTGAAAGATAACTCAATATTAAAATTAAACATAGGAAAACATATAAAGGAAATATAATTACCACAAGACTTGATGCTCAACTTGCTCTATGCTCCAACATCACCAAATAGCCCCAGTATCAAGAGATAGTTATAAATTCATTTGATACATTACCTTCTCCCATGTCTAGGTAGATTTCATATGAAATATAACAATGTTCCATTGAATGGTGAATAAAAAATCAGTATTCTTTCACCAATGACTTCTTACTCACATAACTAGGATAGAAGACTTATCCACACTTATATAAAATAGTTTGTACAAAAGAAACTGTAAACCAATTTATAAAAACTATAAACATAAAAATAATTTTTAGCTGAATATGAAAAAATTATTTATCAATAATTTTCCATCCAAAACCCTTTTTCGAATAATGAAACCAAACATGGACTTATGAGATTCCACAAGATCCATTTGGCATAACCAATTTATTCCAGAGATCCACACTATGATGTATGCATGCTTCTTTATGATATTTTGTCACACCCATGACATTTTTTTTAAATTCATTATTCATTTAATTTCCATTCCAGATTTTTTTTGGGGGTTTACAACTCATTTTCTTGAAAATGGTGGGTTTTGAAAATTTGGGCCGAACCGTGAGCCCAAATCCATATTTAAAAACAAATTTTGATTCTTCTATAAATCCTTCAATTTTTACTATTTTATACTCATTCCACATCCCAATTGGAATAACATAATATATTAAAATCACAATATCCCTTTGAACCACATAGAAATCCCAAGTCATGATGGATTTGGGGTTTTAATTAAGGTAATGGGCCTGCCCGTAAGCCCATTTCCTTCTTTAAATTAATTTTTTAAAATTTCAATATCACATTCGTTTTTTACTATTTTTCGGTGATTCAACCTCCCACTCGAAGCCAAAAACCTCAGCCTGACCCCTTGTATCTCGTTTTTCTCTTTGGAGCTCATATAACCCACGGAGTTGGACGATGTTTCTCAATCTTTCTCAAATCGACCAGATTTGATGAGGTAAAATGAATCTTTCATAACTCCATAAATTTTCATCATTTCCACCCCATTTCAGTCCCCACAAGACCTAATATGACTCCTTAGGACCTTAATATCAGTTTTGGGCACTTGGAGATTCATATATTGGTGGATTGGGGCTGATTTATTCAAGATATTTCAAGTAAGGGAATTCCTTCTTAGTTTTTTCCATCCTCTTTTAGTTTTTATTCCTCTTTATTGAATTTCCTCATGTCCATAAGTTGGGGTTAGATCCTACGGTCTGATTTGGTATCTTTGGGGTCAATTTTTGGTGGTCTAGGTCTGGATTTATTTTCCTTGTGGTGCGGCGGTGGTACGCTTAATGTTTCACACCACTTTTTGAGGGTTTCGACTCAAAACGTAGGTGATTACATGTGTAACCATTTTATGATGAGTTATCTTGCTAGGTTTATTAATTTAGTATGTTTATATTCTATTTTTTTGTTGTTTGAAAACTGTTTTTGATGAATTTGGTTAAATATTTAATTTTTAGTAGTATTTTAGCTTGAAATTGGGTACTTTTCATGTGTGACTGTTGGGGTAATGTTTGGGTTTAGTTTATAACATATGAAAGTGGTTTATTAGTCTTGAAAAGGGGATGAAAATTCGCTTTTGATAATTCCTTATTTTCATGTGGGCCTTTAAAAGAGGTTTTTTAATGAGTTTAAGGTGTAAAACCATGCTATAATTTTTGAAGGTGATTTATGAAAACTTGTGTTTTTCATGTGTATCTTTGTGGTATTATTTGATGTATTTTTATAACATTTGGGGGTGGATTAATAATTGTTTTAGGGATTAAAAAATTCTGTTATGTATTGGTATTGGTATGATTTTGGTTTTGAATGAGGGTTTTGAAATGGGTTTAGTGTGCAAACAATGATTATACCTCTTGGGTTTGTTTTATAAAAATTGCAAATGTTTTATTTGGTTAAACAAAGTTTGGAAAGGGTGTATATTTACTATTTGGGTAAGTGTGTTTACCTCATGTGGGTTTTTTAATGGTAAAGTGGTGATTTGAGATGTAAAACATTTTTAGAATTTTTTATAAATTGCCGAAATGTTTTACTAAACTGTGTTTTGTGTGCGAAACACGGGTGTGGGATATTTTGTGTGAGTTTATTTATAAAATGAATTGTGAAGGTGAGAAAGGTATTGTGTGACATGTGTGTGGGCTGTTATGTGGGTTGAATATCATGTAATGGTTTTATAAAATTGTTTAATGGATTTTTGGAAGTGTTAAAGAAATGTGAAAACTGTTGTAGGCAATTTGGAGTGAGTTTGATTACAAAATGCATTGGAATGAAAAGTGTAATTTGTTACTTTAGTGATGTACATGGGGATGTTTGGTTAATGTGTGATGTAGAAGTGATATTTACATGTGAAAACTATATTTCATGGATTGTGAACTTGTTTGAGCACAATGGGAAAACTTGGGTATCTAGGTGGGTGGACGTGTACTAGTATGCTAGTGAATTCGTGGGGTTTGGACTCAGTTTCACTTAGCAGGATTGACACTTACAACTCTAACTAAACTATGATGATGATTATTGGGGACCACTAGATTATGGGTATGATCCCTACTAGTAGATCGTGCATGAGAACAGATATTTTTTGTGGTTACTCTCACCGAGATACGATGTACCTGGGACCCACAGCTAGCTAGTGCCTAGGGGTTATTTCCCATTACTTGAGCTCATTAGATCCTTTGTACGTACCATCGGTATACGGTATTGTTGAATAGAAAATTCAGTATCTGTGTTAGTTATTTTAAAATTGTTGGTCCTTTAAAATTAGCCCACATGAACAATGTTTTCATTTATTATTGCATCCTTTAGAAAATTGTAACAAGCATTTCTTATTTACAAAACTTGCAATGCTTTTTGTTATGAAATTTTTATCACATTGAATATCTTAGTGGTGGTATCCTAATGATATTTATCTCAAACCATACTTACACCTTTGGTTGTAATTAGACTTTCTTATTTTATGTCACAGTTTTGGGTACATGTTTTATGCCATTGGTTCTGGTTTTTAGTGGTCCATCGTGATGTAGTTTCGTGGGGATGGATTGAGGGCAGTGCCTCTTTCCATGTGGAGGTTCATGGGATTTCTTTTCCTAGGTTTGTGCCTTTGTAATGGTCTTTAACATTGTTTAAAATTTTGTATTTCAGTTCTGAATTTTTGAAAAATATTATTTGCTTTGAAAAATCCAGATTCATTTTATTGGAATATATTGTTGGTTTAAGTTTATAAACTTGGGTAAATCGTTCCAAATTATCATTTTATGATACCCGGGCACTTGTTCCGACCCCTGGTGATCAGGAACGCCCTTCAGGCCTTGTCACGGTCCGGGTTTGGTGCCCGTTTTGGTGGCGATCAGATTCAGTTTGTGCCAAAATGGTATCAGGGGGAGGTTCGCTCCATTTGAGTCATGTTATTTGGGAAATAGTCAGGATAGTCTAGAGTTATGATTGTTGGGACATAGAATTCTGGTTATGGGTAGTGTGCTTGATCCCCACACCTCATTTCAGGATTCAAGTCGCCAGGGGAAGTTGGGATTTGACTATGTCTTTTGGTTTTCTTAGATTGATGATGATTATGGGAAATGAAAAGAGAGTTGGGTTAATGGTCTCAATGAGCTCACAGGGTCTGGGAAGCCATATGGAGCCAGGGATATTACCTATAACACTCTTTGTGACAGTGAAGTGATTGGAATATGGCCGCCAACCATATTTCCAAGTCACCCACGGAAACTAGTTTCCTCTTGCATTGTCTGGTGTTCTTTAGTTTTGAAATCTTGGAAATTTGATTTTAAAGTGACTTGGTTTTAAGAAGTGTAATGTTTTTGTGAAATATTTTTCAAATAAATATGGAATGGTTTGATTTATGAAATGGTGGAACTGAATATTTAGAATTATTTTGAAATGGAAAATTGTGTTCTTACACCACTTTTGAAAGCATAAACTATATTGAAGTTGGTTTTGAAAAAGTGTTCCCATTAGAGTTTTCTAAACTATTAAAAAGTTTTTTAATGGGATGAGATGCTTTGAAATTGATGTAAATAACTTGAATGTGAGTATTCATTGGAACAATTGTTCCTTTCTGAAAAGTTCTTTTAATGTGGTAATTTGGGTTTGACCTCCTGGTTAGCGGTTTTGACAAGAATGATGTGTTGGTTGACCGTTTTGGTTTTGAAAAGTGGAAAGAATCATTGCATTAACCTTTGGTATTTCCAAGAGTGACCACATGCATGGGGTTATATGGGATGATAGATGGTTGATGGAATGACTGGATGAGTGCGAAGACAGATATGAGGAGGGTTCCCGGTGTGGCACAAAAACATGCATGTGTGAGGCCCATGGGGTACCATTGGTGGATACGCTTACTGCTGAACCGTTTTTTTCAGAAATGATTTTAAAGAAAAACATGTTTTCTTAATGAATAGTTTGGGATGGTTTTTATTATGGGCTTTTAAAAATATTGATGTTGTGGGATGTTTTGAGTCCAAGAACCCCTCCAGTTCGAAACTGTTTTTTTTGGGTTTGTGTTTGGTCGGAAAGATGGGTAGAAGGTCTGGTTAGTAGTCTCCTATGATATATATTTCGGGAAACCTTTAATATGGTTCCATTAATGAGTTTGGATCTATTCTTTGCATGTTTTTACCAATGGACCAGCTTGGTTGGGTCCTTGGGTTCTCTAATTGGATATGGTGCGCCCCCATTAAGATTTAGTGCACAACTGAAGTGCAACACGGTTTGTTTTTCCTTTGGAAAATCCTCCAGTTGATCAATGTAATGAATGTTTTCTTGAGATTTGTAGAATGAGTCTACACTATTTACTTTCTTGGTTTTTTGGGATCCTCTTGTTGCGTAAGAGTGCTCGTGGATGGTTGAAAGAGATCTTAGTTTCTTAAGCTACCTAATTCGTCGAAGGTGAATGTTGTCTGGGGTTGTCAGTATGGATAGTGTCTAAGAGGGCCTCTAAGTCCTTCATAGTTTCTTCGCATAAGGGGTTTATGTTAAACCGCAAGTGTGGGAAATCTGGCCACGAGAGGCTATTATGGAAACTTTCTGGAATTCGGTGATATTTGGTGATGTTTTATAAGGCACCCTCCTTATATTATTTCTATCAGTATCTTTGGTCATGTTCGGTGACGTGATGTGATGTCACGTGCTCGTTTGATTGTAAAGGTAAAGTTGTACAATATTATGTGAGCCTATTTTTTTCAAAACTGTTTTTCCTTTTGGGAGATCTTGACATCCTCTATTTTAGAGGAATGTGTTTATATGTGTCCTTTATTTCTGTTGTTTCTCACCGGAAAAATTAAGGCGTGATGTGAGTGCATCCTCTAAACCCTTATTTCAGTGAATTTAAACGTTAGAGTAAAGTGAGTTCTGGAGTGTGTTATGTCTGGTTGAACCCATCTGGGATTGCGGGCAGTTGTTTGTAGAATCATAAGAAGAAATTATATTCGGGGGTTTCCAAATCCTAACTACGAGGCCGAAGATGCTTCAATCATTCTAGTTCCAGCCATGGGTCCCGGAGAGAAGCTGGCAAGTAGTCAGAGGATATCCCAGGGTAGTTTTTAACCTTGAACAAAGAAATGTTCTTAGTATGAATGATGGGAATAGTTTAAACATTTGTTGTTGTCATCTTGCTTCATTTGTTCATGTTCGGTGGAAAGAGGTGGTAGGCCTCATCCCCATGTTATCTCCAAATGAATTTATTTTCCCCTTTGGTTTCCTTTGGGTTCGGGGGAAAGGTTTTAGATATTTCTAGACATGTTGACTGAACACTTATTTGTAACCATTCCCTAGAAAACCATGTTGGTATAAGGATCCACATGGTTAGCACACAGTTTCCCAAATTGTGCGGGCTAACCGTGATGTCGTCCCAACTCTTTATGTTTTGGGGGTTTTCTATGTCGGCCCATATTGGTCAGTTAAGATGGATGGTTCTTATGGTGGGGAGAACCACTATGAGTCTCACATATATTATTTTGAAAATATTTAATGGGATTCTACCCCTTGTACTGGGGAGTTTGTTCAGGGCTCCCCTGTTAGTGTCTTGATTCTTTCTCGGAAAAAAAAAATTTAAGTTGTCTCTTATGGTTGGGGAGCCCATTTGTGTATCCTTGTACCAGTAACTCACTTTTGTACATGGTCTTGGATTGGATGTGGGTAGTCTCGTTCAGATCTATATAACCACATACATCTTCCTTGGGTAAATTTTGGGATTGGAGAGTTCCCAGTGGTTTAGTTATATCAAGGTAAGTGCAACCTTGTTCGATGTTCTTGTTTGTTTGGGTAAATTGCATGAGCCTTGTTCAGATTGTTTTGAGGAGTTTTATTTTAGGATAAATCCAGAATGTTCTTGATAATTTCAGTAATGAGTTGTATGTTTTGGTTGTGAATTATTCCTTCCTTAATTTATCACTGGAGGTGTTTTGGCCTTTCGGGGTGAAGCTTAGCAAAGGAGTCCATTTCTGCATTTCGGTTGAGTTTGGTTTTTTCTTTGTCCGTGATGTTGCTTTCCGAGGGCGGAAATTTTCATGGTGGGGAGAATTTTCAGACCCATGCCATTTTTTTAAATTCATTATTCATTTAGTTTCTATTCCTGATTTGTTTTGGGGGTTTACAACTCATTTTGTTGAAAATGGTGGGTTTTGAAAATTTGGGCCAAACCGTGAGCCCAAATCCAGATTTAAAAACAAATTTTGATTCTTCTATAAATCCTTCAATTTTTACTATTTTATACTCATTCCACTTTCCAATTGGCATACCCTAATATATTAAAATCATCATATCCCTTTGAACCAAATATAAATCCCAAGTCATGATGGATTTGGGGTTTTAATTAAGGTAATGGGCTTGCCCGTAAGCCCATTTCCTTCTTTAAATTATTTTTTTAAAATTTCAATATCGCATTCATTTTTTACTATTTTTCGGTGATTCAACCTCCCACTCGAATCCAAAAGCCTCAGCATGACCCCTTGTATCGCGTTTTCCTCTTTAGAGCTCATATACCCCACGGAGTTGGACGATCTTTCTCAATCTTTCTCAAATCGACCAGATTTGATGAGATAAAATGAATCTTTCATAACTCCTTCAATTTTCATTCTTTTCACCCCATTTCACTCCCAACATGACCTAATATGACTCCTTCGGACCTCCATATCAGTTTTGGGTACTTGGAGATTCATATATTGGTGGATTGGGGCTGATTTATTCAAGATATTTCAAGTAAGGGAATTCCTTCTTGGTTCTTTCCATCCTCTTTTAGTATTTATTCCTCTTTAATGAATTTCTTCATGACCATAAGTTGGGGTTAGATCCTAAGGTCTGATTTGGTATCTTTTGGGACAATTTTTGGAGGTCTAGGTCTGGATTTATTTTCCTTGTGGTGCGACGGTGGTACGCTTAATGTTTCGCACCATGTTTTGAGGGTTTCGACTCAAAACGTAGGTGATTCCATGTGTAACCATTTTATGATGAGTTAGCTTGCTTGGTTTATTAATTTAGCATGTTTATAATCTGTTTTTTGTGGTTTTAAAACTGTTTTTGATGAATTTGGTTAAATATTTAATTTTTATTAGTATTTTATCTTGAAATTGGGTACTTTTCATGAGTGACTTTTGGGGTAATGTTTGGGTTTAGTTTATAACATATGAAAGTGGTTTATTAGTCTTGAAAAGGGGCTGCCAATTCTGTTTTCTTAATTCCTAATTTTCACGTGGGCCTTGAAAAGAGGTTTTTGAATGAGTTTAAGGTGTAAAATCGTGTTGTACTTTTTGATGGTGATTTATAAAAACTTGTGTTTTTCATGTGTATATTTGTGGTATTATTTGAAGTATTTTTATAACATTTGGGGTTGGATTAATAATTGTTTTAGAGATGATAAATTCTGTTATGGATCGGTATTGGTATGATTTTGGTTTTGAATGAGGGTTTTGAAATGGGTTTAGTGTGCAAACAATGGTTATACCTCTTGGGTTTGTTTTATAAAAATTACAAATGTTTTATTTGGTTAAACAATGTTGGGAAAGGGTGTATATGTACTGTTTGAGTGAGTGTGTTCACCAAATGTGGGTTTTTGAATGGTAAAGTGGTGATTTGAGATGTTAAACATTTTTAGAATTTTTTATAAATTGCCGAAATGTTTTACTAAATTGTGTTTTGTGTGCGAAACACGGGTGTGGGATATTTTGTGTGAGTTTATTTATAATATGAATTATGAAGGTGAAAAGGGTATTGTGTAACATGTTTGTGGGCTGTTATGTGAGTTGAATATCATGTAATGGTTTTATAAAATTGTTTAATGGACTTGTGGAAGTGTTAAAGAAATGTGAAAAGTGTTGTAGGCAATTTGGAGTGAGTTTGATTTCAAAATGAATTTGAATGAAAAGTGTAATCTGTTACATTAGTAATGTACATGGGGCTGTTTGGTTAATGTGTGATGTGGAAGTGATATTTACATGTGAAAACTATATTTCTTGGATTGTGAACTTGTTTGAGCACAATGGGAAAACCTGGGTATCTAGGTGGGTGGATGTGTACTAGTATGCTAGTGAATTCGTGGGGTTTGGCCTCAGTTTCACCTAGCAAGATTGACTCTTTCAACTCTAACTAAAGTATGATGATGATTATTGGGGACCACTAGGTTATGAGTATGATCCCTACTAGTGGCTCGTGCACAAGAACATATATTTTTTTGTGGTTACTCTCACCGAGATACGAGGTACCTGGGACCCATAGCTAGCTAGTGCTTAGGGGTTATTTCTTTTTACTTGTGCTCATTAGATCCTTTGTATTTACCATCGGTATACGGTATTGTTGGCTTGAAAATTCAGTCTCTTTGTTAGTTATTTTAAAAATTTTAGTCCTTTAAAATTAGCCCACATGAAAACTATTTTCATTTATTATTGCATCCTTTAGAAAATAGTACCAAGCATTTCTTATTTACAAAACTTGCAATGCTTTTTGTTATAAAATGTTTATCACATGGAATCTCTTAGCGGTGGTATCCTACTGGGATTTCTCTCACACCCTACTTACACCTTTGGGATTAGTGAGACTTGCTTATTTTATGTCACAGGTTTGGGAACATGTTTTATGCCATTGGTTCTGGTTTTTATTGGTCCATCGTGATGCAGTTTCGTGGAGATGGCTGGAGGGCGGTGCCTCTTTCCATGTGGAGGTTTTTGGGCTGTCTTTTCTTGGGTTTTTACCTTTTTATTGGTCTTTAGAAATTGTTTAAAATTGTGTAATTCAGTTCTGAATTTTTGAAAAAGATTATTTGGTTTGAAAAATCCAGATTCGTTTTATTGGATTCTTTTGTTGTTTTAAGTTTATAAACTCATGTAATTCGTTCCCAATTATCATTTTATGATACCCAGGCACTTGTTCCAGCCCGTGGGGATCGGGAACACCCTTCGGGACTTGTCACGGGCCGGGTTGGGTGCCCGTTTTTGTGGTGATCAGATTCGGTTCGTGACATGGTTTCATACTAATGAGCAGGTTCTCATTGATTTACCAAGTCATCATTATATAATTATATCCCATGATCATTTTTTCAATTAAAACTGAGCACATGGTCATAGTTTAACCATAGATTATATATGTAAAATGAACACACACACTACGTATTCCTCAAAACCATTCGAAATCAATTTCTATAAAATAACAATTTTATTTAAAACCCTTTTTCCCATCTAGAAATTTCAATAAAAGAAAATTTTTACTGAAATCCTATTTCCTAAAAATCATATAAATATTTCAAAAAAAAATTATTTTAAAGTAACCAATTTAAAATTATGAAGCAAAACTGCATTACAATACACTCCACCAAAATTACGCAATTCCATCAAAACACTAAATCACAAATAAATAACGTTGATTTTTTCATGTAATGCATTTCTTTTCATGTCCACAGTCTGCATTGCGATATGTACCAGTGAATCATCCCCCTTAAAGTCAATGTGATCACTTTTGATCACATGGTATGGATCGTGTTGATTATTTTTATCTGTGAAACGTCGAACAAATTATGCACTTCATTGAACCCTAGTGTAAAGGTCAATCAATATTCCACCTCTTCAACACGTTCTAGTATCTCAAAATTTTCTATGTTTCAAGGAGATAACTTGCCCCGTTTCCCAAAACAATGATGTCCAATATGTAAAGAGATCCTTAAGAATGCATGATCTCTCGTTGTGAATGAAAAAAATCATTAATTATGATTTGTATAAGATTTTAGATGAATTTTAACACCCCAATCTTCTATGGTATGCTTCTCTTTGATTAAAACAGTAGCGTGTGATGTACGCAACTTTGAGTTCCAACACACCTCGACCAATCAATGTAGCTGTTATCAATAGTAATACCCACTTTTTGAAATTTTATAAATTTTAACTCTCAAAATGAATATCATTTTTGGATTCGGAATATTGAAATTATCCTAGGGTGAAATTTTTTTACTTTTAGGATAACATTTATATTTTGATGAATAGTGAAAATTACTAAATTTTAATTAAAAACAACTTTTTTAATAGAAATAATCAACAGTGATAAATTATGAATTTGAGTGGTTTCAAAGCCTAACTAGAATATTTTTTTACTATTTAATACAATTTTGGTCATTGGACATAATTTCAAAATTAAACCAGACATAAACAAGAGTCAATCTTTTGATAGTTATTATCTCTTAAAAACACGTTTTTTTTACAACAGGAATTAATTTTAAATTAATTACTTCCAATTCTGTGTTTTGAATTTAGAAAAATGGATTCCAGATTTGGAATCAGGATATCCAAATTGTGTAAATAGGTAACATTTATTTTTATACATTTTGAATAATTACTTCGGTAAATATTTTATTTATCATGGTTAAAAGGTAAATTCAGTAAATAAGGGTAAACAAATAATATTATAATAATAATAAATTACACTAAAACGGGTCCTAACCTTATTGGTTGATACATGTCCAACCATGGTCATCTTTTGGTCTATTTTGGTACCCCATGGATCCACTATTAAGTGATAATGACACTTTATATTAATTAAGTCAAAATAAATACAAAAATGACATAAGCATATATCTTTTAGCAAAAAAAAATTTATATAGGTTAATATATGTTTGATTTTGGACTATAAATATTAATTAGAAAGATAAAAAGGTTTCCTATATAATGGTATTTTATTTATATTTTTTAGACATTTAATATTTAATATTATTTATGACACAATATGATGCATCATTTTCCTCATTAATGAACAAATCAAATAATTGGTATTATAAATGTTAAAATTAATATAATTTGAATGTTTTGATGAAATCCATAAATTTTATTGCTTAATTTGACATTATACTATTGCTTAAATGTATTTGGTTCGAATTAATAAAGTTTTTAAGACTTTAACAGAATTCAATTATTGAATAGTGTCAAAATTGACATAAAAGTGTTTTTAAAAAAATATTGTATTAAAAATTGATATTAAATTCCTAAAAATCTATGGTTCGTCCAAAAGACTTATATCATGATAGGTGTATCATTAATGTACCACTTGGGGGGTCTCTTGGATGTATATAGTATGTTTATTAACTATATAATATAAAAATACAAAGTGACATTTGAAAATGTTAAACTAATTAACTAAGATTTAAAACTAAAAGATAAGGTTAATTTAGTAACCAAAACCTGTCTAAAACCTATTGGTTGAGTGGTTTACGACCTATACCCACCTTAAATTTTAAATAATCTATTGTAGAGCCATTAATAACTGAATATGAATTTATTATAAAATAATATTTCTAGATTTTCCTAAGTTGCCCCTCCTCCCCCTTATAATAGGACACCACTTATAACAAATTCATCACAGTTTCAAAGCCATTTGGTTCGGTCAAACCCTAACCAAATACTCTCTCAACTTCCTTAAAATCAAACTAGAGGCCTTAGTTTGATCAGAAAGAAAACCTATGTAGTCATTTTGATCAAATCAAAAGGAAGAACCCGAAAAAGAGGTAATGTTTTCACCACCCTTTTTCAGGTTCATTTCTTCTTCAACTTATTCATTCATTGTTATTAGAATTCTAAAATAATAACTCCAATATATCCTATATACTGTGATATTAGTATAAATATGGTACAACCATATTCAGTATTCTATCAGTCTTTTGATTGACATGTCACCATACATGCGTACGTGCGGCTTTCCTTCTCCACGTCGTGCTGTAATTGTTATTCAATTTATTATTATTTTGATGGGTATAATAATGATGTGTAATTCATGTAAATAACAAATATAACATGATAATAATTCTGTATATATGATATAACATTCAATTATATATTATTTTAATATCAAAAGAATGATATTGTCACTCCTGCTTACTTACGGACTACCATCTCCATGAATACGATTAGATTCATTCCCCATCATATCCATTCAAGTCTAATTCTAATTTGATGATTAAAAATAATTTTTAAGGACATGAAATAATTCTGTATATGAATAATATACATCCTACCCATAACAAACATGACTTACGTAACAAAACATATAAAATAAGACAAGTAAGTTAACACCCGAAAAGACGATAATACTAAGATATCATTAACAGAACAATGTTAAAAGATCATATATGACATAATATTAATGTACATGATCCTTGTATAATTCAATAACAATTATTTTACCATTATAAAATAGGCTAACCTACCCTCGACCATAGAAAAAGTACAAAGTTAGGGGTATCTTATCTCACTCTTAATTTTGTTAGAATTCCACTGTTCACCACTTATTTATTGCATGTGGCGTATGTGTACTGAAAATGATTGTATTAATTGGGTAATATAATTTAATTTATTGGTATCTACATCATCATTGTATGATCCTTCTTTCATGGGTGTATGTTTCGTAAGTTACCTAATCGATAAGGGAATTTGAACTTTCAATTTGCACTCATTCGGCTTTAGGCATACTTCATTGATTATTTTAATCCAAGATTATGTGTGGAATCACTATTAATATGATTATGTCATAATTTCCACTCCCATTTACATGGATATAATTTTGATACACATAATCACTCCATTGATAAATTCTCAAGTCATCAGTATGAACTTGATAAGAGTAATTTTAACTCAATCTCCATTTGTTGAGTTAAATATACAATTCATTGGTGTTGTTTTTACAAGAATATGTGTGAATGTAATATGAATGATTTACACTAAATATCCAATCATATTGATTGTATTTATATTTGTCACACATAATTATGTCATTGATTTATCCTTAACCTAAAGATATGGTCTTTATAAGTGAATTCATTTCAATTCACATTCCATTGAGACTTCTTTGTTGTTATACACCAAATCAATTTTACATGGTGCATATAATGTACTTTGACAGAGTATATCATGAATCCATTTATTCTCATGATATTATAATGTTTTTATTACCTTGATTATTTGTATTCAAGTGTCTTTATTTTGGTTAGGAACTCTAAATAAAATATCATTTTAAATGTTTTAAAGAATTATTATTCTAAATATTTCTCATTAATGTCCATGTTTTAAATTTTTTTTAAGGATTTATATATATGGACATTAATGTATAATAATTTAAATTCCTTTTAAATGATTCAATGTGGTCTGGGACACGTTTATTCAAAAAATATATTTTAAATGGCTTCTTGACAAATAGTGTGAATTTTAAATGTTTTGAAGAAAAGGGGGATATTTCTCTCAATAGTTTGATGATTATTTTAATCTATGTCAATATCCTTCATTATTCTCAATTGAGGTTAATATGATACAATAGAATCTTCCATGTTGTATCTAATGATATATGTTTGAATATGGATGTGCTATTTTTATACCATTCATGATTTGTGGATAAAAGTATTGACATTTTGTATGCAAGTTTTAATACGATTGTTTATGTTATGATTCAAAATTTTCATATGAGGATTGAATTGGACTATGAATGTGATTGGTGTAGCCCACTATATCTCCTCGATGCATCGGTAGGTATCATGAGACAAACTAGTGTCTTGGAACAAGGCCTTGACAAAATCTTATTTGTAGTCTTGCCACGAGCCCTTGACTGTGTGGTTATGATAGTCTGGCTTTATGAATTCCATCATTATAAAAGTGGTTATAGATATTTCATGTGAATATTTGACTAGTAGAATTTCCATATGAATAAGTAAATGGAATTATTTCATTTTATATTTTCCATATTATGCATATGTTCTTGTTTAAAAGGGTTTTGTTTTAGATATACATTGCCTTAAATTTTTATGCTTATTTAGGAATGTTTCCACTATATTGTTACCCTTACTAAGAATCTGAGCTCACCCCTTTCAATATTTTATTTTTCCTAGGATTTGAAGAAATAATTTATGAATGACCTGCAAGGATAATATGAGGGGATATGAAGACAAGATATTGTTGTAGTAGTTTTCACTTTATGATGTAATGTAAACTTTATGAATGTCTCTAGTTATACCAAGGCTACTAAACTAATCAGTCATTAGAGATTTGATCATTCTTGTGATCATGGAAATGTTTTGTAATAATGCACTGACTCTGGGAAAATGGGGTCGAGGCATTATAGTTGGTATCAGAGGATGTTTACTACAAACCATGGAAACTAGATATAGATAAACTCTGATTAGAGAACATAGCCCAAAGATAGACTTTGAGGATTAGTATAGATGAACTTCCTAGAATTTTTGTATTATATAGAATCTTTGAGTTTTCCAAGCATTATATCCCTATTTGGATACGAGACGGTAGAGGTGGATCTGGCACAGATGTACCTAGGGGTAAAACCCGAATACACTGCTTTGAGCTAGACTCGAACGAGAACTGGTTCACGACAACGGGACTTGCTGCACTCTTGGTTATGACACTCCCGGGGGATATGATTTGGATAATTTACATTTTACTTACAAAAAAATTTGAATTATTTTAATATAACATGATAATAATTGACCTTGGTTAATCCTAAGGTGTTTCAAATTGAGAATATGTTGTCATGATATTCTCTAAATGATTTTATGTCTACTGTTACTCACACAATGCATTCTGGTTTTAGTCAATGGATGGTGTCCAAGGAAGCCATAGTAACATTGAGAATTATGTACAAGGAGGGAACAATTGTGGAAATGAACAAAAAAATGGAATTTTGATAAGCGTAAAAGATATCTTGTTCATTCCAAGTCATTTTTTCAAAAATATGATCAACAACATATACATTAACTAACTCACAGACTCAAAAAAGAATAGAAATGTGATTAATGATAAGCGCACCAGTAGTGGAGAACATGGAGAAAAGAATACTAAATTTCCATCATGCATGAAATGTGGAAGGATACACCCAGGAAAGTGTCTCAATGGGATAAGAAAATTCTTTACATGTGGGAAAGAAGGACATAAAATGAATAATTGACGAGGAAAAATTAAGAGTACTATGGAAGAAAATAAAAATGGCCCCAAGAATTCATTTACATTCATTTAACATAAATGTAGGGGACCTGGCCATTACCCGAGTGAATGGCCTATTCTATAGTATATTTTCTTGGTCAAAGAAGAAGCTATGTAGAAATAAACGGTTGGATAAATGTTTAAATGTTTTAGTGCTCCTTGTTGATGGTATTACTTTGGAATAATTTTCTCTTGTATTTGTAACCCCATATATTTCCATGTGAGAATGATATTTGAGGAAGTCTTATCTTCTCCCTTGTGGATAAAGTTATAAATAAGAATTTGGTTTTATATGTCAATTTGGTTTGAGGCAATTACAAGTGATTATATTTTTGGATGAAAATGCAAGGTATGAGATAAAATTTCTAGTTAAAATTATGTTATGATTATTTTGAATAATTTATCTCATTTTGGTAATTTTGTAAAATATAGTTTTTGGAAAAGGACAACACGTAGACCATGTGACAACCCATCGCTTCGGACAAAGCTGTTGGAATTGAACCCACAACCAATGTGCGATTGGGATTTATCGTCTACCACTGGACTACATGAAGTCCCTGGTTAGTGTGACTAATTATATTTAGTTAAATTATTTTATTGATCATTAATAAGTTAATTTGGGTTTTTATGTCTTATCAAATGAATACCCTTAGTGTAGGAAAATGATTTGGTGATTAAGTGATAAATGTTATTTTGGAAGTTGTTCTCTTTGTTGGGAATACTATATGCACAAGGAAAATAGAATACTATGGGGTTTAATTTGAGGATTAATGGTGTATTTTTATCTACGTTTTTATTGTGGATTTATAGTGATTTGGGTTATTTATGGGAATGATTAACCTATAATAGATAATATGTGATTAGGTTAATTACATTTAAGTATGTGAAATTAAGATTAATTGATGTCATTTGGAGATACAATTTTACATGGAAGACTACATAACCAAATTCTTCTAAGTCCTATGTTTCAATATTAGTTTGGAATATATTGAAGTATTTTAAGTACAATTGTTTCTTTATGGTGTTTTTTTTTACTTTGGGGTATTTACTTTAGAAATTAAGATTAGTGTTTATTTCTCTAAAGGAATATACTTTTGGGTGATCATCATATCTTGTACTAAACATTTTGGTTTTGATTAATCTCTAAAGATAATGTAAATATATAGTTTATCCTTCATGGATCATGTGATTCTACCAAATTTATTCTAGATCTTCCAGTGTAACCAAGGATTCTTGAATACTCATCATTTAAAAAAATGATTTAGTGGTGGAAATTTATTAAAGAATGAAACTCTATATAAAATTAAGTATATCTATTTATTTTCTTAGTCAATCTCCAAAATTAATTCCTCATATTTATGTAATGTAACTTAAAAAAATGTTGTTCGTTTAATTTTCATACTGGGAAACTAATGACTGTTTGTCCCATCACATGTTTGTGGTTTTGTTATTGTTAACTTTCTCCTAATCATGTTTCCTATCCCTCTCCATCAGAACTTGACACTTATTTTATCATCCATATCCATGTTTTTCTACATGGTATCCTAGTGTTGGTTATCTCAAGTCACCTTTTTACTTCTCTTTCTGTCTTTTAAAGTGATAGTTTTATTGAATCTTTTTCCAATGAGGAGATTACCAATTTACTCCAAATCCCTATTTTTAAAAATTTGAGGATGAAATTTATTGATGGAGGGGAGATTGTAACACCCCAATCTTCCACGGTACTCTTCTCTTTGATTAAAAGAGTAGCGTGTGTTGTACGCAACATCGAGTTCTAACACACCTCGACCAATCAAAGTAGTCGTTATGGATATAAATACCAACTTTGTGAAATTTTATAAATTTTACCTCTCTAAAAGGACTTAATTTTGGTATTCGGAATACTGAAATTATCCTAGGGTGAAATTTTGGTACTTTTCGGATAACTTTTATATTTTGATGAATAGTGAAAATTACTAAATTTTAATTAAAAACAACTTTTTTAATCAAAATAATTAACTATGATAAATTATGAATTTGAATGGTTTTAAAGTATATCTATAATATATTTTTACTATTTAATACAATTTTGGTCATTGGACATAATTTTACAACTAAACCGAACATAAACAAGTGTCAATCTTTTGATAGTTATTATCTATTAAAAACACGCTTTTTGTTTTAACAACAAGAATTAATTTTCAATTAATTTCTGCCACTTCTATGATTTTAATTTGAAAAAATGGATTCCATATTTGGAAAAATCATATCCAAATTGTGTAAATAGGTAACTTTTATTTTTAGGCATTTTGAATAATTAATTCGGTAAATATTTAATTTACCATGGTTAAAAGGTATATCTTGTAAATAAGGGTAAACAAATATTATTATAATAATAATAAATTACCCGAAAACATGTCCTAACCTTATTGGTTGATTAATTTCCGACCTTTTTCATCTTTGGGTCGATTTTGGGACCCCATGGATCCACCTGTAAGTGATAATGACACTTTATATTAATTAAGTCAAAATAATTACAAAAATTGCATAAGCATATATCTTTTAGGAAAAAATTTTTTACATAGGGTTATATATTTTTTATTTTCTACTATAAATATTCATTAGAAATATAAAAATATACCCTACCTAATGATATTTTATTTATAATTTTTAGACATTTAATAATTAATATTATTTATGACACAATAATGATGCAGTATTTTCTTTATTAATGAAAGAATCAAATAATTGGTATTATAAATGTTAAAATTAGTATAATTTATAAGTTTTTATGAAATAAATTAATATTAGTTCTTTATATGACACCATGGGATTTCTTAAATGAATTGTTTTCTAATAAATAAAGTTTTTAAGACTTTAACAGAAATCAATTATTGAATAGTGTCAAAATTGACATAAAAGAGTTTTTAAAACAAATATTATATTATTAATTGATATTAATTTACTAAAAATATAATGTTCGGCCAAGAGACTTATATCATGATATTTGTATCATTAATGGACCACTTGGGGGTCTCTTGGATGTATATAGTATGTTTATTAACTATATAATATAAAAATACAAAGTGACATGTTAAATGTTAAACTAATTAACTAAGAGTTAAAACTAAAAGATAAGATTAATTTAGTGACCCAAACCTGTCTAAAACCTATTTTTTGAGTGTTTTGTGACCTCTAACCACCTTAAACATTAAATAATCCACTTTGGAGCCTTAGAAACTGAATATGAATTTATTATAAAATAATATTTCTAGATTTTCCTAAGGTGCCCCTCCTCCCCCTTACAAAAGGACAACATTTCTAACCAATTATTCACACTTTAAAAGCCTTTTGGTTCGGAAAACCCCTTCCCAAATACTCTCTCAACTATCCTCAATTCAACCTAGAGGCATTACTTTGATTAGAAATCCAACCTATGGAGCCCTTTTGATCAAATGAAAAGGAAGATCCCGAAGAAGAGGTAATGTTTTCACCACCAATTTTTAACATCATTTATTCTTCAACATCTTCTTTCTTTGTTATTACCATTCTAAAAAAATAACACCAGTATCTACTATATACTTTTATATTATAATAAAAATGGTACAACCATATTCATTATTCTATCCATCCTTTGAATGAAATGTCACCATACGTGCGTACGTACGGCCTACTTTTCCACGTCGTGGTGTAATTGTTATTCATTATATTATTAATTGTATGGGTATAATAATGATGTTTAATTCATGTAAATAATAAATATAACATGATAATGATTTTGTATATATTATATACCATTCAATTATATATTATTTTAATATCAAAATAATGATATTGTCGCTCGTGCGTACGTACGGACTACCGTCTCCACGAACGCGATGAGATTCATTCCCCATCATATCCATTCATGTCTAATTATCATTTGATGATTAAAAATAATGTTTAAGGACTTGAAATAATTCTGTATGTGAATAATATACAACCTACTTATAACAAACACAACTTATGTAACAAAACATATAAAATAAAATGCGTAAGTTAACACCAAAAACGATGATAATACTAAGATATCATTATCAAAAAAAGATAAAAGATCACATATGACATAATATTAATGTATATTATCCTTTAATAATTAAATAACAATCATTTGACCATTATATATGAGGATAACCTACCATCGAGCAAGTAAAATGTACAAAGTTAGGGGTTTCATATCTCACTCTTAATTTTGTGAGAATTCCATTGTTTACCACTTATTTATTGCATGTGGTGTATGTGTACTGCCCATGATTGTATTAATGGTGTAATATAATTTAATTTATGGGTATTTACATCATCATTGTATGATCCTTCTTTTAATGGGTGTATGTTTTTTATGTTCTCTAATCGATAAAAGAATTTGAAATTTCAATTTGCACTCATTTGGATTTAGGCATACTTCATTGATTATTTTACTCCAAGATTATGTATGGAATCATTATTAATTAGATTATGTCATAATTTCCACTCCCATTTCAGTGGATATAATTTTGATACACATAATCACTCCATTGATAAATTCTCAAGTCATCGGTATGAACTTGATAAGAGCAATTTTAACCAAATCTCCATTTGTTGAGTTAAATATCCAATTCATTGGTTTTGTTTTTACAAGAATATGTGTGAATGTCATCTGATTGATTTACACTAAATATCCATTCATATTGAGTGTATTTTTATTTTTCACACGTAATTATGTCGTTGATTTATCATTAACCTATGGATAAGGTCTTTATAAGATAATTCATCTAAATTTACATTCCATTGAGACTTCTTTGTTGTTATACACCAAATAACTTTTACATGGTGTATATAATGTACTTTGACATAGTATATCATGAATACCATTATTATCATGATACTATAACGTTTTGTTACCTCAATTATTTTTATTCATGTGTATTTATTTTGGTTAGGAACTCTATCTAAAATATAATTTTAAATGTTTTAAAGATTTATTATTCTAAATCATTCTCATTAATGTCCATGTTTAAAAAATGTTTTTAAGGATTTATATATGTGGACGTTAATGTTTTAAAATTAAAATTCTTTTTAAAAGTTTCAATGTGGTATGGGACACATTGATTCCAAAAAAAAACTATTTTATATGGCTTCCTGACAAATAGAGTGAATTTTAAATGTTTTCATGAAAATGGGGATATTTCTCTCAATAGTTTGATGATTATTTTAATCTATGTAAAAATACTTCATTATTCTCAATTGGGGTTAATTTGATACAATACAATCTTCCATATTATATAGAATGAGTTATGTTTGATTGTGGATGTGATATATTTATACCATTCATGGTTTGTGGTTAAAAGTATTGACATTCTATATGCTAGTTTTAATAAGAATTGTTATGTTATGTTTCAAAATTTTCATATGAAGAATGCATTGGACATAGAAAGTGACGGGTGGAGCATGATATAGCTCCTTGATTCATCGGTAGGTCTCATGAGACAAACTAGTGTCTTGGCACAAGGCCTTGACAAAATCTTTTTTTAGTATTGGCATTAGGCCTTGACTATGTGGTTATGATAGTTTGGCATTATGCATTCCATAATTATGAAAGTGGTTATTGATATTTCATGTGATTATTCGACTAGTAGAGTATCCATGTGAATAAGTAAATAGCATTATTTCATTTTATCTTCTTCATATTATGCTGAAGTTCAAGTTCAAAAGGATTTTGTTTTAGCTATACATTTCCTTAAATGTTTATGATTATTTATGAATGTTACCACTAAATTTTTATCCTTACTGAGCATCTAAGCTCACCCTTTTCAATCTTTTATTTTTCCCAGGATGTGAAGAAGTGATTTATGAATGACCTACAGGGATAATATGAGGGGATATGAAGACAAGATGTTGTTTTAGTAGTTTTCAATTTATGATGTAATGTAATCTTTATGAATGTATCTAGTTATTCGAAGACTAATAAACAAATCTATCTTTCAAGACTCGATCTTTCTTGTGATCATGCCATTGTTATGTAATAATGCACCAACTCTGGGAAACTAGGGTCGGAGAATTACATGAATCTAAAATATATCCATTCTCTTTTTGATCAATTGATTCTTCTTTTTTGTTTCCTGGATAGGGTTCGTCCCAACTAGTGATGTCTCAGCTATTTCCAAAAAAACATCACGGTAAATGACAAGGATTCCCAAAATACGCTTCAAAAAGAGACATGAGTATCGAGGCCTAATAGATGTTGTTCTATTTTATCTCTACTAAGGTTTTGTATTTTTCCCTTGAGACACAAAGATCCCTAACAAAATATCATAACATGTAATCCAACATTTGTATCATCCTTTTATATTAGCCATATGTCTTTGGTTGACACTCTATACTCATAGTCAACTGAGTCACAAGGGATTTCTGTAAGGATTTATAGAATTGAGATGTGAAGCTCTTATATCTATCATACATGGTTGAAATTATTATTCCATGTCTCTTTACAACTTTTCAGATATTGATTTTGAAACATTCTCTACAGTTTGAATTTCATGAATAGGGATAAAAAGGTGTGACTTTTTGAACTGATCAACTATCACCCATATAGAACGATGATTTTAACCTCTATTGGGAGTCCTTTTGAAAAATCCTTGACTATGTTATCCCATTTTCCCACTAGAATAAATAATCACTACAACATACCCAATGGTCTCCGATTCTCTGCCTTTAACTGTTGACATGTTAATCACTAAAAAATGAACTCTACCATTTTATATTTCATGGAACTCCATCAAAACTGATCCTTCAATGCATTATATATATTCTTTATTCCTAGTTGAACAACCAATCATGAATGGTGGTAATATGGATGAAGTTTCTCATTACACGGAATAGGTACAACCATCTAGTTTGCTAACAACATAAATGAACTTCAATCAAGTTTTCATCACTCAATGGTCTCCCCAACATTGAGTTTTGAACTCATAACCAGCCATTAAACATCTTATTTTTGTGCCTCATTGACCATATTTACCAAACCAGGAAAAAATGTGGATGAAAATTATATTATAACATCACCTTATTAATCAAAATAGGCGTGAATATCTTATAAGACTGACATCAAATTCCATTCATCTAATGTTTATTTTTTCAACTAAGCATATAATCTACTTCATAATGAAACATCCACCAAATTTTATTTTCCTAGAATATACATGTTGTCAAAGTCAAACATATTTGGACACTAAATCAATCTCCTTTTCTTTAGATTCCAATCCCATTGTTAGTAAATATGTTTCAAGATCTTATGATATGCGAACATATTAAATTTCATAATAAAGAGATAGTGTTTCCTAGTCATCAAAGCATGTAAAAATATACCTAAGTTCATAATGTGTGTTGGTTAATTAGACTAATTCACTCTCAACATCCTAAAAAAGTTACATATTTTATCCAAAAATCATTCATATATAGTTTTTCATACAAAAAACGAACTCTTAAGATTCCATGTTCAATCCTAAAGTGTTTCTGATGCTCAGTCATTGTCCATGAATACAAGAATATTTCAACAATGAACACTATAATAAAATAATAAATATATTACTGAAATATCAAATTTAATAAATACATAAATACCATTGGTATATTTGTATGATAAGAAAGCACAAAAGTATATTGGGAAAGGTCGTAGCTACTTTTGAAAGTTGTTTTTGGAATGTCCTGTATTCGAACGCACAATTTGGGATATCCCCATCTAATGTCAATTTTATAAAACCACTATGATCTGATAAATTGATATAACATTTCATCCATTCATGGATGTGGATATCTATTCATTATCATATCTTCGATAATGTTATAATAATCCACACGCAACCTTAGAGTTCCATAATTTTTCGGCACGAACAAGACTGGTGATGCCAATAGAGATGTACTTAGACGAATGAAATGGTTTCTTTTTGGCTCATACAACTAAAATTTAATTCCATTATTTAATGGTGTCATCATATAAAACATAAGGGATATAGGAATGGTCCATGAAAGGTGATCAATCATAAACTCCACATCTCTTAGAAGTGGTGTCCCTAAGCTGTTCTTTGGAACAAATATAAAAATTGATCCACAACTACTGGAAAACTATTTTAGTTGATCTATTCTATCAATTCCAATGACATTGAAACCAACCAATGAGATATTTTTTCAACTAATGGGTCTAATGAGCCCATTTCACCTACCTTTTCAACACTTTCACATTAAATGATATGAATGATTCCATCCTCAATCACAAAAGTAAATGTTCTTCTATAATAGTAGATGTGAGATTTGAACATTGTTAATCAATCCATACCCAATATTACATAATATACATCCATATATAACAATGTGAAGTCCCATTTTACCTTAGCTCCATTAATTATTATAGAACATTCTTTACACAGGAAGGTTATTCATTATCTTTTACTGATATATGATTGATGTTTTAACGTAGAGGGAATTATTTTGACATTTGATCATTGAAAATCAATAGCGTGATAAGGAAAAGGATTAATGGGATGCACCACTTTCAAATATAACCTACGTAAGGGTATAATTCAAAATATTTATACCTCTCACCATAGATGGTCTAACTTGATCAACCATAATCATCTTCACATCTCCATATAATTTCTTCATCACTACACTCTGATCCTTGTTTTCATTTTGATATTTCCCTTTCTGTAGATTAATGTTGACTCTATAATCATTAGGGCTCTCTTTATACTACCGATGATACTGATTTGGCTACCCTCACCCCATCAAATCATATTATGTGTTTGACTCCTGTGAAGTATCTCAACCACTTAACCTCATAGCTCTAGGAAAATAGAGGTGAAGATGTCCCATATAGTTGAAATTATGGAATGCCAATGGTGGTTTTGTACCCTCTTGCTTCATGTGGTCAAATGATCCACATGGGAAACATATGGCTTGGCTCTTAAGGTCATGGATGATGGATTACTGATCCAGCTATCATATTCGTATTTCTGATCCCACCTTGGAAATAGGTGTCTCTTTTCCTCGTTATCATAACATTGTAGTTCCCACAAGTTATCATGGGTAACGACATAATTCCTCCTCACATTGCTCATTGAGATGCCACTTTCATCCACCGTTACTCTAATGAAATTCTATATATAGTTAGTATTGTAGAGCACAACTATCTTCGAATGAATAAACATTTTCATCCATAATTCAATGCTATGTGGATTTAATGATTAAATTTCCAAAACCTCATGTTAAAAGAGCACTAAATTCATCAATTTAGCCACATATTGTATGAAAAGTAGATTTTTTTATATAAATACAACAACGTGTATTGGTCTCTAGATCTTGAATGTGAGATAATACAATTGTTTGTTGAAAAATTCATCATAATCTTCCCAATTAAGACCTTGATCAACATTTTCATGAAACACTAGTTAACACCGATGGGATGCAATATCCTTGAGCATATATATCTCCATCTTGACATTGATATCCTCAAGATTGCCAAAAAATTCCAAGATATGATTCATCATGTTCATCGATTCTTCCTCTCTTTATGGGTCACATTCAACCCAATGTTTTGGTAGATTCTATTCATAGAACAAGAAAAATGTTCTTCTTGTATTGGATATTCCCAAATGTTCATAGTTTCCATACCTTGTAATTCCTAAATGATACTCTAAACCGGCTGTTGGTTCACCCATGGCTTAGGTGAAACTACAATATCTGTATCATCACCTGGATGGTGTCTACAATGACTTCTAGGTTCCATTTCTAAAATAAGAACAAATCTATGAATATTAATCTCTAGAAATTGAAGGCTTATCATTTGAAGTTCTATCTCTTAAACAATCACAACATTACATAACAGAACAAACTGTATACATGTTCTATTATTTCAAAAAACATTCAAATTTCATTTTGAAAATAATACCTTTCTCAAAAATAACACCACCATGTACTTTTTCAAAACAAATTATTTGGAATCTATTTTTATTTTTTCAGAAATAATAATATTTTCCAAAACTCATAGATCATTACTCAAAAAGATATGTGGACTCCTAGAGGGATGTCAAAACTTTAATGCATGTCATGCATATATCATTGGATAAACCCATGATAATGATATTTCAAAAACCTAAATTTGTTTCCAAAACACATATGTAACCTACTCCATGATAACATGAAGTCAATATGAATCGGTAATCTATGTCCTTTTATGATATAAATTTTATGTTATAGCAATCCCACTCCTTTGTAAGATCATAATACAAGGAATAGAGAATAATTATTTCAACTCGAAATACCAAATACTAATTACCCCTTGTCCCAAAAAGGAAGTACCAAGTTGATATGACTTTTAGTATCCCTCCATATCCTTATTGGCTTGAGAATGTTGAACGATGCTAGTTGGATTTAAGTGGAATCCCCAGGACCCCAGAGTATGGAAACAAGTACTGAATAGTTTCAAGAAAAGTGGGGGATGATATACCATTTAGGAAATAAATCTATAACCAATATATGACGCATGATAAAAACATAAATACTCAACAATTTAATTTATAAAAAAACAACAAAGTATCATACTGTGTAATAGAACCCAGTCATCAAAGTGAACTGAGTAAAACTAGCTAAAGTCTACAAGATGGCCACATGACTTCATGCTCTACAAGTTCATGCTCCAAAATCACAAAACAACCCAACTATTATGAGGTGGATATAAATATATATGATGCATTACCTTTACCCATGTCCATCCTGATGACATATAGAAAATACACCAATGTTCCATAGTAAGGGTGAGTATAAATAAAGTATACTTTCCCCAATTAATTCCCTACTCACACCACTAGGATAAAAGTGTTATCCATTGTTATATAAAATTATTTATATAAAATGATTTCCAACAATGTTTATAACTAAATATATAGAAATTTAAAATAGTTTATAACTCAATATGAGAAATTGGTATACCATGAAATTTAGCACAAAAAAACATTTCAAAGAATGAAACCAAACACATACATAGCCCATTTCATAAGTTCACATTATCATAACAAATTCATTCCACAAATCCACACTACCAACCATGCATGCGTCGTCAATACAGTTCCACGCTCATGATTGGGTTCTCATCGATCAACCATGTATTCATGATGTGATTATATCCGGTATTTCATTAGACATTTGGCACTGATAACAAGTTCATATTGAAACCAAGACATGTAAATTCAATATGAACACACACATACATCAAGTATTACCAAAAACCATGCCAAAATTATTTCAATTATTAAAATTATTGAAACCCCATTACCCATTAATAAATTTCAAAAAATAAACATTTTTATTAAAAAACACGTCCAAAAAATCATTTCAATATTTCCAAAAAAAATATTTTAAAAGAACCATTTTAAAATCTAGAAGCTAATCAACATTACAATACAATCGACTAAAAGTAAAAAATTCCATCAAAAACAAAATCATCACTAATGTAGATTTATTCCATGATTATCCCACTAATTTAATTATAAAATTCATGAAATTAAATCAATTTAAAACTAATAAAATCAATTATAGAAAAATTTGTAGAGAGTGAAGCCACCTACCACGACCATTTTAATGAAAAATTAAAATGGATGAATAATGTTAACGAGAATGGGAATGAATACCATGAAACCACCTTAGTACACTTCCTCTATCAACAAAAATAATTAATTTCATAATATTTGGCATTCAAAATCTCAAATATACCCATAACATTCAAAGTTATGAGAACTCGATAAAAGAGGAGAAGTAGATCTTATTATATCTAAAAAAATATGAGAATAACATTGAAGAACCAGAACTAACCACATGAATCGGTCTAGTAAATTCAATGGAAAGTCTCTGGTTCATTTTAAATTAACATGGCAGAGTTTATAAAACATTTAATAGAGGAGAATATAGAATCAGGGATGTTTTGGGTGACACATGAAGCCTATCGATTAAGAAACATGTGAGATACATTTTTTTGTATCTCATTTTAACTCGGTGCATAGTTTAGTCAAATGGTTAGATATACAGTTCACTAACTGTGTGTTATCTACTGCCTAGGTAGACCCTCACATATCCTCCTTACTTAAAATCCGTGATTATGACACCATTGTAAAAATGATACTATCCAACATCTACAAATATTCATATTTCTACAAGGAATACCCATGTTTTAGATAAATTGTGTATAGGTCATGCGCCTCCCAATTGGCCCCAAAAATATTTCCCCAGATATCAAACCCCTCCCAAAATTTACCATTAATCATTATAAACCTGTAAATTATCATGAAATGGTTACATACTAGAAACCAGGTGCACTAAAAATATATTTTCCCATTATTTTATCTATAATAATCTATAAATAATCAAATATTAATTAATATTAATTTTCAATTATTTGTGTATTCCTTTTTATCTAAAAATTTATAGGTTAAAATATTTTTATAGTTAATAGAATAATTATTCACCTTATTATGATATATGTAAAAGTTTTATTTTTTTGTATGAAATGGATATTCATAAGAATTTTTAAATTAAATATGGGAATTTTTTAGTTTGAATCTTGTTATAGTTCTTCTAAATTACATATAACGAATGATGAATCTAATAAATCTTCCTAAATAATTTTTTAATTATTTTTCATTGTTAGGAAACCTATGTTAATTAATTAGGTTGGTTATTCTACCATATTAGTTCATTCAAGGGATCTAAAAAGGATTATGTAAACGATAATGTCCCGTGTTTCCAAAATAAAATTTTTCATTCAAGTAAATTTATTGGAAATATTTTTATTTTATAAATAAGTAAATTAATTATGTTAATAAAGGAATGGATTCAAATTTTTAATGGTTAATGTTTGGTTTTTCAAGAAAATGATCACAATAGTTATCATATTATATTATGAAATATATCATATAATGATTTTTATTTATTAATGTTACAAAATATTTTGATAAATAAAAATAAGAAAAAAATTATGTCATGTTTATGGATTTTATTATCTGATTTAAAGGTTTGTTTTATACAAAATAATTATTCCTTATAGATCTTCATTTCAAAAAAAGGAAAATGGTTTTCCTTTTTAGTATCTTAATTTTTTTTACAACAAATTTTAAAATGTTTTCTATTATTCCTATAGTAAAATTTGAACTTTATAAACTATAATCTATATTTTCTTATTTTTAGAAAAGATTTCCATAATGAAACATGATTTTTAACCTAAAAATTAATTACATGGAAAATTTTAATCTTTTTGGAAGTTTCTCCTCAGTTATTTAATTATTTTATTACTTATATAAAACTATAAAACAAATGTACTATAGGAAATATTGTTTTTGAAATCTTTCATATAAATAATTTAATATTTATATTATTACAGTGAGGCTTTTTATATAATATATACCATTTAAAACATATATCTACCTATATAATCAATTTTTTCATGACAATATTTTACTACTTGAAATGGAAAAAAGTTGATCATGTATATTACAAATCATAATTAACTTTTTTATAGAAATATAATTACTATGTCAATGAATACATTACATGTAATTTTTCTTATCGATTATTAAATCAAATTCCACTCACCCATGTAGATATTCACATATTAAGTTACATAACTAAGCCCTCCGGTGAGTTTCCATATATCAATTAATCAACTGTGTTGTCGAAATTAATTGATCTAAATATACATAAATACCACAAAGATTTTACTTGTATTGAAAAAATGATCTAAAACATACCCATATTATGTTACTTAACTAAGCCTCCCAATGAGTTCACACCTCGTTACTGGTCTCTCATACTAAACTGATTTACCTCCTTGTTCCAACCCTATCAATGTCATTAGATATATAAATATTTACACAATTCATTGAATAGATATATATGCCCCCATTCACATAGTGAAATCATACATATTTGCACCAGAAGATATTAAAACATTAATTTTATCATGGTCCATAAAAAGATATGGGTTTCATAAGCGTGATATCATAACCCAAGAAAAGAAATGGTTATCATAAAAATATCATCATATCATAACCTATTGAAAAGAGATTGGATTCATAATAATTTCACCATAGAATAACTTTTAGAGGATGTGTGTTTCATAATTTTTTAACAGGGTATAACCTATGTAAGAAAAATAAGATAAATAACATATCATCGTAATCATAAACCATGCAAAATAAGATTACTAATTATTTCATTTGATCATAAACCTTTAAATGAATAAAATATATCAAAGGATATCATCTTAAGCAAATAAGTGTTTTGAAATATAACTTGGTACATAACATTTATTTGAGAAGATCATTTTAAAAGTATTACATTTTCAAAATCATTTTCATTAATACCATTTCAATAGTATTTTAAAGATTCATGAAAACTAATTGAAAACAATTATTTAGGAATAAATCCATTCTAATTTAAAAAAATACTTTTAACATATAGAAAAATTAGTAAACATTTTCATTTTTAATTACCTTGAAAGAAGAAAAAGGAATATTAGAAAAGCATTTTAAATGAGTTTTAATATATAATTTTTTATTAAACCTATATTATTTGAGTTTTCTTACAATGAATATACATAATATAAGTGAAATTTTTCTTTTAAAAATATCCTTGTAAACATTAAAATTACTCTCCAAGGAAATTATGGTGACTAAATACATCCATATTGATCATTCTTTTATATTTTAAAAAGTATATAAATGGGCATTGAACTAAAAGATTAACGGTGTAACCCTAAAGAAACATTATTATTAAAATGGTAAAACATGTATAAAAGTATATTTTAGACATCATTTTAAAATATTGATGATGTAATTATTAAAAACATGGATTTGATAACAATAAAAAGTTCTGTCTAAAGAGATAAATAATATTGTTTTTCATAAAAATAGACACTTAATTATAATAACTACCAAAGAGTGGAAATGTGGGAACAATACATATAGATATCTTGGGTTTCCAGAGGTTAATAAATTCATGATATTTCATGGAAAATGAATTACATTATTTCATCAATGGAATCATAATGATATACAACCTCAATTAACAATGAGATTGTAGTAATAAATTGGTGCCCCATTGACAAGGTTAAATCATACTGTTGTGAAAATAATACCATTAAACGATGCTCAAAATATAAGGAAAATATTGAGAACTCTAATATAACATCTCAAATGTTATTATATACACCTCAAATAAATATATAGGTTCATAACATGAAATTTTTCACAAAAAAGGAAAATTGAGACAACATTACATTACCCATTTGGTATCTTTTGAACAATAAACACGATTAAAAAAATATCATCAAAGGGATAAGTAAATACTGATATATTTAATTAATAAAATTGATATAATAGATATATATGATGTAAAAAAACTATAAAAACTAAATTAGTTTTGAATAATGCATATGTCTCGTAGAAATAAAAGTGAAATGAGAAAGCACATTCTTTTCGTTATAACTTTCTTATTACACATTCAATCATCCAGTATAATGAGTATCAATTTATTATAAATGCATAATATAAATATATTCTAATATATCACGCTTTGTATTATTTTAGTATTCCTTTATATTAATCTTTTATTGTTAATATAATGTTAATTTTATGTTTTGGGTAATATTCGCTTTTTTATATATTTTGACTTGTAATTCTTGATCATCTTACATAGGTCAATATTTACTTATTTCATTAGTGTAAAACATGTTGTAAATATTATATATTAATTTTATAATTATTTATAATTATTTATTAGAAAAAAATTTATGAGATAGAATACACCATTCATGGACTGAGTAGGATGTATGTATCCATAATTGATGTTTATGTTTTATTTTCATATTGTAATTAATAATTTAAATGAAATATATATATTAAAATTCATATATATATATAGATATATAATATCATTAAACATATATAATATTAATATATTTATTATACTTTTACTAACCCCATCCTTATTACATTCCATGTAAAGTGTGACTGAATCACATCAGTTTGAGGAGGTTGTAGTCCATATGTCTACAAACAGAGTAATTGTATTTACAAAAAATGAAAACAAGGGAATTATGTTTTATGTAATATTTATATTTTCCAAAATATATCATAAATATAATATATATCACAAAAATTATGTATATCATAACTCTCAATCATTAGAGGAGGTAATGAAAAAAATGAATGACATTATTTTGGGAGGCAGTAGTCCGCCATACACATGAACGGTAAGTTTATGACCCATTTAATTGATGTGGAAGTATGTGTAGGTAAAACAAAAAAATAATAATATAGAATTATATTTATGATAATAAATATATTATATAATCATATAAAAATAACAATTTATGCGTAGTATAATGAAAATGATAAAAAAACTCCTATAATGATGTTACCTCGTCTATGGGAACTTCCTTTTGGAATACGTCAAAAAAATAAAATGGTATTCTTTAAAAAAAATTATGGCTAGTAGATTTATAGGATGGTTTTTTTTCATATTTAATCAGTTAATCGATGATCCTATGAGATATATAGGTGAGAATATGTTAAGGGGTTGGTTCCTTATTATAGTAGGGGAGGAGTGTCATTCATGTAAATATAAAAAGGCAATAGTTATTCAGTTGTATCCCTTGAAACATGTGCACCAATAATATCCATTTTCATGAAAAGATAGTATATTGTCGAAATATTTATATACAATTGAATTTGGATATGTTTATATGGTATCTGAACCCTTATGATAATGTTGAACCACTAAGTAAACATGTTTTTTCCTTGATCACTGTAACAAAATTTAATTATTTCCATAATATTTTTCGTCAATAACTAAGTTAAATTACTATAAATTTATAATTATTGAGAACCATAATGAGGAAAAAAATTTGAAAAATTTGGAAAATATTATTTTTTCAATTTTTTTTAAAATTATTTTTACGGAAATGTCGAGGAAGTAGGTTTGGAAATAGAAACTGTCCAAAATATTCAAATGTTTTTATCCAATTTCAAGGTGAAATTTCTTATTATTTCATATATTATAATTCATTATTTATTATTGATCACAATATAATTTATAAAAAAAATTAATATATAGTTTATTTATATATATTAAATTTATAAAAATTATGATTGTAATTCAAAACCTATATTTTGAACTAATCATAAAAAAAGTAAACTTCACATAAAAATACAAAAAACTCACACAATGTAAATTATGATATTTAAATTTATAAATTTATGTTTAAAACATTTAATATAAATTATGAATGATTTAATATTTAGATTTAATATCGAGTAACAATTATAATGTATTAAAATTTCCTTTTAGAAAAGAACATTTTATATTCATAAAATTGGATTTCTTCTGATTGTATAACTATAAAATATATTTGATAAGTAAAAAAATATCAAATGAATATATAATATATAAATTTAATTGAAAAAATTTACCTGAAGTGGTTTATTTAATTTGTTGTAATAATATTTTCTTCATATAAAAATTAATAGTTTTCTATGAAAATTAATTTCTATATTTTTAAAATAGTTCATACATTCATTTATATCTAATTGATATATAAAGGAATCAATTTAAATGAATATGTAAATAAAATTTTCTCAAGGTGGATAATATTATTCATAAATTCAATTAAAATGGCTTGGTGGTAACTATAATAATATTATAATAACCATATAAATAGTATTTTGTAGTTATGTATAACTCAACCTTGAAAGTAACACAAAATATCAAAGGATCTCAACATTGTGTGTAAAATAATCCCAACATAGTGTTGAGTATACAGAATTTTAATCTAATTTTTTCATATAGGAGAATCATAAATTGGTTTCGCATATAATTATACCCAAACATAGTACTTTCATATAAAAAATTTATATTTAGTGTTTTGTGAAATGAAAAATATCAAAAAGAGTAAATTAATTAAAAATATATATTTCACAAAATGTAGTGGTGTTACATTACACACCCCCTTTAAAATAAATTTCTCACTGGAAATTCATTTGGGTTATCAAATTTTTAACACTTCAAATTCCCTTTCATAGAATTTCACATCGTAATAATGAATACTAAAACATCATTTTAAATGGAAAGTTAGAACCGTAACTATTATCCAAAGTAACTCATAACTAGGTTTCCATGTAAAAGAGCATACGTAGGGAGTGAATATTGGGAATATAGGAAATACATAGATAACTATATAGGGAAATTAATAACCTTGATCACCAATAAGTGAATGATCAATAAATTGTTAATGGAATCACAACTATAACTCTATAGAATTTTATAAGACCATCATTTGAATAGAAATGAAGGTATTAGGATAAATATTTTTCAATATACTTTTCCTTGAGTTGAAAATTTTTTTTATATCAACAAACATAATAAAATATACATAAATTATTTTGATACTTTTTCATATGCATAATCTCACTCGTTGGTTATTCTTTGATAGATTTACACTTCAACTCTTACTCTTGGAAATTATTGTGAAGTTATCATCCCTAAAGTACTATGAGAATATTTGGTATAATGATCAGTAATTCCATAAGTATTTAGTTATAATCACAGAAATAATTCTATGTATAGGATATCCAAAATGCATAAATTCTCATATGGGGATATTATAAATTATTATATAAAACCACATCTGATGATTTACATAAAATATTCCATCAATGATTAAAATTATAACCCTTCCAAAATAATAAAATCCAATAATTTTCAAAGATGTTAAATAAAATTATCAAAAATAGTTTAGCATCGATCCTCCATATATCAAAATTTTTCTCTTATTCATCACAAACTAAACATGCGGATACCTTCATCTTATATTCAACAGAAACATACTTTCATATTTCAAAAATTCATTTTTTTCATGTTCCAATGTTTTTTGGATATAGTAATTATGTCTATAAAGGTGTACAAATCCTCAATGAAATCCTAAACAACCTTTTCCAAAAGTCTTTCTTCAGTTACAAGGTAATTAGTACCATTCAATTATCTTAATAATATCAAATATATCATTTTCCAAACATAATTTTATCAACAATAAGTGACAGTTAATGGTTACCTACCATTAATAAAGATATCACATTTCCATTAAATCACATTTAAATTTCATCAAATCCATTCAAAATAACCTTTTAAATCCATAATGAAAAACTTATACTACAAATAATTATATTTTTCAGGATTTGTATAACATTTTCATTTTATTCCTATACATATTCACTTCAATCAATAATCGTTATTCTTTAACTATTACACATGCTTCATCATCATAATCTTTAATATCCCTTTCCTATAATATGAAAGATAAATCTTTTTTAGGGTTCCTAAAAATCATTACAATCATGAATCATATGTTTATTATAAACAATACTATTAAAACATCCCATATGTTTCACATGTATATTTTGATCTTGTTATATTTACCAGTATAACTAATACTCATACCACATTCTTGATTCTCTTCATGGTATTTCCTGATAGGAAATTGATTTTCATAATTACCATACATTCTAAATCTGAAACATTCAATGTTATCCCATTTTTTCTATTTCCCTCCATTGAATAATCCCATAATGAATGGGTTATGAAATACATATCATAGAAAAAACAGCATAATCAAGGAAAATTACTTATAGGATTCCTAAATCACGAAGCCTACATTTAATTCTATGACATGTTAGGCTTATCGTTACATACAACATGAGATTTATCCTTAGAATTATCCATAGGGTTCTCGGTAAATTTTCCATATATAGGTTTCAAATGGATGACTAAACATTTTATTTGAATCTAACTATAGAACCATCAAATTAACATACATGGATATTACATCATTTTATAAAAATATTCATCACATCACAAAAATACATGCCTAATGAAAATAATATAATAGTTCTTCTAGAAACTTGAAAAATTAATATAATAACATGGTGAAATATCTAAAACACCCTCGTAATGACCTTCCCCTTTAGTAATCATACATAAGACCATTATTCATTATCTGGGGAAAGGAAACCTAAGATTGGGGTGATCATAAATGATCAATAAGGGTAAAAAATGGAGATACATAAGAATAATATAATAATAAGGATTCAAGAACATTGTCATAACATTAGAAGATCAAGACCTTCATATCAAATACCTTAATCAAGGATTGTGGAATAAAAATTGGATGTTCTTAAGACATGAAACATAAGAAAATTAATAGCATAATCCTCCCAATTATTATATAAGCATAAGACATGTGACTATATGTGACAAACAAACATATACAATCCTTTTAATAATACCCAATGATTAAAGAATATGACATATTAGTGGAATTGGTTCTCCCCCAAACCATATTAATATTCAAAATTCACTCACAATACCATCCTAGTGAAAAATTCTTTTACTAAACTTGGTTCAACCCCCACTCCATCACTGTATAAACAAATCGAGATCACCTCCCATTAAATACCTATATTAATTAATTGACTACACTTTTAGTTAGAAACCTATATTAGGAAAATTAGTTCACTCATCATTCTAGCTTTTTATTACTGATCTGGGTTAAACTGTTATTTTATCCCTATATTTCTGAATTGAGTTCACTCTTTGTTGTGTCCCTATATTACTGAAATGAGTTCACTCTCCATTCTACCCCAATCACACTAAATTGAGTTAACTCTATGTTTTATAAATCTCTCCCTCATGAGATATATAAATCATTACCCAATATATTTGAGGGGGATATATGTGAAACCCATCACAGAATGAAATCATACATACTTGTGAATTAGGATAATAAAACATTCATCATATCATGACCCACCAAAAATGGTATTGGTTTCATAAACATCATATCATAATAAAAGAAATGAATTTGGAATCAATTGAATTTCATCATATTATAACATATTGAAAAGAGACTGGTTTCATTATAATTTTTCAATTGAATAACCCATGAAAGGAAGAGTGTTTGATATCATTTTATCATGGTATAATAAGTGGAAAATAAATGGATTTCATAAAAAATATGCCATATTTATCAGAAACAAATAAAATAATGAATTTTAATGTCTTAATTAGATCATATCCATAGTAAATAATAAATTATATCAAATTATATCATATTATTTGAGGAATTATATTGAAAGATAACTTTGAACATAATTATTCTTGGATAATCCATATTTAAAATATATTACATTTTCAAAATCCATTCCCTTGAAACAACATCGAATAATATAATGGAATCATTAAAAAAAATTTAAAACATTTCTTGATGAAAGTATCCTTTCCACTTCGAAAAATACATTTTATGATATAAAACATTTTTAAATCATTTTACATTGAATATATCTATGAAAAAATATAAATGATTCTTTTAAAATAATTGAAAACATTTTTTAAAATTTATAATATATTTGAAAAACATTTTTCAATGAAAACCACATTAAAAAAAATATATTACAATATAATTTGGATAATAATTTGGTTAAAATTAACCTCTAATACATTTAAATGATGATTGAAGGATATGACAAAGGGTAAATATGAACATGTCAAACATTACTTTTTCATGGTATGTTCCTCGATTAGAAAACGACAAAGAAATTTTTTTTGAAAAATTGTTTATTAAAATGGTAAAACATAGATAAAAGTGTCTTTTAAACAACATAAAAAAACATTTTCGAATAAATTTTTAGAAAACATGGTTTTTTTAATAAGGAAAATTTTCGACAGAATAGTAAAATAAAAGTTGATCTTTTAAAATACAATTTCATAATTATAATTACTTCCAAATAGTGAGAAATTGTCAAAAATATGTGGATATATCATTTAAACCACATGATAATAAATTTTATTGTAGTTATTGAGATATGGATAATAATATTTCATCAATGGATCCGTAATCATAAATTATCTTGATAAAAAACGACAATGTAGTAACAAATCAATACCACATTGGTAGAATTGATTCACAATAAAATGGAAATACTAACATTACATGAAGAATAATATAACATTAAAATAAGTATATTTATTATATAACATTTCATCTTGCAGTATATACACCTCATTAGTGACTATAGGTGCATTACATGGCATTTTCCACAACAATAGAATAATAGAGACTAAAAAGATTTAACAATTTGTTATCTGCTGAACCATAAAACCCATGAAAATACGGTCTTCAATGGGATATGTAAATAAAAAAAATAATTATAAGAATTATATTATAAAACAATGGTTATTATATTAATCACAAAAAACATATTAATGGTAAATAAGGCATAAGTCTCAAATGAATAAATGTATAATGAGAAAACTCGTTCCTTAAGTCATGACATTCATTATATACATTGAAATATCATGTACATTAAGATTAATTTAATTTTAAATATTAAATAGAAATATATTCTCCTTTATAATTCCATGTATGATCATATAATGACTTTATATTACTATTTAATTAATTATTTCTTATTAATATTGGGTTTTAGTTAAAATGTGCTATGTTATATGTATTGACTTATTAATCTTGATCCTCTTACTTAGATATTTTTTTAAATATAAAAATAATTGTAATATGATCCTAATATAATATAATAAATATTTATAAATATATATATAACAATCTATAAGATATAGAAATATCAAATAGAATACACCATTCAAAGAGACAATTGGTCATACGTATGCATAAACAATGTTTCCGTTTTATTTTCATATTGAATATAAGTAAGTAAAATACATAAATACATATATATATTATTTGTAAATTATAATTACTATTTCATATATATAATTTACCATCACAAAATCAATAATTCATACATTCCACATAATTTGTGATGGAATCACATCATAATGAGGAGGTAGGGGTCCACTTGTCTTTATACAAAGTTATTGTATTTAGAGAAAAAAGAAAGAATGGAGGTATGTTTTAAATAATAATTAAATAAGAATAAATAAATAACAAATAAAATATATCTATATTATGATAATATTATTTTCTTTCACTATTCCTAACCATGAAAATTGGTAAAGGAAAAACGAATGACATTATTTCGTGAGGTGGTAGTCCGTCTTACACACGAACGACTATTTCTTTACTAAATTGGAGGAAGTTTTTGTAGGTGTTGGTTTAAAAAATTTAATAAAAAATTTACAGTATATGGATTAAAATTATGATATTATAAAAGTATTAAATTTGAAAAATTTATGGTCTGGAGAATGAAAATAAAACATTAGTTCTTATGGGAGGACATTACCTCTTCTTGGGAAATTCCTTCTTGTTTTCACTAAAGAAATAACTTGGTTACCTTTTCCTCTCAATTTTGGGTTTATAGGTTGAAAGAAATTTTGTTGGGAGGAAATTTAGTCATTTTTTGGACATTCTAATGGTCTTTAGAGGTGTGATGAAGTAAGGGAGTGAGTTCCCTTTTGTAGTGGAGGATGAGTGACATTCTTTTAAATATTGAACGGTAAATCTATTGAGAGGTCTTTCTCTTAAATCATGTTCCTGAAAAATTTTAAATTTTCCATAAAAGGGAGTATATGGTTGAATTTTTTTCACAAAATGGTTTTTGTACATGTGTATAGGGAATTTGGCCCCATAAAATAATGTTTAACCACTAATTAAATTATTTTACCTTAAACAATGAAATTAATTGTAATTACATTCAATAAACTTTTTGTTAAATTTTTTTGTGAAAAATACTGGATAAAATAAAATATTATTATTAGAGATATGGAATATATTTTCCAAAATTCAAAATACATAAGTTGAATATATTAATTTAATATTAATATTGTAGACATGTCATGAAAACATGTTCTTAATCTAAAAAATTTAAAAATATTGATATATTTTTTTATCCAGTTATAATGTGAAATTGGTTCTAATGAGGTAAATTGGACTAAATGATTAATTATTGATAAAATTATAATTTAAACCCAAATTAATATATAATTTAACTATATAAATATTATATATTAAATACATGTTTTGAACTAAAATTGACTAATTTTAATAATACCCCATAAAATGAAACATCATAGAAAAATGGAAAAATTAACACATTAAATTTTATATTATTATTTAAAAAATTAATTTTATTTTTCCAAATGCATTTTGTAGGTTTTTAAAAATGGATATTGAAGATTGAGTTTCCACTAAAAAGAGTAAAAATTATATATAATAATGATATATCATTTTTTTATGAATTTTTATTTATTCATATATCATAGCTATGAAATCAACTGTATGAGTATCAATAATATTTATTCACTATATAATATAAAAATATTGTTTAAAAATCATCAAAATTATATTTTAAATTTTTTGTGATAAAATAAATTTACATATAAAATAGTTTTATTAGAAAAGTAATATATTTATTTTCAAATTATTCTTACATCCATTTATAACTAATTATTAAACAATGAATTTATATAATATAAATATATAAAAAATATTTTATCAATTTATATATTATTATTCATAACGTCTATTCTAATGGATTAGTGGTAACTATGAAAATATTTTAATATGAATATTGATAGTTTATTGTAGATATGTAAAACTCGTCTATGAATTTGACACAATCTATCAATGTAGCATATTTTTATGTGTAATAAAATAAAAAAATATTACAGAATTCACTTAAATATAGTCTTTCTATTTTTTTTCACATATTATTACCATGGTGTTGCGTATAATTCAAGTGAAACATTGTGATTTTATATGACAAAATTCATATTCAGTTTTGTGTGAAATGAATGATATAAAAAAATTAAATTAAATATAAATTAAATATTTCATAAAATATTGGGGTGTTACATGGAATAAGATATTACTAATATGTTCATATAAAGAAGATGAATATTTTTTATACCATTCACACAAATATTTATAACTAAAGTAGAAATCATGCCCATTTTAAATGTATCTGGTAGGATTTTTCTTCATCACATTTTGGAAAGGGCTCATCAGCTCCACGTATCGATGTAGTTAGATGCTTCATATATAATAGGGTTCTATCAGTAGAAAAATATAATTAATTAGATAATCAAAATTGATTTATATTCAATGTAATATGATGTAGGTTCAGTGACTATGAGACAAATTAATACATTTTATTCTAAAATACATATCGTTTTATTTTATAGTGTTTCCTCTAACACCAATATATCCACACATTATGTGTATATTTAAAAATGATAAATCAGTCTCTGGACATTCATTAGGTAATTTTACATACATGTAGGAATAATAAAGACGTAGGGTTCATGATGTAACTCATCCTCTTTATTTAGGTTTTTCATAGAGTTGGTTTGGGATTTTTCTATTTCTCAATATGGACCTCATTAATGTTATTATAAGAATGAATTTTTTTAATTTCTCACATGGGATGAATCGATTATTCTCATCAGCTGGTATATTTTACTACCCTCAATGGGAACCCTATATGTTTCAATGTTAGTGGGACCTAATGTTTAGCATGGGGGTACACTTCTTCAAAATAAATTAATGATGTTATTTTTTTAGAGGATTTAAGAAGAGATACATTCTATTATATTCTTCCTAGTATTCTAAAATTTCTTCATAATGTTCCTCTAGTGGGAATTTATTGGTCTCCTTAAGATAGATAATTTGATTTTTCAATTGAAATAATATTGAGAACTCAATCAGTATTGATTGCATTATTATCTATAGATCCTATTGAAAATAAAGAGTTTATTTTTTTATGATTGGACATATAAAATTTATATTCCAGAGAATGACTCCTTGGGTAAACCAATTTCTCTTTTCTATGAAGGATAGTGGGAAACTTCTCTAATACATTGACTATAGAGTACTAAATTGAGAAATAGTTAGGAAAATATATCCAATACCTCAAATAGATTATTTGATAAATAAATTTAATGTTGAAAATGAGATCTAAAAAATAAAAAAAATTCACAATCATAAAATCTATGATTCATATATAACAAACACTTCAATTATAATATTTTATGCAACCCTGTGTACCTCGTGATTCAATTTGTCCTAAATAATTTTCCAATAATATTCTAGGAATTCATGAACCATATTTTACAATAGAATCATGATAAATTGATAATGGTTTTCATCAATGAGATTTTAGTGTACAAAAATACCAAATAATATCACATTAGTAGTTTTAGGACTGTTTGGGGAATCGTAAATGATCACTAAATATATAAAAAATAATCCGAATTAAAATTCCTTATTAAATAAAGTATGTTTTTTTGTCTTCTAATCATATAACATGATATATTAGTTGTGGATACAAATAGATGGGATGTGATGTGATGGGAAGAGCCCAAAAATTTCATTTTGATTGAAAACATCTGGGGATTGGAATGATATTATCATCAGTTCATAATGTATTTCTCATTGTTTGTGTTATCAAAGATTTATCTCACTCATATGTGGTTAATTTTATTATATTAAATAGTGAGATATGAATCCATCAAGATAATAATGAAGCTTTTGAATTTACAATCGATTTTTATAATGACATAAAATATGTAGGGATATGTGTTTATGTTGATTACATGGGTGTGAGTTTGGGATACATCGTCATTCAAGGAGATTATGTAGTGGCTCATGAAAAAATTTATCAATAATATCATGAGGGTAATTATCCAAAATATGATTTGGATTATTGAGAAATTCTGAATGCGTATAAAAGATTGTGTCACTATATTTTTAATGATAATTTTTCATTCAATCTAATCATGTGAGTTTTGGTTACATGTTTTATCTATATTATTTGATGTTATGGTGGAGACTATAAGTGAGAAAGTAAATCAATATTGAAATTTACTATTCTCTGGGAAATGGTAATGTGGTCAGTAACACTCTTAGCCTGATGTTTCCTTCTTAGGACATGAATCAAACGAAGGATGCATGGAACAAGATCGTATATGATTTTTAACTACACATGTGAAATAGGGGTGAAATTTAGTAATTTTTGGATAATTTTAATTTAACAAAATACATTCTCGAGAATATTCACCAATGAAAATAGTATGTAAATGTGTTATAAAATTTTAGAGATTAATTATATGATTGGCATAAAATTTTCTAGTGGTTACTCTCTATAGAATGTATTCCCAATATCACCTGAATGGCCTAAAGGCCATTATATTTTATTGATTTTTGATAACCCCCCTTTCAAGGGATGAGGGAAAACCCTTATAAGGCCCATAGGCTGAATGATTACATAGCCCATTGGCTTAAGATAAATTACATGACATGATGGTCTTATAGAATTCCACTAGACTATAACTACAAGGAACATCCTATTCCTAGCATCTGCATCAGGATGGTAGCACTCCACCTTCTCATGGTTGTCTGGCTATGCTTCTTATGTGATCATCAGCTGGTTCCGATGGTGTATCCACACAAGCTCCTTCTTCCAAGTCCATTGGTTCTTCTTTAGTAAATGCACCAACTCATAATCCTTCTCTCATGATGCTTTTTTATAGAGTTTTTCTGGGAAACTGTATGTGGCCTGAAGGCCATAAAGGTGGCCAAAAATCCCTACTGACCCGAAGGCTTCAGTTTCACAATGGCCTTTAGGGAACCAAGCCCACACCAGTGGACCAAGGTGAATATTTCCCAAGGCTATAGTACCGAACAATACCTGCTATAGTATCTAATACAGTAGCATCATAATATATTGTTTTTCTATAGTACCTACTATTGTACTATTACAGTGCCTACTACAACGCTGGTATAGTAGCCTAGAAATATGCCTCCACCTAGTTTTGAACCTAGTTCTTGTGGATTCACTTAAGGATACATCACCAATTGGAATGAGGCACATGTGCTTCCCAATATCAGAAACTACTATTTTGTTCCATCTGATTTTTTCAATACACATCCAATTTGATTATAGAAATAGAATAATAAATAGATATATTCCACTATTGATTTACCTCATAATTCCCATTTTATAAAATGTATTTTGGTTTTTAATTATCGATTAACCAAATATCACATTTTTGATCGATACGTGAAACCACTAACATAGAAGACTTCAGTATAATCAACTAGAATGTGATCATAAGATTGTTTGTTTCTCCTATTAACATTAACTAAGATAATTATCATATGTTTTCTTCTATTTTTTGGTAAATCCCCATATAAGAAATGGGATCTTAGCTCTTGTTAACAAAGATGTTTCATCCTTATATTAATTGTTTGGTAGAGAGTGAAATCCATATTCTAGAACATAAGATACACTCCTATATCTTTTAATTTAGAGGTTCTTAGGTTTTCAACTTAGGGATGAATGTGTTTTAATATGAAAAATATTTACCCAAATTCCAAAATTATATATAATACATTAGAATTAAATAGTCAGCCAATAACTCAAAAATATATTGGTCTGTGTTTGGTCAATCTTCATTGATGGGATTGCGAATTGTTCTAAATACAAAAATAATGATCATGTTTAATATTAAAAAACTTTTGATGGTTCAAATCCATTGAATATATCATGTAAATAATAATTATATTCCATTTGAGTTTTTAGAATGTGACTATGTATTATTGATTGTATTACCTCGGTTTTGTCATCAATTTATCGATAAACACACAAATCTCACTCGTAAGTACATGGGACTATTTGAGGTCACATGTCATTTTGGATAGAAGGATTATCAAATTTATTTTCAATTTCACATAAAATTTATCCCCAATTTATTCCATATGTATTGAAATATATGTATCAGTATGAGTGTAACACCCTGAGACTTTAAAATAACCATATCCTAACATGAATCATGAAATATCTGTATTTAAATATCAATATTATAAAATAGAAATAAAATTTGATTGTAAAAATTGTATTAAATAAATTATTCAATTCATATAAACGACCCAATCAAAAAATATTCATTGATTAATTATCATTAAATAAGTACACAATTTAATAAATATTTATTTTACTTTTGAGAAAAAGGAATTTTTTCAGAAATATTTTTTATTTATTTTTGTGAGAAAATGTTATAAATAATTTTTTGAATTATTATAAATAATATAATTTATAAAATTATCATTCCAAATATATCAATGGAGGAAATTATAATATTTTTCTGAAAATATAGTTTTTCTAGTGATGAGGGAAAACTACCCATTCTTATTGAAATCTTTGTTTTGGATTCAATAATTTGTAGATTTCAATTTTATTATAAAATTTCTTCAATTAAAATTTAGTTATATTATTTTATTAATAATTACATTATTTCCATTGGAATATATTTTAAAATACATTTTGTAAAAACTCTTTTTTATCCATAAATATGAATTCTTAGGAAAAATGGTATTTTTTTTAAAAAATGGTTATCATCGTGTTATGAAAACATATTATAAAACTATTTTCATTAACATATATTAACATAATTTTTTGAAATAAAATTTAGTTTTGGATACAAAAAAGTTATCCTATGATATGTTTGTTTTCATTTTTCTAATGAAGTTACGTTTTTTGAGAAGGAACAAAATTATTTGTTGAAATATATTATCTATTATGATATAAAAATTTCAAAGAAATAATATAAAAAATAATGAAATTTATTAAAGATAAAAATTATGATCAGATATATAAATATAATTCAAAAATAATTATAAACAAACCCATTTGAATTTATTTCAAAAAAAACTGAAAATAATTTTCCGTGCTTACACAGTGCATGTGAAGCACTAGAAAAGTTAATTTTAGATTCCTAAAAATAGAAAATTGATAATATAAGACCTTTATCAACATATATTTTAATTATTATATATTAATTGTTATTTAAATTTCAAAAAATTATTTTTAGTGTTATATGACTGGTGGATTATCCAAATTCTTATGTACTAGGGAAATGTTAGAACACATTAAATAACACATAAATGTGTTATCATTATATCGATGTGAGTAAAAATAAATATTGAATATATATAAATTGATATTTTGATCATAATATTTTTTCCACAATATATGTTTTTTTGGAATTTATATAAATTATATAATTACTTTATATACTTGTGAAACTCTTTTATAGTATTATTTTAATTAATCAAAAAATAAAATAAATCATATTAAAAATATTATAATTAACAGAATTTGAGATATTTAAAGTGATCGAGTTATTATCTAAGTTTCCATGACATTTTTTCTAATTTCTCTCATTTTGTTGATGTTTTTTCTTTCAAAATAATGAATGATATTTTATGAGATTAATATTAATTTAAATTGTTGGTAATCATTAATTTAAAAATAAAACTAATTCAGATATAGTTTCAATTAATGTTTATTATCCTTAAATTATTTAGAAATTTTAATGCATTTTTCACTTGAATTTTTCCATTATATTTTAATATTTTTGAAAATTCAAAAAGTGCCCCCTTGGTTCTATTATAAAAGGGACATTTTTACTCACTTATTTACATCAAATTTAAACATATAACATGACTAAACAATAAATATTATTATTCAAAACATTTATATACATGTTCCATGTGAATTTTTAATTCGAAATTACCAACCCTAAATCCCTTGTGAATATATCAAATGAAAATGTACCATAGAATAGGTATTCATTTTACCAACACTTTCAATATTTTAAATTCATATAACATTTATTCATATATTTCTTACATGATAAATTAATAAATACAATGTAATATATAAAAATAGTTATTATTATTATGATACTAATATAATCCACTAATTATCAATCCTACGAAAAATGAAATCACCACATATTCATAGGTAAGGATTAATGTCACCATAGATTTATATGATTTATTTTTCATCCCGCATTACATGAATAATTATAATAATGGAATTATTTGATACATATGATGGTTATGAAATTATCTTGGTTGATTTGAATTAATATATTATCTAACTCGTTACCATTTCATTCATTAATAAATGATATCGTCAGTCATGTGTACATAAATCTTATTGTATCTATAAAGTTATGAGACTCATTCTCTATGTTGACAATTCAAGAATGATTTTAAAAAGTATCCCGTGAATGAATATGATATCTATAACATTAATATCATAATAAATATTATATAACATTTTATAATAATGACTCAATATTACATGAAAAACCCTACATGGAAAATGATGTAGTTAACACCCAAAACAAGTATAATATTGAAATATTATTATCAATCAGGTAATAATATGATATAAGGGGGTCATATATGATATTATAAATATTAATATACTTATTTTTAAAATTAATTATGTGTTTAAATCCATTATATGAAATCTTAATGAATTATTATCTAATAGTATCTGCGAGATAAGGGATTGTCATCTCACACATACATTAGTGATACATATTCTATATCCACCAATTACTTGTTTTTTTGTGGCACAAGTACTACCTCTATGGTAAAATATATATTGATTATGTTTTTATTCATGGTTTTTAATGTTCAATTTTATTATTTCCGTAATAGGTCCTACAATTCCAAATTTAGTAATGTTTTAATGGTTTATTTCAGAATCTATTCAATTTTTAATATTGTTTACATTTAAGTATTTAATGGAAATTTTTTACCACGTAAATGTATTGTGAAAGTGTTTTCAAATATATGATTAATATTCTTATATAATTGAATAATGTAATTTTTACAAATGACTTAAATTTTTTAATTTATGTTTTAAATGACAATTTTTTTTCTAATTGTGGTAGATTTGAGAAATTTATGGTTGAAAATATAGAAGGAATGATTCTTTAAATTATATGGGATGAGTGAATTTTCCAACCATAACGAAACCTAAATTCATTGAAGCATACATTACATCTTTAAAATGATAATTTAAATGAAAATGTTTACAAATTTAAATGTTTAATTAAAATTTAGTCTTGAATTAAATTGATATATTCGTCAAATATTTATATAATGTTATTTTTATCATACTTTTATTTATAAATATAATGATATGTTTTATGAATATTAACCACTAGGTATCTTTTTTAATGATAACATAATTTGAATCATTCATATATTTTTTTCATTATATATTTTATTTTTCTAAAGTATTTATATTCTTTTTTGGTTGATATAATATTTTCATTATACTTATAGCCATTTCTACATGTGGTGTTTCATTTTGAAAGAATATGAATGAAAATTTAATTTTTGAAAAATTTGTTTTAATTTATTAATTTGAATATTTATTGATAAGGTATATTTTTCATTAAATAAATCAATCATTCAATATACGAGGAATGCATTAGACATGTAGTGAATGGTGGGTCCAATAACATTATATCCCATCGAAGCATTGATATGTCAAATGCGACAAATCAATTAAAAAAAATTAAAAGGTTTTGACCAATAGTTTTAAATTTTCATGGTTCAATGTCTTTATAATAAAGATTTCAAGATCTCTTAAATCGTGACATCACATAGTATGAACATCCTTTATAAATAATTCATTTATTATTTTCCCTCAAACGGTTGGTATGAGGATGGATGATGCTTGGTTATTTTCTAGGTTTTCATTTTCATCCCTTCTATAACAAATGATATATTTCATTGTGAGGTCCATACCCCACACATAGTTTTTCATCCTTTTATGGAATAATTTATAAGATCTATGGGGTACCCTTTTATTGAATGGGTTGATTTTATCTGTTGCAGATTTTGTGTCTCTATGATTTTTTTGGAAGAGGGTGAAGGTTTAGCACCATGTTCTATATTACATGATCATAAAAGTAAATGTTTCCAATTGTATGTATGATGAAATCTTGTTGGAATTCATTAATGTTTTACCTCAATATTATGGTCGATATGATTTTATATGAGTGGTAATGGATCTTTTTATGAAATCATCCAACTACATTGTAATTTTGGAAGTACATCTAAATGGCGGTTTTCTGAGGAAATATATAGAGAAAGTGATGAGACTCCTCAGAGTCCTGAGTTTGGTCATCTCATATCGTGATCTTTATTAATCTTCAAGGCATTTAGGGGTCTCTAGCACGCTTTTGGATGTTATTAAATTTTTTCCACAACTTTTCATTAGCATATGAATGGTTGGATCATAATGAATATCGAGACTCATTATGTCATTATTATTTCAATTTTTCTTGATTCAGGAGCTTGGTTGTTTGGGAAAGTATCCTTGGTTGATATTTAATACAATAATATTTTATTACACACCATTAGTATAGATCCCTTTAATTATTTTTATGATCGACTATTCAGTTCTATGGTATGCTCGACTGTTATTGATGAGTTTACAATTCTAAGTTAAGAACATGTACATAATATAATTAATTTGGATCATGTGATTCATTAAAGGATTAATGAAAGGATATATTTTTATAAATCCTATGTAAAATATAACATGAGACCTTTAGAGTTTGATATTATATATCATATGTTTTGGAATTTGAATCTCATTGTGAAAAATGATGGTATGTCCATGTAACTAAACATTCTCTAAAATTAGTTGGAAATTATGATGTGTTTGACCATATTTAATTCATGTCATAACAGTTTGAATGTCCCCTGTATATGAGCTAGATACATGTCATTTTTCACATGGCACAATTCTTTAGTTAACTTCATGAAGACACTCATGTCAAATATTTTGGAAACATCAATGTAGAAGATGATGATACATTCATGGAGTAGCCTGTAGTGATCCAAGAATTTTATAGGAAGGTGTTGTGATGGATTGTTATTCCTTTGGATAATTTTTTGTGGTGGCAATATGGTTTGGAAGATACAACGTCACAATGGGTGTTTTGGACACATTCTTAGTCATCCAATATTCTATTTTCTTTCCTCTCCTCTAGTTTTAATGATATTTTTTTGTTTACCTTTTTTTGGTTATGAGATTGAATCCTATTCTTTTTTATTATGGACATACTATCATTTGATATGTATCACCCTTATAATATTGTTTATGAAATTGTTACTATGGTATTGTTATTTTAATGATCTTTATATAGATTAGGTTGTTGGGATCCTATGATGGTTAGCTCATTCAGAGGTATTCATAGGGTGGAAATTTAGATGATAATTATCATTTAATTCTGAGATTGATTTTGGAATCATAATGATGATTATTGTTTGATAGGTATCTAATCCAAGGTCTCAAATTATTCATGATCAAAAAATATTCTATTTATAAATCATATGGATCTTATAAGAGTCATAGTGGTATTTTTGTTCTCTTTGGATGCTAAAAGTTTTAATCATAGGAAATTGAGTCTCAACCAAGTGGTGTATCAAATAATTGAGTTTTAATATGTTTATCTCATTCCATAAATGGATTTATAATATATGTTTGTGTTATGTTATATTTATAGATCATATCCATAAGGCTATATGGATTTTGTGACTGAAATCGTGTTATTTAAATAATAATTATTTCATTTATTGTGTACCAAAATTATAGTTGTGTGGTTTTAGATGACACTTTTTTCCATTGAACATAATTATAAAAGTTTTTACAATTCAAATGCAGGGTTTATTACCTAAATATACCCTATTATATTCTCTTTTTATGCAATAAAACCTTAGTTTTTACTCAATCCCTACACATTCTCAAACGAAGAATGAAGAAGTTAGTGAAATTTCATCACTAATTTGGGTAGCACATTGAATGGGATCGATTCAAAGCTTCCTTTTTTGTATGTGAAGTAATTTAATTTCTATTCTCCCTCATTCACTTAGGATAATTAATTTACGATACTAACATTTCATTTTTTCTTTCTAGGAGATGTTGGTTCCTCAAAATATTCTTATGGATATTTTTTTATTTTTTTGAATGGTTGTGGAATTTTATCCTTAGATACATGTATCTTATTGTGAGATAAGTGACAGAGATCAAAAATGTTGTCCAATTATCATGAGATGAATTTTTATTCTTCTATGTTATGGTATTCATGTTTATCTTTTATTGACATCATATTGTAAATTTACCTTGGTTAAAAACTTTAGATAAAAATTAAATTTACTCAATAAATATTGAAATAGATCGATAATGAATTTTATAGAGACCCCATCTCATGAGTTAGTACTGTAACAACAGTTTTCCTCTCAATTATCATTAGAGTGTTCAATCTATACTATTCCTGTGTGGACTTTTTTGATAATTTAATTTAATATATATTTCCAAAGAAATTTTAAATATTTTAATGATGGAATTAATTTATTAATTTTCTTATGAATTAAATATATGGGATTTTTGAAATCTGTTTTTCATTTTCTTATTATGAAAATAATATTTATTCCAAATGAATATAAATTTGAAAATTTTATTCCATGTGTTGCTGGAATTGATAAATAACATGAATAATGTTAATTATTATAGAGAGTACTTATAAAAATTCATGACATGTGAGAACATATGCCACCCCACATTAAAATTATTGACTCTATATTGGATATCTTATCCCAAGTAGTGCTAGTAGGGATTCAGAGTTTAAATCAACAATGTATCTCTAAGGACTAGGTTATGTCCATAGTGTTGTTATGAGATGAATATATCATGTATATTATTCCATTTCAAATTCCACCCCACACATTTAAATTTCATATAATAACACCCAATTTACTCTTGGAGGATGTTTTCCCCAACATCATAGTGGGAGGATTGACGACTTACTACCCCCTTTGAATAAACTATGTTCCCCTTGTAGTATTATATGATGGTATGGATGAATTTTTTTCCAGATATGTGTGTAGAGGGATGTGATGACTTATGGTTATTTCACACACATGTATCCAGATATAGTTTCAAACATATTACTATTTTCTTTACATTGATAAGTTATTTGTGATGATGTAATTATATGATTAATGTGTTTCATATGGTGGAAATGATCCCATGTGTATATGAGCCTTCATAATTTTACAAAGAGATAGATTATGAGTTGTGGGTTTGGGGCTTCGAGGAATACTAGTCAGGATGTGGTATCATGATATGATTGATGTTTTATTACAATATTACATGATACATCTAATGTGATACATTGTGAGAGATATCCATGGAGATGTTGGGAACATATTATACCTTTTTAGGTGATGAGATAGTTTCACTTTTTTTTCACTGGTATTTATTATTCATTACTTATCTTTTATATGAGGGGATTTAGGGGGGATCCTACTGAGTATACATTTAAGTTCACCAGACGTATATGTAATTTTTTTGGTCAATTTGAGAATATTCGATATTGGGTTGGACATTACTTGCTCATAATTTTGGAGTAGTTGTTTATGCACAATGGTTTCTACTGAGTTTCCATTTTTTGTACTTTTAGTTCCCCTTTATATCATTTTATTACTATATGACATTGTATGTATGAAAATTGGGATTTCCATTATATATATAAGATGGGGTTGATGGGCGTCTTTGTCTTATATATCTCTTTTACATGTTCGCTTAGAACGCAATGCCTCTTATTGTATGTTTAGAATACCCTCAGTGCTAGTTTTTATCCAAGGGCCTATTGGAGGTGGGACTCAGGTAGTCATTGTATCCATTCACTCATTATTAACCTAGGAGGGGTAATAATTTGTGGGAGGGATCATGAAAAAGGGAAAATGAATAAATATAAAAAATATTAATCTAATGGAATTGTTTTATTAATTTTAAAAATTATTTCATAAATAATAATTATTATATATTAAAATAAATATGAATTCATATTGAATTTGCATGAAAAATAGTAATCTCATATAAAAAATGATTTTTCACAAATAAATAGGTGACTTGTATACTATTTGGAAAATGAATAAATTTTTTTTAAAGAAATTAAATTAATTAGTTATTTTGATTTCAAACATTTCTAAATGAATATTACAAATTTATAAATTAAATTGAAAGAATATTAATCAAAAAAATTAAAAACTTATATTAAGAATATTGGAACACTGAAAATAAATAAATATAATTTGAAATATTAATTAATTTAATTTTAAACATGTATAAAAATGAAGATAATATTAAAAATCCCTTTAAATAAAGTAATTATAAAAAACCCATAATTTTGAAAAATATTATTGATTAATAAATGATTTTTAAGATATGTCAATCACGTACATATAAAAATATAGGAATATTAAGAAAGTGTACAAAATTATTTGTAAATAAATTATAAAAATTAATAAATTCAAAAAAAGTTAAAAAATAATAAAAGTAAAAATGAATAAAAAAAATTTAAAAATAAATACATAAAATTTAATAAATTAAAATAGTTTTTATAAAATGGAATTTATAACACAAATTAAATGAGTCACAAACAAATTAGAATCAATTTAAATGAATAAATAGATGATTTTAATTATTTTTATAAATAAATTATTAAAATTAATTTATACTGCTTATTCAAAATTTGAAATAATTAAATTAAATCATATGAAATAAAATTCCCATATTTATATTAATAATTAATAACAATAAAAATATACAATTACATTATTTTTTTAATTAATTAATTATACTGAAAATTCAGTTAAATAATATTTATCTTTGATATATTATAAATTAATTTATTACAATAAAATAATCAACTACGTACACATTAAAAAATGGTAATGATGATATACGTTGGAACTCAATTTCATGTCCAAATATCATGGGCTCGAGATGGTTTCATATTAAGCACCATTTTAAATTTCAAACATATTAATAATATTAAAACATAATGAATAAAAATGAAAAATAATAATCATATAAAAAATAAGAAATATTAAAACCTATTAAATAAATATGTATAAATTTATAAAAATAAATAAATCAAAATAATATAAATTGTTAATAAATATAAAAAATCAATGGATAATATTTCATTAAAAAATATTAAATAAGAATCAATAAAAATATTTAACTTAAACAAATATTTTTTTGAAAATTTATTCATGAAAATAATTAAAATAATTTCAAAAACATAAAAAATGAAGAAAAAATAATATATAAATAATATCAACATTGCTAATTATTTATTAATGCACTGTACAGAATATATATCTAAAATATAATTAATAATTAATAATTGTTTTAAAGGGGGTGTCATTACCCAATATGCCAAGATATATTTATTAAAATTAAAAAGATTACAAAATATGAATAGAAGGTACGTTTTGTAATCATTTTTCGAACATTGGGTACAAATCATTCGGCAACACATCGCACCATAAGATCTTACTATTGATACCATTATTTGAAAGCCTATCTAGCACCACTTTTGTCTCTTGGTACACATGTGTTAATATGTAATTCAGCTTCGAGTGTTCGGTGAGGCATTGCCTCCATCGAGCTGTGAGTGCCCATGAGAGATGGATCACCCTATTCTATATGACTTGAACTACAATCTTATAGTCTCCTTCGAGGAAGATCTTTTCTAAACCATTACAATTAGAAATGTGAAAAACAAGGATCATGCTGATCATTTCGGACACCAAGGAGGAGAAGATGCTAAAAGAGCTGGAAAAACATATGATAATTAGATCATGGTTGTCTCTAGTAGGGCCCGAGTTACCCTATGTTTGTCCATAAACATTAATATATTTTCATCCATGAAATGGATTTTCCTAAACAACTCAAGAAATATATAATACTGCATGTAATTACAAAAAATACATATTTTTTTAAAACTAAGAAGTCATGCATTAGATTGTTGCAGTGTTCATTTTGGAGGCTGCATGCTTCCCGAGCTATATTGATGAACAGAACCAGTACCAACTATATCAATAATGGAAACTTTACATGAATGATTACATTCTTGATAGTCCAAATGGTGTGAACATGTTCTATCATAGTTTCCAGAAGTAGATTTTTGATCTATGGTGAGGTCTGTAAAACTGTGACGTTCTACAATTGTTTCATTTTGGCTTTCGGCCTTGAAACGCCCAACGGATCCATATCCAAAGATTGATGGACCTGCCTTCCAAAGGCAGGTGTTCGCCGGATGGTCTGACCAGCGACTCTTAAGAACACACATTGTTCGAGACGATGGGAAGTTGGGCTCATCATACCCTTTTTGAGGGGGAATTATTTCCTGTTCCGAGACTCTCTTATACATCTAAGACGTATTCATATGTTCGCGAATATTTTGTTTATACACTAACATAGTATCCATGGATTTAAACTTGGTGGGCAATGGTCATCTGGACGTATGGGATTTGGAATCATTTAGGGTTGAATTTTACCATCCCTCATTAGATTAATGACCCAATAGAGTCCGGACTAGTTGAGACGGTGCTAGGAGCATCACGGCGAACCGATGTGAAGACAGTTGGATTGACCAGTTTTTAGGCTTGAACCTCATGGAGGTTTCCTACATACACTCCCTAGGAGACAGGGATCAAAGTCCACATAGTTCGCATGGGCATGGGGCATAGGCTCTGAGGCAGCCCAGGGAGATGGATTGGGGCATACACTCTGAGGAGGCCCATGGAAATGGATCAGGAATTACACTATGAGGAGGCCCATGTTGTTGGTAAACCGATGTGAAATGGGGTCAGAATGACCCATTGTTGGGCTTGAACCTTGGGTAGGATTCCTACGTACCCTACCTAGGAGGCAGGGATCAAAGTCCACGTAGTTCGCATGGATCAGGGCTTACACTCTGAGGAGGCCCATAAGGGGATGTCATGGTTGATGGTTACTCTATGCCCACATGATTCATGCTCGGTGTGAGAAACAAGAGGCACCAGGGACCAGAGGATCACGTCCCAAATGGAGCATCTGTGAGAAGTGGAGTGGGGCTTACACATGAGAGCGGCCCATTGGGTCAGGTTTTACTCCTAGATGGATTCCCATGGCGATGGATTGGGGATTACAGTCTGAGGAGGCCGATAAGGTCGGGGCATACTCCGAGATGGATGCCCAGGGTGACAAAGCCCTGCGGGAAAAGGAAAGGGGGTTCTCTTGTTCCCATCTCCTCTCTTGCAGTACATTAGGGATTCCTTCTAATGGCTATATTTCCATCTTCGATGAACCCTCAACAATTGGAGGGGAAAAAATGGGATTTTCGAACTCAGACTCCACATTACCGTGGGAATGTGAACCCAGAAATGCTTCATGAGTCTACTCAAGGGTCGGGGAAACCCTTTATACCTTACTTACCGTGGTTATGTGAACTCAAAATGGCACACTGATTTGCCAGAAAGTTACACCACATGAATCTAGTGGCTCTGGTGGAGGCCTCGGCTCGGGGCCGACGAATAGGCCAATGAGGGAGTCGCAAAGGACATGGCTGGATCAGAAGGATTTTATCTGGCTCAGGAAATGAGAACACTGAAGTATTTGGAGAGCCACCGAGAGGTATAGGTGGCAGCGCCCTTCGCATGGGGAAGTCCCACATGGCTGGAGAAGCCGTCCACGAACCAGGGTGGTCTGTAGACTGATTGGTGTCCCACGAACTAGGGTGGTTCACGGCTTCGGGTTCAATCCGCGAACATGGGTGGTTCGCTGAGGGTTCCAGGCGGGCATCGGTGGCCAAGGGCAGCGCTGGTTGGAGGCTCATCTGTGGGGGCTTCACCCACATAGGAGAGTGCTACGGGGTGCGACAGATGGGAAAAGAGGCATAATCTCCCTGGTCTGTCGGGAAGTAATCCGCGGAGGGGTATGGTTTTTGGTTCTCCTTGTTTTTATTATTTTAGGTTCACGGTTCACCAAGTTATTATGAATTTTCCAATTCCATGTTAATTCGTATACCTGTTGTGGTTTGAGGATGTGGATTTCACTGTTTGTGAAATCTGCAGCCTTCCTTCAACCGATCTCCTTCTGAATCTCCAATCCCTTCGAATCCAATTCCAATTCTCCGACCCATTTTTCTTTCCCCCTTCGTCTCCTTTAATAGAGTGGGGAAAGGGATGTATCTATGGCCACACAACACCTTTTTCTGAGTCACATAACCAAATACCTATTTTACAGTCTACTTTGTCAATCCGCGATTCGCGGTGGGTATTGAACGCTTCCCCCCCCCCCCACCTTCGTGAATTGAACTCAGGGATTTCTCCGCGGTTGCGGAGGGTTTCACCTTTATTCCACGAATGACAGTGGGTGCGGCTTGAACCGGTCAACACGGTCCGTGGTTGGGGCGGTTCATGAAGGTTAACCAGACTAGAGCTCATCCTGCCTCGCGACCGTGGAGGCTCTCCGCCTCTATTTCATTAACGACAATGGTTTGTGGGGGAGGCGCTTCGTGGGGCCTGGCCACATTGCATCTCCATGGGACCGGTTCGCGGACATGTCCTGTTTGTGTCCCTTATTTAATCTTTCTCCATTCATTTCTCCAATCCTTTAGTGGATTTGGGTAGAATCTCTTTTGTGGATTTTTCAGAACCCTAAAAAAGCCCCCCATCGGAATGGGGTCTGATTGGAATGAAGAGGAGGCCATTCCGATGCAAATTGGTCCTGAAACTGAGATGGTTTGTGGTAGAGAGGTGGACCCATTAGGGGACCATGCCTATAAATACGAGGATCCCTTCATTTGTCCTTTACCGAATTCCTCATGAAACCAGAGCTCCTACACCTCTGCATGCTCGTTCCTTCGAGAAGTTCCTCATCCGCGAACTGGCAGTGACTTCTGCAAACCATTCCTTCTTCACGGTCGCCTTCACCCACGAACCAGCTTCCCAACTGCGAACCATTACTCTTAACAAATTAAAAAGTATGTGATGAAGGGCTATGGAGGAACTTGCTTCGCCGTTTCGATGCTCTGCGATCTAAAATCTCTTGAAAATTAAAAGTTTCTGAGTCTTCTGAACTTAATCACATAAACTCGGGATTGAAATTTCAGGGAGCAACTTGGTTCACTGTTTCCTGGCCAACGCTCCATGGTTCAGGGTTTCGCGGACTGATTTCGCGAAGGGCTGGTTCGTGGGATGATTTCATCGCGAAACATCCTCCAAGGACTCCTTGAGAATTTTTCTTATGAATGCTCCTTAACCATATATCTGTTTACTTTTGTATAGATTCTTAATCCAGACTAACCAATTGTTGGCTCTCATTGTGCAGGGTGAAAATATAGTTCACCCTCATTCTGCACCGAGGCCTGCTGCAAAGCCCCTCTCAACTGCTGATCAATGCCTGATGAACATGGTTGGCTCTGTTCAAGATGGAGTCTTCCACTCCGTACCGTCTTCCATCATTGCCGACCGGCTCTCTAAATCATAGCAGGAGTATCCATATTCTAACAGCTCCCTCTTATGGGTTTCGTTTGTTGTCTGATACCCCAATTCCAGAACCATCCCATGACAACAATCCGGATGCATGGATATTTACCGCCATTATCCCCCAGTTCGTGATACCTGTCGGCGGGCGGCCTGCCCTGAGGGGTACAGCTGTCAGATCTGTGTTGAATCACCTTCTAGTATCTCCGACAGGAGAACGATGTCAACAAGAAGGAACAATCCACTGCTATCAGAGTATTTCCCACAGTGCCATGGTATGTGGCCAGCATGGATGGCTGGCGAATCAGGATCTTCAGCAGGGAGGAGCATTTAAGTCATTGGATTGGGGGGTGGCCCTTTTAGGTTCGCCAGAGCTGTACAGCATTAGGGGTAGATTTGTGAGCCGTAGGATTGTATGAAGCTGCCTGGGTGTCCCAAACCTATACCCACTGACCTCAAGCCCTCTTCAGGCAACTTATGAGCCGTTGGAGCCCGGACACCAACACCATCCATCTGGTCCATGGGGAAGTGGGCATTAGTCTATGGGACATTTTTCATATTTCGTGGGTCCCCGTCATTGGTAGTATGTACGACGAGTTCATGACTCTTCTATGTGGGTGAACGAAGAGAGGACTCCCCCTAGTGATGCAGCTTATTAACCAGGCTCGGAAGCACTCAGAGGATACGTCTCCAAAATAGCTCGTCCCATACTGTGAATGGGTCAAGGATTTTGGGAGAGAGAACAAATATGACGAATCTGCGGCTCTCCCACACAGGCCAACGAATTTCCCTATGATGGAGTCCCATAAACAGAGGGGAATCTATCGGCTGATTTTGGAGCAAGGCAATTTTCGCGGCTGGGGTTGGGAGCTTATTCCAGATGTCGATCAATTGCTCCACTTGGAAGCTTTTCTGGCCATGTTCTTAAGTGGATGGTTATTAGCCGTACGTGAGGATGGTGGTGTGAGGGTCACTACTTTTGTCATGGAGGCACAATTGGATACCGGTAACATTTTCAACCTAGTCGTACCAGTACTGGCCAGGATTTACCGGTTTCTTGGTAAAATCACTGACGGGTGTCGGCCACACCGAGTGGCCGACCCTTTCCAAATTCTCTAGGAATGATTAAGTGTACATAGTAATAACTGCTACACCTTTATCAACCCCATTCAGATTCCGGGCACCACATTCCGACCATACTTGCAACTGACTTGAGCGGTTATGCCCGAAGAGTGGGCGACCCAAGAGAAGGATAGTCAACAAACAGTTTCAAACAAGCGTCTGCTATCAAGTCGAATCTCGAATTATGACTATTTCAATTTTCATCCATTTTCTTCCCCGGCTGGTGCAATTATGAAAACCATAACAGAAGAGTTTAGCAAGAGGGTCTATTTCCTCTCCCTCTAGGAGGGTATTCTAGTGGCGCGTATTGGTGGACAACTGATCTGCAAGGGGTACGTGCCTTGCAGATTTGGGCGTCAATTTGGCTGCATCCATGCACAGTGTCCCCCCGCACTTAACGGTACCCGTGAGATCTTTCATTTTATGGCGGCCAGACAACTGTGGTTATTGTTTACCCGGGAGGATACCGGATAGGAGGTTATGACCCCCACGCTTGTGGACTCCATGCCTTTCTTATCCAAGAATTATGCTGCCTTATTGGTACAATCATAACCAAATGGCCAGCTAGGGACATTGGTGCCTACTATCTCAAGTCCCAAACCATCAAAGGGAAAAATGAAGCGAAAGGAGGATGGTGCATCAACTAGGCTGGGAAAAATCCTTCATCACCCTACTGGTCTCGTGCTTATGGGGAAGATTTTGACAGATAGATGTGTATCCTCTCATGCCCTTGAGGCTGCCCGAAGGAGGATAGTTATTCGCGCTGACGCTGCCTTTCCGACGACTTACGGCCAATGGGACTAATTCAAAGCCTGGTCAGCCTTTCGCAGCCAGTACCCCCATCTTCTGTGGCAGTATCTTCAAGAATCAGAGGAAGATTTTGACAGGTTGGGCTACATATATGCTCCCACTGACATTCTTTATGATGTGGAACCCGAGAGGGAAGTTAGATATCTCCTGGACCTTGAGGTATATATTCACGCTCACTGGGGTTATGCACTATTGACGCATCAAGTCCAAGCCATGCTGCACCCGATTACTAATGAGGAGGAAGAACGATGTGACCTCTCTTCAGGGGGTGATGATTTAGATGATCTCCTAGTCACAACTGAATCAAGGGAATTCCCCTCCCAACCCGTGAGGTCCCATCCACAGGTATCCCTAGAGAGTTCTAGGTCGGTGGCGGGATCCAGAACACAAATATGTCCATTGGAGCCCTTACCAGCTTCTACTACCGCCTGAACTTCTCAGTTTGATCCTCCCCAGTCGGTGATTCATGCAATGGCCACATTGCTGGAGGCTTAGAGGATTTGGGATGACCTGAGGGTTAGTGATTTGGATGAAGGAGTTCAGGCGTTTCATCAGAATGGCCCTCTTAAAAATCCGGGTATTGGGACGATCTTCGCTCCACCTGACTTGCTGTTGGAAGAGGATTTAAATGAAATAGTCACCTCATTAAATGAGAAGGACGCGTACATTCATTCTCGTAGGAATCGTCTCTATGGGAGCATCTGGATGTCTATGATGATTAGACATCACAAATTTCCTAACCCTGAAGAAGAGGTTGCTCTACTCTCCCATTCTGACTTTCTCTCTCCCTTATTATGGAGGATATAAGGTTTCTTCCTTTTAAGCAGGGTGCTGATGAATCTCAGGGGGTAATTCTTTCTCCCAAGTATACCCCTCATAGTACCTCAGTGGTGGAGAATGCAGTTTCTCCCACTGGTGTCATCGAGGAAGGATCACCTGGCATAGCTATGCTCATTGAAGCAACCATCGAAGACTTAACTAGGGTCTTTCCTCCTCCTGTCCCTTCCAAAATTCTAGGCGAACTATCCCCTGGGTAGATCCAGAGACTTCAATAGGCATTCCATTTATTGGAATGGCTCAAATAGGGAACATTAGATAATCATCACTTCCCATTTTCTCATTCGCCAACATGCATTCTTAGACTTCATCAGTCATTAATTGTTTGACGTATGGTGCAGGGCCAGTCGAGGATATGGATGTGGCTACCCAAGTGGTTCTACCTTCTGCCTCCTTGCCATTTGTGGAATTACCCATAACAACGCCTGGGCACGACGAGATGCAGAGGCCTGCTGGACGGGCCGGTGATATGGATTCTTTACTACCGCATTTATTAGTCATATATACGTCAGAGGAGGAAGTTTTGGTATTCGAGACTCCAGCTGATCAAACAACACATCCAATTGCGGAGGAAGACGGGGCGCCCATGATCGCTGAGGGGGCCCCTCACCTGACGGAGCCATCCCCCTCAAACCTAATGGATCTCGTCGTAATGGAGGAAGAGCCTTCCATTAGTTCAATTGTTGGAACCCTAAGCGGGCCATTATCTTGTTCACTGGGGGAGTGATTTCCCCGAGCATGGTCTCCGTAGGCAACCACTTGGGTATGGATTTGGAAACTGCTGGCCTTGAGCATGGCCTCAGGCCCTGGACCCCTCTGGGAGATCCTCAGATTCCCTTTCCTATCAGAGATGTGGCATCCTCTTTAAGTGGATTTTGTGGAAGTGTAGAGCTTGCGGATGCCGATGCCTCATCCATTAAGAGTAAGTTCCCTGATCTCCTTCCACTGACTCCTTTTTCATCCCTTTTCTAATTAGGGGTACTCATCTGTCTTATTAACTCTCAGGCTTCAGGACCACAACCTTTGGCACTGAAGATTGTGTCTCCAGACCCGGTTGTGCATACGACCACAACTGTCGACGGCGAAGCTGCCGTAGTTCTAGAGTTTGCGGCTAAGGCCGCCTCGGGTCCCACCTTGGTGACGTTCATCCCCGAATATGTGTCCTCATCCAGAAGTGATTTTGAGCCCGATCAAAAAATATTCTACAGCCTTTGACCTGCTCGAAAAAGGTCCTGGGAGAAAATCTGGAGACTGATCTCTCAAACGCCCTTGGTCGAGATGCCAACCAAATTACCGAAGCTACACAATTTATTTATGTTTCTAGGATTTGATGGAATTGACTATCATGGTGTTTATGACATAGTCAAGCTGGTGGTTGCTGATCAGGAAAGACTGGGCGGTTTCGGATCTCACCTCTTTGCTGCCAAATCCGAAGCCTACCTTTCCGCAACACAACATCTTAGCTTAACAGAGGCTCATGATCACACAGGGTAGTTGCGAGGCTCCAAGGAGAATTTATTGAGTAGATTTCTCACATGCAGATGATGAGGAATGAGATACAACGGCTATTCCAGGAAGAGGCCCACGTTGCCGCCATGATTGAAGAATGGTAGCGGTGGATGGAGGAGGAAATGAGGGCGAGCACAAAGGCGGCCCAGGTGGCAGAAGAGTTGTGGGCTGGTGCAGAAGCAGAAATGGCCTTACTGCAGAATCTCTCTCAGGAAATCAAAGATTCTCACCAGCAACTGATACAGCTTTGTGGATCCGCCAAAAAAATCCTATAATTTTGTTTCACGCTAGAGGAGGCTCTGGATTGTGGATGCCCTTCCTACCAACATTGTAATGGAACAATGAAACATTTCTCCTTTGTGCTCCTGTCGCCTTCTCCTATGATATAAATTATTTGCATGATCGCTGCATCTGTTAATTCCCTGAATCACAGAATAATCAGAGTTCAGGATTATTGAAAAAAATAAAATGTGCTCTAACTTTTTCCTGGACCATGGGATTGAGCAAGCATAGTTTGACAATTGTTAGGGGTTTGTAGAAACCCCCCCCCCCCCCACAAACTTTTTGTCTCTTCTTTTAATACCGGAGTTATTCCTGGGAACTTTTAGTGTGAGCCTAGTAGGTATGGACAGACTTTTACTTAGGTCTCCCTTTTCGAGTTTTAGGCCTAACATGCTTTGTACCTCTTTTTGTGAGTGGTTTAAAGTCCTGCCGTCAAGACTATCAGTAATGATGTTTTAGGTCGAACAGGATTGAGCAAATATGGTGGGGCGAGGGCCCCAGTGGGGTTCAAATAATTAGAATATGTCTCAATACTCTTCTGACACACGTGGGGGAAGCATGTTTCAATTTGAGCGGCATGTAGGGCATGTCTCATGGCATGGGAGTCGTGTCGGCGTACAGAGGTAAGAAGAGCATTGCTGAAGGAAAACATTCCTTTTGTAGACGGGCCAGGGGTTATCAATATGCAGAGCCGCTGAGGGCATGGTATGCATAGTCATACAAAGGTATCCTCAAGTAAACGAATTATCCATTTCTGATGGCCAGGGGAATTCATGGAAGCCCAGCTCATGGAAACCATGATGGGTTGTTTGGAAAAAAATGAAAACCACCAAGGGTGCCTCGGAAAGGGTATGTGATGTCTGAAAGGTTTTGAGAACATCTGTATCAATCAGGAGTGTGGAAGAAAGGTTCCCATCCTATGTATTTATCTAGCGTAAAGGACAGTTGGGGCTCGGCGTAGTTTAATGTCATGAAGCTGGGACAACATCTGAAGTGGAACAACTTCTCCTGGTTCATCGTAATCTCATAAAAGACTTTCCAACACATTCAGGTAGGATTGTAGAAGAAGATGGTAAACTGTAGCTTAGAGGTTTTTCGAATCTCGGGATAGAAATGGGGGCTCAGAGGCCAAGAGGCATACAGAGAGAAGAATTGCCTAAGAAAATATTACCTTTGTTATATGGGCCAGGGGTGATCAATATGCAGAGCCACGGAGGGCATTGTATGCATAGTCGTACAAAGGTTTCCTTAAGTCAAAGACTATCCACTTCTGATAGCCGAGAAACATCAGGGAAGTTGAGATTTGGGTCCACTAGGGGTGGGTTATGAGAGTTCAGCTTTTTTTGAGTATATAGTATGGCTTATGATAAGAGGCTGCCTCACTACGGTGGAAATATCTATACTAAAATTCCTAATAATGGGTGAAGTAATTATTTCTCATGCTGCTGTGAGGCGGTGGTTCATGTAGGTCTGACCCGTTCATTGAAGGACGGAGATAATTTATGTCTCTCACTGTACCCATGATGAGTATGACCGTATAATTTATCATCATGTGGTTGGAACATATTCTGTGCAGTTTAGCATCATGTGCAAGGACGAGAGGCATTTTTAAAGGTTTCTGTGCAGTTTAACGTCATGCAGTGAGGACGGGGGGGGGGGGGGGGTTAGTCCAGTGAAAACGCTTGTTGTTTGTCGCATTTCCCTGGAAGGTTAATGCTTGGTCTTTGCAGTTTCGTGCCAAGCAGCCAAGATCTCCCGTGCAGTTTAAATTCATGCAGCGAGGACGTAGTTACAAAGGCCTCTCCTCATCAGAATATAACTTGGCTTGAATACCTCAACATTCTCTAGAGGTGGGGGTGTTTTATTGGTGTAAATCATGGTTTTGGGGCCTCTTGGATCAGGAGAGGTGATATGGGTGCTCTGAGGCCAGTAAGTGTACAGAGCTAGGAAGAGCATCGCCTATGGAAATCTTTCCTTTGATGGATGAGCCAGAGACTATCATTATGCAGATACGATAAGAAAATGCTATTCATAGTCGTACAAAGGTTTCCACGGGTCGATGACTTTCCAATTCCAATGTCCATGATTGGTTATGAGGATCCGCAATTATCCGAGCGACGGAGTCTGTCATTTGGCAAGAAAATGTCTGGACATGTCGTGGATATCCATCCCTGTTTTCTTGTTGAGTTTCAAAGAGCCCCCTGTGCTGATTGTTTCTTTTCTATTATTTTTTGTGTGTGTGGGTGTGCCTTCATTCCATGCAGTTTAATGTCATGCGGTAAAGACGAAGTACTCCTAGTTTATCAGTCATAGGGCTCAGACCATTGGGTGACTATTGCTGCATTCACTCGAAGGATAACTGATTCGACATGTTCTGATATACTTGGAACAAGGTGGGGGATGAAGTTTGTAAACTACAACTTCGAGTTTATCCGGATCAAGAGGTGTGGTGTGGGGGCTCTATGGCCAGTAAGCGTACGGAGCTAGGAAGAGTACCGCCCGGGGAATTCTTTCCTTTGATGGACGAGCTAAGGGTTATCATTATGCAGAGCCACCGAGGGCATGGTATGCATAATCATACAAATGTGTCCTCTGGTCAATAATGTTCCTCTTCTGATGGCCATGAATGATTATGAAAATCGGCGATTGCTCACAGTGTAGTGTTCGACACATGGGGATAATGGTGTCCGGGTATAGAAGAAACATCTTCACTGCAATTTTCCATTGAGTCAAAGTATCCTAGTCCTGGATTGATGTTTGTTGATGTAGGTCGCTATGTGAACCACTGACAGACACATAGGATAGCCAGATAGGGACACCCTGGCAACACTTGGATGTGAACAGGGGAATGAACTTGTAAACCACATCGTCATAATCTTCTGTATCAGGAGGTATCATATTGGGGCTCTCAGGATGGTAAGCTTATAGAGCTAGAAAGAGTGTTTCCTATGGAAATAATGCCTTTGGTAGACAATCCAGGGGCTCTCATTTTGCAGAGCCACTGAGGCCATGGTATGCATCATCATGAAAAGGTGTCCAAGGGTCGATGACATTACACTTCTGATGGCCATGAGTGATTATAAAGATCCATAATTATCCGGGTCGTGGAGTCTGATGTATGGAGAGGATGAATCCAAATGTGCAAGAAGTACCCCCATCACATATCGCCATGTGTCTTTGGTGGGTCGCGAAGATGTCAGTGCTGTTTAATGTCATGCGGTGTGGACGAAGTCCGTGCAGTTTAACGTCATCCGGTGAGGTCGAAGTCCATGTAGTTTAATGTCATGCGGTGAGGACGAAGTCCATGCAGTTTAATGTTATGCGGTAAGGACGTATTATACACCCCGTGCAGGTCTGGTCCGTACACTGGGGAAGGGTCATTTTTAACATTATTGTCCATGTAATTTAACATCATGCGGAAAGGACGGGAAATACACCCCATGCCGGTCTGGTTCATACGTGGGGGAAAGGGAATTTTTTTGGTTTATTCATAGGGATGATCTTGGACTAGGGATCCTGGCATTGGTACATATCCTGCGAGGGTAAGAATCAATCCATACTTAGTTCTCTGGAAGAAGTACACCCCTTGTATGTCTTGTCCGTACACAGGGGAATAGGGCATTTTTAAAAAATCTTGTCTGTGCAGTTTAACATCATGCGGTGAGGACGAAATACTCTTAGTTTATGGTCAAAGAGTTTGGACCGTTGGGTGTTTGGCAGATTAATGTCATGCAGTTCGGACAATGAATACACCCTATGCAAGTCTGGCCCATACATAGGGGGAAGGGAGCATTCTTGACTCATATTATCCGTGCAGTTTAGTATTTGCAGTATGTATAGACTCCATGCTGTTTAACATCATGCGGTGAGGACGTGAAACCCGTGCATGTCTAGTCCATACAAGGGGGAATGAGAATTTTTGTTTTTTTTCTTTTTGAAGTGGCTGGACTAGGGTGTGGAATTCTGGTGTCACTACGTATCCTGTGATGGCAGCAATCAAGCCTCACATAGTTTTATGAAAGATGATACACCCCAAGTAGGTCTGGTCCGTACACAAGGGAAGTGTACATTTTTAAATCATTATGTCTATGCAGTTTAATGTCATGTAGTGAGGACAAAATACTCTTAGTTTAAGGTCATAGTGTTTGGACTATTGGGTTCTTGACAGTTTAACGTCATGCATCTCGGACAATGAATACACCCTGTGCAGGTCTGGCCCATACACGGGCGAGAGGGGCATTCATGACTCTTGTTATCCATGTAGTTAAATGTCGTGCGGTAAGGACGAAGTCCATGCAGTTTAACATCATGTGGTGAAGACATAATACTATTGGTCTCTATGCGAAATACTTCTTTAGGAATCTCGCCTTCGTAGGAGCGGTGGTAAATTGTCCGTCCATGGAGATCAGGGTATATGATCCATTGTAGTAGACCTTGTGTACAACATATGGACCCTCCCACCTGGGCTCCAGCTTTGGAGGCTTCTCTTCCGGGTATCATTGGGGTCCGGAGGACCAGCACTAATTCTCCTTCCAATAAAGACCAAAGGTAGACCTTTTTGTTGAAGGCTCATGTGATCCAGTTCTGGTACACTTCCTGGTGGTGCAGTGTGTGCATCTGCTTCTCGTCTAGCAGTTCCAATTCACCTAGACGCTTTTCTGACTACTCATCATCAGATAATTCATCACAGATGTAAACATGGAGTGAGCGAAGTTTGAGTTCAATGGGCAGGACCGCCTCTTTCCCATACACCAATGAGAAAGGGGTAGACTGAGTAGCAGTGCGGATTGTGGTTTGATAAGCCCACAATGCATGGAGGAGTTTATCCGGACATTACATCTTGTATTTGTCCACCATTTTCTGGAGGATGTTGGACAAGGTCTTGTTGAAATCTTCTATCTGTCTGTTGGCTGCTGCATGGTTGCGGGATGATTGGTTAGCCTTGATACAATAATCATGGAATAGCTTTTCCAACTCAGCAGTGCAGAAATTGGTGACATTTTCCGTTAGTATAGTCTGAGGGACACAAAATCTAGTGGTGATATTGGTCTTCATGAAGCTGAAAATGTTTCTTGCCCCAACTTCCTTGAGGGGTATGGCTTCTGCCCATTTGGAAAAGAATTCGGTTGCAGTGAGGATATACTTCAGTTGTTTGGCCATCACGGGAGGATATGGTCCCACTACGTCCATCCCCTGGACGGGAAACAGCCAAGACTACTTAGCTCGATGAAGTAACTCTGGGGGCTGGTGTATGATGTTGTCATGAATTAGGCATGAGGGGCATTTTGTGGTAAAACTCCTGCAGTCTCGTGCCACTTTAGGCCAGTAGTACTCAAGCCTTTGAACCTGATGGGAAAGCTTGGTCCCTAGTTGATGTGCTCCACATGCTCCTACATGTACTTTTGCCATGACGACAGCGGTTTCTTCTCTGTCAATGCATCTGAAGAGCACTCCATCGAGGCCCCAATTTTAAAGGACCTCTTGTTGACCCGAGCCGCCATATAGCACAAAATTTATTTCCCTTCTCCGTATTTTCTCCCGTTCAGCCCTGTCTGATGGAAGCTCTCCCTGTTGAAGGTAGTTCGTGATGGGGATCATCTAGCTGGTGGCAGGAGCATATGGCTCGGGAAAAGGACTGAAATCGTGGATTTCATTCATCTTAGCTTGAACAAAAGGCACTACCATTCGACAGTGAGCAATATTGATGAACGTTTTATCCCGGTCTGGGTCGGATGGGGCTGTGGTCGCGTTGGCTAATGCATCAGCCTGAGAGTTCTGGGACCGGGGAATATAAGTCGATGTTGGTTATGTGGAGAACTCAGCCATTAGACCTCAGACATGGTCAAACAAGGGGATTTGCTCCTTTTTTTTAATAACATATTCACCATTGACTTGTTTTATGACCAGATCCGAGTCACCTATTACCTTAAGGTGTTGTACTTGTGCCTGGAGTGCGAGCTCCATGCCTGCAATGAGAGCTTGATATTCCACTTCATTGTTTGTACATTCCTCTGATAGGAGGAATGAATACAGAAAAACTACCTTTTCTAGGGACATGAGTATTATCCCCAGGCCCACTTTGATGAATCTGGGATCCTCCATCCACTTTCCGGTTGGGCTTCGGGATGGACCGACAAAGTACATTTCCCTTGCTGGGAACTCTTATTTGACCTTGAAGATATCTTCATCAGGTAGTTCGGCGTCCGGTGCAGTGGTCCTTGTTGAAGGGTGCTCTGCCAGAAATTCTGCTAATTCCTGGCCCTTGATGGTTTTTTGAAGCATGAACCGGATGTCGAACTGTTGTAGGATAACCGCCCATCGGGATAGGCGTCCTGTTAGCATCGGGAGACTAAGGATGTACTTGAGCGAGTTAGTCTGTGAGATCAAATGGACTTCATGATGCTCCAGATAATGTCGCAACTTTTGAACCGTGAAGGCCAAGTCCAGACAGCTCTTCTCGATATTTGAGTATTGAGTCTCAGCATCAATCATGGTTTGACTGAGGTAATAGAGACTGTTTTCACTATCCGAGTCATTCTTTTGTGAGAGGAAGGCTCCCAGTGATCACTCTAGGGCCACCACATATATAATGAGAGGTCTTCCATCAACCAGGGGGCATGAGAACTGGTGGGCTTAAGAGGTACTTCTTCTAGTTTTCGAATGCCTTTTGGAAGTCATCCGTCCATTGGTATGTGATTCCCCTTCTTCATTAACCTGGTGAAGGGAAAACATTTGCCTTCCATGTTGGCTATTAACCACCTAATATAGGATAGGTTTCCTTGAAATCCCCTCAACTGAGTGAGATTTCGTGGAGGTGGCAGGCTCAGGATATCATTCATCTTCTCAGGGTCGACTTCGATGCCATGATGGCGTACGACAAAGCCAAGGAATTTCCCTGAGGTAAACCCAAAGGCACATTTCAAGGGGATCATCTTCAAGCTATGCAGTCAGATCTTGTTGAAGACGGTCTAAAGGTCCAACAGGTGATCCGATTAATTTCTGGACATTACCACTAGGTCATCCACATAACATTCAGTGAATTTCCCAACATTGGTTTAAAGATCCGATGCATGGCGCGATGATATGTGGCACCGGAATTTTTGAGACCAAAGGGCATGACCCTGTAACAGAATACCCCTTGTGGGGCCCTAAATGCAGTGGATTCTTCGTCTTCTCAGGCTATCCTGATTTGATTATATCCAGAATATTCATCCATGAAGGATAGAGCCTCATACTCGGCTGTTGCATCAATTAACAACTCAGTGATTGGAACTGTGAAGTCATCTTTTGGACAATGCAGATTATGGTCTCTGAAGTCAATACAGACGCAGATTTGTCCGTTATTTTTCTTGATGAGGACGATATTGTCCAACCATATGGGGTACTGGACCTATCTAATGAAGCCTACTTTAATGAGGTTATCGACTTCAGCCTCTATCTTGGTAGCATGTGAGGGATGTGTCCTTCTAGCGGCCTGTTTGTAGCCTCGATGGTCTTCTGGAAGACCCGGGTGATGGGTTGCTACCTCGGGATCGAGTCCCGACATTTCCATGTAATTCCAGGCGAATAGGTCCTGGTGTTGCCTTAGGAAGGAGGTATATACCTCATTTTCCTCGGAAGACATGGCTACACTAATGAGAGTGGGCCTCAGGTCATCCTCGGTACCAAGGTTTATTTCCCTAAGTTCATCCACAGTGGTGGAGATACCTTCCTCCAATGCAGAAGGCGCATCCCGGAGAACATCCTCTTCTTCTTCTCCCAAGTCCTCATCTTCTTGATCTGAAGAGGAGGGATAACCTAGCATGGGTTCTTGGGGCTCTGAAGGAGACACTTCTTGGGCATTCCCACTTCAGTATTCGTCCCCAGATCAAGGGTTGGCGGACGTTCTCGCATTGTTGTTCTAAGCCATCGTGGCTGAAGTCAGGAAGACATCCAAGTCCATGTCTGGACATGAACTCCTACCTTCCATGTGGTTGATTGGTAGGAAATAATCTCTTCCAAGCACCCTGAGGGGGGTTTCAAGAACCATTTCCAGGCCATTTGGAGCGGGGAACCAATTGACATAGTCGACCAAAGGCTTCTTTTTCATTTGCTCGTAAAACCCGGTGCCAATTTAATGTGACTCGGAGAGCTTGAAAGGGGCCTTGTTGGAGTACAGTGTCCCACTTTTTCCATTGACATAGTACTTGATACACTGGTGGTAGGATGAAGGAACATCGATGTGCTTGTGTAGCCATGGCCTTCCCAGCAGGGCAGTGAATGTTGTGCTCTACCGGACCACCAAGAATTCCGTGTAGGCTACCAGGTCACCAAAATGGGCCTTTAACTTAATCTTTCCCATTGGTTTCTTCTCACTCTTGTCGTAACCCAACAGAGATTTTGGATGAGGTAATTAGATCATCCTCACTGTAGCCCAACTTACGGAGTGTTCATAGGGGAAGGAGGTTAACTCTAGAGCCATTGTCTATAAAGACTTTCTAGATCTCAATTCCATTCATCGTTCCAAACACATATTGAGATCTAATGCGTCCTTTCATGATGGAATATTCATCCTTATCGGTGAAGGAAATCACTGCATTACATTTAGTCAGCCCATTCACCGTCCGTTAAATCTCAGTGGTAGCTACCTCGGCTTGGAATTCCAGGGGGCAGATCAAAGCTTCGATAAGCACCTCCCGAAGTTCAGTTGACAAACCCAGGGCATCCCGGATTGATAACATGGCTGCTACTAACACCAGCTACTTAAGGATGTCGTATTTTTTCCCTAGTGGCCGACGCTTCTCTGTTTGCGGGAGAGCCATAGCGGGTGCATTGAGAGATGGAGCATTTGACGAGGAAGGACCGGCCGTGGGGAAAGATGTCAATGGTTTTCCCGCGTTTTGAGGGCTTGGAAAGGCCGGTCCATTTGTGCGCACTAGGCAGTCAGACACCTGTTCCTCCTCTTGTGGGTATCATGAAAAATAGGGCCAGAGTGGCCGCTTTTGGAGGTGGAGAGAATTCCTTCTCCTAATAAGTCTTTTGAAGGGCCCTCCCATGGGTTTCCACGATATTAATGATTTGGTCCGGAGTCTAGCCGTAGGGTCGGTTTCGGCCACAGCTGTGCCTCCCCTGGTATCCTATGCCTCTGTGATTCCTTCTCCCGGCTCCTCATGTAGGGAACTCGAGTTCGTAACCATACCCTTGTTCAGGAAATGATTCCATGAGATGGATGATGTTGATAGAACCAAAGATTATCTATTCTTCCTCTGACAGGTCAACCTGGTTGGTTGTCTCTGATGATACTTTTTAGCGGGTCGGTGCCCGTGGTGCCAAATTCGAGGGCATGAAATCTTCCAGGGTCGGGACTAACTTTGGCCCAGCCGCGGAATTCTCCTCTTGTGCTTGTTTCCTACATTGATTTCGCCCAGATGACCAGCTCGGAGAGGATTGTGAGGACGATGATATCGGCTCTATGGCTCCAGGGGTTGTTGGTCGCCACACAAGCTGTTGTAGTTGAGCTCGGAGTATGCCCTGGTCCAGGTTGATAGTCTTCCGAGTCATCCTGTTGTCAAATTTCATCCCTTGTTTGATGGTGACTTTCTGCCATCCCTCCTCTTTGTCAGAGTCGTTGGTAGATATACATGCCACATGTGATGGCGGTGGTCCCCTTTTGACTTGTCCGGAATCTACCATCCTTTGTAGGAGGTCATTGAAGAAGAATCATTCTAAAATATTGTGCGCCAACATCTAATGGTAGGGGTAGTAATCTGGCATGTCATCGCGGCCGACTTCTTCAGGTCTCCTCGGCACTGGGAGGCATAGAAAGTTATAATTCATGGAAGAAATGAAGTAGCCACGGACATGATCATCTCAGAACGAGTATACTTTTTTTCTTCCTTCCTCAAACTGTTTCCTCTTTGGTTTTCTCTGATCGTCTCGCTTAGGCGGGGCAGTTGCTGATATGCAGGGGAGCCTTGACGATTTGGTGGAGGCCTGAGCGATGGAGAGGGCATAGGGGTTGGCTTGAGTGTGACAGCAGACGCTTCATCTCTAGGGGCTCTTTTTGCAGGAGCCTGTGAGGATATTCGAGACATTGAATTAGTCCGCTGCAGGGAGTCCTCAATTCTCTGGGAAATGGCTGAGAGATGGTCGAAGCCAGTGGTGCACTCTACCGGTATGAGCGGTTTTCGCAGCACATCTCTAAGATTATCGATGCATATGGCTAGAATCTCATCTTGAGGCATTGGTCTATTTAGAGAATAGGTCAGTACTTTCTATATGGCGATGAAATATGAGACCCTCTTGTTCTCCCTCTGCTTGCAGTTCATGAGATCGATGAACAATGTTTTAGGCAACGTTGAGCTGAAGTGGAATAGGAATTGCTGTCAGAGGTTCTCCCAGCTGTTTGTCGACTGGGCCGGTAGACTCTTGTACCAGACGAAGGCGGATCCTTGCATGGTACGTATGAAGCATCTGAGTTTCACTGCTTCTTGTTGTTTCGGAGTTCCCATCATAGGGTCACAATATGATGCGTAGTGCATAAAATGATGCTCTGGATCGCCTGGTCCATTGAATATGGGGAATACAGGGCTCCCAAAATTGGGTGGATGTGGTGTGTTAGTCACCCAATCTAGGAAGGGTTTCCGATCCGGCTGTATCGGAGCGTGTCGTCCATCAATCGCTTCCAATCGAGCTGTTAGTGCCTCGATGGTGTTAGTGAGACCCATGCTTACATCCTGTTGGGCCCGGTATTAGGCAGGCGTAGCCCAAGGCGTTGCCTGAGGATCCGGATTGGCTAGCACCAAGGGTTCATATTCTATCTGGGGCACCCTCGGAGGGTTCGGGCATGCATTCTCCGGTTGCTTCTTGAGTGGAGGTAAGTCTTGGTATTCATTCGAATCTATGTTTATGTAGTTGGACGGGCCAGGCGCCTCATTTAACGGGATCCCTAATCGTGTTTTGTTTGTTGGGGCAAGCCTTATCCTTTGAGGTTCACATGCTGAGAGTGCATGACGTGGCTCTTCTTGACATGCACATTCAATAAGGCGGTTCCTCTGGAGTAGCTCTACATTAAGTCGTCTCAATTCCATCATCTCCTCTCCCTGTCAAACAAACCTCTCTTCGAGCGTGAGTGGATCATTTTTGTCGAGAGAAGGGGACGGATTAAGGGTAACTGTTCCTTTATTCTTACATTTGTTGGAAGCTCGCTGGGTAGGCAGAGGAAGGTTAGCTAAAGGGGTGGCCATGTTTAGGGCAGCCCTCTGGTTCCGGGTGTTCACACCTGGTGGTTCGTTGTGAGTCACAACCTGTCCGGAACTATCATATCTTGATCCATCCTGATGTGCAGTATCTCTTGTGTCACCTGTGGGGTTAACCTCTATGATGTTGATAGATTCATATCGTGGGGCCGAGAATATGTCATCCTCTAAATAGGAAGAGGATATGCCACATCTTTTTCTGGCCTTCCCTTTTTTGTCCTGGGATTGCCATCAGCCTTCTTGACGAAGGGTGACACAGAGAGTTCTTTGATGTGAACTCACGGTGCGCCTTCCTCTCGGAGGGGATGATGATTCAAATTATGGGATAGGATGGGAACCTCCTCTTCTGACTGTCCACCCTAGATGAGAGAATAGTGATTCTCGTGGGGGAGGTTTTTAATGAGGGAGTAATAATGCCCCCAGCCCTGAGGGATGGGGTCAGCTCTGTTCCTTAGACAATGATTCTCTTACTGATTTTATTGGTCTTACGGGGGTTCTTGAATGGCTTTTTCCCATTGGGGCTGACGTTTCTGGGACTTACTCATGGCCCGACTCTGTTGGGTGTGTTGTCTTTCCGGAACAAGGGGACCACTCGACTGCTGTCTTGATGTGACAAAATTGCATGATACCATGCCAAATGGGTTCTTCTGGGTAGGGAGAGGACTGAAATGCAGAGCTCCATGTTCTCCCCATCCCCTGATATGGACTCCTGTCAGAGGGTCATCGATGAGGCAGTGTAGTTGTTGTAGAGCACGGAGGTAGGCTATCTCCATGTTTCCATTACGTCTCTCATGGCGCTGTCGCGGTGTCGAGGAAAGGGCCTTCAGGTCGATCTGACGAAGGAGGTCCCCTATCGTCTTGACGTGGTCTACATACCCATCATAGGTAATGAATCTCAATTTCAACTGATGGAGGGTCGTCCATATATTATGGTGGATGCCGTGCAAGCATTCTTCCGAAAACTCCCTGGTTATGTCGTACTGAGAGGTGGTCGTGGGCCAAAACATAACTAGTATATCATCCCTGGCCAGTCAATTCCTCAGGTGCAACATATCAGCATACTCCTTCGCCAGTTATTCCTCTACCTGGTCAGCCCAACTAAGGCTCTCAATGTAGTCGGATTCAATCGGACCGGTAGGTATTGAATTGTCTTGTGGGCGATTCCAAGGTGGTTTAGAAGATGAACACGGGCCTGTAAGGGCTCCTGATCAAAGATGGGCGTCGCTAGCAAAAACTGGGAATCTGACATGCTCGATCATGTCCTTCTGAGTTCCTCGACATATGAGGGCCTTTTGGTTCTTGCTTCGACAGGGGCAGGGCCTTCCGGCCGAAATAATATGTCATCGTGGGGAGGACCTCCGCAATGGAGACCGTAATGGCGAGGACTACTAGTACTGCTTGATGCTTCACTGCATAGTGGACTTTTGCACTGCACGCCATGGGGAGGACCTCTAAGGCATGTCGCAGCAAGAGGAGGACCTTCTGGATGGGTAGCATCGTTACGGGGAGGACCTTCCAAATAACTTCCATCATGGTGAGGATGACCATCATGGATTGAAGTTCGACGTGAATCCTAGGGAGGACCTTCAGGACACTCTGTGGCAGGGGGAGGACATTCTTGTTGATTGGGGACATTACGGGGAGGACCTTCACAATTGCGGCTTTGGTGGTGAGGATTACCATCACAACTGCGGCAATGGCGAGGACTACCATTAATGCTACCGCAGGGAGAATATATGCGGGATACATCCTGAGGAGGGCCTCCAGAATGTAACACAATGTGGGGAGGGCCTTCTCGTTGCTTGACATCTCTACGGGGAGGACCTCCGTTATCAGGGTGGCGAGGACTACCACCAGGATTTGATGCCCTGCTACGTGGAGTTTCGTTGCAGCGTATCCCCTAGGGAGGGCTTTCAGGGCAGGCCACAATAAGGGGAGGGCCTTTTTGTCATGATTAGACATCACTGTGGGGAGGGCCTCTGTAGTTGCGACCATGATATCAAGGACTACGATCACAATCTGTGGTCCCACTACATGGAGGGTGTTTGTAGTGTATACCCCGGGTAGGACCTTCAGGGCGGACCACAGCAAGTGGAGGACCTTCTTGCTACTCGATCTTCTGGTCACGTGGAGGTTTTACGTGATTTTCATCAAGAGAGATGCTCTCGTGACCAATTGTTATATGCTCGTAGGGGAGCCCCCACGGGTGCTCTAGGGAGGACCATCAGAGCTGTTGGTAGTGACATTGCGGGGAGGACCTTCACAACTGCTATTGTCACTCCCATAATATTTTAATTGGTGGGTAGGGTTCTAAGCCTTTGACGTGTTCATAGTAGTGTTGGGAACCCTTAGTCCCAGCAGAGTGGAGTCTTGAACCTGCTCTTTATTTTCTAACTGTCTTCGGCATGTTCAGGGAGACCTTTTGCGGACAGCAGGGACCGTCTACTGCTAACAATGGCCTTCACCTTTGGTACCCTGTCTAATTGGGTCCTGTGACGCGGTCGAGATACACCAACGAACATATTGACTTTTAGCAGGTATATATGCCTTCTCTAGATCATCCACCGTGATGGACGGGTGTCCCCCAGTTGGAACGAGTGAAGTTGCTTGATCTGGTTGCCCTTGCGTCACAGAATATAGCCAGAGACCCTCTTGGGTAGAATCAGGGATGCAGATCTGCTCTGAGGTGGCTATCTCGTCTCATAGATTAGTCACCTCAATTGGGGAGACGGGCTCACGAGCCCGAGTCCTTGCTGTTGGAGTTGATGCAATTACATTCTGGAAAGTCTGCAAGATATGATCTGGGATCCATACCTGCTCCTCCATCATTTCCAGGATATGTAGAGAGACATCTTTGGTTGCAACATGTATGAAGGCCCATTCTGGTATCGGAGTTGGAATATCCTCCTCCGGTCCTCCAGTGGTCAGTTGGTACTAACAATTCTCCTGTGTCGGGGCAGGTGAACAAATCTTCCCCTGTACCAGGATACATCAGTTTATCTCTCCGTTTGCTGCCACATCGGGGGCAGACATTACTTACATCGGTAGGGAGCTGGCCCTTCATATATTAGTTTCCGTTCGTATCGAGTCGGTGGACATTGATGGCGGGGAGACATGCCAGCATATGAGTTGACGCCACATCTGGGAGGAGGGCTTTGTTGATCGCTACCATATCAGGATGGTGGGCGTCAAAAGAAACTGCTAGGAGCTGGTCCTGTAGGTGCCGGGTCGCCACCACATCAAGCCGGTGGGCTTCACGACCCTGGATAGGGAGAGGTGCCAGCCTGGTATGTTTCGTCCTATGTGAGCGACGGGCTTGATGGAGCTCAGTGGGGATGTGCTCCTGCTCGTGTGATGCCACCATGTCTAGATGGAGGGCTTTGGAGGATAGAACAGGTGTAGGTGCCTGTTCGTTGTACATCTCAGTAGCTGGGAAGCATAGCTCCTCCTCATGGACCAGGGTGATGACCAGTCCCCCCCCACCCCCGTGATTGTACGTATGCTGCCCTCATCGGGCGGTCCGAGGGACTAGAGCTTTGCGAGTGTGGGCCTAAATCCTTGGGGAGACATCCTCCTTTGCGTGAGGATGTCGGTCGTAGCGTGACCACGATGGGGTCTTCCAACGGGGGCCTTCGAGCGAAACCCCCGTTTGGTGGGGATGAAGTCCTCAACATCTACCTCACCCGCCTCACTAATATAAGGGAGGTACACAATGTCTCGTTCTGGGGATAGACTCCAGAAACGATTGGATACAGTGACAGGGGATGCCTAGATCTGCCTTTGCGGCCACTGCTAGGCAGGCAACTAGCGAGTTCTGACGGATTAGAGGGCGTGCATGGCCACCTCCAATGTTGGGAGAGTACGTTCATGTGGTACTCTCAGATCATCGCGTCTTATACCCAGCCCTGAAGACCCTAGGTTGGTGACAGGGTCCTTCGTATGTGAGGATGTCTGGTCCTTGCATTGTCAGAAACACGCGGTTGTGAGTTCCTTCGGGATTCCATTGGATCGAAGGGAGTTATGAAGGTAGTACCTGCAAAACATTTTACCAAATACACGCAGCAACCCGTCAAAGCAGCATCTCATAATCCCATGGGTAATTATTGACCTTGCTTGGCCCTCCTTTAGAACATGAGGGGGAACATGTGGGTTTAGGTTAAAATCGTCATATTTGGTTAAAGATTCACGTTTGGTTCACCATTTTTGTGTTTCGTTTTGGCATTCGACCTAGAAACGCCCAACGGCTCCATATCCAATGATTGATGGACCTGCTTTCCAAAGCCATGCATTCGCCGGATGGCCTGACCATTGACTCTTAAGAACTCACATTGGTCCAAAGGATAGGAATTCGGGCTCATCACACCCTATGGGGGGGGGATTATTGCCTATTCCGGGACTCTCTTATAGATCTATGACGTATTCACATGTTCACGAATCTTTGGTTTGTACCCAAACATAGTATCCACGGATTTAACCCTGGTGGGAAATGGTCATATGGATGCAGGGGATTAGGAATCATTTAGCCCTGGGGTTTACAATCCCATGCTATATTAATGACCCCGTGGAGCCTGGACTCATTGAGACGGTGCTAGGAGCAGCTCGGAGAACCAATATGAAGACAGTCGGATCAACCTATGGTTGGGCTATAACCTCTTAGAGGCATCCTAAGTACCCTGCCTAGGAGACAGGGATCAAAGTCCATGTACTTCACATGGGCAAGGGGCTTACACTCTGAGGATTCCTGGTGAGATGGATTGGGGCATACACTCTGAGGAGGCCCAAAGTAATGGAACAAGGGTTACACTCTGAGGAGGTCCAAGATGCTGGTAAACCGATGTGAAAGGGGGTCAGAATGACCTGTTGTTGGGTATGAACCTCGGGGAGGCATCCTACGTACCCTGCCTAGGAGGCTGGGATCAAAGTCCATGTAGTTCGCATGGATCAGGGCTTACACTCTGAGGAGGCTCATAAGGGGATGTCGTGGTCGATGCTTACTCTATGCCAACATGATTCATGCTCGGTGTGAGAAACAAGAGGAAACATGGAGCAGAGGATCACGTCGCGAAAGGTGCATCCTTGAGAAGTGGAGTGGGGCTTACGCATGGGAGTGGCCCATTAGGTCGGGGCTTACTTCTATATGGATGCCCATGGTGATGGATTGGGGATTACACTCTGACGATTCCCATAAGGTCGGGGCTAACTCTGAGATGGACGCCTGAGGTGAAAAATCCCAGTGGGAGAGGAAAAGGGGGTGCTCATGTGCCCATCTCCTCTATTGCAGTGCATGAGGGCTTCCTTCTGATGGCTATTTTACCATCTCCGAGGAACCCTCAACAAGTAGAGGGGAAGAAAATGGGATTCCTGAGCTCATAATCCACATAATCGTGTGACTTTGAACCCAAGAATGCTTCAGGAGTCTGCTCAAGGGTTGGGGCAACCCCTTCACCTCTACTTACCGTGGGTATGTAAACTCAAAATGGCGCACTGATGCGCCTGAAAGTTACCCCACACAAATTCAGTGGCTCTGTTGGAGGCCTCAGCTCGTGGCCAATGAATAGGCCAATGAGGGAGTCGTGAATAACTTGGCTGTATCAGAAGGATTTTATCTAGCTCGGGAAATGAGAACACCGATGTATATTGCGAGCCAACGAGTGGTATGGGTGGTGGCGCCCTTCACGTGGGGAAGTGCCACGTGGCTGGAGATGCCATCTGTGAACCAGGGTGGTTCGTGGACTGATTGGTGTCCCGCGAAACAGGGTGGTTCGTGGCTTCGGGTTCAATCCACGAACCAGGGTGGTTCACGAAGGGTTCCAGGTGGGCAGCGGTGGCCAAGGGCGGCACTAGTTGGAGGCTCGTTGGTCGGGGCTTCACCCACTTAGGAGAGTGCTACGTGGTGCGACAGATGGGGAATAAGGAATAAACTCCCTGGTCCATGGGGAAGTCATCCGCAGAGTGGGTATGGTTCACGGTTCTTCTTGTTTTTGTTATTTTAGGTTCGTGGTTCACCATGTTATTATGCATTTTCCAATTCCTTGTTAATTAGTATACCTGTTGTGGTTCGCAGATGGGAATTTCTCTATCAGGGAAATCTGAAGCCTTCCTTCAACGTATCTCCTTCCGAAACTCTAATTCCACAGAATCGAATTCCAATTCTCCAATCCCTTTTTCATTCCCTCTTCGTCTCCTTTAATTGAGTGGGGAAACGGATGTATCTGTGGCCACGCGGCACCTTTTGCAGATTCCCATAACCAAATACTCGGTTTACAGCCGACATGGTCAATCTGCAATTCGCGGAGGGTATTGAATGCTCCCCCTCCACGAATCAACTTAGGGAGTGCTCTGTGGCTGCGGAGGGTCCTGCCCCTATGCTGCAAAGGAAAGTGGGTGCATCTTGAACTGGTCGACGCGGTCCGCGGTTGGGGCGGTTCATGTAGGTGAACCGGACTGGCACCCATCCTGCCTCGTGACCGCGGAGGCTCTCCGCCTCTATTTTGCGAACGAAAAAGGTTTGTGGGGGAGGCACTTCCCGGGGCCGGGCCACGTTGCGTTTCCATGGGACTGGTTCGTAGACTGGTCCTATTTGTGTCATTTCATTTATCATTCTCCATTCTTCTCCCAAATCCTTTGGGGGATTTGGCTAGAATCTCCTTTGCGAATTTTTCAGGACCCTACAACAATATATTTGTATTTCTAGGAATAATAGCCATTTTGATCTAAAAAATATCTTGTATAGATTTTCAGAGGGCTACTCCCATGAAACAAGACAAGAATAAATGTGATATATCCTCCCTATGTTGATTCCATAACATTCACTTGGAATAAAAAGAAATTGCATATGTTTGTAAAAGTTTATCACATGGGAGTTTATTTTGTGCAATCCTCCGAATGAGGATAGGCCTAGACGGATCAATCCAAGGTATATCACAGTGTTTGATCCACGATTAGTCAGAATCCTCCTCAATATTCCATGTATAAATACATTTGGAATCCATATTTCATTCTTTTCTAATTCCCACAATAAGATGTCTTTGTGTGGAGAAAATTCATAATTGTTCAGAATGTAATGGATGCTCTTAAGAAACCCCTTAGTTGAAAAATTGAGGACATCATGGATGGTGATAGTAGTGTCATTAGGAAGGTGTAGAGAATCGGTATATGAGGTGAGTTGGGTACCCATCCCATTGTCCATCCAGATGTGGAGAGAAGACTCCCAGTAAGAAATCCAACATGAGAGAGACATGATGTTGTGAAAAGAGGATTTAATACCTGACCAAATTGAATAACCTATATAAGAGTTGTTTCCATTAATCAAATTTTAAATGAACCTATATTTAATTCATCCTAGTGCTACTAATTCACTGATTAAAGGTATCCATGTAAATCTGGCTTGGAGTGCTTCATTGAATATTTTGAGTTCTTTTTATGCTTATAATAACATTATCAATAGGCATGCAACACATACTCCATGGGATGGTGACGGGATTCCTTTCCATTATGTTACCACTACAAACTATGTTGTTGATAAAAATATTTATCTATTTGATAAGTGGAATGTGCCATTTATATATCTAAAAGCAATGAACTATCTTGAAAACAATTATGTTTGTAACCAGGGAAATCCTACCTGCCATAGACATTGATTCCCCTTTCTAAGAAGAATGATTTTCATTTATCTGGACCAGAAATTTAGTGATATTACAATCTTTGTTTCTTTCTTTGAAAAAATTTGTTTTATGATATTGCATGGGTGAGAGACCTTACATAATTCCCAGCTCTGCCAAGAGTTTATCCCTTCTCAACGTTGTGATGCATCATTCAAAATAAATAAAAGAATTATTTCAGTTAATATCCTTCCATGAAACTTTTTTGTAGTTAGAAATATCCTTCTTTAGATTTTGATTATTGCTTTTTTCTCCTTGAATAAAAATGATCATGTCATCTGTATACAATAGGTGAGTTGGAGCTGCATGGTTTCATGTGGCATGAATAGGCTTAAGCCTATATAGAAGTCTCATCTCAGTAAGTAGCCTACTCAAATAATCCTCTTTATTGAAGAAAATAATGTTAGAGATAAGATGACCTTTCCTCACACCTTTAGGACATTGAAATTTACCATTTGGAGAGACATTAATGAGCACCAAGACGTGATAATACTCAAAAAGAACTTTCACCCAACTCATGAAAATGTCATTAAATAAAAAATTCATCAGCACTTTATAAATAAATCCCTATTCAGTCAAATCAATGGAATTTTTAATACAATGTATTAAATAAATAAAAACTCATCTAAGAAGTTTATTAATAAGTTTTACATATTCGGAATATGTGAAAATTCAATTTTGAATAATTCTTCCTTTCACAATACCTAACTAATTCCAAGAGACAATTTTTATTGAAATTCTATAGAGCTTATTAGCCAAGAGATTGGCAATAATTTTATATCCTGTATTGATGATAATAATGGGTCTGAAGAGATTTATTTTAGAGTCATTATCCCCCTTGGGTAAGAGAGTTGGTATTTTTTCATTGAGCCCATGAGTTGAAATAACTGAAGGGAATAAATTTTTTACCAATCTGTAGACATCAACCTAAATAACATCGCAAATGTTTTGTAAGAAGGCATTTATAAAACCATCTGGTCCCGAGGAACCATCATTCTTTAAGCTGAAAACTACCTCTCTGATCTTAATGTTAGGAGGGATACTAGTAAGTCTTCTATTTATTTCTTCACTAACTATGTTGGGAATAATTCCATTTTCCCGTTCTTTATTGATTTTTGGACCATTGATCCAGTTTGAGAAATACATGACAATATGCTCTGCCACGGACTCCACATTATCAAAACTAAATATATAACAATGATAGAAAATGAATACATATTAAAAATGAATTAATATAAAATGTAAAGAAATTGGATGAAATAAAAAAACCATATAGGCAATGAAAATGAATAAATTAAATTAATTCAACAAAAATAAATACATGTACTCTAATACATACAAATAGATAAACATTGACACATACATACACAAATATACATGAACGTATATACATACACATACATAGGAATAGAATTCCAAATGTCTACATACATGCACATACATGAACTTGTATATACATACACATACCCATAAAAATATGCATATTCTCATAAACATACACATGAATATACATATACATAAATATACACATATGCATACACGTACACGTACCTATAGTTAAATTCCCATGCATGAACATACATACACATCTATACATATACATATATTCATAGACATACTACATAAAAATATATATGCATATATACATACACATACACATACACACACATACATATGCATAGACATACATGTACATGTATATATAAATAAACATGAATATATATACACACGCATGTAAATACACATTCACATACACATACACATACAAATATGCTTGTTCATACACAGACACATTCACATACAAAAACACATACACACATTTATACACATAGGCATACAAACATCCACATATAAACATATATATATATATGTACACACACGCACACATATATACACATACACATACATAAGTACACAAACATACATACACATACACAAGTTCACAAACACATACACACACACACACATATATATATATATAAATATAAATACACAATCATGTAGAAACATATTATTACACATACACAGAAAAACTTGTATATGTACATACGCACTCTTAAACACAATTACATGTATATATAAACATACACAACCCACACAAAGAACACCATATGCATACAGACACAACACATAAAAACATGATTAGATAAACATACATCCCCATACTGAAACACAAATACATAGACATGTATGTATATGTTCATATATTTTAAATTTTCTAAAACGAATATAATTATATAAATTGAAATATAATAAAAAATTCAATAAATATATTTGTTTATATATTACATAATTTAAAAAATAAATGATCAATATATTGTATTTATATTATTTATATACATATTTATTATTTAATTTATATATATCTATATATTTATATACTATGTTATATTGAATAATACTAACACAAATTTTGACACTATAGTGTATATATAATTATGAAAATAAGAATAATTTTTTATTTATAGTTATATAAATCATATTTATATATTATATGTATATATATATCTTATTTAATATAAATCTCATTAAAAATATTTTAATTAAAATATTCACTATGATATTTATTAGTACTAATATAAAATGGATGATAAGGGGAAGATATTTATTAGTGCTTGATAGTAGAACTGAAAAATGGTATACTTTTATCAACATCTTCTAAGCACTAATAAAATTTAGTTGTATAAGTTAATTTTTTGGGATGATAAAAGTATCCCATTTATTTGAAATTTCATTTAGCATTGATAATGGTCAATTTTGAATATCTTGTGATCTATAGTAGTGAATAAATTTATTTAATCATCCAGCAAGATAATTATATTGGAGTTATTCTAATTTTCATGTTTATGTACTATATCGATAGACTAGTAAGTTATCTAAATATTGACATATAAATTATAGAAAATTCATGAAGTCATGAAACATGACGACTAACATTTGAGTGAATTATTATTTTTATTTATAAAACAAATAAGGTACTACAATACAAGCCCAATGAATGCTATATTTTGAACCCTTCTCCCTAAATGAAATGTTTATGTCACCCGAACCCCCCTTAATGTCACTCTCACCTATATGTGTCATAAGTATTCACACTCCATAATTAAATATCGAATGAATATTCAGGAAGTAATAATTATCATTTAGGGTAGGAAGGATAAATAATCATTTGATGTAGATTTATATCATGGAAATTGATGATTTATAAGGATTTTATAAGATTAAATTTAGTGTGGGACTCAATAAAAAATGAGATAAATTATAATCAGTCAATAGACATAACTGTTTTAATATAGTTTAAAAGATTACATCCATTATAAAATTAGCAATCAAGTTATTATTGTGATGCATATCCTGAGAATATCATATGAAATAGGGTATAAATATGTATTTAAAAATGGCAGATAATACCTCATATGAATGAAAAACATAATATTGTTTAATATAGTCATGGAATAAATACTAATATTCAGTATTCTAAATTAAAACTATATAGAATCAAAATAAATAATAGATATCATATAAGAAATCACTTTACAAACAACTCATAATTGGATAAAGAATATAACATTCAAAATATAATGAAAATCTATATCATGTATATCCATAATTAATGAAAATTTTACAATAAGAAACTAAAATTTTGTAGTTTAACGATGACTCGTAGATCAGTGAGTTAATGTTAAAATTTAATGTATTATATGGGTGAATTCAATCCATTTATTTTATTCCCAAAAATAATTCCGTTTTACAAATATATGTAATGGTGAAGAGAATGAAATATTATATGAAAGATAATCAAATAATACCATTTTAATGAAATTCACTCATTTTTTATTATTCTTACATCACTATTATTCATCTTTTGAATTTAATGTATAAAAATTATCATGTAATGCACAAGTTTCAATCCATTTAGGTTCCAAAAATATATTTTGAGGTCTTATAACTCCTTACAAACCCTATTTAATTTCAAAATACACATCATAGGTATTAGTGAAGTAAAATAAGGTTTCCTCCAAAAGAACATTTTAATGGTTTATAGCTAGTCCTTACATTATAATGTCTTGTATTAAGAGGACAGAAAGATAATGCCCAATATGTTTATAAAATTTTACTCAATATAATATTAACTTCTATGGAGTTTTAGAGTTAATGAAATAGGTTGTTCCCATAGGGAATTTGGAATCATAATGAAAAATTCATAATAACTTGTTTGATCTTCACAATTTTACTAATATCTTGAATTTAATGATAATATAAACTAATGTAACATATTATTGATTTAAAAATGAATTGTGATAAATAATAAATAAAAAATAAACAACCAAGTATTGTTTTTCTTAAAATCGGATTCCCAAAAATCACTCATTAAATTAATCGAACCCATTGTTATATTATTATAATCAAAAAATTTACCTATTTGGTAATGTTGTTCCATCAAATAATTAGTATATTAACACTTAAATATTAAATGAATCAAAATATTTAATGTGAAATTACAAACCACATGTACAAATGGATCATATAACATAATTCACTAAAATTAATTGTATATATCAAGTTAGATTTCATCCATTATTGAACATGATTCGTTAATGTTTTATAATTGAATATGATGAATTAATTAAGACTCAATGTGATACTAATGAATATGATCATAACATGACTATAGAATGATTAAATAATTTCAAACTCTATTAGTTCCATTGATCCCACTGCTCTTAAGAGTTTATCCTGTCAAATGCTTTCGTTCATTAAAGAAATACACTTATTGATATAGAATAGATAATAGATAAAATGATAATAAAAAATTAAATAATGGTATTAAACATTCAATGGTGGATAATACACATAATAGTAAGAACCAGAATTATTATACATTGAATACCCCATCAGGGTATCAAAACAAAATATACCATAGATATAGTAGCCCTTTGTGGACATTGCCTATCCTCAGAGCATGAGCCTCCTTTTATAAATGATAATACCCCACTGGAAAACTTTTAAATTTTTCAATGTCATGGAAAAAACTTATTATATAAAATTATCTTGTTATAATAAACAAGATGTTGGATAAATTTAAAAATTTTACTCTTGAAATAATATTTAAAATGTTATGGTAATTTTTAGTACACCAATGTAAAATCCCATTTCATTTCATATATATTTTCAAATGTTTTTTTAAATCAAATATATAATAAAAATATGTATCATAATAATGTATTAAAGCCAAACATAATCATATAGAATATAAGAATATTTTTGTATTTTAGTATTTTTTATCCAATCCATACCAAGGAATGTATTCCCTCGTAATTGTTTTCACTTTTGTACATGTTAAATTGTATTGATCTATAGAAATATGTGATTATAATTTGATAATTTTAATTTCTATATGAATCATGTTCATCCATCCTCATACTATATTATTCATTGCCTTAACCCATAATTCACAGAAATAATGTTCACATCTATTATTTGGTCATAAAGGAAATCTGTTTTATAATTAATTACCCCCACCATTACCCTATAAAATATATTAATTTTACTCACCATGTTGTATCACTAATGTCATTTCAGTTGAACATTTCCTAACATGTGGGTTTTTCTAATTTATGTTGATCGTAATATAAAATCTCATCTTATCTCTAGATGTGAAAATACATCATGCATTATGAAGCAATGATTTTGGGTCCCTTGAAAGCATATATGTCATGAAGATAACTTGTGGCACATGGAATAAGACATGGGGATGTTTTTTCTTCCAAATCCTTATAATTTTACATGGATATAAATGTTCTCAATTGAAATGAAATTGAACTAGTATGTTGAATATAATAAAATGATGTACCATTTAAATATATATTTTGTAAGTTTCTTAACTTTAATAACACACATGAACAAAAATAAGTAAATTATTCTAATAAGGTGAACTCAAATTAATATCACATGATCCTTGAGAAGTTAATGTTAATCCATCATCATATCATCACTATTAATCCCTAGAACAATCAGAGCATGAAAATTCATATGAAATCCATTAGATCTCCTTTTACTAATACATGGGTATTATAATCCCACAATTATCCTCATCCAGTTTACATCCAATGATTCATAATTCGATAAAAACCTATCACGACCCGACCTAGTGGGTCCCATGACATGAATGCACTATTATCGTCTCCATAGGCCATGGGATGATGAACTACATGGAAAGGACTATATATCATGGGAGGATTTTTCTTATTGTTCTTGTATGCACAAACCTGACCAACACACTGCAAAACTACAGAGAAACAAGAAATAAACAGATGTAATATCCATAATTTAAGTCATGCATAAAAGAACTCTAGGGTATACATGTAAAGACCCAAACATTTATTAATTAAAAATCCTCTTAATCTTATTAAATTTTTAATTATTTAAAATGGTTATATAACATATGATGTTAGTTTTCTTTATGATTTTGGATTTAAATATATTGATAAGAATTTTTACCCTTTCTAACATAGTCATTAAACAGTGATTACATTATCGGTATAAATATAGGGATTTAACAGATCCAATTTACTCAGAGAAATGAAGTGGTGGCCACATCTGGTAGAATTGATCCTTATGAATACCATTATTCAGAGATCAAAAAAGAGGTTGAATCATTGGGATTTTCTGTTGGCCATGCCCATGCTGAGCTTCAACATGTTATGTTTGAATAGAACCACATATGGTAGAAGTGAATTCTGATTGAGATTACCACCCAAGTGAGGTTATCTGAGCCACCCTCGGAGTCTATCACTATTATACACCTTAACCTTATGTTTTATGCTGGTGTTATAAATGGTTATGTAATAATAATATAGTACTATGCTTTTGGCCATTATTTTTTGAATAGAATACAAAATATACAATAATATTATTATTGGTACATTGTAAATGGGTTTTCAAACACAAACAATATTTTTTAGTTATTATTAAATTAAAAAATACATTTCGTTGAATTAATGGATTTATTTATTAAATAATTTTTATTAAAATATTATCAATAAAGAACTTATTAAATATAAATGATCATATAATTTCATCGAAATACAATTGTAATATTAATTAAGGATTAAAATCTATTTTGGTCCAAACCCATGATTTTTTATAAATGTCAGTTTCTATTTTAAAATTATAAATTCACATATTTATAAAATTATTTATATAAAATGAATATTATTTTTTAAATCATGATGTTGAAATTATCCAATTGTTAATTTTTCTTACTTTTCTGAGACAATTGAATTTTTGGGTAAAATTAAATATCATTTAATTATATTATATATTTTATGACATCATAATGACTAATTGTGATGTAATAAAATACCATAATTGGTATTTTAGATGCATATATTTTTTACCTTTAATATAATGTGTTCCTATGTTTGTTTGACTTTTTTACAATGCATTAGTGTACCCTTTAAGGATTATAAAATATTTTAACCACTAAAAATGTTTTCATAGAGAGTGTGACTCACCTCCACATAAGAAAGCCAAATATTTTAAGAAGTCCTGATGTTGGAATTATAATATATATTTTTTCACCCACCTTTTGAAAATACATAGGAAAATACCATGGGTTTCATTGTGGTTTTGATTACATTAATGTGTAGAGTCCAAAACCTAAATAAAAAATAATTCACTCTATTTTCCTTTAAAAACTCACCCATGCTCACACTTCCACATCAATAAAATCCTTTGAGGCTTGATATGCACCTTCCATCCTCTCTCTAGAATCCTCCCAAGGTGCTCCAAGATCCCAATAATCCTCTCTCAAGCCTCTTTCGTGGCTTTGGGATGACACATCCATGTAAGGTATTTCTTCCTTTAACATTTTCATCCATGTTTCATAATGTTGTTGTACCCCTTTTAATTTAAATTAAAAACGATGGTGTATGATTTCTCATCTACCCTATACTTATCTCCTATTTTTTTAATGATGATAGACCCATTTATCTGCCATTAATTCCCACTTCTACACCCATTACCGTGCCGAAATTCTGTAAATAATTTCCCTCTTCTCATTTAATTTCAATCAATTATTTTGTATTATGAATCTAAATTCGATTACATTAATTGTTACTTGTATCTATATGACCCACTTACTATCCATTTCATGTACATATTATCATAAATCCCCTTCTCTCTCATCAACTATTTTTATGAATTATTATGTCACGTTGTTATGCTGTGCAAATGTCACGACCCGTCCTCGGGGCCCGTGCCGTGACTACCCCAAGCCCGCCTTCCATAGGCCAGGGGCTGGCGACTAGCACCAAGGCGTAAAATCCCAGTAAACAGGGAAGGCATTGCCTTTATAAATAACAACCACACAGAGTCAGCAAGCGGAAAGTAAAGTGCAGAAAAGTAAAGGGGGCCGGAAATACAAGCCCAACTGTAAAGTACAACTGAAAAGTAAAGTACAGCAACTGAAGAAAAGACGGCGGCCTCGTGTCGTCCACTGGCAATCCCACCTGAAGGGTGGGTACAGATAGCCTCCAGGCTCCTCGGGTCCCACGTCCGCTCCGAGCACGTCCCGCCCAGTGGTCCACCTCCAGGTACCGTCCTGCTCCACGCCCCACCCGTGATCAGCGCTGTCTGTCGTCTGCAACCAACACAACAAGGTGCGGGCATAGCCCGTGCAGGGGTGAGTACAAGCTACTCAGTAAGGACCCCGAGACCCCCGAAGGTCTCCCGAAATCCACAAAAGATATAGCACAAAAGAAAGATGCAATCACGAAGTAACATCTGACTCGACTTAGGTATATGCCCATACATATACCTAAGTCCCCAATTCTAGCTCTGCTCACGAGCTCAAGAACAACTCAATCCACAAAGGAAAGCAAGACTCAAATCCACAAGGAGAGTAAACAGTAAAATCCACATAGGATAGTTCAACACAATCCACAAAGGAGAGTAACATACGATTCAGCTCAACCAGGTATACTTTTTCAGATGACGTCAAAGATGATCACTGATCCATCTAAGTCGTCGGACCCACGAAGGATCGATAGGTACTAACCCCCGCAGAAGACCCACACAGGATCGGGCTCACACAGAACCTGTAGGCAGTGGCTCACACAGAACCGGTAGTAAGGACCCACATAGGATCGGGCTCACACAGAACCTGTAGCACTGATCCACGTAGGATCGCTGAGTGCAGTAGTCGACGCAGTCCACTGAGGATCTCTGCACAGTCGTCGCCGCAGTCCACGAAGGATCTCTGCTCTGCCGTCCTCGCAGTCCACGAAGGATCTCTGCTCTGTCGTCGTCGCAGTCCACGAAGGATCTCTGCTCTGTCGTCGAAGTCACAGCCAGCGCTAGGGTTCCCGCACAAAGCGAGCTCCTTTAGGAGGGTCCGCTCCACGAGCCGAGAGGCTGATACATCAACTGACACGTAGTCCGAAGTTGATGTATCCAAAAGTTCCGTATCGACAACAGGATCTCAACGCGACAGACGGCGCGTCAAACGAACGCCCGGTCTGAGAGTTATTGGCATTTTCGTCCCAGGGGCCCGGTTGGTTTTTAGGGCAAAACCAACCCGACCGTACTCCGCCTGTATCCGATCCTCGGGCGGAGCATGCCAAAAGTTCCGTCTCACTTAGAGGAAACTACCACAGCTGACGGTACGTCGATCGGACGTCCGTAGCTCAAGTTATGAGCGTTTCCGCTCCGAGGGCCCGGTTGGTTTCGTGTACGAACCAACCCGGCCGAACCCAAAGTCTTCCGAAACCTTGAGTATAATATACCGAAACGACCGTCTTGATCCAAGGATCGCGTAGCCGCTGACGGTTCGTCAATCGGAGGTCCCAGGCCCAAGATATGGGCGAAAGACCGAAGAGGGCCCGAAAACGGGGGTTCTGGGCCCGGGGCGACCCGGCCCGAACCCCCCTGGGGTCGGCCGAACCGGGTCGGCCCGAACCGGGCCGGCCCGAACCGGCCCGAACCGGCTCGGCCGGGTCCGGTTCGGCCTGGGCGCGGCCCGGCCGACCGGACCGGCCGGCTCGGCTTCGGCCGAGCGGCCGAACAGGCCGCCGCCGCGGGTTTGACCCGCGGCATTTGAAGAAACGCGGCCCCCGCGGGGGGCCGCCTGTCACGCGGACGCGGCCGGGCCGCCGCGTCCGTTCTCGGTTCCGCGCGGCCGCGGAACCGGCCGCCACCGCCGCCGCGGCTTCAGCCGCGGCGGACTTCCTCTACGGCGGCGCGCCGGGCGCCGCCGCTTCCGGTCGCCGGCGACCCGCGCCGCCGCTGCCTTCTGCGGGCCGCCGGAGATGCTCCGGTGACCCGTTTTGCCTCCCGTCTGCGCCGATGCCTCTCCCGGATGCCGACCTTCAGTACAGAATCAATGGATCTCCCCTGCCGCGCGGTTTGTCGTCGTCCGTCATATCCGCACAACAAAAGAGATCGGCGGAGGGTTGTCGGGTCTTGTTCGTTAGACCCGCACCCTCCGCGTTAGCCATAATCAACGGGAGAAAAGAAAAAGATGATCAACACATGATCCAACAATTTTATTTAAAGATAAAATTGTTCGTTTGAAACCGACTTTTTAAATTTTCAAGAACATTCATGAGAAAATTTAAAAGGGGTAACTTTTCCAAAATAAATCCCTACCTTGATGATCGTCGAGCGTGGGCGTTCTTCGCGGAAGAGATCGTCGCGGAAGAGATCGATCGTCGCGTCGTCGCGGGAAGGTGTCGCGTCGTCGCGGAAACCGGCGTTGAGCCGGCGAGCTCAACGAATCAAGAACAACAGATTTAAATTATTAATATTTAAATCTGTGTTTCGTTTAAAACCAAAGAAAAGAACTTGAGAGGAAATCCGAAAGCACTCACCTCGAATGGTCGGTGATCGGAGATCGGAAATCGGAAGAACGTCTCGGGTGAAGGCGTCGTCGACTTCCGGGTTCGGCGTTCTTCGCGTTTTTCGCGTTCTTCGCGTTCTTCGCGTTCTTCGCGGAGAGGGTGGAGGCTCAGAGGAATTGCACAACGATAGCAATCCTCCAAAATAGACAAGTTTGTCTATTTTATTATTTTTGCCAACAAACGTAAAACGCGTAAGTAACGACCCATTTAATTCGTTGAATTAATTCAACGAGCGAAACAGCCCATTTAATTCACGAAAGAAACAGCCCATTTAAATGGTCTGTTAAGAATTAAAGAAACGCGTCGGTTGACTTTTCAGTTTCTTTGACGGGTTTTCGCGGGTGCGTTACTTAGCGAAAGAAACGGCGGGGCTCGCGCGGGCCCCACCTCACAAATATCCTATCAAGGGGGTAGGATATTTCTGGATAGCATCCTATCCAGTTCAACACAGTTCAAGCCGCCTTTAAGTGGCTTCAAGTGGCTTCCAAGCAGCTTAAGTGAAATAAAATAAAGTTGTCGCACAAATTTATTTTATTTCTGACTTAAAGCCGCAAAATTTAAAAACCACGTCTGAGCAAACGCAACTCCGGAAGAGGCGTTTCTAAGCAAATACCGGCGCTGCGATTTCATCGGTGCCCTCAGAATTTGATTCCGGGCACCGGTTCAAAAGATAGAAAAACCCGCTCGTCCGTTCACTGAACGTACCCGAGCCAAACTTCGGAAATTGATTCCGGGCACACCGGGCCTCGGAATCAGGTGCCGTCTGAATCTGCGCTCTTGTAAAATTCCAAAGAAAATTAAGAAAAAAATTTCCTTGAAATTTGCGGGTCTTTACATTACTCCCACCTCAGGGCTTTACGTCCCCGTAAAGATACATCAAAAACTAGGGGAACAAATGGGGGTACTGAGCACGCATCTGAGCCTCCCGCTCCCAAGTGCTCTCCTGGAGGTTCCCGTGCTTCCATCTGATGCGCACAAGAGGAATCGACCGCCCACGTAGGACCCGCTCCTGTCGATCCTCGATCTCTACTGGGACCTCCGCAAAAGTCGCCCCATCGTCCACGTCCAGCTCCCCAAAGTCGATGATGTGCGTCGGGTCGTGCACGTATCTCCTCAGCTGAGACACGTGGAAGACGTCGTGCACCCGGTGCAACTGAGGTGGTAGAGCCAGGCGATAAGCCACCTCTCCTATCCTGCTGAGGACCTGGAAAGGCCCGATGAAGCGTGGAGACAACTTGCCGCCTCGGCCAAATCTCCGTAAACCACGTCAAGGTGAGACACGCAAAAAGACGTGGTCGCCATCCTCGAACTCTAGTGGCCTCCGCCTCCTGTCAGCATATGACTTCTGCCGGCTCTGAGCTGTCCTCATTCTCTCCTGGATGATCTGGACCTTCTCTGTCGTGGCTCGGACCATCTCTGGTCCCACGAGTGCTGACTCCCCAGGGTCTGTCCAGCACAATGGTGATCTGCAGGGTCTGCCGTACAACGCCTCGTATGGTGCCATCCCGATGGTGGAGTGGTAGCTGTTGTTGTACGCGAACTCCACCAAGGGTAGGTGGTCCTCCCAGCTGCGACCAAAGTCGAGAACACATGCACGGAGCATGTCCTCGAGTGTCTGTATGGTCCTCTCCGTCTGACCATCCGTTTGAGGGTGGAAGGCTGTGCTCAGATGGAGCCGCGTCCCGAACGCCTCCTGCAACCCCTTCCAAAGCTGGGAAGTGAAACGAGCATCTCGATCAGAGACGATAGACGATGGCACACCGTGAAGCCGTACGATCTCCTGGACGTAAAGACGTCCCAAGCTCTCCACTGAGCCCTGCTCTCTGATGGGTAAGAAGTGTGCCGACTTGGTGAGTCGGTCGACAATCACCCAAATGGAGTCGTGACCTCTGGAAGTGCGTGGAAGTCCAGTCATGAAGTCCATAGATATGCCGTCCCACTTCCACTCCGGGACCTCCAAGGGCTGTACCAAGCCTACTGGTACCTGATGCTCTGCCTTCACCTGCTGGTAGGTGAGGCATCGCGAAACGAACTCTGCCACAGCTTTCTTCATGCCCGGCCACCAGTGCTGTCGTCTGAGATCCTGGTACATCTTCGCCACTCCGGGATGCACCGCCAAGGGAGAAGTGTGAAACTCTCTCAGCACCTCCTCTCGTAAAGCGACTGGTACGAAGGTACGTCCTCTGAAAAGGATGTCGTGCTCTGCTCCAAGGGAGAAACCATCAGGCGCCTGACCTGAGGATATCAGTGCACGCCGGGTCTCACAGTCAGCGTCCCCACGCTGAGCCTCTCTGACCCGCTGTAGAAGTGGAGGAGAGACTGTGAGAGACTGAAGAAAGGCTGCTCCGTCTCTATCCACGAAGGATATCTGCAAGGAGGCTAGCTGCTCCGTCGCCTCCTCAAGTAGCTGAATGCCCGTCCTCCTGTTGAGGGCATCGGCTACCACGTTCCCCTTCCCAGGAGTATAGACTATCTCAAAGTCATAGTCCTGGAGGAACTCAAGCCATCTCCGCTGTCTCAGGTTCAGGTCCTTCTGAGAGAAGATATACCTGAGACTCTGGTGGTCAGAAAAGACTGTGAAGCGCTCGCCCATCAGATAGTGCCGCCAAGTCTTCAAAGCGAAGACCACTGCTGCTAACTCCAGGTCATGAGTGGCGTAGTTCTGCTCATGCGGCCTCAACTGACGTGATCCGTAGGCGATCACGGCCCGCTCCTGCATCAGGACGCACCCGAGTCCAGTCCCTGACGCATCGCAGTAAACTACGTATCCAACTCCCTCCTCAGGCAACCTCAAGATAGGTGCGCTGGTCAACCTCTGCCTCAGCTCCTGGAAGCTCTGCTGACATCTGTCTGACCACACGAAGGGTTTCCCCTTCTTCGTCAACGCTGAGAGTGGTGCCGCAACTCTGGAGAAGTCTGGCACGAATCTCCGATAGTATCCGGCTAGGCCCAAGAAGCTCCGCACCTCTTTCACGCTCTTGGGTGGCTCCCAAGCTAGCACTGCCTCGATCTTCGCGGGATCCACTGCAACTCCCGCCTCAGAGATGACGTGTCCCAAGAAATGGACCTCACGTAACCAGAACTGGCATTTTGAGAGCTTTCCATAAAGCTGGTGCTCTCGGAGCGTGTCTAGCACAACTCGCAGGTGGTAGGCATGCTCCTCCTCAGTCGTCGAGTATACCAAAATGTCGTCAATGAAGACCACGACAAAACGGTCGAGGTATGGCTGGAAGATCCTGTTCATGAGGCTCATGAACACTGCTGGAGCATTGGTTACGCCGAACGGCATAACCAAGAACTCATAATGGCCATACCGACACCTGAAGGCCGTCTTCTGCACGTCCTCGTCTCGAACTCTGAGCTGATGATAGCCTGACCGGAGGTCTATCTTCGAGAACCACCACGCTCCCTTGAGCTGATCGAAGAGGTCATCAATCCGTGGCAGCGGATACTTGTTCCTCACCGTCACCTGATTCAGGCGACGATAGTCGACACATAGTCGCAAGCTCCCGTCCGCCTTCTTGGCGAACAAAATCGGGGAAGCCCAGGGTGAAACACTGGGTCGGATAAACCCCTTGCTCTGCAAGTCCTCCAACTGTACCCGCAGCTCCCGAAGCTCGGCGGGGGCCATCCGATATGCTGGAGTAGATATCGGGGCTGTCCCGGGGTACAAGTCGATGTAAAAGTCTACCTCTCTACGAGGAGGTAGCCCTGGAACATCGTCGGGAAAGACGTCTACGTACTGGTCCACCACTGCAGGAAAAGCTGGACTCCGCACGTCCACTGCTCCTAGGATGAGGCTAGCCAACTGATGAGAGATGGGCTGCACTCTCCTCCGCGGAAGTCCATCCTGTGCTGCAAAGGTTCCCTTCTCGCCGGTGAAGGTAAACCTGCTCCCGTCGGTGCGAACACATCGCACCTTGCGCCTAAAACAGTCGATCTGGGCATGAACCGTGGATAGCCAATCCATGCCCAAGATGACGTCGTAAGGCCTCGACGCCGCTACAAGGAGATCCCAGCCGAAGCTCTCGCCTCCTAGAGTAAGCTCACACTGCCGGCACCAGTGCGTAATCGTCGAGTCTGCTCCCGTAGGAGTCTCTAGCCGTAAGGATCGAGCCAACGGCTCAGTCGGAATCTCCGAGCTCCGAACAAGGGCAGAGGCTATGAAAGAGTGACTCTCTCCTGTGTCTATAAGTACTGCAGCAAGGGTGGAATAGACACAGATCGTACCTCGAATCATCTCTGGCAAGTCGGGGTCGTAGGCCTCCACTGCCTGGAGCTGGGCCTGTCCCTGCCCGCCAGCTCCATGTGGTCGAGGTGGCCCTCCTGGTGGTGGTGGGGGTAGAGCCTGGAAGCGTCGCCCACCACCCGCTGCTCGGCCAGCTCCTCTGCCTCGTCCGCCTCCTCCCTGCGGACCGCCACGGTCGACCCTCTGCCTCTGCCTGGGTGGCCCCTCCACCCTCTGCTGCTCCTCTGGTCGGCGAGTCGGGCAATCACGAGCCATGTGACCCTACCCGCCGCAAGAGTAGCACAACCTGCCTCTCGGAAGGCTGGCACTCCGCTGTGTGCCCCGCACTGCTGAGCCGGTGTCCTGAGGCCGTCTGCGTGGGGGTCTGGTCTGCCTGGACCCGAGAGTCATCCGTCGGCTACCTGCTGCCGAAGACTCAGCTACCTGTCGCCCTGTGCTAGGTCTCGCCGCTGAAGAAGGCTCTGCCAGGAAGCTCTCGATCAGGAGGGCTCGCTCCAGCACTCCCGCCTGGGTCGGAATGCTGAGGGAGATCAGTGACGCCCGAATCTCCTGTCGCAAGCCCTGCTCGAAGGTCCGGGCCCGGAAGAAGGGGTCCCGTACCATGTCGGTCGAGTAGCGAGATAGGTCCGTGAACCTCGCCGCGTACTGAGCGACCGTCATGCTGCCCTGGCGCAGCTGGAGAAGCTCCTGGATGCGCACCGCTCGGAGGGTGGCCGGGACGAACTCAGAGCGGAAGAGGCTCTCGAAGTCCGCCCAGAGCAGGGATGCCTCATCGTGAACCTGGAGCATCAGGCTCCACCATCGTCCTGCCGCCGCCTGCAGGAGGCTCGCTGCGAGAATCACCATGAGATCCGCTGGTGTCCTCACTAGCCTAAAGGTCCGCACCACCGCCTCTAGCCAGTCCTCGGCGGCCTGGGGGTCCGCCTCACCGCGAAACCTGGGCGGTCGCTGGCCCTGAAACTCGTGCAGTGCCCTGAGGCGACGTGCATCGTCAGCGTCTGGTACTGGCAGCATCGGTGGCTCGGCGGGTAAAGCTACCGCCGGTGCCACTGCTGGCAAAGGGCCCTGCACCGAGGCCTCGTCGCTCGGTGGGCTGCCGTCGCGCCCTACACTCGGAACCCTAGCTGGCTGTCGTCGCGGGGCCATCCTGAAAAGGAGAACAAGAGCACCACAGTCAGAACAGTATACCTGGTGAGCTGGCACAAGTAATCACAAGGAAAACTTGAGACTTTCATAAAGCAGATCAGTATACCCGGTGAGCTGACACAAGTAATCACAAAGAAAACTTGAAACACACACGCAATCAATGTTTTCATGCATTAAGTCGGAAATCAGGAGTCAGGGTCCTGGTGTACGGATACGTCGGCCGCCACACCAACACTGGGCTCCCTGAACTGATAACCACACTCAATACACTAAACACTATTGCTTCATATAGAAAGAAAGGACGATCAGAGTTTGCGGTAGAACCGACCACCTCTGATACCAATTTGTCACGACCCGTCCTCGGGGCCCGTGCCGTGACTACCCCAAGCCCGCCTTCCATAGGCCAGGGGCTGGCGACTAGCACCAAGGCGTAAAATCCCAGTAAACAGGGAAGGCATTGCCTTTATAAGTAACAACCACACAGAGTCAGCAAGCGGAAAGTAAAGTGCAGAAAAGTAAAGGGGGCCGGAAATACAAGCCCAACTGTAAAGTACAACTGAAAAGTAAAGTACAACAACTGAAGAAAAGACGGCGGCCTCGTGTTGTCCACTGGCAATCCCACCTGAAGGGTGGGTACAGATAGCCTCCAGGCTCCTCGGGTCCCACGTCCGCTCCGAGCACGTCCCGCCCAGTGGTCCACCTCCAGGTATCGTCCTGCTCCACGCCCCAACCGTGATCAGCGCTGTCCGTCGTCTGCAACCAACACAACAAGGTGCGGGCATAGCCCGTGCAGGGGTGAGTACAAGCTACTCAGTAAGGACCCCGAGACCCCCGAAGGTCTCCCGAAATCCACAAAGGATATAGCACAAAAGAAAGATGCAATCCCGAAGTAACATCTGACTCGACTTAGGTATATGCCCATACATATACCTAAGTCCCCAATTCTAGCTCTGCTCACGAGCTCAAGAACAACTCAATCCACAAAGGAAAGCAAGACTCAAATCCACAAGGAGAGTAAACAGTAAAATCCACATAGGATAGTTCAACACAATCTACAAAGGAGAGTAACATACGATTCAGCTCAACCAGGTATACTTTTTCAGATGACGTCAAAGATGATCACTGATCCATCTAAGTCGTCGGACCCACGAAGGATCGATAGGTACTAACCCCCGCAGAAGACCCACACAGGATCGGGCTCACACAGAACCTGTAGGCAGTGGCTCACACAGAACCGGTAGTAAGGACCCACATACGATCGGGCTCACACAGAACCTGTAGCACTGATCCACGTAGGATCGCTGAGTGCAGTAGTCGACGCAGTCCACTGAGGATCTCTGCACAGTCGTCGCCGCAGTCCACGAAGGATCTCTGCTCTGCTGTCGTCGCAGTCCACGAAGGATCTCTGCTCTGTCGTCGTCGCAGTCCACGAAGGATCTCTGCTCTGTCGTCGAAGTCACAGCCAGCGCTAGGGTTCCCGCACAAAGCGAGCTCGTTTAGGAGGGTCCGCTCCACGAGCCGAGAGGCTGATACATCAACTGACACGTAGTCCGAAGTTGATGTATCCAAAAGTTCTGTATCGACAACAGGATCTCAACGCGACAGACGGCGCGTCAAACGGACGCCCGGTCTGAGAGTTATTGGCATTTTCGTCCCAGGGGCCCGGTTGGTTTTTAGGGCAAAACCAACCCGACCGTACTCCGCCTGTATCCGATCCTCGGGCGGAGCATGCCAAAAGTTCCGTCTCACTTAGAGGAAACTACCACAGCTGACGGTACGTCGATCGGACGTCCGTAGCTCAAGTTATGAGCGTTTCCGCTCCGAGGGCCCGGTTGGTTTCGTGTACGAACCAACCCGGCCGAACCCAAAGTCTTCCGAAACCTTGAGTATAATATACCGAAACGACCGTCTTGATCCAAGGATCGCGTAGCCGCTGACGGTTCGTCAATCGGAGGTCCCAGGCCCAAGATATGGGCGAAAGACCGAAGAGGGCCCGAAAACGGGGGTTCTGGGCCCGGGGCGACCCGGCCCGAACCCCCCTGGGGTCGGCCGAACCGGGTCGGCCCGAACCGGGCCGGCCCGAACCGGCCCGAACCGGCTCGGCCGGGTCCGGTTCGGCCTGGGCGCGGCCCGGCCGACCGGACCGGCCGAGCGGCCGAACAGGCCGCCGCTGCGGGTTTGACCCGCGGCATTTGAAGAAACGCGGCCCCCGCGGGGGGCCGCCTTTCACGCGGACGCGGCCGGGCCGCCGCGTCCGTTCCCGGTTCCGCGCGGCCGCGGAACCGGCCGCCACCGCCGCCGCGGCTTCAGCCGCGGCGGACTTCCTCTACGGCGGCGCGCCGGGCGCCGCCGCCTCCGGTCGCCGGCGCCGCCGCGCCGGCGACCCGCGCCGCCGCTGCCTTCCGCGGGCCGCCGGAGATGCTCCGGTGACCCGTTTTGCCTCCCGTCTGCGCCGATGCCTCTCCCGGATGCCGACCTTCACTGCGGAATCAACGGATCGCCCCTGCCGCGCGGTTTGTCGTCGTCCGTCATATCCGCACAACAAAAGAGATCGGCGGAGGGTTGTCGGGTCTTGTTCGTTAGACCCGCACCCTCCGCGTTAGCCATAATCAACGAGAGAAAAGAAAAAGATGATCAACACATGATCCAACAATTTTATTTAAAGATAAAATTGTTCGTTTGAAACCGACTTTTTAAATTTTCAAGAACGTTCACGAGAAAATTTAAAAGGGGTAACTTTTCCAAAATAAATCCCTACCTTGATGATCGTCGAGCGCGTGCGTTCTTCGCGGAAGAGATCGTCGCGGAAGAGATCGATCGTCGCGTCGTCGTGGGAAGGTGTCACGTCGTCGCGGAAACCGGCGTTGAGCCGGCGAGCTCAACGAATCAAGAACAACAGATTTAAATTATTAATATTTAAATCTGTGTTTCGTTTAAAACCAAAGAAAAGAACTTGAGAGGAAATCCGAAAGCACTCACCTCGAATGGTCGGTGATCGGAGATCGGAAATCGGAAGAACGTCTCGGGCGAAGGCGTCGTCGACTTCCGGGTTCGGCGTTCTTCGCGTTCTTCCCGTTCTTCGCGTTCTTCGCGTTCTTCGCGGAGAGGGTGGAGGCTCAGAGGAATTGCACAACGATAGCAATCCTCCAAAATAGACAAGTTTGTCTATTTTATTATTTTTGCCAACAAACGTAAAACGCGTAAGTAACGACCCATTTAATTCGTTGAATTAATTCAACGAGCGAAACAGCCCATTTAATTCACGAAAGAAACAGCCCATTTAAATGGTCTGTTAAGAATTAAAGAAACGCGTCGGTTGACTTTTCAGTTTCTTTGACGGGTTTTCGCGGGTGCGTTACTTAGCGAAAGAAACGGTGGGGCTCGCGCGGGCCCCACCTCACAAATATCCTATCAAGGGGGTAGGATATTTCTGGATAGCATCCTATCCAGTTCAACACAGTTCAAGCCGCCTTTAAGTGGCTTCAAGTGGCTTCCAAGCAGCTTAAGTGAAATAAAATAAAGTTGTCGCACAAATTTATTTTATTTCTGACTTAAAGCCGCAAAATTTAAAAACCACGTCTGAGCAAACGCAACTCCGGAAGAGGAGTTTCTAAGCAAATACCGGCGCTGCGATTTCATCGGTGCCCTCCGAATTTGATTCCGGGCACCGGTTCAAAAGATAGAAAAACCCGCTCGTCCGTTCACTGAACGTACCCGAGCCAAACTTCGGAAATTGATTCCGGGCACACCGGGCCTCGGAATCAGGTGCCGTCTGAAGCTGCGCTCTTGTAAAATTCCAAAGAAAATTAAGAAAAAAATTTCCTTGAAATTTGCGGGTCTTTACAGCAAATTACACCACAATTGTCAAGCCAAAGTCAATGTGTTGTTCATACCACGATCATCAAGGGTAGAAACAATCATTTACATTTAATTATGGATTATAGAGTTTCATGTATGAATTCTACATTTTTTTATCATGTAATAAAGGATTATGTTTAACAAATCCATGTTATATGATCCATGTGGTACACTTATGCAACAAATAAAAATTAAGAAGGGTGCGCCCTGATAGTGCTCTAATTAATTGGGTAAATATTAGTATCACGATAAATCAATTTCAATGAGTGTTTTATCCTGTAAATCAATTGAAATTAATGTTTACTCATGCATCATGTTCAATGATCCTGGGCTCATTAAAATATCATGTTAAATGTTGATGCCACATTTCCATGTTATGATAATAATGTTATATCATTCCTTTTTGTTCGTGTTTCTATTATTCCCCATTGAAATGCCTATTTCCCAAAATTTAATATTTTCTTAATATCATTCCATTTTACCTCCCTCAATGGTCATTATATCTCACCCTTTTTCTTTTCATTTCCTTAGGTTATCCCTTAAAATGCTAATTGTGAAGGAATGTTGTGGTCATGTAAAAGAGGATTAAATAAAGATGTTGTGTTTTGTGTTATAAGTTGTTATTTAATGTTAATAAGACCAGATGAAACTATACGTCGTGAACTAATATATTTTATCTACTGAATATATTGGTAATAAATAATGTTTAAATGTGAAATAAAGAGCCGTGTTTTTATTGTTGGTATCCGAGGATAGGTTTTGTAATTTTTTGTATTAGGATTTGAAACCCCCAATGAAATCATTAGGAATAAGACTATGTTTAATACAAAAATTCATAAATTTTTGTGATTATTAATTAAGTTTTTTATCAAGAAAATACATTTCTTTCTTGATAAGATCAGGTTGATGTGGATTTGGCACAGATGTATCTAGGGGTAAGACCCAAAAACTACGCATTCACCTAGACTAGAACAAGAACTGGTGCATAATAATGGTCCTTGCATCACTATTATTAACAACCCTCCTGGGGGTATTCATTGGTAAATTCATAATCTTATTATGAACCATTATTAAGGTAATTCAAAAAAATACCCTAAGAATATATGTTGGGATGTATATCATGGATAACATAGATTGACCTTTTTAAATTCATAATTTAAGGAAATAAAATTAATTTATATGTCATTTGTTATTATATTTTGATAACTCTTCTTGATTTTCCCATAAAATTTCTTTTATTCTAGCCAATGTCCATTAATAGGAAGACTCGGGCTAACAACCGATGTGATTATCAATGTGATGACTGTTCTAATGTGATTCCCAATCCAATAGGAGAAGAAATCGTGAACATTGTCCTGATATCCTCTCAGTTAATTCATGTTTTGAATAGAAAAATTGGTAAATAGGAATATTCAACCCACCCTAAGAATGAAAGAGTCACAATCGAGAGAATTATGAGACAAATGACCCATACTTTTAATGGATAATCTGATCCCTCAACCACCGATAAATGGATCAACTCCATTGAGAAAATATTCAACATCCATCAATGTTCTAAACTGATTTAATCTTCTCTAACTGCCTATCCTATGGAGTGTGAATCTAATTAATGGTTTATAGATATCAATAATATAAAGACTGATGAATAGACCAATACGTTGTAAGGGAATGATTTTTGAAAAATAAAATTTAAAAATATTTTCTTTGCACCCTCAAACTTAAGATGGATAGGGACGTCTTTTCCCTGAAGGAAAATTTATGATGAATACATCAAAGTGTATGAGGAAAACATTAAAAGGCATTCATGATACGCCTTTGTATTTTTAATTATATCTGAATGCAAGGATGACTGCTTCTTTGGTTGGCTAAATCCTAGCCTACGAGAATCCCTTAATATTCGTGACATTGAGAGATAAGAGTAAATTTTCTAATATGCCCTCAATGTCAAAATGGATATTAGTGAATCTTAGGGGTATCATGTGGATAAGAAGCATAAGGTGGAAATTAATTCTAGCGGTCGGATTAATAAATCCAATAGTGAAAAGAAGATAGAACACCCAACTTGGAAAAGGTGAGGAAAGAAGCATCTCAGAAATTTTCTGAATGGGACAAGGAAATGCTTTAGGTGTCAAAGAGAAGGGCACATAGCCATTAAATTTCGAAATGAAAATACCACGACTGTGAAAGAGAAAAGGAACTCTCTTTTTGACACTCAACTCATTGTTCATTTACTCAACTTTAATGAAATAGGGAACTTTGAAAACCAGTTCTATAAAACAAGGGTTTTTGGAGCCAACCAAAAACCTCCAAGGTAGCAAGGGATATCATTTTCCATCACTACCATTGAATTGAATCCTAAAATCAATGTGTTGATAGGAATTCTAGTTATTCATTCATGAATAGCAATCTTACTTTTTGATTCTTGTTCTATTAATTCTTTTATATCCCGAAATTTTATTAGAACAATCCCAACACCACCACAAGTTATGGACATAAAGTTGTCGGGGATAATAGAAAATCGAGAAATAATTGAATCCCTTTAACATAACTCTCCCTCTATCATAATTTGTGGATTTAACAACATTGAAATCCTCTTAATACTCCCCTTGGTATAACATGATGCAATTAATGACATGGATTTAATTCCTTATATAGAGCCAACATAAATTACCTTGAGAGTGAAATAACTTACGAAATGGACAATCGACCCCTGATTCTGTTCCAGTTCGAAGAGAATGATGAATCTTATTTAGCACCATCATCTCAACTGTAGATATTAAATCCCAATGATCATGCATATCTATCTCAGATGATTGATTCTAAGGAAAAAACCATCCTACATGACATGCCTATTGTGAGAGAATTCACTGAAGTGTTTCCCAAGGAATTTTCGGGTCTTCCTCTAAGAAGAGATGTTGAGTTCTAAATTGACCTTATACCTAGGATATTAAAAATAGCCAAGAATCCATATAGAATGGCTATTATAAATCATCAAGATATTAAGAAAAAACTATATTAGAATATGGATAAAGGGTTTAAACACCCATGTGTTCCACCATGGGGTGAACTAGTCCTCTTCATCAAGAAGAAGGATGGGTTAATGCACCTTTGATTTGATTATCGTGTTCTCAAAAAAATCACGATAAAGAACAAGCATCCTTAGCCTCGAATTTATTACATGTTTGATCAGATACATTGAACACAATACATCTTCATTGTGGACTTGTTGTTGGGATATTACCAAGTATGGGTGAAAAAAGAGGATATCCACAAAATAGTTTCTCATACAAGATACAAACACTATGAATTTAATGTAATTCCTTTAGGAATCACTAATTCTTCTAAAATATTCATGAACTTGATGAATAGATTCTTTAGATATTACCTCTAAAAATTTGTTGTAGTCTTTATAATGATATTCTAATATACTCTAAAATCAATGAGGAACTTGAGGAGTATATATGCACTATTCTAGAAACCATGATAATGGAGAAGCTATATGGAAAGTAAAATAATTTGTTAGTTCTCATTAAAGGAGGTATAATTCTTGGGTCATATCATTAAAAGAAATTAGATAATTTTGGATCCCTCCAAGACAGTTGCAATTGAGGGATGGTCGAGAAAAGCATCAATGATAGGTATCTTGATCTTACTAGGTTTAGTTGGATATTATTGCGGATTTATAATAAATTTATCACAATTGATAAACCCTCTTAACAAGGTAATATGGAAGGGGGTCATGTTTTCTTGGAGTGATGAATTGGGAGAGGGATTACAGGTGTAGAAAAGAAGGCTTATCTCTACACCCAATGTCACAATATCCATAAGTGGATATCATTTTGTGGTATTTAGTGATGCCTTGAATAAGGGAATGGGTTGTGTGTTGATTAAAAATGACAATGTCATTTCCTATGAATCAAGAAAATTGAATGTTCATAGTAAAAACTATCCAACACATCATCTAGAGGTGGCTGTATTAATCATCACATTAAAAATTTGGTGACATTACATCTTTGGGGAGATGTGTGAAATATATATGAATCAAAAAATCCTCATGTATATATTACTACAGAAATATATAAACATGAACCAATGAAATTGGTTATAGTTTATCAAATTCTATGACTACTTGATCTATTACCACACTGGGAATGAAAACAATGTTGCATAAGATATATGTAGAAAGGACCTAGCGATTATATAATTTATGAGAATTGAAAAAGATCATATCTTCATAGATTTTATTAAGATTGACATGAGAATTTTATTGATGGAAACATAATAAATTCTTTCATAAATAATTTCTCAACCATATCTTTAGGAAAGGTTAAAGGATTCGCAAAATGATGATGTGGGAGTTCAGAATATAGCGGAAACTATCATAAAATTGAAATCCTCAGATATCAATTTTAATGCAGAAGAAATTTTGATATTTGGGTCAGGACTATGTGTTCCATATAAACTGGTGTTAAATAATGAACTTTTGGATCATGCACATAGTTCAAATTTATCCATTCACCCAAAAAAACACAATGATATATTGGGATCTCGAAGAGATTTATTGATGGGATAACATGAGGAAGGAGATCGCAGAGTATACATTAATGTGCCTGTTATGTCACCATGTGAAGGATTTGTGGTAGAAGTCTAAGGGAATGATGCAACTATTACGCATACCAACATGGAAATGGGAAAACATTTCCATTGATATTTTCATCGGACTTCCAAAGTCATCCAAAGGAAAAAATGCTATCTAGGTTGTCGTGGATCGTCTTATGAAGACTACATATTTCAATGAAATTTGGGAGGATTTCTCATTGGATCAACTTACATAGATATACGTCACAAATGTGGTAAGGCTGAATTGAGTTCCTCTATTGAATGTATCTGATAGGGATCCAATATTCACCTCTATTTTATGGTAGAGTCTTCAACATGCTCTGAATAATGGGCTAAATGCTAGTACACCATATCATCCTCCAATTGATGGACAATCTTAGAGGACTATCCAAACACTTGAGGACATGTTGAGAGCATTAACAATGGACATAAAAGTAGGATAGGATCATCATATTCCCCTGGATGAGTTATCTTAAAATTAAAATTTCCACTCAAGAATCCAATTTTCTCCTTTCAAATTCTTTTATTAGAAGAGGTACAGAACACCGACATGTTGGGATGAAAATGGGGAGAAAAAACTCCTAGGATTATAAATGGTCAATGAAATGGTAGGTAATGTAAAGACCATCTAGCAGCTCATTGAAGATGCTCAGAGTCATCAAAAGACATATGTGAATAATCATAAAAAAGGCTTAGAGATTGATGTCAAATTCATGGTATACCTCCTAATATCACTGCAGAAGAGAGTTATGAGGTTTGGGAAGAATGAAAATTTTCGTTCAATGTAAACCGTCCTTTTTGAGATCATTGATCTCATTGGAGTAGTGTCTTGTCAACTAGAACACCCACTATTCCAATATTAAGTACATGATGTCTTCCATGTATCACTTTTGAGGAATTACATACCTGACGCATCCCATGTACTCAATCTGGGGGTGTTACCATTGGAAAATTTCCTCTCGTATGAAGAGAAGCCGATGAAGATCTGAGATCATAGGGAAAATGTTCTACGAAATAAGACAATGCCCCTCGTCATGGTTTTGTGGTGTAACAACATGTTTGTATAAGTAACGTGAGAATCGAAGGAAGCAATGTAGGAGAGTTACCATCATCTATTTTAGTGTGGTAAAAGCAAAATTTTGGGGAAATTTTCTTAAGGGGGAAGATCGTAACGACCCAAACATTTAATAATAAAAATTTATATTAATTTAATTAAATTTTTTAATATATAAAACGACTACGTACCATATGAACATCGTTGAATTTATGTTAATGGATTACAAAAATCCATTAAGAATTTTTATCATTGCTAATATAGATGTTGGACAATGATCATATGATCCGTACAAATATAGGGATTTAAGAAATCCAAATTTTATCAAAAAAGAAAGTTATGGCCCCTTCCAGTATTATTTATCCATACAAATCCCATTTGTCAGAACTCAAAAAGGAGTTGGTTTCATTGGGATTTTTTTCTTGACCAATCCAAATCCATGATTCGAAAAGTTATGATCAAACGGAACCGCCTACGGGAGATGTGTAAGTTGTTCGATATTACCACCTGAGTGATGTTATCCGAGCCACCCCAAGAGTCTATCACCATCACACCTCATACAAATAGGTCTTATGAGGGTGTTATAAGGGGTTATGTAACATTACCTTATCACTTTGATTATTTTCATTATTTTTTTGTATAGAATAAAGAATATATAGTCATTTTATTACTGTTACCTTGTAAATGGGTTTTAAAGCACAAATGGTATTTTTAGTTAATATTCAATTAAGAAATATATTTTGATGAATTAATGGATTTTTTAATTAGATATTATTTTAATAAAATATTATTGATAAATTACATTTTAAATATAAATGATCATTATTTTTTAGGAATATAATTTTAATTTTTATTATGGTTTGAAAACATTTTATTTCAAACCCATGAATTATTTTTAAATTATGGTTTTTATTTTAAAAGTAAAAAATTCACATATTAATAAAATTATATATGTAATATGAATGTTATTTTTGGAATACAGGTGTTGAAATTATCCAATAGTGAATTTATATTACTTTTCGAATACAATCAAATTTTGGGGTAAAACTTAATAATTTTTTTACAATATAATGTGTTTTATGACACGATAAAAACCTAATAGTGATGTAAAAAAATAAATCGGGTGTTCAAATAATATATTTTTTACCATTAACCTAATGTGATTTTTGGTTTGATTTATTTATTTTTCAAAGCATTAGTGTACCCTCCAAGGATTATAATTTTTTTTAACCTTTTAAAATGTATTAATTGAGAGTGTGAATCACCTCCACATACGGAAGCCTAATATTTTTACAATATTTTCAATTGGACATATAAAATAATTTATTCCACTTCCCTTTGTAAAAAACCCTAGGAAAAACCATTTGTTGGATTGTGGATTTGATTAGTTTAATGTCTGGTGTCTAAAACCTAAATAATAATGAATTCCATCAATTTTCCATTCTATACCCACCCATGCCCCCACCTCCTCTTCAATAAATGCCTTTAGTGCTTGACCAACCCATGCCCTACTCCCTGTAAAATCCAAAAAATGCGCCCCAAGATCCCAAAATCCTCTATCAAGCCTCTCCCATTCCTTTTGGATCATACATCCATGTAAGGGATTTCTTTCTTTATCATATTTGTCAAAATTTTATTAATGTTGGTATACACTTTTAATCACAATTAAAAATGTTGGGGTATGATTATAACCTACCCTATACCTCTATCCTTATGTTTTAATTATGAGAGACCACATTATCTCTCATTACTGCATCCCATGTACACCTGTTACCATGTCGTAATTCCTTAATTAATTTATCTCTTCTCATTTGCAATCATTTAATAATTTTTTATTACTAATCTATATTCCATTAAATATGTTGTGACATGTTTCTATATGACCACCTTGATGTCCATTTCTCAAACATATGAATAGACACCCCTTTTTCAGTCATCAACCATTTTTATGAATTCGTATGTCACATCGTTATGCTGCTGAATTTGCACGGCAATTTTCCAAGCCAAAGTCATTATGTAGTGAATACCATGATCATTTCCCAATCAAGGGTATTATAATTTATTCACATTTACATATTTATTATAGTATTTCATGGATGAATTTTTCATTCCTTTATCATGGAATAAATGAAGATGATTAATGAATCCATGTTATATGATCCACGTGACCCACTAATGCATGAAATGAAATTATTAAGAAGGGTGTGCCCTAATAGCGCTCCAAAGAATTTGGTAATGGTTAATATCATGATATATCAAGTAAAATGAGGGTTTACTCATGCTAATTAAAGGTTAATGATTGTTTACTCGTGATCCATGTGCAATGAGCCTTGGCTCATGAAAATATCATGTTAAATGTTGATGCCACATTTTCATGTTATGATAATCATGCTATACCGTGCCTTTATGTTTAGGATTCTCTAATGAACCATTGAAATTCCTATTTCTTAAAATTTACTACATATAATATGTTATGTATTGTTTACTCTATTAATGAACATTATATCTCACGCTTTTCTTATGCATGTCCTTAGGTTATCTCATGCAATGTAATGTTCGAAAAAATGATTTGGTCATATAAAAGATGTTATCAATAAATATGTTGTGTTTTATATTCTAAGTTTTTAAATAATATTATTAAGCCCCAAACACACTAGACCTATCAATCTTCTATATTGTATGAAGTGAGAATTTTATGTAATAAATTATGTTTATGTGTGAAATGAAGAGAAGGGTTTTTATAGTACAAGAGAACGAAAATGAAATAAAAAAAATAAACGGAAAAAATAAATGTCCATATTAAAATGTGTGCTAATGAAAAAAATAGGAATGTAAAAGTTCTAAGAGATCACTTCTCTTGATCTCTAAACTTAGACCATATCACGTAGTCCAATTCACCATGTATCCCTAAACTCCTCTGATGTCACCACGAACCGATCTGTCATAAACATAAAACATTACACAGGAGGAAAATCCCATGTAAGGGAGAGTATACATACATACACTATATGATCCCCTGAAATTGGTCTAGGGAGTAGTGATAGAAATTATAGGAATAGACATTAAATATCTGAAACCATACAAGAGAGTAAAAAAACCAATGACATGGATAATAATATATATATATATATATATACTCATCCAAAAAAATCCAAAATCATAGAGAAGGGGATAAACATATCACATGTCACCAAAAGAGTTCCATAAAATCTAGATGTCCTTTAATGATGCACAATATATCATGCATCTACCCAATAACAAAACATCTAAGATAAGACACAACTCACCATTGTTCTTCACAATCGATAAGAAAAAAATCCCTACAAAGAGGGTTCATGCTTTGGTACAATAATAGTATTCAACTCTAATGTTCGATTAACTATTACCAGCGTAGATGGGTGTTCCACAACAGTCATCGATGAACCATGATTTTCCTAGAAAGATGGTGACACTCAGAGTCTGTAGAGAACAAAGCACATCCAAGCTAATGGATTCCACTATATTCGCTGAGGAAAAATGACCAATCAATCATGACCGTGAAACTCTAGTCATTTAGGACCCTTGACATGACTAGTAAGAGGGTTCCACTAAAAATTTGTAGAGGATACATGCCCAATCGATTGGAGGGTACCACACGAATTGTCATGGGTCTATGATCTCTCTAGTATGAGGGTACCACTCTAGTCATCGAGGACCCATGTCATGTGTATAAGGAGGATTCCACTATAAATTTAAAGATTACCCAAGCCCTAACCATTTGGAGGGCGCCATACTAGTTGTTAAGGATCCATGCCTATTTCAAATTAGGATTCTATTTGAATATTCTATACAGGCATCATGCCTGTCCAAGGTGGAGGGATCCACTCTATATATAAGCTGAGGACCCCTTCAATATTTCTATAAGAGAGTTCCACTATAGAATCCAATGGTGATCCTACATCGTCACATCCATCATCTAGTGTAACCTAAAAAAGAACCATTTATAGAACATCATTCATCGAATGACAAAAAACACTGCAATGTCCAAGATCACGTTCTATGTGGAACACCCTCTGGATAGTTTACCCAATGGCCAAAATATGAGCCCAAAGGAAGAAGATATAAGAGACCAATGTTTCCTCAAAAGTAAACTAGGGGTACATAGCATATTGGGGACCAATAGACTGTTTCGTCCCATTAATTCACATGTCCATGTCCTCAATATCACATGGATCCTATCCCATTTTGATGTAAACAACATACAAGTGGACTACATGGCATGTCCGTGCTCTTCGAGTTGAGAAAGGTTCTCATGGATGTTTCTATATAATTTGGCTCACAATGTTCTCCATGCCACTCCAGTTACCATGTACTCTCATAGTACATGACTAGCCCTCTATTATAATATCACATGGAGTGTGGGGGTCCCACACAGTGTTTTATACTTATTAAAATCTAAAAAACCCTTTGCATCACAACATTGGGATCACACAGTGTGCGTTATTCGAAACTACTTAGAGTGCAGTTGGGATTTTCATTGTGGATTTGATATGGTGTCTACATTCTAGATTCGGTCTTCCCACCTATGAATATGTCCACCCCTCCTCCCAAAATCAATGGATCTTCATATATACTAATAATTTTTCCCCTTGGTGGCCAGAAATCATGTTCAAATTTATTTCTGTGTGAACCCATAAACATCGTCACACCTCTTCTCGACCTCATTGGTCTCAGTTCTCAAATCCACAAAATTAGCACCCATTATTCCATGATTCATGACAAAATCCATCCGTGATAATGAATTCCATCACTGTTCATGAAAATAGTTTCAATCTGTGGGTCTAATTTGTTTTGATCCCACCCGAAAATGTTGAATCATGACCCCATTGTCCATTGATAACTAACATGGAGAAATGGTGGGAGAAGGGAAAACAGATAATTTGTTTACCAATATTTTCCCTATAAATATGGGTCAATGAACACTAATGGGATATCTAGGTTTAAAAATAATTTATTAAATAATTAAATTCCAATATGTGGGATCATGAAATTATAAACAATTGGTGCATCTGAACGAATGGGATGGATCTTGCTCAACTATATCATAAAATTATGTAAAAATACGAGTGCTACATGGAGATTGGATCATTGTTCATTGGAGAATGCACTCTCTAATGATTGAGAAGGGTCTTTGTGTTTGATTTTCCTCAATCTTAACTAATTTGTAACTTCATCCTCCGATTTGATACTCCAAGGAACGGAGTGGAAGAACACCCTTGATCCTCCATGAGGATATGTGAGTATCCATGTCAGATTATTAATACTGTTTTACGAATATACAGAAAATATTGTGTTAATTTAATTAATTATTTGATTAATAATTTAAATAATTCAATAAATATACCTCCAACAACTATCTTATGCAATCATCCCATCCCGATCAATTTTAGGTCGCACCTAGGGTAAACATCGTATTCAATTCTCAAATGTAGTCATCTATTTTTGATCGAATAATGTGTTTATTTAATTAAAAAATTTCATTAAAAATATGCACACATGATATAACATATATATAATACTTTCAAAAAATTATTTCTGAGAACACCAAAGACTTAGAATCGCACGTTGTCTTCGTGTGTAGATATGAAAATATATATATATCTCATAGTATTTTAATGCAAAAATTTACACTCTACATTATTCTATCATTCAATATTTCATTCTGCAAATACAAAACACAATAAAAATATTAGGATACTAAGAATAAATATTGCTCTCCTACTCCTAGGATCTCTCTTGTACGATTATTTATTTCCAAAAAATACTTACCAAGGGAATGGTCCATCCATGTATGGTCTTGTTCAATCAATTTTAGATCATTACTGAGTGCTCTGCAAAAGTAGAACTATCATGAATTTATAACTGTCACCATTTAATAATTTTTATGGGGCCATTAACGCATCTCCTCTATTATGACACCTAGAATATGTGGGGAACCCACTCTAGCTATGGTTGTATGGTATGGTAGTAAGAATCCTTCACAACCCTATGATGGATCTTGAACATCTTTATGAACCTCATGGATAGCCAACCTCACCGGATGAACCTCTATAATCCTAATTATATAGAGACTCTAGGGATGTAGTGGTAACCCTAATTGAAATTCAATGGCCTATAATAGTGAACTACATAATGTTTACACCTTCTCTGAGTTGTCCTTATCCACTCATGTAGGACATGGAATATCTCTGTGCTCACCTACACCAACTCTTAAACCACAAGAGATGCTTCACCAATCTATGACCAACACATGGGTGGCCTTTAGGGTATCCTATACATGGCCTTGAATTTTGGAATGCTTTTCATAGAGTAGTATTTGTGGCTGTACACAAACTATACCAATGGAATGTGATCCTCTTAACTCTGGCCAAAGAGTAACTTGGTAGCCCCTATTATATCATCCAACACCTGGATAGTGATTACTATATCCACATTAATCTTGGGGTTAATTTCTTTTTCATTCTTATATATGTCGTGAATACCGATATGTGAATATTCATAATCATGTAGTGAATCACCCTTCATGATTGGTGAAAATAGTCATGGTCTCCCCATAATGGTTTACAATCTATCATAGATACATCTTCCCTTAAATTTATACTTATGTATTCTCCAATATAATAATGTTGTATTCTGTCATTGTGATTTGGTCAACTATATCCCATATGGAATCATAGCTATTAACTATCCATGGAAACCATATCAATATTTCCATGGATATGTCTTCATTCTTCCACTATATGTTCAAAGGGGGATGAATAAAACTTGTTAGAACCTAATTCTCAGTCATCACCAACAATTATGTGAGGTAATGTGAGATAAACACAACTACACACCACCTCGTTTTAGACAACCCAAAATACAAATGATGGGCTCTGAATATATTACCAACATTGATATGTATATCCAAATATAGGTGTGACACTCCCTCATCACCTCCCCCATCAACAAGACTGGGACAACCATACATCCATCAAAAATGATAATGTGATTCACTATATCAAAATATATATATATATGATGAATCTCACATATTTTTTTATTGAAAAAATTCCTCACAGTCATTGTCTCCCAGCTAGGACTCTCTTACATGCTTGAGAAGTGGAGGAGTCAGCACCATAGAATGGGGAAAATATTCAACCATATTCTCCATCACTATCAGTTATAAGGTAGCCAACTTCTTAGAATCCTCCTACACCAAACAATGCTCATAATTGTCGATTTTGGAATATTATACCATGTTACACTTCCCAATAGTAAAGACTATCTGAAAGTCAATGTATTGTAGGAATGTCAACCAGCATCAGTGTATCATGTTCAATTCTCCATATTTTATTATGTACATGAGCCTCTGATTGTATTAGTAAAATATAATGTTCTCTCAAACAAGATAGGCCCCACATATTTAGGGATATGACTACCCCTACCAGATATAGGTCATTATTCAAGTACATATGGTTGTGGGGAATCAGATTTCTCAACTCCTATGTAATTTACATTTATCGCTACATCAACAGAATACCAGTCACTTATCTAGAGGCATCACAATACACATTATACTCAACACCCTTCTCTAGTAGATTGATCATATATTTGATCGTCAATAATATCCTCAACTCCCCGATGGACCTCTAGAACATCCTAGTCTAGGTAAATGGCTAGACTTTCTACGTTTGGGTGGTCAAAGGGGTTGAAATACAAGAAAATTATTTCAAAAATCTCCTCTAGTACCCTTTAAATATAAGAATACGTCACACCTAAGACCCAATCTTGGGGGGGGGGGTGATCCCAAAAATTAATTTCATCGATCATCATTGCGTCAATAACTAAAACATTAATACAAATGAAATGCCCCAAAAAGTTAACCTCATCAATCCTAAAATTGAAATTCGCGTGTTTACCAAAAAAGTGGTACTCCCAAAGAAAATTTATCACCACACTCAAATGTTCTACATGCTCCTCCCCTAAAAAAGAGAATATCTGTATATTTTTTTATGAAGACCACAAATAATTTGTAGTTGTATGGATAAAAATTTGGTTCATCAAATAAATAAGCATGGTGGGAGTATTCACCACACCAAAGGGAATCATTTGGAACTCATAGTGTTCATAGTATCATAAGAATGCTATATTCAAAATATCTACATTGGGAACCCTCAACTAGAGGCAGTCGGACTTGTTATTGATTTCAAAGATCCATCTAGTGTTTCTAAACTAGTAAAAATTTTCATCAATCCTCATCAATGGTTCATAATTGTATATGATTGACTATTTAAAGAGATTATAATAAATGAAGAAAACATGATCACATTTGCCTTTTTAATTAAAAGGAATGTATCATCTGAAAGATGAAATAATAAGTCCAATTAAACTGTTCTATAGATGTTACTCCAACTATTGTTTTAGATCCCTAATCATGATAGGAGCGATCTGACTTGCTGCAGATGATAATAGAATGGTGTCAAGATGTTTGTCGATGAAAAAAATCCATCATTCTCCTTAATGAAAGAGTTGAAACATTGTCTGGGAAGACATCCTTAACATCCTACAAGGCTAGAGTAATGCAAATACGTAATGTAACTACTACACCATGATCAACTCTTTTCAACTTATTTTTTATGTGTTGTCACTTTATGCTCACACAATACAGTCAGCGAACCCTGAGATCACTCTCACTCATAAACAATAACCTTTTCCCATTATTTCTAAGAAATTTTATTTATCTACAATGATATCCTTCCGTGGATTAGAATATAAGAAACCAATCCATACCAAGTATGACATCATAGAGTCCCATCTTAAGGACCAATAGGTCACATTTTAAACTCTCTCCACCAACCTATAGGTCACACTTTTGGATGATAATAAATAGAGAAGAAACATTATTTGTAGGAACATCAAGATGAACTCGTGTGGATAAAGACACTAATGAGAGTCTACCTCTCACTCTATAAATATAGTGAGGAGGGAATTTTTTTAATTTGTGTCTATAAAAACTGAATAAATAGTATAAAATACACATATAGTATCTATAATTATCAAGTGTGATGTAGTTTCATATTCCTCCATAGCCTACAATTTTCCATGACCCCAAAAACAATCTCAATGAACCTAACATGGTACTCCAAGTGGTAGTTGTGTAAGGATAAAAAAGATTCATTCAATCCCCATATATTCTCATTCTTTTATAACAACTCAACATACTTCGGTACAATCCTTCCATTTCTTGATAGATCCTTGATCACGAAACACCCGCTTTTATGGTAGTTGGTAAGATACCCATTTTCACTTCTCAACACATTTGGGTATGAAATCACACAATACATGACCTATCCCATCACAATAATAAAAATCTAACCTATATGGTTTTCACTAGTTCTATGTGTTATACATATAAATTCACTTGATCCATAACAACGGATGATCTTCTAAAATAAGATTCAGTCAATTGGAATTTTCTAGTTGGTGCTGATGACACTACTCAGTGACGTACACTGCCAACTACAACTACCTCAAATCACTCTAATAAGAAAATCCCTATCAATAGTTCATACTCCATCACCCCAACGTAGGTGGATATTAAAAAGGGTACCACACTGGCATAAATCCCTCTGGGGATCACCTTATCGATCATCAGTGCATGGATGTAACCATCTTTGATAATTTCAATTGAGTAACATATAAGGTTTTTGAACCTGCTATTGTACCCAAAAACCTTAATCCCTCAATTACACTATAGTATAATGTCCTAAATTATAAAAAGTGCCAAAAATGGGTAGTATTTCTCATGAAATAGTTTCTCGATGTGAGACCATAAGAGTGTTTACACATTGTGTATCTAAGTAATGACAATCCACGAGTACCCAAATGCTCTATAGAAAAGGACACATACCAGTTCAACCTCACGATCCATTGGTTTCTAGATATTCTTAATAAAATAGACCACTAGATCCATCCAATCCTCCGTAGCCAAGGGGTCTATCCAAGTATTGTACATCAGTGGCCTCTTGCATTGAAAATCATAGTGTGTTCATAGAATATGTGAATCCTTAAACTAATCATCTAGAATGAAATTTAGTTCAACTTTTTGTTGAGAATATACCTATCTATATAGAGTAAGTATCATTAAAGATGTACTCTAAACTAAGTCCATGATACTCATCAGATTAGAATCCTAATCCGGAATTGGAATCCCAGCGAGTTGTCATGGTGGAGAAATCATAGAAATTTAGTCAACATACACCACCACAAGATTATAATATATATATATGTGTGTGTGTGTGTGTGTGTGTGTGTTTCGGGATTAATCAAGATGGAAAATAAAAAACTCAATCATATATCACACATGAAACATTGATAACTAATACCGATACAATGGTAAAAAAAGTGAAAAAGTATGTACTCATGGTCCTGGTGAATGAATATGTTGTCCCCCTATACCATCACATGGTTTACTGTCCTGACAACCACCATCAAGACCCTATGTAATTTTTTCCCTAAATCCCAACCAAATCCTCATAATGGGAGTACTCCAAAATCCATCATTAGATTTCAACCACCTCCAACAAACTTTTGTCCTGACCCTACCCAACAGGGCCCGAGCCATAACTACCCTAATCCCTCATCAATCGGCCATGGGATGGAGACCATAACCAAAAGGAATATCTAAAATGGGACTTCATTTCCTAATTTTTCTGCATGAACACACCTATACTTGTCAATGAATAAGTGGATATGAAAATAAAAAAATTAAGCTGAACCATCTAGAATTTAATGAAATAATGGAAGACTCTACAGTTAAAAAGATTAAGAAATTGAATATTAGAAAAGTAAAGGTTAAAATATACATTCCCAAATTGAAAAATGTCCCAAAAAAATTATGAATTTGAATATGCTAAGAGATCCCATATTCTGATCTCTAAGCTACTATCCACCGTAAGCATTCCAATGCACCATGTAACGCTAAACTCATCTGAAGTCTCCTATAACTTTTCCATCATCTTCATAAGATGAAAAATATATATGAAAATCCTATTAATGGGTGAGTTTATACATACCTATTATGTTTAATCGAGCTCTAATGGGGGAGTAGTAATGGAAACAAAAAAGAATAGATATAAAACAACCCAACAAATAGAAAGAGATTAAAAAAAATCCAACAACAGAGATACAAATATATAAATTTATTCTCAAACCAATGAAACATAATTTATATATAATGGGATCTCCATATCACAACCCTTAACAAGAGTGACATTATATTTATAAGTTTATCAATGATGATGGACGTCTTTCATATCTTCCGTGTAGTAAACATATTATCTAAGCCACTCCTCACAACTGTCCAAAATAGTCGAGGAGAAAAAATCTCTTGGTAGAGGAATTATTCCCTTGTATAGCATGTGAGATCCACTATGATTGTTGAGAATCTATTTCATGTCCATATAGACGGTGAAACTCTATTTATCAAGGATCCATGTCCTCCCTTAATGAATGGTGCACTCGGAATCTATTGGGGGCTCATGCTTAGCTTGGCTAGAAAGTTCCACTCTACTAGTCAAGGATGATTTCCCTTTCAAGCTGGAGGGTTTCACTCTAGTCATCAAGTACACATGCCCATCCTAGAAATATGATTCCACTCTGAATATGTAGAGGAAACCTGGCCAACCTGGTTGGAGGGTTCCACTATAGTATTTGAGGTCACATTCCCTGTCCAATATGAGGTTTCTACTCCTAATCATTGTGGTTCAATTACCTACCTAGTAAGACCATACTTTTAGAAATATGTAGAGGACTTATGTAATGACCGAAAATTTTATTAATGAAAATTTCTCTTGTTCTAATTAAATTTTTTATTATGTAAAATGGTTATATCACATATGCTCTTCTGTGGTTTTATGATTATGGATTTCAAAATATCATTATGAATTTATACTATTTCTAATATAGTCAATGAACATTGATCACATGATTTGAATAAATATAGTCCATTAACAAATCCAATTTACTCGGACAAAGGATGTGATGGCCTCATCAAAATGAATATCTTCGTAAAAAATCCCATTTTTAGTAGTGTGGAATGTTGGTGGAATCATTGGGCTTCGTTCATGACCAAGCCCAAGCCGAGCTTCAACAGGTTAAGCTCGAATGGAACCGCCTATGGGAGATGTGGATGTTGATAAAGATTACCACCTGAGCGATCTTATCCAAGGCATCACAAGAGCCTCTCACCATCAAACACCTTAACATTAGATCTTATGCAGGTATTTTAAGTTTTATGTAACATATCCCTAGCACTAAGACTATGTGAATTATTTGTTTATATATAATATACATTCATTTTATTACTGTTACATTGTAAATATTTTTTAAAGAAAAAATAATATTTTTAGATAAAGTTCAATTAAAAAATTTATTTTGACTAATTAATGGAATTTTGAATTAAATAATATTTTAATAAAATATTATCACTAAATAAAATTTTATTAAACAAATATTATAATATAATTTTTATGAATACATTTGTAATTTTAATTAAGGTTTGAAAGATGATTTTGAAAAAACACATGATTTTTTTATAAATTTTAATTTTTTTTTAAAAATGTAAAACAACACATATTTAGAAAATAATTTATATAAATTTAAAATTATTTTTGGAATCAGTATTTCAAAATTATCCTATGGTTAATTGTTCATAATTTTCAAAGATAGTTGAATTTTTTGATAAAAATGAAATACCGTTTTAATATATAATGTGATTTATGACATCATAATAACCCAATAGTGATGTAATAAAATATTATAAATGTGTTGTTCATAAAATATAAGTTTTATCATTAAAACAATGTGATCTTAGTTTGTTTTGAGTTTTTATGATAAGAATTAGTGGACCCTTCAAGACTTATAAGTCATCTGTTTTTGTCTTTTGATTACCCTTTATGTGTTTCCCCTAACATTCTTTTTATTCCAGTGAATGGATAGTAATTAGAGGAATCAGGCTAACAACTGATGTGAAGATCAATGTTATGCCTATTCTAATGAGATGCCCTATCCGATGGGAGAGGGAATCGCTATCTTTGTCCCGATACTCTCAGTTAACTCATGTTTTGAATAGTAAAATGGGTCTAGAGGAACATTCACCCCCCCCCCCCAATAGAACAAGTCGTAATTGAGATATTAATGAGGCAGAGGACTCCAACTTTTAATGGATCATCTGATCCGTCAATCTCGGTACAATGGATCGACTCCATTGTGAAAATCTTCTTCATCCTACAATGTTCTAAATAAGAGAAGTATCTTCTACAATCTTATTTTATGGAGGATAAAACTGAATAATGGAGGAAATTGATCAAAAATGTGAAGCCTGAGGAGGTTATCGAGGCGTTGGAATAGATGGATAAATAGAAATTATTTTTTTGGAAAATATTTTCCTCACACCCTACGACTTTAGAAGGAAAGGGACTTCCTTTCCCTCAAGAAAAAAAGATGATGAATCCATTGGAGGATGCATGGAATACATAACATGTCTTGCACGATACTCTCTAGATTTGTCATTACCCTTGAATTCAAGGTTGAACATATCTTTAGTGGGATGAAACCTAGCCAATGGAATGTTCTAGAAATCCCTGACATTGAGAGCTATGAGGAAATTTTCTGACGTGCCATCAAAATTGAAATAGAGATCGGTGAATCTTAGGGGAATCCTATGGATAAGAAGCGTAACATGGACATTAATTTTGGTTGTATAATTGATAAATACAATGGTGATAAGAAAATATATAACCCCACTTGATAATGGTGTGGAACTATGCACCCTAGAAATTGCCTGAAGGGGACGAAGAAATGATTTTGGTGTGGAAGTGAAGGGAAATGAGTCATTTACTATCATAAAAAACATGGCTACGACAAAGGAAATGAATGCTCTATTTGATGCTCAAAGAATTGTTCATTCCTTCAACTGTAAAGAACCAGTGAACTTTTCAAACTAGTTCCTTAAGCCAAGGGTTTCCGGAGGCAACCAACAACCTCCAAGGAAGCAAGGTTAATCTTTTTTCCATCACTACTGCAAAATTGAACCCCAAAAATGATGTGGTGACATGTAATATAGTTATTCAATCAAGAATAGAAAACATAGTTTTTTATTTTGTTTCTATGAATTCTTTTATACCCTAAAATTTTAAAATAACAATCTCAACAACACCACATTTTATGGAAGTAAAAATGTCGGTGATAACGGTAAATGGGGAATCATTTCAACTAATGAATATAAATCCTCCTCTATCATAATTATTGGATTGAATATACTAGAAAACCTCCTCATACTCCCTTTTGTAGAATTTGATGTAACTCTTAACATGTAATGGATTTCGCTATATAGATCCAATATAAATTTCCACGAGTGGGAAATCACTTTCCATATGGAAAATCGACCCCTGATTCTTTACAAGTGCAAGGAAGAGGATAAATATTCATTCACACCAACATATCAAGAGTGGATATTAATAAACTTGGAGAATGCGTATCTGTCTCAGATGATTGAATCTAAGGAAGTAACTATATTTGAATACATGATTATTTTGAGGGAATTTGCTGATGTATTTCCTATGGAATTTACTGGCCTTCCTCTTAGACGTGAGGTTGATTTCTCAATTGATCTTATACATGGAGGGTTAACAATATCCAATATTCTTTATAGAATGGATTTTTTGGATCTTGAAGAAGTGAATAAACTACTATTATTTAAAATTGCTAAAGGGTTTATATGCCCATGTGCTTCTCCATGGGGTGTAGCAGTCCTCATCATCTATATGAAGGATGGGTAAATTCACCATTGAATAGATTATTGTGATCTCAACAAAATCATGATAAATAATAAGTACCCTCACCTAGAATTGATGAATTCTTTGATCAACTAGATGGAGCACACTAATTCTACAAGGTGGATTTTCGGTCAAGATATTACCATGTAAGGATGACGTATGAGGATATCCCCAAGACTGATTTTTGTACATGATACAGGCACTATAAATACATAGTAATGCCTTTCAATCTCACTAATGATCTAGAAATCATCATTGACTTTATGAATAGAGTCTTTAGTTATTACCTTGAAAAATTTGTTGTATTCTATATAGATGATATTATAACATACTCCAAAACAAAGGAGGATCATGAGGAGCATCTAAGCATTGTACAAGAGACTTTGCGAAAAGATAAGCTCTATAAAAAGTACAGCAAGTGTGAGTTATTGTTGAAGGATGTCTCAAATCTATACATATCAGCACATGCCATGGGATATCTGTGGATCCCTCCAAGATAGCTAAAATTGAGGTATGGTACAACCAGCATCAATAATGAATATCCATAGCTTTCTGGGGTTAGCTGGATATCATAGCCGATTTTTGAGAAATTTCAAATGATTGTAAAACCATCTAATCTTGATAAATCTAAAGGGAGTAAAGTTTCCTTTGAGTGATGAATGTTATGATAGGTTAAAGTAGTTGAAGAGGAGGCTTCTCAATATTCTCGTGCTCACACTACCCACAAGTAGAGAATATTTTGTTTTATTTGGTGATTCTATGAAGAAGGGAATGGGATGTGTGTTGATGAAAAATGTCAAATTCATTTCATATGCTTCAAGGGAATTGAATTTTTAGGAGAAAAACTATCCAAAAGATGATCTGGAGTGGGCTAGAGTAATCATCACTGTGAAAATTATGGAGGAATTACCTATTTGGGTAGATGTTTGAAATATACATGGAACACAAAATACTAAAGTATATATTCAATTAGAAAGAGGAGAATATGAACAAATTATTATGGCTAGATATGATTAAATACCATGACTCCACAATCCACTACCACCCTGTGAAAGAGAAAAAAGTGTATGATGCTCCATGTAGAAATGACCTAGAAATTCTATCATTGATGAGAATTTAAAAGGATCCAATTATCTTATATTTGATAAGGATGGAAATTTGAATCATAAATAAGGGATCATCATCAATCCTTTCACAAATAATTTCTCAACTGTCTCTTTTCGAAATGGTAAATGATGCTCAAAAGGATGATGTGGGAATTCAGAAGAAAGTTGAAACTATCAAAAAAGGGAAATCTTGTGTGTTGAATATTAACAAAGAAGGAATTGGGCGATTTCTGTCCAGGATATGTGTTTTATCTTATCCAATGATAGAGGAAAAAAATTTTGATGATGCACACAGTTTGAATTTCTCCATTCACCCAGGAAACAAAAAGATGTATTGCGATCTAAAAGATCATTATTTGTGATATGACATACAGAATAAGATGCATAAGTATACATCAATGTTCCTTGTAGAGTCCCAAAGCTTGACGTACGTGGACAGTACATTAATATTATGGCATACATAATACATAACAAAAAACAAAACACAAGGATCATAATAGTTTAGTGTCTTTGAAAACTCAGAATATAATCTTCTAATAGCGGTGAAAGATCTTCAATATCTCCCATAAAGATCTTACCCTTTTGTTTCCTTACCAAAAAACTATCATTCTATCCTAGGGAAAAGAAAACATAAAAAGGGTGATCTCAAATGCTCAGTAAGGGTAAGCATGGGGAAAACAAAACGAACCATATACATTTGAACTTCAAAACATGAACATAATATTTAAACATAAAATTCATGAGCACTGACATAAAACATAGCAATACATAAGGCATAGATCATAATGGAACATCAATCATGATAAAATGGAATGGGAATAAAACATGTAATTTTGGCAAGCATTAAGCACATGTTATGATTTCCATAGTAGCCAAGGCATTGCTTCCAAGACCATCTTAGTGGACAATGTCCCTTACTGAACCAGGTTTACTTGGCATTCCAGCCCTGTATTACTGAACTGAATTTATATACCGTTCTAGCCATGTTTATATCATGAGATAAAAATCTTTACCCAATGCATTGGAGGGAGATATAGGTCCCACCGATCTCATATGAAATCATTCTTACTTGTTCCAGAACATAAACATAAATCATTCATTATAACCCAATGAATAAAAATGGGTTTTGTAAACATCATCCCATCATAACATAATCCATATAAAACAAATGAATATAGTTTCATCATAAGAAAAGTGAAACCATGTAAATTATAGAGACATTATAATTTAAACATGAACATACTGAATAATGTCATCTTAGATGGAAAATTGTTTTGATAAAACACTTGACATGAATTCTTGTGGAAAATATCATTTCTTTTTCAAAATCATTTTCTTTTCAAAAAATACCATGAAATTTTAAAAGAAAATTATTTTGTTGAAAATAGTCATGAAATATTGTAGAGAAATCTTCATTAATAAGAGGCGTTATGAAACCATAAAAATCAGTTCATGCCATATAAGTTAAAAAAAAATTTTCTCATACTTTTGCCAGAAAAGTCAAAAAGTACCTCATATAGTAAACAAAAAAATATTCCTTTCATACCATGTAGTAAAAGTCAAAAATTGATAAAAAGGAATTTAAAGTTACATGAAAACAATTTTATAAAACTTGGACATGTATGATAAATATAACCCTAGTAAATACTTACATATAAGGAATCTCGGATATAAAACAATTGAGATTGTAACAATATCCCTTACCTTAGGTCTGATATACTTCGTACGTATCCAAGCCTCCTGTATAATGATTTAAATAATTTCATTGAATTGTTAATGAATCATATTCATTGTTATGATATCATTTATTGTTCACTTATGACTTTTCATTACCTGTTCTTTTTGTAAATCCATGTTAAAGAAGCGTTTCGGGTAAAATCGTTTCATTTATCGTACGTGTTTCGACTTGTTGTTCATGATATAATTACATATATCCTGATTTAATTAATTTCAGAATGTAATAAATGATTTATATATAATAAATATTCAGAATATACATATTTATGATAGATTGATAAATGGAATGAAATACACCGTTCATGGAGACGGTAGGTCATACGTATGCATGAACGTTGCTTTCGTTCCCTTATTGAATTGAATAGAATTAAATTGATGACACACATATATATATATACATAAATAAATTAGTATTATTATGTCATATATTTAATTATTATTCATTATATATACTTTATAATCATTCATGAATGGTTAACATGAAGAATAAATTTTATCGCATTCGTGGAGATGGGAGTCCGTACGTACGCACGAGTGATGATATAGTTCCCATGATCATGGAATTATATTGAAGTGTTTGTATACTATTTTAAAATCAATATGACTTTAAAATAACCACATATAGTTATTCTTTACACCATTATACCCACCAACTAAGGTGGTGGTGGAAAACAGATTACAACACGGCGTTGAGATGGTATTCCGTACGTACGCACGCACAGTGATTTTGTTTTCCTTAGGATGGATAGAAGGTTAAATAAGGTTTTTTAATATTTATAATAACATATAAGTATATGAGTGATACTGATGTTATTAATTCATAATGAAACAACTAATTAAGAATATGTAGAAGAAGAAATAAATTTGAGAGAATCGGTAACGGATATTACCTCTTCTTCGACAAACCTCTTTGAAACCTCCTCTTAGGGCACTATGATTGGTATTTGAAGAAGACCAGGACCTCTAAGATGTTTCTAGGGAAGTGTATAAGATAAATGGGTAGGGTGTGGCCGAGATTGAAGGCTCCAAATTTTGTAATGATGAGAGGGATGAGGTTCCCTTTTATAAGGGAGGAGAGGGTCACCTTTGGAATTATACGAAATATTAATTCATAATAAATATCAACCCCAATTAAAAACCTCCAAAATGACTCAAATAATAATATTATATGATATAGGACTGTAATATAATTAATCAAAAAAATTTATACAAGTTGGGAATTTATTTTAAAAATTATCAACTTGATTTATCCTTATATAATCTATTTAATTTTATTTGTGGTAATAATATTCTAAATTTCAAATCATTATAAATAATTACTTATATTTTTTGAATTTTCCATAACTATTTGAGTTATTAAATTTTCAACCATAAAAATTTTAATTTATAATTTTTGAATATTTTTTTAATTTTTATACAATTTTATAATATGTAATTTTTATAAAATAACAATAGTGTCAATTTTGACACTATTCATTTATTTGAATTTATATAAAATATATACATAGGATATGTTCTAAATAAAAGATTTAATAGATTAATAACATGTCAAATATATCGAGAAAATTAGTGGAGAACATTAAATAGTTCATATAATATTTATTTTAATATTTTTAATACCTTTTATTTGGTATATCTCTTAATAAAATAATTACTACAACATTTTTGTATAATTATTTAATATACTTATTTGTTGCATAAAAAAATAAACTAAAATCATATGAATAATATAATTATAATACCTATAATAATAATATTCTTAATTGAATTTATCATCTAAAAATAAAAACATTTAAATTGTTATATTTATTAAATTATGACGGGGACATCTTTGACATCATTTAAAATAAAATAATATAAATGTCATAATCGGTTTTATGAGGCTCTAAATGGTCCACAAATCTACACATGGATGATTAGGGTAACAATATACTCGACCAATAATGTTTGGTCAAGTTTATGGTCCTTTTGATAGTTGTTGTTATTTTAATAAAAACTATATTATTGATTTTTCACTAAATAAAAAATTTCTCTATCACTATTGTGTCACCATTAATGATAATTATTTAATCCCTAAAAATTCTAAATAAATTCTCATGATGTAGATAATTTTGTTATCTTTCTGGAGACCATCCATGTTCGAAGTTTAATGATGTATATCACTAAATTAAAATTATTATACTTATAAAATTTAGGAGAGTGACATGTTGTCACTTTCTTTGGTTTTAATAGTAATTAAATTATTTTCATAGTAAAAAGTGCATTAAATTAATATAATCCGACCCTTAAGTGATATGGGTCGAATTTTAGTCATAAAATATAATTTTGGCATGTGTTAGTGTAATTTTTTAATCTTAGGTTTACACTTAATTACTAAATTTATCTTTAACTGAAGTAAATAAAAATTATCATAGTTACTATTCATAGTGCCCAAAAATAAAAAAGTAGCCAATTAATATAATTTGTACCTACTAATTCCAAATATGGAATCAATTTTTCACACTTCAAAACACATAAGTTGCAGTAATTAATTTAAAATTAATCCCACTATTAAGAAAAATGAGTTTTAAAAGTTAAAACATTGCAAAAGATTGAAATGATTTTACCTATGAATTCAATGTAAAATCAATGATAATGACATACATTATATTAAATTGTAAAGAAATATTTTATTTATTCTTTATAATAATTCAATATTATAGTTTAACCATATAAATTATTACGATGAAAAAAGTTGTTTTTAATTGAAATATAGCGTGTTTTTACTATTCATTAAAATATGAAAGTTATCAGAATAATATGAAAAATTTATAAAAAGTTAATTTTAATATCCTGATCCCAATAAATCATTTTATTTTTTCAAATTTAACTTATAAAATGTCAAAAACTAGATTTAATGTGGGTGCGCCATCAAAAGGTGGCAAAAATGCATTTTTTTTAAAATACTTATTTTACCCGAAAAATTTATTTTGTGCTAATACCATGTTCTAGAAAATGTGTAAGATGAAATAATAATGTTATAACATTCCAAATGTATTAAATACTATCCATAATGTCTAGTTCATAATAATATTATTACCATATATCATTGTTTAGTGAAACCTGATATTGCGTACTACACATTCTATCATGGAAGGTCGTGATTGCGTGTAACGCAAGCCAAGTCAGGGTTGCATGAATTGCAATACTCTTTTGTTGTTGTGTATAACATAATCCAACCATATTTCATTTATACATTGAATATATATATATTTATATATATATGTATATATATAATCAATGTTTCATAGAATAACTACTATCAAACGAACATGAAATTGTGTGTAACACAATCCAAGAATAGTGTTGGATACACTGCAATATATTATGGTGTTATGTATAGCTCAAGATAATATTGTTCCAACGTACAACAGATGATATGAAAGGAATTAAAAATAATATATCTCATAAAATCTCGGGGTGTTACATTATACCCCGTTTAAAATGAAATTCTCCCTTGAAATTCGCCAGGGTTATAAACGGCTTATTACATGAGAGTTTCTTTCATAGAAACCCGCATCATAAAAATGAATAAAAAAACTTCTCTTTAAAAACTATTGTATGAAACATAACGGTTACCCAAATTAACTAATCACTAGGTTTCCACATAGAATAACATAGGTGAAAATATGGATATGGAAGAGAAATGTAACCATAAAATTATGATTGAGAGTGGTAGAGGACATGGTTATGATAAACCCAACAGTCACAAAGCCATAAATTTGTGATTATCTAATGGACCATCTAATTCATCAGATATGAGGGAACTAGGACAACATTTTTGGTTTTCAAGATCATTTCTCTAATGTTGATGAATTAAAAGAAATACTTACATGATTTTGGTACAATATCACTGTTGTTCATGCCATGAACAATTTATACTTCATCTCTTAAAGAAATGAAGTTGAATTTTTTTATTCGTGAAGAGTTAGCAGATCATGTGATAGAATGAGGGTTCATTCCATATGTTTCAATCAAAAGGATAGAAAAAGTTATCAAATATACATAAGTCCATTTATGGTGAGGTTAATCGTATATGATTCCAAAAATGTACTTATACTTCATCTATCATAGAAAAAAATAAAATACAACTAGTTTCTACTAACCAGTGACTTCATGTAGGCCAGTGGTTGGCACTAAAGGCCTGTCGCACATTGGTTGTGGGTTCGATTCCCGCAGCCTTGTTCGACGTGATGGGTTGCTGCCCATCCTATGGGTTGTAGCTTTTCTAAAACTACACTACTATAACATAACAAAAAGTTGTAGCCTTAAAAAATACTATCTAATGTATAAATTAATAAATTAAAATATTTAGGTTTATCCAAAATACGTCTGTCTAATCTCATAGTATAAATAAAACGATTACTAGAAAGGTCATCTACCAAGCATTGAATATAATCATTTATCGCCTGTATATCATATGATATATATATATATATATCTTGTTGGTCAAAGTACAAACATGTTAATTCCTTAATCATGTATTCTCTTGAAAAATGAATACCCATTGAACCTTAGTGAAAACATGAATGTTGTCAAAAGTTAACTCATTCCACATACCAAATTCCCAAAATTCTGTATACTCAAACATGATATCACATTGTCCTTATACCAGTCATGAGCTCATTAATACTATCAAACATCTCATTATCTCCTAATCCTTTCATTAGGAACATATCATCTACCTTCCAAAAATATTTGAATAACCTTTAATGGTTACCAGTACCATTCATCATATGCTTTCAAAACTCAAGAAAAGGAAAAAGTGCAACAATCATTAGATGTGTCTTTATTCCATAGTACCATTACCTATACAACATAACTCTGGATAAACAGAAATCATTCCACTACCATTTTAAACCATTGACCGAGATTGAACAATTATTTCTTCTCACATATCATTTGTAGTCTCTTCATCATCATCAATATAAATAATACCCATACGACCATGTTGATTCTCTTCATGAGACTTTACCATAGGCAATTGGTTTGCATAATTCCTGTACAATACTCATTTAAAACATTTAACCATTGTTTATGTCTTATATATACCATTAGACTTGTCCATGGTGTTACCTAAACCGTTTTCTTTGAAATTATTAGATTTGTGTCCTTCTTTTCCACACCCAAAGCATCATCCAATTATGTTGAAACATTACCCTTTATGCCTCTTCCCATATGACTTAAATGAGTGAAATGGAACATTCTTTCCTCTATGATCATCATGAAACTCCTTCATTCTCTTATTAGCTGAGTCATGAATCTTACCAAAGTTGAGATTATTGATCATATTATGAGATTGATGATTAGGTATAATAACGATGTTTTTCCTTTCAAATTCCATTTCATTTGGTATCTCATGAAGAATATCATTCCATTTTCCATCATATCCTCCATTATCGTGAATCCTTATGTTTCCATTCATTTTCTAAAACCCAAAAAGAATAGTGGGAGAGGCAAAAATAAAGCTCGGAAAACAGAATAATAAAGATGGGGTACCTTCAATATCTAACATCTTAGGTTTAATTAAAATATGGTTTCTGTAATTATAGGACTATAACCTATAGTTATACTTAACCTTAGGGACATATCTAGACATACCTTAGAAATATCTCTAGGGATATCACTAATGTTTTTGCATCCTGGGTTCCAAATGATAACTAAACCTCCCTTTGATACCAACTGTAGAGACCCAATGCTTGATGTATATAGACATTACATTACTCTTATGGAATAATTAATACATAACAAAAATAGACACCAAAGGACCATAATAGTTTAGTGTCTTTGGAAACTAGGAATATAAACATCTAATCATGTTGAACGATCTTGAACATCTCACATAATGATCATCCCTTTTTTCCTTACCAAAAACCATTCTTTATATCTTGGGATTAATAAAACATAAAAAGGGTGAGCTCAAATGCTTAGTAAGGGCAATCATGGAGGAAATAAATCAAACCATATACATTTGAACTTCAAAACATGAACATAATATTTAAACACCAAATTCTTGAGCAATAACATAAAACATAGCAGCACATAAGGCATAGATCATAATGGAACATCAATCCTTATAAAATGGCATGGGAATAAAACATCTAATTATAGAAACCATTAAGAACATGTTATGATTTCCATAGTAGCCAAGGAATTGCTTCCACGACCATATTAGTGGACAAAGTCCCTTACTGAACCGGGTTTACTTGACGTTCCAACCCTGTATTACTAAACTAGATTTACTTTCCATTCCTTCCATGTCTATCTTATGATATCTAAATCTTTACCCAATGCATTGAAGGGAGATATAGGTCCCACCCATCTCATAATGAAATCATTATTACTTTTTCCACAACATAAACATAAATCATTCATCATAACTCAAAGAATAAAAATTTGATTCGTAAACATCAGCCCATCATAACACAATCCATATAAAACAAATGGATATCGTTTCATAATATGAAAATTAAAACCTTGTAAATCATAGAGACATTATACTTGAAACATGAACATACTGAATAATGTCTTCATAGATGGTATATAGTTTTTATAAAACACTGGAAATGAATTCTTGAGGAAAATATCCTTTCTTATTCAAAATAATTTTCTTTTCACCAAATGCTTGGAAATTTTAAAAGAAAATGATTTTTTTGAAAATAATAATGAAATCATGTTGGGTAAGCCTCATTAAGAAAATTTGTTATGAAACCGTAAAAATTAGTTCGTTCCGTATAAGTTAAGAAAACATTCTTCTCATACTTTTTCCGGAAAAGTATAAAACTTCCTCGTATGGTAAACAAAAAAAAGATTCCTTACATACCATGTAGTAAAAGTCAAATATGGGTAAAAAGGAAATTAAACATACATGAAAACATTTTTATAAAACTTGGACATGTATGAAAAATATAACCCAAGTAAATAATTACGTATAAGCAATCTCGGATTGAAAACAATTGAGATTGCAACATTATCCATTACCATAGGTCCAATATGATTCGTACATATCAGAAACTCATGTATAATGATTTAAATATTGTCGTTGACTTATTAAAGAATCATATTCGTTGTTATGATATCATTTATGGTTCACTTATTACTTTATATTACCTGTTGTTTTGTAAATCTTTGTTAAAGCAGCGTTTTGGGTAAAATCGTTTCATTTATTGTACATGTTTCATCTTGTTATTATTGATATTATTATCTATATCCTGATTTCATTAATTTCATAATGTAAAAAATGATTTATATATAATAAATATTCAGCATATACATATATATGATAGATTGATAAATGGAATGAAGTACACCGTTCATGGAGACGGTAGGCCGTACGTACGCAGGAACGCTGTTTTCGTTTCCTTATTGAATTGAATGGAATTAAATTGGTGACATAAATATATATGTACATAAAAACAATAGAATTATTATGTAATATATTTCATATAATTCATAATATATTCTTTATAATCATTCATGAATGGTTAACATGAATAATGAATCTTATCGCGTTCGTGGAGACCGTAGTCCGTATGTACGCACGAGCGATGATATTGTTCCAATGATCGTGGAATTATATTGAAGTTTATGTATACTATTTAAAAATCAATATCACTTTACAATAATCACATTTAGTTATTATTTACACCATTATACCCATCCATGTAATGTGGTGGTTGAAAATTGATTACACCACGGCGTGGAGACGGTATTCCGTACGTACGCATGCACAGTGATTTCGTTTTCATTATGATGGATAGATAGTGAAATATGGTTGTTTCAAATTTATAATAACATATCAGTATATGAGTGATACTAATTTTATTAATTCATAATGAAGCAACTAAATAATAAGAAGTAGAAGTAGAAATAAATTTGGAAGAATCGGTAACAGATATTACCTCTTCTTCGACACGCCTCTTTGAAAATTCCTCTTAGGGCACTAAGATTGGTCTTTGAAGAAGACCAGGACCACTAGGATGTTTCTAGGGAAGTGGAGAAGAGAAATTTTCAGGGGTTTTACAATAATTATGGCTCTAAATTGTGTAAATAGGAGAGGGAGGAGGCACCCTTTTATAAGGTATGAGAGGGGCACCTTTGGAATTATAAGAAATATTAATTTATAAAAACTTCCAACCCCACATAGAAACCTCAAAAAAGAATCAAATCTAAATATTAAATGAGATAGGGTTGTAATATCATCATCCAATAAAATTTAGACAATTTGGGAATTTATTTTAATGATTATCAACTTGATTTAGCCTTATATAATCTTTTTAATTTTATTTGTGGTAATAATATTCTAAATTTTAAATAATTTTAAATAAATACTTATATTTTGTGAATAGTCTATAATTGTATGCGTTATTACATTTTTTACCATAAAAATTTTAATTTATATTTTTTGAATATCTTTTTGATTTTTAAACAATTTTATAATATGTAATTTTTATAAAATAAAAATAGTGTCAATTTTGACACTATTCATTTATTTGAATTTAAATAAAATATATACAGAATATATGTTCGAAATAAAATATTTAATAGATTAATAACATGTAATATTTATCTATAAAATTAGTGTAGAACATTAAATAGTTCATACAACATTTATTTTTGTATTTTTAAAACCTTTTATTTTGTATATCTCTTAATAAAATAATTACTACAACATTTTTGTATAATTATTTAATATATTTATTTTTTGAATAAAAACTTAAAATAAAATCCTATGATGAATATAAATATAATAACTTTCATAATAATATTCTTACATTAAATTATCATCTTAAAATCACAACATTTAAATTGTCATATTTTTTAAATTAGGAAGGTGGCATCATTGACATCATTTAAAATAAAATAATATAAATGTCATAATCGGATTTATAAGGCTCCAAATAGACCAAAAATAGACCCATGGATTCTTAGGGTATTTATATACTCGACCAATAATGTTTGGTCAAGTTTATGGCCTTTTTGATAGGTATTGTTATTTTAATGAAAACTATATTACTAATTTTTCACTAAATAAACAATTTCTGCATCACTATTATGTCATCATTAATGAGAATTATTTAATCCCTAAAAATTGTAAATAAATTCTCATGATGTAGATAATTTTGTTATTTTTCATTATACTAATCATTTTCGAAGTTTCAGAAAGTTTATCACTAATGTAAAATTATTATACTTATAAGATTTAAGAGAGTGAAAAGTTGTCACTTTCATTGGTTTTAATAATAATTAAATTATCTCTATGGTGAAAAGTCCATTAAATGAATCTAATCTGACCCTTAGGTGATATTTGTCGACTTTTAGTTATCCAATATAATATTTTCATGTGTCATGGTAATTTTACAATCTTAGGTTTACCGTTAATTACCAGATTTATCATTAACTGAAGTAAATAAAAATTACCATAGTTACTATTCATAGTGCCCAAAAATAAAAAGTATCCTATTAACATAATTTAGACCTACTGATTCCAAATATGGAATCCATGTTTCAAAATTTAAAACACAGAAGTTGCAGAAATTAATTTTAAATTAATCCCACTATTAAGAAAATGAGTTTTAAAAGTTAAAACATTGCAAAAGGTTGAAATGATTATACCTATTAATTCAATGTAAAATCAATTCTAATGACATCAATTATATTAAATGGTAAATATATATTCTATTTATACTTTAAAATCATTCAATATTATAATTTAACAGTATAAATTTTTACGATGAAAAAAGTTTTTTTTAATTAAAATAGAGCGTGTTTATACAATTCATTAAAATATGAAAGTTATCAGAATAATAAGAAAAATTTATCCAAAGTAAATTTTAATATCCTGATCCCAAAAAAAAATTTATTTTTTCAAATTGAAATTATAAACATGGAAAAAATTAATTTTAAATTGGGTGTTCCATCAAAAGGCTGCAAAACTGTATTCTTTTAAAAATACGTATTTTACCCGAAAAAATTATTTTGTTCGCATACCATGTTCTAGAAATTTTTTAAGATGAAATAATAATGTTATAACATTCAAAATGTATTCAATACTATTCATAACGTCTAGTTCATAAAAATATTATAACCATATATCGTTGTTTAGTGAAACCCGATATTGCGTACTACACATGCTATCGAGGAAGGTCATGATTGCGTGTAACGCAAGACAAGTCAGGGTTGCGTGTAGGGGAAGTCTCCTTTGTTGTTGCGTATAATAGAATCCAACCATATTTATTTTATACATTAAATATATATATATTTATATATATATATAAACACTCAATATTGTGTAGAATAACTACTATCAAACGAACTTGAAATTGTGTGTAACACAATCCAAGAATAATGTTACGTATACTGCAAGCTAATATGGTTTTTCATATAGCTCAATATAATCTATGTGTATAATACAAAATAATATATGAAAGGAATTAAAAACAATATATCTCATAAAATCTCGGGGTGTTACCTGCCTGGTTTGTCAGAAAGTGAAGGCTGATAGGCAAAAGACTATGGGGATGATGAAACCATTACCCTTACCTACATGGTATTGAAAAACATAACCATGGACATCATCGCTAGACATCCCAAGACATCAAAAGTAAAAAATATTGTCTTGGATTTTGTGGATCCTATTACAATTACTACACACTTCATTGAAAATCTGTATGGTTTATCATTGAATCAGCTAGCATGAATATACATCAGAGATGCGGTAAGGCTGCATGGAGTAACACTATCGATTGTATCTGATCGAGATCCAAGATTCACCTCTATGTTCTCGAAGAGTCTTCAACATGCTCGGAATAATGAGATTATCTTCAGTACGACTTATCATCCTCAAACTGATGACCGATCTAAGCAGACTATCCAAACACTCGAGGACATGTTGAGAGCTTGCTCAATGGACTTTAGAGGAGGATGGATTCAACATCATACTCTATTTAAGTTCTATTACCGCAACAGTTTCCACTCAAGCATCCAAATGGCTCCATATGAAGCCATTTATGGGAAGAGGTGCATGACACCAACATGTTGGGATAAAGATGGGGAGAAAAAACATGTAGGTCTGGAAATTGTCGAAGAAATGGTAGAGAAGGATATGTCCTTCCCATGGCACATTAAAGATGATCAGAGTTGACAAATGAACAATGATGATAATAATTGATGAGACCTAGATTTTGATGTTGGAGACATAGTATTCATCTACATATCTCCATGTATGTGAGTTATGATATTTCAGAAGAAGGGAAATCTTAGTCCAAGGTACATCGGAATTTTTGAGATCCTAGGTCAGATTGGAGTAGTGGCCTATCAACATGAACTCCCACGAAACATATCTCATGTACATGATGTATTCTATGTATCAATCATGAAGAAGTACATACTTGAACCATGGCATATACTCCATCTACTAGTTGTACCATTGGAAAATGGCCTCTTCTATGAAGAGAATATGGTGAATGTATTATATCTTAGGGAAAATGTTTTATGAAATAGGACAACGTCCCTCATCAATGTTTTGTGGAAAACCCAGATGTTTGAAACATCAATGTGGGAATTGAAGGAAGTGATGAAGGATAGTTACCCGTGTTTATTGTAATGTGGGAAAAGGAAATTTCAAGGGAGAAATTTCTTAACAGGTGAAGACTGTGACGACCTAACCTATTATTAATGAAAACTCCTCTTGATCTAATTAAACTTCATATGATGTAAAATGGATATATAACATATAAAATTCATTTGTTTTATAATTTTGGATTTCAAAATACAATTATTGATTGTAACCATTGCTAAAACAGCTATTGAACATTGATCACGTGATTAGTATCAATATAGGGCTTTAAGAAATCTAATTTACTCAATAAAATGAAGTGATGGACTAGTACAAATAGTGTTTCTCCATATATTTCTCATTTTTCAGAGCATGGAAATTAGGTGGAATCATTGGGCTTCCCTCTTGACCAAGCCCAAACTGAGTTTCAACACGTTAAGCTCGAATGGAACTGCCTACGGGAGAAGTGGATCTTGTTAGAGATTACCACCCAAGAAATGTTATCCAAGTCACACCATGAGTCTGTCACTATCAAACACCATACCCTGAGGTCTTATGCCAGTGTTTTATTTTGTTATGTAACATGACTATATAACTCTGGTTATGTGCATTATTTTTCAATAGAAAATATACAATCATTTAATTATTGTTACTTTATAAATAGTTATTAAAGCACAACTAGAATTTATAATTAATATTAAATTAAGAAACAATTTTTTAGGAATAAATGGATTTTGGAGTAAGGTAATATTTTAATAATGAATTGTTACTAAATTAGTATTTATGAAACATAAATTATCGTATAATTTTTATGAATACAATTGTAATTGTTATTAAGGTTTGAAAGTTGTTTTTGAGAAAACCAATGAATTGTTTATAAATTTAGGATATTATTTTAAAACGTAAAAATTCAAATATTTTGAAAATTATTTAGATAAAATGAATATTATATTTGGAATCAGGATGTCAAAATTATTCAACGGTGAGTTTTACATAATGTTTTGACACAGTGGAATTTTTGGGTAAAAATTAAATACTGTTATAACGTACAATGTTTTATATAACATAATAATATCGCAATAGTGATGTGATAAAATAATATAAATGGTATATTCATGATATATATGTTTAACCATTAAAATTATGTTATTTTATATTTGTTTTAGTCATTTTTAAAATCCCACTGGACCCTCCAGGATATATTAAACATTTTAACAATGAAAATGATTTCCTTGAGAGTGTGAGTCACCTCCACATAGGAAAGCCAAATATTTTAAGATTCTCGGCCAATGAACATATAAAACAATTTTTTCCAATCCCCTTTGTAAAAAACCATTGGAAAAAACATGTGTTGGATTTTGGTTTTGATTAGCGTAATATTTGGTGTCCATAACCTAAATAATAAAGAATTGTCTCACTTTTCATATATAATCCCACCCATGCTCCCACTTCATCTTCACTAAACGCCTTTTTATATCTACCAAAACCTCACCTCCACTTTCGAGAATATTACAAAGGTGCCCCAAGCTCCCAAGAATCCTCTCTCAACCCTCTACCATGCCTTTGGTATAAGATTTCCTTGTAAGGGATTTCTTGGATTCTCATTTTTGTGTAAATTTCATTATGTTGTTATACCCTTATTTTCAATTACATAAATATTGGGTTATGATTTCCCACCTCCCCCATACATCACTCCTTATGTTTGAATTATTAGAGACCCATTTCATTCTCATTAATGTCTCCCATGCACACTTGTCACCTTGCCAAAATTCTGTAAGAAATTTCTCTCTCCTCATTTATATTCAATCAATTATTTTGTGTTATAAATTTAAATTCAATTAAATATTTTGGTAAATGTATCTATATAAACCCATTACATTCCATTTCATGAATATAAGATGATACACCCCTTTCCTCTCATCAATTTGTTTTTGAATTCTTATGAAACGCAGTTATGCTGCAGAAATTGCACCACCATTTTCATGTTGAAGTCTCTATGTAGTGAATACCATGCCCATTTCCCAATCAAGAGTATTATCCATAATTAAAATTTAATTATTGATTATATAGTTCTATTTTTTAATTCCACATTACTTTACCATGGAATAAATAATGATGTCTAATTAATCTATGTTATATTATCCATGTGGAACATTTATGCATGAAATGAAATGATTGCGAAGGGTGTGCCCAAAAAGCACTGTAATGCAATGGCTAAAGAATAATATCATGATAAATCAAGTTCAATGAGGGTTTAATAATGAAAATTCATGTGAAATTTGGGTTTAATCACACTCCATGTACAATGAGCCTAGGCTTATTCTAATATCATGATAAATGATAATGCCACATTTCCATGTTATGGCAATCAAGCTATATTGTTCCTTTATGTTCATGTTTCTCTTGTGCTCCATTGATATAATATTTTCTAACATTTACAATATTCTTCATGTTATTCCTTGTTTACTCATTTACTGGGCTTTATAGATATCCTTTTTCTTATGCATGTCCTCAGGTTATCCAATGCAATTTTAAGTACGAAGGAATGTTATTGTCATGTAATATAATTTTTAAATAAATAATTTTGGTTTTATGTTCTATGTTTTTATGTAATTTTATTAATCCCAAAAACACTAGACCCCTTGGTATTCTATCTTATATCTATTGAATATTTCATGCAATAAATTATGTTTATTTGTGAAATAAATTGTAGGGATATTATAACTGATTCCCAAACAGGCTAGAGGGTTCCACTCTAATAGTTGAGGATCAATACCCTTTACAGTAGAAAGGAATCACTGGAGGAGTTGATAGATGTCTCATATCCTATCATGATAGTGGGTCTCACTCTATAAATAGGTAGGGGACTAATTTCATATCATATTAGAAGGGTGAAACACTAAAAGCCTCTATTGATCCTTACTCTTCAATATCATATTTGATTGTCACCTTAATTTTCCCACACCCAAAAATATAACTCTTCATATATAAAAATATACTATAGGGGACACCATTATGTTCTTCCCAAAAAACTAGGCAGGATAGGCTACTGATGGGAGACAATTTGAGCCCAAATTAAGGAGGTATGGGAGATTTCATACTCCTCAAAAATAATTTTTACATAGATGACATCTATTGTACCCACACTATGTGGGTTCTACCAATTTCTGTGGGTCATAAACTCACCATCACATAGAACCCATACCTTGTAGATGTAAACAGTGTGCAGATGAACTCCACGACAAGTCCATGATTTTTGTGGTCGAACTATTTTCTCAGTCATGTTAATTTACTTTATCATATGGAATATTATTGCCCATTACCATACCCATTAACACACAAAGAACATAGTGATTCATTTAGAAGAAGTTCACATAGAATGTGGGGGTCTCACAAAGCATGTGATACTTATCTCGCCCGAAAAATTCCAAGCCGATAAATCATAGGGGTGACATGTTTTCTATTCATACAAATTACTTGCTGTGTTTTTGGTGATTTTATGGACAATTATATCTTTTATTTTCACACAAGATCCTATCATTGTACATTTTAATCATATCTTTTGTATTTCAAAATCAAATTTTCTACATTCTAGGTGATTTTTAGGCACTTCAGTGGCCATAAATCAAATTCCAATTCTTATCGTGTGAGCATGTATGCACTGCCATGTCTCCACTCAATACCTTCAGTCATAGAACTCAATTACAAGACAAAAAACCTATTTATTATATGACTCACCAATGTCTGTCCATGATTTATGATTCATTCATTACCCATGATACATGTGGAAACTTGGTTATCTTATATGGCTTTGTCCTACTTCAAAATGTCAAATCACTATCCCATGGTCCAAAAATGTATAACGTGAAGTAATTATGAGGTAAAAGAATATGAGAAAGGTTTTAAGAATTTTGGAGATTATTTCATGTCGAAATTATAAACATGGGAGGTTCGTGGATTGAATAAAATTAAAAAACAATTAAATTTAAATATTATTGTTCATATAATTATAAAAAATAATTTCATATCAAATAAATGGTTTGATCTTTCACATCAATTCGATAAAATGAGGTGAAAACGAAAAATTACGAGTCATGTTTAGAAAACTGACCATTCCTCATTGCAGAACAAACCCACTAATTACTGAAAGGTTTCATTGCAATCATTACTTCTCGATCTACTTGGATCTGTAACCTCATCGTCATCCGGATCAATTTTCCAACAGAATGAGGGGATGAATTCTCCCAATCTTCTCATGGTTTATAGGGGTAAGCCCAGATGATTATTTATAATGAAGTACATTTAATAAAATCATTGATTTAATTTAATGGATTATTTATATTCATAATTTAATTAATCCACTAAACATACTACCACTGATCTTCTTTTCTGAAATCACTATGCTAATCTATTTTATGTTTCACGTTGGGTAAATATCATGTTTTAAAATCATCTGTGGTCTTGGATATTTGATTTATGATTCCATTTAGGATTTATCTAATTTTCATTATGAAACATTGTTCGTGGAATATAAAATGAATTTAATATTTTTTAAAATATAATTATGGCCACACCATGCATCAGAACCACATCATGTATGAGCCCTTAACACATATAGTAAAATGAGTAATATTCCAAAGTCTAATAAGGTAAAAACTAGGTCACTACAAAACCCATATTATTTATTTTATCCTTATGCTACTCATTAATAATTCCTCAATATTTGATTTATAACTACTTCCATTTTGAATCTTACAAGGATAGATTCTTTCACCATTTACTTTTCTTTTTCATCCCAAATTCCTAGAAATGTAAATATAAAAAAATACGATTTAACTATAAAATATTAATTATTTTTCAAAAATACCTTATTAAATATGAAAAATTAAATTAAAATATATATATAACAAAAATATTTTATATTCCGAGTAAATATATTATATGTAAATAATTATATATATATAGTGTTAATATTTGAGATATCAGATATTTATGAAAAAATTTCATATATATAAAATATAAAATAATTCATGTTGGAAATAAATGTTACGAGTTTATATTTATATAATTATGGAATTTCTATAATACATGATGAAATTATATTGGGTTTATAATATCAAAATTTATGAATTTCTCATAATTTCTTGTATCATGTCTATTTTTATGAAGTATTTATTTATTTATTTAATTCGATAATTTATACTATAATATAACTTCTATATTCTGAATAAATTGGTGATTTTGTATAAAGAGTTAAACTGCTTCTATAAATTTTCAAACATTCATATCAAAAGATATATTCTCGGTAAGATACATGATTTAGTTTTCTTTGAAGGTGAAATCCATTTTTATTGTGTTATATGTTTTGATTTAATGGTTGAATATAGTTTATACATATTAGTTGTTTGAATTGTGATGTAATTAGTGTCACTAATAACTAAATTACCGCTGGGTAGATGGAATTTGTGTCAATTGGTCACTAACCTTGACGATTATTCCATGTCTAGAAAAGTGGGGATAATCAATATGTCTCTCTAAGATAAATCTTTTGGAGACTGTTTATTTGATATAAATCTATACCTTTACATGAAAGGGTTTTATATACATTGCACATATGATGTCTACAAAAAACATTCATTAGCATTGGGTTTTTCATGAACTAGCATGGTTTTGACCACCACCTAATTGTGTAGAAGTTTTTGTTGAAGGAAATGATGAAATATTGGCAAGGGTAACAAAAATTAAAACAAAAATTAAAACAAAAATTAAAACTATGCATAATAAAATAGAATTACTAGAGAGTAATTGATATTTTAATAACATAACATGGAAATATGAACAATCAAGACTTCCTTCTAAAGAATAGAATAGATAAAATCGATCAACCTCCTGTCATGACCCGCCTTCACCAAAAGGAGGGAAGGGTTAGCATATTTCCATGCCCTTCCTTCTTTATGTTGAGGGAGAGAAATGACCCCCGAACCCTACCTTCAATAGGTCCCGGAGTAGCGACCAACCCCAAAGGTATATAATCACACACTAAATGGAAGGCATTACCATCTTCCTTTTAATAGGATCGGGAGATAAGATAGTAAATCCCATAACACCAAAACTGAAAGTTAATGTACAGATGAAAGTAAACCATTCACATATGCATGTTCAAAGGTAAAAGATACAAGTCAAAAAACTCCAAAGGTAAGGTACCAAGAAAAGGAAAACAACAACAGAAACTGCCCCAAGGTCCTAGCTAGTACGGTCCCACACGATCCCTGATGTCCTCCTGGAAACCTGAAAACAGTTTTATATACGTAGGGTGAGCATACAAGTACAATCAGTAGGGAAATCCAAAGACACTCATTCATAAGTGAGGAGACATTCTAATGTCCCATAGAAATGAGATAACCAAACTCCTAACTGGGTAAACAATCCACCCAAGCCTCACCAAGGCACACTCCCAAAATAACGCAAGTTAGGTAAAGTATAGTAATATCACATCGATTTTTGGGTACCTCGTGCTGCTTTCCCGCTGGTTATTGATGACATACTACGCATCAAACGAATCCCTCCATTCTCACAGCAGTCCAACTGCCAAACCTTGCCCGCAAACACTTGGGCCACAACCTCAACGCAATACCACTACCAAGCCCCACCCACACACACATGGGCCACAACCACCACACAAAACCATACCCGCAAACACCTGGGTCAGAACAACTACTGCCACACCCGAAGACACTTGGGCCTCAACCCGAATACACTTTAAAAACAACCTGCCTGCAAACCCCTGGGCCAACCACCACAACTACCCCAACCAATGTTTCTTGGGCTAAAAATGGACTTCATGCCATCATAGAATACCCGGAGATACTTGGTATATCCCGAAAAGGGAACAGAATTGACATAATAACCGGCCACTAATAGAAGTGTGGGAAAAACACCCTCCCCCATGAAATGGTGGTGTTTAGCACTAAGTGCTCAACTTGGGTCAGGCGGGAATAAGAAACATAAGAACTACAAATATATGTATATGTAACAAAAACTCAACCCAACCTAGGGTTCCAATTCCAACCCAAGCACGAGCACACTCGTCCCTATTCATAGGAAGCACACTACCCACAGCTGAGACACAACTCACCCTGAGAACCAATCCCCATTTAAGCTATTATTGGTTCCATGTTCAAGTAATCTAATTTAAATAATGTTCTGCACTACTGGGAAACTGACATCATAAGAAAAAACCAAGGGAAAAAGTTACAACCAACAACAATTTAACCATTCACACCTGGTTCTCTTGCAAAGTCACAACAACAAAGGAATAATTGAGATCCCTCGAAGTACTGAAACCAATGAAAACCTCAAGATATAGCCCCATGTTCCCATAATCCAGGAGCCAATGGTTTCTCAACAAAAGCGGATCCCACTCTAATTCGTTATATTAGTAGAGTAATCACACATCCTCAAATTAACAACTAGCGAAAGTATAACAACAGGGGATCCCATCCACACCCGCATCACCCCATCAACTGACATGTGAATGAAACAACCAAACCGCTACCACCAACACAAGGCAGGCCCGTGTTGGTATTTTTAGATTTAAATGATTTAACACACTCCGTGGTTTCAATTCTACTGTACTTTAACCGAGGTTATCACAGAATAGGGTTGATCTTGGTGCTTTCAATTTATTTAACCGAGTATACGTAATTATTCAATTCTATGTTTTGGTTATTTGAACATATAGGGGTACCGAGGTTCATTAGTGTGCAAGGAAAAACCACTAATGACCATGATTTTCAGTGAGCCCAAGCCTGTACAATTTACAACACATAAAAACATAAAAAGAGTATAGCAGAACATCAGTCACACCCCCCCCCCCTTCATTATTTAATGGTCCATTCATTATCTTCATTAAGTTAGGTTTCATCAATTTCCACAGATGAAAAAAGCATGCCCACCCCGCATGATACATGGAAAAGAGAGTCGAAGGAGAGAATCCCTACCTGACGGACCGAGGATCGATGTAATTCCCTCGCGTGAGTAGCAGGAACTCCATAGAATGCGATCAAGGAAAACATCGAGGGGTTACAACTCGTTGGGAGGAAGGGTACTCCGAGCACAGGGTGATCAATAAAAAGAAAAGTAGGGAGAATACATTAGGTTATAAAGGATGAGATACATCATTCCAAGGATGGTTAAGATCGGAAATAAAAACTCGAAGCCGCATAAAAAGCAGGATCGTGGGTTGACCACGCGGCTGGGATACCCCACATGAACATAAAAGGTCCCCGCCTTTCGGGGCGGTTTAAACCGACACACACATCATGGTTTTTCATTTAGGGAGGGTACAACACCATTTATTTAATTTAAACGCCATTAATGGGAATTAATATTCTTTAAAACAGGCTTAAAGTGGGTTAAAACATGTTCTAAAACCCAATTTGCATAAAAAGGAGGTGCAACTGGAAGACCTGTGGGGGGTAGGCGAGAGCTACCTGTTTCCAATAGCTACCGGTATCCGAGAGCTACCGGTAGCTGAGAGCCACCGGTTGGTGATAGAAACTGGTATCCGAGAGCTACCAGTAGCCCAGGGCTACTGGTACCCCAAGGTCACCGGTAGGCTAGGTCTACCAGTAGGCCTAGGCTACCACAAAGAGTCACCGAGAAGCTGGGATGGCCTTCAAGACCACCGAGAACACCTCAGACATCAGATTTTTACCAAGTAATGGACCCCAAAAACCCATGACATTACATCAGATACGTCTATGACTATTATCATCCCCGAGAATATAAGAATAACCCAGAAAGGAGAAAAGCGGGCTCCAAACGACCACCCTCTTAAGATACTTCTCAGGCGTAAACCGCTAAGTTGTTCGAAAGCTGGAATAGAACCCCCTACATCTAGGAATAGTCTCCCAAGAGTTATCAACAACAAACATTCACAATAAGCACAAGTATCACACTTTCCAACACATGAGTTCTGTAGTCCCCTTCTACATGTCAGGATATTATCTGCTTTGGGTGGCACTGACTCGGCCACACGGGTTTAAATGCATCAACACTAATGCTTCATGAATAACAGTCAGGTCTTCCCATCATCACACATTAGTACACACAAGCACATAGAACAGGGAACAGATCAACCAATAAATACGGAAAAAATAATTTTATATATTAAATCATAAGGTACAATATCTCAAGGATCATAGCAAAACAACAAGGAAGTCAAAACAGCTCTGGGTGCTGAACATGTAACTGGGCCTCCCGGTCCCATGTGCTCTCTTCCAGGCCACCAAGCCTCCAAAACACACAAACCAAGGGGATGGTTCTTCCATGAAGAACTTTATACTTATGATCCTAGATCTCTATTGGTCGTTCTATGATTGTCTCATCTTCTTCGACATCTAACTCCCCCCCAATCAATGATGTGGGAGTAGTCTTTTAGATATCGACGAAGTTGGGAAACGTGAAAGAGGTTGAGAACTTTCTCCAACTGAGGTGGCAATGCCAGATGATATTCCACCTCACCAACTCGTCCCAACACCTCGAACGATCCGATTAACCTAGGGGAGAGCTTAATCCCATTCCCAAACCTTTGCTACCCACGTCGAGGAGAAACCTTCCAGAACAGATGATTCCCAACCTCGAACTCCCAGGGCCTCCTCCTATGATCGGAATAAGACATATGCTGGTCTTGGGATGCCTTCATCTTCTCACGCACGAGTTGAACCTTCTCAGTGGTTCCCTACACCACTTCTGGCCCAATGAATAGCTGCTTCCCCAATCTCTGTCCAGCAAACAGGTGAACGACACGGCCCTCCATACAAGGCCTCAAACGGTGTTACACCAATAGTGGTGTGGAAGCTCTTGTTATAAGCAATATTCACTTGAGTAATGTGTCGTACCCATGATCCCACAAAATCTAGAACACATGCCCACAACATGTCTTCCAACGTCTGGATCGTTCGTTTTGTTTTCCCATCTCTCTTAGGGTGGAAGGCTGTGCTAAGGAATAGCTGGGTTCCAAATGCATGCTGTAATCCCCTCCAGAATCATGAGGTAAACCGCGTGTCTCAATCGAAGACAATAGATCTTAGGATCCCATGAATCTGCACCACCTCATCGACGTACCTCTAGGAAAAGGTGCTCACCGATCTCAACTCCTTAATCTCCAATAAGTGTACTGATTTTGTCAACTGATCCACCACTACCCAGATGGAATCATAGCCTCCCTGAGCCCTAGGTAGCCCTGTGACGAAGTCCATCGGGATGTCATCTCACTTCCACTCGGGAACATCTAACGGTTGTAACGGACCACCAGGAAAACAGTGTTCAACCTTTACTTACTGACACACGAGGCACATTGCTACAAATTCAACCATTGACCGCTTTACCCCGGGCCACCAAAACTGTCTCCTTAGGCCTTGTTACATTTTTGAGACCCCAGGATGTACCACCAAAGCCAAGTCATAGAACTCACGGAGAACACCTTTACGCATAATCTCCAGAATAAAAAGCCCTCCATGGAAAAGAATCAGATGATGACCATCCTCCGGCCATCCCTCTGGAGCATTTCCCTGATAAACACGATCTTCCATCACTTATACCTTTGAGTCCCCCCACTGAGACTCTTCCACCTGCACCACTAAGGAGGATACTACATTCATCTAAAACATACAACCTATTCCACCTTCCACCCTTGCATCCAAATGCAAGGTCGCTAACTCTTCCATCACTCTCCAATCATCTGCAGATTCCCAAACTACTTCCTTCAGTGATTTCCTTCTTAGGGCATCAACCACCATATTTCCTTTTCCTGAGCTGTAGGAAATCTTGAAATCGTTATCCTGGAGGATCTCCATCCACCTTCGCTTCTTTATTTTCATGTACCGCTGGGAGAAGATATACTTCAAGCTTTTGTGGTCTGTAAAGACCACAAAGCGCTCTCTGATTAAGTAATTCCACCACAACATTAGTGCAAAAACAACCACCGTGTGCTCCAGATCATGGGTGGAATAATTATGCTCATGGAGACATAACTGCCTAGACCCATAGGAGATCACCCCTTGCTGCTGCATCAACACACGCCCGAGGCCAAGCCCTGAAGCATCACATAAGACCTCATATTCCTCCCCTTCTTCTAGCAACCAAAACAAAGGGGAAATTACCGAATTATCCTTCAGATAGCTGAAGGCGGCCTTGCACTAATCACTCCACACGAAAGCCTGGTCCTTTTTTGTCAAGGCTGTCAAAGGTGCTGCAACTCGGGAGAAGGTGGTTACGACCATACGATAGTAACCTGCCAGACCGAGGAAACTACGAACTTCTGCCACATTCATGGGTGTTGGCCAAGAAACAACCACCTCAACCTTAGATGGGTCTACCACTACTCCCTGCTCAGACACTACGTGCCCAAGGAAGTTCCCTTCTCACGTCCAAAACTTGAACTTCGACAAATTCCCATAGAGATGGTGTTGTCGGAGGACCTCCAAAATCGTCCTCAGGTGTTCAGCGTGAACCTCCTCTTATCTTGAGTAGATCAGTATTTCGTCAATGAACACGACCATGAACTGATCTAGATACTCCCAGAAGATGGAGTTTATAAGCCCCATGAACAAAACTGGAGAGTTTGTAATGCCGAACGGCATGACCACATACTCAAAGTGCCCATATCTGCACCTGAAAGCCGTCTTCGGGATGTCACCCTCCTTCACCCTCAATTGGTGATATCCAGATCGTAGGTCAATCTTTGAGAACCATCATGACCCTTTCAACTGGTCAAAGAGGTTGTCTATCCTTGGATAAGGGTAGAAATTATTGACTGTTACCTGATTCAGCCTTCTGTAGTCTATACACAGCCTTCGACCACTATCCGCCTTCTTCACAAACAACACAAGAGCACCCCATGGTGACACACTCAGTCGAACAAAACCATTCTTCATCAAATCGTCAATCTAAATCTGCCACTCCCATAGGTCTGAAGGCGCCATCTGGTAGGGAGCCATCGAAATCGGACAAGCACCAGGCTGCAAGTCTACCCCAAACTCAACATCACATTGAGGGTGTAGAGTCGTCACCTCCTCAGGGAAGAAATCAATGAACTCACTGACGATCCCTGTACCCTCCAAAATCTTTTTATCCGCTGACGCCACTGATAGCTCAACTAACAAGGAGAAGAGGTGTTCCTCTCTCCTGCGGCTCTACTGGACACCCCGATATCCGGTGAATGTAACACGCCAGCCGCCTATGTCTGAGAACAAAACCCTTATTCAGAAGAATTCGATGATGGCACACAAAGAGAACAACCATTAAATGCCTAGGATGACATCGTATGGTTGCATCTGTAGCAGTAGTAGATATTTTACTAACTGATGTGGCCCTAGCATCAATTTGAATCCTCTGCAAATGTATAACATGTTGGTCTAACCTCCGACTAGTGTGCTCAACACCAGGGGCACTGGAAGTCTCTCGGAATCTAGACCCAGAGCACGGGCCAGACTGGGTGCAAAAAAGGAGTGCGAAGATCCGGTATCGAACAAGGCATAAGCAAGGGTACTGAACAAACTGATCGTACCTCGAACATCCTCTGGTCCTGCTGGAATTGCTGCCTCCGTGGCGTGAAACTATCCAGGCCCAGCTCCTCTTCCCCTCGGTTTTCGGCCACCTCCCCGACCACACCCTGGATGAGGTCCCTGAGGAGCACCCTAAGGTCGGCCTCCCCCTGCAACGTCTGCCCTTGGAGGAGCGGGAGCTCGCTGCCCCTGCTGCTGCTGAAAGGGCCTATCTGGAAGCTTCTACTGTGGTTGATATTGGGTCTGTCCGCCACTGCCATACTGTACTCAGTCCGGGAACTGATTCTGTAGATGACCATGGCTCCCACAGATGAAGCACCTTGGTCCTGGGCCCAAAGGTAATGGGAGAGGACCGGGGGACTAGAACAGAAACTGATGTGGCCTGTTCCCTACTAGTCGGATCCTAGAGGGTCCCGATGTTGGAGTTCTGGTGCTGACGACCATTCCCTTTGACGGGCCTAGTTGAATCCTCTCTAATGACACACCTCCTAGCACATGCATCCTCTCCACCACTTCTTCCTTCTTCTGGAACTCCATGTATGTATGCAAGGTGAAGGGGATAACAATGTACTAGAGGGAGGGTTGGAGCGCCTCCTCTAAACGTCTCACTCAAGACTCCTCATCTGGAAAGAGGTCCAGAGCAAAGCGGAGGAGATCCTTGAACTTGATCCCCAGCTCCCTTAATGACATACTCCCCTGCTGGAGGGAGAGAAGCTCCTACCTCTTCCCAACTGTCATCGTAGAAGAGAGGAATTTCACCCGGGACAACTTCTCAAAATCAGCCCATGCCACCTCAGTATCTCTTCTCTCCCCCAGGTAGAGCATCCACCACTGACGCGCAACTCCCCACATCTGGCTGATGGAAAGAGGAACCCAGTACTCAGTCGGAGCCCAGATCAAGCCGAAATCTATCACCAGCTCCTCTATACAACCCTCCGTCATCTTGTCAGAGGTGCTTCCCTCATACTTCTCGAGGGTCTGTCGCTAGAAGGCTCGAAGCGTCTTCTGCCACTGGTTGTCCTCCTCCTCTCGATCAGCGCTCTGCCGATCGGCCAAATCAACCTCATGGGCCTCGATCGCCCATAAAAATGATTCTCATCTCCCGGTTTCCATAGCTGCAAGGTACCCAAGAATGCCTAATCCCAAGTTGTGCAGAATATTGATCATAAAATTTCATAAACATATTATTTATTTAAATTTCCCAAAACACCCGAGAAAAATGAGAACACATGTCATTATGATGCATGTAGCTTTCCTAGGGACTCTACCCTGCAATCAGCATGGCCTAACATGGTCGTTTGGTAGGTCCAGAGTCATTGAATTGGATCACGGGGGGCCCTAAAATCCTGTGTCATAACTGATCTTCCCAGGCCTAATTCACACACCAAGGTCACCCAACACTGTTGCCCTGACATCCCATGAAATCCTCATTATGCCTAAATCCAGACTTCATCCTATCTCTCAACATCCTTTGATACCATTCTGTCACGACCCACCATCACCAAAAGGAGGGAAGGGTCGGCATATTTCCCAGCGCTTCCTTCTTTAAGTTGAAGGAGAGATAATGACCCCAGAAACCCGCCTTCAATAGGTCCCGGAGTGGTGACCAACACCAAGGGTATAGAATCACACACTAAATGGAAGGCATTACCCTCTTTCTTTTAATATGATCAAGTGATAAGATAGTAAATCTCACAACAACAAAACTGAAAGTGCAAGTACGGATGAAAGTAAACCATTCCCATATGCATGTTTTAAGGTAAAAGATACAAGTCACAAAATTCCAAAGGTAAGGTTCCAAGAAAAGGAAAAAGACAATAGTAACTACCCCAAGGTCCAAGCTAGTACGGTCCCGCACGATCCCTGATGTCCTCCTAGAAACATGAAAACCGTTTTATATACGTAGGGTGATCATACAAGTACACTCAGTAGGAAAAACCAAAGACTCTTGTGCACAAGTGAGGAGACATTCTGATGTCCCATGGAAAAGAGATAACCAAACTTCTAACAGGGTAAACTATCCACCCAAGCCTCACCAAGGCACACTCCCCAAATAACGCAATTTAGGTAATGTATAGTAATATCACATCGATTTTTGGGTACCCCGTGCTGCTTTCCCATGGGTTATTGAAAACAACCTACGCATCGAACGAATCCCACCATTCTCACAGTAGTCCCACTGCCAAATCCTGCCTGCACACAATTGGGCCACAAACACACTGCAATCCCACTACCAAACCCCACCCGCACACACCTGGGCCACAACCACTACACACAACCATACCCGCAAACACCTGGGTCAGAACAACTACTGCCACACCCGAAGACACTTGGGCCTCAACCTGAAGACACTTTGGAAACAACCTACCTGCAAACCCCTAGGCCAACCACCACAACTACCCCGACCAATGTTTCTTGGGCTAAAAATGGACTACATTGCATCATAGCCTGCCCGAAGAGACTTGGGCTATCCAGGATAGGGAACAGGAAGGAGATAATAACTGGCCACTATTTGAAGTGTTTGGAAAACACCCTCCCCCATGAAATGGTGGTGTTCGACACTAAGTGATCAAATTTGGTCGGGAGGGAATAAGAAAAAAAAGAAATACATATATATGTATATGTAACAAACACTCAACCCAACCTAGGGTTTCCAAAGCCAACCCAAGCACGAGCACACTGGTCCCTATTCATAGGAAGCACACTACTCACAGCCGAGACACAACTCACCCCAAGAACCAATCCCCATTTAAGCTCTTATTGATTCCATGTTCAAGTTATCTAATTTCAATAAAGTTCTACACTACTAGGAAACTAACTGCATAAGCAAAAACCAAGAGAAAAAGTTACAGCCAACAAAAATTTAACTATTCACACCTGGTTCTCTTGCAATGTCACAACAACAAAGGGATAAGTGAGATCCCTCGAAGTACTGGAACCAAAGAAAACCCCAAGATATTGCCCCATGTTCCCAAAATATAGGGGCCAGTAGTTTATCAACAACAGAGGATCCCACTCCAATTCGTGATATTAGCAGAGTAATCACACAGCCTCAAATTGACAACCAGCAAAAGTATAACAACAGGGGATCCCATCCCCATCCGCATCACCCCATCAATCAGCATGCAAAAGAAACAACCAAACCATTTACACCAACACAAGGCAGTCCCATGTAGGTTTTTTTAGATTTAAAAGTTTTAACACACTCCATGGTTTTAATTCCACTGTACTTTAACCGGGGTTATCACAGAATTGGGTTCATCCTGGTGCTTTCAATTTATTTAACCGAGTAGACGTAATTAATAAATTCCATGTTTCGGTTATTTAAACATACAGGGGTATAGAGATTCATTAGTGTGCAAGTAAATACCACCAACGACCATGATTTTCATTGAGCACAGGCCCGTACAATTCAAAACACATAACAACAAAAAAAGAGTATAGCAGAACATCAGTAACACCCCCCTTCATTCTTTAAAGGTTCGTTCATTATCTTCCATAAGTTAGGTTTCATAAATTTCCACAGAGGCAAAAGAATGACCACCCCGCATGATTCACATAAAGGAGAGGCGATGGAGAGAATCCCTACCTGAAAGATCAAGGACCGACATTATGTTCTCATGTGAGTAGCAGGATCTCCACAGAAAACGATCAAGGAAAACTTCAAGGGGTTACAACACATCGAGAGGAAGGATACTCCGAGCGCAAGGTGATCGAGAAAAAGAAATGTAGGGAGAAGAATTTATGTAACACCCCGGTATTTTATGAAAAATATTCTTTTCATTTAATTAATGTCTTGTGCTACACCAAGATTACCTTGTGCTATACGCAACACCGTATTAGCTTGCAGTATACGCAACACTATTCTTGGATCGTGTTACACACAATTTTGATAACAGTTATTCTACACAACATTGAGTATATATATATATATATTCAATGTATAAATGAAATATGGTTTGATTCTGTTATACGAAACAATGAAGGATTCTTGCGCAACACGCAACCCTGACTTAGCTTGCATTACACGCAATCGCGACCTTCCTCGATAGTGTGTGTTGTACGCAATACTGGGTTTTACTAAAAAATGATATATTGTTATAATATTTTTATGAACTAGCCGTTATGAGTAGTGTTAACTAAATATTAAATTTTATAACATTATTATTCATCTTACACATTTCTAGATCATGGTATAAGAACAAAATAAATTTTTCGGGTAAAATAAGTATTTTTCAAAAAATTCAGTTTTGCCGCCTTTTGATGGCGCACTCACTTTAAATCTAGTTTTTGACCTGTTTATAAGTTCAATTTGACAAAATAAAATTCTTCTTTTGAATCAGGATATAAAAATTTACATTAGATAAAGTTTTGTTATTTTTCTAGATAACTTTCATATTTTAATGAATAGTAAAAACACGCTATATTTTAATTAAAAACAAATTTTTTCATCGTAATATCTTATGTGGTAAAATTATAATATTGAATGGTATTAAAGTATAAATAGAATATATTTTTACCATTTAATATAATGTATGTCATTAGCATTTATTTTTTCCTTGATTCGTAGGTTAAATCAATTCAATCTTTTGCAATGTTTTAAAGAAAAACCCATTTTCTTTCGACAACGGGTTTAATTTTAATTTAATTTCTGAAACTTTTGTGTATTGAATTTGGAAAAATGGATTCCATTTTTGGAACCAGTGGATCCAAATTATATTAATATCTACTTTTTATTTTTGGAAATTATGAATAGAAACTACGGTAAATTTTATTTACCATAGTTAAAGGTAAATCAGGTAATTTAGGGTAAATATAATATTTTAAAATCACCCTAACAAATGTAAAAATCCTATTGGATGACTAAAAGTTGACCCATATAACCTAAGGGTCGGATTAGATTCATTTAATTAAATTTTTTCAATGAAAATAATTTAATTATTATTAAAACCAATGAATGTGACAACATGTCACTTTCTTAAATCTTATAAGTATAATAATATTAATCTAGTGATAAACTTCATGAAACTTCAAACATGAATAGTCTCAAGAAATATAATACAATTATCTACATCATAGGAATTTATTTATATTTTTTAGGGATTAAATAATTATCATTTATTATGACACAAATATGATGCAGCAATTGTCTTATTAATGAAATATTGACATAATTGATGTTATAAATGCCCAAATAAATGTAATTTGAGACTTTTTATGACTTACAATAATTTTCTAGGTTAATATGACATGTTATTGTTGATTTAAGTAACTTTTTTCGAACTTATCATTCAGTTATGAATTTCATAAAAATCATGTACCAAACAGTGTCAAAATTGACATAAATTAGTTTTTAAAACAAATATTATATTATTAATTGTTATTTTATTCCTAAAAATCTAAGGTTCGGACAAATGACTTAGATAAGATTATATATATTAATAATAAACAACTTGGGGTTCTTTTGGCTTGATATAGTATGTTTATTAACCATATAGTGTAAGAAAACGAAAAGACACAGTAAAAGTTAAATTATTTAACTTAGAGTTAAATCTAATTGATAAGGTTAAAATAATAACATAAACTTGTATAAATCCCATTGGATGAGAAGATTTAGATCCATCCCAACTTTATCTTTGAAATAATACCCTTTGGAATCATTATAAACCGAATTTGACCTTAATATAAAATAATTTATTGAGATTTTCCTAAGGTGCCCCTCTCCTCCCTTATAAAAGGGCACCTCCTCCCACTCCTCCTCAAACCTATTTGAGAATTAATGCTCGGTCAAACCCTGTCAAAATATCTTCTCCACTTCCCTAGTATCATAATAGAGGTCCTGGTATTCTTCAAAGACCATCCTTAGTTCTTTAAGTGGAGGTTAAGAAAAGGCGCGTCAATAAGAGGTAATATCCATTACCGATCTTTTTCAATTTCTTTTTTCTTCACATTCTTCTTCTTTAGTTGTTTCATGATAAAGTAATAACATCAGTATTTCTTATATACTGATATGTTATTGTAAATATAAAACAAATGTAATTAACCTTCTATCCATGCTACGAAAAAAGGAAATCACCGCGCGTGCGTAAGTACGGAATACCGTCTCCACGCCGTGGTGTAATATATTTTCCACCACCACCTTACTTGGATGGGTATAATGGTGTAAATAATTACTATATATGATTATTATAAAGTTATATTGATTCTGAAATAGTATACATACACTCCAATAAAATTCCACGATCATGGGAACGATATCATCGCTCGTGCGTACGTATGGAATACCGTCTCCACAATGTGATGTGATTCGTTCTACATGATCTCCATTGCATAATGATTATATAAATGAATTTAATGAATAAATATGATATATAGTACATAAATACCATTATGGAAATGATGTATCTATAACCTAAAGAGAATAATAAGAATTTATTCGACAAAACACGCATAAGAACAAAAAGTTATAAACACCTGAATAACATGTAGCAATGAAATATTACTACTAAGAAGCTAAGAATATGACCATATATGATATCATAAAAATAATTATGATTCTGTAATAAGTCAATAACATTATTTAAATCATTATACAGGAGGTTCGTACACGTACAAATCATATCGGACCTAAGGTAAGGAAAATATCACAATCTCATTTTTATCCGAGATTGTTTATACTTTGGAATTTACTGGGGTGTATTTTATCATCCACATCCATTTTTCCTCAATATTTAATATTTATATCCTTCTACAATAGTTTATATTCAATTTTACCCTTCAGTGAGTTTTTAGTAAAAGATATGAAAGGAATCTTTTGTCGTTTTTCATACGAGGTACTTTTTGACTTTTCCGACAAAAGTACGAGAAGAATGTTTTTTTAACTTATACGGAATGAATGGACTTTTAAAACATTATTTACAAGAAGCTTCCTTGACAAGTTTTCATGTTTATTTCTAATAAACGTTTTTTAGTTTAAAATTGTAAGACCTGTTATGAAAGGAAAATGTTTTTGAATTAGAAAGGATATTTTCCTCAAGAACGGAGTTCAAGTGTTTTATCAAAATTATTTTCAATCTAAGATAATAAAGGGTTCTGTTTTTATCACTATTATTACATTGATTTGATTATGTTGTGATGTAAATATTTTTATGTATTCCTTTATCTTATATATATTGTTTTATGATGTCATGTTGTTTAAGAATCCCATTTTTATTACACGGGTTATGCTATAATGTATGGTTTATGATTTTGTTGCACACATAAGAATGGTATCATTATGAGATGGGTGGGACCTATATATCCCTCCAATACATTGGGTAAAGATTTTATATCTCATGATATAGACATGGCTAGAACGGTAGGTTATACTGGTTCAGTGAAACAGGACTGAAACGAGGAGTGAACTCTGTTCAGAAAGGGAATTTGTCCACTAAGATAGTATTGGCAATGAGTCTTGACTAATAAGAAATGATTCTCTATGATTATGTGTGTATGACACAAAGTTTCTTGTTTTAAGTTATGATTATTGGGATTACATTTAACTACTATGATTTATCCCATGTTATGAAATTATGATCTCTTTTGCAGGTTAATATTTCCAAATGATATGTTCTTATGAATATGACGTGATTGATATTCCTTTTGTTTACCCTTACTGAGAATTTGAGCTCACCCTTTTATGTTTTATTTTCCCCAGGACATAAAGAAAGGATTTAGGTTTAAAAAAAAGAAGATCTTTATGGGAGATATTGAAGATCTTCCACCACGATTAGAAGATTATATTCCGAGTTTCCAAAGACACTAAACTATTACGGTCCTTGTGTGTGTGTTTTTGTTATGTACTAAGTATTCCGCAAATGTAATGTAATGTCCATGTACGTGAGGCTTCAGGTCTCTACAATTTATGTTATAAAGGCTGAGATACAGTATTCCCGGGACAATTAATATCGGAACGAAAAACTTGAAACTGTGTAAGAAGCAAGATCAAGGGTTGACCACGCAGCTGGGACACCCAACACGCACTTAAAAGGACCCCTCCTTTCAGGTCGGTTTAAACCGACACACACCTCATAGTTTTTCATTTACCGAGGGTACCTCACCATTTATTTAATATAAATGAAATTAATGGGCATTAATATGCTTTAAAACAGTCTTAAAGGTGGTTGAAACATGGTTTAAAAACCAATTTACTTAAAAAGGAGGTGCTAATGGAAAACCCATGGGGGTAGCTGAGAGCTACCGGTAGCCGAGAGCTACCGGTTGGAAACAGCTACCGGTAGCCGAGAGCCAGCGGTTGGTGACAGCTACCGGTATCCGAGAGCTACCAGTTGCAGAGAGCTACCAGTAGACCCAGCTTACCGGTGACCTTGGGTGTACCGGTAGCCCTCGGCTACTGGTGGCTCTCGTCTACCAGTAGCCAAGGGCCACCGGTACCCCAAGGTCACCCGTAGGCGTGGTCTACAAGTAGGCCGAGGCTACCGCTACGAGTCACCGAGAAGCTGGGATGGCCTTCCAGACCACCCATAACACCTTAGACATCATATTTTTACCATGTAGTGGACCCCAAAAACCCGGGCCATTACACGTCCTACCGACTATTGGCATCATTCACATACAATGAAAACCAAGAAATTTATGAAAATAACTTTGTAATAGAATAGACAAAGAATATATTCAAAATGATTCACATGAAATTTATTATTATGTTAATCAAACAGAATTAATATTAACATTAAAATAATAATCTATAATTAACAACACATTAAAAATATAAATATACATATTTAAGATAATACTAAATAATTGAAACTAGAATTGGAATATTAAATTGCCTAATTTAATTTTAATGTTATGTATATGGTTAATGAAATTTACATTATAATCAAATTATAATCATTTTGATATAACAACATGTCCTATATTTCCGAAACAACTCATTAATGGTTTCCTATTCTTACACATCTATATTTGGGGTTTTCTATGGTTGTGACCAATCAAAATAAATTTCAGTGTTTTAAAACACTAATAATGTGTTTATAACCATAATGGGAAAATCATTATTCATATTTATGTGTCTAAAATTCTTAAATATCAAAAAAATGTAGTTTTTTACCATGAATTCATGGAAATTATACATTTTATTTCTATTTTTGACCACAATAAACTTTTTCTAATTGTTGTTATACCATTTAGAAATATATACTGAGTAATTCCAGCCTAACCATATATATGATTATAGTTTTTCCATCATGTACACATCAGAACAACTCAATGGTGTATTTTACATGATTTCACATGATTCTGAGGTAATTTTCTATGGTATTAAATAATATAAACTCATTTTAGTGATTTAAAACACTAAAATTGCATCTACACCCACAATGGGAAACTTAAATTTATAATGACATGTCATCAGTCCTTACATTTTACAACAATATGTATGGTTTTTCTGTCATTATTTCATGGAAACCCTACATTATTTTCTAGATTTTAAAACCCTAAAACGATTTTTTAAAGGATGTTTTACCTTTAAAAAATTTATATTGAGTAATTCCTACCGCAATTCATGTCCTATTGATGTGTTGTATACACATAATTTTCAAAAGAAACTGAGGGGGGGGGGGGTTTACCATGATTTTACATTAATATAATGTTATTTTATTTGTTTTTACCATTGCATGCATGTTTTAGAGTTTTAAATCACTACAAAAATGTTTACGACCATAATTTGAAAATAGTAATTCAGAATGAAATTCAGTTTGTTTCTAGATTTCAAAATTAAATTGATGGTTTTTATCCCATGATTTCAGGAAAATGTGACATCATTTTCCATATTTTGACCCCCAACACTTGTTTTTAACGGATATTTTACCTATTATAAGTGTTTACCATGTAATTATGACCACACTCCACATCATATTATTTATTTTCTATATGTAAAAAAAATAAACAACTAATATATGGTTTTCCATTAATTTCAAATCAAATTTGAGGTTGTTTTTTTATTTGACTGTTCCACACACGTTTTAGTGGGTTATAACACTAAAAATGTGTTTACACCAAAAATGACCAAAACATTATTCCGAATGATGGGACATTAGTACCAATATATAAAATCATAATCTAAATATGTTTTCCAGTTATTTTTGAGAAATCCAACATCATTTCCTATATTTTTACCACTCAATGCATGTTTCAAAAATATTTTGTGTGCTTCAAAAGTGTTTACCGAGTAATTCCAACCTCACCGCATGTCAGATAGAAATTTTCACTACATGTACATGTCAATAATAAAAAATTAGATTTTTTTACCCTAATATCACATCAATACAGAACGTTTTCTATGGTTTTGACCATTAGATGCACATTTTAGTGATCATAACACTAAAAATGAGTTCACATCCATAATAGGCATACCATTATTCAAAATGATGTGTAATTGGTTCTTAAATTTTATAATTTAATATACAGTCATTTTACAATGTTTTTTTGATATCTTGCATAATTTTTTTATTTTAAACCCCCGACACATATTTTTAAAGGATTTTGTGCCTTTTATAAGTGTATACCAAGTAAATATGATTATAATACACATTATATTGATGTTTTTTTCTTCATATACACATCAATAACAACTCATCTATGGATTTTCAATTATTTCCCATCAATATGAGGTCATTTGGTATGGTTTTTATCATCCAACAAACATTTTACTTTTAAAAAACTTAAAAACCCATTTACATCAATAATAGGAAAACCAAATTTGGTAATGACATGTCGTCCTTTAGTATAGTTAAAAAATAAATTTAATGTTACTATCCCAGTATTTTAGGGAAGTCATGTGTATTTATCCTTGATTTTACCCCCTTACACTTACTTCTCTAGGATTTTATATCCTTAAGAAGTGTATATCGAATAATTCAGACCACACCGCATGTCAAATAGATGTGTTGTCTTTCTGTACACACAAAAAACAACTATGAAGTTGTTCTCCAATAATTTTTCATCAATGTTTGTTCAATTACAATGTTTTTAACAATTCCATACATGCTTTAGTTTTTTTAAAACACTAAAATCAAATTTACAATTACAACTGGGATATTACGATCCCTAGAAGATAAAGGAAGTGGTGGAATTCACTATGATGTTGATAATCTAAGATGTAGATTTTTTTATTCTCATAATCTCTTCATTTAAAATTATTAGGGTATATTAAATGTATAAAAAAATAAAAAATAAAATATATTATAAAAAAATCAAACTATAACAATGTATAATTTTACGAAACACTTATAAATGAGAAATTATAATATATTTTCATTAAAAATTTATAAATAAGTTATCTTTTTATTTATAATTTTCATTTTTATTAACATCCATTGTAATGAGTATTTAATTTTCACCCTCTCATACATGTTCTAAACTTTTGATATTATAAGGAAAAAACTTTTCAATATTTTGTGGTTGGTGAGGTTCGGTGTAACAAAGTATAAATTGATCATCCTTTCCCATATCCTAAAATTCTCAATGTTGTATGTTTACATCAATACTCTTACTATAATTTACTTCATCGTGAACATAATAAACCATCTTTGCTTGTAAATTCAAGACAAATGGATCATGTTCTTCACGATCAATGTAATCAATAAAAAGAAATAAGTTAACAAAATTAAAATGTAATGATTCATTCATTATACCCCAATGAATTTTTACCCAATTACATTTGAACAAGATAACTGAAAATGAAGAATGATATTTTCATTAAAATTTATATAATTTCCCACTGATACCAATTTTAATACACCAATATTCATATTTTCAATTCTACATCACATATAATTTTAAAAAACATGAATCAATTAATATTGTATACAGAAAATCTATTATATGCCTTAGAGGACCAAGATCCAAAAACATAAAATCATTCTATATTTCAACACTATTTTAAACATTCAACATCTAGTAAAAAATATATAATCTATTACTTTTAAAATAGAAAAAGTAATTGCATGTCAGAAATATGAATATGAGTATATACATAGATGATTGGTGAACCATTTAAAAATATTTTTCTTATCAACTTTTGTTAATTACTACTCATTTCGAGATCATCCAATTTTTCTCCACATTGTTTGAAATCTAAATTCCTAAATAAAAATATCTACAATAAGAGTATTGAGTAACACATATCAACGTGCTCGTAGAAACCTCAATTAAGTTAGTGTAAAATTTGACACCATTACAATTAAACATCCAATAGTTGAGAATAATAATGACTGACTATCAAAAGAATAATAAGTGGAGATGTTGTTAGAACATCCATCACGATTGAATCTAGTCTTAATCCGATCCAAATACCATGAACAGAATGTATTTAACTATTCATCTATGTAACCTTCACCAATAGATCCTTCTAGTTGAAATTTATCCCTCGCAAATGATTACAAATGACCTTTGTACCTAATGGAAAAAAATAAAATAAAAATTCCTAATGATTTGATAAAATTGAATTCACAAATGAAAGTAAAAAATATATTATTATACCTCTCAATTGAATACATCCATCGATAGTGTAATGCTCTATCAAGGTATGTTTTTTCAACAAAACTTAACATAAGATGAATCATGTTTATGATGAATGATGAGATAAATAACATATCCAAATGACATAGTGTCCTTTCATGTTTTTTATATTGTTTAGACAAATAAATTGGATTTAGATTCCTTCCATAAATACCTTTATAAATGTACAAGACTCAACTAGAAAAGATGATACATTTTGGGGAAATGTGTTACATAAATCCAACCACATCAACTACTCTATCAAAATATGTGAGTCCTGCATTTTTAATTTATCTAATATTTTTGGTTTTAAATCAATAAAACAAGATATTTTATTTGAATATCTATCTAGAACTATTAAATTGTTTTATTTTTTATTGAATATGCATTTTTCATGTTTTTTCATTGTATTAATGGCCCAAGGATACATTTAATTCACTTTTTCCCTTAAAAATGATTTACATACAGTGAATCCAAATCTATATTAATATTAAGGAGATCTTTTAGTTTACCCCTCCTATTAAGAACTATTAATATTAAATTATCACATAATTTATTCCCTATATGCATAACATATATACCATGATGTATCAGATTAAACTACCAATATGATTGTTTGAAAAATATTCTATCTTCTTACATTGTTTCATTCCAGCTTCTTCAGATTATATACCTCATACCCTTTTCCCTCTTCATTAAATGGATAAAATATTCTTGGTTATTTTTTGAAATCAATAATGTATCCAATCATTTCTGTATAAGATAAAACCATCAGTAACATTCTCATTTCAATATGTCTATTGAATCATGTATTGTTAGACCTGAATAAAAGATAATCATCAAGAAATAGATGATGACACATATAAAACAATTTCATTCTATTTAGTAGTCAATGAGGTTCAAAATAAAAAATTAAAATAGACAAGCCAAACATTTATGAGTGGTTCAACGGGATAAATTTTCTTGTTTAGGAATGTCACTAAATGTACACATTAATGCGTCATTCATATCAAATAGTAGTCTCACTGAAGCATCATATGTTTCCATTCAATCATCTTATAATTCTTACAATTCATTGATTTGAGGTTAAAGAAATACATCACAAACATTTCTAGTAAATAATTCTTGAATAATCATCAAAATAATGAAATTATTATTCTATAAACATAAACATGGAGGTATATTATAGGGGATCAAAACAACATGTAAAATTAAATAATTAATACATAATCTATCAAAGGGGTCAAAACAGTCATAATCCAATCTCAAATGTACATTCTTCAGATCTGTTAAAAATTCAGGATATTAAAAATCAAGCATCTTCCCTAATGTTAGTTATTTTGGATGTCTTTTCATGCTATCATTACTATCTTGAGCATGATAGATCATGTTTTTTTTCAGTATTAGATTACAGGAATAATCATTTCAAGCATGGGTTTAGAAGAATGTAATGCAATTCCTTTGCATGATTTTTCTTCTTCTATTTCATTTTAGGGTTGAATATATTTATACTTTCATTTTTGTTCACTAACATCAATATTATTGTATGAAATCTTGTGAATTCAACCTTATTAGACTCTTCACCCAGTAAAGCATGGAATAATTGGGGAAATCATTTATCATTGTGTATTAATGTTAATGTTTTTAAATGACAATATTCATCTAAAATAATGGTACACGGGTCATAGGTTTAGTAAATTAATTATTAATAAACTTTAAAATATTGGATATAGGTTTATCATTAATTCCATAGAGATGTATGACTTGATACAAAATAATTAGAAAAGAAAACTTCAAATAAATGGAACAACCATTATAAAATTCTTGTTGTCTGCCTTCAACTAATTTATAAAAATCATTTTTTTTATTGAAAATCTACCCATGATTGACAATCTCGGGATCAAGTGAATGTTCTATTGATCTATTAAAATATTTTACACATTATTCTTCAAAACCAAATGTGTCATTTAACAAATTTCAAACTAAATACTCATCTACCAAGTCACATTGTTTTTCATTGACATTGTTATCATTATTTTGAGATTCCATAACATTTGATTCACTGTGCCAAATCCAATATACATATCAAGAAGGAAACTATTTCCATATCAAATGCTCATATACATTATTTCTTTTCAATTTTTTCTTGATTTTATAGTCAGAAGACACACATTTTATTCTACTTTCCACTGATCTATTTTTAATAACTTAATCTAAAAATTATTCCAAATTATTGGAATATTGAGGAGTGTTTCAAGGTATATTAATTCAAATATTTTACTTATCTATTGTATTGTGTTCTTCCTGAACATTCATATATGAAGATATAAATTTTAAATCATACATGTACAATCAATATTAAATATCACATAAATTTACCATTGACAAATTCATGAAAACTATAATCAAAATTGCGATTAATACAATAGTGTAAATTTTAACAATAAACATATAACATAAAAACCTGAATCAAATGAATTATTATTTATCATATTTATAGATGAAAAATGACCTTAATTAGATGACAGTCACATTTTTTTCACAAAATAATACCCATCAATGTTCTAATAGATATCAAATAAATCTTCCTAAATTTTGAGTTAGGATATGAAGTGTCTTTCTTGATAAATATAAAATTAATTTTTAGGTTAGTGAAGGATCTATACAGTATGTGATAAGAATTAATGGAATGGTGTTTGAATTTAGATAAAAGTACGAAATTGTAAATATTTAATGATGGATGTGTGGAAGACAACATATACAGTAAAAAGGATAAATATGTATTAATTATTTATATTTTTTATACAGATGACATTTGTCTTATGGGAGAAAAAGATAATGGTGTGTTATAACATAGTGTTTTAACTACGGAGGGTTAATTCCATTAAAAACTGAGGTACATTGAGCATTGAATGAATTATTTCCCATGATCTTACTAACACCAATAAGGTCCCATTAAAAATATGAATTCAAAGTATATTTTATTTGGATATCCGATGACATATAGCATACGAAATATATTCTACTCTATATTTCAATATACTATTTAGCTGGTTTTGTGTGACTTTATGTTTTCCAATGAATTATATAAGTCATCTATGTTCACAAAATAAATAAGATAAACTATCGATTAGAGATAAACATAAACAACAAGATGTTAACAAATATTTGTATATGTTTATTGTTATTTACAAATAAAATGAATAAAAATTAGTTATTTGACTAAAAAAATACACAATATAATCAATTCATTGAAAAATAATTTTAGTAAAAAAATCAGTGAAACTGTATTGGTTGTTCTTTTTAAAATAACCAATAATTGAGTACAATTTATATCAAGCATCATTCTTACTACTCAGAAATTATTTGATGGGTTTTCATAAACTAAATGATTCCTCATATATGCATTAAACATGAAGCAATATGATAAATTTAAAATGGTCTATTATCTATTAATCATGGCCTTTAACCTTGGAGATCTTTCTAGGGTGGGTATAAAATCACGTGTGACCCCATTCATTTCCACCAACTGATCTTGAGTTGGAAGATAGTCTCAATTATGTATATTTCAAAATTTGGAGTCCCTAACATATATAGACCAAAGTGGAATTCATTAATTTCAAATTAAAATCATGAAATTATGAAATATCTGAATTCCATAACAGATATATATCATAAAAAATATAATAATTTTAATGAAATACAGGAAAACCAATATTAAGAATTATTATACATCTACAAATTATCTGGAAAATCCAATTAAAAAAATTATGATCCAAAATTATATATATGTAGTAAAATATAATGAATGACAAAAAATTCTAGAATCCTTATATCGCCCAATATTTTCTATCTAAGTTATTCAATAGACTTATATCATAAAAATCTATGAAAGACTTTTTTTAATCGTCCCCTATATCTTATAAATGTAACAACCCCCCCCCCCCCCCACACACACAGACACAAACACACATTCCCTCCATTTTCTACTCTCATAACTCTACAAAGGCACATCCATGGGCCATATCACTACCCCTCATGGTAGAATTGAATATGTGTAGGATTAACTATTCAAATGAAAGCACTTCTATATTCATCCAGCATAACCTGACCATCATTGCACCATATTTCTGTCCACAAAACTAAAATCCACTCCCAAATTAAGCCTAGTGATCCATAATAGATGGCCCACAGGTCATGTTGCCTAACGATGTGATGTATTGCATTAAATATTATAACATATGAATAGTAAAACACTAATGGTACCCCAATGTAGTACCTAATCTACTTATTTAATTTCTATAATTCTACAATTCTGCTATAGTACCACAAAAAATCAGATGCTACACAATTTTGAATGTTGGTCTTTGATGTAGGATAATGGAGTTCTTAACACTAATAAAAACCCTAACTACACCATTTATAATATGGACATGATAGTTTATTATTAAACTATTCCCAAAAAATTTAAATATTCGATATTTATTAATATAATATTTTTATTAGCATGATATTTTGGAAATAATATTTATTCGAAGAGGCTAATAGAAGAATATTTAGGCATAATGAAGATCAAATTATAACAGAGAAATGATTAAAATAGTCAATATCAAAATAAATAATGTATAATATCCAAAAATTATATCATTTTTGTTGAAAAACAAAAACATAAATAGTATTATTATTTTCAAAATGATTTTATAGAAAAACTATAGTGGGAAGAAGTTATAATAATGATAATGATGATATAAATAGAGAAATTATATCTATAAAATAGGATTTATTAATATTTTAACATTTGATATTTTTATTTTTAGTAGTTTATTTAAATTATTCAATGTGTTGAATATTAGATATATTATTTAAAAGTATCACCATTATTAAAACTGTATTACATTATAGATTCTATTCACAAATGATATTTAAGGGGATTATGTTATTATATAGTCACATAGATATGTGATAGGTTTCCTATAATGATGTAGTGGGTAAAACATAACATTAAAAATGATGAAAGCATAAAGGGTGTATGTTAGTTTATTATAAATGATATGATTAGATTGGAGAATATTTATGTTCATATTAGTATTATAAAAATAGTTCATAAATATAAATTGTATGATGTTATACAAAATATATCCACTATTTCATCATTCATTATATTTTATTCACATTGTTATGATGTAAATTATAAACTAATCTATCAGAGTAAATATTTGATTTATCCCAAACCAATTTCCATCATTGAGGATTATAGATTTTTGGAGAAATATTAAATTTATCATGGGTTAGAATTCATAATGATTTATTAAATACATTCATGAGACAAAAAAAGAGTTTTGTGTGCTATATGGCCTACTAAGTATGTCTCAGGGAGTTTTATACACTATATAATTAGTATATTATGATTCAATGTGTCATATTTATTTTGGAAAAATAAAAATGTTTGGAAAGGTCGATAACATGAGAATGGTCATACGTTTATAACTTTCTAACATTATCTTCAACGCTTATGAAATAAATCATTTTTTGTGCATGTTGTTGATTATTTCATCTGTTGATGCTTTACTAAGATAGGATTTTAATCTCATACAATGAGTACAAAATACAGGCCTTCAATTGAGATATATTAGAGGAGTATATTAATATAAATAGATAATGATTGTTATATGATTCTCTTTCTTGTGTATTGGTCATGTGATGATATCATCCAACTAGATAAAGGAGACATAATGTATACATTGATTTGGTCAGTTTGTTCTCTACGAATTGATATAATATAAGTTTTTATATGAGATTGACATTATCCAGTATAATATTAAGTAAATGTTTTACTAAAATTATCATGTCAAAATGTATTTTTGAATATAATTTAGTATGTTGATAGAAGTATAGAAATACATTGGTTTGATGGATATCACACTAGACCCCTATATTTTCTGGGAAGCACTGATGAATTAAAATAATATATCCTTGAAAAAAAATGACCCACTATGACAAAATGAAGGTTGGTTGTATGTTTAGTGTTCCACCCTAATCCCATCTATAATAAATCATTGATTATTTATTACAAACATGAAATAATAGAACATATTATTGGAGGAAATAAAAAATACACTAATACACAACATGAATGTCTAACTAGGATATAAGAATACAATCTATAAAATAAAACAAACTATATCATATAATTCATGTGAAAATTATTACCATCTGCATAGGATAACAAGACTATAATAAATGATAATATAATGGGGAAAATCCATCCCCCATAAACAAACTTTCGAACCATCATAGAGAAACTATGGTGATTGTATCTCCAAAATGATGTAAAACCATACCTGATGGATTTGTGATACTGTCACCTCTAGGAACCACTAAGATCCTACTCCACCAAAACTGTGTCAACGTAGGTATCCACATATCTATCATTCATATTCAAAATACATGTCATTTGTATGTAATATTATTATTAAAGGGTGAGTATATGCATCAAAAATAGGATGTAATAGAAACCACAAAGAGAAGAATAAATTCCTAGTCATATCAACTACACCACGTTATACGAATCCCACATAGTATATAATAGAATAATAACACAATAAAAATCCATATATTATTGATAATAGAGAAATCTTGAAACTAAGTTATAATCATCAATATAAATGAAATCAATGACATATATGACCCAAAAAAAAATCCATGCTACTGAACTAACTCAAAACAACACCATATGATAGATTGTAGATGGAAAACACACATTTCCATGATATATGTCTATATCGGGATTGAAACAACAATTATAGGGGACCCAATCATCCTTTGACGATGTTGTAAAATAAGAGAGTACATAACATAATAAATATTGGACCCAAATCTAGTTAATTCATAGAACACCAATCGATGGAAAAAAATAAAATGTCTCTATTATTTATTGGATATAATAATGTATTTAAAATATTATCTAATTTTAAAGGACTGACACTTCATTGAGTAGCATGGTAATGTAATCAAAAAACCTATAGGGGACCCTACCAAGAAATTAATATGAAAACATGGGAGAACTAGACCCTTGAGCATGAACTGCTCATAACAGTCAAACATAGTCATCAACCATATTGACATAAAGATATTGAGATATATGAACCACCAAATTTCATATCTCTAATGCTGTAAAAAGTAGTTCACAATGATCTACAAGGAAAACAATAAAGAAAATATATATTCTCTCTCTTATCTAAAATAAGTAATATATGATATTTAAAACATCACAAATGGATAGTTCGTACTTATATATCATTAAGTCTTAACATGGTAATAGCATGATCGATACTGCATGGACACAATACCCAACTGACTGGTTTCCAATCATACATATAACTCGTTATGTCGAATCAGGTTCCTAGAAATTATTTTTCAATACAGAAACATCAAATTCTAAATATATCTACCACCTTCACATCATAAATATAATCCGCACACTGAGAAAACCTTATAAACAATTAACTTAAAAACTCATGGGATATGTGTAACAATCTTCTCCAAGATAAACCTAATATTCTTTTTCACTTATTAAAATTTATGATCACATAACAACAAATAGATTTACAATGTGATATTATCATTATGGATATGGGAAATTTAATATAACTTCAGTTACAAAGGAATAATGCATGTTATGGATCAATTTGACCCTTTATATAAAAAAATTGATGTAATCATCATTTCTATCCCTTACAATTACATACATGTTCTACCTAACCTACTAATACCGAAACATTTAAATACTACATTATAAGGGAAACTATAATAAACCTGACCCATTACCCTGGATTTGATGCCATACAGACATAATTTACATAATATTTTTGACAACAAATGTATATTCGCAAAAAAACTATCCCATAACTACATTAATTAAATAAAATATTTCCTTACCTAAATTTTTAATAACATCTAGGGTTAGAGTTTCAACAAATTATTAAACACATTAACTAATAAACACCATGATCTTTCTAAATTATTGTTTATTTTTTTAACTATATTAATATTCTAAATCTATAAAAAGTCTCCAACATCTCCAATAAATTCCCCTCATAAGACATCATATTGGAAGTATCATATATAATGTCTTTCATCATAATATAGGGTGATGGAATCATAATAAGGGGTGATGAAAAATGATTAGTAAGGGAAAAAATAAAAATGATAAAATCATGCAATAAATATTGAACAAATATTTTTGAAGGAGTAGGTAATCATCATAATTACATAATACATTATAATTTCTAGAAATCTATATCAATATAAATAAATGAAAATACGGATAAAAATATTTACTAATCAAATATCGATGGAATTAATAATATTAAACATAAAAAAGTGTTCAATGACTTATTCCAATTTATTATAATTATATGGGCATAAGAATGCACTAAAACCCAGACTATAGTTTTACATAATACCATTTAATGCAACGGGGGGTCATATAATGTCTCACCCCACACATTATATTATCAATTGTAATTCAATTATCATATGATTAAACAAACAATATTATTTTTAATCGTATTTTAAAATATTTATCTATAATATAATAGTAAAATGTGGAATTCCAGTAATTTTTACTAGGTGAGTATAAGGGATAACCTGATCATATAACATATTGAAAAATAATGTGATTTTCAAAAATTAAAAATTTGACATTCCAATAATATTCTATATTTTTTAATATATTGAATTATAATACTTTTACAAAATTAAATAAAAATGACAATAATATCTTAATAGACAAAAAGGAATAAGGATGGTGTCATAAAAATACCCTATCTATGTTCTTGAGTAATAAATAATAATCCATATCGAAATAAAAAATTATAGAATTTTAATCTTTCCCCAATCAATAAAGGGAATATATTTAAATATATAAATCTCAAAATCTTACTCTATAATTATTATTTGTAAATTTTTATGTTTATACTTCGACAACAAGATAAAAATTCATATAGAATAACTAGATATATGGTTTCAAAAAAACAAAAACCGAGTGAAATAATGGAAATATAGAAGTTTGTTTCCATTAATAAAAAATGCCAACACAACTGAATTATTTGAATAAAATATCAGCAGAATGGTGATGAATTGAATTTTATGATACAATGTGTTCAATCCAACCAATGATATATATATATTATTATTTCATGATACATATAAATATTATGATAAATTATTTTTAAAATTATAATGTAAATGGAAGAAATAAAATTATTACAGCTTTAAGAATGTATTGTTAATGTTCACATTAAATAAAAATTTACCCGTTCCTTGCAAAGGTAAAATCTTGAAAGGTGAAATGAATGATTTGGAATGAATTTTATTTTAAAAATAATCTCTTATAAAAGATCATAGAAAATGACATAATGTTTTCTATATTAAATGTGCATCCAATGATAAATAATAGATTACGGAAGGCCTGTTTTTAAAAAATTCATATTACATTTATTTAAAACTCAAATTAAAATATAGAATAATTATAAAAATTATATTAAAACATAATATTTTTAATTAGTAATTTAAACTAGAATATAATAAAATTAAATTTTTGGAGGACCCAGGAATGGAATTTTTTTGATGAATTAGTAAGACTCAAGGAAACGAGACATTAGATTCATATATCCATCAAGAGTATCATACTACTTAAAGTAAGAAATATTTAATAAATCTGTATAAAAAGTTAAAAATTTAAATTAATATAAATAAAATATATTACTCCATAATATAATAATTTTTTAGAATTTAACTAAAACTTATGCCCAGTAGAATTGTTATAACTTAGAGAGTGAATATTTATTTACCATAAAAGCATTATAATTGCAGATGTAATTATGTAAAATCATTGTAATGAAATGAAAGTGATTTGAAGTTTTATTTCCAACAAATAGAAAATATATGATAAATATAAATCCTTAGGTAGATATTCCATTCAAAGGGAAACATAATGTAAAACAAAATCATGTCTCAATGACTAAAAAATTGAAACAAACAACACTAAAATTTTAAGTAAATTTTTTTTCAAATCCCCTCGAAATAATGGGGTTGTAAATTAAGAAATAAAATATTATTAAAATATAACTCATATATAAAATATTTAATATTTACCCCACATAAATAAAATTATGAAAATAAATCCAATCATGTCTCAAAGAGATTAATTTGATATGAAAATGCCTACCCTTTTTCAGATTTGTTCTGTGCATGCACATAAAATTAAGAGTAATACAATTAATATTATCATATACCTTCTTAGAAAACTAAATATTCTATATTTAAATTAAAATGAGTCATTTATTATCGTATTCTATTAAATTATTAATTACATTTAACTTATGGTTGTATGAAAATGTTATCATTGTTAGATAAATGTAGTAATTTTACCAATATAAAATAACATTTTAATAATTAGTTAAATACTACATATAAAAATCATAAAGAAAAAAATATTTTCATTTCATAAAATAAAATTTAATTTAATTTTTCTATAATAATCTATGTAATATTTTTATTTCAAATTACAATAGCTGAAAAAACCATCCCAAACACGAACATTGTATATCTCGATGGGTGAGTATGTTTTTGAGTGATTTTAATATATTTATAATATAATAAAAAAGTAATATTTAATTTTTTTATGCTTTTCAAAATTATTTTATTCATTGTAATAAATAAATGAAATTAATTTGGAAATCAAAAACAATTACTTCATGACAGTTGTAGTCCGCACAATGTACTAATAATGTTCTTTTGGTTTTCTTAGGGATATAAAATGTGTATATAAAAGTTTTACCATTAATATAATTAAACAAAAGTACAATAATGATAATAATATTTTCATATTAACACCATTAGGGTAGCTTTAGAATATATGTATTAAGAATTAATTATAATGAATAATTAATATTCTCTTTTGTACCATGAAATTTATCTTTAATGTATTATCAGAAATCAATGGTTCATGATAAATAGTTAATACATGGGGATTGAAAAATTAATAGGATTTTATTTGGATAAAAAATTATGCATTTTTTGAATGTCTAACATGTAATGGGTTTTCCATGATGAAGTGGAAGTGTCACTTTTTATAAATGATGAAAATGGTTCTTTTGAGAACACCCATTAATTTTCATAGATAACATTTCAGTAGAAAATGGTAAAAGACACCAAAAATTTAAAAATATTGATTTTGGGGGTGGTTTTATGTTTATATATATTCATTTAATTTTATAAAATCTACTTCAAAACATGAAGGATGTTATTTGTTCTTAGTTTTTTAAATTTTACATTTATTTCTCCTTGGTAACTCTTTTTTATTAATGTAATTTATTTTTTAATAAAAACATATAGTAACCAATTAAATAATTTTTTCATTATAGAGATAAAATAATACCCCGTTTAATTTAATTAAACATCTGATTAATTAAAAATTTACTTCTTAATATATACATTTTATATATAGAAAAATAGTTCATTGTAGAAAATTTAGATTTAACCATTATTTTTTCTTAATTTTATTTAGCATTCGGTTCAAATCAATTATGTATTAAAATAACTATATATTTTTAAAACCTTAATATTATAGTTAACATATAAAATTTATTAAATTAAATTTTAATATAACTATTATACTATATTAATAATGTAATTATTCGAAAATAATAATTTTACCATTATCATCATCACAAACATAATCATAGAAATCATAAAATTATGACCTCAATTCTAATCAACCTTGTTACTTAATATGATCATGTTGATGTAAAATATTAAATACATTTCTATAGATATAATTCATAGGAGTTATGAAATGAAATTTTTAATAGAAAATTTTTTTTTAATGTAAAACATTTCATTAGTTTTTGAAACCTCTAACATGGGTGTAATATATTCAAAATATATTTAATTAAGGATTTATGTTAATAAATAAATATATATTTTTAAGAAAAAAATGGTTTTAATCTGTTTATATCATTCTTAATATATGATAATGTAATAAAATATAATTTTTTTACCAAAATTAGTATTTTTTATTATTTCCCTAAAACCAAATTATATAAGAAGAATTAAAAAATTTATGATTTTGGAAATGTTGATATTGTAAATCGTAAATGTAACGCCCCGACCCTAGCTACCCAGAGTCAGTGCATTACTTCGTAACATTAGCATGATCACAAAAGATCATGTCTCGAAAGACCGATTAGTTTAGTTGCCTTTGAAACACTAGATACATTCATAAACGTTACATTAAATCATAAAGTGAAAAACTACAATAAAAAAGTCTCCATAGTCCACACTCATATCCTATTCTGACTATCCCTACAGGTCATTCATAAAATACATCTTCTCATCCTGGAAAATATTAAAACATTGAAAGGGGTGAGCTCAGATGCTCAGTAAGGATAAAAATATTACGGAAGCTTTCATAAATAAACATTAACATTTAAAGCAATGTATAACTAAAACAAAAGCCTTTTAAACTTGAACTTCAACATAATATGGAAAAAATAAAATTAAATAATGTCATTTACTCACTCACATGGATATTCTACTAGTCGAATAATCTCATTCAATATCAATAACCACTTTTATAATGATGGAATGCGAAATGCCAGACTATCATAACCACGTAGCCAAGGCCTCATGCCAAGACACTAGTTTGTCTCATGAGACCTACCAATGCAATTTTTTTAGAAGATACTTACTTTTAAAATTTCTCAAATATACTCCAGTGTTTTTTCTGAAAACATTATGCAATCTTCTAAAAACAAAATAACTAATTGTGAGACTGCTCGACTAATTACAAGCCATCATGGGTCCACTCCCAATCCCTTCCTATCTACCACACTCGAGAGTCGGGTTTTCTGAAAACATTTTTAATCTTGCATTAAATAGGTATACATTTTCACTGGATTTTCATACATTTGAGAGAAATATCTCTCTTTTTTTTAAATCATTTAAAAAAAGTTATGGCTTGCAGAGGAAGCTGAAACTCAAATAATGGTCATGGCGATGAAGAAGTCATTGTCACCACATACTTATGATAAAAAAACATTTCTTTTTGTCGTTTAGTAAAATTCTTCGTATAAAAATATTCTTTTTGAATAAATGTAAAATTCAAAGGGGTTTATACACCGTATAAATGAAAGTTTTGTATAAAACCAAATATGGCTCAATGAATGGAGATTGAGGCGAAGTACTTACAAGGATCATTTTAAAAATAAAATAGATCTATTATGTGTATTCATTATAAGTACACATTAAGAAAGTAAAAATACAAGATATGACATAATAATATCATGACATATTTTGAAAGTAGGAGATTAACCCAAAGAACGTAAACTGGGTTAAGAAGTTCCTTTACTTCGTGTCCGAATTCACTCGACCGTTCTTTGATCTCCTGAATAATAAACTAGAGTTATTTTATAATTTCTTAAGAACATTTTTCAAGTTTTTTAATCCTTTTATATCACTTATTACCATGTTATGAACATTATGTAATTATTTAAGTTAATAACGGTCGTTTTGTCGATCATTGTAATTGAGTCAAAAATAAACTTCTTATAATTACAAGTTGTTCATGTGGTGAAATATCCATTATATCCCAAATTATATTCATGATGTAGATATCATATATATCATATATTTCAAGTATATACATTCATTTATAATTTTACGTAACATTTAGAGATAAGAAATGAAATGCACCGTTCATGGAGACGGTAAGCCGTACGTACGCATGAACGCTACTTTAATTTATATTTCGTATTTAATGAAATGAAATCATTATTATATAAATGTATAATATAATTCCAGTATAATATAGTGTATAATACCATTTACTCAATCCTTTATACATCCCACATATGGTATTAACGATTCAAATCACTTTGATGGGGCGGTAGTCCGCACTTCCTAAAATGAAAATATCGTGTTTACCCATAATGGAAACCATAAAGTTATGCCATAAATTAAAAATAAAAAATCATAAAGAAAACAAAAACATAATATATATCATATAAAAAAATAGTGTCATCATAATGGACACCATTAGAGGTGTTATATGAGTGTCGATCAATCATCGTTTCGTGAGGCAAAAATTCGCCATCCACAGAAACAGTATGTTCTTTAACCATTATATTTAGGTGTGTGTAAGTGTAGCTCGGGTAAATCTTATAAAAACATCCTAGTATATTTAAGATAATGGTGTTGTAACAAATGAAATGAATAAAAAGAGTTTAGGGGGTTGGAGAAGAAAAATAAAACAAAATAACATAAGAGAAGACATTACCTTAAAATCGGGTAACTCTTTTGATTTGAGCCAAAGGATTCATTGGGGAGAATTTTGCCCAAAGTGAGGCTTCTAGGAGTAAGGTAGGGAAGTTGGGAGTTTATTTGTGCAGAGGTTGGCCGAGACAAAATGCTTTGAATGTGTGAGTATGGTGGTAGTGGTGGGGTCTTTTATAAGAGGAGAGAAGGGGCACTCTTAGAAAGATTGAAATGTTACTTTATTATACAATGCTTTTTGGATTCTAAAGGTACCAAACTTATATAATTCTAGGATAAGGTGATAAGGGATAGAAATATACTCATAAAATAGGTTTTTTAGAAGTGTATGTCTTAAATTTTAAATTATCTTTTCATTTTATTTAAATCGTTAATTAATGAGGTAATCGCTGCATTATCACGGTGTCATAAATAATTTAATTTATTTAATGTCTAAAAATTATAAAAAAATATCATTATGTAGGAAATATTTTTATATTTCTAATGAATATTTATAGTCAAAAATATAACTTGTATAATCCCATTTAAAAATTGTTTTAGTAAAACAACTTATGTTTGTGTCATTTTTATTTTAACTTTAAATAAAAGTTATTTATGTCATTTTCCGACCAAAGTGGCTCCATGGGGCCCCCAAGTTGACCCATGTATTTTATTGGCCGGCCATGACTCATCCAATAGGGTTAGGACAAGTGTAAAGGTCATTTCATATTTTTATAATACCATGTTTACCATAAATTTCACTAATTACCTTTAATCGCGATTAATTAAACTTAAAAGTTACAATTCACCCAAAAATTATTATCATCTCATTGAACCACATTTTTCTTCCTAATGAAAACCATGTATGTCAGATTTTTGAAAATAAAATCAAAGAAGTGGTAATATGTCATTTAAATGAAAAATCAGTTATTTAACTACCACTTAGTGGTTTCACTATTCATCAAAAATTGAGGTTTTTCAGAACAATGCCAAAATTTCACCCTAAGCTAAAATTGATATTCCAAATTTAAAAATGATGTCTATTTTAAAAAATTCCAAAAATATAAGTTTCAATAATTTATTTCATAATTAATTCCCTTTGTCACAACAAATAGCGTGTTTTTTAGAACCAATATATATCAAAAGATTGACAATTGTTTATGTCCAATTTCAAAGTGAAATTAATTCTAATTACCACCATCGGATAAAATGGTAAAAATATATTCTAATTATAATTTAAAACAACTAAATAGTATAATATATCCCTTTAAATTATTTTGATTAAAAATGTTGTTTTTAAGTAATTTTCACTATTCATAAAAAATTGGAAGTTCTCTGAAAATTACAAAAAATTCAACATAGGATAATTTAGATATTCAGAAACCAAAAATGAAGTTAATTTTAAAATATAAAATATATATAATTTCTAAAAGTGGGTATTACTATTCATAATGGCTATTTTGATTAGTCGCGGTGCGTTAGAATCTTGAACTTGCGTACAATGCAAGCTATTGCATTATTGAAAGAGAAGCGTATCGTGGAAGCTCGGGGTGTTACAATAAAATGATTTTTCAATTTTTTAAATAATAATTCTTCATTTTCTATATTCTATTATTGAATAAAATAAAAAAATATATTTAAAAAAAATTTAATAGGAAAAGTCATTTAAAAAAATTAATTTTATTATTATTATTTATAATAATTTGACAATTAAATAAGAACGAGAAAATATATTAATATAAAGCCTATATTTTCATCATTAGTTATAATTTTCTTATAATATATATTTATATCACATTAAGACAAAATTTTGGGGAAAATAATTTTCTTAACATAAATGATATAATTTTTCATCTTAAGTAAACTAATTTAATTAAATTTATATTACAAAATCATTTTTTCACTTTTAATAAAATTTATAACATGGTTACTATTATTAATTTTTTCTATCTTTGTGGAAGGCTTTAAAAGTTTTATTTAAAAAATTAAATTTTATCTAAATATATTTCAATTTCATTTATATTTGTTCTCGTGTATGGAGGAAATAACAAAATCATTAATCTCATATTACATATTTTTTTAATAAAACACTATACTATTTTTTGATAGAGATTTTATATTCTTCAAACCATAACATTGAAGGAGAGATTAAACAGATAAAATCGGCACCTGATATAGAATATAAAAAACTAATCAACATCGGTTCATTTCTAGATGAAAAAATTTACAAATTATTGTACTGGACATAAAATATGTAATATTTTAAGAACAAAATTTAAAATTTTGTACATATAAATATTTAGTACTTTTATAATGAAACATTATATGATAAAAGAGTCAAACATAGGATACTATATGTTGATTCTTAAATAATCCAATCTCCAAGAGTTCCAAGGGATCACTACATGAATGACATTGAAAAAAGGATCATCTGAGTTGTGAAGAGATACAAAAATGAAGCAAATACTATTTATATTTAGAGGGATTAAAAACTAAAATATGTGGTGAAGTGGGTCATCCACTATTTGTAATCAAAAAATTGGAATTCCCAATCGTGAATAACCACCAACTATCGCATAAAAATGTCCCGATCTTGGGAAAACACTGTGGAGCAACTGGTATAATATTTCCATTATATCACTTTAGAAATATACAATTTTAAAATTATGGAATTATATAATCCCTTAATTTCCCAATAGATAAACTCTTTCAGATCACCTAAATTCATGTGACTCTATCCATATTTTAGCGTAATGAATGTCTTAATGTCAAAATGTCTCTTGAGTCTCGTTACCCAAAAAAGTAATCATATTCAAATCCAAGGCCTATACACAGTCCAAATATTATGATGAAACTAATCCAATATAAGTTAAATCCAATGTGAACAGACATATCATACCCCCTCTATAGGATTATTATGAAGGCTCTATAAATATTCATTCTATAGTCATGATCTCTGTGCCAAAAGATGATAATTATAGTGAAAAAATAACATACATATCACAGGGAGAAACCAAAACACAAAAATTTAAAATGGATATGATATAAAAAATAGTTTATTTAGTCTTCCCCACATTAATTTATTTTCATCATTAAAATATCAATATACTTAATAATGTTATGATACTAAACCCATATTGGACCTTAACATTCACATGAATAATCTAGAGGGTTTTCATACAAAAGAAAGTAACTATTGGTAATACCTAAACTCAATGACCCCTTTCCTTTAATCATAAATTTTCACCATGATGATTGATAATATAGAATCATCCTTAAAATAAAACTATCCTATGTTAATGAAATACAATGGATCATGCACGAACCTCCGTAGCAATGATATCTTGAGGATGTTGTGAACATAGTCTAACAATGGGGAAATTATATGTCTCACGAAACCTCTACCATCATATATTTATTATTAAATGAATCGATAATACTTTGGGATGGTTTTTTATCTTGGCCAAACCTACAAAAACCACATTGTGTAAATACCTTTAGGAATAAATGATCTCCCATTTTTAAATACAAAAGACTGTATAATTAGTTCATGTATGATTTTTGATAAATCTATGATTCCCTTGTCATGTTTTTTATCACATACACCTTTTGTGTCATAATCCATATGAACTTTTCCCCATCTTGGATGACTCTAAAATATCCATCTACAATAGGTGTGACATTTTGTGGATCCCCATACAGTCTGATAAATGTGTCATTCAAATAATGGAGTGATAATTTTTGTTTCAAATAAAATCCTCTAAGGGTTTTATATACTCCCAAATCGAGACAATGTCCGAAACGAAAAGAAAATTAATATTCTTGATAACCTTAATAGTTATCATATCGTTCCCATCATTTTTTGGGTGGAATATCATACAAAACAATATACCATCTCAAAATCCTCTTGCAAACACAACCAGATCTTAGACATAAAGCAATAATCATGGTTAGAAGTGATTGTTTAGGGAACCCCATAAAACATAGATATCTAATTTATGTACCAAATTTTATGTTTTCTATAGAATTATGATCTTGTATATGAAGTACATAGGAAATCATTTTTAGTCGGTTGATGATCACCCAAATCATATAGTGAATCGTTTTGGAATGTGGAATTCTTATTACAAATTTCATTTTTATGAAATCCATCTCCAATTCTATAACATCATGGAATTAATTCAAACCATTTAAAACATAGTACTCATCATTAACTTTATAATAATTGTGGAACTATGAGATAATGTTATAATTTTACAACTTCTTACCAAACCAGAAAAACTAATGCCTGAGGTATTGATACATTTTATTCACGTCCTGATGTAATACCACAGATGAAATTTTGAACACCATTAAAAACTCCATAAAAAAGAAAACTGTAATCATTTTATATAAAGGATAAACTCTTATTTAATCCCATCCTTTGAAAACTATATCTACTGCATCACTCAATGATATTTGGTAACTTCCGACATTATATTCAATTTCTCCCAACAAAGCCTCCTTCCCTCTCTATAAAAGGATTCGGTAAACCCCCGTTGATAAATAATAATATATAACACCCAATGGATTTGAAAATAAATTTAATTAATGCGTGAAAAATTGATTCTCTACATATATATACTTTGTTTTAAGTAGAGAGTTATAAACTATTCGTTAAACATTATTTTCCGCAATTCTGTTTTGAATTTTAAAAAACAGACATACACCATTTCAATTAGTATGTTATTTGAGGACTTATATGATCAACATAATTTGTGGTGAATAGTAACATAACCATATGAATAGAAATTTAAACTCGTGAATTGTAAATCGGCTAAATGTACAGTAACTTCTCCCATGATTGTATAATAAAAAGGCATTGCAACTGTTAATACAATCATTATATAAGTGTGGGTATTTTTGTTTGTCTTAAATATCTAATTAAAATTTTATTATTTATTAAATAAATTAAATGAAAATAGTATTTTCATAAAATGAAATCATAAATTATTATTTAATTTTATTATAGTTAAAAGATAATTTTATGAGAACTTGATTAATTTTTAAAGGTGTTAAAAATGAGATATAGTTTTAAAATTATTATATTTGGAATAAATTATGATTTTAATTAAAAAAATAAATTTCTCATCTTTAAAATATTATTTTGATAAAACGTGGTTCATTTATGAATTATAAATGTAGAAAAATGGTTTGGGAGAAATATTGGGATTTTTCTGAAATACAGGAATTTTTTTGATAATAGTGAAATTTGAAAATTTAAGAAATGTGAAAAATAAATGAATTTCTGCATCATTATTGAGTCATGGATGACATATATGGAAATTACCTCAAACTCACACATGATTAATACTATATTTAGTCATGTAATCATCCCTATTTATTTTATCGTGGAAAATTCAAAAAAAATAATGAATAAAATAATGGAAACCCCCTCCTCTCATCCCTTATAAATACCAACCTCACCCCTCTATCTCTCAAACCTATCATGATATGCGAATTTCCAAAATTATTACTAATATTATTCCCTAGTATCTTACCCACATTAAAGACCTGATGGTATCAACAAAATTAAAATACCAAAGTCTTGAAGGATGATCTCTTGTAGAATAGATCAAGAGGTAAAAATCCTTTTCAATTTCTTGTGTTTTCTTTTCTATTCTTATCATTTCTTATACTATCTCCTCTTCCCATTATACAAGATTCGTGAAAGATACAGTATCATATAAATATTGTATTTTTATCTTTTCTATGGAACAATTCATCCACATAATTCTTCTCATAAAAAACTTATTCTACAAACAAAAATATCGTCTGTGATGGTTCGATTGACTAACATCATGGACAATGTGTCTTCAATTTTTTTTACATCCTTCTAATATGGTCCAAAAAACCCTAAATATTGATAAATAATATTTAATTATAAATACTATATGATATATTATTTTCTATAACCACTGTGTATGCATAATAATATTTGATAAAACAAAAGTGGTTCATAATTATCAAAATTCACCAATATAAACAAATGATTAACAATAATGATTTATATAATGATTCATCCTCTGACCATATAACCCAAACGATTAATGTAATAGTTTAATATTATTTATTTTTTTAATAATTACTCATTTTACATCTAGAGTTTTTCTTCCATTCAAATATAATATCCCTTACGAACTGACCATGGAAAAACATGTAATGAATGCACCTGAACCAATGGAAAGAACAAAATATTTTAAAATAATTAGATGAATGATGTTATAATATTTTCATATAAGGAGTTATAATATTTATTATTATTATTTAAATTATTAATAAAAAACTTGTAGGGATTATATATGTGGTTTAAATGAATTTTAACAAAGACAAACCTGAGGTAAGGGAATACTTAACCCAATTTACATTCATTGGGCTAACCATATACATTATTAATTATGTGATAATTGAGATAATATTTTGGATGAATTTTTTTATATATTGTTTAATTATGTGTATTTACAGTTTATATTCATATATGTTCAATTTTATTAATTTCACTCTAAATATATTTGTAATGGACGTTCTTTTTAAAATCAATTGACTTGTCTCTTAAATTGATATTCAAAGTGTATGGTTTATATATATATGGAATGACTTATTTATCCTATTTTCATGATGATTTATTACGATGATATGTTCCATGGACATAGTTATGTGGGTTTGATCCCATTATAGATCAATATATGTTAGTTTTGATCCCATAATAGCTCAAGATATGTTGGCTTGATCCCATTATAGATCAAGATATGTTGGGTTGAGCCTATTAAGCACATGATATTACGGGTGAGCCTCATTATATCTCTCTAATACATTTGGTTCTTTTGATATTGAATTTGGTTGAATGGTTATTCCATTTCTAAGGGTGATTTTAATAGTGATTTTCTTAAATATTCCCCTAGGAATGTACATTAATTTTCAATGCATGTTAACATGTTTTTATGAAATGGGTTTTATGGGGTTCTATATAATAACAATAATAATGATTTCGTTCTTTATATCCCTTTCGAAGCAACCTGTTCTCAGCATATGTTTAAAAACAATTCACAGGTTATAAGGATGTGTAAGAGAATGAAAATATACAAGTTAAATGTTATGATGATTTTGCAAATAAGTTATGTTATATTTGAATTATATAATATTTCGGATAAAATCAATATTATTTTAATAGTATATATATATATATGATTATGGGATGTTATGTATGTTTTATACCTTTATTTTCTAAAAAAATAAACTTGAAAAGATCTCCAAAATGTAAAAACATACACTCTTCTCTAAAACTCCTGAATATTTGTTGTTTTATGGATGAGTCCTTGTAGTTGGTATCAGAAGATTGATTAGATTAAATTAGGTGTTAGGATGATGTTAATAAAATAAAATATATGATTTTTACTTTATGTTTGATTTGAAATTTTATTGCATTAAAATATTACCATGTAGATTCATCTAAGATATGTTTATTCAAATTGGTTTTCCATAGAAGATATAGTGAAGCTGAAGTATAAAGGCACTAAGCAGAAGATATATGTCTTAATATGAAGCCTAGAGTGGTGGGAATCAAAACTGAGTAGTTTGTGACAGAAATGGATCAGTTGATAAAGATGATAAATTGTAGCGGTATCCATGTAAGAGAGGAAACAGAACTACCAGGAAGAAACATGTCTTTTTTGTAGCATATTATGGGGAAACATCCTCTAGCATTTAGTTGATCCAGAGATCCAGTGATATGTGACAGATGGATCAATGCTATGGAAATGACATTTTATGTCGTGGGATGTTCATAAAATCAAACGTTAATGCTATACATTTATCATTTTTATGGTGAAGACGATAAATGGTGGTCTATGGTTAACAATATGAGGGAAAGAGATGACCATGATAGACGATAATGGTATGATTCTATAATTATTTTGCAATAAAATTATTTTAATAAAACTATTCCACTCAGAATGATGAAACATTTATTAGAATTATAGACGAAATATGATGATTTTTTGGTAGCATATGAAGCAAATTTTAAAACACTGGACAAACAATGACCATATTTTAATTAGGATTATGATAGTAAAATTAATAGTTTTAAATATGGTTTGAATCTATTTTTAAAAAGACCATTAGAATCATGAGATTTTAAAATCATTGAAAAAAATTATCATTATGTTGAAAATGTTGAGATGGAGTTTTTTGACATGTATGTGCCTCATGAAGACAAGAATATGAAGCGGTTAGGTTGGAAGGAATTGGGGAATTATTCATCAATGAAAAATGGAGGCAAGAAAGTCAATTTCCCTTCTTGTGAAAAGTGTGGTAAACAGAATCCTGGTTCATGTCTGGTAAATTCTATGAAATTCTACGGATTTGTAAATTTTGGACACATGTCTCATAATTTCACGGAAGGTGATCCGAAAATTATTGAGAAGTTGATAGTGAGATGCATTAGCTATAAAGAATTGGTTCATTTTTCTAATGTTTTTGTGAATTTAATCAATCAGGAATGAAATTAGCCATATTAGAAGAATAAGGATAGGGATAAATCCTTTGCAACCACCTAAGAATATTTTGAGCATTAAAATAAGGTTGAATCTGGTACATTTCTAATTCTTACCAATTTTGAAAATGTGATGTTTGATTCAGGGTCTACAAATTTCATCATTTTGGAGAACATTTATGCAAAATTGGGAATTACATCCCATGAAATGAAATAAGAAATCTTGGTATAAACACCTAAAAAATATTTTTTTCAAAAATAAATTATAATAATCTACCTATCTTGTTTATGGAATTATTTTATGTGTAGATCGTGTTGTATTGCCTCTAGTGGAGTTTGATGTTATTATTTGTATGGACAAGCTCTTTTTATCATGATAAGATAGATTTCAGAGAAAAGGTTGTTTTTTAGAAAATGTATCATTTTGTGTACAAGAATGAAACCATGACACTGAAAAAAATACATAGAATCCATGAAACTGATAAAATATATAAATGAATGTTATCTTGCTCATATTTTTGAAGATAATGGAACTATCCAGATTAGTAGTTTTCCAGTATTAAATGACTACCTGGATGTTTTTTCTAATGATTTTCCTGGTGTTATTCCATATTGAGAGGTTGAGTTTACTATAGAAGTAGTTTGTAATTCTAATCCCATTTTTAAACCCCCTAATTTAATGGATAAAATAGAACGTATGGAATTAAAAAATTATTTTCACGAATTATTAGATAAATTCACAATTCGACCCAACACTTCACCATGGGGAGATCATGTATTTTTTTAAAATAAAGATGGTTTAAGGATAACATTCACTTATTATAGATCCATGACTAACATAAATGTTAAAAAAATTATTGTTTTCCTCATATCGATTATTTTTTTGATCGGCTCTAGAGATAAAAATATATTATGACGGTTGAAATGAGGACAGGGTACCATCAATTGAATGTAAAGGTTTAAAAAAACCAAAAGACTATGTTCTGTTCTAGATATGGTCATTATCAATTTGTAGTAATTCCATTTGGGTTATCTAATTCACTTACTGTATTAATGGATCATATGAATATAATATCTGATGATTTCATGGATATGTTTGAGGTTGTGTTTATTGATTAAATTATGGTATATTCTATAAGTAAAGTGGAACAAGAAAAACATATTGTTTTTAAAACCCTCAAATAAATGAAATTATATAAAAATTCATCATGTGTTAATTTCGGCCAAAATAATTTCATTCCTAGGTCACTTTTTTTATTAAGATAGAATAACTGGTAATCCTAATAAAAAAAATGATGTAGATGAGTGGACAAAACTACCAAATAAAATAGAGATTCATTATTTTTGTTTTTTTAAGGCTATTAGAGGAGGTTGGTTGAAAACATTTAATTTTTTTCTAGCCTACTGTCTATGTTAACTCAAAAAAGAATTTAAATTCATCTAGTTATAATAATGTCATGATTATTTTCAAAAATTGAAAATAATATTTGTGAATGTTCCATTTATGACCCAACCTTCCAAAACTGGTGAATTATTCATCTATAGGGATGCTTCAGTGAGGGGACATGGTTTTATTATGATTTATAATGTTAGGTAAATTTCTTATACATCACATTTGTTGAAACCACCTGAGTTAAATTACCCCACACGTGATTTAGAATTAGATACTATTGTTTTTGCATTAAAAATTTTCAGGCATCATATGTATGGATTAAAATGTAAAATATTCTTTAACCATAAATGATTGAAGTATATATTTAATCATGATAATTTACACATGAGTTAAATAAAATTTTTGGAATTAATCAAGAACTATGACTACACAATTCATTACCACCCTTGAAAAGCAAACAATGTGGCCAATGAATTGAGTAGAAATGTAATATTACATTAACCTAGATATGTTTAGAACGCGACCCTTTAGTGATTGATTTGATAAACATTGACATGGAATTTTTCGGTGCGGGAAATCATTCTATTTCGTTTTATGTATAAGTATAGTCCTCTCTATCAGGCATAATTATGAAATCATAGAAATAATATTCTTTGTTATAGAAAATGATGAATTAGTTAAATGGGTTTGTGTCTTGAAATCAAACTTGATATGGATTATGTACTATGGTTTGGGAAGATATTTACCACTCCCTGTGATTCTCAATTGTTGAATTAGTTGTTATGTGAAACTCATAGTTTTCCATTTTCAGTTCGTCATGGCAGCACAAAGACATAAAAAGTTCTTCGGAAGAATAATTAGAGGGGTGAAATGAAAAGAGATATTGTTGATTTTACCGTGGAATGATTGAAATGTAAACATATTAAGGAAGAGTGGTAGTTAAATAAGGTGATTCATCAACACATACAAGCCCCAAAGTGGAAATGGGAAAATATATCCATGGACTTCATTGATGGACTACCGAAGACATCTCGAGGTAACAATGCAATCTGGGTTATTTTTGATCAGCTGACAAAATATGCATATTTCCTTCTTATTATAAATATTATGCAATTGGATAATCCTTCTAGATTATACCTAAAATTTATTTTCAGTTTAAATGGACTTCCTCTTTCCATTATATCGGACTGTGATTATAGGTTCACGTCTATCTTTTTGAAAGGCCTTCAGAAATCATTGGGCAGAAAATTTAACCTAAAATTTTCATTTTATCGTCAATCTAATGGATATACCAATATAAAAATTTAGTAATTAGAGGATATTATTTGAGCATGTTCAATGGGCTACCAATGATGTTAGAATCCGCATCATTATTTAGTTAAGTTTTTCAAAATAAATATTTTCATTCCAGTATATAGATGGAATATTTCAATACATTGTATAAAAAGCGATGTCGAACTATATAGCATTGGGATGAATTCGGGGAAAGTAAGTTGATGGGACCAAAATTAGAAAAGGAATTGGCATAAAATGTTCAGATGATTCAGTGACACATGAGGATAGCTCAAAGCAGGAATAAAATTTATCCAGATAGCAGGAGGAAAGAGGTATCATTTTAGGTAATTGATCAAGTTTTCCATAAAATCCTTACAAGTAAAAGTGTTACACATATTAGTATAAATAAAAATCTATGTCCATTTCTAATTGGAACTTATGAAATCTATGAGTATGTTGGACCATTTTCTTATCGAATAGATTATCCTTCGAAATTATCTCAAGTATACAATGTTTTTCATGTTTCAATGTTGCGAAAGTATGTGCCAGGTTCATATCAAGTTCTACACCCAGAAGTAGTTTATCTAGAAGAAAACATTCTTATAAAGAGAGTTCTATTCAGATTAATTATGTCATAGAGAATGTATTTCCAAATAAGGTAATCCATCATGTAATGGTTTTATAAAGAAACCACATTTTTGAAGAAACAAAATTGGTCTGAAAATTCAATGAGGTAAATGTACCCCCACTTTTTTAATATGTAAATAAAACAAGCAAGGATGCAAATTACAGAAGGAGGGGAGAATGTAACACCCTATGTTTTGTCAAATATATATAATTTAATGTTTGATGTACTTTTTCACTGCATAATGAAACTTTTTTAAGTATATAGTTTTAAAATTGTCGTTAAACCTAATTTTTTGGCTACTATGTTTTGATTTTCGAATAAATGATATACACAGTTGTGATCAGTTAGATATATGGAGACTAATAAGATCAAATTAACTTTTTTTGTGACTAGTAACACAAAATTATGAATAGTAAAATACCATTATTAATATTAATATGACCCTCATAAATAGTAAATATGTTAAATGTATATTATACTCACCCATGACTATATAAAGAGGAATCTTTTCTATGATAATATGATCATTATATAAGTGTTGGTAATTTTGTATTTTATCAATATTTAATTACAATTTTATGGTTAATTAAATAATTCATATGAAATTTTTTTTACATAAAATATAATAATAAATAATTTTTTTTATTTCTTTATGGTTATATGACAATATTATTAGATCTTGATTAAATTTTCAAGGTGATATAATATGAGTTATAGTAATAGGATTTTTTTTGAATAAATTAGGATTTTAATTAAATATTAAATTTATAATATTAATAAAATTATTTTGATAAAAAGGGGTTAATTTTTTAATTCTACATGTTGAAAAATGGTTGGGGTGAATTATTTTATTTTTTTATGAAATGCATGAATTTTTTGTGAGTGGGGAAATTTGATAATTTAAGAAATGTGAAGAATAAATGAATTTTGAAATCGTTCTTTGAATCATTGTTAATGTAAATTTATATTATCAGGAGTTCATATTCCCTTATTGTTTTATTTATTCAAGGAATCAACACTATTAATTTTCATGTGAAAAAATAATTAAATAATGAATAAAATCTTTGAAAACCTCTCCTATCATCCACTATAAATACAACCATCAACCCCTCTTCCTCTCACACCTCTCATGATTTGTAAATTGTATATATTCTTCCCAATCAACATCCTCGGGCTCTTCCCCTAGTCCAAGACTTTCCATTATTAAAAAAATTCCAGTACCAAAGGATTTAAGGAGGATATCAAGGAAAGTAGATCAGGAGGTAAAAATCCTCTTTCAATTTGTTATGTTTTATTTTCAATTCATTTCTTTCTTTATAATCTCTTCTTCTCCCCTTATCCAAGAGGAATGAAATATCTAATATCATATATAAATGGTATTTTTACAATTTTATGGAGTATTTATTTACAATACTTCTTCTCTTATATTACTTATTAAAAAAATAGCATTTGTGATGTCTCAATTTACTAACACCGTGGACAATGAGTGTTAAATTACCTTTACATCAATTAATTATTGTCATCAAATAGTCAATGTGATTAAATAATAAATTTTTATACATATTATATGATATATTATGTTTTTTAACCTGTGATTATGCATACTAATAATTGATATAACAAAAACTTGTTCATAATGATTGAAATTCACCAAAATAAACAATCGATTATCAATAATGATTTATCTATTGATTCATCCTCAAACCAAATAACTAAAAAAAATAATGAAATAATTTAATATTCATAAAATATTTTAATAAAATCACATTTCCCTTCTATAGTTTCTCATCAATTCTACAAGAAATTTTCTACAAACCAACAGTAAAATTCCAATAGAGAATTCACCCGAACCAAAGGAAAGACCAAAGTATTATAAATAAATCAGTAGAATGATTTTATAAATTGTTAATAAGTGGTTTTAAAAAAATTATGCTTCTATAATGTATTAATAACAGTCATATACCCCTTATAATGGAGGTTTAAACACTTTTTGAGTTAGAGTAGACAAAGGTAAAATAATTCTTATCCCAATTTCAATTCGTTGTGTTTACCTTCTATATTGTATATTATTTTGTATTTGAAATTATTTGTGTGATGATTTTTTTATATAATGTTTTATTATTTTTATTTATTGGGTATAAAAATATGGTTTCCATTATATTAATTCTCACTAAATTTATATTTTTAATGTACCTTCCTTTTAATATCCTTTTAAAAGTCTCTTTTGTGATATTCAAAAAGGCTGTTTTCATATATACATGGAATGTGGTATTTCTCCGGATTTAATTAGGTTTTATTATTATGGTATGATCCTTGGACATTTTAATGTTGGGTTGATACCATTATAGCTCATGATATGATGGTTTTATCCAATTATTGCTCCAGAGATGTTGGTTTGATCCCATTATAGCTCATGATATGGTGGGTTGAGCCCATAATATCTCAAAATATGTTGGGATGAGCCCATTATATCTCATGATAGGATAGATAATCCCCATTATGACTCTCTAATGAATTATATACTTCATATATGGATGTTTACACAATTGTTATTTGGTGTTTAAGGGTGATTGTAATAGTGATTTGTAAATATGTCATAGGGAAACTACATGATGTTTTTATAATTGATAATTAGTCATTATGAAATGTGTTTTTTGGGTTTTATGTTATCAAATGTCTAATGATTTTATTCTCTATATCCTTTATTATGATTATTGTGATAAACCCATTTTTTTTAAAAAAATTCATTGGTTATAGTAATGTGTAATAGAAAAGAAGGATGAAAATTTAAATGTCACAAATATTTGTCAAATAAATTATGTTTTAATTGAATTTTTTTTTTATTTAAATAATTTTTTTTAGTAGTACCTGCATGTATGATTATGGGATGTTATTGTATGTTTATTCCAAAATTTTATAAAACTCTTAACCTAAAAAGAACCTCAATATGTAATAATTTATTTTCTTGTCTAAAACGCAAAAATATGTAATGTTTAAAGGCTATGGACTTATATAAAACACCTATCATTCAACTCTAAGGAGAAAAACATCCTCACTAACTACTCAAATGTCTTCGCCATCAATTGAACTCATAATTTACCCAATAGGGAATCATCCACCTCATTTAACTATCCTTGAGTATAAATAGTTTCAATGCAATAGTCCTAAAATATCTCTAACATAAAACCTGAAAATTAGATTAATATCACTTTAGGATAAGTTGTATCTAAGGCTCTTATAGTTTGTATTTTATATGATCTTCTAACTGAGAATATAATTTCTCTAAACCTTCTTGGAATGTAATTCTATTTCCAACTCCAAGTCATATGGTACGTTATTATGCTCATGATGTCTTAAATTTATGGACTGATAAGTAATCCATTCCTACATCAACATCATTACAAATTCAATACTAACTCTATATTGGCCACAGAACACCACATATCCAACTCCATACCCTAGAATTATCAATCTAAAAGTACACATAAAACTACTCTTTATCCATTTCAATGCTCTCAAAAATCAGTCATGCTAAATAAATGCCTTCCCCTTGTTGTTAAATAATATCATGGGAGCTATAGTCCATGAGAATTCATAAAAATTATCTAGTAGTACCCCATTAAACATATAAATCTATATATATCAAACACTCTCTTACATGTATCCCATGAAATTCCTACATTAGTATTACCAATTATTATGACTACTCCACTTATCTGATATTACATTCGCAAATAAATGAACTTCCCAAATAAATACTTAACACTTAATGATCCTAACATATATCTGGTCCACTAAAATAAATACTAGTAATATCTTTAAATTATCCATATAATCGTCCTTTAATAATGAAAAGGGGAGGATGTTATTAATAATGAAAACTATGAACACTTCCTTGAAAGGCTAGAGGATAAAATTTATGAGTCCCATGAACATGGTTGGGGAATGTATCACATGGAAGGGAATAAATATATAGTAACACCGACAAATGACACAACTGAACACTGTCATTAGGATATTAACCTCACAAACCCGAGTTCAATGATAATTGGATCAAATATGAATCTTTAAGAACAACTTATCTATTTTTAGCTGGTCATTTATGTCATTGATCCTTGATAAGAAATATTTATTCTTGACTATCACCTAATTTCGGGGTAAATATTAAATAATGATCTTCATGCTCTTATATATCTATGTAGTGTATGGTGGACCTACCTAGGGGGACACAAGAGTTCTAATTAAACATTTCTTGGTAATTTCCTCAAATTCATCTACAGATCCTTGACCTCGATAAGGATCATCCAATTATCTGTAGAATATATCTGAGTTGACCTAGAGTCTATAAAAACATAGAATTTGATCTATATATGAGGGGTAATTATAGTTACATTATTTTTTAATTCACCTATATAATATTCCATTATTATATGATGTTTAACATATTAAAAATTCGCCACAAATAGAACAAAACATTCCAACAAATGGTTGATCAACAACAACTTCCTACGTAGATCCCATGATTTCCTTTACTTATGTTATCAATCACACATGATGGAAAAAATGTATCTATTCAGTCATGATCACCACACTTTCTGATGGGTTTAGTATATTTAGGCATAGACAAATGATAGTTATTATATACCACGGATTATGTTGAAGGGGGACATTATAACCACTTTGAGGAACCTTGTGAACCTATATCCTCTAAGTGAAAGATCATATTTTCAATGGATATGAGTGATATTTTGATCAATTAAAACCTGATTCTATAAATATAAATCTAAGCCTAATGGATATTTCAAGAACATTAACTCAAGGAATAGGTATATAGAAATAATGTAATGTCTCAAACCAGTATATACATGTATGATTTCATGTGTAGAGAAGAAATATATTATGAAATGAATCAAGGAAGGTGATTCAAAGACATAAAACATTATATCTTGTATCTAGTTGTATAATTGGTTGAAAACTCCATCATAATTGAATAGGTCACCTAGTTGTGGATGCAGAGGTAATGGATATACAAGATTCCCACCAATTACTCCTATTATTTATAAATATCCTAATCCTCAAAAATATCATCCTCTATGTCGACCATCCTATTTTCTGAAGAGAGGTCCTTGGACATGTTTGTACCTCTAACACAATGGTACATATACCCTTCAGTTATCCTCTATTTCATTTCATGTCAAACTGTCAGGATCCATGGTTCTTCATCCTCAATAGAAATAAAAATCACTAACTATTTTCTATTTAGAACCTCTATGTGACTCCTTACTAGATTTCCCTTGCTTCTAGGATATTACATGATCATGTTCAATAATATAACAACATTGAATAATTTTTATAGGAGATAACAACTAAAGAATCTAATCTTGGATAATTTCTAAAATCTCTCATTAAATATTTTTCTTCTTTTGTGAAGATATTTATCACTATATCCCTATATAAATCCCTCTTACAAGTAAAGGATTCTAGGGGAACAAGAACGACTCAAATATATCTATAAATGTTTTACTGAAACATTTATACTCAAATATATCCCTAAAAATTCTTTTCAATGGTGTACCTCATGATGTAATTGAACCTCAAACTATACATCCAAATAATCATGTTATTCTACTATAGGTAAAAACCCACCAAGATTCATGTACACCTTATGGTATTAAGTTTGTTCCCTTAATAAAATATTTTCTCCAAGATACTATTGGGAGAGTTAACACATTGTGGGTTATGATGACCATAGACCACTAGTGAATAGATGATTTAAGGATATTTCTATATCGTTTCACTGTCATTATATATGAGGGTTTCCAAATAATGAGAAATTCTCAAATCTCCTCTCTAATCCAATCCTCTTCTATTTTAGGATGAGAATCACCTAATAAAATTGGTCACTATCATTCAATGTCATGATGTGCAGACCTCCAACATGGATTCTCATACTAGCCCATTAGAGTCATTCACAACCTGACATGTAAAGGGATATCTAAGTGTTCTATTGGTGCAATTCTTTTTCTACACAATGGGGATATGGAAATCTCTCCACTCACCTAATGGATATATTCGTTGTCCAATACCTTTATCATGTCCTCTTCACTCAGGTGATATATAAAATGAGGCTTAATCAGCAGAACAGAAACATCATGGATGTTCATGGGTATATCGGTTAGTGGTCTATATGGAGGTATCCTATATTTTAAAAATAGTTACAATGGTTATTAAGACTAATATGGGGAGTTAATGAGATAATGATATGGGAGAAATTATAATTCATATATTATGAATGTCTCATTGTATTTCACTAATATCTTCTAACTTAGATCCATGAGAATTCAATTTTTTTATCAATGTATTGGTGAATGGAGGTTTTAAAAACCATATTAACTTGGGTTATCTTTAATGAATGAAAATTTTAAAAACATGAAACTGTTACATTAATTTAACAAAACAATTCTTATAAAACCCAAACATTAAACTCCATAGATAATATTGAATTAACCAATTACCACATAATGATTACCCAACTCATTATGACCCCACATGGTACAGTTGTAATCTTAATGTGCCACACTAATTAAACCTGAATTATGCTAGGGTGTTGTTACTATCGTTATATAGTCATATAAACAATAATGGGGGGACTTATCCAAATAAACATGTACACTAACAAATAAAATTGAATTTAGTATTATGTAAATATGTGGAATGAAATAAATATCCTAAAGTGTGTATGTAATTTTGAATCCATATGGATTCCCTACAAATAAAATCCGTACATTACAATGTTAATGAACAAGAACTCATGAAATTGACTATCACCTCTTCTTGGGTTCCTCAAAAGCTAGGAAATGTTCTTCATAGTTACACTCAATCCATGTATGTAATATCGACACTCCATGATGAATCATGCTTCTATAATCCGTGATGATTTAAGAGATTCTCTGATGAATAAGATCTTATCCCTATAATAATGTTAAAAACTAAAAATGAATCCAATTTTATCTCTAAAAGAGATATATTTTTCTAACTAAATTTGGTTAATCAAAATAGAAAATAATTCAATTTTATAATATGGGTTATTCATCACAACAGGAAGAAGATATTTTTATTTATATATAACCCTAATAATCAGAAAAAAATTACCCCCACTAGACATGATACCTCAATGATGTGTTGTATCTGAGTTCAGTTCGAAACTCTTGTGTGGGGCTCTCCACTTCAATCAGGGACCATGGTTTTCTCAATATGTGGGCACCCTTCAGTGAGTAATACTAGGAAGTCAATATTTAAAGGAACTTGGAGGTTCATGGGTTTTTTTCACATTAAATACAGTGATAAGTTCTATGTATTGGAATTAGTGTTCACATATACAACAATACATTTTTCACTCTTATGTCAAATCACATTTTCCAACAACCAAATAACTCAATAGAAATTTTTTAATAGGAATTTACATATATATGAAACCTAAGATGTTACTAGAATGATATAAAAACAAGTATTGATGAAATTATTAATATTTTTGGTATTTATATCCACCCTTGGATAGCCTCCATGATTTAATAATGATAATTATCTACCACTCTCTATCTGTAAAATGGTGTAGAATATATTTCATGATATCATTATCAAAAAATAGGATTTTATTTTCCATAGGTATTATAAGTATTTTTTAACACAAATATATATTAGAATAACAAAATGTTCAATATCATATAAACACGCAACACAATGCATAAATGAACCCCAAAATATTATCATTCAAATATGACCTATATAAAACATACATTGAATTAGAGGGTATGAATAGTATTTAAAAAATTATTAAATATATATTTTTATAAAGTACATAAAAATAAATAATTATTCACTATTTATTATGAAATATGTACCCAATTTTTTCTAATGTTATGTTATGCTTAGGAAATACATTTTTGTGAAAAATATGTTATCATACTTGTCATGACTGAATATTATAACAATTATTTGTAAATTATAAAAAATTTATTTATATAAAAAATAATTTTTTAAAATCCAAAAAGTATAATTATATTTTGGTGAATTTATTAGATTTTTCTAAAAACATTGATTTTCTTGTAAATAGTACAAAATACTAATTTTTATAGAACTATCATTTCATTATATTAATAATTAAAATTATGATTTTAATATTATGTTAATGTTGATAAATTAATAACTAGTATTATATTATATAATTTATTAAATTGTAATCTTATTTATAACGTTTTTTGGAATAATTACATTTATTTTCATACAAATGATTTCGTTAAAAAAATTGTTGTGCTTTGTGGGAATATTTATGAATTAATTTTGGCCAGTTATGTGAGTTGAATATTTAAAAATGGATTCCATATTTTTAATCATTGTGTATAATATTTGTAAATATGTCCCATTTATTTTTGGTCCTTAATAATAGTAAATATACCACCTATATTATCGTGGTAATGATAAATATGGTAGTTTTGGATAGAAAATAAAAATATATTGACTATTAGTAAACCATGAAACTTGAAATGATCATATTTTTTGGTTTCATTTAATAATTTCTCATCTAATATTAAGTTATATGAAAATTTCTTTTCACTTTTATTATATTTTGATCATTATAGTATTTTATTGAAAGAAAAGTCAAATATGTCTCACTCTATAACTTAAAAATAGTTATTATTTTCTATATAGGGTTAAAAAACGATATGGTTGATTATAAAAATTATTTATATGTATATATTTTTTATCTAAATTATGGTAATTTATTTTAAAATTATAGTGAATAAATCATTTACATAAATTCTTACACAACATTAAACCATAAATTAACCACTTCAAGAAAAAAACAAACATTAGAAAATTTTAAATGTATTATAATTTGTAATAATTAATTTAATATACTAATATCAGGATGAAAGTTAAATGTTAGGAGTTAATTTTTTTTTCATATTTCAACTTTTATCCTGAATTTATTAATGTAAAAGTAATGAATATTTTCAAAATTGATAATGATGTTATTTTAGTAAAATAATATTTTGTTATATTATTTAAAAATCATCAGAATAATAAATAAGAAATTGGTGATAATATATGCTATAAAATAGCACCCAACAAATATTTACATTCTTTTTTTATGCATTAGGATCTAGAAGAGTCTTATAATTTTTTAATATTATGAGAAATTTCAAAAGGTCCCCTCACAACAATTATTAAGGGGAGCCCCTTACTTTATTAATTTTCATCACATTTAGTGAAAATGATCTACAAAATTCAACCCATTACTCATATAAACATATGCATCCCTAATCACGAGATTTTTTCCTCCCAAAAGACCAACACAATATATTTTAGAAGTGTTATAAAGGAAGTCTGTTGAAGAAGAGGAAATCAACATTACCAACTCTATGATGTTTATTTATTATTCTACTTACTATTCATGTGTTATTTTATTCATAAATTATTAAATAGGGAATTATATATAAATATATACTATTAGAATACAATACAACAATATTCCTCTTTTTATACATCTAATGAATTACAAAATCACTGTGTGTGGGTACATAAGACTTACCACCTCCATTCAATGATGTAAATTAGAACATCATCCACATAAATTCCAATTAAACCATTTAGAAATGAAATTGTCTCTCATGTGTACATGTAAATAACCATATAAATGAAGTGATGTGACTGATGTTCAATTACCACCACTAATGAGTGATTCTAAAAATGAATCTGATGAATAAATATGATATATATATCAATAAAAGGTTTCTGGATGTTATAGAAAAATATTCTATGTAAATGAAATACAAATTAAATGAAAACACATGCATGGGAAAATGATGGAGTTGACGCCTGAAACAATGGTAAAAATAAAATATTATTATCAAATAGGGGAAAAGATGATATAAAAGCATCAAATAAGATATTATTAATATGAATAATGTTATTATATAAATTAACATCATTTATTAACCCATTATAAATGAGGTTATTGTGATTTCATCTAATGGGAAATGTGTTGTACGAGATTTTGTTTCAAATTCGAAACGATTAAGAAATATTTGGTCTTATGAATTTGTTTATTTTTTGGATTATATAATTCCCCTATGAGGTAATTAAAATGAAAGTATTTTTATTGATTATTATTAACATTTATTTCATGTTTACTCTCTTATGGTGTTTCCAAATTATCTTCTAACTTTTTATCTATTTGGAACATGATTCATGCAATGAAATTTTTCAAACAAAAATCTATTTTATTTCACTTTTGATTGGATATATTTTACATCAAATCCATATTTTATAAATGAATTTTTAAAATATGTTTTTATACATCTAAATTGATTTATAAAAATAAATCATTAGTGATGATTTAAATTTTACAAAATGGCTTCTAAGTATTTTCTTTAATTTTCAAATATAATGTACATTGTGACTTTTATAACAAATGTTCAGAGTGGACTTTACCACCTTAATGACTAATAATTTCTTAAAATATTATTTTGGACATTTATATATTTATTTTCAATGAAAACTTTGTCATTGTCAATTTCACCATTTCTTTTTGAAATGGAATATGAATGGGAAAAAATGTTTTCCAAAAAAGGTTTTTATTGATATTTTTATTATATATTCAATCATCAATAAAAAAATAATTTAATTATTCACCAATACTAATATGTTAAAATGATAAAACTCATTGAATTACTCTATTAATAGAAACAAATTGATATTACTTTTATCCTTAATGATTATTTTATTTTTAATGATCTAGATTTCCCAAGGCCATTCTTTTACAAAAATCTAGTGGTTGTGGAGTTATAGGGGTCATAATGGTTTGATTCGAGAGATTTAAAAAATTCCTATTTCACCCAATCATCTCACTAAAAAAGTGGCACTGTAATAGTGGCAACGAAATAGTGTAACCATGATAGGGGAACACTGACACAGGGGCACACCTAATGGTGTCTCAGCCACTTCCAAATTTCTAGTTTCTCTTGTTTTTCATGATTCACACCTCTTACATTTTATTTAACTTAAACTTAGTTTAAAACATTGTTTTTTCATTTTTATGGGTTTTTAGAAATATATTATGTGTAACCTTAATATCCTAAATCGTTGGGGACATAGAGATTTTCAAAACATGTGATATTGACCGTGATCCCATGTTAATTACTTTAGAAATTGTTCTTCCTTTAATATAGGAGCTGGGAACATAAATAATGGGTATTCCCATACTAGTGTTTTTTATCATTCAATTTTGTTGTGACCAATTCCTTCCTCTATAGATATATTTTGTTCATGCGATAGATCCCCCTCCAGCTCAGTTTTTTTGGATTTTCCTGGGGCTCGCATGATCCCCAATTTTGGAGCAAAGAATATTTTTGGTAACTTGTTATTTCATGTATAGATTATTCTGCCTCTCTTTATTTGTGTATCTTTTAGGGTGCGTATAGTAATTTTTTTTGAGAATGGGTGAAAACTTTTATTTATAAATTAATAAATAAGGGGCGGGTAAGGTGATGAACAAAAAAATACTTGGGATTGTTATGATAACAAGTTGGGGATTGAAGATGAATGAATGTACATAGTTGTTTTATTTTATTCATATTTTTCCCTTTTATATATTGTTGTAATATATCATGGTTGTTTGGCTTCTAAAAATAATTGTCGTTGGTAGAATTTGTATGTTCATGGGTGAATCATTATTACTAAAATTTATTCCTAATGAATAGTTGGTGTAAATATCAATATGATAAATCACATATACTCGATTAAATGAAATAGATTCCCTATGATCGGAAACCTTGTTTTATCAAAACTATTTATTGATGTGGATTTAAAGAATAGTGTTTACTAAATCTGAATACATCATGGTTGATAAGTGTGGTTGTGTGTGGTGCTCTATTGGGTTTTGTGAAATTTTTTGTGTTTGTGGTGCTGTTGTTGGGAGAACAGTCATGGGTACATGGGTGGAAAGAGGGGTTGGTCTCATGAATAGTGAAGGTTATGTTTTAGATGTAGTGATATGGTTTGGTTGTGGTTTGATGTGTGTTTTGTGAATGGGTGGTACATGAGGTGTGACAAAATATAAGTTTGAGATTCTGATTGATTATGGAATGGATGTACTTGTTAGGTAATGGGACTGCATTTGGATTATATTTTGTTAGTAGGGTTGCAGGAAATGTTTTTTTGATTTATTGTTCATAGGTATGTCAGGTGTGGTTTGGTTGTGAAACAAGGCTTCCAAGTTTGGTTTCAAAGGAATGATTGAGCAGGATAACAATGAAAAATGGCAGTAGGCCGTGGTTGAACGTGTGTCTACATAATGGGGGTGTGTAGTTGGACTTCGGGTTTGGTTTTCTATATTTTTTTTTGAATGGGTGTAAAAATGGATTCCCTTACCGTGGTCCTTACATCATTGTTTTCCATGGTAGTGTTTAGGGTATTTTAGATTTCTAAAAATTGTTGCAATGTTTTTCATGGTAGTTTCCCAAGGTAGTACTAGAATACATTAAAGTGAACACCATAATTAACAAATTATGTGTGGTTAAATGAAATGGAATAGGGATTGTGTTTTATTGTGGCTATTTGGGTGTTTTTTCATATAGGTGTAGCAGAAAATGTGGTTCTATGTGGGAAAGTTTTTTATTGAATCCAATAGGCTGGGATGAGTGTTTTCTTACCTATATGTTTAATTTTTATCTTCGTGTGATTTCTATACACCCTCGCCCATTTTTTCACCATGTGTTAAACACCCAAATTTCATGGTGGAGGGTGTCTTTCCCAACCTCCCAGTGAGAGGATGGATGGATGGTTATAGAATTTCATTCCTGCACCATCTTCCGTTTTTTACCATATGAGCATATCTGGGAAGACTGTAATGGGTTGATGTTTACTATAGCCCATGATCATTCATGAAGTTTGTGGTGTGGGTGATAGGCCTAGGTGTTTTTGGGAAAGGATTCTCTTCCCATGTGACATCAAGATGAGGCATAGATGTCTTCCTGTGAGAGGTGTGGTTGTTTTTTCCCAGGTGTCTGTTGGTGGGATGTCTTATGTGGTGGTGGCTTCGATGTCTATGGGCTAGATTTGTGTATATTATGAGGCGTAGGTGAATGAGGGAATATTGTGGTAGAGGTATTTCATTTAGGAAGAGTGGTATCATCATGACATTAGCCATTATGAATGACTATTTAACAAATGGTAAAGTAGTTTGGTGTACCCAAATGTTGACGTTCTTATAGTATTAATTTACATTACATATGTTGTTTGGTGTGTGTTCCTTGGTGTGGATGGTTTGGTTAGTACTCCTTGCTAGGTTCTTTGAGGTTCTACTTTTCTCTTAAAGGGGAATTAGTATGTTTCTCCACTTGTGCATGGGTTCCAATAGTTTTCCTTTGGGTTATACTTATATACTCTCCCTACATTTGTAAAACTATTTTCTTGTTTTCTAGAGGTCTTGAGGACCTTTCTAGACTTTACTGGCATAGGCATAGGGATAGTCGATGGTGTGATGCTTAGTCTCTTTATTTTGTTACTTGTTTAGTGATTTTGATTTAATTTTTTCACATTTTATGTTTGCATAATGCATTGGTTTTATTTTTGATTCCTTTATATAAATGTTTGGTGTTATTTGAAATTTTTACCATCTTATATCTCGATCTTGTTTTCATTAAAAAAGATAATGCCTTCCATTTTGTGAGATATTTTAAACCCATGCTACTTGTTCACACTCTGAGGCCTATTGATGGTGGGACATGGTGGTAATTATCTATCCTTTATCTTGAATAATGAAGGGAGTGACACTTTTGCATCCTTTCACTCATTATGAAAGAAGGTGGGTCATGACAGAATGGTGTCAAATGATGATGGTTGCGAGATAGGATGTAGTTCAGAGTTAGGTACAAGGAATAATTAATGGTATGGGAGGGAAACCGTGTTTGAAAGTTATAGTTTGTGAGATAGGCCATGTATCACCGGCTATGACATGGGATTTTAGGGACCCCTATGATTCGATGTAAAGACTATGAGCCTCGCGGACGAACATGTGAGGATTCACTAATTTAAGGGTAGAGACCCCAAGAATGGTACATGAATCATAATGACATATTTTCTTGTGTTTCATGGGTGTTTTGTAAAATTAACATAAATAAATTGTAAAAAAATAATAAATTTAAATTTAAATACTATACGGGTATAGGAGTTACTTATTTAACTTTCTCAGTTATGGCACCCGTACGGCTCCCTCTTGATTTGCAAGAAGTTGAGGCCCAACAAGTTAACATGGTTGATCTATGGATGGTAAATCAATATGAGTAATATGACATATGGAAAAAGGCCCTTAGAGCTTTCTAATGGAAGACCCATAGGGAGGTACTTAGGAATTATTTTATACATAGAGATGCAAAGTGGGATTGAAGAGCTAATAATCACCTTTACATTGACACATTCTCCAAGAGTGTATCAGATTCTTCTTCCAGTGATCTCGTTGTGAGGAGAGGTTCTTCTATGTTGGACTCTTTACCTTAGAAAGAGGAAGGAAAATGATGCCTCTAGGGGTAAATTTGAGAAGGAGTTTCGTGAATAGTTTATTTCCTTGACGACGAAGGTTAAGAAGAGGTGGAGGATGCCCTCACTTCATCAATTGAGTATGTTGGTATGGGAACTCTGGATCAAATTCATGGATCTCCTATGGTTTTCTCCAAATATCATTCTATATGCGAATTCAAGGGAAATATGCTTATAGCAGGCACTTCGACTGTCTCTTTAGTATGTCGTCACTCTCTTTACTCTACTGAAATATATAGAAGATTAAAAGATGTTCTAATTTGTGGATATGAGACACTCACATGGAGGTAAACCTTGAGAAGGGAGCCAACTGATTTCGTCAAATGGGATGATAGATAATAGTAGGTCTCTAGCGTCCTGGCCCTCTAGGTTTCGGCCAGTAGGATATATGCCTCAATAGTTCATGTTCGGATCTCCTAGTCCCTACCCATTCCCAATGGGACTAAGTGTGATGTGTTTTTATGGTTTCCATGAATATCCTTGTAAATAGTGCCCAGTTCATAGTCAGTATGGTGAGGGTGGATATGATCAACACCCACCTCAACAATAGCAGTTTCCAGTCTGACCAGTCCAGAAGCAGGGGTAGTGGGTACCCACTCCACTAAGGGTAGATGGTGCTAGAAGAGGATGACCATAGAGTGATCCTAAGCGACCTCGAGTAGGGTGTGGTTAGAGAGGATGTTTCCCACATAGGGGTAGAGAAGATAGGGTTGGTCCTTTGCACGACACCAAGGTAATGTTCCATTGGGGATGGAAGTTGTTTGAGGTGTGATCAATTAGTTTAGTATTCTTCTTGGTGATTTGTTTTATTCCAGAACTTCACCCTCTTTTGTTTGACTAGTTCTAGAATGTTCCATTAGGCTAGGCATAGTAAGACATCATGTTCCCTTGGTGTCAATCATTCCAGTGGGTGGTTAGACGTGTCTATATGATTTTTTCATGTGATGTAGATTGATGATAGGGCCGCATCAGTCTAGTGGGGATAATATTATGCTACAGATGCAGTCGAACAATGTCATCAAAGGCCTCAACTTGTTGTTTTCGATGAACACTATTATCCACTTCTTATAGATAGCAGTTATGTTTTTAGGTATGAATCCCCAACATGTATCATATTTTTGATAGCGTATTTACAAGGAGGGAAGTCAGTGTGTGGAGCCCCTTATTTTTGTGTTAGCCAAGCTATCTGAGTGGTCGATGGGTGATGAGATAATGGAGTTTACCAGAGATTCCATGGAGTTCTTGACTGTTTTCCCAAAACATGTTGTATCTTTACTCCATCGGTGTGATGTTATGTTCATAATAGACTCGTAACATTGTTCTCATCGAATTTCTATTTCCCCATATTATGTAGAGAATTAAAAGTTACGATAGTTTCAAATTGAGTTTGATGTCTTGAAAAAAAGGTGTTTTATCTGGCTGAGTGTCTCTCCATGGAGTGTTACAGTCTTGTTCGTGAAGAAGGTATAAAGTGGTCTCAGGCTATGCATATACTACAAAAACTGAATTAGTTAGTGGCCAAGAACTGTTAACCCCTTATGTGGATAGAAAATCTTTTTGACCATCTATAGGGATCAAGTGGGTTTACTATGATTGATCATTGATCTAGATATTTCTAGTTGAGGGAAAAGGAGGGTGACATAATCAAGACTCTTTTATGGTGCTGGTATGGGAACTTCAAGTTCATGGTCATTACCTTAGGTGTTACGGCTGTGCAGTCCGTATTCATGGGGATCATGAACTCTGTCTTCCTCGAGATCCTAGTGTGTTTTTCATCATGTTCATCGATTATGTTTTGATATAAAAAATGATAGTAGAGTATCACACTAATCACCTCAGGATAGCCTTGGAGATCATCCCTCACCACCAACTCTATGGTATCCCTCACCACCAACTCTATGGTATGTTTTCCAAGTCCAGGTTCTGGATGCAATAGGTGCAATTCCTTGGACATGGGGTGCCTCAACAAGGGATTGAAGTGGACCCATCAAAGGTCAAGGCACTTGTTTCTTGGGTAGCACCCACGAACATGGAAGGGGTTCACAACTTCTTGTTTCTAGTTGGATATTACCTGAGGTTCATACCCTTATACTCTCGAGTTGCAGCTCTGTTGATAGCTTTGACTAGAAAAGACAAGGCCTTCGTGTAGGGTGAGTAGTGTTAGATAGCATTCATCTACATAGAGGGGAATATGGTCAGTGAGCCAGTACATAGTTCTCCAGAGGAATGGGAGATGTTTGAGGTGTTCTGTGATGCTTCTAGTCTAGGATTGGGATGTATGATGATGCAACATTGTGGTGTGAACTGTTATCAGTCTAAGAAGTTACATTCTCATGAATGTAACTATGAAACCCATGACATGGTCTTTACAGTGGTCACATTCACACTAAAATAATGGAGACATCACCTCATTAGAGATTCAATTGTGGAATTCATAAATTACATGAGAATGAGTTATATCTTCTCCGAATGAGAACGGAACATGCAGTAGCAAAGGTGGATTGAGTTACTCCAGGTCTACGAATTCGATATCCCTTATACATTAGTAAAGGGGAATGTGCTCGTTGATGCCTTGAGAAGGAACTAGAATAAAGATATAGTTCATGAATCAATGGATTATTGCATGTAAATGGAAGAGATGTCAACATTGCAACTAGATATGAGAGTGGATTGCAAAAGAGGGTGTCTATTTTGGATGAAAATTCAATAATCCTTACTATGACTGGTGGAGGAGTTTCAGTGTGGTGACACAGAGAATGATGTGATATGTTATCACACTATATTTGGGGACACTCTAGAGGTATGATCAAAGGATGAAATGAATTAGATGTGGTTCTATGAGATGATGTTTTCCCTATGGTGATGCATGAGGCATTTCTTCATGTGTTCTGCAGCTCAACCATGGAGAAGCGTCCAAGACTACCTAAAATGTAATGAGGCATGATGGAGGATTTTTGGTGTCTCTAGGTGAAGCAGGAAGTGGAAAATTTTGTTGAATGGTTTCTGGTGTGTCAGTAGTTGAAGGATGAGGACAGTGTTCTCGATGGTCTTTTGCAGACCATAGACATTCCCGAGTGGAAGTGGGATTACTTCTCAACGAATTTTGTCATAGGATTACCCAAGACCGATGGAATATTTTATTCCCTTTGGGTAGTAGTAGATCAGTTAATGAAATCGGTTCATTTATTAGCAATCAAGGAACCAACCATAGTGTATTCCCTATCACGAAGGTATTTGGATTATGTGGTGTGGTTTCATGGAGTTCCAACATCCATTTTCTTGCATAAGTTTACATGTTTTATGTCTATATTTTGGATGGGATTACAACATGACTTTGGCACTTACATAAATCTCAACACTACATTCCACGATCAGATGGATGAGGATACAAAAAGGACAATCCAAACAATGGATGGCATGTTATAGGCATTTTTTATGGTCATTAGTGGGTCTTGGGTGAGAAATTATCTATTGGTATAGTTTTCTTACAATAATATCATCCAAACATCCATTTGTAGGGATCCATTTGATGTTCTATTTGGGAGGGCGTTTCATTCAACCTTATACTGAATAGATGTTGGGAAGGTAGAGATTCTTGGTCTGCACATGGTGCTGAGTATCACAGAGAAGGTACACCTTTTCTGTGAGAGGATGAAGGCAGCATTGGACCGACAGAAGTCATATGTCAATCATAGGAGGCAATTTGATTATAATGGTTGTGACCATGTATTCATTAAAAGATCCCCATGATGTGGGAAACAATGTTTTTTCTTAGGGGTAAATCCTTCTCATAGGTTCATCGGACCTTTCGTGGTGTTTGGATGAGTTGGTGAGGTGGAATATCATCTAGCATTTCTAGAACGGTTAAAGAGGATCAATGACGTCTTCTATGTCTCTCATATTTTTCTGTATCTAATTGATGACTCCCACATCATTGACTAGGGAGATATGGAGGATGCCACAACATTTGTGGAGTGACTATTAAGAATATCTGATCTTTATGAGAAGGTTATTCATGGATGTACCACTCCCTTGGTTCTTATGTAATGGTGTCATGGTGTCCTTAAATAGAGTACTTGGGAGAAGGAATCAAAGAGGTTTTCCTAGTACATAGAATTGTTCTATGTTTTGTTTCTGTTTTTAACTTTTGTTCATAATTTTATATTATAATGCTTGACCATGTTAATTCTCAGATGCGTTGTTCCCTTGTTCTCAATTTTATTGGAATGTCCTGACTTGGGGAGAAGGGAGGACCTAATCCCTAATTGAGATGCATTAATGTGGACACAATTAAACTATAGTGGTTGAGTCAATGCGGCCCATAGTGGGAAGTATATTGAAATGGATGAAGGGATTTCCAAAAATATATTTTCGGGTAGTGGGACCACAGTCTTTGTATAGATTCTCATGAGACAGATGTATAAGAAGTGTTCATTGTTTTCATGGTTTTATATCCTATTTTTAAACAATGTAGGGTAGTTCATCCCTGAGAGGAATCTTACAGGGTGGTTGATCGGACCCCTCATTTTTCTAGGTATGGATTTATTATCTAGACTATGAAAATATTTTTAAAGGGATCTTATGTAATGACCTGGATTTCCTCGGGCCATTCAATTTCAAAATTACAGTGCTTGTGGTGTTCTTGTGGGGTCATAGTGGTTTGTTTCTGGGGTTTCCAAAATCCTGGTTTAATCAAATGATTTAACCAAAATGGTGGCACCTTGATAGTGGCACACCGAAATGCTGGCACATGAAATGGTGTCTCACCCTTTTCCAATTTTCTTGTTTCTCGTGATTTTATAGTTTCATCCCTTTAATGTTTTATTTGACGTAAACCTCTTTAATACCCTATTTGGGAAATTTTAATTGTGTTTCAAAGGATATTAAGTATTTCCTTAATATCTAAACTTTCCAGGGACATTTATATATTCAAACCGCATTATCTAGATCGTGATCCCACATTAATGACTTCTAAAACTGTTCGTCCTTTATTAATGGATCCAGATCTTCAAAATCGGGATCTTCCCTACATATTGTGTTTTACCTTTCCATCATGGTGTACCTAAGGCCTTCGTATCTAGATAAGTTGTGCAACTATGTTAGAGCCTCCTCCTACTCATTTTTCTTGTAGTTTCCTACTACTCATGTGAACCATTGTTTTGGTGAAATGAGGAGTTTGGGTCAATAGTAGTTTTTGGTAGGGGTTCTTCTATATCTCTTTATTTGTGTATCACGTGGGGTGGATATATTAATGCTTCTTCGGAATGGATGAATAATTTTAATTAAAAAGTAATAAATAATGGGTGGTGAAGATGATTACAAGAAGATAAATACCTGTTTTGATAATGGGAAGGGGATTTAAGAAGAATGAATGTTGAGAGATATTTTATTTTATTCTCTATATTTTCCTATTATAAATTGTTGTAATCTATTATGGCTGTATGGATTCTTAAAATCATGTTTATTGGCGGTCAGTGTATTTGCATGGGTGAACCGTTATTACTATTTTTGTTTCCTTATGAAAAATTTGTGTAAATATCAATTTGAATAGTGACATATACCTATTATAAGAAATTAATTCCACATGATAAAAAACCATCTATGATCCCCCTATTTATCAAAGTGGATTTGAAGAACTATTTTAACCTTATCTGAATACGTTTGGTTTGAAAGATGTGGTTGTGTTTTGTGTTCTATTGAGTTTTGTGACATTGTGTGGGATATGTGCTGCTGCTGTTGGGAGGACAGTCATGTGTACATGGGTGTAAAGAGGGGGAGGTCCTATGAATGGAGATTGGTGTGTTTGTGTAGTAGGGATGCAGTTTGGTGTTGTTTTTTGTGGGTTTTGTGTATTGGATGGTAGAAGAGGTGTGACAGAATCTCACATTGATAGTCTTCTTAGTTGTGGAATGGATTGACTTATTATGCAGTGGGATTGCATCTCTGAATTTTTGGGAAGCATGGATTTAGGATAATGTTGTCCTGATTTGTTTTTTATAGGCGTGTTACGTGTGGTTCTGTTGTGAAGAGAGGATTCCAGGTTTGGTTGTGAGGGTATTATTGAGTGGGATAAAATTGAATAATGGAAGTTGAAATTGGTTGAACCAGTGTCTGGAATAAATTGAGGGTGCAATGGTACTGCTGGTTGGTTGTTCTCTTTTGTTTTTACGAATGGATGATAAAATTAATTTCCTTACCTTGGTCCTTACTTCCATGTATTCATTGGTTGTGTTTAGTGGATTTTAGATTTCTAAAAACGTTTGTAGATGTTGTGATTGGTATTTTACTCAGTTACCGATAGAATAAATTAATGTCAACCCCTTAGATAATGAATGGAAAGTGGTAAAATGAAATGGTATTGGGGTAGTGTTTTACTGTGGCTGTTTGTGTGTAGTGCATATAGGGGTAGCGAAAAATGTTGTTCTCTGTGGGATGTTTCTCTCTTTGAAAACATTTTTCAACTAATGGTTTTCTTACCTGTATGTATAATATTTAGTTCCCTGTTATTTATAAACTCACACCACCCTTATAGAGAACCATAATTTGAACACCCCCATTTCATGGGGACGGTTTTTCCCAATATCCCATTCGGAGGATGGATGGATAGATAATGACTTTCGTTCTCAAACCCTTATAATGTGTATACTGATCAAGCATATTTGGGACGGCTGTTATGGCTTGAATTTTACTATATCATAATATCCATAGGATAGGAAGTGGGGCAGATGAGAGGCGTAGGTGTTTGCTGGCCAGGATTGTTCTCCCAAGAGTCTACGGGACGAGGCCCAAATATCTTCATGTGATATGTGTGGTTGTTGATTCCTAGGTGTCTATGGGTGGTATGTGTGGTGTGGTTGTGGATCAGATCTCTTTGGGTGGGATTTGAGTGTGGTTTTTGGACCATGTGTGTGTGTGAAGGTTGTGGAAGTGGGTCTATAGTCTGTAAGAGTGGCGGCATCATGATTTTAGTAGTTAGAAAGAATCTGTCCACCCAATGGAACGTAGTGAGGGGTAAACAAGTGTCGATGTGCTTATACTAATACTTTACATTAATTGTGTTATTTATTTATTGTGCCTTGGTGAGGCTCTTATTTTTAGTACTCCTTAGATGGTGATTTGGGGTTCTACTGTTCTCTCACACGAGCATTAGTATGGTCCCCCACTTGTGTGCTAGTGGATTTAGATTTCATATTGGGTATATTTGTCTACTCGCTCTATGTTTGAAATACTATATTTATGTTTACATGAGTACATTGAGGATTGTAATAGATTTACTTTCCCTAGAGTGATGTTAGTTGTGGTTGTGCTACTTAGTCACTTTCATTCGGTAAATGTTTTCTGCTTTGGTAGATCTTTTTTCACAGTTTCCTTTTAAATGATGCATGGGTTGTATATTGGTTTCTTTATATAAATGTTTAGTGTTTTTTGGGATTTTTACAATTTAATATCCCGATATTACCTTCCTTAATAAGTGTAATGCATTCCATTTTGTGTGAGATTCTATTCCCTTGGGGAAAGTCACCACTTTGGGGCCTATTAAAGGGGGGAAATGAGGGTCATTCTCTCTCATTCATCTCGATGAAGGAAAGGTGTGGCACTTTTATGTCCCTTACCTCATCTTGATGAAGGAAAGTCAGGAAAGTATTTGTCATGGATTTATTTATTAATTAAAACACATATCATTTATAAATATGATGTTTTACATTGCTTGAATTATGATTTAGTTTGGTGATTTTTTATACGACTTATTCTTCAAGAATTAAATTGATTATCCAATATTTGATGAATTCATTGGACATTCAGTACATGTGGGATTTGGTTATAGATGGCCCCATGATGAATTATTAAACTCATGAAAGATATCCATTGGCTAAATTAAATACTTGTTTTCCTATGTCAATAAATTATCATGTGAATGGTCTTAAAAGTAGAATTATCAAGATATATGAGACAATGGAGGCCAATATATTGTATTTAATTAAATCATAATGTAGTTATTATTATAATCTATGATATATTAACTTTAATATTATCTATTGATGAATTTAACTCTTTAGTTATTGATTAAATGATTTTTGTTTTTAGTTATTTACAAATACATATATATTATTCATTATTTAGTCATAAAAATTTATGGTGTACATAAATCATACCAATCATTTGAGCACTGTATTAATTTGTTTTCTTTCACTCAGATTTGATGATTAAAATTGGAATTCATTCAAGGATGTATAATACATTCCTTTATTATGATATATGAATAAATACCAATGTTATAAGTGTATCATGTATGTATCAAGATCATAAAGGATTCTAAAAGAACAGATTAATAGTAAGGTTATCACATTTATGTTATGATAATGTGATAATATATCTACTTATTATGGGCTTCTATAGTTGGGGATCTTATAGCTGGCGTTGGTGCAATAATTTGGGAAGAACAAGAACAAACGAAAAGACATAGAGGCATCCTCGCAAAGCTTGCTCACGGAGCCCCGCAGCATCGTTATTAGTGCAATGCTTCTCCTTCACGAAGCCACCACAGGGAAAGGAGAAGGGAGGATCCATTAACACATTTGGAATTTGTTAACCGGCCACGGAGCAGGGATGTGGGAGGCACTGTGAACCCATTTGACGTTTGTGAACCCGCAGAATAGTAAAGAGGTGGGAGTCTCAAAGAACCCATTTGATGTTTGAAAACCCATTGCGGGACAATGATTCTGCAGGCTCTCAAAACCAATTTGACATTTGTGAACACATCACTGAGCAAGGAGGCTGGAGGCTCTGCGAACCCATTTGACATTTGCAAACCCACCATAGAGCAAGGTGGTGGGAGGATTCATGGTTACAACAAAATGATATGTGTATTTGCTCCCAAAAAGCACTGCATCATGGAATCTCTTACCTATAGATACTGGAATACCCTTGAGACCAAAGGATGGATACTCTGACCTTTCACCTTCTTAGCTCTCAAATCATGAAGAAATTTCTTCTCTGTGAACTATGTGCCCTTTATGGTACATTATCATCGTGAAGTGCCTCTCCCTTGGCTTGAATTCAATGCCTCTTCAAAGAGGGATTCCCTTCTCAGAGTCCACGAGCCTCCACGATGTAATTGGATACCCAAGTGGACTTGGGTCTTCGTGAAGCACTAATGCTTCATGAAATTCCCAAAATTCACATGTGACACGCATGATAAGGTAGGGTTGCTATGCTTCAAGAAGTACATTGATTCCCCATACTATGTTCCGTAGGGAACCCTTGCTTCATGATGCACTGCTCTGCGTATTCCTTTCCACTTTGGGAAGCACCATCCATATGTACGAATGCCCTATGCCTATGCTAGTCTAATACACTTCGCGAAGCATAACCCTTCGTGATGCCTCTCCACTACATGGAACACCAAATATTCATGAGGCTTCATACTATTAACCCATTTTCTCTGCAACTCCTTTTCCCCTGAGACCCTTCAGGATTGCAAGGAATAATTTCAATGTCACTTGGGCGGTGCTTCCTTTTGCATTTCGTCTCATGTTTTTTTCACATTGGCACGCTAATAGATATTGCTTCTTTGTATAGATGCACTAATATGGACCCCACAATTGATCACTCCATAACACCCCCTCACCAAGGAATTGTTGATGCCTTCCCTTCCCCCATGGTGGGTGGGTATCAGTTATGTACGTAATAGAGGTACGGAGTGAACCCAAATCGTCCGAGCTGCAGGACGTTAAAATTATATGCACTATCATTATCAGCAAATGATGTTAAACTGGGTCTGCACCCCATGCATTATATGAGAGGTTACCCATATCGGAAATTATCTATTCCCATCGGTCTCAACATTAGTGAGGTCATTCCTCCCATATAATGAGATCCTCTTTATCAGAGTGGCATCTGCCTATAGGGAAAGGGCAACCACCTTGGTGTAAGCCCCTAGCGTTTCTTTCATGTGGTAGCATCTTTGTTCCTTCTCTCTTATTTGGTGCCAAATCCCACTCCCTTTGGGATTTTTCACCATCTTGACTCCACCCTAGAATAAGTCCCAATCTCTATCTTCCTAGGTTGTAGACCATGCGTAAGACCCTGTTTCCATTTTGGGTCACTAGCCATGTATAATCCCCATTCCACTTCCCACCGATTCATATTTCACTACATGATCATTAGGTCTTTACTGCCACTAGTTTCTCACATCGAGCATGACTCTTGTGGGATTATTTTTATCATCGACAATGACATCGTCTATGGGAAGCCTAGAGTGTAAGCCCTATACACCTCTGGAAATACGTGGACATTGATCCCTACCATGGAAAGGAAATAGATGCCTCTCTGAGGTTCATGCCCTACAACCATTGGTCCCAACCATCTACACATCCATTTACCAACCCATCCTGAACTATGTGGAATTTGATCCTCACAATGGAAAGGTACATAGGAAGCTTCCATGATGATCGATCCCAACAACCATTGGTCCCAACCATCTTCATGTCGGTTAACCAACCCATCCCGTACTATGTGGACTTTGATCCTTGCCATGACAAGGTACATCGAAATCCTCCCTGAGATTCAATCCCAACAACCATATCTCTCGAATATCATTTTGGAGGTTCACCAACCCATCCCAAACTACGTGGACATTGATCCTTGAAAAGGAAAGGTACATAGGAAGCCTCCTCGAGGTTCAATCCCACCAACCATTGGTTCTGACCCCCTTCATGATAATTTTCCACCACCGGAATTACATGGACTTTGATCCTATCCAAGAAAAGGTACCTAGGAAGCCCCCCTGAGGTTCAATCCCAACATCTATTGGTCTTGAACATCTTCACGTCATTCCACCCCCATCCTGCATGATGTTAAACTGTACACTCGTTTTTTCCCGCATAACACTAAATTGTCCACAATCCAACGGTAAGCCATCATGTGCCCCTACCGCACGGTAAGTCTTCATGTTCCCCAATTGACGATAAGACATTGTAGTCCTCTTTTTTGGGACCCACATCTTTTGTAATACCTTGATGATCAGAACAACCTCAGAATGCAAACAATGCACAATCGCCAACATATCATCCGGTCTCATACCTTTATGCACACCCCGATCCAATACTCCGTCCTGAACTACGTGGACATTGATTCCCAGTCCCAGGGTTACATAGGAGGTCTCTTCGAGGCTGAAGACCAACATCACTATCACCCTTGGTTCAACTCCATTTCATTCTCCATCCACCATCATTCACGATTCAAAATGAGGTCATGAAATCCCATTGAATCATGCCCATTCACCTCCTAGCATCAGCGTTCCCTCTAGTGGATTCACCCATTGGATCCACTCTAACCAGTGTTCTGATCAGTCCGATCTATCTCCTCTAGATGTTAAACTTTCGGTATACCCTATGTTGATCATGGGAAGATATGGAAAACCTTATAGGCATGCCTATGGCATATAATTCACCACATTCGACATGGTATGTCTCGGGCTTTCGGGCCCTTGATAAGCCATATAATAAGCGAAAGAAACACATATGTTCTAGTGATCTAGCATCCAGAAACTCCAATGAAGTCCTTTGTGACTACTCCCCCAACCGAAGGTTGTGCCATGACTCAACCCCTAGAAATGCCTTGACATAAGTAGTGTAATTTACTGGAATCCATGAATATTTGGCACTAAGAAGAGTTTCATGAACACCATCTTAATCTATAAGGGATACATAGACTAGGTAATGAGTTCCGATGAGGAATCCACGGTAGGTGGAACTGACATCCCATTATCCCATTTTGATCAAGGAGTAGAAATCCCTAAATAAGTGATGGATACCACCCGCATTTGGAAAGTGGGAACACGGGGAAACATACATTGTGTCCTCCTCTTCCCCAAAGGAATGGATGTTCATGCTCAATTGAAAACGTCGGAAAAAGAAATGGTGAAACTGATATGAATTTATTCTCCTCAATGTGGAGATTAATAGAATTCGAGACAACAGTGGATTAGGGTGTCATCGAATCCAGTTATCTGGCACCGGTTCCCGCCATGAAAATAGCGGACCTTGCATGAAACTCACCAAAATATGGGGAAGTTAAAACATTGGACATCCCAATCTGCGATGCTGTCAGTGTGGATCCTTCTTACTAGCCCTATAAGAGGGAATGATATTGGGGTATCAGATGTTGATTTCTTTTTTAAAATACTAATGATTTAATATCCCTGCTTTCTAATAACAAAGCATCTACATCAAGAATCTTATCACGTCCCACCCACCAATGCAGGGGCATGGGGATCACCAACGCAGCAATCTGGCATGGCTCCACATCTTTTGTGATGTCCTCCAAAAACACAGTTGTTGGGCGACCATGCCCCATCTCCCCTTCTGAATTCGCTAAATGAAGGGTAATAAAAAAACACATACATCAATACGAGGAGGAGGGTATTATACAAACTCGGGATGCGGGGCTCTAGGATTTAGAGGTGACTTCACCTCATCACCACCGCCAACCCCATGGGCCACACATGAAGCCACTACTCCCCACTCCATCGAAAATAGTTTTAGAAGACTCTCCCTGTATCATCTCAATGATTCACTCCCCTCTGCTGATGAGGTAGGGGATGTATGAGCTAGCTCGACTGGGATCTCATTCCTGGGGCCCCCAAGGAGGGATCCCAATTGGCAGCACCAGTGCCTCCACCTCATTCCACGATTCGAGGATCAAGTAAGCCACGCTCCAACACCGCCAACCATAGATCACCTGACCAGACGCCAGTGTCGGGCATAGGCCGAGGAGGAAACCCGCCAAGGGGCGTCAACGTCAACAACTACTGTGGCCCATTGCACTGCTGACATGTATCATCTGACCCCTGTGTATTCTGAGTAGAGGAAATTATATACCCGACGCAGATAGAGGGCCCAACCACCACACGGGAAGGCTGGGTCGACTTTCTTGGTCGACAGTGCCGATATAGGACACCACAGTCCAACCAGCAGCAACGACACCTAGTATGTATGACCTCCTCTTACCATCACAGTAGATAATTTTGGTCCTCCCCACATATAAGCTCATCATGGAGGTATTGCAGGTCCTACCTTCAGTTCAAATAAGGGTTTTCCTCAAGGCAGTGACACATAGTACGAATGCATCTCCCATGCTCCTTACATAAGGTATGGAGTTGTTCCTCCTGCCACGGGCCTCTGCAAGTGGGAAGTTACACATCCGGTCAATCTCTAGCATGGGGTCCCTCCCCATGACCTTGCGGAAGCTGGTGAAGGACCTCCTCACCTCAAAAATCAGTGGAGTGAAGGTCATCTTTGATTCACTAGCACCCGTCATGGAGGTCCTACTCGTGTTTGGATTGACAAGTACGAGGACACTCCTCGCACTATTGTGGCCAGGTAAAATTAGAATGTTGGTCCTACACATGCTCCCATTAGCTCGAGCAGAAGTCCAACACACTCCAGCGTTTCCCGCAAATATTCCCTCCGAACATATTTTAGTGGACATAGAGGTCCTCCTTGTGTACCCTTCGTTATGTGTCCAGGCGATCCCAATACCCCAGCTCACTCAGGCGACAATCCTCTCCACCCCAGCATCAGTCCGGCTAAAGGTCCTCATCATGCCAAAAATTTATCCTATCCAAAAGAACCATCTCGGGCCAAGAGGTCTGGTCGTAGTCACTATAAAAAGAATACCGAGAATATTAAAACCTAGATTAAACCAATCTACTTCTCAGATTCTAAGGCAGAATACGGCTCAACAATGGAACACTCACCTAGATCCTTTATGTCAATAGTCGGGGTAGGAAAATGGCACATCAGCCTCATACATCCAGAATTTGAGGTCCATTGTATTCCCACCACCCTCCATATGTATATCAGGGAGGATGAAAATATGGAAACTCCACAGGTTACAGCCATGAAATCGCCATCATCATCACCAGAAGCACTCTCTACCTCGACAATAGATCAGAGAGAGCTATTCTGGGGACCAATGGTGAACTAGAAGTAGCATATACCATCGCTGATATCTATCATCCATGCTCTAGAAACTGCATATGTCCACATGTCTTACCTCGATGTGGTGGCTAAGTCACTACACTCTTCAGAGGATATCCCGAGATGTTGTAGTTTGTCAGATCGATCGCCATTTTCTCTGCCAGCTAACCCAACGTCCCAATGGTATGCCCATGTACCTCTTCTTTATCCCCAACTGCCTCTAGTTGATGAGTGGGAAAATGAAGGGCTAGACCATGATTCAGATCCGAGGATATTGTGGGCCATTCTTATAGTTGGCCCTTTCCATGAGATGATTTGGCTAGTTGCGACGCCAGATTTTAGCGCGCCAGAATCACTCACCCAGGAAGAGGCCGATTGTCTTCACTAGACACACTTGGTGACTCATTTCAGTTTTTGTAATCGATGAGTGGAATACCCCAATATTCAGGCACACTTTGACGAATTTTTCAAACAATTTTTTTTTGTTGGCCAAACACACCATGGGCCAACACCCTGAGTAACCAAGTCACTATAGGACCCTACAATAATGATGCATCGAGAGCTATAATGTGCTCCATCAGATTATCAAGGAAGCCTCTACCTACATGAAAATATATGGATGGGGGCAGTACACGGCCCTCCATTTCAGTTCCATCTCGTGCCAACCCTATTTTCCGAGCGACATTAAGGATATGCCTCCAAGAAGGGTCACGTTTTACATGGTCGACCTACCAGGGGCTGAGAACGAGCTAGATCTTCATAGGGAATTCCTACCCCTGAGGGAGTTTCACACCTCTTGGATCCATTGGGAAGGAATAATATTCAACAAAGGAATCAACTGGGTATAATCATTCCCATTGAGGCATTGTTCCTTAGTGAAAATCCCAACAAGGTTAGGAAGAACCTAAGAGCTGGCAAACCCTCCAACGTGTCCGGCTCAGTGCAGAAGGAAGAATATGTTCCTGAAATAGACATGCTGCATCAGAAACACACCAAAAACCAGAAGATTGTTTACAAACTCCTTGATGAACGTGTTGTAGTGTGACGACTAGACTATGGTGATCCTCGACTAGGGCTGTAGGGGCAGGCACAACTTCCCCTCGGAGAATTGCAACCAAGTGATCCTTTTCACCCTACCCATGCAGGTAAGGTTGAGGCCTGGACTTATGGTAAGAGGGAACGATATGTGTCGCCAAATCCACCTGAGCGGTGATAAAATCCTTGGGACCCAGCTCTGGGTACCCTAGCTGCTATGAAAGTCATTCCGCCAGTCACTCCATGAGTCGTAGTGCCTACTTATCAGGTTGAAGAACCTACCAATGTGTTGGTGGTCTGATATCCCCATCAAGATAGGAACCCCCACACAGATGATCCAATGGAGGCACTCATCGCCTACCTCAACGCTTTAGATCCTTGAAAGGTGTAAATCCCGCATAATAGAATGTCATATCCTGTGTGGGTGGATGACATGTCAGCACCACCAAGATTCAGAAATCCAAACTTTTCCCACATCTATTGGATAGTGGAACCGTCGTAGCACCTTTCCCACTTTATATCAAGTTGTAGACCCATGTTGGGAACCCATGCGCAGTAGGAAGCCACCAAACTCTAGTTTTTTGTGCAGACATTGGAGGGACAAACATTTGTCTAGTACAACCAGCTCCCCATCAGATCAGTAGCCAAATGGGAAGACCTCCGTGTTTAATTTTTCTACCAGTTCTGTTCCACCACTCAGAAGACGAGTATCGTGGCCCTCATCATGTTCAAGTAGAGGTCTGCTGAGCATATTAAAGAATATTTCACCCAGTGAAATGGGATCACGTACTCCCTTGACGTGACACAGAATCAGGAGAAACTACTTACGATGTGCGTAGTGAATGTCAAGATGGTACTAGTCCCCTCTTTGATTACCCAACACTACCATGAGGTCTTACAAGACTTTTATGATAAGTCATAGTGCCTAGAGGATACCTTACAACAGGATAACTAGGCACGTCCATTTCCATATGTAATCCTCATGAGAAGCTCCGCCAGGACTGAGCCTGCTGTAGTGGCCTAAATAGAGGCCCCTAGAAAACTAGAGTTATTACCAATGGAGCTGCCTCCACAGCCTCGCAGAGGCCCTACACATTAGGCACAACCTCCGACCCAACATCGCCCACCTCAGAATCGGTAGGTTCCCCCATGAAATTCGCCACCACCGCCTAGGTGAGTTATCCAGGATCCACCTCTTCAATAAGATCCTTGAACCCCTCATCAGGGTCAGGCTCCCAGTGCCCGCTTTCTGAATAGGAGGAATTGGACCAACTCATTCAATGAGGATCAAGTCCCCAGTTATTTCTACAGTGCCTTGGAGTAAGGGATTATACGTTTTCTTAAGTACAAGAGGCCATAAGGGGAGAACCTCATTGATCTCCCTAATTAATAACCCTATCCTTGAATCCTAGGGAACAACCTCAAATAGTGCTATGTGTTTAAAGACTAGCTCTAATACCAGGTGGATAACAACATAGTCCAGTTAGGTGAAGCTCTGGCATGGGTGGCATGGTTATTCATGAGGTCGGATAGCAGCAGTGACAATAAAGAAAAGTGGCATCAGGTTTCGAACCACAGGCCCCATAAGGATGATGACAGGATGGAGAGTAAAATGTTCGCTTATGAACATGGTGTTATTCATGCAGGTTTGAATCGACCAGAGCCTTTAGAAGACACAACTACTACTTATGTATTGTCATATCAAATATCCCCTCCTCAAAGAAGCAAGCACTAGCGACATAAGGGAAAACAATGTCCCCTATAGAGGACATCGTCCTCCCGTACTCTCAGTGACTTCATTCCCCCTGATATGGAGATAACTCCATGAATACATCAAGTAGTGGATGACTCGTTGAGTGACTGTCAAGGGTATGACTTGGTTAATACCATAGAGTGGGTAAACCCTTACATGATTCATGATGATGAAGAATAACATGAATATCCTCCCCACATTTATAGTAATCTCCATCGTCGACAGAGCAGTGGATATATGGGCCATCAGAGTTCCTCGGTTAGCACTTCTAGCCATGTTGTCCATGAAACCGAAACCTGGAAGCATGCATAGTGCAGAGCTTAAGACGTGAATCCTTCTCATGTGGTGTCATCGGGCCCACCTTTAATGCAGTTCATGTTGTTGGATCAGGTAGATCCATCTCGACTGCACTGTGACCAGCCACACATTGCTACAGACCATTCTCGATCATCTGGTCCTCAACCGATTGTAACTCCACATGCTATGACTATATATAAGTGGGATATTCCTAGCACTAGTTTTCCACTGGTTTAGTTAGCAGGGCCCACCATACCTCTTCTAATAGGGTGACATCTTTTAAGTAGATGTTCATGCCTGGCACAGAAGTATGATTCCCTTAAGAATTTTCCTACCAGTCTCTTAGAGCTCTCTATCATTGAGGTCCGTCTCTTATCATCAGATATGCGAGAGTCCCTAGATGAGGATTTAAGAAGCCCCCTCCAGTTTGAGAAAGATGTAGAAATCGTAGAAGATTTTCATGGTGAGGCAATAAAGAATAATTAATTCCAGACCATCATCTAGATCAAGATAAGTTGAAGGCTCTCCAATACAGGGGCACATTCTCCCACTGTACATCATTGTCCATTTCAATGGAGTGGAGGTTCATCAATGTATTGTCGACATAGGATCTAGAATCAACCTATTCCCAACTCGGACACTACGAATAGTGGGTTTTTTTGATAATGATATGAGTCACTCTGACCAAAGAATCCAAGGTTATGACTAGATGAAGCAGACCCCATTCAGCAAGATCTTCTTGAAGACCTAGTTCGGTGGCCTAGTCGCCATCACCATGTTTATGGTTATCTCCCAAGACACTTCCTACAATGCATTGATGGGAGGCCATGACTCCAACTACATGTGGTCGTTCCCTCGTCATATTGCAAGTGCCTCATGTACTCCCTTAATGGTCGCATGGCTATGATCTAAGGTGACACATCTCCCTTTTCCTCTTTTGAAGCCCCTATCTATATTCAATCTATTACAAGAGGAAAAAATTAGATTCATCCTAACGAGGTTGAGCACACCACAGTTCCGACCGACCCATGGACAGATCAAGATAACGCCTACATATTTCCAATCCATCATATGGAGGCTACAACTCTAGACATGGGACAATGTTTCATTGTTTATGAAATGATGGGGGAACACATTCCCATGAATAATTGATGATGGAATATCACCTCATACTCCTACACAAATCAGGCTCAGGTGATCCCAGATCCTCAAAATCCCATAAGGTATCAGGATTTTCGCCCCATGGAAACAACAATACATCAGATGTTCTTGTTTTTCTAGGCTAGAATTAATTGGCTCAAGACGACATACCACTATTGCTTAAAAATAATCATTCGTGGCCCCTTGGACTGAAGAAATGATGGGATCGAATCGACAGCCTTCATTACTATGGTTTCAGAAGCACATGTGTTTCCCGATGTAGTTTCCACTACAGCTCAAGCTGGTACCAGCCTCCCATCAGGATTTGTCAATTCAAGGAAAACTCCTCCCTTTGTGGATCCCTCCTCTATAAGTAAAGAAGAGGATTTAATGGATGGTCCCCCCACCATTGAAGAGGGAATCTCTGCCACGATCGATGAATTGGTATAGGTGAACATCAGTAGTGAGGAAGACCCGAAACCCCCATTGATCATTGCCGCCATGCCCCCCGAGGAGCCAATGTGGTATATAGACTTTCTTGAACCACACCTGGATATATTTTCCTAGAGTTTTGAAGTGATTCTAGGACTATAATTTCAGGTATCTATCCACCTCCATGGTCTCCTAGAAAATCATCGCGAGTTCAAGAAGTCTACCAGAAAGATGCACCCTTGTCACAGTGCCATGGTTGAGGAAAAAGTTGATAAGCTCATCAGATCCAATTTCATAAAGGAAGACCACTACAATAAATTGATTGCAAACATTGTTCCAATAAGGAAAAAGGAACATACATATCAGATTCTACATCGACTTTTGTGATTTCAACCATCTCTGTCCGAAGGATTACTTTCTTCTTCCTGCCATGGAATTGTTGATCGATGCAACAGCTAGGTTCCATGACCTCTCCTTCATAGATGGGTACTCCATGTATAACTTGATCTGAATGGCCCCTGAGGATGAGATGTCTATAGCCTTAAAGGAAACACAAGGTACTATTTGTTTACATTTCATGACCTTAGTTTTAAAGAATGCAGGTTCCACCTATCCATGGGATCGACATCACATATTTAAGCAAATCCTCATAACATTGGTGTAATGTTACGTGGATGATCTGGTGGTCAAATCTCGCCAGCATCAGACCATATCGAATACATTGAGAATGTTTTTGTCTACCATCATTTCCACCACCTGATGATGAATCCATTAATTTGCGCCTTCAGGGGTCACCCTCTAGAATGTTTCTTGGCTTCATTGTTAGATACACGGTGTGACAACCGGGTCCTGGTGATAGTACAGACACCCCGACTTAACAAGGTCGTCGGGTCCTGGCCTACGAGGTACCAACAGTTGCCCCTGCAGACACATGGGGCCCACCCTAGGGTCCACCCACATGCCTGAACGGGTCATCTGACTAATGATTGTCCCCACAGGCCAACACATGTCCTTTCCAGTGTGCTTTGTCCTCACTCGCACACACCCTGAGAAACTTCCAAGAAGGTCACCCATCCTGATCACTACTCCAGGCCAAGCATGCTTAACTGTAGAGTTCTAATCAGACAGGCTTCTGAAAAGGAAGGTGCATCTTGTTGAAATGAGTGATATCATTTAGTCATTTAACCATTTATCATTTGGGGGTGTTACAATCACCCCCCTTTAGTGCTCAACACCCTCATTGTGGGCCCTATATCTCAACCAAGGTAGTGCACTGCACTTAAGGCTGGGTACCACCTCTGATACCAACTGTAGAGACCCGAAGCATAACGTACATGGTCATTACCTTACTTTTGCGGAATACTTACTACATAATAAAAACACACACACAAGGATCGTAATAGTTTAGTGTCTTTGGAAACTCGGAATATAATCTTATAATCATGGTGAATGATCTTCAACATCTCCCATAAAGATCTTCCCTTTTTTTACCTAAAACCTTTCTTTATATCCTGGGGAAAAGAAAACATAAAATGGTGAGCTCAAATTCTCAGTTAGGGTAAACAAAATAAATATCAATCACATCATATTCATAAGAACATAACATTTTTGAAATCTTAACCTACAAAAGAGAGCATAATTTCATAACATGGGATAAATCATAGTAGTGAAATGAAATCCCAATAATCATAACATAAAACATGAACATTTTTTCATACACACATAGTCATAGAGAATCATTTCTTATTAGTAAGGACTCATTTCCAAGACAATCTTAGTGGACAAAGTCCCTTTCTTAACCGAGTTCACTCCTCGTTTCAGTACTGTTTCACTGAACCGGTATAACCTACCATTCCATCCATGTCTATCTCATGAGATATAAAATATTTACCCAATGCATTGGAGGGAGATACAGGTCCCACCCATCTGATAACGATACCAATATTATGTGTGCCACAAAATCATAAATCATACATCATTGCATAACCAATGTAATAAAAATTGGAATATTAAACATCGGGATATCATAAAACAATTCATATAAGATAAAGGAATTCATAAAAATATTTCCATCACAACATAATAAAATCAATGTAATAATAGGGATAGAGACAAAACCCTTTATTATCTTATATGGAAAATGATTTTCATAAAACTCTTGAACTCCATTCTTGAGGAAAATATCATTTCTACTTCAAATTTTTTTTTCCTTTCTTAACATGTCATACAATTTTAATCTAAAAGAATTTTATTAAAAATAAGCTTGAAAACATTTAAAGGAAGCTTCTTGGAAATAATGTTTTAAAAGTCCATTCATTCTGTATAAGTTAAAAAAACATTCCTCTCATACTTTTGTCGGAAAAGTCAAAAAGTACCTCGTACAAAAAAACAACAAAAGATTACATTCATATCTTTTACTAAAAACTCACTGAAGGGTAAAATTGGATTTAATCAATTTTAGGTGAATGGAAACAATATTACATATCGAGGAAACATGGATTTTGATGATAAAATTCACCCCAGTAAATACCAAAGTATAAACAATCTCGTATAAAAACGAGTTTGTGATATTTTCCCTTACCTTAGGTCCGATTTGCTTCGTAAGTGCCCGAAACTCTTGTATAATGACTTAAATAATGTTATTGACTTATTCCAGAATCATAATTATTGTTATGATATCATATATGGTCATATTATTGGCTTATTATTAGTAATATTTCATTACTACTTGTTATTCGGGTGTTTATTACTTTTTTGTTATTATGCGTGTTTGTTGAATAAATTCTTATTCTTCTCTTTAAGTTATAGATACCTAATTTCCAGAATGGTATTAGTGTAATATATATCATATTAATTCATTCAATTCATATATATAATCATTATGCAATGAAGATCATGTAGAACGAATCCCATCACATCGTAGAGACGGTATTCCAAACGTACGCATGCGCAATGATTTTGTTTTCCGTAGGATGGATAAGAGGTGAAATAGGGTTGTTTCATAATTATAATAACATATCAGTATATGAGTGATACTGATGTTATTACTTCATAATGAAACAACTAAAGAAAGAGAGGTGGAAGAAGAAATAAAGATGAAAGAATCGGTAACGAACATTACCTCTTCTTTGAAGTACTTCTTTGAGACCTCCTTTTAGTGTACTAAAATAGGTCTTTGAAGAAGACCAAAACCTATAGGATGTTTTTAGGGAAGTGTGGAGGAGAAATTGGTAGGGGTTTTCCGAGCTTGAAGGCTCAATGTGGTGTGAGGAAGAGGGAGGAGGAGGTGCCCTTTTACAAGGGAGGAGAGGGGTACCTTTGGAATAACTAAAACTATTATTTTATTATAAAGTCAAATTCGGTTTTAAATAGCTCCAAATTGATTTATTTAGAATCCAAGGTGAGGATGGGTCGAAATCCTCTCATCCAATAGAATTTAGACAAGTTTAGGTTCCTATTTTAACCTTATCATTTAGATTTAACATTAAGTTAAATAATTTTACTTTTACCGTGTCTTCTTGTGTTCTTATACTATAAGGTTAATAAACATACTATAAGAAGCCAAACGAACCCCCAAGTTGTTTATTATTAATATATATAACCTTATCTATGTCATTTGGACGAACCATATATTTTTAGGAATAAAATAACAATTAATAATATAATATTTGTTTTAAAAACTATTTTCTGTCAATTTTGACACTATTTATTAATTGATTTTTGTGAAAATCATAACAGAATGATTAGTTCGAAAAAAGTTAATTAAATCAATACTAACATGTCATATTAACCTATAAAATTAGTTTAATTCAAAAATGTGACAACCGGGTCCCGATGATAGCACAGACACCCCGCCGTAACAAGGTTGTCGGGTCCTGGCCTACCAGGTACCAACAGTTTCCCCCGCAGACACATGGGGCCCACCCTAGGGTCCTCCCACATGCCCGAACAGGTCATCTGACTAATGATTGTCCCCACAGGCCAACACATGTCCTTTCCAGTGTGCTTTGTCCTCACTCGCACACACCCTGGGAAACATCCCAAAAGGTCACCAAACCTGATCACTAATCCAGGCCAAGCACACTTAACTGTGGAGTTCTAATCAGACAGGCTCCCGAAAAGGAAGATGCATCTTATTGACATGAGTCATATCATTTAGTCATTTAAGCCTTTATCATTTGGGGGTGTTACAATCACCCCCCCCCCCCCCCCTTAGAGCACAACGCCCTCGTTGTGGGCCTTACATCTCAACCCAGGTAGTGCACTTCACTTAAGGCTGGGTACCACCTCTGATACCAAATGTGACAACCGGGTCCCGGTGATAGCACAGACACCCCGCCATAACAAGGCCGTCGGGTCCTTCACTACCAGGTACCAGTAGTCGCCCCCGCAGACACATGGGGCCCACCCTAGGGTCCACCCACATGCCCGAACGAGTCATCTGACTAATGATTGTCCCCACAGGCCAACACATGTCCTTTCCAGTGTGCTTGGTCCTCACTCGCACACACCCTGGGAAACTTCCCAGAAAGTCGCCCATCCTGAACACTACTCCAGGCCAAGCACGCTTAACTGTGGAGTTCTAATCAAACAGGCTCCCGAAAAGGAAGGTTCATCTTGTTGACATGAGTCATATCATTTAGTCATTTAACCCTTTATCATTTGGGGGTGTTACCCACGAGCATCAAGATTGACCCAAAAAATATTATGGACATCAGTCAGATGTCTCCCCTGAGCAACATTCAAGAGATTCAAGGCTTCCAAGTCCACTTTGACTAGATACGCTGATTCTTTGTAAACCTGGATGGTATGTGTAAGCCCATTCCATGGTTCATAAGATAGGCACTGTCTATGAGTGGGACAAAGAATGTCATACTAATTTCAAGTAAATCATGAAGTACCAGCTCTAGCCTCCAATCTTAATTCCACCTATCTCTATAAAACCACTGGTCCATTATGTGACTGCCCTGGAATGGTCTCTCAGCACCCTTAATGCCCATAATAATAATGAGGTGATGGATAAGAACCTTTACTACCTTAGTCGCATGCTCCATGGTACAGAGACCATATACTCTTCTATCGAGAAGAGCCTCCATGCACTTGTTTTCACAGTATAGAAATTGTGGCATTACTTCTAGAATCATGAGGTATAACTTCTATCCTGAGTAGATCCACTGAAGTAAATACGTAACTGCCCCATTTTGACAGGTTGTCTAGCTCATTGGGTAGTGATTCTCCTGCATTTCGACATCATTATTGTCCCCCAAAATGCAATTAATGGGAAAGTGTTTCTAGACTTCCTTGATGCATATCCACCTCCTGCTGACCAGTCCCTAGATATGGATTTCCCCGATGACATGATTCTCTTGGTAGACCAAGCCTCGTTGTAACACCCTGATAGTTTATGAGAAGTATATTTTTTTTATTTCTTATGTTATATGAAACATCAAAGGAATCTTTCGTTACACACAACACTAGCTTGGCTTTCTTTATACGCAAGAGAAACCTTCCTCGATAGTGTGTGTTGTATGCAATATCAAGTCTCACTAAACAACGATATGTTTTTAAAATATTATATATACTAGCCATTATGAATATTAATACCGACTTTTGACCATTAATAGATTTTATCTTTCAAAATGGGCTTCATTTTTGGATTCGTAATATCGAAATTAGCCTAGGGTTAAATTTTGGTATTTTTCTGAAAACGTTCAATTTTTTATGAATAACGAAAACACTAGGTTACTATTTAAAAACCTATTTTTATTTAAAAAATTATTTATTTTTTATAAATTTATTTTATGTCAAAATTGATACATACTACCTATATAATTTCAATGTAATTCATTGGAGTCATTTTGTAATAATTTTTTATATATAGAAATTTTATTGAACTTTTCACCATCTTTTACCCATCTCATAGGAGAATTTCCAAATGTACATAAAATGTAATTTTAACGCTTCTGTGAGTGGAATATTGAAAATCCAAGAGACATGGTTAATATCAAGGAGTAAAATGTGGTTCAACAAGATAAAAAATAATTTTTGGTGAATAGTGTCTTTTTACTTTTATTTACCACGGTTATAAGTAAATAGGGCAATTAATGGTAAAAATGATATTATTATTACACTAACACATGTCCTAATTCTATTGGATAATTGTAATTCGACTAAAAACAACCATAGGAGTAATATATTTACTTTTATGTCCACTTGGATTAGATTATGACATTTATTATTATTTTATTTAAAGAAGAGTAAAAAGAGGTAAAATCAAAGTATAATAACTAAAAACATTTTTAATATAGGGTTATACATAAAATAAATTCGACTATAAATATTCATTAGAAAGATAAATTGATTTAATACATAATGGTATTTTATTTATAATTTTTATACATTAAATAATTTATTTTATTTTTGACACAATGATGATGCAGTAATTGCCTTATTAATGAAATATTAACATAATTTGGTGTTTTAAATTCCCAAATAAATGTAATATTAAACATTTTATGAGTCAAAATAATTTTATAGGTTATTATGAAATGTTTTTATTGATTTAATTAAATTTTTTTCGAACTGATCATGTTTTTATGATTTTCACAAATATCAATTAACAAATAGTGTCAAAGTTGACATAAAATTGTTTTTAAAACGAATAATATATTATTAATTGTTATTTTATTCATAAAAATCCTAGGTTCATCCAAATAAATTATATTAGGTTTTATATATTAATAATGAACCACTTGGGGTTCGTTTGGCATGTTAGATTATGTTTATTTACCATATAGTGTAAGAAATTAAGAAGACACAGTAAAAGATAAATTATTTAACTTGGATTTAAATCTAAATGATAAGGTTAAAATAGTAACCTAAACATTTCAAAAACCAATTGGTTGATAGGATTTAGACCCATACCCACTTTATATTCTAAATAAATAAATTTGGTGCTATTATAAACCGAATATGACTTTATTATTAAATTATATTTTATGTTTTTCCTAAGGTACCCCTCTCCTCCCTTATAAAAGAGAACCTCCTCCCTCTTGTCCTCACCCCATTTTGAGCCTTCCATCTCAGCCAACCCCTGACCATTTTACTTCTCAACTTCCCTATAAACATACTAGAGGTCCTGTTATTCTTCAAAGAACAATTTTAGTGCATTAAGAAACGGGTTCAAAGAGGCGTGTTGAAGTAGAGAAATATCTGTTAACGATTCTTTCAAATTTGTTTCTTCTTCTAATTACTCTTATTTAGTGGTTTAATTATGAAGTAATAACATAAGTATAAATCCTATACTTACATGTTATTATAAATATTAAACAACCATATTTCACCTTCTAACCATCCTACAGAAAACGAAATCACCGCACGTGCATACGTACGGAATACCGTCTGCACGCTGTGGTGTAATCTATTTTCCACCACCACCATACTTGGATGGGTATAATGGTGTAAATAATAACTACATATGATTATTTTAATTTGATATTGATTCCTAAATAGTATACATACACTTCAATACAATTCCACAATCATGGGAATGATATCATTGCTCGTGCGTACGTCCGGCCTACCGTCTCCACGATGTGATGTGACTCATTCTACATGATCTTCATTGAATAATGATTATATAAATGAATTTAATGAATAAATATTATATATATTACACTAATACCATTCTGTAAATGAGGTATCTATTTCCTAAAAAGGAGAATAAGAATTTATTCGAATAAACATGCATAAGAACATAAAGTAATGAACACCCGAATAACAAGTAGAAATGAAATATTACTAATGAGAAGATAACTATATGACCATATATGATATCATAACAATGACTAAGATTCTGTAATATGTCAATGTCATTATTTAAATCATTATATAGGAGGCTCAGATACATACGAAGCCAATCAAACCAATGGTAATGGGAAATATCGTAATCTCATTTTTTTCTGAGATTGTTTATACTTCAGAATTTACTGGGGAATATTTATCATCCACATACATTTTTCCTCAATATTTAATATTATTTATATCCTCCTAAAATTTTTTAAATCCAATTTTACAAATTGGTGAGTTTTTTGTAAAATATATGAATGGAATATTTTTTCGTTTTTAGTACGATGAACTTTTTGACTTTTCCAACCAAAGTACAAGAAGAATGTTTTTTAACTTATACTGCATGAAAGAATTTTTATGATTTAATAGAAAATTATTTCCATGAATATTACTTTACAATTTTTAAAGTTTGTTTTTAATAAACTTCTTTTAGATTAAAATTGTATGACAAGTTAATAAAGGAAAAGTGTTTTTAAGTAAAAAGGATATTTTCTTCAAGAATGGAGTTTAAGCGTTTTATCAAAATTATTATTCATCTCAGATAACAAAGGGCTATGTAAATATCCATATTTTTACATTGATTTGGTTATGTTATGATGGATTATATTTATGATGTCCTTTTATCTTATATGGAATATGTTATGATGGCATGTTGCTTAAGAATCTCAATTTTATTACATGGGTTATGCTATGATTTTTGATTTTGTAGCACACATAAGAATGATTTAATTATGATATGGGTGGGACCGATATCTCCCTCTAATGCATTGGGTAAGGCTTTATATCTCATGAGATAGACATGGCTTGAAGGAAAAGTTAATCTGATTCAGTGATACAGGACTGGAACGAGGAGTGAACTCAGTTCAGTAGTGGACTTTGTCCTCTATGATGTTCTTTGAAAAGTTCGTTGACTAATATGAAATGATTTTATATGATTATGTGTGTATGACACAATGTTTTCTATTTTATGTTACAATTATTGGGATTACATTTCAATACTATGATTTATCCCATGTTATGATATTATGATTCTTTTGCAGGATAATATTATCAAAATATTATGTTCTTATGAGTATGATATGATTGATATTTCTTTTGATTACCCTTACAGGGTATTTGAGTTCACCCTTGTGTATGTTTTCTTTTCCCCAGTTCAAGAAGAAGGGTATTAAGTAGGATATTCCAAAAGGGACTCTAGATATGATGAAATAAATGGGAGACAATGTAGATGATTTATGAACCATTTGTTTATGTTTCCAAGTTTCAATAGACACTATACCTATATGGTCCTATAATGTTTTTGTTATATTTTGTAATAATTATGCTTCAATTCTGAAGTAACAACCATGTATGTAAAGTATGGGTTGTTATAATTAGTATCAGAGGAAAGGTATAGTCAACCTTTGGAAACTAGCATGTGAAATCCTTAGTAAAAAATCTAAGGATATGTCTAAAAATTGAACACAATATTAGTGTTTTAGAAATGGCCATGAACAACCTATGATAAGACCTAAAATTTTATTATTGATTATGGGATTTTCCTGTTATGATTAGTTTTTCTCACACTATACTTCTTGGATTTAGTCAATGGCTGGAATGCAAAGGAACTGTGTTAATGCTGAATGCGACGGGAAATGCAATGATTGTCCCCCTGAGCAACCAAACGTTATGGGAGCTAGAATGAAAAATCATTTAGCCATGCTCACTCATCATTCTCAAGCTATGAATCATTCCGGACATCCAAACGAGAAAAGGAAGGAGCTTCATTCAATTGAATCCTTCATGAGGCTGCGCCCACCTTCATTCAGTGGGTCTTCTGATCCATTAGTGGATGAACAATGGATTAGTACCACTGAAAAGATATTTTCAGTCCTGAAATGTTTTGAACATGATAAAGTCATCTTAGCAGTATATCATTTGGAAGGTGAAGCTGATAAATGGTGGAATATTATTAAGAATATGGGGAAAATGGATGAAATTGAGTCCATGGAATGGGACGAGTTCCAAAATTTATTTATCAATAAGTACTTCCCTCGTATTCTTCGAACAAATATGGAGAATGAGTTTCTTGAACTGAAGAAAATGGATGATGAATAAGTTGGTACCTATGAAGCAAATTTTATAAGACTTGAAAGGTATGCTTCTGGAATTATTTTCCAACTTAACAGTAAGATCGATTGACTCTTCAGTGGCTTAAAACCAAGTCTTCGAATGGAGTTATTCATGAGGGACTTAAATAGCTATGAGGAATTTTTTTGATGTGTTCTCAAGGTTGAGAGGGAGATTGGAGTAAGCCATCAGTCATATGGGTTTGATAAGAAGATGAAAATGGAATTCAAGGGATAATATAAAGACCCAACAGAAAAGAATACCACACTGATACACCTAATTCACCTCCTACGCATTAATGTTTCAAGTGGAAGGAAATGGGGCATTATGCCAATGAATGCCCTAATACAAGGGTTGTTGATGATGATCGATGTCAACAAACTCTTAAGGCCAATGACAAAGGAAATTCACAAGCAATTTTTATCAGTTATGTGGAGTTTGATAACAAAGCGGTGAAAGGTAAACATACCATCCACTATAATGTAGAAAATTTTTTATTTGATTTTGGATGCACCCACTTTTTTATTTCTGAAAAATATCCTAAGGGTATCGCCATATTACCTCAGCCGTTAGATATTGATTTAGCTGTGATAACCCCTAATGGCACAATAGTCGCATCAAAAGTTTACAATTTGTCTGTGATTGATGTCTGTGGGAATGTGCTTCTAGAAAATCTTGTGATTCTTCCTATAGTGGAATTTTATTTTATTCTTAGCATGGATTGGAACTATTTATACGGAGATCATATCAATTTCCAAGAAGGGAAATCACATTTAATATTCCTAATCAATCTACTATCATCTATCTATGAAAGGATGAATATAACCTTCCAGTGGAAATTTCTTCCATCTTAAGGGTCTTGATTCCAATAAATGAAGTTTATTTATCTCAAAAGGTTGGAGATAAAATCGCAATTACGAATATGCCCATTGTATGGGTGTTTGATGATGAATTTCTGGAGGAATTTCCAGTTCTTCCACCAAATTGTGAAGTTGAGTTTTCAATAGAACTCATACCGGGTGCTATGATTATTTCAGAGACAACATATAGAATGGACCCAATTGAGTTGCTGGAATTGAAGAACGAACTCCAAGACAATCTTAATGAAGGATTCATACGCCCTAGTGCATCACCTTGGGGAGCACCTATTATTTTTGTTAAGAAGAAAGAAGGATCAATGAGACTTTGTGTTGATTATTGGGAAGTTAACAAGATCACTATCAAGAACAAATATCCTCTCCCACACATTGTTGAATTATTTGACCAACTATGCGGAGCTCAATACTTTTCCAAGATTGATCTTCGTTCAGGGTGTCGTCAATTAAGGGTCAAAAACGGGGATATACCAAAGGCATATTTCCGTACAAGGTATTGACACTGTGAATTTATATTGATGCCATTTGGTCTTACTAATGCCCCTTCTATATTCATGGATCTAATGAATAGAGTCTTTAGAGACTATCTTTATCAGTTTTTGGTAGTCTTTATAGATGATATTCTTGTATATTCAAAGGGCAAGGATGAACATGATGATCACTTGATAATTGTATTAAAGACCCTAATAAAGGATAATATTTATGACAAATTTAACAAGTGTGAATTTTGGCTTAAAAAAGAATCATTTTTGGGTCAGATAATATCAAACCATGGGATATCTGTGGATCCACAAAAATAGAGGTTATTGAAAGATGTTCGAGACCAACGACAGTAACTGAGATCTAAAGTTTTAATGGTTTGGATGGATATTATCGAAATTTTTGAAGGATTTTTGAAGGTTATCTAATCCACTCGCCAGGTTGACTTGAAAATGAGATAAGTTCATTTGGATGGAGGAGTGTGAAGAGAATTTCAAAGAGTTAAAACGAAGGTTATCTTGTGCACCTCTGCTCACACTGTCGTGTAGTGATGAATGGTTTGTGATCTACAATGATGCATCCAATAAGCGACTGGGGTGTGTTCTCATGCAAAATGATATGGTGATAGCTTATGCCACATGACGGTTGAAAATCCATGAGCAAAATTACCCAACTCATTATTTGGAGTTAGCCACGGAAATAATTGCATTAAAAATATGGAGGCATTATCTTTATGGTGAAAGGTGTTATATTTATACTAATCATAAAAGTTTAAAGTATATTTTCCCACAAAAGGAGTTGAATATGAACCAAAGAAGTTGGTTGGAGTTGATTAAGGACTATGACTTCTCAATTCATTATCACCCTAGGAAAGCAAACAAGGTGGAAGATGCATTAAGCCGACAAGACCATTCTAGACTATCCATAATGAGGATCACAAAAGATCCAATATTTATGGATTTGAAAAGGACGGATCTTGGAATTATAAAGTATGGGGAAAAATCTTTTCTTTCTCAAATGAATGTTCAACCATCTATACATGTGAACATTAAAGAGGCACAAAAAGAAGATATAGATTTACAAAATAAGGTGAGAAATGTTCCTGAATTCAACCTTGATTGTGATGAGATAATAAGGTTCAGGAATCGGGTTTGTGTTCTTCCCATCCCAGAATTAAAGAAGGAACTGCTAGATAAGGCTCATAGTTCTTTATTCACTATTCATCCTGGAAGCACGAAGATGTATAGGGACCTGAAAGAGTACTTCTGGTGGGATGGCATGAAATGAGATGTTGCGGAATATATCTCTCGATGCTTGGTTTGTTAGAAATTAAAGCTGAGAGACAGAAATCTAAGGGGATGTTACAACCATTACCCATACCCGAATGGAAATTGGAAAACATCACTATGGACTTTTTCACTAGACTTCCTAAAACATCCAAAGGAAATAATGATATCTTTTTAATTGTTGATCGTCTTACGATGTCGGAACACTTCATTTCTATTAGAGAATATTTCTCTCCGGATCACCTAGCCAGGATATATGTAAAGGAAGTGGTAAGATTGCATGGAGTACAACTTTCCATTATGTCTGATCGGGATCCGAGGTTTACATCGATGTTTTGGAGAAGTCTTCAACATACTCTAGATACATAGTTGAGTTTCAGCACTGCTTATCATCCTCAGATAGACGGTCAGTCTGAGAGGACAATTCAAACTCTAGAAGAAATGTTGAGAGCTTGATCTGTGGATTTCAAAGGGGTTTGAGATCAACACCTACCTTTTGTGCAATTTTAAAATAATAATAGCTTTCACTCCAGTATTTAGATGGCTCCTTATGATGCTCTCTATGGAAAGAAATGTAGTACTCTAACATACAGGGATGAAGATGGGGAATGAAAGCTATTAGGACATGATCTTGTTAATAACATGGCAGAAAAGGTCAGATCTATTCAACAACACATAAGAGTAGCTTAGAGTCGACAAAAAAGTTATGTCGACAACCGTAGAAAAGACCTAGAGTTTAAAGTGGGAGATAAGTTGTTCTTAAAAATATCTCCGTGGAAGAGAGTAATGATATTTGGAAAGAAGGGATATCTAAGCACTAGGTATATCAGTCCTTTTGAAATACTTGATCATGTTGGGAAGGTATCATTCCAATTGGCTCTTCCACCGAATATCTCTCAAGTTCAAGATGTGTTCCATGTATCTCTCCGGAGAATGTAAATACCATATCCTTCCCTTGTACTAATCTCAAGAAGTTGTACTGCTGGAGAAAGATCTTTCTTATGAAAAACAACTGATAGAGATTCAGGATCGTAGCAAAAAAGTTCTACTTTACAAGACCACTCGCTTGGTGAATGTTTTATGGAAGAACAACCAATTAGAAGAAGATAAATGGGAGTTTGATTATATGATGTGGGAGAGGTATCCTCATCTGTTTGTTACGATGTGACGAATTTCGAGGGTGAAATTCATTTTAAGGGGGGTAGAATGTGACATCCTGATAGTTTTTGAGAAGTATATTTTTTTTATGTCTTATGTTATATGAAACATAAAAGGAATCATTTGTTACACACAACACTATCTTTTCTTGCGTTATACGCAAGAGCAACCTTCCTCGATAGCATGTGTTATGTGCAATATCGAGTTTTACTAAACAACGATATGTTATTAAAGTATTATATAAACTAGGCATTATGAATAGTAATACCGACTTTTTAAAATTTTATAAATTTTATCGTTCAAAATGGACTTCATTTTTGGATTCTGAATATCGAAATTAACCTAGGGTGAAATTTAGGTATTTTTCTGAAAACTTTCAATTTTTAATGAATAGTGAAAACACTGGTTTACTATTTAAAAAACCACATTTTATTTAACTAATTTTTATTTTATTTAAATTTAATTTAAGTAAAAATTTATACATAATACATATATATGTTCAATGTAATTTATTGGTGTCATTTTGTAATAATTTTAGATATATAAACATTTCATTGAACTTTTCACCTTCTTTTACCCATCTCCTAGGAGAATTTGCAGATGTACATAAAACGTTATTTTACCACTTCTGCGAGTGAAATTTCAAAAATCCGATAGACATGGTTAATATAAAGGAATAAAATGTGGTTTAATAAGATAAAATTAATTTTTGGTGAATAATAACTTTGTACTTTTATTTACCATGGTTAAAAGTAAATGGTGTAGTTAAGTGTAAAAATGATTTTATTATTACCCTAACGCATGTCCTAATTCTATTGGATAAGTTTAATTCAACCAAAAACAACCTTGGGAATAAAATATTTCTCTTTAGGTCCACTTGGATTAGATTAGGACATTTATTATTATTTTATTTAAAGAAGAGTTAAAAGAGTGAAAATCAATGTTTAATAAATAAAAACATTTTTTAATATAGGGTTATACATAAGATAAATATAAGATAAATAATAATTAGAAATATAATATGATTTCATACATAATTGTATTTTATTTATAATTTTTAGACATTATATAATTTAATTTATTTTTGACACAATGATGATGCAGTAATTACCTTATTGATGAAATATTAGCATAATTGATGTTATAAATACCCAAATAAATGTAATTTTAGACTTTTTATGAATCAAAATACTTTTATAAGATAATATTACTTGTTATTATTGATTTAATTAAATTTTTTCTAACTAATCATGCTGTTTTGATTTTCACAAAAATCAATTACCAAATAGTGTCAAAATTGACATAAAATAGTTTTTAAAACACATATTATATTATTAATTGTTATTTTATTACTAAAAATATTAAGGTCCGAAAAATGACTTAGATATGGTTATATATATTAATAATGAACCACTTGGGTTTCTTTTGGCTTGTTATAGGATGTTTATTAACCATATAGTGTATGAAAACTAGAAGACACAGTAAAAGGTAAATTATTTAACTTGGACTTAAATCTAAATGATAAGGTTAAAACAGTAACCTAAACATTTCTAAAACCAGTTGGATGATATAATTTAGACCCATCCCCACTTTATTTTATAAATAAATCAATTTGGTGCTATTATAAACCGAATATGACTTTATTATTAAATTATATTTTATGTTTTTCCTAAGGTGCCCCTCACCTCCCTTATAAAAGGGAACCTCCTCTCTCTCCTCCTCACACCATTTTGGGGATTCAATCTCGGCCACCCCTGCCAATTTCCCTTCTCAACTTCCCTAGAAACATTCTAGAGGTCCTGGTATTCTTCAAAGACCAATTTTAGTTTCCTAAGGGGAGGTTTCAAAGAGGCGTGTCGAAGAAGAGGTAATATCTGTTACCGATTCATTCAAATTTATTTCTTCTTCTACTTCCTCAAAGTTAGTTGTTTCATTATAAAGTAATATAATAAGTATCACCCATATACTTATATGTTTTTAAGAATATTAAACAACCATATTTCACCTTCTAACCATCCTATGGAAAATGAAATCACTGTGTGTGCTTACGTATGGAATACCATCTCCACACCGTGGCGTAAACTGTTTTCCACAACCACCTAACATAGCTAGGTATAATGGTGTGAATAATAACTATATATGATTATTGTAAAGTGATATTGATTTTGAAATAGTATACATACACTTAAATGCAATTCCACGATCATGGGTACGATATCATCGCTCGTGCGTACGTACGGCCTACCGTCTCCACGTTGTGATGAGACTCGTTCTACATGATCATCATTGAATAATGATTATATAAATGAATTTAGTGAATAAAAACGATATATATTACAGTAATAAAATTCTATAAATGAGGTATCTATATCCTAAAAAGAAGAATCAACAATTATTCGACAAAACATGCATAAGTACATAAACCAATGAACTCCCGAATAACAAGTAGCAATGAAATATTACTAATGAGAAGATAATAATATGACTATATATGATATCATAACAATGAATATGATTATTTAATAAGTTAATGACATTATTTATGTCATTATACAGTAGATTCAGATATGTACGAAGCAAATCAGATTTAAGGTAAGGGGAAATCTCGCAATCTCATTTTTATCCATGATTGTTTATACTTCTGAATTTACTAGGGAATACTTATCATCCACATACATGATTCCTCAATAATTAATATTATTTATATCCTCTGACAATTTTTTAAATCCAATATTACCCATTGGGGAGTTTTTATTATATGATATGAAATGAATCTTTTTTCGTTTTTAGTACGTGGTACTTTTTGACTTTTCTGACCAAAGTTCGAGAAGAATGTTTTTTTAACATTTAGGAAATGAATGAAATTTTATGATTTCATAGAACATTATTTCCATGAAGCTTCCTTTACATTTTTTCATGTTTATTATTAATCAACTTCTTTTAGTTTAATGTTTTATGACATGTTATTAAAGGAAAAATGTTTTTGAAGTATAAAGGATATTTTCGTCAAGAATGGAGTTCAAGAGTTTTATCGAAATTATTTTCCATTTAAGATAATATAGGGCTCTTTTTATAACCCTATTTTTATATTTATTTGATTATGTTATGATGGATTATTTTTTTAATGTCCTTTTATCTTATATGGATTATGTTATGATGACATGATGCTTAAGAATCCAATTTTTATTACATGGGTTGTGCTATGATTTATGATTTTGTGGCACACATAAGAATGGTTTCATTATGAGATGGGTGGGACCTATATCTCCCTCCAATGCATTGGTTAATGATTTATATCTCATGAGATAGACATGGTTGGAACATTAAGTTAAGATAGTTCAGTGATACATGAATGTAATGATGAGTGAACTCGGTTCAGTAATGGACTTTGTCCGCTATGATGGTCTTTGAAAAGAGAATTGACTAATATGAAATTATTTTCTATGATTATGTGTGTATTACACAAAGTTTCTTGTTTTATGTTACGATTATTGGGATTACATTTCACAACTATGATTTATCCGATTTTATGATATTATGATCTTTTTACAGGTTAAGATTTTCAAAATATTATGTTCTTATGAATATGATATGATTGATATTTATTTTTGTTTACCCTTACTCTGTATTTGAGATCACCCATATGTATGTTTTCTTTTCCCCAGGTCAGTAATAATGGTATTAAGTACGATATGCCAAAATGGACTCTAGATATGATGAAATAAATGGGGGATAATGTAGATGATTTATGAACCATTTTTTTATGTTTCCCAGTTTCTAAAGACACTATAACTATACGGTCATATCATGGTTTTTTTATATGTTGTAATAAGTATGATTAAATTCTGAAGTAATAACCATGTAAGTAAAGTATGGGTCGTTATACTCGTCATGCTGGAAAATGCACTTTGTTGGTGCTTCCCAGAGCCCCACTACCAGAAATCTCAATAACCCCAGACTCAATAGAGTAGGCTTGGGTATGGTCTTAATTAGCCTCGAACAAGCCATTCTACCATATTCATTCTTGTGGTCAGAAGGATGCTCCAAAAATGTGGCAAAGTATTAGGCCACATTATTGACCTCGAGCTGGCCCTCAAGATTGGCGTCCCCCATTTTCATGTTAAATGGGACTCCAAACTAGTCATCAAGCAGGACAACGATTACAATGTCATCAAAAATCCGTATCTTGTACCATTGTAGGAACACACTCTCAAGCTAATGGCTTTGTTCCCATTTTTTCTAAAAGGCACTCATGTCGCTCGATCTTAGAACAGTCAAGATGATGCCCAACCCATCCTAGCTACATCACATGCAGAGCACGAATAGGATGAGCTGATTATACATATAGAACACTGGAGATTCATTACTCACTTAACTCCAGATGATAATGACAGTCTACATGTATTCCACCTAACTATTGACGCCTCCACATCATACCCTCTGGTCTCTCAGATAAAGTGATTTAATTGAATCTTGACTGGATAACCTTCATAGTCAAGTATCTTCAAAACAATAATCTCCTGGTGGATCAGGCCGAGCACGAGTGAATTAAACACCGTGCATTCCCGTTTACCCTCTAGGATGGTCCTGGTCATGAGAAGATCCTCTAGAATCATGCTTTTGATGGGCTTCTCCCCCATTTTATTCAAGGAGTCAAGATTTGCCAATTCATGCAAGAGGTTCATTCCTGTTCATGCGGGGATCATCAGACCGGGTTGAAACTATCTCACCAGATCAAGAGACTGGGGTATATTTTTCCCTCCATGATCCATGAAAGCATCTAGTTTGAAAAAAGGTGCCATGCATGCGAAATTCATGCCAACTTTGTGCATCGACCATGAGAGCCTCTCTAATCCACCATGTACTCTTGGACATTTGCGGTATGGGGACACGATGTCGTGGGACCATAGCCATTGATGACATTTCATCAGTGGCGGTTCTACTTGGATGCTATAGATTTCTTCTCCATGTTAGCACAATCACTTTCACTCAGGGAAGTCAAGGTATGTTCCATCGTTGACTTTGTGAGCTTAAACATCATCAAATGGTTTTGAGTCCCTCATGCCCTCCATACTGATAATGGAACAAACATCCAGGCAGCTGAGCTGATGAAACTGTATTCTATGTACAACATCCATTCTAGAAAACCCACCAATTTTCATGAAAATGTAAAGGGATAGATCGAGGAGTTCAACAAAACTGCCTCTAATATTCTACAGAAAATGGTTGGTCATAATAATAAGAGTTTTCTGGAATAGATCCCAAATGACCTCTAGGATTATCAGACAATGACTCATAATTCCCACCATGTGACCCCATATTCCCTAGTGTACGGAACAGAGGTCATCTTTCCCATTGAGATACAATTTTTTTCATTGCACAAAACTATCTATGATCAAAAAGCACCTGATAATGTAGTTGATATCCATCTGGCTGAGTTAGAAGCACTCGACGAGAACAGGATGCGTGGATTCCACAATCTGTAAAGGCATCATAACAAGATAGAAAGAGATTTCATCAAGAATTTCTGCCTCTGCTCCTTCTTGCAAGAAAAATTGGTGTTGGCCATGAGAACACCAATGATACTTGGCATGAAACTACCCATGTTAGAGCCCAAATGGGAAGGACCATACATCATTCACATATTTTACTCCAATGGCACATACTTAATGGTTACCAAGGATGGTGATCGTATAAATCTTCCCACCAATTCCATGTTCCTAGAGTAATACTTTACCTAATTCACATAGTCCCAAAAGACCCTAAACTACATGAGTGTCCTACATGACCTTAAATTGATGGGTTCTACATGACCTTAAACTATCGGGTCCCACGTGACCTTAAACTATATAATGTCCCACATTAAATTAAATTTTATGTCATCCCGCATTACGTTAAATAGTATATTGTCATGCATGACATTAATATATGTGTCATCTTGAAAGATGTCAAACAATGTGTCATCCTGCAAGACATTAAACCACAAGAAATACGTATGGCATAATTCCCATCCTAATGGGATATATAGGAACACTCAGATGATTTACCTTAAGTCCATCCCCTTACTCCCTTTTTGACAATCCCCTCTGGGTATAGTTCTAAAGGAGGTTCCCACATTGTTTCATGTAGGCATCTTTGGCCCCACTCATGTCAGGATTACTATGATTACACCATGTTCCCTCCCTCGTTCTCTCCTCCTCCCACGTCATCACAACTTGATGTTAAACTGTATGGCCTTCAGAACTATGTATGGATTGATTCCCATCTTTATTTGATACATAATAACTCTCAGACATTTCATCCGTATGCCCAACCCCATACATTGGGACCTCCCATTGGGTTGATGCAGATGGTGTTGTGCATGTTTTTTCCCTTATTCGTATTGAGTTCATCATTACCGTACCATGTATCCCTCCACCCTTAAGATACTCACATCTTCTACAATCCAATGTGACTTTAAGTTTCACGGGCACATTGATTCTCCCCACACTCTATCATTTTTATTTCCATTATCTTTGACATCCAAAAGGTCCCCCGAACGATATGGATACTTAGGCAAAGGGATCTCCTATCATTTCGGCACAACACCCTCAAAGAGCTCAAATGAATAATTGATAAAAGTCCCACGTTGCGAATATGGTCAACGGTTGATGCTCATTTCTTGTTCCCATTTTAGGTCACATGATATAGATGTTGTGTTTCAAACCTGGTTAACAACTATCCTTTCTCATTTTCACCAACCCCCATATGTCCCAATCATTGAGTGTAGTGGCTCATTTTTCCCTGCTATCTCTTCAAGCTTTGGTCTTCCTTGGGCAGGATTGTGATTCTTGCTGTCAAACCATTATGTGATGGGAAGAGCCTATTACTACTCTTTGTTTCCCACATCATGAATTGCATTGGTGGTCTTAGGGTCTGAGGTAAGGCAAAACCCCCATGAGAGGTCATTTTTCTACATTTGGCTGGGATACCCCGCCTCAGGTCCCCCGACCCTTTTGGCCCCCTGGCCCATGTTCTCTTTTAGGATTGGGTGGTGCGGTAAGGACTCATGTCCTTATTCATGTTGGGATACTTCTCCACAACACACATATCCCCTTGAGACATCCATCCCTTTATTTTTCATCCTTCCCACGAGCACAGTCCCATCCATGCTTTATGAGCCCCATCATTTGGGTTTCTATCATCTTCTATATCCAAAAGGACCCTCGAGTGGCATGGATGCTTAGTCCAAGGGATCTACTACCTTCATGATCCAACATCCCTGTGGGTTTTGAATAATGAATTTATACAAGTCCCATGTTGCGTATATTGTAAACGGTCGATGGTCAATTATTTTCCCCGACCTCTAGTCACATAGATACAGCTACTTTGTTGAGATCATGGTCAACAAATATCTTCTATCATAATCACCGTTTTGTGATTTTCCATATTCACAATGATTATCCCTCATTACTAACATGTCACAGGCATATGTCAATAAAATAGGCATCTACAGTTCAAGCCTAATGACCATAAACTAAGAAAACCACCATCGTTTATGTATGATAATAAACTGCACATCATCCATCCCTAGAACTACATGTAACATGATTCCCATCCTCATGGGATATGTAGGACCGCCCGAACATCGGGTCCATCCCCATCTATTAGAAACCAAACTATCTTCTTGGCCCTATGGCCTGTATTCTTCCATGAGAGGGGTATATAGTGTGGTATGACCTTATGTCCCCTTTCACGCCGAGATTATAAAAACCACGCTACGTATGTATCTCCCTCTTGAGAACCCCTCACACCCTTTCCCTACACTCATATTTTCGATTTGGCTTTTATTATGTTGTCTCCCTTGACCCTCTTCGGTGATTCGCCATTTTTCCCAGGAGTACTCTGGTTCAAATACTAGAGTGTCAGACTCTTCCATGACATGATTTATCCAATTGGTCAGGATTTGTGTTTCCGTTCATTTGAGATTTTATTATATTTCAACTCCAAAAGGACCTCCAAATGGCATGGATTCCTGACCCATGTTCTCTCCTACCATTATGCACCATCGTACATTACGGTTTCGAACAAAAAAATTGTACATGTCCCATGTTGCAAATAAGCTCAGTATTTGACGCTCATTTTTTTGTCACATTTTAGGTCACATGATATGGATGTTATGTTTCAAAAATGGTCAACAATTATCTTCCATCATCATTCCAACTGCATAAATCATTAAATATTTGTTTCATGATTCACCTAATTTTCCACCACATCATTTCAATGTGGTATTTCGACACTCATGGTCTAATCCCTCAGTGCACATTTTCACATTAGTAGGGAAAATCTGTGGTGAGGATTCATTCGGGACTCTGCGCTGACTACCCCTTTATGAGTACCCCATGTGTTGCAATGACCTCATCCACCCTTATTCCCCACACCGAGTATGAATCACTTGGGTGTTGGGACTTGATCGAGGTCTCCTCTCTCTTGGAAGAGTGTCTCTTATTCATGGTCCGAGCTGTAAGACCATAAACTAATATATACTTATATGTAATATTCTAGTACTATGTATATCTTGATTCTCATTCCCATGGGATAAATAAGAATTACCTAACATATTGTCTTTGGGTGAATCTCAACTGAGAGCTACTCTCTACTTCCCCATATTCACTAAACTTTTCTAGCCCCTCGACCCGATAATTCATTCTTGGAATCGCATGCAGTGTGATGTGGACCACATCCACATTCACATCAGGTACGCTTTATCAAATCATGCACATTAACTCTTGAACCTCATCTATCGTGTATATGTCTGAGACATGTGACATTAAACTATGCTTCCTAGTCCTACATGAATATAAACATTTATATCTATACTGCACAATGTTAAAATAAATGGTTGGTCCCATCACCTGACCCTAAACCGTGACATTATCGTCCTGGCCGCACAATGAAAAATGATACTATATCATGGTTTCCTCACTCAAGGGGAAAACATGTTTGGTATTGGTCACCCACTATACTATTTTTTAATGCATGCATATGGATTGATTCATGTGGTGATGACTATACATTCTATCCTTGGTCCGTCGCTTCACAAAAAAAACAAATTCATCTTAATGGAAAAACACAATATATCAAATGTCTCTTCTTTTGGTGCAAGGTCCATATCCGCATGACCTTATTATTTCCATCACTAGTATCTTACCATGCCACCATTAGAACTATGTATGGCTTGATTCCCATCCTCATTGGGTATGTTAGAACACCTAGGAACATTGCCTCGGGCCCATCCTAACTTTCACTTTTGGTCCCCTATCCTAGAAGTTTACTAGGGAGAAAATTGTGGTGATACAGACCCCTACTTTTCTCAATCACGTCGTTTTTAGTAGTTATTTCACCATGTTTCTCCCTTTTGTAGTTCCATCATGGTCTGATCAATATGACAACAAACTAAGACCACTCCGCATCCTTCCCGCAAGATTGTAAACTGCACGACATCTCCCAGAACTACTAACATCTTGGTTACCATCTTCATGGGACACGTATGAAACGCCAAGTCAATGGGTCCAGACCCAAGAATCTAAAATCATATCCCCTCTCTTTTTGACCCTAGGCCTGAACCCTTTTGGGAATTTGTGGTGCGGCGAGTACCTCATGGGCTCTTCTTAATGTCAGGTTTTTCAATAGCTGCAACATGTGCCTCCCATGTCTTTCCCAACATGGTCCAAGTTCATTGACCATAAACAAATATCTCTATATGGGAACTGCACATCAGGTTTGGCTACATCACTACCCTATGCACAAACCATTATTTCAGGCCCCCTTTATGGGCCATCCAATGACTGTTATGTTGGAATCATGCAACCATTGGTCCCTTGTCCTTGAAGAGGGACCCAAATCCATCTATCTGTTGCACTTTTTTCAATACTGAATTGTGTTGTGACAAAGATACCAAAGTGTGTAATTTTTATAGGGAAATTCCCTCATTCCATGTCCAAGATTCGTGAGCCCGTTATTTGGATCCCCATCTTCTACAACATCTAAAGGGACCCCCTTTACGGCCTGGTCTCATGCCACATTAGCTTACATATCATCTTGGGCCAATGTCACTATGGATGTCGGACAACATTTGCGACATGTCCTGTGTTTCAAACATGGTCAGTGATCGACCCCCATTTTTCTGTTCCAATTCCCAGATAATGAGAAATAGATGTTGTGTTTTGAACATGGTAAATAGTTATCCACTATCATCATGCCACCATCACTGCGATCCAGATCTAGAGAATCATGATTCACATACTTCCACTTCCTTGTGTTTAATTGAAATTCCAACATACTCGGCTTTACACCTTCATACATCTATGTGTGTTATGTAGGCGGGTCAACATTATGGGGGCATCATTCACATAGCATCCCATTTCTCTTACCATGTTCCTTCATTTCCTAATAAAGTCCCATCACAACTCCGTGTTTCCCATATAGATCACAAATTATGTGGGCTTAGTAGCTCTAGAAGGTTGTGTACTGGTGCAGCCATGGAACACATGCCTTTTATCATCCCGCAAGACATTAAATTGCACACTTAGAACTACATTTAGCTTGATTCTCAACCTTTTAGGATACATAGGGACACCTATGCACTTAAACAATGGGCCAAACCTCATGGTGATTGATACTTCTGGCCCCTCAGGACTAATCCTAGTCCAGGTATTATGACCTTTAAACTATGTGCATAAACCTTACCATATGATATATAAACTATGCCTCTATCATCCCCATCTGTATGACGTGAAATTATAGAGCATTCTAGGTCCATACCAGACAGGTCCTACTCAAATGTACGTTTGATCCCTGATTAGAAAGATATGCCAACCTAATGTGGTTCCACCACAGTGGCATTATTTCAAGAGTGTTGGACTCCGATTGAAAAAACCATCACTCCAAACCCCACGCTTTGTGCTCCCTTTATTCGGACTCTCGTCCAGTTTCACATCAAAAAGAAACCCCTAACAGTATCGATGTTCATCCTACGGCTCGCCTACTATCCTGTGACAATTCTATGGAAGACTAATGAATGAAATTTCGAGTCAGGCCCTGTGTTTCGAATATGGTCAACGGTCAGCCCTAATTTGTTGTATACATTTCAAGATAATGTAATAAGGACACTATGTTTAGAACATGGTCGGCCATTATCCTCCACTATAACGACACACCCAGAGTATTCAAAATATTAGGTATCACGACTCACACTCTCCACTCTCTAGTGATTTGATTAATTCAAAATTCCCCTGGTATTATCCCGCTTGTACATTAGAGTACATTGGGAAGATGGCACATCGATTGTTCTGAGGCCTCTAACCTCTTATCGAGCATTTCCATTCTTCCAGGAAATACAAATTAGTTATTAATACCTAAAATTCTGGAGCATGGTTTACAATCTTTTATTTGGATGGAATGGTAAGGTGGTCACCCTTTGTTTGTCACATCAGGCCTGACCCATGTGAGTTTAGGCGCTGAGCACTAGATGTTCCATGAATGTAACAGAAATGAAATAGAGAAAAAACGAATAATAAAACTCATACATGAATTGTGGGTGAGTAACCAAAACATAAACATGAATTTAAAAGTTACATGCATCACAATAATCAGAGACCGACCACTCCCATGGATGGGTTGACCACATAAAAATAGTGTTGTAGCCATGCCACCCTCTGGATTGTGGCATCCAGGATTTATAGTCACCCATAAAGTTCCCTCTCCTCATCGGTAGCGATGGGGAATAGTTTTTCAGCCATCATCCGGGACTACTCCACATTGGTTAGGATAAAAATCATATCCTTTGAGGCTTTCCTCATGTCCTCTTCAGCCTTGACAAGATGGGCATTTAGCAGCAATACAATCATCGACTGTATATTGAGGAAAGAATAATTTTCATCTACCCAGATGTATAGTAACTGAATCTCATTTTCATCCTCTTAGAGCCTCTAGATGTTAATCACATTTCTCTACTTCCAACCCTCACCAAGTTCACACTCATATTCTCAGATCTTCTCCACCTTGAGATCTCAGAAGAGCATATGGGGAAATTGGGAATCCACTCCCCTAGTGCATTGTCCATGCAATCATGAATGAAGTCTCTCCATCTGGTCGATCCATTATGCTTGAGGGTTGTCATTAATAAAGAACTTAATCATCATCCATGATCGAAGACAAACTATCTTGTAATCCTCTTCATCATAGGTCGTCTTGTCCGTGTCTATAGGGTTGGAAAGCTCATACGCGGGAAACAACCCCAAGAAATCATCAACATGGTTCACATTTTGTGTCTAATCAGGTATGGAAGGACCTGTTCTATCTGACCGATCTTCATCATCAGATCCCACCTCCATAATCTCAAGCTCAACCCTGCGGATGATCCCACCAGTGAATGGGATTGCCATAGCTTGGCCAGTCTGGATATCCTCCTCTATAACCATAGACATTATCCTAGGAAATTCTACAACCGAGGTAGCAACCAACCTTGCCAAGGAAGCCCACTCCAATTGAAGAATTTTTCATACCAAAAAGGCATGAATGTCAATTTTCCAATTCAATGGGTGAAAGTCATGATTTTTGTAAATGGGACACACAAAGATCAAATTCTCGGTACCATTTCTAGGTTTTTGCCTTCAGGACCCTAAGGTGTGGCCCTCTATGTATTGTTGGGTTGTTTTAAAACTCTGGAGGAACCCACTCGGGTGTCCAATCCCCACTAGACTAGTAATTTCCATAGTCGTGGGCGTAGATCTCGAAGGCCATGCATCTGCATCTATTAAGGGGTGAGAGCATGTTTTGCATATGAGGCCCTCCTGAATAGTTTACATATTAATGAGGGTTCAAAAGTAGACTGGAAGGTGATCATAGGGAACGAACATGGATTTTTACCTTTATAGCCTCTACAAATCCTTCATGCATGGGTTCTGAATCACCAAAAGCATCATCCTCCAATGGGAAGCATCTACCGTCCTCCTCCCCCCATGGGGATTCACCCGATTCTTCAGGAAAAGGGAAGCGGTCCCTCTCTTCAGCAACCGATAACTGTGGAGGGGTTGTATAATCCAAAAACACCTCTACCTGGTCTATCATTAAGTGCGGGGCACCCAGGTAGTGCACAAATTCCTCGAACTCTTCCAGGAAATGATCTACCTCTTCCTGGGACACCGCAAAGCCGGCCCTGACAAGGCCTATCCCCGGAAATTGCATCCCAAAATGGTTCAGGTGTTTCCACATCTCGTACGGGGCAAGTAATTTCCTATTCACATCCCAGATGTCCCAGGCCTCATAGAAGAAAACATTCTCCGGTATGTCTATATGGAGAAACCTCTTCCCCATTGCCCAGATGGATATTTATGTGGAATCCTCTTGGTGTCCTCCCATCCATATAACTCTAAACTTCATGGACCGACGGGTCCGCTTCCACTACTTGATCTGATTCTGCTGCCTCCCCCTCAACCAGTGCGGGCCTCCCCACAATGGTATCCCCACCACTACATGACTTAATTACTGCCTTTTGGCCCTAGCCTCAAGGATGGGCAGCTACACCATCACTGGCCCGAACAGTTGGCTTCACCAACATCTCCCTAGGGTAGGCTGCCTCTTACCTTTTGGTGTATTCCTTCAACAGTCTGAAGATGATGGTGGGCATAGGCAACTCGTTTCACATCTTCCCATCTTCCCATGTGAACATGAGCCACAACTATCTCATCAGGCACAGTTAGTCCCTGTAGTTGAATCCAAAATAGACACGTGAGATTAGTCACATCATGCACTAGAATTTCCTAGGGAATCATAGTGGGGTATAAGGCTCACATATGGGATTTCGGTCCACCCATTCCACTAGGACTCCACCTCGAAAGGCCAGGAGGTAGGAAAAATTCTCTCCTCTTCCATGACCATCATTTATAAATGAACCTGTTGTAAATGTGAAAGGGTGAAAGTAGAACTCCTCTACCCTCCATACCCGGTTCTGTACCGCCTTCACAGTCAACATGGTTGGAATGCTCCCTATGACATTTAGAATGTAAAGGAATATGTTTGATCTAGGAGGGGAGATGGGGTTCGAATATTAATAGATCCCCCCTAACGTGCGCCTCTATCCACCCATACATGAGGAGTAATGGCCCATATATTCTCTTTGGCTTCTTCCCTTCGCTGATATGCCACAACATCTTGTACAACATAGTGAGCATCGGGATCCTTATTTTGACCCCCCAACTATTTTAAATTTTCCAACTAGTTGTGGATCAATGAGGGGGGAGGCTCCACAAACCCATTTGACATTTATGATCTCGCCACGGAGGAAGGAGGCAAGAGGCCCAGCAAACTCATTTGATGTTTGCAAACCAACCACAGAGCTAGTATGCGGGGGGCTCCACGAACCCATTAGACATTTGCGTACCCACTGTAGAGAAAAGAGGCGGGAGACTCCGTGAATACATTTGACATTTTCAAACCCACTGTAGAGCAAGAAGGATGGTGGCTACGCGGTTATGAAAACATTCCATGTGTCTTCCTACCCTAAAATCTATGCTTTGCGGTGCCTCATGTCTATAAATATCGAGGACCCCTCGAGGCCAAAATATGGACCCTCCAAACTTTTACCTTTTTAGCATTCATATAGTGAAGCAATTTCTTACCTGCAAATAATGAGATCATCAAGGCACTTTAGCATCGCGAAGGGTTCTCCCTTGGATTGAAATTATCACCTCTTTAAAGCCGGATTCCCTTCATGGATACCATAGGCCTTCAAAAATTAAGGGGATCCCCAAGGGGACTCGGTTCTTCGTATAGCACTTATTCTTCGTGAAAAACCCTCCATGCACATGTGACCCACATGGTAATGCAGGGGCACTGTGCTTCGCAATGAAACACTCCACGAGAACCCTTTCGTCCTGAATCACTAATCCGTTAATTCCATTCTACTTCATGAATGAAATTCCATATGTATGCATTACCTATACCTAAGCTATTCCACTTCACTTCGTGAAGCATACCCTTTCACGAAGCTTCTCCACAACATGGAACACCAGATCTTCACGAGGCTTCTACCTATGAACCCATTTTCTCTTCAACTCCTTTTCCCATGAATCCCTTCAATTTTCAAGGAGTAATTTCTAAGTCCCAAGGCTGGTGCTACCCATTGTGTTTCATTGATTCATGATTCTTCACATAGGCACACTAATAGCTGTTGCTTCTTTGCATATCCATTCTAACAAGGACCCATCAAGGGATCACTACATTACACCCCCTCACCACGGCATTGATGAATCTGTCCCATCCCAAAATGTGGGTGGGTATCAGTTATGTACATCCTACCAGTATGGAGTGAACCCACCTTGTCCAAGCTGCAGGACGTTAAACTACTAAGCACTATCGTCCTCAATACATTATGTTAAACTATGGCCTCACCTAGTTCATTATATGCGGGTTACCCCGTCTTGAACCATATATATGCCCACTATTTTCCATGAGAGTGAGATCATTCCACACATGGAATGAGATCCTCTTTATCGGAAAAATGTCTATCCGCAAGGCAAGGGAAACCACCGAGGTGCAATCCCCAAGCTTTTCTTGGAGGAGGTAGCATCCTTTCTCCTTGTCTATCCTTCGGTGCCAAATCCCTCTCCTTTGAGATTTGTCACAACTGGGCCTCCACCCTTAAGTCCCAATCTCTTTCTTCCTGGGATGTGGACCACAAGTGAGCCCATGTTTCCATTTCGGGATGCTAGCCATGTATTAGCCTCATTCCAATTCCCAAAGACACATTTCACGACATGATCGTTCGATCTTTTATGCTTCTTGTTTTTTTCACACTGAACATGACTAACGTGGGATTAGATTAGTCATCGACCATAGAATCCTCTATTGAAATCCTAGAGTGTAATCTCCAAACACCTTCTGAACTATGTGGACAATGATCCATGCCATGGAAAGGTATGTAGGAAGCCTCCCTGAGGTTTTATCCCAAACAACAATTGGTCCCGACCATCTTCACGTCGCTTCACCAAGCCCTCCTAAACTATGTGGACTTTGATCCTTTCCATGGAAAGGTATGTAGGAGGACTCCTTGATGTTCATTAAAAATAACCAATTGTCCCATAAATCCTTTCATTGGTTAATAATCCTATCCTGAGCTACGTGGACTTTGATCCTTTCCATGAAAAGGTACATAGAAAGCCTCCATGAGGATCAATCCCAACAACCATTGGTCCCGACCATCTTCACATCGGTTCACCAACCCATCCCAAACTACGTGGAAATCTTTCCCTGGCAAGGAAAGGTACAACAGATGCCTTCTAAAGTTCAAGCCCACCTACCATTGCTTCTGACCCCATTCACACTGGTTCCCACCACTGGATCTACATGGACTTTGATCCTTGCTAAGGCAAGGTACCTAAGAAGCCTCCCTATGATTCAATCATAAAATATATTGGTCCTGAGCATCTTCACATCTATCTTCCACCATCTAGAATAATGTTAAACTATACACCCCTTTTGACCCACATGACACTAAAATGTCCCCTATCTCACCGTAAGCCATTGTGATCCCCTACCCCCTGGTAAGCCGTCGTGTTCCCCAATCCACAGTAATCTGTTGTAGTGCCCTTTATTGGGACCCACATCTCTGGTCATCCTTCCAGCGCTAGGTAATCCTCAGGATTCTAACCATCCATAAGCCTTTGTATATCATTGGGTCATAGTTCGATGCGCACACCCCGATCCTATACCCTATCCTGAACTATGTAGACTTTGATTCCCTACCACAAGGATATGTAGGTGGCTTTCTTGAGGCTCATTCCAAACCTCACAATCACCCTCAGGTCTACAACCTTTCATTCTCCATCCACTTCACTTAACCATCCATCAACCATCCTGATTCTTACATAGGCCGCCACATCATAAAGAGATAATGCACATTCACCTCCTAGCATCAATGCTCCCTCCAGGGGTTGCAACCTTTTGATTCACTATTGCAAGTGTTCCGATCATTCTAATCCATCTCTGCTAGATGTTAGATATATGAAATACCATGTTTTAAACATGTGATGATGAGGAAAATCTTAGTGACATGCTAATGTAATATAATTACTCGCATTCGACGTGGGATGCCAAGGGCTTCCGTGCCATGGAGAATCCCTATAAAAGGGGTTGAAACCTAGATTCACTAATGTTGCAGCGTCCTGACACACGAGTGATTTCCAGCATGACTTCTCCCCTAACCAAAGGATTCTTCCCAGACCTGACCCCTTGGAATGTCCTAATAGAAGAATTATAATTAACCAGCATCCATGAAGATATGGGACTGGGAAGAGTTTCATGAACAACATCTTAATCTATAAGGTAGACCCAGACTAGGTAACGAGTTACGAGGAGGATTCCACGAAAGGATGATCGATAATCCCATCTTCCTGTTTCGATCATGGAGAAAACGTCCCGGAATAAGTGATGGATGCCACCTGCCATTGGAAAGCGGGATTGTGGGGCAACAATCAGTGTATCCTAACAGTTGGTATTGTTGAAGGTTAAGTATAATCCATTTGAACTATATTTTGGAATTCATATATTAAGAAACATGACACTATGATATATATTGAGAATATTTATAGAATAATTTCTCTAGATATATTGTTTAATATAGATTATGTTGTTATTTCAATAAACATACCCATTTATTGATATTAAAAGTGGACGTGGTTTTGGTAAATATATAATTAGGTGTAATAACTCTAAAAAATATTTGTATGGAATAACATGATTATTATGTGGTCACAACAATTTTCCTTATGAAACTCCTCATTTAAAACATCTGTTGGATATTATTTGGTTAATTTAAATTTTCATTACGAACTATTATGAAGGATTTAAATAGATAATGACCATGAATAACGTAGCTAACACCTAAGGTGACATATATCAAAAATAAATATTCAAGATTTAAACATTCTATAAATTATTCTACATGACTTTGTGATTTCCCACTGTGATCATTTTTTTCATAGTATTTTTTTTGGTTTCAGTCAATGTTTCATAGAAAATGAACCATGTTCACGATTAATGTAATAAAAAATTAGTTAATGACAATCCAAATGGGTTGAAGAAATAGTTGATGGATATTGGGATAATGCCCAATAAGTTATCAAAACACATAGTTAAGAATATATTCCTTAACCAAATCATGGACTCACAAAATAAGATAATGATATAGTCCTGTATGATAATTTATAGTAGAGACCATAGAAGAAGGAAGGGTCAATTTCTTTCTGGTTAGAACTAAGGAAAGACAGACCCAATATTCTTTCTAAAAGGAATAGGTAAATGTTTTATGTGTGGAAAAGAATGAAACAATGAAATTAATTTCCCAAGAAAAATTAAAATATTTTTTAATGCTAGGGATAAGTGTAATTATATCCCTAATGTCTTATCAATGGTTGGTTGTTTTAACGGTGGAATGTAAGGGAATTATGAAAATCAATTTTCTAGATGGAATTCTTGTGTGTAGAATTATCAAGGATGTATAAATAACATTGATTAACATTATGAGACTAAAAATAAAATATTAAACTAAGGAAGAATTAATGAATAAAATAATGAATCCTATTTATTGGTTTATGAATGAAGTGTAATGATTATTATTCCAGTTCTTGGATTAGCAAGTTATGTTATAAGAGTATTTTAACAATGACAATATGGATAAAATAATAATTAAATTTATAAGGATTACAGTACAATAATATTTCATTAGGTATTTGAGGGAATATATTAAATGGTACTGATGACCAAGACAAGTGATTTAATGGTAATTTGATATTTTCGAAACACATTATTGAGGTAAGATAAACTATAATTTCTTCTTTATGATGGTAGAATAATGAATAAGATGTGTTCAATGGATATTTTTGGTGATCATTAAATTACATATTGATATAATGGTTTATGTTTTCTTTTCTAGTGTTCAATATATGTTTCGATCTAAGGGATATATTTTAAAACTGGTGATTTTATTATTGGAATCATTTTTGTTGTAATTATCGATTCAAGGTGATCAATAAATTTATATATTTTTTATGTGACGCTATGATTTAATTTAGGTTGTTTGGGGAATCTCATGTTATAATTTTATTATATTTAGTGGACTTTTTTATAAATTATTGGATATTAAATTTGGAAAGATGTATTTTTTTGTTCTTTCGGATAACTATTGATGGAATGGATTATGGTTACCATTTTCTGTTCTTGGATAAATTATGTTAATCTCTTTGGCCGTGTAAAATATATAGATATAAGAGGAATTAATATTCATTCTAGTAGTGAGTTAATGAATTTTTAAATGTTAATTTCAGTGCTATATTAATAATAATTCTGTTTGGATATTCATTTCATGGAGTATGATATGATTATGGAATGTGTAAAATCACAAAAAAGTGATCAATTGTTTTTTCATGAAACATAAATATATCATGTCACTATATTTAACATTTCCAATATTAAAATGTAATTTCACATCTATAGGAAAAGGATGTTGAGAAAAATAATTAACTCAATATTATAATGAAAATTCATTAACTATATTATGATTAATGTCAAAATGTTAATGTAATTCATCAACATTATTGACTTGTTGATCTTTCACTATCTTATGATTAATGTCAACAATCACCAACCATCATTATTTAAGAATTATTATTTATTCTATGTCCATATCATACCTTCCCAAATATGTTATCTTACATGTGAATATAGTAATGTGATTAATCTCGATGACCATAATTTCTCCCTTTATCTCCTACCAATACGATGTTTTATTAACCGTTTTTACACCTATTGGTTTTCCAAAATGGTTTTTTCATATTTAAAACCTATGAAGACCTGATTGCAGTTGCCCAGAGCCAGTGCCTTATTGATTACATTTCCAAAAAAAGGATTACGAAAAATTAGGGACTAAGTATTTTAGTATTATTGGAAACAAGATACATACATAAGTTCATCATTATCACTTGACATTAAAAACAACATAGAAACTCCTTAGTGAACTTCTATAAATCATAGGTTTTCTCAACATGTCATTAATACTGAAATTATTCTTTACCTATAGACATGAAACTTAAGAAAGGGGTGATATCAAACCCTCAGTAATGGTATGAAATACATTGTAAGATAAAATAATCATTAGACATGGTGAATAATTGAAAATACATTCCTTTAAAATTAAACTTGGACATAATTTGGCAGAAATATGATCTTAGTAAATATTACTATAACAGAACATAATCATGGGTATTTGAGTAGTCGAATAACCAGATGAAGCATCAATACTATATTATTAATGATGGAATGTGTAATGTGAGAAAACTTGTCTATAACGTCAATTCATTATGCCAAGACCCTAAACAATCATTTTGTCAAGGCTTTGTTCCAAGACCGTAGTTTTTTTAATGAAAACTACCGATGCACCGAGGGGCAATAGCAGGCCCCACCAGACACTTACTATGTCTAATGCCTTCCTCATATGAATGGGGAAAAATATAACCAAAATACACAATCATATTGAAACTAATATATGAAATGTAAATATCTTCATCAAACATTAAGCAAAAACACTAACCATTCAATGTAAACTGATGAATGGTTTTAAGAAAACATATCAATAGAAAAAATATTTATATACCATTAAATAATTTATGGTATGTGATAACATGGAATACTAATACCAATAATACTGAAGAATCCACATGAGTGTCGAAATAGATGAAGATGCTCTTATAAAATCCTCCAATAACTCTTGGGATAAATACTATTTTACATTGAAGAGAATAATTGTTTTGGAAAAATATTCATATAAAACATGAAGTGAAATATGATAGTATTTTCAAAAAAAAATTTGTGATTTTATAATGATAATTTTTTATAATAACTGATTATATTGTGCCCTTTATAATAGGTAAAAATTGAAGAAATACCCATGGATTGTGGTTATATTTCGGAAACAATTTTGAAAGATACTTTTAAGACGTTTAACTATAAACAAAATAAGGAAGTGTTATGGTTGGTAAAATTATAGAGAACAATAACTCAGATTTTATGTGGATTAAGTATTAATATACAATAATTTCACTAAGCTAATTAGGTAGTAAAAGTAACCCGAATGAAAATGGAAGTTCGGTTGGAAAAACATTTACCTTAAATCTGTACCTGTTCCGCTCTTGATCTTATGATCCTGGACTATGAAATTATAATTATTAATAATCTACATAAGAACCAATTAGACATGTATTTATTTTATAATAATTCTATTTAGTTCATTTATTCCCTTATAGATAAATTATTATATTGAATTTTTTCGTTTTAGAGTGTTCTTTTTTTTCATAATTGGTTCACATGTTATTTGTTAATGGAGTTCATGTGGAATGGATGTAAATTTCCATAATTGAATTTTCAAATTTATTATCATCTATAGGTGTTTCTGGTCATTTATATAACTTGGTTACAGTTCATGAGGATGAATTAGTATAAATAACATTAAAGATAAATTGTTTAGTTAATTTGTGGGTTTTGATTACAACAAACTCATTTTTATTTATTACATAATAACATTTGTACAAAGGGATTACAAAATCTTACATAGGGTATATTACATATATAATAATATTCTTAAACCATAACAACAATGGTTTCATGACCAAAATTGAGATTGATAATAGAAGGCAAAAGCCCATCATCCTTGAATGTGATAAATTGACACTTCTCGGATGGTGTTCTTGATACTAGTATAAAAGAAGATAAATGAGAGAGATGATGATAACCTATTACACTATCATGAAAAAAAAAATATTACATATCTGGTACTAGATTCATCACAAAATATTTATAAGGAGAGGTAATATAAAATAAAAACAAATGAACTTGCAAGGAAAGACAAAGAATTGAAAAGAAAAATTTACCTCTTGAACCAAACATCCTTGAGAGCCTCATTAAGGGAGAGGTTTTGATTTTTTTATGATACCAATTATTTTTGGATGTGGGAGAGGATGTTAGGAGGATATTTGGATAGAATTTGGAGAATGCGCAAGGCCTTAGAGGAGTGAAGAGGAGGGGAAGTGAGAAGGGGTTCTATAGTTGATGAGAGAGGGATTTCATAGTATAAAATTCATTAATTTTTTATTTCCCCACAAGAGAATAAATATAATGTCTTCCTTGACCACGAAAAGTAATTTTATCATGTTATTTTGAACCAAGTGGGCTTACATCACTTGTGATATAATGAATAGTGTATTTAACTGATATACAGTATTTTTCCATATTTATCTATTCATATAAAATTCATGTATTTCAGAGAAATTAAAAAAATTCCCCCCAATCATTTTTAGAGATTTAGAATCCAAAAGTAAAGTCCATTTTTCTAAAATAATTTTATAAATATGAATAATTTAATATTTAATAAAAATCATAATTTATTATAAAAAAACTGTTTAAAAACATTCTTTTACTTATTCCAAAGCATAGGTATATCGTACATTCACGTGAATATTATTTATATACTATCACAAGTAAGATTAATATTAATTAGGGTATATTACTATTCGTAAGGGTATGTTACTATTCATAAGGGTAGGTTAATATTCACTAAAAATTCATTTTTCCTTATTTGGATCCAAATAACTTAGTGATCACATCCGTGAATGTCAGATTTTAGAAATTTACCACACAGAAGTGAAAAAATTATGTTTTCAAGGTCACATATCACTTAGTAGATAAATATGTTGTGATTTAATGTGATTATGAAATATTTATAAGAAAGGAATTTCCATTGAAAAATATTGGGTTGTTACATTCTTCCCCCCTTTAGAAATTTCACCCTCCAAATTTTATTTTACAAACAAGGACAAAACAAGTGGGGGTACTTTTATTTCATTACTTCCTCCAGTTCCCATGTTTTCTTTACATTTTTATTGTTTCACAATAATACCTTGACCAGATGAGTAGTCTTGTTTTGTAGAACTTTGCCTCTATGATCCATGATTTTCACTGGATACCCCCCATAGGAAATATCATACACCAACTGTACCACCTCTAAAGATAGTACATGTGATGGGTCTGGTATGTACTTCCTTAAAAGGGATACATGAAAGACATCATGTACTTTCAACATCGTAGGTGGGAGTGCCAGTCAATAGGCCACAGCTCCGACATGATCAAGGATCTCAAAAGGGATGACATACCTGGCACCTAGGTTTCTATTCTTCACTAACCTTATAGCCTTATTCCATGTAGATATGCATAGAAACAAAAGGTCTCCAAATTTTAATTCAAGGTCTCATCGATGGTTATTCGCACAACTATTCTATCGACTTTGGGCTGCCTTGATATGATGTTGAATGGTTTTCACCTTCTCCGGAATTTTGTCGATCATTTCTTGTACTAACAGCTTATTCTCAAAGACTTCTTCCCAACACGCCTGCATTCTGCACCATTTCTCATAAATGTATTCATATGGTGCCATTCAGATGCTCGTGTGGAAACTGTAGTTGTAGGAGAATTCGACCAGTGGAAAACGTGGGTCATATCGTCCTTTAAATTCCATAGAACATTCTCTCAACATGTCTTCTAGTGTCTGAATAGTCTTATTAGATTGGCAATCAGTTTGTGGATGATAGGCCATACTGAAGTTCAATTCAATGCATAGAGAATGTTGGAGACTTTTTCAAAACTTCAAGGTGAATCTAGGATCACAGTCAGATACAATAGTTAGTGGTAATCTATACAGCCTTAAAACTTCTCTGATGTAAATCGGTGAAAGTTGATCCAAGGAGAAGTCATCTCAAAACACGACAATGTGAGATATCATTGTAAGATGATCCACAACGACCCATATAACATTATTTCTATAGATGTCCTTGGATAACCAGTGACAAAGTCCATTGTAATGTTCTCCCACTTTCATTTTACTATGGGTAGTGGTTGCATCACCTCCTTAGACATTTGCCTCTCAGCCTACACTTTTTTTCATACCAGGAACTTTGAAGTATATTCAGAAATCTCCCTTTTCATATTGTCCCACAAAACGTTTTGTCAGAGATCTTGATACATCATTGTGCTACATGGATGTTTAGAGAAATTTCAGCAATGATCATCATCCAATAGTTCCCTCTTTAGAGCAGGAATTGCGGGAACACAAATACTTTTCCCAAATTTCAAAATGAAACCTTCAAATATGAAGTCAGTCAACTTACCATCATTTTTAGCATTAATTTTTTTTTGAAACTCCACATCATCTTCTTTAGAACTTTTTATACATTCTAATAAAGAAGGATGGAAAACCATTTGAAAAAGCAGTGATTTGTTACCTTATTTGATAATTCCTATATCCATATTTACAATATACATGAACATAGGATCCATTTAAACTCTCATCTTGTTCAGAATTCTGTGGACCTCTCTACTCAAAGCATCTTCTACATTATTTCCTTTCCATGTGTGGTAGTGTATTGTGCAATTATAGTCACTGAGTAGCTAAATCCATCTCTTCTGTATCATGTTGAGTTCTTTCTGTGAGAATATATATTCCAGATTCTTATTATCTATATATTTCACACATTTTACTCTATAAAGGTAATATTTATAAATAATAAAATATAAGATTACCACTTCTAACTCAAGATCATGAGTTAGAAAAGTTTTTTTTTTGAATTTTTAGCTACCTAGATGAATAGGAAATCACTCAATCATTATGCATGAGTAAACAACTATGTCATTTATTTGATGCATCAATATTGATAACAAACCCATCATTCCCCGATGGAAGGGTTATGATTAGAGTATTCACTAACCTCCTCTTCAATTATTCAAAACATTCATCACATTCCATGTTCCTTATGAACATTTCCTTTATCATGTGAGCTTGGTCATAGGGTTGGCTAAACAGGTGATGATCTGAACGAAATGCCGATAACAACCTGCTACACTAATAAAACTACATTCCACAGTTTCATTCGTTGGAGTAGGCCATTATTGAAAAACATTTATCTTCACAAGATCTATACCAATTCTATCCTTAGAGAGAATGTGTCCCAGAAAGGAAACTAATTGGATCCAGAAATCATACTTGCTAAAAGGCATTACTGTGAACTCATAATGCTTATACCTTGTTTGAAATGCTATTTTTGGAATGACTTCCTTCATCACAAGAAACTGATGATATCCAGATTGAAGATCAATCTTAAAAAAAATAATGGGATCCATGAAGTTGATCAAATAAATCATTAATTCGTGGAAAATGATACTCATTATTTATTGTAATAGCATTGATCTCCCTGTAGTCAATGCACAACCATATAGACCCATATTTCTTCTTAACAGAAAGAATAGAGGATCCCCATGGAGAAACACTAGGTTGAATAAATCCATCGTCACTCAATTCATATAGTTGTTTCTTATGCTCCACTAACTCCACAATGGAAAATTTATAAGGGGTCTATGATATGTGCCTTGAAAAAAAATTAAATCAATGGAAAACTCTATTTACCGCTCTAGAGGATGTCCAGGTAAATCCACTGGAAAGATTTCAACATATTCTTTCACAACAGGTACGTCCTCTATCAGTACATTCGTTTCCTCACACATATTTATTTCATTACCATCCTCCCAACAATTGAATTCATTAGAGATAAAGGGGGTGTATCTACATGAGAATCAAATGGAGAGGTTTCACCTCTAAAAATAAGGTATTCTACACCATTATCAAGAATTGTTACTTCGTTTTTCCTGTAATATATATTTGCATCATAATTTTGTAGCTAATTGATACCAATAATTATATCATTATAAAACATTGGCATGATGATAAGGTTAGCATCTAAAGAACGTTTATGTGTCATGAGGGGTACTAATCAACACACCTTTGTTGCAATGATACATTCACCATGGGGGGTTGTCCAAGAACTACTTTATTAAATATTATTAGTTATATATAATTTAATTGAAAAAATGGGAAGATATAAATCAATATGAATATCTATAATTAAATTAAGTATTTTCTAAGTTGGATAAAACAATTAATGTACCATCCACCACATTTTTAAGAACATCAACCTCTGCAGTTTTGACCATATAATCTTGGACGTTCTCCCATGGCCTTTATTGGGGAACATTTCCTTGAAGCTTATGACATTCATGTGTGTAATTTCCCATCTCCCTAAAATTATCGTACATAACATTGGTAGATTTTTTCTTCAACATACAATCCTAAGATAGGTGGCCTTTTTTCCCGCACTTGTAACAGACTCCCATTCCCTTGAAGAAAAATGTCTGGGTGTTTCTTCCCACAATTATTTCATGATGGAAATTAAACACTTGCCTTCTTCCCCATTTTCATTATTTCCTTTCCCAGTGTTTTCAACAACCATATTCTTCTCTTGCTTTCCCTTAAAGTCATAAGACGTAGAGAATTCATTTTTTTGTCCTGATAGCACTAGAGACTATATCTTAAAATGGTGGGAAAAATTGGGAGATTAGAGCCCATCAGAGGAATTGTTTTAAACCATAAAATTATCGATCAATTTTACTCCATGAATTACGTATGTTTTCCGCATCATGACTTGAAAGCCTTGTAATGTTGGCATCATACTTGTAAAAAATTTCATCCTCATTCTGCCTCAGATTAATGAATTCCCTCTTCACATCTGCTCGTTGTTCATGAGGGAAATATTTTTCGGTGAATATTTCCTTAAAATCCCACCATTTCATATATTTTATTTATTCCTCATCCTTTTTGTTTAGGATTAATGACCACCACTGATCTTCATCTCCCATTAAATGATAAAACTCCACAAAAACCTTCTCTTTTTCATTACATCCCAATGCTAGAAATATATTCTAATGGGAATATATCCACTTCTCTACTACAAATGGGTTTGTAGTACCATTGAATGGTGATGGTTTTTGTCACATAAAGTGATCTATCATAGCTATTACACGTGGTGGATCTGGATGCTCTATACAGTTAAAGTTATTATTCATAACCTAAGTATTGTTTCCCAGTATATTTAAGAGATTCTCAGCACCAGTCACAGCAGTAGAGGCAACATCATTATCCTACATCAGATGGAAATCCCTACATGGTACACGTGAGTTCATGTGGTTTCCATTACTTCCACTAAGGGACAAATCTATATAATTTCAAATACTTGATTAAGATATGATTCATAATTTATAATATTAACATAACAAAATACTTAAGACAAATTAAAATCCTACTCATGGTAAATCCCGTAATGAAAAAATGGTTTCTTTGAGGAAAATTTAACATTTAAATACTTCATAATGTATTGTAATGAAAATGTGAATTATCCTAAGCATATCCCCCAAGAGCGTCTTAACCAAGAGGGTAGAAAAACATGTTTTAATGTACTAGGATACCCCGGTTCAAGCCCAAATATCCTTGTCAGAGCATTCACTCCTAGGTCCATCTATGCTAGAGTCGCCTCTACCTTCACCTATCCAGACATGTATGTTTTTCTTGACAGATCTAGATAATATATTACATACTAAAATATCATGACATTCTTGTATGTTTATCCTCAAAGACTTTCTTAAAGACTCTTCCATAATACACCTTTTCTAAATATATTTTCCATGTTTTCAACTAAAAATCCTTTAAAACCAATTGTAAGGACCAAAACCTAGTTGCCCGGAGATGGTACCTTATTGATTACATTGGCAAAAAAAATGAATAATTATCCCAAAGGAAAGAATAGTTTAGTATTAATGGAAACAATATACCTACATATGTTCATCCTTAACACTTGACATGAAATAAAACATAGAAACTCCTTAGAAAACATCCACAACTCCTTGGTTATTTCAACAAGTCATTCATAATAAAATTCTTCTTTCCCTATGGAGATGAAACATAAAAAAGGGGTTGGATAAAATTCTCAGTAAGGGTAAAAAATATAGTTTAATATAACATAAACAGTATATATGGTGAATAATTAAAAACACCTTCCTTTAAAAATAAACATGAAAATAATATGGATGAAATATGAGCTTAGTAAATATTTCCATAACATAACATAATCATTGGTATTCTACTAGTAGAATAACCACATAAACCATTAATAATATATTAATAATGGGGGAATGCATAATATGGGACAACATATCCATACCATCGAGGCCTCATGCCAAGACCATAAATAATCATTTTGTTAAGGCCTTGTGCCAAGACTGTGGTTTGTCTCAAGAGACCGACCGATGCACCGATGATAAATAAGGGGCCCCACTTGACACTTACTATGTTTAATTCATTCTTCATATGTGCGGGGATAAAAATAAAAAACGTACACCTTCATATTAAAACTAATATATGAAATGTAAATATCTTTCCATAAAGATTGAGAAAAAACACAAAACATTTAATGTAAACTGTTTTAAAGTTTTATGATAGCACATTAATAGCCAAAATAATCATAAAACATTAAATAAAATATGGTATATGATAAAAAGAAATACTTATCCAAATAATACATAAGAATAAAAATGAGTGTTTAAATAGATGATGATACTCTTATACAATCTTTGAGTAACTTTTGAGATAAATACTCCTTTACTATGAAAAGAATAGTTCTTTTGGAAAAATATTTGTATAAAACCAGAAGTGATGTATGAGTTTATTTTCATAATAAAATGAGTGATACTATAAAGATAATGGTTCCAATAACATATAATAGAGTTCCCTTTAAAATAGATATGAATTATAGAAATTACCATATTTCAGGCTTGTATTTCGGAATCAATTTTGAATGTTCCATTAAAAACGTGTAACTATGCACAAAATAAGGAACGGTTCTGGTTGGTAATCATATATAGAACAGTCAAAAAGATTTTATGCGGATTAAATTATAATATTCCATAATTTTATTGAGAATTTATACAATAAAAGTATCCCTAATGAAAATGTATGTTCGGGTGGAAAAACCCTTACCTTAAATCCGTACGGGTGTATCTCTTGAACATATTCTCTTAGAATATGAAATTATAATTAGTAATAATATACTTAATAACTTATTATAAGTTTAATTTTTTATAATAAATCTATTTATTTCATTAATTCCCTTATTGATAAGTTGTTATATAGAATTGTTTCATTTCAGAGTGTTTGTATTCATTATTTTCATAATATGATAACATGTTCTTAGTTAATGGAGTTGATGTGGAATGGATGTAAATCTCTAGAATTAAATATTCATACTTATGATCATCCATAGCTGTTAGTGGACATTTATATAACTTGGTTACCTAGAATGACGATAAATTATTATATCAAATGTTAATGATAACTGTTTATGTTAATTTGTGGGTTTTGATTATAATGAAGTCAGTGTTATTTATAACTTAATACCATTTTATGAAGGGATTAAAAAACCTTAAATAGGTTATATTACATATATAATAATATGGTTCAACCATAAAAATAATGTTTTGATGACCATAATTGATAATGATAATAGAAATTGAACCCCATCGTCCTGGAATGTGGTTAATTGACACATCTCGGATAGTGTTCTTACTACTAGTATAAAAGTATGTAAAAGGGTGAGATGACGATAACGTATTACACTATAATAAAACAAAATCTTATACATATAAGGTACTAGAGTCATCACAAAATTTTGATATGGATTGTTAATAGAAAAAGAAAACAAATTAACATGAAAGGAATGACATAGAATTGAAAAGAGGAATTTACTTATTGAACCAAAATTCCTTGAGAATCCCTTTAAGATAAGGGTTTCATAATTTTTATCAGAAATTGGCTTTCTGTATGTGGGAGAGGTGGTTGGGAGGATATTTGGAAAGAATTTGGAGAAGGAAAAAGGCTCTATAGATGTGAAGAGAAGGGGGAGTGAGAGGGGGTTTTATAGTGGAGGACACTAGGGATTTCTTAATATAAAATCAATTAATTTATTATTTCCCCACAAGACAGAGAATAGTGAGTATTACATGACCAAGAATATTAATTTTATCATTTTAGTTCGAACCATGTGGGCTTACATCACTTTTGATCTTAGGAATAGTGTATTTAACTGATATACATTTTTTCAGTATTTCACTATTCATAAAAAATTCAAGTATTTCAGAAAAATACAAAAAATTCAAGCCAACCATTTTTCAAAGTGCAGAATCCAAAAAATAATGTACATTTTTCAAAACTAATTTTATAAATATTATTAATTTAATTTTTAATTAAAATCATAATTTATTCTAAAAATGATAGTTTTAAAACATTCTTTTACCTGATTCCAAAGCATAGGTATATCGTACTTTCACTTAAATATTATTTATATACTATAATAGATAAGGTTACAATTAATTAGGGTATATGACTTTTCATAATGGTATGTCACTATTAATATGGGTAAATTACTATTCAATAAAAAATATGGTTTTCTTATTGGGCTCGAAATAACATACTGATCGCAACCATGTATGTATGATTTTCTAAATTCACATCACAGAAGTGACAAAATTATGTTTTAATAGTCAGATAGCACTTAGTAGGTAATTATGTTGTGATTTTAGGTGATAATGAAATATTTAAAAGAATGGAATTTCCATTGAAAAATATTGGGTCATTACAAAACCCATAATTATAGATCTGAAGATCAAATTACAAATTATGAAACATATTACTTAATCGGAAATATTTTACCCCCAAATATTTTAAATTAACATTATTTTCAATGTATTATATACATGAAACACTACGCATAACCCACCACCCAAATATTATTATTTAAATACGACCATTATGAATTATAAATTGAACTATGGAGTATTATTGTATTAAGAACATTATAATATATATATATTAAGGAAGTACTCAAAAAATTAATTTATTAATTCTTATGAATTATGCACTCAATTTTTAGTAATGTTATTTTATGCTCCGGTAAAATGTTTTCTTGAAAATGAGTTTTCCTACATTATATGGGTGTATATAATAATAAATTTTCTTATATACTAAATTTTTTAAAATCATCATATTAAAATTATCATTTTTTTAATATATTGGATTTTTCAGAAAATATAGATTTTCCCGTAAATAGTAAAAAATTTCGATTATTACAAAACATTAAAATTAAATATATTTTAATATTTTATTTTTTATTTTAGTTTGATATAATATTAAATTAAGTAAAATTTATTTTTATATAATATATTTAATTAAATATTATTCTTCTATATATCTTATTTTGTTATAAGTACATTTTTTTCTTTAAAACACATTTTCCAAGAAAAGGGTAATTTGTTGCATTTTGAGTGATCAATTTTAAATTAATTTAAACCACATATGTTATTTTATTATTGAAAAAAGGATTCCATATTTAAAATTAATGGGTACATAGGGAAATAGTTGTTTCCTATTTTTGGACATAATGAATAGTATTTACAGTACGATAAGGGTAAATTTGGTATGTTTGGTTAAAAATAAAATGATTATGAATATATCGAAACAAAAAAATAGGGAAAGATAATATTTGACGATTTATATCCATCTTAAATCATCCAATATTTGGTTATAAATTTTTTTAGCCATTTGGATGAGTTATTACCATTATAGTATTATATTTAATGAATAGTAAAACATGTCATACTATAGATCGTAGTAAATATAATATTTTCAATATTTGGTTGACCAATGTATATTTTTAAAAAAAATTTACTTTGACATATATATTTTTTATCTACGTTATTGTTATTTTATTTAATTTTTTATTGATGAACTCATTACCATAAATGTTTACACAATGTTGATGCGGTAACTATTCCATTAATGTAAAAGTTAACAAAATGATATTAAAAATATTAATATTATTTTAATTTGATATAATAATGTACAAAAATAATTATCTATTATGAAATTATATTTTAGGGACGCATTAATTTTTTTCTCTAATTTTAATTATTATATTTATGATATTGATTTCAATGTAATGAATTGTGTAATAATTGGTAGTTATGATATTTTATGAAAATAATATTTTCTTGAATCATAGGGAAATCATAAAAACATAAAAATGGACAATAATTATATTATATGGTCTAAAATTTTACACCTTATTCATTTATTGGTCTTTTGGAATCCTTTTCCTCTAGAATTGGTGTCTTATTATAATTTAACATTTGGAGAAATTTCAAAAGTTCCCCTCCCCTAGATTTTAAAATGGTACCCGTTATTTCAATAATTTAGCATAAATATAGCCATATATATCTAAAAAACCAGACAATTTCATTTCACAACATCCTTTTATCTTTCCAAGTTTTTTTTGATTATTCAAAAATTACTACCTCAGATACCATAAGATGGTATCTAAAGGATGTCTACCAATGAAAAGTAACCTTTCTATAGAAACTATTTGATGTTTATTTATTATTATACTTAATAATGTTATGTAGTTTTCTTCTAATAGAAATAATTACATTATCAAATATAAAATAATATTTTATTATGTTAATAATGAAACCACATTCCTCCTTGTATCCATCCTATTAAAAAACCACTACATCTGCACACGTATGACATTCCATTTCCACAAAGTAGAGTAATGATTTTGTCAACTTTTTCTTATGTAGTTATAATGATTCAATTATTAGATATATATGAAACGTACAAAATTATATTAATTTTCTAAAATTATTATATAATCCACTTCCTTAATCATTCAACCATTTATAAATGATGTCACCACTCATATGTTTATATGACTTGCCATCTCCATTAGGTGATGTTACTAATTTTCTATATCCACTTTTCCAGAGTTATTATAAAATTAATTTAATGAATAAATATGATATATAAAACCTTAATATAATTTTAGATGATGGACCTATATCTTATGTAAACAACGAGAACACACTTGATAAATAATGCATGGGAAAAAGAGTTAGTTAACACCCAAAACAGGAGTAATAGTGAAATATTATTAACAAATGAAGCATAATATGATATAAGCGAATAATATATGATATTATAAATATTAATCTTTTAAATTTAAAAACTAATATAAAAATTTAACCATTATATATGTGGTTTAATCAAATCAGACAATATAAAACCGTAAGGTAATGAATATTATCTTATTTTCTATTACATTTATACTTAATTGGTAATTTAAAATTATATACATTTATATGGTTAATATTACTCTAATTAATGATAATTTAATTGAATATATATTTAATCATGGTTATTAAATTTCATTTCATGATTACCCTCTTAAGGAGGTTCAATAATATCATCCATTTTTCTTATTTCTTTGGATATATAATAATGCCAATAAATGTTTAAATGAGAAAGTGATTTTATTTATATTTTGAATGGAATAATTTTTAATCATGACCATATTTTATATAAAATTGTTTAAAATATATTTTTACACGTGTGAAATTGTTTATCAAATTTTTTTAACCAATGTTTGACTATTTACCAAATGGTTTGAAACAAATATTTTTATGGTATCCCAAAAAATATGATTTGTGAATTTTAGATACAAATTATTGAAGGAATATTTTTGAACATATATTAAATCAAAAGTGTTTCCCGCCATAATGACTAATAATTTCATTGAATCTTATTTTATATGTTTACAATGTTATTTTCAAGGAAAATTCATTCCTTCACAAGTGGAATTTTTTTAAATGTGTATTTGAAAGTGAAGAAAATATTTTCATAAAAAAAATTAAATATATTTTTATGGTTCTTTTATTCATCAATGAAAAAAACCAATAATTTTACATGATCACCACTAGTTATTTGTTTTTATGATACTATCCTTTGAACTTTTTAGATTGTTTATGTCATTGGACATTAATTTATCCCTAAATATCCATATTATTTTTTATGGATATATTTATTAAATAAAACATATATAATTTATAAATATGTTATTTTCCTTTTATTTCTATATGCTTGAATGAAGAAACTATTATTAATTCATATTATTTTATTTATTTGATAATTTTTGTATAAGGAATATTTTTCATGAATTTAATACGTTATTAAATATATGAGTAATGATTTGAACATGAAGATATGGGTGGGACATAGTTATATATACCCCCCTGATGCATCATTAGTCTCATGAGAAAAATAATTTGGTCAATATTATATAAGTATTTATGAATAATTTTTATTCTACATTTTAAAAGGTGATGATAATAGTGGTATAACGATGCTTAATATCATGATTTCTAATATTAAGAATTTCATTCATTGAGAATTTAGTAATTCTATTATCCATGAGATATTCAATATAATATTATCTTTGGATATATTTCCTTCACATGTTGTTGATTAAGTAACTAGTTCTTTATATTATTTTTCCTCCCTTATATATTATATATTATTTTGTCAAAATATTTTCCATTGTAAATAACTATTTCTCAGCATTCGAGATCACCCCTTTCATAATTTAATTCCCACAATATGAATATAACATATTTGAATGAATTTATGGATAAAAAATTATTTATATTATTATGATATTTATTTAATTACCAATTTATTATGGGTACCATGTATATATCCAGTTCTTCAAGATTAATAAATTGATTAATACATGGAGATGTGATACCTTGTACCATATTAAAATTTAATAGAACAAATACTGATTATAAGATTCAAGAGTTGGTGTTGGTAAAATTTTTCAATATAACATCATTGGGAAGGGATTCATTTCGAACATTCGACATAAAAAAATTGGTTATGATAACAATTGATGTTCCCCAAATTTCTCATCCATTTTATTTACATTATTTAATATTTTAAAAATATTAATATATTAAAAAGTTCTAAATCTTCCTGAAGGTGGAGAGATGAAAAAAGTAATTTCAGGATCCTCATCCAGTTGGATGGAGAGATGAATTGAAATTAGTTCATAATTAAAAACTACTTCATGTTAATTCAATTTATTATCAGATTTTTTTATTAAAAAAGTTAAGGATAGGAAAAAAAATAAAAATTATTATTCATTGATAATTTTCTGTATATATATATATATATATGTGTGTGTGTGTATCTCATAATTATAATATAACATGATTGGCCATGGAAATTTTGGATATGATACAATATGTAATTCCACATGTGTGATCAAATGCCACTTATATTTTTTCAATTTAAAGAAAAGCTTCAATATTTTTTCATAATAATCATAAACTAAAGTGGGTTCAAAGAGAATGAATCCCAAGTGAGTCATTAAAACATGAATTAAATGTTCTAAAAAACACTCTTAATAATGAAAATACATTTTTCCTTAGCCCACCAAAATATAAATACACATTCTCAATGGAAAGTCCCAATCTGATGAGAATCACGAATAAAATTATTTTATGTAATTTTTATTCATTTAAGAACCCTTATAAGATAGCAATTAAAGATAAAAAATACATTATCATATAAATCAACAAAATAATGATAAAGGTGATCCTTGAGGATATCCCAAATTTACATACATTAGTATAACATATAATAAAATGAATATTCTCTATATATATTTACAATCTACCACGAAACCGTAATGGTTTAGTGTTTTCGGAAATATTGATAAATAAAAATTGGTACATAAAATAACAACACTATATCCCACTATCTTAAATATAACTTGTACCATTAATAGACATAAAATAAATAAAAAATGCATCATATATTTTAAAAAATAAAATATAATAAATGGTGATATTTTATTATGGGTATAGTTAAATGTGGGATATATATATATATGATCATTTATGCATATCATTGGAATATTGGTGTGAAAACATGAGAATAACATTTGAAATACAAGACCATTAATTAATATGGAATAATATTCATCCCTGTAATAATACATGAAAGCTCATACGATATGTTTGAAAAAATAATAAAGGATAATAGTCAATGAGAGCATAACGTTAGTATTAGATCATTTTTTTAAACAGTGGAATAATTTATGGCATAATCATAATCATTGAAATATTATTTCAAAACTAACCAAAAATACATTTACCACATGTTAATATCAGAGTAACCACCCATGAACATAATTTGGGATTGGGATAACAACACATATACCATCTTTTGGGAATTTGATAACATTTTATATATCCTATTTTGGGATTGAGATAACTTCTTGTGCTCCGTTTGATTACATAAACTATTATTCTTGAGAAAATTAATTGATAGGATGTAGTAGAACATCCCATTAGACAATCATTGTCCATTCATATTATTTCTATAAGATCATGAAAACAATTATCATTCCAAAATAACGTAACCAATGGAAAACAAAATGGGTTCTATCAATATGTTATCATCATAACCACATACTATATAGTTGATGAATTAGGATGGTGTCATTATCCACAATGATTCTCCTGATACATTATAGGATATTTTCATAAATTAAAACTAATATTAATGATCACAATAACATTTCTGTAAGAAAGCACACTTTTTAAATTGAAATTACTCATTTAATATAAAATGAAGAAGTCATTAGGTTATGAAAAGTATTTACTTGAAAAGAAATAAAAATAAAGGAAGATAATATTTAAATCATTTATTAGTAATTGTGTTATGATATTTCTTTCATGATTTGTACATTAAAAAATATTACTTGACATTTTAAGTAAAAAGTCAAAAGTACATTATTTAAGAAATGAATAGATGATTCATTCAGATATTTTAATATATAATAAAATGTGGTCCAAAATAAAATCAAAATATAACAACAAAAATTAAAAAAAATTAATCCATTTTAAATAAAATATTTATAATAATGAAAAACTCTCTCAATTAAATAGTAAACAAACATGATTTTATTAAAAATAATCATTCAAACTATTGAGTACATGATGAGAGGGGAATTAATGGAAAATTGTAATCTTTATAGAAAATATAGGATTATAAAAATATATTTTAGGATAAAAATCTTATAATTTCATCAATGTATATTTTAGAATGAAAAATTTCATAAAAAATGAGAATGTAACAAAAAACATTTATTAACCATAAAAGCATTATAATGGGAGTTGTAGTTATTTAAAATCCATGAAATAAAATGAAAGTAATTTGATTTTATATTTCCAAGGAATAGAAAATATATTATAAATATAAATCCATGGGTGGTATATATTCCAATCAAAAGAAAACATTATTTATAACAAAATCATGTCTCAAGGAATAATATATTTAGACAAAGAACACTAACAATTAAGTAACATTTTTTTTAAATCCCATTGAAAGAGTGGGGTTGTAAATTAAGAAAAAACTAATTTAATGAAAATATAATTAATATCTAAAATATTTATTATTTACCCCACATAAATAATATTTTGTTCATAATACCAAACATGTCTCAAAGATATTAATTTGAGACGAAATCCCTTACCCTGTTTCAGATTTGTTCTATGCATGCACATAAAATTATGAGTAATACAATTAATATTATCACATACCATCTTATGAAACATAATGTTCAAAATTTATATTATATTGAGTTATTTATTATCATATTCTATTAGATTATTAATTATTTTTTACTTGTTTTTTTATAAAAAATTAATCAGTTTAGATAATTTTGGTAATTTTAGAGTTGGAAAATAACAATCTAATAATAAGTTAAATATATCATATAAAAATTATAATAAAAAAATCCTAATTGATTTCTATCATAAAATAGAATTGAAATTAATTTCCCTATATCCATTTATGGAATATTTTTATTTTATTTTACAATAACTGATCAGACCATCCCAAACACGGAAAATGTATATCTCGATTGGAGAGTATGGTTTTAGATGTTTACAATATATTTATAATATTGCAATAAAGGTAATATTTAAAAAATTTATGTCCTTCAAAATTATCTTAATCATTTTATAAATTAAATTAAATTTTTTTAGAAATCAAAAAACATTACTTCATGGAAGTTGTAGTCCATACAAATCACTATTAATGTTCATTTGTTTTTCCATGTGACTGAATATGTGTAAATAAATGTTATAGCATTAAAATAATAAAACAAATTTACAATAATTATAATTATATTTTCCCATTACCATCGTAAGGGTAGATTTTTGATATTTTTATAAAGAATAAATTACACTGAATAAGTAATATTCCCTTCTATACCCTTAAATTTATCTTGAATGTATTATTGGAAATCCAGGGTTCATGATAAATATATAATACAACGGAATTAAAAAATTAAAACGATTTTATTTGGAGAGAAAATTAAGTGTTTTAGGAAGGTCTAACATGTAATGGGATTTCCATGGAGAAGTGGAAGTGTCACTTTTTTTAAATGAAGAAAATAACGCTTTTGAGAAAACCCATGAATTTTCATTGATATAATTACACAATAAAATGGTAAAAGTCCCAAAAAAAATTTATATTACTGATTTTCGTGGTGATTTTAGGTCTATAGATCCTCATTTAAGTTTATGAATTCTTGTCTAAAACATGACTGGTGTTTTTTTCTTAGGTGTTTAATTTTTCATTTTTTTCACCTTGGTAACTCATTTTTAATAATGAAATTTATTTTTTACTAAATACACAAAGTAAACCATTAATTTTATTTTGTTTTATTGTGAAAAAAATAATACTCTATTTAATCTAATTAAAAATATGAATAATTCTAAATTTACTTCTTAATTTAAAAAATTTATATATAAAAACATATTTCTTTGTTGAAAAATGGGTTTCATCCATTATTTGTTCTAAATATTATTTAGCATTGGGTTCCTATAAATTATGTGTTAATATAACAATATATGTTTTAAAATATAATATTATTGTTATCATTTTCAATTTAATAAGTTATTTTTTTACATTTAAAATATACTATATTAATAAAGAAATTATTTGAAAATAATAGATTTACTGTTGTCATCATCACTAACTAAATAATAGTAATCATAAATTTATGAGCTCAATCAAAATAAACCATCTTAATTAATATAATAATATTGATCTAAAATATTAAATACGTTTTTACTGATATAATTCCTACGAGTTTTGAAAAAAAAATTTAATATAAATTTTTTTTAATGTAAAACATATTTTTAGTTTCCAAAACCTTAAACATGGGCTTAACAAATTCAACATATATTTTAGTAATTATTTATGTTAATATATAAATATATATGTTTTTGTACAAAATGTTTTTAATCTGTTTAGGTCATTCCTATTTTAGGATAATGTAATAAAAGTGACATTTTTTTGAAAAATTATTATTTTTTAGTATTCTCCTAAAACCCAATTATTTCAGAAAAATTCAAAACATTATGATTATGGAAATGTGGATATTATAAATCAATCAATTTTCTCCAAATTTTAAAATTATATTTCTAAATTTTCTGTGTTTAATTATTGAATAAAAACAAAAAATATAACGAAATAAAATTATGAGAAAAAGACATTTTAAAAAATTATTTATATTTTTATTATTTATAATTAATTTACAATTAAATAATTTCTAAAAAATATATTAATAACAAAAATAATTTATCATCATCAAACATACTTTTCTTATAATATAAATACATATCACAAAAAAATGAAATTTATTAAAAAATTTCTTAAGATAACTGATATTATTTTTCATCTTAAGTAAACTAATTGATATTAATTTATATTAAAATTTCCCTATGTATTAGTTGTGAATATAATTTATAACTTGGTTATTTTTATTAATTTTTTAATTTATGTGGCTAGGATTAATTATTTTTTTTTAAAAATTATCTAAATATATTTCAGTTTCATTCATATTTGTTCGTGTGTATGGAGGAAACTATCAATAACATTAATATCATATAAAGAATGAAATGTTTTAAAAATATATTAGTTATTGGTAGTGATTTTATATTCATCAACCCTTAATAATGAAAAAGGTGTTCAACAGAGAAAACTAGCACATGATATAGAATATAGGAAACTAATCAACCAGGGTTCATTTCTAGAAGAAGAAAAAATTTCAATCTGTTCGATATAACTTAAATTATGTAATATTTTAAGGAAATAGTGTAAAATACTATAGATATAAAAATTTAGTAATTTAATAATAAAACATGAGATGATAAATTAGTCCCACATATGATCCTATACATCAATTCTGCATGAATCCAGTCTCCCTGAGTGCCATGGTGTCACAACATGAATGACATTAAAAAATGGACCATCTGAGTTAAGAAGCGATCCAAAAATTAACAAAAAATATTTATATTTATAGGGATTAAAAAATAAAATATGACCAGAAGAGGGTCAGCCACTATTTATAATCAAAATATGGGAAATCCCAATCATGAAACACCACCAACTGTCGCACAAACATTTCCCAGTTATGGGAAAAAACAATGGCACAACTGGTATAATCCTTCCATTATATCTCTTTATCAATATAATATTTTAAAATTATGGTATTTTATAATCCATTCATTACTCAATAGAAAAAATACATCATATAAAGTAAATTCATGTCACTCAACCAATCTTTTAACATAATGAATGTCTTGATGTCAAAATGCATCTTGTATCTCGTTATCCAAAAACTAATCATATTCAAATCAAAGGCCAATATAAAGTAAAAATATTAGAATGAAACACAATTCATATAAGTAAAATCTAGTGTGACCAAAAATATCATTCACTGTCTATATGATTATTATGAAGTCTCTATAAATATTTATACCACAATCCCAATAATTGTGTTCCAATGTTGATAGTTATGGTGAAAAAATAATATCTATATCAAAAGGAGAAACACAAACAAAAAAAATCAAATAAGGATATGATATAAAAACGAGATTATTGAATCCCCCCCCCCACATTTACAAATTTTCATCCTAAAAGTTTCAATGTACTCAAAAATGTGATGATATTAAGCCCATATTGGACCTTAACATTCACATGAACTATCTTGAGGGTTATCATACCAAAAAAATAAACTATTGGAATCAAATAACCTCATTGTTCACTTTCCTAATAATAACAAATTTCCACCATGATGTTTGATAAGGTAGAATCATCCTAAATGTCCAACTCTCCTAAGTTAATGAAATGTAATGGATCGTCCACATACCACCTTAGCAATTATATCATGAAGACGTTGTGAATGTAGTCTAACTATAGGGAAAATTATGCGTTTTAAGAAACCTATCACAACATATATTTATTTTTAAATGAATCAATAATAATTTTTGATGGTTTTACATCATGAAAAAACTTATATAAACCACACTGTGCAAGGACCTTCAACAATAAATGATCTCCTTTTTTAACTACAAAGTACAATATCATTAGTTAATGTTTGTTTTTTTGATAAATCAATGATTCCCTCATCAGATTATTAATCACACACACCAATTGTGTCATAAACCATACTATCTTTGGTACCATGATGGATGAGTTTAAAATATCCATCTACCATAGGTATGACCTTTTTGTGTTCTTTATACTTGGAAATAAATGTGTCATTCAAATAATAGAGTGATAATTTTTGTTTCATTTATAATCCACTAAGGGTAAGTAATAATCCTAGATCTAGAAAAAGTCAATAACACAAAACCAATGCATTTTCTTGAATACATTATTAGTTATCTTATTTTTTCCATCCTTTTATGGGTGGAATATCATAAACAATGACAACAACTTCTTAAAATCCTCCTGCAAGCACCACCACATTATTAAAATAAAACAACAATAATGGTCAGAAAAGATTGTTTAGGGGAACCCATACCACATGAAGATCTCATTTATATACCAAATTTCTTTCTTTATATTGAACTATGATCTTGAATATGAGTTAGGAAGAAAATCATGGTTAGTCGGTTGGTGATCACACAAATAATATCGTGAAACTTTTTTGAATGTGGAATTCCTGTTATAAATTTCATTTTTATACAATCTATCTTCCATTATATAACATAAAGTCATTAATTCAATCCTTTTAAGACATTGTACTAATAATTCAAATGATAATAACTGAGAAACTATGAGATAATGTTATAATGTAACCTCTTCATAATAAACAAAAAAACAAATGCATGAGGTATTGGAAATTTTTTTTCACAGCCAGATGTAATAATATGGATGAAATTTTGAACACCATTAATAACTTCACACAAATCACAACTGGAACAATATTATATCTAGGAAAATTTATTATGTCCTCCGAAACATCAAAAAATACATCTAGTACATCACCCACTAATGTTCGGTCACAAGGGAATTTACATTCAGTATCTCCCAACTAATCATCCTACCTTCTCTATATAGGTACAATAGAAACTTCCATATATCAATGATAATATGTAACACAAAATGGATTTAAAAAAAAAAAATTAATGCATTAAACACAAATTATCTACATAAAGAAACTTTGTTTTATGCAGATCATTATAAACTAGTCACTAAACATAATGTATCCAGAACTATGTTTTGAATTTTGAAAAATGGACATACACAATTTCAATTAATGATTTATTTGGAGACTGATAGGATCAACTTATTTTTTGGTGAATAATAACACAACCTTATGACTAGTAATAAGATCTTACGAATTGTAACATATTTAAAGACCTGGAATCTCCATGTAATTTTTTATAAATATATGAGAATTTTACGAGTCTGTAGAAATTCACATCGTGTGATTATGTGCCACTGATTGCCCAGAATGAATTTCTGAACTTTTTTATGTACGATCAATAAACATACGAGTGGGTTTTTGTTACTTTTTCAACGGTGCCCGAAATTGAAATCTGAGGACACATTTGAACTCGCAGTGTCAGTATTCGCTTAAGGATACCTTCACCTTGACTGCAGTAAGTTGATGGTGAAAGATAGTTTTTCACTTTTAGCGGGAAAATAAAAATAAAATTATTTTAACATTTTTTTTTGAAACCACTCAACATGGGTTATAGAGGTGGGGACCACTGAGCCCAAAATCTCCCAATTAGAATTTAAGGGTGGGGACCATCCAAACCCCGTAGACTCCATCATTAATATAGAGATAACTCTTGAAATCCTAGATAATGGGAGATAACCTTACAAATCCCCTCACATTAATAGTGCCAACCACATCGTAATTAATGACGTCAATTTAATTTTGGGCCAACAATTAAATTTGTGAAACAGAACATATTGGATACTTTTTCTTTTTGGATGGAATTTGGAGAAAGGATTAGAAGAGGAGAATCTCAGAGGAATTATTCTTCTCCAATGAAGAACACCGACATTCTCCATTGTCATTGACTTCTTTCTCGGGATATCCTCCAACATGGATGTATTCAATCGATGATCATCCTTCCCTCCTTAGCGACGTTAACAAACAAACGAGGTAGGGGTGTGCTTTAAATTTATTAATGTTAATTTTTCCCCCCACATTGAATCATACCCATTGAGACACTTACTACCGCTCTAATATGGAAGGTGCAGGACAAAGAAACATGGCCCGTCCCCTCTGCTGAAATTCCTGAAGGATGTGTACTTTGAGATGGAAGAAGGCGGCTTTTTGTCAAGGCGATGAACAAAGAGCAGCCGGCTGAACCGGCCACCACTGAAGGCCCGATGCACGACCGCGCCGCGTGGTGAGGATATCTCTCCCTCTAGCCTACAACGGTATATTTCCACACCATGATTGCCTCACTGCCCCACAACCGCTTCATTAGACCGCAACCTCTATGCCATCTCAGGCCTCCCCACGGCCACCACTACTCCTGTGGCCTTGGACAATCCACATCCCCCATGGCCTCTGTGGCCCCGCATCCCCTGAGGCCTTTGCCGACCCACACACTCTACTTCCCCACGTCCTTCGTAGCCCCACGGCCTTTGTGGCCTCTTCGACACCTGTGGCCTCAGCCACTCCGCAGCCCCCGTGGCCGTCGCGGCCTCGCGGCCTCTATGGCCATCCCACCACTCAGCGCCACAAGCAGCCTCTATGGCCACCCCACCGCCCAGCGGGCCGGGATGGGTTGACCGGAATAGGGTGGACCTAGGTCAGGTCGGGTGGGGTCAGTCTGACCCGATCGAATTGGAACCGGACCAGTTTCTACCCTATTAACTCTTTTGCCCATAAGTTTGTCACTAGGTGTTCATTTGATGAACTGACTGCGGTGCCAGAAACCATAGAGTGAGGCTCTACATTTGGTATTCCCAACTAGAGATTCTAATAAATTTGGGGTATGGTCGGGTTGGATCGAGAAAAAATCTCATCAAGCTTGTGGGACTAAATTGCTAATAACTTACAAAATGGGCATCTGTTTGATGTTCAATCTGTTGCATTGAGACCCCTATGACAGGGAATTCGTTTTAGATACATCAGTTTGAGACTTCATAGTAGTTGGAGTATCGACCAGTGGCATATGGAGCGGAACCTCCCGGAGACAAGCGACCTTAGTGCGAGAACCCTATAGCTGGCTGTGGAGATGTACTAGGATCTTTTGTGGGTCTGTCGATATACTGGAGTTGTAATAGGATCCAATGTGGGTGTTAAGACGTGGTGGAGATGTACTAGGATCCTATGTGGGTTTGAATACTTACTGGAGATGTAGTAGGAACCTATGTGGGTCTAACGACATACTGGAGATGTAATAGGATGCACTGTGTGTCTGAAGACATACTAGAGATGTACTAGGATCTTATGTGGGTTTGATGATGTATTGGAGATGTACTAGGTTCTTGTTTGGGTCTGACGACATACTAAAGATGTACTAAGATCCTGTTTGGGTCTGACGACGTACTAGAGATGTATTTGGATCATAGGTGGGTATGACGACGTACTGGAGATGTACTAGGATCCTGTGTGGCTATGACGATGTACTGATGATGTTCTAGGATCATGTGTGGGTATGACGATGTACAAGAGATGTACTTTGATTCTATGTGGGTCTGATGGCGTACTTGAGATGTACAAGGATCATTTGTGGGTCTGACGACGTAGTGGTGATTTACTAGGATCCTGTGTGGGTCCAATAATGTACTAGAGATGTATTAGGATCCTGTGTCGGTCTGATGATGTACTGATGATGTACTATGATCCTCTATGGTTCTGATGATGATTTATGATCCTTTATGGGTCTACCTCTTAACAGAGTAAGATGATTCAATAGTTACATATAATCATCCCAACTAATGTACCTAAGTTATACCTAGTGTGAGGTGAGTATGTACCTGTGTGTTACGCACATTCGTTGTAACCCTTACTTTGTGGAACAGTTGAGCTTTGGGCTATTGAGTTGGACCTTGTTTTTCCTCATGATTGAGATGGGTATACTTTATAACATCGGTATATGTATGGGCATATACCTAAGTAGGACATTCAGAATTTTTCATTCTTTGTGGTTTATCCTTTGTAGATTTATGAGACCTTGAGGGTCTCAGGGTCCCTACTGAGTATCGTTATACCCAACCATTAATTGGATATGCCCGCACCTCGTTGTTTATGGTGTAGATGATAGATAGTGTCGACTGAGGATGAGAGTACAAGGACTATAGGTATCTCGGAGGAGGACTTTTGATGAGGCGTACCGCAGAGACGACCTTTCGAGAGATATACCTACCCTATGAGTAGGATCCTTGGTGGCAGATCACAGGAGTTGTTCTAGTTTACTTTTACTTTCAGTTTCTTGTACATTCTAGTTGGTATTGTATTCTATCCCCTTTTACTTACTGTACTCACTCTGTTTAATATTCGGTTTAAATGAGTTTGTATCTTTCTGTGTGCTTGGATGAGTGTGTTTACAGGTTATAAAGGCAATGCCTTCAAATATTTGGGGAATATGCCTTCGGTGAAAGTCGCCATCCCCTAGCCTATGGAAGACAGCCTTGGGGTAGTCACGAAAAGGGCCATGAGGGACGGGTCGTGACAAATTGGAATCAGAGAAGTAGGTTCTACCACAGAACATAAGACTCTAATCTTTTTTAATGAAAATATTGTTAAGTGTAGTGATTGTGGTTATTAGTTTAGGAAATCCGGTGTTGGTGCACTGGTCGACGTATCCATACACCCAGACCATGAAAACTGATTTCGAACTTAGTGCATGAAAACACTGATTGTGTGTGTGTTTTGAAGAGTTTTATTTGTGATCCTTTGGGTTAAGCTCACCAGGTATAAATTATTGACTATGGAACATCTATTTTTCTTTTCAGGATACCTCCACGCAGACAGCCAGGTAGGGTTCTGGATATAGTACCCTCTGATAGCCCACCGAGCGACGAGCCCACTGTGCAGGTCCCTGTTCCAATAGAAGAACCAGAGGATGCACTAGAGGTACCCTTACCTGCTAGGCTACCGAATCCACCAGCCATAACAACAGAGGGTGAATGTCGTATGACCGTGTTGCACGAGTTCCAGTGCTAGAGGCCACACAGATTCCAGGGAGAGATCGACCCATAGGCGGTTGAGTATTGGATGGACGCTGTTGTGAGTCTTCGGACTAGTAGGGACACCAAATAATCTCAAGGTGATCATTGCCGCCATTCTTCTACAGGTAGTAGCAGGAAGATGGTGGAGCTTGGTTATCCAGTATCATGACGAGGTGACACTTTTCTTGGCATACATGGTGAGCCTGTTTAAGGTAGAGTTTGTTCCAGTGACTCTATTCATAATGTGCATACATGAGCTACATCATCTACAACAGGGATGTATGACTGTAGCTCAGTACTCATATAGGATAACCAACATCTCACACCACTCCACTCATATGGTGCGGGACCCATTCTTCAGGGCCCATACCTTGGAGCAAGGACTTAGGCGGGAGACCAGGGATTCAATGATTTCTCTTGGTATCATGATGCAACATGGGTTATAGAGAGATCCCTCTTATTGAAGAGTTTTTTGCTGAGAAGTCACTAGCAGCGAGACCCCCAACCATAAGTCACATTGCAGAGTCTACTACAATTGGTAGGAGACAAATTTCACAGAGGTCCAAGAGGACCAGATTTATAAGGGGACAACTCCATGAATCAGGATCGGTTGTGCGGGTTACATGAGATAGAGCCAGTCATGTGAGTAACATGCAGGGTTTCACATGTGGCGGGCATGGTCAAATGGCTTGTGACTTTCCGACCCACCATAAAAATGATCATCAGAGAGTGAAGGGACTTCCCAGGAAGAGACATAGGTTAGATCGAGGTGGTCCGCAGGGAGCAGGACGATGTGGAAGAGGAGATGGATGTGAAGCTGGTGTTGGGAGATGATTCAAGATGTTACCACCACCACAACTAGGAGGTCCACCTCGACCGTAGAGATCATGTGTACAGGGGCGAGATCTGCTTCAGGAAGCTGAGGCCTACAATCACGATGCTCCGTAGTTGATATGAAGTACTATCTGTGTCTACTCCACCTTATCTACAGTACTTATAGATTCAAGTGCGAGCCATTCTTTTATAGCCAATGCCATTGTTTGGATCTCGGAGATTCCGATGGAGCTGTTGGCTCAATCCTTATGGCTAGAGACTCATATAGAAGTACATTTGACGATTACGCACTATTTCTGGTACTGCAAGCTTACATTAGGAGGCGGGAACTTCAGACAGGATCTCCTAGTAGGGGTGTCGAGGCCTTACAATTTCATCTTGGGTATGGACTAGTTATATAATGTCCATGATCATCTTGACTATATTATGAACAATGTGTTGTGTGTCTGCATAGCTGGGACCAAGATTACAATCACCAGTGAGAAGGGAGCATTTGCAGCACATGATGAACTTTCTAATAGGAGAGTGAAGCTGATCACTCATCAGTTGGCTAGCCATACCCTCAGAGCATTTAATGTGGAGAGTCTGTGTTATCCTGTAGTGGTGGACGAGTACACGGATGTCTTCCAGGATGATGTTTCGGGTCTACCTTATCATAGAAAGGTGGACATTTACATTGAATTGTACCCTAGTACGACACCGATATCTACACCACCCTATCATATGGTTCTTGTGGAGATTTGCAAGATGCGTGTATAGCAAAAAGACTTTCAGGGGAAGGGATTCATTTGACCCAATGTTTCCCCATGGCCCGCCCTGATTTTGTACTCTAAGAAGGCTCATGTGAGACAGAGGCTTTATGCTGACTATCGACACCTGAATCAGGTGACCGTGAAGAATAAGTACCCACTCTCGAGGATTTTCGACATATTTGATTAGTTGAAGGGAACATGATGGTTCTCTAAGATAGATATCATATTAGGTAATCACTAGCTTAGAGTAAGAGACAAGGATGTGTAGAAGATGGCATTCAGATGTCGGTAAATTCATTATGAGTACTTGGTTATTCCTTTCATTTTTACCAATTCCCCAGTAGTGCTGAAGGGACTCAGGAACATGATATTTTAGCCATACTTTGATCTCATTGTAGTAGTCTTCATCGATGACATTTTGATCTACTCGACTACAGAGGAGGACCATGCCTATAATTTGCAGATTGTTCTGGTCACACTCCAAGAGCACCAGCTTTATGATAAGCTGTCAAAGTGCCAATTCTATATTTGAGAGGTTCACTTTCTGGGACAAATCAACTCAAATGATGGAATTACGTTGGATACAGCGAATATTTCCCTAATACATTTTTGGGAGCCACCCAAGAGTGTGATGGAGGTACAGATATTCTTGAGTTTGGCTGTATAATACAAGAGATTTTTGATAGATTTCTCCAGAGTTTCATTATCTTTATCAACATTGACTAAGAAGGGAAAACCCTATGTGTTGTCGAAGATATGTCATTGGTGTTTTCAGGAGATGAGGAAGATGTTGACTAGTGCCCCCCATCATGAGGCTATCATAGGAGGGAGTAGGGTACGTAGTCTAATGCGACGCATCAGGGATCGAGCTTCAATATGTCCTGATGCAAGAGTGAGATGTGATCACATACGGTTCTCGATAGGTGAGAAAGAATGAGAAGATCTACACTACCGATGACCAATAGTTAGTACCAGTAGTCTTCTCTTTGAGGATGTTGTGACATTAATTAATGGGAGAGTGTTTTATAGTGTACTCCGATCACAATATTCTCAAGTATATCTTCTCTCAGAAGGACCTGAACCTGAGACAACGATGTTGTATTGAGTTCCTCCAGGAAAATGAAAAATACATACTCTATACTCTTGGGAAGGGGAAAGTTTTAGCCGAAGCACTAAATAATAGATCTGGTATACAGGTGCTAGGTGAGGCGATAGAGCAGCTGGCCGCTTTGCAGATATCCTTTGTGGACCAGGATGGAGCAGCTTTTCTTCAGCCTTTTACAGTCACTCCCCCACTTCTTCAGTGATTCCTGGAGGTTCTACATGGGGAAACTGAATGTGAGGCATAACGTTCTCGGATATCCACAGGTCATGGACATGATGGATTTTTTGAAGGTGGGGGTAACATCGTCTTCTTCAGAGGATATATTATGGTACGAGTGTAAATTAAAGAAGGATGTGTTTAGATAATTCCTCACATCCCCTATAGTGGTACATCTTGAAGTGGTGAAGATTTAACAAGATCTTTGATGAAAACATTAGTGGTCAGTAATGAAGAAAGAAGTTGTAGAGTTTGTCTCTTAGTGCCTCACTTGTCAGCAAGTGAAGGAAGAACAATAGGTACCAGCATGCATGGTTCATCCTTTACAAGTCCATGAGTGGAAGTGGGATGGGATATTCATGGTCTAAATGACAGGACATCGATGTACATCTAGAGGTCTTCACTCTATCTGAGTGATCGTCGAACGACTCACCCAGTCAGCCTACATCCTACCAATTTGAGAGAAGGGTTCAATAGAGAGTTTGGGACACCTCTATTTGAAGGATATTGTGCGGATCCATGGAGTAACCTCAACGATTGACTCCAATAGTGATGCTAGTATTACTTCCAGACCATGGAAGGGGTTGTAAGCGGCTTTTGGGATGCATCTTCGTTTGAGTAGTGCCTTCCATCCTCAGATGGATGGCTAGACTGAGAGGACCATTCAGACCCTCGAGGACATGTTGTGTTCATGCGTCCTCGAATTCGGTCATAGCTGGGAGGGTCACATTCCTTTGTTGGAGTTTTCATACAACAAAATCTATCACTGCACCATTGGGATGGAACCTTTTGAGGCATTGTATGTGTGAACTTCCATATCACCTTTGTGCTGGACTGTCCTAGGGGAGTCAACACTAGTTGGACCAGATATGCTACGAGATACCATAGAGAATGTGCATATCATCTAGGAGTAGATGAAGACTGCACAGAGAAGGTATAATTCTTATGCCGATAGAAGACATAGACCTCTAGATTTTGAGAATAAGGACCACATCTTTCTACAGGTCTCACCTCGATGAGGTTTACAGAGATTTTGCCGAGGTAGAAAATTATCTCCGAGGTTCATTGGACCCTTCTAGGTCCTCAGCAGAGTTGGCGAGGTGGATTACCACCAAGCACTTCCCCCTCAGTTGCACCGGGTAAATGACATCTTCAATGTATCTTAGTTGAGGATATATGTGCATGACCCTTCTCACATATTGAATTCAGAAGTGGAGAAAGGTGAATAGAAATCCACTGTGAAACACGAACTACGGTATTCTTTGAGGATCTGAACATTTCACTAATGTTATAAATCATTATCCACAAATTTCCAAAGAATAATCTTATGTTAAACAATCAATGTTCCATGAATCTAATAGAAATGCCGAGATAGGTCTAATACAGACAAATAAAAATTATATTATAAGAGGATAGTGGTCAAATAAATCGAATATCAATAATCATCATGACCTGGATTAACTTATTCCATAAGTATAGAACACAAATCTCCACATAGGACATAAAAATATAGTTTTGACAGTAAAATCAACTATAATATATAATATATTTCAAAAAATTCAAGCTCCACATAGGAGAAAGATTGAATAATCCATAAATAAATAAAATTTGAATCATATACCCCAAAAAACCAATACAAATCCAACCTACATTAGCAATGGTGAATGGATTCCCATAAGAACTATCATTATACATAAACATCAATAACTAATATCAGCTCTGGGTGACACTATTCTCCATTGCTCTAACACCATGTCCACCATGGAAACCACCATATTTTCCATCATCTATATAATAAGTGAAATTTGTGGGGAAAATTCTCATATATGGGTGAGTATATTCATACCATGTGTGAATTCATAAAATAATAACAGAAAGAATAATTTTCTATTAAACACAAACCCACTATGGTGGATGGTAAACACTAAACGGATATGAACATGAATAACAACCACATATTTTTTTAAATATAGAGAACTCAAGACATTATGTCCCACTCTTCACATCCTAGTCAATAAATGAAATCTATCACCATTTAACACCAATGAATTTAAGATACCCATATAAATTAATCCCTTTTCATCTCACTTACAATAGTGGGTGTTTTCACCTCACCATGATATTAATCAGTTGAGAGGGTATTAAACCCTATATGGAGGACCCACTCATCATCAAATAAGTCCCTATTAAAGTTGTTCCTAACTACATAAATATATGATCTACATCTTGATAATTCCAAGAAAAATTATCAGGGGTAACGAGAATTATTTTTCTCATGTAATCCCAATACATTTTTGAGCTAAATAGAGTAACAAATCAACACAAACTATAGAGGACAGATACCTCATGAATGTGGTGGAATTATATACTCGAACCCGTTTTAGAAAACCCCTCTCTATCATAAATATGAAACCATAATATTTTGTAATAATAGGTAATTATACAATCATAATTCATTAACGAGGACATTATCCCTTCATATATATGGATTCTATGTTATCTAAATCACCTCATATTTAACGTTTGATGCCAAATAAGGGTATTTTGTTGTATTGTATGAAAAACAATATGGATAGTTTATATCCACATATTAATCCAACATATAGATAAAAATTTAGAAAAATTATCTCTTAGGTATTATGAATGGTAATTTATGTCTATGTACTGACACGATTATGGCATTATCCATACCACCACACCAAAAGCCCGACCCTCCAGTTTCATTCTATACTCGAAACTTGAAATGTCATAAATGATGCCACAAATACCTTTACAATGCTGCAACATTGCATCCAAACCATAGATAATACCTTTATGTTGCGTCAAAAATCACCACATTATAATATACCTTAAATAGGATTGTCAAAATAACTCAAAACCTCTTCATAAGATTAATCTCCAATGAATTTTTTTAATCTTATATATTATTTGAAATGGGCAGTCAAAATGAAATATATAGTTTTTTAGTATGATAATACTTTGATAGATACTTAATATTCTTGACCCCATGAGTTTTGAAATGACATTATGTAGAACACAATAAAACAGAATACTAAGTAGTTGAAACATATTGTTACTATCATTTCCATCACATGCCATCACGTTCTGGTAATGCCTCTACTACTGATACACAAAATATTAAAATCCACCATCTAAGGGAATTTTATTCTTTGTCACTCAAACCATAAGAAGTAATTATATATTTTTGAGAGATATTCAACAAATGATTTATATTATGGGAAAATAATCAATAATGGTCCATTATGAAAACAATGAAATTTATTAAAGATATTAATACTGATAAAACGATTTAATATCTAAACTAAATGTAAAAAAATAAAAGAACGATTCAAAATTTAATCATGTGATAATGAATTATGATATGTTAAATGTGTCTATCCATGGATTTTTATTATTGATTATTCAGAAATTATATCTATGGTAGAAACAAGTTATCTTGACATGATCACTGAAAATAAAAGGATCACCCATGATGATTAATGATCCAATAATTCCTAATAAAATGTTGAGAGTTCAAGGTTGGGAAAAATTATAATCTAACTGAGAGACTGTTCGATCACTATTTATAAAAAAAATAAGGTCTTCCTAATCATGATGCAATTATAAATATTACATAAAAATTACCCAAAGACACCAGAAAACCCTTGTGAAATAGTTATAATTTTATCTCAACAACCCTTAGTCAATCACTGTTATAAAAATAATGATGTTATAAAATCCCAACATAAATCCATGCAATAAATAATCACTTCTCATAAAATCACAGGACTAAACCGATATTATAGTGTAATGTATGTCATCATGGTGCAATTTCTATCAAATTTTATTAAATAGACATTTTACATTGTTTAAAAAAGTCCATGGAATTGTCCAATCATCATGACAAAACATACCTTCTATAAGTTAAAACTATGGTTTACAAACATCTAACACATCCTATGATGGATTAATCCAATAATGTGACAATCTTTTATGTAACAATCCCAATCACCATAAAACATACATAATAATCATGGTGAAAAACTAAATTCCACACCAAAACAGGACTCTATAAATAAATAAAAATCAAAATGGATTTATGGTAAAAATAATTTTTTCCAACCTCCCTATCATAAGGATGTTCAGTATAAATTTAATAACATACCCAAAAAGGATAGGGTACTAATTCCACAAGTGGACTTTACATTCTTATGATCTTTCTTAGGGGTTTCTTCATTCACTAGAACTTTCAACAGCTATATTTCATATCATAAAATGGTAATATCCAATAGATCCAAGATCTCTATAAGAAATAAAATAATTATCATACTTGAAATTTGTATCAATTAATTTTATTATGTGAGATGGATCATACACATACCATCTCAATTACAACATAATAAAGACATGGTACACATTTTATAAATGATACAACAACACTATGAGACAACAATATTTACCCACCCAATAAAAAATCAAACATTTTATGATGAAACCTTGGGTAGTATTTTCCCTTAACCAACACTCTACTAACCAAATCATAAGGATTCTTTGATAAATACATTATCCCCCTATTATAACACTAGATTCCTACTTTGGTGGTTTATGAATGAAATTTGACTGCACTATGATCTTCTTATCCACTGTCAGATTACATCTGCCTAAATTTTCACCAACTATAATTACTTTGGATGCATCAACAATAAATCCCCACTCCCCATCAACTATTGTGGTTAACTAATCAGTATCCATTACAGTTACATGATATTTTACATGATAAATGTGGTGTGATATTTTATTTTTAGACTAACTACACATAATGTATATTTTTATCTCATATCTATCCAAAATTTAACACAAAAGACCTCACCAAATCAACGATATTCTAATATGTGATCATTGTTTTTCCATCCTTCTATTCCTAAAATAAATTTGTTAAATTATTGTGAAACCATGTTAAGTTTATGTAGGAACCATATATAAATAGTCACTTTAATAACAAGTAACACAAACTCCCCAATAAAAATATCACATTTCAAATTACAAATACAAAAAAATTAATCCTGAATCATCATCACCACACTAAAAAACCACCAACATGAACCTAGTTTCAAAATTCAATAAAGATACAATCATTACCTCCTTGAGCCTTATACTTCATGATGTACACCCAGACCTACATTAACTAGAGTCACATTCCCTACCAATGACCATCAATATAGGTTATCCACTATTGTAATTGACACCATCAAAGTTAGAGCTAATGACTGGAGTGTACAAAATCATAAAACCCCTTAAACCTCTCACCTTCATAATCGATTATTAACCACTATTTTCTTCATCTCACTACCCTTGAGATCTATTGATGCCACCGAAAAAAAATCATAATGGAAACCTCAATAAATTCTCAACCATCATCAATTACAAGAAATAAAATATCATCCTACAACCCAAAAACAATATCTCTCTTGAACCACACATCATAGATCCTCTTTTTAGAGCATCACAGCTAATTGGATAGAAGGGGTCCCTACTCAAGGATTTAAAGAATATTTTATCAGATGGTGGCCCTGTTTGGGGATGATGATGGATAACACATCATCATCAGTAGGGGAGATAAAACCATATAACTGAAATAAAACATTAAACAAAAAAAACTAGACTAAAAAATCACTTTTTCAGGATCTAATTACATAGTTAAAAATAAACAAATGAAAATATTATAATAATATATTAAATTCAGAAAACCCACTGAATGAGTTAGTGGAACCTAAAAAGAGAGAAGGATCCAAATAGAAGAGATAAAATGGCTGACATCAGAGAAGAATGCAAACTGAGACCATTTCCATTCACCATCTTACATAATCAAAAGTAGAATGAGAACATGATTCCAGCCTAACTAAAATGGTGTCAAACACGATGGGTATGAACAAAAGGGTAGGGGAGAAGGATGATATTGGACTCCTCCAAAGACACTAAACCAAACCATCTATATTTTTAGTATTTAGACCCATAATAGAGGTTTGAAACATAGGGTTATTACAAAAGAGGGCCGATGAGCAATGAGTGATTTCTACTCCAACTAGAAACATTAGTCGATAGGTTGGAATGAGAGAGAGTGAAATTTATAGAATAAGAAACCAAGAGAACGAAAGAGCATCATACCCACTGATCATACATAAAAAACCCTATGAGGAATGGAAGAATATGCATCAAGAGTTCTGAGAGCATGGAATCAATGGAGTCATAGTTTCATTCCCTCCATTCTTCAATGGGTGGAATAATATAATCAATAAAATTAGAAGATTTATGTTCTTCCATAGGATCCTCTATAAAAATGATACATAATGAGTGTTATGTTTATAAATAATCAATTAGGGAACCTCGTATTGATTTATGATCACATTCATTGATGTGGGAGGAGGCATGTATGGTTAGTGGGAATCATGGATGCCTAAATAATATGTTTAAAATTAATTAAAATTGAAATGTATCCACATTTCTCATTCTCCATGTCTGAGTGAAATATCTATATCATAGATATTTTTTTATATTTTTTATATACCTAAAATATTTCAATATTAAAATCACAATTTCATGATTATATAAAATTTCATTGATGATCATTTTAGAGATTTTATAATATATGAAATCCATATAATAAATTCTAGGAAATTAAATTATCTTTCTGAGGGAGAATTCTTCAAGGAAACATTGGTATCAATTGATGGATCTAAGTAGACAAAAGATATATGAAAACTAATAGTTAATATTTTTTTACCATATTAGTATCTTAAAAGTAAATACAAGATATTATTTATTAATTAAACATATAAATAATTTGATATCAAATTTATATATAAAAAAATAAATGAAATGGTACCTCATTGATATTTGTTATCTTATTGTTGTCCACTAGACGTTGGATTATCATAGCTCAAATGATCTTATGTAGAACCCATCTAAATCATACCCAAGTGAACCAAATATTATGGTAAATTCTTAAAACACATTATTTTTATATTATTTGAGAATATTAGTCTTCAAAATTACAACATGATTATAGAAAAAATGATCTTGATCTAAGAATGATAAATCAATATATTGTTATAATTCACTGTCACTTTTATCTCTAGAAAATTATAAATAAGCTATAAGAACATTAAATTTGGGAAAGTGGCTTCAAATATAGATATTGGGTATACAATTCAAAATAATATTTAGTTGAAAACCTAATTACATTCACTTTACCCCTTTAAATATAGTTAACCTGAAAAACTATAAAAAAACACTTATGATATTTCTATATTTTTATAAACATTAGACACTTTTTACAACAAATATTTAAAATTTTAACATGTATTTTAATTAAAAAAAATACCCACTAATCACATTCCTCATGAGTTAGTTTAACGACGAAAATTAAGTCATGCTAATTTGAAAAAATATTTTTTATGTCTATATTTTATACATTAGAATATTGTAAATACATTAAGACAAAAATTCAATTATGATTATTATAAATTGGAATAACATATAAGATGAATTACATATCATTTATGTGAAATCATTAACTCCCAAATGTCTATCGTCCAATTCATATGTGGTCTACATTTATCTAAAATATAAATCACATATATTAGTGGATCTTGTGAGAACACTTTTTTTGTGACCCTTTTGGAACACATGTTGATAGAAGAAGATTACAATCAATGACCAAGAGTGGTGTCTTGTACAAAAATCAAATATTGTAATCAGAAATGAATAATTTATAGTTATGAAAACATCCTATGAAAACATAATACGTATTATAATATATTTTTCTCAGAATATATTAATAATCATGATGCACACATTGTGTCATCATCCTTTAATGTTTTATTTTTCATTATTTAATAGTATTGGATACAATTTTGTATTTATACCATTCCAAATGATTTAATCGAGGAAATAATATCCTAATAAATTTTAAATACACATATATTTCAATTATTTAGAATTAGAAAATCTTGTCTTGATCAAAAAAATGGCATACCACTAATTATGAACATGATGAAACATAACATTCCAAAAACATAAACTTTCATGTTTTTATCATGCATAAAAGATTGTGGTAAAATGATAAAAAATGATAATGACCACAATTTGATATACATATAAACATTCTCATAGATATAAACATATAATGACAATGAAAATGTGTTACTTTCTTATTGGAATGTCTGTCCTCATGATATCATACCATAATGATCACCATGTATGATCTTTAATAGAATAAGTTTATATTTCTATGTTCCCCCAACATATAATTGTAATACATTATTTTTGACCCATTACAATGGTTTTTCTAGATCATATGAGTTTTTATTATTATTATTTTCATTGTATATTTGAGTTCTCATTATATTTGGAACTATTAAAAAATTTTGATATGAAAAATAATCCCTCAACATCACCATAAATATAGTGTAAGAAGACGTAATAACATATTTATGTCTATAAAAAACTTGTTGAATATTTAAATTCAATATTTTTTAGTAAATAATTACTACTCAAGTAAGGCCAATGAAACCAAATCTAATTATATCAGACACATTTATTTGTCATCAACATGAGTTTGTTAGTGATCAGGTTCAGGATGCATTAAAATCATGAGTTTTCCTTTTTAACATCACTTCATAAAATTTATTTATATTATTATATATATATTGATAAAAAATTTCTATTTATCAAAGTATATTTATTGTAAAATTTTTATCATGTAATTATTCATAATTAAGTGTCAAATAACTAAAAATGCAAGAAAAATAATCAATTTAATATAAAAATTATAAAATAGAGAATTGATGTTTTATTATTCAAAAACATTGTTATGTTAACAATTTAAAAATTTCACTCAGATAATTTATATATAATTTCGACAAATAATAAAGATAAATTTATGGATAATTTTACATTAGATGTTGTAAAAATGAAACTCGAGTATTTGTGTAATGTATGAATGAATAGTCACTGAAATTTACCCTGAGCATCTCAAAAATAATGAAACTATTTATATAATTATATAAAAATATATATTTATGATTTATATGAGTTTATAAAGATCAAAAATATGTATATTTGTATGGTTTGAAATTCAATATTTGGCCGGAACACCATCTAGTTATAACATTTATGAAAAATATATATGAATACGAATCATAAATAGATTTGAATGAAGGAAAAGTAACATTTAAAAATTAGAACATCTATTTATGTATGAAATTAGTATATATTAATATAAAATAATAAATTTATCACAACTTTCATAAAAGTTTTATATAATGGATCAACATTTTTGTGTGACATATCTAAAAGAATATTATGTGATTATAATGATTGAGGTATAAAAAATTATTATAATATGTAATTATTCATTAAGTATAATTTGAGACTATGAAAATAGGATTAAATAAAAATGTGAACATGATTTTTACTTATTATAAATAATATAGATATTAAATGGTGGTTCATTTGTATAATGCTTGAATGAAACATAGAATAATTCAATTATAGACATATTAAAAATGATTGAGGTTCCTTTTTAAGGATTAGAATTCTTTTAATTTTTATGAATGAGGAAAATAGTTTTCAACTTCTCAAAAATGATCAAATATGGTCATTGTGAGATGAATATCATAAAAACTAATTCGTAAAACATTTTTAAATTATATATATAATGTTTATAAGAATTTGGTAAATGAGGAGGTAGGAGTTGAAAAATTGATTTCTAATTAATAATTTACCTTTTTAAAATTATTATAAAAAATCATATTATCTCAGATTAATTTGATTCCAAAATCCATGATAATGACTCCCTTTTCCATTATTACTTGTAGGAAATAGCCATAAAAGAATTGGATGCCTCATGTAAAAAAATGATTGATTTAATATTATAATAATTAAATGTATTTTTATTCATTTACTGATAATGAAATTACAAAAAATGAGAAAATTATGTCAGTCCAACATAGGTTTTTTTGAAATTGATTGATAAAAAAATAACTCACAATTAGGAAAACAAACAATCTAGTTGATGATTTAGGTGGGTAGAATAATAAAACATGTGTTTGAATGATTAATATTTCTTTTTAATCGTGAAAATTTCATAAAAAAGCACATAAGGTTGTAAAATAATTAAAACTTATAAAATAATATATATACCATTTATGACCTATAATATTTAATCACACATAAATTTTTTTTATGAAGTGCCTGAAATGGTCAAATATATATTTAAATAATTAGAATTACATTTTTTAGATTATGAAATTTTAAAAAAGGGAAAAATTGTTAGGTTATTCATTGGAAATAATTAAAAATCATGTTATCCATTCATCTCATTTAATAATTAACTTCACCTAAAATCAATGTACGTGAATTTAAAATTATCAAAAATAAAATTCTAAATTGATATTTACATAAATAGGCATAAAATAATAAATTAATTATTTTTATTGTTAAAAAATTATTAAAAAACTCAATTTCTATTTATAGAACATACAAAAAAATCCATGGTGTATTTGACATTTATGTCAAAAAAAATTTACTATAAATTTTTAAGGATTCATTTTTAAATTCAATGTACTAAATGGATTTCGAATAATAAATATTTAAAAATGAGGTTGACTGGTTATATAAAGTTATTACAATGACATAAATAATATTTTTATCTCATATTAATGAATTATGTATTAATCTAACACTATTGGTTATCTGAATGACCGAAATTAGTTTTAATATATTAATTATATCTTTAAAATATAAAATAATATCGGAATGATTATAATTATCAAATAAGATAATTATGTTATAATTTTCATTACATCTTCCTATAAAAAATTTTTAACCAAAATAATTACCAATTAAATAATATAAAAACTTTGAATTCTAAAAATTATTGAAGGAAGATTTTACAATTAATATTATTTTATAGGATTTTTACTAGTATAATGAGATTAAAAATTATAAAATAGAATTATTTTATCACGGAATTTTATGAAAATTACATGTATAATTTTTTTCATTGAAAAAATTAAGATCAATATAATTAAAAACTCCACTGTTTTAAGGATAAAATGTATATTTTAATTTACAATATTCCCATTAAAAATGGATTGATCCTAAAAAGATGAAAATTTACCAAATTATTATGGGTTTTTTTGGAAATTCATAATAATCACAAGAGAATAATTTATTATATTGAGATAAAAATTATTATCCATGTAGTTTATAAGTTTATTGAAGATAAAACTAAACTGAAAATGTTAAAAATAGACAACATGATGTAATATGGTAGAACTCAATAAAAGATCAAGGGGTAAAAAGTCACAGAAAATGAATATGGATCTCACTATGTGAAATTATTGACATAAAAGGAAGAGTCAAATATTTATATCATTGGAAATTAAATAAAAATCCTGAAAAATAATGTCATTATTATTTCATATGAAAAATAAATTGTGAGTGAAGGAGGTGAAATGACTAATTTTTGTGGAAAAACTCTCATTACATGCCACTATTTCAGATGTATGAATAATAACACCTTCGATTTAATTATAACCTATTTTATGGAATAATATCTCCTAATGTTGAATATTTAATACTTCTCATGTGTCATTACATCATAAACTTTTATACTATTACTATATCTCCCACATATTTATTTTATTGAGAACCAACCATATCTACAAACAATGTTTCTAACAGTATAAAACATATTACTCATGTTTTTTTAAATGAAACACATAGAATTTATAAATTTGGAGTTATCAGAGTCAATCAAATTCAATAAATTAATATCTAGTATTATGTTAATATAAATTTTCCATATGTAGAGACTTTATCCATCCTCTAATTCTCAAATAATGATATATCATACATTAATGTGCTTAAGCCTATAATAAGAATATGGCTTACATGTTATATAAATAGATATATAACAACAAAAAATATGTTATTATGATATAATATGTGTGTTCATTGAACTATATTCTCATCTTGATTGCCTCTTTATATTTTTATATAGCTACCATGTATTCTACCTAGTCTTTCAATAAGTTCAGAAAATATTTAAATTTATATAATAGTGTATATCTCCTATAATAAGCATTATAAAATAGTTATTAGTAGATTTACTTTTATTGGATCACATGAATATTCAATATCAATATATAATTTGACAGTAAGATTAAATTCTACATATTATTATTAAATAGTATATGTTTCCTTGTTATATCTCAAAGTCCTCTTCATAGTATTATATGTTTTTTATCATTGATTCAGAATGTACGGACTAACTTCTCACTTAGAAAATAAAATATCATGTCAATTAAAAACCATGTAGAACATAAGAATCCCCATTATATATACACATAGAACATATTAAATCATTATTTTCACTATTCCACTTCTAAGAATCATAGTATGAAGTAACATTAAAAAAATGCAAATAAAGATAGAGTTATTTATATATTCTATCTCATTGAATCACTTCTGGATATTCCTTAAAAAATTATACTAAGATATCAAAATATCTCCTATCTCATTTCATAGTGATCCTATAAATCATTTTTATTATTCTGAATTCATTTATACTAAACTACATATCTAATGAATAGATTTAATTTTAGATATAATATTTTTAAAATATTATAATCAATATGATATCCACATAAAATTGAAGATTGATAAAAATTATTTCTTGTAAAAACCTGGAAAGGTGAACAGGGTTTAAAAAGTACTCTTATATCATAAACATTTTACATTGGAATAAAATATCCTTTAAAAACAAATAATTACTTTATTTAGACAATATAAATTTTGTTTCAACCAAACACCATTTCTCAAAACCTTTTTCAAAAATAAATTATGTTGAATTATATAGAAATATTCATCAATATAATCATGGGTGAATGTTTCATTTTAATTTAGACTCTCCAAATTTAAATTTTATGTATCACAAAATTTCAAAACTATAGGTATAGTTAAAATCTATCCTTAAGAGAAAACAATTAAATTAAATAAATTCCAACATTTATGTCTATCATTGGAAAACCATTTTTGCTTGATTGTAATTTTCCTTATGTTTTCCACCCCACATGGTTTAATGAACCATTTATTGTCATTTTATTTCATTCCATGTGTAATTGTATATGATCTTATGAATTTTTTTAAAATATTTATGTTCTTTCTATATCTATGACATAAATTTTGCTATATTTGGACTAGGATTCAATTATATAAAAGGATATTGGTCCCTATACTCAATTAATAAGAAGCATAAAATATTAATTTTAGATACATAATATAACATTATTATTAGTACTATTCTCTAACATGTTGATAATTCTGTAAAAACTTTTCTATTTCATGATTTTCATTTATTAGAAAATCATAAGACACACATGGATCTTTAATTGTGAAATCCTCAACCTTTACCTTAACAGTTTATTTAATATATAATTATATGTAGATATCAATATTTATTTTTACCTTTTATATTTCAAAAACAAATCTAAAAATACTGAAATTATTGTGGATAGTGGTATCCAATAAATGATACCCCTTCAAAATATCAGTATACCCAGAGAAGATAAATTTATGGGATTTTGAATCCAATTTCAATCATTCATGATCTATAATCAGTTCATATATAGGATATCCATAATATATATATATATATATGAATGAATAGTCTATGTATTTTCAAATATATAAATATTGAATAATATTTTAAGATATATATTAACTAAATGATATCAATTAATCACATATCAAGTGTGCCTCAATTTTTCTATTTTTAATTATTTCACTACATATATATGTCCATAAAATGTACATTCATTTATCCAATAGGGATTGGTTATTACACTAAACTACTAATTTGTACTAAATAGTGTATAATGTAATAAACTTTCTTTTTATTCATTAGTATTCGCTAATATTTTAATAATACACTCTTGTATATTCTCCACAATTCATGGCCATAAATACCTTAAAAATTTGTCAGATTTATGACAATTTCAGTCATTAGATTTTCTTGAATCATTTGAACCATCTTCTATACACATGATTGGGTATACCAAAAATCCCTTGGAACATGAATAAATGAAATGAAGATAGTATAAATTATATATTCAATAAATACAAGGATACAATATTTTATGGTATCGTTGAATCATATTAGGATATATAATAATGTTTCTCTAATATTGTAGCATTTGATTGTATTTACATGATAGTGTATATTCGGGCTTCTGATATTTGATATTATAGGGATCCAGATATGTGAAATTATATTAAAGAATTTATACAACATATTATTTTAGTTTCTATTAGTTATTATTAAAGAATATTGGTTTATTTTGTAATTTTTGTGGAAAATATATTCAATAAAGTGTTCATCTAATGAACCACACCAATTGGATGTTACATGTTGGTTTAATGATATTAAATTCATCATTTCAATTCACTGATACTATATATTTAATGAAAATAGACTATAAAAGTGATTTGGTCATTCTTATGATTATAATACTTAATACATGAAATATAAAATCATAAAATCATAGTTCAACATCACCAGTTATCTTAAAAATGATGGTATTATCATTCCATAGGTGTTTTAGAATCCTGTCATTATAGGAAAGGATCCTAAGGCTGTTTTTATCCTCAAAACATAGAAGGAATAAATATTTTGCTACCATATCCACTATAACATATAATCCATCAAAGAGTCATAATGGAAATGTGAATTGTTAAGTTATATATAAGTTTTATGATAATTTTGTATTTCATGTTGAATCTGTTGAGGATAGATCATGCATTTTATGGTACTCTCATTGTAAAAAAATATAATGGGAAAATAATCATAAAATTTAAAAGTGGTATCAGATCCATGATCAATAACATATCAATATAATATGTTTGTTTTTTCAATGAATATTCATGTTATATGGTTTTTGGATTTTATTCATAATGTTTAGTATGCTTTTTTGATTATATATTTCTACATCATAGAATATATATTCTATATATCATAAGGAATGATATTTTTTAAACCCACTATACCATAAGCTAGAATATCTAATGTCATATGTTATGGCTGAATCCAATGTTTTTTCTAAAATATAGCATCATATCATAATGATGATTTATGGGATATCATCAAATTAATTATAATATTTTTTAAAATTATTATTATTGATGTTAAATAAAGTGTGGATTACGATTGACATCTCAATTTTGAATCATCAAATAGTATATAAAATTTATATCATAAAAATGTTATTCTTGAATTTTTGTATATTTCATGAAAATACTAAAAATTATAAGTTTAAGTTATTATAAAATAATATTTTAATTGCAGAGTTATTTATCAAAATTTAATATTTGTATCACATGTTTGTAAAATAAATAAATAGTTTTTCTATTAATTTATTTGATTTCTAATATTCATATTTGAAATTTATTCATGAAATATTAATTTCATTTATTCTTAATTAATGTGATAAATTTCATCTTATAAATTTTCAATACATGAATTATATGATAGGAATTGAGATGTAGACTTTTTTATCCATCTTTACCATGGTCTTTAATTAAGTTTATTATGATATAATTTGTTATAAAATATATTATATACATTTTATTTTTTATAATTATTAATAATTAGATTCTATTCTTGAGTATAGTATCCCTGGTTATAGGGAATTTTATTCGAACATCCCACTGGTTAAGAGTATTATAAATTTCAATAATATTAGTGTTTGGATATTTGTCTCTCAATGGAATAAATAATTATGATCCTTAATTTATGTATCCTATATATTATTTTTTATAAATATTTGGTTTTCTATTATGATAATAATTTATCACAATATGCAATATAGTTTTATACAATGTTGATAAATATAACGAACTGGGTTATTTTTGAATGTGATGGAATATTTGTTTGATGAGAAGTGAAATGAGATGATCATTTGAGTTAAGGATTTTGTGATAGTCCCTAATTAGTTTTCAAGGAACATGATTAACAATATGTACATTAAAATACTCTCAGAATCACCAATGAATAGAATTAAAGAGTTTGATGTATGTTTGGGTAATTGAGCCCATATAGGAAGGAAGATGCTGCCTCCTTTGTGTAAAGATTTTGGAATTAATCACAGAAGTGATTATTTTAGAGGAACATGAATATGTTTTGACTGTGGTAAAGAAATTCAAATTGAAAGTAACATTAAAGGGAAAATGAAAATTTCAATTAACACAATGGATGTGAATGTGGGCCTTCTTATTGAATTATTAATTAATGACTACATTAAATGTGGAAATTTTTGGAATTTTGAAAATTGATGTCCTATTGGAAAGGATCATGAAAAGAATAAATAATATGGTAGAAGTAGTTGTTTTTATACTAAAGATAAAGATACCATAAATTAGCTGTGAATGTAATGTGAATTTCATCCCATTATAAATTACATTAAACATGAAAATCATAATTATATTAATGTTTGGAAACCATATGAAATTATTCATATTACATATGTTAGGAAATGGGTATCAAAAAATAACATGATGAGACCTCAGTAATCATTTAAGAATAAGGTTTCATGAATGAAGTATCTTGGTTTTGGAATTTAATGATTATGTTATATGAATCATGTAATATATAAGTATATTTTTATTGGTTTTCATTAAGGATTGAAAATGACATGATTAATTTTGATGAAGACATATAAAAGTGATTTCATTGAATGGAGATATTTTGATTAAGGGAAGGAAACCCTTAATTAAATTCCATCATTGAGATAATGATGATTGGATAAAGATATGTTGTATATGAATAAGTGAATATGTTAGTGTAGATTACCCTAGAAATGATAGTTGAAATAGTTTTCTTTTTCATTAAGGATTAAGGTTCAAATAATTTAGAGTTCATGAATAGTTCCAATATATTCTAGAATAAAAAATCATAAATTATTTCAAAATGAATTTATTATAATTCATGTTATTAAAATGTTTCAAGATGATATACAATGAGGGTATTCACATTTTTGTAATTTTACAACCAAGAGATGCTTTCTAATATATAGGTGATCAGTGTTCAGCTAATTTCATGACCATAATTCTAAAATTTTGGATTTTCATCATTCGAAAGGGTTGTAACGTTAACTATTAATGTAAATTTTATATAAAATTTAAATGGAATTTTTGGAGAATAAATTATTATCTCACCATATGAGGATCCATTTATATTGGATAAACTCCTCTAATAAAATTATGTTTGTTGTAGTTGATGATATATTATTTTTATTATCATGAATATGAAGATCAATAAATTCGATTTGAATAAAAAAATCACCAGTATTTATTGAAATGAGAGATAAATTGGAATTTTATCATTTTTAATAAATAGAAATTTTGTTATGAAAACTTGTAAGAATATATTTTCATTAAAACTCATTAACTTCAGGAAAAGTATATTTTAACAAAAAAAGTCATCCTATAACCCTAATATTTTATGAATCAAATATCCATAAAGATTGTCACATATTTATGACTTTATAATTGTTAACTTTATACTGTCTATATTCTCTTTCACTCTCCATAATTACATGAGTTTTAGATTTTTATTCCATTTCCATGGGTTTATTTCCAACCTTTGTTCTAATATGTCTACTGTTATTTATAAGTTACATTGGGTAACAATTACAACACTAGCTTTTTGTAAGGGAAATAATAGATTTTTTTAAGATATGGTTTTCTATGATATTAAATATCTTGTTTAAACTTTTGATAACAATGATTAATTATGAGGGAGAAATTCATTTTAAGGGGTGGGGGGTCGTAGAATGTTACACCTCAAGATTTTGGGAAATATATATTTTGGAAGAAATAAATTTTAGTTGATGCCATTCATTTTTATTAATGATAAATTCCTTTAATAATATACTGAATTATTGTATGTTTTATGAAACATGAACTTCGAATATATTACTTGCATGATCGACTTAGAATACATAACAGACAAAAATGATTTTCTACGAAACTTCATTTTTTTGTTACAATTATTTGAATGATAAAATTATGACCTAGATGATAAAATTAGTAATATAAATAGTTATAATTATTTTTAAAATTGTTTTTATAGTTTATTAATATAAATTAAATAAATTGATAATAAATGATATATATATATTTAATTACCTTATATGTTTAAATATAATATTTTATGAAATGAACTATTTACCATTTCTTTCTCAGTAAAATAATAAAATTAATTATAGAAATATATATAAGTTCAATTTGTTAATATAAAATAAAATTTTCCATTTTATATTTCAAAATTATCATAGTGCAATTTTTTGTGATTTTTCTATGAAATGTCATTTATAATGAATAGTGAAAAATACTGATTTTTAACTCAAAAATATTTTTTTCCCTAATTTATTTATTAGGATAAATTATATTTTTTATATTTTTTAAATTTAAAATTTGATTAAATTTTTATTATTTAATTCAATATAGGTCATTGGATACAATTTCACATTGAAATTGGATTTAAACACGAAATTATTTTATTCATTTTTATTTAAATAACCCATAGTGTTGTTCGATAACAAAGATCAATTTTATATATATTTATAAAAATTATATTATTCGAAATTGTAAAATTGATTTCATATTTTGAATAGTCATAATTAATAAATTCTAATAATTTCAATATAGTTCTTGAACAATGTTATTAATGAATGTAGATAAAATTAATTACAAGGATTAAGGTAAACATTAATTTAAAAAATAAATATACATTAATCTAAAGGCCACAAAAGAACTATAAACTATTAAAAAATTTATTTTCTTGGAATATTTTAGCCACAAACATGTTATTATTTAGTTTGGATTGTTTTTTATGACTTTTTATAGTTAAAAACGTGGGTACAACAGACTTATAGTTTATGAAAATATATTCCTTATCCACTTCGAAAAATTAATCCCTTACTCCTTGGATCATCCCTTTTCTAAGAATGAAATATGAGGAATCCCTTTGGTGAAAACCATTATGAGTTATACAAAGAAGAGGTAAAATCGTTCCTCAAGCTCCATTATATTATATTCATTTTACACCCCTCTAATTTTTTATTATAGTATTATAAAAAGAAACAATATCCGAAATGTATTGAATTTTTTTTATTCTATGGGTTTAAATTACACTTAAACACACTTTCATCTAATGGTTATTGAACCTACTGTTAATGTGTACGGTGAACTACCACCAAACTAAAGAATGACTATCATTTTTTCTTTAAATCATTTCATGATGGGTAATTATTATGGACATACTATTTATATATGATATATATTATGTTTTAATTCACAATTAGTTATTTTAAATCTAATATATTTAAACTTTCCATTTTAATCAAATATGACAATTTGGGTTGAGAAAGTTAGAACTACCACCCCCTCAAAGCAATATGATCCATTCAAAAACTAAATATATCATTTTTAGTAGAAATATTTCATATATATTATATAATAATTATATTGGAATCACTACTCGATAGAAACTCTATACTAATGGTTTGGAACCGTTGGTACAATTTTCCACAATGTTGGTATAGCCTATACCAACAAATTGTAGGTTCATTGGCTGTTATGGTGTTATTATATTACTATATACATTATTTTTTAAGACTATTTTTATATTTAATATGGAAAAACCTTTGATAATATTTTAATAATAATTTTTCAATATGTAATTTTAAAAAAACTATCATGGATTTGATCCTTAAACCTCCCATTTATAATCCAATGACCTAACCACTAACCTAAGATTATTCATTGGAACCTAATATAAGAGAGATAGATATATATATATATATATATATATATATAATTGTTTTTTCTTTTTATATATTTAATTATAATGTATTTTATAACCCAAAAAAATATGGTTCTCTATGTTGTCTTATTCCAATAATTTTGGCCAAAATCATTCATATATGATCTCCATAAGTTATTTATACCAATAGTTTTTTCCAAAACATTGGTATAGGTATGTTGGTAAATCTATAATTTATATAATTTAATAATTATATATATATATATATATGCATATGTGTCCTTGGTTATCTTTCTTTCATTGTCAAAATAAAATGGAAATAGATTTCTTGTGTATGTAAGACCCACCATCTCCATGAAAGGTGAATTAAATTTGATATGTGAATATTTGATAGATTATTATAACACAAGTATAATTAATATAATTTATATTTATATGATGGTTTATATAACTTAAATCATGAATTATGATTATGGATGAAAGATACCAATAATTATGAAAAATGCAAAAATCAATGTGAATATTACCCAAAGTAAAACATTAACATAGAATTATTAATAGAGGATAACATAAAGTCATAATCTAATTATATATGGTATTATATATAAGAAATTTTTTATGAAACACCTTATATTTATTTTAATGGTTGTTTAAATGAGCATTAATATATTCAAGGAAAAAGGATTGAAAATTTCACGACACTCTTTATTTCGGTGAGATACTTTTCATATTCACCACTCAATTATTTATTTGGTTAATATTCACATGTATAAAATATTATATCCATAATTTAATTTATTTTAATTAATTTAAAATCTTTAAATTATTTTATTCACTCTTGGGTATAATTCTTATAATTGTACTGTATTTTTAAGGGTTTTCTCATCTCAATTTTATTTTCCTTCGGAAAAAATCCACGTTCACCACATATTTCCTATATGAGTATTTTTTACGAAACATATATGTATTATATGATTATTGAAATTAATTTTTTTGGTATTTAAATATCAATATGGTGGACATTAATCCATGGTGTTTTTTTCAAAAGTTACCAATTTGTTAAAGTAGTTTTGTTTCAATTTAAATTATTTATGACACATTCCATGTTATGAAGATTTATTATTACCAGAGGTAAATATACAAACCATTGAAAAGTTATATCACAAATATAATAATTTTAATGGTATTTTAATCATCAGGTAATTTTATCATTCAATTTTTTTCAATTTAATAATACCAAATTCTTAACGGTTTCCGTATATAATATCATTATTTATCAGGATTTTTTATGATTATGCACTCAATGATAAAATATTATTATCCATATATCAATAAGTCCCTGGATATTTATTGATATATAGTTATTCATGTAATATCAATGTAATGAAACAACCTTCCACATTTTTGTATATGATATTATAATGAACATTTTTGTATGAAATTATAACATGGCATGTCTCATCGGTCATAAATATGTGTTCATTCGAGACGATAATTTCAAATATGATTCACAAAATATTCTAATATTAACCAATGATATTATAAATTCATTTTTACCCATGTTAAACCTTTTAATGCCATGTTTTCTTAAAATTAATCTTCATTTTGTTTTCTGATTGAAGAACATCTCTAAACATTTAACCTTGAAAAGTGATTGTTCGGTATGTTTGGATGTACCCACTGCCTTGACCATTAATCCATTTAAGATTCATTTAAAATATTTCAAAGTTATTTTTAAAGAAAATGATTTTATAATATTATTGAAATTTTATTTATTAATGTTGTTTTCATGAAAAAGGTTTTTTAAATGATCTCATGCATTATTTAGAAGTTTTCAAATTATTTTCAATGAAATGGTTTTCAAAACACAATATTGAGTCATCTATATGTATTCATGGAAAATTGTTTTGATAAACTATTTTATCTTCTTTCATAATCATCCAAATAGATTGGTTTTTCAAAACAGTTTCAATATTAATTTATATGTATTCAGAAAAAAATTATTCAAAATGTATTTATGGTCTCTTTGTATGTTTTCAAAGAAAAATGATTCCAAAATCTTTTCAAATAATTATTTTTGATATTTGAGGATTATTATAATGACAATGGGTTTCAAAAGAATTTATGATTACAATATCCTTTTTCAAAGAATAATAATTTTTTTCATTTAATTTTGTTTAAAAAAGACCATTAAAAAAATTCCTTAGAAGAAGATAACCACTGATATTATTCATTCAATTTTGGGAAATGATTCAATTCTAACATTCATATTTTTTCACAAAAGGGTTTAGGTTTTTATGGAATGATATTTATGATACTTTTTTTATCTTTTTGTAGTTATACATTTATGAATAATTTTTCTATTTCATGGGATATATGTTTACGAAACGCTTTTCTCTTCCATGTCTTTTATGGCTGTGAAATACGCTTCTTTTTAAATGTAAGTATTTTAAATAATGGTTATGAATCATATATATTTCTCAATTGGTTATTATATTATTAATTTTTTATGGCACCTATTTCATTTTATTGTGATAGGATTTTTATAAAGAACATCTCTTTAATTGGTCCCCATATGATGACTGTTTTATTATATTTTGGAATATGCATTGATGATTTTATTATGAGATATGTATAATATATATCTCCTTCCAATTCATTGGGTAATGATAAATGGTATATGAGGAAAAATGGTACACATGTGGTTGCCCATTATTATAAATACGAATGTATATGCGTTTTATGAAAAACCTGAATACGCAATGTTTTATTCATTGTATCAAATTCATCAAAACAATAATATACATTGGTTGTATCGCAATACTGATGATAAAAATTCATATGGGTTTTATACCAAAACTGAATGTAATAGGGTTCATTGGTTGTATACAAAGGCTGAAAATAAGATGGTATAAAGTTCATTAAAACAATCCCAAATTAGGTAAATGGATTGTAGACAAAGCCTTACATGTTATAATGGTCTTGGTTGGTAGCCTTGACATAAGATAATTATATGATTATGTTTATGCCCCAAATTTTATTCCTTATTTATAAATTATGATTTTATATCTTATACACATGATTCTATTATGATTCATATCATATGAACTGCCAATATTAATGATTTGATTAATGTCAATGATCTTTGATATGTAGGGTATGATATTTTAATGTAATGTTCATGTTCTCATACCCATATGTTTAGGTTGTGAAATTTATTTAATTTTTTTATCCTTACTAAGAATTAGAGATCACCCCTTTCTTATGTTTCCTTTTAGATGGTTATGAAGAATTATTTTTATATAGAATTTCCAAGAGGGAAGACATTTGTGGGAAGCAATGAAGATATTACACTGATTTTGAGGATATTTGATCCATGTATATATAGGTACTAAAATAATATGGTCCTTGGGAGTCCTATTTTTTAAATATATTATATATTCCACAAAAGTGATGTAATTTCTATGAACATTCAAACTGGTTTGTTATACATTGGATTTATTATGATCAATGAACTGAAAATTTAACATTTAATTTTTATGATAATATTTTCAATGAGTTAAATGTTTAGATAACAGAATAAATTAATTATTTTTTTTTGAAACCATAAAAAATTTATCAAATATTTTTTGGGGATTCATAGAAAATGTTATTCCTTAGTTTGACTAAATATATAGTGTTATTATTATCATTAATAATAGTTAAATTTAATTCTGGAAATGAGTAGAGATATATATTTTTATCTCACATTCTTGAGATTTAAAAAGATAAAAATCTAGAAGATAATATAATTCCACATTCCAATTATTAGGAGTTGAAAAAATTATACCCAATGGGATTGGGGTATAAATAGATATCTGCTTTCCCCAATGTTTTTATGAATAGGAAGGAATATGAATATTTATCAAAATGCCCTACATGGGTGAAATCACTATATAAGATGTTTGAAAAATCCATCTGAAATTCATTATTAGGTACTAGATTCTAACCTTGTGATAAATTAATTTGGCACTTTTTAATAACATAATACAATAATTCCTTTATATAATTCCAATATTTCTATTGTGATTCATTATTAGGTAAAGAAATTAGTGATCCCACTAAAAAAATTAAGTATATTCTAATAATTCTTCATTTTAAGCATTTATTTAGAAATTCAATGTAAAGACCCATAAAATTCAAGGGAAATTTTTTCTTAATTTTCTTTGGAATTTTACAAGAGCGCGGTTTCTGACGGCACCTGATTCCGAGGCCCGGAGTGCCCGGAATCAATTTCCGATGTTTGGATCGGGTACGTTCAGTGAACGAACGAGCGGGAATTTCTAACTTTTGATCCGGTGCTCGGAATTGAAATCTGAGGGCACCGATGAACTCGCAACGCCGATATTCTCTTAAGGGGACCTTTTCCGAAGTTGCGTTTTCCTAGGAAGAGATGTTTAATTTTCTGGATGAAATGAAGAGTAAAATAAATTTTTTATACAATATTTATTTTATATCTTAAAAGTGGTTATAATATTTTGTTGGAAGTTGGGTGGTTTAACTACCTAAGAGAAGATTAAGGTGAGTAGGGACCCACACGAGCCCCACCTTTTCAAATTCCCTAACTCCCCTCTCTCCCTCTTAAAGGCTTGTCAACTTAACATTTATTTAATTATACAACTCATGTATAATAAATAAGTGAGTTTAATTTTTGAGTTTTTGAAATTCAAACTCTTGAATTTCAAAGGTTGGGTTGTGTTAATAAATTAAGTGTAAGCTTAATTTATTTTTGGGTTATTTCCTTTGATACTTGAGAGGATTGGGAGAATCATTGAGAGACTTGAAGATCTTCTTCGTCTTCGACGAAGAACGTGAAGAACGGTTCTTCTCCGACAAAGAACATCGATCCCACAACCTTCGAGACTCGGTGTCCCGGGTTCTTCCGTCTTCATCTTCCTCCTCGACAAGGGAGAAGTCGCCGACCGTGGTGATCATCGCCAACGACAACGTACCTCCCTTCTTCGTCATAGCGACAAGTGAAGAGACTTCGTTTCCTCCTCGGACACACCCCGACGTCCACGAAATCTACGTCCGACGCCGCGACGCCTTTCTCCGCGATAACCGACGTGCGACGTCAATCTTTCAAGGTAGGGGTTGTTGTTATTTGTTTATTTATTTATCCTTGTTCGTGGTTCTTGCATGACTAACGTAAGGATTTTAAATAAGTGTTATTGTTTAACGTGAGGGGGCCGGACCGCATGAACACGGCCGAACCCCCTCCTTCGTTCTTGATGTTTTATATTGCGGATGAATCAAGGTGGCGTGGTGCCGTCGCACCACGCGGATATTCGCCCGATTAAATTGCGCGGCGCCGTCGCGCCGTGCCATGGAAGGATCATCAAGAACGCGACGTCGTCGCGCCGCGTCGAATGGAATCAAAGGCGCGGTGGAGGGGCGCGGTGCCGTCGCACCGCGCCGGATGACGAACACCGCGGCCGGTTCCGGGCCGCGGCGAGACGGAAAGACCGGCGGCACGCCGGGCCGCCGGCGTCGGAGACCGGAAGGGGACCGGCTTGCCGGTCCCTTTCGAGAAAAACCAGCCGGCCAGGAGGCCGGCCGGAAGGTCAAAGACCGGGGGAATAAATTCCCCCGGTCAACCCCTTTAAACCCCCCCCCATTTAATTGGGGGGGGGGGGGGGGGTGGGGGGCAGGCGGCCCCCCAGGTTCCGCACAAGTAGGCCCCCCACGAGGGGGGGGGGGGGGCGTTTGTCAAAAAAAAGGGTGCGGCTGATTGCCGCGCCGCCAAACCAAGGAGCGGGGGGACCTTGTCCCCCCCGCGCGCTGCCTCCGTGCGGCGCCAGGCCGCCGCGCCGCCAGGCTGCCGCGCCGCCGCCGCCAAGCCGCCGCGCCGCCGCGCCGCCGGCCGGCCGGGCCGGGTCGGACCCGGGTCGGGTCGAGCCGGTTCGGGCCGACCCAGGGGGGGTTGGGCCGGGTCGGCCCGGACCCGGACCCCCCCCCGTTTCGAATCAGTTTCGGTCTTTTGGCCATAACATGAGCCACGGACCTCCGATCGACGAACTGTCTGCGGCAACGCGATCCTTGGATTGAGACGGTCGTTTCAGTATATCGCACTCAAGGTTTCGGAATACTTTGAGTTCGGCCGGGTTGGTTCGTTCACGAAACCAACCGGGCCTTCGGAGCGGAAACGCTCATATCTTGAGCTACCGACGTCCGATTGACGTACCGTCAGCTTTGTTGTGTTCCTCATAGTGAGACGGTTCTTTTGGAATGCTCCGCCCGAGGTTTGGACGCAGGTGGAGTACGGTCGGGTTGGTTTTGCCTTAAAAACCAACCGGGCCCCGGGGACGAAAATGCCAATAACTCTCAGACCGGGCGTCCGATCGACGCGTCGTCTGTTGCGTTGAGTTCCTGTTGACGATACTGAACTTTTGGATACATCAACTCTGGACTTTGTGACAGTTGATGTATCAGCCTCTCGGCTCGTGGAGCGGACCCTCCGAACGAGCTTGCTGTGTGCGGGAACCCTAGTGCTGGCTGCGACTGCTTCTCCGACAGCGACGATTGTGCAGAGATCCTCAGTGGACTGCGGCGACGACTGTGCAGAGATCCGCAGTGGAATGCGACGACTACTGCACTCAGCGATCCTACGTGGATCAGTGCTACAGGTCCTACGTGGGCCCGATCCTGTGTGGGTCTGATCCTGTGTAGGTCACTGCGGGGGTTAGTACCTATCGATCCTTCGTGGGTCCGACGACTTAGATGGTTCAGTGATCATCTTTATCGTCATCCGAAAAAGTATATCTGTGTGAGCTGAATCTTCTGTTTTACTCGATATAGGTTGTGCGCTTGGTTGTAGCGGCAGACCCGCGATACTGGAGACGAGCGTACGGAGTACGGAGACCGTGTAGCCGGCTGAGACCTGAAGACTGCTCGACCGACTCGACTTGGAGTGAGTCGACTAGCCCAGTGGACGGAGCGCCCGGTATTTGGCGGCAGACCCACGGCGGACGGAGCGCCTGGTAGTTGGCAGCAGACCCGCGGTACTCGACTGGAGGAGTACCTCTATAGGCTATTTGGGTGAGCGCCCGGTATTTTGCAGCAGACCCTCAGCGGACGGAGCGCCCGGTAGTTGGCGGCGGACCCGCGATACTCGACAGGAGGAGTACCTCAGCAGTCTTAGGTTAGTGAGCAGTATCTCAGAGTCGTGACAGGACACTGTACACTTCAGAGATGGGGCTCTTCAGTAGTTACGTTTTGATAATGAAAATCCAGAGTGAGCTGAATCCTGTTGCTTTCCTATGTGGAATGTGTTGTGCTATCCTGTGTGGATTACGTTTTGCTTTCCTATGTGGAATACGTTTACTTTCCTGTGTGGACTGAGTTGTACTTGGGCTCGGAGGTTGGAGCGTATTTGAAATTGATGACTTAGGTATATGTATGGGCATATACCTAAGCAGTGTCAGTTATTACTTCGTGATTGTTCCTTTCTTCGTGGTTTATCCTTCTTGGATTTGAGAGACCTTCAGGGGTCTCGGGGTCCCTACTGAGTAGCTTATACTCACCCCTGCACGGGCTTTGCCCGCACTACGTTGTGTTGGTTGCAGACGACGGACAGCGTTGACCTTAGCTGAGGCTTGCAGAGCGGGACGGTACCCGGAGGTGGACCACTGGGCGGGATGTGCTCGGAGCGGACGGCGGGACCCGTGGAGCAGTGGAGCTATCTGTACCCACCCTTCAGGTGGGATTTCCAGTGGACAGCTCGGTGTAGCGGCTTTTACTTTTCAGTTGCTGTTTTCCCTTTCGAGTTGTACTTTACTTTCAGTTTGGGTTTGTATACTGGCCCATTTACTTTTCCGCACTTTCAGTTGTACTCTGCTTTTGCTTAGTGTTTACTTTCCGCTTGCTTTCTCTGTAGTGTTTGTTTACTTTACAAAGGCAATGCCTTCCCATTTTACCGGGATTTACGCCTTGGTGCTAATCGCCATCCCCTGGCCTATGGAAGGCAGGCTTGGGGTAGTCACGGCACAGACCCCGAGGGCGGGTCGTGACAAATTGGTATCAGAGGTAGATCGAAGTTCTCATGCCCTTCGAGGCATGCCGCCATCGACCACAAGGGGTAACACGGGGGGGTCGATCCTCGTGCAGTAGAGGACTGGCTGGAGGCAGTGGTACGAGTGTTTAGGCTAGTGAGGACACCATCAGAACTCATGATGATCCTCGCTGCGAGCCTACTACACGCAGCAGTAGGACGATGGTGGAGCTTGATGCTCCAGGTGCACGATGAGGCATCTTTATTTTGGACGGACTTTGAGAGCCTCTTCCGCTCGGAGTTCGTCCCAGCCACCCTTCGTGCGGTGCGTATCCAGGAGCTTCTTCAGCTGCGGCAGGGCAGCATGACGGTCGCTCATTACTCGGCGAGATTTAGTGATCTCTCGCGTTACTCGACCGACATGGTACGAGACCCATTCTTCCGGGCCCGGACCTTCGAGCAGGGTTTGAGACACGAGATCAGGGCATCGCTGATCTCCCTCAGCTTACCGACTCAGACAAGATTACTGGAGTGGGCCCTTCTGATTGAGAGCTTCCTTGCTGAGTCTACACCAGCGCAGCGACCCACCGCAGGGCGGCAGATAGCGGAGTCTTCGGCAACAGGTAGCCGACGGATGACTCAGGGTTCCAAGCAGACCAGACCTACCAGTGGCCGACTGCACGACTCAGGCTCAGTTGTGCGGGGAAGCCGGGGTGGAGTCAGAGCCAGGCGTGCCGAGAGTGGGCAATGTTACTTCTGTGGCGGGATTGGTCACATGGCTCGTGACTGTCCGACCCGCCATGCTGATGATCAGCAGTTAAGTGAAGAACCTCACAGGCAGAGGCAGAGGTTCGACCGTGGCGGTCCGCAGGGAGGAGGCGGACGAGGCAGAGGAGCTGGACGAGTAGCCGGTGGTGGGCGACGCTTTGAGGCTCTGCCACCACCACCACCAGGAGGTCCACCCCGACCACAGGGAGTAGGTGAACATGCAAGAGCTCAGCTTTAGGCTGTCGAGGCCTTCGATCATGGAGCTCTGGGAGCCGATGGACAGGAGCAGAACAAGTGGATACGTCCTTTGTACTTATGGTTCCTTGTTGCTTTTGTGTAGCGTCTTGTATTGCGAGCTGCAATAATAAAAAAACGCATACCTTTGTGATATTTTCGTTCCTGTCCTCTTTCGTGATGTTACTAAGAGGTTCCAGTTTTGGCTGTTGACTTGACCCTCACTTGTGAGACATCTACTGGAGGAGACCCAGTTACCACACACTGATGCCGACAGTGTGACTCAACCCTTGGAGGAGAGAGTAACAGTTGAATCTCTTAGTAGTAGCGTCGAGGCCTTACGAAGTCATCCTTGGTATGGATTAGTATCATCCATGTTAGGATTGACTGTATTAGGCAAAAAATGTGGTTCATCCAGGGGATGGGACCAGATTTCTCTTATCGGCAAAGAAGAAATCTTACAGCTCTGGTGGGACCGGAGATGGTCCAGGCCACGACAGAGAAGGTCCAGGTCATCCAGGAGCGGATGAGGACAACACAGAGCCGGCAGAAGTCATATGCTGACAGGAGGCGGAGGCCACTAGAGTTCGAGGATGGCGACCACGTCTTCTTGCGGGTCTCACCTCGACGTGGTATTCAGATATTTGGTCGAGGCGGAAAGTTATCTCCGCGCTTCATCGGACCCTTCCAGGTCCTCAGCAGGGTTGGCGAGGTGGCTTATTGCCTGGCTCTGCCACCTCAGTTGCACCGGGTGCACGACGTCTTCCACGCATCCCAGCTGAGGAGATACGTGCACGACCCGACGCACATCATTGACCATGGGGAGCTTGACGTTGACGATGGGGTGACTTTTACGGAGGTCCCGGTGGAGATAGAGAATCGACAAGAGCGGGTCCTGCGTGGGCGATCGATTCCTCTTGTGCGCATCAGATGGCAGGACGGGAATCTCCAGGAGAGCACATGAGAGCGGGAGGCTCAGATGTGTGCTCAGTACCCTCATTTGTTTCCCTAGTTTTTGATGTATATTTACGGGGACGTAATGCCTTGAGGTGGGAGTAATGTAAAGAACCGTAAAATTGAAGGGAAATTGTTTCTTAATTTTCTTTGAAATTTTACAATAGCGCGGTTTCTGGCAGCACCTGATTCCGAGGCCTGGAGTGCCCGGAATCAATTTCCGAAGTTCGGCTCGGGTACGTTCAGTGAACGAATGAGCGGGAATTTCTAACTTTTGATCCGGTGCTCGGAATTGAAATCTGAGGGCACTGATGAACTCGCAGCGCCGATATTCGCTTAAGGGGACCTTTTCCAAAGTTGCGTTTGCCTAGGAAGAGATGTTTAATTTTCTGGATGAAATGAAGAGTAAAATAAATTTTTTATACAATATTTATTTTATATCTTAAAAGTGGTTATAATCTTTTGTTGGAAGTTGGGTGGTTTAACTACCTAAGAGAGGATTAAGGTGAGGAGGGGCCCACACGAGCCCCACCTTTTCAAATTCCCTAACTCCCCTCTCTCCCTCTTAAAGGCTTGTCAACTTAACATTTATTTAATTTTACAACTCATGTATAATAAATAAGTGAGTTTAATTTTTGAGTTTTTGAAATTCAAACTCTTGAATTTCAAAGGTTGGGTTGTGTTAATAAATTAAGTGTAAGCTTAATTTATTTTTGGGTTATTTCCTTTGATACTTGAGAGGATTGGGAGAATCGTTGAGAGACTTGATGATCTTCTTCGTCGTCGACGAAGAACGTGAAGAACAGTTCTTCTCCGACAAAGAACATCGATCGCTCGACCTTCGAGACTCGGTGTTCCGGGTTCTTCCGTCTTCATCTTCCTCCTCGACAAGGGAGAAGTCTCCGACCGTGGTGATCATCGCCAACGACAACGTACCTCCCTTCTTCGTCATAGCGACAAGTGAAGAGACGTCGTTTCCTCCTCGGACGCACCCCGACGTCCAGGGAATCTACGTCCGACGTCGCGACGCCTTTCTCCGCGATAACCGACGTGCGACGTCAATCTTTCAAGGTAGGGGTTGTTGTTATTTGTTTATTTATTTATCCTTGTTCGCGGTTCTTGCATGACTAACGTAAGGATTTTAAATAAGTGTTATTGTTTAACGTGAGGGGGCCGGACCGCATGAACACGGCCGAACCCCCTCCTTCGTTCTTGATGTTTTATATTGCGGATGAATCAAGGTGGCGTGGTGCCGTCGCACCACGCGGATATTCGCCCGATTAAATTGCGCGGCGCCGTCGCGCCGTGCCATGGAAGGATCATCAAGAACGCGACGTCGTCGCGCCACGTCGAATGGAATCAAAGGCGCAGTGGAAGGGCGCGGTGTCGTCGCACCGCGCCGGACGACGAACACCGCGGCCGGTTCCGGGCCGCGGCGAGACGGAAAGACCGGCGGCACGCTGGGCCGCCGGCGTCGGAGACCGGAAGGGGACCGGCTTGCCGGTCCCGTTGGAGAAAAACCGGCCGGCCAGGAGGCCGGCCGGAAGGTCAAAGACCGGGGGAATAAATTCCCCCGGTCAACCCCTTTAAACCCCCCCCCCCATTTAATTGGGGGGGGGGGTTTTCTTGAGGGGGGCAGGCGGCCCCCCGGTTTCCGATTGATGTACCGTCAGCTTTGTTGTGTTCCTCTTAGTGAGACGGTTCTTTTGGCATGCTCCGCCCGAGGTTTGGACGCAGGTGGAGTACAGTCGGGTTGGTTTTGCCTTAAAAACCAACCGGGCCCCGGGGACGAAAATGCCAATAACTCTCAGACCGGGCGTCCGATCGACGCGCCGTCTGTTGCGTTGAGTTCCTGTTGACGATACGGAACTTTTGGATACATCAAATCTGGACGTTGTGACATTTGATGTATCAGCCTCTCGGCTCGTGGAGCGGACCCTCCGAACGAGCTTGCTGTGTGCGGGAACCCTAGTGCTGGCTGCGACTGCTTCTCCGACAGCGACGATTGTGCAGAGATCCTCAGTGGACTGCGGCGACGACTGTGCAGAGATCCGCAGTGGACTGCGACGACTACTGCACTCAGCGATGCTACGTGGATCAGTGCTACAGGTCCTGCGTGGGCCCGATCCTGTGTGGGTCCGATCCTGTGTAGGTCACTGCGGGGGTTAGTACCTATCGATCCATCGTGGGTCCGACGACTTAGATGGTTCAGTGATCATCTTTATCGTCATCCGATGAAGTATACCTGTGTGAGCTGAATCTTCTGTTTTACTCGATAGAGGTGGTGCGCTTGGTTGTAGCGGCAGACCCGCGATACTGGAGACGAGCGTACGGAGTACGGAGACCGTGTAGCCGGCTGAGACCTGAAGACTGCTCGACCGACTCGACTTGGAGTGAGTCGACTAGCCCAGTGGACGGAGCGCCCGGTATTTGGTGGCAGACCCACGGCGGACGGAGCACCTGGTAGTTGGCAGCAGACCCGCGGTACTCGACTGGAGGAGTACCTCTATAGGCTATTTGGGTGAGCGCCCAGTATTTGGCAGCAGACCCTCAGCGGACGGAGCGCCCGGTAGTTGGCGGCAGACCCGCGGTACTCGACAGGAGGAGTACCTCAGCAGTCTTAGGTTAGTGAGCAGTATCTCTGAGTCGTGACAGGACACTGTACACTTCAGAGATGGGGCTCTTCAGTAGTTACGTTTTGATAATGAAAATCTAGAGTGAGCTGAATCCTGTTGCTTTCCTATGTGGAATGTGTTGTGCTATCCTGTGTGGATTACGTTTTTCTTTCCTGTGTGGAATACGTTTAATTTCCTGTGTGGACTGAGTTGTACATGGGCTCAGAGGTTGGAGCGTATTTGAAATTGATGAATTAGGTATATGTATGGGCATATACCTAAGCAGTGTCGGTTATTACTTCGTGATTGTTCCTTTCTTCGTGGTTTATCCTTTGTGGATTTGAGAGACCTTCAGGGGTCTCAGGGTCCCTACTAAGTTGCTTATACTCACCCCTGCACGGGCTTTGCCCGCACTACGTTGTGTTGGTTGCAGACGACGGAAAACGTTGACCTTAGCTGAGGCTTACAGAGCGGGACGGTACCCAGAGGTGGACCACTGGGCGGGACGTGCTCGGAGCGGACGGCGGGACCCGTAGAGCAGTGGAGCTATCTGTACCCACCCTTCAGGTGGGATTTCCAGTGGACAGCTCGGTGTAGCGGCTTTTACTTTTCAGTTGTTGTTTTCCCTTTCGAGTTGTACTTTACTTTCACTTTGGGTTTGTATACTGGCCCATTTACTTTTCCGCACTTTCAGTTGTACTCTGCTTTTGCTTAGTGTTTACTTTCCGCTTGCTTTCTCTGTAGTGTTTGTTTACTTTACAAAGGCAATGCCTTCCCATTTTACCGGGATTTACGCCTTGGTGCTAGTCGCCAGCCCCTGGCCTATGGAAGGCGGGCTTGGGGTAGTCACGGCACAGACCCCGAGGGCAGGTCGTGACAAATTGGTATCAGAGGTAGATCGAAGTTCTCATGCCCTACGAGGCATGCCGCCATCGACCACAAGGGGTCACACGGGGGGGTCGATCCTCGTGCAGCAGAGGACTGGCTGGAGGCAGTGGTACGAGTGTTTAGGCTAGTGAGAACACCATCAGACCTCATGATGATCCTCGCTGCGAGCCTACTACACGCAACAGTAGGACGATGGTGGAGCTTGATGCTCCAGGTGCACGATGAGGCATCTTTATTTTGGACGGACTTTGAGAGCCTCTTCCGCTCGGAGTTCGTCCCAGCCACCCTTCGTGCGGTGCGTATCCAGGAGCTTCTTCAGCTGCGGTAGGGCAGCATGACGGTCGCTCAGTACTCGGCGAGATTTACTGATCTCTCGCGTTACTCGACCGACATGGTACGAGACCCATTCTTCCGGGCCCGGACCTTCGAGCAGGGTTTGAGACACGAGATCAGGGAATCGCTGATCTCCCTCAGCTTACCGACTCAGAAAAGAGTACTGGAGCAGGCCCTTCTGATTGAGAGCTTCCTTGCTGAGTCTACACCAGCGCAGCGACCCACCGCAGGGCGGCAGATAGCGGAGTCTTCGGCAACAGGTAGCCGACGGATGACTCAGGGTTCCAAGCAGACCAGACCTACCAGTGGCCGACTGCACGACTCAGGCTCAGTTGTGCGGGGAAGCCGGGGTGGAGTCAGAGACAGGCGTGCCGAGAGTGGGCAATGTTACTCCTGTGGCGGGATTGGTCACATGGCTCGTGACTGTCCGACCCGCCATGCTGATGATCAGAAGTTAAGTGAAGAACCTCCCAGGCATAGGCAGAGGTTCGACCGTGGCAGTCCGCAGGGAGGAGGCGGACGAGGTAGAGGAGCTGGACGAGTAGCCGGTGGCGGGCGACGCTTTGAGGCTCTGCCACCACCACCACCAGGAGGTCCACCCCGACCACAGGGAGTAGGTGAACATGCGAGAGCTCAGCTTTAGGCTGCCGAGGCCTTCGATCATGGAGCTCTGGGAGCCGATGGACAGGATCAGAACTAGTGGATACGTCCTTTGTACTTCGGGTTCCTTGTTGCTTTTGTGTAGCGTCTTGTATTACGAGCTGCAATAATAAAAAAAATGCATACCTTTGTGATATTTTCGTTCCTGTCCTCTTTCGTGATGTTACTAAGAGGTTCCAGTTTTGGCTGTTGACTTGACCCTCACTTGGGAGACATCTACTGGGGGAGACCCAGTTACCACACATTGATGCCGACAGTGTGACTCAACCCTTGGAGGCGAGAGTAACAGTTGAATCTCTTAGTAGTAGCGTCGAGGCCTTACGACGTCATCCTTGGTATGGATTAGTATCATCCATGTTAGGATTGACTGTATTAGGCAAAGAATGTGGTTCATCCAGGGGATGGGACCAGATTTCTCTTATCGGCAAAGAAGAAATCTTGCAGCTCTGGTGGGACCGGATATGGTCCAGGCCACGACAGAGAAGGTCCAGGTCACCCAGGAGCGGATGAGGACAACATAGAGCCGGCAGAAGTCATATGCTAACAGGAGGCGGAGGCCACTAGAGTTCGAGGATGGCGACCACATCTTCTTGCGGGTCTCACCTCGACGTGGTATTCGGAGATTTGGTCGAGGCGGAAAGTTATCTCCGCGCTTCATCGGACCCTTCCAGGTCCTCAGCAGGGTTGGCGAGGTGGCTTATTTCCTGGCTCTGCCACCTCAGTTGCACCAGGTGCACGACGTCTTCCACGTATCCCAGCTGAGGAGATACGTGCACGACCCGACGCACATCATTGACCATGGGGAGCTTTACGTTGACGATGAGGTGACTTTTACGGAGGTCCCGGTGGAGATAGGGAATCGACAAGAGCGGGTCCTGCGTGGGCGATCGATTCCTCTTGTGCGCATCAGATGGCTGCACGGGAATCTCCAGGAGAGCACATGGGAGCGGGAGGCTCGGATGCGTGCTCAGTACCCTCATTTGTTTCCCTAGTTTTTGATGTATCTTTACAGGGACGTAAAGCCCTGAGGTGGGAGTAATGTAAAAACCCGTAAAATTGAAGGGAAATTTTTTCTTAATTTTCTTTGGAATTTTACAATAGCGCCGTTTCTGACAGCACCTGATTCCGAGGCCCGGAGTGCCCGGAATCAATTTCCGAAGTTTGGTTCGGGTACGTTCAGTGAACGAACGAGCGGGAATTTATAACTTTTGATCCGGTGCTCGGAATTGAAATCCGAGGGCACTTATGAACTCGCAGCGCCGATATTCGCTTAAGGGGACCTTTTCCGAAGTTGCTTTTTCCTAGGAAGAGATGTTTAATTTTCTGGATGAAATGAAGAGTAAAATAAATTTTTTATACAATATTTATTTTATATCTTAAAAGTGGTTATAATCTTTTGTTGGAAGTTGGGTGGTTAAACTACCTAAGAGAGGATTAAGGTGAGGAGGGGCCCACACGAGCCCCACCTTTTCAAATTCCCTAACTCCCCTCTCTCCCTCTTAAAGGCTTGTCAACATAACATTTATTTAATTATACAACTCATGTATAATAAATAAATGAGTTTAATTTTTGAGTTTTTGAAATTCAAACTCTTGAATTTCAAAGGTTGGGTTGTGTTAATAAATTAAGCGTATGCTTAATTTATTTTTGGGTTATTTCCTTTGATACTTGAGAGGATTGGGAGAATCGTTGAGAGACTTGAAGATCTTCTTCGTCTTCGACGAAGAACGTGAAGAACGGTTCTTCTCCGACAAAGAACATCGATCGCACGACCTTCGAGACTCGGCGTCCCGGGTTCTTCCGTCTTCATCTTCCTCCTCGACAAGGGAGAAGTCGCCGACCGTGGTGATCATCGCCAACGACCACGTACCTCCCTTCTTCGTCATAGCGACAAGTGAAGAGACGTCGTTTCCTCCTCGGACGCACCCCGACGTCCAGGGAATCTACGTCCGACGCCGCGACGCCTTTCTCCGCGATAACCGACGTGCGACGTCAATCTTTCAAGGTAGGGGTTGTTGTTATTTGTTTATTTATTTATCCTTGTTCGCGGTTCTTGCATGACTAACGTAAGGATTTTAAATAAGTGTTATTGTTTAACGTGAGGGGGCCGGACCGCATGAACACGGCCGAACCCCCTCCTTCGTTCTTGATGTTTTATATTGCGGATGAATCAAGATGGCGTGGTGCCGTCGCACCACGCGGATATTCGCCCGATTAAATTGCGCGGCGCCGTCGTGCCGCGCCATGGAAGGTTCATCAAGAACGCGACGCCGTCGCGCCACGTCGAATGGAATCAAAGGCGCGGTGGAGGGGCGCGGTGCCGTCGCACCGTGCCGGACGACGAACACCGCGGCCGGTTCCGGGCCGCGGCGAGACGGAAAGACCGGCGGCACGCCGGGCCGCCGGCGTCGGAGACCGGAAGGGGACCGGCTTGCCGGTCCCGTTGGAGAAAAACTGGCCGGCTAGCAGGCCGGCCGGAAGGTCAAAGACCGGGGGAATAAATTCCCCCGGTCAACCCCTTTAAACCCCCCCCCCCATTTAATTGAGGGGGGGGGGGGGGGGCGGTTTCTTGAGGGGGGCAGGCGGCCCCCCGGTTTCCGCACAAGCAGGCCCCCCACGAGGGGGGGGGGGGGCGTTTGTCAAAAAAAGGGGCGCGGCAGATTGCCGCGCCGCCAAACCAAGGAGCGGGGGGACCTTGTCCCCCCCGCGGGCTGCCTCCGTGCGGCGCCAGGCCGTTGCGCCGCCAGGCTGCCGCGCCGCCGCCGCCAGGCTGCCGCGCCGCCGCCGCCAGGCCGCCGCGTCGCCGGCCGGCCGGGCCCGGTTGGACCCGGGTCGGGTCGACCCGGGGGGGGGGGGGGGGTTGGGCCGGGTCGGCCTGGACCCGGACCCCCCCGTTTCGAATCAGTTTCGGTCTTTTGGCCATAACATGAGCCACGGACCTCCGATCGACGAACCGTCTAGAGAAACACGATCCTTGGAACGAGACGGTCGTTTCGGTATATCGCACTCAAGGTTTCAGAACACTTTGAGTTCGGCCGGGTTGGTTCGTTCATGAAACCAACCGGGCCTTCGGAGCGGAAACACTCATATCTTGAGCTACCGACGTCCGATTGACGTACCGTCAGCTTTGTTGTGTTCCTCTTAGTGAGACGGTTCTTTTGGCATGCTCCGCCCGAGGTTTGGACGCAGGTGGAGTACGGTCGGGTTGGTTTTGCCTTAAAAACCAACCGGGCCCCGGGGACGAAAATGCCAATAACTCTCAGACCGGGCGTCCGATCGACGCGCCGTCTGTTGCGTTGAGTTCCTGTTGACGATACGGAAATTTTGGATACATCAACTCTGGACTTTGTGACAGTTGATGTATCAGCCTCTCGGCTCGTGGAGCGGACCCTCCGAACGAGCTTGCTGTGTGCGGGAACCCTAGTGCTGGCTGCGACTGCTTCTCCGACAGCGACGATTGTGCAGAGATCCTCAGTGGACTGCGGCGACGACTGTGCAGAGATCCGCAGTGGACTGCGACGACTACTGCACTCAGCGATCCTACGTGGATCAGTGCTACAGGTCCTGCGTGGGCCCGATCCTGTGTGGGTCCGATCCTGTGTAGGTCACTGCGGGGGTTAGTACCTATCGATCCATCATGGGTCCGACGACTTAGATGGTTCAGTGATCATCTTTATCGTCATCCGAAGAAGTATACCTGTGTGAGCTGAATCTTCTATTTTACTCGATAGAGGTGGTGCGCTTGGTTGTAGCGGCAGACCCGCGATACTGGAGACGAGCGTACGGAGTACGGAGACCGTGTTGCCGGCTGAGACCTGAAGACTGCTCGACCGACTCGACTTGGAGTGAGTCGACTAGCCCAGTGGACGGAGCGCCCGGTATTTGGCGGCAGACCCACGGCGGACGGAGCGCCTGGTAGTTGGCAGCAGACCCGCGGTACTCGACTGGAGGAGTACCTCTATAGGCTATTTGGGTGAGCGCCCGGTATTTGGCAGCAGACCCTCAGCGGACGGAGCGCCCGGTAGTTGGCGGCAGACCCGCGGTACTCGACAGGAGGAGTACCTCAGCAGTCTTAGGTTAGTGAGCAGTATCTCAGAGTCGTGACAGGACACTGTACACTTCAGAGATGGGGCTCTTCAGTAGTTACGTTTTGATAATGAAAATCCCGAGTGAGCTGAATCCTGTTGCTTTCCTATGTGGATTGTGTTGTGCTATCCTGTGTGGATTACGTTTTGCTTTCCTGTGTGGAATACGTTTACTTTCCTGTGTGGACTGAGTTGTACTTGGGCTCGGAGGTTGGAGCGTATTTGAAATTGATGACTTAGGTATATGTATGGGCATATACCTAAGCAGTGTCGGTTATTACTTCGTGATTGTTCCTTTCTTCGTGGTTTATCCTTTGTGGATTTGAGAGACCTTCAGGGGTCTCGGGGTCCCTACTGAGTAGCTTATACTCACCCCTGCACGGGCTTTGCCCGCACTACGTTGTGTTGGTTGCAGACGACGGACAGCGTTGACCTTAGCTGAGGCTTGCAGAGCGGGACGGTACCCGGAGGTGGACCACTGGGCGGGACGTGCTTGGAGCGGACGGCGGGACCCGTGGATTAGTGGAGCTATCTGTACCCACCCTTCAGGTGGGATTTCCAGTGGACAGCTCGGTGTAGCGGCTTTTACTTTTCAGTTGCTGTTTTCCCTTTCGAGTTGTACTTTACTTTTAGTTTGGGTTTGTATACTGGCCCATTTACTTTTCCGCACTTTCAGTTGTACTCTGCTTTTGCTTAGTTTTTACTTTCCGCTTGCTTTCTCTGTAGTGTTTGTTTACTTTATAAAGGCAATGCCTTCCCATTTTACCGGGATTTACGCCATGGTGCTAGTCGCCAGCCCCTGGCCTATGGAAGGCGGGCTTGGGGTAGTCACGGCACAGACCCCGAGGGCGGGTCGTGACATTCAATTGATGAAAAAAATTTATGATGGAATTCAGAAGAGTGCATATATGAGGGTAAATTATGTCTCCCTTTTTATTTAGTATAATGGAAGAGAATTCATAAAATAATCTGCAATTTGGAAGTGATGTTAGAAACCTCATAATTATATTGTGTACTGATGAAGTGAATATATATCACATCCTTAGTGGCCAATATAGTTCATGGATTGTTTTTGGTACATTACATATTTTCTCCATAGATAAGTATGAAGAAAAACTTTTGTATGCATAGAATGATGTTTTTTAGATAAAATAGACTGGAAATTAAATTTATTTGTATCTTTGACCATTAATAGATGAATAGAAATTTCTATGGGTGACTAATGATACATTTTTGGGAGCATTGAAAAAATCATATTTCCTTTTGAATGTTGTGATAATGTTAGATATAAATGACTCTCTTGCATATAGAATATTATCTGGATATAGTGGTTAGAGAAATAAAGATTAAAAAATATGTGAAGAAGATACTTGAAATAGTCAATTGATGAATGGATAAAAGAAAGTGTACCTGGGACATCATATATTTTTATCAAATTGATCACCCTTAAAATATATGAAGAAACCATTAAACGATATATAGGAATACAATATTCCCACAAAATAATTTTTAGTCAATGAATATTATTACAGGGTGAAAAATATTGATTTGAAATTTGCAAAGAAAACACATTCTTATCATAAAACATATATGTAAAAAAAGTCTATCTTTTTCCGAACATGTTATTATTGATTTTTATAGATAAAACATACCATTTCTGTGATTCATTTTGAGAATAGAATTTGTTAATGTGTGATTATGATATTGATATACCTAATATAAAATACTAAAAACTTATTTCATGCTGGAATAGACTTCATATAAATTTCAATACATTTGGAGTTAGCTCCGCTATGGGAAAACAGAGAATATATTTTTCTCTGGCTTGTCACCCATTAATAAAGATTCTAATGATGATTTATTGTCAGTACTATCATGGTATTAATGTACCCTCTGGGTATTCTTAAAATGTGGCAAATTTGGTTTCAATGAAGGATTTTAAATTAATAGGTATCAAATATCATGACTATAATGTATTGATGAAACAACTATTACCAATAACACTTTCAGTTATATTATGAACATTTGTTAGATAGACTATAATTGGGATATTTAATCTTTTAAAATAAAATTTTAGAAAAGTCATTGATCAAAATATGTTATGTTTATTTCAGAATGAAGAATCTATTATACTTTTTCAACTAGAAATGCATTTTCACCTAAGATTTTTGATATAATGCTTTATCTAGTTGTTCTTTTGGTTTGTGAGATAATTATACGGGGGCATGTTTATTTACAATGAATATATAATTTTTAAAGATAAATGAATATTATCAAGGGATATTTTAAAAAAATTATCATCTTGAGGCCTTTATTGTTCAAAATTATGTTTGAGAAGAATTTATTGAGTTTAATACTAATTATTAATATAGAGTGGAGCATATTTATCTCCATATATCTCAGAATATGAATGTTTTTAGTTAAGGTAGTGTGATTAGAGGCCTAAATGTAATGTTAATTCTTTTTAAAGATGTGATACATGCACATTTATTCATTTTGAACAACTAATAAGTGGTTCAATCTTATATATCATCACATATTGTGGAATTAATGGTATTATATCTGAAATGAAATGAAAAGTGGATGATGGATGAGCATAAAAAGACATTTTATTCACGGTTTAAATTGATAGACATCATAGATATATATACATATTGAAAATTAAAATGGTTTGCACGGGATCATCTCTTCATGTGATAACATGGTTTTGTTTTTATATTAACGAGTACACATATTATAAAAAATATTGTATTACAAGAGTTTCTATCAAAGTAGTAGTTTAATGGTCATTATTGAAGCACTACATTTTTCATGTGAAACCATAAAAACCCAAATTTCAATATCAATGACACATTATGAAGTTCTTGAAGGCATATGAGAAATTTTTATACTAAACTATGAGTTAGCACGTATATGAGTAATTAGGGTTTTAGTAATAGTGGTGTGAAACATGATGAATATGTATTTAAAATGGTAGATTTGAAATGTTTTTTTTAATGAATAACTATTTATCATTGTGAGACATGAAACAAAAATATTTTATTTCATTGATCCATCGAATTCTCAGTGGTCCTTCATTTTAAAAGGGAATATATTCCATTTGTATAATGAGTGTGAGGATGATATTATTGATTTATATGAGTACTATTATTCAATTACACTCTTTTATTATGATAACATTAACAATATCACAACCATAGTTCATGCAGTACTAAATAATAATTTTGAATGATTATGGGAAACACTAATATAATCGACTAAATAATCATGTAAATATTAAAATTAGATTTCTTTCTTGAAAATTTTCCTGGGTAAAAATGGTATTTTTAATAAATATTGGAATTTTATTTATATATTTTTTTGATTTGATGATATTATTGTTTAATTATATATTATATGGTTATTGTTGATGATTTATTCATTAATATACAGAAAATTAATTTTTATATTTCATTTATATTTACACATATAAAATCTATATTTTGAATTTTTTTTATTAATATTTATAAATGTGTCTATAATTTTAGAATTAATTTGTTGTATTTAGTAGTATATTAAGAAAATTATTTATTTATGAATAATAAGATCTATATATTTTTTAATACAAACACATGTGTGCCACTTTTTTACTTACATAAATGTTTTCATGATTTCTAATTATTCACTTCTCAAATAATTTGTTGGTACACATAATAAAATTTTATGTTCCTATTTGAATGAATGATACAGATACAGAGATATAGGACCATGTACCAAGGTATATGTATATTTTCATAACACTAAATATCTAATAAAATAATTATACAAGAAAGAAAACATTTAATTTATAAAAAAATATTTGCACTACTACAAATGAGACTACAGTGTTGGAGTCATCTTCTTTTAGTTTTCAGAAATTAATTTCTGATGTGGTTCAATATATCCTTAAACATTTACTAGAATTGGCACATGATCCTGGAGGCAAGAGATTATTATTTTTTGATAATAATAATGAAAATAGTCCAAATACAATACAGTTTAATAGCTATATATCTATGTAGAGACATTATAAGATTAAAAATTTATATTATTGTTGGAAGAACATCAAAAAGATAGAAGACCAGATGATTTATGAGTATGTAATAGTATAACATATCAAATGAATTATTTAATCTCATTTTATAAATATTAAACTTCTAAATGAATATTTTTTAATTTATGTAATTAAAGAGGAGATTTAATTTTTATGAAATAAAATAAATTATTAAAATATTTCATTTTGGAGGCGGTTTTATAGAGATATTTCATAAAAATGAAAAAAGGTTATGTATTATTGAAGAAAAAAATAAAACCTCATTCTTCAAGTAATATGTTTTGGATGCAGATAAATAAAATGAATTTTCCTCTAGCCAACACGATGAATCATTTCTAGTTTGATAATTATTTTATATTCTAATATATATTACCTATTTACCTAATTACTTATTAATTTATTTTTATATAATAGAACTCAAGGAGTTATTTCGAGGATATAAAGTTATAGAATGTATACCATCGTAATTTATCAGGGGGATGGTATCATTTATAGGTGAAAAGAAGATTGTACATAATTTTAATGAATTAAGAGACCAGTCTATTAGTATTAGAAATGGGGTGCCATTAGGTTCTCCATCTCAATATCCCACTGCGAAATATTATAAATGGAGTGAAGAAAAAAATGAAACGGTAGTTATAGACAATGATAAAGAGTTAGTGGATAAAATTGTACGTAAACATTTTCTTTCATCATGATTTTTTTATAAATTAGAAACACTAATATACCAGTTTCATTTTTTCATTTCAAGACGACAAGAATGAGAAGGGTGGAACATGGAAATTTTATCACTAACGGTAGGATGGACATCCTAGCCACTACTTTAGGGAATCTAGAATACTAGAGCCACATAAGAGGATATGAGGTGGGTGTTGGTATTAAGAATTTTATTGTTCATTAATGTAATAAATCAAAATACCCCTAAATAAAATTATTCAAATATGAGATTAAAAATATGAAATAGTCCATGGGAGATCAAATTCAATTAGATGCATGGGATATGATAGAAGAATTGATGGGATATTAAATGTCATTGTAGCTTTCCCTGCTTTACAAACCCTCCCAGTTTGCTATTCAGCATATATAGCAAGCCCAACCTACATACCTAGATCCTCCATGACCACATTCAAGTCCAACCTTATACTATTGTAAAATCCCACCACATCACATTGGATTGAGAGGATGAATGGATGCTACTTGGCCTTAAGCGACATTTCCAACACGCCAAGGTGAGAAATAAATGTTGATAACTTTGAGAATAAATTTGGGAATGATTTTTCCTTGAGACAAAACCGATCAACCAAATGACCCACTATCAATAAAATACATGATGCATGTCAACAAAATATCTAACTCATACATTACCAAAATGGAACCACACTATTCAAAAATACAACCCAAAAAAACAATACATCCCGACATAGTAAACTATATTAGAGTAACTAGTGGAACACTAAAAAAGAAACTCAAAATAAACCAAGACACACTCCGTAGCTCAACACAATGCTACATGCTTCATGCACCAACGCATCTCCCAATCATCACTATGAGCCACTAGAAATGTGATGCTTTACTTTTACATGTGTCCTGCAATACGACATCTAAAAAAGAACCAATGTTCCATAGAAGGGGGTGAGTAAAAATTCATAGTAGTTTTTCCCCAAATGGAATCCCTATATACACCACTAAGATATATCGATTAGCATATTTATATAATGTAGTTTATATAAAATAATCACATGTAAAACAATTACAATATTCCAAACATACCATTTCCAAGCCACCTCACCCAAACCATGAATATCAACAGAAATCCAAATAATAATGCCATAATCTATCTCACCACTTAGAATTAGTACCAAAATTTCCATTGTGAAAAGAAGTGCACAACAATTCAACCATAACGGCAGACCTTCTATCCTACCCATTCTTTCATTCCCACTAGTGTTATTCCCTACCCACTTATCCTTTGATGGTGGCCCTTCTGTCCACTATCCATCCCATTATTATAGTGGTGTTTCCCACCCACTTCCACACAGTATTCCAACATGCCAAAACAAAGAATACAACACACCAATGCCAAAGAAAATGAAAATAATCATTTTCATCACATGCCAATCCACTTCTATAAATCACCAATTTATTGAAACCACCATTTAATCATTTTCCATTCCAAAACACGTTTCAATAAAAAAACATATTTATTGAATACTCTTTTTACATCTACCATTTTCACAAATCAATCCCAGAAACCCATTTTATAAAATAATCATTTTAAAATTCACTACAAAATCATTTTACCCTATTACACACATTTTCCAAAGATCCCAAAAAAACATCCCCAAAGGGCTTTCCAATTGATTTCTCACATCAAAAAAAGAATTAATTCGAAATAAAACTAATTAATTGTAACCAAGAATCATGTTCTAGAAATGTGGAGTCGATATATAGCCTCCTAAATTTATGATTCCAGAAAATTCAACCCCCATGCAACCACACCAAAAATCCAGGAAAACACATCACTTCAACCGCTCTAGATCCCCTACCTTATCATCCAAAATCCTTAATATCAACACACAAGGGAAAAAACCCTAGATATACATAAACCATATATACATCTAAAAAACTGAGAAATTGATAGGAGTATATCTAAGGAAAATCAAGGGAAAACGATGAGAAGAGACTTACTCAACAGAAACCACATTTAAAACACCTTGATACACATTTTATTTTCATCAAAAACGCGTGGGAGAGCCCTTATGAACCTTGATAACCGAAAATCCTTGGTGAGGCTTGAGTGGGAGAGAGTTTGGAGTGAAATGAGTCAGCCCTGAGGGAGTCTTGATTTATAAACTCTATTTTTATGTTTCCACACTATTAGTCCTCACAGATTGGAAAACTATGTCCTAATAGGGCACATGTTACTATCTCAAGGGAAGGGATCCACAATGTTTCCTCAAACGGTTTGGGAAACCATGATATGCCATGTGAATCCTACAATCTCCCCCTACAATGTTTCCCAGAGAACCTACACGTTTTCCCCAAACAGTGCTCAAACAGTGCACCCTTAGATAAGCCTCCAAACTTATTCAAAACCATTCCAATATCTCTCATATTCACCCCAACTCAACCCAAGCACTTTAAAAACATAAAATGGGATAAAAAAGGATACATACCCCAAACTGGGGGTGATAAAACTATGTTATTTATTATATAGATTCTCATGTATGTATTGAAGATAAAAAAATTCAAGCATATTTTTAGGGATTCTCTACATCACCAACCTATACAGAAGGGTCAGGTCAGAGTATCAGTAAATGATATTATTATTTCTAATAATCTACAACCATTTCCTATCTAGGAGGTTAGAATAGTTGTGGATTATATGTGTAGATTTTGGCATTGTCTATATAGACTTATCCATTATATTTCTTATGAGGTATGATTTTTTAAATATTTAAATAGTTTCATTGAAAAGTAATTATTATGTTTCATGATATTTAATTAATATATTTTTTTAAAAATAAAAATCATTGGACAAAAAAAATAAATTGTTCTGCAGTAAAAAACGTTAGATACTCCAGATATATATGATGGGATAATGTATTATCTTAGCCTACTTCTTCCCTGGATAATTTATATTAATCTCTAATGATTCCGATTTAGTTGTAAGAAATAATAAAATGATAATATTAATAAAAAGATATCATGGATCTGATTAGTTTAAAATAGAATAGTGTGCCTATGTTTTGCTTTTCTTCCATGTATGTAAATTTATGTTGTACTTTTTATTTATTTATTAAAAAATTATTTTATGTGGCTTCCTACATAATGTATTTAATTTTGTATATATACTGGATTCTTATTCAAAATAAGACCACTATATTTTATGGTTTTATTGATCCGAAATTCTTTTCAATGGAAATGAAATTTTAGAAAAATAAAGATAGAGTTACATATATATGTTAGAGATTATCAAAGAAGGAGATTTGGAGTTGGTTTTTCCCATTCCCTAATGGTTAATAACAATAATATATTTATGACGTAATATTCATTATAATATCATAAATTATAAAAAATTTCTATTATAGAGGGAAATGGTTGTTAGGTGTATTCTGCATAAGATAATTCACATTATAATAGTTTTTTCATTGTATCTGGTGTCATTGGTAATAATTTTTTCACCATTTGAGAAAACAATGTTTTATTCCTTTTTATGTGTTCATTATATTTAAACATTAATCTTAATATTTTTTTAGTTGATATAAATTAAAATTTAGGTCATGGAATTTTTTTAACAAATATCATTTGTCAATAGAGAATAGAAATAAAATCCAAAACATCGAAGAAACATAAAATATTTTTATGTTATTTAATATTGTAAATATATACATATATTGATATGCCTATTTTTATGATCATGTTAATTTTTTATAATGTGAGTTTCCTTTCCAACAAGAAATTATAGAATGTGATTATCATGGTTTATGATTCATGTATGAGATAATCACAACCGAGTTAATGAATGAATTTAATAAGGTTAGATATATTAATTATTTTTTTATTTTATATCAATGTATTTCAGATGATATTATTATATTCAATGATTTTATATAATATCAATTATACCGTGTTGTGTTTGAATGATAAAGTTACAAATCATTAGTATGATTTTTTGAACAATTTGATTATTGTGATTGTAATTTATATTATCAAGTATGTGGATTTTAATGTTTATGTTTAATATTTCATTTTTCAATTAAAAGGTTTTCAAAAGATTTTTATTATTTATTATAGGTGTTTGAACATAATGATATCAAAATTATTCTTTAAAAACAATTGAAAATGATTATTTTTCAAATTATCAGGGTATGTATCATTTAATTTTATTTCTTGAGTACTAAATTTCCATACTAAAAATTGTTCAAATTATAGTTATTTTATTATAATATTAGTTTGAACAAAATGATATTAAAATTATTATTCAACAACTACCAGGAATGATTATGATATAAATTATCTGGATATTTTTAATCTATTTTAGAAAATAATATGTTTGATAATGTTTTTTTGGATTATTCTATTTCGTTATATTTGTATTTATTGATTTTTTTCTCTATGATACAAGATTTTTGAAACTAAAATATTGTATTTTCAATTATAGGTAATCAAAAATATTTTCCATTGTGATATTTATAGTGTTATACTAAAAATTTATCTTCCAGGTTTGGTTTTTTCCAACCGACACTAAAAATGTAAACAATATAGAAGTTCCTAAAAATAAATTTCTATTAGAAATTGAAATCAGAAACATGATGAGAATAATTTTTTTGGAATTATTTTAAATAAAAAATGATACCCAATCAGAAAAATCATCATATGAACATTGAAATCCATTAATAGTAGAAAATGATAAGGAATCAACTTTTTGGTGTTTGATTACATTGGAAACTAGTGCAAAAAGATAGACCTAAAATTGAAAACATTAATTTTGAGTTTTTTTATATTTAAATATAAATAAAAATCCTTAATTATAATGTCCATATTATAATGGTTTGTTAAAAATGATGTTAAAATTGAAAAAACTGATAAGAAAACCTTTTTTCTCCAGTGATATTGAACTAAAAAGTTGATTGAATAATGTCAAGAGACATATATTTTTAATTTCATAATTTTACATGACATGAAAAATAATAAAAGTGGTCCTCACCAATGTTGCATGGAATTGATCATAATAATATTTATGATCTCTCTATGAAGTTATAAATTTTGGGTAACATTCCCAGAACATATTCAATATGATCTATCATGAATTCCATGTTCTTTACTAAACCAAATGCCACATATTCTATGATCATAACTATTATATACCAATAAAAAATTTTATGACTCACCCTATTTTTACTAAAAATATTCTTATTCCTATAATAATAACTGCGGTTTGGTTATTGGTCTTTAGAGGCGTGTATTATTTATTCTTAAGGTGCTCAATCTATTTTAGCTTTTAATATAATAAATATCACTTGACATTTGGGCATAGTTTTATGTTTTCCTAAATGAGGGAGTTATTTGTATTTATAGTTACAAAAATATCAATTTAAAAAATTCAACAATTGGGTTAGAGTACATTGCTTCCTCAAATACTATAAAGGAGGATATATAGTTCAATAACATCACATAATGATAAGCATTGGTTTTTAGAATCTATGAAGTAATTGAGATTTAAAATGATAAAAATGATCAACTTATTTGGATAAGAAACCAAATATGACTTAATAACCAAAAACATCCTTCAAAAATACCATCTTTTTAGAAAGATTCTCTTGAAGGTAAATGTTAGGATCTATTGGTTGGAAATTGAGGAAAATGTAGTTAATCCATAAATGAATAAATTATCATTGAACAATCATAATGGGTCTATAGAATCAAGTGGAATATGAAAAATAAGAAATTGACAATAATGGATGTAAATGAATTATTTTTTATAAATAATATAAATTTTCATTTATCATTAAATAATCTTTTTTAAAATTTATTTTACTTAAATAATTTAATGATAATATCCCCTTAGGTTATGACATTGATTTTCCCTATTCGATGATGATGATAAAGTATTATGAAGTTAGTTGAAATGAAAAGGTAATTTTGAGTAGAATTTTATAAATGTTTCATAACGGTGTATAATATATAAAAACCTAAAAACATGTGGTTATAGATTGATAATTATTACATAGAATTACCCAATGGTGTGTATATTATAGAATAGAAAATAATCATTGATATAATTTGGGGTCAATTATTATTATGAATGTACATTACATAGATTTGTTGAAATACCTATAATGATATCCACCATAAATTTTTAGTATTCTTATGAAATAATTTAGTATTTACTAATAAGGGATGGTTGTTTATGTTTGTGATTGTATCATCATTTGGGGATCACAAATGATGATATTTTTCCATTCTTATGATGAGAAGGTTAAACTCATCCCTTGACTAAATGAAAAAAGGAAACACATGCCCATGATTTTTTTATTCAACAATTTTGTGATCAAATACATTGATGATGGATATGTCTTGAACTTATCCTATATATTAATGAAATATGAGGTACAAATCCATCATGCCAGCTTATATCATATAATATTTAATGTTTGAAATGAAATATACTTTATTGACATGTTCCATGTCTAGTTTCAAATCTATGTCACAGAAAAAGGGATTTTATTGTTATATAAATAATATATATAGTTCATAATGTGGAAGGATATTAATATGGAGATATGATTGTGATTGATTTATATCATACCTAAACATTTTATATATTGAGTAGCACATATGATTTTAATGAGGCCTCTGTTATCCGATATTTATGAAATTATGTTTTTATATTTTTTTCAAAAATAGTATGTCCCATTTGATCACATTGTAATATCATTAAATAAGGTTTATTTTTTGGAATAAATTTTTATTACAAAATTAATATTGGTTTCTGAAACATATAGAAAATAAATTTTCATGGATTTATAAAGAGAATTGATGTTTTTCATAAAGATCGTAAAGTCTTTTAGTTCAAGGGGATATTTTTAATGTTGAAAAAATAGTTATACCATATTTTATAATATAACTAAATAATAGAATCCAATGTAACCAAGATATTTCATAATTTTTAGCCTATAATTTGATTCCCATCAAATTTTATGATGGGTTACAAGATATTTCCTACCATATGGTAGACAATATATGATATTGCAAGCATGAATTACTACCACATTTTACCCTGTTTACCATAAATTATTAATAAAATGGATTGGATCATTTTTTATTTGTATAAAAAAATATTAGTTGAAGTGTTTAGTGATTGAAAAATACGAACATGTAGTAATGTATAGAAAACATAAGATGTATACTATTGTATCAATACAAAAAATCTATTTGATTAATGGAGAGTGTTTGAAAAAGTGACATGATCCTTCCAGTGGTTGAAATATTTAATATGTTCATGTTAATCAATGATAATCTCTTCAAACAATATAATGATTTATGTCTATAGAGTGGTCGCTAGAACGAATTTGATGTTTTATAATCCTTCCATTATAAATGAGGATCATATGGGTAGTGTAATACTTTGAGGCATCATGAACACGACTACCTCTACTATGATATGAATAAAATTTACTTCATAAAATATTTTAGTTGGACATTATAGGTATTATAGTATGAATAACTTTTATGTTATTAATTTATTCAAAATATAATCTATTGAATATTGATCATAAAATCAATGGGAGTCTTAAACATCCATATTTCATTAGATAAACTTATTTTACCCAATTGTATAATGATCCTCCCAAAAATATAAGGGTTACTTATTAAATATAGAGATAAATTAAAGCTAGGATATCCTTTCTCCCAATCCATAATGGTCCAAACCGCAACCAATGTTTCTTTCTCAAAGAGTAACATTCAGGAAAGGATTTAGAGAAAGGAATAATTCAATAGAGAAACCTATGGTTTACAACAATAATCATGTATCATTTATACATATGGAAATTTTTTCATTATCATAGAATCATTAATAAATTTATTAAGTAATTTAATAGACAACTATCATTTCCTCCTAGTTTGTTTCACCCAAATTAACTTTCTAGTTCGTTAGAAACATTTATACCTTAATCCCTACAATCACACATCTCAAAATCGTCATCATCCCATTCTCATTATGATTAGTATACCAAATGTCTTAATATTATCCCCGAAAAATATATTTTTCTTCGAAACCATCACATAGAGTTATTTAAGGATAGTTTGCCTCATATCATAACAAATACTAATTTTTTTATATTAAATCCAATGATTATAGTTGTGTGGTCATTTCATATGTACAAAAGTTATTATGATATATGTTCATATTAACAAAACTATTCAAATTTAAATGTGTCATTTCATTTTGGTCCCATGTTGATTATACATGGATAATTGTGATTTATATTACTAATAATAACCATTTCATCAATATCATTTATTGATCCATTGTTAATATTACAAAACACATTTACATGACATTAATTTACACCAAAATTATAGTTCCAACACTCCATGAAGTTTCTATTTTTTAAAAAATTGTATCTTATAGTATTCATCTTCTTTCTCCATTGAATGAACCTTATATGATATTGTAACACATTAGAGTTATGTTTTATTATTTCCCTCACTTCATTTACAATGTCTATTCTCTATGTGTAGATTCAATATATCTTCCATATTATTTTTTAATAATTATTTTTAATAAGTAATAGTTTCTACATCATTTAATACTAATATATTCATAATGATTTTTTTGAAACTGATGATGAGTTAACAATGAAATTTTTACAAACATAGAGTAAAAAATTTTCATGTTCGACATCTCTTATATTATATCCTTATTGCATTAGTTGGGAAAATTTGTTATTATAAATTTTGTTGTGATTGGTGACTAAGAATATATTCTCCACCTAAAATTTTCTTTTTCTTATGAAAATCATATTGTGTGGTACCATGGTCTCTTCTATCATATTTATAGAATCCCAATTTTTAATCATTTTCTTATTTCCTCACTTTCAAAAAGAATGAAATTTTCTAAAGATGTGTGAATATTTGTAAGAATAATCTTCTCCATATCATTCCCTCTCTTTTCCAACTATCATTCAAATTGTTTATAAATTTCCCTGGAATAATTATCCTTCCAATTTTTTTTAATTACATATTTTATGATATTATTTTTTGATAAAATATCATTTTAATTCGGTTCATAGGGAACCCTAACATGATTCATAGGACCAAAATAAATCTACTAAATTTCATGCGGAAGATGTAGGAACCTGGATCATTGTTTCAGGTATGTTTTTCCTTTTCTGGTCATTTTTTAGAAAAAGAGGGAAATTCGGAAATTTTCTATGTACACATCCTGTACTTTATGAGTACACGCTGTGTACTTTTCTCACACGTGAGTTTTTGCACTGGTCGTGTTCGGACCACACACACGGTATGTAGCGGTGATGTGTAGGCCGCTTAATGCAATGTATGGAAAGGTTGAGTACACGCTGTGTACTCATGAAGTACACGCTGTGTACTTTTCTTTTTATTTCATTAATCGGACCGGGGTCTTGTCTGAAACCTGTTTTCATCATATTCTATGCCTAATTACATTCAGAGCGTCTGAGGAGGCCGAATCTTCTCCGAGCCACCGATCTGCCACCGGTCGTCCAAATCGAACATCATCAATTGAAATAGTATAACAACGGTGAGTTATTTGTTCTTCTTTGGCCACATTTCATGATTCCTTCTCTTGTGAGAGTTATCTAAGGTGGAACATTTAAGAAGGATTTGCAGATCTACTCCATTATAGGCTGATTTACAGGCCAAGGTTCAAGTATATCGATATCCTAGGATTGAGGTAGGGTTTTTTTCCCTACGTTGAATGTCTTTGAGTTTTCGGTGCAAAAGTGCCAGATACCCATGTATCTGGTATCGAAGGGTAGGGTTTTGATCTAGTATTTTTATCTTCTTTAGATTTCATATATTCTTGAGGTTAGTAGATGATTGATAATATCTTATTAGCATGTTTGAGGGTCATCCCATGTGTGTTCCCCCTATTTTGGTTGTTTATCGCCATTTGGATTAGGATGCCTCTGAGGCATACCTTGTTTCATTATTTTTATGCCTTGATATAGTTTATTGCATGTATTGCCTACTATTTCTATTATTTTAATGCATTTTAGCTATTATCAACGTATTTTTTGACCTTACTTTTGGATTCTAACATTCGTTTAAGCATGACTGAACTACTCAGGAATGTGGGAACCTGGTGTGGTAGACTAAAGAGGGAATCGATGATTAAGGGATTCCCTATAGATTCTGTTAAAAATTAGTATTATTCTCAAGACCTATGAAAATGGAACTTATTGCTTCCTTAGACTGTCCTTAGTTACATATCGAAACTGTATGGGGAATTGGACGTAAGTGCTTCCTCAGAGAGTCTATAACTATCGTTTCAAGACTGCATGGGAATTGACAATGAGAGCTTCCCAGAGTGTATGTGCCATTGTATGTTTACATTACTAGAGGGGTATGCTAGTTTGGTCCACCTATAGAGTCACTATGATTATTTTTTTGGTTCGTTGTGATGAGTCCACCAAGCCAAAGAACAAGCTTGACTTTTTTACAACTTGCTGTTTAGGTAATCTGCTGAGATACATGTTCTATTAATTGCTATGCCTTGAGAATATAGAGTTGTTTGATAGATTCCATGGTTGATAATTTAATGATTGAATTAAATTAATAAATTAATTTGAATGTAGATTGGTAGTATTTTTTACTTCAGAGTAATCATTTTTCTTTACTTCATTTATTTCCTTTACTTTGCCTATATTTCTCACTGACATTAGGGCACAGATCTTGTGGTGATTGCCTACTAGGATTAGTCTCACACCCTGTTTGGATCCTGCTTTTCACCCCAAATAGTTCATATAGTTGCAGGTGTGGATAGGGATTGTGGCCCTTCTACATCAGGTACATGATTCATGGTTGGAGCTGCAGAGCCTAGGACCGTGATTAGGCATCTGATGCTGATGGAGTTGTTGTTTACTTTTACTGATTTGTTCTCAGTTGTATTTTAGCACGTTTTTGTGTTTACTTCTTTTCTTAGATACATGTACCATGCTATATCATTATTATATTATACATTTCTTTCACTATTTAGTTTCTGTTGTTGTATATTGTTTACTACTTCTGCTATTGATTGTTATTTCTTGTACCGTGTATAACATACATAATGAGGGAATAGTTTCTTGAATAACTTACCAAGGCCCTCGCTACTAGTCGGCAGCCACTGGCATTTGGGGAAATGTTCTTGTGGTCATGTGGTGAACCGGGCACGGGACACCGGTTGAGTGGTTTTGGATTCAGGTCGTTACAAAGTGGTATCAGAGGAGTTTCATTCCTTTTCTATTGAATTACTGTTTAGCGACATTACACAAGGATACGAAGGAATAGGTAAATGGTAAAAAGTTTTGCCCAGGTGTTCTAGAATCCATGTATAAGGAAAAATCCAGATTACCACAAATATTGCAATTTTCATGTTTTTGCAAATGTTACAGTTTAATTGTTTTCACCATTGGGTGGTGCACTTGTTTTGTGATATTACTGTTTGTATGATTGTGGTTCTATTTTGTTGAAACCCGATGAGATGAGGGTATACCATCTCATGCATCATATATGCGCTTGTTAGAAAATCACATGTCATGCATTTTTCATTGCCATCTATATTTCATTAGAATTTGCATGCTGTTGTTATATAATTTGAGATATAATATTCATGTTTTTGTGATAGATGCTATGATAGAATACCTAATATGTTGATAGGGTATTGTTTGATAAGATATTTTTTATCATAGACCCCAAACTTTGTTCTTAGAGCTGTTATGGGCCCTCAAGGATCAAAATTTGGTGGATCATGAGTTGTTATAATTTTTACTTGTTATATCCATTGTTATGGTTCCAAGCATTGATTCATGGGGAGTATGGGCCCCCACAGATTAGAAATTAGAACCTTAACACTTTTTTTCCATGTTTTTTGGGCTTCGGTGCAGTTCTGAGGCTACTTTCTAGAAAAATCCAGAATACACGGCGTGTACTTTATGCATACACGCAGTGTATATTTTAGTTGTTCCCCTGACTGTGTTGGGCAGAGACACGGGGTTGTAATGTTTCCTGTAGGAACATGTCATGTACCAACTTAACACGCCGTGTAGTCTGGAATAGGTATCTGTCTGTGTCATGAACAACCCGGTCCGGGGGTTTCATTCAAGTGCACGCCATGTCCCTTGGGAACACACCGTATATTGCTGACCATGTGGCCAGCCGTGTAGCCAACAACATGGGTTGGTTTTATCCTTCTGCGTACACTCCATGACCATATGGAACACGCCATGTAGTCTTGAACGTGCGTCAATCCGCGTTACTAACAACACGGGCCATGTAAGGCATGTCAAGTACACGTTGTGTCTCCTTTGACACGTCGTGTAGTAGTGGCCTGTGTAACACTCCGTGTGACTAATGACACGAACAAGAGGAGAGATCCTAAGGACACGCCGTGTAGTGGACAAGCATGTCGTGTAGCTTCCTGCTAGGATAGTCCGGGTTCCCAACCGTGTAGGAGTGAACGAGTAGGGAAGAAAAGGGTTAGTACACGTCGTGTAGTTTATGAACATGTTGTATATCCAGGTGGTTTACACAGCCATGTATGGCCAAGGTACACGCCTAGGGTAAACATTTAAGAAACAGGACGTGTAGTAGTACTACAATCCGTGTAGTCATGATATCCAAAATTTTAAGGTTTTTCTCTCTTGTTCCATTTTTATCTCTTAAGTTTCATCTGTGTTCATCGTTAATAAAGGTGTTCTTTTGACCATTCAGAGCTATGGAACCAAGACGTACTCCCGTTTCATGTCAGGAACCAGGTAGTGACCTTATGCATGATACGAAAGATCAAGTACTACCAGTAGTTCCACCTATCATTCCAGATATTGCACATGTAGTGATTCCAGACACTGGTTCCGATAGTCTGTTCAGACAGGGTTTCATTAGATTCATGCAGATCTTCTAGGGAGATTAGCATCCTGCCCTGACTATGGCAGAGCTGACATGGGTTTTTAAATAGTAGTACCCTCCCACGTTCACAGGGGATGGAGGACCACATGATGCGGAGTCATGGCTAGAATCCATGCTGCCAATCTTTGATCATCTGGAGACACCTCCGTAGAGGAGAGTGAATCTCGTGACTTATATGCTATGAGATTCCTCCAAGAGATGGTGGGATGTGGTTTCGCGGACAGGGTGCCTGCAGGCTATGGCTGGGGATGAGTTTGAGTGGATGTTCTACGACTCCTTCCACTCGGAGACGCTGAGGGTCGACAGAGCTAGATAGTTCAAGAACCTGTTTCAAGGTACTCCCACAGTTATGGATTATTCGTCCCTCTTAACAGAGTTATATTGTTTCACTCTCATTCTGGGAAATGACGAGCATTTTTTGGCGAGGAAGTTTGAGGAAGGCCTATGACCGGATATCAGGTCAAAGGTAAACGTCTTTCAGTTGAATTCTATCTCTCTAATAGTCAACAGGCACTTATTACAGAGAGAAACCTTACGGAGGCTAGAGCTGTGGACCATGGCAGTTTAGCATCTAGGGTTGATTCTCTCTAGACAAACATCATGAAGCGCCACCGAGAGTCTACATGAGGTGACTCGAGGAAGTGATGTATTCCTTCTGGTAAATGGGATCATCCCTCTTGCAACCAAGTGGTGTGTTATTAGTGTGGAATTAGTGGGTATAAGATTCCCCAATGCCCATGGGACCCAGTGGAGTGCTGATCTTGTCCCAATATGGGTCATCTTCAGCGCTTCTGCAAGGTTCTTCTGCCAGCAGCTAGTGAAGAAGGATTAGTTTCGACTCCGCATACAACAGCAGGATTACCAGTTCTGCAGAAGACTAGGGGATAGATATCTTCTGGTCGTTCAGGCTAGGGTAGAGACCATGGATGCAGTGTTCAGGCTTAGGGAGGAGCATCATAGGGATCTTAGGCTGTTATGCAGGGCTGCGGTACAGTCCGGACATTTGCTGGAGAGCAGATTCATCAAGAGCAGGATCACAGAACTTCTAATGTTAAGGAATAATTTTAGTAGCCTATGTTTTATCCTCAGCAATTTTTTATATAGGAGCTAATCATAGTTTTATTTCTATGCATACTATGGAAATCCTTAGACTTGCTATTTATACTTCTAAGGATATGATGACTCTAAACACTCCCTTGGGAATTAGAACTGCTAGCGTGTGTCGGTGATTAGACTCCCCCCACGACGTTTGTGGGTGTCATTTTTTATGGAGTCTCTATGTTTTGGAGATGGTAGGCTATGATGTCATTATCAGGATGGAATGGTTAGTTCCCTTCCATGACATTCTTTATTCCTATCACCGTAGGGTGAGTTTCACATCACTAGAGGGCAGATCTTTTCTTTACAAGGGAGAATGGGATGACCAGGTGAGAAGATTCGGACCAGAGCATCATGGGTTGGGTGGTGTTCTGGCCTAGATTTCTATCATATATCTAGATGTCCACGAGACATATCAGGTAAATTTTCCTCCAGTGGTTGATCACTTTCTGAAGTACTTTCCATAATACTTTTCAGGTTTTCCTCCAGATCAAGAGGGATACCTCTCTGTTGAGATTCTTCCAGGAGCACCACCAGTGTCAATTACTCTTTATAGGATGGCTACACCTGAGTTTCAGGAGCTCAAGATGCAGTTGGAGGAGTTGAAGACATGGGGTTTCCTCCGACTCAGTATTCTCCTTGGGGTTTTCATGTCCTGTTTGTGAAGAAGGCAAATGAAACCCTTAGGGTTTGTGTGGACTATCGGAAACTGAACCAGTTGATGGTCAAGAACCGATATCCATTGCCACAGATAGATTATCACTTTTATCAGCTTTGAGGATCCAAAGTGTTCTCGAAGATTGACTTGATATCTGGCTACCATCAGTTGCATGTGAGACAATCTGATATACCTCTTACATCCTTTCGGAGAAGGTATAGTCTGTATGATTATTTGGTCATTTCGTTCGGTCTCACGAACGCACTAACAATTTTCATGGTTCTAATGAACAGAGTTTTCCATCCTTAGTTGGATTCCTGCATGGTGGTTTTCATGGATGAAATCTTAGTGTACCTTCACACTCGACACAACCATGCTACCCATCATGAGATCATTTTGAGTACACTGAGGGAGCATCAGTTATATGCTAAGCTCTCAAAGTGCCAATTTTGAATGGACTAGGTTCACTTCCTAGGTCATGTCACCTCAGATACAAGAGTATTAGTAGACCCAGAGAAGGTGAGAGAAATAGTCACCTAGGGGCATAAAAAGATCATCTTCGAGGTGCAGAGTTTCTTAGGGATGGATGGTAAGTACAGGGAGTTTATATAGTAATTATCACTCCTAGAAGCGAAGTTTATAGGTTTGAATAAGAAAGGGGTGAAGTATGTTTGGTCAGAAGCCTATGATTTAGCCTTCCATGAGATGAAAGAGAAATTGACTTCAGCATCGATTCTAGTTTTTCCAGAGTTGAGTAAGAGTTATACAGTTTTGTGTGATGCATCTGGCATCTGGCTCGGAGTAGTTCTTATGTAGTAGGATCGTGTTGTTGGGTATGGATCTCAGTAGTTGAGGACACATGAGAGGAATTACCCTACCCATGACCTGGATTTTGCTGCAGTTATTCATGCTTTGCGTTGTTGGATACATTATCTTGTGGGAGAGCATTTTATGGTGTATACTGACCAAAAGAGCCTTAAGTACATCATCACGCAGTGTGACTTGAATCTGAGACAATAGAGGTTGGTTGAGTACTTGTAGTCTTTAGATTTTGGGCTTTCCTATACACTTGAGAAAGGAAATGCAGTGGTTGATGCACTGATCATGAGGACTCAGATACATGAAGTTTAGGAGGCCAGTAGTGAGTGGCAGCTTTTGGATCTTTTCTCTGAGATGCATTTGGAGGTGCACGACAAACAGGGGCAGACATTCTTATCTTTTGTAGTTGTTACCTCTATGCATCTCGACCGAGTTCGAATGAGGAAATTATTAGATTTTGAAGGACTAGTCCTACGGTAAGGCGTTTCAGGATATGACCCGCTTCCCAGATAGACCATTGGCGAGAATTAGATATTGCGTTTCTAGGGACGCGTATGGGTGCCAACAGATATACGTGAGGAGCTGATGCGAGACTTTCATTCCTCAATATGGGTAGTTCATCCTCGCGTCACCAAGATGTATTGTGATCTACACCACCAGTATTGGTGTCCAGGTATGAAGAGAGATGTTGCTGGTTTTGTTATGAGATGTTCCACCTGTCAGCTGGTGAAGGAAGAAAACTAGCAACTGGAAGGGCTTTTAAAGCACCTACCCATTCCGATGTGTAAGTGTAATGATGTCATGATGGACTTCGTGACAGGGTTACTGATATTTCCATGAGGGAATGAAATGGTATGGGTTGTCATTGATATGCTCACAATGGTTTCTCACTTCATTCCAATTAGGAAGACCTTTATTGTTGATGAGCATGGAGGGTGTTACATCTCTAAGATTGTATGCTTTCACGAGGTTTCGAGTACTATCAATTTAGATAGGGATGTCTGCTTCACGTCGCTTTTCTCACAAGGGATACTGAGGGCTTTGGGTACACAGGTAATTCTTTGTACAACTACCATCACCAGATAGATGGCCAGTCTGAGTGCACAATTAAGGTTCTATAGGACATTCTATGACCATGTGTCCTTGATTTTGGAGTTTCCTAGGAGAAACATATACCTCTACTAATGTTTTCTTATAATAATAGTTTTCAAACAACTATTCAGATGGAACCTTATGAGGCTTTGCATGGTAGGTCATGCCGTCACCCTTGTGCGGGATGGAGGCAGGAGAGAATGTTATGTTGGGACCTGATCTTATTCAAGATACCACAGAGCATGTGGAGTTCATTCGAAAATGGATGGATACTACACAATCTTGATAGAAATCTTATGAAGATCAGTAGAGATGACTTTTGGAGTTTAAGGTCGGGTATCCGGTTTTCTTATGTGTTACCCTGAGGTTGGGAAACAAGTGGATCAGAAGATAGGGTAATCTTTCACCGAGATACGTCAGCCCTTTTGAGGTTCTGGAGAGAGTCGGGATGGTTTCTTATAGGTTGTAGTTTCCTCAGAGGCACCAGGCAATGCATGACGTCTTCCATGTTTCTCACCTTCGTAAATATTTATCAGACTCGTCTCATGTTTTTAAACCCGAGGAGGTTGAGCTGGAGTAGGATGCATCATTCGAGGAGCATCCTATCATTATTGTTGATCGTAGTGCAATGATACTCCGTCGTCAGTCTATTACTCTAGTACAGGTGCTATGGAAGCACAACCGTGTACAGGACGAGACTTGGGAGAGGGAGACCGATATGCGATCACTATGGCCAAAGTTGTTCAATATTTATTCTTCGCCACCAAGTTATGGAAATTTAGGGATGGATTTCATTAAGGGGGAGCTTTTATGAGCCCAGATCTTTGTTTCAGGTATGTTTTTCCCTTTCTGGTCGTTTTTGAGAAAAAGAGAAAAATATGAAAATTTTCAAGTACACACTGTCTACTTTATGAGTAAATGCCATGTAATTTTCTACCATGTGAGGCTATATGCTGGCCATATTCAGGCCACACAGACGTTGTGTAGCGGTGATGTGGAGGCCTCTTAATGCTGTGTATGGAAAGGAAGAGTACAAGCCATGTCCTCATTAAGTACATGCCGTGTAATTTTCTTTTTATTTAATTAATCAGACCGGGGTCACGACTTAAAACCTATTTTCATCTTCTTCTCCGCCTAATTACGTCCAGAGTGTCTGAGGGGGCCAAATAATCTCTGAGCCATAGATCTGTCACCGGTCATCTGAATCGAATGCTGTCGGTTGAAATAGAATCACAGCGGTGAGTTATTGGTTCTTCTTTGCCCACGTTTCTTGATTCCTGCTCTTGTGAGAGTTATCTGAGGTTGAACGTTTTAAGTTTTTTTTATAGATCTTCTTCATTCTATGATAATTCACAGGCCGATGTTAAATTATATCGATCTCCTGGGATTGAGGTAGGTGGTTTGATTCCCTACGTTGAATGTCTTTGAGTTTTTGGTGCAAAAGTTCTAGATACCCATGTATCGGGTATCACATGATATATTTTTGATCATGTATAGTTATCTTCCTAAGATTTCATGTATTCATGAAGTTACTAGATGATTGATAATTTCTTTTTAGCATGTTTTAGGGTCACCCCATGGGTGTTCCCCCTATTTTTCATGTTTAAGGTAGTATGGATTAGGGAGCATGTGAGGCATACCTTGTTGCATTCTCTTCCTGCCTTGATATAGTTCATTGCATGTATTGCGTACTATTTCTAAGATTCTAATGCATTGTATCGATTATCCAAGTCTTTTTGGAGCTTACTTTCGGCTCCTAACAGTTATTTATGCACGACTAAACTACTCAGGACTCTGGGAACCTGGTGTGGTAGACTAAATAGGGAATCAATGATTAAGGGCTTCCTTAGAGAGTACGTTATATATTAGTATCGTTCTCAGGACCTACGAGAATGGGAATTTTTTCTTCCATAGAGTTTCCTTAGTTATGTATTGGGACAATATGGGAATTAGACATAAGTTCTTCTTCATAGAGTTTATAGATATCATTGCAAGACCGTATGGGAATTGACGGTGAGAGCTTCCCAGAGTGTCTGTGCCTTTGTATGTTGAATTCACTAGAGGGTTCAGACAGTGTGAGCCACCCAGTGAGTCACTATGATTATTGTTTTGTTGGTTGTGACGAGTCCACCAAGAAAAAGAATAAGCTTGTGTTTTGTACTTCTTGCTGTTTAGGTAGTCTGCTGAGAAACCTATTGTTTTTCTTACTATGCATTGAGAATATAGAGTTGTTTGCTAGATTCCTTGGTTGATAGTTTAATGAGTGAATTTAATTAATAAATAAATGTGAAAGGAGATTTGTATGATTTTTTAATTTAGAGTACTCCTGTTTCTCTACTGCATTTATTTACTTTACTTTTTCTATATATCTCACTAATAGTAGGGCATAAATCATGAGGTGATTGCCTACTGGGATTAGTCTCACACCCTATTTGGGTCCTGATTTTTGGCCAAAATAGGTTATGTGGTTGCAGGTGTGGATAGTGATTGTGGAACTTCTACTTCAGGTACAAGATTTCTAGTTAAAGGTGGAGATAATATGACCGAGCTTAGGCTTGCGAGGCTACTGGAGTTGCTATTTACATTTACTACTTTATTCACAGTTGTATTTCAGCACGTTGTCATGTTTGTTTCTTTCCTTAGATACATGTACCATGCTGCATCATTATTATATTATACATTGCTTCCACTGTTTAGTTTCAGTTGTTGTAATCTATTTACTGCTTCCACTATTGACTGTTATTTCCTGTACCTATTATACCTTACCAAATGAGGTCATAGTTTCCCCAATAACATACAACGGCCCTCACTACTAGACAACAACCTCTAGTGTTTGGGAAAATGTGCTTTAGGTCATGTGGTAAACCAGGCACGGGGCACCAGTTGAGTGGCTCCGGATTCTGGTCATTACAGAAGAAAGGCATGTAATTTTTTTTGAATACACTAAAATAAACACTCTCATTAACACTTTTCAATGTCTATTCATTAAAATAAATCTAAAAATGAAGTTGTCTTACCATTTCCCTTTTTATAGTATCATGGGGCAAAAACCTATTTTCACATCTTCTTTATCCCTCAACTATCGTATAGCTGATTAGCACCACCTAGTGACTATAATTTCTTCCCATTAACATCCAGAGGAATTTCTATTATTATCATAATGCCAAAAAAATCACGGAGGCCCATGGCCTAGAAGTCCAATAGAAATCTCAAAATCCCAATTTATTTTAATATTATTACATAGATATTACCCCATTTTCGTACATACTAATGTTTATCAAAATTTAACTACAACCTAGTTTTAATCCCAAGCTTCATAAAAGATTAAGGATTTTTTTATAACACTTTTGTACACCCCAAACTACCTCAAGATAGAGAAAATTCCATCATTTACATAGGCAAATTATAACCCCAAATAAATTAATTTTATTACAATAATAACCATTATATATTATTTAACTAACAACAAAAATATTTATAAGAACATTGATATAGTATAAAAATCTATATCTATAAGTGATAATTTTAACCTAGACATTAAATTGGAGATATATATAGTAATGAGAACCTTATTAAAATATGAATTAACGTTTTGTATAAAGAAACATTAATTATTTATGATAAAAAATATTTAATAAATTTTTAGAAATATTATTTTGTGATTTAAAATATTTTTTATACAAAAATAATTTTTATTTCATTTTGTACACAGAAAATAAAATAAATTTATTCCCCTTTAGTATGTTTAGTTGAAAAATGGATATAATTATTGAAATAAACATTTCTTAATATTCTTTAGATGAAATCATTATATTTTTCGTTATAGATTTATTTTTTTGTGAATCCTGAAAAATACTAATTTTATAAACAGTCTTTTATTTTCATTATAATAAGTAATTTAGAAGAATAAATAAATTTAGTATATTCTATTAGTGTAATATATGTTCTATTTTAATTATAAAAAATGTAAATAATAACGTATGATTGAAAATTTTATTTTATTTTGGTATATGTTCATTTTTATGTTTAATAACGCAATTGTCAAAATAATATTTTTTTTCACACAATTACATTAAAATTGATTTATACTTATTTTAATAAATGAGGAATAAAATATTTCTTCTATATTTAGAATAAGAGTTTTAAAATATGGTTAATAGTTCCCTTTTATTTTTTATGAATATTAATAGTAATTAAGGTAAATATTTTTCCCCACAGTAAGGGTAAAACATGGTTAAAACGATGAGAAAATAAAAAAACCCCAAAACAAATGAATTTATCTTATTATATTATTTTTTTTTCAACCCAATAAAACATATATCTAAAAATAAGAAAAATCGTTTCCATATTCATTCGATTAATTTTTTTTTGTATTTTTATGAAATAAATATAAAAATAATAGCTAACATTCATGGTTTTAATTTCTATTATATGTTATCATTTAGTTATAAATATGATAAAAAAGAATACATAAGTATAAATTTAAAATAGATAAAAAAATGTGGTTAATTTATTTTAAAATAACTTGAGATGACTTAATTACATTAAATGCTTATGCAACACCAATAGAGTGTTTGTGTATACTGTAGAAAAAAAAGGTTAAATGCTTTAAAAAAACACTCATATTTTTTCAATTAAAAAGGGTATTATGAGAATTTAAATGGTAATTATAAAATTTATTAATGGTAATTGTGTATTATTTTCAAATAAAAAAATGTTCATGATACCATTGATGTAATATTAATGAATTGTCAATAAAATGAATTTAATGATATTTTATAATAAACAATATTTAATTAAATGATTTGAAATGTAAGTAAATATTTTAATAGTATACGTATGTTTAAAATTTTCAAAAATTACATCTATATGAAATTCTTGTACCACATGTATCATTATGTGTAAATTGATGACACTTAATGTCTAAAAATATAAAAATTTGGTTACCGTTAGAAGCAGTTAATGAGGAGATTCAACCAAAATTAACTTTTAAAATGTTTTAAAAAAATATTCTATTAATTCCTCTATTAATTTTGTGTCAATTAGATAATAATGAATCCAGAAAACATAAATATTTAAAAAAAATTATTATGTTATATCTATTTTCTACTTCATTTATATCAAATGTGAAATAAATATAGCGCTCTTTAATATGTGTTGACTATCACCTCCACATAGCTATGGGATTAATTTTCCATAACCACATATCACAAATAGAAAAAATGTTCAATTTAGTAAAAATATGTGATATTAATGATGAAATAATTGTTTTTTATAATTTAAATATTATCTACATACTTTTCCTATTTCTCATTTTCAATTGGATGTACCGCTCATGCATATGTAAGGACTACTATCTCCATGAGTGAAAAATTTCATTTCTAATGTCTGTATAGTATAGATCATTCTAAAATCATATACAATGAATATATAAGATACGTATAACATTAATAATATTATTTAAATTCTATAATAATATAATTTCTAATAATTTTATTACTCATCTGGAATTTATAACAATCTTAATTTTAGTTTGGGTTTCCACGTACATGATTGATTTTATCATATTCAGGACATGATCACCTAAATAATTTTTAATAAAAAAATATCTTATGTTATAATATGATATAATTGATATTATTAACATTCTATAGGTGATCACACCATAAACAAGATAAAATGACAATAACTACTGAACCATAAACAACATGATAAATGATTCTCCTAACACCCTAAATGATGACGTTAATATATATTTGTCACTAAATAAGTTACAACTTATTATAAGATAAAATTATATGAAATTATAATTATTTTATATCTATATTAATGAAATATAATAAATATAAAAATATTATACATCATTTTTTAGAATAAATGAGTCAATCCAGACCAAAGGTAAGGGGTTTCCATTTTCTATTTCTGTTAGTTGTGACAAAAGTAATTATTAACACATATTTTATATTGTGAAGTTTTTGAACAAAATATAGTTATTATATTTCATTAAATTTACTAAAATTTATTTTCCTTAATACATTTCATGTTTTCATCTTCAATATCCATTTGATTCAAAAATTATGAAATTCATAAGATTTTCTAAACTCAATATCATTTCAGTGAGTTAAATTACATCGTCATTGCATATGTTTTGATAATATTATATGTTCAATTACAAAAACTTATTTTTCTATCCCCTGTTCAATGTCTGTTTACATTTTTTTACACATAATCACTTCATTGATTATTTCTCACTTTAACGAAACATGATTTATAAGATTTTATCATCTCACTTTTGTTTCTTTGAGACATATGTTACATTTAGAAAACAATTCATTAATGCAGTTAATATACATCCACATAGATATATAAAATCATTATAGGTATATTTTATTGGTATTTAATTTTTCATTTATTTTTAATTATTTCATTCGGGTTATAATTCATAACATTCCAAGTTGGTTAGAGTTTTATGTCATAATCTCAGCTTCCACCAGGATTGATTATGATAAAATTTATGATGTTGGACTTATAGGATATTTACCATATAAATTATATTTCTTCTCTTATTATTTAGTTATATAATAAAAATTTAAGGATTAGTTAAAAAAATTTATCTCTATGTACTCAAATGATGAAAAATATAATTTTATGAAAACCCAACATTGTTTTCCTATTTGTTTGGAATATTTTACCCCTGAAAATATTAGAATAAAAATATTTCATGGAATTCATTTATTGTTATAAAATTATATATTAATGTTATTTTACCAATATTTAAATTTTTTCCAAAATATTTATAAATGAATCTTCTTATCAATTTCTGAACAATGTACTTCTATATCAAATACGATAATGGATTCCTTTTCAAATGAATAGAGATTGAAATAAATTTCCTTTCATCATGAAAATAATTCCCTTTGAATAAATCTTTTACAATTTTTAGTGGCTCATAATATATAATGTTTTCCATATTATTTTGAATTTTTTTTAATAATAGATTGGAAAATGGAAAACTCCCGTAATTAATATTCATATGATATATTAGAATTATTATCATCTACGTAATCATCCTTAGATAAATCAGAAGAATTAATCTTTATATACTTTAATAGATTCACCCAACTTATAATTTTGGATGACTTATGATTATGTTATTTTAATTATTTATTAATGAAAATATTATCATATGTTACTATATTTTTTATATGAAAATTTATGGTGATTATGTAATGAATTATAATTATTTTATATAATATGATGCATTCCTTAGTCATAATAAATGATATGAAGAGCCAGTTATAACCCATAGATGCATTGGTAGGTTCTTGAGTCATGTATCCAGGGTATTTTGTTTATGTCTTATATATTATTTATGATTTCTATGAATATGGCTTCGATAGAATGACTATGATATATATCATATTCATCATATCATTATGAAAGTAATTACTAATATCCATGTGGTGATTTATGTTTTTATTTAATCCATGGATATATTATCCTATATGAAATTATTTATATGAAAAATTTGGTTGATATTCATCTCTATCATATTATTAAAGCTTTATTTATTTTATTATAGATTCTATTGTACTTTTTACCTTACTAAGCATCAATGATCACCTTTTATTATGATAATATTTCCCTAGGATACCAAGATGATAAAAATGACTTTTTTAGGGATATATCTAAAGAAAAAAATAACATTATCAGTAGAATATTATATTATATTTCTTGTTTTCAAATATAATGTTGTTTTTATTTATTTATCTAGACCTACAAGACTACTAAACAATTGAATCATTATAGATGTGATCTATTGTATGTAGATCCAGTTTATTTAGATAACCATAATTTCTAGGTTATTAGAGTTATGTATGTACAAAAATAATATTTTAATGTTTTCAATATTAAATTATTACATAAATATAAACACCATTGATCTAAAATCAGGACAACTCTACAAAAGAGTATTTATTAATCTCAACAAATTAGATATGAAGTATATATCACATCTTTAATCAGGGATTATACTAAAAATTATGCAAATAATTAAAACTCTTAATATATTAACAATATAGATACAAAACCTCATTATGAAAGCAATTGTTGAGATAAAAATAATAATCCCCACAAGAATAAAATTGTTTAGACATTAAAATAGAATCAAAATACCAAAAATAATATATAATAAGCTTTAATATGAATAAAACAATAAAAATAATTATAGGGTGTAAAAATAAAAATAAATGTATAATGTTCCCACTATTGGTAAATATGGGTACAAACACTCTACAAATGTATGAAAGAAAAAAATTACTATTTTTTTCTGAAATTATTCAATTAAAATAACTCTCAGATACATACATAATGATTTGATATGTTTCTGAAATTATGTTCCAAGGAACAACCAATGAAATCAATTTATAAGAAACATATTTCTCTAATTTTTTTTCGTATGGTTGAATAATGACATTATTTTTTGACTAATTTCTCAACAATTTGAACAATAAATACTTATCACATGCCATTAAAATTTTCATTTTAACATAATGATATTTGTGATGTAAAAATATTTTTCATGTGAATGTGGTCATTAAAATTTAGCAAATGATAAAAATTAAATTTTACATATTTATACTCTATTTAAATGTGTAATGAGTATAAATTGTTCATAAGTTATAAAATGATATAGTTTTATTATAAAAAATTATTATTATGAATTGGGTCTCTATTATGAAATTTTTAAATAGAATAACATGAATTAAATAAAAAACCTATTATAATTTATTGAATTTATATTTTAATTACTAATATTTTTTAAAACTAAAATGAATGTGATGATATTGAAAATCATTAAATAATTCTTATTTTCTAATAATGAATTATGGTAGTGACTAAAAATATATTTGTGAAATATTGTAATTTTATTCAATAATTGAAGTGGTTAAAATTATAAGAAAAATATTTCAAATATTTATGTTTATCTATTTACATTTTAGAAGAAATAAATTGGAAAAGAATTAAAAAATTATTTTTTTATGAAATTTCTATTAAATGACTCATGCATAATTTTTATCATGAATAAATTAACGACCAATAAATATGATGTTTTATATTCTTGGAGTGATTGAAAATATATATTTTTATCTGAAAATTTGTGATTTATATAATACATGTATTCTATAGAAAATAAAAATGATGAAACATCATATGATATTAAATTTTTTATTGTTTTAATATTTTATTATATTACTTTAGAACAAATATTAAAATGTAACTGCAGTTCATATTATTTTATTTAAAATATATATAAATAACAATTAATTTGAGATTAGTTTTTTATACATTGAAAATTTTCTTAGATTTTTTTCTGAAAGTTTATTTTTTATTTGTTTTAAAATTTATAAGTACATCTTTTTTTGAAAACTAATTATTTAATTATGTGTATATATTTTAAAAATATTTACCAATTTTGGTATTATTTGAAAGTTATTAAAGTTATTTTAATTTCATTTAATAGTAATTTTTTCCCTCACACTCTAGTTTTTTTAAATGAACTAATGATCATATTTGATGGTTTCAATATCATTATATGAGAACTAGTGATTTTTTTAATTTATAGACATTTAACTTCCAAATATAAAAATTGTAAGATAGTTAATAATGTCTAATTCCTTGTCTTTAATATATTTTATTGTTAATAAAAATTTAATCCAAGTAAAAAATTTTAAAAAAAAGGCCAAGACACAATATGATAAATCAACATATTAATAAATTGGGGTTTATTATATTAACATATTTAATTAATATTTTATCCAAAAAAATTAAAGGAATTCTTCGAATATATAATAACATTAAATATCCCTTATTAAAATCATTAAATTTCTAATTTTTTATAGTTTATTAAAATATCTAATTTATAAGTAATGTAAGTGGCTGGGTGTATTTAAATCTATTCATATGAGTAAAAATAACATTTTTATAAAAAATTACAAAAATATGTCTTGTTTAAATATTATTGGACATGAAGTAATATGCATCGATAAAATTTCAAAACATGAGAATATATATATATTAATAAAAATATATTTTTCAAAAAATTATAAACCCTTAAAATTAAATTTGAAAAATATTTTAACCAATTCTTACATTATATATTTTTTCACGTTTCCAAAATGTGAAATATATTAATGGGAATAAAAATTTTTAAACATGTTTTTCAAAAAAAAATATGTTTTTTTTTAAATTACATATCACTTTTATATATTCAAAGAATACAGTATTATCCATTATACGACAACCTTATTGAGGTACTAGACATATTATTGTATTGTTTTTCAAAAAAACAAGATGGATCCTTTTATTTGGAAGAATTTATGGGTGGGATTGACCACACCATGTGATGGGTCATGGTGAAGACTATGGTTCTTAGTATTCTGGAACATTGGATGTCGGAGTTGGCCAAGTGGTAGAGTCATCACCACACCCTAGTGCTGACTATTTTTCTTATCTGATGGTTGAAAAGGAATCCGAGGGAAAATAGAATTTCTAAAATGAAATGGATATTGGTAATGAGATATTAAAAAAATATGAAAATAAACCAAAATATGGTATGTGGAATGCAGTAGACTGGCTGAATGCAGCTTGGGTGAAAACTCCATGTTGTTGTCTAGGGTGTGGGGCTAATATTCATGGTTTTTAGAATGTATGTTTTTTCTGCCAATTCTTTTGGGATGTCATTATGAAACCCTATATTGTAATACACATTTATTATTCATTTTTTACCTAATGGGAAAAAATAAAAAATATCAAAAGATCACGAGACCCACGGTAATGGGGGATGACTTCCCCACCTGATGCATTTCTTTTTTTATGGGTTAAATGTTCTAGGGGATGCTTGATGAAGTTTGGGATGTTATTTGGAGTTGAAGTTGTAGGTGTTCTATAGCTGGAAGTTTTATGTTGTAAAATAATGAGTTCTATGTTGTAATCCTATAAATTATGTATTTAAAAGTTAGTCTTCATATGGATTGTGATCTATTTGGGGATGGGAGTGAAATAATTTTACTCTGTAATATGGGCGATTCTTATAATATATAATTTAATCCAAGGATACACGAACATCGATAAAAATTCAAATTCTATAATGTAAGTTTGTCAGAGAAGAGTTTACAAGATACGTGATTTAGAGTGTGTAAAATTGATATTATGAAAAATAATAACAGAACTCCAGTGGAAATACTAGGATGTTTGTTTTATTTCATTCAGAATATATCGAAGAAAAATATTGGGACCACAATGCATGGAAAAGAAAACTAGAACAAATAAATGGAATTTACCTGGTTTTCTCCCTTTGGGACCTATGTTCAATGCAATAAAACCACCCACAAAAAAATTGAATATTAATTATCAAAGAAAAATAATTATAGGTTACAAGATAAATCTAACATAGCTAATAGAAATAAGAAAAGGAGGAAAATAAAAAACATGAATGTGTATATAGAGAAAAAATGAAACAAGGGGAAAGGGAATTACAAAATATGAGACTCATTAGGTTCTACCTATCTAGAATGCTTCATGGAAAAAAAATTACATTGGTTCGACTCCTATAATTTTGTATTGAATCAAGTGCTCGTCAAGATTTTACCGGATCTGGACTACGAAATCTTGGGTATAGATCTATGCATAGTCAATGCCGAAGGTACCAGATCTCGATGCTCCACTAGAGGCATCACACTATTAGGGTACATAGAATATCATTGATTACCAAGACCTTCCACTGAGATTAATCCAATCATGTTTTCAAGAGGTTGAGTTTGGGGAGCACACAACACATTGAACGAGATGGATATTTTTATATTTGTTTTGTATGTTTAATGATAGTGTCTCAGAGGTAATGAAACCCCCTATCTAAACCCAAAATGCCCAAAAATCTAGCAGAATATAGATTTCAACATTGAAACACCCAAACAGATCCTCCACCTACATATGAATCCACACAAATGGATTCATAGTGGATATTCAAGGGGTGGTGGAAAAAATAAATGGTAATATCTTCACCCAGTTATATCATCCATATTTCTAGGGTGGTAACAAAACATGTAGAATTCCACGAAATTCAATCCAACATCCGCACCCAAACTGAGAAAACCAAACCTAAATCTAGTATAATAAAATTATGCATAAAATGATAATGAAATTTTATGTATTAAAACAATTAAATAAATAACGATTATGTAAGAAATTTTCAATATGAAAATAACTAAATCAAATTCTGAAATTCAAAAATATCCACATTTTTATTTAAAATTACTTATGTTCTTTCAACTATAGTTATAGAGTACGAACAAAGTTCATACTATATAAAAAAATTCAAACATATAAAAATTCCTGAATATATTTAAACTATTAGCTAGGTTTTTATCAGTGTGTATATTATTGAAACACATGGTTTTTGATTCTATAAAGTCTATAACAAAGTGTAATCTAATATCTATGTTTTTCCATTTTCCATGGATAAATAAATTTATGGACAATAAATGTTTGGATTAAATAACATAATATACATTAATTACTAAAATAAAATGCTTATGTTCATAATAGAAGACATTAATCCATAAGGATTCCCTTATTGACTCGATAATGGAAATTTACTGATATTTCATTGATGAAAGGGAGACCATGGATTGCATGTTGAATTTCCATGAGATCGGGTAACAATACGTAGTGAACACATACGCTGTCAATAATTTTCTAGTTATAATATTACCTACATAATTAAAATTTACATACCCTATTATAATTACATATGAATCAATGTTTTACCTTAACACAGTGATAAATTTTAAGTAAATGAGTGATGTTAAAGGAGCCACTTAAGGGCACTAAAGTGTGGATTCCCATGAGAGTCTATAAATCTGATTAAGGTGAAGATTGCAAAAGTAATGTTTGGTCTCATGTAAATCAAAAAGTACATTATTCTACCAACAATATTATCATATATAATATGAGTTATAAGTATAAAATAATAATTAAAATGGATTCTCATGTCAAGTACAATTTGATGTTTTGTCCAAGAGGTGCGTTGAAGTGTTTGAGAGATTCAGACCTGTATCACTTTTGCATCATTAAAATTTAAGCACAATGGGATATATAAATACAATTATTTGGTATATATGTAATTCTTTCACCACCAAATATCTCATTATATGCATCTAATTCTTATATTCATTTTTTTTCATTTAATTGATATTTTAATGAAATGATTAAACACATTTCATATATATGATTTTCATGTCATAAAGATAAACTGAAAATTAAATCATTCAATTTTGAGTTGATTTAAATTAGACTCAGACATTATATTGACTTCGAGAAAATTTATTATCTACCATAATGGAATCACAATTTTTTTCCATTTCCGTGAATACATGTTTAAACAAAATAATGAATTATTTAATAGGAATAGTTGGTTTGGTATGATTTCTATAGAATGAACATAAGAAGACTTCATATAGATTTGATCTTCTAAATACCCATGTATGAAGTATGTTTGACATATACTTGTTTGATGATTGTATCAATATATGCAGTAATGACTAATATGAACATAGTACACGAGTGATTGTAAATGGAGGAAAATATTAAACATAGTTTGTTCCTTCTATATGACAATATCCTTTTGAAACTAAAAATGAATTATATTTTATTTTATTTCCCATGTGGTTGTTTTCCATTATCATATAAATCCATTTTTTCCAGTAACCGTATAATTAGGTTTTTTGTTGAGAATTTTCTTGTGAAGCTTATTCATTGAGATTGCGTACATTAATTCTTGGAAAATATTTAATGGTTTGAGACTTTATCCTTCAATGATTATGTATATGTTTTTGGATCTTCATCAATGATATATTAGGATACATAAAATGAATTTTATTTCATATCATACTGGATAAGGATATATCGACGTATTGGGAATCTCCATTATCTTTTTCGGGTTAATTGATATTCTCTTTTATTGGGAAAAGGTTCAAATTCTAAATATGAACTAAAATTATAATAAGAATCAACTACATCAGTGGGATAATGAGTAGATGAAGGGGGATGAATATAATCCACAATATGTACTTTAGGATAATCTTAATTAGGCATGTGAATTTCTATATCTCTACTTCTTGATGTGGTATTCTAATTTTCTGGTGGAGGGGATTCATGAATAACTATATCTATAATCCTGATGTATTTATGATAACCATATTTTCAATTAATTGTTTGTATCCATTGACTCCCTTGGTATAATTAATAAATATGACATTGTGTGATCCTAATTATAGATTATGATTTTTGGTGTGAGAATAAGTTATGCAACCAATGGATCTAAAGTAACTGTTGGATGGTTTCTTACCATTCCATAATTTACCATTTGTTTTAATTGATTTTCCAATGATGGACACCTGTTAATAAAGAATATGATAGTGCTAAAAGCCTATACCATTAAAGAAAAAGGTAGACCTGAGAATGTAAATAATATTTAGACTATCACTAATATATATTTTTTCATCCTTTGAACAATTACATTATTTTTTTCCCCAATAGTCATATACATCATAGTTCCATCATACTCACAAAAATTAATGACCTCCATGGGGAGATAACATATACCATTGTTAGTTATTTGGGTTCTTATATTCATTAATTATTTATTTTAGGATGAAGCATTCATGATTATGAATGATTTGTAAAAATTAGATTTATTTTTTATGATTAAAATCCAAACATCCTTGGATAATTCATCTACGATGTTGAAATTAGTACCCTCCACAATGATAGGTAGTCCATGTTCCCCCATAAATTTCAATGCATGTATTCAAGTGGATGTAATTTTTGATAGAGAGCTTATTAAAACTCACCCTCTTAGCTTCACCCATCACACATCCTTAATATAATTTTATATTAGTAGGTGTGATTTCAATCAAAATCCCATGATTTTTGAGTTCTTATAATTCCAAAGAGTTGACATGACCCCCATATTCTATTCTAATACATAGAATTGTATGTTTATTTTAAATAAACTAATAAATTTCATTGAATGGTTCATTCTATTCAAGACATATTATAATTGGTAGGGGATCCTTAAGGATTGTTCAATATCCTTTAGAGATCTTAAGAAAACCTATTTTAAGCTAATAAAAATCCATTTTTATCCATGTTAATTAGGGATATTATGTTTCATTTATCGATGGGGAACAACCTTAAATCATGTAAGGTGATGATTGAATGATCTTATAGCTCTATAAGATCATAGCCTCAATCCACAAATTTTCTCCTCTAATTGTTCCCGAAGAGTAAAAATCCTTTTTTCCATTTCTACCAAATCAATAAATGATCTTTTCTATAGAAAAATGTGAAAGGAACTACCATAGTCAATGAAAAACAATTGATTGATTTCCTGGAAGGTCAAATTTAAGACTTCAGTAGTTTCATAGTCTGATTCAATCATAAGAAACTAGTTAGTGGGATGTTTATATTCTAACCCATGCTTGAGTTCCCTACTCGCATGCACAATATGCCCCATTTTCCCCATTGGAAACAATTAACCTTTCATTACAAAGAGTAATCTTTTAGCTTTGAGTGTTTATTATTCATCTATTTTTTCGTAGTAAATTAATTCTTTTTTACCTTTTTATTTTTGTTTACACCTATAGAATATGCTCTCTCCATCACCTTTAACTATCGGTTTGGATTGTAGTTGTTTAGAGAGGATGGATTACTAAACCACTTTGAGGGTTAGTGAGTCTCTTCTATACATCATGGCTTCGACTAAAGAATAATAATTCTAATCTATGAATTTTAAAAGGATAATTTATTTATCCTGATGATAAATAGTTACATTAATAGTGGCATGATGTATTTTAACATTATTAACATCATCAAGAATATCTTTGATAGAATGAACAAGTTTCATTTTAAATTTTATAATGTAAATTCTCTATAGATTATTCCAACTAGTGAAGAATTAACATATAGTTTCTCTAACAGTATCCAAATACTGGAATTAGTGGAATCAAAGGAATCATATCTAAGGACCTTATCACTTAATGTAAATTAATGAGAGATATGTGCTTTGACTTTCACATCATTGTGGACATCTAAATTCTTAGTACTAGTCATAATGGTCTCACTAACAATTATAATTAGTTTTATAGGCCCACAAATGACCCCGTGGAAAATTGAAAATTTGTTGTTGTTATATGAAACACCTAAAATTTTAATGGAATAATATAGGTAAATAATAAAATTAATTAAACAATGGTTCATTAAGAGTGACTTGTTTTTTTCTGAAATATTCACAATATAGTGGAATGAAAATCATGACTAGTAAACATAAAAAATAAGGGAAGCAGAATTTGAAAAAAAGTACATAAATGAATATTTAGGGAAAAAGTAAATAAATGAATCTATAATACCACATGTGATGAAGACTATGTAAAATGGAAAATAGAAAACCAAAAATATAACTCTAATTCTAATTCAAGATTTTTTGAATTATTTTTAGTTGAATACACTGAATAAAAATAGATCAACCATAATGAAAGGGAAAAATGAGAAACAAAACACAAAGATTTTATAGACATCGATCCCTTGGGGTCCTACGTGAACAAGAAGAACACTTCCCTAAAAAATTATTTTTATTAATTCTCAGTGATAAAGAATTACATGTGACCTAATATAGAAATAATGACTAAGAGAAATTAAAAAAATAGTGAAATAAAATTCAGAAAAGTGACTGAATCAAAATAGAGAAGCAAGAAGGAAATAGAAACACCCAATTCTAGATGTATTAGTGTCTAACTCTACCGATCACTTACAGTCTTCACTAAAATGTTCTTCCAACATATAGAAATCACTACTAAATCATGGACTCATCCAGAATGAACTAGATATGGACTGAGACAACCTAAGTATGGACCTATGCATAACTGCTGCTGAAGGAATCAGTTGTCTATTCTCCACCGAATGTGGCACACCCATAGTGGAACATGGTGATCTTTGTATATCAAGACATACCAACAATATTTAACATATATATGGTTCTAGAGATGAATTCCATGGAGCACACCACACAATGAGATAGATGATTATTTTCATATCTATTCTTCGTTTTAAAAGAAAGAAACATTAGGATAATGAAACCACCTTCCAGAACCTGAATGGACTAATAACTATGACACAAATATATTGACACAATGAAAAATATGATAGGACCCTCATGTATCATGTGGAACCACTCAAATATATTCATGGTGGAGATCCAAGGGTTGTGGAAAAAATGAATCTCCATATGTGATTCCTGATATATCGCCAATATTACTATAGTGGCATACAATAAATTGTTTAACCCAAGATAATAAATATGCTAATATTGCAAAAAATGTAAAAACCCAAATCCAGTGTAATAAAATCCATCAAAAAATGATATTGAAATTTCATTTATTAAATGAAATAAATGTGAAGAATGATTATATATGAATGATTCAATATGAATACAACTAAATGGAATACCTAAATTCACACCATATGTTATGTGGTCACATGGAATTTTCATCATTATATTTGTATTGAGACATTTAATAGTGTGGATCCCTGGTTATTAATAAGGATTCATGAATAAATATATTTTTCATTCAACTGGTTATTTTCTCTCCTAATGGTCAAACCCCAATATCCCTCTCAGGATCATCATGTCACCTTCCTGATGCTTTGTTCCACACATTCTCGCAGTTATTTTTTGGTGGTTGAGGTATGTTTTCTTCTCTTCCCAATTATTATTTTTGATCTTTACTCCATGGATTATTAGCGGTGATGTTGTTTTGGTTTTGGGTGTGTGTGGAATTTTTTGATAAATCGTTGATGTTGTCTCAATAAAAAAGATTGTAATTTAGCAATGGTTTAATTTTTTTAAAAATATTTCTGGAAATAAAACAATAAATGATTTTCAATAAATTGGTATTATTTGAAAAAGTTCACAATTAAATATGTTTATAATTTTTTTAGTTCATGAAACCATATTTACATATATTTTTGAGAAAAATGTGTAAATTATTTATTAATAGAATTTTTAAACAACACCAATTATAGATTTCTAGAAATAGCATAAATTTTTGATACCTCAATTAATAATATTTTTAAAAGACAATGATCAATGGGTTATTATGTATCAACATTTTTTATAAATGGTAAAAAAAATTCAATTAGGGCACTATAGTAGCACTAAAAACTGATCCCATGCCCCCACTGCCATAGGCCTACTAAATTATTCACTAAATAAAAAAATTATTCTTTATGGTCACACACATTATTGAATTGATCCCATCTCACGTAAACCCTCTCTATAATTTCACGGTGGAATCTAAGGTCGTTCTGAACCGGGATTTGTAGCCTGAACCTGAGGATTAAATGGAATGGAACAAACCAACACACCTAAACATAATTTATTTATTCATGTTTATTATATTATATTTAAAAATATATTATTATATAGATATATATATATATACTGTGTTTATTATATATATATATTTATTATATATATGTTTATGTAAATATGTATATGATTATATGTTTATATAATTGAATGTTTATATATATATATATGTGTATAAGGATCCGACCTTAAACATTAATTAATCATGAGTTAAATCAAGAATTCACTTTGAGGATATTTTCACGTTTATTTTTTTATATAATTTGTCCATAACTATTAAATTACATTTAAAAAATTTCAATGTTGACACTTCTACTTGGTTACTATTCTTTTTTATAAAATAAAAACTATTAAAAACATTTGTTATTCCATGTTTTAGAAAACATGACTTTTCCTTGATCCCATCATCGGCCATATTCATATTTGAGTCCTATGAAGAAAATTTCAAAACATGGGATGAGCATAAAATACTCTGTAAGGGTTATTAAATAATGAATGGAAACATTAGCCTATCAAAAAATACTAATCAATGAAACCATATTTTCAATCATGACATACCTCATGAAATCATATGATTTATGAATAACAAACATAAATCATAAATCATAAATGTAACTTATGGAATTCATAATAAACATACATTGAAGCTATCACAGCTACATAGTGAGTTATGGTGGAATACCTATCATAGTATATTCCCTAAATCTCTTAGAGAAACATTAATGTTTACCTCTACCACATTACCCAATTCATTAGAGATATATCTCGGGCTCACCAACCCTAGGTTTTTCATGGAACCACCTTTATACATAAATGATTCCCATTAACCATATAAAATTCATAACACATAAATCAAGCATAAAATAATGATAACATTTCAACATTGTTATCAGAATATATCATTTCAAGATATTGACATAATCAAAGGTTTATCAAACCAATTTAAAAACCATTTAATATAGATATTTTTGATTCAAATTGTCCCATTCCCAATTGAAAATTTTAAAGAAATTGTCATTTTGAAACATTAGTGTTCATATAAATAAATCCTCAAAACCATTTTAAAACATGCAAAAGAATGAGAATGATTTAGATGAATAAATCATTAAAACATTAAAAATGATATTTTATTTAAAGAGTTCATGACCAGATGAGAAATACTTGAATGCAAACAATTCTATAAGAATATCAATAAAAACATATAATATCATGAGAATAGAGAGATTGAAGATAAAATACGTCAAAGGGATGTATAAAAACCATATAAAAGTGAATTAGTGTATAATAATAAATAAGTATCAATGGAATGTAAATTGAGAGAATGTCCCTTGCAAAGATCATATCCTTAGATAAAGCATAGATAAATGAACTAATTATTTTTGACAAATAATAATACACTAAATATAATTGGATATTAATTGTAAAACAATAAGATTTTTTTTACACATATTCATAACATCACATAATCATGAAGTATATGTTTAACCCAATGAATTGAAATTGGGTAAAGATGTTCTCCTACAAAAAATTTCCAGGCTAATGACATCACCATAAAATTAAGAAAATGAATTAATGAGAGAGAAAAGGTTATATTATGACATGAATAATAAATATACAGCAATAAGAATATATAATAACATATCCCAACATATGAAGATGTAAATTAAATGACCTAACATAAATAAGTCTATTAAAAAGAGAAGTGTGAAAAGGTTCCCTTACTGATTTGGTAACATATAGAACATACACCCCATGAAAGAAAGATCATACAATGAAGATGTAAATACCAATAAATTAATTTATATTCTTCAAATAAAATAATAATTGGTAGTAAATACACCAAAAAAGTAAAAAATGTAAAATATAGCATGAATCTCATGGTAATAAAAAATTTGGTTGAAAATCCCTTAAAACGTTGTAATTAATCGAATCATAAGAACAAAGTTAATAATCGCCAAATTAATCAAATAATACCAAGAATATAAAGATAATAATTATAATGTATATCAAATATAATTACACAGTAAACCACATTCCATAAATAAGTGGTGAATAATAGAAATCACACGGAATTAAAAATGAGATAACAAACCCCATACCTCATTTCCAACTTGACTCATTTCTTCTTTGTTCATCCCGAATAATAAAGTTATATTGATTTATAATTTATTAAGAACATATTAAAAGATTATTATTCATTTTATATCACATATTACCTTGCTATAATAATAAGTTAATCATTTTAGTTCATATCTAATATTTTGTCGTTGTTCGGAACTTGAGTCAAAAATAAACTTGTTATAATTACAAATTGTCCACGTGGTAAAAAGTAAATTATCTGTAGAATAATATTCTGGAATTTAATATCATATATATAATATTTTTAAATTATATATATATATTTTTAAAAGTAATAACATTTGGAGATAAGGAATGAAATTCACAGTTCATGGAGATGGTAATCCATACGTACGCATGAACACTACATTTATTTTTTTCCATTTTTTAAAAGTAATGTGAAATATAATGATAAATAAGTATATTGTAATTCCATTATAATTTCATATTATATATAGTTTACATAATTTCATTTACTCCATCATTTATAGGTTCCATGTATTTAATGAATTAATAATATCACCTTGAGGGGGCGGTAGTCTGCACTACCTCAAATGAAGTTATCGTGTTTACGTATATTGGAAAGAAAAAAGGTATGTTTGTAAATAAAAATTACAGAAGAATATAGAAAAAATAAAAATAAAATATATAATATATAAATAAATTTCTATCATAATGTCCAACATGAGAGACAGTTAGGGATATCTGAATAATCATCCTTTCGTGAAGCAGTAGTTTGTTGTCCACAGAAACATTATGTTCATGACTATTTGATTGAGGTGTGTGGAAGTTTATTTCGAATCCTTATCATAAAAACATCTTATTATATTTAAGATGCTGGTGTTATTATAAAAATAAATAAATAAAGAGAGTTTAGGGTTCTGGAGAAAGAAAAAAAACAAAAGAATTTAAGATAAGATGTTACCATTAAATAGGGTAATTCCCTTTGGATTGAACCAAAATGATTTATTGGAGTGCCTTCTACCTAAGGTAAGGCTTCGAGGTGAAATATAATGATCATGAGAGTTTATTTGGGAATGGTTTGAATGAGCCAAGGTGCATGAGAGGTGTGAGGAGTTGGTTAAAAGTGAGGGATTTATATAAGTGGGAGGTGGGGCTCTTTAGGAATGTTTGATAATATTATTTTATTATATTTTACTTTTTGGATTAAAAATCTACAAAACTCATTAATGTAAAATATAATATGAATCTTTTTAGAAATAAAATATTACAATAATAATTGGACAGGTTTTGGTTATTTTTTATGTTTTTTAATCTTATTTTTTAAAATCATTCATTAATGAGGTAAACACTACATCATTATTGTGTCTCAAATAATTTTATTTATATGATGTCTAAAAATAATAAAAATATTCCATGACATAAGAAATCATTTTCTATTTCAAATTAATATTTATTGTCTAATAGATAACTTATATAACCCCATGTAAACATTGATTTTCTAAAATATATATTTTTAAGGCATTTTTTTCTTTACTTTAAATTAATTAATATAAAGTGTTATTATCACTCTTAAGTGGCTCCATGGGGTCCCATAAGTGACCTGAGGATGACCATGGTTAGACTTGTATCAACCAGTCGTATTATGACACATGTTCGGGTAATTTAATATTATTATAATATAATTTTTTACTTTTATTTATCAGATTTACCTTTTAACCATGTTACATAAAATATTTACTGAAATAAATATTTAAAATGTATAAAAATACAAGTTACCTATTAAAAAAATTTGAAACTCCTCATAACAAATATGGAATCCATTTTTTCATATTCAAAACATATATGAGGTAGAAATTAATTTAAATTCAATTCTTATTTTCATAACAAAAAGCATGTTTTTATGAAATGATAACTAACAAACGATTGACACTTGTTTATGTCAAATTTCAAAGTGAAATTAATTCCAATAACCCAAATAAGATTAAATGGTAAAAATATAATCTAATTATGTTTTAAATCCAATTATAATGATAATATATCCATATAGAAAAATTACATTAAAAGGTTATTTTGAATTAAAATATATTATTTTTCACTATTGTAGCACCCCAGGTAAATAAAGAATATGACATTTTCATATTTATCCATATTTGAGAATAAAATATTAATATGACTTTAAAGGGGACGTTATGCTTGATGGCGTACCCAACATGCAACAACGAGTTTCTTGGGAATCTTACGTTGCACTCTAATAATAAAATAATATTATTTCAAATGGTAGTTATCATGTAGCCGTTGTATTGGCGGGAATGTATATAAATAACTAAAATATGATTATTTATGTTTTTTAATATTTTTACATTTATCCGATAAAAGCTAAAGGCTTAAAATACAGAAAAAAGTCAATTTTATGCGTATATGCCCTAGTTTTCACTAAAGGTTCACTTATCGACTTTTAATGGAGAATTGTCATTAAATATAGTTTTGATCACTCTTATACATTCTTTTGGACTAAATAAAACTCTTATTAAGAATCGTGACATCAAATTTTACTTTGTGTAATTTTTTGGTATTTTTCCGATAAAGTTCATTTTTTTTAATGAATAGTGTAAAATGTTGTGTTTTAATTCAAAACCTCTTTTTAATATAATTTATTTATATGATTAGTTAATATTTTGAATTGGTTTTAAAGTGAAATTAGAAAATATTTTTACCATTAAATCCAATAGTGTTCGTTGGAATTAATTTCACTTTGAAATCAGACTTAAACTAGTGTCAATCTTTTGATACTTATTGTTTTATAAAAACACGCTATTTGCTCTGACAGCGGGAATTAATTATTAAATTAATTAATGTGACTAATATGTTTTGAATTTTGTAAAACGGATTCATTTTTGAATTCGGAATATCAAATATAGCTTAGGGTGAAGTTTTGGTAATTTTCTGAAAAACTCCAATTTTTGATGAATAGTGAAACCACTAAGTGGTAATCAAGCAAACTGATTTTTCAGTTAAATGAAAGTTTACCACTAATGTGTATTGAATTTTAAAAATCCGACATACATGGTTGTCATTAAGAAGTAAAATGTGGTTCAATGAGAATAAACTAATTTTTTGGTGAATAGTAACTTATTAAGTTTTTAATCGCGATTAGTGGTAATTAGTGTAGTTTAAGGTAAAAATAATGCTTTAATGAAATAAGATGAGCTTGAAACATGTCCTACCCTCATTGGTTGTGTCATGGCCGACCAAGACAAGACATGGGTCAACTTGGGGACCCCATGGATCCCCTTTGGTTGGGAAATGACATAAATTACTTTTTATTTAATGTAAAACTAAAAATGACACAAACATAATATGTTTTACAAAAACAATTTTTAAGTGGGGTTATAAAAGTCATATTTTTGATTATAAATAGTCATTGGAAAGATAAAAAGATTTACTACATCATAGTAGTTTTTTTATAATTGTTAAACATTAAATAAATAAAATTAGTTATGACATAATAATGATGCAGCGATGACATCATTATTTGATGATTTAAATAAAATGGAAAGATAATGTAAAATCTATGAACTAAATATGTCCAAAACTTATTGGATGGGTGGCTTTGGAACCCTTATCACCTTATCCACGTATTATATCAATGTAGGACCTTTTAAAACCGAAAAACATTTTCAAATAAAGTAATATTTCTTACTTTCCAAAAGTGCCCCTCCTCTCCTCTTACAAAAGGCCCCCACCTCTACCTCATTTCACACACTCCTCAAGCATTTGGCTCGGCCAAACCCTGCCCATTTACTCTCTCCACATCCCTATCCTCATCCTATATGATTCCCTTTGGGAATAATCCTTTCAAAGGAAGCCTTTTGGCTAAAATCAAAAGGAGTTACATTTTTAAAGGTAATTCATTTCCCTCATGTTCATTTGTTTTATTTTGCTTCTCAAACCCCCTAAACTATTTTTATTTACTTATTTTGTAAAAAAACCAGTATATTAAATATACTAGGATGTTGTTATAAGATTTATTCGAGCTACACTCTCACACAACTACATCAAATGGTTAAAGAACATACGGTTTCCGTGGATGGCGAAATTCTGCCTCCCGAAACGATGATTGTTCAATACTCATTTAACACCTTCAAAGGTGGCCATTATGATGTCACTATTTTTATATATGATATATAATATGTTTATGTTTTACTTATGCTTCTGTATTTTTCATTTGTGTCTTTCCTTTATGGCATCCATTATGGGTATACGCGATATCTTCATTTTAGGAAGTGCGGACTACCGCCCCCTCAAAATGATTTGATTCGTTAAATACCATATGTGGGACGTATAAAGGATGGAACTATGATATTATATATGATATTATACTGGAATTATAATATATCTTTATATAATTATTATTCCATTCTATAAAATATGAAATAGAAATGAAAGTAGCGTTCATGCGTACGTACGGCTTACCGTCTCCATGAACGGTTCATTTCATTTCTTACCTCTAAATGATTATGTAACGTTATAAATTCATGAATGTACTGGATATATATGTAATATATGATATCTACATCATTAATACAATTCTGGATATAATAAACATTTGGCCACACGAACAACATGTAATTGTAAGAAGTCCACTTTCGACTTAGGAACCAAATATCGGCAAAACAAATATTATTAACTTAAATGATTACATAATGTTTATGACATGGTAATAAGTGATATAAAAGTAATAATGAACTTTAAAAAGGTTCTTAAGGAATTATAAATTAACTCAAGTTTATTATTCAGGAGATTAAAGAACGATCCAGTCAAGTCGGACCCGAGGTAAGGGATCCTACCCCTCTCTTTCTTTTTAAGTACACACTTTTATGTCATTCCTTTTAAAGCTCAGCTTTCTTGTTATTGGGATGATCTATTATATTACGCTTACTGTAATTTTTATGTTCATGTGATGAGAGACCCTATTCTCTCTCATCAATCCATTTTGGAAGTTTTGAGTGGCGCCGTTAGGCTGCCGAATTTTCGTAAGAGATCTAACCTCTCTCTTTCTTTTAAAGTACTCTCATTTATGTCACTTCTTTTAAGCTCCTCTTTGTAATGTTGGGGGATGTTATTTTATATTCCTATTTATGTACATTTTATTTTAATGTGATGAGATACCCTATTTGATCTCATCAATCCATATTCGGACGTTTTATGTGGCGCCGTTAGGCTGCCGAGTTTTCATAAGGGATTTTTCATCTCACTTTTATTCCCGTGAGATTTATGCTACATTTGCCACAAATTCCATTGAGTGGTTTATGTACTTCCCATTATTCTACTATTTGTGTAATATACTTCCATTTATGCGTATTTACATCAATGATCTATTGTCATGCTTTCATGGGGTGTACTTTTCGAAAGATACCCAAGTCGGTAAGGGAACCTTTCACCCTCCACTTTTTAAAAGACTTATTTTGTTGGGTATTTTAACATACATATTTTTATGTTGGAATATGTTCTCATATATCCTTATTGATGTAAATTTTATGTCCAAGTGATGAGATACACTTTTTATCTCTCATCAACTCATTTTGATGTGATGCCGTTAGGCTGTCAAGGGAACTTTTTAACCCAATTCCGATTTCTTTGGGTTCCACATGTAGTCATTGAATATGTCATCAATTGAATATGTGTGAATGACCTTTTATTGTTTTAAACTTAATATCCACTTATATTGAGTGTATTTATATTTGTCACAAATATTTTTGAGATTTATTTGTCCTTAATTTAAGTATACCTTCTTTATAAGGGATTTCATCACATTTTACATCCCTATTGAGACTTCATTGTTGTTATGCACCAATTCACACTTATGTGGTGTATATACTGTCCTTTGGAATATTATATCATGAATCCATTTATTCTCATGATATTATAATGTTCTGATTAAATGTTATTCCTCAATTATTATATTCAAGTGTCTCTAATTTTGGTAAAAACACTTTAACCAAAATATCTCTTTAAAATGTTTTACTGATTTGTTCTTAGTAATATCCATGTTTTGAAAATGGTTTTAAGGATTTATTTATATGGATATTAATGGTTTAAAATGTTAGAAGCTTCAAGGTGGTATGGGACACGTTGATTCAAAAATATCTTTATTAAATGTTTTCAATGGTTTTGGAAATGGTTTCTTTTTCGAACGGATTCATTATTTCAATATACTAAAATGTTATATTGTAATTGAAATGTGGAAATGTTATGATTCCTTTATGCATGTTTTATGTGATATGTTTATGTTATGGTTCTTGGGAATTGTTATGAAAACGGGTGGTTCCGCGATAAACTATGGGCGGGTGAGCCAGATATAGCTCTCCAATGCATTGGGTAACGTGAAGGAGTGAAACGTTAAGGTTTCTCCGAAGAGATTTAGGGAATATACTGTGATGGGTATTCCAAACATAACCAAGAGTGTTACTCCCTACGTAAGAATGTTATGAATGCCTCAAGTTACTTTTATGTCTTATGATTTCTATGATTTATTCATGATTTGATATGCCTATGTTTTATGGGTAAAGTATGATTTCATTATTATGTATACATGTACTCATGTTTTCTTTTCCATATCTATATATCTGTTACTGAGCATTTTATGCTCATCCCAAGTTTTTGAAATGTTTTTCACAGGTCAAGGGAAGGGTACATGATGTGATGATAGTGTCAAGGATGTGTCAAGAAAGAATCCATGTTTTATTTTAAATATGTTTCTGTTGATGGGAGGAATGAATACTGTCTTTTATGTAACCACTTTGTTTAAATGTGGAATGTAATGCAAGTTTCATGATCTAATTCTCTAAAACTCTAATCCTGAAAAGATCCTCAATGTGTAATCTTGTAAGAACTCAAGATTAAGTAAGGTTTAAGGCTGGGGCCTTATAGTTGGTATCAATGGTCGGTTTAGATAACTTTAGAGGATAGGGTATTTTTTAAGCATAAGTGACATTACCATAATGGTTAGGATTTCAGAAAGAGTCCTAATTTTAGATAAAGTGAATGAGTAAGTATATCTTAGTGTTTACCTTCCTCATTAGTACATGATGGTTTTGTTGATATACTCACACTGAACATTTTGGTTTTAGTAAATGGCTGGATCTAGCAGGCACCAAAGTGACAATGGGTTTGACGAAAACTGTGGTGGTTCTCTGATTAAGATACTGGATGAGATGGGGGATTCAATGAGGAATCTCATAGTTGTTCTAATCCAACTATCAAGGAGTAATGATCAATCACTTCAACCTTGGTGAGTTTTCTAATGCATCATGAACGAGATGGCCAACTCGATGTGGAAATTCAGGTAATAATTATTAAGGTAACCATTAGGGTTTATATGATCCTTACTTTTGAGGTAATTATGGGTTATTATATGATATGATGGAAAATAAAGGGCATGAGATAAACTTGAGGTTAAAATATGTTATGATTATTCTTGAAGATTTTATCCCTTTTTGGGGAATGATTTGAGAATTATATAGTTTTGGAAAAAGGACAACACGCAGACTGTGTGACATCCCGTCGCGTCGGACAAAGCTGCGGGAATCGAACCCACAACCAAAGTGCGACTGGTATTTATCGCCTACCACTGGACTACGTGAAGTCCCGGATTAGTTGAACTGATTCTTTATAGTTATATGATTTTATGAATTAACACTAAGTTGATTTTGGGTTATTTATGAAAATGATTAACCTATCATGGAGGATATGTGATTAGGTTAATTACTTTTCAATACGAGACTTTAGGAGCAACTGATGTTGTTTGGAGATAAATTTTATGATTTAACTTAGAAGACTATGTGACTAAATCTTTCAATTATTTGGGTTTCAATATTAGTTTGGTTTACATTGAAGAATTTTATGGACAAATTGATTATAGAATGGTCCTCGTTGAACTTTGGGTTTTGTTGGACAAATTTTCAAGGTTAAGAATAGATTTTATTTTTATAAAGGGTTATCCTTTTCTGGATTATCTGATCTTGTAATAACCTTTTTGGTTTTGGTTAAATTCTAAAGACATGGGAAGTATATAGTTCTATTTTGTGGATTAGGTGATTCTCTAGAAGTTGATTATAGTACTCTTAATGTGAACAAGTCTTCCTAAATACTCATCTTTTATAGAAAATATGAGTTTGTGTAAGGAATCTAATAAAAGATGAAAGTCAATATGATAAGAGATTATGTTTCCTTATGAATAAATTCCTCAATAAAAAGTAACTTAAAACAAAAATGTTTTCTATTAACTTTTCCTGCTGGGGAATCGAATACCGTTTAACCCATCACAAGTTTGTGATTTTCTCATGGTTAACTTTCTCCTAAACATGTTTTCTATCACTCTCCATCAGAACATGACCCTTTGTTTTTCCTCTATGTCCATATTTTCATACTTGGAATCCTTGTATGGGTTAACTCGGGTGACCCTTGTAATTATCTTTCTTTATTTTAAAGTGTTTGTTTTACCGACTTTTGTTCCGATGTGGGACTTTCAAGGATGTTTCCAAGCTCAATTTTAAAAATTGCGAGGACGCAATTCCCAAAAGGGGGGAAGGATGTAACACCCCAGGTAAATAAAGAATATGACATTTTCATATTTATCCATATTTGTGAATAAAATATTAATATTACTTTAAAGGGGACGCTATGCTCGATGGCGTACTCAACATGCAACAATGAGTTTCTTGGGAATCTTACGTTGCACTCTAATAATAAAATAATATTATTTAAAATGGTAGTTAACATGTAGCCATTGTATTGGAGGGAATGGATATAAATAACTAAAATATGATTATTTATGTTTTTTAATGTTTTTACATTTATCCGATAAAAGCTAAAGGCTTAAAATACGGAAAAAAGTCAATTTTATGCGTATATGCCCTAGTTTTCACTAAAGGTTCACTTATCGAATTTTAATGGAGAATTGTCATTAAATATAGTTTTGATCACTCTTATACATTCTTTTGGACCAAATAAAACTCTTATTATGAATCGGGACATCAAATTTTACTTTGTGTAATTTTTTGGTATTTTTCCGATAAAGTTCATTTTTTTAATAAATAATGTAAAATGTTGTGTTTTAATTCAAAACCTCTTTTTAATATAATTGATTTATATGATTAGATAATATTTTTAATTGGTTTTAAATTGAAATTAGAAAATATTTTTACCATTAAATCCAATAGTGTTCGTTGGAATTAATTTCACTTTGAAATCAGACTTAAACTAGTGTCAATCTTTTGATACTTATTGTTTTATAAAAACACGCTATTTGCTCTGACAGCGGGAATTAATTATTAAATTAATTAATGTTACTAATATGTTTTGAATTTTGTAAAACGGAATTCATTTTTGAATTCGGAATATCAAATATAGCTTAGGGTGAAGTTTTGGTAATTTTCTGAAAAACTCCAATTTTTGATGAATAGTGAAACCACTAAGTGGTAATCAAGCAAACTGATTTTTCAGTTATATGAAAGTTTACCACTAATGTGTATTGAATTTTAAAAATCCGACATACATGGTTGTCATTAAGAAGTAAAATGTGGTTCAATGAGAATAAAATAATTTTTTGGTGAATAGTAACTTATTAAGTTTTTAATCGCGATTAGTGGTAATTAGTGTAGTTTAAGGTAAAAATAATGCATTAATGAAATAAGATGAGCTTAACAAATGTCCTACCCTCATTGGTTGTGTCATGGCCGACCAAGACAAGCCATGGGTCAACTTGGGGACCCCATGGATTCCCTTTGGTTGGGAAATGACATAAATTACTTTTTATTTAATGTAAAAGTAAAAATGACACAAACATAATATGTTTTACGAAAACAATTTTTAAGTGGGGTTATACAAGTCATATTTTTGATTATAAATAGTCATTGGAAAGATAAAAATATTTCCTACATCATAGTATTTTTTTTTATAATTTTTAGACATTAAATAAATTAAATTAGTTATGACATAATAATGATGCAGCGATGACATCATTATTTGACGATTTAAATAAAATGGAAAGATAATGTAAAATCTATGAACTAACCATGTCCAAAACTAATTGGATGGGTGGATTTCGAACCCTTATCACCTTATCCACGCATTATATCAATGTGGGACCTCTTAAAACCGAAACACATTTTCAAATAAAGTAATATTTCTTACTTTCCAAAAGTGCCCCTCCTCTCCTCTTACAAAAGGCCCCCACCTCTACCTCATTTCACACACTCATCAAGCATTTGGCTCGGAAAAACCCTGCCCATTTACTCTCTCCACATCCCTCTACTCATCCTATATGATTCCCTTTGGGAAGAATCCTTTCAAAGGATGCTTTTAGGCTCAAATCAAAAGGAGTTACACTTTTAAAGGTAATTCATTTCCCTCATGTTCATTTGTTTTATTTTGCTTTTACAACCCCATAAACTCTTTTTATTTACTTATTTTGTAACAACACCAGTATCTTAAATATACTAGGATGTTTTTATAAGATTTATTCGAGCTAAACTCTCACACAACTACATCAAATGGTTAAAGAACATACGGTTTCCGTGGATGGCGAAATTCTGCCTCCCGAAACGATGATTGTTCAATACTCATTTAACACCTTAAAAGGTGGCCATTGTGATGTCACTATTTTTACATATGATATATAATATGTTTATGTTTTACTTATACTTCTGTATTTTTCATTTGTTTCTTTCCTTTATGGCATCCATTATGGGTATACGCGATATCTTCATTTTAGGAAGTGCGGACTACCGCCACCTCAAAGTGATTTGATTCGTTAAATTCCATATGTGGGACGTATAAAGGATGGAACTATGATATTATATATGATATTATACTGGAATTATAATATACCTTTATATAATTATTATTCCATTCTATAAAATACGAAATAGAAATGAAAGTAGCGTTCATGCGTATGTACTGCTTACCGTCTTCATGAACGGTGCATTTCATTTCTTACCTCTAAATGATTATGTAACATTATAAATTCATGAATGTACTGGATATATATGAAATATATGATATCTACATCATTAATACAATTCTGGATATAATAAACATTTGGCCACACGAACAACATGTAATTGTAAGAAGTCCACTTTCGACTTAGGAACCAAATATCGGAAAAACAAATATTATTAACTTAAATGATTACATAATGTTTATGACATGGTAATAAGTGATATAAAAGGAATAATGAACATGAAAAAGGTTCTTAAGGAATTATAAATTGACTCAAGTTTATTATTCAGGAGATTAAAGAACGATCGAGTCAAGTCGGACCCGAGGTAGGGGATCTTACTCCTCTCTTTCTTTTTAAGTACACACTTTTATGTCATTCATTTTAAAGCTCATCTTTCTTGTTATTGGGATGATATATTATATTACGCTTACTGTAATATTTATGCTCATGTGATGAGAGACCCTATTCTCTCTCATCAATCCATTTTGTAAGTTTTGAGTGGCGCCGTTAGGCTGCCGAATTTTTGTAAGAGATCTATCCTCTGTCTTTCTTTTAAAGTAATCTCCTTTATGTCACTTCTTTTAAGCTCCTCTTTGTAATGTTGGGGGATGTTATTTTATATTCCTATTTCTGTACATTTTATTTTAATGTGATGAGATACCCTATTTTATCTCATCAATCCATATTCGGAAGTTTTATGTGGCACCGTTAGGCTGCTGAGTTTTCGTAAGGGATTTTTCATCTCACTTTTATTCCCGTGAGATTTATGATACATTTGCCACAAATTCCATTGAGTGGTTTATGTAATTACCATTATTCTACTCTTTGTGTAATATACTTCCATTTATGAGTATTTACATCAATGATCTATTGTCCTGCTTTCATGGGGTGTACTTTTCGAAAGATACCCAAGTCGGTAAGGGAACCTTTCACCCTCCTCTTTTTAAAAGACTTCTTTTGTTGGGTATTTTAACATACATATTGTTATGTTGGAATATGTTATCATATATCCTTATTGATGTAAATTTTATGTCCAAGTGATGAGATACACTTTTTATCTCTCATCAACTCATTTTGATGTGATGCCGTTAGGCTGTCAAGGGAACTTTTTAACCCAATTTCGATTTCTTTGGGTTCCACATGTAGTAATTGAATATGTCATCCATTGAATATGTGTGAATGACCTTGTATTGTTTTATACTTAATATCCACTTATAGTGGGTGTATTTATATTTGTCACCGATATTTTTGAGATTGATTTGTCCTTAATTTAAGGATACCTTCTTTATAAGGGATTTCATCACATTTTACATCCCTATTGAGACTTCATTGTTGTTATGCACCAATTCACTCTTATGTGGTGTATATACTGTCCTTTGGAATATTATATCATGAATCCATTTATTCTCATGATATTATAATGTTCTGATTAAATGTTATTCCTCAATTATTGTATTCAAGTGTCTCTAATTTTGGTAAAAACCCTTTAACCAAAATATCGCTTTAAAATGTTTTACTGATTTGTTCTTATTAATATCCATGTTTTGAAAATGGTTTTAAGGATTTATTTATATGGATATTAATGGTTTAAAATGTTAGAAGCTTCAAGGTGGTATGGGACACGTTGATTCAAAAATATCTTTATTAAATGTTTTCAATGGTTTTGGAAATGGTTTCTTTTTTGAACGGATTCATTATTTCAATATACTAAAATGTTATATTGTGATTGAAATGTGGAAATGTTATGCTTCCTTTATGCATGTTTTATGTGATATGTTTATGTTATGGTTCTTGGGCATTTTAATGAAAACAGGTGGTTCCGTGATAAACTATGGGCGGGTGAGCCCGATATAGCTCTCCAATGCATTGGGTAACGTGAAGGAGTGAAACGTTAAGGTTTCTCCGAAGAGATTTAGGGAATATACTGTGATGGGTATTCCAAACGTAACCAAGAGGGTTACTCCCTACGTAAGAATGTTATGAATGCCTCAAGTTACTTTTATGTCTTATGATTTCTATGATTTATTCATGATTTGATATGCCTATGTTTAATGGGTAAAGTATGATTTCATTATTATGTATACATGTACTCATGTTTTCTTTTCCATATATATATATCCCTTACTGAGATTTTTATGCTCATCCCAAGTTTTTGAAATATCTTTCACAGGTCAAGGGAAGGGTACATGATGTGATGATAGTGTCAAGGATGTGTCAAGAAAGAATCCATGTTTTATTTGAAATATGTTTCTGTTGATGGGAGGAATGAATGCTGTCTTTTATGTAACCACTTTGTTTAAATGTGGAATGTAATGCAAGTTTCATGATCTAATTCTCTAAAACTCTAAACCTGAAAAGATCCTTAATGTGTAATCTTGTAATAACTCAAGATTAAGTAAGGTTTAAGGCTGGGGCCTTATAACTATTCCTAAAAAATGAACATTATCAGAAAAATACCAAAATATCATCCAAGGTAAATATTGATTTCCCAAATATAATGAAGTATATTATTTGTCAAATATAACATATAAAACTATCCAAAATTATATTTAAAAAGTATTCTCTAACAAAATGTGGTACAATGTCCTTTTAATGAATATTAGAGTATTTATTCTTAAAATCAAATTATTTCTTATTTTAAGCATCTAAATTTTTTTGAATAAATGTAAAAAAATTAATATAACATATTTAGTCATAATATGGTTAGTTCTATTCATTCCCACCAATAAAAAAACATGGATTTAACTACCATTTAAAACAATAATCTTATATTATTATTATTCAGAATAACTCAACATTTTGTGATACATAAGATTTCAAAGAAACCTATTGTTTTTTATCAGGTACACCATTGAACATATCATCAATTTCAAATTAAAATTAATATATAATACATAAATATTAATACATATCTAAATTTTATAATCATTATTTACTAGTGATGTATTGTCCATTCACCTTTTTGGGAATTACACCCTCACAATTTTTAAAATTGGACAAGGAATATTCCTTGAATGTCCCATATCAAAAAAGAGTCAATAAAAATATTAATTTAAATCAATGAAATAGAAATAAAAAGGTCACCTAAGATAGCCCATTCATGGATTCTATGTAGGAAAAACACGGATATAGAGGAGAAAAAAACCATCAATGTATGATGGGGAGAGGTAGAAAACATGATTAGGAGAATGGTAACCACGGTAAAATCAAAAAATTGTGATAGGATAAACGATATTTGATTCCCCAGTAGGAAAGGATAAATGACAATGTTTTTGTTTGATGTTACTTTTCATAAAGATTAGGAATTTATTTATGAGATTAAATAAAATCATAAAGAAACATACTTACTTGTCTTGTAGACTTTCATTATTTACAAAATTTCTTCCACAAACTCAACTTTTCTCCAAAAATTGAGTATTCAGACTGACTTGATCACATAAAAATAACTAGGATCAACTTCAAGAGTATCACTTGATCCAAAAAAGATGAACTATAAATTTCCCCAATATTTATACATCAACCAATATTAAAAAGGTTAGTATAAGATCACATAATCCACTAAAAGGATTGTCCATTATAAAAAGAAAAACTAATGTTGATCTCCAAAACTAAACAAACAATACACAAGGTTCAAAAAAGACCATTCAATACACAGTTGTCCTTAATTGTTTTCAAAATAATTAAAACTATGTTTGAACCCCAATACTCAGAAGAATTTAATCACATATGTTTCTACAGAAAATATTAACATTTATCTCCAAATAACATTGACTAATATTAAAATCCCATTATAAAGTGTAATTTATTTAATAAAATATTATTTATGGTAGGTTAATAATTTACATAAATAATTAAAATCCCCAAAAAACATTGATTCTTATGAAATAAATTTTCAAAAATTACACCACAAAATAAAAGATAATTATTCCTTGAATAAAATTTTTATACATCCAAATTTAGGGTTACACATACTCTAAAAATTCTTCCAACATAATCTCGTCATTAAAATATCCTTAATACTTTTAAGCATTTCATCATCCTAAAATATACCATATCTCATGAATACCTTATATGCTGACATCTTACTATTTAGGATCCATTAACCATTCTTTTCCAACATCATCTGAAATATTCATTCCTACAAACAAAATCATTTATTATATCCTAAGATTCAATTTTTTCAAAACATATGTTAAGAAATAATCCATTACTTTCATTGGTCATTGTCATATTCCTTATCATCAATTATAATGGCATTATGTATTGGCTAACATATATTTGTACGATCCTAGCTATTCCATTCCTGATCCTTCTTCATAGAACATCAATTGGTATAATGAAAATTCACACCACATTAAAAACATTCTATTTATCTCTAATAACGAACTTCATTCCTTTTCCAAGTGTTAACTGGATGCTTCCTTTTTCCATAGATGGTTCTTGATTAATGACCATAATTTCCACATCTACAGAATCATCTCGTCACTTTGAATCATTTTCCTAGGTGTTTCATTCCTCTTCATTGAAAGATATATTTTTTGAATATACTTAACATTATGATTATTAATTGAACTTCCATAAGGATTTGTTTCTCTTATATACGATTCCTTATAAAAATAACGATGTTTTGGGTGGTCAATCATGACTCCAAATTGTTCATTTAGAATAACCCCATGATTTCTCACTACAGCTCCCATTTCATTCATTTTCTCATTCAGAAAACCGTCACAATTTTCTTCACATCCTCTGTTACATTGGTTCCAACTATATCCTACCTTTTTCTAAAATTAATAAAGTATAATGTGAAGATATCAATCAAATCATCATATAATATATTATGAGTATGGTGAATACTTTGATATAATTTTTCATGTTATCTTAAACTCATTAAATTTATCTAAAATAACTATGACTATATATAATATGCTAACCATTATATTTATGTCACGTATGCTTAAATAACACCCTAACCTATAATTTTATCTAAACTTACCACTGATACCAACTATAAGGACATGGCCTTAAACATTACATAATATTGAGTTAAATCATGAGTTCACAATTAAAGATCTTTTCAGGATCATAGTTTTTGATAATTATGACATTAATATGACATTAATTTTATAGAATTACAAAGTAGACACTTCTAGATAGTTTACATTTTTTATAAATTAAGAAATCAAAAAAACATGTCTAGTTCTATGTTTTGCACAGTATGACTTTTTTTATCCCATTCTTGACCCTATTCATCTTTTAGTCTAGGAAAAAACATTTCAAAACATGGGATGAGTATAAAAAGATCATTAAGGGTTATAAAATAAGGAATGAAAACATTATCCCATCAATAAATAAAAAACAATTAAACCATACTTTTCAATCATGACATACCTCAGGAAATCATAAGATTTCTAAATAGCACACATAAATCATAAATATTGAAGGTAACTTCTGTAATTCATAATATACATACATTGTAGCTATATCAGCTACCTAGGGAGTTATTTTGGAATACCCATAAGATTATATACCCTAAATCTCTTCGGAAAAACATTAACATGTACCTCCATCATGTTACCCAATGCATTGGAGAGCTATCTCAGGCTCACCCACCCTATGTTTATCATGGGACAACCCATATACATAAATGATTCCCAATAACCTTTACATATTCATAAAACATAAAATAAGAATAAATGAATGATAACATTTAAACATTATAATCCCCATATTTCATTTCATTATATTGACATAATCAATGATTTATCAATAAATATTCAAAACAATTTAATGAAGATATTTTTGAATGAAATCATCCCATAACACATTGAATCTTTTAAAAGAATTTACATTTCAAAACATTAATGTCCATATAAATAAATTTTTATAAACATTTTAATAAAATAGACATTAATGAGAAATATGTAAACGAATAAATATATATAATATTTAAACTGATATTTTAGTTAAAGATTTATTTACCAAATGAGAGATGCTTGGATAAAAATAATTGAGGAATAACATCAATAGAAACGTATAATATCATGATAATATATGTATTCCTGAAATAATACGTCAATGGGTTGTATATACATCATATAAAAGTAAATTGGTGTACAATAATAAATAATTTTAAATGGAGTGTAAATTGAGACAAAAACCCTTGAAAAGATAATATGTTTGGATTAATTAAAAATAAATGACCCAATTATGCGTGAAAAATAATAATAACCCCAATATAAGTGGATATTAAGTGTAAAACAATCATTGTTCATTAGTACATATTCATAGCATGACATAATCAAGAAGTAGATGTTTTACCCAATGAATTGAAATTGCCTAAATAAGTTCTCTTATAAAAATTTGACCGCCTATCTACATCACAATAAAATTCCTAAAATGAATTTTTGAGAGAGAAAATTGTCTCTCATAACGTAAACATATGATTTACAGAAATAAGGATATAGAAGAACATATCCCCACATATAAAGATGCAAATTAAAAGACATAACAAAACATAGTCTTTTAAAAATAGGAGGGTGAAAGGTTCCCTTATCGATTTGGTAACTTACAAAACTTCCACCCCATAAAAGAAGGATCATAAAATGAAGATATAAATACCAAAAAATGAAATTATATTATACAGATAATAAAATAATGGGAAGTACAAACACCCCACAAAACAAAAAAAATGGAAAATATAGAATGAATCTTCTGAGAATAAAAAGTGAGATGAAAAGACATTAGCACATTGTAATCAAGTGAGTCCTAAGAAAAAAAGCTAATAACAACAAAATTAATCACAGAATACCATGATTATAATGTGAATCAGGATAATATATATCAAATGGCAGTATAGAATACACCATATGAAATAAATAAGTCTTAAACATTGGAAATCTCACGGAATTAAATATAAGATAAAAACTGTCTTACCTCTTGTCCGACATGACTCGTTTGTTCCTTGTTCATCCTAAACAATTAAATTATGTTAATTTATACTTTTATAAGAAACTTTTTCAAGTTTACTATTATTTTCATATCACTTATTACTTTTTTATAACCATTAGTAAATTATTTGAGTTCAAAATTAGATATTTGTCGATGATTAGAAATTGAGTAAAAAATGAACTAGTTATAGTTAAAAAATTGTCCATGTGGACATAAGACTAATATCTCAAGAATAATATTCATGATTTAAATATAATATATAACATATATATACTATATATATTTGTATTTATAATAGTACAAAACATATGGAGATATTGAATTAAATGCATCATTCATGGAGATGGTAGGACGTTTGTACGCATGAACGCTACTTTCATTTTATTCAATTTTTAAAATGAATAGAAACTGAATAATACGTAATTAAATTTTAATTATAGTATAATTTCATATGCTATATATGTTGCATAACTTCACTAACTTCACCCTTTATACATTCCATATATGTCATTAACGAATCATATCACCTTAAGGGGGCGGTATTCCACACTTACTCAAATGAAAATATCATGTTTACACATATGGGAAATCATAATGGTTTGTTTGTAAATATAAAATATAGAATAATATAGAAAACATTAAAATAATATATATCATATATATGTACAGTTCCATAATTATAGAAACCATGATAGGTGGTTTGAGATATTTGACCAATCATCGTTTCACGAGGTAGTAGTTCGTCGTCCACAAAAATTGTATGTTAATATCAATTAGATAGATGTGTGAGGAATATTAGTTAGAATAAATATCATAAAACATACTAGTATATTAAATATACTAGAGTTTTTATAAAAATAAATAATCAAAGAGAGTATTATGGTTGGGGAAAGAAAATAAAACAAATGAACTTAAGAGAATATGTTACCTTTAAATTGGGAAACTCCCTTTGGTTTGAACGAAAAGGATTTCCACGATTTCAATCTACCTAATATAAGGAATATATGTGGAATATGTGGGTCTTGAGATATTATATGTGAAGCGTTTGGATGAGCCATGGGGTCTTGATAAGTTTGAGGAATTGGTTAGATGTGAGATCTTTTTATAAGGGGGAGAAACTCTTTTGTAATGTTTGAAAGTATTATTTTATTATACTATGATTTTCAGATTCAAAAGATCCAAAACTAATTAATGGTGAAGATAAGATGAAAATTGTTTGAAATAAATCATTAAATACTGATTGGACAGGTTTTGGATATTGTTTTAATTGTTTTAATCTTATTTATTTAAATCATTAATTAATTAGGTAAACAATGCATCATTATTGTTTCTTATATAATATTATTAATATGATGTCTAAAAGTTATAAAAAAATACCATGATGTAGGAAATATTTTTATCTTTCAAATGAATATTTATAGTTGAATATATCTCTTATATAATCCTAAGTAACAATTGATTTAGTAAAAGTTATATGTTTATGACATTTTGGACTTTACTTTAAATAAATTAATATAAAGTGGAATTATCAATCTTATGTTGGTCCATTGGGTCCCAAATAGACCAAGAATTCCCATGGTCAGACAAGTATCATCCAATAGAATTTGAATACCTTTTTGGGTAATTTAATATTATTATAATATAGTTTTTTACCCTTATTTATCATATTTAACATTTAACCATCGTAAATAAAAAATTTACTGATATAAATAATTAAAATGTATAAAAATTAAAGTTATGTATTTAAACAATTTTGAAATATTAATTCCAAATATGGAATCCATTTCCCCTAATTCCAAACATAGATGTATCGGAAATTAATATAAAAATAATTCCCATTGTCAAAACAAGAAGTGTATTTTTAAAAAATGATAACTATCAAAATATTGACACTTGTTTTTGACACATTTCAAAGTGAAATTACATTGAATGACCAAAATAGGATTAAATGGTAAAAATATAATCTTATTACACATTCAAACCATTTATAATGATAATCTAACCATATAAACAAATTAGATTAAAAGGCAGTTTTGAATTAAAATAAAGTACTTTTCACTATTCATAAAAAATGATCCTTATCAGAAAAATAGCAAATTTTCATCCAAAATAAATTTTGATGTCCTGATTCTAAAGAAGAAAATTATTTCTTAAAATTGAACATATAAAATTAATAAAAACTATATTTAATAAGACTTCTCCATCAAAAGGAAATAAAATGTACTTTAAGAATATTAGAGTATTTATACAAAAATTCAGATTCTTTCTTATTTTTTGACTTTGAAATTTAATTGATAAATGTGAAAAAATTTATGAAATTTTTATTATCATAATATGGATAGTTCTTTTCATTCTCTCCAATACAACTACTAGGATTAAGCTACAATTTAAAATAATAATATTATATTATTATTTTTAGAATAAATAGACTTCTGTGTTGCGTAAGATTTCAAAGAAACATGTTGTTGCATATCAGGTACAACATTTAATAACACCCCCTTTAAAATAAAATTAATATTTAATTCACAAATTTAAATGACTATAAAAATTTTATATTCATTATTTATATCGGATGTTACAATATGTGTGTGTGACTTTTTATATTTGATTATATATAGCTATGTTTATATATATATGTATGTGTTTAAATATGTATTTATATATGCTAATATGTAAATATTTTTATATATATTATAATATCTATATGTTTATATATATTTATATAAATATGTGTTTTTGTGTGTATTGAAATATAAATGTGTATATATACATATATATAATTATAAATATAATTTTTTATTTTTATATATATGTAAATTAATGGAACTAAATATATTTATATATAATTAGCCATGTTTTATAATAATGGTTAAAATGTTACTAATTTAGTATTTTTTTCTTCTAATCATGACTAATATTAAAATATTTACATATATATATGTGTGTGTGCGTGTGTGTGAGTGTGTGTGTGTATATATATATATTTATATATTTATAAGTGTGTCTATATGTTTATATATATATAAATATTATATATATCTGTGTCTCTATAGATATATATATATATATATATATATGTGTGTGTGTGCAATTTTTTATATATCTATGTTTATATTTACATTGATATAGGGAAATAAAATACATTACCAATAATAACATGAAACATAATAATTTGTAGAACAACATGGGTATGGCGCGAATTCGAGATTTCACCAAGACCCACAATGCTGATTGTCATTAAGCTACACAACGAGGGATATATATATATATATATAAGGTTTGGTGTGTCTATATATATGAATATTGTGATATTAAAATATATGTTTATGTATATATATATATTTATATATTATACATATATATAATTAACAATGTTTTCAAATAGTGGAAAAATGTCACTATTTTACATTAACAAACATGAATATTTTTAAATTCATAAACATTTTTCTAAAAATAATAATTTACTAGAAACATTTCAAGCTTAACGTGGCTAAATTTCCTTGTTTTCCAAAAGCATAGAAAAATTAGCGACCCTTTCCAAAAAATATTACTAAATAATTCTAACGTTTTAAAAAAACATCACTATTTTAAGTATGATTTTAGAGATCTTCACTAAATTAGATATTCTTTGAGAAAAACATAGCTAAATTTGAGATTAACTCGAAAAAATGTCGATAAATTCGTGACGTTATTCTTGAAAACATAGCTAAATTCCGTATATTTTTTTGGGAAAATGTGGCTAAAATGGAGATAATTTTTTAAAATCGATGATAAATTTAGAATTCATACATGATTTTGTATTTTTTTTCAAACCTCACTATATTATGATTTTTTTTATTTGTAGGGAAATCAATGAGTTTTGAGTTTGGTTATGGTTTGTGATAATTTTTTTTACCCTGTGGCGTGCTGCAAGTTTGTATAACATATTTGAGGTAGGGTTTCTCTAATTTCTATTTGTTGTGTATCTTGTGGGAGGGGTTTTCATTCATTATCTTTTTAAAGAGAAATTTAAGAATCTTAACGAATAAAAATATTAGGGAAATTGAAACTAAAGAGTAAAGGGGTTTGATTTACAAGATATTTATAGATTTTATATTTGATTGATATTTTGTTTGTACATACTTGATGCCCTAGTCAAAATTGTTGTTGTTGGGGGATTTATTTGTGATGGATCGATATGTTTTTTCGATCCCATGTTGTGTGGTTCATGTGATATCACCCCAAAATAGAAATCGGTAAAACACTTGCATGTGGATAAAAAAATGGTAGCCTCATTATTTTGGGCTTGTGTGGGAATTCCCTACTTGAATAAGTGAAAATGATAAAATGACCCTTGCTAAAACTATTTAAAAACCTCTATTGAGTTGTGATGTGTGACCACGTTGTGAGGATGGATTGTGTGGTTGTTTCATGTTGGCCTGATGGGTTTGTGAGTTTGTGTTGTGGGGTAGTGATGCAGTGGGTTTTTGAGGAAGTTATATGGGGATCTGATGTGGTGTTGTGATCTGTTCTTTTGATGTGTGGTTCCATTATGTGATGGATGATAAAAGAATGGTTGTATTGTTTTATTTTGATATGTATTAATGAAATTAAATAATTATGTTCAATTGAAATGGTTTTGCCTTTATTGGTAGTTGGGATTAAAATGTATAATGATAAAAATTAAAATATAAAGTGTGGTAAAATGTAAATGATGATAAATAATGGAGGGAATGATATGTTTGAATTAAATTGGATTATCTTGTAATGAAAATTTGAAACATTCTTTCAGATTTTGTTTGTTTTTTGGAATTATTTATTTAGTGGTGGCAGGGGAGGTGGTGGGGCTGTGAGTTCATGAGTGCCTGTTTTAGACCAATAGGATGGTATTTTTTTTGTGTTTATATATATACCTTGAATGATTTTTATTTATATGTAGTCCCACACTGTAACATCCCGGGTAAATAAAGAATAAAAAAATTTCATATTTATTAATATTTACGAATTAAATATTAATTTTACTTTAAAGGGGATGTTATGTTCGATAGTGTACCCGATACGCAACAAAGAGTTTCTTTGAAATCTTACGTTGCACACTAGTAATAAAATAATATTATTTTAAATGGTAGTTAACACAGAGCCATTGTATTGGAGGGAATGAATAGAAATAACTAAAACATTAATATATATGTTTTTCAAATGTTGTTACATTTATCCAAAAAGGATAATGTCTTAAAATACATAAAGAATTAAATTTTAGGCATATATACTCTAATATTCACTAAAGGTCAACTTATCACCTTTTGATGGAGAACCATCATTAAATATAGTTTTGGTCACTCTTATACATTATATTGGACCAATTTAAATTCTTATTTAGAATAGGGACATCAAAATTTACTTTGTGTAAATTTTTTGTATTTTTCCGATAAAGTTCATTTTTTAATGAATAGTGAAAATGTTGTATTTTAATTCAAACCCTATTTTTAATCTAATTTATTTAAATGATTATATTATATTTTGAATTGGTTTTAAAGTTCAATTAAAATATATTTTTACCATTTAATCCAATTGTGGTCATTGGAATTAATTTCACTTTGAAATTGGACTTAAACTAGTGTCAATCTTTTGATACATTTTGTTTCATAAAAACACACTATTTGTTTTGACAGCAGAAATTAATTATTAAATTACTTAATTCAAATTATATGTTTTGAATTTTCAAAAATATAAATCATTTTTTAATTTGGAATATCAAATATAGCTTAGGGTTATTTTTGGTATTTTTCTGAAAAACTTCAATTTTTGATGAATAGTGAAACCACTAAGTTGTACTTAAAAAACTGATTTTTTGTTTAAATGAAAATTTACCACCATTGTGTTTTGAATTTTAAAAATCCAACATACATGGTTGTCATTAAGAAGTAAAATGTGGTTCAATGGTAATAAAACAATTTTTTTGGTGAATAGTAACTTTTATGTTTTTAATCGCGATTAGAGGTAATTAGTGTAATTTAAGGTAAACATAATGTTTTAATAATATGAAATGACCTTGAAACATGTACTACCTTTATGGGATGTGTCATGTCAGACAAAGACAATCCATGGGTCAACTTGGGGTCCCCATGGAGCCACTTTGGTAGGAAAATGACATTAATTACTTTTTATTTAATGTTAAAATAAAAATGTCACAAACATGTGTTGTTTTACTAAAAAAAGTTAAATGGGGTTATACAAGTCATAATTTTGACTATAAATATTCATTATATATAAAAATAAAATTTCCTACATCATGATATTTTTTTATAATTTTTATACATTATATAAATTAAATTATTTATTGTACCATGATGATGTAGTGATTACCTCATTATTTAACGATTAAAATAAAATGAAACAATAATGTAAAATCTAAGAACTAATCTTGTCAAAAACCTATTGGATGGGTGTATTTCTAACCCTTATCACCTTATCCTCTAAATTTATAATTGTGGTACCTTTTTTATCCCAAAATCAATTTATAATAAAGTATCTTTTCATAACTTTCCAAGAGTGTCCCTCCTCTCTTCATATAAAAGGCCCCCACCTATACCTTCTTTACCCACACCTCTCAAGCCTTTGGCTCAGAAAAACCCTGCCTACATTTCCTCTCCACATCCCTCTCGTACTTCTAGAAGCCTCACTTTGGGCAGAAGTCTTCCCAAGGAAGCCTTTGAGCTCAAATCAAAAAAATTTACCCGTTTTAAATGTAGTGTCTTCTCTTGTGTTCTTATGTTTTATTTTGCTTCTCCAACCCCCTGAACAATTTTTATTCATTTCTTTTGTAACAACACCAGTATCCTCAATATACTAGGATGTTGTTATAAGAATTATTAGAGCTGCACTTACAGACACATTCATCAAATCGTTAAAGAACATACGGTTTCTGTGGATGGCGATTTTCTGCCTCACGAAACGATGATTGTTCAATCTTCTATTCACACCTTTCATGTTGGCCATTAAGATGTAAATCTATTTATATATAATATATATTATTTATGTGTTTTCCTTATGCTTCTGTATTTTTCATTTTTGGAATACCTCTATGGTTTCCATTGTGGGTAAACACGATAATTTCATTTTAGGAAGTGCGGACTACCGCCCCCTCAAAGTGATTTGATTCATTAATGCCATACGTGGGACGTATAAAAGATGGAGTTAATGATATTATATATGATATTATACTGGAATTATAATATATCTTTATATCATTATGATTTTACTCAAATAAATATGAAATTTAAATGAAATTAGCGTTCATGCATATGTACGTCTTACCGTCTCCATGAACGGTGCATTTCATTTCTTATCCTCAAATGTAATGTACTATTATAAGTACATATATATAGTGGAGATATATGATGTATGTTAAGTCTAAATGATGAATATAAGTCTGGAATTAACATATACATATCTCTCATTTAGTTTTAATTCCATTAATATGACATAGAAATGAAAGTAGCGTTCATGCGTACGTACGGCTTACCGTCTCCATGAACGGTGCATTTCATTTCTTACCTCTAAATGATTATGTAATATTATAAATGCATGTATATACTGGATATATATGATATATATGATATAAAAATCATGAATATCATTCTGTATATAATGAACCTTTGACCAGATGAACAACATGTAATTGTAAGAAATCAACTTTCGACTTAAGAACCAAATATCGACAAAACAAACATTTTTTAACTTAAATGGTTACATAATGTTTATAACAAGGCAATAAGTGATATAAAATGAATAATAAGCTTTAAAAATGTTATTAAGAAATTAGAAATTAACTTTAGTTTATTATTCCGGATATTAAGGAGAAATCGTGTCATGTCAGACACGAGGTAAGGGACTTTGTCTCAATCTCCTATCATTGAGGCATATTTTGTTCTAATACAAGGCTTTATTTTATACTGTGTATAAACCCTTTTGACTTTTAATTTTATTCAAAAGGAATATTTTTATATGAATTGTATTACTAAATGAAAAAAAAGAATGATTCTTTTAACGTACGCGGTGACAATGACATTTTCCGCCGCTGCGAGTATTATTTGGTCTTTGGCTTCCTCAACATGCCGTAATGTTTTTAAAATGAAATAAATACCATATACTCTTTTATGAAATTTTTTTATTGAAAATGGTTTTTATAATAGATTTTTTATGTCAATATATTTATGTGATATATTGTGACCAAAGTGTTGAAATTTTTTCTTTCCATTATATTTGTTTTAGGTCTTATTATTTTATAATGGTACTTGGGAATTTGATAGGTGGTTACGTGATAAACCATCTGACGGGTGGTACCGGGAATACCAGGATGGGTGGTTACATTATAACCTCCAATGAATTGGGTATGGAAGTCAGCCGTATGGCTATTCCATTAAGTGATATGTGTGGAAGTCGACCGGATGGTTTGTCCACTTAAGTATGTTTATGTCCTAAGATACCATTATATGTTATGTGATCTTTATATGGGTTTTATGGTAATCTTTTGGTTACAAAAGGGTAAGTAATGAACTTTTATTCAGTGAAGAGTTTTTACTACTTCATATAGGTGAAAATTATTACTTTGATAATGTATACATGGTTTATTTGTTGTTTTGAAAAACTAAGAGTTTCATTCATTGTGTATCCCTTGTTGAACTTTTTATGCTCACCCCAATTTTGTTTGAAAATGCTTTTCAGATGACATAAATCCACTTTTTGACAATTTTATGTGTTATATTTGAGAGAATAAAATTCTTATTTAGAATCGAGACATCAAAATTTACTTTTTATAAATTTTTGGTATTTTTTCGATAAAGTTCATTTTTTATGAATAGTGAAAAATGTTGTATTTTAATTCAAAACCTATTTTTAATATATTTTATTTGTATGATTAGATTATCTTTTTAATTTGTTTTAAAGTGAAATTAGAATATATTTTTACCATTTAATCCAATAGTGGTCATTGGTATTAATTTCATCTTGAAATTGTACTTAAACTAGTGTCAATCTTTTGATACTTATTGTTTCATAAAAACAAGCTATTTATTCTGACAGCGGGAATTAATTATTAAATTAATTAATGTACCTTATATGTTTTGAATTTTGTAAAAAATATATTATTTTTGAATTCAGAATATCAAATATATCTTAGAGTGAATTTTTGGTATTTTTCTGAAAAACATCAATTTTTGAGGAATAGTGGAACCACTAAGTGGTACATAAAAAACTGATTTTTCGTTTAAATTAAAATTTACCACCTCTGTGTTTTGAATTTAAAAAATCCAACATAAATTTTTGTCATTATGAAGTAAAATTTGGTTCAATGGGATTAAAATAATTTTTTTTGGTGAATAATAACTTTTATGTTTTAATCGCGATTTGAGGTAATTAGTGTAGTTTAAGGTAAAAATAATGTAATAATATTATGAAATGGCCTAGAAAAATTTTCTACCTTCATTGGATGATTAATGGCCGACCAATACAATCCATGGGTCAACTTGGGGACCCCATGGAGCCACATGGGTTGGAAAATTACATTAATAACTTTTTATTTAAAGTTAAAATTAAAATGTCACAAACATGTGTTGTTTTGCTAAAAAAAATTAGATGAGGATATACATGTCATATTATTGACTATAAATATTAATTACAAACCTAAAACGATTTCCTACATCATGATAGTTTTTTTATAATTTTTAGATATTATATAAATTAATTTATTTATGAAACCGTGATGATGCGGTGATTACCTCATAAATGAACGATTTAAATAAAATGAGACGATAGGGTGAAATCTAAGTCTTACACTTGTAACAAACCTATTGGATGGGTGTATTTTTAAACCTTATCACCTTATCCAAGAAATATTTCCTTTTGGGACCTTTTAAATCCGAAAATCATTTTATAATAAAATAATATTTTATAACTTTCCAAGAGTGCCCCTCCTCTCCTCTTATAAAAATACCCCACCTCTACCACCTTACACACACCTCTCAAGCCTTTGGATCAGCCAAAACCTGACCATTTAATCTCTCCACATCCCACTCTTAATCATTGAAGCCTGACATTGTGCATAATCCTTTCCAAGGAAGTCTTTGAGCTCAAATCAAAGAGAGTTACCCGATTTAAAGTTAATGTCTTCCCTTGTGTTCTATTGTTTTATTTTGCTTCTCCAAACCCCTAAACTCTTTTTATTACTTTTTTTTTGTAACAAAAATAGTATATTAAATATACTAGGATGTTTTTATTAGATTTATTCGAGCTAAAATTTCGCACACCTCTATCAAATGGATAAAGAACATACTGTTTCTGTGGATGGTGAATTACTGCCTCACGAAACGATGATTGTTCAATATTCATTTAACACCTTCAAAGGTGGCCATTAATATGTAACTATATTTATATATGATATATAATATTTTTATTGTTTTCCTTAATCTTCTATATTTCTTATTTATCGAATACCTTTATGGTTTCCATTATGGGTAAATGCAATATCTTCATTTTAGGAAGTGCGGACTACCGCCCCCTCAAAGTGATTTGATTCGTTAATGCCATATATGGGACGTATAAAGTATGGAATTAATGGTATTACATATGATATCCTACTGGAATTATAATATTCAGTTATATCATTATTATTTCATTCCATTGAATACAAAAAAATGAAAGTAGCGTTCATGCGTACGTACGGCTTACCATCTCCATGAACGGTACATTTCATTTCTTATCTCCTAATGTTATGTACTATTATAAGTACATATATATAATAGATATATATGTAATATATTACATCTAAATTATGAATATAATTCTGGAATTATAATATATATATCTCTCATTTTGTTTCAATTCCATTAATATGACAAAAAATGAAAGTAGTGTTCATGCGTACGTACGGCCTACCGTCTCCATGAATAGTGCTTTTAATTTTTTATCTCCAAATGCTATGGAATAGTATTAAATGAATATATACAGGATATATATGATAATTAAAACATCAATACTATTTTGGATATGATGTTCCTATAACTAAATGAATAATTCTTTTCCAACAAGTTCGATTTTTACTCATGTACCGAACATCGACAAAAAAGTGTGATATGAACTCACATTATTAACAAATTATTATAACATTATAATATGTGATATTAACTGAATAATAATCTTTAACGTATATCCTTAATAAATTATAAATTGACCAAATTTTATTATTCAGGAGATTAAAGAACGATCGAGTCATGTAGGACACGAGGTAAGGGATCATACCCCTCTCTTTCTTTTAAGTACACCCTTTTATTTCATTCCTTTTAAGCTCATCTTTCTTATTATTAGGATGTTATTTTATATTAATACTACTTTACTTTTTAGGTTCATATGATGAGAGACCCTATTTTCTCTCATCAATCCATTTTGGATGTTTTGAGTGGCAGCATTAGGCTGCCGAATTTTCGTAAGGGATTCGACCTCTCTCTTTCTTTTTATGTACTATCCTTTATGTCATTTATTTTAAGCTCATATTTCTTATGTTTGGGGATGTTATTTTATATTCGTAATACTTTAATTTTTATATTCATATTATGAGAGACCCTATTTGATCTCATAAATCAATTTTTGGAAGTTTTTAGTGGCACCGTTAGGCTGCCGAGTTTTTGTAGGGGAATTTTCATCTCACATTTATTCTCGTGACATTTATGCTATGTTTGCCACTATTTCATTTGAGTGGTGTATGTACTTCCCATTATTATACTCTTTGTGTGATATAATTTCATTTATGGGTATTTACATATTCATTGTATGACCCTTCTTCAATGGGGTGTACATTTTGAAAGTTACCCAAGTCGGTAATGGAACCTTTCACCCTCCTCTTTTCAAAAGACTTTTTTTGTTATGTCTTTTAATTAACATAATATTATGTTGTGATATGTTCTTCTATATCCTTATTGATGTAAATTTTATATCTATGTGATAAGATACCATTTTTATCCCTCATCAACTCTTTTTCTGAATTTTGAAGTGACGTCGTTAAGTTGTCGAATTTTTGCAAGGGAACTTCTTAACCAAAATTTGATTCTTTGGGATAAACTTGTACTCCTTGGATATGCCATTATATAAATATGTTTGAAAGTCCTCCTATTATTTTACACTTAATATCCACTTATATTTGGTGTATTCGTTAATCACACATAATTATGTAATTTATTTATCCTTAATCCAAGGATACTGTCATTGTAAGGGACTTCGTCTCAATCTCCTTCATTGAGGAATATTTTGTTTTGTACACAAAATTATTTTATATGGTGTATAAACCCATTTGACTTTTACATTTATTCAAAAGGAATCATTTCTATATGAATCATTTTACTAAATGAAAAAAAGAGTTTTTTTTGTCGTACGTATGCGGCGACAACGACTTCTCTGCCGCCGTGACCATTATTTGAGTTTCGGCTTCCTCTAGAAGCCATAATTTTTTTAAATGAATAATAAATACCGTGTTTTACTTTTCTTTTATTTTGGTATTGAAAATAGTTTTCATAATGTTTTTATTATATCAATGTGATGTATTGATATCTTTTGATTGAAATGTGGAAATGTTATGTTTTTTTATGCATGCTTTATGTGATACGATTATGTTATGGTTCTTAGGAATAATTATGAAGACGGGTGGTTCCGTGATAAACTACGGGAGGGTGATCCTGATATAGCTCTCCAATGCATTGGGTAACGTGAAGGAGTTAAACTTTAAGGTTTCTCCGAAGATATTTATGGAATATACTGTGATGGGCATTCCAAACGTAACCTAGAGGGTTACTCCCTACGTAAGAATGTTATGAATGCCTCAAGTTACATTTATGCCTTATGATTTCAATGATTTATTCATGATTTGATGAGGTATGTTAAAATGAATATGTTTTATGAATAAAGTATGATTTCATACGTGTAGTAATGTTTTCTTTTCGTACTTTTATATCTTTACTGATATTTTTATGCTCATCCCATGTTTTTGACATGTTTTTCACTGGTCAAGGGAAAGGTGCATGATATGATGATAGTTTCAGGGATGTTTCAAGAAAGAATCCATGTTTTATTTTAAATATGTTTCCGTTGATGGGAAAAAATGAATACAATATTTTATGTAATAACTATGTTTAAATGTGGAATAAAATTCATCATTTATGATTTAATTCTCTAAAACATTAAACTTCAAAATATCCTCAATATGAAATATACATTTAATTCAATATTAAGTAAGGTTTAAGGTTGGGGCCTTATAGTTGGTATCAGAGGTCAGTTTAGATAACTTTAGAGGTTAGGGTATTCTATAAGCATAAATGACATTACCATAATGGTTAGGATTTCAGAAAGTGTCATAGTTTTGATAAAGTGAATGATTAAGTATATCTGGGTGTTTATCTTCCTCATTAGTACATGATGGTTTTGTTGATATACTCACACTAACATTTCTGTTTTTAGTGAATGGATGGATCTAGAAGGCACCAAAGTGACAATAGGTTTGAAGGAAACTGTGGTGGTTCTCTGATTAAGAGACTTGATGAAATGGATGTTTCAATGAGGAAACTCATTGTTATTCTAAACCAACTATCAAGGAGTCATGATCAACCACTTGTACCTTGGTATGTTCTGTAATGCATCATGTATGAGATGACCAATCGATGTGGAAGTTCAGGTAATAATTATAATGGTAACCATTGTGGTTTATATGATCTTTACTTTTGAGGTAATTATGGGTTATTATATGTTATGATGGAAAATGAAAGGCATGAGATAAACTTGATGTTAAAATATGTTATGATAATTTTTGAATATTTTATCTCAATTTGGGGAATGTTTTAAGAATTATTTAGTTTTGGAATAAGCACAACACACAGACCGTGTGACAACCCGTCGTGTCAGACAAAGTTGTGGGAATCGAACCCACAACCAAAGTGCGACTGGTATTTATCACATACCACTGGACAACGCGATGTCCCTGGTTAGTTTGACTAATTATTTTTAGTTAGATTATTTTAGGAATCAATTGTAAGTTTATTTTGTCTTATCTATGGAAATTATTAACCTATCATGGAGGATCTGTGATTAGGTTAATTACTTTTCAATATGTGACTTTAAGAGAAACTGATGTTACTTGGAGATAAATGTTAATTTGTACCTTGGAAGACTATGTCATTAAATCCTTCAAATATTTTCGTTTCAATCTTAGTTTGGTTTACTTTGAAGAATTTTATGGAAAATTTTTTTATCTAATGGTCTTCGTTGAACATTGGGTTTGTTGGACAAATTTTTGAGATTAAGAATAGATTTTCATTTTTATAAAGAATTATTCATTTCTGGATCTTGTTTAAACAATTTTTGGTTTTGGATTTTGTCTAAATACATGGGAAATATGTAGTTCTATTTTGTGGATTAGGTGATTCTCAAGAAGTTTATTATAGTACTCTTAATGCGAACAAGTCTTCCTAAATACTCGTCTTTTGGAGAAAATATGAGTTTGCTAAAGGAATCTAGTAAAAGATGAAAGTCTACGTGACAAGTAAGTATGTTTCATTATGATTTAGTTAAGCTCAAAAATAAATTTCTCAATGAATAATAACTTAAAACAAAAATGTTGTCTGTTAACTTTTCCTACTGGGTAATCAAATACCGTTTACCCGATCACAAGTTTGTGATCTTATTATGGTTAACTTTCTCCTAGACTTGTTTACTATCACTCTCCCTCAGAACATGACCCTTTGTTTTTTCCTCCATATCCATGTTTTCCTACATGGAATCCTAGTATGGGTTAACTCGGGTGACATTTGTACTTCATTTTCTGTATTTTAAAGTGATTGTTTTAGTGACTCTTGTTCCGATGTGGGATTTTCAATGAAGTTTCCAAGCCCAATTTTAAAATTGCGAGGACACAATTCCCAAAAGGGGGGAAGGATATAACACCCCAGGTAAATAATGAATATGGTATTTTCACATTTATCCATATTTGTGAATACAATATTAATAAAAAAATTAAAGGGGACGATATGCTCGATGGCGTACCCAATATGCAACAACGAGTTTCTTGGGAATATTATGTTGCACTCTAATAATAAAATAATATTATTTTAATTTGTAGTTAACGCCTAACAGTTGTAATGGTGGTAATGAAAATAACTAACTACAAAATGATTATATATGTTTGTCAAATATTTTTACTTTTTACATTAAATGTTAGAGGATTAAAAATGCGAATGAATCCAATTTTATGGGTAAACATTCTAATATTATTTAAAAGGTCGATTAACCACTGTTTGATGACGAAACTCTTTTAAATCCACTGTTTGAAAATTTTATGTGTTATATTTGACAAAATAAAATTCTTCTTTAGAATTGGGACATCAAAATTTACATTGGGGTAATTTTTGTTATTTTTCCGATAAAGTTCATTTTTTAATGAATAGTGAAAAATGTTGTATTTTAATTCGAAACCTCATTTTAAACTTATTTATTTATATGGTTATATTATATTCTTAATTGGTTTTAAAGTGAAATTAGAATATATTTTTACCATTTAATACAATAGTGTTCATTGAATTAATTTCATCTTGAAATTGGACTTAAACTGGTGTTAATCTTTTGATATATATTGTTTCATAAAAACATGTTATTTCCTCTGACAGCGGAAATTAATTATTAAATTAATTAATGTAACTTATATGTTTTAAATTTTGTAAAATATACATCATTTTTTAATTGGGAATATCAAATATATCTTAGGCTGAAAATTTTGGTATTTTTCTGGAAAACTTCAATTTTTGATGAATAGTGAAACCACTAAGTGGTACTTAAAAAATAGATTTTTCATTTAAATTAAATTTTACCACATCTATGTTTTGAATTTAAAAAATCCAACATACATGGTTGTTATTAAGAAGTAAAATGTGGTTCAATGGGATTAAAATAATTTTTTTGGGTGAGTAGAAACTTTTAATTTTTAATCGCGATTAGAGGTAATTAGTGTAGTTTATGGTAAAAAAATGTTTTAATAATATGAAATGACCTAGACACGTGTCCTAACCTCATTGGATGAGTCATGGTCAAACTATAAAATCCATGGGTCAACTTGGGGACTCCATGGAGCCACTTGGGATGGAAAATGAAATTAATACCTTTTTATTAAAAGTTAAAATTAAAATGTCACAAACATGTGTTCTTTTACTAAAAAAAATTTTAGATGGGGTAATACAAGTAGTATTTTTGACAATAAATATTAATTAGAAAGATAAAAATATTGAAAACATAATGATATTTTTTTTATAATTTTTAGATATTATATAAATTAATTTATTTATGACACAGTGATGATGCAGTGATTAACTCATAAATGAACGATTTAAATAAAATGAGAAGATAGGGTGAAATCTAAGTATTACACATGTCAAACACCAATTGGATGGGTGGATTTAGAAACCTTATCACTTTATCCTCGAAATATCTCCTTTTGGGATCTTTTAAATCCGAAAATCATTTTATAATAAAGTAATATTTTATAACATTCCAAGAGTGCCCCTCCTCTCCTCTTATAAAATGCCCCCACCTCTATCACCTTACACACACCTCTCAAGCCTTTGTCTCTGCCAAAACCTTCCCATTTAATCTCTCCACATCCCTAAATTAATCATTGAATCCTCACTATGGGAATAATCCTTTCCAAGGAAGCCTTTGAGCTCAAATCAAAGAGAGTTACCTGATTTAAAGGTAATGTCTTCCCTTGTGTTCTTTTGTTTTATTTTGCTTCTCCAAACCCCTAAACTCTTTTTATTACTTTTTTTATTGTAAAAACACCAGTATAATAAATATAATAGGATATTTTTATAAGATTTATTCGAGCTACACTTTCACACACCTCCGTCTAATGGTTAAATAACATACTATTTCTGTGGATGGTGAATTACTGCCTCACGAAATGATGATTGTTCAATATTCTTTTAACACCTTCAGAGGTGGAAATTAATATGCCAATATATTTATATATTATATATAATATGTTTATTTTTTTCCTTAAGCTTCTGTATTTTTCATTTATGGCATACCTTTATTGTTTCCATTATGGGTAAATGTGATATCTTCATTTTAGGGAGTGCGGACTACCGCCCCCTCAAAGTTATTTGATTCGTTAATTCCATATGTTGGAAGTATAAAGTATGGATTTAATTGTATTATATATGATATCCTACTGGAATTATAATATACCTTTATATCATTATTATTTCATTCCATTGAATACAAAAAAAAATGAATGTAGCGTTCATGCGTACGTACGGCTTACCGTCTCCATGAACGGTACATTTCATTTCTTATCTCCAAATGTTATGTACTATTATAATACATATATATAATGGATATATATGTAATATATTACATCTAAATTATTGATATCATTCGGGAATTATAATATATATATCTCTCATTTTGTCTTAATTCCATTAATATGACAAAAAATGAAAGTTGCATTCATGCGTACGTACGACCTACCGTGTCCATGAATGGTGCTTGTAATTTTTTATCTCCAAATTCTATGTAATAGTATAAAATGAATATATAATGGATATATATGATATTTAAAACATCAATACTATTCTGGATATGATGTAACTATAACTAAATGGAAAATTCTTTTCCAACAAGTTCGATTTTTACTCATGTACCGAACATCAACAAAAAACGTCTGATATGAACTCACCTTATTAACCAATTATTATAACATTATAATATGTGATATTAACTGAATAATGATATTTAAATTAGTTCCTTAAGAAATTATAAATTGATGAAATTCTATTATTTAGGAGATTAAAGAACGATCGAGTCATGTCGGATACGAGGTAAGGGATCCTACCCCTCTCTTTCTTTTATGTACACTCTTTTATGTCATTCATTTTAAGATCATCTTCTTTATTATTGAGATGTTATTTTATATTAATCCTACTGTAATTTTTATGTTCATATGTTGAGAGTCCCTATTTTCTCTCATCAATCCATTTTGGAAGATTTGAGTGGCGCCGTTAGGCTGCCAAATTTTCGTAAGGGATCCAACCTCTCACTTTCTTTTTATGTACTCTCGTTTATGTAATTTATTTTAATATGATATTTCTTATGTTTGGGGATGTTATTTTATATTTATCATACTGTAATTTTTATGTTAATATTATTAGAGACCCTATTTGATCTCATAAATACATTTTTGGATGTTTTAAGTGGCGTCGTTAGGCTGCCGAGTTTTCGTAAGGGGTTTTTCATCTCACTTTTACTCCTGTGACATTTATGCTATGTTTTCCACTATTTCCATTGATTGGTGTATGTACTGCCCATTATTATATTCTTTGTGTAATATAATTTCCTTTATTGGTATTTACATATTCATTGTATGACCCTTCTTCAATGGGGTGTACGTTTCGAAAGTTACCAAAGTCGGTAAGGGAACCTTTCACCCTCTACTTTTTAAAAGTATTATTTCGTTATGTCCATGAATTCAAATTCTATTATGTTGGGATATGTTCTTATATATCCTTATTGATGTCAATTTTATGTCCAAGTGATGAGATACCCTTTTTATCTCTCATCAACTCTTATTCTGAATTTTGAAGTGACGTTGTTAGGCTGTCGAATTTTTGCAAGGGAACCTCTTAACCCAATTTGGATTCTTTTGGATAAACATGTAATCCTTGAATATGTCATTATATGAATATGTGTGAATGTCCTATGATTGTTTTACACTTAATATCCACTTATATTTGGTTTATTCGTTTGTCACACATAATTATGTAATTGATTTATCTTTAATCCAAGGATACCGTCTTTGTAAGGGACTTAGTCTCAATCTCCTTCATTGAGGTATATTATGTTTTATACACAACATTCTTTTATATGGTGTATAAACCCCTTTGACTTTAACATTTATTAAAATGGAATATTTTCTATACAAATAATTTTACTAAACGACAAAAGGAATGTTTTTTTCGTACGTAAGCGGTGACAACGACTTCTCCGCCGCTGTGATCATTATTTGAGTTTTCGATTCCTCTACAAGCGATACTTTTTTTAAATGAAAATTAAATACCATGTTTTACTTTTCTTTTATTTTGGTATTGAAAATGGTTTTCATAATTTTTTTATCATATCAATGTGTTGTATTGATATCTTGTGATTGAAATGTTGAAATGTTATGTTTCCTTTATGCATGTTTTATGTGATATGATTATGTTATGGTTCATGGTCATTATTATGAAGATGGGTGGTTCCGTGATAAACTAAGGGCGGGTGAGCCCGATATATCTCTCCAATGCATTGGTTAATGCGAAGGAGTTAAACATTAGGGTTTCTTTGAAGCGATTTAGGGAATATACTGTGATGGGTATTCCAAACGTAACCAAGAGGGTTACTCCCTACGTAAGAATGTTATGAATGCCTCAAGTTACCATTATTCCTTATGATTTCAATGATTTATTCATGATTTGATGAGGTATGTTAAAATGTTAATATTTTATCAGTAATGTGTGATTTCATACATGGAATAATGTTTTCTTTTCATACATTTATATCCCTTAATGAACTTTTTATGCTCATCCCATGTTTTTGAAATGTTTTTCACAGGAAAATGGAAAGGTTCATGATATGATGATAGTGTCAAGAAAGTGTCAAGAACGAATCCATGTTTTAACTTAAATATGATTCCGTTGATGGGAAAAAATGAGTACAATCTTTTATGTAGACACTTTGTTTAAATGTGGAATGTAATTCATGATTTATGATCTAATTCTATAAAACTATAAACCTGAAAAGTTCCTCAATGTGAATTATTCATTTAATTAAATATTAAGTATTGTTTAAGGTTGGGACCTTATAGTTGGTATCAGAGGTCGGTTTAGATAACTTTAGAGGATAGGGTATTATCTAAGAATAAGTGACATTACCATAATGGTTAGGATTTCAGAAAGAGTCCTAGTTTTGATAAAGTGAATGAGTAAGTATATATTAGTGTTTACCTTCCTCAATAGTACATGATGGTTTTGTTGATATACTCACACTGACATTTCTGTTTTTAGTGAATGGATGTATCTATGAGGCCCCAAAGTGACAATATGTATGAAGGAAACTATGGTGGTTCTCTGATTAAGAGACTGGATGAAATGGGGGATTCAATGAAGAAACTCATGGTTGTTCTAAACCAACTATCAAGAAGTCATGATCAACCACTTTTACCTTGGTATGTTCTATAATGCATCATGTACGAGATGACCAATCGATGTGGATGTTCAGGTAATAATTATTAAGGTAACCATTAGGGTTTATATGATCCTTACTTTTAAGGTAATTATGGGTTATTATATGTTATGATGGAAAATTAAAGGCATGAGATAAACTTGAGGTTAAAATATGTTATGATTATTTTTGAAGATTTTATCTCATTTCGGGGAATGTTTTATGAATTATGTAGTTTTTGAAAAAGAACAACACACAGACCTTGTGACAACCCGTCGCATCGGAAAAAGCTGTGGGAATCAAACCCATAACCACTGTTCGAATTATATTCATCACCTACCACTGGACAACGTGAATTCCCTGGTTAGTTTGACTAATTATTTTTAGTTAGATTCTTTTAGGAATCAAGAGTAAGTGTATTTTGCGTTATCTAAGGAAATTATTAACCTATCATGGAGGATGTGTGATTAGGTTAATTACTTTTCAATATGAGACTTTAAGAGCAAATGATGTTATTTGGAGGTAAATGTTAATTTGTACCTAGGAAGACTATGTCATTAACTCCATCAAATATTTGTGTTTCAATATTAGTTTGGGTTACATTGATGAATTTTATGGACAAATTGTTTATCTAATGGTCTTCGTTGAACATTGGGATTGTTGGACAAATTTTAGAGATTAAGAATAGATTTTCTTTTTTATAAAGGATTATTCATTTGTGGATCTTGTTCTATCAATTTGTTGTTTTGGATTTCGTCTAAAGACATGGGAAATATATTGTTCTCTTTTGTGGATAAGTTTATTCTTAGGAATTTGATTATAGAATTCTTAATTTGAACAAGTCTTCCTAAATAATCATCTTTTGGTGAAAATATGAGTTTGATTAAGGAATCTCGTAAAAGTTGAAAGTCTACGTGAAAAGTAAGTATGTTTCATTATGATTTAGTTAAGCTCAAAAATAAATTCCTCAATGAAGAATAAGTTAAAATAAAAATGTTGTCTCTTAACTTTTCCTACTGGGGAATCGAATACCGTTTAACCCATCACAAGTTTGTGATCTTCTTATGGTTAACTTTATCTTAGACTTGCCTACTATCACTCTCCCTCAGAACATGACCCTTTGTTTTTTCGTCCATATCCATGTTTTACTACATGGAATCCTAGTATGGTTTAACTCGAGTGACCTTTGTACTTCTCTTTAATTATTTTAAAGTGATTGTTTTAGTGACTCTTGTAACGATGTGGGATTTTCAATGAAGTTTCCAAGCCCAATTTTAAAATTGCGAGGATGCAATTCCCAAAAAGGGGGAAGGATGTAACACCCTAGGTAAATAAAGAATATGAAATTTTCACATTTATCCAAATTTGAGAATAAAATATTAATAAAACTTTAAAGGGCACGCTATGCTTGATGGCGTACCCAATACGAAACAACAAGTTTCATGGGAATCTTACATTTCACTCTAATAATAAAATAATATTATTTTAAATTGTAGTTAACGCATAGCCGTTGTAATTGCGGGAATGAACAGAACTAACTACAAAATGATTATATATGTTTGTCAAATATTTTGTCTTTTTACAATAAATATTAGAGGATTAAATAGGCGAATGAATCCAATTTTAAGAGTAAACATTCTAATATTCTTTAAAAGGTCGATTAACCGCCTTTTGATGACGAACCTCTTCTAAATCCACTTTTTGACAATTTTTTTGTGTTATATTTGACAAAATAAAATTATTCTTTAGAATCGGGATATCAAAATTTACTTTGTGTAAATATTTGGTATTTTTCTGATAAAGTTCATTTTTAATGAATAGTGAAAAATGTTGTATTTTAATTCACTACATCTTTTTAATGTAATTTATTTATATGATTAGATTATATTTTGAATTGTTTTTAAAGTGAAATTAGAATATATTTTTACCATTTACTCCAATTGTTGTTGTTGTAATTAATTAAATCTTGAAATTGGACGTAAACTAGTGTCAATCTTTTGATACTTATTATTTCATAAAAACACGCTATTTTCTCTGAAAGCGGGAATTAATTATTAAATTAATTAATGTAACTTATATGTTTTGAAATTTTTAAAATAGAAATAATTTTTTAATTTGGAATATCAAATATATCTTAGGGTGAATTTTTGGTATATTTCTGGAAAACTTCAATTTTTGATGAATAGTGAAACCACTAAGTGGTACTTAAAAACATGATTTTTTGTTTAAATTAAATTTTACAACATATGTGTTTTTAATTTCAAAAATACTACATACATGGTATTCATTAAGAAGTAAAATGTGGTTCAATGGGATTAAAATATATATTTTGGTGAATAGTAACTTTTAAGATTTAATTGTGGTTAGAGGTAATTAGTGTAGTTTAAGGTAAAAATATTGTTTTAATAATATTAAATGACCTAGAAACATGGCCTACCCTCATTAGATGAGTCGTGGCCGACCAATACAATCCATGGGTCATCTTGGGGACCCCATGGAGCCACTTGAGATGGAAAATGACATTAATAACTTTTTATTTAAAGTTAAAATTAAAATGTCACAAACATGTGTTGTTTTACTAAAACAATTTTTAGACGGGGTTATAAAAATAATATTTTTACTATAAATATTCATTAGAAAGCTAAAAATATTTCCTACATAATGATATTTTTTTATTATTTTTAGATATTAAATAAATTAATTTATTTTTGACACCGTGATGATGCCGTGATTACCTCATAAATGAACAATTTAAATAAAATGAGAAGATAGGGTGAAATCTAAGTCTTACACATGTAAAAAACCTATTGGATGGGTGGATTTAGAAACCTTATCACCTTATCCTCGAAATAGAACCTTTTTGGGACTTTTAAAACCGAAAATAATTTTATAATAAAGTAATATTTTATAACTTTCCAAGAGTGCCCCTCCTCTTCTCTTATAAAAGGCCCCCGCCTCTACCACCTTACACACACCTCTCAAGCCTTTGGCTCGGCCCACCCCTGCCCATATCATCCCTCCACATCCCTCTCTTAATCATTGAAGCCTCACTTTGGGCAGAATCCATTCCAAGGAAGCCTTTGAGCTCAAATCAAATAGAGTTACCCGATTTAAAGGTAATGTCTTCCCTTGTGTTCTTTTGTTTTATTTTTCTTCTCCAAACCCCTAAACACTTTTTATTACTTTTTTTTGTAAAAAAAGTATCTTAAAATACTTGGATGTTTTTGTAAGTTGGATTCAAACTAAACATTCACACACCTCCGTTTAATTGATAAAGAACATACTATTTCTGTGGATGGTGAATTACTACCTCACGAAACGATGATTGTTCAATATTCTATTAACACCTTCAATGGTGGCCATTAAGATGTCACTATATTTATATATTATATATAATATTTTTATTTTATATCTTAAACTTTTTTATTTTTCATTTATGGCATACCATTATTGTTTCCATTATGGGTAAATGTGATATCTTCATTTTTGGAAGTGCGGACTACCGCCCCCTCAAAGTGATTCGATTCGTTAATGTCATATGTAGGACGTATAATGTATGGTATTAATGGTATTACATATGATATCCTACTATAATTATAATATACCTTTATATCAGTATTATTTCATTCCATTGAATACAAAAAATATGAAAGTAGGGTTCATGTGTACGTTCGGATTACCATCACCATGAACGATACATTTCATTTCTTATCTACAAATGTTATGTACTATTATAAGTACATATATATAATGGATATATATGTAATATATTACATCTAAATGATTTATATCATTCTGTAATTATAATATATATATCTCTCATTTTGTTTTAATTCCATTAATATGACAAAAAATGAATGTAGCGTTCATGCGTACGTATGGCCTACCGTCTCCATGAACGGTGCTTTTAAGTTTTTATCTCCAAATGCAATGGAATAGTATAAAATGAATATATACTGGATATATATGATATTTAAAACATCAATACTATTATGGATATGATGTACCTATAACTACATGGAAAATTCTCTTCCAACAAGTTTGATTTTTACTCATGTACCGAACATCGACAAAAAATGTCTGATATTAACTCACTTTATTAAAAAATTATTATAACATTATAATATGTGATATTAACTGAATAATAATCTATCAAGTAGGTCCTTATGAAATTATAAATTGACCAAATTTTATTATTCAGGAGATTAAAGAACGATTGAGACATGTCGGACACGAGGTAAGGGATCCTACCCCTCACTTACTTTTAAGTACACTCTTTTATGCCATTCCTTTTAAGCTCATATTTCATATGATTGGGATGTTATTTTATATTACTACTACTGTAATTTTTATGTTCATATGATGAGAGACCCTATTCTATCTCATCAATCCATTTTGGAGTTTTTGTGTGGCGCCGTTAGGCTACCGAATTTTCGTAAGGGATCCAATCTCTCTCTTTCTTTTTAAGTACTCTCATTTATGTCATTTATTTTAAGCGAATATTTCTTATGTTTGGAGATGTTATTTTATATTCCTCATACTGTACTTTTTATGTTCATATTATGAGATACCCTATTTGATCTCATAAATCCACTTTTGGAAGTTTTAAGTGGTGTTGTTAGGCTGACGAGTTTTCATAAGGGATTTTTCATCTCACTTTTATTCCCGTGACATTTATGCTATGTTTTCAACTATTTACATTGAGTTTTGTATGTACTGCCCATTATTATACTCTTTTTGTAATATAATTTCATTTATGGGTATTTACATATTCATTGTATGACCCTTCTTCAATGGGGTGTACGTTTCGAAAGTGACCCAAGTTAGTAAGGGAACCTTTCACCCTCCTCTTTTAAAAAGACTTCTTTTATTATGTCTTTTAATTCACATACTATTGTGTTGTTATATGTTATTATATATCTTTATTGATGTAAATTTTATGTTCATGTGATGAGATACCCTTTTTATCTCTCATCAACTCTTTTTCTGAATTTTGATGTGACGTCGTTAGGCTGTCGAATTTTTGCAAGGGAACTTCTTAACCAAATTTTGATTCTTTGGGATAAACTTTTAATCCTTGAATATGTCGTTAGATTAATTTGTGTGAAAGTCCTATGATTTTTTTACACTTTATATCCACTTATATTTGGTGTATTCTCTTGTCACACATAAATATGTAATTTATTTATCCTTAATCCAAGGATACCGTGTTTGTAAGGAAATTCGTCTCAATCTCCTTCATTGAGGCATATTTTGTTTTAAACAAAACTTTATTTTATATGGTGTATAAACCCCTTTGACTTTTAAATTTATTCAGAAGTAATCTTTTCTATATGAATCATTTTACTAAATGACAAAAGGAATGTTTTTTTGTCGTACGTATGCGGCGACAATGACTTCTCCGCCGTCGTGACCATTATTTGAGTTTCAGCTTCCTCTACAAGCCATACTTTTTTAAAATGAAAAATAAATACCATGTTTTACTTTTCTTTTATTTTGGTATTTAAAATGGTGTTCATAGTTTTTTTATTATATCAATGTGTTGTATTGATATCTTGTGATTGAAATGTGGAAATGTTATGTTTCCTTTATGCATGTTTTATGTGATAAGATTATGTCATGGTTCTTGGGAATTATTATGAATACGGGTAGTTCCGTGATAAACTAAGGGTGAGTGATCCCGATATAGCTCTCCAATTCATTGGGTAATGCAAAGGAGTTCAACGGTAAAGTTTCTCCGAAGATAATTAGGGAATATACTGTGATGGGTATTCCAAACGTAACAAAGAGGGTTACTCCCTACGTAAGAATGTTATGAATGCCTCAAGTTACCTTTATGCCTTATAATTTCAATGATTTATACATGATTTGATGAGGTATGTTAAAATGATTATGTTTTATTAGTAATGTATGATTTCATACATGGACTAATGCTTTCTTTTCGTACTTTTATATCCCTTACTGAACTTTTTATGCACATCCCATGTTTTTTAAATGTTTTTCACAGGTCAAGGTAAAGGAGAATGATATGATGATAGTGTCAAGGAAGTGTCAAGAAAGAATCCATGTTTTATTTTAAATATGTTTTCGTTGATGGGAAAAAATGAATACTATCGTTTATGTAACCACTTTGTTTAAATGTGGAATGTAATTCATGATTTTTGATCTAATTCTCTAAAACTCTAAACCTGATAAGATCCTCAATGTGAATTATTCATTTAGTTCAATATTAAGTATGGATTGAGGTTGGGGCCTTATAGTTTGTATCATAGTTCGGTTTAGATAACTTTAGAGGTTAGGGTATTCTCTAAGCACAAGTGACATTACCATAATGGTTTGGATTTCAGAAAGAGTCCTAGTTTGGATAAAGTGAATGAATAAGTATATCTTAGTGTTTATCTTCCTCATTAGTACATGATGTTTTTGTTGATATACTCACACTGACATTTCTGTTTTTAGTGAATGGATGGATCTAGTAGGCACCAAAGTGACAATAGGTTTGAAGGAAACTGTGGTGGTTCTCTGATTAAGAGACTGGATGAAATGGGGGATTCAATGAGGAAACTCATGGTTGTTCTAAACCAACTATCAAGGAGTTATGATCAACCACTTTTACCTTGGTATGTTATGTAATGCATCATGTACGAGATGACCAATCAATGTGGATGTTCAAGTAATAATTATAAAGGTAAACATTAGGGTTTATATGATCCTTACTTTTGAGGTAATTATTGGTTATTATATGTTATGATGGAAAATGAAAGGCATGAGATAAACTTGAGGTTAAAATATGTTATGATTATTTTTGAAGATTTTATCTCATTTTTGGGAATGTTTTAAGAATTATGTAGTTTTGGAAAAAGGACAACACACAGACTATGTGACAACCCGTCGTGTTGGACAAAGCTGTGGGAATCGAACCCACAACCAAAGTGCGACTGGTATTTATCGCATACCACTGGACAACGTGAAGTCCCTGGTTAGTTTGACTAATTATTTTTAGTTAGATGATTTTAGGAATCAATTGTACGTTTATTTTGTCTTCACTATAGAAATTATTAACCTATTATGGAGGATGTGTGATTACGTTAATTACTTTTCAATATGAGACTTTAAGAGCAACTGATGTTATTTGGAGATAAATGTTAATTTGTACCTTGGAAGACTATGTCATTAAATCCTTAAAATATTTGGGTTTCAATATTAGTTTGGTTTACTTTGAAGAATTTTATGGGCAAATTGTTTATCAGATGGTCTTCGTTGACATTGGGTTTGGTGGACAAATTTTGGTGATTAAGAATACATTTTATTTTTTATAAAGGATTGTTCATTTGTGGATCTTGTTCTAACAATTTTTGGTTTTGGATTTTGTCTAAAGACATGGAAAATATATATTTCACTTTTGTGCATTAGGTGATTCTCAAGAAGTTGATTATAGTACTCTTAATGCGAACAAGTCTTTCTAAATACTCCCATTTTGGAGAAAATATGATTTTGATTAAAGAATCTAGTAAAAGTTTAAATTCTAAGTGACAAGTAAGTATGTTTCATTATGAATTAGTTAAGCTCAAAAATAAATTCCTCAATGAATAATAACTTAAAACAAAAATCTTATCTGTTAACTTTTTCTACTGGGGAATTGAATACCGTTTAACCCATCAGAAGTTTGTGATCTTCTTATGGTTAACTTTCTCCTAGACTTGTTTACTATCACTCTCCCTCAGAACATTACGCTTTTTTCCTCCATATCCATGTTTTACTACATGGAATCCTAGTATGGGTTAACTCGGGGGACCTTTTTACTTCTCTTTCTTTATTTTAAAGTGATTGTTTTACGGACTCTTGTTCCGATGTGGGATTTTCAATGAAGTTTCCAAGCCCAATTTTAAAATTGCGAGGACGCAATTCCCAAAAGGGTGGAAGGATGTAACACCCCAGGTAAATAAAGAATATGACATTTTCACATTTATCCATATTTTTGAATAAAATATTAATAAAACATTAAAGGGGACTCTATGCTCATTGGCGTACCCAATACGCAACAACGAGTTTCTTTGGAATCTTACATTGCACTCTAATAATAAAATAATGTTATTTTAAATTGTAGTTAACGCCTAGTCATTTAAATGGTGAGGATTAACATAAATAACTACAAAATGATTATATATATTTGTCAAATATTTTTACTTTTTACAATAAATTTTAGTGGATTAAAAATGTGAATGAATCCAATTTTAAGCGTAAACATTCTAATATTCATTAAAAGGTTGATTAACTACCATTTGACGACAAACCTCTTTTAAATCCACTTTTTGACAATTTTATGTTTTATATTTGACAAAATAAAATTCTTCTTTAGAATCAGGACATTAAAATTTACTCTGTGTAAATTTTAGGTATTTTTCCGATAAAGTTCATTTTTTAATCAATAGTGGAAAATGTGGTATTTTAATTCAAAACCACTTTTTAATCTAATTTATTTATATGATTATATTATATTTTGAATTGGATTTAATGTGGAATTATAATATATTTTTACCATTTATTCCAATATTGGTCATCGGAATTAATTTCATCTTGAAATTGGACTTAAACTAGTGTCAATCTTTTGATACTTATTGTTTCATAAAAACATGTTATTTGCTCTGACCGCGGGAATTAATTATAAAATAAATTAATTTAACTTATATGTTTTGAATTTTTTAAAATAGGAATAATTTTTGAATTCGGAATATCAAATATAGCTTACGGTGAATTTTTGGTGTTTTCTGGAAAACATCAATTTTGATGAATAGTGAAACCACTAAGTGGTACTTAAAAAACTGATTTTTCGTTTAAATTAAATTTTACCACCTCTGTGTTTTGAATTTCAAAAATACGACATACATGGTTGTCATTAATAAGTAAAATGTGGTTCAATGGGATTAAAATAAATTTTTTGGGTGAATAGTAACTTTTAAGTTTTAATCGTGATTAGAGGTAATTAAGGTAGTTTCGGGTAAAAATAATGTTTTAAAAATATGAAATGACCTAGACACATTTCCTTCTCTCATTGGATGAGTCATGGCCGATCAATACAATCCATGGGTCAACTTGGGGACCCCATGGAGCCACTTGTGTGGGAAAATGACATTAATACCTTTTTATTTAAAGTTAAAATTAAAATGTCACAAACATGTGTTGTTTTACTAAAACAATTTAAAGATGGGGTTATAAAAGTCATATTTTTTACTATAAATATTCACTAGAAATATAAAAGTGTTTCCTACATCATGATATTTTTTTTATAATTTTTAGATATTAAATAAATTAATTTACTTATGACACTGTGATGATGCAATGATTACCTCATAAATGAACGATTTAAATAAAATGAGAAGATAGGGTGAAATATAAGTCTTAAACTTGTCACAAACCTAATGGATGGGTGGATTTAGAAAACTAATCACCGTATCCTAGAAATATATCCTTTTGGGACCTTTTAAATCCAAAAATCATTTTATAATAAAGTAATATTTTATAACCTTCCAAGAGTGCCCGTCCTCTCCTCTTATAAAAGTCCCCCACCTCTACCACCTTAAACAGACCTCTAATGACTTTGGCTCGGCCAAACCCTACCCATTGAATCTATCCAAATACCTATCTTAGTCATTGAAGCCTAAAATTTGGCATAATCCTTTCCAAGGAAGCCTTTGGGCTCAAATCAAAGAGAGTTACCCGATTTAAATGTAATGTCTTCTCTTGTGTTCTTTTGTTTTATTTTTTTTCTCCAAACCCCTAAAATCTTTTTATTACTTTTTTTTGTAACAGAACCAGTATCCTAAATATACTAGGATGTTTTTATAAGATTTATTCGAGCTACAATTTAACACACCTCTGTCTAAGGGTTAAAGATCATACTGTTTCTATGGATGGTGAATTACTGCCTCACGAAACGATGATTGTTCAATATTCTTTTAACACCTCAAAAGGTGGCCATTAATATGTCACTATATTTATATATGACATATAATATGTTTATTTTTTTCCTTAATCTTATTTATTTTTCATTTATGGCATAAATTTATGGTTTCCCTTATGGGTAAATGCGATATCATCATTTTAGGAAGTGCGGACTAGCGCCCCTTCAAAGTGATTTGATTCGTTAATGACATATGTGGGACGTATAAAGTATGGAATTAATATTATCACATATTATATCCTACTGGAATTATAATATAACTTTATATAATTATTATTTAATTCCATTGAATACAAAAAAAAGAAATGAAAGTAGCGTTCATGCGTACGTATGGCTTACTGTCTCCATGAACGGTACATTTCATTTCTTATCTCCAAATGTTATGTACTATTATAAGTACATATATATAATGGATATATATGTAATATATTAAATCTAAATGATGGATATATTTCTGTAATTATAATATATATATATATATTTATCTCATTTTGTTTTAATTCCATTAATATGAAAAAAATGAAAGTAGTGTTCATGCGTACGTACGGCCAACAATCTCCATGAACAGTTCTTTTAATTTTTTATCTCCAAATTATATGGAATAGTATAAAATGAATATATACTAGATATATATGATATTTAAAACATCAATACTATTCTTGATATGATGTACCTATAACTACATGGAAAATACTTTTCCAACAAGTTCGATTTTTACTCATGTACCGAACATCGAAAAAAAACATCTGATATGAACTCACATTATTAAAAAATTATTATAAAATAATAATATGTGATATTAACTGAATAATAATCATTAAATTAGGTCCATAATAAATTATAAATTGACCAAATTCTATTATTCAGGAGATTAAAGAACGATTGTGTCATGTCAGACACGAGCTAAGGGATCCTACCCCTCTCTTTCTTTTAAGTACACTCTTTTATCTTATTCCTTTAAAGCTCATCTTTCTTATGATTGGGATGTTATTTTATATTAATAATACTGTAAATTTTATGTTCATATGATGAGAGACCCTATTTTCTCTCATAAATCCATTTTGGATGTTTTGAGTGGCATCGTTAGGCTGCCGAATTTTCATAAGGGATCCAACCTCTCTCTTTCTTTTTAAGTACTCTCGTTTATGTCATTTCATTTAAGCTCATCTTTTTTATGTTTGGGGATGTTATTTTATATTTATATTACTGTAATTTTTATGTTCATATTATTATAGACCCTATTTGATCTCATAAATCCATTTTTGTAAGTTTTAAGTGGCGTCGTTAAGCTACCGAGTTTTCGTACGGGATTTTTCATCTCACATTTATTCCCATGACATTTATGCTACTTTTTCCACTATTTCCTTTGAGTGGTGTATGTACTGCCCATTATTATACACTTTTTGTAATATAATTTCATTTATGGGTGTTTATATATTCATTGTATTACCCTTTTTCAATGGGGTGAACATTTTGAATGTTACCCAAGTCGGTAAGGGAACCTTTCACCCTCCTCTTTTTAAAAGACTTCATTTGTTATGTCTTTTAATTCATATAATATTATGTTGGTATATGTTCTTATATATCTTTATTGATGTAAATTTTATATCCAAGTGATTAGATACCCTTTTAATCTCTCATCAAATCTTTTTCTGAATTTTGATGTGACGCCGTTAGGCTGTCGAATTTTTGCAAGGGAACTTCGTAACCCAATTTTGATTCTTTGGGATAAACATGTACTCCTTGAATATTTCATTCTATGAATATGTGTGAAAGTCCTCTGATTTTTTTACACTTAATATCCACTTATATTTGGTGTTTCTTTTGTCACACATAATTATGTAATTGTTTTATCCTTAATTCAAAGATACCGTCTTTGTAAGTGACTTCGTCTCAATATCCTTCATTAAGGAATATTTTGTTTTATAAACAACTTTATTTTATATGGTGTATAAACCCCTTTGACTTTTAAATTTATTCAAAAATAATCCTTTTTATACGAATCATTTTACTAAACGACGAAAGAAATGTTTTTTTTCATACGTATGCTGTGATAACGACTTCTCCGCCGCCGTGACAATTATTTGAGTTTCGTCTTCCTCTATAAGCAATACATTTTTTAACTGAAAAATAAATACAATATTTTACTTTTATATTATTTTGGTATTGAAAATGGTTTTCATAATGTTTTTATTATATCAATGTGTTTTATTGATATCTTGTGATTGAAATGTGGAAATGTTATGTTTCCTTTAGGCATGTTTTATGTGATACGATTATGTTATGGTTCTTGGGAATTATTATGAAGACGGGTGGTTCTGTGATAAACTAAGGGCGGGTGAGCCCGATATAGCTCTAAAATTCATTGGGTAACACGAAGGAGTTAAACGTTATGGTTTCTCTGAAGAGATTTAGGGAATATACTGTGATGGGTATTCCAAACATAACCAAGTGGGTTACTCCCTACATAAGAATGTTATGAATGCCTCAAGATACCTTTATGCCTTATGGTTTCAATGATTTATTCAAGATTTGATGAGTTATGTTAAAATTTTTATGTTTTATAAGTAATGTATGATTTCAGACATGGACTAATGTTTTCTTTTCGTACTTTTATATCCCTTACTGAGATTTTTATACTCATCCCATGTTTTTGAAATGTTTTTAACATGTCAAGGGAAAGGTGCATGATATGCTGATAGTGTCAAGGAAGTGTCAAGAAAGAATCCATGTTTTATTTTAAATATGTTTCTCTTGATGGGAAAAAATACTATCTTTTATGTAACCACTTTTTTTAAATGTGGGATGTAATTCATGATTTGTGATCTAAATCTCTAAAACTCTAAACCTAAAAAGATACTCAATATGAATTATTCATTTAATTCAATATTAAGTAAGGTTTCAGGTTGGGGACTTATAGTTGGTATCAGGGGTCGGTTTAGATAACTTTATAGGTTAGGGTATTCTCTAAGCATAAGTGACATTACCAGAATGGTTAGTATTTTAGATAGAGTCCTAGTTTTGATGAAGTGAATGAGTAAGTACATCTTAGTGTTTATCTTCCACATTAGTACATGATGGTTCTGTTGATATACTCACACTGACATTACTGTTTTTAGTGAATGGATGGATCTAGAAGTCACCAAAGCGACGATAGCTTTTAAGGAAACTGTGGTGGTTCTCTGATTAAGAGACTGGATGAAATGGGGGATTTAATGAGGAAACTCGTGGTTGTTCTAAACCAACTATCAAGGAGTCATGATCATCCACTTTTACCTTGGTATGTTCTGTAATGCATCATGTACAAGATGACCAATCGATGTGGAAGTTCATGTAATAATTATAAAGGTAAACATTGGGGTTTATATGATAATTACTTTTGAGGTAATTATGGGTTATTATATGTAATTGAAGGAAAATGAAAGGCATGAGATAAACTTGAGGTTAAAATATGTTATGATTATTTGTGAATATTTTATCTCATTTTGGGGAATGTTTTAAGAATTATGTAGTTTTGGAAAATGGACAACACGCAGACCCTGTGACAACCCGTCGTGTCAAACAATGCTGTGGGAATCGAACCCACAACCAAAGTGCGACTGGTATTTATCGCATACCACTGGACAACACAAAGTCCCTGGTTAGTTTGACTAATTATTTTTTGTTAGATGATTTTAGGAATCAATTGTATGTTTATTTTGTCTTCTCTATGGAAATTGTTATCCTATCATGGAGGATGTGTTATTAGGTTAATTACTTTTCAATATGAGACTTTAAGAGAAACTGATGTTATTTGGAGATAAATGTTAATTTTTACCTTGGAAAACTATGTCATTAAATCCTTCAAATATTTGGGTTTCAATATTAGTTTGGTTTACATTGATGAATTTTATGGACAAATTGTTTATCTAATGGTCATAGTTGAACATTGGGTTTTTTGGACAAATTTTGGAGATTAAGAATATATTTTCTTTTTTATAAAGGATTGTTCATTTGTGGATCTTGTTCAAACAATTTTTTGTTTTGGATTTTTTCTAAAGACATGGAAAATATATAGTTCTATTTTATGGATTAGGTTATTCTAAAGAAGATGAATATAGTACTCTTAATGCAAACAAGTCTTCCTAAATAGTCGTCTTTTGGAGATAATATGAGTTTGATTAAGGAATCTAGTAAAAGTTGAATGTCTACACGACAAGTAAGTGTGTTTCATTATGATTTAGTTAAGCTCAAAAATAAATTCCACAATGAAGAATAACTTAAAATAGAAATGTTGTATGTTAACCTTTCCTACCGGGGAATCGAATACCGTTTAACCCATCACAAGTTTGTGATCTTCTTATGGTTAACTGTCTCCTAGACTTGTTTACTATCACTCTCCCTCAGAACATGACCCTTTGTTTTTTCCTCCATATCCATGTTTTCCTACATGGAATCCTAGTATGGGTTAACTCGGGTGACCTTTATACTTCTCGTTATTAATTTTAAAATGATTGTTTTACTGACTCTTATTCCGATGTGGGATTTTCAATGAAGTTTCCAAGCCCAATATTAAAATTGCGAGGACGCAATTCCCAAAAGGGGGAAGGATGTAACACCTCAGGTAAATAAAGAATATGACATTTTCATATTTATCCATATTTGTGAATAAAATATTTGTAAAACTATAAAGGGGACGCTATGCTCGATGGCGTACCCAATACACAACCACGAGTTTCTTGGGAATCTTATGTTGCACTCTAATAATAAAATAATTTTATTTTAAATTGTTGTTAACGCATGTCCGTTGTAATGGCGAGAATGAACAGAACTAACTACAAAATGATTATATATTTTCGTAAAATATTTTTACTTTTTACAATAAATGTTAGAGGATTAAAAATTCGAATGTGTCCAATTTTAAGTGTAAACATTCTAATATTCTTTAAAAGGTCGATTAACCGCCTTTTGATGATGAACCTTTCTTAAATCCAATTTTTGACAATTTTATGTGTTATATTTGACAAAATAAAAATCTTATTTAGAATCGGGACACCAGAATTTACTTTGTGTAAATTTTTGGTATTTTTCCGATAAAGTTCATTTTTTATGAATAGTGAAAAATGTTGTATTTTAATTCAAAAACACTTTTTAATATAATTTATTTATATGACTAGATTATCTTTTGATTTGTATTTAAAGTGAAATTATAATATATTTTTACCATTTAATCCAATAGTGGTCGTTGGAATTAATTTCATCTTGAAATTGGACTTAAACTAGTGTCAATCTTTTGATACTTATTGTTTTATAAAAACACACGATTTGATTTGACAGTAGAAATTAATTATTAAATTAATTAATGTAACTTATATGTTTTTAATTTTGTAAAATAGACATCATTTTTGAATTCGGAATATCAAATATAGCTTAGGGTGAATTTTTGGTATTTTTCTGGAAAACATCAATTTTTGATGAATAGTGAAACCACTAAGTGGTACTTAAAAAACTGATTTTTCGTTTAAATTAAATTTTACCACCTCTGTGTTTTGAATTTAAAAAATCCGACAAAAATTTTTGTCATTAATAAGTAAAATGTGGTTCAATGGGATTAAAATAATTCTTTGGTGAATAGTAACTTTTATTTTTTAATCTCGATTAGAGGTAATTTCTGTAGTGTAAGGTAAAAATAATTTTTTAATAATAGGAAATGACCTAGAAACACATCTTACCCACATTGGATGAGTCATGGCCAACCTATAAAATCCATGGGTCAACTTGGGGACCCCATGGATCCACTTGGGTTGGAAAATTACATTAATACGTTTTTATTTAAAGTTAAAATTAAAATGTCACAATCATGTGTTGTTTTACTAAAACAATTTTTAGATGTGGTTATACAAGTCATATTTTTGACTATAAATATTCATTATAAATCTAAAACTATTTACTACATCATGATATTTTTTTTGTAATTTTTATATATTATATAACTTAATTTATTTATGACACCGTGATGATGCAGTGATTACCTCATAAATGAACGATTTAAATAAAATGGGAAGATAGGGTGAAATCAAATTCATAAACATGTCACAAACCTATTGGATGGGTCGATTTCGAAACATTATCGCCTTATCATCTAAATATATCCTTTTGGGACCTTTTTAATCCGAAAATAATTTTATAATAAAGTAATATTTTATAATATTCCAAGAGTGCCCCTCCTCTCCTCTTATAAAAGGCCCCCACCTCTACCAACTTACACACACCTATCAAGCCTTTGGATCGGACAAACCCTAACCATTTCACTTCTCCACATCCCTATATTATTCATTGAAGCCTAACATTGGGCAGAATCATTTCCAAGGAAGCCTTTGAGCTCAAATCCAAGAGAGTTACCCGATTTAAAGGTAATGTCTTCCCTTGTGTTCTTTTGTTTTATTTTGCTTCTCCAAACCCCTAAACTATTTTTATTACTTTTTTTGTAAGAACACCAGTATCCTAAATAAACTTTTATGTTGTTATATGATTGATTAGAGCTACACTTTCACACACCTCGGTCTAATGGTTAAATAACATTCTGAATCTGTGGATGGTGAATTACTGCCTCACGAAACGATGATTGTTCAATATTCTTTTAACATCTACAACGGTGGACATTAAGATGTAACTATATTTATATATGATATATAATATTTTTTTCCTTAATCTTCTGTATTTTTCATTTATGGCATACCTTTATGGTTTCCATTATGGGTAAATGTGATATTTTCATTTTAGGAAATGCGGACTACTGCCCTCTCAAAGTGATTTGATTCGTTAATGCCATATGTGGGACTTATAAAGTATATAATTAATGGTATTACATATGATATACTGATTTAATTATAATATAACTTTATATCATTATTATTTTAATCCATTTAAAACAAAAAAATAAATGAGAATAGCGTTCATGCGAACGTACGGCTTACCGTCTCCATGAACGGTACATTTCATTTCTTATATCCAAATGTTATGTACTATTATATGTACATATATATAATGGATATATATGTAATATATTACTTCTAAATTATGTATACTATAATTTAATTATATTATATATATCTCTCATTTTGTTTTAATTCCATTAATATGACAAAAAATGAAAGTAGCGTTCATGCGTACGTACTGCGTACCGTCTCCATGAACGGTGATTTTAATTTTTTATCTCCAAATGCTATGGATTATTATAAAATTTATATATATTGGATATATATGATATTTAAAAAATCAATACTATTCTGGATATGATGTACCTATAACTACATGGAAAATTCTTTTCCAACAAATTCGATTTTTACTCATGTACCGAACATCGAAAAAACGTCTGATATGATCCCACTTTATTAACCAATTATTATAAAAATATAATATGTGATATTAACTGAATAATAATATTTAAAGTATGTCCTTACGAAATTATAAATTGACCAAATTTTATTATTCAGGAGATTAAGGAACGATCGAGTCATGTCAGACACGAGGTAAGGGATCTTAACTCTCTCTTTTTTTTAAGTACACTCTTTTATGTCGTTCCTTTTATGCTCATCTTTCTTATGATTGGGTTGTTATTTTATATTACTCCTACTGTAATTTTTAGGTTAATATGATGAGAGACCCTATTTTATCTCATCAATCCATTTTGGATGTTTTGATTGGCGCCATTAGGCTGCCAAATTTTCGTAAGGGATCCAACCTCTCTCTTTCTTTTTACGTACTCTCGTTTATGTCATTTATTTTAAGCGCATCTTTCAAATGTTTGGGGATGGTATTTTTATATTCCTCATACTGTAATTTTTATTTTCATATTATTAGAGACCCTATTTGATCTCATAAATCCATTTTTGAAGTTTTAAGTGGCGTTGTTAGGCTACCGAGTTTTCGTAAGGGATTTTTCATCTCACTTTTATTCCCATGACATTTATGCTACGTTTGCCACTATTTCCTTTGAGTGGTGTATGTACTGACCATTATTATACTCTTTTTGTAATATAGTTTCATTTATGGGTATTTACATATTCATTCTATGACCCTTCTTCAATGGGTTGTACGTTTCGAAAGATACCCAAGTCGGTAAGGGAACATTTCACCCTCCTTTTTTTAATAGACTTCTTTTGTAATGTCTATTAATTCACATACTATTATGTTGGGATATGTTATTCTATATCCTTATTGATTTAAATTTCATTTCCAAGTGATGATATACCCTTTTTATCTCTCATCAACTCTTTTTCTGAATTTTGATGTGACACCGTTAGGCTGTCAAATTTTTGCAAGGGAACTTCTTAACCCAATTTTGATTCTTTGGGAAAAACTTGTACTCCTTGATTATGTCATTATATGTATATGTGTGAATGTCCTCTGATTTTTTACACTTAATATCCACTTATATTTGGTGTATTTGTTTGTCACACATAATTATGCAATTGTTTTATCTTTAATCCAAGGATACCGTCTTTGTAAGGAACTTCATCTCAATCTCCTTCATTGAAGCATATTTTGTTTTATACACAACATTATTTTATATGGTGTATAAAACCCTTTGAGTTTTACATTTATTCAAAAGGAATATTTTTTATACGAATCATTTTACTAAATGACAAAATGAATTTTTATTGTCATACCTATGCGGCGACAACGACTACTCCACCGCCGTGACCATTATTCTAGTTTCAGCTACCTCTACAAGCCATACATTTTTTACATGAAAAATAAATACCATGTTTTACTTTTCTTTTATTTTGGTATTGAAAATGGTTTTCATAATGTTTTTATTATATCAATGTGTTGTATTGATATCTTGTGATTGAAATGTGGAAATGTTATGTTTCATTTATGCATGTTTTATGTGATACGATTTTGTTATGGTTCATGGGAATTATTTTGAAGACAGGTGGTTCCGTGATAAACTAAGGGCGAGTGATCCCGATATATCTCTCCAATTCATTGGTTAACATGAAGGAGTTAAATGTTAAGGTTTCTCCAAAGAGATTTAGGAATATACTGTGATGGGTATTGCAAACGTAACAAATAGGGTGACTCCCTACGTAAGAATGTTATGAATGCTTCAAGTTACCTTTATGGCTTATGATTTCAATGATTTATTCATGATTTGATGAGTTATGTTAAAATGCTTATGTTTTATGAGTAAAGTATGATCTCATACATTGGCTAATGTTTTCTATTCATACTTTTATATCCCTTACTGAACTTTTTATGCTCATCCCAAGTTTTTGAAATGTTTTTCACAGGTCAAGGGAAAGGTTCAGGATATGATGATAGTGTCAAGGAAGTGTCAAGAAATAATCCATGTTTTATTTTTAATATGTTTCTGTTGATGGGAAAAAACGAATAATATCTTATATGTAACCACTTCTTTAATTGTGGAATGTAATTCATGATTTATGATCTAATTATCTAAAACTCTAAACCTGAAAAGATCCTCAATGTGAATTATTCATTAAATTCAATATTATGTAATATTTAAGGTTTGGGCCTTATATATGTTACATCTAAATTATGAATATAATTATGGAATTAAAATATACATATCTCTCATTTAGTTTTAATTCCCTTAATATGACATAGAAATGAAAGTAGCATTCATGCGTACGTAAGGCTTACCGTCTCCATGAACGGTGCATTTCATTTCTTACCTCTGAATGATTATGTAATATTATAAATTCATGTATATACTGGATATATATGATATATATGATATCCAAATCATGAATATCATTCTGGATATAATGAAACTTTGACCACATGAACAACATGTAATTGTATGAAATCCACTTTCGACTTAAGAAGCAAATATCGATAAAACAAACATTTTTAACATAAATGATTACATAATGTTTATAACATGGATATAAGTGATATAAAATGAATAATAATCTTGAAAAAGGTTCCTAAGAAAGTATAAATTATCATTAGTTTATTATTCAGGAGATTAAAGAGCAATCGAGTCACGTTGGACATGAGGTAAGGGACTTCGTCTCAATCTCCTTTCATTGAGGCATATTTTGTTCTAATACAAGGATTTCTTTTATACGGTGTATAAACCCCAATGAATTTTAATTTTATTCAAAAGGAATATTTTTATACGATGCGTTTTACTAAACTACAAAAAGGAATGATCTTTGAACGTACGCGGTGACAATGACCTTTCCCACCACCGCGATTATTATTTGGACTTTGGCTTCCTCAACAAGCCGTAATGTTTTTAAAATGAAAGAAATAACATATACTCTTTTATGTATTTTGGTATTGAAAATGTTTTTATAATGGGTTATTTATTTCAATATATTTAAGTGATATATTTTGATCAAAGTCTGGAAATGTTTTCTTTCCATTATATTTGTTTTATGTATTATGATTTTATAATGGTACATGGACATTTGATGGGTGGTTATGTGATAAACCATATGACGGGTGGTGCCGTGAATACCAAGATGGGTGGTTACGTTATAACCACAAATGCATTGGGTATGGAAGTTTTCCATATGGCTATTCCATTAAGTGATATGTGTGGAAGTGGACAGGATGGTTATTCCACTTAAGTATGTTTATGTCCTAAGATACCTTTATATGTTATGTGATAGTTATATGGGTTTTATGGTAATCTTTTGGTTACAAAAGGGTAAGTAATGAACTTTTATTCATTAAAGAGTTTTTACTACTTCATAAAGGTGAAAAGTATTACTTTGAAAAATTATACATGGTTTACTTGTTGTTTTGAAAAACTAACAGTTTTCATTCATTGTGTATCCCTTTCTTAGCTTTTTATACTCACCCTATGTTTGTTTGAAAATGATTTTCACAGGACTTAATGTGTAATAGGGTCAAGGATGGGATCAAGGGAAAGTCATGCTATCTAAAACATGGAACTAGACATGTTTCTTTTTAAGAGTCTTTTATGTTATGGAAACTTAGTAGAAGTTTCTACTTTGTTATGTTTTGAGATGTAATAGTTATGTCCTAATTCTCTAAAACTCTAAACCTGAATAGATCCTCAATGTGAATAATCCATTTAATTCAAGATTAAGTAATGTTTAAGGTCGGGGACTTATACACACCCTATCATGAACTATGTTTCAAAACCCATACCCTTATACATGGGTTCTTTTCCCAAAGTCGTAGTGATGAGGATGGATGACTAGCTACCTGTTATTTTTCCCTAAACCTCCCAGGGAAGAAGATATTAAAATGATATGATGTTTAAAGGTTTTATAGATAACTAAGTGATTGAGTAGGTGGGTTTGAGTGTGTAATATCCAAAAACTACTTGAAAATCACTCTATACCAACATTTTTAAACTAGGTATATAACATATAAAACAAATGCTATAAGAAATAACAACGGTTTTAAGAACTATAATGATGGAGGAGTAGGTATAGACCTATACCCACAATTTTATAAACATTGTGGATTTTGGTCTTAGAGATTCTATCATACCCATGGTTTAAAATAACCATACATATATCATTACCCATGGTTTGAAAAATCTGGGTTATAGATTATCTTAACATAGAACCTATACCCATATTTCACAAAACTATAGGTAGAGGTAGCTTCTGGCATTTTGTAGTAGCTGTAGCAATACTTATTCCGCCAACTCTTGAACCTGTAAATAAACTACAACACATAGTACAAATTCAATGAATTACAAATATTGTATATCGATAATTCAATGGACTACTTGTAATAATTTTCAAACAATCTAAAATTGTAAATCATAACTACACATCCATACATGAAATCAAATCAAGTCATTAAGCAACATCAAAAAGTATCCTTCATGAAATGTGAAAAATGGAGGTGTTGGATATCTCCACCATAGCTAATATCCCCATCCTCATCACCATTAATAACATCGAAATCACTACAGCAATAACCTCATTACCAAAAACATCATGTGGAGAAAAAACTGCATCATCTGAAGCATCATCATCAAAAACATCATCATCCCCACAACGATTAGCTGCTCTGACACTATGACCTTAATTCAAATCACTCAGGGTGTCATTTTATGAGCTCATCAATTCCATAGATTAATCCATAGTAGTATCGTCTTCTCATGTATTTTATTGTCAAATAAATTACATTGATTTATAGAAGTGTTTTCTTATTATCTTTCTTTTCTCATGATCTTGTTTACTTATTTCAGAGTAATGTAAATATTTTTTTCCTAAATCTACTAATGCACTAATGCATTGGATAATAGTGGTATATGTGGTTTGAGATGAGATTGATTAGGACCAATACATAGGGTTGGTATTTTTCCCAAGTCCACATTGAAATCTCTACTAATTCTCCTCACCCAACACCTGCTCAAATGATCTCCCGTCCAAAAGATTTCATATTCTTTATCATTAAGGGAAATTTAGGAAGGCTACTCAAAATATAAACTAGATACTTTTTTGTGGTTTTCATATAAATATTTGAAATATAAATACACAACATACACTCTTTTCTTCTATTTTATATATTTATTGCAATTTAATCATTTTTCTTCAAACTCAAGGAAAATAATTTTTATCGAGGAATAACACCTCTGAAGACCATAAACACAAGAAAAAAATGACAATTATTAGTATTCACGTAATTAAAATATAAATATTAAATAATCAGGAATAATAATAAAGTATATAATCTTTTAAATGAATGAAAAATTCATGTATTTAATCATGTGATAAACATTGATAGAAATTTTATAAATACATGTTAATCATAAACACATTATAATTTATGAAACTCATTATGACCAATTAAAATCTAAAATCCATTATTTAGTGAGAATAATCCAAATAAAAACAATATATATACTATGAAGAATTCATTGAAAATGGATTATAATATTATAAAAGAAAATAAACGAGAGGCTTTTTTAATCACATTAGGTAAGAAATGTTTATAGAAGTGGAGTTATAAGGATTTGATGAAGAGTAAATAATAATATAATACATATAATATGTTTATTATTTCATTTAATTATTAAAATTATCATATTAAATATTGAACACAATATGTTAACATAGATTTATATACAAATATAGAAACCAATAATGTTGAAAAACGTTCAAAAAATTATTTTTAACATTTAAATTAGTTGAAATAAAGGTGTCTCCTATGACATATAAGACATGGACACTATAACCCATTTTAAAGGGTATTATTTCATGTTATAATATCATTATATCTCTTATTCTCATTGAAAAAATATTTATCATATTGTTCATTATTTATGTAGATACACGTTATATAATTTTTAAAATTAATGGTTTATGGAATATCATAAATATTTAATAGCATAATATGACATAATTTGGAGATTTAAAAATTAAAAATTAATTATGAATAATAGAATAAACCATGAATTTATACATATCTAACTATATGTTGTTGTAAATGTAGATATAATTTATATTCATATTAATATACCTAGTGCTTCTCTTGCTAAAGCATTGTAGAGTGCCCCAATATGTGTAGAAAAATCATTGACCCTTATATCTTTTGGTTTTTTTCTAACAATTACTTAAAAAAAATAATTAATTTAATAAGAATTATATTTTATTTTTTAATTTTTAATGATTGGGAATACAGTATACACATCAGACTTTTGATATGCAGACATTTTTTTATATTGTTTTTTTGGACAGTTTTGTTATATGGACACACCCTCTAAATCAGAACTGACTATACTCCTCCAACCATCATATAACTCATTCTTGTATGATATCAATAATTCCCCAAGATCCATAAATCTAGAATCCTTAGAATCATCACTATCGGGAAATAAAATATGATTGTGAAATAAATATGTGAATTCCTATAAATAAAAAAATAATATAGTTATAAATTTATTAAATTTTATTACCCATATATAGACCTATGATTTCTCTTTGATTTCATTACTAATATGTATCCATGAGACTCGTTCCACCATAATGATATCATGTTACCTGGGAAAAGTGGACATGAATCATCTATAATACATAGAAATTTTACAAATCATCTCATTTTATGCTCGGTAATAAAACATTATTTTGTAGTGGTGATTTATGTATTGCTGGATACGGGTACACCCACGTTGCCTTCAAGAAAAACCCACTGAATAAGATAATGGGGATAAAAATGATTAAGAATTAGGTCATGGAAAAATAGAACAAAAATTAACTGATTTAAATTTACATGGTTATAATAAAAAAATCTGATCCACAATACTCAATAGTATCTGATTTATTGATAGGATGTATTGGATTAGTAGCCTAAGAATGATGTGTTAGTTGAAATTCATCCTCTCTATGTTTTCCATTCACTTTAGTGGGAGTTTAAGGGATAGAAAAATTAGATTCTGAATGGATAAAATGAAATTTATGCGACATAGACATGACAAGATATGAGTAGTTGGGTTGTATATGTGTTAACAAATATACACATGGTATAGGTTTCACTATCCCAGTTGGTGTTATTGTAATGTAATGGGATTAAGAGGCTAAATGACTTGTTTATGGAGGAATGCATATGAACATCCCTTCATGAATGTTAGACACTGTTTGGGAGGAAAATGCTATATGATTTGATGATGGAGGAATGGTTAGGAATATCCCAAAAAGATGTGTAGACATGGTATGGGAGGAAGATGCTAAATGAGATGATGATGTAGGAATGCAAGAGAATATCTCGAGAGGATTAAGAGGATTATTTAATTTTTTTTTGTATATGTGGTTTTGTCTGTGGGTCAGAGTGGGAATAGGTAAGACGAGTGCTCTATCTATGACGAAGAGGACCCCCACTCAGATCCATGTTAGTAGGACGAGGATGAGTCAAATCTAGTATAAAGTGTATATTTATACAAAAAAAATTATAATGAATATGGACATGAAATTATATTTAATGGAAAAGAATAATATTTAAATTATTATACATACTAAGGGTTAGAGAGGAGCTAACCCATGATCATGATCTATTGATCATAATCAAATAATCACTTCCATCGATCTTCATTTATAATCTACAAATGAAGGAATTATACAATTTTTGGAAACTTTTTTTAAAAATCATGCATCGAACATAGAAGAAAAATAATTCATAATAAATGAAAAAACATTTATTAGTAAAAATAATTTATTACAAACTTATAAATTTATTAAAAACACATTTTAATCCCATTTTTCAAAATTTAAGTAAATATAATTCAAGTTAATGAAACTAAAATATACTATTACATACATATAATTCAAAACTGAAATAAAATCATGGTAATTACAGTAATTACAACCTAAGAAACTCATTTCAAGGTAAAATGTATATGTTGTCATCATAAATGGTTTCATCTATATATTACCCACCACTACATTATGTGCAGCATCAACTCTTACAATGAGAAATTTTGATTCATCAAATGATATATTTTGGTAAACACCCATGGGGGTGTTAATGGTGTAAATTTCACGACCAGTATCATGAAAAAAAAACTCTTAGTGTTACACCATTAATGACCATGTAATCATGTCTCAAATGATCTTTCAGATAAAACACTTATTTTCCCATTAATGCCAAAATAAATGGTTTATTGGTATCTAGAAATTTACTAATGCCAAAACATTGGATCTAGAACAACTAATAAATTTACCTTGTTGCATCATTGAGTCCAACCACTTAAATTTCATCATAGTGACTTGACTATGAGATTTTCAATCAAAAAAAAATATTTTGTCAACATGTCTATAATAATAAACATATTTATATCGTGGAAGAATATTATATGCACTGGCATACTACTATATTGTAATTGTTTACATATCATCATCATGTTGTGTTCTCCATTCCACTGGATGACCATTTGTAACAAATTTATAGCCATTGATTATTTAATATTTTCACTCAAAAATGAAAATAATTAGGACCAAAATAAAAATATCTTAATTATTGAGAAATAGATTTAATGGGTAAACTCGGTAAATGAAATATATATGAATAATAAAACTAAAATGATATTAATATTTTATGTCATTTCATGTAATGTTAAAACCATTAATTTAAACCATGCAAGAAACTCTTGGTTATACAAATTCTTTCTTCTTCTCAAATGAAAATAACGATGAACTCAACTTCAATTTTTTTAATGTTCAATGCATAAAATTATAAAAAAATTATGTGTTATATATAAAATAACATATTATTAGATGACATATAAATATATAAATTAAATAATTTATATAATAATAAAAAATCCACTATTTACCAAGACTGTATGATGTTTTATATACTATTTTTCAAGGATCAATGATGCCAACATATATTTATTATGCTGAAATCAGAAAAATACATTAGATAGAAATTCATATATTATTGAGAGAGATAACCTCTCACAATTTAACATTTAGGAAAACTAGTGTCTTCAACAGAAAATTTCATATTTCTATCAGAAGGATCCTTCCACTAAAAATCAATAGGTCCCCCAACAAGTGTTTTATTTGGAACATGAACTGTTAAATGAAACATTCCAGTGAAAATGATGGTGAATTTTTTTTTGGAATCAGAAAAAATTAATGGTACCTCTTACTTCAATTTTATCATGAATGACAGGGATACAATTTTGGAAAAATGGTCTCTATATATTGGAATAAGTGAATCAATTTCATGATAACATTATTTTATTTAAAATAAAAAATTTCTATTATGATAACTTCATGAAAGATGATTTTATAAAAATATGATTTTTGGGATTTTTTTAACAACATTTATTAACATGATTAGTTATGTTGTTTGAATATGCATCAGGAACCTTGATATTCTCCAATACATCAAAAAACATATTTTCCTCTAATGGTGTAAGCACATAAGGTGAAATTGGAACTTTCCAATAGTTTTTACTGAGACACACATGTTACAGTTTTGGTCAAGTACCCCAATCCAAAATTTCACATGAAAAATTGAGGTAATATTTTGTTTTTCCCTTGATATTTAGAAGAATAGAAATAATAATGTCATATATATTCTTTTCATTGATTATTAAGTCTAGACCATAATGTTACAAATTTTTAGTCCAATATGGAAAAACAAAAAATATATATCCCACTTTCCATTTCTATGTTTCTTTAGTGTCAAAATTTCTCTTATTTTTTGATTTCATATATTCTTTCTATATTAAAACTAAAATTTATTATTATTTTTGAACATTTTTTCCTAACATACATTAAGGAGGATATTCAGTTTCACTTTATTATAAATCCTCTTGATATTCTTCTATTATTAATGAGCCATTGGAAAGAATCATCAATTCTTCATGAAACAAAAACTTGGATGATATTTCAGCATTGTAGATCATGTATTCCTCATAAAAATATTACATGATAGTTTTCCCTTCATGATACATTTATGTATAATAATATAATATGGGAAACCAATTACAATACATAGAAGAGAAGCCCACATATAAAATATATTAGTTGATGGAGCATCGAGTGTGCACACAACCATATCCCAAATCATCATCAACACTATAATTAGAGGTTTAATGTAGATTTTTATATCATATTTGGGAAATAAAGGTCCAAATATTAGTATAATTAAGAAATTTAAAGTATTTTTCATAAAAATCTATATTGAAAGTCAATAAACATGAATTAAAACTGGACACATTTTGTGAGTATTAGGAATATGAAAAAAGTATAAAAACCATTATAGGAGTGATCCAACTTGACATTGCACACCTCGGCTATAATGTCATGATGATGTGCATCAAATTCAATTCTTGGTAATCCATATGCATGATGAACCAATTCATCATTACATTTGATTCTCTCAAAACCATTCTATTACACATTGGCTAAGATTTCTACAGATGTGAATATATTTTGAAGCTTGTTAATCAATGTAAATTTTCACATGACTTTATGTGGAAAAAGAGATAGTGTTCCATCTCCATTTTTATTCCATCAATATGTTCCACATTCCTTAATCTCATTAATGTCAGTTGTTTCCTCCCAAAATAATCTGATATATTTCGTAAAATCATGAACATTATTGGTAGGAAATCTATGTTTCCTAATTAATTTCCTAGCCTTATAATGATTTGAGAGAATATCTACTCCATCTAGATTCAACTCCCTAAAAAGGTATTAATATATATAGTGGAAGAATTATAAATTCCATATATGGTTTTTCAATAATATTACTAAATTATAAATTCTAACATGTTCATTTTAGAACATTCTTGATATATTGTAGTTCGGCAACCATCCATTAATTTTTTCACTATCTCACCATCATCATGTTCATTCTATTTATCATCTATATTGACATTGTTGCCTTCTTACACCAACATACTCTCTCATTCATTATGATTCACAATTGGAAACTGATAAATTTTTAAATTCTCTATACCACTTATTTATATTCATTCTTGAATAGTATACGATTTTACCATCTACCCATGGTGAAACTAGACATTATACATTGCATGAAAGCTATCTTTCATTATATGTTTGATGACTACTTCAGGACTTAACCGTGGTCTTCCAACAAAATCATAGAATTGAATGTTTATACAATCTCCATCCGAATCATTTCTAAATGTAAAATATAAAAAACTATAATCTTTTGAAACTCTCTTGAAATATGATCATTATGATACATCCAGCTTCTATCCATTCAATTATCAGCAAAAAAATTTATCTTACAATCTATACATTGAAGAATAATTAACAACATCAGTAAAACTAATTTTACTATGAATTTCACTAGAGAATTATAATTGGTATCAATATAAAGAACAATAGAAATAACATATCATATAAGCGATGACTACTAATAATGTACCATGGTGGGTAACACCAACATTTACGAATCACTAACATAGTGGGAAGATTGAATAACTTTTACACTAAAATCTATATTATTACCTTAGACTCATTTATTCATTAATATACCAATCATATTTATCTATCCTTATACACTACATGGTCAACCAAAATGATTTAATTTTATTATCGATCAAAATGGGCTAGAAACTTGTTCCAAGGACATCATGTTACACAATAGAAATGATTTCATCTGAATAAAAATAATCTAAAAAAATCATTAAAGAAAACAAGGATGAAAACTATATATATATTTCATTAATACATATGAAAAAATTATTTTTCAAATAAAGAACATTAAAACAGAGAATAAAAATATAATTAACTATAAAATTTATTATAAACCTCAAAAAAACAAAAAATAAACAAAATAACAGTATTTTAAATATATCCGACTACAATATCAAACATCAATAATATTGGAAAATGTTTCTTCAAGACCAATAGGCTAGATCCCAAAAAATGTAAAAAAATGTAAATCAATTATCTATACTAAAGATGGATTATTCCTACCCTACGTGTCACACTCTCCTTCTTCCACGTTACCCTAAATTTCAATTTTCCCATACTTTTCCTTCATTACTCACATGACACCGTCGGCTACCTGTCAAACGCTCCCCCCCCCCGCTTCCACTGAAATAGTGTTTTCTGGCTACCGATGTTCATCAACATTCCAGCTACCCTGAACATTAGTCCGCTCATCATTCACACCACTGTCAACGACATATGGTATTCACGGTCACACCCTCTTCCCTCTTGCAAATCGATTTATGGTTTCGAGCTAATTGGCTACTTCGTCAAATATCTACGACATAGTATTCTGTTTCCGGTCGCAACTCCTGTGATGGAATTCAGTGCACATCAAAGTGTCTATCATTACCTCCATATTATGGTATCTTCTTACTGAGTGTCTTCGATTAAGGTATACCTAAAATTATTCATCCTCTTCCCCAGTTCGTCGGTATTGCATTGTCCAAGTTTGGTTTCTCTCGACGCGAGATCTCGTCGATGAATATATGCACGGATTCCTCTATTCTACCATATGACATTTGAATGAAATATTTTAGTAATTTATATTGCCTTTATTTGGTCTAATCTCACACATTAGTGTGCCACTACAATCCATGTATGCATACAATAACTATACACTGCATATCTATGGTAACCTTTTACTATTAAACTATAGAGATTCCTCCATTATTCTAGATTTCAGTCCCGATCTTGCATCTGTCTAATTTATATATGTTAATTTGATGTTTCTATTTATTTTATGTTACAATATCATTTTTATAAGAGTCGATCAGTGAAATTTATAGGTATTTATTATCTATGGGTACCTTTTCTTTCATTATGTGACATTCAAATTGAATATTGGAATTTATATTTTCTCTGTAATCTTTATATGTTTCACTGATGTTGCTATAAGTGTGATTCATTTCAATAAATGTATAAGTGTCGATCAATATAATTAAAACATGCATTCTCTTTCAATTGTTTTATTAATATATTATAAAATGAATCTACGTACCCATATGCATCTTTTGGTTACATTCTAAAATGTGACAATTCTACATAAAGACAACAAAACAAAGATTCAGACACCATAAACATTGAGATATGAAAGGTTTCAAAGGAGACTTCATATGAGAGAATGAAAAATTGGTACATTAGTATTGTATGTACTTGAAAACATTCCATTAACATACTTACTAATTTACAGGTTCCTAAATTCATTGGAAAATCACCCATGGAGGGCCATCAACTATGTTCTACTGCAACATTTGATTCATTGCAACTGAATTCCAATTTGAGCAGAGGAGCACGCATACCACATTCTCTTAAACCTACCAATGGTACGCATATTTTAATTTTACCAAAATTTTCAAATACAGTAAATATATTTATTGTAAATAATGTAATCTACTTTACTCATGATGCATTCCAATTGATAGTGTCTCTAGATTTGGGATCCTATACGTCAATTAATGTTAGAACAAGCATTGAAAAAGGTTTTAGTAACAGTATTAACTGTAAGTATCTGAGTGTTTCAATCATAAATTATATCTAATCATTACAACTGTGTTCATGTACTGTCAACTCACCAAAGGAGGATCATGCATATAATTTTCACCTTTATCTACAAATGGTGAGTTATATTACACCGTAAAAGAATAGTGATTATATATATATATTTTACTATGTCGTAAAATTCTATAGTTTGTCAACTATTAAATTTCATTGACAGCTCATCATGGTAGTGGATCTTTATCAACAAGATCTTCTTCTGGTAGCAAGCGAAAACGTATATCAGCAAATAATCAAGAAAATTATGAACCCTCTTATAAGTACTCCGTCATCATATAGTTCCCAAAAAAACATATGTTTTCCCTCATATGTATTTAAAATTTAAACAAAATTTTCATTACATTTTATAGGTGTAACGACAGGGGGAAATATACCCACTTACCCTACGCGTGAATCATTATCAGAGGAAGCATAAATCATGCCTTCAAATGATTTTGAATTATCACATAGTTTAATTTTTTGAATACTATGTTTTAAACACATACTAGTTTACTTCTTCGACTACTGGTAATAAAGCTTATTTTCCCGGCATAGGCGTGATGTATATTCTAATCATGATGTATTATTCTTTTGTATCTATATATATATATTTAACCATTCTTTGAGTATCTAAATGTAATTCGAATGCCTAATTTACACTAGAAAATATGTTTCATCTACATTGACTCATGTCATTTCGGAAAGATATGTAACAACTGGTGAAATCAACGCCGGAATTACTCATCGATGAGACTATTTAGGATTGACCTACTACATAATCATCTGTTACATTACTCGTATTTCGTATGGAATTCCTTACAAACTAAATGAAAATACTGATGTAGAAATAATTCAACTACTTCACCTTTTAGAAAATACAGTTCAATGTATTCTTTTTACCTTTTTCTAGAATTTTGTTTAAGTCATCACAGTTTTATGTAATTTATAATTCCATGTTTATTAACACCATTCATTAAACCGTTACTCACTTGCAGAATATTTGAATAGTGAAGATCCCTCTAATTTTATCCAATACTGTGGTTCTATCTTTTGGTTTGATGAGAGAAATATAAAATTCAGAACCAAATACAACCCACAATTTGGTATATGTTGCGCATTTGGTAATGTCTCTTTGCAATTACTACCTTCATATCCTCCATAACGTCAAACATTAGTCTTCAATCAAAACTCTGTGGAAGCAAGAGCATTCCAGAAATATATGCATATTTATAATTATATAATTGCATTCACGTTAATGGGTGGTAAGGTTGAAAGATCATTAAATAATGGAAGAGCTCCAAATATTCAGATTGAATGTACAAAACTAACATCGCATAGGTAGTCTGTTCCCTCTTGAAGGACAAACACCTAGGTTTTCCCATCTATATATTTATGATACCGTGAACGAGTAACAAAACCAGATTCTGAACATTAGGTAATAATTAACATTAAGTTTTACACATTTACAGGACAATCATATTTTCAATTCATTATTCATTTAATTTTCATTGCAGTTATGATGGAGAAAATTAAAACATGGTGGCCGATTATAATATTGTTGTCAATATACAAAATATTCGCCATGAAAGAACTGTTTTATCTCATCATTTCATAAGTGAAAACGATGTTCTTGATCGTCAGGAACATGCAAACTTAAATTTGCTCCGTCTTAAGAGAAGAAAAATAGATTCAACGACATACAACTTGCCTAATACTTCTGAGATTGCGAGGCTTATTGTCGGTGACATTAAAGATCTCAAATATGAAAGAGACTTTATCATTCAAAGCAGAAGTGGTGATTTGCAGCGGATTGATGAGCATCATCCCTTGTACCTTCCATTGCAATATCCACTGAGTTTCACAAATGGTCATGATTGATATGTTGACCATATTTTTCAACGATCTACATCTATGAGTACATGTAGAATGGTTCGGAATGTAACAATGTATGAATACTTCTCATATCACTTGCAATGTCGTTCGACTGATATGTCAATATTATAATATTCAATAAGATTGTTACAACAATTTATATTTTATGCTTATAACATGATAGATTCTCAGAGACTATCTATAATTTGCTTCAATCAAACACTATTGAGGGTTGAGTTATACAATGGGCTTTAAGATGCATTTCATCGAGGTTACCATGATGGGTATGCATGCGGGAAGAGAATCATTTTACCATCTACATTTACTGGTGGTCCCAGGTATATGATTCAAAATTACCAAGAATCAATGTCAATATGAAATTGGGCAAGATATCCGGATTTGTTCCTAACATTTCCATGCCATCCCCTTTGTCTTGAAATCACCAGATTTGTATCACATAACAATCTTTTCCCTTCAGACTATCCACACATTGTATTATTAATTTTCAATATTAAGGATTACCCATTAATGAAAGATTTACAAGAGAGATGTTTCTTTGGAAATTCATGTGCATGTACCTACTGTAATTAAAATTATATTATGAGACATTCATTATCTTATTTAATGAATTTATTATTGAATTGTGTCATTTATATCATTAATTTATGTGCATTTATTCGTACTGTGGAATTTAAGAAACATGGACTTCCTCATATACACATTTAACAATTTTTATTTAGAGAGAGGAAAATAGGCACTCCTTCCTACATCGAAAAATGTGTTTCTGAAAAAATTCCAAATAAAGGTGATTTCCCAAAACTTCAAGAGGCTGTTAAGAATTTTATGATGCATAGACCTTGTGGTGATGAGAATCATTGATCACCTTGTACAAATGATGTCTAATGTACTAAATTTTTCCCAAAAAAATTGTTGAAAGTACAATAGTTGGTGATGATGGGTATGTTATATACCGGCAAATAAATGATTGAAACACGATCATGAAAAATGGTGTCCCATTGGATAATCGGTTTTTTATACCATATAATCCTTTCATGCTAATTAAGTATCAAGCTTATTTGAATATTGAAGTCTGCAATGAATCTATTTCCATCAAATATCTACTCAAGTATATTAGCAAAGGTAATGATCATGTATTATATGCTTTGTATGAAACCAACACTACAACACTGTCAGGAAATAATGTCGAAGAGATTAAAATGTATTTTGATTGCTGATACATTTCTCATTGCGAGGCCTCTTGTAGGATATTTTCCAATGATATCCACTATATATATACTTCAGTTGATGAACTACATTATCATTTACCAGTCCAAAATAATGTTACGTATATTGACACTGATCATATGGAGGATGTGTTTCATAAGTGTAACATTTTTCAATGAATGCTTACGACATGGTTTGAGGCTAATGTTTCTTACCAGGAAGGAAGATGTCTCACATTTTCAGAATTTACAACTAGATTTGTATTACACCAACATGAAAAAATATGGTTTCCAAGAAATAAGGGGTTCAATATTGGTAGAATTGTTTTGTGCCCTCGACAACTGGAGAGATATATTACCTTCGATTAATGCTCACAACGATCAGAGGTGCAACTTATTTTGACAGTATTAAAACTGTAAACAACATTATTCATGGTATTTTTCGTGAAGCATGTTCTAGATTGGGACATCTTGCTGATGACAGAGAATTTATTGAAGTAATCAAGGAGGTGTCAACTTGAGATACAAGTTGGTCTGTGCGTAGACATTTTTCCAGCATTTTTTTCTCAAACAATATGTCTCGCCCAAACATTATGTGGAATGAATCATGTGATCTCCTCAGTGAAGACATTATTTATATGGATAAAATTATGCTACAATTTCTAGGTATATGTTTTCAAATTTCTCAATATATGTAATGTGAAATATGTAGTTTCTAATTTTGTTAGTTTTTCTTCTTCATTAAATTCAACGTAATAAATAAATAACAATATTTCATGATTCCATTTAGATTTTTCACTCACGGATCATAAAAAACAGATGTATGATTTTCTTGAAATATAGAACCTTCTACAAACTAATGGTAGATCTCTTAATTATTTTCGACCAATGCCGGTACCTAATTCTGAAATTGTCCCTCAACGAAATCAATTGGTAGCTGATGAACGTAATTAAGAAAGAGAGGCTATTCAGAATGAGTATCTAACATTGCAATTTATGATTACTGGTGAATAGAATGAGGTGATGACTACCAATATGTCTTCGTTAACTGCATCGGCTAGTGGTTTCTTTTTCTTGCATGGTCAGGGAGGCACATGTAAAACTTATGTTTGGAATGTATTGACATATTCACTATATTCAGAAGGTAATATTATTCTGCCAGTTGCATCCAGTGGAATAGCATTATTACTACTACATGGTTGGATGGCATCACATTCAAAATTTTGAATCCCGATATCTATATATGAAAACTCTATTCGGAATATTCAACAAGGCAGTGATGTCGCAAATCTTCTACAGTTAACAAAGCTTATTATATGGGATGAGGAACCAATGATTCAAAATCAATATTTTGAATCCCGTGAACATACTTTAATACATATCATGTCGATAAAAAATGATAATGCTTCAAACATTCCATTCAGTGGAATAACTGTTGTTTTGGGTTGGGATTTGAGGAAAATACTGCCTGTCGTACCAGGTGGTAACAGAAATGAAATTTTTTCTTCAAGTATAGCTTCCTCATACTTGTGGAAACATTTTCATGTTATCACACTGACACAGAACATGATATTGCTTTCCAATTCTTCTATAATTTTAGATGAGGCTGTTGAATTTGCAAAATGGACTTTAGATATTGGTGAAGGTCTCTCTGCATAAACAAATGATGGTGAAACCGCAATTCCAATTCCAGCCTTGTATCTTCTTTGTGGACTAAAGATCCTATTTAGGATTTGTATGAACATAATTATCCCAAATTCATTAGTAACCATGCTAATTTTAGTTATCTTAAAGACAATGCCATCTTAGCTCCAACTCTGGATATTGTTGATGAAGTAAATGTCTACATGATGTCCCTCACGTGTTCTGAATACAAGGATTATATCAGCTCAGATTCAGTTTATGATTCATGTTTTGATACAGATAGGCTGGAAAACATTTACACATCTGAAATTTTAAATGGGATTAATGTTTCAGGGATGGATTCCAGTAATATTACACACAACATTGGGGTTCCTATCATGTTGATTCAAAATGTAGATCAGTCTGTGGGATTATGTAATGGGACTCTCTTGATTGTTACCCACTTGGGTGATCATGTCATCAAAGAAATAATTATTTGTTGTTGTAATTCATGATATCTTTCTTTCATTCCATGACTGAATATGACACACTCGGACTTTCGATGGCCGTTCAAACTACAAAGAAGACAATATCCTTTGACAGTTTCTTATGCTATGACTGTTAACAAAGGTAAAGGACAATAACTGTTTTCTTTTGGATAGTATCATCAAAAACCTTCGTTTTGTCATGGTCAATTATATGTTTCTCTATATAAAGTCACATCACCATTAGTTTTGAAAATAGTAGTTGGGGATAATAATCCTACAACTCGTGAATCAAAGAAAAATATTTTCTACAATGAAATATTTCATAGATAGTGATAGGTATATGTGAAATTAATGTTAAATTGTGAGTGTTTGGTTCTTCTCAGCTTATTTATGTCTAATGTTATGAAACTCAATGTTTCTGATTATGATCTGTTTGTACAGAAATTAAAACAGCACACTTGTCGTGATCAATTTCCCCTTTGAATGATATCACACCTGATACCGATGAGATATTGAAGATACAAGTGAGTATTTTGAATTTGTGGTGAAACACACCATCCAGGTACTCCAATGATGTTGTCGCGATTGATATGATTTTTGGAGATTTACATGCGAATTCAGAATAAAAATATAATGCATATTATCTTTATTCTATTTTATTCCTCTTTTCATTTCAATTATACTATATATTTGTCAGATACTCATATAATGTGTTTCAAATTTTGAAATTCTTAGATATTTATTTCTATAGAAAGAAAAGATACATAGTACTGTTACAGGGCGTCAAATTCTATCTAAGATAAAAAAAAAATTACGTGATGGGATGTGCTATATCATACAGAACTTGTAGAAAACTGCTAATAAATGTACCTACATAGGAACTAGACATGCATGTCGATTACTTTTCACATCAACAACACATTTTAGGCCATATGATGCACCGATACCACATTTATATTTCGATTTTACATCCTTTGAAGACATAACTCAGAGAAGGGTTCCAGAGAAATATTTAATAGGTAGACATTTATTGACATTTCTATAATAGTTTATTAATGTTTCTAAAGTATCTCTATTGTTCAATATATAATTTTATGGATTAATTTTGACTATTTTTACCTTACGGTTCACAACCATTTCTTCTTTTTGATCTGTTTTAGAAATTATGGGATATTTATGTTGCTCACATCCACTTGAAGCATTGGGTTATTCCAATTTCACGAATCAAATTGTATTATAGGATGAATGGTTAGTCATTACGAACTTTTAGTATCTTTGACCGAATGTTTATATTTAACATTCTGCGGTGCATATTTTTCTTCATAGGGTTACAACATAAATGTAGTTTATGGGGTGACTATGCTAACCAGATGTCATCTTATTTGGTGAAACAACTGTATGATATCTGTAACTTTCACAGTTCCCAGGTTCTTATTTTTTCTTCTTCTTAAAAGTTTATTACTTATTTTATACATCAATAGTAATTATTTTTACTTATCCTAAATTCCTTTATAATCATATTTATAAATCAATAGATTTAGAGTGCAGATGCTTGTGAGTGATTCCACAGACTCTTTATCAGTTGTCATATTTGATAAACAATTAATGAAACTTGGGAGCAAAACGTCTTCAGAGCTGTGAGATTATTTTATTCAGGTACTACTAGATTATAAACTATCATGATGAAAAAATATGTACGCTACAATTAGACTAACATTTACAATTTCTTCTTAAATAAGGCTGATGATGAGTACAATTTTCCTACTGAATTGTCTATTTTGAAATTGAAAGAGGTTCTCCTGTCAATTGAAGTGTCAAATTATAATATTCATAATCATCACTGTTCAGCAGAACAAAACTCATACAAGGTAATATTCATTACCAGCAACGATAACTACATCACCAAGTTCAATGATAGATTCACAGAATTTCGAGTCGATTATACTACATATTCCTATTTTTATTGATATGGATAGATTTTAAATAGTTATTTGTGTTATTGATTATGTAAAGCATCGTCAATGCAGTGTTTGTACAAATATAAGTAGTGTGCATGAACATAGTCAGATAAAATATAATCAATTATCATCATTTTTAATTCTATTCATGTAAATAAAATGCAACTGGATCAATGCTTTATTGTTCTATCGTAGGAACATCAAAATGTTAAATCATTTCAACTCAGTGAAAATACTGACTCTATATTTGAAACATCGTCTATGGTATCATCCTCTATTCAGGTATATATATATTTTGTCTTTTAGAATTTTCTTTACATGCCTGTATTTTATTCCTATATTGTAATTGCTCCTATATATGATGCTACTTTTAACTATGATCTATATAGAGAAAAACCTACTGACCGAATTTCTTAATGAAGATGTTTTTGATAAATCTGAAAATATACCACCTATATGTGTTGGTGGTCAATTTCAGGAAAAAAATTATGGCAATCTGAATGAAGGATGAATAAAAAGATAAGGCAGAAAAGAATGACTGATATGTTCTTTAGATATGAAAAGTAATACGATATCAAGTGATTGTATCTTCAAATTTATTTTCTGTCATGTGAGTTAGTTTATTCTGACTATATTACAAATCAACTTTCACTTGATGTATTTCAGTGCTGGTGGGAGAAGGGGCAGGGAGGGAGGGGGTCTGGTGGGAGCTGGTGGGAAAGGGGATGGGCAGGGAGGAGGGGCCTGGTTGGGTTGGTGCTGGGCACGATGGGGGTGTGTTAGAAGGGGGAGGTTCTGGGATACTGTGGCAGTAGAGGCTGCTATGGGGGGATGGGAGGCAAGGGGTTGGGTAGGGTGTGTAAGGGAGGGGATGTGCATGGGTGATGGGAGGGGCTGGGCAGGGGGGTGGAGGGGAGGGGCTGGGCATGGGTGGGTGGAGGGACTGGGCAGGGAGGGGGGCTGGTGGGGGTTGGTGGGAAAGGGGGTGCGAATAGAGGAGGGGTCTGGTTGGGTTGGTGCTCGGCAGGAGGGAGGGTGAGTTCGAAGGGGTAGGTGCTGGGATGTAGTGGTAGAATAGGCTACTATGGGGGAGGGGGGAAAGGGGTTGGGTAGGGGTGGTGGAGGGGAGGGGATGGGCATGGGTGGGGTGGTGATGGGTAGGGAGAGTGGCATGAGTAATGTTACCTAATTATGTTTCCACTTATTTTATACAGGTTTTTTTATCATTGATAGTGAAATATGTTAACTTATCCATTAATTTTAGGATTATGTAATTTTAACTTTTGTGTGCAGGTTCGATAGAAACATGGGTTGGGGTGTTATTCATGGAACACCATACACATATTCGAGGTGCATGATTATGTGATTTTATTCATTACATTTTTATTGGCACATTGGATGGTCTATATGAATTACATTACACAACACATGAATATTGGTTATCGAACAACATGATTTTTTGACTATAAATACCAATACTATGAGGTTATTGATGATATTCTTTTATGAATATTTCATATTTGAAATAAGGTATTATAATGTGTTATTATTATTGAATGGTAACAAATTTTAAACAATTCCGTACTCTGTGCTACAATAGTTACTTCTATAGTAGTTTTAATTTAGTCTATAGATTTATGATTCCTAATAAATGGTTTCCATTTTGTTTTACATATAAATATAAATGGTCTGGGTAGGTTGGAGGGGAGGGTAGGGGAAAGGAGGGGAGGGTAGTGGGAAATGAGGGCATTGGGGGAGGGTCCAGGTGGGGGAAGAGGTTGGGTAGGGGAGTGGTGGGGGAAGCGGCTGATCAGGGGGGAGGGGTGGAGCTGGGTATGGGGCTAAGAGGAGGTGCTAGGAATTTGGGGGGGGGGGGGCGACAAGCAGGGTAGGGTGGTGGGGGAGAGGATGGGATTAGCAGGGAGGGATGAAGAGGGGGGATGAGGAGGGAGGAATGGATTGGGGGATATTCTGGTTAGTAGGCAGGGGAATGGAGTGGAGGGGCTGGGCAGGTTGGAGGGGAAGGGAGGGGAGGGGAGGATGAATGAATGGGGGAGGGGGATGTTGGGGAAAGACTGTGGCTAGGGGTGGTAGGGGAAGTGGGTAGGCATGGTAATAGAGGGGAAGGACTGAGCATGTTGTAGGGGAGGGGAGGATGAGGGCAGTGGGAGGGGGCTGGCGAGGGAACATTTTGGGCAGGGGGTAGTGGGGGAAGCGGCTGGGCGGGGGGGGGGGGTAGAGCTGGGAGGGGGAGCTGCTGGTATTGGTTGGATGACAGGTAGATACGGGGGGAGGGGAGGGGTATAGCTGGGTTGGGGGGTTAGATGAGCTACTAAAAAATTGGGGAGGGGAGTGACAAGCTTCCCAGACTAACCACTGTTTTTTTCAATTAGTAATGATTTTTCTATTATTTCAAATAGTATTGATTTTTCCTTTTCATATTAATAAATGTTTGGTTTCACCTAACTATATTCCCAGGTTTTGTTCACAATATTCTGTCTCATTTAATCACATTAATTTCTAATAATATATTGCAGGGATCAATATAACTGTTATCAAACATGAAAAACTACTACTCTAAATCAATGATACATCGTAGTACTGGGAGTCTATTAACTGCACATTCAGATGACATGAATTGTAATATGATCTGCATACCCACTGTTGTTGAAAATCATCATTCCTTTAATTGTTGTCAAACATGTATCTTTTACTTAATGTTTATTTATGTTCTTTTATTATGGTTGAATATCATTCCATAGTTATTTTTCAAAGGTGACAAAAAATGACAACTAATGTATGTTTCGAATATAATGTCCTCTTACCATGCTTATGTTTCAATGTTTTCCTTTTTCAAGTATCTAGATATTATATTTTCATACTTATTTTATATGAATAGATTTATAATTTCAATACAACATTTATTATTCTATATTGATCACTTCTCAATTTTCTAATGCATTTTGTACTTCGGATTTCATTTATGAAGTCGTGCGTATGCACGTGCAATGTACTAGTTAAAATATAAAATAGTCTACGTTTACCCCTATACATGAAGAATGTATGCATGTCCCATTATTTATCCCACAAAATCAGAGAAAATAATTTGTGTATCAATTCTCTAAAAAAATATATTTTCCATATATTCATTAAATGTGACAAATTATATATATATATATATATATATATAATTTTTTCACAACTGAATCCTGTTAGGATTCCACAAAATTTTTTATGAACAACCATTAGAAAAAAATTTCATTCTATTTTTAAAATCATATAATCCAAGAAAACATTTAATTATATGAACTAAAAGTAAAAAAATAAAAAAAACAATATAATTCATGTTTACTACAAATTCACATTCACATATATACATAAATAAATTTAACAATTTGATGACATAATTTTTTACCATACATCATCGGAGATTAACCACTTTCAAAATGAATGGATTTATATTATCATTTTAGTTAATAGATAAACAAAATACAGTTCTCTAACTGATGAATTATCCAAAACTAAATGTGAAGTAATTATATAGTGCATAATTTAAACTACTCAGGGTATCATGATGGGTATTTTCTAATGAATATCCCTATACTAGTCTATCCATGCTAGAGTGTAATTAAAACTATAGAAACGATAGGTTATTTGTAACCTATCCACGAATGTGTACTTATTTATAAAACCCCTTCTGTATAGAATTATATCCGAGAATGTTTTCTTAGTATATTCATCCATAAATATTGTAATATAATTTTACAACCACTATCATCATCTCCAATAGCCCTTCAATTAAATGGAATGTTTTCATATTTAAATCCAATAATAGTTAGTTTTGATTACACTATTTTATACTTTGATAAATCATATAATGAATGAGGAAACTGTATAAATGAACTGAATCATGAAATTGAAACACTATTAAAACAATATAATGAACCTCATACAATTGGAAGACCTTGTTAATAAAATTAAATTAAAAAATTATAATTATTAATAACTGATTACATATATACAATATTTATTATTTGTTGATAACCCAATAATTAAATTTCATCAAACACATAGTATATTAATTTGATTGAAAAATGAATTTAAAATTAACCATATCTCTTGATTATATTTTTACAATTTTGTAAGATAAATATAAATAAAAAATAGATAGTTATTATATATTTTTGAAATTAAGAGTGTAATATTTCAAATTTTTGGGATTAGTGATAAACTACACAAAATGAAATACAAAAAAACTTCCTACCATACGTCAAAAAGAAATATAGAACATAGGGAATAGCAATAGTAAATCCATCCATACACGCTACCTCTTCGTAGAATAACTATAAAAACCACATCTACAATTCATAAAAAAGGAATCCAAAAAAATGACACAAAACCCAAAAATAATCAAACCACGTAAAAAAAAATTAAAAATATTTGGAATGGTTTAATTTATTAATTAAAAAATCATAAACTATATAATGTAAGTAAATCAACCAAGAATAAATATATAAATTTTTAACGAGTATAAAAAAATTCTGTCTTAGATCGATCACATGATAATAGAGATAAAAATGAAAGAATACTGTATAGAAAACCATAATGACTTGCAACACACATATGTGATGTTTAAGAACATTAAAATAAATAAATGATTCAAATAGAGAAAATATATAGAGGATATACGAGCTTTCCACTCTTTCAGAAGAGAGGAAAATTAGGGGAGGGGATGGGGCACTAAAGATCACCTTAGGAGGGGAGGATAAGATGCCAAATATTTCATGACAATTGGATGGGGGATGCCAAATCTTTCCAATAGAGGGGGTGATGAATCATAGGGTTTGAATGAAGAGTGGGTGGAGGATCACAAGATAGGCTCGCTAACTAAATAGATATATCCATGTTTTCTAAAAAATCATTGGTATTGTTGAAATTATAACCATGATTTTTTATACCTGTGAGTATTTTCATTTGAGGATAATTTATACCAATAGTTTTTCTAAACCATGGGTATATATCCATGGGTATAGTGTGGTTTTCTAGTAGTGAAACTCTTAATAAATTGAAATTATTCCCCATGTTTGTTCCTTATGTGTCCCCCGTATCACATCCATGTTCAGTAGAAGATGAAAACTTATATTGAGCTTCCAATGGTCAGTAAATGGAGTGAATATACCATATTTATCGTTAATAAATTCACCTAAATCATAAATAAATAATATAAAGTGGAAGTTGATAACAAAATACTAACATTTATTATAAATAGGAATCATGAATGTGCATAATAATATAACCATTCAAGGACATGATTTGACAAAAATGCATATAGTTAGGAATAAAGAAGATACATACAACATAGATACATTGGATATGGAATTATAAATAGAAGTATCCGTCCATGTGAGGTACCTTAGTATGTTGACAACCATTACTCCTAGGATTTAATGCCCATTTTTAGTCCATATATGTAAATAGATCAAAACACAACCTATGGTACAATCCTAGAACTCAATAACAATTGTTCAGGTACAAAATATAAGGCTGAATAGGGTGTAAGATATAATTATTAGGTCACAACCAATGGGGTCTAATTCCATCAATTTGGTGAATATAAAATAATGTAGAGTACAGGTATATATAAAGAAATCATGTGCTATAAATAGTTGTGTATACACATCAGGCTCAAATTCCTAAAGACACATGACCAACTATACTAGCTTCAGTCTAAGACAAAGTATATTTTAATATATTCAATCATGTATATATATATTTATATACGCGAAGAAAAATATTTTCAAATATATACATGCACCAGATATAAATCATTTCATAGTTCCATGATGTCTAGATATAATTATAGTATTGTGAGATTCATAATTTGAAAATGGACTCTATGCTCCATTATCACAATAAGGGATTTCATGACGGAGTATGGTAGTAAATATCTGAGGGGTCATACCAAATGTCTTAACAGAATGGGAGTGAAACATCATGTCTAATAACCCAAGTGATGTGGAAATTCATCTCCAATATCTATAGCTAAGGTTAGTTAAAATTCCATGTCAAAAATTCTAACTGATATCCCTGTATAAAAATATTTAATAAGGAACTCTCATATTCCTTATAGGCCACTATCCAAGGTTTTTCGTAAAGCAGAACCCAACATTACTCATGTCTCAGTGTACCTTCATTAACATAATAAATTTATTATTTTAAATAGTCCATGTGATCATCCATTCCATAATATAGGCGAACCCATATTATTAGAATGATACATTTATATGAAAAAAATAAGGTTATAAGAAGCACCAATTCCATATTTCATTAATGATCCAAATATTTATCATAAACAATTATATGAGATATTGTGGTCTAATTAATTATAATTACCCTATACAATTATTTTTAATTATGTTAATTGACATATTTATAATCATCAAAAAAAACTAGTTGATAATGAACCATGCCATTTATAAAACCCTTTTAATTCATTAAGGAATTCCTAAACATTCAACAACATTTAAGGAACACACCAGAGGAGTGGGATAATCATTAGCCAGGGATGGTACAATAGAATGCAATCAAAGTTACATCATGATGTGGTTTCGGTTGATATTTCAATCCTTTAAAAATATAACATGGTATATGAAACATAAAGGGTGTGCTCCAAGAATTTAATTTAATGTATTTTATAATTTTGGAGAAATGAATGAAAATCGTGATGTGCAGAATAATGAAATTATTATTAAAATTGTTTCACATTAAGGTAGAATCATATACACCACCCTCCAAATTATTTGGACGGTACACTAATCCATTATAATGTTTTTTTAGTTGAAATAAGAGAAATCAGGAGAATGGACATATCATTTGAAAAGGCTATTAATGAACCTACTTAGTGATCACATTAATGTGAGAATAGAAATAGGTAAATAAGGAATGAGAATTCATAGAAATATTTAGGGAAAAACAATTTGAATAAAGGATTTTGATTCTGATATCAAATGATTGTGAATCCCCCCATCTGTTTAGGAAGTGTTGGAGTAGCGATTTTCACATGGGAGGACTACTCAGTAAATAGAGTTGGAAAATGGGTTGCACTCCCTTAAAGGGTCAGATGGAAAAATCAACACCCCCGCCCAACAAATTTGGTCTCTGGTAAAGAAATAAGTTCCATATGAATGTTTTGGAACCATTCCTAACTCACTAAACAAGATCCATACCCATGAGTGCTTGGTTTCACGGTTCTAGGTAACTGTGCACTAACTATGTGTTGCTAATGGTTCAGGGGCACATAACATGTGGTCTAGGCACATAGTTTGGAAAACCATGTGTAGGGTCCTGACTGATCCGAAAAAATGATTCTACCGAATTCCCCCCCCAAATATTTGGGGGGGGAAGAATGGAGAAAACTCAAAGGATGCACAAAGCCGAACCGGTCCACAGAACGGTACAGATGATGATGCCACACAGCCGGTTCCGCAAAGCACTCCCTCCGCGGACTATTGTCGTTCATGGAATGAGGGTGAAGATCCTCCACAGGAACGAAGCAGGATGAGTGTTGGACATGTCCACCATCACGAACCACCCCCATCCACGGAGCACCTCAACCGGACCAGTATGAATCCTCTATCATTTGCAAAATGGAGGCGGAACCCTCCGCGTCCATGAAGCACTCCCCGAGCTTGTTTGGTTTGCGGGGGAGATGAGCTCGATGCCCCCCCGCGAGTTTCAGATTGACCGGGCCATCCGTGAATTGGGTTTTTGGTCTTGTACCTCCAAAAAAGGTGATGCATGACAATATATACATCCTTTTCCCCAATCTATAAAAGGAGATCGAGCAGAATAGAAGAGGGGATTTGAAAGAGATTGATTAGATTTGGGTGGAAGGATTTCGAAGGAAGGTTTAGGATTTCGCAGTGAAGTTCCAGTTCATGAACCAAAGAAATTTATGAACCTGGGAATGAATTAATAAGGAACCGTAGAAACGCATAATACCTTGGTGAACCACAAACTTAAAATATCAATGAATAGAAGACCGCGAACCGTGGTCCCTCCTGGGATGCACTCCCCGCGGACTAGGGAGTTTATGCCCCTTTTCTAATCCGTCACACCGAGTAGCATCCTCCTACAGAGGTGAAGCCCCGCTCGACGAACACCTGAACGACACCGCCCTTGGCCGCCAATGCTTGCATGGAATGCTCTGCGAACCACCCTGGTACGCGGATCAAACCCAAAGCCGAAAACTACCTAGGTTCACAGGATTATCAATGTTCCACGAACCACCCTAGTTTGCGGGATGCCCAACAGTCTGCAGACCACACTGGTTCGCAGATGTCTTCTCTAACCTTGTATCACTTCCCAACGCAAAGGGTGCCAACACCCATACCCCCATGTGGCCTACCGAATCCTTTGGAGTTATTGTTACCTGAGCCATAAAAAAACATTCCAATCCAGTCTATTCCTCCGCGACTCCCTTATTGTCTTACTCATCGGCCCCGAGCCGAGCCCCCACCAGAGCCACCAGACCAGTGTGATGTGACTTTCAGGTGCATCAACATGCCGTTTTGAGTTCACATACCCATGGTAAGCAAGAGAAAAGTGGTTTCCCCATCCCTTGAGCATATTTCCGAAGCATTCTTGGGTTTACATTCCCACAGTAATGTGGAGTATGAGATCGGGAGTCTCTTTTCTTACCCTCCACTTGTTGGGGTAGGGTCACTTCTCCCTTCTTCGGGGGTAGTAAAATACCCATCAGAAGGAAGCCTCCATGCACTTCTGTACTTTCCCTAGGAACATGAGAGGTTACGGGCACAAGAGCAGCTCTTTCCCTCTCCCTCTGCGCTTTCTCACCCTTAGCATCCATCCCGGTGTAAGCCCCGACCTTATGGGCTGCTCCATGCATAAGACCCACTCCACTTCCCACGGATGCACCTTTTGCGACGTTGTCCTATAGTCCCTACTTCCTCTTGTATCTCACACCAAGCATGACTCACGTGGGATTAGAGTAAGCATCAAACATGACATCCTCTCCAGGGCTGCCTCAGAGCGTAAGCCCCAGTCATTCGTACTACGTGGACTTTTATCTATGTCTTCTAGGTAGGGTACGTAAGATGCCTGCCTGAGGTTCATGCGCAACAACTAGTCAATCCAAATATCTTCACTACTATTCATCGAACCAACCCTAGTACTATCTCAATGAGTCCAGATTCCTTGGGACCATTAATCCAACAAGGGATGGTAAACCTCGGGCATAAATGATTCTGAACCCCTACTTCCATCTGACCATTTCCAACCAGGAGTAATCCATGGATACTATTCTTGGGTATAAACCAAAGATTCGCGAACATATGAAAATGTCTAAAATCTAAAAGAGAGTCCCGGAATAGGCAATAATTCCCCTAAAAATGTTACGATAAGCACGACTTCCCATCCTCTCTACCAATTTGAATTCATAATTATTGCTGGTCAAACCACCTAGCAAACGCCTGCCTTTGGAAAGCAGGTCCATTTATTTCTAGATATGGAACCATTGGGTGTTTCGAGGCGGAAAATGGTGCACCCGATATAAGGGATTAAGTAGAACCCAACCTTCTCTAATCAACTGCCGGGTAGTGCACGTTTCTTCCACACGACCGCATCGTGCACCTCCGAGGCAAAAAATGGTGAACCCGACGTGAATCTTTAACCAAGCATGATGGATTAATCCAAATTCCATTTTGTTCCCCCTTTTACTCACAAGGAGGGCCAAGAAAGGTCATTAATTACGCATGGGATCATGAGATGATGCTTTGACATGTTTTTTTGGTATTTGCTAATTTTTTTTATAGATACTACATAGAACTCCCTTCGATCCAATAGAATCACAAAGGAAATCTCAAGTGCGTGCTTCCAACAATGCAATGACCGGATGTCATCATCAATGGAGGACCCCGTCACCTACCCAGCGTCATCAACGCTGGGTCACATATGTGTTAGTCCGAGAGTACCACGTGAAACGGTGGGGCTTGTGTGGCCCCCACCTCACAAATATCCTACCAAGAGGGTAGGATATTGTGGGTCCCAAATCATCCACTTAACTTAAGTTAAAATAAAATAAAAATTGGTTGTACAACTTTTACTTTATTTCTTAACTTAACCCCAAAAAAATTAAAATCCACACTCGAGAAAACGCAACTCCGGAAGAGGTGTTGCTAAGAAAATACTGGCGCTGTGATTCCATCGGTGCCCTAAGAATTGGATTTCGAGCATCGGTTCAAAAGTTAGAATAACCCGCTTGTTCGTTCACTGAACGTACCTGATCTAAAAATCCGAAAAAGATTTCGGGCACACCGGTCCTTGGAATCAGGTTCCGTCAGAAACTGCGTTGTTGAAAAATTCCCAAGAAAATTATGAAAAAAAATTCCTTGAATTTTTTGGGTCTTTAAATCACTCCCACCTCAGGGCTTTACATCCCCATAAATATACATTATAAACTAGGGAAACAAATGTGGGTACTGAGCACGCATCTGAGCCTCTCGCTCCCATGTTCTCTCCTGGAGGTTCCCGTGATGCCATCTGATGCGCACTAAAGGAATCGACCATCCACGTAGGACCCACTCTTGTCGATCCTAATCTTCACCGAGACCTCCAAAAAATTCTCCCCATCATCAACATCGAGATCTCCATGGTCAATGATATGCATCAGGTCGTGCACGTATCTCCTCAGCTGGGATATGTGGAAGACGTCGTGCACCCGGTGCAACTGAGGTGGTAGAGCCAGGCGATAAGCCACCTCGCCAATCCTGCTGAGGACCCGTAATGGTCCGATGAAGCATGGAGACAACTTTTTGCCTCATCCAAATCTTCGTAATCCATGTCGAGGTGAGACCCGCAAGAAGACGTGGTCGCCATCCTCGAACTCCAGTGGCCTCCGCCTCCTGTCAGCATAAGACTTCTGCCAGCTCTGAGCTATCCTCATCCGCTCCGGGATGACTTGGACCTTCTCTGTCGTGCCCTGGACCATCTCCGGTCCCACATGTGCTGACTCCCCAGGGTCTATCCAGCACAGCGGTGATCTGCAAGGTCGTCCTTACAACGCCTCGTATGGTTCCATCCTGATGGTGGAGTGGTAGCTGTTGTTGTACGAAAACTCCACCAAGGGTTGGTGGTCCTCCTAGCTGCAACCAAAGTCGAGGACACATGCACAGAGCATGTCCTCGAGAGTCTGAATGGTCCTCTCCGTGTGACCATCTATCTGAGGGTGAAAGGTGGTGCTCAGACGTAGCTGCGTCCCGAACACCTCCTGTAACCCCTTTCAAATCCAGGAAGTAAAACGAGCATCTCGTTCGAAGATGATAGATGATGGAACGTTGTGAAGATGTACAATCTCCTGAATGTAGAGACGTCCCAAGATCTCCACTGAGCCCTGATCTCTAATGGGTAAGAAGTGAGATGACTTGGTGAGTCGGTGGAAAATCACCCAAATGGATATGTGACCTCTAGAAGTGCGTGGAAGTCCAGTCGCGAAGTCCATAGATATCCCGTCCCACATCCACTCCGGGACCTCCAAGGGCTGTACCAAGCATACTAGTACCTGGTTCTCTGCCTTCACCTGCTGGCAGGTGAGGCACCGAGAAACGAACTCTACCACAACCTTCTTCATGCCTGGCCACCAGTGCTGTCGTCTGAGATCCTGGTACATCTTTTCCACGCTAGGATTTACCGCCAAAGGGGAAGTGTGAAACTCTCTCAGCACCTCCTCTCATAAAGCAACTGGTACCAAGGTACGTCCTATGAAAATGACATCGTGCTCTCCTCCCACGGAATATCCATCAGGTTCCTTTCCTTAGGATATCTGTGCACGCCGCGTCTCACAGTCGGCGTCCCCACGCTGTGCCACTCTGACCCGCTGTAGTAGTAGAGGAGTGACTGTGGGTGACTGAAGGAAGGATGCTCCATCTCTATCCACATAGGATATCCGCAAAGCGGCTAGCTACTCTGTCGCCTCCCCAAGTAGCTGAATTCCTATCCTCCTACTGAGATCATCGTCTACTGCGTTCCCCTTCCCAGGACTACAGACTACCTAAAAGTCATAGTCCGGGAGGAACTCGAGCCATCGCCGCTGTCTCAAGTTCAGTTCCTTCTGATAGAAGATGTACCTGAGACTCTGATGGTCAGAATAGATTGTAAAGTGCTCACCCATCAGATAGTGTCACTACATCTTCGGAGTGAATACCACTCCTGCTAACTCCAAGTCATGGGTAGCGTAGTTCTACTCATGTGGACTCAACTGCCGTGATCCATAAGCGATCACTGCCCGATCCTGCATCAAGACACATCCGAGTCCAGTCCCTGATGCATCACATTAAACTAAGTACCCTACTCCCTCCTCCGGCAACCTCAAGATAGGTGTGCTGGTCAATCTCTGTCTCAGCTCCAGGAATCTCGACTGACATCTGTCTGACCACAAAAAGGTTTTCCCCTTCTTCGTCAAAGCTGAGAGTCGTGCTGCAACTCTGGAGAAGTCTGGCACAAATCTCCGGTAGTATCCAGCCAGTCCCAAGAAACACCGCACCTCCGTCACGCTCCTGGATGGCTCCCAAGCTAGCACTGCTTCGATCTTCGCAGGATCCACCACAAATCTCTCCTCAAGGATGACGTGTCCCAATAAGTGGACCTCGTGTATCGAGAACAGACACTTCGGGATCTTACAATAAATCTGGTTCTCTCGGAGTGTGTCCAGTACAACCCGCAAGTGGTAGGTGTGCTCCTCCTCGGTCGTCGAGTATATCAAAATGTCATCGATGAAGACCATGACAAATCGATCGAGGTATGGCTGAAAGATCCTATTCATGAGGCCCATGAACACTTATGTAGCATTGGTTACGCCGAATGGCATATCCAAGAACTCATAATGGCCTTATTAACATCTGAAGGCCATCTTCTGCACGTCCTCGTCCCGAACTCTGAGCTGATGATAGACTGACCTGAGGTATATCTTTGAGAACCACCGTGCACCCTTGAGATGATCGAAGAGGTCATCAATCCTCAGTAGCAGATACATGTTCCTCACTGTTACCTGGTTTAGGCGACAATAGTCCACACAAAGTCGCCAGCTCCCATCCGCCTTCTTGGCGAACAATATCAGGGAAGCCCAGGGTGAAACACTGGGTCAGATGAATCCTTTTCCCTGCAAGTCCTCCAACTGTACCCATAGCTCTCGATGCTCGGTAGGAGCCATCCGATATGCTGGAATGGATTTAGGGGCTGTTCCGGGGTACATATCAATATAAAAGTCTACCTATCTACGAGCAGATAGTCTTGGAACGTCATCGGGGAAAATGCCCGCATACTGATCCACCACTGCGTGAAAACTAGTACTTCTCACATGAACTGCTCCTAGGATGAGGCTAGCCAACTGATGAGTGATGGGTTATCCTATCCTCTGCGGGAGTCCATCCTGTGCTGCGAAGGCTCCCTTCTCACCAGTGAAGGTGAACCTTCTCCCTTCGGTGCGTACACATCGCACCTTGCACCTAATACAGTCAATATGAGCATGGACTATAGATAACCAATCCATGCCAAAGATGACGTTGTAAGGCCTCGACGCCACTACAAGAAGATCCCAGCCGAAGCTCTCGCCTCCTAGAGTACGCTCACACTACCGGAACTATTGCGTAATCGTCGAGTCTGCTTCCGTAGGAGTCTCTATCCGTAAGGATTGAGCCAACGACTCTGTCGATATCTCCGAGTTCCGAACAAGGGCAGCAGCTATGAATGAATTACTCGCTCATGTGTCTATAAGAACTGAATCAAGGGTGGAATAGACAAATATAGTACCTCGAATAATCTCGGGCACTCCATGGTCATAGGCCTCCACTTCCTGGAGTTGTGCCTGTCTCTGCTCGCCAGCTCCCTATGGTTGGGGTGCATCTCTTGGTGGTGGTGGTGGTAGAGCCTTAAAGCGTCTCCCACCACCTGCTACTCGGAAAGCTCCTCTTCCTCGTCTTCCTGGTCCTTGAGGACCGCCACGGTCGACCCTCTGCCTCTGCCTGGGTGGCCCCTCAACCGTATGCTGCTCCTTGGCACGGCGGGTCGGGCAGTCACGAGCCATGTGGCCCTGCCCACCACATGCATAGCACTGTTTGCCTCTCAAAAGACTGGCTCCGCGCTGTGTGCCCCGCACTGCTGAGCCAGTGTCCTGAGGTCATCTGCATGAGGTTCTTGTCTTCCTGGACCCATGAGTCATCCGTTGACTGCCTACTACAGAGGACTCTACTATGTGCCGCCCTGCGGTAGTTCACGCTGCTGATGCAGGCTCTGCAAGGAAGCTCTCGATCAGAAGGGCTCGCTTTAGTACCCATGCCTATGTCGGAATACTGAGGGAGATCAGTGATGCCCTAATCTCCCGCCTCAATCCTTGCTCGAAGGTCCGGGCCCGAAAGAATGGGTCTCGTACCATGTCTATCGAGTAGCGCGAGAGATCGGTAAATCTAGCCAAGTACTGGGTGAAGGTCAAGCTGCCCTGCCGCAGCTTTAGAAGCTCCTGGATGCGCACCTCATGAAGGGTGGCTGGGACGAACTCCAAGAGAAAGAGGATCTCAAAGTCCGTCTAGAGGATAGATGCCTCATCATTCACCTAGAGCATCATGCTCCACCATCTGCCTACTATCGCCTGTAGGAGGCTCGCTGCGAGGATCAACATGAGGTGTGATGGTGTCCTTACTAACATGAAAACCCAGACAACTACCTCCAGCCAATGTTCGTATGCCTGGGGGTCCGTCTCCACGAGGAACCTGGGTGGTTGCTGGCACTGAAACTCGTACAGTGCACTAAGGCGACGTGCATCGTCAGCAGATGGGGCTGGTAGCATTGGTGGATCGGCGGGTAGTGGTACCGCCGATGCCTCTGGTGTCAAAGGACCATGTACCAATGCCTCGTTGCTCGGTGGGCTATCGTCACGCAGAACTCTCTGAACCCTAGCTGGTTGCCGTAGTGGGGCCATCCTGAAAAGAAACTGGTGTGCCACAGTAAAAAAGTATACCTGATGAGCTGACATAAAGAAATCACAAAGAAAACTTAAAACACAAATGCAATCAATGTTTTCGTGCATTAAGTCGGAAAGCAGAAGTCAGGGTCCTGGTGTATGTATTTATCGGCCGCCGCACCAATACTAGACTCCCTGGACTGATAACCACACTTAGTACTCTTAACATTATTTCATGATATTGAGAAAGATCAGAGTCCTGAGTTCTGTAGTAGAATCAAAATCCTCTGATACCAATTTGTCACGACCCATCCTTGGATCTCGTGTCGTGACTACCCCAATCCCGCCTTCCATAGGCCACGGGCTAGCGACTAGCACCAAGGCATAATTCACTATAAAAGGGAAGGAATTTCCTTTGTAAAGTAAAGAAACACCACAGAGCAAGCTAGTAGAAGTAAACACTATGTAAAAAATGGGTATAACAGTAAGTGCTGAAAAGTAAGTGGGCCAGAATACAAACCCAAACTGAAAGTAATGTACAAATGGAAAGGGAAAATAGAAACTGAAAGTAAAGACGCAACATCGAGCCATCCGCAGGAAGTCCCACCTGAAGGGTGAGTACAGATAGCCTCCACAACTCCTTGGGTCCAGCTGTCCGCTCCGAATACGTCCCGCCCAGTGGTCCACCTCCAAGTACCATCCTGCTCTGCAAGCCTCAACCACAGTCAGCGTTGTCCTTCGTCTGTAACCAACACAACATAGTGTGTGCATAGCCCATGTAGGGGCGAGAATAAGCTACTCAGTAGGGACCCTGAGACCCCTGAAGGTCTCCCAGAATACACAAAGGATAATCCACAAAGGAAAGATACAATCACGAAGTAACATCTGACACTACTTAGGTATATGCCCATACATATACCTAAGTCATCAATTCCAGTTCGGCTCCAACATCCGAGCTCAAGTACAACCCAATACACACATGAAATCACAACCCAATCCACACAGGAAAGAAAAACGTAATCCACACAGGATAACACAACACAATCCACATAGGGAAGCGAAACAGGATTCAGCTCACACATGTATACTTATTCATATGATGATAGAGATGATGAGATATTTCCACTGATTAATATAAGTCGTCGGACCCATAAAGGATCGATAGGTACTAACCCCTGCAGTGACCCACAAAGGATCTGACCCACATAGGATCGATAGGTAACTAGCCCCCGCAATGACCCACACAGGATCAAACCCACATAGGATCTGTTGGCGTTGGCCCACACAGGACCGATGAGCGCTGGCCCACATAGGATCTGACCCACACAGGATCGGTGGCACTGATCCACGTAGGATCGTTGAGTTTTGTAGTCGTCACCGTCAAATCCACAGTGGATTTCTGCATAATCGTCATCATCATCGCAGTGGTAGCCAGCTCTAGGGTTCCCGCGCACAGCAAGCTTGTTTTGGAGGGTCCGCTCAATGAGCTGAAGGGCTGATACATCAAATGACACATAGTACGGAGTTGATGTATCCAAAAGTTCTGTATCATCAACAGGAACTCAACGTCATAGACGACGCGTCATTCGGACGCCCGGTCTGATTGTTATTGGCTTTTTAGTCCTAGGGGCCCTGTTGGTTTTTAGGCAAAACCTACCCGACCGTACTCCAATTGCATCCAAACCTCGAGCGGAGTAAGCCAAAAGGTCTGTCTCACTTAGATGAAACCAACAAAGTCAACCACACATCAATCGGACGTCCGGAACTCAAGTTATAAGCGTTTCCGCTCCGAGGGCCCGGTTGGTTTCGTGTACGAACCAATCCAGCCGAACCCAAAGTACTCCGACACCATGAGTGTAATATAACGAAACGACCGTCTCGATCCAAGGATTGCTACGCAACTGACGGTGCATCGATCGGAGATCTGCAGCCCATGTTATGGGAAAAAGACTGAGAGAGGTCCAGAAGTGGGGGTTTCGGGCCCGGACCGACCCTGCTCGAGACCCCGATGTCGGCCCGTACCGGGTCAACCCGACCCTGGTCGGGTCGGGTCCGGCCCGGCAGGTGCGGCCAGGCGTGCTGGCCAGGTTGCTCGGCAGGACGGCCGAGCCGTTCGAGATGCGGGGGGGGGGGGGGCACTGCCCCCTGCTTGTTGAAACCAAATCCCCATAATGGGGGCCGCTCTAGTTCGGCCACCCAGGGGTTTCGAACCCCCGAATCTTCCACTGTCCGGCCAGCTCGCTCCGGCCGGACGGCTTCTGTCGCCAGGGGACCGGCATGCCTGGTCCCCCCTGCTCCGACACCAGCGGCGCGATTCTGGCCCCCGGTTCCCCTGCTCTACCGCGGCCTTGGAACGTCCGGCCATGGTGCCTTCGGGGTTCTCCGGCGCGGCGCAATGGCTCCGCGCATACGTTGCCTCATGACCCCGTGCAGTGCGATGACACCGCGACATCCTCGTTCCATTCCACAATAAGGAAGACAAGATTAAAAGGGGAGGAGAGTCGGCCGTGTTTGTGCAGTCCGGCCTCCTCCTGTTAATTGGTAACATGTGGTCCAAAAGTACGAGGAATGATGACGGATGAAAACATGAATATCATCAACAATAAAAGAAATCCCTACCTTGAGCATATCGTGAACGGAGGTTCGTTGTGGAAATAATCGTCATGGAATAAGGCGTCGCGAAAGGAGAATCATCGCAAAAGAAGGCGTCGTTGGCGTCGCGGTACATGGTGTCACGTAGTCGATCACTGAGGATTCAGCGTTCTTCATCGTAGATCGGTGCGTTCTTCATGTTCTTCGTGTTCTTCGTGTTTCTCGACGAAGAAGATGAAGATCTTCAATCCTTGATTAGATTTTCCCCCAAACCTCTCAAGAAACAAGTCCCAACCAAAATAAAATTAGAGTTGTCATATTTTATTAATGCACAAGCCAACGTTTGAATTTCAAAAGAAACAAAACGAATAATTAATTGAGGAGTTCAAAACCGTCCAATTAATTGGGGCGTTTAATATCCAGATTAAACGTAAGAGTTGACTTCATTTAAAAGGGAGGTGTGGGTGCGTTTATTAGAAGAAAAGAAACGATGGGGCTCGTGTGGGCCCCACCTCACAAATATCCTACCCAGAGGGTAGGATATTTTGGGTCCCACATCATCCACATTACATAAGTTAAAATAAAATAAAAATCGGTTGTACCACTTTTATTTTATTTCTTAACATAACCCCCAGAAAAATTGAAATCCATACCCGAGCAAAGGCAACTCCAGAAGAGGTGTTTCTAAGAAAATACTAGCGCTGCGATTCCATCGGTGCCCTCGGAATTTGATTCCGAGCACCGGTTCAAAAGTTAGAAAAATCCGCTCGTTCGTTCACTAAATGTACCCGAGCAAAACTTCGGAAAAAGATTTCGGGCACACCGGGCATCAGAATCAGGTGCCGTCAGAAACTGAGGCCTTGTAAAATTTCCAAGAAAATTAAGAAAAAAATTTCCTTGATTTTTTCGTGTCTTTACAGATTTCACCCAGGAGTCGGCGTAACTCATCGATAAAATGGGCGTGGAGTATGTAAGTGCGGGAGTCATAACCTCGCAACCAGTATCATCCCGGCTAAACATTAACCACCATTTCCTAGCCACCATTAAATGACGGTTCTCATGGGAGCCATTGAGCGAGGTAGGACACAGTTCCTGGACATATCCAAATTGGTGTCCGAATCGGCAAGGTGCGTACCCCTCACAGATCAGTTCCCCACCTATACAGGCCACCAGAATGCCCTCTCTTAGAGAAAAGAGGTATCCCTGCTTACAAAACTCCTCTGATATAGTATTCTTAATTGCACCGGCTGGGAAGGCATATGTATGGAAGATAAAATGATCATAACTTGAGATCCAGATCGACAACAGACACATATTATGAACCGTCTGTTGACCATCCTTCTCTTGGGTTGCCCACTCTTCGGGCATAACCCCGCAAGTCAATAGCATGTATGGAAGAAATGTGGTTCCTGGAATCTGAATGGGGTTGATGAAAGCACAACAGTTCTTAATATGCGCTCCCAACCATCCCTAGAGGATTTGAAAAGGCCCTTTTACATAGTTTTTCCAACATCCATTCGTAGTATTGTTGAGCAACCAAAAAATCCTGGCAAATACTGGGACAACCAAGTTGATGATATTACTGGTAGCCAGTTGTGCTGCCATGAAAAATTAGAGACCCACACACCACCAGTCATCTGTACGGGAAATAGCCAACCACTCAGGAACATGGCCAGGAATGCAGCCAGAAGGAGCAGCCAATTGACGTCCGGAACAAGCTCCCATCCCCAGTCGTTGAACTGGCCTTCTTCCAGGATCATCCAATAGCTGCCCCTCTATTTTCGAGACTCCATCGTACGGCATGTCGTGGGCCTGCGTGGGAGAGTCACAGACATGTTCTCTCTAGAAAAATACTTGAACCATTCACGATATGGGACATGCTTTTTTGAGACGCATCCTTCGAATGATTCTGGGCCAGGCCAATGAGTTGCTTCACCAGGGGGGAGTCCTCTATTCATTTTCCCACACAGATGAAGGAGGCAGAAATTCATCATAAATACCCCCAATGATGGGGACCCCGAAAATATAAAAGACATCCCAAATACAAATACCCACCTCACCATGGACTAGGAGATATGTGTTGGTTTCTGAAATCAAACGGCTCTTATGTTTCCTGGAGAGGTCTAGAGGTCGATGGGTATTGGTTTGAGACACCCAAGAAGCTTCATATAAGCCTACATCTCGAAAATATTCCTCTAACTCTGCACAGCTTTGGCGAACCCAGAAGGGCCACCCCGAATCCAATGACTTAAATGCCCCTCCGGGCTGGAGGTCTCGGTTTGCTGACCAGCCATGCTAGTCATTTACCATGGAATTGCTGGAAATGATCTAGTAATAGTTAATTGCCCCTTCCTACTGACATTGTTTTCCTGTTGGGGAAACATGAAGGTGATTCAACACAGATCTGGTAGTTGTGTCCCTTGAGGAAGGCCGCCCTCTAGAGGATATCACAAATCAGGGGATATTGGAAGTAAATATCCATGATCCAAGATTTTTGTCACGCGATGGAAACAGAATCGACGTATCAGACAGTAAACCGAACCCGTTGGTCGAAAGGATGGTGTAAATTGGGTACTCCAGCTGTGACTCAGAGAGCAGATCGGCAAGGAAGGAGCACAATGGGGAGTGGCAGATTCTATCTTTTACATAGTCATCAACATCCGTCAAGTGTTGATTGCCAATTGGGAGAGGCTCTACATTAGGCCTGGGTGCGTGGTGGGGATGAACCATGTTTTCTCCCTGCATTATTGAAACCAGGTAAATGGTTAGTTCGGAGTAATAAAATAGGGACAAAAATATCAGCTGAATGGAAAATAAATCGAGAAGCCTTCGTGAGAAGGCCTCAAAAAGTGGTTCGCAATGATGACATCATGAGAACCATCCCTACGTGGAAGGGGTTTGCAGTATGCTGGCCCACAGGGCGTTGTCCAAGATATCCTCGAACCAGGTTGCGCCGCGGGATCCTAATCCTAGATTTAAGTAATTATGTTTGGAGGACTTATTAATTTTTCAAGTCACAAAGATCTCATTCCACGATTCATCGGAACCGCGAGGCGAATTACTCCACGGCCCGTCATGACTTACATTTATAATGATTAAAAGTATTGGTTAGCGGTTGGGAAACTGGTCTCCAGGTGAAGGTGACCGTGAAAGAAGAATGATTCGTGAAAATTGGCAGCTGGTTCGCGGATGAGGTGTTTCGCGAAGGAATGAGCACGCGAAGATAGAAAAAGCGAGAGGGCTCTGGTTTTGCAACGAATCCGGAAAATGAAAAATGAAGGGCCCCCCATATTTATAGGTGTAGTCCCCTACTGGGTCCACCCCTCTATCGCAAACCATCCATGTTTCAGGACAACTCTGCATTGGAATGTCCTCCTCTTCCTTCCGATCAGACCCCATTCTGATGGGGAGCATTAGTAGGGTCCTGAAAAATTCGCAAAGGGGATTCTACCTAATTCCCCGCAAATAATTTGGGTGGAAAATGTAGAAAATTCAAAGGATTCACAATACTGTACTGGTTCGCAGTCCAATCCAGATGAAGACACCAGGCGGCCGGTTATGCAAAGCACTCACTCCGCTAACTATTTTCGTTCACAGAATGGGGGCGGAGATCCTCCGTGGGCGTGAAGAAGGAGGAGTGTAAGAACCTGGATCTCTTTTCAGGTATGTTTTTCCATTTTCTAGAGTTTTGAGAAAAAAATGAATTTCCTAGAAATTTCAGAAGTACACGGCGTGTACATTCAGAGTACACGCCATGTACTCTTTCCCGACTCGAAGCCGTGTGCTGGCCATGTCCGGGCCACACACACGGTGTGTATGGCTAAGGTGGAGGCCGGTTATTTCGGAATACAGTAAAATTGAAGTACACGTTGTGTACTCGAGAAGTACACGCCTTGTACTTTTTTTCATTAAACGGACCGGGGTCGCGTCTAACCCCCATATCAGTCTCCTTCTTCAGTTTTCGACTGTCTGAGAGAGACCGTATGACCAGATCATCAACAAACTCCTGCCTCGGCATCTGTCCTCTGATTCATGCACGGTCAGTTGCGTTGGAAGCGCAGCGGTGAGTTCTTCCTTCTGATTTAGAATTTTTTCTTGATTCCTCTTCATTTCAAAGTTATCGTAGGTTGAGAGTTTTGTGCATTTTCTCAGATCTGCGTCGTTCTATGGGGAATCTGTCGGCGCGGTTCGCGTATATCGATATCCTCGGATCGAGGTAGGTGGTTTGTGCCTTTCCGTAGAATGTTTATGAATATTTTGTGCACATTCCACCAATAACCTTTGAGCGAGGTATTGTGTGTTCCTTTTTTCCCTTGTTACTTGTCTGCATTTCTTGATTGCTTAAGTAGAGGTTACTGCTTGTTATTAGGGTATTTTGGTTGTGCCCAGATTGTTTTTCCGTGCTTGTTCTGCCTATTTGTTGTTTTCCAGTTGCCATGCCTAGTTGTAGGATAGTGTAACTGTTGTTTTAATTATTGATGTTGAGACTTAGTTGATATCCAAGTAGTTCATGAGGTTTACTTGAACGATATACATTCACTGAGCATGTTTAGTTATACTCTGGACTCTGAAAACCTAGAGTAGTAGACCAAAGAGAGAATTGATGGAAGGCTTCTCTAGAGTGTCTATTAATTACGATGCGAGACCACAGGGGGAATTGACGTTGTGTGATTCCCGAGAGAGTCTGTATATCCATGAAATGGGCCACAGGGGGGATTGACGTTGAGTGCATCCCCAGAGAGCCTTTAGCACGATACGAGACTATAGGGGGAATTGACGGTGAGTACTTCCCCAGAGAGTCTGTTTAATTACATAGCTAAACCAGAGGGGTGAGACTGTGTGTGCCTCCCAGAGGGTTGTTGTTGCGTAGAGGTTGAACCATAGGGGTTAGACTGTGAGAGAAACCCAGAGGGTTACCTGTCTTTTTTTTTTGTTGCTGACTGCTTACTTGTGTGCTATACTTGTTAGAACTGTGGATTGTAGCTGCTTGTGTTTTCGTATTGACTGCTTCTTGTTTATTTACTGCCATGTATTTATTGACTATTAGGAAAAAATCTATCAGTGATTTCCTATTGGGATAGTATCTCACACCTTGTTTGGGCCATGCTTTTGGTCCCAAGAAGACTATGTTGCTGCAGGTATAGATAAGGGAAAGATCCCTTCTACTTCAGGATCATGTTTGCACCAGGAGCCGGGGAGCATGGGACCGAGTCGTGGCTCGCGATGTTGAGGAGATTGTTTTGTTTTTCTTTTTCACTATGTTTCAATTGTATTCCATCACATTTTTGTGTTTTCTTCGTTCCATAGAAACTTGTACCTACTTCATTATTATCAACATTTTTATATATCTGAATTTCTTCCGCTGTTTGGTTTCTGTTGTTATGCATGTTGGTTGCTGCTTCCGCTGTTTATTGTAGTTTTCTTACCTTTTATACCTTACCGAATGAGGGAATAGTTTCCCCACCGACTCACCAAGGCCCTCGCTGCTAGTCGGCAGCCTCTGGTGTTCGGGGAAATGCGCTTGAGGTCATGTGGCGAACCTGGTACGAGGCACCAGTGGAGGGGCTTCGTACTCGGGATGTTACAAAGTGGTATCTATGGAGTTCATTTATCTTGCTTTACAGTTTGGAGACCTAATCCAGGGATAGGACGGATTCAGTACTTGGCATTAAGCTGTGCTCGGGAGTAGCTAACTCGTGTATAGGGAAAAGCCATACTACCTCGTTAATTGAAGTTTCCTAGTTTTGAGATTTTATGGTTTGTATGTTTTCACCTAGAGTGATTCGTATGACTTGTGCGGCTATTGTTTTGATATTTAGGTTCTATTTCTATCGCAACCCGATGAGATAAGGGTATTCCATCTCATCCATCATATATGAACTTGTAGAAATCACATGTCATACATTCTTGCCATGCCATCTAGGGTGTATTATCGATTGCATGCTGTTGTGATAGGCTCTGTGTAAATTATGCATGTTGTTGTGATAGATGTTTGGAAGATTCTCTGTTGTTATGTTAGAAAAATGTTTGTTTTGTTCCTTGACTAAAAATAAATGCTGAACATTGGTTCTTGAGGTGTTATGCGCCCTCACAGATCATAATTTGGCATATTTTCCCTTGTTTTAGTCTTTCTGGAATCCTGTGCGGTTTTTGAGCTACTGCCCGGAAAAACCCAGAATACACGGCGTGTACTTTTTGGATACACGCCATGTAGTTTTTAGGCCATTTCACTGACCGTGTGAGCAGAAGACAGTGTCGTAGGAGTAACTTTGGGAACACGCCGTGTACCATTGGTACACGCCGTGTGACTTCAGAGTCGTGTACTCAGCCGTGTCACTAACAACACGGGCCGGGGAAGCTCGGGTAAAACACGTCGTGTCCATAGGGAGCACGCCTTGTAGTCTTGTCCAGGAACCCAATCATTTCACGAACAACATGGGCCGGCGTTACCTTCCTTTCCACACACCGTGTTTCTTCGGAACACGATGTGTAGTCTTTCCAAGGTACCCGGCCGTGCCACGAACAAAACGGGACGGTGTCGCCTTCGCCTATGCACGTCGTGCTTGTTCGGACCATGCCATGTAAGGTCCAGCCGTGTAGACGGATGTGTACTCAACAACATGGACCGCCAAAACCATGCCTAGTTCACGCCGTGTTTGTTTTGAACACGCCGTGTAGTTTGTAGTGTACATGACTTGTAGGGAAGGGGTACATTCCCAACTCAGTTTTCTTAAGAAGACATGCCGTGTGGTTTTATACACGCCGTGTAGTCATGTTTTGCAATCTTCTGTGTTTTTCTTCCCCTGTTCCCATTTTGTAATATTTTTTTCCTTGTCCTTGTTTTCCTGATCTAAGTTGTGATTTTGATCTTTCATAGCTATGCCTCCGAGATGTCCTCTGGTCATATGTCTGTCATCAGGAAGTGATCAGATGCCAGACAGGGCTGATCAGGGACTTCCTGTCGATCCCCCACCTGAGCCAGCCTTGGCACGGGTTGTTGTACCAGTTGCGGGCGCCGATGCACAGTTCAGGGAAGGTTTCATGAGGATGATGCAGGCCTTCCAGGGAGCACCGCCTCCTACCTTGTCTATGGCAGACTTGACGTTGGTCTTTCAGTAGCTGCATCCTCCCACATTCTCAGTGGAGGGAGGACCTCATGCTGCAGAGTCATGGCTGGAAGCCATGCTGACTATCTTCGATCATATGGAGATGCCTCCAGAGAGGAGGGTCAAGATCGCCACCTACATGCACCGAGAATCTGCCAAGAGGTGGTGGGACATGATCTCACAGGAGGGTCAGCAGCAGGCTCTGACTTGGGAGGAGTTCAAGCGTGTGTTCTATGACTACTTTTACCCAGAGACCATGAGGGCCGATCGAGCCTGGGAGTTCATGAGCTTAGATAAGGGTACTCTTTCTGTCATGGAGTATTCCTCTCATTTCACTGATCTGCAGCATTTTACACCCCTTCAGGGTGGGAGTGGGGTGTTCTTGGTGAGGATGTTTGCGGATGGACTCAGGAGAGAGATTCGCTCATAGGTGAACATCTTCTAGATGACTTCCATTTCTTCCATCATCTACCAGGCACTGATTGCGGACTGCAATATGAGAGACTCTAGAGCTGTGAGTCAGGGAAGTTCTGCTTCTAGATCTAGCTTCCCTTGAGATGACAGCAAAAAGCACCGTAGGGAGCCTACGCACAGTGATGCGAGGAAGCGACACGAATCATCAGAAATCCAGGTGACATGATACTAGTGTGGCCGGACAGGGCACACGAGGCCACAATGCCAGAAAGACCCCGTGGAGTGTTGATCTTACGACAAGATGGGTCACCTTCAGCGTTTTTTCAAGGTTTTCTCCCTAGCAGCAGGTGACCGAGGTACTTCCATGACACCTCGTTCCGGAGTAGTACCACCAGTCTCTCACGAGTCAGGGAACTAGAGTTATTCCGGCCGTTCGGGCCGAGGTGGAGGTCGAGGTCGTGGCATTCATCCACCAGTCCCTCAGCACCAGTAGGGAGGTTCAACTCAGAGTGGTCAGTCAGGGGCACAAGGTCGCGGTGCAGTCCAGTCTTTCGCCATGGAGTATACTTATCATGAGCATGATCGTGACCCTTCAACTGTTCGAGGTACAATTTTAGTAGCCTCTGTTTTATCTTCAGGTCTTTTCGATACTGGTGTTATGCATTGTTTTATCTCTATTTCCATTGTGGAGAGCCTTGGACACTACATCTTTTCTTCTGCCGACTCGTTGACACTAGACACACCTTTGGGAATGAGGAAATCTAGTGTGTGCCAGTGTAGAGAGTGCCCTCTCGAGATTGCAGGGTATCGCTTCCTATGGGACCTCTATGGCCTAGAGACGACAGGATATGATGTCATCCTTTGCATGGACTGGTTGATTCCCTTCTAGGCAGTCGTTCACTGTTATCACCACATTGTTAGTTTCATTTCACCTGCGCGTGAATATTTACTTCATAGAGGCGAATGTGACGTTCGGGTGAGTCGGGAAGGACTCGAGCATCTTGGGCTAGGAGGGGTGATAGCCCGGATTTATAGACTTTATTTGGATTATCAGGGGACTCCACAAATAGACTTTCCTCTAGTGGTGGATCGCTTCAGGGATGTCTTTCCAGATGACTTTTTGGGTTTGCCTTCGGAGTGTGAGGTAGACTTCTCTATTGAGCTTGTGCCAGGAGAGGCACCAGTGTCCATTACTCCATAGAGGATGGCCACACCTGAGTTACAGGAGCTCAAGAAACAGTTGGAGGATCTACAAGCTAAGGGTTTCATTCGACCCAGTACTTCTCCTTGGGGTTCGCCTGTTCTGTTTGCAAAGAAGGCAGACGGTACCCTTCGACTTTGTGTGGATTATCGGAAGCTAAACCAGTTGACGGTCAAGAACCGATATCTCTTTCCATTGATTGATAACCTTTTCAATCAGCTTTGAGGAGCCTGGGTGTTCTCAAAGATTGACTTGAGGTCCGGTTATCATAAGTTGCATGTTAGACCATCAGATATACTTCTGAAAGCCTTCATGAGCAGGTACAGTCTTTGCGAATATACAGTCTTGCCGATCGGTCTCACGAACGTGCCTGCAGTTTTCATGGCACTGATGAACCGAGTGTTACATCGTTACATTAAATCCTACTTCGTGGTCTTCGTGGACGATATCTTGGTATACTCTCACACTCAACACGACCATGCCACACATCTTGAGATTGTTCTGAGTACACTGAGAGAGCATCAGCTTTATGCTACAATCTCAAAGTACAACTTATGGATGGATCAGATTCACTTCTTGGGTCACGTCATCTCAGAGGAAGGATTATATGTGGACCTATAGAAAGTGATGGTTGTAGTTTCGTGGGAGCATCTGAAGAACGTTTTTGAGGTACGGAGCTTCCTAGGGCAGGCTGGATACTATAGACGCTTCATTCGGGACTTTTTTCGTATAGAAGCACCTTCGACAGGTCTGACCAAGAAGGGGGTGAAGTTATTATGGTTAGATTCTTGTGAGTCAGACATTCAAGATATGAAAGGGATGTTGACGTTAGCACCGATACGAGTCTTGTCAGAGCCAGGAAAGAGCTACACCGTTTACTGTGATGCTTCTGGTATCGGGCTGGGAGCTGTGCTTATGCAGGGAGATGGAGTCGTTGCGTATGGGTCTCGGAAGCTGAGGCCACATGAGAGGAACTACCCCATGCACGATCTGTAGTTGGCAGATTTTGTTCATGCTTTGCGCTGTTGGAGACACTATCTTCTGGGAGAGCACTTTATTGTCGATGATCTGGGACGACTTTACATCAGAGAGATTGTGCGTCTACATGGGGTTCTGCGCTCTATTGTTTCATACAGAGATGTGCGCTTTACCTCTCGGTTCTGGTAGGGACATCAGAAGGCCGTGGGTACACAGGTACTTTTGAGTACAACATACCATCCTCAGACTGATGGCCAGTCCGAGCGCACGATCCAGGTGCTTGAGGATATGCTCCGAGCTTGCATCCTTGACTTTGGTGGTTCTTGGCAGAAGCATATTCCTCTGGTGGAGTTCTCCTACAGAAACAGTTTCCAGAAGACCATTCAGATGGCGCCATACGAGGATTTGTACGTTAGGCCTGGCCGATTACCCTTATGCTGACTGGAGGCAGGAGAGGCAGCTTTGATGGGACCTCGTCTTGTACACAAGACTTCAGACCAGATAGAGATGATTCAGAAGACGATGACTACCACACAGTCTCGGAAGAAGTCTTATGCTGGTCAATGGAGAAGACCTCTGGAGTTCGAGGTCGGTGATCAGGTCTTCCTACATGTCGCACCGAGGTTGGGACACAAAAGGATTCGGAGACAGGGTAAGCTTTCACCGCGGTACATCGGGTCGTCTGAGGTCTTGGAGAAAGTGGGACCGGTCGCCTATCGATTGCAGCTACCTCAGAGGTATCGAGCCATGCACGAAGTCTTCCACGTCTCTCAGCTCTGACGCTACTTTTCAGACCCATATCACGTCTTCCAGCCCGAGGAAGTCGATCTTGAAGAGGATGTGTCATTCGAGGAGCACCCTATCCGGATTGTCGATCGTAGTACAAAGGTTCTCGGCAGGTAGTTGGTTCGTTTGGTACGAGTGCTATGGCAGCACAGGCGAGTACAGGACGAGACCTGGGAGAGGGAGGTCGATGTTCGATTGCAGTGGCTGGAGCTATTCGTGGTTTCTTCTTCTACGCGCTGTTAGGGATATTCGGGGACAAATTTCGTTAAGTGGGGAAGTTTGTAAGAACTCGAATATCTTTTCAGGTATGTTTTTCCTTTTTCTGTAGTTTGATAAAAAAATGAATTTCCAGTAAATTTCAGAAGTACACGCCATGTACTTTCTGAGTACACACCATGTACTCTTCCCCGGCTCGAAGCCGTGTGCTGGCCGTGTCCGGGCCACACACATGGTGTGTAAGGCTGAGGTGGAAGCCGTTTATTTCAGAGTACGGAAAAATTGAAGTACACGCCGTGTACTCGAAAAGTACATGCCGTGTACTTTCATTCTTTTTCATTAAATGGAGCAGGGTCGCGTCTAACCCCCATATCCATATCCTTCTTCAGTTTTCGACCGTCCCAGAGAGACCGTAGGACCGGATCTTAGATGAACTCTTGCCTCGTCGTACGTTCTCCGATTCAAGCATGGTCAGTTGCGTTGTAAGCGTAGTGGTGAGTTCTTCCTTCTTCTTTATCCTTGTTTCTTGATTCCCCCTCATTTCCATGTTAACTTAGGTGGAGCGTTTTGTGCGTTTTCTCAGATCTACGTCGTTCTAAGGGGAATCTGTCGGCACGGTTCGCCTATATCGATCTCCTCGGATCGAGGTAGGTGTTTTCTTCCTTTCTGTATAAAGTTGATGAATATTTGGTGCACTTTCCACCAATACCCTTGAACGGGGTATTGCGTGTTCTTGTTTTTACCTTATTACTTTCCTACTTTTCTTGATTTCTTTTGTAGAGGTTACTTCTTGTGATTAGGGTATTTTGGTTGTGCTCAGATTGCTTTGATGTGCTTGTTCTGCCTGTTTGGTGGTTTCCAGTTGCCATGCCTAGTTGTAGGATAGTTGAACTGTTGTTTTATTTATTTATATTGATCCTTAGTTGATAGACAAGTAGTTCTTGAGGTTTACTTGAATGGTATACACACTCTGAGCATGTTTAGTTATACTCAGGATTGTGATAATCTAGAGTAGTAGATCAAAGGGAGAATTGAAGGAAGGGATTCTCTAGAGTGTCTTTTAATTACGATGTGTGACCACAGGGGGAATTAATGTTGAGTGCTTCCCCAAAGAGTCTATAGATCCACGACATGGGCCACAATGGAAAATTGCCATTGAGTGCTTCCCCAGAGAGCCTTTTGCACGATACGAGACTATAGGGGGAATTGACGGTGAGTGCATTCCCAGAGAGTCTTCTTAATTACATAGCTAAACTAGAGGGGTGAGACAGTGTGTGCCTTCCAGAGTGTTTCTAGTGCTTAGTGGTTGAACCATAGGGGTCAGACTGTGAGAGAAACCCAGAGGGTTACCTGTTTTCTTCTTGTTGCTGACTGCTTAGTTGTGTGCTATACTTGTTAGAACTGTGGTTTGTAGCTTCTTGTGTTTTCCTGTTTACTGCTTCTTGTTTATTTAATGTCATGTATTCATTGACTGTTACGCACAAATCTTTGGGTGATTTCCTACTGGGATTTTATCTCAAACCCTGTTTGTTCCATGATTTTGGGCCCAAGCAGACTATGTTGCTGCAGGTATGGATAAGGGCATTCGCCCTTCTACTTCAGGATCTTGATTGCACCAGGAGCTAGGGAGAAAGGGACTGAGCCGTGGCTCGCGATGCTGAGGAGATTGTATTTTTTCTTTTGCACTTGGTTTCAGTTGTATTACAGCACATTGTTTTGTTTGATGCTTTTCATAGATACTTATACCTGTTGCATTATTATAATCGTTGTTATATATCCACATTGCTTCCGCTGTTTGGTTTCTGTTGTTATGTATGTTAGTTGCTGCATCCGCTGTTTATTGTAGTTTTCTTACCTTGTATACCTTACCGAATGAGGGCATAGTTTCCCCACTGACTAACCAAGGCCCTCACTGCTAGTCGACAACCTCTGGTGTTTAGGGAAACATTGTTGAGGTCATGTGGTGAACCAGGTACGGGGCACCAGAGGAGGGGATCTGGACTCGGGATGTTACAATGAGCGATAGACCGGTTCACCATCACGAACCACCCCCAGCCACGGAGTGCCTCCATCGGCCCAATCCGCATCCGCTGTCATTCGCGGAATGGAGGTGGAACCCTTCGCGACCACGATGCACTCCCCAAGCTCGTTTGGTTCACGAGGGAGATGAGATCGATGCCTCCCGCGATGTGCAGATTGACCGGGTCATCCGTGAATTGGGTTTTTGGTCATGGGACTCTACAAAGGGTGTCGCATGACAATAGATACATCTTTTTTCCCATCCTATAAAAGGAAATTGAGGGGAAGAGAATAGGTGATTTGAAGGAGATCTATCAGATTCGGGTGGAAGGATTTCAAAGGACGGTTTAGGATTTCGCAGCAAAGTTCCAGTTCGAGAACCAAAGCATGGTATGAACCTGGGAATGAATTAATAAGGAACCAGAGAACGCATAATAACTCGGTGAACTACGAACATAAAATATCAATGAAAATAATACCGTGAACCATTGTCCCTCTACGGATGCACTCCCCACGGAATAGGGAGTTTATTCCCCTTTTCCAATCCATCGCACCACATAGCCTCCTCCTACACGGGCGAAGCCCCGACCGACGAACCCCTGACCGGCACCGCCCTTGGCCACCGGTGCTCGCATGGAACCCTCCATGAAACACCCTAGTACACGGATCAAACCCGAAGCCGCGACCACCTTGGTTTGTGGGATGCTCACCATTCCGTGAACCACCCCCGTTCGAGAGATGTCCATCAGTCCACGGACCACCCTGGTTTGCAGACATCTTCTCCAACCACGTAGAAGTTTTCTACATGATGGGAACCACCACCCATTACCCCAGGTGGCCCGCCGAATCCTTCAGAGTTCTCTTTCCCCAATCCATATAAAAATATTTCAATCCAGCATGATCCTCCACGTCTCCCTCATTGGGCTACTCATCTTCCCGAGCCGAGGCCCCCACCAGAGCCACCAGACCCGTGTGATGTGACTTTCAGGTGCATCAACAAACCATTTTGAGTTCAAATACCAATGGGAAGCAGGGGCGAAGGGGTTACCCCGACCCTTGAGAGGATTTCCGAAGCATTACAAGGTTCACATTCCCAGAGTAATGTGGATTCTGAGCTCGGGAGTCCCTTTTCTGCCAATCCACTTGTTGGGAATGGGGAAATTCTCCCTTCATTGGGGGTAGTAAAATAACCATCATAAGGAAGCCGCCATGCACTTCCGTACTTCCCCGGGAACAAGAGAGGTGACGGGCACAAGAGCACCTCTTTCCCTCTCCCTCTGCGCTTCATCACTTGGGTGTCCATCCCTGAATAAGCCCCAACCTTATGGGCTGCTCCATGCGTCAGCCCCACTCCACTTCCCACGGATGCACCTTTTGCGATGTGGTTGTCTAGTCCCTAATGCCACTTGTGTCTCACACTGAGCATGATTCATGTGGGATTAGAGTAAGCATCGATCATGCCATCCTCTCCTGGGTTGCCTCAAATCATAAGACACACTCATTAGAACTATGTAGACTTTGATCCATGTCTCATAGGTAGGGTATGTAGGAATCCTCCCTAAGGCTCAATCCCAACAACTGGTCGATCCGACTATGTTCACAATGGTTCATCGCACCAACCCTAGTGTCGTATCAAAGAGTCCAGATTCCTTGGGTTCATTAGTCCAACGAGGGATGGTAAACCTCGAGCATAAATGATTCTGAACCCCTGCGTCTAGCTGACTGTTTCCAACTAGGATTAATCTGTGGATACTATTTTTGGGTATAAGCCAAATATTCGCAAACATATGAACATGTCATTAATCTATCAAGGAGTCCTGGAACGTGGAATAATTCCCCTCAAAAAGGGTATGATGATCCTAGATTCCCATCCTCTAGACCAATGTGAGTTATTAAGTATTATTGGTCAAACCACCCAGAAAATACATGCCTTAAGAAAGAAGGTCCATGTATCATTGGATATGGAACCATTGGGCATTTCGAGGAGGAAAATTGTTCACCCGATATGAGTGATTAAGTAGAACCTAACCTTCACTAATCAACTGTCGGGTAGTGCACGTTTCTTTCCCACGACCCAATCATGCGCCTCTGAGACACCATGTGAGGACAATGTTCCCTAAATGAAATTTTCTAATGATATTCTACGTGGTTATGTTCCCCTCCTTGCACATTTTGAAAACCTGTGTAACACCCCCTCCCTTATATGGCCACAAATTTTCTCCAAGGGCACCACATAGTTAAAATGATCCCCGTGCCCCCATCAATTTATCCAAGAAAGTAATTTTTTGAATCTCAATTCTCTTTAAACAAATCCAAACAACCAATAATCCTTTTATTTAATTTTAAATTTAACACCGAAAGCTTCCATGGTATGTTTCCCTTTGAATAATGCAACAACTTTCATTGTACGCAACTTCGAGATTCTAACACATCGCGACCAATCAAACTAGCCGTAATGAATAGTAATAACAAATTTTTGAAATTTTATCAATTTTATCTTTCAAAATGGACTTCATTTGTGGGTTCGGAATATCAAAATTAGATTAGGGTTAATTTTTGGTATTTTTCTAAAAACATTCTATTTTTTTGAATAGTGAAAATACTAAATTTTAAATACAAACAACTTTTTTAATCAAAAACATTTATAGTGATAAATTATACTATTGAGAGGTTTTTAAGTATAATTTGATTATATTTTTACCATTTAATCCAATTATGGTAATTGGACATAATTTCAAATTTAATCTGAACATAAGCAAGTGGCAATCTTTTAATTGTTATTATTTCTTAAAAATAAGGTTTTTTTGACAACGAGAATTAATTTTAAATTAATTTCTGCCACATCAGTGATTTAAATTTATAAAAATGGATTCCATATTTATAATTATTAGTTCCAAATTGTGTAAATAGGAAAAATTTATTTTTAGACATTTTGAATAATTATTTCGATAAATTATTTTACTTACCATGGTTAAAAGTTATTCTGGTAAATCAGGGTATTGAAATAATATTATAATAATATTAAATTATCATAACATGTGTTATAACACTATTGGCTGATACATGTCATAACATAGGAATCCTTGGGTCAATTTTGGGTCCCCATGGAGCCACTTTTAAGTGATGATGACATTTTATATTAATTAAGTTAAAGTAAATACAAAAATGACATAAGCATATATCTTTTAGTGAAATTTTTTTTACATAGGGTTATATATGTTCAATATTTGACTAAAAATATTCATTATAAACCTAAAAATATTTCCTACATAATGGTATTTTATTTCTAATTTTTATACATTTAATAATGAACTTTATTTATCACGCAATGACATGCAGTATTTTACATATTAATGAAAGAATCTAAAAAATTCAATTACATGTGTTAAAATAAATAAAATATAATGTTTTGATGACATCCATAACTTTTATTTGTTAGTGTGGGATTTTATTATTGATTAAATTAATTTCTTTATATGTAATAATTCTGTTACAAATTTAACAAAAACAAAATAGCAAATAGTGTCAAAATTGACAAAAAAGAGTTTTTAAAATAGATATTGTATTATTAATTGATTTTCTATTACAAAAAATCTATGGTTTGTCCAATGGTCTTAAATAATAATATATATTCCATTAATGAACTACTTTAGGTTCTCTTGGATGTTTATAGTACGTTTATTAACCAGATAATTTAAAAATACAAAGAGGCATGGTAAATGTCAAACTAATTAACTAAGAGTTAAATCTAAAAGATAAGGTTAATATAGTAAAACAAACCTATATAAAACCTATTTATATGTGATTTTCGACCCATCCCCACCTTATCCCCTAAATAAATCATTTTAGATCCATTATAAAGAGAATATAATTTTATTATAAAATAATATTTCAATCCTTTGAAAAGGTACCCCTCACCCCTCTTATAAAAGGGCACATCCCCTTTTCAAAAATTCACACATTCAGAGACATTTGGATCAGCCAACCCATGCCCTAATGTCCTCTAAAATATCCTCAATTAATCTTAAAGGCCTTCCATTAGTCATAAATCCATCCTAAAGAGCCATTTTGATCAAATCAAAAGGAAGAACCTCAAGATGAGATAAATATTTCATCACCTATTTCAAGTTATTTTCTTCTTCCACCTCCTCTTTCTTTGTTGTTTCCATTATAAAATAATAACTCCTTTATCTTCTATATACTGTGATGTTATTATAAATATAGTAAATACATATTAATGATTCTATCCATCCTTTTAATGACATGTCACCATACGTGCGTACGTACGGCTTACCGTCTCCACGTCGTGGTGTAGTTGTTATTCAATACATTATTATTTGGATGGGTATAATAATGATTTATAATTGATTTAAATAATAAATATAAAATGATAATGATTATTTATATTTGATATTACATCCAATTATATATTAATTTATAATAAAAAGTATGTTATTGTCGCTCGTGCGTACGTATAAATTACTGTCTCCATGAACGCGATAAGATTCATTCCCCATCGTATCCATTCAAGACTAATTTTCATTTGATGATTAAAAATAATGTCTAGAGACTTAATATAATACTTAATATTAATTAAATACATCATATCCAAAACAAAAATGAAATATATAACATATCATATAAAGGAAAATAAATTAGTTAACACCCAAAACGATGATATTACTAAAATATCATTAACAAAGCAATATTAGAAGATCATGTAGGATATAATATTAATGTATATGATTATTGTATAATTTAATAATAATGATTTCACCATTATATAAGAGGTCAACCTACCCTCGTCCAAGTTAGAGAATAAGGTATAGGTTAATTTCACAATCTCTTCATTATCGAAGGTTGCTTATTCGTAATTATCCACTGGGACCTCTTTATCATCCCCATCTATGCTTCTTTAAAATTTATTTCAAAACATTTTTACTATTTACTAGACAAAGTTTTAAAATTATTTATACCCTTATTTGACCTATTATGTTTTTAAATGAATCTTTCCCTCATTTTCCAAACAAGGTTCATTATGAAATTTCCGACAAAAATAAGGTAAGAATGATTTTTTAACTTATACGGTGGGTGTGGCTATTTTATGCAGTTACAACATCGTAGAAGATTCCCTTATAAGATTATAAAAGCGTTTTCAAAATAAATTTTTTCTTTATAATTATGTGACTCTTAAATGATTTCAAAATTGAAATAGATATTTCACTAAAAAAGGTTTTGATTTCTTATTTTTCAATATCCGTTGATGGATATTAATCTTTTGTGATGTTGATTTATTATGATACAAAAATTCCATATTTTATTGAAGGTTTTGTGATGTGTTTGACTTTGGATGTGTTATATTTACACCATTAATTGTTTATGTAGAATGTATTGACATTTCATATCATAGTTTTAATTGGAGTGTTTATGTTATGATTAAACATTTTCATATGAGGAATGAATTGGACTTAGTAAGTGACTAGTGAAGCCCTCTATATCTCCTCAATGAATCAGTAGGTCTCATTAGACAAACCTGTGTCTTGAAAAAAGGTCTTGAAAAAATCTTATTTGTATTCTTTGTAGAAGGCATTGACTATGTGGTTATGAAGTCTGGCATTATGCATTCCATCATTTGGAAAGTGGCTATTGAAATTACATGTGATTATTTGACTAGTAGAATATCGATGTGAATAATTAAACTGAATTACATGATTTTATTTTTTTCATATTATTCTGATGTTAATGTTTAAAAGGCTTTTGTTTTATTCTTATACATTTCCTTAAATTATTATTCATATTTATTAAATTTTCTTCTATATTGTTATCCTTACTGAGCATCTAATCTCACCCATTTATATGATTTATTTTTCCCAGGATGTGAAGAAGTATTTTATGACTAATGTATAGGGAAATTATGAGGGGATATGAGTGTGGTCTATGGAAAAAATGTTGTTTTAGTTTTTCATTTTATAATGCAATTTAAAACATATGAATCTATCTAGTATTTCCAAAGCTAATAAACTGATCGGTCTTTTGGGACATGATTTCCTTGTGATCATGCCAATGGTATGTAATAATGCATGGGATCTGGGTAATTAGTTTTGGGGGGTTACATTACTCATCCTAAAAATCACACTTGTGTGGTAAAACCCTTGGAGTAACAATCTAAATATCAATTTAGGATTCAGATAGTCCACTGAATAGAAATTCAAATTACATTACAAAAATTCAACCTGGTCCAAAACCATGAATCATAATGTCTGCAAACCATCAGAAATATCATCCTTGAAAATCATTGGGGAATATTTAAAATAACACTTAAATTACTTTTTTTGGGAATTTATAGTCAAACTGCTATGTTGTGTTCTTTAATCACCATGTCAAATCGAGAATACACCTTATGAAAATGGTAAAAAAATCCATCAAAACTCAGACCAAAAATTATATCCAAAACCGAAATATAGTTATGTATCATACCCAAACATGTACAACCATAGAAATGAACATTTAATCATCAATTTTTTCACTATCCTAGGGAACTACCTACCATAGAATATACATACTATCCAATTCGAGTCCAATGTACTTCTAAAACCGAAATTCTCAATTGAAACATCGACATGGAGATATTAAAATTCACAGGATGATCAAAACTCAAAAAATCCAATGAGATATAGGGAAAGCACAATATGTAAATTATTTATAAATAATTCTTCGTATATAGCTGATGCATCAACAAAACCATACCATGTAGCCTTATCCAAAGTAATACCAATATCATTCCATGAATTCTCACTACATCCCAGTCCCAACTTCTGTTGATATATCCATACTAAAAAATATCATTTTGCTGAAAACCATCATTGTGATATAAAAAATTAGTAACAATATCCTAATATATCATCCACAAATATTCAAAAGCTACATTATGATTAATTCCCAAATATTATTTCACCCAAACCATAGCTGAATATAGATATATATTTTTTAAGGAATATACCCAAATGGTAGTACATTTATTTAACATAAGGATAAGTCCAAAACAATACTCTAGAAACATGATTCAACATTCCATATACAATATCTCATGAGGTTAAGGCACTGGTTACTGAAATACCACTCCCCACCATAGTAACACTATTACCACAATTTATATATCGAATGACAATTTGATTTTCACTACCCATTCTATTTCCCTCTCATACGTAACAATTGTAATTTATTAAAACAATCTCATACAAAGTGAAGAGAAAAACAATAACATGACCCATTCACCTTCCATGAATACTCACACAGTGTTCATCTACATTTAAGTATAAATAAGGATAACCACCCTCAAATGGAAGATGTTGTAGTTTTAACAACATGAATCACATTAAACTGCTCCCATAGCTCATATCCCATATATTCCATCCATAATGAAACAAAATCTATTTAAGTTGGTCAATAATAATATAGTCAATTATATCTCAGTTTGTTAATGTATAAAACATGATATGGGACATCTTTTTTTATAGAAAGGTAGTACAATTTTATTTCATCATCAGGAGTCCATTTCTCTTGAGCCACACCCACATCAAACATGATACATTATCTATATCCAAATACTAATATAAAATCTATCGACCATGTGTGTCAAGGTCTATTCGTGAGTTAAATATCTCATATCACCTTGTTTACTCCGAATTATCCCTTCTGAAAGGGTGATTTATTTCATTTACACGTATGTTCCTTGTTACCATTCATGTTTGAATAAATTCATTAACACCATTATTCCCAGTCAAGAACTAAAAAATTATCAGATTATAATTTTTTGAACATTCACCACATGAATATGGAATGAAGTTACTTATCATCCATAGTTGGTGTGATATCCTATTCCACCCGGTTTAAGAATGAACTCATCCCCCATAGGCCATTTATCAACAAGTTCTTGATGACCATTATACATGGAATTCCATTTTCACATATTCAATGAGATCCGACGGAACACATACTCCAAATAGTGAACCTACCTCTTCTATGATTTATCAAATGACCTCCCACCTCACAATTTTTTTTTGAGAATTATGTTTTCAATGCACAACTACTTTTCAAATGTGTTAATCTACTAAATATTCCTTCCCACATATACACTTTTCATATACAACAATTCATTGTGAATTTAGAAATCTAAATGAATCACCATGACTATACTAAAAACCTTAACCACTATCCATGCATCAGTATTTGATTAAGTGTATCCTTATATCATTACTAAAATAAAATATTCTTTCTAAAGGACAACCATTATCTCATGTTTCCTTGTAAGTATAAAAAATCATTCATATTTGGGTCTGATTTAAAAGAAAAGGCATATGAGAATTCCACCTAGTCTTGATGTAACTTTTATAAGGACTATAATCCTCTTATAGGAATCAATTTCAAAGAATCTTATGTGCCCATGAAATCACTAAAAATTGGTAGATCATTATGTAAGGAAGAAGGATATTAAACAAATAATAGTCACACTAAAATTAAAATGGATAAGAGTTTTTCACTCATCCGGTATCTGTATATGGAAATACCCCATCAAGGTAAAAGTTACTAGATAACTACCTACACACTTAGGGGTATCATTTCAAAAACAAATAGTCCAACATGGAACATTTGACAGTTAAATGGAACTATGGGAATTAAAACAAAATAAGTAATTTAACGATGCTAATTTTCTCATAGGGGACTACTTCAATGTGCTAACCCCTCATTAAATCATCTAATATCAAGCATAAAACTAGTTTAATTCTTAATATATCAATAATATTTATTTTTAATCCCATAGATTCATGGAAATGGAAGATCCAACTAACTTATAGGGGAAATTCTCATCTTTCCATTTAAAGGAAACCTTAAAACAAACCCTTACATGATGGTTTTATGTCATGAACACCTCGAGAAGGTTTTACTTTATGGAACATAAATATTTATCATTTCATTAGACATTTATAACAAATCACAATTAATGTTTTTTAAGTACCGATTTTTAAAGAATTATACTATACAATTTATATAGTTGATTCCAAGTACTATTAGAAAATGTATCTCATAATTTTGTTAATTAACTATTTATCCATATCATTTCCATTATATTTTACAATTTAGCTTTGTTAAAGAAACATTCAATTTCAATCATTGGATTACACCACTCATTTGGTTGAAATTAGAATTTTAATTAACTAATACCTCGATATAATATAGATCAAAGTATGATAATATGTTTTTATCTATTTAAAGGTATTTCCAATTAAGATAAAATAATAAATTTAGAAATTATCCCATATAAGTTGCAACATACACATAAAATTACCATCCCATTAGTATAACCACACCATAGTGGGGTTATGTACCGAGGAATAAAATAATATAATGGTAATAGGGTCTCATCCTATCATACTAGGATCAACTAGGTGGGAATCCATTCCCAATTTATGGAGTCAATTATTTTATATTATAATTGGTATCCCGTGTTGTTTAACACTATATTATTAATTTTTTTTAAAATTTCAACAGACCATTAGTCGATTTATTTAATAACCAGCATGCCCCAACTAGCCTACATGGGCCTTGTTTTTAATTTAGGAATACAGTCTTATGGGTCGTCATGCCAAGGGGTAGATATATAAGCATCCTAAAATACTATTTACACTTTATTTAAGAGAACTCATTTTCTGAATGAAATTTCAATTAAAAATTTACATATATATAGATCACAGTTTAGTTATATGAATCACTATTCCTATATTATAAAGTAACATTCCATTATATGTTACAATTTTAAACCAGGTAAATATAGAAGGATTTTATTTTTACCTTATGTTTTAGAATATAAGATGTCCATACATTATGGTTAAATTATAATGATCACCATTGTATTATTTATAGAGTCTAGTAAAACATAAAAACTGAATAGTATGACCCCATTTAAATTCAACCAAAAATATTTCTGTCTAGGAAACCAATGGTTTATGGATCAAATATTACATAATATATTAGTGGAATTGAATTCCACCACCATGATATATGGAAAAAATCATTTATTTTGATTCATAAACTTTATATAACATTCATATTGCATATTTTTATAGGTCATGTTATAAAAAAATATTTAAAGTGGAGAGTATATTAAATTGATAATATGATCCTTGAATTAATCATTGAAATATTCTATATTAAAAGAGAATAAAGTTATTCTTGATAAAAATCATCCAAACAAGGTATATATGAAAAAAGTATATATAATTTCATAATTAGGGATATGTTTAGGTATGATCATAATCACACATGCATGTTCTAAAAATAACCATGAACTATGAAAACTAAAATTCTGTCAATATGGAATATAATATGGGTGGAATATGAATATCTACATGCCTATGATATTTTTTGTAGTATCACTTCATTTCTATACATGTCCAATGGAAAAAAATGATATCCAAACATCAATAAATCATTAACAATAAAAAGAAAACAAATTTCCCAATGTGAAATAAGAAAAAAATTAAAATATAGAACAACCTCTTATCCTAGGAAACTCAATCCTTCCATCATGTATTAGTTGGTTGGAACCATACATGATATATTTACCAAGTGGAAACAAGTTCCTTGTATCCTATCTACAATAAAAATGTAAGTCAATAGGAAGACATAAATTGTTTCCATTTTGTGACATTTTAACCTGAGACCCACTGAAATGGATCCCAGAGTCAATTCACTATATGTACATAGTCACACAACCTCACATGACATAGTCATATGACATTCATTTTTGGTTCAATCGAGATATTATACCCTATTGATCAAAAATAAATAAAACAGAAGCATAAATAAATAAATCCCACATAAAGGAAATAATAAAAGACTAAAAAAATATAATAAATATGTAAAATAAAGGTGATGAAAAATTAATCTATTCATGAACATATTCTGAAATAAATAATAAAAACTAGGCATATAATAAATACTCACAATAACAATACAAGGGAAATGAATCACAAATAAAGGACTACATCATCAAGAGGTATCCCCAAAACAAGATCATCCACTAATCTCATTCTGCAAAAATCCATTAATAATATATATACGTAAATAAAAGAAATCATATTGTAGATACATAACTTTTATATGATATTATATATCTATGTATCAAATGGTTTCCAGATTTGGTGGTGATATATACTCTAAATTCCACCAACAATGTTTTCTAATTCCATCCAGTCATAGGAATTAAATAATATATTGTCAATGTATATGAAAATTGAATCTTTGATGGAAATTATTATGTACACACTCTAATATGGGGTTCCACATGAAACAAAGAAAACAATAACGACATCAACCCATGCATGAATGTATCTGGGAAGATTTCATCGTGTATATATAATCATATAAGAAGACACTAATATTATCAAAAATATAAATTATTAGGCTAGTAGCCATGGTCTATTTTCCCAAAATCCACATAAAATAATAAATCGGCAGATTCAGTTTTATATACTAGACACCGTAATCAAATATCGCAACGTAGGACATTATGCCCATGTATCCTTTTAGAGATGCAAAGATTCATAGTCAATATTTTAATCAAGGTGGAATGAAACATCATGTCAAAAAACACAAGTGGTGCAAAACAGCATGTACCACATCCTCAACCAAGGGGGTTTGAAACTCTATTTCAATAACCCTAATCAAGTTTCTTATATAAAAATATACTAAAATGTAGTCTCATTTTTCCTAGGATATCTTATTCCTGTATTTTTTAAAGATGAAACTAACATTGCACAAGGCATAGTGGAACTTCATTACCACAATTCATTTATAATATTACACAATCCAGGTGATCATCAATTCGATAATATTACCAACCCATACAATTATAATGTTACATTTTAAATCAAAATAAACTCCATAGGGTACACCCATGAAACAATATATTAATGATGCATCTCATTATCAATCTAATTATCAAATATAAATACATCAATTTAATCATACATATCATTATACAACTTGTACTCCATTGAATAAATTGTCTCGTTCATATTTTTTCAACTAGTAAATTATTTCTCATAGAACAATAGGCTTATCCAAACCCTTTTAATTCATTTATGAAATCATCACTGTGCCATGGAATTTATTGAACACACATGAAAAGTGGTTTAATCAGTAGTTAGGGATGGAATATAAGTATCCAACTAAACTCACCTAAATAAGTGTTTTTTTGAGATAGTGAACCTGACATAATGTAATGGGGTCTAAGAATCATCATGGATATTTTCTAAGAATTTAATATAATGGATTTTAAAATTAGGGAGAAATTTTATGATTGTATCATGTTCAGTATATTAAAATTACTATATATATGTCACAACAATATGCTAAAATAATCTGGAACATATACACAAATAATATGATGGTCTAATAATCAATTATTTATCATTAATTCTAGTTGAAATAAGATAAATTTAAAGAATAAACAAACACCCTAAACATATGGAGATTTAGATTTCATTGTGATCCTAACAAAAGAATGAAGTGTAGCCAGTAAAAGTGGAATGTGGAATTGTATACCTACTCAGTGATAAATGTTTTGATGAAAACATATCAATTCTGAGATATAATCATCGAACCCCCCTCCCCATGGGAGGCCTACATGGAAACTAGTGGTAGAAATTTGGGGAAATCCCTTAAACGATTAAATGAAAAACTAATAATTTCCCCCCCTTTACTATGGTATATATTTTGGCTAACCATCCACCAACCATGATACTATAACTACCCTAGATACATACCATAAATAGTTTTCCATAGGTTTTGGGATAAAAATGAGGAAACCTAGTAGGGATTATTATTATGAGAAACTTACAATGGATTCATGGAATAAATTTTATAAAACCTTGTGCATCTCATATTCCTATATTGGAAATTGTCTTTAGACATTACACACATTCATGAACCCCTCGTTGTATTTTGTTCATAAACCCTGAGAAACACCTTACAATTCCACACATTTTCTTAAAGGGGTTGTGTAGTCTAAACCAATAGTGCACCCTATATGTTGTTACTAGAATTTTGGTTTTTTAATCATGATTCCCCAAAAATAATACAAAAATCCAATAAACTTTTCGTGGCATAAAACTCAACCCAAAAAATAAATCATATGTGATCCAATACTCTAAATTCCATTCAGAGGATTAATTTATGATTCCCCCATCACCCAAATTCATGTTCAAATACATTTTTAAAAATTAAAAAATCTATCCACCCATTGAATATTCCAGAGAGGGATTTGATGTGATTATGCTTTGTGATAGTGTCCTTGGGGTCATCATGGTGGATTTCATGAGACTGTGTTTTGTAGAATCTTTTGGTGGAGAACATGCATTGTTGGAGGTGGGAATGAGGTTGATTTCATTCATTTTCATGATAACCTTCTACTCAGGTTATTGTTGTGATGTGAAGGACTAGGTGTATTTCAGTGATTTGTGATGTAATTGTGTTGTGGGGTGAAAAACGATGTATCCTTCTGAGATATGAGATATGACCATGCTCTGTGGTGGTGATGTGTATTATAGAAAGGAGATAAAAGTGTCCAAATGTACGACATTGATGTATGAGATAAAAAATCATATGGAAATCAGTGAGATGTATCCTTCATCAATATGATTAATATTATGTTATTATACTTATCTTGGGTTATTTGGTGATCTTTCCTTAGTACAGAGGTGAATTGGTTTCTTAACATGTTCAGTTATTAATTGGTTCTGCTATTTTCTCATGGAATCAATAGTATTCTTCATTCGAATATGCATGAATGAATTTGGATACCCTACAGAGTATACTTATATTCTCACCCTACATATATTGACTGATGTTATGGATTCTAGGATGATTTATTGTATAGTTATAGACATTACATACTCCGAATTTTAAATTCTTTATTTATTTATGCATTAGTTTTATTTTTGTTATTGTATTCTAGGGAAATTCATTTGTATATATTCTATTTATTCATGAATTGTGTGATGGTTCTTAATTTTTTACATATATAATTTTACAGAGTTAATTATTCCTTCATATTGTCACTCTAGATCAAATTATGTTTTATAGCTGGTAATTCCTCTCATATTGATATGTTTATATACCCTCAATGATTCTTGCTACCTTAGGGCCTATTAAAGGCATGAATATGTCCTAATTATCTATATACCCTCATTGTGGAATCATTAATGGGATGGGGTCATGACAGAGTAGTACTAAATGCAATGGTTGAGGGATATGATGTAATTTGTATTTCAGCATAGTTATGATAGCATGAGTTTGTATAAAAACAGTTCTAATTAACCATAGTTTATGACATAAACTAGGGATACTGACTAATAAATGGGATTTTACGCCACCATAAGACTCAGTGCATATAGTCTAAGCATATTGAAATACCTTGTTAATTGGAATAGGTTGTAGGGTAGATACATATCAGCGGTACATGAATCATGATAACCATTGTTCTTATTTAAACCTTGTGATTTTGGTTAGTGTAAGTTAAAAATAATTAAAAATACATAAAATTATTCATTATAAAATTCCATACTATATGTATTATGATATTATTATTTATATTTATGAATGTATTTTGGTCATAATTCACTTGTGATCGATACAATTAAGGTTTATTAGGATGGTGCATTCGATACTCAGATGCTTGATCTGATGTAGGAGAATGAGTATTTATAGAGGGTGTTTTAGTATTTTTAGAGTAAAGTTATAGAAAAGTAAAATAAACATTTCTTTAAAACATTGGAAAAGATTTTTCTTGTTGAGTTGGGTGTGATCAGTTACAAGAAGTGGAATAATAAGTACCAGGGAGGCTAGGGATCAGTCATGGTACGCTCTGTTTTTTTATAAACTGCTTGTGAGGTATTTGATATTGGAAGTTTGTAATCATTTTTTCAACTAAAAAATTATATTATCTTAGACTATATGTGGATAGGCTTCTTGATTTTCAATTTTTAAAACACCATTCATAGTCTAGACCTTCTTTATTGATTTGTTCTAGGGTTATAATCTGATGGTAGGGCCACATGTGTTGCACGAAAATCTATTTTTTTCTATAGATTCATTCATATTTTTTAATTGTGGTATCAACTAGTTGTTTTCCTAATTCTATATTATCTAATTATTCTAGTGGATATTAGTGTACTTGGATGACAGTGTCAATCGTGTTGGATTTATTATGATTGGATTTTTTATTTGTTATGTAGGAATGTGGAAGCACTTATTTATTTGATGGATGATTTCTCCTTGGAATTTGGATACACATGGATAGTGGAGCATCCTATGGATATTGGGGAAATTATGGATGTTTTCTTTAGGGGGTTCTAACGCTACCCCTCAATGTGAGGCTGTGTTTGAGATAAATGGGATTTGTTGTGATTATCTAATTTTGATGGATCTTTATCATATGGAACCTATGGAGTTTCATGTGTTTACTATAAATATAGAAAATATAATATGGATTGTGTTTATATAAAAAATTATTTCACTGAGGGGTGCTCTCAGGTTATTCAACTAGATAGAGGATGGTAGTATGAGATTATGTAAAGACTTCAAAGGTTGAATCAAGTAAATATCAATCCCCATTACAATATCTTAATAATACATGGTCTTTATGATCAGATAGTATAGAATAATTTGATTTTTATGATTGAAATTCAGTATGGGTATCACCAGTTAAGGGATAATGATGATCATACTAGAAGACTAGTTTCAGATGCATGTATGGGAACTCTGAGTTTGTGGTAATTTCATTCAATTTCCTAAAATCACCAAATATGTTCATGGGGATCACTAACACCATGATCCATGAATTACTGTACTAGTGCATATTTGGGTTCATGGATAATAAATTTATCTACTCAAAGTATGAGGTGGAACATATCAGTCATCTTATAGTTGTCTTGGAGGATCATCAATACCACCATATCTATGGAATGTTGTATGAGTTTAGGTTATAGACATGAGAGTTTCATTTCCATTGGTATTTAGTGTTTGAGTTGGGTGTTCTATTAGACATGTTGTAATTCCCCGACCCATTAAGCCCGGTGCTGGTGCATTATTTTAATACATTGGTATGATTAAAAAGAATCTAGTCCCTACAGACCGATCATTTTAGTAGTCTAGGAAAATATATTACATACATGAACATTACATTACACATTCAAATGTTAAACTCAACATACATATTCTATTGAGAATTTCATTATTCCTCAAGCATAACCATACATATCAGACATATTACACTATTTGAAATCCTTGGAAAACAAACCATAGGAAAGGGGTGAGCTCAGATTCTCAGCAAGGGTTTATAATTTAGCCGAAGCAATAAAATTTTAATGAAAGATGTATAATAAAAATAACAAAATTTTAAACTTAAACCTGAATATAATATGGAGAAAATAAATAAAACTTTACCATATAAACATGAACATAGATATTATACTAGTCAAATAATCACATGTAATAAATAATTTCATAACAAGGGAATGCCTAACACCGAAAATCATTTCAACATAGTGAAGGACTCATGGAAAGTCTAAAATTTAAATTTATGTCTAGGCCTTATTCCAAGACACAAGATCATCTCATGAGACTTACTGATGCATCGAGGGGCTTTAGCAGGCCCCACCCGTCACTTAAAAAGTCCACTACATTCCTCATATTAAATTGATGAAACCTGCCATAAACATTCGTATTAAAAATAGTATATGAAATGGCAATATTTTAACCACAAACAATTAAGGGTAAAAAATATCACATCCACAGTCAAAAATATCATATCATATTCGATAAAATATGTAATATTTTTAGTTATAAAAAATCACCCTTAATCAGAAATAATATCCTATAAATAATGTTGACATAAGTTGAAAATGGTAAGTAGAAAATTTTGAGAGAAATATCCATTTTTGTAAAACCATTAAAATGTCACACATTTATAAAGAAAGTAATTTAAAATAGATTTTTAATCAATGTGTCCCATACCATATTTGAAACTTTTGAATGGAATTAACATTTTAAAACAAACATGTCCATATAAATAAATCCATAAACCCATTTTGAAAACATGGATTTTAATGATAAAGATTAAGAGGAATAAATATTTAAAACATTTAAAAAGATGTTTTAGTTAAATATTACATTAAAATAATCATTTCAAAATGAACTTGATGACACATGGACATGGATAATAAATTTGTCCTATAAAATACTCACACATAATGAATCTCGGATAATAATGAGATTGAGGAATTAACCCTTTTGTTTCACTTTCCTTTGGTCAAGGGTACGTTTAACCTTCTGTATAATGACCATTGTATGTTATTAAATTATAACAGAACCATATTAATAATTATTATATCATACATGATTCATTTAAAACATTATACTACCCATTTAATAATGATTTCCATGCTAAATTAACATTTCAGGTAATAATCTATTTATTTATCGTACGTGTTTTAACTTTTTATTCTTGATAATATCATTAGATAATGAATTAAATAATTATAGAATATAAAAAACTATTTATATGTAATATATATTTGTAATATAAATATGTATATTAGATATAAATATGAAATGGAAACATCGTTTAGGGAGATGGTAGGTCGTACGTGCGCATAAACGATGTTTCTGTTTTCATATCGTACTGAATGGAATTATGTGAAAAAGATACATGTAAGTACATACAGATATATATATATATATCCAATAGAATTATTATTTCATATATTATATTCTTATTGATAATATATATTTTTATAATCATAATTTATTGGTGAACCTCGAAAGTAATCGCATCACGTCGTGGAGATTGTATGTTGTACGTACACACTGGTGACCATATCATTTCTTTAATTATTAAAATGTGTGGAATTGAATGGTATATTAATTTTACTATGAAATTATAGTGTGAATTCAATTATTTTATACATTTTACTCATCATTATATCCATCCGAATAACATTGTGTTGAATAACAAATTACACCACGATGTGGAGATGGTAAGCCGTAGATACGCACACGTGGTGACATTATCATTCATAGGTTTGATAGAATAATGAGTTTGGTTTTTCCATATTTATAATAACTTCACAGTAGGTATATGTTCATATAGTTTTTATTTTGGTTTGGAAATAACAAAGAAAGAGAAAGTGGATGAAGAAAAGAAATTTTAATGTGGTGACAAAATAATTACCTCTTCTTGGGGGTGTTTCCTTTTGATTTAAACCAAAGGGCTACTATGGATGAATTTATGACCAATTTAAGGCCTATTGGTTGATCTGAGGGATTTTTTGAGAAGATTTTCGTTGGGGTTGGCTGAGAAAGTATGGCATTGGAGTTGTGATTTTGAGAGAAGAATAAATACCATATTATAAGACAAGTGAGGGTCACTTTATGAAATGTTTGAAATATTATTTTATTATAAAATCATTTTCGGTTTCTAATGATGAAAAAATACTTTATTTCAAATATATAGTGGTTATGGGTTGAAATCCTCTCAAATGATTTTTTCGACATGTTTAGGTCACCATATTAACCGTATCTTTTAGATTAAACTCTCAGTTAAATAGTTTAACTTTTACTATATCCTCATGTATTATTATAACAAATTGATAAGAACCATATGATAAAAATACAAGAGAAACCCAAATATTTAATTATTGATATATATAACCATATATATGTTCTTTTTCCGAACCTTAGATATTTAGAAATATTATATCAATTAATAATATATTTTTTATTTTTAAAAACTCATTTATGTCAATTTTGACAGTATTTTGTATTTTGTATTTGATAAATTCTAAGAAACATTATATCATCAAAAAAACTATTTAATAAACTCTAAAATATCATATTAACTTCGAAAATTCGTGGATGGAATCAAAAGCCTCAATTTACTTTTGTTTTTATATTGATAATATCAATTATTTTATTCAATCATTGATAATGTAATTACTACATCATCATTGTGTCATAAATAAATTTAAATATTTGATCTCCAAAAATTATTAATATAATACCATTATGTAGGAAAATTATTTCGATTTCTAATGAATATTTATGTTCTAATTTATCTTATTTATTGCCCTATATTAAAAAATGATTAGTTATTAAACACTGAAGTTAACACTTTTAAATATTCTTTAAATAAAATAATAATAAATGTCTTAATCTAATAAAAGTGGACCATAATGATCATATTTTATTACTAAGATTGGTTTTGGTCTAGATACAATTATAAAATAGAATTAGGATATGTGTTAGGGTAATTATAATATCATTTTGACGTTTAATTACCCTATTTAATTTTAACAGTTGTAAATACAAATCAATATTTACTATCCACCGAAAATTATTTTCATCTTATTGAACCACATTTTACATACTAATTTCAACAATATCTCTTAGATTTTTTAAATTCAATTCAAATCAGAGATAAATTACATTTATACAAATTTACAAATGTGCCTAGAAGGTGGGTAAAAGACGTTAAAAAGTTCAATTAAATTTTATTCACCTAATTTTAGTATAAACCGACTACAGTGAATTACAATGAACATATATAGGTATTATATATCTATTTTTATGTAAAAAATATTCAAATAAAAAATAATAATTATTTAAATAAAATGTCTGTTTTAAATATTAAAGTAGTGTTTTTTTACTATTCATAAAAAATTGAATGGTTTTAGAAAAATATCATAAATTCACTCTAAGATAATTTTGATATTCCGAATTCAAAAAAAAAATCTACTTTACCAAATTTAAAATATAGACGTTTCATTAATTAATTTAAAATTAATTCCAATTTTAAAAACCAAAAAGAGGGTTTTTAAAAAGAAAAAACTATCAAATGATTTACTTGTGTTTATGTCAAATTTAAATATGAAATTACTTATAATGAAATAAATTTTATTAAATGATAAAAATATAATCCAATTATACTTCCAAACCATTCAAATTCATAATTAACACCATAAACTATTTCGATTAAAAAAGCTGTTTTTAATTAAAATTTAGTATTTTTCAATATTCATTTAAATATTAAAGTAATCAATTAAGTTCCACAAATTTATATAAACTAAATTTTTATGTCCCACATATAAAGGGGAATTTAATTTCATTAAATTGAATTTATAAAACTATCAAATATTTGTTTTAAAAAGGGTTCTACATTAAAAGGCATTAAAATATTAGTTTTTGAAAAATAATTCTTTTATTAGAAAAAATTATTTTATTCTTATATTATTTATAAGAAACACATAATATGGATTTTAAAATTATATGGAGTATATAAATTTCAAAATATAGTTAATAATATTCCTAACAGCTTTTTGAACTGCTAGTTTGGTAATTCGTGGTGCTATCGAACTCAGTGTTGTGTGTAGCAAATGTTATTTATTTATATTGAAGAGATAATGTACTATGAAATCATGGGGTGTTACACATGTTTAATTTCCATATGGTTGTTTCTGGTGTAGCACCCAACAATGTGATAGTGTATCATATTTTCATTTTTCTTGATGTCTATTACCAAAGCATTGTAACTAATTTATATAAATTTATAGCCCTAATTATATTGTTAACCAAGAATGACTATGAATATGTGATGATAGATTAGTCCTAGGATGTATTTCATTACTTAATGTAGATGATATAAATTAAACTGTTTCTTCTGTTTCATAAGTAGGGTTAGTTGTTTGAGGTGTTTTATAATGCTTCTAGTATGATCCTAAGATGTTTTTTTCACTCGATATAATGTTTTTATCTCGTATAGATCTAGGAAGTTAAATTCCAATGACTGTAACTAAGTAACCCATGATCTCGAGTTAGCAGGGGTTGTGTTTGCACTAAAGTAGTGGCGACAATACCTCAGTGGAGTGTGCTTCATGGTCTTCAATGATCGTAAGATCATGATATATATCTTATATAAATGTGATTAAATAATGGATGTTCATGCGAACAAGTTTTCTTTTGAATTATTATTTTGATATTTCATACACCTCAAGAAACTAGAATTTTGTTGTCAAATCATTGAGAAGGAATTAAGGAAGGGATATTTTTCAAGAGTCCTAAGAAACAAAAAGAGTGATGTAGTAGTTAAATGTGCTCCAATTAATTGCTATGATTGTTAATGTTAGAGTTTAATTGTTTTAATTTATGGTGTAGTCTTCTCTAAAGACGCATGTATGGAATCACCATGGGGAGACATGGAAGAAATTGTGGTTCAAAATTGTGTTGGATATGGTGAAGCTCAGGAGGGATTTTTAGAGGTTGGTTAGATATAGATGTTGTTTTAGAGAATATTTTTCATATTAGTAGTGATACATAAGGGATTACTTCATGAGTTTTATATATGATCTTTGATTGTACACATGGGAGTATAAAAGATTCACCTTGTCATAAAGATCTTGTTTTGTAGGTCGAAAATAAAGCAAATAGTGGTAGGTTTTGTGGTTTAGTTCTTAGTTTTCCATCATATAATGGATAAAAATCATCTTCATGGTAGTTTCATTCAGAATTTTTATATTGCTGAGTAACAAAATCGTGAAATGTAGATGGTTTTCATCAAAGTTTGACCATAATCTCAGGGATGTTGTGAATCTATATATGTCATCATTGATTAGTTAATGATATATGGATGCTCATATATATCATGGATTTAGGATTTGAGGATTAATTTTATAGGTGGTATGTGGTTTAGGAGTAATAGTTTAATGGTGATTTTTTTTTTCATTTTCCTAGATCAGTATGTGTGTCACACCTTACAAGTCGATTGTGGATTACTTATTTAATTTCCCACTTAGTTACTCGTCATCACATCAATCCACTATTGGATAAATGGACAGATAAAACAGACTATCAAGTAATTTTAATACATGTTGAATGTGTTTTACATAGTCTTTAGAGTATCATGGGTAAATAGAATTTATTTGGTTGAGATTTTATATAATAACTGTTATCATACATCCATTGATATGATTCCATTTGGCACTTTGTAAGGGAGGCATTATAGTTCTTCATTTTTCTATATGGTGGTTTGGGAGGTAGTATTTCATGGTCCCGACATTGTATAGAGCATGGTAAAATGGGTTTGTATTTTTTTAGAGACATTTATGTAGTACACTAATTTAATAATTTTTATTCCAATCATACAAGTAGCCCCTTCTAGTTCAAGGATTGACACCATATCTTCCTAAATTTTTATCACAATCATTGTATGTGGAGGTATGATAGAGGAGTGAGGTTTCACATTGTTTTCTTCATTCCATTGAGGTGTTTGGGTGTGTTTGTGAGCGGGATTACAAATAATCATCACCACTATAGATGGAGATGATCCATAATGTATTCCATGTGTCTCAACATCATCAGTCTCTATTGGATGATTCCCACATCATCATCTAGTGAGAGTTGAATATCAAAGATGACATGGAATTTATGGAGTTTCCAATAGTAAATTGGGATCATCAGGAGAAGATTATATGAGGGAATATCATTCCCTCAGTCCATATGATGCAGTGTAATGTTGTTCTAGAGGAATGTACATGGGAGGGGGAGATGAAGATGTGTTCCTTATAAATGGATTTTTTTTGAGTTTTTCTTCATAAATTATTCATTATTATATAAAATTTAGGCATTATTGTTTTTTTAATCGAGCTATTTTCCTAGATATGGGACAAATATTTCAACATATGATAAAGGGATAATCTGATTTTTAATCAATACACATTATAAATTTATGGGAATAAAACCAGGGATGAGGCTTCGTGCTACCCAAAAAGGACAATACCATTACATGGAGGATGAAATAATATAAATCAAATTTCATGGGTAGTTTTGTATTATTTTTTATTGTATATGTGTGTTCAGGGTTTTTGATGGATAAGATGGTGTTGCGGTGTTCATATATGATGTTGCAGTTTGTCTCTAGTACATGATTATGTGGTTTTGTGACTAATGAGAGGTGGTTATGATTTATTATGGTGATGTGGTTTTTTGTGTTGTTTGATGATGTTTGGGTTGATGAGTTTTAAATGTGGTAGATTTTTTGGCACGATGATACCTAGGAGAGGTATCTCATAGGGTGGTTTTTCAGACCCCCATTTCATTCCATTTGTTTTGCTTTTCATTCTCATGAAAGATAATCCTTGGTGAGGTATCTAATGTAACCATTGATGCCATTATGACCAATTAAATTACTAGATTGTAGTGGTAAAGGTACTTTAGTGGAGGCATGAGGGTGTTCAGTACGTTTTATGGAGTTATAGTTTCATTATTGATGATGTAGGGAGGTTTTTGACATAAATAGGTGTTTCATGTCATAAACCAGTGGTTCTAGATTGATTAGTCAAACTTCATCACAATTTTTTTAAGTGAGTTGATGTGATTGAAATCATTTTACTCCATTTGATTAGGGTTTATGTCATTAGATAATTAAGGCTGAGGATCCATGAAAATATGAAGAACATCCAAAAAATGTGATTTTACAAAACAAGATAAGATTTTGTAGAATATGTTTTGTGGACCTATGGATTTTATATAATAAGATTAAAATTTACACCCTAAATTTGATGGACCCTTGGATGTAAATTGTGTTAGTCGACCAAATTTCATTTATATTTTGACATTTCTTCTCTCACTTATTCGAAGAACCCTAGAAGCTATCAAACTACCTTCATCCCCATTTCAATAGATTTTATCTATGGGTTTTGGTGTTTTTTTGGAAGATCATGTTACGATATACTCAATTCCCAATGGATTTTCTTCTACTCTTCTTCGGGGTAGGATCTATAGTAATGGAATTTTGGATTGGGGTGTGTGTGAGTTTCATTTTTTATAACCACATCATACTCTGTATATTTATCCATGGGTATTGCACTTGGTTGTGATATTCATGAATTTATTCTTCTCCATGTGTTGTGCATGGAGTTGGAAAATATTTTTTGAGTTTCGTTTTCTCTGATTCACATTATTTGATATCATATAGGATGGGTTTTTTTGGTTTATAATTTTGAATATTATTTTCTCTATCATTATGAATTTGAGGAATTGGTAAGATTATATTGTAGGGGAATGGGGTTTAATTCACATACATTTTATAGATTTTATATTATTTTAATATTGTGTTTGTATGTGTGTAATGATTCGTTGAAAAGTGAATCGATTAGGGGATTTAATTGTTCTTGTTTTATATTTTTTCTGGATTATTAGTTTTCTGGTTTTGGTGATATCCCCATAAAATAGATATTAGACAACACAAATATTTGTATAATAAAATGGTTTTCCTAGGAAATATGGAATGTGTCCAAGTTTCCAAATTATAGAATTGAAAATGGAAACAATCCTCATAAAAAATATATAAAACATTTTATGGTGTGATTTAATGTGTGGTAGTGAAAATCGGTGGGGATGTGTGTTTGCAGAATTTAGGTCTCATTGTTTTATGTGGTCATGTTATAAGTGGTGGTGTGATTGGTTTGTAAGGTAATGATTTGGGGTGTTAATGTGTGGTTGTGATGCAGGATGATGATGAGTGGTAGGATTATGTGGTGGATGATATGAGAATAGATATATTGTTCTAGATAAAAAAGTGGTATTATAAAAAAATGTTGAATGGAAATGGATGGGGAAAATTTTGTTAATTGAAGGAAAATAGTTAATGTGGAAATTAAAATGGGAAGAACAGTTAAATATGGTCGATCATAAATAATGGATTCAAATAGAAGTTTAAATGAAACTTACTTATCAATTAATTAAACGTTGGAAGAGTCTTGCAGATTTTTACAATTGTATAGCTTTATTCGTTTAGTGGTGGCATCTAAACGTTTAATTGTTGTTAGATTGATAGTAATTTTTGTGGATCCATAGTTGGGTTGCTTGTGTGTGGATATATATATATACGTCTATATATATTACGGTCGTTTTGTATTATATAATAAACAACCTTTTTCAATATGTATGTTAAAAATTCATATATTTATACGGGGGATGTTTTTTCCAACATCTTGGTGATGAGGATGGTTGGTTGGCTTCCCAGCCTTTCTGACACTCTCTTGTACACCAATTGGTATACAAATGTTGTGAAGGAATGAGGTATAATGGGTAACAAGGTTATGTACTAAATTTGTTTGGGAGAGATCACATGTAACCATGTTTTTTGTACTAGCATAAGAATATTCAATAAAAATGTGACTAGACCACGTTTTGAGGGGTCTTATGGTGGGGGTTGTACTTAGTGGGAGGCAGGGATAAGGATGATGTCATTCAAGTTAATGCTACCATAATAATCTAGTTATTGTTGTTATTTATTTACCCATGAATCATCATGAAATATGTGATTTGATGGTGTTTTGAGATAGTGGACCATGTGTCTTTAGAGTAGATTAAACATGACCATACTGTGGGGATATCATGATTGTTATATAGATGAAATGGAAGACCTAAGACGTAAAATCTTGTAGTGTGAGTGTAAGAAATGAAGGGGAATGTTGTATGTGGTACCCATCATAAATGTGACACATATTATGATATTATATATTTAGATATTGTTCTTTGGTGAGCATGCATTAGTGAGGATGGGGAATGGTTAGTTGATCTGTTTAGAAATAATTTGGTTTTTCTGTTTTCACATAGGTGGATTAGTATTCTTGTCTCATGTTTTCATGGAAGACATTGGTTACCATACTCAGTATATATCTCTTCTCATATTATATATTTAATGTTATTTTGGGGTTTTCAAATGGTTTACACGGACCATTCAGGAAATAAAGAGCATGGATTTTTGAATTGTTTCCATGTATTTAACTAAATTTTCTTTTCAGTATTGTACATTTGAGAAATTATTTTTATATGTTCTATAGGTTCATGAAATTTTGGATGGGAATTTTTTATTTACATATATAATTTCTTGTATTTTATTGATCATTTATATCTTATCACTTGAATGAACATGTTTTTATATCGGGTCATAACCTACATATTTGATTTTTATATACACTCAGTGCTAGTCACTAACACAAGTCCTAATGGGGTAAGAACTAAGGGGATCAATATCTCTCTCTCATCATTAATATATATATGGAGGGAGGTCCCATTAAACCTATTTTCTTTGGTGAATGTGGTACACATCATAATAACATGAAAATTTGGTACCAAAATATTAATTATATACTCCAAAATATTCCCTTTAAATTTCATTAACCAATTTCAACTATATGTTATAACAAACGAATGTAAATTAAAATTGGTGACTTATAAATTCTAGTAAATTAAAAATCATTTAATAACATAAGGTAATTTAGTTCATGTGAGTATAGATTCATATCATAGTATCCTAACAGGGGTGAAAAACAGAAACATGGACATCAATGAATGATATATGATTATAAAATAATAGAGATATTTTAATGTCACAAAAATATAAAACATGGAATCATAAAGATAAATCATGTATAACAACTAATATATCAAAAAACTATGTTCATAGTAGAACCTCTCATTCATCATACAAGGAATCTCATGGGAAAAAAATTCACCCAATGAATTGGAGAGCTATAGAATGGTAGACATACCCATCAAATTCATATAATGTACTTGTTTAAGTGTCCCATGCAGATCATAAAAAAATAGGGATGAATATAATGGATTTCAATCCCAATATTATGGAGTTTTTATTATATATGTTTATATACCAAATAATGGAGGTATATGAATATATTATTGAATACGCTTGAGTGGAAATGGGGATGAGTATTCAATAAAATGATTATTAGTATATAAAATCACTTAATAATTTGAAAAGCATAATGAGGGTACATAAGGATTTATAAAAGGATTTAATCAGAGGTAAATGGGTATCACATTACTTCAAAAACATATTTTAATATGTATGATTAAAAACATAATAGAAGATGAAAAATTGGATATAAAAACGAATAATATGAAAATGTTTCTCCAATAGAGGAAAATTAGGGGATCCCTTGCCATAAAAGGGGGCTTCTAAAAGCATGTGATGATATTTTTAAGAGTATGGTGACGTAATGTAAGAGATTTATAGTTGTAAATCATTGGTATTCTTTGGTTTAACGGGTATTTTATTGAAGCGAAATGGTATGTTGGCTTAGATTTTATAAAAAAATATAGTGGAATTCTCTATTAAGGATAAATCATAAGTTTTGGAATCAATAAGATAATATACTCTGAATCACAACCCTTCCCATGGTTTTATCCTATGGTTTTTAAAAATATGAGTGATGTTAAATATTTTATAGGTAATTAAAAAATCTTATTAAAATTATATTCTTTTGGATTTATAAGTGTGTCATATTCATTTAAAATTAATTTTAAAATTATAAAATATAGTATAGTTTTTTTAAGATTCATTAATGGTTTATAAAATTAATAATATAACATAGCATAACTTTTTGATAATGGGGAAAATTATTTTTTAAAAGGATACTATTTATCGTATTTATTAAATTACTTTTCCTCCTTTATCATTTCATAATACATATCATATATTTATAATGTATTTACTTTTTACACAAAAAACATACAATATCATAAAATCATGAGAAATTCACCATTGAATTATTTCAACGTGATTATTTGAAAAATGATATTTAATTTATGATAATAATTATCCAAATAATATATTTTTATAACATATTTAAAAAAATGTATTTATTTTAAATCCTGGGGTTTTATGATGATATCAGTTTCTTACCATTATGAAAATTTTTTGGACATCCAAAAATTCTTCTCATTTATATTTAAATTAATATTATTTAATTTGAATATTTTATTAAACTATAAATTATTTCAAAAAATTAAATTCACCAAAAAGAGTGTCTTGATTAAAATTATATATTTCTAAAGAAATATAGTTTTTGTTTCATCATATAAGAATTCAATTTTTTATCAAACTCATTATTTAATCAATTAAAAAGTAATGATAAATAATATTTAAAAGTTATTTAATTTGGAACAAAAATTTCAAAATACAACTTTTAGGGTATATAGACCTAACCATTTATTTCAACATTGTATTCCTTAAAGGTATGGTGTGTGATGTTGAAAATGTAATGGGGCAGTTCAATGAACATGTTTTGGTGATCATATTAATAAGCTTGATAATATTCTATATTAGGTTTCCATCATGATTTAGTAATTGAATCTCATCTTGGTATTATTAAATGGAAGATGATATTAATTCCATATCCCTCAAAATCGATGACAAATAGGATTCATAATGTACAATCCTATTGTGTAGAGGACATAACCTCTTCTGTTATGGTTAATTGAAATTTATCATAACCCACAATATATAATAATCTTATTGATCCCTAGAAAATGGAGATTTTATCAACAATTAGGATTCTTAATTTCATAATAAAATCAATAGGATATTACTGATAAAGTTACAAAATAACCAAACATATGGTTGTGTTTATTATAAATTCAATATTTATAAGACATTGAGTGACTTAAAAAAGGGAATTTCAATTATAAATCATAAAATGTTGTTACATGCTTCCCACATTTTGAAATTTCTCCATCAAAATTTCACATCATACACTAAAATAGATGACAGTACCTATTTTTGATTTCTTATTATAGATCCCGTATTGCTTCCTAAAACATGTGTTTCTATCACTATTCATTAACATGGTAAATTAACAAGTTTCATTGAAAACTTTCTCTATGGTGTATGATATTTATCACAAGATCCTCATATGAATGATCATTATCCAAGGGTACCTCCCCTGGATTTATTACATGTGATGGGTTATGTATGTACATTCAAAATGGGGATTCATGGAACACATCTTGTACTTATTATAGGTTCTGTGGATGTCCTTGCCGATAGAACACAACTCTGATACCATCAATTATTTCAGAAGGGATGATGTATCATTGTCTAAGATTTACTATTCTTTGAAACCACATTACCATCATCCATGATAATATATAATGTATCATTGTAAATATGACCTGAAAATGAATATATCATCAATGTTTATATTCATATTTTTTTATCAATATTGTGCATATTTTTCTATGATATATAATGGTTTGAAACTTCTCTTCAATATCATGGGGAAGATAAGTTTCCATCAACTTCTTCTTCCAAAAAGTATCCCAACATGATAAATTAATACACCTATAACCATATAGAGTTGGATGAGGTTCCATTTTAGTGCTATAGTGGAAGATATGGTTATATTATTACAACAATATGGGAATTGATTCAACACAATATCCTTCGTAATATATTAAAATTTACCTGAACATATGATATATATTTAGAATGTTTCAGTCATACTAGAAATTTTTCTAAGGGTGATAAGTGTTACTAAAACACAGATCTGCATCCAATGCTTCCTAAAGGCTTCTCTGAAACATTGATGTAAACTTCGGATCTCTGTCAGATTCAATGGAGAGTGCTGCTGTAGGTAGTCATACGTATTCACTTATGTATATCGTTGTGAGTCAGTCAAGATAGAAATATTCATTGGTAGAAATGTTATGCCTTGGAATTGTATGGTGATCAAATTCCACCCATATGACTTTATTTCCAATAGATATTTTGGTTAGTCCTAACATGAAATCCATGGTTAAGTTTTCTCATTTTCGTAATACTATAGGAAATATTTATTATTCTGTTAGTCTTTTAGCATTCAACAATGACTTGATTGAATACCAAGAATTGAGTTATAATTATATAATCTCTCTCTTCAAGTTTTCCCAAAAGAATTGATTCTTTGTCTCTCTATACATCATAGTTCTTCCATTATGAATAGATAATGATGTGCTATGTGAATCAACTAGAATGTCAAATTTCATCTCTTTTTTTAATAGAAAACATATTTTATTTCAAAAAAATTTACATCCTCCATTGAAATGATGAAATCTAGAATATTTCACATTTTTTACGTATCACTTCAATACGTTTGTAAGACTCCTTGATCCTATAAATAATTGATTGTTGATCAGTTATTTATGAAAGGTAATTAGTAGATCACTTCATTTTTCTGAATTCCAAACCTTGTATATCTAATAATATTTCATCCATTGCGATCCTCATTATGAATAGGTTTGTTGGATCCTTTCTACTTAGTAGATCTACCACAAGGTTTATCTTTCCAAGAAGTTAATGTATAAACAAATAATTATCAATGATTTGTTCTGACCACCTTCATTGGTTTATATTTAGATATTTTTCTCAATATATACATGAGGATTTTATGATTAATATAAATTTCACACTTCTTACAGTAAAGATAATTTCTTGAAATATTCATTGCAATGATCAGTGAAACACATTCTAGATCACATGTTTTAAAGTTCTTAGAATGAATATTTATCTACTCTATGGAATATTCAATCACTCATTTATTTTTCATGAGTACACAACCAAATCCATTTTTTGGATGTGTATTTTTATATTACACATACATACTCACTGGTGGGTAATGTGAGCACATGTGCAGTGATTAACCTCATCATTAACTCATTAAATCTCCATTTTCCTTCATTAGTCACGAAAATATAGACCCACATCGATGTAATATTGGTTATTGAGATTTATAATAATAATAATTTCCAAGAAAATTAATTATATTACGGGGATAATCAAATGAAATAGTGAATTTCCATCATAGATATTGGGTTGGGCTATCCTTCAATTTCCTGTTTTTAGAATGTTCTATAGAAATCACTTTACTTGTTTTAAAAGAAAATATAAATTTCTATCTTTATTTAAAAGTATCATTGAATATAAATTTCATACAACATTTCATTTTGTGGGGTATTCAATATAGAATTCAAAGTCACCTCATTTTCCTCCATGATTTTGGAGTTGATACATATATTTTTTATACAGACTAAATAATATTTTTAAGGATTCCTCTAAAGAATCTATTCATTATGTTCATGTAGATATTTGTAGATTTTGTGAGTCAATATTGAATCACTCTGGACTAATAGTGATCGTACATTGTATGAAAGATATTATTGAGGAAATCATTTTTCATCATATTTTCTTGATTATATCATAATGGAAGATCCACCTTTGAGAAGTATTGGGATCCATGTAACTGATTCAAAATGTCTTAAATCAATGGAATAGACTACATTTTCTTTATATTGAATTTTTCATCCCATTATTATCAATCAAGAGGAATATTTAAACATTATTTTTCTTAATGAAAATGAATATGACACCCCATGATGAAGAACATGATAATATTAAACTTTTATCTTGATTAATAGGTGGTTTCTTCATCAACTATTGATATTTAATAGCAACCATTCAATACGGATTCATATACATTAGAAAATTTCTATGTAAATGTTCGATTCAAAACTCAACATCATGTCCATAAGGATGAATATAATGTTTTTTTGGGAAACCGATTAGTGAGATACCTAATAATGGGCATGCCATCAAGGATGATTTCTTATTTACTTTAAATCATTTCAGATGGATATGATCACACATATGAAAATAATATCGATTCTTCAAGTGATGACACCAAATTAGATTCACCCACCTCATTATACTTATATTGAATAATTTTGAGATTTTTGATAAATAGGGTGATTTATTTCTCCTATATATCAATGTTGTATAAATACAAGTTATTCCTATCCATGTATATAATAACATCAAATTGATATATTGAGGATTATCCCATGTATTTATATGAATGTTTTCAAACATTTTTTGACTTGGGGTGAGTTATATACTTGGGATGAAATAATTGAACCATTTACCATCTTAAATGATAACTAGAAATCCATGTTTTGATGTGCTTCATGAAAAGCTTTACTAAAATTTGACGATATGAATGAATGCGTAGTAACAGAAAGAATAGTTCATTTATTATCCTTTAAAAAATTACTAGAATACGTGTCACCACTACATTGTGGATATCCACATAAGTAGTTTTGATGGAATAAGCTCAATGTTTCTCTCTATTCCATTGAGTTTCATGATATTGGATCTCATAAAAAACCATCTTTAAAAATAATTGATTCAAAGTATGTCCTTATTCATTAAAGATGAAACATTAACTAATATGATATGTTTTGACTATATCATTACGTTATTCTAGCACATTGGTTGGTTTCTCATGTCTATAATTGGTTGTCGGGTTCCCTTAATTCGTACACGTAAATAATTTACTTTTCCCCTTAATGAAATTTTATGCATACTTATTCCCATAGTTTAGAAAATGGGGTGTTAGAAATTCATCCCACATTAAGATTTCCCTGTCATAACCCAAAATTAAAATACATCATCTTCTTTATATATCATAACCCATGAGACCCATGAGAATATCTGATGACTGTATTGACACTGAGGGACTATCAGACTATTTCAGTATATATGTTAAATTATTTATTCATCAACATATTTCATAGTCTATCCATTAGTCCAACAAATAAGTGTTCAAATTTACTTTGGATTTTAGTGAAAAATATTGAGGTCTATCATGAATGTATTTTGATGTTCACCCTATATGATCAAACTGATTGATCAACCTTTTTCTTAAGGACATGAAAATACCCCTCCATTTTATGCTAATGTGTATAAAAAATTAATTTATCAAAAAATCATTTTCATGAATTCATTCAACATAACCCCTTAGATATCCTCATCCGGCATCGTAATTTTTTATCAAAATACACGATTTATAACTATCTCTCTCCATATGATAATCCACTACAATAGCCTTATTTTCATCAGATCATTGAAGAATAGAGAAGATATTTTCAAGGGGGTTAGTATCTTGTTCCATGATTAAGATATCAAAAGATACATTCATACTCTATAGCATTATTCACACTAAGATATCAATTTCAACTTGATCATTAATACATGGAAATTGTGGATCTTGTAGATTCACATTTCTATTGACAAAATTATTTAATTATGAATGTATTATTCTGATTATCTTGACGGCTTCACCCACCAGGTTGGGAATCTCATATGGTAAGTCATCATGTTTTCCATAAAATTAGATTTTGATTTAATTTCTCCTATTTTCATTCATTGAATAAGATAATTGGTAAATTTGGGATGATAATTTTTCATCTATTAATCTTATATATAGAAAAATAGGATAATTAAATGGATAACATAGAAATGAAATATATTCAGTAATATATTAATTAATAGTTTTCAATATATTTTATAAATGATCTATTTCATGACAATAAATATTATTCAAATTTATATTCCCTTAATAATTTCTTGTAATTAGATTGTGAATTTAAAAATGAATATCATTATGACTGTGAAATCATGTGTGAAAAAGGACACTTTTTTATGCACCTGGTAGAAATCGAGTTATGGATAATTGCATATTCCATGGGTTATTACCCAAAGTAGAACTATTACATATTCACATCCACATGTTTTATTAATAGAGGGACACAATTTTGGAAATTCACTTACTATATACATTATAAAATGATTGATTTTATACTATGTTAAGTCTCACCCATAATGCCTTTACTGCTATTTTCTAATTTTATTCCAAAAAATAACTACACATTCCTCTAATACAAACTATGGAAACAGATTAATCTATACACCTTAATTAATAGTTAATTAAAAAAATGTACAAATAATAACATACTATAATATCATCAAGGATATTTTTTTGGAAATTGGGTATACATAGAATAATAATTTGAAACTTGGGTACAACAATACTTTTTCATAACTCACCAAAATGACCTTAAATTTCCATTTTTATATTTACATTTTATAAGAAAATATATGGAAATAATTAAACATGGGTGAGATATAAAGAATATTAGGGGAGTAATCAATGAATTGAATATGGTAATTTAGTATATCTTATTCATCATATATAGCAAGGTAACAAACTTTGGGTCATAATGATAGATAATAATATCTATTTGAGTTTGTATCCTAGTATGAACAGATTATACTTTGAAAACCTATATATTAATGGTTTTAATAGTATTTAAACATCTTAGTAGATAATTTTAATTTTTATACATAGATTTTTTGAAATAATGTCATATATTATTTTCTGTGTTGATAAGGTCAAAGAAGCTCCCCACTATGATATGAACCATGAGTTGATATGATAGTATTTATAATATAGTTTGGAATTTCGATAACATAATATGATAAGACACAAGATATTTATTTTATTCGGTGCAAACACTCATAAGTGTATGATGATTCTTCTCATGGTGTTCCCATAAGTTCATATCTGAGATGGGTGTCTATGATAATAGAGAAGATAATATGAATTTTTAATGGTTTGGATTCATTATATATTCTTATCTATGAGAATGTGTGATGAAAAATTGACATTAGGATTATCATTTATGCATTTAACGACCCACAAATATATATTTAGTAATGAAAACCATCACAATATCTTTTGGAGGGATGTAAATTACATTGGATGCGTCATAATTTTCATGTCATTAATGGATAATTCTAAGAAGTATTTTCCCTTAAATTTTAATGGGAGATGATATATTGACCATTTTATTGGAATATAACTATCACCTGAACTCATTTACCACAACGTAATGGCCAATTTAATTTAGATTGAATATGTCACAACCCATCTCCCGGGCCCCGTGCTGTGACTACCCCAAGCCCGCCAACCATAAGCAAGGGGTTGGCGACTGGCCTGGGAAGTCATACCCCAATAGTTGGGATGGAATTTCCTTTAATCCTACCAACACACAGACCAGGTGTACAACAATAGAAACCCACAATGTATAACTACTGAAAGTAAAACGTGGAACTGAAGCAGAATGGGCCAGTATACAAACACAAATAAAATAAAGTACAGAAAAAGGATAAATAGATCATGAGGTTGTCCATAAAGTATCTTAAATCAAGGGTAGGTACTGCTCATCCATGCAGCTCTCCACATCAACTGGTCACATTTATGCACTGTCTAGTCCTAGCTCCCAAAACCCTGTCAAATAATTCTGTCATCTGCACAATGCAAAACAAGGTGCTGGAGAAGCCCATGTAGAGGTGAACATAGAAATACTTTTTAGGGCCCCTGAGACCCCTAAAGGTCCCTTATAATTACATAAATGAAAAACCACAAAGCATTATCTCAATCACAAAACACAAAATGAAAGACTAAACTCACTAATGGTATATAACTTATGGTACATGAATAAATATGAATAGTCTTAAAGATAGATCATATTATTGTTTCGAGATACTTTTTCTACTAGACCGCACAAGGTTTCTAGTTTTTGACCCACAAATGTTCTCTAGGTGTAGAACCATCCAGGATTTCAAGGTGCTTACCCATGGGGGATCACTACGTGTTGATCCATGGAGGATCGCTATGTGATGATCCGCATTGGATTTCTAACGGTTGACCCACTAAGGATCATTAAGTGTTGATCCATAAAGGGTCTCTAATAGTTGATCTTCAGAAAATTTCTAACTACTAACCCATATAGGATCACTAGGAGCTTCCTCACGTCATATCCATCCATTCGATTCCCTCACTAAGCATGCTATATTCTGGGAGGATCTGCTTATCAATCCATCAGTCGCACCTCAAATTCCACGAAGTCCCTCGAAGAAATAACCCAAAGGACCATCCTTTTGTAAGGGCTCCAAAGTGAAAGATGATGCCTCTATTAGACACTTAGTCTGTATGTTTCATTTTAGTACTGAGGGCTTGGTTGGAATTGTGTCTGATCCAGCCCATCTGTATTCTAAATTTCTCCAAAACTGAAGTGGATTACCTCAAAAGAACTGCCTCATCATAATGGTTCCAACACAGTAAAAAATTTTCTTAAATAGATGTGTTGTTTAGAAAATAAGTCCCATTAAGCATAAAAAGGTCAAACTAGGTCTGGGTACCTTCTGACCTGACCCAACCTAGTCTGGGCCAACCCACCCCCGGCTGACCTATCGTAGACTGGCCGGACTTGGTCTGTTCTGCGGGAAAGGCGTGGCCGCTATCTGGGTGCGAAGGATAGTGAGGTGGGGTATGCTCCCCTCCCGAATAGACCATGTCAGTTAGGGGTCTCCAACAGGTGTCATTTCCCCCTCTAGTTGACTGGTCTATTGTATTGGTCAATGGTGGGACTCGCAGATGTGGGTCTTCCTTTTCCATGACCGAAGAAGTGCCACTTCCTCTACGGAAGCCTGTTTTCTGGAACTGCCTCCTCCACGGCGTGCTGTCGCAGTGTGCCAATCGTCGTCAATGCAGTTTTTAAAGGTTATCCTCCCCTATTAGCTACGGTGCCTTTGGGAATCACAATCCTCTCACTGAAATTAGTTTTAGGCACTGTTGTGCCTATGGTGTTGCACCAACAATGCATCTATGGACCACTAGTGAATCTCCCGTCATCAGATTTACTTCCTGACTACACCTATGGGCTTCCCAGAATGTTGACTTTACCGCGGGACCCTCAGTTTTTTCGTGACCCTAATTTTCATGGTCACCTAATAAGAACACATAAAACCGAGATTAACGGAGGGTTTGTGCACTATATGGTTCAGCATGTGCTCTCCGTGATAGTATTATAAGTGGGGAAGGAATTCAAATCAATACCAAAATTAAATTTCCCAATAAAATGAATGAATCGTAGATCAACCCACTAGTCAGTTGATCCAAATTTTTTTGTTATAATCCAAAATCAAAATAAGAAATCATTTAAACGAATAAACAATTTAATCCCCCTATCATGAACATGATGGATATGCTTTAGGAAGAAGAATAATGTCAGCATGCATTGTCGTTCGTCATCCGTTGACCTCTGGATTGTCTCCTCAATGATTGTCATCAATACTCTATTATTCATTGGAGGAAGACATCACCATCACTTCATCAGGATTCATTATGTGGATTCCCCCAACACACACCAAATATTTGATTAAATAAAAAAATAACCACCCATATAGGGTCATTATTATGACTCATTAATGAATCAGAATTATTAAACCAAATAAACCAAAAGACTTGAGGTTACACAATGAGATGTTGAAGTCATTAAATGAAAAAAATCATTGTCTGACGTTACATTGTGGTCCCATAATTCACCACTAAAATGTTTGAAAATAATAAAATAACATCTTTATTTATTTTATTATATTTTCCAAATGTCTGAAAAATTATCTTTTCAATTTGAATTTTTCCGAACAAAGATATGCTTCCCTTAACTGAATGCTAGAGCTGTGATTCCAATGGTGTCCATGGATTTCTATTCCAAGCATTGGGTTAAATGATATAAAATCATTCCTTGATGTTTACTGAATGTACCTTAAAAAAAGTTCAAAATTTCGTTTTGGGGTCTCGAGGCCTCAGAAACACGTGCTATCAATTTTCTCCATCTCATTATAATTTCATATAAATAAAAACAATTACATGGATTTTATGGAACATTATATTCTCCCCTAATTTGGGCATTTCATCCCCTAAAGCCTAAACAATGAATAAGATAAAAAATGGGGGAATTGGGCATGAATAAGAGATTCCCTCTCCCATGTGCTCTCCTGTAGGTTTATGTGATGCCAGTAAACCCACACCAAAGGTATCAAACATCCACTAAGGACACGTACATGTCGATCTTCAATCTCCACCAAAAACTCTGCAAATGTCTCTCCATCATCAATGTCATGCTCTTCCCAGATGATAATGTGTTATGGATCATGCACATATCTTCTAGGCTGCGAAAAATGTTAAGTGTTATGCACCCAGTGCATATGTGGGGGAAGAGATAGGCGGTACGACACCTTACCAACTCTATGGAGAATATATAAAGGTTAGATAAATCTCAGAGATAAGATGCCTCCCCGGCCAAATCTCCCCAATATTCATCAAGGTGAGACCTGAAGAAAAACATAACCACCCTCATCAAACTCTAGGGGTCTCCGTCTCCTATCGTCTTAAGACTTATAAAAGCTTTGTGTAGTCTTTATCAGCTTTTGGATGATCTGAACCTTCTTGGTGGTAGCTCATACCAACTCTGGACCAATTAGTTCTGAATCCCTTGGGTTAGTCTACCATAGAGGTGATCTACACACTCACCCATACAAGGCCTCAGACGATGACATGTTGATGGTGGAGTGATAATTGTTGTTGTATGTGAACTCCACTAAGGGAATGTGATACTCCCAACTCTGGAAAAAATCAAGGATGCAAGCACATATAATGTTCTCAATCATCTGTATGGTTTGCTCTGTCTAACCATCCGTCTGAGGATGAAAGGTTGTGCTCAAATATAGCTAAGTCCGGAACTCCTAATGAAATCCCTTATACAAACGTGATCTTAAAAAAGCATCATGATATGGGACTATCATTGATCGAACCTCGTGAATTTGTACTATCCATTGTACGTAAAGGCGTCCGATGTCCTCTACTGATCCCTACTCTCAGATGGGTTGGAAGTGAGATGACTTGGTGATTCATTCAATGATCACCTATATAGAATATTTGTCGCTGGACGTACGTGGTACTGCACTTACGATGTCCATAGAGATATCATCCCACTTCTTTTCTGGTATCTCTAGTGACTATTCTAAGACTAATGGAACATGATGCTCGACCCTCACATTACGACAATTTCGGAATCACGAAATAAACTCTTTCACTAATTTCTTCTTCCATGCCCACATGTACTGATGCCAGAGGGAATGGAAAAACATCACCCCACCGAGATGTACCTCTAAAGGTGATGTGTGGAACTTCCTAAACACCTCATCTCATAATGTCATTGGTACCATAGTTTATCCTCTAATAAAGAATAAAATGCTCCCCACCATCATAAAAAAAATTCAGGAGCCCATCCTGTTGATATATGAGAACGTCAGACCTCTCAGTCAATGTCCTAAAGTTGTGCCTTCTTCACTCAAAAAAAGAGGTGGGGAGTGATTTTCATAGACTAGAGGTTGGAAACATCATAACTATTCATGAAGGATATCTGCAACGCGGAAAGAACCTCTATAGCCTCACTCAACAGTCGTAAACCAGCCCTTCAGCTGAGTGTGTCTGCTACTAGATTCTCTTTCCATGGAGATTAGACTATCTCATAGTCATCATCCTAGAGGAACTCCAACCATCACCATAGTCTCAGGTTTAGGTATTTATATGAGAAGATAATTTTGAGACACTTCTATTCAGAGTAGATGGTAAACCGTTCACACATCATGTAGTGGCACCACATCTTCAATTCAATATCCACTTCTACTAATTCATGTTCATGGGTAGCATATTTCCTCTCTTGCTTCCTTTAGCTGCTGTGAGCCATAGGCAATCACAACATTGAACTGCATCAGAACATATTCGAGTTCAATCCCTAATCCATTTTAGTAAAATACATACCCAACGCCCCATTCTAGCATCCTCAAGATGGGGGCACTCATTAGTCACTACCTCATCTCTTAAAAGCTCTGCTAGAATCTCTCTGTCCATAAGAATGGTCGTCCATTCATTTTCACAGTAGAATAGGGTGCTACTACTCGAGAAAAGTTAGGTAAAAATCTATGGTAGTACCCATCCAAACCCAGAAAACTCCGCACCTTAGTCACACTCCTTTGTGGATCCCATATAATCAATGCCTATATCTTTTATAGATCCAATAAATCTCCATCTTTTGAGATAACATGTCCCAGAAAATGGATCTCCCGTATCTATAACTATAATTTTGATAACCTTCCATAAATTAGGGTTTCCTATAGTGTATCATGAACTATCTATAGACCCAAACTATGATCCTCTTCAGACGTTGAGTATATCAACATGTCATCAATGAAAACCAGAATGAAGAGATCAGGGTAACACTGTAATATCTATTTTTTGAGCCCCATGAACACTACTAAAGCATTGGTCACATTGAAATGCATCCCCAAGAACTCATAGTGTCCATACCGGCATCTGAAGGGTTCCTTTGGTACATCCTCGTCCTGTACCCTAAGCTGATGATAGCTTGATTTGAGGCATATCTTTAGAATCCACCGTTCACACTTCAGCCACTCAAAAGATAACATCAATCCATGGTAGAGGATACATTTTCTTCACGGTCACCTAATTATGGCCCTGATAGGCCACACAGAGACTCAAAATTAATCGGCCATCCAGGAGAACAAAATCTGGGCTGCCCATGGTAAAACACTCGGATATACGAACCCCTTTATATTAAATTCCTCCAACTATACCCTCAACTCACGATGCTCCATGGGAGACATCCAATATGCTGGTGTAGATATCAGTGTCATGCTGGGGTATATGTTGATGTAAAAGTCTACCTCTATATGAGGAGGTAGTTTGGGAACATCATAAGGAAAGACATCTGTATACTGTTCTACCACAACATGATATCTTTGACTCCTCCCATCATCTAGCCCAAGGGTAATGCTATCCAACTGATTGGTGACCGGTTTTACCCTCCTCTGAGAATGTTTTTCCTGTGATGCAAAATTTTCCTTCTCACTGGTGCAGGAAAACGTGGTCCAGTCATTATGGACACACAACACATTACACCTAAAACAGTCGATCTAAGCATGGACTATGGATAGCCAGTCCCTATACCTGATGATGTCGTCAGGCATTGCAGCTGCTACTAGGAGATCCCAGTCAAAGATATCTCCTCGTAGAGTGATCTCACATATCATTCACCACTGTGTAATCATCAAATCATATCCCATAATAGACTCTAATCATAAGGATTGAGTCAATGAATCCATTTTAATATATGAACTCCAAACAAGATCTGTGAAAATGAAAGATTGGCTTGCACCAATGTCTATAAAGAACCCCTTCTAGGGTGGAGTAGACACATATCGTACCTCATATCATATTTGGAGAGCTGTGGTCATAATCCTCAGCATCCTGATGCAGATTTCATCATTATCCATTTTATCCCTCTGGTCGGGGTGGACCACCTGGGGGTGGTGGCGATAAATCCTCAATTCACCGCCCAACACTTGCTGCACAACCAGCTCCTCTTCCACATGCTTCCTTACAGACCTACTCACTCAAACATCTGTCATTTTCTCGGCGATCCCTCAACCATATTCTGATTTTCCACATGGGTAGTCAGATAGTTGTGATCCATATGCCTCTTCCCACTACAATAGTAACATGTTGTAGGTCTCAGATGATCTCATTTGCCTCGTGAGATCAGCACCTCTGACCCTACGTCTTCGTGTTGTCTTGCAGAAGGATTAGACATCTTGGACCTATATGGCATCTTCCTACTACCTACTATATATGACTCAGATATCTGTCATCTGGTGGTGGCTCTCATCGTCAGTGCCTTGTCAGCTAGAAAGCTCTCTATCAACTATGCTCACTCTTTCACTTTAGTCTTCGTCAGGAGGTATAGTGATATCATCGATCCTATGATATCCTATAGGGGAACCTATTCAAACACACAAGCCCTAATGAATGTGTATCATACCATGTAGATTTAGTATTGAGAGAGGATAATGATTCTTATTGAGTATGGGGAAACTTTTATGCAGCCCTGCTGTAAGTGCAGCAGCTTCTGAATAAGCACTCATTGTAAAGTCATTGGTCAGAACTCCACACTAAAAAGGTTTTCGTAGTCCAACCAGGAAAGTGTCTCCTCCTTGTGTGTCTAGATTTTCAGGATCCACCATCTCCCTGGTGTTACCAAGAAGAGGCTATCAGCTAGGATCACAATCTTGTCTGATGGTGTCTCAACCAAGTGGAAAACCAGTGCAACACCCTCCAATAAGTCATTAGCTTCTAGTGTATTTGTATCGCCTCAAAACCTCAGAGGCCTATGTCTCTGGAACTCGTCAAACGCAGTCATTCAGGGTACAATATCTATTGGTGGGGTTAGTGTAATCCAATTCCCTATGGGTAGTGGTTCTATTGGTACACCACCCAAAGTCACCATCGTTGTATGAGGGACCTACACCAAAGCCTCGTCTCTTGGTAGGCCATCATCATGATATCTCAGTGGAATCGTGGATACCTATCTATGTTCCAACATCTTGTAAAGAAACAGATGTCCGCCCATTATTATGATATACCTGGTGAGATAACTCAAAAATATCAAACATAAAACAACATTTTCAAAACACATGCCAATAGTGTTTTCTAGTAGAGAGTAAAAAACCAGAATTTTGGGTCCTAGTGTGTGGATATGTTGACCACCAAACCAACAGTAGACTCCCATATCAGAAAATGGAACTCAAGAAACATAACACCATTTCTATGTTAAAAACACAGACTCCTAGTTCTTCTAGTATAACCAATCTCCCATTCATAACAATTTGTCACGACCCGTCCCCCGAGGGCGGGTTGTGACCATCAAGGAATGACATATTGTGAAAATAAGTTAATGAAACCATTGTGAAACCTTCATGATGAGATATTTTGATAAATATATTGTATTAAATAGTGTTTGTTCATATGTGATTGTTTAAATTTCAATATTGTGTTATTTCTCATTGTTTCACTATTCCATTGCAAGATAGTTATCTTGGACATTATGTTATCCCACCAAATTCGATGGAGAAATAATCCTAGTGGGTCACATATTAATTGTTTTCATTGATCTCAATTGTATTTTATTTTTAGTTTAATTAATGAAATTAACATTAATATCATGTATGAGGGAAATTTTTATTCAAGTTATTTTGATCTCATAAATTACATAATTATTGATTTTCCATCATGGGAAAAAAATATTATTATGCAATAAATATTTATTCACCGATATGAGACTGAAATATTTATTTATGAATACATATTTTTACTCAAGAGGTCAGTAAATGAATGAGTATTTTGAGGGGACTGAGGTTGTTTATGGAGAAAAAATAATTTTCTACAATGAGGTAAATATTATTTATCAATTTTCATAAGTTGGTGCACTGAAAATTAACAATATGATTATATGATATGGGGTTTATTAATGCTAACGAATGGTTTCTAATGTTTGAAATACTATTAAATAATATTTTTACCTAATCGTATCTCTCTAAATAGTTTGAGACTGTTATTGGGTCTTGCATCCAAAAATTAGGAATATATAACTGTTGGGAACATCAAATTATCTCTCGAAAAATTCTCCTTTATCCTTCTTAAGAAGGAGAAATGCAAGATAGATTTCATAAAGGCCGATGAATTATTGATCAAGAATGAAAAAAACAATACATTTGATTCATTGGGCTAGAACTCGAATATCATATTGTCTTTCAGGAATACCATTAAACCACGTATGGGTCACCACTGGAGAGATTTTATCATTGTATCCTCAAACTATGACAAAGTTAATATGAATTTGTCTTTTTGGATGACCAAAATTCAATAACAATGAATGATTTTACAACCATGTATTTATATCCATAAATATTATTGTAAATTAATTATAAATCTGATGTCCAAGATAATCTCTCATGGTTTTAGAAAAGGATTACATAAAGATATTTTAATAAATCTCAAACCGCCGCATGCTTCCACAAATTCCAAAACCAACTAGTGGTTACATGGATGTAATTATTGATTTTATAACTAATTATTAGTGAGTTGATCAAGGAAAATTTGGGGTTATATTTCCATTTCATGATATTAATTATTTAATATGATTTTAATTAACATGTTATTGGAATATTTGTACTGTTCAGTAAGAGTATAATTTTCTTAAATTTTTATGAAAAAATTACGAATATCCAGAGAATCCATCAAGATATTCCAAATAATTTTCTAGTACAAATGAGTAACATGGAATGTATTTTGAGAACACTCCACATATCCATGATCAATATTCATGGATACATAGAGAAATTAATTACATGTGGTCCATTTTTTTCACACCACATGTTGAATGGTCTAATTTTACACATGAAAAATTCATATATATATATATATATATATTGTAGATTTCATGTATATGTCATGAAATCCATCCGAGTTAACTTGCTGAATCCCTTGGTGTGAGACTCATATACACAAAAACTTTAGTACATGGAATGTATTTAGGTTGTACATGTCATGTATTAACCAAATTAATGGTATAAATAATTAACATTAAATGAATATTCTAACATTAAAACTTTAATTTATTTATTAACACATATTGTGTATTTGAAAATTTTATAAAATGGGTTTTAAATGATTATTTAATTTATTGTAATAAATATTTTATAATTGGTTATTAAAGTTATTGTCCTCGAATTCCATTATTAATCTATACCTTTAAATAAATTTGGATTATCATTAAGATGATTTTAAAATAATTATTTAATTAATTATATAAATATTGAAAGCATGATCATCATAAATAATATACAGTGAATCAATGAATGAATAATTTCTAGCTACTTTTTCATATTCATTTCTTGTATGATCATTCATGGAAATGACTAAGAGTATGTATGCATCAGATGTTTTAATTAAATTTATTATTTGAGTTTGAAATTATTTATTATTAAATAATATATAATGGAATGTGTTTTATACCTTCCTCATATACTACGTAAAATAAATATGTAAATGAATATTTATATAATCCCCTTTTAACTAATCACTTCATCCACTATCCTATGTGTTAGTAATAAATACACATAATTAATTGAGTATCCCATGGTGCATGGTGTTAGTTCAAAATAGATCCATTATGATTCCAACTCAGGTGATATATTTTTTAATTGTTGGAATTAGTATGTCATGCCAGGACCTAATGAATGAAATATTTTTCCAAGGACATTTTTTAAATTAATGTCCACTCAATAAATCAACTGTAAGATAATTCACCTGAACAAATAATTTAATTAATTATTTATTTCTCTCTATAGAATTATTTGTTTTATGTTTTCAATGTAGTGGTAACAGAAAATAATTAATTAGCATTAAAAGAAGAAATTGCAAAAAATATATTATACATAAATGTTTTATCCATCATGGATAGTGTAGGAAAACCCCCCATAAGGTATCATTATGTAATGTTTGAGGTGATTGTGTTTGTTGACAAAGCAGGCCTTCGTGTTGTGTTTGTTGAAAAATCAGGCCAAAATTTTCATTTTGTTGAAAATGGTGGTTTACATAGTGAGTTAGAGAGTACAAGAGATGATTTTGATAATAAATGATTGAAAGAAGATCCTAGAAAAAGTAATGTATGATCTGGAGGGGGTATAAAAAGAGTAGATACAAGGTGGCGCTGTTTTCCAGTGTATGGAAAATTTATGGGCTTCAAAATGGACCAACATTGAAAATTGTTTTCAGAAAAGGGACTTGCATGCTAGGTTTTTGGATTCTTGGGAAGTTGTGTGGCAGATGTTTTTCAAGAACATAAAAAGAAAATATTGCAAAAGAAATAGGGGCACCCATGTATTGGTTTAGGCATGCATGGTTACCAAGTCAGAAAATGCACAGGAGGCTTGACATGCACAATAGGTGGAGACTTGAATGCGGCAATCAGGGTGCCAAAAATGCCTTTAAATATAGGCACACCCTTTCTTAATTTCTATGAAGCTCAAAACATAGATATAATTCGAGCTCCAGTCTCCCTAGTAGGTATGGGTGGGCAAGTGGTGGTTTGGTCACACATGTTTAATGATATTCAGAAGTGGTTTGACAATTGATAGTTGTGTTCCAATATTGATTTGTGCATAAAAGAGTGTGAGTTTCCCATGTTCTATATTAGTGAAGGGAGTGTTATGAAAGTAGTTTGTTGGCACTTTTTCTCTAGGCTTTGAGAAGCATGACATGCATTGCGAAGCGCTCTAGAAATTATAGGGATGTGAAAAGGATAGAATATTTCCTTGTACCTACGGTGCTTAGTGAGATTCATCTGCAGGTGTGTGATGGACTTCAATAGAGAATATACATACATAGGAAGATTCCTTCATCTGTTAAAATGAAAGCACATACAATTGTTTAAACTGAGATTGGATCTTCTAAAGAATATGTGAGCACACTTCAGTGAGAGAATAGTGATCTTTTCATATAGTGAGTGGTTGTAAACTAGGTGGGACATTGATTCTACTTAAAATGTTGTAAAAAATAGTGCGATCTTATTATATTTGGTATATTTCCATATCACCGGTGTATGCTCCTTCAACATATCCCAGTGAGAGTGAAAAATGTAAAATTGTTGTGTCGTGTTTATAAAATAAGATTTGTTCCTAATCTACAATGGGAAGGAGAGAGAAGATAGTTTTGTCTAATAATAAGGAAAAAGTAATGGGGAAATTTGTTTTAATCTTACATACCCTTATTCACCCACTCATAGGGTATCTAACCTATTGGACCATACAAATGGTATAAGAGAGAAGGTTTGATATTAGTGTTTCTCACTCAATAGTGGCCACCAATCATAATGGTATTTCAATCTTTGACGGGATCAACTTTTGGCTATGGAATAATCAGATGTAACACTACATATGATATTTCATAATTGATTTTTTCACAAATATAATGCATGGTATAAGAACTCATATTAATAGCGATGTATTATCGGATGTTGAGCGAAAAGAATATGGATGTTGACCATAGGGAATCAATGATTTTGGGGTGCACTATCCAATGTGATCTATATGAAGGTGATATCATTAAAAACATCACATTCCATGTGGGAAACATTATAACATATATGAAAGAGATTCAATAGTAAGAGAAGCCATGATTCATGTGTTGTGGAATAAGTATGATGTTCTTGAAATGAACCTGAATGGGTATGTTCATGCATCCTTTGATAGGGGAAATGTTGTAGTATAAGGCATACAAGGACTTGGTGTATTCATTAAAGACATAAATATTGTGAAGTGAATCATGAGGAATCATCCACCTCGCACAATTCTATAGGTTTTATTATTCTATGATATGGAGCTAAAATATCTAACACTTGATAACTTGCATAGTACCCTTGTAGAATATTAAATGAGAAATGATGATAATGATGTTGTTGAAAAAGGGAAATCCAAAGAGGTGGAATAAAAGGCCAAGAATAATCTTACTATTGAATTCACTTAGGAATAAGAAGAGGTAGACGAGGTGATGAAAATAATTTCTTCAAATCTTCAAAGAGGAAAATGAATGTTTAAAAGGAAACATCCACTAGAATGCTTTAGATGCGGAAAGGATGGTCATCTTATTGCTAGGTTCCCCAAAAATATTAAAAATAATGACAATGAAGATGATGAGGTTGAAATTATCAAGAATAAGTCTTCATCCAATGTTAAAGGGAAGAAATAGATGAAGAGAAATTTCTTCAAGAAGAAGAATCTTATTTCATATGAATTTGACATTTCAGATGAGTCTGATGTCGAATTGGGTCAAGTGATTGAAAACTAAAAGGATCATGGATAATGTTCTATATTAGATGTTGTCGGTTGTGTTCAAGAAAAGGAAAAGTCGACATTGAAGAAGAAGAAAAAGAAGATAAATAAATAATTGATATGCAAGCTGATTTAGAAGCCGATCCTTGAGAAATAGATGTTTGGAGAGAAAAAACCACGAAAACCAACAATTTTTTCCATGACACAAAGCTCTACATGCACGAGAAAGAAGAAAAAAATATTTAGATAATATAAGAAATGGAAAAAAAAGACATCATTACAAGAGAAAAATATATTGGTAAGGGAGTATAAAATAATGATTTAAGAGATGAAGAGGGAGATTGATGGCTTTAATAATTAAGTGAAAGATCATGTCAAGCATATCGAAGAGATTGAAGAGGAAGTTGTTGTACTTTGACAAAAAGATAGAAACCCACATAAACATATGATTTCCCGCACATTATCTAAAAAGAAGATCATTTAAAAGACTTCATAGATGAAAGAGGAGCCTAGTAGTTTAGCATGAACAATGAATAAATTAGGCATCGATGTGAAGGCTGATTTGGGGATCTTTGAGAAACAAAAAGTAGTCAAGGATGATGTTAGACTGCAAGATCCTGATCCAATAATGAAAATTGTTGCTAGTACAATGTAGAATCATAAAATTAAAAGAATCCAATGGAAAATAATATTTAATGAAGTGATACATAGAAATTCACATTTCATCATGTGTTATTTATATGGAAAGATGAGACTCTCAATAAACATGTTTTCTATAGCCATAAGATACCGAAGGTCTCTAGAAGAAATGTGGTAGTCATGTAACGAACAGTTCTCTACAACATATTTATAACTACACTATTTTTGGTGCAGATGATTTGGGAACCCGGCTAGATACGGTAAATATACCGTACAGAGAAATGTGCCAATGAATAATCAAATTGATCGCAGGTATAAAATCAATGAACTAACAGGTCAGTTGAAAATGCAAAATATATTTCCAGGTTTTCAAGATGAATTTTCTTCATCATACTCTAGAAATATTAGAAGTCTCAATCCATGGTGAATGTGAAGACAAAAATATGGACCCCTAAGAAGGGAGAAGAGAAGGAAATGGTTACTGAAATTGACAATAAAGCATAAGATCGTTTTGGTGTATAGAGCCTTGATAGTGGGTGCACATCCCACATGATAGGTAAAAAGGATTTTGTTACAAGAATAAAATATGACAAAGAAGGGGTCATAATGTTTGGAAACAATGATTTTCTGAATATTATTGGATCAGGAATGGCAATATTGTGGGGGGGGGGGAAATAAGTCGTGCTGATGTCATAGTAGTAGAAGGTCTCTATCACAATTTTCTCAGTATTATATAACTATGTGACTCAAAACTATCTATATGGAATACTTAGAATGCATTTGTTTTCAAATGATGTTATGGTTCAATGGCTTTTCAAGAAAAAAGAACAAAGAAAATCTTTACTTCGTATGTGGAGAAAAAGATATATGATTTCATTCCAGAGAAGATGAAAATAAGTTGTGGCAGAAGTGACTTGGTCATCTATGCTAACAATCCATGGAATATCATGTTATGTGTGATATTGGTAGAGACCTTCCAAGAAAATCACATGATCATACTGATACATTTTACACATGTAAATAAGGGGGGATAATCATAAAGTCATAAAAGGAAACGTAACAAAAGTCAACCTGAGTGCATGAATTGGTGCATGTAGATGTTTCTTGAGAAATATTTCCAAAGTCCTGGATGGGAAAAGATTCTATGTTCTTTTAGTTGATGAATTTAGACAAATGGAATGGATATTCATCATTGCACATAAGTTCAATGTCTTCGGTTTCCTAAAACTGTATGGTAGGGAATCTGAAATGATGCTTGGGAAAAATATTCTGATGTTTTGTAATGACAATGGTACAGAATTTCCAAATAGATAGTTAGAAGAATATTTCAAGAAACATGTTATAAGTCATCTATTTTAATCATTAAGAACTCCCCAACATAATTATGTGTTTGAGAGTAGAAATGGAATCCTCAATAATTTTTATAGAATAATAATTACATAAAAATACCTACCAGAGAAATTATGGAAGGAAGTATTATTGACATTGGTCTACATTTATAACAGGCTCTATTCTGTCTGATGAAGGGAAATAATCTGTATGAGATGTGGTATGGAAAAAATCATATAGTGGAATACTTTAGAATAATTGGATGTATGTTCTTCATTCTCAAAAAATAGAATATTTGAGTCATTTGAATATGAGGTGATATTCCGTGGATACTCTGGATGAAGCAACACATCCAAATTAATTAACAAGAGGCTGGGAAAGTAGTTGAGAGAAACAATTTCACTATTAGGAAAAGTGAAAAGAATACACTACAGAATAGTGAATATGTGCAGGCTGAATGTGACGATGAGGAAAGTAAAATAGGGGGCACATAAGTTGTAGAAGTTGACTCATAATAAGACACTAATGATGAACAAAAATAACTCGAGTTTATATCTGAAAAGAAGCCAATGAGTCGAGATGAAATTGACATGAGAAATATCATTGGTGATTAGGGTTTCTAGTTCAAATTAGAAGAATGATTTCACTTCTGTAGATATCTCTCTTATGTAATGTTGAACCTAAATGTTTTGCTGATAAATATGATTATGAGAACTGGGTTTAGGCTATGAATGAAGAGCTATAACAGATTGATAATAATAAGATTATTTTTAATCAATTATATTTCAATAAAAGTTCAAAGTGTTCTAGATTGATGTTAAGATAAAATTTATGAGTGGGGTTCCTGAAAAAGATGTGTATATTGAGCAGCAAGATGGTTTTCTCATTCGTGTAGATGAGGAAAAGTGTGTTGACTGAAGAAGGGTTTATATGGTTTGAATCATGCACAAAGAGCATTGGATTCAATACTTGATCAATTTTTTAATAATCATGGTTTCCAATGTGGTGGAGTTAATTTAAATTTATATGTGAACAATGATAATAACCAAAGGATAATGGTGTTGGTATATGTTGATGAAATAATTTTTGGAGGATCAGATGAATCACATTATTAACAGTAATCTGAATTCATGAAATATGATTTTTAAATGTCTATGATTGATGAGATGACATTACTCCTTGGTTAATAGGTAACACAAGGAAAAAATGAATCATTTATATCTCAGTCAAAATATTCCATGGAGATTCTGAGGATATTTGGGATGGAAAATTCCACAGAAATGAAGGATCTGGATACTACCCAGATGAAATTGTTAAATGATAATGAAGGTAGGTGGTTAATATCACATAATAGAGGCTAATTATTGAATGTTTACTATACTTGACCGCAATAAGGTTTGACATTGTATTTTCCACATGCCATTATGTGAGATATCAATTTAATACAAAATAAATCATCATGATTTCTATGAATGGAATCCTTTGGTATATCAAGGGAACAATGGATTTTGTCCTGATATATAATGAAAAATCATAGTTAGAGATATTAGGTTATACTGATGCAGATTGGGCTAGTTCAGTGGATGATTGGAAATCAACTTCATGAGATATTTTCTATCTTGGTGGATTGTGTATTTATTGGATAATAAAGAAAAACATATTGCATATCATTAAACACCTCAGAAGATGAGTATATTGCGGCCACTCAAGAATTAAAACAATTATTATGGATAAAGCAGCAGCTCGATGATATGGTAGTTGAAGTGATGTCTCTAATAAAAATTCATGGTGGTAACTAATGTTTGATAAATCTCAGCAAAAATCGTTTTGATCACTCAAAGACCACAAACATTGAGAATAAGTATCTTTTTATCAAGGACATGGTTGAGTAGGGAATCATGAAGTTGGAGTATCTGCCTACAGAGTTACATGTTACTGACATTTTGACAAATTCCATACCCATGGAAGATTTTTAGAGACATCAACTGGATCTGGGAGTCCATTTGACTCCCCACACATGATAAAAAGTAGATATGTATGTAACAGCCCAAGATTTTATGAAAAATATTCTTTTTAATTTTATTAATGTCTTGTGTTGTACGCTACACCAAAAGGAGCTTGCACAACACGCATCCTTGACTTGCCTTGCATTACACGCAATCGCAACCTTCCTCGATAGTGTGTGTAGTATGCAATAACGAGTTTCACTAAACAGCGATATGCTATTAAAACTAGCCTTTATGAATAGTAATAACCACTTTTTGAAATTTTGTAAATTTTATTTTTCAAAATGGATTTCATTTTTGGATTCGGAGTATCGAATTTAGCCTAAGGTGAAATATTGGTACATTTCGGATAACTTTCATATTCTGATGAATAGTGAAAATTACTAAATTATAATTAAAAACAACTTTTTTAATCGAAATAATTAATAGTGATTAATTATTAATTTGAGTGGTTTTAAAGTATATTTAGAATATATTTTTACAATTTAATACAATGTTGGTCATTGGACGTAATTTCACATTTAAACCTGACATAAACAAGTGTCAATCTTTTGATAGATATTGTTTCGTAAAAACACGCTATTTGTTTTAATAGCGGGATTTAATTATAAAATTAATTAATTCAACTTCTATGTTATGAATTTGGTAAAATAGACTTCATTTTTGAATTCGGAATATGAAATATAGCTTAGGATGAAATTTTGGCATTTTTCTGAAAACATTCAATTTTTGATGAATAGTGAAACCACTAAGTGGTAGGTTAAAAACTGAATTTTGCATAAAACATAATTTTACCACTTCTGTGAATGGAATTTCGAAAATCTGAGAGACACGGTGAATATCAAGGACTAAAATGTGGTTCAATGAGATGAAAATAATTTTTGGTGAATAGTAACTTTTTACTTTTTTTTACTGCGGTTAATAGTAAATAGGGTAACTAAGGGTAAATATGATATTACTATTACCCTAACACATGTCCTAATTCTATTGGACAAGTGTAATTCGACCAAAAACAAACTTAGGAATAAAATATGACCATTTAGGCACACATGGATTAGATTAGGACATTTATTATGAATTTATTTAAAGAAGGGTTAAAATAGTTAAAATCAATGTTTAATAAGTAAATCATTTTTAATATGGGGTTATATATAAGATAAATTCGATTGTAAATATTAATTAGAGAGGTAAAAAGATTTCCTACATGATGGTATTTTATTTGTAATTTTTAGACATCAAATAATTTAATTTATTTATGACACAACGATGATGCAGTAATTATCTTATTAATGAAATATTGACATAATTGATGTTATAAACACCAAAATAAATGTAATTTTAGATTTTTTATAAATTCCAATAATTTTCTAGGTTTCTATGATATATTAATGTTGATTTGATCAACTTGGTTCGAACATATAATTCTGTTATGACTTTCACAAAAATCATATATCAAATAGTGTCAAAATTGACACAAAATAGTTTTTAAATCAAATATTATATTATTAATTGTTATTTTATTCCTAAAAATCTAAGGTTCGGCCAAATGACTTAGATAAGGATATATAAATTAATAATAAACAATTTGTGGTTCGTTTGGCATGTTATAGTAAGTTTATTAACCATATAGTGAAAGAAAACAAAAAAGACACGATAAAAGTTAAATTATTTAACTTAGAGTTAAATATAATTGATAAGGTTTAAAATAATATCCAAACATGTCTAAATTTGATTGGTTGATGAGATTACAACCCTATCTCATCTAATCTTCGAATATGAGTCATTTTTGGAGGTTTTTAAGTGGGGTTAGATTTATTATAAATTAATATTTTTAAGAATTCCTAAGGTGCCCCTCTCCTCCCTTATAAAAGGGCACCTCCTCCCCCTCCTCCTCACACCAATTTTGAGCACTCAATCTCGGCCAACCCCTGCCATTTTCTCCTCTCCACTTTCCTAGAATAATCCTAGAGGTTCTGGTCTTCTCCAAAGACCAATCTTAGTTCCTTAAGTGGAGGATTCAAAGAGGCATTCCAAAGAAGAGGTAATATCCATTACCGATCTTTTCAATTTCTTTCTTCTTCAACTTCTTCTTCTTTAGTTGTTTCATGATAAAGTAATAACATCAGTATTACCTACATACTGATATGTTATTATAAATATGAAACAACCCTAATTCACCTTCTATCCATCCTACGGAAAAATGAAATCACCGCGCGTGCGTACGTACGGAATACCGTCTCCACGCCGTGGTGTAATCTATTTTCCACCATCACCTTACAAGGATGGGTATAATGGTGTAATCAGTGACTATATATGATTATTATTAATTAATATTGATACTGAAATAATATATATATATACTCCAATACAATTCCACGATCATAGGAACGATATCATCACTCGTGCGTACGTACGGAATACCGTCTCCACGATGTGATGCGACTCGTTCTACATGATATTCATTTCATAATGATTATATAAATGAATTGAATGAATGAATATGGTATATACTACACTAATACCATTCTGGAAATGAATTATCTATAACCTAAAGATAAGAATAAGAATTTATTCGACAAAACACGCATAAGAACAAAAAGTTATAAAGACCCGAGTAACAAGTAACAATGAAATATTACTAACAAGAAGCTAATAATATGACCATATATGATCTCATATCAATATGTATGATTCTGGAATAAGTCAATAACATTATTTAAACCATTATACAGGAGCTTCGGACACGTACAAAGCTAATCGGACCTAAGGTAAGGGAAATATCACAATCTCATTTTTATCCGAGATTGTTTATTCGGGTGTATTTTATCATCCACATCCATGTTCCCTCAATATGTAATATTGTTTCCATCCACTTGAAATAGTTTAAATCCAATTTTACCCTTAGGTGAGTTTTTTAGTAAAGAATATGAAAGGAATCTTTTGTCGTTTTTCCGTACGAGGTACTTTTTAAATTTTCCGACAAAAGTACGAAGAATGTTTTTTTTAACTTATACGACATGAATGGATTTTTAAAACATTACTTCAAAGAAGCTTCCTTTACAAGTTTTCAAGTTTATTTTTAATCAACTTCTTTTATTTTAAAGTTGTATTACATGTTATGAAAGGAAAAATGTTTTTGAAGAAGAAAGGATATTTTCCTCAAGAATTCAATTCAAGTGTTTTATCAAAATTATTTTCCATCTAAGATAATAAAGGGTTCTGTTTCTATCCATATTTTTACATTGGTTTGACTATGTTGTGATGGAATTATGTTTATGAATTCCTTTGTCATATATGAATTGATTTATGATGTCATGATGTTTCAAGAATCCCATTTTTGTTATATGTGTTATGCGATGATGTATGTTTTATGATTATGTGGCACACATAAGAAAGGATTCATTATAAGATGGGTGGGACCTATATCTCCCTCCAATGCATTGGGTAATGATTTTATATCTCATGAGATAGACAAGGCTGGAACGGAAGGTTATTTCGGTTCAGTGATACAGGACTGAAACGAGGAGTGAACTCGGTTCAGAAAGGGACTTTGTCCACTAAGATAGTCTTGGCAATGAGTCATGACTAACAAGAAATGATTTTCCATGATTATGTGTGCATGCCACAAAGTTTCAAGTTTCATGTTATGATTATGGGGATCTCATTTTCACTTCTATGATTTGTTCCATGTTAAGATATTATGATCTCTTTTGCAGGTTGTGATTTTCAAAAAGATATGATATGATTTTTATTTCTTTTGTATACCCTTACTGAACATTTGAGCTCACCGTTTTATGTTTTCTTTTCCCCAGGATATATAGAAAGGTTTTAGGTAAAAAAAATGGAAGATCTTTACGGGAGATATTGAAGATCTTTCACCAGGATTAGAAGATTATGTTCCGAGTTTCCAAAGACACTAAACTATTACGATCCTTTATTGTGTGTTTTTGTTATGTACTAAGTATTCCGCAAATGTAATGTAATGTCCATGTACGTCAGGATACGGGTCTCTACAGTTGGTATTAGAGGAAAGGTTTAGTCAACCTTTGGAAACTAGGATGCGAAAACGTTAGTGAGATCCCTAGAGATATTTCTAAGGTATGTCTAGGGATGTCCCTAGGGATAAGTATACGTATAGGTTATAGTAATAGAATTACGCTAACGATCATAGAATTAAACCTAAGATGTTGTATATTGAAGGTACTCCCCCTTTATTATGTTGTTTTCCCTAGCATGATTTTTGCCTCTCACACTATTATTTTTGGGTTTTAGACGATGGCTGGAACCCGAAGGAACCGTGTTGATCAATGCAATGGACAATGCAATGATTTCCCTCTTGAACAAACAAATGTTATGGGAGATGGAGTGCAAAATCTTATTGCTATACTTACACAAGCTATGAATCATTCTGGACTTCCAAATGAGCAGAGAAGGGAACAATATTCTATTGAGTCCTTCATGAGGCAACGTCCACCTTCTTTCAGTGGGACTTCCGATCCACTTGTTGCTGAACAATGGATCAGTACCACTGAAAAGATATTTTCGGTTCTTCAATGTTCTGAACATGATAAAGTCATCTTAGCAGTATATCGTTTGGAAGGTGAAGCTGATCAATGGTGGAATCTTATCAAGAATACGAGGCCAAGGGATGAAATTGAGTCCATGGAATGGGACGAGTTCAAGAACTTGTTTTTCAGTAAGTACTTCCCTCGTATTCTTCGAACAAAGATGGAAAAGGAGTTTATTGAGCTGAAGCAGAAGGATGATGAATCTGTTGGTATATATGAAGCGAATTTTACAAGACTTGCAAGGTATGCATCTGGCATTATCATCCAACCTGAAAGTAAAGTTGATCGATTTTTCAGTGGCTTAAAACCAAGTCTTCGAAGGGCATTAGCTATAAGAGACTTCAGTAGCTATGAAGAAATTGTGCGTTGTGCTATCAAGGTAGAAATGGAAGTTGGTGTTACATATCCATCTCATGGTTTTGACAAGAAACGAAAGATGGAGTTCAAGGAGAAATCTCATAATAATGGTGAAAAGAAGATGAATGTTTCCTTATGCACAAAGTGTGGAAAGAAGCATGGTGGAGATTGTCTTAAAGGAACTAGAAAATGTTTTAAGTGTGGAAAAGAAGGTCATCGAGCAGCTGAGTGTCGAAGTAATGGAAAAAGGGTTTCTAATGATGTGAATAAAGCAAACACTGCAGAGAACGCACCGCCAACACTTCAATGCTTCAAGTGCAAGGAAATGGGGCATTATGCTAATAATTTCCCTAATCCAAGGGTTAGTGATGATCAACATGAGCAACCACTGAAGGCAAAGGACAAAGGGAAATCACATGCGATCACTATTGGCAATGTTGAATATGATAACGATGTGGTGGAATGATTAAGTGTTTATGTAATGGGATTCCAAAATAATGTTGTATCATGGAGTATTGGAATATTTATGTATTGGTTTAATGTGGTATTCAAAGTGATTGAGATATTTTTGGAAATAAGATGATATGCGCATAATGAAGGGAAAATAAGAAAATGAAATGTTTAACAATATTCATGAGCTCATGATTGATATAAGGACTAAGTGATATCATGGATTGAGTATATAGAATTTTGAGGATTTTGGTATGTGGAAAGTGTTAACTTTTAACTGCATTCATGTTTTCACTAAGGTATTCAAGAGAATACATGATTAAGGACTTTGAATGTTTAGAATGTGACCAACAAAACATATCTTATGATATGTGGGGATCAACGACAGTATTAAATCTCTGGTAATTGTTGTCACTATATTATGAGAGTGGACTGCAGTATTATGGATAAGCCTAAAGATTGAAATGGATTATGTTGGACATAAGTGAGTATTGTTTAAGGATCGAAGTTTTCTCGATATTATTGATGGGATGTTATAGTAATATAGTTTTAGAAAAAGGACAACCTGCAGGACGGGCGACAGCCCATCGCTTCGGACAAGGCTGTAGGAATCGAACCCACAACCGAAGTGCGACTGGCCTTTATCGCCTACCACTGACCTACAGGAAGTCCCTATTTAGTAGAAACTAGTTTTATTATATTAAGCAGTATGATATATGAAGTATAAGTCCATTTTAGGAACCATATATGATTAATCTCACTATAGATCGATTTATGCATATAATTTTTGCTAACCTTTTGTTTGAGACAGATGGAATAACCTGTCATTCTATCACATTATCTGCTAACACTTCACGAATAACAAATTCAACTTCATTTATTTAAGAGATGAAGTGGAAATTGTTCAAGGCACGAACAACAGTGAGATTGTACCAAAATAAAGTAAGTATTTATTCTAATTCAAATTTTCAACTTTAGGGAAATGATCTTGAAAACCAAAAATGTTGTCCTAGTGATCTTATACCCGAGGAATCAGATGGTACCTTATATCATCACAAATTTATGGATTTGTGATTTTTGGCTTTTCCATAGCCATGTTCTCTACCACTCTCCATCAGAACATGATGGTTAGATTTTTCTTCCATATCCATATTTTTACCTATGTGGAAACCCAACAATTACTTTATTTGGGTAATCGTTACATTTCATACTTTAGTTTTTAAAGCCAAGTTTTGGTATTCCTTTTTACGATGTGGGAAACTTTCGAATAGAAAACCATTTATAACCCCGACGAATTTCGAGGGCGAAATTCATTTTAAGGGGGGTAGAATGTAACAGCCCAAGATTTTATGAAAAATATTCTTTTTAATTTTATTAATGTCTTGTGTTGTACGCTACACCAAAAGGAGATTTCACAAAACGCATCCTTGACTTTCCTTGCATTACACGCAATCGCAACCTTCCTCGATAGTGTGTGTAGTACGCAATAACGAGTTTCACTAAACAGCGATATGCTATTAAAACTAGCCGTTATGAATAGTAATAACCACTTTTTGAGATTTTGTAAATTTTATTTTTCAAAATGGATTTCATTTTTGGATTCGGAGTATCGAATTTAGCCTAAGGTGAAATTTTGGTACATTTCGGATAACTTTCATATTCTGATGAATAGTGAAAATTACTAAATTATAATTAAAAACAACTTTTTTAATCGAAATAATTAATAGTGATAAATTTTTAATTTGAGTGGTTTTAAAGTATATTTAGAATATATTTTTACAATTTAATACAATTTTGGTCATTGGACGTAATTTCACATTTAAACCTGACATAAACAAGTGTCAATCTTTTGATAGATATTGTTTCGTAAAAACACGCTATTTGTTTTAATAGCGGGATTTAATTATAAAATTAATTAATTCAACTTCTATGTTATGAATTTGGTAAAATAGACTTCATTTTTGAATTCGTAATATGAAATATAGCTTAGGATGAAATTTTGGCATTTTTCTGAAAACATTCAATTTTTGATGAATAGTGAAACCACTAAGTGGTAGGTTAAAAACTGAATTTTGCATAAAACTTAATTTTACCACTTCTGTGAATGGAATTTCGAAAATCCGAGAGACACGGTGAATATCAAGGACTAAAATGTGGTTCAATGAGATGAAAATAATTTTTGGTGAATAGTAACTTTTTACTTTTTTTTACCGCGGTTAATAGTAAATAGGGTAACTAAGGGTAAATATGATATTACTATTACCCTAACACATGTCCTAATTCTATTGGACAAGTGTAATTCGACCAAAAACAAACTTAGGAATAACATATGACCATTTAGGCCCACTTGGATTAGATTAGGACATTTATTATGAATTTATTTAAAGAAGGGTTAAAATAGCTAAAATCAAAGTTTAATAAGTAAATCATTTTTAATATGGGGTTATACATAAGATAAATTCAATTGTAAATATTCATTAGAAAGCTAAAAAGATTTCCTACATGATGGTATTTTATTTGTAATTTTTAGACATCAAATAATTTAATTTATTTATGACAGAACGATGATGCAGTAATTATCTTATTAATGAAATATTGACATAATTGATGTTATAAACACCAAAATAAATGTAATTTGAGATTTTTTATGAATTCCACTAATTTTCTAGGTTACTATGATATATTAATGTTGATTTAATCAACTTGGTTCGAACATATAATTCTGTTATGACTTTCACAAAAATCATATATCAAATAGTGTAAAAATTGACACAAAATAGTTTTTAAATCAAATATTATATTATTAATTGTTATTTTATTCCTAAAAATCTAAGGTTCGGCCAAATGACTTAGATAAGGATATATATATTAATAATAAACAATTTGTGGTTCGTTTGTCATGTTATAGTAAGTTTATTAACCATATAGTGAAATAAAACAAAAAGACACGGTAAAAGTTAAATTATTTAACTTAGAGTTAAATATAATTGATAAGGTTTAAAATAATATCCAAACATGTCTAAATTTGATTGTTTGATGATATTACAACCCTATCTCATCTAATCTTCGAATATGAGTCATTTGTGGAGGTTTTTAAGTGGGGTTAGATTTATTATAAATTAATATTTTTAAGAATTCCTAAGGTGCCCCTCTCCTCCCTTATAAAAGGGCACCTCCTCCCCCTCCTCCTCACACCAATTTTGAGCACTCAAGCTCGGCCAACCCCTGCCATTTTCTCCTCTCCACTTTCCTAGAATAATCCTAGAGGTTCTGGTCTTCTCCAAAGACCAATCTTAGTTCCTTAAGTGGAGGATTCAAAGAGGCGTTCCAAAGAAGAGGTAATATCTATTACCGATCTTTTCAATTTCTTTCTTCTTCAACTTCTTCTTATTTAGTTGTTTCATGATAAAGTAATAACATCAGTATTACTTACATACTGATATGTTATTATAAATATAAAACAACCCTAATTCACCTTCTATCCATCCTACGGAAAAATGAAATCACCGCGCGTGCGTACGTACGGAATACCGTCTCCACGCCGTGGTGTAATCTATTTTCCACCATCACCTTACAAGGATGGGTATAATGGTGTAATCAGTGACTATATATGATTATTATTAAGTAATATTGATACTGAAATAATATATATATATACTCCAATACAATTCAACGATCATAGGAACGATATCATCACTCGTGCGTACGTACGGAATACCGTCTCCACGATGTGATGCGACTCGTTCTACATGATCTTCATTTCATAATGATTATTTAAATGAATTGAATGAATGAATATGGTATATACTACACTAATACCATTCTGGAAATGAATTATCTATAACCTAAAGATAAGAATAAGAATTTATTCGACAAAACACGCATAAGAACAAAAAGTTATAAAGACCCGAGTAACAAGTAACAATGAAATATTACTAACAAGAAGCTAATAATATGACCATATATGATCTCATATCAATATGTATGATTCTGGAATAAGTCAATAACATTATTTAAACCATTATACAGGATCTTTGGACACGTACAAAGCTAATCAGACCTAAGGTAAGGGAAATATCACAATCTCATTTTTATCCGAGATTGTTTATTCGGGTGTATTTTATCATCCACATCCATGTTCCCTCAATATGTAATATTGTTTCCATCCACTTGAAATAGTTTAAATCCAATTTTACCCTTAGGTGAGTTTTTAGTAAAGAATATGAAAGGAATCTTTTGTCGTTTTTCCGTACGAGGTACTTTTTGACTTTTCCGACAAAAGTACGAAGAATGTTTTTTTTAACTTATACGGCATGAATGGATTTTTAAAACATTACTTCAAAGAAGCTTCCTTTACAAGTTTTCAAGTTTATTTTTAATCAACTTCTTTTATTTTAAAGTTGTATTACATGTTATGAAAGGAAAAATGTTTTTGAAGAAGAAAGGATATTTTCCTCAAGAATTCAATTCAAGTGTTTTATCAAAATTATTTTCCATCTAAGATAATAAAGGGTTCTGTTTCTATCCATATTTTTAAATTGGTTTGACTATGTTGTGATGGAATTATGTTTATGAATTCCTTTGTCATATATGAATTGATTTATGATGTCATGATGTTTCAAGAATCCCATTTTTGTTATATGTGTTATGCGATGATGTATGTTTTATGATTATGTGGCACACATAAGAAAGGATTCATTATAAGATGGGTGGGACCTATATCTCCCTCCAATGCATTGGGTAATGATTTTATATCTCATGAGATAGACATGGCTGGAACGGAAGGTTATTTCGGTTCAGTGATACAGGACTGAAACGAGGAGTGAACTCGGTTCAGAAAGGGACTTTGTCCACTAAGATAGTCTTGGCAATGAGTCATGACTAACAAGAAATGATTTTCCATGATTATGTGTGCATGCCACAAAGTTTCAAGTTTCATGTTATGATTATGGGGATCTCATTTTCACTTCTATGATTTGTTCCATGTTAAGATATTATGATCTCTTTTGCAGGTTGTGATTTTCAAAAAGATATGATATGATTTTTATTTCTTTTGTATACCCTTACTGAGCATTTGAGCTCACCCTTTTATGTTTTCTTTTCCCCAGGATATAAAGAAAGGTTTTAGGTAAAAAAATGGAAGATCTTTACGGGAGATATTGAAGATCTTTCACCAGGATTAGAAGATTATGTTCCGAGTTTCCAAAGACACTAAACTATTACGATCCTTTAGTGTGTGTTTTTGTTATGTACTAAGTATTCCGCAAATGTAATGTAATGTCCATGTACGTCAGGATACGGGTCTCTACAATGTACCCCCACCTCTCCCTGAGCTATGGTGTGTCTTTCGTATTGTACTAAAATGTTCTCTTTACTCTGTTAGTAGATCACATATGAGTGACCCTTGGGTTCATTGACACAGGGGAGAAAGAGTGACTCCTAAAGTGGAGTAACTATGGATAAGGGATGGAGAAAATGACTTTTTAAAAGACGCATGGTGAAGCTGACTGGTGGTGCAGCGAGATAAGTGATATTATGTATGATAGTTGAAGAAGCTGATAAGGGGAAAAATGTTGAAAATATCTGGTGTTAGAAGTGACCAGTCATAGCTTAGATTTGAAATCACAAGATCCCAAAATGTGAAGAAGGAAAGTCTTAAATATAATGATGATAGAGTTTATAGATCAAAGAATAGATATCATGATAACTGAGGATTGTGATAAAAGAATAAGAGTGGTGTTTGAATGGTGTTAGAAGGTTTCTTGTGAATAGAAATTTGTATTAGTTTGGTATCAAAAATTGGTGTCAGAAATAAAGTGATTCATTGATGAACTATTTCATTTACTCTTTTTTCTCATGATGATCATTGCTCATGTGCTCTTAGAGTATGTGTTGTGTGAATCCTTGATCGCTATCAAAATCGCAAGTGACGAATTGTGGTTAAAACATTTTTTAGGAATCATTTTATGAGAAGAGATGTAAAAAACTAAGTGGGGATATTGTTGGGAAAAAATCCACCATGGTATCATTTGATCATGTTTTATGATATTGGTATTGTTGAAAAAGTGGGTATCCATGTTGTGTTTGTTGAAAAAGCAGACCATGTTGTTCATTTTGTTTACAAAGGGAGTTTACAAGGTGATTTGTTGAGTTCAAGAGATGTTTTTGGTAATAAATGAGTGAAAAAATATAAAATTATTATAATGGATGATTTGGAGGTGGTGAAATAAGAGAAGATACAAGGTGGTGCCATTTCCTATGAATTGGAAAATTTATTGGCCTCAGAATCGACAAATGGAGAAAGGTGTTTTTGGAAAAGGGACATGCTTTCTAGGTTCATGGTTACTTGGAATGTGGTGATCCATATATTTTTCAAGATCAGAACAATAAAATAAGGAAAAGGAAAGAGGGGCATCCGTTTATTGGTTTTGGCGTGCAAGGTGACTAGGGCGACATAGGCTCAGGCGTTTGGACTTGCGTGCCGGGAGATGACTTGTGTGTGATGATCAAGGTGCCCAAAATGCCTACAAATTGAGGTACACACCACCCCATTTTCAATAAAACTCAACAAATAGAGGTCATTCATGATCCAATCACACAAATATGTTTGTTCATGCATGTGGTAGTTAGTTCGCACATGGCTAAAAGATTTTAAAAAGTTGTGAGCCAATTGATAGATGCACACCAATATTGATTTGGGTGTAAAAGGGTGTGAGTCTCTGATGTTATCAGTTGGTGAAGGGAGTGTTGCAAAAGAATTATGGTGACACTTGTGCAGCCGGATTTGAGAAGTGCACTATTCTATGAGAAGCACACCGGTCATTCTAGTGCTCCATGAATGTTGGAAGATTTCCATGCACCTCTAGTGAAATGTGAGATTCATCTGTGGGTGAATGTTGGACTTAAATAGAGCATCTACATACATTGGAAGATGAATTAATTCATGATAATAAAGGGACATACCAGTATTTAAACTATGAGAGGATCTTCTGAAAAATTAGTGATCACACATCAGTTGAGAGAGCAGTGAGATTTTATATTGTGAGTGGTTATAAACAAATAGGGACAATGAGTCTGATCAGAACCATGTAAAAAACTACACTTTAGTGGATTAGGTACATCAGAACATTGCCATTCTATTCCCCATTGATGTATCCCAGTGATGGTGAACCATGTAAAATTGATATGTCATGTTCATACAAAAATATTTTTTCATACTCTGCAATGGGAAGTAGAAAGAAGAGAGTTTTTCTAATAACTAATCAAGATCAATTGTTACAGTTGATTTAATATGTCATACCCTGATTAACTCCCCCCTCGAGGGAATCTAACCTAGTAGACTTAACAATTAATTAATAATGTAATATCCACATTATATTATCATGAAATATAAAGTATAGAACAATATAAATTATATGAATTATATGTTAAATATATTAATTATGTGTAAATGTTTTATCCAACATGGTAATTAATTATATATCATTCACATAGTATTAGAAATACTTGTAAATAATACATCATGATAATATTTATGCATAGAAAATACTAATCTGTAAATTAAATATTAAGTCAAAAATGGCCCTCTATTACATGATTTATAATAAACCTAAATTATACTATGTTATTGAAAAACCCATATTAGAACACATACTTTTATATGGGAGATCTTATAATTGTTTTGGGTAGACAAAACAATTTTACATCATGATAAGTACCCCATGATATACTTGAAATAATTTGGAGGCATGTGTTGATGATATATGTTTCTGGATTTGAGGATTGTGGAATTCACTCAACGGATCAAGTAGTAGCATTCCCAAAATTTGAAAAGTTCTTCCATCCTAAACACCAAAAATAAACATGTCAAAACCTTGTTGAGGTTTACGAATAGGGGAATATTTATCATTTACACTATAATGATTATTCCACTAGGCATTTAAATTTAAATGTTGAGGGATATTGAGACATTATAAAATATTGAGAGGTTTAATAATATCAATTTAATTACTTATCAAATAATTTTTAATAGATAAAAGGAATAAATAAAATTGTATTTTATATTTTAAAATATAATTGAATGATCATTATCAACATTATACATATGATATTTTTTGGATAATGAAAACCTCTTAATTTGTTGTATCTTATCTGATTGGTACATACATCATTGGGTTGTTCTATTCCATGAACAGGTATCTTACTTTTTAGAATCCAAGATTCCCAATCCGACTACTAAGTAGGGGAGTGATAATGATTTTATTGTCTAAGAAAAAAAATTGAGCTATGTGGTTGACATTCAATGTTATATTCTTTTATCAATTTATAGTGAACCCATGAAGCCTCACAAAACATATATGTGTATAGTATGCTTGAGAACCTACATGATATATACCAAAATAGTACTATACATGAATCATTTTAGAATTCCACAGTGTTATTTAGGGTAAATCTTGTCGAGGGATCCCCAACTTGGTATCATGTTGTAAAACTCATCATCAACATTGAGCACCTAGAGCATTGAGTGGTTTATCTTCCCATGGAAATAGACAATGATATCATTATGGATTCACTATGTTAGATTTTCCCCTACTTTTTTTCGAATTTTAATATGAACAACATTTAGTATTCTATTTCATATATTGTTAATATTCTTGCACATGTATATAAGGATACGAAGCACGAAATTACTTATATTTTATGATGAACAAATAGAAATGTAAATAAAAGTAAAATAAGATAAAATATTATTCATTCCATTCCAATAAGTGAATGATAGTTGGGAATGATATGTAATAGGATGATTTCTTCATCACATTTGTGTACGAGGTCCATTGGAAGGACAAATACACCCATCCAATGAAGTAATGGGGATCATTTAGTGCGTTTTATAGAGAAAAATATCGCTATTTATAAAAATTCATTATTAGATACTACTTTTTCTGATCACATTTATATTAAAATATAGGAAACAAGTAGATTTACAAATATTGACCAAGTGGAGGTAGATCGAAGTGCGGACAATTATGATTATCTCTCTACTGTAGCTATCAGGGATTACAACCTCACAATTCCAATCATGATGATATTGGTTTATAAATATCATTATTGTGTTTCATATCATTCCAAAAGCATTATATATATATCCATACATGATACAGATTGATTTTTTTTCAAATTTGGACATTAATGTTTCTTCTTTAATGAATATATCATTTTTGTGGAAATCCTCATTAAATAACAATATATATATATATATATATATATATATATATATTTGGATTTTATGAGAAAAGTAAATTAAATCAATAAGGAATTTAGTTCACATGACCCATTACACACCCAATGTTGGAATTGTTTGTGCATGTGCATTTTTCCTTTAATTTGATTTCATGTAATTTTGATTGATTACTTTTCCTCTGTATTTTGATGATGTCTTAATTTATGTTATTTGGATATTTGTGATTATTATCATGTTGTAAAGATAATATATTTATCTATAGATTATTAGTTAATTAGGAAGTTTTAAAATGCTAATCTATTTCTCAAAAAAATCAATGAACTTGATACAAATGGTTTTAGAAACACTACATTTCACTTTTTAAAAACATATCTATATTTATATTACTACAACTTATATGGTTATCAAATTTACATGAAACATGATTATATGGAAAGATAGAATGTTTATATTGATTTATATTACTACAAATTCTATGTTTTAATGATTTTAGGATATTTAGATGTCAATTTTAATTGGTTATTTTTTTGTTGGAAAATAATAAGTTTATCTACAAATCATTAGTATTGACCATAGTCTTAATCTTCTATTAATATCCCTTAAAAATTCGTTGATGTTTATCAAAACATTCTTTCTATATTTCTTACAAAATTATAGTTCATTTTTATCATACAAAATTATGGTTCATTTTTATCTCACAAAAGTATGGTTCATTTTTTCTTACAAAAGAATGGTTCATTTTTTCTTAAAAAAGTATGGTTCATTTTTATCTCACAAAAGTATGATTCATTTTTATCTCATATAAATTATGGTTCATTTTTATCTCACAAAATAATGGTTCATTTTTATCTCACAAAAATATTGTTTATTGTTTATCTCACGCAAGTATACTTTACAGTTCATACAATACATTATGTTACTATTCACTCCATATGCTGTTTTTCACTCAGAAGTTATTGTTCAATCCGAAGTTGCTGTTCACTCTGATGTTATTGTTCACTTCGATGTTACTGTTCACTCTGATGTTATTGTTCACCCCGAAGTTACTATTCACTTCGAAGTTACTGTTCATTCCGAAGTCACTGTTCATTCTGTGCAATTTTTTAAAAATTTATTTTCTGCAAATATATGGACTATTTTTTAAGAATATTTTTTAAAAAAATTTATCATTAAATATAAGGATCGTAATCAAAAGAGGTTTTAATATTTTTGGTGCTATTTAGAGAAAAATATTAATAATGTTATTCAACATCTTTTACAAATGAATTTGGACGTTTCAAGATTGTTTAAATTAAAATGTATAAATTTAATTTCGGAATGTGCTTCTAGTTTGCATGAATTTTTTTCACTACTTTTAAATCATTTTAAATGTATTTAAAATTCTATTTTGAATCATTAAATGATTTTATTATTCTGTATATTTTAAAGGATGTCTTATTCAAAAAAAATTTAATTCTATTATTTGATATTTATTATATGGGAATAAAGAATCAATGGTGCTTCTATTTTCATGGAGATATTTATTGGAGCTCATAACTAAATTAATTTTTGATTATTCTACGGAAGTGGAGCTGCTGCACCTGATAAATATTTTAATTATATACATATATATCATTATCTCTTGAAGGAAAAACTACAACACAATAAAAAAGAGAAATTTCTATGAACTTTGAACCTTTCGTGCATTTTCAACGTCCTATGACACTCTACTTCACCACCTGCTCGTTCTCTCAAGTGCTGAATTTATTTAGCTATGACTACAATTTCATTGACGAGACATTCTGATCTAAACCTCAAGAACCAGTACCTATTGTTTAATTATTATCTTCTCTTTCATCTGTTTATGAGTCTGTAACACTACTTCCCATCTCTCACACTCACTTTATTTTTCTGTTTATTCTTTTCCACACATAATCATTATTTGTTATTATTTTTCCTCAGGTTGTGACTTCTGGATTCTAATGTAAAGACCGTCGGTTTGTGACTCCCTATATCGAAAGTCAAGACTATTTGGGTTGTGACTCCCAGTATCTAATGTCAGGTTGTGAGGTTTGTGACTCCCCTCACAAAATTAAGTGTCATGGTTATCCCTCCACTAGAAAGTATTTTGTAATTGGGTTATGATTCCACTTTAAAAATTATTTTTAGTGCACACGTATCTCTCACCGAGTAGAGAGGTATAAGAGTAGAGTAGGCCTACATTGGACCAAAATACTATAAAAAACATCCTTGCGTTAATTTTTTCCACTCCTAATTAACATTAATAAGTAACATGTATAATTAATTTATTTGATTAAAATTTCTTAATCTGGTCTATTCACCGCCCCTCTAGTCCATCTATCATTACCATGGATGACCTTACAATTGGTATCAGAGGGAAACCTTCTTAAGAAGAGTTTTTCTATATCATTATATTTATTTACACCAAATATCGACACCACTGGTTATTCCTTAATGAATTTATACAACAATTTTATTGATTCTACTTTTATATTTTATTATACTAGAATATTCCTAGACCTTACATTCTAAGGATAAATATATTATAAGATGGAAGGATTGAAATCGAATGATGCTTGGTTTCCTTAGAAGCCACCACATTTTGAAGGCAATGATTATGGATACTGGAGATCCCGAATGGAGGCATACCTCAAACAGTTGAGCATTGAGCACTTTTTTATCATGTCCAATCAATACACACTGCCTGAAGCTGATCCATATAATCATACAGGAATTGATGCTACTATATATGTCTTAAATTACAAAGTTGTTAATTTTTTAAATTGTGTTATTAATAGAATTGTTTTTAGTCATGTGTCTGTATGCAAGACAACTCATGTGATTTGTATGATTTTGCAAGTTACTCACCTTCGATGTGACAAATTAATCCGAACCAAGCTTGGAATTTTTCTTGATGAGTATCAAGACATCAAGATGTGTGAAGATGAAACTGTAAAACAAATGTTCGAAAGATTCACAAGCATTTTGAATGGAATGAATTCACATGGATAATCTATGGAAAATAATATACGTGTTGAAAGAGTTCTACGAGGATTAGAAAATAAATTGCATGCAAAGAAGGTTTCCATTGATGAAACTAATAACTTCAAAGAGTACATACTTGATGAATTAATTAGATCACTACTCCAATATGAACTGGAATGAAAGAACATAGCAGATGAGGAGACAAGAAAAAGAAAAGTTGTAGCTTATATGTCTATAAATGTTATTTCAAAAAAAAATTTGGATTCTGATCTACATGATATTGAAAAGGATGAAATGTATTAGATTGTAACTGGAGTATAAAAAAGAAAGAAAAAGATAGGTTTCAAAAATAAGTTTAGTAGAAATCCTAAAAAAAGGGATATAAGAAAGATAATACAATTTAAAATACGTCAAATGTAACTTGTTATCAGTTCAGGAACAAAGGTCATATCAAAACCGATTGCCCTAAACTAAAGAATAAAGACAAATACAAAAAGAAGGATAAAAAGGAATTGACAACAAGCTAGTGTTGTTTTGAAAAATCTGATTCTAGTGAAAAATCGTGAAATAAAAAAGAATCTACTAACATGTGTTTCATGACATCACTGGATAATGTTTTTAATTCTAGTTATTATTCTAAATGTTCTGATTTTGAATATGAATATGAAAACCCCAATGTTTTTTAATTAAATAAATAAATTTAAAGATTAAGAAAATATATTTTCAAAGATATTGATTTATATAATAATATTAAATAAGATAATGAAAAACATATTTCTGAAAAAAATTAATTTTCCATGAAAATAAAAAGTTAACAGACAACTTTTTCTACTTATCATTCAATAGTTTATGATAATCTGAAAAAAAACTCCAGATTAGAATGATAAATTGAAAAAGGAAGTTTAATGTCTTAAAAACATTTATCTAATTTTATTCCAGGTCGGGAAAAATATCATGAGATGGTTTCTTTGACTAAAAATGATAAATGTAAATATGGTTTTGGTTATGATTAATGATTATCACGAATGTATAAAACCTATTTTGTTAAAAGTAAAAAATGGTTGTACTTGAATTGTTAATTGTTTTAAATGTGGCATTAATGGTCAATATTCCAATGACTGATCACATATATTTAAAAAATCTTTTGGATTTACAAAAACTAATATTTCAATTTCCATATTAACGAGAGTACCTTACAATACATGTTTAAATTTTGTATGGGTTCCTAAAATTTTTATTACTAATCCTATTGGACCCAAATTAGCTTGGGTACCAAACTAGTCAATAAATTGATATTTTTAGGAAAAATGACTTAGATGACTCATGAACGACATATGGTACATGGAATTTGGATGATCTATGCATATTACTGGAGTCCCATCAAATTTTACCTCATACAACACATGTTATGGAGGTACTCTTACATTTAGAGACAATTCCAAAGGAAAATTAAAAAGTTTTGGTAAACATGGTATTTCAAATTCTATATTTATTTCCAATGTTTTATATGTTGATGGTTTAATACATAATTTAATTAGTATATCACAATTTTGAGATGATGTAATGGAAGATAAATTTCAAAATGATAAATTTTTTAGTTTTTAAAGATGATTCTTTATTATTTTATGGTAATCGAAAAGATAATATTTATACAATTGATTTTGTTGAACTAACTATTTAACATGTAAAGTGTCTGAATGGTATACAGAATGAAAAAAAATCATTTGGCACTAACCTTTAAGAGTTTTCAATTTTAGATCATTTCATAAGCTCCAAATGCATGATAATGTTTTACATCTTCGTTATTTGATGAAAGAACTACATCATGTTTGTGACACCTGCATGAAAGGGAAGCAACACAAAATTTCTTTTAGACCTATCAATCAGATAAGTATTATTAAGCCTTTACAGTTGGTACATCTTTATTTATTTGGTCTACCTCAAATTTCAAGCTTTGTTGGAAATAAATAAACTTTAGTTATTGTTGATTATTATAGTAGATTAACTTGCGTATATTTTCTAGATCATAAAAATGATACTTTATTTAAATTAACTATTTTCTCTAAATTAGTTCAAAATGAAAAAATTTGTATGATTATTTCTATTCATAGTGATAAAGGAGGTGAGTTTCATAATTTAGATTTTGAAAAAATCTATGAAAAGAATGAATATTTTCATAATTTATCTTCTCCTATAACAAAACAACAAAATGGGGTTGTAGAAAGAACAAATTGAACTCTTATTTAAATGGCTCAAACAATGTTAAGTTAATATAATCTTCCTAGATATTTTTGGGCTAAGGATATTTTTTCTGCATGTTATATTTCATATATAAATCAAATTAGAACTTTGATAAAGAATACTCATTATAAATTATTCAAAAATAAAAAGTCTACGGTTGGTAATTTAAGAGTTTCTGGATAAAAAGCTTTAATTTTAAATTCAAAGGATAATTTAGATAAATTTGATGCTAAAAGTTATGGAGGTATTTTTCTTGGTTATTCATTAACAGAAAATCATATAGAGATTATAATAAAAGAACTATGGTAATTGAAGAATCTGTTCATGTTATGTTTGATGAAAATAATGTTTAAATAAATTTTGATTCTAATGTCAATTATAATGATTTTAGAGATTTTAATTTTTATGAAGACATTCCTCATGATAAGAATGAATTAATTGAGGGGGAGCATACTCCTTATCAACCCGATCAAAGATCATCGATGATTCACAAAGATCATCCTGTTGAAAATGTAATTGGAAATGTTGATTCTGGTGTGAAAACCAGATTTTCTATTTTAAATTATTGTTCAAATTATGCTTTTATTTGAGATTTTGTTTCTGTCAATATTAATGATTCTTTAAAATATGTGAACTGGACTGTTACAATGAAAGATGAATTAAATCAGTTTTTTAGAAATAATTTTTTGACTTTAGTAGAATTTCTTGAAGATAAGTAGGTAATTGGAACTATGTGGATCTTTAGAAACAAGGTCGATCAATTTGGACAGATTCTCAAAAACAAATCCAAACTTGTTTCTCAAGGATACTCTCAAGAAGAAGGTTTAGACTTTGAAGATTCATTTTCACCTATTTCTAGGTTAGAGGAAATTAGAATTTTGTTAACTTTTTCATGTTTTCATGGTTTTAAATTATATAAAATGGATGTAAAAATCGCTTTCATAAATGGTTTTATTACTGAGGATGTTTATGTTTATCAACCCCCTGGTTTCAAAAACGGAAAATTTCGCAACCATGTTTTTAAATTATCTAAAGATTTATATGATCTCAAACAAGCACCTCATTCTTGGTATGAAAGTCTTTATTTATTTTTATTAAAAAAAATTTTCAGGAAAGGCAATGTTGATCCCACTCTATTTATTTAAAGATCTTCTGATGATATTTTAATTGTTCAGATCTATGTTGATGATATCATTTTTTGATCATCTAGTGAAATAATTTGTAATGATTTTTTTATTGATGTCTTCTGAATTTGACATGAGTTTAATTGCAGGATTAATGTTATTTCTTAGACTTTAAATTTCTCAAAGGAAAGATGGGATTTTTCATAATCAATCTAGGTATGTAAAAGATTTAGTTCAACGATTTGGTATTGATTCAGCTAAATCTATGAAAACTCCTATGGGTACTAATTGTAAATTAGAGAGTGATGCATCTGGTAAATCATTTAATTTTATAGTTTATAGAGTTATGATAGGTAGCTTTCTTTATTTAACTGCATTTAGACCTGATATCATTTTTAGTGTTTGTTTATGTTCTAGATTTCAACCTCATCTAAAATAAAGTCATATTAAACATGTAAAAAGAATAATTAGATATGATAAAGGAACTATTGATTCTTCTTTATTTGATCCAAAATATAATTGTTTAGATTTAACATCTTATTCTGATTCTGATTTTGGAGGCTATAGAATTGAATGAAAAAGCACATCAGGTATGTGTCATTTTTTGGGAAAATGTTTAATATCTTGGTCATCTAAGAAACTATTATCTGTTGCATTATTTACTGCAGAAGCTGAGTATATCTCTACTGCTAGTATTTGCGCTCAAATATTATGGATTATGAAAACTTTATTTTCTTTTTGTGTTTATATTTATAAACTACCTATTTATTGTGATAATACATCTACAATTTTTATTCCTAAAAACCCCTTACAACATTCTAGAAAAAAATATTGATCTTATATTTCATTTTATTCAAGATTATGTGAATAACATTGATATTTTTTTTACAATTTTTCCCCTTTTAAAATCAGCATGCAGATATTTTTACAAAGCCTTAAGACTCTGCTCAGTTTGATAAAAATAAAATTTCCCTTGGATTGATGGAATTTTAAATTTTATTTTTTTCATTTGTTTAGGGGGAGAATGTTCTCACTTTTTGTTTATTTAAAAAAAGGGGGTTATGTTTTGGAGAGAAGGTTTGAGGATAAATAACTTGGTTTTAATCATTTTAAAGATTAATTTATGGTTTAAATGTTTTGTGTTTGTAATAAAACAAAAATGGGGAGATTGTTTGTGCATATGCATATTTCCTTTAATTTGTTTTCTTGTAATTCTGTTGGATTACTTTTTCTCTATATTTTAATGATATCTTAATGTATGTTATTTTTATTTGTTTTACTCTTATCATGTTGGAAAGATAATATATTTATCTATACATTATTAGTTAATGAGGAAGTTTGAAAATGGTTATCTATTTCTCAAAAAAATCATTGAAGTTGAAACAATGGTTTTAGAAACTCTACATTTAACTTTTTTACAACATTTATGTATTTATTTTACTGATGCTTCTACGGTTATGTGATTTACATGAAATTTGTTTCTGTGGAATGATAAAATGTTTATCTTGATTTCATTAGTTTTCATCAATGTCTATAAATATATTTTGTATGGACTTTTAATTACATGAAGTTATGATATGCTATTTCCTAGTAGCAGTATTTTCAGAATTGTTTGGCTTTTTTATTTTAATGATTTTAGGATCTTTAGATGTCATTTATAATTGATTATTTTTTTATGGTAATATAAAAAGTTTTTCTACAAATCATTAGTTTTTACCAAAGTCTGAATCTGCTTTTAAGAGCTTTTAAAAATTCGTTGATATCTGTCAAAAAATATTCTTCAGATTTCTTACAAAAGTATGGTTAATTTTTATCTTACAATAGTATATTTCATTTTTATCACACAAAATTATGGTTCAATTTTTCTTAATAAAATATGGTTCATTTTTTCTTAAAAAAAGTGTGGTTCATTTTGATCTCACAAAAGTATGATTCCTTTTAATCTCACAAAAATATGGTTCATTTTTATCCCACAAAAGAATGTTTAATTTTTATCTCACAAAAGTATGGTTTATTGTTTATCTCAAGAAAGTATACTTTACTGTTCATACAATACATTACATTACTATTCACTCCATATGTTACTGTTCACTATGAATTTATTGTTCACTCTGAAGTTATTGTTCACTCGGATGTTACTATTCACATCGAAGTTACTATTCACTCTGATGTTACTGTTCACTCCAATGTTACTATTCACATCGAAGTTTCTCTTCATTCCAAAGTTACTTTTCATTCGGTGCATTTTTTTAAAAATTGATTTTCTACAAATATATGGATTATTTTAAATATATATATATTTGTGAAAAATTATCATTAAATATAAGGATCGTATTCAAAGAGTTTTTAATATTTTCAGTGTTATTTAGGGGGAAAATAATAATGTTTTTCAATGTATTTTACAAATGAATTTTGAAATTCTAAGATTGTTTAAATTCAAAATTTTAAATTTAATTTCAGAATCCGTTGCTAGTTTTTAGGATCTTTTTTTACTACATTTAAATCATTTTAAATGGATTTAAAATTCTATTATGAATCATGAAATGCTTTTATTATTATGGATATTTTATTGTAAGACTTATTAAAAATATTTTTAATTCCTTTATTAGATATTTATTCTACTGGAATAAGGAAGCAACAGTGCTGCTATTTTCATGGATATGTTTATGGGAGATCATAAGTCAATTAATTATTGAATATTCTAAAGAAGAGGAGCTACTACACCTGCTATAAATTTTATATTATCAATATATATCATTCTCTCTTGTAGGAAAAAGTACAAAAAAATAAAAAATAGAAATTTCTATGAACATTGAACTTTTTGTGCATTTGGAACATCCTGTGACACTCTGCTTCACCACCTAATCGTTCTCTCATGTGCTGAATTTATTATGCTACATCTACAATTTCATTGATGAGACGTGCCGATCTAATCCTCAAGAACCAGTACCTGTGCTTTAATTTTTATCTTCTCATTCTTCTTGTTATGATTTTGTAACACTACTTTCCATCTCTCTAACACACTTTATTTTTATTTTTATGCTTTTTTACACAAAATCATTATTTATTATTCTATTTCCTCGGGTTGTGACACCTGGATTCTAAAGTCTGGACCTTAGGGTTGTGACTTCCTATATCTAAAGTCAATACTGTTTGGATTGTGACTCCAAGTATCTAATGTAAGGTTGTAGGGGTTGTGACTCCCCACAAAAAAGTCAGTGTCGTGGTTATCCCTCCCCTAGAAAATGATTTTGTAATTGGGTTATGATTCCCCATTAAAAAACATTTTTAGTTCACACATATCTCTCACCGAGTAGAGTGGTATAAGAGTAGAGTAGGCCCACATTGGACCGAACTACTATTAAAAAAATCCTTGCTTTATTTTTTTTACTGTTAATTAACCTTAATAATTAACATTGATAATTAATATATTTCATTATTTGTTTAATCTGGTCTATTCACCCCCACTAGACCATTTTCCATTACCTTGTCTAACCTAATAGGAATCACCAGCAAGGTAAGGCCAACAAAATGAACTTGACAAAATTACTTCAAGTTTTATATTTAGATTATTTTGAACTAAAAATAGTTTGTATAAGTAATTGATGCCTTTACAAAAATGACCAAATCACCATTTATATGGAAATGTGAAAGGGATAAAGAGATTCAAAAATTAATTAATAAAGATGTGAGTAGACCTTTTCTTATAGAAGAAAGGGGTGGGTTCATACTTAAAAACATTCGTAAATAATTTTGGTAGATATGGATTTTTATTCTTCATGAGGTATAAGTTTGATTCTTTTGATAAATTCATGTAATCCAAGTATAATGTTGAGAACCATATCATTAATCATATTATGAAACTCTACTCCGAACATGGTGTAGAATATCTTAATGAATAATTCATGGACTGCATATGAGAGTTTCAGATCTAATTAAAATTTATTGTTCCTTATAGGCCTCAATGTAATGGTGTTATAAAAAATAAAAACCACACCATGTTGGAAAATGTCATATCAATGATGATTCATGAGAGTCATGTAATATCATTTTGAAAATATAAGTTAAAAAGACAAAACATATACTAAAATGTCATCCAAATTAGTTGACAAATATTATTCTATTTGAATTTTTGAGTGGAGGAAAAACCATATTATCAAATTAACATGTGTGGGGACAAGAATAACGTTTTAAATCACATTCATGTAACAAACATAAAACTCGTGGAACAAAGTGTTCCTTTATATTATAAAGTTAGGAAGAAAGTGTATGTTTCCTATATGAACCCTCAAACAAAAAACATATTGTGTAATCATAAATCTTATTATTTGAGAGAGAGAATATATGAAAAAAAATTATTGTGAGGGATATATAGTTTGATGAAGTTTAAGCTCATGTTACAAAAGCATTGGATCATGAACAAATTCTCCAATGAACAATTGAATATTAAACTATTCCATAGACACATGTACTATGTAGGAGTACAATAGAGATTAGATAAGTATAATTTTATGCTTTTATATTCACCATGGATGGTGACTCATTATTAGTTTATTTTAATGATCCTATAAACATTAATGAAGAAGAATGTTAAAAAAATGTTTCCATGTGGAAAGAATCCATCATATATGAAATGGATTCCATATACCAAAACATTGTTTGTATTTTTGTAGATCCTCCATAATTTTCATATCCCAATGGTTTTAAATGGTTATTCAGTAAGAAATTCCATGAGGAAGGACAAGTCAATACCTTTAATGTGACACTGGTTAAAAATTGTCTAAAAAAAATCATGGTATTGACTAAGATGAAATATTTTCAATAGTTTCAATTGTAATTATACATGACATTGTGAAATACCATGTCAATGATATTATAAAAATAGGTTTCAAAATATTTTTCTTTTTAAAAACCTTCTTGAATATATGTATATGACACAACCTAAAGGTTTTGTGACTCAAATGGATCACAATAAGATAAAAAAAATTGAAAACAATTAATTTATTAATTAATTAAAAAATCTCAGTGACAGAAAAATATATTTGATAATAAAAAAACAAAATTTGGTTTAATAAAAAATTACTATTATCATTCTGTCTACAAACAATTTATTTTGAGTGAATTTGTATTCATAATATTATTTATGGATGGAATGTTACACATTATGATAAAAATAGAAGTGCTATAGTCTGCTAAGTCATGTTCAAATAAATGATTCTCCCTGAATTAATTCAGTGGGGTAGCCTACATTATTTGGATCAAGATCCATAAGGATATATCCAAGAGACATATCGCATATGTCAAGGTATATAACCTTTTTTGAAACTGAATAGATACAGTATTGAACAATCCAAAATGGGATTATTACTAGAATCATGTGACATTCACATTTATAGGGAAATGTTTCCTTAGACACATGATGAATGAAAAACAAGGAAAATTATTCCATAATCTTATGTGATTGGGATAGTCCTGTATGATATGCTATCTACTAGGCTGGATTTATACATATGCATGGAGTGTGGTAGAACTATATCAAGATGAATAAGGTAACATAAACTGATGTAGTTCAAGACTATCCTTATGTATCTGAGGCATACAATGGATATCTTACAAGATTGTAGAAGAGATGCAATATTGGACAAAAGGCGATATGAAAATTCTATTTTCTGAACAGATGAAGATGACATAAAGTCCCAACCTTGATACATAATAACATTGAATGAAGGTGTTGTGGGATGGAATTTCTAAAATAAGGTTGTGTTAACTAATTATATAGTAGAGTCTAAGTACATTTCATCATATAAGGTATCTAGGGAAGAAACATGGATTAAAAACAGCATCTAAAAGATTTAAGTGGTACCTAGTAGTAAATTTCAATTCAAAATTTCTAGTTATAATACTATAGTGATAGTTATCTCAAAATATCCAAAGTCACATCTATGGATGAAGTATATACATCATAATTATCATCACTTGATGGATTGTTCGTCAAATAGGTGATCTTATAGTTTAGATTAATTGAATAGAATAAAAGGCAGAGGAACCCATTGAATAAAGTCCTAACTCAGTAGAAACATGATTACCATATGAGGTAATGAAAACCGCAAGTCATAGTCATGTGGCTCTTGTCAATGTGATATTTTCTTAGAGGTTGTATCCTTGGACCAACTAATTCTTCATTTATTAAATGTATATTGGATGAATAGATTATTAATTAAAAATATTACTACATAATATTCTTCTAACTACATGGATTTAAATAAATAATGTCCTAGAGTATTTAGCAAATTGATAAGTTCATAATAGTTCAACATTGTGAGGAGAAACATAAAGTGATATGAAACTATTATTAATATATTTTTATGAGTAGATAATTACTATAATCGGACCATAGTAATTTTATCATCTATGGAGAGTACACTTATGTGGATGAAGCTTTATCTCACGATGTTCAGACATAGTAATCTCGATTATAATGACCCGACTCTCTGGAAGATGTACGGATTGTTAGTTTCACTTTCAAATATTTCCTTTAAGTTTGTTTAATTTTTTTAACATCCTAAGGAAGGTCCGGGGAGTATTCGGGGTTGGTTCGGAGCTCGGGAGCTTGAAAAATGGGCTTGCAGACAATGGTGCACAGCATGCGCACTGCCTGCGCATGGTTTCAAACAAATAGTGTGGCCTTTGGCCTTGAGGTAGGGAGGTTTTCATGGGTTACACACGGTTTGGATAAACCGTGTGCCTAAACAATGCGGCCCTTGTTTGGGAGGTAGTGAGGTGCACACGGTTTGGGCACGGTTTGTTAAATCATGCTCCTAAATCGCGTGACACTGTTTTGGGTAAAAAAATACCATTTTGACCTTAAATTCTATTCAATTCTAATCATATTCTTCTTCCTACTTACCACGGATATAACTGAGGGGATCTATCTTTTGATCTCCAAAACCCTCCTCCCTCTCTTTTCATTGTGGAATTATCATTCGGTGTCCATCCTTCGATCCATTGAAGGTGTTGGATCACCCTCGGTAAGGCTTACCCCATGCACCCTTCTTTTGTCAGTGAATCTTGGTATTCTTTTACTATTTTACTGTAGGCTAATATGCCTTAATTCTAGGTAATTGGACTAGAACTCCGATCTCTTCCAAACTACTGCACATCTGAGGTCGATATCAAGCGATCCTACATCTACAGCTCTAATGTAGGTGGTCATGTGGTTACTATTTTGTGTTTTCACATTTGGGATATTATTGTCGTGCTGTGGTTTGTCTTTCGACAAACCCCTTACTTGTAATGGCTAATTCATATATAAATTACCCTTGTGGTATGAGGTTGATGAATCTATCCTTTCTAGGGTATTCAGATGAGGTGTGGACCTGGATTGGTCAACCATAGGTGATATGACTTGATATTTGGCCCTTTTTACCTTTGGACCTCAATGCTATGTCTTGAACGGGATTTTTCATGATAGGAAAATGTGATTGTGGGGTTATAGGTTGTCTAGGATGAGATAGCTCGATCCCTTTAATGAATTGAGATGTATGTTTTCCTTATAACGTGATTGGGAAATGCCAGGGTTTGTTAATGATATATGTTATATGATGGATTACCATATATATTGTGATGTGAATGGTTATGCCTTACTATGGTGACAAGCCTATGATAACCCGTGTGTGGGTGGGAGGCATTCTTACCACGTGCAAGATATATCTACGTTTGTGCGCCGAAGTCATTATTACCCTATGCTAGATAAATCTATGTGTGTGGGCGAGAAGCATTCTTACCTTGTGCCAGATGAACCTCTGTGTAATAGGATGAGAAGAATTAATACCTCATGGATATATAACCTTTATGGGTGGGAATAATTCTTCCCCATGATAGCTACATTGATTATGGATGAGAGGCATGTTTACCTTGTGCCAGTGATAATCTATATCTCAGTACTCATACCTCTGGTGAATTGTTCAGATTTCCAGCCACGAACTGAAGTACGTAGACCTCCTAGGTGTCCTTCAGGAACCTGAGCGGGAGGGTTGTTTATTAATTTGATTTACTTACTTGCAGTTTACTACACACTGTATGTTTTTCGAACACCTATTTGGATTACATGTAGACCCTGTTGGTGGTGGCCTACGAACACTTGTCTCACACCCTACTAGGGACGCCTCCTTGGCACTCATGTAGACTTTACTGCTCCAGGTACTAGTAGGTGAAAAGGCCCAGCTTCAGGTTGTGATATGTGTATGTTCTAGCTGGAGATCCGGAGCAGAGGACCGAGCTTGGCTAATGATGCTCGTGGACTACTTTTGTTCTCTTTTTGTACTACTGTTTATCATGTTTTCCACCTATTTCTACTGTATCAGCATGCCATAAATCCATTTTTTATTAGACATTGCCTATGTTGAATTTTGTGTATCTATCTGAATTCTCCCTACTTCTATTGTTTGGATTGCTTGTTTCCCTTTTCCTATTGTTAACCATTGGTTGTGTTCTGCTATTTTTATTACTTTTCTACTATACCATTGTGTACTCCAACATGGGGGTACATTCTCTCCAACTGACATACCATTACACCCATGCTGCTATTCGGTAGCCCCTGGCCTATGGGGAGACGATCCAGAGGTCATGTGGCCAACTGGGCTCGGGGCTCGGGTTGAGAGGCAGCTGGGTCTGGGACGTCACAAAGTGCAATCAGGCATGTTTCTTCATATCTTTATTTACTATTTAGTGACGATATACATAGAGACTGGGAGTGCATATGGAATTAGCCATGAGCCGTGCCTGGGCACCGCGAACCCCTGTACGGGGTATGTGCCAATTTTCCTATTTTATGTTGTTATTGATTCTTCTATTTACTATTGATACCATTTCACCATTGGGTGCATCACGTGTTTTGTGATGTTTTTTAGATTTTCAATGTTGGAATTTTGATTTCAGGGTTCGACCCGATGAAATGAGGGTTATGAATTAGATCATGCATCACGATAGGAACAATATGATTATGAAATGCATCTTTCCCTGTCACGATTATGTTTTCAGTGAGCATTTCTTATTTTTTATTTCAATGCCTTGTTAGTATGTGTGAAACTATGCAAACCCATCATGCAGGTTGTGAATTAATGAATTATATGGATTTAGTGGGTGTCACTATTTGGTTCATAAGGGGTATGTGACCTTATAGATCGGATAATTACATTACATATAAACAAAACATTTGCTAAAAATGGAATTCAAATAGTTAATTAGCACAAGTAAATGAGAAATGGAATCCAAGTGTGTGAAATCTTTTATTGCATGAGGAGTATGGGTCCTTATGGTCTTGGAAATAACATGAAACTGGATTTAGTTCAATTTGAATAGTTACAAGTTTTACTAATAATTCATATGGGTGTGGATATGTGTTTTATATATAGGAAGGTGTTGTACCTGAACTAGATTCTAGAGTTCAACCATTAAATTTTGTTGGTTTCTTCTTTTGAGATGATCGTTTGGCATTGTATCACTATGCCTCCGAGACGTCATCGAGTCGCGGTGCTGAAGGTGGTGATGATCGAGTTCTTGAGGTGGTGGGCCCTGAGCCGCCAGTGGATCTTCCTGTCGAGCCACCCGTGTCTCCTCATGCTATTCCTGAGATGGGCATCAATGCCCAGTTCGGTGATAGCTTCTTGTGTATTGAAGAGTATGCAAGGTGGAGTACGACCTGCCCCGAGTATGGGAGTGTTGACCCGTGAGTTTCAGCTGTAGCATCCTATTACATTTATGGGAGATTGTAGACCACTTGCTGTAGAGTCCTGGTTAGAGGCTATTCTGGCAATCTTCGAGCACCTTGAGACACCTCCAGTGCGGAGGGTCATGCTCACAGCTTATATGCTACGTGGTTCATCCATAAGGTAGTGAGATGTCACCACCCAGTTGGGACAACAGAGAGATATGATTTGGACTGATTTATAGACCGTCTTCAATGATTATTTCTTTCCCCAGACTTTGAGGGCTGACAGAGCTAGGGATTTTTTGAATATTCAGCAAGGGACCATGACAGTCATGGAATATTCTTCATGTTTCACTGAGTTAAAGCATTTTTCTCCTACACTAGCTACTGATGATCTCAAGACTGCTTGGATTTTTGAGTATGGGATGTGTTACGCCATCCAGTCGTAGGTTAAAGTGTTTAGGTTGATGACCGTTTCAGAGATCATCAATCATGCTTTGCTCACATATAGGAATTTGAGAGATGGAAACAGTGAAAACTAGAGTAGTTCAGCACCTAAGAGTTATAGTGGATCTGCTTCTAGGAAGAAGCAGCGTTTTGAGGACTCTCGTGGTGTTAGCAGTGGTCAGACCCTTTTCTTAGGGGTTACTCCTATCTGTCACCAATGTTTGGTGCCAGGACACATGAGGAGGCCATGTATGCGAAATAAAGTGGAGTACAAATGTTGTGGTAGGTTGGGACATATCCACTGTTTCTGCAGGAATTTTCCCCCATGGCATAGTGAGCAGGGATCTGTACCTACTCCACAATTGGTGCTAGATCAATAGGATAATGTTAGTCAGCCAGCGAGAATACCTCCAGCCGATCAGTCCACAGCGGCATTCGAGTCAGAGTTAATCAGGCATATGACTCTCAGCACCAGTAGGGTGGGTCTGCTCAGGGTAGCCATTCTATGACTCAGGTCCGTGGTACCGACCAGTTTAATGCATTTGAGCCTATGCCATAAGAGCAGTATGCTAGAACATTTACTGTATGAGGTACGATTCTAGTTGCCTCTACGTTACTATCTGTTTTGTTTGACAAAGGGGCTTATCACTCTTTTATATCAGAGGATATTATTGGATGTTTGGGCCTTGAAGTTGAGTCATATCATGATATGATCACATTAGATACCCCATTAGGTGTCCGTTCAGAGGGCATTCGTTGTTGTCAGAATTGTCCCCTCGAGTTGGGCGGTTAACGTTTTGTGTGGAACCTGTATGTTCGAGATATGACAGGTTTTGATGTAATAATCAGGATGGACTAGTTAGTTCCCTATAGAGCTTGGATTGATTTCTATCATCGGGGGGTGGTATTTATGTCACCAGAGGGTGACACACATATGCATAAGGTAGAATGAGATCATAGTGCGACACGAGCAGGACCGGAACACCAGATCTTAGGTGGTGTCATGGCATAGGTTTCCAGTCTTTATCTCAATGAACAAGGGTTACAACCCTTTATTTATCCTCTAGTGGTGGAGCATTTCAGTGATGTCTTTCATAATGATTTATCTTGTCTACCTCCAGTGCGATAGGTGGAATTTACTATTTATCTTATAATAGTATCAGCACCAGTGACCTTTCCTCCTTATAGGATGGAACTTAAGGAACTTTTGGAGCTCAAGAGTCAGCTGGAGGACCTGGAAGAAAAAGGCTTTATACATCCTAGTACTTCTCCTTGGGGATCACTAGTTTTCTTTTCCAAGAAGGCAGATGGTACCTTTTGTCTTTGTGTGTATTATCATAAGTTAAATCAGCTTAATATTAAGAATCAGTATCCTTTACCTCGAATTGACGACCTCTTCGATAAGATCCGAGGAGAGAAGTTGTTTTCAAAGATATATTTGAGGCCGGGCTATCACCGTGTTTTTTAGGACTTTTTACATACCTTGCACAACATTCAAGATATGGTATGATCTTTATGAGTACCTAGTCACATAGTTTGGGCTTACGAATGCACCTATAGTGTTTATGGATCATAAGAATCTGATTTTTCACCCTTACATTGATTCTTTTGTGGTTGTATTTGGGGATGATATCTGAGTCAATTCACGCTCGAGAGATTACCATACCACGCATCTTGATATCGTGCTAAATAAACTAAGAGAGAGTCAGCTTTATTCTAAGCTCAGTAAATGCCACTTTTAGATAGATAACGTTCACTTCCTTGGTACCATTATTTCCGAGTCTGGAGTTTTATGTGACCATGAGAAGGTGAGTCCTGTAATTTCTTGGGAGCAGCCAAAGAATGTCTTTGATATCAAGAGTTTCATGGGGCTTGTTGGATATTATAGGCAGTTCATTCAAGCCTTTTCAATACTAGAAACAATGCTTATGGCTTTGACCAAAAAGTGGGTGAGATTCGATTGGTCAAAACCTTGTGAAGTGGCTTTTCAAGAACGGAAGGGAAGACTAACTTCAGCACCGATACTGATCTTACCGGAGCCAGGCAGAGCTTACATGGTATTTTGTGATGCATTAGGTATCAGGCTTGGAGCTTTCATGAAATAGGACGAGCGAGTTGTTGTGTATGGTTCTCATAAATTAAAGGAACATGAAAGGAATTATCTAACACATGACATTGAGCTCACTGCGGTTGTACATGCCTTACGCTATTGGATACAATATTTATTGGGAGAAATTTTTTTTTGGTATTCACTGACCACAAAATACTCACATATATCTTCACTCAGTGGGATCTAAATCTCAGGCAATGCTGGTGGGTCAAGTACTTGCAATCCTTTGATTTCAAACTTTCCAACACTCTTGGGAAAGGAAATTCAGTAGCCGATAATATGAGTCAGAAAAACTAGTCGCAAGTGATTCGTGAATCAAATAAGGAGTGAAAGTTGATAGCCATATTTTTGGAGATGCATGTTGAGGTTTAGGAAGGTTAGGGTCAAACTGTTCTCTCAGCCTTAGCGGTGACATCAACACTTTTGGAACGGGTTAGGGCAAGACAGTTATCAGATCTGAATGGCCTTGTTCTATAAGAAAGTGTCACTGATGATGCCTCTAGAGATTGGTATGTGGATAAAGGTGATACTATATTGTTTCGTGGGTATGTGTGGGTCCAAAAAAACAACAGAGAGGAGCTAAGGAGGGGTTTCCATGCATCAACATGGTAAGTTCACCCAGGCATCACCAAAATGTATCTTGATTTGCGATGACAGTACGTGTGGCCTAACATGAAGCGGGAGATATCTAGTTTTATCACGCGTTGTTCCACCTGTCAGCCGGGGAAGAAATAACATCAGTGTACAACAGGGCTCTTGCATCCATTTTCTATTCCGGAGTGGAAATGGGATGATATCTCTATGGAATTTGTAACTAGTTTACCCAGGTCACCTTGTGTCAATTATGCAGTATGGGTTATCGTAGACCGTCTGACGAAGGTGGCACATTTCTAACCTGTGGGGGAGACCTTCACGGTAGATGAATTGGGAAGACTATATGTCAAAGAAATAGGGAACCTTCATGGAGCATCTCGTTCTCTTGTCTCGGACAGAGATCCTCATTTTACATCTCAGTTCTAGAAAGGTTTAAAGAAGGCCTTGGGTACACAGGTACTTTTGAGCATGGCCTACCACCCGTAGACCAACGGACAGACCGAGCGGACTATATAGGTACTAGAGGATATGTTACGAACATGTTTTCTTGATTTCATAGGTTCATGGGAGAAACACATTCCTCTTTTTGAGTTCACTTATGACAATATCTTCCAGGATACCATTGAGATGGATCCCTATGAAGCCTTATATGGTAGGCCATGTCACTCGCATTTTTTTTGGATTGAAGTAGGGGAGGAAGATGTTCTAGGACCACATATTGTGTAGGAGACTATAGAGCATATACAGATTATAAAGAAGCATATGGAGACATCTCAGTCTAGAAAGATGTCCTATGCTAACATACACTGATGACCTCTTGAGTTCGAGGTTGGAAACCAGGTTTTCTTGATGGTCTCACCCAGGTTGGGGTAAAGACGTATATGGAATCAGGGTAATCATTCGCCGAGGTTCGTGGGAGCCTTTGAGGTGATGAAGCAGATCGGACCAGTAGCTTACCAGCTTGCACTTCTGCAGAGATATCAGGCCATGCACAATGTTTTTCATGTATCTTAGCTACGCCTGTACTTTTCAGATCCGACTCATTTTTTTCATCCTAATGAGGATGAACTGGATATGGATGCTTCTTTCAAGGAGTATCTGATGTGAACTGTTGACCGGTGTGGAAGACACTCTCTAGTAGTTCTGTTTCTCTTGTATGGGTGCTATGGAAACATAGCAGCGTACAGGACGAGACCTGGGAGCGGGATGCTGATATATGTTCTCAATGGCCAGAGCATTTCTTTGATGACACCACAGTACCATAGGAAAGCCAATTCGGGGATGAGTTGCTTTAAAGAGGAGAGGTTGTAATGACTCGACTCTTTGGCAAAGGGTCAAATAGTTAGTTTTGCTTTCAAATATTTCCTTTATGTTTTTTTAATGTGTGTAACATGCTATGGAATGTCCAGGGAGTGTACGGGGTTGGTTCGGAGCCCAGTATTTAATGAAATGGGCTTGCAGACAATGGCACATGGCCTACACATGGTTTCAAACAAACCATGTGGCCTTTGGTCTGGAGGTAGGGAGGTGCGCACGGGTTGCACACGGGTTGGGTAAACCGTGCACCTAAACCATATGGCCCTTGGTCGGGAGGCAGTGATTTGGGCACGGTTTGTGAACAGTTTGTTAAACCGTGCGCCTAAACCGTGCGACCCTGTTCTGGGTAAAAAATTACCATTTTCCCCATAAATTCTATTTAAGCATTATCCTCTTCTTCTTTTTCCTTCCTGCGGACAGAACAGAGGGGAGCCCTATTTTGAGCACCAAAACCCTCCTCCCTATATTTTCTTTGAGGATTCTTCATCCATAGACCATTATTCGATTTTTCGAAGGAGTTGGATCACTGTATATAAGGCTTACCCTACACACCCTTCTTTCGTTTGTCAATCATGGTATTTGTTTCGCTATTTTTCCAGATGCTCATATTCCCTAATTCCAGGGCATTGGACTGGAACTTAGATCTCTTCCAACCTATTGCAAATTTGAGGTTGATATCAAGAAATCCTACATCTAAAACCCTATGGTAGGTGGTCATGTGGTTTTCATATTGGTTTTTCTTCTTTTTTAGTTATTATCATCATGTCGTGGTTTTTATTTTGACAAACCCGTTATTAGTAGTGGCTTCTTCATATCTAAATGACCGATGTTGTATGAAATTTATGAATCTAACCTTTCTAGGGTATTCAGATGATCCGTGGACTGGGAGTGGACAACTATAGGTTACATACCATGAGATTTGGCCCTTTTTACCTTTGGACCTTAATGAAACGTCTTGAACGGGATTTTCCATGTTAGGAAAATGAGATGGTTAGGATAGAGGTTTCTTAGGATGAGATAGCCCAAACCCTTTAATGAATTGAGATGTATGTTTTCCTTATAATGTGATTGGTAAATGCATTACTTTGATAATGATATATGTTAAAAGATTTATTTCCGTATTTATTATGATTTGAATAGTTATGCCTTAATGTGTTGACATGCCTGTGATAATCCATGTGTGGGAAGGAGGAATTCTTACCCCATGCTAGATAAATCCTCATGTGTGGGCAGGAGGTATTCTTACCCCGTGCCAGATAAATCTCTGTGTGTGGGCTGGAAGCATTCTTACCCCGTTCCAGATGAACCACTGTGTCGTAGGATGGAATTCATTCTTACCTCTTTCTTATAGACACTTTATGGGTGGGAGGAATTCTTCCCCATTCCATCTATAGTGCTTATAGACAAGATGCATGTTTACCTAGTGCTAGTGATAACCTTTATCTTTGCACTCATACCTCTAGTGAATTGTTCAGATTTCCAACAATGAGCTAAAGAAGGTAGACGCACCAGGTGTCCTTCCAGAACCTGATCAAGAGGGTTGTTTATTACTTTCCATTGCTTACTTGCAGTTTTCTACACTCTATTTATATTGAGAACACCTATTTGGATTACATGCAGACCCTGTTGGTGGTGGCATACTAAGACTTGTCTCACACCAAACCTGGGTGGCCTCCATGGAACCCATCTAGACATTACTACTACAGGTACTAGTCAGGGAAAAGGCACAACTTCAGGTTGTGATACATGTATGTTCTAGCTGGAGATCCAAAGCAGAGGACCGAGTTTAGCTAGAGATGCTTGTGGACAACATTTGTTCTCTTCTTGTATTACTGTATAGCATGCTTCCCAGCTATTTCTATTGTATCAACATGACAGACATCCATTTTGTATTAGACACTGCCTATGTGGATTTTGTGTATCTATCTGGGTTCTTCTTAGTTCTGTTGTTGGGTTTGCTTGTTTCCATTTTTCTCCTGGTTACCATTGGTTTTGCTTCCGCTATTTTTATTACTTTTTTGCTATACCGTTTTGTACTCTGACATGGTGGTACAGTCTACCCAAATAACTTACCATTACACCCTCACTGCTAGTCGGCAGCCCCTGGCCTATGGGGAGACGAGCAAGTGGTTATGTGGCCAACTGGGCTTGGGGCTCGGGTTGAGGGGTAGCCGGGTCCGGGACGTCACATCCATGATGGGAGATTATGAGAACATACCTACCAAAATTAATTTTTAATGTTTTTTTCTTAATAGTATACTTCAATCAGTGAGAATGTGTAACAATCATTAGTATTTATGATTATCATTTTTGCAGGTCATGAATAAAAAACTTATATTTACTAATGAGAACCATCATGGCCTATTTTGGAACTATTTAGGGAATATGTTCTATGTCATGATTGACATGTCATAAATTGATAATTGAATGAAGGGTTTTTTCCTTCTATATTTATTTTGTTGATATATCATCCCATTGATTGAAATATAACTATCACCTAAATTCCACAACCATGGTGTAACGAAACATTTATTTCATAATATCAATGAATGTTTTATGAATTAAATAGGTTGATGAAACCATCTTCATAACATTATGATGAGATATTGGTATAAGGGTATTATATTACACAAAGAATAATGGTATATGGTTTTTGAGGTAGGTACATTATTTCATTTCAATTGGTCTTCGTGATCAATTATTCTACTATAGGAAATCCAATTTATTTCCAATCGAAATAAATCCTATAGGAATGAACACTATTTGTTTACATTGATCTCTATTAAATTTTATTTGAGTTTATTTAATGTAGTATATTTTATTATCATGTATTAGGAATAATTTTATTCATGTTACATTGATCTAAAAAATTAAATAATTATTTGTTGAACGTAATGGGAATGAAATTTTATTTATTCATTTCTTAAAACATTATTAAATCATAATGTTTTGATATTTTAATGTAAATTTTATTTATTAATAATATTGTTAATTTGGGGGTTCCATAAATTCAAGTGTATTTTGAGAGGACGAAGACTACATCCCGTGTAAAATAATTATTTACAAGATGGTAAGTATTTATTATCTATTTTTTATATTTGGATCTTTCAATAAAATAATAATAATTATAATATGTGAGATGGGGGTTTTTTAACAAAATAGTTCATATCTAATGGGAACATAAACTTTAATAATATTTAACCCAAAATCCTAACATTTTCCTTAGACATCCATGGCTATTGTTTAATGTATCCAAAATTGAAAAAATGAATTCTTATTCTTACTAAATATATTGAATCCTCCGTACCTCTATATATGATAAAATTAAAATGAAATAGATATTTCATCATGGAGGAAAAATGTTTCATTAAGAACAAAAAAAATACATTTGATTCACTATGCTAGAACTCAGAGATCGAGTGTGTGTTGTTCAGAGATAATTGGATAATATAAGGATCACCACTAGAGAGATTCGATCCTTGGTTCCTTATAGTTCGATGAAGGTAATTTTAAATAGTATTCTCAGATTATCAGAAATCATAAATGAAGCCTGTGAATATGCCCATGTATTTATTTATTCATAAATTAAATAAATTAATTCCAAATATTACATGAAATATATTCACTGATGGTTTCAACAAATTATAATTAAAAGTGATTTTAATATATCACCCACCACCACACACTTCCACTAGAAATGAACCAAATAATTTCTCAACATGATTTAATATTATAATAGGATAGTAACATGGGAATTCTGAAACAACATAATACAAGAACTCATAAAAATACCTCTAGGAGAACCACTGATACATCATTACAAATTTTTATTATAATTACCTCTATTGCAACAAAAATGGAATCACATGAGTTGAAATTTTTACCCAATTCTTTATAGGGAAATATAAATCTATTCCAACCCTTCTCATTTTTATAATGTTCAAGTATATTTGTGCCCAATACATCATAAAAAAAAGGTTTAATTTCATGAAATTTTATCACATTATTAGGGAGTGAGGATTAAATAAATTGAAGTTCCCAATAAATGAAGAATAATTTTAACTAGGTGAAAATTATGAGTTGAATTGGGGATAGTTATTCACAATACAGATTTTTTTCTTGAAAAATCGACAGATAATTACATCAGAATAAAGAGGGAGCATAAAGATTAAAAGATGGGTTCAATGACGGTTAAAATGAACTATAATCAATTATAAATCATAATGATGTTGAATTATGTGTAAAAATATGTCTCAACTTGATTAGATAGAAGTAAAAAACAAATAATATAAAGAACGATCCTGAATAATGAGGGGAAGGAGAGGGTCCTTTTCTTTAATGGGTGATTTTAAAAACATGGTAGATAAATTTTACAAGTATGGTAACATCTTTGAAGAGATGAATTGATATAAAAATATAGAAACATATAACTCAAAGGGTTCTTAGGGATTTTTAATGGGATTTTGTGAAGTGTTTCATATAAATTGAGAGGAGAATTATTTATTAATTTATAATTTTAGGTTTTGGACTATATAATATAATATAACCAAAACCACAATCCTTTCCATGATATTTTATCATGATTTCTTCCAATGTGGAGTGAATTGTAATATTATATATGGATAAGAACCTAACCCATTTAAATAATACCATTAGTCATGTGGATATTAGTTAGATTCATAATGAATTAATATTTACAAGATAAAATATATTAAAAGATATGGAGGATTCACTATGAGTTTCTAAAATTAAAAAAATAACAAAAAAACAAAATTATTCTAAAATGGAAACATAAGTTTGGCCATGCATAGTCCTTATAGGAGTTATCACCTAACTTTTTAAGAGTAAATAATATCATAATACATGCCATTTATTTATAACATAGTAAACTTTTATCACAAAATACGAATTTCTCATAACATCAAGAAAAAAATCCACATTGGATGATTTTTAGTTCTTGGTTTCAAACATAATAATTATTATATCAAAATAATTCTACATTTATGGGAATTTAAACTTTTAAATAATAAATCCCCATTTAATGAGAATGTGTGTTTTAAGACGATAAATTTTTTTAATCCTTTTAAAAACATCATTTTCACTTCATAAATTATATTACAATTTATATTAATGTTAATATTAATTAATATTAATATTTTATTAAAATTACATTTTTTTATAAAAATTATTGAATTTATCAAAATGAGTGTCAATATAGAAAAAACATATTTCACAAATGTACAACATGTGTTTCATCATATCGAAATCTAATTTTAATCAAACTCTATATTTAACCATTGAAAAAGTAATGAAAATTTAATATTAATTTATATAAAAATCAAAAATTTCAAATTTCAAATTTCAAGGGTTTAGAAACATAACCACTTTTTATAGTAGTATATTATTTTAGGGTAAGGTGTGTGATGGTGAACCTTTCTTGTGTTGGTTAAGCAAACATGGGTTGAAATGTGATTTTGATATGCTTGAAATTCACCCATATGTAGTTTTTCTCATGATTTTGTTATTGAATCTCAACTTTTTCTAGGCTATGGAAAAATAACAGGGACTCCATATCCCTTAGAAGCTGTGAAAAACAATATTTATTTAGTAACATCATATTGTTTGATTCCATTGGAACTTTCATCTATGTCAACTGCACATTATCATTAACAATAATATATACTAATATCAATGGTCATTCTGCAATATATATTTATTAAATTATTATGTGCATAATGATTATTTAATACCAACTATATATACCATTTAATGATCTAAAATTACAATAGTAATGGATATTTTTTCTATAAAATTAATTTCATAATAATTCATTTATTCAGTTGATAAGGGAATTTCATTTATATGACATTTTGGTGTTAGATTTTTATGGAAGAATGGGAACCATGTTAGTCCTTTTCAGGAGAGGGTTGAAGGAATTATTATCGCAATTCATTTTATAAATCCCACAGTATCCCTTACTTGATTTTGGTATATCATAACCATGAACTTTGGGATGAATATATGGTTGTTGTCTAATTAGAGAATGGTCTTTATCATAGTGTAGTTGTTTGATAAGTTACTATGGAAGGATATTTAAATATTTCTATACATTATTATAGAACATGAGTTCTTAGAATTATCTTTTCAATTACTGTGTTTTTTGATGAAAACCCTTGTTCAATCTCTTATTGAAAAAATTCCTCTTTATTTCATGGTTGGATAATTCAAATCATGGATTTATAGGAATAAATTTTTTTTCATATGATAATAAGGAAATTTTTTTCATTATGAAATATTGGGATTGAAACCTCCTCAAACACATGATTATTATTAGTTCATTTTGAATATACATGTGCAATTGTTGGTTTGACCCTTTCCAAAATTTCCATCTTGCGTCACATATGGGTACATATCCTATACCTATGTGGGTACATAACGGTTTGACATATTCTTCCAAGTCAAAATTGTTAAAAGGAAGATATCATTCATTAGGGTGTATGTCCAATATTAGGTTTCACATATTTAAATTGATTTCTATATTGATGGTTTAAATGAAATTGTGATAAAGAAAATTTTTTGATTATGTGTTCTATTATTTTATACCAAACAGTGAGATAACATATTATGGTCTTAGTGGAAAGAATGATAAGGTCAAGGGATTACCTACCGAGTCGATATACTTTCCCCTTCTACGAAAACCTTGGTTCATATGGATACATTTTTATTAAGATTTAGGTAATGGGATGGGTTTATAATTTACTAATGGCTCTTCACGATTTTTATTTTAATGGGAATTTGGTGATAGAGATCCTATTTTAGTCGAGTCTTGGATTCTTGGGAGGTACCACTTTTGGGCCCTCAGTATTGCATGTATATGGATTTTTGTTTTCACTAAAGGAATATAGACTATTCGCGGTAGTATTGAAAACTACCATGATATTTCAATGTCTAGTTTTTTTAGTAGTGGTTATTCCAAACCATCAATATTTTTTTTTTATAAAAGTGGTAATCATTTAGTTGTGTTTTAAATTGAGGATAAATATTAATTTTTAATGTATAAATTTTTAGATATGAGGTTTTAAAAAAAATTCTTCTAAACTCAATTGAAAAAATATTTAAAAATATTTAATTTAGTTGAAATTAATGTTATATTAAATATACTAAAAAATTATTAATATTTAATAAGAAAATTTAAATAATAATTATCAGAATATATTTACATAATTATCTATAATATATTATAAACAACAAAGTGTAATTAAAATTTTAAAATACTTTATTTTTTTAAAACATAAATATCAAATAATAATAATTTCTATTTCATTATATACGCATATTTATTTATTATTATTATTATTCTTAAAAAATCCAATCTTCCCATGGTTCTAAGGGAATCATCTAGTCAAATGTTAAAATCAAACGATCATAAATTTTGATCTGGGTGTATGTTTATGATCCATGAAAAATCAAATCAATGATTATGAACAGAAATACAATGATTTTTTTCATAATTTGATAATGATTAAAAGTAAAAAAATCATTTTTCGTGACAAAGTTGTTTAAAATTATACAGAAACATAAAACATCTAATAAATTTGATTAGGCTTTCAATTTGTGATCCCAGAGACATCATCTTAAACATTGCGTTGAGCACTGCATAATAAAGACTAGGGTCACCACAATTCATTTTTTTTAAAAAATAGTCTATGATACTATAGAATATTTTTTTTTTGATACCCTCATTTTCAAACATTTTAAGAAATTCCATCTTCATTTAATAAATTATTTGGGGGAGGGGGTTTCTAGGATTTTATTCATTGATTTTAAATATTTTGATAGCTTTCTAATTAGAATATTATTCCCTCTTCTGGTGAATAATTTTTTATTATATATATTTATTAGTGTGTGTGTGTATATCTATATATGAAAATATATTTATTTATAATTTGAATATAATTCTCTATATTCATTTATAATTATATATTATTTTATATATTTGAAGATATTGTTTTCGTATTTATTCTTATTTATCTACTTATATAAATTTATAAAAATTAATATGTATTTATGTTTATATATATTTATATTTGTTATGTGGATATTTATTAATAAATATTCTTATATATTTATATTTATATATATTTTTTATTTTTTATTTATTGTAATGTTTATTTTTATTTAATTTTTTTTATATATATTTATTTATATTTATATACAATTTTATTTAACTAAATATATATGTGCTTAAACATAATAATGTAATATATGGGTGTGTCAGTTTATATTTATGTAAATTTAGTTATATGTGTTTATATATAGATATATATATATATATATTTAAGAATATTTATAATCTTTTATATATATTGACATATATTATATTGGTATATACCTATATTTATTTATCCACGCGTTTAAATTTATATTCATTTCTGTAAAATTATTTATATATTTCTATTTTTAGAATATGTATATATATATATCTACATTTAAATAAAGTTATATGTAATTGTATTTTTTTATAATTATTAATTTAATTAAAAATGATCTAAAAATTTATTTATTTATTTATTTTTATATTATTTATAAGTTTACAATTATTTATTAGTTATATAATTATTATAATTAATTATATTTTGCAGGGTTTGCATTACAATCCATTGTTCGATACTCCAACTGCCATGAAGTCTCAGGACGAAATAACACAAATTACCTCCATGTCATAGGGGTCTCAATGCAATAGATTTTGCATCAATCAAATGCCTGGCCTGTGATTAATTTTCCATTTAGTCATGAGGGCCCTTTTGAATTAATTTCAATCCCACCCGATCATTCCCCAAATTTATGCCAATCTCTAGTGGGTTATACCAAAGGTACCTTCTTTTTGCAAGGTTCCGGACACCATAGATGGTTATTCAAAAGGATGCCAGGTGCCAAAGATATGGCCTATGATGCATAAATGGGTCGAAGTGGGTCCAGGTCTGACCCGGTTCTGGTCGACCTGACCCGGCCCGTGCTGGGTGGCCCGGCTTGGGCAACGGCCCGCAGGGGGGTAGAGCCCGTGGAATCCCAGAGCTGCACGAGGCCATGAGACCATGAGGGGGAAATGGTGGCTGCGGGAGGCCGTTGGTGGCGCATGCCAATGGGGAAGTTGGGAGGGCAGCGGGTGGCACGACTCGGCCACGAGGCGGTTGGAAGGGTCACGGGGCGGCACGCCGTAGGGAGCGGCGAAACGGGGTGGCGGCACGCTGCGGAAGCTGCGGCCAGCAGAGCCACGAGAGGGGGGGGGGGGGGTGAAGACGATGGTTTTTATGGGGCGACGCCATTGGCTTTGTCGCCTTCATAACGGTTCTTGATTTCCACCAGTGCCAACCGGCGACACCGGTCTCCACCTTCTTCCATTGCGAAGAACACAATAAAGAAGCAGAACAGCGGAGGGGTTATGCCATGAGTATTTGGCCCGCACCCTCCGCGTTTGTGAGGTAGAAAGAAGCAAAACAAAATTAGGAGTCAAGAATGAAAAAACATCAATTTAATATGAATTGTGGATCAAATCATTTTTGTTTATCAACTATCACCATGATTTCTATGAACGAATAAATTGACCAAAGGAATTCAATAATTCAATAAACTCCCCCTACCTTGTTTGATTCGTCGAAAAATGTCATGAGGAAGGAGACAAAGTTGTTGGGGATATACAGATGATAGTTATGTTGACGTTCACTCAATCATCGGTTTGTTGACATTGAATATGTTCCTCGTCAACAAATGTCTTGAGGAAGTAGTCGAAGTTGATGTCACCATTCTTCATTGGAAGTCTTCGTTGATGATTTTTTCTACCAAGGAACCTTCCTCCCATTCCCACCAAAATGAAGTGATAACCATAATAATAGATTATTCAATCTGTTAAGTTGTTGGAATAAATAAAAAATAGCTTAAATAATTATTTCATGGGTTGGCTTAATTAATAAAAGGGAGGATTGGGACAATTAAGTGTGGGAGCTTAAGAGGTTTCTCACACATAAGAGGGGAGTTCATGAGGTTTATGTTTTTGGTGGTCCCCACCACCATAACCCACATGGGAGGTTAGGAACCGGTGGTCCCCACCACCATAACCTGTGTTGAGAGGTTTTTGTTCAGGTGGTCCCCACCTATCAACATCCACATGGGTAATCATAAAGAAAAATAATATAAAATGGAACACAATTTTATTTTATTTTATTTAATTCTTTCACGAAAACCCCAAAAATTATTTTTCACTCTCGACAAACTAGCGTTGAAGTTAAAGTATCCTTAAACGAATATCAACACTACGAGTTCAACTATGCCCTCAGATTTCAATTCTCAGCACCAGTTCAAAAGTTAATAAAACCCCCTCATACATTTACTGAACGTACCCAAAAAAAGTTCAGAAATTCATTCTGGGCACACCGGTCCTCTGAATCACACGCCCTAAATTTTCTGAAACTCGTAAAATTCCAATTTAATTAAAAAAATTACGAAGAAATTTCGTGTCATTAAAATTCAATAAAAAATGTATGCCATCATGTAATTTTATCCTACCATAGAAAAATATTTATGTACCATAATATAATTTCAAGGTCCTCTTTATATAAACAAGATGCTAGTACATTTTTATTACAGAAAATACATTAAGACATTACTATATTAATCTCATATAAACCAGTGAGATGTTGTATGTATTTTATTATGTAATCTCATTATTATATTGGGATTCCTCACTATTATCCATTCAATGATGTCATATTAGGACACAAAACTCAGAAAATATGTTACATTATTATCCTATTGTTATTTATTGATAAAATATCTTTCACTTAATATTCCTCACTTTATGTACTAAAGTGTTGAAAATAATGTTTTTCAAGGAATATAATAGTTATTTGTCTCTTTGGTCAGAAAAATGTTTTCCTTACAAAACCATGTTTTCCAAAAATATAATAAATTTTTAAAAAATCATTAATACCATTTACTAAAAACATTTTTACCCATGTTTTAATATTTAATTTTTTAGAGGAATCCCCTTGTTTTTTTGAAAACTTACATGTTTTCCTTTTTCTAAAAAATTAAAATGACTATTTGTTTTAACATGTACAGAATGAACTATAACTCTATCCATTATATATATTTTTTAATTAATACTTCATTTATAATTTTTTTGGGTAATTATAAATTAGAATTATTTTCAAAATTATTAAAACAATAATATATTAAATAATATTTTCTTTAATAAATGGTTAAAATGTAATTTAATGCTTTATTCACTAGTTTCAACGTTTATTTTCAAGGGAAATTATTTTCAATTAATTTTTATGAATTTTTTGTTTAAAGATGGGATTTAAAATAAAATTTGTTTTTCTAAATAATAGTTTGAAGTGATAAATATTTCAAAATAATGTTCCACATAAGATGGCATCCCTTGATATACGTTTTTCTTTATCATAAATATAATACCATGATAACATTATTATTAGTTCTATGATTGTTTTATGTTTGTGATGATAATTTTTTTTGAAACCCATTTCTATTCCACGGGTTATACATCGTAAAAATTCTTATGAAACATTCTTCTTTATAAATAGTTTATTATAAGAGTAAATGATGATATAATAATGAAACATGTGTCATTTCAAAGTGTTCTGATATGCTGAAATTCTTATGACGCACATTCCATTTCATAGTTTATTATAAGATGAATATTTTATAATATTAAGGAATATATATTATTATTATCACAATATGGTGGAGGGAATTTTATAACCAATTTTTACTATTACAATTTTACAAATGATAGTGGATATGTTATAAAAATGACACGTTAGAAGAATATCTCCATTAAATAAATTTTGTAACTATTTATATATCATTATATAAACATAACTAAAATAGGCAGTGAACAATATTTTGTAAGGGACATTGCCTATTATAATGATCTTGGGAGTGAACCTTGAATTATAAGATGGTTTGGGGAGTTATCTCATTTCACTATAATAGCCTTGGTTGTGAGACTTCATCATAGAGTAAATGGTTTTTGGGATATTTTTGTATTCCACGAGTTCATTTCTTATTCCACAGTTCGTCTCCCATAGATCATGTTATTTTATTTATTTATTATTCATGATATTTGAACATTTAATACTTATTCCATTAATCAATATTCTTTTCATTGATATACATTGTTTGCTTTTATTATGTTTTTCCCACGTTATTATTCCCATATGTTAATTTCATGATTATTTATCAACCTTAGTGAAACTTAATTTGTATCTAAGGTAAGCATTTATTTTGTTTTATTTCACCTATTTTTGAAGAAATTTTGTATATAGAGTATCATTATGATCTGTTCAAATGGTTAAGAACTCTATGGGTGATGTTGAAGTTTTTTCAACAAATTAGAATAATTTATAACTTTTCACAAAAGATACTAAAATATTATGGCCCTTGAAAATTCTTTTTGTGAAATGTATTTAATATTCATTTGAAAATATATAATATCCATTTGTGAAAATCATAGGTCGATATAGAATCCCCGAAAGTGGTTATCTACATGTGAACCTTCATTCCAATAATATTTTAAAAGAAATAATTTGTGGTGGCTTGATTTATTGATTCTGTTATGTTTTTATATTTGATTCCTATACATTTTATTGGGCTTTAAATATGTTCTCTTATTCTTCATGGTCCTTAGAGGAATGAAGGAGGGGTAGATATTGATAGTAAATTGTGGTACACATTGATTAATTACTCAAAGATTGACATATCATTTTATGAATAGACAATGGGTTAGAGTTTAATTCCAATTACCTTATCAAGTTCCCTCAACCATGGATTAATCCCATATAATCATCATTCCATATAAATAATAATAATATTATATGTTTTATTATGTAGTTAGAGAAATTGTAATATATAAACTATTTATTTTATATTCTAGTAAATTAATATCTATCTATAAAAAAACATGGTATATCACCCTAGAAAATATTTATTGAATTCTTCAAAAAAAAAAATTTAAAATATTTATTCCATAAATAAATATATATTTTAATCATTTTATCACAAAAAAATATTTATTAAGTATTGTAAAATCTAAAGAGTTATTTAATTAATAAAAATATTTATTTATTATCATCCCAATAACAACTCAAAATAAAATATTATATATTCTGATAATTATATCATTACATTTAAAATAAATATTTATTAATCATTTAATTAATTTAATTGAAAATTAAAGAATTATACATCTCAGTTTAGAGATTAATATTTTTTAAAATTGGTATATATAAATAATATTTAACTTATTCAAAGTGAATAATTTTTGGGTGACCCTATGGGGGAAATCTATAGTGTCATGATAATATATTACATAATGTAAACGATTACTATATTGCAGTGGTTCATGGAATACATAGAGAAAAATATATGTCTTAATTTCAACAAATACATATATTTGGTCACTATTTTTTTAATCCATTTTTCTCATTATATCATTCTATAGAGATTACCCAATGTTGTCATCAACCATTATACAGAATACATATTTCATTGTATATATGAAATGTACTCATATAATCACCATGACCACTTAATTTAATCTAATAGTTCTATATCAATCAAATGGTGGAAATATCATCTTTTTTAAATATTGCAGAGATAAATAATTCCCAAAATTATTCATTTCAAACATATCATTTGTGATTCACCGAACTTACAAAAAATTTCAAGGATTATATTTCATCACATTTATTAACAATACATCAAATTTGATGAGTTGTGAAATGAATTTTCAATAATATTAATGAAAATGTATCATTACATATTCTCATATATAGTAATATCCAATGAAACATAAATTTGTAGAGTTCATATACGTAGGTTTGTTCCTACAATATCCCACCTTAGAGATTTCTGTGTGAAAATTTATGACTTGAAGTATCATCTTCTTACAAGTACTAAAACATGATTGAAATAATATTTTGTGAGTCATTGTACAATATTATCTGAATATATGACAATATTTAAGAATATCATGATGGTATTTCATGGTTCACATCATAGAGTTGAACTGTTATGTCTTTTTCAATGCTACTGATACTCTAGGATATTATTTTATTAATCTCATGCATAAATATGGATAATATTTATTATGATATTATATTATTATTGATTTGATTGAGTTATGTGTTTTCTAATGTAAAAGTAGTTGGTTCTATAACACCAAGTCCAACAATTCCAAATACATGTTTCATTAAATAATAATATGAGAGTTTTCTTATTTAGGAAATTATTATTGAAATACATTGGAATACATTATTTTGTTTTGTGTTTATATTTTATATACATGGGTATTTCTTGGGATAATCATTATCCTCTTTGATAGTCTATGGAAGTTATAGGTACACATCATTGTGATGAACTGAGTTGGGTAGGACATTTCCTCCACTCAAAAGTTAGGATTGTTCAAATAAAGGTTTCTTGTATTGGTGTGTGAGTTCCATATTATGTATTAAATATAAATTGACTTTCTTATACCATTTCATAAAGTATAATTTTTTATAAAATTATTTTATTTTATTAATTCATATAGTTGTATAAAATAATGAGAAATTTTCTTCTTGCCTTAGTGGAATGTGTTGCATGTCATTGGGATAACTATTGAGTGGATATTTTCACCTTCTACATATTATCCTTTGTGTGTTTTCAACGATGTTTATAATAATATAGTTTACAGGAAGGATTCAAACTTTACTAGAGTTGATTTTTGATAAAACTGTAAAAGAAGTTTGTTTGTGGAGATTGGAAGTCACTTTTGATTTTATATATTGAATGGTTTCACCAAATTTCCATGAGTCTTTCATGTCCTTTGGATTTATAATTTACCTATTTCAATTTTTATATACAGATACGATGATATTGTTCAACTAATTTAGATAATGAGTTTTATCAGTTTACCATCATGCATTATATAGAGTCTTATTGTCAGTTGGACAACATCAATTTACAGGTTCTGTATGTGTCTTAGTGAAACTCTTCCTTCAGTTTTTTATTATTATTTTTGGAATTTATTGTAACCTTTGGTGTTCGAGGGAATGTCACCTATTATCAGGGACACCTCAACATTTCTCAATACAATGTTACATAGTTTGTATGATTCAAATTATTTTATGAAAATTGTATTATCCTTTTTTAAATTATTATATTATTTTTTCTATAATAATAAATTATAAATTCTAATATTATTTTGTTACAAAACAATACTCGTTTATAATCATTTCAGTAATTATATAATTTTATTTTTTCAAAAAAAGTAGTAATATTTTTAATGATATAGTATTTTTTTTTAAATTGAAAAAATAATAATTTTTTTTTAAAATTGATTAAATATGAACATTAATTTTCTATGTTTTTTAAAAGTTAAATAAATTTATAATTGAATAAATTATTTTATAGAAAGGAAATATTTCATATAAAAAATAATTAAACTTATTAGGAAAATTACCAAATTATATTTTTATATTTAATGAAAACAATTTTTATTAGTTTATGAATAAAAAACCATGTTTCATAAAAAGTATTATTTTAAATATTAATAATTTTCATTAAAATTACTAAAATAATGAGGATTTTTAATTAAATTATAAACATGTTTTGTTAAGGGAAAAAAATTCATTTTTAAATGATATAAAATGTAATTGTTTTTAGATTACATTTCTTTGAAGTGGAATTATAAACATCCTATTTTAGATGAATTTTCAAATATAATATTTTTACCATATATTTAATTACTATTCTAGGGAATTTTTTTTGATATGGGTTTTAATAGAATTTTTAACTAAAATATTCCATTGTAAATTTTCAATACATTTTTCCATGAGAAATTTTCAAGTGAATTTTCTAGTGTCAGTTTTCACATTTAATTCACATTTTCATATTTCAATATAATATTTCATCAACATTCTCTTAATAAAATTTAATGTTTTATTTTTTTATGGAATTTTATGCAAAAATTTCTAATTTTTTTCTAATATATTTTAATAGTGTAATATTTAATGAAACATTACACTTGAATATTCTAGTAATGTATTCCAATGTAATAATCTATATATATATTATTAATATTTTCCATTTATTAATTTTGTTATGAAATTTTATAGAAAATATTTTTCAGAGAAATATTAAACTTAAAAATATTTAAGATGTTTTTATCACTGTATTTTACATATAGAATAATTTAATTATTTTGATTCGATTGAAATTTATACTGAAAAAATACAGTTTGAATTTTTAGTAAAATTTTTATATCGATTTTTATTATTTAATTTCCAATTATATGTAGGTTTTTATATTTTTAATTGAGTTCTTCATTTTTAATTTCAAAAAATATTTTCTAATTTTCTTTGCAACTACTTTTTTTAAAATAATCATATATATGATATTTTCTATAAATTTAATATATATTAATTCTTCTTTTATATGTCCCATTAAATTACTATAGTTGACAATTATGTTGAATTTTCAACTTCAATTATTTTGTTGAAATTTTCCTTGAATATTTATTAAGCATTTTCATTTAATTAACTTCTAGTTTTATTACTTAGAAAAACAATTAATATCATTTTAAATAAATTAATATAATTAAAAAATAATAAAAACATATTTTAAATTTATTATTTCTTATATAATAATATATATTTTTTATACCATCTAATTTATTAAACTCTAATTTTTATTAAAAATAATAATCAAAATATCATTTTTAAATGATGTAACTTTTATTCATATATAAATACAATTTCTCAATGTATTCAACAATACCAACATTATAAGAAATATAATGTCTATATTTTTAGAGGTATCGTGAATCTAATTTTAAATAATTTAAAATTCATTATTATTTTTAAAATAAATTTGTATTTGTATTTTATTGAGATTATTTATCTTTTATTGATATATAAAAAAATAATTTTATTTAGTGGTATATTTAATTAAAAACATAAAGTTATTTTTTAATGTAGGCAAAAAATTTATTAATTTTTAGATAATATATATTTAATAATTTGAATATGTTTTTTCTTATTATTTATATGAATTGAGTAATAAATTAATACTTAATAATAAATAATTAAAAAAAATATTTATCTTAAATCAATAAATTAATTATAAATACATTTATTGTGATAAAAAATTTATTTACTTTCAAATGTATTTAAATGTTTTATTTTTTGACAATTTATATATAATTATAAAAAATAGAGGTCTTATTGGTGGATTTTTATTCTATAGATGGAGGATTAAATCACCCCTATATAGTTTATTGGCAGTTAGAAATATTGTATCATATTTCATGTTTTGCAATAATTTATCAGAGCTTCTTCCCATTACTGGAGGTTTTTATATGATTTTTAATTGATATATTTATCAATTATTCTACATTATTTTATCTTCAGTTTTATTTTTTTATGTTTAACAAAAATAAATGTTATCAAATTAACATAACGTCTACTAAAATATATAGCGGCTGTTATCATAAATCGTTCATAAATATAAATGAAAAAATTTATTTTTTATAAAATATTTAGAATAATAAAAAAATCTCTAACATGATATATACAAATTAATAATAGAACAATATACTAATACATACACAATCATACATCCATTGCCATATATATACCAACTTTGTCAATCCATACCATGGTCAACCCATACCTATGCCAACCCCGACTCCAGTCTACTCATAGCTCAATCATCAATATAAAAAACAAAATAAGTCAACCAAAAAATAAACTTGGCCAATATATACCCATCTCATGACCTATTTTGCATCCATTTACCTCCACCATCTTAATAATTGGAACAAGCCTCATCACTTAATCAGAGAGTTAAAAAATATGACATAAATAATAATTAATTCAAATAAATATGAATTAAAATTTAATCATTGAAAATATATAAACATTCCATAGAAATTAAAAACCCTCATGATTTCCTTATGAATAATGTTGTGGATCTAAATGGACCACCTACTTCCTCCTGGAGGCGTCTTTCAAATATAATAAATAATAAAATATTTAGAAAAGGACAAACAAAATATTATATTCATGGAATATATTCAGGATGATGCACAAGCTTTTTTTTTAATACGATAATCATGCAAATAATTTTTTTTATAAAATAAATAAAATATTATTTTGAACACATTGAGAAGGTAAATATAAATATTTAACATATGATTCAACTCTTGAAACTGAAAATGGTTATGTATATAATAATCTAATCAATTTTCAGCTCACCATGCGGTGCACTTGAAATTCATTTAAGAAATTACATACATTGATATAGAAGCATATGTTATATTTAAAAAAAATAATTCAACTTTGTTTTCTTTCCAAAATTTAACTTCAATATGAGTTTTTTTTCTACTACTTTGAGGGATAAAAACATGTATTAGTGTTTTGAGACATTGAAAATGTGTATATATGAGTCCTATGAAAACCATAACTCATAAAATTTTTTTTGGATCTTATAGTTCGCAAATAAATATATGGTCAATACACTAGTAAATCATGATAATATGGTGCTTTCTTCATTATTTTGACCATTTGATATAATATTTTAAAGATGTTTTTAAAATTTAAAAATAATTATTATTTCATGGTGACCACTCTCCACATTAGATATATGTGTTGGTCTCATGTGCGTGACAAAATTTAATGAATAATGGTTTTCAATTATGTTAGATCAATATGAGATATTTCTCTATAGGGTTTTCAATTACATTCAATTTTTAGTATTTTGAAACACAGAAAACCCATTTAGTTGAATCATGGATAAAACATAAGATGAAAATATGTTCCTTCAGTTCCTACAATTGAAAAATAAATATACTATCTTTTTGAACTAATTTCTTTGTAATGATCGTTTTTTCCAAGTTTTGTCCCCCCCGACAGTTGAATTTGATGGACTTAGAGCCTTAAAAAATAGATTACCTAGTAATTAAGACCACACTGCTTGCTAGATTGATGGAATTTATGTACATGTATATCTTAAATAATAAAACATTGTGTTCCCTATTATTTAACATTAGTACGATGTCATTTTATATGCTTTTTACATTTACATGCACATTTTAGTGTTTTAAAACACTTAAAATGCATTTAGGGACATACTGGGTAAAGTATAACTCTAATAGACATTCCATCAATTCATATATAACAATAATAAATTTAGGGTCATTTATTCTAATTTCATGGTCTTCTGACTTCATTTTCAAGGATTGGACCCTCTAACACATGTTTTTAAAGGCTTTGGTGCCTTCAAAAACTATACACAAAGTCATTCTGACCCCGTCACACATCATATTGATGTGTTTTCAACACTTACCCATATGAAATAACTCAATGGTCATTCTACATTGATTTCACACAAATCAACACACTTTTTATATAATTTGGCTGTTACACACTTGTTTTTTTTGTTTTAAACACTAACAACATTTTTATATGCAAACAAATAAAACCGTAACATGGAATGATGCGTCCTCAGATCATAAATTTCAAAAATTATTCAAAATTCAATGATCTATGTTTTCAAGTCCATCAAACAACATTTCATTAGTCCCACCCAATGGGAAATAATTTTAATTTATTTGATACCATTAAAAACTATTTACTGAGTAATTTTGACCACACGACACATTACATTAATGTGTTGTGTGTCAGTAAAAATTGGAAAATGAAGTTCCACCATGATTTCACATCAATAAATGGATATTTAATTCTTTTTATAAATATACACATGTATTATTGTTTTAAAATTTTAAAAATATGATTATGAACATCCTATAAAAATTGTAACCCAAATAATGGTTTGATAATTTTAAAATTTCATAAATCAATGTACGGTTGTTGTATTTTTAATTCAATTAAATATAATTCTTTTTGTATTTTATCCCACAAAAAATGTTTTACAAGATATTTTTACCTTTAAAGAATACTTACTGAGTCATTCTAACCACATCAGTTTTCAAATTAACTTTTCCTTTGTGCATACATGTTAAAATAACTCAATGGTGGGTTTGTAGCACCCCAAACCTGGGATTTCAAATATGATACATTCTAATATTTTATATATTTTAAATAAATTTACTAAGAAGATATTTAAATTTATATAATATGAACATCATGGGATTGAATTTGGAGTAAAAATATAATTCTTACATATTAACAAAGTTATAAATGTAAAAAATGTAGTGATAAGACATTGGTCACACAAACTCCTTAAGGAAGAAAAACTCTATGAATGATATATTATAAACTAATAAAAATTTATAAAAATATATTTTGGGTGAAATTGCACAGAAATGGGTTTTGAAAATCTAATGAAAATAAATTCTGAAAATAGTTATACATTTTAAAAAATACTCTTGAAAATATATTTAAAAATATCATTGTTAAATGGTTTAAAAATAGATTTTTAAAATACCATTGGTAAATACATTTTAAAAAATATATTCAAAATACTTTTGATAAATACTTGTAAAAAATATTTTGGGAAGCCAATTTAGAAATCATTTTAATATACGTTTAATTTTTGAAATCATATTTTAAAAAACACATTTTAAAATGTAAAATATTTTTCAAAAATATTATAACAATCCATTGAAAACATTAATATGAAAATGGGTTTCAATATAAAAACACTTTTAAAGACATATAAATATAATTTTTTGAAGATAACGACATTTTTTAAAAATCTATACTGCCAATGAAATTAGTCACACTTTTGAAAACATTATAGTTTTCATGAAAATAAATATTCCTTGAAAAAACATAAAAATAATCCATTGGGTTTTCAAAAAATTATATGAATACTTCTTAATAAATCAATGGGGCCACATAAACGTTGACGGTTTTGTTGGGCCTACTGATATCATTAGAGATGGGTTCACTCCTGTAATGGATTGGACCTCTCCAATCCATTAATTTGCTGAAATATGGTGTTTAATGTATTATGGGATATCAAGGTGACTTATCCCCAACACATATCCTCATAACTATTTCCATTAATAGAGTGTACAGTTTTGTGACTATTATCATTTGTGAGAAACATGTGAACATAGTCATCAGTGAGACATATGTGAATAGTGTCATCGGTGAGACCAATGTGAAGAGTTTCATCAGTGAGAAATTTCTACTGCCGACGTCGGTGAGTAATTTTTACAATCATCAACAATGAGAGATTTTTACTATCAGGGATGGTGATTCATTTGTACTGTCACATCAATGTTTCATTTTTACTGTCAGTGTCGGTGATTCATTTGTACTGTCGGCATCGGTCATTCATTTCGAATATCGGTGTCGGTGAGTCATTTTTACTGTCAGCATTGGGGAGTCATTTGTAATATCAGTTTCAGTGATTCATTGGTACTATCATAATTTTTGAGTCATTTGTACTCTCAGATTTATTGAGTCATTTTTACTATTGGCATTAGTAGGTGTATAATGTTTCCATCCATCTGTAGGTTTACCCTGTTTCCATCTATTAGTAGGAGTACAGTGTTCCAGCTTTACATTCATTTACCCATTTATAATATTCATTGATGTAAAATTAATTCAAGGCATTTTTTAAATTATTTAAGGCCGATTAAAAACCCATAAATCGTATATTAACTATCCTAATGGTCGGTATTTACATGGTCAAACCACATGATTTAATGTGATCTTATTTTATTGGAAAATCCATAGTATCTTAAACTGCCTCTGTTAAATCTTCAAAAGTGATGATATATCTTCCTCCCATGTTCTACCTTCTTATTCCCTTGGGTGAGAAACTTGAACCATTTCTTCATACCATAGGAGTGGTGTGTTAGAACCTTAATCCTTGGATCGTTTCCCCTTGATGTTTCTTTCTGCTACATGTTCAGCACCTATTTTGGTGGAGGGAACAAATATCGATCTATCATCGATAGATAATATAATCTACCACTATTATTATGTTTTCATTGGTACTTATTCTTATGTTTCTACTTTACATGTTATGTAATGTGACCCCCATGATTCTAATATAGTATTATTGGGTTTTGTTTAGTGAAGTCATGTCACAGTGTCCTCATGTGGATGCATGTAAGAACCCGTGTTTTTTCAGACTGTCATTTTGAGCAGAAATTTGAATTTTTTCTATTGGATGCTCAGGAGGGTTTAAATGGTCATTTTACCCAACCATATGATCTCGAATAATTTTTATAACACCTCCGTTTATTCTGGAACAAGGAGTTTACCCTATGACAAGAGTTTGGAGGAATTATGAGCTGTTCGAATTTTGGTGGAATATTTTATATTTGATATTATTAAAATAAATATAAAATAATTCGCGTAGGTTCATTTGGAAATAACTTTCAAACAGAGCATTGGATTGAGATTCCGTCTCTGCCATTGATTTTGGAATGGGGATTTTAGCCAAGGGAAGGCATAAACTCATGTCGGGCGTCGGGGCTGGCCCGAGCCCCTTTTTCTTCATTTTATTTTCTTCTTTTATTTTTCTCTCTCTCTTAGTTAACCATCCTCCTTGTTCATTCTCCATGTGTGATTTTCCGTGGTCATTTACCATGGGAGATTTTGGAGTGTGTGAAATAGGGAGAGACAGAAGGAAAGTGGTCTACCCATTTGAAGCCCTCGATGCGATGAGTCGTCATGAGACATCTATGGACCATGAAATCAGCCGAAGCTTCATCGGTTTTCACCCAAAAGTAGGTCTGTTTATGATTTCTCTATATCTACCCTTTTAAAAATATGTCTTATGTTTTTTAAGACTTATATTTCTTGGTTGTATGCCCATGGGGCTCGATCTGTTGTCTCGGGGGTGAAAACGGGGGAATCAGGGGTTTTTAAGGATTTCTCGTCGGAAAACCTAGTATACACAGCGTGTGTTCCAGGGGAACAGGACATGTGTTATTCCCATTCAGGGAATACAATGTTTTCTTTGGTACGTGTCATGTAGATTGAGTAGACGACATGTAGTGGGTGGCTGTGTGGTTGGCCGTGTGGAATAGAACACGGAATAATGGTTTTTTTAAAGTACACGACTTGTACTGTAAAGTACACTTCGTGTAGTGGTACATGGGCATGTGTTTTAGTAAAATCACACATGGTGAGAATTTATTTGAATAGTACACACCATGTACAGTAATGTACATGTCGTTTAATGTTATAGAGGCAGGCCCAATGTGCTCTGGCCATGTGCTCTAAGAACGTACTAATTATGTTTTGTAGGTTTGGGGATATATTATGTTTTGGAAGTCAGAATTGAGCATGTGAGTATTATATTCTGAGATTTTTTCCACGTATATTGCAATGGTGGAATCCATTTGAAATTTAGAGGTCATATAAATGGGGTTTTGGGGGTGTTTTTATCTAAATGGTGGGGATTCTTCCACCATTTATCGAGCACAGTCATCGCCTGAGGGTGAAAATTGGCGAGTTTATTAGGGTGGGTGTTCAGACAAACTTAGTCATGACCTTTAATATGAGATTATCTATGAGATATCTCCTGTAACCATTTCTATATAGGATGTTTCCCTTGTGAGGGGTTACCTTTTGGCCTATCAGGTCATGGGACCAGGCACTTCCAAGGATACCAAGAGGGATGCCTTTACTAGTGTTCATACCTAGGGTGTCCCTGGTAGGATCTATCTCTTGTTCATCCTTTGATAGGACCCATGTTATGGAATGCCTATTTTTTCCTTCATTTTTGGATTATGGGTATGATTTGTCTCTTATCCTTTTCTAAGGATCCCGTGTAGGATGCCTTCACTTGTGTTTACCTAGAGGATCCCGAGTATGATGCCTTTTTAGATTTTGAATTGAGGGAACCAACTTGGTACCCATTGTTTGACTATCCCTGAGTTGTTATGTCGGTTTTTGGTAGAGATGGTGATCAGGTGTCACCTATAATTCATGCCAAACTGGTGATCCCTTTGGTCTTTGGATGTATTGCTGGGTTGGGCGTTCGAGCCACCCGCACTTGTTTGATTATATTTGAATTGGGTTGTTGATGTTTTAGTGGTTACCAGAGGCACTTCCTGGTTGGTGGATATTGAGCCTGATGCAAGGTGACATCTTTTATGGTGGGATGTCTAGTTGTTCTTCCGGGTATCCAGCCATCAAACCATACATGTTTACTTTTACTCCTTGAGTGATACTTAGATTCCCATAGTAGGAATTCCATGGAAGGACTCCTGGGCTAAATGTTATTCCTGAGGGTGAGGTTGTGATATGCATGAGGGAAGGTTTCTGATTCGCCCGAGGGAAAGGCATGAGGGAAGGTTACTGTTTTTCCTAAGGGCTAGGCCTGAGGAAAAGGATATAGTTTCGCCTGAAGGAAAGGCATGAGGGAAATGTTTTGTTTAGCCTGAGGGCATGTTAATTTTTATCCTAAGGGCATGGATATATTATCCTGAGGGAATGGTTAAATTTATCTAGAGGGCAGGGTTCTGATTAGCCAGAGGGCACAGTTCAGGTTAACTTATTCAGAGATATATTTCTGGCGTTGGGCGAAGTAGGTACATGTCGATGGGTTTACGGACCCAGATATTAACTTAATGATACATGGCCTGAGTGGAATGATGTACAACTCAATTCCCTTGCACAAGATGTCCTGGATATCGAGATTATGGTCCCAAGTATTGGCTGCTGATGTTGTTCTTTTTATATGAACACTTAATCAGGAATATTCATATTTATGTATATATGACAAGGTATAGGACTATACATGTGTTCATATATTGATATGGACATCCATGGTGGCACTTTCCCAGTTGATAGGGATTACCTACCCTGAGTTCAACTGTGGTTGCACGTTTGGTTTACTTTTTTTTATTGTGTTTTATCTAGGCTGAGCACATTGTTGTTGCATACACATTTAGCAGCACGGTAATAGGTAGCTTATCGGGGTTCCCTCATGAGATTATTTCTCTCCCATACACATGCACCTCAGTGTACATGTAGACCTTATGTCAGCTTTTCCGGTTGAGCACGAGTTGCATGGTGGATAGGGATGAGGCCTAGTGTGGCATGATCAAGTAGAGCTGCTTGATTGGTTCTACTGATCAAGCTGTTGTAGTTCAACACTGATTGGAGATCGGGTACATGGATTGGCTCGTGGTTAGTTGTTGAGCTATTTACTTTTACATTAAGTTTCTTCTGTACTTGTATCTTTATGGTCGTCCTGATGGGTGACCAGAGTTGTATTGTATTACATAGTTGTTCAGTCTTTTACATCATTTTACTATTATAGCTAGTTCTATTTATGTTGTTTACTGTTTCCACACTTTTTTTACTTTCTGCTTTGTATGATAATTAGTTATTTCCATTTTTTTTCATACTCTAGTATGAGGAATAGTCCCCACTATCACACCCTAGTACCTCGCTTCTAGTTTGAAGCCTTTGGAGTACGGGGAGGTGCGGTTGATGCCTTGTGGAGAACCGGCTCGGAGCACCGGTTTCGTGGATTTCGGGTCAGGATGTTTCAAATTTCCATCAAAGAAATTTTTTTTTCTTGGTATTTACTATTTGGGATATGGTAGACAAGAGTATTGGAAATGTGTCAGAACCTATGATGGATATCAGGCTAGTGTGTCGAGAACACATGTTTCGGTAAAGAATCCTGGTTTCCTGGGTTTGAGATTGCTGTTATGATTCTTTGATGTTACAGTTGTATACGAATTTCGCCTTAAGTGACACACATGTTGTGTGGTGTTTGGATATATTATAGATCTCTGGTTCTTGGCCATTGGCGAGATTCCAGGGATGTATTTTCATTCTTTTCTGGAAAAGGTAAGAGGCGTCTCATGCATCATACAAGGAATGTAGGATTCACAACATAGAGGCCTGCTAGTGTGTGTTTTTACTGACGACTAAGACCTTTGGGTCTGCTTACATAGACTTTTTACTCTGATGGTAGGTTACGTGGATCTATGTTAAGGATTTTTATTGAGGATGATGAATCAGTCCTTATGCATAGGTGGTGTAGTGACCCCAGTTGTTCTATGTGATAAGTGATGCCTTTCTGTTCAACCCTTATTGGGTGTTGTTTCTCGGGTATGTGGTTATCTAGTCATATTGTTGAGAACGATGTCAATAGATACCAAGGATTTTTTTTAAATGGACCTCCTTGTGGTATTACATTATACAGATACCTAATGAGTGTCAGTTTTGTTTCTCTTCTGTTTGGGTTGTGAACTCCCATGAGTAGTTGCCTATGAGGATGTTCAGAGAGGATTGGTGCCCTTGTAGGTTGTGTTTTGGTTTTGACTTTCTTTGTTGTTTTGATCTTTACCTCCATCTGAGAGGTTTTGGATCTTTTGGGATAGGTGGTTAGACATTGTGGCCCAGTTGTGAGGCTTTTTCTATTGGGATAAGTGGAATACCTAGAGACCCTTGGTTTTGACTCGAACCATTGTAGTTCGTTGTCTGTTCCGTTCTAGGGAAACCTGTGTGAAAATGGTTGACCCATGCTTGAATCCTAGTCAGGTTTTCGGAAGGATGTTAGTGTGGATTAGAAGGATCTAGACACACCTTCGGTGAAATATTAGTGTACTTCTATAAGAGACGATCATGTGATATCTTTTCTCGTCTTGAGTATGTTTAGAGAGCTTTATCCCAACATCGATCTCCTTTTTCTTTCTTAATTTTCATCCCTGTTGAGGATGGGACCTGTTCTATTTGTGCTCTCGGAGAGGTGTATGGAAAGACATATGGTGGGGAGTGCACCATTAGCCTTTTGAGGGTGGTTTACCTTGTTTAGGTTAAACTTCGGTTTTCTCCAGTGGCCTTTTTGGAGCTCATGGTGTCTTTTAAGACAACGATAAGGGTATTCATATGGTGGGGAGTACTAGATAGTTCATAGTTGAATGTATTCTATGTAGAAGTTTTTATTAATTCTATATGGATGGTTGCTGGATAGTCCAAATAGCTTGGTTTTGCTGATTCTCTGTTTGGGAGCTTGGCTGCTGGTCCTTCACTAGGTTTCTTGGGGACGAAAAGGTTTATGGTGGGGAGTTTGTAAGAACACGTGTTATTTCGGACTGTCATTTTTGAGTAGAAATTTGAATTTTTGTTGTTGGATCCTCATGATGGGTTAAATGTCCATTTTACCCAACAAAATGATCTCTGATAACTTTATGACAGCTCTGTTTGTCCCGGAATAGGGAATTTACCCTAGTACAATAGTTTGGAGGAATTCAGAGCTGATCTAATTTTGGAGGAATATTTAATATTTAATATTATTAAATTAAATATTAAATTATTCATGTTGGTTCTTTTGGAAATAAATTTTAAAAAGATCATTTAATTGAGATTCTATCTGCACCATTGAGTCCGGAATATGGAGTTTATCCTCACGAAGGCAGAAACTCATGTCTGGTGGTGGGGCCAGCCCATGCCCCTTTTTCTTCCTTTTCCTTTCTTCTTTTATTTAATTTTATCTATCTACATTCCTCCTCCTCCTTGAGCATGCTCCATGTGCGCTTCTCCTTGGTTGTGTCAAATGGGAGATTTTGGAGATCAAGAAATAGAGAGAGACAGATGGAAAGAGGGGTACCGATTCGAAGCACTCAACACACTAAGTCATCATGCGACATCTGTGGACTGTGAAATCAACCGAGGCATTGGCGGTTTCCATCCAAAGGGATAGCCATTTATTATTTCACCACATATCCCCTTAAAACAAGTTGTTTTATGTTTTTAAAGCCTTATATTGACTTATTTTATTCCCATGAGCCTTGATCTATTGTTTCGGGGATGAAAATGGGAAAATCATGCGTTTTATAGGGGTTTCCTTTCAGAAGACCGAGTAAACACGGCGTGTGTTCTAGGGGGACATGCCCTGTGTTATTACCGTTTGGGGAAGACAAAGTTTTCTTAAGTATACGCCGTGTACTTTGAGTACACACCATGTAGTGGGTGGCCGTGTGGCTGGTCGTGTGGAATAGAACACATAATATTGGTTTTCTTGAAGTACACATCGTGTATAGCAATGTACATGTTGTGTAGTGGTACATGGGCATGTTTTTTAGTGAAAAAAACACGGTGTGAATTTTTTTGAATAGTACACTCCATGTACAGTAATGTTAACGCCGGGTACTCTTACACAGGCAGGCCAAATGTGCTCTGGCCATGTACTACTAAAGATTTATAGTTTTGGGGATATCTTATGCTCTAGAAGTCAGAACTGGACATGAGAGTTATTGAAACTGATCATTTCTCAATGTAGATCATAATGGTGGAATCCTTTTGACATTTATAGGTCATATAAATTGGGTTTTTGGGGTTTTATCTAAATAGAGGGGATTCTTCCTCCATTTATCAATCTCAATCATCACCTGAGGGTGAGACTTGTCGAGGTTGTTAGGTTGGGTGTTCAGACCAACTTAGTCGAGACCTTTAATATGGGATGTGATGTGATCTATCTCTTATAACCTTTTCTATAGAGGATGTTTTCCTTGTGAGACAGTCCCTTCTAGCCTGTGAGGTTGTGGGACCGGGCTCTTCCAAGAATCCCTAGAGGGATTCCTTTACTAGTGTAATGACCTAGGGAGTCCCTGGTAGGATCTCACTCCTGTTCTTCCATTGATAGGACCCTTGTTATGGAATTACTATGTTGTCCTTCATTTGAGGATTCCATGTATGATTCCTCCCTTATCATTTTCTAAGGATACTGTGTAGGATGCCTTCGATCGTGTTTACCTGGATGATCCCAAGTTTGATGCCTCCTTAGTGTTTTACTTGAGAGACCCAAGGGGTTACCCATTGTTTAACCGACCCTAGGTTTTTATGTCGGGGTTGGGTATAGATGGAGATCAGGTGTCACCTAGAACCCATGTCAAACTGGTGATCCCTTTGGGATTTGGATGTATTATTGTGTTGGGCATTCAGGCGTCCCAAACTTGTTTTTTATATCTAACTTGGGTTGTTGATACTGTAGTGGTTACCAGATTAACATAATGTTTGGGACCTATTGAGCCTGATGTGAGGCGTCTTCTTGTATGTTGGGATGTCCAGATCTTCTTCTTGGTATCCGACCGTCCAACCTTACATGTTTACTTTTACGCCTTGAGTGATACTTGGATTCCCAAAGTAGGAATTCCTCTGATGGACTAATGGGTAGGATGTTATGCCTGAGGGAGAGGTTGTAATATGCCTAAGGTAAAGGTTACTAATTCATCTGAGGGAAAGGCCTAAGGGAAGATTAATGTTTCTCCTGAGGGAAAGGCATGAGGGAAAAGATACTGTTTAGGCAGAGGGAAAGGCCTGAGGGAAAGGTTCTGTTTAGACTCAGGGCATGTTTATATTTAGCCAGAGGGCATGACTATATTATCCTGAGTGCATGGTTACATTTAGCATGAGGGAATGTTTCTGATTAGCCTGATGTCATGGTTCTGGTTAACTTGTTTAGAGATATATTTCTGGCGTTGGCCGAAGCAGGTACATTTCGATGGGATTACAGGCCTAGAGATCGACTTAATGATACAGAACTTGAGTGAAACGACGTATAACTCAATTACCTTGCACAAAATGTCCACGGGATTGGGATTATGTTCCCCCGGATTGCAATCTAAGGTTGTTCATGTTATTTGAATCACTTTACCATGAATATTCATATTTATGTATATGAGTATAGGTATGAGACTATATATGTGAACGTATATAGATATGGACATCCATGGTGGGATTTACCATTTGATAGGGATTACATACCCTGAGTTCAACTGTGGTTGCATTTTTGGTTTACTTCCTTTTGTTGTGTTCTAGCTAGGCTGAGCACATTTTTTTGTACTCAATTTTAGTAGCACAGTTATAGGTTGCTTGTTGGGCTTCCCTACTGAGATTATTTCTCACCCCTGCATGTGCAGATCAGTGTACGTGTAGACGTTATGTCTTCTTTTCAGGTTGATCAAGAGTTTCATGGTGGATAGGGTTGAGCCCTAGGGTTGCATGATTGAGTGGAGCTGCTCTAGTGGTTCTACTGATCGGGCTGCAACAGTTCGACAATGTTTGGAGATCAGGTACGTGCATTGGAATAGAGTTAGTTTCTAAGCCCTTTATATTTACTTTTGTTTTTTCTGTACTTGTATTTGTATGGTCTTCCTGATTTGTGACCAATGTTGTATTGTATTTCATTTCTATTTGGGTTTTACATCATTTTACTATTACGACTAGTTCTATTTCTATTGTTTACTGCTTCCTCTCTCTATTTACTTTCCACTTTCTATGATACTTAGTTATTTCCATTGTTTGCTTGCTCTTGTATGGGGGCATAGTCTCCCCACTATCACACCCTTGGACTTCCCAGCTACTCGGAAACCTCTGGCGTATGGGGAGGCGTGCTTGACGCCTTGTGATGAACTGGCTCGGAGTGCTGGTTTAGTGGCTTCAGGGTCAAGAGGTTACAATGCAGTTGTCACGGTGGGAGGTGATCATGATCTATTTCATCTATTGTTCTAGTGTAAATAACTTCAAGAACCTTTTGAGGTAGGGGATTCATTACATCTCTTCTGATTTGTTTCCATCTATATAGTTGGCATGTTTTATCCCAGTTGATCACAATTGAATTGACATAATAAATATTTCAACTGGGTAAATAAATTGGTTTCAATTGTATATTATTGCCTATTGTTTTTCTAGATAGTGTGATATCTATTCCTACCTTGTTTTTCTTGTAATTATTGATTGAAATTGGTAACAAAATTAATCTAGTATTAAATATAATTATTTATCATAGATAAAGTGTAATGTAAATATATATGGTTGTATTTGTAGTAATTTGATGTCAATAAAACTGATGTAGTAAGAATGTTTAATTATATGTGATAAATTAAACATTAGGTTCCCTATATTTGGAACCTATATATAATAAATCATTTAATTCCATATATATTAAAGAACCAACTAATTTCTAAAAAGATAATTCCTAGTAGAGTTATATGTTACCCTCTTGCTTGTAAGGCCGAGTTCCTTGTGCATTGGATCCATGAGTTATTATTATGATTGATGGATAGATTCCATGTTTACGGTCCAAGAGCCTAGTCGATATTTTTTTTGTTTCTTTCTTCTTGTGTTGTGTTATGATAATGGATGGATGTTGTGAGATATGGGGGCAGGGAGGCCAATTGGTTTTGGTAGTAGTTGATGCGTAGAGCAGCAATATGCATCAGTTTATGCATATGGGAGTCATGTTGGACACCAGAGATGATGTTATTGTTGGATTCATGATGAATCATGTTGGTTGTTTATCGTACTTACATTACCCACTTCTTAGGGTAGTAGTTTTTTCTACCCTGCATCCATAAAGAGGAAAATAGGTGTGTGCTATGCCACATGATTTCCGTGTTTATATTAATGAAGGTATATGAGTCTAGAATCCTTCTATATGTGGAAAAGATTTGACATGTAGTTTTTTTACTCAATGTGTTTATACCCCATGTGTTTATGTAGATTATAATGTTTTCTAGAATTCATGTGAATATGGGGATGTAATAATGCTATTAGTAAATTATTTAATAAATTATGTTAACCCATGGAGTTGGATATTGGTAGGATTCAATGCTGAGGTAATATTTCTGAGAAGCTGTGGACTTTGTTTGGTTATAACTAGAGAGAATGAAACATTGGTGTGATTCTAATGAAATATAATTTATAAAATTTAATGGTTAATCAATGTTTCATGAATTAATTAATGTAAAGAGGAACCTGTAAAAATTGAATGATGTGATGTGAAAAATATCGAAAAATGGTTGTGTGCTTATATGATACAAAATATTTGTAGTGGAATCTTGGAGTATGAGATAAATTAGCTACATTTGAATATAAGAATAGGTTCTGACCACTGTGTGGTTGTGAGATATAGTATATTCTATACTTTTTTGATTCTATATTCTTATATACCCCTTCATTTAGTGAAACTGACTCCTAGAGGATTCTGAGCCCTAGGGGGTGTTTTCCCCAACATTCCTATGGGAGGATGGATGGCTTACTACCCCCTATGTCCCTACACTATTCTCTTGGTAGATACTTGTGTTGATAGGAAAAATATTTATTTTTCCTATATTTTTTTCTATAGGGATATAAGGGATTGTGGTTATTCAAACAAATATATTCTAGGTAGAGTTTCTTATGGACTATTATAGGTGTAAGGTGTATAGGCTGTGATGGTTTGAGGGTCATTATGTGGTGTATGGGTCTAGTATCTTGAGTTATAATGACTAACATTTGATATACGTAATGTGAGCATTGGAGGCTCCCGAAAACTACCTAATTACTTTGGTTATATGGACATAGTGGTTGTGTTGCACGAGGAGCATCTTGTGGTGCTTTCCCCACATGTCTCCATGCAACCCTTATATAGAGAGATGTTTAGGATGTTCAATGATTGGTAATGGTGAAAAAATAGTGGGGATGTAGTATCAGGGCACCCTTGATATTATTGTTTTATATTATATACTATTTTAAGAGATACAAGGTGAGAGTATGCATGGTGTGGATGTGAAAATTGTATACCTATTTTGATGACATGTTTGTGTCACTAGTTTTCACTGTGCTTTAGCATGCTTCATTTAATTTTATAGAAAATGCTCTGAGATGAATCCTTATGATTATACTGTTATATTCACCCTATATATATTGAAAATTATTTTCATGTCAATTGGAGTAGGTTGGAGATTAGGCTGGTTACTACAAGTTTGGGGTTTCAAGAGCTGTTCGAGCTTTTTGGCTACTTCCATTTTTTTTATTATGGTACCTGTTATAAGGCCCCAGCCTTAAACCTTACTTAATCTTGAGTTATTACAAGATTACACATTGTGGATCTTTTCAGGATTAGAGTTTTAGAGAATTAGATCATAAAACATGAATTACATTCCACATATAAACAAAGTGGTTACATAAAGATAGTATTCTTCTTTCCCATCAATGGAAACATATTTAAAATAAAACATGGATTCTTTCTTGACACTTCCTTGACACTATCATCATATCATGTACCTTTCCCTTGACCTGTGAAAAACATTTCAAAAAAACGTGGGATGAGCATAAAAAGCTCAGTAAGGGATATAAAAATATGGAAAGGAATCATGGGTACATATATACATAATAATGAAATCATACTTTACCCATAAAACATAAGCACTTTAACATACCTCATTAAATCATGAATAAATCATATAAATCATAAGACATAAAAGGTAACTTGAGGCAATCATAACATTCTTACGTAGGGAGTAACCCTCTTGGTTACATTTTGGAATACCCATCACAGTATATTCCATAAATCTGTTCGGAGAAACCTTAACGTTTCACTCCTTCTTGTTACCCAATGCATTGGAGAGCTATATCGGGCTCACCCACCCTTAGTCTATCACGGAACCACCCGCCTTCAGAATAATTCCCAAGAACCTCAACATAATCGTATCACATAAAACATGAATAAAGGAAACATAACATTTCCACCATTCAATCACAAGATATCAATACAACACATTGATATAAAAACATTATGAAAACAATTTTCAATACCAAAAGAAAAGAAAAGTAAATCATGGTATTTTTTTTTTAAAAGTTATGGCTTGTAGAGGAAGCCAAAACTCAAATAATGGTCATGGAGGCGGAGAAGTCATTGTCGCCGCATACGTACGACAAAAACATTCCTTTTTGTTATTTAGTAAAATGCTTCATATAAAAACGATTCCTTTTGGATAAACAAAAAAGTCAAAGGGGTTTATACACCGTATAAAAGAAGGTTGTGTATAAAACAAAATATGCCTCAATTAAAGGAGATTGATACGAAGTCCCATACAAAGACGTTATCCTTGGTTTAAGGATAAATAAATTAAATAATTATGTGTGACAAACGAATACAACAAATATAAGTGGATATTAAGTGTAAAATAGTAAATGGTCATTCACACATATTAAAAGGATGACATATTAAATAACTACATGTTGAACACAAAGAAATCGAAATTGGGTTAAGAAGTTCCCTTTGACAGCCTAACTGCGTCACATCAAAAAAAGGTTATCTCATCACATGGACATAAAATTTACATCAATAAGGATATATGATAACATATCCCAACATAACAATATGTAAATTAAAATACCCAAGAAAATAAGTCTTTTAAAAAGAGGAGGTTGAACGGTTCCCTTACCGACATGGGTATCTTTCGAAACATACGCCCCGTGAAAGAAGGACAATACAACATTGATGTAAAAACTCATAAATGAAAGAATATTACACAATGAGTAAAATAATGGTCAGTACGTACACCACTCAAAGGAAATTGTGGCAAATTTAGCACAAATCTCACAGGAATAAAAGTGAGATGAAAAATCCCTTACGAAAACTCGGCAGCCTAACGACGCCACTAAAAACTTCCAAAAATGGATTGATGAGATCAAAGAGGGTATCTCATCACATTACAATAAAATGTACAGCAAGAGGAATATAAAAGAACATCCCCAATCATATAAAATAGGAGCTTATAAGATGTGACATAAAGGAGAGTACTTAAAGAGATAGAGAGATGTTAGATCTCTTACAAAAATTCGGCAGCCTAACAGCGCCACTCAGAACTTCCAAAATGAATTGATGAGAGAGAATAGGGTATCTCATCATATGAACATAAAAATTACAGTAAGACTAATATAAAAGAACATCCCAATCACAAGAAATATTATCTTAAAAGGAATGACATAAAAGAGTGTACCTTAAAAGAAAGAGAGGAGTCGGATCCCTTACCTCAAGTCCAACTTGTCTTTTTCGTTTCTTTATTTTCCTGAATAATAAACATTGGTCAATTAACTATTGCCTAATTACATCCTATAGCGATTATTATTCAGTTCATATCACATATTATAATGTTATAAGAATTGTTTAATAATGTTAGTTCATATCAGACGTTTTTTCCGATGTTTGGTACATGAGTCATAAATGAACTTGTTTGAAAAAAGATTGCCCTTATAGTTATAAGTAAATAATTTACAGAATAGTATTAATGATTTTAATATCATATATATCCATTAAATATTCATTTTATACTATTCCATATCATTTGGAGAAAAAAAAACAAAAAGCACCATTCATGGAGACGGTAGGCCGTACGTACGCATGAACACTACTTTCATTTTTTTGTCATATTAATGGAATTAAAACAAAATGAGAGAGATATATATATGTTATAATTCCAGAATTATATCCATAATTTAGATGTAATATATTACATATATATCCATTATATATATGTACTTATAATATTACATATCATTTTGAGATAAGAAATGAAATGTACCGTTCATGGAGACGGTAAGTCGTACGTACGCATGAATGCTACTTCCATTTCTATTTCATATTTAATGGAATTAAAAAATAATGATACAAAATAGTATTATAATTACAGTATGGTATCATATATAATATCATTAAATATATCCTTTATACGTACCACATATGGTATTAACGAATCAAATCACTTTGTGGGGGCGGTAGTCCGCACTTCCTTAAATGAAGATATCGTGTTTACCCATAATGGAAACCATAAAGGTACGCCATAAATGAAAAAAATAAAGAAACTCAAGTAAAACATAAACATATTAGATATCATATTTAAATATAGTGTCGTCTTAATGGCCACCTTTGAAGGTGTTAGAAGAATGTTGAACAATCATCGTTTCGGGAGGCAGAAATTCGCCATCCACGGAAACAGTATGTTCTTTAACCATTAGATGTAGGTGTGTGTAAGTGTAGCTCGAATCCTTCTTACAAAAACATCCTAGTATATTTAAGATACTGTATTTGTTACAAAATAAATGAATAAAAAGAGGTTAGGGGGTTGGAGAAGCAAAATAAAACAAAAGGATACAAGTGAAGACATTACCTTAAAATCGGGTAACTCCCTTTGGTTTGAGGTCAAAGGCTTACATGGGAAGACTTCTGCCCACTTTGAGGCTTCAAGGAGTAAAATATGGATATGGATAGACAAAATGGGCAGGGGTTGGCCGAGCCAAAGGCTTTGGGAGTGTGGGTAAGGAGGTAGAGGTGGGGGCCTTCTATAAGAGGAGAGGAGGGGCACTCTTGTAAAGTTACAAAATGTTACATTATTTTCAAAATATTTTCGGATTTTAAAGGTCCCAAATTGATTTATTTCAAGGATAAGGTGATAAGGGTTCGAAATCCACTCATCCAATAGGTTTTGGACATTTTTAGGGCTTAAATATTACATTATCTTTTCATTTTATTTAAATCGTTAAATAATGAGGTCATCGCTGCATCATCATGATGTCATAAATAATTTAATTTATTTATTGTCTAAAAATTATAAAAAAATACTATGATGTAGGAAATATTTTTATCTTTCCAATAACTATTTATAGTCAATATTTTGACTTGTATAACCCCATGTAAAATGCTTTTTAGTAAAACATCTCATTTTTGTGTCATTTTTACTTTATTAAATAAAACGATATTTATGTCATTTCCCAACCAAAGTGTCTCCATGGGGTCCCCAAGTTGACCCATGGATTGTGTTGGTCGGACATGACACATCCAATGAGGGTAGGACATGTGTCTAGGTTATTTCATTTTATTAAAACATTATTCTTACCATAAACTACACTAATTACCTCTAATCGTGATTAAAAACTTAATAAGTTACTATTCACCAAAAAATTATTTTTATCCCATTGAACCACATTTTACTTCTTAATGACAACCATGTATGTCGGATTTTTGAAATTCAAAACACAATGATGGAAAAATTTTATTTAGACGGAAAAATTAGTTTTTATAAGTACCACTTAGGGGTTTCACTATTTATCAAAAATTGATGTTTTTCAGAAAAACCCCAAAAATTCACCCTAAGCTATATTTGATATTCCGAATTCAAAAATGAAGTCTATTTTAAAAAATTAAAAACATATAAGTAACATTAATTAATTTAATAATTAGTTCCCACTGTCAGAGCAAATAGGGTGTTTTTATGAAACAATAAGTATCAAAAGATTGACACTAGTTTAAGTCTGATTTCAAAGTGAAATTAATTTCAACAACCACTATTGTATTTAATGGTAAAAATATATTCTTATTTCACTTTAAAACCAATTCAAAAGATAATCTAATAATATAAATAAATTAGATGAAAAAGTGGTTTTGAATTAAAATACAACATTTTACACTATTCATTAAAAAATGAACTTTATCGGAAAGATACCAAAAATTTACACAAAGTAAATATTGATGTCCCAATTTTTAAGAAGCGTTTTATTTGGTCCAATAGAATGTATAATATTGAACAAATCTATATTTAATTATGGTTCTCCATCAAAAGGCGATAAGTGAACCTTTAGTGAAAACTAGGGCATATACGCCTAAAATTGAATTCTTTCCGTATTTTAAGCCTTTATCTTTTATTGGATAAATGTAAAAACATTTAAAAACATATATAATCATATTTTAATTATTTGTATCCATTCCCGCCAATACAACGGCTACATGTTAACTACCATTTAAAATAATATTATTTTACTATTAGATTGCAACGTAAGATTCCCAAGAAACTTGTTGTTGTGTGTTGGGTACGCCATCAATCATAGCGTACCATTTAAAGTCATATTAATATTTTATTCACAAATATGGATAAATATGAAAATTTCATATTCTTTATTTACCTGGGGTGTTACATCCAACCCCGCTTTTGGGAATTGCGTCCTCGCAATTTTTAAAATTGAGTTTGGAAACATCCTTGAAAGTCCCACATCAGAACAAGAGTCGGTAAAACAATCACTTTAAAATAAAGGAAGATAAGTACAGAGGTCACCCAAGTTAGCACATACTAGGATTCCATGTAGAAAAACATGGACATAGAAGAATAAGAAAAGGGTCATGTTCTTGATGGAGAGTGATAGTAAACATGTATAGGAGAAAGTTAACCATAAGAAAATCACAAACTTGTGATGGGTTAAACGGTATTCGATTCCCCAGTAAGAAAAGTTAATAGACAACATTTTTGTTTTAAGTTACTTTTTATTGAGGAATGTATTCATAAGGAAACATAATCACTTGTCATGTTGACTTTCAAATTTTACTAGATTCCTTAATCGAACTCATATTTTTTCAAAAAGACGAGTATTTAGGGAGACTTGTTCGCATTAAGAGTACTATAATCAACTTCTAGAGAGTCACCTAATCCACAAAAGAGAACTATATACTTCCCATGTCATTATAGATTAACAAAAACCAAAACCAAAAAGGTTAGTACAAGATTAGATAATCCAGAAAAGGATAACCCTTTATAAAAAGAAAATCTATTCTTAATCTCTAAAATTTGTCCAACAAAACCCAAAGTTCAACGAGGACCATTCTATAATGAATTTGTCCATAAAATTCATCAAAGAAAACCAAACTAAGATTTAAACCCAAATATTTCAAGGATTTAGTCACATAGTCTTCCAAGTTAATCCGTAACAATTATCTCCAAACAACATCAGTTGCTCCTAAAGTCTCTTATTGAAAAGTAATTAACCTAATCACATATCCTCCATGATAGGTTAATAATTTTCATAAATAACCCAAAATAAACTTACTCTTAATTCATAAAATCATATAACTAAAAATAATCAGTCAAACTAACCAAGGACTTCACGTAGTCCAGTGGTAGGCGATAAATACCAGTCGCACTTTGGTTGTGGGTTTGATTCCCAGAGCTTTGTCCGATGCGACGGGTAGTCACACGGTCTGCGTGTTGTCCTTTTTCCAAAACTATATAATTCTCAAATCATTCCCCAAAAAGGGATAAAATCATAAAAAATAACCATAACATAATTTAACCTCAATTTTATCTCATGCCTTTCACTTCAATCATAACATATAGTAACCCATAATTACCTCAAAAGTAAAGATCATATAAACCCAAATGGTTCTTTTTAACTATGTCCACAAAAGAAAAGATAACTATTCCTTGAATAAAATTTGCATATATTAAACATCAAGGTTACACATAATATAAAATGTCTTCTAATATAACCCCATCATCAAAAGAGACATAATACTCTTAAGAATTTCACCATAACTCTTGAAGCCCTTATATGTTGACATCTTAATCATTCAACATTCATCATGATCCATTAACCATTCCTTTCCAACTTATTCCAAAATACCTCTTTCCTACAAACAAAATCATGAATCATATCCTAATATTCCAAAATAGGAAAACAATAGTCATGAAATAAAACATACATTGGATTGGTCATTGTCCGTTTCTTCATCCTCAATCGGAATGGCATTAGGTATCGGTAAACGAACATTTGTATGCTCTTGGTGATCCCATTCACGAAACTTCTTCATAGGAAATGTGTTTTCATAATGACCATGCACACCACATTTAAAACAATCAATTGATCCCTCAAAAAGAACATCATTACCTTTCCTCGAGTCAACTGGATGCTTCCTTTTTCCATGGAAGGTTCTTGCTTTATGACCTTCATTTCCACATCTATAGCATATTTCTGTCCCTTTGAAACATTTTCCTAGGTGTTTCTTTCCACATATTTCACACATAGGTTTTTGAACACACTTACCTTTATGATTAATACCTGTACTTCCGTAGGGATTTGTTTCTCATATATATGATGCCTTAGAGAAATCACCAAAGTTTATGTGGTCAATCATGACTCCAGATAGTTGGTTGGGGACAATCACAAGAGTTCTCATTGCATCTCCCATATCATTCAGTTGCTTGCTCAAAAAACTGTCATAGTTTCCCTCACATCCACTGTTACTTTGGTGCCTGCTAGATCCAGCCATTTACTAAAACCAAAAAGTTCAGTGTGAGTATATCAACAAAACCATCATGTACTAATGAGGAAGATAAACACTAAGATATACTTACTAATTCAATATATCTAAAACTAGGACTATTTCTGAAATCATAGCCATTATGGTAATGTCACTTATACTTAATGAATACCCTAACCTCTAAAGTTATCTAAACCGACCTCTGATACCAATTATAATTCCCCAGCCTTAAACCTTACTTAATCTTGAGTTATTACAAGATTACACATTGAGGATCTTTTCAGGTTTAGAGTTTTAGAGAATTTGATCATAAAACTTGCATTACACTCCACATATAAACAAAGTGGTTACATAAAGATAGTATTATTCGTTCCCATCAATGGAAACATATTTAAAATAAAACATGGATTCTTTCTTGACACTTCTTTGACACTATCATCATATCATGTACCATTCCCTTGACCTGTGAAAAACATTTCAAAAAAACATGGGATTAGCATAAAAAGCTCAGTAAGGGATATAAAAATATGGAAAGGAAACATGGGTACATATATACATAAAAATGAAATCGTACTTTACCTATAAAACATAAGCACTTTAACATACCTCATCAAATCATGAATAAATCATAGAAATCATATGACATAAAAGGTAACTTGAAGCATTCATAACATTCTTACGTAGGGAGTAACCCTCTTGGTTAAGTTTTGGAATACCCATCACAGTATATTCCATAAATCACTTCGGAGAAAACTTAACGTTTCACTCCGTTGTGTTACCCAATGCATTGGAGAGATATATCGGGCTCACCTGCCCTTAGTCTATCACGGAACCACCCGTCTTCATAATAATGCCCATGAACCTCAACATAATTGTATCACATAAAACATGCATAAAGGAAACATAACATTTCCACCTTTCAATCACAAGATATCAATACAACACATTGATATAAAAACATTATGAAATCAATTTTCAATACCAAAATAATAGAAAAGTAAAACATGGTATTTATTTTTCTTTTTTTTAAAAAGGAATGTCTTGTAGAGGAAGCCGAAAATAAAATAATGGTCACGGCGACGGAGAAGTCGTTGTCGCCGCATACGTACGACAAAAACATTCCCTTTTGTGATTTAGTAAAATGCTTTGTATAAAAAGGATTCCTTTTGGATAAACGTAAATGTCAAAGGGGTTTATACACCGTATAAAATAAGGTTGTGTATAAAACAAAATATGCATCAATGAAAGGAGATTGAGACGAAGTCCCATACAAAGATGGTATCCTTGGTTTAAGGATAAATCAATTAAATAATTATGTGTGAAAAACGAAGACACCAAATATAAGTGGATGTTAAGTGTAAAATAATAAAAGGTCATTTACACATATTCAATGGATGACATATTCAATAACTACATGTTGAACCCAAAGAAATCGAAATTGGGTTAAGAAGTTCCCTTGACAGCCTAATGGCGTCACATCAAAAAAATGGTATCTCATCACTTGGACATAAAATTTACATCAATAAGGATATATGAGAACATATCCCAACATAACAATATGTAAATTAAAAGACCCAACAAAATAAGTCTTTTAAAAAGCGGAGGGTGAAAGGTTCCCTTACCGACATGGGTATCTTTCGAAACATACGCCCCATGAAAGAAAGACAATACAACATTGATGTAAATACTCATAACTGAAAGAATATTACACAATGAGTAAAATAATGGTTAGTACGTACATCACTCAAAGGAAATTGTGGAAAATGTAGCATAAATCTCACAGGAATAAAAGTGAGATGAAAAATCCCTTATGAAAACTCAGTAGCCTAACGACGCCACTTAAAACTTCCAAAAATGGATTGATGAGATCAAATAGGGTATCTCATCACATTAAAATAAAATTTACATAAAGAGGAATATAAAATAACATCCCCCATCATAAAAAAAGGAGCTTAGAAGATGTGACATAAAGGAGAGTAATTAAAGAGAAAGAGAGAGGTTAGATCTCATACGAAAATTCAGCAGCCTAACGACACCACTCAAAACTTCCAAAATGGATTGATGAGAGAGAGTAGGGTCTATCATCGTATGAACATAAAAATTACAGTAATATTAATATAAAAAAACATCCCAATCACATGGAATATGTTCTTAGAAGGAATGACATAAAAGAGTGTTCTTTAAAAGAAAGAGAGGAGTCAGATCCCTTACATCAAGTCCAACTTGTGTTGTTCGTTTCTTTATATTCCTGAATAATAAACATTGGTCAATTAATAATTGCATATGTACCTCCTATAGATATTATTATTCATTTCATATCACATATTATAATGTTATAATAATTTTTTAACAATGTTAGTTCATATCAGACGTTTTTGCCGATGTTTGGTACATGAGTCATAAATGAACTTGTTTGAAAAAAGATTTCCCATGTAGTTATAAGTAAATAATTTACAGAATAGTATTAATGATTAAAATATCATATATATATATCCAGTAAATATTCATTCTATACAATTCCATATCATTTGGGAAAAAAATGAAATGCACCGTTCATGGAGACGGTAGGCCGTACGTACGCATGAACGCTACTTTCATTTTTTGTCATATTAATGGAATTAAAACAAAAGGAGAGAGATATATATATGTTAAAATAACAGAATGATATCCATAATTTAGATGTAATATATTACATATATATCCATTATATATATGTACTTATAAAATTACATAACATTTTGAGATAAAAATTGAAATGTACAGTTCATGGAGACGGTAAGTCGTACATACGCATGAATGCTACTTCCATTTCTATTTCATATTTAATGGAATTAAAACATAATGATACATAATAGTATTTTAATTACATTATGGTATCATATATAAGATCATTAAATATATCTTTTATACATACTACATATGGTATTAACGAATCAAATCACTTTGAGGGGGCGGTAGTCCGCACTTCCTTAAATGAAGATATCGTGTTTACCCATAATGGAACCCATAAAGGTACACCATAAAAGAAAAAAATATATAAGCTTAAGTAAAAAATAAACATATTATATATAATTTATAAATATAGTGTCATCTTAATGGCCACCTTTCAAGATGTTAGAATAATGTTGAACAATCATCGTTTCGGGAGGAAGAAATTCGCCATCCACGGAAACAGTATGTTCTTTAACCATTAGATTTAGGTGTGTGTAAGTGTAGCTCGAATCATTATTATAAAAACATCCTAGTATATTCAAGATACTGGATTTGGTACAAAATAAATTAATAAAAAGAGTTTAGGGGGTTGGAGAAGCAAAATAAAACAAAAGGACACAAGTGAAGACATTACCTTAAAATCGGGTAACTCCCTTTGGTTTGAGCTCAAAGAATTCCTTGGGAAGACTTCTGCCCAAAGTGAGGCTTCAAGGAGTAATAGAGGGATTTGGAGAGACAAAATGGGCAGGGGTTGGCTGAGCCAAAGGCTTTGGGAGTGTGGGTAAGGAGGCAGAGGTGGGGGGCCTTTTATAAGAGGAGAGGAGGGGCACTCTTGTAATGTTACAAAATGTTACTTTATTTTCAAAAGTGTTTCGGATTTTAAAGGTCCCACATTGATGTATTTCAAGTATAAGGTGATAAGGGTTCGAAATACACTCATCCAATAGGTTTTGGACATGTGTAGGTCTTAGATATTACATTATCTTTCCATTTTATTTAAATCGTTAAATAATGAGGTCATCACTACATCATCATGATGTCAGAAATAATTTAATTTATTTAATGTCTAAAAATTATAAAAAAATAATATGATGTAGGAAATATTTTTAGATTTATAATTACTTTTTATAGTAAAATATATGACTTGTATAACCCCATGTAAAAATTGGTTTAGTAAAACATCTCATGTTTGTGTCATTTTTACATTATTAAATAAAAAGATATTTATGTCATTTCCCAACCAAAGTGGATCCATGGGGTCCCCAAGTTGACCCATGGATTGTCTTGGTCGGCCATGACACATCCAATGAGGGTAGGACATGTTTCTAGGTCATTTAATTTTATTAAAACATTTTTCTTACCATAAACTACACTAATTACCTCTAATCACGATAAAAAACTTAATAAATTACTATTCACCAAAAAATTATTTTTATCCCATTAAACCAAATTTTACTTTATAATGACAACCATGTATGTAGGATTTTTGAAATTCAAAACACAAAGATGGAAAAATTTCATTTAAATGGAAAAATCAGTTTTTATAAGTATCACTCATTGGTTTCACTATTCATCAAAAATTGATGTTTTTCAGAAAAATCCCAAAAATTCACTCTAAGCTCTATTTGATATTACAAATTCAAAAATTAATTCTATTTTACAAAATTAAAAACATATATGTCACATTAATTAATTTAATAATTAATTCCCGATGTCAGAGCAAATAGCGTGTTTTTATGAAATAATAAGTATCAAAAGATTGACACTAGTTTAAGTCTGATTTCAAAGTGAAATAAATTCCAACAACCACTATTGTATTTAATGGTAAAAATATATTCTACTTTCACATTAAAACCAATTCAAAAGATAATATTATCATATAAATAAATTTGATTAAAAAGAGGTTTGGAATTAAAATACAACTTTTTACACTATTCATTAAAAAATGAACTTTATCGGAAAGATACCAAAAATTTACACAAAGTAAATTTTGATGTACCAATTCTTAATAAGAGTTTTATTTGGTCCAATAGAATTTATAAGAGTGAAAAAAACTATATTTAATGATAGTTCTCCATCAAAAGGTGATAAGTGAACCTTTAGTGAAAACTAGGGCATATACGCCTAAAATTGAATTCGTTCCGTATTTTAAGCCTTTATCTTTTATTGGATAAATGTAAAAACATTTAAAAACATATATAATCATATTTTAATTATTTCTATCCATTCCCTCCCATACAACGGCAACATGTTAACTACCATTTAATATAATATTATTTTATTATTAGAGTGCAATGTAAGATTCCCAAGAAACTCACTGTTGTGTGTTGGGTACGCCATTGAGAATAGCATCCCCTTTAAAGTCATATTAATATTTTATTCACAAATATGGATAAATATGAAAATTTCATATTCTTTATTTACCTTGGGTGTTACACTTGTAGTTATCAATTTTAGTTGATGTAATTTTTGCATGACATTACACATGTGTACTTCATATTTTTTTATATTGGAATTTGAGTTGATCATGGTTAGTGTATGCCTTATCTCTCTCTTCTCCATGTGTTATCCTAGAGGGTAATATCTCACATTTGTGGGTTTACTATACCCTTGATTATAGTTGCAAACCAGGGGCCTACTAGATGCGAGACTCAAGGGGGTAGGGGTCAATAACTCCCTTATCACATTTTCTACACAAAATGGGTACACCTTATAGAGAGTGGGCCGTGAAAAATCCCCATTCCACTTTTTTATAGTGTCAAATTCCAATTTAATAAAACTATTTTGGCCTCCCACACATATATAGATATACATATATATATACATCTTTTAATGGGGTTTTGTATTTCAGATTAAAAAAATACATTAAATACACTTGAATATATATATATATATATAAATTAACATTCCAAGGAAATCACATGTGAGATTTGGAACTTCCAAATCTCAGTTTATTATTCTTTAGCATGGTCAGCTATCAAAAATATTTAACTAATCATGTATTTATAATACCCATTAAATTAATTTCCATTAAAACATTAAAGGTTATCATTTAAAACACATAAATAAACAAAATTATTAAATACTCATTCTCTTAAAGAAAAATTTTATGTTTTAACTCATTAAATAATTTATAAATCTTTCACATAAATTGATATCAATTCTAATTTTCACATCACATGAAATAATAGGTATTAATTTTTAACTCACTATAATTAGCATTGGAATAATTATATAATTTAAAAAATATCAGTAACCATATATTCAAATTCATATAAAATAGCAGACATAAAATTTTATTTTCACTGAATTATTATGAGCACATAAAATATAAGAACATAAATAATGGGATTCATAATAATAATTGTAAAATTTATATTTGTACAAAATATATTCATTTACTGTATATATATATAAAACATTTTATTTATGAACAATTATAAGTAAATGTAAATATATTCTTACCATATATCTTCAAAATAAAAAACAATATATCAAATATAAGAGATATAGAAGAAATATTTTCAAAATAAACAATTCGTATTTTCTTAATATAAAAAATACAATGTTGGATGAATTTTTTTTGAAATAAATAACACATTTATTTTGAATCATGAAATGATAGAAATGAATATGTATATATATATATATAATTAAATAAACCCTCTACATAAATTTAAATAACTTTCATACCAAATTAGAATATTTAAAGATGATGTAATAATTATAAAAAATTATATTTTATAATTAGTATATATATTTATATAATTAACATGGATGATTTTGAAAATAATGTGACCCATACACTCATCAATTTTTATATCATAAGTATGAAAAATAATTATCTCACATGAGGTATATTCTCATAAGTACATACATTTATTTCATTGATAAAAATTCAATAACCTCCATGTATATATAGAAATAAAAGTTAGATTTACATTATAATACATGAAAAAGAAGAAATTTATAATCATACATGCATATAATATAATTTTATATGTTGAAAATATGAAATTATAAACTATATATATATATCCACATGAACATATATACATGAAAAAATGAGAACCATGAAATAAAAACATAATACAAACTTACATTATATATAAAAAAAATAATGTCATTTGAAAATAGATGAATGATTATATATATTTTAAATTGATTGATGTATGAATTTGAGAATTTTAGGAACATGAATATATGATTCATAATTTTCCATAAAAATATATATGTATATTCAAAAATAGAATTGTTCACCTTACATAAATATTAATATGAATCACACTTACATAATTTAAATGAATAAAATATTGATGGAATTTGTTAAATGTACAATCATACATGAATAGTATAAAATTACCACATAAATATGTACATTCATTAAAAATGAAATATATTGTGTGTCAGTATATATAAGAAAATAGAGTTACCATACCTAATACTTAAAACCAAAATGAGGCTTCCACCACCTTGGTATAAGTACAACAAGGGGATTGGAAAGGCCTTCTACCTTGTTCGTGTGGGATCAAACCTGATGAAATTAAGATGTGAGGGGTTTCAATTTCTTCTAGTAGAGGATATGGGATTTCTTTCTATAAGCTAAATATATATATAGGTTTTTGGATATCATTGGATTAGATCCCATTTTCAGGAGTTGATAGAATAATAGGTGTAGGTATTGATTTTTCTTTGACTAGAAGGGATATTTATGAATGGATTGGGTGGTGTTTTTCATCTCCACTATAGGTTTTAGATGACGATTTGTGTACAATGTGTGTTCAGTTGTCCTATGTGCTCGACAATCATAGGGTGGTGACCAAATCAGAGCATGAGACTTTAGTAAAGACAAAGTAGTGAAACAGATATAACGGCTGAGGAGTGCCATGGTGGTGTTGGTGGAAAAAAGAGATGTTGGTGGACGATCGCTTGACCATAGTGGTGTGTAGAGGCCCAATTTCTAGTTTGGAGTTGATTAAGGGATGAAGACAACATAATTTGAGTTATATTCTTCTTTTTTCATTTTTTTTCTTTTATCAATTTATTATTTTCATTTTACATAATATGTATATATATATATAGATTTATATACATATTCAAAAATATATATATATATATATATTTAACATTCTTTAATATATATTACTTAAAACACTATTTTATAGACATTCATTAATTATTTATTATTATGATAAATTATACTTATCATATTAAAAAAACTCAATTAAATGGTTAATGTTATATCCCATTAATTACAACATATATTTTTATGATAAATTTATAAATTATTAATTTTTTTACTATGCTAAATTAATATAATACATTTATGTACTATGACACTATATTGTTATTATAATTGTTTCTGTAATTATTTTCTAAGTTTGATTAATGCCTTTTTTATGAATTTAACACAACCCATAATTTTTAAATATTTTTTTCTTAATATATTATTATATGCATAGATCTTATTATATAATTCATTGTTTTAATTATTGTATTTTTTATATTTGATAAAATATTTTATTTTAAAAAAAACATTTTATGCATCACTATTGGAACTCGTTTTGGCGTTGAACATATCATCATCTTATCCTTTATATTGTATAGGATATAATATTCTTTATTTAATTTTTTACATATATTATTTTTCCTACATTATATATTTATACATGTTATAGTTATTTATTTAAATTCATGTTCAATAACATATATATATATATATCATTTTATTTTATTGTAATGTTATATTCACTATTAATTAATATTTTATATTTCCAAAATTATATAGTTTAACTATTATTTTACCATCTATATTTAGAAAACAGAGTATTAAATTATTTCTTAATGAATTATAAATTATAGACAATAAAGAATAATAAATACACACAATTATATTCAAAAATAAAATAAATACAATATTTCATATAAATTTATAAATAAAATATATTATCATTAAGGAAAGAGTTTATTATAATTCCTCATCCTAAAACATTATATAATTATTGGTTTGAATCAATAATTTAAAATTTTTCATTGTGACGATATTTTCGGTTTTATAGTTTTATGGAAATTGGCCGTAACTATTCCATAGAAACATAAACTTACACAAATTTGATACAATTAAAAAAATATACATTTTTTCAAAAAATATATATTTTTTAAAACAAACATGATTTATTTTCTTGATGAAATACTTATTGACATTTTCCGTTCTCTTATACATCCTTATTACCTATGTAAAAACAATTCAAATACATGGTATTAGGACAAAAATATTAGTTTAGAATATAAAACAAGGAATAAAACCATCAGTCCCTGAATATTATAAACCCATGAAAGTAGTTTCACAAAATCATAATTTTCACCCATAAAACATAAAATTTTTAACTTACAACATGAAATCATAAAATTCTGGAATAACAATATAGAAATAATAAAACATAAAGGAAAATCATGGAATAAATATAAAACATGCATTATATATTTTAAAACTACATAGATATTAACATTCATGGTTACATATAGAATACCCATCACAATACATTCCTTAAATCACTTAGGAGAAACCATACCATTTACCTCTGTCTCATTACCCAATGCATTAGAGAGTAATCATGAGCTCCTATATGCTCAAATTATCATGAATCCTACCTTATAAATATAAGTTTCTCATGAACCATTACATAATCATAACACATAAAATAAGGATAAAGGAAAATAAATATTCCACATTACAATCACAAGAGATAATTTCAAGATACTGACTCAATATATATGATATCAAAACTATTTTAAATACCATGAAATATGAAAATGTTATATGGAATTTATTTTTTTTCGTAAAAATTACGATTTGTAGAGAAATCCAAATATAAAAGAATGGTTACAACGGCCAAAAAAAGCCATTGTCACTGCGTACATTTAAAAACATTCATTTTTACGTTTATAAATACACTTCAATGAACAATATTCCTTTTTAAAATATTTTAATGAAACTAAATATCAAAGGGTTTTATTATGCACCATAGAAATGAACGTCATGTATAATATCAAATTATGCCTCAATGAAAGGAGATTGAGAAGAAGTCCCCTACCATGAGTCTAACTTGTCTCATCTGTTTTTATTTTCTTGAATGATAAACATAGGTTAATTTATTTTTTCAGGATAATATTTATCATGTTTATTAGAACTATAATCTCACTTATTCACAGATTTTAAAAAGTTCATAACTATTAAATTTCATATCAGGTTTTTTTATATTAGGTACTTCAGAAAAGAATGAATTTGTTTTGATATAAATTGACAATGACTTCAAAATTACATCAGCTACATAATAGTATTTATGATTTAAATATCATATATATCCATAATCTATTTATTTATATTAATAAATAATATTTCATGATAATAAATTAAATTCAACATTTATAGAGATGGTTGGTCTTACACACGCATGAATATTACATTCAATTCATTTTCATAATAAATGGATAATAATAAAATGATATAAATGTATAATATAATGAAATTATCATACTGATGTCATATATTTCACATAGGTTTAACAAAACCATCCTTTATACATTCCATATATAGTGGGAATGAGTCATATTGCTTTGAGGGGGTGGTAGTCCATGCTTCATCAAAAGAAATTATTGTATTTACACAATATGGAAAATTTAACGAAATGTTATGAATAAAAATTACAGATGAATAGATAAAATATAAATATAATATATATATATCATATGTTAAAATACTTTTATTATAATGGTCACCATGAGTGGTGGTATGGGAAAATTGAACAATCATCCTTTTGGGAGTCAGCTGTTCGTCGTACATAGATACAATATTTTCATTTCCCATTAAATTGACATGTTTGTATGTGTTGATTGAAAGCATATAATAACAACATACTAATATATTTATGATAATGGGGTTGTTATTTAATCAACGAATAGGAATATTTTAGGTAGTGTAGAATGAAAATGAAACTATAAATCATTAAAGAATGTGTTACCTCATTTTCAGGTAACTTCTTTCAGGTTATAAAAGAGGATTCCTTTACAAGATTTTTTCCATAAGGGAGGATTCTACGATGAGGGTAGTGACTCTAAGAAGTTGATTCGGAATGGATTTTTAGAAACAAAGTGTTCTTGAGATGAGATTATTAAAGACAAGAGGGAAAATAATTATTGGAGATTGAAGGGGTACACTTGGTAACTAATAAAATATTACATTATTATAAATTAATTTTCTAATTAAAAAGGCTCCAACATGATATATGTCAAATATAAGATATGTATAGATTGAAATCCTCTCACCCAATAATTTTTATACATGTATAGATTTTATTTTATACCATATCTTTTCGGTTTACACTTAAATATTTTCTTATAGTTTTAATTTAGGTAACATCATTTTAAATATTAAGTAGCTGTTAATTTTACTTATATGGGGTCAATATCCCATAATTAGAAACCAAAAGAACATTTCAACATTATAATTGTCACTTTTAGATTTTTTATTATTATTTATTCAATTAAATAATTTAATTAATAACTATTTTTATAAAAAAATCAGTTATGTTATTTTTACAAAATTCATTTAATTAAAATAAAATAAAATCTAAAAAGGGTTAAAATAGAAAAAAGAAATCAATATTCATATATCATGTCATATTCACCTTGAAAAAAATTGAATGTCATAAAGTATGGAAAAAAATATTTATTAAATCATTTGTCTGATTCCTTTTTTAATAATGGAATCAATACAACATAATCGTATTAGTTAGAAGATATATGTTTATAACATATTTTCTATTACTTTAAATTAAACGTTTTAACTATCATAATCATATCAACATGGATTCATAAGGATAAATTTTTTTCCCAATGGTTTTCTTAGTCATCTATATCTCATCCAATAGTATTTGAATTAGTGTTATTGTAGTTTTATATTTTTAAAATATTATTATACCATTATTTACCTGGTTTACGATTTAACTATGTTAAATAGAATTTCCTAATAAATTTACTATACATCATGTCTAAAATAAAAAGGGAACTAGTAAAATAATCTGGATCTTATAATTCAAAATATGGAATCCATTTATCAAAATTCAAAATAAATAAGACTTAGTAATTAATCTAAAATGTTTTCTCATTGTCTAAATGATAACTAATGAATGATTATATAAAAAAGTTTAGTCCATATTTTAAAAAATTCTGTTTACACTCTACATTCCCACCATTCTTCCATCTTGGTGATAACTGCCATACTAAATCGTAATATTTAGTTTTTTATTTACACTTGATGTGGTATATATTATACTCTTTCAAACATTATGATTCATTGTAAAAACACAGGATGTTACATTCTTCCCCCATTGTGATATTTCATTCTCAAAATTTTATCTTGTGGGCTATAACTAAAGTACGGTTTTTCGAAATTACTTCATTGAAATCCCACATCAGAAAAATATTCAATATAACTTCCACATTAAAATAAAGAAAATGATATAAGATGTTCACCCTAGATAACACATACACTGACTATTTTTAGGATGACATGGATACGGAATGAAAAATAACTATCATGTTCGGATGTTGATTTATATAATACATTTTTAGGGAAAAAGATATCAATCATAAAACCATAAATTTTTTATTAGTTAAATTGTCTTTGACTTCGTAGTATGAAAGTAAACATGAATTTTTTATGATCATTTTCATATTTTTGAGGAATTATATTACTACATAGAATAAAAAATAAAGATATAACATACTTTACATGTATAGTTTCATCCATTAATATATTTCCCCCACACACTCATCTTTTTATCCAAGTAATGACTATTTTAGGTGTTTTTTTCATTCCTAACGCACTAAAACCAACTCATAAAAACTAATATATTCGACAAAAACTGAACTATATATTTATTATACCATTAAAAATTAACCAAAACCAATATTTTTAGTATAAAATCAGAAAATTTCAAAAAAATAATAAACTATAATATGAATAAAAACTACAATTAAACTAAAAAATTCAATATCAATAGCCAATGCTTAAAAAAGATAATATAAAAAAATAATTTTCCTTAAAATTCCTTAAAATAATCCAAATTATGATTGAAACCCAAAATTCATCAGGATTTAATCACATAGATTTCCATGAAAAATTATAAAAATTATTTAAAAATAACATCAATCACTCTTAATTTATAATACCAAAAAGTAATTAAACCAATCATATTTCCTCCTAGATAGGTTAACCACTTCTATAAATTAAATAATTTCAATATTCCCATGATTAAAATCAGTTATTCTTCCATAATATAATTCTATCATTACTCACAAATTAAAATTCCATATCATTCTACAAATAATATTCATTTAACAATCTCAAAATCAAATCCATATTTTTCCATAATGTAGTTTATCTAAAAAGGAAAAATCGTTCTAACCAGGGACATCACGCAAACTAGTTGTAGGCAATTAATCCTTGTCACATGTCAATTATGGGTTTGATCCCACGACCCTGTCAAACATGACGTGTGGTCACCATTTATATTGGGTTTACTTTTTCTAAAACTATATAATTCACATATCACTCCCAAAATGAGATAATATTTTAAAAAGTATACACAACATATTTTAACCTCGCCATTTATATCTTGTCCGTCATTTTTCATCCTAAAATTTAATATCACATATTTACTTCAAAAACAAAGATAATATAATGGTTATACTTTAATATATAATTATGTTTACAAAATAAAATAAAAATATTCCTCAAATAATATTGTCATATAACGCACATTTGGGTTACACATACTAGAAAAATTCTTCCAATGTAATCTAATAATCAATAGATCGTAAACAATTTTTAAAATTTTATCATCTTACACTATATCCTAGATTTTGAATCCCATATAGGTATAATTATTAATCATTCATCATTTTGTGTAATCCATTATCTATATATTTCAACCTTATTTCTTAAAAAATCATTCTGGTAGATCAAATATTATCAAGATTTATAAATGTTAATTCAATGGTATTTAAATATTTATGGATAAAAAACAAATCATTCCTTGAATAAACATATCAAAATCTATTTTATGTTATCTTTATATTTTAATATGTTGTCTTACATTAAAATATTAAAAATTATATCCATTTCTATATTTTTAATTTTTCATTGAGTTGGACATGTTGAGATCTTGAAATCATTTGAAAAAGATACCATGCCCCAATATTTGTTTTATAAATGATTAGGTGTTGGATAACTCAAACAATTTCTTGTAGGTGATTTGAATTCTCAACATGTTGTCGAAATCATTCACACATATTTTTCCATAATAGTTATGATCAAATCATTGTGAATAAATAATAAGGTCTTCAAATATCTCTTTCTTTTTATCATGAAAAATAATCCTTAGCCTACTAAATAGAAACGTCACATAATAATGAAATGAAATATTAAAATAAGAATTATCTATATTGTAAAGATAACGTAAATAATTTTATAATTATATAAAACATCATCCTCCTTATATCTTTTTAGTTTATGTTTTTATTTAATCAACTTAATTTTGACATATCCTTCCAAAAGATTCCATGTGTTATTAATTCTTTTGGTTATATGTGATCATCATCCTACACCCAGATAACATCGTAACATATAATTTTATCTAAACTGAACCATAATACCAAATATAAGACTCCATTTCTAAAAATTACATAATCATGAGTTTTAATCATGAATTTAATTTTATCACAGAAAGGAAACATTCACTTTTATAGTTGTATTAAATAATTCCACAACTATTCAATAATGAATCTAATTTATACAGTATCAATTTCACCCGCAATATATAAAATTTTAAAATAAATCAATATTTATTTTTGTGATAAAATTATTCTGGACTTATTCCTTTCTCTTATATATCCTTATAAATTTAGTAAAAAAAATTCAAAAACATCAGATGAGAACAAAAATCAATGTAATTAATATAAAATAAGGAATAAAACCATTAGTCCCTGAATATTATGACCTAATGAATGTATTTTCATAAAATTATAATCTTCTCCGATTAAACATTTACTATTTAACAGTCTTTAAGAAATCATAATATTTCTAAATAACTTCTTAGAAATAATAAATCATAAAGGTGACTTGTGAAATCCGTACCAGACTTACACTGTAGCTTTCACAACTACATAGGGATTAACCTTCAATGTTTCATTTGGAATATCCATCACAATATATTCAATAAATCTCTTAGGATAAATGGTAATGTTTACCTCAGTATCATAACTAAATGCATTATAAATCTATCACAGGATCACGCTCCCCTAGTATATGAAGGAACCACTCGTATAGATAAATAATTCCAATGAATCGTTACATAATCATAAAACATAAATCATGAGTAAAAGAAAAAAACATTTCCACATTATAATCAGATGATATAATTTTAATATATTGACATAATAAATAATATATAAAAACAATTTTGAATCCAATAAAACAAGAAATGTGTAAATGGTTCTAATTTTTCTTTTATAATCATTAATGCAAGTAGAGGAAGAAAAATATCGAATAATTTTTCTGGGGGCGTAAAAATTCATTGTTTCCACTTACATTATAAAAATTCATTTCATCATTTGGTAAAATGCATCATAGAAAAATATTTCATTTTGAAAAATGTTGATTGTAATTAAATTTCAAATTTGGTTTATTATACACCATATAAAATAAAGTTGTGTATAATATAAAATTATGCCTCATTGAATGGATACTAAGACAATGTCCCTTTGCAAGAGTCTGATTTTTCCCGTATGTTTTTTATTTTCAGGAATAATAAATATAGGTTAATTTATACTTTATTTTGAATAATTACACATTTATTGTTACTTTTATATCACATATTACCTGGTTATAAAAATTACATATCCATTTATCATTATGTCTGATGTTTTCCCGATATTCGGTACTTTAGAAAAAAACGTACCAGTTTTGATGTAAATTGTTATTGTGGTGAAAATTAAACCATCCAGATAATTTTAATCATGTTTAAATTAAAATACATATCCATTTTATTTTATTTTATAGAATACTATTATATTTGGAGACTATAAGAGAAATTTACAGTTCATGTACACAGTAGGTCGTACATACATAAGAACGCTACATCAATTCCTTTGACATAAAAAATGAAAATAATTAAATGATATAAATTTATACTATAATTATAGTATTATATTAATTTCATATATTCCTCATATTTTTGATAAATAAAATATTTCAACATTCTATGTATAGTGGTAATGAGTCATATTGCTTTTAGGTGGAGGTAGTCTACACTTCCTCAAATGAAATTATCATATTTAAACAACATGGAAAGAATAAAGTTAAGTTATAAATAAAATTAATAATAATAATATAAAACATATAAATATAATATATATCATATGTTAGAATATTCTCTACTATAATTTCCATAGATAGTGGTGGTTAAGGAAAATTGAACAATCATCATTTCATGAGGCAGTTGTTCATTGTAAACATAAACAATATGTTATTTACCAATTACATTGAGGTGTGTTAATGTGTATAATGAAAACATAGAATAAAAAAATCCTATTATTTTTTATAATATAGATATTATTTAATAAAATAATATTAAGATTTTAGGTAGTGGATAATGGGAAAGAAAGTTAAAATCATGAGAGAAGTCATTACCACTTTATCTGGTAACTTCTTTTGATTAATACCAAAATGATTCAATTATAGTCTTTCATTCCTTATGGTGGTGACTAGGTTGATGGGAGGGATTCTATGAAAGGTTTTTAGAGGTTTTTTTTCTGAACAAAGGTTCGTGATGTGTGGGTATTAGAAAAGAAGGGGTACCTTTTTATATGAGAGGGAAGAGGTACACTTGGAAGCTCAAATATTTACAAATTAATATAAATTAATTTTTCTATTTCAAATGTCTCAATCATGAGATATTTTTTATATAATTTTAGGATATTTATAAATACTTTCAGCCAATAATTTTTAGACATTAATTGATTTTATTTTAAACTATATCTTTTCATTTTACCCTTAATTATTGTCTTTTAATTTTAAGGTTGGTAACAAAATTCTAATTATTAAGCATCTATTAATTTTTCTTATATGGGGTCAATTTCCCATAATTGAAAATTAATGAAATTTTAGACCCTATCATTGTCAATTATTTATTTTTATAATATTATTAGGATTATTAAATAATTAAATTAATTACTTTTATTATAAAACATCAATTATGTCAATGTTGAAACAATTCATTTTATTTAATAAAAAAAATTTAAATTGGTGGAAATAATGAGAAAACCCATTTAATAGTCTTCAATCATGTCTTTTAAACATAGAAAACTAATGTATGACATAAATTATTTAATGAAAATATTTATTATAATATTTATAATCTCATGTATTTGATTCTATCATTAAAAATTCTATCACAACATCATCATTATATAATAATTAAATTTCATTATTTTAAGTATAAAAATCATACATAAAATCTCATATCATATTAAATATTTTTATTTTTCTAATGAGTATATATTTTTAGAGATATAATATAAAGCCCCAGCCTTAAACCTTACTTAATCTTGAGTTATTACAAGATTTCACATTGAGGATCTTTTCGGGTTTAGAGTTTTAGGGAATTAGATCATAAAACTTGCATTACATTCCACATATAAACAAAGTGGTTACATAAAGATATTATTCTTCATTCCCATCAATGGAAACACATTTAAAATAAAACATGGATTATTTCTTGACACATCCTTGACTCTATCATCTTATCATGTACCATTCCCTTGACCTATGAAAAACATGTCAAAATCTTGGGATGAGCATAAAAACTCAGTATAGTTTATAAAAAAACATGGAAAGGAAACATGAGTTCATATATACATAAGAATGAAATAATACATTACCCATAAAACATAGGCACTTTATCATACCTCATAAAATCATGAATAAATCATAGAAATCATAAGACATAAAGGTAACTTGAGGCATTCATAACATTCTTACGTAGGGAGTAACCCTCTTGGTTACGTTTGGAATACCCATCACAGTTTATTCCCTAAATCTCTTTGGATAAACCTTAATGTTTCACTCCTTCGTGTTACCCAATGCATTGGAGAGCTATAACGGGCTCACCCGCCCTTAGTTTATCACGGAACCACCCATCTTCATAATAATGCCCAAGAACCATAACATAATCATATCACATAAAACATGCATAAAGAAAACATGAAATTTCCACATTTCAATCACGAGATATCAATACAACACATTGATATAATAAAAACATTATGAAAGCCATTTTCAATACCAAAGTAAAACATGGTATTTATTTTTCGTTTTTTTAAAAAAAGGTATGGCTTGTAGAGGAAGCCGAAACTCAAATAACGGTCACGACGGCGGAGAAGTCGTTTTCGCCGCATACGTACGACAAAAACATTCCCTTTTTTTGTTTAGAAAACGCTTCGTATAAAAAAGATTCCTTTTGAATAAACGTAAAAGTCAAAGGGGTATATACACCGTATAAAAGAAAGTTGTGTATAAAATAAAATATGCCTCAATGAAAGGAGATTGAGACGAAGTCCCATACCTCGTATCCGACTTGACCCGACCGTTCTTTAATATCCTGAATAATAAACTTGAGTTAATCTCTACTTGCTTATGAATCTTTTTCAAGTCCATTATTCCTTTTATACCATGTTATGAACATCATGTAATCAGTTAAGTTAATAATGTTCATTTTGTCGGTATTTGGTTCTTAAGTCAAAAATAGACTTCTTACACTTACATGTTGTTAATTTGGTCAAAGTTTCATTATATCCAGAATGGTATTCATGATTTAGATATCATATATGTCATATATATCCAGTACATACATGCATTTAGATTATTACATAATCATTTAGAGGTAAGAAATGAAATGCACCGTTCATGGAGACGGTAAGCCGTACGTACGGATGAACGCTACTTCCATTTCTATTTCGTATTTTCTGGAATGGATTCATAATGATATAAGAGTATATTATAATTCCAGTATAATAAAATATATAATATCATTAACTCTATCCTTTACACATCCCACATATGGTATTAACGAATCAAATCACTTTGAGGGGGCGGTAGTCCGCACATTCTAAAATGAAGATATCGTGTTTACCCATAATGGAAACCATAAAGGTATGACCAAAATAAAAAACATAAGCTTAAGGAAAACAGAAACATATTATATATCATATATAAAAATAGTGACATCATAATGGCCACCTTTGAAGGTGTTAAATGAGTATTGAACAATCATCGTTTCGGGAGGCAGAATTTCGCCATCCACGGAAACCGTATGTTCTTTAACCATTTTATGTAGTTGTGTGAGAGTGTAGCTCAAATAAATCTTATAAAAACATCATAGTATACTGAAGATACTGGTGTTGTAACAAAAGAAGTAAATAAAAAGAGTTTAGGGGGTTGGAGAAACAAAATAAAACAATTGAACATGAGAGAATGAATTACCTTTAAAAGTGTAACTCCTTTTGATTTGAGCCTAAAGGCTTCCCTTGAAAGGATTATTCCAAAAGGTAATCCTCCAAGATGAGGATAGGGATGTGGAGAGTGTAAATGGGCAGGGTTTGGCCGAGCCAAAGGCTTGAGGAGTGTGTGAAATGAGGTAGAGGTGGGGGCCTTTTATAAGATGAGAGGAGAGGCACTTTTGGAATGCAAAGAAATATAACTTTATTTTAAAATGTTTTTCGGTTTTAAAAGGTCCCACATTGATAGAATTCGTGGATAAGGTGATAATGGTTTTAAATACACTCATCCAATTGGTTTTGGACATGTTTAGTTCATAGATTTTACATTGTCTTTCCATTTTATTTAAATCGTCAAATAATGATGTCATCGCTGCATCATTATTATGTCATAAATAATTTAATTTATTTAATGTCTAAAAATCATAAAAAAATACTATGATATAGGAAATCATTTTATCTTTCCAATGAATATTTATAATCATATATCTGATCTTTATAACCCTATGTAAAAATTGTTTTCGTAAAACATATTATGTTTGTGTCATTTTTACTTTTACATTAAATAAAAAGTTATTTATGTCATTTCCCAACCAAAATGTCTCCATGGGGTCCCCAAGTTGACCCATGGCTTGTATTGGTCAGCCATGACACAACCAATAATGATGGGACATGTTTCTAGGTCATTTCATATTATTAGAGCAGTATTTATACCTTAAACTACACTAATTACCACTAATCGCGATTAAAAACATAATAAGTTACTATTCACCAAAAAATTATTTTAATCTCATTGAACCACATTTTACTTCTTAATGACAACCATGTATGTCGGATATTCAAAATTCAATACACATTAGTGATAAACTTTCATTTAACTGAAAAATCAGTTTTCTTGATTACCACTTAGTGGTTTCACTATTCATCAAAAATTGAAGTTTTTCAGAAAATTACCAAAAATTCACCCTAAGCTATATTTGATATTCCGAATTCAAAAATGAAGTCTATTTAACAAAATTCAAATCATATAAGTCACATTAATTAATTTAATAATTAATTCCCGCTACTAGAGCAAATAGCGTGTTTTTACAAAACAATAATTATCAAAAGATTGACAATAGTTTAAGTCTAATTTCAAAGTGAAATTGATTCCAATGACCACCATTGGATAAAATGGTAAAAATATATTCTAATTTCACTTCAAAACCAATTCAAAACATAATCTAATCATATAAATAAATTATATTAAAAAGCAGTTTTGATGTAAAATGCAGTATTTTTCACTATTCATTAAAAACTGAACATTGTCAGAAAAATACCAAAAATTCACACGAGGTAAATTTTGAGGTCCCAATCATAAATAATAAGTTTATTTTTACAAACATAGTTTATAAAATTGTCAAAATATATATTCATAAATGGTTTGCCATCAAAAGAGAGTAAAACAATCTTTTAAGAATATTGGTGTATTCCATGCATAAGATTGTATTTATTTTCATTTTAAGCCTCTATAACACTATCTTAATCCTTAATAGACATAGATAAAAATATCTATTATTCATTACTTACTTGTTATGTTACATCCTTCCCCCTTTAGAAAATTGCGTCCCCGCAATTTATTTACTTATCGAATAAATGGGGGCACTTATCCCTCATTGCATTTTCAGATTCCCATGTTTCCTCTTCAATCATGTGGTTTTTCCACAAAACCTTTACCTGCTTAATCACCTTATTCTGTAACACTTGCTCCCTGTGGTCAAGAATCTGGACCGGTTTTTCCTCATAAGATATGTTCTCTTCCAGCTGAACTACCTCTGGACTCAAAACATGAGATGGATCTGGCATATACTTTCTCAACATCGAAATGTGAAAAACATTGTGTACCTGAGATAAACTCGGAGGTAAATCCACTCGGTATGCAACTGATCCAACTCTCTCCAGAATTTCTTATGGTCCAATAAACCTTGGACTAAGCTTTCCTTTCTTACCAAATCTCATCACACATTTCCAAGGAGAAACCATGAGAAAAACATGATCACCTACCTCGAAAGATAGATCCTTCCTCCGGTTATCCGCATAACTCTTCTGCCTACTCTGAGCGGTTCTCATGTGTTTCTGAATCAGCTAAACTTTTTCTGCCATCTCTTCTACCAATTCTGGTCCCATCAAATTCCTTTCACCCAATTCATCCCAGAAAGCTGGAGTTCGACACCGCTTCCCATATAATGCCTGAAATGGTGCCATCTGTATACTGGAATGAAAACTGTTATTATATGAAAACTCAACCAAAGAAAGTTGTTGGTCCCAACTACCCTGATAATCCATAGAACAAGCTCATAGCATATCCTCCAATGTCTGAATTGTTCGTTCGGACTGCCCATCTGATTGAGGATGAAAAGCTGTACTAAAATTTAATTCAGTACCCAATGACTTCTGAAGGCCTTTCCAAAAGTTAGAAGTAAACCTGGGATCACGATCCGATACAATGGAGAGAGGAACTCCATGTAACCTGACTATCTCTTTAAGATACAAACGGGTAAGTTGATCAAGATAGAAAGTATCTCGTATAGCAAGGAAATGAGCAGATTTGGTCAAGAGATCAACAATAACCCTGATTGCATTATTACCTCGAGATGTCTTCGGTAATCCAACAACAAAGTCCATGGATATATTCTCCCATTTCCACTCTGGCACTGGTAAAAGCCGAAGCATCCCTTTCGGTAACTGCCGCACTGCTTTAACCTGCTGACAAGTCAAACACTTCACAGTAAAATCAGCAATATCTCTTTTCATTCCATCCCACCAGTAATACTCCCGCAGATCTCTATACATCTTAGTACTACCCGGATGAACTGAAAACGGAGAACTATGAGCTTCACATAACAACTCTCTCTTCAACTGTGAATCACAAGGCACACACAATCTCTTCCCGAATCTCAATACACAATCATTATCAATGTTGAATTTAGGAAACTTACCTTTCTGAACCAGCTCTACCTTTTTCTGCAACTCACTGTCTTGCTTCTGTGCTTGCTTGATTCTATCTGATAGAGAAGATATCACTGATACCTGAAACAAAATAGAAGGACTTCTTGCACCAACAACTTCTATGCCAAAGTTCATCAAATCATTAACCAAAGGATCACGTTCCAAACGCAACATTGTTAATGAAGCATTACTTTTTCGACTCAAAGCATCAGCCACTTTATTTGATTTTCCCGGATGGTAATGAATTGTACAATCATAATCCTTGATTAATTCCAGCCATCTCCTTTGTCTCATGTTTATCTATTTCTGAGTGAATATATACTTTAAACTTTTGTGATCAGTATATATTTCACACTTTACACCATACAAATGATGCCTCCAAATTTTTAAAGCAAAAACAACAGCAGCTAATTCTAAATCATGTGTAGGGTAATTTAGCTCATGAGTTTTCAACTGTCGTGAAGCATAAGCAATTACCTGATCATTCTGCATTAGGACGCAACCAAGTCCTTTCAATGAAGCATCACTGTATATAACAAACTCACCATTCCTGGAAGGTAGTGCCAAAACTGGAGCATTCACGAATCTTCTTTTCAATTCCTGAAAACAATCATCACATTCTTTTGTCCAGATAAACTTAACACCCTTCTGAGTTAGCTTAATCATTGGACTAGATAACCGTGAAAAATTTATAAAAAACCTTCGGTAATAGCCCGCCAAACCACGGATTCTACGAATCTCGGTTACATTTGTGGGTCTTGTCCATTCTTCCACAACTTTTGTTTTTGCAGGATCAACAGTTATTCCATATTTAGAAACAATGTGACCAAGGAAAGAAATTTTTTGCAACCAAAACTCACACTTGCTGAATTTACCATACAGTTTCTTTTCTTTTAAGGTTTGCAAGATAACCCTTAAATGTTTTTCATGCTCCTCTTTACTTATAGAAAACACCAAAATATCATCAATGAAAACCACCACAAACTTATCCAAGAACTCATGGAAAATCCTATTCATTAAGACCATGAATACAGCAGGTGCATTGGTTAGCCCAAAAGGCATTACTACAAATTCATAATGGCCATATCTCGTACGGAACGCGGTGTTCAGAATATCTGCCTCCTTTACCTTCAGTTGATGGTACCCCGATCTCAAGTCAATCTTTGAAAAAAACTGAGCTCCCTGGAGCTGATCAAACAAATCATCGATATGAGGCAAAGGATATTTGTTCTTAACAGTGATATTATTCAAGGCTCTATAATCAATGCAAAGTCTCATAGAACCATCTTTCTTTTTAACAAATAAAATAGGAGCACCCCATGGTGAAGTGCTAGGTCTAATGAAACCGTTCTCTAATAAATCATGCAATTGCTCCTTCAACTCTAAAAGTTCAATTTGTGCCAATCGATAAGGGGGTTTTGAAATTGGCTTAGCATTAGGAACTAAGTCAACAGTAAACTCAACTTCCCGATCTGGTATTAGTCCAGGCAACTCATCAGGAAAAACATCAGGATACTCATTTACCACTGGCACATCATTAATCTGAACAGTTCCTTTATTTTCAACGACGTGTGCAAGGTAACATTCATTTCCATATTTTACTAGTTTCTCGGCCTCTTGATATGTTATCAAAAGTAAGGGTTCATTCTTGTAAACAAACTGAAATTCTTTCTGAAAATAAACTTCATTAGCTCTACAGTCAATCTTAGCAAGGTAAATAGAGAGCCAATCCATACCCAGGATAACATCAAACTCTACTAGAGGTAGAACAATAAGGTTTGCAAGTAGGTTCTTTCCACAGATAAGGATAGGAAGATTCTTATAAATTCTTTTTGCCTCGACATTTCCCCCATGTGTTTTTACCAAAAGTTCAGGAGTCATTTCTTGAGATGGTATTCCCATTTTATTAGAAAAGGTTTCAGAGATGAAAGAATGTGTAGACCCCGAATCAAACAACACACTGGCATAATCTGAAAAAACAAACAATGTACCTGATACCACTTCATTTGATGGCCCGACATCTGCTGAAGTAGTTGCAAAGGATTTCTCCACCCCTTTTTGCTTGTAGTCTAACTGCTTCCCATCACTCAAGATCTTTGTCGGACACTCATTTTCATAGTGACCCATCTCATTGCACTTATAAAATTTCACTAACTATAAATCAAATTTGTTCTTACCTTCACCTTGATCCTTTTCAGTGCAATCACGAGCCTTATGTCCCATCTTACCACATCGGTAGCACTTCCCAGAATTCAGAAGACATCCCCCAGCATGCCTTTTTCCACATTTATCACTAACTAGAAACTTAGTTCTCTTACCATCAGAATTTTTTAAAGAATTCTTACCTTTCTCCTGCCACCTCGGTCTCTTCTTCTGCTGGTTATTATAGAAAACTTGGTCATCGACAAAACTCCATTTCCACCTTCTCATCACATCGAACAAGCTTTTCATAACTTTTAAACTCACGAGAAGCTAATGCCCTTCGATATTTTGGCTTTAATCCTGAGTAAAAACTATTGATTTTACTATCAAGGTCCTGGATACAATTTTGAGCATATCTTTCCAATCGGGTGATCCTTTCTTCATAGGCAGCCACTGAGTCTTCCTCTTGCCTCAATTCCAAGAATTGCTTTTCCATCCTAAGTCGAACAGCCTTAGGAAAATACTTCTCAAGAAACATACATTTGAATTCATCCCAGTCAATAGCATCAATCTCATCGGCATCCCTGATATTTTTAACCATAGACCACCACTGATCTGCTTCACCCTCCAAACGGTAAATAGCAAGACTAACCTTTTGATTTTCTGAACACTCCATGACATCAAAAATCTTCTCTAGTGCTTTAATCCACCCTTCAGCTAGCACAGGGTCAGATGATCCTCTGAATGATGGTGGATGTTGACTCATGAAATGTTCCACCACTGACATGTTCCTCTGCGGTTGGTCTGGCTGATCTCGTGTATGGATACCACCGCCATTTATCGCCTGAGTCAACTGTACCATTACTGCAACAAACTGTTCAGTTCCAATTCCGACCATTTCTGGATGCTAATTCGGAAGGTTATTTCCTTCTTTATGCCTTCCTAGCACTGCTTCCCTGTTTCCTCTGCGGATAACCATTCTGAACAAACATGTCTTAGATTAAACAACATGGTAATCTTTAAATGCTATATCATTTCGAAAAAAAAATATTTTTGGATAATCATTTAATAAAATTCTAACTCCTAAAGTTATCTAAACCGACCTCTGATACCAACTATAAGGCCCCAGCCTTAAACCTTACTTAATCTTGAGTTATTACAAGATTACACATTGAGGATCTTTTCGGGTTTAGAGTTTTATAGAATTAGATCATAAAACATGCATTACATTCCACATATAAACAAAGTGGTTACATAAAGATAGTATTCCTCATTCCCATCAATGGAAACACTTTTAAAATAAAACATGTATTATTTCTTGAAACATCCTTTACTATACCATCTTATCATGTACCTTTCCCTTGACCTGTGAAAAACATTTCAAAAACTTGGGATGAGCATAAAAACTCAGTATGGGTTATAAAAAAAACATGGAAAGGAAACATGAGTTCATATATACATAAGAATGAAATCATACTTTACCCATAAAACATAGGCACTTTAACATACCTCATAAAATCATGAATAAATCATAGTAATCATAAGACATAAAGGTATCTTGAGGCATTCATAACATTCTTACATAGGGAGTAACCCTCTTGGTTACGTTTGGAATACCCATCACAGTATATTCCCTAAATCTCTTCGGAGAAACCTTAACGTTTCACTCCTTCACGTTACCCAATGCATTGGAGAGCTATAACGGGCTCACCCGCCCTTAGTTTATCACGGAACCACCCATCTTCATAATAATGCCCAAGAACCATAACATAATCATATCACATAAAACATGCATAAAGGAAACATAACATTTCCACATTTCAATCACGAGATATCAATACAACACATTGATATAATAAAAACATTATGAAATCCATTTTCAATACCAAAGTAAAACATGGTATCTATTTTTCGTTTTAAAAAAAGTTATGGCTTGTAGAGGAAGCCGAAACTCAAATAACGGTCACGAAGACAGAGAAGTCGTTGTCGCCGCATACGTACGACAAAAACATTCCCTTTTTTCGTTTATTAAACGCTTCGTATAAAAAATATTCCTTTTGAATAAACGTAAAATTCAAAGGGGTTTATACACCGTATAAAAGAAATTTGTGTATAAAATAAAATATGCATCAATGAAAGGAGATTGAGACGAAGTCCCATACCTCGTATCCGACTTGACCCGACCGTTCTTTAATCTCCTGAATAATAAACTTGAGTTAATATCTACTTGCTTATTAATCTTTTTCATGTTCATTATTACTTTTATACCATGTTATGAACATCATGTAATCATTTAAGTTAATAATGTTCATTTTGTCGGTATTTGGTTCTTAAGTCAAAAATATACTTCTTACACTTACATGTTGTTAATTTGGTAAAAGGTTCATTATATCCAGAAAGGTATTCATGATGTAGATATCATATATGTCATATATATCCAGTACATACATGCATTTATAATATTACATAATCATTTAGAGGTAAGAAATGAAATGCACTGTTCATGGAGACGGTAAGCCGTACGTACGCATGAACGCTACTTCCATTTCTATTTCATATTTTCTGGAATGGATTCATAATGATATAAGAGTATATTATAATTCCAGTATAATAACATATATAATATCATTAAATTTATCCTTTACACATCCCACATATGGTATTAACGAATCAAATCACTTTGAGGGGGCGGTAGTCCACACTTCCTAAAATGAAGATATCGTGTTTACCCATAATGGAAACCATAAAGGTATGCCCAAAATGAAAAAACAGAATCTTAAGGAAAACATAAACATATTATATATCATATATAAAAATAGTGACATCATAATGACCACCTTTGAAGGTGTTAAATGAGTATTGAACAATCATCGTTTCGGGAGGCAGAATTTCGCCATCCACGGAAACCGTATGTTTTTTAACCATTTGATGTAGTTTTGTGAGAGTTTAGATCAAATAAATCTTATAACAACATCCTAGTATATTTAAGATACTGGTGTTGTTACAAAAGAAGTAAATAAAAAGAGTTTAGGGGGTTGGAGAAACAAAATAAAACAAATGAACATGAGAGATTGAATTACCTTTAAAAGTGTAACTCCGTTTGATTTGAGCCTAAAGGCTTACTTTGAAAGGATTCTTCCCAAATTTAATCCTCTAGGATGAGGAGAGGGATGTGGAGAGAGTAAATGGGCAGGTATTGGCCGAGCCAAAGGCTTGAGGAGTGTGTGAAATGAGGTAGAGTTGGGGGCCTTTTATAAGAGGAGAGGAGGGGCACTTTTGGAAATAAAGAAATATTACTTTATTTGAAAATGTGTTTCGGTTTTAAAAGGTCCCACATTGAAATAATTCGTGGATAAGGTGATAAGGGTTTGAAATCCCCTCATATAATTGGTTTTGGACATGTGTAGTTCATATATTTTACATTGTCTTTCCATTTTATTTAAATCGTCAAATAATGATGTCATCGCTGCATCATTATTATGTCATAAATAATTTAATTTATTTAATGTATAAAAATCATAAAAAAATACTATGATATAGGAAATCTTTTTATCTTTCCAATTACTATTTATAATCAAATATCTGATGTTTATAACCCTATGTAAAAATTGTTTTTGTAAAACATATTATGTTTGTGTCATTTTTACTTTTACATTAAATAAAAAGTTATTTATGTCATTTCCCAACCAAAATGTCTCCATGGGGTCCCCAAGTTGACCCATGGCTTGTCTTGGTCGTCCATGACACAACCAACAAGTTTGGGACATGTTTCTAGGTCATTTCATATTATTAAAGCATTATTTATACCTAAAACTACACTAATTACCACTAATCGCGATTAAAAACTTAATAAGTTACTATTCACCAAAAAATTATTTTAATCTCATTGAACCACATTTTACGTCTTAATGAAAACCATGTATGTCGGATTTTAAAAATTCAATACACATTAGTGATAAACTTTCATTTAACTGAAAAATCAGTTTGCTTGATTACCACTTAGTGGTTTCACTATTCATCAAAAATTGAAGTTTTTCAGAAAATTACCAAAAATTCACCCTATGATATATTTGATATTCTGAATTAAAAAATGAAGTCTATTTTAAAAAATTCAAATCATATAAGTCACATTAATTAATTTAATAATTAATTCCCGCTGCCCGAGCAAATTGCGTGTTTTTACAAAACAATAAGTATCAAAAGATTGACACCAGTTTAAGTCTAATTTCAAAGTGAAATTGATTCCAATGACCACCATTGGATAAACTGGTAAAAATATATTCTAATTTCACTTCAAACCCAATTCAAAACATAATCTATTCATATAAATAAATTATATTAAAAAGCAGTTTTGATATAAAATGCAGTATTTTTCACTATTCATTAAAAAATGGACATTGTCAGAAAAATACCAAAAACTCACACAAGGTAAATTTTGATGTCCCAATCATAAAGAATAAGTTTATTTTGACAAAAATAGTTTATAAAATTGTCAAAATATATATTCAAAAATGTTTTTCCATCAAAAGGCAGTAAAACAATCTTTTAAGAATATTAGTGTATTCCATGCATAAGATTGTATTTATTTTCATTTTAAGCCTCTATAACATTATCTTAATCATTAATAGACATAGATAAAAATATCTATTATTCATTACTTACTTGGGATGTTACATAAAACTTCTATAAGCCAATATTAATATTTTTTATTAAGAAGATATATTTTTATAACATATTTTCCTTTTATTTATATAAAAATTTATAACACCATAATCACACCCAAGTGGTTTCCAAACACCAAATATTTATCCCATCGGTTTTATTCATCATCCATATCATATAAAATATTATTTTGACAAGTGTTAAGGTAGTTTTATACTATTATAATATTTTTTTTACCATTATTTACCTGATTTTTTCTTTTACTATAGTGAATAAAAAAATTTCAAATGTTTCTATTCATTGTTTCCGAAAAAAGGGACATATTTACCTAATTTGGACATTATTATTCCAAATTTGTAATATATTCTTTCAAATTGAAATAACATAAGTTTTTTTAAATAAATAAAAATTAATTAATTTTGTCAAAATGAGATGAGTTTTTTTTTAATAAAAAACATCAACTGGTTTACAAGTGTTTGTATCAAATTTGAATATAAAATTGAAGAAAATGACCAAATTGGATTAAATTATACAAAATTATTCCAAATATTTAATTTAAAAAAACTAATAGGATTACATAAATATACAAATAAGTTAGATTAAAAAAATAGAATTAAAATGTTATATTTTTCACTATTCATTAATATTTGAATGTAATGAGAAAAATATGAAATATTCAAACAATGTAAAATTATTATGTCCTTTTTAATGATTTGATGTTTATTATTTCATATATATCTTTTAAAACTGTGAAAAAATTATTTAATTTGGTTTTCCATCGAAAGGTGGGAAACTAGCATATTTAAAAAAATAGTAGTTTTATCTATAAAATTAGATTTTTTCTAATATTATTCCATAAAACATATATTCGGAATTTTAAAATTATTTATTTATTTATATTTAATTAATAAAATACAATAAGGTCATTTGATTATTTATTAAACACATTTATTTATATTTCAATTGTTTTTCATAAAAAACATGTCCTTAATATTCGATTGGTTTTAGTTTCATTTCAATTTGATTTGGTTCCCAATGAATCTTTATATTAACATTTAGAAGATTTTTTTTTATAAATTCAGTTAATAATATTTATTCCCTCCATTCTAATGACTTGGTTTTAACTGCCATAGTAAATACTAATACTTAGTTGTTTGTTTATTCTTGATATGAAATATCATGTACACTATTGAACAATTTTTTTTCCATTTAAAAACCCAGAATGTTTCATTTAAGTTATTATTAATTCGATCATTGTTTTATTTTATATATCTAATTAATAATTAAATTAAAAAAATTTGAATGTTTAAATTTAACGTCTGTTACATTATACCCCCCCCCCCATCAAAGGAATTTTGACCTCGAAATATAATTGATGTACTTAAGGAATATTTTTTAAAGTCCACATTCAGATCGTAGATAACTATAATTAATAGAATGAAATATTATTAATGGATACATAAATTCATATGATTAAACAGGTAGACTTATAACTCCTAGATTCATCCCAATATAAAAAAATAGAAAACAATGACTTGATCACAAAAGTAGTATTCTTTGATACTAATCATATATTAAGAAAACATCACAATCACCAATGTTCTGTAAATCATTACTCAAATACCAACTCTATCACCCCAAACCCATTCATTCAGATCTGGTACATAAAAATTATGTATTATTGTTTTTTAAAATGTAACTGAACTATTTATAGACATTTACATCTGAGTTCTCTTTCTGTTGTGGATTAGGGGGAAAAGGATCAATCATATATATTAGCCACATTAAAATATTAAATAAAAAGGGAGTGATAAAAAATTACTCATGATAACTTCTTATCAAAGATAATCTCCATGAATCCTATATAAGAACCTAAAAACATTTTATACAATCATATGATGAAAAACATTTCCTAGTAAGGGGTTTTTGAAAAGATAGTGAAAATAGTTATACATTTTGAAAAATACTTTTGAAAATGGATTTTGAAAATTTATTTGATAAATGATTTCAAAAAAATTCAAAAGTTCATTTCTATTTACATTTAAAAATATCATTCCAAAATACATTCTCATTTTGTTTAAAAAAATTGATTTTGAAAAAAAATAAAAACCCAATGAAAAAATTATTAATTTCTTATAAAATATTTTTTGTAAACAATTTTGAATATGTAATGGATCTTTTCAAACTCTATTTAAATCCTCTAAAAATATGATTTTGATAATGGATTTAAAAACAAATTAATATTTGAAAAAATAAAAATATACAATTTTGTAAATAATAACATATTTAAATATAATATGTAGCTAATGAGAATAAATACGCTTTTGAAAATCGTATATTTCTTTTAAAAATTAATATTCATGGAAAACATCAAAATATAAAGTAGTTTTTTTGAAAATAATAAGAATTATATTTAATACAAAGAAATGGGTCCAATTAATTATTGAATGTTTTCTTGTGCCTTCCCACTTCCTTATAAAAGGTTTTACTCTATAATCCATTTGTTCATAGTGTCCATGTGCAACTTTTATTAAAACATTTTTATCATTCCTAACAAATATATATATATATACAATTTACCATGGGTCTTTTGATTTGGGAAAAAAATAATTCATTAAATACACGTAAAGATTAATATTTATACATAAATATTAACATTCCGAGGAAATAACTTATCATATTTTGTACTACCAAATCCCATTTCATTTATCTTTTAAATTTCATATTAATAAAAATAGTAAACATTGAAGTATAAGAAACATCCCATTAAATTAATATTCATAACGTTGTTATACATTATCATTATAAAGTCATCCTTATATAATCTTAATAAAAAATAATTTTATTAAATCACAATAATATGTTTTAACACATTAAATAATTTGTCAACATTTAACATAAAATGTTAGAAATTGTAATTTTATGGCAAGACAAAATAATAGGTATCAATTTTTATGCCCTTATAATAACAATGGGCACAATTATATTTAACATAAAATATATGAAAAATTATACTGAACATAACAGAAAATAAAAGACAAAAAAAATCTATTTCATATAAATATTATGAGAACATGAAATATATGAACATAAAATAATGTAGTTCATAATAAATATTGAAAAATTATTATTTTCAGAGAATAATTCTATTGGCAGTATATACATGTATATATATTTTATTTTTATGAAAAAATACAAGTATAAGTAAATATAATTATTACATAAAACCTTCAAATCCGAAAAATACATCACATACAAGAAAAATAAATCTAATACATTTTAAACAATCATTTCTTAATTTTCTAATTTAAAAATACTATGTTGGATGATTATGGGTTTATAATTGAATTGAATGTTCATTTAGAATCATGTAAGGATAGAATATATATATATATATATACATATATATATAATGAAAGAAACTATTTAAATAAATTTCAATAAAATTCATACACAATTAGAATATTTGTAGAAGAATCAATTATTATTGATTCATGATTTTATTTAATTAGTATAAATTTATATATTTATATATATATATATAATAGACATGTATTATTTTGAAAATAATGTTTCTCATGCACACATCAATTTCTAAAACAAAAATATGAAAAATAAAAATATCATTTGAGGTATATTTCTAAATGTTATAACATATATTTAGTTCAGAAAAATACAATGACATGCATGTATATATATAAATCAATGATTTAAATTCTAAATCATGAAAGTGAGAAATTTGAAAATAAAATATGCATATATTATACATATATATGTTTGAAAACATGAAATTATAATATATATATATATATATATGAACATGAACATATATACTTGAAAAAAAGAAAATATTGAAATAAAAACAAAACACACAGTTACAAATAATGTAGTAACAAGAATATTTTTTGTTTTGATAAAGAATACTTATAATTGTAATTAGAAACTAAAACATGCATAAATATGTTTATTTTATAAACATGAATATATTTATTTTACTATTATATTCATACATAAATACACATTAAAAAATCCAATTACATATATATTAATTTCAAACAAATGTAGGCAATTTAAAATAATGAAATGATGCATGGATTAGTTACGTATATAATCATACATGAATAAAATGAAATTATCACATAAATTTGTGTGTGCATGAAATATGAAAAATAATAAATATCCCTATATATAAAATTAAATTTATTCCCTTAAATGATACATGAAACTGAAATAAGGCTTCCACCTCATTGGTGGAAGTCGATCCATGGGATGTAAGTGGTATTACTCCTTGATAATGTTGAATCAAACCTGATCGAATTATAGATGGAGGGGATTCAGTTTCCTCTAGTAGTGGAGATAGTATTTCCTCATAATATATATATATATATGTATATATATTCATTATTATATCATTGAATAATATAAAATTATAGGAGTTAATAGAAAAATAGGTGTTGGTATTGTTTATGTTGTGATTGGGTGGGATTGTTGAGAAGGGAAGTGGTGGTGTTTGTCATGTCCATTGTAGCCGGTGGGTGAAGATATGTATACAGTGAGGGTTGGTTGGCATGCATTCTCAAAAAGCCGAGGGAGGTGAAAACATAAGATAAGGAAACTCTTGTGAAGAAAAAGCAGTGACGAAGATTGGATGGTCAACGAATTTCCTAGTGGTGTTGGTTGTTGACAGAGAGACTGGAAGGTGACCATATGACCACAGTGGTGTGCAAAGTCCCTATTGCTGCTTGGATTTCATTGAAGGGAAGAAGTCTACACCGGTCCAACTATTTTTTTTAATTTCATTTTACTTTCTTCCAATATGATTTTCATTTTATATATACAATATATATATATATATATATATATTTACTTATATATATATATATTCTATTTTATATATAATAAAAATTTCATAATATGTTTTTTTTCATTCTATTTTTCATACATTCATTATTTATTTATTATTATGATAAAGTATATGTAATATATTAAGTTAAATAAATTTCTTGATAAATATTATATCCCTTGAATTTTGACATATATTTGATATGCAATTTTTTTTAATTTCACTATAATTTTACTAATCATAAAAATGTCAATAAAATTTTTGTAATAAAACATCACTATTATTATTATCATTGTTATTATTATTATTTCCTAGGTTTTATTAATCTTTTTTTATTTAACACAAACTAATATTTTTTATTTCTTTCTTTGAAGAAATATATTATTATATGTGTATATATTATTATTGAATATAATATTTTAATTGTTATATTATTTAAATTTGTTAAATTATTTTATTTTGAAAAAAATATTTTCATGTTTCACTAACTGATATCATTTTGGTCAATGAATATATCAGCAACATGACCGTCATATTGTATAGGTTATAATATTATATATGTAATTTTATACATATATTATTTTTATAACATTATATAATTATACATGTTATAGTTATTTATTTCTTTTATTTTTCAATAACAGATACATTTCAATTTAATTTTTATAAGGTCATATTCACTAGTTATTTATAATTAATATTTTTTAAATTATATAATTGTTGCATAATTTTACGATATAAATTTATAAAATAAAATTTTATATTTTTCATCAGTTAGTAAAAATTTAAAAAATATAAAATAATGAATATTAACATACATATTTCAAAATTAAATTATGTTAATATTTTATATAAAATTATTAAAAGACAAAATTTCATTTGGAAAAAGATTAATATTAATGTTAAATGACACAAAATTTTAAATATTTATCAAATAATTAATTAAATAAAAATATATTAAAAGAAAATTTTTTTGGGGGATTTATAGTTTTCCCATGATTTCAGCTTAAAATAATGTAGTTTTATATTGTTTTAATTGGTATATGCATGGTTTATTATTTTAAAAAACAAGAAAAATATATAGGAGCATCTTAGGTAAAATATAATTTACAATGATATGTCATCAATTTGTACATTGGAAAAATAAATATATATCCTACTTTTTAAAATTTCATTACCATTCTATATCATTTTTATTTTTTTTACCCTATGATACATAATATTAAAGGTTTTTTTAGCTTCAATACTATTTATTGAGTCATCTATACTACACCATATGTCAGAACGATGTGTTTTCGTTGCATAAAAATCTAAACTAACATAAATGAGGTTAACCCATGATTTAATGTCAATATTATGTTATTTTATATGTATTTGAATGTTATATTCATCATTTTGTTTCTTTGAACACTAAAACTTGTATAACAAAATATTTGGAAAACTGTATATCAATATGAAGTTCCTTTAGTACATGCATTTCAAAAATAAGTCAATGTTTTTTCCCTATAATTTCATGTCAGTCCAACAATGTTTTTTCTAGAATTAACCCACAAAACATGTTTTTAAAGGGGTTTATACCTTTAAAAACAGTTTACCAAGTCATTCCAACCACATTGTACATTATAATGATTAGTTGTGTTCAGTAAAACTTCCAAAATAACCATAATTTATTTAAAATGAGGCTAGTGGGATGGATCAATGGACACAAATTCATATCATTTTATATATGTATCTGTCCTTATTTATTTTAGACTATGAATTATTTATTATTAAAATATTTTTACCATTATTTTTTATTTATAATAGTGAAATTTCATGAAATAGAAATGAAAAATACTTACTCCAACATCTTCAGTAGTTTCATTTATAATAAATACATTTGGATTCCTATGAACATTAATACAAATATTGTTTTGCTCAATAGAGTGACAAATTCATTATCCTTAATAAAATTTACTAAAAAGATAGAGATTTTTTTATATAATTAAAATATATAAATCGTAATCGATAAAATAAAAACCACTATATTTCATTAAAACATCTGTGACCTGACAATATGAGGAAATAAATTTTTTTAGTGATTCACAATTTTTTTATATAATTATAAATAAAATTGGAACATTAATATGAATAATTATTTTCTTCTCTTTATGTTATGAAGAAACATTAATATATGAAACTATGTCATTAGATTCATCTCTCTTTATATTGATAAATAGATTGCATTTTTCATGATTAATTCCTTCAAAAACATTATTATACCCAATTTACAAGATCATATATGTGGTAATAAATTCATGCAATAAAATCCATTTTTAATCTCCCCATTTTGCCCAACTGTATTATATTCCATGCCATTGAAATGTAGTCAGGGCAGTCAAAATGAAAAAACATCTAGAAAATTAAATACCACTTTGTAAGTATATTAATAAAATTACTCATGTATTTTAAAATAGCATTCAATGAATATTAAATTAATATTACCTTTATTTTTTATCAAATGCTAGATTTTTCCACTATGTGGTTTTATACTCCCAATATTTATAATGTATGGGAATTATCACAATCACACATGAATGATTCTTAAGAATGTATCCATAAGTTATGGTAGTTTTAGTAGTTGGTACCCCAATGTCATCAATGGAATGATAATCTTGATTTCCACTAGTAACCATAAATATTATATGTTCAGATCAATATCCTTTCTCTTTTAATTATTATTCATTTCAAATAAGAATTACAACTTTTATAGTATATATAGTCTTCCAATAAAATGAAATACATATCTATATTTCTATCTTGAGAATATCCACTAAAAGGTGGGGTGATCCACTATTCCATTTTTTAAGGTGAATACGATGGTGGGAGACCAAAATCGTCTTGGGAAATAGTTGGATCTCAAGAGTTATTTGGTACAAAAGAATCACATATATCTTCTACAGTTTATGGTAGTGGTTGTGTGGTCTAAGATGTTTATTGTGTATGATCCTGAATTTTTGTATCATTGAATTCCTACATTTTAAATTGTTCAGAAATTTAATATTTATAAAAAAGGAAACAAAATAATTAGTTTTCTACAAAACAAAAACTAGAATAATATATATATGTATGATACACTTTGAAAGATAAATCGTAATATATATTCATTAAAAATTTATACATTCAATTATCATTATATAAATTCTCTTCATTCCTATCAACCTCCATTGTATAAAATCAATCATTTTCTCCCTATTTTGTATGTTATATTATTTTAATGTTTTAGGGTCTTTTATTAATGTTGTGAGGTTGTTTATGTTCACTATCACAATGTACTAATTGATCTTCATAACCCATTCCATATAATTTTCTTTACTTTTGTGTAAAACCACACTCCCACATTATTTTAGTTTATCATCCATGTAATATAACATCTTATTTATTGAATCAATGGTAAATGGATCATAATCTAAATGCACATGTATATGTATTGAACAATATATGTTAATATAAGCTACCGATAAAAAATATTTCATTATACCCCTATCAATGTTAACACAATTAAATTTGAATAAGACAACTAAAAATTAGTTTTTAAATTTCCATTAAAATATATCAATCAACTTTTCATAGTATCCCACCAATGTATGTGTAAATACAATTGTATTTTGAGTTTTTGTGTCTTCATCACAAAAAATTATATGAAACCAAGAGTCATGAATATTACTAGAATCAGGTCTCTTATCCTTTAATAAAGGAACTTGTGCCAATAACATCAAATCATTTAATATTTAAACTTGAATATTAGAATTAAATACCATGTTAAGAAGATATAATGTGTAAATTTGTACATATAAAAAATAATAACACCTGAATAATACGAATACGATTATATACTTATATGAAGTATGAACAATTCAAAAATATCTTTATTTATAGTTGTGTTTAATTCCCACTCATTTTGAGCTCAACCCCCTAGTGTCCTTTGTTTTTTGCAATAAACATCTTCATTAAATGGATATATAATAAGATTATTGAGTATTTCATATATATATATATATATATGTATATATATTTACTTATAGAAAATCAAATTTAGTTACTATAAAATTTTCCCATTTATAATACGTCATCCAGTAGTAGGAAATACTAATTAATTTTTTTGAAAATGATATTTAGTGTAGAATTCATAAACCCATCCTACATGAAAGAATCTAATCTCAGTCCCACATAAATACCCAGAATAGAATTTCAAGCAGTCTTTCGTTTTGTAACCATAAAGAATAGGGACTTATGGTTGATTTGTATTCAAGACATATGATTTCATATAATATATGTACGTGATTAATAAAATAGAATCATATTAAATAAACTCAATGATTTTATAAAATTTATTTCATGAATAAAAATAATAATAACACTAATGAACTACTCAATTGGATACACCCTTTAATCATTTACTGTTCAAACATTATTAGCATCATCAACAAAATTATTTGTTAAATTAGTCATAGATATGAATACTTATGGGGGAAATAACATATCCACATGAAAATAGTGTTAAAACAATTACTTCCTGATGAATTTCAAGCTCAGTTGGATTTATCATTTTTCCAAAATTCTTTCTGAAAAAATTCCTAAAAATTAACTAGAATCTAAATTAATTTTATGTAAATTTATTATGTAATTTCTATGAGAAAAAATGTTCATCAGAATTTTTGATTCATTACATTTCTATCCATGTAAATTTCACAGTTTTTAGTCATGTAAATAGAAATTTTACATGAATAAATATATGGATATTTGACAATCATTATTGTTCAGTGGAATAGATCTTTTTCAATATTTATCATTGGAAAAAAATATAAAGCTTTCATTCAATTCTAGTTTTCTCACAAACCATATAAGGACCTGGACATAAATATTTCATATTCTATTAAATTCAATTACAATTAACATATTTACATTCCCAAAGATATTTGCAGTTTAGAGTTTTATAATTTTAGGTAATAAATCAAAAATTTCCACACATAATCATAAAATGTGGATACTAATAAAACTATATCAGTTTTTTATAATAAAAAACTTTTTTAGAAAAAAACATGAAATATTTTTATCATAAGTAATAACAAGATTAATCCTTGAGTATCCTTTTCTCCTACCCATCCTCAAACCTTGTTGAAAAAAATTTGAACTTGGGATGAGCACAAAAATCATAATAAATGATTTAAAAAGATGGATAGTAATTGATAGTAAATGAATACATATAAAAATTTGAAATTAATTTCATATTTTGATATATCTCACCAAATAAGTATCATACAGATACTATATATTTACATAATATTTCCATAAAACATATAAAACAAAAAAACATTCCATAAATATAAATTGGGGCATTACTTATATCAACACTCGTCCCTAGGGGCATGTGTATTGACATACCCCAATCCCCCTCTTGAAGGCTAGGGGAAGGTGGCAAGGCCCAAAGGAATCAATATGAAAATGGAATGCATTTTATTGAGTACCTTTACACACACTCACAACCAAATCCCAATGATGGAAAAGCAAACAAGTATGCCACTAAACAACCACTGTGTAAAAATGAAAATATAGGTAAAATATGCCAGAATACAAACCTAAAAAAGGATGAATTGAAAATAAGTAAATTCACGGAAAATCAGATGGTTGTCCCCTATAAAACCATCCTTTTTGTTAAATATAGAGTCTCTTCCAGAAGCTATAGAATCCCATCCTGCCTACCTGACCTCCATAGGCACTGCCTGATGCAAGGCCACCATGTCCTCCGCCAAATCATCGGTCATCTGAATAAGAAACAACATGTGTGGGAAAAGCCAATGTAAGGGTGAGTAAATAAATACTATGTAGGGACCCCAAACCCAACTCAGGTCTCACAACAATCCACAAATGAAATCACAAAATAATTCACAATGATTAGAGTCCCCAGAGTTAGCTTGACAAAGGTATAACATAAAGTGTTGATAGAAAAACCAACAGCTGAAAACATTAAAAATAAGTCACTACAAGGGAACTAATACCCAATGAGTCCTTTAGGATATATAGGATACATATATCTATTTAGTATAAATGTCTGGAATCCTTGCTCGGTATTGTAGTCATGAAGCCTCAGTGATAGTTGAGTCACGAAACCAAGTTGGGTAGTTGTGTCATAGTGTCTCATTAATAGCTGAGTCACGTTGTCTCACTGGGTAGATGATTCATGATGTATTGTTGAATGTTGAGTCACAGAGTATCTCTAGGTAGATATGTCATGATGTATCGCTGATAGCTTAGTCACATTGTTTCACTGGGTAGCGGAGTCATGATGTCTCACTGATATCTGAGTCATAGAGTCTCACTGGGAAGATGAGTCACAAAGCATGGCTTTGTCAAATTCCCTGGAATCTTACATAGAGGATTTCATAAGGTGTCACCCTTCATGTGGGTACCAAATCCATATATGACACGTCAATTAGACACACAATCTAGATGATATGACCCTTTTTTTAAACATTGGATAGGATGGTTGCGTCCTAGCCTGTTCTAAATTGTTTTTACCGACCCGACCAACCTGTCCCATGGTCCTACCTGACCCGATTCTTTCACTCTAGCCCATTGGCTGTGCATATTGGGGCTCAATGGATCCATCCATGGTTGGATGAGGGTCTATTTCTCTTGGTAACCCATTGATCGGAATTTATCTATTCCACCTTGCATTGGTGGGATAGACTATTATCCTAGCCCAGGCAGCCATGTGGCCCGACATTATCCCGTTGTCCGGATCTGCTATAGTAGACGGGCTCTAAAAAATTAATCAGTTCAATCCTGCTGCATATTTCCATGATGGTGATGCGTCTAGCCATATGTTGTGGCTGATGGACCAAGGCTTACCTGTGTCACAATGTGCACCGAGCACACTGCGTCCACCAACACATCCGACAAGAGTCGACCGCTTCATCCCGCACGCGGCGCATGGGGTGGTACCACCTCCTACAATGATACCATTGAACTGGCAGTGTCACAAAAAAATCACCTTCTGTGTTCCACCTGTTCCACTCTGATGGTCTAATGTTACCCGTCTACACCCTCGGTCCTCTCGAGTCACCGTCATCACTACGAAAACCTCGGATCCACCTTGCCCTCATTTTGAGGATTCAACCACAAAGAAAACTCAAGATTAGGGGCTCAATCCTTATTTGTGTAAGGAAGTTCCCTCTATGTTATGATTTTAAAAATTGTGGAGGCTTGTAATCATTTTTCTATGAAATTATCATCTATTGCAGTGTGAAAACTGACATGAAAACACCCACTCACAATAACACCCAATTTTCGAATCAATCTGTTCATGGGTAGATATGCATTGTTTGTTTTATAATAAGAACATGACAAACATGAAACAATGAAACCCCTACATGGATTGAGGAACTGTCATTGACGATGGAAGAAGCACTGGGAGGTTGTCGATCCTCGATTCATTATAATTTTATTTAATTCTTTCTCTATTGAATCAATCCCACTCGAATTATTAAATCAATGATTCGATGGAATTCATCGATTGCATTCGTCATTAGAGAGAGATAGAGAGATTCCTCATTCGTTAGAGGATTTCCCTGGGTTGTTTTTCAACATTGTATCCCTGTTTAATTAATGGAAGGAGACACATTTTTCATTTCTATGTTTTCACATTAATAAGGATCATTACTAATTTAGCACCACCCTGTTTCTACACTTTAGTGTTAACTAGTCATTGCATTACAACAGAAATGGTTTGAATAAAATAAACATTATGTTTGTTTTATTATTCACTAATGTTTTAAAATTTAACTTTATCATTCGAGCCACGATAATCATGGTAAGACCCTTCATAGGTGAATCCCTTCGTTCTGAATTCAACAGTGCCCTCAGATTTTTGATATGGAATCCAATTATAAATTTTGAAAAATTTGCTCGAATGATTTTTATTATGAACCTTAAAAATAGTTCAAAAAATTGACATTCACCCTCGACTGGCACCAGTCAAGGATAGGATATTCCTAATGGGAACATGACATTATGAGCTCAACAGAATAATCGGATTTCTAATCTCAGTTACCATTTAAGAAATATAATGATTTTATAATAAAATGAGTGTCACTTAATTATTTTATTGATGACTAAAAACTAATTTCCAATGTTGGCCCATACTGGCCAATGTTAGAATCTGCCTAAAGTGAGTATACCCTCACAAACTCAATGATGTTCTCATATTTCCAATCTAAATCATCGTTTTTGAGTTATAATCATTTGGAAAATAAAATAATTTTATTTAATAATTTTATTTAAGATTTTTCCATTTTTAGGTTTTCTCAGTCGAGGCATGCACCAACTAAAATTAAGCCACGTCATGGTAAATACACCATCCTGAATGAAATGGTTCCCTCAAATTTCTGATATGGGAAACAACTTAATAGTTATTCCACTTTTAATGAAAATCCTTTCACACATGCAATTCAAAGATTAAAAATTTTTTACGAAGCATTCTAGGCACTCCAAGACTATGAATCCCTTGTCGTCTCAACAGCTGGTCTTGAAATAATTAAAACTAATAAAAAAACTACATGAAATTTAGAGACATTAAATGACTCCCTCATTTTTGGGCTTCATATCATCATAAAGAAAAATAAGGCTAAATAAAAAAATTGGGGGTGGGTGTATTGATCACTAATCTATTCCTCCAACTCCCTTGTTCTCTTTTGAAGATTCCTGTGTTTCTACCAAAAGTGCACCTGAGAAATTGACCCTCCAATAAGGACCTACACAAGTCATTCTTCCATCACTAGTGGAAACTCTACAAATGTCACCCCATCATTAATCTCCAACAATCCCTAGTCGATGACTAGCGATGAATCATGCACGTACCTCCTCAGCTCTGATGCGTGTAAGGAATCATGCAACTTGTATGGCTATAGGGGAAGATATAGATAGTATTCCACCTCTCTATCCTTGTTCATAATCTAAAAAGGTCTAGAAAACATCAGAGATAACTTGACACCCAAGCCAAGTCTCTACAATCCCAATTGGGGTGAGACCCGATGGAAAACATGGGCTCTATCCTTGATCTCCAACAATCTCTATATCTATTAGTCATATGATCTCTGCATGATCTATGTAGTGATAATACTCTCCTATATCATCTTAACATTCCCAGTGGTAGCTTGTACAAACTCTAGTACAATGATTGTTGACTCCCCTGGGTCTGTCCAACATAGAGGTGATTTGCATGGATTCCCATACAATGCCTTATATTATACCATGGTGATGGTGGAGTGATAGATGTTATTTTATAGAAACTCCACCAGTGATAGGTGGTGCTTCTAACTATAAAAAAATAAATAACATAAGCATAATGAAGGTCCTCTATGGTCTGTATTGTTCGCTCTGATTGTCCATCATTCTAAGGGTGATTTTTTGTGGTCAAGAACAACTGAGTCCCGAACTCCTCCTAAAATCCCTCCAGAAATAGGATGTAAAGCATTTATCATGGTTTGAGAGGATAATTAAAGGAATCCCGTGAATACGCACTATCTCCTGGAGATAGAGTAGTCATATTCCCTCTTCTGATCCCTGCTCCTTGATGGGTTGGATGTTAGCCGACTTGGTGAGTTTGTCAATGATCACCGAGATAGAATCTTAGCCCATGGATGTACATTATAATCCTATCACAATGTCTATCAAGATATTATCACATTTCCAATCCAATACCTCATGTGTCTATACCATAGAGCCGTGGACTCTCTATATGAGACCCATGCTGTAGAACTCATGCCCTAAGACCTCTTCTCGAAAATGTCTCATACATCTAAGTATCTGAGACTGACGTCGACTACTAGCTTTCCGACTACTAACATTCACTTGATGTATCTTCTCTACCAAAGGACTACCAACCACAATCATTCCTCTTTCCCCCTATCATATATAGGAATGAAAAAAAGGAATAGTGTATGCTCATATGTCCCTAAACACAGCATTCTCAGAGAACTGAGCACTGAATTACTGGTTGTACTATATTCATTCACTACCAGAAAAAATCATCATGCCTCAATGAATACTCAAATACCTACTTGTCGTCCTATTGAAGATCTAGGTCATACATACCCTTTATCCTTAATGTAATGAGTCCTTCCTTTGAAAATGGTTTTCAAAATCTGTCCATGGAAAAGTCACAACTTTACATGATCGGTAAATCTAAACCCCAACATTTCCTGACTAAGACCATAAAAAGGATCACTTCTAATATTGTCTTTTGATCTAATAGTGCCCTAGCTAGATGGAAACTTGTTCTCCACCTCCAAGCAGTACTTATCACCCTATGAGTCGGGGTCACCTCAGATCTTGAGGTGTCTTGGAAATTGAAACTCATGTAACGAACCGAACAAACATGTATCCTCTACTGGTTGCAGCTGTAGTAACTGCAGAACAACGGGCAGTGGTTTCACTGTGACACTGCTTGAATGTACCATATCATTTAATGATCCTTGGATGAAAGACTCATTACTCATTAGACCATCCAAATGGAAATGTACTAGAATCATGGCCTTCTATCTGTGTGGAGGCATCTTGAAAGATAATCAAGATGAACCAAGATCAATTTATTATGCATAGTGAGCTAACTTTGACTCAACAATATCATTAAAAACACTCAATGACCCATGCTACATGTGTTTCCATGTACCATTTTGGAAAACAGAATTCATGGTGCTAGTGTATAGATACATCAGCCACTGCGCAAACACCAAACTCTCTATCCTGAAATCTGAACACAAAACACTATCACAATTTCCCCATCAAAATTTACAAACTCATAGTTTTTCTTGTAGAACTGACCACCTTTGATACAGAATTGTCTTAACCTCTCCTTCGGGGCATGTTCCTTAACATTCCCCATGTCTACCTCGCAAAGGACAAGGGTTGGTGGCTAAAGTTGAATGCATCAAACAGCAAATGAGTGGAATTTTTTAAGTACCTATATGCACACACACACACACAACCATACACCAATGATGGAAAAGTAAAACCACTATGTAAATGTAAAAACTGTAGTTCAAATGGGCTAGAATACATCCCTAAAAATGGAAAACTAAAATTATGAAAAATACTATGATACTCTAATCGTTTTCCATTGGAAACCCCACCTTATGGGTAAGTATAGAGCACATTCCAGTTGTCGTAGAAGCACATCACACCTACCTAACCTCATAGGCCACCACCTAGTCTTGGGTCACTGTGTCCTCCTCTAAGTCATCAATCACCTGAAACAAACACAACACATGTGGGTAAAGCCCGTGTAGGGGTGAGAAATGAAATACTCATTTGGAACCCCAAAACCAACTCAGGTCTCACATAAATTCACATTGGATATCACAAAATAATTTACAATCGTTAGACACATGATAGTAAACTCAACACTAGTATAATAAAATGTTCTTATAGAGAACCCAAGGATTACAAACACTGAACATAAATAACTACAGTTGAACTCAACCTTGATGAGTCCTTTAGGATAACAAGGGTGAAATGACCTATTTAGTAGCAGAGTCACAATGCCTTGATGGGAATTTGATTCATGATGTCTCCCTGATTGTTGAGTCACAGATTCTCATTAGGTATTTGAGTCATGAAGTCTTTCATATAGCCGAGTCACGGATTATTGTTATATATCTGATTCATTAAGTCTCACTGATAGCAATGTTAATGAATCACACTTGGTATCTGAGTCACGATGTGTCTTGATAGTTGAGTCATAGACTCTCACTAAGTAGCTGGGTCCCAAATCCTAATTGGGTAAACATCCATGAAATTTTACAATAGGGATTTCATATGGACTGCCTTGTCAACTGGGTCCCAACATTGTAGATGACATGTCAATCTGATGCATGGCTAGGGATATACATTCCTTTTTGTAAACAGGGACCAGTTGCGTCTGGGCCCAGTCTGACTAGTTCAAACCAACCCAAACAATCAGACCTGAGGTCCTACATTACTAGATAATGTCTATCTGTCCCATTGTCCAAGCACATTGGGCCACATTAGACCCATCCAAAGTTAGATGTCTGTCTAGTTCACTTGGTGACCGCTGAATCAAATTTATCTGGCCCTACCTACACTGGAGGGCCAGCCTATTAACCTAGCTAGGGCCATCGAGCTGCCCGACATTATTCCGTAGGCCCAGACTAGTTCTTTCAGGTGTTTTCGCTCTGCTGCATTCCCCCTTCGATCAACAGACAACAATAATGGAGTAGACACTCTTCTTACATGGAACCACGATGGATCTGTGTCCAGCCAATTTCTCTAGCTGACATACCGTGGCTTTCCATTGTCATAGAGCACAACGTGTGCATCACCTCTTCCAGCGCGGATGGTGAGAGATGACCATATTTTCCAACACAAGGTGCCTGGGGTCATTGTGCCTTATTCCTGTCGCACATTCTGCGGGCCACCTGGTCCACTCCGATGTCCAGTATCATATTTTTTTCACCCTTGGGAATATCGAGTCACCTTCATCAAAGAAAAATCATCAGATCCACCTTTCTACCATTTCGAGGAAGTGACCATTCAGGATACACCAGTGGAGGGGATCGATCCTTGTCCATTTCAGCATGTGCCATTTACATTAGAATATTCAAAATAGGGTATTTTTAAGATCATAGTTATATCAAAAAATAATCAATCCCGGTGCAAAAAAACCCCTAAGAAATCACCCTCCCACAAGAACACACAATATGAAAATCAACAAGTTTGTGGGTTAATCCGCATTCATTGTTTTAGTATAAGAATGTGAAAAACATGAATCAATTAAACTAGTTCATGGATTGGGGGTCCGTTGCTGAAACGGTATGTAACTCTGAGCCATTGTTGATCCTATATCCATTATCATTTTTCATCTTATTTCATCTCTTGAATCCATCCCACTGGCATTTGTCGATCCATGATTTGATGGTGTTTGCCAATGGGATGCATTGTTGGAGAGACAGAGTGAGATTCACTATTTGTTAGAGGATTTCACATGGTAGGTTTTATAATCTTGATCCATATTTAATTAAATCACGGAGACACATTTTGAATCACCACGATGTCTCATTAATGATTTTCATTTATGATTGAACATCACATCATCGATTCATGGCAGTTCTAAATGGTCATTGTGGCCTAGTGAAAATAGTTTGAAAAAAATAAGCCTTAATGTTTATTTTATTTTTCACTAAAAGTATGACATTTATCAATTTCGGTCAACCCACATCGGTCAATGTTAAACCCATAATAGTAAAATCATGGAATTATGAATTCAACGATGACCTCATATTATCGATTCAAAAAACAGTTCAATTGTTTGATAAACCCACTCACACATTTATTTAAATGAACCTTAAAAAGAGATTAAAAAATTAACATTCACCCTTGACCCATGAAGGATGCGGGTAGGATCAGCCTAAGGGAATACTCCCTCATGATCTCAATGGTATTCTTAGATCTCCAATATGAGTTAACATTTAAGATTTTTATGGATTTTCCAATAAAATAAATGTCACTTAATTATTTTATTTACAATCCAAATTTAATTTCCATTGTTGGCTTACACTGACCAATTTTTGGATATTCCTAAGGAAATAATATCCTCATGAGCTCGATGATGGGTTCATATTTCCAATCTGAGTCACCGTTTGTGAGTTATTAGAATGTGAAAAAATAATTTTTAATTACTTTGTTTACGTTTCTGACATTTTCCAGTTTTCTCCATAGAGGCCTGCATTGGCTAAACTTAAGTCACTCCTACAATAAACCCACCATCAATAATGAAATAGTGTCCTCCTATATCTGATTTTGGAACCATTTCTGTGTTCTTACACTTTTTAGTAAAACTGATCCCACAGCCAATTTAATGATTAACATTTTTCGACAGATCATTCTGGGCACTCCGAGCCTCAGAATCGCTCGATGTCTCACTGCATGGCCTCAAAATAATTCCATATAAAAATATTAAATGTATTTTCAGAGGCTTTAAAACTTTATTAAACATTAAACATTGAGGATAACATTTAATTTGTAACCCTCACGACTACCTTACAAAGTAACTGTCATGAATACCATATTGTGTAACCTTCACAATTAGTCATGGAGTTCCCATGCAGTCAATCACCAACATAAACATATCCAATGAACGATATGGGGATATACTAACCATATCTCATTGTAAAAAAATACTAATAACCATATTACAATCATAAACAAATACTTTAATAAAAACATCTCTTTTTAATTTTGTACAAATAGAAGTTTAAATGAAGATATTAAATGGAAAGTCTATTTCAAATATCATACAAATTAAATGATAATGAATATAATGAATGGAATATGTGTATAAACTATAAATACACATAATAAAATACAATATAATCAAAATTATTAGCCCACATTATATTAGTACAACATAATTAAGGATGATGATAGTTAACTCAATGAATATAAATTAGGATAATAATTCCATTATCTTGGGTTTGTCTTTCTTAAAATGTGTTTAAAACTTTTACGTAATGGATTTAAGAGTGTTTTAAATATTTTTATGAACAATATTCATATTTATAATTACTTATATGATGTTTTAATTAAATCATTCATTATTATTTTGTTATTTTCATTGTTATGGGGTAATTTATTTCATGTTTTCCACTGTTGTTTTATTATGGACTTTATTATTAGAAGGAAGAAGAAATAAAAAATTAGAATTACATGTAATAAATGAGAATAAAGAATAATAAATGTTTCTATATACAATGTTGGTTATATTATATGTTTATTAACCATTAAATAATAATTACTGATGAAAATTTGTTTCTTTTTGGTGATGTTTTATCATTACAAACCACTATTGTTTTATCAATTAATATTATTTATAATAACTATTTACAGAACATAATATAACATATAATATGTATATTAAAATATTATTTAACAATATTAGTGGTTTTATGACTAGACTATTAGGAAATAATAGATATTGAAAGCACATCATCCATGATGTCTGTAAATCGACAGATCATATATGATATTATTTTATCGAATAAAAAAGGGATAGTAGAGATGTATGATTACGAATTCATACATAAACATGATAAAATTCCATTACATATAAGATAAATGTGTTTTCATTCCTCCTATTCTAGAGTAGGACAATATCCTATAAGAAAATAAAAATTATTTAAATAAATATAAAAGAAAATGATAGGGAATTTTTATCCATTGAATTATCCTCATTGATAACTTCATTAATTCTCTTGTCTTTGGCCTTTTGGTGAGACTAGCATATCCTGGACATCGAATAGAGGCTTGGGAATGGATTTGGTTTTAATATAACTATAATAAAATGATTTGATATTTGAGGAGAACAGATGATGATGGGTGGTATTTATATTGGAGGAGATGGGTGTATTGTTGTTATTATATTCATTAGATTATTAATTTGGCTCAAGGCAATGAATTTTTGAGAATTATCATCAAATATATATAAATAATGAAGGTATGTTTGAGATTCTGGTTCTTACATCATTCACGAGTCATGGAATACTATGTTTATCTTACAATGTATATATACTATAAATTATAGAATTTTTCAGTTCATAATAAATTCAAGTACTTCAGAAAAATCCAAAACATTAACCCCAACCATTTTCTGAAATGTATATTTGATTAATAAACTCAATTTGTTTAAAAATAATTTTCTAACTATCATGATTTTAAATTTTTTAAATAATTATTTTTTAAACAAATACAAATTTAAATATTATAACTTATATTATAACGCATTGAAAAATTTATTTATGTGTCATTAAATTATCTTATAAACATAAGAAAACAAAATAATAATTTTTAAATATATTTTATGAAATTAAATTTTCTTTTAAATATTGAATATATATTAAATTGTAATTAAATATTTATGACTTACAAAAATACAAACATATAATTTTTCATTTCTATAACATTTTTAACTTATTCCATGATATAAATATAATATGGTTATAAATATAAGATATAAAAATTTTATTTATACTCTCTTAGGTGAGGATACAATTCTAATTGGAAAAATTACTTTTCCTAATGGTCATTTTACTATTCCTATGGTCAAGTTAGTATTCCATCATTATAAATTCCACAATTTCTATAAATATAAATTATTTAATTATAAATTTATAATTAATTTATAATTTTATTTATAGAATGAATAAATTATTTTATAAGTATTTGTGTTGTCACATTCTCCCCTCTAAGAACTTTTTTCCTCATAATTTTTTATTTAATTATTATATAGTTCAGGAAACCATTTCCTCATAGAATTTTCAAATTCCTGTGTTTCATTTTTTACCATGTGGTTTCTCCAAAAAACCTTATCCCGATGAATTAACTTATTCTATAGTACATTCATTATGTGATCATGAATCTAAAAAATTATTTCTTGAAATGAAAGGTACACTTCCAAAATAACGACTACTGGGCTCAAAACATGAGGTGGATATAACACATACATTCTAAACATAAAAATTTGAAAAACATTGTGTACCTGAGATAAAATTATATGAAAATATTCTCAGTAGGTGACTGGTTTCTAATTATCTAATATTTTAGAAGGTATATTGATCAGTGGACAAAAAATTCTTTTCATAAAAATGAACATAACACTTTACCATAGTATAATCTAATAAAAACATGATTATCTACCCTGGATAAAATATTATTTACCCTTGTTATCTTAATGAATTTTTATCTAACTTTGAGTTGTCATCAAATTTTTTTGGATCATCACTACTTTCTCAGCCACTTCCACTAATAATTATATTCCCTTCAACTTCATTTCCTTGAATTAATTTAAAAATACTAGTGTTTCACATTGATTCCTATATAATTTCTCAAAAAACTTTCCTCCTTTAAACTTGAATGAAAAATATTATGATAAGATAACTCAACTAAATAAAATAATGAATCAAACATCCATCGTAGTCCACTGAACTAGATAAAATCATGTACTCAAATGTCTAAATTATTCTACTGGTCTTTCAATTATCTTGGGGATGAAAAGCAATGATGAAATTTTATAATGTTGGTAATGACATATTAAGGCCATTAAATATGATATGAGTGATCCTATGATCACTTTCAGATACAATGTAATGAGGATCTCCATGTAACTAGAAAATCTATTTTAGTAAAATTTATGAAATCTAATCCAATGGTATGATATCTTAAATAGGAATGGAATTTGATGAATTTATCAGCTTATCAACAATAACTCAAATCATATTGTTACCTCAAGAAGTATTTTGTAGTCCAACCGCGATGTCCAAGGATATATTTTCTCATTTCCACCATGACACTAGAAAATGCAGAAACATCTCCCTTGAAATTTATTTCTGCTTAAACCTCTTGTAAGTCTAAAATTACATTGTAAAATATATTATATCTCTTTTTATTTCATCATTATAGTAATACTCCCAATGTTTTTTACCTTATTGTTTTGCTAAGATGAACAGAAATTGGAGAACCATGAGATTCACATAACAACACCTTCATCAAATGTGAATAAAAAGGAACACATTATCTATTACCAAATATGAAGAAATAATATTTTTTAATATTTAATTCTGGAAACATACCACATTTGTGGAAATATACCTTTTCAGGTAACTCACAGTCTTCCTTCTATGGTTGCTTAATTCTGTATGATAGATACGACTACACTAACACCAAAAACAAAATAGATGAGTTTCCTACTCCGAAAACATCCTTTCCAAACATCATCAAAGCATTAATCAAGTGGTATTTTTCTAAATTTAATATGGAAAATGATTCAGGATTTCTTCAAATCATTTCAGAAACCACATTGTTTTCTTTTCTAGGATGGTAAATGATTGTGATATCATAATCAATTAGCTATTCATGCAATCTTTTCTGCCTCATGTTTAATTCATTCTTGAGTGAAAATATTCTTCATAATTTTATGGTTGTAATATATTTATCAATGGGATCCATATAAATTATTCCTCCAAATTTTCAGTTTTAAAATCCCAACATCATATTCCAAATATTGGGGGGGATAACTTAACTCATTATTTTTCAATTTTCTTAAATCATAAGCAATTACATGATCATTCTGCCTCAGTACCAAACCACAACCTTCAATAAAGAAACCTTATAGATGAAAATTTCAACATTTCTATAAGAAAGGCCCAAAATTAGATGATAAAAATCAAATTTTTAGTTCATGAAAACAAACGTCACATTCTTCTATACCAATAAATTTAACCATTTTTGTGTTACCCATGTTAGCTTTCCATACAACATATCGTTGTTTTTGACAAACCATTTGTAACAACCTACTAATAAATTAAATCTAAATCACTATAAAACAATTGTAGGTATTATCCATTCATAAAGCAAATTAGTTTTTTGTGTGATCAAATATTCTTAAATTCTTATTTAAAATTATCTTACAAAAAAAATCTGTTGCAAAAAAATTCTCATCTTCTAAATTTTTTAGATAAATTTTTATCATTGATAGATTTCAAGAAAATTCATGAATGTTTTCCATGATTATCATAACTTTTTAAAAATACCGAAATATAATCAATGAAAACAACAACTATGTTATACAAATATTCAAATAATATTCTTTTCATCATATCCTTGAATACAATAGGGGATCTTTCATACCAAATGGAGGATGAAAATCTCATATTTACTATTGCAGGTATAAAAATATGTTTTCGGTATTTCCTCATACTTCACGTTTAGTTGATAGTGCTTAGATCTCATGTCAGTCATAGAAAATTGATGATCTCCTAAGAGTTGATCAATCAATGCATTGATACATGGAAGATGATAATTATTATTAATTGTAATGTTATTAAAATATCTATAATCAATGAAATTTCTCATGGAACCATACTTTTTAATGAAAAACTATTATCACCTCATTGGGAAGTTCTTGGATTAATGGATCCTTTGTAAATCAAGTCTTATATCTAGTGTTTCAATTAAATATGTTGCACTTGAGCCATTTGGATGGGGTGTTTAAAATTGGAATATCATCAGGAACCTGGTTAATAGTAAATTAGACTACACTATCCCATTAGATACCAATAAAATCATCAAAGAAAACATATAGGTATTCATTTACCATTTTCTCATCATTATTCTGAACAGGTCTGTCGTTTTCACAATATTAGAAAGATAAATTCCATTTTCTTCATTTATTATTTTCTCATTTTCTAGATATGTTATGAATTGGGTGGGTTAATTCTTGTATAAAACCGGATGTATTTCTAAACAACCTTCATTCTATCTAAAATTAATTATAGAGTGATAAACATAATGAAAATCTGTATCGAGAATTACCCAAAACTCTACTAAATGAATAAAAGCGACTTGAGGTAATTTCATTCCAAAAATAAGAACTGGATGATTTTTATAATTATTTGTTTCTGAAATATTTCCCTTAGTGTTTAACCATAAATTATGGGCTTATTTAGTGAGCTAAAATTTCAAATTTACTATAAAATTTCCAGAAGGAATGTAATGTGTTGACCTAATATCAAATAATATATTATCCAAATCTGAGTCAACAAAAATTGTACCTGATACCACATCATTGGATGGTTATAAATCTACACATGTAGTCGAAAAGATCTCATTCCACCATTCTTCTTATAATTTGACTCTTTTATCCACTCATAGATCTATTTAGGGATTTATTCCCTTAATGACCCTTCTCACCACATTTTAAACTTAATATATATTTCTTATCACAAATAATCTGAAGATCATTTTAATTTTTATCTCGAAACCTATGTCCAAATTTAGATCATCGAAAACGCTTACCAGTTTTGCTAATGCATTCCCTTGGATTTTTATCACACATCTCCCAAAGTGAATCTATATATTCATACCTTTATATTTGTCTGATTGATTCTTACCCATCTCTTACCTTCTTTACCCTTTCTTTTTATTGTTTTCCAAGTAAAAATTAACATCATCTAACTCTATATCTTCACTCTCATCACATTGGAAAATTTTATCATAAAATTTGAATTCAAGGGAATCTAATGCCCTTTGATATATTGTTTATAATCTTGAGTAAGAATGATTTATTTTTCTATCAATATATAAGATAATATTTAGAGAATTCCTTGACAATCAGGTGAATTTTTTATCATACACATCCAATAAATCCCCCTAATATTATTTTAGTTCAAAGAATTTCTTTTTCCATCCTATGTTGAGCTGCCTTAGGAAAATATTTATAAAGGTCTAAATTTTTAACCTCATCTCATTATAAAGAATCAATATCCCCACAATCTGTGATACTCTTTAACATTTAGCACCTCTAATTAGTTTCAATTTAAAGATGATAAATGTATGTACTAACCATTGTTATATATGAAAACCCTATAATATAAAATTTATTTTTAGGGAATTTAATTCATCATTTAGACACATATATGTCAGAAAATCCACTTAAATATAGAGTGTTTTTCACATATAGTTTTCTATTATAGTCATCTTAAATTATGGTATCTTTAGTGGTTATCTTGATTGGATTCAACCACCATTTATTCCCGGAATCGACAAATCCTTTTCCATCATAACCATTTTGATTCTATGTCACACCATCCCCAGATCCAGATTTAGAATGATATCATCTTCCCAATTCCTTCAAACACCAGCTTCCCTATATCTACTACATAAAACCATTATAAACTATCCTATATTAGATGATGAACAATGGTTATATTTTAATACAAAATAATTTCAATAAAAACATAAGGTAAACAATATTTATGGTAATCTATTAGAATCAGCATTGCCCCTAAAGTTCTCTAAACCATTCTCTAATTCCAACTATAAGGACACATCGTTAAAAATTACATAATATAGTAAAATACATTATAATTCACTTAATTACATCCCCAATTATATTTTAGTAATATAGTTTTAAAATGATAAGACATAAATAATAAATATTCACATATAAGAATAAAAACTGAATACTACTAAAAAATATCCATTTTTCATAAATATAAATGTTTTTAATAAAAAACATGATATCTATTTATGAAAATTAATCTCATCATTCATCTTTGAATTTTATTTTTACTTACCCATCCTTAAAACATGTGAAAAACGTTTTTAGACATGAGAATAAAAAAAATACCAATAAAGAATTTAAAAAAAGTAGATAAACCGTTATTACAAAAATAAATTTAAACAATTTTCATCGTTTTCAATAAAACATAATTATCACCCAATTAGTATCATATAGTTATTCTATGAAAAAGTGATAATTCAATAAAACATACAAATTATAAATAATACAATAAATGTAACATGGTGAATTACTAACACTTGAATGTATCAATCATGATTAACAGATGATTATTAACCCTCACAACTACATTAAAATGTAACCCTTACAACTAACCTATAGTATAACCATCACAGTTACACTTAGAGTAACAATAAAATAATCCCAAATAATTAACATACCCAATGAATTGGAGGGGTATATAGGTCCCATAAGTCACTATAAGAAAATTTCTAATTATAATTACATAATCATAATATAATAATACTTCTAAAAAATCCCTTTTATTTTTGGTAAAAATAAACGATTAATTGAGGATTTTAAAATAAAGGACCGTAATAATATGAAATAATTGAACTGTTTATTAACATACACAAAGTAATATGTGCATACACAGAAAAAGAACATAATATAATATAATATAATATAATATAAAAAATTTCTTTATAAAAAAACATTGTACCATATAATTTATGAAGTACTTGGTGAACCCAAATAATGGATATTTGGTTAAGAATCCCCCTCCCTCAGATTCTTCTTACATAAAACTTGTTGAAAACTCATGTATAATGAATTAAAGATTGATATTAATATATTATGGAATCATATTCAGATTTATATTTACTTATATGATATTCTCATAACATCTTTCAATAATATTGTCTATTTTTTATTTTTTTTGTTCTATTTATTTTAGGCTTCCATGGTAGGTTTACAATGGAATTAATCTTCTGAATGGAGAAAACGTATAGAATATGAATTAATTGTTATTCATGAACCTAAAAATATTTAATGGTATTATATATCATTTTGGTTATATGGTATGATAATTAATCCTTATGTAAAACATTAGTGATGAATGTCTGTTCAATTTGGTGAATTATAATCATTACAAACCACTTTTGTTTTATTAATTATATTATGTATAAACACTACTTCAAGAACATAATATGAGATATAATATATATATTAAACTATGATTTAACTATATTAATGGTATTATGTCCTTCTATTATGGTGGTAATTTAATTTGAAAACCCATCATCCACAATATTAGTAAATCCCCACATCATGGATAATGTTATATATTTTAGAAAATAATGCTGTGGAGAAGAATTATGATAATGAATTATTTCATAAAAACAAAACTATTATATATATATATGATATTTTTATTTTCATTCATATTGGATAATGGGAGGTAAACATAGTTGAAGAAAAGAAAACAAATTGAAATGAAAATTAGAGAAAATGAAAGATGATTTTTACCTCTTGAATTCTCCTCCTTGAGAACGTCCATAACGCCCATGGATTTGGACTTTTGGTGAGAAATGAAGCTCAGGGACGTGGGGTAGAGGCATGGGAAGGGATTTTGCTAGAACTTGATAAATATAAAAGGATTAGAGGTGTAAGGATAAGTGGTGGTGAGGGGTGGTATGTATAATGGAAGAGGGTGTGGGGGTCTTTTCCCATTATTATATTATGTAGATTATTAATTTGTATGAAGACTATGAAAGAATTATGAAATATTATAAAATGTATTAGTATAATTAATGAAAGATTGAGATTAATGTTCATACATCATTCATGACTTATGGAATTGTATTTTTGTCTTATAATGTATATATATCATAATTTGGTGTATTTTACTATTCAAAAAAAATCTCAAATATTTTAGAAAAATAAGAATAATTATAAACAACCATTTCTCGACATCTAGAATTTAAAAATAAATTCTATTTTTGGAAAATAAATTTGTAAATATATCAAAATATATTTTTAAATAAAAATCATAATTTATTTGAAAAATAAATATTTTAAATATATATCTAACTTTATATCATTTTTTAATCTTAACTAAGGTCTCGTAAAATTACAGTATAATAATTAGATTACATGATAATAAATTATGAATCAGTTTTATGAAATCAAAATTTATTATAAATAATAAAATTAATTATAAATTTTAATTAATTATTTGTATCATACAAAAAATACCAACACTTAATTTATCATTTTATAAACATTTGAATATAGATTCATTAATATTAATATAGCATGATTAAACATAAAAGATAAAAAAATTATTTACAGTCATTTTTCGGGATACAATTATATTGTCCATTATTAATATTCCAAATGGTCATTTTGCAATTCCAAAGGTCGAGCTACTATTCTATCCATATAAATTCATTAATTTATATACATATTAATTATTTTCTTATAAATTTATAATGTCTTAAAATATTTAATTAAAGAATGAAAAATTATTTTATACGTAACTAGGTTGTTAAAAATCATGTTTTATATTCATTTATTCAAAATCCTCTTTGTAATTAAAGTGATCCATTGATTTTCCCTAATCATAAAGCAATGCAAAAAATAAATTGTCATAGAGATTCTTCCCAATTAGAATTATGGAAAAAATTTAGGTACCCAATTGAACTCCCATTATGGATTCATGAAAAAATATACTCATTTTATTACATTATTTTCTTCCAACCACTTTAGATATTATTTCCCATACCATTTCCCACACTAATTTAAATTTATTACATTTTACATATTCTATAGTAACAGTCATCATTTGTCACAATATTTCAAAAGAATATAACTACATCGGTAAATTTTTCAATTCAATATCACCATTTTATTGCCTTTAGTTTAACATAAATTTATTATAGGCATAATGAGAAAAGTGATGAATCAAAAATCAAAAATATCTTCTATGATGTTACCATTGGGATTCAAAATCAAAATAACAAAATAGAAAATCTGGAATATTATGAGTGTTCAATTCAGATATTTTTTTCATCTGATGTAACTAATTTTCAATAATAATTAAACATTAATTTTTAATAGTTTTCTTTTTCAATCATCATAATGTTTCCATTCCCTCATCCCAAAGGTATCACAGTTGTTTTCTTGATGTTGAATTAATACATATCAACATGTTTTCCTATATTTTTTATACAGGGAATTGTAATTAATATAATGAAATAATTATTCATCATACACAACTACGAAGTTAGATTACCGGGGATCAAAATAACTAGAAAACATATATAATTAGTACATAAATCACTAAAATGGATAGAACTATCAGAATCCCATCCCAAAAGTACATTTCCTAGATCAGAAAAAAATCATGATAAAATGAATCAATCACCTTCATTGATGTTTAAACATTTGGATATCTCATCAATCCATCATTGTTACTATAACAAGCATGCCACTTCATGTATATTCATTATGTATTATATGCCTTGAGTAGGAATGATAATGGAGTTATAACCCAAATGAGGACAATGGGGGATCATATGTTCATTTATCTAGTAAATATTAATTGGGTAATCATTCTGTAATTCTAGGAATGACTAATTTTTAAATTATCTCAAAACAATCCTCATAAGAAAAGATTAAAATTTATTAATTTGTTGATGATTGAATTCAGAAGAAAATTAATGACATGAATGATTGGAAAAAATAAGAAATTTTCTATGATGAATTGGTTCTGATATTTTGTACAATATTGGTTTTCCATATATATATAAGAAAAAATTGTAAATGTTGGATGTTTCCCATATATCAAAATTATTTATACACCTTATAAGGACATTGATGTATAAGGATATGAGATGAAGAATTTGGTGGGATAACTAGAAGTGTTAAATTAATGATAATGTTTCTAAAACATTTTATTTTCAACAAGTTAACATTATTACACAAAATCATATATGAGTCACACAACCTATTCCTATTCCACTATGAAAATGGGATGACATTAATATGGACTTTTTTATAGGACTAATAAAGACTACATGAATTAATGATATATTATGGTTCATCCTTTGCTGGCTAACCTAATAAGATAATTTCTTTTCAATAATATATGATTTACCTATTGATAACCTCATAAAGAAATATATTAATTACTTTTAATACTTTATAAAACATCCCATTAAATTTCTACTAATCGATATCCCCTTTTTACATCAAAATATATGAGAGTCATCAGAAGGATATTGATACTGATATTCATTTGGGTAAATCTTAACATCCTCAAAGTGATAGACAATCAGAAATAACTTTTTTAATAATGAAATTCAGGATTTTGTCATGATCACTTTTAATTCATTTTATGTGTTATCCCTATTTAGCATTGGTATAGTTTTCATAAAACATTATTTTCCATTCATGTATTATAATGAAATTGAATAAAGATTTGTGAGTAATGGGATGTTATTGTTGATATTTTTAGGATGAATTTAGTGGAATAAAACATCTAGGCATAAATTATGTTAAAGAGTCACCAAAAAATGTAAAGTCCATTTAGGCACACAATAATAATGATAAAATTCATCGAATGTTTTATATAGATAATCCTGGAAATTAAATGAAATAACTAGATAGATCACATGTTTTATTGAATGTATTAACACATAATGGATTGTTTAGTAAGAAATAGAAACATAGACTTAGGCAACTCAAACCATTTGAGATCATTTAATGAATTTTATTTTTTTCTTATCATTTCAAAATGATTCTAAATGTCACTAAATATGATGATGTTTTCAATATATCATGCCTAAAATATAACATTCTAGAACTAACACATGTTATCTCCTTTTATGAAATAGAATTGGAACTCGATCTATCTTTATATGATGAACACATCAATATTATTTTCACTAGAGATTTTTGGTTGATGAATTGGACAACTCAACCAATATAGGTGTTACATCCCAGGTAAAAAAATAATATTTCATTTTCATAATTATTAAAATTTGTGAATAAAATATTAATATTACTTTAAAGGGTATTCTATGTTCGATGGTTTACCCTATACGCAACAACGAGTTTCTTTGAAATCTTATGATACACACTAATAATATAATAATATTGTTGCGAATGGTAGTAAACTCATAGCTGACCTAATGGCGGGAATGAACATAACTAACTAAAAATTGATTATATATGTTTGTTAAATATTTAAACATTTATCCAATAAATGTTAGAGGATTAAAATGAAAATGAATCCAATTTTAAGAATAAATATTCTAATAATATCTAAAAGGCCGATTAATCACCATCTAATGGAGAAGCATTTTTTAAATCTAAATTTTGTAACTTTTATATTTAATATTTGTCCAAATAAAATCCTTATTTATTATCAAGACATCAAAATTTAATTTCTGTAAATTTTTGCTATTTTTCCAATAAAGTTGATTTTTTTAAAATGCTCTATTTTAATTCAAAACATCCTTTTAGTCAAATTTATTTTTATGGATATATTATATTTGTAATTTGTTTTAATGTTTAATTAGAATATACTTTTACCATTTAATTCAATGGTGGTCATTATAATTTATTTCACTTTGAAAACGGATACAAACAAGTGTCAATCTTTTGATAGATGTTGTTTCTTAAAAACACATTATTTGTTTTGACCGCAGGAATTAACTATATAATTTATTAATGAAACTTCTATGTTTTTAATTTGGAAATATGGAAATAAATTTTAAATTTGGAATATCAAATTTATCTTAGGGGTAATTTTTAGTATTTTTTGGATAATGTTCATTTTTAATGTATAGTGAAAAATACAGTATTTTAATTCAAAACTGCATTTTCATCAAATTTATTTACATAGTTATATTTTCATTTTAATTGTTTTTAAGGTGTAATTTAATTATTTTTTTATCATTTAATACAATTTTTTTCATTGGATATAATTTCACTATTAAATTGGATGTAAAAACAATTCAATCTATTGATAGATTTTACTTCTTAAAACCCATCTTTGGTTTTGACAACGAGAATTATTTTTAAATTAATTAATGTAATTTATATGTTTGGAATTTGGTATAATTGATTCCATATTTTAAATCCTAAGGTCCAAATTATGTAATTAATACTCTTTTGTTTTTGGACATTATTAATAGTAATGACGGTATTTATCTTTAATTATCATGATTAATTAGTTATCGGGTAATTAAGGTTACGAAAATAATATCATAATAATGAAACGAACATGTTTCCTAATGCTATTGGATATGTCAAGGAAGACCATGGGATCCATGTTCCATCTTATGTGCCCATGGAATCAAATTTTGGTGATAGTGACATTTTATCATTTTAATTTTAAAGAAAAGAAAATATAACAAAAATATGTAACACCTAAGTAACACAATTTTAATTTTTCTGTACATAAATGATCTCTTAGGCTATAAATAGTCATTGGAAATATAATAATATTTCCTACATCATGGTATTTGTTTATAATTTTTAGACATTAAATAAATAACTTTATTTATGACAACATAATGATGCAGTGATTACCTCATTAATGAACGATTAAAATAAAATGAAAAGATAAGGTAAAATCTAAGACATGAACTTGGTTAAAACCTATTGGATGAGTGGATTTAGATCCTTTATCACCATATCCTAGGAATATATCATTGTGGGACCTTTAAATTCCGAAACATATTTTATAATAAAGTAAATTTCCAAGAATTTCCAAAAGTGACCCTCCTGCCTCTTATAAAAGGCCCCCACCTCTACCCCCTTACCCACACCTCTCAAGAAGTTGGATCGTCCAAACTATACATATATTGTCTCTAAAAATCCCTCTCTTACTCCAAGAAGCCTCAATTTCGGAAGAATTCTTTCAAAGGTAGACTTTGGGATCAAATCAAAAAGAGTTATCCGATTTGAAGTTAATGTCTTCTCTTATGTTATTTTGATTTATTTTGCTTCTCCAACCCCCTAAAATATTTTTATTACTTTATTTTGTAACAAAATAAGTATATTCAATATACTAGGATGTTGTTTTGATAAGGATTCCAGCTAGACTTATACAAAACTCCATCTAATAGTTAAAGAACATAATGTTTTTTTGGGTGGCGAATTACTGCCTCATGAAATGATGATTGTTCAATATTCATTTAACACCTCTCATGGTGGCCATTAAGATGTAATTGTATTTATATATGATATATATATATTATGTTTATTTTTTCCTTATGCTTATGTATTTTTCATTTATTCCAATCCTTTATGGTTTCCAAAATGGGTAAACGCGATAATTTCATTTTAGGATGTGCGGACTACCCCCCCTCAAAGTGATTTGAATCGATAATGCAATATATGGGATGTATGAAGTATAGAGTTAATGATATTATATATGATAGTATACTTTAATTATAATATACCTATTTATAAATTTGTTTTCATTCAATTTAATTATGAAATAGAATTGAAAGTAGCGTTTATGCGTACGTACGGCTTATCGTCTCCATGAACGGTACATTACATTTCTTATCTCCAAATGTTAGGTACTATTATTATTACATATATATAATGGATATATATGATATATATTACATATAAATTATTAATATAATTCTGGAATTATAATATATATATCTCTCATTTTGTTTTAATTCCATTAATATAACAAAAAAATGAAAGTAGCGTTCAAGTATAGGTACGACCTACCGTCTCCATGAAGGGTGAATTTAATTTTTTTATCTCAAAATGTTATGGAAGAGTATAAAATGAATATAAACTCGATATATATGATATTTAAATAATTAATACTATTCTGGAGAGGGTGTACTTATAACTACATGGACAATTGTTTTCAAAGAAGTTAATTTTTTACTCATGTACTGATCATCGACAAAAACATCTGATATAAACTCACATAATTAACTAATTATTATAACATTATAATATGTGATATGAATTGAATAATAAAAATTAAATGGGTTCCTTATGAAATTATAAATTGGTCAATGTTTATTATTCAGGAATATAAAGAAACGAACAATACAAGTCGGACTTAAGGTAAGGGATCCGACCTCTCTCTTTCTATTCATGTACTCTCTTTTATGTAATTTATTTTATGATCCATGTTATTATGTTGGAGTATGTTATTGTATATTAATAATACTCTAATTATTATTTTCATATGATGAAATACCCCCTCACACTCTCATTAATTCATTTTAATAATTTTTATGTGGCATCATTAAGCTGCTGAATTTTTGTAAGAGATTTCTTATATCACATTTAATATCGTGAGATTTCCATTGGTATCGAATTATTTATGGAATGTGGCGTATTGTTTACTTCCAATTGACATATATTATCATGATTCTATTTATATTCATGTTGTTCTAATATTCATTGGATGGTAATAATGTTTTGGTTATACGACTCGATTGATTACAACAAGGTAAGGGGTTTTTATCTCACTTTTTATTCCCATGATATTCAATGTACATTTGCTAATATTTACTTTTTTTCTGGTGTATTTACTGACCATTATTCTACTATTTGTTTAATATAACCTCATTTATGGGTATTTACATCTTCATTGTATGACCCTTCTTTCATGTGGTGTATGTTTCGAACGTTTCCCAAATCGGTATGGGAACCTTTCACCCTCCTCTTTTTAAAAGACTACATTTTATAGGTATTTTAATTTACATATTATAATGTTGAGATATGTTCTTATATATCCTTATTGATGTAAATGTTTTGAAAAAATGTTGATATACCCTTTTTACCTCTCATCAACTCATATTCTTAATTTTAAAGTGACGTCGTTAGGCTGTCGAATTTCTGTAAGGGAACTTCTTAACCCAATTTCAATTCTTTGGGTTAGACCTATATATCTTGATTATGTCATACTATGAAAATATGTGGATTACCTATGGTTGTTTTATACTTAATAACCTCTTATATTTGGTGTATTTATATTTTTCACACATAATTATGTAATTGATTTATCCTTAATCTAAATAATACCGACTTTGTAGAGGACTTCGTCTCAATCTATAATCATTGAGGAATATTATTTTTATACAAAAAAATTATTTTATACAGTGTATATGACCCATTTACCATTACTTTTATTCAAAAGTATTCTTTTATCTATGAAGTGTTTTACTAAACGAAAAAAATAGTGTTTCTTTTTAACATACGCGGTGGCAATGACCATTCGCCGACGCAAGTATTATTTGATAATTGTCTTAATTAACTATCCATAATGTTTTTAAAAGGAAAATAAATACCATATATTCTTTTATGTATTTTGTTATTGAAATTTTTTTTGATAATGTTTCGATTATATCAGTGTGTTGTATTGATATCTTGTGATTGAAATGTAGAAATGTTATGTTTCTATTATGCATGTTTTATGTGCTACAATTATGTTATGATTCTTGGGAATTGTTTATGAAGACAGGTGGTTCCATGATAAACTAAGGGAGGGTGAGCCCGAGATAGCTCCTCAATGCATTGGGTAACGCGAAGGAGTTAAACTCTAGGGTTTATCCGATGATATTTAGGGAAAATACTGTGATGGGTATTCCAAACGTAACCATGAGGGTTACTCCCTCCGTAAGAATGTTTTTAATGCCTCATGTTACCTTTATGTATTATGATATCCATGAGTTATACATAAATATAATGATTTCAGAAGGTATGTTATGATTGAAAGTTATTTTTTCATTGATTTGTATTTATTGGCAGGTTAATGTTTCCTTTCATTATGTTATAACCCTTACTGAGATTTTAAGGCTCATCCCATGTTTTTGAAATGTTTTTCTCCGGTTATAAGGAAGGGTAAGAGAAATTAAGTATTCAGGAAAATTTATTTCAAGAAAAGAACTGTTGTTATATTTAAGGATTTTTTTATTGTTGTGAAAAATCAGTTATAGTAGTAGTGTCTAAATTTTAATCATTTGAGATGTAATAGTTTTGTCCTAATTATCTAAAACTCTAAACCTGAAAAGATCCTCAATGTGAATTATTCATTAAATTCAAGATTTTGTAATGTTTCAATGCCAGGTCCTTATAGTTGGTATCAGAGATCGGTTTAGATAACTTTAGAGGTTAGAGTATTGTCTAAGCATAGGTGAAAAGTTGTGTATAACCACAATGGTTAGTATATTAGATGGAGTCATTGTTATTTTTGAAAGATGGAATGAGTTTTATATAACTTAGATAAGTATATATTAGTGTTTATCTTCCTCATTAGTACATGATGATTTTGTTAATATACTCACACTGACATTTTAGGTTTTAGTAAGTGGATGGTTCTAGAAAGCACCAAAATGACAATGGGATTGAAGGAAACTGTGGTGGTTCTCTGATTAAGAGACTTGATGAAATGGGGGATTCAATGAGCTCGTGGTTACTATAAACCAACTATCAAGGAGTCAAGATTAACCACTTTAATCTTGGTGAGTTCTCTAATGCATCAAGTACGAGAGAACCTACTCGATGTGGATTTTCAGGTAATAATTATAATTGTAACCATTTGGATTTATATGATCCTTACTTTGGGGGTAATTATGGGTTACTATGTGATGGAAAATTAAAGGCCTGAGATAAAATTGAGGTAAAATTATTTTATCATTATTTGTGATGATTTTATATCTTTTTGGGGAATGTTTTAAGAATTATATAGTTTTGGAAAAAGGGACAACATGCAGACCATGTGACAACCCATCACGTTGAACAAAGATGCGGGAATTGAACCCAAATCCAAAGTGTGACTGGTATTTATCCCCTACCACTGTACTACGTGATGTCCATAGTTGGTATGAAATTTTTTTAGTTAGATGATTTTATGAATTAAGAATATGTTGATTTTGGTATATCTATGGAAAAAATTGACCTATCATTGAGGATATGTGATTAGGCTAATTACTTTTCAGTATGAGACATTAAGAGTAATTGATGTTATTTGGAGATAAAGGTTAAGATTTACCTTGGAAGACTATGTGATTAAATCCCTCAGAGATTTGGGTTTCAATCATAGGTTGGTTTATTTTTTATGAATATTAAGGGAAATTTTGTATAGAATGGTCTTTGTTGAACATTAGGTTGTTTGACAAATTTTAGAGATTAAGAGTAGTTTTTATTTTAGTAAAAGATTATCTTTTTTTGGATTATCTGAACTTATACAGACAATTTTGGTTTTGGTTAAGGTCTAAAGACGTGGGAAATATATAGTTCATATTCTGTGAGTTATGTGATTCTCTTGATGTTGATTATAGCAATCATAATGTGAATAACTAATCTTGAATACTCATTGTTTGGAGAAAATATGAGTTAGTGTTAGAAATTATGTAAAATTTAAAAGTCTACATGAAATGTAAATATGATTCCAAATGTTGTAGTTATTCTCATAAATTAATTACTCAATGAAATGTAACTTAAAACAAAATTTTTTTGTTAGCGTTTCCTACTGGGGAATCAAATACCGTTTAACCCATCACGAGTTTGTGATTTTCTATTGGTTACCTATCTCATATACATGTTTCCAATCACTCTCCATCAGACCATGATGGTTTGTTTTTTTCACCATATCCATGTTTTCATGGAATCCTAATATATGTTGTCTCGGGTGACCATTGTAATTCTCTTTTTTTATTTTAAATTGATAGTTTTATTGACTCCTTTTCCGATGCGGGGCTTCCAATTAAGTTTCCGAGATTTTTTTTAAAATTGCGAAGACGCAATTCACAAATGGGAGAAGAATGTAACATCCCAGGTAAATAAATAAAATTTAATTTTCATATTTATTAATATTTGTGAATAAAATATTAATATTACTTTAAAGGGGATGATATGTTCAATGGCGTACCCTATACGCAACAACGAGTTTCTTTAAATCATACGATGCACACAAATAATATAATAATAATATTATAAATGGTAGTAAACTCCTAGCCGATGTAATGGTGGTAATGAGCATAACTAACTATAATGTGATTATATATGTTTTTTAAATATTTTTACATTTATCCAATATATGTTAGAGGCTTAAAATGCAAATGAATAAAATTTTAAGAATAAATATTCTAATATTCTTTAAAAGGCCGATTAACCGTCTTTTAAGGGAGAACCATTTTTTAAATCTGCATTTTTGGAATTTTAAATTTTATATTTGGAAAAATAAAATCCTTCATTAGAATCAAGACATCAAAATATACTTTTTGTAAATTATTAGTATTTTTCCGATAAAGTTCATTTTTTAAATATTGTATTTTAATTGAAAACCTACATTTAATATAATTTATTTCTATGGTTATATTATCTTTTTAATTTGTTATAAACATTAATTAGAATATATTATTACCATTTAATCCAATAGTGGTCATTAGAATTGATTTCACCTTGAAAATGGGCATAAACAAGTGTCAATCATTTGAAAGATGTTGTTTCTTAAAAACACGCTATTTTATTTGTCACGACTCGCCCTCGGGGTCCGTGCCGTGACTACCCCAAGCCCGCCTTCCATAGGCCAGGGGCTGGCGACTAGCACCAAGGCGTAAATCCCGGTAAAAATGGAAGGCATTGCCTTTGTAATGTAAACAAACACCACAGAGTAAGCAAGCGGAAAGTAACACTAAGCAAAAACAGAGTACAACTAAAAGTGCGGAAAGTAAAAAGGGGCCGGAAATACAAGCCCAACTGTAAAGTACAACTCGAAAGGGAAAACAGCAACTGAAAAGTAAAGCAGCTACGCCGAGCTGTCCACTGGAAATCCCACCTGAAGGGTGGGTACAGATAGCTCCTCTGCTCCTCGGGTCCCGCCGTCTGCTCCAAGTATGTCCCGCCCAGTGGTCTGCCTCTGGGTACCGCCTCGTCGTATAGTCCACCTCCAGGTACCGTCCAGTCCTCGAACACTCGGCCTCTGCCAGTACTGGCCGTCGTCTGCAACCAACACAACGAGGTGCGGGCATAGCCCGTGCAGGGGTGAGTATAACGATACTCAGTAGGGACCCCGAGACCCTCAAGGTCTCACTAAATCCAACAAGGATAACCACAAGAAGATCACAACAGATAAACTCTACTTATGTATATGCCCATACATATACCTAAGTTATCAAGTAACCCATCTCAGTCATGAGGAAACACAAGGATCATGAGATCAACGGATAACCACTACCCAGGTATATGCCCATACATATACCTAAGTTATCAAGTAACCCATCTCAATCATTAGGAAACACAAAGGTCAAAAGTCTCAGCTCAAACCAGGATTTTCATTATCGAAACCGTAACTGCTGAAGAGCTCCGTCTCTAGAGTGTACAGTGGTCCTGTCACGACTCCGAGGCCGCCGCTCACTAACCTAAGACTGCTGAAGTACTCCTCCTGTCGAGTACTGCGGGTCTGCTGCCAACTACCAGGCGCTCCGTCCGCTGAGGGTCTGCTGCCAAATACCGGGCGCTACCCAGATAGCCTACTGAGGTACTCCTCCTGTCGAGTACCGCGGGTCTGCTGCCAACTACCAGGCGCTCCGTCCGCCGTGGGTCTGCCGCCAAATACCGGGCGCTCCGTCCACTGGGCTAGTCGACTCACTCCAAGTCGAGTCGGTCAAGCAGTCGTCAGGTCTCAGCCGGCTACACGGTCTCCGTAATCTGCACGCTCGTCTCCGGGAGGGTCCGCTCCACGAGCTGCTGGTCGATACTCCAAGTATCACAAAGTCCCGCAAATAAGTATATCAAAAGTCCGTCTCGTCACAGGGGTCTCAACGCAACAGACGGCGCGTCGATCGGACGCCCGGTCTTTGAGTTATGAGCCTTTTCGTCCCAGGGGCCCGGTTGGTTTCGAGAGCGAAACCAATCCCGGCCGTATCTCAACTGTACCCCGGACTTCCATAGGGTAAACTCAAAGGGACCGTTACTCAACGTAACCACCAACGCCGCTGACGGTCCGTCAAGCGGACGTCATGTCTGAAAGATATTAGCTTTCCCGTTCCAGGGGCCCGGTTGGATTTCGGGAGCGATCCAACCCGGCCATACTCCGACTGCATCCAAAACTCGGGCGGAGTATGTTAAAAGTTCCGTCTCATCAAGAGGAAGTCAACGAAACAGACGGCGCGTCAATCGGACGCCCGGTCTGTGAGTTATTGGCTTTTTCGTCTCCGGGGCCCGGTTGGTTTTTAAGGCAAAACCAACCCGACCGTACTCCACCTGCGTCCAAACCTCGTGCGGAGTATGCCAAAAGATCCGTCTCACTAATAGGAATGCAACGCGACTGACGGCTCGTCAATCGGACGTTCGTGGCTCAAGATATGAGCGTTTCCGCTCCGAAGGCCCGGTTGGTTTCGTGAACGAACCAACCCGGCCGAACTCAAAGTAATCCGAAACCTTGAGTGCGATATACCGAAACGACCGTCTCGATCCAAGGATCGCGTTGCCGCTGACGGTTCGTCGATCGGAGGTCCGAGGCTCACGTTATGGGCCAAAAACTAATTATGGTTCGAAACGGGGGGGTCCGGGTCCGGGCCGACCCGGCCCGACCCCCCCCTGGGGCGGCGCGGTGGCCGGCGGCGGCGGGCGGCGGCGCGGCGGCGCGGCGGGCCACGGCGGCCGGGCGCCGCGAGGTGGATGCACGCGGGGGAACAACCCCCCGCGGTTTTTGAGGGACGGCGCGGCACAAAGGGCCGCACCCTTTTTGCAGGTAACGGCCCCCGCACGTGGGGGCCAGCTGGAACCAACCGGGGGGCCGGCTGCCCCCCCCCCCCCCCCTCTTCAAAGAGCCGCCCCCCTCATAAAGAGGGGGGTTTTGTAAGGTGGCCGGGGGATTAATTCCCCCGGTTTTAACGGCATCCGGCCGGCCAGCTGGCCGGCCGGTTTTCTCCAACGGGACCGGAATTTTCGGTCCCCTCTTCGGGTTCCGACGCCGGCGGCCCGGCCGCCGGTCTTCTCTTTCCGCCGCGGCCCGGAACCGGCCGCGGTCTCCTCGTCCCGCCGCGGCCCGGAACCGGCCGCGTTGTTCATCAACCGGCGCGGTGCGACGGCACCGCGCCCCTTCGTCGTGCCTTGATTCCATTCAACGCGGCGCGACGGCGTCGCGTTCTTGAAGATTCTTCCTCGGCGTGGCGCGACGGCGTCGCGTAAAATATTTGCACGAACAACCGCGTGGTGCGACGACACCACGCTACTTGCTTCCACAAGCATTAATAAACAAGAACGATGGAGGGGGATTCGGCCGTGTTCGTGCGGTCCGGCCCCCCCTCACGTTAAAATAATAACGCAACTTAAAATAAATCAAGCCTCACGTTAGTCTTGCTAAAATCACGATCAAGAATAAAATAAGGAAACCAAAAAGAATTCGACAACCCCTACTTCGGTATAAGGTTCGAAGATTGTGAACGTTCCGCGGAAGACGACGTCGCGGAGGTCGGGCGTCGCGGTCGTCGTTCGTCAAATTCGACGACGAAGAGGCGCGTCCGAAGAGGCACGTCGTTGGCGAATCCTTGTACGCCGACGAAGGTTGTCCGAGGAAGGTGCGGTGTTCTCTCTCGTTGACACCGAAGACGAAGAAGAGCGGAGCGGCGTTCTTCGTCGGAACTTGAGTGTTCTACGTCAAGTCTTGAGGAAAGTCAAATAAAAAGGAAACAACGAACTCAAGAACCCCTACCTCGATAGTCTCACGTTGACGGAGTCGTGGAATATCGGTGTCGATTCCTTTGACGTCGGAGGAAGAGTCGTTGTCGATGGCGTTCGTCGCGGAAAAGATGATGCGGAAGAAGAACGTCACGTCGCGGATATGGCGTCGCGGAAAGACCGTGTTCTTCGGCGAAGAAGTTCTTCGTTGAAGAACGGCGTTCTTCGTCAAGTTCGAAGGTTCTTCGTCAAGTTGAAGAAGAAGAAGAAAATATTCCAAAGCTCTCAAGAAATCCTCCCAAGGTGGTAAAAGAATCCCCTAGAATAATACAAGCTTTAACTTATATTATTACATTACTTAACCACAAGAATTTCAAAGGTTTGAAATTCAAAAAGGGTTTAACTCCCTTAATTAAATAAGTAACTTAAGCCATTAAAAGAGGCGTTAAAGGAGTTGGGAGGATTTGAAAGGTTTAGGGGTTCGTGTGGGCCCCACCACACTTAATCCTCCCAAGGGAGGTTAAGTGGGTGTGGGTCCCACTTCCAACCTCCTTTGGTAGGTTTTTAACAAGTTATAATAAAATTTGTTCTAAACAAATTTTATTTAACTCAAACGAAAAACCCCTAAAAATTAACTTTCAACCCGCAACAAACGCAACTCCCGAAAAGGTCTCTTTAAGCGAAAATCTGCGCTGCGAGTTCATCGGTGCCCTCGGATTTCAATTCCGAGCACCGTATCAAAAGTTAGAAATACCTGCTCGTTCGTTCACTGAACGTACCCGAGCCAAACTTCGGAAATTAATTCCGGGCACTCCGGGCCTCGGAATCAGGTGCCGTCTGAAACCGCGCTCTTGTAAAATTCTAAAGAAAATTAAGAAAAAATTTCCACTGAATTTTACGGGTCTTTACATTACTCCCATCTCAGGGCTTTACGTCCCCGTAAAGATACATCAAAAACTAGGGAAACAAAAGAGGAAACTGAGCACGCATCTGAGCCTCCCGCTCCCATGTGCTCTCCTGGAGATTCCCGTGCCGCCATCTGATGCGCACATGAAGAATCGTTCGCCCACGCAGGACCCGCTCCTGTCGATCCTCTATCTCCACCGGGACCTCGATAAAAGTCGCCCCATCGTCAACGTCAAGCTCCCCATGTTCAAAGATGTGCGTCGGGTCGTGCAGGTATCTCCTCAGCTGAGACACGTGGAAGACGTCGTGCACCCGGTGTAACTGAGGTGGTAGAGCCAGGCGATAAGCCACCTCACCAACCCTGCTGAGGACCTGGAAGGGTCCGATGAAGCGCCGAGATAACTTGTCGCCTCGGCCAAATCTCCGAATACCACGTCGAGGTGAGACCCGCAAGAAGACGTGGTCACCATCCTCGAACTCTAGTGGCCTCCGCCTCCTGCCATCGTATGACTTCTGCCGGCTCTGTGCTGTCCTCATCCGCTCCTGGATGACATGGACCTCTTCTGACGTGGCCCAGACCATCTCTGGTCCCACAAGAGCTGCAAGATTTCTTCTTTGCCGATAAGAGAAACCTGGTCTCATCCCCTGGATGAACCACATTCTTTGCCTAAAACAGTCAATCCTAACATGGATAATACTAATCCATACCAAGGATGACGTCGTAAGGCCTCGACGCTACTACTAAGAGATCCAACCGTTACTCTCGCCTCCAAGGGTTGAGTCACACTATCGGCATCAGTGTGTGGTAACCGGTCTCCTCTAGTAGATGTCTCACAAGTGAGGGTCAAGTCAACAGTCAACTGGAACCTCTTAGTAACATCACAAAAGAGGACAAGAATGAAAACATCGCAAAGCATGCGTCTTTTATTATTGCAGCTCATAATACAAATATGCTACACAAAAACAACATCAACAAGGAACTAGAAGTACAAGAGACGTATCCACTAGTTCCGCTCCTGTCCACCTGCTTTACTGTTGCTCAAGCATTTGTCGCTGCCTCAACCTCGGTGGTTCCCCCCGAAGCCTGCGGATCGAGGAGTCGGACAGTCACGTGCCAGGTGACCCTTTCCGCGGCATGAGTAACACAACCTGCTCCTTGCACGGCTAGATCTGATCCCACTCCGGGTGCCCTGCACCACTGGTCCTAAAACCCGAGATCGCCCAACTGCTGGTCTGGTCCTCCTGGACCTCTGCATCATCTGTCTACTGCCCACAGATGACTCGGCTTCTGATTGAAAAACACGCGGTAAAGGCAGAATCTCCTGTACACGCTCGGGGTGTAGAGATACTGGCACAAACTCCACCCTGAAGAAGGTCTCGAAGTCTTCCCATGCGAAGTTCATCTCATCGCAAAACTGAAACAAGTGGCTCCACCACCTACCTGCTGCTGCGTGTAGTAGGCTCGCAGTGAGGATCACCATGAGGTCTGCTGGTGTCCTCACTAGCCTAAACACTCGTACCACTGCCTCTAGCCAGTCCTCTGCAGCCTGGGGATCCGTCTCCCCGCGAAACCTGGGCGGTCGCTGGCGCTGAAACTCATGCAGTGCGCTGAGGCGACGTGCATCGTCAGCGGCTGCTGCTGGAAGCATCAGGGGCTCGGCGGGTAGAGCTACCACCGGTGCCACTGCTGACAAAGGGCCCTGCACCGAGGCCTCGTCGCTCGGTGGGCTGTCGTCACGTTCGATTCTCGGAACCCTAGCTGGCTGCCGTCGTGGGGCCATCCTGAAAGAAACAACGTAACACGATCAAACGATTATACCTGGTGAGCTGACCTGGTTTGAGCTGTTTTAAGGGGAAAAACTTTTGAAAAGACACACGCAATCAGTGTTTTCGTGCACAAAGTCGGAAATCAGTTGTCAGGGTCCTGGTGTATGGATACGTCGGCCGCCCGCACCAACACTGGACTCCCTGATCTAAAAACCACACTCGGTACTCCCAACACTATTGCTTCACAGAAAGAAACATCAGAGTTATAAGTTCTGCGGTAGAACGGAACTCCTCTGATACCAATTTTCACGACCCGCCCTCGGGGTCCGTGCCGTGACTACCCCAAGCCCGCCTTCCATAGGCCAGGGGCTGGCGACTAGCACCAAGGCGTAAATCCCGGTAAAAAGGGAAGGCATTGCCTTTGTAAAGTAAACAAACACCACAGAGTAAGCAAGCGGAAAGTAACACTAAGAAAAAACAGAGTACAACTAAAAGTGCGGAAAGTAAAAAGGGGCCGGAAATACAAGCCCAACTGTAAAGTACAACTCGAAAGGGAAAACAGCAACTGAAAAGTAAAGCAGCTACGCCGAGCTGTCCACTGGAAATCCCACCTGAAGGGTGGGTACAGATAGCTCCTCTGCTCCTCGGGTCCCGCCGTCTGCTCCAAGTATGTCCCGCCCAGTGGTCTGCCTCTGGGTACCGCCTCGTCGTATAGTCCACCTCCAGGTACCGTCCAGTCCTCGAACACTCCGCCTCTGCCAGTACTGGCCGTCGTCTGCAACCAACACAACGAGGTGCGGGCATAGCCCGTGCAGGGGTGAGTATAACGATACACAGTAGGGACCCCGAGACCCTCAAGGTCTCACTAAATCCAACAAGGATAACCACAAGAAGATCACAACAGATAAACTCTACTTAGGTATATGCCCATACATATACCTAAGTTATCAAGTAACCCATCTCAGTCATGAGGAAACACAAGGATCATGAGATCAACGGATAACCACTACCCAGGTATATGCCCATACATATACCTAAGTTATCAAGTAACCCATCTCAATCATGAGGAAACACAAAGGTCAAAAGTCTCAGCTCAAACCAGGATTTGCATTATCGAAACCGTAACTGCTGAAGAGCTCCGTCTCTAGAGTGTACAGTGGTCCTGTCACGACTCCGAGGCCGCCGCTCACTAACCTAAGACTGCTGAAGTACTCCTCCTGTCGAGTACTGCGGGTCTGCTGCCAACTACCAGGCGCTCCGTCCGCTGAGGGTCTGCTGCCAAATACCGGGCGCTACCCAGATAGCCTACTGAGGTACTCCTCCTGTCGAGTACCGCGGGTCTGCTGCCAACTACCAGGGGCTCCGTCCACCGTGGGTCTGCCGCAAAATACCGGGCGCTCCGTCCACTGGGCTAGTCGACTCACTCCAAGTCGAGTCGGTCAAGCAGTCGTCAGGTCTCATCCGGCTACACGGTCTCCGTACTCTGCACGCTCGTCTCCGGGAGGGTCCGCTCCACGAGCTACTGGTCGATACTCCAAGTATCACAAAGTCCCGCAAAGAAGTATCTCAAAAGTCCGTCTCGTCGCAGGGGTCTCAACGCAACAGACGGCGCGTCGATCAGACGCCCGGTCTGTGAGTTATGAGCCTTTTCGTCCGAGGGGCCCGGTTGGTTTCGAGAGCGAAACCAATCCCGGCCGTATCTCAACTGTACCCCGAACTCCCATATGGTAAACTCAAAGGGACCGTTACTCAACGTAACCACCAACGCCGCTGACGGTCCGTCAAGCGGACGTCCTGTCTGAAAGATATTAGCTTTCCCGTTCCAGGGGCCCGGTTGGATTTCGGGAGCGATCCAACCCGGCCATACTCCGACTGCATCCAAAACTCGGGCGGAGTATGTCAAAAGTTCCGTCTCATCAAGAGGAAGTCAACGAAACAGACGGCGCGTCAATCGGACGCCCGGTCTGTGAGTTATTGGCTTTTTCGTCTCCGGGGCCCGGTTGGTTTTTAAGGCAAAACCAACCCGACCGTACTCCACCTGCGTCCAAACCTCGGGCGGAGTATGCCAAAAGATCCGTCTCACTAATAGGAACGCAACGCGACTGACGGCGCGTCAATCGGACGTTCGTGGCTCAAGATATGAGCGTTTCCGCTCCGAAGGCCCGGTTGGTTTCGTGAACGAACCAACCCGGCCGAACTCAAAGTAATCCGATACCTTGAGTGCGATATACCGAAACGACCGTCTCGATCCAAGGATCGCGTTGCCGCTGACGGTTCGTCGATCGGAGGTCCGAGGCTCAAGTTATGGGCCAAAAACTAATTCTGGTTCGAAACGGGGGGGTCCGGGTCCGGGCCGACCCGGCCCGACCCCCCCCTGGGGCGGCGCGGTGGCCGGCGGCGGCGGGCGGGGGCGCGGCGGCGCGGCGGCGCGGCGGCGCGGCGGGCCGCGGGGGCCTGGCGCCGCGAGGTGGCTGCACGCGGGGGAACAACCCCCCGCGGTTTTTGAGGGACGGCGCGGCACAAAGGGCCGCGCCCTTTTTGCAGGTAACGGCCCCCGCACGTGGGGGCCGGCTGGAACCAACCGGGGGGCCGGCTGCCCCCCCCCCCCCCCCCCTTCAAAGAGCCGCCCCCCTCATAAAGAGGGGGGTTTTGTAAGGTGGCCGGGGGATTAATTCCCCCGGTTTTAACGGCATCCGGCCGGCAAGCTGGCCGGCCAGTTTTCTCCAACGGGACCGGAATTTCCGGTCCCCTCTTCGGCTTCTGACGCCGGCGGCCCGGCCGCCGGTCTTCTCTTTCCGCCGTGGCCCGGAACCGGCCGCGGTCTCCTCGTCCCGCCGCGGCCCGGAACCGGCCGCGTTGTTCGTCAACCGGCGCGGTGCGATGGCACCGCGCCCCTTCGTCGTGCCTTGATTCCATTCAACGCGGCGCGACGGCGTCGCGTTCTTGAAGATTCTTCCTCGGCGTGGCGCGACGGCATCGCGTAAAATATTTGCACGAACAACCGCATGGTGCGACGACACCACGCTACTTGCTTCCACCCGCATGAATAAACAAGAACGATGGAGGGGGATTCGGCCGTGTTCGTGCGGTCCGGCCCCCCCTCACGTTAAAATAATAACGCAACTTAAAATAAATCAAGCCTCACGTTAGTCTTGCTAAAATCACAATCAAGAATAAAATAAGGAAACCAAAAAGAATTCGACAACCCCTACTTCGGTATAAGGTTCGAAGATTGTGAACGTTCCGCGGAAGACGACGTCGCGGAGGTCGGGCGTCGCGGTCGTTGTTCGTCAAATTCGACGACGAAGAGGCGCGTCCGAAGAGGCACGTCGTTGGCGAATCCTTGTACGCCGGCGAAGGTTGTCCGAGGAAGGTGTGGTGTTCTCTCTCGTTGACACCGAAGACGAAGAAGAGCGGAGCGGCGTTCTTCGTCGGAACGTGAGCGTTCTACGTCAAGTCTTGAGGAAAGTTAAATAAATAGGAAACAACGAACTCAAGAACCCCTACCTCGATAGTCGCACGTTGACGGAGTCGTGGAATATCGGTGTCGATTCCTTTGACGTCGGAGGAAGAGTTGTTGTCGATGGCGTTCGTCGCGGAAAAGATGATGCGGAAGAAGAACGTCATGTCGCGGATATGGCGTCGCGGAAAGACCATGTTCTTCGGCGAAGAAGTTCTTCGTTGAAGAACGGCGTTCTTCGTCAAGTTCGAAGGTTCTTCGTCAAGTTGAAGAAGAAGAAGAAAAGCTTCCAAAGCTCTCAAGAAATCCTCCCAAGGTGGTAAAAGAATCCCCTAGAATAATATAAGCTTTAACTTATATTATTACATAACTTAACCACAAGAATTTCAAAGGTTTGAAATTCAAAAAGGGTTTAACTCCCTTAATTAAACAAGTAACTTAAGCCATTAAAAGAGGCGTTAAAGGAGTTGGGAGGATTTGAAAGGTTTAGGGGTTCGTGTGGGCCCCACCACACTTAATCCTCCCAAGGGAGGTTAAGTGGGTGTGGGTCCCACTTCCAACCTCCTTTGGTAGGTTTTTAACAAGTTATAATAAAATTTGTTCTAAACAAATTTTATTTAACTCAAACTAAAAACCCCTAAAAATTAACTTTCAACCCACAACAAACGCAACTCCCGAAAAGGTCTCTTTAAGCGAAAATCGGCGCTGCGAGTTCATCGGTGCCCTCGGATTTCAATTCCGAGCACCGTATCAAAAGTTAGAAATACCCTCTCGTTCGTTCACTGAACGTACCCGAGCCAAACTTCGGAAATTAATTCTGGGCACTCCGGGCCTCGGAATCAGGTGCCGTCTGAAACCGCGCTCTTGTAAAATTCTAAAGAAAATTAAGAAAAAATTTCCCTTGAATTTTACGGGTCATTAAATTATTGACCATGGAAATTAACTATATAATTTATTAATGAAACTTCTATTTTTTGAATTTGGTAATATGGAAATAATTTTTTAATTTGGAATATAAAATTTATCTTAGAGAAAATTTTTGGTATTTTTCTGATAATGTTCATATTTTAATGAATAGTGAAAAATACACCATTTTAATTCAAAACTACCTTTTCATCCAATTTTTTATATAGTTATATTGTAATTTTAATTTGTTTTAAGGTGTAATATAATTATTTTTTTATCATTTAATACAATTTTGGTCAATTGATGTAATTTCACTTTTAAATTGGATGTAAAAACAAATCAATCTTTTGATAGATTTTAATTCTTAAAAACTCGTCTTTGGTTTTGAAAATAGAAATTATTTTTAAATTTATTACTGCAGTTTATGTGTTTGTAATTTGCTATAATGGATTCCATATTTGGATTCAGAAGGTCCAAAATATGTAATTATGACTCTTTTGTTTTTGGAAATTATGAATAATAACAACATTAATTATCATTAATTATCGTGATTAATTAGTAATCGGGTAGTTAAGGGTAATAAAATAATATCATAATAACGACCCCAAAATGTGTCATATTGCTATTTTTTGTGTCATGGACATCCATGGGATTCCTTGTGCCAACATAGGGACCCCATGGAATCTCTTTTCGGTGATAGTGTCATTTTATCATTTTATTTTTAATGAAAAGAAAATATATAAAAATTGTGTAACAACTAAGAAAAACAATTTTAATTTTTTCTAAATAAATGATCACTTAAACTATAAATAGAAATTTGAAATATAATAATATTTTCTATATAATGGTATTTGTTTTATAATTTTTAGACATTAAATAAATAAATTTATTTATGACACCATGATGATGCAGTGATTTCCTCATTAATGAACAATTTAAAGAAAATGAAAAGATAAGGTATAATATAAGACATAAATTTGTCTAAAACCTATTTTATGAGTGTATTTTCAACCCTTATCACCTTATCTTAGATATATTTAATGGTGGGATCTTTCAAATTTGAAACTTATTTTATAATAAAGTAACTTTCCAAGACTTTCCAAAAGTGACCCTCCTCCCTCTTATAAAAGTTCCCCACCTCTACCCCATTACCCACACCTCTCAAGCCTTTGGATTATTAAAAATCTGCTCATATTGTCTCTCCACATCCATCTATTACTCCTAGAAGCCTCAATTTGGGCATAAGTCATTCCAATGATTCCTTTGGGATCAAGTCAAAAAGAGTTATCCGATTTGAAGATAATGTCTTCTCTTATGTTCTTTTGTTTTATTTTGCTTCTCTAACCCCTTAAACTATTTTTATTCAATTATTTTGTTATGAAACCAGTATCATAATTATACTAGGATGTTTTTATGAGAATTATTCGAGCTTCAATTATACACACCTCCATCTAATTGTTAAAGAACATACGGTTTCTGTGGGTGGCGAATTACTTTCTCACGAAATTTTGATTGTTCAATATTCATTTAACACATCTCATGGTGGCCATTAAGATGTCACTGTATTTATATAATATATATATATTATGTTTATGTTTTCCATATGTTTCTGTATTGTTCATTTATTCCATACCATTATGGATTCCAAAATGGGTAAACGCGATAATTTTATTTTAGGAAGTGCGGACTACCGCCTCCTCAAAGTGATTTGTATCATTAATGCCATATGTGGGATGTATAAAGGATGGATTTAACGATATTATATATTATATTATACTGTAATTAAAAAATACCCATGTATAATTATGTTTTAATTCCATTAATGTTGGAAATAGAAATTAAAGTAGCGTTAATGCGTACGTACGACTTACCGTCTCCATGAACGGTACATTTCATTTCTTATCTCCAAATGTTATGTACTATTATAAGTACATATATATAATGGATATATATGATATATATTACATATAAATGATGAATATATTCGTGGAATTGTATGATATATATCTCTCATTATGTTTTAATTCCATTAATATGACAAAGATATGAAAGTAGCGTTCATGCGTATGTAAGGCCTTCCGTCTCCATGAACGGTGCATTTCTTTTTTTATTTCCAAATGTTATGGAATAGTATAAAATGAATATATACTGGATATATATGATAATTAAATCATTAATAATATTCTGGAGATGGTGTATTTATAACTACATGGACAATTCTTTTCAAACATGTTTATTTTTGACTCATGTACTGAAAATCGACAAAAACGTATGATATGAAATCACATAATTAACTCATTATTATAAAATTATAATATGTGATATGAATTGAATAATAAACATTAAATTAGTTCATTAAGAAATAATAAATTGACCAATGTTTATTATTTAGGAATATAATGAGACGAACAAGACAAGTCGGACTTGAGGTAAGGGATATGACCTCTCTCATTCATTTCAAGTACTCTTTTTTAGTTAATTTCTTTTATGCTCCATGTTATTATGTTGGAGGATGTTATTTTCTATTCACCAAACTGTAATTAGTTTTTTCATATAATGAAATACCCCCTATTACTCTCATTAATTCATTTTAAGAATTTTTAAGTGGCACTGTTAGGCTGCCGATTTTTCTTAAGGGATTTCATCTCTCACTTTTAATTTCATAAGATTTCCCTTGGTCACCACTCATTTATGGAATCTAGTGTATTGTGTACTGAATATTGATATATATTATCAGGATTCTATTTATATTCATGTTGTTCTAGAATTCATTTGGTGGTTATTATCTTTTGGTCATACAACTCAATTGATTACAACGAGGTAAGGGATTTTTATCTCACTTTTTATACCTGTGAGATTCATGCTACATTTTCCACTATTTCCTTTAGTGTGGGTATGTAATGACCATTATTAAACTCTTTTTGAAATATAATCTCATTTATGGGTATTTACATCTTCATTGTATGACCCTTCTTTCATGGGGTGTACATTTCTAATGTTTCCCAAAACGGTAAAGGAACCTTTCACCCTCCTTTTTTTTAAAAGACTTATTTTTGCTAGGTCTTTTAGTTTACATATTATTATTTTGGGATATGATCTTATATATCTTTATTGATTTAAATGTTATAAAAAAGTGATGATATAACCTTTTTACCTCTCATCAACTCATTTTCTTAATGTTAATGTGACCTTATTAGGCTGTTGAATTTCTATAAGGAAACTTCATAACCCAATTTCAATTCATCGGGTTAGACATTTAATTATTGATTATGTCATAATAAGAATATGCGTGGATGAAATATGATTGTTTTACACTTAATATCCTCTTATATTTTGTGTATTTATATTAGTAACACATAATTATGTAATTGATTTATACTTAATCTAAGGATACTGACTTTTAGGGGACATCATCTCAATCTACATTCATTAATGCATATTTTGTTCTATACAAAAATTTCTTTTATAGGGTGTATAAACCCCTTTGACATTAACTTTTATTCAAAAGGAATCTTTTCTCTACAAACTGCTTTACTAAACGACATAAATTATGTTTCATTTTAACGTACATGGTGATAACGACCTTTCCGCCGCCGCGAGTATTATTTGATCTTTGGCTTTCTTACCAAGCCGTAATTTTATTAAAAGGAAAATAAATACCATACACTATTTTATGATTTTTGGTAATGAAGGTAGTTTTGATAATTTTTTGATTATATCAATGTGTAATATTGATAGCTTGTGATTGGAATGTGGAAATGTTATGTTTCCTTTATGCATTATTTATGTGATACAATTATGTTATGGTTCTTGGGAATTTTTTATGAAGACTGGTGGTTTAATGATAATCTAAGGGTGGGTGAGCCCAAGATAGCCCTCCAATTCATTGGGTAACATGAAGGAGTTAAATGCTATAGTTTCTTCGAAGAGATTAAGTGAATATACTGTGATGGGTATTCCAAAAATAACCAAGAGGTTTACTCCCTACGTATGAATGTTATGAATGCCTCATGTGACCTTTATGTATTATGATTTATATGAGTTATACAGAAATATTATGATTTCAGAAGGTATGTTATGATTTAAAGTTATTGTTTCATTGATTTGTATTTATTGGCGGGTTAATGTTTCCATCATTCTGTTCTAACCCCTACCGAGATTTTTATGCTCGTCCCATGTTTTTTAATTGTTTTTCATAGGTTATAAGGAAGGGTAAGAGAATGGAAGTAATCAAGAAGATTTATATCAAGAATAGAACTCTTGTTTTATTTAAGGATTTTTTTTGTTGTTGTGAAAAATCGGTTATAATAGTAGTGTCTACTTTTTAACATTTGAGATGTAATAGTTATGTCCTAGTCCTCTAAAACTATAAATCATAAAATATCCCCAATGTGAATTATTCATTTAATTCAATATTAAGTAATGTTTTAAGGCCTGGTCCTTATAATAGGTACTTTGGAGAAATCATAAAATGGAAGAAGTGGTGGTGATACTGTAGGATATTATGACGATGAACTACACTATTCCAATTTAAAGGTAATATCAATGAAATTTTCAATGTGAATTTTTTTAGGAGATGATAATTTAACAACATAAAACATTACAATATATTTCTTTTAGATTAATTTTTTTGATACCATATAATGAACATAACAATAAGTATAAAAAAAATAAATTACTAAAATACTCAATAATTATTAGAATTATGAACTAGTCATTATGTATAATGGTATAAATAAAAATAAATTATGAAAATATTATTGTTTACACATGTAAATTTTTATCTTTTTATTATAAATAATAATATGATTAAATTAGACGAAAAATAATTGATTTTTGAAAAAGGTTATTTTTTTCTAAAAATTCAATTAGGTCTTCATTGCATACATCCATTTATATTATTTTAAATTTTTTTATAAGATATATTTTAAAAAATAAACACCACATTTTAAATCATGATATAAAAATTATAAAAGGGTTATTTATTTGGAATTTTATGAAAATTTTCTTTTTATGTGAATTGTGAAAAATAATGATTTATGATTGAAAATATACTTTTCATTTAAATAATTTTTATAGATAAATTATATTTTCAATTTTTAATAGAAAATTTAGTCAAACATAATTTAGGTTTTTCATATTTATTTTAATTATATATTTTTCATATAGAATTTTGATACAATAACATTTCAAACATTTCACCATTTTCTCTTAAGAAAACCACGCATTCACGTCGTGTTTGTTAAATTAATTTAAGATTATAATTTTCAACTTATATGAATAAAATTTGTAAAAATTGGATACCATATTTTTAATTATAATAATTATTAATTTTTGAAAATATTAACTTAATTTTTTACACAAAAATATTTGAAAACCTTAAAAAAATATCAAAATTCATGTTTAAATAGATTTATATGGGGTTAAACTAAAAGAAAAAGGGTAAAAAAAACATTGAAAAAACCCAATTAACAACCATATACTAGACTAGAATATTATGGGTCTTATAATTTCTCATTTTTTATTCTTTTTCTATGATACAAACAAGGTTATTATTGAATATTTTCAAAAAATTACAAGAATGCCACTCACCTCACTTATAAATGTCCTCCACAACTCCTCTATAATTCGCACCATATACCCAATTTTGATATTCCATTACCATCCCAAATATCTTTTAAAAATCCCTCCCTTAGTCCTATATTCATTTTATTACGTTGAAATACAACCTATCAAGGATTTAGTGAAAACCTATGGATGGTACTCGAGGAAGTGATAATATTCATCAATGATTATTTTTAATGTTATTACTTTCTCCACCTCTTTAAATTATTACTATAACCAGGTGATGTAATAAAATTAATATATTATATTCAATTTGATGTTTTTATAATATTTTCATGAACTACAACCTTCACCGCTTCAATAAAAAGGGTTACAAAATCATATTTAATGTGTTTGTTGGAAGACCATCTCAAGACCTGATGTCTTTTTTTCCATTACAACCTATTACTATGGGACATTATATTTTATCATATATATATATATATATATATATTAACAAAATAATAATAACTCTTGACTCATTATATCATATATATACTTTTCTTAATTCCGATTCTATAAGAGATAATATAATGTTGATTGTGGGTACGACGAACTACAGCCTCCCAAAGAGATAAGATTTTTCTTTCACAAATGAATTACATGGAAGGTGATAAAGATATTTTTAATGAATTTATATTATTTTAATGACATAATAATTATATTCATTACATATTTTTGTATTTTATAAAATAATATAACATTTTTTTCATATATATTTAACAAATTTTAGATGATAACATCATTCGTGTTAGTGTGGACTACTACCTTCCCCAAGAGATATGAATCTCTTTTCATCACCACAACACATGGATGATTTATATATGTATATTTAAAAAACAATATTGTATTTTTTTGATATTATAATGATTCGGAGATAAAATATTACTTACCTTTTTCCATAATGACCATTATAAAATGGAAATGATACTTATAAATATGTACGACCTACTGTCTCAATGATCGTAACACACATCATTGATCAAAACCATATTTCATGAATAGTATAAAAGTATAATTGAATTATATATATTATAAACATTAAAATATTTTTTTATGGTAGTATATATTAAATATAAATATATTGTAATTTCATAATAAATAGTGAATGAGAAAACATTGTGAATGACACCCAAAATAATGAAAAGAGTGAAATTAAATATCCAATAAATGATAAACTGTAATAAAAATATCATATATGATATTAAAACTATCAGAAATTCTATGTTATAAATTAATAAAATTATTAAAACCAGTATACTTGATTTTAATTAATATTCCACTAAAATTTAGTGTAATTTAAGGAATTTAGTCTCAATTACATTCCATTGATATTAATTTTTTATTATACAATAATAAAATGTTATGTTGTGTATATAATTACTCTTATAAATGTAATGTCATGACTTTTTAATACATCATGAATTTTAAAGATTAACTTTTTTAATTTCATCTTAGTGGTTCTGAATTTAAAATTACTAAGTTGTTGTACATTATAACTTTCTATGTTGATTTTTAACATTCTGTTGAAACAATCACATTATTCAGATAATATTTCATCAAACAGTACATTTATTTAAAACATTCATATTCTCATATGATGAAAATGATTATTTCATAAGATACAAATCATTTTAATATATATTGTTTACATTGAATATTATTTGAATAACTAGTGAAATATTGATAAATATTTATCCTTTAATTGATATAGATATTTGATGGAAAGAGATATTTATTTTGGAAATTATTTATATATTTTATATAAAAATAACACATTGGACCTGTTTATATATGTGGCGTTTAATATAATATATCCCGTTAATGCATTGGTAGGTCCCCAGAGAAAAATTAAGTTGGCCACATTAAACATTTTTCTACCTATTGTATTTAATCTATCAAGTGAAAAGTATTGACAATAGAGGTATAATGATTATAATGATCAATGGGTAAAATAATTAATCATTTCTATCCTTATTAATTTAACTAATTTCATCCATAATATTTTCATAATTATACAATCTCAAGAAAAAATTCATATTAGTTTATTTATTAAATGGAATCTATATTTAGTTATTTACCACACAATATTAATTATTTGACATTTATTTATAAAGTTGCGTAACATAAATGGAATGTGTGTTCAGTTAATTACAATTACATATTTACAATTATTTAATGATTAATGAAATAATTTTTTTACATAACCCTTTATCATCAATATATCTCAACATTATTTTTTCCTTCCCCATATATATAAGGATTTTATATTTGAATAATATTTCCAGGATTATATTTAATTTAATTGTTATGTATTATGATTTATTTTATTTTCCCAATGTAAATATTGTATAATGTATGAATTTGGTTATCCAAATACACTAACATATATGGACATTGTGATTTGACCTTTTGTATTTTACTAAATCTAATAAAATATGTAAACTAATCCTAGATACATGGGTTGAGTTTCTTACATTTGAAAATCATGTTTTCCCATAATTTTGTGTAATAATGTCTATTGAATGAATTTGTTGGATTACAATTTTTCAATGAGAATGAAATTTGGGTGAATATTTGTTCATTATTATGGATTATTAATTTATATTTTTCATTTCATGATGAATATGATAGGTATATAGAGGGTGATTCTACTAGATAAAAATAGAGTAAGATTTTTTATGTTGGTTTTTTGATTTGTTGTATATAAAGGTAGATCATGATGGTTGATTACTCTTCATCAAACACAATTTTATTTAATATACGATAAATTGTAATTATATTAAGTCATTTCAATAGAACTGGATAAAATTGCTGATTAACATGATCTTGATAATTCATAATTTTATATATATTAAAATCACATTAAGTTAATTACTACATAGAGCTAATAATTTTGGTATAGTATTATTCCATGGTTTGTGTAACATTATTTGGGTCAATTATTATTTTTTTGATCGCAATAAAAATATAGTTACCAAAGGACAACATATATTTTTGAATGATTCAATTTGTGTTGTATAAGATATATATTTACCAAGTGACTCATGAATATTGAGTAGTTCCCAAATCAGGAGAGATTCCATTGCGACAATTGGAACAAAACCCTATAAACTATAGTTAGTTGACAAGTAGAATAGGTTCTGGCTGTGATCGTGAAGAGAATATATCTCCAAATTCGTATGTGAAACAATTGATAAAAATTATATAAAATCATTCACAATACACATTAGTGTGAATATAATAAATACATAAAATCATCAATAGTGGAATGGAATGGAAAATATATACATTGTTATATTCATAATATCCAATCGCACATTTGTTCGATTCCACATGATATAAATCATTATAATGGATTAGAAGTAGTCTCTTACATATATCTATTCCATAACTCATCTATCCCTAGTCTATATCCAAGATATCTAGATGAAAGACAGAATATTGGCCATGTATAATACCTTTACATATTATCATTGAATCCCCCTAGGGCACCCATGTTCCATGGATTCCCGATCATGGTGTGAGTAAATCTCATTAAGTAACCACCAACATGGCCTCATAGATGACTGATAAATTCATTGTATATCCATGTTACATGCTCAGATAAATAATAAATTTGTCGAAATAATGAAATAAGTCATCGTGTGTACCCTAGATTCATGATGACATCTGAGTTCAACCATTTCTCTTTTGTTCTTTCTCAAATATTCTATATGAATGTTTTGTAATCGGGATAATCGTTGTTTTCAATAAATGGATGGAATCCCATTAGTATATATGATATAGTCACCATAGGGCACATATCCCCAAAATATTCTTGAGATAATAATCTCATGCTTGGTTCACCCCGATATACAAGAGATAAAAACCGGAAGTCTGACTCACCCAAGTACAAAATTTAATAGTCAACTCCCAATTACTGAAGTCTATAGAATCCAAAATTTTGAGAGGCGTTTCATCCCATACCCATAGATTAATGTTTCATGTAAAGGTTTCCCAAGCTATGAGTGGGTGTGGGTCACATCCCCCTACCTGTGGATCCAATGTACACTCAGGGACATCCTCCATCCCCCGAACATATATACATCCAACACGGGGGGACATTAACCCTACCCGAATCAAACGTATCTCAAGTACCCAAGCGAGTACAACCTCTTTGAAGAAGTGTATCAAGCATCCATTACATATTTATACATATACACATAGATACCTAACCCTACATTTACATTAAAAACACCCTTGGGCCATTCCTTTGTGGTTTGGAAATCATATCTCATGTATAATAGAATACCCTACATATAAACTCCTGGTCATCCATCACCCCTATATCACTTAAAATAAATAATTAATCACCCATGGGAATAAAACAATATTAGTCCCTCATATACATGAATGCCTAAAAATTTTACCATTCATGTTAAATATTGATCTCTTCAAAGGGGTTTACCATTCAACATTTAATTTAATATCTGGAAATCAATATTAACAAAATTGGGGTCATTCTATGAAATAAAAACAACTATTCCTGAAAATACACTTATCTAGGTTCCACATAAACTGACCTCATTCTATGGTCCCCTAATACATGTCATACATGGGACACCCTACATGGTGTCCTTTAGTATATTTCAAATCAACAGTACAATACAATCACAGAGATGTACAATATCATAAGATGTATACCTAGTTATATCCAAACCTCCATGACCATCCCAACCTATATGGTTCCACTTATAGTTCTATAGTGACACCAATGGATAACCATCTTTAGTATGTCACATCTCTCTATCAAGAGGAAGACACCTAGGAATCTAAATATTGGTCCTTTAAGACTCACTCATTTATTTCACCAAATTATATCTCATTAAATCCACAGACCTTCTAGGTCATTATTTTTTTCTAGGAAGTCAATCATAATAACTATATCAACCATCAGTGGTAGCGGCATCATTCTAGAGACCAAGGTATACCATGTCCTTGTCAAATTTTTATATTCAAATGAAATCATTTAATTTTCAATCTGAAATTATTTTTATTTTAAATTGGAAGTCACCCAATGTTGTAAGAATAAATATATCACATGCCAGATAAAAATAGGCACGACCTATATTTCTTGTACAATTGACCAAATACCTTAACATCAAGTCATTACATTTAAACTGTAAGCAACCAATTCTCTTCAGATACTACAAAAAATAAAACAAACATGATCCAAAATTACAATCCTTGAACTGAAATCATAATAAAATAACAATTATTTAATATATTTTTATTATTCATATTTCTTAACTTATTATGAACATAAATAAAATTATGAACAATTACATTATTCTAATTGAACACACTCATACAATAATAACAATAACTAAATGAGTATAGAAATTTTCTAGCTTGTTTCGTACATAATCTTTGGGAAAATACCTTACACATAACAACATGTCATCCCTCATTTTTATTTATTTTCACAAAACCCCCATGAAACTCTATACATCGATGTACCTAATTTGAAAATAATTGAAATGGCCTAAAAACACTATCTATTGTCAACCTTTCTCTATTATACACATATTCCCTAACAGAATCCCAAGATTCCAGTTTGATTTAGTTGAATGAGAACCAAAAACCTATCAGAAAGATATGATTATTAGAGTAAAGAAAATAAAAACAATTTCTAAGGCTGATAGAGGATTAATAGTACCTTAAATAAATAAGTAACATCATGAAACCCAACCAAAATCAAAGGGAACTTGAGTAATGATAGCAGAGGATACATGTGTATTGGAATGACAATAAAATAGAGGAGTTCTTCCAATTTATGATCACATTAAAAAATGGTTGTTTTCTACATTTTATGAGACGCATTTCAAGATCACACTATATTCCTAAACATTTTCTTACCATGAGGCAGATGTCATTCATCAATATCCCTCCAACATAGTTGGGCCACAATGATCACAAAACCATATGAAAACTATGCTAATCGTTACTCCCTCATTTTGTAGTTGTTTGTATGGATATTCTAAAACCATACAACATTCTCTATGTCTAATCCACCCAAAATAGTTTCCCATCAATCAATTATATTTAATATAAACCATGTGATATAAAATTAAAATTGTAAAAACTATTTATGGTAATGGTCCTCCATAATTTATCATAAACCACGAACAACAAAATATTTACCCTTAGATGAATCCTAGAATATCATATGATTCAAAAAATATATCTCATGACCCATCCAGGAAACCCTGAAACCTGTCATGAATAAATCAAAATAAAAAACATCATCTTAGGACTCTCAAACTCTATGAAAAATGATTTTAATATAATTTATCAAAATGAACCTCCCATAAATAAATATTTAAATTGACCCATAAATTTAAAAAACGGGACATGGTTTAATAAGATATATAATTTGATTGAATTTTTAAATTATATATGAATTTATTATTATTAATTGTTTTTGTAATGACCTTTTTCATTACGGGTTTTTTGAAATTGGGGAAAATGTTAAAGTTTTATCTCAAATTACTATATCTTTTTTAATTATAATTTATATATGGATTCTAGTTATTGGAACTAGTTATTTTGGTGTTATTGGAGGTTGTTAGTGGTTTGACTAGTATTTTATGTGCTCGAGTGTGCATTAGAACTAGGTCAGAGTTGCCATTTTTCTAATTTTATTATCTTTGATTGACACATTATGATGGTTTAGGTGCATGTTGTGTTAAGGTCTATGATTGATGGATAATTCTTTTTATAGGTTGTGTTACATTATAAAGATGTGTTAGGACACACCATTTCTAGTGGGAGTCGTAATATAGTTGTTTTTATATTAGGATTATTTTCTAAGGAAAAAAATAACTCGGTGGATCATGTCATGATGGGGGGGGGGGGTTTCCTCCAAGGGTGAAATTTATTTTAAATTAAAAAAACCTTACAAAAATCATTTAAAACATTATATATGGACGTTTATCCAGGTCATGACCACTAAGATAATGTTTTGATGTGGTTTAGGGATAGGTGATATGTTGTAAGGTTGAACACCCCACTATAGAGGCATGGATGAGAGATTTATAGCTCTGTCTACATATAGGGTCTAATTCCTTTGTCACGACCCATCCTCGGGGCCCGTGCCGTGACTACCCCAAACCCGCCTTCCATAGGCCAGGGGCTGGCGACTAGCACCAAGGCGTAAATCCCGGTAAAAAGGGAAGGCATTGCCTTTGTAAAGTAAACAAACACCACAGAGTAAGCAAGCGGAAAAGCAAACACTAAGTAAAAACAGAGTACAACTGAAAGTGCGGAAAATTAAATGGGCCAGTTTACAAAACCAAACTGAAAATTAAGTACAACTCGAAAGGGAAAACAACAACTGTAAAGTAAAAGCCGCTACACCGAGCTGTCCACTGGAAATCCCACCTAAAGGGTAGGTACAGATAGCTCCACTGCTCCTTAGGTCCCGATGTCCGCTCCGTGCATGTCCCGCCCAGTGGTCTACCTCCAGGTACCGTCCTGTTCTGCAAGCCTCAACCACGATCAACACTGTCCATCGTCTGCAACCAACACAATGTAGTGCGGGCATAGCCCGTGTAGGGGTGAGTATAAGCTACTCAGTAGGGACCCCAAGACCCCCTAAGGTCCCCCAAAATCCACAAAGGATAAACCAAAAAAGGAAGATACAAACACGAAGTAATAACTGACACTGCTTAGGTATATGCCCATTCATATACCTAAGTCATCAATTCCAATACGCTCCAACCTCCGAGCCCAAGTACAACTCAGTCCGCACAGGAAAGTATACGTATTCCACACAGGAAAGCAAAACGAAATCCACACAGGATAGCCCAACACAATCCACACAAGAAACAAACTAGATTCAGCTCACAGAGGTATACTTCTTCGAGGACGATAGAGATGATCACTGATCCATCTAAGTCGTCGGACCCACAAAGGATCAATAGGTACTAACCCCCGAAAAGACCCACACAGGATCAGACCCACAAAGGATTTGTTGGCGCCAGTTCACACAGGACCGCTGAGCGCTGACACACACAGGATCGGACCCACACAGGATCGGTAGCACTGAGCCACACATGATCGTTGAGTGTTGTAGTCGTCTTCGTTGATTCCACTAAGGATCTATGCACAGTCGTCGTCGCAGTCACAGTAGCAGTCGCAACCAGCTCTAGGGTTCCCGCACAGAGCAAGCTCGTTCGAGAGGGTCCGCTCCACGAGCCGAGAGGCTGATACATCAACTGTCACAAAGTCCAGAGTTGATGTATCCAAAAGTTCCGTATCGTCAACAGGAACTCAACCCAACAGACGACGCGTCAATCAGACGCCCGGTATGAGAGTTATTGGCTTTTTCGTTCCAAGGGCCCGGTTGGGTTTTAATGAAAAACCAACCCAACTGTACTCCACCTGCGTCCAAACCTCTAGCGGAGTATGCCAAAATATCCGTCTCACTAAGAGGAACTCAACAATGATGATGGCACGTCAATCGGACGTCCGTAGCTCAAGATATGAGCGTTTCCGCTCCGAGGGCCCGATTGGTTTCGTGTACGAACCAACCCGGCCGAACACAAAGTATTCCGAAACCTTGAGTGTGATATACCGAAATGACCGTCTCTATCCAAGGATTGCATCGCCTCTGACGGCGCGTCGTTTGGAGGTCTACAGCTCAAGTTATGGGCATTTGACCGTAATCAATCTGAAAACGGGGGTTTCTGGCCCGGACCGACCCAGCCCGAGACCCCCCCCGGGTCGGCCCGAACAGGGGAGACCCGGCCCGGCGCGGGTCGGCCCGGCCCGGCGTTACCCGGCCCGGTGCCCGCTCAGCGCGGCCGTTTGGCCGATCGGCGGGTTGAGGGGAACGGGGGGCACACCCCCCCCCCCCCCCCTTGTTAATGTAACCAATGGCCCCCCACGTGGGGGGGGGGGGGGGGGGGTGGGCTCCAGCCATCCGGGGGTTCAACCCCCGGGTCTTCAGGGTAACGGTCGGCCTATGGCCGGCCGTTCTTCATACACGCGGGACCCAGAAGGTGTCCCGCCCTGACCACCGCGGCCGGCTTTGCCGGCCGCCTTGAAGGCCGCCGCGGCACTGCCACAGATGGTTTCTCCGGCGGCCCGCCGCCGCCACCGGTCGCCGGCGCCGCCGCGCTGGGGCGGTGCGTCTCCGTTGAGCTCTGCGGACCACCGGTCGTGCACCGGTGGTCCGATTTGACCGCCGCCTACGCCAATGCTCTCCTCGAGTCGAGAACTTCACTGCAGTGATCTCAAATCCTTACCGCAGTCCCGTTGCTTCATCGCCGACAAAACCGTACAACAAGAGAAAAAGCGGAGGGTTGTTGGGCCGTGTTCGTACGGCCCGCACCCTCCACATTAGGTGTTTTCAAAAACGGCAACTAAGAATCAATTTCATAACAACTAAAATTGAAACAATCATCCCTTGATAATCCGCATTCATTATTTTAAAAGGGGGAAAACGAAGGAAAGAAGATGGCATTATAAAAAACAAACCCCTACCTCGGTTTCAAGTGCGGAGAACGTCAACAAACCGCGGAAGACAAGCGTCACGGAGGTTGGGAGTCGCGGAAATCGTACGTCGATTCCATTGACGTCGAGGTGCGTCCGAAGAGGTACGTCGCTGGAGAAGCTTTGTAAGCTGACGGAGAAATCCCGAGGAGGAAGCGGCGTCTCCTTTCGTTGACACAGGAAGAAGATCGAAGAAGCGGCGTCGTCAATCTTTGGAACACACCGGCTGCGAGGAAGAGAAGAGACGGCATGTGACGACGTTCTTCGTCGGAGCCTAAGTGTTCTTCGTGTTCTTCGTCATGGTTGAAGAAGATAAAGAGAGAGATTCCAAAACCTCTCAAGGTGGAAAAGGATACTAACCAACATAAAATAAGCTTAAATCTTATTTTATTTACACAACTAAACCACTTGAATTTCAAAAGTTTGTTTTTAAAACAACTCAACTCAATTAATAACCCATGTTGTCAAGATTAATTAGAGGAGGGTTATTGATAGATTTGAGGGGAGTTGAAGAGTTAGGGTTCGTGTGGGCCCCACCACACTTAATCCTTCCAAGGGAGGTTAAGTGGATGTGGGTCCCACCTCTAACTCCCTTTGGGAGGATAAAACCAACATGGATAAAAATAAAATGTGTTTCCACATTTTATTTAACTTCATTTTATTTCCCCCAAATCTAACTCCCAACCCGCATAAAACGCAACCTCGGAAAAGGTCTCCTTAAGCGAATATCGGCGTTGCGAATTCATCGGTGTCCTTAGAATTTGATTCCGGGCACCAGTTCAAAAGTTAGAAATTCCCGCTCGTTCGTTCACTGAATGTACCCGAGCCAAACTTCGGAAATTAATTCCGGGCACACCGGGCCTAGGAATCAGGTGCCATCAGAAACCGCGATCTTGTAAAATTCTAAAGAAAATTAAGAAAAAATTTCTCTTGAATTTTACGGGTCTTTACATTACTCCCACCTCATGGATTTACGTCCGCATAAAGATACATCAAAACTAGGGAAACAAATGAGGGTACTGAGCACGCATCTGATACTCCCGCTCCCAAGTGCTCTCCAGGAGATTCTCGTGCTGCCATCTGATGCGCACTAGAGGAATTGACCGTCCACGTAGGACCCACTCCTGTCGAATCTCGATCTCCACCGTAACCTCCGTAAAAGTCTCCCCATCATCCACGTCAAGCTCCCCATGGTCAATTATGTGCGTCGGGTCATGGACATATCTCCTCAGCTGAGATACGTGGAAGGCGTCATGCAACCGGTGCAACTGAGGTGGTAGAGTCAGGTGATAAGCCACCTCGCCTATCCTGCTGAGGACGTGGAATGGTCCGATGAAGCACGAAGATAACTTGCCGACTCGGCCAAATCTTTGTATACCACATCGAGGTGAGACCCGCAAGAAGACATGGTCTCCATCCTCAAACTCTAGTGGCCTCCGCCTCCTGTCAGCATATGACTTCTACCGGCTCTGAGCTATCCTCATCCGCTCCTGGATGACCTGGACTTTCTCTGTCGTAGCCCGAACCATCTCTGGTCCCACAAGTGCTGACTCCCCAGGGTCTGTCCAGCACAAAGAGGATCTACAAGGTCTTCCGTACAACGCCTCGTACGGTTCCATCCTGATGGTGGTGTGGTAGCTATTGTTGTACGCAAACTCCACCAAGGGTAGGTGGTCCTCCCAGCTGCGACCAAAGTCGAGGACACATGCGCGAAGCATGTCCTCGATAGTCTGAATGGTCCTCTCCGTCTGACCATTCTTCTGAGGATGAAAGGCTGTGCTCAGATGTAGCTGCGTCCCGAACGCTTCCTGTAATCCCTTCCATAGCCGGGAAGTAAAGAGAGTATCTCGATCGGAGATGATAGATGATGGCACACCGTGAATCCGTACAATCTCCCAAACATAAAGACATCCCGAGCTCTCCACTGAGCCCTACTATCGGATGGGTAATAAGTAAGCCGACTTGGTAAGTCGGTCGACAATCACCTAGATTGAGTCACGACCTCTGGAAGTGCGTGGAAGTCCAGTCACGAAGTCCATAGATATCACGTCCCACTTCCACTCTGGGACCTCCAAGGGCTGTACCAAGCCTGCTGGTACCTGATGCTCAGCCTTCACCTGCTGGCAGGTGAGGCATCAGGAAACGAACTCTGATACAGCCTTCTTCATTCTTGGCCACCAGTGCTATCGTCTGAGATCCTGGTACATCTTCGCCACTCCGGGATGTACCGCCAAGGTAGAAGTGTGAAACTCTCTCAGCACCTCCTCCCGTAAATCAAATGGTACCATGGTACGTCCTCAAAAAAGGATTCCATGCTCTGCTCCAATGGAGAAACCATCAGGTGCCTGTCCTGAGGATATCTGTGCACGCCGCGTCTCACAGTCAGCGTCCCCACGCTGTGCCTCTCTAACCCGCTGTAGAATTGGGGCAGTGACTGTGAGAGACTGAAGGAAGGCTGCTCCATCTCTATCCACGAAGGATATCTGCAAAGAGGCTAGCTTCTCCGTCGCCTCCTCAAGTAGCTGAATGCCCTTCCTCCTGATGAGGGAATCAGCTACTACGTTCCCATTCCCAGGAGTATAGAATATCTCAAAATCATAGACCTGGAAGAACTCGAGCCATCGTCGCTGTCTTAGGTTCAGGTCCTTCTGCGAGAAGATATAGCTGAGACTCTGATGATCAGAAACGACTGTAAAGGGCTCACCCATCAGGTAGTGTCGCCATGTCTTCAGAGCGAAGACCACTGCTGCTAACTCGAGGTCATGGGTAACGTAGTTCTTCTCATGCGGCATCAACTGACGTGATCCATAGGTGATCACTTCCTACTCCTGCATCAGGACACATCTGAGTCCGGTCCCTGATGCATCGCAGTAAACTACGTATCCAACTCCCTCCTCAGGCAACCTCATGATAGGCGTGCTGGTCAATCTCTGTCTCAGCTCCTGGAAGCTCTGCTGACATATGTCTGACCAAACAAAGGGTTTACCCTTCTTCGTCAATGCTGAGGGTGGTGCCGAAACTCTAGAGATGTCTGGAACGAATCTCCGATAGTATCCAGCTAATCCCAAGAAACTTCGAACCTCCATCACGCTCCTGGGTGGATCCCAAGCTAACACAGCCTCGATCTTCGCAGGATCCACTGCAACTCCCGCCTCAGAGATAACGTGTCCCAAGAAGTGGACCTCGCGTATCCAGAACTGGCACTTTGAGAGCTTACCATAAAGCTGGTGCTCTCGGAGTGTGTCTAGTACAACCTGTAAGTGGTATGCGTGCTCCTCATCAGTTGTCGAGTAGATCAAAATGTCTTCGATGAAGACAACGACAAACCAATCAAGTCATGGCTGAAAGATCCTGTTCATGAGGGCCAGGAACACTGCTGGAGCATTGGTTATGCCGGAGGGCATAACCAAGAACTCAGAGTGGCCATACAGACATCTGAAGGCCGTCTTCTGCACGTCCTCGTCTCTAACTCTGAGCTGATGATATCCTGACCTGAGGTCTATCTTCGAGAACCATCGTGCTCCCTTGAGCTGATCGAAGAGGTCATAAATCCTCTGTAGCGGATACTTGTTCCTCACCGTCACCTGGTTCTGGCGACGATAGTCAACACAAAGTCGCAAGCTCCCGTCCGCCTTCTTGGCGAACAAAATCGGGGAAGCCCAGGGTGAAACACTGGGTCGGATGAACCCCTTTCCCTGCAAGTCCTCCAACTGTACCCGTAGCTCTTGAAGCTCGGAGGGGGCCATCCGATATGATGGAGTCGATATCGGGGCTGTCCCGGGGTACATGTCAATATAAAAGTCTAACTCTCTGCGAGGAGGTATCCCTGGAATGTCGTCGGAGAAGACGTCCGCAAACTGATCCACCACTACAGGAAAACTAGGACTCCGCATGTCAACTGCTTCTAGGATGAGGCTAGCCAACTGATGAGTGATGGCCTGTCCTCTCCTCTGCGAGAGTCCATCCTATGTTGCAAAGGCTACCTTCTTTCCGGTGAAGGTGAACCTGCTCCCGTCGGTGCGTACGCATCGCACCTTGCGCCTAAAATAGTCAATCTGTGCATGGACCGTAGATAACCAATAAATGCCCAAGATGACGTCGTAAGGCCTCGACGCTGTTACAAGAAGATCCCAGCCGAAGAACTCGCCTCCTAGTGTAATCTCACACTGCCGGCACCAGTGCGTAATCATCGAGTCTTCTCCCGTAGGAGTCTCTAGCTTTAAGGATCGAGCCAACGACTCTGTTGGAATATCCGAGCTCCGAACAAGGGCAGCGGCTATGAAAGAGGGACTCGATCCTGTGTCTATAAGTACTGCAGCAAGGGTGGAGTAGACACAGATAGTACCTCGAATCATCTCAGGCGCACTGTGGTCGTAGGCCTCTACTGCCTGGAGATGTGCCTGTCTCTGCCCGCCAGCTCCCTGTGGTCGGGGTGGAACTCCTGGTGGTGGTGGTGGTAGATCCTCAAAGCGTCTCCCACCACCTGTTGCTCGGCCATCTCCCATGCCTCGTCCGCCTCCTCCCTGCAGACCGCCACGATCGACCCTCTGCCTCTTCCTCGGTGGTCCCTCAACCGTCTGTTGTTCCTCGGCACGACGGGTCGGGCAGTCATGAGCCATGTGGCCCTGGCCGCCGCAAGAGTAGCACTGCCTGCCTCTCGAAAGACTGGCTCTGCGCTGTGTGCCCCGCACTACTGAGCCAGTGTCCTGAGGTCATCTTCCTGATGCTCTGGTCTTCCTGGACCCCTGATTCATCCGTCGACTTCCTGCTGCTGATGAATCTGCCACGTGCCGCCCTGTGGTGGGTCGCGGCGCTGGTGTAGACTCAGCAAGAAAGATCTCGATCAAAAGGGCCCGCTCCAGTACTCCTGTCTGAGTCGGAATGCTGAGGGAGATCAGCGATGCCCTGATCTTGTGTCTCAATCTCTGCTCAAAGGTCCGGGCCCGGAAGAATGGGTCCCGTACCATGTCGGTCGAGTAGCTAGAGAGATCAGTAAATCTCGCCGAGTACTGAGTGACCGTCATGCTGCCATGCCGCAGCTGAAGAAGCTCCTGAATGCGCACCGCACGGAGGGTGGCTGGGACGAACTCCGAGAGGAAGAGACTCTCAAAGTCCGTCCAAAGTAGAGATGCCCCATCGTGAACCTAGAGCATCAAGCTCCACCATCGGCCCGATGCTGCGTGCAGTAGGCTCGCATCGAGGATCACCATGAGGTCTGCTGGTGTCCTCACTAGCCTAATAACTCGTACGACTGCCTCTAGCCAGTCCTCGGCTGCCTGGGGGTCCGTCTCCCCACGAAACCTGGGCAGTTGCTGGCACTGAAACTCATGCAGTGCGCTGAGGCGTCGTGCATCGTCAGCGGCTGGTGCTGGAAGTATCGGTGGCTCAACGGGTAGGGCTACCGCTAGTGCCACTACTGACAAAGGGCACTGCACCGAGGCCTCGTCGCTCGGTGGGCTGTCATCACGCTCGACTCTCGGAACCCTAGCTGGCTGCCATCGTGGGGCCATCCTAAAAAGGAAACAGGTGTTCCATGGTTAGAACAGTATACCTGGTGAGCTGATATAATGTAATCATAAATAAAACTTGAAACAGACACACAATCTATGTTTTCGTGCATTAAGTCGGAAATCAAAAGTCAGGGTCCTGGTGTATGGATACGTCGGCCGCCACACCAACACTGGACTCCCTGGATTGATAACACAATCAATACGCTAAACATTATTTCTTCACATAGAAAAGATCAGAGTTCGCGGTAGAAATGAACTCCTTTGATACAAATTTGTCACGACCCGTCCTCGGGGCCCGTTCCGTGACTACCCCAAGACCACCTTCCATAGGCCAGGGGCGGGCGACTAGCACAAAGATGTAAATCCCGGTAAAAAGGGAAGGCATTTCCTTTGTAAAGTAAACAAGCACCATAGAGTAAGAAAGCGGAAAAGTAAACACTAAGTAAAAACAGAGTACAACTGAAAGTGGGGAAAAGTAAATGGGCCAGTATACAAACCCAAACTGAAAATAAAGTACAACTCGAAAGTGAAAACATCAACTGTAATGTAAAAGCTGCTACACCGAGCTTTCCACTGGAAATCCCACCTGAAGGGTGGGTACAGATAGCTCCACTGCTCCTCAGGTCCCGTTGTCCGCACCGTGCACATCCCGCCCAGTGGTCCACCACCAGGTATCGTCCTGTTCTACAAGCCTCAACCACGATCAACGCTGTCCATCATCTGCAACCAACACAACGTAGTGCGGGCATAGCCCGTGCAGGGGTGAGTATAAGCTACTTAGTAGGGACCCCGAGACCCCCGAAGGTCTCCCAAAATCCACAAAGGATAAACCACAAAAGGAAGATACAAACACGAAGTAATAACCGACACTGCTTAGGTATATGCCCATACATATACCTAAGTCATCAATTCCAATACGCTCCAACCTCCATGCCTAAGTACAACTCAGTCCACACCGGAAAGTATACGTATTCCACACATGAAAGCAAAACGAAATCCACACAGGATAGCACAACACAATTCACACAGGGAAGCAACAGGATTCAGCTCACATAGGTATACTTCTTCGAGGAAGATAGAGATGATCACTGATCCATCTAAGTCGTCGGACCCACAAAGGATCGATAGGTACTAACCCCCGCAAAGACCCACACAGGATCGGACCCACACAGGATCTGTTGGCGCTGGTTTACACAGGACCACTGAGCGCTAACCCACACAGGATCAGACCCACACATGATCGGTAGCACTGATCCACACAGGATCGCTGAGTGTTGTAGTCGTCGTCGTCGAATCCACTAAGGATCTCTGCACAGTCGTCGTCGCAGTCACAGTAGCAGTCGCAGCCAGCTCTAGGGTTCCCGCACACAGCAAGCTCGATCGGGAGGGTCCGCTCCATGAGACGAGAGGCTGATACATAAACTGTCACAAATTCCAGAGTGGATGTATCCAAAAGTTCCATATCGTCAACAGGAACTCAACGCAACAGACAGCGCGTCAATCGGACGCCCGATCTGAGACTTATTGGCTTTTTCGTTCCAAGGGCCCGGTTGGTTTTTAAGGAAAAACCAACCCGACTGTACTGCACCTGCGTCCAAACCTCAGGCGGAGTATGAAAAAAGATCCTTCTCATTAAGAGTAACTTCAAAAAGCTGACGGTACATCAATCAGACGTCCGTAGCTCAAGATATGAGTGTTTCCGCTCCGATGGCCCGGTTGGTTTCGTGTACGAACCAACCCGGCCGAACTCAAAGTATTACGAAACCTTGAGTGTGATATACCGAAACGACCATATCGATCCAAGGATCACATCTTCTCTGACGGCGCGTCGTTTGGAGTTCTACAGCTCATGTTATGGGCATTTGACCGTAATCGATCCGAAAACGGGGGTTTCGGGTCCGGACCGACCCGGCCCGAGACCCCCCCGGGTAGGCCCGAACCGGGACGACCCGGCCCGGTGCCAGATCAGCTCGGCCATTTGGCCGAGTGGCGGGTCGAGGGAAATGGGGGGCACAGCCCCCCCTGTGTTAATGTAACCAACGGCCCCCTACGTGGGGGGGGGGGGGCGCTCCAGGCAACCGGGGGTTCAACCCCCGGGTCTTCAGGCTAACGGCCGGCGTATGGCCGACCATTCTTCATACACGCGGGACCCAGAAGGGGTCCCGCCCTGACCACCACGGCCGGCTTTGCCAGCCGCCTTGAAGGCCGCCGCGGCAATGCCGCGGCTGGTTTCTCCGGCGGCGCGCCGCCGTCGCCGCCACGCCAGGGTGGTGCACCACCCTCGAGCTCTGCGGACCACCGGTCGCACACCGGTGGTCCGATTTGACCGCCGCCTATGCCAATGCTCTCCTCGAGTCGAGAACTTCACTATAGTGATCTCAAATCCTTACTGCGGTCCCTTTGCTTCATCGCCGACAAAACCATAAAACAAGAGCAAAAGCGGAGGGTAGTCGGGCTGTGTTCGTACGGCCCACACACTCCACGTTAAGAGTTTTCAAAAACGACAACTAAGAATCAATTTCATAACAATAAAAATTGAAACAATATTCCCTTGATAATCCGCATTCATTATTTTAAAAGGGGGAAAATGAAGGAATGAAGATACCATTATCAAAAACAAACCCCTACCTCGGTTTCAAGTGCGGAGCACGTCAACAAACAACGGAAGACAAGCGTCGCGGAGGTCGGGCGTCGCGGAAATTGTACGTCGATTCTGTTGACGTTGAGGTGCGTCCGAAGAGGTATGTCGCTGGAGAAGCTTTGTAAGCTGATGGAGAATGCCCGAGAAGGAAGCGACGTCTCATTTAGTTTACATGGGAAGAAGATCGAAGAAGCGGCGTCGTCAATCTTCAGAACACACCGGCTGTGAGGAAGAGAAGAGACGGCACGTGACAGCGTTCTTCGTCGGAGCCTAAGTGTTCTTCGTGTTCTTCATCAAGGTTGAAGAAGATGAAGAGAGAGCTTCCAAAACCTCTCAAGGTGGAAAAGGATACTAACCAAAATAAAATAAGCTTAAAGCTTATTTTATTTACAAAACTAAACCACTTGAATTTCAAAAGTTTGAAATTAAAACAACTCAACTCAATTAATAACCCAAGTTGTCAAGATTAATTATAGAGGAGTTATTGGGAGTTTTGAGGGGATTTGAGGAGTTAGGGTTCATGTGGGCCCCACCACACTTAATCCTCTCAATGGAGGTTAAGTGGATGTGGGTCTCACCTCTAACTCCCTTTGGGAGGATAAAACCAACATTGATAAAAATAAAATGTGTTTCGACATTTTATTTAACTTCATTTTATTTCACCCAAAACCAACTCTCAACCCGCATAAACGCAACCTCGGAAAAGGTCTCCTTAAGCAAATATTGGCGCTGCGAGTTCATCGGTGCCCTCGGAATTTGATTCTGGGCACCTGTTCAAAAGTTAGAAATTCCCGCTCGTTCGTTCACTGAACGTACCCGAGCCAAACATCGGAAATTTATTCTGGGCACACCGGGCCTCGGAATCAGGTGCCGTCAGAAACCGCGCTCTTGTAAAATTCTAAAGAAAATTAAGAAAATATTTCCCTTGAATTTTACGGGTCTTTACATCCCTAAACAAAGGGGTCACACCATTAGAAATGGAAAATTATTGTTGGTTCTATCCAATGGAGTTGTGTAATTTAATGACACTAAGGGACACTCTATAAAGGATTTCCAAGAATAGGGCATGAAACCATTAAACATTTTTTCCATGTAGCAATGTGTAAATTTATTTTTTTTAAAGGATTTAATGGATTTTTTTAGATTTTAACATAGATTCCCCATTGTGTTTTACAATATTTCTGTTTCACATAAATAGGGATTCATATCCCTTTCCCCATTCATTCCCCTCTATCAGCCTCCTGGATTTATGATGATTGGTTGGTGGTTTATTCATCTTTTAAAGGTCATATTTCTTCCGTTGTTACTCTATTATTCATCCCCATTGGTTTAGATTAATTTAATTAGGGTTGATGTTGATTCCACTAAGTACATGGTGGAATCATGAAGAAGTGGTGTGAATGTTTCTTTCCATTGTTCAAGATTAACCCCTTTGGTTTAATGCACTATGATTTTGGCGATTTCAATGAGGTATCCATATGCATTTAATTATTTATTGATTTCTAGATTTTTGTGTCAAATGGATGCATAAATTGAAATAAAAATTTTATCATTTCTGTTTTAGATGTTTATTTGTATACTATGGTATTTCCCCACAACATTGATAAATTATTTGGCAGGTAAATATTATAAGCTCTATGATTATATAATTATAGAATTAATATTAATTGTAGAAATTATATTTAATATAGGAAGAAAAGATTTATTATAATAGATTTATAATCAATTTTTATATTTTTCAATAATGTTAGGGGATCCTGATGATAGGAGATGGATCGTCTGGATTGAATGAAATTTTATTATGATGGCCTAGCTTTCAAAAAAGAAAACAAATCTAAATGTGGTATGTATTCTATATTCCTTTAATTAATGTTATATTTTATTTGGTTCCCTATAAAACAGAAATTTGTAATTTTAAATACTTTTATATAAAAAACAATTAATTATAGAGTCTCATGATTATCATAAATATATATTACAACATTATTTATGAATATTCATTATATTGCCTAAAAACATTCCCATAGAGTGTAATTTTTTAGTTCCTTAGGAAACATGAAAAAAAACAATAGTCCATAAGTGAGATATATCATATCGAACTATATTCTTCACAACCGGGATACTTCTTAGAAAAATCATAAATAATAAATTTCTAAATAACATAAGGGATGGAAACATATGAATTGATGATATCATATACTCAATATGGGTAAATAAAGGAGATTTATAGGAATAATAAGAATATAAGTGAATGGGAAAATGAGAAAAATAGGTTAAAACCATACACACCATATCAATGATAATAATATTATGTAATAGTATAATTATTAGATGTTCTTAAGAGAGGAATTATAATGGAATAATGTATCATGATCCATGAGATCATAATATTGGCATATGGAATGGAATTATTAGAATTAAAATAATCATATGATATTATTTCCTTATTATTCAAGTATAATTATTATAACAATGAAATGATTCAATGTACCCTAATCAACTCGGTTCATTCCATATTCCAGCCCTATATTATAGTGTTGGGTTCATTCCCTTTTCTATCCATGTAATACTATACTAGAATCACATCATGTTCCCACCATTATTTACTTAACTAAGTTCACGTATCATTCCAACCCTATTTATATTAGGAGATATAAATATGTACCCAATGCATTCGAGGGAGATATTGGTCACACACATCACATAATAAGTCCCCTATTTATGTGTTACACAATATCATAAACCATTATTATATCATAGCCCATTAAATGAAGTTGTTATAATATGTTTTTTATTATATCATAATATATGAAAAAATGGGTTCATAATGATTTCAAAATTTCATAACCCATGAAATGAATAATTATTCCTTAATATTTTCCCATGGTATAACCCATGGAAGATAAATGAGCTTCATAAAAATAATTCCAATATAACCATAATAGAATTCTGATTTATTAAAATAATGGTGTACATGGATCATATCTTCGATAAGTCTTAGATAGCATCATCATATATAATATTAGATTGAAAATGATTTTCACCAAATTTTGAAACATTTATCAAGCTAAATACCTTTTACACATTGAAAATTTATTTTCAAAAAAATAAACTTTTTCCAATATAATTATATTTTAAAAAATATTTGAAATAATATATATGATCCATAAAGTTAATAATTGGGCTTGAGTCAAGAAATTTCATTCAATGTCATACATGTTAATATGAAGATTCATTTCTTATTTTCAGTAAAATTTAAATAGGAATTATTTAGAAATTGAAATGATGATTAATATATTTTTTTTAAAAATATAAAACATTGTTAAAATGTATTTAAAAAAATCATAATATAGTAATAAAATATTTTAATATTTTTTAGAAATAATGGTTTTGGATGATCACAAATTTTTGATAAAATAGAGAACAAAATAATATTTTCTTAAATATGCTTATCAATTTATGTAATCACCAAATAGTGGAAAACAATACCATTACATGATGGTATCATGAATTAAAAAGGTTAATAAAAATCATGTGAATTATTGATATATGGATCATAATAGTCTATTATTAAAATCATAATAGCAATCAATCCTGAGAAATGATGATATTGTAACACAAAATCTTTACACTTTGGTATGACTGATTCATAATCCCTATTATGCAATAATATGACAACTCTGTTTTTATTACAAACTTAAATATGATTTATTAAATAATCTATTCACTTGATACAACATGGAAGATCGAGAGGTCTAGTGTATTTGGGGCTTAGGTTCATTACATAACAACTTAAAACCACAAATACAACATCTTTATTGAAAACATCCTTTACATGACCACTACATTCCCTCCTACATAGCATTGCATGGGATAACCTGAGGACATGCATAAGAAAAGGGTGAGCTATAAAGCCCAGTAAGGGAATAAACACGGAATACATGAAGAGTATAATATATTTTAGACAATAAGAATATCAATAGATCTTAGGAGAAACATTAACATAATGTCATGATAAATCATGATAATCATAACATGGAAATGTGACAACAACACTTAACATGGAATTAGCATGATCAAATGATCATTTCACATAGAGCATGAGTAAACCCTCATTGCACATGAAGCAAAAGTAAACCCTTGTTGAAATTTTATTAGCAAGATTCAATACTCATTTCACATGATGTATCATGATGCTATACATTACCCAATGCATTGGAGAACTATAAGGATTCACCCTTCTTAAACATTTCATTTCATGCATAAGTGTGCCACATGGATCATAAAACATGGATTTCATAAAACATAATCATTTATTCCACGATAAAGGAATGTCGTATTCATACCTGAAACTTTATAATCAATAATTAAATGTGCATAAAGTTGAATACCTTTGATGGAGAAATGGGCATCGTATTCACTACACAATGGAAATGGCTTAGAAAATTGGTGTGATTTCGGCAGTGTAACGGCGTAACGTAAGAATTCATAAAAAATGGTTGATGAGAGAGAAAGGGGTTACTCATCATATTTACATGTAATGGACTATAAGGAGGTCATATAGATACATGTCCCAACAATTGTAATGGAATTTAGGTTCATGATACCAAACTATTGCTTGAATGTAATTGAGGAGGGAGAAGTTTTTTTTCGAAATTTCGGCTTTGTAACAAGTGTACATGGGAGGATTTTAATGATAGATAAAGGGGTCTTACATCATTAAAACATAAATAGGGAAGTATGAGGGAGGTTTGAAACCATACATCAACATTCATAGTGGAAATTAGAAGCAAAAAACAACTTAAATAAAATTGGACAACAATGAGAAAGGAAGAAAAAACCCTTACTTGAAAGTGTGCTTCCAATGGATTGAGAGAGGCTTTAGAGAGGCTTATTGGGAGATTGGGATACCATGGGAGGATTCTAGAGAGAGTATAGTAGAGGTTGGACAAACTCCAAAGGCTTTTAGTGATGCTAAAGTGGGACCTTGGGTGGGTTTATATAGGAAAGGTGATGGAATTCTTTATTATTTAGGTTTGGGACCCTTATATTAAATTAGTCCAAACCACAAACCATCCCATGGTTTTTTCTTATATTATTTGGCAATGGGAAGAGGAAAAAAATATTTTATAAGGCCATAGTCCGAAAATATTAAAATAATCAGGTTGCTTATGTGGAGGTGAGTCACACTCCCATGGAAAATAATTTAAAAAGAGATGATGTTTAATAAGTCTTGAGGGGTCCATTAATGCTTTTTTAATTAAGTAAAACAAAAAAAATTCATATTATATTAATGGTAAAACATATATTATCCGAACATAAATCTTATAGTATTTTATTACATCACTATTGAGTCATTATGATGTCATAAAACACATTATATATTTAAACAGAATTTAATTTTAACCCAAAAAATTGTCTGTTTGAGAAAATTTTGAAAAATTCATTGTTGGATAATTTTGACATCCTGATTTCAGAAATAACATTTATTTTATCTAAATAATTTTCTAAATATGTTAATTTTCACTTTTAAAATAAAAACTGGCATTTATAAAAAATTCAAGGGTTTTGACAAAAATGGCTTTCAAACCCTAATAAAAATTACAAATGCATTCATAAAATTATATGATCATTTATATATAATAAAATTAATTTAATAATAATAATAATAATATTTTATTAAAATATTATTTATTTTAAAAATCCCTTATTTTAATAAAATATAATTCTTAATTAAATTATAACTAAAAACACTATTTGTACATTAAAAACTATTTATAATGTATCAATAATGACAAGAATGTATATTCATTATTATATACAAAAATTATGTACATGAACATAGTACTAGAGATTTGCTACATAACCCCTTAAAACAGTTGCATAAGACCTAAGGGTAAGGTGTGCGATGGTGACAGACTCTTGGGGTGGCTAAGATAAATCGCTCGAGTGGTAATCTCTATCAACTTCCAATTTTCCCATAGACGGTCCCGTTCGAGCTTGACATGGTGAAGCTCAGCCTGGGATTGGTAATGAGCAAAGCCCAAATACACCACCTCTTTTCCGAGCTCCGACAAATGGGCTTCGTATGGAGCAATTTTACTGGATGGGGCCATCACTTCCTTTGTCTGAGTAAATTGGGTTCGTTAAATCCTTATATTTATATTAATAATGTGATCACTATTCAACGTCTATAAAAGTATCTATCACAACTCTTAACATAAAACTAAAGAAGTTGACATTTTATATAAACATTTTACATATGGAGACATTTAAATAGATCAAGAGGAATTTCCATTAATGAAACTTTGGGTCGATACAATATTCACCCCTTAAGAAATATCGCCCTTGAAATTTCCTTTTCCCACACTAAAACAGATGTGGGTAACTCAATTTCATCATTTCCTCCAATTCCCAAGTCGATTCCTTAATCTTGTGGTTTCTCCACAGTACCTTGATGAGGGGCATTGTCTTATTTCGTAGATATTTTTCTCTTCGATATATGATATTCACTGGTTGTTCCTCATAACAAAGATCATCCTCTAACTGTACCACCTCAGAAGAGAGTACATGTGAAGGGTCTGGTATGTACTTCTTTAAGAGGGATACGTGAAAGACATCTTGTACTTTGGAAATTGTAGGTTGAAGTGCTAGTCGATAGGCCACATCCCCAACATGATCAAGATCCTTGAAGGGGCCAATGTAGCTTGGACTTAACTTCCCTTTCTTTCCAAACCTCATGAACTTCTCCAATTGAGATATGCGTAGAAACACCATGTCTCTAACTTTAAACTCAAGGTCTTCTCGACGATTATCTATATAACTCTTCTGTTGACTCTAGGCTGCCTTGATATGCTTCTGAATGGTTTTCACATTCTCCACCATTTCTTCCATTATTTCTATTCCAATTAGCTTATGTTCACTGACCTCATCGCAACATGCTGGTGTTCTACACATTTTACCATACAAGGATTCATAAGGTACCATTTGGATGCTTGAGTGGAAACTGTTATTATAAGAGAACTCAACAAGAGGAATATGTTGATCCAATCCTTTTTAGAGTACATTGAGAATGCTCTCTACATGTCCTCAAGTGTTTGGATAGTTCGTTCGGATTGGCCATCAGTTTGAGGATAATAGGTCGTACTGAAGTTCAGTTTAGTATTCAGAGAATGTTGAAGACTCTTCCAAAACATAGAGGTGAATCTTGGATCTCAGTCAGACACAATAGATATTTTCACTCCATACAGCCTTACCACGTCTCTGATATATATCCATGCCAGTTTATCCAATGAGAAATCATCCCGAATAGCAATGAAGTGTGCAGTATTTGTATGACGATCCACAACAACCCAGATTGCATTATTGACTTTGGATTTCCTCGGAAGTCTGGTGACAAAGTCCATGGTGATGTTATCCCATTTCCATTCTAGTATGGGAAATGGTTGCATCATCCCCTTGGACTTCTACCTCTCTACCTTCACTTACTGGCACACCATTCTCTTTGAGGTATATTCAGCGATCTCCTTCTTCATATTATCCCACCAAATGTTTTCTTAGAGATCTAGATACATCTTTGTGCTCCCTAGGTGAATAGAGAAATTTGAACTATGTGCATCATCAAAAAGTTCCTTATTCATCTCCGGACTTGATGGAACACATAGTCTTTTCCCAAATCACACAATTCCTTCTTCATTAACATTAATCTCTGAGGATTTTCCATTTTGATAGCTTCCACTTTTTCCTGAATTCCCACATCATCCTTTTGAGCATCCATTAAACTTTCCAAAAGAAATATTTGAGCAATCATTTGTGAAAGGATTGATTATGTTCCATTCATTATGATTCCCATGTCTATCTTCATCAAGTCTAAGAAGATTGGATCCTTCTCCATTCTCATCTATGATAGATCCACTGGTTCCTTTATACATAGGTAATATGCCACGTTGTTCTCTTTCACAGGGTGGTAATGTATTGAACAGTCATAATCCTTGATGAGATATATCCATCTTCTCTGGGACATATTAAGCTCTTTCTATGTGAATATATATTTAAGACTCTTGTTGTCAGTATATATATCACATTTCTCCCCATAGAGATAATGCTGCCAAATTTTCAAGGCAATGATCACCACCTCCAACTCCAGATCATGCGTTGGATAGTTTGGCTCATGGATTTTCAACTTCCTTGAGGAAATAGATGTCACTTTATCATTCTGCATCAGCACACAACTTAAACCCTATTTCAAAGAATCACATAATACCGAAACAATATCCCCACTTGTGGGTAAAGTGATCATGAGCACAGTGTTAAGCCTCCATTTCAACTGCTTGAAGGTTTCTTCGCATTCATCACTCCAAGAAAACATTACTCCCTTTCAAGTTATCTTGGTAAGAGGGTTGGACAACAGTAAGTATTTATCACAAATCGTCGATAATATCTTGCTAACCCCAAAAAGCTACGGATATCCATTACTGATGTTGGCCTCAACAATCCCTCAATTGCATCTGTTTTGGAGGGATCCACAGATATCCCATTGCTTGTGATGATATGGCCCCTGAATGAGACCTCCATCCACCAGAAATCACACTTTATGTACTTTTCATAGAGATTCTCCTAGCGCAAAGTCTCTAGTACAATTCTCAAATTCTCCTCACGATCCTCCTTGGTTTTGGAGTATATTAGAATATCATCTATAAAGACTACCACAAATTTGTCAAGGTAATCTCTAAAGATTCTATTAATCAAGTCTATAATGATCGTTGGAGCATTAGTGAGTCCGAAAGGCATTAATATGAATTCATAGTGCCCGTATCTTGTACGAAAAGAAGTCTTGGGGACTTCTCCCTTCTTCATCCTTACTTGATAATATCCTGACCGCAAATCAACCTTAGAGAAGTATGTCCTCCACGCAGCTGATCGAACAAGTCATCGATCCGTGGCATAGGATACTTATTATTTATCATTATTTTTTTAAGTTCATGATAATCGATGCAAATCCGCATTGACTCATCCTTCTTCTTGACAAACAGGACTGGTGCACCCCATGGTGAAGCACTTGGGCATATAAACCCTTTATCCAGATTCTTCTGTAGTTGTTTCTTCAGCTCTTAAATCTCTACGACATCCATTCTATATAGAGTCTTGGATATTGGTAGCACCCCTGGTATCATTTCAATTGAGAATTCAACATCTCTTTTAGGGGGAAGACAAGGTAGTTCCTCGGGAAACACTTCAGAAAATTCCATCACAATAGGCATTTCCTCAAGGGTGGTTTCTTCCATGGACTCAATCATCTAAGAAAGATACGTGTGCTCATAGGGCAGTAATATCCATTCTTGAGAAGATGGAGATAAAGGAGATTCATCTTCCTCCTTACACATGTAATGAATTGGGGGTCGATTCTCTATATGGAGTGTGATTTCCCTTTCCCGACAATTTATGTTGGCTCTATATAAAGAAAGCCAATCCATGCCATGAATTGCATCAAATTACCCCAGAGGGAGTATGATGAGGTTCGCCGGAAAATTCATTCCACAGATTATAACAGGGGAGGACTTATATTTCATTGGATACAATGATTTCCCCATTTTCCTTACTCACCGACATATTCAATTCCATTATTTTTGGTGGTTTTGTGATTGTTCTAAAAAACATTAGAGATATAAAAGAATTCATAGAAACTGAATCAAAAAGTACGTTCTCTATTCGTGAATGAATAACTAGCGTACCTGTCACCACTTCGTTGTTGGGGTTCACTCCAGCAGAAGTGAAGGAAAAAGATGTTTCTTGATGCCTTGTAGGTTTTTGGTTACCTCTGAAAACCTATGGTTTAGGGAACTAATGTGAAAAGTGCCCTGGTTCTTTGCAGTTGTAGTAATGAACAGTGTGTTCAGGTTCGAACAGAGCATTCCTCTCCTCTATCATAGCCGAAGGACTTTCTTGCCGATAGTTAACAGCTAGGTTCACTTTTCATCTACACTAAAAGAATTTCCTAGTCCCGTTGAGGCAATTTCCAGGGTTCTTCATTCTGCACATTTTCCAAGTGGGGTGCTGGTTCTTCTTAGAACTGTTGGATTTATCCATCGGACCGCCAGCATTGAAGTCCACCATACGCTTATTGTCCCTATGATACCCCTGTGATTCCCCAATCTCCATTTCGACCTTGAGGGAACACATGACAATTTCATCATAGCTGTCAATGTCACGGATTGCTAATGCTTTCTGCAGGCTAGGCACATCCCACCAAACAAGCGGTCAACCTTGAATTAGGGGATAACGACAAAGCCGGAAGCATATCATGCAAGCCCTGTGATGTATTCCTCGTATTCTCTAACAGATTATTCGCCTTTTTTCTTGAGTGAAAGGAAGTCTGTTTCCATATTAAGCCAGAGGGTGTGTGGAAAACATTTATCAAAAAACATCTTCCGGAAATCCTTCCATTCCAATGCCTTGATCTCCTCCTCAGGCTTTGTATTTTTTATCAATGTACACCATAGATTAGCTTCACCCTCCATATGATAAGCTTCAATGATAACCTTCTCTTGTTTAGAAAATTGAAGGATGGAGAAGATCATTTCAATTTAGTTGATCCATTGTTCAGCGATCGTGGGATCAGATGATCCACTAAAAGTATGAGGCCTTTGTCCCATGAATCTCTCGATAGAGACTTGTTCTTTCTTGGGGGGGGGGGTTGAACATTCCTTTTGACGCGTGTTTCTATTCAATTCTTGAGTTAGCTATGAGGGAAGCGTGACAAAGTTCTCGATTCCTGCTCCCATTGGATTGGGAATCTCATTATTACATTCATCACACTGATCTCCACATCGGTTGTTAGCCTGAGTCCACCTATTACCAGCCATTGGTTGGAATAAAAGAAAAGTTAAGGGGTAACACATAAAGGGTAATCCAAAAAAAAAGTTGATGACTTACAAATAAACTTTTATTTCCTTACCTCATGAGTCTATAGGCTTCAATTTATGCTTTTCATGATCTACATTATAACATATATTCACAGGGGAATTTTTTAAATTCCCTTAATAAATGTTCATACTAAGCATTTGAATTTATCAAAATGTATCCCCCGGGAGTGTCATAACCAAATGTGCAACAAGACCCGTTGTCGTACAGCAGTTTTCGTTCGATTCTAGATGAAAGCAGTATTTTCGGGGTTTACCCCTAGGATACATCTGTTCTAGAGCTACCTCTACCCGCTCGTATCCAGACATGGATGTATTTGTTTGATAAACCACTGACTCAGTACTTACCAAAACATCGGGATTTTCTTATTATACTTATTCTTGTATTTTAGGCTTTACTAGGGTTTTCTAATCCTAATCCCAAAAATAACTAAACCTATCCTCTGATACCAACTATGTCAACATTTTTATTATTACAAACATAAACATGATTTATTACATAAACTATTCACTTGATACAACATGGAAGATCGATAGGTCTAGTGTCTTTGGGACTTAGGATAATTACATAACAACTAAAAACCTGAAATACAACATCTTTATCGAAAACTTCCTTTACATGACCACTACATTCCCTCGTACATAGCATTACATGGGATAAGCTGAGGACATGCATAAGAAAAGGGTGTGGTATAAAGCCCGGTAAGGGAATAAACACGGAATACATGATGAGTAAAATAAATATTAGACAATAGGAATATCAATAGAGAACAAGAGAAACATGAACATAAAGTCATGATAAATAATGATAATCATAACAAGGAAATGTGGCAAAAACACTTAACATGAATTTAGCATGAGCCAAGGCTCATTGCACATAGAGGAGGAGTAAATCATTAATGCACATGAAGAACGAGTAAACCCTATTTTAACTTGAATAAGCATGATTCAACACTCATTGAATATGATGTATCATGATACTATACGCTACCCAATGCATTGGAGTGCTATATGGGCACACCCTTCTTAAACATTTCATTTCACGCATAAGTGTGCCACATGGATCATAAAACATGGATTCATAAAATATAATCATTTCTTCCACGATAAAAGAATGTTTAATTCATACATGAAACTTTATAATCAATAAGTAAATGTACATAAATGTGAATTCCCTTGATGGAGAAATGGGTATGGTATTCACTACAAAATGTCATTGTCTTAGAAAATTTGTGTGATTTCGGCAGCGTAACGCGTGACGTAAGAATTCATAAAAATGGTGGATTAGATATAAATGGGTTACTCCTCATATTAACATGTAATGGAAAGTAAGGAGGTCATATAGATACATGTCCCAACAATTGTAATGGAATATATGTTCATGATAAAATAGTATTGCTTGAATGTAAATGAGGAGGGAGAAGTTCCTTTCGGAATTTCGGCATAGTAACGGGTATACATGGGGGGCTTTTAATGAAAGAGAAATGAGTATTCTATCATTAAAACATAAATAGGTCAGTATGAGGTAGGTGTGAAACCATACCCCAACATTCATAATTGAAATTAAAAGGGAAAAAACTTAATGAAAATTGGACAAAAATGAGGAAGGAATAAAAAACCCTTACTTGGATGTGTGCTTCCAAAGGCTTGAGGGAGGCTTGAGAGAGTCTTTTTGGGAGCTTTGGGCACCTTGGGAGGATTCTAGGGAGAGTTGGCCAGAGGTTATATTAACTCCAATGGCTTTTTGTGAAGAGGAAGTGGGATATTGGGTGGGTTTATATAGGAAAGGTAAGGGTTTTCTTTATTATTTAGGTTTGAGACCCCTTATATTAAATTAGTCCAAAAAACAAACCATCCCATGGTTTTTTCCCATGGTTTTTAGGAAATAGAAGAGGAAATCAATATCTTATAAGACCAAAGTCTGAAATTCTTAAAATAATGGAGTTTCTTATGTGGAGGTGAGTCACACTCCCAAAAAAAATAATTTTAAAACACAAGATGTTTAATAAGTATTGAGGGGTCCATTAATGCTTTGTAAAATAAGTCAAACAACCCCAAAATCATATTATTTTAATAGTAAAACATATAATGGACGAAAAAAAGATTACCTTATTTTATTACATCACTATTGGGTCATTATGATGTAATAAAATACATTTATATTTAAAGGGTATTTAATTTTTATCAAAAAATTTGACTGTTTCAAGAAATTATGAAAAATTTACCGATAGATAATTTCGACATCCTAATTCCAGAAATAACATTTATTTTATCTAAATAATTTTCTAAATATGTTAAGTTTCACTTTTAAAATAAAAACTGACATTTATCGAAAAATCACCGGTTTTGACAAAAATGGTTTTCAAACCATAATAAAAATTAAAATTGGAATCATAAAATTATATGATCATTTATATATAATAAAACTAATATAATAATAATAATAATAATAATAATATTTTATTAAAATATTATTTAATTTAAAAAACCCTAAATTTAATGAAATATAATTCTTAATTTAGTAATAACTAAAAACAGTATTTGTACTTAAAAAACTATTTATAATGTTTCAATAATGACAAGAAAGTATATTTATTATTATATAAAAAAATAATGTACATGAACATTGTACTAGAGATTTGTTATATAACCCCTTAAAACAGCCGCATAAGACCTAAGGGTAAGGTGTGCGACGGTGACAAACTCTTGGGGTGGCTTAGATAACATCGCTCTAGTGGTAATCTCTATCAACATCCACATTTCCAGTAGATGGTCCTGTTCATGATTGACACAGTGAAGCTCAGCTTGGGATTGGTCAAGAGCGAAGCCCAAAGATTCCACCACTTTTCCAAGCTTCGACAAATGGGCTTCGTATGGAGCAATTCTGAGTAAATTGGTTCCTTTTTCTGAGTAAATTGGTTTCGTTAAAGCCTTATATTTATAGTAATCATGTGAATACTGTTCAACGGCTATAAAAGTAATGGTCACAAATCTTAACATAAAACTAAATAAGTTGACATTTTATATAAACGTTTTACATAAAGAGATATTTAACTAGATCAAGAGGAATTTCCATTAATGATACATTGGGTCTTTACAAATAACATATAATGATACTTAAAATATTATAAGGATGAATAAATTCTTTACATTACATGTAAAATGGTATTAATATATGAAATGATAGATTATGTAGGTTCACAACATAATGATCATTTAAATGAAGGAATATAGAGAAGAAAATTTATTACCAACTTGGTATCATTTGAACCATAAAATCTATGAATGAAAATATACTTTAATGAATATTTTAATGAAAAAAAATTTATGTAGAAAAATTATAATATACATTCATGGAGATTATATACACCACATAAATGAAACATCTGATGAATACTAAATTTGTCTAAAAAAACTGAAAGTAAGATGGAAATAACTTAATTTAAGTACTAACATGTGTTGTACTCATCCACACCTCCTTTATAATAAATATAATTTATTATAAATATATTAAAGTACACTATTAATATATATCATACCATATATTATATTCATATGACTTTTGATTTTCTATTTATTAATGATTTCAGGTTATTGTTACATCTTGGGTAATAACCTCTTTTTTTATATATGATTTGATTTATTTATAATTTTTGTCCTCAGAAATTGTTCATGCTTCCATAATACCAATAAATTCAAACATTATAAAAATACCATATATTATCATTATATATGTATTTATGCTAATATATAATATTTTGTGATATAAAATTAAATACACTATTCATGGAGATGGTGGATCATACGTGTGATGGAATGAAATTTTTTATTTTTGTGCTGGGTTGAATGAAATAAAAGTATATGATATATATTATCCTTAAATAGTATTTTCTAGGTCATATATATCCGTTTTTTTAATTAAACCCATTATTAATACCTACTATGTAAAGCGTGAATATATCACATCACTTTAGGATGCATTAGTCTGCCGTACACAAGAATGATATTATTGTATTCCCAAGAAATAAAAATAATGATTGTATGTGGGATATAAAAATACCGAAATCATAATAAAACCATTAATTTTATATATACCATGAATAAATTACAAATACATTATTATAACCAACCATTATTGGCGTTAATGGAATAATTAATGATATCGATTCCTGATGTGGTAGTTTTCCATACACACATATGATGATATTGAATCCATTTTGATTGAAGAGGAGGTAGATGTAAAATATTACCTAAACAAAAATTTATAATAGTATATGTAATTTAATATGGTTTTTATTTATTCATGATATAATAATAATTCATGTGAGTGGAGGAATAAATAAAACATAAACACTTATTTATTAAAATTACTTCTTCTTTCGGATACCTCAATAAGATTTAACTAAAAGACCTAATAGGATGTATTTCTGAAAAAAATTATTATAGGATGATGTTATGGATTTTGGGAAATTATTTTGGAAGATAATGTCTGAATAAAAGAGTATAATAGGTATTTTATATGTAGTCCTAAAGAATTGAATGCTACAACATTTTTCATTTCCCCAAAGGCTAAAAACCGAAACATTATAGATAATTAATGGTGTAATGGTATCTATATTTCAATAAAATAATTCATAAAAAATAGTATAGTTTATTTTTACCCTTATTTATTTGTTAACCACCGACAAACAAATTTTTACCTTAAGTGCAATAATTAATTTTTACTACATTCATTATTCATTTTGAAAAAATATGTATGAATTATTAAAAATTATAAAATATTATAATTAAAAATTACTTATCTATTTATACAAATTCAATTCACATAAGTGGAAAAATTAATTTAAAATTACTCAAAAAACGTGATGAGAAATCATGTTTTTACGATAAAATGATCAAACGTTTACAATGTTTTATAGAAAATTTCAATATAAAATTTAATAAAATGTCTTAATTCGATTAATAGATTTATAATTGAACTATTTTAAATTTATAAATATTTTAATATATAAAATATATTCATAAACAAATTAATCATGAAGGATATTTGATATTTAAATTCATTATTTCTCAATATTCATCAAAAAGGGATTTTTTTATGAAAAATCAAAAAAATTCATCCTAAGATAATTTTGACATATTTATATAATAAATGAATAATAATTAAAAAAATAAATTTTCTTAAATATTGAAAATATTAATGTCATCATTATTTACAAAAATACATAAAAATTGGTTTTTTGAGAAAATATTTTTTCAAAATATATAAAGTCATTACCAAATATTATGTATTATCATATAAATATGTTTAATTTAAATAAACCAGTTAAACAAAAAAATTTAATAGTAGATTTAACTCTTTATATTAATATGTTTAATAGATAGTTTTATATTGGTTATATTTAAATATCGAGAAAAATAATATAACATGGTTTTGTTAATAATCAGTGGTGTGTGTAACATAAGCTAAGATATTGTTGCACGTAGCACAATATAAACTAGGTGTAAAGTACAATGCAAGATTAACATGGTATAGAGTGAATGAAATTCATTAAGGGAATTTAATTTATTTAAAAGAAGTATTAAATCATTGGGTGTTACATTCTACCCCTATAAAATAATTTAAAATAAAAAAAATCACTATTAAAAAAAATTAGGGTACTTTTGCCTCAACATATCATCATGGTCCCATTTATATTCCACAAACTAGTGGGGTTTTCCTAAAAATTTGACTATTTGATTTTTTTGGTTTAATTGAATTTTTTATGTAGGAGCCAGGATATCAACTGGTTGTTCATCATAACAAATATATTAATCCAATTGTATAAACTCTATGTTTAGTACATGTCAATGTTTAGGTATGTATTTACTTAAGAGAGATACATGAAAAATGACATCGACATGATTTATATTTGTTTAATGTTCCAGGAGATAAGATACATTCTTTATAAGATAAAAAATGTCAAAGGAATTGATATACCATGTTATTAGTTTCCTATTATACATGAATATCATAACATTCTTCAATGATAATATTCATAGAAGCAGCTTATCAAGATCCTAAAATTCAATATCATACCAATGACAATCAGAATAATTTGTTAACTAATATTGAGATTCCATGATGTGCAGCTGAATCGATGGAACAATCTCAATATTTTTTTAACATTCTATGGTCCCAATAGCTTTTTCACTAACAAAATTCCATAATGTTTAAGAAATATTATTATTTTTATATAGTTCAATATTAGGTTCAATTGGGCTTATTAAGTGGAAGATAGTTTTATGATAAAAAACTATAATAAGGTGTTTATTCCATCCCCCATTAATATAAAGAGATCAATATATCAATATATTATCTTGGGATTTAATTTTCCATTCCATCCAACCATCTGTTTTGGGATGATACAAAATATTGGATCTTATCTCTATATCAAGTGTTTTATGAAGACATCAGCAAAAAATTTGGGCAATCCTTGTATCCAGATCAAACCAAATTGAATATGGAACTACATGAAACACTAAAACTTCATCGATTTATATCATTGAAAGCATATATAAATAGTTTTCTTCTCTGATATTGATGAAGTGTAATGACTTGGTAAGGTAGATGACTAAAAACCAGATAACATTATTCCATTTAAACATTTTCTGATCAATGGTCATGTTCTTATAATTCCACTGTATTATGGTTAATTGTTGTAACATCCTCTTAGACTTTTCTATACAAGCCTGAACTATCCGACATAGCTTGAACTAAGATGCAAACTCTGTGAAATCTATATTCATTCCATACAAACAAATGTATTCTTACAATTATATATTCATATTCGTACATCAATGATGAATAGAGAATGATGAAAAATGATCTTCCTCTAACAACTCCATCTAATCATTTATGGAAATGAAAAAATTCAAGGCTCCGAAAATTGATCATTCCATCATGATCAATGTTAAACATCGAAACATTTATAATCATATTCCATATATCTATATCTTTTTTTCGTACCTATTTATTCTATACTTGGGAATGTGGTTGTACATTAAATTGATATGGATAATATTTTCCACTATTCAATAGTATTTCTAGATCCATCCAATGAAAGTCCATATATTTTAATTCTTTTATCTTTATCATAGATAATCTAGAATGTTCCCTTCGACACATACCATCAACCACCTAGTTTTATTTCATGGGGTAGAAAAATATCAAGTAGTCATGATATTTAGTCATATATAATAACTTTCATTAAGGAATATTCAATTAATTCTATGAGAATATATGAATTAATATTCTATGATTAGAATATGAATCACACATTTCAATATATAGATAATGCCTCCACATTAGTAATAAAAAATACCATATCTACCTCCAAATAAATAGATGATTAATTATTATCTAAAACCTTATATTGAGGTGAATCATAAGCTATAACAGTCCCATTAAAAAATCCCAATCCATAATTGGATAAATAATTATACATTAAATCCCCTTATACACAATATTGTAATGCATGAATAGATGAATTGAAAATATTATCTTCAGTTCCTTCAACTTTTCTTTACATCAATCGAACCATAGGAACATGAATCTCTTTTAAGTCATCATGTTCGAAGGATTAGATATCAGTGATGAATTCTCAACAAACTATTAATAATATCTCACTAAACCAAACAACTATGGTTATTATCCACAATAGAAATTTATAAGAAAACATTTAATATCATCTGTCTTTTATGGATCTACTAATATTCCATATCATGAAATTATGTGACAAAAAAATGAATCTTTTTTATTCCAAAATTAAAAATTTGAATTTTTTTAATTTTTCGTATCCGTATACATATTTTTAATATAAATCTCATGTGGTATTCATGATCTTCTATATTCCTTGATGAGATTGTAATATCATTTATAAATACCACCATAAATAAATCGACCTATTCACCAAATAAATTAATCATTTAATCCATGATGTTTAAACATGAATTAGAAAGACTGAATGGAATAACATTATATTCATTTTTACTATACCTTGTATAGGATTCTGTCGTGCATATATACTCATTATTGGCCTTCATGCGATGATTTATAATATGAAGGTAAAACATGGAAAAATATTGAGGTCCATACAGGTCATCAAACATGTCATCCACATGGAGTGGTGGTTAAATGTTCTAAATTTTGATCTTATTTAGATATTGATAATTAGTGAAAAGCCACATTGACCCAACATTATTTTTACCATAAAGATTTAGTGCACCCCAAGGTGAAACAACTATAAGAATGAATAAGTTGTTAGAGATAGTGCCTCATGGTTGAATGCACTGTGATTCTAGTGATTTCAATGACGTATGAAAAAACAATGAATTATTTATTGATTCAAAGTTATTTGGGTGAAATGAATGAAAAAATTGAGATGAAAATTAAATCATTTGTGTTTTAGAATTATATGTGGATAATGTGGGATTTACCCACCACGTTGATAATGTATATGGATGGAAAATATTACACTCTCATAGATTATATAATTATTTACGTAATAGTAATTATATAATTTATATTTATTTAATAAAGAAAAACATTATTATAATATAATTATAATTAATTTTTCTGATTTTCAATAATGTTTGGGGATCTTGATGATAATAGATGGCTAGGATTGGACGAGAAATTTTTATGATGGCCTAGATTTCAAAAAAGGTAGTTAATTAAAAATAGTAGGTATTCTATAATCATTTCATTAAATTTATATTTTAGTTGATTCCCTAGAACAAATTATTTTATAATTTTTATAACCTAAAAATTAAAAATAATGAATTATAGAGTCTCATGATTTAATAAATATATATTAAATCATTATTTATGAATATTCATTATATTACCTAAACACATTCCCATCGAGTATATTAGTTTAGTTCCTTACGTATCATGGAAACATAAACACTGGTCCATAAGTGAGATACATCATCTCCCTCTACATTATTCACCACCAGGACACTTCTTAGACATATCAAACATAATACATTTATTAATAACCTAAGGGAATGAATCATAATAATGGGTGATATCATATTCTCATTATGGGTAAATAAGGGAGATACATAAGAATGACATGAACATAAGTGAATGGGAACATGAGAAAAAAGTTTAAAACCATACACAGCTTATCAATGATCATAAACTTACGTAATAATATAATGATTAAATGTTTGTAAGACAAGAGTCATAATTGAATCAAATATCATGAACCCTGAGATCATAATATTTGCATAAAGAAAGGAATTTGTGGAATACAAATAATCATATGATATTATTTCTATATTATTTATGTCTCATTATTTGGCCATGAAAGGATTCAAAGTTCAGTAATAAACCAGGTTATTCCATATTCCACCCATTTGTTACCGTACTATGTTCATTACCTTTTCTATTAATGTAACACTATACTAGATTCACACTATGTTACCACCAATCATTAATTAACCGGGTTCACTTCTCATTCCATCCCTATTTGTATCCAGAGATATAAATATTTACCCAATGCATTGGAGGGAGATATAGGTCACACACAATAAATAATAAATCCCATTTTTATGTGTTACTCAATATCATAAACCATTATCATTTCCTAGCCCATGAAATTAAGTAGTTATCATATGTCTTTAATTATATCATAAACTATTAGAAATATATAGATTTCATAATGATTTCATTATTTCATAAACCATGAAAAGAAGAATTATTCATAAGAATTTCCCCATGGTAGACCCATGTAAGATAAATGAGATTCATAAAAATAGTTCCATTATAAACATAAAATAATTCTGAGAAATAATCATAATGTTATAATTTGTTAATACCTCCAAAAAGTTATAGATATCATCATCTTATTTAATATTATATATAAAATTATTTTCATCAATCCTTGTAATCATTTATCAAGAGAAATATATTTTACACTTTGAAAATATTTATTCAAAAAAAATTCCTTTTAATAACATAATATTTATAAATATATTTGAAATAATATAATGGATGATTAATGTTAATGATTGGTCTTGAGGACAAAACTTTTTATTCATGTCGTACCTGTTAAAATGAAGATTGATTTCATATATTTTTTAAAAATAAAATGGTTATTGTTTAGAAATTGATATGATGATTACTTTAATTGTTTTAAAATGTCAAACATGGGTAAAATGACTTATTAAAATTCCTAATAGAGTAATAAAACATTTTTATGTTTTTTAGAAGGAATTGTTTTGTAAGAGCAAGAATATTTGATCTAAGAGAGAACTAATGAGTATTTTCTTAAATTTTTTATCAATTCATTTAATCACAAAATAGTGGAAATCAATACAATTACATGATGATATAATGAATTAAAAAGGATAATAAAAATCATCTAAATATTTGAGATATGGTTAATAAGAGTTTATCATCAAAATCATAATATTAAACAATCCGGATAAATGATGAGATTGTAACATGAAATCTTTACCACTTTGGTATCAATGATTCATAATCCCCACAATTCAATAACATAAAATGAAACATATAATATTATAATGGTGAATAAATTATTTATATTACATGTCTAATGGAATTTATATTCACAAATTTTGATTATGAAGGTTTATAACATAATGCACATTTCCAAGAAAGAAAATGGAGATGAAAATACATTAACAATTTGGTAACATTTGAACCTTAAAACATTTAATGGAAGAGGTCCTACAGAGGATATGTTAATAAAAAAATTATCTATAAAATATATAAAATACCTTCACGTGGATTATAAACACAACATAAATGAAACATGTGGTGAAAACATCATTTTCTTCAAAGAAAGTCAATGTGAGATGGAAATCACTTACCTTAATTATTAACGTGTGTTGTACTCATCCATAACTCCTTTATAATAAATGTATGTTATTATAAATATATTAAATAACACAATTTGTAGACATCAAACCATTTATGATATTCATATGACTTTTTATTGTCCATTTATTAATGATTTCATGTTAATGTTACATCTTGGGTATTAACCTCTTTTTTATATATGATTTGATTTATTTATAATCATAGTCCTCATAAATTTTTCAAGGTTCCATAATCCCAATAATTTTAAACATGATACATATAACATTTATCTTAATTATATATATATTTATAGTAATATATAATATCATGTGATATCATATTAAATAGACCATTCTTAGAGATGGTGGTACGTGCGTGCGCATGAATGAAAATTTTAATTTTTGTGTTTGGATAAATAATATAAAAGAATATGATATATATTATAATTAAAGAATCATTTTTATGTCACATATATGAATTTTTTAATTAATACCATTTTTAATACCTACTATGTAAAGCGTGAATCAATAACATCACTTTAGGATGCATAAGTCCACCATACACACGAATGATGTTATTATATTCCAAAAAAATGAAAACAATGAAGGTATGGGAGTTATAATATAAAAAAAATCATAATAAAATGATTCATATCATATATACCATGTATAAATTATAAATAAATCATTATAACTATCCTTTATTGTTGGAAATGGAATAATTAATGACATCGATTCTCGAGGTTGTAGTTTTCCATAAAAACGAAGAATGATTTTGAAACTCTTTTGATGAAAGATGAGATAGTTGTAAAATATTACCTAAAAATTAAAATTTAATTGTATATGTATGTTACTATGGTTGTTATATAACCATGATATTATATTAATTGAGGTTAGAGGAGGAATAAATAAAATAAAAACCCTTATTGAGGAACATTACTTTTTCTTTATGAATCGACATTAAGATTTCACAAAAATCCTTAATAGGATGGATATTTCCAAAAAAATATTGTTCTATGTTGTGGTTCATACTTATTTTTTATATTGATTTAAATTAATAATATAATTTAAAATATTAAACATGACTTCCCTTAATTGAAATTTGACATGGAAAATATCTATAGAAATACAATCCATGTAAAATACGGCATCAAATTCTGCAAGAGAAAGATTGAAAAATAAATTTAGGAAACATATTTCTTCAAACATAAATATGTGAGGATTCCTAAATATGAAATGAAACCATCATAAAATTCAATTATTTCAATTTCAATTTAACATATATTCATTGGCAGGAATATCTATACCCTTATTAAATTATCTTGATACAAATAAATAGAAATATAAATAGTATAATAATACATTATAAGTTCTTGTGTGGATGGTATGTGTACCTTTGACCACATTATTATCGCACCCCTCATCATAAATAGTTATGACAAGAAATATTCACTTTACCAATATATTAAGAGGATCAAATCATTGATCTTAATCATGAAATATCCACTTTCCCCAAATGAAACTTTATCTTTATTCTTCCGACACATTGTGGACAAAGAAAATTACTTTTTGTTCTCCCTATGATTTTTATATATTCCTTTTATCTATATATTCCTTTTCATTGTAAAAACAATATATTTATAAATAACTACAACCCCCATATAAACCGTCATAGAAGATAAAAAATCACTTTATAGCTATTTAATCCTCTTATGGTAAACCCCATTATGAGACATTAATTTAAGACACTGGAGAATACTTCAACCATAAATTTAGGATAAGAAATAATACCAAAATTATATATCACAAGTATTGTAAAATTTTATTTTTAATAACCTATAGATACCTCAACCATTTTTGTTAGCTCAAGAAATCTCTTCTACATATTTATATGATGAATAAAAATAATTTACTAACTGAATAAGAAGTTCTTGAACTCATCCCAATCCATTTAGTCATTTGATCACACTTCCAAATACTCTAAATTAGAGTCCATGATCAATCATCTTCACCTAAGGAACAATAGATAGCCAGAGTGAAATTTTCATGTGCTTAACACTGGAGAACATAAAATATCTTTTCAGTGATACTGATCCGTTATTATGTATCTTTTTTATCATAAGACCCAATAAAATATGTTTGATGATGCCTCATAAAGGACACAATAAAACTTTCCCCCTCATTTGTTCATATGGATATCTATAATGATTCAATTCATAATAATGCTTTGTGAGAAAAAATGAGTTTATTCATTCATTCTCAATATCATGTTCATTCATGAGAGTAAAATCATTACATAATCTATTTCTATTACCATTAACATAGTTCCATATAGTTCCATCCATTAACTAAAACCAAAAAGTGTAGTGAATAAAATATAATCGTAGTGGGGAACCACATAATCTTAAAAAATCACATATTTGATTTCTAAATAATAATACATATTTTAATATATGGAACCATATTTTTAAACATGGTCATTAATAGTAATTATCTATTTAATTAATTAATGAACATTCAAAAATTGTTTGTGAATTTCTAAAGAGTATCTCATGATAATTTCAAAACCATTATGCCATATGGACCATTGTCACGAACCATTTCATGATTGATTGTAGCTCAATATGGTGTTTTGAGGTCTTTAACCCTATGTACCTCAGTTACAGAGCCACATCAACTTGTAATACCAAACCAAGATGGCCTTTAATAGAAATCACTCAAATTATCCATTTCTAAAATTCCACGATATTTCCCAATCTTTTGACTCATACTTGGACATATCCATATACACATCCTTAGGGATCTCACTATGGATTTCTCATCATTGAATCCAATGGTTCAATAGAAAAATCAAATGATACCAAATATAAATACCCAATATTATCATAAAAAGATATTACATAATTTTTTATGAATATTCATTATATTATATAAACAAATGCTTGATGACCACAATAGTTTAGTAACAATAGATCCATAGAAACACTAACGCTAGTCTATAAATTTGATTCAACATATACCACTACGTTATTAATAACAATAACCCTTAAATTAAATAACCTACATAATATATTTATTCATAACCATAGGAAATGAATCATATGAAAGGGTTAGAGAAGATATATAATAATGGTAATAAAGAGAGATGCTAAAACATAACATGAACATAAGGGTATTAGAACATGAAATTAACATTTGAAAACCATACCATTCATATAAATGTTCATAAAAATGAGCTCATAATTATTTTATATTCCCAATATAGGAATTATAAAAGATTAAAAGAATATGATCCACAAAAGAATAAAATAGTCATAAATATTTGTATTTGTTCCATGCAAAAAAGGAATGTAAATTATTTACATATTAGTGTGGGATCACTTCCCAGACCATTATAAAGGACAATATCCATTATTCAATTGTGTCCATAACCCATTCAATCCATGTCTCACCAAACCAAGTTTACTCCCAATTTGAGACCCATCATACTAAATTGGTTTCACTCCCCATTCCATCTTTTTCTTACTATTCCAAGATCACTTCTAATTTGAACCATATCCATCTCATGAGATATAATTTTTTACCCAAAGCATTATAGGGAGATATTGGTCACACCAATCACATAATGAAAATGATATTCATGTGATATACAAGATCTTAAACATTTACCATGTCATAGAACATGAAATGAAATTCTTTTTAATGACATATCATCATATCAGAACCTATGGGAAATGGATAGTTTTAATAATAATTTAATTATATCATTACCTATAAAAAGAAGTGGGATTCATAAAATCTTTCATGTGGAATGACTAGTAGAGTATATAATGATTTCATAAAAATAAATACTTGATAAATTCAAACCATACAGAGAAATATAATGAATCATATAATTTTTTTCTCCATAACGAGGTATAGGCTACATCATGTGATATATTATAATATGGAAATGATTTTTTTTACCAATTAAAACATTTCTTGAGGAAAATATCCCTTCCACATTAAGAATTATTTTTTTGAAACATAAAATTCAATGAAACATTTTTTTGAAAATAAAATTGAAAACATAAAATTGATGCTTTGTATAAATTATTGGTCCGTACATTTGAAAATCGTGTTCACGCTATACATGTTAAAAGTATGATTGCATTCACATTTTTAGTACAATATATGTGGGAATTGTTTATAAAATGACATAAAAATCACATTAATTATTTTTTTTAAATGAAAAAATGGGTAAAAATTACATTATAAATTTTTTAAGGTGTAATAAAACTTATTTTAAAATATTATAGGAAATCATGTTTTTTGAATAAAAAATATTTCTTACCAAAGAGATAAATTATGTTTGATTTTATTTTTGAAAATTTTAATTGGTTTAAGCACCAAATAGTATAAAATAGTGAAATTACATTATGATATAATTAATAACCATAGGAGAAGAAATTTTAGGGAAATTTATGACTTATTTATCATAATATTTTATAATTGGATACATAATTATAAAAAATCCACATAAATTATGAGATTTAAACATAAAATATTTAACTGCTTTGTAACATTGATTCATAGGCTCCATGAAGAAATAATATAAAATTAAAAATAAAATATATCAACTATGAATAAACTCAAGATACCACAATTAAAATGGGTAGTATATACCACCTGTGAAATAATACAGTTCTATAGCATAATGTGCATCTCAAGGAAGGTAAATTTAGACAAAATCCTCTAATTGATTTTGTAACATTAAAAACATAAACCCCATAAAAATGATATTATCAAATGGTTATGTAAATACAAAAAAATATTATTATATGAATCAGAAAATACATTCATGGGTATTATATACATCATATAAAAGAAACAGTTGGTGAATATGGAAGTTTTCTGAAAAAAAAGTAAATGTGAGATGAGAATCCCATGCATTAAGTGATGAATTCTTTCATAGTAATCAAAATCTCTTATATAATAAATATATTTTTAATATAAATATATTTCCATACCCATATTCATATATATAAATCCATACATTATTTTATTAGGACCATTTTGAGCAGTTTATTAACAATTTCATGTTATGGTTTCATCTCTGATAATAACAACATTTTTTCATATATGATTTGATATTTAATAAAATTGACCATATAACATTGGTTATGGTTCTATAATACAAATAATTATAACCATTATATAAATATCATATTTTTTCATAAATTATTAATTTATGGTAGTGAACAGTCTGTAGTGATAGAAAAGGAAATACATTGTTCATAGAGACGTTAGGTTATACATACACATGAATGAGGGTATTCATATTTTTCCAGGTTGAGGGAAATAAAATTAAATAATATATATTATAATTATCAAATAATTATTATACCATATTTATATGGAATTTTTTTATAAAATACCTCCTTAATACCTTCTATATGAACCCTGAATGAATCACAACACTTTAGTTGGCGGTAGTCCGTTATACACACGAACAACTTTGTTATATTCCCAAAAATTGAAATAATGAAATTATGTTTGAAATAACAGTTAAAGAGTCATAATAATATCATAAATATAATACATATCATTTATAAACAATAAATCCATTATTGGAAAAATCCATTAACATAGGTAATGAGAAAAAAATGATATTTGTCAATGAGGTGGTAGTTCACTTTACACTAAAAAAATAATTTTATATCCAATTTGATGGAAGTGTAGATGGATGTAGGACATTAAATAAAACATTAAAACATCGATTTATATTAAATATAATTATTATATCAAATAATTATTGTTTAATATGAATTTATGGGGCTGGAGGAAGAAATAGATCAAACACTCTTATTGAAGAACATTTCCACCTTTTTCGGGTATCCTTCATAAGAATGAATTAAAATCCTTCCTTTGATATATTTATATACAAATTAAGGCTTAAATTATCAAGATAGAGATATTGGATGTTATTTTCTAGGGATTACCTAAAAAAATTTGTGGGATGGTGTGTATAATAGAGGTTAGTGGGTGCCATTTTAAATTTGTAGGATATGACACCCATGGTATTTTAAAATTAATTGTGCGCTCCAACATTGGAATTAAGTAACAAGGTTCCAAAAAATATATAATTTATTGTTTTCATGTTAGAAATTGGGCCAAAAATTATTTTTAGACACATTTATAGTTTTTTTACACTTCTCTTCTTAACTTCAACCTCCAAAAAATCAATTTTTACCTTAACCATGATAAGTAATTTGTACTAATTTTTTTTTATTAATTTCGTTCAATAATTATGTTTTAATTGTTAAAATTTAAAACTATTTTAATCCTAGATATAGAATCCATTTTTTAAATTCTAATTAAATATGTGGTAAACTAATAATTTTAAATTAATCCCACTAGCCTATCGAATAAATGGGAATTCCAAAAGAAAATAGTTAAAAAATTAATATGAATTTATTTTTAATATCAATAATGAATTTATTAAAACGACCTCAATTAGTTCTATATATTATGTGAAGTAATAATTTATTCGGATATGAAATTTAATATATAGTATAAGATTTTAATTAATTAAAATAAAACATAATCTTTCCATTAAAATTCTATGTTGTTCATAATTCTTCATAAATTAATAATTTTCTGAAGAATACAAACAAGTAACCCTCTTTTATTGACATAATGTGATAGAAATAAATTATATTTTATAAAATTCATTCTACGAGTGTGAAAAATTAAATTTCACCTTTTTTCAAAGAAAAATTATGTGAAACCAATCTTTTCAAAATATTTAAATATGTTACAAAGAAATATATTTTTTCTTATAAATAATTTTTTTATAAAACAATTTTAAATTATATTTTAAAATTACTTATAAATATTTATATTATTTATATTAAAGGTAATATTTCAAATGGTTTCATTAAAATATCTAAAAAATAATATAACAATGTTAAGTTAAAAATCAGGATTGTCTGTAATATAAAAGAATATATTGATGTATATAGTAACGTCATAAATTGGGTTTTAATATAACTTATGATTAACAAATTTTATCAAGAAAATAATTCCATCAATAGAAATTCATTTATTTGAAAAAAAGTCAAAAATACATGTGGTGTTACATGAACCATTTTAAATACCATATACATTGATGAATTTTCAATTGAAAAAATAAATGTAACAATATCAATAATGTATTTATCACCACTAAGTTTAATAGTAGTTACCAACTATGATGTTGACCATGAAGTGATATAATAATATTATGAAACATGTTTTCTATGGCTATAAGAAATATATATGATAGGAAACATATGATTTTTGATTATTAGGTGTTTGGGGGTCACAGGATATAGAGCCTTCAAACAAGGATGTATACACACTTTAGACTCCATGAAAAGAGTTTATGAGAATAGTTACATTATTAATAATTACACATGATATATATATCATCGAATATACCTATCCATGGATTTATATATTTGTCCTTAGATTTGATATTATTGTTAATTTATATAATAAATCTCAAACAAATAAGTATTGAGGAAAAAATTGATAACATATGTTTATAGGTAGGTAGGATATGAAGGGGTCTTCATAATATATATGAAATTAATGAATAATTCAAGAAAATAATTTTCCCTTATAAGGTACTGTTTGTTTTTTATCTTAGGAACATTGATTAGAATAGAACCGTTTGATTATGTTGAGGTCCTTGATGATTTTTTAATGATTTCATTACAATAAAATCATTGATTGATATATGAAATATTTATCTTGAAGACACATATAATTATACATATTTGATGAGATATTGGGGAAACTGGACTGTATTAAATAGTGAGTATCCAAATAATGTTGTAGCAATTTCGAAATAATGTTGTTTTTCTATGGGTTCCTTGATGTGTCTCTAAATATGGATATTAAATGATAGACTAATTAAACTAATTCCATTAAGGAAGAGGAATTATGTATCACAAACTATGTGTACCAAGAATGAAAATAAAAATTTATTATAATTTAATGTTATAATAAATCTTATTTTATTTTCCAATGGATAATAATTATTTGAGTTATTTTGAATTAAAATATTCAATAATTTTTTAATTGATTGAATATAATTATCATTAATATTGATTAAATATGTATTGTTGCATGGGTGAAAATAATATTTGTTGACTTGTTGAATGGTTAATAATGTGACATGTATTTATTTAAACAAATTTTCACTATTCATGGTTATGTAAATGGCGTGGATGATTGATTGTTTATGTTATGGTTATGTACGGAATGAAATGTTTATTTTATATCATTTTAAAAAAATAATACATTTTTTTAATAATTGATATTTAAATTTCCATGAGTGTTGTGAATGTGAATGAAATAATCAAATTAAATTTATTATTATTCTACGTGAGGATTATTTAGGAATATGAGATTGGATAAGGGATTGTGTACAACTATTTCTCTAACATGTATATAAAAAAATTGATTATAAAATTTTTAATGAGATAAAGGACTATGTGATGGAATGAATTATCTATAAAATTCTATCATTATCAATTGATATATTCTAAAAAACACACTCAAATAATGTAGTTTGATGACCCTCCTTCTCTTTATCCAGAATGAGAGAACAATAAAAATCATTTTGGTATAAAATGGATTCTTTTTGCAATAAATGTATAATGCCTCTATTTTTTAAGATCCTCTTCTCTAGAGACCAATTCATTAATGACGATGTTCATGATTTCAATGGAGAAAATATAGATACATCTATATGGATTCCACCTTTTTATATATCTGTACAGCTATAGTTCAAAAATATATATTTACCAATCCAATAATAATGAAAAAACTCTAGAAAAAGATACTCTTATTTATACAAATAAATAATAAACAATTTTTGAAAAGCCCATGTCTTTAAATATTATGGGGTTTTATTCGTCATGACTTAAATTGATAAAATCAGCCATTTTAACTAGCCCCAAAAAATTATACTACACCTATGAACCTTTACGAGTTATTAAAGTGACCACATAATAATTTATTGTAATTTATAATAATTGGATAATTACTGATCAAATAACACATTTTTTTTGTTTTTATGTAATATTTTTATTTTTTATCAAAATTATGGGATAACTTGATCATTATGTTTATTATGACCAAGAAAAAAACAAATATAGATAATTAATGATTTTTTAATTCATACAATTTTGACCAATATTTTGGAAGGATAGCCTAGATACAAGATGAGTGGCCGAAAATAAAACACAATGTACCCATGATCAACAGCATAATGATGCATCTATCAGAACAAGAAACCTCATTATGGAGAATAGTACATGAAATTATTACATACTATTTAACGATTAGATAAATGAATATTGTATTGACAAGTTTGTTTGTTATATTTTCAATGTACACAGTGGTAAACCCAACATGTTTAAGAACCCATAGAATCCTGGAATCTCTGTTTTCTAATTTTGTTTCTCATATTTATTATAAGACATTTATTTATTGAGAACAAAGAAATATAGGAACTTTATTACTATATATTGTGTAACTACTATACACAACATGTGAAGAATAAATAAATATATAAAATACTCAAGGAGTCACTATGAATTTAGTATAGATACACAGATAATGGAGAAAATGAAACTTAGCTGTGTGCATATTACTTATAACTCATACCAATATATATAGAAAACAAAATGAAGAATGATTTACTATGTAAATTAATTACAACACATAAATATGAATTATAATATTAAAAAAAATACAAAGTGTGTTATTGGTGTACAAAATTTTTTCCATTTCTTATTTGATGAAATAAACAATGATTGATATTTCAATAGTTTGAATGTGGATTTTTATCCCATTTTAGAAGGTGAATATCACATAGAAAAAATATTTATATGATTAAATTATCACATGGATCAAAAAAATATGCACTTTAGAATGTTCAATGATAGTGAAATAATTGTGGATATGTATTATAAAATCAAAGAACAAATGGTTACTATAATGGATAAAGAATTGAAACAAAACATATACTTTAATTACAATGATATTCAATGTAATTGACCATATTCCTCAGTCCACTTTTATCTATTTAGTGTATAATATTAATTTTATGTTTGATTGTTTTTATTCTTGAATAAATGTTATATGGTAATGTTTCTCTATTAACTTCTCTTAATACCCTATTTTATAAAAATCACTAGACACTGATTCTAGTGGTCTCAATTTTGGGAGATCCGTGATTATTGAGTATATATATTACTCATATGGGAAAATTTTACAGAACATCTAGAAGTCATCTGAGACTTGATCGTTGGGCAGTGATTGTATTCTTTCTAACTTCTTAGGGAATTCTAGGAGTTAAAGTAAGATGAGATGGTATTCTGTTTGGAGGATATGAAATTAGTTTTTATGGGACACTTATTTGATATTTTTATTGATCATTAAATTAACTATTGACATTTATAATTTTGGACTATTTTTTATGGGGTTTGAATAAACTATAAAATTCTAGATGTGTTATACATACTAGTGGGTGTTCTTTCAAAATCTATTTTATTTTTTCCTGGGTGATAGAAAATTTATGTTTGTGAGTTGTTTAAGTACACATAGAGAAGATTCCATTAGTAATAGTGACTTCTTAGAAGTGGAACCACTATTTTAGACAACAACATTCATCAAATTTAAAGAGATCAAGACTCTACTACATATGTTTTTTTATCTTGAAGTTCTTTTATGTAAGAAATAATACATTTTTTTATTCTTTCTGTGTTGATTTCTATTTGAAAAAAGGAAGAAACTAATTCTGAAATTGATAAACGGTATCACATGGAAACCATCTGAATGATGATTGAAATATTTGGTTAATTTACTATTGATTGAAAAATAAATTATTCATTTATATTGTAGGTTTTATTTATTTTGAGTCGAGCTAATCCATTTTCCTTCAGCACATTTGGTTTTCCAATATCTTTTTTTTATAAAAAATTTCATTTTCATTTTTGTGTAATATTGTTAAAGATATTGTATTAAATTCACCATTTATTTTATTTAATAACGATTCACAGGTATTAGATGGGTTCTTAAATCATTCCCCATTTCTCAAAAAAGCATAAATTTAATTTTTATCATGTATTCTAATTACTAAAAGACTTATTTGGTCATCATTAATGCCATTAACCTTACAATAATAAAAATCAGTACCCACAATGGATATTATTGGTATGTTATGTATTCAAAAAAATTGTGCCTACTATTTCTTGTGGCACTAAGAACTATATAATGTGTAATATTGTAATAGTAAAATCATTCTATATTCAACAAAAGGGTTTAATATATGAAAATAATTATTAAAAAAATAGTCACATACAATCACAGTGATTATACATGTCATGTAGATCACAGGGGTACAAGTTGTGTTTCCTCAAATGCATTTTGTGTTACATTAATGAAAGAATTCAATATTATGGAGATAAGTACACACTATATTCCCTTTCATTACAATCCTTGAATGAATTATATTTATATTACCTAATATTTTATAATTTGTTTATAATTATAGTTGTTGAGAATCTATGTGACTATTTGGACGGAAAATTAAGATAAATAAATTTATTGATTAATCATATAATTATTTTAAATTTTATGAAATTTTATACTAATAAATAATAAATTGAATTAAATCATAGATAATGTTTTATTCGTAGTAATTTTATGTATCGATGATCATGATCATAGAAAAATTATGTATGTGTTTTGATTAATTTAAATTAATTATTATTGTATTATATTTTTATTATTATATTTGAATCATACCCATATCTTTGATATGTTTAATATTATGCTCCATAGTATCATTTCTGTTAACCCATATCACATGTTCTGCTCGCCTGTGTCTGGGTAATAGTATCTAGATGAAGTATACCCCATTTGAGTGGAGAGGGTTCAATTTAGAATGGAGATAAAACCAACCAGGTGTATACACATGTGATAGGTGGAATACAATAATGGAATCCATCCTAAGTTCCATGAGTTATTACATTAGGTCAAGGTATGGTTTATCTATTACATAATAAACTAACCAATAGTAAAAATCCTGATCATTACACATATAATAGTTTTATTTTTATCTAGTTCATGATATTTTTTTAGATTTTCAAATATTTAATGTTTAATGTGATCATATATATTATTTGAATTTATAATCATGTATTATGAAACAATATAAATGTATTATTGATATATTTATGAGTCAATACATTGTTAATTGGTTATGTGAAATAAATAAAATATTAACAACCATGTTAATGGATAAGATAATGAATATTTATACATACGATATATATTTCCCCATGATAATATTAAGTCACAGACAACCGACCATTAAATAAGATAAAATAAAACCATAGTTCAATTTTCTTCACTAGTCGATGTAGGAATGATTTATATTGTTATAGAATTTTTGCGGATTCTTTTAGTCGACATAAACTATTTATCATCAAGGTTTGAATTCTTATGCAAGACATAGTGTAAATAAGATGTGAGTGTTGTGGAAATAAAAATCAAGAATTTTAGGATTAGGGACTCCACTAAACATATCATGGATCGTTGAATTAATGTAGTTGGAAATATGGCCCACTGAAATACCTACAAGAACATTTTTTAAGACCAAATAATGATTATGAGAGGAAAAATATGTTTCTTTTACACTATAAAATACCTAATATAGGATATTTGAAATATGATTTTTATTGAAATTAATATTAATTAAAATAATGTGTGGCTAATAAAAAAATATATCACATTAAATTTTTGTAATCATGATAATGTACTAAAACCTGAATTTTTCATTTTTTGTGAATATCGAATTTTATATAACAAAAACAATATCCCTATTATTAATACTAGATAATTAGAATATCCTCATTAACATGAATTTCAAGAAGTGTTATTGGAATTTTCACCTCTTATTATTCAATGTGTGGAAATTCTATGTGATAGAGTCACATAAATAAAACAATGAACCTTTATAGAAGGTTACTCTGGTGAAATGAATTATCTTATTGAAATATGTAACATATTAATTGGATGTATAATTTCTTAATTTATCATTTGTCACTATGTTGATATATAATATTCATGAGGTAATTAATTGATATACCCTATTTTTCCTTATCCATGATATTTATCAAGATAAAGTTACACAAGAGTGTTGTGAGACCTAAAAGATAATTTTTATATGCAATCATGAAATTGTTGTTCCTATAAATACCAAATAGTTATATTGAATGGCTATATATAGCATTTTTATATCAAATGTTTTATGATACCTAACGATTTTTCTTCACTAAACTACTATATTTCTCACAACTTAATATATTCATTAGTTTTATAGTAAACTATAATATAAAAAAATTGGGAAGTCAATCATAGAACTCCATTCTTATATTCACCTATTAAATATGAAATAATGTGGGAAAAACTATAATATTAATAGTGAGAAAGGGAACTATTTAGGGAAATATTTTTTTATGAATAATTCTATGTCTAAGGCTTCACCACACAACCCGATCAGGATGAGAAATATCAAAATGAAAACAATGTATAAATATGTAGACTATTTTTCATGTTTAATAGTGGTCCACTAAAATAAGAAGTGAACTATATATATGATTTTAGAATTTTATTGTTCAATTTTTATTGAATTCAACATGTCCATGTCCTTATGTTGGGTATTAATAAAAACATGTTTTTTCACATTTTTATCAAAAAATAATTACCACTAATAATATGTATGTTTGAAGGGGGTTATTTGGATCATGAAATTTTCAATGGAGAAAGACTGGATATACTGAAAATAGGATGAAACCACCGTACATAGCTAATAGGGTTGATTTTAGTCTCAGTGAACTGTTATTAAAGCTTTTGTGTTACAAAAAATATTTTATCCATATCCTGTTTAGACAAGGATTAAATTTAATTCTTCTTTAAAAATAAAAGGTATCACTTTTATAAATGTATTATTGTTATAAAATGAAACATCTCAATCTAGACTACATGTAATATCTTTTTAAAACAAAGTGTTGGACATAAATAAAGAATCATGTTCACATGAGTCATATCATGCCTTGCTTATTCATCATCGATTTGGTTGTGTAAATAAATCTTTCTTGGGAAAGCTATATCAATATGGGTATTTAGATTATTTTGAACTAATGAAAAAATGTATTTTTCATGATTATTTTCAAGGAAACATGACCAATACTCTATTTTATTAACAAGTTAAAACTTCTATATATTTTATTGAATTGGTTTGTAAATATGTGTGTAATAATTTTATAGTTTAATATAGAGACCTAACACTTATATCACAAAATTTACCTATAATTGGAGATGAAATGTGAATGACTACATAAGTAGGTATAAAATTGAGTCCAATGTGAAATTACATGATTTAAGGTATTATTTTGGGTATAAAAGTATTAATAATATTAGTATACAATTTATACTAATATGTAGAGGGTATCTTAACTAAAAGATTATTGACTATTGGTGGGAGTTTGAGATTATATATAAACTCACTTCTCCATATAAACCATGGTGTGAAGGTGTTAACGGAATGATGAACCACAATATATTAGACATGGTGGGTTTTATTATAGATACCATATCATTTTAATCATATTATTAAATTTTTAAGCACTGTTGACATGAAAATGAAAAAAAGTGTTATAAAGACAAATGTATTTGGAAGATTATATACATAATTAGAGATCATGAATCCAAAATAATAAAATATTTTTATTTTATATTAATACTATGATATTATCATATATTGGTCCCTTAAATCTCTATAGGATATCTTATGAAATACATGAACATATGGATGAGTTAAAATTTATAGTAAGGGAATAAAATTTTGAATGGGGTATATCACAAGGGTTAAAAGGCATAACATGATGACATAAAAAAGTCATTGAATAAGAATAAAAAAAATTGAAGCATAAATTTTATAATATGTGATCATTTAATCAAATAAATGTGTAAGATGAAATTATATGACATAATCATGACCCAAGGGTCATTTCACAAGGAGTATCACAAGTTATGTAAAATAAGTAAGAACGTTGCACATGGATCATGAGTCAAGGATAACCACCAAGATCGTTGCTCATGACATATCATGAGACAAAACATTATAAAATGAATTGGAGAAATATACATGTTAATAAATAATAGCTTGTTCTTGAATATGTGTTCCACATAAGGAATCCTACATATAAAATCAAACATAATCAAAAGTTTTACCCATGGAATGTATTGGGTATCATAATCATGTCATAAGGAATAAAAAATGGGAATATCGTATTGGTATCCATATAATATTTTATATAAATCATTCATAGACAAAAATAAAGGAAACAATTCATATATCATGATTTGATTTTTCATAATTATGGGAAATCATATAAAAAGAGTGTTTTAGAAACATTATAAATAATTCATTTTAGTGCAGTTTAATGAAAACTTTTCACGATTTTATAAAGTAGGAAAGGAAAAATTAATTGAATAGACCCATAATTTACTAATATATTTTAACATGTCATATTTATTTGTTTTATAAAAATAATGGTGGATTAAAACATATTAAGGAGTAAACATGAAAATGGGGAATAAATCTGGGATATTCTTGTAATCGGGATTGCTTATCGGGATTAATTAATAGGGGAACTTATAAAACATGTATTTTACAATAAAAGAAATAAAATTTGATCATGGTACATGTATTTGGGATATACACATAGAATTTTTGGGGATATAATAAGAATAATTAAAAATTACATTGTTCTAATGATAGAGAAATCGTAGCCTAATGAACAAAATGTTACATCAAAGAGAATCCCTTAGTTTTTGTAGCAAAGTTTTATATAATTGAACTTAATGTCCTAGAAAATAAAATTAAATATATTAATTTATTAAATAATAACCTTTTATACATTTATTATATATCTTATAATATTATTATGTTAATTAATGTACATTTCTATGAGTTATAATTTATAATATCATCATTCAGTAGTTTTTATTTCATTGGTTTTTATGATCAATTCATTTGTATAACTATATGAAAGATCGTGTAGAATAAAAATAGTTGTAAAAAATGAAATTATATGTTATTAATGAACAAAAAGAATAATATTTAGTCTTATATATAATTTCACATAATATATAATGAATAATCAATAGGTAAAACATTAATGATATTCGTTTAGATTAATATGGATTTTTATCGATCAACACGAATTAGTTTCAGTCTATTATTTAAATAGATGTATATAAAATATTTACAGAAAATAAAATAATCTCTAATAAATATATTATAATATTTTTTAATTATAAATTTTTTTGAATGATCTTATTATATTTCATTAATTGAAATTGAAAACTTATTGTCCTTGAATGCGATAAATAAACACATCTGGGATGATGTTTCCATTTTGAGAACAAAAAGTGAAGGGGAAGAAAATGATGATGGATTATTTTATTAACATAATAAAATTATTGTATATTTGAGATAATATAGTTATCTTGTATCGTATATTAATGTTTGGGGGGATATATTTAGAATAGAGAAGAAATTGGGAAAAACAAATGAAAAGGAAAAAGTTGTTTACCTCTAAAATATATCACATTGGAACAACATTGAGGCACTTGAGTATGGTTAATAATTTTGAAAAATAGGTTGGTAGATGTGTGGTAGACACATGTGAAAGGGGTAGGGAAGAATTTGGAAAAGCTCCAAGCCTTTAGAGGTGTTATGAAAAGAGGTGGTGAAGGGTGGTTTTTATAGTGGAGTGAGAGGGTGGTTTTTATTATTTTATTCATTTGTTTATTATATTGGATCAATAAATTGAATGGTTTGAATTATATTTGAATATATAAATATTAATTAATTCATTTTATTTTTGATTCAATTTCAACTTATATCATCTAGGACACATTCATAACACAATATTTCATTAATATACCTTATTTCGTAAATTATCGTATTTCGTTATTCATATAAAATTCAATTATTTTACAAAAATCTTATTAATTCACTGTAACTAATTTCCAATAGGTGGGATTAAAAAATATTCTCAATTTTATAAATTATTTTTAAATACAATTATTTTACTTTATAACTAAAATCAACATTTACTCAAAATATATAGATTTTATACTTTTTACTCATTTTATATAACATTGAAATAGTAATTAAGGTCTCAAATTATCTTATAATCATAAAAATAAAATTTATAAATTTCTTAGTCATTTTTAAGAAAATAAATTTCTTTTTATATCATTATATTAGTTATTCAAATTTTAAATAATCACTTATGTTTTATAAACACACAGACATATAATTTATCATTTTAAAAAAATTACTTTTAATATGATATTATTAGATAATATTTTCATTTATATGATGGATAAATTTTATTTAGACATTCCTAGGTGAGTTTACTATTATATTGGTCTGGTTAATATTATTAGGGGACACATTACTATTATGTAGGCCATATTACAATAATATTTTGTTAGATTTATTAATTTATAAAAATACTTATTATTTTATTCATTTTCTATTTAAAATGATTGTATTATGTTATGTATGGGATTATATGTGACTTATACTATATAAAATTATTTTACGAATGTAATTTTCATTGATAATATTTTGGGTCGTTACTTTATTCACCCATTATGAAATTTCACCCTCAAAATTTCATTTAACATAATTTGGGGAAAATAGATGACGATACTTCTCCATAATGACTTCCTCTAATTCCCATGTTTCCTCTCCATATATATGGTTCTACCATAGTATATTACTACGTGAGCAGTCTGGTTGAGTAAACATTATATCTAAAATAAAATATCATCACATGTTTCTCCGTATAAAAAATACCATGTTCCAACTATACCTCCACTAAATTCAGTACATGCAAGGGATATTGTATGAAAATTCTTATGTAGGATACATGGAACACATCATGTAATTGAGACATGGTTGTTGTTTGTTCCCGCTAATAGGTCACATCTCCATCATGATCAAGAATCACAAAGGGCCTAATGTACCTATGTCATGCCATCCCTTATTCTCAAATCTCAAGATCCACTTCCATAGAGTTATGTTCAGTAATAACATGTCTCCATCCTTGAACTCCTGGTATCATTGAAGATTATCTGCATAACTCTTCTATTATCATTGTGATTCCCAAATATAATACTGAATGGGATTCACATTTTCTACAATTTCTTGGAACATTTCATGTTCTAGTATCTTAGGTTCACCATCCCAATCGAGAAATGAAAGTGATCATCTATTTTATAAAAGTGATTCATATTGAGACATTTGGATGCTCAAGTAGACACCGTTGTTGTATAAGAACTCAACCATAAGTAGAAATTGGACCCATCATCATTTGAAGTACATAGATCACTATTTGAACATGTAATATAGTGTCTGAATAAAATACTTGGATTAGAAATCATGATGATGATGAAAAGTCACATTGATGTGGAAGTCAGTGTTTACATCTTATTTGAGACATTTCCATAAAATGAATGTGAATCACAGAGCTTGATTGGATACAATCTATAGTTTTACTACATGAAATATTTCCACTTTTGCTGATGTATATGTGTTTATGTAGATCTCGAGAGAATTCATCTATAAATTTGAGAAAGTGATTTTCCTTTTCAAGTCAATCCACAAAAATCTATACACAAATTTTTCATCTGGGTATCCGAAGGCCCAGTATATAGAAATAGATATCCCAACATTCTTCATAATAAAATTAATCTATTAGTGGTGGTGGATAAATATTTTCTATAATGATTTTATTGAGCCCTTAATAATCAAAATTGGGGGACATTTATCCCTCCTTGAAAAATAGGACTCGTGCACCCCATGTTGAATTACTCATGAATATAAACCCCTTATCTAGATTTTTCTTGTAACTGATTATATAGTTATTTTAGATCAATGATTTTCATTATATAAGGTGAATTTCTTATACATAGAGATGTGTGAATAATTTCAATTGATAAATCAATATATAATTTTGAAGGAAGACCAGAGAAGTATTTGGGGAATACATTAATGTAGTAATCCATTATGGGCATATATTAAAGCATGATTCATTCATTTTCATCATATATTTGAGATAAATATAATTTTTGATATGTAAGAATTTTCAAAAATTGGGATTATGATTATGATGGGGATTCATCTTACTCCTTATACCTGTATTCAATTATAGGATTCCTAAAGATGTGAAGAGTGATATGAAATTCCTAAAATTAAATGATGGAATATTATACTAATAGGAAATACATGAAATATAAAGAATAAAGGTCCACTATAGGAAGAATAAAATATTTTCTAGGATGGTCAGTGCAGAATTTAATAACAATAGAGGAGTTATAAACATTAGATGTAATAATTTCCCCATTTTCAATTATCCAAGAAAACCCAACCTCTATATTTTGATGTGGTATTTGAGTAGTTATATTAATCATTCAAGATATAAAACAATTCATAAATATAGAATCATATTTTACATTATATATTCTTGAATAATTATCCATCATACCTATCACCACATAATAATCTTGCTCCACCTTAGGTGTAGTTATTGTATATTCCTTTCCATTCTACCTTGGAGGTTGTTGTTGTAGATTTTCTCTAACAACCCATTGCTTGGAGAAATGGTTTTCATAATATCATTGTTCCATATAGTTGTAACACTATAGTATTGGGTGAGTGTAGATATAAAACATCCCTTATTCTTCCACATTAGTGAGATAATTCATATCCCATCCGTAGTTATTATCCAGATGCAACATTCCTCCATTTTTGACACTATTAATAGTTCCCTTTAGACAGTTCATAAAAGGATTCCTTCCACAATTTTGAGATGCTATATTTTTGGTTTCCATTCCATTATGAGAATTATATACTGATCCACCAATGTTATTCTTTATATTCAACTTTTTATCTTCATGACTGTGGAACCACTAAGAGTCTTTGATCACTATTTTTACATTGATGGAACAGTAATGTATCTCTCTAGAGCAATCACTGTCTCTTGTATCCAATGATTTTCATATAAACTGATTGAATATACTAAAAACGAAATATTCATTGCTATTGGTTTTCCTGAAGGATTTGTAGGTGTATCTTGAAATGTGTGTGATTTTTTTCATATGCCTTTAAAGAATCCTCATCTATATGCTTCAGAATGAGGAACTCCATTTCCATATTATGTTGGTGTGTTTGGGAAAATATTTAATAAAAAAATTACTGAAATCATCCAATCCAATGGAATCTATATACACATTGGAAATCAGGATGTTTATCAGTGTCCATAAATAATTAGATTCACAATCAAAATAACTGAATTATAAAATTACATTATATTCATCTAAACACTAAAGGAAATAGAATAACATTTCAATGTAATTCATCAACTATTATGTGAGGAGGGATTTAGAAGATCCACTAAGTATGCGAGTCCATTGACACATTAAGGATTCTACTAAAAAAATCCTTTCCTAAGGAGAATGAGAGATTTACCCATGATTCACGTGATTATTCATAACATGATCTAGTCAAGGAAGTACATTCATGATGTTTGGACTACCCCTTCCCATCATATAGGCATTTTCATATGTAATTCATCAAATTTACTATAGTATTGATTATTTTCATAGGTCATCCTACTTACATATATTAACAAGGAAACAAAAATACTATTAGGGTTCTTAAATACAAGTATAATAATCATATAAAATGGAAACATTTAATATATATGTATAAACATGTAAATGAAAATTATATCCTAACATATGATTCTTTTGTATTCAATTTAGAGTATCCATGGTGATTGAATTATCCTCAGGGTTAATTATAATTTTATATATTCTAGATTTATGAAAATAACTTGACCATTATATAATATGAACTATAGTGACCCATCCATTTACACATATTATTACTTGATTTTCAATCATTCATTCAAATCAATGACCAATTATTGATGTGGGATATGTCTTAAGCATTAGATAGCTAGTCCTGATAATTTCCCTTAATGATTATCATGTTTATAAACAACGTCATTGATCTACATACCATGATTCACAAGTGTAACCCTTAAAAAGAAAATTGAAGAATGTATAAGAAAAATATTTAAATTAAATATTCCTTTAACATTATGTTTCACCATTAGATGTTTTTGTCAAAACATTAAACAGTTTCTTAGACTGTGCTACCTAAAATTCATTAACCATTCCTCCCATACTAAGAATAATAATCTTCCCTCTTGGGGAATGTGGTGAAATTTTAACAACTATATGATTTATTTGATATTGAATCACCTGATGACATGATTGTGGTTATATCACTCATTTAAATGGTGATTAATCTAAATTAAAAGTACTCCAATTCTAATATGTCTCCATTTTGTAATAAAACCACCTAAGATGTATTCAATCTTCAATAATAAAATGTCTAATTTGATTCTAAAAATTTGGAAGGTATGTGACAAGATAATGTGAAATAATCTCTTTATTTATAATAAATTTATGATAAATGTAATTCTTATTCAAATGGATATCTTAATTAATGTATGAATGTATTATAATTTATAATTTAAATTATAAATGAAGAAATGAAGCGGATTATGAAATGTAAAATTTGAATGGATGAAGAACATATTCGATGATTGGATAATGGTGTGGAATATATTAGAGGTAATTGCATTACAGAGTTAGTGATACTCAGTGTTCCATTTTATGGAATTCCAAGAATGGAATCACATGATTTGTGAGAGTATATATACCATGATTGATATTGTTTTATCATTACTAATCACAATGTACATGTTCATTTGTAATTTAAATTTTATTTCCCATTGAATTAAATATGGGTTTGTTTTCTATGGAAATAATTTCTTTGTATCATATTATATATGATTTTTCTCTGGAACTGAGCAATACTTCAGTCACCATTTTAAGGAATAATGTTGATGGGATCCTAGGTAAATTGGTTGTTATGAGAGTTACATGGGTTTCCATATTATGGTACACCATGGAAAAGCTTATAGAATAATTAGGATTACATTACACATTATCTAATAACTGGATTCATCATTATATAACACCATGTATGAGATCATAGGACAATGAAATTATATCACACGTTATTTTTATTAAATTTGATATGATAAATACAACACTAGGACTCATTGTCTTGTACTATGGGATCTTGGACAAATAATGGTCCTATGTTCAGATACATGTGACTACAAGAAATCAATCCCATGTACAGATACTCCTTTTATACCGGGGATCTGTGGGTTTACCATGGGTCTAATAATTTTTTTGTAATTATATACAATAGGTTATGTTCCTCAGTCTGTATTTCGTCAATGATTTTAATAAATAAATAAATAATTATTTTTCAGATATTATCTAGATTCCTTGTCCATGCACATTTGGTAATTGTCAATGTTTATATATACATATATATATAATCATGTACTCTTATACATACATGACGTAATGTCAGAGATATTTTGGTTGGGGCCGAAGAAGATATGGTCATTCCTGAATATTATGTAAGCTGATCGAAATTATATAAATTAATTTATATACTAAATTATTTATTTATTCAACAAAATTACAATATATTATATTAATTTATTGTATAGTTATATAAAACATTGGTGGTGGCCTACAATGATTATCTCACACCTTTTTAGGCCACCATTGCACTAGGGTACCTTAAGAGAACTAAGGGTTACATGCTTGTGATAATTGATTTATTCTTCTGTCGTTACACTTTTACATTGGGGAATATATGAATAGGTGTAAAATGATGACAAGTATTATCATGAAGGTAGCATCATAGTATTTTTTAAATTGTTTATTTATTCTTAGATCACCTAATATATGTCTTCCTCTTTACATTTTTTCATCAAATGGAATTGAATGTCTAATCATCCATTTATTATTAATTTCCAGTCAATATATTTCCGCTGAAATTTTTTATAGTTAATTCATTATTGTTTTATTTATAATATATTATGGTGTGACATTAATAATGTGGTAATAGTCTTCCCATTTTAACACCTTTGGACTATTCCTACTAGTAATCTGCCTATAGAATATGGGGAGGAACGGTTAATTCATTATTACTGACCGAATCAGGGCAGCAGTTCAGTGGCTCCCATGGAAGGAGATTACAAAGTCAAATTTGGGAATTATTTTACTTTTTTATTAAAAATTATGTTGGTACAAAATATTATATGAATGTATTTTAATATCTTAATTAATCATGTTTTGGATTTATTATCCTACACATGATTAAAATACCACTTTTCTTGGGATTATTCTATTATTTTCTGTTTACATTATTATAGTTGACTATGAATTCACAGCGTAATTAGATTAAATTCTAATTCTTTCTTATTTATATGATGTATCGTATTTTTTCGTCGGCTTGATAAGGTGTTGATGTATTTTACATGTTTCATTGTTGAAAGATAGATATTCACATCCATGAATATTTCATCCCATGTATGTTTTATTTATTTATTTACTCATACATATTGTACATTCCTTTTGTTATTATTGTCGTATTATTTTATTTATACTATGTTTTAGTGATTATGTTTCATTCTTACTTATACACCATGTTCTGTGATAAACTCACCTTGTCATATATATTTTTTTTTCAATTTGTTCCTTGTTATACACATGATATATGATTTCATATTAAAGATTCATTATCAACATAAATAGTTTTTCATATATTGTATCACGGTTTAAATTTAACTGATTAATCATAACATGATTAAATCATGGACCACTAGTTACATGGGAAGAATCATTAATGGCCTGTGATTATATTGTATCTAATATAAATTTATGAGGTGTATGTGACATAATAAATTTGGATGTGATACCTATATAATCAGACCATTAAAATAAACATGAAATATTATGAAATCAAAAGTGAAACCTGGTTGCAGAAACATGAAATTCAATTTTTATTTATAATATAATGTACCTCTATAACATGGGAAATGAAATTCTTCTATCAAAACTCTGATACTTATATATATATTACTATTTGTAATTCTTAAAAAAGGTGTATCATTTATAAGTGTGTATAACAATATTAATTGGGTATTAAAAATTGTATAATTGGATTCTTCTACTTATAGACCTGACATGACCCATATAGGACATTCAAGGGGCCTTATACACATTAGATAAACTTTATAAGGTGTATTGAATAAAAAAAATTGAATTAAATTATGAAATCCCTAAATAGAACATCTATTTTGATTTTCCATAGTGCATAGACCCATTAGGGTATACATAATCTATATAATTATTGTAATTTAATGACTCCACATCCACATATATAGTGTTATATATAGATTTATGGTGGAACCACATATATTTAATCCCACAAAAAGCAGTAAAATATTTTCTATGTGCTTTTGAATTTAATTTTTGTGATCCGTTAGTCAAATAAAATGACAATTACAACATAAATGGTGTTTTTTTTGATAAATTGTAAATTAAATATTCATTAACAATGTTAAAATGTGATAATACTATATGGATATATAAAATCGAATAAAGTAATATATAAGATCAAGTTCCAAATTGTGATTTGATTTCCTGGAAAAAATAAATCGTGAATGTGAAATGATATTACAATCATAGGTTTATTTGTGGCCTTAGCAAAATAAATTACTATTATATTTCTCTTTGTCACTATTATATGATTTTTTAAAAATGGGCCTTTATAATATAAAAATATTGAATTTTTTTTGTCATAAAAATTTAACCTTAATATGGTGTTGTTAGTGTGCACCCTGATGTAAGTGTAAATTTTAATTTACCATGGTAGTTTCCTTTAACTGGAACACGATAATTGCCAATGGCTTAATTTGACCACTTTCTTGTATTGTGATCTAGAGTTTAGAACAGTAATCTTAGAGAAGTTTTTAGTGTAATCTATATGTAGGGTCTAGGATTTTTTATTTTACTATAGGTCTAGGTTGATATAGGTAGATCCCTTAAAATAATAACACCATGAAAATTTATATGTTCAATTATCTTGCGTGGGGTGTAGTTCAAGTTCTATTTTCTTGATTAATAATATATAAAATAAAATATCACATTTTTATTTATTCATGGTCATTCAATAGAATGATATTTTTTTAATTGTGTGTTTTTAATGTATTTTTATAGAATATTGGGTAAGACGTGCCTCAATATTTTTCATCCATCTTGCTGATTGTGTTGTATTATCCCCTTTGTGGAGAGAAGACTCATATGTTCGTCGTCCTATTTTAGTAACGTGGGATGATAAAGCATTAAAATATGTTGTGTTATTGTTATATTAATTATGAAAACATTTAGAACATGTTGCACAACATTTCAATTACAAAATCAAGTATTGTTTCTTATGGTGCACATAAATTTAAATGTGATGAATTAAATAATGTAAATTTAAGAGCGTTATTTTCATAATACATTAAATTAGGGGGTTTTGTGATTTCCTGGAAGGATTATAGACCATAAAGAAGTTATGTTCACATGTAATTACTATATTAGAGTGGAATATAAGTTTTGATATCTTTCCATCTTTTTTAGATTCGATCATGTAATTAGGGGATTAGTGTTCTAGTGATTTTGGATGTAATTGTTCAAAGAACTAGGTGTTATAACACTACCCAAATGTTTTATTTTTTGGATGTTATTCCTAATGTTTTGATACATGTAGATATAATATTGATGTATTTCACACATAATTTTAAGAGATGTAATTATCTATTGTGCTTAGAAGTATATATTATTAATTTATTAACAATTTTGTACTTGGTTAAAGAATAATGGCCAGGTCTAGGAACCATGTTTAGGGATGATGAAGCTTGTGTAGTTGTATAAATTATTATTTTTGATAATGCGATGCATAAAATAATTCTATGGAATGGATTTTTGGGTCAATCTTTTGGATCATGTCATTACAAATGTAAGAAATGAAACTCTAAAAGGTAAATTGAAAATAGTAAAATGAAATCTTAAAGATAGTGAGCTATTGAGTTTGTTATCCATTATCATATATGATGATGAGTATTTAGAACTCATTTGTGTGTTTCAAGTGAGTCTAGAAATAGATTCATGATTCATGTGAATGACTGACCTAGATAATACAATTTATTTGAGGCATGATGGTTCTTATAATGTTTCACAATGATAAGAGGGTTATACCTATACATAACCACGAAGAAACTATTAATCAGGTTGGACATCGATTCTTTTTATTGAAGTATCAAAGGATGCCTTAGTAGGTAAAAGCATCATTTTTGGGTAATAAAAATGTGTCATAAGGTATATTTGAGCTCATATAAAATTTGTAGACTAGTCTTAGTTTGATGGTTCTTATATTATATATTAGGATTCATTTAGTTTGAAACCTAGCTAAGAATATTGAATTGGATTTTATAAGAGTGTCTCTATTTATGTTAGTAATCCTTGCTATCCAATTAGAGTAATCCATTTTAAATATTTTTATGTTCATTTTCAACACATCATTTAGTTAACACTAAGATATTTTCAATTATACACTGAGCTGAATAATGAAATTAAAATCGTGGATGGCTTGAAAAATAGACATTGTGGATGTTTTGCACCAAGAGCATGGTTGTTGTGGATGAGTGCTTAGTCAAGTGTGATACATGTGTTCCTCGATAATATTTATTTGATGGACTCCCAGGCACAATCCAAATCATTTAATCTACCACTAGGAAATTACCACTTGCAAGCTTAGTTATTTTTCTCGATATGTGGATGTTTTAGTTCTGTACTGACCTCCCACATGTAAACTCCTAGAACATGAATCCAAGGATGAGTTCCTTAGACTCCTATAATTAATAACGATGTTTTTGTATACTTATAATTAATATTGTTTTTTTAATTAGTTAATGTTGATTCATGTATATTGGCATTGGTATAAAACCATGTTAAATATATGGAATGTAAAAAAATGACTTTTTGTGATGGAGGCATCAACAGTAGCCAATTGCAAACTTCAATTAGAAAAATCGGGATAAACATTGAAGTTCCATTGTAACAAGTTATTATAATCATGTTTCAAAAGCCTCATCTTCTAAATATAATAATTTTTAGGGATAGTTATTTTGTCTTAGAAGGAATTCCATTCCTCATTGATTAATGAATTAATATTCTGAGAGAAGACATCTGGGAGTTCATCAGGATAATCCGAGATCAGTGAAAGGTCGTCCAATAATTTTATTATAAAAGCTTGTGAGAATAGAATAAATGTTGTTGATTGAAAATCTACCATTATATCAAGTTTGGAATCATGATTTGAGAATATTTTGATTGTTATGGTGGTTCTCAAATACGAAATTCTAAATGTGGTGGGATTGTGTCTTGGAATTGACCATTCAAGTAGGAACCTGTGGTTAGATATTCCACAATAAGTTTGTTTAAAGAGAAGAGATGTGGTCATTTATCATGTTATATGAGAATTTTTAAAAACAATATATATAATTAGTTTTTTATATTTTAGTTGTGTTTTGTTTTAATGGAATATGTATTGTACTCTTAAAGAGATTATAGAATATGCTATGTTTTTTAAAAAGGAAAATGTATATTTTAGTAGGAATTACTTAACCTAATTTGGTGTAGTTACATTTCTTCATCTTTCAATAATTCTCTGGGATAAGAATCAATATTATGGGGAGATTATAGGGTTCCATGTTTATGAACTATGGAAATCCTTAATGAATTTTAACTTTTTATTTCGTGGATGGTGAAAATTTGAAATTCATGATATGGAATGTAAATTCAGTAATTGGAACACATGTAAGTGTTATCTTATGAATTTTATGGCCTAATATATGTATCTTATTTTGGGATACGATTCAGGTGAATCAGACCCCAAAATATTTGTTTTGAGTGTGACCAATAGGATGCATGGTTGGTTTACAATCATTGGTAACCATGTGGTACAATTCTTCATATTGTATAGTTATGGTACGTATATTGTTTAACCATGTGAAGTGGCTTATATAACCATGAAACTGTCTACAAAAATTTATGGGTGAATCACAAGTTTGGAACATAATTTTCCTAACCATGCATCTAACTGTTTAATTGGGTGGAGCACATATAAAGTATATATACAGGGTCTGTTTATGGGTTTTCAAACCATGTACATAGAACACACCATTAGTAACAAAAAGGTAGTTGAACCAAATTGTTAGTGCTTGGATTGCCAAACCACGTGGCAAAACCATTATATTCATTAAAGGGTGTATTTTTTATCCATCCTTCCTTATTTATTTCCAGCCTCCCTCACTCTCCTCTTTTTATGCTACAATAGACTACATGATATCTCCATTTAGCCTCTCAAAATATTGGATGGTTCTCCAAATTTTTTTATCTAAATCATGTGTTGTTATTATATCTAGATCTTTATCCCCATGATCTTAATTATAGTTTGAATTTTTTTCATTTTCCCATGACTTATTGAATTTGAAATCAGTGAAGCACTTTTTCATTATTATCAAGGCATTTGATGATTTCATCAATTTATCTCAAATTTAATCAAATAAAATATTGATACTAGATTATTGATACTTCCTAATAATGAGGATAGTGCTCTCATAATATTACCTTAATTTTCAACATGGTTATAAATAATTTTTGTGTGTGTCAGGATTCTTATGGGTCACACATCAAATGATTAATTAACAATTTAGAATGTAATTAATTAAATTAGAAAGTCATTGTACATTGAATTTAACTGATAGATGATTCCCATATCTTCTTGAGAGATCTCCCTTGGGTGTTTTTTTAAAACTACTATTACCTTTAAACTTCACCGAGGAAAATTAAACCATCCTCATGGGTTGTGGTGTTGAATTTTCATAATTATTCTGGTTTTATGATATTTAATCACCTTATGATGTGTTTTTGGTTTTATCCTTTATATAGGGGATAATTAATCTAAATTAAATTATTTTGAATGACACCCTTTCCCCATTTTATAATAAACACATAGAAGAGGTGCAATGTTTTTATTATAAAAATCGAAATTTAAATGATGATATTTGGATGGAAGGTAGCATTCTAATCGGAATGGATCACTCGATTTTAACAAGATTTTGGATAAATGGATCGTTTATGTAGATTTAATTATTAATTAAATTATTCATTGATTATCATATACATATTTATTTTTAAATGAGTAAATTTAATGACTTATGTTTCAAGAATATAGCATTGGTGAATCCCATTGATGATGATTACATACAAATATGTAACATGTTAAAGGGAATTACATTACTCAATGAGTGATACATGGGCTCTTTTTTACAAAATTTTTAGGATGGGGTGATAAGCTATTTGAGATAACATATATCATGAAAGAAACCATTTTTCAAATTTAGGAATTAAATAGAAGAGCCCCTTGGTCCCCATAATTATATTATTCATTTAGTGATAATTGGATAACCATTTTAGTGAACACCATGGTTGGGAATATAGGCTATATTATTTTCTCTCACGATATAATTGATAACTAGGTTTTATTTTTACAAAATTACATTGAAAGGACTATATGGAAATTTGATGTCACATGTGATACTTGGGATTCCACATTATTAAAATCCATGCGTGGGAATATAAAATAAATATGATAACATTACACTTTGGGTTATTCTTGGGTTTCTCATTATTTAACGACTTTGATGGGATAATAGGAAAACTAATTATATCAGGATTCTTTTTTGTTATAGGTGACTTTATTTATATCCTTATGATGACTACTATACTATTTTTCTATGGAGTGTACCATGATTCCATGAACATATAATAATATTTTTTAAATATAATTGTAACTACCCAGAACTATTCAAAGGATTGGATATATTCATTATGTGTGGATGTCTTAGGTTTACCCCATTTCATATACAACTGTTACACTTTTATGACATTTACAATTACCCATGTTCATGATTTAATGGATGGTTTCCATAATTAAATAATATATCTTAGAAATACAATTATGTAGAGGCCTTAACATTCCACATTGGGTCCTCAAAGATGCATGATTCAACGGTCCTCCATACTTATATATAATTATATATTGCTATAGTTATTTATATCTGATCATTAATTAATTTAATATTCATTGAATATATATAATTATACCTAGTCGGTTGTGGCCTAATTAGTAAATATCACACCTTTTTTGGGATGTCATTTCACTGGTGAACGCGAATAGACCTAATGGTTTCACGTTTAGGATCATGGAAACCGAATTTTTTCATTACACTTTAACATTGGAGGATAAGAATACAGGAATGATCCTAAGCTTAATATTCTCATTGAGATATCCCTTGACATATTGATATCTAACTTGGGTATTTACTATTATATCAACAAATTTATTTCTTTTACTTATATATTTTAGTTTCACCTGGGCATGAATTATTAATCTTCTGTTTACTATTGAATATCATTCAATATATTTCTTCTAACATTCTTTATAATACATAGGCTATTGATTTATTTATAATGTGAAATTTTTCTAATATGATCATTACGGTATTGTGTCCCCACTAGACTATCATTATACCATCACTACTAGCTGATAGCATCTATCATATAGGGAGCCTCACCAGAGGCCATGTGATAGACTAGCCCAGGGAACCGATTCCATGGATCCTAGGTCGTGGCACTACATCCACAAGTAATTATATTACCCTAACCATTACATTAAGGTTATAACCCAGTAGTGAGGATATATTTGTTGATATTATAGAGATTATACCATTCAACTATAACTATAGTATAACTAAATGATAACTATATTGTGGAATTACATAACCAAATAAAAGCAAACTGATATAAAAAATAGTAATAATATGAAAAATTTCAACTAGATAACTATATATGATAATGTATACATGCCATGAATGTAATACATAAATTTCATGAGCACCCATGGGATAATCATATATGTATGCCTTGAAAAATCAAAAGCTCACCACCTCATATCAAAGTTACCAATTAATCTACATACCAACACCTATGCACATTTTTGTATAACCATGGAACATCCCAACATGATATGGAGCAGTCCATGAACGTGGACCCCATGCTAAAATCAATTCCATAAATTAATCTTGTTTATTTAGGGTACCAAGGATGGAATGAGTACGCACACATTTTTACAACACCTACATAATTTTATATTTCATCTATATATTTAATAATGTTTGTAAAATGTTAATAAAAAACAACCACTTACACATTACATAACTCACATGTACTCAAAAAACACAAAAACGAATTTACTAACATCAAATAATGTAGTAGTTTAATGATAATTCCAATGTATATCATAATAGATTAATCCTTAGTCCCCCATATACTATCATACCTTCCCACATTTTGTTAAATCCATTACATTGTATACACCATGTCGATTAAATCCAACATCCCTTTTAGAAACCCATAAATATATCACATGTTCATAAGTATTCAATTTATTAAATCACAATTGTATTGATAGATAAACATCCCTTTTCATGGTTATATAAATCCGTCCACGTTCTTGGCCCACTAACCCAATAATATTATTTATCCTCATCATCCATTTGACGATCTGAAACACCATCATATATGACATTCTATGGTGAGATCCTCTTTAATTCCCGTGGAAATCACCACCCCATATGTTGTTATATCTATGAAGACCTCCATATATAATGTGGGGTAAATAATACATCAATATCTCTTGATCGAATGTGAAGATGAATCTAAAAGAGATATCTTTTTATCCTTGATGAGAAAAAATCACCCATAACCAAACACATACCTTGAGTGAACTACAATCGAAACCTGTGAACCGGGTTTCCCAAATATGAAATTAGTCAATCCATTTCTCCCCAAACTAGAGAACCACATCTCTTTATGTTCAAAGATTAACATCACCCATGATCTAATATCCATACCCAATACATTCCCAAGGAACTCACATATCCATCAACACAAATTAAATAAATTACATCACTAAAAGTATCATACCAAGAGAAAACAAAAATATATTTCACCATGTTCATGACACACATGGTTGAAACCTACATTATGATACATTAGACTGCACATTATTATCTCCCACGATTAACATAAATAGATATATAAAACCACCACATACGGACCACTCAATCATGCTTATTTATCATGTATCACATAAAAACATTTATAAATTATGATAATTATAGTCATAAGATCCCAACCTTAAAAAAGTACATAATCATGAGAATATTCAAGAATTTGACATTAATTAAAATTTCGGATCATTTGTAGTTTACTGTTTAAAGATTTAGATTATAACTATTAGATAACAACTCAAAATTTAAATAATATACTCTTCTACCCACTGTCAATTTTTCAAAATATATATCTCCTTCAATAAAACTTAAATTATTTTCTTGACAAAAATATTCATGATTTCTTCAATTCACTTACAAATCCTTATACCCTGTGAAAAACATTAAATAACATGGTATAACTCTAAAATGTTCAGAAAGGGATTTCAAATGAGGAATGAGAACGTTAGTCCGTGAATACATAAAAAACAATGAAATAATAATTCTCAGTTATAAAACAAAATCTCATTAACAAATTCATTGAATCATTAGATTTCTAAATAACTACAATAAATCATAAATCATAATGATATCTTATAGAATTTATATCATACATAAATTTTAGTTTTCACACTACATAGGATGTAACCATCATGATTACGTTCGGAATTCCCATCACAGTATATTACATATATCTATAAGGATAGACCTAAATGTTTACCTTTATCACGTTATCCAATGAATTTGAGAGAAATCATGGGCTCACCGGCCCTCATTTTATCATGTAACCACCCATATGCATACACAATTCCCCAGAACCATAACATAATAATAACACATATATCATGCATAAATAAAATAAATCATTTCTACATTGAAATCACATGATATAATTTAAATACATAATCAATTCAGTCTTAAACCCATTTTCTATACCGAAATACATTAAAATTTAATATGGTATTTATTTTTCATTAATTATTGTTGATTGTAGAGGAAACAAAACATCAAATAATGCCTGTAGTAATGGAAGTATTATCGTCGCCATATACATTAAAAATAAACATTCCTTTTATCATTTAGTAAAACCCTAAATGGAAAAAGATTTTGTTTTAAAACCAATGAATGAAATTAAAAGTGATAGGGGATGATTATATACCATAAAATATATTTCCATCTAGATCAAAAATATACCTCAATGAAAAGAGATTTAGGAAAATTACCATACAATGATTGTATAGTTAAATCCAGAAAATTGAATGAAATAATTATGTGGGATGAATATAAATAAACTCAATATAAGTTGATATTAAATGTAAAACAATCATAGATAATTCACACAAATACTTGGAGAAACAAAACCAATGACCTAGATACATATCTCAATGAATGAATGTTGAGTCAAGATTTCTTTTCCATGAGTCCAATTTGTCTGGTTAATTTATTAATTTATTGAATATTAAAAATAGGGTAATTTATTCTTGGTTATGAACCTTTTTTAATTTTATTTTTCATATGTTTTTCTTATTTCCATGTTTTATCAAATAGTTTTTTATTTGAGTTTATTTCAGACATTTGGTTGATATTAATTACTTGTGTCAAAAATGAACATGATTTAATGGAAATTATCCATGTTTCCATAAGGACCACAACTCTGAAATGATATTCATGATTTAAATATCATATATATAGATTATATATGTAATTAATATAGTCCATAATTTTTAAGATAATAAATGAAATGTGTCGTTGATGGAGACTATTGGTCATACGTACGAATGAACATTGCATTCATTTTGTTGTCATATTAAAAGAATTAAAACTAAATTATAAAAATGTATATTATAAAATTATTATAATAACTATGTTATATATGTTAAATAGGTTCATTAACACCATACATTATAATTATTATATATGTGATGAATGAGTAATATCACATTGTGGGGGCATAAGTACACACTTCCCAAAATTTTATTATTGTATTTACACAATACAGAAATCAATGAAATATGTTTTAATAAACACAAAAAAACATATATAAAAATAAAATAATATATATATCATATATAAATGCAGTTCCATTATTATGTCCATAAAAAGTGGTGGTAGACAAAATTGAACAATCATGTTTTCATGAAGTAGTAGTATTCCGTACAATGAAACAATAAGTTCAATATGCATTAGGTAGAGGTGTGTGTAAGTATAGGTAGAACCCTTAGCAGAAAAAAATCTTATTATATTGAGTATACTGATGTGGTTATAAAATAATGTAATAAAAATTTGTTAGGGGGTGTAGATGAAAATTAAATGAAAGGATCATGGGAGGGGATGTTTTTTCTGTACCGGGTAACACCTTCTGATTTGAGTCTATATGCTTTCTTGAATTTCTCTTTTCCCAAAGTAAGGATAATCTGAGTACTTTAGGGATATTTAGATAATACATGGTAATTAATTGGATAATACGAGGGTCTTAAAAGGTGTGAGTAAGTGGTTAGAGTTTGTGGCCTTTTATAAGACGGATAAAGGGATCTTTATGATAGTCTTGAAATATTATTTTAATATATATTGTTCATAGAATTATAATAGCTAAAAAGTGATATATTTCTTGAATAAGATAAGGATGGGTCTAAATCCTCTCAACCAATAGGTTTTATATAAATATATTTCACAAATTTAGCCTAATATTATGGAATTAAGCATTGATTTATATGTCAACTCTTAACATGACATCTTGTACTTTTACACTATATAGATTATATAGTTACTATTAAATGAAAAAAAACAAATGGTTAATTAATAAAAATTAAAATATTATATAAATTAGATTAAAAAAATAATAGATTTTTATGACTTTAATATCATTTAATAAAATATTATTTGTCTTAAAAACTCATTTCTGTCAAATTGGACTGTATTTAGTTATTTAATTTAGATAAAGTCATAACAACATTATTTTTTACAAAAAAGTATATTAACTATAATATAACATGTAATATTATCCTGAAAATTCGTTTATGAAATCAAAAGTTTAAATTTATAGTTATTTTAATATTTATAATAATAATTATTTGAATAATTCATTAAAATAGGAGTCACTACGTCATCATTGTGTCATAAATAAAATTATTTATTTACGGATAAAGAATTATAAATAAAATTCCATTTTATAGAAAATATTTATATATTTTTTGTGACTATTTTTATTCAAGTAGGTCAGTTATATAATTCCATATGATATTTTTATTATTATGAATATACATGTTTATGTTATATTTCTCTTTAATTTAAATTAATTATTATGACATTTCATTATCACATCCATGTGGCTCCCAAATGTAAAAAGTTATGCCTAATGATTATTTGGGTCGCACATGACACATAAATTAATATTAGGGCACTTTTTTGGGTAGTTTTTAATATAATAATATTATTTTTTCCCAAATTTAAATAATTTATATGTTATCTACAATAAATAAAAATAATTACTAAAGACACTATTCATAAAGTCCAAAAATAAAAGGTACCTATTTAAAAGATTTAGAAAATATGATTCAAAATATAGAATCTATTTTTTTAAATTCAAAACATCAATATTTTACTAATTATTTTAAAATTAAATCCCACTTTATAAATGAGAAAACATGTTTTTAAAAAGTAGAAAGCATCAACAGATTGACACGTGTTTATATCAAATTTTAGTGTGAAAATATTTCCAATTTCCATAATATTAATAAATTATAAAAACATATTACAATTACATTTTGAAACTAATTAAAATGAAAATCTACCTATCTAAATAAATCGGAAAAAAGATGTTCTGAATTAGAATGAAAACTTTTTCACAATATCTTAAAAAATGAATTTTATCATAAAAATAATTAAACATAAACCATTGTAAATATTGATGTCTCATTAAAATGAATATTTTTTTCTCAAATATAATATATAAACGTGTTAAAAAATTGTTTGAAATAGGGTTCTCCATCAAAATTAGGTAAAACATCCTTTTAAAAATATTAGAGTAATTTTCCTGAAAAATGGACTTATAATAATATAAAGCCTCTAAAATTTCGAGGATAAATATAAAAATATTTTACAAACATATATAATAAAAATGTAGTTAGTTTTATTCATTCCTTCCAATACATCAACTATGATTTAACTACTTTTTAAAATAATAATTGTATTATTTTTTGGTATAACTCATTGTTTTGGGCAACCAATGATCTTATAGAAACCTATTGTTGCATAAAAAGTATGCTCTAAAAGATATCATACCCATTAAGTTAAAACCACTATATACTTCATAAATATTACAAGACATGAATGGGTAATATTCTATTATAACATGGGATGTTACATCCTCCCCCCTTTTGGTAATTTCATCCTCACAATATTAATTTTTTTGATTGAAAACTAAGGTTTCAATTTTTATAATTACTACACTGAATTATCACATTGGTAAAGAGAAAATAAAACTACCACTAAAAAATTGTTAGAGAAGTAAAAAAGGTCACTTTAGATAACACATACTAGGATTCCATTTAATAAAATATGGATATGGAAGAAGAAAACCATCAGGTTCTGATGGAGGGTGATAGAAAACATGATCGATAGAAAGGTAATAATCAAAAAACCAAAATCATATTATGGGTTAAATTGCCTTTGATTTTATATAGGTAAAAGTAACCATAATTTTTTTAATATCATTTTCATTGAGATAAAGAATTCATTTACTTTCTTTACTGTGGACATAAGGTTACATTGTTACGTGAGATGTAGAATTTATTCATGTAGTCAATTTCCACCATAAACCCATATTTACCACCAAAAGATGAGTATTTAGAATGATTTTTTCATGCCTGAAGAACTCTAATAAACATCTAGAGAATAAACTAATATACAAAAGGATAACTTGTTATTTCTAATGTAATTAGACATTACCCAAAACCAAAACAATTAGTAAAAGGTATGATAATTCCACAAAATGAATGAACTGGTCATTGAAAAACAATACAATAAACTCTAATATTCAAAATTAATACCCAAGTTTTATATAGTCCCTTCAATTAATAACTATCCATATAATTAATCCAAATAATACAAACTTTGTTTGTAAAATAAAATTTATGAGCATTTGATCACATAGTCTTCTATGATAAATTTTAACATTTATCTTCAAATAATATAAAACACTCTTAAAGTATTGTACTAAAAATAAATTTACAAAATCACATATTCTCCATGATAATTCAATAATTTCCATAAATAAGGCAAATAACTATATTTCCACAACTAAATCATTGATTCCTCTAAAATTTATTTCAACCATTACTCCTCATATAGGAATCTTTAATATTCTACATTACATAATCAAATAATGTGTCCAAAATAGTGAAAGTTATCCAAAATAATATTAATCACTTCATACCCAAATCATTTTCTAATCCCATGAATATCAATTTTATATAACATAATTTCCCAAAATCAACTTCTTCATATTCCAAAAGCTCATTTAATCTAAAAAATTATTACTAACTAGGAACTTCATGTAGATAAGTGGAAGGCAGTGTGCCCTTTTCGTCCATTGGATGTGGGTTTGATTCTATTAGACATTCCGAACACAATGGGTTTTCACCTGTTCTACTAGTTTACCATTTTCTAAAACTATATAATTGTTATAAAATTACAAACATGAGATAAAATTATCATTATAACCATAACATATTTTATTCCAAATTTATCTCATGTCTTTTATTTTGCATCCTAAAATATAATAACCATTAATTACCTCATATTGAAGGATCATATAATCCCTGAAGGTTCATTATAATTATATCCACAAAACAAAGGACAATTCTTCCACAGTTATCATTTTTACATATCATACATAAGGGTTAGTCAAACCAGAATTATTCTGAAGTAATCCCACATTAATATATTTAAACATATCATCATCCAAATATCCATCATATCTATTTAATTACTAATATTTGGACATCATAATCATTGAAAATTCATCATCATCCTTTAACCAAGTTTTTCCATTTTATTCATTAATACTTATTTATTACATAAAAATCATCCATAATGTCTTTATATTCAATAAATTAAAAAACCCAGATAATAAATAATCCATACCAATAAAAGGACATTTTTAATTTTCTCATCTTATATTAAGATTGAATTATATATTGGTAAGCAATTATTTCTATTGTCCAGCTAATCCCATTCCCAAACTATTTTTATAGAATGTATTCTTTCATAATGATAATGCACTTCAAATTTAAAATAATGATTAGATAGCTGAGAAATAAATTATTTCCCTTTCCAAGAGCACACTGAACGCTTCCTTTTTATTTGGAAGGTTATAGATTTATTTCAGTTATTTCCACATTTATAACATCTTTCTAACCCTTTAAATACAATCCCATGGTGTTTCATACCAAATTCTTGTCACATATGTTATTGAATATATTTACCTTTTTTAGTTTTACTTGAACTTCCCTATGCTTTTTTACTCTTTCCCTTGATTAAATATATAATGTTTAGTAGTCGATAGTTGTTTTAGAATAACCACAATAGTTTTCAATGAATCTCACATTTAATTCATTTTCTTATTTATAAAAGCATCATAGTTTCCATCACATCCATTATTACTTTTGGCGCCTACTAGATCCAACGATTAACAAAAACCAAAAAGGGATAGTGTTAGTGAATAAATAAAATAATCATATAAAATAATTTGAGAGGTTTAAAAACTACGATATAATAATCAATGTTATCTCAAAATCATTTAATTTATCTTAAATAATTGTTACTCTTTTTAATATGCTTACAATTTTGGTTTTATAAAACATGTCACTTATTCATAAATAACACCCTAACCTCTAAAGTTATCTAAATCATCCTATGATATAGAATATAATTCCCTAAACATAAATCATTACATAATATTGAGAAAAGTCGTTAATTTTAATTTAATTTTAATTGAGGATATTTTCAGGATTAGAGTTATAGAAAATTTGTCCATAAATATTATATAACAACTCAAAAATTACTAAGTAGACTCTTATACTCAATATCTATTTTTTAAAAAAAATTAACAACTTAATTAAGCCTGAATTCATTTCATGATAAAAACACTTGTTGAATTCTTACATTCTCTTAACTGTCCTCATACCATGTGAAAAACTTCTCAAAACAATTGGATGAGCATAAAAATCTCAGTAAGGGTTATAAAATAAGGAAAGAAAATGTTAGTACATAAATACATAAAAACCAATCAAATCATAATTTTCACCCATAAAACATAATATCAATTTCATACACCATGAAATCAAATGAAATTTGAATAAACCATAGAAATTATAAATCATAAAGGTATCTTTTTTCATTCATAACATTCTTGCATTCTATCTTTTGCAGCCTAATAGGGTATACCCCTCATGGTTACATTTGGAATACCCATAACCATGTATTCATGAAATCTATTTGGAGAGACATTAATGCTTACCTTTTTCAAATTACCTAATAGATTAGAGAGCTATCAGAGGCTCACCCACACTCAGTTAATCTTGAAACCACCTTTATAGATATGCAATTCCCATAAACTGTAATATAATAATAACACATAAATAATTCATAAAAGAAAAATTAAATTTCCACATTTCAATCATATGATATAATTTCAAGATATAATAAAATCATTCTAAATCACATTATTAATTACAAAATAAATAAAAAAGTTATATGTTGTTTATTATTATTTAAATATTATGGATATAGAGGAATCCATACATCAAATAATGCTCATGATGATGAAAAAATCATTGATGTTACGTACGTTAAATAGAAGCCTTCATATTGTCATTTAGTAAAATTCTACGTGGAAAAAGATTCATTTTGAAGTCCTTTGGATGAAATTAAAAGTCAAATCAGTTGATTATATACCATATAAAAAATGTCATGTATAAATCAAAATATGCTTCAAGTAAAAGAGATTAAGTTGGAGTCCCTTACAAAGATCATAACATGAGATCCAGGATAAATAAAAGACATAATTATGTTTCACCGATATAAATACAAAAAATATTGGTAGGTATTTAGTTTAAAAAAATAATAGTTCATTTACACAAATTCATGAAAAAGAAAAGCCAATGACATTGATATTTAACAAAATTATTGGAGAAGAGTTAAGATTTCCTTTACTTTGGGTCCAACTTGTCTCATTTATTCTAAACTTTCATGAATAATAAATATAGGTTAACTTATACTATGTGGTGATCCTTTATAACGTTTATTATTATTTTTATTCCACTTATTCCCACATTATAACAATGAGTTATTTATTTGAGTTCATATAAGAAGTTTTTTGATGTTTGATACTTGATAGAAAAATGATCTTGTTTCGATACAAATTATACATGTATTCATAACTCAATAATATCCAAAATGATATTCATTATTTAAAAATCATATAAATACATTATATATTTTTTTATTATACTCAATAATATTTGGATATAATTAATGAAATGTAGATATCTTGGAGACGGTTTGTCATACTTACGCATTAACACTACTATTTTTCATATTAAAAAAATGAAAAATAAATGCTACCTTTGTATATTATAATTTAACTAAAATATACATGTTATAAATGATACATCATTACTTTAACACCATCTTTTATACTTTCCATGTATGGGATGAACATGTCATATCACTTTAAGTGGGAAGTAGTCCACACTTTCTAAAATTAAATTATCATATATATACATAGTTGAAAGCATAAAGATATGTTATATGAAAAATCACAGAATAATATAGACAATATAAATATAATATATGTCATACATAAATATAGTTCCATCATAATTTCTTCAATTAGAGGTGATATGAGAATATTTGAACAAACATCATTTTGTGAGGCATTAGTTCATCGTACACATAAATAGTATGTTCTATATCCATTACATAGAGTTCTGTGTAAGTGTATATAGTAATCAATGCATAAAAATTAAATTATCTTTAGAATATTTTCATTTTTATAAATAATTGATTAAAAATTTCTTAGGTGTTTGGATAAAGAAAATAAATGAAATGAGATTGAAATGAGAAGTTACCTCTATATTGGGAAACTATTTTTAATTTGAGTCAGAAAGATTGATTAAATTTCCTTATACCAAATGTAAGGCCTATTGTGGGAATTTTGGTTTGTTGGGAAGTTATTTGATCATATGTTGGATGAGTTATGTGGATTGGGTGGTGTTAGTAGGTGGGTAGGGGTGGTGGAATTTTACAACAGGGGGAGTGATCTTTAAGAATGTCCTGAGATATTATATTAGTTCAGTTTTTTATAACTATGAAAGGTAAAAATTAATATATTTCTAGGATAATAAGATTATGGGTAGAAATCATCTCATCCAATATGTTTTAGACAAGTCTAGGTCCCAAATTTAACCTAATATTTTGTATTCAACTCTTATTTAAATAAAATAAATCTTCACATGTCTTCTTAAGTTTCTACAATATATGGTTAATATATTTATTATAAAATGTGGATAAAATATCAAGTGGGCCATTATTGTTGTTTTTAAAATTATATAATTAATCGGAATAAATTATAATTTTTATGAGTATTATATAATTTAATAGTATAGTATTTTAAAAATGCATTTCTATCAATGTTGACACTATTTTGTAATTGATTTTTGTTAAAGTAACAACAACATGATTATTTTGAGAAAACTACATTAACACAAAGATAAAATTTAATAATATTCCCAAAAAATAATGGATTCCATCTTATTTAAAATTAATTTTTTTAATATTTATAATGTCATTTTTTCGAATCATTCATTAATTGAGTAATCATTGCATCATCATTGCATCATAAAAAAATTAATTTATCTAATGTTTGAAAATTATAAATAAAATACCATGATTATGTTAATTTTTTACATTTATAATTACTATTTATATTCAAATATATCAATTATATATCCCCATAATAATATATTTTTACTATGAAGATACATGTTTTTGTTATATTTCTCTTTACATTAAATTAATTATTATAACCTGTTTTTATCATGCCTAAGTGGCTCTGAAATGAAGAATGTTCTAAAGAAGGATTTTTATGGCCTCCGATGACTCATACAATTATATTTAGACCAATGTTTGGGTACTTTTATAATATTATTATATTATTTTTACTCTTATTTACCTAATTTACGCTTAAATCGTGCTAAATAAAAATAATTACTTAAGTTACTATTCATGTTGTATAAAAATAAAAGGTATCTATTTACACAATTGGGACCATATAATTCCAAATATAGGAAAAAATTTCCAAATTCGTAATGTAGATGTTTTAGTAATTAATTTAAAATTAAATCCCACTCCCAAAAGGAGAAAATGAGTTTTTAGAAACTGAACACCCTCAAAATATTGACTCCTATTTATATAAATTTTCAACGTGAAATTGATTTCAATTATCATAATATGAATAAATGATAAAAACATAATCTAATTAAAATTTACCACCAATTAAAATTATAATTTAACAGTATAAATAAATCAGATGTTAAAAGGGTTTTTGAATAAAAATGAATTATTTATCACTATTTATTAAAAAATATATTTTATCATAAAAATAGGAAAACATTAACCAATGTAAATTTTGTTTTCATGATTCTAATTAAAATTTCTATTTTAAAAATTTTAAATATAAATGTGTCAAAAAATAAATTTTTAAAGGGTTCACTTTCAAAAGGTGGTAAATTTGTTTTCAAAAAATATTCCAGAGTTTTATAATTCAAATAGGATTTATTCTGATTTTAAGCATCTAAAAATTATTTTATAAATTTAAAAACATTTAAAATACTTGTGTAATCATAATATGGATAGTTTTTTCATCATTACAAAACAAATAATCATAATTATCTACAATTTAATATAATAAATGTATTGTTTTTTCAATATAACTCAATGTTGTGTGCCACAAATGGTTTCCCAGAAAATGATTTTTGCGTATTGTGTACGCTATAAGAAATAACATCCGAACTAAGGTCAAACAACTATCTAATTAATAAATATTAATATATTATCAAATGTATTATAATATAATCACCTGGGATGTTACACTATTCACCTCATACTTTACACTAATATATGCATAATCATTCAAGATCATCCACAGGTGTGGATTTTGTTAATTGAAATCAGAAAACTAGATAAACACCTTGAATATAGAGAATAAATCAATAAATAATAGAATACCTTAAGAGATAATAGGAATCCCATGATGAAGGAGTATATAGTGTTAGCCTTACCCTAGGCTAGATCCTATGATGAATGATAGTGAAGTTTTTTGAACGATGTTGGAGATCAACTCCTTCTATTCATGCTTGTAAAGGAGAAGGATCTCCACTACTCATATACCAAATGCCTTTATTTCCCACTCCCCTTCTACTTTTTACTATTTTTTCTAGAAGAATATATTTGAATCATAATTTATAGTTTTGTGCTTCAAAATAAAAATTTTACGTCCAAAACATATTTTTATGACATAAAAAATTTCAGCTATTGGGGTTATCCCATATTTAACACTTTTAATATTTAAATAATATTTTATTTCATAAATAGTTGCATACTATAGCCATTTCAACTTATGGATATTGAATTCCCCTATAACATCCTTCGATCACTACCAATAACGAAAAAACCTAATAACCATTACTGAAAAGGGATTAGTCCTCCTTTATACTAATAATTTATTTCAATATGATTTGGGAACATATAATACACCCACATTCCATTAGTTCATCCTTGTTCTATTTTTCCACATGCTGAACCAATGTCTAACTCTCTCATGTTACCTACTCAGCACTTTCTAATTCCATAAGGAGATACATAACATATCATTACCATTTTGACATAGTAGTATTACCTCTACTATATAATCATTTTTGTCTCCATTTTGGGTGATACCATGCTTACGAATCACCTACATGGTCGCTTCAGGGCCAAACTCCAAAAATTAGAATGGTCTATCATTGATTTTTTCCTCAAACATTCATGTACCAGATATCACATTCAATTAATCATTAGTATCATAAAATATATTCTCACATAAAAATCACATATGGTTCTCCATATTTCATGAACCATTGTTGATGGATGAAAGTCTAAATCTAGCTCAATGCCAAAAAGTTCCTACAACATAAATATATAATTTTAAAAAAATTCATAAATGCCTATGCATCCATAATAAGTCACACACATCTCTAGTTTGTAAAATATTATGTATAACCTTGTGTATTAACAAGTAAAAAATCACGTCATTAACTATTGTCTATCATTCCAAAAGAAAAAATATATTATCATGGTGTATATAAAACATTTACTTGTTTCTCATCCTATTTTGAACCTGTCAGCCGAACCTCATGCACCCGAACTAAAGCCTAACTTTCTGACCCCTTAAATCCATTTGATCATTTACTTAATATTATAAATTTCCTATAGTTCCTAGAATCACTCTCTTCTATGACCTGAATGTAAATTATTTTACATGTTACGTGTTTTTGGTACCACTCAATGTCCTACCATAGATGTTTGACTCTGTTCAAATCCATGAATCATATAATTTTGGGATGTATTCTAGAATAACCTCACTATATGGTTGATCTACCCTTTTTATACTCCTTTATATTCCTCTTGTATTGAGTCTGGAAAAGTTTTAGATGCGTGTATTGTAATCATGACATCATTGATCAACTCCTTAGTGGACATCATGTGTCAATGATCTCACTTCTATATTTTCTATGCGTTGGAGGAAAAAGAAGAACATTGAGGTTCACCAATTGAGGAAAATAAGGAGATAATTGATACAGATTTACATTCATTTGTGGAGCCCCATCATGACTACATCCATGTTGATGAGCCAAATGATGAATATAAAACTCTTTTATTAATGGGAAGAAATAAATTTTATAAAATTCAAATTTTATTTAGGTAAATATACTTGTTTACTTCTACTTTTATCATTCATTTCAGTAAACCCATCTAAAGCTAGACCAAGAAGTGTTTTCACATATAACAACCACAAAAATGGATGATCCCTATTTTATCCATACTGAAATATTAATTGTCTTCTTAATTATGAAGATGGAGGATCCGGTATACCATATTCATGAAAAATTCCTCTAGAATAAATAATTCGATGCTGGGATAATTCATATGTGGTGGTTCGTGTAAATGAATATCCAACCACCATCATATTTTGGATAAAAATTTGTAGTACCATCCAAGGGTAGAAAAAATTCAGGTCCCCTTGGTGGATTGTACAAATTCTAATCCTTTACATTCTTTCTAGTATATTCATTTTATATATTAGGAATTTACATTTCAAATTCAGTTTGAGTAATTAGATCATTATGTAACCCCCTCCCTCTATATTTTTTATCTTAAAAGTCACGATCCTTGTTCATAATTGTGTATTTCTATTTTGTAAGATTATAATATAAAAAGGTATCATCCAATAGTGAAGGAATATTAATAATATTAATTTCAAAAAATTAGTTCACAGTTAGTGTTTATATTTTAAACACCTTAAATTCTTTTTTCCACCAACATATTTTGAGAACTAATGTAAAAATTATATGCCCATAGTTGAATTCATGTTTTAAATAACTTGTCTAAAAGACATATGTTTTTAAGAATTCCTGTTATTCCTTGATTTATATTTCAATGTTAATGAGATAGAATGTGAAAAATGAAAAATTAAATGATAAATGTGAGGAAAGGATATTAAAATGAGGACTCATGATTTTATTTAAATAATTTATTCATGTAAATTAAATTTCTAAACCTCTTTTCATGTTTTTATTTTATTAAATTCATCTGAATTGTTTTTTTGTTATTAATAATTCATATAGGAATTTTCTAGAATCATATCTGTTATTAGCTAGAGGATTTTTAGTTCAAGTACTTTCTATTTTATCTTGAAATTTTTTCTTGAGTCTTCTTGGGAAATTCAACATGTTAGAATATGAATTTGAACTTTTCAAAGCTATTAATGTGCAAAACAAATTAAAAAAATTTGGAAAATCTGTAAAAAAATAAACATATCCTTAAAATGAAACTTTTTATATAAATACTTCATTATCACATAGAGACCATGAATGAACTTGTTTGATTTGATCCATGTTTCAATCCATTTTAATCCATTCCTATACTACTCTATGTAATTTCATGATATTTTAATGTTGAAGAGTGGGGGTGAAGGGAATCATCGAAAATGGGGTGATTTAAAATTCCCTGAATAACTGTGGGGGATATTATTATTGTAACTATAATATATTTTACAGATTCATTAATTGTGTACAATTTTACTACCGCTCTTGAATAGAAAAAATGAAAATGAAATAAAAGATCCAAAAATTGGGGAAAATGGGTTGTAATTTGGGTAAATAAGTAATATCCTTTACTCGACCTATGATATCTATCATATGTGGTTAGGTGATTTATGTGAGGATTATTCAAGGAAAACCATTTTAAAAAAATGAAAAGTATTCTTTAAAAAATAATAAATTAATCAAATCATGAGAGGGAAAAAATCATTAACTATGCATAACTGGTCATGATATTTACATTGAGTCTTGGGGAACGATGAGAGTTGTTACGAATTAAAGGGGAGAATGTCATTATTATTTTTATTTTGAATATCATTCTTTATTCTTTAAGAGTTAAAAATTCTCTTTGACATGTATTTTTTAATATCTAATCCTACTGAACATTAGCCTTATAGTTATTTGAACCTTAATTTCATGTCCTCGTTATTTTATATGATTTTTCTCTTTACAAAGTTAATAAATTTGTTCTTCTACATGAATATTTATTAGTGGAATGTTCTCTTGATATGAGGATAATTATTCATTATTTTTATAATTATTTATTAGAGAAAATAAACAAAATATAGGTAAATTATGTCATTTCATTTTTATATTAATAAATTGTGGAGCTTAAATGAATGATGGGGAAGTTCCATTATTTAATATAATGGGGGGTCTGTAAAATAAGTTGATTGATAATTTCTATTAAAAATGATAAATTGAATTGATATTATTCATTGAATTTGAAAATATCATTTTACAATAACAATTGTTTTATTTTATTTCATTGAAATTCTAATATTCACAACATCGACGCCCTCTTTAACTATTGATGAGATTTTATGCTTGAAGTCAAGAATGTTTTTAAGTGTGGGGGTATATAACTAAAAATATTGTGTGTATATTTTTATTCAATTTCAATGATTTATTCATTATATTAAATGTTAAACCCCATGTATTTCATTGTTTTATTAAAATAATGGGTATTTTGAATAATAGAATGAAAATGAGATATATTTTAAATACCTTTTAAATATGTAATTTTGATAGATTTTAATCACAATGATATTATTGGAATAACAATTAAATTGATAATCTAATTTGACTGATTCTATTTTATTTATTATAGGAATTATTTTATTCAACTTTTTCAATAAGAAAAATATCTGAATAAAACAACTAGAATCCCTAAAAATCCATAAAATTAGAGAACCATACTGAAGGATAGCATGTACCACACCTCCGTAACAAAATCATATGCCAGGATACACACATCAAATTGATGTTATACAACCTAGATATGGAATAGGTATCATAGTGACATTTTCCCATTAATGTTCATGAAGTGATTAATCCATTGTGATGGAAATTGAACCATATATATTGATGGAGATAATTGGAAATCTCATGCTGAAAAAGTATTGATCAATAAAGAATCAATAACTCCAACTCATTGTTTCCAAATATGTATAAATTTTGCGGGTGACTAAAAAAAGTTTTATTACCATATATATTTACTGATTACAAACATGAATTGATCATTTAATTGGGATACAACGTGTCATATTTAGAAGGATAAATTATTCCAATAAAAGGAATGGAGATCCTGCCTCTAAAGAATTTCAATTCATATTATTCAATCTAGTGTACCATGTAGAGGATTTCAAGGACCATGTTGATTATTTATGATATATTTTTTTATTAGATATATTATACCACGTAAAATGGATTCATTTTTTTGTTAAAGTGATACCTTTTCCTCTACCATTTATCCTTTTCATCAAACCATAATCTCCTTCTCTCTCTTCAATCATTCTATCATGATCTATATTCCCTTTGAAATGGAATGTGACTAAACATGAATCTTGGCCCGAGGCGATGTTTCATAGAGTACATTTTAATTGGGCTTCAATAAAATTAATTTTAAATCTATTTGTGGGGGATGGATGAGTATTACAAGGGTGTGATAGTTATCCACCACGACACTATTTCCAAATCCATTTGGATTCATTGATTCATACTTTTCCCTCCCTTATCATATGAAAACCCTTTATATAGTGGAGTTGTGATTTCCTTAATGGATGAAATGGAATATGGTGGAGCTATGTGTTTTAGGAATAACATTCTTAGTTGAGCTGTTACCCTATTTTACAATTGGAGGTGGTCTGTATTGGTGTGGAAGAGGAAAGCTAAAATCTCACACTCAATAAATACATGGAATGTAAATCATTAATGAATTTTCATGAATTGAATTATCAATCTTAATTTACATAACAAATAAATAACAAAATAACGTAATATAATCAATCAATGTATCAATATCATTATTCGGTAATTTCATTTTATTAAAATCTTCATTTATTTTTAAATTCAGTATTTCATTATTTTAAATAATGTTTTCCAAAACCACCGAAATGGAAATTTTCATAAATAACATAGAAATGAAAAATAATTAGAACAACATAACTAGAATCAGTGATTGTATAGACCCAAAGCCTGACGTACATGGACATTACATTACTTTTGCGGAATACTTAGTACATAACAAAAACCCACACACAAGGACCGTAATAGTTTAGTGTCTTTGGAAACTAGGAATATAATCTTCTAATCGTGGTGGAAGATCTTCAATATCTATCATAAAGATCTTCTTTTTTTAAAACTAAATCCATTCTTTATGTCCTGGGTCCAATAAAACATAAAAGGGTGAGCTCAAATGCTCAGTAAGGGTAAACAAAAGAAATATCAATCACGTCATATTCATAAGAACATATCTTTTGGAAATATTAACCTGCAAAAAAGATCATAATTTCATAACATGGGATAAATCATAGTAGTGAAATTTAATCCCAATAATCATAACTTAAAACATGAAACTTTTTTGCATACACACATAATCATAGAGAATCATTTCTTATTAGTCAAGACTCATTTCCAAGACTATCTTTGTGGACAAAGTCCCTTTCTAAACCGAGTTCACTCCTCATTTCAGTCATGTTTCACTGAACCGGTATAACCTACCATTCCAGCCATGTATATCTCATGAGATATAAAATATTTACCCAATACATTGGAGGGAGATATAGGTCCCACCCATCTTATAATGATACCATTCCTATGTGTGCCACAAAATCATAAACCATACATCATAACATAACCCATGTAATAAAAATGGGATTCTTAGTCAACATGACATCATAAAACAATTCATATAAGATAAAGGAATTAATAAAAATATTTACATCACAACATAATCAAATGAATTTAATAATAGGGATAAAAACATAACCCTTTATTATCTTAGATGGAAAATAATTTTGATAAATCACATGAACACCATTCTTGAGGAAAATATCGTTTCTACATCACAAACATTTTCCTTTCTTAACATGTCTTGCAATTTTAAACTAATATAATTTTATTAAAAATAAACATGAAATCATGTAAAGGAATCTTCTTGGAAATAATGTTTTAAAAATCCATTCATTCCATATAAGTTAAAAAAACATTCTTCTCGTACTTTTTTCGGAAAAGTCAAAAAGTACCTTGTACAAAAAACGACAAAATATTCCTTTAATTTCTTTTACTAAAATATCACCGAAGGGTAAAATTGAATATAAAATATGGTAGAAGGATATAAATATTACATATTGAAGAAACATTGATGTGCATGTTAAAATACACCCCAGTAAATTCCAATGTATAAATAATCTCGGATAAAAATGAGATTGTGATATTTTCCTTACCTTAGGTCCGATATGCTTTGTACATGTCCGAACCTCCTGTATAATGATTTAAATAATGTTATTGACTTATTCCAGAATAATAATTATTGTTATTATATCATATATGGTCATATTCTTAGCTTTTTAGTAGTAATATTTCATTGATACTTGTTATTCGGGTGTTTATAACTTTTTGTTCTTATGCGTGTTTTGTTGAATAAATTCATATTCTTCTATTTAGGTTATAGATACATCATTTCCAGAATGGTATTAATGTACTATATATCGTATTTATTCATTAAATTCTTTTATATAATCATTATGCAATGAATATCATGTTGAACGAATCACATCACATCGTGAAGACGGTATTCTGTACGTACGCACGAGCGATGATATCGTTCCCATGATTGTGGAATTGTATCGGAGTGTATGTATACTATTTCAGAATCAATATCACATTATAATAATCATATATAGTAATTATTTACACCGTTATACCCATCCATGTAAGGTGGTGGTGGAAAATAGATTACACCTTGGCGTGGAGACGGTATTCCGTACGTACACACGCGCGGTGATTTCCTTTTTCTGTTGGATGGATAGAAGGTTAAATAGAGTTGTTTAATATTTAGAATAATATATCATTATATAAGAAATACTGATGTTATTACTTTATCATGAAACAAATAAATAAGAAGAAGTTGAAGAAGAAAGAAATTGAAAAAGATCGGTAATGGATATTACCTCCTTTTGACGCGCCTTTTCTTAACCTCCACTTCAAGAACTAAGGATGGTCATTGAAGAAGACCAGAACCTCTAGGATGATACTAGGGAATATGAGAAGAGATTTTGGCAGATTTTGGCCGATCTTGAATGCTCAAATTGGTGTGAGGAGGAGAAGGAGGAGGTGCCCTTTTATAAGGAAGGAGAGGGGCACCTTAGGAAAATCACAAAATATTATTTTATATTAAGGTCAAATTCGATTTATAATGGTTCCAAAGGGTCTTATTTCGAAGATAAAGTGGGTATGGGTCGACATCCACTCATCCAATAGGATTTAGAAATGTATAGGTTATTAATTTAACCTTATCAATTAGATTTAACTCTAAGTTAAATAATTTAACTTTTACCGTGTCTTTTTGTTTTCTTACACTATATGGTTAATAAACATACTATATCAAGCCAAAAAAACCCCATGTTGTTTATTATTAATATATATAATCTTATCTAAGTCATTTGGCCGAACCATAGATTTTTAGGAATAAAATAACAATTAATAATATAATATTTGTTTTAAAAACTAATTTATGTCAATTTTGACACTATTTGGTACATGATTTTTATGAAATTTAGAACAGAATGATAAGTTCGAAACAAGTTTCTTAAATAAACAATAACATGTCATTTTAACCTAGAAAATTAGTGTAAGTCATAAAAAGTCTCAAATTACATTTATTTGGACATTTATAACATCAATTATGTCAATATTTCATTAATAAGACAATTACTGCATCATCATTGTGTCATAATAAATGATAATTATTTAATCCCTAAAAATTCTAAATAAATTTCTGTGATGTTGATAATTGTATTATCTTTCTGTAAAATATTCATGTTCTAAGTTTCATGAAGTTTATCACTAGATTAAAATTATTATACTTATAAGATTGAAGAAAGTGACATGTTGTCACATTCTTTGGTTTTAATAATAATTAAATTATTTTCATTGAAAAAATTTAATTAAATGAATCTAATCCGACCCTTAGGTGATATTGGTCTATATTTAGTCATTAAATAGGATTTTAACATTTTTTAGGGTAATTTTAAAATATTATATTTACCCTTAATTACCTGATTTACCTTTAACTAAGGTAAATAAAATTTACCGTAGTTACTATTCATAATTCCCACAAATAAAAAGTAGCTTATTAACATAATTTGGATCCACTGATTCCAAATATGGAATCCATTTTTCCAAATTCAATACACAAAAGTTTCAGAAATTAAATTAAAATTAATCCTATTGTCGAATGAAAATGGGTTTTTCTTTAAAACATTGCAAAAGATTGAATTGATTTAACCTACGAATACAAGGTAAAATCAATGCTAATGAAATAAATTATATTAAATGGTAAAAATATATTCTATTTATACTTTAAAACTATTCCATATTATAATTTAACCACATAAGATATTACGATGAAAAATGTTGTTTTTAATTAAAATATAGCGTGTTTTTACTATTCATTAAAATATGAAAGTTATCGGAAAAATATGAAAACTTTATCTAATGTAAATTTTTATATCCTGATTCAAAAGAAGAATTTTATTTTTTCAAATTTAACTTCTAAACATGTCAAAAACTAGATTTAAAGTGGGTGTGCCATCAAAAGGCAGCAAAACTACATTTTTTGAAAAATACTTATTTTACCCGAAAAATTTATTTTGTTCTTATACCATGTTCTAGAAATGTCTAAGATGAATAACAATGTTATAAAATTCAAAATTTAGTTAACACTATTCGTAACGGCTAGTTCATAACAATATTATAATAATATATCGTTGTTTAGTAAAACCTAGTATTGCGTACAGCACACACTATCGAGGAAGGTCGCGATTGCATGTAATGCAAGCCAAGTCAGGGTTGCGTGTTGCGCAAGAATCCTTCATTTTTTCGTATAACAGAATCCAACCATATTTCATTTATACATTTAATATATAAATATATATATTCAATGTTGCGTAGAATAACTATTATCAAAATTGTGTGTAACATGATCCAAGAATAGTGTTGTGTATACTGCAAGCTAATACGGTGTTGCGTATAGCGCAATATAATATTGGTGTAGCACAATACATTAATGAAATTAAAAGAATATTTTTCATAAAATCTTGGGGTGTTACATTCTACCCCCTTAAAATGAATTTCGCCCTCGAAATTCGTCGGGGTTATAAATGGTTTACTACTCGAAAGTTTGTTTAATAGAAACCCACATCGTAAAAAGGAATACCAAAACATGGCTTTTAAAAAAAAGTATGAAATGTAACGGTTACCCAAATAAACTAATCACTGGGTTTTTACATAGGTGAAAATATGGATATGGAAGAGAAATCTAACCATCAGGTTATTGATGGAGAGTGGTAGAGAAAATGGCTATGAAAAAGTCAACAATCACAACGCTAATGATTTGTGATGATCTAAGGTACCATCTGATTAATCAGATATAAGGGAACTAGGAAAATATTTTTGGTTTTCAAGATCATTTCCCTAAAGTTGATGAATTGAAAGAAATACTTGCATGATTTTGCTACAATCTCACTGTTGTTTGTGAATTGATAAATTTCCACTTCATCCCTTAAAGAAATGAAGTTGAATTTTTTATTCGTGATGTGTTAGCAGATCATGTGATTGAATGATGGGTCATTCCATATCTTACAAACAAAAGTGTTATCAAAAGTTATAAGTCCCTCTTATGGTTAGATTAATCGTATATGGTTCAAAAAATGAACTTATACTTCATATATCATACCGCTTAATAAAATAAAACTAGTTTATACTAACCAGGGACTTCGTGTAGGCCAGTGGTTGTCGATAAAGGCCAGTCGCACTTCGGTTGTGGGTTTGATTCCCACAGCCTTGTCCGACGCGATGGGCTGTCGCCCATCCTGCAGGTTGTCCTTTTTCTAAAACTATATTACTATAACATTCCATCAATAATATCGAAAAACAAACAATACTAACTTATTTCCAACATAATACATTCCAATATTTAGGCTTATCCATAATAATGTAGTCCATTCTCAGAGATTTAATACCATCGTTGATCCCCATATATCATAAGATATATCTTGTTGGTCACATTCCAAACATTCAATGGCCTTAATCATGTGCTCTCTTGAATACCCATTGAACCTTATTGAAAGAATGAGTGCTGTTAAAAGTAAACTCTTTCCAGATACCAAAATACTCAAAATTCTATATACTCAAACCATGATATCACTTAGTCCTTAAATCAATCATGAGATCATGAATAATATCAAATATGTTACATTTTTTTATCCCTTCATTATGTGCATATCATCTGCTTTCCAAAAATATTTCAATCACTTTTCATGGTTACCGATGCCATAAAATTATTGAAAACCACAATATACCAAAACATAAATATTCTAATATTCCGCGATACTATATACAACATTATTCTAGAATCCCATTACATAAACACTTAATCATTCCACCACATTGTTGTCATATTCAACATCGCCAATGGTGATCGCATGCGACTTCCCTTTGTCCTTTACATTAAGTGGTTTCTCATGTCGATCATTACTAACCCTTGGATTAGGGCATTTGTTAGCATAATGCCCCATTTCCTTGCACTTGAAGCATTGAAGTGTAGTAGGTTCATTCTGTGTATCCCTTCTTTTGTTTGCATCATTAGGAATCTTCTTCCCATCATTGCGGCATTTAAATGCCCGATGACCTTCCTTTCCACATTTTAAGAATTTACTTGTCCCTTTAAGACAATCTCCACCATTCTTCTTTCCACACTTTGAGCATAAGTAAACTTTCATCTTCTTTTCACCATTATTATGAGATTTCTCCTTGAACCCCATCTTTCATTTCTTGTCAAAACTATGAGATGGATAAGTAACACCAACTTCCATTTCTACCTTAATAGCACAATGCACAATTTGTTCATAGCTGTTGATGTCTCTTATAGCTAATGCCCTTCGAAGATTTGGTTTTAAGCCACTGAAGAATCGATCATCTTTACGTTCAGGTTGGATGATAAAGCCAGATGCATACCTTGCAAGCCTTGTAAAATTCGCTTTGTATACACCAACAGATTCATCATCCTTTTGCTTTAGTTCAAGAAACTCATTCTCTATCGTTGTTCGAAGAATACGAGGGAAGTACTTATTGAAAATAAGTTTTTAAACTCGTCCCATTCCATGGACTCAATTTCATCTCTTTGCCTCGTATTCTTGATAAGATTCCACCATTGATCAGCTTCACCTTCCAAACGATATACTGTTAAGATGACTTTATCATGTTCAGAACATTGATGAACTGAAAATATCTTTTCAGTGGTACTGATCCATTGTTCAGCAATAAGTGGATCAGAAGACCCAGTGAATGAAGGTGGACGTTGCCTCATGAAGGACTCAATATAATATTGTTCCCTTCTCTGCTCATTTGGAAGTCCAGAATGATTCATAGCTTGTGTAAGTATAGAAATAAGATTTTGCAATCCATCTCCCCTAACATTGGTTTGTTCAGGAGGAAAATCATTGCATTTTCCATTTCATTGATCAACACGGTTCCTTCGATTTCCAGTCATCGTCTAAATCTCAAAAAGAATAGTGTGAGAGGAAAAAATCATGATAGGGAAAACAACATAATAAAGGGGGAGTACGTTAAATATCTAACATCATAGGTTTAATTCTATGATCGTTAGTGTAATTCTAGTACTATAACCTATACGTATACTTAAATTTAGGGAAACCACTAGACATACCTTAGAAATATCTATAGGGATCTCACTAAAGTTCTCGCATCCTAGTTTCCAAAGTTTAACTAAACATTTCCTTTGATGCCAACTATAGAGACCTGAAGCCTGACATACATGGACATTACATTACTTTTGCGGAATACTTAGTACATAACAAAAACACACACACATGGACCGTAATCGTTTAGTGTCTTTGGAAACTCGGAATATAATCTTCTAATCGTGGTGGAAGATCTTCAATATCTCCCATAAAGATATTCTTTTTTTTAAACCTAAATCCTTTCTTTATGTAATGAGGAAAATAAAACATAAAAGGGTGAGCTCAAACGCTAAGTAAGGGTAAACAAATGAAATATCAATCACGTCATATTCATAAGAACAAATCATTTGGAAATCCTAACCTGCAAAAGAGATCATAATTTCATAACATGGGATAAATCATAGTAGTGAAATGTAATCCCAATAATCATAACATAAAACATGAAACTTTGTGGCATACACACATAATCATAGAGAATCATTTCTTATTAGTCAAGACTCATTTCCATGACTATCTTAGTGGACAAAGTCCATTTCTGAACCGAGTTCACTCCTCGTTTCAGTCCTGTTTCACTGAACCGGTATAACCTACCGTTCCAGCCATGTCTATCTCACGAGATATAAAATCTTTAGCCAATGAATTGGAGGGAGATATATTTCCCACCCATCTCATAATGATACCATTCTTATGTGTGCCACAAAATCATAATCCATACATCATAGCATAACCCATGTAATAAAATTTGATTCTTAAACAACATGACATCATAAAAAAATTCATTTAGATAATGTAATTCATAATAATATTTCCATCACAACTTAGTCAAATCAATGTAATAATAGGGATAAAAATAGAACCCTTTATTATCTTAGATGGAAAATAATTTTGATAAAACACTTGAACTCCATTCTTTGGGAAAATATCGTTTCTACTTCAAAATTTTTTTCCTTTCTTAACAAGTCTTAAAATTTTAAACTAAAAGAAGTTTATTAAAAATAAACATGAAAACATGTAAAGGAAGCTTCTTGAAAATAATGTTTTAAAAATCCATTCATGCCGTATAAGTTAAAAAAACATTCTTCTCGTACTTTTGTCGGAAAAGTCAAAAAGTACCTCATACGAAAAATGACAAAAGATTCCATTCATTTCTTTTACTAAAAACTCACCGAAGGGTAAAATTGAATATAAAATATTGTAGAAGGATATAAATATTACATATTGAGGAAACATTGATGTGGATGTTAAAATACACCCCAGTAAATTCCAAAGTATAAACAATCTCGGATAAAAATGAGATTGTGATATTTTCCTTACCTTAGGTCCGATATGCTTTGTACGTGTCCGAACCTCCTGTATAATGATTTAAATAATGTTATTGACTTATTACAGAATCAGAATTATTGTTATGATATCATATATGGTCATATTCTTAGCTTCTTAGTAGTAATATTTCATTTGTACTTGTTATTCTGGTGTTTATAACTTTTTGTTCTTATGCGTGTTTTGTCGAATAAATTCTTATTCTTCTCTTTAGGTTATAGATACATCATTTCCAGAATGGTTTTAATGTACTATATATCATATTTATTCATTAAATTCATTTATATAATCATTATGCAATGAATATCATGTAGAACGAATCACATCACATCGTGGAGACGGTATTCCGTACGTACACACGAGCGATGATATCGTTCCCATGATCATGGAATTGTATTGGAGTGTATTTATACTATTTTAGAATCAATATCACTTTATAATAATCATATATAGTAATTATTTACACCATTATTCCCATCCAAGTAAGGTGGTGGTGGAAAATAGATTACACCACGGCGTGGAGACGGTATTCCGTACGTACACACGCTTGGTGATTTCCTTTTTCCGTTGGACGGATAGAAGGTTAATTAGAGATGTTTCATATTTACAATAACATATCAGTATATAAGAAATACTGATGTTATTACTTTATCATGAAACAACTAATGAATGTGAAGTTGAAGAAGAAAGAAGTTGAAAAAGATCGGTAATGGATATTACCTCTTTTTGACGCGCCTTTTCTTAACCTCCACTTAAAGAACTAAGGATGGTCTTTTAAGAAGAACATAACCTCTAGGATGATACTAGGGAAGTTGAGAAGAGATTTTGGCTGGGTTTTTCCGAGCTTGAATGCTCAAATTGGTGTGATGAGGAGAGGGAGGAGGTTCCCTTTTATAAGGGAGGAGAGGGGCACCTTAGGAAAATCACAAAATATAATTTTATATTAAGGTCAAGTTCGGTTTATAATGGTTCCAAAGGGTCTTATTTCGAATCTAAAGTGGGGATGGGTAGAAACCCTGTCATCCAATAGGATTTAGACAAGTTTAGGTTATTATTTTAACCTTATCAATTAGATTTAACTCTAAGTTAAATAATTTAACTTTTATCGTGTCTTTTTGTTTTCTTACACTATATGGTTAATAAACATACTATATCAAGCCAAAAGAACCACAAGTTGGTTATTATTAATATATATAATCTTATAAAATTCATTTGGACGAACCTTAAATTTTTAGGAATAAAATAACAATTAATAACATAATATTTGTTTTAAAAACTAATTTATGTCAATTTTGACACTATTTGGTACATGATTTTTATGAAATTCATAACAGAATTATAAGTTCGACCCAAGTTACTTAAATCAACAATAACATGTCATATTAATATAGAAAATTAGTTTAAGTCATAAAAAGTCTCAAATTACGTTTATTTGGGCATTTATAACATCAATTATGTCAATATTGCATTAATAAGACAATTATTGCATCATCTTTGTGTCACAATAAATGATAATTATTTAATCTCTAAAAATTATAAATAAATTCCTATGATGTAGATAATTGTATTAGATTTTTGGAAACTATTCATGTCTTAATTTTCATGAAGGTTATCACTAGATTAAAATTATTATACTTATAAGATTTAAGAAAGTGACATGTTGTCACATTCTTTGGTTTTAATAATAATTAAATTATTTTCATTGACAAAATTTAATTAAATGAATCTAATCCGCCCCGTAGGTGATATGGGTCGACTTTTAGTCATCCAATAGGATTTTGACATTTTTTAGGGTAATTTTAAAATATTATATTTACCCTTAATTACCCGATTTACCTTTAACTATGGTAAATAAAATTTAGCGTAGTTACTATTCATAATTCACAAAAATAAAAAGTAGCATATTAACATAATTCTGATCCAATGATTCCAAATATGGAATCCATTTTTCTAAATTCAATACACAAAAGTTGCAGAAATTAAATTAAAATTAATCCCGTTGTCGAAAGAAAATAGGTTTTTCTTTAAAACATTGCAAAAGATTGAATTGATTTAACCTACGAATTCAAGGTAAAATCAATGCTAATGACATAAATTATATTAAATGGTAAAAATATATTCTATTTATACTTTAATCCCATTAAATATTATAATTTAACCACATAATATATTATGATGAATAAAGTTGTTTTTAATTAAAATATAGCGTGTTTTTACTACTCATTAAAATATGAAAGTTATCAGAAAAATATCAAAACATTATCTAATGTAAATTTTTATATCCTTATTCAAAATAAGAATTTTATTTTGTCAAATTGAACTTATAAACATCTCAAAAACTAGATTTAAAGTGGGTGCGCCATCAAAAGGCGGCAAAACTGCATTTTTTGAAAAATACTTATTTTACCCGAAAAATGAATTTTGTTCTTAAACCATGTTCTAGAAATGTGTAAGATGAATAATAATGTTATAAAATTAAAAATTTAGTTATCAGTATTCATAACGCCTAGTTCATAACAATATTATAATAATATATTGTTGTTTAGTAAAACCCAGTATTGCGTACAACACACACTATCGAGGAAGGTCGCAATTGCGTGTAATGCAAGCCAAGTGAGGGTTGCGTGTTACGCAAGAATCCTTCGTTGTTTCGTATAACTGAATCCAACCATATTTCATTTATAAATTGAATATATATATATATATACTCAAGGTTGGGTAGAATAACTATTATCAAAATTGTGTGTAACACGATCCAAGAATAGTGTTGCGTATACTGCAAGTTAATACGGTGTTGCGTATAGAGATGGTAATCTTGGTGTAGCACAAGACATTAATGAAATTAAAAGAATATTTTTCATAAAATCTCGGGGTATTACAGTGATTGAACTGACTATAACGCTCTTCATGTGAGGCATCACTAGCTAGCCTCTATGATGCATTAAGAATATAAATTTGTTTTTCCACACCCTACAACTGGCATCCATCACTCTCACTCATCTTTATAGTGTAGAAGGTGAGAAATTAATTATATCATAATGAAGTACACCTCATCTCTTGTATTTACCTGCTCAAGTAAATCATTTGTTATCCCAAGCTGACTGTAATTTTTCACAATTGGGTTGTTATTCTACGTCAATAAAAATTCCAATTCGTGTCACAGATAATAGTGAATGGAAATGTCACTGTTAATTTTATTGATGCACATCCTTCCATAAAAAGTGTACCAATATACACTAAACATCCGAATATGGCGGTTCTCTATTACCATGCCACTCATTCGACATGGGATACATATTTCAACGGTGCCTCCCTAATCCCTATTAGAAAAATGATGGGAAATCAAACAAAACAATATTGTTAGATTAGGGAATATATTTGTTTCCTCAGTTAGTGAAATTTTCCCCAACTCATTTTAATTATCAAAATTATGCACATATAATAATGTAAAATAGCATTCCCCCATTGATGTATAGGAATTATCCCTAAAGTAGTTTATATACTACCTAAATATAAAAGGGGATTTATAATTAGTGATAATGAATACCAATGTATAGTATTCCATACAAAATTACAACTAACCCCTCTTAGTAGCTATATTTGGGGACTAGTGGAATGGTTCCCTTTTGAAACAACAACGCATCATTTTCCCCAACCCAAAAAAGCTCATGAAAAATAATTGGAAAATATTTACAAATCCTTGGATGATCTTTATTAAGAGGAATAAATATGTTATATCATGTACCATAGACTGGTCTCAAAATTCATCACCTACGATATGGAAAAAATCCACTAGATCAGAATTACCCCGGATCATGATGAACTGGTAACCACTCATAGATTGACATGTCCCATAATCATTTACATCTAAAATGATTTTCTCTTAATAGATTAATCCTGAAAAGAATATACATGATGAAGAGTAGGTATATTTAACCTATGGGATGGTTGAAAAAGGATGAAATTACTATATAAGGGAGGCATTGATGAAATCCACCTCTTATGCATATAAATAATTTAAAATTACTTCCATCATTATAGAAGTCAATGTTGTCTTCTGTGGTGCTCATCACCATGGGGCTAGGATCTCCCCCAAATCAAAATGCTAGGTTTTTACTAGAAAAATGTGATATAGAAATTTTGTAATTCACCATGAAATTACATGCATTCTCGATCCCAAAAACAATATACAATAAACCCCATAATTTCAAAATATAGAAATTTTTTTGGCCATTATTGGAATTAGGAATGTATGTTGTGGGGTCATACCAATAGAAATTGAAATGTAGATCAAGAATATACTTACTGATACCAAAATATTTTCTAAATGTGCAGCAGAAATAACCATCAAATGATTCAGGATAAATTACATTATCAATTTCATAATGATCAATATCATCACTATGTTCGCAATCCCTGACATAAGATTTTCATAATAACACAATAACGTATTTTACATGGATTTTAAGTAATTTTCCTAAGAATAAAACAATAAATCTAATCAATAATCCATCTATCATGAAGTAGAAAATTGATATACATTACCATTGAATAAGACTCTACAAAATATATTCCAGTAGATGGTAAATAGATACATGATGTCTTGGATAGACATGATCCTCATGATTTATGGTCCTAACATACACCCACACTTATTATTTCATAAGAAACTCCATGTATATTAGAATAATGGGAAAAGGATGTTAAACCTATAGAAGACCATCTGACATCACTTCCAATATCCATTTGATGAAAACTCTTTATTGGTCAGTATTCAATAAATCAACTAGATGAGCTTGATAATTGTGATGAGAAATGGTCGTGTATATCTACCAAACTTTATTTCTATAAATATAATATCATATATTCCTTTAATAAAACTGTCAACCTCTATTCATTCATCTAATGAGAACTGGTGTTGGTTTTTAAAATCGTAATGATATCAAGGTTGAAGCCTATGAGAATGGAATCCAAATGGGAAATGGATTATATTATATATTGGTTATATCCAATTGGATACTACTTATTGGAAAAAATGGATGGGTAATATGTCACACCCCACACAATTGTGAACATTAACGATAAATACATTGCATAGCTATCATCCAGTGCCCCTTTTTCTATTGGCATAAAAGTCAAATGAAAAGAAATCCTAAATTACATATTCTTAATTTGGGAAATTTTTCCCAAACATTATGAATCTAAAATTTATGGGTATCTACCAAATTATTTGATGTTAAACTAAAAATATCCCCTAGCAGTTTACCTTCATTCACATCATGTGACCCGTTCCCTATTTGTAAGATGTAAAAAATGTACAATATATAATATCCTCACCACATGAATGTAAACTATTTGAAACATGTCCTTATTATAATATTTTAAACAAAATGAAATTTATACTCATTATATTAAATTAAAATTAACTAATTCACATAGTATTACATTCCTTTCAAGTTGGTTGATCCATATATTTACGACAAGACATTAAACTGCATGGTTGATGTCCTTCATACATGACATTAAATAAAATGGATTTCTTGAACTATGAATAGATTGATTCTCATTTCAATGAGATACGTAGAGAATCATTGATCCTATATCTTATTCTAGATAATAAAATGACCCAAAAAATTATTTTTGATTCTTAACCTCCTCTACACGATGAGAGGAACCATTTCCATTCCATGTTTCTCACAAAGAGAATTGCTTATATGAAAATGGGAATTTTATTAAGGGATTTATACCTCCCCCTTATAAATAAATCATACTAGATCAAAAAAGGGTTATCATGGCCTTGAATGTAATACATCAAAATGTATACAGTTCTTCCTTATGAAATGATTTTAACATCATTTTTGTTGAAATTTTCAGGACATAACATTGCACATTCCTATGGACCTCACCCAAGAGGACCACTATTATTGGTGTTGGTCTCCTACCAAACCTCTATTGATAAACTATATAGGATATTCTTCTTCTCATCAAAAGATACAAAGTGGCACCCATGTATCCATCCATGGTTCCATAAAAAATATTCCATTTGCACATTAGGGATACCATGTAGATACAAAATAATTTCAAATTAAACTGTTCCTCAAGAACTGATTTTTCTTATTTCTATCATCATAGAATACATCGTGACACTTTGATATCTAATCCTATGCCTGAATCGAATAATCAAATAATTAAAATTCACAAAATGTATATGTGTTAAACAACCATAGAGAGTTTTCATTTCCAAAAATACATCGGGTTTTATTCTAACCAAAAAATAAAACATAGTAATTCCCATATACCCAATCCATAACCCAGCTACAACCAAAAATCAAGAATAAACCCCAAATACAAAAAGGCTTTATTCATACAATATAATAATAATTATTTTTTTAGTAAAATCTATGTATGATGAGCTTGATCATATAATATATGTTCACTAAATTTTTCATGTAGGTTCATAGGAAGTTACAATAAGACATCAAACTGCAAGGAAACAAAATCATCAACGCATGATGTAAAATAGTAAGGAAAATTTTCTTGTCATATGAAATTAAAAATGCATAAAAAATTCATCCTTACCACATGAAATTATATGTTTTAAAGCATCAAAAATAATAATCACTTATCAAAGGACTAGAATATTTTCACCTTGGTAAACCGAGGTATGAGTTACTTCTATGGACTTCTAATATCCTCAATTAATAAATTTCACATCATGGATTGAGAACCGCATGTTGTTGCAACCTAAAATGACCCTCGGTAAAAGATACTATACCTAAAGGGGACGTTTATTTAACATTGAATTTATGCCAATGTATTCAGAATAATCACCTATTGTTTTTAACAAAATGAGACACTCTATAAAATGGATATCTGATAATCATGAGACTAACATCACCATGGTAGAACAGAACACCTGAGACTGTTCTGGTTGATCCTTGTACGATTTTACCATAACATTTCTCACAAATAGTGAACCAGAAGTAGTGATTTACAATAAATATCATTCATTTGTATAAATATATTGTTGAAATGATGACCCTGGGTATGCTAACTAGAATATTTTTTAATCACCCCTCATATTAAGTCTATGTGTGTTAGTTCATTAAAATTTCTACACCTAGGTCAATGATGTATAGCCTTAAAATAGAAGTTATTCTATCCAAACCCGATGATTCCCAAACATTTAGAGTAAACATTTTTCACATCTCATTGGAATTATAATTTGATCATTAAGAAATAAAACATATATTAGCATTGTTAAACCATTCTTGGATATTACACATTCAACAAATCATTCTTCTACATTTGAGTACTACATATCACCATAGACCTTCCATGGAACATTAAAAAGGATAAATGTATTTAAGGGGGAATTTTTTGACAATAGATATATGACTATGGATCATTCAATTAACCTCTGGTCATAAAACAAAAGCATCATTCTGCAAAAATGGGATTCTAATCCTTATGTTATCTAACATCATCGCCTGAGAACTCAGCAAATTCATGTGTTCTGGGCCATTCGTAGTAAGATTTTCCAATTTAATTATCCTAATATGAGAAATTTGGAACATGATTTAGAATATATATACTAGACTATCCATGTTTATTTCACATCCTCAAAGTTATTTCTCCATGTTTTTACCCTCTCACATAAATGGTATGTTCTTCTCTATTTCAGAAACTTTTGCTAGCCCAAAACATGTGATTTAGAACCACAAGTGATCAGGGTCAAGCTTCACAATTGACGTTATAAAATAGCCAAGGGTACCAAAACCCTTTAGGGAACATTTTTTATTCCACAACCAATCATTCCATTTAGAGCTTTGATTCCATATAACTCATTCATATCCCTCATAATTAAGTGAATATCATATTTTCATTACCAAGCAATCACTGCATAAGGGACATGATCTACCAATTAAAATAATATCCTCCTTAAAATAAATGAACCATGATCCTTGTGAGCCTTGTTAAAACTGTGGATGACCATTGAACCTCGTAATGTTATGTTTCATCCTCAATATATATGTCTTGTCCCATATTCCAAAACGCAAACCATTGGTTTATAATTTACACAATCCATATTCAGACAATCCATGTGAACCAAAAATCAATATTTTTATCCCTCTATCAATATCATACCCACAAATCATCTATTACAATTACAAATGATTTGTGGAACCTATGTTTGAAATATATACAAACACAAAAAGAAATTACCTACTCATCAGAGGAATTTCCACCTTGCATGAAAGGAGGACTATTCTTCACGACCCTTGGGAAACACCATGAAAAAATATTTACCCACTTTTGGAATTTTTGGTCATCCATAGCATTCATTTCATATATTAATAATTCATAAAAAGTTTTCATGATGCTAGAAATTAATATACACAATATTCAAATGACTGATATAAAATACCCTAAAATTATAGTAAAAGATGTATGAGTAGAAAAACCATAAAATTAATTATTTATATGGACTATGTGAAAGGATCAAAAAAATAGAGCTATAAGAGGACCAAACTAAAATAACATTAACAATAGTGAGTTTGGTTAGGAACTAGAGTACCTTAAACTACAATATAATAATGATTTTATCTACAGAAATAGAAAATATACAATGATTGTTAGGTCTACCATATTTCTTTAGAAAAAATAAATCCATTCACTCCAATCCAATAAGATTCGGAAAAAGATTGAACATTGTACCTCTGTGATATATATTTTACCCAAATTATCATTCTATGAATTATTGACTCTCAAGATAGCTTGAAAATACATATAAATGAATAATATTTTTTTATGAGAATATATGGTAATTTATTGATGACAATATATTATAATTATAACATTCAAACATAGGAATTCAGATTTTATAGTTTGAATGAAAATGATGGGAATTGTATATGATCATACCTCATATTAGTGAAAAAACAAGAACATTGTGAATAAAGGATGAATTGAAAAAATATAGATGGATTAGAAAATAACTTCATTTATAGCATGGTTGATTAAGAGCATAAAAATATGAGAACATAAACAATTAATATTATTTCCATGAAATAGTTTTAAAATTATAGCAATGTCATAACATGTGCTTATGAAGATTACAAGATTTTTTTTCCTATTCTCTATAGAGCTAACTTATTGGCTTATTCATTCTACTAGTTATGTTTATAATTCGCTATCCTAAATACAATGCTCTCCTCTATAAACTACATCATGACATGAATTCATCACAATGTAATGGAGACCATAATTATCCCATTCAGTTTTTATGATATCTGAAGTAAATGATGAGTCTGGGATGACTCTAATATAAAAAGGAAGATTTTAGTCTGAATATTGTGGATTTTATGCATCCCATTACTGATTATGTCTTAGTAAGAATCCACCACCATTACACGCAGTAAATCTTCTATTATGGGTTCATCCCAGACATTCTTCACTGAATATGAAACATCAACAACTACCACCTTAGATTAAAAATCCCTTTATCCTATATCAGAGATCTCTCATCCTCCACCATGACAATAATGGAAGAATAATAAAATACCTCACAACCGAGGTAGATGAACAAAAATTTTAATGACCCTTCTGGTCCCTGAACCATTCCAGCAAGTTATCTAAAACAAAGTTCAATACCTCCCTCCATAAAGTTCACTACATCGACCCATATAATGACAATGACCAAGAGTTTTGATCTAATCCAATCCATAGGATGGAGATATATTGTGGGACTCTATCTCTATGGTAAGAAAACATTTTTATAGTCATCTATGAATCAAAAATGGATATGGACTCCACATTTGTTGACCCAATTAGAGGAATACACAAGAGGGACTGGAATGGAACCTCTGATTGTATTGTTTAAGACATTGTAGTAAAGGGTCATAAGGATTTATCATTTAAAGGAAAAATATTATGGTATCTCCAGGTTACTGGAATATATGTATAATTTTAGAATAATACCTTTCCCAATTGTGTATCAGGAGACATATACTACCCAAATTCTATAGTATATGGAAGATGCAGCACGTACTTATGACAAAAAGCTCTTTAGATCCTTTGATTTTTTCCCAAAATATGTAGTTGGATCTCAAAATATGAGAGTTTCATGAATGAATGATAATGTCATGTTACATGACACAACAAAAATTTTCATGTTCTAAAGATGTATTCAACTACTCCAAATCTAACTTCTTTTAAGGATACCATGGTATTAGAATAGATACGTATTTCAGTATCCTACAAAATCACATCCACCTATGATGGATCAAGTAATAAAACCACCATAAAATCAATACGTGGAAACATTCATGATTGATTCCAGAACAAATACACCTTTAATTCTTGATGGGATATGCCCAATAGTGAAGGGTACGCTTTTGATAACAGACATTGTCCTACATCCTTTCTATAAGATACATGATACTAAATGTGGGATTGGTGGGGACCTATAATTTTTTGATACGTCCAGATGTTGTACTGGAATAATCCATGAAATGAGAAGAGCGAAATGACACCATTATTTTGTGGTTAGAGGGAAGATAACTCTGATAATTAAAAGAAAAATAATTCCCTTCTGTTATGGGGTTTGATTTACAAGGAGATGATTATGAAGATATCTCTCCAGAAATGGTAATCACTGAATTCATATAAATTAGTTGACTTAGGGATCCATCATAATTGTTCTCCTATTCTGTTCTAAATTCATCTCCAATAGATGTACCATGGGTAGAAAATATGGGTGATAGAAGGATTTGACAGTCCCCATAACCTTCCTTCCATGTCAATAATGTGACAAAGGACATGAGTAAATATTTAATAGAACCATGACCCATTTAGAATAATAGAGAATTTAGTATTACTTCTTCCTTAGTAATGGGATAATGCAATTTTCACATGGACTTTTTCAGCATTACCTATACATACATGTTTTTGTCCAATGGGGAATAAAATATTCAACCCCTAACAATTATGAAATCCACATCATAGTCTCATAGAAAATATTTTACCTATTTTGCTTTTCCCTTTAATGTCTTATACAGAGTGGAGGTGACATGGGTGAATAATTCCCAAAGTAATTCATATTGGTACATTAAACCCCAGACCACATCTACTGAGTTTTCCACCCTCCAAACTATCCATATTAATTAATCGATTTAAAATAATAATTCTTATATGTTATCAACACATGGTACTACTCTCACTATAGTCGCATATGTTAGACCTCAAACCTTCAATAGAAAATGCCTTGCTTCCTTGATGGAGTGCTTCCAATGTTTTCAGTTCTCCAGATGCTTTCTATTTTTGGACTATTGGATTGTTCCCAACAACCCTTGGTAATTGGTTAGCTTTTCTTAATAGTTTGGATTATTTCCCAATGTGGTATAAGGAGAACAATATATCCATATAACCCTAGGAAAAACATGTTTATGCACCACAAGGAGGGATATTTATCTTATCTTGAGTCTCCTCATCTATAAACATAAACAATTATTGGGGATCCATCAACAATATATCTTTTAACACAAAATTAATTGGGAGAGTAAATCTCAATTTGACACATGGTATTTGGATAATAAAATATTATGGTGCATACCATCCAATGAGATATTCCCCATCAATATTAGTGGGATGGATTCCCTCACAAAGAGATAGAATATAAGTCTAATTATCAATGATGGACCTTCTATTCTAAACCCTGATTCCAATGGGAAATAACCTATAGATCAAGAAGGACACATGGTCATGAAATCACATGATATCCCTGACCTCCAAATCCGTCAATGTAATACAAATTAACCAAATTATGCATTGTATTGTTGGATTGAAATAGACATTGGGAATTATTTCCATGTTTATGAACTCATAGCCTCCTAAATGATCTCCAATGTAACACCATAATAAATAGAAGGGGTAGTAAATTCTATTTAGGGCCATACCCATATAAATATAGAGAACGAGGCTACAATGTTTGGATAGTATAGGGTTAGACAACTTGAATCACTTTCCTCTTTCCATTGAAGTATCCATCATAAAATATGCAACCCTAAATCCACCTGTAGTATTTATTGGGATTAAGTACCCCATAAGGTGCATGACATGAAAACATTCCCGCTATACCATCTGGTCGAGTCCATGGAAAATCTCCCATCCCATGTTGTTGAACATTTCATTGTCAATCATATATTAGTAAATACCCTCCAAATCATGGGATTCCATCCTATTATAGTCCTTTATATTCTTTAAATCCATCATAGAATGTTATTTCATTTTGAAATATCTTATACACTTTTTGAATGGGATATCATCCCCAAGAAGTGGCTCCATCTTTATTACCATTAAAGAAATCCTAATAAGTCCTCATGTATGTTGATGATTCCTCTTTTTGACATCCAAGGGAGACCATGGTATGAAAGGGGAATCATCATAAATCACTCCGAGTATGGGTTTACCACATATCTTTTAAATATCCAAGATGAATATACCATCCATATCACACATTAGGTGGAATGTGTTTATATTAGGTATATAGAATATGAAAATTTTGAACATCATAATCTTTTTTTAATGGTAAATTTTTATAGAAATATAATAGACATCATAATAACAAATGCACTTAAAATTTGTGGAAACCATAGAATAATTATGTTTCACCCCTATGGGATATCCTTAATCAATTACATAACTATCCCTTAATAGAAAGACTCTGTTTTTTACCCAACATAACATTTTTTTGTGACTGACATATATTTTTTGAGAGTAACATATTGAAATCAGAATCTGGTTAAATACTACTCTTGAAATTTTTTGTTATCATTAATGTCAATATATTTCCAACCATGTATTCCCCCTCTACAACAGAGATTACCACATAAGAGATATTCTTCTAAAAAGTGTTGTGGTTTTTTAAAGTTCTGGAATATGTCATTATAAATTATTTCAGTGAAGGAATGAGTGTGTCTTTTGGGAGAACAAGACCATATAGGGTACGAGAATAAAAATGAAGATATTCCAAAAGTTTCACCCACCTTTAGTTCGATTAGACTAATCTAAAATGTCCAAACAACATAGGGGGATGTATGATACACACATCATATAATTGAATTGCAACATTCCAACACTAGACATTCCAAATTCATTTACGGATTTCATGAATAATAATGATATCTGGAAGCCATATAAAAAAATTACCTGACATATGTATGGTTGGTTATTTATAATCTTTTCAGTGGAAAGACATAATATTATGGTAATTTCATTAATATTTTTGGAATCAATAAAGGGATTCATGAGCGCATAAGGGATTCATGAGTTTCATGACTATTAAATATATCACATATTGTATCATCACAATGAACATATATCCATCACATGACCCATCAGAAGACTCATGGTCACATGACTTTGCCATGTTCACACGATCACCACAATTCTCCCAATATCATGTGATCAATTCGACTGATCACATTACATTTTCATGATGAATGTGTGCCTGCATGGCTATGGTTCAAAATATTACGAAGGATATGTTTGAGGATGATTCAAATCGAATCCCATGAAAAGAAGGTCTTGTGATGAAATTATATATAAATGATATTGTAAAACGATCTCATGATTAGTTCTTGTGGAAAGGTCTCACAATGTGGTCATAGGACAAATATAGTGTGTAAGAGATCAATAAATTTCATATTTTAGGACTGATATCCTCTCAAGTCATATCATTCTAAGGAATTATTATGAATTCCAAACGTCACTCAAAATTCAAATAGTAATGAAGGATACCAATCTCCTATAGCTCTAAAGCCTCAAGTGGTTATTTACATTACTCAGATAACATGGTTTCCACTATGTGAGAACCCATTAGTCAAATGACTTGTCAATCAGTGAATAACATCCATTCAATTCCAACTTTATTGGAATACATGTCCACCTCACAATATTAGGGCTCACTGGAATATCTCCCTCACCACGTGATGGACATCATACATGTTTAAGACGTCATGGGCTACCCCTTAGGCTGTATTAGAAAAATATATGGGGTTTCCCATGAAATAGTCATGAATGAAAACAAGACCATTTTTTGATCACGTAAAGCATCACTGATAGGGTGGTTCATTCTCCTAGACAGTTCTAAAAAAACTCAAAAAATCCCCAAACCCCTATAAAATAAAAATATAAACAAAAATGGGGAAATGTGGGATCTATTTGATGTATTCAAACTCATACAATTCACCCATGAAGCTAATTAAGCACCACAAACCCCTGAAGACATGTCCTATTTTTCATCAAAATTATCACAAATGTTTTACCCTCATCATGTGATGGTCCTCAATCATGTACTACTTGTCATGCACTTCACCTTCAGCTCTAATAAAAAATAGTAGAGTTGTCAAGGGTAATTCTAAAGAATCGCCATCGGAAGCCATGATGGTCGAGTTATGAATCAATGATAAGGATAGTGTTTTTATTCAACAAAAATGGAGAAATCATGTGACAACCAAGGCAATTATAAAATAAATGGGGATATAAATAGTTATAAAGAAGTACCTCTATCATTGAGAAACCTCATGAGAATGATTATGCACTAGAAAATACCTCACACAAGAACATTAGAATTATATAATTATATCTTGAAAGGCCCAAAGAAAGCCAAATATGTCATCTAGAAGTTCTTAGATATGTCTCATTAGATCATGGGATTGAATTTGAAAAAGCCCCTTGATCTCATGAAGACCATTTTATATATGGACCTAATAATTTGAAATCCCACAATCATATCAACATGATTTGGAAAGATGACATGAATTGGATTTAATACAATTAATGGGGAATAGAAAGGATTATATTTATGTCTCTATAATTGATGTTATTCTATTAGAATGGCCTAAATTAGTATCTCAAAAAATTCATGAAAAAAATCCATCAACCACTTCATCATTGATTTATGTGATACGCACCACAAAAATCGATGAATAATCAAAGCTGATATGCCTATATATTACCCACCTATCATGAAAAAAATAATCCATGGATCCTTAAACAGGATAAACCGAGTAGAAAAGATAATTTCACAGAGTAGATGATATCATAACTGGAAAAAAAATTGTCATGTAAATTTAGGGAAATAACATAATTGATCATGCAGCATGAATAGGCACATCATGTGATAACTCATAGATAACATGATGGACTAATGAAGGGTTATGTCAATGAAATCCTATATAGAATCGAAATAACGTGATTCATAAACATGATAACAATGAAAAAATCTATAAAACATGCTATAAAGGCTAAGAACAATAAGATGAAAGACCTATGTGATGAATAAATACGATGATCCACATGTGTTTCGTGTGAACCAACCAAGTCATACGATAGCACCAGGACATTCCAACCCTTAATACAAGGCTCATTTGTTAAAATATTTAGATCTTGTGATGTCTCATGGACATGAGTGATCATGTCACATGGAAAACCTAGTTATTCCACCCGAGTCTCACAAAACCCTTCGGTCTCTCCATCCAAACCATGTTATATCTTTTAGAATTGTCACCCAAGTCATATAGTGGAACTAGTACATTTCATATGATTCTCGTGATAGAACCATATCATGCGAACTAGCACTCAAGATGTCATCCAGAAAAGATAACAAGATATTGTGATAGCCTCTAGACATGTCAGTTGATTTCCCCGATGACACCCAGACATGTCAATGATGGCATGAGAAACCCTCTACAATTGTCACACTGACTCCCCTGACCCACTCCATTTGTGTCAATCATCATTTATGATGAGACCAGAACAAGCCAGAATGATCTTGATACCATCCCCAAGAATATAATCCAATATCACGTGTTGAACTATAGGATTAGCTAGCTAGGACTTACGATGTCAAGAGTATATGATAGAATTAGCTATTTGTTTGAATTTGGATATTCCATATATATTATGTGACGTACCACATACAATTCAATTGGGTTATTTTATTTTATTTGGACATATCACGTAGATATCCTTTGACATATCAAGCATATAGTCAAGACATGTTATGTGGACAGTTAACACACGCATGGAAGAAAAGCATGATAGGTCAAGTAGTTGTCCCAATAGATTACAACCAAATATAGATATCATATTTTGGGGACCTCCATGTAAAATCCGTGGTTTAGTTGAATTATTTTTAATTTGATTAATTCTTTAACCAGGATACACATTTGTCTTCGTAAGAACCAATCTGCCAAATAAGCATCCATCCTTAAGTCATATAACATAAGTCCCACACCTAGAAGTAGTTAGACTCGTAATTTTCATCCCCCATTTCTCGCCCCAAGAAAATCTAACATTCCGTTATGAAGATTAAATGATAATATAATTCTTATATAGAGACGTTAGTGTGTTATCCACAATCAAAAACATAATATTATATGTCCACTGCCTCTATACGAGTGAAACCTCACTGTGTAATCCTTGATTTACTAAACTATGATAACCCTAATTCATACTATTACCAAGATATATAGGATTCCTTCCAATGTCCTGAGACAAAAAAGGAATCCAAGTTAATGTAAGTCCAACAATTTCTCTACTATTTCAGCAATCATAACCCAATCATTCCTATGGGATGATCATTATTCCTCATCCCTCAATGAAATTAGAAGTTTGTTGAACTATGATGGATCTAATTTATACCATAACCATAATATGAAAGACTACATGCTAATTCCTAATCTCTATTTTGACACTCCAATGGTAGATTCTTGTTCATATATCCTTTATCTATAATCATTTAGATGAAATAATTTCTATCACATGTTTCGCACAATAATAATGGATCATATGGTTATAAGGATAAACAATGTCCATGTTATTCATTTCATGAATCTCCACTAGCCATGGAAACCATAGTGTCTAGTCCCCAATGAGTGGAATGATATGACTCACCCAATATAACGATACACACCTTGGAGAAAATCCTACATGAATGACCAACTACGATATATCTCATTAATTCTTTGACTATGATATGTAGTATATATTCTCATGACTCAAGCTAAAATAGATGTTGCATATGAGGTCGCACACATGTTCTTTTGAAAGGAAGTTATACTGAAACAGTTCAATGAAAATCATGGGATTTGATTCCTAATATAGACAAGATATGTAGTATTCCTGATATAGACTAATTACCAACATCAACATATTAAAATGCCTCTCTCTGTGGATGTAAGTTATGATGCTTCCAACCATACAACTCTAACATATAAGCATCCACCCTGCAGGTGAAATGGATGAAGAACAATAGATACCATTAGATGAATTTAATAAATTATTCCATTATGTGTATAAGATAGATTTGTCCAATAGTTATTTTTTGGGATAAAGAAATTATATATCCAGAAAGGGAAGTGTATTAACTTAAGGTCCTTTAGTGAGACAAAACTAGTCCATATCCATAATGGAATAAGGATAAACCTATATTTATTCTCTTAGGAAAACTGATCCTATTTCAGGATTACCACGAGATTCATGAATATATCTATCATATATAAGAGAGTCATCGAGTAGATAAAAATTCACCCCAAAATAGCGTGATGAGACAGACATCCCATATTGTTGATCAATGTGAGTTCTTAAGTGATATTCGATTTGAAACCTAAATGGACTGCCTACCATTAGAAATATGGTCTATACCTCTTTATATATGGGGGATATGTTTGGAGTTTCCTTTAAGAAAAAAATGGTGACCAGATATCAATTATTTTGAAAAAATGAAACCTCCCAAAATCAACCATCAGGCTAAACCAACCTTATTTTACATTGATTATCTTCAATTGAAACCCATATTACTGCATCAAATATGGGATGTAAAACCTAGGTTTATTATATATGATGGTTTTAGGGTTTGATGAGTCCCCCTAAGGGTATTTTACAATAGCTAATGTGGTGGTATGTGAAATTATGAGTTTATTGTATATGACATTCAAGGGTGGGATGTTCCCCATGGGTGTATACTATATCAGGAACTATGGTAGGATGCGACCCTTAGGTGAATAATATTTTGTTATAAATAAATATGTGGGATGAAGCAATATAAGGGGGTTGTATTTGATATATGTTTTATGGAATTATTTTGATTCCCATGGGTTATTACGTTCATAAAGTGTTTATATGGAAGGATTCAATTTTTTCCTTGTGAGGTAATTTTTATTCTCATTAATATTTTAGCACTGGGTGATGCAGGTAGGTTGTTCCTAGGGGTCACCTTTGAACCAATGGGTTTTTTGTGGTTATTTTTTTATGATTCTATGTTTTATTCTATTATTCTTATATTATAAGATAATTAATCAACTATTTTTACTTCGTATGTTTGGTACACCAATAGTGGTTTCCTGGTGGGTTATAATTGTAACGCCCCGACCCTAGTTACCCAGAGTCGGTGCATTATTACATAACATTGGCATGATCATGAGAAAGATCAAGTCTCGAAAGACCGATTAGTTTAGTAGCCTTGGAATAACTAGATACATCCATAAATTTTTACATTACATCATAAAAAAACATCTTGTCTTTATATCCCCTCATACTATCCCTGCAGGTCATTCATAAATTACTTCTTCATAATCCTGAAAAAAAAAACATTGAAAGGGGTGATCTCGGATGCTCAGTAAGGATAACATTATAGCAGAAGCTTTCATAAATAAGCATAAACACTTAAGGCAATTTATAACTAAAACAAAAGCCTTTGAAACTTGAACTTCAGCATAAAATGGAAAAGGTAAAATGAAATAATTCCATTTACTTACTCACATGGATATTCTACTAGTCAAATGATCACATGCAATATCAATAACCACTTTCATAATGATGGAATGCATAATGCCAGACTATCATAACCACATAGCCAAGGCCTCGTGCCAAAACTACAAATAAGATTTTTCCAAGGCCTTGTGCCAAGACACTAGTTTGTCTCATGAGACCTACCGATGCATCGAGGAGCTATAGCGGGCTCCACACGTCACTTATTAAGTCCAATGCATTCCTTATATGAATAGGTTTAAGCATAAAATAAACATTCGTATTAAAACTAGCATACGAAATGTCAATACTTTAACCACAAACCATGAATGGTATAAAAATAGAACATCCACAGTCAAATATAACTCATTTGATACAATATGGAAGATTGTATTGTATCACATTAACCTCAATAATGAATAATGAAGGATGTTGACAGAGATGAAAATAATCATCAAAACTATTTGAGAGAAATATCCCCCTTTTCTTGAAAACATTTAAAAGTCACACTATTTTTCAAGAAGCCATTTAAAAATAGATTTTTGAATCAAAGTGTCCCATACCACTTTGAAACTTTTTAAAAGGAGTTTTTATTTCTAAACATTAATGTCTATATAAATCCTTAAAACCATTTTTAAAACATGGACATTAATGAGAAAGGTTTAGATGAATAAGTCTTTAAAACATTTAAAAATGGTATTTTAGTTAGAGATTCTAACCAAAAGAGACACTTGAATACAAATAATTGAGGTAATCAAAACTTTGTAATATCATGATAATAAAGGGAATCATGATATTCTATGTCAAAGTACATTATATACACCACATAAAAGTGATTTGGTGTATATCATCAAAGAAGTCTCAATGGAATGTAAATTGAGGTGAAATCTCTCATAAAGGTTGTATCCTTAGGTTAAGGATAAATCAATGACATAATTATGTGTGACAAATATAAATACACTAAATATGATTGAATATTCAGTGTAAGACAATCAAAGTATATTCACACATATTCCTGTAAAAACAACACCAACGAATTGGATGTTTAACTCAACAAATGGTGAAAGAGTTAAAATTACTCTTATCAAATTCATATCAATGACTTGAGAATTTTCAATGGAGTGATTATGTGTATCAAAAGTATATCCACAGGAAGGGGAGTGGAAATTATGACATAATCAAATGAATAGTGATTCCACACATAATCTTGGGGTAATATAATCAATGAAATATGCGTAAAGCCAAATGAGTGGAAATTGAAATCTCAAATTCCCTTATTGATTAGGTAACTTAAGAAACAAACACCCATGAAAGAAAGATCATACCATGATGATGTAAATACCCATAAAATAAAGTATATTACACAATGAATACAATCATGGGTAGTACAGATACACCACATGCAATAATTAAGTGGTGATCAATGGAATTCTCACGGAATTAAAAGTGAGACAAGAAACCCCTTACCACGTTAATCAACTGAGTCGCATGGCCAAAAGTTAATAACCACCAAATTATTTACAGAATAACATGAATATAAAGTGAATCATGATAATATATATCAGATGGAAGTACACAATACACCACATTCAATAATTTAGTAGCGAACAATGGAAATCTCACAGAATTGAAAGTGAGATAAGAGAATCCATTACTTTGTACTTTTTCCTTGGTCGATGGTAGGTTTACCTCCTGTATAATGGTGAAATAATTGTTATTGAATAATACAAGAATCAGTTACTTTAATATGATATCATATATGTTCTTTTAACATTGATTTGTTAATAATATCTTAGAATTATCGTCATTTCAGGTGTTAACGGGTTCATTTTACTTTATATTCTTTGTTATGTGAGCCATATTCGTTATTAATGGGATGTATATTATTCATATCCAGAATGGTATCAAGTCCTTAAACATCATTTTTAAATCATCAAATGATAATTATACTTGAATGGATACGATGGAGAATGAATCTCATCGCGTTCGTGGAGACGGTAGTCCGTACGTACGCACGAATGCTACTTCCATTTAATTTTTATTTTAAAAGAATCGAATCCAAATGATACATAGGTATATTACTATTCCAGTAAAATATAATATTTTATATATGTTACTTAAGTTCATTAACACCATCCTTTATACGTTCCATGTGTGGTATGAACGAGTCATATCATTTTAAGGGGGCGGTAGTCCGCACTTCCTCAAATTAAATTATCGTATGTATATACAACATGAAACGAATAATTGTATGAAATAAAATGGAATTACAGAAGCTTATATATAAAATATATATCATTAATATCATATTTAATTATAGTTCCATCCTAATGGCCACCATGAGAGGCGGTAAGATGTATTTGAACAATCATCGTTTCGTGAGGCGTTAGTTTGCCATCCACAGAAACATTATGTTCATCATCCATTAGATGGAGTTGTGTGAATGTGTAGTTTGATTCATTCTTATAACAACATACTAGTATATTGTGGATACTGGTGTTGTTACAAAAGAAAGGAAATAAAAAGAGTTTGGGGGTTGGAGAAGCAAAATAATTGAAAATAATTTAAGAGAAAATGTTACCTTTAATTTAGGTAACTCACTTTGGTTGGAACCAAAGGACTTCTTGAAATGATTTCTGCCTAAGGGTAAGCTTTAAGGAGGAGGAGAGGGATGTGGGGAGCTTAGTTGGGCAGAGTTTGGACGAGCCAAGTGGCTTGAGAGGTGTGAGTAATGAGTAGAAGTGGTCTCCTTTTATAAGGGAGAGGAGGGGCTCTTTAGGAAAGAGTGAAAGTATTACTTTATAATATAATTATATTCGGTTTATAATGGACCAAAAATAATTGAGGTCTAAGATAAGATGACTCATATTCTAAATAACATCAACCAATAAGAATTGGACAGGTTTTAGATAATATTTTAATCATTATAATCTTATTTATTTAAATGATTTATTAATGAGGTAAACATTTCATTATTATTGTGTCATTAATAATTTAAATTATTTGATGTCTAAAAATTATAAATAAAATATCTTTATGTAGTAAATCTTTTTATCTTTCTAATGAATATTTATAATCGAAAATCCAACATGTATAACCCTATTTAAAAATTGTTCTTTTAAAAGATGTAAGCTTATGCAATTTTTGTATTCATTTTAACTTAATTAAAATAAAGTGTCATTATCACTTACAAGTGGATCAATGGGGTCCCAAAATTGACCCAAAGATGCCCATGGTCGACCATGTATCAACCAATAGGGTTAAGACACTTTTTAGGGCAATTCAGTATTATTATAATATTATTTTTTAACCTTTATTTACCGGATTTATCCTTAACCATGGTAAATAAAATATTTACCGCAGTGATTATTCAAAATGTCTAAAAATAAAAGTTACCTATTTACACAATTTGAACATCCTGATTCCAAATATGGAATCCATTTTTCTAAATTCAAAACACATAAGTGGCAGAAATTAATTTAAAATTAATTCCCGCTGTCAAAACAAAAAGCGTGTTTTTAAGAGATAATAACTATCAAAATATTGACACTTGTTTATGTTCGGTTTAATTGTAAAATTATGTCCAATGACCAAAATTATATTAAATGGTAAAAATATATTCTAAATATACTTTAAAACCACTCAAATTCATAATTTATCACTATTAATTATTTTGATTAAAAAAGTTGTTTTTAATTAAAATTTAGTAATTTTTACTATTCATCAAAATATGAAAGTTATCCGAAAAGTACCAAAATTTCACCTTAGGCTAAATTTGATATTACGAATCCAAAAATGAAGTCCATTTTGAAATATAAAATATATATAATTTCAAAAAAAAAATTAAGTATTACTATTCATAACGGCTAGTTTGATCGGCTGTGGTGTGTGTTAAAACTCGAAGTTGCGTACAACACACGCTACTGTTTTATTCAAAGGAAAGCGTACCGCGGAAGCTTGGGAAGTTTTATTTTAAATTTTTTGATGTCCCCATTTAGTCAAAAAGTTTAAAATATTTTATTTAAAAAGGGTTCACTATTAAAAGTTGGTAAAACTACAATACTGAAGATGAATTTGTTCTTACATTATGTCTAAGAAACTCATAATATGGATTCTAAAATTATAAGGATTATATAAAGTTTAAAATTTAGTTAATACTATTCATAACCTTTTTTGAATGGCTTGTTTGGTAAGTCATGGTGCGCTTGAACTCGGTGTTGCGTGTAGTGAAAGTTTTTGAATTATTTTGAAGAAATAACACACTATGAAATCTTGGGGTGTTACATTCTCCCCTCCTTCAATAAATTGCGTCCTCGCAATTTGAAATTGTTCTTCGAAAATAAAAGGTTGAAAATAGAAAATATATTTGTGGGAAAACCCACATCGTAAATTGGTTTACTAAAATTTAGTCTTAATATGAGGAAAAGAGAAATGAAAGGGTCACCACCAAATTATGATCTCGATTAGGAGAACATTGGTGGCAATTAGAGACATATAATTGGAGGAAAAACGTAAATATTTATAGGTAGTGGTTGAGGTCATCAATCACAAACAAGTATAAAATTGAGGTCCTTAAACTCATCAATCTATGATGATTTGAAGTACCATTGGTTCAACAAAATATAGGGTATTGGGATCACACATTTTTGACATTTCAAAATATCTTAGTTGAAATCCCACATCGAAAAATGAATTAATGAGGCCTATATTTAAAATAAAGAGTGGAAAGTATGAAGATTACCGAAAATAACACATACTAGGGTTCCATGTAGGAAAATATGGATATGGAGGAGAAATCTAACAATCAATTATCTGATGGAGAGTGGTAGAGAACATGGCTATGAAAAGGCCAACAATCCCAAAGCCATAAATTAGTGATGATTTAAGGTACCATCTAGGACAACATTTTTTTTAAAGTTACATTACATAAGAAAGAGGAATTCATTTATGATATTGACTAAGAACATTATGAGATATACTTAAATTTTAAGTAGATTTTCATTCTTTAATAAATTTCCACCACTAAATCAATTTTTTTAAACGATGAGCATTCAAGAAGACTTGGTCACACTGGAAGAGCTAGAATAAACTTCTATAGAATCACATGATCCATGCAGGATAAACCATATATTTACATTGTCTTTGAAGATTAATCAAAACCAAAATGGTTTGTGAATGATCTAATGATCCCCCTAAAGGATATTCATTGAGATAAATATGCACTAATCTTAATTTCTAAAATTAAACCAAAAATACCCCAAAGTTAAATAGATACCATTCAATAACCAATTGTCCTTAAAATCCTTTAATATAATCCAAACTAATATTGAAACCCAAAACATAGAAGAATTTGATTATGTAGTCTCCCATGTTACATTGTATCTCCAAATGACATCAAATACTCTTAAAGTCACATACTTAAAAGTAATTAACATCATCACATATTCTTTGTTATAGGTTAATCATTTCCATAAATAACCCAAATCACTATAAATCAACAATAAAAATTTAGATAAAAATCCACCATTACTCTACAAATGAAACCTCATTGTATTCAATTTTCCTTGGGCATATAGTGTTCCTAACAAAACGAACATCTTCCAAAATAACATTTATCAATTAATCACCAAATCATTTTCCTATACCAAGGGTATTCATTTGATAAGACATAAGAACCCAAATCATCTTATTATTGATCAATAAAATCATTTAACAAAAATAATAGTCATATTAACCAGGGACTTCACGTAGTCCAGTGGTAGGCTATAAATCCCAATCGCACTTTGGTTGTGGGTTCGATTCCCACAGCTTTTTCCGACGCGACGGGTTGTCACACGGTCTACGTGTTGTCCTTTTTCAAAAACTATATTCTATAATATTACCAAAATGAGATAAATTTTTCAAAATAACATAATTTAACCATAAATGTTATATCATACTTTGCATTTTCATCCCAAATTATAATAACTTATCATTTTCTCAAACCCCAATGATCATATAAAACCAAATGGTTATTTATACCTATATCCACAAGAGAAGAGACAATTATTCCTCAAATATCATTCTCACATGGCAAACTGAGGGGTTACAAATACAAGAGAAAATTATTCCAAAGTAAACCCATCAACAAGGAGTGCTAATACTTTTTAAATTTTTCTCCAACCATTTATTTCCACATAGCTTCTTCTTTGAGCTAGAAAATATCCTATAAAATAGGACATTCACTCGGGTAATGGCCAGGTCCCCTACATTTACGGCAAATGACTGTAAATGGACTCTTAGGACCATTTTTATCTTCTTCCATAGTACTCTTCATTTTTCTTCGGCAATTCTTCACTTTATGTCCTTCCTTCCCGCACGTAAAACATTTCGTTGTCCCATTGAGACACTTTCCTGGGTGTCTCATTCCACAATTCCTGCATGATGAAAATTGAGGTTTCTTTTCTCCATGGTCTCCATTGCTGGAGATCTTATCATTTATCACCTTTCTCTTCCTTGTTGAGTCTGGGAGTTGGTTAATATATATGTTGTTGATCATATTTTTGGAAAAGTGATTTGGCATAAAGACGATATCTTTTACGCCTATCAACATTCCATTTTGTTGCTCATTTCCACCACCGTTCCCACCTTGTACTTCATTCTCAAAGTCACTATGACTTCCTTGGAATCCAGCCATTGACTAAAACCAGAATGCATTGTGTGAGTAATAGTAGTCGTAAAATCATTTAGAGATTAAAATGTCACCATATTCTCAATTTGAAACATATTAGGATTAACCAAGGTCATTTACTCTCATCTTATGTATATATTACTTAAATCGGTTTGTAAAGAAAATGTAAATTATCCTAAGCATATCCCCGGGGAGTGTCGTAACCAAGAGTGCAGCAAGGCCCGTTGTCGTGCACCAGTTCCCGTCCGAGTCTAGCTCAAAGCGGTGTTTTCGGGTTTTACCCCTAGGTACATCTGTGCCAGAGCCGCCTCTACCTGCTCATATCCAGACAGGGATGTATTGCTCGGAAAACTCACAAAATCTTTACAATACCAAAATTCTAGGAAGTTCTTTTATACTAATCCTCAAAGTTCATCTTAGGTCTACGTGCTCTAATCAGAGTTTATCTAAATCTAGCTACCAAGGTTTGTACTAAACTTCCTCTGATACCAACTGTAACGCCCCGACCCTAGTTACCCAGAGTCGGTGCATTATTACATAACATTGGCATGATCATGAGAAAGATCAAGTCTCGAAAGACCGATTAGTTTAGTAGCCTTGGAATAACTAGATACATCCATAAATTTTTACATTACATCATAAAAAAAACATCTTGTCTTCATATCCCCTCATACTATCCCTCCAGGTCATTCATAAATTACTTCTTCATAATCCTGGAAAAAAAATAAAACATTGAAAGGGGTGAGCTCGGATTCTCAGTAAGGATAACATTATAGCAGAAGCTTTCATAAATAAGCATAAACACTTAAGGCAATTTATAACTAAAACAAAAGCCTTTGAATCTTGAACTTCAGCATAAAATGGAAAAGGTAAAATGAAATAATGCCATTTACTTACTCACATGGATATTCTACTAGTCGAATGATCACATGCAATATCAATAACCACTTTCATAATGATGGAATGCATAATGCCAGACTATCATAACCACATAGCCAAGGCCTCGTGCCAAGACTACAAATAAGATTTTGCCAAGGCCTTGTGCCAAGACACTAGTTTGTCTCATGAGACCTACCGATGCATCGAGGAGCTATAGCGGGCTCCACCCGTCACTTATTAAGTCCAATGCATTCCTCATATGAATAGGTTTAAGCATAAAATAAACATTCGTATTAAAACTAGCATACGAAATGTCAATACTTTAACCACAAACCATGAATGGTATAAAAATAGAACATCCACAGTCAAATATAACTCATTTGATACAATATGGAAGATTGTATTGTATCACATTAACCTCAATCATGAATAATGAAGGATGTTGACATAGATGAAAATAATCATCAAAACTATTTGAGAGAAATATCCCCCTTTTCTTGAAAACATTTAAAAGTCACACTATTTGTCAAGAAGCCATTTAAAAATAGATTTTTGAATCAAAGTGTCCCATACCACTTTGAAACTTTTTAAAAGGAGTTTTGATTTCTAAACTTTAATGTCCATATAAATCCTTAAAACCATTTTTAAAACATGGACATTAATGAGAAAGGTTTAGATGAATAAGTCGTTAAAACATTTAAAAATGGTATTTTAGTTAGAGATTCTAACCAAAAGAGACACTTGAATACAAATAATTGAGGTAATCAAAACTTTGTAATATCATGAGAATAAAGGTAATCATGATATTCTATGTCAAAGTACATTATATACACCACATAAAAGTGATTTGGTGTATATCATCAAAGAAGTCTCAATGGAATGTAAATTGAGATGAAATCTCTCATAAAGGTTGTATCCTTAGGTTAAGGATAAATCAATGACATAATTATGTGTGACAAATATAAATACACTAAATATGATTGAATATTCAGTGTAAGACAATCAAAATATATTCACACATATTCCTGTAAAAACAACACCAACAAATTGGATGTTTAACTCAACAAATGGTGAAAGAGTTAAAATTACTCTTATCAAATTCATATCAATGACTTGAGAATTTTCCATGGAGTGATTATGTGTATCAAAAGTATATCCACAGGAAGGGGAGTGGAAATTATGACATAGTAAAATGAATAGTGATTCCACACATAATCTTGGGGTAATATAATCAATGAAATATGCGTAAAGCCAAATGAGTGGAAATTGAAATCTCAAATTCCCTTATTGATTAAGTAACTTAAGAAACAAACACCCATGAAATAAAGATCATACCATGATGATGTAAATACCCATAAAATAAAGTATATTACACAATGAATACAATCATGGGTATTACACATACATCACATGCAATAATTAAGTGGTGATCAATGGAATTCTCACGGAATTAAAAGTGAGACAAGAAACCCCTTACCACGTTAATCAACTGAGTCGCATGGCCAAAAGTTAATAACCACCAAATGATTTACATAATAACATGAATATAAAGTGAATAATGATAATATATATCAAATGGAAGTACACAATACACCACTTTCAATAATTTAGTAGCGAACAATGGAAATCTCACGGAATTGAAAGTGAGATAAGAGAATCCCTTACTTTGTACTTTTTCCTTGGTCAATGGTAGGTTTACCTCCTGTATAATGGTGAAATAATTGTTATTGAATAATACAAGAATCAGTTACTTTAATATGATATCATATATGATCTTTTAAAATTGATTTGTTAATAATATCTTAGAATTATCGTCATTTCAGGTGTTAACGGGTTCATTTTACTTTATATTCTTTGTTATGTGAGCCATATTCGTTATTAATGGGATGTATATTATTCATATCCAGAATGGTATCAAGTCCTTAAACATCATTTTTAAATCATCAAATGATAATTATACTTGAATGGATACGATGGAGAATGAATCTCATCGCATTCGTGGAGACGGTAGTCCGTACGTACGCACGAATTCTACTTCCATTTAATTTTTATTTTAAAAGAATCGAATCCAAATGATACATAGGTATATTACTATTATAGTAAAATATAATATTTTATATATGTTACTTAAGTTCATTAACACCATCCTTTATACGTTCCATGTGTGGTATGAACGAGTCATATCATTTTAAGGGGGCGGTAGTCCGCACTTCCTCAAATGAAATTATCGTATGTATATACAACATGAAAAGAATAATTGTATGAAATAAAATGGAATTACAGAAGCTTATATATAAAATATATATCATTAATATCATATTTAATTACAGTTCCATCCTAATGGCCACCATGAGAGGCGGTAAGATGTATTTGAACAATCATCGTTTCGTGAGGCGTTAGTTTTCCATCCACAGAAACATTATGTTCATCATCCATTAGATGGAGTTGTGTGAATGTGTAGTTTGATTCCTTCTTATAACATCATCCTAGTATATTGTGGATACTGGTGTTGTTACAAAAGAAAGGAAATAAAAAGAGTTTGGGGGTTGGAGAAGCAAAATAATTGAAAATAATTTAAGAGAAAATGTTACCTTTAATTTAGGTAACTCACTTTGGTTGGAACCAAAGGAATTCTTGAAATGATTTCTGCCTAAGGGAAAGCTTCAAGAAGGAGGATAGGTATATTGGGAGCTTAGTTGGGCAGAGTTTGGTCGAACCAAGTGGCTTGAGAGGTGTGAGGAATGAGTAGAATTGGTCTCCTTTTATAAGGGAGAGGAGGGGCTCTTTAGGAAAGAGTGAAAGTATTACTTTATAATATAATTATATTCGGTTTATAATGGTCCAAAAATCATTGAGGTCGAAGATAAGATGACTCTTATTCTAAATAACATCATCCAATAAGAATTGGACAGGTTTTAGATAATAGTTTAATCATTATAATCTTATTTATTTAAATGATTTATTAATGAGGTAAACATTGCATCGTTATTGTGTCATTAATAATTTAAATTATTTGATGTCTAAAAATTATAAATAAAATATCATTATGTTGGAAATCTTTTTAGCTTTCTAATTAATATTTATAATCGAAAATCCAACATGTATAACCCTATGTAAAAATTGTTCTTTTAAAAGATGTAAGCTTATGCCATTTTTGTATTCATTTTAACTTAATTAAAATAAAGTGTCATTATCACTTACAAGTGGATCAATGGGGTCCCAAAATTGACCCAAAGATGCCCATAGTCGACCATGTATCAACCAATAGGGTTGAGACACATTTTAGGGTAATTTAGTATTATTATAATATTATTTTTTAACCTTTATTTACCGGATTTATCCTTAACCATGGTAAATAAAATATTTACCGCAGTAATTATTCAAAATGTCTAAAAATAAAAGTTACCTATTTACACAATTTGAACATCCTGATTCCAAATATGGAATCCATTTTTCTAAATTCAAAACATAGAAGTGGCAGAAATTAATTTAAAATTAATTCCCGCTGTCAAAACAAAAAGCGTGTTTTTAAGAGATAATAACTATCAAAAGATTGACACTTGTTTATGTTCGGTTTAATTGTAAAATTATGTCCAATGACCAAAATTATATTAAATGGTAAAAATATATTCTAAATATACTTTAAAACCACTCAAATTCATAATTTATCACTATTAATTATTTTGATTAAAAAAGTTGTTTTTAATTAAAATTTAGTAATTTTTACTATTCATCAAAATATGAACGTTATCCGAAAAGTACCAAAATTTCACCTTAGGCTAAATTTGATATTACGAATCCAAAAATGAAGTCCATTTTGAAATATAAAATATATATAATTTCAAAAAAATTAAGTATTACTATTCATAACGGCTAGTTTGATCGGTTGTGGTGTGTGTTAAAACTCGAAGTTGCGTACAACACACGCTACTGTTTTATTCAAAGGAAAGCGTACCGTGGAAGCTTGGGATGTTTTATTTTAAATTTTTTGATGTCCCCATTTAGTCAAAAAGTTTAAAATATTTTATTTAAAAATGGTTCACTATTAAATGTTGGTAAAACTACAATACTGAAGATGAATTTGTTCTTACATTATGTCTAAGAAACTCATAATATGGATTCTAAAATTATAAGGATTATATAAAGTTTAAAATTTAGTTAATACTATTCGTAACCTTTTTTGAACGGCTTGTTTGGTAAGTCATGGTGCGCTTGAACTTGGTGTTGCCTGTAGTGCAAGTTATTGAATTATTTTGAAGAAATAACACACAATGAAATCTTGGGGTGTTACAATAATCACACCCTATATAGACATCCATAGATCTTTTGTACCTAATAAATCCTAATGATCTCATGTTTATGTATGTAAATGGTTCAGTTATGAATGGATGAGTGAGATAAATTGAAAAATGTTTATAGATGGGACTAGTATATGAAAAATGTAAAATTTTATTAATTTTTCAATTTTTTTTGTTTATATGAACTACCCCTTCGATATCACATTCATGATAGTATTAAAAATGTGATATTTTGGATGATTGATTTTTTTATGACGTATTGAATGTTATTTAATTTTATCTTTATATGTGTGTAATATTTCATTTTTTATTATAGTTGTTATAATGACCCATGTTATGTTATTAAAAATATTTTGATTAAATCAGATATACATGTATAACCTACCAATAGTTTAACCATAGAACCCAACTCATTGTCTATGGCCTATGGGGTACAGAGAGGTGTGCTTGAGGTCATGTTGTGACAGCAAATGGTAACACTATATGAATATGATATGGGGATCTTACAATGTAGTGTCTGTGAATTATTTTCATCATCTTATTATTTGGGATATGGTGGGAATGCCATATGATTAGTATGATTGTGGTATGGATAATATGAATTGATAATGTGTATGTCCTTAAATAGAATGAAATTATGTAACACCCCAGGTAAATAAAGAATATGACATTTTCATATTTATCCATATTTGTGAATAAAATATTGATATGACTTTAAATGGGACTCTATGCTCGATGGCGTACCCAACACGAAACAACGAGATTCTTGGGAATCTTACGTTGCACTCTAATGATAAAATAATATTATTTTAAATGGTAGTTAACATATAGCCATTGGGAATGGATAGAAATAACTAAAATATGATTATAAATGTTTTAAATGTTTTTACTTTTATCCAATAAAAGATAAAGGCTTAAAATACAGAAAGAATTCAATTTTAGGCGTATATGCCCTAGTTTTCACTAAAGGTTCACTTATCACCTTTTGATGGAGAACCGTCATTAAATATAGTTTTGTTCACTCTTAAACATTCTTTTGGACCAAATAAAACTCTTATTAAGAATCAGGACATCAAATTTTACATTGTGTAATTTTTTGGTATTTTTTTCGATAAAGTTCATTTTTAATGAATAGTGTAAAATGTTGTATTTTAATTCAAAACCACTTTTTAATCTAATTTATTAATATGATTATATTATATTATGAATTGGGTTTAAAGTGAAATTAGAAAATATTTTTACCATTAAATCCATTAGTGGTCGTTGTAATCAATTTCACTTTGAAATCAGACTTAAACTAGTGTCAATCTTTTGTTACTTATTGTTTTATAAAAACACGCTATTTGCTCTGACAGCGGGAATTAATTATTAAATTAATTAATGTGACTAATATGTTTTGAATTTTGTAAAACGGAATTCATTTTTGAATTCGGAATATCAAATATAGCTTAGGGTAATTTTTTGGGATTTTTCTGAAAAACTTCAATTTTTGATGAATAATGAAACCACTAAGTGTTACTTATAAAAGCTGATTTTTTGTTTAAATGAAATTTTACAACTTATGTGTTTTGAATTTCAAAAATCCGACATACATGGTTGTCATTAAGAAGTAAAATGTGGTTCAATAGATAAAAATAATTTTTTGAAGAATAGTAACTTATTAAGTTTTTAATCGCGATTAGTGGTAATTAGTGTAGTTTAAGGTAAAAATAATGCTTTAATAAAATGAAATGAACTTGACACATGTCATAACCTCATTGGAGGTGTAATGGCCGACCAAGACAAGCCATGGGTCAACTTGGGGACCCCATGGATCCACTTTGGTTGGGAAATGACATAAATAACTTTTTATTTAATGTAAAAGTAAAAATGACACAAACATGATATGTTTTACTAAAACAATTTTTAAGTGGGGTTATACAAGTCCTATTTTTGATTATAAATAGTCATTGGAAAGATAAAAAGATTTCATACATCATAGTGTTTTTTTTATAATTTTTAGACTTTAAATAAAGTAAATTATTTATGACATAATAATGATGCAGCGATGACATCATTATTTGACGATTTAAATAAAATGGAACGATAATGTAAAATCTATGAACTACACATGTCAAAAACTTATTGTATGAGTGTATTTCGAAGCCTTATCACCTTATCCACGAATTATATCAATGTGGGACCTTTTGAAACCGAAAAACATTTTCAAATAAAGTAATATTTCTTTACTTTCCAAAAGTGCCCCTCCTCTCCTCTTATAAAAGGCCCCCACCTCTACCTCATTTCACACACTCCTCAAGCCTTTGTCTCGGACAACCCCTGCCCATTTACTCTCTCCACATACCTCTCCTCATCCTAGGGGATTCCCTTTGGGCATAATACTTTCAAAGGAAGCCTTTAGGCTCAAATCAAAAGGAGTTACACTTTTAAAGGTAATTCATTCTCTCATGTTCATTTGTTTTATTTTGCTTCTCCAACCCCCTAAACTCTTTTTATTTACTTAATTTGTAACAACACCAGTATCTTCAATATAATAGGATGTTGTTATAATATTTATTCGACCTACACTCTCACACAACTACATCAAATGGTTAAAGAACATACGGTTTCCGTGGATGGCGAAATTCTGCCTCCCGAAACGATGATTGTTCAATACTCATTTAACACCTTCAAAGGTGGCCATTATGATTTCACTATTTTTATATATGATATATAATATGTTTATGTTTTACTAATGATTCTGTATTTCTCATTTTTGTCTTATCTTTATGGCTTCCATTATGGGTATACGCGATATCTTCATTTAAGGAAGTGCGGACTACCGCCCCCTCAAAGTGATTTGATTCGTTAAATACCATATGTGGGACGTATAAAGGATGGAAATATGATATTATATATGATATTATACTTTAATTATAATATACCTTTATATCATTATTATTCCATTCTATAAAATACGAAATAGAAATGAAAGTAGCGTTCATGTGTACGTACGGCTTACCGTCTCCATTAACGTTGCATTTCATTTCTTACCTCTAAATGATTATGTAATGTTATAAATGAATGCATTTACTGGATATATATGACATATATGATATCTACATCATTAATACAATTCTGTATATAATAAACATTTGGCCACACGAACAACATGTAATTGTAAGAAGTCAACTTTCTACTTAAGAACCAAATATCGACAAAACAATCATTATTAACTTAATGATTACATAGTGTTTAAAACATGGTAATAAGTGATATAAAAGGAATAATGAACTTGAAAAAGGTTCTTAAGGAAGTAGAAATTAACTCAAGTTTATTATTCAGGAGATTAAAGAACGATCGAGTCAAGTCGGACCCGAGGTAAGGGATCTTATTTCTCTCTTTCTTTTTAAGTACACTCGTTTATGTCATTCCTTTTAAGCTCATATTTATTATGATTGAGATGCTCTTTTATATTACTCCTACTGTAATTATTATGTTCATATGATGATAGACCCTATTTCCTCTCATCAATCCATTTTGTAAGTTTTGAGTGGTGCCGTTAGGCTGCCGAATTTTTGTAAGGGATTTTTCATCTCACTTTTATTCCCGTGAGATTTATGCTACATTTGCCACAATTTCCTTTGAGTGGTGTATGTACTTACATTATTCTAGTCTTTGTGTAATATACTGTCTTTTATGAGTATTTACATCAATGATTTATTTTCCTTCTGTCATGGGGTGTATGTTTTGAAAGATACCCAAGTCGGTAAGGGAACCTTTCACCCTCTTTTTTTTAAAAGACTTATTTGTTGGGTCTTTTAATTGGGATATGGTCTCATATATCCTTATTGATGTAAATTTTATGTCCAAGTGTTGAGATGCATTTTTTATCTCTCATCAACTCATTTTGATGTGATGTTGTTAGGCTGTCAAGGGAACTTTTTAACCCAATTTCGATTTCTTTGGGTTCAACATGTAGTCATTGAATATGTCATCCATTTAATATGTGTGAATGACCTTTTATTGTTTTACGCTTAATATCCTCTTATATTGGGTGTATTTATATTTTTCACACATATTTTTGAGATTGATTTGTCTTTAATTTAAGGATACCTTCTTTATAAGGGATTTCATCACATTTGACATTTCTATTGAGGGTTCATTGTTGTTATACACCAATTCACTCTTATATGGTGTATATACTGTCCTTTGGAGTATTATATCATGAATCCAATTATTCTCATGATATTATAAAGTTCTGACTAAATGTTATTCCTCAATTATTGTATTCAAGTGTCTCTAATTTTGGTAAAACCCCTTTAACTAAAATATTGTTTTAAATGTTCTTATTAATATCCATGTTTTCAAAATGGTTTTAAGGATTTATTTATATGGATATTAATGGTTTAAAATTTTAAGCTTCAAGGTGGTATGTGACACTTTGATTCAAAAATCTCTTTATTAAATGTTTTAAATGTTTTTGGAAATGGTTTCTTTTTGATATACTAAAATGTTATATTGTGATTGAAATTTGGAAATGTTATGTTTCCTTTATGCATGTTTTATGTGATACATTTATGTTATGGTTCTTGGGCATTGTTATTAAAACGGGTGGTTCCGTGATAAACTAAGGGCGGGTGAGCCCGATATAGCTCTCCAATGCATTGGGTAATGTGAAGGAGTGAAACGTTAAGGTTTCTCCGAAGAGATTTTAGGAAATATACTGTGATGGGTATTCCAAACGTAACCATGAGGGTTACTCCCTACGTAAGAATGTTATGAATGCCTCAAGTTACCTTTTATGTCTTATTATTTCTATGATTTATTCATGATTTGATGAGGTATGTTAAAGTGCCTAAGTTTTATGGGTAAAGTATGATTTCATTATTATGTATATATGAACTCATGTTTCCTTTCCATATTTTTATAACCCTTACTGAGGTTTTTATGCTTATCCCAAGTTTTTGAAATTTTTTTCACAGGTCAAGGGAAAGGTAAATGATGTGATGATAGTGTCAAGGATGTGTCAAGAAAGAATCCGTGTTTTATTTTAAATAGGTTTCCGTTGATGGGAAGAATGAATATTGTCTTTTATGTAACCATTTTGTTTAAATGTGGAATGTAATGCATGTTTCATGATCTAATTATCTAAAACTCTAAACCTGAAAAGATCCTCAATGTGTAATCTTGTAATAACTCAAGATTAATTAAGGTTTAAGGCTGGGGCCTTATAGTTGGTATCAAAGGGAGGTTTAGATAACTTTAGAGGTTAGGGTATTCTTTAAGCATAAGTGACATTACCATAATGGTTAGGATTTCAGAAAGAGTCCCAGTTTTAGATAAATTGAATGAGTAAGTATATCTTAGTGTTTATCTTACTCATTAGTACATGATGGTTTTGTTGATATACTCACACTGACCTTTTTGGTTTTAGTGAATGGCTGGATCTAGCAGGCACCAAAGTAACAGTGTATGTGAAGGAAACTGTGACAGTTTTTTGAGCTAGCAACTGAATGATATGGGAGCTGCAATGAGAACTCTTGTGATTATCCTCAACCAACTATCTGGAGTCATGATTGACCACCTAAACCTTGTATATTTCTCTATGGCATCATATATGCAAGAAACAAATCCCTACGGAAGTATAGGTAATAATCATTAAGGTAAGTGTGTTCAAAATCCTATGTGTCAAAGATGTGGAAAGAAACACCTAGGAAAATGTTTCAAAGGGACAGAAATATGCTATAGATGTGGAAATGATGGTCATAAAGCAAGAACCTACCATGGAAAAAGGAAGCATCAAGTTGACTCGAGGAAAGGGAAAGAAGTTCTTTCTGAGGGATCAATTGAATGTTTTAAATGTGGTGTGCATGGTCATTATGCAAACACATGTCCTATGAAGAAGTTTCGTGAATGGGGTCACCAAGAGCGTACCCATATTCGTTTACCAATACCTAATGCCATTCCGATTGAGGATGAAGAAACTGAAAATGACCAATCAAAGGTATGTACTATTTCATGACTATTGTTTTCTTATTTTGGAATCTTAGGATATGATTCATGATTTTGTTTGTAGGAAAGAGGTATTTCGGAATAAGTTGGAAAGGAATGGATAATGTATCATGAAGAATATTGAATGAGTAAGATGTCAACATATAAGGGCTTCAAGAGTTCGGGTGAAATTCTTAAGATTATTAAGTCTATTTTGATGATGGGGTTACATTAGAAGACTTTTTATATTATGTGTAACCCTGATGTTTAATATAGGCAAATTTTATTCAAGTAATAGTTATCTTTTCTTTTGTGGACATAGTTATAAATAAACAATTGGGTTTATATGATCCTTACTTTTGAGGTAATTATGGGTTATTATATGATATGCTGGAAAATGAAAAGCATGAGATAAACTTGAGGTTAAAATATGTTATGATCATTTTTGATGATTTTATCTCTTTTGGGGAATGTTTTAAGAATTATATAGTTTTGGAAAAAGTAGAACACGTAGACCGTGTGACAACCCGTCGCGTCGGACAAAGCTGCAGGAATCGAACCCACAACCAAAGTGCGACTGGTATTTATCGCCTACCACTGGACTACGTGAAGTCCCTGGTTAGTTTGACTGATTCTTTTTAGTTATATGATTTTATGAATTAAGAGTAATTTGATTTTGGGTTATTTATGAAAATGATTAACCTATCATAGAGGATATGTGATTAGGTTAATTACTTTTCAATACGAGACTTGAGAAGAAACTCATGTTGTTTGGAGATAAATGTTACGATTTAACTTGGAAGACTATGTGACTAAATCCTTCAAATATTTGGGTTTCAATATTATATTGGTTTACTTTGAAGAATTGTATTGACAAATTGTTTATCGGATGGTCCTCGTTGAACTTTGGGTTTTGTTGGACAAATTTTGGAGATTAAAAATAGATTTTCTTTTTAATGGGTTATCCTTTTCTGGATTATCTGACCTTGTACTAACCTTTTTAGTTTTGGTTTTGGTTAAAGCCTAAAGACATGGGATGTATATAGTTATCTTTTGTGGATTTGGTGATTCTATAGAAGTTGATTATAGATCTCTTAATGCGAACAAGTCTCCATAAATACTCATCTTTTGAAAAAAAATATGAGTTTGATTAAGGAATCTAGTAAAAGTTGAAAGACAACATGATAAGTGATTATGTTTCCTTATGAATAAATTCCTCAATAAAAAGTAATTTAAAACAAAAATGTTTTCTATTAACTTTTCCTACTGGGGAACGCAACACCGTTTAACCCATCACAAGTTTGTGATTTTCTCATTGTTAACTTTCTCCTAAACATGTTTTCTATCACTCTCCATCAGAACATGACCCTATGTTTTCTCCTCCATGTCCATGTTTTCCTACATGGAGTCCTAGTATGGGTTAACTCGGGTGACCTTTGTACTTATCTTCCTTTATTTTAAAGTGGTTGTTTTACCAACTATTGTTCCTATGTCGGACTTTCAAGGATGTTTCCAAGCGCAATTTTAAAATTGCGAGGACGCAATTCCCAAAAGGGGGGAAGGATGTAACACCCCAGGTAAATAAAGAATATGACATTTTCATATTTATCCATATTTGTGAATAAAATATTGATATGAATTTAAAGGGGACTCTATGCTCGATGGCGTACCCAACACGCAACAACGAGTTTCTTGGGAATCTTACGTTGCACTCTAATGATAAAATAATAATATTTTAAATGGTAGTTAACATGTAGCCATTTTAATGGCGGGAATGGATAGAAATAACTAAAATATGATAATATATGTTTTTAAATGTTTTTAATTTTATCCAATAAAAGCTAAACACTTAAAATACGGAAAGAATTCAATTTTAGGCGTATATTCCCTAGTTTTCACTAAAGGTTCACTTATCACCTTTTGATGGAGAACCGTCATTAAATATAGTTTTTTTCACTCTTAAACATTCTTTTGGACCAAATAAAACTCTTATTAAGAATCAGGACATGAAATTTTACATTGTGTAATTTTTTGGTATTTTTTTCGATAAAGTTCATTTTTAATGAATAGTGTAAAATATTGTATTTTAATTCAAAACCACTTTTTAATCTAATTTATTTATATGATTAGATTATATTTTTAATTGGTTTTAAAGTGAAATTAGAAAATATTTTTACCATTAAATCCAATAGTGGTCGTTGTAATCAATTTCACTTTGAAATCAGACTTAAACTAGTGTCAATCTTTTGATACTTATTGTTTTATAAAAACACGCTATTCACTCTGACAGCGGGAATTAATTATTAAATTAATTAATGTGACTAATATGTTTTGAATTTTGTAAAACGGACTTCATTTCTCAATTCAGAATATCAAATATAGCTTAGGGTAAATATTTGGGATTTTTCTGAAAAACTTCAATTTTTGATGAATAGTGAAACCACTAAGTGGTATTTATAAAAGCTGATTTTTTGTTTAAATGAAATTTTACCACTTATGTGTTTTGAATTTCAAAAATCCGACATACATGGTTGTCATTAAGAAGTAAAATGTGGTTCAATAGGATAAAAATAATTTTTTGGTGAATAGTAACTTATTAAGTTTTTAATCGCGATTAGTGGTAATTAGTGTAGTTTAAGGTAAAAATAATGCTTTAATAAAATGAAATGAACTTGACACATGTCCTAACCTCATTGGAGGTGTAAAGGCCGACCAAGACAAGCCATGGGTCAACTTTGGGACCCCATGGATCCACTTTGGTTGGGAAATGACATAAATAACTTTTTATTTAATGTAAAAGTAAAAATGACACAAACATGATATGTTTTACTAAAACAATTTTTAAGTGGGGTTATAGAAGTCATATTTTAGATTATAAATAGTCATTGGAAAGATAAAAAGATTTCATACATCATAGTATTTTTTTTTATAATTTTTAGACTTTAAATAAATTAAATTATTTATGACATAATAATGATGCAGTGATGACATCATTATTTGACGATTTAAATAAAATGGAAAGATAATGTAAAATATATGAACTACACATGTCAAAAACTTATTGGATGAGTGCATTTCGAAGCCTTATCACCTTATCCACGAATTATATCAATGTGGGACCTTTTGAAACCGAAACACATTTTCAAATAAAGTAATATTTCTTTACTTTCCAAAAGTGCCCCTCCTCTCCTCTTATAAAAGGCCCCCACCTCTACCTCATTTCACACACTCCTCAAGCCTTTGGCTCGGACAACCCCTGCCAATTTACTCTTTCCACATCCCTCTCCTCATCCTAGTGGATTCCCTTTGGGAAGAATCCTTTCAAAGGAAGCCTTTAGGCTCAAATCAAAAGGAGTTACACTTTTAAAGGTAATTCATTCTCTCATGTTCATTTGTTTTATTTTTCTTCTCCAACCCCCTAAACTCTTTTTATTTACTTATTTTGTAACAAAACCAGTATCTTCAATATAATAGGATGTTGTTATAAGATTTATTCGAGCTACACTCTCACACAACTACATAAAATGGTTAAAGAACATACGGTTTCCGTGGATGGCGAAATTCTGCCTCCCAAAACGATGATTGTTCAATACTCATTTAACACCTTCAAAGGTGGACATTATGATGTCACTATTTTTATATATGATATATAATATGTTTATGTTTTACTAATGCTTCTGTATTTTTCATTTTTGTCTTGCCTTTATGGCTTCCATTATGGGTATACGCGATATCTTCATTTAAGGAAGTGCGGACTACCGCCCCCTCAAAGTGATTTGATTCGTTAAATACCATATGTGGGACGTATAAAGGATGGAAATATGATATTATATATGATATTATACTTTAATTATAATATACCTTTATATCATTATTATTCCATTCTATAAAATACGAAATAGAAATGAAAGTAGCGTTCATGCGTACGCACGGCTTACCGTCTCCATGAACGGTGCATTTCATTTCTTACGTCTAAATGATTATGTAATGTTATAGATGAATGCATGTACTGGATATACATGAAATATATGATATCTACATCATGAATAAAATTCTGTATATAATAAACATTTGGCCACACGAACAACATGTAATTGTAAGAAGTCCACTTTCGTCTTAAGAACCAAATATCGACAAAACAATCATTATTAACTTAATGATTAAATAGTGTTTAAAACATGGTAATAAGTGATATAAAAGGAATAATGAACTTGAAAAAGGTTCTTAAGGAAGTAGAAATTAACTCAAGTTTATTATTTCGGAGATTAAAGAACGATCGAGTCAAGTCGGACCCGAGGTAAGGGATCTTATTTCTCTCTTTCTTTTTAAGTACACTCTTTTATGTCATTCCTTTTAAGCTCATATTTCTTATGATTGGGATGTTCTTTTATATTACTCCTACTGTACTTATTATCTTTATATGTTGAGAGACCCTATTTACTCTCATCAATCCATTTTGGAAGTTTTGAGTGGCGTCGTTAGGCTGCCGAATTTTCGTAAGGGATTTTTCATCTCACTTTTATTCCCGTGAGATTTATGCTACATTTGCCACAATTTCCTTTGAGTGGTGTATGTACTTCCATTATTCTAGTCTTTGTGTAATATACTGTCTTTTATGAGTATTTACATCAATGATTTATTTTCCTTCTGTCATGGGGTGTATGTTTTGAATGATACCCAAGTCGGTAAGGGAACATTTCACCCTCTTTTTTTAAAAAAAGACTTCTTTTTTGGGTCGTTTAATTGGGATATGGTTTCATATATCCTTATTGATGTAAATTTTATGTCCAAGTGTTGATATGCACTTTTTTATCTCTCATCAACTCATTTTGATGTGATGCCGTTAGGCTGTCAAGGGAACTGTTTAACCCAATTTCGATTTCTTTGGGTTCAACATGTAGTCATTGAATATGTCATCCATTGAATATCTGTGAATGACCTTTTATTGTTTTACGCTTAATATCCACTTATATTGGGTGTATTTATATTTGTCACACATATTTTTGAGATTGATTTGTCCTTAATTTAAGGATACCTTCTTTATAAGGGATTTCATCACATTTGATATTTCTATTGAGGGTTCATTGTTGTTATACACTAATTCACTCTTATATGGTGTATATACTGTCCTTTAGAGTATTATATCATGAATCCATTTATTCTCATGATATTATAAAGTTCTGAATAAATGTTATTCCTCAATTATTGTATTCAAGTGTCTCTAATTTTGGTAAAACCCCTTTAACCAAAATATTGTTTTAAATGATCTTATTAATATCCATGTTTTCAAAATGGTTTTAAGGATTTATTTATATGGATATTAATGGTTTATCATTTTAAGCTTCAAGGTGGTATGGGACACTTTGATTCAAAAATCTCTTTATTAAATGTTTTAAATGTTTTTGGAAATGGTTTCTTTTTGATATATTAAAATGTTATATTGTGATTGAAATGTGGAAATGTTATGTTTCCTTTATGCATGTTTTATGTGATACATTTATGTTATGGTTCTTGGGCATTGTTATGAAAACGGGTGGTTCCGTGATAAACTAAGGGCGGGTGAGCCCGATATAGCTCTCCAATGCATTGGGTAACGTGAAGGAGTGAAACGTTAAGGTTTCTCCGAAGAGATTTTAGGGAATATACTGTGATGGGTATTCCAAACGTAACCATGAGGGTTACTCCCTACGTAAGAATGTTATGAATGCCTCAAGTTACCTTTTATGTCTTATTATTTCTATGATTTATTCATGATTTGATGAGGTATGTTAAAGTGCCTATGTTTTATGGGTAAAGTATGATTTCATTATTATGTATATATGAACACATGTTTCCTTTCCATATTTTTATAACCCTTACTAAGCTTTTTATGCTCATCCCAGGTTTTTGAAATGTTTTTCACAGGTCAAGGGAAAGGTACATGATGTGATGATATTGTCAAGGATGTGTCAAGAAAGAATCAGTGTTTTATTTTAAATAGGTTTCCATTTATGGGAAGAATGAATATTGTCTTTTATTTAACCATTTTGTTTAAATGTGGAATGTAATGCAAGTTTCATGATCTAATTATCTAAAACTCTAAACCTGAAAAGATCCTCAATGTGTAATCTTGTAATAACTCAAGATTAATTAAGGTTTAAGGTTGGGGCCTTATACATTATGAGTATTAGGGGCCGGGTTTACTAGTTATGGATTTTAGTTTTATATTTATATAGATTATTGATGAATATGGTATGTTGTCTTTTTTATGTAATAAATTTTTTCGGTTTCCTATTTTCCAAGGGGATAAAAAATAAATTATTGGCGGTATTTTACATAGCTAAAATACAATGGTATGACTAGATATGGAATGGAAAATAGTATACTGTTATTTATTATTACAAAAATATCTTATTTTGGATTTTGAAAAATAAATTTTTAGTGCAAATATATTTATCTATACCACATGGTTATGATTTTTTTGATACATATCTTCAAAGATTGATTTCATTTATATGAACATGTATGCGAGTTTCTTTTTCCAGGGTGTAGTCTACTATGAGAATTACTAATAGGGACTTGTACACTCGAATATGTTTTGGATATAGAATTATATAATTGATATGTGTGTGTTTTTGTGTGTATAAATATATGATAACTCAGAGTGGGTGTATCGGCATGTTATTTGGCTCATGATATCTTCAATCATTATGTGAATTTTTTTCCAATGTTTGGAATAATGTGAAATTTGAACTATCATCTATGTAAATCCTAGATTTCATATCATACAGTTCTTTAAAAAATAAAATTAATATAATTGATGGGATGTTTGACAATGAATAATGAGTTTATGTGAATGGCATTAAAATATTATTACTTAATGTGACAGATATCACCAATTAATTTCATTTACATTTATTAAATGGCATGACTAAAATATAATATATATTTTGAATTCACATGTTAAAAATGATTTAATTGGTAATAAATTGGTTATAAATGAAAATAAAAACATTTTAAATTTATAAATTGTGTTTGCAGAAAAACTGTTTTTTCAGCAAGTAATGTGTTATTATCTTAATACATATTTTCATCAATATTGGAGAATGATATTAATGAAAAAATATATTATATCTTAAATCATTCATTTTTAAATTTTTCATGTTTTTTTCTAGGAATGTGATATTAATATATATAATTGTTTACTTAAATATTTATTGGTCTATTAAACACATCTTATCATATTTTGTGATCATATTTTAAAATAATATTCTCACTAGTATAGAATTTTAATCCTATAAAATGGATTCCATAATTTGAATCAAGAGTGTAAATTTTTTAATATATATTCCTATAATTTTCATTCATTTTGAATAGTATCTAGGCTAAATATTTTCTATCATGACCCGAATTCACCAAAAGGAGTGAAGGGCCAGCAGATTGCTAGGCCCTTTTTCCTTAAGTTGATGGAGAGATAATGACCCCCGAGACCCATCTTCAATAGGTCTCGGAGTGGCGACTAGCACCAAGGGTATATAAATTTCTCACAAATGGAAGGCATTACCCCTTTTTGTTTCATAAGATCGAGAGATGAGATGATGAAACTCAACAACACCATGGTAACCAAAAAGTAAAACCAAGAAAAAAATAAACCATTCCCACATGCATGTTCCAAAAGTAAAGCCACAAGTACAAAAGGTGACGACAAAGGTAAGTACCAAGGAAGAAAAACAACAACTGCAACTGCCCCAAAGGTCTGAGCAAGCATGGTACTGCGTGATCCCTGAAGTCCTCCTGGAAACCTGAAATCAGTTTTATATACGTAGGGTGAGCATACAAGTACACTCAGAAGGGAAAACCAAAGACCCTCATGCACATGTGGGGGAACGTGCTAAAGTCCCGTGAGAAAAAGGAGTAAACCAAACACCTGTCAAGGTAAACTATCCACCCAAGCCTCACCAAGGCACACTCCCCAAATAATTCAAGTCATGTAATATGTGTATTAAGAGAACATCGATGTTTGGGTACCCCGTTCCACTTTCCCACTGGTTATTGAGACATCCTACACATCAGACCAATCCCACCATTCACACTGCAGTCTCACTACTACACCCGTCCGCACACACCTAGGCCAGAACCACACAGATTCCCACTACTGAAATCCCGCCCACACACACCTGGGCCAAAACTTTCACACGTAACCACGCCTGCAAACACGTAGGCCATAATAACCACCACCACGCCCGAAGACACCTGGGCCAGAAGACCCACTGCCACACCCGAAGACACCTTGGCCTCATCTCGAAGACGCTGGGGAAACCACCTGCAGCACACACCTAGCCAACCATCACACTACCCCGCCCGAAGGTTATTGGGATCATAATGGACCTCAGGACATCATAGCCTACCCGACGATAATTGGGCTATCCGGGAAAGAGAGCAGAAAAGGAGCTAATAACAATCCATTAGGAATAGTGTTGGGAAAAACACCCTCCCCCATCAAATGGGGGTGTTCGGCACTAAGTGATCAACTTGGGTGGTGTGCAAATAAGAAACAAAAAGCTATAAGTATAGATATATGTAACAAACACTCACCCAAAGCTTAGGTTTTCCTAACCAGCCTACATAACACAACACCACTTCGTCCAAGTCACAAGTCACGACTCTCTCCAACAAAACCCATTTGTCCCATTCTTGTTTCATGTTCATTAATAATGTTTAATTATGTTTAAGCACTACTGGGAAACTATTAGGCATAGACACAAGTCCAGGAAAGTAAACAGTCAAGCATCCGTCGTAACGCCCACACCCGGTTCTCAACAACAGAGGATCCCACCCCAATTCGTGATATAAACAAGTACCCACCCGATCATAAAACTCACAACCACCGAATCCATACAAACAGGGGATCCCATCCCTAAATTCACACAACCACCAAGAGTATAAAGACATGGGATCCCATCCCCTCCCACATCTCCAGTAATCTACCCAAAAAAGAAAACAACCAAATACCACCACCAACACAAGTCAGGGCCATGCCGGTATTTTCAGATTTAAACGACTTAACACACTCCATGATTTCAATTTTTGTGTGATTTAACCGGGGGTTATCACAGAATGATTGATACTAGTGCCTCAATTTATTTGTCCGGATATACGTGATTAACCAATTTACTTTTCATAGCAGGAGTTTACAACCACAACAAGCTATTTAAAACATCAGCAGGGGTTCATTAGTGAACAAACAACGACCACCCACTGCCTCGATTTTCAGAAGGCATAAGCCATCACAACTCAACAAGATAGTCATAATATAAACAACATCAACGATCACATCCCCCCTCTTTCATTATAGAATCCAGTTCATTATCTTCATTTAGGTCTGGTTTTTTCAATTTTACAGAACAGAAGAACGCCCACCCCGCATGATACACAAAAGAGAGAGGTGAAGGAGAAATTCCCTAATTGTTGATAGATGATCGACGTTTAGGCCGGGCGCAGAACATTACAGATAACGATGAGGCACGCCCGATGCACCAGAAGCTGTTTGTGAAAAGCCATGATCACGGAAAGGAGAAACCAATTCTAACCCAAAGTTTATAAGAGCTGTGGAAGGTTGAGGTGAGAACACGAAACCGCGTAAGGTGCGGGGGTCGTGGGTTGACCACGCGGCTCCACTCGTCATTAAAGGTGTTCAGGTGGTTTGAACCGACTTATTAATTGATTAAGTATTTAATTAAAACTCTTATGCGCGTTACGGGTCATTAAAACACGCTAAAACAGGTCAAAATAGGGTTTAAACCCTATTTGCGCAAAAAGGAGCGCTACTGGAAATAACCCGTGGGGTAGGCCGCAACTAACGGTAGGCTGCAGATATCATTATGCCGAGCTACCTGTAGGCTCTGGCTACCGGTAGGCCATAGATACTGGTAGGCCGATCTACCGGTAGGCTGCAGCTACAGGTAGGCCGAGCTACCGGTAGGCTGCCGCTACCGATAGGCCGAGCTAAAGGTAGGCTACCGCTACCAGTAGGCTGCTGCCACCGGTAGGCCGAGCTACATGTTTGTTGTATCTACCGGTAGGCTGAGATACCGGTAGGCTGCGTCCACCGGTAGGCCAAGTTACTGGTAGGCCTGCTACCGGTAGGCTAAGGCTCCCGGTAGGCCAACACCACCGTGATTCCCAGACCCGAAAACCCAAAACAAGATTTTCACAATGTAATGGACCCCAATAACCCGGGCCATTACATCAGATACCTCTTAAACGATTCTCGTCCTTGATAATCAAAACAAAACCAAACGGGAAGAGAGGGTCCGAACAAACACCTCAAAAGATACCTCTTAGGAGCAAAACCATGCTTACTAAAACATTTTCCCGCCATGAATCAAGAAACATACCATGCCGAACTGCCCGTGCATGTGGGTTGGGGAGTCTCCTCCCCCATGTCAAGATATTATCTTCTTTGGGTGGCACTGACTCGCCCGCACGGGTTTGATCGCATCCACCTTAATGCGTCTTGATGAAGGGTCGGGTTCTCTCCTCCCCATAGCCAGGGATTTTCACATCCAAACATAGAAATGAAAACCAGTACATTTCATAGCCAAAATATAAAACGTTCTACCACAACAGGTACAAAAAGGAACAAAATCAAAACAACTCTGGGTACTGGGTACACATCTGTGCTTCCCTCTCCCACATACTCTCCTCAATCCCACCATGTCTTAACAACACAGGAACCAAGGGGATGGTTGGCCCACGAAGCACCTACTCCGTGCGAGCCTAAATCTTCACTGGTCTCTCCACAAGGGTCACTTCGTCCTCGATGTCCAACTCACCCCAATCAAGGACGTTTGAATCGTCGTGTAGATACCGATGGAGCTAGGACACATGGAAGACACTATGTTTCCTCAGTAGCAGCGGTGGCAACGCTAGCTGATAAGACACCTCACCGACTCGCCACAACACTTCGAAGGGTCCGATGAACCTGGGGGAAATCATACTCCCCTTGTCGAACCTCCGGTTCCCACGCTGTGGGGAGACATTCAAGAACACGTGGTCCCCAACCTAAAACTCCAAGGGCCTCCTCCTGGTATCAGCATACGACTTCTGTCAGTCCTGGGCCGCCTTCATCATTTCCCGTATGAGCTGATCCTTCTCTGTTGTGTTCTGCACCCCCTCCGGGCCAAGGATGCCAGCATCTCCTACTTCGGCCCAACACATAGGTGAACGGAATGGCCTCCCGTACAAGCCTTTAAATGGGTCCATACTGATGGTAGAGTGACAAATATTATTGTAGGCGAACTCTACCAGGGGAAAGTGTCGAACACATGATCCTCCGGAGTCCAGAACACATGCTCGTAGCATATCCTCCAAGGTCTAGATGGTGCAGTCTGTTTTTCCATCTCTCTGGGGATGGAAAGAAGGGCTAAGGCATAACTGGGTGCCAATCGCATGTTGCAATCCTCTCCAGACTCGCGAGGTAAACCATGAATCCCTCTCTGAGACTATAGACCTCAGAACTCCATGCAACTGCACCACCTCATCCACATACTTTCGTGCCAAAGCATCCACAGTACTCGACTCCATGATTTCAAGAAAGTGAGCCGATTTCGTCAACCAGTCCACTACCACCCAGATGGCGTCGTATCCCCCATTGACCTTGGGTATTCCCGTGAAGAAATCAATCGAGTGTCATCCCACTTCCACTTGGGGACATCAAGGGGTTGTAGTAGGCCGCTTGGAACTCGGTGTTAAGCCTTCACTTGCTGACACACTAAGCACTCGGCCACAAACTCTGCCACTGCTCAGTTAACTCTCGGCCACTAGAACTGCCTCTTCAGTCCCTGGTACATCTTGGAAACACCTGGGTGTACTGCCTGGGGTAAGCTGTGGAACTCACTGAGAACCATGCCGCGCATCACTCAGGAAAAAAAAACCTTTTCTGGAAAAGCATCCGGTTCTGACCATCCTCTGTCCATCCTTCCGGAGCATTGCCCTAGTCAACTCGGTCACGCATCACTTCGCACTCCGGGTCTCCCCACAGAGACTCCTCCACTTGTCAAAACAGAGATGACTTCATTATCATCTGAAATAGGCATCCTCTGCCGCTATCCATCTTCGCATCCAGGTGTAAGGAAGCCAACTCCTCCATTTCCTTCCAGGCATCTGCCGACTCTCGGACCGCATCCTTCTGCGACCTCCTTCTCAAGGCATCGGCCACCACATTTCCCTTGCCCTCAGTATAAGAGATCTCAATGTAGTAATCCTGGAAGAACTCCACCCATCTCCATTGTCGGAAGTTTATGTCCTGCTAGGAGAAGATATACCTCAAGATTTTGTGATCTGTGAAGACCACAAAGCGTTCCCCGATGAGGCAGTGCCGCCATAACTTTAGCGAAAAAACGACCACTGCAATCTCCGAGTCGTGGGTGGCGTAATTACGATCATGGGGGCATAGCTGCCTGGACCCATAAGAAATCACCACTTGTCGCTGCATCAACACGCATCCCAGGCCCTGTCCTGAAGCATCACAGAACACCTCATAGGACACCCCTTCTTCTGGTAATCTCAGCACTAGGGCACTAACCAACTTCTCTTTTAGATAGCTGAAGGCTGACTCGCACTGCCCCCTCCACACGAACAGAAGGTCCTTCTTGGTCAGGGCTGTCAAAGGGGCCGCAACTCATTAGAAGTTGGGTACGAACCTACAATAGTAACCTTCCAGCCCATGGAAACTACGGACCTCTACCACATTCTTGGGTTCTGCCCAAGAAACAACCGCCTCATCTTTCGATGGGTCCACAGCTACCCCCTGCTCAGACACTTTTGTCACGACCCGCCTTCACCAAAAGGAGGGAAGGGTCAGCAGATTCCCAGGCCCATTCTTACTTAAGTTGATGGAAAGATAATGACCCTTGAGACCCAACTTCAATAGGTCCTGGAGTGGCGACTAGGAACAAGGGTATTGAAATTTCTCACAAATGGATGGAATTACCCATTTTTCTTTTATAAGATCGAGAGATGAGATGATGAAACTCAACAACACCAAGGTAACCGAAAAGTAAAACCAAGATAAAAATAAACCATTCCCACATGCATGTTCCAAAAGTAAAGCCACAAGTACAAAAGGTATCTACAAAGGTAAGTACCAAGGAATAAAAATAGCAACTGCATCATCCCCAAAGGCCCGACCTAGTATGGTCATGTGCGATCCCCGAAGTCCTCCTGGAAACCTGAAAGGAGTTTTATATACGTAGGGTGAGCATACAGGTACACTCAGTGGGGAAAACCAAATACTCTCATGCACAAGTGGGGAAACGTGCTAAAGTCCTGTGAGAAAAAGGAGTAAACCAAACACCTGTCAAGGTAAACTATCCACCCAAGCCCCACCAAGGCACACTCCCCAAGTAACGCAGGTCAAGTAATATGTATATTAATAGCACATCGATGTTTGGGTACCCCGTGCCACTTTCCCACTGGTTATTGAGATATCATATGCATCAGACCTATCCCGCCATTCTCACAACAGTCTCACTGCCACACCCACCTCCACTCACCTGGGCCACAACCACACACAGTCCCACTAACAAAATCCCGCATGCACACACCTGGGCCACAACTATCACACGTAACCACGCCTGCAAACATATAGGACATAACAACCACCACCACGCTCGAAGATAGCTGGTCCAAATGATCCACTGCCACACCCGAAGACACCTGGGCCTCATCCCGAAGACACTTGGGAAACCGCCTGCCGCACACACTTGGCCAACCATCACACTACCCCGCCCGATGTTTCTTGGGATAATAATGGACCTCAGGACATCACAACCTGCCCGAAGAGACTTGGGCTATCTGGGAAAGGGAGAAGAAAAGGATCTAAAAACCAGCCATTAGATGTATTGTTGGAAAAAACACCCTCCCCAATGAAATGGGGGTGTTCGGCACTATGTGCTCAACTTGGGTGGGGCGTGAATAAGAAACACAATGCTAGAAGAATAGATATAGGTAACAAACACTCACCCAAATCTTAGGTTTCCGTAACCAGCCTACATAACACAACACTACTGCGTCCAAGTCACATGTCACGACTCTCGCCAACAAAACCCATTTTTCCAATTCATGATTCATGTTCAGTAATAATGTTTAATTAAGTTTATGCACTACTGGGAAACTAGTAGGCATAGGAACATGTACAGGAAATTAAACAGTCAAGCATCAATAGTAACACCAACACTCGATTCTCAACAACAGAGGATCCCACCCCAATTCATGATATAAACAAGTACCCAACTGGTCTTAAAACTCACAACCGCCGAATCCAAACCAATAGGGGATCCCATCCCCAAATTCACATAACCAATGAGAGTATAAAGAAAGGGGATCCCATCCCCTCCCACATCTCCTACAATCGGCCCAAAAAAAAAACAACCAAATACCACCACCAACATAAGTCAGGGCCATGCCGATATTTTCAGATTTAAACGAATTAACACACTCCATGATTTTAATTTTCATGTGTTTTAACTGGGGGTTATCACAGAAGGATTGATCATGGTGGCTCAATTTATTTGGCCAGATATACGTGATTAACCAATTTACTTTTCACATCATGAGTTAACAACCACAAAAAGCCATTTAAAACATCATTAGGGGTTCATTAGTGCACAAACAACGACCACCAACGACCTCGATTTTCAGAAGGCATAATCCAGCACGACTCAACATGATGGTCATAATATAAAAAACATCAACGATCACAGCCCCCCTCTTTCATTATAGAATCCGATTCATTATCTTTATTTAGGCATGGTTTTTCTAATTCTACAGAATAGAAGCATGACCACCCCGCATGATACACAAAAGAGAGAGGCGAAGGAGAAATTACCTACTTGTTGATAGATGATCGGCATTTAGGCCGAGCGCGGAACTTTACAGATAAATATGCGGTGCGCCCGATGCACCGGAAGCTGTTTGTGAAAAGCCACGATTGGGGAAAGGAGAAACCATGGATAACCTTTTGTTTATAAGAGCCACAGACGGTTGAGGTGAGAATGCAAAACCGCGTAAGGCGCAGGGGTCGTGGGTTGACCACACAGCTCCACTCGTCATTAAAGGGGTTCAGGTGGTTTAAATCGACTTATTAATTGATTAAGTATTTAATTAAATCTCTTATGCGTGTTACGGGTCTTTAAAACACGCTCAAACAGGTCAAAATAGGGTTTAAAACCCTATTTGCGCAAAAAGGAGCGCTACTGGAAATAACCCGCAGGGTAGGCCAGAGCCACAGGTAGGCTACAGCTACAGGTAGGCTGCAGCTACCGGTAGGCCGAGCTACCGGTAGGTTGATGCTACGGGTATGCCGAGCTACCGGTAAGCTGGAGCTACCGGTACGCCGAGCTACCGGTAGGCTGGAGCTACCGATAGGCCGAGCTACCGGTAGGCTGCCGCTACAGGTAGGTCGAGCTACCGGTAGGTTGCAGCTACCGGTAGGCCAAGCTACCGGTACGTTGCAGCTACTGGTAGGCTGAGCTACCGGTAGGCTGCGGCCACCAGTAGATTGATCTACCGGTAGGCCTGCTACCGGTAGGCTCAGGCTACCGGTAGGCCTACACAACCGTGATTCCCAGACCCGAAAACCCAATACGCTATTTTCACAAAGTAATGGACCCCAAAAACCCGGGCCATTACATTTTCCACCTCAGTAAGGGTAAAATGATTAAAACATAGATAAAATATTCAATTATTGATTTAACATTTTAATTAGACATTACTTTATTTGGTTAGATTACAGTATTTAAAACATTATCATCCAACACTTCTAAATACGATCTCTTTTTCCCATTTTTAATTATGGCCAATATATTTTTATAAGAAATGGAAAAATTATTAATGTCACCCTCTCAACATTAAAACACAAACTTTCCTTATATGGTCAGAAGAGAATTTTTTTTATTATAAGTATATATATTAAATTTGATTATTTAAAAAAAAGTGTAGTTGAAAATTTACAATAAATATTCATAAAACCACAACATGATATTTATTAAGTAAATATAAAAATAAAATAAATTAAATTAAAAAAATCAATGTAATAAATTATTGGTAAATTATTTGGTTTCATTAATTTTTATGATAAAATTAACTTAATAAATACATTTTAATATTTTAAATTCTTCTTATATAATTAACATGGTGAATATATAGTCAATGTAAACTAATAGTGTATTAAATTCTATTAAATGTGTTTTATGAATAATAATATTTTATTAATATATTTAAAAAGTAAAAAAAATAATTAATGAGGAAAAGTTAAATGATAAATGGTCAATAAAATTAAGAGAATTCCTTTTATATGTTATTTGTTATCTTGTATGTAAAAGTATAACCCTTTAAAATTGAAAATGTTTTAGTTACAATTAATGTTAAAATCAATTAAAAATGTTATTAATCTAAAATATATGTATTTAAATGACCCAAAAAATATATAAATTGAATTGGATGATGTTATATCAATTTTATACTATTATACTATTACCACTATCATATTTTTAATGTTGTTTAATTATAATTACTTAATTTTATTATAATGTTTTGGTAATTCCATCTATGTCATTTCATACCATTATTAAAGGACACACCTTCTATCTTTCATTTCCCCAATATTGAGAACTATATCATAAAAATAATTTGAAAAATTATCTGGTAAACATCATCTTCCATGAATTAAATGTTTTCCTTCTTCTTTAAAGAAAATTCCATTAGTCCTTAATAAGGGGTCTAAGGGAGTCCTATAGGCGATGATGTAATCTTTCTACCTGACCTTTTCAAATTATTTCATATTATACATTATATAAGTATATGGTATTCATAAAAAAAATAAAAAACTAATTAATATAATTATACTGAATTATTATTATTATTTTGAAACCACCATTATCCACTCTATTCTAGAAAATGGAAATTGAATGTGTTGCTCAAGAATTTGTGTGGACTACCACCTCCACATTCCGAAAGAAATCATTTTCCATGCCCCTTTCCATGGATGGTTTTTAATATATGTTTATGGATTATTCATAATATTAATGAAATGAAATAATTTCCCTTGTTATATTTTTCTTTTTAGAGGTTCTTTCTTCATTATGGAATGTATGTTATCGTTTGGAGGGTCCACTGAACCACACCTATGTTCAAAATATATTCAATGTATCTCTCATACGGAAGTATATACCTGGTCCATCACATGTACTTACCTAATAGTTTGAACTACTAGATAATTATATTTTAAATGAATAAAAAAATTTGGTAATATTGGATGATATAGATAAGGTGATACCAAATAATACTACCAACCTGGTTAAAGATATATGAATGAATCAGAAATTCAAAGATGCTACTTGGGAACAGAAGGATGTAATGAAATAAAGATATAATAAATGTTTGGTATCTATGTAATGAAATTTCAATTAATGATTCATTTTTATGGGGTAAAATTTAACACTATAAGATATTATGATATAGTTTCATATAAATAAATTGTATTTAATTAATATATTGATTTACCCAACACACTACGATTAAATGTCCTCTATTGAAATTTAATTATTTAATGTGAAATTTATAAGAAAGCAATAGGATTGATAGTTATAAATAATATTAACTAATTAGGAAAAAACTATTTTTACATATAATTAAAATTAACTAATTGGTTATAAATTATAATAAAAAAATTTATAAGTAATATATATTTCCTTATTGAAAAATAATTTTATATCATGTAATGTAATTTTATCTTAATAAATTTAATTAAAATAAAAATTGATGAAATATTTTAATAAAATATATATACTATATATTAAATAAAAATGTTTAAAAATCATATATTTTTATTAGTTATGTGATAAGAAAAAATCCATTTTTATTCTTCAAAAAGTATGTTTCTAAAAAATGTCTTTCATCATGGTTCTTCCACTAATATTAGAAATAATTTCAGTCACCAATATAAGTATAATCTTAAATAATGAATTCCGTATTTAGAATCTATAGAATAGAATTTGGTAATTATTCCTCTTTCATTTTCATCATTTTGAATAGTAACTATGATAAATATTAGAAACCTTGATATGGGTAAATTTGTTAAAATGGACTTAAAAATTTCTATTATAGATTTAAAATTTCACAAAATACTTACATTATATTATTGTATGATTTGATTTTTAAAATTATAGTCCGATATTCAGTAATATGGATGCTATGGTTCAATTTTCATTTATTTTAACATTTATATTATTCTATAAAATTGATAAATAAAAAATTTCACCCTCCAGAATTTGATAACTCTAAATTTTTATTATAATGGGAAATGATGTTAAATTTTTCAATGTTATTTTTAATTATTAATTTCTTTTATAATGTCAATTGTTTTTGATTTCTTTGTGGTTCAATAATTACATAAATTATATGGTATATCCATGAAAATAATTATTCAAATAAGAAAAAAATAAATTACTTTCAAAATAATAAAATTGATTCTGTTTAGATGAATTATTGTGTTCAATGATTTTGTTGACAAAACATATATATTAAAGATGTGTGAAATTTTTATATTAGAGTTATATAACTCTATTGAATGATTTAATGTTGATGTAAATGAAATATCTAAAAAAAATAGTATAATGATATTTTAAGAAGGGTAATATTTTATTACAGCATTTTAAATTAATAATAATAACTTCCAAGATGCTAGTAAAAAATAATAGTGTCAAAACAATTTCTCATTGTTCATTTATTACCTAATTTTAAAATTACATTTACTATTATAACTATTTATTATTGAAACATTTTTCACCATAGATAAAGATAAAACCAGTTAATAAAGGGGATAAACCAATATATTTGGTTCAAAATGTCACAAAATCATATCTAAATTTTATTTTATGTTTATTTTTCAACCATATAATCATTTTATTTGATCTATATCTATTTTTAATCATTTTTTATATTGTCGTAATTTTATTTTAATCTTTTATGAAATTCCAGGTCATTCATTTCCTTGCCTTATAAATTGACACTCAGAATCTCTTTCATTTACATAAATTTGAGACACATAGGTCAAAAAAACATTAAAAATTATGTTCTAAACATCTATATTAAATAGTTTGATATTTTTATTTTCTTGAAATACCATTTAAATTGTACTTAATGAGGGTTCAATTAGAGGTCAACCAAGAAAGAGGTAATCTTCCTACTGATCATCAATCATTTTTTATTAATATACATTAACTAAATATATTTTATTCGTCATTAAATAATTTTTTATGTACTAAAAAATTTGTAAAATCGTTTTCTATTTTAAAACTATAATTATCCAACTTATTCTCAATCAAATGGGATGTTAGTGTATCACTCATGTAAAGGAGTAGACATCCACCTCCACGTAGTGATACAACTCATTTCCCACCATCATAATTAATGGATAGTAATGCTTATTGGTTTAATGATATATATGATATGTATGATATTATTAGGATTTATAAGTATTATATAATATTTAACTTCATACCATATTAACCATTGGATAACAACAATGTATCTCGTGTGTAGGAGTGGAATACCACCTTTAAGATGTGATTTGATTAATTTTTCCTTTTCACAATACATGTCTCCTTATAAGGATATGTTTGATGGGTATATATTATAATTATTATATGATAATTATTCTATATTGTAGAATTTAAATTTACCTTACATTCATTATATTTGATTTAACATGAACACATTGTTTATCTATATATAAAAACTAACTTCTCCATCAACAGTGTAATTAATATTTCCATATTTACCTTTTATAGAAGTTTATATTCATTCATATATGATTTTGTGGGAAAAATATTTCAAAAATAATTTTTTTGTTCATGTAACCTTGATCACATTACATGGAAATTAACTATCCTAGATAAATTCTCTTGGAAAATTAAACAGTTAAAAATCAGAAACAATGATTGAAATAAAGAATTAGAAAACTATATTGTGTAAAAATTTCATTATTGGGTCATATATGTTTTTATGATCAAATAAATTAATTTAGTATAGGAATGAAATAAATTTAAAATTTTTAAAAAATAAGATTATTTGGTTTTAATGAATAATGAAATAGAGTTAATAGATTTTCATATAACTTTTAATTTTGTGACACTCATTCAATTTTCACCACATGGTAATTTTATGTTATTTATATAATAACAATTAAATTTTTTTATATTTATTTTCATTAGAATTTGGTATATATAAATTTATTTAATAGTTGTTCCCTTTCATGTGTTTGAGATTCGATAGTAAACAATGTGTAAGTGATTTATATTATAATATTAGTGTTCATCGGGATTACCCATTATTAAGATTAAAATTAATAAATTTCATGTTATAACCATAATAAATATCATTAATTTTCTTCTCATATGTATATATATTTCGAAGTCGATTTTTTTTTTCATTTTTACCACATAATGCACTCAAGAGAAAGGAAAATAATTTTTATATTAAAACTATTTTATTTATCTCTTGAGTTGAAAAATAATTTATAATCCATAACCATGTTTTATTAAAAAATCAAATCTATTTAATTTAAGAAGAAAGTATTATTTTTAAAACTTCTTTTCACAAATTTTTAAATAATCTACAAAATTGATAAAAATTAAACTTCATGTAATATTACAAATGAGGCACATTTTAACTGCAACTAAAAATGTGAAATGAATATTTATTTCAACAAACACAAAATTAATACATTATTCTTGTAGAGACCCAAAGAATTTCATTCCTATAAATTACATTAATTTTTCGGAATACTTAATACATAACAAAACAACTGAAGGACTATAATAGTTTAATGTCATTGGAAACGTGGAACATAATCTTCTAATCATGGTGAAAGATCTTCAACATCTCCCATAATGATATTCCCTGATAAATTTCTTACCTAAAACATTTATTTAAATCCTGGGGAAAGAAAACATAAAAAATCTCAACTCAAATACTCAGTAAGGGTAAGCATGGAGAAAATAAAACAAACCATATTCATTTGAACATAAAAACATGAACATAATGTTTAAACAATGAAATCTTGAGCAATGACATAAGACATAGAAGTACATAAGGAATAGATACATTAATCATGATAAAATTTCATGGGAATAAAACATGTAATTGTGGAAACCATTAAGCACATGATATTATTTCCATAGTAGCCAAGGCGTTACTGCCAAGACTATCTTAGTGGACAAAGTCCCTTTCTGAATCGAGTTCACTCCTCGTTCCAGTCCTGTAACACTGAACCTGATTAACTTACCATTCCAGCCATGTCTATATCAGGAGATATAAATCTTTAACCAATTAATTAAAGGGAGATATAGGTCCCACCAATCTCATAATGAAATCATTTTTACTTGTGCCACAAAATAAACATAAAGCACTAATCAAATCCCAAATAATAAAATGGGTTTCATAAAAATGATCCTATCATAACATAATCCATATAAAAAAATAGATATCATTTCATCATAAGAAGAATCAAACCATGTAAATAGTAGAGGAATTATACTTGAAACATACACATATGAAATAATTCCATCTTATATGGAAAATGGTATTGATAAAATACTTGAAATGAATTCTTGAGGAAAATGTCCTTTTTTCTTCAAAATCATTTTCTTTTCACAAAATGCCATGAAATATTAAAAGAAATTTATTTTTTTTGAAAATAGTCATGAAATCATGTAGATTAAGCCTCATGAAAATAAGGCATTATGAAAACCATAAAAATCCGTTCATGCTGTATAAGTTAAAAAAACATTCTTCTCGTATTTTTGCCAGAAAAGTCAAAAAGTACCTCGTATGGTAAACAAAAGAAATATTACTTTTATACAATGTGGTAAAAGTAAAAAGTGTAAAAATGAATTTAAGAATAAATGGAAGAAAATTAAACATTTTATGAAAAAATTTAAATAACATATGGACATGGATAATAATAATAACCCCAGAAAATACTTACGAATAAAATATCTCGGATAGGAATTAGATTGGAATAATTATCCCTTACCGTATGTCCGATATGATTCGTACGTATCGGATCCTCCTGAATAATGATTCAAATAATGTCATTTACTTATTAAATAATCATATTAATTGTTATTGTATCATATATTTTTCACTTATTACTTTATATTACCTGTTCTTTTGGAAATTCCATGTTAAAGCAGCGTTTTGGGTAAAATTGTGTTATTTATCGTACTTGTTTGGACTTGTTGTTCATGATATTATTATTACTTATATCATGATTTAATTAAATCCATAATTTGAATTATTAATTATATATCATATATATTAATTATATATATATATATAATAGATAGATAAATGAAATGAAATACACCGTTCATGGAGACGGTTAGCCGAACGTGCGCATGCACACTGTTTTCCTTTCCTTATTGACTTGAATGGAATTAAGTAGATGAAATACATATATATTTATATATAAATAAATACAGTAGAATTATTATGTCATATATTTCATGATTACTTATTATTTATACCTTATAATCACTGTTGAATTGTTAACATGGAAAATGAATCTCATCTCGTCGTGGAGACGGTAATCCGTACGTACGCACGAGCGATGATATCAAACCCATATTTATTGAATGGAATCAGATTGGATGATATAATATCATAGAATCATCATTATTTTATAATAATAATATATGGTTATTCTTTACACCATTATACTCACCCAAATAGAGTGGTGGTGGAAATACAGATTACACCACGGCGTGGAGATGGTATTCTGTATGTATGCACGCGCGGTGATTTCATTTTCCATAGAATGGATTGAAGTTGAAATGGGGTTGTTTCATATTGATAATAACATATAATAATATTAGTGATAATGATGTTATTAATTTATAATGAAACAACTAAATAAGAAAAAGTTGAAGATGAAAGAAAACTTGAATGAATCTGTAGAAGAGATTACCTCTTCCTCGACGCACCTCCTTTAAACTTCTTCTTAAGGAGCAATAGATTATCTTTTGAGTATAAAAAGAACCTCTATGATATAAATATATAGGTATGTAAAAGTAATTTGCAGGGTTTGTCCAAGAATCAAGGCTCAAAAGGGTGTTAAGAGAAGAGGGAAGGGGTGCCCTTTTTATAAGGGAAGAGAGGGTAACCTTTGGAAAACACAAAATATTATTTTATAATAAAGTCATATTCAGTTTTTAATAGCTCCAAGTATATTTATATCAAATATAAGGAGGTTTTGGGTGGAAATGATTTCAACCAATATATTTTAGACAAGTTTAGGTCACTATTTTAACCTTATCATTTAGATTTAACTCTAAGTTAAATAATTTAATTTTTACCATGTCTTCTTGTTTTCTTACACTATATGGTAAATAAACTTACTATAACAAGCCAAACTCACACCAAGTAGTTCATTAGTAATATATATTACCTTATATAAGTCATTTGTGCGAACATTAGATTTTTAGGAATAAAATTACAATTAATAATATAATATTTGTTTTAAAAAATAATTTATGATACTTTTTGACACTATTTGGTATTTGATTTTTGAGAAAATAAAAACAGAATTATTAGTTATAAAAAAGTTAATTAAATATATAATAACATGTTATATTAACTTATAAAATTAGTTTAATTCATAAAAAATCCCAAATTACATTTATTTGGGTATTTATAATATCAATTATGTTAATATTTCATCAATAAGTTAATTACTGCATCATCATTGTGTCATAAATAAATTAAATTATTTAGAGTATAAAAACTATTAATATAATACCATTATGTAGGAAATAGTTTTATCTTTCCAATGAATATTTATACTCGAATATATCTTATGCATAACCCTATATTAAAAATGTTTTAGTTATTAAACATTGATTTAAGTTTTTTTAAATCTTTTTAAATAAAATAATAATAAATATCTTAATCTAATCCAAGAGGACCTAAATGGTCATATTTTATTCCTAAGGTTTTTTTTGTCGAATTAATCTTATCCAATATAATTAAGATTTGTGTTAGGGTAATAATATTATCATTTTTACCCTTAATTACCCTACTTACTTTTAACCATAGTAAAAAAAAGTAAAAAGATACTATTCACCAAAAATTATTTTTATCTTATTGAACCTGATTTTACAACGTGATATTAACCGTGTCTCCTAGATTTTCGAAATTCTACTCATATAAGTGGTAAAATTATGTTTTATGTAAATTTTCAACCTCTCCTAGGAGGTGGGTAAAAGACGGTGAAAAGTTCAATAAAATGTTTATGTCTAAAATTATAATTAAATGACTCCAATGAATTACATTGAACATATATAGGTATTGTGTATCAATTTTGACCTAAAATAAATTTAAATAAAATAAATAATTATTTATATATAAAATATGTTTTTAAATAGTAACCTAGTGTTTTCACAATTCATCAAAAAATTAATGTTTTCAGAGAAATACCAAAATATCACCGTAGGATAATTTTGATATTCCGAATCCAAAAATTAAGTAAATTTCAAAAATAAAATTTCAAAATGTGGTTATTACTATTCATAACGGCAAGTTTATATAACAAATCGTTGTTTAGTGAAACTCAGTATTGCGTAAAACATACGCTATCGTGGAAGGTCGTGATTGCGTGTAATGCAAGACAAGTCTGGGATGCCTGTAGTGTAAACTCCTTTTCGTGTAGTGTACAACACATGACATAAATGAAATTTAAAAGAACATTTTTCATAAAATCACAAGGTGTTACAATTCCACCCCCATGAATACTCCATAATAGTTTATTATTGAAAACATTTACCTAAATATTTTTGGAATTTTTTTATTTTTAACATGTTATTTAAAAATGTAATATGTATTTTCCAAAATAAATACTATAGTGTTATTTTAAATGATTTTTTTCTATGATTAAAATAATTTATATTACCTTATTTTTCTAGTTATATGATCATTTGATATGATATTTTTTTTAGAATTGATTATTTTTTTATGTTGAAATATCTATGAAAACAATTTTCATTTCCCGGGGATATGTTATGATGAATATTTTTAGAATATTTTATCATACAGATATACGAATATGTGATTATGTGATGTGTGAGCCTAGAATAATATATCACTAAAATTCATTGGTAAATTAATAATATTATATGAGATCAGTGATGTCAGGGGATGTTATTACAAGACTGAAAAACGTGGTTACAAGGGAGGCTATTCCAACTATGAAGAAAGTACATATAATGTAATCCCAATCCTATAATGTCATTAATTTATTAGTTGGTAGACATTACATGATAAATATATTTACATTAATATTATAAAATGTATCAACCACTATTATGAAATGATATTATTAGGATGAAGTGTTCTCATGGATCAAGTTATTTGATCCCTTTATGGTCCATACCTTATAAAATGTGATGATTTATTTCATGAAACATGTTTACGATCTAATAATTGTAGGGTATTGTTTTTAAAGTATAATATCATGTTCTCATACCCATTATTCACAATTTATATATAAATGAAAATTTATGTCTCCTTGAATAACCTTACTATGCATCTGATCTCACCCTTTGTTTTTTATCTATTATATGATGTAAAGATATATGTATTATCTTATTAGGAAGGGTTATTGTTTTAATGAACCAAGTAAGAGATGATGTCGTTATTTATTAAACCATTTTCTATGAATCCATTTTTCCAAAGACACTAAATTTTTCTCTTTCAGGAAATATCAAGTAATAAAAATTCATCTGATAAGATGTAATATATTGGAATGAAATGTTCGGGTCACTGTAATTGGTATCAAATCAAGGATTACTTACCAATATAAATAAGGATGATAGAAAAATAGTTAAAGGATTTTGATAATCCTCTATATAAAATAACACATATTGTTATATTAAATAATGTAGTCTTGTTTTCCAATAAATACATTTCTATCTATATAATATAGTTGTACGTTATTTTTTTAATTTATGCATAGTGGGGTAATATCCAAAAAATGTTTTAGTCGACTATATCTTGTCAATCATTCATGTTCATGGTGACTACTCCCTTACCGTGTACATGGATTGATACTCCTATAAAATATTTCCATATTAATTAATAATTTCATTAAAACCAATTATGAAGGATTTGAATAGATTATTGTCCAAGATAATTTAGGTTAAAATAATTGTTTCATACATTTAAGTAAAGGTGAAATGATTTAAATGTACTATAAATTATTTCTTTTGATTGATCACTTTGATCAAAATATTTCATAATATCCATTTTTAATAAGGTATTAGACATATTATAATAACATTTAGGCGGTTATAGGTATGATTAAATATTAATGAACATTTTTTATCATTGTTATATGAATTTTTCTATATCATGAAATGTATCATGAAATATAAATTCACAACCTAGACTATTATATGATGAATAATCAATTTACACTTTTAATAGTTTTATAATTGCATGTAATGTCAATGATTCTTATATTATTGATGATTATGGGAATTTAATTTGTCAAGAAAAAATTATTGTTCCAGTAGGTGAATATAATGTCATATTATACATGGGTTGTCCTTTATTAAATAATTACCACATAAATTGATGCATAAGGGTTTTCACTTATGATTTAATGAAACAAAATATGAATATGATTATGTATGAAGATAAATATGAACTTCTTGTGGAAATTAAATCAATTTAATGGGTCTTTATTCCTATTGAAAAGTGGTTTTTAACTTAAATGGTTAGGGATAAACTCAATAGAAAAGATATACCCAATTTATGGGCATTTTTTTATGTTTTTCTAAAAGAGATTCATGGTCTTACTCTAAATCATGATGTTCGGTTTTTGGTATAAATAATACCAATTTCTTAAAATATTTCAAAGACACCACATAACATGGATTTAATTGTGTTGTAGGAATTAATGATATAACTACTACAGAATCATGGAAAATATTTTGTTCACACAACACACCACCACGGGGTGTACTAGTTCCCTTTGTTTTGATGAACTATAGTTCAATATTACTCAACATTTATTGTCATGATGAAATGTAAAAAACTATCAATAATATGTATCCTCTTTCTCATTTTGTTTACTAACATTATTAGTTAGAGGATATTGATATTTTTCATAAATTTATCTTATATTTGAATATAATACGTTTAGGGTCAAAAGTAAAAAGATATCCTATAAAACCTACCATATAATGTTTGGGAACTACGTATTTATATTTATCCCATTTCTTGTTACTAATTTCACTACTATGATTATGAGTTTAATATATTAACTTTATGTGTTTGTGGTTGCTTTGATAGATGATATTTTTATACATTATATGTGTAAATATGTGTAAAAAATTCACTTGATAATTCTACTAAATATCATAAGGTGGGATAATTTTTATGATAAATTTATAAATATATATATTTTGATACAAAATGATTCATTATTGGGCTATATAATCTCAATAAAAGTAATATAGGTTGTTAAATAAATGATGTTTTTTATTGATCATTGGAACAAACCAACCATTAAATTATGATTCGTATTTTTATTTGTTTGGCTGATATTATAAATGATTAATAGATTTGTTATCATTGTTGTGTAATCCAATATCCAATAAAACTAGAAAGGGATCCATGTTTCTTTTTATAAATTTATGTGATGAAAAAATTAAGATGATGAAGAGTTGTTTACTCCATACAGCTATGCTCGCCCTACCAGAAAGGGGATATGGGGTTGGGATCGATTGTAATTTTATAAATATGTGAAAATAATGTTCACTCATGTTTAATTATTTGATGTTATCATAAACATCATTACAAAGGATGGATTATGATAAAAAGTACCCAACATATTATTTAGATTTAACTATTTTAATTTTTATATTAATGATATAAATTCATAATCTTTATGTTGGAGGGTGTGATATAAATTTTGATCATAATAATTTAATGTGAAATTCACTCATAATGGGTTGAATATGAGACAAATAACATGTTTGTGGTTTATTAAATATTAATAGTACTCCATACATTACCACACAAGGAAAGGGAATGTGATGGATGATTCATTGAGTTAAATGGATCATTCTTTCTTATCCATGATTTTGCTGACAAAATATCCATTATTTTTGGATTTTTAAACTATGGATTGTGAAATATTGCAGGATGTAGAAATATTTTACCCTGATCAAATGGTTTTCCATCCATATATCCAGGTGAGAAATAAGGAGGTGTAGAAATAATATGTGGATCTACAAAATAAGGTCAAAAATGGCCTTCATTAAACCTTGATTGTGATGGAATGATATGTTTTAGAAACCATGTCACTTTTACATAAATACCTCTCATAAAGAAGGATATATTGGATGAAGTATATATTTATCCATTCCGTATTCATATACAATATATGATGATGTATAGGGATATTATTAACATTTTTTTGTTTTGATAACGTGAAAAGAATTATGGAAAATTATGATTTTTACTACTATTTATGTTTGAATGTGAAGGTTGAGTGGTGTACTCAAAAGGGGATGTTGCAATGTGTACCCATATTAGGATGGATATGAACAAATATCTCCATGCACTATTTCATTTAACTCCCTATAATGTGTAAGGGAATTAATGCTTTTTCGGATGTAGCTAATCACAATTGGAATTCAATAACCTACATTTTATGTAGTGAATATTTAAAATTTGATCAAGTTTCTTGAATATAAATTAATGATGTGGTATGGTTTCATGGATTACCATATTTTATTTTATCTAATTAGGATCAAATGTTTACATCAATGTGATGGACATATATTTAACAGAATGGGGATACAAATTTCATCTTCAGTTCCACTTATCATCCATTGATAGTTATTTAGTCTCAAATAACCATTCAATCCATAGTTGATATTACTAGATCTATTTCATTGGAAATCAATGATTTTTTTGGATCAACCCCATCCTCTAGTTTAGTTTTCTTACAACAATAGCATTCACTAGAGAATTTACATGGCTCCTAATGAAGCCATCAATGTAATGAACTGTAGAACTCCAACATTATGGGATGATGTAGCTAAAAAAATCTATTTTGAAATGATCTTGATAAATTAAAAAAATATTACATCAGAGACATTTTATATTATATCAAATTAGATCGATGTTTATATCAATGTTTTGATTTTAGTCATCATTTTATTATAAATTTGGATGTTGGTGATATGTTATTCCAAGTACATTCTCCATGGAATAAGATTATGATATTTAGAAAAAAATGAATTATTATAGAAACATAAATTTTCCCATTTGAGAATATTGATTGAGTAGTAACAATACATTATCGTTTGGTGCTTCCAAAGAACCACTGGTAGCATCATAACGTGTTCCATGCATCACACCTGAATAATTAATACTCGATGCATCACATGTACTGAACTCAATTTTTGTACCATTGAAGAATGATCTATAATATTAATAAAAATTAGTAAAACTAAAGTATTTTATAGAAAAGGTTATATATAACAATACTTATAAGGCCCCAACATTAAAACTTACTAAATCTTGAGTTATTACAAGATTACACATTGAGGATCTTTTCAGGTTTATAGTTTTAGAGAAATAGATCACAAAACTTGCATTAAATTCGACATTTAAACAAAGCGGTTACATAAATGTTATTATTCATTTTTCCCATCAATGGAAACATATTTTAAATAAAACATGTATTCTTTCTTGACACCTCCTTGACACTATCATCACATCTTATACCTTTCCCTTGACCTGTGAAGATCTTTTCAAAAACTTGGGATAAGCATAAAAAACTCAGTAAGGGTTATAAAAATATGTAATAGAAACATGAATACATATATACATAAGAATGAAATCATAAATTACCCATAAAACAATATCACTTTAACATACCTCATCAAAACATGAATAAATCTTAGAAATCATAAGACATAAAGGTAACTTGAGGCATTCATAACATTATTACGTAGGGAGTAACCCTCTTGGTTACGTTTGGAATACCCATCACAGTATATTCCCTAAATATCTTTGGAGAAAACTTAATGTTTAACTAATTCGTGTTACCCAATGCATTGGAGAGCTATATCGGGCACACCCGCCCTTAGTTTATCATGGAACCACCCGTCATCATAACAATTCCCAAGAACCATAACATAATCGTATCACACAGAGCATGCATAAAGGGAACATAACATTTCCACATTTTAATCAAAAGATATCAATACCACACATTTATATAATAAAAACTTTGTCAAAACCATTTTCAAAACCAAAAAAAATTAGAGGTAAAACATGGTATTTATTTTTCATTTTTAAAAAAAGTTATGGCTTGTAGAGGAAGTCGAAGCTCAAATAATGGTCACGGTGGCGGAGAAGTTGTTGTCGCCGCATACGTATGACAAAAACATTCCCTTTTTCATTTAGTAAAATGATTCGTATAAAAAGATTCATTTTGAATAAGAATTAAAGTCAAAGGGATTTATACACCATATAAACGAAATTTGTGTATATAACAAAAGATTCCCCAATGAAAGGAGATTGAGACGAAGACCCATACCTCATATCCGACTTGACTCGATCGTTCTTTAACATCATGAATAATAAATATGAGTTAATTTCTACATTTTTAAGAACCTTTTTCATGTTCATTGTTCTTTTATATCACTTATTATAATGTAATTAACATTATGTAATCATTTAAGTTAATAACGGTCGTTTTTTCGATATTTGGTACTTGAGTCAAAAGTGAAGTTCTTATATTTACAAGTTGTTCACATAGTCAAATATAAATTATATCAAGAATTATATTAATGATGTAGATGCCATATATATCATATATATCCATTATATACATGAATTTATAATATTCCATAATCAGTTAGAGATGTGAAATGAAATCCACCGTTCATGGAGACGGTAAGCCGTATGTACGCATGGACACTACATTCATTTCTGTATCATATTAATGGAATTAAAACTAAAGGAGAGATATGTATATTTTAATTCCAGAATTATATTCATCATTTAGATGTATAATAAATCATATATATCCATTATATATATGTACTTATAATAGTACATTACATTTGGGGATATGAAATGAAATGCACCGTTCAGGGAGACGGCAAGCTGTGCGTACGCATGAATGCTACTTCCATTTATATTTCATATTTAATGGAATTAAAATAGAATTATATATAATAGTATTTTAATTCCAGTATGGTATCATATATAATATCATTATATCTATCCTTTATACCTACCACATATGGTATTAACGAATCAAATCACTTTGAGGGGGATGTAGTCTGCACTTCATAAAATGAAGATATCGCGTATACCCATAATGGAATCCATAATGGTATGCCATAAATAAAAAATACAGAAGCTTAAGGAAAACATAAACATATTATATATCATATATAAATATAGTGTCATCTTAATGGACACCTTTTAAGGTGTTATAATAATATTGAACAATCATCGTTTCGTGTGGCAGAAATTCGCCATCCACGGAAAGAGTATGCTCATTAACCATTAAATGAAGGTTCATGTAAGTGTAGATAGAATCCTTATTATAACAACATCCTAGTATATTGAATATACTGTTGTTGTTACAAATGAAAAGAATAAAAATATTTTAGGGTGTTGGAGAAGAAAAATAAAAAAATAAGAACACAAGAGAAAACACTACCTTTAAAACGGGTAACTCTTTTTTATTTGAGCTCAAAGGCTTCCTTGGGAAGACTTCTGCCCAAAGTGAGGTTTATAGGAGTAATTTATGGATTTGGTGAGAAAAAATTGGTAGGGTTTGGCCGAGCCAAATCCATGAGAGGTGTGGGTAAGGTGGTAGAGGTGGGGGCCTTTTTTAAGAGGAGAGGAGGGGCACTCTTGGAATGATATAAAAGGTTACTTTATTATAAAATGATTTTCAGATTTAAAAGGTCACAAAATTATATGTTTCTTGTATAAGGTTATAAGAGTTCGAAATACACCCATCCAATAGGTTTTTTACAAGTGTAGGGCTTATATTTTACATTATCTTTTCATTTTATTAAAATCGTTAAATAATGAGGTAACCGCTTCATCATCATGATGTCATAAATAATTTAATTTATTTAATGTCTAAAAATTATAAGAAAAATATCATGATGTAGGAAATGTTATTATATTTCTAATGAATATTCATAAACAAAAATATGACTTGTATATCCCCATTTAAAAATTGTTTTAGTAAAACAACTCCTGTTTTTGACATTTTCATTTTAACATTAAATAAAAAGTTATTAATGTCAATTTTCCTACCAAAGTGGCTCCATGGGGTCCCCAAGTCGACCCATGGATTTTATTGGTCGTCCATGACACATAAAATAAGTGTAGGACATTTTTCTATGTCATTTCATATTATTAAATCATTATTTTTAACTTAAACTACATTAATTACCTCTAATTACGATTAAAACTTAAAAGTTACTATTCACCATAAAATTACTTTAATCTTATTGATCCAAATTTTACTTCTTAATGAAAACCATGAATGTCAGATTTTGGAAATTCAAAACACAGAGGTGGTAAAATTCCATTTAAATAAAAAATCAGTTTTTTTAATTAACACTTAGTGGTTTCACTATTCACAAAAAATTGAAGCTCTTCAGAAAAATACCACAACATCACCCTAATCTATATTTGATATTCAAAATTCAAAAATGATGCCTATTTTAAAAAATTAAAAACATATATGTTACATTAATTAATTTAATAATTAATTCTCGATGTCAAAACAAATAGCATGTTTTTATGAAACAATATGTATCAAAAGATTGACACTAGTTTAAGTCTATTTTAAGGTGAAATTAATTCCAATGACCACTATTGGATTAAATGGTAAAAATATAATCTAATTTTACTTGGAAACCAATTCTAATGATAATATAATCATATAAATAAATTCGATTAAAAAGAGGTTTTGAATTAAAATACAACATTTTTCACTATTCATTAAAAATGAACTTTATCAGAAAAATACAAAAAATTTACCCAAAGTAAATTTTGATGTCCCGATTATAAATAAGAATTTTATTTGGTCCAACAAAATTTATAAGAGTGACCAAAGCTATATTTAATGAGGGTTCACCATCAAAAGGTGATAGTTCGACCTTTTAGTGAATATTAGAGTATCTATGCGTAAAATTGAATTCTTTTCCTATTTTAATCCTTTATCCTTTATTGGATAGACTCAAAAATAGTTAAAAACCATATATAATCATATTTTAGTTATTTATTTTCATTCCCTCCAATACAACGGCTACGTGTTAACTACCATTTAAAATAATATTATTTTATTACTAGTGTGCAACGTAGGATTTCAAAGGAAATCATTGTTGCGTATCGGGCATCCTATCGAACAAAGAAACACCTTTAAAGTAAAATTAATATTTAATTCATAAATATTAATAAATATGAAAAGTCTTTATTCTTTATTTACATAGGATGTTACATCCTTCCCCCCTTTTGGGAATTGCATCCTCGCAATTTTATTCACATTCAAAATAAGTGGGGGTATTTATCCCTCATATCATTTTCAGATTCCCATGTTTCCTCTTCAACCACATGGTTTTTCCATAAAACCTTTACCCGGTGAATTACCTTATTCCACAACACTTTCTCTCTATGGTCATGAATCCGGACTGGTTGTTCTTCATAAGAGAGATTCTCTACCAACTGAACTACCTTTGGGCTCAAAACATGAGATGGATCTGGCATATACTTTCTCAACATTGATAAATGAAAAACATTGTGCACTTGAGATAAACTCGGAGGTAAATCCACTCGGTATGCAATTGATCCAACTCTCTCCAGAATTTCATATGGTCCAATGAACCTTGAACTCATCTTTCCTTTCTTACCAAATCGCATCATACATTTCCACAGTGAATCTTTGAGAAAAACATGATAACCAAACTCGAAAGATAGATCCTTCCTCCGGTTATCCGCATAACTCTTCTGCCTGCTCTGTGCTGTTCTCATGTGTTTCTAAATCAACTAAACTTTTTCTACCATCTCCTCCACCAATTCGGTTCCCATCAGCTTCCTTTCACCCACTTCATCCCAAAAAGCTGGAGTTCGACACCGTTTACCATATAATGCCTCAAAAGGATCCATCTCTATACTGTAATGAAAATGGTTATTATAATGAAACTCAACCAAAGAAAGTTGTTGGTCCCAACATCGCTGATAATACATTGAACAAGAACGTAGCATATCATCCAAAGTCTGAATCGTTCGTTCTGACTTCCATCTGATTGAGGATGAAAAGCTGTACTAAAATTTAGTTCAGTACCCAACGACTTCTGAAGGCCCTTCCAATAGTTAGAAGTAAACCTAGGATCACGATCAGATACAATGGAGAGAGGAACTCCATGTATCCTGACTATCTCTTTAATATACAAATGGGAAAGTTGTTGTAGGGAAAAAAGTATCTCGTATAGAAAGGAAATTAGCAGATTTAGTCAAGAGATCAACAATAAACCAGATTTCATTATTACCTCGAGGTATCGTCGAAAATCCCACAACGAAGTCCATTGATATATTCTCCCATTTCCACTCTCGTACTGGTAAAGGATGAAGCATCCCATTCGGTAACTGCCGCTCTGCTTTTACCTATTGACAAGTCAAACACTTCACAGTAAAATCATCAATATCCCTTTTCATTCCGTCCCACCATTAATACTCTCGAAGATCTCTATACATCATAGTACTTCCTGGATGAACTGAAAACAGAGAATTATGAGCTTCACATAACAACTCTCTCTTCAATTGTGAATCACAAGGCACAAACAATCTCTTCCCAAATCTCAAAACACAATCATTATCAATGTTGAATTCAGGCAACATACACTTCTGAACCAGCTCTACCTTTTTCTACAACCCACTGTCTTGCTCTTGTGCTTTCATGATTCTGTCTGATAGAGAATATTTCACTGATACCTGAAACAAAACAGAATAACATCCTACACCAACAACTTTTATACCAAAGTTCATCAAATCCTTAACCAAAGGATCACGTTTCAAACACAATATAGTTAATGAAGCATTACATTTTCGACTCAAAGAATCAGCCACTTTATTTTTTATCCCGGATGTTAATGAACTGCACAATCATAATCCTTGATTAATTCTATCCATCTCCTCTGTCTCATGTTCAATTATTTCTGAGTGAATATATACTTTAAACTTTTGTGATCTGTATATATTTCACACTTTACACCATACAAATGATGCCACAAAATTTTTAAAGCAAAAACAACAACAGCTAATTTCAAATCATGTGTAGGGTAATTTATGTAATCAGTTTTCAACTAACCTGAATCATAAGAAATTACCTGATCATTTTTCATTAGAACACAACCAGGTCCTTTCAATGAAGCATCACTATAGATAAGAAACTCACCATTCCTGGATGGTGTGCCAAAATTGGAGCATTCACCAATCTTCTTTTCAATTCTTGAAAACAATCATCACATTATTTTTTCCAGATAAACATAACACCCTTCCGAGTTAGCTTAATCATTGGACTGGATAACTGTGAAAAATATCTAACAAACCTTCGGTAATAACCTGCCAAGCCAAGAAAACTACGGATCTCAGTTACATTTGTGGGTCTTGTCCATTCTTCAACAACTTTTGTTTTAGCAGGATCAACAGTTATTCCATTTTTTTAAACAATGTGACCAAGGAATGAAATTTGTTGTAACCAAAACTCACACTTACTGAATTTTCCATATAGTTTATTTTCTTTTAAGGATTGCAAGATAACCCTTAAATGACTTTCATGCTCCTATTTAATTTTAGAAAACACCAAAATATCATCAATAAACACAACCACCATTTATCACAGGATTAAACTGAGCCATCAGTGCAGGAAACTGCTCAATTCTGATTCCGACCATCTCTGGTTGCTGATTCGAAAAGTCATTATACTCTATATGCCTTCTTAGAAAAGCTGCTCTGTTTCCACTATGGAAAACCATTCTTATCACAGAAATATCTTAGGTGAAGCAACATGGTAATCTCTAAATGCTATATCATTTCAATTTGACCATAAAAAATATTTTTGGATAATCATATAATAGAATTCTAACTCCTAAAGTTATCTAAACCGACCTCTGATGCCAACTATAAGGCCCCTGCCTTAAACCTTACTTAATATTGAGTTTTTACAAGATTACACATTGAGGATCTTTTCAGGTATAGTGTTTTAGAGAATTAGATCATAAAACTTGGATTGCATTCCACATTTAAACAAAGTGGTTACATAAAATATAGTATTCATTTATCCCATCAATGGAAACATATTTAAAATAAAACATGTATTCTTTCTTGACACTTCCTTGACACTATCATCACATCTTGTACCTTTCTCTTGACCTTTGAAGAAAATTTCAAAAATTTGGGATGAGCATAAAAAACTCAGTAAGGGTTATAAAAACATGGAAAGGAAACATGAGTACGTATATACATAAGAATGAAATCATACTTTACCCATAAAAAAATCACATTAACATACCTCAACAAAACATGAATAAATCATTGAAATCATTATACATAAAGGTAACATGAGACATTCATAACATTCTTACGTTGGGAGTAACCCTCTTGGTTACGTTTGGAATACCCATCACAGTATATTCCCTAAATCTCTTTAGAGGAACCTTAACGTTTAACTCCTTCGTGTTACCCAATGCATTGGAGAGCTATATCGGGCTCACCCACCCTTAGTTTATCACGGAACCACCCATCTTTGTAAAAATTCCCAAGAACCATAACATAATCGTATCACATACAACATGCATAATGGAAACATAACATTTCCACATTTCAATCACAGGATATCAATACCACACATTGATATAATAAAAACGTTGTCAAAACCATTTTCAATACCAAAATCATAGAAAGATAAAAATTGGTATTTATTTTTCATTTAAAAAAAGTAATGTCTTGTAGAGGAATCCGAAGCTCAAATAATGGTCACGACGGTGGAGAATTCATTGTCGCCGCATACGTACGAAAAAAACATTCCCTTTTGTCATTTAGTAAAATGATTCGTATAAAAATATTCCTTTTGAATAAGTGTAAAAGTAAAAGGGGTTTATAAACCGTATAAAATAGAGTTGTGCATAAAACAAAATATTCCTTAATGAAATGAGATTGAGACGAAGTCCCTTACCTCGTATCCGACTTGACTCGGTTGTTCTTTAACCTCCTGAATAATAAACTTTAGTGAATTTCTACTTTCATAATAACCTTTATAAAGTTAATTTTTCATTTTATATCAATTATTACCATGTGATGAACATTATGTAATCATTTAAGTTAATAACGGTCGTTTTGTCGATATTTGGTACTTGAGTCAAAAGTGAACTTCTTATATTTACAAGTTGTTCACGTAGTCAAATATACATTATCTCAAGAATTATATTAATGATGTAGATGCCATATATATCATATTTATCTAGTATATACATTCATTTATAATATTACATAATCATTTAGAGGTATGAAATGAAATGCACCATTCATGGAGACGGTAAGCTGTATGTACGCATGAACGCTACTTTCATTTCTATGTCATATTAATGGAATTAAAACTAAAGGAGAGATATGTATATTTTAATTTCAGAATTATATTCATCATTTAGATGTAACATACATCATATATATCCATTATATATATGTACTTATAATAGTACATTACATTTGGGGATACGAAATGAAATGCACCGTTCATGGAGACGGTAAGTCATGCGTACGCATGAACGCTACTTCCATTTCTATTTCATATTTAATGGAATTAAAACATAATGATACATAACATTATTTTAATTCCAGTATGGTATCATATATTATATCATTAAATATATCCTTTATACAAACCACATATGGTATTAATGAATCCAATCACTTTCAGGGGACGGTAGTCCGCACTTCCTAAAATGAAGATATCATGTATACCCATAATGGAAGCCATAAAGCTATTCCATAAATGAAAAATAAAGAATCTTAAGGAAATAATAAACATATTATATATCATATATAAATATATTGTCATCTTAATTTCCACCTTTGATGGTGTTAGAAGAATATTGAACAATCATCGTTTTGTGAGACAGAAATCTTCCATCCACGGAAACAATATGCTCTTTAACCATTAGATGAAGGTGTGTGTAATTTTATCTCGATTATTTCTTATAAAAACATCCTAGTATATTTAATATACTGGTTTTTTTACAATAGAAAAGAATAAAAAGAGTTTAGGGGGTTGGAGAAACAAAATAAAAAATAAGAACACAAGAGAAAACACTACCTTTAAAACTTGTAACTCTTTTTGATTTGATCTCAAAGGCTTCCTTGGGAAGAATTATGCCCAAATTGTGGCTTCTAGGAGTAATAGAGGGATGTGGAGAGACAAAATGGGCAGGGGTTGGCCGAGCCAAAGGCTTGAGAGGTGTGGGTAAGGTGGTAGAGGTGGGGGCCTTTTATAAGAGGAGAGGAGGGGCACTCTGGGAATGTTATAAAAGGGTACTTTATTATAAAATTATTTTCAGATTTCAAAGGTCCCAATATTATATATTACTAGGATAAGGTGATTATAGTTCTAAATCCACCCATCCAATAGAGTTTTTACATGTGTAGGTCTTATATTTTACATTATCTTTTCATTTTATTTAAATCGCTAAATAATGAGGTAATCGCTGCATCATCATGGTGTCATAAATAATTTAATTTTTTTAATGTATAAAAATTATAAAAAAAATATCATTATGTAGGAAATATATTTATATTTTTAATGAATATTTATATTAAAAAATATGACTTGTATAACCCCATTTAAATTTTTTTTAGTAAAACAACTCATGTTTGGGACATTTTCATTTTAACTTTAAATAAAAAGTTATTAATGCCATTTTCATACCAAAGTGGCTCCATGGGGTCCCCAAGTCGACCCATGGATTTTCTTGGTCTTCCATGACATATCCAATAAGGTTAGGACATGTATCTAGTTCATTTCATATTATTAAAACATTATTTTTACCTTAAACTACATTAATTATCTCTAATTGCGATTAAAACTTAAAAGTTACTATTCACCAAAAAATTATTTTAATCCCATTGAAGCAAATTTTACTTCTTAATGACAACCATGTATGTTAGATTTTTGAAATTCAAAATCCAGAGGTGGTAATATTTCATTTAAACGAAAAATAAGTATTTTTAAGTACCACTTAGTGGTTTTACAATTCATCAAAAATTAAAGCTTTTCAGAAAAATACCAAATCTTAACCCTAAGAAATATTTGATATTCAGAATTCAAAAATTATGTCTATTTTAAAAAACTCAAAACATATAAGTTACATTAATTAATTAAATAATTAATTTCCACTGTGAAAACAAATAGCATGTTTTTATGAAACAATATGTATCAAAAGATTTACACTAGTTTGAGTCCAATTTCAAGGTGAAATTAATTCCAACAACCTCTATAGGATTAAATGGTAAAAATATATTCTAATTTTACTTTTAAACCAATTCAAAAGATAATATAATGATATAAATAAATTAGATTTAAAAGAGGTTTTGAATTAAAATACAACATTTTTTACTATACATTAAAAAATCAACATTATCAGAAAAATACTAAAAATTTACACAAAGTAAATCATGATGTCCCGATACTAAGGAAGAATTTTATTTGGTCCAATAGAATGTACAAGAGTGATCAAAACTATATTTAAAGAGGGTTCGCCATCAAAAGGCGATAGTTCGACCCTTTAGTGAATACTAGAGTATCTATGCCTAAAATTGAATTCTTTTCGTATTTTAAGCCTTTATCTTTTATTGGATAAACGTAAAAACAGTTAAAAAACATATATTATCATATTTTAGTTATTTCTATTCATTCCCACCAATACAACAGCTATGTGTTAACTACCATTTAAAATAATATTATTTTATTACTAGTGTGCAACGTAAGATTTCAAAGAAACTTGTTGTTGCGTATCGGGCACGCTATCGAACATAGAAACCCCTTTAAAGTAAAATTAATATATAATTCATAAATATTAATAAATATGAAAATGTTTTACTCTATATTTACCTGGGTTGTTACAATACCACTAACCTAGTTAATGTTTCTATATGTATAAAAAATTGAATGAAGCTATATAGGAACATGAAGATGTGATGAAATAGATATATCCTCAATTATTTGTATAAAATGTGATGAATTTTTTTTCTAAAATAAATATATTGAGTAATATTTTAAAAATAAAATATTTTATGATATTTGTTTTATAAATAATATTTATTTCATCGATTTCTTGATTTACATACATTAATAAGATTAAATATACTATCTTGAAATATTATTATTTAATGATAATGATATCACTAAATCATTGGATTGGATGGTGTAAACATGAACACATCATTTGGAAAAATTTATTTTTAAAACATGAATAAAATAATTTAATTGGGTAAAAATTGTTAGAAAATAAAATAAAACATTAAAAGTAAGTGATGTGTTTTTTGGAAAACTAATTTTATTCATCCAATGTGTTTTTATCTAAAAAAATATAATTAAATACTATTAGGGAATGGTTTGAAATAAATTTATATATAATGTATTAAGTAAATGGGTTTAACATTCATCTAAATTTTTTTTGACATCGGATAAGAAAAAATCTAGTTTTATGCATAAAAGAAATTTTTCTAAAAAATAATATTAATCACAACTTTCCCTCGTGTAATAAATTAATTTCTGCAGCTAATAGTTTTTTAATCATGTAAAATAGGTTCCTTATTAGGAATCTTGAGGATAAAATTTGAAAACTATTCATCTTTTTATGTTGAGTAATTTTTTATAGTAAATGTGTAAATATTTGTTTCCATGGTAATTTTGAACCTGGTAAAATGGGGTAAAACATTGGGAAAGGGATTTAATATTTACATAAATAAATTACCTTATCTTATTGTATGAGTAAATTTTTAAAATTATCATCCATGTAGATTAAATATTCTTACACTTATCTATTCTCCATTTACTATGACCCTTATTTTATTATAAAAAAAGGATAAATAAAAAATATAACACTAATTATATTAATAACTCTAAATATTTATTATAATAATGAAAAAATAATATGTTTGGTTCTAAATGGTTTTAAAATATTAAATAACTTTTTATCATTTTAATATTTTTCCAGCTATTAGTAGTTAAATAATTACGATAAATACATATGAAACTCTATCACTTCATTTTTTCAATTAATAAGATATAAATTACCATATAAATTTTAAATGGTATAAAATTTGGTAGAATTATTATATAAAAATATTTTGTTGATAATTTTATTATGGATATGTGAGAGGCTTAAATTTTTATTCCATAACAATATTGATGAAATTAATGTGAATGTAAATGAATAATTTCAAAAATGAATCTACTGATATTTTATGAAAATTTATATTTTCATAAATTTTTTAAATATAAATTAATTTTTATAGAGGAATAGTATAATAAAAAATGGACCAAAAAGACCCCCTTATAGAATTTTTACTTAATTTAGAACTTATAAGTAAATTATAACACAATAATATTCAAAAATTTGTTACATTAGTTAGGGATACAATTGTTTAATGAATGTGTTAAACAATCATATAAGGTCTAAAATAACCCCAAAACCTATCTAAATTTTATTTTATAAAGATATTTACAAATTATATGATTTTTAATTTAATATCTATCCAATTTTTTTAAAAAAATGGAGATTTAATTAAATTTATTATTAATTTTTTTGTAATTCCATTGTGTCTTTTCCCTCCCTTATTAGAGGACACAATTTATCTCTTTTATTTACATCATTTAATGCAATATATCTGCAACAATACCTACCAAAATTTGGTCCTAAAATTCCTATAAAAGAAATAGATGATTTGGAATTCATTAATGTCCATTAAAAGGGTCCTTGAAAATGGAACTAAAGAAGGCCTACTAATGAAGTGGTAATCTTCCTACCAAAACTTTTTCAATTTATTTATCCTTCAAACATAAAAAAATATATTTTATTCATAATAAAATAAATAAACCTTTTAATCTCAATATACTAAAATATTATTATTATTATTAAATAAGACTATAAACCACGTTTTTAATCGACTGTGTAGAGACCCAAAGCTTGACGTACATATACATTACATTACTCTTCCGTAATATCTAATACATAACAAAAATAGACACCAAAAAACCGTAATAGTTTAGTGTATTTTGAAAATTGGAATATAACATTTAATCTTGTTTTAAGATCTCCAACATCTCCCATAACGATCTTCCCCTTTTTTTTCCTTACCTAAAACCTATTTTTTAATCCCGGGGGAAAAGAAAACATAAAAAGGGTGAGCACAAATTCTCAGTAATGGTAAGCATATAGAAAATAAAACTAACCATATACATTTGAACTTCAAAACATGAACATAATATTTAAACATCAAATTCTTGAGCAATCACATAAAACATATCATTACATAAGGCATGAATCATAATGGAAATTCAATCATGATAATATGGAATGGGAATAAAACATGTAATTGTGGATACTATTAAGCACATGTTATGACTTCCATAGTTTCCAAGGCATTACTACCAATATCATCTTAGTGGAAAATGTCCTTTACTGAACCCGGTTTACATGACGTTCTAGCCCAATATTATTGAACCGTATTTACTTTATATTTCAGCCATTTCTATATCATGAGATATAAATCTTTACCCAATGAATTGGAGGGAGATATAGGTCCCACAAATCTCATAATGAAATCATTCTTATTTGTGCCACAACATAAACATAAATCATTCATCATTACCCAAAGAATAAAAATGGGTTTCATAAACAGCATCCCATCATAACATAATCCATACAAAATAATGGATATAATTTTATCATAAGAAAAGTTAATCCATGTAAATCATAGAGAAATTATACTTGAAACATACACATGTGAAATAATTCCATCTTATATGGAAAACATTTTTGATAAAACACTTGAAATGAAATCCTGAGGAAAATATCCATTCTTCTTCAGAATCATTTTCTTTTAAAAAAATTCCAAGAATTTTTAAAAGAAAAGGCTTTTGTTGAAAATATTCATTAAATCTTGTATAGTAATATTCATGAAAATGAAACGTTATGAAACCGTAAAAATCTGTTCACGCCGTATAAGTTACAAATAACATTCTTCTCATACTTTTGTTGGGAAATTCAAAAAGTTCCCCGTGTGGTAAAAATGTAAGATTCCTTTCATAACATGTGGTATATTTCAATAATGGGTAAAAATGACTTAAAAAATACATGATAAAATTTTTAGAAAACATGGGCATGGATGATAAAAATAACCCCATTAAATACTTACCTATAAGAAATCTCAGATAGAAAACAATTGAGATTGCAAAATTATCCCTTACATTTGGTCCGATGTGATTCGTACGAATACAAACAACCTGTATAATGATTTAAATAATTTCATTGAATTATTACAGAATCATCTTCACTGGGATGATATCATATATGGTTCACATATGACGTTATATTACCCGTTCTTTTGTAAATTAATTTTAATGTAGTGTTTTGGGTAAAATATTTTTATTTATCGTATGTGTTTTGACATGTAATTATTATTATAATTAATTAGATCATGATTAATTAAAAAAACATGATTTATATATAATATATATTTATATAATACATATATATATAATATATCGATAAATGGAAATAAATACACCGTTCATGTAGATGGTAGGTCGTACATACGCATTAACGCTGTTTTCGTTTCCTTATTGAATTGAATGGAATTAAGTAGATGACATAAATTTATATATATATACATACATAAATCTAGTAGCATTATTATTTCATATATTTCATGATTAATTATTATGTATACATTATAATCATTCTTGAATAGTTAACATTGAAAATGAATCTAATCGTGTCTTGGAGACTGTAATCCATACGTACGCACGATCGATGATATCATTGCCATATTTATTGAATAGAATTGGATTGAATGATATAATATCATAGAATTAGTATTATTATATAATAATCATATGTATTTATTCTTTACACCATTATACCCATCCAAGTAAGGTGGTGGTGGAAAAACAGATAACACCATGGCATGTAGACGGCATTCCGTACGTACGCATGCGCGGTGATTTCATTTTCCTTAGAAGGTATTGAATGTTAAATAGGGTTATTTCGTATTTATAATGACATATCATTAACTAAGTGATACTTATGTTATTTGTTCATAATGAACCTACTAAATAAGATAATGTATAAGAAGAAATAAATTTGAAAGAATCGGTCACAGATATTACCTCTTCTTCGACAGGCCTCTTTGAAACCTCCTATTAGGGCACAAATATTGGACTTTGAAGGAGACCAGGAACTCTAAGATGTTTCTAAGTAGGTTTAAAAGGGAAATGGGAAGGGGTTTTCCGAGCTTGAAAGCTCAAAAAAGGTGTGATGAGTAGAGGGAAGAGGTTCCCTTTTATAAGGGAGGAGAGGGGCACCTTTGGAATCCTCAAAAATATTAGTTTAATATAAATTCAACCCCCACATAAAAACCTCCAAAAATAACTCAATTCAAATATTATATGAGATAGGGTTTTAATCTCATCAATCAATCAAATTTAGAAATGTTTTGATATTATTTTAATCTTTATCATTTTTATTTATCCTTATTTAATCTATTTAATTTTATTTGTGGTAATAAAATTCGAAATTTTAAATGGTTATAAATAATCACATATGTTTTGTGAATATTCCATAATTGGATACATTATTAAATTTTATACTATATAAGTTTCAATTTATAAATTTTTAATTTTTCATGTGATTTTTAAACAATTTAATAATATGTTATTTTTATAAAATAACAATAGTGTCAATTTTGACACTATTCATTTATTTGAATTTAAATAAAATCCACATAGAGTATATATTAAAACTAAAATATTTAATAGGTTCCTCAAATATCATATTCATCTATAAAATTAGTGGAGCACATTAAATAGTTCATATAATATTTATTTTACTATTTGTAAAACCATTTATTTGATACTTCTCTCAATAAAATAATTTCTACAACATTATTTTATAATTATTAAATATACTTATTTTTTGAATAAAAATTAAAAATAAAATACTAGGTTGTAGATGAATATTATTTATTTCATTATAATACTTTTAGTCGGATTTATTTTCTAAAACACTAAACTTTTAAAATGTTATATTTATTAAATTATGAAGGTGACAAATTTGACCTCTTTTAAAATAAAATAATATAAGTGTCATAACCAATTTTATAAGACTCCAAAAGGTCATATATTCGGCCATTGTATGACCATGTTGTATATATACACTACCAATAAGTTTTGGCCAGGTTTTCGAGCAATGTAATGGGTATTTTATTTCAATAAAAACTATATTACTTATTTTTCACTAAATAAATAATTTATGCATCATTAATGTATCATATTTTAAGGTAATTAAATATATCTTAAAAATTATAAATAAATTACCAAGATAAATAAAAATAATATCATTCAATTGAGTATTTATAACCGAATTTATATTATGTATAAAATTATATTAAAAATACTTTAATTATTAAAGTTGATTGAGACATACTTCACTATCCTTTAAATAAAATAAACTAATTGTCTTAATCACCTTCATGTGGGTTCCAATGGATTCCATTTAGACCCTAATATTACATATGAATAAATATAAGAATCTAATTATATTAAAAAGTGTTTTATGGTAATTATATTTATCCTTAATTACCTGATTTACCTTTTACTATTGTAAATAAAATTTACCGTAGTTATTATTCATAATGTTCAAAAATAAAATGTATCCTATTAACATAATTTGGACACACTTATTCCAAATATGGAATCCATTTTTCTAAATTCAATACATAAAAGATGAATAAATTAATTTAAAAATAATCCTGTTTTTAAGAAAACGAGTTTTAAAAGTTAAAATATTGCAAAATATTGAAATGATTTTACCTATGAATTAAATGTAAAATCAATGATAATGACATAAATTATATTAACTGATAAAAACATATTCTATATATACATTAAAAACACAAAATATTATAATCTATCCATATAAATTATTGCGATGAAATTATTTTTTTATTTAAATTATATAGTGTTTTTACTATTCGTTAAAATATGAAAGTTATCAGGATAATATGAATAATTTTTCCAAAGTAAATTTTTATATCCTGATTCTAGAGAAGAATTTTATTTTGTCAAATTGAACTTATAATAATGTCAAAAACTAGATTTAAAGATGTTGCGCCATCAAAAGGCGGCAAAACTGCATTTTTTGAAAAATACTTATTTTACCCAAAAAATTATTTAGTTCATATACCATGTTCTAGAAAATGTGTAATATAAATGATAATGATATAAAATTCAAAATTTATTTAATAATATTCATAAATGATACTTCATAGTAATATTCTAATAATATATTGTTGTTTAGTGAAACCTGGTATTGCGTACTACACATGCTATCGAGGAAGGTCACGATTGCGTGTAACACAAGCCAAGTCAGGGTTGCGTGTAGTGAGAGACTCCTTTATTGTGGCGTATAAAAAAATACAACCATATTTTACATATACATTGAATATATATATATATATATATATATACTCAATGTTGCGTAGAATAACTACTATCAAACAAACATGAAATTGTATGCAACACGATCCACGATTACTGTTGCGTATACTACAAGCTAATACTGTGTTGCGTATATCATAAGATAATCTTGGTGTAGCATTTAATAAAAGATATGAAATATATTAAAAATAATATATGTTATAAAATCTCGGGGTGTTACATTCTACCCCCCTTAAAATGAATCTTGCCCTTGAAATTCTTCGGGGTTATAAATGGTTTATTACACGGGTGTTTCTTTCATAGAAACCCACAACGTAAAAAGGAATACCAAAACTGATCATTAAAAACTAAATTATTAAACGTAACGGTTACCCAAATTAACTAATAACTTGGATTCAACATAGGTGAACATAGGTAAAAATATGGATATGGAAGAAAAATCTAACCATCATTTTCTGATGGAGAGTGGTAGAGAACATGGCTATGAAAAACCCAATAGTCACAAAGCCATAAATTTGTGAGGATCTAAGGGACCATCTAATTCATCAGATATGAGGGAACTAGGACACCATTTTTTGTTTTCAAGATCATTTCTCTAAATTTGATGAATTAAAATAAATACTTACATGATTTTGGTACAATCTCACTATTTTTTGTGACTTGAACAATTTATACTTCATCTCTTAAAGAAATGATGTTGAATTTGTTATTCGGGAAGAGTTAGCAGATCATGTGATAGAATGATGGGTCATTCTACCTGTTTCAATCAAAAGGATAACAAAAGTTATCAAATATACATAATTCCAATTATGGTGAGGTTAATCGTATCTGATACCAAAAATGAAATTATACTTCATCTATCATACTACATAATAAAACAAATCTAGTTTCTAGTAACCAGTGACTTCCTGTAGGATAGTGGTTGGCGCTAAAGTCTTGTCACACTCTGGTTGTGGGTTCTATTCTCGCAACCTTGTCTGATTCGATGGGTTTTCTCACATCCTATGGGTTATCATTTTTCTAAAACTATACTATTATAACATAAAAAACGTTTCTAGCCTTAAACAATACTATCTTATGTCTAAATTAATCGATTCTAATCTTTAGGTTTATCCAAAATACTTATATCTAATCTCATATTATAAATAAAGCGATTATTAGAAAGGTCTTCTACCAAGCATTGAATACAATCATTTATCGCCTGTATATCATAAGATATATATATCTCCTGTTGGTCATATTCCAAACATTTAAATTCCTTAATCATGTATTCTGTTGAAACATGAGTACCCATTGAACCTTAGTGAAAACATGAATGTTGTCAAAAGTTAACTCTTTCCACATACTAAAATCCAAAAATTCTATATACTCAAACCATGATATCGCTTTTTACTTATACCAGTCATGAGCTCATGAATACTATCAAACATCTCATTATCTCCTTATCCTTTCATTATTCACATATCATCTACTATCCAAAAATATTTGAATAACCTTTCATGGTTACCGGTACCATTCATCATATACTTTCAAAACTCAATCAAAGGGAACAGTGTAAAAATCTTTAGATGTGTCTTTATTCCATAGTACCATTACCTATACAACATAACTCTTGATAAATATAATTCATTTCACTAACTTCTTAAACCATTGACCGAGCTTAAACAATTCTTTCATCTCACATATCATTTGTAGTCTCTTCATCATCATCAACATAAATACTACCCATATGACAATGCTGATTCACTTAATGAGACGTTCCCATAGGGAATTGGTTTGCATAATGCCCATACATTCCACATTTAAAACATTTAACCATTGTTGATGTCATAGCAATACCATCATCCTTATCCATGGTGTTAACTTAACCATTTCCTTTGAAATTATTGGCTTTGTGTCCTTCTTTTCCACACCCAAAAAATCTTCCAGTTCCTTTGAAACATTCTCCTTGATGCCTCATCCGATATGACTTACATGAGGGAAATTGAACTTTCTTTCCACTATGATCATCATGAAACTACATATTTCTCTTATTAGGTGAGTCAGAAATCTTACCGAAGTTGATATTATTGATCATATTATGAGATTGCAGATTAGGCATAATAACGATGTTTCGCCTTCCAAATTCTATATCATTTGGTATCTCATGAAGAATATCATTCCATTTTCCATCATATCCTCCATTACCGTGAGTCCTCATGTTTCCAGCCATTTTCTAAAACCCAAAAAGAATATTGTGAGAGGCAGAAATCATGCTAGGAAAACAGCATAATAAAGAAGGAGTACCTTCATTATATGACATATTAGGTTTATTTCTAATATGGTTTCCATAATTCAATAACTATAACCTATACTTATACTTAACCTTAGGGACATCCCTTGACATACCTTTGAAATATCTCTCAGGATCTCACTAATGATTTTGCATCCTAGTCTCCAAAGGTTAACTAATCCATTCCTCTGATACCAATGGTAGAGACCAAATGATTGACGTACATAGACATTACATTACACTTGCGTAATATCTAATACATAACAAAAATATATAGCAAATGACCGTAATAGTTTAGTGTCTTTGGAAACTTGGAATATAAACATCTAATTATGTTGAAATATCTTCAACATATCCCATAACAGTCTTCCCCTTTTTGTTTCCTTACCTAAAACCTTTCTTTTAATCCTGGGGAAAAAGAAAACATAAAAAGGGTGATATCAAATTTTCAGTAATGGTAAGCATGGAGGAAATAAAACAAAACATATACATTTGAACTTCAAAACATGAACATAATATTAAAACATCAAATTATTGAGCAATGACATAAAACATAGCACTACATAAGGCATAGATCATAATGGAACATAAATCATGATAAAATGGAATGGGAATAAAACATGTAATTTTGGAAACCATTATGAACATGTTATGATTTCCATAGTAGCCATGACATTGCTTTTAAGACCATCTTAGTGGACAAAGTCCCTTACTGAACCGGGTTTACATGACGTTCCAGCCCAGTATTACTGAACCATATTTACTTTCCATTTCAGCCATGTCTATCTCATGAGATATACATATTTACCCATTGAATTGGAGGGATATATAGGTCCCACCCATCACATAATTAAATCATTCTTACTTGTGCCACAACATAAACATAAATCATTAATCATAACACAAATAATAAAAATGGGTTTCAGAAACATCATCCCATTATAACATAATCCGTACAAAAAAATGGTTATCATTTCATCATAATAAAAGTGAAACCATGTAAATCATAGGTAAATTATACTTCAAACATACACATATGAAATAATACCATCTTATATGGAAAATGGTTTTGATTAAACACTTGAAATTAAATCTTGAGAAAAATATCATTTCATCTTCAAAATCATTTTCTTTTCAGAAAATGCAATGAACTTTTAAAATAAAAGGATTTTGTTTAAAATAGTCATTAAATATTGTAGAGTAAGCTTCATGAAAATGAGGCGTTATGAAACCGTAAAAATATGTTCACTCTGTATAAGTAAAAAATAACATTCTTCTCGTACTTTTGTCAGAAAAGTACAAAATCTCCCCGTGTGGTAAAAAAATAAGATTCCTTTCATAAAATGTGGTAAATTTCAAAAATGGTTAAAAATTTCATTAAAAATACATGAAAACTTTTTTAGAAAACATGGGAATGGATGATAACAATAACCCCATTAAATACTTACGTAAAAACAACCTCTGATAAAAAAAAATTGAGATTGCAACACTATCCCTTAACTTAGGTCCGATATGATTTGTATGTATATGAGACTCCTGTATAATGATTTCAATATTGTCATTGAATTATTACAGAATCATCTTCATTGTTATGATATCATATATGGTTCACTTATGAATTTATATTACCCGTTATTTTGTAAATTCATGTTAAAGTAGCGTTTTGGGTGAAATCGTTTTATTTATCGTTTGTGTTTTGAATTGTAAATATTAATATGATTAAATAGATTATTATTAACTAATAAAACATGATTTATATATAATATATATTCAGAATATACATATATATATAACAGATCGATAAATGGAATGAAATACACCGTTAATGGAGACGGTAGGTTGTACGTACGCATGAACTCTGTTTTCGTTTCCTTATTGAATTGAATGGAATTAAGTAGATGACATACATATATATATAAATAAATCCAGTAGAATTATTATGTCATATATTTCAGGATTAATTATTATATATATTTTATAATCATTCTTGAATTGTTAACATTGAAAATGAATCTCATCGCGTCATGGAGACAGTAATCCGTACGTACGCACGAGCGATGATATCGTTCCCATATTTATTGAATGGAATTGGAGTAAATGATATAATATCATATAATCAGTATGATTTTATAATAATCATATATAGTTAATCTTTACACCATTATACCAATCCATGTATGGTGGTGGTGGAAAACAGATTACACCACGACGTGGAGACGGTATTACGTACGTACGTACGTGCAGTGATTTCGTTTTCCTTAGAATGGATAGAAGGTGAAATAGGGTTGTTTCATATTTATAATAAAATATCAGTATATGAGGGATAATGATGTTATTAATTCATAATGAATCAACTAAAGAATAAGAATTTGAAAATGAAATAAATTTGAAAGAATCTGTAACAGATATTACCTATTCTTCGACATGCCTCTTTGAAACATCCTCTTAGGGAACTAAGATTGGTCATTGAAGAAGAAAATGACCTCTAGGATGTTTCTAAGTAGGTTTAGAAGGGAAATGGGTAGATTTAGTCCGATCATGAAGGCTCAAAAATGTGTGAGGAGGAAAGGGAGGAGGTTCCCTTTTATAAGGGAGGAGAGGGGCACCTTTGAAATCCTCAAAAATATTAGATTAATATAAATTCAAACCTCACATAAAAACCTCCAAAAATGACTCAATTAAAGTATTAGATGAGATAGGGTTTTAATCTTATAAAATAATCAAATTTAAACATATTTTGATCTTATTATAAACCTTATCATTTTGATTTATCCTTATTTATTCTATTTAATTTTATTTGTTGTAATAAAAATACAAATTTCAAATGGTTATAAATAATAACTTATTTTGGTTTAATTTTCCATAATTGGATACTTTATGACATTTTCTACTGTATAAATTTAAATTCATTATTTTTAAATATTTTTTGTGATTTTTAAACAATTTAATAATATGTTATTTTTATAAAAAAACAATAGTGTCAATTTTGAAACTATTCATTTATTAGAATTTAAATAAAAACCAAACAAAGGATATATTCGAACTAAAATATTTAATAGGTTCATAACATATCATATTTATCTAAAAAATTAGTGCAGAACATTATATAGTTAATATAATATTTATTTTACTATTTTTAAAACCATTTATTTGATACTTCTCTTAATAAAATAATTTTAAAACATTTTTGAATAATTATTAAATATACTAATTTGTTGCATAAAAATTAAAAATAATATACTAGGATGAAGTTAAATTGTATATATTTCCTAAGAATATTTTTTGTCGGATTTATATTCTAAAACACCCATATTTTAAAATGTTATATTTATTAAATTATGAAGGTGACATCTTTGACATCATTTAAAATAAAATAATATAAATGTCAAAATCACCTTTATAAGAATACAAATGGTCATATATTAGGTAATTGGATTATTATGGTGTATATATACACTACCAATAAGTTTTGGTCAGGTTTTCGAGCATTTTAATTGATATTTTATTTCAATAAAAACTATATTACTTATTTTTCACTAAATAAATAATTTCTGCATCATTAATGTATACGCTATTAAAGTAATTAAATATCTCTTAAAAATTATAAATAAATTACCATGATAAAGAAAAACATTTTATCTTTCAAATTAGTATTTATATCCGAATTTATATTCTGTATAAACTTATATGAAAAATACTTTAATTATTAATGTTGAGTGAGACATATTACACTTTTCTTTAAATAAAATAAACTAAAAGTATTAATCACCTTCAAGTGGGTTCCAATGGATTCCATTTAGACCCATATATAAATTAGGACGAAATATAAGAATCCAATTATATTAAGATATGTGTTAGAGTAATTATATTTACCCTTAATTATCTGATTTACCTTTTACTATGGTAAATAAAATTTACCGTAGTTACTATTTATAATGCCCAAAAAATAAAAAGTAACCTAATAACATAATTTGGACCCACTGATTCCAAATAAGGAATAATTTTTTATAAATTCAATACACAAAATTTTTTGAAATTAATTTAAAATTAATCCCATTTTTAAGAAAACGACTTTTAAAAGTTAAAACATTGCAAAAGATTGAAATGATTTTACATATGAATTCAATATAAAATCAATGATAATAAAATAAATTATATTAAATTGTAAAAATAAATTCTATTTATACTTTCAAAACACTCAATATTATAATTTAACCATATATATTATTGCGATGAAAATAGTTGTTTTTATTTAAAATATAGCTTGTTTTTACTATTCATTAAAATATGAAATTTATCAGGATAATATGAAAAATTAATCCAAAGTAATTTTTTATATTGTTATTCCAAAGAAGCATTTTATTTTGTCACATTGAACTTATTATAATGTCAAAAAATAGATTTAAAGTTTGTGCGCCATCAAAAGGCGGCAAAACTGCATTTTTTGAAAAATACTTATTTTACCTGAAATTTTTTTTTTGTTCTTATACCATATTCTAGAAAATTTGTATGATGAATAAAAATGTTATAAAATTCATAATTTAGTTAATAATATTCATAACAGCTAATTCAAAATATTATTATAATAATATATCGTTGTTTATTTAAACCTGGTATTGCGTACTATACATGCTATTGAGGAAGGTCACGGTTGCGTGTAACGCAATCCAAGTCAGGGTTGCGTGTAGTAAAAGACTCCTTTGTTGTTTCTTATAAAAAATCCAACCATATTTCATTTATACATTGAATATATATATATATATATACACACTATTGTGTAGAATAACTACTATCTAACAAACATGAAATTATAGGTAACACGATCCAAGATTAGTGTTGCGTATACTACAAGCTAATACTATGTTGCGAGAAGCGAAAGATAATCGTGTTTTAGCATTCAATAGAAGATATGAAATATATTAAAAATAATTTATCTTATAAAATATCGGTGTGTTACATATTGGGATGTGAATATATTACTCGTGTGTAAGTGTATATTATCACCTCCACATAGTGATACAAATAGTTTTACATCACCATATTTCATGGATTGTTATTATTATAGTTTTAATGTTTATATATGAAATTTTTGAAATAATTATTTTTCTGTAATTATAATTTAATATCTACCTTCTCAAATTTTTATCAGTTTGAAAACAATGACCTCGCTCCTTTGTATGTGTGGACTTCCACCTCCAAGAAGCGATGTGATCCTTTTTTTATTAATTTTAGTGGATGTTAATAATGAAATATTTAAAAAATAATTATTATATTTTATGATATAATCATGATTATAGGAAGTTGAAATTCTCTTTACCTTTCTCTGTATCCATATATCAAAATGATTATATAACGTTCATTTGTACGTGCTACCTATCATTTCCCTGAACAATGTATTAAATTTTTTATTCACTAATTTTTATAGACTATTATAAATAAATATATAATTAATAAATATTATATTTAAAAAAAATATCATTTTGAATATTATATAATCATGAACAATGTACAAGGAATAGAACTACCATGAAAAAATTATCATTAAAAATAAAACAATTATCACCAAGTAATGATTATTATAATAAAGAATTATAAAAACATAGTGTTGAAATGTTATAAATGGACCATATATTATATTATGAATTCTTATATGATTTTATATGTAAATATAATAATTTTAATTTTAATATATTAGATGTTAATGTACATTCACATAATTCCTTAGTATTGGTAATGGATTTTTCATATTACATTTACTTTTACAAGACACATGAAATATTATCCACCTATCTCTATTATGTATTGTATATAATGAATATGATTATATTTCAATATTATTCTAATTAAAATTATGGTGATATAAATTTTCATCCATGGTAGTATTTCTGGTGAAGATTTCAATCGAAAGTCACAAATGAGGAATGTGATTATTATTACAATGTCATTATTTATCAGATTTGACTATGATTATTTTTCTGATAGTTAAATTTTATGTTATGTCTATCAATAATATAATAAATTTTTTATGGATATTTTTATAGAATACATGTTTTAGGTTAATTTTCCTTAGTTCAAGTACTCATCATATGGAATGTTTTTTTTAAAAAATAACATTATTTATCTTTTTAGACGAAAACCCTTTTTCTTCTATATACAGGTTTTCAAAAAATGTTTTTAATGATATTTTAACAATTATAATTTTAATATTTAATATTATTTATACTCATGTTTTACATGTTATATAATTTTTTAAAATTACTCTTCATATCATCTTCTGAATGATATACATTTTTATTTTTATCTGAAATTAAAAGTAGATATTTTTAAATAATAATGAACATGAAAATAATAACCCACTATAACGATTGATCAATGAATTTAATATTCATGTAAATGTTTCCATGTATATTTTTATAAAAAATTTTACTTAATATTTTAGAATTACATATATTGTAATTTTTTATTTTAAAATAAAATTTGTATTTTCTTGAATAATTATTCTAGGGATCTTTATAGGAACTTTCAATCTACGAAATAATTAATTGATGTTACATTGGATTTATATTAGATATAAACAAGTGAAACTATCTAGATTAATTATCTAAATGCATTATTTTTACGATGATGAAATATTAAGGAACCAAATTCTCTTTTCTACGAGTTAGTTTAGGAATAATGTTTTTATGATCACGGGATATAAAAAAGAAGGGATCAATAATTATGTAATGGGTGGGACTATAATTATATTACCCAAAATGCATTTGTTATTGAATTATAAATTATGTTCTCAAAGGGTACGTGGGAGGTCATCATGATAAAATAGATGGTATATATAATATTTTCCCAAGCTTAATAGAGGGTACAAATGTTGTTATCTCATGAGAAAAGAAGGTACATTGATGGTAATCCCAAGCCTATAATGTTATGAATGTATTTCTGGGGAACCATTAAATAATATTTATATGATTTTTATTATGACCCAATTTTATAACATTATCTTATTCCAATGTTATGTTATCATGGATCATGTTATTTAATCACATTATGACTCATTGAAGATGAACTATTATGATTTCCTCAATGACAAGGTTTCTAATATATTAATTTATAAGTATGATATTTAATGTATAATATCATGATATCATACCCATTATTCTCATGTTTTTTATATGATTGCTTATACCTCATTTCTACCATAAATGAGTATTATATCTCACCATTTATTATGATTCATTTCCCCCATGATATGAAGAAATATTTAAAATATGATGAGTATAAGATGGGAGGTTATTTTGAATAATTATATTGGAGATGTTTTTTATCAATTATGAACAATTTATATATTTTTACAAGATTCTTATGACATTAATACTTCATATTTAAAAATTTTATATTTATTTTATGCAGGGAATATTCATATAATAAAACAAAAATTTATTCAGAAACAATATTGTCATTATAAGCAACGTGATAGAGCCATGTTATTTTTGATAAACCATGGGATATTGGGGATTTGGTATGATGTAAAAAATGTCATGTAGTTTTTTAGTATTTCATGATATGTTTTGTTAAATATGAGAGAATCCATTGAGATGGATTATCCCAGGCCTGTGAGATCCTTTAAAAAGTAAAATCATTGGCAGTACTTGTGTTTTGGTATAATAAACATAAACCAGAGCTAGGAAAATTGGGTAATTAGGGTATAGTGCCTAAGATTTATATGATACAACCGAAGATGGAATAAGTGTTATTGGTTTGGATTGTTTTAGTTGGATGTACTCATGTTGAGTAGGTGTAGACTGGTATCGAATGTAGTCAAACACTATTGTGATATGGTGGGAAACAATTTAACCAATGTGTAAGATATTGATATTTTATTTCACCTAAAGAGTATATTTATTGGTATTATGGAACATATTTATATATTTGTATTATTTAATTAATTTAATATAATTTGTGTTTAAACATTATTAACATTTAAATTTTTTAAGGGGGAACATGGATTTCCAACATTGTTTGGAAAACTGTGCAACAACCACTAATTTTTTATTCTATCACAGTGTAGTGATATCAGTAATGAATGGTTTAAAAATAATTATCCCATTATAGATCCATGGGGTAACATTGACAGAGAACCATTTCATTGTTAGAGTGCACCACCCATTCACTTCAGGGTTTAACTAACTATTAGGGGATCACAGATTACATAAACGATATATTTCATTTCGTTATATTTTCTATACATTATTCATTTTTCCAATTCCCCATTACTCTCCCATAATTACAATATTATTCTCACCCTATACCTTTGATATTATATTTCACACATATCCATCCCCTATCTCTTGAGCTCGCAATGGTTAGTGAATGTCCCCCTCATGGTCCACTTTTTTGATTGGGTGACACAATATGACCCCTCTTTTGTTATATCACCTAGTTGAGTACCCCTAATGTGAAAACCCCATGTCATAATATCCCCCCATTAAAACTTATTCCAGTATGATTTCATATGGAATCTTGTTTTTATCCCAAAGGTAATGGTTCTACTTCCCTATTTATTTTATTTTTTCTTTATTTCCTCTCCACTCTAATTGTAATTTTGTTAAAATAAACCATATCGGCTTCACCATGGCTTGAATTTTTGGGTTTATATGATTCTAGGGATATGAGGCTAATTATCATACATGTTAAATTCTTCTCCACCAATGATTCCACATTTAATTTTTTCTTCCATTTCATCAATGATGGTTTATCAATGTTTGAATAGTAAATATATGAAAAATTGATCACATGTTTCTAAAATTTATATTTATGTTTACAATGGATAAATTATACAGATTTATTAACATTTATAATTATTTAAAAAGGATTTGTGGGTTTATAATATATATAATGATACAAAATGATTGATTAATTAAAAAACAACAATAAATTGTTTGTTAAAATGAATGATAGATTATTAACAATTATATTTTAGAATGATAAAAAATAGTTTTCTAAATTTTTACATCATAGTTCATAGATGGTATTCTATTTTTAAAATGAAATACCATGAATAGAATAATTATTTAAAGGATTATTTTAAATTAATGTGTGGTAAAAAAATAATTTGACACCATTTGGGCCATATGTGAAATTTGAGGTAAGTGTTTAAATATTTAGATGAGAATTTATAAAACATTATTGTTTCATAAATAAATTTTTAAATGGATTTTGTTTGAAAAGTGTGATTTATGAATGTTTTTTTCATTTAAATGTATTTAAATATAGAAAACAGAATTCACCTTCCATGATAAGATTATTTTTATAGCCGATTTTTTTTTAAATTTGAATTCGATAGTTATGCTCGTGTGATTCAAATTTTATATCATTTTTTATTATTCTTTTTATGGGCTATTTTCACTTTATTTGATGAACATATGATGGGGTAGGGATTGAGTATGTATGAGGGAGTTAGAGGTGATTGTAGTATCCCATTATGATATTCATGCATCTTTCTTCATTGTATATATTTCACAACCTCTAAATTTTATATTAGTCATGGGATTTTAAGATCAATATAAGGATTCCATGATTAGAGAAAATCCATATTTTACCTTTACATGCTCAGGGAGGTAACACTGGAAGGTAAGGATATTGCACTGTGGACCCTCAAGTTCCTCCCTCTTGGGATTTTGTACGGCATTTACTAGTTAGAAGAGACTATAAGGTCTTATATGTTTTTTTTACTATTTATGTAATTATCTTATCCCTTATTTTTGATTAGCATACATGATTTCATTGTTTAGAGAACATTTCATTTACCACTTTAATAGTTGTTTAGTTTTGTGATATTTAAATATACTTGATTATTCTCTCAATGCTCCATTGTTTAGGAACCTTAACTTTTATATTCATTGTTTTATCATCTATCCTTGACATATGTTTCCTAATATATATATTTCTATATTTATTTTTCAAGTTCTGATATATATTAGTTTTTCTAAAATTATTTTGGGATATTTATATGATAAATTGTTTTATATATTATTTTCATAGTATTTTTAAATTACAATTTTTGTCTTAGAAACAACATGTTATAAGATCATGGATTTCTGGCAATTTTTCTCATTTAATGAAATTAAAATAAAAAACTAATTTTCAATTTTTATTAAAATATATATTTAAAACGCCTTTATAATTAAACTTTTGGAATGTATCAATGCATGAAATGGAATACTGACTATTTATATGCTCACTCATATATTTTCATTTCATCTTCCGGAATGTTATCCACTCTTTATGTCAAAATAGTGGGTTCCTACGATAAAAATAATATGTTCTTTTGATTACCATATCATGTGTACAGATAGACATAGATGATGAAAATAGACCATTACATTGTAGATATTCATATATACACTATTTTTTATATAACAAAAGGTTATAGTAGATCATAAGGTATAATGAGAACCTTCAGATACTAAGGCGTTAATATTAAACAAAGGAATATAGTTTAGATACATCATACTCACTAGATACAGTAGCTTATTGACTATCATTTGCAGGGGGATTATAAGCATTGATATTTATTATCATGAAGATCACACTCAGTGATCTCTAATAAAGAGATCCTGAGGCCTTATCCACCTATAGTAACACCACATGTTTTGGGAGTCATTGGATGTTTCAGTCTATAATAATGTTTAATAGTCTCCAGACATGAGATAATATCAATGTATGTATTTTGATTGCATACTTTGATGAAAGATGAAAAAAATTATATTCAAATCGTAGAATGGTAGTTTTATTGGGTTTCATTATTGTCATGACATTGTTTGAATGGTAAAGAAGTTATTTTTCACTTCAGTGTTATGGAAGATATATATCATAGGACATGATGATCATGAGGGAATAACCTTCAAAAACCTTGTTCATGGATGTCAAGGGAAAATCCATCAAGATACATCAACAAATAATGAAGCATTAATAGTACAATGACCTAGGTGTGCATCATGATTTAAGATATATTATGGTCAATGTGATTATATTACATGGTGATTTAATTACACAATGCTTATTCATAGGTTGGTTGTCCTTGTTGTGACAATCCTTATCTCTTAATGGGCTATGATAGGTTGTATGATCCCACCCTTGGTCTATGAATAGTATCCACTACTATGGATATATGTTACAAGATGGTCACATGCAATAACATATTCATGAATTTTTCTTATTCGAATGAATTAGATTTTTGGACATGGTGGGACCACCACTAGGGTCCATGATTTATTCATCTGGACGCGATCAACAATGCAATAAATAAATTAATATTTATCATGTGAAGAATATTGGATATTATATTTGTGAATATGAGAACTAATACCATAAATTTTATTTACAGTTTATAATTAAATACATGGAAAATGTTATGTGAACAAATATAGAAATATTCAGGGTTAAATTAATATGTATGGGAGAATGAGAAAAGGTAATGACTCCAAAATTATCAAGTATTATAATTTTTATGTTACAAAAAAGAGTTAAAAATAATAAATTATGATTATTCTTCATATTAGTAGCACCAATATTATTTATATAATATATTAATTATTTGAGAGATCGGTCGGCATTTCCATGTAATTCTATATCAATAAATAAATATATGAGAAGTGTATTTTTCCCAGATCTATTCCTATATTTTCAGTCTATCTCTATCTACTCAGATATCAAGTATTCTAATGAATGAATATATGGATTCAAGAGTTTTTATTGATATCAATCTCATCCATCACATGCTACTCAATGTGGTGGCCATCATATCATTGAAGGAATCATTAGAACTCTATGATAACACCCAGATTTTGACGAATGGTACTCTCGATGATTCTTGTAGTGTGTGTGGAAAATCTAGTGAGAATCAGATTCAGATTCATCGAGCAACGATTGACAGCAATGATGAGTCGTTTCACATGGCTTAGGATGTAGATAATAAATTTTATGTTTTAATGTTGTGGTTAAAACTACTCATGTTAGATCCTCCAGTTAAACTGGTAAGTTAATTTTAGATGTCTATAAGTTCATGATGAATGTCGTTGAAAATTTATAAAATCCAAATTTTGGGGAATCTGTTGTGTTCACCTTATCAAATTTTGGTATTATAAGAAGGATTTAATGTTTTTAATCCAAAAATATTAAAATTTTATTAATCATTGAAGAGGGTTTTGTTACGGTCACTAACAAGTATAGTGATTGTAAATCATACATCATATTCCCATTTTGTGGCCATACGATGATTTATATTGGATTGAATTATTTTATGTGGTCTTAATCTTGTGAATAATGTTTTCATAAATTCATACAATATTGACCGAACCAACAACTGAAATATTATTTTTCGTTGCTGTATAATAATAATTATTGTTATAATTTACTTCTAATAATATTTAATTGATTATAATTAAAATTTTATAGTTATTATATTTTATATTAATAATATATTTATCATTATATGTTATTTATTTATCTATTCTAAATATATACTTAGAAAAAATTATCATCAAATAATAAAAGTGATTAATAGGTGTGGAATAGTTACCCGAGTGGGTGATGTTTTAAAAATAAAAAATAGTGTGTGATGGATTTTCCTACCATCCAATGAGAGAAAAAAATAACGGTTTTGGGGGCTGAACACCCCTCCCCCCCAATGGACCTCATTTGGTGGAACACCAGTGGCCTCCCACTCCTTACTAGAGGGGTATGCGTCGAGCCACCATGAGCTTCTGTTCTTCTATCCTCGCATTAGGATACTGCTGACCACTTCACTACTAGAACTAAGTGCCTCTTAGTTGGACTAGCCAGGCCCACAAATCCTCTATGTCTCCTCCCATATGCAATATCTAGTGTCACTGTGGTAGGACGCGTCATAGGCACCCCCTATTCTCACTGTTTTCTCCTGCCACATCATCACCAAGACCATGCCACTAGAAGTTGTGTGCCTCCTCCTGCCTAAGCTTTCCACCGACTCCTCACGCCCTACTTTCACCACTAACACTTTTCTTCCCTACCATTAAGCCTAACCACCTAGGTACCCTGCTTCATATGTTTCCACACCTCCATAGACTAGATTTATCAGGTTTCTCTTATCCCTTCTTGGACTGGTGCATCTCTACATATACCATAACCCATGATCTTTGCATCATCTCAAGCATCACATTCTTATGCCTCACTTTTCCTTGGATACCCCTCTAGCGATCTACCGCCCTTACTGATTTTCAAAGACAAGAATATCCACGAAATGGGCATCAGTGGGACTACCCATCCAGGAACGAGCATGGGGAGACTTTCCAACCCATGTTTTCCCAGGCACGTGTTAGGTATAGCCCAAAATGGGCATGTATAGATTCATCCTCACCCGCACATACCCTGTTCGAGGCTTTTAAGGCCTGGGAAATTTTAATTAAATTTAATTACATTGAATTTAGTTAATGAAAATTTAATTTTATTTCATAATTTCTTTTAAATATGTGATTTAATGTGTATGAAAAAATAATTATTTGTGGATAGAACAATTCAGGTTTGTGGAATTTTATTTTATTAATTTATAATAATGGTTTTTAAAAAATTTGTTTAATTAAAATATTATATGAGATTTGTCTCATTTACATTATATGTAAATGGGCATGTGTGTCTAACATAAAGTTGTATTTTCACTCCCAAGACCCCCTCAACTACGGGTGAGTATTTTTATATAATGATGTTACCAGTAGTGACTCAGTTTGTGCCATGTGATGGTTACAGAGAGGATAGAAGATGGATTCGTTGGATTGGTAGATGCTAAAATTCGTGTCACATTTTATGTGACTTAAGGTATTTCTCCTATGGTATATTTTGTTCCGTTATAAACTAAATAGATCAACCATTAATACTTTCTAAATATCAGTTAATCGTTTAATTTTTTCTTTGTTTATTATTATTGGGTATGCATTGTTAACACATGAATACATTGAGTAAAAATACACCGGAATGCACAGATAAAATGAACAGTTGATGTGATGGATTTTTCTATTTCATGCATGGTCATTTGTGAGTATGATCACATACAACATTCTATGAAAATGAAAAATTATTTATTTTTTCACATTAAATATACAAATTCCTCATAGAAATAATAAGTCAAATATTCCATCAATCATTTGAATTTGGACAACATAGGGTGTTTGGGGTGCAGATCATGCCTTTTCTAAGGGTTCTTCTTTATACTAGGGACATATTTTGAGATTTGTGGGTGCCCATAACTAATTTGGTAGTATGTATTTCCAATATATAATTTTATATCATTTTAGAGGCATGTGTTGATTAAATAATGTAATGATTTTAGAAGGTGGTATGTCACTTAATAAATCATTTATCTACGATTTAATGTGGTTGTCCAATAAAAGCCTACCTTGAACCCTCCAAGTACTAGGATAGCCATAGATTATATACAATGAATACAGGTTCAAGGATACATTCCACAAGTATAATCAATTGATTCATTATTCCAAATCTATTAAATTGGTGACCTAGAATTCAATAAAATAGCGGGAGACATTTAATTATTATATAGAATAATCAAAATGTCGTTTTGGTAATCTTGTTAAGAAATATTTTTTTTCTAAAATTAATTTCAACAAAAAAATGGACTTCTATACTAGATGTTTAAAATTGTTAATAAATAGTTGACAATGTAAATTTCCTCACTAACACTAGTATCAAAGAATAGTAATGAATTTTCCTATAATACTATAGGAAATATAGGGTACTAGTTTCCCTGTATCTATTAAATTACCTTAGGAAGTGATGATAAAATTCCGTAATATAAAAAAAATTATATAGAAAATGATTTTTATTCATTAGGAATTCATCAATGTCTGATTTAATTTGGATCACTACATCATAACATGTAAGTTGTAATATTTATTCTTATATCTGAGATGATTTTTAGGAGAAAGTGCATCAATGATATAAATAGGTAATTGTTACACTGAATCTGTCTAAATTGATATGCGTTATATGATATTTCAATACATCATATTCTAATATAACTTTTACCACATTACTCAAGTTTGTTTTTATATTACAAAAAATGAACAATTATTGACGAAACACTTCATTACAAATTTAGGTATGGTTCAACATGTTAATAATAATATAAAATATAGATAAACCATTAATTCTTATAGAGAAAAAATTAGAAAAAAAAATATGAAATTTTCAATGGAATGTTTCACTAAAAGAATATTCATATCATATTTTAATCAATGAAATATTAATACGATTTTATTGAAATTTCATATTATGAAAAAAATACATTGGAAGTTTTTATGGAATAAAATAAATTAATAAAGAAATACCAATCTCTTATTCATGAATATTCATCAATTTAATGTTTCAAAATTACATTGTGGGTTTTCAATACAATATGGTTATAACATATGTGTATTGATATATAATAAAAAATTATGTATAGAAATATTACTATAAGTAAGTTATATTCTCATTGTGGCATAGAAAGTGTGGTACCAAGGTCAGTGGTGAGATGTACATGACTTCATTATTGAAATATGAAGGATTCATGTAGAATTATTAATGACTATAAACATAACATTAATATTATGTATCCTTGGACACATGGAGACAATATTCTATTTAAGAATGTTTTTTTGGGTGTAAAATACTCAATTAATAGTTCAGTAATACACGAATCATTGGAATTTCTTGAGGGATATATTTGTAATACTTATACACAAATGAGGAAAACTAATTATTTATCATATAAAACTAAATGTGGGCCTCATGTATATACCATTTATGGTATTTAGACACAGTTCTAATAAAAACCTATGGTATTATTGACATATTTAGATTGGAAAATGAAAATTTTATAATTATGTCACAAATCATTCAGAATAACTTTAGGTAGAGAGTTTTAACTATTCCAAGGGTATGCTAGAGGTATATATATACATCATTAGATTATTATTAGTCATTAAGGAATGGTAATTAAAAGTATTATGTCTTTATTATTATATTATATGAATTTCTTTGAATCGGAATGTCAAAGAATATCGTGACAAAGCATTCATCGTTCATGATAACATTTCATTGAGTAATTACAAAATGCTCATTACCTTATATACATCATGAAATTAATGATCATGTGAAGTATCAATGATAATGTATTAATTGTGATCATTGATAAAAAAATCATGGTGAAATATCTAAACATACATTTCGTGCATCAGAGTTATGATGTTTAGAGTATCCATGCTAGAAATTGTAGAAACGTCCATTATATTTCATGACATGATTGTAATATAACGACATAATAACATAATCATATGAAACCTAAAATCACAAATTAATTCCATACAATTCCTAGTATGATAAAAATACATTATTTTGAATAGGCATGTGTTTGGATAAAAAGCGTTTGTTAGGAAATATAATAATGTTCATCAAGAAAAAACACATTTTGAATATATTCTAAATATCGTAACAGTTGTGAGGATGTTACATAAATCCTAAATATAGAATGTATGTAGTCAAGTGGTAAAATAATGTTCTATAAATGACTGAACTTCTCTATTAGATATAGTGGCATAACAATTAACTTGAGCATAGTCAATTCTAAAGATGCACAAATAGTTTTCATAGGATCAATTTCCAAAATCACATATAGAAGAGTAATGTTCGAGAGACCCAAAAGTGTATGATGATTTAAAACCATGGTGATAGATTTTAGTGGAATATGGGAGGTGATACATTATTCACTATGAATAATAATTACAATATGTAAATAATATATGGATATTAGATAATATGGACAAGATCAATTCAAATAAAATAATGGATTCCATGATTCAATTTAAAAAGGGTATTATAAATTGAATGTTGTGGTGGGTATTCCTGAGAGTTGATACATGGATGATACTATCATGGTACCAATAAAGAGTGATCGGTAATACTAGGTCGTCATGCAAAATAAATTAGAATTTTACATTTCATAGCTAAATTCTTTTATCGTATTTTTAGGCATTGGATTTCATGACCATCAATCATGGAAGGTGTTTATACGAGGAAAACAGAAAGAGATGATCATGTTATAAAATGTTAATAATGGTTAAAAGTTACTAAAATATGGTCCATAATTTAATTAGTAATGGGTATAACATAATATAAATGTTCAGTATGTGCTTTCCAAGTGTTTAACATGTGTTAGTGGGAGCAACCATGTTTTCCATGTAAATTATGTTCGACTACATATGGAAAACAGATATTGGACGTCATGGTAGTTAAGAAAAGTATATAATTTATTCTCCAATGATTTTTTAAAATAGCACCCTCAAATTTATTGAATTGGATCTACTGAGGTAGATATAAAAGAATTTTGTTCCTAGTCAACATTACATTTAGTCACATGGTTTTGAAAAATACTATTTGGAACAGTTCAACATTGAATTGTCACCAATGTCACATGGCATGATCTTTCTAGGTTGACATGTAGAGGACATGGGGAGAGATTAACATTGTAAGTGGAATTCCATAAGATTTAGTGATGGATTATACATGCATGCCATTATATGTATGAAAATTGATATTTCCAACATATAATTTGTATTAGGAAAATATCAGTTAAACCTAAGAACAATACAAGTGAAGCATTCAGAATTATAAGATTTTAGTTCCGCAAGTACAAAACCTACATAGCTGGTTTGGGGAGATAAATTATACTAGCTGTGGGGAACATAAACTAGTTTAACATAGATATATATGATATAGTATCATATTTACGAAAAGGTGATGAGGTTGATAAGATCATAAAATATAGTGGTAGCCATACCTGTAAATACCGAGAATGTTGTAGCTTCGAAGTTAGCTATGATTCCATTATATGCAATGATTTTTTCTAGTTGATGGAATCACAACTAGTAAGAAAATAATTATCATAATATAAATTATGATATTAATACTAGCCAAGATGTCATGCCAGTGGAAAAAAAGGATATACTCAGGGAGACCATGTCTTGGGAAGTTTTACTAATTGATATGAGGTAAACAAATAGCAATCTCACCAGGCGAAAAAATTATGATTTTCCAAGCAGCTAAATCCATGACTCAGTAGAAACAAGTTCTAAAACACGAGGCAAGCTAACATGTTTGGTTCGCATGATGGATCTAGTGAACGTGGGAGTGTTGAAATAGGTTCTTCTCTAGAGCCAACTATTCAGTTATTTTATTTACCATATCATGTGTAGAGTTTGATATACATGACATCAACTTATTATTGTAGTGTAGATATTTTTGAATAAACTATTTAATAGAAATGTTTATAGATTAAATGAAATATCAAAAGGATATAGATGATCCCATTCCTTATTGAGAACCATGAGATACTGTGACATTAATCATATACAATGGACCTATGGTCTAGATACATCGTACTGACTCGACATAGTAGATATTTTTCTATCATGTGTTGGGGGCTCATAAGAATTTAATATTTATCTAATGAAGTTTTCACTCTTTGATCTCTAGTAGTGATATCATGAGGAATAACTGATCAATAAGAAGACCACATGTTTTTGGTGTCAATAGATTTTCCTATTTATAATTATTTATAATGGTATTTAGAAAAGAGATAACTACTAATGTATTTCATTTGATTGTGTAATTTGATGGAAGACTAAATCGATAATATTGAAATCTTGGTGAGATACTTTGTGTTTGGTGAATCATTGGTGACATGAAAGAGATTGATGGGACAATAAATGATTTAAAATTTCCAGGTTATCAATATTATATAACTCATGCCATGTTGATCAGGATGGTAGTACATTCCTAAGACCACGTCAATGATAGTCGAGGGTAAATCTATCCAGTATGATCAAAAAACTATAAATAAAGAAATGGACTATGACATAGGTGTGCATCCTTTTTAATGAGATATTTAAGACAATGATATTATATTACACCGAGCTTGTTCATGTGTCGGTGGTCAGTGTTGTGACACTCCGTATCTTTTAAGGGGCCATGATAGGATTCTGGATCCCACTCTAGGTTTATGGATAATATTCACTACTATCATGATAAGGGTCATAATATTCACACATAATAGCGTAACCAATATTCCACCTTATTCAGTTGAATATGTGTTTTGGAAATGGTTGGCCCCACTACTATAGTCTAGGATTTGTCCATAGAGATATGATCATCAATTCAATAAATGACATTATGTTATTCAAGTGATAAAAACAGGGTCTTTAATTTTTTTATCATGTTTATTTACAAGTTATTAATTAAATACATGAAAAATATTATATCAATAAATATTAAAATATTCAAGGTTCCATTAATATTTACATGATAATGAGCCGAGTTAATTGATCAGGAATTTTCATGCAATATATTTATTATTTTATAGAAAATGATAAAATTAATAAATTATATTTTCGACACAGTTTAGTTGTCCAAATATTATTTACATAGTGTGTTAATAATTCAACAGTCTAGTTTGGATTTCCATATAATTATATTTCACAATATAACTAGAAGAGTAGAGGAGTTTTCCATGAACTACACATAGCCTCTATCGTCCAAATCATATCTCTTTCATTATAGATATGGTAGATTTTAATCAAACTGTTATGATCTATATCTTTCTCTCTCTCATTAATCACAAGATGGGTGATGTGGTGATCGTCGAATCGTCCAAGGCATCGTCAGAAATCTATGTGGTCACCCATATTCAGATGAACGGTGCTCACACAGTTTTATTAATCACATGTGGATGATTTAGATGAATTCAACTTCCGAATCTTCGAGCAGTGATCACGTGTGATGAGAAGGCATCATGCATGGATTTATATCTATACTAGGTATTTTAATGTTTTAATTTTATGCTTAAAAATCATCATGTGAGATTCACAGCTTAACCATGGAATTGAATCACTGACATTGTCATGTTCTTGTCAAACGTCAGTGAAAATTATTAAAACCCCAATTTTGGGTTTTGCTGCTTTCTATGTACCTCCAAATTACAATTCACGGATCATTTATTGATATTATGAATGTAAAATATGATTTATTTTATTGAATTATAATAATTATTCCCATTACATTATTTTATTGGTATTTATATTATTTTTATAGAATGTACAACCATGTATTCTATTTAAATGTGTCCATTACAACTATCTATTTTCGTTGTTGGTGTACTCCATTATTTATATTTACATTAATCTATTATTAAGTAGTAACATATGGATGGGTCATGTGGGATGGGAGAATGTATGTTAGTTTACTAAGAACGTTTGGAGGGTGATCATGAAGATTAGTTTATATCAACTTATACCAACTAATTTATTGTGTTTCATTTATATCTGTCATTTTATTTATATTGTGGATTTATGAATTATGTATGGGTGATTTTTGATAGTTGGAAGAATTGGATTGTTTATAAACAATCACATAAAGGAGAAATCATACAAATTTTATATATTTCTATTTCATTGGAAATTGTAACCAACTCGTGGGGATTGATATTTCTATTTAGGTTAGTTAAGAGACATTTTGGATTCTATTATTGATAGGGGATTGAGAGATGAAATTATAAATGTTTACAAAGCCAAGGATTTGTTGTGGGAGTGTCATTGCACCCTCCCAACAAATATACTTCAATTAGTGGAGTTATATAATGACACCCGAGTCCAGCATCTAGTAGGCCCTAGATGGTGAATAGTAGTGTCATATAAAAATATCATTAACTGGAAGTCATTTACCTCAATAATTATATAATATTGTGAGATAAGATGAAATATCACCATGAACATATTTGATATTATATAAAAAAACCAATATCATCCCACGTGAATTTATAAATAATAATGGTATATAAAAAAGTATATAAAGTGAATACCCAAATCAAAGGCTAAATCAGTCACACAAAATCTATCCCAAAATGTCTGAACTAGTACTATCTAGCATGATACTAATAATCCACCTACAAAATTGAAATCAGTTAATACAAGTAGGGTTAGTATAAAAGTATTATAAGTAAGGAAAAAGTTCTCTTATACACATGTTAGAGAAGAATAAAAATGCCCCATGAGAAAATAGAAGAACCAATAGCTCCAAAACAAATCAAATTTCAATCCAAAACTCATCAAGGAACATTCACCAAGTAACACAAGCAATATATAAAATCTTAATAAGGAATATATTGATAAATGGTATCCTGAACCTCTTTCCCACTAATTTCCAACATTCTCCCTCCAACTTCCTATGTTTTTATCATTTCATAAAATCCAAATTACATATACCGCCACCAAAATGATCGATCACATCACATCACACATGCAGACACTGAGGTCACCGCCCCATAGCATGGTCACATCACATCTCTCCTAGATAGTCATAGGCCATCACATCACTATTATTACCATAATAGAGGGGATTCATGAAAGTTAAGGAAATCAACCTCATCCTCATCTCTAACATTGCAAGACCCCAACTATATGTCCCCAACAACATTGTAATATCATATCACCCCCAAGGATAAAATGGAAAAATCCCCATAAAATGGTTTCATAAAAATCTAATTGGATACATAAGGTCCATCACTATGTTCTCTATCAAACTTTTACTGGTCATAAAATTTCCATATCTTCTCACCAAAATGATAGATAATGGAATATAGATTAATAATCCACCCATCCTCATAACTGAGATATTATAAACCACACCCGATGAATGAAAATACTTGTTTCAAAATATAGTGCTTGATGTGGGTGGGGTTCTTATAGAAACAAAAAATAATCAAAAATAATATAAATATAGCCACTAAATATTGAATCCTTGGTTTTCACAACAAAAAACAAACAAATTACCAATACCCCCACTTTTTCTACCACTTATAAATTCATAACATCACACAAGACAGAAGGAACAATCTTTATTTCAATCAGATCCTATAATAAATATCTTTTATTTAATCGTTACGAATCAAACACATTAACAACAATTACCATTATTTATTTGTTCATTAATAATAAAAATTAAACTAACAAAACCATAAAAACACGTTTTAACATTATTTACAAGTTATTCCATATGTATCATAGAATCTAGCACAACACTACCTCACCTCAAAATCACCTCATCATCCCAAGCAGACCATCTCCACACTGCCCCAAAATCAAAGCCAAACAAACCAACATATGAAAACCCCAAATTACTATCTAAATATACAAAATATACTGATTGACCCAATTGCACGTTAAAAAAACCATCACATCAACAAACCAAATGAATGTATAAAAAAACCATCACCTCACTACCCCAAATTCATGGACAAATAAACCATCACCTCAGAACCCCAAAATCATTTCCAAATAAACCATAAATATCACCACATCACATAATAACAACACATAGCCTTCCCACATGCACATCAACATATCAAAAAACATAAATGACCATGTTATAGATATAACAAAAGTAATTTTATCACATTTAAATTTATTTTATGGGTGTTATCACAGAAGATAAAAATATATGGAAAACTATTTCATTAGAAAAATATAAGTGGTAATCTAATTTATATATTGGGCTGATATAAGAGTAACTGGAAAAAAGGATTCAATATAATAAAAACTACAATGTAAGATAAAGCTCTCAATGGTTATGTTTATTCATTGGGAATTCATCCATTATAAATTTGACATAAGAATTAATTATATGTTCAAAACCCTTGTGAATCATTCCCATTTTCATTTTTATTTTAGTTAACTAATTATCATTTCCTAATTATTTTAATAAGAATAATAAAATATATATAAGAAAGATTAAATCCCTACCACATGATATAAAAAATTGGGAAGCAAGGGAGGCTTTACCTAAAAGATGATTTTCTAAATCAATGCACACTAAAGGGTGAAGAAGAAACACTTGAAAAAACAAACTTGGGAAAAAATCCCATGGGTCAATGTACGCATCACTAAAGATTCATCCTAATAGATCCCATATACACCCCATCCATAAAACAACACTATCATAGTTAATCCCATAAGAATATCAGAAGGGAAAATAGGGTGAAGGGGATAAATCACTGCAAATTTCCAAAATAATATCCCCTAGTCCTCAGAAAAAAATTAGTAGGACAAGTGACAGATGATCCACTGAATGTAAATATGTTTCGTCTATAATTTTAGATATATATACATATATATGTAGATAAATGAATGATAATTATGTGAAATGGTTATAAAATATAAACATTCCCTTGGGTTTCAAGTGTTGCATTTTGTGGACGATTGGAAATCAATGGGGTTTCACGAAAACTACAATTGTCATAAAAATACATGGTCTCTCATCGTTAATTTAATTACACACTGGAAATTACATTAAAAACATGAATCCATTTAATAAATTTCTGTGCAGCCGTATACAAGCTATGAAATAATCCATCTACACTAACAATGAGCCACTAATCCACTTCATATACCCTATTAATGACAGGAATTGACCACCACACTAATTATAAACCTCCAAAAAATATGGAAACTCCAAAAAAAATCCTCTTAAACACCACCAACACCCATAAATTACAATGAAATGGGCCTGGAAGGAACATATCATTTCAATATATATAAGATCCAAGGTATTTATAGAATAATAATTTTTCATATCTGTTAATATTTATGAATAATATATAAATTTTAAATTGATGGTGACACTTTTTCCAATAGCGTATTTGATACACAACAATTGGATTCTCTAAAGTCATATGTTTCACACAACATTGAGTTACACCGAAAAATAATATAGTAATATTATTATTTTAAATTGAAGTTACCACAAACTTTTTGTATTTATAGGAATAAATATAACTATGTGAAATATGATTATAGAAGTATTTTAATTATTTTTAAATTTATCCTATAAAATTTAGAGTCATAAATGAGAAGGAATGAAATTTTAAGCATAAAATACTCTAATATTTTTAATTGGTCAATTTCCCCCCTTTTGATGGAAAACCCTCTTTAAATATAGTGTTTTCACTTAAATATGTTCTATTTTATAAAATAAACATACTATATATAATATGTACATATAAAGTTATTTTGGTTAAACTTTTGATAATTTTCTGATAAAGTTCATTTTTTAATGAATACTGAAAAATACTATATTTTAATTCGAAACTGCCATTTCATATAATTTATTTATATAGTTATATATTAATTTTAATTTTTTTAAAGAGTAATTGTATTATGTTTTTTCATTTAATAAATTTTTTTTAATTGGACATAATTTCTCTTTTAAATTGGACATAAACACATGTCAATTGTTTAATATTTTTTACATCATACAAACCCTTTTTATTGTTTTCATAATAGAAATTAATTTTGTATAAATTTATGAATTTTTTTTAGAATATGAAAAAATGGATTCTATATTTAGAATTTGAAGGTCCATATTGTGTAAAAATGAAATTCTTATTTTTGTACATTATGAATAGTAACATCAGAAATTATTTTTATTTATAATGGTTAATGGTTAAATCTAGTAAATATGTTAAAATAATATTACTATAATATTACTAAACAACTCTAATTCTTATGATAATCTTATTGAATGAGGTATCCATGACCATGATCATTCATGGGTCTATTTTAGGCCCCCAAGTTTTTACATGGGTGTGATAATGACATGTTTTAACAATTAATATAAAGTACAGTGAAATTTAAAATAAGCATATATCTTTTACTAAAACAATTTTACTATAGGGTAACATAAATGATATATTTTACTATAAATAGTCATTAAAAATATAAATATAATTTATAAATCAAGTTATTTGATTTATAATATTAAGTCATTAAATAAATAAATTTAATTATGAAATAATGATAATGTAGTGATGAACTTTTAAATGAATGATTCAAATAAATGATATTATAAATATCAAAATAAATGAAATTTTTACATTTACATTCCATAAAATAATTTTCTAAATTATATTGACATATTACCATTGATTTAATACATTCATTTATGTAATAGTATTTTTATGAATTTAACTTAAATGAATTACTAAATAGTCTAAAAAATAACATAAATGAGTTAGAAAAATTACAATTTTGTTAAATGATAAATTAGTCTTAAAAATATATGATTTGGAAAAATAATATAAATAATGTAAAAAGTGACATTAATGATCCAATATTGGTTCTCTTGCAATTTTATTGTATCTATATTAACCCTATACTATGAAAATAAAAGAAGACACAGTAAGAGTTATTATTTATAACATCGTGTCAAAAATAAAAGATAAGGGTAATTTCAAGACATAAAAAAGAATAAGACCTATTGTATATGATTATCTCGACCCATTATCATCTCATCCTGTAAATATATTTTTTTATAATCACTAATATTCTATAATAAATTTATAACAATCTAATATTTCAAGACAATCCAAAAGAGCCCCTCCTCCATCTTATAAAAGGCCACCAACTCTACACAAATACTCATACATTTCATGCCCATTAGAGCATAAAAATTCTTCATAAATATTATCACCAAATCCCTCCATTTTTCATAGAATCCTAAAATTTGATATATGTCAATTAAATAATGCCTTTTGGCTCAAATCATTTGAAGTTACCTAATTTTGAGGTAACGTCTTCTCACAAATTTTCTTCTTTTATATTCCATTTTCACTCCCTATGCCTGTATTATTTTGTGATTACATAATAAACCTATTATCCTAAATATACATTGATTTTTTTTATGAGAAATAGTTTAACAACTCATATACAAAACTCCATCTAATGTATTCGAATATATTATTTCATTGTTGGCCGAACTATTGGCTCCCAAAACGATGATTGATCAATTTTCTCCTACCTCCTCACATGTGCGACATTATGATGGAACAATATTTATGTATGATAAATATTATATATATATATATATGTATATATATATATATATTCTCTGTTCTACTATTTTTTTATAGCAATCCTTTATTCTTTCAATAATGTGTAAATACAATAATTTCACTTGGGGAAGTGCGGACTACCGCCCCCTCAATGTGATATAACTCATTCATGACATCAAATGAACATATAAATGAAGTAATTAATGAATATATGTAACATATATAACATGGATATATACTCTACAATTATAAAATAACTATGTATCATTTATGTTACATTTGTTTATTGTTACATCGATATGAAGGTAGTGTTCATGCGTATGTACGACCTACCATCTCAATGTACGTTGAATTTCATTTATTATCCCAAAAGGTTTTATACTATTAAAAATAAATATATACTAGATATATATGATATTTAAATAATTAATATCATAATTTAAATAATGAATATTTTAATTCATGTTCAATGTAGATTACAATAAGTTTATTTCCAACCCATGTACAAAATATTGAAAAAACGACTGATATGAACCTGAATATTTATGTTATTTTCATAAAAAGATAATAAATGATATAAAAGTAATAATAAACATGAAAAATTATATCAAAGAATTATAAATTAACATAAAAATACTATTCAGTAAAAAAGGAACATATGTGATTATTTGGACTCAATGTAAGGGACTTTATCTCAATATCCTTCCATTGAGGAATATTATAATTTATACATGACCTTATTTATAGGGTTTATAAATGACCCTTGTTAATTTTAGTTTCTTTTAAAATGAATATTTTCTTATGAATCATTTTACATAGTGAAAAATTAAATGTTTTTTAACATACATAATTCCTTTTTTCCGCTATGAGAATTATTTGATATTTGGATTCCTTTACAATCTATAATGTTTTAAAAAAGAAAAAAAAATTTGTATTCTTTTTTTGGGTATAGTGGTATTGAAAACTGTTTCATAATTGATTGATTTTGACAATATCATGAATTGATATATTTTTATTGCAATGTTGAATTTTTATCATTCCATTAGGCTTATTTTATGTGTTATAATTTTGTTATAGTTATTGGGAATTATTTTCTTATACCGATGGATCAATGATATGTTGAGAGCGAGTGATCCCATGATAGCCCACAAATTCATTGGGTAACATGAAAAAGCTATGTGTTAAGGAATCTCTCAATATATTTATTTTCTATACTATGATGGGTATTCAAAACATAATCATGAAGGTTACACCCTACGTAGTTGTTAAAGATAAAATGTAATTATCTAATAGATGCCAATATATAACATTATGATTTAGGATTTCTTTTAGTTATTCATAAATCATATTATTTAATGAGGTATATTAAAGTGATTATGTTTTATGAGTGGAAACTATGATTTCATTGATTTGAATATATTCAACGACCACTATTTTAATTTCTTATTTTTCAACCCTTAATGTTATTTTATGGCTCATATATTGTTTTTTAAATTATTTTCCCATGGTATAAGGAAGGTAAAAAAGAAGAATAAATCCTGATGTTTTTTTTCAAGATAATAATTCTTGTTTTTTAATTCAATTTATTGTTCTAAAAAAATTGGATAGAGTAGAAGTATCAACTTTTTAATATATGAGATGTAACGTAATAATTATGGACGAATTCTATTAAAATCTATTGCTAAAAAATCCTCAATGTTAAAGAAAGTAAATTCATAATCAAAAATCAAGATTATAAAATGTTTAAGTCTGGGGTATTATAGTTGGTATTATAGCTCATTTTAGATAACTTAAGGAGCTAGGAAATTTTAAATGAATATCCATATTTTTTTATTTTATATTAAGATTGAATGATATATCATTTAAAAATTACCATGTTTTTTCATGGTTGATGTGTCTATATTTAGAATGGTTTTCTACAAAGGAAGCATAGAAGATAATATGGGATGACATCAAGGGTAAAAAAACCTTCTAAATAACAAAACTAAGAAAGTAATAATTAGAACAAAACAGTTTTTTGCAGCGATGTAACAGTTGAATACTATTATAAATAAAGGTTGTATCCATGTTCATGATTAGTAAGATCAAGATCATTGGAACATGTTGGTAGTGAATAATTTCATGAGGCAATATCCCCCATCATTTGAGGGTTATCTGAACTTGTGCTAGATCAAGGACATATTAATGCATTTGAAATGTTTTTTTTATGAAATGGGTCGTTCAAAAAATCAAACGGATACTCTCACTATTTACCATTTTGAATTTGAAGTCGATCAGTGGTTGTTGATGGTTACAAATATCCGAGATAATGGGGAAATTTATGCTCTTGATTAGGATTCAATCAAGGGTATGTTTCATGAGAAATAATTTCCTACACCGGTTTGAATTAGGTGGAAAAAATAATACATCAAATTAAGGTAGTAGGATGTATCAGTGGATGCTTATGAAGAAAGATTCACTCAACTGGAAAGGTATCCCCATAATTTCATACAGGATCGTGATAGTACAATCATTTATTTTTTACATAGTATTAAGTCCAAATTATATGATGATATTATCTCATTGTGAGTTGAAAAGTTAGTAATAACTTCGGTGATGTGCATAGAATGTAGAAATTGAGTTTTTCAATGATCAGGTGTCATTTGAAAAACTAAAAAATTAGTGGTAATGGTCGCAGATGAAATTGTATAAATCCTCAAAAAAATCTGATGGTAATAATCATAAATTTAAATTTTTTGTGAAAATTGATGTAAAAACACAAAGTGGAATGCCTTTTGACTAATGGTATGTGCATTCTATGTGGTAAAATAGTACATAATTCTTGTCACTGCACAGGTAAATATTAGGTTAGTGGTAAGACAAATGTTTATTTATAGTATGTAACATGTTTTATGTGCATTTAAATGGGTCATTATTCAAATGAGTGTTCGAAGAAGAACACAAATGATAGAAAGCATCCGAAGTAGAAGTAGAATGTGATGGTAAAATCCATTGCAAAAACTTCAATATATATTGTCTAAAAAATGAATTATTATCAGGTGCATTGTTTTTTATTCAGATTAGCCTATGTGTTGTCTGATTTTGGGTTACATGTTCATTCATATCTTCGAAATTTTCTATAAATTTGGAATCCCATTTCAAGATATGAATCATGATAATCTGATAAAAACAGCAGGTAGAAATGTTGATACAAAAAGAAATTATAAGAACCATCATGTAGTTGTGTTCAGAATGAATCGTCCTATAAACCTTATTGTTTTTCCTCTATCACAGTTTGATGTTATTTTGGGTATGGATTGGATTTTCATTTATGATGATAAGAATGAATACAGTTCCAAAGAGTATTCTATTTAAGGATAATTTAATTTTTGTGTACATTATTGATCCATTACATTTTATAAATTATCTTGAAGACGAGAAAGTAGTAAAAGATGGAAATGAAGGTTACCCTACACATATTGTTGAAAAAAAGGAACTGTTCCGAATAATTATGTTTTAGTGGTCAATCAATATCTTGGTGATTTTCTGGATGATTTTCCTATTATAATACATAAAAAAGTACTTGAATTTCCTATTTACTTGGTTGTTGATTCGAAGACAATTTCAAAACCCCTTATCAAATGGAACAAATATAACTTTTAGAGTTAAAGAATTAATTGAATGAGATATTATATAAATGTTTTATTTGACATAGCACATCACCACGGGGCGCTCCTATCATATTTATTAAGAAGAAATATAGTAAAATTATTAATTTCATTGATTATAGAGACTTCACTAATAATGTTTTCAAGAACATGTATCATTTACCTCATATCGATGATTTGTTTGATCATCACCGAGAAGCTCGTTGTTTTTCAAATATTAACATATAGTCGCGGTATCATAAGTTGAAATTATATGAAGAGGACATTTTGAAGGCAATGATTCCTATTAAATAAGTCCATTATGAGATTGTAGTTATGACTTTTGGGTTAACCAATGAACTTGTTGTATTCATGGATCTTAGGAATATAATTATCCATGAGATCATAGATATGATTGTTGTTTTTTTAATAAAGACATTTTGAAATATTCTAAAAGTTAATATGAGTATGAATGTAATTTAAGGGTTTAATATCAATCCTTCAATAAAAAAAGGTTGGGAAATTAAGTATGTGTAAATTTTCGTTACATAATATTTCATTCCTTGCTCACATTGTTTCTACATATGAAAAAAAAATCTTGCTAAAACAAATGCCTCTAAATATTGTCCATGACCCTCAAATATAACAATGATATATATATTTTTTATTTTATAAGGTTATTACTGATGATTTTTTTTAAAATATTGCACAGTTATCCATCCTATTTATTAATATTACTTGAAACGGTGTTAACATTATCTAGAGAAAATAATGTGATAAATATTTTTAGGAATTGAAAATAAGATTGGGGAATGATCTTGTATTGGAACTAACTTTGACTAATGGTGAACATGTTATCAACAATGATGCTTCATTGAAATAAATTCATTCTTTCTTATGAGTAATGATCAGGTAATTGTTTATGCATTACACTAGTTGAAAACTCATGAGTTAAATTACCATACACATGATTTAGATTTTTTTGATTCTTTTTTTGTTTAAAAATATGGGGGAATAATTTGAATGGGGTAAAGAGTGAAATATATACTGACCACCATTGTTGAGGTATATATTAAATTAAAAATAATTATACATGAGACAAAGGATAGGGATACCATTAATCAAGGATTATGATTTCACAATTTATTACCATCCAGGAAATGAAAATAAAGTGGCTGACACATTGAGTCAAAAGAGTAATTATATATTTACCGTTCTACTTTTGGAATATGTTACTTTGGTTTTGGAATTGATGAATTTAAATTTGAAGTTGTTGGTATAGATAATTCATATATTCTAATTATGGTGGGTGTGAAATAATCTCTATCAAAAATAATTAAGAAAGTGCATAAAGAAGACAGTGAGATGAAGAAAAATATATAATTGGTTCAGATGGGTATCTTACCTAAATTTAACATTGATAAAGAATGTTTTTTGTGGTTTGGAATGAGATTTTTTTCCTTTTGATTTATATTTCAATATTGGGTTATTTTGTAAAGCTCATAGTTCTGTGTTTTCAATTCATCGACGAAGTAGTATGTTGTATAGATATAATCATGAGTATTAGTGGTGGTATGGAATGGAAAAGGATATTGATGTCATTACCAGGATATGATTGGTTTTTCAATAGTTCAAACCAGTGTGGCAGTTACCGAATAGGATGATTTATCCTTTTTCGGTGCCAGAGTGAAAATGGTAAAATATTTCCATGGATTTTATAGTGGTATTACCAAATACATCTTGAGATAACAATGCAATCGGGCTAATTGTTGATCAATTGACATAATCTGATCATTTTCTTTCTATTAGAAATACTTTTTTTCTATTCGCCAACATTCAGGATTTTATGTTAATGAAATATTTAGAATGCATGTAGATACCATCTCTATTTTATCTGATCATGATCACATGTTAAATTTTAAACATTGGATGAGGATTCAGAATTTTTTTTCAATTGAATTAAATTCTAACACACCTTTTCATCCTTAATCAGATAAGTAGTCAGAATGTACAATTTAGACATCATAAGATATGCTATGAGATTTTCAAATGGATTACTCGGAAATTTGGGACCAACATATTTTGTTAGTTGAGTTTTCTTTTTATAATAGTGTTCATTCATGTATACAGATGGCACCATGTGAAGCATTATATAGAAAGTGGTGTGGAAATCCATTTTTTGCGATGAAGTAGGTAAAAGGAAGTTTGTGTGAAAAGAATTGGTAGACGAGACAGAAGTGAAAGATGAGTTGATTCAGAAGCACATGAGAATATCTCAGAGTATGTAGAAATGTATTATGGATAATCTGAGGAATGATATTTCTTTAGAGGTAAGAGATCAAGTCCTTCTCCAATTCTATCAATGGAAAAGTGTAATGCGTTTTTGTAATAAGGGAAAGATGAGCCATACATTCATTATACCATATGAAATCCTAGATAATGGTACATTAGTTTCCTACAGAGTGGTTTTGTATCAATTTTTATCCCACGCACACAATGTTTTTCATGTTTCAACTTTTATAATGTATATTCTGAATCCATCGCTTGTTTTGATTCCATATGTAGTTTAGTTGGAAGAGAATATTTCTTATAAAGAATAGCCAGTGTAGATTCTTCATTGCAGAGACAATTTTTTTGTGAAATAATGTAATCCATCAAGTAATGGATTTGTGAAAATATATTATGTTTTATGAGGCAATGTCAGAATCTGAAAATGTTATGAGGGATAAATACCACAACATATTTCATAAGTTAACAAAATTGTGGGGACACAATTTCCAATAGGGGGAATAATATTGGATCACAATTATTTATATAATAGTAATATTTCATATCTTTTAATCTGTAATTTTTTTACTTATATAAAACCCTGCTTTTTTGTTTTACCAAAATGAATTAATTTGAAATTTATTCCTAAAAATAATATTTTTTTTTATTTTTTAAAAATGGATTCCATATTTGGAATAATAATTTTAAAATTATATATATAAGTAAATCTTATTTATGGACATTATTAAAAGAAAATTTAAAAAATATTATTTTTAGTATGGTTAAAGGGTAAACCTAGTAAATAATGGTAAAAAATAATGTTATCATAATATTAAACTACCATAACACATGTCATAATCCTATTTTATTAGAAATTTATTACCATGTAAATCCATGGGATGATATAATGACTGCATGGATCCACTTGGGTGAGATAATCACAGGTAATAAGAATTATTTTAATTTAGAAAGAAATATAACATAAACAAGTACCTTTTACTAAAAAAATTAATATAGGATTATATAATTGATTTATTTTATTATAAATAGTAATTATAAATATAATAATATTTCATAAATAATTTTAATTTATATATTAGTTTTAGATATTAAATAAATATATTTAGTTTTTATGGATTGACGATGAAGCGATTACATTTTTAATGAAAGATTCAAATAAATGATACTATAAATATTAAATTTAATGTAGTTTTAACAATTTGATGACATAAAAGAATTTAATGGATGATAATGCCATATTATATTTTATTTAAATCCTTTTTTGTGATGTAATTATGTTTTTATGACATAAACAATTTAAATTACATAATAGTGTCACAATTAACCTAAATGAGTTTAAAAAAAATTATTTCATTTTATGATATAGTAGTTCTACAAATATAATCTTCGTCCAAATGACACATATAATGTTAAAATTTTAACTAATGATCTAATTTTAGTTGTATTGGAATTTTATCGTAACTATAGTATCCATATATTATGAAAATACAAATAGACATGGTAAGAGTTATTGTTTTTAACAAAGGGGTAATGTTAAAACATAATGTAAATTTGGTTATCCAGACATGTCTAAAACCTATTCGATAAGATTATTTCTACACATTGTCATCTTATCTTTGAAATATGATAGTTTGGAACAATTATATTTATAAATTAAATTTATAATAAAATAATATTTCAATACTTTGAAAAAGTGTCCTTTATCCCTCTTATAAAAGGCAACCACCTCAACCCACTTACTCACACATTTCAATCAACAAAAATAATTCAAATAATTCTAAAAAAATCTCCCAATAAATATCCCATCCTACTAGAAGACCAAACTTGGGAATATTGAAATTCAATAAATTTTTTCTACTCAAATAAAAAGTTGTTACCCGATTTTGATGTAATGTCTTCTCTCATTTTCCTTTCTTTAATTTCCATACTCACCTCATATTCTCATATTATTTTACTATTACATAAATATAGTATTTTGAATTTAACATTATGTTTTTATTATAATTATTCAAAATAGTAAATTGGATACCTCCATCTAATGGATATCAACATACTATTTCCGTGTATGGCGCACTACTGCCACACAAAATGATGATTTTTTAATTTTTTAATTGCCACCTCTCATGGTGATCATTATTATGGAACTATATTTATATTTTATATATTTTATATTATTATTTTCTATAGTATTATGTTTTTTTATTTATAAAATAAATTTATACTTTCCATAATTTGTATGTACGGTAATTTCATTTGAGGATGTTCCGACTACCGCCCCACAATATGATATGACTCATTCATTCAATAAATGGAACATATAAAGGATTGAAATAATTAAATTATTTTAAATATATAAAATATATATTATAAAGTAATTATTTCATACCTATGGATCAATTAGTTTTCAATCCATTAAAATGACAGTGAAATGAATGTAGCGTTCATGCATACATACGACCGAGCGAATCCACGAACTGTGAATTTAATTTATTGTTTCCAATCGTAATGGACTATTATACATTCATATATACTATCTATAAATTATATTTAAATAATTAATATCATTACAGAGATTATTAAATATTTACAACATGGAAAATTTACATCAAAACAAGTACATTTTCAAACTAAATAATGAATATCGACAAAATGAACGATATGTTCATGAATAATTATATAATTGTTATAAAAAAAGTAATAAATGATATTAAAGGAATAATAAAGATGAAAAAATTTTCTCAAAGAATTATAAATTAACTTATTTTTATTATTTAGGATAAACAAGGAACTCACGTGATGATTTTGACTCTAGGTAAGGGAATTTGAATCAATCTCCTTCTATTGAGGCATATTTTAATTTATACACGTCCTAATTTATACGGTGTATTATTAATCCTTAAGAAATTAAATTTAGTTAATAATTAATGATTTTCATTGAATCATATTACTAAATGTCAGAATGATTTATTTTAACATATTCTATGACAAAGATATTTTCGCCACCTGACCATTATTTAATATTTTTCATCCTCTACAAGACATAATGTTTTTAAAAAAATAACTAAATATTATATACATTTTTATGATATTTTGATGTTGAAAATTGTTTTATAATGAATTTATTATTTTAATATACTGAACTGATATCTTGTTATTTCAATGTGATAATGTCATCTTTCTTTTATGCTTGTTTTATGTGTTATGATTATGTTTTGATTCTTGGGAATTTTTTACCTATACAGGTGGTTATATGATAAACCAAGGAAGGGTGGTCCCATGATATCTATCCAATTAAATAGGTAATGTGATAGAGGTAAATGTTATGTTTTGTCCAAATAGATTTAGAGAATATTTTGTGATGGGTAATCTAAACGTAACTATGAATGTTACTCCATATGTACATGTGAAAGCTAAAATATAAGTATGTTATGGATGCCACAAGTTACCATTATGATTTATGACTTCTATGAGTTACTCATAAATATTATTATTTCTTGAGGTATATTAATGATCCTCTATTTTATTGGTGAAAAGTATGATTTTGATGATTTGTTTCTATTCATGGACTAATGGTTTATTTTCTTATTTTATAACCCTTAATAATATTTTTATGCTCTACCATGTTTTTGTAATTTTTTCATAGGGTATAATGAATGGTAAGATAAAGGAATAATTATATAATTTCTTTATTATTAAAATAATACTTGTTTTTAAGGTAATTTTTAGTGATTTTTTTGAAAGATTAGATGTGTCATCGTTGTAAAATTTGAGATGTAATGTAATTTCAAAGGATTATTTTTCTAAAATTCTATTCCTAAAATGAACCTCAAAGTGAATGAATATAAATTCCTGATAACAAATCTAAATTATTTAATGATTAAGGATGGTATCTTATATATTATACCTCTCAAATAATTCTCACTCTTGATAATAAAAAAATATCCTAGAATGAATGGGGTTTTATGAACCTACACACAAAATACATCTATATGATAATGATACATCTCAATGCTACCACCAACCAAACAAAAAATACAAAAAAACCCATAGAACCCAATTCATATCCTCAAACTACCTCATTTCACACATCTTCATTTCCACACGTCCATCTAAAAATACACATAGACCAATCCAACAATCTTGATATCCAACAAAATATGATGCCTCAAACACAACTATATAGGAAATCCATTCTGCATGTCAAGATAATATCCAATCTAGGAAGCACAAAGTTTCCTACATTGTTTTAATAGATTTGTGTTATAATTAATCTATATTATGAATAATTTCCCACCACTTTCATAGGATATAACATTATCACACATCTAAATGAAAAAAACCTCAAATCTCGTAACAGACCATGATCAAAACCACACATCACATGATAAAATATATAGAAGAATACTAAAAAATATATTTTTTCAATGAAAAACTATGAATCATTTTCTCCCAAATACTCTAATTGGGTCCCTCATAGATCCAAAAAACAAGATGCAATGGATTGGTCCTTACATCCATTTCCTTATCTAATAGATCACGGGTGCCTATTGGAAACTCCATGAATGGATTATCATCATTGATATCTAGATATCCCCATTCAATGAAATTAGTGTCACCATGAATATATTAATGAATCATCGAGATGTGAATTATGTAATGTAACCTCTCTAACCATGATGTGAATTTCAACAAATACGATATCTTTCCACCAAACCCCAACACCTCAAAGAGACAAAAAATGAGTTGAATGATTAATCCCCCATCAAAGCCTCTACCACCCACATCTAGGGAAATCCTTCACGAAAACATGCTCACAAACCTTGAACACCATGGTCCTAGTACTTCAATTGTAATAAATATTATTTTAGTCATTCAATAATTTCAACCACTCTTCGAAAAACTGATCCTTTTCTGTTGTTGTCTACACTACATCGATTCCAATAACTACTCCTTCCCACACCTCAATCAAGCACAACAGAGAACTTCAAGATCATTTATAAATGGCCAAAAATCTGGAAATTTTTATGGGTGAGTTATAAATATTTGAATATGAAAACAATACTAAGGGAATGTGTAGTCCCCATCATCCAATGATGTTTATGATTCATGCTCACCACATATCAACCATTATCAGGAAAGTCCACTATGAATTCCCATTTCTCTGATGGTGGAAAGTAGTGCTATGTCATTACTGATTTCATATATAATTTTGAAATCCCTACCAAATAAATGATGAAAATAATCTTCTTGGTTTGTGGAAATTGGCCTCAAAACACTATGCAACTGCACTACCTCATCCACATATCAAATAACCCCGTAATCCCTTACACCAAACACCTTATCGTTAATGAAGTAGTAAAATTTTATCAATCTATACCTGATAAAAAATATACCATTACAACCTCCCTAATCATGTGGAAACCCTGTAACATTATCCATTAATATTTCATCCTATTTCCACTTAGGAAAATATAAATAATGAAACAAACCATATATAACATGAATTAAAACCATTACCTTATAGAAAACCAAACACTAAGATACAAAATTAACCTCTTCATATTTCATCTCTATCCACTAAAACTTCATCTACAAGCCATGTTACATAATGGATACTCATCTGTATACAACCAAATGCGTTCTATGAAACTCAAGGACACCCTCACACCAAACTATCGAATCCTAAAACCCTTGATGAAACAATATTTGATTTGGATAATCCACTAGCCATTCCTCTAGAAAATCACCACAAATAACACGATCACACATTACCTTTTCCTATGTGTCTCCTAGCTATGACTACTATACATTTATCATTAAGGAATGTTGGACTATATTATATTAAAAACAACCACTCTATAATCCCCCCTTATATAATTGTGAAATAACTCCAACATCATAATTTCTCTCCAAACAACATTAGACTCCTAGGAAATATCCTGACATGAGTTTCTCCTAAATGTTTTAGCCACAATGTTACATTTTCCTAATATGTTGGTTTATAAAAATCATAATGAAAATTAATCAACATTAACATCCACTATTAAAAATTCAGATCATGTTGAGAATATACAAATACCAATATCTAGTGATTTGTGAACAACACAATGGACTCCCCTTTAAAGAAAATTCAACCAATATATTAATACAAACAAAATTGATGAAAAATCAAGAACATAGGGAAGAGGAATTGTTACATTCATGGAAACATAAATTTCATGATCCAAAAGTAATCACTACCCTCTACTACACCAATAGTCATCACAAGATCATATGAGAATTGTCACAAAACAACTCAATCATCCCACCTTCATTATAATAATTAATCACTATAGTATAAAACATAATCTTCTTTAGGTAATAGAACACAGATTATAATTGATCATTCTACAAACTTTTTTGGCGATTCCTAGTTAAATATTTTAATATTAATGAAATTTGATATAAATTGGGAATAATGATTTGATAGTAGAACAAAATACAATGAAACATATGAAAATATTCCATATCCCTAGATAGAACGTAATAATAATATAATCTGAATTTTGATGTGCCTACAACCTCACCCTGCTATGATACAACATTCCTATGGAAACGAACCTCTCATTTCCAAAAAAATACACTGGGAAAAAATTATATTTATTTATTGGTGTCGAAGAACCTAAAACAAATATCTGAGATGATGATAATTCTCCTCCTCTAACATTGATTAGAATAGTATTTCATTAATGAACACAATTATGAAGATGTCCACGTAATCATAGTACATTGTGCTCTTGAGTCCCATGAACATAACTGGTCAATTTATGACACTATATGACATGAATACAAGGATAATGTGTCTATACATTAATTTAAAGTAATTATTCATGATACATCTCTCTTTCATTGTAAAATAGTTATATTCATACCACATATCGCACAGTGGATACTATCTCACCCCTATCCACTCATTCAAATTAACATTTATCATAGAAAGGGGTTAAAAGTTCATCATTTTCAACTGATAAAGCCACCAATATTCTATAAAAATCAATATAATAGCATCTACCATCATGGATTACCATATTTGATGACCCCTTGTTGAAACATTTTTCCAAATAAAACCCTTCCGCATGATATAATATTTTTGAATCCCCAAATTCCCCACTAAAATACAGTCCTAATGAAGAAAAATAACATTCTACCTTGTTGCAGCATTCATGGTCGATGTAAGAAAATATTCTTAGAACTCTTTTTGAAATTTCAATAACAAAACATATTCATCCTTATTCTCCCCCAGATACACCATCCAACCTAACATAAAACTCCATACTTCTGACTAACTACAAAAGTGACTTAGTATGCCACCAAGGCATGAATCAAACAGAATATGATATCGAGCACCTCCAACTAGCGATCTATGTTGACATCTGAATCACTTACCACATAGTTCCCCAAATCATGCCACATAAAATTTCATTTTCCCATCTTCAAATAGTTAACCTCCAATACTAAATCCATTATAAAATGATGAACCGGGTCATCCTACTAAACCAAAAGCACTAGAGGCACATGCAGACTACATCAAAGTGATATTGAATGAAATCAAAAAATTTATTACTGAACCCATGTTGTGTTAAATTTTAATTAAATTCATTTTATATAAGAACATTGAATTTATCCGTTCATAAACATTAATGTTCAAAGAGATACAAAAGTTATCAGGATGCATGTACCTATACATATCTCTACCATATATACGTTTCCACCTCACATGGACATTCATCAAGCCAAGTGTTCATGTACTAGTCTATGGTGGCATCAAAAATCCTATGTCAAAATTGATCTCCCTATATTATGTCTTGCACCAAGTTAAATTAATACAATTTACGCACATCCCATGAAATCCTCACCAAGAAAAACACCAAACTCTATCATATCTCAAAACACCAAAATTTGATACCACTGTGACATGAACCCCTCCACCCAATATTCTACAATGTGTGGGGAGAGACAATGACCCCCATGTCCCACCACCATTATGAACTAGGTTAGTGAATACCTCCGATGTAATAAAAATTTCAGGAAATGGGAGGCATTACCCCCCATCATAATAAGGGTCAAATGATACGTTGAATCAAGCATTATTAACTCTTTGAAACAACATTAAAATAAACAAAATTATTCAAAAAAGAATTTATAAATACTACTAAAATATATGAAAATCCCTTAAGGTAAATAACCAAAATCAATGCAAGTGCAGCAAAAAAACAACAGTTTAAATAGGGTTGAGCTTTTACTATCGAGGATGATGCACATAATCCTACAAAAAATAGAAAAATAATTTTATATATGTATTGTGAGCATATTAAGTATACATAATAGGAAACAATAGTCTCATGAAAATGTGAATGTACAATAGTAATGCACTCCTGAGAAAATAATAGAACCAAAATCACCTTCTTAACAACTATAATTCCTAGCCTCTCTAAGGAACATTCACCAAATAACATAATCCTTGTATATCAACATAATAGGTATCATATCTATAATGGATACTTCCCAATACATTTTCACTTATTTTATACTCTCACGCCAAAAAATCATACTTTATGACACACCCATACCATATGAATGTCTCATAATACCACCCCATAGAATGGTCATATCATATCATGGCCACATAAACTTAGGCCACCACCCCACATCCCAGTTATAATCATCTTTCCCAAAACACAAGGGCCATAAAATCAAAACCCTATTAAGGGTAGAAGTTTATGGTAAAACTGAACGAAATCTACCTCATTCCATCCTCCTTCCATATATGATCCCACCTCAATCCACCTGGAACCATTGTCATATCAAATCATTCTGAAATACACCTGGGCTACCTCCCCATAGAATGTTCATATCACATCCTACCAAAAGGCACCTGATCTATCACCTTTTACACTAATAGACCATCAGATATCACAACCTATGCATAACTACACTGTTGGAAGAGAGATCATGGATGATAGGTTAGACATACATCCATCTTTATCACTGAGGTGTCCGAAATAACAACTTCCATTTGAAAATATATGTGTCCAACATTGGAATTGATATGGGTGGTGTAAATATAGAAAAAAAGGAATATACAATTATATACATATCTTAAAAAATAAGGACAATATATGGTTTCACAAAAATAAAAATCAAAATCCAACTCAAAACAATCATAATTTTTATGCCACTACAAAAATATGTTAGCCCACAAAATCCATAAGAAACATTTCTTATTTCCAACCAATCTCATCTTCTAGATTATTCGTTTGATTATCATGCATGGATCAAAATTAACCACACATCTAATCAATTATCTTTTAATTGATCATTTACATACTCCAAAAAAACCAATCCAATCCATTATAAACATAAGTAACCAGTTAATCTATATCTTCTAAAGAATCTAGAATAGTAAACCCACACCTAAGAAGGATCCCATCATCCACATCAGACTATTGTCCCCACCATAGTAGAATGACCAAAAAACCATAACCTTGCCTCTAAAAACCATGTCCAAAACAACATCTAGTCACTACAGAAAATAAATTTCAAAATGAATCATCAACTCACTGCAAAAAATGAATATACAACCCATCACCATTCCGACCTTATTTCAGAACCTAATGAACCAACACCACAACACCAAAAAATCATGTAAAAATATACATATTTCACCAACTACTCCATCACAACACCACATATCTACCCCAAATTCATAACCACACATCACAACACATCAAATAAAATTTAATAGATTTATCAAACAATGTTTTATATTATTTCACATTATTGTATGGCTGTTATCAAATAAGTAATAAATAAAGGGTAAACATTTCATTATAAAAATGTAAGTGGTTATCCAATTACCTTTTTTGGGAGATATCTCAAACAAAAATTCATCCTGTTTTCCTTATAATGGTAACTATAACACAATAAGTTGATCTTAATGGCCATGATTTTAAGTGGGGCATTTAACACTAACCAACACAACCTCATAATATCATCAAAGTAATAAATAACTTAAAATAATTCCCCAAAAACAATAAATTTCATTTTTCTAATTAATGTTTTCTGATTATGCCATTGAAAAACATCCAATATTTATCTTATATATTAAACCCCTCTCGTATGATACACAAAAGTGAGAAATGGGGGATTCCATTCCTCAAATAATCATTTCCAACATATTGTTCTTCTAAGGCTGCATAAAATACCCAGAAAACCACCACCGCCTGCAAGTCCAACAGATTAACATTTTACCCACCCCCAATATCCTGTATAATACTACCCAAACACACCACAATCCCAAATATAACTACTGATGAAAAACATGGGAGAATAATAGAAGATAAATTAGAGAAAAAATGGATAACTAACCATAGTTTTCCAATAAAAACACTGAAAACTATATAATCAATGAAAAATAAAAAGGGTTGTAAGATCCAATTAAGTCACATAGGGTTCCTCTAGAAGAATATAGAGAGAGATATAGAGGCATGTATAAATGATTGGAATGGTTTTAAGGGTTTTCAAATAAGCTAGATACAACTTGAATCATTTTTTCCCTTCCAATGATGATGTAAAATACACAAATCTTTCAAAAAAATCTATCTTTTTATTGGAATGTATTTCTCATCATTATAAATTTACTTACACATATCATACTAATTTCATGAATTGAATCTTTTTCGGGGGTTTCGACTCAGAATAATATAAACTGTAAGACTAGATGACTACACAAGTTGTGAGAGACTAATTCATGTTTTGTTCCCCATTCATGATTTGAATTTCCTATTGTATCTTTTTTAAACCAACAACTACCATAGAACCTCATCAAGCCTCCACTAAAACACATCCAACAATCAAATACAAAAAGTGGATGGGATGGTACAAGCCATTTCCTAGATCCTAGGTTCATTAGTATCCATTTTTTTATTTGTGGTATCTATGCAATGTCATATATTAATTTATAGTAATAACATGAGATGTACACATGAGGGAGAGTTTTTTTAATCTCTTTCTTTTCGAACATCTTGTTACCAGGGGAGATGGATTATATTTTTCATATTAGAGAATAATTTGATCATTATAATGATTTATTAATCCCCATTTTCATAATTAGGATTCCTTGTGGGTTACCCATAGGATACATGTGGTTCCCCATGCCTTGTATTCTAGAAAACCCATGAATCACTATAGTGTTTGTTTTTAATATTTAGACTTCCCTTGAGTATCACCAAATTATGGGGCTGATACCCAAAATTTCTTTTGACATTTTGGAATGTGGGTTTTATTATGAAATACAATCTTTTGTATTAATTTTTCAAAAATTGTTTCAAGATAAATGTATGAATTTGTAAAAATTTTCGGATAAAAATTAATTTTTAATAATTTATAATTTTTTTTTTAAATCATCATTGTGTGGACATTTTAATAGGGTATATCGTGTTTTTGAAGAAATTTTTTAGGAAAATGATGATTTGATAATGGGTTTGGTGAAAAACATGGAAATTAATTATAGGATTATATTTTATAACAAAATATTTAATTTTTTATAATAGTATTTTTTAAAAGGAAAATTTTATTTCACATTTGTGTTTTAAAAAAAATGGGTTTTAAATAATTTTTGTTAATGGGTAATGAAAAATTAAAATGATCCTTCTCAAAATGTGTGAGTGATTTGTATTATTTTTTGTATTTTTCTCTCAATTTAGTGGGATGTTTCTATTGATGTCGATGAAATTAACGTGATGAGTTCATGTATCATGTTTATTAATTTCATTCCTAATAAAATAACATGAATGTTTGAAACATAGGGAGATCCTATAATTTATTCATGTGAAGTTAACTTAATCGGTATCCATACCCCAGCTTGGGATTGAGTAATAAAGAAATATTATTCATTCCTTGTTGAATCTGGATTAGAGTCATATCCTCCCATTGTTTTTTGGTCCTATTTATTCATATTAGGTGTCAGGTAAGAACATAGATTTATATTGATTGAAATTGTTCAATGTCATTCTGGGATGAATATTGGTATTTTGTCCCTTTTAAACAGATAAGGAGTTGATGATACCATTTTAAGTGTTCAAATGTATTTTTCACCATGGGAAGACCTCTATGCTCAAGGTATTTATTTGAGTGTTTTTATGAGATAATGATTTTTTGGAACATTTTGAGATATTGAATTTTTTGTTTTTATTATACCTATGTGATGATCATGTTTATTTTGGTTAAAAGTGTGGGTGTGATTCCTTGAGATGATTTTTATTGAAGTAGTGATCATGATGACTGATTTAGTTTTATTGATCAGGTAACATGGATGATATTTCCATTTTACTTTTTGTTAACTTATACTGTCAGTTGTAATTTATGGTTACTTATGAGTTATTGTACTTGTTTTGAGGTAATTTTTTTCAAATTGATGTGGTGACACAATTAAAAATACCATTTCATTATCTGGTATGGTTTTGATCTAGGGAGCCTATTGGAATATGAATTTACTATGAGTAGGTGGTATATTTGGTTGTTCCTCATTGGGGGATAGATCAGTTCTTTTATGTATGTCCATTCAGGTTTTTAGGGGCTTAATTATATTATTATTAGAATCTAATTATGAATTTTTTCTTTTTTAACAAAAAAATTTAGATGAATTCCAAATGGAAAGGATATTCTAATCATTTTTCTCGTTAGTGAATCCACATTTCCCATGTTGGTGGATATTGATATTCAATTTGAGATATGATGTATTGATCAAGATTGTTGTTTTACCTTGGGTAAGAGTTTTAATTGGTGTCTTCTTCAATTAAAAATATGAACCAATTTCAGGATCCCTCACCATCATGATTAATGTTATTTAGTTTTGTGGCTTAAATTAATACTATCTTTTAGTAGTAGATTTATACTGGATGGAAGAATTATTGTGGGAAGATTGTGACACCTTGTATAATAGGTGTTTCATTTAGCATAAATAATCTAATTATTTCATTAATTTAAATTGACTCGTGTATGGAATAAAAAATAAAAATACATGTGGAAACCATTAATTTGATATAATCATAGGTTAGTGCCATATTTATTGGTTGGTGAATTTATATTTATCCCACCCAATATCTTGGTATTAACCATGAATGGTATATTTTTTATAGTATTTATGTGGAACAAAGTAAAATCATCATATGTAAAACATTATATTTATAATATGAGGGTTCTCTATATTTTAAAAAAATTATATGTTTTGTTTAAATTTAATTAAGTTTTCTATTTTTATATTCCCTCTTCCTCACTCCACTTACATCCATCAACACCCCCTCTCCCAATCAACTATTATTGGTGTCACCACATCTGCACACCATGTGAGATCCTCATGAGTGGAAGCCTTCTCCATCTATTCCCCCACTCATAATCATGATTCCATAACAAATACCCCTCCCCTATATGAAATCATTTATAAATTCCACCACTCTATATTCCTCAATATCACAAGATCTCTACTTCTCATAATATTCCACTGTGATTTCATGGTGATTTATGGTTGGATATTTGTGGTAAAGGTTCCTCATCCCTCAAACATCTATTTCATCTTATTTTTTCTCCCTTATCATCATTATTTGGTTGGGATGAACAAATTTTTTCATATTGGAATTATTTTTTGTGTTTTTTAGATTTTATAACTTAATGGACCATTGTATCTCTTGTTAGCGCCTTCTACATTGAATTGAATGTATTCTGAAAAACAGACCATTGATTAAAGGTATATTTTCTCAAATTTGAATTTTTAATTTAGAAACCATTAGTTTCATTCATCATAAATTTAAAATAATATATTTCTCTACATAAAATATAAATTTTTATTAATTATTATTATGGGTTTAAAATGAATAAATGGTATTACATGTTTTAATGTTTTGGTAAATTTGTGTTTTATTTTATTTCTCCAAATATTTTTTTCAAATTTTTTAAATTGATTTTAAAACATATATTTGAGGCTGATAATTTTATTTATAACTCATCCCATAGCGGTCATTGCTAGAACTCCCCAATCCCACCATCAATAATCCAGTGGCTGGTGACTAGCACTAATTAAGTATATCACTAACAAGGGAGGTCTTCTCTTAATGTAACTATACACATGAACACATTACATAGCCCATATAGTGATAAAATATAGGAAAAATAATAATCCATGTATCCATATATATAAACCATATAAATATAGTATAATCACTAGTTATGGAATGTGAACATGGGAAAATAAAATCACACTAAAACTGTAAGAAAATAATTATATCATAAAATAAATTAGAAGACTATTATCATTATATCCATAGTAACCCAAATTGGACTATCTAGATCACAATGTTCTATGTGGTCTGGGTCTCTCTAGGACTCCCTCAAAAGGACAATCTTCCTCACAATACATGAAATGTGCGGGAAGATCATATGTTGGTGTGAGTATAACAATACCCCATAAGCCACATAGAAAACACTATTCATATAAAAATAAAAAGTATACTCACCTCTATACAGGTATAAGCCTATTGTTCATATATCAGCAATATAGATATATGCTAAAAATACACAAAGACTCAATGTAAATTGGAAGTTATAATGGAAGCTTATGATTAATACTCAAAGAACCCACATTGCACCCATCTATGAGAAAACACTACATGAGAAGATATCACTAATTTTTGTCTATTTGAGATCTATAGATCAACATATTTTACCATAAGATATATACGTTGGACATTTTAAATTAATGATTCATTGAATAAGAATTGACCACGGCCAATTGGGAAAACCAAAAACTCATTTCTGGATAACCCACTAAGTAAATGATCGGTGCCTGCATAGTTTACATAATAATGATACCAAGAACAACACCTAGGGAAATATAATGATAGAAGATCTCACAATGGACCTCAAGGATGGACTCAAACAAATATATCCAAAAATTAATTATTAGAGGATCATTGTCCTCTATGTAGGACAAGATTGTATACTAGCATTTAGGGAATGGATGTATGCAATTCACACTATAAACATATCTATGAAGAAGAATACCCATATCCATGCTTTCTTCGATGGAGTAATAACATGTACTGTTTGTACATGGTTTTTTTATCCAGCATTGGGTTATACCAATGTATTGAGGAACATGACCATGTTTTTGTCAATGTACATGGAATTTCCATTATTCTGCACTTACGATGGTTTCCATGTTCATGCCTCTTTGTGTGTGTGCCCATAATGGACATTTATAGGCTGAAGTACACATTGTGTCCCTGACCAGGTACTCATGTTCATGTTTGGGTGCCCTCCAAGGTACATTCTTTTCATCCATGTCATTTTCCAAGCCATGTGATTGAGTCACATGTTGTGTTATATTTAACTCCATCACAAAATCCCTTTCCGCTACACTGGGAATCCCCCGGCTGTGATTTTCTATTATATAGGACATGTACCATGGGATATCATAGAAAATGAATGTTTCTTCTATATGAATCTTCTTGCTCCTCCAAAACCCATATCTATTATGAATCACACTGGGAAGAATGGATCTACTTCATTCGAGTTTCATTCTCACCACATGCAGGATTCATGTCATCGAATTTGCATCAGAATCAGTTATCCACCATTATCATACAAATTCCATGACCAGATCATATCCATAAGTATTAATCTTGGTCTAATTAACTTTTCTATACTGTCGTCTTACAATCAATATGACAAACTATGTCTAGATATGTGATTTCAAATCATTTCTCCAAGAAATGAGTTCACAACATTCAATTCCTCAAATTTTTGTTGGAACCACTAGTCAAAAAGAACCTATGGGATGAACATACTTATAAAAATAAAAGAAAAGTAAGTAACATGAAAGGGATTAATGAACCCTAGCTATGTTTGGTTGAAAAAAACATTACTATTAAATTATAGACGAAGAACTATAATAACATAAATAATCTCTCAATGAATCCCCACAGGTAATATTGTCCCACTATACAACCAATCACGAAATCAATCTATTGGTCGACTAATTTATGTTCATTATAGAATTAATAAAATGTGATAAATAAAAACAAAACATCATCCAACCACACTTCAGATAAATCTCTAAAGAACAATTAAGGTTCATTATCTTCATCGGTGAGATCCCTGGATTTCATTTCAGACTTGTTATCTGTCTATGAACTAGTGATAATATACTAATGGAAGCTACTCCAATGCTACTCCGATAGATATTAAGATATCAATTTGTTAGAAAAGAAAACTGGGAATCCACCAATACCATTTATTTAAAAATAACTATTATTTCTTAGGGAAATAAAACAATTAAATATAATATTTTAATTATTTTTTTGGAACATCTTTCTATGATCATGCCTCAATCAAAATTCAAAATAGTTAAAATGATATATTGCATCTATGGTAATACCCATATTTTAAACCCATAATTTCCCTCATATTCTTTCCCCACATATTTTTCTAGAAGTTATTCCATTTTTTATGAAAATTTCTAGTTCATGATATTAAATTTTTAAATTTTTTAAAAACCATTTTTCATGTACATTGGGCCTTGGAATCACACAATGTCTTCATGAATTTTCATAAATACTCTCCATTATTAATATAAATATAGTACATGGAAAATATATGTTACTTCATTTTACCCAGAATGGTGTTTTACAACAACAAAAAATGTCTATACATATTTTGTTTTCTATTTTAACATATGGGTTTCACACTCCGATGTGCAGACATTAAGATTCACACACTACCACAAGACATGCACTAAAGGAATCAATCACCCAAAAATAATCTTATCGTGTTGATCTATAAACTATATCTAAAAATCATCAATGGGATCCCAAACCTATATGTCCCGCTCTCCCTGGTCGGTATTGTATGACATATCATTCACATACCTCTTTAATTGTGACACATTGAAGATTTTGTGTACTCTGTATACCTATGGAGGTAGATCCACGAAGTAATCCACCTCACCAACTATATTTTAAATCTTTAATGGGCCAATTAATCTCATAGATTATTTTTCTCTATAGCTAAATCTCCATAATCAATGTTATGGAGATACTCATATGAACACATCGCCTCCCTCTTCATACTCGAAGGTCCTCCATAAGTTTTCTGCAAAGGACATTTAATGGTAATGTGAATTCCTAATATTCTACTGGATGTTCTTCACCTTCATTTTGGAATATCACACTAACCTTGGATCCATAAGTAATGTCCCTCCATGATCGGTCTATCAATTAAATGATAGGTATGGTCTTTTTACAAGGACTATAATGGAGTTATACCAATGGTCTAATTATAACTATTGATTTATGTAAACTCTTAAATTGGTAGCTGATTCTCCAAACTAAATAAAAAAATTCAACATGAAAGAGCACATTATTTTGTTCAAGGGGTAAATTGTACGTTAAAATTGTCTATCAGTCTAGGGGTGAAATCCTTAGTAAAACACCACTAATTTTGAAAATGATCATACTATCCCTTCTATAATGATGATGTGATGTGAGAATCATAGTCATAAATAATTTCCAGGGGATCTCCCTAGAGTGGTACTATCTACTACTTTTAGTGATATCACATTATCTCTACTAGAATTAGATCTTGAATATATAATAAGATGGATGACTAAGTGAGTCAGTCTAAAATTACCAATATTCCCTTTTTCGTTTATAAATATCATCTAATCCCATCTGGAGGTCCATCGTTATCCCATAAACTACCACTATGAAACTTCAAGGGATTTAGATAAACCTTCTCGAATATTATTCTTAACCTTCACCTACTACCATGTAATTCATTGGGATATAAAATATGAACCTCTAATATTCATCCCTAGTAACCAATACTAATGATGGATATCCTAGTTCATCATTTTAACACATTGATGTCCCTCCAAATGAGATGTATGAAAAATTCACAAAACCTCTTCCCTAAATGTCACATGTACTTTAAAGAACCCTCTAAAAATAATGGCAATCTACCTAAATAAAAAAATACCCACTGAGATTGTCCAATCGATATTAGAGTACATAGAGTCTCACAGTTGGAAACACCAAGATGTGCCTCGATAAATTGCTAGAAAAGAATAGGGGTAAAAAATACCGACTGGAGGTAAGTTACCCTAACTCTATCCATTATGGAATACAATGAGGAAAACTGCTTCAATTCCTCACACATCAACAACGAATAAGATCTCTTGTAGAGATCATCAGATTCAACATTACACTTCCAAAGAGTATAGGCAATGTCACAATCATTATCCTATAAGAATTCTAAACAACACATATATATATATATTGTGAATATCCTTCATTGATAATATATACATGAAATTTTTGTGGCCAGAATAGATGATGAAACAATCCCCTATCATGTTGTGTCACTATATCACTGTATCGATGGATCGTCACTAGAAGGATTAACTACATTATCTTATTGTTGAATCCAATATCCCATTCATAATCGAGGAATCCCGATATATAAAATATTTACAGGGGTCTGTGATTATATTTGGAGAGATGAATCTAAAATAATATGGAAACCAACACCCACTCATATATAATTCATGTATTATTTTTCCCATATAACCAATTTCTATGTATACGAAGTCGAAAAGTAGATTATTATAGTCCAAATGAATGTCTATTTATACCGAAACACAATAACTACCGTTTGTAGCCTAAAATTTTAACTCTAAACAATTAACAAGGATTCCCTATAAAAATGGCACGTAACAAAGGGAACCATGATAAAACTCAACATGTATGTCTCAAATATTTGAGGGATGGAAACTATCATAAATTAAGAATATCATTTACATGGGATTCCATAACCAAAATTACATATATCCGAGTACAGAAATTCATTCTCATACAATGCTGAAGTGTAAAATGAATTGTGAAAAAATCTTGCGTATAACTAAATCCCACATCCAGATTATGAAAACAATTAATGGAATGTAAATTGTTCGATATATAGCCCCCTCCCCCAAAGAGTCTAAAAACAATATCAACATTAAAGTAAATATTGGACTATGGTTAGCATACCTATAGAAATACACCTTAGTCTGTCCAGATCACTAATAACAGTATTGTCCCTCTAGTACTCATTGAAAAGGATGATCACCTATAGAATACAAGACACATGTGGGAATGTCGCATGCATGGGTGATTATTAAAACACCAAGTAGGAAAACCCAAAAAAAATAAGCACATAACCACTAGAATAGTAGTTATCACAACATAGGTATACATTTTCCACACATTTAACAATGACATCCAGAAATAACCAAATAATAAACAACATCTCAAGGTAATGTGAAAACTGTATTTCTATCATAAGATTCTGAACTGAAATTTTCACATTAAAACCATCTAGAAGAACACAATCTATGGGTAATCTATAACTAATAAACATGTCTAAGATGTATATATCATCAGATATTTACATAAGAAGTATATACTAAATGTATGAATAGAATGATACACATATGGGGATCACATCTATGTCCATGGGTTATAAAAAATAATCTATCCAAAATAGATATCTAAGTAGAGTATTGCTTCCCAAATAGTTTTGGTCATGACAATACCATGAGATTATCCTATGGAAAGATGATGATAGGGGATCTTACTCTATGTCTCACAGAAGGATTCAAAAAACTCAATTAAATAAATACTACAAAAGGAATCACTATCCTGTGTGTATAATGCGATTCTATATTGACCCCTAGGGAATAGATATAGGGAAGACACCCTAATAGAACTTATCCAAGATAATGAATATAAGGGATCAAATAATTCTTTTCAGTTTATATGGAATGTACTATTAGTACATGTAATATTCCAATGGAACTGGGTCCATCCCATATATTACAGACCATGATTGCGTCTTTTTCAATATTTATAGAATGCATGATCCCATGTACTACTGACCATTTCCATTTACATGGCTCTGCCTGTGTCTTGCTATAATGGTTGTGAATGTGTTGGATTACAAGGCATATTCATGACTATGTACTCCTGGACATGTCGATGTATCCTTAATGATACTAGCTGAGAATTCATGTCAATTCACACATTTTGTGATGGATGAACATGTTTTGTGATATTTAACTCTTTCATGGAAACCATATCCATCACAATAGTGGTCCTACATGACATGTTCCATTGAAAAAAAACATTGTGCACCAATAGATTTCACAGACAATGAAAATTTCATCTCTATATGGCCATAAACTTATATGGACCTTAGATAAACCATGTATCATTCTAGGAATGTCATATCTACTCCATTCATGCCCCTTCATCGATGATGGCAATATTACGGAAAACCAATTTACATATGAATTGGTTATATTCCATTCTCATCCTTGTCTCACCATCCCTTTGAACCCAGATATCTCCAATATAGTATAATTACCTCTTCAATACAATCTTTTGATGAACCCCTTAACATAATGAGTCCAAAATAATTGATATTGAATCACTTTTCCATGAAATGGGCATGAATGATTCGATTCATCGGTAATTGGGTCGATTCACAGGTTAAACAAATCATGGTGATAAATACACATAAAAAATAGGGAGACAGCCATGAAATATGCATGATAGAAATGAACCTCAATTGTGTTTATTATGGTTTGATCAATTTTTATTGGAATATAGATAAAGAATCAAAATAACAAAAAAAAATATTCCAACAAATTTCTATATGTAAACCCATCCCTTAATACAACTGATCATCAAATCAATCTCTTGGTAGATTGACTAACGTTCGTCATATAATCAATAAAACATGGTTAAATCCAAAAAAACATTATATTACATAGGATTTAATTGATCATATATGATGAAAAAATATTTTCAATTTTCATTGGTGAGATCATCTCATTAGGTTTCACACATTAAAATGAAATATGATTAATTCATCATTCGCCAAATGTTTTTCCACCAATGGATCTCCAATAGTTCTGTATATATGTAGGGTTTAGAAATTTTCATGAGAATCCAACATAACCATATATTTATAGAACACTTATTCGGTACGTATATAAAATAAAATAATAAATAATTTCTTTTCATTTTCTTAAACATCTCCCTATAATTGCTTATCAACCCGAATGCTCAAAGAATTATAAGATTATATTGAATCACGTGAAAAAACCCATCCAATAAAATCAATGGTGCCCCCATATTTCTTATGTTGGCCTCCAATTATGATTTCTTACAATTATTATGGAAAACTGCCAACATTTGATATTAATATAAATATTGTTTTCCAAACATTTATTTCGGGCACACTAGGACTCAAAATCACATGTTTTCTTAGATCCTGGTGTAAAAAATAGTCCATACAATATAAAAAATGTATACATTGAAAATAAATGTCTCTAATTTTTTTTTCATTTTTATATATTTTTCACTCAATTGTTTTTTTCATGTAGATTATGAAATACCATGTTTTTAATTGTTATTTAGATTTTTATTTTTAATAAATTAGTTGTTTAAAAACGATTTGACCATGTATGGGTCATGGGTGCAGCTCATGTATTATTTATTAATAATTAAAATATATTTTATTAAAAATAATATTTTCATTAATAAATCAAAAGGAATTTTTTAATGGTTTTATATTTGTATAATTTATTATTTTAAATGTTTTTGAAAAGTGAAAATTGAGCTGGACTACTATTTCTAGTTTTTTAAAGAATGGTTTTTTGTCTGAATTTTATTGTTGATTGTTTTTGATGAATATTGGCTTCCAATTTCATTTTTTACCTATTAGGAATTGTTTTTAATTATTTTATTGACATTTGATGGGTATAGTTTTATTAATATTTTAGGGTGTTATAGAAGAGGGTAAGATCCTAATATGCATGTATTCATTCATCAATCCTTGTATTTTTTATCACCATAACAAATTTGATTTTATTAAGAGAATACATTATATCTGTATAGAATCGTGGATGAGTTAAACACATAGGATTATCTAGTCTATTTATGGGTGGTAAAATAAGATTCTATGATTTTAGTTTATGGCTCCTTTAGTTACTCAATATTTGGACAGTGTTTTCCCAATTCTTGTTCAACCGTATGATTCATATATAAATTTTGTTTTTGAGTTTTATATAGATTTATTATTTTATGATCTGGATTAAAATATTAGGGTGCCCATGTTTTATCCCATAACATTTAGCAAATAATTTTTTGTTTAGGTATGGTATATTAACACAAACATCATTTTTCTCAGATGCATGCATTGGTTGAGCCACATTTAATTATCTATACTTTATTTTATCATTACTCTATGAATTATGATGCCAAAATTTTAAATTAATATTTTATAATTTATAGATATATTCATTAAAAATGTATTTAGACAACAATTTATGCAAGATTATTTTAACCTAAATTCTCAATGTTGATTAAAAATATGTATTGTTGGTCTGAAAATTCCCCTATCCAGACAAAATATTTTATGTGACTATTTTAAATTTCTCAAATATAATGAAAAACCAATTTTATAAATTAATTTAAATATAACATGAAAACATATTTATAAATGAAAATATTGTCATAGTTGAATATGAGTGGTGGCCTACTAAGTATTTCGAGGATCACACCTATATTATCATTTAAGTTTCATTTTTGGGATTATCTCTTCAGTTTCATTGTAGAAATGATTGCCTTTAGAGATTTGAGTTTATTTTTATTTCATCTAATTCTTCCAACTGTTAATATTAAATTAATTTTTGGCGATTATTTTGTATTAATAGAATATTTAGAAATGCTTTCCATTTAAATTAATTCTATAGTAATTTTTTTTAATGGTGTATGGTTTTATTTTTGTGTAGTGTTGTGACTAGAGCTACTATAAAATTAATTCCCCTTTTATTTTATCTAAATATCTTATAATGTCACGTGGATATAGAAAACACAAGAACTAAATTTTTTCTATTATATCGAATTAAATTTAAAAAACCATTATGTATGATTACCAATAATAATATTTTTATTGAATAGAAATCACATGATTAGTATAAATATATGGTTCTAAAAAATATAATTGGAAAAACCAAAGGAAGTGATGGCCTCAACTAGTAGGATCAAAATATATGAAGCCCATTTATCGAATATTACAAGGGATATTGCATCACTTGGTTTCCCCAAAGTCCAAGCCTAATATTAAATCCAACAATATAATAAATAGGGAAATTATTTATAGGATAATTTCATTCTCATCTACATCACGGCCCAAACCATGTTCGATGAACCACCCCATGAAAGTACCACCATCACACACCTTACACATAGTTCTTTTTTGGGTTTATTAAATTGATATTCATCAATACCCTATCAATATGATTATATACTTTATTTATTGTAGAATATTGAATATACTTTCATCCTTTTAAAGTTACTTTGTAAATGATTTTTTTAGAAATAATAATACAAAAACAATATTTTTGGGTACTATTGAAATTCAATCAAGGATATTATTTTTCTATCTTATTGTATTTTTTTTATAAAAACATTATTTAAATATAATATTATAATTAAAATTTTCAAAACATTAATGATCATATAAAATTTATTCTCAAATGTAATTTTTTATGGTTTAGAAAATGGTAACTGTTAAAAACAAACAATTACTAATAATTGTTGATTTTATTTGGAAAGTGAAAATTATAATATTATTTAATTATCTATGTACAATGAATTTTTTAAATACAAAAATTGAAATTATCCAATAGTGAATTTTGGATAATTTTCTGAGATAGTCGAATAATCTCTTAAAATTAAATACCATATAATTGTATTTTATTTTTATGACATAATAATGATAAAAATTTGATTTAAAATATTCAAAAAAATTGTATTCCTAAAAAAATATATATTATCCCTTAAAAATAATTTGATTTAATGTTTATTGGATTAATTTTTACAACCTTTATGAATACTCAAATCCAATTATTATATTTTAGCATCTTAAAATAATTTATTTATGACTCTAACACACCCACACATAAGAAATGGAATTATTTTATTATTATCTGATCATGTCCCAATAAAATACTAAGAACCAATTCCATTGGTAGAAAACCATGGAAAAACATTGGGATATTTTTTGCTTTTGATTATTCTTATTGTAGATTCAAATACCAAGATAATAATGAAATAATAATTTCTCCCCTCTAAGACCATCCATGATCACATTAATCATAACTAAATTACCTTGTGTCTTGTACATGATATGAACTACACTATATATAGTCCCCCAATGGTGCACACAAAAACTCAAGAATCCCCTCCCATGTATTTGGAGTCACACACCCATTTAAGGGATTTCTCACATATAATTTCCATTCAAGAAGCTCTTATGATACACCTCGTAGTTTATATTTGATCAGGATGTGATATATTCGTTCATACCCAATTTACTATATATTTGATTTATGAATTATGAAATTCCCCATTTACTGTCACTATGATCGCCCATGATCCTTTACATACAACTATTACCACAGCAAAATTTTATAAGGGAACATTTAGTTCTTCTCTTCATTCAAGTATCTTCATTACATTATGTATATTATATTCATTTAAATATGATTGGATATGTTAATGCATTTCCCCCTTAATTTATAATTTTATTAAAAATTATTATTAAATACTTTATCTCTTATCATCCCATTTTATATTTTTTTAGTCAACGTCGTTATGCTTCCAAATTCACACTACTATTTTCCATGGAAAAACAATTTTGTAGTGACTACCGTACTGATTTACGTATAATGGTAATAAACATTATAAACTTATAACTATATTAATTGGGTAATATATTTATTTATTACACACTCTTTCATGATGAAATAAATTATTTTGACATATAAATCCATGTTGTATGATCATTGTAGCGCATTTAAGCATGAGAATGAAATGAAAATGATAGGTGTGCCCTATATTATATAGTTATCTAATAAAATGGGTATTATCTAGTTTCAGGATACATTATTTTGGTACTAGGAGTGAACATGATTCCTTTATGAGATGTTTTCCACAATGATTTCAGGGCTATTTAGCATTGATATATTTTAATAAAACAGTGTTCATGTAATTCAAACATTTCCCATGTTATTATTATCAATCTATATCATATCTCATTGTTCATTTTTATGTCCTTGACTCGTTATATTCCCAATTTATATGAAAATTGTCTAACAATTATCACATTATGACATTATTATTCTAATATTATGCTTTATAGCCCACCTCTTTGTTATGATTTTCTTCAGGTATTCACATATAGTTATTTTAGGACTTAGAATTTTAGAATCATGTTAAGGAATTATTAACTAATTCTGTTTAATCCCAGGTCTAATATGTTATTATCTGTACTTAATTCTTAATGAAAATATACAACTCGGTCTTTTGGGTGGTATTATATGTACATTTATGTAATAAATAATGGTTTAATGTGAAAAAGAGCAAGGTTATTAAATTTGGTATGAGAGGAAAAGAATATTTATTTTTGGGGTTAGGATTATAAAATACTTGTGAAAGTCCTTGGGTTAAGACTAAGTAAAAGAAAAAATTTGTAAATTTTCGTAATTATAGATTCAGTTCATTATCAAGAAAATACATCTCTATCTAGACACTACATGTGGACGTTGTTATGGTATATATTTACCTAGGTGTAATAAGTTTTCCATGGTGTGTCATGCTTTACTCGGCGTAACCTTGTAAATTAACAATGAGCCTTAATATGCATGTGATTCGACACTCCCATTGGATATGACTTGTCGATTTATATTCTCATTTCAATAAATTATAAAGGGAACAAAAAAAGAATATATGTTATGAAATATATAACCTATATTTAGGACAATAAATTCATAAACAAAGAGATGAATGTAATTTATATGTTATCAATTTAATGTCATTTTATTACCATGTAAATTGTTAATATCATAAATTTATCACCACCGATATTTTTTTTATAACAATTCATTGTAAATAGGAGTAATTAGTTTTGTAATCAATGCGAAGAGCCATACAATGACATCTACAACGAGATGTCCAACCCGATTGGAAATGAAATTCAAAGCATTATGACAATAATCTCTTATAAATCTTAGGTTGACAATAGAATCCTAGATATAGAGAAAATTCCAAAACACCATTAAAGATAACAAGATGATATTGATGCCATTATCTAACAAAGTCCACTGATTTTTAATGTATCATACGAACCCTTAATCACCAAACAATTGATCAACTCTATAGATATGGTCTTATACATCCCTCAATGTTCTGAGAAAGAGATTTTTCTACTAGTTGCTTATCCTCTGGAGGATGAATCCAATCAGTGGTTGAGATTCATAAATAATAATAAAACATGAGGAAAAATTTGATTTGATGGAGTCGAAGGAATTACATATAATTTATTGATAAATATTTTCTCCCACTTTACAACATAAAATAGAATGGGATATCCTTATCATCAAGAAAAAGGGATATGTATATATCAGTGAGTATGTGAAAAACATAACAAGATATGTATCATATTTCTCTAGATTTTACATTACCCATGAATGAAAGGTGATTGCTTTTTTGGTGGGTTAAAACCAAGAATAGATAAATCTATAGTGATCTAAAACATTGAAATATATTAGGAAATTGACTTATCAATACTTAAAGATAAAATGGAGATAATAGAATCTATGGGGTATCATGGGAATAAGAAGAAGAAAGTGGATCTTGATTTTGGAGGTCTGGTGGGGAAATCTAACATTTCCATGAAATTTCAACATGCCATTTTTTAATGGTTCGGGAAGAATAACCCTAGAAATTTACTAAGGGGGTGAGGAAATGCATTAGCTGTGGGAAGGAAGGGAACCTATCAAGTGATTAATTACATGAGATACCCACTAATAAGATAGATAAAGGAATGCTGTAATCAACACTTGTTTTATTTTCCATTTCTTCAACTAAAATGATTAGCTTCATTTGGAAAACCAATTCACTAAGACAAGGGTTATTGGAGACACAAAACAAGCTCCAAGTTAGGAAGGTTCAACGTTTTCCATCACAACTAATTCGGAGGATGTTGACATTAAAGTGGTGGAATTCAAGTTAGTAATTCATTCATGGATAAGAAACATACATTTTGATTATGGTTCTATACATTCCTTCATATCAATAATGTTTAGTAGAACTATTAAAACTCCACCAGAATGCAAAGAGGGAGAGCTTCTAGTGAAAACGTATTATGTGGAAATTATTCCATCCTGAGTATATAACTCCACCATTATTATAATTTTATGGATTAAATTACTAATTTAACATTTTAATACTCCCTTTTGTGGAATTTTAATAAATTATAGGCATGTTTTGTATTTCCCAATATAGATCCACCATAAATTATTGTGATATGGAAATAACTCTATGTATTGAAAATCATTCCTAGCTTCATTACATGTGAAACATGGATGTTGAATCTTCTCTAGCACCGACATCACTAGAGTGGATGTTATTACCATACAAGAAAGAGTATCTATATAAAATTATTGATTATATGGAATGTACCAACCATTAATACATTTTTATTGCGAGGTAATTCAGTGATGTCTTTCCTAATGAATTGGTTAGTCTTCCTACTAGCCGATAGTCTGAATTTTCAATAGGGAATATTCCCAGCATAATACCATTATCCATGAATCTTTATAGAATAGTTTTTGTGGTAATTTAAGAAATAGAGAAAAAATTATAGGATAATCTGGATATAGGTTTTATACACCAATTTGAATCACCTTGGGGTTACCCATTCCTCTCCATTCCGGATAAGGATGGTTCAATGCACCTTTTCATTGATTATCATGATCCAAACAAGATCATGTTAATTACAAAGTATCCTCTTCCATGGATTGATGACTTGTTTGATCAGCTGCATTGGTAACAATACTTCCCTTATTTTGATCATTGGATTCAGTTATTATCATGTAATTGAGAAGAAGGTAGATATCCCCAGGACCACTTTTCATAAAAGGTTCCATCACTACGTGTTAATTGTAGTGCCATTCACGCTCACTAATTCTATAGAAATATTCATTTTCATGATTAATATAGTATGCAGGGATTACATAGGATAATTTCTTATAGTAATTATTTATTATATTCTAACATTATCCAAAACCCGGGAGGAGCATGAGGAGAACCTTATCACTATGAAAAATAACTTTCAAAAGGAGTGCATTATTCCATGTACAAAATGTGTGATTTTTTGATGAAGGAATTATAATTATTAACTAATATCATCACATGAAATAGGAAATTTGTGGACCCATAAAAAATATATGTAATGAAAGGATGTATGAGGCCATCAATTTTTTAGATATCCCAAGTTTCCATGGATTACTTGGGTATTATCAATGATTTATAAGAAATTTAAATTGATTTCCCAACCCTATAATGTAGATAACTCAGAAGGGAGTCATGCTTTCATGGAATGATGAGTGTGAAGAGGAAATTAAGTAAATAAGAATGAATATTATCACTCCACTTATTCTCACCCTATACACAGGTTGATAACTCTATACTGTATTCAACGATTACTCTAGGAAGGGACTGGGATTCGTGTTAATATAGAGTAACAAATTAATAACCTATCCATCAATGTAGTTGAATTTTCATGATCAAAACTACCCTAATTTTGATATAGAATTGAATTTAGTGATAATAAATTTGAAAATATGGATGAATTCTCTATTTGTGTATAAGAGTAAAATATATACAAATCACAAAATCCTCATGTATAAATTAACATAGAAAGGGCTCATTGTGAACTAAAAATTATAGTTAGATATGATCAAGGACTACGATTGATCAATAAACTAAAACCATGGTTAATAGAATAATGTTCCAAATCCTCTCATTAGAAATGATCCCATATTTCTATCATTGATGAGAATTAGGAGGGATATTATCTTCGTATATTTTGAATGGTTTGACATGGGAACCAAAAATAAATAAACTTCATCAATATTTTCACAAATGATTAATCAAACATCCTTTATAGAGAGTATTATATAATTTTAATCAGATGATGTGAAAATTAATAATAAATTTGATACTATAAAAAATATAACTCATTAGAGTTCACTATTAGTGAAGAATGAGTTTTTAGATTTCGTTCACGACTATGTGTGCCATAAAATATTTAGTTAAAGATGGGTTTTTGATGATTAAAAAAGCCCAACCTTCTCCACACACCATGAAATATCAAAGATGTATCAAAATATCTAATAACACAGTTAGTGGGAAAATATGAAAAATGATATCTTATATTATAGTCAATAGTTCTAACATGTCAAAAAGATAATGTGTAAGGGAAATAATATAAGTGGATAATGAAAACACTTCCCATTTCTACATAGAAATGGGAAAACATAGCCATGGAATTTATCCCTGGTCTTCCAAAAAAACCATGATAGTGTAATTTTATGCGTTTTATTACATATCTTATTAAAATTACGCCTCATATTTTTGTGAATTTACATGATTTCTCACTATATCAACCTACCCTAATATACATCAATGATGCGGTGAGGTTGTATGGAGTAGCACAATCAATTGTATCTGATCTAGAACCATGAATGATCTCAATGTTCTCGAATCATCTTCAACCTTTTCTGAATATTGGGCTGAAATAAATCACAACTTATCTCTCTCTAACAGACAGACTATCTGAGTAGGCAAACCAGATGCCTAAGTACTTAATGGGAGCATCCTCAATTGTATTCAATGGATAATGGGTCCAATATATTCTTCAACTCGAGCACTCTTACCACTACTATTGTCACTCAATAACCCAAATGAATCTCTATGATTTTTTTATCGATATTGTTGCAAACCATCTATATTTTTGGATAATGTTGTGGAATGATAATATATAGGTCCTAAAATGGTCGAGGAAATGGTGGAAAAGTTCAAGACCATTCAGTACCACATTATGGATAATTTGTGTCGACAAAATAGCTATGCTAACAATAACTGATGAGAATACTAGTTTTTTTGTAGACCTGGTATTCCTCCCTATATCTCTGTGGAATAATGTGACAGAAATTGGAAAGAGCTGAATACATAGTCTAAGACACATCATCCATGTTGGGATCCTTTAACATATCGAAGTGGTGACCTCGGGACTAGAAGTCCCAAATAACCTATCTAAATTTAATGATGTATTCAATGTACCCCTATTAAGAAAGTACACTCAAACCCCCTCACATTTACTCAACCAAGAGGTGGTATAATTGGAGAATTATCTCTCATATGTGGAGGAGTCGGTGACGATTATAGATCATAAAGTCAATTTTCTATGAAAAATTAATATGAACATTCTAAATTTATGGTGGAGAAACCACATGTTTTGGGAAGCAATGTTGGACCGAGAGGATGTAATGAAACAAAGATACCCACATATTTTTTAGTTTGGAAAATGGTATTTTTTCGGAGAAGTTTCATAAGGGGTATTATTGTAATGACCCGAAATGATAAAAATTAAAATCCATTTTTGTTATGAATAAATGTATTAATTTAAAATAAGGATATAGAAAAAATAAATTAATTTGTTTTATCATATCCAATTGAAATTAAAATACCATTATGTAAATTTATTATTGATAATATATTTGTTTAATTGTTATTATATATGAAGTATATATACAAGTTTCTAATAAATCTAGTTGACATAGACAAAGGAAGTGAAGGCCTCCACTAGTAGGATCAAACCCTACGAAGGAATTTTATTAGATCAGTTGAGGGATATAACAACATTTGGATTTGACAATATCTTATATCAAGATGATATCTAACAACTTCAGCCCGAGAAAAACTATTTTCAGGAGAAGTTCAATCACATTGAGATCAAGGACCCAACCATGTTTGTTGAACCACCCAAAGAAATTCCAACAATCATACACCTTGTACATAGGGAGTTTGAGGTCATATTAAAGTTATATAATTAAAGACTCTATAATTATCATTATTTAAATTATTATTTATAGAATAATGAATATATTTTTATAACATTACTTTTATGTTATAAATGATATTCATTTCGGTATAATAAAAGGAAATCAATAGTTTTGGGTAATATTCAAATGCAATAAAAGAATTCAATTTATTGAAATAATATATATTTTTAATAAATAATTTTTTAATAAAATATATTTTTTAAATAATATTTATTAAATTAATATTATAAAATATGTTTAATAGTCAAATGTAATTATATATGGGTATGATTTCTGTTATAGTGAAAAAGCGTGCATTTCATAATAAATGAAAATATTATTTTAAAAGAAAAAATCCATATTTTTAGAAAATAAATCAACTAAAATTAATATTATCTTATGAATAAAAAATTATTATTCAACATTGGTGAATTTTCCATAATTTTATGAGGCGGTCGAATTTTTGGGTAATAATAATATACCATATAAATATAATTTTGTTTTATAACATCAATTTGAACCAACAGTTATGTAATAAATTTTTTAAAGGGTATCAATGAAAAAAATTATATTTTCCCTATAAAATAATTGTATTTTATGTTTATTATACTTATTTTATAATGCCTTTTTAGAATCCTCCAATACCAGAATTATATTTTAGGAATTTAGAATTTAAATTTTAAGAATATGAATCCACTCCACAAAAGAAATGTAATTATATTATATTGTTTGGCCCTTTTCCATATAAAATAATAATAATCACTCCCATTTTTTCTAATACTATTGGAAAAATCATGGGTTGGTTTTTGATTTTTGTTATTTTATTATGTATAATCCAAAACCTAGATAACAATGAAATCCTCCTCTTTTCCTATATATACACAACCATGTCCCTATATCTCATTAATCAACCTCGTTGGAGAACATCGATACTATTTACTACACTCTATATAGTCCTTCAAAGGAACCACAAGCTCCCGCGAAGCCCCTTCAAAGCATTTGGAGTCACACACGGAATATTGAATTTCTCTCTTCTCATTTTTTTTCAAGCACCTATTTTATATTATGCCTCATAGATTATATTTTTTCATATTGGGATATATTCATCCATATAACCATACTATAAAAATGATTTATAAATTATGATATACCCCATTAACCTTCATTATTACTCTACCTGATATTTTATGTTCACCAGTTACAGTGAAAAACTTATATAAGTGATCCCTTCCTTTATCCTCGTTATTCAACTGTCTTCCTTAAATTATGTATTTTATATTAATTTCATCATGATGTAATATGTTATTAAATTCCCCCCTTACTACATAATTTTTATCTAAATGATGATATACCCCGTAATCTATCATCAACCCCTTTTGAATTTTTTTAAGAAACATTGTTATATTGCCAAAATTTCAACATGATTTTCCAACAAAAACATTTGTGTATTGAATATAATAACTATTTCCTATAAATGGTTTAAAATATTACCCAAAAATTATTATTTAAAATATAATAGACATGTATTTATTCCACTCTCCAAAATAATGGATGTAATTATGATGATTAATGTATCCATGGGGTATGATCTATGTGGTAATCTTATGTATTATAATGAAATGAAAGTGACGGGTGCACCCGGAATTATGTATCATTCCCTTGAATTGGGTAATGTTTAGTCTCAGGATATATCATGTTGGGAAATGTAGTGATCCTAATTCCATTAGGAACATTTTTCACAATTATTTATTGTCTATTTATCCATGAAAAATGTATATGATGTAGTGTTTTAGGGTGTTTCAATAGGTCGCATGTTATGATTATCATGCTATATCATGTCTTGTTTTTCTTGGTATTAATTATTAGTATTTTTATGCCCCATTAATATGAATATTGTGTAAAATGTATCATTTTTTCCATGTTCAATACCTTACTAGGCTTTATAGCTCAACCCTTTATTATGTTTGTCCCTCGTTTATCATGTGGACATTTAAAAGCCAATGAATTTTAGAATCATGTTAAGGATGTTTTAAATAGTGTTGTTGTATCCCATGTTCAATATTATATTATCTGTGCCTAATTCCCAATGAAACTAGACTATATGATCATTGATGTTGTATTTTGTTTATTAATTTACAAATCATGTGATCATGTAAAATAATGTTCATGGTTTTTATGTAGTGACTTTATAATTGTGGAGAAGATTCATGTTGAGTGAGAATTGGGGTGAGTGGGGGTATGAAAGATCCAAGCGAGGGATTTCATACTGAGCTAAGGGAATTTTTTTTAATATTTTTTGTAATTGTTTCTAACGTTTCAATTATAACACTTTTTATTTTTGGGATGGACATACGACCAACAGAATTTCTAGGCCTAAAAATTGGTAGACAGATAATACAACTTATATTTGATTTATGAGACATATAATTCCCAAAATATATATATTGGATACCCTAAAACATGTTTCTACTATATGGGAATCAGTAATTACCTTCAGTTCGATGGAATTCCATTTTTATTTGGGATTGGATGTTATCCCGAGTTAGATAATTATTCGTATATCCTCATATTTAACCAAGGTAGGTGAGTTTAGTTTGTGACTTAAAATAATATTCCTTTTAAAACATGAAGTGTAATGTCAATGAGTGTGTTTTGGGAAAACCATGGGATATGGAGATCGAGTTGGATATGAATTGTGCCTCCTTGGGCGAGGTAATGATAATATATGAAATTTTGGGTGGTTTTATTTGATTCCTTATTTTCAAGTGGATACACTACATTGAGAATCATTAGTATGGTACCATTATATATGGTTGTTATTTTTCTACCTTTAGTAGTTTTTTAAAGTTATGGTGGGGTAAAGGAGTCATTATTATTCTTAAATATATAGACTTTAATCGTGTATTGTTGATGGGATGATTTAAAACAACACATGGATAGGGGTTGTGTTTGAAATGATCATGAAATGGTTTGGAACACCTTGTTTTAATTAGGGAACATATATAAATGGTGTTTACTATGATGTTATTAAATGTTTTTGTTAGATTAGTTGATGATCTCAGGAATGATATAGTGATTTACTAGTGAATATTAATGCATTGGGGCATGAACAATATGTGAGATAAATTGTTGTGCAATAACGGAATAATTGAGTGGACATGAGGTAATTAATATAACGATATTTATAGCTCATGTGTAAAGTTACTTGTGACACATCATGATATATGTAAGATGCTATGATGAACAATAGGCCTTATGAATCCTCGAGGGGCAAAGTGGGTTATTGGGATGGATAATGAATCAGGATTTTCATTAGTTATAGTGGATTGGGAATATATTAGATGATGAGTTTCTATAGGGACTAGTTATATATATCATACTATATATAATTTTAAAATTTTCATGATAGTGAGAAGTATTGGGATCTAAAGGTGGACCTATAAAAGGAATATGAGAAAGACACATGAGTGTCAACTTTTGAATAATGATCCATATCGGGATGTTTTTTATTGTCGGTTTATTATAAGAATGTTCCTATGATGGGGATAACATCATTTTTTTCCAGTATATGGTAATATTTTTATAACGTTCTTAATTATCATTGATTCAGGTGTGTTGATTGACCTGGAACTCCGATGGTTGTTGTTTTTATGTTGGCACATAAATGACAGAAGAAAACTTATGTTTTATCTATAAAATATTCTAATAAGATAATATAATTTATTATCCATTGTATTTATTCAATTTATCAATGAATTTTAATAGCTGGGTGGTACACCCAGTGATTATTTTTGGGAATTAGATGAGAAGGGTTTATAAGAACTTGGAATCTCAATACTCTGGGAGAAGTATGATGGCACGCTGATATAGGGATTTATATTATAAATATAATAACAAAATTTAGATGACAGTTTTAATGTGAATGATAATGTGATGCTCAGACAAGATGCCACGTGGGTTCTTATTATGTGTTTATTGGTGATTTCATCCTTTTTATTATGATGTATATGTTTTTATGATTCATGAATGTATCATGGATAAGGATTTTAATATAAAATTTTGGGGGATAATCAGTGCTATGATTATCCTGCTGGTGATTTATCAAAATTGGTTCATGCTATGGGATACCATCTAGGGTAGGATATAAGGTAATGGTACTGATTTTTCTGAAAGAGTTGAAATATATTTTTAGGGGATGAAATATGTCTTGAAAGGCCAAGATAACTGTTTGATGGGGTTCTCAATAGTGGTTCTATTGTATGAAAAATGTAAAAAATAACGAAATTAGTGATCTATAAAAAATATTTCTATGAATCAGGGTATGATGACCATGATGGTTTATAGAGGAGGTATATAGATACGTCACTAGGTATTAGATGCATTATGGTGGGGAGGTTTTAATGATTTAAATTTCCAATTATTTTCTTACATATAAGAAAATTTTAAATTCATTTCCCCTGAGTAATGAGTATTTTGACAATTTTATGAAATAGTAGGTATCGAAGGTCTGGAATAATTTCAAGGGTATTAATGGATGTGATCTGAGGATCGATTAGTGTTTTGAGTTCTCAGTTGATCATTGCAGCAGGGTTGGGGTGAAAAGTTTTTCGATTTTTCTACACATATCTCACCCAGACATGAGTGTTTTTTATCATTTCATTACAAGAGGATTGATAATGGGATCACATCAGGGATCGATGGGTTCCATAGTGTGGAGGCAGTGTCACATGCTGTGAAAATTATTTTTCATAATGTTATAGTTTTTTGTGGTTGATTTTTCATAGTGGAAATTTATTATGTATAAGGATCAAATCATGGTAGGGGAACCAATCCATTTATGAATAAATCATGTATTAAATTTATTATATGTTATGAACATTATGTATTTCAATTGAATTTAACTTAATGGGATAGCTATCATGCCATGTCCCTAGGGTCACATCATGACAAGGGATATAGTGAAGGGTTTTCTCATGAGATTTAGGTATGTATCATGAAAACCTATATCATATATTTCATATTCGTCCTAGACAAATTTTTTTCATTATAGGAAATGATGTGTCATTACATGGGAGGTGATCACGGATTTTGGGTTTTTCTTGAGGGATGTTTATCACATTATTAACCAAGGGGCCATTCCATTAGGAATGAACCAATATATGGAATAACACTATAACACATAGGAATATTTTCTTGAGATGGATTTATAACATTCATATAGTAAACATAGCCATTGAAGCAAACACTTGTAATTGGAAATCTATATTTAAAAGTATCATTAATTGATGAAATAATTCATATAACAAGAATAATTGTGTAGTCAAATAATAATTTATTTACTCTTATATATATTGATTATTGAGAAAACTAATGAATAAAAAATTATAATACGTCAATTAAAATACTCCAGTCATGGATCTAAATTCACAATAAAAGGATTACTGATCACTAAAGGGGTGATAATGAATTATAAATGAGAAATTTTATGATTATATGAATGATCAGTGAATTACCTTGATTTCAAATATCAAGGATAACTTTTATGAAGGGAAATTATCCCTTTTGGTTATCAATAATTTTATTGAAATCATTAAATGGTGTGTTCCTGTCTTATTGTGTTCCATCACATGGAAGTCTCACCTGACAATATATCCATTTTAGTGATTAAAATGGTCATTCATTAGAAAAATAATTCAACTAGTTTATTCATAATTAGTTAAAATATATATCATGAAATTTGTAATAATATTCAATTGAATCCATTGGTTAAATCTTATTTTTGTAGAATCATATTTTTGGGAGACATTATATAATGAATAAACTATGATGGATCCATTAAAAGATCATTGTTTTATATAAGAGTAAATGGGGATGTATCCTCAAACTACGGATACTCATGACATAAATATATCATTTAATTAAAATCCAACATAATACCACATTCACTAAAATTCTATTAAGATAGTGTTCTAAACATCATAACTCAATGTCAATCCATCAAAAAACTCTTTTTGATTCTGTTTATTCAAATAAAACTATTTGTAAAAAAACTAGATTCCAACATAATAGTTATCCAAATTTTAAACATTTTGACCCTTTGATAATTAGTTGTTTTGGAAATTGATCACATATCTCAATTCCATATATTTTAGAAAAGTTCATCCGATAATGATGTGCTGCTACTATATAAGCTTCAATGTGTTCTGGTATGATCTGAAACAGACATACTCATATGTTTATATGAATGTATTTACAATAAGGTATATTGTATACAAAATATTCAAAGATATATATTTCCTTTTTTATGACATAGAGTGATAATTATAAATATAAAATTTCAATCTATTATATCCAATGACATATATTTAGGGTTCTCCATAGTAGAAACACTAAGATGATGAATACATAACATTATAGTCATATAATATAGGATTACATCCCATATCTCCCATCCATGTATCTACGTACATCACATGTTACTCAACTAAGAACATAAGTGAATGTCCCATGTTTAATAAAATCATTGAATCACCTATTTTTTTTAAATATTTAGGAAAAACTAAAATATTTTTCATTATCTAACTGATGAGATAGTCTACAACAAACATAACCTCCCTGGGGAGAAAATCCTTAGGTATTGTTGAAGAATGTAATAAATGAATGAATGTTATCATTCTAAATATATATCTGTCATTATGTAAAAACTATTGATTATAAGAATACATCCTTATGTATTTTTATAGTTGTATTCCATTATAGGCGATCTATGTTCAAGGATCAAACCATGTAATTTGTCATGACAAACTACCTCATGAATATATTATTTGTATCTTGTATATATATTTAAATGAATAAATAGTTCCATTCTTCTTAACCACAACAGATCATCAAAACCCATGATACTCCATGATGATTATCTGAAAAAGAAATCACAATGTCTTGATATGAGGAGATATTATCAATCTATGATTTAAATAAAATAGATTTCACCAATGTAACAACACCCAATCCATCACTCTATCACTTGGAAAAAATCAATTTGTTAAAATTCATCAATCATACCTCCCCATATTATTGATAATTCCTACTATTATCTGGGATGTAGAAAACACAAGCGAGATACTATACCGTAGGGTATAGTGCTGTAATATTGTTGAAATAAAGAAAATTACAGAATTATAAAATTTGGGGAAACTGTACAACATAGTGTTTAAACCAAACAATAAATGTGAACTGAACAATCCAATGATAATAAGAGAATTAGTTGATATAATGATTTAATTTAACTAAAATTAAGGCAAAAATTCATATTGATATATTACCGTGAAGAAACATATAAAATGAAATATCCTCAGTCCCAAGCCCCACACTGGTCCCATTTCTATTCTCCAAACCATCCAATAGGAAACAATCAACAACATGTTCCTCTTCCTTTTACCAAACCAACATCCGTGTACATTTATTAGGTACCAAATGGTGACAAGAATATGGTGTTGTTATAAATATGTAGGTCTATACCACTATATCTAAACACAAATAATATTATATTTTGTGCATGAAATAATGTGATAAAACACGAGTATTAATCAATCAATTTATACATTATATAAAACATGATTCTTTAGAATCCCTTGGGAATATCTATGAGCATGTAGAATTACAATTCATTCCATAAACACAATTCCACCGAATTATCACACAACCTAGAGAAATATCTCTGTAGTTGGAGACTTCTAAAAGATGAAGAATAGATCTAAGATTTTTCATATTCACCCAAGCGTTTGAGAGTGGTGGAATCATAGGGATTAAAAATTAAATCATTGCATAACTTCTTTTAAAATAGATGGTGCTACTATATTTATGATGTGAGCTTATTTCACATTATAAAATTAATTATACATAAGATTAATTAAAAATATCATCACATTGGGTTTAAATAGTCTAGATAAATAATTTCAAACTACAAACTAGTATAGAAAAATGTAAACTTTTCAGTCTATAAAAATGTACATGAATCCATATAATAAATAAGTTCATATCCTGTAACATGTTCCCAATGTGAATGTGTCTGATGGATAGATTATAGACCAGATTATATAGAAAAATCTATATCCACACCCAATTTTTTCAAAACCCAGGGAGAAACCGTGTAATACTTTTAGATAATTTATTCCTAGACACCACTAATTCAAAAAAAACATACAAAACTAAAAATTATGTTATTTCCCCCAAGAAATAGTTCTCCACCTATAATGAAATGGCCTGAACACAATGTTCATAATAAGAAAAGAAAACCCAATGAAAATAGGTTCAACCAAAACACAAGAGGGGCATAAATAGAAGTGATGATATATTACAACCTCCCCATCATATAACATCTGATCATTGATAATTTTGAAGAAACATTATGGTGGAATAGTGAATAATTTTTACCATTTTTCTCACATATTATATTCCCCATCCGAGGTCTCCTATTAAATAATCCCATGATACAATTGTACACAAACTAGTTGTAGGGTCTTCCCCTAGAGACACTTCATACAACATTCAACAATATTTGAAATATTATTATCAATGGAAACATCTACACCAATATCTATATCATCGATGAATACCACATTATAAGTGTTATAATGATATCTCTGATACCATGAAACATGGAAAAAATCATGCATGGTACTATATCTCTTCAGAAAGGAATATTTATTTTTCACTAGAATATACCTTTCCCCAATCTCAAATGATTAGGAAAACATGGGATCCTACTTCCCCTATTTCTAGATAAGAAATTCCCAAAACTAATGTGAACCCAAAAAGAATAAATTATAACTCACCTCAAAATAAAGAGATCATCTTCTTTTGACACCTTATGAAATATACCATCTCTATATGGTCACCATCCACATCTTAATTAACTAGTCCTTATCAAACATCAAATAAAAGACACTATGTATAATAAAAAATTAATCCCCAACCTCCTACCAAGAAAAAATTTAATGGATCGACCTTTCATTCAAATCCTAGAAATGTTTTATATGGATCAATTTCAAGATTATTCCATGTAATCACCCATCCATGAACATTATAACTTATTGTTATTTTATAAAAAAAAATCAAGTTATATTTCTAATTTTATTTTAAGTCTATTGTTTTATAAAATTAGTAATTTCTCTTACATGTTAAAACTATACATTACCAATGGACACTTATACAAAATATCAATTTTTTCAAAATAAAAAAAAACCTAAAAAAAACAATATTTGTTTTTCAAATAATTCTTCCCCATGTTCTCTTGATATCACCCTTATCCAAACTCTTGTATTAACCCTATAAATTTTATCAGAAAATTACTTGAGCACAAAATTATAGTAATGGAAATGAAAAAAAATAAATAAACAATTTTCCCATTAATACTTGTATACCCATGAAACCATTTTCACATAGTTATATATTTTTTCTAATGATTCATAAACTCTTTAAATTTCCTCATGAAATGATAATATTATGAAAAAAAAAAACAATATAAAACAAAAAAAAACTAAGGGAAACATGTGTCATCAATTCAATATCAATCATACATTTACTATATCTATCATTAATATATAATATTTCCATTCATGATTACATTTATAATATCCACATCAATATATTCCCTTAATATCATTGGAGAAACCATGCCTATTAAATCCATATCATTGCCCAATGTATTCGAGGGATATAATGAGCACACCCAAGCTGGTATATATAGGAACAACATTTAATATTAATTAATACCCAATAACCAAAACATAATCATGCCACTGAAATTAATAATGTAGCAAAAATTAATCTTCCACTTCGAAACCAATGTTAATTTTTACAAAATCCATGCACTCATACATTAAATAACATGATTTCAAAATAAAATTTTAAACATGTCATGGAAGAATAAAAACATCAAAGAAACATAAAATCTGTAATTTTTTCATGTATTATAGGTTAAAAATTATCCTTTTTGGATTTTCTAAAAAACTTATATGTGTAATATAATTTTTTTTGAAAAGAATGTCCCTTACCTTGAGTATGACACATCGCGTATCATCCTTAACATCCTAAATAATAAACATTTATTACTTATATACATTCTTGAAATTCTTTTTAAATTTAATCAAACATTTTAAATAATATATTATCATGTTATAAGAATTACATAATTATGTATTTTCCAGTCATACGTTTTATTGATATCCAGTACTTGAGCCCATAATGAATTGGGTATGATATTCATAGTGGAAGTGGAAATAATCCCATAATTTACATAATAATATTCATGATATAAATGTTCAATTTTATACACCTTTTATAAATTTCTATCCATTAATTTAATATGGATATGAAAAATTAACTATGTAACAATCATTGAAACAATACTTTGTACAAACTCATGAGTAACATTTTCATTTTTCAATGATCCTTACGAAATAAGGTAAGTATTATTTTATTTTTATATAATTATTATATTATAATTAATACCGTATTTAGAATTTATATATATGTTCATATATATTTCATGTGATGTGGTGATTAAAAATGAATCACATCACTTCCCCGAGGTGGTTGTTCACACATACACACAAGAAACATTATCATTTTTACGTTCATGGTATGGTAAGATAATAAATTATATATTAGTAGTCAACAATGATAAAAATGTCATGAAAATAATATATAAAAATCAATTACATCATTATAATCAGAATTGAGAGATAGTGAGGAATGTAAATGTATATCATTTTGCGATGTGGTATTCTACCGTACACACGAATAACAAATTCATTTCACACTAGATCGAAGTGGATATAGATTTAAGTGATTATATTAGAATAATAAAATATAAATTTAATTAAGGTGATTTATATATTTCAAAATCATGGTGGAATATGTTTTTAATGATGTGTGAGAAGAAATTTAATTGAAACACTTAATTAAAAATGATACATCATCTTTAGATGATCTACTATGATTAAAACCATAACACATTTAAGGGGGGGTTTATATTCAATGTATGGCCTCTAGAAAGTGTGGGGGAATTGTAGTCGGGTAATTGTTGAGATTTTTTATGAAGATTATATTTTATGTCCGATGGAAATAGAAGACGATGTTCCCTTTTACAAGATATTGTAGTGGAAATCTTATAATTATTCAAAATAATATATTAATTTAAATTAAATATCAATTATAAATGGTTAAAAAGTAATTTATTTATAAAATATTACAACTAATGGTAAAAAATATTAATCAAATAAACATTATACTTGTTTTTATTATTTATTAATCCATATCTTTTTGTTTAACCCTTATTTGATCTTTTTAATTCTTCCCTGTAAATCATGTAATTAAACCAATGATGGTAATTATAATTATAATAAAATACCAATGAACCATAATTGAGTAATTAATAACATTTTAAGACACATCCCATTAATTTTCCTATATTTTATATTTTTAAGAATATTATATAATTTAATAATATATTAATTATTCAAAGATAATATTAATGTCTATTTTGACACTATAAATTATCTAAATATTTAAAAATATAATAACCAAAAGATAAATTAGAAAATACATAAAAAAATTAATGTCTTAAATTATTCTAAAAAATTTTATAATTCAATTAATCCACTCAAAAAATATTTATTTTAGTGTTTTTAATATCATTAATTTGATATTTTCTTTAACTAAACAATTACCGCATCATCATTGGGAAATCCTTTAATTTATATATTTCTTCGCTAAAAATTTCAAATAAATTATTATGAAAAAAATAAGCATTTTATATTTCCAAATACTATTTATTAGAGATAATACCTCTTATTTAACACCCTATTAAAAATATTTCACTTGTTAAAAAAGAGTGAAATGATTGACTTTTTCTTGACGGTAATACTATAAATTTCATAATATCATCCAAGTGGAATTAAATGGAAATAATTTCAGCCAATATATTATTTTGGTTGTATTAAATTCATAAAATTAAATGTAGACAATTTTTAGGGTAATATAATAATAGTTATTATATTATTTTTAATTATCATTACCAGATTTACCATTTAACATGTTAATAAAAAAAATTAGAAAGACGCTATTCATATTGTCCAAAAATTAAAGGGACATATTTTCATAATATAGACCTTCTAATTAAATATATTGAATTCATTTTTCAAAATTAATAAAAAATGATGAAATTTAATTAAAATCAATCCCCCCGATGGAATGATAAAGCATGATTTAATGTGAAAATGATCAATATATTGAAATGATTTTATATACTAATAAAATGTGAAATTTATTCCAATGTCCTTAATTTAATTACATGATAATATATTTACCTAAACATACATTTGAAGAAATTGAAATTTTAAATTATCCCTATAAATTATGTCGATGAAAACCCAATTTTCATTTTTAAAGAAATATTTTTCACTATTTACAAAAACATGAAATTTATCAAAAAAAATTGAATTTTCATACTAAAAATTTAAATAATAAGTTCATTTTGAATATTATAATTTAAAAATATTTATTTCAATCATGTGGGCCATCAAAAAGAGGAAAAACTTTTATTTTTTAAAATAGACATATTTTAGCCATAAAATTAGATTTATTCTTCTATAAATATTAATAAAAAGATAAGATTAATTTCAAAATTCTATTGAATATATTAAATTTATTTTTCATTAATATAATTATAAAATAATGATCTTGTATTTATTACTATAATACACAGTTTTGCACATTTAAATATTTTTTCAGAAAAAACATTACATTTTATGAGTGAAATATGTTACTACCATAAACCCCAAAAATAAAAAATATAGTCTCATAAAATATCCTCCAAATTATGAACAGCTCATTAGGTTTTAGAATTAGTTTTTGGGTGATAGGTTTTACTCAATTGATACTATGATCCAAATTCCTTCTAAATACCATGGTAAAATTTGGTAGTTAAACGAGGATCTCAATAAAAAACAATTCTCCACAGAACACCATGAAACAAAACTATATACCACATGTAAAATCTACACATATCATCAATAGTATTGTTATCCCTAATGTAAAATAATTGATCCACTGATATTAGTTGATCTAAAATCGTGCATGGTATATCTTTCATGCATGTTTTCCTGAGAAATCCATTCATAAAACGCTTATTTAAATCATCCCAATTCCACTTACAAATAGGTAGAGGAAGCAATAGCCTAACATGCCAATGTTTTTCATCATTCACCAATAGAATGATGAACCATCCCGCCAGGAATCCAATAACCTCCTTCTACATTCTGGGACACCAGTACACTTTACAGAGATCATGATACTTATTTTTTAGACCTGAGTCTTTCTCTCGTCTACAAACATTAAACATTATCATAATATCCTCATGCAACAGAGTAGAAAAGTTTAATAAAACATTGAACATAATAGAATTTTATCTTCCATTATAGCTTCTTGATAGTGAATAATCACCACATAATCTATCCCTTAGATCTAACACCTCTTGATGAAATAACATCTTCATCATGATCTTGATCCAAATAAAAAGTATAATAGATTTCATTTTTAATTTTAATCATCCATTGGGATCCTAAACCTGTAGATTCATGTCATTAAAGAGTTCAATCATATAATAATCATCAAAAGAATCCCACACTTCCTCCATATTCATCTTCCAACCTAAGGAATCGATAATGGTATTTCCCTTTCCTGGTATATAATCCAATTAAAATTTGAAATACATCACATAATCTTCCCACCACATATATCAGAAGTTCTTGTCTAGGATAATTCCACTCATGAGATATTGAATATCTATATCTATAAGAATCATTTCGTTTATCCAATATCATAAATTCTCTTATTCTAACTCCATATACGTCATACTAAATCTAATATTATCTACATATAATAGGAAGGTGAGGATATGTTATGTGACCAACCTTCCATTCATCTCTTGAAATGATATCTAAAAAACATCTGACTATACACTCTTTTTCCTATTATTTTTTATCCAATAAATCATTTCTTCTCATTGGAGAGTCTTAGAAGGAGTGATGGTAAAAACATGATCATCATAGAAAAATCCCAGTTTTGAAAAAAAACATTACCTATGATGGGCCCTGCAATAAATACTATTAGTGATGGTTTCCATCGTAAAAATTCACAAATACAATTTGCGATAGGGAAGTCATAAATTATGTAACATAATAAATAATAATAATATTAATATAATAATATTAATATTAATTAATTAATAGTAATAATATTTTTTAATTAAATTAAATTATAAATTAATAAAATTACATTCATATAATAATAATATTATTATTTATATGATAAGAATATATTTTCTAAAATTATTATTAGTAATATAATAAAAAATAAAGAAAATGAAAACCTCAATATTCACATAAAGTAAAATAAAATTACATAATTAATATAATCCAAAATAATAATTTATAAAATAATATAAATAATAAAAATAAATACATAAAAATTAATAGTTAATAAAAAATATAAAAAATATAATAAAATATTAAAAAATAAAATAAATAAAATATAATGTAATATTCATAAAAATATTACAACGCAATGAATAAAAATCTAGATAGCTAATATTACAAAAAAATTACATTCAAATGTTGAATCTTAAAAAAACAGTATGGGAGGTGGTTCATTTGGAGGAGATGGTGGAGGGATCTCCATCCCTTAAACACGTGTATACTGTCATATGTACTCCAAAATCTTTCGTTCCTGAAGCCACTATTGACGCATCTCCTCCAGCATCTCCGGCTGCTGATGTTACGGCCATAGGAAATCTTCATGCTATTTCTGTTGCAATGAATGCATCTTCATTTTATCCCTATGCATATTCTCTATAATCTCACATAAGATCACTGCTACTCATGATAATGTGAAATAGATGATGATGAATCTCAATGAGCTCCCCTCGAACTAGTTAATGACATCACAAGAGATCCATAATAATCTACCTGCATCAATCGAGAGACGATACCAACAACATTGCCTTTCTTGATGGAATACAAGGTCACATGCATCCACGCTGTCTAATCAAATCGGTTGGACTGGACTGAGCATCAGACTCAGGTTGACTCTTATTCAATTTTTGAGACGTCTCTGCCTCATATGATTCCTTCAACTATATTTTAAATATAAAATAGTTAAAATATTGTTTAATTTAAAATTTTAAACTTGAAAAATATTTTTGACCACAATCTGATGCTAGCGAGCACTTCTTATATAACTAGTGGTCGGATCACTATACACCCTCATATAAATGTCGAACGATGAAATATTACACTGATTGACTAAATATATGATTATAAAATAGGTATTTTAAATTTAATATTATATAAAATATTTAAACAAATTATTTACCATATGCTCCCTATGTTTTCTAAATATATGACTACCATCTTGATGTGTCCCCTTCAACCTCCCCTGGATTGGTTACCCTAATTATTATATACTCTAAAAATGAAAACCGAAACAATGTGGACATAATCCATCCCAAACCTAAGATGAAATGTAATCAAGACGGTGTGTGAAACCAGACTCAACAAACACTATCACGACATGTTTCAACATTTCAGTTTTATCAAATTGTGCAAAAAATGACTGCATTGCTGACACATAGTCACATTTTATCGCTTCCTGATATCCCCATGTATTCTATCATCAATGGGATACCATATACCAATCAAATAATTTATATTATCAATTAGTAATTACATTTATTTAAAAAAAATATAATTTAGTTTTTTCCTTTCAATGATCGAACATGCGGTGGTGATCCTAAAGAATAATATGATCCCTGGAAACCCATGCTTTCAAAAAATAATTGGGCAGTATAGCACTCCCATGTCCCGTATTTATATGCATAACGTTGTAATAAAAAAACCCATCAAAAAATTATTATATAAATAAAATTTTGAAATGTAACTAAAATAAACAGGTAAACATACCCTTGCATGCTTACATGGACACCAAGACATGGAGGTCACATGGGGATCATGTCATAAATCATCAACCACACTATTTCACACCCCCTCCATGTCCCCCCTTGAAACTCCTATAGTCTGAGGTTCATATGACCCAATATCCTTCATATCCATCGGTAGCTCAGCTTCATACAATAGATGATATATATCCTCCTGCATCGGATACATTAAATGATTATTGTTAGGGAACAATTGACATCAACTAATATATATAGATATATATTATATATGATTATAAACAGAATTTAACTATGTTAATGTTCATATGCATCCTTGTCTTCATATTAGACGATATCAATGTCTTCATATTCCTCCTCAACAGCATCAATTTTTATAATAAATTCAGTTTCATCATATCTTGTCATATCAAATTCATTTGTAACATAATTAATATAATTATCACCTTTTTACCTTCATTGTGTGGTTTCATCATTGATATTCATCTAACATTGTGAAAAATATGAATTTGGAGTAGTATCTTGAAAATTTTCAATTCCATCCATTCCATTTGAACCACATTCACATTGAGTAAACTTATTTTCTTGAGAAATAATTTTTATCATGCTCCACTAATCTGTCAACTTTCTCAAAGTATCAAAATATTTTGAATAATAAATATAATGTTCTTGATGAGACAATAAAAATGGTTAATTTACTTCATAAAGACTTTTATATATCATATATATAATTCCATCGGACTGATGAACATTCAATCCCCTCTCAATATCCATCCACTGACATTTAAACATTTTTATTTAGTTCTATCCTAGAAAACATAGTTCAATAATTTTTTTTAGCATTGTAACACCCCAAGCTTTCACTATACACTTCTCTTTCAATAATGCAATAGCTTGCATTGTACGCAAGTTCAAGATTCTAACACACCGTGACAAATCAAAGTATCCGTTATGAATATTAATAACAACTTTTTGAAATTATATAAAACGGAATTCATTTTTGTATTTGGAATATCTAAAATATCCTACGTTGAATTTTTTGTAATTTTCTCAGAACATTCAAATTTCTATGGATAGAAAAATAATTAAAAACAAAATTTTTAATCAAAATAATTTGTAGTAATAAATTATACTATTGAGTGGTTATAAATTATAATTAGAATATATTTTTACTATTTTATTTAATGGTGGTCATTAGAATTAATTTCACTTTGAAATTGGACATAAACAATTGTCAATCCTTTAATAGATATTGTTTCTTAAAAACACGCTATTTGTTTTGACAGCAGGAATGGATTATTTAATTAATTAATGAAAACTTATATATTGTGAATTTATTAAAATAGACATCATTTTTGAATTCGGAATATCAATTATTGCTTAGGGTGAATTTTCGATATTTTTCTGAAAAACATCAATTTTTGATGAATACTGAAACCACTAAGTGGTAGTTAAAGAAACTGATTTTTCTTTTAAGTGAAACTTTACCACTTCTGTGATTTGATTTTCAAAAATCCAACATACATGGTTGTCATTAAGAAGTAAAATGTTGTTCAATGTGATTAAAATAATTTTTTGGTGAATAGTAACTTTTAAATTTTATTAATCGCGATTAGAGGTAATTAGTGTAATTTAATGTAAAGATAATGTCATAATAATATGAAATAACCTTGACACATGTCCTACACATATTGGATGAGTCATGGTCTACCAATAAAATCCATGGGTCAACTTGGGGACCCCATGGAGCCACTTGGGTAAGAAAAGGACAGTAATAACTTTTTATTTAAAGTAAAAATAAAATTGTCACAAACATGTGTTGTTTTATTAAAACAATTATTACATGGGGTTATATAAGTTAACATTTCGACTATAAATATTCATTGGAATTATAAAATTATTTCCTACATCATGATATTTTTTTATAATTTTTACTCATTAAATAAATTTACCTTTTTTATGACACCATGATGATGTAGCGATTACCTCATTAATTAACGATTTAAATAAAATGAAAAGATAATGTAAAATATAATACATAAATTTGTCAAAAACCAATTGTATGAGTATATTTAGAACCCTTATCACCTTATACTAGAAATATATAATTGTGGGACCTCTAAAATCTGAAATTCATATCATAATAATGTAATATTTCATGACTTTCCAAGAGTGCCCCTCCTCTCCTCTTATAAAAGGCCCCCACCTATACCACTATAATCACACCATAAAAACCATATGTCTCGGCCAAAATCTTCCCAAATACTCTATAAACATTCCTCCCATTATCCTATAAGCCTTAACTTAGGTAAAAAGATCTTCAAGAAACCATTTTGGTTCAAACCGTGGGGAGTTACCCGATTTAAAGGTAATGTCTTCTCTTACATTGTTTTGTTTTATTTTGCTTCTCCATACCTCTAAACTATTTGTATTCTTTTATTTTGTAAAAAAACCAGTATCCTCAATATACTTGGATTTTTTTATGAGAAGGATTTTATTTAAACTTACACACACCTTCGTCTAATGGTTAAAGGACATACTGTTTCTGTGGGTGGCGAATTACAGCCTCACGAAATGATGATTGTTCAATATTCTTTTAACACCTCTCATGGTGGCCATTATGATGACACTATTTATATATATGATATACATTATGTTTATTTCCTTATGGTTATGTTTTTTCATTTATGTAATACCTTTATGATTTCCATTATGGGTAAATTTGATAATTTCATTTTAGGAAGTGCGGACTACCGCCCCCTCAAAGTGATTTGAATCGTTAATGCCATATGTGGGATGTATAAAGGATGGAGTAAATTGTATTATACATTATATTATACTTGAATTATAATATACCATTATATAATTATGATTTCATTCCATTTAATACGAAATAGAAATGAAAGTAGCGTTCATGCATATGTATGGCTTACTGTCTCCAAGAACAGTGCATTTCATTTCTTACCTCTAAATGTTTTGTAATATTACAAATCTATATATATACTGGATATATATGACACATATGATATCTACATCATGAATATAATTATGTATATAATGTATATTTTACCACATGAACAACTTTTAATTATAAGAAGTTTATTTTTGACTCAAGTACCAAAGATCGACAAAACGACCGTTATTAACATAAATAATTACATAATGTTCATTACATGGTAATAAGTGATATAGAAGTAATAATGAACTTGAAAAAAGTTCTTAAGAAAGTAGAAAATAACTCTAATTTATTATTCAGGAGATTAAATAATGATCGAGTCAAGTCAAACTTGAGGTAAGGGAACTTCTTAGCCCAATTTCTGTTCTTCAGGTTAATCTCCTACTTTCAAATTACGTCATGATATTATTATGTCCTATCTTGTATTTGTACTTTATTTATGTGTACTTATAGTGAATACACATAATAGATCTATTTTATTTAAATAAAATGATATTTTTATGGGACTTCCTCTCAATCTCCATTCATTGAGTCATATTTTATTTTATACACAAATTTCTTTTATACGGTGTATAAACCCCTTTGAAATTTACATTTATTCAAAAGGAATATTTTTATACGAAGCTTTTTACTAAAGTAAAAAAAGGAATGTTTTTTTGTCGTACGTATGCGGCGACAATGACTTCTCCGCCGCCGTGACCATTATTTGAGTTTCGGCTTCCTCTACAAGCTATAACTTTTTTTAAATAAAAAATAAAGACAATGTTTTACTTTTATTTTATTTTGGTATTGAAAATGGTTTTGATAATGTTTTTATTATTAAAATGTGTTGTATTGATATCTTGTGGTTGAAATGTGGATATGATATGTTTCCTTTATGCATGTTTTATGTGATCCGATTATGTTATGGTTTATGATTTGTTAAAAACTTTTCATATAAGGAATCCATTAGACATAATATGTGACGGGTGGAGCCCGCTATAGATCCTCGATTCATCGGAAGGACTCAGGAGACAAACTATTGTCTTGGCACGAGGCCTTGACAAAATCTTATTTGTAGACTTGGCCCGAGGCCTTGGCTACATGGTTATGATAGTCTGGCATTATGCATTCCATCATTCTAAAAGTGGTTATTGATATTTCATGTGATTATTCGACTAGTAGAATATCCATGTGAATAAGTAAATGGAATTATTTCATTTTATTTTTTCCATATTATGCTAATGTTCATGTTTAAAAGTCTTTTGTTTTAGTTATACATTGGTTTAAATGTTAATGTTTATTTATGAAAGTTTCCGCTATATTATTATCCTTACTGAACATCTGATCTCACCCCTTCCAATGTTTTAATTTTTCCAGGATGTGAAGAAGTATATTAAGAATGACCTGTAGAGAGAGTATGATGGGATATAAAGACAATATGTTGTAGTAGTTTTGTTTTACTTTATGATGTAATGTAATACTTATGAATATTTCTTGTGTTTCTAAGGCTACAAAACTAATCGGTATTTCGAGACTTGATCTTTTGTGATCATGCCAATGTTACGCAATAATGCACCGTCTTTGGGAAATTGGGGTTGGGGTGTTACAGTTGGTATCAGAGGAAGTTTAGTACTAACCGTGGAAGCTATATTTAGATAAACTCTGATTATAGCACATAGCCATAAGATAGAATTTTAGGATTAGTATAGAAGAACTTCCTAGAATTTTGGTATTGTAGATATTTTCTGAGTTTTCCGAGAAATACATCCCTATCTGGTTACGAGCAGGTAGAGGAGGCTCTAGCACAAATGTACCTAGGGGTAAAACCTGAAAACACCGCTTCGAGCTAGACTCGAATGGGAACTGGTGAATGAGAAAGGTCCTTGCTGCACTCTTGGTTATGACACTCCTGAGGGATATGCTTATGATAATTCTCATTTTTACAAACCATTATGAAGGGTTTATGAGTATATACTTTGCCAAAGGAAAACCTGTATTATTATGGATTATATCCATAACCCATTAAATTTATGTTAAATATTTTAAAAGTTTGTAATTATTCATTGCAATTCATAACCTGGCCTTGTTTATGCCATTGTATAGAAATAGAGCCCAGTAGAAGGATTGTGAACTCCAGAAATATGTATGATCCAAAGAGTAAGAATTATAATATCATTCATGGAATTAAGAAAACATTTAGAAGGGAAATAGTCTCCCTTGTATTATCAACATATGAAGAAATAGTATCATGTGTTAATAAGATAAGTAAATAAGTCTATGAGTCTTGTGGATTTGAAGGGAAGAAAGAGAAGAAAAGGATGGAAGAGAGAGAGATGGATAAAGGAAAGAGGGAAAAGAATATTTTTCCAATATGTGATAACAATGGGAAGAAATACCTTGGAACTTGCCTGAAGGGAATTTGAGTTTGTTATAAGTGTGGAGAAAAAGGAAACTATGTGTGTGACTGCAAGGGTAAGAAAATGTTTTCAAATGTACAATGATTCATCTACAAGGAGTGGGGACACTATGCAAACCAATGTCAAAATCATCATAGTATGCCCCAAATGATGTTATTGGATAATAATCATGATATGATACTACCATAGATAAGGAGGAATGATTAGAGTTATAATGTTGTTATTAAAGAATTATGTCATTTGATTGTTGTATCAACGATGTACTGTTTATAATAGTTATGGAGTAAATAAGGATTGTACTGCTTTGCTATTTCATTAAGGACTTGAGATTGTGTGGAACCAAGAAAAGTGACTGAATAACAGGTTAAATTTTTGGAAAATATATGGTTGAGAGAAAGATAAACCATAATATGGTTCTGATACCGAGGTAGTGATTTTTGAATAATACATGATTGATTTGGATAAATTATATTGGATATTCTTGACTTCCTTGAAGCTGTTTGATTATTTGTATACATTTGTGGACAAAAGTAGTATATCTAGTATTCAATAAGGAATAAGAGATCATGAATGTAATCAATAAGTATATATGGTAATTTAGGATGTTTAAGTGTTTAAAAGAATACATCATGAAGGTATTCACATGTTTTTATGTGGGAAAACGGATCTTCATTGTTTTTACCTTCCTTATAAAATTTGGACTTTGTGTTTGGACAGAGGTATTTTGGATAACTATAATGTTTGGAATGGATTATGTTGAACTTTGAATAGTATTATTTAAGGTTAAAAAATTTCTGAATATTATTTTTGGAATATTATAATACTATAGTTTTAGGAAAAGGACAACCTGTAGGTCGACGGATAGTACGTCACGTCGGAAAATACTACAGGAATCGAACCCACAAAAATAGTGCAACGAGCCTTTATTACCTACCACTAGCCTACAGGAAGTCCCTGGTTATTACAAAATAGTTTTCCTATTCTAAATGTTATGTGTTAATATTTTTAACCTTGTACGATTAGGATAAATATAATATTTTTGAGTTCTATTATCTTTTTTAATGAATGATGGGTTTTTTGTGAGAATTTATTAAAGAAAGTCTACATGACAAGTATGTATATTTCCTTTTGTTCATAGTAAATATCCTAAATAAATTCCTCAATTGAATGAAAGGCAACTTAAAACAAAAACATTTTTGGTTAACTTTTCGTACTGGGGAATCAATGATCATTTAACCAATCAGAAGTTTGTGATTTTCTTTTAGTTAACTTTCTCCTAACCCTATTTTCTACAACTCTCCATCAGACCTTGATGGTTTTTTTCCTCTATATCCACATTTTCATATAATCCTAGTATGGGCTATCTCAGGTGACCTTTTTACTTCTCTTTCTTTCTTTTAATGTTGTATTTGTATTAACCCTATTTCTGATGTGGGTTTTCCACATAGGTATTTTCTAATTTCAACCATTTTTTTCAAAGAAAAATTTTAAATTGCGAGGACGCAATTTATTGAAGGAGGGGAGAATTTAATACCCCAACCTTTCCCTATACGCTTCTCTTTCAACAATGAAATAGCTTGCATTGTACGCGAGTTCGAGATTCTAACACACTCCGACCAATCAAAGTATCCATTATGAATATTAATACCCACTATTTGAAATTAAATAAAATGGGCTTCATTTTCGTATTTGGAATAGCAAAATTATCCTAAGTTGAATTTTTTGTAATTTCCTGAGAACATTCAATTTTCAATGAATAGAAAAATACATAAAAACAAACTTTTTAATAAAAATAATTTATATTGATAAATTATACTATAGAGTGGTATTAAATTATAATTAGAATATATTTTTACCATTTTATTTAATGGTTTTCATTAGAATTAATTTCATTTTGAAATTGGATATAATCAATTGTCAATATTTTAATAGATATTGTTTCTTAAAAACACTCTATTTATTTTGACATCGGGAATGAATTATTAAATTAATTAATGAAACTTATATATTTTGAATTTTTTAAAATTCACATCATTTTTGAAATCGGAATATCAAATATAGATTAGGGTGAATTTTTGATATTTTTCTTAAAAACTCCAATTTTTGATGTATGGTGAAACCACTATGTGGTAGTTAAAGAAACTAATTTTTCGTTTAAATGAAACTTTACCAATTCTATGATTTGATTTTAGAAAATCCAACATACATGGTTGTCATTAGGAACTAAAATGTGGATCAATTAGATTAAAATAATATTTTGGTGAATAGTAACTTTTAATTTTAATTAATCGCGATTAGAGGTAATTAGTGTAATTTAAGGTAAAGATAATGTGATAATAATATTAAATGATAATGACACGTGTTCTACACATATTGGATTAGTCATGGACGACCAAGAGAATCCATGGGTCAACTTGGGGACCCCATGGAGCCACTGGGGTAAGAAAATGACATTAATAACTTTTTATTTAAAGTAAAAATAAAATTGTAACAAACATGTGTTGTTTTACTAAAACAATTATTACATGGGGTTATATAAGTTAAAATTTCGACTATAAATATTAATTGGAATTATAAAACTATTGACTACATCATGATATTTGTTTTTATAATTTTTAGATATTAGATAAATTAAAATTTTTATGACACCATGATGATGCAGTGATTACCTCAATAATTAACGATTTAAATAAAATGAAAAGATAATGTAAAATATAAGACTTAATCATGTCAAAAACCTATTGTATGAGTATATTTAAAACCCTTATCACCTTATCCTATAAATTTATAATTGTGGGACCTCTAAAATCCTAAAATCATTTCATAATAATGTAATATTTCATGACTTTCCAAGAGTGCCCCTCCTCTTCTCTTATAAAAGGTACCCACCTATAACACCTTACTCACATCATCAAAGCCACTTCGCTCAGCCAAACTCTACCCAAATACTCTCTCAACATTCCTACCTTTATCCTAGAAGCATTACCATAGTCAGAAAGCTCTTCAAAAAACCATTTTGGTTCAATCCGAGGGGAGTTACCCGATTTAAAGGTAATGTCTTCTCTTACATTATTTTGTTTTATTTTGATTCTCCAACCCCATAAACTCTTTTTATTATTTTATTTTGTAACAAAAAAAGTATCCTACATATAGTTGGATGTTTTTGTGAGAAGGATTTTATTTACACTTAAACACACCTTCACCTAATGGTTAAAGAACCTACTGTTTCTGTGGGTGGCGAATTACTGGCTCACGAAACAATGATTGATCAATCATCTTTTAACACCACTCATGGTGACCATTATGATGAAACTATTTTTATATATGATATATATTATGTATTTGTTTTCCTTATGATTCTGTATTTTTCATTTATGGCATATGTAACACCCCAGGTAAATAAAGAATATGACATCTTTATATTTATACATACTTGTGAATCAAATATTAATATTACTTTCAAGGGGATGCAATGCTCGATGGCGTACCCAATACGCAACAACGAGTTTCTTGGGAATCTTACGTTGCACTCTAAAAATAAAATAATATTATTTTAAATGGAAGTTAACATGTAGCCGTTTTATTGGCGGGAATGGATAGAAATAACTAAAATATGATTATATATGATTTTTAAATGTTTTTACATTTATCAAAAGGCTTAAAATATGGAAAGAATTAAATTTTAGGTTTTTATACCCTAATTTTCACTAAAGGTTCACTTATCACCTTCTGATGGCGAACTGTCATTAAATATAGTTTTGATCACTCTTATACATTAATTTGGACCAAATATAACTCTTCTTTAGAATCGGGACATCAAATTTAACTTTGTGTACATTTTTGGTATTTTTCTGATAAAGTTCATTTTTTTAATGAATAGTGTAAAATGTTGTATTTTAATTCAAAACCTCTTTTTAATCTAATTTATTTATATGATTAGATTATCATTTGAATTGTTTTTAGAGTGAAATTAGAAAATATTTTTACCATTAAATCCAATAGTGGTCGTTGGAATTAATTTCACTTTGAAATCAGACTTAAACTAGTGTCAATCTTTTGATACATATTGTTTCATAAAAAACACGCTATTTGCTCTGACAGCGGGAATTAATTATTAAATTAATTAATGTGACTTATATGTTTTGAATTTTGTAAAATAGACTTCATTTTTGAATTTGTAATATCAAATATAGCTTAGGGTGAATTTTTTGTAATTTTCTGAAAAACATCAATTTTTGATGAATAGTGAAACCACTAAGTGGTACTTATAAAAACTGATTTTTCGTTTAAATGAAATTTTTCCACTTCTGTGTTTTGAATTTAAAAAATCCGACATACATGGTTGTCATTAAGAAGTAAAATGTCGTTCAATGGGATAAAAATAATTTTTTGGTGAATAGTAACTTATTAAGTTTTTAATCGCGATTAGTGGTAATTAGTGTAGTTTAGGGTAAAAATAATGTTTTAATAATATGAGATGAGCATGAAACATGTACTACACTCATAGGATGTGTCATGGCCGACCAATACAACCCATGGGTCAACTTGGGGACCTCATGGAGCCACTTTGGTTGGGAAATGATATAAATAACTTTTTATTTAATGTAAAAGTAAAAATGACACAAACATCATATGTTTTACGAAAACAATTTTTACATGGGGTTATAAAGATCAGATTTTTTATTATAAATGGTCGTTTGAAAGCTAAAAAGATTTCCTACATAATTGTATTTTTTGTATAATTTTTAGACACTAAATAAATTAAATTATTTATGACATCATGATGATGCAGCGATGACCTCATTATTTAACGATTTAAATAAAATGGAAAGATAATGTAAAATATATGAACTACACATGTCCAAAACTTATTGGATGGGTGGATTTCGAACCCTTAACAACTTATCCACTAATTATATCAATGTGGGACCTTTTAAAACTGAAACACATTTTCAAATAATGTAATATTTCTTTACTTTCCAAAAGTTCCCCTCCTCTCCTCTTTTAAAAGGCCCCCACCTCTACCTCATTTCACACACTCCTCAAGCCTTTGGCTCGGCCATCCCCTGCACATTTACTCTCTCCACATCCCTATACTCATCCTATAGGATTCCATTTTGGCATAATCTTTTCAAAGGAAGCCTTTAGGCTCAAATCAAAAGGAGTTACACTTATAAAGGTAATTCATTCTCTCATCGTCATTTGTTTTTTATTGGCTTCTCCAACCCCCCTAGACTATTTTTATTTACTTATTTTGTAACAAAAAAAGTATCTTCAATATAATAGGATGTTGTTATAAGAATTATTCGAGCTACACTCTCACACAACTACATCAAATGGTTAAAGAACATACAGTTTCCATGGATGGCGAAATTCTGCCTCCCGAAACGATGATTGTTCAATACTCATTTAACACCTTCAAAGGTGGCCATTATGATGTCACTGTTTTTATATATGATATATAATATGTTTATGTTTTAATTAATCTTCTGTATTTTTCATTTGTGGATTACCATTATGGCTTCCATTATGGGTATACGCGATATCTTCATTTTAGGAAGTGGGGACTACCGCCCCCTCAAAGTGATGTGATTCGTTAATGCCATATGTGGGACGTATAAAAGATGGATTTAAAGTTATTATATATGATTTTATACTGGAATTATAATATACCTCTATATAATTATTATTTATTTCCATTAAAGTATGGGATAGAAATGAAAGTAGCGTTCATGCGTACGTATGGCTTACCGTCTCCATGAACGGTGCATTTCATTTCTTATCCCCAAATGTAATGTACTATTAAAAGTATATGTATATAATGGATATATATAATGAATGATACATCTAAATGATGAATATAATTCTGGAATTAAAATATAAATACCTCTCATTTAATTTTAATTCCATTAATATGAGAAAGAAATGAAAGTAGCGTTCATGCGTACGTACGGCTTACCGTCTCCATGAACGGTTCATGTCATTTCTTACCTCTAAATGATTATGTAATATTATAAATACATGTATATTCTGGATATATATTATATATATGATATCCAAATCAGGAATTTCATTCTGGATATAAAGAACATTTGACCACACGAACAACATGTAATTGTAAGAAGTCCACTTTCGACTTAAGAACCAAATATCGACAAAACAAACATTATTAACATAAATGATTACATAATGTTTATAACATGTCAATAATTGATATAAAAGGAATAATGAACTTGTAAAAGGTTCTTAAGCAAGTCTAAATTAACTCATGTTTATTATTCAGGACGTTAAAGAACGATCGAGTCAAGTCGGACCCGAGGTAAGGGATCCTACTCCTCTCTTTCTTTTTAAGTACACTCTTTTATGTCATTCCTTTTAAAGCTCATATTTATTGTTATTGGGATGTTATTTTATATTAATATTACCGTAATTTTTATGTTCTTGTGATGAGAGACCCTATTATCTCTCATCAATCCATTTTAGAGGTTTCGAGTGGCGCCGTTAGACTGCCGAATTTTAATAAGAGATCTAACCACTCTCTTTCTTTTAAAGTACTCTCCTTTATGTCACTTCTTTTAAGCTCCACTTTGTTATGTTGGGGAATGTTATTTTATATTCCTCATTCTGTAATATTTATGTTGATGTGATGAGAGACCCTATTTCCCCTCATCAATCCATTTTGGAAGTTTTAAGAGGCGTCGTTAGGCTGCCGAGTTTTCGTAAGAGATTTTTCATCTCACTTTTATTCCTGTGAGATTTATGCTACATTTGCAACAATTTCCTTTGAGTGGTTTATGTACTTCCCACTATTACACTCCTTTTTTAATATAAATCCATTTATGGGTATTTACAAAATCATTGTATGACACTTCTTCAATGGGGTGTGCTTTTCAAAAGTTACCCAAGTCGGTAAGGGAACCTTTCACCCTCCTCTTTTTAAAAGACTTCTTTTGTTGGGTCTTTTAATTTACATATTGTTATGTTGGGAAATGTTCTCATATATCCTTATTGATGTAACTTTTATGTCCAAGTGATGAGATACACTTTTTATCTCTCATCAACTCATTTTGATGTGACGCCGTTAGGCTGTCAAGAGAACTTCTTAACACAATTTCGATTTCTTTGGGTCCAACATGTAGTTATTGAATATGTAATCCTTTTAATATGAGTGAAAAACCTTTGATTATTTTACACTTAATATCCACTTATATTTGGTGTATTCATTTGTCACACATAATTATGTAATTGAATTATCCTTAAACCAAGGATAACGTCTTTATAAGGGACTTCGTCTCAATCTCCTTTCATTGAGGCATATTTCGTTTTATACACAACTTTATTTTGTAATGGTGTATAAACCCCTTTGACATTTACTTTTATACAAAAAAAATCTTTTTCTACGAAGCGTTTTACAAAATGACAAAAAGGAATGTTTCATTTAACGTACGCGGTGACAACAACCTTTTCCGCCGCCGCGAGTATTATTTGGTCTTTGGATTCTTCAACAAGCCGTAATGTTTTTAAAATAAAATAAATACCATAGACTCTTTTATGTATTTTGGTATTGAAAATGGTTTTGATAAAGGATTCTATTATGTCAATATATTTATGATATATTGTGATTGAAATGTGGAAATGTTATCATTCCTTTATATTGGTTTTATGTTTTATGATTTTATATTGGTACTTGGACATTTTAACGGATGGTTACATTATAAACCATATGACGGGTGGTGTCGTGAATACCAGGATGGGTGGTTACATTATAACCTCCAATGCATTGGGTATGGAAGTCGGCCGTATGGATATTCCATTTAGTATGTATGGAAAATGGCCGTATGGCTATTCAATTAAGTGATATGTGTGGGAGTCGACCGTATGGTTATTCCACTTAAGTATATTTAGGTCCCAAGTTACCTTTATATATGTTATGTGTTCTCTATATGGGTTTTATGGTAATCCTTTGGTTACAAAAAGGTAATTAATGATATTTTATTCAGTGAAGAGTTTGTACTACTTCATAAAGTTGAAAAGTATTACTTTGATAAAGTATACATGGTTTACTTTTTGTTTTGATAAACTAACAGTTATTATTCTTTGTGTATCCCTTACTGAGTTTTTATGCTCATCCCATGTTTTTGAAATATTTTTCACAGGACTTAGCATGGAATAGGGTCAAGGATGGGATCACGGGAAACTCATGCTACCTAAAACATGAAACTAGACATGTTTCTTTTAAAGAGTTTTTATTTTATGGAAATTTAGTAGAAGAGACTACTTTGTAATCTTTTGAGATGTAATAGTTATGTCTTAATTCTATAAATCTCTAATCCTGAAAAGATCCTCAATGTGAATTATTCATTTAATTCAATTTTAAGTAAGGTTTATGGCTGGGGCCTTATAGTTGGTATTAAAGGTCGGTTTAGATAACTTTAGAGGTTAGGGTATTCTCTAAGCATAAGTGACATTACCATAATGGTTTGGATTTCAGAAAGAGTCCAAGTTTTAGATAAAGTGAATGAGTTAGTATATCTTAGTGTTTATCTTCCTCATTATTACATGATGGTTATGTTGATATACTCACACTGACATTTATGTTTTTAGTGAATGGATGGATCTAGCAGGTACCAAAGAGACAACAGGTTTGAAGGAAACTGTGGTGGTTCTATGATTAAGATACTAGATAAAATGGGGGATTCAATGAGGAATCTCATAGTTGTTCTAAACCAACTATCAAGGAGTCGTGATCAACCACTTCAACCTTTGTGAGTTCTATAATGCATCATGTATGAGAAGAACAATCGATGGGGAAGTTCAGGTAATAATTATAAAGGTAACCATTAGAGTTTATATGATCCTTACTTTTGAGGTAATTATGGGTTATTATATGATATGATGGAAAATGAAAGGAATGATATAAACTTGAGTTTATAATATGTTATGATTATTCTTGAAGATTTTATCTCATTTTGGGGAATGTTTTAAGAATTATATAGTTTTGGGAAAAGGACAACACGCAGACCGTGTGACAACCCGTCGCGTCGGACAAAGCCGCGGGAATCGAACCCACAACCAATGTGTGACTGGTATTTATCGCCTACCACTAGACTACGTGAAGTCCCTGGTTAGTTTTACTGATTCTTTTTAGTTATACGATTTTATGAATTAAGAGTAAGTTGATTTTGGGTTATTTATGAAAATGATTAACCTATCATGGAGGATATGTGATTAGGTTAATTACTTTTCAATACGAGGCTTTAGGAGAAACATATGTTGTTTGGAGATAAATTTTATGATTTAACTTGGAAGACTATGTGACTAAATCCTTCAAATGTTTGGGTTTCAATCTTAGATTGGTTTACTTTGAGGAATTTTATGGAAAAATTGTTTATCGGATGGTCCTCGTTGAACTTTGGGTTTTGTTGGACATATTTTGGAGATTAAGAATAGATTTTCTTTCTAATGGGTTATCCTTTTCTAGGTTATCTGATCCTGTACTAATCTTTGGGGTTTTGGTTTTGGTTAAAGGCTAAAGACATGGGAAGTATATAGTTCTCTTTTTTGGGTTAGGTAATTCTCTAGAAGTTGATTATAGTACTCTTAATGTGAACAAGTCTCCCTAAATACTCGTCTTTTGAAAAAAATATAAGTTTGTGTAAGGAATCTAATAAAAGTTGAAAGTCAACATGATAAGTGATTATGTTTCATTATGAATAAATTCCTCAATAAAAAGTAACTTAAAACAAAAATGTTGTCTATTAACTTTTCCTACTGGGGAATCGAATACCGTTTAACCCATCACATGTTTGTGATTTTCTCATGGTTAACTTTCTCCTAAATATGTTTTCTATCACTCTCCATCAGAACATGACCCTATTTTTTCTCCTCCATGTCCATGTTTTCATACTTGGAATCCTATTATGGGTTAACTCGGGTGACCTTTTTACTTATCTTTCTTTATTTTAAAGTGATTGTTTTACCGACTCGTCTTCCGATGTGGGACATTCAAGGATGTTTTGAAGCCCAATTTTAAAATTGCGAGGACGCAATTCCCAAAAGGGGGGAAGGATGTGACACCCCAGGTAAATAAAGAATATGACATCTTTATAGTTATCCATAATTGTGAATCATATATTAATATTACTTTAAAGGGGATGCAATGCTCGATGGCGTACCCAATACGCAACAACAAGTTTCTTGGGAATCTTACGTTGCACTCTAATAATAAAATAATATTATTTTAAATGGAAGTTAACATGTAGCCATTGTATTGGAGGTAATGGATTGAAATAACTAAAATATGATTATATATGTTTTTAAAATGTTTTTACATTTATCCAGAGGCTTAAAATACGGAAAGAATTCAATTTTAGGCTTTTATACCCTAATTTTCACTAAAGGTTCACTTATCACCTTCTGATGGCGAACTGTCATTAAATATAGTTTTGATCACTCTTATACATTCATTTGGACCAAATATAACTCTTATTTAGAATCGGGACATCAAATTTTACTTTGTGTAAATTTTTGGTATTTTTCCGATAAAGTTCATTTTTTAATGAATAGTGTAAAATGTTGTATTTTAATTCAAAACCTCTTTTTAATCTAATTTATTTATATGATTAGATTATCATTTGAATATTTTTTAAAGTGAAATTAAAAAATATTTTTACCATTAAATCCAATAGTGGTTGTTGGAATTAATTTCACTTTGAAATCGGACTTAAACTAGTGTCAATCTTTTGATACTTATTGTTTTAATAAAAACACGCTATTTGCTCTGACAGCGGGAATTAATTATTAAATTAATTAATGTGACTTATATGTTTTGAATTTTGTAAAATAGACTTCATTTTTGAATTCATAATATCAAATATAGCTTAGGGTGAATTTTTGGTAATTTTCTGAAAAACTTCAATTTTTGATGAATAGTGAAAACACTAAGTGGTACTTATAAAAACTGATTTTTCGTTTAAATGAAATTTTACCATTTCTGTGTTTTGAATTTCAAAAATCCGACATACATGCTTTTCATTAAGAAGTAAAATGTGCTTCAATGGGATAAAAATAATTTTTTGGTGAATAGTAACTTATTAAGTTTTTAATCGCGATTAGTGGTAATTACTGTAGTTTAGGGTAAAAATAATGTTTTAATAATATGAGATGAGCTTGAAACATGTACTACACTCATTGGATGTGTCATGGCCGGCCAAGAAAACCCATGAGTCAACTTGGGGACCCCATGGAGCCACTTTGGTTGGGAAATGACATAAATAACTTTTTATTTAATGTAAAAGTAAAAATGACACAAACATCATATGTTTTACAAAAACAATTTTTACATGGGGTTATAAATATCAGATTTTTTATTATAAATAGTAGTTTGAAAGCTATTAAGATTTCCTACATCATAGTATTTTTTTTATAATTTTTAGACACTAAATAGATTAAATTATTTAAGACATCATGATGATGCAGTGATGACCTCATTATTTAACGATTTAAATAAAATGAAAAAGATAATGTAAAATATATGAACTACACATGTCCAAAACTTATTGGATGGGTGGATTTCGAACCCTTAACACCTTATCCACGAATTATATCAATGTGGGACCTTTTAAAAGCGAAACACATTTTCAAATAATGTAATATTTCTTTACTTTCCAAAAGTGCCCCTCCTCTCCTCTTATAAAAGGCCCCCACCTCTACCTCATTTCACACACTCCTCAAGCCTTTGGCTCGACCTTCCCCTGCCCATTTACTCTCTCCACATCCCTCTCCTCGTCCAATAGGATTCTCTTTTGGCATAATCCTTTCAATGTAAGCCTTTAGGCTCAAATCAAAAGGAGTTACACTTTTAAAGGTAATTCATTCTCTCATGTTCATTTGTTTTTTTTGGCTTCTCCAACCACACTAAAATCTTTTTATTTACTTATTTTGTAACTACAACAGTATATTCAATATACTATGATTTTGTTATAAGATTTATTAGATCTACACTCTCACACAACTACATCAAATGGTTAAAGAACATACGGTTTCCGTGGATGGCGAAATTCTGCCTCCCGAAACGATGATTGTTCAATACTCATTTAACACCTTCAAAGGTGGCCATTATGATGTCACTATTTTTATATATGATATATAATATTTTTTTGTTTTACTTAATCTTCTGTATTTTTCATTTGTGGCTTACCTTTATGGCATCCATTATGGTTATACGCGATATCTTCATTTTAGTATGTGCAGACTACCGCCCCCTCAAAGTGATGTGATTCGTTAATGCCATATGTGGGACGTATAAAGGATGGATTTAAAGTTATTATATATGATGTTATACTGGAATTATAATGTACCTCTATATCATTATTATTTATTTCCGTTAATGTATGAGATAGAAATGAAAGTAGCGTTCATGCGTACGTACGGCTTACCGTCTCCATGAACGGTGCATTTCATTTCTTATCCCCAAATGTAATGTACTATTAAAAGTATATGTATATAATGGATATATATAATTAATGATACATCTATATGATGAATATAATTCTGGAATTAAAATATAAATACCTATCATTTAATTTTAATTCCATTAATATGAGAAAGAAATGAAAGTCGCGTTCATGCGTACGTACGGCTTACTGTCTCCATGAACGGTGCATGTCATTTCTTACCTCTAAATGATTATGTAATATTATAAATACATGTATATTATGGATATATATGATATATATGATATAAAAATCAGTAATGTCATTCTGGATATAAATAACCTTTGACCACATGAACAACATGTAATTGTAAGAAGTCCACTTTCGACTTAAGAACCAAATATCGACAAAACAAACATTATTAACTTAAATGATTACATAATGTTTATAACATGTCAATAATTAATATAAAAGGAATAATGAACTTGGAAAAGGTTCTTAAGCAGGTGTAAATTAACTCAAGTTTATTATTCAGGACGTTAAAGAACGATCGAGTCAAGTCGGACCCGAGGTAAGGGATCCTACTCCTCTCTTTCTTTTTAAGTACACTCTTTTATGTCATTCCTTTTAAAGCTCATATTTATTGTTATTGGGATGTTCTTTTATATTAATATAACTGTAATTTTTATGTTCTTGTGATGAGAGACCCTATTATCTCTCATCAATCCATTTTTGATGTTTTGAGTGGCGCCGTTAGGCTGCCGAATTTTAATAAGAGATCTAACCCCTCCCTTTCTCTTAAAGTACTCTCCTTTATGTCACTTATTTTAAGCTCCTCTTTGTTATGTTGCGGGATGTTCTTTTATATTCCTCTTTATGTAAACTTTATTTTGATGTGATGAGAGACCCTATTTCCTCTCATCAATCCATTTTGGAAGTTTTAAGTGGCGTCGTTAGGCTGCCGAGTTTTCGTAAGAGATTTTTCATCTCAGTTTTATTCCCGTGAGATTTATGCTACATTTGCCACAATTTCCTTTGAGTGGTTTATGTACTTCCCACTATTACACTCCTTTTGTAATATAATTCCATTTATTTGTATTTACATATTCATTGTATGAAACTTCTTCAATGGGGTGTACTTTTCGAAAGTTACCCAAGTCGGTAAGGGATCCTTTCACCCTCCTCTTTTTAAAAGACTTCTTTTGTTGTGTATTTTAATTTACATATTGTTATGTTGGGATATGTTCTCATATATCCTTATTGATGTAACTTTTATGTCCAAGTGATGAGATACATTTTTTATCTCTCATCAACTCATTTTGATGTGACGTCGTTAGGCTGTCAAGAGAACTTCTTAACCCAATTTCGATTTCTTTGGGTTCAACATGTAGTTATTGAATATGTAATCCTTTAAATATGTGTGAATGACCTTTGATTATATTACACTTAATATCCACTTATATTTTGTGTATTCATTTTTCATACATAATTATGTAATTGAATTATCCTTAAACCAAGGATACCGTCTTTGTAAGGGACTTCGTCTCAATCTCCGTTCATTGAGGCATATTTCGTTTTATACACAACTTTATTTTGTAACAGTGTATAAACCCCTTTGACATTTACTTTTATACAAAAGGAATCTTTTTCTACGAAGCGTTTTACAAAATGAAAAAAAGGAATGTTTCTTTTAACGTACGCGGTGACAACGACCTTTTCCGCCGCCGCGAGTATTATTTAGTCTTTGGATTCTTCATCAAGCCGTAATGTTTTTAAAATAAAATAAATACAATATACTATTTTATGTATTTTGGTATTGAAAGTGGTTTTGATAAAGTATTCTATTATGTGAATATATTTATGATATATTGTGATTGAAATGTGGAAATGTTATCATTCCTTTATATTGGTTTTATGTTTTATGATTTTATATTGGTACTTGGACATTTTAACGAGTGGTTACGTTATAAACCATATGAAGGGTGGTGCCGTGAATACCAGGACAGGTGGTTACGTTATAACCTCCAATGCATTGGGTATGGAAGTCGGCCGTATGGATATTCCATTTAGTATGTATGGAAATTGGCCGTATGGCTATTCTATTAAGTGATATGTGTGGGAGTCGACCGTATGGTTATTCCACTTAAGTATGTTTAGGTCTCAAGTTACCTTTATATATGTTATGTGTTCTCTATATGGGTTTTATGGTAATCCTTTGGTTACCAAAATGTATTTAATGATATTTTATTCAGTGAAGAGTTTTTACTACTTAATAAAGGTGAAATGTATTACTTTGATAAAGTATACATGGTTTACTTTTTGTTTTGATAAACTAACAGTTTTTATTCTTTGTGTACCCCTTACTGAGTTTTTATGCTCATCCCAAGTTTTTGAAATGTTTTTCACAGGACTTAGCATGGAATATGCTCAAGGATGGGATCAACGGAAAGTCATGCTACCTAAAACAAGAAACTAGACATGTTTCTTTTTAACAGTTTTTATTTTATGGAAATTTAGTAGAAGAGACTACTTTGTAATCTTTTGAGATGTAATAGTTATGTCCTAATTCTCTAAATCTCTAAACCTGAAAATATCCTCAACGTGAATTATTCATTTAATTCAATTTTAAGTAAGGTTTAAGGCTGGGTCCTTATAGCATACCTTTATGATTTCCATTATGGGTAAACGCCATGATTTCATTTTTGGAAGTGCGGACTACCGCTCACTCAAAGTGATTTGAATCGTTAACGCCATATGTGGGATGTATAAAGGATGGAGTAAATGGTATTATAAATTATATTATATTGTAATTATAATATACCTTTATATAATTATGATTTCATTCCATTTAATATGAAATATAAATGAAAGTAGTGTTCATGCGTACCTACGGCTTACCGTCTCCATGAACGGTGCATTTCATTTCTTACCTATAAATGTTATGTAATATTATAAATGCATATATATACTGGATATATATGATATAAATGATATATACATCATGAATATAATTCTGGATACAATCTATATTTTACAACATGAACAACATGTAATTATAAGAAGTTTATTTTTGACTCAAGTACCAAAGATCAACAAAATGACCGTTATTAACTAAAATAATTACATAATGTTCATAACATGGTAATAAGTCATATAAAAGGAATAATTAACTTGAAAAAGTTCTTAAAAAATTATAAATTAACTCTAGTTTGTTATTCAGGAGATTAAAGAACGATCGAGTCGTGTAGGACACGAGGTAAGGGAACTTCTTAACCCAATTTCCATTTTTTGGGTTAATCTCCTACTATCAAATTACGTAATGATATTATTATGTCCTATCTTGTATTTGTACATTATTTATGTGTACTTATATTGAATACACATAATAAATCTATTTTATTTTAAAAAATGATATTTGTAAGGGACTTCGTCTCAATCTCCATTTATTGAGGCATATTTTGTTTTATACACAAATTTCTTTTATACGGTGTATAAAAACCTTTGACTTTTACGTTTATTTAAAAGGAGTCTTTTTATAGAATTGTTTTACTATTCAATAAAAATGACTATTTTTTTGTCATACGTATGTGATGAAAACAACTTCTACGCCGTCGTGATCATTATTTGAGCTCTGGGTTCCTCTACAAGCTATAACATTTTTTAAATGAAAAAAAATACCATGTTTTACTTTTCTTTTCTTTTGGTATTGATAATAGTTTTGATAATGTTATTATTATTTCAATGTGTTGTATTGATATATTTTGATTGAAATGTGGATATGATAGGTTTCCTTTATGCATGTTTTATGTGATATGATTATGTTATGGTTTAGGATATGTTTAAACCTTTTCATATAAGGAATGCACTGGACGTAATAAGTGACTGGTGGAGCCCGCTATAGCTCCTCAATGCAGCGGCAGGTCTCATGAGAGAAACTACTTTCCTGGCACGAGGCCTTGAAAAAATCTTATTTTGAGTCTTGGCATGAGGCCTTGGCTACGTGGTTATGATAGTCTGGCATTATGCATTCCATCATTATGAAAGTGGTTTATTGATATTGCATGTGATTATTCGACTGGTAGAATATCCATGTGAATAAGTAAATGGAATTATTTCATTTTATTTTTTCCATATTATGGGGAAGTTCATGTTTAAAAGGATATAGTTTTAGTTATACTTTTCCTTAAATGTTAATGTTTATTTATGGAAGCTTCTGCTATATTGTTATCCTTACTGAGCATCTGAGCTCACCCCTTCCAATGTTTTAAATTTTCCAGGATGTGAAGATGTATTTTAAGAATGACCTACATGGATAGTATGAGGGGATATGAAGACATGATTTTGTTGTATTTTTGTTTTACTTTATGATGTAATGTAAGACTTATGAATGTATCTACTGTTTCCAAGGCCACTAAACTAATCGGTCTTTCGAGACTTGATATTTTGTGATCATACCAATGTTACGCAATAATGCACCGACTCTGGATAATTGGGGTCGAGCCGTTAAAAGCATGCAGTACATGTCAACATTAGTTTCTCCATGATGAGATCCACTTATGAAAACACCACTATACATTGTATTTTATTCCCTATATTCACATGTATGAAATCAAAAACCATTTAGCACATAACCATTATAATATTTAACCATTTTTGAATGTTGGTATCTAAATATATGAAACCGATTATCAATTTTATATGCATGTAGAGATACCTGACGTTTATTAATATTTTTTGTAAATATAATATAAAATAAATGTTTTTATTTGTTTTAACCAAAAATAATTTATTTAACCTGTTTTTGAAGATAGTAGGCAAATTTTTTTTGCCGACATTTATCAAGAGAAACTACTGAAATTTGTGGAAGTTGTTTCTTATTATGATAATCATATAACCTACAATGAAAATATTGTTAATTTACTGTAATAAAAATTATTTGATAAGTAAAAGGTGAACTCACTATAAAAATGGTTTCATTTCTTCACATTTGAGTATAACATATGTATGAGCTATGTGATATTCATCATATAAAATCCATCATTAATGAACTCCACTAAATCCATGATTGGGCTTATTTAAGACAGATTATTGATTTCCATTTCATCATCTAGATTTTCCTCATTTTGTCCCATAATATTTTTTTATTAGGAATATTCATATTTAATGTAATGGGAGAATAAAAAGGAAATTTTCTTAGGAAAAAAATATAATGAAATTGAACCTTCAACTGATTCTCTATTGAAGAAATTTTTCATTAATTTATACCTGAATCTATTGAATGTGTATATCCATTAGAACTATATATGACCTCCAAATTATACATAATGCATCATATGTAATGTCAAATTTTTTATTGATTTAAATAATGTCGGCGAGAAGATTTTTGGCTGTTTGCATTAAATTTAAAAAAAAAATCTTCTTATAGTCTGATTAATGAATCATATTCACTTTTCACCACTCAAATACCTCAAAAAAATAAGACATGTCTGATAGTCCATCCTAAATAATAAAATTCAACATACCTCTTAATCTAATAAGAAAAATATTATTCATTATAAGATGACAGTCGTGTCTTTTTAATCCCACAATATGACCATTTCTAACACATAATCCCAAATTAGAATCATAACCATATGCAAGCCTCAAATATGAAATCCATTGAAAAAATAATAATCAATTCTATCGGGAGATTATATAACCAAATTTTGGATTGGTTATCTTCTTTGATCTGATATTTTAAAAAATTTCAAGTTCTTGTCTCCTGCAATCTTGGGAAAAATATAATCACTCCATTATATTATATTTGTTCTTACCTACTATATCAAAAACTATATGAAATAAATTATCAAAATAGTTCTTATCAATATTCATGAAATACAATATGTGATAGAATAAAAAATTAGACTAATATGGTATATCCCAAAAAATTCTCCATTTTATCCAATTTTTTTCTTTAAAAAAGCCGTCAATTTTTTTTGGTTTATTGTTGCTCAAAATGAGTTTGTAGGTGGTGAGAAGCCAATTGATTTTAACTCTCTACCTGAGATCATTGTTGGAGTTCCATTTATTTCAATTGTTACATTTCTGAATTGACAATTGTTAATCTCGAAAGAATAACAAGTTGGAAGGAATTAGTGTTGGCAGTTGAAAAAAAATGTTTTTCTCCCTTGATGATCATAAATTATTTTCTCTCTCTCAAACAATACATACAAGATTTTTTACTATATTTACTCTAAGAAGATAATATTCCATATCATAGAAAGATTCTACTGGCCCCTCTCAATTCATCATTCAACAAGAATTTTTTTATTTGAAATATCATAAAATTGGCTGACACCATTACTCCACAATGAATTTATCTGTTCAATCAATGGTTTCAAATAAACGTAAATATTATTCTTCATATGTCCTGGTTTTAAAAAGGAAAAAAATATATGGTTCCTTCATCAAAATCCAAGAAGTTTAATTGTACGGAGTTATAATGACAAGACAACATGAATACTCACAACCATAAGAACCAAATAGGAAAAAACTGTCAGAACAATTAGCCAATAGAATGTTTTGGGATTATAATGAAAAAGACAGATAAACATTGTCAAAATGTTTCCATTAATCACTATAATATGTATGATTTAATGTTCATCAAGTTGGAATATTTGTTTTATGTGTTGAGATAAATTCCAATGTGTTCTGATTCAAAAATAGACACTGAAATTTGGGTGTAAGCATGCAATATGTCAATTATTTTACAAGAATCATTCCAGACATACCTCATTAATCCTTTTTATAGGTAAAATATCCACATGTGGGACTACTATTAAACTACACATTTTCACTATTATATAACATGCAATCATGTGAACATGCCTTAATCATCGGATATCCATTTCACTGATTACGAACTAGCGTCTTGCTCACTTAAAAATTTGTAGGCAACACATTTCTTTTAGGTAAATATGTTTTTACAACAATAATATCATATCAAAATAGCTATTTGAAATTACAATATCTGATTTAATAGATATAAATTTAACAACTGCTTAAAATTTTCTTATCTTGCAACCAGGATATAAGGAATCCCCAAAAATCATAAAAAAACACATCAAAATGTGATGGTTCCATCTCAGTAGTTAAATTCATATCATTCTGAGTTTCAACAAATTTAAAAGACAGACTTACCACATCATGTACTACATTTTTAAACCATACTAGTTCCAGAACCAAATTATTAGTATCTTATCTTGAACTATGTTCACCATGTCGATACCAAAAAAATAATCATGTTGATAAAAAAATGTAATATATGACCTCCAACATTTTCAAATGATTCAAATGTCATAAGAGCGCCTTTACAACAAAGACACTTAATATTCCCTTTTGGTAAAAATTCAGTGTTTTATGATGCAATGAGAAGAAATCTTCAACACCCTCAACATATATAGGATCTCAACCAAAACTATTTAGACTATTACACTGATATATACAATCAGAATCATCAAATAATTATTCTTATCAATATACATGTTCCAAATTTATCAAAAAAGTTAAATATAATTGGTTTCTTGTATAATTTGATATAAGAAAAACAATATCTAAAAAACGGATGATAATTAAATTCCATTTTCCATCAAATTATAATAGTTCTATTATTTTGTACTTGTTTAAAGTATTTTTTAAACGATAATAATAATATTAAATAACTTATAACAATTTATACTATTAACAACTAATTATTATTAACTAAAAAATTTACTAAAGGAAATGTAGCAGGAACTGTAGTAGCAGAGGCACTATAGAAGGAATTGTTTTGGTGGTGGTACCATAGAAGGACTGTAGAATCCAAGTAATGTAGCAGTATTATTCACTAAAGGACACTTTGGGAAAAAAATACGGGCCTTCTGGAATTGTATTCAGACCACATGGTCCTGGGCCTTCGGTCTATGTAAGGGGTCTCCCTCTACCTAGTTTGAAATAGATATTTTCTTTAAATAATAAATAAGGCTTCAACCCCAACATTTTAAACAAAACTAATAAATATTAATTACCAGCACCAAAATTTCCAATGGATTGGTAGCTTCTCTTTTTCACATTGACTCATCTCTATTTCCTCTGACATAAATCAATAAAGAAAATTTTCTCGGACATATGAATATCTATTTATGATTGTACAATGTTGGAGAGAAGCATGATGATTTCCCCTTTTCCCCAACTTCATGCATAAAAAATGTATATATGTACGTCTGTAAAGATTATTCATAGTGATTTCAATCGAATAAAATGGAGATGTGTTCTCGAGTAAAAGAACCTTCTTTTATTAATGACTAATCTCATTGAAACATTCTCCAATAGATATCTGTATGAAAAATTGGTTCCGATGTACACAAATAAATTTTCGTATAGGGAAGAATGGACAGCAAGACGGCCTCTCCACACATCTCTCCATTATCTTATATATGAAAATGAATATCCATATGTGAGGACAAGTTTTTCATAGTGAATTTAATGGGAGAAAATTGGAATCAGAAAAGGCATCGCTTAAAAGGGAGCCGTCATGCTGCTGGAAATTGTCTCAATTTATTATATTTTGTGCCAATTATTTGCAATTCATTCCTAATTATTTCTAATTATTACTAATTATTTCTAATTATTACTAATTATTACTAATTATTAGAAATAGTTAGTAATTATTAGAATTAGTTATTAATTATTATAATATATTACTAATTATTTCTTTTTTTTGAATTTATTACTAATTTTTACAAATTTTTGCATTACATTTCTGATTGTTGCAACTTATTACTAATTGTTTCAATTTATTACTAATTGTGGTAATTTATTACTAATTGTAGAAATTATTCACTAATTATTTCAAAATTACTACTAATTTTTAACAATTATTACAATTTATGACAAATTAATTAAATTTTTTACTAGTTATGACAATTTATTAAATATTATTACAGTTTATTAAAATTATTACAATTTATATAAAATTATTACAATTTATTACAATTTTTTTAAAAAAATATATATTATTAAAAAATATTAGAAATTATTTAGATAATTACGAATTATTATAATTTATTACTCATTTTTACAATTTTTAAAGAATTCATACAAATTATTACAAATTATTAGTAATTATTAAAATTAATTACTAATTATTACAATTAATTTTTAATTATTACAATTTATTACTAATTATTATAATTTATTCCTATTATTTCAATTTATTACTAAATATTACCATTAATTACATGTTATTTCAATTAATTACTAATTATTAATTGTTACTAATTATTTAAATTTGTTAATAATTATTCTAATTAACTACTTATTATTCAAATTATTACAAATTACTCACAATTTTTACTAATTATTCTTATTTTTTACAAATTATTATAATTTATTACAAATTATTACAAATTACTTCTTATTTTTACTAATTATTGTAATATGTTACTATCTTTTGCAATTTATTACTCTTTATTTAATTTTATTAATAATTATTGCAATTTAATAATATTTATTGCATTTTATTAGTAATTATTCGTATTTGTAACTATTTATAATGATTTATTGCTAATTGTATCAATTTATTACATATTGTTGCAATTTATTACTAATTATAGCAACTATTTTCTGATTGTTGCAATTAATTGTGAAATATTACGATTTATTACTAATTATTTCTATTTATTAATATGTATTGTAATTAATTACAAATTACTCGAATTTATTACTAATTATTCAAATTTATTACTAATCATTACTAATTGTTGCAAATTCTTTTTAATTGTTCCAATTTATTCGTAATTATTCTATTTTTGTAAAAATTAATGTAGTTTATTATTATTTAACCAAATTTTTTCCTAATTATTTGATTTTATTACTAATTATTCAAATTTATAACTAATTATTACTAATTATTAGTAATTATTACTAATTAGTACTATTTACAACTAATTATTACTAATTATTGATAATAATTACTAATTATTAAAATATGTCACATATTATTGTATTTTGTTACTAATTATTGGAATTTATTACTAGTTAATGCAATTTATTACAAATTAATGCATTTTAGTAGTAATTATTGAAATTTATTACTAATTATCGCAATTTATTAATAATTATTGAATTTTTAATTTATTATTCGAATTGAATAATTATTATTTAAATTTATTACTAATTATTTGAAATTATTACTAATTTTTTAATTTTATTACAAATTGTTGCAATTTATTACTGATTATTTCAATTTGTAAATAATTATTGAAATTTATTACTAATTATGTCCTTTTATTACTAATTGTTGAAATATATTACTAATTGTTTCAATTTATTACTGATTATTGCAATTTATATTTAAATATTAGAATTTATTACTAATTATTACAATTTAATACTTATTTTTTCTATGTAATACTATATATTAAAATTTATTACAGATAATTGCATTTCAATAATTATTATTTCAATTTAAAACTCATTATAAGTAATTAATATAATAACTAATAATTAATACCAATTCATACTAATCACACATAATTATAGGAAAAAATAATTATAAAATTGATAAATAAAACTATCAAATTTTAATTTAATTTAACTAAAACTAATTAACAATTACAATAAATAAATAAATCAAATTAAATAAAAAATAAAAAAATAAAAAAATAAATTAAAATGAATGATTTTGAAGGATACAAGCTGTGAAAAATGCCGCAATTTAAGTAATTAAACTATGAATTCATTTAAAAAATCACTAAAGGGAGAAAGAAGAGTAGAAAATGAAATGGAATGAGAGGGAAAACATGTTGGGGGTGTAAATAGGTTAGATTTGTTGAGATGGGGTTCTTTGCGGTGGGAAATCCGTCGCGAATTGTATCAATTGGGATGGGTCCCATTTCAAATACCCTCTGATTAATGTCTTCTGGGATGAATCCCATTAGAATAGACTATATTCTGTAATACATCTTGCGACATGATACATATCTCATCACAATACTTAAAATGCCACCAGTTGTTTGCAAATAGATACTATAGCCCTTCACAAATAACCTATTTTTCATTTTGGTGCACAACACGTGCCAATGCTTTTGTGATGGGAACCATCTACCCGTCGCAATTGACTTACTATTTGAGATAGGCTTGTATACATGTCTCAAACACTTTTCTTGATGTACAATTTGTGACAGGATATTCACCCGTCACAAATATCCCATCTCAATAGAATAATTTTCCTATACTGCTTCTATGGATCCACTGAAACTCCATCCTGTGTGATGACATGGACTAATATGTGCACGTTATCAGTTTTGATACATCATTAATATATCATTACATTATTGCAAATATTTTTGATTGTACTGATGATGATGTCAAGATGTTGGGAATGCTCGTTTTCTAACTAGTCACACACTAATATTTTTTTATGAAAACCAACAAAAAATGATTCCACAAAGAATTGAAATATATGATTCATTAAGGCCATGATAACCACTAGTTAGTTTGTCAAATAGAACAACAATGCTTCAAATTCATATAAATTTTACATTCTACAAAACCCATTTTAGTGTATGTTTGGTGGTCTCACCCACAATTGGTAGTACCCTACCCTGATTTCAATCTGGTAGAAAATTTGAGAACATCTTTGGTGATCAATGTGATCTTCGATGTGCATAAGAGATTAAAAATTCATGATCATCATCATGTTAATATCCTATTGTTCACACATAAGAAAAGTGTCTCATCATCATTTATGGAGAAAATCCTGGGAGAACCCTATGGTGACATACATGGTCATATAAAACCCATCGCTTCTTAATAAGTCAACTAAACCTTCAATTCCTAAAACACCACTTGTTAATTTATATATTGTTGGATATAAACAGGCTCTTCTCCCATTAAAAAAACAATTGTTAACTCAATCTCATACCTAGTTTTTATGTCATAGTAATCATAAGGAATGATATCTGAAAAAATGTTCTACCATTGGAGGAATCCTATTTTATTCCAAAATCATGTTGATCATGACATGTTATACAAGTCATGATACAATCCAATATGCACGAAATGGGGCATACATGACTAGCTTAAAGATCCCACTCACTCTAGTCAAAAGAAAATCATTTTTATTGATATAAAATTTTAACTCTCCTCCGGAATTAGTTGATATTAGAATAGTGCATAACTAACAAATCTGTATCTATAATCAATTCAAACAACATAATTTCTAAAATAAATATTTCAAATAAATAGGGTGAGGGGTATGTAATTTCAACCAAGACTATTGTCCCTATCCTAATCCACTACCTATTCTCTAATGCAGCTTGCCTCTACAAAACCACTGTTGGTGGATTGAATTTCCTCAAGAACATCATTGCAAATAAGGATATGTGCTCAAATTCCCACTATGGAAAAACATGACTCACAAATATCCCTACAATGGGAAATTGTCTTGGTATGACTTCCCAATTCCCTGGATTCTCTACCTACAATTTCATTCAGAATAACTATCATAGTGGTTCTACTTTCCACTGGATGAATAGATATTATCTTCCTACTAAATCTATATGGACACATTTTGGGGCCTATCATAGTCTCACTACACTTTTGAGAGGATGATTCCCTGTCACGAACCGAATCTAGTCGCCGCGAAAACCGGCACCCGAACCAACCCGTGGCATGTCCCGAAGGGCGTTCCCGATCCCCATGGACTGGCACAAGTGCCCGGCTATCAAAAACTAAAAATTGGGAACGATTTACCCGAGTTTTTATACTTAAAACAACAAATGAATCTAACAAATAAAATATGGATTTTTCAAACCAAAAAATATATTACTAATATTCAGAACTGAATTACAAAATTTTAAAAAATGTTTGAACACCATTACAACGGTACAAACCCAGGAAAAGACAGCCCAAGAACCTCCACATGGAAAGAGGCACCGCCCTCAAGCCATCTCCCCAAAACTGCATCACGATGGACCACTAAAAACCCGAACCAAAGGCATAAAACCTGTACCCAAACCTGTGACATAAAATAAGAAAGTCTATTTAAACCCAAATGTGTATGTAGGGTGTGAGAAAAATCCCATTAGGATACCACCTCTAAGAGATTACATGTGATAAAAATTTCCTGACAAAAAGCATTGCATGTTTTGTAAATAAGAAATAATAAATGAAAACAATTTTCATGTGAGCTAGTTTTAAAGGACCAGTAATTTTAAAATAAGTAACAAAGCTACTGAATATTCCACCCAACAATACCATATACCGACGGTAAGTACAAAGGATCTAATGAGATGAAGTAATAGGAAATAACCCATATGCACTAGCTAGCTGTGGGTCCTAGGTACCTCGTATCTCGGTGAGAGTAACAACAAAAAATATCTGTTCTCATGCACGATCCACAAGTATGGATCATACTCATAACCTAGTGGTCCCCAATCTTTATCATCATTGTTTAGTTAGAGTTGTAAGTGTCAATCGTGCTAAGTGAAACTGAGGCCAAACCCCACGGATTCACTAGCATACTAGTACACGTCCACCCACCTAGATACCCGGATTTTCCCTTTATGCTCAATCAAGTTCAACAATCCATGAAATATAGTTTTCACATGAAAATATCACATACAAATCACAAATTAACTAAACAAACCCTTGTACATCATAGAAGTCACAAATCCAACTTTTCATTCAAATGCATTTTGAAATCAAACTTACACAAAAATTTCCTACAACAATTTTCACATTTCTTTAACACTTCCACAAATACATTAAATTTTTTAAAAAACTATTATAATATATTGAACTCACATAATAGTCCACACACATGTCACATAATACCCTTTTCACCTTCCCAATTCATTTTATCAATAATCTCACACAAAACATCCCACACCCGTGTTTCGCACAGAAAACATAATTTAGTAAAACATTTCACCAATTTATAAAACATTCTAAAATTTTTTGACATATCAAATCACCACTTTACCATTAAAAACCCCACATTAGGTTAACACAATCAGCCAATCCATACATATACACCCTTTCCCAACTTTGTTTAACCAAATAAAACATTTTCAATTTTTATAAAACAAACCCAAGAGGTATAACCGTTGTTTCCACACTAAACCCATTTCAAAACCCTCATTAAAAACCAAAATCATTCCAATACTAATAAAAAATATAACTTTCAGACCTAAAACAATTATTAAACCACCCCCAAGTGTTAAAAAAATAATCCAATAATACCACAAGGATACACATGAAAAACACACATATTCATAAATCACCTTCATGAAGTACAACATGGTCTTACACCTTAAACTCTTTCAAAAACCTATTTTCAAGGCCCACATGACAATAATGAATTAAAAAACTAGAATTTTCAGCCCTTTTCAAGGCTAATAAATCACTTTCATATGTTATAAACTAAACCTGCTCAATACCCCAATAGTCACATAAGAAAAGTACCCAAATTCAAGCTAAAATACAACTAAAAATTAAATGTTTAACCAAATCCATCAAAAATAGTTTTGAAAAAACAAAAAACAGATTATAAACATACTTAATTAGTAAACCAAGCAATATAACGCATCACAAAATGGTTACACATGGAATCACCTACCTTTTGAGTCGAAACCCTCAAAACTTGGTGTGAAACCTTAAGCGCACCACCGCCGCACCAGAAGGAATATAAATACAGACCTATAACAGCAACAAATGGCCCCAAAGATACCAAATCAGACCTTTGGATCGATCCCCAGCTTATGGATATGAGGAACTTCAAGAAAGATGAAATAAAACTAAAAGAGGATGGAAGGAACCAAGAAATAATTCATTTACTTGAAATATCTTGAAGAAATCGGCCCCAATACACCAAAATAGGAATCTCCAAGTACCCAAAGCTGGTATGAAGGATCTAAGGAGTCATATTTGGTCATGTGGGGAAAGAAATGGGGGAATAGGATGAAAATTTAAGGAGTTATGAAAGATTCATTTTACCTCGTCAATTCTGGTCGATTTGAGAAAGTGTATCAAAGATCACCCTACATCGCGGCTCACCTGAGATCCAAAATTACGAAACAGATAATTTGGGTGATCCTAGTTCTATTGTCTTTGAGAGGGAGGTGGAATCACGGGAAAAAATTAAACAATTAATGAGATATGGAAAATTTAAAAAACATTTTTAAAGCAGGAAATGGCCCTACGGGCGGGCCCATTACCTTAAACAAAAACTAAAATCCATCATTATTTTGGATTTATATGTGGTCCAAAGGGATACAATCATTTTAAAATATCAGTGTATGCCAATTAGGGAGTGGAATGGGTTTAAAATTGTATAATTTCAAGGAGTTATAGAAGAAAAAAATTAGTTTTTAAATCTGGAATTGGGCTCGCGATTTGGCACAATTTTTCAAAACCCACCATTTTCACCTAAATGAGTGGTAAACCCCCCAAAAAAATAAGGAATGTAAATTAAATGAAATAAGAATATATAAAAAGGTCACGTGTGCGACAATTATGCCCACCAAAAAACATTACACCCTCGGAAATCCACATCAAGGACAAAGAAAAAAAACCAAACCCAACTAAAAGGTTGAAATGGACTCTTTTGCTAAGCTATACCCCCAAAGGCCAAAACACCTCCAGTGATGAATTAAGGAAGGAAAACATCACAACCAAAACATACACCTATTTACTAAAATGATCATGCACATTAGGATATATCCCAAAAGAAAACCCTTCAAACACTATCTGAACAAGGCACAAGAAATTTAGCCAAAAAAACAAGAACATCAAACAAGGTTACACTTACTGTGATATAACTAAACCATTGGAAACTCTCCAATCCCAACATTCTCCAAGGAAGATGTAGGAGGTTATATAGCTCTGAACAAGACTACCCACTTCCAAGAAATGATCAAGGACAAAAGTGAGTTACTGGTACAAGGATACACAAATGGGCTCCCCACCATAAGAACCAACCATCTTAACTTACCAATATGGGTCGACACAGAAAGGCCCCAAAACTTAAAGAGTTGGGACAACCGCATGATTAGCCTGCGCAGTTTGGGAATGTGTGCTCTAACCATGTGGATCCTTATACCTACATGGTTTTCTTGTGAATGGTTACTACTAAATGTTCACTCATCATGTCTAGACAAATCTAAAACCTTTCCCCTGAACCCAAAGGAAACCAAAGGGGAAAAGAAAGTCATTGAGAGATAACATGGGGATGAGGCCCTCCACCTCATTCTACCGAACAGGAACAAAAGAATAAATATTATATCACCAAATGTTTAAACTATTCTAATATCTCATACTGAGAATAGTTCATTGTATAAGGTTAAAAACAACAATGGGATTTCCTCTGACTACGTGCAAGCTTCTCTCTGGGACCTATGGCTAGAGCTGAATGATTGAAGCATCTTTGGCCTCACACATAGGATTTGGAAACACCCGAATATAATTTCTTCTTCTGATGCTACAAAAAACTACACGCAATCCCAGATGGGTTCACCAAGACATAACACACTCCAGAACTCACTTTAACCTAACTTGGAAATTTTCTAAAATGAGGCTTTAGAGGATGCACTCACATCACACATTGTTTATTCGGGTGATAAACAACAGAAATAAATGACACATATAAACACCTTCCTCTAAAATAGAGGATGTCGAGATCTTCCAAAAGGAGAAACACTTCTGAAAAAAATAGACTCACAAAATATTGTACAACTTCACCATTATAATCAAACGAGCACGCGACATCATATCGCTTCACTGAATATGACCAAAGTGACTGATAGAAATAATACAAGGAGGGGGCCTTACACAACACCCCCAAACATCACAACATTCAAGAAAGTGTCCATAAGAGCATATCGTGGCCAGATTTACCACACTGGTGGTTTAACATAAACCCCTTATTCGAAGAGAGTACAAAGGACTTAGAGGCCCTCTTAAACACTATACATACTGACAACCCCAGACAACTTTCACCATCGATGAATTGGGTAGCATAAGAAACTAAGGTCTCTTTCAACCATCCATGAGAACTCTTCTGCAACAAGAGGATTCGAAAAAAACCAAGAAAGTAAATGGTGTAGACTCATTCTACAAAACTCAAGAAAAGATTCCTTACATTGATCAATTGGAGGATTTTCCAATGGAAAAAAAATCTGGGTTGCACTTCAGTTGTGCACTAAACCTTAATGGGGGTGTACCTTATCCAACGAGAGAACCCAAGGACCCAACCATGCTGGTCCATTGGTAAAAACATGCCACAAAATAGATCCAAACTCTTTAATGGAACAACTATAAAGGTGTCCCGAAATATATATCATAGGAGACTACTAACTGGACCTTCTACCCCGCTTACCGACTAAACACAAACCCAAAACACAGTTCGAACATGAGGTGTTCTTGGACTCAAAACATCCCACAACATCAACATTTTCCAAAATCCCATAATATAAACCATCACAAACAATTTCTCAAGACATTATGTTTTTCTTTAAAAACATTTATTTGAAAACCAATGGTTCAGTAGTTAGCGTATCCACCAATGGTACCCCATGGGGCTTACACATGCATGTTGTTGTGCCACACTAGGAACCCTCCTCATATTCATCCCGACACTCATCCAGTAATTCCATAAATAATACATCATCCCATATAACCCCATGCATGTGGTCTCTCATGTAAATGGTAATGGTAAAAATGAAAATTCGTTCCACTTTTCAAAAACAAAACGGTCAACCAACCCATCCTTTTTCTCGAAACTGCTAAAAATGAGATCAAAATCACAATTCACATCTTACGAAACTATTCATAAGGACAAAAATATTTAGTGAATAACTCACTTTCAAGTTATTCACATCAAATTGAAAAAATATCATTCCATTAAAACTCCCTTTAATTTTTTAGAAAACTATATTTGAAACACTTTTGAAAACCAACTTCAATATGGTTCCTGATTGGCAAAGAGGTGTAAGCACACTATTTTCCATTTCAAAATAATTCGGAAAATTCAGTTCCACCATTTCATAAATCAAACCATTCCCTCTTTATTTGAAAATAATTTCACAAAAACTTTACACTTCGTAAAACCAAGTCACTTTAAAACCAAAGTTCCATGATTTCAAAACTAAAGCACAAAACAATGCGAGAGGAAACTAGTTTCAGTTGGTGACTTGGACATATGGTTGGAAGACATATTCCATTCACTTCACCATCATAGAGAGTGTTCTAGGGAATATCCCCAGCTCCACATGGCCTTCCAGACCCTGCGAGCTCACTAAGACCATTAACCCAACTCTCTTTTCATTTCCCATAATCATCATCAGACTAAGAAAACCAAAAGTCATAGATAAATCCCGACTTCCCCTGGAGACTTGAATCGAAACATGAGGTGTGGTGATCAAGCACACAACCCATAATCAGAATTTCATGTCGTGACAACTTTAACTCCAGACTATCCCAACTATTTCCCAAATAACATGACTCAAATAAAGCGAACATGCTCTGATACCATTTTGCCACGAGCCGAATCTGGTCGCCGCCAAAACCGGCACCCGACCCGACCCATGGAAAGTCCCGAAGGGTGTTACCAATACCCATGGGTGGTCACAAGTGCCCAGGAATCAAAAACTGAAAATTGGGAACAATTTACCCTAGTGTTTATACTTAAAAAAACAAATTAATCCAAGAAATAAAATCTGTATTTTTCAAACCAAAACATCTTTTACTAAAATTCAGAACTTAATTACACAATTTTAAATAATTTTTGAACACCATTACAAAGGTACAAACCCAAGAAAAGACAGCCCAAGAACCTATACATGGAAAGTGGCACCGCCCTCAAGCCATCTCCACAACACTACATCACAATGGAACGCTAAAAACACGAACCAAAGGCATAAAACCGGTACCCGAAAATGTGACATAAAATAAGAAAGTCTACTTACACCCAAAGGTGTAAGTAGGGTGTGAGAAAAAGCCCAGTAGGATACCACCTCTATGTGATTCCATGTGATAAACATTTCACGACAAGAAGCATTGCAAAATTTGTAAATAAGAAATGCTTGTTACAATTTTCTAAATGATGCAATAATAAATGAAAACAGCTTTCATGTGGACTATTTTTAAAGGACCAAAAATTTTAAAATAAATAACTAAGCTACTGAATTTTCCAGCCAATAATACTGTATACCGATAGTAAGAATAACGGATCTAATGAGCACAATTAATAGGAAATAACCCCTAGGCACTAGCTAGTTGTGGGTCCCAGGCACCTCATATCTCGGTAAGAGTAACCAAAAAAAATATTTGTTCTCGTGCATGAGCCAGTAGTAGGGATCATACCCATAAACTAGTGGTCCCTAATCATCATTATCATAGATTAGTTAGAGTTCTAAGTGTCAATCTTTCTATGTGAAACTAAGGCGAAACCCCACGGATTCACTAGCATACTAGTACACGTCCACCCACCAAGATACCCAGGTTTTCCCTTTGTGCTCAAAAAAGTTCAACAATCCACGAAATATAGTTTTCACATGAATATATTACTTCCACATCACACATTAACTAAACAGTCCATGTACATTACACAAGTCTCAAATCCCACCTTTCATTAAAATGTATTTTGAAATCAAACTTACACCAAAATATCCTACAACAATTTTCACATTTCTTTACCACTTCCTCAAATACATTAAACAATTTTATAAAACCATTAAAAGATATTCAACTCACATAACAGCCCACAAACATGTCACATAATACCCTTCTCACCTTCACAATTCATATTATCAATAAACTCACATGAAACATCTCACACCCGTGTTTCGCACACAAAACACAATTTAGTAAATAATCTCGGCAATTTATAAAACATTCTAAAAATTATTGACATCTCAAATCACAACTTTACCATTACAAAACACACATTATGTGAACACAAGAACCCAAACAGTACATATGCACCCTTTCCAAAAAAATTCCAACCAAATAATTCATTTGCAATATTTATAAAACAAACCCAAGCGGTATAACCGTTGTTTGCACACTAAACCCATTTCAAAAACCTCATTAAAAACCAAAATCATACCAATATCAATAAAAAACGGAACATTCAGACCTAAAACAAATATTAAACCACCCCTAATTCTTATTAAAATACATCAAATAATACCACAAGGATACACATGAAAAACACACGTTTTCATAAATCACCTTCAAGAAGCACAACCCAGTTTTACACATTAAACTCATTCAAAAACCTATTTTCAAGGCCCATATGACAATAATTAATTAACAAACGAGAATTTTCATCCCCTTTCAAGAATAATAAATCAATTTCATATGTTATAATCTAAACCCAAACATTACCCCAATAGCCACACATGAAAAGTATTGAATTTCAAGCTAAAATACAACTAAAAATTAAATGTTTAACCAAATACATCAAAAAAAGTTTTCAAACCACAAAAAACTGATTATAAACATACTTAATTAATAAATCAAGCAATATTACTCATCACAAATGGGTTACACATGGAGTCACATACCTTTTGAGTTGAAACCCTCAAAACATGGTGCGAAACATTAAACGCACCACCGCCACACCAAAAAAAATATAAAACCATACATATAACACCAAAAAATGACCCTAAAGATACCAAATTAGACCTTAGGATCGTACCCCAGCTTCTGAATATGAGGAACTTCAAGAAAGAGGAAATAAAACTAAAAGAGGATAGAAGGAACCAATAAAGAATTACCTTACTTGAAATATCGTGAAAAAATCAGCCCAAATCCACCAAAATATGAATCTCCAAGTACCCATAACTAGTATGTAGGTTCTAAGTAGTCATATTAGGTCATGTAGAAAAAAAATGGGGAGAAAAGGATTTAAATTGAAGGAGTTATGAAAGATTCATTTTACCTCGTCTAATCTGGTTGATTTGAGAAAGAGTATGAAAGATCGCCCTACTTCGCGGCACACATGAGCTCCAAAATTCCGAAACCTATAATGGGGGTGATCCTCGGGCTATTGTATTTGATAGGGAGGTGGAATCAGGGGGAAAGAGTACAAAATGTATGATATATAAAAAATTTAATAAAGATATTTAAAGAAGGAAATGGGCCTACGGGCATGCCCATTACCTTAATAAAAAACCCAAATCCATCATGATTTTTGATTTATATGTGGTCCAAAGGGATATGGTGATTTTAATATATTAGTTTATGCCAATTGGGTAGTATAATGGGTTTAAAAGAGTAAAAATTGAAGGAGTTGTATAAGAATTAAAATTAGATTTTATATCTGGAATTGAGCTCGTGGTTTGGCAAAAAATTTCAAAACCCACCATTTTCACCAAAATGAGTGGTAAACCCCCCAAAAAACCAGGAATGGAAATTAAATGAAATATGAATATATAAAAAAGTCACGTGCGTGACATTCCCCATTTTCAATTTTCTACTCAAGATGAAAACATTCAAATATGACCTTATCTTATAGAAAAAACCATCTTTCAAATGTCGTGGCCTTATTATGTCATCATCTACTAAAGATGACAGAAAGAAAAATTTTTCAGTGAAATGTTTAAAATAGTACGTCGCACACATTTCCTTCTGTGTTGGGTTTATAAAAAATCACGATATTTTTTATCCCTAAAAATATAAATATAGATGTTGCTTATGAAAATCATCTAGATGCTCTTCCAGGATAACTCCTCTTACTTTACAGGATTCTCTTGTTTGTCCATCCAATGATTCTTTAGTCCATTAATCATGAATGAAAAACCTTCACCATACTATATACATTTTTCTGTTGGTGTATAAATATAGTCAGTAATGAATCATACAAGAACTCTTCTACATACGGGCCACCCTCACAAATGAATGTAGTTCGATTTTGTATTTGAAACTCTATCATCAAAAATACATCAATGGTATAGTGAAAAAAATATACAACACCTTGGATCAAATGACCATTAAGAATATATCATGAATACTAACATCCATGATATCCTTAGGATCTATAGTAAATCTAATTTTCTGACATTAGGAATGTGTTGTGGGTTGCTCTCATGGTGTCCAATTAGATGATAATGTATTGGAATTTGATGTAAATGTCTAACATTCTTTTTAGAACATTAGATAACAACTTTGTCTACCACAATTGGTGATAAAATAGATAACCACAGAATCATGTTCTCATTAACGATGGAGTAAAAAGTGAATGGTTATGACAAAACTATTCATTCAATTAATTTCTCATATAGAAATTGGATCTAATTTCACAATTCATACATGAAAATATATAAAATGAAATAAATATGTCCCTATCAGGAACAATTCATGTCAATAAATTTACCTACAATCCCATCACGATTTATGTGTACTCATTTTATGAACACTAATACCATCCCTAGGAATCATATTCCCCCTACATAAGATAGAAACTCCCATTCACAATCGTAGTACCATGTCCCAAAAAATCCGAGTATATTTTCTATTGTTCCAAAAGTATACGAAAACTAAACAGTAAACCTGAGCTCATCTAAGGAAAAATTCTAATGTCCCCTCATCTGATACTCACTCACAAGGACGTAACGGGTATTTTATTAGACCTCAAACTCATCTCTTCAATGACTATAGGTATTTTAAAAAATGTGAGGGTGTATAAAAATTTTTAGGAATTCAATACCACCTCCTACAAAATTGAAAAATATATAAAATATTATCCCAGTTATAGAAATAGGAAAAAAATTTAAAAAAAAGTAAATAAAGAAAATAATAAATGTAAACAGAATAATACAATGATATTATGATAATGATATAATGACATGTGGGAATGCAACTAAGTTTAAGGCTAAATTTCATATATGTAATAGATCGTGCTGACATAGATAAACTCAAATGTCACAGTCTCAAACCCCATGTTGGTACCATCTCAAAATTCCAACCCATCCAACAATAAACAATCAACAAAAAAACTTTTTCCAATGTACAAAAAACGGGTCCATATATTCTTATTAGTAAGAAAATGGAATCCAAAATAGGGTGTGAGTATAACTCAGAAGGTCAACAATACCATCTTTGTAACACCCTGATAGTTTATGAGAAGTGTATTCTTTATGTCTTATGTTATAAAAAACATAAAAATAATCTTTTCTTACACAAAACAATAGCTTAGCTTGCGTTATACGCAAGAGCAACCTTCCTCGATAACGTGGGTTGTACGCAATATCGAGTTTCACTAAAAAACGATATGTTATTAAAATATTATATGAACAAGCAGTTATGAATAGTAATACCCATTTTTTTAAATTTTATAAATTTTATCATTCAAAATTGACTTCATTTTTGGATTTGGAATATCTAAATTAGCCTTGGGTGATATTTTGGTATTTTTCTGAAAACTATCAATTTTTGATGAATAGTGAAACCACTAGTAACTATTTAAAAACCAAATTTTTATTTGAATGATTATTTATTTTATTTAAATGTATTTAATGTCAAAATTGATAAATAATACCTATATAAGTTCAATTTAATTCATTGGAGTCATTTTTTAATAATTTTAAATATATTAAAATATTATTGATCTTTTCACCGTCTTTTACCCATCTCCTAGGAGAATTTGTAGATATACATAAAACATAATTTTACCACTTATGTGAGTGAAATTTAAAAAATCTGAGAGACACGATTAATTTCAAGGAGTAAAATGTGGTTCAATAAGATAAACATAATTTTTTTTGAATAGTAACTTTTTACATTTATTTACCACGGTTAAAAGTAAATAGTGTAATTAAGGGTAAATGTGATATTATTATTACCGTAACACATGTCCAAATTCTATTGGATAAGTTTATTTCGACCAAAAACGACCTTAGGAATAAAATATTACCCTTTAGGTCCACTTGGATTAGATTAGGATATTATTTATTATTTTATTTAAGGAAGAGTTAAAAGAGTCAAAATCAATGTTTAATAACTAGAAACATTTTTAATATATGGTTATACATAATAAAAATTCGATTATAAATATTCATTATAAATATAATAATATTTCTTACATAATTGTATTTTATTTATAATTTTTAGACATTAAATAATTTATTTTATTTTTGACACAATGATGATACAATAATTACGTTATTAATGAAATATTAACATAATTGATGTTATAAATAACCAAATCAATGTAATTTGAAGGATTTTATCAATAAAAATAATTCTATAGATTAATATGACATGTTATTATTGATTTAATTTACTTTTTTTAACTATTCATGCTATTAAAATTTTCACAAAAATCAATTACCAAATAGTGTCAAACTTGACATAAAATAGTTTTTATAACAAATATTATATTATTAATTGTTATTTTATTCCTAAAAATATAATTTTATGCCAAATGAATCCGATAAGGTTATATATATTAATAATGAACCACTTGGGGGTCCTTTTAGCTTTTTATAGTATGTTTATTAACCATATAGTGCAAGAAAACAAGAAGACATAGTAAAAGTTAAATTATTTAACATAGAGTTAAATCTAAATGATAAGGATAAAATAGTAACCTAAACTTGTCTAAAACCTATTGATTTATAGGATTAATACCTATCCCCACTTTAGCTTCTAAATAAATCAATTTGGAGCTATTATAAACCGAATATGACTTTATTATTAAATAATATTTTAAGATTTTCGTAAGGTTCCCCTCTCCTCCCTTATAAAAGGGAACCTCATCCATCTCCTCCTCACACAATTTTGAGCCTTCATGCTAGGCCAACCCCTTCCCATTTTCCTTATCAACTTCCTTAGAAACATACTTGAGGTCTTGGATCTCTTCAAAGTCCAATTTCAGTGCCCTATGAGGAGGTTTCAAAGAGTCGCGTTGAAGAAGAAGTAATATCTGTTACCGATTCTTTCAAATTTATTTCTTATTCAACATCCTCTTCATTAGTTGTTACATTATGATGTAATAACCTTAGTATAACTCATATACTGATATAATATTATAAATAAGAAACAACCATATTTCACCTTATAACCAACCTATGGAAAATGAAATCACCGTGCGTGCGTACGTACGGAGTACCGTCTCCACGCCGTGGTGTAATCTGTTTTCCACCACCACCATACTTGGATTTTTATAATGGTGTAAATAATAGAAATATATAATTATTTTAAAGTGATATTGATTCATAAATATTGTACATAAACTTCAATACAATTCCATGATAATGGGAATGATATCATCGCTCGTGCGTACGTACGGCCTACCGTCTCCACGATGTGATGCGACTCGTTCAACATGATCATCATTGAATAATGATTATATAAATGTATTGAATGAATAAATATGATATATATTACACTAATAACATTATTTAAATGAGTTATTTATATCCTAAAAAGAATAATAAAAATTTATTCGACAAAACAAGCATAAGAACATAAAGCAATGAACACCCGAATAACAAGTAGCAATGAAATATTACTAATGAGAAGAAAAGAATATGACTATATATGATATCATAACAATTAATATAATTCTTTAATAAGTTAATTACATTATTTAAATCATTATACAGGAGGTTCAGATACGTATTAAGAAAATCAGACCTAATGTAAGGGGAAATCTCACAATCTCATTTTTATCCGAGATTGTTTATACTTCATAATTTATTGGGGAATATTTATCATCCACATCCATGTTTCCTAAATATTTAATATTATTTCTATCCTCCTACTCTTTTTTTAAATCATATTTTACCCATTGGTGATTTTTTAGAAAATGATATGAAAGTAATCTTTTGTAACTTTTAGTATGAGATACTTTTTGAATTTTCCAACCAAAGTACAAGAAGAATGTTTTTTAACTTATACGACATGAATGGATTTTTTTGAATTCATAGAAAATTATTTCCATGATTCTTACTTTACATGTTTTCATGTTTATTTTTAATCAACTTCTATTAGTTTAAAATTTTATAACATGTAATGAAAGGAAAAATGTTTTTGAAGTTGAAAGGATATTTTCCTCAAGAAGGGAGTTCAAGAATTTTATCAAAATTATTTTCCATCTATGATAATATAGGGCTCTGTTTCTATTCCTATTTTTACATTTATTTTATTATGTTATGATGGATTATTTTTATCATGTCCTTTTATCTTATATAGATTATGTTATGATGGCATGATGCTTAAGAATCCCATTTTTATTACATGGGATGTGCTATGATATTTGATTTTGTGGCATACATAAGAATGATTTCATTATGAGATTGGTGGGACCTATATCTCCCTCCAATGCATTGGGTAATGATTTATATCTCAAGAGATAGACATGGTTGAAACGGAATGTTAAACTGGTTCAGTGATATAAGAATGGAATGAGGAGTGAACTCGGTTCAGTAATGGACATTGCCACTATGATGGTCTTGGAAATGAGCCTTGACTAATATGAAATGATTTTCTATGATTATGTGTGTATGACACAATGTTTCATGTTTTATGTTACTATTATTGGGATAACATTTCACTACAATTATTTATCCCATGCTATGATATTATGATATTTTTGCAGGTTAAGATTTTCAAAATATTATGTTCTTATGAATATGATATGATTGATATTTCTTTTGTTTACTCTTATTTAGTACATGAGCACACTATTTTGTATGTTTTCATTTCCCCAGGTCATGATGAAGGGTATTAAGTAGGATATCCCAAAAGGGACTCTAGATATGATGAAATTAACGGGAATCAATGTAGGTGATTTATGAAGCAGTTGTTTTTGTTTCCCAGTTTCTATAGAAACTATACCTATATGGTCCTATCATGGTTTTGTTATATGTTGTAATAAGTATGATTCAATTATGATGTAATAACCATGTATGTAATGTATGGGTCATTATAATTGGTATCATAGGAAAGGTATAGTCATCTTTTGGAAACTAGGATGTGAAATCCTTAGTAAGAACTCTAAGGATATGTCTAAACATAGAAAAAAATATTAATGTTTTATAAATGGCCATGAACAGCCTATGATAACACCTAAAATTTTATTCGTGATTAAGTTATTTTCCTATTATGTTTAGTGTTTCTCACACTATGATTCTTGGTTTTAGTAAATGGCTAGAACCTGAATGAAATTGTGTTAATGCTGAATACGACGGGGAATGAAATGATTGTACCCCTGAGAAAACAAACATTATGGGAATTAGAATGAAAAATATTGTTGCAATACCCACACAACTTTCTCCAGCTATGAACCATGCAGGACTTCCAAACGACCAAAGGAAGGAGGTACATTATGTTGAATCCCTCATGAGGCAGTGTCCACCTTCATTCATCGGGTCTTCTAATCTATTAGTCGCTAAACAATGGATTAGTAACACTGAAAAGATATTTTCATTCCTGCAATGTTATGAACATGATAATGTCATCATAGCAGCATATTGTTTGTAAGGTGAAGCTGATAAATGGTGGAATCATACTAATAATAAGAGGAAAAGGGATGACATTGAGTCCATGGAATGGGACGAGTTCAAGAATTTATTTTTCAATAAGTAATTCCCTCGTATTCTTCGAACAATATTGGAGAAGGAGTTTCTTGAACTGATGAAAAACGATGATGAATCGGTTGATACCTATAAAGGGAATTATAAAATAATTGCAAGGTATGCTTCTAGAATTATTATCAAACCTGAGAGTATGATCGATCGATTCATTAGTGGCTTAAAACCAAGTCTTCGCAGGTATTAGGCATAAAGAACTTCAATAGCTATGAGGAAATTGTTTGATGTTCTCTCAAGGTTGAGATGGAGATTAGAGTAATCCATCAGTCATATGGGTTTGATAAGAAGAGGAAAATGGAATTCAACAGAAAATCAAAAGACCACACTGAAAAGAAGATGAGTTTTCCCCTATTCTCAATGTGTGGAAAAAAACATTGAGGGAATTGCCTTAAAGGCAAATGTAAATGTTTTATGTTTGGAAAAGAAGGTAATCAGGCAGTTGAATGTCGAAATAATGGGATGAAGATGACTAATGATGAGAACAAAGAAATGGATACAAAGAATGCACCTTCTACCCTTCAATGTTTCAAGTGAAAGGAAATGGGGAATTATGCCAATAAATGCCATAATCCAGGGTTTTTTTATGATGATCGACGTCAACAAACTCTTAAGGACAAAGACAAAGTAATGTCACATGCATTTTCTATCGGCGATGTGGTGTATGATAACGAAGTGGTGAAAGGTACACTTACAATCCACTCTGAAGTAGAAAATGTTTTATTTGATTCAGGATCCACCCACTATTTTATTTATGAATAATTTTCTGAGGGTATTGGAATATTACCTCAGTAGATAGATATTGAGTTAGTTTTTAGAACCCCTAATAGAAGAACAGTCACATCAAAAGTTTAAAATTCTTCTATTATTGAAGTTTGTGGGAAAGTGCTTCCTGAAAATCATGTGATCCTTCCTATAGTGGAATGTTATGTGAATCTTGGCATGGATTGGCTTTCTTTATATGGAGCTCATATAAATTTCTAAAGAAGGAAAATCACAATTAATATTCTTGATCACTCTACTATCACTTATCGATGCAAGGATGAATATAACCTTCCAGTGGAAATTTCTTCCATCTTATGGGACTTGATTCCAATAAAATAATGTTATTTATCTAAAATGGATGGATAGAAAATCAGGATTACGAATATTCCCATCGTAAGAGAGATTGATGATGTCTTTTCGGTGGAATTTCTAGGTCTTCCACCAAATCGTGAAGTTGAGTTTTCAATAGAACTCATAACGTGTGCTATGCCTATTTCAAAGACACCGTATAGAATGTCCCCAATTGATTTGTATGAATTGAAGAAGAAACTCCAAGACAATCTTGATAAAGGATTCATACACCCTAGTGCATCACCTTGGGGAGAACTTGTTCTTTTTGTTAAGAACTAATATGGATCAACGAGACTTTTCATTTATTATCGAGAACATAACATGATCACTATCAATAAACAAATATCCTCTCCCACGCATTGATGACTTATTTGACCAACTACACGGAGCTCAACACTTTTCCAAGATTGATCTTCATTCAGGGTTTCATCAATTAAGCGACATAAAGGAGGATATACCAAATAAGACTTTTCGTAAAAGGTATAGACACTATGAATTTATAGTGATTCCATTTGCTCTTACTAATGCCCCTGCTATTTTTATGGATCTAATGAATAGAGTCTTTAGAGACTATCTTGATCCGTTAGTTCTAGTCTTTATAGATGATATTATTGTCTATTCAAAGAGAAAGGAAGAACATGAAGATCACTTTAAAATTTTATTAAAGACCCTAAGAAAGGAGAATCATTATGCCAAATTTACCAAGTGTAAATTTTTTCTTCAAAAAGTTTCATTTTTGGGTCAAATAATCTCAAAAGAGGGGATACTTGTGGATCCAGAAAAAAAAAATTTTATTGAAAGATGGTTGAGAACAACGACAGTAAATGAGATCCGAAGTTTTCTTGGTCTGGATGGATATTATCGATGTTTTGTGAAATATTTTTCATGGTTATCTAATCCACTCACCAGGTTGACTCAAAATAGAGTTATGTTTGTTTGGATGGAGGAGTGTGAAGGGAATTTCAAAGAGTTAAAATGAAGGTTATCCAGTGCACCTGTGCTCACACTTTCGTGTAGTGGATAAAGGTCTGTGATCTAAAGTGATGCATCCAAGAAGGGAATGGGGTGTGTTCTCATGAAAAATGATATGATGATATATTATGCCTCACGACAGTTGAAAATCCATGACCAAAATTACCCAACTCATGATTTGGAGTTAGCCTCGATTATCATTACATTTAAAATATGGAGGCTTTATATTTATGGTGAAAGGTTTTATATTTAAATAGATAATAATAGTTTAAAGTATATTTTCACACAAAAGGAGTTGAATATGGGCCAAAGAAGATGGTTGGAGTTGATTAAGTACTATGACTGCTCAATTCATTATCACCCTGGGAATGAAAACAAGGTGGAAGATGCATTATGCCAACAAGACCATACTAGCTTATCCATGATGAGGATCACAAAAGATCCAATATTTATGGATTTACAAAGGATGGATCTTGTAATTATAATGGAAGGGGAAAAATATTATATTTCTCAAATAAATGTTCAACCATCTATACATGTGAAGATTAAAGAGGCACAGAAACAAGATATAGAGTTACAAAAGAAGGTGAGAAATCTTCCTGAATTCAGCCTTAATTGTGATGAGATAATAAGGTCCAGGAATCAGTTTTATGTTCCTCCCATCGTAGAATTAAAGAAGTAACTTATGGATGAGGCTCATAGTTCTTCATTCCCTATTCATCCTAGAAGAACGAAGATTTATAGGGACCTAAAATTGTACTTCTGGTGGGATGGCATGAAAATAGATGTTGTTGAATATGTATCTCGATGCATGTTTTGTGAGAAAGTTAAAGCTGAGAGACACAAGTCTAAGGAGATCTTACAACCATTACCCATACCCGAATGTAAATGGTAAAACATATCTATGGACATTGTAACCGGACATCCTAAAACATCCAAAGGCAATAATGCTATCTGTGTCATAGTTGATCATCATACGAAGTCGGCACACTTCATTTCTATTAGAGAAGATTTATCTCTGGATCAGCTTGCTAGGTTATATGTAAAGGAAGTGGCAAGATTGCATGGAGTACCACTTTCCATTATATCTGGTCAGGATATGAGGTTTACATCAATGTTTTTGGGAAGTCTTAAGCATACTCTAGATACATATATGAGTTTCAGCACAGCTTATCATCCATAGACAGATGGTCATTCTGATAGAACAGTTCAAACTCTAGAAGACATGTTCAGATCTTGATCTATGGATTTCAAAGGTGGTTGGGATCAACACCTACATTTGGTGGAATTTTCTTATAATAATTGTTATCACTCCAGTATTCAGATGCCCCCTTATGAAGATCTCTATGGAATGAAATGAAGGACTCCAACTTGCTAGGATGAATTTTGGGAAAGAAAGCTATTAGGACATGATCTTGTTGATGAGATGGCAGGAAAGGTTATATCTATTCAAAAACACATAAGACCAGCTCAGATTCGACAAAAACATTATACCGACAATCGAATAAAAGACCTAGAGTTTGATGTGGTTGATAAAGTGTTCTTACAAATATATCCTAGGATGAGAGTAATGAGAATTGGAAGGAAGTGAAAGCTGAGCCCTAGGTATATCAGTCATTTCGAAATACTGGATCATGTTTGGAAGGTAGATTACCGATTGGTGCTTCTATTGTATCTCTCTCAAGTTCACGATGTGTTCTATGTATCTCTCAAGAGAAAGTACCTACCCGATCCTTCACATGTACTAAGCTCAAGAGTTGTACCACTGGAGCAAGATATTTCTTATGAAGAACAACAGATAGAGATTCTGGATCGTAGCGAAAAAGTATATGGAATCAGACCACTCGCTTGGTGAAAGATTTATGGAGGAACCACCAATTAGAAGAAGATATATGGGAGCTCGAGGATATGATGAGTTAGAGGTATCCTCATCTGTTTGTTACGATGTGGCGAATTTCAAGGGAGAAATTCATTTTAAGGGGGGTAGAATGTAACACCCTGATAGTTTATGAGAAGTATATTTTTTTATGTCTTATGTTATACACAACATCAAATGAATCTTTCTTTACACACAACACTACCTTTTCTTGTGTTATACGGAAGATCAACCTTCCTCGATAAATTGTGTTGTACACAATATAGAGTTTCACTAAACAACGATATGTTATTAAAATATTATATAAACTAGAAATTATGAATTTTAATACCCACTTTTGAAATTTTATAAATTTTCTCGTTCAAAATGAAATTTATTTTTTGATTCAGAATATCGAAATTAGCCTAGGGTGATATTTTGGTATTTTTCTGAAAACTATCAATTTTTGATGAATAGTGAAAACACTGGTTACTATTTAAAAACCCAATTTTTATTTGAATGATTATCTATTTTATTTAAATTTATTTTATGTCAAAATTGATAAATAATACCTATATAAGTTCAATTTAATTCATTGGAGTCATTTTTTAATAATGTTAGATATATTAAAATTTTATTGAACTTTTCACCATCTTTTACCCATCTCCTAAGAGAATTTTCAGATATACATAAAACATAATTTTACCACTTATGTGAGTAAAATTTCAAAAATCTGAGAGACACAGTTAATTTCAAAGAGTAAAATGTGGTTCAATAAGATAAACCTAATTTTTGGTGAATAGTAACTTTTTACATTTATTTACCACGGTTAAAAGTAAATAGGATAATTAAGGGTAAAAATGATATTATTATTACCCTAAAAATTGTCCTAATTCTATTGGATAAGTGTAATTAGATCAAAAACAATCTTAGGAATAAATTATTACCCTTACGGTCCACATGGATTGGATTAGGACTTTTATTATTATTATATTTAAATAAGAGTTAAAAGAGTTAAAATAAAGGTTTAATAATTAAAAACATTTTTAATATCGAGTTATACATAATATAAATTCTAATATTAATATTCATTATAAAGATAAAATTATTTACTACATAATGATATTATATTTATAATTTTTAGACATTAAATAATTTAATTTATTTTTGATACAATGATGATGCAGTAATTACTTTATTAGTGAAATATTAACATAATTGATGTTATAAATACCGAAATAAATGAAATTTGAGACTTCTTATGAATCAAAATAATATTATAGGTTAATATGACATGTTATTATTGATTTAATTATATTTTTTTTGAACTAATTATGTTGTTATGATTTTCACAGAAATCAATTACCAAATAGTTTCAAAATGAAATAAAATAATTTTTAAAACAAATATTATATTATTAATTGTTATTTTATACCTAAAAATATAAGGACAGTCCAAATGACTTAGATAAGGTTATATATTTTAATAATGAACCACTTGGGGTTCGTTTTCCTTGTTATTGTAAGTTTATTAACCATATAGTGTAAGAAAAAAAGAAGACGCATTAAAAGTTAAATTGATTAACATGGAGTTAAATATATATTATAAGGTTATATTAGTAACCTAAACATGTCTAAAACCTATTTTTTGATAGTATTTTGATCAATCCCCACTTTATCTTTGCTATAAATCAATTTGGAGCTATTATAAACTGAATAAGACTTTATCATAAAATAATATTTTATGTTTTTCTTAAGGTTCCCATCTCCTCCCTTATAAAAGAGCACCTCCTACCTCTCCCCTCACACCATTTTGAGCCTACACTCTCGGCCAAACCCTACCCATTTCCCTTTTGAACTTCCCTAGAAACATACTAGAGGTCCTGGTCTTCTTCAAAGACCAATTTTAGTGCCCAAAGATGAGTTTTCAAAAAGGCGTGTCGATGAAGAGGTAATATCTGTTACTGATTCTTTCAAATTTATTTCTTCTTCTACTTCCACTTATTTAGTTGATTCATTATTAATTAATAATATCAGTATCACTCATATACTGATATGTTGTTATAAATATGAAACAACCATATTTCACCTTCTAACCATCCTACGGAAAACGAAATCATCGCGCGTGCGTATGAACGAAATATCGTCTCCACGCCGTGGTGTAATATGTTTTCCACCACCACCTTACTTTGATGGGTACAATGGTGAAAATAAAAACAATATATGATTATTATAAATTGATATTGATTCTGAAATAGTATACATACACTTCAACACAATTCCACGATCATGGGAACGATATCATTGCTCGTGCGTACACATGGTCTACCATCACTGCAATGTGATGTGACTCATTCTACATGATCATCATTGAATAATGATTATATAAATGAACTTAATGAAAAAAATTATATATATTACACTAATACCATTATTTAAATTAGTTATCTATATCCTGAAAAGAATAATAAGAATTTATTCCACAAAACATGCATAAGAACATAATGCAATGAACAACCGAATAACAAGTAGAAATGAAATATTACTAATGAGAAGATAAGAAAATGACCATATATTATATCATAAAAATGAATATGATTCTATAATAAGTCAATGAAATTATTTAAATATTTATACAGGAGGTTCGGATACGTACAATGCAAATCGGATCTAAGGTAAGGGGAAATCTCACAATCTCATTTTTATTCGAGATTGTTTATACTTTAGAATTAACTGGGGAATATTTATCATCCACATACATGTTTCCACAATATTTAATATTATTTCTATCCTCCTAAAATTATATTAATCCAATTTTATGCATTGGCGAGTTTTTAGTAAAATTTATGAAAAGATTCTTTTGTCGTTTTTAGAACGAGTTGCATTTTGACTTTTCAGACCAATGTTTGAGAAGAATGTTTTTTAACTTATACGACATGAATGAATTTTATGATATCATAGAAAATTAATTCAATGAAGCTTCCTTTATATGTTTTCAATTTTATTTTTAATGAACATCTTTTAGTTAAAATTGTATGCCATGTCAAGAAAGGAAAAATGTTTTTGAAGTAGATAGGATATTTTCTTCATGAATGGAGTTCAAACGTTTTATCAAAATTATTTTCCATCTACGATAATAAAGGGCTCTGTTTATATCCCTATTTTTACATTGATTTGATTATGTTATGATGGATTATTATTATGATGTCCTTTTATCTTATATTTATTATGTTATGATGGCATGAATCTTAAGATTCTCATTTTTATAACATGGGTTATGCAATGATTTATGATTTTGAGGAACACATAAGAATGGATCTATTATGAGTTGGGTGGGACCTATTTGTCCCTCCAATGCATTGGTTAAAGATTTTTATCTCATGAGATAGACATTGATGGAACGACATGTTAATCTGGTTCAGTGATACAGGACTGGAACGATGAGTGAACTCAGTTCAGTAATAGATTTTGTCTGCTATGATGGTCTTAGAAAAGAGCCCTGACTAATATGAAATGATTTTCTATGATTATGTGTGTATGACATAATGTTTCATCTTTTATGATACAATTATTGGGATTACATTTCACTACTATGATTAATCACCTGTTATTATATTATGATCTTTTTTCGTGTTAATATTTTCAAAATATTATGTTCTTATGAATATGACATGATTGGTATTTATTTTGTTTAACCTTACTGAGTATTTAAGCTCACCCTTTTGTATGTTTTTCCCCAGGTGAAGAATAGGGTTATTAAGTAGGATATGCCAAAAGGGACTCTAGATATGATGAAATAAATGGGATAAAATGTAGATGATTTATGAACAAGTTGTTTATGATTCCCAATTTCTGAAGACACTATACCTATACAGTCCTATCACGGTTTTGTTATATGTTGTAATAAGTATGCATTAATTCTGATGTAATAAACATGTATGTAATGTATGGGTTGTCATAATCTCTATTCAAAACAAGTCTAATAATAGGTGAGTGATATAATGTGATAAAACTGGAATAATAATTAATAAATTTATAAATTTTCATGATCAAATGGATTAAACACCGTGTTATCTCATCTCTACATATATAGAATTTCAATTAAAACTAAATATATAAGTCCATGAAAAAAATCAAATAATCCTGTAAAGGTATACTTAATTTGAATTTTACTATAATCTGACCAAAAAAATATGAACTAAATCAAATTTAGGTTATCCCCACTATATAATCATTTGATTATAACATTTCTAAGCCCTCTCTATAATTATTCCATTAGAACTGGTCTAATCCATCTATAAAATAATTCCATCATAATTGGGTGAAAGACTATATATAATCCTCTCATAATTACTAGGTTAATCTCTCAATATAACAATTTCATCATAACTGGGAAAATCCCCCCTTTATAATCATTTTAGAATAACTGTGTTATAACCGACATATAGTCATTTTATTATATCCGGGATAATTCGTCGACATATATATTTAGCAAAAAATGTCAAAGCAATATATATTATAATTTTATCAAAACTAGAAAAATATATACAATCATCATATCATGAGATATAATTCTAGTGATAATGGAAATTATAACACAATATTACATTATAAACCATAATTTTTTGTTCTTCCAATTACGTTTCATCTTTCAATTACCTTTCATTCATAATGTTATGTAGTAACTAATTAAAATAAATGTATATAAGACCATATGATATAAATTTATGACCAGTTATTTCAATATACATGTAAACCTATTTACAAAGTAATCCTATCAATTGGAATAACCTATAATCCCATTTCATGCTAATGCATGTTTTATTCCAATAGACTGTTTGTTATCATTTAATGGTATGTTCAATCTGTGGGCGGCTTCAAGTCATGTCTCAACATTATTGAATATAGTGGAATCCTATGTGTATAAAAAATAGAAGAATATCATCACCCATTATTTTGTGACATTAAATTCCCACTGTTAAAGAAAAATATCATATCATTTAACATATTAAAAATATTAGACCATAGGGATTAGTTATAGACCAAATAACTATATAAAATGATCTAAGAAACACTCCTAAAAGTGAACACCAATTAGTAATGAATGTCATGGAGTTCAAAAAAAACGTAGGCCACAAAAATATCAAAATCACACCCAGACTGAATGGTTTACATGAGATCACACATCTATAATTGATAACAGAAAAAATACAAAATAACCAATGTGAGGGGAATTATTAAATTCTAAACTCTAGATCAAGATCCCTGGAAGTGGAGGAATCCCACCAAAATCCCTGAGAGTCTACCTTAGGATTGAGCGAGTATGTTGCACAGTTCTTTAAAGGAAACTCATATGCACAACATGGTGTAAAACCACTAGTACCGAGAAATTAATGACATGGAACTATTTCATAACATGTATTTCATAATTTTTATGATACATTGAAAATTGAATTTTCTCATATATAAATAACTGCAATCGAAAATTTAATTATGTGAGCAATTATTACAACATTTAAATTATTCATGATCTGAACCATTTAATTGAATCTAAATAGAAATATATTCTGTTAATTTAACATGATAAAGTTTTGAAATTTTTCATCTGATATACTACATACTATATTCTAAATAAAAATCATTTAACCACATATGATGCTTTCTCAACCCAAATAGATCTATCATAATACATTAAAATATTTTCTATAGGAAAATATTAGTTCATGTAATCATGAATCCCCGATCAACATGACATTTCCCTAGTCAAAATATTTATTCCCTAAACGATAAGGCTCAACCAAAATTGTTTCATGAAGAGAATAAAAACAACCTAAATGAGGTTTAACCAAAACTCGATAGCGATGTACTGGGAAAAAAATGAGATTTTATAAGAACACATGAATGAATGATTAAAAGAGATTTATGTTTATATTTATATATATACAACCATTTCATCAATACCATATTAATCATATTCCAAGTGACCCAACATGACCATCATATTTCTACTTCCGTATGTTCTTTTTTAATAGATTGCTTTCATTTTCTACTATTGATACCATATATAAATGAACATTTTCCCTATGAATAATCTCTTATATGAAATTATACTTTCTAATGATGTGTCTGATATATTTGTGTGTTTGGGGTTTAATGTCCTAATCAATGATTCTTTTTTTTCAATATAATTATCAATTGCACACTTTATTCTTGGAACTACATTATGTTTAGTGATGAAATTATTGATCCAGAGAACATTTTCTATATCATCAAATGAAATGATGTAATTTCCTCTATTATTGAGTCCTCCATGTAAGATATTTTTGAACACATCCAAATTATTTCTCCACCATTCAGGAAGAAACCATAACATATTGAGATCTCAGTTTAATTTTTTTATATCAAAAGCTAGCATTTATGTGCCCATTGACACATAACTCATCCTCCCATCTAATGACCAAGTAAATATTCTCATTCCTTATTATGTAATTAAATATTTTATATAATATAATTATATTAATATTATCAAGACTATATTGGTATCTATATATATTTCATAGATAATAATGTCATTAGGTTGAGTACATAACATGACTTACATGAAATAGCTTATGGTGGATGTTTATGTAATTTAATATAAACATTCTATCTCCATTGTAGGACCCTAAAAATATATAAGATTCACTACATGTGACTCTAAATAAGGGTCCTTATTAATGTAATAAATTATTATGGGTGTAGTAAATGTTGTGATGCCCATTCCCATTAACGTGTTTCTTCATTTTCATCAGATTAAAACATCAAAACCATAAGAAAGACACTTGATAAACATTTAAAATAGGATATTTCCTATTATGATTTATAAATAATTTATACATATGAAAAAACATTGATTAAAAATTATTTATTAATTGATGGTTTATTTGAAATTTATTTTCCTAAAGTCATTATGATGAATATTCCTTTCTAGAATACCACTAGTGTCATCCACATGTGCCCTATGAATATTGTAGCATCACCGATGAAACTATGAGGGAAGGTGTAGATATGATAAGACACATAAATAATTCAATATGGATCACAGCTATAATAAATTGGTCAAAAAATATATAACTCTGTAAATAAAATAGTACAATATAATAATACACTAGATAGCTTTCCATGCATGCACCACCATGTTTTTTGAAAACTACAAAATATTGTAAAAATATTTAAATGTTACTATTATAACCTATCTATTAAATGGTTGTAATAATATGAATAAACACATTAAAATTTACAATTTCGATTTATTTATATAATTTAAATCTTTTTAATAAATCATAGTAAAAAAAATTACTCAATTTTTAATAAATAAAATTTTTTCATTAAAATCCCATTTCCTTTAAAAAATTATTTTATTACCTTTTTTGAAAATATATTATAAATAATTTCTTCCAAGTTTAAATTTTTTTTTAAAAATAGATACAAATTTTTAAATTATAATTTTATTATTGGATTAGTATGTTTTCATGTTTTTTTAATAACATTAGATTTTTGATTGAATATTGAAAATTTTATTTTGTCACAATATTATCATTTCTTTTCATTAAATAATATTATATAAAATTAATTTCGTGTTTTTTATTTGACTAAATATATTATAATATCCATATAAATAATAATTTTATAAATAAATCTAAAAAATAAATATTTTATTTTATTTTGGTATATGGTCTTCTTTCTGTATAGTATTGCATTTTTCTAGAAGCATATTTCATTATTTTTTTCACACTTATACTAAATGTTATTGGAATAATTTATAAAAAATGAATATTAAAATTGGATTTAATATTTCTAATAATCATTTTATAATGTATTGATAATTCAAATATCAATTTTGGTAGTTATGAATAGTAATCATGTTCAATATTTTCCACTACTGTAATGTGTAAATTGGGTAAGTAGGTTGAAATTAATGTTATAAGTATTTGAAAATTTATTTAAAATTTATTTATTTATTAATATTTTATGACTTCCTTTTGAACATCCTCATCAAATATTCTCTTTTATAGAATCATGGTTCCCTTTTTCCTTGATAATGACCTAAATAGTTTCTTCAGTATTTAATGATGAAAAAATGTCACACTCTTCCTTTTAAAATATATAGTTTATTATTGTTTGGATGAGAAGAAATTATGATCATTTTTACATGTTTACTTATAATTCTAAAATATTATATTTATAATATTATTATTTTTTAATTTAAAGTGACATTATAATTACATTAATCAGTTACGTCATCCAAATAAAACTCTTGTGAATATAGTTATAAAATCACTGTAAATGATTTCAGAAAAAAATATCCTTTTGACAATGGGTATTAAATAAAATGGTGGAAAATATGTACCAATAGTTACTGTTAAGATGATTTAATAGTGGGTTTTAAATCACAAGATATAATTTAAAATGAAACAAAATTATGTTCAATTTTTAATGGTTATAGTTATTTTGAACTTATAATATATAAATATTGAAATTCTGTCTATTCAATTAAACATGAAATTAATATGATATTTATTATATTTTAATGTTTTTAATATTTAAAATTATTTCATTCCACTAAGATATATAATGGGGACACATAACCTCTCTTCTAAACACATTTTATTTAATTTATCTCAACCAATATCTACACAAAACCCATCAAAAATCCTACCATGACCTAGAAGATATTATTTTTCCAAAATAAAATCCTAGAGGTGTAATTTATTTGATAATTAATGTTAACCAAATTTGAGTTATAACACATAACCAAGTCATTTCGTTTTCATTCTTCTTCCACCTCAGTAAATTCTTTAAAACCCATTTAAAAAACATAATTTTATCCAATATAGTATTATTTTCATATGTAAATCGGGTATCACCTTTGTCTTGTCAATATATATCATATTTGAAATTAATACATCCCTTAGGTGTATGCGTGGGCTTTTGCATCCATGAAGAAATATGCGCCAATTTTATTTTCCTCTAATTTTGGATGATTATAAAATTTTGTATAATGTATAAAATCTATAATTATTTCATGAATATAATTTTTTATATTATGTAACAATGTTATCTTTTACCATGTTCAACCTATTAATGTTTTTTTCCATTATGAACCAAACATCAATAAGACACCTGACATGAAAAATACTTATTTAATAGATATATAAGTCATGGATATAAATTAATTAAATGGAATAATAATAATAAATTAATCATGAATTGGTTTCACAATAACGTATAAAATTAATATTTTTTTATGGGATATAATGTACATATGATAAGAGTCGGACTCGAGGTAAGGTATTTGTTATGCCAATTTTATTTTATAAGGTTATATTACGTCCCTATTTACTATGTTCTTCCATGATTATGTATCTAATAAGATATTAATATTTTAATTTATATTTAGACTTGTTTTATTTAGATGTAAAATATATATATATATATATATAATTTTATAACTGATTAATCCTAACATCCATGTTAGAATATATATAGTGGTTTACATTATCCAATTTCCTTCATTGAGTAATGATTAATCTCACAACACAATTTTTTATGTTATATTCTGTACTTAGTAGCCCATGAATACGTTTTTATGTAATATTTGTTTAATTAATGGATTTTATTGAACCATATATTTTTCTAACATTCAATTTCATGTCATTCAAATTTTAATGACTCTATAAGGGTTTATTTCATAATCTCATACTTATTTGATATTATTTATGTTGATGTTTTTATTGGGTAAATTTGATTATATTTCTATCATAATAAAATATATTATATTCTCTCAATTTCATTTCTCTAAATTAAAAGGTTTCCTTTAATTTTTATTTCATTATGTACTGAAATGTATAAATGTATGTTTTATGGAAAATCAACTTGGATTATGAATTCTATGATGAAACTTTTTCATTTATTTCCATATTTCAATTAAAAAAAGACATGATTTTTATTACTCAATAATGATTGATTGATTCCGTTTTTACACATATTCAAATTTATTTCAATGATTTAAATTGAATTATATTCATGTTTTCCTAACAATATACATTTTATTGAATGTGTGAATGAAATATTTGTTTTAGAATTAATAGAATGGATGAATTTTTCAACATTTTTTAATATTATTTCATTATAATCTTACACTACATGTTTCCAATGTAATTTAAAAAAATATTTTCCTAATAATTTATTATTTTAAATATGTTATTTCAAAATAAAAGGGTTATTTTCTTAAAAAATGTACCCGTGATATTTTCAAATCTTTTTCGTCCACTACAACATCCTTGTATGAATCCTATTTATAACTACGGATATAATATAATGACACCATCCACCATATCACATTATATGGATTATGATCATTCTATAATATTTAATTACAATATAAAATAATACTATTTTTACATGTTAGTGGTTCAATATAAATGTTTATATTCATTATGTATTGAATTTTCATTAATTTAATTCTTGTGGAGAATGTGTTTATATTAATAATTACTGAGTCTATTTTATTATAGAACCTTAATAAATTCAAAGGCCACATGAGATAAAGTATCCCGGGTATTTGGTGAATGCCTACCCAATTATATATGATGTCTCGGGATAATGAGTTGGTGGAAATATTATAATTTCTAAAATTATTTATTATATCATTATGAAAAAAGAATTTGTACCTGATGTAATTATTTATATTTATTTTTAATCGATTAATATATTCCTCACATATGATATTAGTTATAATACATATTTAATTATTGTTTAATTCATCCTTATTTTTAAAGCATCATTTATCCAAGGATATTTTATATTGTTTGATTTCACTTAATGAACCAATGGTCTCCACGTTTATTATAATCTACATTTCATATGATTATAAGAGGGGATTTATGAATGATTTCATGGAAATAGTAGAAAAGTAATAATTTACTCAGCATAATTATTAGATGAATATTATCATTACTAATGTTAGGTAAGAATCATGCATGTATCTAGTTTCACAAGGAAAAAACTATTCAACCCCTTCAGGATGAGATCTCTTATATATTGTTCCAATGTATTAATATTAAAACATACTATATGTTTCTATAGACTGGGTAATATGGTTGGTATCAATTTATTTTTAGTAAGACCCTTGGGAACTATATTTAGAAAACAATAGATTACAAATCATAACCCTATAATGGATTCTTGGGATATGTTTATGTATCGATTAATACCATTATGCTTTCATAAACTAATGATTGTTTGGATTTACTAGAAAATATATCACCATCTATATAATAAAAAGTGGATGCGACTACAACACAAATGAAGACAGTTTTAAAAAATCAGACAGGGGTGACTTCTTATTAACTATATCATCACCGATGTATGATATGAGGTTCAAGTACTACACTCTTTGATAGAAAGTCCCAAAAAAATTCATGGGTCAGATAACATTTTCATTATGAATAATTACAATGAAAAATACAACATATAATATGTGATAATGATATAAGATAAACGTAAAATGTCTTTAGTAGATTTGTATAAGGTTTATTATAAGTTTAAATACATAAATAGACAATTTTCATTTTATCTTATGGGTGTATATTATTATTAGTGAAATTTTGGGAAACTTATATAAAAATAAAAACCATAATTGTAGATTGTGTTTTAGTGAATAGATTGTTTTTGAAAGAATTACTTCATATGATTTTGAACATTAGTTTAGTTTCATTAATAACATTAAAGTTACATTTAATTTTTTTAATATGGTTAATTGGGATAAAAAATTTTGAACATCTATTTTTTATCCGTAATCATTTGAAATATTTCAAGGGTTATTTTCAAAGCTATCCATAGATACAACATGTGATTAAAATGATTGATGTTCTTGGAATTAATTATATCTAAATTTTAAATATATTTTATATCAAGAACCTGTAGATTTTCAAAAAAGATAAAATACATTATATTTAGATGTTATAAATGGAAATATTAGGCCACGAATGAATTAAGATCATTATTTTTATCATAGGTATGACTTATAATTGTCTAGATTATGGAGATCAGATAAATAGTCCACTAGAGGTAAAAAATGCTGGATTAATTAGATAGTAAATTTAATTATTTCATTATATGACCTAAATTTGTTCATATTATATATACATTATTATAAAAAAATTATATGGTAAACTGTATAGCACTTTTATTTTCAAGATGATGATTCTACTATTGTTCATTTGAGGAATGTGATTGGATGATTATTGGTATCCGGATAAATGGGAATTGAGGCCCATAAAATGATATAGACTATCCCCATCATTAGTGAACATGTTCATCACTAAGGATCAGTAAAATGTTGATGTTGGTCATAGATCTCCTTTGATATCATCAATTTTTTAATTAATCAAGCATGGTTTAATTAAATACTCTTATTTTTTTACATTCTTGACCTTTTTCATGAGCCCTTAAAATATTTTATTCTATTTATTTTCTTTTTCTTCAATTTTTCTGACTCTAGTTTCCCAGTTCCCAATAGTTGGCCACAAAATCATTCTCAACGATTTTGATCACCATTTGTATGGTTGATTTCCCCGTAATTTGTGCTTATACATCTCAATTTTCCTATAGGGTCTCATTTGGACTTTTTTAGGTCGGTTAAAGCATGGTCAAACACATGGATTCATGATGGATTCACTAGAGAAAACAATAATAGAGTTTTACAGACGGATAATGATGTTTTTTAGGATACATGTGTTGATTATTATGGGATGAAAAAAATGAGTTAATAAGGGTTCCACATGTGACTAGAATATTTTTAACATCACTATAGTGGATCATAACACCGATTTTGATGAATGGGTGTATATACATCAATGGTTGGGGAAGGATTCCTCTTTTATCATTTGAGAAAAGAAAAGTTGGAAGTGACAGAGCTGGATTGGGGAATCCTCATAACAGATCAAAAAATTCAATGAAATGATAAACTGCAAAAATTGTACTCTGATGAACACTTGTCATGTAATGACCTAAGTGTGGTGGATTGCATTTTTATGTGAGTTAAGTATCCACCGTCCTGTTGGTCCCTCACACACCATTCGACTATATGATGGTGACCAGATGTGTAGTACAAGAGTATACACTTATAGGAATATCCATAAACATTTCATGTACTAGAATATGGCTAGGTATAATGGAACGACTAGATGAAAACAACCAGGAGAACAATACATCACCCGATCAGGTCATGAAACACCATGTAGTACCCTTACATTCCATGTAATACTACATGGATAGTGACTTTTTTGTTGGATAAGACACTAACAGGTATTGTAGTAGGACCACATGCAGTGTGTTACCCTTACATGTCACATACGTCATTTTATTGGAATCTTAAATATCTATTATTTCCTTTTTTTGACATGTATTTTTACCCTTCGATATCCTATCTAGATCTTCATTCCATGTGAAACATGATGGTTGACTTTATAGTGTATTGTATGATATGATACAATATGTTATGTGTGTGACACTTCTTTAGGTGCCTCTCGACGATGACAATGATCGACAAGGATCATTAAAAGTGGAGAACACCCCCTTTAATGGACTAGGTAGTGTGTCCTCTCTCTACATATAGAGTGAAACCCTTCTATTGATATAGTTCATGGGACCTTTAGATACACCGTGGGTCCACCTGATGAACTAGGTTATTTTTCCTCTATCTATTTATGTAGTTGGACCCTCTATATTTGTTAAGGCATGGGTCTACTATTCTTTAATCAATGTTGAACCCTCCTACTATGAAATGGTATGAGTTCCTTATATATAGAGTAGAAACACCTGAGAGTCTAGGGCATGTGTCCTCTATCTATTGACAGAGAGGAACCCTCCTTATGGGTTTGGGAATGGGTTCTATACTTATAGAGTGTAACATATTCTAAAAAACTATTTTTTTCATATATATATATATTTAATCAATGTTGAACCCTTTTGATAGGACATGTAATGGGTTCACTATCTATATAGTGTAACACACTAACAGATCAGGGAGTGTTTCCTCTATCTAGAGATTATGTATCCTTAACAATGTGGAAAATTCTGGAGGTGTGGCTCCCCATTATTTCCATTTACATAGACAACCAATATGATTTTAATCATTTATTAATCCCATTTGGAATTATTGGATGAATCATTGTATGTGATTGAATGTTATATTAATATCCCCTTAGTCTCTCATCTAGAATTTGGTTATGGGAATATATATATTACCGTTATTGTATTTAATTTCTCCCATGATATCATTTGATATTTGTAATTCTATTGTGCTTCTCATTTCTCCCCCAATAGTTTTAGGACATCCTACTATATATGTATTTTTTCACCCATACATGGGACTTTCCAACTCATGTAATTTATAATCCAGTATATGGATTGGTTGGTGGAAATTTCTTTTAATTAGAAAGATACATTGGGGAATTAGACAACATATAGTGTTCCGGGTTATGAGACCTAAAAATGGGATCTCATAACAACTAAATTTTGAGTTTTTTTTCAGGTTGGGACATATTTATGCATAGTCATATATTTTCCTCTTTACAATTCATATTACACATTCTCACTCTAGTATTATATAGTGGTTGTTGCATGGATAATTATTATCAATGATTTTAATATCATTCATATTTATTTATTTTTATTATTCCATAGAGTCAGTTGGGATTGTTCATAATGTACATTAAGAAAACACCATACATATAAGTTATTATTTATTATGTTGGTCTCCATCCCATAGAAATTGGAGGTTGTATTAGGAGAGTTTTGGATCTGTTTTCCATAGGTTAGGTGGGCCTCATTGTGCAGGTTCCTGAAATATTTATAATAGAATTGGTCCCACATAGTATGATTTTTGGGTAATTTACCCTTGTGAGGTTTGGTTGGGATCATAGTGAATAATTTCAAATTTTCCCAATTGTGTCTTTTAGGCTAGTGAACACATTTTTATTGTAGTGGATAATGTATCAAATCACCATGTCTCTGACTACTTTCTTGGTGAATTGACATACCAACAAATTATTAGAGGGAACATTTTTACATTAATAATTTAGGATTATGTATTTTTATTGTACTTATTTTGTTAATCCCTACAAATATAATATATTTTTACAATATTTTGTATTTGTAAAATATTCATGATAAAATCGCGAAGGTAACCAGAAAGGTTAGATATTTTGTATCATGATGAACATATAATGAGTGACATGGAATCAATTAATGGTACCTCATGTGAGATCCTTTATAATTTTTGGGAAGGTAATAACACCCCCATCTATCAAGAATCTAAATAAATGAAAAGAGCCATCTTAGGATGCTTGTAGGATTAGTGCACTCTATGAGATCTATTAACCATGTTTGTTGATGATCTATATTGATATAGATATCCATTTAATAGATGATTTTCTAGTGATTTTGATTTATGTTTTCAGATTTTCATGGACCCTGATGGATTATATGGTTTTGTTCATAGTTATCCTTTTCAATTTAGTAGTGGGGTACTAGTGAATCTTGGCCACAAAAGTGCATAATGATTCAACATAATTGTGGTCTGACATCCAACATATGATTCATGAGGTGTATTATCCATCATCTCTATGATTACTACATATTTTGGACCTCATGGAGTATCATGTATAATCAATGATAGCTTCTGAGTAAGATGTAATGATCAATAACATTACATGGTATTCACCCAATATTATTTCAGATTGTTTGATCTGGGAATGGAAGTTTGAGAAGGGTCTCCACAAAGACATCTATGACATCGTGGTATGACTAGGTATTCCCACACATGATGGAGAGTTAGAGAAGACATGGTGAGGGAGATATTATATAATTGGGGATTCCATGTAGCAGGAGATATGAGTTTAAGGCATAGGGTAAGTTCGTCTCTAGTACCTAGGAAGCACTAGTCGAAAGGGTCATAACATAAGATAACATATCAAGAATAGACACATACACCTGTTTTTCTAAGGTAACACACTATGAAAAAATATCCCATGATTGGGATGAAGTTTTGCATGTGATAGGATATGTAATATTTAATGAGATTTCCAAACATGTCATTCTTAGGAGCATCGAAAAATAACAGATATATAGTTGCATTATATGTATCAATGTAATCATGGATCTCCCTGGAGAGGGAATTTTATTCCCTAGGGATTATGTGTATGTAATGGAGAATGTAAGGATTTAGTAGAAGGATAAACATATGTTGAACAATGTTATGAGATCCTTTGACTACCACTAAAATGCATCACATGACAGTCTCAGGGATCTAGTGGTTGTGGTCATGGGTACTTGTTGGATATTGAGGCATACGACATAGAACACCCTGAGATGATGATAGTAATGGTTGAGTTTTATTATACTCTTGGATCATTACTAGTTTTAAAAAGTTTAACTTATTCAATCATTTATCCATTCATTGTGAGAGTGTTGGGGATCCCGGTTAGGACTGCATCCCATGAACATTTTCTTGAGGTTACTATAAGGAATGCTAATTCAACATTGTTTAAATTATTACACTGTGAAATATCACATGGTAAAGAGAGAATATCATGGGTTATCTGGGTCATCACAATGATCCCTTATAGAGTCATATTTGGTATGTATTGGTTTTCCATAGACCAAACCAATATCAACAGACATATTAGATAATCCTGATGCCTTTAGACTAATGAAATAATATTCTTCATTCAATAAAAAAGAGTTATCATGTTAGGGAAATTGGGTCTCATTAGTAGGAAGTGGAAAATAAAAACTTACTAGCCAATGATTTTGGCCCTTATCATAACGGGATAAGTTTCAAGATTTAACCAATTGTAAAGGACGGCATGATTGTATTCCCTGTGGATGTTAGGGGAAAACCTTTGTGGTGGGGGTGGATTTTTTTTCATTTAATTATACAATAAGGAAAATATTTTATATTTTGTGGTATATCAAGTGTCCCCTATCATGATCTTAGATATTTGGTTGTAGTTAGAGTACCTTGGATAGAAATGATTCATCAAATATAGTGTTTCCCCTATGGTAGCTCTGATAGTGTTTGTGAAAATCGTAGTTCAGATATTGTGGATTTCTATGGATTATCATTTAAGTAAGCATGACATGATAAATAACATGTATTCCTTTTAGAATATTGATGACCTCTTTTGTGAAAAGTGAGGCATGTTGTGGTTCTAAAAGTTATATCTTTGGTCTAGCGTCCATCTGTTGAGAGTTCATGAGTTTGATATTTTGATAATGAAATTCAAATGTTTATATAGACACACTACGTTCAAAGTGATTCCATTTAGTATGATAAATAATTCTACTTTATTTATATATTTTATGATCTTGATCATCAATCTATACATGGTCTAATTATTTTTTGTCTTCATTGAAGACATACTCATCTACTCTACATTTGAGGAGGTGCATGCAGAGCACCTAATGATTGTCCATGACATTCATTTGGAGAACCATATTTATATTAACCTATCAAAGTTCCAATTATGGATCAATGATATTCATTTTATGGGGATATTAATTTTTTAATCCTGAATTCACTTTGGATCCAAAGAAAATTAAGCAAATATTTCATGAAATCCACCAATGGAAGTGTTATATTTAATTTTATTTCATTATGAGGAAATACATGATATTATTGGAAGATATCATTATAATTACATCCCCTTTGACAACCCTGATGAAAAAATGGATGTCTTTTACCTATACTATGTTTTTATTGAGAGCTTTTGAGGATTTGATTAATAAGATATTGATTAATCTTATTTTGATACAACCATTGGAGGGAGTTGAGTTTGTAGTTAATGTTGATTCCTCTAGAACAATTCTTAGTTTCATTCCAATGTATTAGTATGAAGATATCACATACTGGTTGAGGTAGTTGAGAATGCACAAAAATAAATTAATGAATCAATAACTATACATGGTAGTGATAGTATTTTTTATGAGGTTGTGGGGGATCTATATTATATTTGTGTGTATTGTTGTTTATATAGACCATGAATGTCCTATGTATGTCTTAAAATAGAGATATTGTATCCTGATATAGTGGATCTACTTTTAATTATATTGGTCTACGACTTTGAGATAGTAAATACCCTTGTGAATGGAAATGTGGTAGTATATTCCCTCTAGAGGAGGTCATGTTATCTACTAGTAGAGGAGGAATCTATGAAGTGGGATTTTGTACTGCTAACAATGGTTGAGGAGGAGGGTTCATATTCTCTTTAGATGATGGTGTTGACTACACTACATCATTTTCTTGTGAGTGGTGATCAATTTGGAGATATCAACTATGAGGTCTAACAAGACATTTTTTCCTCAGAATATTCACCAGATGGAGTTTATAAGGAGAGAATCCCATAATCATTTTTTATAGAAAGAAAATGGTCTTGATTATCATGTGAGAGGTGGTGATGGTGGTGTTTTACAAATCTCCATTGAATATTAGTCACATTGTGTGAGAGACGTATCAAGACATTTTGAATAAATTTTGGTTGGTTGGAATAAAGTGGATATGGGACAAGCTCTTTTATCAGTGAATCACATTTTAGCAGGACAAGGCTAAGAACTTTGTTCTGCCACATTTTTCGCACCATCCTTATATATCAGAGTTGATATAGGATAGATTATCTTTAGATGTAATGGTAGGGATTCCACCGCAAAGAGATGATATAATTTCTTATTGTTGATAATTAAACAATAGACGACACTGCAACACTTCCATACTATTAGGTGTAGAGTATGATGGAGAGTGTGGGATAGTTTTTTGTATGGGAAATCATACTATTTCATTGGATTCATTAGAATGTTATCTTTAAACTGGTTGAGTGGTTCACTTCACAGTTTTGGAGATGTATTTTGAAGGCTTTCATGTCCCAATTGAGGATAAAAAATCATTTCACCCCAAAATGGATGGGATGTCAAAGTGAAATATACATGATTTAGAGAATACAATGAGGTATTGTGTGTTATGATTTGTAAGGATCCAGGAGTTATTCATAATAGTGCTAGTGGATTTAAATAATAATATATATCAATCTACTATTAGCATCACACATTTCAATTCCCTTAATGGGTGATCCTTCAAATCATCCTTATAATGTATGTTGTTTCCAGAGGTATCTTTTTTCATGCCTAATATGGGGAAGGCAATTGAGTGTGTGGCCCATGTGATCCATGAGAGGACATGGACAACTCATTGTAAAAATAAATCTTATGTATATTGGTTTTTTATGATAATAATTTTTATGCAGTGGATCACATTTTTGTGAGTGGCTTCCGATGATGAGGATTGTAAATATTAATAATTAGAGGAAATCAATCCTTGTGGTTTATCAGGCCATTCGATATCATTCAGTGTGTTAGCGAGGTTTCCTACATCATCAAATTTCCACTATAGTTGTAGTATATTAATGATGTCTTCCATGTGTCACAAACAATGAGATACATGTGTACGCCTACCAATGTTATTATCTAGGGTGGTATGGATATTTTGTATGGTTCTACCTTCATGGATCACCCAATGAATAACATTAACAAGATATAGAGGATATATTTTGGAAATACCCTTTTGTATGTTATTTGTTGGCCACATGGGAGAATAAGGGATTGCTTGTAGGAGCAGGAGGACCTGATGTGGGATCAGTACACAAACCATTATTATTTGGTTTTAATTTTTAATTTTTTAATTTATAAAAGAAGATATAATTTAAATAGACTATTTCCTTGAGGGACTTTGAAATATATCAAGTAGTTTTTAGAGGCAAATATAGAGACGACACATGATTTCAAGGATCGGTATGCATGAAATAAATTTTAATAAAATATTAAATATATTTTATATCATGCAGTCATATTTTCTTAAAATGATAAGATATATTATTGATGGGGCATTATGAAAACATATCTAGGACCGTGGATTATTTTAGAGATATGAGTTTACATTGGGTGTGACCTAATGTTGTATAGTGTGGGATATTTTTAAAATGAGGCCAATGGCCAGTACAATTAGTGGATTAATTAATTTATTAATTTAGGTAATTCATAAATGATAAAAACTAGTTTCAACTATAAATATGTTGTTATTATGAATTTTTTGATTTATATTCATTACACGAGGAACATTTAGAAGATGATTCCAGTGTTCTTATTTGGAATATTGAGATTTGATGATGACTACCTCCTAGGTAATGGTGAATCGTGGTGTAATGAATGCAATAGATCATTCTCATAATTATTGAACATGTTTTTCACCAATGACTAATAAAATCTAGAGTCTTGACACATCATTCATTAAATTTCATCATCATTGAGGTAATAAAGAATTTTATAATTAACTTCATTGATTTATTTCATTTTCCAACATTTTCAGGAGTCCTATAGATTATTTTTCAAATTTAATTTTTCATTAATACATTTTTTCCACCATGGTTTCCCCATTGCCAATTGTTGGCTGATAAGTCTCTTCCAAAAATCATAATAAAAAATGTTATCATTGTTTCCCCCGTCATTCCAATGGTTCTTTGTTGTTGGGCATTATAGTTGTGGGATGAATTTTCCTTGCGGGTTCAAGGGTGATCAAACGTCTACATTCAGAATGGAATCAAATAAAATTAACGGATTGGAATATCTAGATAGATCATGATGATTTTAAGGATACATGTCATGATTCCAAAAGATAATTAAATGGTGAGGTAGTGGGAGGTTCCACAAGTGACTGAGGATGCACGTGCATATTTCCAAAAGATTATAACACCAATTAATGGATACTATATGACCTGATCAAGTTGTTGTAGGTTGTTTCGAATGATTTTGGGGGGCCAATGGGAGTATTCAGTTGTAGTAGATTTATATTTTCTAATTCTTGATATATATCAACAGATTGTATAAAACAATTGACTACACAAAATGTACTCTAATGAACATATATTTTGTAGTGACGTGATATGACAGATATGGTTTTTGGGTGAGTAAATTATCACACTCCATGTGGGACCCCCTAACATAGTGTAACTTTTTGCAAGAAAGCTGGTGCATATTTTGGGACATCACGGACACAAACATGCCCAAGAACATGATGTGTAGTACCACATGGATAGGTACAAATGAAATAATTGATGATCATAGTCTAAATAACACGACTCGTTCATTTTTTGTGAGAAATTTTTTTTAGAAAACTCATATGTGTAATTGTATTACAAGTATATAGAGTCATGTGTTGGATTGTACACAACCATGAAGTGGAGTTCGACCAATACACCATGTTAACTCCTTATATGTCATATTCATCATTTTAAAGGAACATTATTTCTCACATATCTCATTCATTTAGTAATATATTTTCAAAAAAGGTATCTTATCCTATGTTATCTTCTATGTATAATCCGATACTGGCATTCATTGTGGATTTTGAGGAATGATATGAGATGTTATGAGTGTAAAATTTGTGTAGGAAGAACTCAATGATGGTAGTGACTGAGTAGGATCATTCATAGAATGGAACCCTCCTCAAGAACTATGGAGGGGAAATATATTTATATATTCTATGTAACCCTCATAGTAGGACCAATCATGGAACATCTACATAATGAGTGGAACCCCCTAATTGACTAGGTCATGGTCCCTATATATATTTACATATTCAAACCGTGTTTCATGGACATGGAATGTGTATGTTATCAATTTTTCAGAGTGGAACCGTCCTTCATGGGAAAGGACTGGGTCCTCTATCATTATAGTGGATCCCCGCTGACAGACTGTGGAGTGGGACCACTATCTATCCAGAAAGGGTAACCTTTCTACAAGGATATTGAATGGGCCCTCTACATATAGCATGGACTCCCCCCCAAAGGACAAGTACATGAGTCCTATATCTATCCATTTATCATAGTATAACCCTTATAATGGGACATGACATGGGTCTTCTGTCATAAGAGTAGAACCCCCTGATAGACTAGGGTGTGGGTCCTTGATCTAGACATTATCTCTCCAAGACTATTAGGAATTTTTTTGTGGAGTGGTATAATATGATTTCCCAACTGACAGACACACGAGATGATGAGAATCATTGTTAGACCCCCATGTGACATTTCACAGAAATGATTCCTAGTCTAGTCTATGAAATGGATATCATATATTTATCACTTATAGTGTTCTTTTATGCAAATATATATATATATATATCCTTTTTGTATGATTTCAATTCTCAATTACTACGCATCATGATTTCGATATATATTATGTATCTCATTGCACCCCACTAGTTTTTAAGTGTCTAATTGGGTACGTATTACTCACCAGTCAATCATCTATTCTAACCAATGGAATGTCTTATGAAGATGAAGGATATGTTGTTTCTGATTTCAGAGAATCATAGTGATACACTAGTAAATTAGACAATGTATAGTTGTTATATCATGGATATCTGGATCGGATATCTCTATCATCTACATTTATTATTTTTTGGGATGTTAGGAAATATATCTAGTTTGTTGTTTAATTTTCCTCTTTACGTTTTTAGATTATGTTGTTGTATTATGGTATTCTCATGAGGTTTTTACAAACATGGGTTTTAACCTATATATTACCCTCTTTTATATTTATTCTAATGTATTTTCTGCAGGATGATGGTTGAGGGTGTGAATGCACATATATTAGAAAAAGGCCACAAACATTAGTTATCCCATTCACGATTTAATAACATCCCCTGGTCTATGGAGGAATGGTTGGGGTAGGTGTAGCTCAGACATCAACTAGCCAAGGACATAGTGGGTCAGGTCAGGAAAAAAATTATATTATATTTTGGGAACATATGTTTTATAATTTAGTTAACCTCGGTATTATAAAATGATTTATTGACCAATTAATTAATGATATTTTGAAAACTAAAATAAATTGGGAACATTGTATGTTTTAGTTAAACAAAATTTTAATCATAGATATTGAGTTACATAAAATAATGAAACATAATTTTATTTTTTATTTATGGTTATTTAGGTTTATATATAAAAAATAATCATATTTTAGAGATTATATGATTATAAAATATCCATTCTTGTATGTGACATTAGGAGTGAATAATGATATCTGTAGATAATTTTTTTTATTTAATTGAAATAATATTTCATCGAATCCCTCTATTCATAAGATTTCAGTTTGGCATGTCATATATTTAAAATTTTCATGGTTCGATATTTACAAAATTATATAAGATGAAATTCAGTTGTTTGTTTTTGAAGCATTGGATATTAATTTCTTATGTATCCATACGATAGTTCATTTATATTTGATATTATCCAACATTTTTCTAACCATTTCAATTTTAGTTAATATAGATAAATATGAAGAACACCATTTCATCTTTTTCTGCATAATATTTTCCATTTAAAGATAATTATTCTTCATTATGAATTAATACACAATATTTAATACTTATATCCTGGAGTTTGATATTATATATCAGTTGAAATTCATCCAAGAAGAACCAGAGAATGAACATATTATTAAATAATAGAAATGAATAGTTTTTGAATAATATTTCATGTTCTATATCGTGATATGAATAAATACTTCAACTTCGAGAAAAGGATATTGAAATAAAACTTTTGTTGTACTATATTCATTTTGGATGAATTTTTAGTCTTCATTATTGATTAGTAAATTACGGTTTTCTTGTCATTATCATTTTCATGATGATGTTCTCTATCAATATATATTTTTCAATATATATTTTAATATTACATTCCATTTCTATATTTTGTATTAATACTATCTTGTTCCTTATATAGTACTCAAATTATGTACAATTTTGATGAATTTTTTTTATTTCATATACCTCATTTTCAAATGATGATTTACTATTCCTTTGGATGTTGTGAGTTTTCAACAAAACTATTATCAAATATTGATCCCTTCATTATCAAGAAAATAACAACATGATGAATTTTTTAGGGGAGAGGGGTTGTAGAGAATTTAACACATTAAAATTATGTTTAAAATATTAATAAACATGATCGATATCATAAAATAAAAAACTGTGAAAAAAAACTGGAATATATGACTAAAATATTTATGTTTGACCATTATAACCTTGATATTAAATTTGAAGTATGATTAGGAGTGAATAAATTATGGAAAATATGAATAAATGTTATTTATATTTAAAAAATATTTATTAGTCAAATAATAAATAAGTACTAAAATTTGAGACTTATATGAGCGGTATTGAAACATGGTATTCATTCATTAGGACATGGTCCAAATATTATTGGGATATAGTTTTATTTCAACATTAGAAGATCTATATAAATATAGTTGTGTAGTTATATTAGAAAGTGTTGTAGTGGGGTAGAATAATAGTTTAAATATTCAATCTGAATTGGTTTTTGGGAATGAAAAATAAGAATTACTTATATAGGGACTTCAGGTCACCATATGGCATCTTTACATATGGCCCTTAGGATTTGGACTATATCCAATGATATAATATTGGAGTAGTATAACATAGTTGGATATAAGAGGATTCCATAATGGGACCTCAGGACAGTTGGACATGGGGGTTCTTTCATGGATTAGAACCATGCACTTGTTTAAGAACCAAATAGGGGAGAAAATTAGGTCTTACCATGAATTTAAATTCCATACTATAAGGTTTATTGATAAATTCTACATATAATTGTTTTTTTCTACTATGCAGTCTTGGTATATGGGCCTACAAGTCATATACCCAACCTCTATGACACTGAGCATTTGGGTTATATATAGATCTATGTGACTATGATTCTGAAAGATGTAAGGACCCTCCTCAAACAGGTTAAAATTTGGATTATCAATAAATAAAAATATAAAATATAATCACCTTTTCAATTTCCTGTATAATAAATTTGTACACAATTTTTAGTAAAGTCATTTTCCCTTTATAAAGGGCATTTATTTCAATAATTATTTTTTTGAATTCAATATATAAATATTATAATTAATTTCAAAATATTATATATTTTAGTTTAAAATTGATATAATTTTTAAAATGAAATATCAATATAGGATTACATTGAATTTTAATTATTTTTATGAAAAGATGTATTTTTGAGTTAATAAGGAAAAATGATGATTTCTTAAACTTGTCATTTATTTTTAGTAAACCAAGTATCTTAAATATTTTAAAAAAATCTATATGTTATTAAATTGAAATTAGGTCTATTTGAAAAATCCTGATCTAAATAATCCCAAAGAAATAAATATTAAATTTAACGTAATAATAGGCTCATTTTTATGGATTAAATCGTATAAATCTAAAAGATATTTGTCTTTTCATTTTTGGAAACATAAATAAAAATAAATTACAACATTTTTAAAAATTGAATCTTTAGTATTCTTTTTATATTTCAAAGTAACATATTCATATTAGTAAAAAAGTCTATTTCATTTGTTGATAAATATAAATAGTAACAATGGTAAATGATTTTCACTATGGAAATGATTATATATGTAATTAAGAAGAAAATGTAATATGAAAATTCATTTTAACGCTATAATAAACATAAATTATAGTCATTGGATTAGAATTTTTAAACCATACACTTCCAAAAATCAAATATATAGAAATTGTTTTCCATTTCATTGATAATTTCCTAATATTATTTAATGGGAAGATAGTTACACAAATGTCACATTCTTAATATTAATATCTAAATTATATTTTAATTGATAGGTATTTAGTTATTATTGGTTATAATTTTTTATATTTAATATGGATACATATTTTTATTATATCAATTTATTTTAATTTATTGGGTTCAATAATTACCCTAAATTCTTATGCAACGTCAATACAATGATTATACAATAAGTAAAAAAATTGAGGCAAATTATTTTTAAAAAAATATAATTAAAACGTATAGGATTAATTATAGTATTTAAATAATATTCTACTAAATGATAATTAATATTAAATATTAAGTGTGTTTAGATTTCAATTTCATCTCACTATTTATGTCAAGATGTGAAATTAAATAAATAGGCCTAGAAAATACATTATTTTTATTTTATTGAAAAATAATAATTTAATAAATGATTTAAAAATGTAATTATTTTGTTAGTGTAAAATTGGAATAATAAATTGTAAAAAAATTCATCCATGGAGATTTTATATATAATTTCTACCTTATATGAATATTCATAACCTTGAAAGGGTGTAAAATGTGTAACAATTATTAACGTTAAAAATGGTTAATGAGGTGGTTAAACCAAAGGAGATGTTAAAGGAAATAAAAAAATTTCTAAATTTTGTTGGATTAATCTATATTTGCATTATAATTTCCAAACATTGATATTATGGCTACGTGGTTCCTCATGATAAGATTATGATACTTTTTATCTTTTATGATCTTAATAGTTACAATTTTGCCACTACCCTCACTTATAAAAGGTCACTCTATATCCTCTATTTTGGAAACTTTTTAACACAACTTGATTTCCCTTGTTCTTTCAAAATCATTACCAAACTATTTTCCACATGACCTAGTGTCTCTTATCTCACTAATAAACCAAACTATAAATCCTAATGTGTAAGAAAAATATTTTTCCCAAAGAAGAGGTATTTGAATTTACCACGTCGATTCATTTTATTTATTTTTATATGTTTTTCAATTAATCATAAAAATGTTTATATAATAAAATATTTTTCTTTAAAATAATAAGATATCAGTATATATATGTTATAAATCTTTTTTATATATATGTCCATCCTATGGTAAATATAATCATAGCTTATGTGTACATGTGGGCTACCAGCACCACAAATAGATGTGATTTATTTTTTATGTCTTCCCTTAATGTATGATTCTAATTTTTTATTATTTTTAAACATGATAACTTTAACAATTTTAGACTAACTAAATTCACATTATAATAATGATCCAGACATTCACAAAATCCATGAAATGAACTTACCTAATTTTATAACTACATAAATTATGATAATAAAAGAAATAAGATGGATAATAATAAGTTAACACACCTAAAAATGTCTTCAATCTTGTATAATATTAATATTATTTTATTATACTGGAGATTATGAATATATGTTGTGAGTCATACTGAAGGTAAATAGTTTCTCAACACAATTTTTTTCAATGGGTTATGATAATTTTTCATTTAATATGTAATGTCAAAATTTGGTGCATAATTACCTCTAAATAATTTTATTTTATTTTCACATGTTTTATGACGAATTACATTTATTACATAGAATAACATTATTTATTATATATCAGATAAATTTTTTGATATTTGGAATGGATTAGCCTCTTTATTTTCATTCCTCAAGACATGATTCTTTTTTCACACCATTTTTTATATTACATGGTGTACCAAATTCAAAAAAAAATATATTTTTATATAATTTTTTATTTAATAAATTGGATTTGAAATATCATGTAATGTTAAAACTCCACAAGGAATCTAATATGAAAATAAGAAACATTTTAAGGGTTTATATCACAATCTATTTTCTATTCGATATTATTTATGTTCTTGTTTTCATTGAGGTAATATAATAATATTTCTATTCGATATTATGGTGTAATCTCTTTTATAATGATTACACCATGTATGTACCTTCCATACATAATGGATAATAATTTCTTTGAAGATTCCCTTAAACGTTCCCCATTTCATTTCTATGAAAAATATAATCATAGTATTAATTTTTTTTTTATATTTTAAAAAGGTGTTTTAAAAATGAAAATCTTATTTTCCTTGTGAAAATTTTCTGTAATCTTCTAAAAATATTTTCATCTATGTCAATAAAAATTGTTGAATAAAATTAGTCAATGGGGATACAGTAAAATGATATCATCAACAGTACTATGTAGGATGTATTATGGTCATTTTTTCTATATTTTTCTAGGATAATACAAACATATATTATTATTTTATCCCATATGAATATTTTCATTCTATATATAATGAATTTTTTTACATTTATTTCATATGATGAATGTTTTTTAAATAGTATGTCAGGAAAATGTCTGTTATAATGTAACATGTTGATATTTTAAAGAAATAAATTTGGTTTTGATATTTTTTATGAAATAAAACACTAATATTATATGAAAATTAAAACTTCGACACATTATGATATATATATTATTAATTAAACTCAATAAATTCTATATATTACAAACCACAGAACCAAAATTCTGAATGAAACATAATTCAATATTCTACTATAACCTAGACATTGTTGGTGCATATGAATAATTCTAATATAAAATGAAATGAATATGGATTCTACACGAATATATAATTAATTGGAAATCTATTAATAAAAAATAGGAAAATTTAGAGAGAAAATGTAATATTTAATATTTTTGTTTTTAAAATAAGTCTTGGTCGTTCTTTTTTAACATAATTTTAAATTAATTTGTACCACTTTTAGATTATTTATTTATTAAAAGAATCATCAATTTCTAATCAAAATTTCTAAATTAGATTTTTTTGAATTTTTGAGTTTTATTAAACCATTATATTTTAAGAAAATATAATTTTTCAATGAGTATGTGACTGAAAATATAGAGCATAAACACCAAAAAATATATTTCATCCATTTTAATCTCTTAGATATCTTATGGAACACGCAACACCTTATCAAAATGAACAACACTATTGTATATCATTATAACATAAATTTAAATTAGTTATGAATTAATTATAATTTATAGACATTAAATATTATGGTTACCTATTAATTATAAATTAAATTACAATCATTTAATATAAAAAATTGTTTTTTGAAAAGGGTAATTTTCCAAAACGACGTTTTTGTGAGGTTTGGAACAAATAATTTAATTCAGTTTATTACTAATTTTATAATATTTATTTAATAAAATTAACATCATTTTTAATAAAATTATGAAAAATATATTAGAGTGATTTTCTTTATGAAATGATTCATTTTTTGTTGAATAATGAACAATTTTGAATTTTATTTAAAAATGGATTTTTTTAGATATTTTATAAAAAATAATTATGTTAAATAAAATAAAATTATTATTACATCTATTAAATACACATTAAAAATTTTAAATGTCATTTGTTTTAAATTATTTACCATTTTATTTGAATTATTCTGTATCCATTCATGATAATAATTTGTTTAAATGGACGTTTTGTTTATTAATTGACCTTTTCCTATTGATAATTGATTATTTAATAGTTATATTCATGATATTTATGTGAAATGGGTTTTTAGTTATTTAAAATGAAATTTGGTTATTAATTATTTATTATTATGTATTTACTCAAGATAGAATCCTCTTTACACTACTCTTACTATAAATTCCAGACCACCCTTTTTCTCTTCCCAAAAAATCCAGGAAATATAATTTTAATAATATAAAATATATTATAGATGGAATAATTAATTTTTCAGAAGAAATTATGTTCCAATTTTTTAAATGTAATATATAACTATAATATGAGTAATTTTTAAAAAGGGAACTAAACTATTATGTCATTTGGGAAAAGATTATTTTTATCATATTTCAATGAATTAAATTAACCACTCGATTATGGATAAAGGGTTTTGGGTCATTAGATACGCTACTGATGTATGTATAGTAGACACCATGGAAAATAGTATTTGGAAAACAATGAGTAGGAATCAAAACCATATGATAGACTTCGAGGATAACTATATAAAATATTTAGAACGTATTGTTAAGGTAGAAATTATTTGGGGATTACATGAAATACACCCCCTTGTGTATAACACAAGTGGACATAGTCCTGGTATAGATGTACGAAGGGGTAATAACATTGAAAAAATGATCTTCAGTTTTGTCTTGAACATTACCTACTACGTGAAAACATGCCTTACTCTACATATAGATTTACACTACTAGGGGATATAATTTTCATAATTCATATTTTCAATACAAAAAATTATTTATGATTTAAATAGTTGATTAAAATGAATGACATAGGTTAAACATAGGGTTTCATAAATTGAAAACATGTTTTCATGATTTTTCACAATTTGGGGAGAAAATGGTGGATTTAAGGATTTATTTCCATCATATCATAATTGTAAATAGAAACTATGAGGAATGGGCCTCAATAGAATAACAAAATATTCTAAGTGTAGAAAAAATGGGGATTATGTAACGATTTTCTGTGTAAAAATTAATAGTATGATGGATTGAAATAAATATCATTCTATGTATCCTTTTAAAACTCTTATTCATAAATGTGTGGATCCTAGGAATTCTCTTAGTCAGATTCTTCTATTGAAGCTTAATGCCTAGTATAGAGATGTATATACGTTGAAATAGAACAGTTTATTTTTTTATGCATTGAGACTCAATAATTTAAATTTTATATATAGTTTTTTCCAATGTTATATTGGTTAGTGATAAATATTATAGGCATATATGTCGTCATTAATAGAAGAGAAATGGTAGCAATAACATAATTATCAATTTACAGTTGTTCATAAGTTTAAATTCATAAACCCGTATTTTATGTGTCAGGTTATGGGTTTATTAAACTTTTATTATATTTATGGAAAACATTTATGTTAATAAAACCTTTTGGTTCAGTATATGAAAATTTTAATTTAATAAGAATTCATTTATATTTTCCTGGAGTAATGATTAAAGGTATTGGTAACCATTATGTTTTATCTTATCATTGATATTATAGTAATTATGGGCCATCAATATTTTACAAAATTATAAGAATTATGTTTGTATGAATTTAGTTAAATGATAAAACACATGTCGAGAGGAAACCCATCACATCTTGTAACAATTCTGCCTGGCATAAACCAATAACCAAATGGAAATAAGGGTTTAGTCTATACCACTGAACATTGTGATGTTCTGGTAAATATGGAAATTTTATTATAAAAACTATTTGTTGAAAAAATATTAATTATAAACCAGTGGGGTTAATATTGTGTTTTATTTGTTAATGTTATATATTTAATAACTTTTTCTAACAATATATAATTCAGAAAATATTTCTAGATTATAAAAAAAATGTCACTCTTTAAGGGATCATATGAAAAATTAATGGTTTATTTTGGTGTTTCATGCATAAAAAATTCATTTATGGATATTCATTTGTCAGAGTATGAAATGAAGTGGACATTTATTAATGAAAAACCAAAGGATGAATGATTTTTTTGGAAATAAATATATATCTGGTAAGTATAATTCTATATATTCATAGATTATATGAAATACTCAAAATTAATAAATTAACATAAAAATTTGATATTTTATTAACTTCATATCTGATGAATAAATATTCTTTTTATTCAACACATATTTATGGATTATTGGATGATAAATTTTTCTTTATCATTTACATTTTTCGTTCTACATTGTTTATCACCATCCGTAATTATTTGGGATTTTTTATTTTCTTCAACATCCATATCATCACATCTCACCTATTTTACCTTAATTGGAAATTTAATAATGAGTTATTCATTATTTCATTCATATTTCCAATTCTCTATTTTAAATAGAAAATTTTAAAAACCCTTTTGTGGTGTGGGTCATTCAAAAATTTTATTTTCAAATGTCAAAACCTTGATTTCGGACATCAAGAATAAATTATGAGGATACAATTTATTGGAAATGGGGAGAATATAAGACTAAAATATTATAAATGAATAAAATTAGGACTTATTTGGTATATGAAACAAAAAAAATTAAAAAATAATGAAACAACATAAAGAATTCTTTATATTTTTATTTTTAATTAAATTCATTCTCTTTATTAGATCGACCAACATTTAACCCACAGTGTAAATGAATTATAATATAGTGTACCATTAGTAATTAAATTGATTGATATTTATATTATTAATTTTATTATAAAATTTATATGTTTTACAGATTTATAAAAAAATTAATTTGTTATCTTTTTATTTCAAAAATAAAACAAGAATCATTTTAATAAAAATCAATTTCTTTATAAAAGAATGTATTTTTTATAAGATACATTTACCACAATTTTTAGACATGATTTCAAATTAAATTTTATCACATTTTGTAAATTTATTTCATAATGTGAAATGAAATTTTCAAATCATATTATCTAGTTTTTTATTAGGTATATTTCTTGTTTTTTTTAAAAAATTTATCATTTTAATTAATAGTGAGAAATAATATTATTTATCACAAAATTCATTTTGATATAAATTATTTATGAAGTAAAATTATATTATATATTTGGTTTAAATTAAAATAAGTATCATTTTATTATAATAAATATAATTTCAGACCTTCTAATAAATAAATATTGGATTTTGATATTTAACCCATATTTATTTATGTGAATGTTTCTCTCTAAAAAAATGATTTTCCTCATGTTTGTGGGTATAATATGAAATTTTATTCTAACACTTCTTTGAATATAATGTGAAAAAATAGACTTAGTAATATGAATAATTAAAATTTATATTAAATAAAATATTCAACATATATTTTTAACATTATGAATATTTAAATCATAAAAATCAATTACCACAGTTATGGTAAATATGGATTTACTCGGAGGTAAGCTAAATAGATACATCTTAAAATGAATGAAAAATATTAACAAATTTTTTTTATTGAAATATTATTACCTAATATCCTATAATATTAAATATATGACCCATTTTGGAACCTTTTGTAATATAAAAATTTTTGTGTAATTGGGTCATTCCAAAAATCCCATATTGGTCTTCTCCACCACTTTTAGATAGCCATCCCATCTACTCCCTCCTTAAAATTTTAAAATCATTTTAGTTCATAATAAATATGAAAAAATTACATTTTTATTACCTTACTGCCATCCTAGATAAAAAATTCAGTCATAAATCCATCCTAGGTTGTTTTTTGGTGCATACCAAAAGATGTATTCCAAAGAATAGGTAACCTTCATAAATAATCATTTTAATTTATTTTCTTCTTCAACAATAATAAAATATTTTCAATCATTATAGTATAATAAAAAAATTATCTCTAGAATATTGAGAGTTTTTAAAATAAATATTATAAATTATATCCACCTCCACCTCCCACAAATGGGAAAAATCCATTGAACATGTGTAGGACGGTCGGTCACCATGAAAACAAATATATATCATTTTCCATGAACACATATTAATATTGTACATAAAAATGGTTTTAATATGTATTCATAAATACAATTAATGATATTTTTATACTTATGTATATATAATATCACATCAAACCTCTCACATTTCATTAAATTTAAATTAAAATAATGTCGCACATCGGTTCGATGGACTAAAATATCTAGAAGTGATGTGATTAATTACTCTCAATGGATTTACATGGAAGGAAATATAGATAAATATAATCAATATTTGTAATATTAATGACATGAAATATTTGGTGGACTATTAATAAACAATCGAGATCCTTAGCATTTCACTCGTTAGGGAAATGATATTGTCGCTCATGAGTATGTACATCATACCATCTACATGAAGAGATGCAATTTGATTTCCAATACTGTATTTGATCAATGATTAAAAAAATGTATCTAATGAGGGAATATTATATTAATAACATTATTATAATTATTCATATCATTTTTCAATATATGATGCACTATAATCGGAATATTCATGACAAAACACGTATAACAAAACAAATAATTAAAAAAATTAAAATTAAAAATTTTTAATTAACTGGGGGTAACATATTATAAGGGGTCATATATGTTATTATAAATATGAATATTTTTCTAAAATAAGTTAATAAAATATTTAGAACCACTATGCAGGATGTTAAATAATGTTCAACCAAATGGAAACATGAGTTAAAAGACATCGTCTCAATTTCACTTCATTAAAGGATATTGTATGGTTATTCACATAATAGAATATATATAATTTATAGTGTGCCCAATTTTCATGTAAAATAATTAATACATTATTTTATCTTTTTTTTAATATTATTTTAAAATAATTAATCGTCGTGGATTTGAATTCTAAATTTTCAGCTGGATTTTAATAACATAACTCAATTTCCGTTCATATGGATATATTTTGTTTTCATTTTCATTGAAATTATACGTTTATATTTGTTTTTAATTAATAATAAAATATATTTTATTTCTAATTATATTGCGTTCATTTATATTTTATTAAAATAATCTATTTAATGATTAATTATAATTTAAATGTAACGATCTTTTAAGGGATTATTTAAATATCTCATTTTAATCAAGATTGTTTATGGTTGAATGTAAATTGATGTTAATTATATGATCATTGACTTATAAAAACTTTTAACTTTTTATCCTACATTTATTCATGATATTTCCACCTAAAATACCTATATTCAACTGTTTAGAACATAAAATGATTGATAATTTGTTAATGAATATCTATATTTATATCACACTTTGGTTTAAAATCATTTATATAAAAATCCCACATTTATAAAACGTTTTTCAAGAATTTTTATATAAATTTTAAAATGATTTATTAATGTAATTTTTTCCATGTTTTTAAAAATTATTTAAACAGATCTTCACATTATTTTCAAATCAATACCCGTTCTCTTTTACCAGAAATGATAAATGTATATTTGTTTTAATTACCATGACTTGTACAAAATTTTATAGAGTCATGAACAATACATGTTTTCTGTATTCAAATATACATTTCAATTTAAATTTTGTAAAATATGTAATTTTTTAAAAAAAATTGATTTTTTTGTTTATTAAAAAAATTATTAAAGAAAAAAATCAATTTTCAAAAATAATGATTTAATGTTTTTTTATTTCTATTAATTAATGCCAGAAACACATTTTTTCAGATATGATACATTATGGATATGTTTTATTAATACGATTATTATGATTTTTAGTGATGGATTATGATCAATTTGGCTAGGGAATATATTTTTAATCCCAATCCAAATTAATTTTCGTAACAATTTAACTTAACATAAAATACTAACATTATTTTCATCATAGAAAAATAATTTCCCATGAATATTCATTTAATTTTTCATGTATATACAATTTATTTTAAAGTACATGACTTCTATATATAGTATTTAAATGTAAATGTTATATGATTTTCATGTAAAATTATTACTAAACTATATTCTTTACTCGATACAAATATTTGTTGATAAAATATATTTTCCATTAATTATATCAATAATTCAATATATGGGGAATGAATTGGAAATGTAAATACATATAGCTCCTAGTTATTGATATCTCATCAACGAATCACTAATCTCTTGAGATGAAAAAGTTGGATTGATAGAGTAAAATGGGTTTTTGGTGTGTAGTTTTAAACATCCCAGTGAATAGTATTGACAGTAGTGGTATCATGATGACTGAGATCTTTATTTAAATTAATTAATAATTTCCTTCATTAATAATTTAGTATTGGTTGTCCAAGATATTTTAGTAATGATTTTATTTCATGATTCATTTTCATTCTCAGTCTATCGATTAAATTGAAATTGATTCATTTATTTAATTTTATGTATAGATTATTCCTATGATATTCTATATAGTAATGTTATATAAATGGAATTTGTGTTATGTAATTCACTATAATATATTTTTTATTGATTATCTATTATTGAAATTCATGTTATTTATATCACAAATGATTTTAGTTAATTAAATTTTCTTTTTTATTATTCATTGTCTATTCATCATAGTCATGTTATTTAAATAAAATGTGTGTTTAGTTATTTACAAATAAATATTTATTATTCTGTATATAATCATGATAGTAATGACATATAAATTTAATGTATATTCAGTTATTTCCTTTACAAATTCATTAGGACTCATTTTTTATTATTTATTTACCAGGTATAGATTTTTCCTTTCATAACTATTACTTATTTTATCATATCACCATTAATTATTTTTCATTTCATATTAATCCAAGAAGAATACAATGAAATATAAGAAAGGATATTCTAAAGAGAGAAATTATATTCTCAAAATATATGATTTAATTTCAGTTTTCAAATTTATTTTAAGACTCAATTATGTATCTTGTTTATGAGGAATGTTATTTTATCCAGTCCCTCATGTTTTGGTTACATGTATCTTATATCAATTTATTATGGTATCCAATGGTTCTGGGATACATGGGTTGGGGTATTTACATGTATCTCCTTAATGCATTGGAAGCTATCATAAGAAAAAATATCCTACATATTTGGGGTCTGTCTACCCAATTATTTATGATTACATAGCACAATTCTCCAACGACAAGATTACGATGTTAGACATTATGAATCCATCATCATGAAACAAGTAATAGTGTCCCATTATATTGTTTACATTACTCTATTATCCTTGGATATATTCTACGTTTATGATATTTTTTTCAATAATTTTTTTTTATTGTTTATCTCTTACATGTTATTCATTCTGTATTTGTTCAATAATTTATTCTATTGTATTATTGACCCTAAATAAGAATTTTTTCTCATCCATTATTATTTTTTCCTACTACTAGGATTCGTTGAAGAAATATATTATTGATTTCAGGGATATACTTGATGATGTAATAATATTCATAGTATAATTTTATGTTTTGTTTCATATTTTCAATTGTACTATGAGAATTACATAAGTATATTATATCTAAATAATAATAAAATATTGAATTATTTAGTATGTGATCTCTTGACTATTATGAAAATGTAAGAATTTATCCACTGTTTGTAGTTTAGTGGATTCTTGTTTTTACAGAATACCCTCTCTTATGCACTAAATGCATAGACTGGATTAGAGGAAAATCACATCTCATCCATGAGAACATATCAGTGAGAATTTCTTTGGTCACTCTAATTATATCGCTTACACTATAAATGATATAAGATTTTTGATATGCAGAATATTAAGTAATCATTTATTTCAATTGCCTATTAAATATTTACATTGTTATGAGTATATACAATATCAAATAATAATGTCGGTATTATTATTAATTTTATTCTATTCCTTGACATTCGATTACTATAATATATTTATAAAAAAATAATAAATAAAATAAAATTCATTTATTTAAATAATATTAATCAAACTACATATCATTTCATTTAATCCATTATGTCAGATCATCAATCATTACCGACGTTTATCCAAACATGAATAATAAATATAAATACAAATAAACAAATTTTAATATATTATAATTTCTATAAATAAAAATCTATTAAATTCACTAAAATATTTTAAAAATTATAATTATTATTACTTTAATCAAATAAATAATTTTTATACCTTGAAAATCAACAAGAGATAAGTAAATATTATATGTACAGAACAAAAAATATAATTTATTTAATATTCACTCACATATATTTTAAATACAATAAATTTTTTTGTGTTAATGTAGTCAACATAACCTGAATAATTATTAAACCAAAATTCAGGAATAATATTTATTCAAACCACAATATTCGAATATAAATTTACTATGATTTTGGATTATCATGGTGTGTACCCTTCCATGCCTTTTTCATTGTTTCATTCAGGTTAGTTGGCTTAATTTTTATATATAATTTCAAGAATCGTATTTATAAATTGATTCTGAATGAATCTATTATCCTAATGAAAACCATATATATATTCCCATAATTAAATATATTCCATTGTTTTTTGATATCTCATAAAACATGTTTCATACACATATCATTAACATATATGTTTGATTTATCATTATTTGATTTACTTAAATTATATCATTGATTTATGAACATGACCTTGAATTTATTAGATATTTCCATTTTAATAAATGTCCAAGAGATATCTATATCTATCAATATAGATTTGAAAAATCACATCATGAATTATTTATTCATCTATATCACTTATGACATACCTAATCAATCCTACATCATTGATAGAATATTCAATCATGTTTTTTGACAATAAATGAATGTGATTCTGGATACACAATAATACAAATATCATATAAAAATATAAATACACACATTCAAATATATATGAATATATAATGAAATTTATATCATTTGTAATCGCTATTGGTGTGAATTTTCCTATAACCATCTCTCTCAGATATTACCAATTATGAAAAACCTGAGAATAAATCCAAATTTTCTATGATCCCCAAAAAATTGAGATTCAAGAATTTTATATATCATGTTAAATATATTTCATCCAACCATATAATTTATTTATGAATATTCACATATCATATAATGGTTATCCTTGTAGAAGTGATTTTTCTAGAATCATTCGATAAGAACAATACTATATTCAAAATTTAACATTAATGTAACACATACGAAAATTCACCAAGATATAGGATATATATAAATATTCATGTTTTTGAATATAGAGATAATAAAAATAAAAAATTTCGTTTGTTATAGGGAATTCACACCAAAATAATTATACATGTTAATCCACATTACCACTTTACCAATTTCAGTGTCCATAATGAGTCAACAAAACCTCTCTTATCTATATTTATAGTTCATCATATATAATTTTTCTTGTTTTTCATCAAATTGTTTAATTGGAATTATTTTTTTAAGCCAAATATTTATACTTTATAAATTCTAGACATTATTTATATTATTTAGTATGTTTTCCACATTAAATATCTGAAACACCAATATACTCCCACAAATATGTTTATATAAATGGGAATCATCAGTATATTTACTAAGAATAAATGGTTTGACTACACTATTTAATTGTATATTCCAACAGTAGGAAACATTCATTAGTCCATAAGAGGAATATTTCACTATTAATAAAAAAATAAACATTATGTTCTTCAAAAATTATATTCTGTATCATACACATATATTCAAATAATTTACAATTAAATAAATTAGTTTTTACATCCATAGGATATGTATCACAATGAAAACTAGTTGTTTTGGAAAGATATATCTGTATGGTATTTACCATAACAAAATGGGAATGAGCCTTTTATTGTCAATAACACGAATATTCATGTAACCGGTATTAAATAATTATGATGTATAGGTAAACACAATAATATACATTTCAATTATCTTATCCAAAATCCAATTTCGCCCTATGGGTATCACTCATTATGTAGATCCACTACATTATAGACATGGTTAGATTATAATGATTCATTTTAGAATCCATTTATCTTAATTAGTTCTCATAATCTACACCTTATATGTGATCATAGTAGGTGATATGTTTATCACTATTAAAAATTAATTATTTATCATTTTCTGTAATAAATCTATATATATTGGCATCCTGAGGAATCATAACATTACTTGAATTTTATTGAAATATCTAAGTCTATTGACCTCCTATAAATAATAATGAAATCATGTCAAATTCAATCTCAAGAACACTTCCTTCTTATTGGTAACAACATCCCTTAGTTTTAATTTCCACAAACTAACTCCTTGACATGTATATTCTAGAAGATCCCCATTTTCCTTACATAAATGGATCCCTAAAATTACAATGTAAACCAATATTGTTGTGAAAATTATTGTGGATAATGTGGTCATAGTAGATTCAAGAGAGAAAAATATTGGTTTGGGGCCCTAATGAATGGTTTTTAATGTTGGAGTGTATTAAAAACTGTTATCCCCTGATTACCACTAACCATTCACCTCAACCAATTTGTGTCAAGTGGGAGAAGAATATTTTTTTAATCATGCACCTGGGTCCACATGATATTTTAAATAATAAAATTTACATTAGGTAAACCAGACATTGATTTAAAAATTTGATTCTTAGTATGTGCCTAAAATGTGTGATGTGTGGGATCATGGGATATTTGCATCCAAAGTCTACTGTATGACTTTTCCAATCATATTTCCAAAACTGTGTACCGTATTAAAATGGATGGAAAAATCTATTTCCCTTTTCTCTTTTAAAATAGATAGGTTATTGTCATTATCTATTTTCTTTGTGAAATAACATGTGTTCTACTCCTTTTCCATTTTTAGGAAATAGTTATCTCCCTTATCTGAGATCTATTTCAATTATTGTGAAACACATTGATTCCCCTACGTTTTTTATTACTCTGATTTCATCTTTTCCCTATTTTTATACATTTTATAGGTGTGGGATTCATGCGAGCTTGTGTACCATATTTTTTATGGTTTTCCATAGTTTTTTTTATCTAATTCCATTGAAATTTTAAGGTTGATAATCGATGATGATTATAACATATGGTTATTTTAGGTGGTATTCTTATTTTATAAAAATGTATTTAGGTTAATAATTTTTTAATATCGTTCCCCACATTATAAATTTCTTATATTTCTATTAAAAATTATTTAAATATAAAATTTTTATCTAAAACTATTTCTAGATCTTCTATGATACCCTTATCAACATTGGAGGTTGAAAAAATATAAATGAAATAAATCTTTTGGTGTGTTTATTTTAATATTCATGAAAATAATTTTTTGGAATTGGTTAATACACCCCTCACATATATTTGGTTGATTATTATAAAATTTAATGACAAAAATAAATTAAATGAATTTTAATAAATCATGGATATCACCCTTGGACATATATATTGATTATAAACAAATATAACTAATGGAATTAATTTATTTGGGAAATGGTTTAGATATTATTTGTTTACTTGGGTTAAATTATTAAATGGGATTCATGAATATTGTTATGGAAATTGAAGAAACATCTAAAGGCATGGACTTCCTTGATTACATATTTTATTCCCATCCTGGAGTGCCATGTGTGAAATCATTATCTTCCAGCTAATTCATTAAATTTATTTCCAAGTGGGATACCAAACATGGTCCTAGAAAATGTCTTACCTTATGAATTATTCATATTGATACTAATGATTCACATACATTTTTAAAAATTAGATTTCCATGTATCATCTATTATTATTTTTGTTGGTGTCCTCATACATGGACCTAATTGGATTACAAATGTCATGACCGATCCCTAGGGCCCATGTTGTGTCTACCCCAATACCGCCTTCCATAAGCAAGGGGCTGCCGACATGCACCAAAATAAGTATTCCCTAAAAAGAGAATCCATTTCATATATAAAATGTAAACTCACATAAACCAATCATATAGCAAGATTCTAATACAAGTAAACAATATAGATAAAAGAGTGTGTACGGTAAGAAAAAGGGGGACCGAATACAAGACCAATTAGAAAGTACAGGTAAACTGAAATGTACATGTAAACTGAAAAAAAATGTTTTGAACAACCACCAAGGACCATACCCAAAGGGTAGATACAGCTCTCTAACATTCATCTCTATTGTATACCTCTTCTAATATCCACCTCTGAGATACCTCAGGTCCTGGTACCCTTATCCTTAGTCATCATTGTACATCGTCTGCACCAAGTAAAACAATGTGCAGGCACAACTCATGCATGGGTGAGTATAACGATACAGGGTAGAGACATATAGACCCTCAAAGGTCTCACAAAATCCACAAAAGGATAATCCAAAATGTATGTAAACAACTAACAAAACTACTTAGTAATATTCCCGTACATATACGTAAGTTTTCAAGAAATCCCATCTCAATCAAGAGGTAACACAAGGGAAAAATCAAAAGGCCAAAGCACAACAGTCTCATGAAAGAAATAATACCGTGATGATAACACCACGATGTTAGTTACTACAAAGTAACACCACACAAAAGGATACCACAAAGGTATCACCTCGTTGGTATGCACTGAAAAGGTACGTCACACTGATGATTACCACAAAGGTAAAGACTCAGCTCACACCAGGTATAACTTAGGTGCTGTAGTAAAGATGATTAGATGTAACTATGAATTCATCATAATCTATTAAGAGGAAGACCCATGTAGGATCCTACATAATCAGACCCATGTAGGACGCTATAGTAGTCCTATGTAGATTACTAGAGCAGATCCAAGTTGGATATCAGAACAGAGACCACTGTAGAATCCCAAAGAAAAGACCCACATGGGGTCCATTTCTCATGTTATAGCTAGTTATAGGATTCCCACACTAAGCTCACTTGATTATGGTATGAACTGATTCTGAAGCCACATTACGATACTCTAAATACAACTACTTCCAATGAAGAAGTACCTTAAAGGTCCTCAATGTAAAAGGGGTCTCAACGCAATAGACGATGTGTTAATTGGACACCCGTTTTGTATGTTATTGGCCTTTTAGTCTCGAGGTCCCGGTTGGATTCATGTTCGATCCAACCCGACTGTATCTCATCATTAAAAAAAACTTTATTATGGTACACCAAAATCATGGTCTTGATCCAAGGATTCCAATTCCACAGTCGTTTTGTCCGTTGGACTCTGGTAGCACATGTTATGGCCGAATAAAGGAAAATGGGATCGAAGATTGTTGGGGTCCGATCTCACCCTGTCGGATTGATCAGGCCCAACCCAGTGTTGGCTAACCCAATCTGGTTCTGGTCGACCTGACTCAACCTCGGTCCGGCCCTAGGTCCGACCAGGCCTGATGGGTCGGGCCCGATGGGTCCGGCCTGACCTGCCATCATCACCCAGCCCGCTGCACGGCCCACGGCTTGGTGGCCCCATGGTGGGGTCTGCCCAAGCCACCACCCAAGGTGGAGGTTCCCCCTGGGTACCCCGAACGGCCTACCCATTTGGGTTGGGTAGCCTACAGTCCAGCGCCACATGGCATCTTCGAATGGAAAATGGGACCTAGGTCCCACTTGGCTCCCCGTCTGGCTGGACGACCAGCCCTCTTCCACGGCACGGTCACGCCTCACTCCCGCCCTAGGAGACGGCCATGAGTCGGCCCCCATCCATCGCCACTGTGGCTTCCGCATGCCCGACAACATGGTTTCGGGCCACGACCCCCTTCGTGTGGTCAGCCCTACACCAGTCTCCATTGTTGCTCTTCCACTACCGACATGCCGCATCCCTTCAAGGGTGGAGTGGTGGAGCCGCTAATGTTGTCACGGTCGGCCCGAGTACTGACCACCACTTTTGAGTCCCACTGATACTGGTCGTCGGTACAGGTTGTCAGCGACATTACGCGGGTCACTGGGCACACCCTAGTGGCCCGTTTTTCATTCCAAAGACTCTTGTACTCGACTTGAGACGTCAACATCAATTCAAGACCATTATAAACCACAATGATTGCAAAGATTTTAGGCCGGTTTTTTTAGCTCGTACTCCCCATGTTAGAATGATAACAATCAGCATAGATGTTCTTAATTCAATAAGGATGTCATGAACGTGTTAAGGGGTATACAAAAACAACAATCTCTACCTTGATTTCTCATTGACGTCAGTGAGGAGTGGAATGTACGGACTTCTGATCGTCTTTGTTTAAGACGTTCCTCACTAGGAATCCTTTAATGGAGATATTTGTTGGAGAAAGCGTTCCTTGTTGGAGAGACTGTTTCTCCACAATTCTCCCAAGATCTCCTTTGCCAAACAATCCTCTAACCCATAAAAATGAGTAGACAAACTATTAAATAATATTTATTAATATTATTTAAGGTTTTATAAATTAATTAATTGATGTTGGCACAAATAATTTTGATGTGTTGAAAGGTTTTCCCACATTAAGAGGGGTTTGGGTGGTCCTCACATACATGAAATCAAATTTGGAGTTTTTCAACCATGGCTGGTCCCCACCACCAAAAAAATAGGGAGGATTAAATTCCATAAATAAAATAATACCACTTTATTTTATTTTCTCCCTCAAAACGCACAAAAAATAACGTTAACCCTCGACCTACTACGGTCAAGGTGGAAGTATCCTTCAGAAAATATCGGTGCTGGGTGTTCAACAGTGTCCTTGGATTTCAATTTCGAGCACCGGTGAAAATGTTACAAAAACCCACTAGCACATTTATTGAACATACACAAAAATTGATCATAAATTTATTTCGGGCACATAGGAAATCAAAATCAAGCACCATCAGTTTTTTAAGACTCTTAATATTCCAATACAATGAAATAAAACATGGAAAATCTGGCTCATTACATTCTCCGCACCTCAGGTCATTGAATCCCTGAAAGCCACTACATATACTGAGGAATCAAATGGGGGTACTAAGTACATATCTAAGCCCCCCCGCACCCATATTCTCTAATGGTGGTTCTCATTCTTCCAATGAATGAAAACAAGTAGTATTGACCGCCTACGAAGGACATGCTCCTGTCAATCCTAAATATCTACTGGAATCTCTGTAAATGTCGCCACATTGTTGATGTCCATCATGCCCCCATCAATGATGTGTGATGGTTCTTGCACATATCTTCTTAGATGGGATATGGGGAAGACTTAATGAACCTGGTGAAACTTATTGGGTATTTCTAGGTAGTAAGCCACATCAAAAACTCTACCATGGACCAAAAAGGGTCCGATTAACCTAAGAGATAACTTGTTACCCCAACCAAATATCCACAAACCACATAGGGGTGTGACCCATTGAATGACATGGTCACCATCCTTGAACTCTAGAGGTCGGTGTATCATTTGAACATTATAATTTTTCATGCACTAAGTAGTCTTCATCCACCTATGAATGATCTATACCTTCTCCGTGGTAGCTCGTACCATCTCTGGTCCCATGACTGTTAACTCCCCTGGGTCAGTCTAGCACAAAGGTGATCTACAAGGTCTGTCATACAGAGCCTCAGAACGTGTCATCCCAATCTTGGAGTGTTAGATGCTATTTTAGGAAACCCACACCCTGAGATATTATTCTTCCCAGCAGCATCCGTTGTCGAGGACGCAAGCACGCAACATGTACTCGAGGGTCTAAATGGTATGCTTAGTCTGGCCATCCATCTGAGGAAGGAAGGCGGTGGGAAAATGAAGCTGCATCCCAAAAGCCTCCAGAAACCCCTTCCATATCCGGGATGTGAAATGTGCCTCATGATCGGAGATAATAGTCAAGGTTACTCTATGTATCCACACAATCTACTACACGTAGTGGCGTCCCAAGATCTCTACTAAACCCTGCTCTCTAATCGGTAGGAAGTGGGCTGACCTGGTGAGTCGGTTGATGATCACCCAGATTAAATCATGACCCCTAGATGTACATGGATGTGCTGTCATAATGTCCATGGATATCCCATCCCACTTCTACTCTGGGACCTCTATAATCTGAACAATGCCTGGTGGTACCTGATTCTCCGCCTACAATTGCTGACAAGTGAGGCACCGAGAGACAAACTCTACTACTGCATTCTTCATTCTAGGACACCAGTGCTATCATCGGAGGTCCTGGTACATCTTCTTCACTCATGGATGTTCCGCTATAGGGGACGAATGGAACTCCCTCAATACTTCCTCCAATAAATCCATTGGTACTACAGTACGCACTATGAATAGGATAACGTGCTCCCCACCATCAGAAAATCCATCAGGTGTCTGCACTATAGATTCCTTAACACGTCGAGCCTCACAGTCATTGTCCCCACATTGTGCCTCCCTAACTCACTGAAAAAGTGGGACAGTGACTGTAATATACTAAAAAAACTGCACCATTACGTTCCAAAAATGATATTAGCAAAGTGGCCGACCGCTCCATCTCCACACATAGCAGTCGTATACCATTTCTCCTAATGTGTTTTAAAGCTACAAAATTCCCCTTCCCATGAGTATATACTATCTCGAATTCATAGTCCTAGAGGAACTCTATCAAACATCACTGTCTCAGGTTCAGTTCCATCTACAAGAAGATATAATAGAGACTCTGGTGATCAGAGTAGAATGTAAAATGCTCTCCCCTCAGATAGTGTCACCACATCCTAAAAATGAATACCAATGCTGCTAACACTAGGTCATGGGTAGCGTTGTTCTTCGAATGATGTATCAGCTATCAAGAACCGTATTCGATAACGCTCACTCATGAATTAGGACACATACAAGCCTGATCCTTGATGTGTTGCATTAGACTACATACCCAATGCCCTCCTCCAGAAGCCTCAAGATGGGGGCACTAGTCAACCTCTGCCTCTGCTCTTGAAAACACCATTGGCATCTCTCCGACCACATGAAGAGATTCCCTTTCTTTCACCAACGCTGATAATGGTGCTACAACTCTCGAGAAATCTGGCACAGATCTCTAGTAGTATCTGGCCAATCCCAGGATTCTATATACCTCTATCAGACTACTGGGTGCCTCCCAAGCATGTACCAACTCAATCTTCACTAGAACCACCGCAACTCCATCATCATTGATGACATGTCCTAGAAATTGAACCTCTCGTATCCAACACTGAAACTTCAAGAGCTTAGCCTAAGGGTACATCCCTCAGAGTGTGTCCAGAACTATCTACAGATTATAGGCAAGCTCCTCCTCAGTTACCGAGTATATTAGAATGTAATTAATGAAGACCACCACAAAGAGATCATGATATGGCTGAAAGATCAAGTTCATGAGTTCCATGAACACTGTTGGAGCGTTGGTTATGCCTAACAACATGAAAAAAACTCATAATGGTTGTATTGACATCTGAATGTCTTCTTCTGCATATCCTCATCTCGTACTCTCAGCAGGTGATTGTTTGTTCTATGGTCTATCTTCGAGAACCAATGTTCTCCCTTCGGCTGATCAAAGTGGTCATCAGCTCATGGATGTGGGTACTTGTTCTTCACAGTCACCCGGTTCGGGTGCTGATAGTTGACACAAAGTCTCAATCTCTCATCCACATTCTTGGGGAACAAAATCGGGGTTGCCCAAGGAGAAGCACAATACCAGATGAACCCCTTCCAATGAAAGTCCTCTTGTTGTACCCGCTGATCACGAAGAACCATGAGAGCTACACTGGTGTTGATATCGGTGCCCTCCATGGGTACAAGTCAATATAAAATTCCATCTACCTATGAGGAGGTAGACATGGAAAATCATTAGGGAAGACATTTGTGTACTGGTCCACCTCTACAAGATAGCTCAGACACTCCACATCAACCGCTCCAAGGGTAATCCTAGCCAACTAATTAGTTATAAGATATATTGTCCTTAGTGTATGTCCTTACTATTCTTCAATGGATCTCTTCTCTAAATTAATGGTAATACTTGTCTCATCCTTGTGGATACACAAAAATTTTTACATGATGCAGTTGATCTGGGCATGGAATGTAGATAAACAATCCCTATCATAGATGACGTCGTAAGGCCTCGATGCCACTACTAGGAGATCCCGACTGAAGATCATTCCTCCTAGGGTAAGATAATATTTCCGACACTAGTTTTAAATCATTGAATCCTATATTGTGGGAGTATTTAGCCGTAAGGATCAAGAAAATGTCTCCACCAGAGTCTCTATGCTCTAAATGAGGGCAGTATAATTAAACAAATGAATGGAACCTATGTCTATAAGTATTACAACTAAGGTGGAGTAGACATAGATCGTACATCATATCATATTATGAGCATCGTGGTCATTGACCTCACCTTCTTGGAGCTGAGCTCTCCCCAATCCACCTACTCCCTGTGTGAGGGGTCGCCCACCTGGTTTTGGTTCCGGTAACACCTCAAATCATCTCCCACCACTAGCTGCACGACTAAATCCTATGCCACGTCCACCATCGTCCTACGGACCTCCTCAGTTGAACCTATGTCTCTATCTGGGAGGTCCTTTGATCATCTATTGATCATCCATACGACGGGTCAGGTAGTCACGAGCCATGTGACCATGCATGCCAAATGCACAACACTTCTTGTATAAAGCATTACTAGCTCTGTCACAGGTTCCCCAGACAACCGACCCTAAATATCTCTATCGTCCACTTGTAGGTCTAGTCCACTTAGACCTCTGTGAGATTTGTCCGCTGCCAGCTATAGAAGACTTCGCTACGTGACGCCCGTTGGTGGGTCTCTCTGATGGTGACTTCTCTGCAAGAAAAATCTACACTAAGAGGGATCTCTCTAACACCCCCACCAATGTTGGGATGTTGAGATAAATCACGGAATCCATGATCTTTTGTCTGAGTCCCTACTCGAATGTATGGGCCCTGAAGAAGGGGGCACACACCATATATGGGGAGTAGCATGAGAGGTCGGTGAAACTCGATGAGTACTGAGCCGCAATCATGTTTCCCCTCTACAGATGAAAAGATTATGTATGAGCACTGCATGAAGGGTCACTGGGGAAAAATATTCCATAAACAGGCTCCCAAATTATGCCCAGAGAAGTGTCACCTCATCGTGAACCTCGAGCATCATGCCCCACCATCTTCCTTCTACAACATATAAAAGACTACCAGCATGGATCAACATGAGATTAGTTGGTGTCTGTACTAGTCAGAAGACTCTCACCACACCCTCCATACAATTCCGAGTCGCTTGTGGGTTCTTCTCACCCCTGATCCTGGGTGACCTCTGGCGCTGGAACTTGTGCAACGTGCTAATGTGGTGTGCACCCACTATAGCTGGGGCTGGTAGCATCATTGGACCAATGGATAATGGTATCGCTGGTCCTCCGCTGGTGCCTCTACTGAAAAAGGTCCCTGTATCGATACCTCTTCGCTCGGTGGGCTATCATCGCATACACTACCCAGAACCCTAGTTGGTTTTCTACGTGGGGGCATCCTGAAAATAAACTGGTGTGCCATAGTCAATATGTTATACGTATTGAGCTATCATAATGTGATAAAAATAAAAACTTTTCAAAAAACACAGACAATCAGTCTTTTTGTGCACCAAGTCAGAAATTAGAAGTCAGTGTCCTGGTGTATGGATATGTCGGCCGTTGCATCATCACTGGATTCCCTAAACTTATCAACATCCTCATAACACTTAACACAATTGTCATTAAATGATTAGAGTCCAATGTTATACAGTAGAACCGAATACTCTAATACCAATTTGTCATGACCCATCCCCCAGGTCACGTGCTGTGACTACCCTAAGCCTACCTTCCAAACTCCAGGGGCTGGGGACAAGCACCGAATGGTGTATTCCCTAAAACAGGAAGGTATTGCATTAATAACCATTACACCCACATTAACCAAGAATACAACAAGATAATAATACATGTAAACTGTATAGTAAAAAATTGAGTACAATACGAAAATGGGGGCCAGAATACAAGACAAACCGGAACATACAAGGAAAATGAAAAGTACAGGTTAACTAAAAACAACTCCAGTGAACACCCTCCATGGACCCCACCTGATGGGTGGATTCAACTCTTGAATGGTCAACTCTACGTCATGCCTTGTCTAATGTCCCTCTCTAAGGTAAATCCAGTCTAGATACGCTTTTCCTCATTCAGCGTTTCACATCTTCTACACCATACACAACAAAGTGAGGAAATAGCCCGTGTTGGGGTGAGTATAACAACACTCAGTAGGGACCCTCAGACCATCAAAGGTCTCACAAAATCCACCATGGATAAATGAAAAATCATGTAAACAACTAAAAACCCTACTTAGATATTTTCCCATTTATATAACTATGTTTTCAAGTAAACCCATCTCAATCATAAGGTAGTACAAGGTCCAACACGAAATCCCAAAGCTCAACTGTCCCACGAAAGAAAATAATACCATGGAGGTAATACCAAAAAAGTAAGAACCACCAATGTAACACCACACATAATTATACCACAAAGGTATCACCATGATGGTATTCACCACAATGGTTCTCCACATAAATGGTTAACACAAAGGTAAAGAATCACCTCACACCTAGCATAACATAGGTACGGAAGTAAAGATGATTATATGTAACAATTGAATAATCTTAATCTGTTCAGAGGCAGCCCCCCATAGGATCCTACATCATCAGACCCACGTAGGATCCTAATATTGTGGACCCACATAGGATCCTAGAGTATTTCCATGTGGATTATGAGAGCGGATCCAAGTGTGATACCATAAAAAATACCCACGTAAGATCCCAAAGCATAGACCCACATAGGATCCATTTCTCATGTTACAACTATCTACAGGGTTCCGCCACAATGCTCGGTAGATTCTGGGAGGATCTTCTCCTCAATCCATAGGTCAATACTCCAACTTCCTTGAAAACTCGGGATGAAGTATTCTAATGGTATTACACTTAAAAGGGGACACATTTCAATAGTTGGTGCGTCAATCAGATGCCCATTTTCTATATAATTGGCCTTTTAGTCCTTAGGGACCCATGGGATTTGTGTTCGATCAAACCCGACCATACAACAACGTTATCTAGAATTCAATAAGTGCATACCAAAAGGACTGTCTCGATCCATGGATTCTGACACCATAGATGGTTTTTTCAATGGGTTCTCGTACCTCATGTTATGGCCAAAAGAATGAAAATTGGATAGAAGCTGGTCTGGGTCCGGTACGACCCGTGTCTGGCCCAAACCATCGGTGTGACCCGGTCCGCCTTGGGCAGCCCACATCTGGGTGGCCCCATGGTGGAGTCTGCCCTAGCCACCACCCAATGTGGAGGCACCCCTTTGTTTCCCCAAATGGACTAGTTGTTTGGGTTGGGTAGCCGACCAGCTGGTGCCATATGGCGCCAACGGCTAGCACACGGGACCCCGTGTCCTGCACCACTCGTCGGTAGGTCAGACGGTCATCCCTCCTTCACAGAGCAGTCGTGATCCATGCCCCCACTGGTGGCCAGTTTTGATCCGACCTCCCGCATTCACTGTCGTATACTCTGTTCGCAGCATCTGCACGCCCGGAGGTAGAGTCGCGCGTCGTCACCCCCTTCACGCGATCGGCCATGCGATGATCGCCGCCCTTGCTCTATCATCACCGACTAGTCGAAACCCTTATCCAGTGGCACATTCACACCACCAATGTCATCATGGTCGGCCAGAGTACCGACTGCTTCTCCCGAGCCTCACTGGTGCCAGTCGTCAGTACGGGTTGCTGAAATTGTTCCTTGGGTCATCAGGTGCTTCAGAGGCCTATTATTCATTCCAAAGGATCTCGTACATGACGTGGGACATCGCCATAAATTCAAGACCATCATAAAACACAATGGTTGTGGAGAGGTCAGTCCAGCTTCATTTGACCTGGACTCCCCATATTAGAATGATAAAAATCAGCATATATGTTATTAATTCAAGAAGGTTGTCATGGACATGGTAAGGGGTATTCCAAAACAACAATCCCTGCATCAATTTTTCGTTCACATCGATGATGAGAGGAAAATAATGACGTTGGATCATTGTCGTTGAAGATGTTTCTCATGGGGGATCCTTCAACAAGGTTCTTCTTAGGATAAGGCGTTATTCATTAGACAGATTGTTTCTCCATAATTTTCCCAATCTCTCCTTCTCCTTCAAATCCTCCAACACAGAAAAATGAGGATCCACCCAATTAAATTATTTTTATTAATTTAATTTAATGTTGGAATAATTAATTAATTGAAGTTGACATAATTAATTATAGAGATTTGAATGATTTTACTATATTAAGAGGTGTTTCGGTGGTCCCCACCACCTTGAATTCAAATTGGGAGTTTCTCAATCTCGGGTGGTCCCCACCACAAAAAACAAATTTGGAGGACCAAATTCCTTAAATAAAATAAAGCTACATTATTTTATTTTCTACCATGAAATGCACAAAAACTAAATATCACCCTCAACCTACTGCATTCAGGGTGATGTTCTCCTTAATCAAATATCGGTGTTATGAGTTCAATAGTGTCCTTAGATTTAAATTCTGAGCACCAGTTCAAAATTTACAAAAACCCACTAACATGTTTACTGAACGTACCCAAAAAAAGATTAGTAATCTATTCTGGGCACTACAGGTCTCATAATCATGCACCATCAATTTTCATGGACTTATAATATTCCCATATAATCAAAAAATTTACATGGAAAATCCAGGTCATTAAAAAAAATTGGTAACCACTATATTTAATCACATGAGTATATTTGACTAGAAATTTTGATTAGTTTGAAACTTTTAGTTTCCAATGATAAATAATCCTACCATAAATTACAAAAATAACATATAGAAAAAAATCATAGTTTACCATGGTGTGTGGGAATGAACTTCTATAATAATATATTCCATGGGTCTCCAATGGCTCCCTTTTCATTATTATACATATAAACCTTGGATATATTCCTTAGGTCCTTGAAAAAATAATGGTCATGTTCTTAGAGACATTTTTCTTAGGCTAATATAGGTGTGGTTGGCCAGGTATCCCAAGAGTATACTATGCCAAATACAGTTTATTCATTCATTATAGTTTAATATATTGTTTTCCTAAAAAATGATGAATTATAAAGTCATAGATTGGATTACCATTAGAAAATGATTCAGATTATATTCTGAATTTTCCACATACCATGTTCAAGATCCTCTCTGGTACCAAGGATGATAACTCGGGTATGTGAAAGGATTAATGGAAGTTTCAATAAATATAATCTTTCCTTAATTTTGTAAAGGGGGATTGGGAGATGATATCTGATATAGTGTATAGAACGCAAATGGATATAATTCTTTTGTCCACTTTTTCTTTTTTTTCTGTCTACCAGTAATGTATTTTATACACATTACTATGTATTAATATTTTAAATTTTCTATTGTAATTTTAACATTTTAATATTATAGTGTTCTAATTTATATTTTTTATATTAACTGGATGGTTTATTTCTCCTTCTCAATAAGTATATTCTCTCTCATACTATTTATAGTTCTTTTTATTAATATTTATCATTACTTAAATGTTTGATAGATAACATAGTATCTTTAGCAAACCACTATATAAAATCATGTGTATTCAACATTCTATTTTACATGGGGATCCATGATTGAGGTCATGTGGCCCTCAATTCCACTTATGAGTGAACAAGGTATGGGATGTCACAAAGTGTTATCAAAGGTAGTGTTCTTTTAATATTTCTTCCAGATTATAGTTGTTATATATGAGATAAGGATGTTTTAAAACATGGGAATAATCCTTGAGGGGGGAGTATCTTACCCACATTTTGGGGAAATTTCATGTTAATATGGATGGTACATAATGTTTTTGATTTCGACAATTATAGTTGTTATACTTTTACAGTTAGAAGACATAATAGATATATGATGTTTAATATAATTATTAATTTTTACCTTTTAGATTACATAATAACAGGGGATTTGATCATGCATTATTTGAGGAACATATGTTTATATATTTAATTTATACCATATTACATGGATGTTTTTTCTATTATATCTTATATTGATTATCATATGTTCCTTTATTCATTTAACTGTAATGTTCAAATTTTTCATGGATAAAAAAGGAGGACATAATTGGTTATATAATGTGTCTACTTCAACCTAAATGGGGTATTTCAACATAACATGATTATGGGACCAAAACTAACCCATTATTAAATTTTTTATACCATGGAACCTTAGTTACATGGGATAAAATATTTAGTTATATTTGATTAAATAAATTATTACTACAATTTATATGGGTTTTCCTCTTTAAATTTTGAATATGCACTGATATAATCAATCCATCATATATATAATTGTTATATCATAATTACAGATGTAGGAGGGTGGTTAAAGTTACATGGAATTCCAATTTTAACATATAAATATTAATTATTATTAATTTGGGAATGAGAGTACATCTAATTGAACCATTTAATGATTATAAATTTTTTAAATTTGATTTTTTACAAAAAAATGGCTAAAAATAATGGGGAATAATATTTCTATTTAATGATCATTTACACTATAACATCGAATTATAACCTTATAAAACTGAACCATTATGATTGGATCATGACATGTTAACTTATAATATGAATCTTGATATGGGTAGTTTTCTAGTGTATCTTTTGTTGTCATGTGATGGTTTTATCCTTGAATTTCGTTCATTAATATTTTCATATATATAAATTTTCATTAATATTATTTTAATTGTAGATATATTCTTCATTGGGGACTATGTCTGAGAACCAGGAATGTGTCAATGACTATACTCCTAATGTGTTGGTAACCGAACCGCTGGTAGCTCCACTAGAAGAACCTCTATTTTTATCACCTCTCGAACATGGACTTGGAGCTGAGTCATAACAACAAGAATGATTCTTAATGATAGTGTAGTCCATACATGGAAATTTATGACTAGAAATAACATTAATATAATTGATAAGGGAGTTCCAATAGTAGAACCCACATACTATTTATGTGGAAGGTGGTGCCTAGGATGTGGATTCAGGGATAAAATCTATCCATTTGATCATTGATCATTTGGATTCACCTTTAGAAAGGATAATTATGATCATAACATATATTCACCACACAACACGAATGAAAATGAGGGATGTTCTTACATAGAAATATCTACATCAGGACATGGTATTGAGGGATATCTTGTACATGTAATTAGAGTATCATTTCCCTGAGCCCCTATGGAAGGATTTCTATAAGTAATTCATGCACCTGATGTAGGTTAATATATATTTTTAAGGACTATTTATCTCACTTCAATTATCTCCATCACTTTTCACGCACTCATATAAGTGATGGAATGTCTATTACGAGACTCATTGAGTATGGTCTTAGTAATTCCTCCAAATACCAATTTAACATATTTTCATAATCAATAATCTATGTTATTGAAAAAAATTACCATATATCTATGTAAAATGTGAGGTATGGTGTTGCTACATGGAATTGTGTTCAACAACATGAAAGGGAAGATGATCTTCTAGTCGTATGAAATGTCACTTTCAGACTTCTCATAAGGACAGTGGTAGATAGAGTGTGTGAATTGGGTGTCCCATTATATACCATCAATATAGAACACAATTCCACATGATACTCCATAGTAGTGGAGACCTAGTAACGTTATTAGACTACTATTAAATGGAATATCTCTAGATATTTCCTTTGAACATTCCACGTGTTCTTAGAGGGAGAGGATATTAACTAGAATGAAATTATGGATTGGGTTCAGTGGAACAATGCCTTGATGAGATATAGTTTAAGATTAGCTATTTAACTCAAGGATGTAGATAAGGATAAAGAAGGTTGACTTATGATGTGAATCACTAGCATAAAATACAATATCAGGGAGGTCAGGTTACCTCCTAATATCATGGATCAAAACAATTATAGGTAGTGAAACCAATACTATTGGAGAAATGTGTTGATTGATATATAGTGAGAAGTATGATCTTATTAGCATAATCATTTTTACCTTTTTTTTAATTATATATTAAATTAATCCTAATTAAGTTTTTCATATTTGATGGAATGTATTTATACCGTGAATGTATACTTTAACATGGAAATTTCTATCGATACTCTTTTTGTAGTTTGTTTAGAATGTGTTCAATAATGAATGGATAGCCCCATCATGATTGATGATTACCATTTCATATGAAATATTTCCATCCAAAAAATATGAGGAATTCACATAATTAATATATTGGATTAATTATTTATTTAACAAACATATATTGAATATTATCATATTAGGGTCTATTTAATATCACATGGGGTTGTTACCTATGTTAATAAAGTATAATAGCATATCCAAGAATGTCAAGCTATAAATGAGAATCATTGAATGGGTGGACTGTCATCCAATATTTACAATCATTTCCTTAATTAATTAAAAGTATGAAAATTTATTTTTCTTCTAGTAATTTACCTATTCAGATATGTATTCCCTAAAAATTTTAGAAGGAGTCCATCTAAAACAGAGGATAAGTTCTCATAAAATGTGACGTAGAAGAATTAGTTTTATTTGTATCTCAATACAGGATGTATCATACTAATATTATTGAACTAAAAAGGTTGTAGGAAGACCATTAAGATAAAGGGTCATAAGACCAAACACTTCTTCTTGGGGTTTCTCTATACATTTTGATAATATGGTCAATAGTAACCTAAGGAAATATATATTTAACCAAAATTTGAGTCATCTTATATTAAATAACTGGTACCAACAGCCTCATTTAGATGATCATATTTATAATCTACCATGTCTAGATTTTTAAATAATTTTTTTCCTTTATGAATATATACTGATGTTAACTACTCTTATGAATATTCCTCACAACATTTTTTCTTTGATTAAAAAGGTTTTTACCCACTCTTTAATTCCATTGTTTTTATTTTCATGTGTAATATGTTAGTATATTCTATTACTAAATATGATCATTAATATCAGATAGATATTATATTGAGTACACTAATAGTGTATTTTTTCTATGAAAATTTCACAAAATTCCATTTGTTGATTGATAATGTTCAGTTTCTGGGATATATTATATTAGAATAAAGCATATCTATAGATCTAGATAAATAAATAAAAGATGTTTCATAGGATAATTATAAGTATTTCTTTGATATAATATTCCTACTTGGGATATGTTTTTTACTACTGATTCGATATTTATAAATTTTCATTCCTTGATGAAAAACATACAAGATTGACTAATAATTGATTTCTATTCACATGGTCGAAATATAATGAATAATACATTAAGGATGTGAAATAATGGTTGACCTAATCACTTATCATGATTTTACCAAAGATTTATAAATATACATAGGTTATTCTTACACATTATGGGTTATACAAGAAGCTATTTTGATGCATATGGATTCATTCATATCATATATGTCTCATTAACTGAGGTATCATGTTAATAATACCACAACCAATGACACCGAGTTATTAGAAACATTTTGTGATATACATTTTTAGATACATTGCATTCTAGGGGATTAGGTAATGATATATATAGATAATACAAGACTTGAATACATATTCAATAAATGTGAATTTATCCTTTATAATGAAGAGGGGTTAAATATAATTAGTATTTCGACATTGATATTTAGTACACACCTTGCATCGTCAATGATGTTGATGATTCTCTAACCCAATTTAATAGTACTCATGCTATTCAAGAAGCAAGTAGTGAATGGATTTTTATCTTAATTATTCTTAGAATGAATTTGGATTCTTAGAAGTCTCACATGAAACATTTTCTCATAGCCTAGGAAAGGAAATTTTTACATCTGAATCAATTATTATTGAAGATATAGTCATATCCTTAGGTCTTATCCCTAAGGGAATGTGTTTCAGGTGAGGAACTACTCGTTGTATTGGTTTTTTATGAGGATGAGATCATGCATATTCATGGGCATATTTGGGTACAAATAGAAATTTTAGAGTTTCTAAAGTGAGAATATGATGATTCAATGTGATTAATACATCCCTGAAACACTAAGATGAATCATGAAATACACATCCAATATTGGTGTCTTGGTTCAGTAATGGATATTCTATGTCTTATTACAAGATGTTCAATCTGTTTGAAATTTAATGATGAACATTCAAAACCTACAGTTATCTAGATGTCATTACTGATTTTGATGTAAAAATAGGATAACATCTGTATGGATTTCATTATGGGGATACCAAATTATTCTATAGGTAGTGAATCTTTGTGAGTATTTATAGCCATTCCAATGATGTTTCCCACTTATTTCTAATCCTAAGACATTTTTTGTTGAATATCTCTATATAATTTTCATTATATAGATCATACTCTTTCACAGGGTTCCACATACCATTTTATAAAACAGGGAAGATCATTTTACATCTTAGTTTTGGTAATTTTTGTATATGTATCTTCTCTAATTGTTTCTTTTGTGTACAACATACCACCCATTAACCAATAGTAAGTCAGATCACAATATATAATTACTTTAGGGGATTGTATGAATGTTTTAACATGAATATAGAGGCTCTTGGGAAAGGTACATGTATTGTTATTATTTCCCTTATAATAAATGATTTAATGTTACTATGTATATATATATATATATATCATTTTTAATGTCGATCTATTTGGTAGGCCATTTCATTATCCTCTGTTTTGTTTAAAGGTAAGGGGGGCTTCACTATTGGGACCCCACCATATTCATGAGATATTGGTGATTGTATTTGAATTTGGAAATATATGGATATGATTTTGATCAAAATAAGAGATATGTCGATCCTCAATTAGTTTTTCTACATATTGACATGGGGGATAATGTGTTCATAAGATTCTATCCCATTTTGGGTCATCAATGGATTTAGAGTAAATGTGAGATATCAAGAGGATTCATTACGTCGTTCGTGATCATAGGGATGGTAGGGATATAATGATATGAAATAACTCTTCCATAATAGAATAGTTATGTTCAAAATGAATTATAATTCTTACAACTCTTATGTTGTTTCTTTAATTCATCTCATGTCCTTGATTCTATATATGATGAGTTAGAGGATGGTGCTTCATTTGAGGAGTTTCAAGAATGAATCATTGGTCGAATCACAATGAATATTTGTGGAAGAATAATTCCTCTGGTTTGGATGTTATCGTATGAAAACAAATTATTGGATGATAACTATAAATGAGAGTCTGATATCCTGGCTTAGTTAATGGTTCTATTCTCAAATGCAATCCAACCACTCGTGAAAGGAACACTTGGGGAAAAGTAATGTTAGGATGTGTAGGTAGTATGATCCTTATCCTAAATTGAGGTATGAATCCTTAAAAAACTATATAATACTATATTTTTATCTAATCAGATATATACAATGGGTATATAGAGTATTACAGAGCGTTTGGGAATATTTTGAGGCCCAATGTGAATGGTTTTAATGAAGTATTATGATGACTATGTATAGTGCCTATTTAATAGTAATCATGCAAAAAATCCTCACAACTCTTATTGGGTGAAGAATATTTTTTAAACCATTAAAAATGGTCCCCCGCACTATAAAAAACCTATAATTTAATATAGGTTTACAAGGATTGGGTTTTCAAAAAAAATTCTTAAACCATGATAGGCGTGGTCACATAGAAAGTGGGAATCACATAGTTAGTGAACGCTTTGTAGAATCATGCTACAAATACATGAACCCTATTAATAAGACTTTTAAAATTAGTGTTTTCCCATTTTATCTTTTAAATGATTTTTATTTTCTCCTTTTATTTTTTCTTACTAGGCCCGTGTAGGATCACCACAACTTTACTATTCTATGTTTCTTGTATCAACCTCGTCAAAACTATTATTCAATCATTGTTACTCATATTGAATACTATCTATAATAATAGAACTCATATTACATATTTTATCACCACCTTATATAGTAATTGGTTAAATCATTATTTATGATAATTTTCTCTATTTTCATGATTTTTTGGATTTCTATTTTATCTCCATCCATATAAAAATTAATCACGATATGCGATGAAGATTATTACAGAGGGATAAGGTAGGTAGTCCACTACTTTTCACAAAAAAATATTGGGGTATATAATTTTCATCCCCTTTGTATATGTTTAAAATTTTATCATTGTTCTCCTAAAAATTATAATGATCTAAATTAATATCTAAATTTGGTTCTAGAAGTGATAATATTTCCTTCACACCGATCGGTTTTGACATCATCAAATAAAACAACACTTTAGGGTCTGTTAATTTGAATGTACATTAAAAGAATTATTACCTTTTACTTAATGAACACTCTTGTTTATATTGATGAATATTATAAAAAGGAATGACTAAATTAAATTAAATTATTTATAATATGGCTTGGATACATCACTTGGACCCCTTTGTAAATTATAAATTAATTAACATAATTTAATTAATTGACATTTAAAATGGTTTCGATATTTTCAATTTTTCAATGTTATATTATTGATTAAATTAGTTGATTATTATTTTTTACCTTGATGTAAATTTAAAATGAGTGGGATTACGTGAATAATTATTGTAATCCTTATCTATAAATCTACGAGGGAGCTCAGAAGAATCCTTCTATTTTATATATGAGAAAACCAAGTGAGATGCCAACCATGTTATTGTCCAATATCATATATTTTGAATTCTTTTTCTAGATAAAAAAAATTCTCATACATTTTATGAAATTATCATGCCTTGGGTAAAATACATGGATTCATCATGATTTCATCATACAGAAAAAACATTATATTATCTCATTGGCCTCAAATAAAGTAATCCCAAAATTTCATTGGAATAGTCACTAGGATTAATTAAAAAAATATATAGATAAATTCCAATGGGTCATCCCATGGATTATACTAATACCCCATAATTTATAATCATAGTTGATCACTGTTAGTGGGATATACCTTATATTATCTTGAATTCAATGGATTTACCATCTTTCACATATTTTTAATATACTTGGATGATATTATATGTTTCTTGGGTCATCATTAGAAGAAACTTTATATACTTAGAGTCATCTATTTTAGAATAGTGTAGGTATGTTGGATATTATCCCAAGTGGTTCCAGATCTACACATGGTTTATAATCCATTGTTTTACATATATTCTATATATACAATTTTACTTTTTATTCACAAAAATTGGATTTCAATTAGTCCTCATGTGCTACAAAACATGCTATAGTGTATATTTGAAAATAATAGCAGATCTTTCAATTGAGAGGAAAATATATTCATTTGGAATAATATGATAAGATCCTAATAAATTTAAATCCACTACCCTATATGAATTCATGCTCCCTAACTATGGTGAAACATACTATGGTTTTTGAGTACTTCAATAATCACAATTTGTTCCATGCTTACGAGATTGAAAATCACATAAACAAGAGTTTCATGGTTGAGAATATGATAATTACGACAAAGTAGAAAAATTAATAAACAGGTATATTGAGATATTTGTGAAATAGAGATAGAGATTCCCATTCTAGGCCAAATTATTATAATGAGGATGAAGTAGTATTCATTTTAACATATTTATCCAATGAACCACATTACAATCAACCAGATTGGTTAGAGTGAGGCACGATAAAAAAAATATTTAGAGTGTATTGACTCTATAGTACTATATTTCCCTATATGCGACTCTCCCTTTTTTACTTATTACCAGAACTAGAGTTACCGGCTATAATTTTACACAATAACCTCATAATCTCATATATTGTGAAATATTTTATTAAATTATCCTGATTACTCAGAATTAAAAACCTAAGCACACATATGTTTTTCTATTATGAAAAGATAGATTATATACATGATAGTCATAATAAATTATGAAATGAAAACATAACCTCGTAAATAATAAAATTAATTAAACTACATCAATGAACTCTTATTCATTGATTTTTTTTCATAACCTAGAGAAATGAATCAAGATATGGGTGAGGTTAAATTCTTAGTAAGGGTATGTGAAGAGGAAGAAATAATGCAACTTTTTTAATAATTAACATATAAAGGTATATAATTTATACCACATGACATTAAAATAACAATAATATGAAATATAAATATGAAAAGGTAAGAAACAGATAACTCATTTAATTTAATTAATTAATTGAAAATTAAACCCACATATATATATTTGCAGAGATTTAAAATATCATCAAAAATAATTATTAAATATAAATGAAGGAATTACTTAATTATTTGACTACATATTTCCAAAGTACATAGTACATTTACCATTAATAGCATTCATAAGAGGATTTAGCATAACAAGTAAAACCGCATCATATTTGTAAAACTAAATCATCAAGTGACAACTAAAGAATTAAGGGGATAGGAATAATTGGGACCCACCTATTTCAAACCTATCCAAATAATTACTCAAATATCAATTTAACATAGGGAAAATATGAATAATAAATCATCATTATTGAAGATTATATATAGATTTTTAAATTATTTACAAGTTAATAAAATTACTATAAATGTTAAATATATATGTTAAATGTTATATGGTTTATGCAATAGAAGTTTCTACTACATGAGAATATGGATATTAAAGAAATTTTTTTTTTCAATAAAATTGATCATAACAAAGTTATAATTTCAATAGAATGGGAACAATTAAAAAATAAATTGACCTTTGAAGGCGATTCATTAAACAATTTTTTGAGGTAAATAGTCATTAAACATTTCAATGTGTACAATATAAATTTTCATCCTTTGAAACCATAAGACCCATGTAATAATTACAGTAAATGAAAATTAAAATTTCATGATAAAATGTAAATTAATTATATAACATTTCAAAATGAAGTATATACACCAAAGAAATGTGAATTAGAGTATAAAAAAGGTCTCAATGGAATGTAGATTAATAAAAAATTCCATACGTTGAGTCTGACAAGTCACATGTTCCATTATCTTCCTAAAGAGTAAACATAGGTTGATAAATTACATTCTTCATAAAATTTTTCATTCTTATACGTAGATTTATTTAACATATTTAAATTTTATATTAAACTACATAAAACATTATGTTTAAGTCAGGTGTTTTGAAAAAATTGATATATGAGTTAAAATTGCTTGGGTAGGTTGAATATGGTAATATAGGTATTTATTTAAACATATCGAGAATAATAATAATAATTAAATAGTTATCATATTTATAAGAAAATTATACTTTATAGCCTAGTCTTGTATAGTTTTTATAAAAAACAAATATTGTTATGATCATAGAGAGGGTAGGTCATACGTATGCGTGAGTAAGGTTTTCATTTTTCAATTATCATTATAGAAAGAAGTTCATTAAGACTATATATTTACTTAATGATCATTAAATAATAGAAAAATTATTTTATCACATATACTTATATATATATATATATATTATGTAAATGAAATCACATCGTGTTGAGGAGGTGGTAGAGCCCACGTCCATCACCGATGTTATCATTTTTTTGTATCTAATATGGGTAATAAAGAAAATGATATATTATATTTATAGAATGGAAATTTGAAAATTTATATCATATAGATTATATTTATTCCACATATTTTAAATTAATAACATCTTACAGACATTCCAATTATCATGGTATTGAATCACATTACTTTGGTGGAGTTGGTAGTCACTACTTCCACAAATGATGTTTTTGTATAACTATAAAATGGAAACCATAAATGTATTTTCTATATAAAATGTAAATAAGAATAAATATATTATAAATATCATATATATGATATATGAAAAGACTTTTCATTATAATCTCAAACCGTGAGAGTTAGTAATGAAAAAACGGTCAACACTATTTTCTGAGGTGATTGCTCACCGTACACAAAAATTGTAAGTCCATTATCCATTAGATAGAAATTTGTATTTTTAGGTTGATAAAATAACAGATAAGAATATATTTATAAAAAAAAATTACTTTTTCTTATATTATTATGGAATAATTAGAACTTGTATGTTGGATAATGAAATAAAAATAATGATTTTGAAGAAGGGTGATACCTCTAAATCAGGTAACTACATTTAATTTTTAAAAATGGTAAAGCATGGATAGATTTATGCACATATTTTGGATTCTAGATTGATAGAATGGATGTTGAGATATTATTTTAATATGTTTTGGGTAAAAAATGTTCTTGAGTGGTTTGAGAAATTGGGAGGGGTGAATTAATTTTTATAGTGGAAGAGTAGTTTCATTCTTATAAATACCAATATATAATCACTATTAAGAGGTATCTCATACCTCTTATTGTAAGAAAATGAAAAAATAATGAAGTAAAGTGAAATTATGGTCTGAAAAGATATCCAAAAAATAAGAAGTGGAATTTCATTATTTTCATCCTTAGTCTTGAAGTTTATTAATATTATTATTTTTAGTCATATATTTTGGTAACATGTAAAACAAATATAGCATATCTATTAACACTCTATTATGGTGGTATTTATTATAAAATATATTCAACATTAATTATTATTATTAAATATACATTTATGATTTCAAATGTCATGTTTGTTGTAATTACTTTTAAAAAATCTGCATGTAACTTTAAAAAACCACTACATTTAACCTAACCAAGCTAAAAATGTTTCTACTATTTAAGGTTATATATTATCATTATAATTGATCATTTGGTCCATTAATAGCACATATATTATATTTATATTAAATTATAAATAACATGGTTGAAGGTAGTATTTTTATTAATTTTAAATCATTTAATAAATATAATTTTTTGTAAAATAATGTTAATTCCAATATTGACATTATTAGTTTTAATTTAATAAAGAAATAAAAAGCATTATTAAATTTAAAATCTATTATTTTTTACATCGGTGTAGAATTATATATTAATCTAAAAAATAATGGCACATAAAAATTCATTTAATTTATATTACCTTTATTGTTTTTATCCTCTTTCGTTTAATTAAATTATTAATTAAATAATCCATGATAGAGAATTTCTAATAATTTAATGTGATAAATTCATAAATAAAAATTAATGATAAATCATTACGATAGAAATAATTCATTTATCATTCCAAATGGTATGTATAATGGAAAATATATCATTTTATCCATATCTTCGTGTTTTATAAATGTTAATGGTAAGGAATGTTACCTTTTTTCATTTCCCTTAATTGACAACTAAAATAGAGATATTTTATTAAATATTTTCCCAATAACTAATTAAATTAGAAACATGAATGGTTATTGTCAAAATATGGGAAGCCAATGTGTAATGTTCTCTATTATGTATCCTTATCATGTGGCGAGAAATGGTTGGTTACGGGACATCATGCATACCTCCACATGTGCTAGAGGGTGCCAACTAGAAACGTGGGTTTGATGTTTATTGTGGGGAGCTCATAGTAGAAGAAAAATTCATAATATAATTTTAATGATCAATGTAATGGAATAAATGAATATATAAATAAAATCCCAATAAATAATCCAATAAATAAATATGGAATAATATAATGAAATTATGGAATGTTAGTAAATGTCATGCTTGAATAACACAAGAAAAAGACTCTTAGAATCAAATAAAATAATCAAAGCCTTGGTTCCTAAAACCCTCTTTGGTCCCATTTCAAAAGTCAATTCAATGTTGAAATATGAAATCAACCTAATCTACATTTCCTTTATCAATACTCATATCTTGAAAATCATCGCTGGTTCCCTACTAGGTAAGAATTGGATGTGAATAAAACTTAGTAGGTCAAAACCACCTTGTATATACTAAACCAATTTAATGTGAAGGGTAGAAAATAAGATGATAATAACGTGTTTAAATTAATTTGACATTTAATAAATTAAAAGAACAACGTTCATCAGCTCTATGATAGAATATCTCTAAACATGTCTTCCAACAATGCCAACCATTACCAAATAACCATGGTAAAAAAATAATCTTCGACACCATGTTGGAAAATATCACATCATTTCATACTATCATTTCAATATAAACCATATAACCATAGTATAGTCACAATAATAATGATCAAATACATATAGCATGATAGCATCTGGGACAATTCGAAATAAGAAAAACGACATGGGACTAGGCATGTCCCACTATCAAAAAGAATTACACCATATGACTGGGATATTTGAACTCAATATCATCATTATAGCGTATAATTATGATATTTATAGGTTTAATCTTGATATATAAGCATTATAGCATGGAAAAAAATCTCTTTATATCAAATCGATAACACAATATCGCTTCATAATTCACAAAGTTTAATTTTATGAATTACCTTTATTCTTTAACATTCCCCATGATATTACCTCATAACCTATTAAAAGTTATAACAATAGTTAATTAATACATCTTAGAGATCTTATAACAACAAATCACCCTATGTAACATTTCAAGAAATAAATAAATTAATCCATATTCCAATTCAATTATATTAAACGTTTTAAAATCATTGGGTATTCATAAGACAAGTTAAAAAAAATTAAAAACTAAGGAATTCAAGGGATAATAACATTCATTTTTATAATTTTTTGGTCACACAGTACATGGGTTTGATCATAATATTTCATAAAATAAAAAATTATCAAACAATAGGGTTATGATTAAGACCCATACCCTGATCGGTGAAGAATGAAACACATTAAATGGAAAAGTCCGATGAGGAAGAAGGTGATTATGGTTTCAAAGTGGTTCTCTAATCTAAATTGTTCATTATCAAAACCAAAAATGGATATTATCAAGGGATATATTACAATGGATGGAGAAGAAGGTGAAACAAAATCAAAAGGATCATCTAGGGTTTTAAAACATTAATAAAATTTCTAGAAGGGACATCGGTACACAAAATTCACAAGGATAATTCCATTGGTTTAGTGGGAGATTAGATTTAGTGGATTTGAATGAAAATCATCAGCACAACATGTTTAATATAGTCAGTAAGTAATTTTCACATCGTGTAATGTGAATACACACCTTGTAGTGTGATTTCGTGTTGATTTAATGTTTTTAATGGATGTAATCGGGAATCTTGTTGCTTCATAAACATTTTATAAAAATACTCTATCAATTATATGAAATGCACTCTTTTTACATGAAATTTAAATGTTATATAGTTGATTATTCTTCCCCAAATCCTTTAAATGAACATCAAAAACAATTAAAGATTCTCAACATACCATGATCTAATGAAAAAATTAACCCATTATACCTGATCTCTGTTAATTCAATCCAAAATAAAAACCATAAAATATTTCTCATATTCAAAAAAATCTATTCATATCAAAAAAAGACTCATCCCCCATGTCTGAAATGAAAAAACCATAGTGAAACATAACTGAAAAATGATGGGGTTTTACAACATCCCCACAGTATAACAACTCTTCCCCAAGCTACACCATGAATCATTATTAGGTATTAATAAACGTGTCTGACCATTTTGTGCACATATCAGACATCATATCCCGGGTATCCTTTCAAAATCTCACACAGAAGCACTACACAAAAACTGTCAACATAGTCCAACCCTGATGATATTTGTCAATATGATCCAAAACACATATCAGATGCTCCTAAAATGATGAATTAACATAATTCTTTACATCTTATACAACCACCATTTGTCAAGGGTATAGATTATATCATCATATCTTTTACATTTAGAACATGTTGTCAATGGGACTATAACACTGTTGATGTGAAACGGAACACCTTTATACTAACAATTGAATCTATTTTGAATGACCTAAAATATCGGGGATCAATATTTTATTTATTTCTTGATATTAAATTTCCTTATCCTAGGTGAAACCTGATGGAAAACATTATTTCCAACATACAATTCTTGATGTCACCTCTAATGGTCAGCATGTGCTTCTAACCTACACTATGTGGTCATGAACCGTTGTCTGATAATATAATCCTATTAAAATTTATCTAATAAGAGAATAGGTCCATCCTATTCTGACTCATGTTCCTCCATTCAACAAAAATTAGAACAACATAGAAATTAATACAATGCCTAAAATGCTTCCAATTGGATCGATGAATTGAATTTATAATTATATAAAAACTCTATGAGTGATAAATGTTTCTCCATTGATCCACCAAAATCACAAACACTAGCTCATAACATATCCTCTTTAATCTGAATAGTCCACTCTACTTGACCATCATTATATTAATGACAGTATCATTAAAAATGAACTCGTGATACAAAGGATTTCTGAAGGCCCTTCCAGAAGAACAATGTGGAATAATGATATCTATTTTAAAAAATAAACCTTATAACACCTTCCTACCAAAATACCTCATACACAAAATTATTTTTATGATCATCAACAATAATGGATTCCCTAGTATGCATGAAATTGGAACCCTTATTCAGTCATTCCAAAACAACCCATAAATAATCATTATTAGGGGTTTTCCTAGCGGGTACTATCAGAAAAAACATCATGATACCATCCCATTTATAATATGTAATGGGTAATGTCTAAAAAAGTTGAGTTGGCATCTGATGCTTGCCTATCACTTGAGGAAAAGTGAGGCATCTAATCATAAAACATACACTTCATTTTTCATTCATAAAAAAATAGCATAGTCTATAAAAATCATGATACATCTTTGTCAAACGTGGATGCACCACACATCTCTACGAATGGAACTCCCTCATTAGCACCTTTAATAATATCATTAAAACACATATTCAACAATGAAAAAGAATAGAATTTCTACTTTCAATGGACCATCAATGTGGAATATCCACACCATTTAATTTTTTCTTCAAAACCACACTCTATGATTTAGAAAACTATTAATTCGTAATACTATAAAAATGTGTATAATAGATGTTGAAGTCATTAATACTCCCCCATGAGATTCATAACCATGAATATGAATTTCTAAAAAATGATGCATTATCTTCCTCTCATCACAAGACACTCATAATTCACATTCCTATAACTTTTGACACAATCCTATAGCAATGACATTGTCATTGGCTATTGCAAATTCCATCTCAATGCCAATAGACCACATATACTTGAACCATATCCTCTGATGAAGGTTTTTGAATCAAATAGAATATATGTACCCAATGATCATGGGATCCTAGTATACCAATACAAAAACTAACCCATTAAATTGTGTCTCCAAAATCATTGGCCATGTACCACATTTTTTAACTCCATATTATGGGTACAGTAGTTCTTCTCATGTAGTCTTAGCTACGTGGAGACATAAGCAACTACATGATCCTCCTACACTATAACTGCTCTGATTCCAACAACAGACACATCACAATATATAGTACTTAGTTTAACCAATATAGGTAAATTGTGTCTTGGATATGATGTCATCCTTCAATTTATCTATTGAAATGATCTATCAAAGGTATCTTAATAATCAACCCTCACCTCATTCGTGGTCAACCTAGGAAATGGTGTTGTCAAACTAGAGAACTATTGTATAAAACACTAGTAATAACCTACCAAACCAATAATATTTATATTTAAAAGATGTTTTGGGATATTCTAAAGATAACATAGATGGAAATTTTTTTATGTGCACTAAAACTTTTTATTTTGAGATGACATGTCTGAAGTGGTGAACATCATTGATATATAAACTACATTTAGATATCTTGGACTAATGTCAATTAACCATCAATATACACAAGATGGCGTTACGAGGTTTGGAATGATTGTACATTAATTGGGAGTAAAATTAGATATCATAAACAGAACCCACCAAAAGCAGATATATAAAATGATGACACATCATATTCATTTAGACCATGAATTCCATAGGTGCATTAGTCAAACCATGTAAAATGAATATGAATTCATACATGCCATATATGGTCCTAAAATAAGTTATAGGTATGTAAAATATTATCACTGTTAACCGATTATATACTAATCTCAATTCATCATTGGTGATGATCAGAGAAGCTCTCACACAATATACAATATTTCCAATTCATGGATGATGATGTCATTTTCTAACCATCATCATGTTAATATTCTAATAATCCACCCACGAGAACAATAATTTTTAATCTGTTGTGGAAAAGGGAACATGGGGACCCCAAGGAGGTTTATTTGTCTTTATGATTCATTTATATTATAGATCATCATTCTGATATTTTAAATCTAGAATTACTATTGGTTACATTCGATATGGAAATATAGAAGCAGACACTACATGCGACTACAACTCAACCATGAATTCAACCTCTGGCTTGGTAGGAAAGCCATAAAAAAATCAGATAAAATATCATGAAAATATTTTAACACTGGAGGAAATGAATTCCTCTACATTCCACCATCATATATAGAATGCGTGTATATCAAAGCAATGAGACAATTCAATCTGCACTGAATTGGTCTAGCATGACCAGCTAGAAGATCCCACTCGCCCTATTTAGAAAAAAATGTCACTTCTAGATATATGAATGTAACAATACTCTTATAAAATTCTATATAACCCTATCATAGAACACAAAAAACAAAACAATTAATAAAGTTGAATCTTATATTTTCTAGAAACAAATACTTCCCAATAGAAGTGTATCCATCAATATCTAAAGAACATTCCATGGAATACATGATATTCTCTGACAGAACTCCAAATAATGTGTCAATGGTTAAAAAAACCACTAATAATTTCACATCCATGCTAAACCATTTTAAAAAATATCAAAAAGGAAACAATTCGAAGAAAATGTATCAAAAAAATAATAACTATGATGGATGATTTAAGAATTGTACCTCTAACGATTGTAGATCCTACAATCACATTAGCCTAAGTTGTCTGCATAATGTGAAACATTCTTGTCCCACTGCACAGGGATCCAATCTGATTACCCTATGATACATCATTAATTTTATTATATCTCATGAATGGGGATAACACACCCCCTTCATCGTAATAATCATCTTGTGGAACTCTAAATACTAACATATTAAAGGTTTGATAATATACTTCTGGATTATGCTGCATTTCACAATTCCCTACCATTGGTATTCATTGGAAACTTCAACTATAACATTGGATGATGGTTTATTATTTCACATATTCAAAACATGACTATGGGTTATCAAAACATTGGGTGCTTGTGAGGAAAAATTACACACAGATAGGACAAGAAAAAATCATGATATTTAGTTAGCATTCCACTTAATTCAATCATAGTCCTACTATATCCATAGTGGAAAATTACATAATGGTTTTTCTTAACACTCAAAAAGCAACCCACATATCACTCTAATGAAATATCTTACCGACATCTCAGAGCATCTTTGTGTTTCCCTTCCATGATTATTACTTGATTCAACATATATTCATAGAATACTTAAAGGAAAAAATTTACTTCCAACCGAATATCTCAATGAAGACTTTCTTGGAAATTTCATTCTCATGATATCTTATTAGCTGCAAAATATGGTACAATGAAAAGTAGGTTCATAAAGCATCCATCATTGTTCATCACTGAATAACCCTCCTACATGAGATGCATGAACTCATGATATTTATCATCCTTAATTGTTTTTGGATATAAATGGTTCATGAAACTCCTCATGAGGTAATTCCATTATAGATTATTATGCTCCCAACATCCTTTAGAATATACAAACCTTGATTGGTAGGTTCCCAAATCATATACACAGAAATCTCCACCATATTATCTGTGGGTGTCTCATTATGCCTGATGTTTTTATGGACTGATTCAACGGAGAACTCAACATATTGATGCCACACTTATCTAGTAATAAAAAGGGGATTCTATAACTGAAACACTCTTATTAACATAGTCATCGATGGAACGGTACAAACAATCTTCCCATTCCCAGATAGCATGACCGTCCGGAATCTATCACTTGTCTAAACATCCATCTTCACATAGGTATCTACTAGAAGCTCATGTTCATTATATTTAAGAGTGTACTGATTTCTACTCTCTAACAAATCATATCAAATTTTGGAATGATGTGTTTTACCTTACATACAATCACACACCTTATAATACTGGATGTAAACACGGTCAACTCGAACATGTGAATACAACTAAGAACCACTAACTAATGGTCTCTCTAGTCATTTCATACAAGTATTTCAGAATAACATTAAAACTCAATTCACATTTCTAGTGAAAGATATATGTATATATCATATTATAGTTCAATAAGAATTTATATTACATGAAAAAATAAATATTTACCTATTATAACAAATATTATCAATAGATCCTTATGTGCTGATCATGAGGTATGTATCTTTGACCCGCACCATACGAGGTGAAAAGTTGAAATATCATGAAATTTCAAGATCATAGAAAAAAATATTCCAACAATATTTGAATCAACCACTCTGAAATAAGCCCCAAGTGTAAATAATTACACCACACAAATTGAAAACGCTTCCATATGACATAATGTTTTCCCCCAGAAATAGATTATCTACTATCATGTTCACATTTATTATCATGTCTTGACACATCCTACTATCCATTCTACAATTCTATTTTTTTGAAAAAAGTACATAAAACCCCACTCCGATACAACATTTTAATTTACACCATTCTATAATTCTCTAATGTGTCTAGAAATGGTTGGTTACGAGTCATAAACTGTAAATCCCCATACTCTAGAGGAAACTAACAAGTAGTGGAAGAGAGAAATGTATAGTGGAATCATTATTCCCCCAAGAATGATGTTTTATAGTAGCATAAAAATCCTAATTTTATGTAAATAATAAAGTTAAACACATACTGGTTGAAAAAAAATCTAACTGTATTAGATATTAAATATATAAAAAATTGTAATGATTAGCTGTAATGTAACTAAATTTTTTTATAGAAGAATACAAGAAAAGACTAGCTGACTCAAATAAATGACTCAATATCCTAGGTTCTAAACCCTACATCTGTTCTATATAAAAACATCAATTGTTCCAAAAACAATAATCAATATCAAGGTCATTTTCCCTTCTCCAAACAAGTATCCATGGAATTTTCGTAAGGTAGCCCAAATTGGGTGTGAGTATAGATCACTAGGTCAACCACACTGGGTATAAACAAAAATTTTTAGATATGATGTGTATGAAATTATGAGATGATAATTTATATCAATAATTTCAATAATTAAAAAATATAACAACAACCTGATTCGACTCCATGCCATAACATCTCTGGGAATTTCTTATTACCATTCTTCCAAAAACTATATAACCATTGTAAAATAATATTCATCAACTCCATTCAAGAATATTTTAGATTATGTATTCAAGACATACCATCCATTACCATATAACCATAGTATAATTAGAACAATATGAGTTCAATACCAATAATAATTACAGGATCTAGGAAAAATAATTACAATCATTATAGCATGGGATTGGTATAACACACAATCTATAACCACTACAACATAGGACTTGGTTCAGCCTTCTTAATATAATAATTACTGTATATAAGTTTGCATTTTCCAGGGCCATGTTCGATATATAAGAATTACTTCACGGAACACAGTCTATATCGTACATCATGGATATCACAACATCACATGAAAATTATCTTTGTTTATTTAATGAATTATCTTTCTTATTTCATATGGAATGAAAAATTAATTCAAAATTGATTAACTATAATATCAACATGAAATAATATACAATTCAGGTATTATATAAAAATAAATCACTCAAGGTCAAATGTCAAGCTATACACGAATTAATACATTATCCAATTCACCTATACTTGAAGGTTTTCTTAGGCAATGTGTACCCTTAATCTTGGATATAATCCCATTGAAAAAAAAACAAAATTCAAGTATATTATCATTAATTAACATAAGTAATTTTGTCCCATACTATGTTGGATCTATCACAATATTTCATATACATGACATTAATCAAATTATAAGGTTAATATTAAGACCCACTACCTTAACTGGTGATGAATGTAATGATTCAATTGGAAAACTCCCATGATGTAGAAGGTGTAGATTATATCAAAGTGGTTTCTCAAAAAAAAATGTTCAAGATCAAATCCAAAAATGAAATTAGTTTAGGTATTTAACCATAATAGCTACATGAGATGTAAGAACCTATCCAAAAGTACTTACCTTTTATTTACCAAATAGATTGGACATCCATAATTGATGTTGGCACCAAAAATTGCTTAGAGAAATCTGTATGTTCGACAGGATAGATGATGAATTAGATTAGAATGAAAATAAATAGAACAACATGTTTAAAATAGAAGGTTGATAATTTAAAAAACATTTAGTGTCATTACATGTATTATAATTTTTTAATGGAATTATCTAAAAAAATAATCTCCTTCTATTTATTTTATAAAAATCATAAAACCCTTAAATAACAAGTAATCAGTTTACATGATGTGTAAATGTTCAGTACTTTATTTCTCATCCTAATTACCTTTTAAACAAAATGAACCCCCTTTAATAATTCTCAAAATACATGGAACCCATGAAACACTAAACCCATTATACCTAGAATCAATTCATTAAAATATTAATACATCCCAATATTATAGGTCATTTTATCCATCACAGGCTCTCCGTATCCAGAGATGATTCATCTACCAAGGATAAGATAATAAAAACAATGAGAGAAATACATGAAAAAAATGATGGATCATACTTAATGAATTTTGAAATTCTTATAGGTTATTTTGGAATTTTTTATGTTTTTTTCTATTATTAATATTAATTTTACATTAACCACTATAATTATATTATATTACATTTACTAATATTTTTTGTGAAAAAATAAGTTGATCTTATTTTTTATATTATTATTATAAAAATTATGACAATATATTCCAATTTTTACAAATTTAACTCAATAATTTGTAAAAAATATTTTCAATGTTATTGCCAAAATTTTGGCAATAAAGAAGCTTCTTAACGTAAAAATTATCAAAAAGTCAATCTGTGTTTATATGTTAATAAAATATAAAAATGAATCATAGGAAATATTATGCATTAATTGATATATAATATTTCTATTTTGACATTAAAAGGAATTAAAATATAATTTAAAAATAATAATTATTTATCCATAATGTGATTTTTTATCTAAAATGTAGTATACTTTATTTTTCATCGAAAAACGATACTTTCCACAAATATTTAAAAACATCACCCATATGAAATTTTGACATTATGAATTCCAAAATTGTTATTATTTTGAAAAATGAAAAAGATGAAATAGAAAAAAATTATGAATATGGATCTATTAAGAGGTGTTGAAATTCAGTCTTGCCGGAAACACATGTTAAATCACTATTGAGTATAGTATAAAATTTACCTTGTGTATAATCCATGCAAAAAAATTGTAGTAAATTTAATCTAAAATTAAAATATTGTTATGTAATATGGTGATTCTTTCTCCTTGTATTAATTAAATTGTATCCTTAAAATTTAACCATGATTACGGAAGTGTAGGGTTTGATATTTGAAAATATTGTTATTGAAAATGCCACATCTAAAATAGGTTTGATAAAAAATATTATTAATAGAGGGAAAATTAAATGTGTAGTCCAACAAAAAAAATTTGTTTGAATTGGAATATATCAGTGAAAGCATGGATATGGAAGAAAAATATAACTACCATGTTATGATGGAGATTGATAGAGAACATTTTTAAATTAATATTTTTGAACAAAAACCATAAACAAGAGGTCTGAATAAGGTTCCATTAAATAACAAAAAATGATTACTATATGGAACCATTATTTTTCCAGACAATTTATTTCTAGATTTGAAAAATTATTTCACAATCTATGAATACAAGAACATATAATTTCCTTTTAACAAAATAGTTACCTTTGAATATGACATGAACAATTTATATATTATTTCATAGAAAATGTTACATTGTATGGTGACACAATACACTGAACTATAAAAAATTATACAATCATTAACATAAACCATATCATAAATTGTTAATTTTTTAAAAAATTTATGATCTTACATTTGGATGGAAGGTATCTAAATATCCCTAGATGAACATATCATTAGAGTTAAAATATGATGAGGTTTCTTTTAAATCTCACATAATGAAAATGTGAGCACCTTCATCATCAATTTCCTTGAACTATTATAACAAATTGAATTAAAAAAATTATTAAAAATTTGCAGGATTATTATTCCATAAATAGAATATATATTATTGGATATAATAGTTAAAAATAAAAATGATGTAAACATCATCTATGATAGTATTAAACTAATTATCAATGAATCATTAATCTCTTCCTAGATTGTCAGCACTTATATGATTCATGATATACAAACCAACCATTTATATATCCAAAAAGAATTCCCTTAAAATTAGGAAAATAATAATATTTTTCATTCTCTCATCCATGTGTTTTATGAAGAGATTTACTTTCTACTAAATATCATATCATTGTACTATTATAATAATTTCAAAAATCCTTAACATGATTTACTATAGTAAAATTCATATATATTACATATTTCTTATAACCAACATATATTGATAAAACTATGAAATGACTAATGTAATCAATATTAACATAAGGATATTAATAACTATTCTTTATATGTGTCATTAGCTAAATTTTAATTATGTTCTATTATCCTTTTATGGGTATTTTCCATTACACATGAGACATTAAATTTTTTAGTGGACTATCGCCTTTCGGTTGAAACATTCTATACAGGGAACTATTTTCATATCAATAAAATCATTTGAAGCATTTACTTTCTTCCCAAACTCACAAAAAACATCCATTACATTTAAAAATATATCGGGGCTGATATTTCAAAAAAAATTAAATGGGGGAAAAAATTCATTCCATTCTTCCCTTTATACATCTTTTTCCCAGCTGTCCTCTTTTTATGTTTCATCTCTAAAAAGATATAATACATAGAAAATTATTTTTATATATTATTAGAACAAGTTAATATTCCACCATATTATGATAATGTTTGGGACACTAGTTCCCTAGGAAATATCCTATTGATACTATAAATGAAATGATCATTAAAAATCAATAGATAAGGTGAATAATTCTGGTTTACATTCATTCTAATGTGATCCATTTTTAAATTATTAAATAAAATTAGTACGGAAATATTACTATGAAATGAAACATATAATCCCAATAATAGAAATATAAGTAAAATAAATTCATGTATTTATATATATCTAATTTAATAATCATATGAATCATTTCTTTAGTGATATTTTGACATTAAAATATTTTATATAGGTTTCTTATGAAATTGTGATATAACCTAGGAGTATCTCATGGGAGAGTATAACCAGGTGCATAGTAAAACTCGTTATTGTGTAAAAGGATACAACGATTCAGGCCTAACACACCCTATCAGAGTTTTTACCAATAGCTACACATGTCCTAGAACCACATCAACTAGTAGTATCTAGACATGTATATATTTTCGGTAATACACACATTATATCTACCTCAAAAACATTATATGATGTTATTATATACATATCTTCAAACCTATCATAGGGTTATGTGTAATGGCCTGGACCTCTCCGGTCCATTACTTTGTGGAATTTTGGTGTTGGATGTGTTCCTGGAGGCCAAGGGGACATATCCTCAACACTTTGCCAATTTTCCAGTTCTGTGAACAGTGTTTCCAGTTTTATGAATAGTAACAGATCGGTCTCACCGATCAGTCTGACAGATCGGTCTCACCGATCTGTCTCACAGATCGGTGTGACAGATCGGTTTCACAGATCGGTGTGAGAGATCGGTTTCATAGATCGGTCTGACAGATCAGTTTCACAGATCGGTCTCACAGATCAGTTTCACAGATCGGTGTGACAGATCGGTTTCACAGATCGGTCTGACAGATCAGTTTCACAGATCGGTTTCACAGATCGGTGTGACAGATCGGTTTCACAGATCGGTGTGACAGATCGGTTTCACAGATCGGTGTGACAGATCAGTTTCACAGATCGGTGTGACAGATCGGTTCACAGATCGGTCTGACAGATCGGTTTCACAGATCGGTGTCACAGATCGGTTTCTCAGATCGGTGTGACAGATCAGTTTTACAGATCGGTTTCACAGATCGGTTTCACAGATCGGTGTGACAGATCAGTTTCAGAGATCGGTTTCACAGATCAGTTTCACAGATCGGTTTCACAGATCGGTGTGACAGATCAGTTTCACAGATCGGTTTCACAGATCGGTTTCACAGATCGGTTTCACAGATCGATGTGACAGATCGGTTTCACAGATCAGTTTCACAGATCGGTGTCGCAGATCGGTTTCACAGATCGGTGTGACAGATCAGTTTCACAGATCGGTTTCACAGATCGGTTTCATGTACAGTAACGGTGGGTGAACAGTGTTTCCAGACTCCTACAGTTTTTCCCCTTTTGACGTTTCTTTTGACGTAAAATACATTTAAAGCCTTATTTTAAGGGCTCTTAAGGCCGATTCAAATTCCATAAATCCTATATTAATTATTCCTAAGGCTTGGAATGTTTTACTTGGTCAAACCGCGTGGGTTAATGCAATCTGTTTTTAATGGAAAATTAACCGGATCTTAAACCGCCACCTTGTTAAATCTTAAAAAGGGATGAGATATCATTCTCCCTTGTTCTTTCCCTTTGTTCTCAACTAAGAGTTGCTAGAACCTTTCAATCCTTTCCGTAGGAGTTGCACAATCAATCTTTACTCTTAGGATTGGTTCTGCTTTGTTTTGATGCAACAAAGTTGTGTCGATCATTCTTCCACGTAAGTTGTCGCGAGAGAAGGATTGTGGCCCGCTGTGTGGATAAAGGACGTCATGAACTCTTCAAGGAAGGGGATTCATGGCTTCTCTAAATTGTATATGTGCAATCGTAGAATTAGCATGATCTATCCCTTTGGATCACAATGAAATTGAACTAATTAAATACTTGAACCAGATTAAAAGAATTGGTTGATCGCATGTTGTTTCTTTATACCGTGATAACGGTTTGCCTCATGTTTTCCTAGATGTTGTGATATCTATGTTTTCTTTGATTTTTTGTTCGTTCATGATAGAAATTAATAATGAACGTAAAACCGGAATTAATTGTTAATTAATTGGCTAAAGATAAAGATGCATGTAAATTAATCTGGTTGTTGCCGTTGTTGTAGTTCTAATTTGAGGATAATCAAATTAGGGAAGTAAGAATGGTTATTTAATTGTGATAGCTTACTGATTTGGTATCCATGATTGGAACCTACGAATAACAAATCTATTAATTCAATATGGATTAGAGAAAAAATTATGTGGGAATTTCTAAAAGGGTTCTGAGTTACCCTCTTGTTTGTTAAAGGGTCAAGAGCCCATGATGTGATGTTTGTTTTCCTGCTGCTTGTGCTGTGATGTGCGCCTGGATGGCTGTTTTGATATGTGGAGGCATGGAGACTTGTGGTTGTGGCAGCGGATGACGCCTAGTGTGGCGAGATGCATCGGTTTATGCATATGGGTGTCGGGGAGGACACCAAGGGTGATGGTATGAGATGAATGTGATGGTTGGATGTTGGTGGTTTGGTTTGGTTGTTTATCTTCTTTACTTTTACCCACTGCTCAAGGCAGCTGGTCTTGCTTACCCTCTTTCCGAAGGAGGTGAAGACACGCGGGGTATGCCATGTGCTTTCCGTGTTTAGCCTCCCGATGGAGGATGGGTCTATGCTCTTTCTATAGGCGGCAAAGACTCGACGGTTAGTATATCTACTCACCGTGTTGAGCCTCCTTTGTGTTTAGAAGAATAGGATGCTTTTCTAGAATGCCTTGGAATGTGGAAAAGTAATTCTTTATGAATTTTTGATTAAATGGTGAAAATCCACGGGGATGGAGATGCTGGAATTTAAAGGTGATGTGAATCTTAAAAAGGAGCAGTTGTTTTTGAATGTGATGCCAATTCTGTTTAATGTGTAATTGTTCATTCTTAATTAATGATTAAAGAATTAATTAACGAACAGTGGAACTGATAAAATGAGAATGGAGTAATCTAATAAAGCTCTTCAAATGGTTGTGTGCTTGTAGGATACCTACTCTTTGATGTAGCAGCCTGGAGTCTGAGAGACGTTAGCTGTAGTTGTATCTAAGACTATGTAATGCCCATAGTGTGGATGTGAGTTACTTATATATTCTGTACTTTTTGTGTTTCTATACGCTACTCCACCCTGTCGGTAAGGGCAACTGACACCCCTGGGATTCTGAGACATGGGGGGGGGGGTGTTTTCCCCAACATTCTGATGGGAGGTTGAATGGCTGACTACCCCTTTTGGCCCCGCTCTCTACTCTTGGTAGATCTTTGTGATGGTAGGCACAATGGTTATTTTTACCCATATATGTGTGTAGAGGGTTGTGATGTCTTGGGGTTATTTCCCACACATATATTCTGGATATAGTATCTTATGGAATACTATAGGTGTAACGTGTATAGGCTGTGATGGCTTGAGGATCTTTACTCGGCGTATGGTATGTGATGGCTTGAGGAATAATACTCGACGTATGATACACGTTTACGAGCTATGGTGGCTCCCGAAAACTACCTAGTTACTTTGGTTGTGAGGATGGTGTGGTGCTTAGCCCAGGTGTCTGTGGGCAAGCCTATGTGGTGCACGAGGTGAAGATTGTAGAGCTTAGCCCAGGTGTCTGCGGGCAAGCCTTTGAAGAACGATGCACAGGATGTATGTCGTTGGGGCAAAGCGGAAAACCAGTGGGGAAGTAGTAGCGGGGTACCCTTGATATTCTTTACTATATGCTATATTCGTGTATGTATTACTTGGTGAGAGTAGCCATGGTGAGGTTGGGAACACAATATACCTATTTTGGTGACGAGTTAGTTTCACTTGTGGTTCACTGGGCTTTAGCATGCTTTCTTTACCTTTGCACGAGAGGCTTGGGGAGGATCCTACTGAGTATTCTATTATACTCACCCTATGTACATATAAACTGTTTTTCAGGTCACTTGGAGCAGGTTGGAGATCAAGCTGGTTACTACTAGCTTGCGGTTGGAGGAGGAGCTGTTCGAGCTCGTGGTCATTGTCGTTTTTCTTTCTTTTGGGTAATTTTAGTTTCCCCTTCAGTTGTAGTACTTTTGCATGACATTTCATATATGTACTTGGTTCCCTTTTATATTATAGTTCTGAGTTGGAGTTGATTGGAGTCTATTCTATCTCTCTCTTCTGCATGTGTTCTCTTAGAGGGTAATGCCTCCCATTTGTATGTTATTATACCCTCGGTGCTAGTCACCAAACTGGGGCCTACTGGAGGCGGGACTCGGGGGGTCATTATCTCCCTTTTCACATTGCCGGCCCAGGAGGGGTACACTTTGTGGGGAGGGGGTCATGACAGAGTGGTATCAGAGGTCTGGTTGAGGGATAGGATGGAGTTTGGAGTTAGGCATAGCTGAGGATGCATGGGATGGTAGGGCAACGGTGTCATTCATGTTTAGCAAGTGGGGTAAGCACTAGAGACTGGCAGAGACATAGGCATTCAGGGCCCCCTATGATCTGTTGCACGGACCTTTTAGTTTACGATGTCTACTAAAAAAAGTGATACTTGTTGCAGGATAGAGACCTAGGAAAGGATCATGCATCATTATTCTTTGTGCTTGTGTTTGAATGGGTAGACCTTGGGATAGGTAACCTAAAATTAATAAAACAAAAAAATTAATTAATTAATGTTGATTCTTCCATATTCCAGGCTTAGGAGCTCTAACCGTTGTTATTTTATAGGTATGGCTCCAGGTCAACGTCCTCGTCAGGTTTCTGCAGAAGATGCCCAGCAGGCTGTTCCAGCAGATCGCCGCCGGGTAGAGGTTGACAACGATGACACTTGGAGGAAGACACTCCGGGAGTTCCAGCCGAGGCAGCAGCAGTAGGTTGCACCAGCATTAGATCACCTGAGGGTAGATGGAGCAGGTAGAGGACAGCCCCATGACGCTCCCCGTCCTCAGAGAGAAGAGCATGGCCGTAGTGGTGGTCGTCATCAGGATTAGAGAGGCCGTGGAGGTGGTCGTGGTCAGCTTCATGCTCTAGCGTTGCAAGCTCCAGGCGAGCAAGACATCGTCTGAGGTACCCTTTTCTTGTTTTCTAACTTGGTGTATGCCTTGTTTGATTCAGGAGCAACACACTCCTTCCTATCGCCTACCCTTGTCCATGCTTTGGTACTTGAGGTAGAGAGGCTTCCAGTGCCCTTGGCGTTGACTACGCCAGTTGGAGGTCGAGCTGACTTGTTTGACGTATGTAGAGTCTGTGAGCTAGTGTTGGGGCAACACCGCTCTTGGGGAGATTTCCTATGTTTGCGAATAGAACTATATGATGTCATACGTGGCATGGATTGGTTGTATTCGGTGTAGGATGTTGTGGATTGCTACAGGAAGAAGGTCGTTTTCTTTGATGAAGACGGAGAGGAAGTAGTGTTTGATGGTGAGAGAGATCCTCAGATGAGTCATAGACGAGTTTCATCTTTATCATCAATGATGGCTGGGATGATGCTGAGTTCTTCAGAGGTTCAACAGTTGGCGTTTCCTAGAGTCATAGAGGACTACCCTGACGTCTTTCGAGAAGAGTTTGTATCCTTACCCCCTCGACGAGAGATCGAGTTTGGGATCGAGCTACAGCCCGGAGCGTCTCCTATCTCTATGTCTCCGTATAGGATGGCCCCTTCTGAGTTACGAGAGCTACGTATAAAGCTCGATGGTCTGTTGCGGTGTGGTTTTGTTCGGCCAAGCGTGTCACCGTGGGGTGCACCAGTTTTGTTTGTGAAAATGGCTGATGGCAGTTTGCGGTTGTGCGTCGATTATCGTCGGTTAAACAAAGTGAAAATAAAGAACCGCTATCCTCTCCCACAGATTGATGACCTATTCGATCAACTGAAGGGAGAAAGTTGGTTTTCAAAGATAGACTTGCGGTCAAGATATCATCAGATGTGTGTAAAGAATGAGGATATCCCGAAGACTGCTTTCCACTGTCGTCATGGGCATTATGAGTTTGTTGTAATGCCATTCGGCATGACAAATGCTCCAGCTGTTTTCATGGGGTTGATGAATGCTGTGTTCCGTGAATTACTGGACAAGTTAGTTGTGGTTTTCATTGACGACATACTTGTGTACTCCACATCTGAAGAGGAGCATGCAGAGAATCTACGAGCCGTTTTGGGAGTTCTTCGCCAACATCGGTTGTTTGGGAAGTTGTCCAACTGTGAGATCTGGGCTCGAGAAGTTCATTTCTTGGGACATGTTGTGTCCCAACAGGGAGTAGTTGTGGATCCTTCGAAGATAGAAGCAGTGGTGTCTTGGGCAGCCCCCAAGACCGTGTCAGAGGTGCGAAGTTTCCTTGGTCTCGCAGGCTATTATAGGAGGTTTGTAGCCAATTTCTCCCGAGTTGCAAATCCTCTGACAGCTTTGACCAAGAAGGATCAAGCGTTCATATGGACTGATCAGTGTCAGGCAGCTTTCGAATATCTATAGGAGAAGTTGGTAAGTGCTCCAGTCCATTGTCTTCCAGCAGAGGGAGTCCAGTTTGATGTTTTCTGTGATGCTTCACATCTGGGGCTAGGCTGTGTTCTCATGTAGAAAAGGTCAGTTGTTTCTTATGGGTCCCGAAAATTGCGTCCCCATGAATGCAACTATGCCACCCATGATCTTGAGTTGGCAGCTGTGGTGTTTGCGCTGAAGTTGTGGAGACATTACCTCATTGGCGAGCACTTTGTGGTTTTCACCGATCATAAGAGTTTGAGGTATGTTTTCTCCCAACGTGACTTGAACTTGAGGCAGCGTCTGTGGATGGAGTTCTTGCAGAAATACGACTTCAAAATATCTTATACACCTGGAAAAGGTAATGTTGTTGCTGATGCACTGAGCCGAAAGTCACGTAATGATGTTGTGCGTGAATCTGGTGATTCCTGGAGAGTGATGGAAGAGCTATCAGCTTTGCATCTTGTTATGGGAGAAGTTGGGGGAAGAGGTTGTCTTTTCCAGATGACAGTGCAGTCATCCCTGATGCAGAAGGTGGAAGAGTCTCAGTTGGGTGATCTAGAGGTGGAAGTTTGGAGAGACAGAGTTGTGTGTGGTGAGGCCCCTGATGGTTGGTCAGAGGATGAACAACACCGAGTGTTGTATCATGGAAGGATTTTTGTTCCCTTGGAGATGCGCGAGACGGTTCTACGAGAGTTCCATAGTTCACCCTTGGCGGTACATCCTGGTGTGATGAAGATGTACCGATCCTTGAGGAGTTAGTTTTGGTGGCCCGGGCTGAAGCGTACAGTTGCAGAATGTGTGTCTCGATGTTTAGTCTGCCAGAAGGTGAAGGCCGAACACCGTGTTCCTAGTGGTCTTCTCCAGCACTTAGAGATTCCTCAGTGGAAGTGGGAGGACATCTCAATGGACTTTGTTACAGTTTTACCTCAAGCTCTGGGAGGACATGATGCTATATGGGTGGTAGTGGATCATTTAACTAAATCGGCCCACTTCATAGCGATCAAGGAGTCGAGCTCAGTGGAAGTTTTGTCGAGGCAGTATCTGGAGGAGGTGGTGAGGCTTCACGGAGTACCTAGGATGATCATTTCTGATCGAGATCCTCATTTTACCTCTAGGGTGTGGAGAGGTCTCCAGCATGCTTTTGGCTCTCAACTGTGCCTTAGCACTACTTTTCATCCTCAAACGGATGGTCAGACAGAGCGAACCATCTAGACTCTTGAAGACATGTTGCACTCCTGTGTTCTTGATTTTGGAGGTTCATGGACGAAGCACTTACCCTTGGTAGAGTTCTCTTACAATAATAGTTTTCACTCTACCATCGGCATGGCGCCGTTTGAAGCCTTGTATGGACGGCTATGTCGTTCTCCGTTGTGCTGGACTGGGGTCGGAGAGTCCGAAAATCTCGGACCAGAACTAGTGCAGAATACAACAGAGATGGTTCAGGTGATTCGTGAGAGGATGAAGTCAGCACAAGATCGTCAGAAATCTTATTCTGATCAAAGAAGGAGACCCTTAGAGTTTAATGTTGGGGATCATGTGTTTCTAAAGGTGACTCCCCGTAGTGGGCGGCGAAGGTTTGGTTGCGGAAGTAAGCTTTCTCCCCGTTTTGTTGGGCCTTTCGAGGTGTTAGCTCGTGTTGGAGGTGTGGCGTATCGAGTAGCACTTCCCCCTCAGATGAGTTGGATACATGATGTTTTCCATGTATCGCAGCTCCGTCGTTACCTTCATGATGAATCTCATGTTATCGATTGGGGAGAGATCGATATTGATGATGATGCAACCTTCGAGGAGCGACCTGTGGAGATCCAAGACCGCAAGGAGAAGGTGTTGCGTGGGAGTTCTATCCCCTTAGTTCGTGTCTTGTGGCGACACGGTGGCATGGAGGAGAGTACCTGGGAGCGTGAGTCACAGATATGTGCTCAGTACCCAGAGTTGTTTAATGTTTAACTCCTTTCATGTAATGATGTTTCCTCTCTGGTTAGACCTTTCATGTTTTATTTATGTACCTTTGATGTGATGTTGTGAATGAATTATTCGGGTATGGATTGTTTGTTCCCGGATGTCAGAGTTTTGTTCCAGCTTTCGAACAACTTGTGGTGGTTTATCCCTGAGAGGTATCTTATGGGGTGGTTGTTCGGACCCCTCTTTTCTTCCGGGTTGGTTTTTAATTCTCAAGGACGAGAATGTTTTGAGAGGTATCTAATGTAATGTCCCGGACCTCTCCGGTCCATTACTTTGTGGAATTTTGGTGTTGGAGGTGTTCTGGGAGGCCAAGGGGACATATCCCCAACACTTTACCAATTTTCCAGTTCTATGAACAGTGTTTCCAGTTTTATGAACTGTAACAGATCGGTCTCACCGATCGGTCTGACAGATCGGTCTCACCGATCAGTTTCACAGATCGGTGTGACAGATCGGTTTCACAGATCAGTGTGACAGATCGGTTTCACAGATCGGTCTGACAGATCAGTTTCATAGATCGATTTCACAGATCAGTTTCACAGATCGGTGTGACAGATCAGTTTCACAGATCGGTCTGACAGATTAGTTTCACCGATTGGTTTCACAGATCGGTGTGACAGATCAGTATCACAGATCGGTGTGACAGATCGGTTTCACAGATCGGTGTGACAGATCAGTTTCACAGATCGGTGTGACAGATCACTTTCACAGATCAGTCTGACAGATCGGTTTCACAGATCGGTTTCACAGATCGGTGTGACAGATCGGTTTCACAGATCGGTTTCACAGATCGGTTTCACAGATCGGTTTCACAGATCGGTGTGACAGATCCGTTTCACAGATCGGTTTCACAGATCGATTTCACAGATCGGTTTCACAGATCGGTGTGACAGATCAGTTTCACAGATAGGTTTCACAGATCGGTTTCACAGATCGGTGTGACAGATCAGTTTCACAGATCGGTTTCACAGATCGGTTTCGTAGATCGGTTTCACAGATCGGTGTGACAGATCAGTTTCATAGATCGGTTTCACCGATCGGTTTCATGTACAGTAACGGTGGGTGAACAGTGTTTCCATACTCCTACAGTTTTGCCCCTTTTGACATTTCTTTTGACGTAAAATACATTTAAAGCCTTATTTTAAGGGCTCTTAAGGCCGATTAAAATTCCATAAATCCTATATTAATTATTCCTAAGGCTTGGAATGTTTTACTTGGTCAAACCGCGTGGGTTAATGAGATCCTTTTTTAATGGAGAATTAACCAGATCTTAAACCGCCACCTCGTTAAATCTTAAAAAGGGATGAGATATCATTCTCCCTTGTTCTTTCCCTTTGTTCTCAACTAAGAGCTTCTAGAACCTTTCAATCCTTTCCGTAGGAGTTTCACAATCAATCTTTACTCCTAGGATTGGTTCTGCTTTGTTTTGATGCAACCAAGCTGTGTCGATCATTATTCCACATAAGTTGTCGCGAGAGAAGGATTGTGGCCCGCTGTGTGGATAAAGGACATCAAGAACTCTTCGATGTAGGGGATTCATGGCTTCTCTAAATTGTATATGTGCAATCGTAGAATTAGCATGATCTATCCCTTTGGATCACAATGAAATTGACCTAATTAAATACTTGAACCGGATTAAAAGAATTGGTTGATCGTATGTTGTTTCTTTATACCATGATAACGGTTTGCCTCATGTTTTCCTAGATATACTGATATCTATGTTTTCTTTGATTTGTTGTTCGTTCATGATAGAAATTGATAATGAACGTAAAGCCGGAATTAATTGTTAATTAATTGACTAAAGATAAAGAGGCATGTAAATTAATCTTGTTGTTGCCGTTGTTGTAGTTCTAATTTGAGGATAATCAAATTAGGGAAGTAAGAATGGTTATTTAATTGTGATAGCTTACTGATTAGGTATCCATGATTAGAACCTACGAATAACAAATCTGTTAATTCAATACGGATTAGAGAATAGATTATGTGGGAATTTCTAAAAGGGTTCTGAGTTACCCTCTTGTTTGTTAAAGGGTCAAGATCCCATGATGTGATGTTTGTTTTCCTGCTGCTTGTGCTGTGATGTGAGCCTGGATGGCTGTTGTGATATGTGGAGGCATGGAGACTTGTGGTTGTGGCAGCGGATGACGCCTAGTGTGGTGAGATGCATCGGTTTATGCATATGGGTGTCGGGGAGGACACCAAGGGTGATGGTATGAGATGAATGTGATGGTTTGATGTTGGTGGTTTGGTTTGGTTGTTTATCTGCTTTACTTTTCCCCACGGATCAAGGCAGCTAGTCTTGCTTACCCTCTTTCTGAAGGAGGCGAAGACACGCGGGGTATGCCACGTGCTTTCCGTGTTTAGCCTCTCGATGGAGGATGGGTCTATGCTCTTTCTATAGGCGGCAAAGACTCGACGGGTAGTATATCTACTCACCGTGTTGAGCCTCCTTTGTGTTTAGAAGCATAGTATGCTTTTCTAGAATGCCTGGGAATGTGGAAAAGTAATTCTGTAAGGAATGTTTGATTAAATGGTGAAAATCCACGGGGATGGAGATGCTGGAATTTAAAGGTGATGTGAATCTTAAAAAGGAGCCGTTGTTTTGGAATGTGATGCCAATTCAGTTTAATGTGGAATTGTTCATTCTTAATTAATGATAAAAGAATTAATTAACGTACAGTGGAACTGATAAAATGAGAATGGAGTAATCTAATAAAGCTCTTCAAATGGTTGTGTGCTTGTAGGATACCTAGTCTTTGAAGTAGCAGCCTGGAGTCTAAGAGACGTTAGCTGCAGTTGTATCTAAGACTAGTTAATGCCCATAGTGTGGATGTGAGTTACTTATATATTCTGTACTTTTTGTGTTTCTATACGCTACTCCACCCTGTCGGTAAGGGAAACTGACACCCCTGGGATTCTGAGCCCTGGGGGGGTGTTTTCCCCAACATTCTGATGGGAGGTTGAATGGATGACTACCCCCTTTGGCCCCGCTCTCTTCTCTTGGTAGATCTTTGTGCTGGTAGGCACAATGGTTAGTTTTACCCATATATGTGTGTAGAGGGCTGTGATGGCTTGTGGTTATTTCCCACACATATATTCTGGATATAGTATCCTATGGAATACTATAGGTGTAACGTGTATAGGCTGTGATGGCTTGAGGATCCTTACTCGGCGTATGGGCTGTGATGTCTTGAGGTATAATACTCGACTTATGATACATGTTATACGAGCTATGGTGGCTCCCGGAAACTACCTAGTTACTTTGGTTGTGAGGATGGTGTGGTGCTTAGCCCAGGTGTCTGCGGGCAAGCCTATGTGGTGCATGAGGTGCAGATTGTGGAGCTTAGCCCAGGTGTCTGCGGGAAAGCCTTTGGAGAAAGATGCACAGGACGTATGTCGTTGGGGTAAAACGGAAAACCAGTGGGGAAGTAGTAGTTGAGTACCCTTGATATTCTTTACTATATGATATATTCTTGTATGCGTTACTTGGTGAGAGTAGCCATGTTGAGGTTGGGAACATAGTATACCAGTTTAGTTGACGAGTTAGTTTCACTTGTTGTTCACTGGGCTTTAGCATGATTTCTTTACCTTTGCACGAGATGCTTGGGGAGGATCCTACTGAGTATACTCTTATACTCACCCTATGTACATATAAACAGTTTTTCAGGTCACATGGAGAAGGTTGGAGATCAAGCTGGTTACTACTAGCTTGCGGTTGGAGGAGGAGCTGTTCGGGCTCGTGGTCGCTGCCGTTATTCTTTATTTTGGGAACTTTTCGTTTCCCCTTTAGTTGTAGTACTTTTGCATGACATTTCATATATGTACTTGGTTCCCTTTTATATTTCAGTTCTGAGTTGGAGTTGATTGGAGTCTATTCTATCTCTCTCTTCTGCATGTGTTCTCTTAGAGGGTAATGCCTCCCATTTGTATGTTATTAAACCCTCGGTGCTAGTCGCCAACCCGGGGCCTATTGGAGGCGGGACTCGGGGGTCATTATCTCCCTTTTCACATTGTCGTCCCTGGAGGGGTACACTTTGTGGGGAGGGGGTCGTGACATTATGTTATTAAATATATGTTTTATAAATCCATCTTACACGTTTTTTGCAAAGATTCCTTTGATACCAACTATAATCTTTTAATTCTTATTATAATATTTCTTATATATAACATTTTAAAAAAACATAACAACGGAAATATCAACTTCTTGTAAAAGGTATGTACAGTAGAATAAATCATTAATTTTCCATGAAAATCAATATGGAAATTTATATAAGTGATAGCACATTCCATTCAAATAATTTGATAAGGAAATTTCAATATGTATTGGTAAAAAATTATAAACACTTGTCATTTAATAAATAGAATGAATATTAAATTCATCCCTATATATGTAGATGGAAAATCTCATGTAGAAATAATAACAGAATCTATATGATAGAAATTCTTAATTATTATAAACCATTTTTCCTAGTTACATGGTACCTTTAACATGATGATTGTTCATCCGATGGTTTAGGATATCAGGTAAAAACTCATCTAATGTTTCAAATTGATTATTCTCATGAAATTGTCATAGTGTCTATGTTCGATATATAAATGATCCCATTCCATGTCATTACAATCCAAATAATTCCTCTTATATCTATTTAACTCATGAAAATATCTCCTTATAAAAAATTCAAATTGAATAAATGATACATATTTATCAATATTTCCCCAGTTAAAAAATTAACGGTCAATGTGAACACCATATGTTAAATTTTATAATGTTTAGGAAATAAAAATATCAATTTTTATGAGATTATGGATATTTAAGAAAACCTAAATATACCATAAAAATGATCATAATAAAGTGATTTTTATGGAAGATTTAACAATAAAAAAAGAACATGATTTTGAAAATGTAGTCATTGAACTCATTCTTATGGAAAATAATCTTTTACATCCCAAAGTGTCTCATACCACATTGATGAATTTGAAATCATAATCCACCATAAGGTGTAAAATTATATGAAAAATACAATTTATTTATAATTACAATATTTATGATATAACATGCCAAAGGAAGGTATATACATCCTATAAATTTGAAATTCATCATAATAACAAATCAGTATCAATGGAAACTCAATTAAAAAAAATTATTTCCTTGAGTCCAAATTGTCATGCATGATTTTATCTACCAGAATAAGAAAATAATTTTACTTAATTACATTCTTCCAAAACATTCTCATTTTTATAATAACAGTTAACTTATATAAAAAAATTTTGTATACAGATACCTAACAATTTAAATTTCAATTGTCGGGTTTTGACCTAATTCGGTTCATGTGTTAAAATGACTTTGGTAGGTCGAATTTGACAAAGGGGTATTTATATAATCATCTTTAGAATAATAATAATTACATAATGGTCATATTTAAAAATAAATTATACTTTTAAAACCAATAATGAATGATAATCTTGAAAAATGTTCTAATATTACAATCATGGCGAAGGTATGCCATATGCACGCATGAGTATGGTTACCATTTTCCAATGATAACTATTGAAAGAAAATAATTACCACTATATATTTACATAATGGTTAATATTTCATAAATGCATTTTTATTTATTTATACATACTTATATATATAATTCTAGTGATGTAAAATCATTCACATCATGTCTATGTGGTGGTACTCTACACAACCATGACCGACATTATAACTTTTTAGTGTGTGGGAAATGAAATAAAGAAAATGAAATATTATATTCATATAAATTTAATTATTTTATAAATATAATTTATATGTTATTTATTTCACTTATTATTAATTAAATCCTTATATTATAATTTCTATGTATTGTGTGAACGAATCACATCAATTTTGGGAGGCCGTAGTCTACACTTCCACAAACAATGTTATCATATTCCCACAAAATGGAAAAAATAATGATATATTATATATAAAAATGAAAAAGAATAAATATATTATAAATATCATATATATCTAATATATAAATTATTTCCATATTAATTCCCAACTTGAGAGGTGATAAAGGATAAACAAAATACATCATTTTGTGAGATAGCAGTTGATTGCACATATAAACCTTACATTCACTACCCATTAGCTGGAGGTGTATATAATTATTGGAATATCAAACAACATAAAAAATATAATTATATTTAGTGTACTATGTTTTGTTTATAATAATGTAATGTCGATAATTAAAGGAGTAGAGAATAAAATAATACTATAAATCTTGGAGAAAGATGTTACCTCTTATTCGAGTAACTATTTTTTGTTTGCATGAAAGATATTCTTTAGATGGGTTTATTCAGAAGGTTATTATTATAGATTAATGGTACGTATTTTGAGAAATTTTATTATCCCTACGGAAGGGTGATGAAATGAGTTTGAAAGGTGTGAGTAGGTGTAATGGTGAAAACATTTTTATAGTAGAGGATTGAATTTTTTTAAAATACAAAAACGTAAGCACTGATGGAAGGTATCACGTAACTTATGTGAAAAAATGGACATATAATGGATTAATGTCATGTTATTGTTGGTAAAAATATCTTACAAACAATAAATTAGTGATTTCTTTAGAATTTTGGTTTCTCATTTAGCTAACTTGTTTTACAACCTATCATATTTTACAATTAAGAAGATTTTTGTATGATTAATAATAATATATAGGTCGACATAATGTTAAATATTTTACTTAATTTTTTTAAAAATAAAATAGGTTATTATTCTTATTTTAAAAACAAGAACATGTAACTGTTGACGCTCCTTTCGTCACAGAATCTAAAGATCGGAAAAGGGAATATCCAAGCTCAAAGTGATTCATCCTTTGAAGAAAACATAAAAAATCAACAAAGGAAGGAAGAAAGGATCAACAGCTACCTCACCGTGCAAGTTATCTAACTGTCGCGCAAGTGTACTTGCGCGGCGACCTTGGTCGCGCTAACCGCCCGGTAACCGCCCAGGGCCTTCTTTTGCCTATAAATAGACCCTGTGGGCCCCCCATTCGGGAGGGATCTTTTTTCCAGAAACTCGGATTGAAGCTCCAGACGCCCAAGTCTCTTATCAAAGCTTCCAGAACACTTCTAAGGTAATTTCTTACCTAGAACGGAAGATCTAAAGAGAAGAAGGAAGGCCTAAGTGTTGAAACTTATCAAACACTTGCGCGCCGACTTATTTCCTTCAATATAACTTGCGCGTCCCTTTTCTGGAAGAGCCTCAAGAAAATTCTAAAGGGTTTTAAAAAGAGTCGCTCAAGTATTCCAATGCTGGTTGAAAATCACGCAAGTACACCATGTGTCGCACAGGTATACCTGCGCGACCATACTTGCGCGCCCACAGAATACTTGCGCGCCTTGCAGTACTTGCGCGCCCCTATGTTTTTGGGTGCCCATCTTGCCCATTTTTACCCCTCTTAAGCCATCACACCTTTCCATTTCAAGATTCAGTTTTCAAAACACTCTTCAAAGCCATTTATGGAATGATTTCTTGATTTGACTTCCTTATCTGAAAGGAATTCTGTGGAATATCACTCAAAGTCTAGTGATTTAAATATCCTTATGTCACTAAATATAGAGAGTTCATTCATTCAACATCATCCTTTAAGATGAGAGAATCCTTACTTGGGTCTCCTTTTCAGGAATAATCCCTAGTTATAAATCCTTTAATCTGGGATTCCTTTTCGGGAGTAAGCCCCAAATTCTTAAAAGTTCAAAAACTTGGGCATCCTCCTCAGGAGTAAGCCCCAATCAAGTCCTCTAATTTTGGGCATCCTCCTCAGGAGTAAGCCCCAAAACTTAATCCCTAACCTGGGTCTCCTTTTCAGGAATAAGACTCAGTCATAATCTTGGGCTTCCTTTTCAGGAGTAAGCCCCAAGTCCCCTAACCTGGGTCTCCTTTTCAGGAATAAGACTCAGTCATAATCTTGGGCTTCCTTTTCAGGAGTAATCCCCAAGTCCCCTAACCTGGGTCTCCTTTTCAGGAATAAGACTCAGTCATAATCTTGGGCTTCCTTTTCAGGAATAAGCCCCAAGTCCCCTAACCTGGGTCTCCTTTTCAGAAATAAGACTCAGTCATAATCTTGGGATTCCTTATCAGGAGTAAGCCCCAAGTCCCCTAACCTGGGTCTCCTTTTCAGGAATAAGACTCACTCATAATCTTGGGCTTCCTTTTTAGGAGTAAGCCCCAAGCCCCTTAATTTATCTTAACCAGTCCTAAATTATGTTTGATATGGGGTTCCTTCTCAGGAGTAAAACCCAAATATCAGTCCCCTCCTAACTTGGGCATCCTCCTTAGGAGTAAGCCCCAAGATTAGAGTATTCAAATCTCCATAAAGCACATATAACTTTATGGACCCTGTTCATGGATTTTCTCCCTAAAAGTAAATCCTAAACATTCATTTATCTGGGCAGTCATACATACATAAGCCCCAAACAATTTCTTATGATTGCATATTTCATGGCACAATTGTCTAATTTTTACAAATAACTCTTGTTTCTCACACCAAGCATGAATCACGTGAGCTTAGAGTGTAAAAGTAATTATGAAATTCTTCTTTGAGCCATCAATCATAAACACCATACTCCATTACTCGAACTACGTGGGTTCTGATTCCTTTTCCAAAACAAAGGATACGTAGGTAGCCCATTTATGGGTTCGATCCCAACTTTGAAATAATCCATGTCCTTCTGAATGACAATAAACTTCAAGTGCCCCACTGAGTGGCTTTAAAACCAGCCGGGTCATCATAATGACCAAGAGACTTTTATATAAATGTTTTGAAGGATACCATTGACCAGGAATCTCTAAACAAATATAGATGATTCTCTATTGATGAATAACCTCGAATACATATAAAAGATTCTCTAAATTTCTTGCATATTTAATCATTGATTGTTAAAACTAAAGGAAAGCACATTTTATACTTGGTAATGTAATAAGGATTCAGGAACAGAACTTAAATCTATAAAGAGAGTCCCATAGTAGACAATAATTCCCCTCAAAAAGGTGTGATGAGTCCGACCTCCCATCCTCTCGACCAATGCAAATTCCTAAGCCTCATTAGTCTACAACCTAATGAGCGCCTACCTTTGGAAAGTAGGTCCAAACGGATGTGGAATCATTATATGTTTCCGGTTCTATGAACAAACCCGTTAGAAACCGATCGGAACGTTTGAATCTCCCGTCCAGGAGGTCATCCCCGAAATCCGTACGAAACAAAAATGGTGAACCCGACGTGAATACTTAACCAAGTTAAAGTGATGTTCTTCTTATTTGTTAGGCCCCTTGGGCCAACAAAGCAATCATTGACATGTGCTCATCCAAAAGATGTAGTCGCCGGATTCATCTTTATTATGTCTGTTATATGGAACATGCACTCTTTTCTCATGATCTTCTGCAAAATGGCTTTCCTTAAATTCACCCCTGTGAATACTGCTGTTGTGAACACCTCTACTGTGAGGTCTGCTGCTATGAAAACCAATGCTGCTACTCCTGCTGGAACGTCATCCGCTCTTAGGATGACATCACCAACTAAGCATCTTCAACGCTGGGTTTCTAATGCACTGGTTAAGGAGTACCGTCGCAACGAAACTATCCCAACTCTAGAGGCTGCTCGTCAAGCCCTCCAAGTTAACAACTCTACCTGGTCGTCCGGACAACGGCGGCCAGCGATCAAGAAGCAGGCGGTGCTGACTACCGTCTCCAACCGTTTCAGGTCATTATCCCTGGAACGCAATTTCCATTCACTCCCTTACTCTGAGGAAGTGAATGAGCAGGTCCCGCAGGACCTTAATTCAAAAAGACAGGAGTCCTTTTCAAGGTCTCCCATCAACAATCGCTGCCAGACTCGGGTGGTAGTGCGCCCTCAACATGATGAGGGTACCGACTCCAGGCATTCAGCTCAGGTTCCTTGAACCCGAGCAGGCAAGATGAATCGCCAGAGACGGAATCCGGTAAACAATGGGCAGGTTGTCATCCCTGCCATCTCCGGAGAAGTCCACCAACCTAACTTGGTGGCAAACAACAAGCAGGCACACACACCTGCCCGTTTTAATTCTGCTGTCTAGTAGACTCGTCTGGCAGCATCAATCCAATCCCGCCAGGCAATTCCGGTGGAGTACTGTAGGCAGGAACATACACCTTCTTATACATCACCAGTTAGTCAGCGGGCTCGTCTGACTACATATGATGGATCTCGTCAACCGCGTTTGGCAAAGTGTAATCAGCAGGCACATACACCTTCTAATACTAATCAAGCCTACCAATAGTCTCGCTTGGTAGCGCACAGAGAAGTCAGTCGGAAAGTCCCGACGACAAACAGGAGGCAGACTCAACTCTCTGCCTCCACACTTGAGTACTTTCAGGATTCACTGACAGGAAAAGGAGGACAGGAGCAGGCACATACACCTACTCCAAGCCCGTAATGGACGTATATCCCCGTTCCGGCGGCTGAAGTCACCAAACATTTTTTGTAAATGGTGAAAGAGCAGAAGCAAATTCCTGGTCATATTTTGGATGCTTGCTAGGATATCATAACAGCTTCAGCATCATCACAGGGACAGACACATAAATCTATCCCTAGCAGTGGAGTGACACATCAACGATTCACTCCGGAACAGACGCACACATCTGTTCCAGTCCAAGAGGGTTATGGGGCATACACCCCCATATCAAACGGACAACCAAGTCAGGAACATACACCTGATTTGAGTGGAGATCGTCAGCCTAACCTGACCATCTTTCCTGATCAGGCACATACACCTGCTCAGAGTAACCACTTTCGTCAACAAGTGGTTTCTAAAGTGAGTAAGAAGGCATCTAAGAAAAAGATCTGCCCAGCACAGTCAGGAGATCAAAGGCCAATCTGCAACAAGGACTTGCTCGATGCTGGAGTTCTTGAAGCACTCAAACATTTATCTGTCGAATTCAAGATTCTACTCCCTCATTTCTCAATAACGAGAACATTAATTTTGAAGGTCTTCAACAGACACTTCCTCATGAAGGCTTGCTTCATGAAATTTCGGTCAATCTTGAAGTTTCTTCTTTAGATGAGATCCACAGGAAACCTCTGTGTGGGCAGAAGACCAAGGAGCAAGAGATTTCATCTTTTGCTATAACACATCATGACGGTCCACCTCATGGAGATGAACTTCGCTGTGAAAGTCCTCTCCGCAGTAGTGATTCACATTGTCTCGAAAATTCTTCAGAAGGCAATGTAGTGATGAGAAAGCCCTCCTATCTTGAGGCACTTTTAAACGTAAAACCAGTCATGTCTGATGCTTTACTATCGGCAGGTGAAACTCTTTCTCCATCAGAAGATATCCTGGGGTTCAGGTTATTCTCCGAACCATCCATGGGTCATTCATCTTCCAGCATGAATAGTGATATCTCTACCAGTCTTGTTGAATCTGATGAAGCAACAAGGAAACACCAACTCTGGTCAAAACAGGTAGAAGAATCATCATTTAATGATAAAGAGGAAATGCTAAACATGAGGAAAAAACTGGAAAAAGGTGAAGTACCAGTCATGTTTTTGGCCTTTGGCTGACTCCCAGTATGACATTCCAGAGATGTTGACGGATGATGGAATCCATGATATTCGTCTCAACATATGGAAGACTCTTTGTCAATTGAAGAAGAAAGTATTATCTTATGGTGATTATGAAAATCATATTAAGATAATAGAAGGGTTACAACACCAGATTGATTTGGCATCTTTATCAGTCTCTCGGTATCCGAAGGTTGAAAAGCAACAGAGAACCCTTCAACATTCATGCCTTGGCGCACTAAGAAGATTGCGTCAGTTAATTTCCAATGCTCCATCTGATGTTCATATCAGAGGATGGGGTGTTCATGGAGCACTACATTTCATAGTGCTTTCCAGTCAGCAAAGCCCGCCGAAAATGGTCTCATGCAATGTTATTGCCCATGGCCGGCCACAGTCAATGGGCTTTGTTCATAATCAAAAGCTTGCTCAAGAACAGGCTTCAACTAGTTCCTCTCAAAATCAAGTATATAGAGAACAAGTTGTTGAATTGATCCTACATCAAGCAGGCGAGAATATTTCACAAGCCTCTCGTCTAGAGCAAACACGTCATCAAATGACAGAAGTTTCGGAAAGCTTCCAACGATCTGTTGAAGCAGGTGATAAAAGTGGATACAGTTTAATGCATCCAGTTAATTTCCGAACTAAGATTCGCAAGATCAAGAGAGATTTTAAAAAGTTCTCAGACATAGCATGTCAAGAGACACCCCAGCTTGCCAGACTGGGGACTTCTCTAACCCAACCCTCAGAGTCAACAAATGGGATTCGAGGAGTTAAGCGGAAGCAGCAGGAACATCCCTAGTCCACCGGACTGGGGACTTTTTCAAATCCTCAATCCCTCCCTCAGAGAAAGTCAGTATTCTCTCGATTAGGGAATAAGCCTCAAGAGGAATGAATAGCCAAGCTATCAGAAGATTCTCTCCAAGTGACGGTTCTCCAAGAAGTTCTTGAGGGATCTAGTCAACGAAATTCCATGTCTCATCATGAACATAGAAGAAGAAAATATCACAGAAATGCTGATAGAAAGGATTCCATGAAATATGCATCCATTAATGTCATCAATGTCGTTGCTGCTGATTCACCAGATGAGGCTCAATCAGAGGGATCAGACGAAGAGGTTCCTGCTCAAGAAGTTGCGCACACAGACTTAAATGAAGAAGGTGTGCGCACACGTAATCAAAGGCTTACCCAAAATCTGGGTATTCCTTCAAGTAACCCACGTCCCCCTCTCCGAAAAGGATCCAATAAGGGGAAAGGAAAGAATCAGGTTACTTCTCACCCTTCCTCTGATGGAGGTCAATCGCTCTCATTAGAGAAAAGGTTTGCACAACAGGAGTCAGAAATGAAAGAATTAAGAAGGTTGAATGCAGAACTACTTCAGAGTAGTCTTCTTCTTAAGGATGCTGAAGTCCGACAGCCGAAGGAATTTGTTGTAACTACTGAGATGGATCAGGAATATCCTCCTTTATCAGTACACCCTCAGAGGTCTAATTCTACGGGTCAAATGCAACAACGGTTGGCAGCACTACCATCAGTTGCAGCACTAACCACCACGTCTGTCCAAGCTCCATTCATTGCACCTACCCAAAACCAAGTTCAACCTGATGTTTCTCAAAAGTTAATAACTACTATTGAGTCATTAACAGCTCGGTTAGAAACTATGGAATGAAAATGGGCGCAAGTTCAACCTGAAAAGAAAGTTTACCCTGAATGGGTAGATTCAATTTCTCCTCTATCCAGTTTTGGAAACCCTGTTTTCCCTACTTTCAATGGATCAGGCGATCCTGAACAACATTTGACGCATTACGTGTCTTGTTGTGATCCTATGATGGGAACTCCAGAGAAGCAAGAAGCAGTGAAACTCAGATGCTTCGTGCGAACCTTTCAAGGACCAGCTTTTGTCTGGTATACAATTTTGCAATCCCGGTTAGTCATCAGATGGGAGGATCTTCGTCAAAAATTCCTTCTTCAGTTTAGCTCAACATTGCCAAAAACGACAGTTTTCGATCTTACAAACTGCAAGGAAAGGGAGAATGAAAGAGTCTCTGATTTCATTGCTCGTTGGAAGAGATTAACGTATTCCATGAGTTTAGCACTCCCTCAGGAGGAATTGTTGCCAATCTGTGTGGAAAAATTTGCGTGACGAATTACGCACGCCATTGATCCCTGTGAAATACACAGGAGGGTTTCGAGACCTTACTTAAATCTCTCAACAGATTGAAGATTCCCTTATACAGGCTAAGGTTAAATCTCGTATAATTCCATCAGCTCCAGGAAGAAGAATGGGTAAAGCAGAAACTGCTACAGTTATGCTTAAACAAGCACCTGTACCTATTTCTACTTCAAAACCTTCATCTTCTCGAAGGACTCCACCTCCTGAACGCCAACAACAAAGTCTGTTTCTTCCAAATGATCAAAAAGATCAACGACAAAAACAATATGAGGATATGAAGAGTAAAACTTACTCTTTCCGAAGTGAGCAAGTTCCTGGTTACTTCATTTCAGCTCTGGAAAATAATTTGGTTCAATTACCAGTGCCCAAGAGGCCAAACAAAGAAGGAGATGAAGACCGTCCCAATTATTGTCCCTTTCATCAAATGTTGGGGCATCCCATCCAGGAGTGTCTTGTCTTTAAAGACCTCCTGCAAAAGATGGTCGACTTGGGACAAGTCAAATTGAAGGTTTTTCAGCTCATGTAGCATGTATTACCGCTACAGATCCAGAGGAAGGAGGCGAGTGGCAGGAAGTCAAAAGCAAAACTGCGAAAAAATATGATGATTAGATGGTCAGAAAGACAATCAATCGGACCCATTCCATTTTGCGAACACAATTGAAGAAGCCAATTGTGTCTCCTACAAAAGCTGCAGTAAAGCCTCCATCAAAAGACAAATCCTCAAAAGGGCAGCGCAATTCAAAGAAGAAAGAGAAATCAGGAGAAGATGAGTATGTATCAAAGCCTAAATTGTCTTTGACTCTGGAAGATTTCATGCCATCTACTTCAAAGCGACGGGCACCTCCCCATCAAACGGCATAGCCTAAACAGGCTAACCAGGCAGAGTCTTTATCAGACGAAGAGTTAGTCTTTGGTTCTGTTAATATGATTCAATTAACAGATTCATATTCCAGTCTTGATGAGCCTGAATTCCCTGTATCAAATAAGGGAATCCGAAGAGGTTCTAGAGGTTCAGGATATAGGGGAAGACGTGGATCTTTCCAAAGCCACTACTCTAATTTTACGCCTGCTAGCACTGTATATGCAGCAGAAACTCGTGGTAGAGCCCTTCAGCGAGCTCAAAAAGAACAAGCAAGTTCTTCTGCCAATGGCCAACTCAGTTTTGGAATAGTTATTTTGGAAGACCGATTAAAGGTTCCATCTTCATTATCTCAGCAAGTAAATGGATCTAATCAGTTTAATCTGCCAAAACCAAGGATGTTGCCAGCTTCAATACAAGATGCATCAGCTTCCAAAGCATCTCCTTCCAAGGTTCCTGCTAAACCGCATATTCCTATTGGGAAATGCAGACCTCTAGATCAAAAGTATGATATATTGAAACACTTGGACCAGGTACCATCCAAGTTATCAATTTTGGATGCTTTGAATCTGTCAAAAGATCTTCGGGAAGCACTCATCGAAGCTTTGTCAAGTCCTCAGGAGTTTGAAGCTGAAATTGCAGCAGCTGAAATCTATCACATAGAGAATAATCCTGCAGAATGCCATGCAGTGATATATTTTACTGATAAAGATGAAGATGATGTTGTGTATGGGCACATAAAACCTTTGTACTTATCTGGAAAAGTCAATGGTATAGATGTTCGAAGAGCTTTCATTGACATTGGTTCAGGAGTCAACCTCATGCCCATTCGTACACTTCGTCGATTGGGCCTCACGGAATCTGATTTATCTCCTTCTACCATGATGTTGCAAGGATATGATAAAAATGAACAAGAACCACTGGGAGAAGTTACACTCAGAACTCAGTTTGGAGATCTTGTTTCCAATTCGGATTTCATGATTGTTGATCAGGACTCAGCTTTCAATATCTTGCTTGGAAGACCCTGGCTACATCAGCATGCAGTTATTCCGTCATCATACCATCAATGTCTCAAATACTGTTTTGATGGTCAATTTGGAACATTGTATGGTGATAAGGCCCCGTTCAAGACATGTGAGTCTCAATACATTGAGGCAGAATTTTATCACATGAAGGGAAGAGAAAAATCTACAATGAAGGAAATTACCAAAGTTAATGCTCCATATGGTTTGGAGAAAATTCCAATAAATCCATTTTCACATGTGAGTATAGATTATGTATTACCTATCAGTAAAATTGACAAAATATTCCCAAATCAAAATACTCTTATGGAAAGATCCATAATGTCAATTACGGCAATCGAGCCAGACAACATGGGAGAAATTGGTAACTTACCAAGCAGTGATGAAAGCATAAGTGGTGACGTTTTCATTTCGTCTGCTGAAATCCAACAAGTCTATACTTCGCTAATCAGGCCAGAAGAAGTTATAACAACACCAGAGGTGAATAATGATGTCGATTCTCAATCCATCATCCCCTCTTTATTTCCCAAAGAAGACCCTTTATCATCAATAGGGTCGGAAATGGAAGCTTCTTCTTCAAAATGTGAAAATTTTGACATCTCTTATGATCATGAGAATTTCGTTTTTTCATCTACTTTGCAAGTAGAAATGGAAGAAATAACACATGATGAAGAGGAATAGGAAGATCTTAGAGATGATCCTCCAGCATTTGAAGAGGGTATCTCTACCACTGTGGATGAACTCAGAGAAGTAAATCTGGGTACAGAGAAAGATCCACGCCCCACTTTAATTAGTGCGGCCATGACCCTTGAAGAGAAAGAGATGTATATTTATTTTCTAAAGCAAAATAAAGATATTTTTGCTTGGAATTATACAGAGATGCCTGGCCTTGATCCTGATGTTGCCACCCATCATTTGGATTTGCCAAAAGAACATCAAGGATTCAAGCAAGCCGTGAGAAGAACACACCCAACCTATGCTTCCAAAATTGAAGCTGAAGTGGATAAGCTGATCAAAGCTAACTTCGTCAGAGAAGTTCAATATCCCAAGTGGTTGGATAATATTGTCCCTGTAAAGAAGAAGAACGGACAAATTAGGGTTTGCATCGATTTCAGAGATCTTAATCGGTATTGTCCTAAAGATGATTTCCCAGTTCCGATTACAGAACTCTTAATTGATGCGACGGCTGGCTATGAAGTACTTTCTTTCATGGATGGATATTCTGGATATAATCAGATCCGAATGGCCCCAGAAGATGAGGAATATACAGCCTTCAGAGCTCCTCAAGGTGTGTTTTGTTACCAGGTGATGCCCTTTGGTTTGAAGAATGCAGGTGCAACATATCAACACACCATGCATCGTATCTTCAAATCTCTTTTAGGGATGTTTGTTGAATGCTATGTAGATGATTTGGTGTTTAAATCCAGACAAAGTTCTAATCACTTGGCTGATTTGGAAGTCATATTCCACAAGCTTCGACAACATATTTTGAAGATGACCCCTTAAAATGTGTTTTGGGGTAACCTCAGGAAAATTCCTCGGCTTTGTTGTACGCCATCGTGGTATTAAAGTCAATCCCGAGAAGACCAAATCAATCATTGGTTTGTCACCTCCTCAGAATTTGAATGAATTAAGAGGGATTCAAGGACACTTAGCCTATATTCGGCGTTTCATCGCCAATTTGGAAGGCAAAAGTTTACCCTTTACCAAATTATTAAAGAAAGGAGTCACATACCAATGGACTGAAGAATGTCAAGAAGCATTTGATGTTCTCAAGAAATACCTCTTGAGTCCACCAGTACTCATGCCACCTGTTGAGGGTAGACCTCTTATCCTCTATGTGACAGCATTAGAGCGATCATTGGGTGCCTTTCTCGCTCAAAGAAATGATGCTGGGAATGAAAATAGTATCTACTATCTCAGTAGAACTATGATTGAAGCAGAAAACCGGTATTCAAGTATTGAAAAGTGCTGCCTAGCATTAATCTTTGCAGTTCAGAAACTAAGACACTACCTGCAACATCATGAGGTCCAATTGGTATCTCGTAATAATCCGCTCAAATTCATCCTTAGTCGTCCAATGCTTACAGGACGTCTGGCAAGGTGGGCGGTTATTCTACAGCAGTTCGACATTCAGTATGTGTCTCAAAAGGCAATTAAGGGCCATGCTCTGGCTGATTTCCTTGCTGAACATCCTTCAGTGGAAGACACGCATTCAGATATCGAACTCCCTGATGAGGAAGTTTTCTCTATTCAAGAGAGTCCTCAAACATGGGAAATGTATTTTTATGGTGCTTATAGAAGTCCAACAGGGAAGAAAATGGAAAATCCTAAATTTAACAAAGTTGGTTAGGAATTGTGCTCATTTCTCTAGATAAGGCAGTGTTACCTTATTCCTTTTTGTTGTGGGACGGTGGTACCAATAATGAAGCTGAATACCAAGCTCTCATTACAGGCTTGGAGTTAGCGCTTCAAGCGCAAGTGAATCACTTAAAGGTGTAATGTGATTCAGACCTGGTAATCAAACAATTCAATGGGGATTATGCCATCAAAAAAGAAGAATTAATCCCTTTGTATGATTACGTCAGAGAGTTAATGTCGGAATTCCCTTCAGAACCGACATTTTCTTATGTCCCAAGATCACAAAATGCTCAAGCTGATGCACTGGCTAATATAGCCACAGCTTTAGCAGATCCAAATCGAGATGAGACAACCATCTGTATTGCCCAACGTCGTGCAATTTCACCTTATGTTCAAGTCAGAACCGAGGAAATTAATGAAAATAGTCCCATTCCTGAACCGTATGGTCATACTACAGGATATATGTCACCTATTAGGGAATACCTTCAAAATGGAACACTTCCACCTGATAGAGCCGAGAAAGAACAAATTCGGCGACGTGTGGTCAATTTTACTCTTTATGATAGCCCAAACCACCTCGAGAAAATTCTCTACAAAAATGGTTTTGAGGGAGTTCTCTTCAGATGTATTGATGGTGAAGAGACAATAGCTGTCACAAAAGAAGTGCATGCAGGAGTCTGTGGTGCCCACTAGTCTGGACATAGAATATCTGATCAAATTTGGAGGCTTGGATACTTTTGGCCTTCAATGATACAAGATTGTGTTAATTTCACAAAGAAGTGTCATTCATGCCAAGTATATGCCAACTTCATTCATAAACCTCCAGAGTTGCTTTATACAGCTAAATACTCATGGCCATTTTCCACATGGGGAATGAATGTGGTGGGACCTTACCCTGCAGCTACGGCCAAGCAGTTTAAGTACATTCTTACTGATACTGATTTCTTTTCCAAATGGGCAGAGGCAGTACCTCTCAAAGAAGTCAGTTCTAAATGCATTGTTAACTTCATCAAGTCTAACATCATTACTAGATTTGGTGTCCCTCATACCATATTAACGGACAACGACACCAACTTCTGTTCTTCTGAGGTAAAGAAATTGTATCAAGAATACAACATTAAGTCCAACCATTCATCTCGATATCATGTAGCGGCTAATGGCCAGATAGAGGCCTTCAACAAGACTCTTTAAAATATAATGCAAAAGATGGTGGATAAAGATAAGAGGTCATGGCCTGATAAACTCTTTCATGCTTTATGGGCTTATCGGACTACCACTCGCAATGCAACGCGGTCAACTCCATATTCATTGGTATATGGAACAGAAGCAGTCTTGCCAATTGAAGTTCAATTGCCCTCACTCAGAATATCCATCTGTGATCAGTTATCTACAGATGAGCAATCCCAAAAGCTGTTGAATGAATTGGAACAGTTAGATGAGAAAAGATTGTGCACTTTTCACCACTTGGAAATCTATCAGAATCGAATAGCACGAGCTTTTAACAAAAAAGTTCGTCTTCGTTCATTCATTCAGGGAGAATTGGTATTGGTTCTCAGAGCACCAATGATACCAGGAAAGAAGCCTCCCAAGCATGAACCAAAATGGGAAGGACCTTATTCAATACATAAGGTCTACTCCAATAGAGCGTATTCTCTAATCTCAATGGATGGAGAACACATCACGACTCCAACTAATGCCAGATTTCTGAAGAAGTATTTTGTATAAACACAAAATATTGTTCCCAGATCCAAAACAATCACAGAAGTTCCTATATTTTGTCCGAGATGACATTAAACTATATTATGTCCTATCTACATGACGTTAAACTGTACAGAAGTTCCTATATTTTGTCCGAGATGACATTAAACTATATTATGTCCTATCTACATGACGTTAAACTGTACAGAAGTTCCTATATTTTTTCCTAGATGACATTAAACTATATTATGTCCTATCTACATGACGTTAAACTGTATAGAAGTTCCTATATTTTGTCCGAGATGACATTAAACTATATTATGTCCTATCTACATGACGTTAAACTGTACAGAAGTTCCTATATTTTGTCCTACATGACACTAAAATGTATTATGTCCTATCTACATGACATTAAATTGTACAGAAGTTCCATATTTTGTCCGAGATGACATTAAACTATATTGTGTCCTAGCAACATGACATTAAACTGTGTGGCACTTCCAACGTCCAGCATGACGATAAACTGTAAAAAGTCCCCAGAACTGATATCCTCGTATTGGTTCACCTTAGTCCTAGCTACATGACTTTAAATTGTACAACACCAGTTTTTCCTTGCTATATGACGTTAAACTATACAGCAATGGTCCAGTATGACTTTAAACTGCAACTTCGTCCCACACGAAATTAAACTGTGAAAAAGTTCCCTAAACCGTCCAGCATGACCTTAAACTGCATCATCCCTGGTCCATGTATATGACCATAAACTATTTGCAAATCTTTTATGTCCAGCAAGACGTTAAACTATGACATCCTAACTACATGACGCTAAACTGTATAAAAGTCCCTCACGTCCGGAAAGACGTTAAACTATATAATCTCAAAAGTCCAGTATGACATTAAACTGCACCATTCACGGTCCATGCATATGACCTTAAACTATTCGCACTTTCGTCCGACATGACGTTAAAATGGTACACTCTTTTGTCCTTACTGCATGACATTAAACTTCACAGTCCCCCTTTCGTCCCATATTACGTTAAACTATTTTTTCCCCATCGTCCTAACTACATGACGCTAAACTGTACATAAATTCCATGATATGTCCTACATGAAATTAAATTGTTATTTTTTCCCTGCTACATGTCACTAAATTGTGCACCACCAATAGTCCTAACTGCAAGACATTAAACTGCATAGTCCCTTTTTTATGTCCTACATGACATTAAACTGTGCATCGTTAAGGTTGTTATTACCTCTTGTTTCTCACACCGAGTATGACTCACGTGAGCTTAGAGTGAACAACAACCATAACACTCCCTTTGGGCCACTAACCATGTATAAGTCCCAACAACATTTTTTATTTAGATCATTGTCCACAAGAACAACTTGATCATTAATTCATTATTTAATTGAACTACACGGACTTTGATGCTTTCCCTCCAGGCTTGGTATGTAGGAAACCTCCCAGGGTTCAAGCCCTAAAACAATATCTTCAGATCTGTTCACCACCATCTCATATGATGTTGATTTTTGAAACCGCCCCTGGAATCAATATCTTTACATTGATTCACTTTTGTCCTTGTTATATGACATTAAACTATACAACAATTTTGTCCGGTACGACAATAAACTACAATATTCTTTGATTTCCTCATTTGAGAAGGAACCATTATTGACATTGATTTTCAATCATGTTTCATTTCAAAAGACTACGTGCATTCATGGTAATTCCTAAACTTTTTATCTCAGGTTATATCATCATTGCACTAAAATCCCCTTTCACCCTTCACATGTACGAACCAAATTGGTACAAAGGGTAGTTCTAGAACTACGTGGGCTTGATTCCCATCGTTATGGGATATGTAGGAATGTTCGAGTATCCCTCGAATCCAGCCCCAATTCTTTTGGGCCTAACCCCAAATTTCACTTTCAGTCCCTTGGCTGAAAAGTCCTCATGAAAAACACACACTATGTATTCATTATTATGGTCCGAATTCTATGACCCTAAACTAAGATCACTCATACTTTCGTCCTGCAGGACGTTAAACTACATTTCAAGAACTACGTATGGCTTGATTCTCATTCTTATGAGATACGTAGTGAAGTCCAAAATTTCAATTCAGGACCCAGCCACAACATGATTATGGTTATCATTGACCTATGTATCTCTATATACATTGGACAATACCCATATTTATGTGTTATAATCCTAACCTTAAATATTTTCAGATCTTCATAACCCTTTTCATGACTTCTAGTCACAAAAATGTCAAACATCTGAGAATTCTTTTGCCTGACTATGCAGCACGTGCCCATAGGTGGCCTTGCATAAACAGTCCACATAAAAGACTTTTTAGCCGAAAGATACTATTTATTTGACCATGCAGCCAATGCCCATAGGTGGCCCTGCATATTTCAACCCCCTAACGGGTTTGTTAAATAATGGTAACTTCATTCTTGGGAAGAATGCCTCTTTTGTCCTTATTTGTCTTAAACGACAGTATGTAGGGATCCGCAAAAAAAAATAGCCATCCTTAACATATTTGTCCCACATCCTTTTTCATGATCTGAAAGTATTCAAGTCTATGGTTTATTCTTCTTCCCTACGTTTGGGTCAGACCTTCGTAGGAGTGATGTTCATCCAGTTCTTCGATATTCTTGTTCGGAAATATCTTCACCATATTCAAGTACCTCTTTCCATACAAAAAACTCTATACATTAGAAAATTTGAATCTCCATAAACTGTAACTGGCTTTTAACACTAGGAAAGTAAATTTCTGGGAGTTCTTTTTCCTGACTATGCAGCACGTGCCCATAGGTGGCCTTGCATAAACAGTCCATATAACAGACTTGTCAGCCAAAAGATGCTATTTATTTGACCATGCAGCCAATGCCCATAGGTGGCCCTACATATTTCAACCCCATAACGGGTTTTGTTAAATAATAGTAACTTCATTCTTGTAAACTACTTCTTCTAATGCCTTTTAGCTCTTTTTCATATCATTACTCAGATTCAAATATTCTTAAGCCATAGTTTACATTTTTTCTCTCATACTTGAGTATGGTAATATGTTTTCAGATAAATTGTCAAGGAATTGAATCAATTTTAATCCATTTTGGTCAAAGATATTTCAACCTTAAACATTAGCCCCTTTATGTCCGGCATGCATGACTTTAAACTGCCCACAAAAGACAAAGGAACTCTGAATAAAAGTCAAGTTCCAGCTCAATAAATATTCATTTTTTTATAATTTAGGTAATATTGAGCAATTAAAAAGTTCAAAGTTTGTAGGATTATTTGTAATAATCCTAGTAAAATAAAACTTTGCTTACTATGCCCATTGGCTTAAGTGAATTTGAAGTAGGTAATGAAATAATGCAGGTACAAATGATTGAAGAAAAAAGTGTTTTTCATTGATACACAAGAGTTAGAAGGACATCCACAGACTGGAGTCTCTTCTCTTTTTCAAGAATTAAAAGAGGATTTCAACATAACACTTCATTTGATTTACGGTATCCCGAGCTTCATTAGCAACCACATGGAATTCATTCATTCAACTGGATACAATAAGAGATGCAGTGATACCAGCTCTTCTTGGAACAACTGTAAAAGGATGTTATTGAGAGCGGTTTGAGAAAATTTTCTGCTAATCAAATAGTGACATTGTTTCTGTCCAAGGGACTTGGAAGATGGATACATGGATTTGAGAATGGAGCATTGGAAGTAAAGAGCCATTTGGAGAGAGTACTCTTTTCGGATATTGCTCTAATACCATGTTTGTCTTCTCTCCACCAACCATTAGTGGAAAACATTTCATCCCATGGGTTTTCCATTTTCATATCTTCAAGGAAATGACCTGGAGGAATAATTTGAAAGTTTACACCATTGTTGTTACACTTAATGCATAGCATAACCGAAATAGAGAAGTTGCATTGCAGCTGCATCTCAGGTGTATAATTGTTTACATTTGGAACATTGACTCCTTGCAGATGACCATGACTACACAGAGATAGGTAGATGCTCTGTGGGAAATTAAGATGATATTTCTTCAAGTACTTATCCAAATCTGGGAAAGTGTTGTCGCATATATCATAGTAATCATGGCCAATAATGTTCATCATGTCATCAATCCGCTTGCTAGCCAATTCATCAGCCGTTCCAATTCCCTTAGGAGCCATTGAATCTACACAGAAGTTGAATAAATTAAACTCTTAAATGGGTTTATTTTTCATAAAATTTGTGAAAAGAATTCAAAAAAAATGGCCAAGGCATTAAGTCGCGCAAATCTAAACAATGGAGCGCATGTAATTCGTGTGCCGCACTAGTTTTTGACGCGCAAGTCTAAACCGCGCAAGTACGAATACCTTTACAGGAGTACGCCAGTGAGGGAACAGTGGAAATGAGACTTGCGCGGCTTAGGTGACCTGCGCGGCGAGAGAACGAGAAGGTATGAAGTCCGGAAATCCGGATACTTGTACGGAGGTGAGGGCCGTGTATTTATAGGCCAGGAAGCCTATCTGCGTGCCGTACCCAGAATGCTTAAGGCCTGCGCGACGCAAACTTGTGCGCCGCCCTCTGTGCATTGAAGACTTGCTCGCCTCCCTTTTCCTTTGGAGGAATTCGATTTCCTCAGAGTCCGATCCTCTTTTCTCTCCGGATCGAACTCTGAGGGGGGACTTTTGTTGACGCTCCTTTCTTCACAGAATCTAAAGATCGGAAAAGGGAATATCCGAGCTCAAAGTGATTCATCCTTTGAAGAAAACATAAAAAATCAACAAAGGAAGGAATAAAGGATCAACAGATACCTCACCGCACAAGTTATCTAACTGTCGCGCAAGTGTACTTGCGCGGTGACCTTGGTCGCGCAAGTGACTTGCGCGACCTAAGTGGTAACCGCCCGGTAACCACCCAGGTCCTTCTTTTGCCTATAAATAGACCCTGTGGGCCCCCCATTCGGGAGGGATCTTTTTTCCAGAAACTCGGATTGAAGCTCCCGACGCCCAAGTCTCTTCTCAAAGCTTCTGGAACACTTCTAAGGTAATTTCTTACCTAGAACAGAAGATCTAAAGAGAAGATGGAAGGCCTAAGTTTTGAAACATATCAAACACTTGCGCGCCGACTTATTTCCTTCAATATAACTTGCGCGTCCCTTTTCTAGAAGAGCCTCAAGAAAATTCTAAAGGGTTTTAAAAAGAGTCGCTCAAGTATTCCAATGCTGGTTGAAAATCGCGCAAGTACACCATGTGTCACACAGGTATACCTGTGCGACCATACTTGCGCGCCCACGGAATACTTGCGCGCCTTGCAAGACTTGTGCGTCCCTATCTTTTTGGGTGCCCATCTTGCCCATTTTTACCCCTCTTAAGCCATCAAACCTTTCCTTTTCAAGATTCAGTCTTCAAAACACTCTTCAAAGCCATTTATGGCATGATTTCTTGATTTGACTTCCTTATCTGAAAGAAATTCTATGGAATATCTCTCAAAGTCTAGTGATTTAAATATCCTTATGTCACTAAATATGGAGAGTTCATTCATTAAACCTCATCCTTTAAGATGATAGAATCCTAACATGGGTCTCCTTTTCAGGAATAATCCCCAGTTATAAATCCTTTAATCTGGGCTTCCTTTTCAGGAGTAAGCCCCAAATTCTTAAAAGTTCCCAAACTTGGGCATCCTCCTCAGGAGTAAGCCCCAATCAAGTCCTCTAATTTTGGGCATCCTCCTCAGGAGTAAGCCCCAAACCTTAATCCCTAACCTGGGTCTCTTTTTTAGGAATAAGACTCAGTCATAATCTTGGGCTTCCTTTTCAGGAGTAATCCCCAAGTCCCCTAACCTGGTTCTCCTTTTCAGGAATAAGACTCAGTCATAATCTTGGGCTTCCTTTTCAGGAGTAAGCCCCAAGTCCCCTAACTTGGGTCTCCTTTTCAGGAATAAGACTCAGTCATAATCTTGGGCTTCCTTTTCAGGAGTAAGCCCCACGTCCCCTAACCTGGGTCTCCTTTTCAGGAATAATACTCAGTCATAATCTTGGGCTTCTTTTTCAGGAGTAAGCCCCAAGCCCCTTAATTTCTCTTAACCAGTCCTAAATTATGTTTGATATGAGGTTCCTTCTCAGGAGTAAAACCCAAATATCAGTCCCCTCTTAACTTGGGCATCCTCTATAGGAGTATGCCCCAAGATTAGAGTATTCAAATCTCCATAAAGCACATATAACTTTATGGGCCCTGTTCATGGATTTTCTCCCTAAAAGTAAATCCTAAACCTTCATTTATCTGGGCAGTCATACATACATAAGCCCCAAACAATTTCTTATGATTGCATCTTTCACGGCACAATTGTCTAATTTTTACCAATACCTCTTGTTTCTCACACCGAGCATGACTCACGTGAGCTTAGAGTGTAAAAGTAATTATGACATTCTTCTTTGAGCCATCAATCATAAACACCATACTCCATTACTCGAACTACGTGGGTTCTGATTCCTTTCCCAAAACAAAGGATACGTAGGTAGCCCATTTATGGGTTCGATCCCAACTTTGAAATAATCCATGTCCTTCTGAATGATGATAAACTTCAAGTGCCCCACTGAGTGGCTTTAAAACCAGCCTGGTCATCATAATGACCAAGAGACTTTTATATAAATGTTTTGAAGGATACCATTGACCAGGAATCTCTAAACAGATATAGATGATTCTCTATTGATGAAGAACCTCGAATACATATAAAATATTCTCTAAATTTCTTGCATATTTAATCATTGATTGTTAAAACTAAAGTAAATCACATTTTATACTTTGTAATGTAATAAGGATTCACGAACATAAATTAAATCTATAAAGAGAGTCCCGAAGTAGACAATAATTCCCCTAAAAAGGTGTGATGAGTCCGACCTCCCATCCTCTCGACCAATGCAAATTCCTAAGCCTCATTAGTCCACAAGCTAATGAGTGCCTACCTTTGGAAAGTAGGTCCAAACGGATGTGGAATCATTGGATGTTTCCGGTTCTACGAACAAACCCGTTAGAAACCGATCGGAACGTTTGAATCTCCCGTCCAGGAGGTCATCCCCGGAATCCGTACGAAACCGTAACACATAAAAAAACTACCTCACCTTGGACCGCGCTAATAATGATTCTACTATTTAAGGGTCTATATATTCATTATGTAAGACCACTTGTTATATTAATCAAGAATATTTTATATTAATTTTCAATTATAATTAAATTGAAAAAAAATTAATTTTTATTAATTTCTACTATTTTAATAATATATAACTTGTTATAAAATAAAACTATTTCTAACTTTAAAAATATTTGCTTAATGATAATTATGATATATTAAACCACTATTAGATTTAAAATATATTAATTTAAAAATAACTGACATCATATATTCATATAATAAAATAATATAACATATTAGTTCATTAAGTTCACTTTACATTTTAGGTTTTTGTATCTTATCATTTATTTAATTATTAACTAAATAATTCATGCTTTTTCATTTTTTAAGCCTTTAATGTTACTAATTTATCACAAAAAATTAACGATACATAATTATGTTAAAAATAAGTCCTTTAACATTAAAAAGATAAGTATAACTTAACATATGTTTTTTCAAGTCTTTATGTTTTATAAATGATAAATGTAATAAATTTTTCATTTTTCTATTTTCCCCTAGCTAACATATGAAATAGGTCACTTTTCATAAATAGAATCCCAATTACAAATGAAATTAGAAAAATGAATGTATATTTTTTTAAATATTGGAATAAAATATATTTATAAAAAGTTTCTATGTCATTTTTAAGATTAATTTTATGTTTTAGTACCATGTTAAGAATAATTTTACCTTAATCACTATAATTAATTTTAAATAATTTAACTATTTTTTTAAAACTACATTTATCTTATAATAATCGAAATATTATTGTTTTTACAACATTTTATTTACATTTTTCCAAACTTATCTCACAAATGGGGAAAAATTAGGTTTAATTTTAACCCCACAGGCGTGGCAAGAGGGCGAGTTATTAATGTAAAAATTATCAAATGTTCTTTATGTTTTTATGAATAAATAAAATAAAAAAATGACTCATGTGATATTTATTGTATTAGTATAAATATTATTGAAATATTTTTCTTCAAAAAAAATAATAATATAATATTTATATTTATGTAGATAAAAATGTACTTTTTAAAAAAACGGCATATTTTTGCACTATTCATCCAAAAATGAATCTTCTAAAAAATAAAAAAAATTCACCCTAACATAATTTTGACATTAAAAAAATGAATTTTATTTTGTGAAATAGTATTTATTAATGTTTCGAAATTTATTTTTAAAATTTCTTTTCATTAAAATGATTTATAACTCACCCTCCAAGGTAACACAAGCTAACATAATGTTGTGATTTGTGAAATATTGACATCGTGTATAAAAATGATAACAAAAAAAGTTAATTTAACCATAGAGGGAAATGAATTAATTTCGTGGGGTGTTATATGCATCTAGGTATAAGAATGTGTTGCCTCTAATTTTTTCCCCAGTGATATAATTCTTCACAATAAAAATCGTGTCCACCATGCCTGTGTAATTCTAAATAAAAAACATCACAACTTTATAATGATTGTATCATCACCGATATGTTGTGAATATCCATGCCTTGAGTGATTCACTATATGTCTCTTCATGAGATACATGATATAGGATTATAAATTACTCTCGATATTCCATACTGAATAGGTTTCCATACTTCCTTTGGAAGATTCCTACAGTCTCACAACACTCTGAAAGAATTCAATATTAATTGATCATTAAAAATCATCAAATACATACTAAGATAGCCCTTTTTAATTTTTTTCTTGAATATATTGGTCCCAACATTACTATTTGGGGTGTTAAATCAGATTAATAGTTCATTTTGGATTGATTTCAGCTGGAGCCGCACTAAAATAAATGATTTTATTCATTATCTCAGGCGTGTGACTGATTCCTCAGACTATGAGCCTCCAGGATTTGGTAGGACTAATATTTGTTTAACCATAATTAACATCTTCTAAACAAAAATTATTAGGAATAAATTATTGGTGGAATTTCTCGATAAAGTGGGATGAATTTCCATGACACAAATATATATATATATAACTATAATAAAAAACTATTGAACAAAATGATCTTCATGTATGATTTGAAAATAAACTAAAATATAATACCATTGGAAATGTGAATCTACATTATAGTAGTACATGAAAAAATTACATACCCAATGTAAATAATACCAATATATTTCACTGAAATGTCTCTGAAAAAACAATTGTCACTCCCCTAAACACTATCAAATTATGATAAATAATATTCAACTCCCATTATCCATCAATCACGTATCACAGTGAACTTCTATCGATGTTTGAGACCTTTACCATCTCGCTATCATAGTAATATAAATATTCATACACCTAAAGTTAATATATAAGGAGTGAGTTTACACACAATTTGGAAATCACTATTACGTTTCACAAACTCTTATAAAAAAGAACATGAAAACTAAATTTTGATATAAAATAAGAATTAAATTTTAAAAAAATAAAATAGAAAAAGAAACCAGTTTTTATGATTATAATACACTGTCATAATTATTAGTACTCACACCCTGAATTTCAACTATTGAGTAAATTCAGGAAGATATGAAAATTCCAATATAATTTAATCTGAACATATATGTTTAATAAACAGGTCAAATATGTGTGAAGAACCAATCCCAATAGTTTTGGTTCATTGCATGATTTTCTAATCCTATGTGCTACCTAATTGGCCAGAAAACCAAATCCAAGCCCAATAATTCCATGATATTCATATTGATACTTTAAATTTATTCCATTTAAGATCAAATAGCTTAAAATTATATTGAAAAAGAAAATCACATTTAATAATTTCATCAAAAACATTTTTCGGGAAACTGACAACCCCTAGTTCTACAGAAATTCTAAAAGAGATATAACATTGGTTTTAATGAAGAAATAAAATAGTTATTTTTTGAGTAACAAAGACTTCATGTTTATGGATGTCTTGAGAGGGAAAGAAACCACCTAACTCAAATAATGTTTTTTCTAAAAATAACACAAAAGGATCATAGATACAAGCCCCTCCCCATATCACAAACAATATGATATGGGATTCCAATAAAAAAATTTCTAATAGAAAGATCCAGGCCAACCATTTCTGATATAGAGTTAAATTAAATATAAAATAAGAAGTTAATGATTAGAAAGATAATTGTGACACATTTATTCAATTAGTAAGATATGATACATAAATATTTTTTAGAAACAACTTTGGGTGGGATGAAAATCCCCATTTTCACCTAATAGAGGAATAATTTTGGTATTCAAATATCATGGATAGAACAGTGAGTGTATTAGTAATATAAGGAGAATAGATATTATTCTTTGTATCTAATTAATCATTTCTCAATGGTATTCCACAAAATATATAAAATCATGAACAAACAATTCTATGTTATTGAACATATCCCAGGGTCGTACTATTATACTGCATGGTTTTCCCAAACATGGACCTTTTAAGGAAAATTCTACTTTATTGAAATTTCCAATACAACATTGTTAATTCATGTTAGACAAAAACCAAATAAAAACAATGTCCTTCCACTTAGTATTTTTCCACCATTTTATGGTCACATGGGGATCCTATACAGTTTCCAATAATCCCGACCAAACTGTTTTGCCTATAGAAATATTCCAAAATTATTGGTACCATCTATAAAATCATATAAATCAACCCAATCAATATATAACTTCAAAATACATAATAAATAATAAAATAATATAAAACCAGGGATATAATAAATCTTATTTCCCTCACTCAATAGGTAAGAATATAATATACAAGGATGGTGTATGATTGTATAACTCTTTATTATATCTCAAACATGGGAAAATATTCCATACACTTTATATGAGAGTTAAAAAAATTTGTTATGAACAATCAAATGACAAGAAACGAACATTACCCAACCAACCCCCGGTTATCTACACTATAAGGATTACATTTTAAAATTATAAAAATATAACAGTTATCATAGAATATCATTTTCCACGTGTATTGGGAAAATCCAAATATGTACCATGCACGCCTAATATACCAAATACATAATCTATGAATCACCATGTGGAATAATTTATTTGTTATATATTATAGAAAACAATTTTGTACCTCACATATTCTGTATCTCAATACACAAATCTAACTAATGAAAATATTAGTATTTCCATTGGAATTATTATATTTAATGACAATAATTAGTTAGGGTTCACTTAATATATAATCTGAGTGTTCAATTTTCGTTTAACATCATGATATATACACATATACATACATATATATACCGTATAAGAAATAATAATTAAATATAGATTACCTTTTTCATTACATGATAAAATTTATATTCTTCCTCTATTTCATAAATAATTAATGAAATTATACATGAGTTAATATTTGACAAAATCACATATGATAAACTGCTAGAGTGGTCAAATGATTGCATCGTTCATTAGTTTTTTTAATCTCAATCATAATCACTATAATCTATCTTATCTATATGTCTCTATTTGATAAGACCATCCTAGTGAACTCATTTGGTGTGATACATTTATAATGGATGATATTTCAAATAATGGTGGGACATATGAATCATATTCAAAATAATAATGTATTTAAACAAAATTGTCAATATTCTTAATATCATAACATCTAATCTCACGTTGTTATTCAATCATGTTTTCTACTTTTTTATCACTCTAGGTACATTATTTTCAATATTATTATAACTATTTCTATCAAAAAAATAGTATGTAATATTTTTGGAAACTAATGTAACACATTTCTTTATGCATTTATTGAGATATAATAAACTCTTTTATTGATATTAAGTGACAATGACTCTATATTCTAAATGGGTGGATATGTTATTTATTAAATTAAAAATTCCCATCATCTAATACATACACATTAAACAATATTAAAAACTATATAATCATTATAATATTAAGATAATTTATAACAAATATATTATTTTAATAAATTACTCTTATTCCCTTTTAGTTGAAATATTTTATTTATAAATATTTTGATCTATATCTCAAGTGGTATTCTATGTGTTTTAGAATTACAGATGTTATAAAATCCAATTATTCAAAAACCATCTTCATTAAATTATTGTATTCATATTATTCATAAAAACTAATCGTTAATAAATAATATCTCATGATAGGTAAATAAAAAAATGTTTAAATAAAATTTCTTTATGTAGATCCATCTGAGCATTATATATTCCCTTAAATTCTAAAATTCAAAGAAAGTAGCATTTTATATTATATTTAAATACAAACTATATGAACTACCTAAATTTTACATATTTCATAACTCTAATATATTTAAATCATTTTCAATGGGTATATTTTCTAATGCATACACATAAAAAATGAATAAATGATTTCAATAATATTGATATCTTAAATATAAACTCAATTGTGTTTTTAAGAACACCTTGTTGTATCCTATACAATTACATATTATGGAATAAAAAATTCACCTTCCTCATATAACCATAAGGATGAAATGGACTAGGATGGCTAATTAATGAAATTTCTTATTTATTCAATCTTGGTTTTATTCCATTGATTTGATCATTTCCAAATTTTACAATCGATGTAGAATTAAAACATAGCCATAAAATTCCCAATTTATCTGTAGTCAATGATTTGATAATAGTGGGGTAAAAAATTAGTTGAATAAAAAACAGTGTCATATTTATTTGAAAATGAATTGGTAATGAATTCAAAAAATATGAAAATCCTTATGAAAAATCTTCATTTAATTATTATATTCTTAGTAGAATAATGTAGATTCGTTTGTTGGATTAATTTAGTTTGTCTTTTCCAAAAAAATGTTTCTTTAAAAAATAATAGTTTTCTTCCTTAATTAATAAAAATTATATATTTCAAATAAATAAATGAATTTTATTATATTTTTCATTAAAAATATTTATCAAAATATAATGATTGATTATAATGATTTTATTAATATTTAAAATTAGTTTGTATTATGTGAATATAATTTTTTACTTTAATTTAATAGGGAATATTGTTAAATGTTCTCCCAGAAAAATGATAACCTATTTTTACACTCCATATAACAATTAGTGGGTAAATATCCATATTTCACTAATACAATACCTCTATTTGAAATGAACATAAAATAATAGCTATTTACATAATAAATTATAGTAAAAATATCATTTATGTCTCTTGGATGTTTCAGAGTACAACAATTTTTCTAATCCTTTGTAAAGTTAAATTCAACGCGAATCCACTGGTATCCTTTACATAGGTTTCTACACAAGGTATAAGTAAATTTAATTTCCATGAACTTTTCTTCAATCTTATATGGTCTTCTAATTACCAGATTTGTGTAAAAAACGTAAACTCGGGTCACACTGCATTAGCAAGATACTACATGTATGGGTGGTCAATGTAATAAAAATTGAATTAAATAGAAAGAATTTGATATTTATAATTTTATATAGTATTTAATCTCAAAATATATTTTCATTATATTATTTAACTTGCTTGTTTGATTTTATTTATTTACCTTAAAATTATATTCTTTACACCAAATCAATATGTTCAACACTAGTTGATGTTTAACATTTTATACATCTAATATATTGTATTACATACCCAAAAAATTAACAATATTCCTACACATCCTAATGAATCATTATAATATGGTTATTTAAAAAATTTAATATAATGTATTTGAATTACATTAAATCAATATTCCTCATATAAATATTGTTGGATTAACATTTAATAAGACCCTAGAATTTTATACAAGGTAAAATCATCTACGACACTGATTAGTTTGACAAAAAAATCCCTATACCAAATGATACAATACTCAAGAAAGACCACAATTAAATAACAATTCTATCTTCTAGTTTCTATATAAATTAATATAGTTATCAATTTGTGAACATAGAAAATTATATTTCAAATCCTTGGTACAAAAGAAAATACCAAGAACCACACCCAGCAAGAAACTCCTAAGACACATATATGAAAATTTATAGTTATAGTTTAACATTATAATACATATAATATTACTATAAATAATTTAATAGTTATATTAATGAAAAACTAATGAATATATATTAATGTAATTATTATATTAGTTTAAAATTTTTCATTTTTTAAGGATCTAAAATCATATTTATTTTATTATTATTTTCTTCTCCAATTTACCATAGAAACATTTATCTGATGCTTATACAATAAAAATTATCATTTATTTCAGAGAATAGTTATTGCTAGAAAAGCTAGAAAAGTGATCATAAGTTCATATAATATATTATGAATTCCTAAGAGTAAAAATGAAACCCTAATAATAAATGATTGATCGTTAGAAGGATTAGATTGTACAGAAGAATAAATATTGAACATTGTCATATATCACCAAGGGTTGAAGCAATCACACAACCTAATGGATTAAGAACATACCTAATAAATCAACCATGTTATATTTTTAACAATCTAAATAATATACTATAACAGTAAACATTATATTATAAGTCTATATGAAACCATAAAATAAATTAATAGTTTTTTAAGACAATAAGGTAATTATCAGAGAAACCACAAAATGTTTCTGATCTCACACATGATGAAGTTGGGAGATCATAAAATAGATTTTGGAATTTATAAAATTAAAAAAAACTATATAGTCTTAAATAAACCATATTTCAAATATAGAAACATTCTTCACAATTAGTGACTAAAAATTAAGATAATTTTATTGTATGATCTATGGATCGATTGCATAATAAGTTAAAGGAATCAATTAATGGTTTTTATGTACTAGATAAAGAATGGAAAATCTCGCATAAAAATATTCAATATATTATATCTAATTTTAATTACGATTTAATAATTTATATTTAGATAACTATCAATGAATATTTAAATAAAATATTTGAGGCTTTTAATGCTACTAATTTTCAGTCAATGAATTAGGATTCGTAATCATCACATTAAATTTGATATTTTTTGTATTATTGATTTTAAAATAAATATCATATATATGGAAGAAGTGGTGGGTGAGAAATCATGTTCATGTTCACAATTTTCTAAAACATTAGAAATTAATTTTTTTAAATTGTTCTTTAACAAAATTTTTTGGGTAAGATTAAAAATAACTTTATCTACTCTCATAACTAAAGGAAGATATTTATAAGAGAAGTTACATATATAGACAAAATACACAATGATCATACACTAAATCAAACTTTCATATCATTATATCTATATATTACATTATAATTTTATTTTTTTAACATATTTGAATATATTTTATGCAAATAATTATTTAAATTATTTAAAAGTATTCATGTATTATTTCATTAATTTTTGTATATTTTTCTAAAAACATTTGGTAAAGTGTATGTTAGGTATCATATAGAGCCATGTGAATAATTATTACAAAACTCAATCTAGGATGGGGAAAATCCTATTTATTAAAATACTCATGTTTTATAGTGGGTTACTGTTAAATAGAGATTAATATATCTCATATTCAGAATAAGCCTCCTATTTTTATATTTTTATTATTTTTTTAACTTTTTAATACAATATTTTAAAATGTTTTTTCAAATCCCTTTTGAATAACTACACCTTGAAAACTAAATTTTAATAGTGATATATATAATAATTAATGATACTAGAGTAATCTAAAAAATAGGATAATGTCGTGTTATTATAATTGATTATTTATCAAGATATTGAGTATTTATTTTATGACATTATGTTTGATTCACATACCTTATTAGTTGACTGTGGGGTTTATAAATTGGAGGCCCTTTTTAAATTTTGTTTCAAAATAATTCATTTGATACTAAACTCACCGCCTTTTGAAAGATAAAATATAAAGAATATTTTGTATCAATTTTTTTTGATTCATTATGTAATTTTATAAATCCTTGATAATGTCACCTATAAAATATATTGGTTTTATTTATTATTATAATTATTTAGTTATTTATAACTATAGATAGGAAATCCATGATAAAAATATACAACATTATTATTAAGAAAAAAATATGGTCAGTGGAATTTAAAAATGAAAATACACCAGGAGAGTACATTTTTTTGATATTTGGAATGTAATTGAAGATCAATATGAAAAACCAATTTTTAATATAGTTTATAGGACTGAATCCCCTATGGTTTCCTCTTACTCTAACTATTAAGAAATTAATTACTTATATTTTTTTACGGTAGAATGAAATTTATATAATATGATAGAGTTATACTACATTCCAAATCTGAGATGCAGATTTTATATCTCACGAAGGTACCTGAAATGTTAAATAAATTTTATTGATTGATTATATGGTTAAATATAACATATTTAATATAAATCTGGATGAATCATTTTATGATATATATCTTAGGTTCTTAGAAATTATTTACACCATGTTCCTCATTGAATATATTATGGATGGAAGATCTAAAATGTTGTGGATCTTGATTTATCAACATGATTTCTATAGGGGAACCACTATCTCCATTATAGAGTCTTTTTCTATGGAATGTTTTTATGTTAAGGATCAAATTCGGAAAATATTGATATATGAAGAAGTGAGTAATGTAAATAATGGTGATTTTGTACCAAATAAATCAATAAAACTAAATTATTTTCAATATAAATCAATTGTTGTTGTCAAATGTGTTAGTACTAGTGGGAGAAATGCTAATTCAGATAGTGATGTGGAAATAAAAAATCTGTATAGAAAATCTATGAATATTTATATAAGTAATTATATCCTCAAAAAATAAAATTTCATTTTTCCATTATGATAATAAATTAAATTAGTATAAGGACTATAACTACGATGATGTTAATTATTATGATTATAATATAAACAACGACATTAAATTTTTTTTACATTGTGTTAATTTAATATGAAATATGAGGATCGTGGATAGGAACATAAGTAATTAATAATGTAAACATGGAGTTTTTTACAATCATTTGTTGTGACTCAGACTATTCTAGATATTACTCTCCTGAAAATGAAAATCTTTTCTTTGTTTGGATCACACCTGAATTAAAAAAATAATGTTTCCATTCCATCTAAAAATAAAAAACATGATTAATCTGATATGAATATAGAATATTTATTTGAATACCATCATATTATCAATAAATATTCTAACATGTTAATTGAAAAATATAATTAATTGTTAATAAATTGTTTTTTACACTACTTTAAAATATTATATCTATATTGAAAAAGAATGGAGGGTTCTATATTTAAATAAAAAAGTAAAATAAGTTTTCTAATGAAACAATAATAAGGGACCATGAAAATTTCATTCATGGATGATAACTTCTAACCATGATCCAAGGGAAACAATATAACCCATGATATACTATTGGAATTAGTTACCAACATAGTCAACTTTAAATTCTAAAAATTATTTTTTTCCTAGTTTATTTTCATAAAATCATGGAATTAGTTCATATTCCCTTGGTGTAGTGAAATGTTTATTTTATGTTATACTTATTATGTTTTTTAATGATCCATTATTCTTTATTTCATTCCCAAATCTGAATGGTATATCATTTCTAGAGAAATGAAAATATTTTGTTCAAAAACCATTTCATAATTAATTTCTTATATGTTAAATGTATTGGGAATATCAGTAAATAATTTCGGTGTCAAGGTAGTGGATTATTGAAAAATATGGATTGTTACTTTTTATGTTTCAAAAAATTGTATATTCTTATGGTGGGAACGTCACATTCATTGATAATGATAATGGAAGTATTATAAGTCTCGTACAACTCATAATCTTGAAATATGATATTTTTTCCGACGTGTTATATGTTTATTGTTTAAATTATAAATTGTAGTTTATTTAAAAACTATTCTATTTTTTTATTCTTATTATGTTAGAGACAAATTTATGTAAAAACATTTATGCAAATCATTCTATATAATTTATAACTATAAAAAATGAAAATGATCATAATATTAAGATTGATTATTAAATATTTCAAAATGATTCTTCATTAAGATAATTTTATAAAGAATCTTGGCTATGGTATATGAGGCCAGGGAACTATAATATAAACACAAATAAAAAGATTCTTAATAATGATTTATTAAGGGAACATCAAAATTTATAATTTATATTGATAGTTATTATCATCCTTGTCAAATATGAATTCATCTTAAGATTCCTTTCAAACTAGATAATTATTCTTCAACCTATCAACATATATAAATTTTCTAAACATATTTTTTAGTCCATCAATTTATATAAATTCGGTAGTAAAACATTATTATTAGGTTCTTATTTATGACTATTCATTATTTACATTGTTATATTGTCACATTAGGAAATGTGAATCCTATAGATATTTTTCAAAATGTACTAATTTTTCAGTTTTACAAAATGAAATTAACCTTCAAGACATATGTAGTGATCATGTTTGTATGTTTGAAAAATATATTCTATGAAACATTTTTCCAAAATATGGAAATAATCCTAATTTATCTAATCATTGAAATCCTAAAGAATAGAGTTGTTGAAATATGAAGTTGAACCCTTCACGAACTCTCCCAGATGATTCTTAATTTGTATGACTTAACTATATTTTTATACTAAGAAGGTTAATTAAAATTTACCTATTATCAATAGGAACATTTAAAAAAATATTTTATCAGAATATTTATATGAATTATATAATTATTTGAAATCCAAAGTAAATTACTTTACATTTATCGGATATAAATTCCTCATTTCCAAAAAAAAGAGAACCATGAAATTGATTCTAAAAATATTGATGGAATTATTTTCATATGTTATAGAACCGATAAAAAATATAAGTGAGTAATTAATAAGAGAATAAATGGTATGAAATAATATATATACATAACCATTAATAATATTGATCCACATGAGCCAAAGTATTCTATATGAAATTTTGAGGATGATATTTTTAATATGAAAATAAATACCCCCCCAAAACCTCCTAACCATACAATATATTCACATGTTAAATCTTTCCATCGGCTCGGAACAACCTATTTTTTCAGAATTCTTGGAATAACATAGTATATATATTCCAAATACCACTAGATAAAATTAAGACTATAGAATAGATTGTATTGTTATATACCAAGATTAAAAACTCAAAATAGAGATTCTCTAAAAAACTATTTTAAAAATATATCCTTCCAATCACAACATGAAGTTAAAAATATTACAAAATATGATGATGTTTAATTTTGTGTCACGGATATTAAATAAGAGTGAATTCATTTTGAATGATATAATGTATAATATATATTATAAATAACTAAGGGTTGTGTAAATTTTGGCACTAAATGGGTGTATACATGCATGGATGATGAATCCTATACCATACTGACAAAAAAAATTCAATGGTATCACAAGGATATATAGAAGAATATGGTATTGATTATGGATACCCATTTAATTTTTAATTTTTATTTAAGACATTATAATAACAATTTTATATATAACACATCTAAATTTAAAACTATTTTAATAGAATTTCATGAGTGAATTTATTTATAATTATATTGTTAAGGATTATATTTTAAAACAGACCTAAAGATTTCAATGTCCTTATATTTCAATTTTTTCACATATTTCATATTTTTATTTCTATTTTTAAAAATTTCATAATGGTTTGTGTTATTGGATTTTTGATTTCATAATTTCTAAAGTTTCTGTAAAAGTGATATAAAACCCTACCATATTTATAAAAATAATTTCAATGAAAAGTTTTAGAACATTAAATCTATGATGATGATATTATTTATTACTATTTTAAAAAAATACATTTTCAAATGAAGTGTCTATAAGGAATAAAAATTAATCTGAAATTAGATTAGTTGGTGATTTTATGATTCACCACCATTTCTAAATATTCAATAACCAAGAGGGAATAGTTTTGAATAAAATAATGTACATAAAAGATCATATAAAATTTTTAATAGATTTCACATTTGGTAGTGGCACTCCAAAAATAAAAACTACAAACTGTATTGGGATGCAACAGGAATACCAGTTGACTAGAGAAATTAAAGATGTATGATTGAATTTCAACTATAATTGAATGATTTCCTACATGATATTATGAATATTTTTTGAATGTGTGTTCATTTAATAGAAAAACCATGTTAATATCATATATATTGATTGAAAATAATTTTTAACAACAATAAAGATATAATTAATTTTTGAATACGTAATTCTACAGGATATGGTTGTTAAATAGTTAGTAATTCAGATATTGATTTCAGTGGCTGTAAGGATGATACAAAAAGAACCACCATAAAATGTAACTTTTTGGGAAATTAACTAGTATCTTGTTGAGGAAATAAATCAAACTTTGATTCATTATAATTTATTAAATAATAATAAATACCTTCATATATTTTTTGTGAAAGAATTAAACTCATAAAAAACATATTTACTTACTATGGATACAATTTCATCATGTCACTATAAATTATGAAAATATTTGTAATATTAATATGACATTTAATACTATATTTCACTCTAGGAAACAAATTATTGAAACAAGAAATACCATTTTGATAGATGATTTTCAAAAAATGATATGTCACTTTTGATTTCATTGGCACTCAATAACAATATACTGACATATTTTCAAATCATTTGAATTTTCAAATATTAAAATATATAAAACATGATTGATGGTTCATTATATTTGTTTAATTATTTAATTATTAAATTGATATTTATTAATTAAATTAATATAATTAAATATTTTTATATGTGTTTAATAATGATTATCTTTAATATTTTTCATTTAAAATTTAGTTTAATACTAGTTTTGAATATGCTGACAATTGAAATTTCATTTAAGTCTTATTTTCAAGTTGACATAGGTATTTCATTTTATCTATATATATATTTAACATTTCACAGGATTTTCTATAATATGATCCCTAAACGACATTAATATCCCCAAATTGGAATCTAAATCAACTCTCTATTTCTAAACCGTATCCCATCAAAATTTCTGACGAATCCTCAGGCTTCCATTATTAAATCTTTTCCAATAATAGTTAATATTAATAATTCCATAGAGTTTGTTGCTCTTAAATCCTTGGGTACCTCCAGTATATTGATGGTAATATGTAGTATCAATAAGAAACCCATAAAGAAACATTTTTATCACATGAAGCCATTGTAGAAATGGAAATGAGTTTTAGTGTTATAGATTAATTTGATGTTTTGTTTGGTCAATTTTGTACAATAGGGAATATATAAGTGGATAGTAGAGAATTTAGTATCTTTTCCCCTAGGATTGTATGTTTCTTAATTTTAATATTAATTTTTATTCTATTATAAGACGATAAAATGATTGGAAAATTTTTTAGGCTTATTAACATAACATATATTCAACATTGTGGGATGTTTGTTTCATTATATTAAATTGTGGTACTTATAAAGAATGCGGAAGATGTTGACCAATAAATATTAATTACATCATATTTTACCTATCTTTTTTTTATAAATGGGAATAGAATTCCTTGACTTCTATATACAATTGAGTTCTGTGGTTAACGTAGGTTATTACTCAAGATGATTTGGCATGATATTTCAATGAAAAGGGAATTTCAGTGTTCCCATACATCAATAAATATTCAATATTTACCCTTTTTTCCTTAGTTGAAGGAATTATCTACCACCTAATTTTGATTATTTTAAAATCAAACAACACAGAAAATAAATAATTCAGGTTATAAACCTGTGAATTATTTTTTGGTTGCTGATGATGAGATGTTTTATAAGTGTTACAATCCTTAATATAATAAAATTTCACTATGAAATACCGTTGATCTAATTATGTTACCTGTTCAAGTGGATGGATCTAGTTAGTACTCATTTAAAATTGATGAGAATGAGGATTTCGATATTAATTTTGAAATATTGAATGATTTTAAAGAGAACATTCATTAATCCCTAATGGTTGGATAATAGGAAACACAAATGGAAAGAGTAGTTACTTATGAGTTGTATCTACACCAAGATAATTTTTATTTAGTTGAAATTTTAAATATTATTAAATTGATATAAATTGGCCACTAATTTTATATAACAAACCTTTTTATGAGATAGAGGGAGCCCTAATTTTTGACTCAATGCCTCCAATCTATGATAAGTCTCTTGAGAACCATCCAATAAATTTTTACTTATATGCTCTTTTCAGTGGTTGTGAGGATGATCAGAATGATGGCCATCCTCCAGTAATTCACATTCATGTAATTATAATTATTAAAAAATCTCAAGAAATAGATTCTGATACTATTTATTCACATATCTTAAGAATCATATCATTTTGGAACTCTCAATTGATGATATTTTTCAGTGTTTGATCAATTTGTCTCCTACCATACCAACTAAGCCTTCTTCTATAAGACTTGATTTGAATGAATATTTTCTTGCTAATCATATTTTTTATTCAACTCATATGAAAAAAGTGTACTTTTAAGAGATTCTTATTATTCAATTTAGAAGATTTTTAAAAAATAAATTCTACACTAATGATGATTATTGTTACATGCTGAGACCATCTAATTTAGATTTATATGACCCAAATCCTAGACCTACACGATAACAACCATCTTCTTATGTTTCTAATTATTTAATTAAATTCTCTTAGTATATTCAATTTAAAAGTTATATATTATATTTTATCAATTTTATAGTTATTTTTCATGAAGTTATATTTTATATGGAATACAATAGGTCACATCATTTACCATTGAAAATGTATTTTCTCATATAAATCATAATCTGTTTCATAATGTAAATCATATAGATCATGCTAATTGAAAAATCTCATAGATGTAAAGACATTATTTTGAATAAATCATTCCAGTCATAGTGATAAACTATTTTACAAAGGTTATGCTGAGATTGTTAAAACTACTAAATATAAGGTTGTTATAACTAGATCCATTATTAATTATCTCTATTAGATCAGACCAATTTTCATTGTAATTCTTATTCTAGGGTTTTATCTTCTCCAAAATCTATATCTATACCTTCTCCAACGACATAAATGGATAAAGGTATAGCATTAATTAATAATTATATAATTAGATACCCTAGATATAATTATTCAAAATAATACCTCTAATAGGGCCTTATACTTATTCATAACTCATTAAAAATAAATTTAATATGTTTTATTCAATATTTTCACATCATTTATCGCATATATATACTCCATTTTTTGTTATTTAAAAAACAATCTATTATCATTTAAATGTATATATTAGTACTATCAAACTCTTATATAACTTATATTTGATAATCTTGAATGGGGATGTGTATATTTTAAGGGTTTTTATGAAATAATGATTTTTGAAAATGGTTTGATAGTGTACTATATATATATATTACATGATTTTTTTCATCAAAAGGGGTATATTTTCGGATTATCATATAATAATTAATTTTAAGGAAATATAAAATAATAATTTTAACAATATATATTTATAACATTTTATTTTAGCTATATTAATTTTATTGTGACTTATTAAAATTTTAAAATTGTTCAAGGGAATGTAGATCTAGATAATCTAGAAAAATTACCATTAATCTAGACATGTTATCGTGAAGAAAATTGTGTAACTCCGTGATTATGGGTACATGATCAAAAATAATGATGATTTGATTGACTACATTAGGAAAACTTATTACATTGAAAAATTATATTATTCGATGAATTGACCGCACAACCATGTGGATTGATAAAAACCATTATCATTCAACCATGGTGTATTTTTTTGAATCTTCTAAACTAACTAAAAGTGTAAAAAAGACGCTTCAAGTTTAGATGAATCAACCATATTATATATTTGTTATGTCAATAAAATATCCAATTATAGGAGTGTCTACACATTGTTTCTAATCGACCACATGAATATTTAAAGTGACTCTATGAAAAATTTCAGATTATGTAATTCATTTGATGTTACACTATAAACATAAAACCAGAATGACTTTTGATGAAGGGGCTGTATTGAATTCATGTGTCGTCACAATTATATGATGTTACCACACACGCAATACAAATAAATCACTTCTTTTTATTGGAAAGTATTATTTTTTTGGTATGTAACTAATTAAATATGCATATTTTGATGTAATACACATCTATAAACAGTGTATATACACAAATATATTTTAATAAGAAATGTTTCAATGATATTCTTTATAAAATTAAATTTATTTTCATAATAATTTAATGGTGTCATATTTTTTTATCAAGTTCATGGATACATAGGGACCATTTTATATTGATTAGTTTGTGATTAATTTTTTTATAAATAAGAAAGGGCATAAAAATGAAGAGGTGGGTGAAAACAAATAACATGTCTAAGTTATATGGGTTTAGAAAACATATGAAACATATTTTTCAAATATGATTCAAAAAATTATTTGAGAACAGTTTTGCAATCACTTAATCAAATCTCAAAACTAAAATAAGACATAAATAATTGAATATACATCTACATGATAACTAAACATCCATCTAACTCTACATTGTTCATTTATTAATATCTCTCTCCCTCTATTTTACATTCTTTTATGTGTTTATTATGAAATATATGCATAAATATTATGAAAATATTATTGTTCATCATAAAAGATTATTTTGATAAAATATCATTTTATTCCAAAAATGTCTAAATCCAATAGAAATTATTGAAGATGTTTTCCGACTTCCTAAAATGCACCATGTGATGTTATAAACTATAACCAGCCTAGGTTTTGGACCGTATAGTTTATTTAATTAAATTTTATTAACATGGGTTACAATCAAATAAATTGTAAAATGACACTACATGAAACTAATCCCTTTATTTTCATATTTCAATTATGTCTTTAAAAATTTATTTATTCTATTTTAAAATTGTTTTTCAAATATACTTTAAAAAAAATACATTGATATATAACTTTTGAATGTGATAAATCTATTATTTAGTCTGAGTACTGTAATCTCAACATATTAATATAGTATCAATCTATTCATTTTTAGATTTTTTCATGATCATGAGATGTTATTTCAAATTAAAATATTATATATACTTAAAATATTAGTTATCTTCTTTTATTTTAAAAAGGGGGATTTTATTTTAATTTTTTTAAACAATTTTTTTGACACTCTATTCACCCCATCTTGAGCACTCCATGCTGACCATCCTAAATAATGAAAATATTACAAGAGATATAAATTTTTTGAATAATTAATACAGAAATATATTATAAAAACATTTTATATCATTAAATCATTAGGAAAATTAAATTTTTCATTAAAAGTAATAACTTTATATTTATGACTAATATAACTATTTCAAATTATTAATTATATTGTATTTACTTATATATTTGATAGGATATATTATAAAAAAATATTACATTACAATTATATTATTTATATAACAAAAAAATATAAATATCACGTATTTAATATTATTTAATCATTCATGATTTCATTTACAAAAACACTTTTGGAATGTTTAATATAGCTTCTTAAAGTATGAATCTTAATTTGAAGAACACATAATCTAAATATAAATCATTGTTTATTTTTTCTTTATATTATAATTTGTTGAAATCTTTTAAGGTACACTTATAATTTTCACATAAACCATCTATATTAAAATTATTCATCATTCTATATTATTTTAAAAAGTATTTAGAACTCCAAATTAATATTAAAATATATTTATTGAGAATATGTTACATAAAATTTTCATTATTTAAATAAAAAAAATCATAGTTAATTATTTAAAAATCATTTATAAATTGAATAAATTTCTAAAAATATTTTTTTTCAATAGGTTTTTTATATGTATTTGTAAAATTATTTAATTTAAATTATACTTAAAATATTAGAAATTAATATTTTATTTCATATCATTTTAAAAATATTAAAATATCAAAGTATGTTATTAAAAAGATATATTGATTCAATACCATAAATGATATAAGTTACATTTTATAATTTATATTCATATGTTTAGTGATCACAGCCAATGATAAGCATTTATGAAGAATGAAACTCAGTCTTCCCTACCCACTCAACTTATGATAATGTCTTGATTTATATTAATCCCATTTTAATAGTGTAATAAATAGGAATATAACAATGATTACCAATATCTCTTTTTCTTATGATATACAACCATATCAACATGATGATATTAGTTTTTGTTTTAATTCCCCATGATCATTTTACAAAAGATACGTTTCATGATATGAATACCCATATCATACACCCCAATATATGGAAAACTAAAGAAACAACACTTGATCATACATTATCATATAACATATGATGGTAAATTATTCATGTTACATATTATGATATCTGAAATCATAAACCTGATGGCACACTAATTCTAAATCACATTTTATGATAAAGAGGATATGAAAAATATAAAATAAAATGTTTTTCCCATTTTAAAACAATATTTTGAGAATCAATTATTATTATTTTACTATTATTCCACCAATAGGTATATTATATTGATTAAAAATTAATCTATATAGTAATTGAAATATGAAACCAATATTCTTACATATACCACTCATGATAACTGAAACAATGCAATATTAAAATGAATAACATATGTTTACCTTTAACCATAGATCGATGTTCAATCATTATTTTATCATATGTTTGATAAAAAACAATACAATATATCTTATATAGTCCCACCTCTATAGTTTATTCATGGGTTGAAATAGAGTGACCCATCACATGTATATGATACGATACACACACATGATATTTTATTTTTTCACATAGGAAAAGTTTGTTGGGGTGGATAGAGCTTCGAGATATGGGTAGGATCATCTATGAGACTCTATAATGTTTTGAAACTCCTACTAATAGATATTAACACCTTATATAGGATCTCAACGATTTTCCATGAGTTTCATTTATTTTATCAAGTAAGATAATTCGATGGAAAACAATTTCAATAATTCATGAATTTATTTCATATATTCACTAATCCATCCATGTGTTTCATCTTATAGAATACTATAAATTAATGGGATACATGACTGAATGAATCATGAATGATAAATATTATCATTAAGATACAAATAAATTTTATGTTGTTTATGAATAACATACCATGTGTTTTTACTAACAACACTATATTTGATATTTCATAATCATTAGAAGTTGTTTGATAACGAAACAATAAGAAATATCTAATTCATTACTTATGATACATCAAATAATAACCTATGATATATCTATGAAAAATCATATGTGTATGGTATTTAGGGGATATATTTGTCTCAAGAATCAGGTAATATATAAAATGTTTATATAGTGGTGGTTATAGGATTGAACGATGTAGTTGGGGTTTTGTTTAGTGGTAAGCACCCCATAATTCTACATGGAAAATGCAGGTTCAAAACCCATTGGGCACAGGTACTGTAGCAGCACCGTAGCACTAATTTAGTAGACGAGATACTGTTACAATGACGGCATTGTAGGGGAGGCAGGGGTACAATAGCGGTGGCAGGGGCACTGTAGCAGTGATGCCTACTATAATAGTGTGGGTACTGTAGCAGTACTATTTATAGAATGGGCTTTGGGCCAAAAAATTTGGCCTACGGGCTAGGTAATGGGTTAAATGTCCACTCGGACTTTGGGATTTGTAATGGGTATCCCTATACACAGTTAAAGAGGTCTTTACTTTGTTTCAATAATAATAATAATGAGGCTTCAGCCCAAACCTTAAAAAAATATAGTATTGAACGATATAATGATGTGTCTTACTATGAGTTTCCATTAGAAAATATTTTCCTAAAAACCCACCATAATTTAAATATTGAGGAAATATTTTATATGAATCATTTTGTAATAAAAAGGCTTTCCATCCATGATACAAAGGTATTAAATAAATTAAGAAATGTAGTGTACCTTACATGATAAGTGTTCATCCTTGGGATACAGTGGATGGGGTTTTTTGACACATATGGAAGAATGATAATGAACAGAAAGTTAGAGATAAAATAAGTCACGAACCGGATCTGGTAGCCACCATTAACGGCACCAAACCCGGCCCGTGGCAAGGCCCGAAGGGCGTTACCTATCCCCACGGGCTGGAACAAGTGCCCGGGTATCATACAAATCTGGTTTGGGATCAATTTACCCGAGTATGAAAGCAGAAATCATAGAAAAACAATCATTTATTAAAATCTGAAATTTTCATGATAAACAATTATTAACAAAACCTTATCTGAATAAATATGTTTAAAGATAGTACAAGTGGTCTAAAAACAAAAATTAAAACATAAAGACATCCCCATGGACTCCACACGACAAGGGGATCATCACCCGTAAGCCGTCCCCGCAACTCCGCCCCAATGATGGGGACTAACATCCCGAACCGCCATCACCCTTAGCCTTCCCTTTACCTGAGTCAAGCATAAGTAGGTCTACTTAAACCCAAGGGGTGTAAGTAGGGTGTGAGCCTAAACCCAATAGGATACCACCAGTTGATTCCAAAGAGTATGCAATAAAATGTGAACAAAACAAGCAATTTTAATACACAAGGTGAAACCGTGTTAAAATTCAAAGAAATGCAACTTTCAAATGAAAACAGTTTTCAATCCGAGAATTTCATAATTTTAGCACATTAAATAGACATGTGAGCTACTGTAATGTACTGCCAAAAAAAACCACAACAAGGGTAAATACCTCAAATCCTATGAGCATCAAAATCAGGAACACCGCTAAGCACTAGGTTGTCTCGGGCCCTATGTACCTCGTACCTCAGTGTAGAGTAACCATAGAAAAATCTGTTCTCGTGCATGAGCCACTAGTAGGGAACATACCCATAACCTAGTGGTCCCCAATCATCATCCAAATAGTTTAGTTAGAGTTGTCGTTATCCAGATGCTAAGTGGAACAGGGACAAAACCCATCTGATCCACTAGTCGTACTAGTACAAATCTACCCCACATAAGTACCCAGGATTCCCCTTTTTGTGCTCAAACAATTTCAGCAAACAACACACATACCTTTTCATATAAAATACCACTACTGGTCACAAACAAATTGTATAGTAGCTACACACATTTTATACCATTTAAAACACACAATAAAATAATTTTATTTCCAATAAAACAACCTCTCAAAACATCACATTGTTTTTCACCCAAAGCTCTTTAATATATCCACCTTTGACACTATGATAACACTTTTAAGTTATTAAAACAAAATTTCAGTTCAAAACCCTTTAATGAAACCAAAAATTCAGTTATGGGGCATCCCAAAATGAACCAATAAAAGATTCGAATGGAAACACCTCAATTTCCCCAAAAATTGGAACTTAAAATTCATTTGCATTATAAATGCAACTAAAACAAATTTTTATAGAAACATTCAAGTGAAATAAACATTAGAGTACCATGAAAACAGAAATCTAATTCACAAAAATTTCACACTCAATGGAATCACCTACCAAATTAACAAAACCCCTTGAATCTCCATGCGAAAATCAAATCGCACCCCCGCCGCACCAAGAGAGAACTAGATCAAACCTAAAACCACACAAATTGGCCAAGAAAGCCCAATGTTAAACCATAGGTTCGAAATCCTAGTTTCTGGACATTAGTAAACTCAATTATAACCGATGAATCCCTAAGAACAATGAGTTAAACCCAAAGTAATTTGAAAGAGGAAAGAAAAGGGCTCATTTACTTGAAGTATCTTGAAGTAATCACTCCAAAACTCCAGTATCTGAAATATAAAAGAGCCCAAATTTAGGGTAAGTTCGAAAAAGATGTAGTATCCCATTTAGGAACTATAATGGAGGAAAAATATTGAGAATTGAGAGAGCTATTAAAGAAATACTTTACCTCTTCAAATCTGGGCGATTTGAGGAACCCTATGAATATCGGCATCAAATCGCGATTCTAGGGAGCTCCAAATGGGTTGGAGAGAGTTCAAACGCGTGTCTGGGTTACTTGGCCTTCAGTGAGACTTGGAATCACCGAAAAATTCCAAATATTGAAAATGTTATAACAAAATAAAATTTTATTTTCAAAACTGGAATTGGGCTTTCGGGCAGGCCCAACCCCATAGACAAAAACCCAAACAACCCCTGGTTATGGATTTCTAAAAGCTCCAAATTACTTATGTGGTGTTAATAGGTTATGGGAGGTCAATTAGGAATTTGAATTGATAAAAAATGTTGAAAAATGAAATATTTATAAAAGATACAGAATTTCATTGTTTAATTTGGAATTTGGCTCACGGTTTGGCCCAATTCATGTATACTCATCTATTCCTCCCTAAAACATAGGGAAACCCCCAAAACAAATAAAGGATGTAAATTAAATGAAACATACCTTTAAAATATGTCTTGTATGTGACAATTCTCTCCACCATGACGGACTTTCTGCACCGGAAAGTCAACATGAATCTCGGTTGGAAAACAAGAATGGGTACTCTTCCTCGACCCATGACTTTCGCTCCCATGTCTCATGTGTATCATTCCCATGCTGCCATAAAACCCGGACTAAAGAAATATAATTTCCTCTAATTATCTTCTCTTGGGAGTCCACTATTTTCATCAGCCTCTCAACAATAGACAACTCAGTCTCTATCTCCAGATCTTCCCAACTCAACACATGGGATGGATCCGGATTGTATTTCTTCAAATGAGAGACGTGGAAGACATCATGGATAGACGTCAACTGAGAAGGTAAGGCCAACCTATATTACACCTTACCAATACTCTCTGTGATCTCAAAGGGTCCGACATACCGTGGCATCAGCTTACCTTGCTTCCCCAATCGACGATGGCCCAGACGAGGGGCCACTTTTAAGAATACACTATCACCCATAGAAAACTCTAGGTCTTGACGCCTCCGGTCAGCATAAGATTTATGACGACTCTGAGCAATCAATAAGCGATGCCTAATCAACATGACCTTCTCAGAAGTCTCTTGCACAAGGCTCGGCCCCAACAGTGATGTCTCTCTTACCTCAGCCCAACAAAGGGGGGACAGACAAGGCCGACCATAGAGCGCCTCAAAAGGGGCCATTCGAATCATGGATTGGTAACTATTATTATAAGAAAACTCCACCAATCCCAAATGGCTATCCCAAGAACCTCCAAAGTCCAGGACACATGCACGAAGCATGTCCTCCAATATCTGATTCGCCCGCTCTGTCTGACCATTCGTCTGTGGGTGGTATGCCATGCTCATCTTAATCTGAGACCCCAAGGACTTCTGAAGGCCTTCCCAAAATCGAGAAGTGAAGCGGGGGTCTCTATCCGAGACAACAGCTGATGGTACACCATGGAGTCTCACCACTTCCTGAAGATACAAATGGCACAACTCATCTACTTCAGTTGTATCTTTTATCAGAATGAAGTGGGCTGATTTGGTCAGATGATCAATCACCATCCAAATAGCATTCTTACCCCAAGGTGTACGAGGTAAGCCAACAATGAAGTCCATGGAAACCTCTTCCCACTTCTAGGTAGGAATGGGGAGTGGTTGGAGCAAATTGGATGGCCTTTGGTGCTCTACATTCACCTGCTGACATGTGTAGCATCTCGAAACAAAGTCTGCTATGTCTCGTCTCATACCCGGCCACCAAAACTACCGACGAACATCATAATACATCTTAGTGGCACCCGGATGGACAGCCCACTGAGACTGGTGGCTATCTTGCATGACCACCTTCCGTAGAGATAATGGCACTACTGAACGGCCCTTGAAGCACAAGATGCCCTTGGGAGACGACGACCAATTAGAGGATGTCTCCCCACCATGAAAGAACAGCTTAGACCGCTGACAAAGATCATCACTGGGATGTTCCTACTGAATCAACTCCAATAGAGAAGGAGTCAATTGGACACTTGCCAAGAATGCCCCTTCACTGTATTCCCTGGTCTTCACATGCATCTGAGAAAAGAGACCCATCAATTCCCACTCATCACTAGAATTCCTCAAAGCCTGCACTGGAACTCTTCTACTCAAAGCGTCGGCCACTACATTATCCTTGCCTAGGGTATAGACAATGTCAAAGTCAAACCCCTGCAAGTACTCGATCCAGCGATGTTGCCTCAAGTTGAGGTCCTTCTGCGAGAAGATATAAGCCATGCTTTTGTGATCAGAGTATACAACAAACTTCTCCCCAAAAAGGTAGTGACGCCAAGTCTTCAAAGCATGCATCACCGCGGCCAACACCAAGTCATGGGTTGGGTAGTTCTTTTCATGTGGTCGAAGTTGGAGAGAGCCATACGCGACTACATGAAAAGAACTACCCAACCCATGACTTGGAGATGGCAGCGGTGATGCATGCTTTGAAGACTTGGCACCACTACCTCTTTGGGGAGAAGTTTGTGGTATAATCTGATCACAAAAGCTTGGCTTATATCTTCTCACAGAAGGACCTCAACTTGAGGCAACATCGCTGGATCGAGTACTTGCAGGTGTTTGAATTTGACATTATCTATACCCCAGGCAAGGGTAATGTAGTGGCCGACACTTTGAGAAGAAGACTTATAGTGCAGGCTTTGAGGATGTCTAGTGATGAGTGGGCATTGATGGGTCTCTTTTCTCAGATGCATGTGGAGACCAAGGAATACATTGGAGGGGCATTCTTGGCAAGTGTCCAGTTTACTCCTTCTCTATTGGAGTTGATTTAGAAGGAACAGCCCAGTGATGATCTTTTTCAGTGGTCTAAGCAGTTCCTTCATGGTGGGGAGACATCCTCTGATTGGTCGTCGTCTCCTGAGGTCATCTTGTGCTTCAAGGGCCGTTAAGTAGTGTCATTATCTATGCGGAAGGTGGTGATGCAAGATAGACACCAGTCTTAGTGGGCTGTCCATCCGGGTGCCACTAAGATGTATTATGATGTTCGTCGGCAGTTTTGGTGGCCGGGTATGAGACAGGAAATAGCAGACTTTGTTTCAAGATGCTACACATGTCAGCAGGTGAAAGCAGAGCACTAAAGGCCATCCGGTTTGCTCCAACCACTACCCATTCCTACCTGAAAGTGGGAAGAGGTTTCCATGGACATCATTGTTGGCTTACCTCGTACACCTCGGGGTAAGAATGCTATTTGGGTGGTGATTGATCATCTGACCAAATCAGCCCACTTCATTCCGATAAAAGATACAACTAAAGTAGATGAGTTGGGCCATTTGTATCTTCGGGAAGTGGCGAGACTCCATGGTGTACCATCAGATGTTGTCTCGGATAGAGACCCCTGCTTCACTTCTCGATTTTGGGAAGGCCTTCAGAATTCCTTGGGGTCTCAGATTAAGATGAGCACAACATACCACCCACAGAATGATGGTCAGACAGAGCGGGCGAATCAGATATTGGAGGACATGCTTTGTGCATGTGTCCTGGACTTTAGAGGTTCTTGGGATAGCCATTTGGGATTGGTAGAGTTTTCTTATAATAATAGTTACCAATCCATGATTCGAATGGCCCCTTTTGAGGCTCTCTATGGTCGGCCTTGTCGGTCCCCCCTATGTTGGGATGAGGTAGGAGAGACTTCACTGTTAGGGCCGCGCCTTGTGCAGGAGACTTATGAGAAGGTCAAGTTGATCAGGCAGTGCTTATTTACAGCTCAGAGTCATCATAAATCTTATGCTGACAGGAGGCGTCGAGACCTAGACTTTTTTGTGGGTGACAGGGTATTCTTAAAAGTGGCCCCTCGTCTAGGCCATCGTCGATTGGGGAAGCAAGGTAAGCTGATGCCACGGTATATCGGACCCTTTGAGACCACTGAGCGTATTGGTGAGGGGGAAAATATGTTGGCCTTACCTTCTCAGTTGACATCTATCCATGATGTCTTCCATGTCTCTCAGTTGAAGAAATACAATCCGGATCCATCCCATTTGTTGAGTTGGGAAGAACTAGAGATAGATCCTGACTTTTCTATCATTGAGAGGCCATTGAAAATAGTGGACTCCCAAGAGAAGATACTTCGAGGAAAGTCTATTCCATTAGTCCGGGTTTTATGGCAACATGGGAATGATACACATGAGACATGGGAGTGAAAGTCATGGGTCGAGGAAGAGTACCCATTCTTGTTTTCCAACCGAGATTCATGTTGACTTTCCGGGGCGGAAAGTCCTTCATGGTGGGGAGAATTGTCACATAAAAGACATATTTTAAAGGTATTTTTCATTTAATTTACATCCTTTCTTTGTTTTGGGGGTTTCCCTAGGTTTTAGGGAGGAATAGATGAGTATTAATGAATTGGGCCAAACCGTGAGCCCAATTCCAGATTAAAAAAATAAATTCTGTATCTTTTATAACTATTTCATTTTTCAACATTTTTCATCCATTTAAATTCCTAATTTACCTCCCCTAACCTATTAACATCACCAAGTTAATTTGGAGCTTTTAGAAATCCATAACCAGGGGTTGTTTGGGTTTTTGTCTATGTGGTTGGGCCTGCCCGAAAGCCCAATTCCTGTTTTAAAAATAAAATGTTATTTTGTTATAACATATTCAATATTTGGAATTTTTCGGTGATTCCAAGTCTCACTCAAGCCCAAGTAACCCATACGCGCTTCTGAACTATCTCCCACCCATTTTGAGCTCTGTAGAATCTCGATATTGTGCCGATATTGATAGGGTTCCTCAAATTGCCCAGATTTGAAGAGAAAAAGTATTTCTTTCATAACTCTCTCAATTCTCAATATTTTTCTTCCATTCCAGCTCCTAAATGAGATAATACATCTTGTTAGAACGTACCCTAAATTTGGTCTATTTTAAATTTCAGATACTAGAGTTTTGGAGTGATTACTTTAAGATACTTCAAGTAAATGATCCCTTTTCTTTCCTCTTTCAAATTACATTGGGTTTAACTCATTGTTCTTATGGTTTCTTCAGTTATAATTGAGTTTAATAATGTCCAAGAACTGTGATTTCGAACCTAGGGTTTAGCTTTGGGCTTTATTGGCCAATTTGTGTGGTTTTAGGTTTGATCTAGTTCTCTCTTGTTGCGGCGGGGGTGCAATTTGATTTTCGCATGGAGATTCAAGGGATTTTGTTAATTTGGTAGGTGATTCCATTGTGTGTGAAATATTTGTGAATTAGCTTGCTATTTTCATGGTACTGTAATGTTTATTTCACTTCAATGATTCTGTAAAAATTGGTTTTCTGCAAATGAATTTTAAGTTCCAATTATTGGTGAAATTGAGGTGTTTCCATTCAAATCTTTTATTGGTTCATTTTGGGATGCCCCATAACTGAATTTTTGGTTTCATTAAAGGGTTTTGAGCTGAAATTTGGTTTTAATAAAATACAAGTGTTATCATAGTGTGAAAGGTGGATATCTTAAAGATCATTGGGTGAAAAACAATGTGATGTTTTGAGAGGTTGTTTTATTGGAAATAAAATTATTTTATTGTGTGTTTTAAATGGTATAAAATGTGTGTAGCTACTGTACAATTTTTTTGTGACCAGTAGTGATATTTTATATGAAAAAGGATGTGTGTTGTTTTCTGAAATTGTTTGAGCACAAAAAGTGGAAGCCCGAGTACTTAGGTGGGGCAGATTTGTACTAGTACGACTAGTGGATCGGATGGGTTTTGTCCCTGTTCCACATAGCATCTGGATAAAGACAACTCTAACTAAACTATTTGGATGATGATTGGGGACCACTAGGTTATGGTTATGTTCCCTACTATTGGCTCGTGCATGAGAACGGATTTTCCTATGGTTACTCTACAATGAGGTACGAGGTACATAGGGCCCAAGACAACCTAGTGCTTAGCGGTGTTCCTGATTTTGATGCTCATAGGATTTGTGGTATTTACCATTGTTGTGGTTTTTTTGGCAGTACATTACAGTAGCTCACATGTCTATTTAATGTGATAACATTCTGAAATTCTCGTATTGAAACCTATTTTCATTTGAAAGTTGCATTTCTTTGAATTTTAACACTATTTCACCTTGTGTATTAAAATTGCTTGTTTTGTTCACATTGTATTGCATACTCTTTGGAATCAACTGGTGGTATCCTATTGGGCTTAGGCTCACACCCTACTTACACCCCTTGGATGTATGTAGACCTGCTTATGCTTGACTCAGGTAAAGGAAGGCTAAGGGTGATGGCAGTTCGGGATGTTAGTCCCCATCGTTGAGGCGGAGTTGCGGGGACGGCTTGCGGGTGATGATCCCCTTGTCGTTTGGGGTCCATGAGGATGTCTTTATTTTGTCATTATTTTTTTTAGAACACTTGTACCGTCTTTAAACATATGTATTCAGATCTTGTTTTGTTAATAATTGTTTATCATGAAAATTTCAGATTTAAATAAATGATTGTTTTTCTATGATTTATGCTTTCATACTCGGGTAAATTGTTCCCAACCCAGATTTGTTTGATACCCGGGCACTTGTGCCAGCCCGTGGGGATAGGGAATGCCCTTCGGGCCTTTCCACGGGCCGGATCTGGTTTGCCACTGGCCGGGTTTGGTGCCGTTAATGGTGGCTACCAGATCTGGTTCGTGACAATATATATATATATATATGTGTGTGTGTTAAAGATATCTCTTGTAAATAATAACTGATGTTTATTAGATTATCTCAACATAATCCATGATGTGACGTGGGTGTTCTGGGTATTCATTCTAAAGAATCATTATATGGTTTTACAAACCATAGTTTAATAAATGGCTATGGTTGAAAGATAGTATATTTTAATGTTTTAGTTCTTAAGGAAACAAAATGGTATGGTATAAAGACAAAAAAAATTAGATTTTTTATAGAATAATGGAAGTCATTTCAAGAATGTGTTTCCAGGAAGAACAGTATAAAATGGTTTTCTAAAAAGGATAAGTTGCGCAATATTTTAAAGATCTAGAATGGTGGTGTTTGTCTCATGTTTCCCTGAATGTTTGGGGCTGATTTTGGCTAATTTTCTTACAAACCACAATCAAAAATTTATTCTACAGAAATGTCTCCTGAGCATATAGAAGAACAGTGTATGGAATGAATGTTCAATATTTACCACCTAATAGTATTTATATATATTAATAATTTCTATATTGATTTCATATAAAGGGGAAAATTAGAAGAAAATTTGAGATCATATATCTTTATGAAATAGGGAATTGAACAATTTGAAAATCATATATGAGATAGTGATGTTCTCTTCATTGAAAGAAGATGAAAAGGTCACCACAATGAAGAAATATAATGGATGAACAAAAACCTAGATATAGATGCAATAGATAATAATGAATCATAGACTAATTCAAAGGTGGATTTAATTTGAATACTCAAATATTTAGGGAACAATAAAGTTATAGAAAAACCTTACTATATACGAAAGGTAGTTTATAATAGTTGAAATGCTATTGAAATTATTATAAGTCAAAATACACTAGAATTCTCTAGGATTTATGAATCTCATGGAACATTTCACAAAAATACCAGTGCATAACATACAAAAATACTACATCAATTTGGATGAATATTCAATATACATCACATATATTGACACCTAAGCCACTAACGGTTTAGTTTCTATTCAGAGTACATACATAATTCAACTATTTCTAGAAATATAGATAACATATACAATGGATTTATTAATATTAACAAATTATTAGAATTTTTTTTCAATCAAGCCTTACATCAAAACATGTTATATAAAAATATAATAATGTGTAATCTTAGTAACCTAAAAAATATAAACATGTGATATTTCAATCATAATTGATCATAATATGATAATAAGAGATGATAATATAATAATGTTCATTTTCTCAATAAAAAATATTTATACACATAAAATTGAAGACCATCTACTCCAAAATCAAATAATTTCAATAATATTGATTAATAATGGGTTTAATGAGTAAATAATTATTCTAGTGTCATAACATATGTTTTGGAATAATTATAATAGGTGTAATTGATTGTAATATATATATTTAAAACATATCCTCTCGATTTAAGGTTGGAATGTGAAATTATTTTGGAAATACATCTTTATATTCAAAAAATTAGGAATATGTTATATTTTTATTTTATTATTTAATATCTTAGATAAATACCCCTCATTAATATGTATAAATGTCTATAAAATGTAATAAATTTATAATTGACGTTTTTATTCATATTTACACTGATAAAAAATAAGAAGGTTGAATCCAAATATGAAAAATGAAATCTATTTTTGATTAATTTAAATTTTATTTATATAAATAAATCAACATGTCCTACAAATAACATCAAATTCAACTATAGGGTGAGTAAAAATATATTTTGGAATTAAATTCCCAGAATCATTTCTGAGAACATAGCTAAAAACAAGAGATGGGGTAACCATTCCATTGTGAGGTTTTACTAAAATATCAATATTTAATAACATAATATGTGATTTATTAATGATAAAAAATATTTAGATATAAACAGTTGGTATAATCCTTCTACTCATTTATTGTTTTTTTCATCCTTTTCATCAATAATAGACAATCACTACCTTGATGGAATGTCATTCCACACTTGTACCATTTAATTTTCCATTTAAATTAATTTCTAGATGGCATTGATTTTTATTTTTTTATATAGGTGATTATATTTTCTTTCATATATTGGATTTATAAGACATTTATTGTTTATAATATGTTTTTTCATCAAATAAAAAAAAATTGGTTACCTTCCATACATGAAAATTGAACTGTAAATGTACCATAATTTAGTTTCATATAATAAAAATTAAATTTGAGAAACATAGAGGAATAAACACATTATCTTTATTATATAAAATGTTTTTAGATAAAAAACTATTATAATAAATAATTGCTCATTTTTTGTTATTTCTTTTTTAAGAATCAATATTTTATATATCCTCAAAAATTATTTTTATTACATTGATGAAAATGGAATATAAAGAATCTTTTCCAATGATGTGAAATTTAGTACAAAAACTAACTTAATTTTTTAAATAATCATTTCACAATTATGAGAGATTTATATTTTTTATGTTCTATATTATAATAATTTTTCAATAAAGAGTAATAAATAATGATTTGAACTAAAAATTATTATTTGTAATACATATAATAAATAATTTTATAAATGGTTTCAAAAGTAAAATTAAATTAATTATAATATTATTTATATAATTTATTCCATTTTAATTATTTTAATTAATAAATTTTATATATAACCTTTTCATACATAAGAATTTTTTTTTCAAGCCCCCTTTATTTTGTGTATTGCATGTTTAATTTAAAAATAATGTCTATCACTTATATGAATAAAAAAAATTATCAAATTGTTTCTATAATTAGAATCATCATAATTCTTATGATATAATATGTTAAGGCTTATTATCGTTCAAAATAAATATTAAAAATATTAAACATTTGTTATTGTGGTTTAGGTTGTAACAGTTTATATGGGTATTTAGACCATGAAAAAGGGTATGGTTAACTGTTAACCATTTCTAAATCCATTTTATATCAATATATTTTCCTCATTATATATATAATTTTAGAACCTACCCAATTTGAAGCATTTCTTTTCATATGAAATTAGAATATTTTAATCATTTGTGAAATTCTATGTGTATATTATCCACTACTCATACAAATACACCCTCATTCTATTATTTATTCCAGGTCGATCTACCTATATCGACCAAAAACTTTCCAATTATCCACTAAACATCTATTGATATATTTTAGGGGTTATTATATTCTAAAAATACCATTCCAATGTCCATAAAGAAATGATCAAAAGGAAGCTTACTTAATAATAGGTAATCGTCTTACCCGGTCACTTTTAGTTTATTTTTTCTACCACATCCTGTAAATATATTATATTAATCATAAAATAAATAATTAATTATATAGAATATATTAAAGTATTATTATTATTATTGAACACCAATATTCTCCCTCTATTCCTTCAAATTAGAAGGTGACATATTTCTCTTACATACATGTGGAATGTCACATACCCATATCGACATAAATCATTTTCCATCACAATCATTAATGAATAGTTATTATAACGGTTAAAAATTATATATGTTTTATATTTATTAACTAATTATTGTTTTTAAATTATAATATCATATATGTTATCTTACAATCCATGTTGTTCGATAATGATAATGTGTCTCATTCATACATGTGGACTACCTGCTCGATGAAGCAATCAGATTCATTTTTTGAAAACTCATTACATGGAAGGTAATATAGATACATTAAATGAATAATATATATATATATGATATAATAATAATTATATAATTTTTAATTATTATTAACCTTTATTTATTTCCATATTTCGAAAAGTGAGAGTATCATTCATTTGTATGTATGACCAATAATCTCCATAAATAGTTTAATTAATTTTCAAATCTATAAATATTATATATGAATCTTAATATATATATAAAAAATATATATTAAATTTATATCATTATTATTATTTTCTAGATTTTAAAAAAATATTTGATATACATGAAATAGAACATATGAAATAAATTTCTCATGAAATACTAAAGGTTTTACAACTTGAAATGATGATTTTTCTAAGGAATTGTTAGTTACTTGTTTTGGATATTTTCTATGCGGGTCTTATGTGATATAATAAGAATGTAATCATATATTTTATTTAATTATATTAAATTAAAAAAATTTATAGGAGGTTATAGTTTATTTTTAAAAATTATAACTTGAGTTAATAGATTTTAATCTCACTTTTATTTATGTGAGTCACATTCAATTTTCTCCACTCATTTCATTAACGATGCGTTTAAAATTATCCATAATGGTAATAATTGTACATATCATTAAAATTATTTTTATATAAATATATATCTATGTATATCTATTTTATGAGGTCTTACCCACATATATGTGATTTAGGTTACCTTTTCATTGTTTATCAAGATTATTTCTGATCATGTTTCTAATTATAATATATTATGACCAATCTCTCATTAATCCCATGAATTGTTTTTTTCTATGTTTTTTTCAAGATATATAATATTTTACTTTCATTTTCCACTATTTAAAAAATCCATAGATAGAAATAATGTTTTTAAGAAAAACTATCATTATTTCATTCTTCTATCAAAAATAATTTTAATTATATATATATATATATATGACATCTAATATGTTATAATAATGTTTCACTAATATATAATGGAAATTAAACTCATTTTTTCTATGTTATTATTTTTTTAAAAATGGTTTCTGTTTAATCTTCATATCATTTTTATAATGATATAATTTTGTTTTTTACAAAATATATGATCTAATTCTTTATTTTTACTTAGACGACATAAATATAAATTTTTTCGATCACTTCTAATAAGATCATTGATACTTAATATAAAATATTCCTGTTTTTCAAAGAACTTGTTTTCCTTTGGATTTGGAATATTTTATCAGTTAATTAATTTATTTAAAAATTAAATGAGTGCTTTCCTCATGAAATGATGTAGTTATATTTTAATGGATTTTTCATCTATGATAATCCACTTTGATATTAATATTTTCTTGGAGATGTTATCAATGGATACCACCGACATTATTTATCTAGATATTTTATGATTATTATGATGATGTATTTAAGAAACTAATTTATCTCCCATTGATTAGGCTACAATGAAATATTATAATTTATAAGAAACCTATTTCATTTCCACACGTTATGATATATGATGAATGTTAAATAATACTATGGAAATCAAAGTAATAGATTTTTATTATTTTATTTGTGGGACTAGAATTATATATCCCTGAAATTCACTTGTTAAAGAATGAAATCTCAAGAGAAAACCGGGATTTAAATGGAATGTGAACCCATTTCATCATTGGAATCTACCGACCATGATATTCATGGAATGTAAAATTATCAAAGATTTGATGGAATGGGTCATGTACCCATTACACTTTGATTTCCGTTGTAGTTGTCCATTATTATTTTAATGATTTTCTATGATTACGTTTATTCTAAAAACATATTTCGTATGTCAATTTTCTAATATCATGTGTCATGTTTTTGATTCAATGATGATTCATTTATTTATGAATTTCCATGATTAACTTTATGATAGAATATTATTATATATTAATTTGTTTTTTGTATTCTGAATTACAAGGGCTTGTTCTCATACAAGTTTTCTCATTTTATTCTATAGTTTTCATTGATATCAACCACCTTTACCCTTATTGAGAATCTGACCTTACTCTTTATTATTTCTCAAATATCATTGATATGAAGAATGGTTTTTTGTATGATATTTAAAAATATGAATCAAGTTAGGAATAACTTGGTGGGAGATGATGTATATCACCTATGAACCAAATTTTCATGGAACTATGTTTTTAATAATAGTATATAATTATGGTGTGTATTATTATATTATATTAGTAGTATTTAGATTTTATGATGTAATATTTAGTTTTGAAAAGCATCTGTCCTAATAATTGGTATCATAATAGGGATTTGTTAACTTTGGAAACAAGAAAGATAATAATTTTGTGGAAAAATCATAGGATATTCTTTTATAAATAAGAACATTGTATGTTATAATAATTAAATGACTATTTTTTTCCTATAAAAACTACCAATATGTATTCTACAATTTTAAGTGGTTTTGGAATTGATGAAAATTGTGCCAATAACCCAAAAAATAGTTGGTAGAGCACATCACATCCATCATTCTAGGGCATGGGGAATGTGTCCTTAACATATACATTATTTGAAACTCTAAAGGAATATGCATAATAAAATTCATATTTTCTTTACAATCCATTTCATATTATTTAAATAAATAATGATAATGTATATCATTTGGTAAACATAACTGTAATTTGATGAAAAAGGTTCTAAGATTTAGAAATTCTAAATATTGTTTTATTGATTATATGTTTGATCAATCTTATTAACGATGTTTAATAGTCAGAAGAGTACTATTTTTGTATGGGATTGACGTTAAAATGATGTATTTGAGCTGGTAATAAGAAATATAAAATATTGAACAACTATATTTTAGATTACTGATAAGAATTATTATGTATTATTAAAATTCACAATGAATGGTAAATAATATCCTCAATGATTTTATGTTGTGTTGGTAGGGAATTATTCTAAGAGTGTTAAAACTATATCTCAATTATATTAATCAGCTCTGATTCATGTTTATGGGAATACAAAACCATTATTTTTTGGACTTTATCTACTAAAATAAGATTTAGTATTTGGCATGGATTAAAATTAATTTTATAAATATAATATTAATATACAAGGATAGGAGGTCTCATTCTATATTCTGATCCAATATATGGAATTATATCCATATAGTGATAAATATGAAATTAATATTAAAATTTCATACAATATATGATTCATGTTTCCCCTTAAATTGTTTCTTATCCCATATGGTTGGGTATAAACTCGACATGAGAGATGTTCCAATTTAAATATAGATTAGTGATGATTTATTATAAGAGTTTCATATTCTTACATAAAATTGTGAAGTTTAGTATTCAATATAACTCATAATATTTTCTACTAATATTTTATAAAAACTATAAATAGATATTAAAAATTGAATATAGAAATTAAAGAAGTAGATTCTAAATAAAAGTGAATTATTTGGCCATGCATGACTCTTTAGGGTGTACTTATACTTATTTTAATGAATAAATAACGATTAATGGGAATTTAAATTGTTTATAAGTAACATAAAATGAACATAATCAATAATAATTATAATATTTTCGACATTGGTGATTTATTTGGATCAATTATAAGGATGTTAATATTTTTTCAACATTGATCATTTATCTAGATGATCTCAATTCAGGGTCCAAAGTGAATACATAACCAAGACATCCTTATATTTGAGGGATAAATAATATGAATTTGTTGTTATTTAATTTTGTCATATATATTCCACTACTATATTAATGATTTTAGTGAACATATTCCTTATAAATTTCCACAGTTAGTTTATGGTTTCTATATATAATAAATTCTTATACAGTACAAGAGTATACAATACTAGGAATATAATAATAGTATTTCACTGAAGACCCAATATAAGGAGAATCTTTATGCAATATTTTATATTTGTGAATTTTTAATAAAAAATTATCATTATTGGGTCATATAATCACAGGAGTTGTTTTATATATGGATCCATCAATGATGGATGTTATTTAATATTGGACCTAACTGATGACTTTATCTGAAATCCAATGTTTTTTGGGTTTTGTAACATATTATTTATGCTTTATGAAATAATTTTTGATTACTTCTAACACACTCAACAAGGTAACTCAAATGGGTGGTATATCAGTTTTTAACGATTAATGTGAGAAACATTTCAATGAATGGATTATACATCCATTCAATGCACCCATGATTACACTCCTATCTATAGGAGATGAGTCACCATTATAAAAAAATTATTCATGATTTATGTGTTAGAATAAACATTCCTTTCCCAAATTTCATAAAAAGTATAAAGTTCCACACATAGAATGTGACAAGAACATTGCTTTTAAATTGAGAAAATAAAGACATATATAGATTAAAATGAATTTGAATAATCATTTTGTCATAGAATATGAAATTAGTGAAATCTATTTATATGACATTGAACTTGATGGAAATGTAAATTGAATAAATAAGAAATAAGGTAATTTTTTAAAAACTTCTTCAGAATTATTTATGTATAATTGATAGGAGGATAAAAGATAAACATGGTATCCCTAGAAAAAATATAGTAGAGAAAATATTTTTTAAAGGACAGTTATCATATATTTCCTCCATATAAAACATAACATAAACAATTTTGGAGAAAAAATGTATTGTAAAAAAAGACCTTACCTCCAATATCTCATAACATTGTATGTTCTAAAAAATCATATATAGTTAATAATGATTTATTAAAAATACATAACTTAAAATATATATATATATATGCCTTATAAATACCAACTTTCCCTTTATAACAAATTCATCATTAAAATCATGAATTTGGTGAAAGTTTGTATGTTTTCCATTCATGGTTTAGTTTGATGATTTCCTTTACTGGACAATGATAATGATTTTATTATCTACATAATTTAAAAAATTAAAAAAATCATAATTATTCATTTTACACTTTTATTTCCATTGATTAATTGTTATGTGGAAATATTAATTATATCACTATTTGGAGATGGTAGACCATACATATATATGAGTGATGCTTCTAGTTTTTGATGAATGAAAATATTGAAAGGTAAATTATAATTCAACATTAAATAATCACTATTAGTTTATAAATATGATATAATGTAATTGAATGTATCTTTATAATAGGCCATGAAAATTAGAAATAAAAAAATAGATCACATTGTTTCGGGGAGGTGGTAGTGCACGTGTACATAGATGCATGGTTATAATTTTCTGAGTGACAAAAGTGTAATAAACTATATAATGCATTATAATTAAAAATTAATATTTATGGAATAAATTTCATATATATAAATTAAGTCCATCATAATAACTAACCATGAATATTGGTAATAGAAAACAAAATAGAGTAATTTTTAAGGATGTTAGTTCATACACATGCACAAGTGATGGTTTGATTTTATATTAGACGAGAGAGAAGATGAAAATGGTTTTCACATTATCATAATTAAATATTGTTATAATTATGGTATGTGATTCATTATTTCAGGATAGATATAATGTATTTATAGAAAGTATAAAATGAAATAATATTTTAATGTGGTTGTGTAGATAATTACCTCTTCTTTGAATGATATCATTTATCCTAATTCTAATCAGTAACCATTTTTTCAAGGAATATTTTTAAAATAAAACATAATTTCATTTCATGAAAGACAACACTAAATTTCAACAAGAATTTATTATTTACCAAACCCATAATTAAACCATGTGAATATCATTTTAAAATGTGAGATGGGAATATAAACTATTTAAGGGAAGTAAAAATAATGAAATAAATCATTATTCAATCAATCCCTATAAAAATATGATTTTTAAAATAAACTATGGGTGTACAAAAAATTGTATTACCAAAGAAATAACCTTCCAAATCCAAATATTTTAAAAGATAATTTTATATGAAATATTAGTGGTAAAATTAAAAATAACTAGGATATAATTGATATCAAAAAAAATCATAATTTATTATTCATAAAGTTATACATTTTATCCATAAAAATTTATGACAACTTCTATTATCTTAAAAATTAATAACATTTCAATAAAAAAACATATCATCAAATGTTAAATCCAATAGGTATATAGAGGCATAAATTTCAAATCACTCTTACTTACCCATTGAAGAAATATCATGATTATACATAGTGTTTAAATAATTGTTACAATGAAATTAAATATCACATATATAATTTGAATCCCCATCTTAGTATATTCTCATAATCTATTTGTAGAAACACAATAAGTTAACTCCATCCCTTTACCCAATGCATTAGAGATCCATAAGAGGCTCACCCGACATTAGATTATAAATAAACCACCCATCCATGATCTATAACATTACCACCTGTCATTAGTATACAATATAACCGCTCATCAGAAAAAATAATTCCTAATAATAATATCAGAATCATTGCACATAATTTCATACATTTTTAAAAATTCATTTCACATATAAGATATAATTTTTCAATACTGTTATATAATTATTATATAAAACAAAATTTTTAACAAAAAAATTCATAGAATATAGTGGAATATGGGTTTACATTTGTTTCGATCGAGGATGGGAGGACCGACACATTCGACGGTCAATTTCATGGAGGCTGAGTTCCACTCAATCTCCCAGGACGGGTATATCAGTCTTTATTTCGAAACACCAAACGGTTCTGTATCCAATGATATGTGGACCTCCTTTCTAGAGGCAGGAATTCGGTTGGAGATTCGTCAAGAGATGCTTAAGAACTAACATTGGTCGATAGGATAGGAAGTCAGGATCATCGCACCCTTTTGGGGGGAATTATTTCTAGTTCTTGGATAGCCTTATAGGCTTAAGAGGTATTTATATGTTCACGAATCATTGGTTTATCCCCAAGAATAGAATCCATGAATTACCCCTTAGTTGTTAATGATCAACTGAACGCAGGGATGCAGAGTCATTTAGGTTGGAGGTTTACCATCCCTCATTTTCATAAATGACTCTAAGGAGTTTGTATTTATTGAGATGAAACTGGTTTAAAGCCTCACAACTAGGATCTCTGGATTATATTGTCATCCAGGGGGGGCTAGATAATGACTTGAGAATTTGGATCGAACCTGTGATACAAGCTTCCTACGTATCCTCATGAGGGGAATCAGAATCCACATAGTTCGGTTCCACTTGACGGGACACATCAACTTTTATGGTCATGCGACAAGGACCCAACCGTATAGTTTAACATCATGTGCCAAGGACCTCCGAGAGAGAGATGCCCTATCAAAGTTGGTGCGGGAATTACACTGATGTGGCCCGCAATGCCCAAGGGAAGCAATTTCCTGGGCCCGATGATGTACCTTCAGTAGTATAAGGACATGGTCTGATAGAGATAGATGTGTATCATACTTATATATAGGGCTTTCACCATGGGGAGGTTTACTATGTATCCTAGTTGGATAGCGATCAAAGTCCACGTAATTCTAGGAAATTAGAGCTTATACTTGAGCATAGCCTATTGTTGGGATTGAACCTTTGGGAGGCGTCCTACGTACCATGTTTAGGAAATAAGGATCAAAACCCACATAGTTAGTTTCACCACCGTCATTCTGTGGGCGCTGTGGCAATTACAAATCCCTAATTCTAGGTGAGTCATGCTCGGTGTGGGAAAAAAGATAATGAAATAGAATTGAAAAGCCTCACACTTTCTCCCTACGGAGGAAGGGGGAGGAAGATAACGAGCTGAAGAAAAGGCCGAGACCACTGGACTCTCCTTCTCCATGATGTTGGAGTAAGGTATGAGTTACGCAGCGGAGCAATAAACAATCTGTGATGAGAGGGGAAGGGGCATTGGATTTGGTGAGGATTGTATTGGGCTTACTCTAGGAGGGATGACCAACCACTCCCAGGGGAGGAGATAAGTGCTCATCACTAGTGCTCGTCAAAAGGAAATGGGAGAGGGGACCCTCATTACTAACAAGTGAAGAGGTAGAAAGGGGACTCCCGGGATCGGACCCTACACTACCGTGGTAATGTGAACCGAGGAATGTTTTTGGAATCTGATCAAGAGCCAGAGAAACCCCATTTTCCTTGCCTAACATTGGTATGTGAACTCAAAGCGGCACGCTGATGCACCTGAAGGTTTCATCATATGGGTCTGGGGGCTTCGATAGAGGCCTTGGCTCAGGGCTGAATAGTCCAATGACGGGACTGTGAAGGATTAGGATAGATTGGAAGGGTTTTATCTGGCTCGAGGAATGGGAACACCGAAGGAGTTGGTGGGCCATATGGGTGCATGAGGAGTGGCTCCCATTGCGTAGGGGGGTACAATGTGGATAGAGAGGTCATCCGCGTACTGGGGTGGTACGTAGACTGATAGTCATCCCACATACCAGGGATGTACGTGGCTTTGGGTTTGGCCCGCATACTAGGTTGGTACGTGGTGGAGTCCACACAAGCAGCGTTGGCCTGGGGCAATGCCGATGGGGGGGTACACTAGTCAGGGATTCACCCACATTAGAGGGTGATACGAGGTGTGTCAGATGGAGAAGGGGCATAGACTCCCTGGTCCGTGAGGGGTACATCTATAGAGGGGCCATGGGTCACATTTTTTTTACTTTAAGTACACAATTCAAAATTTTGTTATGCGTTTTTTGGTTCCTTATTAATTCGTTTCCAGATTCATACATGTTCTGGTTCGTGAATTGGAACATCGATGTTCACAAAATACTAATCTCCTTCCTCTAGAATCCTTCCACCTGACTCTGATTGATCTCATTCTTCTCCCCTAGATTTTCATTTATAAAGGGGGAAAGAGATGAATCTATGGTCATGTGACACCTTTTGTGGAGGACCATTACCAAAAACCCAGTTTACAGATGACTTGGTCAATCCGATGCTCGCGGGGGGAATTGAATGCACCTCACCCGCGAACCAAATCGGTTCGGGGGGGGGGGGGGTGCTTTGCGGCCGCACAAGGCTCCACCACTATTTTGAAAACGACGTCGCTTGCGGTCTGGGCCGGTTGGCGCATTTTTCTGCTGGGGCAGTTAGTGATGGTGGATCGGCCTGGAGCCCGTCCTGCTTCTCACCCACAGATGGGTTCCCGCCTCTGTTTCACGGATGACGCTAGTCCGTGGAGGGGCGACAAGCTGAACTGGCTGTATACCATCAAATGTTGGACCGGTACACGGACTGGTTGGTACTTTTCTAATCTTCAGTATTCTCTATATTTTTATCCAATTCAATGATGGAAATTGGGTAGAATCCTTTCCTAAATTAAGTGGATTCCCATTCCTCTTTTCGGATTTTTCAGGACCCTAAAAATTCCCCCCATCGGAATAGGGTCCAATCGGAACGAAGGGGAGGCTATTCTGATGTATAGTGGTCTTGAAAATTAGATAGTTTGCGGTAGAGGTGTGGACCCGGTATGGGACCATGTTTATAAACAAAGAGGGCCCATACCGTTGTCTTTTACCTGATTATTCACGAAAACAATGCTCTCTTTTTGTATATGTTCTCCTGCTCCATCACGAAACTCCTCGTCCGCGATCCAGCTTCTGTGTCCCACACTATTCCTCATTCACACTTTCCTTCACCCACACACTGATCTTTTGCCGCAAACTAAAAGTTTTAATCAATTAAGAAGTAAGTCATGATGGGAAGCGTAGGAATTCACTGCGAGGTTTCGGATGGTACGCATACTGGAATAATCCAGACATTCAAAAAATTTTATGATTTTCGAACTTCATGATTTAAATTTGGAATTGAGATTTCACGGGGCAGCCTGGTTTGCAGCTTTCTGGCCAACGCTCCACAGTCCAGAGTATCACATACTTCTTCCGCGTAGGGCTGGTTCACGGGACGCAACTATCATGAACCACCTTTTGAGGCCAGCATGTGGATTTTTTCATGAAGTCTCCTTCATGGAGTCATTTTCCTTATACATGGTATTTTGTTCCAGATTTTATTATTTTGGACTAATCATTTGTATGGTGTCCATGATGCAGGGAGAAAATATGGTTCCTCCTTAACCTAGGATTAGGCCTGCTGTCGAGCCTCTTTTGACTAGTCTAGGGAGACGTCTACCTATAATCCATAGATTTGAGAGCATCAAAGAGGACCCTAGACGACCCATCATTCCCGTAGATGGTGTTTTGAAGGACATGCTCTCCCCTGATATTCTGGGCTATCCGTTATAGAATAGTCTTCTGCATTATGGTTTTGGCCTTCAAGACGACGTCCATATCCCCCTGTCTTCTCAGGTCTTCCATCCCCTTGTTCGGAAGCATCACCGAAGTTCACTCAAGAGAACCTCGCCCAGTTAGGAGAGATGCTCTCTGATTCAGATCTGAAAGAAACATTTATTTTGATAGGCTCCATTTGGAGTCAAAGTGATCAGTACACTCAGAACTTCTCCCAAGAGGTAATCCTCAATAGTTTGCCATCCTTGATCGTCCTTGCTCGATTGGATCCTAACACAGGGTGGATTCCCTGGTGGGATCTTCATTCGGTGGGATTTTCTCAAATGGCTATGCCTGGGCCTTTTGGGTCCATTATCAATTCCGGGAATTTCCTGAGTCACTGGTAAAAGTAAATCTGTTCTCCGTAGTGTGGGCTTCCCAGTTTGTTGTTTACACACTATCTTCGATCCTTCCTGACTTTCTCAGTCACCGGTGATCGAGCACTAACACTTTCCACCTTACCCATGGGGAAGTTATTATTAGTTTATGGGACATCTACCAATTGGGAGGGATTCTTATCATTGGTGAGATGTATAATGAGTTTTTTCTCACCCCTAACGCTTGGGTCGATGTGTAACAAGTGCCTTCGTTGGCGAGGGATCTACTGGTTATTGTGGATCGGTCACTGGGTGAGCCCTTGCGCGCCCACTCTCTTATTCCCTACAGCACCAAGATAGGGTTATTTATGAAGGCCACCAGTACTGTGCTGAAGGAAAATCTCCCCAGGACTCACCCTTCTCAACAATCATGAACTATCTTAGGTTCTTACTGGGCGGTACGGGAGGCGAGTGACTATCATTCATGGGGTTATGAGGTGTTCCCCAGTGTGTCACCTATGCTCAGGCTGGCAGGTATTTTTGCCACATTTATAGTGGGTGCCTATTCCCACCTCGAGATATAAGCCCAGGTGTCAGGTGTAACGACCCAACCCCAGTTGCCCAGAGTCGGTGCAATATTACATAACATTGGCATGATCACTAAAGATCACGTCTTGAATGAGTGATTAGTTTAGTAGCCTTGGAATCACTAGATACATTCATATAGTTTACATTATATCATTAAATGGTAAACTAAAACAACATATTGTCTCCATTGACCACAACCATATCCCCTCATACTATCCATACAGGTCATTCATAAAATAATTCTTTACATCCTGGGAAAAATAAAACATAGAAATGGGTAAGCTCAGATTCCCAGTAAGGATAACAATATAGCGGAAACATTCATAAATAAGCATAAAAATTTAAAGAAATGTATAAATAAAACAAAATCCTTTTATACATGAACTTCAGCACAAAAAGGAATAAATAAAATGAAATAATTCCATTTACATATTCACATGGATATTCTAATAATCGAATAAACACATGAAATATAAATAACCACTTTCATAATGATGGAATGTAGAATGCCATACTATCATAACCATATAGTAAAAGCCTTATGCGAAGACTAAAAATATGATTTTGTAAAGGCCTTTTTCTAAGAAACTAGTTTTTCTCATGAGACCTACTGATGCATCGAGGATCTATAGCGGAATCCACCTGTCACTTATTCTGTCCAATACATTCCTCATATGAACAGGTTTAAACATAACATAAACATTCATATTAAAACTAGAATACGAAATGTCAATACTTTCTCCATAAACCATGAATGGTATAAAAATAACATAACCACAGTCAAACATATCACAAAACCTTCAAGACAATATGAAAGTATTGTATCATAATAAATAAACATTAAATAAGCTTAAAATCAATCAATGGATGTTGACATAGATGAAATCAAAAAATATTTGATAGAAATATCTATTTTTTTGAAATAATTTGAATGTCACATAATTATAAAATAAAACATTTACTTTTTAAATATTCTTATAATCTTTTAAGGGAAGCTTCAAAGATTTTATAACGGACGAAAATAGCTGCACCCGCCGTATAAGTTAAAAAATACATTCTAACCTTAATTCTGTTGGAAAGGTAAAAATAGACCTTGTTTGGAAAATGATGGAAATATTTCTTTATAAAAAGTAAAAAAATGGTATAAATGAATTTAACCAATAGTCTGTAAAAAAGTAATACTGATTTGAAATACATTTTTATGAAGCATTCATGTGGATGATAAAGAGGTTCCAGTAGTTAATTACGTATAAACAACCTTGGATTATGAAGAGATTGTGAAAAATAAAACCTTACCTTGTACATTTCCTTTGGAGAGGGTAGGTTAACCTCTTGTATAATAGTTAAATAATTTTTATCAAATTATACAATAAACATATACATTAATATTATATCATATATGATCTTCTAACATTGCTTATTTAATAATATCTTAGTAGTATCGTCGTTTCGGGTGTTAATTTACTCATTTTCTATTATATGTTTTGTTACATATTCCTTGTTTTTTATGTATAGGTTGTATATTATTCATATATAGATTGATATCAAGTACATATACATTATTTTTAATCATCAAATGACAATTAAACTTGAATGGATACGATGGGAAATGAATCTCATCGCCTTCGTGGAGATGGTAGTCCGTACGTACGCACGAGCGACAATATCTCTCTTTTGATATTAAAATAATATATAATTGGATGGTATATTATATATAAAGAATCATTATAATGTTATATGTATTACTTACTTCAATTACACATCATTATCATACCCATCCAAATAATAATGTTTGGAATAACAATTACACTACGGCGTGGAGACGGTAAGCAGTACGTACAAACATATGGTGACATGCCATTAAAAAGATGGATATAATATAGAATATGGTTGTACCATATTTATAATAATATAAAACTATATAGATGATAATGGAGTTATTATTTTAGAATAGAAATATCAAATATAGAATAAGTGGAAGAAGAAAGGAATTTGATCGGGGGTGGTGAAATCATTACCTCTTCTTCGGGTTCTTCCTTTTGATTTGATCAAAACGGCTCCTTATGTTGGAATTATGATCAAACTAAGGACTCTAGGATTATGTGAGGGACGTTTAGAGGGTATTTCGGCTGAGTTTGGTCAATCCAAAAGGCTTCTACGGAGTGAATTAGAGGGAAGGGGGTGTTCCATTTTATAAGAGGGGTAAGGGGCACCTCTGGAAAAGCTAGAAATATTATTTTATAAATAATTTATTTTGGGTATCTACTGGATAAAAATAGGATTATTTAAATATTAAGGTGGTTATAGGTCTAAAACAACTCATCCAATTGTTTTTAGTCTGGTTTTCATCACTATATTAACTTTATCTTTTTTATTTAACTCTTAGTTAAATAGTTTGACATTTACCATGTCTATTTGTATTTTAAATTCTATAGTTAATAAACATAATATATACTTCCAATCAATCCCCAAGTGGTCCATTAATGATACAACTATCATTATATAACTCCTTTTTCTGATCCTTAGATTTTTAGGAATAGAATATCTATTAATAATATAATATTTGTTCTAAAAATTCCTTTATGTCAATTTTGACACTATTTAATAACTTATTTTAAGTCTTAACAACATTATTAAATCTAAAAAAATTAATTTAGGTAATAATAACATGTCATATTAACCAATAAAATTCTTGGATGTCAGCAAAACTTTCAAATTATATTTATTTTAACATTTATGATACCAATTATTTTATTCTTTCATTAATAAGAAAAACATTGCATCATTATCATGTAATTAATAAATTAAAGTATTTAATGCCTAAAAATTAAAAATAAAATACTTTTATGTAGGAAATATTTTTAGATTTCTAATGAATATTTTTGGTCTAAATTATAACAAATATAACCCTATGTAAATTTTTTTTTCTAAAAGATATATGGTTATGTCATTTTTGTATTTACTTTAACTTAATTAATATAAAGTGTCATTGTCACTTACAAGTGGCTTAATGGGGTCCCAAAGTCAATACCAAAGATGCCCATGGTCGGAAATGTATCAACCAATAGGGTTAGGACACGTTTTAGGGTAATTTACTATTATTATAATATTATTTTTTCACCATTATTTTACGGATTTACCTTTTAACAATGGTAAATAAAATATTTACCGGAGTAATTATTCAAAATGTATAAAAATAAAAGTTACCTATTTAAAAAAATTGGACATCCTGATCCCAAATATGGAATCAATTTTTTGAAATTCCAAACATCGATGTAGCAGAAATTAATTTAAAATTAATTTCCATTGTCCAAACAAGAAGTGTTTTTTATGAAATAATAACTATCAAAAGATTGACACTTGTTTAAATATGAAATTACATCCAATAAACAATATTGGAATAAATGGTAAAAATATATTCTCTCTATACATTAAAATCACTCAATTGCATAATTTATCACTATAAATTATTTGGAATAAAAAAGTTGTTTTTAATTAAACTTTCGTATTTTTCACTATTCATAAAAAATTGGATGTTTGTAGAAAAATACCAAAAATTTACCCTAGGCTAATTTAGATATTCTTAATCCAAAAATGAAGTCCATTTTGAAAGATAATATTTATAAAAATTTAAAATTTGGGTATTACAATTCATAACGGCTAATTTGATTGGTTGTGGTGTGTGTTAGAACATGAAGTTGCGTACAACACACACTATTGTATTAATCAAAGAGAAGAGTACCGTGGATGCTTGGGGTGTTACATTCTCCCCTTATGCAAATAATTTAATCCTCCAAAATTTCTAGATTTTTACTGCATAAAAAGACTCAGGTGGATCTTCATCATAAGTTCCTCGGATTCCCACATTTCCTCTTCCATCTTAAGGTTTCTCCATAGACCATTTACAAGACGAGTCGTCTGGTTTCTCAGCAATTGTTCTCTTATATCAAAAATATTGACAGGATCTTCGCAATAAGACAAATCAGGTTCCAGTTCTAATTTCTTGTAGGTAAGTACATGTATTGGGTCAGGAATGTATTTTCTCAATAGTGATACGTGGAACACATCATGAACTTTCGAGAGATTTGGCGATGTTTCCTAATTATAAGATACAGCCCCAATTCGTTCTAGAATTTCAAAAATTACTATGTACCTAGGAATCAATTTACCTTTCTTACTGAAATGTATAACACCCTTCCATAGAGATACCTTCAAGAAAAAATGATCTCCTACATAAAAATCCAAAACCTTCCTTCAGTTATCAACATAGCTCTTATACCTACTTTGAGCTACTTTGATCTGGGTTTGGATTACCTTCACCTTTTACATTGTTTCCTCAACATGTTCTAGGCCTACATGTTTTCATTCACCAAAATCATCCCCACAGGTTGTTGTGTGACATCTATTTCGTTATAACCCTTCATATAGTTCCATCCGAATACTTGAATGGAAGCTATTGTTATATGAAAATTCCACCAGAGGTAAATATTGATCCAAAATACATTGAAAGTCAAGTGATAATGATCTAAAAATTCCATCTATATTTTTAATAGTTCTTTCTGATTTTCCATCAGTTTGGGGGTGGTAGGCAGTGCTCAAACGATGATCAGTATCCAAGGCATTCTGAATACATTTCCAGAATCTTGAAGTTACATGGTGATCAAAATCAGAAACAATCAATAGGGGTACTCCATGAAGTCTCACAACATCATTAATATATAGTCTTACTAGAAGTTCAAGGGGTAGATATTCTCTTATAGTAAGAAAATATGTTGACTTGGTAAGACAATCAACAATGACCCATATTGCACCGTTCCTTCTAATAGTCTTTGGTATCCCCAATATAAAGTCTATCGTAATATTATCCCATTTCCACTCAGGTATGGTAAGGGGTTGCATGACTCCTCCAGGATATTTCCTTCATGATTTCACTTGTTTACAAACCATACATATTGACACAAAATCATAAATCTCCTTCTTCATGTTGTCCCACCAAAAATGTTCCTTCAAATCTCTATACATCGTGGTGCTCCCTGGGTGTATAGAGAAATTGGAACTATGAGAATTATCCAACAATTCCATTTTTAGTTCAAGTATATTGGGAACACAATGTCTCTTCCAAATATAAAAATTCCATATTCATACACAAATTAACTCAATCTCTCATCATTCATAGCTGTGATCTTCTTTTTAAACTCTTCATCATCGGTCTGAGAACTCTTTATCATTTATAATAAATATGTTTTGGCAAGCATTTCAATGTGTATTAATGTTTCACCTTCGATGGTGATTCCCCTATCTATATTTACTAGATACATTAATATAGGATCCTTTTCAACTCTCATCTTGTTCTAAACTCCATGATTCTTTCTACTAAATGAATATACCACCTTATTTTCCTTCCTCGGGTGGTAGTGTATCATGCAATCATAATACTTGAATAATTCAATCCATCTCCTTTGCCTCATGTTTATTTCATTCTATGAGAAAATATACTTCAAACACTTGTGATCAATAAAAATCTCACTTTTTCCACCATAGAGGTAGTGTCTACAAATCATCAAAGCAAAGATTATAGCTGCTGACTCAGGATCATGATTAAAATAGTTTTGCTCATTAATTTTTAGCTGTTGTGATGCTCAGGAAATAACTCTATCATTCTGCATTAGGACACAACCAAGTCCTTTCATTGATATGTCACTATAAATAACGAACACATCATTCCCGGACGGTAGAGTCAATATAAGAGAATTGAATAATGTTCACTTTAGTTTTTTGATATGTTCTTCAAAATCATTTGTTCAAATAAATTTAACTCCTTTACGTGTGATCTTCGTTAATGGGTTAGCCAATCGGGCGAAATTATAGATGAAACATCAATAATAACCTGCTAAACCAATAAAACTGCGTACCTGAGTTATACTTGTTCGTGCTTGCCATTCTTAGATTGCCTTTTTCTTAGAAATGTCAATGGAAATTCATTATTTAAAGATAATATGGCCATGAATAGAAATCTCATGAAGACATAATTCACACTTTCTAAACTTCCCATATAATTCATGTATTCTAAGAGTCTTAAGGATAATGCACAAGTGATTTTCATGATCTTCGTTGTTTTTGGAGTATACTAAGATATCATCAATAAATACCATTCCAAAATCATCGATATATTCCTTAAAAACATTGTTCAGTAAATCCGTGAATACATAGGGTGCATTAGTCAAGCAAAAAGGTATAACTATAAACTCGTAATGCCCGTACCTAGTTTTAAAAGTTGTCTTTGGAATGTCTTCCTTATTCACACAAAACTGATGGTATCTAGATTGATGGTCAATCTTTGAAAAGTATTTAGCTCCATGTAGTTGTTCAAATAAATCATCAATTCGAGGTAGGGGATAAATGATCTTTATTGTTATTGCATTGATTTCATTGTAGTCGATACAAAACCTCATAGATCCATCATTCTTCTTAACAAAAAGGACAAGGGCTCCCCATGGAGAAATAATACATTGAATATATCCTTTATTACTCAATTAATCTAGTTGTTTCATTTGTTCAACTAATTCCACGGGGTCCATTCTATAAGGGGTATTTAATATAGGTCTTGAACCATGAATTAAATCAATGGAAAACTCAATTTCTTTTTCTGGTGGATGTCCATGTAAATCATCTGGAAACACATCAACATATTCTCTCACAATAGGTACATCCTCTATTTGAACATTCCTTTCTTCACCCATAGTTATATCATTCTCTTTTTCCCCAATAATTGAATTTAGTTGAGATACTTGTGGTGGATCTAGATAAGAATCAGGTGGTGACAATTTTTCTCTAAAGATAAGGTTTTCTTTATCATTATCATCAAAAATTGGAATCTCATTCCTCTTATAATAAATATTCCCATTATGGTCCAATAGAAAATCCATATCGACGATTATAAAAATTTCAATCATGGGTATGATGATGATATCAGCAGATGAAGAACATTTCTGCACCCTACTGGGGACTTTTCATAAACCTTTATTGAATGAAACTTCCCTTAGGAGTTTTGACTGACAACTACCTTGTTAAATCAAATCAGAAATATCTAATTTTCTTATCAAAATGGGAAGATATGAAACACTGTGATGATCCAGAATCAAATAATGCATTTTCTAAACTTGAGAAAACCATTAAATTACTTGTCACCGCGTCTTACAGATCTTCTACCTCAACAGTAGTGATAGCATATGCTTGGCCTTGATCCATTGGACTTCTCTAAGGTATGTTAACCAAACTCTTAGGAAATTCATTTTCATTATGTCCCATCTCCCTACAATTGTAGAATTGAAAATTGTTAGCTTCTTTCTTCCCCTTGAAATCACGAGCTTGGTGGCCTTTTTGACCACACTTGTAACAGACTCTCATGCACTTCAAGAAATTACAAAGCTTTTTCATACCACATTTACTATAGGATGGATATTTAACTTATCTCTTCTTCCCATTATTTCCATTTACAGAGTGATCGAAAAATCTCTTCATCTCTTGCATTGATTTAAAGTCATAAGATATAATGAATTCACTTTCTGCCTTGATTGAAGATGAGACTATATCTTCGTATGAACAGAGGGATTGTGTGACTAATGATCGATGGAGAAATGGTTTCAACCAATCAATGAAATAATCAATCTTACTCCTTGGGTTATGTATATAATCTGTTGCATGTCTCCTCTAACCTTGTAATGTTAGCCTCATACTTTGCGACATTTTCATCCTCCTTTTTTCTCAGACATAGAAATTGCCTTTACATATCTTCTCAATGGTCACAAGGAATGTATTTTTCCTCGAAATTCACGTTGAACTCCCTCTGTTCCTTATTTTATACTTATCATCCTCCTTTGTGTTTTGAATCAATGACCACCACTGGTCAGCATCTCCAGGGAGGCGGTAAACTGCCATGATAACTTTTTCCCTTTCACTACTCCCCAAGGCATGGAATATTTTCTCTAAGGATTTTATCCAATTATTATCAACTATTGGATTTGTACTCCCATTGAATGTCGGTGGTTTTTCCCTCCTGAAGCGATCTAACATTGATCCTCCACTCTGCGGATTAGGTTTCTCTATATGGGTAAGGTTTTTATTCATAACATGAGTGAGTTTTCCCTATATGGTGATTAGCTATTAAGCACCAGTTCCATCACCATCTCCCCTATAATTATCTATAGTGGGAGGGAGATCCCTACATTTAGTGAGTATTTTGATACTGTTTCCATTTTTTCTTCTAGTCACCATTTCTAAACAATGGAATACACTAGATTAGTTTATGAATCGAAAAACATAAATCCAAACTTGAAAAAAGTTTAACATGAATTGAATAGTTTATGTATATAATCCATAATCATAAAAATGTTTTATTTGAGGAATTATATAATCATAATCCATTCATAATGGTTTGTAAAGAAAATTAGAATTATCCTAATAATATCTCGTGGGAGTGTAGAAACCAAGAGTGCAGCAAGGCCTATTGTCATGTACCAATTCCCATTAGAGTCTAGCTCAAAGCGGTGTTTTTGGGCTTTACCCATAGGTACATCTGTTCCAGAGCTCCCTCTACCTATTGATATCTAGACATGGATGTATTTCTTGGAAAACTCACAAAATCTCTACAATACCAAAATTTTAGGAATTTCTTCTCTACTAATCCTAAAATTTCATCTTAGCTCTATGTGCTCTAATCAGAGTTTATCTAAATCTAGTTCCCAAGGATTGTACTAAACTTTCTCTGATACCAACTCTAATGCCCTAACCCCATTTACCCAGAGTCGATACATTATTACATAACATTGGCATGATCACCAAAGATCATGTATCTAATGACTGATTACTTTAGTAGCCTTAGAATCACTAGATACATTCATAAATTTTACATTACATCAAAAAATGAAAAACTACAACAATATATTTTCTCCATATACCACACTCATATCCCCTCATACTATCCCTGCAGGTCTTTCATAAAATAATTCTTCACATCTTGGAAAAAAATAAAACATAGAATGGGGTGACCTCAGATTCCGAGTAAGGATAACAATATAGTGGAAACTTTCATAAATAAGCATAAACATTTAAGGCAATGTATAACTAAAACAAAAGCCTTTTAAACATGATTTTTAGAATCATATGGCAGAAATAAAAAGAAATAATGACATTTACTAATTCAGATGCATATTCTACTAATCGAATAATCACATTCAATATCAATAATGACTTTCATAATGATGGAATGCATAATTCCAGACTATCATAACCACATAGTCAAGGCCTTGTGCCAAGACTAAAAGAAATATTTTGTCATGGCCTTATGCCAAGACACTAGTTTGTCTAATGAGACATACTGATGCATCGAGGAGCTATAGCGGGCTCCACCCATCACTTATTATTTCCAATACATTCCTCATATGAACAAGTTTAAACATAACATAAACATCCGTTTTAAAACTAGCATAAAAAATGTCAACACTTTCTCCACAAACAATGAATGGTATAAAAATAACACATCCAGAGTCAAACATCTACCAATAAATTCAAACCAATATAGATGATTTGTATCGTAATAAATCAACTTTAAATAAGCTGAAAATCTATCATAGGTTGTTGACATAGATGAAATCAAAACTATTTGAGAAAAATATCACTTTTTTGAAATCATTTAAAAATCACATAATTATAAAATAAAAAATTTAATTTGAAAATATTATTATAATCATGTAATGGAATATTCGATGATTTTATAATGTCGGAAAATATTCGCACCCACCGTATAAGTTAAAAAATATATTCTTACCTTCATTCTGTCAAAATGGTTAAAAATGACCTTGTTTGGAAAATGATGGAATGATTCATTTATAAAAAAGTCAAAAAATGGTATAAATGTCTTTAAAACATAGTCTATAAATCAATAATAATGATTTGAAATACGTTTTTATGAAACATGGATGTGGATGATAAAAATGTCCAAGTAGATAATTATGTATAAACAACCTCAGATAATGAAGAGGTTGTAAAATAAACCCTTACCTTGTACTTTTCCTTGGTCGAGGGTAGGTTAACCTCATGTATAATAGTGAAATAATTGTTAACTAATTATACAAGAATAATATACATTAATTTGATATCATATATGATCTTTTAACATTTCTTTGTTAATAATATCTTAGTATTTTCATCGTTTTGGGTGTTAACTTACTAGTTTTATTTTATATGTTTTGTAACATAAGTCTTGTTTGTTATGGATATGTTGTATCTTATTCATATACAGAATGGTATCATATCCGTAAACATTATTTTTATTCATAAAATGAGAATTATAATTGAATGGATACGATGAGAATAAATCTTATCGCGTTCATGGAGACAGTAGTCCCTACGTAGGCACGAGCGAAAATATCACTCGGTTGATATTAAAATAATATATAATTGGATGGTATATCATATATAAATATTCATTATAATGTTATCATTCTCCTACAGGCATTGTAGGGTTCCAGCTCTTCCCTTTAAAGGTGGATTATCAAAAATCAATAACAAATGATGGTCGTCGGGCCATTGGAGGAGGGTAAAGGAACTTGAAAGAGGGTGGTGAAATCATTATCTCTTCTTCGGGTTCTTCCTTTAGATTTGATCAAAATGGATCCATAGGATGGATTTATGATCAAAATATGGCCTCTATGTTGAATTGAGGAATGTTTATACGGTATTTGGGCAGGGGATGGGCATCCCAAAATGCATTGAAGGTGTGAATTACAGGGAAAGAGGAGTTCCCTTTTATAACAGGGGTGCTGGGCATCTTTTGAAAAACTAGAAATAATATTTTTAAATAAATATATATTCAATTTATATTGTCTAAAAATGGATTATTTAAAATTTAATGCGGGGATAGGTATAAAACCACTCAAGAAATAGGTTTTAAATAGGTTTGGGTCACTATATTAACATTATATTTTTGATTTAACTCTTAGTAAAATAGTTTGACATTTACCATGTCTCATTATATTTTTATATTATATATTTATTAATATTACTATATACTTCCAAGAGACCACCAAGATGTCCATTATTGATACACCTATCATTATATAAGTCTTTGGGACAATCCATCTATTTTCAGGAATAGAATATCAATTAATTATATAATATTTGTTTTAAAAACTCTTTTATGTATATTTTGACACTATTTAATAATTGATTTTTGTTAAAGTCATAGAAAATTTATTAATACTAACCAATTTCATTTAAGTAATAAAAACATGTAATATTAAATAATATAATTTGTGGATGTCATCAAAACATTAAAATTATATTTATTTTAACATTTATAATACCAATTATTTGATTCGCTAATTAATAAGGAAAACACTACATCATTATTGTGTCATTAATAAATTTAATTATTCAATGTATAAAAATTATAAATAAAATAACATTATGTATGAAATATTTATTCATTTCTAATAAATATTTTTAGTGTAAAATATAACATACATAACCCTATGTAAAAATTATTTTTTTAAAACATATATGCTTATGTAGTATTAGTATTTACTTTAACTTAACTAATATAAAGTATCATTATCACTTAAAAGTGACTCCATGGGATCCCAAAATAGACCCAATGATTCTTAGGGTCTGACATGTATCAACCAATAGGGTTAGGAAATGGTTTATGATAATTTAATATTATTATAATATTATTTTTAACCCATATTTACCAGATTTACCCTTTAACCATGGTAAATAAAATATTTACCAAAGTAATTATTCCAAATGTCCAAAAATAAAAGTTACCTATTTACACAATTTGGACATCCTGATACCAAATATGGAATCACTTTTTCCAAATTCTAAACATAGAAGTGGAAGAAATTAATTTAAAATTAATTCCCGTTGTCAAAACAAAAAAGCATGTTTTTTGAGAAACAATAACTATCAAAAGATTGATATTTGTTTAAATGTGAAATTACGTCCAATGTACAACATTGGATTAAATGTTAAAAATATAATCTATCTATACTTTAAAATGACTAAATAGTATCATTTATCACTATAAATTATTCGGATTAGAATAGTTGTTTTTAATTAAAGATTATTATTTCTCACTATCCATAAAAAATTGGAAGTTCACAGAAAAATACCCAAATATTTACCCTAGGAAAATTTGAATATTATAAATCCAAAAATGAAGTCCATTTTGGAAGGTAAGTTTTAAAAAAAATTCAAAAAGTGTGTATTACTATTCATAACAACTAGTTTGATTGGTTGTGGTGTGTGTTAGAACTCGAAGTTGCGTACAACACACGGTATTGTATTATTCAAAGAGAACTGTACCATGGATGATTGAGGTGTTACCTCAGGCCTTGCACCCTGATGATGGTAGCTGAGTTGGTGGGATACCGCCCGGTGAATCTGGCCATGCCCACAGTGGCTCGTATTTACTAATTACTGAACCACATGTAGGACGGCGGGTCACCCTATCATGTTATTGGGCCATTTCAATTATTATATGGCTGGGTAGCAAATCAATGACACTGTTATGAGTATACTCATAACATAGTCATTCAACTTCCTACTCTTCATCCTACCCTACTTGATGTAGATGGAGTTCTTCTGAAGTCACTCAATTCTTATGAAGTCATCATGCTTCTGAGTGATATTTCCCAGATTTCTTTCAGTCCCTACCCCACTCCTTCTGGCATCATGGTCGATGACTGCAGGGGTAGAAAAGAAGAGTGTTCTAACATAATTTCACTAAGGGATGGGTTTTTATCCGCGTGGATTGATGGGGTTTGTCTCTATGAGTTATACACCGCATATCATTTTTCTCGACAGTTTGGATGCATGAAACTCCATCTTTCCCTTCCCCATCCTCGCGCTTGAGGACTACATCCGACCATTCTCCATCAATGGTGGTTGATGTTGATGCCGGAGGAATCTGGAACAAGTATTCCCTTTCCTTATATAGGAGCGTCTTCCATCCTATACTTGGAGTATGCGAAAATGTGGATAAAGCATTATCCAGATGGGATCTTGAGGAAGAATGTCCATCAATTTCCCAAATCGGGGGTTACTGTAGCTATTGTGCTTACCGTACCTTCCTCTTCTACTTTGAGGGAGGACCAATTGAGGTCTCAAAGGTCGAAGCGGCTCATGGGATCTTCCACTTCCAACCCCTATGTGGATGAAGTTCAGACATATCGAATCCTTTTGGATGTAAATGAGGACGATCCTATGACTTCGGGCCCCCATGATGTAATTCCCAATGCATCACCGATCGATAGTAGACATACCATCTCAACTCCCAAAATTGAACCAGGGCTAGAAGATTATGACCCTCCAGTCTTGGAACCATCTTCTAGTGTGCACATGTCTGTGATGATCGCAATGCCTGACATCATTCCTGTGTTATCTAGCAAGGATACCAAATACCCTCATGTCATGGAAGACCACCGAGCATTGCGAAGGTGGGCCTGGCTATGGAATTTTTATATTGTTGTTGAAACTCCTCTTGATGAGATGGAGACTAAAAGTGAATCCCTTCAGCAAATCTTACTATGATTAGGGTTAGGTGGATTTAACTATTGGCATATTCATTTTCCCAAATTAAAGGTCGTAATTTCCTCTGGGGAGGTTGCCGCTAGTGAACACACACTTGCTCTCCTCTCTGGCTCTCATTGCGGGACACGGACTTTTGAGGAAGCATTGATGAAGCTCCATCAACTGATAGCACTAGAGGCAAGTTCTCAAGATCAGGCAACCACCTTATATGCTGAGTTTTATGAATATGATGATCAAGCAGCGATGCTGAAGGATCATTTTTCATCTTTGACTGGTGACCTGGAAGCTACTGGGAAAGGGATCAATGATCTCCAAATGACAATAAGGCATACTCGTTTAGTGGAAGAAGTTTAGGCCAGGGAGAAGGTCGTGCTAGAGAAAACATGCAATAAACTTCACCGCATGGTTTCTGATCAGATGGAGAGAGAGATCCATGATCCTTTGTGATTAACAGAGCTATTTATGTACATTATGTTTTACCTCATTTGTTGCTATGAAGTAGATACTCCGGCTTGTGGATGTCCTCCATTTTTTTCCAAATGTGATGCAATCTTATGTCGATCATTCCTTGCTGTAAAATTTGATTGTTATTAGAAAGACTATTTTATAAATAAAAACTCACTAAATCAAGATTTAATCATAGTTCAATAAAATGATAAAATAGAAAGGAGCTCTAATTTTAGCCTGGACCATGGGATCCATCGACCATAGTTTGACTATTGCAAGGGTTTTATAGAAAAAAACCACAAATTTTTTTTCTTTTCCGTCAATACCATAATTTTTCCTGGGCCCATATGGCATGGACTTAGTGGGTATGTCTCAGATTTTTCTTAGGCCACCCTTTTCGGGTTATTAGCCTAACGGGATTTGTGCTTCTTTTTGTGAGCGGTTTAATGTCCCGTTGACAAGACTATCATTACTGATGTTTTATGTCGAACATCATTGACCAGATTTGGTAGGGCGAGGGTCCCGATGAGGAATGGTTGGTTTAAAGATGTCTCAATACCTATCAAACGTACGTGGGAGGAACATGTTTCGATTTTAACAACATACAGGGTATTTCACAAGGCATGGGAGACGTATCACCGTGTAGATGTAGGAAAAGAATCACCTAAGGAAGACATGTCTTTGTTAGATGGGCCAAAGGCGACCAATATGCAGAGCCGTTTAGGAAATTGTATGCATAGTAATACAAAGGTGTCCATATGTCAGTGACTGTCCATTTCTGATGGCCTGAGGACTTTATGGATTTCCGGATTATGGAAACCACAATGGGTGGATTGTGGAATTATGAAAACCACAAGGGGTAGCTCGAAAAGGGTATATGACATATGAAAGGGTTTGGGAACATCTGTACTAATCAGTAGTGTGGAAGAAGGGTCCATATCCTATGAATTTCGCTAACGTGAAGGATGGTTGGAGCTTGGCATGGTTCAAAGTCATGCTGTTGGGACATTCCTTAAATTGGAACACCTTCTCCGGATTCTCTATAATCTCATCAGATACGTTCCACCATATTCAGGGAGGGTTGTGAAAGAGTTTGGTAAACTGTAGCTCATAGGGTTTCTAAATCTCAGGATGGATATGGGGGCTCAGAGGGCAATAGGAGTATGGAGAAAAGCATTGCCTATGGAAATATTGCCTTTGATAGACAGGCCATGGGCGATCAATATGTAGAGCCGCTGAGGGCATGGTATGCATAGTCATGAAATGGTGTCCTTATGTCAATGATTGTATTATGCCGATAGTCAGTCATCTTTAGGGAAGTTGAGATTAGGGACCACCAGGGGAGGCTTAGGAGAGTTCAACTTTTTCTAAGTATAGAGTATGGTTTATAAAAAGAGGGTTCCTTGATATAGAAGAAACATCTATGCTAAACTTCCCGGTAATTGGTGAAGTCGTCCCTTCTCACACTAGAGTGAGACGGTGGTTTTTGCATGTCTAGCCCGTGCACTGAGGGATAGAGGAAAGCCTCCTTTCCCGACTGAACAAATGATAGGTTTCACCATGTAGTTTAACGTCATACACTGAGGACGGCATCCATGGATTTTAACATCATGCAGTGAGGATGGCTTTCATGGAGTTTAATTTCATGCCGTGAGGACAGATTCCGTGTAGTTTAACGTAATGCGGTGATGATGGAGGTTGTTTTTATTATTTGATATCATTCAGTTTATTTTCATGCAGAAAAGATGTATTAGTATTTAAATTCCATGAAATTTACCGTCTTGTGGTGACGATGGGGATAATTTTTAAAGATACTATGTAGTTTAACGTCATGCAGCGAGGACATGGGGTCATTTTTAAATTCATGAAAATTATTGTAGTTGGAGGAATTTCCCTGGATGTTTAATGCACGGTCTTTGCATCTTTACGACAAGTGGTAAAGGCATGTTCTGTGTAGTTTTAATCATCATTTGGTAATGATGTGGTTGCAAAGTCCATTCATGATTAGAATGTAACTAGGCTCAAATATATCGGCATGTTGAAGACATGGAAAGGGGTTGATGGTTTAAACCATGGTTCCGGGGATTCTTGGATCATGAGAGATGATATGGGGACTCTGAGGCCGGAAAGCGTATAGGGCTAGGAAGTGTATTTCTTGAGAAAATATTTCTTTTGGTAGATGGGCTAGGGGATATCTATATGCCTCACCACTAAGGGAATGGTATGAATAGTAATAAAAAGGATTCCACGGGTCGATGAAATTCCACATCCGAGGGCCATTAATGATTATGAGGATCCACGATTGTCCGACCACGAAGTCTGGCATTTGGTAAGAAAATATTTGGACATGTCGAGGATGTTCATTCCTGGTTGGTGTTAAAACTCGAAGAGTTCACTACGCTGATTTATCTTGATCATGAGTTGTACCTCTACTCCATGCAGTTTAATGTCATGTGGTAAATATGAAGTACTCTGAGTTTAACGATCATAGAGTTCAGACCATTGGGAGACATTTGCTACAACCACTCGAAGGGAAATTGAGTTAGGATGCTCTGGTATACACTGAACAAGTGCGATGGAATGAGGGTGTAAACTATAAATTTGGGGTTTCCCAGATCAAGAGATATGGTATAAGGGCTCTGAGGCCGGTAAGCAAACGAGGCTAGGAAGATTATTGCCTGATGAAATCATGCCTTTGGAAGACAGACCAGGGGATATCATTATGTAGAGCCACTGAGGGCATGATATGCATAGTCATACAATGGTTTCGACGGGTCGATGACTTTCCACTTCTGATGGCCATGGATGATTATGAAAATCTAGGATTTCTCATAGTACAGATTTTAGCATATGGGGATAATGGTGTCCAAGAATACAAGAAACATCCACACCCTAATTGCCTATTGAGTCAATGTAGCATGGCCCTGACTTGATGCTTGTATATGCAGATCATCATGTGAACCACGGGCATATACATATGATAACCAGGTAAGGATACCCTGTAAATGTTTGGATGTGAGAGGGGAACAAACTTGTAAACCAATGCTCCATGATTTTTTTTGGATCGGGAGATATGATATGGGGGGCTCTGAGGCTAGTAAGCTTACGGAGATAGGAAGAGTTTATCCTAAGGAAATATTTCCTTTGGTATACGGGCTAGGGGATATTAATAGGCAATGATGCTGATGGCATGGTATGCATAGTCATACATAGATGTCCATGGGTCGATAAAATTCCACTTCTGATGGTTGTGGGTGGTTATGATGATCTGCAATTATCTATGTCGCAGAGAATGAAGTATATAGATGATGAATCAAAGTGTGCAAAGAGTATTCCCATCGCATTTCACTGTATATAATGGGTGGGTCGTGACGAAGTATGTGTAGTTTAACATCATGGGGTGAGGACGAAGTCCGTGTAGTTTTAACATCATGCGGTGAGGATGAAGTCCATGCAGTTTTAATGTCGTGCGATGAGGACGAAGATAGGCCAACATGAAAGGGGGATTCAGTGTAGTTTAACGTCATGTGGTAAAGATGATGGGTAAGTATACCTGTGTTTTCTTTTATCGGCAGTCAGGCTAGTATATATGATCTCAGCGTTGCTACGTAAATGGAGAGGGAAGGAATCAAGACACACATATTTCATTTGGGGAATACACCTCGTCCAGGTCTGGACTATATGGGGGAAAGGGTCAAATTTTTTTACCTTATCCATACAGTTTGACATTTTGTGGTAAAGATGAGGAATACAACTCGTGCTAGTATGGTCCTTACATGGGATAAAGGGGGTATTTTTAGCTTCATTTGGGGTGGTTGGGTCAGGGTGTGTAATTCTGGCATCACTGCGTATCATTCGAGGGAGGGAATCAAGCCGTACATAGTACCTTAGAAGATAATACACCCCGTGTAGGTTTTGTCCGTACACGGGGGAAAGGGCATTTTTTTAATATTCATTAGGGGGTGGCTAGGCCCGGATGGGTGACCTTGGTGTCACTAAGTATCTTACAAAGGTTGGAATCATGCCATATGTAGTTCTCTGAAATCCATGTAGTTTGTGTTCACGCAAAGGGACCTAGCCATTATTCCAATGTTCATGTGAGTAATACTCATTGTGAGAAACAAGGAATTGCGGATTTCCCAGTTGCGTAACGTGTGAATAGGCATGCAAAGAAGGCGGTGATTAAGGTGGTGGCTGGACCTGGTCATGGGGTACGGGTGTCACTAAATATCCCGTGAGAGAAGTAATCAAGCCACACATAGTTCTTTAAAATAAGTACATCACATGCGGGGTTATTCCGTACATGGGGGAAGGGGGATTTTTTTTTTTTGATTTTGGGGTGAATAAGCCAGGATATAGAATCCTGGCGTCGCTACGTATCCTGCAAATTGAAGAATCATGCCGTACAAGGTTTTCTGAAATCCGTACAGTTTAACGTCTTGCGGTGAGGACGAAATACTCTTATGGTAGGGTCATAGAGTTTGGACCATTTAGGCAAGGCAGTTTAACATCCTGAAACTCCGACCATAACTTTTTTTGGTTATGAAAAATACTTCTTTAGAAATCTCACATTCTTAGGAGCAGTGGTGAACTACCCATCCATGGAGATCATGGAATATGCTTCATTGGAGTAGACCTTGTGTATAACATATGGTCCCTCCCACTTGGGCTCCAGCTTTGGAGGATTCCTTCCGGGTATGATTGTGGTCCGGAGGACCGACACCAATTCTCCTTCCATGAAAGACCGAAGATGAACCTTTTTATTGAAGGCTCGTGTGATCTAGTTTTGATATACATCCAAATGGTGCAAAGTGTTGAACCTCTTCTCATCCAGCTATTCTAATTCACCCTTCCATTTTTCTGATTGGTCATCGTTGGATAACTGATCAGAAATGGAATCATGGAGTGAGGGAAATTGGAGATCAATTGACAAGACTGCTTTTGTTCCATATACTAAAGAGTACGGAGTAACCCGAGTAACGGTGCAAATTGTGGTTCGATAATCCCACAATGCATGAAGGAGTTTATATGGCCATTATTTATTGACTTTGTCTACAATTTTCTAGAGAATGTTGGACAAGGTCTTGTTGAAATCCTTTATATTTATGTTGGATAATGCATGGTAGTGGGATGAGTGCTTAGCCTTGATACCATATTCTTGGTACAATTTCTATAATTCAGTAGAGTAGAAGTTGGTGTGGTTATCTGTCAGTATGGTATGAGGGGAATCAAATCTGGTGATGATATTGGCTTCCACAAATCTGAAAATGTATCTAGCACCGACATCCTTGAGGGGTACAAATTTTTCTCCTTTGGAAAAGAAGTCGATTGCTGTGAGGATATACTTTAGTGGTTTGGCCGTGGTGGGAGGATATGGTCCCATGAAGTCCATTCCCCAGATGGAAATTGTCAAGGAGTACCTGGCCTGATGAAGCAACTCTGGCGATTGGTGAATGAAGTTGGTATGAATTGGGAAGGAGTGGCATTTTGTGGTAATGTTCTCACAATCTCGTGCCACGGTGGGCCAATAGTACCCAAGCCTTCGAACCTGATGGGAAATCATAGACCCTGACTGATGTGCTCCACATACTATTGTATGTAATTAATTTATTACAGTAATAGTTTCCTCTCCATCAATGCATCTATAGAGAACTCCATCAAGGCCCCGTTTGTAGAGGACCACTTGATGACTCATGCCGCCATATAGGACAAAGATGATTTCCCTTCTCTGTATTTTCTCTCGTTCAACCCTGTCTGATGGAAATTATCCCCTTTTAAGGTAGTTTGCAATGGGGGTCATCCAATTGGTGGAAAGAGAATATGGCTCAAGTACATGAGTGAATTTCTTGATTTCTTCCGTCTTAGTCTAAAAAACCGGCAAGACCAATCGATGGTGAGAAATACTGATAATTGTTTCATCCTGGTCTGGGTCAGCTAGGTCTGTGGCCACATTAGCTATTTCATCAGCATGGGAATTCTGAGACCAGAGAATATAGCTCAATGTTGGTTCTGTGGAGAATTCTTCCATTAACCCTTAGACATGGTCAAATAGGGGAATCAGATCATCGTTTTTAATAGCATTGTCACCATTGAGTTTCTTGATGACAAGTTCCAAGTCACCCTTTACCTTAAGGTGTTGTACTTATTCCTAGAGTGTTAGCATAAGGCCTGTAATGAGGGATTGATACTCTGCCTCATTGTTCGTACATCCTTTTGACAGGAGGAAGGAATATGAAATGACTGCCTTTTTTGGGGACAATAGTATGATCCCCAAACCCACCTTGTTAAATTTGGGATCCTCCATCCTCTTCCTTGTTGGGATTCGAGATGCACCGTCAAAGTACATTTCCCATATTGGGAACTCCTCTTGAACCGAGAATATGTGTTCATTAGGTAGCTCGACGTTTGGTGTGGTGGTCCTTGTCAAGGTGTGCTCTGCTAGAATATCTACTAATTCCTGGCCTTTGATGGATTTATAAGGTACAAACTGGATTTCAAACAATTGTATTATGACTTCCCATAGGGATAGGTGCCCAGTCAACATCGGGCTGCTGAGGATGTACCTGAGCAGGTTACTACGCGAGACCAAATGGAATTCATGATGCTGCAGATAATGTTGCAATATTAGAACTGTAAATACTAAGTCCAAACAACTCTTCTCAATGTTTGAGCATAGATTTTCAACGTCGATCATGGTTCAGCTGAGGTAATAGATATTACTTTCACTGTCAGCGTCATTTTTCTCTACGAAGAAGGCTCCCAGGGACTGCTCTAGGGCCATCACGTATAGGATAAAAGGTATTCCTTCAACTGGGGGAATGATAAATGGTGGGATTAAAAGTTAATTCTTTAGGCTGCCGAATTCCTCTTGCAAATAATGTGTTCATTGGTACGTAACCCCCTTTTTAATTGACCCGGTGAAGGGAAAATATTTTCCCTCCAGGATTGCTATGAACCACCTAATGTAGGCCAGGTGTCCTTAGAATCCTCTCAACTCAGTCAGATTGTGGGGAGGTGGTAAACCAATGATATCATTCATATTTTTTGGGTCTAGTTCGATGCCACAATGGTGTACGACAAAGCCAAGGAATTTCCCTGAGGTAACCCTGAAGGCACATTTCAAGGGTTTCATCATCAGGTTTTGTTGTCGATGATTATTGAAGATGGATTCAAGGCCTGATATGTGATCTGATAGATGTCTTGTTTTGACCACCATGTCATCCACGCATCATTCGACGAATCTCCCCAGGAATGGATTAAATATAAGATGCATGGTGTGTTGATATGAGGCACCAGTGTTATTGAGACCAAAGGGCATGACCCTGTAACAGAATACCCATTTATTGGCCCTGAATGGAGTGGCATATTCATTATCGCATGCCGTACTAATTTTATAATAACTAGAATAATAATCAATGGAAGAGAGAGACTCATACCCAGCCGTTGAGTTGATTAATAACTCAGTGATCGGGACCAGGAAATCATGTTTAGGGAAATGCCGATTTCGATCTCTGAAATCGATGAAGATAGAGATTTGTCAGTAATTTTTCTTGATGAGGACAATGTTGGCTAGCCATATGGGGTATTGGACCTCCCGAATGAATCATGCATTAATGAGAATACCGACTTCAGCCTCTATTTTGGAAACATGTGCGAGTTGTGTCCTTCTGGAGGCATGTTTATAGCCCCGATGGTCTTCTGGAAGACGTATCTGTTGTGTCGCCACTTCGGGATTGAGTCCCGGAATTTCTGTGTAATTCCATGAAAAAAAATCTCGATGGTGCCTCACGAAAAAGGTATATACCTCGTTCTCCTCGGGAGACATTGGTGTACTAATGAGAGTGGTCCTCAGGTCTTCCTCGGCACCCAGTTTTATTTCCCTGAGCTCATCCAGAGTGGTTGAGATACCGTTCTAAAATGTGGGAGGTGCATCCCTGAGATCTTCCTCATCATCATCCCCCACATTCATATCTTTTTTATCCGACAGGGGGAGAGTTCTCAGCACGTTCTCTTGGGAGTCCGGAGGCGAGGCATTGTGGGCGTCCCTAGTCAATTATTCTTCCAAAATTTTATGGTTAACGGTTGTTTCAGCATTGTCACACTCGTTCATTATGTCTTAATGACATGAGGATAGTTGAGTGTGTTCCTGTACATGAACCCCTACTCTCAACATTGTTGATGGGTAGTAGGTAGTCTCCGTCAAGCTGCTTGAGGGGGTCATCAGGAACCACTTCCAGACAGTTTGGAGTAGGGATCCAGTTGATACCATCGATCGAAGGCTTCTTCTTATTTTTCTCATAAAACCTGGTGTGAATGTAGTGTGACTCGGAGAGCTCGAAAGGGGCCTTGTCATTGTGAAATTTCCCAACTTTTCCATTGATTCAATACATGATACACTATTGATAGGATGAAGGAATGGCAATGTTATTATGGAGCCACGACCTTCCCAGCAGGGCATTGAATGTTGTGTTCTGCTGGACCACCAGGAATTCCGAGTAGGCCACAAGGTCGCCAAAATTTGTCCAATTGGCTTCTGTTCACTCTAGTTGTAACCAAACAGTTTTGTGGTTGAGGGTATTATATCATCCTCACTATAGCCAAACTTACGAAGCATTCGTAGGAAAAAGAGTTAAAATCCAGAGCTTTTTTCCATAAAGACATTCTGAATCTCAACATCATTTAGTGTAGTAGACAAATATAGTGGTATTATGTGTCCTTGCATGATGGAATTTTCATCCTAATCGGTGAAGGAAATCACCGCATTGCATTTAGCCGGGAAAGTCCCTTTCTGAAAAATCTCGGTGGAGGCTACCTCATCTTCAATCATCTGGGGGATGAGCAAGGTTTCTATAAGCGCCTCTATGAGATCTACTGACAAAATCAGGGCATCCAGGACTGATAGTTTTGATTGTACTGATTCCAGCTACTTAAGGATATAATATTTCTGCCCTAGCGGCGGACGCTTATCCATTGGTGGGAAAGTTTTTGCAGTCATCATGGGAGTTGGAGTATGTGACGAGGAGGGACCTGCATCAGGGTCGGAAGTGGACGGTGTTCCCACATTCTGGGGACCTGGCCTGGCCGGTCTGTTTTGGCACACTATGTAACTGGACACTTCTTCCTCCTCTGATTGGTACCACATAATCACATGGCTAGAGTTGTTGCATGTGGAGTTGGAGTTATATTCTTTCTCTTTATGAGTCTGTTGAAGGGCTCTCCCACGGTTTTTCATGATATTAACGGTTTGGGCTGGGGTGAAATGATAGGGTTGGTTTCGATGACGACTGTGCCTCCCCTGCTATCCCATACTTTTGTGATTCCTCCTCCCAACCACTTGTGTTGGGAACAAAAGTCTGTAACCATACCCTTCACCAGGGAATGATCCATTAGATGCACAACATCGATGGAAACAAATATTAGCTCCTCATCCTATGACAGCTCAACCTGGATGGTTGTTCCTGATGGTGATGTTTGGTGGGTCGGTGCCCTTGGTGGCAAGTTTGAGGGGATAACATCCGACAGTTTTGGGGCTAACGTCGGCCTCGTTGCGGACTGATCTTCTTGTGATTGTCTCCTCCCTTTTCAATTACACCTGCATGGCCGGCTCATGGAGGGTTGTGAGGGTGTTATTATCAGTTGTGCAACATTAGGGGTTGTTGGCAGCAACACCAGCTACTGTAGTTGAGCTCGAAGTATGACCTGAGATCGATTGAGAGTCATCTAAGTCATCTAGAAATAATATTTCTACCCCTTCATGTTGGTGACTTCCAGCCACCCCTCACCTTTGTCAGAGTTGGTGGTAGAAATATACGTCACATGTGCTGGGTGTGGTCCCATCTCGACCTTCTCGGAGTCTTACATCCTTTACAAGAGGTCTATGAAGATGAATAATTCCTAGATATTGTGCCACAACATTCGATTTTAGGGACAATAATCTGGATTGTCATCGCAGCCGACATCTTCGGGCTTCCATGGCTCCGGGAGGTGGAGAAAATTGTAATTCATGGAGGTGATGAAGTAGTCGCAGACTTAGTCCTATAAGAACAAGTATACTTTGTGTCTTCGTTCCTCAAACTGTTTTCGCTTAGATCCTCTTTGATCATCTCGCTTAGGCGGAGGATGCCGCTGATATAGAGGGGGACCTTGACAATTTGGGGGAGGCCTAGATTGTGGAGAACGCACAGGGGCTAGCTTGGGCATGTTAGAGGAGGCCTCATCTCTAACTAATCTCTTTGTAGAAGAATGTGAGGCTATTCAAGAGATCAGATTAGTCCATTCCAGGGAGTCTTCAATTCTCTGGGAAATTGAAGAGAGATTGAGGAAGCCACTGGTGCACTACACTAGTATGAGCAGTGTTCGCAGCTCATCTCGAAGGTTATCGATGCATATGGAAAAAATCTCATCTTGGGGAATTGGTCAGTTCAAGGATTAGGATATACCCTTCCATCTGGCATTGAAATCTGAGACCATCTCATTCTCGATCTATTTTCAATTCATGAGGCCATTGACCGTTGTTTTAGGAAGTGTTGAGATGTAGTGGAATTGGAACTGCTGTTAAAGGTCTTCCTAGAATTTTTTACTGGGCTTTTATATTCGTATAATAGATGAAGGCATATCCTTACAAGGTCCACATGAAGCAGATGAGTTTCACTACTTCTTGTTGTTCCGAATATCCCATCATAGGGTCGCAATAAGACGTGTAGTGCACCAAATGATGATCTGGATCACATGATCCATTGAAAATAGGGAATACAGGGCTCCCAAAATTGGGTGTAGGAGGAATGTTGCTCACCCAATCCAGGAAGGGCTTTCGCTCTGGCTATACCGGAGCGTGTCGACCTTCTATTGCTTCCAATCGAGCATTCAGTGCCTCGATAATGTTGGTGAGACCGTAGATTACATCATGTTGGGTCCGTTCTTGGGCAGGTGTATCCCGAGGCACTACTTTGGGATACGGGTCGGCTTGCACCCAGGGTGCATATGCCGTTTATGACAACTTCAGAGGGTTCAAGCGTACTCATTCCGGTTGCTTCTTGAGTGGAGGTAAGTCATAGTTTTTATTCGAATCCACGTTCTGGTAGTAGGATGGGCCACGCGCCACATTGGGCGGGGTCCCTAACCACGCTTCATTTGCAGGGGAAAACCTTGGTCTTTGAGGTGCACTTTCTGGGGGTGCAAGGTGTTTCTCTTCATGGGAAGCTCTTTAAATAAGACGGTTCCTTTGGAGTAGCTCGACTTAATGCTACCTCAATTCATTCATTTCCTCTTCCTATTGAGAGAATATCTCTTCGAGTGTATGTGGCACGTTTTTATTGAGAGAAGGAGGCAGGTTAAAGGTAACTGGTCCTTTGTTCTTATCATTGTTGGAAGCTCGTAGAGTAAGTAGAGGAGGGTTAGCTGGAAGGAATCCATATTTAGGGCAGCCCTCTTGTTCCAGGTGTGCACAAATGATGGTTCATTGTGAATCACAATATGAACAAAACTGTCATCTCCCGATCCATCCGGATTTTCACCATCTATTGTTTAACTTGTGGGGTTAACCAATATGTCGTTGATGGATTCATATCACGGTGTGGAAGAGATTTCATCTTACAAATAGGAATAGGATCTCCCACACCTTTTACTGGTCTTCCCCTCCCTATCCCGGGATTGCTTTCATACTCCTTGACAAAGGGAGACTTGGAGAGTTCATTGATGCGGCCTTACGATATGTCTCCCTCTTGAAGGGGATGATTATTCAATGGAAGATATAGGGTGGGAACCTTTTCTTATGAATTTCCTCCCTAGACGAGTGAATACTGATTCTCATGGGGGAGGTTGTTATTGAGGGGGAAAATATGCCCCCAGCCCTGGGGGGCTGGGGTTGGTTCCATTCCTTGGACGTTGGTCTCTTCCCATTTTTTATTGGTCTTAAGGGGGAATTTGCTGTTAAAAATTCCCCAAGCCCTGCAGGCTGGGATTGACCCTGGATTGTGATAGTTGCTACTGCTATCACTACCTTCCTGATCTTTTGTTCCCCCATTCGGTGGTGAACTGGATTTGATTCCGAGTTCAACTTTGAATCAATCCCCTCTGGGGTGGCAAGCAATGACTACTGATTGACCTCTCATCGGCGATAGGTTTGCTTTATATTTTCGGTGGCTTGATTTATGTGTTCATGAATGGCTTGTTTTTATCGGGCCTATCGCTTCTAGGACTTACTCAAGGCCTATCTCTATTAGGTGTGTCACCTTTCCCGTATAGGGACCCCACTCGATAGATGTCTTGACGTGATGACATTGCCAAACATTTTGTCGAACAGGTTCTTCTGGGCATGGATCGGAGTGAAATGCAGATCTCTATGTTCTCTCCATCCTCTAATATGGACTCCCATCAGAGCATCACCAATGAGGCGGCCCAATTGGTGAAGTGCATGGAGGCAGGCTAACTCAAGGTTTCTTATATGCCTCTCTGGTCGTAGTTTCCATGCCGAAGGGAGATAATTGAGGTCGATGTGATGCATGTGGTGTCCTATTATCTTGACATTGTCTAAGTACCCATCGTTGAGCATGAAGCTTGATTTTAGCCGGTGGAGGGCTTTCCATATATTGGAGTGGATTTCATGAACAAATTATTCTGACAACATTCTTGGTATGTCGAATTGAGAGGTGGTCCTGGGCCAAAACATAACTGCTACACCTTCTCTGGCCAGTCATTTTATCAGGTGTAACGAGACGACGTACTCCTATACTAGTGATTTATATACCCAGTGTGCCCAAATGAGAAGCTCACTAATTTTGTGATCAGAGACAGTGGGGCTGGTAGGTATTGAATTATATTGTCTGTGATTCTAAGGTGGATCAGAACATGAACATGGACCCAGACCGTTTTCTGATCGAAGAAGGGTGTCATTGGCGACTAGCTGAGAATCTGAAATGCTTGATCCTGTCCTTCTGAGTTCCTCAGCAATGAGGGCTTTTCTATTCTTGATTCGGAAGGGGGAGGACCTTCTTCTTGATATGATAGGTCACTACGGGGATGACCATCACAATAACTGCCATCATGGTGAGGATGATCATCATGGTTTGATATTCGATGTGTATCTGGGGGAGGACCTTCACAATGGAGGACATTGTGGTGAGGAGAACCGTCACTACTGCCATAGGGAGAATGTCTGCGGGGCACACCGTATGGAGGGCCTTCAAAATGTACTAAAACAAGGGGAGGGCCTTCTTGTTTCTTGAATTCTCTATGGGATGGACCATCTCTATAAGAGTGGTGAGGACTACCATCGTGATTTAATGCCTGGATGTGCAGAGTGTCGTAGCAACGTAACCCCTGGGGGGACCTTCAGGGAAATCCATGACAAGGGGATGTCTTTCTTGTCTTGATGAGACATCACTATATGGAGGGCCTCTACAGTTGCGATGACAATAGTGAGGACTACTATAATAATATGTGGTCCCATTGCATGGAGAGATTTTGGATTATATACCCCTGGGAGGTCCTTCAGGGTGGACCGTACTAAGTGGAGGGCCTTCTCACAGCTCGATCTTCTGGTCACGCGGAGGGCTTACGCGACTCGCATCAAAAGAGAAGCTCTCATGATCGATCAATATATTCCCGTGGGGGAGGCCCCCGTGGGTGCTCTTGGGAGGATCTATAGAACATCTGGTAGTGACATTGTAGGTAAGACCTTCACAACTTCTACTGTCACTCCCCTAATAAGGTAATGGGTGGACAGGGTTCTGAGCCTATGATATGAGTTTAGAGGCATTGAGAACCCCAGATTCCAGTAGAGAGAATTCATGAACACTCTCTTTATTTTATGGCAGCCTTCAGCACGTTCGGGGTAATTTACTACAGGCAGTAGGACCAATTGCTACTGATAATGGAATTCATCACTGGGTCCCATTCTAATTGGGTTTCTTGATGCTACCAGGATATGTCGTCGAACATATTGACTTTTATAAAAGATATATGCATGCTCTGTAAAATCCACTGGGATGGACGGGTGTACCTCAGTTGGAAAGGGAGATGTTGTTCGATCCGATTACCCTTGTATCATAGAATATGTCTGATGACCCTCCTAGGAGGAAGTAGGGATGCAGATCTACTCTGAGGCAGCTATCTCGTCTCTTTTATGAGTCACCTCAATTATGGAGATGGTCTCATGGGCCGGATTCCTTGCTATTGTTGCTGATGAAATTACATTCTGGAAAATCAGCAAGATATGATTTCTTATTGATACCTGCTCCTCCATCCTTGCCAGAAAATGAAGAGAGACATCTTCAGTTGGAACGGGTATGAAGGCACATTTCGGTATCGGAGTATGAATATCCCACTACAGTCCTCCGATGGTCAGTGGGTACTGATAATTCTCCTGTGTCGGGGTAGGTGAACGAGTCTGCCCCTATGCTGGGATATGTCAGTTTATCTCTGTGTTTTCCACCACATCGGGATGGAAGACTTTACATCCATCCACATGGAGCTGGCCCTACATATGATGGTTCCCCACTATATCTAGTCAGTGGCCTTGGTTTGCAAGGATATGTGTCTGCCTATTAATTCCTGCCACATCTGGATGGTGGGACTTATTGATCGCCACCAAATCAGGATAGTAGGCGTCAGGAGCAACTGATAGGAGCTGGTCCAGTAGGCCCTAGGTTTCCACCAGTCTGGTTGGTGGGATTCATGACCCTGGGCATAGACAGGTGCCTGCTTGGTAGGTGCCATCGTGTGAGAGTCACAGGATTGATGGATCTTGGCGGGGATGCATGTCTGCTCGTATGATGCCTCTATGTATGGATGGCAGGCATTGGATGAGCGGATAGGTGTATGTGCCTAATCGAAAAATGTCCCTGTGATTGGGCAGCAGATCTCCTCCTCAGGGAAAAGGGTGATGAACAATCCCTGGTTGTACGTTTTCAACCCTCGTCAGGCAGTCTGAGGGGCCTGACCTCACGGAGCGTGCACCTGGATCCTTGGGGAGACATCCTACATAGTGTGAGTATAATGATTCACGGCGTAACCATGATGATGGCTTCTGGTGTGGGCCTTAGAGATGAACCCACATTCATTGGGGATGAAGTCTTCGGTGCCGAACTCATCCGCCTCCCTATTATATGGGAGGTACGTGTTGTCTCGTTCTGGGGATAATCTCCCGAAATGCTTTGAGATGGAAACAGGAGCCATCTGGATCTGCTTTCGCGGCCGTTGATAGGTAGGTGACCGGTGGGTCTTGGTGGATTGGAGGGCATGCATGGCCTCCTCCACTGTTGGGAGAGTACCATTCACGTGGTACTCTCAGATCAACGCATCTGATACGCGGCATTGAAGACACTGAGTTGGTGACGTGGTCATTCATTGGTGAGGATGTCCGGTCATTTCATTTCATGAAGTATGAATATGTGAGTTCATCCATGATTCCATTAGATCGAATGGAGTTTTTATTGGTACCTGTAAAATATTTTAGCAAATACAAATAGAAATCCCATCAAGATGCATCTCATGATCCCATGTATAATTAACAACCTTTCATGTCCCTCCTTGTGAGAATAAGGTGGAACATAGTGGGATTAGGTTAAATATGACATTCTTGGTTAAATATTCACATTGAGTTCACAATTTTGGTTTTTACTGTCAATGGGAGGACCGACACACCCAACAATCGATCTCACGGAGGGCTGAGTTCCACTCAATCGCTCAGGTCGGGTGTATCAGTCTTCGTTTCGAAATTCCCAATGGTTTTGTATCCAACTATCCATGGACATGATTTCTAAAGGAAAGCATTCATTGGGTGATTCGGTCAGTGATGCTTAAGAACTCACAATTGTTGAGTGGATGAGATGTCGGGATTATCGTACCATTTTGGGTGGAATTATTTCTTATTTAGGGACTCTCTTATAGATTTAAGACGTATGCATTTGTTCAAAAATAATTGGTTTATCCCAAAGCACAGTATCCAGGGATTACCCCTTAGTTGGTAATGATCAACTGAACATAGGGATGCAGATTCATTTAGGCCCGAGGATTACCATCCCTAATTGGGATTAATGACTATAAGAAGTTTGGACACACTAAGAAGGCACTAGTTTAAATCCTCACAACTGGGAACTCTGGATCTTATTATCTTCTAGAGGGACAGATAAGGACTTGAGTATTTGGATCGAACCCGTGATACTAGTTTCCTACGCATCCTCGTGAGAGGAATCAGAATCCACGTAGTTTGGTGCCACTTGATGGGACAGATCACCTTTTAACGTCATGCGATAAAGACCAAACCATACAGTTTAACGTCATGTGGCAAGGAAATTTGAGCGAGAGATGCCCAATCAAAGTGGGTGCAGGACTTATGCCGAATTAGCCCGGAAGACCCAAGGGAAGCGATTTCATGGGCCTAAATATGGTCTTGTTGGAGTATAAGGACATGGTATGATAGGGAAAGATGTGTATTAGTCCTAGATATTGGGCCTGCAGCTCGGGGAGGTTTCAACATATCCCGTTTGGATAGAGATCAAAGTACACATAGTTTTGGGAGATTAGGTCTTACACATGAGAGTTTCATGTTGTTGGGATTAATCCTCATGGAGGCGTCCTATGTACCCTGTTAAAGAAATAGGGATCAAAACCTGCATAGTTCATTTCACCATCGTCGTTGTGTAGGAGCTGTGGACATTAAAAATCCCTAAGCCCATGTGAGTCAGGCTCGGTGTGAAAAACAAGAGAATGCAACAGACATGGAAAGCCTCACACATTCTCCCTATGGAGGGAAGGGGAGGAAGAAGAAGAGCAGAGGAAATGGCGGAGTCCACTGGAGTCTCCTTCTCTCTGATGTTGGAGGAAGGTATGAGGCGTGCAGCGGAGCAATGTTCATTCTGTGATGAGAGGGGAAGGGCAATTGGCTTCCTGCGAGGATGGTATGGGGCATACTCTAGGAGGGATGCCCAACCACTCCTAGGAGATTGGAGAAGTGCTCACCGCTGGTGCTCGTCGAAAGGAAACGTGAGGGGGTCCCTCAATCCTGACAAGTGGAGAGGCAGAAAGGGGATTCCTGGGCTCAGACCCTGCACTACCATGGGAATGTGAACCCACGAATGTTTCGGGAACCCGCTTAGGATCCAGGGAAACCCCTTTATCCTTGTATAATGTGGGTATGTGAACTCAATGTGGTGAGTTGATGCGCCTGAAGGTTTCATCATATAGGTCTGGTGGCTTCAGTAGAGGCCTTGGCTTAGGTTTGAATAGGCCAATGAAGGGATTTTGAAGGATCTGGCCTGATTGGAAGGGTTTTATCTGTCTTGGGGAATGAGAACACATAAGGAGTTGTCATGCCACATTGGTGCATGAGGAGTGGTGCCCTTTGCATAGTGGGGTGGTACATGGATAGAGAGGTCGTCCATATATGAGGGTGGTACACGGAGTGATATGCATCTTGCGTACCATGGAGGTATGCAACTTCGGGTTCGGCCCATGTACCAGGTTGGTATGTGGTGGTGTTCGTGCGAGCATCAGTGGCCAGGGGCGACACAGGTCGGGGGTTCACCGGTCCGGGCTTCACCCATGTAGAAGGGTTTTACATGGTGCGTCGAATCGAAAAAGGGGAATAGACCCCCTAGTCAACGGGGGGTACATCCGTGGAGGGTACATGGATCGTGTTTATTTATTTTATCTTCGTGGTTCACCAATTTGATATGCATTGTTTGGTTCCTTGTTAATTCATTTCCAGTTTCATTGATTTTCTGGTTCGTGAATTGGAACATCACTGTTTGCGAAAACCTATGCTCCATGCTCTAGAATCCTTCCACCCAAATCTGATCGATATCCTTCTTCTCCCCCTCGATGTCCTTTTATAGAGGGGGTAAATAGATGTATCTGTGGTAATGCGACACCTTTTATGGACGCCTATGAATGAAAACCCAGTTTACGGATGACTTGGTCAATCCACAACTCACGGGGGGTATTCAATGCACCTCACCCATGAACCAAATCGGTTAAAAGGGTGCTTTGTGGCAATGCAGGGCTCTACCTCTATTCCGTGATTAACAGCACATGCAGTCTAGGCCAGTTGGCACGTTTCACAGCTTGGGAGGTTCGTGATGGGGGACGGGCCTAGCGCCCGTCCTGCTTCGTTCCCACGGAGGGGTTCCAACATCCGTTTCGCAGACGAAGCTAGTCTGTGGAATGGGTGTATTGATAAATCGAGTGCATTCCATCAAATGTTTGACCGGCATGCGGACTGGTTGGTCCTTTTCTTATCTTGAGTATTCTCCATATTTTTATCCAATTCATAGAGGGAAATTGGGTCGAATCATTTACCAAATTAATGGGATTCCCATTCTCCTTTCCGGATTTTTCATGACCCTAAAAAATTATTGAAAAATGAAATGTTTTAAAATATTCAAAATATTTGATATTGTATGATGTGTTATGATAATTAATTGTCACGATAAACAAAAAAAATAGAATAATAATGTTTCCTTTTTAGTAATGAGCATAAAAACATTTCAGAAAAAGATTACATTTTGAATAAATTTATTGAAATTGAAATTTACATAAAATTTACTTTATAATTATGTTATATATATATAAATAATTCCAAAAATATTAATATTAAAAACAAATATATTGAATAAAATGAGATTTTTTAAGTGGTTATTTAAAATATGTTTTTTAAATGAAAGTCCCTTATCTTGAGTCTCACATTTCATGTGTGTTATTTATAATCCTAAATAAAAATCAAAGGATATTTATATAATTTAAAAATAATATTTTTATTGTTTATTATTCCTTTTAATCTATCTCATAAAATTCTATAATAAAATAGTAAAATTCAAATTAGACATTTTATAAATATTTATTTCATTATTCCAAAATGGAATTTGTAAGTTGACTATTGTAGAGACCCATATCTTGACGTACATGGACATTACATTACATTTGCGGAATACTTAGTACATAACAAAAACACACACTAAAGGATCGTAATAGTTTAGTGTCTTTGGAAACTCGGAACGTAATCTTCTAATCGTGGTGAAAGTTCTTCAATATCTCCCATAAAGGTCATCCCTTTTTTCTACCTAAAACCTTTCTTTATATCCTGGGGAAAAGAAAACATAAAAGGGTGAGCTCAAATGCTCAGTAAGGGTAAACAAAGGAAATATCAATCACATAATTTTCATAAGAACATAACATTTTTGGAAATCTTAACCTGCAAAAGAGAGCATAATTTCATAACATGGGATAAATCATAGTAGTGAAATGAAATCATAACTTAAAACATTACTCATTGTGGCATACACACATAATCATAGAGAATCATTTCTTGTTAGTCAAGACTCATTGCCAAGACTATCTTAGTGGACAACGTCCCTTTCTGAATCGAGTAATCCTCGTTTCAGTCCTGTTTCACTGAACCGGTATAACCTACCATTCTAGCCATGTCTATCTCATGAGATATAAAATCTTTACCCAATGCATTGGAGGGAGATATAGGTCCCACCCATCTTATAATGAATCCTTTCTTATGTGTGCCACATAATCATAAAACATACATCATCGCATAACACATATAACAAAAATGGGATTCTTGAAACATCATGACATCATAAATCAATTCATATATGATAAAGGAATTCATAAACATAATTCCATCACAACATAGTCAAACCAATGTAAAAATATGGATAGAAACAGAACCCTTTATTATCTTAGATGGAAAATAATTCTGATAAAACACTTGTATTGAATTCTTGAGGAAAATATCCTTTCTTCTTCAAAAACAATTTTCCTTTCATAACATGTCATACAACTTTAAAATAAAAGAAGTTGATTAAAAATAAACTTGAAAACTTGTAAAGGAAGCTTCTTTGAAGTAATGTTTTAAAAATCCATTCATGCCGTATAAGTTAAAAAAACATTCTTCGTACTTTTGTCGGAAAAGTCAAAAAGTACCTCGTACGACAAAAGATTCCTTTCATACATATTACTAAAAACTCACCGAAGGGTAAAAATGGATTTAAACAATTGTAGGTGGATGGAAATAATATTACATTTTGATGAAACATGGATGTGGATGATAAAATACACCCCAGTAAATACCAAAGTATAAACAATCTCGGATAAAAATGAGATTGTGATATTTCCCTTACCTTAGGTCCAATTTGCTTCGTATGTGTCCGAACCTCCTGTATAATGATTTAAATAATGTCATTGACTTATTACAGAATCATGATATCATATATGGTTCACTTATGATATTATATTACCCGTTCTTTTGTAAATTCCATGTTAAAGAAGCGTTTTGGGTAAAATCGTTTCATTTATCGTAGGTGTTTTGACTTGTTGTTCTTGACATCATTATTACTTATATCATGATTTACTTACTTCCAGAATATAAAATATGATTTATATATCATATATATTCAGTATATATATATATATAATAGATAGATAAATAAAATGAAAAACACCGTTCATGGAGACGGTAGTCCGTACGTACGCATGAACGCTGTTTTTCTTTCCTTATTGTCTTGAAATGGAAGTAAGTAGATGACATACATATGTATATATATATACATAAATCCAGTAGATTTATAATGTCATGTATTTCATTATTATTTCTTATATATACATTATAATCATTCTTAAATGGTTAACATGGAGAATGAATCTCATCGCGTCGTGGAGACGGTATTCCGTACGTACGCACGAGCGATGATATCATTTCTATAAATATTGAATTGAATTGGAGTGGATTATAAAATATATCAGAATCATTATGATGTTGTAATAACTATGTATAGTTATTCTTTACACCATTATACCCATCCATGTAAGGTGGTGGTGGAAAATAGATTACACCACGGCGTGGATATGGTATTCCGTACGTACGCACGTGCGGTGATTTCTTTTTCCGTAGGATGGATAGATGGTGAAATAGGGTTGTTTCATACTTATAATAACATATCAGTATATGAGTGATACTGATGTTATTACTTCATAATGAAACAACCTAAGAAGAAGAAGTGGAAGAAGAAATAAAGATGAAAGAATTGGTAACGGTAATTACCTCTTCTTTGAAGTGCCTCTTTGAGACCTCCTCTTAGGGCACTAGAATTGGTCTTTGAGGAAGACCAGAACCTCTAGGATGTTGCTAGGGAAGTGGAGAAGGGATTTTGGCAGGGGTTGGCCGAGCTTGAGTGCTCAAATTGGTGTGAGGAGGAGGGGGAGGAGGTGTCCTTTTATAAGGGAGGAGAGGGGCACCTTAGGAATTCTTAAAAATATTAATTTATAATAAATATAACCCCACTTAAAAACCTCCAAAAATGACTCATATTCGAAGCTTAGATGAGATAGGGTTGTAATCTCATCAACCAATCAAATTTATACATGTTTGGATCTTATTTTAAACCTTATCAATTAGATTTAACTCTAAGTTAAATAATTTAACTTTTACCGTGTCTTTTTGTTTTCTTTCACTATATGGTTAATACACTTACTATAACATGCCAAACGAACCCCAAATTGTATATTATTAATACATATATCCTTATCTAAGTCATTTGGCCGATCCTTAGATTTTTAGGAATAAAATAACAATTAATAATATAATATTTGATTTAAAAACTATTTTGTGTCAATTTTGACACTATTTGATATATGATTTTTTTGAAAGTCATAAAAGAATTATATATTCGAACCAAGTTGATTAAATCAACAATAATATATCAGAGTAACCTAGAAAATTAGTGGAATTCATAAAAAGTCTTAAATTACATTTATTTTGGTATTTATATTATCAATTATGTCAATATTTCATTAATAAGATAATTACTGCATCATCTTTGTGTCATAAATAAATTATATTATATGCTGTCTAAAAATTACAAATAAAATACCATCATGTAGGAAATCTTTTTAGCTTTCTAATGAATATTTATAGTCGAATTTATCTTATGTATAACCCCATATTAAAAATGATTTACTTATTAAACTTTGATTTTAACTATTTTAACCCTTCTTTAAATAAATTAATAATAAATGTCTTAATCTAATCCAAGTGGGCCTAAATGGTCATATTTTATTCCTAAGTTTGTTTTTGGTCGAATTAAACTTGTCCAATAGAATTAGGACATGTGTTAGGGTAATATTAATATCATATTTACCCTTAGTTACCCTATTTACTATTAACCGTGGTAAAAAAAGTAAAAAGTTACTATTCACCAAAAAATTATTTTCATCTCATTGAACCACATTTTAGTCCTTGATATTAACCGTGTCTCTCGGATTTTCGAAATTCCATTCACAGAAGCGGTAAAATTAAGTTTTATGCAAAATTCCGTTTTTAACCTACCACTTAGTGATTTCACTATTCATCAAAAATTGAAAGTTTTCAGAAAAATGCCAAAATTTCATCCTAAGCTATATTTCATATTCCGAATTCAAAAATGAAGTCTATTTTACCAAATTCATAACATAGAAGTTTCATTAATTAATTTTATAATTAAATCCCGCTGTTAAAACAAATAGCGTGTTTTTTAAGAAACAAAATCTATCAAAAGATTGACACTTGATTATGTCTGGTTTAAATGTGAAATTACAAACAATGACCAACATTGTATTAAATTGTAAAAATATATTCTAAATATACTTTAAAACCACTCAAATTAATAATTTATCACTATTAATTATTTCGATTAAAAAAGTTGTTTTTAATTATAATTTAGTAATTTTCACTATTCATTAGAATATGAAAGTTATCCGAAAAGTACCAAAATTTCACCTTAGGCTAAATTCGATACTCCGAATCCAAAAATGAATTCCATTTTGAAAAATAAAATTTACAAAATTTCAAAAAAGTGGTTATTACTATTCATAACGGCTAGTTTTAATAATATTTTAATAGCATATCGTTGTTTCGTGAAACTCAGTATTGCGTACTACACACGCTATCGAGGAAGGTCGCGATTGCGTGTAACGGAAGGAAAGTCAAGGATGCGTATTGTGAAAGCTTCTTTTGTTGTAGCGTACAACACAAGACATTAATGAAATTAAAAAGAATATTTTTCATAAAATCTTGGGGCGTTACATTCTACCCCCCTTAAAATGAATTTCGCCCTCGAAATTCGTCGGGGTTATAAATGGTTTACTATTCAAAATTTTCTTTGATAGAAACCCACATCGTAAAAAGGAATACCAAAACATGGCTTTAAAAACTAAAGTATGAAATGTAACGATTACCCAAATATACTAATCACTGGGTTTCCACATAGGTGAAAATATGGATATGGAAGAAAAATATAACCATCATGTTCTGATGGAGAGTGGTAGAGAACATGGCTATGGAAAAGCCAGTAATCACAAATCCATAGATTTGTGATGATATAAGGTACCATCTGATTCATCAGGTATAAGATCACTAGGACAACATTTTTGGTTTTCAAGATCATTTCCCTAAAGTTGAAAATTTGCTTAGAATAAATACTTACATTATTTTGGTAAAATATCACTTTTGTTCGTGCCTTGAACAATTTCTACTTCATCTCTTAAATAAATGAAGTTGAATTTGTTATTCGTGATGTGTTAGCAGATCATGTGATAGAATGACAGGTCATTCCATCTGTCTCAAACAAAAGGTTAGCAAAACTTATATACATAAGTCGATCTATAGTGAGATTAATCATATATGGTTCCTAAAATGGACTTATACTTCATATATCATACTGCTTAATATAATAAAACTAGTTTCTACTAAACAGGGACTTCCTGTAGGTCAGTGGTAGGCGATAAAGGCCAGTCGCACTTCGGTTGTGGGTTCGATTCCCACAGCCTTGTCCGAAGCGATGGGCTGTCGCCCGTCCTGCAGGTTGTCCTTTTTATAAAACTATATTACTATAAAATCCCATCAATAATATCGAAAAAAACTTCTATCCTTAAACAATACTAACTTATGTCCAACATAATTCATTCCAATCATTAGGTTCATAGTACTGCAGTCCATTCTCATAACATAGTGAAAACGATTACCAGAGATTTAATACCATCGTTGATCCCCATATATCATAAGATATATCTTGTTGGTCACATTCCAAACATTCAAAGGCCTTAATCTTGTACTCTCTTGAATACCCATTGAACCTTAGTGAAAACTTGAATGCAGTTAAAAGTTAACACTTTTCACATACCGAAATCCTCAAAATTCTATATACTCAAACCATGATATCACTTAGTCCTTATATCAATCATGAGCTCATGAATACTGTCAAACATTTCATTTTCCCCTTATCCCTTCATTATGAGCATATCATCTTCATTCCAAAAATATCTAAATAACCTTTCATGGATACTGGTAAGATTAATCAGACAACAATGTTACAATCCTTACATGTCTCTTTATTCCATAGTACCATGAGATTACTTATACAACATTACACATGATGAACATGTAATCATTCCACTACATTCTTAAACCATTGACCGAGCTTCAACAATTCTTTCATCTCACATACCATTGGTAGTCTCTTCATCATCATCCACATAAATACTTCCCATATGACCATACTGATTCTCTTCATGAGTCTTTCCCTTAGGGCATTTGTTTGCATAATGCCCATACATTCCACATTTAAAACACTTAACCATTTTTGATGTCATAGCAATACCATTATCCTCATCCCTGGTATTAACTGAACCTTTTCCTTTGCACTTACTGGCTTTGTGTCCTTCTTTTCCACACCCAAAGCATCTTCCAGTTCCATTGAAACATTCTCCTTGATGCCTCTTCCCACATGATTTACATAGGGGAAATTGAACTTTCTTTCCTCTATGATCATCATGAAACTCCATCTTTCTCTTATTAGCCGAGTAAGGAAACTTACCAAATTTTACTTTATTGATCATATTATGAGATTGCTGATTCAGCATAATAATGATGTTTGGACTTCCAAATCCCTTTTCATTTGGTTGCTCATAAAGAATATCATTCCATTGTCCATCATTTCCTCCATTATCGTGAATCACCTTGTTTCCAGCCATTTTCTAAAACCCAAAAAGAATAGTGTGAGAGGAAAAAATCATGCTAGGGAAAACAACATAATAAAGGGTTAGTACCCTCAATATCTAACATCTTAGGTTAAATTCGAAGATCGTTAGCGTAATTCTAGGACTATAACCTATACGTATACTTACCCTTAGAGACATCCCTAGACATACCTTAGAAATATCTCTAGGGATCTCACTAAAGTTCTCGCATCCTAGTTTCCAAAGGTTGACTAAACCTTTCCTCTGATACCAACTGTAGAGACCCATATCTTGACGTACATGGACATTACATTACATTTGCGGAATACTTAGTACATAACAAAAACACACACTAAAGGATCGTAATAGTTTAGTGTCTTTGGAAACTCGGAACGTAATCTTCTAATCGTGGTGAAAGTTCTTCAATATCTCCCATAAAGGTCATCCCTTTTTTCTACCTAAAACCTTTCTTTATATCCTGGGGAAAAGAAAACATAAAAGGGTGAGCTCAAATGCTCAGTAAGGGTAAACAAAGGAAATATCAATCACATAATTTTCATAAGAACATAACATTTTTGGAAATCTTAACCTGCAAAAGAGAGCATAATTTCATAACATGGGATAAATCATAGTAGTGAAATGAAATCATAACTTAAAACATTACTCATTGTGGCATACACACATAATCATAGAGAATCATTTCTTGTTAGTCAAGACTCATTGCCAAGACTATCTTAGTGGACAAAGTCCCTTTCTGAATCGAGTAATCCTCGTTTCAGTCCTGTTTTACTGAACCGGTATAACCTACCATTCCAGCCATGTCTATCTCATGAGATATAAAATCTTTACCCAATGCATTGGAGGGAGATATAGGTCCCACCCATCTTATAATGAATCCTTTCTTATGTGTTCCACATAATCATAAAACATACATCATCGCATAACACATATAACAAAAATGGGATTCTTGAAACATCATGACATCATAAATCAATTCATATATGATAAAGGAATTCATAAACATAATTCCATCACAACATAGTCAAACCAATGTAAAAATATGGATAGAAACAGAACCCTTTATTATCTTAGATGGAAAATAATTTTGATAAAACACTTGTATTGAATTCTTGAGGAAAATATCCTTTCTTCTTCAAAAACAATTTTCCTTTCATAACATGTCATACAACTTTAAAATAAAAGAAGTTGATTAAAAATAAACTTGAAAACTTGTAAAGGAAGCTTCTTTGAAGTAATGTTTTAAAAATCCATTCATGCCGTATAAGTTAAAAAAACATTCTTCGTACTTTTGTCGGAAAAGTCAAAAAGTACCTCGTACGACAAAAGATTCCTTTCATACATATTACTAAAAACTCACCGAAGGGTAAAAATGGATTTAAACAATTGTAGGTGGATGGAAATAATATTACATTTTGATGAAACATGGATGTGGATGATAAAATACACCCCAGTAAATACCAAAGTATAAACAATCTCGGATAAAAATGAGATTGTGATATTTCCCTTACCTTAGGTCCAATTTGCTTCGTATGTGTCCGAACCTCCTGTATAATGATTTAAATAATGTCATTGACTTATTACAGAATCATGATATCATATATGGTTCACTTATGACATTATATTACCCGTTCTTTTGTAAATTCCATGTTAAAGAAGCGTTTTGGGTAAAATCGTTTCATTTATCGTAGGTGTTTTGACTTGTTGTTCTTGACATCATTATTACTTATATCATGATTTACTTACTTCCAGAATATAAAATATGATTTATATATCATATATATTCAGTATATATATATATATAATAGATAGATAAATAAAATGAAAAACACCGTTCATGGAGACGGTAGTCCGTACGTACGCATGAACGCTGTTTTTCTTTCCTTATTGTCTTGAAATGGAAGTAAGTAGATGACATACATATGTATATATATATACATAAATCCAGTAGCTTTATAATGTCATGTATTTCATTATTATTTCTTATATATACATTATAATCATTCTTAAATGGTTAACATGGAGAATGAATCTCATCGCGTCGTGGAGACGGTATTCCGTACGTACGCACGAGCGATGATATCATTTCTATAAATATTGAATTGAATTGGAGTGGATTATAAAATATATCAGAATCATTATGATGTTGTAATAACTATGTATAGTTATTCTTTACACCATTATACCCATCCATGTAAGGTGGTGGTGGAAAATAGATTACACCACGGCGTGGAGACGGTATTCCGTACGTACGCACGTGCGGTGATTTCTTTTTCCGTAGGATGGATAGATGGTGAAATAGGGTTGTTTCATACTTATAATAACATATCAGTATATGAGTGATACTGATGTTATTACTTCATAATGAAACAACCTAAGAAGAAGAAGTGGAAGAAGAAATAAAGATGAAAGAATTGGTAACGGTAATTACCTCTTCTTTGAAGTGCCTCTTTGAGACCTCCTCTTAGGGCACTAGAATTGGTCTTTGAGGAAGACCAGAACCTCTAGGATGTTGCTAGGGAAGTGGAGAAGGGATTTTGGCAGGGGTTGGCCGAGCTTGAGTGCTCAAATTGGTGTGAGGAGGAGGGGGAGGAGGTGTCCTTTTATAAGGGAGGAGAGGGGCACCTTAGGAATTCTTAAAAATATTAATTTATAATAAATATAACCCCACTTAAAAACCTCCAAAAATGACTCATATTCGAAGCTTAGATGAGATAGGGTTGTAATCTCATCAACCAATCAAATTTATACATGTTTGGATCTTATTTTAAACCTTATCAATTAGATTTAACTCTAAGTTAAATAATTTAACTTTTACCGTGTCTTTTTGTTTTCTTTCACTATATGGTTAATACACTTACTATAACATGCCAAACGAACCCCAAATTGTATATTATTAATACATATATCCTTATCTAAGTCATTTGGCCGAACCTTAGATTTTTAGGAATAAAATAACAATTAATAATATAATATTTGATTTAAAAACTATTTTGTGTCAATTTTGACACTATTTGATATATGATTTTTTTGAAAGTCATAAAAGAATTATATATTCGAACCAAGTTGATTAAATCAACACTAATATATCAGAGTAATCTAGAAAATTAGTGGAATTCATAAAAAGTCTTAAATTACATTTATTTTGGTATTTATATTATCAATTATGTCAATATTTCATTAATAAGATAATTACTGAATCATCTTTGTGTCATAAATAAATTATATTATATGCTGTCTAAAAATTACAAATAAAATACCATCATGTAGGAAATCTTTTTAGCTTTCTAATGAATATTTATAGTCGAATTTATCTTATGTATAACCCCATATTAAAAATGATTTACTTATTAAACTTTGATTTTAACTATTTTAACCCTTCTTTAAATAAATTAATAATAAATGTCTTAATCTAATCCAAGTGGGCCTAAATGGTCATATTTTATTCCTAAGTTTGTTTTTGGTCGAATTACACTTGTCCAATAGAATTAGGACATGTGTTAGGGTAATATTAATATCATATTTACCCTTAGTTACCCTATTTACTATTAACCGTGGTAAAAAAAGTAAAAAGTTACTATTCACCAAAAAATTATTTTCATCTCATTGAACCACATTTTAGTCCTTGATATTAACCGTGTCTCTCGGATTTTCGAAATTCCATTCACAGAAGCGGTAAAATTAAGTTTTATGCAAAATTCCGTTTTTAACCTACCACTTAGTGGTTTCACTATTCATCAAAAATTGAAAGTTTTCAGAAAAATGCCAAAATTTCATCCTAAGCTATATTTCATATTCTGAATTCAAAAATGAAGTCTATTTTACCAAATTCATAACATAGAAGTTGCATTAATTAATTTTATAATTAAATCCCGCTGTTAAAACAAATAGCGTGTTTTTTAAGAAACAAAATCTATCAAAATATTGACACTTGATTATGTCTGGTTTAAATGTGAAATTACAAACAATGACCAACATTGTATTAAATTGTAAAAATATATTCTAAATATACTTTAAAACCACTCAAATTAATAATTTATCACTATTAATTATTTCGATTAAAAAAGTTGTTTTTAATTGTAATTTAGTAATTTTCACTATTCATTAGAATATGAAAGTTATCCGAAAAGTACCAAAATTTCACCTTAGGCTAAATTCGATACTCCGAATCCAAAAATGAATTCCATTTTGAAAAATAAAATTTACAAATTTTCCAAAAAGTGGTTATTACTATTCATAACGGCTAGTTTTAATAATATTTTAATAGCATATCGTTGTTTCATGAAACTCAGTATTGCGTACTACACACGCTATCGAGGAAGGTCGCGATTGCGTGTAACGGAAGGAAAGTCAAGGATGCGTATTGTGAAAGCTTCTTTTGTTGTAGCGTACAACACAAGACATTAATGAAATTAAAAAGAATATTTTTCATAAAATCTTGGGGCGTTACAACTATAGAAAGAGAAAACCTTAATATATCACCTACATAATAATAATGAAATAATAATATTTTTTATAATTTAATATTACTTCTATAACCAATAATTAATGATTATTATGAAAAAATAAATATGATATAGTCATAGAGATGGGGGCTCAAACATACACATGACACATAGTTCCATTTTTCAATGATCGTTATGGAAAAAATATATATCAATTTATATACATAGAATGATAAAAAATCATAAATATAATAAAATTTCTCTAATTTTAATTATATATGTCATTTTTGGTATATGGGATTAAAAAATGGATCACATCGATTCGTGGACATGGTAGTCCACTTGTACACACAAATAATGTTTTCATTTTTCATTGAATGAAAAGAACACAAAGTATGTGATTTATTATATTTAATAAATGATAAATATGTAATAAATTTCATACATATATAACTTAAATCTATAATTATAATATTTCGATGAGTTTCTATTTATGGAATATGAATTACAATGGTTTGTGATGTGGTAGTCCTCCATAAAAATGATTGATGTATTCAATAACAATTTGATGGAAGAGTAGACAGATAAATATCTGGAAATTTTAAAAAATAATATATTATTTTATTGATGACACTAGTGGTATTATTTTATCATGGTTGAAAAATAATATAATGTGGTTAATTAATAAATAAATCTAAAACATTCCACTCAAACTATAAACCTTTTTTGGAATTTCCCCTTTGATTAACATCGCAATCCATACACGGTAGATACTATTCCTAAAAATGGCATATTGAATGAGGGGATGTATTATATAATGTTATCTGGGTAGTATTTGTCCAAACTAATGGTTATAAAAATATGATGTTTGGAGATGAAGGGTTGTTGTTTTTTCATAGAGGAGAGGGGAACTCTTAAAATTTCTAAATATAATAACTTAATATATATTAATTTCCAATTTAAAATGCCTTCAAAAAAACTTTTTATGATTATAGGATTCAGAAGGATTGAAATATTATGATAATAAAATGACATGTTTGACTATATGTTTACCCTTATTTTTTCGTTTTAACCCCTCATTAACCCTATTCACGCTTATTATCACAACATGGATTATTAATCATCGAGTGTATATTTGTTTAATGAAAATGTATAAAAGGAGCAAAAAGTGACCATGATTGATATTTTCAACCATTAAGTAATTATTTTTAATAATATAATATTTTTAATAAATTTATATAATGTAATTAAATTATATTTGTTATAAAATACTAATTATGAAATTTAGTAGAACTATTCATTAAATTGAATTTTATAACATCAATAAAAAAATTAGAATGAGAAAAAAATATTTTAATACATATCTAGAATGTAATTTTAATCTATCAAATTCATAGATTATAGTAATTAAATAAAATTATAATACTATTATAATTTTGAATATCATTTATTTTTTTTTTCATTTATTTAATAAATATTGTGTCACTATTATGTAATGATATAAAGTAATTATTTCATTACTTAAAAATAAAAACAAACTACTCTATTGAATATAAATAATTTAAATTTCAACTGAAATTTCATTACAGAACATAACCTTTGCTTATCTCCATGCTTAAAATTTACAGTTATTTAAAACAATAGTGTGCCATTTTTGAAATTTTCTTAACATAATATATTATAATGGTCATAATCCTTTAAAAATTGAAAAAAGTCCATAAAAGAATATCGAATAATTATGAATGATATTTAATCATAAAATAAAGTTTAATATATGTATTCCTTTAATTTAATTACCTTTAAACTTTTATTTCAACTGTTAATTACTCAATATAACCTTAACCTAATTAAGAACAAAAACAAACATTAGAATTATTTTATACTATAAATAAAAAGGACCTAATCAAAAAATGAAAATCTTATGAATAAAAAAAATGGAATCTATTTTTAAATAATTTAAAAATATAAGATCCATAGTATTATTTAAAAAAATTCTAATAAAATATGACGAAAAATTGTTTTATATTAATAAGTCCTTCAAAAATTTAAAATGTTTTCATAATAAATTGAGGTAGAAATTCCACATAAAAAATCATAATTTAATTATTTTAAATTTGAAGGATCTAATTAAATTTTATATCTAATCTAAAATTGAATGTGAATTTGATAATATTTAAAAAGAAATTTTAATTATTATATAAAAATTTAAATCTTATATTATTTAAAGATAAATAAATATTTTTAGAAAAATAAAAAAAATCATGCAATGTTATTTTTTAAATGATAAATTGAAAAATAATATTCACTTTTTCACTAAAATATTCTAAATGATCCCAAAATTTCATTCAAATATTCAATCATAAAAAGAAATAAAATTCAATTTTGATGAAAACATAATTTTTTATGAAAGAAATTACATTATTAAATAATCATGTGATTATTTAAACATCATTATTTAATTTATTATAAATTTTTATGACCATTATATTTTTCATATTCTCCTTAACATTATTCATTTACATTACTTTCAAATATTTCATATAACAATCATATTTATATAATAAAAATTCATTTTTTTGGTTGTCCCCAGTGTTATGTATATTGTATGTTATCAATCATAGAATTTAATTTTAAAATATAAATATATTAAATTATCCCTAGTTTTATAAAATTAAAGCCTCACAGTTTTTAATTGTGGTTGGTAACCAAGGTATGTCTTTTCATTAAACCTTCTCTAAAAACCATCAATTTCAAAGGGGATTATAACGCCCCATGATTTTGTGGGGTGTATCTTCTTAAATAATTTCAATTCACATGGAGGCATAAATAGAACAAAAATTACTTAATTTATTATATATTCTATAAAATAACATAGGTAATAAAATAAGTGCATTAAAATAAATAATGTATTTAATAAGCTGTATTTATAGAATTGATGGAAGTTATGCCATTGAAATTGTAACTTCAAAATATGAATAGTAATATAACCTTTATGAATAATATTTCATCCATTTGAATAGTCACGTCACCCATGAATGTATAAATAATATTTAGTCATCTTATAAATGAATATTTGATATTATAATATCTTAGTATACGTAAATGAATATTTTAAAATTTATTAATATAATATTAGTATTTATATGAGTTATAAATATTTAATTACAATGTTGTAATTGATAAATTGATATAAAAGAATTTTTTGTTTCATAAAATAAATTCATTCATTTAAATTTTTTATTAATTTTTTGGTTACTTTTGTGATATCATAGTTAAAATTTTAAAGTGTTATAAAATTAGTAATGATTTTAAATTCATTATTTTCAACAAAATGAAGATTTCAATTAAAAATTACATATCTCATATTTAGAAAATTATCATTATAAATGGTGTTTATTTTTTAATTATACACATATTGAAATGGTTAAGATGAATTTTTAGGATTTTTTAAAATCTTGAATTTTCGGTGTACAGTAAAATATTGTAATTTACAGTATGTATACAATGTAAGTTAAATAGACAATTCATTGAGTCGTGGATGATTTAAGATCCACTAGTTAGAAATCACATTCACTAAATATATTGTTTAGTCTCAATAATCATCACTATTTATTTTATTGAGTGTAAGTAAAAAAAATAATGAATAAAATATTCACAAAACACCACACTCCACCAATATAAATACCACTCCTCCTCACACGTTCCATGATTTTATTCTCATACAAAATTTTTCCAATACTCTTCCCAAGTCTCTACCCCAAATCCATAATCTATTGGTCTAATAAAAATATCAAAACTAAGGTCCCTTAAGGATGTTCTCAAAGAGGATAATTCAAGAGATAAATCCTCTTTCATTTTATTATTATTTTCTTTTAATATTTTATTAAATTATTATCATGTCCTCTCCCACTAAATACAAAAAGACATGATAACATAAGTATAATTAATATTGAAAAATATTTCATGTTATTTTAAGATAAGTCACCAATATTCAATCTCTCTCTATATCTATTATTTAATAAAATAAAACATTGTATGTGGTGTGTCAATTTACCGACATTATAGACATTGCATTTTTATTTTCCACTAACACCATCAAATACTGCCAGAAATCCCTAATTATGGTTATTTGATATGTTATTTTACATTTTCTATATTTTATACTATTGATGGAGTATATATACATTATATTAATTACAAGGACAAAACTATTTTATGACGATCTCCAAATCAACAAAATAATTTCAACAATTATCATTAATGATATATATAATGAATAATCATAATCTATTGAAATAAAATAATATATCATAATAATAAATCTATATTTTGATCACTAATAACCTATAATTACATTTCTATAAAATTATATCCATTTTACATGAACTTCATTGTTTATAAATAGTCAAACTGACCATGAAAACCAAAAAAATAGATGCCCCCGAATGATGAAATTAATCATTATAACTCATCAAAATGACCTTAAATTAACATAAAAACATTATGAATCAAATAAATTTATTAAATGATATGAATTAAATTATTTAATGGAATTAATTTAATTATCCGTGACATTTAGATCAAGTGTATAACACATTTGGACAACAGGTAACATGCATCGTCTCAATTTCCATTTCATTGAGACATACATGGTATTTAGAAACTATTTTTGTATGTAGTAACTGTAGTAAACCATTGAGATCATTTTAATTTGGTATTATATTTCTATTAAATATCCATATTCTCATATCAGGTATATTATTATTGTCTTAGTCGTATACCTTGTTACATTTGGTTTTTATTTTGAATATTATCTAACTACAGAAATATAGATGAAACATTACCATCTAATCAATATAGATATAATTAAATAATATTTTTCATGATCTAAATCTATTTATGAATAATTATTTTGACTTGTATTGATGTCTAGGCCCTGTTATATCCACATGATGCACAAAAATGTTCGATGAAAAAAATAGTTGTTGAAAACCCCTTCTAGTTTGTTTGAAAGAAAATAATCATATGGGTTTCAACCAAACAGATTAAAAAATATTGAATGTATAATGGCACATGATTCAAATACATGAAATATAATAATTAATAATTTTGTTCCTTCAGTATTCAATTATACCTTTAAATGATATTTTCACTCTAAAAAATCAATGGTTACATTTTCAATCCATGTATACTGATGGCATTTGTTTTCCATAATATTTACCTTGACATAATTAATATTAATTATTGAATTTTCTTTTCATATTATTGTTTTACATAATCCTTACTGAGTTTTTGAGCTCATCCTTATAATTTTTCCATTCTATAAGTTATAATGATTAAAAATACGAGTAACCATTCATGGATGATGTTTATTTCATTTTATTATGAATCATGTTGTATTTTCAATCTATTCCAATTTATAATTGGTATAATTAATGTAATATAGTCTTCCAATATAGCTAAACGTACCCTTTCATCACAATTTAAATTCATTGTAATCATTCCATTGAAATAATATAATGACCAGGATTTAGATTTTTGGGTTCAGGGATTAACAGTTTCTATTATAAGAATTTTGTAGAGAACATGGGAACTATATTTAGAAAACATAGTTTAGGGAACATAACCCTATGATATGAATTGAGGATAATCACATAACAACATTCTGGAAGTTTTGTAAAGTATAGATAATGCGGTTCTTTCTATCAATACATCACATCATTGATACTATAGGTGGATGTGGTTATCAAATATATGTACATAGGAGTAACACATAAGACATGGTGTTCGAGAACTAACTCTAGGTAACATGGTTTATGACAACGAGCCTCTCTGCACACCTGGTAGGACAATCCTTGGGGACATGATTAAGATAATTCATGTTTTCATTACAAAGTTGTATGAATGTTATAAAAGAAAATATATCCTTAAATAATCCATGTTTATTATTATGTTATTAGTTATCCATAACTGTTATGTGATTTTCTTATATGAAATTATGAATTCTGATACATAACAAAATTATGTTTATTTTATTGTTTAATAATGACTCCTAATAGATGAAAGGTACTAAATACCTGCGAAAAATGTAGGTATTTCACTAGTGAGCATGATAATATAGTTAGTGTTGGATCTGAGTAGATCATGGAAAAATTATCACCACATACTCCTCTAAATATGAATAACCATACTACACCTATCTTGGATCATTTCATGTGTTATAATCCCTATTATTTTATTGGGGATACCAATCTTGTGGTAGACGATCTGTGGATCATGTCCCTTGAAATGATATTTCTAGCATTCCAATGTAATGAAAATGAAAAGGTATTACTGGATGGGTATATTATCAAGGGAGATGTAGACCATTGGTGGTCATTGGTCAAAAATACTAAGGTATAAGAATAAATAGAAGACATGGATTGGATAAATTTTCAAAATAGATAATCAATAAATACTTCCCGTATAAGCAACAAATTGAAATGAAGATAAAATACCTTATCTTACAAAAAATTATAAACATATATTTTAATTGAATGAGTCCACCTTCTCAAGACTATCTAGGTACTCTGTATATTATATAACTTATTTGGAAGGCAATATTGATAATTTCTCTGATTTTCATAAGCCATGTCTTTGAAGGGAAATACATTCTTAGTAATTATCATCATCAGTTTAAATTGTAATATATACCATGAATATTGAGAAGTATTTTTCTTGATTTTTTTATGTGAATAAATAGAATAAGAGGCCATTTGATAACCATTGAAATAGTGATGTGAAAATAAACAATAAGGGTATAAATATATTCCAATTATGTGAAAACTGTGGAAGGAATCATATTTGAAAATGATTGAAAGGCATGGGAGTCAGTTATAACTATAGAAAAATGGTTCCTCAAGCATATGAATTCATGTGGGAGGGAAAAATAAATGATTATAAATGCTATAGTTTTAGGGATATGAGATACTACATAAATTATTTTCCTAGGAATCATAGAAACATTCCTCAGAAAAGGCTATATGATATTGGTTGCATTTATATTATAACAAATGTATAGGATGAAGTTGATAATAAAGTGTTGGTAGGTTATTTAATCATTTCCTGAAAAGTAGAAATTGATTTTTTATTTTGAATAATCACATTCCTTTATATCTTCCAACTTTTACAAAAAAAATTAGGCATTTCTCTATATATTTATTAAATTAGTTCATAGTAAACACACTTATGGGATATATCATTACAAAAAAGGTGATTTTGACTATCCCCTTCATGGAACATAAATGTAATTTAGTTTATAATCTTATCATGTCACCTATGATTGAATTTGACAAAATGCTTGGTATGAAATATCAATCAAATTATGATTCAGAAATTTATTACAAGGAAAATTATGTTAAAATTTGGGAGATTGTTGTAAAATCCATTTTATTTAAAGTAGAAACATCATCATATAATTCTTATCTTGACCCACCTATAGAAGCTTTAGTGAAAAAAAAATTCAGAGAAAGATAAAACAATATCTATAGATGAAGACAGAATTAATAAAAATGTAGAGGTACATATTGTGAAAGAATAAGTTGATTTATTTCCATAAATATACTTAGACATCATCTGGGATGAGAAGATGTTTTCCATATTAATATAATTCTTGGAGAATAACCTATATTAATTAAGTCCTATATTATAGAAACAGTTGAATTAATAGATCTAATGATACAACATAAATAATAATGTGGAAATAGATATATTCTTGCTTTTGTATGTACATGTAGATCCCATATTCTCCTTTTTAATAAGAATGATGGATCCATGTGGCTGTGTATTTATTATCAAGAAATAAATGATATTAAAATAGTGAAAAATTATCATCAAACATATATTTATTATTTATTTGATCAATCTTCATTTATGTAAATATTATTAAAAAATCGAACATTGATCTAGATATCATCAATTGAGTGTGAGGAAGGATTATATTCTAATGAAACCATTCCAAAACAGGAATGTACATTACACGATTATATTAATGCCATTTGGAATGACTAATGGACCCTCCATTTTCATGGATCTGATGAATAGAGTCTTCATGGAATATCATGATGATTTTTATGGTATTTATTGATGACATCCTGCTATATTGAATAATCTATTCGGATATTGATAACCACTTGAGAGTTGATTTGGAGATTTTTATATGTAATAGTAATAACAGAAATTTAGTAATTGTGAATTATAGCTACAACATATTTTGTTTTAGGGCCATATTATCTCTATAAATGTAATATTAGTTGACCATACGAAGAAAAAGGTAATCCAAGAATGGAATTATCCAACGAACAAGAACAAGGTACTTAGTTTTATTGTCTTGAAAGGTTACTATCAATGTGGTTTTCAGAATTTTTCCCAATTGGTTGGCCCGCTAACCAATGTCACATGAAAATTGGTTATATTCATATTGACAAAAGAAATTAAAAATTTTATAGAACAATTAGAAAGAATATTAATCAATCATCCAATTATGACTCTTCCCTATGGAAATGATGGATTTGTGATATATAATTATTCATCAAATAATGGAGTGGGTTGTTTCACTAGGAAAAGTAATAATTTTATTTATTATGAATCAATGCGGTTAAAGACACATAGAAAAATTTATGAAACTCATGATCTTATGTTAGCGGCAATAATTTTTTCTCTAAACATATGAATATAATATCTCTATATAGAATGGTGTGAGATATATATAGATCACAGTAGTTAGAAATAGCTTTGTTACATTGAAACAATTCCACATGAGGAAAATAATATGTCTTGAGATTCTCAATGACTATGATTATTCAATACAATAACACCAGAATGGAAAATAAGGTAATAGATGAATTGCTCATTAAAGGTCATGGAATTATATCCAATATGACTATGAAAAATGATCACATGTTCATTGATCCTGTAATGATGGATATGATAATTTTTATAGAAGGGGAAATATCATTACATTTTAAATTTGTTGTTTAAAAAATTTTAATATAGAAGATAAATAACTCTAAATCTAATGATAAGAATATACAAAAGATAATTTACACCATTATGGATGAAATATTTGAATAAATAATTTGTGATGGTGGAGTTGTAAAATATTAATAATGGTTATGGTTCCCATCATTGCCTAATCTAAAAAGAAACTATTATATTATTATCACAGCTCTAATTTCCATATACACCCAGGTAGTACCATGATATATAAAAATCTTTTGAAACATTTATGGTGGGATAACATGAAGTAGAAAATGGAGGTCTATGTCTCTATGTATCTAGTTTTTCAACAAGTAAAGGATGAGAGACAACATCCTAGAGGATTCATCCATCCTGTACCTATTCTTATGTCGATGTGGGATGTCATTAAGATGGAAATTATCATAGGACGACCAAGTAATAATATAAAAAATAATTAAAAATTTGTAACCATTGACCAAATTACAAGATCAATACATTTTCTAGCTGTAAAAGAATATTTACAACATGATGTCCTCATAAGATACTATATTAATGTGTTTATAAGGCATCATGTTTCCCATATATTAACTGTGTCTGATCGAGATCCTTGATTTACATCAAAATTATTAAAGTTTCACCATAAGTATTTGGATAATGTGGGTTATATGAGTAATTATAATCACTTTAAAATTAATGTAAAATATAAAAGACTATTGAAACAATGGAAGAAATATTGTCATAATGGTCACTTAACATCAAAGGTGTTTGGGATTTATACATACCTTTGGATGAATTTTCATATAATAAAATTTTCCATTATAATATTCAAATGGAATAATATAAATCAATATATAAAAACGGATTTTAAAATACAACTTATTCAGAATAACATGGTTAGAAGATGATTTTCGAACCAGAACATGTTGAAGAGACAAATACAAAGATAAATACTATTCTGGATCATATTAATATATCCTAACATTGGAAAATGATTTTTCTAGATGACCATAGAAAGGACTTGTAATTTAATGTGGGATATCATGTCATTCTGAAATTATCTCCATGGAATGTTTTATTATGGTTCAATAAGAATGGTTAACTAAGACCTTGGTAAATTTGATCATTTGACACACTAGAATGAATTAGAGATTTAGATAAAAATTTCAAAAATACCACCATGTCTCCCCAAAGTTCAAGATGTGTTTAAAATTTCATTATTAATTATTTCCAAGCAAATTCTACCGTACATACCCACCAATGAACATATATAACTGGAACCTAATTTTTCATACTGTGAAGAGCCTATAAATATTCTTGAAAAAAAATAAATTTTTCAGAATCGTATCACCCAAGTGGTGAATGTTAATTGGATAAAAATAAGATGGAGCAAGAAACACGGGATCCCATGGTTGGTATGAAGAAGTCCCTCCCTCATTTTTTAGATGAAAATGTTCATGAAACATTTGAGGATGAAATTTCTATAAGAGAAAATTATTTAATGACCCATGATTTTTTCATATGTATCCTATTAAATATATTAAATTCATTTCATAGTTAATATTAAGAAAATAGTTATTTAAGTTAGTATAAATCTTTTAAATCATAAAAGGAACACGATAAAAACATTATAAATGAATAATTAATTGAATATGAGGTATTTCTAGAATTTAAGGAATTTATACCGATTAAATTATCACTTGTTCTTAGGAATGTTAATATTACCCTTATAGATAGTAAATTGGCCATATGATATTTAACCACACCGATGAATAGATAAATAATATTTAAGCATCTTATAAATAAAATATTTGATATAATTATATCATTTCTGATGTAATTTGAATATTTTAAAAATTATTATTTATGTATCGAATATTTGTAAGTCATATATATTTAATTACATATATATAACTAATAAAATAATTAAAAAGTATAATTTTCATATATTGATTTAAAAAATTAATAATTTTTTACTTATGATTTTATGGTAATTTCTTGATACCATAGATCATTATTTTGAGTGATATTAAATGAGTTATAGATATTGAATATATATTTTTTTGAGTAAATTGTGATTTTAGTTGAAAATTAAATATATCAAATATAGAAAACTATATTCATAACATAGCTTACATTTTATTATTCGATATTTCGATAAATTATTAAGGTGAATTCTTGTGATTTTTTGGAAATACATGAATTAGTGGTGAATTGCAAAATATGGTAAATTATGGTATATATACATTATATGTAAAATAAAATATTCATTGATCCATGGATTATATAAGCACCATTGGTTTGAAGTCATATGTACCAATTATGGTATTTATCTACAAGAGTCATTACTAATTGTTATATTGAGAAAAAACAATCAAATAAAAAATAAAATATTCACATAATACCCAACTCATCAACTATAAATACCACCCCTAATTTCCCATAACTTTCACACCATCCATGATTTGAAACATATCCAAATTTATCACAACACACTATATAAGTCCATCACCCACATATTAGAGGTCTTTTTACTCATAAAATGAACAAAACCAAGGTCCCTAATGGTGGTTCTCAAAGAGGAAATTTCAAGAGGATAATTTTCTTTCCTTTTCATTTAAATTTCATTCCCTTTAGTTTTTAATATCCTATACACAACACATATACTATTTCAAAATAGACATGATAACTCTTGTTCTATAATATACAGTAATTTAATGATGTTAATTTGTGATTCATCATCAAAATACATTATCTCTTTCACTATCTTTTATTTTTTAAATGAAAACATCGCCAATGATGTGTCGATTGACCAAAAGCATGGACGATGCCTTTTAATTTTCCATTAACAACACCAAATCTAGCCTTAAAATAGAAATTATATTTAATACTTATTTTATTATACATATTATAATTTATTTATTTCTGTATAAGTAGTACATAAACATGGTATTAATTACTATGAAACAATTATTTCTAGATGATCTAATAACAACCAAAATTATCTAAAGTATTTTCATTAAAGTTATATCTAATGTATTATACAATTATTTGAAAACAATTTATAAAAGACCATTAAATACTCTATATGTTCAGTAATACAATATAATTCCAATTCTGGAGAATTATTTTAGTTCTACATGATATTCATTACATTTAAACAAAAAACTAATCAGGAAAACCAAATAAACGAATGCAATAGAATAATGTAATTAATGATTATAACTCATCAAATAGGTCATAAATGAACGTAATAAAGATATAATGATTCTGATTCATGTAAAAAGGATCTTAATTAATTAATTAATTAATTAATTAATATAATTATTCAAGACATTATGACTATGATAATAACACATTTGGATATAAGGTAAGGGACTTAGTCACAATTTTTTTATCATTAAGACTTAATTGGGGTTGTGAAACTAATAATATTTATGTAATATATCATCTACCGCTTTTGAATAATATTTATTTTGAAAATATATTTATATTAAAAATACCTCTTCTATTATCATGGATATGAATATTGTTTTTTCCTAATACCATTTTACATATGGTGTTTATTTTTAATGTTATATTGGGTAGGCAAATATTGATGAAACTATACCATTAAATAAATAATAATATTTTGGTATTTCATATTTTTTATGAATTAATTATATATTTTTTAAATTATTTGAACTATTTGTGATTGATGAGGACCATTATTTCCCCTAAAAATGTTAACATGTCTCATGAGACAAAACTATTGGTGACAATCCCTTCATGTCTATTTCCAATCAAAACTGTAAGGATTAATACGTACATAAATAAAAAATATTTATGGAATATAAGATCATGTTCCTAATACCCAATTTCAAATTAATCTGCATTTTCCTCATTCAAAATTCTATTATAAATTATTATAATATTTTCTCTATAACAAAATCTATGAATTCATTCTGATTCCCAGTTTATTAATGGCTTGTGATTTCAAGATTAGTTACTATTCCATATTTTCTATGCCTTTTGGTATTTACTTCAATAATTATTGATTCATATAACTTATACTGAGATTCTGATATCACCCATATAATGCATCCTTTCAACAGGATAATTTATAGAAAACATTAAATAATATTTCAATGATGTATTTTATTTTATTTTATTATGTTTCAGGTTTAGTACATTTTGAATTTAAAAATGTTATAAAAAATGGTATATTATGTCAAAACTGCTTAACTAATCAGTCCTTTGATATTTTATTTCATTATAATTATTCTAACAAATAAAATAATTCATTGGCTAGATTCTTCTATGGTTGGGTCGATACAGGGCTTTCAATACTTCAACATGATAGGTGAGAACCTTAATTATGATATTCATCTATGATATCACATTATATAATTTTAAAATTGGAGAACAGTAGTTGGAATTAAAATCATATACACAATAAGAAAACCCTAACTCTAAAGAAATAATTGACAGTGATAGATAACATGGTTAGGAGATTGTTGACCTTTATAAAACAATAAATATGTGAGGGTATGAAAGAAAATATATTTATTAATAGGGAATGTAAATTAATTTCTGTTTTCAAAATACAATTTAATTGTTTAAAAAAATATATTTACAACCTATAATATTAAAATTATGAATATACTATTTTTAAAGAATAATTTTCTTCTTAATCTTCTTATAATTTTTCACAGCGTCCAAAAAAGTCATAAATTATTTTACTCATATTTTTAGACATAAACTAAAATCGAAATTGTTATGTAAAGATTAGATAATTTAGAAAATGTAGAAACCGTCAGATGAATAAAAACTGCATTAATTTCTATAATTCAACATAAATACTCAATTTTCAGCATAGATCATTCATGAAATAAATAACCTTTAAAATAATTTGTATTTTCCAGTCTAAGATTGAAACACAAAAAAAATTTATTTTATCACATAGTCAAATAAGTATAATTTATTATTTACCTTCAAATTACATAAATTACTATTAATGTGTCATTACAAAAAATGTATGTGGTATAACCAGATAATCTCAATGATATTATAATCATAAGCTGATGAAAAAAATATATATTAAAATCAAAATTTATTCCAAAATTTCATGCATAATTAATTTCTAAAATAAAATACTTTTATTTTTTTACATTATTCATCAAAGGTTAACAAAATAGTTGAAATTCTAAAATAATGACAATCACATAATCAAAAAATAAATATAATTTTCATTATTATCTATACAATAAAACATTTGATCCAATAATTAACATAACATTTATCTTCCAACTTGTTTAAATAATAAGAAATAATTTCATACCAGATAGAAAATCACATAGGACATTGGTTTTTGATGCACCCTTTTCTTCCTTCAATTTTGAATCAATGTCTCATGACCTTTCCAGATATGATGAGTAGTAACCAAGCCTATGGGTTGTCAATTAACTAAAACCATGATAATATATTTCTAATATATTTTCCAGAAATGTTATTAACATTATAAGCAATAATATATATGTATTGAACATTAAAAATATATTAACCTTATTGGATACCTAAAATCATTTATTTTTCATCCCTAAATATATAATAGCCCTTAATTACATCAAATTCAAGGATCATTTTATCCCTAAAGTTTATAGATAGATAGAAAATTTTCTAAAAAACATTAATGATTATTATTCCCGAAATTCCCTTTTCACGGGAAAATCTTAATGTTTACATATATATATATAGAGTTTATTAAATCCCAATATTGTTTCCTAATGTACTCCCATCTCCAAAATATAATTAATTATTTTAAACTTATGATCATCCATAATAATCAATAATTATTTAATTTTAATAATAAAATGTTAATTTTAATCCACCAAACAGTCTTTTTAGTCTTATTTTTTTATAAATCATTCATGCAATAATAAATATTAATCAAGTCCAATGATTCATGAATTTCACCAAATATGACTAGGAAAAATCCATAATGTCCATATGTCAATTTTAATTTCCTAATTATCAACTATAATTCCCTTTGGTCTTTTTAGAATGATATTTGTATGTTATTTCTGATCCCATTCATGAGCCTTATCACTAGAACATCGATTTTCAAAATTAAAATTCTCCCTACATTTAATAAAATCAATTGATACCTTGAGAATAATTACATCCCTTTTGTGGAGTTGTCTTAATGGCTCCATTTTACAAAGATTTTTATTACTTGAAAAAATCATTGATGATATATAAATCATATTAAATATAATTTAATAACATTACATATTTTCTTCTTTCAAAATTATTAACAAATATGCGGTTCAATATGTTTACTTTTATGATCATTATCATATGAACATCCTAGAGATGTCATTTCAGTGAAATTTAATGAAATAGGAAACTAACCATGTTTCATCATTTCAATTATTATAATTGATATATAATTATGAATTTCAATAAAAGTCACTATAATAAATCTAATTCCATTTGGATTATCTTTTATACAATAACCACATTCTCATTCAAATCGATTTTTACTTTGGTTCCAGTTGGATCCATCTATTTACTAAAACCAAAAAACGTAGTGTGAGAATATAAAAAAAAATTATCTGAAAATATATTATGATGATGATAAAAAATGAAATATATATATATCAATGTTTCCTAAGACTATTTTTTTGTCAAAAAATAATACAAATCTCTGTAATATACAACCCATTGTGGTTATAGAGGACTATTAATATTTTATACATTAACACCATACCATTTATAGTAGTAAAAACTATTCCTTCAAACAAAAAATATTGAATCAGACTTAAATAATCATATTATAATGAAATTAAACAAGAAATTACCTTATATTTTTAATAATGAACATTTATTTCATTAATATTAATGACCTTGGTCATTAATCTCACATAAAAACCCATATTTTACATAGTGGAAACATAAAATATATATCCTTTTTTCAAATGTAAAGCTTTTTAAATAAAATATTATTTCATTTCATGAAAAATACTCATGATGATCCAATTTACTTGTTCAATTCTTTTACTCATTCATAATCCTGGTGAAAAACATATTAAAACATTGAAAGAGAAGAAAAAATTTTCAATTGACATATGAATAAAGTAAGAAATCATTTATCCCACATGACTAACAAAAAATTCAATTTTTTGAAATACATATTCATTGTCAAATATATATATTATTACATAATATATACATAATTAAACATATAAAAAATCATATAAAATTTCATAATAAATAGTTATGAAAAAAACACATTTTGGTTTCTTTGAAATCATGAAAAACTCATAATAACTATTTCAAAAATATATATACATTTCATCCATATGAATAAGAATTTATATTCCATTACCTTGGTAAATAATAATATTGAAAAAAATATCATAGGAATAATAGATAAATAATTTATTTAACATTAGTAATAATGTCTATATCACACTTACATACACATAAAATAACCATCATTAATATATTTGGAGTAACCATCAATGTTTACCTATAAATAATAATAATAGTTATACATGGAATAAAAATCCTAGTACGTTCGTGAAATCTTTTGCAACAAACCATTTTAGATAAATTCTTCCCATTATCAAATGCATTAGAGATATATAATGGGATCACTAGACTATATTTTAAAATGGAACTACCCATCCCTAGTTAATAACATTACCATCATTCCTTTCATTATAAAATAAACACATGTCATCATAATTAATTACCATGAACTAGGACCTAATCATAACACATAAAATATATCATATTATTACATTCTATAAACCCAAGATAGTGTAATTTTAGATATTGAAATAGACCTTTTTTAATAACCCAATTTGTAACATTAAAATTTATAAAATAATGATAAAGAATGTGTATATTTGAAGAAAAAATTACTTAATTTAAAGGAGGACATTATCAAATAACTTTTATTATGGAAGGAATCATCATTATCACAATATACATTACAATAAAACATTTTTTTCCTTTTTCTAATGAATTTTAAAACAATCAGTAATAATATTCCACCTAAAAACCATTTAACAAAATAAAAGAGTCATAAAATTATATTTATAATTCATTTATAAATATATAAATAAATATTAAAATAATTTTAAAAATATGGATATGGAATAAAATAATGTTTTTATTAATGAATTATAAAATAGGGTTTTTTATAAGAATGTCCCTTACCTTGAGTCTAAATTATCACATGCATTCTTTATCAAAAAGAACAAAAACATTTTTTTAGTTTTTTTACATTATTAACAACCTCTTTGAATTTTATTATTCCAATTATTTAACATGTTAACATAATATATTAAATTATTTAAATTAAAATAATACATTTTAGTGATATTTATTTTCATAAGCCCAAAATAGATTTTGTATGTGGATTGTGGTGAAAGTGTATATTATTTGATCATATTTAGAATAATAATTGATGGAAACATTATTTCCATATATTTAAAAAAATCCAATAGTTTTAAATGAATTTTTAAACAAATTTCCCAGGAATTTCAAAGCCTTTTCCTAAGCAGGTTATTTCAATTAAACAATTAAAATGAATCAAATCAATAAATAATTGATGATTTAGATTTAATAAATACTATTAGACAAAATTAAATATCTTTGAATTTTATCAAATGTATTTCAATTTGTTAATATTGGTTATTCATGTTATTCGTAAAAATGTGGGGCCCAGACCAAGAAATCCATCCACCTGGCCTTAATGACACTTGGTTTCGCCTAGGTGGTTTGGTTGGCATGTCGTGGCCCATACAAATACTTGAACCAGAAGGCATTAGTGGTGGAGCCTACAAGGATCCACGACTGTATAGTGGTCCTAGTGTCCCACGCAGCAAAACAAAGTGTCTTGACCATGATCATATGTGTATGTGTGTCTAGGTGCCAACTCCAACACACACATCTGTCTGAATGATCATGCATAATTACATACAATTAATCACTCTCCGACATCCCATTTCGATGTGGGACACAACTTATAGTGGTTACTATTGAAATTTTACAAGATCAATGTCATCCCACATCAGATTCTGTTTGATCACCCTCAGAAATTAGGTGATGTTGATATCTACATCATACCTACCTCAAAGTCCAATTTATACTAGATATAACTCAATTAGAATCAATTTTTTTACAGCTTACAAATCATGTATTTCATCCATTCTGATGTACCACTAACTAGGAACACAATGTGTGGTCTCCAAACCATTATCCAACACTCATGAACACATTTTGAGGATGCTCTAGCAAATTTACATGCGACATGAAGAGGTAGAAACCACTCTTGGTTCCCGTCCACATGGAAATATTTCCATGTCCCCCCATGGACCATGCATCCATGTAAATGTAAAGGTTTAATATCCCCCACATATTCTATGTTATCGAAAAATTATTCTAATCACTTGATATTAATGCGATATTTGAAAAAATATAACTCCCAAATATTGTGTCGTTTATATTAATTAAATGTTTTTATGGGTCTCGGTGTGATAATTAAAGGAAAACAATCCTTGAAGATCATGGAGATCACATCTTTCCTATATATATTAATAAGGAAATTACATGCTAATGAAGAGAGATCGAACATCCCGAAAGAGATCCCTCCCTGGGGAGTCTAGTCCACACTATGGGAGTTTTGTTTTCATTTTTTAATTCTATTTCTATCTGTTTAGATTAATTTATAATTTACACATTATTTTATTAAAAGAATACATGAAATTTTTTTTATGTGTTCCTAATACCCAACCAATTATCCTTTTCTTATTATTTTCATAATATTAATTAAATTTTTATTTCATATTCTATTGTTATTTTAACTTTATTTATATAATATATGTACTTCTTAATAAATTTAATTTCATGTCTTATTATTATTTTATATTATTATTCCTTATCCCTCTTCTGTTTTTATTAAATTATTATCTCATTCACCCTCTACCACTTATTTCTATATTCTTATTTTTTTTACTATTTTGATATCTTATGTGTGTTTCATTCAACTTCTTTCAAAATATATTATCCCTTTTATTAAACAATTCTCCTCCCTCTTTCATCTAAGTGATATATTTATGTTTATAATAAGTGGTTGGTCCAATGATAATATTGTGGGAGGTCTAGGTGTTCTGAATTTTTTTACTTTATTTTTATTTTATATCCATGATAGATTATAGTGTCATGAATGACTGTGTAAAATTCCCCTCAGTCTATGATATCCAATTTTTTTATTAATTTGTTAAATATTTTTCCCATATCTACCTTGGTTACCTCTACACACAATTAATTCGATCCAATTAATTTATAAAACAAAATAAATATAGCAGGGCCCTAAAATAGGGTACACCCTAGACAAAGGACTTTTATCAACATTCATCATAGGGAGAGGTGGAATTGTGATTGCTTAAAGAATTTGATATTTCACAATTCCTAATTAAATACTATAGTAATTCATAATGAAATTTCATTATTATATTATCAAACTATATGGAAAAAATTAGAATGATAATTTAACACAAAACCGAACATAAAACCAAGTCCTTTTTCTTAAATCTTACAATTTGTAATTTCACAATATTTTTAGTTTAGAATTTCTATATTTCATGTCGTTTCATTATCTTATAAAGAAATAAAAGACCAATTAATATTTATCAATATTATAAAAAAATTACCATAAAAAATTACATTAGTTGAACTATTTCATGTATGTGAACTAAATGAGAATATTCAAAAGTGAGATGACCCTTGTCAGCCATTGCGCTATACTAGTAGATTTATTTTATTTTGCGACATCCTATGAAAGGATTTTGTGAATTCTTGAATTATTTATATGGGTTTAATCATTATTTAATTTTATTTTTTTATGATTCAATTAAATATATATACTTTATTACTATAACTAATTAAACAAAAAAATCATTGATATTTTCAAACAATCATTTTTCAATACATGGAACAATTAATGAAAAAATTCTGACCAAAAAACAGATTATTCTGAAGAGAAAATCAAATTAATTCTTTTTACTCTATATATAATGGTCTATAATAAGAATATTGGTATATATATAGTCATATAGAAATAATATTTTATGATCATGGTTGATAAACTCATAACTAACTGGAAAATAATCTAGTTCAATGAGGATGTGTAACTCATTTCCCATAATTTCTCTGAAGAAATAAAGGAGTTTGAAGACCAATTAAATTAATATAAAAAGCCCAAAAATTTATAAACCATTATTTATGATAACTAGGATTATATAGAGGGAATTCATAGCGAGGAATACATTAATATTGAACTAACTATGTCATATCAACAATATCTAGGTGACTCAAAGAACATGTATGGTAAAACCTCTTCTTCTAGATAACTAAATTGTATAATATTACATATCATTTCATTTCACAATATATATATGATGGAACCCCCAAGTGGTATAAATTTATAAAAATTTAGAGGAGCCTGATGACCTACCTCCACTTGACATCATCCAACATCAAGTGGCACTCACTAATGATGTATATTTTGAAAAAAAAATGATTCATGCATTTTACCCTATCTCAAACTCTATATAATTTAATTTTGTTCAATTCTAATTGAGTATTAGTTTACACTTCTTTTAATTTTTAGATTCAGAACCAATTTTATATTCATTTGGAAATGATGATGAAACTTAACAAGTAGCTATTTAAGAACACATAAAGATCCCTAATAATAGGTAATATACAGTTAATGAATTCCACGGTAAATTAAATTCTATAATCCTAAGGAAATATATATGGAGGATTTTTATTTTTAAAGGGAAAAATTACTTATTAAATATTTGGATTCAAATTTTATTCCTGTGAAAATACCAGTTTACTCTCTTTTTTATAATTCAAATCATATAGCCTGTGTGGATCTATCAGAAGACAATAAGAATATTGTTTCATAAGTAGAATCCAAAAAAGAGGATGACCTATAATTAATCAAAACCTCCCCTCCCAATTAAGGCTATACATAATTGTAAAGATGATGGATATGGTATACTCTTTCCATGGATCAGTCCTCTCCCAAAACATGGAAGCAAAAGCAGGGAACATAGATATGTGGTCGTTCAAATCCCCGAACCACCACCCAAAACAATTATATATAATAACAGGTAAATCCTTATATAGGAAGTATAAATTAGGGTCCCACATGGGGGTGATCAAATTATAATTTTTCATTAGATTCATTCTAGAATTTTTATTTTTATTATACGATTAGTCCAACATGAAGACAACTTCATGTTATCTTTTAATCACAAATTACACAATACATGTGATTAATTTATTAATTTTATTGTATTTGATCTTTAAGTTAGATGAAATACCCATGTAGCATAGAAAACAATTAAAATCCTAGAAATATATTGTTAAAGTTTATGATTGTCTTGAATTATAACGAGAGCCAGTCCATTCCCATTATAGTGTAGAATTCCACAAAGGGGAGTATTACGTGATTTTCTGGAAGAATCATCCCACATACTCCAACAGGAGAAGAGTCAAACACTTGGGTTGTAATGATTGCACCACTTAGTGTTTTTACAGATATCTGTACATCACGGTTTCGGGGCTTTGATTCTATAGTTCTAGGAAACTTGCAGGATATAAAGGAATGTGTAGAACCAAAATCAAATAAGACTTTTTCCATTCATGAGTGAAAAGGAAGTGTACCTTGTACGACTTCATTATCATGATCCACCTCCACAGTAGTGATGGCATAAGACTTCCCTTATTACTTTAGCTTTTTTGGCTGCTGATGCTGATTACCACCGAGAGATCAAGGTTTAGTGCACTGGTTTTCATAGTTCCCTAGCTCCCTACAGTTGTAACATTGAACCATGAGGGGTTCTCTCCTTTCATCGGCTACATTCTCAATCTTTTTTATGTCTTTTAGACACTCTTTATCATGGTGTCCTTCATTCCCACACTAGAAGCATTTTCGCATCCCTTTGAAGAAGTTCCCATTGTGCAACTTCCCACATTTTTGGCATGTGGGTCATTGATTTTTCTTCCCACCTTTATCCTTAGATCCACCAGCGTGAAACTCCATCTTTCATTTATTATCACCATAGTCATTGGACTATTCTAAAAACTCCATCTCCACTTTGAGATCACACCGAAAATCTTCTTCATAGCTCCCAAAGTCTTGAATTGCAAGAGCCTTTCGAAGGTGTGGTTTTAATCCACTAAAGAATCTACCAATTTTGCTATCATTGTTGATAACAAAACCCGAAGCGTACCTTGCAATCCTTGTGAAATTTGTTTCATAGGTTGTGAATGATTCTCCTTATATCTTCTTGGGCTCTATGATTTCCCTCTCCATCTTCGTGCGAAGGTTTTATGGGAAATACTTATTAAGAAACATTATCATTATGTCTTCCCATTCCACCTCTTCAATTTCATACCTTGTCTTGGTGTTCTTAATCAATTACCACCATTGATCAACTTTGCCATCTATACAATAGACGGTTAGAGTCACCTTCTCCGACTCAGAACAGTGAATAATGGAAAAGATTTTCTTCATGGAGTTGACCCACTGTTCCGCAACTAGTGGATCAAAAGATCCACAAAACGTCGGTGGTCTTTGCTGCATAAAACATTCAATAACCAGTTGCTCTCTCTTTGGTGAAGGTGTACGTTACCCATTATTATTTTTATTGTTAATAACTTGAAATAATTTGTTAATCATCTCCATTATGTTTTTAACTCCACCTCCCAAATCAATGGGGGTGTCGTTCGGGCAATCATTGCATTGGCCCTCACATGAGTTGTTGGCCTAATTTCTCTTGGTTACCACCATTTTCTAAAATAGAAAAGGATAGAACAAAACATAAGTAAAGTAGTCATGAATAACTTATTCATTTATAAAATTTAATCCAAAAACATAACATATGGGATCCCGAGGTAAATATTATTGTGTGCATATTTTCCCTTAGTCTCATGTTGTAGGTTTTCCATAGGGTTCACTAATCCTAATTCCCAAATTAACTTTACCTTTCCTCTGATACCAAATATAATGACCCAGAATTTTCTTACATTACTATTACATCATTTCAATGATAAAAAACATAATAGTATTATACATATAGGATCCAAAGTTTTAGTGTCTTGGGCAAACAAGGACCATACATAACAAATACAACATCAACCATAAATATTTATTTAATTTCTTCTTCACTGGATTCTTAGAGGCACTTGTACTCTACTTAGTACATGTAGCCACCAGAGGATATACATCAAAAGGGGTGATCTAGAAGCCCAGTAAGAGGATATATTAGAACAATATAGCATGGGATGAGCATAATCATAACATAGGGATAAGATCCTGAAAACGAGAGGAGCATAAATAAAAGACTTGAAGTGTGGAAAAGCATAAAAATGATAAATCATGTCTTAGTGGTTAACTACCACACATACTAGTGAACCAAGATAGCATCTTGTTCACACATCATTTCACATTTATTAATGAGATTCATCACTTTAACCAATTCATTTAAGCACTATATACTTCCGGGTGCACCCGTCACATAAGAACATTATCATTTAGCATGCATGCCACAATGAACATATAACATAAATGAACATAAATAACGCATGAAAATGAATTGATTACATCTCATAAGATCAAACTAATAATATTTGTGTTCCTAAAGGAAGGAGGAAACAACATACTTGATACAAGAACCATCAACTTTGAATGAGAGGTAAAAGTTGAGATATTAAGAGAAGAGATCTTTCGGAAAACATTTGGATTGACATAAACTTCATTAGAAAACAAGTATATCCCAGAAAAGGAAATAAAAGGATGAAAAAATGATTTTGTAGGAGTAACCATATCAAAAATGGAGTGAAAGAGGAATTACCCAAAGGATGAAAGTTGGTTTAGATAATTTCCCCTAACCATGTACTCGAATTCCTCCTTCTCTTTAATGTCCTATATAATGACATTATATTCATAAATTAGAAATTATGAAACTTTTTATACATTAATAGGGTTAATTATGGTTTCATTATGTCATATTATGTCCCTTGGGATGACTTATAGAGTTTAAAAACAGTGTTCCGGGATGTTCATTTTTATGGTTTTCTTGAGTGGTTCACTTGTATTCTTAAATTGATGTTTGGGTAGAACATGGGTAAACATATAGAAATGATATTACTTTTTATTAGTGATATTATAGGATCATGAATGATTTTATAATGAATTTTATTATATCCATGTGGTTGAATCATTAGCTATGAATTAAATGACGATTATTTGGGATAATTTGAGCGGTTTTTTTATCACAACGAACATGTTTTATCTTATCACTTTGTAATATGGCCTTAGGTTATTTTCTGAACCTTAAACTATTAAATAATACAAAAAAATTATTCTGGTTCAACCATAAAAATGGTTTCATGACATGATCTGAAGGTTGAAAATGAAGAAGAAACCATGTCGTTCTTGAAGGTGATAAATTAACACCTCACAAACAAGGTTCTCTTTAATATAATAAAAGGAAGAGAGAAAGGGGGTTGGATGATATAATATCCCATTATAATAATAAAATTACAGTATGTGTATAATACTGGAGTTATAATAAAATTTGGATGAAGATAGGTGGGGAGAGCTCAAGAAATGAACTTGAACGTGAAAGGAAATTAAAGGAGAAGAGGGAGGTAAATTACCTCTTGAATCCTTCTCTTGAGAGCCTATTTAAGGGCCAAAGATTGGTCTTTTGATGAGACAATCATCTCTTGGACGGGGGGTAGGGGATAGGAAAGGTGTTTTGGAAGAATTTAGATAATTCTTGGATCTTTATTGGTGTGTGGAAGTGAGGGTGTGAAGGGTGGCTTTTATATTGGAAGGGAGATGGGTTTCCTTAATATAAAATTCATTAGTTCATTAATTTCACCTAAGACAGGGAATAGTGAGTCATGAACCACCAAGAATATTAATTTTATAATTTAATCCCAAACCAGGTGGGATTACATCATTAGATCATCATCTATGACTCAATTAATACAATATTTAGCATTTATTGTGAATTATCGGATTCTACTATTCATAAAAAATTCATGTATTTCAGAAAAATCTCAAAAATTTACCCCAACCATTTTTCGACGTGTATAATCCAAAAATGATGGCCGTTTTTCAAACATAATTTTCAAAATATTATTAAATTAATATTTAATTAAAATAATAAGTTACTGAAAAAAACAGTTTTTAAGATTAAAACTGATTTATAGTGCTTTCAAAAATTACGTAGGGCCTTCTAAAATTGTCTAAAAACTATAAGAAATTGATTAAATAATTTATGAATACATTTTAGGGAAATAAATAATCTTTAAAATTAATTAATTAATTATAATTAATTATTTATGACTTAGAAAATACCAAAATGTTTATTAAGGTCAAATTGTCACTTTCAAAGATGTCTAAATTTTATTTAATTATTCATAGGTAATGTTACTCTTATTTTGGATTATTTACTATTCATAATGATCATATTACTATTCATAAGGGTATGTTACTATTTCGATGGGTATGTTACTATTCACCAAAAATTATTTTTTTCATTAGACTTTAAAAAACATCTTTAACACAATTGTGTATGTCAGATTTTAAAAATTCCAAACCTAGGAGTGACAAACTTATGTTTAAAGGTCACTTATCACTTATAAGTTCATTATTTTTTGTTTTAATGACATAAATATAAGAAGGAAAATTTCAATTGAAAAACATTGGGTCGTTATAGTCTACATTGAAAATATAGTACATTTCCACCATGAATGAAGAGATGAATATGTATACCGGTTTTAATGAAAGATATTAGAAGAAACTAATGGAATGTTTTGAGATTATTTGATAATTAGTATGATATTAAATGTTTAAAATAACATATTATATTAATATATCATTTCATTGAGAATGTCATCAAGGAATAATTAAAAGAATAAGGAAATATTTGAGAGTCATAATCTAGTTGATATGATAATTATGGTCTAACAATATGAATGTTTGGGTTTTATTTGTGACTTTGTGGCATATGGGTGATGTGGAAGTAAACTATGAATACTAAATGAATATTTTTACCAACGGAAGAATGTATGAGTACTGAAATACTTATGTGATACAAGGGTTATGGGAGCCAATATATATAATTGTTGACCTGATTTTCAATGAAAATAAACGCAACACTAATTTACATGTTTTTTATTTTACTCACCATTTTTAGTTTTTAAAATATAAATTTAATGTTTAAAACTGATTAAATATTTAATTTTATTTATATTTATAAATTTTATAATTAAATTTGATGGTTTTTATTGATATTATAATTTCCATATAAAACTATTTAAATGATTTTTAATGTTGTAATTATATTTTCAAATCATTATGATCCTAATCAAGAAACTACCTTTGCAATTTCTTTTATTTTCATGGTTACAGGTTTAAAATTGGGAGAATGATAATTGGATGAGTATTTATTATAATTTACTCATTAAATTTGTATGGATTTTTGTGAACATATGCATATCCCATGATTTATTAATACATCTCAAATATCAAAAAATTAAATGTTTCCGAAATTGAAACTGAATTAATGTATAAATTACACGTAGTGATCATATCAATTGATTCATCCTAACAATGTAATTTCATATGTATTTTAAGATATTAATTGAGGAAACATAATACATTCTTGTAGATATTAATATCTATATTAATATATCTACCTATGAAATATTCCTAAACACTAATTGAAATTATTTTCCTTGTATAATATGACATAAATTAGTATACGATTTCATTTTTAATCATAATAATTCATGAAATTTTAAAATTATAATTTATATTTATTTCATATTTAATTGAATTTCATCATATGGATTACATCATATTATAATATTATCTTATGCAACAAGATCCAACTATAAAAGGGTATAAGGGGCGTTCCTGGATTATGTTAATGTTGTTTGTACACAGAAGATGCGATTTGAAGATACTACAAGAGATTCTATATGTTACATAATGGTATCCAAATGATTCATAAAGGTTCCATTATGGTATCTTACTACATGAAATAATGAGATACATTACGTTAATAGTCATGGTAACTTAATAACATAAGTGTAAAACAAACATTCCAAATAAAATATTTCAGTCTAAATTGAAGATAAATATCCATTCCTTTATTCATTCCAAATTGGGAAGAGGGTCCAAAAATCTACCCCTTTAATGTTTATACAACCAAATATAATGATGGTAACGATTGGTCAAATATGAATGTGAAGGTCGAATATTGGGATTTTCCTCCTAGTATAATCACATCCTCAAACAATTCATGTCATATTCATCATCGAAATGAAATATGAGGCACTAAAAAATTAGGATTCTATAGACACACGTATCACCCATGGGATATGAATAAATCTATGACAATAACACTAAATATAAATATTTTGAACTATACATAATCTATAATACCCTTCTATATTTAGGTTTCTACTAACATGATGGAAAGGGTGGACACATATCAATAAAATTATTATTTCTATACGTCATAATTTCATTTCATTTTCTTATTTCATTGATAATGTGAGATTATTCAATTAGTGATTATGTAATGGATATCCTCCCCCTTACCTATTAATTAGATAATCTAATTAATAAAAATATCTTCTTCATAATTCTATGTATGTTAATAATATATTATTTTATTCGGGGTTTTTATAATATATATTTTTAAACTCTTATTATCTAATTTTTTTATTTTCAAACACAACACACTTATATTTACATTACTTCATAAAATAGTGAGTAGTGGGTTGATATTACAATGATTGGAAACCTTTTATAACAATGATAGAAGTAATTAGGGGATATAGTGGTTACTATATTTTCTCATTCAACATGAAATGACTAGGTGAAAAGGATCAGTGGGATACTTTTTTATTTGAGAAATAGTATAGAATACTATTTGAATAATGAATTAGTCATTGAATTAGTAAATAACAAGATGCTAGAATAATACTTAAGAAAAGAAATTATTTAAATCCAACAGAATTCTTTTCCAAATTTAATTACTATTATAAAACACATTAGACCAAATAAACAAGATAAAAAACAATAAATTCCCACCTTTCCAGATACATCCTACATCCTAATATTTTTATACATCCATATGGGGTCCAATATTATTTGATAAAAGACTCATGATAATATTATAATCAACCTCACACCGTTACTTGAGAGGCAGTCATATGTCATTCCCTTTTCTTTCTCATGGTTAATTTGAAATGGATTTGTTAAATGAGTATATTTACTTCAGATAACATTCACAGTTTTGATCTAGAAGTTGAATAAATTATACCTAAAACAATGAAGAGTATAAGTATCAGTATGATAATGTAAATATTGTTTTTTCAATGTTACATTTAATGAATTATAACCCTCATATTCTTCCCCAATTATAATCCCTTAAATTATCTATAACACAGATGACAATGTACCATTGTTAAATAAATCATTTAGAAAATAGTATTCTAATACATTTAACAATAACAATCTGTTTGGAACCCAAAAAATTAATTACAATTTAAACTATAATATGAATTTATTTACTACTATCAATGATTCATTTTCTGGTTGGAAAATATACTAACTATCACCCAAGAAGTTTTGGGGTTCATTAAATAAATTTCACTCTTAGAGGTGTCCTTTCATAATTGAAAATATTGATGTTTTTTTAATTCCCCAAAGAATTAATTACCATGGAGTAATTGTATATCATGAAGCATGGAGAGTTTACTAATTTAGAATTACATAATAATGGATTTGTCTAGAAACTCATCTATGATTAAAGGACTATCATGACAATAATAAAGATATATAGAATCATTAATTAACGAGGATAAACACTCTATGTTTTTTGGGAGATATTAAAGTGGTGAAATTATCATACACACAACATCCTTTTGAATACCATTGTTTCCAAGTAAAATTTTACTATATATTGATGGGAAATGACGATAAAACACTACATTATTCATCTATAGGTGACATAGATAAAAAACATTATAATAATAGAGAGTTAATAGAGATTATCCCTTTAAATTCCTATCATTGTTTATAGCTATAATACCGCTATAATAGTATATGAGGTAGATTTCCAACTCAAATTCAAATAGACATGAATCATTTCACTAAAATCACATGAAAGACAATTATCATTTGAAAGGGTTATTGAGGAATCACTAACCACACCTCGAAATGAATTTTAGATATACCATTTTTGACCATTAAATTGTTGTTTTTCTAAAATAATAACAGTGTCGTGATTCCATGTTTGAAAGGTAACAAAAAAACCAACAACCATGTTATTTGGTAATATACAGTAAGTATGTATGGAGATAAAAACCAATATCCCCATAGAACACATTTCTATTATAATTTTAAAAAACATTTCCAATCCCAACATATTTAATAGAATTCAACTACACCTTATACAAGATATCAATAATGGAATCCTAAAATATCATCAATTCAGGACATTATAAATAAACTTTGGGACTATCATACAAACATGAAAACTACCCTCCACATACAAGATTCATAGTTAAATGTGCTAAAATGACAGTTTATCTAGATAATATCTACACTAAATAAATCGATAAAAGTAATTTTTTGGTAAAATTTCTACCTAGTAAATTCATAACCCAAGGGTAATGCATGTAATATTCCATTAAGGAGTCACTGGGAGGTGAAAGTAACTACAGAATAACCAATAGAGGTTGAATTTAGAATTTGATATCCTGAAGAAAAAATATCACCATCCTCTATATAACCTCAAGAGGATGTTATTTCAGAGACACTACAAGTGATGAAATATTTGGAGAAAATATAAAGTACATATAACATCCTCAACCTCAATTCCTTAAAACAATAAAACCAACAAAACTAACATGTAATTTCTTTATAATAATTAAAGTTCACATAGACATTTAAAATAGTGGAAATTAGTTCTCCTTTACTCTTGGTCATCCCCCAAATGATGGGGTATATATTTTTTCTCAATGACATGTGAAACAAGAAGAGAATAATTCATGTAAATAAGAATGAAATATTATATCGAAATATGTGGCCTCTAGTAAGCCCATAATTTCACCGAAAATGCCAATATCCTATGGTATTCACCATCCGTTTGACTATTTGAGTACATAATTTCACAAATTAATTGTTTGATTTTGAATCAACTATAAATGTAATTTTTAATTAGCTTATTATTCCCTTGGCATAATAGAACTCTCATAGAAAAGTGTTATTGTGCCAATTTAAACCAATCCATTCAAAACCCCATTGGATTTATATTAAAAAAATTTAGGAGTTAATGGATTTTTATTCCATATTAATTTTTTCATATGAATTGAAAAACAAATAGTTAACACTAATTCTCATATCATTTTTTTTATTTAATTTATACAAAATCTAATACCACGATAAAAAATATATAAGGTACAATGTATATAAACATTCGGGAAAAAGTAGAATTTTATTATATTAAAGTAAATGAAATACCCCCATGATGAGGAATTTAATTTTACACTAACACGTTTAGAAATTTCATTTCTATTTAGAGGAAGAAATTGAAACTCTTGATGAAATAATCCAACTAAATGAAGCAAAAAAATACCTAATTTCTCTGATGTTTTTTTGAAAATATTTAAATTTCAAAATTTATTATGACATGTTGGATGATGTAACTGATGAATATTTTGAGGATTGGCTCAAATATATAACTGAAGATTTTATCCTAGATCTGCATGTTCCAAAAAATCATGCAACTATGATGAAATTATATTTAGTACACCCCTACTAAACATGAATTAAATATAATATCATTCAATATTAAATATAATTTTACTATAGAAAATGGAAAACATCTAATGATAATTTCAAATAGTTATTCTACCATAAAAAAGAAAAAACTTTTAAATATCATGAAATAAGATATTTGGTCCATATGATTTTATTTTGTATACATTTCATGGTTTAAATCAACAACTACTATGAATAATATTATTTTAGATTTTGAGTCTAGACCTTTGATATATCCCTAATGAAGGCTCAACCCAGCCCATATTGGCGACATTTAATATGAATTTGAGTGAATTTTAGATATTTTAATCACATATCCCATCATATAATACTAATTGTGGATACATAGTCATTTTATACAAAAAAAAATTATGAATAACCATTCTACATTAGGAGATTAATCAATTAGTTCACACTATGATTCAAAATACATGTACGGTATGTATCGACTATACGATATTAAATAAATTGACAAGAATGGAGCTTTTCCCCATTTCTTTTGTACACTTTATATTAAAGAGGCTATCTTTGAATTTTTTAATGTTTTTAGGATGGTATTTCTATTCATTTTCATCATCTAATAACAATATAGTATTAATACAGAACAACATTAACTTTTCAATTAATTGTTATTCCATATTGAAGGATACCCTTCATGTTATGAAATACCCCATGTACCATTCAAAAATATATGGTAAATATCATTTCATATTTGATTGTGAGATTACTATAGTTATTTCAATATGCTTAATCTTTTTATGAACTTAAATTTTTTTCAATTCTGATAACATGGAATATGATTCAAGAAAAAATCACTAATAAAAATATTGTTTTAAATTGTAAAAAATGTAATTTCATTGTATAAAAATGAAATGATACAAGAAAATTAATTATTATGCATATAATTTTAGAAGATAAGTCCATGGTTTTCATTATTTCAACACATCTTTACACCAATAAAATTGTAAAAATTGGATCATTTTTTATCCATTATATATTATATAAGATAATTAATAAATATTTAAGTGAAAAATCTTTTCCATTGAAAAAATAACAAAAATTAGAAATAATAATATGTTTTGTGATTAATATGAGGAATATTTTGACAAAAATAATGTTATCTTGTAGATAATCCAAAATGATCTATACACCAAGTCAAAACACAACTTTTTATGTGTCATGTAAAGCCTCGAAAGTGATAACATTTACTTATCAATCCTTATAGATTTCTTAAATCAACAATACTACAATTTTGATAAGGAAAATTCAAATGTTACTAATTTAGTGATTTTTATCAATCACCCTTGGTAATTTATTGTTTTTTATAACCTTATAGAATATAGGTATTTGATCAAGAAAGATAAATTAAATTCTAGGATAGTTAGACAAAATATACTATTACATGAATTCTATTTAGATATTATAGACAATTAGAAAATTGGTTCAAACAAGATATACATTATCTCACACTACGATTATTATAACAAACACAATTCATAGAAATATCATTCATAGTATACTTCTTTATAACCTGGGGAAAGTAAAAAAAATAAATAGTGACATCAGAGGCTCAGTAAGGGTAAATAAGGGAGACATCCAGGATCAATAGAGAAAGAGAATAGTAAAAGTGAATGATATCATATCATTAAATTTAAAAATGATACCCTATATATCATATATAATAATCATGTGTCAGGGAATAAATTTTGGAAGTTCATAAAATGTCTATAATAATAGAATCAATTAAAAAAACCATGGAATATTTATAGTTTCATATGACATGGAATTGTGCAATACACACATGAATAGAAACTCACCATATAAATTATACAAAAAAATTAAGTTTATAACATGATATGTATGAAAAACCAACCCTTTTACCTTCTTCAGGCTATAGATAAGCTCTCATGTAATCGCTTTAGGGCATGGGATAATAGCTCGTGTATCATTTGATATCATAGAAAAGAAATCATTACCCATTGAATTGGAGGGGGAGGTTGGTACCATATTCACCTAATTAAATTCATATATAAGAATTCCACTCAAAATTTAAATATTAATTATATAAAAACAAATGAAATGAAAGGGGTTTCATAAACATTCCATCCTAGGATAACCCATTGAAATCAATTTGTTCCATAAAAATATTGTACTCATAAACATAAAACCTACCGTAAGAGAATACGTATTTTAAAATTGGAACGTACCCCTATTGAGGATTAAGTAACATAAAAGTATGTAATATTATATAGAAAATCGTTTTTAAGGATTAGTGGGAACACTTCTTGGGGAAAATATCATTATCATTTTTAAATAATTTTTATAGAATTTCACATTTCAAAATTTTGAGGAAAATATTCTGTTTTAAAAATTTCATGGTATCATTTATATGAATATTTAATTAATTGTTAATAAATTGCTATATAACTTTTTTCATTTTGTTTATGTGGAAATGAATCATTTCTTATAAAATTTTATAAAATATATCATAAAATATATCATTCAGAAAACATAAAAGATATTAATTTTTAAATTTATTGAACTAAAAAATGTGTAAAATTTTCTATAAATAATCATTGAAGAATATTAAAAATAATTTTTAATTTAATTTTTGATAATATTGATAAGGATGAAATTGTTCTTCATCCGAATAGAGAAATAAATTAATATTTTATTCGAAAAAATATTTTTGGTCATTTGAGATCTTATAGCAAAGCAAATGAAATAAAAAATTTAATTTAAAAGAAATTTACAAAGTAGAATAATCTTCATAAGATTGATGATATATAAATAACATTATTTCATCATAAGACTCCTAATAATTTTCAATACCTATATATCATGTTATTATAACCTAAAACCATAACAACATTGGTATATTTTGAATCATAATCACCATTATGGAAAGAAAATTTGTTTTTTTTAATCCCTATATATTACATAATATTAATCCTATAACAAATCAACTATATATATATAGAATACACAAAAATTAAAAATTTGGTGTATAAGTCATTTTTCACTTAAAAGTAATGGTGAGAGAAAAGTCCCTTACTTTGAGTTACACTTGAATCAAAAGTGTTTTATCCTCCTATATAACTAATTTAAATTTATTTTATTTCTATACAATACTGATTTTTTTTATAATATCATATCTACTAACTATTTATGATTATTTAGATCCATAATTAAAGGATTATATAGAAAATAAATTACACCATTCATGAATGTACAGATAATGCAAACGAATGAATGATTTATCTTTTTTTATAGATAGAATGAAAGATAATTAAGTAATAAATCACCATAATATAATCATTAAATATCACATATAAATATTTATACATTAAATCTATCCTTATCCCCATCTGAATAAAATTTATATGAAAAATGATATCCATTGGTTTGTGGATGTGGATGTCCATATTACACATGATATACATTATCAATTTCCAAAGGTTTTCAAGGTAAAAAGATAGACATGATATTATAATTATAAAATAAAAATTATTTCATCAATATTGTATATAAATATAAAATTTACTAAAATAATCAATTATATAAGATGCTGATTGGAAATGAATTTTATCGCTATGTGGAGATGGCAAGTCAGGTGTACAAATTAATAATATATTGAAATCCCATTTGATTGAAAGATAGTGAATAATAATGTTTTCATAAAAATTATATCATTTTATTATATTTAATATAATAATTTAATTAATTTATGAATAATATAAAATATTGATAGTAATTAAATGATTAATTAAAAATAAATATGTCAGTAAAGGTGATATCCTCTTCTTTGAAATAACCACTTTAAATATCCAATTAAGGGATTTCGGGTTGGTATTTTGGTATTAATAGAACCTCTATAATGTGGAAAGTGGAGTGGATATGTGAAAATTTAAGATATTTGATTATTTATAATGCTTAATGTTGTATGGATATGATAAACGAGTGGTTCCCTTTTATAATCGACAGGAGGGGAACCCCTTTAGAATTTATTAAAAGTCTATGATCTTGTAATGTCATTCACTAGAAAAAATTAACAAAAATGTCCTAATAATATGTATAGGATGAAATATTTAATAATATCTCAACCCCTTTTCCATTTATATATTATTTTTATTTTTAGGTAATTTAAATAAATATTACTTCCAAAAATATCATTATTTTTAACTCAGATATTATTCATACAATTTGACTGAAAAGGCATAACTAAAACATTATAATTCGAATATATAATTTTAAAATAATAATTACATTTAATATTAATCAAAAAGATTTATTTAAAACATTTAATTTCTCAAATTATATTTCTTTTAGTATTTATAAAATCATTTATTATATGGTTTTATTAATTGGTTATATATTGTATTGATGTTGCATAAGCATTTCATGTCATCGTATAATTACAAAATATCAATAAATGGTGCCAATTGGATTTTTTTGTTAATCTCAAAATGAATATCATTACTAATTTGTGAATGATTTTTTGCATTTTGAAATCATAAAATATATTTCAAACTAAGAGAGTTGTACTTTGTAACATTTATCGTTTTAAATATTATATTTTCATTTTCTAGAAAAAAATTCCATTAAAACCCAAATTTGATACTAATGTGATAATTTTAGAATTAAAATCATCCAATAATAATTACTATTAATTTTTATGTATTTATAACTTAGTTTTCCCCTAGATTAAAATGACTTACTATATAATAAGGTGAAAATTTTTTCCACTGTTATTTTATATATTGGTGGAAAATAAAGGGAACTATTTATCAAATTTGAAACTCGTAATTATTTTTATAGAATTTATTTAATAAAAATAAACAGTTACAATTAGAATAAATAATCTTTATTTTATGTTTGAAAATTTTGAAAGACCCCTGTTTTTATTAGAATATAATTTTATTCAAAGAAAGTTATTTATTTATATCTAATTCCTATTTGATGAATGTTTTAAACATTAGATTGATATATTATATAAATTTCATTAAAATCATTATAAAATAGTTATACGCACAATCTATTAAGATAAATATACATTTTGTGTAGGATGTTTTTTTAAAACAACTCACTTATTTTATGATGGTTTATAATTTTATGTATAATTATTCAATAACAATATATTTAATTTTATATATGTTTAAAACATAATTTTTATAAATCAAGTTTTTCCTTTTCATACCATCCAATAAAATATCTCGATGATGACATATAATAATAATATTATAATATTATATCATGGTTTTTATCGACATTTAATTACATATAATAAAAGCTTTGATGGAAATATATTTATGAAAAAATGATTGTTAAAATATCCTGAACTATATACCAAACCCATATCCATATAAAATTAATTTCACAATAAAAATCATTACTTTGATACAAAGAGTATAGAATATACCTATTTCAATATCTGCTCAGGTTTACATTGAACATCGTCAAATTGGTGTGTTTTCCACAAAACAATGACAAAAAAGCAGCTTTTAGTAGAAATATATATCAATGTTCCCAAATATACAATGTTTATTCCTCATAAAAAATATATTGACATTTGGATATAACCAATAAGTTCAGTTCATTGGATTGATATTGTATATACATAATCAAGAGAGATATATGTAACATACATGATCTCAGGAGAGATTTTGTGGATGTTTTAATCGATAAGACAATGCCCCAACATGATCAAGAGTTTTAAAGGAAGTGATATAATTATCGCCTATTTTCCCTTTCATTTAAATCTCATAAGCCTCTTATGGAGAGATATTAATTGAAACATCATTTCATCAAGTTATAAGTCCTTATAATTCTAATGATTTTCAAAAACACTCTAATTCACATTATTTTATATATTTATATTCTAAAAAAAGGATACAACCACCACTTCATTTCCTTGTCTTTTCAAGGTACCAATAGTAATCATCCAAAATCTTCACTCTAGGATATTAGAGTTTTTAACAAACTACCATAGAGGATTTATATGTATAAATTTGAATTCTTTATTTAATGCAATTGTTGTATGATATTTCCTACAACGGAAGGTATTAATCCAAGTAACATTTGAATTCCACATATAATGATCAGAAGCTGATATCTATAGTATGAGTAGTTATCTTAGTCTAAATATCTTTTAGATGACGATACAATATTTTGAAACTAAATATTATATCCAAACCCAATTGAAGGATTTTCTAAAACATCAAGGTGAATATTAGATCATGATAAGATTTAATAGAATGTGCTTATCCATAATACTATACGAACTTATTAACATATATCTTGGAAATTCAATCGAGATAGAAAGATTATCTATAGGGAAATTATGTTTTCCAAAAAGTTAAGTATATCTACTCTAACATTTATAAAATTGTACCAATAAATCATTTTTGGGATTACAAATACTAAATACATGGTGATTATTTTCCATTTCTATTGGATTATGTGTAATGTTTGTGAAAACCACGTATGATTTTGTCTCCCTTATTAAATGTGTTGGAATAACAAGAACAGATATAAAAACAATAGATCCTCTCTCATCAAATATCCCACTAAAAATAATCTTAAAAAACCCCATACATCATTAATAGTCATGTATGAATAGATAATGACAAAATATATTCTACAACTAAAATATCGATCATGAAAACTAGTATAGAGGGGGCATATAAACGATTTATGAATCTTATCACTCCATCAAAATCAAGGTGGAAAATTGAAATGTGTCATACCATATTTTAAATCACAATATCATCTTTTCATGCCACTTTTTTCTACACATGCATATATGGTTGAACAATCATTTGAGTCGGATAATATTTACCCCCTTCTATAAATGTTTCTATATACAACCTTTTAAAATATAAGAATGTATTTTATTTTTTGATCCTCCTCATATATAATAAAGCATGATCATTTCAACACAAACTATTTTCCACCATGTTTTATTCTATAAGGATGTAATTTATTTAGAATTTATAATCATTAATCAGCTCTAACAATCTTCCATAAAATATATTCATCACATTTGTGTGAATATTTACATTATATTTTTCTAATCATTATATATACCACACCTTTCTATATGAAGATAATACCACTATATCATTAATAAAAAAAATTCTAAATCTAAATACAAATAATGTTTTGGATAATTTTGTTCATCAAACATCTGTATTCATGAGGCATAACATTAAACAATATCATAATGGATGGGGAAACATCCCAATGTTATGATTGATGCATCTTTATAGATTACAAACTCATTTATCTAAATGGTTAATGTTAGAACATTAGCACCGACTAGTCTAATTTTATTTCAATGAAATATTCCTGAAATTCTGATATAATAAATAAAAGTAATACCATCAGTGTTAACATGGATATTGGATTAGATAGTTGTGATAATGTAAACATAAACACTTAAAATAACCATCCATTCCAAGGAAACTAGGGATCTTAGTAACTGTTTTTTGTTTAGGATAAGGACTTAAAAATTCATTATTTGATAGATCTATAGATATTACCACACCTAAAATTATATTAATGAAAAAAATCATTCTATATCCAAAATACACACTTTGTAATTTTTTCATAAAACATCTCATTCGTTAGTAGTTTCAGTACAATCCGCAATTAATCATTATACTCTTACATGATTTCATAATATATAAGAATATATTCTATAAATTATCCTTCAAAATAAACAATGTAATATATAAAGACAACATTTATTAATTCATTTAATAGAGCAAGAATTAGTATGGACAATAGGATTCAATATATTTTCATAGTGTCCATTCCATGTTTGGAATACTATCATGGTTGTATCATACTTCATGACCTCCAATTGAGGATATTCTGAACAAAGGTCACTCGAAGAAAAATTTAAATATCTCCATAGTAGATCAATCATTTCATTGCTATGTTTAGGGTAATATTTTTCTTCATAATTATCTTTTTTAAATCCCAATAATCAATGTTGTGTTTAATTGTTCAATAATACATCATTATAATTGGATCTGGCTCACCCCATTTTGAAAAATAATTGTCAAATGATTCCCTTTTCAATATTCTTATAGATGCTTATTTTTATTATCTATACATCCATGGATTCCAGTGTATTTTGAGTCTATTAAATATGAGCACAATTAGGAATAGTTTTTATTGAAAAAATCATCTTCAAAATTCAGTGGAAGTCCAACAATTAATTCTAGATACTGAACAATAAACTCTAACAGAATAGGAATATCGTAGATGTTGAGTTTTCCATCATCCATATAAGATAAATTCCAATTTTCAAATGGAATAAGTACTCATAAAATAGTTGTTATCTCTTTTAGATGTTTATTTAAATCATCAAAGAGATATAAAATCATAATTTGGTTTGGAAAATCAATCATGAATCCTCTTTATTGTATGTTCATCTTTGATTTATTTATATAAATAATGTCAATGCCTAAAATAATTGAGATACCACCAAGAATGATGAAAAAAAGATTTTAAGGATTTACATTCCCATAATCATAAATAAGATATGGATCATAGAATCAATATTTTACCCTCATACAATTATCATTATTTACTACAAACTCAAAATCTAATTATGTCATAGGAATAACAATACCCTTTGAAAAATCATTGGATTGTAATGAGATGTTAGATCCTAAAAAAATAATATAGTAATAAATTTTAGTTGGATAGAAATTTTACCTCTCACCATGACATTATCATATTGATAATAATTAATAGTGATCATATGATATTTCACTTTTTATATATGAATAATAGGTTATGGATGTTTATTATCAGCAATATCCTATATAATTGGCATCAAATTGGCATATATCCCACAATATTTTTTTTAAATGGAATGTGGGTGGTGTATTTTGGGTTGATTTATCATTTTTGAAATCATTAGATAAATTCATCAAATCACATTAGTATTCAGCCACTTGATGACCTTTATTTCTAAACATAAATCATTTATCTTTCCACTAAATACATTTTCAACCATGATCCATTCAACAACATGAGCATAAAAGAAGTATCTTATTTATCTCCACATGGTTTTTATAACATCCATTCAATTTAATATTTCTTTTTTTATCAAAACAATTAGATTTAATGGTAAATCAAATCTCAATATCATCATTGATGGAAAATTACATTATTTCTTCCTTTCTATGGATGTATGTCATGGCTAACAACCATTGAAGACATACTTCTAATCCACTAATGACTCAATATTCCTTACATTTAGGATGGAGTAATATTCCAAAAATAGTTCCTCAAGAGTCTTGTAAAATATTACTTAAGAGTGAAAGTAGATTCATCATCTTTTTTATAAGCATGTGGAAATATTAATCTAATTTTTCTTATAATCATTAGATATTTAATTAATTATAATTCATCTATTAATGTCCTCCAACAACATGGAGTCATAAACCTATTGTTCCCTCATGTGCATGATATATTTCCACCATTATACCACTTATCCTTCAAAATGATACAAATTAAAAACATTCATTATCCAAACAAGGGAGAATTGAAATTATATTCTTGATGGGTATAATCCATTTCAATGAAATTGGTATATCAATGGACCTAAAAATGACGGAGGATGTTAACTCATGAAGGAATCAAAATAACATTGTTCCCTCCATTTCCCATGTAGAATCTCACAATGGTTTATATCTTGATAATTTTGTGTGATAATGTCAGTGAAAGTTTACATTCATTAACCAATAATGGTTGGTTACTCAAGTGGAAAATAATTTCATTATTCATTTCATTCCACATTAACATGTTTCCATATGGTTCACAAAATTTACTAAACCCAAAGGGAATAGTCTTAGTAACCTTAATCATAGAGGGATCCAATATCATATTTAAAAATAACATACAGGATGCACAAATAATGACTCATTATTTCCAATATAAGACACATTAGGGTTATCCTAATTCATTCATGATAATTAAAAAACATTAGGATTTTATCATATACGTGGAAACATCCCGATGGTCATAACTAATGTTGTCTCATCCATGTTTTCAATGTTTAACTAGACCATTCATGGTTAACAACAACATTGACCATGAATATTCGTACATAAATATTAAATATTTTTATAAAAATATAAATTATATAACATAATATACTATTCCAAAATAATAAAGGTGTAGTGTCTTTGGAAACATAGAACATAAATAACCTATTCATAAACAATATACATTACCTCCAACTATGTTCATTATTACTGTAAAATATATTAGAAATATCATGTTTTGTATATTTCATTTTAACATATAAAAAAGTAAGCATAATAAATGGTGAGAAACTATGTTTAATAAGGGTAAATATGGGGGATAACAATGAACAATAAAAAGTAATATGTACATAAGGCTTTGAGAAGATGAAAATTACATTGTTTAATTATACCCAGTATATCATAAATCATAATATTGAGTCATATAATAATTCATTGTAGCTTATAATACATGAATAATAATGGAATCATAGAATATAAACCATTTAAGCATGGAAATAGATAAAGAAATAGAATTTTTGCATAAACATATTAAAAGAAACCATTATTTCAATGATGCAAAAAAATAAATTCCTAATTTTCATTGGAAATGGATAACCACACACATTGTTATTTTGGGAAAGGGGTAAAATCCCACGTACTCTATTTTGGGCTTGGGATAACCTCTCATGTTCTCTTAATTCTCAAAGAACATTAATCTTTTCATAATTAATTTCAGGGACATGTAGTGTCTACTAATCTCATAATAAAAACCATACATACATGTCCCATAGGATCATAAAATACTCATAACATCATAATAAATGAAAATTAATGGGTTTCATAAGAATTTCATCATAACATAAATCATGGAATGAAATAGATTTCATAAATATATTATCATCATAAATATTAATCATACAATTAATGAATAAGGATGGTATCTATGAATAATAACACAATTAATTAATAATTAACATTTTATGATGTCATCTTACATGAATATTTTTTAGGATATCTTTGAAAATGTCTTGAGTAAAATAACTTTTCCATTTAGAAATCAATTCATTAAAATCAAAAAATTCATATAATATTATTGAATCGATTTTCATCTAAAATAAACATGGAATATGTTTAAATGAATATTTAAATACTTGAAAGAACATGATGATGGGAAATTTCATTTAATATATATTATTTTATGAAAATATTCTTTTACCTTTTAAAAAATATCATAATGAACCACATTTAGAAAATGATAAGAATATTTATTTCGAACCATTTTGTAAAAAATAAAATAATGGGTAAATTTAATTTAAAAAATCATAGTATAATAGTAAAAAAAATTTACAACATTTTAAATGATATTTATATTGAGTTACAATGGTTTTTGACTTAATAAAGAAATAAGGTTAATTTTTCTTAAAAACATATATTTAGACTCGTGAGAACATAATGCGAGGAAAATGAAATCTAAAACATTATTTTAGGGAAATTAAAAGTGGAGAATAATCTTTTTAATAATATTGTGAAATAAATCATAGTAATTAATAAATTGGGAATTCTTCAAAAAAATCCCTACAAAAATAATATGGTAACATATACCCCTTTCCTCTTTGGTATCATTTGAAACATAAGACCAAAGAATGAAATAAAATTAGACAGATATGAAAACCCTGGTATGATTTTTAATTAGAATCATAAATGAAACTTAATAGTTATGTATACATAACATAGAATAAAAAATTGGTGTAGAATTCATATGCCCAACAAAAATAATAGGGAGAAAAAATTACTTAACATGACTTCCACTTACTTTGAATGAATTAAAAACTCTTATATAATGTATTCAAATATATTATAATTCAATATAATAATAAAAAAAAAATTAAATCATATAAATTCATTATATATATATATATTTAATTTCATTCATAATGGTAGAGATAGAATGTGAATTAATCCATTTAATGAGAGGATTTTCCAAATGTACAGATTAATAATGTAGCATAAAATCATACAATCCATTGGAAGGAGAAATTTGTACCACCATTCACATATTTAAAATCATAAATATGTGTTCCATAAAAAATAAATATTAATCATATCAGAACACATTATCTGAAATTGGTTTCTTAAAAATTCCATCATAGCATAACCTAGGGAAATGAGTGGGATTCTTAAAAATATTATCATCATAAAAAAAACCTTCTAGTGAAATAATAAGTATGGTAAAAACATATTTTCACCACAGAGAGGATTATGTATCATCTTATGAAGTATTCTTAGATGAAAAATTATTTTCAATGATCCGATGGAATATATCTTGACGAAAATAACCTTTTAATTTAGAAAACAAGTTTTTATAATACAAATCATTTCAATATATTATGAAAATATTTTTATATTAAATTAATAATTTTAAAATTTAATGAAATATTCAATTAATTGAGATGGAATGATGATAATTTTTTTTCAAATTTCATTCAACATAAAATGAAATATTCTTTTGGTAGATTCTCTTTATAAATCATAAATAATTTCATTCAGAAAACATCAACGTGATTCTTTTTGATTTTTTTTAAAACGTAAAAAATGGTTAAATAATTAATAAAAATTCTAATATTTGAGTGGTAAAAGTAATATTTAATATTATTTAGATAATATGGATATGTAATAAATTGTTTTAAGGAATAAGAGAGAAATAAAATCAAAATTTATTACAAACATATTTATGGTATCTTGATAATAGATACTGAAGAAAATTAAATAAGTACATGTATTTTAAAGAAATTTCTAGAGTAGAATAATCTTAAAAATAATAATAATAATATATAATTCACTATATTTCATCAAGATGCTACTATTCATTGGAAAATATTTTATATAATGATATTGTAAAATAAAACCATTATATCTTTGGTATCGTATTATTCTAAATCCCCATGAAATAATGAATTTTACTTGGATATGTAAATCCAGATAAATTTCTTAATATTAATAATATAATATAAAAAAGTTATTTATATTAAATAGAAAAAATAATTAATCGGCGTATATGGAATTTGTTTCGCGAAAGTAATAATCAGGGGAAAATTCCTTCCCGTGACTTCCACATTCCTCACAAGTATTTTAAACTCCTATATAATTAATTAATATTTATTTTATTTCCATATAATAATAAAAAAATATTATTATATCATATATTTTCATTTTATAAATGTATATAGTGTAATAAATAATTGTTGAGATAATAAATTAATTACAACATTAATGGAGTTGGTAGACCATGCATACACATGAAAATTTTTTTCATTTCCGAATATATGAAATGAAAGATAATTAAATAATAAATTACCCTAATGGAATCATTATAATAACATATATTTGTTATATAACCATTAAATATATCCTTATCACTATCATAATAAAACCGAAATGAAAACATTTTCACATTGTTTCATGGATATGGAAGTCCACATTACACATGAACAACGTTACCATTATCCAACGGTTTAAAAGGAAAAATGATAGATATTATATTTTAATTATAGAGGATTATATATTTCTCAAAAATAGTACATAAACATTTAAAAATTAATAATACCAATCCATATAAGATGTTTATGGGAATTTAATTATATATCTATGTGATGAAAAAAAGATGTGTGTACAAATTAATGATATTTTCCCTTCCCATTCGATTGAATGAATGTGAATTAATGTTATTTAATAACCATTATAAAATGTTATTATATTTAAAATACTAAATTAATTAAATTATGAATAATAATAAATATTTATTGATTTTAAAATTGTAATTAAAAATATATCAATTGATAAAGTTGATTAACTTTTTATTAAAATAAAAACTCTAGATATCCTATTAAGGGACGCTGATTATGTCTTTAGGTAGAAAAATTACCTCTAAAATGTCTAGAGGGGTATAGAGATGTGAAATTTATAGAGATTGGTGTATATATATTGCTTAATTTTTCATGAATAGGAGAAAGGTGGGGTTCATTTTTATAATTTAGGGGAGGGGAAACTCTTGGAATTTATTAAAATAGAAATATAATTTAAAGAATTTTTTTAAAAAAAATTATTAAAATGGCCAAAAAATGATCATGGGATTTATTTTTCAATAACATATCATCTCATTGCCTATTTTAATATTTTAATGATTATAAAGTAATATATTTTAATATTATTTTCAAAAAATATCATTACTGCTAATGTAGATAATATTCGTATAATTAGATGTAAAGACCCGTAAAATTCAAGGAAAATTTTTTCTTAATTTTCTTTAGAATTTTACAAGAGCGCGGTTTCAGACGGCACCTGATTCCGAGGCCCGGAGTGCCCGGAATTAATTTCCGAAGTTTGGCTCGGGTACGTTCAGTGAACGAACGAGCGGGAATTTCTAACTTTTGATCCGGTGCTCGGAATTGAAATCCGAGGGCACCGATGAACTCGCAGCGCCGATTTTCGCTTAAAAAGACCTTTTCGGGAGTTGCGTTTGTTGCGGGTTGAAAGTTAATTTTTGAGGGTTTAGGTTGAGTTAAATAAAATTTGTGTAGAACAAATTTTATTTTAACTTCTTAAAACCTCTCAAAAGAGGTTGGAAGTGGGACCCACACCCACTTAACCTCCCTTGGGAGGATTAAGTGTGGTGGGGCCCACACGAACCCCCCACCTTTTCAACTCCCCACTCTCCCTCTTAATGGCTTGACAAGTTAACTTATATTTAATTATACAATTCATGTATATTAAATAAGTGAGTTAAATGTGGAGTTATCTCTTTTGAATTTCAAACTTTTGAAATTCTTTTATGTTTTGTAATAATAAAATAAGATGTGATCTTATTTTATTTTGGGTTGATCGTTTGTCTTCTTGAGAGGTGGAGAGCTCCTCTCCTTCTTCTTCAAACTCAACGAAGAACGCGAAGAACGACGTTCTTCAACGAAGAACTTCTCCGCCGAAGAACACGATCCATCCGCGACGCCGTATCCGCGACGCGACGTACTTCTTCCGCGTCATCTCTTCCGCGACGGTTTTCCGCGACGAACGCCTTCGATAACGACTCTTCCTCCGACGTCAAAGGAATCGACACCGATATTCCACGACTCCGTCACCGTGCGACTATCGAGGTAGAGATTCTTGAGTTCGTTGTTCTCTTTATAATTTGACTTTCCTCAAGACTTGACGAGGAACGCCCTTTTTCCGACGAAGAACGCCGCACCGCTCTTCTTCGTCTTTGGTGTCAACGAGAGAGAACACCGCACCTTCCTCGGACAACCTTCGTCGGCGTACGGGGATTCGCCAACGACGTGCCTCATCGGACGTATCTCTTCGTCAACGGAATTGACGAACGACTTCCGCGACGCCCGATCTCTGCGACGTCGACTTCCGCGGACATAGTCAAATCCTCGAACTTTTACCCGAGGTAGGGGATTGTTGTTTCATTCTTAAATTATTCCATTTCTTGAACATGGATCTGGCATGTCTAACATGAGGCTTTGAATGTTCATGTTGAGTTTTTATTTAACGTGAGGGGGGCCGGACCGCATGAACACGGCCGAACCCCCCTCCAACGTTTATGTTGATTTATCTTGCGGGAGGAAGCAAGTGGCGTGGTGCCGTCGCACCACGCGGATGAACGTGCAAATATCTTCGCGATGCCGTCGCACGCACCATGGTAGAAACAACAGAAACGCGACGCCGTCGCGCCGCGTTGAATGAATATCAAGCACGGCAAAGGGGCGCGGTGCCGTCGCACCGCGCCGGACGACGAACGCCGCGGCCGGTTCCGGGCCTCGGCGGGACGAGGAGACCGCGGCCGGTTCCGGGCCGCGGCGGAAAGGAAGACCGGCGGCCGGGCCGCCGGCGTCGGAAGCCGAAGAAGGGGACCGGAAATTCCGGTCCCGTTTGAGAAAACCGGCCGGCCAGCTGGCCGGCCGGATGACTTAAAAACCGGGGAATTTAATTCCCCGGTCAACCCTTAAAAACCCCCCTCTTAAGAGGGGGGCGGTTATTTAAGGAGGGGGGGCAGCAGCCCCCCGGTTTTCCAAATAACGGGCCCCCTGGAAGGGGGGCCGTTTGTTAAAACGGCGCGGCTTAGCCGCGCCGCCAATCCAAAAGCGGGGGGCTTGATTGCCCCCGCGTGCCACCCACGAGCGGCGCCCGCCGCCGCCGCCACCGCGGCCCGCCGCCGCCGCCGCCGCGCCGCCCGCCGCCGCCGCCCGCCGCTGCCGTCCGCCGCCGTCCGCCGCCGCCGGCCGCCGCCGCCGCCCAGGGGGGGGTCGGGCCGGGTCGGCCCGGACCCGGACCCCCCCGTTTCGAACCAGAATTGGTTTTTGGCTCATAACTTGAGCCTCGGACCTCCGAATGACGAACCGTATGCGGTAACACGATCCTTGGATCGAGACGGTCATTTCGGTATATCGCACTCAAGGTTTCGGATTACTTTGAGTTCGGCCGGGTTGGTTCGTTCACGAAACCAACCGGGCCTTCGGAGCGGAAACGCTCATATCTTGAGCTACGGACGTCCGATTGACGTGCCGTCAGCCGCGTTGTGTTCCTCTTAGAGAGACGGATCTTTTGGCATACCTCGCCCGAGGTTTGGACGCAGGTGGAGTACAGTCGGGTTGGTTTTGCCTTAAAAACCAACCGGGCCCCGGAGACGAAAATGCCAATAACTCACAGACCGGGCGTCCGATTGACGCGCCGTCTGTTTCGTTGACTTCCTCTTGATGAGACGGAACTTTTGACATACTCCGCCCGAGTTTTGGATGCAGTCGGAGTATGGCCGGGTTGGATCGCTCCCGAAATCCAACCGGGCCCCTGGAACGGGAAAGCTGATATCTTTCAGACAGGACGTCCATTTGACGAACCGTCAGCGGCGTTGGTGGTTACGTTGAGTAACGGTCCCTTTGAGTATACCCTATGGGAGTTCGGGGTACAGTTGAGATGCAGCCGGGATTGGTTTCGCTCCCGAAACCAACCGGGCCCCTGGGACGAATAGGCTAATAACTCACAGACCGGGCGTCCGAACGACGCGCCGTCTGTTGCGTTGAGACCCCTGTGACGAGACGGACCATTGAGACACTTCTTCGTGGGACTTTGAGATACTTGGAGTATCGACCTGTAGCTCGTGGAGCGGACCCTCCCAGTAACGAGCGTGCGTAGTACGGAGACCGTGTAGCTGGCTGAGACCTGACGACTGCTTGACCGACTCGACTTGGAGTGAGTCGACTAGCCCAGTGGACGGAGCACTACTTTATGAGGTGCAGACCCATGGCGGACGGAGCACTACCTGTGTGACAGTGCAGACCCGCGGTGCTCGTCCGGAGAGTACCTCAGCAGGCTACTAGGGGGTGTGCACTACGGTGTTTGGGTGACATACCTCGGCGGGAAGCACTACTGTGTTTGGGTGGCTGGCCCGCAGTACTCGACAGGAGGAGTACTTCAGCAGTCTTAGGTTAGTGAGCAGTACCTTGGAGTCGTGACAGGACCACTGTACACTCTAGAGACGGAGCTCTTCAGCAGTTACGGTTTCGATAATGAAAATCCTGGTTTGAGCTGAGACTTTGACCTTTGTGTTTCCTCATGATTGAGATGGGTTACTTGATAACTTAGGTATATGTATGGGCATATACCTGGGTAGTGGTTATCCGTTGATCTCATGATTCTTGTGTTTCCTCATGACTGAGATGAGTTACTTGATAACTTAGGTATATGTATGGGCATATACCTAAGTAGAGTTTATCTGTTGTGATCTTCTTGTGGTTATCCTTGTTGGTTTTAGTGAGACCTTGAGGGTCTCGGGGTCCCTACTGAGTATCGTTATACTCACCCCTGCACGGGCTATGCCCGCACCTCGTTGTGTTGGTTGCAGACGACGGACAGTGCTGACAGAAGCCGAAGGTTCGAGGACTGGACGGTACCTGGAGGTGGACTATACGACGAGGCGGTACCCGGAGGTGGACTACTGGGTGGGACATACTCGGAGCAGACGGCGGGACCCGAGGAGTAGAGGAGCTATCTGTACCCACCCTTCAGGTGGGATTTCCAGTGGACATCTCAGCGTAGCAGCTTTACTTTTCAGTCGCTGTTTTCCCTTTCGAGTTGTACTTTACAGTTGGGCTTGTATTTCCGGCCCCTTTTTACTTTTCAGTTCTTTTTTTTGTACTTAGTGTTTTACTTCCTCTTGTACTCTGTGGTGCTTGTTTTCTTTTATAAAGGCAATGCCTTCCCAGTTATCGGGATTTTTACGCCTTGGTGCTAGTCGCCAGCCCCTGGCCTATGGAAGGCGGGCTTGGGGTAGTCACGGCACGGACCCCGAGGGCGGGTCGTGACAAATTGGTATCAGAGGAGTTCGGTTCTACCGCAGAACTTATAACTCTGATGTTTCTTTCTGTGAAGCAATAGTGTTGAGAGTACCGAGTGTGGTTTTCAGTTCAGGGAGTCCAGTGTTGGTGCGGGCGGCCGACGTATCCATACACCAGGACCCTGACAACTGATTTCCGACTTTGTGCATGAAAACACTGATTGCGTGTATGTTTTCAAAAGTTTTTCCCCTTAAAACAGCTCAAACCAGGTCAGCTCACTAGGTATAATCGTTTGATCGTGTTACGTTGTTTCTTTCAGGATGTCTTTTCTCAGACGACCAGCTAGAGCCCGAAAGGATGAGCGTGCTGACAGTCTGTCGAGCGGCGAGGCTTCGGTACAGGGCCCTCTTGCAGTTGAGGCACCAGCGGAGGCACCAGCGGTACTACCATACGTTGGGCCACCGATGCCACCAGCCCCAGCAGTAGGGGATGCACGACGCTTGAGCGCGCTGCACGAGTTCCAGCGCCAGAGGCCACCCAGGTTCCGGGGAGAGACGGACCCGCAGGCGGCTGAGGTTTGGCTGGAGGCTGTGGTGAGAGTCTTCAGGCTAGTGGGGACGCCGGCAGACTTCATGGTGATCTTTGCTACCAGCCTCCTTCAGGCAGCAGCAGGTAGGTGGTGGAGCCACTTGTTTCAGTTTTGCGATGAGATGAACTTCGCATGGGAAGACTTCGAGACCTTCTTCAGGGTGGAGTTTGTGCCAGTATCTCTACACCCCGAGCGTGTACAGGAGATTCTGCCTTTGCCGCGTGTTTTTCGATCAGAAGCCGAGTCATCTGTGGGCAGTAGACAGATGATGCAGAGGTCCAGGAGGACCAGACGAGCAGTTGGGCGATCTCGGGTTTTAGGACCGGTGGTGCGGGGCACCCGAGGTGGGATCAGAGCCAGGCGTGCTAGGAACGGGCAATGTTACTCCTGTGGCGGAAAGGGTCACCTAGCACGTGACTGTCCGACTCCTCGATCCGCAGGCTTGGAGGGAGCCACCGAGGTTGAGGCAGCGACAAATGCTGGAGCTCTGGGAGCAGATGGACAGGGGAGGAACTAGTGGATACGTCTTTTGTACTTCTAGTTCCATGATGATGTTGCTTTTGTGTAGCGTCTTGTATTAAGAGCTGCAGTAATAAAAAGACGCATTCTTTTGTGATGTTTTCTTTCCTGTCCTCTTTTGTGATGTTACTAAGAGGTTCCAGTTGACTGTTGACTTGACCCTCACTTGTGAGACATCTACTGGAGGAGACCAGTTACCACACACTGATGCCGACAGTGTGACTCAACCCTTGGAGGCGAGAGTAACGGTTGGATCTCTTAGTAGTAGCGTCGAGGCCTTACGACGTCATCCTTGGTATGGATTAATATCATCCATGTTAGGATTGACTGTTTTAGGCAAAGAATGTGGTTCATCCAGGGGATGAGACCAGGATTCTCTTTCGGCAAAGAAGAAATCTCGCAGCTCTTGTGGAACCAGAGATGGTCCGGGCCACGTCAGAGGAGGTCCATGTCATCCAGGAGCGGATGAGGACAACACAGAGCCGACAGAAGTCTTACATTGACAGGAGCGGGTCCTACATGGGCGATCGATTCCTCTTGTGCGCAACAGATGGCGGCACGGGAATCTCCAGGAGAGCACATGGGAGCGGGAGGCTCAGATGCGTGCTCAGTACCCTCTTTTGTTTCCCTAGTTTTTGATGTAGCTTTACGGGGACGTAAAGCCCTGAGATGGGAGTAATGTAAAGACCCGTAAAATTCAAGGAAAATTTTTTCTTAATTTTCTTTAGAATTTTACAAGAGCGCGGTTTCAGACGGCACCTGATTCCGAGGCCCGGAGTGCCCGGAATTAATTTCCGAAGTTTGGCTCGGGTACGTTCAGTGAACGAACGAGCGGGAATTTCTAACTTTTGATCCGGTGCTCGGAATTGAAATCCGAGGGCACCGATGAACTCGCAGCGCCGATTTTCGCTTAAAGAGACCTTTTCGGGAGTTGCGTTTGTTGCGGGTTGAAAGTTAATTTTTGAGGGTTTAGGTTGAGTTAAATAAAATTTGTGTAGAACAAATTTTATTTTAACTTCTTAAAACCTCTCAAAAGAGGTTGGAAGTGGGACCCACACCCACTTAACCTCCCTTGGGAGGATTAAGTGTGGTGGGGCCCACACGAACCCCCCACCTTTTCAACTCCCCACTCTCCCTCTTAATGGCTTGACAAGTTAACTTATATTTAATTATACAATTCATGTATATTAAATAAGTGAGTTAAATGTGGAGTTATCTCTTTTGAATTTCAAACTTTTGAAATTCTTTTATGTTTTGTAATAATAAAATAAGATGTGATCTTATTTTATTTTGGGTTGATCGTTTGTCTTCTTGAGAGGTGGAGAGCTCCTCTCCTTCTTCTTCAAACTCAACGAAGAACGCGAAGAACGACGTTCTTCAACGAAGAACTTCTCCGCCGAAGAACACGATCCATCCGCGACGCCGTATCCGCGACGCGACGTACTTCTTCCGCGTCATCTCTTCCGCGACGGTTTTCCGCGACGAACGCCTTCGATAACGACTCTTCCTCCGACGTCAAAGGAATCGACACCGATATTCCACGACTCCGTCACCGTGCGACTATCGAGGTAGAGATTCTTGAGTTCGTTGTTCTCTTTATAATTTGACTTTCCTCAAGACTTGACGAGGAACGCCCTTTTTCCGACGAAGAACGCCGCACCGCTCTTCTTCGTCTTTGGTGTCAACGAGAGAGAACACCGCACCTTCCTCGGACAACCTTCGTCGGCGTACGGGGATTCGCCAACGACGTGCCTCATCGGACGTATCTCTTCGTCAACGGAATTGACGAACGACTTCCGCGACGCCCGATCTCTGCGACGTCGACTTCCGCGGACATAGTCAAATCCTCGAACTTTTACCCGAGGTAGGGGATTGTTGTTTCATTCTTAAATTATTCCATTTCTTGAACATGGATCTGGCATGTCTAACATGAGGCTTTGAATGTTCATGTTGAGTTTTTATTTAACGTGAGGGGGGCCGGACCGCATGAACACGGCCGAACCCCCCTCCAACGTTTATGTTGATTTATCTTGCGGGAGGAAGCAAGTGGCGTGGTGCCGTCGCACCACGCGGATGAATGTGCAAATATCTTCGCGATGCCGTCGCACGCACCATGGTAGAAACAACAGAAACGCGACGCCGTCGCGCCGCGTTGAATGAATATCAAGCACGGCAAAGGGGCGCGGTGCCGTCGCACCGCGCCGGACGACGAACGCCGCGGCCGGTTCCGGGCCTCGGCGGGACGAGGAGACCGCGGCCGGTTCCGGGCCGCGGCGGAAAGGAAGACCGGCGGCCGGGCCGCCGGCGTCGGAAGCCGAAGAAGGGGACCGGAAATTCCGGTCCCGTTTGAGAAAACCGGCCGGCCAGCTGGCCGGCCGGATGACTTAAAAACCGGGGAATTTAATTCCCCGGTCAACCCTTAAAAACCCCCCTCTTAAGAGGGGGGCGGTTATTTAAGGAGGGGGGGCAGCATCCCCCCGGTTTTCCAAATAACGGGCCCCCTGGAAGGGGGGCCGTTTGTTAAAACGGCGCGGCTTAGCCGCGCCGCCAATCCAAAAGCGGGGGGCTTGATTGCCCCCGCGTGCCACCCACGAGCGGCGCCCGCCGCCGCCGCCGCGCCGCCCGCCGCCGCCGCCCGCCGCTGCCGTCCGCCGCCGTCCGCCGCCGCCGACCGCCGCCGCCGGCCGCCGCCGCCGCCCAGGGGGGGTCGGGCCGGGTCGGCCCGGACCCGGACCCCCCCGTTTCGAACCAGAATTGGTTTTTGGCTCATAACTTGAGCCTCGGACCTCCGAATGACGAACCGTATGCGGAAACACGATCCTTGGATCGAGACGGTCATTTCGGTATATCGCACTCAAGGTTTCGGATTACTTTGAGTTCGGCCGGGTTGGTTCGTTCACGAAACCAACTGGGCCTTCGGAGCGGAAACGCTCATATCTTGAGCTACGGACGTCCGATTGACGTGCCGTCAGCCGCGTTGTGTTCCTCTTAGAGAGACGGATCTTTTGGCATACTCCGCCCGAGGTTTGGACGCAGGTGGAGTACGGTCGGGTTGGTTTTGCCTTAAAAACCAACCGGGCCCCGGAGACGAAAATGCCAATAACTCACAGACCGGGCGTCCGATTGACGCGCCGTCTGTTTCGTTGACTTCCTCTTGATGAGACGGAACTTTTGACATACTCCGCCCGAGTTTTGGATGCAGTCGGAGTATGGCCGGGTTGGATCGCTCCCGAAATCCAACCGGGCCCCTGGAACGGGAAAGCTGATATCTTTCAGACAGGACGTCCATTTGACGAACCGTCAGCGGCGTTGGTGGTTACGTTGAGTAACGGTCCCTTTGAGTATACCCTATGGGAGTTCGGGGTACAGTTGAGATGCAGCCGGGATTGGTTTCGCTTCCGAAACCAACCGGGCCCCTGGGACGAATAGGCTAATAACTCACAGACCGGGCGTCCGAACGACGCGCCGTCTGTTGCGTTGAGACCCCTGTGACGAGACGGACCTTTGAGACACTTCTTCGTGGGACTTTGAGATACTTGGAGTATCGACCTGTAGCTCGTGGAGCGGACCCTCCCAGTAACGAGCGTGCGTAGTACGGAGACCGTGTAGCTGGCTGAGACCTGACGACTGCTTGACCGACTCGACTTGGAGTGAGTCGACTAGCCCAGTGGACGGAGCACTACTTTCTGAGGTGCAGACCCATGGCGGACGGAGCACTACCTGTGTGACAGTGCAGACCCGCGGTGCTCGTCCGGAGAGTACCTCAGCAGGCTACTAGGGGGTGTGCACTACGGTGTTTGGGTGACATACCTCGGCGGGAAGCACTACTGTGTTTGGGTGGCTGGCCCGCAGTACTCGACAGGAGGAGTACTTCAGCAGTCTTAGGTTAGTGAGCAGTACCTCGGAGTCGTGACAGGACCACTGTACACTCTAGAGACGGAGCTCTTCAGCAGTTACGGTTTCGATAATGAAAATCCTGGTTTGAGCTGAGACTTTGACCTTTGTGTTTCCTCATGATTGAGATGGGTTACTTGATAACTTAGGTATATGTATGGGCATATACCTGGGTAGTGGTTATCCGTTGATCTCATGATTCTTGTGTTTCCTCATGACTGAGATGAGTTACTTGATAACTTAGGTATATGTATGGGCATATACCTAAGTAGAGTTTATCTGTTGTGATCTTCTTGTGGTTATCCTTGTTGGTTTTAGTGAGACCTTGAGGGTCTCGGGGTCCCTACTGAGTATCGTTATACTCACCCCTGCACGGGCTATGCCCGCACCTCGTTGTGTTGGTTGCAGACGACGGACAGTGCTGACAGAAGCCGATGGTTCGAGGACTGGACGGTACCTGGAGGTGGACTATACGACGAGGCGGTACCCGGAGGTGGACTACTGGGTGGGACATACTCGGAGCAGACGGCGGGACCCGAGGAGCAGAGGAGCTATCTGTACCCACCCTTCAGGTGGGATTTCCAGTGGACATCTCAGCGTAGCAGCTTTACTTTTCAGTCGCTGTTTTCCCTTTCGAGTTGTACTTTACAGTTGGGCTTGTATTTCCGGCCCCTTTTTACTTTTCAGCTCTTCTTTTTGTACTTAGTGTTTTACTTCCGCTTGTACTCTGTGGTGCTTGTTTTCTTTTATAAAGGCAATGCCTTCCCAGTTATCGGGATTTTTACGCCTTGGTGCTAGTCGCCAGCCCCTGGCCTATGGAAGGCGGGCTTGGGGTAGTCACGGCACGGACCCCGAGGGCGGGTCGTGACATTAGACTTCAATGAAATAATGAAAATGATATAATTAAAATATATTATTTACAAAAAATAATAATATGTAATATTAATCCAAAATATTTTTTTAAAAATATTGACTCACTCAATTTATATATCTTTTAATATTTTTTAAATCAATTATTATAAAATATTTATTAATTAGATAAATATTGCATAGATATTACATAAGATTTCATGTAATTATATAAATAGAAATAAATTGTAATATATATAACACTTGGAAAAAATTCATTAATATCAAAACTAATATCATTATTCATTCGAAACTAGTTTTCTTCCAAACTGAATACATAAGTGATATTTAAAACAAATTGCATGGTACTTTGTAACTATAATAGTTTTAAATATTAAATTATCAATTTTTTCCTGGAATGTGTCCACTAAATATCAAAATTTTAATAGTAAGGTAAATTTTTTTAAATTAAATTCATCCAATAACAATTCAGATGAATTATTATGCCCTTTTCACTTATTTCACCCCTTGATTAGCTTGATGTAATATTTTAATGGAGATAAATTTTACCACTGTTAATTTTCATATTTACCAAAAATAGAAGGGAACTATATATCGAATTTTATACTCATAACTGTATTTGTAGAATTGATTTTATCAAATTAGATACATATAATTACAATAGGTTAACATTAATTAATTTTTGAAAAATATGTAAAATTCCACTTCTTAGAAAATTATAGTTTTATGAATATAAATAGATTTATAAATATCTCACCACTATATTAATGTTTTAAACATTGGATTTAATATATAATATATAAATTTCACTAAAATTGTTCAAAAAGAGTGAAATATATAATTTAATCGGAAAAAATAAATTATGTGTAAGGGATATTTTTTTAAGAAACTATCTTATATTTAAGTTATATTCATTTTCACTTATAATTAGTCGAAAATGAATGATTTAATTCTATATATATATTACATAATTTTATATTAATTTAGTACATTCTTTTCATACCATCAAGTGAAATGGGTTTGTGATAGAATATAAAAAATATAAAAAAAAATAATAAAAAATTATATAATATTATTTATACATTCAATTAATTTTAACAAAAACATCAAAATATATAAATTTATTCAAAAAAATAATTGTTAAAATCATTGGAATTGCATTCCATCCCCCACCCACCCTAAAATTAATTTCACCAAAATTTATATCACTACGCTCAAAACAATTTATGATATACCCCTTTCAATATATCCTTAGGTTTACAAGTAATTTCCTCAAATTTGTGGGTTTTTCACAAAACTTCGACCAAGAATGAAGTTTTGTTTTGAAGAACTATAAATATATGATACTGAATCCAAAATGGTTATTTCACATAAGAATGATATTTATCTTGGTTTATGACCAAAATGTTCTATACACCTGAAGGATTAGGAATATTCTTACTCAACAAATATAAATGGAACACATAATGAACTAGAGAGAGATTTGGTGGGAGATACAATTAGTAAGATAGTATCCTGACATGATAAAGAATTTTTAAGGGAAAAATATACCAATGTCTCAGTTTTCACTTATCTAGAATTCTAATCAACCTATTCTTGGTATATATCAATTGTAACACATATTCATCAACATAATACTCCATATATTTATAATTATTTTCTAAAAAAATCGTGTTCCCATTTCGGGAAACCTTTATATACTACGTAAAGGATATAACCTCCCTATTCATTTTTTCATCTTGGCCGGATTGCAAAAGTAATCATCTTATATCTACATTATATGATATTGGACTTATAAACAATCAACCATTATGAGCCTCATATAGAGATATTTGAATGGTCGGTTGAATGATATTTTTGTATGAATATTCCACCAAAAGAATGTTTTGATCCTACTATCATTTGAATTCCATATAGATTAATCTAAAAAACCTCTATAGTATGGAATGTACACTCTGAATAATTATATTTTTTCAAATGATATGATATACTGAATATCAATTCAATATCCAGAGCCTATTGAAGTATTTTCTGAAACATCATGGTAAACACAGTATCCTAATCAGATTAAATGGAATGTGCTACCCCAAAAACTATACGACCTCATTAATTTATATCATGAAATGCTAGTCGATATAGAAGAATTATATAATTGAATTAATGTTTTCTAAAAGTGAAATTATATTGACTACAACCCTTATGGAATTGTTCCCTTAATTCATTTTTGGGAGCCCAATGAAAAAATTCATGGTGATGTTTTTCTGTTTACACTCTGGTCTGTTTCATGTTTGTAAAATCCCCATATAATTTTATCTCCCATTTTTAACTTGTTAGAATACTAAGAACTAAGATACCAACTATATAATATATCTTTTCATAACATCCCACCATAAAAGGCCATTCAAATATCTATAAATCATTATAATTCACAGATGAATAGAGAATGAAGAACTATGAGATTTATCTAATATATCCATCTTCAAAACCCATATAGAAGGAAGATAAAAATGGTTCATTAATCATATAACTCCATACAAATAGAAGTCAATAATTAGAGATTTTATTACCATATTTTATGTCTCTATTAATCCATTTATGACACTTTTTTCTTTAAATGAATATATCATAGAATTATCATTTGAGATGGATAAGATTTCATCCCTTACTTCAATATTTCTAGATGAATCTTCTTTAAATATAAGAATGATTTTTCTTCTGTGACCCTCCTCATAGATAATGAAGAATGACTTTTTTGACTAAAAAAACCTATCACTTAGTTTTATATCATAGGGAGGTAATTTATTTAGAATTTATAGTCATTAATCTTTTCTAACCTTCCATTATATAATAAATTTAACACTTTTTGGGTGAATATATACTTTAAACATTTACGATCAATATATTTACCAAACATTTCTCCTTAAAGATAATTCTCCCATATCTTTAATGGAAAATCACTACAGCTGACTCCAAATCACGATTTGGGTAATTTTTTTCATCAACTGTCTATATTAAAAAGGCTTAAGACTAAACCATATAAATTGGGATGGGGAAACATCCAAATCCCTTATTAGATAAATCACTATAGTAAATTAATATTTTATCATATAGATTAATTTAAGAACATATGTACTAAATAGACTTATTTTAGTTCCTTGAAACATTCCTAAGATTCAATGCTCCAATATAAAATTTTTACCTTCTAAGTTAACAGAGATAGTTTAATTTATTGTGGTAAAAATTATCCAAAAACCATAGACAATATCCATACAGACCAAGGAAATTATAGATATCGATAATATTTGTTTTTCCAGAATAATGTTTAATAACTTCCCCATTTGATGGATCCATAGACATTACCTCACATAAGATTATATTAATTAAAAATGGAATATTCTATATCCATGTTCACACCTTGTAAATATTTCGTACAACTTCTCATTATCATAGGTTCTTCAATACCATCCTGAATTATTATTCATTCCCTTACTTAACACATGGATATATAATAATATATTCTATAAATACTGCCAAAAACAGATCAATGTAATATCAACATGATCGATTCATTAATTCTATGAAGATCATGGGAATTATTTTGGGAAATAAGTGTAACAATATATTCACAGTGTCCACTCTTTGTTTTAATTTTTATCATGGTGATAACCTCTTTCTTGAACCTCAATTGATGATATCTAGAAGAATGTTAACTCTTGAAAAATACTAATCTCTTTATAGTGAATCCAATTTAGCATTAATAAATGGTAGTGGAATTTTGTTCCTGATAGTGTTATTGTTTAATTACCATTAACAAATGACTTGTTTCATTGTTATAGCATCCATCATATGATAAATAATTTGTTAACCCCAATGTTAAACACATAGTAAAATAAATCTTTTTCCAAGATTCTTGTAAATTAATTTTCTATTTTCTGTAACTCAATTGATGTAATTGTATTTTTTTCGATGAAATAGGTGTTTTATTATGGATGAGTTTTATTGAACAAGAATCATAAAAAATTAGTGTATGACAAATAAACTCTTCTAGAAAGATAGTAAAAAACTCTTATATAATTGTAATTTCATAGAAGTTGAGTTTTCCCCCATCCATATAAGAGAAATTACCATTTTCAATAGAAATTGGTTAACATAAAATTGATCTTATCTCTATTAGAAATTTATTTTAATAATCAAACTGATAAACAATGATAGGTTGGTTCAGAATATCAAACATGAATTCCCTTTATTAATAATTGATATTGTATTTATTTTTATAAATCTAATTCATTACCGAAATAGCAGTGGGCCCAATAAGAGGGTGGAGAATAACATAATATGGAAGTACATTAACATATTCCACAATCATTAAATGATAATAGAATCATGATGAGACAATCATGAAATTTAAATTCATTACTACTAACTAAAATTCTAATTTATCACAAGGAATAACAACACTATTAAAAAATCATTCAATTTTAATGTGATGTGAGATCCAGAATCAAATAAGATAATAATAGTTTTAGTGTTGATGGTATGTTTAACTATCAAAATGTTCTTATCATAGAAATCATATGAAATAGTAATCGCATGAGATTTTATTTTTTATATAGTCATAATAGGCTGTTGATGTTGATAATTATCACTAACCATTATAAATAGTCCCAATATGTCATAATTTCTATAATCTTATCATTTAAAAATGATGTTTATATGGTTATTTATAGGGGGATTTATCTTTATTCACAACATTATATAACGTATTCCCATAGAATTATTATTCTGTCACATTATAACCATTCCTTCCACAATCCAATCATTTATTTTCTCACAAAAGATAATTCTCTTACATATTCTCTTCATCAATTTGGGAAAAAACGAAGTCTCATATTATTCTTTACATGGATTTTAAAATTTCTATTAAATTATATATTTCCATTCATATCAAAACATTGAGATTGATGAGTGAATCCAATATCAATCTCCACTATGATGGAATAATGAAACATTTATTCATTGATACAAATGTCCCTTATGGATATCACCCATTGAAGAATTAATTTTATACCACTAAATAATCAACATCCTTACATTTAGTACGGATGATAATTCCAAAAGAGTACCTAAAATATCTTTTAAAATTTTACTCAAAGGTAACAATAGATTTTTCCACATTCAGTATAATCTTTATGAAATATTACTCATCATTTTGTGAAAAATAAAAGGAGTGTACTTATTTAAGAATATTATCAGAATGTAATCACACTACATGGATTGAATAACATATTTTTCACTCATTTTCTTGATAAGTGTCCAAAAATATACTAATTTCCATTCAAAATTAGAAAAATTCATAAATAAATTTTTCATGAACAAAAAAATGGAAAATTTAATATTACATTTTGAGGGTATGAATCCATTTTATAAGAAATTTATAAGTCATTGAACCAATAAAAAGAATAATTATTTTGACTAATTATGGACTCAATAGAATTTTCCTCCATCCATTCATAATGTAGAAACTCATAATGATTCATACCTCAAGAGGAAAATCCTTACATTATCTACAAAATTCATAATTAACATGATTCCTTTCATTTACTAAAATCAAATAAAATAAAAATTTCATAGTGTGAGTAACATTAATCAAAGAGGGAAACTACATATTCATGAAAGAAAAATTATATAGTGCCTAAATAATGACTAATTATTTTCAATCTGTGACACATTATGTTAAACCATGGCCATTCATGTTCATTCACAAAACATTAGGATTTTATCGTCTACTTGGACTAATATTTATGGTACTCAATAATGATTTCTTATCCGTGTTTCCAATGATTATCTAACCTTTTATTGTATACCAAAAATATCGACCCATACTATTTAGACATAAATATCACATATTATTAAAAAATTATTCATTACATAACATAATTGTCCATTCTAAAATAATAGATTTGTAGTTCCATTAGAAACATGGGATATAAGAAACCCATTGGTAAATGATCTAAATAATGTACAAATATGTTCTTCATAAATATGTCCCTTCTTATATATATCATATGCATTATATTTCATCATAACCAAGAAAATGTAATCATTATAAAGAGAAAGCTATTTTGCTCAGTATGGGTAAATGAGGGGTATATAAATGATATGATGAAAGTGATATGTATATAAGGGTATTAAAACATGAGAATAACATTGGTTAATTATACATTTCATATAATAAATCACAATATTCAATCATAAAATAAATCATGTTAGTTCGGAAGACATTATTTCTAATTCAATAATAGAACATTAAGTCATTGAATCTTGACATTTGAATGATACCTGGAAATGTTGTGTAATCATAAAATAAGATATAATTATGTCTATAATATTAAATAACACATTCATAACTTATTAGGAATGGGATAACCACATATGTACACAACTTGGGCTTTTTCAAAAATCTTGTGTACCCTATTTTGGGTATTGGATAATCTCTGGTGTTTCTTTAGAGAACATAGAACATTAATCATTATCTAAGGCATTTGAGGGAGATGTTACACCCACTAATCACATAATTAAAACCATACATACATGTAACAAATGGTCATAAAATATTCATCACTTTAGAACCAATGAAAAATAATGGGATTCATAAACATTTCATCCTAACTAAACTCTTGGAAAAAAACATGTGGCATTAATATAATAACATCATATACATAAACTATACAATAATTTAATAGAAATGGTATCATTGTATCATAAAATAAATATTGCATAATTTTCATCATATGATCTCATATTACATGTAAAATTATTTGGCATGATCTATTAGGATATTTCCTATGGAAATTAAACTGTCCATTTTCAAATCAATTCATTAAAATAACTAAAAATAAAAAAAATGAATGGAAAGAATTAAAAATTTAAATAATAAGGGAATATGTTTAATAAATTCCTTGAATAATTAGATGGTAATAAATATGGTAAATTCCCATCAATCTATATTATTCAATGAAAACATTCATTCTACATTTTTATAAAAATCGAAATGTACAAAATTTGAAAAAAGAAAATAAGATTCATTTCAATCCATTTATTAAAATTAAAAAAGTTAAAATAAATTTAAAAAAATTAATTATAAAATTATAAAATATTTATTATCTTTTTTATATTATATTTATATATAATTAAAATGGGTTTTTATTGAATAGAAAAATAAATCCAGTTTTTCATTATATCATAATTTCAGTATCTTGAGAACTTAATGTGAGGAAAATGAACTGAAAACATATATATAAGATAAATTAAATATTTCTAATGATATTCAATGGTTTTATTGGAATTAAATCATTATAATTAGTCATTATTGACCTAAATAAAAACCCCCAATAAAAATGTGATCGTATGATAAACCCATTACCAATATGGTAACTTTTGAATCATATGACCCATTAAATAAAATAACTTTAGAAAAATATATAATCCCAATACAATTCCTATCTCGAATTATAATACACTTTTATTAGTAGTATATATACCATATAGAAGAAAAAAGTGTTTTATGTTGCATAAATCACATAGAAATAAAAGTGATAAAAATTGACTTACCTTGACTTCCACATTATTTGAAAGCATTAAAACATATTATAAAATAAATTCAAATAGATTATAATTATTTATAATAAACCCATATATTTAATATATATCATATATATTATTTACTTATATCTATATTTTCATTAATAATTTTAGGGAAATAATGAATTAATTCACTCATCAAGGCTATATACCATATGTACGCATGAATAATGTTTATCACATAATGTGATGAATTTACATTCCCTATGGATACACCAAAATTAGGTATGTAACCATATAACTTACTTGTGATGATGATATGATATTACATCTGATGGATTAGTGTACAACCATAGTTTTGTATGATAAAGTAGTGAGATCCAACCACCATGGAGACTTCTGATATGTGGAGTGAAGCCTGATGTCTCTATGGATAGTTAGGATTATAGATCTAGTGAGAATAAAAATAGAGATATATGTCATGGTGTGAAAGATAAATTGTAATTTGTTTTAGTAAACCATTTCCTTGAATTACCATTTATATTATCATGGTATTTCTATTGTCAGATATATGTTCTCTTGGGTAATCTTTAGTAACACATTTAGGATATTATTTTCATCTTATAATTAATAATAATGGAATAGACTTATTTTATTTTAATTTTTTTATTCTTTTCTGGTCATTATTTTCCATAATATAATGATTTTTTATTTTAAAAACGGATAATTAACTGGTTGTTTTGGAGGGATGGATTATGTGAGTCATTGTAACTTTGTATGATACCAATTGTTAATTACATATGATTATGAGAGGTATACTATGTGTTATATATCATTATGTCATGAGGGTATTATAGTCATTAAATATATGTTGGTAAGACCAAATTATTATCTTCTAGTACCGGTGAATGTGTCCTTATAGTGTGTCTATCTTTCTCAAGATGATCACACATAAGATTAAAAGTATTTAATGATGGACTATTTATGATTATATATAGATTGAGTGGATTTATAAAGCCTGTGATTTATTAATAGAATTATATTAGTCAATTATAGTAGGGTAATCCCATTAAGTCATTTTAATCACTTTCTAACTATTCACACGACATGATTTTTGATATATGTCGGTAATCCATTTGTTGTATTAATGTTATAGTTGTAAAAATAGAGTTATTATCATGTCTTGTGATGATTAGGGTAAGGATGTTAATGTCTGATATGTGATTTCTTAATGAGTTCTCCATGATCCCAATTACTCATTATTCATTTATTATCTAGTTTTTTTATAGACCAAGTAAAAAACTAATTATTCAACTTATTATATATTGTGTTCTTATTTTTTCTATATATATATTTATTTATATCATATAGTATTCTCTATTTTATATACTATATTCCACGTTAAATAGTTGGATCCCTATTTTTAATATTTTTATATATATTTAATGTATAATAATATCATACATATTTTTTAGATTTGGGAACAACCCTTATAGGTTACATTTGAGATAAAAATATCATTACTGTTGTTTTGGTTTCTTGTTAAAAGATAACCCCTATATAATATTTGATAGGAATGCATAAGGCCAGGTGGTTGTCCAACATAGTCATAATTTGGGATAACCATGCTCAGATGGTATATAACTATTTCAAGTTCTCAATGGGTGGGTTTCCAAGGGGGAGAAATGTACAATATAGATGAAGGAAAAGTATTTTGATAAAAAAAATATTGGAAAATGTGGGAGAAGTATGAAAAAATATATAAAGGGGAATAAAATATGAAATTAAATTATGTATGATAAATATGTTTGAATATATAATGATTCCACACATTTAAATAATGGATGAATTAGTCAATTGGGTGATGTATCTCTTAGAGAAATATATGAACTAGGTGAATTATTCAAATACCTGATATTCCTTAATAAACTCACAATAATAAATCATTAATATTTTAATATAAAATGTTATCTTAATGTTGAATTGAATCAAAAACATGTATCAGTAAATGATCAGAATATGAACTTCATTTCACATGAGATAATTATAATATAGGATATTGTCACTTTGTAAAAAAAATAATTTGATGGAATATAACTACATGAATAATATTTACTGGAATTAGAGTATCATGGTGAAGTATATTACATTGTTTCTTGTGAACCACCATACCCATGACGTTTAGATTCAATGAATATATAAATTCTAAATGTATGTGGTCATTTTAATATACAACTGACACTTTGGGATTTTAATTAGACATGATTATTTTAAGTCATACTATATATAAAATGGTATTGATACCTAGATCAGGAACCTCTTAAATATTTAATATGTGATACAAAATCGTAATATTTAATAAAATTTGTTACCATTATAAATTTTATCAACTAATAAAAAGAATATGATATTGAAATTAATTAGTGGGATATAAAATCAGTCATTTGAACTATTTATTTGGATACTACATAATTTGTATTCCTATAGAATCTATAGAATTTACCTGCATCAACGGAAGCACTGGACTCATGGGAAAGGTGGAATATGGTGTAGTAATGTTGGGATTAGGATATTGAATATGTAATTTTGTATATTGATGTGATTGGAATAAAAACTCATATATAGGTACCATTTAATATGGTAGTACCTACCTTTTTAATCTAATGTGAAAAATTCATAGTATATTCTTTTATGGTTGTCCATCCATGACTATTTCCAAAAAGTTCAAATATATGCAGAGTGGAAAATGAGGGTTTCTATACCCTCAATATAATAAAAGAATAGAGATATTTATAATCATTAAATAATTATGGCTTTCCAATTATCATCAATTAAAAAACAAAAGGTTCAATATTTCCCTCATGTGAAGCCCTGATGAAATCTTTTTCTCATCACAGAAGGAATAATGAATTTTTTATTGGTCACTTAAGATGAATTAATTTTAAATCATCCTCGTGTAATAAAAATAGTGAATCTTATTACAAAAACATAAAAAATAAACTCCTTTTATACAGACCACATTTTAAGAAATGGATTTATTTCCCCCTAATATTATTCCTTTATGGTATTTTGTTCTTTTTACATAAGGAGGGATAATTCTTTAATCTCAACATATAAGATAACTATTCATGTTTGGGAGAAACCACTAATCAATGGGGATATGGGATAGTAAGGAATATTTTATTGATCTATATATTGGTGTATAATGTATCCTTATTGTTTCAGAACAAAAAATAGTATAGTTTGAGCTATATTTATAATTTATTTGTGAGAGGATTGGTCCATGTCATTTAACATCATGTGTTAAGGACTACTAGTTTAATGGTACCTACCATAGTTTGGTGTAGAATTTTTTCCCAAGATTCATGTTCTATTATATCTTATATATTTTATATTATAATAGAGAGTGTATTATTGGGGATTCTACCATGTATAAGTCTCATATTTTTATATTAACATGCTATAAGTTGGTATCTCTATGATGGAATACTAGACCCATTGGGATTATGAGATGGTGATGAAGGGTTTTGGATAATACCTAGTAGGGAGAACATTTTAAATAATTGGAATAATTGAGTGGGTCAAGGATAACATCAATTGATGGGATATAGTTATGGTTTATGCCTAAAAGGAAGAGCATTTGTTGATTAATGGATCATTTACTTGACAAAATATGTGGTCATCTGGATTCATGTATTGATAGGATGATCATCAGGGGAATGGTGGTTTCCATATATATTAAAATTGTTGAGACCCTCATTATTTGAAGAATACATGACTCTAAACACCATAAGGGTCATATTGATTAGTGTTTACTTCCTAGGAACAACCTTCATGGGAGGCAAGATCCTCTTTGTCAAGTAATACATAATTGATGTGAATCACCCTGGTGTGTATTACCCCATCATATATATCTTGATTGCACAGTTGATCCATGGGTTAGTAGGTTTCCAAGGAACGTAGACTTTTTTAAAGTATAACCCATGTATGAGTACTTGGTGAATTAGGACCCAGGTATGTAGATATCGGGAAAGTGGATCATTGGTATCGAACCTGGGAAAAGAGTTTCCATATTTTAATGCCTCTCTATTATATATGTATGGGATAACATTCACTCTAGTATACAATAATTAGAGAATTTTTAACCAATCATGGATTCCTAGGAAATGTTTCACAAAATTATTCTATCGCTTGGATAATATGTGCATGAGGTGCTCTTATATAGGACCATCCAGAATTTTTTGGACTAGTGGAACCCAATTTTTCATACTATCATTGATGGGTTATTTATAAATAGTCTTAAAGGAGTGTAGGGGAATTAGTCTATATGAATATTATAGATTTTTTTTTATTTTGGAAGGGAATTCCCTTGTGTGGCCTTTTCGAACCCTCCACAGAAGGAAACCCCCCTCCCCTCGAAGAGGTCGCTCCGGAGAGAGCCCCAGCCGGGAAGGATCCGTTGCCATCCGAGATGGCAGAGCGTCCCGGAGGGTGACAACCCGGGCGCCGATGGTTCGTCAAGCAATCTGTTAGCACGGGTGGTTTATGCCTCATTTTTCCCACCCATTCAGAAACCGAGTGACCCGACAAGGCGAGTGGATCCTGGGGGAGAGGTTCACCCCGAAAGCGGACTCTCAGGATTCGAACGATGAACCTCCCAAAGAACAGTATTGTTGTACCCCTATCCTTCACCACTACACCACCGCCGAAGCGACCTTTATGAATATTATAATGTTTATGAATTCTAATATATTATATATGTGGAAGAAGATTGATTTGTGGAATTATGAGGGTTAGACCATTGGATATCCTTTTTCACTTCTTCATAGTCTAAAATTGAAGGCATGGTGCTAAAAATATAAAATAGGGGGTTCCTTAGGCAATTGTGGGCCTATCATAGAGATTGAGTGTGAAATGAAACAGATTGAAGGGGATGTGATCCTAGTATGCTAAACTATTATAGTGTATATAATGAAGCATGTGAATGAAAAATATTCCTAGATAAATAGAAATTTTGTGATGAATTACCACTTATAGATACTATCAATCAGGGATGTTTACCACATGAGGTGAATTGGGTGGATAATAAGGGCATTAGTTCCATCCAATTTTCATATAAACATAACATTTATTTTCATGACAATTTTACTCACCTAAAAATATGTGACCGTCAATAAATTCCCCAAATTATAATTGGAACAAAGAGGATCAGTTTCTATGGTAAATAAAACTATGGTAAAGGTTTCTTTAATAATTGGATCACACTCTAGTAAGAGATGAGGTCATGGGAGGTGGACGATGTAATAACATGTACTATGATAGAAGATATGAACAAGATATGGAACCATAAAAATTGGGTTACCTCATTTTGTTTTTGATATCAAATGTTCTAAGATAATCCTTAATATCATTATATATCTTTTTAAAAAAGTATTGAACCTTACTCATGGTATGCACGTCAAAACTCATTATTATGCTCTAGATTTAGAAACATTCTAAATTAATTATTTTATCATGGTGTACCAAATATTATCAATGGAATATATATGATATAATAATTATGTCTGATGGTTCTAAGGGAAACAACTTGGGGGATGTGATCTGACTAACGAAAAATAGCTTAATCTAATTTATTCTTATAAAAATGTATTCTTGTCATTATAATCAGAATGTCTTTGTAATTTTTTATATGAACATATTATTATCTCTATCAACATTATTGAATTATATTTTATAGGAAAATATGTCCCACCATAAGGGAAACAACCAAGAATTTTATGTACCCTCTCTGATTGACAAGTTTGTTCACTATGTGAAATACAGAAAAGACAAGCATTGTACACCACATATATCTTCTTTGATAGAAGTCATGTGTTTTTACACCATGTTATTCTAAATTTTTAATTACTGACATTATGATTACATTACATTTGTGGATATTAAATTTCTAATGAAAAATAATAAGATACCAAATGCATAGTTTATCGAGTACACCAATCTCGGTAGAGGTAACATTTAATCCAGGGGTTCGTGTATCAAAAATTGTGATACTAAGCTTATATAAATTTTGTGATGTTAATTTTTATCAAAAAAAATTGAATACACATTATAGTACAATCCCCTTTTTAGTCTTCAATATTTCTCTAATCTATTTTTAACCTACATCAAGAACAGAATGTCGATTAAGACATATGCCAAAGAGGTTTTTTCAATCTGAAATGGATGTTGGCTTATTGGGATTGAGGAACATACACTAATTTCATGATATTGATAAAGGAAAAAAAGTTCTATTCAAATATATTTTGATTTCATAAATATACATATATATGATCGGTTAAAAAAATCTATATCTTTTCATTCATTGGACCACATAAAAACATTTTCAACATAGTCTACATAGAAGTTTGAATAAGTTTTGGGATAACTATATGGTCTATAAAGGACACATACACCGAGTTATGTATGATGAGGTGTTCCTTACAAATATTTTCTAAGTAGATTGTATATGAACAACTTATTTGACTCAATTATTTTTGAGAAAATCCATAAATTCAATATAGAAGGTTATCTACTAAAAGATGGGAATCAATTTTGAAACGTGGAAGACGATTATTATAGTAACACATATAGAGATGAGATGACATCCATTATATATACTAAATCTGGGTACATCTCAACTGATGTGTCACCTCCACATTTTACCACATCACCTAATATACTAACTCAATCCCAATTATACCCATGCACCCTCGCGCTGTATCTCCTCTTTCATTCCTCCCCATCCGTAGCTTTCCTATCACCTCGCCTTCTAACCCTGCTTCTCCAGCCGCAAATAGTGTTTCATCACTCATCGAATATGTTCATCTTCTCCTGCATACCTTCACCAGCATCAGTGACTTGGCTTCCAAGAGCACTCTCTATACCCAGTCGTCGATTCTTAGATCCAAAGAACCGATGTCGGTCGGACGCTCCATGTGCACCGTACGCTCCACTATCTTCTAGACCAGCCGGAAGCAGTTGCGCCTTCACCAGCTCCACCATCAGATATTCATCATTCCTTTCCAAGAATCTGAGCGAATTTGTCGTCGATATGCGGCTTAGAAATCTCACCTTACATGAAACTCATGTGAAAACGTTGTCTTCTTTGTCAGATACATATATTCTGGACTCCTCTGCCTCTGGCACCACCGCCTCCGACACCACCGCCTCCGGCACCACCGCCTCCGGCACCACCGCCTCCGGCACCACCGCCTCCGGCACCACCGCTCTTCATTCAAACCTCCGTCGATAGCATCTAGGATTCCTAGCCGCATGCTCTACCCTATTTAAATTATATTTAGGGTTTCGAGCTACCGGGATGCTTCGTAATATATCTATAACACAGTCTTCCATTTTCAGTCACAACTCTCGCAACGCCATTCGGTGCCCGATGACCTGTCTACTCTTAACTCCATATAAGGTCTTCTTCATACCAGGTGGAAATGTTGAAGGTCATCCTAAACTACAATTACTCATCCTCATCCTCTTCAATATTTCTTGGCATATTTATTTCAATTTTCATTGCCAATGCTTAATTTGACTTTCATGAGGTCTTTTGTACCTACGAAAGATTCACTTTTCTTCACCATTATACATGTTTATACCTTCAAACATGTTTTCAGTGGTTTCATGATCATTTTAGTAGTCTTTCTTTGTATGTTGCATGATCATTGTAATAGATCTCAATGCTGTTACATGCCTTATTTAATTTAGGTTTTTTAATCACCTTCTCCAGTTGTTGACTACAATGATAACATAGATCCAAATTACTTTTTCCTTGATGCAATGATTTATTTGATTGTAGATATAAACCAGTTTTGTAAAATTTTACAATCATATTCAGTCTATTCTATTTCAGGTGACAAGATTAGTCTTCCTTCTAGTATGTTATAATGTTTTTATGCATTGTTTTATTTTATCATTCTTATTTTATATTGTTCTCTATTTTTGAATGAATATATGTAATAAATACAGTGATATGTTTATTTTGAATGTCTACTTATTTTATAATTTTATTATTAATCCACCTTTATACCATTGATCGTCCATTTGCGTGTCCATGTAATAACTAGTTAATAGAGATTCATCATTATTATATTGAATATGCGGGGTTATATTTGTTGATTATAAGATATGCAAGATTATATTGAATATGCATGCTTAATTATGAAGTATTATATTCTAATATATAGGAATATTGAAAATTAAGGCTTATTGAATATGAAAGCTTACTAAATATGCAGTAATGTATTATTACTTTATTATATTTAATATGTAGGATTATATTTGAATATGCAGACTCAAATTTCACTGAAATATGCAAGCTTATTTTTGTTCATTATTTGATTTCACATTAATATGGAGGCTTCTAATAAATTTCATTGAAATTTAATTGACAAGGAATACACCATTACCAGTTTAATTGCATCTTAGGAGCTGTTTGTATTGGATCAGTAATACCAGTATTTATATTGCTTCAGAAGTATTTAACCTTTTGATCCAAAATAGAACTCATACGACCTTCATTGAAATGTGTACCCCAATAACAATTATACCAATATGTTAACATCTATAATAGATCCTCACACATTAATGTGAATTGATCATTCTTTGGAATATAATGAGAACTTTTAACTGGTTTTTTATTAATTTTACACACACCAGTTGTCCTATGATGTTAGTTATCAATAATTAATTTATAGTGAATTGAATCTATATTATCCTCAATAAATTAGGAAAATATTATAATAAGATCACACCTATGTTTTATAGTATTGCAGTCATCCCCGTCCCTTGAAACCAACAATTTTATCATATATGATTCCATGTTGTATATGTACCTTAAATTTTATAATGTATAATTTTGTTTTAGTTTTTAATTCATCAAAATGTATTTATAATTTTCAAGTATGGATTAAATAATGCTACAGACTGAAAATATCTTTCTTTGTAATGACATTTTTTAGTTTTATTTTTTGTCAGCTATCCATTTAGGTTTTCCACTTCAGGTTTATGTCCGCACATGGCCTTCTCTTTTACTGCATGAATAGGTTTTCCCCATTGTGGAGTTTTTCTGGTAATGGTTTCCTATTACAAACAAGTTTTATTTAGTTTCTATAAATATTTGACAGTTTCCTCTACGATGTTTTATTTCCCAGTTTTATAATCTATATCAATTCATTATGTCCATGGCAGGACTAAACATTCCTATTCATTTTTTTGTCTTTTTTCATTACTACTAAACCATATTGTATTATTACTAAACATAAATTGTACAATAATAGTTCAAAAAATCTTACATGTTCTCTATATAATGTTGTTGTAATATTTCATTATGGCTTAACCAAACAGTTCTTTCCTACAAATTTTTTTACTCATCTGTGAGAACTGTACATATTGTTATTGTGTTCAATTGTATCTACTAAACCTTATTATAATAATATTCCCTCTTTTTTTCATTTATGTGATTTCATATTAATAACTATAATGGTTTTAAATATGATAAATTTTCCAAAAAAGAAGCATACAACTTGAATATTTGTACTGAAGCCTTGATTGGAAGGTACATTATTATTCTAGAAAGTTATTGTGATGAGGAAATATTTCATCTAAACATTTCTTTATTTTTTTTATTCAAATCTCATCCAATGATCACATCCCTCCACTTGCTTTGGTTGAAAGGTTTACTGAATGAGGGGTTGTTTTTTTCCAACTTACTGAAGAATTTTCAGCCCAGAATAGAACAAATAAATAGATTAGAACTATGACATATAATATGCAGAGAGCTCAAGCATTGACTGAAGGGATGTGAATCATGCGACCTTCGATGTCTACTTCATTTATAACAATGAAATATCATCAGGTTATGTGTTTCATATGTTTTAATGTATTTCTCAACTAATGGAATTAATTTTTTTTTAAAAACTATGTAATTGTTTTCTGTTATTGGAAGCAATGGTGATTACATTTGGTTACACACAATAACGTACATTTGGTTACTATTTACCCAGCTTTTATTTCAATAGTTCTCATGTACATACATTCTATTAAAAATTCAATTTTCAGTTTAATTTTTTATACATGTTATAAGTTTCTGAATTCATTGTTTGTACTAAAATCTGCATGTTGTTCAGCATTATTTATACATGTTCTAATCTATACATGTACCTATACAACTGCACTATTCTTTATTTGAATTTACATTAACTATTTGAAAACATATAACTCCATTGTGGTCTAATTTTTCCAACATTTTTTACATGTTATTATCTGTACATGTTGTTCAACATTTTTTATACATGTTATAAGTTACTTCATTCATTCTTATTACTAAAATCTATATGTTGTTCAACATTATTTCTAATGTGGTATGTTCTAATGACTGATGTATTTGGGATTTCTCATGCTGGACATTTTAGTATGATTTTTCTACAGGTTTATCAGTTTTTCATACTGGACATTTTTCATGAAGGATGTTTTTTCATGCTAAATGGTTTTCTTATCATGCGGGATGGTTTTCATGGTGGATGATTTTTTATTAGTTTTTCATGTTGAAAGTTTATAATCATGCTAGAAGTTACTCATATTGAAGGAGGATAATTCTGGACATTTTTTGATATGTTGTAGGTTCTTGATGGTGGATGTTTATGTTGGAGGTTATTTATGCTTGATGTTTTCCACAAGATGGCCTAACTTGATATTTTCATGGTAGATATTGTTTCATGCTTGATTTTTTTATTACTGGTTTTTTCCTGCAGCTTTCATAACTAGGGGTTTTCATGCTGGAAATTGATTCATGCTGTACGGTTTGTTGTATTTGATGTTTTCAATATTCCTGGTAGGTTTTCATCATATTTTGATTAGTTTGTTTTTTAATGTTTCCATATAATTCCTTCATTTTTACATTTCTCAGTTTTATTAATACAATATGTCTTATGTTTGACTTATCATTCACTTTTTATTCAACAGTATTGTTTGGTCAAAATTTTATAAATACTAATCACTTATTATGAGGACTGTACAATGATCATATTTCCATATTTCTTTTTTATTATATATATTTCACTACTATAGGGAACGACTTTGCTGTCAACCAACATCCAAAAGTTTTCATTTTGATTACAAGTGTGAAAAAATACCTCTAGTGACAATTTTCATTGAAAAAGGCTATCATCATGTTTATTATGGGTTTGAATTGAATTTTTTTCTTATTCCATATGTATTCTAAGGAATTATGTGATGTTGTTGTTGCTAAATGCCTAAACTAGCAGCCCAAAACTATCGAGAAAGCTCGGTCAATTTTCCACCATTGGGTAGAAACGTATGCATTCAATGTTTTCCTAATAAATTTTAGTCCTCTACATACACATTCTTGGGCATTTTATTTCACAGCTGGTATGTGTAAATTCTCTAATATAGTGCATTTTGATTTTTCTCATCAATCCGTTTTTTCGTTCTAATTTTATCATTCAGAGATCCATTCGTTAGTTTGATTAACTTCGCTGCCATCCAATGTTAGTCTACATTCAATTATCATCGTAAAATAAATGTTGCATGAGTATCATTACTATTTTTTTGTTTCTATTTTTAGATTGGGGAGTAATGTAGGGGAATTATGCAGAGATTTAATTAAGATTCATTTGTTGGTCAGGGAGAATAGATGGCTAAATATGATGTCTGATAATCAGTGGTGCAGAGTGGTTTTTGAAGCCATGTAGTTCTAAAGATGCGGATTTGGCATTTAGCATGCCATACTTTTTTCATTAAAACATAAAATGAAATTAGACACTCTTAAAAACTGTAATTTTTTATACTATTCATCAAAAATTCTTTAAACAAATACTTCTCTGTAATCATGTTCTTATGTTTCCTTGGTTTCACAAAAATATGTAATATGTTACATTCACAATTTCAATTTTCTTGTTTCAATGTTTACTATTACTTTTTCTTATTTCGGATGTACGAGATATCATGTTTTTTATTTGTCTATTGTGAAAATAATGTTTCATTTGTTTACATATATAATTTATGATACATCATGTTTTTTTGTTTCTTTTTAAATCATGTTTTTTCCTTTTCATTCCTTTTCATATATAATTTATGATACAAGTTCTCATATTTCAATTCTTCTCACTATTATCTATCACTAAAGTTGTAATTTTTACTTATTGTTAATTAATTTTCATTATTAACTTCTCAAATAATTAACGCACCTCTAAAAATAGGATTATATTTATATCTTCATGCATATGCATGGGAAGGGTACTGGTTTTATATATAATATGGGGATCTTATCTATATTATGGGCTGACCTGGAGTGAGGCAGATATGAGGGATGGAACTATAATTTCATTGAAGATATCCCTCCAAAAATCATTATTTTGGATTATTGACTTTGTGGCATTGTAGGTTTTGGATAACTATTGGTGGATAAAACATGATGGGGTAGAGAGTTACTACTATAATAGAGGGTTTTTTTCAGATCAGATATGTATCTGGTTGGTGTAACTGGTACTACCTAATGATCATTATTGACTATAATAGGTGTCTAAAAAATTGATTTTTTTCTGGTTCAATTTCAGGTTTTGTGGGTCTTGATGGTAGAACACTACAATATAAATGATATCAACAGTGATTAAAATTAAAACATTAATGTTAAGTCTATCAATATATGGAATTATTGATATTATGAATTATCATTGAATGATGAAATGTCATTAAAGCTCTTGATTTGGCACACAAACATGAACGTACTCCGTAAAGTGATCACCACAAAAATAAATATTAATTATGATTGTGGGGGAAAGAAATTATAGTAAATAAAATTTAATATTGGACTACATACTAGTTGGCCACTTCAATCCTGACATTGTCTTCAATTCATATTCAGTGTCTTTATTTTCATGTAATTTTTTATAAATTGAAATATATGAGAGTTCTTCGAATAGATTATATGATTTTTAATCAACTAATGATAATATAGAATACATATGTATTTGATAACCTATAATTCTACAAGCACTGTGATTAGATTTACTTATTTAAGGGAATTTATTTGGCTGACAGCATGGGTCAAATAATCCTTGATATTAATATAACCCCATCAGATTCTCTTGATATGTATTTTATTGGTCACTATTTCATTATCTGTTTGATAAAAGAAAATATATTAATATGTTTTATAATACTAATCTAATGGATGATAAGGATCTAAAATATTGGATTTAACCTAATTAAAAATACTTATTAAAGTTAATGGTTGATGATCTCTATTATCAGGATGGAAATTTAGGGAAATCTATATCATGATAATCGATTGATATTCTAAGAGAACCCAAGTATCCAATTTTTTAGTAAAAATTAGTCCTTAGTCATCTTCAAATTATCTATACCCTATGGAATACATTTTTTTATTTGAGGTCCCACCCAGATAAAAATATTGTTTTTCAATAGGCTTCACATCATGGGGGTGTACATATTAAAGAAACATTACAATTTTATCGTACCTTGTGACATTTGATTTAATAATAATTCTTTAGGGATAATAATGAATGTTAAAAATATGTAAATAATCTAGTCTATTATTGAGAAGTTGTATCACCCCATCGTCCCCAGATATGTGTGACGTAGATTAAATCATAATGGTTGTCTTCAATTTCCATGATTCCAAAGAAATTTTTAATAAATAAATTATTTTAGGAAATATAAGTAGTCCAAGAGCATGTGGTTTCTCATAAGAATATTGTACGAGTCACAATAATGGGATGTGACGTAGGGATGGACACCCTATATGATGATGAACTATCATCTAAATAGAGGATGATGGTAGAGAAACAAGGAAGGAATCTAATCTACAACCTCCAAAACCCAACATCTCCTCATCTAGATCTGGGTATGAATAGCCCTCAAATTCATCAATGGATAAATTGTACAATATTTTACATGAATATTACCAATATTTATATTGATTACTTCCTTTTCATAACCAATATTCTCAATTTTATAGTAATAGAATACTTCATTAGTTGCAGAATATCTATTTAATGAGGTTTTTATCCATGAGATAATCTAAAATGATGATATAGGGGACTGTTGATATGATCTCCTACCCTCAATTAATGAATTAGACACAATTATGGTGTATGGAACATAGAAAATGAATTCCCTTCAAACCCATTCTATTCATGGATTAAATGGCCTAATTATATTCAATTTCTAAAATTACAACATATCTTATTAATCTTGTTATTTTTATCTTGTAATAATCCATACAATACGTTCTAAAGACATGATGAATGTTGATAATATCCTATATTTAATAGAAATTAACACCTCCCAATTATATTTTATAGAATTAAATAATCAATTAGATATATATAATTTTTTTATGTTAAAATTTAACAATAATATTTTTTTAATCACATGATTATTCACATACACATTACTAATATATTTGTTAGTAAATTTATTTGTACAATGCACCATAAATAATATAATAGTACTATCTCATATCTGTGATCATACAAATCATCAACTAACAAGTTGGAAAGGGTGGATCTTTTCATCCCATTCAAAGAGGATCATGAAAGATCTATAGAAAGATCACCATACCATTTATTCCATGCTCTAAAAATCAATTGTGAAACCACTAAGGTAAGGATTTGAATCTCTTTGTTGACTAATATATGATGAGGTGAAATTACATTCCTCTTGTTGTAGAATTTTTTTTGACAATTAGGATTAATTCCCAATACCTAATAGTCAATGTAATGGATAATGTAGACAATTACAAATTTATAACATGAGAGTGTTTGAATATTGTTGATGATTCTATAAATGTAGAAAAACCATGTGAAGTGGATTAACAAGTTGAGAGGTCTAATATCCAAAAATTATAGCCTCTATAGAACCCACATGTAATTAAATTATTACTGAAAATAATATATTATAATTAGATACATATGATCCATTTTAGTGATGAAATCTCACAATATATTCTAGTATCTAAGATAAACATTATGATTGATTTTGAGTCCCATGATTTCTAATAAGAATCATAGAAGTGTGTATGGAATAATATATTCATGATTGTCTCAAAATCACTCATTGATTGTATTCATAATAAATTTTATTAGCCTCTTTACATGAATAGTAACATATTATATGGTGGATTTAGTTAATGGAATATCCATGGAGCTATAATGGAAATCATTTTTGAACCGATTCAAGATCATATGTACAAACATTTCTTCTCAGATTAAAAATCCTTAACTTGTTTTTTGAATCTCCAAGATACTATACAACACAATTACTATAAAGATACAGTGGTGGATGTTATGTGGAATCATTTTTTCTTGGAAGGGACAGTCCTAATGGACCGAAATTATCAAAATATATAAAACACTATGGGAATAGTTGTGGACTAGTAAACTTGTTTGGATGGATTTGAATGGGTGAATAGGGATGTTTTCTCTATAACATGACAATTCTAGGGATATATAACATGTAATCACATAATTTTATTTCTTCCCTAAATTATATAAGGATTATTTGATTTTTTAATTGTCATCTTTTTCATTGATGAATGAAAAAACATCATTTTACCTTTAATTTGGTTTTCAATTTATAAAAAATTGTGGTACCTTACCAAAAAGATCATAATAATATATGAAACCAATATTGTGTGATACCGGAATACCTAAATCCATATCAATATTTATTGATAATTGATAATATAAATTATATTTCTCAAATACTAGAGTCAACGATTTTACATATTAACTAGACATTTATATTTAAATTGTATACCTTTTGAAAGATCATTTAAATCAACATATATGAAGAATAAAATGGTCATATAATTTTCTTTCTAAGTTCACTAGAATAGTTATTTGTTTTTACATGGATTGATAGTGGTACCTAAAACCATTATTTGTTTATTATGTATTCACACAAATATTTTCCTAATATTTTAACTTGAAGGGACTTTGTTGGAAAGAAAATCAACTTTTTCTCATGCCTACCCTTTTGTATTTTCAACATGATATGTTATGTGACATATTCTTTTTTAAATGCATATAATTTTTTAAAATATATCCACGATGAATGCTTATAGTGTAGGGAATAATATTTTTACTATAATTACCGTTGTGATTGTCTCCATATTTTGTACTATTTCTTTTTCCTTGGACAATTTAAGGCCATGTAATTAGAACATTCTATCGTGTGAATTTGGGTCTGGAAATGAGGACTATTTCCCATGGGTGAGTCTCAACCCAATGAATTTTGGATATAAGTATGTGTAGCTTAAAACAATGTAGTTGGACTTACATGAGATGTATCTTGACTCAACGTAGTATGTTCTTTATAAATAATGCATATTTTGATATGAAGGGTACATAACTAAAATTTTATTATCTTTCAATGACATTAGGTATGATACATGAATTGGTAAAATTGACTATATTTCAATCCACCTGGATTGTTTTTTATAAAATATGTAAATTATAACATTTTTATGTTTGAGTTAATGAGATATATTAATAGGTGGGAATATACTATGCATTGAAAATGGTCGGACCACCCCCACAGTGACCCTAAAATTTCAAATGATGTTATGATGGATATTACATTGAAACTATAAAGATCCACTAAGGATAACATAATAACTCCAAGGAAAATATATTATTCAACATTATACGGGGTTTTTCATTTTTATGAATCAAGAAACTAATTACAAATCCGAATAGAAGAGGTAACCATTAGAATAGACTCAATCATTTATGATTCTATGCGGTGAAACATGACTCTAGGATTTCAATTGATGGTGACTTCAAAAAAATGGAATGAATTAGTTTAACTATGAAAATTTTATTCATGTTTTTTGGAGCACCATAATGGTTACGCCACTATGAATTTAACACATTTTCAGGGTAATAGTACATACCCTGAAATTTATTGAGTACAAGATCACGTAAATTGGAGGGCCTTCTCAATATGAATATGTTTTTTATTGAATAACAACATACAAATGGTATATTATAGTACAACATGATTGTGGAAAAGATTATCTTATAAAATATTTTCCTAGACCTATGTGTGTGACAAGAACAATAATTTTTTCTTGTTTTATTTTTTCATCAATAAAAACATTATTTATTTTTTATTTTTGATCACTAATTTTTCATCTTCCTTTATTGTGGAAAGAGTTTTAGGAAGTCAGATTAATTCTAATTATGTCACAATTGATGGGTTTTTAAATTAAAAACTTCTTTTCACATTAATTGATTGTTTATAGGCCTATAATTCATATAAAAACTAGATGAAAAATTAATAAAATTATACTAAATTGACCAAAGAAAATTTATTTTTTATTTCATGATGATATGAACAATAGACTGAGGGGACATATCAACTAATAAGGGAATGGTGTTAAAAATTTCTTAATAAATATACTACATTATTATATATTACATTTATGATATGATCATTCAGTTTTTGTTCAATTTTTTAAGACAAAATAATCAGATAAAAATTTTCGTTTTTCTTTGGATAAGAGATACATGAATCACTATATATATAATGGTAATCTGAATCAAAAGGAATATTTCTCATTGAAATTTTATCTTACATTCATATAGTTTAATCTTGAATAATATTATGTGAATGATTTGGATAAAACACTATGATGATGGGGTTATATGTTAATGGGATTTTTTGTGGTATCCGGGTTTACTTCTCCTAGCGTTACAAAATATCCAATAAAAATAGAAACCAAGGAATTGGTAGTTATTAAAAAACTAATTTTTTCCAAAGTAGTGTCAAAATTAGAAATAAGTGATATTTATGTGAAGTCAAAAACTATATCACAATAAAGATGGTCGATGTTGTTTTTTGTTTTTTGCTTCACATGAGTCATAAAATATTATACCCACTATATATCCAATTATAACATTAATAAATGAACTTGTAAATATATATAATTTGAATTATCTATTTAGATATAATTCACACATAAATGGTAAATTTTTAATTCAAGTTCTCATGAAATAAATCCCATCCAGAGGTGTGAGTTAATATATAATGTACCACTCTAAATTGTATAATTTCTTATTGGGTGTACATTTATGTCACGTAATTTAACATCATTTGAAAATGAATATGTTCTATTTAGTTTATATTCATCATAATAGGACTTCATTAATTGGACAAGATGAACCATGATTGATTATTTATTATTTTTTTGAGAAGAATTCTTTCCCACATTTCATGCAACTCACGATTAACAATATCAACTAAGCCCATGTAAATATTTATCAAGATCCAATACTTATTGAAAATGTGATATTTGATTGTATATATAATGGGATGGTGGTGGGGATGGAAATTTGTATGATCTTAAAAAACTATCTATTCGGGTCTCATGATCTAGAAAATCTCTGTAGAGTTTTGATCTAATGAATAAGGGAAATCTGTATTATCTTATATAAAGGAATAAACCTCACATTTTTTCATTGGTAGATGATATATTCTTATACATTTGAACACTTCTGATGTACCTATAAATGTGTAAATTTAAATGAAATAGAGATTGTCATGTATTTGACTCAATTACACCATTATCCATATATTCTTGAATCCAAATATTAATGATGTCGAATTTCACAACTATATTTATTACAGATATATGGTATGAGAAGTATTTTGGATGGTCTCTCAAATATACTTTTCAAAGACTCGTTATTAATGTGAAAAATAATAATTATTCATTAAGGAAATGGTGAAATATCTATGAGAAAACTCTAATTAAAGTAAAATACCTTGTTCTAACTACACAATATTGGTTGAAAACTCTCTGTCCCACATGTTTCATCTATTACATGATTGGAATGATCAAATGAATGGATTTTAGATATAGAAACGAGTTCTTTAATCTGGATCAATTTTGGGGTGGATGTTTTTGTTTTGGATTATTGAGAAATTTATTATGGAACCCCAAAACAAGAGAATTTTGACTAACAATGGTAATATGTGGTGATCAATGAGGTAAAATGAAATTATAAATACATCATATAAGGGGATAAATAATTGAAATTTTTAACAACACAATGGTTTTTGGTAATTCCCTTTAAGGAAGATCACAACAACAATATGACTGAATTTAAAAATGTGGAAAATATCATAAAAAAACTCCATAATTTAATTCCGATGATATTTATTTAATCCTAAAATCGATTATTCTCTCCTTTGGTAGAAATGATCATGGGGGATTCATTGGGATGACTAGTAGATGACGTAAAAGCAACCTTAGAATTCCCAATTGAATAAGGGGTGGTTGATGAAGAGAACAATAGAATATAACACAATGAATATATTTTTCTTTAATATGTTGATCATTGTTTATAAACAGTACATTAGGATGAATAAATATACATAATTATTCCATATATATATTTATATGGGGTATTAATAAACTCTTCAACATTGACACTTAGAGTTGAGAATTAGAAAATCGATTGTTCCTAAAAAATATTATAAGAATGAATTCATCTCTATCAAGAGTGAACTCATAATAACTAGGTGATAATTATATACACACATTTGATTATATGTTAATAGAACTAGGGTGTTTTATTTCATAAAACTATTTATCCTCAATGTTATTTTTAAATAATCAATTAATATTTTCGAAATTTAATTAATTGTTCTCCTTAGAAATGAATACTATTATATGGTACATTTCTTACTGTCATGTTTGGTGGATGATTCCCATTGGATCATTAGGTTGGATAGAAGATATTTTCAAAATAATGGGGTATTTAGGTCCATGAATTATTGAAATATTTGAGTAATTCTAGGATAACCCTGTTGAGAATTTTATTTAATATACTAATTGTAATATATCATTTTAGGAAAAGATGGATCAGGGTCTATAGTTAATGTTAGAGACGAAATTTTTGTCACAAAATATTGATTCAACCATGTGAAAATAGTTTCATGTGTATGTTTCACTATAAAATTTACAATATTATAAATAATTGGTTTTTAATTTTCCACATTTTTTATTTTCCCATTTCATACTTCTTTAATAAGAATGACTAATATACCTGTCACGTGGAACATGGGATTGTCTGATGGTACATAACAATCTTCAAACACATATTATAATTTTTATTTTATGAAAATAATTATTTTATTGTGTTACCCGACTAGTGATGATAAGGGGAATAATTAAGATGATCAATCATCCCAATTTTATCTAGATTCAAAATTTATAGAAATTTTACTAGGATTTTCACTACATTAGAGAGTGAATAATCTTGAACCTAATGATTTTGTAAGGAATAAAATTGTTTCTTATAAACTGAAATGTAATATTTTATTAATATTATCATCTTCCAGGTGATGAAACATGTTTTATTTTATTTTATCGACTTTATAATCAATAATAGCGTTTTCTAATTGACATAATTTACATTTTAATTGAATATACTCCTCTATAAATCGTGTTCTTGTTGAAACACTATGAACCCGCTAGGGAATTCCATGTCGATGAGTGTGGCTGAAAAATCATCTTCAAGGTTCCCCATAAAAATCTCCTGTAATTATTAAAGGATAAGATAAATTTAAAAGTATTATTTTAAACCATTCATATTGTAATGAAATAATAACCTCTATAATTCTCATGCATATTTATATTATATGTGTGAAGGTTTTTTTCATCTACATAAAGATTAATTGGTTGAAAAATTCAAGATGGTTGTATTGATTTAATTTCTCAAAACCATTATCAAGGTTATTTTACTAAAAAAATTGGGGCATTAACATCTCTTCATGAATAACATTAGTTTGAATGCATATTTGTATTCTGGGGTTCCCAAAATAGGGTGGAATTGGAAAAATAAATTCTTGGGATATTTATTTAGGTCAACAATTCCTTCTAATATAGAGAATTTGGAATTTATATTTTTGTTATATGAGTATTTATACAAACTCATTAAGAACACTTATTCATGTCTAGTTTGTCTATAAACATCAATAATATATAGATTACATCTGAGCAATAAGATATTCGAGAATTGATTGGGATACCACAACTACTGTCTTTCTCTGTATTGATACGAAAATTTAAGTCGATATTTCACCATTAGTTGTAGCACCCGAAAATCAATCGCTACTATAACCAAATAGAATGATTGATGTGATTTAAAATCGAAATATGTGGCTCAATTCAGAATATTGAGGTAGTAAAATCACTTCCCATTTTCATGGGTCAATTGAAGGAGGCATGTTGAATTTATCATAATGATAATAGTCAATGAGTATTTTTTTCTTAGAGAATTGTAGAATTTGTTTCACTATGATCCTCAATTATTACATTTAACAATGAAATTTTATCATCTTATGAAATCATTTTACAATTTTTAGTTGGTGGGTGGGATTTCAATGTGGCCATGATATTCCTTTTTTCATTTACATAATTACCTTGATTGGTAGATTGTGTAATTTTTTATATCGGATCCCATATTATCGGATATTGTATGATTCTGGGTAGAAACAACTTCCCCATTACAGTTGTGTGTGTGTGTAAGTCCACACAAATTCCATTCCATTGTAATTATCTTTGACAATATCATGTTTTTCAACAGTATTTAGGTAAACAATTATGACAATAACTAATGACAAACCTATAATAGGAAACAAATATTTCCATGGAGAAGGTATAATAATTATAATTTTATATTTAACCTTAATAAATAATGTATTAGAATATTGTTAGGTTAAAAATTCCTATATCCCATTGCACAATGTGTTACCATTGGTTGCTATAGATTAATCTATAAATCCTCATGATTGATTTTCCCATATTCCACAAAATCTAGGGCCTGGTGGAATACAGTAGTCACAAAATCCACGTTAGTTATTTCCTTCCCATATATGTTTGGGTTATGTTAATTTATTCATGAAGGCTATAATTTTTAAATCCTAAAAATTATATCTAATTTTTGTCCATAATTTATGCTAGTCCAAACCAAGGATATGTTTTTTGGGCCTTATGGATGTTATTAGAAAAATGGATGTTGACATACTCTTTATTTTATAGTGTTTGTCTCCCCTAGATGATATATTTTTTCGTGGGACCTAATTTTGATTATCATAGAATGAAAAAGAACATCCATCTTATTTAAATTAGGATTATATATTGATGGTGGAAACATTGATATTTTTTATATACCTTTCTAACACATTAGGGGGGTATTATTTTTTATCTAATAAAAATAAACATTTCATAGCTTCATATATGTAGGGAAGATAATAATATAATTACATATTTGAGACACTACTAATGTGATTTCATGTTGAGATTGGTGATAGATAACCACTTATAATTTGTCAATATTTTTTTTGAATCATTAAATATTTCCCTTTAGCATATCATATGATATTTTTTAGGCTATAATTACCCCTTCTTTTATAAAGTCCTTCACTATTCCACTCACTAGATTTCATCACATATTATAGGTAGGTAATCATATGATTGTTTTCCTAAATGATAGTGTAACAACCCGGATTATTATAAAATAATATATTTTTATATCTACTAATATTTATGAATAAGATATTAATTTTAAGTCAAAGAGAAGAATTTTTGTTATAACATATTCTATACACATCAATAGATTTCATTTAAATCTTACATAGAACACAATATTGAGTTATAATAAAAATTAATACAATAATATTATTATTACATTAAATGGTAGTCAAAACTTATTCATAATATTGGAATGAAAGAACAAATAAAACAAAATTATTATTACACTGTTTTGTTAAATTTTTTTATATTTTTCCAATAAATTTTATATTATCAATATAAGAATGAATCTGATTTAAATCATGAAATACTCTTATATTTGTATAAGGTCATTTTTACTCCTTTTGATGGACAACCCTTTTTGAATGTAGTGTTTTCAATTAATTATGTTCTATTTGAAAAACTAAAATTATTATTTAGAATCGGAATGTTAATAATTACATTGGATGATATTTTGGAATTGTTTTGATAAAAATAATTTTTTAATGAATAGTAATAAACTGCATTTTAATTCAAAAACCGAATTTTTCATTTAATTTATTTATATGGTTATATTATCCTTTGACATGGTTATAATGTATAATTGGATTAAATTTTAATCATTTAATCTACTGTTGTTCATTGGATGTATCTTCACTTTTAAATTGGATATAAACACATTTCAATCTGTAGATAGTTCTTATTTTTAAAAACCTTCTTTTTTGTTTTCACAATAGAATCTATATTAAATTAATTAATTAAACTTATTTATTTATTATTTTGAAAAATGGTTTCCATATTTTGAATCTGGAGGTACGAATTTTTTAAATAGTTACCTTTTATTTTTTTGAAATTATGAATAGAAATGTCAGTATTTATTTTATTCACCATGGTTAAAGGGTAAATATGGTAAATAATAGTAAAAAATAAAATTATAATAATAATAAACTATCATAACACATGACTTAATAATAATGGGTGAGACATTTCAAACCTTGGGGAACATTAGGTCAATTTTGATACCACATTGATTCACTTGGGAGTGATACTGCCATTTATATTAATTAATTTAATGTAATGGGAAAATAACAAAAACATGTATATTTTACTAAAAAAAATTAATATGGGGTTATATAATTGATATCTTAGACTATATATAGTAATTATAAATCTACAATGATTTTCTACATCATGTTATTCTATTTATAATTTTTCTGCATTAGATAATTGAATTTATTTATGACACAATGATGATGTAGTGATTACCTTGTTAATGAATGATTTAAATAAGTCAGATAATAAATATTAAAATAAATTTAATTTTAAACATTAAATGAGATAAACGAAATTTTAGGATGATTATGAAATTTTATAATTATATTAATGATGTTTTTTTTAATGAATCATGTTTTTAAGTATTTTTTTTAAAAATAAATGATACCAATAGTATAAAAATTTGCACAAATGAGATTTTAAAAAAAAAAATAATTTATTAAATTATATTGTAGTATTAAAAATATAATATAAAGAAACTGACATAGATAATGTTTAACATGTCAATTATTACCCATTATTTGTTCCATTTTAATTTTATAGTTACTATAATAACCATATACTATAATAATGAATGAAGACATGGTAAAAGTTAATAATTTTTAACTAAGGTATAAAGAAAAAAAGATATTTTTAACATTGTGACCTAGAAATGTCTAAACCTTATTGGATGAGAGTTTTTCGACCCAAAATAATCTTATCATTGAAATAAACGACATTGGGACTAATTGAAAATAAAAATATTTTTATAATAAAATAATATTTCAATACCTTCCAAAAGTACCCCTCCTCTCTATTATAAAAGGAAGTCAACTCTACCCATTTAATCACACCTTTAAAGGCCCTTTATCATACATCCTCTTCCCATATAATCTCTCATAATCCTTATATTTTTCCTAGAGTCCTTACCTTGGGCATAAGGCAATTCAATAAATCACGTTGGCTCAAATGAAAGGGAGTCACATGTTTTAAGTGGTAGTGTCTTATCTAAATATATTTACATTATTTTACATCCACACTCCCAATTCTATTATTATTCATTGATTTTAAAACAACACAAGTATAATATATATACTAGTATTCTATTATTTTAATTATTCAAACTATACTTACACACACGTCAATCTAATGGATATGAGCAAACTATTTTTGTGTATGGTGAACTACTACCTCCTCAAATGATGATTGTTTAATATTTACCTACCACCACTCATGCTAGACATTTTTATGGAACTATATTTATATATGATATATACTATATTTATAATTTCTCTATGTTAGTTTAATTTTATTTACAATACATACCTTTATACTTTTCATGATTTGAAAATATGATAATTTCAATTGATGAAGTGCATACTACCACCCCCTCAAAGAGATATTTCTCATTCATGCCATACATGGAACTTATAAAGGACTATATTAAAGAAGTTATGTAAAATATGATAGATAGATATTATAATGGAATTAAAATATACCAATTTATCATTACGTTTTCATTTTATTAACATGACAATGAAATGAATGTACTATTCATGCAGAAGTACAACCTACCGTCTCTTTGAATAGTGCATTTCATTTCTTATATACTATAATTATGGACAATTATAAATACATATATATACTATAAATATGTTATATTATAATCATGAATAATATTATGGAGATAATGAAATTTCGACCACAAGTATAATTTATATCAAAATAAGTTCATTTTCGTATCTATTACCCAATATCAGCTAATCAGCTAATATTATCTCAAATAATTATTTAATTTTTAGAATGATGAATTTAGTGATATAAAATGAATAATAAAAAAGAAAAATGATCTGAATCAAGTATATATAATCTTATGCTTTTTATTAAGGATGAAAAAGGAACATAAATTATTAGTCGAACTCAATGTATGGGAACTTCTTATCCCAATTTCCATTCATTGGGTTGATCTTTTACTTCAGATTATATCATTCTATGATAATGCCATAAATGAATTTGATATATTATTTTGTATTTATACTTGATTTAGGTGTATTTATATAGAATACAAATAATTTAACTATATTATTAAAAAATTATTTTTATAATGGAATTTATAAATGTAACACCCCAAGCTTCTATGGTACATTTCTCTTTGAATAATGGGATAGTGTGTGTTGTACGCAGCATCGAGTTCTAACACACCACAACCAATCAAACTAGCCGTTATGAATAGAAATACTTACTTTTTGAAATGTTATAAATTTAACTCTCAAAATGGACTTCATTTTTGGATTTGGAGTATCAAATTTAGCCTAAGGTGAAATTTTGGTACTTTTCGGATAACTTTAATATTTTGATGAATAGTGAAAATTACTAAATTTTAATTAAAAACAACTTTTTTAATCAAAATAATTAATAGTGATAAATTATGAATTTGAGCGGTTTTAAAGTATATTTAGAAAATATTTTTACCATTTAATACAATGTTTGTAATTGGAAATAATTTCATAATTAAACTGAACATTAACAAGTATCAATATTTTGACAGTTATTATATCTTAAAAACACGCTATTTATTTTCACAGCGGGAAATAATTTTAAATTAATTTCTGCCACTACTATGTTTTGAATTTGGAAAAATGGATTCCATATTTGGAATCAGGATGTTCAAATTGTGTCAATAGGTAACTTTTATTTTTAGACATTTTGAATAATTACTTCGGTAAATATTTTATTTACCATGGTTAAAGGATGAATCTGGTAAATAAGGGTTAAAATATAATATTATAATAATACAAAATTACACTAATACGTGTCCTAACCTTATTGGTTGATACATGTTCTACCATGAGAATCTTTGGGTCAATTTTGGGACCCCATGGTTCCACTTGTATCTGATAGGGACACTTTATTTTAATTAAGTTAAAATGAATACAAAAACGGCACAAGCATATATCTTTTAGAAAAACAATTTTTACATAGGGTTATATCTGTTGTATTTTCGACTATAAATATTCATTAAAAATATAAAACGATTTCCTACATGATGGTATTTTATTTATAATTTTTATACATTAAATAATTTAATTTATATATGACACAATGGTGATGTAGTAATTACCATAACAGTGAAAAATTAAATTAATTGATATTATAAATACCAAAATAAAACTATTTGGAGACTTTTATTGAATTAAAATTATTTTATAGGTAAATATTACATCTTATTATTTATTTAATTGAATTTTTTCGATGTAATCATTCTCTTATGAGTTTCAAAAAAATCAATTATTCAATAGTGTCAAATTGACATAAAAGAGTTTTTAAAACAAATATTATATTATTAATTGATATTAAATTCCTAAAAATATAATGTTCGGCCTAGAGACGTATATCATGATAGGTGTATCACTAGTGGACCACTTGGGGGTCTATTGGATATATATTGTATGTTTATTGACCATATAATATAAAAATAAAAATAGACACTGTAAAAGTGAAACTAATTGAATAAGAGTTAATACTTAAATATAAGGTTAGTATAATGACCCAAAACAGTCTAAATTATATTGGTTGAGTGGTTTTAGACCTATCCCCACCTTAACATTTAAATAATCTACCTTGGAGCCATTAGAAACCGAATATGAATTTATTATAAAATAATATTTATAACTTTTCGAAAGGTGCCCCTCACCCCTCTTATAAAAGGGAACTCTCCCTTCTCATTAACTTACACAATAAAAGCCTTTTAGTTCGGCCAAACTCTGACCAAATACTCTATCAACTCCCCTCAATTCATCCTAGAGGTCTTACTTTAGTCAGAAAGCCATACTAAGAGCCCTTTTGATCAAATCAAAAAGAAGAACTCGAAGAAGAGGTAATGATTTCTCCACCCTTTTTCAAGTTCATTTATTCTTCCACTTCATCTTTATTTGTTATTACCATTATAAAATAATAACTCCATTATCTTATATATACTGTAATTTTATTATAAATATGGTACAATCATATTCAGTATTCTATCCATCCTTTGAATAACATGTCACCATACGTGCATGTGTACGGCTTACCGTCTCCACGTCGTGGTGTAATTGTTATTCAATAAATTATTATTTGGATGGGTATAATAATGATGTGTAATTCATGTAAATAATAAATTTAACATGATAATTATTCTTTATATATGATATAACATCCAATTATATATCCTTTTAATATCATAAAAATTATATTGTCGCTTGTGCGTACATACGGACTACCGTCTCCACGAACGGGATGAGATTCATTCTCCATCGAATCCATTCGAGTATAATTCTCATTTGATGATTAATAATAGCATCTAAGGACTTGATATAATTCTGGATATGATTATGATACAACCTATCCATGTCAAACATGTCTTACGTAACAAAACATATAAAAGAAAATGGGTAAGTTAACACCCAAAACAACGATAATACTATGATATTAGTAACAAATCAATGGTAAAAGATCATATATGATATCATATTAATGTATATGATTCTTGTATAATTTAATAACAATTATTTCACCATTATAAAGGATTTTAACCTACCCCCAAACAAGGAAAAGTACAAGGTAAGGGTTATTTCACAATCTCTTCATTGTCTGAGGTTGTCTATACGTAATAATCTACTAGGATCTCTTTATCATCCACATCCATGTTTCTTAAAAATGTTTTTAAAAATATTTTTACTATTTAAATTTATATGGGTTAAAGTAATTTATAAGATTTTTTTGACTTTTTATAGGAGTTTTATAAAGGAATCATTCTGTTGTTTTCCAGACAAGGTGGTTTTTAACCTTTTCGACATAATTAAGGTAAGAATGTTTTTTTAACTTATGCGGCGGGTGTGGCTATTTTCCGCCATTATAAAATTGTCGAAACATCCCTCACAAGATTATAAGAATATTTTCAAAGAAAATGTTTTATTTTATAAATATATGACTCTTAAATGATTTCAAAATAGAATGTGATATTTCTCTACAAATATTTTTGATTTCATCTATGTCAACATCCTTTGATAGATTTTATGCTTATTTGAAGTTGAATTATTATGATACAAAACTTATATATTGTATTGAAGGTTTTGTGATATGTTTGACTATGAATGTGCTATTTTTATACCATTCATGTTTTATGGTGAAAGTATTGACATTTTGTATGCTAGTTTTAATACGAATGTTTATGTAATGTTTAAAAAATTTCATATGGGAATGCATTAGACATAATATGTGATGGGTGGAGCCCGCTATAGCTCCTCGATGCATCGGTCTGTCTCATGAGACAAACTAGTGTCTTGGCACAAATCCTTGGAAAAATATTATTTATCATCTTGGCATGAGGCCTTGGCTATGTGGTTATTATAATCTGGCATTATGCATTCCATCATTATGAAAGTGGTTATTGATATTGCATGTGATTATTCGATTAGTAGAATATCCATGTGAAAAAGTAAATGGAATTATTTCATTTTATTTTTTCCATACTATGTTGAAGTTCATGTTTAAATGGATTTTTTTTAGTTATACATTTCCATAAATGATTATTCTTATTTATGAAAGTTTCTGCTATATTGTTATCCTTACTGGGCATCTGAGCTCACCCATTTTCTATGTTTTATTTTTCCCAGGATGTGAATAAGTAAATTATGAATGACCTGCAGGGATATTAGGAGGGGATAATAGTGTGGACTATGGAGAGAATATGTTGTTGTAGTAGTTCTTCACTTTATGATGTAATGTAAAACATTATGAATATATCTAGTGTTTCCAAGGCTACTAAACCAATAGGTCATTCGAAAATTGACCTTTCTTGTGATCATGCCAATGTTATGTAATAATGCACCGACTCTAGGTTATTGGGGTCAGGGCGTTACAGTTGGAATTAGAGGAAATTTAGTACAAAACTTGGAAACTAGATTTAGATAAACTCTCATTAGAGCACATAGACCTAAGATGGACTTTGAAGATTAGTATAGAAGAACTTCTAGAATTTTTGTATTGCATAGATTTTGTGAGTTTTCCGAGAAATACATCCCTGTCTAGATACGATCAGGTAGAGACGACTCTGGAACAAATGTATCTAGGGGTAAAACCTGAAAACACTGCTTTGAGCTAGACTCGAACGGGAATTGGTGCACGACAACATGCCTTGATACACTCTTGGTTACAACACTCCCAGGGGATATGATTAGGATAACTCTCATTTTCATTACAAATCATTATGAAGGGATTATGAGTATATACTTCCTCAAATAAAACATATTTATGATTCTGGATTATATCCATTAATAGTTAAATTTATGTTAATTGTTTTATAAGTATGGAATTATGTATTTTGATTCATAAGCAGATCTAGTTTATGCCATTGTTTAGAAATGGCGCCTAGTGGAAGAAATGGAAACTGTATCAATGCACGCACTCTATGTAGTCATTTCCCTACTGCTCAAGATAATTATAGTGGAGCTGGTGATGCAACTGGGGTCGATCACCTAATCACCATATTGGTACAACTCACTTAGGTTATGAATAATAACCTTACCCTTATGGAGCACCCTGATCCGTAGCATAGAGGATCAATGTTAAATCGATTCATGAGGCAAGAACCACCAACATTCAATGGGAGTACAAATCCCTTAGTAGCTGAGCAGTGGATAAATTCCCAATAGAAAATATTTCAGGCTTTGTGGAGTAGTGAAAGGGAAAAAGTTATCATGGCAGTTTACCGCCTCACTGGAGGTGCTGATGAATGATGGTATTTGATTCAAAACATGAAGGAAGATGATGAAGTATCAAATATGGAATGTAGGGAGTTCAAAGATCTGTTTTTAGAAAAATACTTTCCTCATGACCATCAACCAGATATGGAAAGGCAATTTCTGAGTCTGAGACAAAAGGAGGATGAGAATGTCGCAATATATGAGGCTAACTTTACAAAGTTAGCAAGGTATGCTGGATATTATATATGTAACCCAAGAAGTAATATTGATCGTTTTTTTGATGGGTTAAAACCATTTCTCCGTCGAGCATTAGTCTCATAATCCTTCTCATCGTACGAAGACATTGTCTCATGTGCTATCAAGACAGAGAAAGAATTTTAAAAGTCTTATGACTATAAAGCAGATCAAGAGAAGAAGAGATATGTTGATCAATCTGGGAATGGAAATAAAGGGAAGAAAGGAAAGGTTGAATATCCATCCTATGGTAAATGTGGGAAGAAACACCCTGGTACTTTCTTGAAGGGAATGGGTGTCTGTAACAAGTGTGGTGAAAAAGGCCACCAAGCTCGTGATTACAAAGGGAAGAAGAAAGCTACCAATGTTCAATGCTACAATTGCAGGGAGATGGGACATTATGAAAATGAATGTCCTAATCGTTAGGGGATCTTCCCATAGAAAAGGCCAAGGGATCAAGGCCAAGCTTTTGATATCACTACTGCTGAGGTAGAAGCTCCAAAAGACATGGTGGCAGGTAATTTAATGGTTTCCTCAAGTTTATCAAAGGCATTTTTTGATTCAGGATCATCGCATTGTTTCATATCATCCCAGTTTTCTATGAAAATAAGATATTTCCAATTTGATTTAATAAGGGAGTTGTCAGTTAAAACTCCTAAGGGATTTATCATTACAACAATGTTTTGTGAATCAGTCCCCATTAGAGCACATAAATGTTCTTTATCTACTGATCTCATCAGCATACCTATGATTGAGTTTGATATAATCCTCGGTATGGATTGGATTTCATACTATGATGCGAAGATTTATTGTAAGAAGAAGGAGGTTAATATTTTTGATGATGATGATAAAGAACACCTTATCTTTAGAGCAGAATTGTCACCACCTAATTCTTATCAAGATCCACCCCCAGAAGCTCAACTAAATTCAATTATTGGGGAGGAAGAGAATGAAATGATTGTGGGTGAGGGAAGGAATGTTCAAATAGAGGATGTACATGTTGTGAAAGAATACATAGATGTATTTTCGGAAGATTTACCTAGACATCCTCCAGAACGAGAAATTGAGTTTTCCATTGATTTTATTCATGGATCAAGGCCTATATTGGAGAACCCTTATAGAATGGCCACTATGGAATTAGTCGAACTAAAGAAACAACTAGAGGAATTGAGTAATAATGGATTTATTCACCCTAGTGTTTCTCCATGGGGATCCCGTATTCTTTTTGTTAAAAAGAAAGATTTATCTATGAGGTTATGTATCGACTATAGGGAGATCAATGGTATAACAATAAAGAACAAGTATCCCCTACCTCACATTGATTATTTATTTGACAAACTGCATGGAGCTCAATACTTTTCAAAGATTGACCTTCGATCTAGATACCATCTCTTGTGTGTGAAGAAGGAATACATTCCAAAGATAGCATTTCGAACCAGGTACGGGCATTATGAGTTTACTGTAATGCCTTTTGGATTGACAAATGCACCCTATGTATTCATGGATCTGATGAATAGAGTTTTCAAGGAATATCACGAGGAATTTGTGGTGTTATTTATAGATGATATCTTGGTATAATTCAAAAGCTACGTAGATCATGAAAATCACTTGCGTGTTATCCTGAAGACTCTGAGAAGACATGAATTATATGGAAAGATTAGTAAGTGTTAATTCTGGATTCATGAGATTTCTTTTCTTGGCCATATTGTCTCTAATTATGGAATATCTGTTGATCCTTCTAAGACCAAGGAAATCCATGATTGGCCAACACCTATGAGTATAACTGAGGTACGCTGTTTTATTGCTTTAGCAGGTTATTATCGATGTTTCATCCAGAATTTTGCCCGATTGGCTAACCCATTAACGAAGCTCACACGTAAAGGGGTTAAATTTGTTTGGAAAAAAGATTGTGAAGAATGTTTCGAAGAACTGAAGGGAAGATTAGTCAATGCTCAAATATTGACTCTACCAATGGGGAATGATGGGTTTGATATTTATAGTGATGTATTAAAGAAAGGACTTCGTTGTGTCCTTATACAGAATGATAGAGTTATTGCCTATGCATCACGACAGTTGAAAATTCATGAGCAAAACTATCATACACATGATCTCGAGTTAGCAGCTGTGATCTTTTCTTTGAAGATATGGAGGCACTACCACTATGGTAAAAAATGTGATATTTATACTGATCACAAGAGTTTGAAGTATATTTTTTCACAAAAAGAACACAACATGAGGCAATGGAGATGGCTTGAATTACTCAAGTATTATGATTGCACGATACACTACCACCTGGGGAAGGAAAATAAGGTGGAAGATGATTTGAGCAGAAAACACCATGGAGTTTTGAACAATATGAGAATTTAAAGGGATCCAATTTTTATGGATCTAGTGATGATGGACATGGGAATAACTAGGGAAGGTGAATCATCAATTCTTTTTCAAATGGTGGCCAAACCATCTTTACTAGAAAGGATTAAGAGTTCTCAGACCGATGATGAAGAATTTCAAAAGAAGATTAATGCTGTGAATGATGGGAGATTGAGATACTTTGTGCATGAAGAAGGTATTTTGAAATTCAGGAAGAGACTTTGTGTTCCCGATATACCTAATCTAAAAAGGGAATTGTTGGATGATGCTCATAGTTCCATTTTCTCTATACACCCTGGGAGTAGCAAAATGTATAGGGATTTGAAGGAACATTTTTGGTGGGACAACATAAAGAGGGAGATTTCTAATTTTGTGTCATGATGTATGGTTTGTCAACAAGTGAAAGATGGAAGGCAACGGCCTGGAGGAGTCATGCAACCACTTCCCATACCAGAGTGAAAATGGGACAATATTACGATGGATTTTGTCATGGGGCTACCAAAGACTCCTAGAAGCAACGATGCAATATGGGTTATTGTTGATCGTCTTACCATGTCAGCAAATTTTCTTGCTATAAGAGAAGATCTACCACTGGAACTTCTATCAAGACTATATATTGATGAAGTTGTGAGACTTCATGGAGTTCCCCTATTGATTGTTTCTGATCATCATCCCCGTTTTACTTCAAGATTCTGGAAAAGTATTCAGAAATCCCTGCATACTGAACTTCATTTGAGCACTACCTACCACCCTCAAACGGATTGAAAATCAGAACGAACATTTCAAACATTAAATAACATGTTGAGATCCGGCTCACTTGACTTTCAGGGTATGTGGGATCAATATTTACCTCTGGTAGAACTTTCCTATAACAATATCATCCATTCGAGTATTCAGATGGAACCATATGATTCGTTATACGGAAAGAGATGTTGTACACCAACATTTTGGGATGACGTTGGTGAAGGGAAACTTATTGGACCAGAACTAGTGGAGGAAACGATGGAAAAGGTGAATGTAATCCAAAATCAAATCAAAGTAGCTCAATGTAGGCAGAAGAGCTATGCCGATAATCGAAGGAAGGATTTGGAATTTCAAGTCGGTGATCATGTTTTCCTGAATGTATCTCCATGAGAGAGAGTCATACGTTTTGGTAAGAAAGGTAAATTGAGTCCCAGGTACATCGGACCTTTCGAAATTCTAGAACGAATTGGGGTGGTAGCTTACCAATTGGCAATGCCGTCACGTATTCCAAAGTTCACGATGTGTTCCACGTATCTCTATTGAGGAAATACATACCTGACCCAACACATGTACTCACCTATGAGGAATTAGAACAGGAACTCGATCTGTCTTATTGAGAAAATCCCATCAGGATTTTTGATACGAGAGAACAAGTACTGAGAAACCAGAAAACGCGTCTCGTAAAAGTTTTGTGAAGAAACCATAAGATGGAAGAAGCAACGTGGGAACCCGAGGGACTTATGATAAAGAACCACCCGAGTCTTTTCATGCTGTAGTATTCTAGAAATTTCAAGGACAAAATTATTTTAATGAGAGAAGAATGTAATACCCCATGCTTCTACGATACGTTTCTCTTTGAATAATGTGATAGCGTGTGTTGTACGCAACATCGAGTTCTAACACACCAAAAACTAATCAAACTAGCCGTTATGAATAGCAATACATATTTTTTGAAATCTTATAAATTTTTTCTCTCAAAATAGACTTATTTTATTTTGGAGTATCTAATTTTGCCTAAGGTGAAATTTTGGTACTTTTCGGATAACATTAATATTTTTATGAATAGTGAAAATTACTAAAATTTAATTAAAAAAACCTTTTTAATCAAAATAACTAATAGTGTTAAATTATGAATTTGAGTTGTTTTAAAGTATATATAGAATATATTTTTACCATTTAATACAATGTTGGTCATTGGACATAATTTCACAATTAAACTGAACATAAACAAGTATCAGTCTTTTGATAGTTATTATATCTTAAAAACACGCATTTTGTTTTGACAGTGGGAATTAATTTTTAATTAAATTTTTCCACTTCTGTGTTTTGAATTTGGGAAAATGTATTCCATATTTGGAATCAGGATTTTCAAATTGTGTAAATTGATAACTTTTATTTTTAGACAATTTGAATAATTACATCAGTAAATATTTTATTTACCATGGTTAAAGGGTAAATCCGGTAAATAAGGGTTAAAAAATAATATTATAATAATAAAAAATTACCCTAAAACGTTTCCTCACCATATTGGTTGATACATGTTCAACTATGCGCATCTTTGGGTCGATTTTGGGACCCCATGGTGCCACTTGTAAGTGATATGGACACTTTATTTTAATTAAGTTAAAATGAATACAAAAATGACACAAGCATATATCTTTTATAAAAAAAAATTAAGTAGGGTTATATATGTTTTATTTTCGACTATAAATATTCATTAGAAAGGTATTAAGCTTTCCTACATTATTTTATTTTATTTATAATTTTTAGTCATTAAATAATTTAATTTATATACGACACAATGGTGATGCAGTAATAACCATAATAGTGAAAAAATAAACTAATTGATATTATAAATACGCAAATAAATATAATTGGAGACTTTTATTGAATTAAAATATTTTTATATGTTACTATGACATATTAGAATTTATTTAATTGACTTTTTTCGAAGTAATCATTCTGTTATGAGTTTCACATAAATCAATTATTGAATAGTGTCACAATTGACATAAAAGAGTTTTTAAAACAAATATTATATTATTAATTGATATTAAATTCCTAAAAATCTATGTTTAGGCCAAGAGACTTCTATCATGATATTTTTATCATTAATGTACCACTATGGGGTCTCTTGGATGTATATAGTATGTTTATTAACCATATAATATAAAAATACAAAGAGACATTGTAAAAGTGAAACTAATTAACTAAGAGTTAATACTTAATGATAAGGTTAGTATAATGACCCAAACCTATCTAAATTCTGTTGGTTGAGTGGTTTTAGACCTATACCTACCTTAAAACTTAAATAATTCACTTTGGAGGCATTAGAAACCGAATATGAATTTATTATAAAATAATATTTCTAGCTTTTCCAAAGGGGCCCCTCACCCCTCTTGTAAAAGGGAACTCTACCTTCTCATTAAATTATACCGTAAAAGCATTTTGGTTCGGACAACCTCTGCCCAAATACACTCTAAACTTCCCTCACTTCATCTTAGAGGCCTCATTTTAGTCATAAATCCATCCTATGAGCCCTTTTGATCAAATCAAAAGGAAGAATCCGAAGAAGAGGTAATGATTTCACCACCCTTTTTCAAGTTCCTTTCTTCTTCCACTTCTTCTTTCATTGTTATTACCATTCTAAAATAATAACTACAGTATTTTATATATACTGTGATGTTATTATAAATATGATACCATCATATTCATTATTCTATCCATCATTTAAATAACATGTCATTATACGTGTGTACGTACGACTTACCGTCTCCACGTCGTGGTGTAATTGTTATTCAATAAATTATTATTTGGATGGGTATAATAATGATATGTAATTCATGTAAATAATAAATGTAACATGATAATGATTCTGTATATATGATATATCATCCAATTATATATTATTTTAATATCAAAAGAATGATATTGTCGCTCGTGCGTATGTACGGACTAGCGTCTCCACGAACGCGATGAGATTCATTCTCCATCGTATCCATTCAAGTCTAATTCTCATTTGATGATTAATAATAGTATATAAGGACTTGATATCATTATGTATATGATTAATATAAAACCTATCCATGAAAAACATGGCTTACGTAACAAAACATATAAAATAAAATGAGTAAGTTAACACCCAAATCAACGATAATACTAAGATATTATTAACAAATCAATGTCAAAAGATCATATATGATATCATATTAATGTATATGATTCTTGTATAATTTAATAACAATTATTTCACCATTATACAGGAGGTTATCCTACCCCCAACCATGTAAAAGTACAAGGTATGTGTTATTTCACAATCTCTTCATTATCCGAGGTTGTTTATACGTAATAATCTACTAGGATCTCTTTATCATCCACATCCATGTTTCTTATAAATGTATTTCAAATTTTTTTTAATATTTAAAAGAATATAGGTTAAAGTCATTTATACCCTTGTGTGACTTTTTATAATAGTTTTATAAAGGAATCTTTCTGTCGTTTTTCAAACAAGGTTCTTTTTAACCTTTTCAACAGAATTGAGGTAAGAATGTTTTTTTAACTTATACGGAGGGTGCAGCTATTTTCTGCCATTATAAAATTATCTAAGCTTCCCTTACAAGCTTATAAGAATATTTTCAAATAATATGTTTTATTTTATAAATATATGAATTTTAATGATTCGAAATAGAAAGAGTTATTTCTCTAAAAATAGTTTTGATTTCATCTATGTCAACATCCTTTGAAGTATTTTTTTCTTATTTGAAGTTGATTTATTTTGATACAATACTTCTGTATTTTATTGAAGGTTTTGTGAGATTTTTGACTATGAATTTTCTATTTTTATAGCATTCATGGTTTATGGTAAAATTATTGACATTTCGAATGCTAGTTTTAATACGAATGTTTATGTTATGTTTAAACCTTTTCATATAGGAATGCATTGGACTTAATATGTGATGCGTGGAGCCCGCTAAAGCTCCTCGATGCATCGGTAGGTCTCATGAGACAAACTAGTGTCTTGGCACAAGGCCTTGGCAAAATATTATTTGTAGACTTAGCACGAGGCCTTGGCTATGTGGTTTTGATAGTCTTGCATTATGCATTCAATTATTATGAAAGTGGTTATTTATATTGCATGTGATTATTAGATTAGTAGAATATCCATGTGAATAAGTAAATGGCATTATTTAATTTTATTTTTGCCATACTATGTTGAAGTTCAATTTTAAAAGGCTTTTGTTTGAGTTATACATTGCCTTAAATGTTTATTCTTATTTATGAAAGTTCCCTCTATATTGTTATCCTTACTGGGAATTTGAGCTCACCCCTTTTCTAGGTTTAATTTTTCCCATGATGTGAAGAAGTAAATTTTGAATGACCTGCATGGAAATTATGAGGGGATAATAGTGTGGAATATGGAGACAATATTTTGTTGTAGTAGTTTTTTACTTTATGATGTAATGTAAAACTTTATGGATATATCTCGCGTTTCCAAGGATACTAAACCAATCGGTCTTTCTAGAATTTATCTTTCTTGTGATCATGCCAATGTTATGTAATAATGTACCGACTCTAGGGAACTGGGGTCGGGGCGTTACACTAAACTTGATTTCTTCTCATTGTGTTTTTTCAACCTTTGTTGACTATATTATGACATTATTATGAGTGGAATCACTATTTATTTATTTATGTTGTAATTTCCACTTACCATTGTGTGGATAAACTATTTTTACATATTATAACCTAATTTATAAATTATTCTGTCATTTATACGACGTTTGTAATGGAAATCATAGCTCAATCTCTATTAATTGAGTTAAATAACCATGTCATTGGTTTGGATTTTCCATGAATATGTGTGAATGACCAATTATTGATTTAGATTTAATATCCAATTAAATTTTATTTATTTATATTTTTCACATATAATTCTTTCAATTATTCATCTCTACTCTAATGAGGTGATATTTCTTGGGGATATATTCTAAATCAAGATTCATTGAAACATATTTTTGTCTATACATGGCCTTATTTTAAATAGTGTATAATAAAACCATTGACATAAAATTTCATTCAAAGAAAATATTTTTTATATGAAGCGTTTTACTAAACATCAAAATAATTTTTTTAACGTATACAATGACTATGACCAATCCACCACCATAATCATTATTTGGATTCCTCTATTATACCTAATGTTTTTCAAAGGAAAAGAAATCCCTTCTTCCATTTATTGCTTTTTTAGTATTGAAAATGGGTTTTGAATTATAAATGTTATTTCAATATCTTGAATTGTTTTCCTAATATTTTAAAGTAAATTTTATTATTGAAATGTTGATATTAACAATATTATATGTGTTATGATTATATAATGGTACTTGGATATTTGATGGGAGGTTATGTGATATACCCTTGTCAGGCTATTATGTGATAAACCAAATGATTGGTGGTTCCATAATAAACCATGGATTGGAGGTTACATTATAACATCCAATGCATTGGGAATTGATATCAGTCATAGGGCTATTTAATTTAGTGGTACGTTTTTAAGTCATCCATATGGTTTTTCCATTTATGTTTTTTTATGTATTAATATATCGTTATATTATATATATTTCATTGAATGGGATTTATGGTAATATTTTTGTTTTAAAAAGTGTATGAAATGATCATTGATTTTGTGAAGTGTTTTTACTATTTATTAAAGATGATAAGTATTACTTTATGATAATGTATTCATGGTTTTCATGTTATCCCTAGACTAACCAATTTATTTTTTTATGTGTACCATGATGAACATTTTATGCTCATCCCATGTTTTGAAATGATTCTCATAGGAAATAAAGGAGAAAAAATTAGTAGATGGGATCGAGGAAAAGTTATGCTTTAAAAACATGAAACAATATCATGTTTTGTATTTAAGATATTGTTTTTATAAAAAATAGATAGTGAGTAGAACTGTATACTTCTAAAATTCCATATGTTATTTATATGTTTTTACCTAATTCTGTAAATATATAAACATGATAATATTCATTGTGGGTATTAAAGTAAAATTATTGGCTTATGTGAATATTAAATAATGTTTAAGGACGGGTCCTTATAGATTGTAGCAATGGTTGTATTAGATAAAATTAGAGGTTATGGAGTTCTTTAAGCATATGTGACATAACCATAATGGTTATAATATTAGAATGAGTAATAGTTATTTTAGATATATTGAATGAGTTTAAGAAAACATGCATTATTCTATCTTAGTTTTTACCCTCCTCATAAGATATTATATGATGAATTTACCAATATACTTACATTGACTATTTTTTTAGAGTAAATGTATAGATCTAGAAGGCACCATAGTAATAATGGATGTGAAGGGAACTATGGTGGATTTCAGAATAAACAACCAAATGAAATGGGAGATGTAATGAGAACTCTTTTTTCTATTCTTAACCAACTATCTGGAGTAATTATTGACCACTTGAACATTGATGATTTTTATAAGGCATCATATATGTTAGAATCTAAAACCTAAGGATGTTCAAGTAATAATCATAACTATAAATATATTGAAAAAACTATGTTTCATGGAAGTTGAAATAAATACCTATGAAAATGGATTAAAGGGATATATAGATGATATATATATATGGAAATGATTGGAATAAAGTAATAAGCATCCATGGAACAAGGAATCATTTATTTGAATTTGGGAAGGATAAAAAGATATTTTATATGGTTAAATTGAATGTTTTAAATGTTGTGTGTATGTTCATTACAAAAATAGATGTCTTGTGAAGAATGTTTGTGAAATGGATCAGTAGGACCGTAAAAATATATGTTTACCAATACCTAATTCCATTCAAATTGGTGATGAGGAAACTGAAAATGACCTATGAAAGTTAAGGATTATTTCATATATCATGTTTTGATATTATTGAATCATACGAAATTATTCATGATTTTTATTGTAGAAAAGTATTATAATAAAATAAGATTAAAAATGTATAAAAGATCATGAATGATTTTTAATTATTATGATGTCTAAATTTAGTGATAGAAGAGTTAGGTCAAATCAATGGATGATGCCATGCTTAAATATATTAATGATAAGATTAATGTAGAAGACATTAATATTTTCAACCCTTAATTTGTTATATAAAAATTTTAATTGAGGAGTATTTATATTATATTTTATGGATATAGTTATAAATAACCATTAGGGTTTATATGATCCCGGAATTTGAGAAATTATAGGTTATTAGTTTTTGGGATGCAAAATGGGATGTATGAAATAACATTTGAGGGTAAAATATGTTTTAGTTGTTTTTATGAGGAATTTTTCTCATTTTTTAGGAATTTTGTAAAATAATATAGTTTTTGAAAAAGGAAAACACGCAAACCGTGTGACAAACCGTTGCGTCAGACAATGTTGTGGGAATCAAACCCACAACCAAAGTGCGGCTGGGATTTGGCACCCACCACTGAAGATCATGAAGTCCCTGGATAGTTTGAATCATTCTTTTTAGTTAAATTATTTTTTGGATCAATAATAAGTTGATTTTTTGGACATCCATTTTATCAAAAAGATACCCGTAGTATTGTAAAATGATTTGGTTATTAAGTGATAAATGTTATTTTGGGAGACATTTTCTCTTTTACGAAAACTATATTCCTATGGAAAATAGAATACTAATGGATTTAATTTGAGGAGTTATGGGGAATTTTATTTTTGAATAATATCTGTTTTTATTATGTACATGTACCTATTTGGGTTATTTTTTGAAATGATAAACCTATCTTGGATTATATTTGAGTAGGTTAATCACTTTTTAGTATGAGACTTTTCAAGCTGTCGATGTTATTTGGAGATAAATGTTATGATTTTTCGTCTAATACAATTTGATCAAATACTTCCATGTTTTGTGTTTCAATATTAGTCTAGAAATTGTTTATGAATTTCATGGAGTATAGTTTCTATAATGGTCTTCTTTAATCCATGGGGATTGTTTTTTCAAATTTGTAAATTTAAATTAGCATTTCATTATATAATGGATAATCCTTTTGTAAGAATATCTGATCTTTTACTGACAATTTTTGTTTTGATAAATGTATAATGATAATTGAAATATATATAGATCATCTTTTATTGATTATGTGATTCTCTATAAGATTATTCAGGCACATCAGTTGTAACTATGTCATCATAAATAATCATTGTTTGGAGAAAAGATGAGATTGTGGTAAAAATTTATTAAAGGAAGAAACTCTATTCAAAGGTAAGTATACCTTATTTTAATATTATTCTAATTAGGAAAATAATTCATAAATTTTTTCAAAAGGAACTTAAATCAAAATCATTTTCCGTTAAATTTTCCTATTTGTGAATCAAAACCCCTTTAACATATCACATGTTTGTGGTTTATTTTTCTTAACATTCTCTTAATCAGGGTTCCTATTACACTCCATCAGAATGTGATTGTTTGATTCTTTTCCATATCCTTGTTTCCCTACATGGAATCTTAGTATGTCATATCTAATGTGATATTTTTTACTTCTATTTAATTTTTTATGTGATAGTTTTATTGACTCTTTTTCCACTGTGGTATTTTCAAGAATGTTTCCGATCCAACCTGTAAATTGTCAAGGATACAATTTCCAAAAGAGAGAATGATGAAATGAACTAGTTATTTAGAAAATAATACATTTTCATAACAATTAAATATTTATAAATAAGATATTAATTTTAGGTTAAAGATAAATCTTTTTCTAATAACTTACTCAACACGTAACAATGATTTTATTTGAAATCATACATTGCATAATACATGGAGTTATACTGAAAAATAAAAAATTATTATTATTATTATTTTAAATCAGTGGTTAACTCCCAGTCATTGTATTTGTAGGAATGAACATAAATAACTAAATTACGATTACTCTTGTTTTTTAAATGTTTTTATACTTATCCAAAAATTTAAAGAGTCTTAAAATATGAATGAATCCGATTTGAAGCAATATGTACTCATATATTTGTAAAAGGTGGATTTATAGACTTTTGAAGGTGAAGAATTCTTAAATATACTTTTTTACACTTTTATGTGTTTTATTTGAAAATATAAATTTTTCTTTGGAAGTGGGACATCACAATATACATTAGAATAAATTTTGGTAATTTTTTGATAAAATTAATTTTTTTATGAATCGTGACAAATGCTGTATTATAATTCAAAACTACATTTCCATATAATATATTTATATTTTTAGACTGTAATTTTACATTTTTTAATGTTTATTTTAATTTTTTTATGATTTAATTCATTTTTGGTCTTTGGATTTAATTTAACATTGAAATTGGAAATAAACACATGTTAATCGTTTTGTAGTTTTTATTTCATAAGAACTCGCTATTTTGATTTTGACAATGGGAAATAATTAAAAATTAATTACTACATATTTTGTGTTATGAAATTTTTAAAAATGGATTCAAAATTTGGAATCATGAGGTATAAATTGTGTAAATAGGTACTTTTTATTTTTTGAAATTATAAATAGTAAGTTTAGTAATTTTTTTATTTATCATGGTTAAAGGGTATACCTTGTAAATAAGTGTAAAAATTAATATTATCATAATATTATACTACCCTAACACATGTCTTAATCCTATTTGGTGATATATGTCCAACCATGTGAATCCGTGGGTGTAACGACCTATGAATTTATAGAATAATTGAATTTCATATCTATTAATAATTATAAATAAAATAATAATTTTATGTTAAAGATAGAACTATGTCAGATAAAATAATCAACATTAAACAATTATTTTTTTGAAAATCTTACGTTGCACACAACATTGAGTTATACTGAAAAATAACACAATATTATTAATATTATTTCAAATGTTATTGAACACATCGTCATTATATTTTCCGGAAATAACATAACATACTAAATTGTGATTAAAAATTTCTTTTAAATATTTTAACATTTATCCAATAAATTTTTTAGGCTTAAAATAGGAATGAATCTGAGTTTAAGCATGAAATATTCTTATATTTTTAAAAGGCTCTTTTACTACCTTTTGATGGAGAACCCTTATTAAATCTAGAAATTTTCACTTTCATATGTAATATTTAACAAAATAAAATTATTCATTAGAATAAGGATATCAAATTTTACTTTGGATGAATTTTTGGTATTTTTCTGATCAGATTTATTTTTTATGAATAGTGAAAATTAATGCAGTTTAATATAAAACTACGTTTTTATCTAATTTTTTATGTAGTTAGATTGTCCATTTACATTGTATTAAATTATAATTCGATTATGTTTTTATCATTTAATCCAATCATTGTTATTTTATGTAATTTCACATTGAAATTGGACATAACACATGTTAATCTACTGATAGTTTTTATTGCCTAAAAACCCACTTTTTATATTAACAACAGGAATTAATTGTAAATTAATTAATGCAAGCTCGTTGATTTGAATTTGGAAAAATGGATTCCATATTTTTATTTAGGTGGCCCAAATTGTGTGAATATGTATCTTTTAGTTTAATATATTATGAATAGTAACTTCAGTATATATTTATTTACAATGGTCAAATGGTTAATCTAGTAAATAAGGGAAAGAAATAATATTATAATAATATCAAACTGTCCTAATAAATATATTACTCCTATTGTATAAGATACTTACATCAATGGGAATACATGGGTTGATTTTGGGACCCCATGAATCCACATGGGATTGATAATGACTTGATATATTAATTAATAAAATGTAATGAGAAAAATAACTAAAGCATGTATATTTTACTAAAAGTATTTATATATGGGGTTATGTAATTGTTCTCTTAGAATATAAATAATAATTAAAAAATTTAAAACATTTACCACATCATCATTTTTTATTTATAATATTTAGTAATCATATAAATAAATTTATTTATGATACAATGATGTAGTAATAATTACCTTATTAATAAATGATTTAAATAAATGATATAATAACTATTAAAATAAATTTATATTGAGACTTTTTACGCCATACATGAATTCTATAGATTATTAATAGTTGTTATATTTTACGTAATTATGATTTTTCGAAATAATCATGGGGATTTGGATTTTTAAAAAACTCATGATATAAATTGTAAAAAAACTGGCATAACTGAGTTTTTAATACAAAAAAATATGAAATAAAATAATAGTTCTAAGAATATAATATTCATCCTAATGATATAGATAATTCTTATCATTCCACTAATGATACACTTGTGGTTCTCTTAGAAATTTATATTATTCATAGAAACCATAAATTATGAAAATGCAAGAAGACACGGTAAGAGTTATTATTTTTTAAGTAACGGGTAAACCAAAATGATATGGTTACATTTGTGACCAAGACATGTCTAAAATCTATTACATGAGAGGTATTATACCCAAAAAAATCTTATTTTGATATAAATTACTTTGGGTCCATTTAAAATTGTAAATTTTTATATAATAATATAATATTTCAATACCTTCTTAATGTGCCCCACTTCCCTCTTATAAATGGGCATCACATCTACCCATTTAATCACACCTCTCAATCTCATTGGCTCATCTATCCTATGGAAAAATAATCTCCACACATCCCTATTTACCTTTTAGATGCCTTACCTTAGGCATAAGGCCAATCAAGAAATCATTTTTTTCTCAAATAAAAGTATGTTTCAAGGTTTAAGATGTAGCGTCTAATATAAATATCGTTTCCATTATTTTACATCCCCACTCCTTATTCAATTATTATTCATTGATTACATAAAAAATTCAAGTATCCTAAATATACTTGGATGTTTTTATGATATCTATTATTACAACATTTATAGACACATCCATCTAATGGAAACGAACATATTGTTTCTGTGTATGGTGAACAGCTGTCTCACGAAACTAGGATTTTTCGATTTTCCCCTACTACCATTCATGATGTAAATTATGATGGAACTGAATTTTTTATAATATATATTATATATATATTTTCTCTATGAGAATATAAATTTATTAAAAAATAAACTATAATATGACTACTACCACTAAAAGTTATATGACTCATTCATTCCATACATGGAACGTATAAAGGATGATGTTAATGACATCGTGAGACATATAAAAAATGGATAATATTATGTAATTACAATATATCTAGGTATTATGATGTATCTATTCATTTAAAATGATAATGAAATGAATGTAGCATTAATGTGTACCTACATCCTACTGCCTCCATGAACGTTGAATTCCATTTATTATTCCTAAATGTAATGTAAAATTATGAATACATATATATAATGGATATTTGGGTTATTTAAATAATTAGTACTATTCTGGAGATATTTTAATTTTGACCATGTCTACAATTTATATCAAAATATGTTCAATTTTGAATCAAGTACCCAATATCGAAAAATGACTGATATTACGTTTTATAATTATTAAATTTTTAGAAAATTGTAACATGTTATATAAAAGAATAAAAAATAATTAAAATGCTTATATATATCAAGTATAAATGAACTTATGTTTATTATTCAGGAATTATAATGAACATATGTGATGAGTCGAACTAAAGGTAAGGGAACTTCTTAAACAAATTTCCATTCTTCAGGTTGATCTAATACTTCATGATTAATTTAATTTATAACTATGTGAGAAATGACTTTTGATATCGTATCTTGTATTTATACATTATATTTCTGTATATATAGTGAATACACATAATAGATCTATTTTATTAACAAAATGATCTTTGTATGAGAATTTCTAATATTGATTTCCACTCATTGGGTTTTGTGCATACTTCATTGAATATATTATGCCATGATTATGTTGGAATAATTTTTTTTGTTAATGTTGTAATTTTCACATCCCAATTTGTCAATATTCTATTTCTATAAATAATCACCCCATTTTCATATTCTTACATCATTTATAAAAACATTGTAAGGGAAAGCATAACTCAATCTCCATTAATTGAGTTAAATATCCATATCATAGTTTTTTACATGAATACATGTGAATGAACTCTTATTGTTTTACACAAAATATCCTCTTATATTGCGAGTATTTATATATTTCACAAATAATTATGTCATTGATTTATCCTTAATCTAATGATATGATGTTATTATGGGACTTCGTCCCAATCTCCATTAATTGAGGAATATTTTCGTTTACACCTAACCATCATTTATAATTTTTATAATAAATCCATTTTAAACTAAATTTTATTCAAAAAGAATCTTTTTTCGGTGAAGAGTGTTACAAAATGACAAATGTAATTTTTATTTGACATATGTGGTGACAATGACCTCTCTGCTTCCATAATCATTATTTGGCTTCCCCTATAAGCCTTAATTTTGTTAAAAGGAAAAGAAATCCCATAATACATTTTGGGTGTTTTGGTATTGGAAATGTTTTTTGGAAATCGATTGAGTATTTCAATATATAGAAATAATTTCATCGGATATCAAATGAAATGCTATTAGAGATATATTTATATTTTAAATATTTTATGTGTTACAATTATATAATTTTACATTGACATCAGGCATGTGGTTATGTGATAAACCAATGACGGGTGGTTACTTGATAAACCAATTTACCTGTGGTTCAATGATAAACCATTGAAAGTTGGTTAAGTTATAACCTCTAATTCATTCGGAATAAAAGTTGGCTATATAGCTATTCCATTTAGTTATATGTCTATAATTCAGCCATATGGTTATTCCATTTAAGTATGTTTATGTCCCAAGTTACGTTTATATGCTATATCATTCAATTTATGGTCTTTATGGTAATATTTTGTCAGAAAAATGGTAATAAATGATCTATATTTAGTGATGTGTTTTCACTAGTTCATAAATTTGAATATTGTTACATTATGATAAATTATTCATGGTTTTCATGTTATCCCAAGGCTAACAGTTTTCATTCATTATGAATTCCTTAATGGGAATTTTATGCTCATCAAATGTTTTGAACAGTTTTTTATAGGACATAAATTATAATAGAGTCAGGGATTGGATCAAAGAAATTTTTTCCAGTTAAAACATAAAATGATGTCATGTTTCGCTTCTAGGAGTATTTTTATAAAACAATTTATTGTGATTAGAAGTGTCTACATGTAATTTTAAAGATGTTATGTATATTTTATGACCAAATTATATAAATATATAAACTAGAAAATACCCTTAATGTGTTTTGAAGACAAATTATCAGATTATCTCATGATTATGTAATTATTATTGATGGATCCTTGTAGATAAAAAAGTTATTGTAGTTAATGTTTCATTGGAGTAAGTTAACACTGACTAGAGTTTCATCATAACCCACAATATTATTAATTGTCCCCAAAATGGATATAGAGCCTCTCTCTTTAAGTCAGATTCACCTTGGATTCCACTTAGAATATGAGGAAGAAAAGAAAAACCATTATTGTGTTAGCATGAATATGAAGTTATTAAGTAAATATTAACATCGGTTTATACATTATGTTTGTAAAACACCGTTAATATTTCATAGTTTTGAGTCAGTTCAGACCTTATTTTTAATGGAAGGAGATCATTTGGATATACTAGTGCCACTTTATGTTTCACAATTGTTGAGAGGATGAGGGGTCATATCATTCACCAATGGTTCTGGAATCTTAGTCTTGGACACTATTAAATATATATAACAAATAAATGAATCCTATTAGTTATCATGTTGATTTATAGTAATAAATTTACTTATAGAAAACATTCAGTTGAGAACATAGTGAATGTGCAGATAATACATTGATAAGAGGTGGGAGGTTATTTGGAATTAATATTAAGCCCATTAATGTTCATTCCAGTGTATCCCTATGAAGGGAATCCCAAAACATGTTATATGGTTCTATTTAATAAAAACATCATACATTTATAAAGATCGTGAGAAAATTAATATATTGTATACATTTAGGGTCATGAAACCTTTGATAGTTTTAGAAGTTTAATATGACAAAGAGTGGACTAAGAAACAGTTATTATCTTTCACATGTCATTTTAAGAGTTTTTTATTGTAACATAATGTTTATTTTTATGTGAAAATAAGAGATAATTCTATTTCAACCTTAGTTTAGGACATGTTGAAATTTTATACAGATCATCTAAGGAAGTACATCTTCTTATTCTCATTAAATAAATAGAAACAGTTTTTTACCTTCCCCTCATCAAGCCATATGGGAATCATATTATCATCACATAAGGAATGATGGTTTCTTATTCTTGTCACATGGGTGGAAATGGTTATGTATCATTATCATGTATGGAAATGAGGATATCTTATGATTATTGCTTAATCTTATTTTCTTAACATAATAATTATACCCCAGTTTTGGAGATACATCCAAATGATGGAGATATGGTACAACAATGATTTTGGGAATATTCATTAAATGGAGGTCATATGTTTCTCCCTAGAGTATGAATCAAAATACTTGTATTTAAGGATCTATTATTTATGTTTGTGTGTGATTAATGACTGACATAGTTAAATATCTTTTAGAACAAGGTACGAAGTTAATTTTATAGAGTAATAGGTTAAATTGTGACATAAACAAAAAGAATCCATTTTCACTCATCTTATTTGATGGCAACTGGATTGGAGACTTGATTAATAGTGATTAAACATTGTAGGGGGAATATATGAAGATATACACCTCCCATATATTTATATGTAGACAAGTAATGATGGATTTATTTATGTTAATACAAACATTGGGAGATGGTTTTGGTATTTTTCCTTATAGGAGGCTCTGGTTGACTATATATGGGTCATTGGGTGGGAAATGATTGACATAAACAATGAAGATATATTTTATGATTACACCTAATAAAAGGCCTAATTGTTTGTAAAATGGATTATTCAGTAGATCATGGATGAGTTCATCAAGATTCATGGAGAGGTCAGGATGAGCATCACAATTAAAATGAGGTTCCATAGATGTGCTAAATTTGGGGACAATTATTATCAAGGGAATATATGATTATAAATATCCATGAGGTCCTACATTTTAGAATTATTTTCCAAGGAATATATTTTAGAGTATGTATAGTACCAATTATTAATGTAATAAATTATTGAATTTTATTTACTTATATGAATAACAGAACTATGTATATTAGGGGGTTGTGGTTAAGGATTCGATAGACTTGACCCAAGGCTTCAAGGCTTGGGAGAAGTGTCACCCGTGTACAATATCTACATGATATGGTACTCATTTATGTTATAAGGGTATGTTTTCACCATGGTAGATTAATTGGGAAAAATTAATACCCAGTATGGTGGCCTGGGTGAGGTTTCTAAATAGTTTTGAATCCAATGAAAAATGATACCCTTTTATCTTTTCTAAGAAAATAATGTCAAGATAATGGGGAGGACTATGTGATTTTTTCTCTAGTGTATGAATGATTCAAAAAATTTATCCATGCAATGTAGGTATCATTGATTTTTCTCTCTAGTATGGGGTACACATGATGAATTACACATGTGTAACTATCATATTGGATCTTCCATAATATGTTGTCAACATTGTCACATAGTGTTAGACCATAAATGTTGTGGTCCATCACTCAATACCTTATAGAGGGGAGGGGTAGTGTCTATTTATTATGTTTCTAATGATTAACCATTAAAATAATAAAATTACCTCATATTCCCATTAGTGAACCTACGAATTCCTAGAGGGAGTTATCTAAAAGAGATGGATTAAAATTATGATTTTTTATGAAGTGACTCGATCTCTTGAATTCCAAGAATAGATTCTAAAGATCTCCTATTTCTATTGATTCACCAATTAAATGAGAATTATGTATTAAATTTATAATAAAAATGGAGTATTTAAAAAATTATTCATTATCATGGAGACTATGTTTTCATTGAATTTGTGTGATATAGGTGTTCTATAGTAGGGAAAGCACATAAATTATCAGTGAAATGTATGCATTTGTGTAGGAGGACAAGAGATCCAAAAATTGGTGCAATGAATAACAATAAAAAAGTAAATATGTGTATATAAGAATAACAAAATATGAGACCTAAACATTGATATTTGGCATAGGCCACATCGTGTATTAATTTCACTGAACACATTATTATCCTGGCTAAATTACATACCCCTATAAAAAGTTACTATGAATGAAAATTTCATGGAACACGATAATGTTTATATGATTACTATCTTCAAGCAAAAAGATTTCATGAAATAATTTGAATAACATGAATTTGTGAAAGATGGTATTATTGACATCATGGCTGAGTTTGTGTTGTGCTAGAAATATTAATTTCTAATAGAATTATTCATAAATTGAATAAATTTAAATTCTATATTCAAACTAATATATTGAATAAAAATAAAATGATATTAACATTATAATTTTTAAAATATAAAGATCATTAGAATGGAATTATGAAAAAATAATAATATTATTTTGAAAATTGTATTCATTAACAATAGAATTTCTATGTTGAATTAAAAAATTAGACATTAAAGGTTAATAGATCTAATGCAGTCGATACTTGAAAAATGTTGGAAATTTTGAATAAATAATCGTTGAATTATAAATGGACCTATTAATGAATCATAAGGGGAACATTTATAATGTATAGAAAACAACTCTTATACTATTGTTGTATTGTTTGTTTGGGATATGATGAAAATCACAAGGAGAAATAAATCAGTGTGATCATTTATGATGTTGCAAAAATGATTAATGTTGATTTGTGTAATATAAATTTTTTTTATAATTTGAACCATATTATAGGATAAGACCATGTGTGATCCTAAAAGATATTTAACATGAATAATATTCTTATATAATATAATTTATGGTTATTATACTAATCATTTACTTAAGTATAATGGTCATTATATTGTATTCATTGAAGTCCGTTAAATGTGGAATTTTTTTTATAATTATTGATAATTTAGGGGGGGTTTGAAGTTTTATAGAGTAAAAAATAAATGATGGACTATATATATCGAGTCATGAAAAAAACAATTAATGGGAAAAAATATTTTTTTAGACATTATTGTTTCAAAAGAATGAATTTAATTTATAGTGTCTCAATAAAAATCATGAATAACATATATATATATATATAATATTATATAGAAGTCCATGAATTATTTATTATCAATGAAGAGTATTTTTAAATACATACCGACCACTATAGTTCCATGGAACCTAATCCAATGTACTAGTTTTAGTTATATGGGTTTATGTTTTTCAGTAGTTGAACTCATTAATGATCTATTAGACTATTGTGGAATCATAGATTAATAATGTATAAAACATAGATTATATTATTTTAATGAAAAACTAGAATATAGTTTAATCTCAACACATGAGATGGATCATATAATTCTAGTGTATAAAAATGGTAACTAACATTTTTTACAAAATAAACTATCACATATAGACCTCAGCTATGATATCCATGATGTGGTTCATTCGATAATTACATTGGTATTATGAAAAATGTTCATATCACATAGGAATAAGTAGTATAGATTAATTGGAAAACTAGATACAAAAATAAGCATTACATTAAAAAAATAAAGGAAATACAACATTGTAACTTCATTGGAAACATCCATAAACTCTTAGATTATCCTGGTAGGTTATTATTAATATACGTAATCGCATCATGTGAAAAACAATTTTAAAGGAGATATATTAGAAACTCTATAAGGGTAAAATATACATTGGAATCCATCATAGTCATTTAAAATAAATCAAGATGACTAACAAAAAACATAATCTATTAAAACATAAAAATGATAATAATATGATAGGAATAAAAGCTGATTGAATCATTCCACATAAAAAATCCTATGATACAGATATGTAAAAATATATATTATACTGGTCAAACAATCACATAGATTAATATTCAGCAATATCAGAATAGTGGATTGTTTAATGATGTTAATATGAAACATAACATTGAGGAATTAAACATTAAATCTCAGAGTAAATGGTAAATCTAATACCCAAATAAATAGTTGAAAATAATTTTGTATGGCCCCAACCAAATCCATAAATTTTGGTTCTTATTAGACCTATCAATTCATCGAGGGGATATAGACTTCCCCACACATCACATACTAATTCTAATTCATTCATTATATAAATGGAGTGACTCATAATCAACATATAAATACAAAATATAAATTACATTCTCTAATAAGAAAACATTATATCAAATCATTTTATGTAATATGGTGAATGGTATTAAGATGTAACATTTATAGTAAAAATTCTCATAGACAATTTATTAAAATATAGTAGATGTTTTTAATTATATATTGTTACCAATAAATAATAATATTAAATAATGTTTTTCGAAATATACGAAGATACTCTAATAAAATCAACAACGAATTCTTCAGAAAAATAATCATATTTACTTTTCAAATAAGAGTTATTTCTTGATGTCAATTTCATTTTTCATGAAATAATATTTCTAAAATCTTATACCAGAATAATTGTAAAAAAATGTAATTATGTTTGAGGAATAAATTATTTAAAATTGAAGTGAAACGTGTATAAAGTGTTTTTATGAATCTTTAGTAATGGGCCACATTAGTGAAGTTTAAGAGAAAATATAAAAGATTATTTATAATGGAAAATGTGGAACATATTACATAAAAATTGAAATGAAAAATGATAGTTCGTTATGGTAAAAAATATTATTATATAAATAAAACAGTTTCCTATAACATATTATGGATGGTACATGAAAATGGGTAAGTAATTGTGAAATTCCATTTAATCATGCTTATTTATTGGGTAGAAATGTGTAGAAATTCTTATAATGCATGCATGGCCTCACAAAATAAAGATGAATTGAGATAGATTCAAATTTTTTGAATATAAATACACAATATAAGAGAATAAAATAATAAATTAAAAAAAATTAAATATGGGTAAAGTAAAAAATGTGTAACCCAAAGAAGAAATGGATGTTCGAGAGGAACCCCTTATTCTATGTCTATAACTATTCTGAAGTTTAGCTTAATATCCTGGATAATAATATTAATTAGTTTATTTATTTATAATAATTTATAAATTGTTTTTATTTATTATAATTTTATTACATTCGTTTGTGGACTTTTGGATGAGTTATAATTTACAATTTTGTCATTTCGGAGCGTTTGTAACATTGGTTTCCATGATTGGTTAATATATATACATGTTCCAAATATCATGAAAATGTAAAAAGATATCCAGATTTGAAATTTTATGTAATTAAATAATTAAAAAATATTTTCTGTTCTTAGATAACATTTCATGAAATAAAAAAGATGATTTAGTAGATAAATCATTAATGGTATCCATTTAGATTATTTTGCAGTTTTGTCTTATGGATTAATAGTATTATATATTATGGTTATAGAACATTAAAAAAAGATACAGTACATATATTTGGGTCTTTTTTAATCATAAAATTGGTTTAATGAACATCTTTGAACGTTGAATTGAAAAATGAATTCACATCGTCCATGAAGGCATATATCCACACCACACAGATGATGATTACATTTTTTGAGAAAATGGGAAGAAAATATATTTTATCCATCAAATAATATTAATAGTATAATGATAAAATATTTATAATATAATATAGTTATATTTTCAAATTGGGAAAGGTAGGTGATGGTATGTATAAAAACATAACTAAAATTGAAGGAGAGAGGGGAGAAGGTTTTACCTTTTGAGTGTCACATGCTCGGGAACCTCCTTATGGGAGTTAGTAATAGTATTTTGGTGAGACAAAACATACCAAATCGTGGTGGATAGAATTGGGGTAGAAAAAATAAGGAATAAAGTAAATATTCAAGTGTTTTGTGGTGTGATGAGAATGGGTGGTCAAGGGTTGTATTTATAGTTGAGGATATGAGTGTTTTTTATTAATTTATCCATTAGGTTATTATATTGGATTATGAAAATAAATAATATTTATTATTCTGAAAAAATATAGTGAGTATTTATTTTTATATCTACATAAATATACCCAAATCATCCATACATCATACATTACTCTATAATTCATTTAGATACTTATAATGTTAATTTACATAAATTGTTTTATTTCACTCTTAACTAACAATATCAAATATTTTAGAAAATTCCAAAAAAAATTACTTTAACAACTATTCACTGTGTGGAGTTATATAAAAGAATCTATTTTACAAAAACAATACTCTAAATATTATATATTTATTTATTTAATTTAATTATTTATTTACTCAAAAAAAAGTTGATTTTAAAAATTATAACTGATTTATTGAAACGTCAAAAAAATAATTAAAGATTCATAAAATTAAATTTTCATAATAAGACAAAAAATATTTATTTATGCATTTATTTTGTGGAAATATTAATTTCGTTAAATTATTATTTTAATTATAAAATAATAAATAAGCAATAATGTTTCAAAAAATATTAACACATAATTTATTGTTCATTAAAAAAATTATTTACATATTCTTTGATATTCATATACCATATTTTCATTTATACGATACACAAATTCTATTTATAATTTCATATGTGAGGTAACCATTATATTATCCATATTACTATTCCTATTGGTCACATTACAATTACAATATCCATATTTATTAGTATATCCTGATCTTAATTTCGTGTTTCAGGAAGCGAAAAACTATCGAAGTTGTTAAATTTTAAAATAGACATACCATAAAATATATAGGTGCAACATTCCCACCTCCAAAAAACTTCATCTTTGAAATTTTTAGAATGTGACCTTATAAAAATATATTTTTAGTTTATCATCATAATTTCTCCTTGTTCCCATGTCTCCTTTTTAATATTATCATTACTCAAATGTACCTTTATAGATGAGTAAAATGATTTATCATCACTTCTTCATAGTGTCTAGAATCTAGATAGGATCTTCACATTATAATAAATTTGGTTGGAATAATATTATAATTAATGTGATGACATGTGTGGGGCATGGAATATACATCGTCAATTAATAGATATGGAACACATTGTGTGCATTATATATGATAAGATATATTTCAAATAGATGATACTGAGATCCAATTATATCTATAATATAAAAAGGTATGATGTACCTAAGTCTAAATCTCCTTTTGTTATAAAACCTTAAGACACCCTTCTATAGTGATACTTTAATAAAAACACGATCTCCAACATGAAACAACAAATAATTTATTCAGTTACAAAATATATATTTTGTCTACATCCAGAAGCTTTGATGTTGGTTTGAATAGTCTATCCTTTTAAATTGCTTCCACCACATGTTTGGATCTAACGAAATTCCTCTCACACAGTATAAAAGAACATGTTGGAGTAAGACATATATGTTGTCCTAATAGTAAAATCAAGAAGGGTTGAATTCAGTTTCTATAATCATTTCTGTTAAATATTGGTTCTTTGGAAATTTCTCCTATTTTAAACAAATAATCCATGTCTGTTTTAGTGAATTTATAAGATTTATGAATGTTGAATCAATTTCTCTAGAGATTGATTAGTTCTCAACAATATTAATGTAACCTTTAATATAACATTTTAAATTTACATACTGGTTCAAAACTGTTATAAACACATTCCAAACTAAATATCAAAATTTTTAATTATTTGAATTAATTTTTTTAAAACATATATTAAAAGAAAATAACAATAGGTATTGTTAAATTTAATACAAGTTGTCTAGTCTCAAGACTAGACATTGTCCTCTCTACTTGGATATCACCCACCACCAAGTAGTTTATGTTAATAAACATGTTTGATCCACACCCTGGACTGAGGTTTACGACAACATACAATGCATTACTGGAAACCCTTGACCTGTACTATAGTTATTTTTTGGGGAAAAAACAAACAGGTCACACACAACCTCTTCCACATTTATACATAGGACACAAATGGATAAATCAAGTGAGATATTGAGGATATTAAGTATCCTATAGTTATAATCCTGAGTCAGTGTGTGTGTAACAGATAGATAAAAACTCTTATCAGAAATTAAAATAGATTAACAGAAATGAGATAAATATGTGGAGTGTGGTGTATAAGTCTTCATGTGTTATACAGTGAAGCTTTGGACTGGTTGGATGAAGTTGAATTGATGTTCGAGTCCTCCTCTAGAAGTTTACACTAAAACAAAGTGTTTTAGCCTATATTTTTTGGCTTCATTGAGTATGAGATGTTTATCATCTTGATAGAATGATGTTTTGGTCAGCTAAGTAGGTTTATCTAGATTTCCTCTCCACTCTATATGTACATCCTTTTGAGTTATTGGATTTTGGAAGTATCCTCATGAGTTCCAGGATTTCATCATTTTTTTGGGTTTTCATTTCATAATACAATTCCTCATATGTTTTGAATGATCCATCTTGTTATCCTTCTAATCATGAAGGTTCAACAAGCATAATTTTCTCCCCATGTGCGTGTACCTTGTACTGTCCTCAGAATATCTTACAAACAACAATAATTAATTTCAGAAGATTTATTTTTTCTTGAATATGACCATTAGAAATAAATATAAATTAATAAAATAGAAACACATTTTATCGATGAGTCATAAGTATTTGTGACTCATTAGCATCACTCTATTGGCATCAGTGACTCTGTATATCGGTGAGTCATTAGCATTGCTCTATTGGCATCAATGACTCGCTGTATCAGTGAACCTTTTGCATCAGTATCCGTGAATATGGGCATTAATGATTCATTTTGTACTGTAGGTCTATCTAGGCATCAGTTAGTCATCATCAGTGACTCATTTTGAACTATCAGTGCATCACCCAATAGTGAACCATCCCTCAGTGAGTCCTCTAAACTATCAGTGAGTCTCACAATGGTGAGTCGTCCATCGTTGAGTCCATTGAACTATTGGTGGGTCTCCCATCTAAGAATCATCCATCTGTGAGTCTATTTAACTCTTGGTGTGTATCCCATCGGTGACTGGTCCATCAATGTGCCATTTGTTCTATCGGTGAGTCCATCATTGATGTCTGCATCGATCGGTTAGTCCTCATCAACGATACATCCCTCAATAAGTCATTTCAACCAAGCGGTGTCAGAGACACTAAAAAACATACAAAGTGTCTATCTTATATAGAACAACACTAGATTATGATAACTTCATAATTGCATGTATATATAGTCCCATAAATATAATAAAACACAAATATCTATAATTTACTATCTTTTTTCAATGTATTATACCATGTGAAATAATTTTTGCATTATCATGATTTGTAAATTGGATACTTTTGTGATTATTAAAACAAATATCTCATAAAGTGTCCAACATTCTACCCCTTTTTTATAATCACAAATCACAGAATGAATGAAATATACATGATTTTAAAGAATAATAATGACTTGTATTATCATATTAACAGTTAGTGTGAATTCTATATGTAACTATAAGGTTTTTCCTTTTTTTCTTCCCTTCATTAATCGTGGAAGGGCATATATAGAAGTTTCTTACAAGAATGATATATTGGAGCACATTCATGATCACCCTTATTAAGTCTTATTAGATAAGTCATAGAGATTTATATCAGAGTTGGGATATATATATATATTCATTAAAGTTGACATTCCATATTTCATATTCCATAGCTACTCTCCTGCTTAGGTAAAGAGTTTATTCCATAAATTTCTCACACATTTGGGATTAGAAAAATTATGACAAGAAATATAAAGACTGAAGAAAAAGAACACAATTAATTTTGAAACAATGTGAAGTAAAACTAATATTCATGAAAGTACAATAGAGTGAAAACAACAAAAGAAAATAATCAAAATAAATGTATAATGCCATATCAAAGATTGATTCATAGCTAAGGATTATGATTTTGAGGATATTTCCATTTTTCAGAAGGGTCAATAGTGGGTCGAAGAGGTGGATATATGGTTATAGGAATAGATTATGGACTAGATACATCAGGTAATGTAATGGATGTGGCAATAGTAGATTCAAGGCTTGGTCTCTACTCTAACATAACGCAACTGAGATGTTTCTCTTGGATAAATGTTTGGATTTGAGATAAAGAATGAGACACTAACATCTCAGTAGGAGGCAGTGAAGAAAATTTGATAGAATTAATTGTATGGAGAACTAGAGGTTCAGACTGTACATGCATGTAAGGATTGAAAATATTGATAAAATCAGTGATTATTTCACCCCATACTTCATGGAATTCTTGAAATCCTCCTCGTTTTCCATGAACATCTCTAATGTTGGTGAAAAATCTTTTAACTACATCACTTTATTGATGAATGGCTCGGTCACTTGTGGTATCTTGAGTTTCTCATCAATGAATTTAATGTTGTTACTCGACCCATTATTTGTGTAGAAATTCTAAATATACATGTCCACAATGTCTCTCATCTCCTTTTGAGTAGTAGTTTCCTCATTAGAATATTGTGTGACTATGTTATATATGTGGTCACTATTATTTTGAAATTTTTAAAGGTTCTCCATATCATATTTATACTGAATGGACCAAATCTCTTATCTTATCAAAGTCATAATGGACCGCATATTAGCTACAATATTTGTTGAACTAGAACTAGATTCTCCAGAAATCATCTTTCCAAGATCCTCATTCCAATTTTTCAAATCTAAATTTTGTAGATGTGTAAAAAGGTTCATATGAACATCAATAACACCACTAAGTGTGGTTCTGAAATCATATGATAGGGATAGAATTTCATGAATCATTTCCTCCTTGTTTATCCAAAAATTGAATAATTTCTCACAATAACCTCAGTTTTAGAGATCATATATGACATTATTTCCTAAATTATTATTCTATATCTTGATTGACATCTACCGCTGAAATACTCACTGATGTAGAAGATTCTTTTCTAACTTCAAAAGTATGTCTCACAGATTCACACACATAAGCCTTGAATTTTTAATAATCAGACTAAGTGACATAGTCACTAAGCATTGTCTATAATGAAGGCTCTTTAGAACTATGTAAGGTTGGAGAAAAATGGATGTAGGTTCTACATCAGCATGTAGAGTATGAAGGGCTACCATCTCCTCATTTGAGTCACTATAGTCCATCCCAAACAATGTATATTCTGGATAACTATTCCACTCATTTAAAGATGTTTCATCTCTAGGCTCCAAATAATTAATTCTCACTCTTCTACCATGAGGATCTCCCACTTTCTGAGGAATATGTACAATCTAATGTTCAACTTCTTCTTCTTAACCTTCATCCAAAATAGCAACAATTTCCTGAATGATTCTTTGAGCATCATCAGGGTGGTAATGCCCATCCACATTACCATCATCTTCATCATCAATTCCATCATGATCAACAACATCCTTTTTATTTGTATTAATATCATCATGCTTATTAGGATCAACATAACCGTATCAATCAGGATCGACACCATCATGTTCATTAGTCTTATCATTTGATTCTTCTTTGTATCTATGCACAGAAGCCTCACTAAAAATTCATGTCATTATTTAATTGAGTAACACAAATTCCCACCACCAACATCATCATCATCATCCTTGTCAATGTCATCATTGGTTATTATTATATATCATTCAACTCCAGGGACTTCAGTGTCTTCCTCATCTTCATCATCATCTAAAAAGATTCATTAATGTGTAATTTTAATGGTGAACTTGGTGGTATATATGAAATTTCTATAAGAATTACTGCCATATCTAGGTCACACCAATCATCTATAAGATTTTCCTTTTCTATTTACAGCTCAGGCTCAGCTTGCACTTCATCTGAATACACAACCTACTCAACTGGTTTAAGACCTTGATCACCTTGATCACTAGTTCTGGTAGGATGCTCAATTGTATTATAATCATGATTCAATTTCTTTTCATCTACTACCAAAATTCTCCTCAATGGGTTCTATATGATTTTCATCCTTTAATATATTTCTTGGTGTAGGAAGAAACCACTACATGTAGTTATCAACTCTTCATCATCCTCTACACATCCTACCCTCATCAATATTGAAAATATCATCCATGGGTAAAATAAAACGGTCAAATTTCCAGATGGATTGATCATTGCACTAATATGTACCATAAGGTAAATACATATGTCCACATTCACCTTATTCATAAATAAATATATCAAGAATACATCGTAATACTTTATGGAAGAAAAATATCACCTCCTTAGGCATATTTGGTGGTGGATAAACTTGAATATAATTTTGTCCTCTCCATCAAATTTTGAATCTATTAGCCTCATTCACTCCTCATTTCAAGTTAAATACATCAAATCATTTTCATAATGAAATTAAATCTGAATTATATGGAATGTCACACTGGTCTTCATCAAATATTCTCTCATGATGCATCTTTAAGCATTAATTACACACCATTGAATAAAAAGAAATATTCTTACCCTTTAACAAAGTTTTCATCAAAGCCTTCTTGGCTCTTTCCAAAAATACATCCACATATAAATAAAATTGTTGAACCATCATTGGAATTTATGGACTCTCATTATCTGCAAAACAGTTATCCCTCCCATGTGATTCCAAAACTTTTAGCGACAAAGACTTGCTCCATAATAGCCATTATGCAGAAACATATTTCTCTAGAGTTACTATGTAGTTTTCCATATCATGATTCATAAGACTCGCAACTCTGCACAATTATAGTTTCTAGCGCTCATCTGACATCGATTCACTCGATCCTTCCATCACACATTTTTTCCTCACCATTATAAGGGTTCATGTTCGAAGAAAGGAGTATAAAGGATGTTTGTTTGATAGTAGATAGGGTAGTGAAGGGTCGAAGGGTATAAGTATAGTGGATCAATTTAATTTTTTCATTTCGGGTAAAAAATTCATAAACACATAAAAAAATATCTATAAGATAAATAAATAGAAAAATAAAACTATGTCTTTTTACATAAATTAATCAGGTGGAAAAATTTACTAAAAGGTCACTATATATATTGTTTTCACTTTATTTTTATTGGTCTCGCCTGATCGGATTCACATAACTTGTTTCACATGATAAGTTTCCCATGATCGGTTTCAAACTGATCTATTTCACTTAATTGGTTTTCACATCAATCGATTTCACAATGATCAATGTGACAAACAAAAAAATTATAGGGATAGGGAAATGGAGTATTTATGAATTTATCATTCATATTTCATGTATGATGTATTTCATTCTATCATAGTTTAAGGGTTTCGTAAAAATGTTCGCAGGTTGAATTTCAGTCTTAACAAAATCAAGATTTATGTAACCTTTTTAAAAATGGTCTCACAAAAAAAGTTTTCTTACATCAGTATGATTTGTTATGGAATATGAAATTGGATTTATATATATATTAATAGAACTTGTATTGTCATTATTTATGGAGATTTAACTTAATTTCAATCCACAGTCTAATAATGTGTTTTTTATCCCAAAAATTAGTGCACAACAACTAGCAGAAACAATGTACTCTTCTTTAGTAGTTTATAATGCAAAATAAAATTTTTCTTTTTATCACACCATGAAATTAGAGACTTTCCCAAAAAGTGACATCTTCCAGGCATTCTATTTTTTTTAATTTACACCCACCAAACTCAACATCATAATAACTAACCATATCAAAAGGATGTACTCTAGGGTAGAGTATTCTTAAATTAGTTTTATTTTTGAGGTATTTGAACATTATTTTAACATCATTTAAATGTGACCCTTTTGGGGGTTTTTAAAATCTTACACACACACCCACTAAACATGATGTATGTCCTACTAGCTATTGTGTAAAGAAAATTCCGCATAATTCCTCTATAAGATGTTTGATCAATAGATTTCCCATTTTTATCAAGTTCCAAAATACAGGTAGAACACATATGTGTTTCACTACTCTTAATACCATCAAATAAATATTTTTCATAATTTCATAAGTATATTTTGTTTTATTTATAACAATACCTTCTTTGTTTTGAAAATTTTTAAATTCCTCAAAATATTTTAGTTCACCCGTCAAACTCATCTCATACTCACATTACATCATTTTTTAAAAATCATTGAGAAACTTAATTTGTATAACAACTGATAATAATATCAGATACATATATATGAGCTACTAAAACAACATTAGAAATTATTTTTGTAAATAATTTATGATCAGTAAGTCATGTTTAAAAATTGTTAGAAATAATAATGTTACTTAACCTATTATACCTTGATCTTGGATCTTCTTTTAAACCCTATAAATCTTTAGTTTATTTGAAAACATCATTTGGATTATGTGGCTTTCTAAAACATGGGTGTTGTTAACAAAAACATCCTCAATTATATTACCATATATGAACGGTCTTCTGAAAACCATTTGATAATGATTGAAATCCAATTGTGATGCATAGGAAAGTAATATTATAATAACTTCATGTATAGATACAGGTACCAAGGACTCTCCATAATCAATTCCCTTTTCATTATTTTATCCATGTGTGACCAATTTAGTTGTGTATCTTAGTGTACTTCCAGCATCATTTACATTGTTTCTAAACAACCATTTAGTTCTTATGGTCAAGGAATAATTTGGTCTATAAAAGAGATTCTATAAATTATTGATCTAAAAAATGATTAGGTTGTTTGTGCCAAACCATCACCCAACATTGATCATTGATATCATCATTAATGTTTTAGGTTCAATCTGTGATAAACAATATTAATGGTCAACATTTTTTCTTAGGGAAGCTCTAGTTTCTGTTTCTCTGTCTAAATATTCAACTACAACATCTATGGGATGTTTTTTAAGGGTTCTAGTTTGTCTTGAAAATGTATGGATACTTATTTCATGATTATCACTTGATTTTGGTACACTATGCCTAGAATCTGAATAATTTTTCAGAACTAGATTTTTTATCCAATTCATTTATAGGATGTTCAGAGGGTTTCGTATTAATTTCCAGAGTTGTCATATCCTCTTAAATATTATCTAGTGGTGTCTTAGGATCATGAGTATCTATTTCTTCAAACATTTTATGTAAAATTCCTCCAAAAATTTGGTTATTTTATTAAATATTCTATACACTTTGATTGATGTTGAATATCCAAGTAATATTCCTTCGTCACTTTTAGAGGAAAATTTATTTAGTAATAATTAGTGTTTAGAATATAATCCATATGACAAAACACTTTAAAATAATTTAACTTAGGTTTCCTATTATTCAAGAAATCATAATGAGTTTTCTTAAGAAGAGGTCTAATTAAGAATCTATTTATTATATAAAAAGCTCTATTAAGAGCTTCATCCAACTAATACATTGGTAAGCCCTATTTATTGATCATAGTTTGGGAAATTTAATATATGGTTTTATTTCTTCATTCTACTACACCATTCTATTAAGTTGTCTTAGTGGAAGATAATTTAATCCTATAAAAATTATGTGGGAGAAAAAGATTCAAAGAAATTATATTCAAAATCACCACAATGGTCACGTCTTATGGATTTAATTTTATGTCCACTAATATTTTATATTGTCCTAGTATAATTGGTAAAATTAGGGAAAGCATCTCATTTTTGAGCTAATAAAAATGTCCAAGTATACCTAGAAAATTCATCAATGAGAACATAAACATAGTGCATCCCATATGGACTCGAATCTCTAGATGGCCCAAATAAGTCCAAGTGAAGTAACAAGAGAGGATGAGGATTTGTACCTTCTTTCTTTTTTTTGAAAGTGATTTTGTAACACCCCAGGTAAATAAAGAATATGACATTTTCATATTTATCCATATTTGTGAATAAAATATTAATATGACTTTAAAGGGGACGCTATGCTCGATGGCGTACCCAACACACAACAACGAGTTTCTTGGGAATCTTACGTTGCACTCTAATAATAAAATAATATTATTTTAAATGGCAGTTAACATGTAGCCGTTTTATTGGCAAGAATGTATAGAAATAACTAAAATATTATTATACATTTTTTTAAATGTTTTTACATTTATCCAATAAAAGATAAAGCCTTAAAATACGGAAAGAATTAAATTTTAGGCGTATATTCCATAATTTTCACTAAAGGTTCACTTATCACCTTTTGATGGAGAACCCTCTCTAAATATAGTTTTGGTCACTCTTATAAATTCTTTTGGACCAAATAAAATCCTTCTTTATAATTGGGACATCAAAATTTACTTTGTGTATGTTTTTGTTATTCTATCGATAAATTCATTTTTTTATGAATTAGTGAAAAATGTTGTATTATAAATCAAAACCTCTTTTAATATAATTTATTTATATGATTGTATTATCTTTTGAATTTGTTTTAAAGTAAAACCATAAAATAATTTTACCATTTTCTTCAATGGTGGACTTTGGAATTAATTTCACTTTGAAATTCGACATAAACAAATATCAATCATTTGATATATATATTGTTTCTTAAAAACATGCTATTTGTTTTGACAACAGGAGTTAATTATTAAATTCATTAATTCTAATTATATTCTTTGAATTAGGTAATATAAACATCATTTTTGAATTCGTAATATCAAATATAGCTTAGAGTAAATTTTTGGTAATTTTCTGAAAAACTCCAATTTTTGATGAATAGTGAAACCACTAATTGGTAATCATGCAAACTGATTTTTCAGTTAAATGAAAGTTTACCACTAATGTGTATTGAATTTTGAAATCCGACATACATGGTTGTCATTAGTATGTAAAATGTGTTTCAATGGGATGAAAATAATTTTTTGGTGAATAGTAACTTTTTTTCATTAATCGCGATTAGAGGTAGTTATTGTAATTTAATGTAAAAATGATATTATAAAAATATGAAAACACCATGACACTTGTCCTAACCCTATTGGATTATTCATGGCTTACCAAGACAACCCATGGGTCGATTTATGGGACCCTATAGAGCCACTTGGGTGAGATAATGACTTTAATGCCTTTTTTTAAATAAAGGTGAAAATGACACTAACATAAATTGTTTTACTAAAAAAACTTTAGAAGGGGTTATACTAATCATATTTTTGCCTATAAATACTCTTTGGAAATATAAAAAGATTTCCTACATCAGGATAGTATTTTATAATTTTTAGACATTAAATAAATTAATTTAATTATGACATCATGATGATGCAACAATGACCTCATTAATGAACAGTTTAAATAAAATGAAACGATAATATAAAATCTAAAGCCTACACTTGTCCAAAAACTATTGAATGGGAATATTTCGAAGACTTATCATCTTATCTTCTAAATATATCAATGTGGGACTTTATAAATTCGAAACACTTTTGAAAAAAAAATAATAGTATAATGATTTTCAAAAGTTCCCCTCCTCTCCTCTTATAAAAGGCCCCCACCTCTACCTCATTTCAAACACTCCTCAAGCCTTTGGCTCAGCCATACCCTGCCCATTTACTCTATCCACATCCCTATACTCATCCTAGAGGATTACCTTTGGGAATAATAATTTCAAAGGAAGCCTTTAGGCTCAAATCAAAAGGAGTTACACTTTTAAAGGAAATTCATTCTCTCATGTTCATTTGTTTTATTTTGCTTCTCCAACCCCCTAAACTCATTTTATTTACTTCTTTTGTAACAACACCAGTATCTTCAATATACTATGATGTTTTTATAAGATTTATTTGAGCTACACTCTCACACAAATACATTAAATGGTTAAGGAACATTCAGTTTCCGTTGATGGAAAAATTCTTCTTCTCGAAACGATGATAGTTCAATACTCATTTAACACCTTCAAAGGTGGCCATAATGATGTCAGTATTTTTATATATAATATATAATATGTTTATTCTTTCCTTAAGCTTCTGTATTTTTCATTTATGGCATACCATTATTGTTTCCATTATGGGTATACACGATATCTTCATTTTAGGAAGTGCGGACTACCGCCCCCTCAAAGTGATGTGATTCATTAATGCCATACGTGGGACGTATAAAGTATGGATTTATTGTTATTATATATGATGTCATACTGTAATTATAATATACCTATATATCATTATTTTTTCTTTCCATTAATGTATGAGATAGAAATGGAAGTAGTGTTCATGCGTATGTACGGCTTACCGTCTCCATGAACGGTGCATTTCATTTATTATCCCCAAATGTAAATTACTATTATAAGTACATTTATATAATAGATATATATGATGAATTATACATATAAATGATTAATATAATTGTGGAATTTAAATATACATACCTCTCATTTAGTTTTAATTCCATTAATATGACAATGATATGAATGTAGCGTTCATGCGTACGTACGGCTTACCGTCTCCATGAACGGTGCATTTCATTTCATACCTCTAAATGATTATGTAATATTATAAATACATGTATATTATGGATATATATGATATCTATCATATCCAAATCATGAATATAATTCTGGATATAATGAACATTTGACCACACGGACAACATGTAATTGTAAGAAGTCCACTTTCGACTTAAGAAACAAATATCGACAAAACAAACATTATTAACTTAAATGATTAAATAATTTTTATAAAATTGAAATAAGTGATCTAAAAGGAATAATGAACTATAAAAAGGTTCTCAATAAAGTGTAAATTAACTCATGTTTATTATTCAGGACGTTAAAGAACGATCGAGTCAAGTCGGACCCGAGGTAAGGGATCCTACACCTCTCTTTCTTTTTAAGTACACTCTTTTATGTCATTCCATTTAAGCTCATATTTCTTATGATTGGGATGTTCTTTTATATTACTCATACTTTAATTATTATGTTCATATGATGAGAGACCCTATTTTCCTCTCATCAATCCATTTTGGAAGTTTTGAGTGGCGCCGTTAGGCTGCCGAATTTTCGTAAGAGATCTAACCTCTATCTTTCTATTTAAGTACTCTCCTTTATGTCACTTCTTTTAAGCTCATCTTTTTTATGATGGGGGATGTTATTTTATATTCCTCATTCTTTAAATTTTATTTTAATTTGATGAGATACCCTATTTGATATCATCAATCCATTTTTGGAAGTTTTAAGTGGCGCCATTAGGCTGCCGAGTTTTCGTATGGGATTTTTCATCTCACTTTTATTCCTATGAGATTTATGCTACATTTGCCACAATTTCATTTGAGTGGTGTATGTACTGACCATTATGTTATTCATTGTGTAATATTATTTCATTTATGAGTATTTACATCAATGTTGTATTGTCCTTCTTTCACGGGGCGTATGTTTCGAAAGATACCCATGTAGGTAAGGGAACCTTTCACCCCCCTCTTTTTAAAAGACTTCCTTTGTTGGGTCTTTTATTTTACATATTGTTATGTTGGGATATGTTCTCCTATATCCTTATTGATGTAAATTATATTTCCATGTGATGATATATCCTTTTTTTATCTCTCATCAACTCATTTTGATGTGATGTCGTTAGGCTGTCAAGGGAACTTCTTAACCCAATTTCGATTTCTTTGGGTTCAACATGTAGTTATTGAATATGTCATCCTTTGAATATGTGTGAATGATCTTTGATTATTTTACACTTAATATCCACTTATATTTGGTGTATTCGTTTGTCACACATAATTATGTAATTGATTTATCCTTAAACCAAGGATATTGTCTTTTTATAGAACTTCGTCTCAATATCCTTTCATTGTGGCATATTCTGTTTTATACACAACCTCCTTTTATACGGTGTATAAACCCCTTTGACTTTTACGTTTTTAAAAATGAATTTTTTTATACGAAGTGTTTATTAAACAAAAAAAATGGGAATGTTTTTGTCGTACGTATTCGGCGACAACGACTTCTCCGCCGCCGTGACCGTTATTTGAGTTTCACCTTCCTCTACAAGCCATACCTTCTTTTTAAAAGAAAAATAGATACCATGTTTTAATTTTCTTTTATTTTTCTATTGAAAATGGTTTTCATAATGTTTTTATATCAATGTGTTGTATTGATATCTTGTGATTGAAAGGTGGATATGTTATGTTTCCTTTATGAATGTTTTATGTGATATGATTATGTTATGGTTCTTGGGCATTATTATGAAGACGGGTGGTTCCGTGATAAACTAAGGGCGGGTGATCTCGTTATAGCTCTCCAATTCATTGGGTAACGCGAATGAGTGAAACGTTATGGTTTCTCCAAAGAGAATTAGGGAATATACTATGATGGGTATTCCAAACGTAACTAAGAGGGTTACTCCCTACGTAAGAATGTTATGAAGGCATCAAGATACCTTTATGTCAGATGATTTCTATGATTTCATGAGGTATGTAAATGTTATTATGATTTATGGGTAAAGTATGATTTCATTCTTATGTATATATGAACTCATGTTTCTTTTCCATATTTTTTTTATAACCCTTACTGAGATTTTTAGGCTCATCCCATGTTTTTTAAATCTTTTTCATAGGTCAAGGGAAAGGTACATGATGTGATGATAGTGTCAAGGATTTTTCAAGAAAGAATCCATGTTTTATTTTAAATATGTTTCCATTGATGGGAAGAATGAATACTGTCTTTTATGTAACCAATTTGTTTAAATGTGGAATGTAATGCATGTTTCATGATCTAATTCTCTAAAACTCTAAACGTGAAAAGATCCTCAATTTGTAACTTGTAATAACTCATGATTAAGTATGGTTTAAGGCTGGGGACTTATAGTTGGTATCAAAGGTCGGTTTAGATAACATTAGAGGTTAGGGTATTCTCTAAACATAAGGGACATTACCATAATGGTTAGGATTTCAAAAAGAGTCCTAGTTTTAGATAAAGTGAATGAGTAAGTATATCTTAGTGTTTACCTTCCTCATTAGTACATGATGGTTTTGTTTATATACTCACACTGACATTTCTGTTTTCAGTGAATGGCTGGATCTTGCAGCCACCAAAGTGACAATTGGTTTGAAGGAAACTGTGGTGGTTCTCTGATTAAGAGACTCGATGAAATGGGTTATTCAATGAGGAAACTTGTGGTTGTTCTAAACCAACTATCAAGGATTCATGATCAACCACGTGAACCTTGGTATGTTCTATAATGCATCATGTACGATATGACCAATCGATGTGTAAGTTCAGGTAATAATTAAAAAGGTAACCATTAGTGTTTATATGATCTTTACTTTTGAGGTAATTATGGGTTATTATATGTTATGATGGAAAATTAAAGTCATGAGATAAACTTGAGGTTAAAATATGTTATGTTTATTTTTGAAGATTTTATCTCGTTTTGGGAAATGATTTAAAAATTATATAGTTTTGGAAAAAGGACAACACGCAGACCGTGTGACAACCCGTCGCATCAGACAAAGCTTTGGGAATCGAACCCACAACCAATGTGGGACTGGTATTTATCGCCTACCACTGGACTACGTGAAGTCCCTGGTTAGTTTGACTTATTCTTTTAGTTATATGATTTTATGAATTAAGAGTAAGTTTATTTTGGGTTATTTATGGAAATGATTAACCTATCATGGAGGATATGTGATTAGGTTAATTACTTTTCAATACGAGACTTTAGGAGCAACTGATGTTGTTTGGAGATAAATGTTACGATTTAACTTGGAAGACTATGTGACTAAATCCTTCAAATATTTGGGTTTCAATCTTAGTTTGGTTTACTTTGAAGAATTTTATGGACAAATTGATTATAGAATGGTCCTCGTTGAACTTTGGGTTTTGTTGGACAAATTTTGGAGATTAAGAATAGAATTTCTTTTTGTAAAGAGTTATCCTTTTCTGGATTATCTGATCATGTTCTAACCTTTTTGGTTATGGTTTTGGTTAGAGTCTAAATACATGGGATGTATATAGTTATCTATTGTGGATTAGGTGATTCTCTAGAAGTTGATTATATTACTCTTAATGCGAACAAGTCTCCCTAAATACTCATCTTTTGGAAAAAAATATGAGTTTGATTATGGAATCTAGTAAAAGTTGAAAGTCAACATGATAAGTGATTATGTTTCCATATGAATAAATTCCTCAATAAAAAGTAACTTAAAACAAAAATGTTGTCTATTAACTTTTCCTGCTGGGGAATCGAATACTGTTTAACCCATCACAAGTTTGTGATTTTCTTGTGGTTAACTTTCTCCTAAACATGTTTTCTATCACTCTCTATCAGAACATGACCCTATGTTTTCACCTCCATGTCCATATTTTTCTACATGGAATCCTAGTATGGGTTAACTCGGGTGACCTTTGTACTTATCTTTCTTTATTTTAAAGTGATTGTTTTACTGACTCTTGTTCCGATGTGGGACTTTCAAGGATGTTTCCAAGCTCAATTTTAAAAATTGCGAGGATGCAATTCCCAAATGGGGGGAAGGATGTAACACCCCAGGTAAATCAAGAATAGTACATTTTAATATTTATCCATATTTGTGAATAAAATATTAATATGACTTTAAAGGGGACGCTATGCTCGATGGCGTACCCAACACGCAACAACGAGTTTCTTAGGAATCTTACGCTGCACTCTAATAATAAAATAATATTATTTTAAATGGAAGTTAACATGTAGCCATTGTATTGGCGAGAATGGATAGAAATAACTAAAATATGATTATATATGTTTTTAAATGTTTTTACATTTATCCAATAAAAGATAAAGGCTTAAAATACGGAAAGAATTCAATTTTAGGCGTATATGCCCTAGTTTTCACTAAAGGTTCATTATCACCTTTTGATGGGGAACCCTCTTTAAAGATAGTTTTGGTCCCTCTTATACATTCTTTTGGACCAAATAAAATCCTTATTTATAATTGGGACATCAAAATTTACTTTTTGTATGTTTTTGTTATTCTTTCGATAAAGTTCATTTTTTATGAATAAGTGAAAAATGTTTTATTTTAATTCAAAACCTCTTTTAATATATTTGATTTATATGATTAGATTATATTTTTAATTTGTTTTAAAGTTAAACCATAAAAAAGTTTTTCCATTTTATTCAATGGTGGACTTTGGAATTAATTTCTCTTTGAAATTTGACATAAACAAATATCAATCTTTTGATATATATATTGTTTCATAAAAACATGCTATTTGTTTTGACAGCGGGAGTTAATTATTAAATTAATTAAATCTACTTATATTCTTTGAATTAGGTAATATAAACATCATTTTTGAATTCGGAATATATAATATAGCTTAGAGTGAATTTTTGGTAATTTTATGAAAAACTCCAATTTTTGATGAATAGTGAAACCACTAAGTGTTAATCAAGCAAACTGATTTTTTAGTTAAATGAAAGTTTACCACAAATGTGTATTGAATTTTGAAAATACAACATACATGGTTGTCATTATTATGTAAAATTTGGTTCAATGGGATGAAAATAATTTTTTGGTGAATTGTATCTTTTTTTCATTAATCACGATTAGAGGTAATTAGTGTAATTTAAGATAAAAATGATATTATAAAAATATGAAAACACCATGAAACTTGTCCTACACCTATTGGATGAGTCATGGCCGACCAAGACAACCCATGGGTCGATTTAGGGGACCCTATGGAGCCTCTTGGGTGAGATAATGACTTTAATGCCTTTTTTTAAATAATGTTGAAAATGACACTAACATCAATTGTTTTAGTAAAATACTTTTTAGAAGGGGTTATACTAATCATATTTTTGTCTATAAGTACTATATGGAAAGATAAAAAGATTTCCTACATCAGGATATTTTTTTTATAATTTTTAGACATTAAATAAATTAATTTAATTATGACATCATGATGATGCAACGATGACCTCATTAATGAACAGTTTAAATAAAATGAAACGATAATATAAAATCTAAGACCTAAACTTGTCCAAAAACTATTGGATGGAAATATTTAGAAACTTTATCATCTTATATTATAAATATATCAATGTGGGACCTTAGAAATTCGAAACACTTTTGAAAATAAAATAATAGTTTCATGGTTTCCAAAAGTGCCCCTCCTCTCCTCTTATAAAAGGCCCCAACCTCTACCTCATTTCACACACTCCTCAAGCCTTTGGCTCGGCCATACCCGGACCATTTACTATATCCACATCCCTCTACTCAGCCTAGAGGATTACCTTTGGGAAGAATCATTTCAAAGTAGGCCTTTAGGCTCAAATCAAAACGAGTTACACTTTTAAAGGTAATTCATTCTCTGATGTTCATTTGTTTTATTTTGCTTCTCCAACCCCCTAAACTCTTTTTATTTACTTCTTTTGTAACAAAACCAGTATCCTCAATATACTAGGATGTTTTTATAAGATTTATTCGAGCTAAACTCTCACACAACTACATCAAATGGTTAAGGAACATACGGTTTCCGTGGATGGCGAAATTCTGCCTCCCGAAACGATGATTGTTCAATACTCATTTAACACCTTCAAAGTTGGCCATTATGATGTCAACATTTTTATATATGATATATAATATGTTTATTCTTTCCATAAGATTATTTATTTTTTATTTATGGAATACCATTATTGTTTCCATTATGGGTATACACGATATCTTCATTTTAGGAAGTGCGGACTACCGCCCCCTCAAAGTGATGTGATTCGTTAATGCCATATGTGGGACGTATAAAGGATGGATTTAATGTTATTATATATGATGTTATACTGGAATTATAATATACATATATATCATTGTTATTTCTTTCCGCTAAAGTATGAGATAGAAATGGAAGTAGCGTTCATGCGTATGTACGACTTACCATCTCCATGAATGATGCATTTCATTTCTTATACCCAAATGTAATGTACTATTATAAGTACATGTATATAATGTATATATATGATGAATGATACATAAAAATGATGAATATAATTCTGGAATTTAAATATACATACCTCTCATTTAGTTTTAATTCCATTAATATGAAAAAGAAATGAAAGTAGCATTAATGCGTACGTACGGCTTACCGTCTCTATGAACGGTGCATTTCATTTCTTACCTCTAAATGATTATGTAATATTATAAATACATGTATATTCTGGATATATATGATATATATGATATCCAAATCATGAATATAATTTTGGATATAATGAACATTTGACCACACAAACAACATGTAATTGTAACAAGTCCACTTTCGACTAAAGAACCAAATATCGACAAAACAAACATTATTAACTTAAATTATTAAATATTGTTTATAACATTGAAATAAGTGATCTAAAAGTAATAATGAACTAGAAAAAAGTTATTAATAAAGTGTAAATTAACTCAAGTTTATTATTCAGGACATAAAAAATGATCGAGTCAAGTCGGACCCGAGGTAAGGACTCTTACACCTCTCTTTCTTTTTAAGTACATTGTTTTATGTCATTCCTTTTAAGCTCATATTTCTTATTATTGGGATGTTCTTTGATATTACTCCTACTGTAATTATTATGTTCATATTATGAGAGACCCTATTTTCCTCTCATCAATCCATTTTGGAAGTTTTGAGTGGCGCCGTTAGGCTGACGAATTTTCGTAAGAGATCTAACCTCTCTCTTTCTCTTTAAGTACTTTCCTTTATGTCACTTATTTTAAGCTCCTATTTTTTTATGATGGGGGATGTTCTTTAATATTCATCTTTCTGTACATTTTATTTTAATGTTATGAGATACCCTATTTGATCTCATCAATCCATTTTTGGAAGTTTTAAGTGGTGCCATTAGGCTGCCGAGTTTTCGTAATGGATTTTTCATCACACTTTTATTCCTGTGAGATTTGTTCTACATTTGCCACAATTTCCTTTGAGTGGTGTATGTACTGACCATTATTTTACTCATTGTGTAATATTCTTTAATTTATGAGTATTTACATCAATTCTGTATTGTCCTTCTTTCACGGGGCGTATGTTTCGAAAGATACCCATGTCGGTAAGGGAACCTTTCACCCTCCTCATTTTAAAAGACTTATTTTGTTGGGTCTTTTATTTTACATATTTTTATGTTGGGATATGTTCTCATATATCCTTATTGATGTAAATTTTATGTCCAAGGGATGAGATATCCTTTTTTTATCTCTCATCAACTCATTTTGATGTGACACCGTTAGGCTGTCAAGGGAACTTCTTTACCCAATTTCGATTTCTTTGGGTTCAACATGTAGTTTTTGAATATGTCATCCTTTGAATATGTGTGAATGATCATTGATTATATTACACTTAATATCAACTTATATTTTGTGTATTCGTTTGTCACACATAATTATGTAATTGATTTATCTATAAACCAAGGATACCGTCTTTGTATGGGACATTGTCTCAGTCTCCTTTCATTGAGGCATATTCTATTTTATACAAAACCTTCTTTTATACGGTGTATAAACCACTTTGACTTTTACGTTTATTCAAAATGAATCTTTTTATACGAAGTGTTTATTAAACAAAAAAGGGAATGTTATTGTCGTACGTATGCGGCGACAGTGAATTCTCCGCCGCCGGGACCGTTATTTGAGTTTCAGCTTCCTCTACAAGCCATACCTTCTTTTTAAAAGAAAAATAGATACCATGTTTTAATTTTCTTTTATTTTGGTATTGAAAATGGTTTTCATAATGTTTTTATATCAATGTGTTGTATTGATATCTTGTGATTGAAAGGAGGATATGTTATGTTTCCTTTATGTATGTTTTATGTGATATGATTATGTTATGGTTCTTGGGCATTATTATGAAGACGGGTGGTTCTGTGATAAAATAAGGGAGGGTGGTCCCGTTATAGCTCTCCAATGCATTGGGTAATGCGAAGGAGTGAAACATTAAGGTTTCTCCGAAGAGATTTAGGGAATATACTGTGATGGGTATTCCAAACGTAACCAAGAGGGTTACTCCCTACGTATGAATGTTATGAATTCCTCAAGTTAACTTTATTTCATATGATTTATATGATTTTATGAGGTATGTTAAAGTGCTTATGTTTTATGGGTAATGTATGATTTCATTCTTATGTATATATGAACTCATGTTTCCTTTCTAGATTTTTTTTATAACCCTTACTGAGCTTTTTATGCTCATCCCAAGTTTTTGAAATGTTTTTCACAGGTCAAGGGAAAGGTACATGATGTGATGATAGTGTCAAGGATGTGTCAAAAAAGAATCCATGTTTTATTTTAAATATGTTTCTGTTGATGGGAATAATGAATACTATCTTTTATGAAACCACTTTGTTTAAATGTGGAATGTAATGCATGTTTCATGATCTAATTCTCTAAAACTCTAAACCTAAAAATATCATCAATGTGTAATCTTGTAATAACTCAAGATTAAGTAAGGTTTAAGGTTGGGGCCTTATATATTTTGTGTTAAATTACTTTATGATAAGGATTACAAACTCTATTTTCAGGAAATATTAATTTGGGAAGATCCTTAACTGATCCTTTTTGTGTTAATATCATAATGGAATTTACATTACAATGTCCCAGTATTCTATGCCCGATCCAAGACTCTTTGTGGAAGGCACGTAGGCATGAAACATTCTGTGATTCTAGTCTGTCTAAAATTACAGCATATACATTATCATTTTGAATATTTGAAAATTATAAGTTATTTTTGGCATAAAAAACATGGCATGAATCATTTTCAAAATTTAAAATAAATCCATCATCATAGATTAGAGATATGTTATGAAATTTATATTTTCACCCATCAATATAACACATATTGGAAATTCAAATAGTGATAGGGTTACGAATCTTGAACGTGCTGATGAATTTACCTTTACAAATATCTTTATATGTGACATGTCCTCTATCAATATTGATGAGATTATTGAAGAATGATTAATCTCTTATAATTTTTTTTGAGTATCCACTGTCCAAGTACAAATATTTTTACATTAACATTGTAGGTAGTTTACCTACAAAATAATTCATCCAAAAAAATATCTTGGTACCAATATTAGTTTGGGTCTAGAAACATTTGTAATAATGCATTAAAGAACACACACTTATCTAATGGCTATTAATTATGTAGTTTTAAAATATTTGAAAAGTAAATTTCATTTGTTCCAAAAAGACATGAAGAACTATAATCTTTTTCACAATTGGATGTTGTAGTAAAATCACATTTTTTTGGATAGAGAATAATATTTTGTAAATTTAGTTATAAAATGATTTTTAGATAAATTTAGTTTTTATATATGATATCTTATTCTTGTAGTATACAAAGGGGATATTTGATTACCATGTAATGGAATATGTCTATTTTTACAATTGGTAAAATTTTCCATATCATTCATTAATTGATCATTGGATAACATTGTGGCATTATATTACTTTAAAAATTGCAATTCATTATTTTTCTCAATATAAAGTCTAGATTTAATATTTTCATAGAGATCATCTTGTTTCATTAATTTTTTTACTGGTCCTTCACGTCATTACAAGATTCGTCAAGTATATTACAATACTCAAATAGTTCATCATTTTAATATTTTTAGATTCTGATTAATCAATAAAATAATTTTCATTATGTACAAGAGTGTTTAAAAGTACCTTTGAGTTATTTTTCATAAATCACCTATTTTCTATATCTTCATTCCCATTCTAAGAAGAATCAGATTCAAAAGATCTATCCTAAGATTCACCTCAAGTGGAATTTATATCATTCTTATATTCCCAATTGTTATACTATTACTTCTTTTAATAGTTTAATTTAGGATTGTCTCGTTTGACAAGTCCTCTACTTTTTTCCATCATAGAATACAATTTATTCTGATTTTTTATGATTCTCCCAATCCTTTTCCCAATATTCCTTTGTTGTCATATTTTCCATTATAATTTGGTTTCATAAAAAAATTGTTTATATAAATTTTTTAGAATCTCCTATAAATTTTGGACATTTCCTGATAATTGAATGAAGATGATTATTCACTACCTGTTCTTTGAATAGAAACATGAACATTCTATTTGTCCTTTCTCTTATAATTCGTAGTCATGAAGGATAAAATGTTTCTCTATTTCTCTTCCACCTCTATATTCTCCTTTAGTTCCTATTCATAAATTATTAATTATCCAATTAGATCCTTTTCTTCCAGTTTATCAATGTCGCATGATTCTCATGGATACTGATTTTCCTCGCCATCTATCTGGAAATCATCACATAGTCATCATGATATGATCTATTTCGGTTACATCTCTTCCTAGAGAAGTCATTTTGTTAATAATTTCATTGAACCCACGATAAATATTAGAAATTGATACATCATGAATCATTATAAAATTACATATTTAATAGTATAAGTATTTAATCTCATCTATTTCATATTAGTTGTTCGATAAGGGGATACTTATAATGTTCCCCAAATTTCATTACCAATATCACATTCCCAAATACGAATAAATTATTTGTCTCCTTGGGCACAATATAATGCATTCATATCTTTATAGTTATTGTAATATGTTTTATTAGTAGCATCATCCCTTTTTTTTATAGAAGTATCTAGGAGTACATATTTAAAATTAGTAGAAGTCTAGATTTCAACTCCCATGATTTCTAAATGTATTTTCATTTTAATAATCCACTGAGCCTAATTTCTTCCATTTAAAGAAGGATTTCTATTCAGGGCAGCACATTTGCATCAATTTTGTATAATATAATTTAGGAAAATATTTCAAGGGATTACAAATTTGACGTTATATATGTTTTTAAATCTAAAAATAAAACTAAAATCAAAGTTGAAAAATATTTGACAAAAGATTGAAAAAAATAAATTTTATTGAAAACTAAACTATATGCTCTGATACCAAATTGTTGTCCCATTAGTAAACTCAGGTGGGTGTGAATTGATATCCTTTTTTTTAAACACTGTTTATTTGAAAATTTCAACAAATTAAAAAAATAATCCAAGTCAGTGTGTATTGAATTTATAAGAATGTTTCATGTTAAAATAATTTCTCAATAGATAGATTAGATCCCATCAATTCGAATATAAATATTAATATAACTTTTGAAACGAAGATACTTGTTAAAACCTATAATAAACACATTCTAAACTAAATATCAGATATTTTCATTTTTTGATAGAAAATTGATATAAGAAACAGTAAAATAAAATAACAATAGGCACAATAAAATTCAATACAAGAGGTTTAGTCTCAATGTGAGACGTAGTCCTCTCTACTAGGTGATCACCAACAACCATGCAAATTATGTTAATAACCATTTTTTATCCACACCATAGACTGGGTTTCACAATAGCACACATGGAGGCCGAGGTAACCCATGAACACTACCATTGTTCTTTTTTAGGAAAACAACAAACAGTTCACCCATAAAATCATCCACAGTAATACATGCAATAAAAATGGCTAAATAGATTGACAGATTCAGGATATAAACTATCCTCTTGTAATGAACGTGATTTAGTGTCTGAAATAGATAGATAAACCCACATCTCAGATATGTAAATAAATGAACAAAATATAGATAATTATGTGGAGTTATCTATAGACATAATTGTGTGTTATGAAGTTTTGTTCTAGACTATTTTGATGAAGTGGAATATAAGTTTGATTCCTCTTCTGGATGATGACTCCAAAATAGAGTTTCCTAGCCTCTTTGTTCTGGCTTCCAATACTATGAGATGTTTTGATTCTTGATCGAATGATGTTCAGGTTTGGGCAGCAGGTTTAGCTCAATTTTTTGACCTATCCGTATGTTCTTCATTTTGAGTTCTTGGAATTCGGAATTACCCTCCAGAGTAATATGATTTCAACTATTATATTGGGTTTTCATTCATCACTATTATTCTTTATATGTTTTGAATGATATATCTTGTTATCCATTTATCCTTAAAGATCCAGCATGCATAATGATCCCCACAAGTGCATGTACCTCGTATTGTCCTCTGTGTAACCTACAAATAGTATTAATTAATATCAGAAATATTATTTTGTTTAAATATTATAGTTAGATATAAATTTGAATTAATATTATAAAAATATTTTTTAGGACTATCAGTGATTCACAAGTATCAGTGAGTTGATATAGTCGATCTTTTTTCATAGATAACTCTCTGTATTGGTGAGTCATTTGCATATATCTATTAGAATCGGGGACTCTTTGTATCTGTGAGCCTTCTCCATCAGTATTGGTGAATCTATGAATCAGTGATCCATTGTACTATTGGTCTATCTGGCCATTAGTGAGTAATAATATGTGACTCATACTGTACTATCGGTGCATCAACCATCGGCGACTCATCCATCGGCGAGTCCTTTGAACTATAAGTTCATCATCCAATAGTGATTCATCCATCGGTGAGTCCTTTTAAATATCAGTTGTTCTTCCATCGATTATTCGTCAATCGGTGAGTCCTTTGAACTATCGATGCATCTCCCATTAGTGATGTGCCCATTAGTGTATTGTTTGATCAATCAACGAGACCGTCATTAGAGTCTTCTTTGATCTGAATGTCCTAATCAGTGAGTGGTCCATCTGTGATTCCTTTGAACCAATACTTGTCATAGGCTTTAAAAAAGTTAAAAATTGTCTCTCATATATAGAACAGTACCAGATTGTGTGAAATTAATAATTTTAGGTAAATATAGACATGTAAATATATAGAAACCCACATATCAATAATTTGCTAAATTATTGAAATGTATTGTACAGTGTGACATAATATGTGAATTTCTTGATTTCTAAATTTTCATGATTTGTGATTATTAAAATTAATATCTCACAATGGGTCTAACAGTCTCTTTCTATATAATGCTTTATACACTTCCATTTGAATACTTGATTGGATACTATTTTTGTATTAAATCTCTATAAAAGGAAAATAATTATCCCAAATACCGTGTATATAATGTATGAAGGATCACTATATTCCTTTAAATGATTGAATGGTCCTTTTAGACTTCTTGTCGGTTAGAGAGTGACAAAAAATCCTCAAATGAAACTCAATATCCAACATCTTATGAAGTATTTTCCATAATTTATGTAAACCATGAATATCAATCATAAATAGATTAAATAAGATCTCCATGAAGACTCAAAACATAATTAATATATAGTTATGAAAGGAAATATTGTGTATAATCATCCCATATAGAAAGGAGATGTTCAGATTTGGTAATTCATTATAAAATTACCTATATTGAATCATTATTTCTTGAATTGTTTTGTAATCTAGTATCAAAATCTATATTAGTGACAACTGATTTCCATGTAAGAATTATAATAAGTTGCATGACTCATCGATGATGTTCTATTTTAGTATTTTCCTATTGAGAAACAAAACATGTTGATACATAATCATCAATTTCCCCCACCATATTATCCCAATAAAAATTATTCCTTCAAACATGTAAACATCATATTGATACAAGCGTGTATTTTGAGCATTGTAAAATAATTCACATTTTATTTTAGGTATAGAGAGAACACATTTCTTCTTCACAAATTCCTAAATTCTATCTTCTTATACAATGTATAGCAATTTCCCATAATTAAAATAATTGATTTTTAAAAAAATTGTCATCACCAGTCTATGTGATTTTAATCCATTCAAATAAGGATAGTTTGGAAACCATTTCAAAAATTACTATTGTTTCACCTCCATTGATAACTCCATAATACATATTTTCTATTTCGATGTACCAATGATCCTTTTAAATCCACATTTTATCAATAACTATATAATCTTTATTAATTGAAGTATTTGCTGCATTACTTTACTTCTTTGGGTGGTAGTGTATTGAACACTCATAATCCTTGAGTAGATTGATCCATTTTCATTGACTCGTGTTGAGTTCATTATATGAGAAAAATATTTCATGATCTTTTTATCTACATATATCTCAAATCATAAATCATAATGATGGTGAATCCATATTTTTAGGGAAAATATTAAAACTGATAACTCAAAATCTTGGGTTTTATTGTTTTGTTATGATGTTTTTAAAACACTTAATGCATAATAAATAACCCTATCATTATATGTAAGGAAAAATCAATGTTCGTTATTTGTTTTAACACTATAAATAAAAAATCCTTGATTTAATAATTTAGAATCATGATCAGATAATTCACTAATATTCTATTTAATTCATCAATATATATTATCATTCATTTTTTCATATAAAATGATCACCTTTTTATTAAGCTTTAATAATGTTTTAGATAATCATGAAAATTTTTGAATTAAACATCGATAATAACCAACTAAACAACTGAAACATTGTAACTTAGTTATGTTCATTGATGTCGGCCATTCTTGAACAACCTTCCTCTTCACAAGATCAACTGAGATTTAATCCTTAGAGACAATATGGCATTGAAAAGAAATATTTTGAAGCCAAAATTAAAACATGATAAAAAATCCCATTAATGTATTTTCTTCTTTCAGTCTTCTTATTGATTCACAAGTGGTTCTATTTGTCGTCATATATTTTGGAATATATCAATATATCATCAATAAATACAACAAAATTATCAAGAACATATTTGATGAGCAATCCTTTCATTAGATCAATAGAACATAGGTTACATTATTCAGTCTAAATGGAAGTATGGTAAATTTGTAAAGTCTATACCATGATTGAAATATTGCCTTTGAAATAAATTCCATTATTATATGTTCTTGATGATATCTATTGTTAAGGTAAATCATTAAAAAATATTATTCTCTTTGATATCAGCCAAGTAAGTCATCAATTAAAAGAAGGGGATACATTATCTTTATTATAATAGAATATATTTATCTATACTCAATGTATAGTTACATGGATCCCACATTCTTCTAAAAATTGATAACAATGGATTCGTATAGAGAATTAAAATTGGGAATAAATCTATTATTTTTAAAATCCTTTAATTGTTTCTTTAGATCCAATAATTCCATAGTGTCCATTATATAGGGATTCATTCATATTTACCTTGTTTTATGGACTAAATCAATAGAAAATTTAACTTCCCACATCTAATGATGTCTAAGAAAATCATATTTAAATAAATCAATGTATTATTTTATAATAGGAACAAACTCAATTTGAATATTTTTTCCCACACATAGTTGATGTGTTTACTTCCCGCTAAATATCATTTAGAATAACATTTGGAGGTGTTTCAAGATATGACTCAAATGGTGAAATCTTTCTTATAATGATAGGATATTACTTTCTTCATCATGAATTATAATTTCTCTCACATTATAACAAATTTTTTCATTATATTTCAAATTTCAGTCCATTAAAAGAATTATAAAAAATTCAACATAGGCATGATGATTAAATACATCATTAGAGAAAGTTAATGCGGCATAATTGGAACTTCTTGACACATTTTTGTTGTATCAATGTTTACCCTATTAAAAATTACTGATAATAAACATTTTAAGGTGAATTGGATATATATAATTTTTGTATAAAACATGGGTGATATAAATAAATCCAATGATCATGAATTAAATAACGCAATATCTAAATTTTAGGACATGAGTAATGTACATCCCACTATATCATTATGAACATCATCCTCAGTTATTATGATCAAATATTATTTCCATGTACCCATGGAATTTTTTGGTGATTGTTTCTTTATAAATTTGGAAACCCATTAAATATTGTACCATATAATTATAATTATATCACTAAAAATGGTTATCATTTTCTACCCCATTCAATCGTGATTAAGATTTGATTTATCACAACACCTGATGAAAACTACTTTGTCCATTTAAGTTGGCATTGAGGTGTTACATTCCACAAGTATTAAAAATTTTAAAATTAACTTTATTATTCATCCCATTATCCATTAATTTCCATGCCACAATCTTATTCTCTTTTTTCCCATTAGGTTATAGTATTAAGCGACTTATTTCTCTATGTTGATTGAAAATAAGAATATATATTATTATAATGAGAATTTTTTGGAGAGTAGTTCCTTAAATATTAATGTATTATCCTACCAAATAATTGAAATATATTCCTATTTGGAATACATATTTTGTATATATCATTCCTAGATAACCTTTTTTATTTTGTTCCACACCTATAAATTATTTCATCCACTTTTTGTCTTTCAAAAATCATCTCTCCATATCTACATATTGATACCGAGGAAAATATTGTCCCAAGAACATTTCCTGAAAATATTTCCATTTAATATTTTCAATTTCTTTATTCTTTCTATTTTGGATATCTGGATATCATGGATAATCTTCTCCTGATATATGATTAAATTCCAAGATAAGCATATCATTTTCATTTCTTTCAAAATCATGTAATTTCTTTTCTAGAATTCACTCCTATTTGTTATCTATATATGGATTTTTAGCCCAATTTACTAATTAAGGATATTTTCATATGAATATGTCTATCATTATTAAACCATGTTATGGATTAGGGTTTCTTAATTATCTAATTTAATTGCACATAACCTATGTCAGTTTTTTGAGTATGGTTATATGTTTTATAACCCCACTTGTATCTCCTGATCTAACATAATTATCATACATATGAGGTCCATCACAAAATGGAATATATGAGTAGATATGATTTACATTCCTTACACAAGAGCCCTTTTTAAAATATGGAATACAGTAAATTTGGGTATGAACAATGATGTGTAGTTTTAAAAAAGAAAAACACATATCATATATTTTAAATTTATTCATAGAAAATATCATAATCATAAAAATTACTTTTGGGGACATTTTTACTTTTAAATCATTCATAATTGTTTGTAAAAAATCAAAATTATCATATGAATATCCATCGACAGTGTCAAAATATTTTTTCAGTAATTCCCATTGTCATTTTCATGGTTATGTCCAGACAGGCCTGATGCACCATGACCTATTTTTTACCGAAATTTACATCTTTCCTAGAACTACATATAATTTTTGTATTGAAACATCGATGTTTTTTTGGGAAAAAAACAAAATATCAAACATACCAAAATTATATGATGTTATTATATATTATCCCAAAATTTATATATTATCATTATGTTCCCTAATATATGTTTTCTACACCTAGTTTTTATGTTTTCCACCATACATCCTCAGTTATAAACTATCATTCCCCAAACCCTTGTTTCCTAGATTCCGTGACATACATTATTACATTGGTAATATGAAGAATAGATCACATTCCAGGGGACAAAAGAGTTTTTTAGATTTTTATATTTAGTTAAATACATATTTTTTCTTTAGAACATCAAATGAATTACACCAATGGATCCTCAATGGAAACATTCATAAACTCCATGATTACCCCTAAATACCATTGATAATATTAAACATGACATCATATTGAAAAAAAAACATAATAATAGGGTGAATATGATGCTCAGTAAAGATAAACAATACTATGGGTGAAATACTAAACCTAAATAATAAATCATTTTGATTAACTAAAATAACATTCCATTGAAACATAATCTTAATCATAATAGGGAATATATAAAAGCGTGTTGACTAATTCCATATAAACAATCATATGAGAATGAAACATAATAATTGATATTATAATATTCTAAAAATAACATGGACATTCAATTACATATATCAAAAAAATTTAAATCATATTTCTTCATATCAGATACTCAGATAGAATATTCAGAAATAAACGGGTAAGACCTCATCCAAAACAATATTTAATTATAAATTTTTAAGGCCTTAGAAAAATCCATATATGTTTGGTCTTATTAGACCTACTAATACATATATGTGATATAGTAATCCCCTTCTATAATATACTATTTCCAATTAATTACAAATACGAATGGGGTGAATCATAAACAACATACACATATGAGATGTTAATGAAATTCCCTAATTAGTAATCATAATCACTAATAAATATGAGTAATGTGATGAATGGTTTCTATAGAGACCCAAATCATGACGTACATGGACATTATATTAATTTTTCGGAATACCTAATACATAACAAAAACAGACACACAAAGACCGTAATAGTTTACTGTATTAGGAAGCTTGGAACATAATCATCTAATCTTGGTGAAAGATCTTCAATATCTCTCATAATGATCTTCCCTTTTTTCATATCTAAAACATTTCTTTATATCCTAGGGAAAATAATACATATAATGGGTGAGCTCAAATGCTCAGTAAGGGTAAACATGGGGAAAATAAAACAAACCATACACATTTGAACTTCAAAACATGAACATAATATTTAAATATCAAAATCTTGAGCAATGACATAAAACATCGCAGTACATAAGGAATAGATCATAATGGAACATAAATCATGGTAAAATGGGATGGGAATAAAACATGTAATTCTGGAAACCAATAAGAACATGTTATGATTTCCATAGTAGCCAAGGCATTGCTGTCAAGACCATCTTAGTGGACAATGTCCCTTACTGAATCGGGTTCACTTGTCGTTCCAGCCCTATATTACTGAACTGGATTTACATGTCGTTCCAGCCATGTCTATATCATGAGATATAAATCATTAACCTATTCATTGGAGGGATATACAGTTCCCACCCATCTCATAATGTAATCATTCATACTTTTTCCAAAAAATAAACATAAAACATTCAACATAACAAAAAGAATAAAATGGGTATCATAAACATCATCCCATCATAACATAATCTATATAAAATAATCGATATCATTTCATAATAAGAAAAGTGAAACCATGTAAATCATAGAGACATTATACTTGAAATATAATCATACTGAATAATGTCATCTTAGATGGAAAATAGTTTTGAAAAAACACTTGAAATGAATTCTTGAGGAAAATATCCTTTCATCTTTAAAATCATTTTCTTCTAAAAAAATTCCATGAAATTTTAAAAGAAAATGATTTTGTTGAAAATAGTAATGAAATATTGTAGTGTAATATTTATTAAGAAAAGGAATTATGAAACTGTAAAAATCTATTCATGCTGTATACGTTAAAAAAACATTCTCATCGTACTTTTGTGGGAAAAGTCAAAAAGTACCTCGTATGGTAAACAAAAGAAAGATTCCTTTAATACATGTGGTAAAACTAAATAATGGGTAAAAAGGAATTTAAACATACATGAAAACAATTTTATAAAACATGGACATGGATGATGACAATAACCCCAGTAAATACTTACGAATAAACAATCTCGGATAAGAACGAGATTGGAATAATTATCCCTCACCTTAGGTCTGATATGCTTCGTACGTATCCGAAACTCTTGTATAATAATGTCACTACCTTATTACAGAATCATTTTCATTTTTATTATATCATATATGGTTCACTTAAGTCTTTATATAACCCGTTCTTTCGTAAATTCCATGTCAAAGCAGCGTTTTGGGTAAAATCGTTTCATTTATCATCCTTGTTTTGACTTGTAATTATTAATATGATTACATAGATCATGATTACTTAATTCCAGAATATAAAACATTATTTATATATAATATATCTTCAGAATATACATATATGTAATAGATCAATAAATGGGAATAAATGCACTGTTCATGGAGACGGTAGGTCATACGTACACATGAACGATGTTTTCATTTCCTAATTGAATTGAATGAATTAAGTAGATTAAATTCATATATATATATATATACATAAATCTAGTAGCATTATTAAGTCATCTATTTCATGATTACTTATTATATATACTTTATAATCATTCTTGAATTGTTAACATGGAAAATGGATCTCATCGTGTCGTGGAGACGGTAATCTGTACATAAGCATCATCGATGATATCATTCCCATATTTACTGAATGAAATTGGAGTGAATGATATAATATCATAGAATCAGTATGATGTTATAATAATCATATTTAGTTATTAATTACACCATTATACCCATCCATGTATGGTGGTCGAGAAAAAACGTATTACACCACGGCGTGGAGACAGTATTCCTACGTATGCACGCGCGGGGTTTTTGTTTTCCTTAGAATAGACATAAGGTGAAATGGGGGTGTTTAATATTTATAATAACATATCAGTATATGGGTGATACTGATGTTATTAATTCATATTTAAACAACTAATGAAGAAGATGTATAAGAACAAATAAATTTTAAAGAATCGGTAACATATATTACCTCTTCTTCAGCACGACTCTTTGAAACATCCTCTTAGGGCACAAAAATTGGTCTTTGAAAAAGACCAAGACCAATAGTATGTTTCTATGGAGTATAATAAGGGAAATTTTTAGGGTTTGGAAAATCTTGAAGGCTCACAAAGGTTTGAGTAGGAGAGGGAGGAGGTGACCTTTTATCTTGGAGGAGAGGGGCACCTTTGGAATCATAAAAAATATTAGTTTAATATAAATTCAAACCCCACATAAAAACCTCAAAAAATGAATCAATTCAAATATTATATGATATAGGGTTTAAATATCATAAACCAATCAAATTTTGACATGTTTTGATATTATTTTAAACCTTATCATTTTATTTATCCTTATTTAATGTATTTAATTTTATTTGTGGTAATAAAATTCTAAATTTTAAATGGTTATAAATAATCAATTTTGTTTTGTTAATTTTCCATAATTGGACACTTTATTATATTTTAAACTATATAAATTTCAATTTATAATATTTAAATATTTTTTGTGATTTTTAAATAATTTAATAATATTTTATTTTTATAAAATAACAATAGTGTCAATTTTGACACTATTCATTTATTTGAATTCAAATAAAATCTACACAGAGGATATATTTGAAATATAATATTTAATAGGTTCCTCACATATCATATTCATCTAGAAAATTATTGGATCACATTGAATAGTTCATATAATATTTATTTTAGTATTTGTAAATCCATTTATTTGATGCTTCTCTTAATAAAATAATTTCTAAAATATTTATGTATAATTATTAAGTATACTTATCTGTAGCATAAAAATTGAAAATAAAATACTAGTTTGAAGATAAACTTTTTAGATTTTATAATAATACTTTTAGTCAGATTTATATTCTAAAACACCCATCTTTTAGAATGTTATATTTATTAAATTATAAAGGTGACAATTTGACATCATTTAAAATAAATTAATATAATTGTCATAATAACTTTTATAAGACTACAAATGGTCATATATTCAATAATTGGATGATTATGGTGTATATATAGACTACCAATATTTTTTGGTCAGGTTTGCGAGCAAATTATTGGGTCTTTTATTTCAATAAAAACTATATTACTTATTTTTCACTAAATAAATAATGTATTCATCATTAATGTATAAGATATTAAGGTAATAAAATATCTATTAAAAATTATAAATAAATTTACGTGATAAAGAAAAACATTTTATATTTCAAATTTGTATTTATAACTGAATTTATATTCTGTATAAACTTATATTAAAAATACTTTAATTATTAAAGTTGAGTGAGACATATTTCACTTTCCTTTAAATAGAATAAACTAAAGGACTTAATCACCTACAAGTGGGTTCCAATGGATTTCTTTTCGACCCAAATATGCCTTAGAAGGAAATATAAGCATCCAATTATATTAAAACAAGTGTTAGGGTAATTGTATAATATTATATTTACCCTTAATTACCCGATTTACCTTTTACTATGGTAAATTAAATTTACCGTAGTTACTATTCATAATTCCCAAAAATAAAAAGTATCCTATTAACATAATTTGGAACCAGTGATTCCAAATATGGAATCCATTTTTCTAATTTCAATACACCAATGTTGCAATAATTAATTTAAAATTAATCACGATATTAATAAAACGAGTTTTAAAAGATAAAACATTGCGAAAGATTGAAATTGTTTTACCTATGAATTCAATGTTAAATCAATGATAATGACATAAATTATATTAAATGGTAAAAATATATTCTATTTATACTTTACATCCACTAAATATTATTATCTATTCATATAAATTATTACGATGAAAAAAGTTGTTTTTATTTAAAATATATCGTGTTTTTAATATTCATTAAAATATGAAAGTTACCAGGATAATATGAAAAATTTATCCAAAGTAAATTTTTTTATCCTGATCCCAAAGAAGAATTTTATTTTGTCAAATTGAACTTATAATAATGTCCAAAACAAGATTTAAAGTGGGTGCACCATCAAAAGGCGGCAAACTGCATTTTTTTAAAAATAATTATTTTACCCGAAATATTTATTTTGTTCTTATACCATGTTCTAGAAGATGTGTAAGATGAATAATAATGTTATAAAATAAAAAATTTATTTAATAATATTCATAACATATAGTTCATACTAATATTATAATAATATATCGTTGTTTAGTGAAACCTTGTATTGCGTACTACACATGCTATCGATGAAGGTCACAATTGCGCGTAATGCAAGACAAGTCAGGGTTGCAAGTAGTATAAGACTACTTTGTTGTTGCGTATAAAAAAATACAACCATATTTCATTTATACATAGAATATATATATATATATATATATTCTCAATATTGCGTAGAATAACTACTATCAAACAAACATCAAATTGTGTGTAACGCGATCCAAGATTAGTGATGTGTATAATGCTAGCTAATATTGTGTTGCGTATAGCGGAAGATAATATTTGTGTAGCATTCAATGGAAGATATGAAATATATTAAAAAGAATATATCTTATAAAATTTCAGGGTGTTAAATTCTACAACCTTTAAAATGAATTTCACCCTCGAAATTCGTCAGGGTTATAAATGGTTTATTACATGAGAGTTTCATTCATTGAAACCCACATCGTAAAAAGAAATACCAAAACTAAACTTTAGAAACTAAATTATGAAACGTAACAGGTACCCAAATTAATTAATAACTAGGTTTCCACAGAGGAGAACATAGGTGAGAATATGGATAATGATGAAAAATATAACCATCAGGTTATGATGGATAGTGGTAGAGAACATGGCTATGAAAAAGCAAATAGTCACAAAGCCATAAATTTGTGATGATCTATGGGACCATGTGATTCATCAGATATGAGGGAACTAGGACAAAATTTTTTGTTTTCAAGATCATTTCTTTAAATTTGATGATTTAAAAGAAAAACATACATGATATTTGTACAATCTGACTATTGTTTGTGCCTTGAACAATTTATACTTCATCTCTTAATGAAATGAAGTTGCATTTGTTATTCATGAAGAGTTAGCAGATCATGTGATAGAATGATGGGCCATTCCATCAGTTTCATCCAAAAGTTTATCAAAAGTTATCAAATATACATAATTCCAATTATGGTGAGGTTAATCATATATGATACCAAAAATGAACTTATACTTCATCTATCATTCCACATAATAAAATAAAACTAGTTTCTAGTAACCAGGGACTTCCTGTAGGCCAGTGGTTGGTGCTAAAGGCCTGTTGCACTTCGTTGGTGGGTTTGATTCCCGCAGCCTTGTCCAACGTGATGGGTTTTTTCCCATCCTATGGGTTATCCTTTTTCTAAAACTACACTATTATTACAACTCTACAATAATATCGAAAAAAGTTCTATCTTTAAACAATACTATCTTAATTCATTCTAATCATTAGGCTTATCCAAAAATACTTGTGTACAAGCTCATAGTGTAAGGAAAACAATTACTAGAAATGTCATCTACCGAGCATGTGAAACCCATCATTTATCCTCAATATATAATAAAATATATATTGTTGGTCACATTCCTGACATGTGAATACCTTAATTATGTATTCTATTGAAAAATGAATACCCATTAAACCTTATTGAAAACATGAATGTTGTCAAAAGATAACTCTTTCTAAATACCAAAATCCAAAAAATTCTAAATACTCAAACCATGATATCACTTTGTCCTCATATTATTCAGGAACTCATTAATACTATCAAACATTTAATTTTCTTTGTATCCCTTCATTATGAACATATCATCTACTTTCCAAAATATTTGAATCATTTTTCATGGTTGCAGGTACCATATAATTATCGAAAACTACAATAAACCATTACATAGATATTCCAATGTTCAACAATTACTATAAATGATATTTCACAACATTATTTTGGAATTCCATTACATAGAAACATAATCATTCAACCACATTGTTTTCATACTCAACATTTCTAATAGTAATCGCATGTGACTTCCCTTTGTCCTTTTCCTTATGAGGATGCTCACGTTGATCATCATTAACCCTTGGATTAGGGAATTGATTATAATAATCCCTCATTTCTTTGAACTTGAAGCATTGAGGTGTTGGCGGTGCATTCTCTATAGTGTTTTCTTTATTTACATCATTAGAAACACTTTTTCCATTACATCAACACTCAGCTGCTCGATGACCTTATTTTCCACAATTAAAACATTTTCTAGTCCCTTTAAGACAATCTCCACCCTGCTTCTTTCCACACATTCAGCATAAAGAAACAATCATCTTCTTTTTCACCATTATTTTGAGATTTCTCCTTGAACTCGATATTTTGATTCCTATCAGAACCATGAAATGAATATGTAATACCAACATTCATTTCTACATTGATAGCACAACACACAATTTTTTCATTACTACTGAAGTCTCTTATAGCTAATGCCCTTCGAAGACTTGGTTTTAAGCCACTGAAGAATCGATCCACTTTATTTTCTGGTTGGATGATAAATCCAAATGCATACCTTGAAAGTCATTTAAAATTCACTTCATATACAAAAATAGTTTCATCATCCTTCTCCTTAAGCTCATGGAACTCATTTTCCATCTTTGTTTGAAGAATATGAGGGAAGTACTTACTGAATAAAAAGTTCATGAACTCGTCCCATTCCATGGATTCAAATTCATCTTGGGGCCTTGTATTCTTAATTAGAGTCCAGCACTAGTCTTCTTCAGCTTCTAAACAGTAAACAACTAAAATTAATTTTTCATGTTCTTAAGAGAGATGTATGGAAAATATCTTTTAAATGGTAATGATCCATTGTTCAGCAACAAGTTGATCAGAAGACCCACTGAAAGAAGGTTGACGTTGCCTCATGAAGGACTCAATATAATATTGTTCCCTTCTATAATCATTTGGAAATCCAGAATGATTCATAACTTATGTAAGTATAGAAATACGATTTTTCACTCCAACTCCCATCACATTTGGTTGTTCGAGAGGACAATAATTGCATTGTCCATTAAATTGATCAGCACGGTTCATTCGGGTTCCAGACATCATCTAAAACCCAAAAAGAATAGTGTGAGAGGAAAAAATCATGCTAAGGAAAACAACATAAGAATGGGAGAGTACCTTCAATATATAACTTCTTAGGGTTAATTCCAAGATTTTTACCGTAATTCTAGGGCAATAACCTATAATTATAATTAACCTTAGTTACATCCCTAGAAATACCTTAGAAATATATCTAGGGATCTCACTAAAGATTTCACATCCTAGTTTCCAATGGTTTACTAAACCATTCCTCTAATACCAACTGTAGAGACCCAAATCTTGACGTACATGGACATATCATTAATTTTGTGAAAACCTTAATACATAAAAAAGAGACACACAAGGACCATAATAGTTTAATGTCTTTGGAAACTTGGAACATAATCTTCTAATATTAGTGAAATATCTTCAACATCTCCCGTAAAGATCTTCCATTTTATTCTTACCTAAATCTTTTCTTTATTTCCTGGGGAAAATAAATCATATAAAGCGTGAGCTCAAATGACTAGTAAGGGTAACCATGGAGAAAATAAAACAAACCATACACATTTGAACTTTAAAAAATGAACATAATATTAAACATCAAAATCTTGAGAAATGACATAAAACATCGCAGTACATAAAGCATATATCATAATGGAACATCAATCATGTTAAAATGGAATGGTAATAAAACATGTAATTGTGGAAACCATTAGCACATGTTATTATTTCCATAGTAGCCAAGGCATTTCTGCCATGATCATCTTAGTGGAAAAATTCCCTTACTAAACTGGGTTTACTTGCCATTCCAGCCCTGTATTACTGAACAGGATTTATATGTCGTTCCATCCATGTCTATATCATGAGATATTAATCTTTCCCAATTCATTGGAGGGAGATATAGGTCCCACCCATCTCATTATGAAATCATTCATTATTTTTCCACAAAATAAACATAAATCATTCATCATAACCCAAATAATAAAACAGGTTTCATAAATGTCATCCCATCATAACATAATCCATATTAACAAAAGGGATATCATTTAATCATAAGAAAAGTGAAACCATGTAAATCATAGAGACATTATACTTGAAATATAATCATACTGAATAATGTCATCGTAGATGGAAAATAGTTTTGATAAAACAATTGAAATGAAATCTTGAAGAAAATATCCTTTCTTCTTCCAAATAATTTTGTTTTCACAAAATTCCATTAAATTTTAAAATAAATGGATTTTGTTGAAAATAGTCATGAAATCTAGTAGAGTAAGATTTATTAAGAAAATGCTTTATGAAAACTAAAAAATATGTTCATGCCGTATAAGTTAAAACACATTCGCCTTGTACTTTTGTCAAAAAAGTCAAAAATTACCTTGTATGGTGAACAAAAGAAAGATTCCATTCATAACAGGAGGTAACGATCAAAAATGGGTAAAAGGAAATTAAACATACATGAAAACACCTTTACAAATCAAGTACATGGATGATAATAATAACCCTAGTAAATACTTACGAATAAATAATCTCGGATAAGAATGAGATTGGAATAATTATCCCTTACCTTAGGTCCGATATGATTCGTACGTATCCAAAACTCACATATAATGATTTAAATAATGTCATTGACTTATTACAGAATCATATTCAATGTTATGATATCATATAAGGTTAACTTATGACTTTATATTACCTTTTCTTTTGTAAATTTCATGTTAATAAAGCGTTTTGGGTAAATTCATTTCATTTATCATTCGTGTTTTGACTTTTAATTGTTAATATGATTACATAGATCATAATTACATAATTCCATAATATAAAACCTGATTTATATATAATATATATTCCGAATATACATATATATAATAGATCGATAAATGGGAATAAATACACCATTATGGAGACGGTAGGTCGTACGTACGCATGAACACTGTTTTCATTTTTTTATTGAATTGAATAGAATAAATTAGATGACATACATATATACATACATAAATCCAGTATCATTATTATGTCATATATTTCATCATAACTTATTATATATATTTTATAATCATTCTTGAATTGTTAACATGGAAAATGAATCTTATCGCATCATGGAGACAATAATCCGTACGTACACACGGGGGATGATATCGTTCCCATATTTATTGAATGGAATTGGAGTGAATGATATAGTATCATATAATAATTATGATGTTATAATAATCATATGTAGTTTTTCATTACACCATTATACCCATCCAAGTAAGGTGGTGGTGGAAAAACATAATACACCACGGCATGGAGACGGTATTCCGTACGTACGCACGTGCGGTGATATAGTTTTCCATAGGATTGATAGAAGGTGAAATGGGGTTGTTTATTATTTATAATAACATATAAGTATATGATTTATACTGATTTTATTAATTCATAATGAAACAAGTAAAGAAGAATATGTATATGAAGAAATAAATTTGAAAGAATCGGTAACAGATATTACTTCTTCTTCGACACGCCTCTTTGAAACATCCTCTTAGGGCACTAAAATTGGACTTTGAAGAAGACCAGGACCACTAGTATGTTGATAAGGAGGTTGAGAAAGGAAATGGGCAGGGTTTGGCTGATCTTTAAGGCTCAAAATGGTGTGAGGAGGAGATGGAAGAGGTTCCCTTTTATAAGGGAGGAAAGAGGCACATTTGGAATCCTAAAAAATACTAGTTTAATATAAATTAAAACCCCACATAAAAACCTTCTAAAATGACACAATTCAAATAGTAGATGAGATAGGGTTTTCATATCATCATCAAATAAAATTTATACATGTTTTTATTATATTTAATCCTTATCATTTTGATTTATCCTTATTTAATCTATTTAATCTTATTTGTGGTAATAAAATTATAAATTTTAAATGCTTCCAAATAATCATTTATGTTTTATTAATTTTCCATAATTGGATACTTTATGAAATTTTAGACAATATAAAATTCAGTTTATAATTTTTAAATATTTTTTCTGATTTTTAAACAATTTAATAATATGTTATTTTTATAAAATAAGAATGGTGTCAATTTTGATACTCTAAATTTATTTGAATTTAAATAAAATCCACATAGAAGATATATTAGAAATAAAATATTTAATAGTCTCCTCACATATCATATTCATATTTAAAATTAGTGGAATATATTAAATAGTTCATATAATATTTATTTTTCTATTTGTAAAACCATTTATTTGATACTTCTTTGAATAAAAAATTTCTACAACATTTCTTTATAATTATTAAATATGATTATTTGTTGCATAAAAATTAAAAATAAAATACTAGGATGAAGATAAATCTTATATATTTCATAATAATAATATTATATGGATTTATATTCTAAAACACCAATCTTTTAAAATGTTATATTTATTAAATTATGAATGTGACAACTTTGACATAATTTAAAATAATATAATATAAGTGTCATAATCACAATTAAATGACTCCAAAGGGTAATATTGTAACACCCCAGGTAAATAAAGAATATGAAATTTTCATATTTATCCATATTTGTGAATAAAATATTAATATGACTTTAAAGGGGACGCTATGCTCGATGGCGTACCCAACATGCAACAACGAGTTTCTTGGGAATCTTACGTTGCACTCTAATAATAAAATAATATTATTTCAAATGGTAGTTAACATGTAGCCGTTTTATTGGCGGGAATGGATATAAATAACTAAAATATGATTCATTATGTTTTTTAATGTTTTTACATTTATCCGATAAAAGCTAAAGGCTTAAAATACGGAAAAAGTCAATTTTATGCGTATATGCCCTAGTTTTCACTAAAGGTTCACTTATCGACTTTTAATGGAGAATTGTCATTAAATATAGTATTTATCACTCTTATACATTCTTTTGGACCAAATAAAACTCTTATTAATAATCAGGACATCAAATTTTACTTTGTGTAATTTTTTGGTATTTTTCCGATAAAGTTCATTTTTTTAATGAATAGTGTAAAATGTTGTGTTTTAATTCAAAACCTATTTTTAATATAATTTATTTATATGATTAGTTAATATTTCGAATTGGTTTTAAAGTGAAATTAGAAAATATTTTTACCATTAAATCCAATAGTGTTCGTTGGAATTAATTTCCCTTTGAAATCAGACTTAAACTAGTGTCAATCTTTTGATACTTATTGTTTTATAAAACACGCTATTTCCTCTGACAGCGAGAATTAATTATCAAATTAATTCATGTGACTAATATGTTTTGAATTTTTTAAAACAGACTTCATTTTTGAATTCGGAATATCAAATATAGCTTAGGGTGAAGTTTTGGTAATTTTCTGAAAAACTCCAATTTTTGATGAATAGTGAAACCACTAAGTGGTAATCAAGCAAACTGATTTTTCAGTTAAATGAAAGTTTACCAATAATGTGTATTGAATTTTAAAAATCCGACATACATGGTTGTCATTAAGAAGTAAAATGTGGTTCAATGAGAATAAAATAATTTTTTGGTGAATAGTAACTTATTATGTTTTTAATCGCGATTAGTGGTAATTAGTGTAGTTTAAGGTAAAAATAATGCTTTAATGAAATAAGATGAGATTGAAACATGTCCTACCCTTATTGGTTGTGTCATGTCCGACCAAGACAAGCCATGGGTAAACTTGGGGACCCCATAGATTCCCTTTGGTTGGGAAATGACATAAATTACTTTTTATTTAATGTAAAAGTAAAAAATGACACAAACATAATATGTTTTACAAAAATAATTTTTAAGTGGGGTTATACAAGTCATATTTTTGATTATAAATAGTCATTGGAAAGATAAAAAGATTTCATACATCATAGTATTTATTTTATAATTTTTAGACATTAAATAAATTAAATTAGTTATGACATAATAATGATGCAGCGATGACATCATTATTTGACGATTTAAATAAAATTGAAAGATAATGTAAAATCTATAAACTAAACATGTCCAAAACTTATTGTATGGGTGGATTTATAACCCTTATCACCTTATTCACGCATTATATCAATGTGGGACCTTTTAAAACCGAAACAAATTTTCAAATAAAGTAATATTTCTTACTTTCCAAAAGTGCTCCTCCTCTCCTCTTACAAAAGGCCCCCACCTCTACCTCATTTCACACACTCCTCTAGCATTTGGCTCGGCCAAACCCTGCCCATTTACTCTCTCCACATCCCTCTCCTCATCCTATATGATTCCCTTTGGGAAGAATCCTTTCAAAGGAATCCTTTAGCTCAAATCAAATGGAGTTACACTTTTAAAGGTAATTCATTTCCCTCATGTTCATTTGTTTTATTTTGCTTCTCCAACCCCCTAAACTCTTTTTATTTACTTATTTTGTAGCAACACCAGTATATTAAATATACTAGGATGTTGTTATAATATTTATTCGAGCTACACTCTCACACAACTACATCAAATGGTTAAAGAACATACGGTTTCCTTGGATGGCGAAATTCTCCCTCCCGAAACGATGATTGTTCAATACTCATTTAACACCTTCAAAGGTGGCCATTATGATGTCACTATTTTTATATATGATATATAATATGTTTATTTTTTACTTATGCTTCTGTATTTTTCATTTGTGTCTTTCCTTTATGGCATCCATTATGGGTATACGCGATATCTTCATTTTTGGAAGTGCGGACTACCGCCCCCTCAAAGTGATTTGATTCGTTAAATACAATATGTGGGACGTATAAAGGATGGAACTATGATATTATATATGATATTATACTGGAATTATAATATACCTTTATATAATTATTATTCCATTCTATAAAATACGAAATAGAAATGAAAGTAGCGTTCATGCGTACGTACGGCTTACCGTCTCCATGAACGGTGCATTTCATTTCTTACCTCTAAATGATTATGTAACGTTATAAATTCATGAATGTACTGGATATATATGAAATATATGATATCTACATCATGAATACAATTATGGATATAATAAACATTTTTCCACACGAACAACATGTAATTGTAAGAAGTCCACTTTCGACTTAGGAACCAAATATCGGCAAAACAAATATTATTAACTTAAATGATTACATAATGTTTATGACATGGTAATAAGTGATATAAAAGGAATAAAGAACTTGAAAAAGGTTCTTAAGGAATTATAAATTAACTCAAGTTTATTATTCAGGAGATTAAAGAACGATCGAGTCAAGTCGGACCCGAGGTAAGGGATCCTACTCCTCTCTTTCTTTTTAAGTACACACTTTTATTTCATTCCTTTTAAAGCTCATCTTTCTTGTTATTGGGATGATCTATTATATTACGCTTAATTTAATTTTTATGTTCATGTGATGAGAGACCCTATTCTCTCTCATCAATCCATTTTGGATGTTTTGAGTGGTGCCGTTAGGCTGCCGAATTTTCATAAGAGATCTAACCTCTCTCTTTCTTTTAAAGTACTCTCCTTTATGTCACTTCTTTTAAGCTCCTCTTTGTAATGTTGGGGGATGTTATTTTATATTCCTATTTCTGTACATTTTATTTTAATGTGATGAGATACCCTATTTGATCCCATCAATCCATATTCGGAAGTTTTATGTGGCGTCGTTAGGCTGCCGAGTTTTCGTAAGGGATTTTTCATCTCACTTTTATTCCCGTGAGATTTATGCTACATTTGCCACAAATTCCATTGAGTGGTTTATGTACTTCCCATTATTATACTCTTTGTGTAATATAATTCCATTTATGAGTATTTACATCAATGATCTATTGTCCTGCTTTCATGGGGTGTACTTTTCGAAAGATACCCAAGTCGGTAAGGGAACCTTTCACCCTCCTCTTTTTAAAAGACTTCTTTTGTTGGGTATTCTAACATACATATTGTTATGTTGGAATATGTTCTCATATATCCTTATTGATGTAAATTTTATGTCCATGTGATGAGATACACTTTTTATCTCTCATCAACTCATTTTGATGTGATGTCATTAGGCTGTCAAGGGAACTTTTTAACCCAATTTAAATTTCTTTGGGTTCCACATGTAGTCATTGAATATGTCATCCATTGAAAATGTGTGAATGACATTTTATTGTTTTACACTTAATATCCACTTATAGTGGGTGTATTTATATTTGTCACAGATATTTTTGAGATTGATTTGTCCTTAATTTAAGGATACCTTCTTTATAAGGGATTTCATCACATTTTACATCCCTATTGAGACTTCATTGTTGTTATGCACCAATTCACTCTTATGTGGTGTATATACTGTCCTTTGGAATATTATATCATGAATCCATTTATTCTCATGATATTATAATGTTCTGATTAAATGTTATTCCTCAATTATTGTATTCAAGTGTCTCTAATTTTGGTAAAAACCCTTTAACCAAAATATCGCTTTAAAATGTTTTACTGATTTATTCTTATTAATATCCATGTTTTTAAAATGGTTTTAAGGATTTATTTATATGGATATTAATGGTTTAAAATGTTAGAAGCTTCACGGTGGTATGGAACACGTTGATTCAAAAATATCTTTATTAAATGTTTTCAATGGTTTTGGAAATGGTTTCTTTTTTGAACGGATTCATTATTTCAATATACTAAAATGTTATATTGTGATTGAAATGTGGAAATGTTGTGCTTCCTTTATGCATGTTTTATGTGATACGTTTATGTTATGGTTCTTGGGCATTGTTATGAAAACGGGTGGTTCCGTGATAAACTAAGGGCGGGTGAGCCCGATATAGCTCTCCAATGCATTGGGTTACGTGAAAGAGTGAAACGTTAAGGTTTCTCCGAAGAGATTTAGGGAATATAATGTGATGGGTATTCCAAACGTAACCAAGAGGGTTACTCCCTACGTAAGAATGTTATGAATGCATCAAGTTACTTTTATGTCTTATGATTTCTATGATTTATTCATGATTTGATATGCCTATGTTTTATGGGTAAAGTATGATTTCATTATTATGTATACATGTACTCATGTTTTCTTTTCCATATCTATATATCCCTTACTGAGCTTTTTATGCTCATCCCAAGTTTTTGAAATGTTTTTCACAGGTCAAGGGAAGGGTACATGATGTGATGATAGTGTCAAGGATGTGTCAAGAAAGAATCCATGTTTTATTTTAAATATGTTTCTGTTGATGGGAGGAATGAATACTGTCTTTTATGTAACCACTTTGTTTAAATGTGGAATGTAGTGCAAGTTTCATGATCTAATTCTCTAAAACACTAAACCTGAAAAGATCCTCAATGTGTAATCTTGTAATAACTCAAGATTAAGTAAGGTTTAAGGCTGGGGCCTTATAGTTGGTATCAAAGGTCGGTTTAGATAACTTTAGAGGTTAGGGTATTCTTTAAGCATAAGTGACATTACCATAATGGTTAGGATTTCAGAAAGAGTCCTAATTTTAGATAATGTGAATGAGTAAGTATATCTTAGTGTTTACCTTCCTCATTAGTACATGATGGCTTTGTTGATATACTCACACTGAACATTTTGGTTTTAGTAAATGGCTGGATCTAGCAGGCACCAAAGTGACTTTGGGTTTGAAGAAAACTGTGGTGGTTCTCTGATTAAGATACTGGATGAGATGGGGGATTCAATGAGGAATCTCATAGTTGTTCTAAACCAACTATCAAGGAGTCATGATCAATCACTTCAACCTTGGTGAGTTCTCTAATGCATCATGAACGAGATGGCCAACTCGATGTGGAAATTCAGGTAATAATTATTAAGGTAACCATTAGGGTTTATATGATCCTTACTTTTGAGGTAATTATGGGTTATTATATGATATGATGGAAAATAAAGGGCATGAAATAAACATGAGGTTAAAATATGTTATGATTATTCTTGAAGATTTTATCCCTTTTTGGGGAATGATTTGAGAATTATATAGTTTTGGAAAAAGGACAACATGCAGACCGTGTGACATCCCGTCGCGTCGGACAAAGCTGCGGGAATCGAACCCACAACCAAAGTGCGACTGGTATTTATCGCCTACCACTGGACTACGTGAAGTCCCTGGTTAGTTGGACTGATTCTTTATAGTTATATGATTTTATGAATTAACAGTAAGTTGATTTTGGGTTATTTATGAAAATGATTAACCTATCATGGAGGATATGTGATTAGGTTAATTACTTTTCAATACGAGACTTTAGGAGCAACTGATGTTGGTTGGAGATAAATGTTATGATTTAACATAGAAGACTATGTGACTAAATCCTTCAAATATTTGGGTTTCAATATTAATTTGGTTTACATTGAAGAATTTTATGGACAAATTGATTATAGAATGGTCCTCGTTGAACTTTGGGTTTTGTTGGACAAATTTTGGAGGTTAAGAATAGATTTTATTTTTATAAAGGGTTATCCTTTTCTGGATTATCTGATCTTGTAATAACCTTTTTGGTTTTGGTTAAATTCTAAAGACATGGGAAGTATATAGTTCTATTTTGTGGATTAGGTGATTCTCTAGAAGTTGATTATAGTACTCTTAATGTGAACAAGTCTTCCTAAATACTCGTCTTTTAGAGAAAATATGAGTTTGTGTAAGGAATCTAATTAAAGTTGAAAGTCAATATGATAAGAGATTATGTTTCCTTATGAATAAATTCTTCAATAAAAAGTAACTTAAAACAAAATTTTTTTCTATTAACTTTTCCTGCTGGGGAATCAAATACCGTTTAACCCATCACAAGTTTGTGATTTTCTCATGGTTAACTTTCTCCTAAACATGTTTTCTATCACTCTCCATCAGAACATGACCCTCTGTTTTTCCTCCATGTCCATATTTTCATACTTGGAATCCTTGTATGGGTTAACTCGGGTGACCCTTGTAATTATCTTTCTTTATTTTAAAGTGTTTGTTTTACCGACTTTTGTTCCGATGTGGGACTTTCAAGGATGTTTCCAAGCTCAATTTTAAAAATTGCGAGGACGCAATTCCCAAAAGTGGGGAAGGATGTAACACCCCAGGTAAATAAATAATATGACATTTTCATATTTATCCATATTTGTGAATAAAATATTAATATGACTTTAAAGGGGACGCTATGCTCGATGGCGTACCCAACATGCAACAACGAGTTTCTTGGGAATCTTACGTTGCACTCTAATAATAAAATAATATTATTTCAAATGGTAGTTAACATGTAGCCGTTGTATTGGCGGGAATGGATATAAATAACTAATATATGATTATTTATGTTTTTTAATGTTTTTACATTTATCTGATAAAAGTTAAAGGCTTAAAATACAGAAAAAGTCAATTTTATGCGTATATGCCCTAGTTTTCACTAAAGGTTCACTTATCAACTTTTAATGGAGAATTGTCATTAAATATAGTTTTGATCACTCTTATACATTCTTTTGGACCAAATAAATCACTTATTAAGAATCGGGACATCAAATTTTACTTTGTGTAATTTTTTGGTATTTTTCCGATAAAGTTCATTTTTTTTAATGAATAGTGTAAAATGTTGTGTTTTAATTCAAAACATCTTTTTAATATAATTTATTTATATGATTAGATAATATTTTGAATTGGTTTTAAAGTGAAATTAGAAAATATTTTTACCATTAAATCCAATAGTGTTCGTTGGAATTAAGTTCACTTTGAAATCAGACTTAAACTAGTGTCAATCTTTTGATACTTATTGTTTTATAAAAACACGTTATTTGCTCTGACAGCGGGAATTAATTATTAAATTAATTAATGTGACTAATATGTTTTGAATTTTGTAAAACGGACTTCATTTTTGAATTCGGAATATCAAATATAGCTTAGGGTGAAGTTTTGGTAATTTTCTGAAAAACTCCAATTTTTGATGAATAGTGAAACCACTAAGTGGTAATCAAGCAAACTGATTTTTCAGTTAAATGAAAGTTTACCACTAATGTGTATTGAATTTTAAAAATCCAACATACATGGTTTTCATTAAGAAGTAAAATGTGGTTCAATGAGAATAAAATAATTTTTTGGTGAATAGTAACTTATTTAGTTTTTAATCGCGATTAGTGGTAATTAGTGTAGTTTAAGGTAAAAATAATGCTTTAATGAAATAAGATGAGCTTGACACATGTCCTACCCTCATTGGTTGTGTCATGGCCGACCAAGACACGCCATGGGTCAACTTGGGGACCCCATGGATCCCCTTTGGTTGGGAAATGACATAAATTACTTTTTATTTAATGTAAAAGAAAAAATGACACAAACATAATATGTTTTACAAAAGCAATTTTTAAGTGGGGTTATACAAGTCATATTTTTGATTATAAATAGTAATTGGAAAGCTAAAACGATTTCCTACATCATAGTATTTTTTTTATAATTTTTAGACATTAAATAAATTTAATTAGTTATGACATAATAATGATGCAGCGATGACATCATTATTTGACGATTTAAATAAAATGGAATGATAATGTAAAATCTATGAACTAAACATGTCCAAAAATTATTGTATGGGTGGATTTCAAACTCTTATCACCTTATCCACGCATTATATCAATGTGGGACCTTTTAAAACCGAAACACATTTTCAAATAAAGTAATATTTCTTACTTTCCAAAAGTGCCCCTCATCTCCTCTTACAAAAGGCCCCCACCTCTACCTCATTTCACACACTCCTCAAGCATTTGGATCGGCCAAACCCTGCCCATTTACTCTCTCCACATCCATCTCCTCATCTTATATGATTCCCTTTTGGAAGAATCCTTTCAAAGGAAGCCTTTAGGCTCAAATCAAAAGGAGTTACACTTTTAAAGGTAATTCATTTCCCTCATGTTCATTTGTTTTATTTTGCTTCTCCAACCCCCTAAACTCTTTTTATTTACTTATTTTGTAACAATACCAGTATCTTAAATATACTAGGATGTTGTTATAAGATTTATTCGAGCTACACTCTCACACAACTACATCAAATGGTTATAGAACATACGGTTTCCGTGGATGGAGAAATTCCGCCTCCCGAAACAATGATTGTTCAATACTCATTTAACACCTTCAAAGGTGGCCATTATGATGTCACTATTTTTATATATGATATATAATATGTTTATGTTTTACTTATGCTTCTGTATTTTTCATTTGTGTCTTTCCTTTATGGCATCCATTATGGGTATACGCGATATCTTCATTTTAGGAAGTGCGGACTACCGCCCCCTCAAAGTGATTTGATTCGTTAAATACCATATGTGGGATGTATAAAGGATGGAACTATGATATTATATATTATATTATATTGTAATTATAATATACCTTTATATAATTATTATTCCATTCTATAAAATACGAAATAGAAATGAAAGTAGCGTTCATGCGTACGTACGGCTTACCGTCTCCATGAACGGTGCATTTCATTTATTACCTCTAAATGATTATGTAACGTTATAAATTCATGAATGTACTGGATATATATGAAATATATGATATATACATCATGAATACAATTCTGGATATAATAAACATTTGGCCACACGAACAACATGTAATTGTAAGAAGTCCACTTTCGACTTAGGAACCAAATATCGGCAAAACAAATATTATTAACTTAAATGATTACATAATGTTTATGACATGGTAATAAGTGATATAAAAGGAATAATGAACTTGAAAAAGGTTCTTAAGGAATTATAAATTAACTCAAGTTTATTATTCAGGAGATTAAAGAACGATCGAGTCACGTCGGACCCGAGGTAAGGGATCCTACTCCTCTCTTTCTTTTTAAGTACACACTTTTATTTCATTCCTTTTAAAGCTCATCTTTCTTGTTATTGGGATGATCTATTATATTACGCTTACTGTAATTTTTATGTTCATGTGATGAGAGACCCTATTCTCTCTCATCAATCCATTTTGGATGTTTTGAGTGGCGCCGTTAGGCTGCCGAATTTTCGTAAGAGATCTAACCTCTTTCTTTCTTTTAAAGTACTCTCCTTTATGTCACTTCTTTTAAGCTCCTCTTTGTAATGTTGGGGGATGTTATTTTATATTACTATTTCTGTACATTTTATTTTAATGTGATGAGATACCCTATTTGATCCCATCAATCCATATTCGGATGTTTTATGTGGCGCCGTTAGGCTGCCGAGTTTTTGTAAGGGATTTTTCATCTCACTTTTATTCTCGTGAGATTTATGCTACATTTGCCACAAATTCCATTGAGTGGTTTATGTACTTCCCATTATTCTACTCTTTGTGTAATACACTTCCATTTATGAGTATTTACATCAATGATCTATTGTCCTGCTTTCATGGGGTGTACTTTTCGAAAGATACCCAAGTCTGTAAGGGAACCTTTCACCCTCCTCTTTTTAAAAGACTTCTTTTGTTGGGTATTTTAACATACATATTGTTATGTTGGAATATGTTCTCATATATCCTTATTGATGTAAATTTTATGTCCAAGTGATGAGATACACTTTTTATCTCTCATCAACTCATTTTGATGTGATACCGTTAGGCTGTCAAGGGAACTTTTTAACCCAATTTCGATTTCTTTGGGTTCCACATGTAGTCATTGAATATGTCATGCATTGAATATGTGTGAATGACCTTTTATTGTTTTACACTTAATATCCACTTATAGTGGGTGTATTTATATTTTTCACAGATATTTTTGAGATTGATTTGTCCTTAATTTAAGGATACCTTCTTTATAAGGGATTTCATCACATTTTACATCCCTATTGAGACTTCATTGTTGTTATGCACCAATTCACTATTATGTGGTGTATATACTGTCCTTTGGAATATTATATCATGAATCCATTTATTCTCATGATATTATAATTTTCTAATTAAATGTTATTCCTCAATTATTGTATTCAAGTGTCTCTAATTTTGGTAAAAACCCTTTAACCAAAATATCGCTTTAAAATGTTTTACTGATTTGTTCTTATTAATATCCATGTTTTGAAAATGGTTTTAAGGATTTATTTCTATGGATATTAATGGTTTAAAATGTTAGAAGCTTCAAGGTGGTATGGGACACGTTGATTCAAAAATATCTTTATTAAATGTTTTCAATGGTTTTGGAAATGGTTTCTTTTTTGAACGGATTCATTATTTCAATATAATAAAATGTTATATTGTGATTGAAATGTGGAAATGTTATGCTTCCTTTATGCATGTTTTATGTGATACGTTTATGTTATGGTTCTTGGGTATTGTTATGAAAATGGGTGGTTCCGTGATAAACTAAGGGCGGGTGAGCCCGATATAGCTCTCCAATGCATTGGGTAACGTGAAGGAGTGAAACGTTAAGGTTTCTCCGAAGAGATTTAGGGAATATACTGTGATGGGTATTCCAAACGTAACCAAGAGGGTTACTCCCTACGTAAGAATTTTATGAATGCCTCAAGTTACTTTTATGTCTTATGATTTCTATGATTTATTCATGATTTGATATGCCTATGTTTTATGTGTAAAGTATGATTTCATTATTATGTATACATGAACTCATGTTTTCTTTTCCATATCTATATATCCCTTACTGAGCTTTTTATGCTCATCCCATGTTTTTGAAATGTTTTTCACATGTCAAGGGAAGGGTACATGATGTGATGATAGTGTCAAGGATGTGTCAAGAAAGAATCCATGTTTTATTTTAAATATGTTTCTGTTGATGGGAGGAATGAATACTGTCTTTTATGTAACCACTTAGTTTAAATATGGAATGTAATGCAAGTTTCATGATCTAATTCTCTAAAACTCTAAACCTAAAAAGATCCTCAATGTGTAATCTTGTAATAACTCAAGATTAAGTAAGGTTTAAGGCTGGGGCCTTATAAATATATTCGGTAATTGTATGCTTATGGTGTATATATAAACTTCCAATATGTTTTGGTCAGGTTTGGGAGCATTTTAATGGGTATTTTATTTCCATAGAAACTATATTACTTATTTTTCACTAAATAAATAATTTCCTCATCATTAATTTATAACCTATTAAGGTAAATAAATATATATTAAAAATTATAAATAAATTTCCATGATAAAGAAAAAAAATTATCTTTTAAAAGAGTATTTATAACCAAATTTATATTCTATAAAAACTTATATTAAAAATACTTCAATTTTTATAGTTGAGTGGGACATATTACACTTTCCATTAAATAAAATAAATTAAAGGTCTTAATCACCACCTAGTGGGATCCAATGGATTCCATTTTGACTCAAATATTTCTTATGATGAAATACCAGCATCCAATCATATTAAGGCAAGTGTTAGAGTAATTTTATAATATTATATTTTATCCTTAATTACCTGATTTACCTTTTACTATGGTAAATAAAATTTACCGTAGTCACTATTAATAATCCCCAAAAAAGTATTATATTAACATAATTTTCACCCACTGATTCCAAATATGGAATAAATTTTTCTATATTCAATACAGAATATTTTCGGAAATTAATTTAAATTTAATCCCGTTGTTAAGAAAATGAGTTTTAGAAGTCAAAACATTGCAAAAGATTGAAATGATTTTACTTATGAATTCATTGTAAAATCAATGATAATGAAATAAATTATATTAAATGGTAAAAAAATATTTTATTTATACCTTAAAACCACTCAATAGTATAATATAACCATATAAATTATTGCGTTGAAAAAAATTGTTTTTATTTAAAATAAAGAGTGTTTTTACTATTCATTAAAATATGAAAGTTATCATGATAATATGAAAATTTTATCCAAAGTAAATTTTTATATCATGATTACAAAGAAGAATTTTATTTTGGAAAATTGAACTTATAATAATTTCAAAAACTAGATTTAAAGTGGGTACGCCATCAAAAGGTGGCAAAACTCCATTTTTTTAAAAATACATATTTTATCCAAAAAATATATTTTGTTCTTGTACCGTGTTCTATAAAATGTGTAAGATAAATAATAATGTTATAAAATTAAAATTTTAGTTAATAATGTTCATTATAGCTTGTTCATAACAATATTATAATAATATATCATTTTTAGTGAAACTCGGTATTGCGTACTACACATGCTATCGAGGAAGGTCACAATTGCATGTAACACAAGATAAGTCAGGGTTGCATGTAGTGCAAGACTCCTTTGTTGTTTTATATAAAAAAATCCAACAATATTTCATTTATACATTGAATATATATATATATATATACTCAATGTTGCGTAGAATAACTACTATCAAACAAACTTGAAATGGTGTGTAACACGATCCAATATTAGTGTCGTGTATACTGCAAGCTAATACTGTGTTGTGTATATCGCAACATAATATTGGTTCAACGTTCAGTAGAAGATATGAAATATATTAAAAATAATATATCTTATAAAATCTCGGGGTGTTACAGTTTCAAGTTAGAAGAAGAAGAATAGAACATAACATAAAGAATTTAATTAAATAATTATACATTATATCATAAAATATATATCCAAATTTATCCTATGATAAAAAAATTGTGTTGATGTTAATGAAAATCGTCTAATAATATAATTGGGTAATTCAGAAAAAAAATACGATTTTTACCTTACAGATAAGATTAATTTAGGAAAAAACATATATATTTGGCATAAATCATAATTAAAAAATTTAGATATCAGAAATAAAATGGACTAACAATGAAATTATTATTGAGGAATAACTCATTTCAAAATTAATTGAAAAAAATATTAAAATTGTTTTTATGAATCTTTATAAATTGTCCACTTCAATGATGTTTAATGGAAAATATAAAGGAGTCCATGAAATAGAAATTTTTTTAATCATTTTTAGAAGACCGTAAATGAAAATTCTTAGTTTTTTAGGATAAAAATACAGATTTTATAAAAATAATGTTGTCATATATTAGATAAATGATGTTACATAGAAATTGATAATAAATTTTCCAGTTCTCTACAATCGTATATGTGTATATGGCGGAATTGCAAATGAAAACTTATAAAGATTGTATTTCCCCACCAATGATAGAATAATTGAGCTACGTAAATATTTTGTTAGAAACGAAAATAATTTATGAGGATAAAATAGTAATTAGTGATAATTAAATCAGGGTATAGATAGAATGTTTAACTTGATTGAAAAATGGAAGTTTGAGAAGAAACTCTTACATTATGATTGAGACAACCCTTGAAATGATATTAATGAAATGTATAATAAAATTAAATATATTAATTAATTATGAATATTTTATAAATGTATATTATTTATTATAATCTTATAAATTTCATTCATGATCTTTTTTATGTTATATAATATACAATTTCAGCATTCAAGACTATTTGTTTCATTGGGTTTCTGGATTGGTTCACTTTTATACAAGTACAAATGATCATATCAAATTGAAATAGCTTTCCATAACTAATGTTATGTTTTATTAATGAAATCCAATAATATTTAATGTATATTTTTCTCCAATTTGATAATGATTCATTATATAAACTAGCAATGGTGACCATTTAGATTATTTTCGCATTTTTTCAATCCTCGTGAATGTATTTTTTCTTCTAATTTATTGTTATGTAGATATACTTGTTAAAAAACATTATATAAGTTTTATAAAATATATATATATGTAAATTTTAAACATAAAAATGTATTTATGATCATCCTTGTTTGTGGAATGGAAAAATTGAAACACAACATCCATAGAGGCGGTAAATCAACACCTCACAAATGATATTTTAATTTTTTGATTAAAAATGGGAAATACATATAATTGGGGGTTGATATACCATTACCATAATAAATTATTTTTATATAAAATATATTAGAGTTATCATGTAAATTTTTCTTGGGGAGGTGAGGTATGGATTTAAAAATGTGGTTAATTTAACGGGGGGAGAGATAGGGTTTTACGTCTATATTGTGACCTCTTTGAGAACCTCATTAAGGGACATGGAAATGGTATTTTGGTGAGACCAGTATGCCCAAATAATGAGGTATATATTTTTGAGAGGAATTTGGAAGAATAAAAGAAATATTCTAGGGTTTAGAGGTGTGAGGAGTAGGTCTGGTGAGTGGTGGTATTTATATTGGAGAAGAGGGGTGTTTTTTGTTATTTTATTCATTAGTTATTAATATCACTCAATATTATAAATGGTGTTTGGTATTGTTAATAAATACAATAATAAGGGAGTGTGAGTTCAATGTAATGGTTCATGAATTATCTGTACATCATACATGAATCAATAATTCATATATTTACTTATATTGTTAATTATTGTAAATTATCGTATTTCACTACTCACTATTAATTCAAATGTCATAGAAGAATCACAAAAATTAATCCTATCCTTTTTTTAGTGGGTATATTTTAAAAAAGGTCTCCACTTTATGATTTTTTATTTCAAATATGTTTAATTTATTTTTAAATTACAGTCATCAATTAATCAAAAAATACATATTTTAAGACAATAACCTCTTTTATGTCCGTATGAAAAGTTATTTAAGGATTCATAAAATTTTCGTATAATCCTAAATCAAAATTATTAAAATATTAATTTATTTAATGAAAATAAATAAACATTTAAATTAATATTTATATAATAAAATTGAAAAAATATTGGTTCATAATAATATGAACACCTAATTTATTATTTTTCAAAAATTATTATTTATTTATTTCATGATATAAATATTCCATATTTTATTTTATAATAAAAAAATTCTATATTACTTCATAGGAGCGAATAATATTTTATAGGATGGATTACTTTTCTGAAAGGTAACCTTGCTATTCAAAAATTCATATTTAATAGTATATTAAAGTTTTAAAATAACTGTTTTGTGAAGCATAAGCTATTTAATATTTTATAATATAGATGATAAGTTTGGGAAAATCATTTGGTTTTAAATATAACATTTTAAAGGAATTCTGGATCCCTATAATTTATAGATTAGTTTAAAGATACAATACATTAATTGAAATTGTGGAGTTATAGAAATTACAAAAAAAAAATTAAAATAAATAAGTTGTAGTGAATTATTGATAATCCAAAAATGGATTCGTAATATTACATTTTTAAATGGATATATCTATAATAATAGGAATATATGCTTCCAAATATATCTTGGTAAGATAAAAAATATCAACATGGTTGACTAGAATATAAAAGAAGAACTATTATAAATTTGAAAAATTATTTTATGTGATATTGTTATTTTTTAGAAAAAATATTGAATTTTTTTAAATAGTAGAATTCAGTTGAAATAATTATATGTGGATTTGTGGAAATCAAAAAATATTTAATAGTTAATTAGAAGATACATTAATTTTGGAAGAATTTTTTTAGAAAAGGTGTTAACTTATTTATGAATGATACATGAATATGTTTTTTATAGAGGCTTTTTATAATGAATTTATATAATATAAGATGAAAAAATATTCGATTGTGGCATAGGAATAAAACATCCATAATAAGTCATATATTAAATCTATGAATAATATATACTCCAAAAAGGAAGTAATAAAGAATATTTTTAAGATTAATAATAAGAAAAAATTGATAATGATTTAAAATATAAGAATATTTTTTCTCTCATCAAGAAAAATGATTAAAAATGATGTGTAAATATCATATAAAGATAGATTAAAATTATTTAAATTATTGTTTTATTTAAAATATTTTGTTTTACGTTTTTATTTAAAAATGATAATAACTATGAATATTCATATATAAATTGTAAATTGGGAAATTAGAATACATTCAACATTCCAACCATGATAGTTATATTCCTTGGTGGTGGGGGAGTATGAATCAATTTTTGTAGATATTTTAGAAATAACCCCACTAAAATGATCTATTTCCAATGTAAGAACCATGAGATTATTTTCATTTATTAATCATTATTTTGGATTATTTATGAAGAAAAGGAAGTTTTGGAATTTTTCTAAGTACACACCATATAATTTTGAGTACATGATATGTACTCATATTCCACATGTAGTCGTGTATTGGACGTTTAATGGCCGAGTTCATGGTTGTGTATGGTGACCTGAAAACAGCCTAAAGTAGGGGCAGTTGAGGCTTGTACATGGTATGTACATTAAATGAACATTCCATGCACTTTTCTTTTATAATAGATTAATCGGATCATGATCATGTCTAATATATAGAATGAACTTCTTCTTCATTAGTTCATATATGAGTACGACTTATGACTAAATAACTTTGACCCCCTCTCATTCTTTCGTCTGAGCTAAGATTGATACAATGTCAGGTGAGTTAGATTCCCACCGGTGTGTTCTCTATTTCCAATGGATCCTCTCTTCCTATTTTATCTTCTCTCTCAAGTTATCAAAGGTTGAACATATTTAACATTTTTTATATCTATGACGTTCTAGGATGATTCATGGGCTGATGTTTGAGATTGTTATCGTACAACATTGAGTTAGTTGGTCTGTTCCTTTCTTCGATTGTATTTGTATTATTTATTCATAATCTGCTGAATTATTAGGTTAGGTTATTGTGTATTTTGGTTTTGTCCCTTTTTAATACCCTCTATGGTTCAAATGATTGATTAAGGGACGTATCCTATAGAAAAGATTGTATACCTCTGTTTCTGGGACACCCCTAGGTCAAATCACATGATAGACACTTATTGGTCATTTGGCCTAGGTTTCCTATGAGGCATACTAGGTTACCATGCCATGCGTTTTTTAGGATGGAGTTTACTAGTTATATTTTATGATTTTTTCTGTTCATTGATTATAGTTGATCCATGTAATATTTTTAAATTCATGTAGAGCCTTCAATTATTTCTGTATGTGTGTTGATCATCATTGGACCGTGAGAAATGTGGACTGAGAAAAGAGTGGGAGTTTCCATGTTAAATTACACATGATAGTGTGAGCCTTGGTGTCGACATGGACCCAGGAGGATTGACCATGAGAGCTATATGGATTTCATTTATGAGTATTCACAATATGATGACCAAGGGGGTATTGGCCGTGAGAGATACCCTGAGTTCATGTATAAATTTATTTATTCCATGTTGACCTAGGGGTATTGAACATCAGAGATTCCCAAGTGGTGGTATTTTATTTTTTAGTGATATGTTTAAACTAATGTTGATAGACTGTGAGAGCTTTCCCAAAGGGTTGTTATGAATGTTTGATTATTGTTGTGATGATTCTACAAATCTAAAGAACAATCTTGGACATGGTCTTACTTGATTACTTGGATGGTCTTATTAGATATATATTGTTAAAACTACATGGGGGTATACATAGGATGGGGTAGATTGTGGGATTGATTTCTGACGGTTTTGAATAATTAATAAATGAAAATGAATGTAACTGGTAATTGCATGATTTTTTACTCTTTTTTACTTCTTAGATATTGCTTATTTTCTGCATTTTACCACCAATATACATTAATTGACTATTGTTCACAATTATTATGGTGAATACCTACTGGGAGTCATCTCACACCATATATTTTTCATGATTTTGGACCAAAATAGATTATATGGTTGTAGCTATAGACTAGGGAAAGCACCCTTCTTCCCTTTGTACATTGTTGTTGTTGGAGCTGGAGAGCATGGGACCATGATGAGGCTCTTAATGTTGTAAGATATTACAATTTTCTGTATATTTTTTCTGTATTTTATTTATTTCAGTATGACTTGTTTGTATTAATTCCTAGATACATGTTACATGCATCATATATATATATATATATGGTAGTGGTATATACTATCAGTCCTATGCAGTTTACATTGTTGTATGATTTTGGTGTGGTTTAAAATTTTCTTCTTGATGTGTTACTCTACCATTGAAAGAATAGTTTCCCCTCTATTACATCAAATTCCATCCCTGGTAGTCTGTAGCCTCATGAAATTGGGGAAATGCATTTGAGGTTTTGTGACCAACCAGGTTTGGGGCACCGTTGGGAAGCACCTAGAAAGAGAACATACAATGTGGTATCAAAGGACTTTCTATTCTAGTTTGTCATACTATTTAGAGACAATATAAGGTATTAGAAGGAATATTTAGTTGGTTATTTTCTATGCCTATGAGTATCTAAAATGTGTACACTAAAAATCCAATTTACCTCGAAAACTACAATTTATTAGGTTTTGCAATTGTTATAATTTTTTGATTTCAGGATTGGGTGCATCACATGTACTGCGATGTTATAATTGATATTTTTAAGGTTTATTTCTATTACAACATAACGAGATCTGGTTTTTCCGACTTATTCATCATATATGCACATGATAGAGATCACGTGTCAAGCATTCTTGTCATTCCATTTAGGGTGAATTACAGATTCCCTGATGTTTTGAAAAATGTTGTGCAATATATTGTTGTTTTTATGATAGATTCATTTATATAATACATTATATTTTGATATGGTATTATAAAATTTAATGTTTCATTTACATGAATGCTAAATTTTCATCGTTGAGGTGTTATGGTCCCCTTGGATCAGAATTTGGTGGACCATGTTGGAATTTTAATTGATTTTTGTCAAGTTATGATATGATAAAGTATACAAAACATTGATTCATGAGAATATGTCACTGACATGATGGATTGTATAATGACACATACTTTACATAATTTTTTATTACTTCATAATAGAATCATACTTATTACAACATATAACAAAACCATAATACGGCCATATATGTATAGTGTCTTTTGAAACTGGGAAACATAAACAATTTGTTCATAAAGTATCTACATTGTCTCCTATTTATTTCATCATATCTAGAGTTCCTTTTGGCATATCATACTTAATAAACTTATTACATACCTGGGTGAAATAAAACATACATAAAGGTGAGCTCAAATGCTCAGTAAGTGTAAAAAAAGGAAATATGAATCATACAATACTCAATAGAACATAACATTTTGAAAATATTATCCTTCAAAAGAGATCATAATATCATAACATGGGATAAATAATAATAGTGAAATGTAATACCAATAATCATAACATAGAACATGAAACATTGTGTCATGCACATATAATCATAGAAAATCATTTCATATTAGTGAAGACTCATTGCTAAGACTATCATAGCGGACAAAGATGATTTCTGAACCGAGTTCACTCCCCGTTCTAGTCCTGTATCACCGAACCATATTAACTTGTCGTTCCAGCCATATCTATCTCATTAGACATAAATCATTACCCAATGCATTGGAGGGTGATATAGGTCCTAACCATCTCATAATGAATCCATTCTTATGTGTGCCACAAAATCATAAATCATAAATCATTGCATAACCCATGTAATGAAAATGGGATTCTTAAACATCCTTCCATGATAAAATAATCCATATAAGATATAAGGACCTCATAAATATAATTCAATAGTAACATAATCAAATCAATGTAAAAATATGGATATAAAAAGAACTCTATATTATCTTAGATGGAAAATAATTTTGATAAAATACATAAACTCCATTGATGAGGAAAATATCTTTTCTACTTCAAAAACATTTTTCCATTATTATCATGTCATAAAATTTTAAACTAAAATAAGTTAATTAAAAATAAACCTGAAAACTTGTAAAGGAATATTCAAGGAAATAATGTTCTATGAAATCATAAAAATCCATTCATGTCGTATAAGTTAAAAAACATTCTTCTCGTACATTGGCCAGAAAAGTCAAAAACTAACACGTACTAAAAACAACAAAAGATTCATTTCATATCTTTTACTAAAAATTCACCAGTAGGTGAAATTGGATTTAAACTATTTTAGGATGATATAAATAATATTACATATTGAGGAACAATGGTTGTGGATGATAAATATTCCCAAGTAAATTCTGAAGTATATACAATATCAGATAAAAATGAGATTGTGAGTTTTTCCCTTACCTTAGGTCCGATATGTTTTGTACGTATCCGAAACTCTTGTATAATGATTTTAATAATGTCACTGAATTATTAATGAATCATATTCATTGTTATTATATCATATATTTTCATATTCTTATATTCATATCAGTAATATTTCATTGCTGCTTGTGATTTAGGTGTTCATTGCATTATGTTCTTATGCATGTTTTGCCGAATAAATTATTATTCCTCTCTTTAGGGTATATATAACATATATAAAGAATGTTTTTTGTGTAATATATATAATATTTATTCATTCAATTCGTTTATATAATCCTTATTCAATGAAGATCATGTAGAACGGGTTGCATCACATTGTGGTGACGGTAGGCCGTACGTACGCACGTGTGATGATATAATTCTTCTGATATTAAAATAGTATATAATTGTATGGTATATAATATATAAAAAATCATAATAATGTTATATGTATTATATATACCATTTATACTCATTATCATACACATCCAAATGATGAAATGTTTGAATAACAAACTACACCATGACGTGGAGACGGTAAGCCGTACGTATGCATATGTGGTGACTTTTTCATTCATATATATGATGGATAAAATAAAAAATATGGTTGTAACATTTTTATAAAAACATAAAATTATATAAAAGGTACTAGAGTTATAATTTTAGAATGTAATCAAAAAATAAGGAGGAAGTGGAAGAAGAAAAGAACTTGAAATAGGTGGTGAGATATTTACCTCTTACTCGTGTTCTTCCTTTTGATTTGATCAAAAGGGATCCATAGGATGACTTTATGAATAAAGGAAGTCATCTATGATGATTGGAGGAAAGTTTGGAGGGTATTTGGGAAGGGTTTGGCTATTCTAAATGGCTTTGGAGCTGTGAATTAGAGAGAAGGGGGAGTACACTTTTATAAGAGGGGAAAGGGGCACCTTATAAAAAACTTAAAATATTATTTTATAATAAATTTGTAATCAGTTTACGATAGATCCAAAGATACTAATTTAGATTATAGGGTAAGGATGGGTCTAAATCCTCTCATCCAAAAGGTTTTAGATAAGTTTATGTTACAATTTTAAACATATCATTTGGATTTAACTCTAAGTTAAATAATTTAACTTTTATCATGTCTTCTTGTATTCTTACACTATCTGGTTAATAAACATACTATAAACTGCCAATCGAAACCCAATTGTTTCATTAATGACATATATATTATTAAATAAGTCATTTTCCAGAACCTTATATTTTTAGGACTATTATATCAATTAATAATGTAATACTTGTTTTAAATACTCTTTAATGTCAATTTTTATACTTTTTTGTTATTTTGTTTTTTCTAAATTCATAACAGCATTATTACATAGAAAACAATTCATCTAACCAACCCTAATATGTTATATTAACCTATAAAATTAGATTAATTCATATAAAGTCTCAAATTACATTTATTTGGGTATTTATAATATTAATTATGCTAATATTTCATTAATATGGTAATTACTGCATCATCATTGTGTAAAAAATAAATTAAATTATCTAATGTCTAATAATTATAGATAAAATACCATTATGCTGGAAATCTTTTTAAAATTGTAATTAATATTTATAGTCTAATTTATCTTATGTATAACGATATATTAAAAATGTTTTACCTATTTAACTTTGATTTTATTTCTTTTAACTCTTCTTTAAATTAAATAATAATAAATGTCATAATCTAATCCTTGTGGACCAAATATGTTCATATATTATTCCTATGGTTGTTTTTGGTCCAATTATTCTTATCTCATAGAATTATAACATGGGATAGGGAAATAATAATATCATTTTTACCCTTAATTACCCTTTTTACTTTTAAACGTTGTAAATAAAAGTAAAATGTTACTTTTCAAAAAAATTTATTTTAATCTTATTGAACCACAGTTTTTTCCTTGATATTAACTATGTCTCTCGGGTTTTTGAAATTAAACTCAATGAAGTGGTAAATTTATGTTTTATGTAAATGTGCAAATTTTCCTAAAAGGTGGGTTAAAGACGGTTAAAAGTTCAATAAAATTTTTATAAATCTAAAATCATTATAAAATGTCTCCAATGAATTACAATGAACTTATATAGGTATTCTGTATTTATTTTGACCTAAAATAAATTTAAATAAAATAAATAATTATTTAAATAAAAATTGGGTTTTAAACTATATCTCAGTGTTTTTCACTATTCATAAAAAATTGAAAGTTTTCAAAAAAATATCAAAAATTCACCCTATTCTAATTTAGATATTCTGAAACCAAAAATAAAGTCCATTTTGGATGATAATATTTATAAAATTTCAAATAGTGGCTATTACTATTAATAACAGCTAGATTATATTATATTTTAATAACATATCATGGTTTAGTGAAACTCGACATTGCGTACAATGCAATCTATTGAGGAAGGATGCACTTGCATGTATAACAACCCAAGATAGTGTCGTGTGTAGTGAAAGTTTATTTTTTTGTTGCATATAACATAATACATAAAAACAAAATATTTCTCATAAAATCTCAAGGTGTTACATTCTACCCCCTATAAAAAGAATTTCGCCCTCAAAATTCATCACTTCGTCACAAAATAACACTACTAGAAATTCGGGCTATAGCCACAATTCTAAACTGTGGCTATAGGCCCTCAAACCGTGGCTATAGTTAATATCCATGGTTCCTCGAACCGTTGCTATGTTTGGTGTGGCTATAGGCCTAGACCTATAGCCACAGTTCCAAACCGTGGCTTTAAATCTATAGCCACAGTTGAAACTGTGGCTAAACTAAAGGCCGGACAGAATATATTGCCACTGTTTAAAACGGTGGCATTATGTCTATAGCCACGGTTATCAACCGTTCCAATAAACCAATAGCCAAGGATTAGAACCGTGGCTATAGGGTGTCCAAATCCATAAAAAAATACCCCCTACACGCCCCCATGGACACCACCCTGGACACCCCCTGGACACGCCCCTGGACACCCCCTGGACACCCCCTGGACACCCCCTGGACACCCCCTGGACACACCCAGGACACCCCTGGACACACCCTGGACGCACCCCGGACACCCACTGGACACCTCCTGGACACACCCTAGACACCCCCCAGACACCCCCCTAGACACCTCCTGCAGACCCCCCCTGCCCTGTAACGACCCACACTTTACATACATTGTTAATACTTCAAAATTGAATCACACTTATTACAACATATGACAAAACCACAAAGGACCGTATAGGTATAGTGTCTTTAGAAACTGGGAAACATAAACAACTGGTTCATAAATCTTCTACAGTGTCTCCCATTTATTTCATCATATCTAGGGTCCCTTTTAGCATATTCTACTTAATATCCATCTTCCTGGCCTGGGAAAAAGAAAACATAAAAGGGTGAGCTCAAATGCTCAGCAAGGGCAAATAAAGGAAATAAAAATCATATCATATCTTTTTGAAAATTAAAACCTGCAAAAGAGATCATAATATCTTAACATGGAATAAATCATAGAAGTGAAAATGAGATCCCCATAATCATAACATAAAACTTGAATCTTTGTGGCATGCACACATAATCATGGAAAATCATTTCTTGTTAGTCATGACTCATTGCCAAGACTATCTTAGTGGACAAAGTCCCTTTCTGAACCGAGTTCACTCCTCGTTTCAGTCATGTATCACTGAAACGAAATAACCTTCCGTTCCAGCCATGTCTATCTCATGAGATATAAAATCATTACCCAATGCATTGGAGGGAGATATAGGTCCCACCCATCTTATAATGAATCCTTTCTTATGTGTGCCACATAATCATAAAACATACATCATCGCATAACACATATAACAAAAATGGGATTCTTGAAACATCATGACATCATAAATCAATTCATATATGATAAAGGAATTCATAAACATAATTCCATCACAACATAGTCAAACCAATGTAAAAATATGGATAGAAACAGAACCCTTTATTATCTTAGATGGAAAATAATTTTGATAAAACACTTGAATTGAATTCTTGAGGAAAATATCCATTCTTCTTCAAAAACATTTTTCCTTTCATAACATGTCATAAAACATTAAAATAAAAGAAGTTGATTAAAAATAAACTTGAAAACTTGTAAAGGAAGCTTCTTTGAAGTAATGTTTTAAAAATCCATTCACGCCGTATAAGTTAACAAAACATTCTTCGTACTTTTGTCGGAAAAGTCAAAAAGTACCTCGTACGGAAAAACGACAAAAGATTCCTTTCATATTCTTTACTAAAAACTCACCTAAGTGTAAAATTGGATTTAAACTATTTCAAGTGGATGGAAACAATATTACATATTGAGGGAACATGGATGTGGATGATAAAATACACCCCAGTAAATACTTACGAATAAACAATCTCGGATAAAAATGAGATTGTGATATTTCCCTTACCTTAGGTCCGATTTTCTTTGTTCGTGTCCGAAGCTCCTGTATAATGGTTTAAATAATGTTATTGACTTATTCCAGAATCATACATATTGATATGAGATCATATATGGTCATATTATTAGCTTCTTGTTAGTAATATTTCATTGTTACTTGTTACTCGGGTCTTTATAACTTTTTGTTCTTATGCGTGTTTTGTCGAATAAATTCTTATTCTTATCTTTAGGTTATAGATAATTCATTTCCAGAATGGTATTAGTGTAGTATATACCATATTCATTCATTCAATTCATTTATATAATCATTATGAAATGAAGATCATGTAGAACGAGTCGCATCACATCGTGGAGACGGTATTCCGTACGTACGCACGAGTGATGATATCGTTCCTATGATCGTGGAATTGTATTGGAGTATATATATATATTATTTAAGTATCAATATTACTTAATAATAATCATATATAGTTACTTATTACACCATTATACCCATCCTTGTAAGGTGATGGTGGAAAATAGATTACACCACGGCGTGGAGACGGTATTCCGTACGTACGCACGCGCGGTGATTTCATTTTTCCGTAGGATGGATAGAAGGTGAATTAGGGTTGTTTCATATTTATAATAACATATCAGTATTTAAGTAATACTGATGTTATTACTTTATCATGAAACAACTAAAGAAGAAGAAGTTGAAGAAGAAAGAAATTGAAAAGATCGGTAATGGATATTACCTCTTCCTTGGAACGCCTTTTTGAATCCTCCACTTAAGGAACTATTATTGGTCTTTGGAGAAGACCAGGACCTCTAGGATTATTCTAGGGAAGTGGAGAAGGGAAAATGGCAGGGGTTGGCCGAGCTTGAGTGCTCAAATTGGTGTGAGGAGGAGGGGGAGGAGGTGCCCTTTTATAAGGGAGGAGAGGGGCACCTTAGGAATATCTCAAAATATTATTTTATATTAAAGTCAAAATCGGTTTATAATGGTTCCAAATGGTCTTATTTAGAAGCTAATGTGGGGATGGGTCGAAATCCTATCAACCAATAGGATTTAGACAAGTTTAGGGTATTATTTTAACCTTATCAATTAGATTTAACTCTAAGTTAATTAATTTATCTTTTACCGTGTCTTTTTGTTTTCTTTCACTATATGGTTAATACACTTACTATAACATGACAAACGAACCCCAAATTGTTTATTATTAATATATATATCCTTATCTAAGTCATTTGGCCGAACCTTAGATTTTTAGGAATAAAATAACAATTAATAATATAATATTTGATTTAAAAACTATTTTGTGTCAATTTTGACACTATTTGATATATGATTTGTTTGAAAGTCATAACAGAATTATATGTTCGAACCAAGTTGCTTAAATCAATACTAATATATCATAGTAACCTAGAAAATTATTGGAATTCATAAAAAGTCTCAAATTACATTTATTTTGGTATTTATATTATCAATTTTGTCAATATTTCATTAATAAGATAATTACTGCATCATCTTTGTGTCATAAATAAATTAAATTATTTGATGTCTACAAATTACAAATAAAATACCATCCTGTAGGAAATCATTTTAGCTTTCTAATGAATATTTACAATCGAATTTATCTTATGTATAACCCTATATTAAAAATGATTTACTTATTAAACTTTGATTTTAACTATTTTAACCCTTCTTTAAATAAATTAATAATAAATGTCCTAATCTAATCCAAGTGGGCCTAAATGGTCATATTTTATTCCTAAGTATGTTTTTGGTCGAATTACACTTGTCCAATAGAATTAGGACATGTGTTAGGGTAATATTAATATCATATTTACCCTTAGTTACCCTATTTACTATTAACCGCGGTAAAAAAAGTAAAAAGTTACTATTCACCAAAAAATTATTTTCATCTCATTGAACCACATTTTAGTCCTTGATATTAACCGTGTCTCTCGGATTTTCGAAATTCCAATCACAGAAGTGGTAAAATTAAGTTTTATGCAAAATTCAGTTTTTAACCTACCACTTAGTGGTTTCACTATTCATCAAAAATTGAAAGTTTTCAGAAAAATACCAAAATTTCACCCTAGGCTAATTTCGATATTCTGAGTCCAAAAATGAAGTCCATTTTGAAAAATAAAATTTCAAAAAGTGGTTATTACTATTCATAACGGCTAGTTTTAATAGCATATTGTTGTTTAGTGAAACTCGGTATTGCGTACGACGCAAGCTATCGAGGAAGGTCACGATTGCGTGTAAAGCAAGCCAAGAAAGTGTTGTGTAGAAAAAGATTCCTTTGATGGTTTATATAACATAAAAGTCTCGGGTGTTACATTCTACCCCCCTTAAAAAGAATTTCTCCCTCGAAATTCGTCACTTTGCAACAAACAAATGAGGATACTTCTCCCTCATCATATCCTCAAGCTCCCATGTAGCTTCTTCAAGTTGGTGGTTTCTCCATAAAACTTTCACCAAGCGAGTGGTCTTGTTTCGTAGGACTCTTTCGCTACGATCCAGAATCTCTATCGGCTGTTCTTCATAAGAAAGATCTTGCTCCAGCGGTACAACTTCTGAGCTGAGTACATGTGAAGGATCTGGTATGTACTTTCTCAGGAGAGATACATGGAACACATCGTGAACTTGAGAGAGATTCGGTGGAAGCGCCAATCGGTAAGCTACCTTCCCAACACGATCCAGTATTTCAAAAGGACCGATATATCTAGGGCTCAACTTCCCCTTCTTTCCAAATCTCATAACCCTCTTCCAGGGAGATATTCGTAAGAACACTTTATCACCCACTTCAAACTCTAGGTCTTTTCTTCGGTTTTCGGCATAACTTTTCTGTCGACTCTGAGCTGCTCTTATGTGTTGTTGAATAGATCTGACCTTTTCTGCCATTTCATCAACGAGATCAGGTCCTAATAGCTTTCTTTCCCCAACTTCATCCCAGCAAGTTGGAGTCCTGCATTTCTTTCCATAGAGAGCTTCATAAGGAGCCATTTGAATACTGGAGTGAAAGCTATTATTATAAGAAAATTCCACCAATGGTAGGTGTTGATCCCAACCTCCTTTGAAATCCATAGAGCAAGCTCTCAACATATCTTCTAGGGTTTGAATTGTTCTCTCAGACTGACCGTCTGTCTGGGGATGATAAGCAGTGCTGAAACTCAACTCTGTATCCAGAGTATGCTGAAGACTTCTCCAGAACTTCGAGGTAAATCTCGGATCCCGATCAGATATAATAGAAAGTGGTACTCCATGTAATCTTACCACTTCCTTTACATATATCCTGGCAAGCTGATCTAGAGAGAAATCCTCTATAATAGGAATGAAGTGTGCAGACTTTGTAAGACGATCAACTATGACCCAAATAGCATTATTGCCTTTGGATGTTTTAGGAAGTCTTGTGACAAAGTCCATAGTGATGTTTTCCCATTTCCATTCGGGTATGGGTAATGGTTGTAACATCCCCTTAGACTTCTGTCTCTCAGCTTTAACTTGTTGACAAACCAAGCATCGAGAGACAAATTCAGAAACATCTCTTTTCATGCCATCCCACCAGAAGTACTCTTTTAGTTCCCTATACATCTTCGTGCTTCCAGGATGAATAGAGAATGAAGAACTATGAGCCTCATCCAGCAGCTCTTTCTTTAATTCGGGGATGGGAGGAACACAAACCCGATTCCTGAACTTTATTATCCCATCAGAATCAAGGTTGAATTCAGGAACATTTCTCACCTTCTTTTGTAACTCGACATCTTCTTTCTGTGCCTCTTTAATCTTCACATGTATAGATGGTTGAACATTCATTTGATAAAGATAAGATTTTTCCCCTTCCATTATAATTCCATGATCCATCCTTTGTAAATCCATAAATATTGGATCTTTTGTGATCCTCATCATGGATAAACTAGCATGGTCTTGTCGACTTAATGCATCTGCCACCTTGTTTGCTTTCCCAGGGTGGTAATGGATTGAGCAGTCATAATCCTTAATCAGCTCCAACCATCTTCTTTGGCGCATATTCATCTCCTTTTGTGTGAAAATATACTTTAAACTTTTATGATCAGTATAAATATCACACCTTTCACCATAAAGGTAATGCCTCCAAATCTTTAATGCAATGATTACCGTAGCCAACTCCAAATCATGTGTTGGGTAATTTTGCTCATGGATTTTCAACTGTCATGAGGCATAAGCTATCACCATATCATTTTGCATAAGAACACACCCCAATCCCTTCTTGGATGCATCACTATAGATCACAAACCTTTCTCCACTAAAAGGCAGTGTGAGCACAGGTGCACTGGATAACCTTCTTTTCAACTCCTTGAAATTCTCTTCACATTCCTCTGTCCAGACAAACTTAACTCCTTTCCGAGTCAACTTGGGGAGTGGATTAGATAATCGTGAAAAATCTTTTACAAAACGTCGATAATATCCAGCCAAACCAAGAAAACTTCGGATCTCAGTTACTGTTGTTGGTCTTGAACATCTTTCGATAACCTCTGTTTTTGCTGGATACACAGATATCCCCTCTTTTGAGATTATATGACCCAAAAATGCAACTTTTTGAAGCCAAAATTCACACTTGGTAAATTTGGCATAAAGCTTCTCTTTTCTCAGGGTCTTCAATATAATTCTCAAGTGATCTTCATGCTCTTCCTTGCTCTTTGAATAGACAAGAATATCGTCTATAAAGACTACCACAAATTGATCAAGATAGTCTCTAAAGACTCTATTCATTAGATCCATGAAGATAGCAGGGGCATTAGTAAGACGAAATGGCATCACTATAAATTCATAGTGTCCATACCTTGTACGGAAAGCCGTCTTTGGTATATCCTCCCTTTTGACCCTTAATTGATGATACCCTGAACGAAGATCAATCTTGGAAAAGTATTGAGCTCCGCGTAGTTGGTCAAATAAGTCATCAATGCGTGGGAGAGGATATTTGTTCTTGATAGTGATCATGTTAAGTTCTCGATAATCAATGCAGAGTCTCATTGATCCATCTTTCTTCTTAACAAATAGAACAGGTGCTCCCCAAGGTGATGCACTAGGGCGTATGAATCCCTTATCAAGATTCTCTTGGAGTTGCTTCTTCAATTCCTGCAACTCAATTGGGGCCATTCTATAAGGTGTCTTTGAAATAGGCAAAGCACCCGGTACAAGTTCTATTGAAAACTCAACTTCACGATTTGGTGGAAGACCCGGTAATTCCTCCGGAAAGACATCATCAAACTCTCGTACAATGGGCATATTCTTAATTGTGAGTTTCTCACCAACTATTTGAGATAAATAACCTTCATTTAGTGAAATCAATACCCATAAGATGGAAGAAATTTCCACTGGAAGGTTATGTTCATCCTTGCATTGATAGACGATCGTAGGTTGATCTGGAATATGAAATGTGACTTCCCTTCTTTGGAAATTGATATGAGCTCCATGTAGAGAAAGCCAATCCATGCCAAGAATCACATCAAATTCCACTAAAGGAAGGATCACAAGATTTACAGGAAGCACTTTCCCACAAACTTCGATCGGAGAATAATTATAAACTTCTGATGCGATTGATGTGCCATTAGGTGTTGTCACAGATAACTCAACATCTAATTGTTGAGGTAATACGGTGATACCCTTAGAAAATTTTTCAGAAATAAAAGAGTGGGTGGATCCAGAATCAAATAAAACATTTGCTACTTTAGAGTGGATGGTAAGTGTACCTTTCACCACATCGTTATCGTACTCCACATCACTGATAGAAATTGCATGTGACTTTCCTTTTTCTTTAGCCTGAAGAGTTTTTTGACGTCGACCATCATCATCAACCCTTGGATTTGGGCATTGATTGGCATAATGCCCCATCTCCTTGCACTTGAAACATTGAAGTGTAGCAGGTTCATTCTGTGTATCCCTTCCTTTGTTTGCATCATTAGACATCTTCTTCCCATTATCACGGCATTCAAATGCCCGATGACCTTCCTTTCCACATTTAAAACATTTACTTGTCCCTTTAAGACAACTCCCTCCATGTTTCTTTCCACACTTTGAGCATAAGGGAAAGTTCATCTTCTTTTCCGTGTGCTCTTTAGATTTTTCTTTGAATTCCATCTTCCTCTTCTTATCAAACCCATGTGACTGATGGGTTACTCCAATCTCCATCTCGACTTTGAGAGCACATTGAACGATTTCCTCGTAGCTATTGAAGTCCCTTATGGCTAACGCCCTTCGAAGACTTGGTTTTAAGCCACTAAAGAATCGATCGATCTTACTCTCAGGTTGGATAATAATACCAGAAGCGTACCTTGCAAGTCTTGTAAAATTTGCTTCATAGGTACCAACAGATTCATCATCCCTTTGCTTCAGTTCAAGAAACTCTTTCTCCATCTTTGTTCGGAGAATACGAGGGAAGTACTTATTGAAAAATAAGTTCTTGAACTCGTCCCATTCCATAGACTCAATTTCATCCCTTTGCCTCGTATTCTTAACAAGATTCCACCATTGATCAGCATCTCCTTCCAAACGGTACACTGCTAGGATGACTTTATCATGTTCAGAACATTGATGAACTGAAAATATCTTTTCAGTAGTACTAATCCATTGTTCAGCAACTAATGGATCAGTAGACCCGCTGAAAGAAGGTGGACGCTGCCTCACGAAGGATTCAACAGAATGTTGCTCCCTCCTTTGTTCGTTTGGAAATCCTGCATGATTCATAGCTTGAGAAATTTGTGTGAGCATGGCTACAAGATTTTGCATTCCAGCTCCCATATCATTTGGTTGCTCAGGGGGACAATCATTGCATTGCCCATCGCATTCCGCATTAACATGGTTCCTTCGGGTTCCAGCCATTGACTAAAACCAAGAAGAATAGTGTGAGAAACACTAATTATAATAGGAAACCACATAATTCAAGAATAAAATTTTCATGCTTAAGGTCTTATCCTAGGTTATTCAAGGCCATTTCTAAAACACTAAGATTGTGTTCTATGCTTAGACTTATCCTTAGGGTTCTTACTAAGGCTTTTACATCCTAGTTTCCAAAGGTTGACTATACCTTTCCTCTGATACCAACTGTAACGACCCACACTTTACATACATTGTTAATACTTCAAAATTGAATCACACTTATTACAACATATGACAAAACCACAAAGGACCGTATAGGTATAGTGTCTTTAGAAACTGGGTAACATAAACAACTGGTTCATAAATCTTCTACAGTGTCTCCCATTTATTTCATCAGATCTAGGGTCCCTTTTAGCATATTCTACTTAATATCCATCTTCCTGGCCTGGGGAAAAGAAAACATAAAAGGGTGAGCTCAAATGCTCAGCAAGGTCAAATAAAGGAAATAAAAATCATATCATATCTTTTTGAAAATAAAACCTGCAAAAGAGATCATAATATCTTAACATGGAATAAATCATAGAAGTGAAAATGAGATCCCCATAATCATAACATAAAACTTGAATCTTTGTGGCATGCACACATAATCATGGAAAATCATTTCTTGTTAGTCATGACTCATTGCCAAGACTATCTTAGTGGATAAAGTCCCTTTCTGAACCGAGTTCACTCCTCGTTTCAGTCCTGTATCACTGAACCGAAATAACCTTCCGTTCCAGCCATGTCTATCTCATGAGATATAAAATCATTACCCAATGCATTGGAGGGAGATATAGGTCCCACCCATCTTATAATGAATCCTTTCTTATGTGTGCCACATAATCATAAAACATACATCATCGCATAACACATATAACAAAAATGGGATTCTTGAAACATCATGACATCATAAATCAATTCATATATGATAAAGTAATTCATAAACATAATTCCATCACAACGTAGTCAAACCAATGTAAAAATATGGATAGAAACAGAACCCTTTATTATCTTAGATGGAAAATAATTTTGATAAAACACTTGAATTGAATTCTTGAGGAAAATATCCTTTCTTCTTCAAAAACATTTTTCCTTTCATAACATGTCATAAAACGTTAAAATAAAAGAAGTTGATTAAAAATAAACATGAAAACTTGTAAAGGAAGCTTCTTTGAAGTAATGTTTTAAAAATCCATTCATGCCGTATAAGTTAAAAAAACATTCTTCGTACTTTTGTCGGAAAAGTCAAAAAGTACCTCGTACGGAAAAACGACAAAAGATTCTTTTCATATTCTTTACTAAAAACTCACCTAAGGGTAAAATTGGATTTAAACTATTTCAAGTGGATGGAAACAATATTACATATTGAGGGAACATGGATGTGGATGATAAAATACACCCTAGTAAATACTTACGAATAAACAATCTCGGATAAAAATGAGATTGTGATATTTCCCTTACCTTAGGTCCGATTTGCTTTGTTCGTGTCCGAAGCTCCTGTATAATGGTTTAAATAATGTTATTTACTTATTCCAGAATCATACATATTGATATGAGATCATATATGGTCATATTATTAGCTTCTTGTTGGTAATATTTCATTGTTACTTGTTACTCGGGTCTTTATAACTTTTTGTTCTTATGCGTGTTTTGTCGAATAAATTCTTATTCTTATCTTTAGGTTATAGATAATTCATTTCCAGAATGGTATTAGTGTAGTATATACCATATTCATTCATTCAATTCATTTATATAATCATTATGAAATGAAGATCATGTAGAACGAGTCGCATCACATCGTGGAGACGGTATTCCGTACGTACGCACGAGTGATGATATCGTTCCTATGATCGTGGAATTGTATTGGAGTATATATATATATTATTTCAGTATCAATATTACTTAATAATAATCATATATAGTTATTGATTACACCATTATACCCATCCTTGTAAGGTGATGGTGGAAAATAGATTACACCACGGCGTGGAGACGGTATTCCGTACGTACGCACGCGCGGTGATTTCATTTTTCCGTAGGATGGATAGAAGGTGAATTAGGGTTGTTTCATATTTATAATAACATATCAGTATGTAATTAATACTGATGTTATTACTTTATCATGAAACAACTAAAGAAGAAGAAGTTGAAGAAGAAAGAAATTGAAAAGATCGGTAATGGATATTACCTCTTCTTTGGAACGCCTTTTTGAATCCTCCACTTAAGGAACTAAGATTGGTCTTTGGAGAAGACCAGGACCTCTAGGATTATTCTAGGGAAGTGGAGAAGGGAAAATGGCAGGGGTTGGCCGAGCTTGAGTGCTCAAATTGGTGTGAGGAGGAGGGGGAAGAGGTGCCCTTTTATAAGGGAGGAGAGGGGCACCTTAAGAATATCTCAAAATATTATTTTATATTAAAGTCAAAATCGGTTTATAATGGTTCCAAAGGGTCTTATTTCGGAGCTAAAGTGGGGATGGGTCGAAATCCTATCAACCAATAGGATTTAGACAAGTTTAGGGTATTATTTTAACCTTATCAATTAGATTTAACTCTAAGTTAATTAATTTAACTTTTACCGTGTATTTTTGTTTTCTTTCACTATATGGTTAATACACTTACTATAACATGCCAAACGAACCCCAAATTGTTTATTATTAATATATATATCCTTATCTAAGTCATTTGGCCGAACCTTAGATTTTTAGGAATAAAATAACAATTAATAATATAATATTTGATTTAAAAACTATTTTGTGTCAATTTTGACACTATTTGATATATGATTTGTTTGAAAGTCATAACAGAATTATATGTTCGAACCAAGTTGATTAAATCAATACTAATATATCATAGTAACCTAGAAAATTAGTGGAATTCATAAAAAGTCTCAAATTACATTTATTTTGGTATTTATATTATCAATTTTGTCAATATTTCATTTATAAGATAATTACTGCATCATCTTTATGTCATAAATAAATTAAATTATTTGATGTCTAAAAATTACAAATAAAATACCAAAATGTAGGAAATATTTTTAGCTTTCTAATTAATATTTACAATCGAATTTATCTTATGTATAACCCTATATTAAAAATGATTTACTTATTAAACTTTGATTTTAACTATTTTAACCCTTCTTTAAATAAATTAATAATAAATGTCCTAATCTAATCCAAGTGGGCCTAAATGGTCATATTTTATTCCTAAGTTTGTTTTTGGTCGAATTACACTTGTCCAATAGAATTAGGACATGTGTTAGGGTAATATTAATATCATATTTACCCTTAGTTACCCTATTTACTATTAACCGCGGAAAAAAAAGTAAAAAGTTACTATTCACCAAAAAATTATTTTCATCTCATTGAACCACATTTTAGTCCTTGATATTAACCGTGTCTCTCGGATTTTCGAAATTCCAATCAAAGAAGTGGTAAAATTAAGTTTTATGCAAAATTCAGTTTTTAACCTACCACTTAGTGGTTTCACTATTCATCAAAAATTGAAAGTTTTCAGAAAAATACCAAAATTCCACCCTAGGCTAATTTCGATATTCTGAGTCCAAAAATGAAGTCCATTTTGAAAAATAAAATTTCAAAAAGTGGTTATTACTATTCATAACGGCTAGTTTTAATAGCATATTGTTGTTTAGTGAAACTCGGTATTGCGTACGACGCAAGCTATCGAGGAAGGTCGCGATTGCGTGTAAAGCAAGCCAAGAAAGTGTTGTGTAGAAAAAGATTCCTTTGATGATTTATATAACATAAAAGTCTCGGGTGTTACATGCCCTCCCCCCAAATGCCTTGCAGACCCCCCACCCCCACCCCCCGCAGCAGCCCCCCTGCCCGAACACACCCCCTACCCCCCCCCCCCCCACCTGCACACCCCCTCCATGCCCCCCGAAAATTTAATTCTGTTAGCATGCATGCAATACAAATGAAACCTACTAAATTAACTGTAAAAGCAGTTTAATTCATAAATTTTTCTTTTGCTCAATTCATGATTACAACAAATCTTTATTTTTATTGTAATCCAACTAAAATATACAGACTGTTTTTAACTTCTAAATATTTAGTTCATGAGGAAATATGAACTCATAATTATACTACATGATATAGAACTAAAATTTATGAATGATATGTAAGTAAGTTAGTCTAAACCCCGGGACACCCCCCACCTGCACACACCCCTTGGACACCGCCTAAACCCCGAGACACCCCCTGGACACCCCCTGGAACCCACCCCAGGACAGAACCCCCCCCCCCCAAACCCTGGACACCCCTGCCAGGCTGCCCCCCCCCCCCACCCCCGCAGACCCCCCCCCCCCAGACCCCCCCTAGAACCTGGACACCTCCCCAGACCATGGACACCACCCCCAGAACCTGCCCCCCCCCCCCCCAAACACAGACCCCCCCAGAACCTGCCCCCCACCTGCACACCCCCTCACTGGACAGACCCCTTATAGATCCTCCCTTCCCCCTTGGACAGACCCCCCTAGCACATCCCCCACCCCCTTTACACACCACCACTCTCACCTCTGGATAGATCCTCTTAGAACCCCCCCTAGACACCCGTGGACACCCCCCTTGACACCCCCTGCACCCCCAGTACCACCTGCACCCAGCCCCGCCATCCACCCTGCACCCAGCCCTATATCCAGCCCCAACCCCCTACACCCAACCCCCTCACTACCCCTTGCACCCAGGTCCCCCTCCCCCCCAGTTCACCCCCACTATCCACCCCCACCCGCACCCCCACTGCCCCCCTGCACACAGGACCCAGCCCCCCCCCCCCCCAGCCCCCATGCACCCAACCCTATATCCAGCCCCCACCCCCTACACCCAGACCATCAATACCCCTTTCACCTAGGTCCCCCTCCCCCCATTGCACCCCCACTTCCCCCCCCCCCGCACCCAGGACCCCAACTCCCCCCCCATCCCCCCTGCACCCAGCCCTATATCCAGCCCCACCCCCTACACCCAGCCCCCTCACTACCCCTTGCACGCAGGTTCCCCTCCCCCCCACTGCATAATCTGTTGAAGTCCAAAAAAAAATACCAGCAATAGACACCACTGATGGACACCCCTCCCCCTGTACCACCACCCCTGGACACCCCTGGACCACCCCCTGGACACCCCTCCCCCATGCTGGACACCCCTCCCCCCTGCCTGGACGACCCCTCCCCCTGCTGGACACCCCTCCCCCTACTGTACACCCCTGCCCCCTGCCCCCTGCCCCCCTGCCCCCTGACCCTGGACACCCCAGGACAGACCCCCCCCCCCAGACCCTGGACACCCCTGCCAGTCCTGCCCCCCTTCCCAGACCCTGGACAGCCCAGGACATACCCCCCCAGAACCTGGACAGCCCCCCAGACCATGGACACCGCCCAGAACCTCCCCCCCCAAACCCAGACCCCCCAGGATAGCCCCCCCCAGACCCTGGACACCCCAGGATAGACCCCCCCCCCACTGGACCCCCCCCACTGGACCCCCTAGACAATGGATGGATGTCATGGGCTATTGCTAAAAGACCGAATCCGGCTGCTGAAATCAGTAGTAAGTAAGAAGAGCTAAATGAAGTAAAATGAATAAAATTTTCCCAATATACTTGGGGAATTTTATTCATCAGCAGGAAGAAGAGCAGAATAACGGTAGCTGAGAGTTCCTTAACCAAAGTTGGAGAGTGATTTTTTTAAATAGGATATGTCTAATATTTAATGGAAGAAAGAGGGAGAAGAAAATTATGTACCTTATTACAAGTGGCATCATCCAACACATTCTCTTCCTATGGAATAAAATATTTCAAAAAAAACTATAAACCTTTTCTCTCTTCTTGTGGCTTCCATGTGTCCAGGTGGTTAATAATTTGGTTGAGGTGAGGCTGTGGACTCATGGGAACAAGCATGAAGGAAACTAAGTTGGGCTAGAATTTAAGTATTATGCTCTTGTTTTTCTGAAGTGTCAAGGATGATTGGGTCTAAAATAAGTGATTGGGAATTGGAATTTAGATGAGGGCTTGAAATGTTAAGGGGTCTGGTTTAATTGGTTAGAATTGGGTGAGGATTGGAATGGTTTTAAAGTGGTATGCCTGGTGGAAAATGTGGGGTTGGTGGCTTAGAAGTTGAGAGGTTGGTAGTCCTGATTGGTGGTCAAGTTGTGGATGGGTTTCCTAGGTGGATTGAAAATGGTGGGGGACTTGGAAGGAGTTCATAGTGGCTAAATTGAAGTTGGAGCTTGGAATTGTAGTAGGTCTTGAGTTTGGATTTTTTTAGTGAGAGTAGAAATGGCCCTGGAATAGCTGGTTTGATTTTGGTGGGTTGGCCGTGGGATTTTTATAGTGCATCGAAAAATAGTCACTAGTAGGGCTAGGGTTGGTGTTAAATTCAGTCAAATGGTTTTGGGAACCATCATGGGAGAAACTACCAAATACAGACCAGAACTAATCTCCTCTATAGTGAAGAACCTTCATGGAAACTCTTCAAGGAAACCAGGTCTCTAGTTGCATCTTTGTCCATAACAGACAAGCCCTGTTTGCATTGGCCCAAACAGACCTCCCATTGCCAGCTTGTGGGGGAAATGTGGGAACTCCAGTATGAAATAGGCCCTCATAATAGAACAACCACGTTGGAATTGCATCAAACAGATTGTGTGCAGCCTTTAAAACTCATTTTGGTAGTGATCATCCTCCTCCAATGAGTGCTACATGAGACGAGGGAATTATGGAAGGAATTTCATCTAAAACAGCCAAAACCAGACATTGAATTTCTATCACAACAGGCTGATCCAGTTCAGACAACATGTGCAGAGGATGAGGATGATCTGGTTTCGACAACATGTGAAGAGGATGAGGGAAAAAAATAATTACCAAACAAATATTATGTGATACATGTACAATAAAATATTCCAGACAATTCCAACCCAATGTTTTCAGTTAAATTGTTCCTTTGTACCACTGTCTATGCACATTTTGTGGAAAGAAGGATGAGAGGAAGCACTGAGAGGAGATATAGTTTAAAAATGAGGAAATATGAAAAATTATAGAGCTATCCATTCAATATTTTTCTAAGGAGGAGCAACCACCACAGGGTGTCGTCCTGGAGCAGGGCCAAATCACGGTGTGACCGCGGCGTGACCGCGGTGTGACCGCAGGGTGTCATCCTGGAGGAGTAACCGCCGCAGGGTGTCGTTCGCGGCGTGACCACCGCAGGGTGTCGTCCTAGTGGAGTAACCACCGCAGGGTGTCATCCTGGAGTAGGGCTAAATCACGGCGTGACCGCGGCAGGACTGCGGCGTGACCGCGGCGTGACCGCGGCATGACCGCGGCGTGACAGCGGCGTGACCGCGACGTGACCGCAGCGTGACTGTAACGTGTTGGCCCCGTCCAGCGACATCCGCGGGGCAGCATCTTCCACGTAGTTTCAAATAGGATGATATGGATGGCATGAGAGGATGTTTTCTCAGAAGATTTAAAGAAATGAATTCTAATCCCTGATGACTAGAGGATTGAATGGCCCCTGATATACCTAATTCGGTGAGGTTTGGAGATCTATAAATGTGTAGGAATACCTAGAGGAATATCCCATGGGATTAGACAATTCCAAACCAATGTTTTCAGTTGAATTGAGCCTTTGTACCACCTACTATGCACGTTTTGTGGAAAGATATATGAGAGGCAGCGCTGAGAGGAGATATAGTTTAGGAATGAGGAAATACGAAATATTAAAGAGCTAACCATTCAATGTTTCTCTAAGGAGGAGTAACTGCCGCAGGGTGTCGTCCTGGAGCAGGGCCAAATCACGGCGTGACCGCGGCGTGACTGTGGCGTGGCCGCGGCGTGACCGCCGCAGGGTGTCGTCCTGGAGGAGTAACCGCCGTAGGGTGTCCTCCTGGAGCAGGGACAAATCACGGCGTGACCGCGGCATGACCGCGCCATGAGAGCGGCGTGATCGCAGCGTGACCACAACGTGTTGGCCCGGTCCAGCGACATCTGCGAGGCAACATCTTCCACTTAGTTTCAAATAGGATGATATGGATGGCATGAGAGGATGTTTTCTTAAAATATTTAAAGAAATGAATGCTAATCTGTGATGACTAGAGGATTGGATGACCCCTGATATACCTAATTCGGTGAGGTTTGGAGATCTAGAAATGTGTAGGAATACTTAGAGGAATACCCCATGGGATCAGACAATTCCAAACCAATGTTTTCAGTTGAATTGAGCCTTTGTACCACCTTCTATGCACGTTTTGTGGAAAGATGGATGAGAGGCAGCGCTGAGAGGAGATGTAGTTTAGGAATGAGAAAATATGAAAAATTAAAGAGCTAACCATTCAATGTTTCTCTAAGGAGGAGTAACCGCCTTAGGGTGTCGTCCTGGAGTAGGGCCAAATCACGGCGTGACCGCGGCGTGATCGCGGCGTGACTATGGCGTGACCGTGGCGTGACCGTCGCAGGGTGTCGTCCTGGAGGAGTAACTGTTGCAGGGTGTCTTCCTGGAGCAGGGCCAAATCACGGCGTGACCGCGGCGTGACCACGGCGTGACCGCGGCGTGACCACGGCATGACCGCGGCGTGACCGCTGCATGGTGTCTTCCTGGAGGAGTAACCGCCGAAGGGTGTCGTCCTGGAGTAGGTCCAAATCACAGTGTGACTGCGGCGTGACCGCGGAGTGACCGCGGTGTGACCGTGGCGTGACCGCGGCGTGACCGCAGCGTGACCGCGGTGTGACTGCGGCGTGACCACGGCGTGGCCGCAGCGTGACCACAACATGTTGGCCCGGTCCAGCGACATCCGCGGGGCAACATCTTCCACTTAGATTCAAATAGGATGATATGTATGGAATGAGAGGATGTTTTCTCAGATGATTTAAAGAAATGAATGCTAATATGTGATGACTATTGGATTGGATGACCCCTGATATACCTAATTCGGTGAGGTTTGGAGATCTAGAAATGTGTAGGAATACCTAGAGGAATACCCCATAGGATCAGACAATTCCAAACCAATATTTTCAGTTGAATTGAGCCTTTGTACCACCTGTTATGAACGTTTTGTGGAATGATGGATGAGAGGCAGCGCTGAGAGGATATATATTTTGGGAAGGAGGAAATATGAAAAATTATAGAGCTAACCATTCAATGTTTCTCTAAGGAGGAGTAAATGCTACTGGGTGTTGTCCTTGAGCAGGGCCAAATCACGACGTGACCGCGGCGTGACCGCGGCGTGACCGCGGCGTGACTGCTGCGTGACCGCGGCGTGACCAGGGCATGACCGCGGCATGACCGCGGCGTGACCGCAGCAGGGTGTCGTCCTAGAGGAGTAACCACCATAGGGTGTCATCCTGGAGCAGGGCCAAATCACAGCATGACCGTAGCGTGACCGCGGCGTGACCGCGGCGTGACCGCGGTGTGACCGCGCCGCGGCGTGACCGCGACGTGACCGCCGCGTGACCGTGGCGTGACCGCAGCGTTACCACAACGTGTTGGCCCGGTCCAGCAACATCCGCAGGGAAACATCTTCCACTTAGTTTCAAATAGGATGATATGGATGGCATGAGAGGATGTTTTCTCAGAAGATTTAAAGAAATGAATGCTAATATGTGATGACTAGTGGATTGGATGTCCCCTGAAATACCTAATTCGGTGAGGTTTGGGGATCTAGAAATGGGTAGGAATACCTAGAGGAATACCCCATGGGATCAGACAATTCCAAACTAATGTTTTCAGTTGAATTGAGCCTTTGTACCACTTTCTATGCACGTTTTGTGGAAAGATGGATGAGAGGCAGCGCTGAGAGGAGATATAGTTTAGGAATGAGGAAATACGAAAAATTAAAGAGCTAACCATTCAAGGTTTCTCTATGGAGGAGTAACTGCCGCAGGGTGTCATCCTGGAGCAGGGCCAAATCACTGTGTGACCGCGGCGTGACCGCGGCGTGACTGCGGCGTGACCACGGCGTGATCGCGGCGTAACCGCGGCGTGACCGCCGCAGGGTGTCGTCCGGGAGGAGTAACCACCGTAGGGTGTCCTCCTGGAGCAGGTAAAATTCATGGCGTGACCGCGGCATGACCGCGGCGTGAGAGCGGCGTGATCGCAGCGTGACCACAACGTGTTGGCCCAGTCCAACGACATTCGCGGGGCAACATCTTCCACTTAGTTTCAAATAGGATGATATGGATGGAATGAGAGGATGTTTTATCATAAGATTTAATGAAATGAATGCTAATCTGTGATGACTAGAGGATTGGATGACCCCTGATATACCTAATTCGGTGAGGTTTGGAGATCTAGAAATGTGTAGAAATACCTAGAGGAATACCGCATGGGATCAGACAATTCCAAACCAATGTTTTCAGTTGAATTGAGCCTTTGTACCACCTGCTATGCACGTTTTGTGGAAAGATGGATGAGAGGCAGCGCTGAGAGGAGATATTGTTTCGAAATGAGGAAATACGAAAAAGTATAGAGCTAACCATTCAATGTTTCTCTAAGGAGGAGTAACCGCCGTAGGGTGTCGTCCTGGAGCAGGGCCAAATCATGGCGTGACCGCGGCGTGACCATGGCGTGACTGTGGCATGACCGTCGCAGGGTGTCGTACTGGAGGAGTAACCGCTGCAGGGTGTCTTCCTGGAGATTGGGCCAAATCACGGCGTGACTGCGGCATGACCACAGCGTGACCGCGGCGTGACCGCCGCATGGTGACGTCCTGGAAGAGTAACCGCCATAGGGTGTCATCCTGGACCAGGTCCAAATCACGTTGTGAATGCGGCATGACCGCAGAGTGACCGCGGAGTGACCGCGGCATGACCGGGGCGTGACCGCGGCGTGACCGCTGCCTGACTGTGGCGTGACTGCGGCGTGACCGCAACATGTTAGCCCGGTTCATCGATATCTGCGGGGAAACATCTTCCACTTAGTTTCAAATAGGATGATATGGATGGCATTATAGGATGTTTTCTCAAAAGAATTAAAGAAATGAATGCTAATCTGTGATTACTAGAGGATTGGATGACCGCTGATATACCTAAGTCGGTGAGGTTTGGAGATCTAGAAATGTGTAGGAATACCTAGAGGAATACCCTATGGGATCAAACAATTCCAAACCAATGTTTTCAGTTGAATTGAGCCTTTCTACCACCAGCTATGCACGTTTTGTGGAAAGATGGATGAGAGGAAGCACTGAGAGGAGATATAGTTTGGGAATGAGGAAATATGAAAAATTATAGAGCTAACCATTCAATGTTTCTCTAAGGTGGAGTAACTGCTACATGGTGTCTTCCTTGAGTAGGGCCAAATCACGACGTGACCACGGCGTGACTGCGGTGTGACCGTGGTGTGACCGCGGCGTGACTGCGGCTTGACCGTGGCGTGACTGCGGCCTGACCGCGGCGTGACAGCGGTGTGACCACAGCGTGACCGCGGCGTGACCGCAGCGTGACCGCAGCAGGGTGTCGTCCTGGAGGAGTAACCACCATAGGTTGTTGTCCTGGAGCAGGGCCAAATCACGGTGTGACCGCAGCGTGACCGCGGCGTGACCGCGGTGTGACCGCGGCATGACCGCGGCGTGACTCCGGTGTGACCGCGGCGTGACCGCGACGTGACCACAGCGTGACCACAACGTGTTGGCCCGGTCCAGCGACATCCGCAGGGCAACATCTTCCACTTAGTTTCAAATAGGATGATATGGATGGGATGAGAGGATGTTTTCTCAGAAGATTTAAAGAAATGAATGATAATATGTGATGACTGAAGGATTGGATGACCCCCGATATACCTAATTCGGTGAGGTTTGGGGATCTAGAAATGTGTAGGAACACCTAGAGTAATACCCCATGGGATCAAACAATTCCAAACCAATGTTTTCAGTTGAATTGAACCTTTGTACCACCTGCTATGCACGTTTTGTGGAAAGATGGATGAGAGGTAGCGCTGAGAGGAGATATAGTTTAGGAATGAGGAAATACGAAAAATTATAGAGCTAACCATTCAATGTTTCCCTAAGGAGGAGTAACTGTTGCAGGGTGTCGTCCTGGAGCAGTGCCAAATTACGGCGTGACCGCAGCGTGACCGCGGCATGACCGAGGCGTGACTGCGGCTTGACCGCGGTGTGACCGCCGCAGGGTGTCATCCTGGAGGAGTAACCTCTGCAGGGTGTCGTCCTGGAGCAGAGCCAAATCACGGCGTGACGGCGGCGTGATCGCGGCGTGACCGCTGCATGACCGTCGTAGGGTGTCGTCATGGAGGAGTAACCTCCGCAGACCCTGGACACCCCTGCCAGTCCCCCCAGACCCTGGACACCCCTCCCCTGGATGGATAGTCCCTCCCCCTATTGGACACCCCTCCCCCTGCTGGACACCCTTGCCCCCTGCACCCTGCACCATGCACCCTGCCCCGTGCCCCCTACCCCCTGCCCCCTGCCCCCTGCCCCCTGCCCCCTGCCCCCTGCCCCCTGCCCCCTGCCCCCTGCCCCCTGCCCCCTGCCCCCTGCCCCCTGCCCCCTGCCCCCTGCCCCCTACCCCCTGCCCCCTACACCCCACTGGACAGCCCCCATGCCCCAACTGGACCGCCCCACTGGACACCCCCGGAACCCCCTGGACACCCCTCCCCCTGCTGGACACCCCCCTGCCGGACACCCCTCCCCGTGCTGGACACCCCCCCATGCCACTTATAAGTGCATAATTGTACATAAATTTTGAAAGCCATCCTCTATTAATACTTTGTTGAATGATTATCTGAAAGGGAAAAATATTAATACCACACACTATGTTAGAAAAAAATACAAATAATGTTAAAAAGAGGTCACCTGGGGTACCAACAACCAACATACATGAATCAATAATTAGAAAATAGATTGTTCCCATCATTTTTTACACAACCAGAACATGTCTAGGAATATCATTACAGACCTCACCCTATATGTTACACATGACATATACTAATAGGGATGCCACATTTTACTCTAACTGTTGTTACACATATTCATGATCCTTCTCAGCTAGACATTCCTCAAGGACAGCCCTTCCCCATGCCTGGACACCCCTCCCCCCTGATGGACACCCCTCCCCCCCTGCGGGACAACCCCTACCCCCTACTGGACAGCCCCGCCCCCTGCCTGGACAACCCCTCACCCTGCCTGGACAACCCCACCCCCCCTGCTGGACAGCACCGCCCCCTGCATGGACAGCCCCTCCCCCTGTCTGGACAGCCCCTCCACCTGCTGGACATACCTCCCCCTTACTGGACACCCCTCCCCCTGTTGGACACCCCTCCCCCTGCTGGACAACCCTCCCCCCCTTGCTGGACAGCCCTCCCCCCTGCCGGACAGTCATCCCCCCCTGCCTGACAGCCCCCCCTGCCGGACAGCCCACCCCCCTGCTGGACAGCCCCGCCCCCTACCTGGACACCCCTACCCCTGCAGGAAACCACTCGCCCCGGCTGGACAGCCCTACCCCCTACTCGACATCCCTCCCCCTGTTGGACAGCCCTCCCCCCTACCGGACAGCCCTCCCCCCTGCTGGACAGCCCCACCCCCTTCTGGACAGCCCACCCCCTACCAGGCAGCCCTCCCCCCTGCCGGACACCCCTACCCCCCCAGCTGGACACCCCTCCCCCTACTGGACATCCCTCCCCCCTGCTGGACATCCCCTCCCCCTGCCTGGACACCCCTACCCCCTGCTGGACAGCCCCTCCCCCTGCCTGGACACCCCTCCCCCCAGCTGGAGACCCCTCCCCCTGCTGGACACCCCTCCCCCTGCTGGACACCCTCCCCCTGCCTGGACATCCCATCCCCCCTTCTGGACACCCCTCCCCCCTACTGGACACCCCTCCCTCCTATTGGACAGCCCTCCCCCCTGTTAAACAGCCCTCCCCCCTACTGGACAACCCCTCCCCCTACCTAGACACCCCTCCCCCCTGCTGGACACCCCTCCCCCTGATGGACACCCCTCCCCCTGCCTGGACAGCCCATCCCCCCTGCCGGACACCCCTGCCCCTTCCGGACACCCCTGCCCCTGCCGGACACCCCTCCCCCTGCCTGGATAGTTCTATTGGTACTCACACAATTTTGGGGAAATTTTCTCAGTCATGGGGAACTCAATTTGGTTGGATATACATACCGATAACCCATGGTTTGGACACTATGTGATAACCCATGTGAATGTGCACATGTATATAATGATTCTAGAAGATGTAGTCTTAAATAACTAGATGAATGTATAGACTTTCAATCCAATACGAAAGGGAACCACATTTCTACATGAATTATATGTTTTTTCCAACATTCTCCAGAATGTAATAGGGACAAGGAGTGTTCTTTTTACAATATGAAGGGGAATGATGTCTCTAACTTTGAATTTTGGAACGGTAAGATGAATATTCCAATCTATGACTTGGAGAGAAAATACACTATTGTCCCTTATAATGTGGAAAAGATAGGGGTTATATCAGTGCAGAAGGATACTGGGGAAACTACAGACTTAATCACTCCAACATCACCATAGGATGGTCCTTCTAATAAAAAAACATGGATTATTCTCAGTGTGTTGTATTTACTCTAGAGGGACCACCCCCGGGAAAATCCTTGAATGAGGACAATGTACCCCTTCCTGATAGAGAGATAAACATTGGATAGAACATCCAGTTTGAGGGGCATATATTTTGGGGGCACCTTTCCCTGATGTTTTGTACAGATCCAAGGGACTGTATGTATTTGCAACTTTGTAGGAAAGCCTAATGTAAATACTCACGAATGGGAAAAATAGGCAGAAAGTCAATGTGGACCTCTATACAAATGTAGCCGGTCTGAAAGAGAGTACTTCAAATGAGGCATCATTTTATGGCATGCCTACAGAGAGGTGTTGATTTTAGGATGCTTTACCTAACCTGATTTCATTTCATGGTTCTAATGTGGTGAAAAATGGGAAAAAATTCTTGCAGGTTCCTACCTATCATTAATTGATGATGACACATTCTTAGGGACCCCTCATTCATGTTTCATACATAGCTATATAGGAACAATCCAGGAAGGAAACCTCACCCGGTTCGCTGAATATGAGTACACCCAAGGATCATCAAAATAAGTTGCAGCAGAATCCCTTACCTACTAAAAATAATGATCAGTATGGGGTTTCACGAAAGTACCTACTGCAATGATTACTAAGAATAAGGCCACCATAGAGTCACAATCTTATCCTAGATAGTATATGGATAAATTTACACACATAATTCATGTATTATGGTATGATGATGATGGGGAAATTTCAATCAGTTAGATGGTTATCATCACCTACAATATGGTAAATGAATATGAATATCCAAAAGCTAAATACATGTATGATAATGGCATGGTTAGTGACCCAAAATTAAAGAACAAGAAAAATAATTGGAGTAATGGTATGGATAAACTACCCCCTGCCCCATGCCCCCCTCCACATAGCCCCTTAGCCTGCACAACACCCCCTGCACCCCCCTGCACCAGCCCTTCCCCCTGCCCCCCTTCACCCTCCCCCTGCCCCTGCCCCCTGCCCCCTGCCCCTACCCCCCTCCACCTTGCCCCCCCTTCACCCCTCCACCCTGCCCCCTGCCCCCCTCCACCCATCCCCCTATCATACTTCAATACATCCCGAAGATATTATCAAAAACACTTCAAGACATAAAATGACTATTTTCAACAAATATAACAAAAGACCAAAATATATGATGCAAGAACCAAAAATCAAAGACCCCTCTCAACATACATGATGTAGTATGGTAAAAAGAAATAAATGAACTTACCAAAATGTTACCATGATAAAAAATGGTGCCTTAAGAGTACATTGGGTGGATATTAATTTTTCACCCTAAGCCTATATTTTACCTACAAGAAATAAAGAAAGAAATATCAAAACAAATCAGAAGTAATTATGTAGAGAATAAATAATTGATAAGAAATATATTTGTGTTTATGTGCTTGAATACAAACATGTATCCTGCAAAAATAGTAGATGCAATAACCACAAATCAAAGCTTATGTGAGAGGAAAATGTTTTGTTTTGAAAAGTTCAACTATTAGAAATTAGAGCTTCAAAAATTTCATCACCAGTTGCACCCTATCTTCATCATACTGTAAATGTTTTATGGAAGAAATAAGGTGATACAATCATATCGAGCACAACAATTGAGTACCGTAGAATTCATCTCATAAAAAATATTTTAGAATTGGAACCATAAAACTATGATTAAATTGTTATTTTATGTTTGTAAAACTACATGAGAACAAAATAATATGTTAATATCACTCTAATCAAAACCAGTAACTGAGAAGTGAAGTTCACATAGATGCCCATTACCAATAATGGATGTTCCCCCTTGCTTGTCTGTGGCATGCCAACGTGCCCACATTTGAACCAACACCAACCACCTCATCCTATGGTAGAAATGATTAATTAGATATATGAATCAATTTTTAAAAATAATGAATTTTTTAATCTAATTACAAACAAAGAATATAACTAATATTTTAAAAACAAATGAAATGAAGAACATAGAGTTCAAACAATCACACAAAATGAATGAATTATACCCACTAGTTCCTATATTAACAACTTCAACACATATTCATGGATTTTAATGTAGATGCATGTTAACATTTGATGTTCAAAAATGATTTTTAGTAAAATATAAAAATAAGCATACACACCAGAATTTTAATACAAAAAGGTAGTAAAAAAGGAAGCAACAACCAGCATATTTAACAAGATGATTTCAGCATACAAAATTTATTAAAAGGCAACTTCCAACCATTAATTTCAACTAAACAAAGAAGTGGATTTTCAAGTTTAAGTAGTAAAATCACATAATTTAAACTATTACTCACATGGTGTAGATGCTCTATTAATTTGAGATCATTGGAAACAGTTTCCCTTCTTTTCGTGTTGAATAAATACCTTTGGATTGCTAAATTTCATCTCCTATAAGTGTAAACATATACATTAATTTATAAAATTGAAAGTTCAAAACAGAACAAAACTAGAGTAAAAACAAAGGTATATTGGTTCAAAGTTACTATCAAATATAACTTCTCTAGATCTATAAAAATCATTGAATCTATACTTCAATAGTATTTGAAATAATGCTCACCAAAGTACTAAAAAAATAGAAATTATAACGTACATTCACTTATTCTATGTGAATAACATAATTTTTTTAATAAAAATAAATAAAAAGGAATGTTTAAAAAATGATTTAGAATTATAAAATTTAGGATTAGAAAAAAAATGTGTACCCTTACCTCACACCTAATTTGAAGTATATAATAAGAATTTAAACTCTTAAAAATTTAAGGGTGGAAGGAAACAACCTGAAAATTTTCTTAGAGTGAAAGAAGTTACTCAAAAAGGGCTACCATGTGAAGTGACCCACCTAACATCCTACAAAAAAATACCACAATAAAAAAACATTATTAAAGAAGGTCAAATAAAAAAAATAAAAAAAGTAAAAAGATAATCTTGGGTTTATCCCCAAGGGGGTTCTATATTTAGATTGCTCACAGTTGAAAAATCATTGATTCAACCCCAATTAGATGGAGTATGTGTCTTCTTACTTAATAACTTGCATAAAATCTTCTTTCTAACTATAGTAATCAACTCAAATAGTTTCTTAACACCCAATTTTCATATACTTTTAATTTCACCACTTTGAAATTATAACTTCCTAGGAGTAGTGGAAAGGGGGGAAAAGGGGGTATATTCCCTCTTCTTCAACTTGAGGAGTGATGTGCGTAAATAGTAAAAATTCAATTCTTGGATGTGATTTTTCATCCGATTCAATATCCTATATAAATTCATTATTAAAAACATCATATGTATCAATATCCACTTTTTCATTAGTGCGCAACTTCAAAATATCCTCTTTCTCTTCGACCACTCCCAAACATTGAATTACAATTAGATTTTTTGAGTTTCAAAAATTTCTCATCAGGTGTATTAATAACCTTCTCATGTACCTCTAGTAAATCATGAAGTTCACTTGAATCTACAAAACATACATAGAGAGAAGATAAATCAAAATCATATAAAAAAAATCACAATAATTTAAAAGAAATGCTTGTTCAATTAAATAAAAAAACTTCATTAATTTGGTCATCGTGCTCTTTTTAAAGAAAAAACGGTGATCCTAGGAGTGTTTCTAAGTTAGAAGTTATTTATTCAACCTCATCTAACCTCTTATCAAAACAATAATCCTCAATTTTATAATTTTTCCAAGTAAAGGAGAAGGTATCTTTAATTGGTTCATCATCTTATTATTTCACAAGAATTTTGAAAGGATTATCAGGAATATCCCACTACTAAAAGACCACCTTGGAGAGGTGGGTTACATTCCTTCTATTTGTCCTTTGAAATATTCATTGACCTAGTCCCCATTGGTATAAAAAAATATGAGTAATCCCTTTTATCATTCTAGTTTACCCTCCCTATCTTACTCTTCTCATACATGGATACATTTAATCCTGAACCTCGTCCACTAAATCACGTAAAAAGTGGAAAGAACATTCATCACATGACCAATTTTAAGGGACCTGCTCCTCTCCAACGATTCTGACCAGGTATTGTTCAAAATTCTGGACTAGTTCATCATGTGGAAAAAGATCAAAATGGTTATCCATCACAATACCTCCCACTTCTGTAGAAATCTTCATGAATGTGGCCTCACTCCCTTAAACCTATTGTTATACATTGCCTCTTGTTGAAAATGAGAAAACGGGGGGATTCATGGGACCAACCTCATCCATATTCTTCAGTTCCATAACCGAGTAATGCTCACTGACACCATGGAGAGGAGGGTGCGGCGCGGAGGGCGCGGCGAGGAGGGCGCGACGTGGAGGGCGCGGCGCGGAGGAGGTGTCAGCGAGGAGGTGTCGGGGAGGAGGGCGTGGCGCGAAGGGCGTGAAGGGCGTCGGGGAGGAGGGTGCGGTGAGGAGGAATCGGGGAGGGGGAGGGCGCGGTGAGGAGGAGGAATCGCGAGGGGGGGAGAAGGAGACCGATGGGTTTCGGAAAAAAAAATGGGGCTGCTGGATATAGCCACAGATGAAATAATTAACCGTGGCAGTATAAACGATATAGCCACGGACCTATAAAACCGTGGCTATAGGTTCGTGGATATAGCTCAAATTTTTATTAGTTCATGTTATAGAATGGTTGAGCTGAACACTTTGAAAGTTTAGCCACATTCTTATATGAACCTGAAAATGATGATTTGATCATCCATGTGGCCTATCCAAGGGTCATTGTCCCCATTCCATTTGAGATGATGATAACAAGAAGCTAAACCAACATTCCTTTAGTGATTATATTCTATGACCCTAAATTCACCCCATAGTAGAGGATATAAACTATTAGATCCCTCCCTATATCGAGTATCCCTTGCATGGTACTCTCCATTGCGACTCAGCTGAGAATAAGTGAATCCACAGATAAGCCTTGCAGTTTACACTCCAGAGTATGAATAAATTAATGCCACCCTCAAAATATCTGGGTTTAATGAATTTATCATATATTACAACCAAATATATGGGATACCTCATGTTATTTTTGAGGTCAATGTTGGGTCCAAATTCACCCATCATGTGGGACTGAAGCACTCTCAACAGATACTATTATTGGGATACATTTAGCCCTCTATGCTCCATAACTACACCATTGTTTCTCAGAGTTTTCATGGGTGTTTGGGACATTAAATTATTTTCCATCAACCATTATAGATCCTCCACACCACCATGTAATATTTTCCTTTTGCACTATGTGGCCTCATATCGTAGGTCCATACCCACTAGCAAAATATATCCTGTTATAGTTTATTCTAACCGAAATGGTATTCTTCTCCAAGTGGGAAGAAGTAGTTATCGTCAATGATGTTAAATCTATGTTTGTGATCATGTTTTTGAAATACCACACCATATACCAATTTGGATTTCTTCATTCCATTCTCAAATAATAAGGAACTAACATTTAGGATTAGGATTTAATGAAATTTTACACGAAGTACAAACTCTAGTCCAATGTTACTACTTACTAGAATTCATAATAAAATGTGTAGATTGAAGAATGAAATAAGAAACAATCTATTATCCTATAGAAAACACTGGGTTATAAAAAATAAGAGTTGGCCTGATAATCTCTTGAATTTCATCTATACCTATTGGATGATGACTCTTTATTCCACCCTAGTGACCTCATATCCCAAGTATGTGAAACCAAGTTAGTTATTCCCATCTAGGATTAGATACCATTGATCTAAATAGATTTATACAACAACAATAGTCTAGAAAGAATGAAAGAAGATCACTTGTATGATTTGGAATCCCTCATAGAGAACAACTTCCAAGAATTTCCCAATCTAGAGAGAAACCAAAACTAGATGAAAATATAATTCAAAAATATGGTTTCCTCTGGTCCATACAATTAGGTGACATGGTACTGGATCTCAGAACAAGGATGATACCCAAATAAATAAACCAAAGTTGGTGCCCAAGTGGGAATGACCTTAATTCATTCATAAAGTCTATTCCAATGGGGTATACTCTTTGATCAACATATATAGAGATCGTATCACACCTCCAACCAATGTGATGTTTCTGAAGTAGTACTTCACATGATGATACCCATGGTCCAGGAAAGAAAACCTAAAAATATTTTCATGGTTCCAAGAATTATGAATATAAAATATTCACAAATGTTCCATGATTTATGACCCTAAACTACCAGAAACCCCATGGTCAAGCTAGTATGACTATAAAATATTCATAACTGGTCAAAGAAACAAGACCTTAAAAATATCATTAATCTACAATCTTTGAACATAAACAAAGAGTCATATTCCATGAATTATTAAAATAACTACTTTCTACCAATATTTTTTGAGTTTAATGACTTTAAACTATAGATATTGACATCCTAGGCACACAAAATTAAATAATGATCTTACTCGATATAAAATTAAGATGACTCATATGATAACTATGGGATGATATGAAAGGTCTTACAATTTTTATAACCATGGTGCCTCATAATATATGTATTATATTGTCTAAAAAATCACCCCACTTGGAATCAATATGAATCATATGATATGAGACGAACTAAACCATCATCCATATAACACGATGCTAAACTCTAGCATTTCCCATGCCATAAATTTGGGATTCCCTCACGAGAGAGGATTTCCCCCAATTTTGGAATTGAAATCCTACTATTACATAATTTTGAACCATGTGTGGATTGACAACCATTTTCATTGGATACGTTGTAATTCCTATACCTCTCATTTATAGGTCTAGATAAATATATTTCAACCCTACATCCCCTTAGTCCCATTTACACACACAACATTATGACGTTAACTTGTGTGTAGTCCATCTCAAGGTGTGAACATGGTATATAAGACTATTTGGGTCCATTTACAGTAGGTTTTACCACTTCTGTGACACATATATTACTGTGAAACCAAATTACACATATTCCAGGCATCATGAATTTAAAATATCATCTACATTCATCTCGGTTTGATCGTTATAACATTATACGATATGGAATTTATTTTTCTGAGGTATTTTTGTGGTGTGTGGGATGTCCTGCCCTCAATTCAAATCAAATTCAACCTCATTCATGAATTGATTTTTTTTTCAAAATATACCTGTTTCAGTAGCCCATGAATCATGAATGTAAATTGTTTTCTGTCATCCAAGAGTTATGGCATTAAACATTGATCAACCGTCTTCAGGATCACTTCATTTGTTATAGGACATCCTGGTATCCGTTCACATGGGTTTTAAGCTTTTTTCACTGCATTATCGTCCTTAAAGATCCTCTGTATACTCAAATCATCAAGAATATAAACTATTTTCATTTTCACTATGCTTCATGAACTCAAACAAGAAGACTAGATCAAGGCATTGTGAACCTAAACAATATGCATACACCCATTATTCACATGGGTTTCACCATCATTGGTGTGGCATAAATCTAACAGCTCTACCATACAAAACTATATAAGGCCTGATTCCTATCCTTATCGGATGTGCAATGATGGATATGCCATCTTTCTCTAGGAACAACCGTAGATTAATTGTAAAATCATATGTTACATATGGTTATATCACCCTGATATTCTCATATTTTCCTCCTTTTTGGGAATAAGCCCCATTAATTTCGCTTGAACAACTATAAATCTAGTATTCCCTCAAAAATAGATATATATGGTAGAAAATAATTGGAAGATGAAGGCATATCCTACACTAATGTTCCTAGTTCTTGATGTTAATCTACAGTATTACCCTATACAAAACCACGATGCCTCATATGATATTTAAGGGATGGAAATCAAACCAAAATCCATGGAACACAATTCTAAAATGTTGACAAACCCTATATAATTTCTGGATGCCTCAGATTCGAAAATGGTATGATTTAGTATCCTTAATCATGAGGATCGACCCGAGCAGCAGAAATATCTTACATAAATGAGTGAAAATATTCTTGAGAAGGATCTAATTACTACTGATATGGATTTTGAAAAAACTATTTTTAAAGATAAAGATACTGGAAATGATAAAAAATGGAATGATAATGATACCGGCAATGAGGTCGTCCGGAGGAGGCCGTCGGGAGGAGGAGAGTTCGTCATCGGAGGAGATTCCGTCAGGAGGAGGGGAGTTGCGGTCGTCCGGAGGAGGGGAGTCTGTCGGGAGGAGGGGAGTCCATCGGGGGAGGAGGGGAGTCCGTCATGGGAGGAGGGGAGTTCGTTGGGGTCATCCAGAGGAGGGGAGTCCGTCGGGGGAGGCGTGGTCGTCCGGGGAGTAGAGGTCGTCAGGAGGAGGGGAGTGTGTTGGGGGAGGAGGGGAGTCCGTCGGCGTCGGGGGAGGTGCTTTCGTCCGAGGAGGGGAGAGGCGCGGTCTTCCAGGGAGGGGAGTGCATCGGGGGAGGGGACTGAGTTGGGGAGGGTTCTGTAGGAGGATCCCGAGAGAATATTGGCCAAATCGCACATATAGCCACGGATGAATTTTTATCCGTTGGTATAACCATGCTATAGCCACGGACTTATAAAACCGTGGCTATAGGTCTATGGCTATAGCTTCATTTTGTAGTAGTGTAATTAGGGTACTTCTCCCTCATCATATCCTCATGTTCCCATGTAGATTCTTCTAATTGGTGGTTCCTCCATTAAACTTTAACCATGTGTGTGGTCTTGTTTCGTATAACTTTTTCACTATGATCCAGAATCTCAATTGGTTGTTATTCATAAGAAAGATCTTGCCCCAACAGTAAAACATCTGAGCATAGTACAAGTGAAGGATCAAGTATGTACTTTCTCAGGAGAGATACATGGAACACATCATTAACTTGAGAGAGATTCAGTGGAAGTTCCAATTAGTAAGCTACCTTCCCAACACGATCCAGTATCGCAAAAGGACTAATATACCTAGGGCTCAGCTTGCCCTTCTTTCCAAATCTCATTACTCTGTTCCAAAGAGATATTCATAAGAACACTATTAACCCACATAAAACACTAGTTCTTTTCATCAGTTGTCGGCATAACTTTTTCATCGACTCTGAGCTACTCTTTTGGGTTATTGAATATATCTCACCTTTTTTCCATCTCATCAACAAGTTCAGGTCCTTATAGCTTTCTTTCCCCAACTTCAACCCAGCATGCTCGAGTTATGCATTTCTTTACATAGAGAGATTCATAAGGAGACATCTGAATACTCGAGTGAAAGCTATTATTATTAGAAAATTACAACAAAGGTAGGTGTTGATCCCAACCTCCTGTGAAATCCATAGAGAATGCTCTCAACATGTCTTTGAAAGTTTGAATTTTCCTCTCAGACTGGCCATCTGTATGTCGATGATATGCAGTGCTAAAACACAACTCTGTATATAGAGTATACTGAAGACTTTGACAAAACATCGAGGTAATCCTCGGATCTCGATAAGATATAATGGAAAATGGTACTTCATGGAATCTTACCACATAATTCACATAAATCCTGGCAGGCCGATCAAGAGAGGAACCTTTTCTAATAGAAATGAAGTGTGCTAAATTCGTAAGACAATCAACTATAACCTAGATAGCATTATTTCCTTTGGATGTTTTAGGAAGTCAAGTGACAAAGTCCATAGTGATGTTTTCCCATTTCAATTATACTATGGGCAATGGTTGTGACATCCCCTTCGACTTCTATCTATCTGCTTTAACTTGCTGACAAACCAAGTACTAAGAGACATATTCAACAACATCTCTTTTTAATCCATCCAACCAGACGTACTCCTTCAGGTCACTATACATCTTCGTGCTTCCAGGGTGAATAGAGAATGAAGAACTATGAGATTCATCCAATGATTCCTTCTTTAATTCTAGGATGGTAGGGACACAAACCCGATTCCTGAACCTTATTATTTCATCACAATCAATGTGGAATTCAGGCACATTTCTCACCTTATTTTGTAACTCTACATCATCATTCTATGCATCATTAATCATCACATGTATAGATGGTTAAAAATTCATTTGAGAAAGATATGATATCTCCCCTTCCATTATAATTCCATGATCTATCCTTTGTAAATCCATAAATATTGGATCTTTTGTGATCCTCATCATAGATAAGCTAGCATGGTCTTGTTGACATAATGCATATTCTACCTTTTTTTCTTTCCTAGGGTGGTAATTAATTGGGCAGTTGTAATCCCTAATCAGCTCTAAACATCTTCTTTGTGTGCATGTTCAGCTCTATTTTTATGAAAATATACTTTAAACATTTATGATCCGTATAAATATCACACCATTCTCCATAATGATAATGCATCTAAATCGTTAATGTAATGATTACCGCATCTAACTCTAAATCACGAGTTGGGTAATTTTTCTAATGAGTTTTCAACTGTCATGAGGCATAAGCTATCACCATATAATTTTTTCTGAAAACACACCCCAATAACTTCTTAGATGCATCACTGTAGATCACAAACCTTTCTGTATGATCAAAATAACAATGTAGTTGCTCAATATACAAGAGGGGGGGGGGGTGAATTGTACACTTTAAAAAATCCTTTGCAACCTTTAATGTTGGTTGAAGATTACTTTTTTTTCCTTAGACAAGGAAAATTCTATGTTTATCAAAGTTAAACTAAGAAAATTCACTACACTTCAAATCACCAACAGGAATATTGGAACCAAGGATTACAATATAAGATTCTACCTTAAAGCATATAGAATCTTAAACTAATCAGAGTACAAGTGTAAGGAAATACAAGAAGGTTATACTTTCCGTACAATACAATATGTAGTGGAAACAAACAAGTAGAAAAGCTACAAGTAACAAGATATAAGTCTTTTAACCCAAAGAGAAGGGTATCCAAAAACCTTGGATAAAGTTCCCTTGATTTATACTTTCAAGCAAGTCTGTCTTACCCACACCAGGGTAATCCCTCGATACGAAGATCGGTATCTCTGTCTTGCTATCCCCGCAAGCCATCAACATCAAGGTAGTTGGAACCACTGTCTTCATCAGCAAGGGAGCCCTCGAACTTCAAGGTATTCGGCACCTCTGTCTTCCTATCCCCGAAAGTCCTCGAATGTACTCACAAACATTTGGAGTCACACAAAGCAATCTAAACAAGCAGTTCAGTATGCACAAGGAATGAAAATCTTCTCTCTCTAGAAATTACCTTAACAATGTGTGTTATCTAGATTGATCAACTTGTTCATCTCTCTTCTGAGATCTTTCAAATGAGATCCTATTTATAGGAAAATTTCCAATAGTCAGCTCCCTCTTCCAACGGTCATATTTTCCATGAAATTCAGAGGGACCTGTACACGTGTAACTCAACCAACAGTTAATTAGAAACAGAATAGACGACATCGTTTTATAACAAACCATGTATAACTGAATTCACGACATCGTTTTAAACCATAGAATATGTATGTAAAAGCTAATCAATAGTTCGGAATGTAAGAAAATCAAAAGTTCGGAGTCTAACCAAAAAGAAATTCAGAGTCTATGTTAAGAAATATTCGGATTCTGTTTTATAGGAATTCAAAGTCTGGTTTCACCAGAGATCGGATTCTAAACTTGCGGAGTTCGGAGTTGAACCACTTAAGGAGTTCGTAGTCAAACTACTTGAGAGTTCGTAGTCGAACCACTTAAGGAGTTCGGAGTCGAACTACTTGAGAGTTTGGAGTCGAACTTCTTAAGAGTTTAGCATCTAACTACATGAGAGTTCAGAGTCAAACTTCTTCAGTGTTCGGAGTCGAACTTCTTCAGAGTTTGGAATCAAACTGCTTAAGTGTTCGGAGTCAAACTCCTTGAGATTTTGGAGTCGATCTTCTTTAGAGTTCGGAGACAAGAATTCGGATTAAAACTCCATTACAGATCACATCCAGAATTCGGATCCTAAAAACAGAATGCTCCAAATATTTTATTATATGGCTCTGGAGATTTGGTTATGAATCCAGTTTTTGAATTTAAGAATAATATTGCTATGTATAATAAAATCTAGGTTTAGGTAAATTTCATTAAAGAATTAAATTTTCCTTATGGGGGTAAAAATAATATTTGCTAAAGTATAAGGTGTTTGTGATTTTCAAAACAAGAAGGAATGGAAAAGTCATAAGGAAAACCTTGTTGACTCACCAATCTCCCCCTTTTTGGATTGCACAAACATCCTTTTGAAAAAGAATATAAGGATTTTGAAAATTTTCATTAGACTTTGAAAATTAAAACGTATATCCCTTTATTCATGGATAGAAGTGAATACAACTAACTCCCCCTTAGGCATTGAAACTCTAAAGATTGTATTCTGTGTTTCCGGAGTAGAGTTTTCATTATTGTAAGAATGAAAAACTTCGTAGTGGGAAACTACCCCTTTATTTAAGGATATTTCTCATAGAAATTTTTTCTTTTCTCCTACTTAGGATTAGTTATTTTTCCTTCTCACCCTTTTTGATTTTCAAAAATAATTGAAGGGAATGGAAAACAATGTATGGTACCTAAAACATTAGTATATAAAAATATACAACCAACCAGATAACCATTTCATTAGAGTTGGGGAAAAAATTTACAAGGAAAGACAAATACAATAAAACATCGGAGTGGGATCATTTATCTTCCTTTTCCTTCAGAATGAGCTGCTTTAACACGGCTTTGAGATTCTTTAAGTCTCTTTGATCTTCATCTCATTGCTTCTCTGAGGATTCTACCTTTTCTTCTTGAGATTTTAAAGCCTCTTCCTGATCGTCCAAAAATTCTTTCTGCAACTTTAACAACTCATCTTGATTTTCTGTGTTCTGTTGAAACACAATCCATAAATCTCTTTCAGTTTTCCAATTTTGAGATACCGAGTTAAGCATCCCATTCAGATCCCTGCCCTGTTGATTTCTGAAATTTTTCTCCTGGGTCAACTTCTCAGAAATCTCATTAACCTTTTTATCCTCTATTTCAAAAGGATTTTGATCTTCAGCCTGAAAATTCTCAAAGTGAACTAAATATTCATCAACTCTCTGAGACCACTTGGTTACTTTACTGCAGGACTTCCTATGCACATCATAATCGATCAGAAAACTTTTCTGTTCAGCTTCCAACATCACAAACTTTTCCATTACCATGGATAAAGAATCTGATTTTTTATTCAGTGATTGTTGCAGCATCTGAAATCTAGAATCTACTGTTGGAATAATCAAAATTGTGTCCACCAACTTTCTCAGATATTGAACCACAAAATCATGCCTGTGGGATGATGATTCTGAATCAGAAACTTCTTAGCTTTGATTTTGTAATACTTCTTCTTGCTTCTTTCAGAATTCATTTCTTTCCTTTCTTTCTTTTTTAGTAGAGGGCAGTCTAGTCTAATATGTCCAGCTCTCTTGAATTTGTAACAAGTAACTTCTCAATCTTTCATTCCTTTCCTTTCCTTCTTTGTATACTTCGATTGGAAATTTCTCTGGCTAGCTATCTTGTTCATCCTTCGAGCAAGATTTTCTAACTCATTTTCTGAGTTTTCACTTTCACTATAATCTGATTGAACAACCACCTTCTTAGACTTGGATCTGGTTATTCTCTCAGGAGTCTTGGCATTAATATGATTTGACGTAGTACTAAAAGCAACAGTACCATTCCCATTCTTCTTTTTGATGTTTTCAGCATCTCTCTTCATTCTGGTTTCATGTTGGAGAAGAGTTCCGAATAGCTCATCAAGAGAAATTTGAGTGACCTTCATATTCTCATCTATGACAGTTCTCTTTTATTCCCACTCATTGGGAATAATATCAATTATCGTATCTACAAGGGCTTGATCATATAAAAATTTTTCTCCCGTAGACTATAAGTTATTGACAATAGTCATAAACCTATGTTGAACTTTGCAGATTGGTTCACCATACCGAAAATTGAATCCATGGTATTTAGCTCTAATAATAGCTCTCCTGGTCTCAATCACATTAGAAGTTCCAAAGTGTGTAATTTCTATCTTCTTCTAGATACAATTAGCTTCTTCACAAGATGAAATTTGAATATATATATTTCTAGTCATTGAACATAGTAATGTTTTGTGTACCTTATAATTGAGTTTTTACTCTGGCTTTTCCTGGTTAGTGAAAGTTCTAACTTCCTTATCAGGAATTTTATAATCTCCAGTAAGCATAAAAAAATTTTCCACACCAGTGTTGATGACAAATGTCTTCATTCGATCTCTCCAGTATTCATAGTCATTACAATCAAAGATTGGTGGTCTTAAAGGATTTAGATTATCAATAGAACCAACATTGACTACTGCCATACTAAAACAACTTGGGAAACCAAAATAGTTAGTAGAAAAATTTCGTAACCACAAAGTTCGGAATGACAATGTTCGGAATGAAAAAGTTCATAATGAAGAAGTTCGGAATTGAAAACTTCGGAATGAAAAATTTCATAATGAAAATATTCAGAATTAAAAAGTGAGCAAGAAAAACTTATACGTGAGTATGAATATTTCAGAGACCTGCTCTGATACAAATTGTAGGATCGAAATAACAATTTATATTCTCAATATACAAGAGGGGGGGGGGGTGAATTTTTCACTTAAAAAAATCCTTTGCATCCTTTAATGTTGGTTATGGATAACTATGTTTTCCTTAGACAAGGAAAATTCTATGTTTAACAAAGTTAAAATTAGAAAATTCACAACACATCTAATCACCAACTGGAATATTGGAACCATGGTTTACAATATAAGATTCGACCTTAATGTGTATAGAATCTTAAAATAATCAGAGTACAAGTTTATGGAAATAAAATAAGGATATAATTTTCTCACAATACAATATGCAGCGGAAACAAACAAGTCGAAAAACTACAAGTAACAAGATCGAAGTCTTTTAACCCAAAGAGAAGGGTATCCAACAACCATGGATAAAGGTCCCTTGATGTATAATTTCATGAAAGTTTGTCTTACCCACACCAGGGTAAGCCATCGATACGAAGTTCGAAATCTCTGTCTTGCTATCCTCGTAAGCCCTCGACTTCAAGGTAGTTGGAACCTCTGTCTTCCTCAGCAAGGAAGCCCTCAAAATTCAAGGTAGTCGGCACCTCTGTCTTCCTATCACTGGAATTCTTTGAATGTAATCACCAACATCCGGAGTCACAAAAAGAAATCTGAATGAGCGGTTCAGTACGCACAAGGCATGAAATGCTTCTCTCTCTAGAAATTACCTTAACAGCGTGTGTTCTCTAGATTGATCAACTTGTTCATTTCTCTTATTATCTCTTTAAAATGAGCTCCTATATATATATATGAAAATTTCCAACGGTTGGCTCCCTCTTCTAATGGTCTTATTTACCATGAAATTCAGAGGGACCTGTACACGTGTAACTCAACCAACGGTTAATTAGATATGGAATAGACTGCATCGTTTTATTACAAACCATGTATAACTGAATGCACAAAATAATTTTGAAACAAATTATATATTATTAAAAGATAATCAATAGTTCATAGTGTATGCAAATTAAAAGTTCAGAGTCTAACCAAAAAGAAGTTTGAAGTCTATGTTAAGAAATATTCGGATTCTATTTTATTGGAATTCCAAGTCTGGTTTTACCAGAGATCGGATTTTGAACTTGCGGAGTTCGGAGTCAAACCACTGAAGGAGTTCGGAGTCGAACTACTTAAGAGTTCGGAGTCGAACTCCTTGAGAGTTCGGAGTCGAACCACTGAAGGATTTCGGAGTCGAACTACTTGAGATTTTAGAGTCGAACTTTTTCAGAGTTCGGAGTCAAACTACTTGAGTGTTCAGAGTCTAACATCTTCAAAGTTCGGAGTCGAAATTCTTCAGAGTTCAGAGTCAAACTTCTTAAGAGATCGGAGTCAAACTCCTTGAGAGTTCGGAGTCAAACTTCTTCAGAGTTCGGAGTCCAGAATTTGGATTAAAACTGCATTACAGATCACATCCAGAATTCAGATCCTAAAAATAGAATGCTCCAAATATTTTCATTATATGGCTCCGGAAATTTGGTTTTGAATCCGGTTTTTGAATTTAAGAATAATATTGCTATGTATAAGAAAATCTAGGTTAAGGTAAATTTCCTTAAATAAGTAAATTTTCCTTATGGGGGTAAAAATAATATTTTATAAAGTATAAGGTGTTTGTGATTTTCAAACCAAGAAGGAATGGAAAAGTCATAAGGAAAACCTTATTGACTCAACACTTTCTCCACTACATGGCAGTGTGAGCACAAGTGCACTAGATAACCTTCTTTTTAACTGCTTAATATTCTCTTCACACTCCTCTTTCCAAGTAAACTTAACTCATTTTCGAGTCAACATAGCGAGTGGATTATATAATCGTGATAAATAATTCACAAAATGTCCATAATATCCAACCAAACCAAGAACACTTAGGAACTCAATAACTAGTGTTGGTCTCAACCATCATTCGATAACCTCTATTTTTGATGTATCCTCAGATATCCCCTCTTTTGAGATTATGTGACCCAAAAATGATACTTTTTGATTCCAAAATTCACACTTGGTAAATTTGTAATAAACCTTCCCCTTTCTTAGGGGAATTAATACAATTCTCAAGTGATCTTCTTGTTATACCATGATCTTTGATTAGACAAGAATATCTTCTATAAATACTACCACAAACTTATCAAGATAGTCTCTAAAAGACTTTATTCGTTAGATACATGAAGATAGCAGGGAAATTAGTAAGAACAAAGGGCATCACTATATTTTCATAGTGTCCATACCTTGTACGGAATGCCGTCTTTGGTATATCCTCTATTGTGACCCTTAATTGATGATACCCGGAATGAAGATAAATCTTTGAAAAGTATTGAGCTCCACATAGTTGGTAAAATAAGTCATCCATGCATGGGAGAGGATATTTTTTCTTGATAATGATCGTGTTAAGTTCTCGATAATCAATGGAGAGTCTCATTGATCGATCTTTCTTCTTAACAAATAGAACAGGTGCTCCCCAAGGTGATGTAATAGGGCGTATGAATCCCTTATCAGGATTCACTTGGAGTAGCTTCTTCCTTTCCTGAAACACAATTGGGGCCATTCTATAAGGTGACTTTGAAATGGGAATAGTAACCAGAAAGAGTTATATTGAAAACTCAACTTCAAGATATGATTGAAGTCCTAGAAATTCTTTTGGAAAGATATCATCAACTGTCTATACAATGGGAATATTCTAAATAATGACTTTCAATCCAATCATTTGATAAAAATAACCTTCATTTATTATAATCATGACCCATAAGATGGAATAAATTTCCACTGGATGGTTATATTCTTCCTTACATCGATAGATGATCATAGATTGATCAGTAATATGAAATTTGACTTCCCTTCTTTTGAAATCGATATTAGCTCCATATATAGAAAGACAATCCATGCTATGGATCACATCAAATTCCACTATAGGAATGATCACATTATTTGTAGGAATCACTTTCTGACAAATGTAAATTGAAGAAGAATTATAAACTTTTGATGGAACCGTTGTGTAATTACGAGTTGTCACCGATAACTTAAAAGCTAATTGTTGAAGTAGTATGATGATACCCTCAGAAATTTTTCAGAAATAAAAGAGTAGGTGGATCCAGAATCAAATAAAACATTTGCTACTTTAGAGTGGATGGTAAGTGCATCTTTCACCACATCATATTAGTACAGAACATAGCCAATAGAAATTGCATGTGACTTTCATTTGTCTTTGGCGTTAAGAGTTTGATGACGTCGATCCTCATCAACAACCATTGGATTAGGGCCCTGATTTGAATAATTCCCCTTTTTCTTTTCACTTATAACATTGAAGTGTAGGAGGTTCCTTCTCTGTAGCCTTTTCTTTTTTCACATCACTACACATCTTTTTCCCTTCATTACGACATTCAAATTCTTGATGACCTTCTTTTCCACATTTGAAACATTTACTTTTCCCTTTAAGAAAATTCCCTCCATGTTTCTTCCCACACTATGAGAATAAGGGAAAACTCATCCTCTTTTTAGTATTGTCATTAGATTTCCCTTTGAATTCCATTTTCCTCTTTTTATCAAACCCATATGACTAATGGGTTACTCCAATCTCCATCTCAACCTTCAAAGCACATTGAACAATTTCCTCATAGCTATTAAAGTCCCTTATGGCTAATTCCATTCGGAGGCTTAGTTTTAAACCACTAAAGAATCGATCAATATTACTCTCAAGTTGGATAATAATCCCAGAAGTGTACCTTACAAGTCTTGTAAAAATTTCTTCGTAGGTACCAACAAATTGTTCATCCTTTTTCTTCTGTTCAAGAAACACTTTCTCCATCATTATTAGAAGAATACAAGGGAATTAATTATTGAACAATAAGTTCTTAAACATGTCCCATTCCATGGACTCAATTTTATCACTTTGCATATTATTCTTTATATGATTCTACCATTGATTGGATTCACCTTCCAAAAGAAATACTACTAAGATGAAATTGTCATGTTTAGAATAATGTAGAACTAAAAATATCATTTTAGTGGTACTTATCAATTGTTCAGCCACTAATGGATCAGAAGATCTACTGAGTGGAGGTGGATGCTGCCTCATGAAGGATTTGACAGAATGTAGCTACTTCTGTTGCACGTTTGTAAGTCATGCATTATTCATAGATTGGGAATGTTGTGTGAGCATGGCTAAAAGATTTTTCATTCCAACTCCCACAACGTTTGGTTGCACAGGTGTACAATCATTGAATTTCCTATCACATTCAGCATTAACACGATTCTTTTAGGTTCTATCCATTGACTAAAATCAATATGATTAGTGTGAGAAGCACTAATGAAAATAGGAAAACCAAATTATCAAGGATAAAATTTCACACTTAAGGCCTTATCATAATTTTTTCATGGCCATTTCTAAAACACTACTACTGTGTTCTATGATCATACATATCCTTAGGGTTCTTACTAAGGCTTTCACATCCTAGTTTCCAAATGGTGACTATAAATTTCCTCTGATACCAACTATAACGTACCATAATTTACATACATTGTTATTACTTCATAATCGAAGCATAATTTTTACAACATATAACAAAACCATGATAGGACCGTATAGGTATAGTGTCTTTAGAAATTGGGAAACATAATCAATTGTTTCAAAAAGAATATACATTGTATCCCATTTATTTCATCATATATAGAGTCCCTTTTAACATATCATACTTTATACCCTTACTCCTGACACCGGGAAAAGAAAGCATACAAAAGGGTGAGCTCAAATTCTTAGTAAGGGTAAACAAAGGAAATATCAATCATATCATAATCATATGAACATAACATTTTGAAAATCATAACCTCGAAAAGAGATCATAATATAATAACATGGGATAAATCAAAATAATGAAATTTAAACCCAATAATCATAACATAAAACATGAAACATTGTGGCATAAACACATTATCATAGAAAATCATTTCATATTAGTCATGACTCATATCCATGACTATCATTGTGGACAATGACCATTTCTGAACAGAGTTCACTCCTCGTTCATGTCATGTATCACTGAACCGAATTAACTTGTCATTCCAGCCATGCATATCCCATGAGATAAAAATATTTACCCAATGCATTGGAGGTAGATATAGGTCCCACCCATCTCATAATGAAACCATTCTTATATGTGCCGCAAAATCATAAATCATATATCATAGAATAACCCATGTAATAAAAATGGGATTCTTAAATATCATGCCCTCATAAAATAATCCATATAAGAAAATAGGACTTCATAAAAATAATTTAATCATAACATAATCATATCAATTTAAAAATAGGGATAGAAACAGAACCCTATATTATCTTAGATAGAAAATAATTTTGATAAAACACTTGAACTCCATTCTTGAGAAAATATCCTTTCTACATCAAAAACGTATTTATATTCTTATCATGCCATACAATTTTATACTAAAAGAAGTTAAGTAAAAATAAAAATTAAAAAATGTAAAGGAATCATCAAGGAAATAATGTTCTATGAAATCATAAAAATCCTTTCATGCTGTATAAGTTAAAAAACATTCTTCTCGTACTTTGGCAGGAAATGTCAAAAAGTATCTCATACTGAAGACGAAAAAAGATTCCTTTTATATATTTTATAAAAAATTAACCAATAAGTGAAATTGGATTTAAAAAATTGTTGGAGGATAGAAATAATATTACATATTGAGGAAACATTCATGTGGACAATAAATATTCCCTAGTAAATTCTGAAGTATAAACAATCTTGGATAAAAATGAGATTGTGATATTTTCTTGTTTCATTAGGTCTGATATTCTTCGTACATATCCAAAACGTCTATATAATAATTCATATAATGTCATTGATTTATTAAATAATCATATTCATTGTTATGATATCATATATGGTCATATTCTTATCTTCTTATTAGTAATATTTCATTGCTACTTGTTATTCAGGTGTTCATTTCATTATGTTAGATGTATGTTATGTCGAATAATTTATTATTCCACTTTTTAGGTTATAGATAACTAATTTAAAGAATTTTATTTGTGTAATATATATCATATTTATTCATTACATTAGTTTATATAATCCTTATTCAATGAATATCATGTAGAAATGGTCGCATCACATCGTGGAGATGGTATGCCATACGCACGTACGAGCAATGATATCATTCATTTGATATTAAAATCATATAAAATTGGATGGTATATCATATATATAAATTCATAAAAATGTTATATTATATATATATATATCATTTATACTCATTATCATACACATCCAAATGATGAAATGTTTGAATAACAAACTACACCACGACGTGGAGACGGTAAGCCATGCGTACGCACGTGTGGTGACTTTTTCAATCATATGATGGATAAAATAACAAATATGGTTGTAAAATTTTAATCATAACATCATAGTATATATAAGGTACTGGAGTTATAATTTTAGAATGGAAAAAACAAAGAATGATCAAGTGGAAAATGAAAGGAACTTGTAATTGGTGGTGATATATTTACCTCTTCCCCGGGTTCATCCATTTGATTTGATCAAAAGGGCTCCATAGAATGTCTTTCTAACTAAAGGAAGTCCTCTAGGATGAAGGGAAGATAGTTTAGAGGGTCTTGTGGAAGGGTGTGGCCGTCCTAAGTTGCTTTGGTGGTATGAATTAGAGATAAGTTGGAGTGCCCTTTTATAAGAGGGGTGAGGGGCACCTTAGAAAAAACATAAAATATTATTTTATAATAAATTAATATTCGGTTTATAATGGCTCGAAAGTAACTTATTTAGAGGATAGCGTGGGTATGGCTCTAAATCCTCTCAAACAATAGGTTTTAGAAAAGTATAGGTTACCATTTTAACCTTATCATTTAGATTTAACTCTAAGTTAAATAAATTATCTTTCACTGTGTCTTCTTGTATTTGTACAATATATGGTTAAAAAAATTCAATATAATTCAAATATACCAAAAATTTGTTCATTAATATCATATATATTATTATATAATTCTTTTTCTGAACATTAGATTTTTAGTACCAATATATCAATTAATAATATAATATGTGTTTTAAAAACTCTTTTATGTCAATTTTGACAATATTTGTTATTTTGTTTTTTCTAAATTTATAACAGCATTATTACTTTGAAAAAAAAATTTCCAACAAACCCTAATATGTTATATTAACAAACAAAATTAGTGGAATGCATAAAAAGTCTCAAAATATATTTTTTTGGGTTTTAATAATATCAATTATGTTAATATTTTATTAATAAGGTAATTACTACATCATCAATGTGTCATTAATAAATTAAATTAGTTAATGTCTAAAAATTATAAATAAAATACCATTATCTATGAAATATTTTTATATTTATAATTTATTTTTATTTTTTAATTTATCTTATGTATAACTCTATATTAAAAATTATTTACTTATTAATCATTGATTTTAATTATTTTTACTCTTTTTTCAATTAAATAATAATAAATGTCATAATCTGATACAAGTGGACCAAAAAGGTTCATATTTAATTTCAAAGGTTGTTTTTGGTCGAATCTTACTTATCCAATAGAATTAGGACATGTGTTAGGCTAATAATAATATCATTTTTATCCTTAATTACCCTATTTACTTTAAACCGTGGTAAATTAAAGTAAATAGATACTATTCATCAAATATTATTTTTATCTTATTGAACCAAATTTTACTCCATGATATTAACCATGTCTCTCGGATATTTGAAATTCAACCAACATTAGCGGTAAAATTGTGTTTTATGTAAATTTTTAAATTCTCATAGGAGGTGGGTAAAAGATTGTAAAAAGTTCAATAAAATTTTTATATATCTAAAATTATTATAAAATGAATCCAATGAATTATATTGAACTTATATAGGTATTATGCATCTATTTTGACATAAAATAAATTTATATAATATAAATAATAGTTTAAATAAAAAATCAGTTTTAAACTATAACATAGTGTTTTTTACTATTCATCATAAATTAAAGGTTTTCAAAAAAATACAAAAATTTTACCCTATGATAATGTCAATATTCCGAATCCAAAAATAAAGACCATTTTAAATTATAAAAGTTATATAATTTCTAATATTGGGTATTATTATTCATAACTTCTAGTTTATATAATATTTTAATAACATATCTTGGTTTAGTGAAACTCAGTATTGCGTACAACGCAAGCTATCGAGGAAGGTTTATATTGCCTGAAACGAAAGCCAAGACAGTGTTGTGTGTAGAGAATAATTCCTTTGGTGTTGTGTAAAACATAATACATAAAAACAGAATATTTCTCAAATAATCTCAGGGTGTTACAGATTGTTTCATGACATGGAAAAAATATTATGTTTTAAGGGTTCTGGAGAAGTTTTAGAGGCCTACAATACATAAACCCAGACAAGACAACATTTTGTGTTATGAATACCCGCCACGTTTTCTTATGTTTTGGAAGAAAATAATTTTTAATGTAAAAAACATGTACTATATGTACACATCATGTAGTCTTTAAAAATGTGTCTGAATGTGTGAGAAGAGACATGGGGTCAGGAAACATTGACTAAACACCACATCTACTAGGAGTACACACCATGCTATTAGTATTGTGTATCATGTCGTGCGAAAAATGACAACTGTGAATGAAAATTTGTTTTATACATTGTGACTAATTTATGAACGTCATGTAATTATCAACCATGTATCATACTATATTTCTAATAACACATAAAGTGAGAAAAAAATCATTACACACAGTATCCGTGGTAAATATGCCGTGTAGTTTTACTTGAGAGAGAACCATGTAGTTCTGTACATGTAGAATTACTTGGTCTGGAAAGAGAAATCATGTACACGCCATGTCATAGGTGGAACATGATGTGTGTATGGGTGTTACATGACCTTGTTTGGAAGAGGTAAACACCATGATTAATGATTAAGAAAACATGTCGTGTAGGGGTTATACATGTCGTGTAACCTTGTTTTGTAAAACTCGAATGTTTCTTCCCATGTTCCATTATAGAACTACATTTTTTTGTCCTTGATAATGTTGAACTGAGGTGTTCTCTTGGCCTTGTAGATTCATTCCACCGATATGTGCTCTCGTTGTATGCATGATATAGGGAAATGACAAGACACAAGACAAAGGTAGATCATGGACTACCGGTAGATCCCCCTATCATGCCCATTTTGAAACCAGTTTTTATACCAGACGCAGCTGCTGATGCACAGTTCCATGAAGGATTTATGAGGCTGGGGCATAATTTTCCCGGAGGATTACATCCTGCCCCAACTGTAGAAGTGTTTACTTGGGTGTTATATTAGAAGAATCCTCCCACATTATTAGTGGATGGAGGACCACGGGCTGTTGAGTCATGGATATGGGCCATGCTCACTATCATTGAGATTTTACATATTCCTCCAGAGAGGAGTGTGAAGGTTGTGATGTACATGTTGTGTGATTCCGCCATTATATGTTGGGATTCTATCACATAGGTGGTATTTCATCACGATATAGTTGGGAATAGTTCTATAGGATCATGAATGAGTACTTCTACCCTTATTCATTGAAGGATAATCATCCCACAGAGTTCATGCATCTGGAAGAAGGTGCTCTTTTTCTGATGGATTATTCTCCTTATTCCAAAAATTATCAGTGCTTTGGACCTATTTTGAATGGTGAAAAGATATCCTTGGTTAAAATTTGTGATTATTGTCTTAGAAATTACATCTGATGTATGGTGAATGTCTCCAGGATGACTTCGGTGACTGTTATAGTGAACTAGGTTGTGATTACAGTGTTCAATCTGAGGGAGTTGGGAGTTGCATGTCAAGGTGGTTTAGTATACAAGGATAGAACTCATTCATTTAATATTAATAAGTTTCATAGGGAGCCTTTGTGTGGTTATTATAGTATAAGTGTCATTGGAAGCTTGGTCATATGAGACTTCAGTGCCTCATAGATCCAATTGAGTGCTGAACTAGCGGCAAGATGGGTCATATTCCTCCTTTTTTACAGTTTTTCATGCCAAAAACATGTGAGATGAAATCATATATGGCTCCAAGTTTAGGGGACGTCAATAGTTTCTCCGTAATTTTCAAATTTGAGTTCATCAATCCATTCAGGTTGAGGAGGTGGTCAGGGATGTGGTCTCTAGGTGGCTTGTTTACAGTGACAACTAGGTTGATTAGCTCAAGGTGTTCAGGTTGGGTCATTGGGCCATGACACCGATCAGACTTTTATAGTGGATTTATTCCACTAAGAGTAAGATTTCATCCACTCTATGGTTAGTGGTAAGATTCTAGATTCCTTAGTTTTAGCTTCTACACACTTTGATGTAGCGGTTTCCATTGTTTTATATCTGTTGTTGTGGAGAGCCTTGGGCTCAACATCATTTCATCTGAAGATTTTATGATTCTAGAATCTTTGTTATATATTAGTATTACGATTATATTTCATTTCAAGGAGTGAACATTTAGATTTGGTGGGTGTCAATACTTATGGTACCTATATGTCATGTAGATGACATGCTTTGATTTCATTATCGGGATGGACTGTTTGGTCTCTTTTCTGGCCTTTTTTTTACTCTTAACGCTTCAAGGTGAGTTTCAATTCACCATAGGGTGGTTATTTTCTACAAAATGGAAAATGAGATTTCTAGAAGAGTTGTCCTAGTCTTGAGAATCATGGGATGGGAGGAATTACGACCCAGAATTCTAGTTTATATCTGGATTACCAGGGGAATTCATAGAAGGACTTTCCTACCTTGGTGGATCATTTCAGGGTTTTTTTCTGGATGAGTTTTCAAGATTACCACTAGATTTAATGTTATATTTCACTATTCATATTGTTCTTGGAGCGTAACCAATTTACATTCCTAATTATATGATTGATACTCGAATGATACATAAAACCAAGATGTAGTTGGAGGCATTGAAGGAAAAGTGTTTCATCTGACCTAGTACATCTCCATGGGGTTTTCCTGTCTTTTTTTGAAGAAGGAAGACAATACCCCCATAATTTTTGTGTATTATCAAATGCTTAACCAGTTTACGATCCAGAACTGATATCCTTTGACTTGGATTGATGATCAATTCGATCATCTTCGAGGCGACTGACTGTTCTCGAAGATTTACATGATATCTGATTATATTCACGTGCACTTTAGATCATCATATATACCTCTTATATCCTTTCAAATAATTCATAGTCTATATGAGTATGAGGATATGAAATTCGGTCTCACTAACACACCATCAATGTTTATGGCACTAATGAAATGAGTTTTCCATCCTTACATGGAATCTTTTGTGGTAATTTTTTAGATGATTTCATGGTGTAATATCACACTCGACACGAACATTCCATCCATATTGATAATGACTTGAGTTCACCAAGAAAACATGAGTTATGTTATACGCTCTCAAAATACTGCATTTGAAAGGACCAAATTCATTTTCTGGGCCATGTTATCAAAGGGAATGGAGTATTAGTAGACCAGCAGAAATTGAGATCAGTTGTTTCCTGGTAGCATACAAAGAAATTATTTATTTTATGTTGTTTTCTATAGATCAATTGTTACTACAGGGGCTAAATATAATAATTTTCATGCTTATCAATGCCACTGGCAGGCTTTACTAAGAAAGGTGAAAAGTACTTGTTGATATATTATTGTAATTCATCAGTTTATGATCTGAAGGGGATATTGACATCAACTCCAATACTAGTTTTTTCATAGTCTAGAATGAGATACGTGTTTTAATATGATTCTTCTGGTATCAGGATGGGAGTAGTGCATATGAATGGTGAAGGGGCCATTGAATACTGGTCTTTACAGTTGAGGCCACATGAGACGAACTACCTGATGCACGATAGTGAATTAGATGCAGTTGTGAATACTTTATGCTATTGGAAACATCATCTTCTGGGAGATAATTTTGTGGTATTCACTAACCAAAAAAATTCCTAATGTATATCACTACTTAGAGTGATCTAAATTTGAGACCTTGAAAGTGGGTTGGGTACCTTCAGTCTTTTTACATTGATGTTGCCTACATGACGGGAAAAAGTAATGTTGTGGTTAATGCATTGATAATGAGGAATCAGATATAGTCATTTTAAGATGATATTAGTTAGTGTAATATTATATCTAAGTTCAATGAGGTACATTTGGAGGTGCATGATAGACAAGGGATGTTGTTTATTTCATCAATAGTTGTTACCTCCACTCTACATGACTAAGTGCGAATGAGATTTTTATAAGACTCCAAATGCCTAGACCTATGAGAGAGTGTGTGAGGATAGGACCCTATGCCTGGGTGGACCATAGCTGAGGATGAGGAATTGTGTTTTCATTCGTGTGTACGGGTGTCAGTGGACATACAAGAGGAGCTGTTGTGAGATTTTCAATCCTTAGTTTGTAGAGTTCATCCTACTGTCACCATGACGTATCGAGATCTAAAGTGTCAGTTTTGGTGGCCAGGTTTGAAGATGGATGTTTCTACTTCTGTTAAGATATTTTCTACCTATCATTAGCTGATGGTCATGCATCAGCAACCATCATGGATTTTAGAGTAGATACCCATTCCCGAGTGAAAGTGTAATGATTTATTTTATTGATTTCATGATAAGTTTACAAAGTACATATCGAATACATGATGTAGAAATTTTTATTTTTGAATGACTCAAAAGGTTTTCACAATTCATACCGATCATGGAGACCTTTTTTGTTGATGAACTTGTATGTTTTTACATTTTGGAGGTTGTTCGTGTGACGCCCTGACCCCAGTTACCCAGAGTTGGTGGATTATTGCGTAACATTGGAATGATCACAAAAATCATGTCCCGAAAGACCGATAATTGTAGTAGTAATGGAAACACTAGATACATTCATAAGTCTTACAATATATTATAAAGTAAAACAAAACTAAAAAAAACATCCTGCCTTCATATACCCTCATACTATCCATGTAGGTCATTCATAATATACTTCATCACATCCTGGAAAAATTAAAACATTGAAAGGGGTGAGCTCAGATGCTCAGTAAGGATAAAAATAGAGTGGAAGCTTTCATAAATAAACATAAACATTTAAGGCAATGTATAACTGAAACAAAAGCCTTTTATACTTCAACTTTAGAATAATATGGAAAAAGTAAAATAAAATAATTCCATTTACTTATTCAGATGGATATTCTACTGGTCGAATAATCACATGCAATATAAATAACCACTTTCATAATGATGGAATGCATAATTCCAGACTATCATAACCACGTATCCAAGGCCTCATGCCAGGACTACAAATATGTTCTTGTCAAGGCATCATGCCAAGACACTAGTTTGTCTCATGAGACCTGCTGATGCATCGAGGAGCTATAGCGGGTTCCACCCGTCACTTATTAAGTCCAATGCATTCCTCATATGAACAGGTTTAAACATATCATAAACCATAACATAATCATATCACATAAAACATGCATAAAGGAACCATAACATTTCCACATTTCAATCACAATATATCAATACAACAAATTTATATAATAAAACATTATCAAAACTATTTTCAATACCAAAATAAATGAAAATTAAAACTTGGTTTTTATTTTTCATTTAATAAAAAAGTTATGGCTTGAGGAGGAATCCGAAACTCAAATAATGGTCACGGCGGCGAAAAAGTCGTTGTCGCCGCATACGTACAACAAGAAAAACATTCCTTTTTTTCATCTAGTAAAATGCTTCATATAAAAATATTCCATTTAAATAAACGTAAAAGTCAAAGAGGTTTATACACCTTATAAAATAAATTTGTGTATAAAAAAATATGCCTCCATGAATGAAGATTGAGACAAAATCCCTTACAAAGATCATTTTTAAATAAAATAGATATATTATGTGTATTCAATATAAGTTCACATAAATACACTACAAATAGAAGATAAGACATAATAATATCATTACACAATTTGAATGTAGGGGATTAACCCAAAGAACAAAAATTGGGTTAAGAAGTTCCATTACCTTATGTCCGAATTGACATGATCGTTCTTTAATATCCTGAATAATAAACTAGGGTTAATTTATACTTTCTTAAGAACCTTTTTATTGTTCATTATTCATTTTATATCACTTATTACCATGTTATGAAAATTATGTAATTATTTAAGTTAATAACGGTCGTTTTGTCGATATTTGGTACTTGAGTCAAAAATAAAATTCTTATAATTACAAGTTGTCCTTGTGGTGAAATATACATTATATCCAAAATTATATTCAAGATGTAGGTATAATATATATCATATATATCCAGTATATACATGAATTTATAATATTACATAACATTTAGAGGTAAGAAATGAAATGCACCGTTCATGGAGATGGTAAGTTGTACGTACACATGAACACTACTTTCATTTCTATTTAGTATTTAATGGAATGAAATTATAATTATATAAAGGTATACTATAATTTCAGTATAATTTCATGTCTAATATTATTTACTCCATCCTTTATACATCCCACATATGGCATTAACGATTAAAATAACTTTATGGGGGCAGTAGTCCACACTTCGTAAAATGAAATTATCGCGTTTACCCATAATGGAAATCATAAAGGTATTACGTAAATGAAAAATACAGAATCAAAAGGAAAAAAAACATAATATATATAATATATAATAATATTTTCATCATAATGGCCTCCATGAGAGGTGTTAAAAAAAGATTGAACAATCATCGTTTCGTGAGGCAGTAATTCGCCACCCACAAAAATAGTATGTTTTTAACAATTAGATGAAGGTTTGTGTAAGTGTAAATAAATTATTTCATAAAAACATCCAATTATATTTATGATACTGTTTTTTTACAAAATAAATGAATAAAAATATATTAGGGGGTTGGAGAAGCAATGTAAAACAAAAGAACACAAGAGAAGACATTACATTAAAATTAGGTAACTCTTTTTGATTTGAGCCAAATGCTTCCTTGGGAAGACTTCTTCCCAAAGTGAGGATTCTTGGAGTAAGATAGGGATGTTTAGTGAGTATTTTGGCAGAGTTTGGCAGAGCCAAATGGCTTCGAATGTGTGAATAAGGTGGTAGTGGTGGGGGCCTTTTATAAGAGGAGAGGAGAGGCACTCTTGGAAAGATTGATATGTTACTTTATTATGAAATGATTATCGAATTAAAAAGGTCCCACAATAATATATTTATAGGATATGGTGTTAATGGTTCTAAATATTCCCATTAAATAGGTTTTTGACAAGTGTAAGCCTTACATTATACATTATCTTTTCATTTTATTTAAATCGTTAATTAATGAGGTAATCGTTGTATCATCATGGTGTCATAAGAATTTTAATTTATATAATGTCTAAAAATTATAAAAAAATATAATGTTGTATTAAATCGTTTTATATTTCCAATGAATATTTATAGTCTAAATTTTAACTTATATATCCCCATGTAATAATTGTTTCCGTAAAACAACACATGTTTGTGACAATTTTATTTTTACTTTCAATAAAAAGTTATTAATGTCATTTTCTTACCCAAATGGTTCTATGGGGTCCCCAAGTTGACCCATGGATTTTATTGGTCGGCCATGACTCATAAAGTAAATTTAGGACCAGTTTAAATGTAATTTCATATTTTTATAATATCATTTTTAACTCAAATTTCACTAATTACCTTTAATCGTGATCAATTAAACTCAAAAGATACTACTCACCAAAAAATTATTCTAATCCAATTGAACCACATTTTAATTCTTAATGACAACCATGTATGTTGGATTTTTGAAAATCAAATCACAGAAGTGGTAATGTTTCATTTAAATGAAAAATCAGTTTTTTAACTACCACTTAGTGGTTTCACTATTCATCAAAAATTGATGTTTTTCAGAACAATGCCAAAATTTCACCCTAAGATATAATTGATATTCCTAATTCAAAAATGATGTATATTTTACAAAATTACAAACATATAACTTTCATTAATTAATTTTATAATTAATTCCCGCTATCACAATAAATAGTTTGTTTTTAAGAAACAATATATATCAAAAGATTGACAATTGTTTATGTCCAATTTCAAAGTGAAATTTATTATAATGAACACCAATGTATAAATTGGTAAAAATATATTCTAATTATACTTCAAAACCATTAAATGGTATAATTTATCACTATAAGTTATTTTGATTAAAAAAGTTTTTTTTTGTATTTTTCAGTATTCATAAAATATTGGATGTTCTCAAAAAAATACCAAAAATTCAACTTAGGATAATTTCGATATTATGAATCCAAAAATGAAGTCCGTTTTGAAATATAAAATATATATAATTTCAAAAATTGGGTATTACTATTCATAATGGCTATTTTGATTAGTCGTGGTGTGTTAGAATCTCGAACATGCGTACAATACAAGCTATTTCATTATTGAAAGAGAAGCGTATCGTGGAAGCTTGGGGTGTTACATTCTCCCCTCCTTCAATAAATTAAATCCTCGCAATTTGAAATTTTTCTTTGAAAATTAAAGGTTGAAAATAGAATATACCTTTGTGGAAAACCCACATCATAAATAAGGTTAATAAAAATATAACATTAAAAGAAAGAAAGAGAAGTACAAAGGTCACCCAAGATAGCCCATACTAAGATTATATGAAAATATAGATATGTAGTAAAAACAAACCATCAAGGTCTGATGGAGAGTTGTAGAAAATAGGATTAAGATAATGTTAACCACAAGAAAATCACAAACATGTGATTGGTTAAACGGTCATTGAATCCCCAGTTGGAAAAGTTAACCGACAAAGTTTTTGTTTTAAGTTACCTTTCATAAAGTTGATGAATTTATTTAAGAGATTTACTAAGAATGTAAGACAATATACTTACTTGTCATGTAGACATTCATTCTTTAATAAATTTTTACCAAAAACCCATCTTTCACTCCAAATTGTAACAGAACTCAAAAATATTCTATTTATCCTAATTGTATGAGGTTCCAAATATTACAACTTACAATTTAGATTAGGAAAACTATTTTTTAATACCAGGGACTTCTTTTAGGATAGTGGTAGGTAATAAAGGCGTGTCAAACTATGGTTATGGGTTCGATTCCTGTAGCTTTGTCCGACGCAACGGGTTATCAACCAACCTGCAGGATGTCCTTTTTTTAAAAGTATAGTATTATAATATTACAAAAATAATATTGAGAAATGTTTTAAAAAATAAACAATACTATCCAATGTTCAACTTAACTCATTCCAACCTTTATAGTTATCCAAAATACATCTGTCCAACTCATAGTCCAAATTTTATATGGAAGGTAAACATAATGAAAATAATTTTTTCCACCTAACAACATGTGAACACCTTCATCATGCGTTCTTTTAAAAAACTGCAACATCCAGAATTACCATAAATACGTATTGAACACATTCATGATCCCTTATTACTTATAGAATACTAGATATACTCCTTATATCCAAAAATGTATACAAATCATTAATTAGGTTCAAAGATGTTATGAATATCCAATATAATATATCCAAATAAATCAAGTATTATTCCAAAATCACTATCTCAATATCTGAACCATATTATGGTTTATCTTTCTCTCAACCATATATTTTCGAAAAATTTAACATGTTGTGGAGTAACTATTCTTGGTTCCACAAAATCACATGTCCTCGATGAAATAGTACTGCAGTATAATCCTTATATACTCCATAATTATTATAACTAGTATATCATTGATACAACACTTTTATGACAAAATTCATTAATAACATCATAAGAAGTCTAATCATTCCTCCTCATCTGTGGTAGTATCATAACTTGATTATTATCCAATAACATCATTTGGGGAATACTATGATGATTTGGACATTGGTTTTCATAGTGTCCCCACTCCTTGCCGATGAAGCATTGTACATTTGAAACCTTTTTCTTACCCTTGTAGTAATGCACTAGGTTTCCTTTTTCTCCACACTTATAACAAACTCCCATTCCCTTCAGGAAAGTTCCAAGGTGTTTCTTCCCACAGTTATCACATATTGGAAAATTCTTCTTTTCCCTCATCCCTTTATCCATCATTCTCTCTTCCATCCTTTTCTTCTCTAGTTTCCCTTCAAATCTATAAGACTCAGAGAATTATTTACTTATCTTATTAACACATGATACTATTTCTTCATATGTTGAGAACACATGGGAGACTATTTCCCTTCTAAATGTTGGCTTAATACCGTGAAAGATATGATCCTTCTTACTCTTTGGATTGTACGTATTGATGGAGTTCACATTCCTTCCACTGGGCGCCATTTTTATACAATGGCATAAACAAGGTTAGTTTATGAATTTCAATGAATAACTACAAACATGTAAAATACTTAATGTAAATTGAACGGTTTATGGACATAACCCATAATCATAAAAAATATTTTCATTGAGGAAGTATATACTCATAAACCCTTCATAATGGTTTATAAATAAAATTAGAATTATCCTATGCAAATCCCCCGGGAGTGTCGTAACCAAGAGTACAGCAAGGCCCGTTGTTGTGCACCAGTTCCTGTTCGAGTCTAGCTCAAAGCGGTGTTTTTGGGTTTTACCCCAAGGTACATCTGTGCCAGAGCCACCTCTACCTGCTCGTATCCATACAGGGATGTATTTCTCAGAAAACTAACAAAATCTCTATAATAACAAAATTCTAGGAAGTTCTTCTATACTAATACTCAAAGTATATCTTATGGATATGTGCTCTAATCAGAGTTTTTTCAAAATCTAGCTTCCAAGGTTAGTACTAAACTGATTCTGATACCAACTGTAATGCCCCGACCCCAGTTACCTAGAGTCGGTGCATCATTGCGTAGCATTGGAATGATCACAAAAGATCAAGTCTCAAAAGAACAATTATTTTTATAGTCTTGGAAACACTAGATACATTCATAAGTCTTACATTACATCATAAAGTAAAAAAAACTAAAAAATATCCTATCTCCATATCCCCTCATACTATCTGTGCAGGTCATTCATAATATACATCATCACATCCTGGAAAAATTAAAACATTGAAAGGGGCAAGATCAGAAGCTCATTAAGGATAAAAGTATAATAGAAGCTTTCATTAAAAACAAAAAAAAAATTAAGGCAATGTATAACTAAAACAATAGCCTTTTAAACATGAACTTCCTAATAATATGGAAAAAGTAAAACTAATTAATTCCATTTACTTATTAACATGGATATTCTACTGGTCGAATAATCACATGCAATATCAATAACCACTTTCATAATGATGGAATGAATAATTCCAAACTAAAATAACCATGTAGCCAAGGCCTCGTTCCAGGACTAAAAATATGATTTTTTCAGGGCCTTGTGCCAAGACACTAGTTTGTCTTATGAGACTTGCCGATGCATCAAGGAGCTATAGTGGGCTTCACCCATCACTTATTAAGTCCAATTCATTCCTCTTATGAACAGGTTTTAACATATCACAAACCATAACATAATCGTATCACATAAAACATGCATAAATGAAACATAAAATTTCCACATTTCAATCACAAGATATCAATACAACACATTGATATAATAAAACATTATCAAAACCATTTTCAATACCAAAATAAATGAAAATTAAAACTTGATTTTTATTTTTCATTTTAAAAAAATGTCATGGATTGTAGAGGAAGATGAAACTCAAATAATGGTCATGGCGGCAGAGAAGTCATTGTCTTTGCATATGTATAACAAGAAAAACATTCCTTTTTTCGTTTAGTAAAACGCTTCGTATAAAAATATTCCTTTTGAATAAACGTAAATGTCAAAGAGGTTTATACACCATATAAAAGAAATTTGTGTATAAAACAAAATACGCATCAATGAATGGAGATTGAGAGGAAATCTGTTACAAAGATATTTTTTAAATAAAATAGATCTATTATGTGTATTGACTATATATACACCTAAATAAAGTACAAATATAAGATAGGACATAATAATATCATGACATAATTTTAAAGTAGGAGATTAACCCGAAGAACGAAAATTGGGTTAAGAAGTTCCATTACCATGTGTCCGACTTGACTCGATCGTTCTTTAATATCCTAAATAATAAACTAGAGTTAATTTTTAATTTCTTAAGAACCATTTTTATTTTAATTATTCCATTTATATCACTTATTACCATGTTATAAACATTATGTAATTGTTTAAGTTAATAACGGTCGTTTTGTCGATCTTTGGTACTTGAGTCAAAAATAAACTGCTTATAATTACAAGTTGTTCATGTGGTGAAATATCCATTATATACAGAATTCTATTCAAGATTTAGATATCATATATATCATATATATCCAGTATATATATTCATTTATAATATTATATAACATTTAGATGTAAGAAATGAAATGCACCGTTCATGGAGACGGTAAGTCGTACGTACGCATTAACGCCACTTCCATTTCTATTTTATATTTAATGGAATGAAATTATAATTATATAAAGGTATACTTTAATTCCAGTATAATATCATGTATAATATTATTTAATCCATCCTTTATACATCCCACATATGGCATTAACGATTCAAATCACATTGAGGGGGCGGTAGTCCGCACTTCCTAAAATGAAATTATCGCGTTTACCCATGATGGAAATCATAAAGGTATTACATAAATGAAAATTAGAGAATCATAAGGAAAACAAAAATATAATATATATCTTATATAAAAATAGTTTCACCATAATGGCCACCATGAGAGGTGTTAAAAAAGACTGAACAATCATCGTTTCTTGAGACAGTAATTCGCGACCCATAGAAATAGTATGTTCTTTAACCATTAGACGAAGGTGTGTGTAAGTGTAAATAAAATCCATTTCATAAAAACAACAATTTTTATTGAGGATACTGGTGTTTTTACAAAATAAAAGAGTAAAAATCTTTTAGGGGGTTTTAGAATCAAAATAAAACAAAAGAACACAAGAGAAGACATTACCTTAAAATCAGGTTACTCTTTTTGATTTGAGCCAAAGGCTTCCTTGGGAATACTTCTGTACAAAGAAAGGATTATAGGAGTAAGGGAGGGATTTTTAGAGAGTATTTGCGCAGAGGTGGGATGATCCAAATGTCTTTGATGGTGTGAATAAGGTGGTAGTGGTGGGGGCCTTTTATAAGAGGAGAGGAGGGGCACTCTTGGAAAGATTGAAATGTTACATTATTATGAAATGATTTTCGTATTCTAAAGGTCCCAAAATGATATATTTCGATGATAAGGTGATAAGGGTTCGAAATATTCCCAACCAATTGGTTTTTTACAAGTTTAGGCCTTCGATTTTACATTATATTTAACTTTTATATAAATCATTAATTAATGAGGTAATCCTTGCATCATCATGGTGTGATAAATTTGTTTATTTTTTTAATGTCTAAAAATTATAAAAAAATATCATGATGTAGGAAATATTATTATCTTTCCAATTATTATTTATAGCCTAATAGTTAACTTATATCACCCCATGTAATAATTGTTTGTGTAAGACAACTCATGTTTGTGACAATTTTATTTTTACTTTAAATAAAAAGTTATTAATGTCATTTGCTTACCCATGTGGCTCCATGGGGTCCCCAATTTGACCCATGGATTTTCTTGGTCGTCCATGACTCATCCATTAAGTGTATAACAAGTTTAAAAGTAATTTCAAATTTTTTTAATATCATTTTTACCTTAAATTTCACTAATTACCTTTAATCGGGAATAATTAAACTTAAAAGTTACTATTCACCAAAAAAATATTTTAATCCCATTGAACCAAATATTAAATCATAATGAAAACCATGTATGTCGGGTTTTTGGAAATCAAATCACAGAAGTGGTAATTTTTCATTTAAAGGAAAAATTAGTTTTTTAACTACAACTTAGTGGTTTCACTATTCATCAAAAAATTGAAGTTTTTCAGAACAATGCGAAAATTTCACCCTAAGCTATAATTGATATTCCAAATTCAAAAATGATGTATATTTTAAAAAATTACAAACATATAAGTTTCATTAATTAATTTTATAATTATTTCCCACTGTCACAACAAATAGCGTGTTTTTAAGAAACAATATATATCAAAAGATTGACAATTGTTTATGTCCAATTTCAAAGTGAAATTAATTCTAATGAACACCATTGGATAAAATGGTAAAAATATATTCTAATTATACTTTAAAACCACTCAATAGTATAATTTATCACTATAAATTACTTCGATTAAAAAAGTTATTTTTAAGTATTTTTCATTATTCATAAAAAATTGGAAGTTCTCAGAAAAATACCAATAATTCAACTTAGGATAATTTTGATATTCCGAATCCAAAAATGAAGTCCATTTTGAAATATAAAATATATATAATTTCAAAAAGTGGGTATTACTATTCATAATGGATTTTTTTGATTACTCGTGGTTTGTTAGAATCTCGAACTTGCGTACAATGCAAGCTATTTCATTATGGAAAGACAAGTGTATTGTGGAAGCTCGGGGTGTTACAGTTCGTTTTCATGGGGTTCCACACTCTATAATTTCGGATAGTGACTCATGTATTATGTCTCATGTGTGGAAATTATTAAAGGGGTATTTTGTTAACGGTTAATTCTGAGTTCAACAAACCATCCATAGACAGATAGCCAGTCTAAGGGAAGATTCATGTTCTTAAGGACATTCATTGAGCATCAATCTTGAATTTAGGAGGTTCTTGGGAGAGACACATACAACTATTATAGTTTTCTACAATAAAACATTCTGGTGAAGATTAAGATAGATCCTTTTGACGCCTTTTACTGTAGGCCATGGTGATCAAACTTATGTTGGCTGGAGGCTAGAGAGGAAGCAATTCAGGGAAATTTTAATATTCATGAGACCACTGAGAAAGTGTAAGTTATTCATATGTGGATGGATACTAGACTGTCTCGTCAGAAATCAAATGTTGATCAACGGAGATGTCCTATGGAGTTCGAGTTCGTATAATATGTTTTCTTACATTTCATACTGAGGTTGTGACATAGAGGGATTATGTGACATGGGAAGATTTCATTGAGATATGTATGTTCATGTGATGTTTTGGAGAGTGTTGTGCTAGTTTACTCTCAGTTTTAGTTACCTTAGATGAATCGGGATATGCCTGACGTATTTTATGTTTCTTAGTTACAACGTTACTTTTCAAACTTGTCTCACATTTTTAATCTCATGGTGGTTGATTTGGAGATGGATGCGTCAATTAAATAACATCTTATATATATTGCGGATCACATCATGAAGGTTCTCCATGGGCGGTCTGTTTCATTGGTATCGGTGTTGTATAAGCACAACAAGTCCACGATGAGACATGGGAGAGGGATGTCGACTATCGATCCAAGCGACCATAATTGTTTGATTTTTTTATTATCCATCCTTATAAGGGGAATTCAAGGATGAATTACATTGAATATTAGTTTTGTAATAACTATGATATTATTTTAAGGTATCGATCATTATTTTTTGTTGTTTTTTGGAAAAATGATTTTTTTTAATTTTTGATTTACATGTCGTGTACTTGTGAGTACACGCCATGTACCGTTTTCCCACATGTAGCCATGTACATTCCATACAACAATTGAGTGCATGGCCATGTAAGGTGACTTAGATGACTGTCTATTGTGGGGGCCGGTTGAGGTTTGTACATGGTGTGTATTATTCTTTTAATTTTAATAATTGGAGCAGGGACAAATCTCATCTTTAGAATGACCTTGTTATTCTCATTTTTTTTACCAGAGTGTGAAATACTGATGAATAAATTTTACCTCATCTCGTTCCATTCTCTAATATCTGATTGCGATGTCGTCAGGTTCATTGGATTCCCATAGAAGAGTAATCTCTACTCCTAGAGCCTCTCTTCCTATTTTTTTCTCTCTCATGATTTATCCTTGTTTTAATGATTTTACCCTTTTGTATTTCTACAATGATGTAGTCTGATTCAACGGATAATGTCTTAGAGTGTTCATTATAAAACATCGAGGTAGGTGGTTTGTGCCATTCCTTGGGTTTATTTGGATTATATATGATTAATGTACTGAATACACAAGTTGGTGTATTTTGTATTTGGGTTTTTGAACCTATTTAATACATTCTATCATTTTGTTGATTGATTAGGTGTTTTTTACATTTTCCTAAGATTGTATGCCCTTATTTGTGGGACACCACATGGTTGTGTACCTTTGTTTGCCTACTATAGGCCATTTTTCATAGTTTTTTTATAACGAATACCAGGTTTCCAATACTTGAGTTGTTTTCAATAAAATTAATTGGTGATATGTGATTCTTGTTCCTATGCATTGATTAATGTTGAGCCACGTAATAGTTTGGATTGAATGTAGAGCCTTAGATGATTGTTTTCTACACGCTGATCTCCCTTGGACTATGAGAGCCTTGGAGTAGGAAAATTGTGGGGTTTTTAATGTTTATTTACATAGGACCATGAGATCATTGGTGTATACTTTGAACCATGAGGTATTAGCCGTGTGAGCTTTCTAGATTCCTTTTATGATTATTTATACTATTATTACCTAGCGTGTATTGACTGTAAGAGGTACACAAATGAAATGTATAAATTTATTTATTCCATGTGGTCCCATGGGGTATTGATAATGAGAGCTTCCTGTTTAGTCATTTATAAATTTTTATTGTAATATTTAAACAAAAGAGGATAGAGCATGAGATCATTCAGAAAGGGTTTTTATAAATGCTGGGTTGTTGTTGGGATGTGTCTACAAAGGCAAAACATAAGTTTGGACACATTAATAATGGGTTTCTTAGATGGTCTTCGTAGACGTATTCTCTTACTATTACATGGAGGGATACAAATATTAGGATAGATCCCTGAATTCATTATTTAAGGGTTTGAATACCTAATTATTTTTAATGAATGTAATTGTTAACTGATATATTGTTTATTTTTTGAGAACATCCTAGTTATTACTTCATTTTGGCATTTTAACTACTATATACATTCACTATCTGTTTGGAATTTTTCTTTTGGTGTTTGCCTATTGGGATTAATCTCACACCCTATTCTACTTATGCTGTCGGGCCCTAACTGATTATATGTTTTTGGAAATAGGCAAGGGAAAGAACCATTTTTCATCAAATACATGTATTTTATCGGATCTGGGGAGCATGGGATCAAGATCAGGCTTACAATGTTGTTGGAGTTTACAGTTTTTTATACATTGGTTTCTGCATTGTATATCTATAATTTTTACTTGTTTGGGAGATTTCCTAGATACATGTGACATGCGTCATATATATATATATATATATATATATATTGTAGTTGTTTATACTACTAGTATTACACCGTTTACTTATATTATATGGTATTACTACTGAATACTTTTTTCTTCTTCTGTGTCACTCTGCCAATGAGAGAATAGTTTTCCCACCCTTACTCCGAAGGCCCCCATTTATTGTCAGCAATGTCTGTCATTTGGGGAAATGCCCTTGAGGTTATGTGACCAACCTGGTTCGGGGAACCTTTGAGAGGCACCCAAACCAAGACATTGCAACCACCATTATTATATACAATAGTTTTTGTCAAAACTAATATGAATAATTTATTTACAAAATTTATTATAAAATAAAAGTTTACATGGGACACCCAAAAATGGATAATACAAGGATAATTAAATGACGATGTTCCATTATATTGATTCACAAAGAAAAATACAAATTAGTTAAAATATAGAGGGACTTCACCAACCATCAAGGTTTTTATCCCTAATAAATGTAAACATTTATATTATGAAATTGAACACAAACAATTCCTTTAGTAGTTTATTTGTCTTTATATTCATGAAAATTTACTGAGTTTAACATTTAATCGTTAATGAATTACTCACCACATTCACCCTCTGATGAGGTCCATGTAACCCTAGTAAGAACAAAACCTGGACCTCAATCCTCACTTTTTACAAATATCACATAACTCATCATCTATTAAGTCACTAATATAGTTTTTTAGAATCATAAATCATGTTTTTAAAAGATAAAAATATCTTCTATATCGTCATTCAATTGCCAATCTTCCCTATTGATAGTTTATTTGTCAACCTTACTCTACAAGGATGATTTTTCAAATAAATACATCATAGAAATGTCAAGAACTCTTATATATCATCCTTTATTACCTCTTAGCAACAAGTAAATATAAATCATTAGATCTACTGATTTTATAATATCATTGACCATCGACCAATATTATTAAATGAAATACTTCTTTCTTCCGATTATCATGTTAGAATATCTTGAATATTACTGTGCAAAAGGCAATACAATGATGTGTAAATTGTTTCTTATTTTTTTATTACACCCATCCAAAAAAATTCATTGCTACTAATCTAGGATTATTCTTTGATTCATACACCATAGAAAAACATAATTCGTCATAATATAGTTTCTTATAATCCAATAATATGAAAACTTGTATCTTCCTCTTACTTAGGGAAATCCATCCACCGTATTTCATAATGAATAAAAATAGTAGATATGTCAAAATATTTTTATGAATATTCAATATAATAGAAAAAACCATTTAGGTCATGATCAATACATTTCCTCAAAATAGTAATGAGAAAAACCTTATCAATTTATATGGAAAAATAAAAAATCTTAAACAGTCTTACACCCTTTGATATTATTCTATTTCGGATACTACATTAATCTTTTACAAGAAAGAAATACATTCCCATGATGGAAAAAATCATAGAACAATTATATTTTGAGAACATGCAATGACTTCTGAATCCCTATGAACCTATCTAATTGAAACTAACTCGTCCAAAATATCTTGGCCCTGATGCAATAAAAGGCATTGCAATGGGACACGTTTTCCACTCATTTTGACCATGTAAAAAATATTAAACATTTCATTAAATAATATTTAATTGCAAATAATCTTCCCTTTCATGCTTAATGGTAATTTTTAACATTTTAGTTTATGTAGATTAACCATTCACAATGTGGTTTCATCCATAATGGAATGATTTGTACACAAGAAATAGATATAATAAAATATATCATGAACTCTATAAATATCATTACATTGCCTTTTAATATCCTTAACGTGACCCGTGAAATCTATATCAACATCCGTAACACATTTTTATCATTTAAAAACGTATATAATATTAAAGGATTTATTGGTAACAAAATTTCCAATTTTTTTGATAACTCTTTCATTTCTCAAAATTTGAGTCATCATATTAAAATTTTAGAATATCATATTTTACATTATCTAAATATTGAATACAAATTCCATATGATATTTCATTTATTATTCGCTATTAACTAACAATAATTCCACATGAGTTATTCTCTTCATGTGAAATAAGAGTTAATTTAAAAAGTAATACTGAAATATATTTCCTGATTTCTATGAGATTTTTGTTATTCTACCAACCACCTTGAATAAAAATTGATACACACTCCCCCATTATTAAAAATATTAATTTTAATTCTAAACCATTGTAAAAAATAAATAACACTTGATTAATTCACAACCATAAATATATTCCATGATGTAAATAATGAAAACGTTATCCACTTTTTATAATGAATCAAAAAAATTCACAAAATTAACAAAAAAGTGTTAAATAAATTAGAAAAATTAGTCAATGGTAATTATTAAAAAAAATTAAATTAAATAAATATGATTGGGAATGGGGGTACTTTCAATTAACCATTTAGTTAGATTGATATAGTCTGACTATAAGAGTTGATCTATTCTTCTCAATCTCTGTTTTTTGTAGTGACTTCATCATGCTATGGATAATCTCATACATTTTTGACACATGATATTATGGGTTAGGGATTGAAAATTATTCATCGATGATTGAAATAACTACATCATCTTGTGGAAAGAAAATCTATTAATAACACCTTATAATCCCACATGAAATATTATTTGGAATAAAATTTAATCAAACAATATCTCATTTGATTTGAAACCATGTTCAATATCTTCTCATCATCATAGAGAATTAATCAATGGAATCATTGTGTTGTGATTTTATGTCATCCACACACAGATTCAAAATATATGGTATTATGGATCATCGAAAATCAGGTGTTAATATGAAACCTAATTAATCCTTCAATGTACTCATTATCACTAATACATCTTCCCACTTTCTGAGAATGAGATATTCAATCGATTACATACAATGTCAAACTATATATCTAGAAAGTGGTAGGGGAGTGACGAACTCTCAGAAAAATTGTATGAATATAATTTGTTATGAGATCAATATCCTCCTTATATAGTGAGGCTCCAAATACATTAAAATGACCCCCCAAACAAAGGATGTTTTTTAGATTATAAATAATTCATAAAGGACAAGTTATGTGAAACTATATTGGTCATAAACGACATTAATATTATTATAAATTACATATAATATAACAAATACATTAATATAAACCATAATTCCAATAACATGACTCATCATCCTTATAATTATAAAATAAAATTTGATTATTAAAATAATATTTGTCGTTATAACATTAACAATGTATTTACATGAACAATTGTAACCAGTTATAAAAAACATCATCATCATTTATTCTAGAATTTAGTAATATAAATTATTTTAATCATTGATGATTTTATATTTTGGTTTATATCTCAAATGCATCGGTGGGACCAACCATTTCTTATACTCATATTCAACAAAATATTCATGACTTTTTAATACATATGTGTGTGAACCTATAGACCCTTATCTCAATATCAATGAATAAAACTAAACGATTAGCTCTAGAGTCTAGAAACATAATAAGGTACCCAAATATATTAGGTAGATTCAAATAAATGGCCACCTTTCCTATGAACACGCACAATGTAATATAATATTTTTTCGTATATTGTTCATATTTGCGGGTCAGTCCCCATGATCACATCAACTCATGATCACCATGTGCGAACATCCTTAAAATATGTATTAAGGTTTATATTCCCCATTAACCAAATATAAAAACATCATCTATGTCTAATCAGTATTATGTTTATAGAAAGTAGTTTATATGATTATGAATTTTTTCATGGTATATGGTGGATGTAATTATAGTATTGGGACTCTTATAAACCATTGAAATGAAAAAATTATTTAGGAATTAAAAATAAAATATTTCTTGAAACAATATCAACTCACTTATGGTAACTGTAAATCCTACATAACTCACAGTGTACTAGATATAGAAATTTTAATGTTCTATTTATGTTAGGTATAGGAAACCTTATATTACAACATTCTCATATTAACTATATCCATATTGCTAAAGAACCTTATTATAACACATTTAATAATATTATAGTTCTTCTATGTTATGAATTTATTCATTATTTCTATTATTTTTAATCTACGTGTCTATTAATTTTTCGATGAAATCACCTCCTTGAATATGACTCCTAAAGAGATGGAACTCTGTTGTTCTTACATTCTTGTTCGTGATCAACATTTAACATTATAGATTGTACTGATAAATTTATTATCATAATTTATATTATCATAAAACATATTTTTACTATGAATGATTGTATTATATTGAAAAAAAATTCTTATTTTACACTACATTATTAGCTTCTGTAGAAGCAGAAACAAACTCGGTATTTGTAGTAATAAAAACCAGATTCTATATTGATCTTATCATACCCATTAACATAGTCATATTATACTATTTTATCATATTGTTTTGTATGAATACAAGTTTTTGTATCCTTATATATAGAATCCTTTCCTATAAACACACAATTTACTTATCTTTTGAACATTATGATGTACAATAGGATTTTTATGACTACACTTTAGGCAGTTCTCATGGATATAATTGATATTATCATACAATTTTGTATTTTTTTGAACGTATAATATATAGTATGTAACATTAAATATATGATCAACCCATTTTTCTCAACTACATAATGATTCAAAATAATTTAATATCCTCATATTTTACATTATTATATTCTATGAGGGATTTATATTATAGGACACTTGCTACAATTATCTACCGAACTATTCAAAATTATATTTTCTAATACATTTTCCATTTATGTAATATTTACTTGGTCACTGTAACTATTATATCTTCTACATCTGACCATATTTTGAATAATGTATGTTTCAAATTTATTTCAATCTCTAGAGAGTTATGTTCATTCTAATCTTAACTATTTATATTTACAATATCTATTTTTTATATTTTGTCAAGGATAATTTACAAGTAAATGAATGATGATCGCACTATCTTCTTGTAGAATTAGAAGAAAAATTCATTTTGATTTTATATTATATTCTATTGTATATTTATTCAATCTAACAAAAATATTTATGTTTCATGAAACACGATATTACCATTCAATTGTTTCACCAAACATTTTCAATTGTGTTATATATATGCCTTCAAATAATGTTGTTCATGATATCTAATCACAATTTTATGGACATATAATGTAGTTATGATAAGTAAAAGTTTTTTGTATTTAAGAATAATGATTTGTTATAACCAATCACGCATTATTGATTACATTATTATAACCCAAAAATATAGACCCACTTTAATACCCACCCCCTATATGAACAATTATTAACTACAATATTATTATTCATTGAATTAATTATTTAATATTTATTGATATTGTCACCCTTATATTTATTACATTCACTTCAAACATTAGAGATCCCATATTATTAGTTTATAACTTATCAGATGTCCATTTCAATGTAAAAATTATTACCATGGTTTAATCATTCTTCCATAGTACATGTCTCTAGATCATTTGACTTTAATATGTCCTTCAACCAATTTTTCTTATACCAACTAGTAATGAATCTCTAACAATGGTTAACTAAAATAAAATTATTCTTCCACTATCATAAATAAATTATTTAATCCTTTTATTGAATTATGGCCTATCACTTTACAATAAATTATCAATAAATATGTCTTCTAGAATATAATTTTAGAAAATAATGACCATTTCATTATGTTAATATTTTCTTTCTTTATGTGTGTTTATTTATATCCTTATCAATATATTTTCATCTAATAATTAAAATTAGTACATGGTTTATTTTTAATCTAATATTACAGAGATGATATCCATTTTTCATTAAATTAGTCCAATGGATATGGGATAATTCTGTTATTTGTGAATTTTTTCAAGAAAAATAATTGAGGCATATGAAATAAGTATGAATCTTAACATTCATTCTCCATTTTCTTCTGTCATGACTCTGATGGGTACAAGGAAATTTTGAATTAGCAATTACCTTATAATAATTTTTATTGATCAATATTCAATGGTAAGACACACTATCAATCATCCAAAAAAAATATTTGATTTGATTAGAAATAATACTTGTGATTTTTGGATTAAATCCACAAAACATATATTGATCAATGAATGATTGGTGAAGATAATATTTGGCACATGAAATCCAAGAAACTCTTCTATCTTGACAATGAATATTCCATAACTCACATATAATATATTAAATACTCTAAAAGGAATATTATGATGTATATGTTCTACTATATTGATCTTGGAATAGTTTATGCATTTTAACTAATCTAATTACAAAAACATTATTTCTTATCTATATTTCTAAATTTTTGTTGTTAAAAAACTAAAAAAGTCAATTTATCGATAATAACTAAGTAGATTTTTCTACAATGTGTTTCAATAAAAAGTTGTTTATTCCCCAATCAGTCAGTTATTATTTTAATTAGAAATAAATTATCTAAAGAAATAACATTATAGTGTTACATTTTATACTATTTAAAATAATTATTTATTAATGAACTATTATTTTAGTATTATATATCAAAAAAAATTAATTTCATTATTCCATAAACTATATTGGTTTCTAGTATAGAAATTAAATAAATGTTTTGGTAATAATTCAACAATTTTCTACTTGTACCACATACTTTGAAAATAAAATTTGTTTGCATATCTGAACTAACTTAAGACTCATCCTTATTCAACCACTTATTGAATAATTATGTGATATTGTAATATATATATTTTAAAATTGTTATTTTATTTCAATTAAAATACATGATATGAATATTGTATTTAATACCATAGAAGTGTGAAATAATGAAAACATATAGTTATGAATATTGATAAAGAATAAGAAACTAAATTCTTTATCAATAAAAATCATTACCTTTTATCTTTATTGCACTTATCTATGGGAACGAAAAATTTGTAGTCCCATATATAATTTCTTTTATATGTTATTTGAATTATGTTTTGAATGCTCCAATTCCATTTTTTCATTGAATTTAAACATTTTTCCCATAATAAAAAATGATTAATTTGTTTTCATTTATTATAAAAAAACAAACACAACCAAAATGTAATGAAGTGTTTTCCATATAAAATTAATTATTTAATATTACATTAAAATGGGGTAAATGGGTGATAAATATATTATAAAGGTATTTACTTAAATATTATTATGAATCATTCATTTTGCATGTATCTATTGTAATATTCAACCCATTCATATTGTGCATCACTTTCTGTGCACAAGATTCTTAAAAATGAGACACCATGTTAAACAATCAATCTTCTGATGTTGTATCCACTAATCATTAGACATTCATGATGGAATTATTATTTAATTATAAAATATGAAATATAAAACCACATATAAGAATATTTTACACACTTTCATTATGAGGTAGATATAAATATAGTGGGGAGTCTAAAAACATAAATTTTTATATTCTCGTACATTTTAATATTTGATGTACAAATCTTATAAAATAATGTTGTGAGGACATGTTGTTTTTACAAAATTAATATTAGAAAAATTTAGGTATTACATGGAAATTTTCAAACACAATAATCACTAGTATATTAATATTTTGTTTTTTATTAGCGATTACAAATTAATAATTACATCAATAAATATATCCATGTATTTTATCGAACCGTAGTATCCATCACTAATAGAGTCAGAATACCTGATCACATGATTATTGTAGTGGTAAGTATATTTAAAACCGATTGTAATATTTTAATCAATGGATACACCACAGGTAAAATAATTTCATTGAAGTTTCCAAATGGGATGACCATGTGAAATCAAATCTCATTGAACTCTTCAGTGAGGTCCCATCATATTGAAATCTAAATCATTATTTACTCAATAATTTTCATGTAAATCGGGAACATTATTTAAGTAGCAACCTATTTGTGACAATATTTAGTTATGTCAACCCATATCGCATGTAATAATTTCATAGTAAGAGGAGAGACCCAATACTAGGGTTGAGAAGCACCCAATAGACCTAGTTTGTTCTTGTTTGAAAGAAAAAATTCATTATGACTTAATTTGTATTTTATAGATTTTATTATTTCTCAATGATGGTAATCATTTTCTATCTGATTTTATGATATTATGTGATTTAAATCGCAACAAAATACAAGGTAAGTGGAAATTAATCATTGTATCTTAATATTATTTAATCATTTCATTATGTACTTATTATTTTTATATTATATTGAAATCATGTCAACTCCCTAAAAAGTAATAAACTAAGCATAAAAAAATTTCACAACTTGATTGATCAAGATTATTTGGTATTGGGTGATACATTTATACATAATGTACCATCCATTACCCAAATGTTATATTATCTAAGAAAAATTAAATTAATATTATATCTTTCACCATAGTCCAATGTATCAATAAATCATCTAAAATACCACCACATATAACCATGTTCCTAATCTTACAACATCCTTTCCATAATATAGAAATAATCACACATGGTTGAGAGGGTCTCTTAAACAAAAATATAATTTAAATAATAGTAATGGGTGTATAGACCCATAGACATATTAGATGAGTAATGATGATTCAAAATAATTAAAATTAAAATAATGTATTAAAATAATCATACCAAACTGAAATAAATAATTATGTAAATAAATTCCAAACATATATAGTTTGGGTGATTCTCAATATATATTGTAATGAAAATTAAATTTTATATAAATTATTAATTAATTAAAATTTCATAGCATGTTCAATGAATTTTATTTAAAAACACATTGATATTAATTTAATTAATGTCTCTTTATCCCTAAAAAAATTCATTCAAAAATATAATCATATATTTTGAAATTTATATATATTTTTTAAAAAATTGATATTATTTCTTATTTTTTATTCAGAAAACAAATAGTATATAAAACCCAAAAATGGATTTCATTCCTTGATAAAATTGTGTGGGTTTAGAATAATCATCCCCAAAAAATCTTTGGTTTGGTTTGGAGGAAATCACCAGGAACTTTTCCTAGTTGGGCTAGACCCAGCCAACCCGTTTTAGGATGGGTTGATCATAGAAGGAGAAAAACATGGGTCCTATTAGTGGTGGGTTGACGGAACATGATGAAAATACAACAGGAGGTGGCTACAAAGGATGCTAGAAGAGGATCTGGTCTTCCAGTTAGTGTAGGGATGTGGTGTATTGGCTACAGCTCTGTGAGGGTGGTCGTTTTGTTATAGATAACACTGGAGATGCAGTTTCTTGTCATAGTTGTAATGGTGGAGTTTCATGGTAGGGTTGACATGTTGGCCTAGGGAAATGGGGAATTCAAGTTAGTAGGTTTTAGTAGTGGCTGTAATGGTTGAAGGGGAGAATTGGCATCATAGAAAAGAATTATACTAGGAGGGGTTACCATAGTGGCACATTATCTTGTTTTTTAGTTTATTTCTTTTCTTGGATTCCATTTCCCTACACCAATAAATTTTTATAATTTCCCCTTTCAGGTTTTTTTGGGAGATCATCAAACATTAGGTTGTTTGATGAACCATCCCCACCCTAAAAAAATATTTTATCTTATTGCGATTTTTAATTCAAAATATAATGTACATGTCATTATTATTCATGATAGAAAAATTTTTATTCCCTTAATGAATTACTAGTGATTTTTACTTTATAAATATGAAAAATATAATATGTTTGCAAAAAGATATTCTTGATGGTAACTTGTAGGTAAATTTTATTGAAACTATAAACATACAACAACATCCAATTGAAGTAAAATTATAACACACATATAAAATGTACATAAATATAATTCCAAGAAAAACTGATAAAATCTTATTTAAAAACAAGTATCCATAGAAACATCAACAATTGATTACATAATTAATTAAGATCTATAGATCTTGGACCATTATTAATCCCATTAAGTCAATTTTTAAAAAATGTAATTTTTTGAGATATAAAACTCATGAGATCCCTTTGAACCAATTAGAAGAACCATGGAAAATACAAATGGTTGATCGATCCATGATTTAGAATGTTTCATTGGGGATTGATGTATCTGTATTAGCACTAGAAAATTTTATCCTATTACAACTATTGGGGATCCCAGAAGAAATAATTTAAGAATGAAAATTACATCGAATAAAATATCGTTAAATCTAAATCCACAATTTATTTCCACTCATCACCGTCGACCATTTTTCAAATGACCCAAATATAGATTCGTCTATTTTATCCACAGATTCATTAAAAATATGTGTCTTCATAGATCATTGAATTTCCAGTTCTATCTCTAATATCTATCTAATAATCTCACATATAGATAATCCACACCACTCTTTTGTGTTGATCCAGGAATGTTATTTTTGATCCATTTTTTGGATCAATATAAATTTTCTCTATGAAGTGGAGATGGAGGGAAAGAGATATCAAAATAGTAGGATGAATATTACATAACATGATATCCCTCTCCTTATATAATGAGTTTCTAAATACCCATAAAAGACACCCTAACCAACAGATACATATTACCAACTAAATAAAACATAAACTATGGGTTATGATTAACTAAATATTCCATAAATTTCATTTATAGTTTTTCCCATACCTATAATATAATAAACATTTTATGTTACAAAAATAATCTATTAATGAGACTCGGTGTTCCATTTTTTTAATCAATAATTGAATTGAATAATAATATTTATTCATAAATTTTTTTTTAATTTATTTACATTAAATCAACTAAATAACTTTTTTTAAATATATTCAATACCAATTATTCAAAACATGAAAAAATTTAATTTATTTATTCCTTCTTAATTTTACATTCTCCCACATATCCTAAACCCCTTAGTGGCCCACATTGTCATTTCAATTATTCATCAGAATATGTCAAACTATAGAATATACTATTTGTGTGACAAAATATGTCCTTATATTGATAGTAGTGTATAGTATTGATACACAATATGTAGATTATAGAATCCCATCATTGTTTATATAAATATATGGTATAGTTATTATACCGGATTAATTTATTTACCAACACACAACAAGATATACAAACCCACTATCTCTCACTATCTCATAAAGTAGGATGAACACATTGTTACATCATCCTTTATTAATTTATTGTTCACTATCATAACTAGATGGTTATACCATCTAATATAATAGCCATAGATTTACTAAAGGTACTACAATACCTATTTAATATACATGATATCTCACATTCCTTATGTGTGTGAATAATTATGAATTTATCATTCAATCATTTTTATACAAAAACGTATGCACCCAATAAATGAGACATCATTATGACGGAAATTCCATATTTTTTCCAATTCATCAATATACCTGATGAAGTAGTATACACTATGAATAATAACAATTCTTGATACAATAACACAATTTAATAGATAGGATCTACATATGACAACAAAAATATATTGTGTTCCTTTTGGAAAATAAGTCCACATGATCTCATATAATCGAGATCACAATGAATAAACTCCCTGAGATTAATTATCAATGCTTATGAGACCTAATCCACAAAGAGTAATACATCATCCATGTCCAGTCGATATGATGTTTTTTGGAAATTGGGGAGATAAATAGTTTTAATGTAATGTTATCTTGAGTTTTTTACTATATCTGCAGACCAATTGTAACCATTCTATATGAAAAATAATATATGGACATTTCCATTTTAATTGTAGATGTTAAAAATATAAACACTATTATGGTAAAATTACATCATGAATAAATCATGATATGCATGATTGGGTAATTTAATGGTACTATCAATGTTGGGTATACAGTACCCACTATAACTACGTACTCTAATTTTTTCATCCCCTATTAATCCTTTTCAGTAATAAAGTCATACATTATCTTAATTTCCCATGTCCTTGTAATGATATATATATATATATATTGATATTAATTTAACTCAAGTAATCACATCATATTAAAATTGACTATTACCCATCATCTAAAATACCTTCATGATATTTCATTATCCATAGTCATTTAGTAGATTGTTGTCTATCCATTATTTATTTTCTGTCAATATTGATAAGCAAGGTATATTATTTCATCTTACTAAACCGTGAATTACATAAATATATTTAAAAAAAAGCATGACCAAATGTCGATTTCTGAACATCTATAGAAGTTACCCAATTGACATCAGTTACTCTAAAAGTAATATACTATAATATTATATGGTAATGAAACCCCAAATCCATCATGATATTTATGTAATACAAAATTATATTCACTATAACCATGTTTCTATCTTTTGGAATAATTTTTTATCATCTGTCTTGCTAAATAACAAAGTGAATGTTGGGCCATGTAACAAATTTATAGAACAATACATGGAGGATTTTTATATATTCCAAAAACTATACCTCATTCCATCATCATCTCTTGATATATCATATGGTGTAAGATCGTGAGCATGAGATAAGGTGAGTCCTAAATTTCATGTATATGGAATATTCTACTAGAATATGAATCATCTTGGGGGAGTCCCATGGATTTTGTGAATATATAATAAGGAATATATGCCAATATATATTTTGAGTACAGTTGGTTCATGATTAGTAGTAACAATGAACCAAAACCATGTGGTCAGGGAGAGGTGTTCATGGTTACAGAAACTGTTCATGGTGGACCAAGAGACTATGCAACATGAGGTTTACCTAGATAGCAGTAGACGAATGAAAACCATATAGTATTTAAAACTATGTAGGTGGCTAGTAAAACTATGAGGCACAGTTCCTGCTTCGATATAGGGAATCAAAAGGGTTGGAAAAAAATGTGGGAAAATCATGAGACTCATTAAAATGTATATTTTTGTTGTTTTAACATCCCAAGCCTATTTATTTCATCCTCTCATTTTCTGAACATTAATCCCCCACCCGCAAGGTTGAGGAACCTGAATTTCCTCCGTCCACCATTGATGTTACTCCCATATTTCATAGGCTATTGGATTTACATTTGTGGTGAACCAAATCTCCATGTACATCTACAACTAAATTTCCTACAATTTTATAGAAGTGTAATTCTAGGTTGATTTCACTCATTTATATGATCTATAACCTTATTTACTGGGATTTATCAATCATGGTGTTTGAGTAGGATTTATCTTGAATCGAGGTCCATGTTTATGAATGTGGTTTCCAATGGACCTGCGGTAAGTTGGTTAAAACAGTATTCAATTAGAATAGTTGTTTATAATGGTATGTTGTAATGGTAATTCACTGCAATACTACTGCGATATAATTCCTCCAACTAAGAGATGTCAATCAGCCTTATATCAAGGCGCAATACCCTTCAAAGACCATATTTTGTTTGATAATGATTTGATAATAGTACTCGGGTAACCCATGGGGCATGAAAATCCCTTTAATATGGTGATATGAGTTGATGAACATTGAGATTGGGTAATTACGATTTAAATGTAATATGATTAGTAAATTGGTGTCTGGTATAAGTTAAAGGGATGCTATATTTGATTATATGATAAATTTTTTGAAATGTCTAATAGGATTTTGAAATGGTTTAAGTGACATGTCATTGATTTTCATCCAGTTGTGTTTTTAAAATCATATTATGATATTTGAAAGTGGAAAATCTTTTAAAAGGTTGTGCCTATGTTAATGTGATTTAATAGGGGATTTAATAAATAGATTTCAAATGATTATTTGAAAGGATATAGTGGTTCCCTTTCGTGAAAAAAATTAATGAATATTTTTAATTGATGGAAAGGAAATGAAATACATGGGGAAATGAGTAGTTATTAAAATAGGTTTGTACATGATTTAATGGGTGGATTAACGATGATTTAAAATGAGTATTTTGTTATTTATTCTTCCATGATTTTATATTAATGGTCGTTTGTGACATTCGTAAGTGAACTAGAAATATTGTAAAATGTGATAAATGGATTTTGAATCTTTTCTATGTGAATAAGTGGCATTTTCCGGGTATCTGTATAAGAATCCACATTCATAATCAAGTCGAAACTGAATCTCTTGGACCATCTATTTTATATCTCATGTTTGGATACACGAATGAGTCTCTATGCATCAAACATTGGGAATGACGTTCATTGAATAGTTTTGGATGAGTTAATGCTCTAGGACACAATAATTAATTGATATGGTTTTGATGTCAAACTGATTATCTACTCACCAAACATATACACATTATTTGATTATCAATCTAATACTAAATGTTAAGTTGATAAATTATATAATTATTGAATGACCATTTATGACTAGATATGTGTTACCCCTATCTCTATGATTACATACCAAACGTGATGTGGGATAGATTGTTTGGTTGGTGGACCCGTCAATCATTAATGATAAAACAATTTATTATTAATCATTTAAATATAGGACATTTTTATTTTGATTATATGTGTATTTGTTTCTCCTTTATTACTTTCATAAAAAATTTTACAATTTATTTATTAATTTATACATTGTAGGTGTTGGCCCATTGAGTTATACTCACACCCTGCTCAAGATTTCATGGAACATGGGAACCAGAGTAAATGATACTTATGTTCAACTGCATGTTCATGACATCATCGATATGTATGTATCATGCATGGTCTATATTTCACATTGATGGAATGTTAGGACTAGAATGGGACACATGAACACTTTCATGTTCATTTATGGAATCTAATGTGTTACATAATTGAATGAACTTTTTTAAGGTAAGGTATCATTTTAATCATATGTGTTTTTTAATTACTCTTTGGAATTTTATGTATGTTTTAAATTTATTTTACATCATGCTATTTACATCTGTTGATGTTACTTATTCAATGTATTCTCTATAAAATAAGGGTGTTTTATAAATAGGTTTTTTTATGACACATGATTCTATGTCTGTATCCTCTAGGATATAGGGAAGTTTACCAGATCTCATGTGGAAAACCATCTTAGAGTTGTAGTTATAGTGGATTTCGACAGAGGTAAATTATAAAGTTATATCATAGGTGGTTTATTTCTTCTAATTATTTTGTCATAGTAGATAAGAGACTATTTGATTTTTTATGAAAGGATATAAGGGCATTCTTATGTTCCTAAAACCCATTAATGAAAAAACATTGAACCTAGGGTTGGTAATTGTTGAAATGTGTTTGTATTTTATGGTTAGTTGATACATCCACCAAGAGTGGTGAAATTGGTTGTGATGTTATTTTTACGTGGTTTTATATCTTATATTATTATTAAAAGAGAGGTTGTATGGGTTGACATGTATTTCAAGGAACATAGGATTGATTGGTCATTTGCATATTTCCTTTCACTGAAAATTCATTGGGAATTGTGTGATAATATAGTTCATTTTATTTATTATTTAGGATTGTTGATCCTTATTGAAATGTTTTATAATGATTTTTTTTAAAATTAATATCGTAAATGTTGTCATTTTAGAAATTTTGTATGATACAGTAGTTTTAAAATGTGTAAAGCATTGTATTTTATGTAAAAATGGAATGTTTTGACATTTATTTTTTTCGGTTTTTTGACATAATGATATTTAAATAAAAATGAGAAATGATTTAAAATTAGGGACACATGTGGTGAGTATCCCCCATATTTTGTTTTGTTTCTATATGAAGGTAGCTTTCGTATTGATCATTCCATAAATTAATGTACATGGGTTATGGGATGGGAGTGCTTTATAGAATTGTGGTGATAGATAGTGCAATGTAGCTTGTTATACCTTTGGTAAGGATGTGAAATTTGGAATATTAAAAGTTTTTTTGGTAATATAGGATTGGAATCCATTCTATTTTTTTTTATTTTATTCCTTCTACCCTAATGTCGGTTTTGACTATTAATAACAATGTGTGTGTGGGTGTATCCTTAGTGTGAATCCTAGAGTAATGGTTTTATGGATTGCATTAGACCTAGTGTGTTTTGGATTATAGAATTAATTATTCATGTGAGAATCAATCTATTTGAGGTTTTATTTTAATGGATAATAGAGAGATTCAATGAACATTTCATGATTTGACTCATTTTTTTGGATTTTTAATCTCTTAATATTTTAAGGTTAACCACGATATGGTAAATAGGGACACTGCATCCTTTTATTTGTAATAGAACAAGTTGATGATTTTATCTTTATCAGTCGAACACCAAGATTGTTTCTAATTGATGTTATATCCTAAAGGTATAAGTGTTAAATTTAATTGTTTTGAGATGCAACTTGAGTTGTGGATACGTAATGGTGGTTTCTCGAAATTGAGGGTAATCTCAATGGAGTCTATCCTAGTGTTTTAGTTACCTTGGAATTCAAATCATGGGTGGGTGATTTAGAAGTGGAAATGATTCAGGGTATTTTCAATCTCATGTCATTATAATTTAAGGTTATAGATTTATTACATTATTAGGGAATATATTATTTTCATTTCATTGGATATAAATTCTGTATTGAAATAAGAATGCTTGTTCATATGTCTAGACCAATGATTATATGGTTGGGGTGTGAGAATCGATGTATATATTAATTGGACATAAAAAGGGAGGCCATAGCATGTATGGACACTTTTGATATATTGGTAGAACTAGGGGTGAGGGGGTGATGTGGTTGGTATTGTTTGTATGAATGGTTGGGTGGGTTGATGTTAGAATTGAAAAATATCTTTAGTTCAATGAGGATGATAGTCTAAGAGGAACAATTAGTTATTGGAGTGGGTGTTGGGCCTAGCTCTTCTGATGTATAAATCATGTGATCTAGAGTATGATTATGTGTTTGGTCATAGGAAACGAAAAGTATATGAGGGATATGATGAGGTCAAGATGTGGGAATGTTATTGAAATAAATGATGTCATTTTGGATGGGTGAATATATTTCATAGAATGAGTGAATGTCATTTTCCTATGTGATCATAGTGGGATGCACTGATTGTGCGTGATATAGATGGTTTTTCCTTTATGTGGTGGTCATTATTATTTTTGGTGAGACACTATATTTGTGATTTAATAACTCTATTGGTGTGGTGGAATTAGTTCGACATGAGGTGTTGGTTCACGACTTCTTGGTTGTATGTTGTAAAGTGGTGGTCATTACGGTTAGTAATCCCACATGAGTTGTGGTGGAAATATTTTAATGAGATGTTGTGGGAAAATAAATTTTGATACCTTCAAAAATTTATGGACATAATGTAGTGGAAGTTAACATTTGTTATGAAAACTGATAAATGTTTCAAATAATTAATTCATTTCACACTTTAAGTTATCGATGATCATGACCAATATTTTTACATCATCTAGATCTTGTTTAGAGATATCTGGATTCCCTCTTAGCTATAAAAATTAGAATTCTTCTATTATGGGTCAAATTAGAATTCTCTCTCAGGGAACCATATATGTGAAGATAAATGGTAGAAAGTCTACAACCTATGACTCTGTGTGAGGACTTTGGGATGGGCCAAATGTCGACGAGTTCCCAGGGTTCAATTATTAAAAACATTGAATGGGTAGTGGTTGATGATTGTTTTGTTTTTATGGGAAAATATTGATGGCCATGTCAACGTTTTAGGGTTCATATTGCTACTAAAGTGTGATTTTTAGTTGTTGTAATTTCTTGCGGATGGGTTGGAAATAAATATGAGAAGGTGGGAAATGATATATCATTCATTGATTTATGGAGATTACCATATAGTGTATATGGTGAACTAATGGTTCCAATACGAAATTTGTAAGGTACACGTCTGTGTTCCAAAGTGAAGGCTAGTTGGTCATCGAATTGGGTGGTTGTTCGAGCCAAGAATTGTCTTCTTTCATGGGGTGATTTTATGAGAGTATTGAAATATCTATGTTGGAGTCAATTATGGTTGTTACAAGGCATGAAAATGATTCATGGAAATTGAGGTTTGTAGATAACTACACATGAAAAATTGAGAAAAAATTATGTTGTTGTGTTTGAGTGATGTTGTAATTTTTTTATGAGTGAATTCTTTTTGGTCATGTTACATTTTAATGTTCAATCATTAATGCTCATTATCATCCAAGATGGGTCGACTGGGAAAAACACGACTCAAATAGAAAAAAATGAATGTGTTGACTTGTTATCTACATAGTGTGGAGGTTTTGGTATGATAAATGTGTTTGAAAATGGAATTTTCTTTTCGAGGAAGTACCATGTTGTTCTTAGAAGATTTGTGGACAGAAGGGGTTCTTGTGTTATCAGAAATCATAGTTATATTATAGAATGATTATGGTGTGGAGAGTTTTGAATTCATTAATGGCACAGTTGTAGAAGATGTTATGTAATGACACAAATTGGTGAATTAGATGTTGATTAAATGTATTATTTATAAAAGATCCATTGGAAGTGAAGTGGTATATCATGTCAATATTTCAATATGGGTGTTCAGGGATAAGCTATTAATGGATGGTCTGAACAGTTATGATAAAAGGAACATAAGTGGAATGAAATAAGCCACACTATTTTGTTGTTTTAAATGAAATTCTATTTTTGCAAATGAAGGAGAAGTTTATATAGGTTGGGTTATTATTATTATATAATTTTTTTGTGATATAATAATCATTTAAGGTCGTTTCAATTGAAATGTTTGATGTTAATGTTGGGTGTTGTTCAAATAGATGTTTATGACAAGTGAATTCGGAAACACATTGGGTATGATGTGGAATATGAGTTGTAGTTCTTGTCAACCATTTTGATGGTGGAGGTTAAAATTGGAGAAATCATGTGTTGGTAGGATAATGTTTTTTGTCATAAGCACTGTATCTTTGATGAGTAATCTGGAGGTGATGTGATCTGAAGTATGGGTTGTGTGGCCTTGGGTAAGGAACATCTTAGTGTTTCTGTTTTGTTGAAAAATGTAGGCTTGTTTTTAGACTGGTTGATTACAATTACACGAAGGTTATGATATGGTTTTTTTGAATGTTCATATATGGATTGATCCTTTGGGAAATAATATGTGGACTGATGTAGGTTTGTGAGTGTGGTTAGAATCAGTGTTTTCCGTCATGTGATGTTGATCTTGTGTCACTGTTAGATCTTTAGAATCTGGGTGATATAGACACAAGAAATTTGGACTAGTAGTAATAAAGGGGATTAGAATTATGTATCATGATTGGCTCAGCGGAAATATTGTAGATCGCTTTTGATACCCTTTTGTGTGGTGGTTCACTGATATTACATAGACTAATATTGAGGGTGATGATGTCTTTGAGATTGATTTGACCTTTAAGGATAATTAGGTTCAAAATTGTTTATCTGAGGATTAATGGACTTTGGTGAAGGAATGATTCATTACTCATAATGTTGTTCCACCAATTCCATGTTTGAGGGAAAAACAGTGAGATGGAATATGATATATGAGGACATAGCCTGACAGTTTACCATAGGTGATTAGTTATTCTTGGGGATGCATCTCAGGGATGAGAAGTCGTTCGGTGTAGAAGCTGAAAGATTCTGACACTATGATATGTTGTTACCCACTTTTTTTTATGGAATGTACCCTTGGATTAGGAAAGGTCTTATGGGTGTCCCTTTGGGTTGGATCCTGAAAAGGAATAAAAAAGTTTAATCTATACTAAGAGAATGGTTGGGACATGAATTATAGTAATCATTCTCTATAGCCCTATAGAGTGTCCTAGGAGATAATTTATCATGAGGACCACATGGATATTGGTTGATGCACAACCACCACATGATATTCCAAGCCATGTGGGTGGACTGGAAAATCGTGCATCCCTGCATCCTCTTAGATAGAGGGAACCACATAGTTTGTGTCACATTTAGATAATCATGCATCCAAATCATGTTTCTCATTAAATTTTTTATTTTTAAATTTTCAATCCCAAAATTGTTTATTTATTCCCTGATTTTTCACCCCATTCAACTCCCTCTAGAAACAGTGATAATCCATGAGCACATCCTTCCTCAATTGATGTTTCTCACTCATTTAATATGCATTTATAACATTGTTTTGTGCGAATTGAATCTCTGGTTAAGTCTCCAACACCATTTACAAACATTTTCTAGATGAGGATTTATTTTTTCCCTCCACATACAATGCTACAAAAATCGGATTCTTTGGTGTTCATCATCATATTTTTATTGTAACACCCCAAGCTTCCACGGTACGTTTCCCTTTAAATAATTCAATGACATGCATTGTACGCAACTTCGAAATTCTAACACACCCCAACCAATCAAACTAGTCGTTATGAATAGTAATACATACTTTTTGAAATTTTATAAATTTTATATTTCGAAATGGACATCATTTTTGGATTCGTAATATCAAAATTATCTTAGGGTGAAATTTTGGTACTTTTCAGATAACATTCATATTTTTATTAATAGGGAAAATTACCAATTTTTAATTAAAAACAACTTTTTTAATCGAAATAATTAATAGTATTAAGTTATTAATTTGAGTTGGATTAAAGTATATTTAGAATATATTTTTACAATTTAATACAATTTTGATCATTGGATGAGATTTCACATATAAACCAGACATAAACAAGTGTCAATCTTTTGATAGTTATTATCTTTTAAAAACACGCTATTTGTTTTGACAACGGGAATTGATTTTTAAATTAATTAATGAAACTGATATGTTTTTAATTTGGTAAAATATACATCATTTTTGAATTCATAATATCAAATATAGATTAGGCCTAATTTTTGATATTTTTCAAGAAACTATCATTTTTTGATGAATAGTGATACCACTAAGTGATAGTTAAAAAACTGAATTTTTCATAAAACTTAATTTTACCTCTTCTGTGAGTGGAATTTCGAAAATCCACGACACACAGTTAATATCAGGGAGTAAAATGTGGTTCATTGAGATGAGAATAATTTTTTTGTGAATAGTAACTTTTTACTTTTATTTACCATGGTTAAAAGTAAATAGGGAAATTAAGGGTAAAAATGATATTAATATTATCCTAAATCATGTCCTAATTCTGTTGGACAAGTGTATCTAGACCACAAAAAACCTTAGGAATAAAATATTATCATTGAGGTCCACTTGGATTAGATTAGGAGATTCATTATTATTTAATTCAATGAAAAGTTAAAAGTGGTAAAATCAATGTTTATTTGCTAAAACATTTTTACTATAGGGTTAAACATAAGATAAATTCAATTATAAATATCCATTAGAAATCTAAAATGATTTACTACATAATTATATTTTATTTATAATTTTTAGACATTAAATAATTTAGTTTATATATGACACAATGATGATGAAGTAATTACCATAATAGTGAAAAATTAAAATAATTGATATTATAAATACCAAAATAAATATAATTGGATATTTTTATTGAATTAAACTAATTTTATAGGTTAATATGACATATTATTAATTCTTTAATTGACTTTTTTCGTAGTAATAATTCTTTTATGAGTTTCACAAAAATCAATTATTGAATAGTGTCAAAATTGACATAAAAGTTAGTTTGTAAAACAAATATTTTATTATTAATTGATATTAAATTTATAAAAATCTAATGTTCTACCAAGAGACTTATATAAGGATAGGTGTATCGTTAATGGACCACTTGGGGGTCTCATGAATTTATATAGCATTTTTATTAACCATATAATATAAAAATACAAAGAGGCATTATAAAAGTGAAACGAATTAACTAAGAGTTAATACTTAAAGATATGGTTAATATAATGACCCAAAACTGTCTAAATACTATTAGTTGAGTGTTTTTCGACCTATACCCACCTTAACCAATAAATAATCCACTTTGGATCCATTATAAACCGAATATTAATTTATTATAAAATAATATTTCTAGCTTTTTCCAAAGGTGCCCCTCACCCCTCTTATAAAAAGGTACTCCCCCTTCTCATTACTTCACACATTAAAATCCTTTTGGTTCGGCCAAACCCTATCTGGATACTCTCTAAACATCCCTCACTACATCCTATAGGCCTTAGTTTGATCATAAATTCAACGTATGGATCCTTTTTTATCAAATCAAATGGAAGAACCCGAAGAAGAGGTAATGTTTTTACCACACTTTTTCAGATTCTGTTCATCTTCATCTTCTTATTTCATTGTTATTACAATTCTAAAATATTGAATCCAGTATCTACTATATACTATAATATTATTATAAATATGGTACAACAATATTCATTATTCTATCCATCCTTTGAATGACATGTCACCATACGTGTGCACGTACGGCTTACCATCTCCACGTCGTGGTGTAATTGTCATTCAATAAATTATTATTTGGATGGGTATAATAATGATGTGTAATTCATGTAAATAATAAATATAACATGATAATTATTCAGTATATATGATATAAAATCCAATTATTTATTATTTGATCATCAAAACAATGATATTGTCGCTCGTGCGTATGTACGGACTACTGTCTCCATGAAAGCGATGAGATTCATTTTCCATCGTTTCCATTCAAGTATAATTATCATTTGATGATTTAAAAATAATTTTTATGGAATTTATATTATTCTGGATATGAATAAGATAAAACCTATCCATAACAAACACAACTTACGTAACAATGAATATAAAGGAAAACGAGTAAGTTAACACCTGAAATGATGATAATACTAAGATATTATTAACAAATCAAGGTTAAAAGATCATATTTGATATCATATTAATGTAAATTATTATTGAATAATTCAATAAAAATTATTTCATCATTATACATTATGTCAATATACCGTCAACCAAGGAAAAAGTACAAAGTAAGGGGTTTCTTATCCCACTTTTAATTCATTGAGATTTCCATTGTTCACCACTTATTTATCGCATGTGGTGTATGTGTATTTCCCATAATTGTATTCATTGTGTAATATACATTAATTTATGGGTATCTACACCATCGTTGTATGATCCTTCTTTCATGGTTGTATGTTTCTTAAGTTACTTAATCGATAGGGGAATTTGAAATTTCAATTTCCACTCATTCGGCTTTAGGCATACTTCATTGATTATTTTACTCCATGATTTTGTGTGGAATCACTGTTCATTTTATTATGTCATAATTTCCACTCTCCTTTATGTGGATATAATTTTTATACACATAATCATTCTATTGATAAATTCTCAAGTCATCGGTAAGAACATGATAAGAGAAATTTTAACTCAATCTCCATTTGTTGAGTTAAATATCCAATTCATTGGTGTTGTTTTTACAAGAACATGTGTGAATGTCATCTGATTGATTTACACTAAATATCAAATCATATTGATTGTATTTATATTTCGAAAATATAATTATGTCGTTGATTTATCCTTCACCTAAGAATATGGTCTTTATAAGAGAATTCATCTCAATTTACATTCCATTGATACTTATTTGTTGTTATACACCAAATAACTTTTACATGGTGTGTATAATGTACTTTGACATAGAATATCATGAATCCATTTATTCTCATGATATTATAATGTTTTTATTACCTCAATTATTTGTATTCAAGTGTCTCTCTTTTGGTTAGATACTCTAACTAAAATACATTTTTTTAAGTGTTTTAAATATTTATTTTTCTAAATATTTCTCATTACTGTCCATGATTTAAAAATGGTTTTATGAATTTATTTATATGGTCATTAATGTTTTAAAATTAAAATTACTTTTAAAAGTTTCAATGTGGTATGGGACACTTTGATTAAAAAATCTATTTTTAAATGGCTCTTTGCCAAATAGTGTGACTTTTAGATGATTTAAAGAAAAAGGGTGATATTTCTCTCAAATAGTGTTGATGATTATTTTCATATATGTCAATATCCTTCATTATTCTCGATTGAGGTTAATATATTACAATACAATCTTTCATCTTGTATTGAATGAGTTAAGGTTGACTATGGATGTACTATTTTTATACCATTCATGGGTTGTGGGTAAATTATTGAAATTTTGTATGCTAGTTTTAATACGAATGTTTATGTTATGTTTCAAAGTTTCATATGAGGAATGAATTGGACTTATTAAGTGATGGGGGGTTCCCGCTATAGCTCCTCGATGCATCAGTAGGTCTGATGAGACAAACTAGTGTCTTGTCACAAGGTCTTGGAAAAATCTTATTTGTAGTCTTGGCACGAGGCTTCGGCTATGTGGTTATGATAGTCTGGCATTATCCATTCCATCATTATGAAAGTGGATATTGATATTGCATTTGATTGTTTGACTAGTAGAATATACATGTGAATATGTAAATGGAATTATTTCATTTTATCTTTTCCATATTATGCTGATGTTCAAGTTTAAAAGGCTTATGTTTTAGTTATAAATTTCTTTAAGTGTTTATGCTTATCTATGCAACCTTCTGCTATATTGGTATCCTTACTGAGCATCTGAGCACACCCCTTTCAATGTTCAATTTTTCCCAATATGTGAAGAAGTAATTTATGAATGACCTGCAGGGATAGTATGAGGGGATATGAAGACAAGATGTTGTTTTAGTTGTTTTTACCTTATGATGTAACATATGACTTATGAATATATCTAGTGTTTCCAAGACTACTAAACTAATCGGTCGTTCGAGACATGATCCTTTGTGATCATGCCAATGTTATGTAATAATGCACTGACTCTGGGTATCTAGGGATGGGGCGTTACAATTGGTATCAGAGGGAGTTTAGTACAAACCTTGGAAGCTAGATTCTGATAATCTTTGATTATAGCACGTAGACCTAAGATGAACTTTGAGGATTATTATAAAATAACATCCTAGAATTTTGGTATTGTAGAGATTTTATGAGTTTTCCGAGCAATACATCATTGTCTGGATACGAGCAGGTAGATGCGGATCGGGCACATATGTACCTAGGGGTAAAACACGAAAACACCGCTTTAAGCTAGACTCGAACGTGAACTGGTGCACGACAACGGGACTTGCTGCACTCTTGGTTACGACATTCCCGAGGGATATTCTTAGAATAATTTAAATTTTCATGAAAAACTGATTTTAAGTATTATATATATAATATGTCAGTAAATGACCTTGGTTAATCCTAATGTGTTTCAAATTGAGAATATGGTAACATATTAACATCGAAATGATTTTATGGGTCCTGTTACTCACACAATGCTTTCTGGTTTTAGTCAATGGCTGGATTCCAAGGAATTCATAGTGACTTTGTGAATGATGTGAAAGGTGGGAATGATGGTGTCAATGAGCAAAAAAATGGAATGTTGATAGGTGTAAAAGATATCGTCTTTATTCCAAATCAATTTTCCAAAAATATGATAAAAAATATATATATTAACCAATTCCGAGACTCAACAAAGAAGAGAAATGTGATGAATGATAAGAGCTCCAGCAGTGGAGACCATGGAGAATGAAATCCTCAATTTCCATCATGCATGAAATGTGGAAGGAGATACCCAGGAAAGTGTCTCAATGTGATAACCAAAAGCTTTACGTGCGGGAAGAAAGGACATAAAGTGAAGAATTGCCGAAGAAAAATGAAGAGTACTATGGAAGAAGATAAAAATGGTCCCAAGAGTCCATTTATAGTCATTTTCCGTAAATGTAGGGGACATGGCCATTACCTGAGTGAATTAACTATTCTACAGGATATTTTCTTGGTCAAAGAAGAAGCTATGTGGAAATAAATGGTTGGAAAAAAATGTTTAAAAAGTATTAGTGCTCCTTGTTGATGGATTTACTTTGGAATAATTTTCTCTTGTATTTTTAACCTGACAGTTTCTTTGTGAGAATGATATTTGAGGAAGAATTTTCTTTTCTCTTGTGAATGTAGTTATAAATAACCATTTTGTTTTATATGATTGTTGGGATTGAGGCAATTATACTTTATTATAATCTGGGATGAAAATGCAAGTAATGAGATATGATTTGTGGTTAAATTATGTTATGACTATTCTGAGGAATTTATCTCAATTTGGTAATGTTATAAAATATATTTTTTGAAAAAGGAAAACATGCAGACCGTGTGAAAACCCATCACGTCGAACAAAGCAGTGGGAATTGAACCCACAACCAAAGTGCTATTGGGATTTATCGCCTACCACTGGAATACATGAAGTCCCTGGTTAGTGTGACTATTATTTTTAGTTAAATGATTTTATTGATCAATAATAATTTTATTTGGGATCTTATGTCTTATCAAATGAATACCCTTAGTATAGGAAAATGATTTGGTGATTAAGTGCAAAATGTTATTTTGGAAGTTTTTCTCATTGTTGTGAACACTATATTTCCATGGAAAATAGAATAGTATGGGATTTCATTTGAGGAGTAATGGTGGATTTTTATCTTTGTTTTTATTGGGGATTTATAGTTATTTGGGTAATTTATGGAAATGATTAGGTTAATTACTTTTTATTATGTTACCTTAAGAGTAATTAATGTCATTTGGAGATACAATTTTACTTGGAAGACTACATTCATATATGTTTTGGTTTTCAATATTAGTTTGGATTATATTGAAGGATTTTAAGGACAATTTATTATTGAATGGTATTCATTTAACATTGTGGTATTCATGGTTTAATTTTAGAAATTAAGATTAGTGTTTTTTTCTCTAATGGAATATCCATTTTGGGGATCATCAGATATTATACTAACCATTTTGGTTTTGATTATTCTCTAAAGACAAGGTAAATATATAGTTTATCCTACGTGGATCATGTATTTATATAGAAGTTTATTCTAGCTCTCCCATTGTGATATAGTATTCCTGAATACTCATTGTTAAAAAAATGAGTTAGTGGTAAAAAGTTATTAAATAATGAAACTCTACATAAAAATTAAGTATATATCTTTATGTTCTTAGTCAATATCATAAATTAATTCCTCATCCCTGTGTAATGTATCTTAAAACAAAAAAATGTTGTCTGTTTACTTTTCGTACAGGGAGACTAAGGACCGTTTGTCCCAACATAAGTTTGTGATTTTCTTATTGTTATCTTTCTCCTAATCATGTTTTCTATCCCTCTCCTTCAGAACTGAACACTTAGTTTATCATCTATATCCATGTTTTCCTACATGCAATCCTAGTATTGGTTATCTTGGTTGACCTTTATACCTCTCTTCCTTTCTTTTAAAGTGATAGTTTTATTGACTCTTTTTCTGATGTGGGACATTCCATTATATTCTCAAGCCCAGTTTTAAAAAAATTTTGAGGACGCAATTTATTGAAGGAGGGGAGAATGTAACACCCCAATCTTCCACATTACGTTTCCCTTTTAATAATGCAATGACGTGCATTATACGAAACTTCGAGATTCTAACACACCACAACCAATAAAACTAGCTGTTATGTATAGTAATAAATAATTTCTGAAATTATATAAATTTTATATTTCGAAATGGACCTCAGTTTTGGATTCGTAATATCGAAATTAGATTAGGGTGAAATTTTGGTGATTTTCGGATAACTTTCATATTTTGATGAATAGTGAAAATTACTAAATGTTAATTAAAAACAACATTTTTAATAGAAATAATTATTAGTGATAAATTATTAATTTGAGTCAGTTTAAAGTATATTTAGAATATATTTCTACAATTTAATACAATTATGGTCATTGGATGATATTTCACATATAAACCAGATATAAACAAGTGTAAATCTTTTGATAGTTATTATCTCTTAAAAACACGCTATTTGTATTGACGATGGGAATTAATTTTAAAATTAATTAATGAAACTGATATGTTTTGAATCTGGTAAAATAGACATCATTTTTTAATTCATAATATCAAATATATCTTAGGCCTAATGTTTTGTATTTTTCTACAAACAATCATTTTTTTGATGAACAATGAAACCACTAAGTGGTAGTTAAAAAACTGAATTTTTCATAAAAAATAATATTACCGCTTCTGTGAGTGGAATTTCTAAAATTTGAGAGACAAAGGTAATATCTAGGAGTAAAATGTTGTTCATTGAGATGAAAATAATTTTTGGTGAATAGTAACTTTTTACTTTTATTTACCACGGTTAAAAGTGAATAGGGTAATTAAGGGTAAAAATGATATTAATATTATCCTAACACATGTCCTAATTCTATTGGAAAAGTTTATCTCGACCAAAAACAACATTAGGAATAATATATTATCATTTAGGTCCACTTGGATTAGATTAGGACATTTATTATTATTTAATTCAATGAAGAGTTGAAAGAGTTAAAATCAATGTTTACTTACTAAAAAATTTTTACTATAGGGTTAAACATAAGATAAATTCTATTATAAGTATCCATTAGAAATATAAAATGATTTCCTACATAATTATATTTTATTTATAATTTTTAGACATTAAATAATTTAGTTTATATATGACACAATGATGATGAAGTAATTACCATAATAGTGAAAAATTAAAATAATTGATATTATAAATACCAAAATAAATATAATTGGATATTTTTATTGAATTAAACTAATTTTATAGGTTAATGTGACATATTTGGATTTTTATACTTGACTTTGTTCGATGTAATCACTCTGTTATGAGTTTTACAAAAATCAATTATTTAATAGTTTCAAAATTGACATAAAAGAGTTTTTTGAAAAAATATTATATTATTAATTGATATTAAAATTTTAAAGATCTAAGGTTCTTCCAACAGACTTATATCATGATAGGTGTATCATTAATGGACCACTTGGGGGTCTCTTGGATGTATATAGTACGTTTATTAACCATATAATTTAAAAATACAAAGAGACATTGCAAAAGTGAAACTAATTAACTAAGAGTTAATACTTAAAGATAAGGTTAATATAATGACCCAAACCTATCTAAATTACATTGTATGAGTGGTTTTCGACCTATCCCCACCTTAAACTTTAATGAATCCACTTTGGAGCCATTATAAACCGAATATTAATTTATTATAAAATAATATTTCTATCTTTTCCAAAGGTGCCCCTCACCCCTCTTATAAAAGGGCACTCCCCCTTCTCATTACTTCACACCTTCAAAGCATTTTGGTTCTGACAACCCCTACCCAAATACTCTCTAAAATTCCCTCACTACAACTTAGAGGCCTTAGTTTGATCATAAATTCAACCTATGGATCCCTTTTGATCAAATCAAAAGGAAGAACCCGAAGAAGAGGTAATGTTTTTACAACCCTTTTTCAAATTCTTTTCTTCTTCAACTTATTATTTCATTGTTATTACCATTATAAAATAATGAATACATTATATCTTATATATTATAATATTATTATAAATATGTTACAACCATATTCAGTTTTCTATTTATTCTTTGAATGACATGTCGCCATACGTGTGTACGTACGGCTTACCGTCTCTACGTCGTGGTGTAATTGCCATTCAATAAATTATTATTTGGATGGGTATAATAATGATGTGTAATTCATGTAACTAATAAATATAACATGATAATTATTCTTTCTATATGATATATCATCCAATTATATATTATTTTAACATCAAAAGAATGGTATTGTCGCTCATGCGTACGTACGGACTACCGTCTCCACGAAAGCGATGAGATTCATTCTGCATCGTATTCATTCATGTATAATTATCATTTGATGATTTAAAAATAATGTTTATGTACTTAATATAATTCTGGATATGAATAAGATACAACCTATCCATAACAAACACGGCTTACGTAACAAAGAATATAAAGGAAAACGAGTAAGTTAACGCTCGAAATGACGATAATATTAAGATACTATTAACAAATCAATGTTAAAAGATCATATATGATATCATATTAATGTAAATTATTCCTATATAATTAAATAACAATTATTTAACCATTATACAGGTTGTTAACCTACCATCGACCAAGGAAAAATTACAAAGTAAGGGGTTTCTTATCTCACTTTTAATTCAGTGAGATTTCCATTGTTCACCACTTATTTATTGCATGTGGTTTATGTGTATTGCCCATGATTGTATTCATTATGTAATATACATTAATTTATCTGTATATACACCATCGTTGTATGATCCTTCATTCATGTTTGTATGTTTCTTAAGTTACCAAATGGATAACGGAATTTGAAATTTCAATTTGCACTCATTCGGCTTGAGGCATACTTCATTGATTATTTTACTCCATGATTTTGTGTAGAATAACTATTCATTTGATTATATAATAATTTTCACTCCCCTTTTTGTCGATATAATTTTTATACACATAATAATCTTTTTGATAAATTCTAAAGTCATCGTTATGAACTTGATAAGAGTAATTTTAACTCAATCTCCATTTGTTGAGTTAAATATCCAATTCAATGGTGTTGTTTTTCCAAGAATATGTGTGAATGTCATCTGATTGGTTTACACTTAATGTCCAATTATATTGAGTGTATTTATATTTTTCACACATAATTATGTCATTGATTTATCCACCATCTAAGGATATGGTCTGTATAAGAGAATTCTTCTCAATTTACATTCCATTGAGACTTATTTGTTGTTATACACCAAATCACTTTTACATGGTGTATATAATGTACTTTGACATATTATATCATGAATCTATTTATTCTCGTGATATTATAAATATTTTTTTACCTCAGTTATTTGTATTCAAGTGTCTCTATTTTGGTTAGAAACTCTAACAAAAATACATTTTTAAGTGTTTTAAATATTTATTCTTCTAAATATTTTTAATTAATGTCCATGTTATAAAAATGGTTTTAAGAATTTATTTATATGGTCATAAAAGTATTAAAATAAAAATTACTTTTAAAAGTTTCAATGTGGTATGGGACACTTTGATTCAAAAATCTATTTTTAAATGGATTCTTTCCAAATTGTGTGACTTTTAAATGATTTCAAGAAAAAAGGGTGATATTTCTCTCAAATAGTTTTGATGGTTATTTTCATGTATGTCAATATCCTTCATTATTCTCGATTGAGGTTAATATATTACAATACAATCTTCCATATTGTATTGAATGAGTTATGGTTGACTGTGGATGTACTATTTTCATACCATTCATGGTTTGTGGCTAAAGTATTGAAATTTCATATGCTAATTTTAATACGAATGTTTATGTTATGTTTCAAATTTTCACATGAGGAATGCATAGGACTTATTATGTGACAGGTGGAGCTTGCTATAGTTTCTCGATGAATCGGTAGGTCTTATGAGACAAACTAGTGTCTTGAAAAAGGCCTTTACAAAATCTTATTTGTAGTCTTGGCACGAGGCCCTGGCTATGTGGTTATGATAATCTGGCATTATGCATTGCATCATTATGAATGTGGTTATTGATATTTCTTGTGATTGTTCGACTAGTAGAATATCCATGTGAATATGTAAATGGAACTATTTCATTTTATCTTTTCCATTTTATGCTGAAGTTCATGTTTAAAAGGCTTTTGTTTTAGTTATAAATTGCTTTAAGTGTTCATTCTTATCTATGAAAGCTTCTGATATATTGTTATACTTACTGAGAATCTGAGCTCACCCCTTTTAATGTTTTAGTTTTCCCATGATGTGAAGAAGTAATTTATGAATGACTATAGGGACAGTATGAGGGGATATGAAGACAAGATGTTGCTGTAGTTTTTTTACCTTATGATTTAATGTAAGACTTATGAATATATCTAATGTTTCCAAGACTACTAAACTAATCGGTCTTTCGATACTTGATCCTTTGTAATCATGCCAATGTTATGTAACAATGCACTGACTCTGGGTATCTAGGGTTGGGGAGTTACATTTATGGCTTTTCATTCTAGAATCTTGGACCATATCTAATCTAGCTGTTTCCAAATGACAACATGTGGGTTGTATAAATTATTTTTTTTACATAGTCTTGATATTTTATATATAAATTTTGTGGTGATAATTTTCTTCCATTACATGTTTTAGTTTATTTTTATAAGGGTTTTAAAATGGGATTTATATTGATGTTCAAGATCATTCAGGAACCTCATTGTGTCCATTAATGATCTGAGACCAGAAAAGGGGTTATAGTTAGGGTATACCAAACACTTGATAAAAGTTAGGTGAGTCGATAAAATTTGTGATAGGAAAATAATGAGTTGAATGGGTTGTGAATGTTAACTTGGTATAATATATTGGTTAAAGGGGTAGTTTAATTTATTAGATTCTACATTTCTATAAATTCCTTAGTTGATTCTGAAATGATTTAAATAATGTTTGTTGTATATTCATACAATTTGTGTTTTAAATGAAGGATATTATGTTTGATGGTGGGAAATTATTTAAAATTATGTGTGTACCTCAATTTTATTTGAAATGAATTTTTATTAAATTAATTTCAAATGGTTATTATAATTTACTTTGTGGTTCTATTTTTTTGAAAAATAATTAATGTTCATTTTTAATAGATGGTAATATACTGTAGGGGGAAAGTATTAGTTTTTCATGGAGGAATATCTATTTTTTAATGGGTTTCATCAAGACGATTATAAATGTGTATTTATTCTAGTTTCATATTCCATGATTTTATTTTAATGGTTCGTTGGATCCTTGTTAAATTTAAAAGAAAATTTTGCCCGATGTAATAAGTGGATTACTAATAATTTCCATGTGAATAAGTTGTATGTGTGGGGTATCAATCTAAGGTTCTATAGTCATTGTTTAGGTAATACAGATGATCTAGGACCCACCATTATATATATCAAATTATTATATCAGGTTGAGGTGCTATGCTCTAAACGTAGGGGGTGAGGATCCTTTTTGGGTTCTCAAGGACTGATAATCTTAGACCCACCGATGTATTGTTATTCATAAGATTCCAGAATTAGGGTCTATTATAATAACATGTAGACATGATTAGTTATTATAATCAGGATCCAAGTTAATTTGATATATTTTTTAATTAGTGAACTCCACCTTGTGACTAAAATTGCGTGACCCTTTGTGCTATGATTACTCTCCAATCATGACTATATCTAGTCATTTTTGATTGGATGACACATGAATCTTAACTGATAAAAATTGTTGATTAATAATTTTTTATATGTGACATTTTTTTCCTTTGTTTCCCAATATATTTATTTCCCCTTTATTATCAATATATAATGTTTTAATAACTAGTAATTAATTTATAAACTATCAGTGGTGGCCTATTAAGTTTTACTCAGACCCAACCTGAGCCTCTATTGAACTTGGGGACCCAAGATGATGGTAATTTACATCATGTACTATTTCGGGATATAGGCCTAGTGTAATGTTCATGCATGGGATGTTTGGATGGAGGATAGGATATTCAGACCATATTGGTACTCAAGTCTATGTTATGGTTCTTTTATGGATTGGTACTTTCAGTATTTATTGTATAACTTGATGACATGTATTGTATAATTACTATCACATGTGTTTTGTGGTTACTTGTTCTATTTTTTGATTTATTTTTACTTTTGGTTATTACATATATTTTTGTTACTTTTTTTGACTTCATTCTAATAATCTCGTATAATATCCCCATATTTTTCTTCATACCATCCTTACTTTTCAGCATCTTATAGTGTACATAGAGGTGCTCCTAAAGTTATGTGGTAAGTCTTCATGGGGAACTAATTATAATGGATTCTTGGAAGGGGTTGTAACATATGATATGCCACAACTGATATAATCATCCAAGAATTATCCATTTAAAATACATTGATAACATATTTGGAAAATTTAGATTGAAAAATAAATCATATATCCCTCATTTGAATCAACAATAAACATTAGAAAAAAATTAAATCACCAATCACAAACATATCAAATTCACACCTCACAAATTCTACAAGTAACCTTCATTATGAGTCGTCTGATCCTTGAAAATATTATTATATTAACTTTTATATTAAATGACATAATTTGATCCTTATCCGTTATAATATAGTGGTTTTGGTCAACTCTATATCATTAGAGTTCGATATTTCTCAATAATTATTATACACATGAATACTGTGCTATTAGTTTTTAATTATCCCATACATAGAATTATTAAACTGAAAAAACAATCTATCATATTTATATAAAATATATAATTTTGGGTTCCTAGTTTACACATCTCCCTCAAGATAAAATTTTTGGGATGTTGATTTAATATCTATTTTATTAACCGTGAATCAATTTTTAATTAAATTCAATGAAAAGATAAATTTTATCTAATTAAGAAATGTGTGACACTATTTCATCAACATAGATAAAGTCAATTTGTGAATAACACTTTCCCAATATAAATTATTTTTTTCTATTCAAGTTTCAATATTCTTTGAGAATTTACTTGAAAACAAACTATTTAATAATTAAATTTTTATCATTCATATTTTTAATAATTTACCATGTATCAATTTAATCTAGTTTTCCTTATTTTTTAGAAATCAATTTGTCCTAATTTTCATCTATGTAATCCAATTTAAAATATATTTGATTTATATTTTATAAAAATGGTTTTTTATATAGTATATATTCATCATATTCTTATTAGTGTTGCTGGTGCCATTATTGATTATTGATGAATAAATAACATATATAAATATTTATTACATCTTATGAACTCTCTATGATTTCACTATCATTAATGAATAGAACCATGTATTAAATCTCCATGTGTCATTGACATAATTATTTTTCATCAATAACAAAATCCATTGAGATTTTATCATAATTATTTTATTAATTCTACTCATTTGCATTAAAATTATTCAATTTTTCCAATACCATTACATGTGGAAATTATAAAATAATATTAATAATTTTGTCTTGAAATTTATATTCATTTCTTTTAAATGATTAGTTTTTAAAAAAATATTTAATAACATAAGGATCAAACATCTATTTCTTATCCTTCTTGTTAATTAGAAATTCAATTTTGATATTTATATAGTATATTTTATTTTGATTGGGTCTATACCATAATGTATAGTGTTACATTACTTATTTTGACTTACTAAATGTAATTTTATTTATATAGACCAACTAAAGAAGAGTTTAAGGTATTTAGAAGTGATGGTAACTGTTGAAATCACCCCTCAAAAAATTACAACACTCTTTATGAAAGGATCCCAAAAAAAGAAAAAATGGATAATGCATCCCATTGGTTACCTCTACACTCTAAAGAAACAACAACAATATTTCCTTCTCTCCACATATGCCCCAGCTTTTTTCCTGGGTCCATCATAATTCCGCCTTTCCAAATTTGGTAGATCAAATCCCATGGTGGATATACCATTCCTTTCATAATTTCAATTAGGATGTTTGAATCCAATTCGACCTCTGAATGATGGTTGTGATACTTCTTGCACAATTGAAAGCCACTCAACATTTCACCTACATCAACACCATAAGAGATGCTCGATCCATTAAAGGCACTGAGTTCCAGCCAAAATTATCTCTGACCATCCCTCACCAACCCTCCAACTCTCATAATTACCCCCAGCACAGGATCCTTCCAAATTATGTTTCAAACCAGATGTTGGTGGAAACCCTCTAATGAACACCCCATATTCAGAATATTGTTTCTCGCTACTGGTAGGGCCACCCTTGGTATCCGTATTGGTATAGAGATTGAACCATATCTAGGGTATTGAATCCCACCCATCTCACCACCAACAATCGAAGGATCCCCTATAGGTATGAAGGTAAGACTCTTTAGCCCTCCCTCTATCGTTACATGTCACCTATATGAACCATCATGTAGCATCGATAAATATAATCTGAGCTTCTTCCTCCACTCTATTTTTGTCAATACCACGAAACCATTCTTCCCAAAATAATCCAATAGTTTCTCCAAATCCAACCACACAGGTTCAGCATTAGATAATCATCCATGACATCTCAACCACATTGAAAATGAAAAATATGTTCCAAATAGATTCCCAATAGTATAGCCTGCAACACCAGCACATGAGGCAAGATATAACCCATTTCTCTAATTGTTATCATCCATTGGGAGTGCATTTTTTCATTATCCAGACAATGATGTTATTTTTCAATCCATTTACACTATAATACAACTACACATTCATCGAAGCCACTCTGAACATGCATTATTTTTGGTAGAACACTACCACTGAATCCCCTTGTTGTTGAGAAGCCAAGGATACATCTGTATGATTCATCAGTCAACTAGTTGAGCTAAAGCCACTATTATTGTTTCGAGTCAACTTTTACCTTAGATAAATATAGAAAAGAAGAGGCCTCTTTAAAAAAAATTAGAAGAAAGGAAAATAGATAAGAGATAATGGGGACACACTAGTTGTCCTTCTTGTACCTTATCTCGCCACATCCACAACCCAAACGGTCTTGTCTGCGAGTAGTCCCAGGAGATTAGTCACCAATCATTCTAGCTTCGATGGGCCCTTTATTCCGACAAGCCATTCCACACAGTCATCCTTGTATCTATTCATCATAAACCTCACACATAGCGTCTTTACCTTAATTATTTACATTTCTAGTATGTTCGGCATCCCTTGTATATTATCATAATAATATTAACTAAGGTATGGACTAAATACTTATAATATTCCTTATTTAAATTAATTTCTATGAGTTTTTTCCATGACATATTTTTAAATATAAAATTACCTTATCAAAAACATTATTTTAATAAGACTCATTATTTAAAAATATTTTTTTCTTATCTGATGCTCCTCAATATATTCCTCCACCTCATTTTTAGTTAATATCATACCATTATAAGTGCAGAAACTCAAAAATTTTAGTAATATAATCATCTTCTCTATTATGTAATAATGAATAATGCACTGGAATACTTTATATTTTTGACAGACGAAAATAATATATTGCATCCTTAAATTATAAAAAATAACCACAAATAATACTTTTTTCAATTAGTAGAAATTGGTTATATTCATTCCAAACCTCAATATGTACCAATAAATTAAATAAAATTAACCTCTTATCTATTATCTTACAAGATGTAAAAATGATTTTCCTTTCCTATAATGTATTAAATGAATGAGTGTGATCTAAAGAGATTTCTTGGATATAAAAATCACTTTCAATATTTATCAATTCTTTAATATAAATTTTGATCACGTGGACAAGTATTTTGAGGGACCGAGTGTTATTTTATTTCATGGATATGAATAACCTATCTCATTCATTATCAATTTTTAATATATTTCCCTCCATGTGATGCTCTTGAATAATAATCTAACAATATTATCCCTTGATGATAAATTCTTATTTATTTAAATTTATAGTATACACTAAGTTACCAAATTTCATTAATCCAGGTAAATTTTGACCAATACATGTAACCCTAAATCTATCCTTGAATATTTGAAAATATCCCCTAATTTTGGATTCTTTGGAACCGATGAACATTGAACCTTCTTTATATTAAAAAATATCAACACATTTATTTTCCATATTTGAACATTGTGAAATGATTAATATTTCTAAGCATTGAGAAGTTAGAAATTCTAGAATCCATAGTCTTACCCAATTGATCAAATTCAAGTAAAAATCAATTATATTATCCTTATTATCTCTTCTCTTATTGGTAAATTTTTTCCCTTTCTTTTGTAATGGGAAAAAAATTTATACCTAAATATCAACTAAATCAAAATCATCTGGTATTGATTAAAACTAACTAATTTTATATAAAATGTGATAAAACTTTCTATTCTGCGAGATCTACTTATCATGAAATCTATAGGAATGCATCAATATAAATTAATATAAAATGAATCAATTTTCAATTAATTTTATACCAAATATAACTTTTATTAAAAACATACCACATGTATGAATTTCAACCCTATATTCATTGTTTATATTGATCCCTTAATTTAATTTCATTAATGCATGAATCATATAGTGTATACTTAATATTTTATTTATCATATCTCCAAATTTGTGGTTTATTATTAGATATTGATAATTATATAATTCATTAACGGAAGATATTTATGATCCAGCCAAGAAAATCATCATCTAGGTTGGGGATTCTTTTTGTTTCTATTAAACCATACGCAAAATTTTATTACAAGAAAAATTCCATAATCACATTTCATTTCTCTTTGAGATGATTAAATTCTTTTAAAGTTTATACATTACCTATTCAATATCTATGTGAAAAATTATCTTTTTTTTGTATCTCAAATTGTACAATTTTTCAATGGAATGCACAAAGATTGAAGTATTACTTGATTATAGTGAATTTTTCACCTAGAAACTACTTTTGGATAAATAGTATTTCCCTTTTTGCAAGATATTTCATCGAATTATTGAATCTATAAATAATAAAATGTTATAAAATTATACTCTTGAACTCAATTTCATTTAGTTATTTTTTAATATTTAGACATTTAATATGTTTAAATTTCAATCTTCTCCATTTATTTTTATTCATTTTAATAATTCATATAATGTTCTTATTTTCATATCAATATGATAACATTATTTGTTTTTTTCTCCATGCATAAATATATTTTCACACATTATATAATTCATCATTTAGGTATACATTTCCCATATCATTATTGATTTCATAATCATTGTTCTTTATTTATAGTTTTCTAATAAAAACTATATTAAATTCTTTATTGATGTGCTTTCATTCCTTAACATCCTCAACACTCATTTCAATATAGATAATATATTCTTATGAAATCAATTTTTTCTTTTCAATGCATTTATACAAGTAAGTCATATTTCATTATAGGACCTTATAAAAATTACTTATTAGTTATTCACCATTATATTTATCTTATAAATGCATTGAAAGGTTTCTATTATATTCTTAAATATTCTATTAAAAATCATTTAAAATGTATCCATTAAATATTTAATTTTGATTCCTAAGTGTCGGGGGAAATAATGTTATCACTTTATCAGTTTTTGAAAATACTCTAGATCATCTTCCAATGAATTTTTATGATGTACCCATTGCAATTGTTAGAATTTTCTAAGACGTATTTTTGGATTTATTTTTATTCTTGTCATTGAAGATATTTTTATGTGGTTTAATATAATAGAGATGATGTTGAATTATTTTTAAAAGGGTTTTAATATAAATGATGAATTATAGAATATGTGCCTTCATGTTGTAAAATGTGAAAGTAAACATAGAATATGAATGATTCCATATGATCTATAAGTATTATCTATTATCCATTTATCCATAGTATTACTTTGTGTAATAAAAATGTTTCATATATGTTATCATAATATTTATGTACATAAACATCATATTTTACCTTCAAAAAACTCAATTTTGTTTACATATTAATGAGTCTATCTATATAGGCATGTGTATTATATGGGTTATTTTTGTGTGTCCATTAGCATCATTGGATCATTTTATGATTTGATGTTCTATATATGTGTCATCTATGTTCATAATTCATGAATGGTGTAAACTAAAATTACGAAACTATATATTTAATATATAATGTATAAAATACTATAAAATTCCAAAGATGATCAATAGTCTCTAAAAACAATTTTAAAAGTGTAACACATGTTGTATGAAGATTAAGTGAACCATAATATATAGAGAAATATATTTTTCAAGAGAAAAATAGATGAAAATACCATAAATAACAACTTCTATTATATATATATATATATATTTAATGGTATAATGGATTATTTTTCATTATTGTAATGTCTCGTACCTCTATGGTCCATTACTTAGTGAAAATATGGTGTTATAGGTGTTATTGAAGGACAATGTGGCTTTCGGTGAGTTTGGGTGGACTTTTAATGAATTCTAAAGGGTTATGGCCATCGCAGGGGAGGCGCACGGTTGCGTAAACCGTGCTGCCAAACCGTGAAAGGCTGGTATTGGAGGCATTGGCTAATGTAAGGTTAGCACAAGGTTTGTCTAACCATGCAAACTAACCATACATGAAGTGATTGTCGAGGAAGAAGATAATGCGGTGTTAGCACAAGATTTGTTAAACCATGTGGAATAACTGTGTAGGCACTTAAAGTTAGATCCTAAAATTGTTAATCTAACTCGTTTTGACTTTAATCACCACATTTAATCCCCTAATCAGCAATAACACGGGATTACCCTTCCTTGGAGGTGGAAGATCCTATCCCAAGAATTATGGAAGTGATCCGGAGGCTTCTCTTTGAAAATCGAGCCGGTTTCTTGAGGTATGGGATCCTTTTGTTTGGTTTGTTAGATCTACCTAGATCAGCTCCCCCTCTTCTCTCGAGATCATAGATCTACACGTGTTATGGGTAGATCTAGGTATGTGGATGTCGATTTTGATGAGCTCTGTTCTTGGTAGTGTTAGGAGAGGAGATTTAAGTAGGATTCGTGCAGAATTGGTCCAGTTTCTTGGGCGTTCATTGACCGTTGTGGTTTTTCTCGAAAGGCTTTGAGGAAGGGGATTCAGGGCTTCTCTAATTTTTTTATGTGAAATCGTAGAGTTATCATGTTTTGGCCATTTGGATCACAATGAAATTGACCTAATTAAATATTTGAACTAGATTAAAAGAATTGGGTTTATCGCATGTTGCAGCTCTATACCGTGATTATGGTTTTCCCCTTAATAAACTAGATAGTGTGATATCTATGACTTGCTTCATAGCATATTGTTATTGATGAAATTGATAAAGAACGTAAAGCTGGAATTAATTGATAATTGGTTGGATAAATATAAAGCAGAATGAAAGCAGACCGGGTTCTTGTAGTGAATTGATTTTGATCAAATTTGGCATAGTAAGCATGTTTAATCATCGGTGATAGCTTACAGAATTGGTTCATGATGTTGGAACCAATGAATTGAATTTGTTAATTCAAGATCGATTAAATAACATAATTGAGTAATATGAAGGGTTTGGAGTTACTCACTTATTGTGAAGTTGGGATAAATTCCCAATTGACATGGTTTTTGGTGTTTGTTGTTTGAAGGTCGGATGCCTTGCTAAAGGGCCAAGAGCCCAAAATGTTATAATGTTTTTTTCTTGCTGCTTGTTCTGTGTTGTGACACTGGAGTGGTGTTGTGATATCTTGTGTTGTGATGTGACCCTAGAGGGGTCTCTTGATATGGGGAGGCAGGAAGGCCTTGTGGTTATGGCAGTGGATGACGCCTACAGTGGCGAGATGAATTGGTTTATGCATGTGGGTGTCTGGGAGGATAGCAGGGATGATGGAATGGGATGGATGTGATTTTGGATGGTTTTTGATTATTGGTTGTTTATCTTATTTACTTTTCCCCGTTGTTTAAGGCAGCTGGTGTTGCTTACCCTTCTTCTGAAGGAGTCGAAGACACGTGGGATATGCGATGTGCTTTCCGGGTTTAGCCTCTCAAGGGGGAATGGGTTTGCGCTCCTTCTATAAGCGGCAAAGACTTGATGGGTAGTACATCTACTCACCGTGTTGAGCCCCCTTATGCTCAGTAGCATAGGTTGCTTATCTATAATGCCCAAGAATATGGGAAATTAATTTTGTAATTAATGGTTGAATAAATGATGTTAACCCATGGGGGTGGAGTTCTATGAAACATAATGTTGAGGCTGTAACTTTTGAAGGGACAGTGGATTTTGGAATGTGTTGTCAACGGAATTTAATGTGGAATTGTTCTTGGATAATTAATGTATAAATAATTAATTAACTTATAGAGGAATTGATAACAAGGGAATTAAGTAATCTAATAAATCCTTTTTAATGGTTGTGTGATTATAGGATACATAGGCTTAGAAGTGGAAACCAAGAGTCTGAGAGATGTTAGCTATAGTTGTGTCAAAGACTTGGTTATTCCAATAGTGTGGTTGTGATTTATATATATTATATACTTTTTGTGTTTCTATACGCTACTCCACCCTGTCAGTGAGGGAAACTGGCTCCTCGGGGATTCTGAGCCCTGGGGGGTTGTTTTCCCCAACATTCTGATGGGAGGGTGAATGGATGACAACCCCCTTTAGCCCCGCTCTCTTCCCATGGAATATACTAGTTCTATTGGCACATCAGTTATTTTTCCGCATATATGTTTGCAGAGGGCTGTAATGTCTTGTGGTTATTTCACATACATATATTCTGGATATAGTATCATGTGGACTACTATAGGTGTAACTTATATATGCTATGATGGATTGAGGATCCTTATTCTGTGTGTGGGCTATTATGGGGAGGTATAATACCCGACGTATGATTAACGTTATGAGAGCTGTGGTTGCTCCCGAAAACTACCTGGTTACTTTGGTTTCGATGATGGTTTGATGCTTAACCGAGGTTTTTTGTGGGCACGCCTTTGTGGAGCACGTGTTAAAGATTGTAGAGCTTATACAAAGTTTATATGGGCAAGCATTTGGAGATAGATGAACATGACATATGTAGTTGGGGAAAAGCGGCAAACCAGTGGGAAAGTAGTAGTAGGGTACCATTGAGATTATTTACTATATGCTATATTCTTGTAATCATTACTTGGTGAGAGTAACCATGGTGAGGTTGGGAACATAGTATACCTATTTAGGTGATGAGTTAGATTCACTTTTTGTTCACTATGCTTTAGCATGCTTTCATTACATTTTCACGAGAGGATTCGGGGAGAATCCTACTGAGTATACTATTATAATCACCCTACATATATATAAACAGTTTTTAGGTCAATTGGAGTAGGTTGGAGATCAAACTGGATTCTACAATCATGGGGTTGTAGAAGCTGTTCGAGCTTGTGGCTGTTGTTGTTTGACTTTCTTTTTGGTACTTTTAGTTTTTCATTTCAGTTGTTGTACTTTTGCAAGGAATTTCATATATGTACTTGGGATTATTTTATATTTCAGTTCTTAGTTAGAGTTGGTTTGTGTCTATCTTGTCTCTCAATTCTGCATGTTTTCTCTTAGAGGGTAATGCCTCCCATTTGTGTGTTTATTAAACCCTCAGTGCTAGTTGCCAACCCGGGGCCCGCTGAAGGCGGGATTCCAGGGTCATTATCTCCCTTTTCACATTGCAATTCCAAGAGGGGTACACTTTGTTGGGAGGGGGTCATTACAGATTTGTATCAGAGGCAGGTTGAGGGATAGGATGGAGTTTGGAGTTTGGCACAAGTGAGGTTACATGGGTTGGTAAGGCAATGATTTCATTCATGTTTAGAAAGCGAGGTAAACACTGGAGACCGGCTACGACATAGGCGTTTAGGGACCCCTATGATCTGATGTACGAACCATCATGTTTATAATGGCTACTAAAAAAGAAGACACTAGTTTCAGGGTATAGGCCTAGGAAAGGATCATGCATCGTTCTTTTTTGTGCCTATGTTTGAATGGGGTAGACCTTGGAATAGCTTAACCTAAAATTTATAAAATGAAAAAAATTAATCAGTTAATGTTGAGTCTTCCATATTCAAGTCTTTGGAGCTTTAATTTTTTGTTATTTTGAAGGTATTGCTCTAGGTCGACGTCCTTGCCAGGGTTTCATAAAAGATGTCTAGCAGACCATTTTAGTAGGTCGTCATAGGGTAGAGGTTGAAGATGACGACACTTGGAGGAATACACTCTGTGAGTTTCATTGCCAGAGTCTACAGAAGTATGAGGGATCTGTTTCAGATGCAGTCATGGAAGACTGGTTGGAGGAGTTTGAGATAGGTTTCAATTCAATCCATGATCTAAAGGAGTACTGGGTGTCCTTAGCTGTGACGATGCTGCATGGAGCAGTGATGAAGTGGTGGTTCGTGTTCCTCTGGGATCGTGAGGAGTCATTGATCCCATGGGAGGAGTTCTCAGAAATGTTTAGATTTGAGTTCCTTTCCTCGACTGCAAAGGCGTCCAGTCACCAGGAGCCTTTTACCCTTCGATAGGGGAGCTCTAGTGTTCAGGAGTTTGGAATCCATTTCAGGAACCTTTTACGGTATGCTTCAGACATGTTTCCTGATTAGGAGGCCAGGGTAAGGAATTTCGAGGAGGCCTTGCATCTGGAGATCCAGCGCCAGGTCACCCCATTTATGCTGAAGACATATCTCGAGGTGCTGGCGAGGGCGGAGGTTGTCGAGAGGACGTTGGCCAGGACTAGATCATCACGATAGGTGAATCAACATGATTCCTCACGAAACAACTCTGTGGTTCGAGGTTCTGTTTTTTAGGGAAGAAGAGTTTTCGTTCAGCTGAGTGTAGGTCCTATCCCATCACGTCTCGTTTCTCCAGAGGCAGTAACTATCAGGACTATTCCAAGGTATCAGGTGCTTTTTTTATTGTGGTGGTCATGATCATCAGTAGAAGGAGTGCTCGACTTTTAAAGGTGGTCATTGTGCACCGGGCGCTCCGCTCCAGGTTCTTATGTTGAGGCAGTTCTAGCGGAGGCAGCAGTATCCTGTTGCACCAGCTTTTGATCAGCATAGCGTAGATGGGGCAGGCAGAGGACAACCCCATGATGTTCCTCATCCTCCGAGAGTAGAGGGAGGATGTGGTGGTGTTCGTCATCAGGGTCAGAGAGGTCATGGAGGATGTCGTGGTCAACTTCATGCCCTAGCATTGCCAGCTCCAGACGAGCCAGACGTCGTTCGTGGTACCCTTTTCTTGTTTTCTGCCTTGGTGTATGCCTTGTTTGATTCAAGAGTGACACACTCCTTCATATCACCTAACCTTGTCCATGCCTTGGGAAATGAGGTAGAGAGGCTTCCAGTTCCCTTGGCGTTGACTAAAGTAGTTGGAGGTCATGATAGCTTGGTTGATGTATGTAGAGATTGTGAGCTAGTGTTGGGGCATCACCGCTCTTGGGGAGATTTTCTATGTTTACAAATTCAACAATATGATGTTATCCTCGCCATGGATTGGTTGTATTCGGTGCAGGCCATCGTGGATTGATTCATGAAGATGACCATCTTCCTTGATGCTGGTGGAGAGCAAGGGGTGTTTGTTGGTGAACGAGATCCTCATATGGGTCACATGAGAGTTTTATCCTTATCAACCATGGTGGTTGAGATGATGCTAAATTCATCAGAGGTTCGGCGGTTGCCGTTTCCTAGGGTCATAGAGGAGTACCCTAATGTTTTTCAAGAAGAGGTTGTAGCCCTACCCCCATGAAGAGAGATCGAGTTTGTGATCGAGCAACAACCATTAGTGTCCCCTATATCTATGTCTCCATATAGGATGGCCCCTTCTACGTTACAAGAGCTACGTATACAGCATGATGGTCTACTGTAGTGTGATTTCTTTCGACCAAGTTTGTCACCATGGGGCGCCACAGTTATGTTCATGAAGAAGGTCGATGGCATTTTGCAGTTGTTTGTCGATTACTGTCTCTTAAACAAAGTGAAAATAAAGAATCGCTATCCTCTTTGACGGATTGATGAATATTCGATCAACTGAAGGGTGAAAGTTGGTTCTCAAAGATCAAATTGCGGTCAGGAAATCATCAGATGCGTGTGAAGGATGATGATATCCTAAAGACTACTTTCTGTTGTCGTCATGGGAATTATGAGTTCGTTGTAATGCAGTTTGGCGTGACGAATGCTCCATCTGTGTTCACGGGTATAATGAATGATGTGTTCCGTGAGTTCCTAGACAAGTTCATGGTAGTTTTCATCGACGATATCCTTGTGTACTCCATATCTAAAGAGGAGAATGCAGAGCATCTACGAGCCATTTTGGGAGTTATTCATCGACATCAACTGTTTGGGAAGTTGTTAAAGTGTGAGTTTTGGGCTCAAGAAGTCCGTTTCTTGGGGCATGTTGTGTCCGAACAGGGAGTCGTTGTAGATCCATCTAAGATAGATGTAGTTGTGTCTTGTGCATCCCCCAATACATTTTCAAAGGTGCGATGTTTCCTTGGGCTCACAGGATACTACATGAGGTTCTTAGACAATTTCTCATGATTTTCAACTCCTTTGACAGCTTTGACTAGAAATGATCAAGAGTTCATATGGACTGATCAATGTCAGGAAGATTTTGAGAATCTAAAAGAGAAGTTAGTAAGTTCTCTATTTCATTGTCTCCTAGGTGAGGGAGTTCATTTTGATGTATTTTGTGACTCTTTGCATATAGGGATAGGTTCTGTTCTCATGCCGTAGAGGTCAATTGTTTCTTATGGGTCTCGAGAATTGCATCCCCATGAATACAACCATGACACTCATGACCTTGAGTTGGCAGCCGTGGTATTTGCTCTGAATTTTGGGAGAGATTACCTCACTAGTGAATGATTTGTGGTTTTCACTGATCATAAGAGTGTGAGGTATGTTTTTTCCAAGAGTTACTTGAACATGAGACAACATTTGTGGATGGAGTTCTTTCAGGAATAATACTTCGAAATATCGTATACACCTGGAAAAGGGAATGTTGTGGCTAATGGGCTGAGCCCAATTTCAAGAAGTGATGTTGTGTCTGAATCCACTGATTCTTAGAGAGTAATGGAAGAACTGTCAACATTACATCTTGATATGGGGGTAGTTGGGGGTAGTGGATATCTTTTTCAGATGATGGTGCATTCATCCCTGGTGCATAAGGTGGAAGAGTCCCAGTTGGGGGATCTTGAGGTGGAGGTCTGGAAAGACCGAGTTGTTTGTGGTGTGGCACCTGATGGTTGTTCAGAGGATGAACAACACAGAGTGTTGTATCATGGAAGGATTTTTTATCCCATGGAGATACGCGATACAGTCCTTATAGAGTTACATGGTTCTCCTTTAGCGGTGCATCCTGGTGTGACAATGATGTACCGATCCTTGAGGAGCCAGTTTTGGTGGCCTGGGCTGAAGCATGTGGTTGCAGAGTTTGTGACTCGATGTTTAGTCTTACAGAAGCTGAAGTCCATACACCGTGTTCCTGGTTGTCTTTTTCATCCATTAGATATTCCTCAGTGGAAGTGGGAGGACATCTCAATGGACATCGTTACTATATTACCTCGAGCTCTGGGAGGATATGATGCTATTTGGGTGGTAGTGGATCATTTAATGAAATCATCCCACTATATAGAAATCAAGGAGTCATGATTAGTGGATGGTTTGTCAAGGAAGTATCTAGAGAAGGTGGTGAGACATCATGGAGTCCCTAGGACGATCATTTCGGATCGAGATCCTTGTTATACCTCCATGGTGTGGAGAGGTCTCCAACAAGCTTTTGGTTCTCAGATATGCCTTTGCACTATTTTTCATCATCAAACAGATGGTTAGATGAAGCGAACCATCCAAACTCTTGAAGAAATGTTGAGCTCTTGTATTCTTGATTTTCGAGGTTCATGGAGGAGGAACATACCATTATTAGAATTTTCCTATAATAATAGTTTCAACTCCACCATCGGTATGGCGCCGTTTAAAGACTTTTATGGACGACCTTGCCGTTATCTGTTGTGGTAGACTGGGGTCGTAGAGTTAGTAATTCTCGGACTGAAACTAGTGAAGAATACAATAGAGATGGTTCAGTTGATTCGTGAGAGGATAAAAGCTCTGCAAGATCTTCAGAAATTATATGATGATCAATGATGGTGACCCTTAGAGTTTAATGTTGGGGATCATGTGCATTGGAATGTGACTCCCCATTTTGGGCAGAAATGGTTTGGTCGTGGAAGTAAGCTTTCTCCCCAGTTTTTTTGGCCTTTTGAGGTGTTAGCTCGTTTTGGGGTTGTGGCGTATCGAGTGGCAGTTCCCCCATAGACGAGTCGGGTACATGATGTTCTCCTTGTATCACAGCTCTGTCGTTATCTTCAGGATGACTCCCACATCATCGATTGGGGAGAGATCGATGTTGATGATGGTTCCACCTTTGAGGAGAGACCTATAGAGATCCATGACTTCAAGGAGAAGGTGTTGTACGGGCATTCCATCCACTTAGATTGTGTATTGTGGCAACATAGTGGCATGGAGGAGAGTATTCCGGAACGTGAGTCATAGATACATGCTCAATACCCAGAGTTGTTTGATGTTTAACTCTTTTCATGTATCATTACAGCTAATGTGGTTTTGAAACCATTATGTTTATGAGATGACATCCTTTTTGTTTTGGTGGCTTTCTCTCTTTTGAGAGGTATCTTGGTGGGTGGTTGTTCAGACCCTGTTCGTTTTCTATATAGGTGGGTCATGGATTCTTGAGGATGCGAATGTTTTGAGAGGTATCTGATGAAATAGCATGGACCTATCTGTTCAATTACATTGTGAAAATTTGGTGTTAGAGGTGTTCTAGATGTTCAAGGTGGCTTGGGATCCATTTGGGCTGACATTTAAGGAAATTTAAAGGGTTATGGCCTTCGCACGGGAGGCACATGGTTTGCCTAAACGGTGAGGAAAACCCGTGCAAGGCTGGTCTTGGAGGCAGTGCCTAACACATGGTTAGCACACAGTTTTTCTAACCGTGCGGACTAACCATGGGAGAAGTGATTATCGAGGTAGAAGCTAACGCACGGTTAGCGCACGGTTTGTTAAACCGTGCAGACAAACCCTGAATGCACTCAAAGATAGGTCATAAAACTGTGGATCTACCTTGTTTTCCCTTTAATCACCTCATTTAAGCCCCAAATTTTCCATAACCCATGATTAACCTTCCTTGGAGGTGGAATAACCTCTCCCAAGAATTTTGGAGGCGATCCAGAGGCTTATCACACGAATCAAAGCCAGTTTCTCGAGCTATGTGATCCTTTTGTTTGGTTTCGTAGATCTACCTAGATCTGCTCCCCCTTTTCTCTTGGGATCATAGATCTACACGTGTTATGCATAGATCTAGGTGTGTGGATGCCGATTGTGTTGATATTTGGCCTTGGTTGTGTTAGGAGAGGAGATCTATGGAAGATTCATAGAGAATTGACCCAGTTTCATGGGCGTTCATCGACCGTTGTGGTTTTACTTGAAAACCTTTGAGGTAGGATATTCAGGGCTTATCTAATTGTTTATGTGCAATCGTAGAGTTGGCATTATTTATCCCATTGGATCGCAATGAAATTCACCTAATTAAATACTTTAAATAGATTAAAATAATTGGGTTGATCACATTTTGTTACTTTGTACTGTGATTATGGTTTGCCTCTTGATTTTATAGATAGTGTGATATCTATGCCTTGCTTGTTAGCATGTTGTTCTTGATGAAATTGATAAATAACGTAAAGACAGAATTAATTGATAATTGGTTGTATAATAATAAATAGGCATGAAAGAAGACCTGGTTCTTGTTGTGACCTGATTTTGATCAAATATGGCATAATAAGCTATTTAATCTTCGATGATAGCTTACTGAATTGGTTCATGTTGTTAGAACCAACAGATTGAATTTGTTAATTCAATATGGATTGAATAAATTAATTGAGTTCAATGAAGGGTTTGAAGTTACAATCTTGATGTGAATTAGGGATAAAGCCTAATTGATATGAGTTTTGGTGTTTGTTGTTTGAAATATGGATGCCTTGCTAAAGGTCCAAGAGCCCAAAATGTTGTAATGTTTGTTTTCCTGATGCTTGTGCTGTGTTGTGACCCTGGAGGGGTGTTGTGATATCTTGTGTTGTTATGTGACCCTGGAGGAGTCTCATGATATGTGGAGTCATGGTGGCCTTGTGGTTGTGGCAGCAGAGGACCCCTAGAGTGGCGAGATGCATCGGTTTATGCATGTTGTTGTAAGGGAGGACACCAAGGATGATTGAATGGGATTGATGTGATTGTGGGATGGTTTTCGATTATTGGTTGTTTATCTGCAATAATTTTCACCACTTCCCAAGGTAGCTGGTCTTGCTTAACGTTCTTTCGACGGAGGTGAAGACACACGTGTTATGCCACATGCTTTCCGTGTTTAGCCTCTCAAGTGATAATGGGTTTACGCTCTTTCTATAGGCAGCTAAGACTCTATGGGTCGTACATCTTCTAACTGTGTTGAGCCCCCTTGTATTTAGTAGCATAGGTTTCATTTCTATAATTCCTGGGAATATGGGAAAGTAATTCTGTAATGAATGGATGAATAAATTAAGTTTACCCATGGGGTTGGAGTTTGTTGAAACTTAATGTTGATGATATTAATTTTTAAGGGACATTGGATTTTGGGATGTTATTTTAATGGAATTTAATGTGGAATTGTTCGTGGTTAATTAATGTATAATGAATTAATTAATGTAAAGAGGAATTGATAAAAATAGAAGTAAGTAATCTAATTAAACCCTTTTAATGGTTGTGTGCTTATATGATACCTCGTCTTAGTAGTGGCAGCCTGGAGTCCAAGAGATGTTAGTTGTAGTTGTTTCTAAGACTAGGTTATGCCCATAGTGTGGTTGTGAGTTATATATATTCTATACTTTTTTTGTTTCTATTTGCTACTCCACCCTGTCAGTAAGGGAAACTGGCACCTCGGGGATTCTGATCACTGGGGGGTGTTTTCCCCAACATTTCGATGGGAGGGTGAATGGTTGACTACCCCCTTTATCCCCGCTCTCTTATCTTGGAAGATACTAGTGACATTGACACATCAGTTAATTTTCCTCATATATGTGTGTAGATGGTTGTAATGGATTGTGGTTATTTCACACACATATATTCTGAATATAGTATCCTATGGACTACTATAGGTGTAACTTTTATAGGCTGTGATGGCTTGAGGATCCTTACTCGGTTTAGGGGCTGTAATTGATTGAGGTATAATAATCGACATAAGATACATGTTATGCGAGTTGTGGTGGATCCCAGAAACTACCTGGTTACATTGGTTTTGAGGATGGTGTGGTGCTTAGCCTAGGTGTTTGCGGGCAAGACTTTTTGGTGCACGTGGTGCATATTGTGGATCTTATCCCAAGTTTATATGGGCAAGCCTTTTGAGAGAGATGCACATAACATATGTCGTTATGGTAAAGCGGAAAACTAGTGGGGAAGTAGTAGTGGGGTACCCTTGATATTCTTTACTATATTCTATATTATTGTATGTGTTACTTGGTGAGTGTAGCCATGGTGAGGTTGGGAACAGTGTATACCAATTTAGGTGGCGAGTTAGTTTCACTTGTTATTCACTGTGCTTTATCATTCCTTCTTTACATTTTTACTAGAGGATTCGAGGAGAATCCTATTGAGTATATTGTTATACTCACCCTACATATATATAAACAGTTTTTCAGGTCACTTGGAGTAGGTTAGAGATCAAGATGGTTTCTACTAGCTTTGGGTTACAGGATCTATTCAGGCTTGTGGCTGTTGTTGTTTTACTTTCATTTGGGTACTTGTAGTTTTCTCTTTCAGTATTAGTACTTTTTCATGAAATTTAATATATGTAATTGGGTTTCTTTTATATTTTAGTTCTGAGTTGGATTTGGTTGTTGTCTATCTTATCTCTCTCTTCTACATGTGTTTTCTTAGAAGGTAATGCCTCCCATTTGTGTGTTTATTATAACCTCAGTGCTAGTCGCCAACCCGGGGCCTACTGGAGGTGGGACTCGGGGGTCATTTTCTCCCTTTTCACATTCCCGGCCCAGGAGGGGCACACGTTGTGGGAAGGGGTAGTGAAAATTTCTTTCTAAATTAACTTTATAAGCTTATTGAGATTCATTATTTATTTTCGATTGTTATAAATATTCATAAGATGAGATTTCAAGATAAGTTATACCACGAGATATCCATCAGTTCATATTTTTCATTATACATATGAATGTCATTATATAAATGACTTCTTTTTAGGTTTTACTAAGATCAAATTGAAATCATTATTTGTTGAAGTATATTGGAAATCTTAAATTTGTTTTTTATATATGAGAAAAAATTCAAGGGAAATTGGGTAAAATTATTGAGAAAAGAAGACATTGGTAACTGAACCAAGTGTTTTGTTTTTCAAGAACACCCTTTTTCTAGGGTGAGGTAAAAAATGGTTATGTGATCCTTTGATGTAGTTTTGTAGTATTGATGAATCATTGACTATTATATTTTGGTAATATTGAAATAATTTATTTATTAATTATTATTAAAATATAATTAATATAAAACATCGTACAAAGGGAAACTGTTATATATAAATAATATTAAGCACATTTGAGTGAGAATTTAATCAAAATTGAGTCAATACATTTGTGTGTTTAACATAAAGATAAGTATAAGAAGGAGAAAACATATGTGTTTCTAAATTCATGGTTTCTAGAGAAAAGAAGAATCTATCTAACATACCATTTAGATTATATAAGAATATGGAGGGTGAATTAAAACATAGATTATATATATCAAAAAAAAAATTCATTTCCATATATTTTAGTTCTATTTTTTAAAGAATAAAATGTTACAATATAAAATTATTTTTTAATACGTTTTCCTTGTAAATATATATTTCCCCATAGTTTATTCCCCATATAAGTCCTGATGTTAATATCCCTGAAACGGGGAGGTGTAAATTTTGGATATTATTCTTATTGGACCAATCTAGAGGGTCAATAATATGTTCTTGAAGTATCCTATAACAAAAATAAGACCAAAATTATTTGTTGGTGATTTTATTTCATTGTGACTATAATTAGCAATATATTCTTTATTAGGAGGTGTTTATGATTGGAAACATGTTATTATGAAAACAAATGATGCAATAACTTATTCAGGTAACAAAATATCAGTGTAGATTAGTATTACATGATAATAATTGACTTCAATAATGAGATTGCATTAATATTTTGGTTGATCCATTTAATGATTATTTTTCTCTTTATTTTATTTAATTTAGATTATTTTGGTGATTTGGATATTATTTACTCAAGTAGGTCATCCCCCATCTGACCAAAGTGGCCTATTTTAATAAATAATTTTTTTAAAATGGTAGAGACAATCATTTACACCTATACTCTCACTATATCAATTCATTTCATTATTACTATCTTGTGATATCCTAGTGTGATGATCGATCTATAACACTATCTCTTAATGATTAATGGATAATGTAGAATCATTGAATAATAGAGGAAATTCTAAATTTTAATGAAAAATTTAAATGTGTTTATAAAATGTTACTACCATATTTTTTTTTCCTTAAATATGTTATGATATACATGCAGCTTTATTAATATTTCAACCATTTTATATTGCTTTTAAAATGAAATATTATTATAAAATCAACATTGATGTTGATGGAATATCCAATAATTACATTTATATATATATATCTATATGGTAATGTTTACCAATGTGACTTGTTGAAAAAATGCTAGTAAGATTGGGAATAATCACTTAAGTATTTATAAATGAAATATAATGGTTAAATTAGAATTTACTTAGATTAATGTATTAGTATTTGAATATATATATATTTCAATATTGAGGAATCCATTGTTGATTACTTCCCTATATTAAATAATACATTTAGAAACATTAGTTTTATTGGTAATAATATTGATTAATTTATCATTAGGAATAAAATGATGTCAAACTTATGTAATTTATTTATCCCTATGGTTTTTATTCTTGATGATATGAAGAATATCTCAACATATGAGATTCATAACATATTCATTTCTTACGAATTGAATAATTGCATAACATTAAAAAAATTTGAAAGATGAGATACTTTTAAAGCCGTGAAGAAGAAGAATATAAAAGAAGAACCCAAATATTCTAGTGGTTATTATGATGGTATTTATATATGTAATGACAAAAAGATAATCATTTCTCATATGTCAATAAATTAGAAAAAATTAAAAGTGAAATTTTATGTGGAAACGACAATTGAAATTATATTAATGTAAGTGCATTGAAAACATTCAAATGGATAGTTTTAACTAGAAAAATTATGTGTTTGGTTTTGATGATCACGATGAAAAATATTAAAAATAAAAAATATGTAAAAATTTATAAAATATTAGTCTAGATTTGTGAAAAAAATATATTATCAAGAATAATGAGAAGAAATATGATGAAGAAATATGAATGGGAGACACGACCTCTAGAAACCTATATAATGATGAAGTACATAAAAATGTTATATAATTTATTAATCATGTGTAACGTAAATAATACCCCCCATGTAGTGACTATGATGGTTGGGAAAAGACATAAATGGACAATATGATAAGATATGAATTAGATTTCAATCATTAAAAAATTGAAAAATTTGAAGAATAAATATAAAAACACATGGAGTAATGATGGGATGAAAGTTCATTAAAATTAATAACCTCAAAAAATAGATATTTTCTTCATTGAAATTTCACGAAATTTATTTAAAAGTATACTTTTTTTGAATATATTAAAAATGATCAATACTGAATATTTGAGTTTAATGGTGAATAAATGTGGTAGATAGAATTGAAAATTAGTATAGTTGAATAGAAATATAAGGGATAAAATTAGAGATTAAAAATAATTATTAATCATTTAAATCATCTAAAATTATTTAAATTTCTATTATATTTATTTAGGTTAAATCTATACACCAATATACTACAGAAGATGATTTTTTTTAAAAGAGTGCATCTCTAATTATAAATATTTTACAATTATAATGATTAAAGGATTAAGAAAAAACATATTCTGCATATGTAGATTAAAGATGAACATATGAAAAATATACCTCCTTGAATATCAATAAAAACATTTTATATTTTGATATAAAAATCATTAATCTGAAAGAAATTTTTCTAAGAAACATTATGTATTTAAAATTTGTTTTAGATTCAGTGTCTATTGTTTGTGTTGTGATTTTTTTTCTAAAATTAGTAAATGTTTTCATAGAACATGTCCTTACTTTATTTTTTACGAACCACATATATAATATCTTATGTGGAATAGAATGTGCATCTAAGGGATAAAAAATTGAGCGTAATCAATAAATTTCTTTCAACTCTTATACGGTTTAAATGAATGAATAAATTAAATTCTATATGAGATGGACTATGAGATTATTCTTAGAAGATAATGAATAATAACCGTGTATTGTTCTACTAATAATGTAAGGGTTAAAATGTTTAATAAAAACATCATGATGAAAATTCAATCATAATAGATGTGGACTTGAAATAATTAAAGAGAGTCTGACCATTGATCCTTAAAAATTGATGTTCATTAAACAATACTGTAGGAAGAAAAATAATAAAATATTTATATGATAAAAAATGCTGAGTATTTACATTATATAATGATATATAAATTAATATCAATGAGGTGGGAAATGTTGGTATTGAGACAAATGGATGAGAATCCTTAATTTTTAATATGTAAAACAAAAAATAATAATTTTTTTATATTAATATTATTTGATGTCTGAAATAATGATTTTTACAATATAACAAATTCCCTGTATTGAAATTTTTAAAATATATTCATCCAAATAGTTGAATTAATAAGCGTGAACTTTTATTTTTTTTTGATAGATACAAGTGTTTATAAATGATTATATATGAGAATAATGGATTTTATTATATAATTCCTTTCCATAATGGATAGAAAATCATGATTATAAATTCTAAAATTGAGTTGTAAAGAGATCATTCTATTTTAATAATGGCTCCGGAATCGATTTATAAAACATAACTAAAAGGTATGATGACTCATGAGACACACAATAAAGTGTATATTCAACCCATTATACCATTAAAACATGAATATTTTTATTTTTCTGATTCTATAAGAAAACATTCATCCAAGAGGGATATATATTTACTTTTATTCATTGTAAAAAACACCCGGATTACAAAGGCACTCTTTATGAAAAAATTATCTAAGGTATTTCGGGAGTTTAATTTTTTGAGATGCAAAATTGAGGAATAATGTATATTTTCTATTACGAAGGTTATATTTATCAATAAAAATTACTAGAAATCAAGTAATTTTGAGAGATATCCCTAACATCATAAAATAAAACATCATTATATCAAACTATACATTATATACATAATGGTGTGGATGATAGAAAAAAATGAACATTTGGACATGGGAGAATTATTTAAGTTGAAAAAAAATCATATTTCATTTGTTGAGAAGATTTATACAATAGTATTCACATTTAAAAAATTTATTGTGTGATACTTGATTCATATAAGACTATATATGAGATTAGGTATGGAAGAAAATAATATATTTAAAATTTTTCAATGTAATTGAATGCCCTTGATACATGAAGATAAAGTTTTAAAAAATTTATTTTGTTATGAAAGTGTTGAAGAAAAAACATTTTAATGATATTTTTGAAATTATAATAGAATAAAAATAAAAAATAACAAAAAATATGGTAGGAGTGTTCATATACCAATTTAATTGAAAATCAATATAAAAATGGGTATATTGAAGATAAAATTGAAAATTATATAGTTGAAAATTTGAAGAGTCTAGAAAATTAGGTTGTCAAAAAAACATGTATTGATTAGTTAGTGGATGATATTATCTCAAATCTATTCATTTACAAAAGAAAATCTATGGATCATAGTCATAGTTACACAATTCTGAAAAAAACATTTCATTTCCCATAAAATTATTGTCCAACAATATGCACCTATACAAACAGAAAGAAGATAGACAACAGAAAACCAATCGTCGCATAATTCAAAAGTAAAACATCAAACTCAGTAATATCAATCTAGTCATGGAGAATTTTTTGAATTTATGAAAGCTAAAATTGACCAACTAAATAATATATCCTCTTTGGATCTACTTTTAAGGCTTCTCAATAGAAATATCATTGGCCCTATGTGTGTTTTCACAAATAAACTAAAAAATAGAGTTAAAATAATAATGAATAATGAAAAGATGATTTTTAATGGGTTTCCTCATTATGAATGAGTCAAATATTAAATCAAAATTACAATATTTTTATAAAATGATACTATTTGTATATTATTGACAATCGCATCACACAATCACTACATGATTTATTGAAGGTTTGTGAAATATGACTTCAAAAATGGTAATCTTCAAGAATTTTATTCCATTGAACATGATATTGGTCTTCTTCATGATAAAGATATGATTCGGGAATATAGGATTTTTAAGAATCAATATGACTTAATAGAATGCCTCAGTATCCTTGTATTCCATAATATATGGAATCCTGATCTAATTGTATTTTAAAAAAGAAAAGATTATAGTAATCAAAATGTGAAGGATATGCCCATATTCAATCCCATTATCATAGTATAAATGGATGGAAATATTTTTTATAGCTGAGAAAAAGAATTACTGTGATGGGTTTTCTAGGTAAATATAAAGGCATTTTGATATGTCAATGTTGGGTTAGATTTCATCATTTCTACTATAAAATATTATTCAATGGGAAGATCATATTTCAAATTTGCATTAAAATACTATAGATAATTATTGAAGAGCTCTAGCATGGATGAATTGACGAGTATATCTAATAGAATTTCTATGATAAATACTTTCCTAATATATGATGCTATAACTAGATTTAATCAAATTTTTTATTTAAAATTTATTTTAATCCTGCTATACCCAACAACTTCTAGTCCAATCATTTATATTTCTGTAATACTATGTGATCAATTTCTCAATGATCCAAATGGATATCATGTGTTGTTAGACAATAAAATTTATGAGATACATCAATAATAAATTGAATATTTATTTAATGTATGGTTTAATTTAAAAATTAATATTGAGGGTTTTAAATAAACTTATTTATTTAGGGATTGTGTTCGTAGGAATTTCCATAATCCTAGATGTAATGGAGGTGTGTCATTATAAATTTTTTGGTTTAAATCACTTTTATCTTTTTTTTTGGAATGGTAAAAAGGTTTTTGATGAGGATCAATGGTTTTTCAGTGGGTTTGGGACATGAATTAATTAGAGATATGTCCATCTACTTCTTGTTTCACAGTTTTAAATTGTTAGAGATAATTGTGCACCAAAAACTTTCTATCTAGGGGAGGGTATGCATTTAAAGAAAATTGTGTGATGAGGAAAACCAAACCATTCATCATTGGACAGAGACATTCTGTATGGTTCTATCATGGGTTTTTAATATGTATGGGTCTTCCCAGATAATCATTCATCTAAAACACTATTTGATCAAGGATGTTGCATGGTTTGTGCATGTTTTAGAAAAATAACGTGGACAAACCATGTGCCCCATTAAAAATGATTTTTCCTCCCCCATTATATTTTGTTTCCCACATTATTTTTTCCATTTCTCATCCACCAACATCCCAATTGATGAACCAATTTGACTAATACACTCCAAGGATAATTATCCTTTGATTATAGTCTTTTACACGTATTGTTGCGTGTGGATGGAAGCTAAGGGTACGTTTAATCCTCCTCTTTCTTCTGTTTTATTGATTTGGGGTTATAAGTTGTTCCAACTTCTTCTGAATCACTATAAAACTCTTATTTTTATATAATATAGGTGGAATCTTCAAAAGGTGTATGAATATTAATCTAATGATACAATTAATTTTTTTCATGATTTGATTTGAGGTAGGTGGTCTATAAGTAATATACCATATTGTTGATGTGGATTTATCCATGCGTGTTGTGTTCCAGGTTCCATATTATTGTGAATGTGGTGATGTTATCATGATTTGGTTAAATTTGTGTCTAAATTATGAATTTAACCATTCTTGATCCATGTGATAATCATAAAGGATAATTAAAATGAGTTTGGGCCTCCCATGGGGTGAAATGACATTCCCGAACAAAAAAAAATTAAATTAAATATTTGATATGACATGTGAAGACATAGAGCCTATGTAGAACGTGTTAAAATGTTCTGTTCTGTTGAAAATGGAATATTCAAATTGGTTCCTAGTTTTTGATAATGGCATAAGTGTGTGTTTTTTGAGTCTTAATAATGGGTTAAAGGGGTTATGAGATATGACCAAAAAGTCCAAGGGTCTTAGTGAACATGAAAATGATGAACACATTAAATATGTAATTAATTGTGAATTGACGTATAATTATAATAGGTTTTTATAAGAATTGATTAAAATTTTGAATGTGTTAATATAAATTAGTTTAATGAATATGTGTAAGGGGGTGGGGAATGATAATGAGAATTTGGGTAAATGGCCGATGTAATGTATATGGTAAATTGGTTGATGTGTTATGGAATAATATTAATTCCAATGATAATTTCTATGTACTTTTATGGTTATGTGTATTATTTTTATATGATTTTTTGTATCGTATGTGTGGTGAATGAATATAAGAATGCAGACATGGTTGGGTAGTGTACAATATTGACTTGAGGATCAACACCCACAGGTCAAGTAAGACTAAGGCTCATAAATCCACTCAACAATGAATGTATTATGGGAGGGGATATGCTCTCTATTCCCCTAATGGTTTAATTGGATGTGGCCACCTATACTGATGCTTCAAGGAGAGCATGATGCCTTGTTATGATGTGTTTTACTCTAATGAGATATGGACATTACTTATTCCCTTATGCATAATAGTCCGTGTTTGTTTTAAACTATTGTATAAATTATGTAGATGCCTAACCCATAAAAAAAATTAGAAAATTTATTATGTTATATATATGATATAGTTGATGAAAATTGTAGAGACCCATATCTTGACGTACATGGACATTACATTACATTTGCGGAATACTTAGTACATAACAAAAACACACACTAAAGGATCGTAATAGTTTAGTGTCTTTGGAAACTCGGAACGTAATCTTCTAATCGTGGTGAAAGTTCTTCAATATCTCCCATAAAGGTCATCCCTTTTTTCTACCTAAAACCTTTCTTTATATCCTGGGGAAAAGAAAACATAAAAGGGTGAGCTCAAATGCTCAGTAAGGGTAAACAAAGGAAATATCAATCACATAATTTTCATAAGAACATAACATTTTTGGAAATCTTAACCTGCAAAAGAGAGCATAATTTCATAACATGGGATAAATCATAGTAGTGAAATGAAATCATAACTTAAAACATTACTCATTGTGGCATACACACATAATCATAGAGAATCATTTCTTGTTAGTCAAGACTCATTGCCAAGACTATCTTAGTGGACAAAGTCCCTTTCTGAATCGAGTAATCCTCGTTTCAGTCCTGTTTCACTGAACCGGTATAACCTACCATTCCAGCCATGTCTATCTCATGAGATATAAAATCTTTACCCAATGCATTGGAGGGAGATATAGGTCCCACCCATCTTATAATGAATCCTTTCTTATGTGTGCCACATAATCATAAAACATACATCATCGCATAACACATATAACAAAAATGGGATTCTTGAAACATCATGACATCATAAATCAATTCATATATGATAAAGGAATTCATAAACATAATTCCATCACAACATAGTCAAACCAATGTAAAAATATGGATAGAAACAGAACCCTTTATTATCTTAGATGGAAAATAATTTTGATAAGACACTTGTATTGAATTCTTGAGGAAAATATCCTTTCTTCTTCAAAAAAAATTTTCCTTTCATAACATGTCATACAACTTTAAAATAAAAGAAGTTGATTAAAAATAAACTTGAAAACTTGTAAAGGAAGCTTCTTTGAAGTAATGTTTTAAAAATCCATTCATGCCGTATAAGTTAAAAAAAACATTCTTCGTACTTTTGTCGGAAAAGTCAAAAAGTACCTCGTACGACAAAAGATTCCTTTCATACATATTACTAAAAACTCACCGAAGGGTAAAAATGGATTTAAACAATTGTAGGTGGATGGAAATAATATTACATTTTGATGAAACATGGATGTGGATGATAAAATACACCCCAGTAAATACCAAAGTATAAACAATCTCGGATAAAAATGAGATTGTGATATTTCCCTTACCTTAGGTCCAATTTGCTTCGTATGTGTCCGAACCTCCTGTATAATGATTTAAATAATGTCATTGACTTATTACAGAATCATGATATCATATATGGTTCACTTATGACATTATATTACCCGTTCTTTTGTAAATTCCATGTTAAAGAAGCGTTTTGGGTAAAATCGTTTCATTTATCGTAGGTGTTTTGACTTGTTGTTCTTGACATCATTATTACTTATATCATGATTTACTTACTTCCAGAATATAAAATATGATTTATATATCATATATATTCAGTATATATATATATAATAGATAGATAAATAAAATGAAAAACACCGTTCATGGAGACGGTAGTCCGTACGTACGCATGAACGCTGTTTTTCTTTCCTTATTGTCTTGAAATGGAAGTAAGTAGATGACATACATATGTATATATATATACATAAATCCAGTAGCTTTATAATGTCATGTATTTCATTATTATTTCTTATATATACATTATAATCATTCTTAAATGGTTAACATGGAGAATGAATCTCATCGCGTCGTGGAGACGGTATTCCGTACGTACGCACGAGCGATGATATCATTTCTATAAATATTGAATTGAATTGGAGTGGATTATAAAATATATCAGAATCATTATGATGTTGTAATAACTATGTACCATTATACCCATCCATGTAAGGTGGTGGTGGAAAATAGATTACACCACGGCGTGGAGACGGTATTCCGTACGTACGCACGTGCGGTGATTTCTTTTTCCGTAGGATGGATAGATGGTGAAATAGGGTTGTTTCATACTTATAATAACATATCAGTATATGAGTGATACTGATGTTATTACTTCATAATGAAACAACCCAAGAAGAAGAAGTGGAAGAAGAAATAAAGATGAAAGAATTGGTAACGGTAATTACCTCTTCTTTGAAGTGCCTCTTTGAGACCTCCTCTTAGGGCACTAGAATTGGTCTTTGAGGAAGACCAGAACCTCTAGGATGTTGCTAGGGAAGTGGAGAAGGGATTTTGGCAGGGTTTGGCCGAGCTTGAGTGCTCAAATTGGTGTGAGGAGGAGGGGGAGGAGGTGTCCTTTTATAAGGGAGGAGAGGGGCACCTTAGGAATTCTTAAAAATATTAATTTATAATAAATATAACCCCACTTAAAAACCTCCAAAAATGACTCATATTCTAAGCTTAGATGAGATAGGGTTGTAATCTCATCAACCAATCAAATTTATACATGTTTGGATCTTATTGTAAACCTTATCAATTAGATTTAACTCTAAGTTAAATAATTTAACTTTTACCGTGTCTTTTTGTTTTCTTTCACTATATGGTTAATACACTTACTATAACATGCCAAACGAACCCCAAATTGTATATTATTAATACATATATCCTTATCTAAGTCATTTGGCCGAACCTTAGATTTTTAGGAATAAAATAACAATTAATAATATAATATTTGATTTAAAAACTATTTTGTGTCAATTTTGACACTATTTGATATATGATTTTTTTGAAAGTCATAAAAGAATTATATATTCGAACCAAGTTGATTAAATAAACACTAATATATCAGAGTAACCTAGAAAATTAGTGGAATTCATAAAAAGTCTTAAATTACATTTATTTTGGTATTTATATTATCAATTATGTCAATATTTCATTAATAAGATAATTACTGCATCATCTTTGTGTCATAAATAAATTATATTATATGCTGTCTAAAAATTACAAATAAAATACCATCATGTAGGAAATCTTTTTAGCTTTCTAATGAATATTTATAGTCGAATTTATCTTATGTATAACCCCATATTAAAAATGATTTACTTATTAAACTTTGATTTTAACTATTTTAACCCTTCTTTAAATAAATTAATAATAAATGTCTTAATCTAATCCAAGTGGGCCTAAATGGTCATATTTTATTCCTAAGTTTGTTTTTGGTCGAATTACACTTGTCCAATAGAATTAGGACATGTGTTAGGGTAATATTAATATCATATTTACCCTTAGTTACCCTATTTACTATTAACCGTGGTAAAAAAAGTAAAAAGTTACTATTCACCAAAAAATTATTTTCATCTCATTGAACCACATTTTAGTCCTTGATATTAACCGTGTCTCTCGGATTTTCGAAATTCCATTCACAGAAGCGGTAAAATTAAGTTTTATGCAAAATTCCGTTTTTAACCTACCACTTAGTGGTTTCACTATTCATCAAAAATTGAAAGTTTTCAGAAAAATGCCAAAATTTCATCCTAAGCTATATTTCATATTCCGAATTCAAAAATGAAGTCTATTTTACCAAATTCATCACATAGAAGTTGCATTAATTAATTTTATAATTAAATCCCGCTGTTAAAACAAATAGCGTGTTTTTTAAGAAACAAAATCTATCAAAAGATTGACACTTGATTATGTCTGGTTTAAATGTGAAATTACAAACAATGACCAACATTGTATTAAATTGTAAAAATATATTCTAAATATACTTTAAAACCACTCAAATTAATAATTTATCACTATTAATTATTTCGATTAAAAAAGTTGTTTTTAATTATAATTTAGTAATTTTCACTATTCATTAGAATATGAAAGTTATCCGAAAAGTACCAAAATTTCACCTTAGGCTAAATTCGATACTCCGAATCCAAAAATGAATTCCATTTTGAAAAATAAAATTTACAAAATTTCCAAAAAGTGGTTATTACTATTCATAACGGCTAGTTTTAATAATATTTTAATAGCATATCGTTGTTTCGTGAAACTCAGTATTGCGTACTACACACGCTATCGAGGAAGGTCGCGATTGCGTGTAACGGAAGGAAAGTCAAGGATGCGTATTGTGAAAGCTTCTTTTGTTGTAGCGTACAACACAAGACATTAATGAAATTAAAAAGAATATTTTTCATAAAATCTTGGGGCGTTACATTCTACCCCCCTTAAAATGAATTTCGCCCTCGAAATTCGTCGGGGTTATAAATGGTTTACTATTCAAAATTTTCTTTGATAGAAACCCACATCGTAAAAAGGAATACCAAAACATGGCTTTAAAAACTAAAGTATGAAATGTAACGATTACCCAAATATACTAATCACTGGGTTTCCACATAGGTGAAAATATGGATATGGAAGAAAAATATAACCATCATGTTCTGATGGAGAGTGGTAGAGAACATGGCTATGGAAAAGCCAGTAATCACAAATCCATAGATTTGTGATGATATAAGGTACCATCTGATTCATCAGGTATAAGATCACTAGGACAACATTTTTGGTTTTCAAGATCATTTCCCTAAAGTTGAAAATTTGCTTAGAATAAATACTTACTTTATTTTGGTAAAATATCACTTTTGTTCGTGCCTTGAACAATTTCTACTTCATCTCTTAAATAAATGAAGTTGAATTTGTTATTCGTGATGTGTTAGCAGATCATGTGATAGAATGACAGGTCATTCCATCTGTCTCAAACAAAAGGTTAGCAAAACTTATATACATAAGTCGATCTATAGTGAGATTAATCATATATGGTTCCTAAAATGGACTTATACTTCATATATCATACTGCTTAATATAATAAAACTAGTTTCTACTAAACAGGGACTTCCTGTAGGTCAGTGGTAGGCGATAAAGGCCAGTCGCACTTCGGTTGTGGGTTCGATTCCCACAGCCTTGTCCGAAGCGATGGGCTGTCGCCCGTCCTGCATGTTGTCCTTTTTATAAAACTATATTACTATAAAATCCCATCAATAATATCGAAAAAAACTTCTATCCTTAAACAATACTAACTTATGTCCAACATAATTCATTCCAATCATTAGGTTCATAGTACTGCAGTCCATTCTCATAACATAGTGAAAACGATTACTAGAGATTTAATACCATCGTTGATCCCCATATATCATAAGATATATCTTGTTGGTCACATTCCAAACATTCAAAGGCCTTAATCTTGTACTCTCTTGAATACCCATTGAACCTTAGTGAAAACTTGAATGCAGTTAAAAGTTAACACTTTTCACATACCGAAATCCTCAAAATTCTATATACTCAAACCATGATATCACTTAGTCCTTATATCAATCATGAGCTCATGAATACTGTCAAACATTTCATTTTCCCCTTATCCCTTCATTATGCGCATATCATCTTCATTCCAAAAATATCTGAATAACCTTTCATGGATACTGGTAACATTAATCAGACAACAATGTTACAATCCTTACATGTCTCTTTATTCCATAGTACCATGAGATTACTTATACAACATTACACATGATGAACATGTAATCATTCCACTACATTCTTAAACCATTGACCGAGCTTCAACAATTCTTTCATCTCACATACCATTGGTAGTCTCTTCATCATCATCCACATAAATACTTCCCATATGACCATACTGATTCTCTTCATGAGTCTTTCCCTTAGGGCATTTGTTTGCATAATGCCCATACATTCCACATTTAAAACACTTAACCATTTTTGATGTCGTAGCAATACCATTATCCTCATCCCTGGTATTAACCGAACCTTTTCCTTTGCACTTACTGGCTTTGTGTCCTTCTTTTCCACACCCAAAGCATCTTCCAGTTCCATTGAAACATTCTCCTTGATGCCTCTTCCCACATGATTTACATAGGGGAAATTGAACTTTCTTTCCTCTATGATCATCATGAAACTCCATCTTTCTCTTATTAGCCGAGTCAGGAAACTTACCAAATTTTACTTTATTGATCATATTATGAGATTGCTGATTCAGCATAATAATGATATTTGGACTTCCAAATCCCTTTTCATTTGGTTGCTCATAAAGAATATCATTCCATTGTCCATCATTTCCTCCATTATCGTGAATCACCTTGTTTCCAGCCATTTTCTAAAACCCAAAAAGAATAGCGTGAGAGGCAAAAATCATGCTAGGGAAAACAACATAATAAAGGGTTAGTACCCTCAATATCTAACATCTTAGGTTAAATTCGAAGATCGTTAGCGTAATTCTAGGACTATAACCTATACGTATACTTAACCTTAGAGACATCCCTAGACATACCTTAGAAATATCTCTAGGGATCTCACTAAAGTTCTCACATCCTAGTTTCCAAAGGTTGACTAAACATTTCCTCTGATACCAACTGTAGAGACCCATATCTTGACGTACATGGACATTACATTACATTTGCGGAATACTTAGTACATAACAAAAACACACACTAAAGGATCGTAATAGTTTAGTGCCTTTGGAAACTCGGAACGTAATCCTCTAATCGTGGTGAAAGTTCTTCAATATCTCCCATAAAGGTCATCCCTTTTTTCTACCTAAAACCTTTCTTTATATCCTGGGGAAAAGAAAACATAAAAGGGTGAGCTCAAATGCTCAGTAAGGGTAAACAAAGGAAATATCAATCACATAATTTTCATAAGAACATAACATTTTTGGAAATCTTAACCTGCAAAAGAGAGCATAATTTCATAACATGGGATAAATCATAGTAGTGAAATGAAATCATAACTTAAAACATTACTCATTGTGGCATACACACATAATCATAGAGAATCATTTCTTGTTAGTCAAGACTCATTGCCAAGACTATCTTAGTGGACAAAGTCCCTTTCTGAATTGAGTAATCCTCGTTTCAGTCCTGTTTCACTGAACCGGTATAACCTACCATTCCAGCCATGTCTATCTCATGAGATATAAAATCTTTACCCAATGCATTGGAGGGAGATATAAGTCCCACCCATCTTATAATGAATCCTTTCTTATGTGTGCCACATAATCATAAAACATACATCATCGCATAACACATATAACAAAAATGGGATTCTTGAAACATCATGACATCATAAATCAATTCATATATGATAAAGGAATTCATAAACATAATTCCATCACAACATAGTCAAACCAATGTAAAAATATGGATAGAAACAGAACCCTTTATTATCTTAGATGGAAAATAATTTTGATAATACACTTGTATTGAATTCTTGAGGAAAATATCCTTTCTTCTTCAAAAACAATTTTCCTTTCATAACATGTCATACAACTTTAAAATAAAAGAAGTTGATTAAAAATGAACTTGAAAACTTGTAAAGGAAGCTTCTTTGAAGTAATGTTTTAAAAATCCATTCATGCCGTATAAGTTAAAAAAAACATTCTTCGTACTTTTGTCGGAAAAGTCAAAAAGTACCTCGTACGACAAAAGATTCCTTTCATACATATTACTAAAAACTCACCGAAGGGTAAAAATGGATTTAAACAATTGTAGGTGGATGGAAATAATATTACATTTTGATGAAACATGGATGTGGATGATAAAATACACCCCAGTAAATACCAAAGTATAAACAATCTCGGATAAAAATGAGATTGTGATATTTCCCTTACCTTAGGTCCAATTTGCTTCGTATGTGTCCGAACCTCCTGTATAATGATTTAAATAATGTCATTGACTTATTACAGAATCATGATATCATATATGGTTCACTTATGACATTATATTACCCGTTCTTTTGTAAATTCCATGTTAAAGAAGCGTTTTGGGTAAAATCGTTTCATTTATCGTAGGTGTTTTGACTTGTTGTTCTTGACATCATTATTACTTATATCATGATTTACTTACTTCCAGAATATAAAATATGATTTATATATCATATATATTCAGTATATATATATATAATAGATAGATAAAAAAAATGAAAAACACCGTTCATGGAGACGGTAGTCCGTACGTACGCATGAACGCTGTTTTTCTTTCCTTATTGTCTTGAAATGGAAGTAAGTAGATGACATACATATGTATATATATATACATAAATCCAGTAGCTTTATAATGTCATGTATTTCATTATTATTTCTTATATATACATTATAATCATTCTTAAATGGTTAACATGGAGAATGAATCTCATCGCATCGTGGAGACGGTATTCCGTACGTACGCACGAGCGATGATATCATTTCTATAAATATTGAATTGAATTGGAGTGGATTATAAAATATATCAGAATCATTATGATGTTGTAATAACTATGTACCATTATACCCATCCATGTAAGGTGGTGGTGGAAAATAGATTACACCACGGCGTGGAGACAGTATTCCGTACGTACGCACGTGCGGTGATTTCTTTTTCCGTAGGATGGATAGATGGTGAAATAGGGTTGTTTCATACTTATAATAACATATCAGTATATGAGTGATACTGATGTTATTACTTCATAATGAAACAACCCAAGAAGAAGAAGTGGAAGAAGAAATAAAGATGAAAGAATTGGTAACGGTAATTACCTCTTCTTTGAAGTGCCTCTTTGAGACCTCCTCTTAGGGCACTAGAATTGGTCTTTGAGGAATACCAGAACCTCTAGGATGTTGCTAGGGAAGTGGAGAAGGGATTTTGGCAGGGGTTGGCCGAGCTTGAGTGCTCAAATTGGTGTGAGGAGGAGGGGGAGGAGGTGTCCTTTTATAAGGGAGGAGAGGGGCACCTTAGGAATTCTTAAAAATATTAATTTATAATAAATATAACCCCACTTAAAAACCTCCAAAAATGACTCATATTCGAAGCTTAGATGAGATAGGGTTGTAATATCATCAACCAATCAAATTTATACATGTTTGGATCTTATTGTAAACCTTATCAATTAGATTTAACTCTAAGTTAAATAATTTAACTTTTACCGTGTCTTTTTGTTTTCTTTCACTATATGGTTAATACACATACTATAACATGCCAAACGAACCCCAAATTGTATATTATTAATACATATATCCTTATCTAAGTCATTTGGCCGAACCTTAGATTTTTAGGAATAAAATAACAATTAATAATATAATATTTGATTTAAAAACTATTTTGTGTCAATTTTGACACTATTTGATATATGATTTTTTTGAAAGTCATAAAAGAATTATATATTCGAACCAAGTTGATTAAATAAACACTAATATATCAGAGTAACCTAGAAAATTAGTGGAATTCATAAAAAGTCTTAAATTACATTTATTTTGGTATTTATATTATCAATTATGTCAATATTTCATTAATAAGATAATTACTGCATCATCTTTGTGTCATAAATAAATTATATTATATGCTGTCTAAAAATTACAAATAAAATACCATCATGTAGGAAATCGTTTTAGCTTTCTAATGAATATTTATAGTCGAATTTATCTTATGTATAACCCCATATTAAAAATGATTTACTTATTAAACATTGATTTTAACTATTTTAACCCTTCTTTAAATAAATTAATAATAAATGTCTTAATCTAATCCAAGTGGGCCTAAATGGTCATATTTTATTCCTAAGTTTGTTTTTGGTCGAATTACACTTGTCCAATAGAATTAGGACATGTGTTAGGGTAATATTAATATCATATTTACCCTTAGTTACCCTATTTACTATTAACCGTGGTAAAAAAAGTAAAAAGTTACTATTCCCCAAAAAATTATTTTCATCTCATTGAACCACATTTTAGTCCTTGATATTAACCGTGTCTCTCGGATTTTCGAAATTCCATTCACAGAAGCGGTAAAATTAAGTTTTATGCAAAATTCCGTTTTTAACCTACCACTTAGTGGTTTCACTATTCATCAAAAATTGAAAGTTTTCAGAAAAATGCCAAAATTTCATCCTAAGCTATATTTCATATTCCGAATTCAAAAATGAAGTCTATTTTACCAAATTCATAACATAGAAGTTGCATTAATTAATTTTATAATTAAATCCCGCTGTTAAAACAAATAGCGTGTTTTTTAAGAAACAAAATCTATCAAAAGATTGACACTTGATTATGTCTGGTTTAAATGTGAAATTACAAACAATGACCAACATTGTATTAAATTGTAAAAATATATTCTAAATATACTTTAAAACCACTCAAATTAATAATTTATCACTATTAATTATTTCTATTAAAAAAGTTGTTTTTAATTATAATTTAGTAATTTTCACTATTCATTAGAATATGAAAGTTATCCGAAAAGTACCAAAATTTCACCTTAGGCTAAATTCGATACTCCGAATCCAAAAATGAATTCCATTTTGAAAAATAAAATTTCCAAAATTTCCAAAAAGTGGTTATTACTATTCATAACGGCTAGTTTTAATAATATTTTAATAGCATATCGTTGTTTCGTGAAACTCAGTATTGCGTACTACACACGCTATCGAGGAAGGTCGCGATTGCGTGTAACGGAAGGAAAGTCAAGGATGCGTATTGTGAAAGCTTCTTTTGTTGTAGCGTACAACACAAGACATTAATGAAATTAAAAAGAATATTTTTCATAAAATCTTGGGGCGTTACAAAAATGGTAATAATGATATATATTGTTAAGTTATAGATTTATTACTATTGGTACCCTTGTTGTATTTTGTTTATTTTTTGTTCATTTTGTACATGAATGAAATATCTAGATAGACTATATAATTTTTTGATACCGTTGGTGGCGGCATACTAAGTAGTACTGACATCCTGCTCATGCACTATTGTGTACTAGTGAATATTTCATGGTACAAATTAGTACTAGGGGAAAGGACCAATTTTATGGTTTTGAGTTGGGGAACAGATGTTCCCAAATAAGGTTGTAGACTTAGAGTCGGGATCATTTTTGGAATTTGGTTATTTGTCCATATTATTGGGTTTCATTCACTTCTGGAATTCATTGCATGACATGACATTTTCATTTTTTGTTTTTGGTTTCTTAAATGTTTTGGGATATGTTTTATTATTCATTGTAAATGTAAATGCCTAATGTGTTTACTATTTAATTTGATATATATTGTTCGTAACCAAGGTAATGAAGTTATAGTTTCCCCACATGACTTATTATTCCCTCACTGCTAGTCAAAAACCTCTGGGAAATTTGTAGGTTCTTATGAGGCCATGTGGGGTTTTATCATGGGGAAACAATTACATGTCCATTGGATTGGGAATGTTATAAATAAGAATCAGAATAGGTTTATTTAAATGTTTTTTTTATTTGGGATGGTAAATGATGGATTATTATGTGTTGGGTTTTGGTAATGATCTCATGCATGGGGGTAGCTAAACCATGTATGAGGAAACCCCATGTCACCTAGGGTGGGATTTCCATTTTCTGTGTGTGTTGTAATGTTTTAATAACGTCTCACCATTGATCGATCCACTTATTGTGTGATGTCACTATATTATGATAATTTTCTTTTGGATGAGAATAAATGATGTTTTGAATCCATGAAACATTGTAGCCACCAAGAACTATAGGTGGAATGAATAATGACAGGCATACAATGGATGGTTTTGAGGGACTAAAATGGTAGGATTCAATTACCTTTGTTAAAAACTAGAGAAAATGGTGCCTAATAATGATGTTGTAAATTGGTAAATAGAATGATTGTAAATAAATGGTTACTGAATAGTGTGCTTAAGGAAACATAATAATGGATTAAATGTTTTGTTTGTGAGAAATGGTAATGATGGAATGGTAATGGAATTATATGGATTTAGATTTCAATAATGATCATACACATGTTTACCTCAAACCTGGCTCCTGAATCATTCCTCGACATACCCAAAGGTCCTTCCTGATCCCCACAGACAAGAGGCGAGAATCTGAGAATTGATCTACAATGAAGAGGGGAATATTTCACCAATCCAATTAAAACTCTAGGAATATAAATATACACAATATGAAAAGATAATTTTTATGAATAAAAATTAAATTCCATAACTATAAAAAGACAATAGAAACTATAACATTAAATCTAGATAAAATTTTTAAATACCACTCCAACTATAATTAACTAAAACCAAACAGCTACACCATGTTATGGAATTGGAGAACTCCCACAAACTCATCACCACATACCAAAGACATCTGACATGAAACATCACCGCCTCACATCAGTGTCCTTCATTTCCCTTCTTTGGAAGACCTACAATGGATTACGCACCACTGAAGAGGTACCCAAGGTGTTTGCTAACCTGATCAATGGGATCTCGTTCAAGAGTCCCAAATAATGTCTCTATATAACAATTCGTGTATTCTATTTTTAAATAAAACATGGATTAATGTGGATTAAGGGAAGATATCATCACACTGGACTACAAAATCTCTTTGGAACATCATCCTCTCATTCCCATTAGTGCCCTCAACTGGAAGGGGTGCTCAAGATTAATGTGGATCTGTCACATCCCAATGATAGACCTTTTGGTCTTGGTCTGTTGGCCTGGGATCACTTTGGGCTGAACATCACAGCCAAAAATGAATCTCATCATGTTCTTTGAGAACCCATTGTTTTTTAATTGACCTCCATCCACATTGGGATGATGTTCGTCCAAGATCACATATGGGACTCCATTCACCCGGAATCAGACTTTCTCGCCATTTTCAACATTATCATCCTCAACGATGAATGTTATCAACCTTTTGGTTCACTCATCAAGAAAATCTAATCTCTTCATCAATGCTTCACAGGTTCCACCTTCTCCTTCATCAAAAGAGAAGGAACCAAGGCTTCCCATCAGGTGGTGGCCTATGGACCTCTTGAAAATGACTAGGTCTCACTGGATCAATTTCCTTCATGGTTTAGAGATTGCACTTCCGCTGATCTTCCTCATTAATGATTACGTATTATGTCAAAAAAATAGATGTAGAAGCCTATGCATCACAATACCTATAAATACATAGGTCATATAGCAGACTAATAAGACACGCTAATCTATGAAAAATTCACTGTTTTATTTGATGGAAATCATCTACACTATAGGACTAGGGTGACACCTCATAATGTGAATAACCCACTTCTTATACGTAGCTAAAGCCAATAATCTACACATTTGGACATTTGAACCCCCCCAGAAAGGGAATCCCATAATAGATGATGACCTCAATCTAAACCTTCCACCTAGTACCCAAGGTATCACATTTCATACTTTTCATAATAATCTCAACGTCTTGACAATGATTTCAATACAATTTCACAAATACATTCACATGATTATAAAATTACGTTTTTATTTCCATTTATCATTAATCTGGGAAAACCCATTTTTAATTAAATAATATTTGGACATGAAATAAGAAAATATGAACATTACTTGTACAAAACATCTTATAATGCAAGAATAATAAGGTTCATCAACATAGGATTGATATGAAACCTCCTTCCTTGAAAATACAGTCACACATTTCAATTATGGGATAAACAAAAAATTGAATCCCAATAACATATATGATGGCCCTAGAATAAAATCCACATCAAAAAAATGACCCCTTTAAGAAATAAATGGGTCTGTAGAAATGAGGAAACCCACAATACTCATGAATGAATGTTGGTCGCACCATGACCAAAAAGGGAATGGCCTCAAGAATGTGATCATAGAACAAATTTAGAATAAGACATGATGAAACACCTACATAGAGAAATGGATCTAATATAACAACTTGAGGAATATATAGTGATTAATGACAAAGAAGAAGAAAAAGTATCACTTACTAAGAGAGATGCACTAAATCCTAAATGAAGATTGAAAGAGGATTTGATAATTTAAGAATGAGAAATGTCTCCCAAAATCACCTAAGAATTTTCTTGGGTCAAGAGAAAATGATTCTACAGAATTAATTGAAGGAAATAATTTTTATGCCTATTTTATAAACTTTACATTGCTCATTACAGAATGTGTAACCCGATTACATGACTTGTATCTATCAAAATCCCACAAGTGCTAGAAAACCCATCAACACATATTAAAATTTTATATATATAACATTTATGATGCGAACCATGTATCCATGTCGTGTAATCATCCACAACGTGATTTTATTCCCAACATGAATCCATCAAATCTTATACATCATGTAAACTAGATACACTATTTGAAATCCTCATACAACATGGAGAAAAAGATTGTTAAATATAAAAGTCCAAAAAATCACTGACCTCACCTTTAATGTTATCCCCCAAATTCCTTCTCACATCTACAAATAATGAGAAATACCAATCAATGATGAGGTCAATGTTGTACCTGATAGATCAGTAATGGGATGTCAAAAACTCCCCACTCTAATGGCCTTACTTCCATAGAAATTCATGTAAAATTTTTAACCCATAGAAACAAACATGAAGCCACAATTCCCTAATCATAGACTCACGTTCCATAGTATCGTGAGAATATGATCCATGATTCAATAGTAATCTAACCAATAGGTTAAATTCCCACACATGACATTCATTTGAGAGTCATTGAACCCAACACGAATCTCCAAAACAAAAACATCTCACACTAACACAATTTACTCCCAACTCAGAATTAGAGCGGGATCAGGATGGTACTTAACTAGATGAGAAATGTTTAGACAATTTGAATACTACTCATCTTAAGCAATAATACTAACTGATAGGTAACATATTCATGGTCATGAGTGACCTCAAATAGTCTAATATTTCTTAGAGCTAACTTTCTCAATTTTCCAAGTCGACGGTGACCCAACAAAGAAGAAACATTCAATAAAATCATGTCATCAATTAAAAAATCAAGGAAATGACCCTATTGACCAGCAAATATTTTTTTCGACTCTAGGCTATGACCAAACATCACCGTACCAATTGAATATTTACTAATATCTTTGGGACCAAACATTATGCATCCTAATCTACTTAAAACACCTCAACTGATGAAAGAGTTGATCATCATGGGTGACCCTACGATTCCTTCAAGGGAGCCAATCATATTTTAAAATGAAAATTGTTGTTGAAATCAAACTCAACTAGTACATGAGGGTTATCCCATGATCCACTAAAATCCAAGACATTGGAATTAAGAATATCCTTCTGGAACTAAATCACATGCCACATATTACCATTTATTGTTGGATGTTATACACTAATTAATATGACATGATTTCCCATTTCATCTTGGAGACTCTTATATATTATTGAGGTAAACCAATGATCCAAATATGAATCAATGGTAGAAGGAATCCAATGTAACACCAAAATATTATCTACATACAATATACCTAGATCTTCATCCATATTGATATCCTTAATTGATATGAAATGAGTATATTTTTTCAATTGATGATCAACAACCGAAATATAATACATTCCATGAGGACTCCATGGTAATATGATAAAAAAAATCCATGTATACCATTTCCAACATCACATCTAGAAATAGAAGATGTTGAAGCCAAATATAGTTATTTAAGGGATCTACCTTTATCTATTGGCAGGTGTAACTATAAGGACCTAACAGTAAATATTACATAATCATGAATTATATGAATAATTCACATTTTGGATCTTTTTAGGATTATAGTTTTATAGAATTAGGCCATAACCGTTACATTACATAACATAAATTACATGATAGACACTTCTTCTCAGTTTAAATTTTTTCATTAAATAAAAACTCTTGAAAAAAAATTGTCATGTAAAGTCTCATGTTTTAGACAACATGACATTTCTTAGATCCCATCCTTGACCCTAGTGAACATTAATACATATTAAAAACATTTCAAAACATGGGATGAGCATAAAATGAATAGAAAGGTTTATAATACAAAGAATGAAAATATTAGTTCATAAATACATACATATCATAATCTCTTTCACATTCCTCATGAAATCATAAGATTATCATAGTAAGCGAAAATCATAAAGGTAACTTGTGGCATCTATAACATACTAACATTGTAGCTTTCATTGTTATGTAGGGAGTTATATTTGGAAACCCATCACAGTATATTCCCAATATCACCTAGGAGGGACAATCGAGTTTACCTCTATCATGTTATCCAATGCATTGGAGATCTATCTCGAACTCACCTTCCCTATGTTTATTACAGAATCACTTGTATAGGTATCAGCTCCCAAGAACCATAACATATTCATAACACAGAAATGAAATATAAAAGAAAGCAAACATTTCTACATTTTAGTCAAATTATATCATTTAAATACATTGACATAAAAAATACATTATCAAAACCATTTTCAATACCAAAATACATAAAATAGTATATGGTATTTATTTTCCAATAAAAACATTACGGCATGTTAAAGATGTGAAAAGATCATATAATACTCACGACTGTGGAAAAGGTCAGTGTCACCACTTACGGTAAAAGAAACATTCTTTTTTGTAGTTTATTAAAACACCTAATAAAAAAGATTACCTTTGAATCAATGTAATGTTAATATTATTTATACAATGTATAAAATAATTTCGTGTATAAAAAATGTATTCCTCAACCAAAGGTGACTATGACGAGGTCCCTTACCTCGTGTCCAACTTGACCGATTTGTTCTTTAATCTCCTGAATAATATACTAAAGTTAATTTAAAATTTCATAAAAAACTTTTTCTAGTATATCATTCCTTTTAATTAACTTATAACCAGGTTATAAAAATAATATAATCATTTAATTTAATAATGGTCGTTTTGTTGATATTTGGTAAATGAGCCAAAAATGGACTTCTTATAAATTCAAGTTGTTCATGTGGTCAAAAATTCATCATATCCAAAATCATATTAATGATTTAGATATCATATATATTATATATATCGAGTATATAAATGTATTAAATATAGTACATACCATTGGAGGTTAGAAATGAAATTCACCGTTCATGGGGACGGTAAGCTATACGTACGCATGAACGCTACATTCATTTCTGTTTCATATTTAACTGAATGAAAACATAATGAAATATAGTTATATTATAATTCCAGTATAATATCATATATATAATCTTAGTAACTCAATCCTTTATACGTTTCACGTATAGCATGAATGAGACATATCACATTGAGGGTAGGTAGTCCGCACTTACTCAAATGACATTATCATATTTACCAACTATGGAATCCATATAAAATTATATAAATAAAAAATACAGAAGTAAATAAACTATAGAAATTTAATATATCTCATATATAAATTATGTTCCATCATAATGGCCACCATAATAGGTGGTAGGATATGAATGAACAATCATTATTTTGTAACGTAGTAGTTCATCTTCCAAAGAAACTGTATGTTCCACACCCATTAGATAGAGGTTTGTGTTAGTCTAGTTTAAATCCTTCTCATAAAACTACCTAGTATAATGTGATTACTAGTGTTTTAAAAAAATAAAGGAATAAAAAGAGTTATGGGGTTGGAGAAGGAAAATAAAACTAATGAACTTTAGAGATGACGTTACCTTAATATCGGGTAACTCCCTATTGTTTGAATCCAAAGGGATTCCTGAAGTGTCTTCGGTCTAAGGTAAGTCATCTAGGAGGAATACATGAATCTTGAGAACATATTTGGGAAGATTTTGAATGATCCATGGTTCTTGAGAGGTGTGATAAATGGAATTGATGTGAGGGATTTTTATAATGGGGAGGAGGGTCACATTAGGAAGGTGTAAAAATTTTGATTTTTTATATAATGATTTTAGGATTCAAATGGTCCAAATCTTATTAAAGTCGAAGATAAGATGACTCAAAGTATAAATAAAATCAACCAATAAAAATAATACTGGATTTTAATATTATTTTAATCAATATAATCTTATTTATATAAATTATTTATTTATGAGGTAAACAATGCATCAATATTGTGTCATTAAAATATAATTTATTTGACATCTAAAAAGTATAAAAAAACCATAATGTAAAAAAAATTAGATTAATAATGAATATTTATTTTAAAATATTTCAATTATATAACCCCACATAAAAATTGGTTTTTGAAAAAATTTCTTTTTTATGATATTTTTATTTTTACTTTAAATAAATATTTATTAATATCATTATTTAAGACAAGTGGATTTAAATGGAAAAAAGTCTCACCCAAGGATTGTCTTGGTATTAAATTACTAATAAAATAAGGTTATTATAAGTGTTCCATTAATTTTCTATTATTATAATATAGTATTTACCTTTAATTACCCCATTGACCATTAACGATGGTAAATAAAATTTCAATGTTAGTATTCACCAAAAAAATACATCTTATTGAACCACATTTTACATAATAATTAAAACTATATATTTTGGATTTTTGATATTCAATTCACCAAAGTGGTAAAATTTCATTTAAATGAAAAATTTATCTTCTTAACTACTACTAAGTGTTTCTACTATTCATAAAAAATTTGTTGTTTTCCAGAAAATAAACCAAATTTCATCCTAAACTAAATTTAATATTATGAATTCAAAAATGATGTCTATTATAAAAATTTCTATACATTGATGTTTCATTAACTAATTTAAAATAAATTCATGTTGTCAAAACAAAAAAGCATTATTTTTAGAAATAAAAACTATCAAATGATTGACCCATGTTTATGTCAAATTTCAAAGAGAAATTACTTCCAAAGACCAAAATTGGATTAAATGGTAAAAATATAATCTAATAACACATCAAAACCAATTTAAAAGTTAATCTATCCATATAAAAAATTAGATTAAATTGAATTTTTTAATTAAAATACAATATTTATCACTTTTCAAAAAATAATGAAATTTATCAGAAAAAATAACCAAAATTTACCCAAATAAATTTTGATGACTCAATTTTAATGAAGAATTTTATTTAGTCCAATAGAACATATAAAAGTGGCCAAGACTAGATTTAATGATGGTTCTCCATTAAAAGGCAGTAAATCGACCTTTTAATGAATATTAGAGAATTTATCCTTAAAATTAGTTCAATTCACAATTTATGCATCCAAATTTTATTGGTTAAATGTAAAAAAATTTTAAAAACAAGTTTAATCATATTTTTGTTTGTTCTATTCTTTCCCACCATTACAACGACAAGGTGTTAAATACCATTCAATATAATAATATTATATATTTTTTTAGTATAATTGGGAATAGTGTGCAACGTATGCTTTCCAAGAAACCTGTTGTTGTGTATCAGGAAAAACATCGAACATAGTAACCATATTAAAGTTAAATTAATATTTAATTCACAAATATTAATAATTATGAAAATGTATTATCCTTTATTTACATGGGATGTTATATACATCCCCCCTTTTAGATAATTGTTTCCTTGTAATTTTTATTCACTTATCAAATATATGGGTGATTTTATCTCTCATTGCATATTCAGATTCATGTGATTCCACTTCAACAATATCATTTATCAACAAACCTAAACATGGTAATTACCTTATTCCACAACACTTGATATCATTGGTCAATAATATGGACTGACTATTCCTCATAAAAAATATTATCTTCCATCTAAACTATCTCTAGGCTCAAAACATGAGATAGATATGTCATATTCCTTCTTATCATTGAATCATGAAAAACAATGTGTACCTGGAATAAAATTGGAGGTAAATCCACTCTATACGCAATTGATCCGACTTTAATAATGATTTCATAGGGTCCAATGAACATCAAACTCATATTTCCCTTTCTACCAAAACACATAACACTCTTCTATGGAGAAACTTTGAGAAATACATGATCACCAACCTGAAAACAAAGATCCTTCTTCCGGTTATCTGCATAACTTTTCTGCCTACTCTAAAATTTTCTAATGTTCTTTTGATTCAAATGAATATTTTTTTCATATCTTCTACGAATTTTAGTCACATGATCTTCCATTCACATACTTCATTCCAAAAAGCTGGAGTTTGATACCACATCCCATATAATTCCTCAAATGGATCCATCTGAATACTGGAATGAAACCTGTTATTTTATTAAATTTCATCCAAAGAAACATGTTGGTTCTAACATCCTTGGTAATCTATTAAAATAGCACATATCATATCCACCATCGTCTGAATTGTTCCTACTGACTCCCCATCTGATTGCATATGAAAAGTTGTACAAAAATTTAATTCATTAGCCAATGACATATGATGGCCTTTCTAAAAGTTAGAAGTAATCCGGGGTTCACGATCAGATACAATGGAGAGGGTAACTCCATGAAACCTGACTATCTCATTAACCTACAACAGAAAAATTTTATATAGAGACAAAGTACATAGAATAGAACAAAATAGCATATTTAGTTAACTGATCAAAAATATCCCTGATTGCATTATTAACTCGAGATGTCTTTAGTGATCCCGAAATAGAGTCCATGGATATATTTTCCTATTTCCTCTCTGGAACTGGTGAATACTGTAGAATCCATTTCAGTAATGGCCACTCTCCATTAACCTATTCAAAAGTCAATCACCTAACAATAATGTCTGAAATATCTCATTTTCTTCCACCCCACCAGTAATACCCACGGAGATCTCTGTACATCTTAGTACTTCCAGGATGAACTGAAAACAGAGAACTAAGACTTTCTCATAACAAATAATTATAGAACTATGAATCAAAAGTCATATATAATCACTTCCCAAACCTCAAAATTAAATCATTAACAATGTTAAAATCAGGAAAGTTACCCTTCTAAAACAACTCTACCTTTTTCTACAACTCACTATCTTCCTTTTGCATTTTCATAATTCTGCCTAATAGAGATGATCTAACTAACACCTGAAAAAAGTAGAGTAATTTCATGCATCATCCCCTTTTATTCCATTTTTCATCAAATCAAATACCAAATGATCTCATTCCAAACTTATCATGGTTAAAAAAGAATAAATTTTTCAATTCAAAGCATCATCCACTTTGTTTTTTTCTCGGATGGTAATGGATAGTGCAATCATAATTCATCATTAATTCCAACCATCTTCATTGTATCATGTTTAATTCCTTCTATGTGAATATATAATTTAATCATTTTTTATCAATATATATTTCACATTTTACTCAATACAAATTAGGCCTCTATATATTGAAAACAAAAACAACATCAATTATTTCCAAATAATGTGTACGGTAATTTAACTCAGGAGGTTTAAACTGATGCGATGTACAAGAAATTACCTGTTTATTATACATAAGGACACAACCAAGTATACTTAATGAAGAATCTATTTAGATAAGAAACATAAAATTTCTTGAAGTTTGTGCCAAAATTAGAGAATTCTCAAATATTCCTTTTAATTCCTGAAAACTTTCATCACAATATTTTGTCCTAATGAACATAAATCCCTTTTGAGTTAACATAGTCATTGGAATAGATAAACGTGAAAAATTTACAAAAAACCAACCGTAATAACCTACCATTCCATGAAATCTACGGATCTCTGATATATTTTATGGTCTTGTCTATTATTCAAAAAAAATTGATTTAGCAGGAACAACAGTTTTGCGATGTTTCGAAACAATGTAACCAAGGAAACAAATTTATTGTAACCAAAACTCAAATTTGATGAATTTACCTTAAAGTGTCATTCCATTTACAGTTTTCAAGGAAACCTAAAATGACTTTCATTCTCTTCTTTACTTTTAGAATAAACCAAATAATCTCCAATGAACAAAACCACAATCTTATACATGAACTCACGGAAAATTCCCTTCATTAGATCCATGAATACAACAGGTTCAATGGGTTACCCAAAAGTCAAAACTATAGAATCATAATGTCTATATATAGTATGAAACACGGTCTTGAAAATTTCTACTTCCTTTGATTTCAAATTATGGTTCCCTGACCTCACATCAATCTTTGAAAAATTCTTTTCTCCCTAGATCTGATCTAACAAATCATCGATATGAGGAAAAAGAAATGTGTTCATTACCATGATGTTATTCAATTCTCAATATTCATTGAAAATTCCCATTGAACCATCTATATTTTTAATAAATAAGACAGGATCCCCCCATAGTGATGTTCTTGGTCGAATAAACCCATTATTTAATAACTCCTGCAATTGCATCTTTAATTGTAAAAGTTCAATTTGAACAATTCGCTAAGGGGGTTTTGAAATTGGATTTGCATTAGGAAATAAGTCAACATTTAATTCAACTTCCCCATTAGATATAATACCAGGAAACATATCATTAAAAACATCAACATACTCATTTTTCTATGGAACATCATTAATCTAAACAGTTCATTTGTTTTCAACAATATGTGTTAGGTTACAATCATATCCATCTTTTACTAGTTTCTCAGCTTCTTGAAATGTTATCAAAAGTAAGGGTTCATTCTTATACAGAAACAGAAAATATTTCTAAAAATAAACCTTTATATCTCTGCAGTTAATCTTAGCATGATAAACACAAATCCAATCCATACCCCAAATAAAATCGATCTTTACTAGGGAAAAAATATTATGTTTTGTTGGTAGATTATTTATGATCACAAGGATGGAATGGTTCTTATAATTTTTTTGTCTCAAAATTTCCCCTGATGTTTTTACCATAACTTCAGGATTCATATCTTGAGATGGAATTATATATTTACTAGAAAACTTCTCAGAAATGAATGAATGGGTAGACCCTAAATCTAACAACACATTGGCATTATCTGAACAAACTAACAGTGTACCCGATACTACTTCATTTGATACACCAACATATGCTGAATTAGTTTCAAAAAACATCACTTCCAATTTCATCTTGTATCCTGGTTGCTTTCACTTATTTTATTTCTTCATTAAAAACTCATTTCCATAATAACTCATTTCATTAAATTTAATACATTTTACTGATTGTAAATCAGATTCTGTCTTACCATTACCCTTGTCTTTTTCAGTGTAATTACGAGTTTTTTGTCCCATTGTACCACATTAGTATCACTTACCAAAATTCCAAAGACATTACCCATCATACTATTTACCACATTTTTCAAAAACTATAATATTAAGTTTCTTACAAACAGTCTTTTTTAAAGAGTTATTTCCTTTCATCTGCCACATCGACCTCTGATTCTATTGTTTTTCAAAGATGCCCTGATCATTGAAAAACTCCATTTCCACCTTCTCCACACATAAAATATGTTTTTAAAACATTTCAACTCATAATAAGAAAAATCCCTTCAATAATTTGAATTTAATGTTGAGTGTAAATTGTTTATTTTACTATCATGATCTCGTATGAAACATGGAGCTTACCTTTCGAGTCAAGTGAGTTTTGTTTCATTAGCATCCATTTAGTAATCCTACTACCTCAATTTCCTGAATTGTGTTTCCATCCTATGATAAACCACTTTGAAAAATATTTCTCTAGAAACAAACATTTGAATTAATCCCAATCAAGAGCATCAATCTCCTCAATATCCCTGATATTTTTCACCATCAACCGCCACATGTCATATTCATCTTCAAAATGGTAAACAACAAGACTAACCTATTAATGTTTTGAACTCCCCATTACATCAATAATATTCTCTTATGCTTTAATCCATCCATCATCTAGCACAAGGTCAGGTGATCCTCTGAAAAGTGGGGGATGATGTCCAATGAAATGATCCACTACAGACATGTTCCTCAGTGGTTGATCTGGATGATCTCGTGCATGGATACCACCACTATTTATAGACTTTGTCAACAGTGGAATCACTACAAAAAAACGTTCATTTCTGATTCTAACCATCTCAGGTTTTTGATTTGGATGGTTGTCTTCCTCATGACGTCATCACATCAAATCTATCACGTTCCCTCTATGGAAAACCATTTTCAACCTAGAAATATCATAGGAAAATATACATGGTAATTTGTATATGCTATATCACATCAAATTGACAGTTAATCAATTTTAAAATATTCTGTCTTCTGAAGTTGACTAGACCAACCATTGATACCAACTATAATGTCTCAGCATTAAACATTACATAATATTAAATTAAATGAATAATTAACAATAAGGATCTTTACTGGTATAGAGTTTTAGAGAATTAGGGCATAAATATTACATTACATCTCCAAAATTACAATGTAGAAAATTCTACTTAGTTTTCATTTTTTCATAAAATAAAAACTCAGGAAAAAAGTGTCAGGTCTAGTCCTATGTTTTAGACAGCATGACTTTTCCATGATCCCATCCTTGACCCTATTCATCTATATGTCATGTGAAAATAATTTCAACACTTTTGATAAGCATAAAAATGACCAGTAAGTGTTATAAAACAAATAAAGAAAACATTAGTTCATAAATACATACATAACATAAGCTCTATCAAATACCTCATGAAATCATAAGATTTTTATAGTAAACAAATATCATAAAGGTATCATGCGGTATCCATTACATACTTACATTGTAGCTTTCATAGCTACATAGAGATTTAAATTTGGAATACCCATCATAGTATATTCACGAAATCTCTTAGGAGAGACCTTCATGTTTACCACCTTCATGTTACCCAATGAATTAGAGATTTATCTCAACCTCACCAGCCTTAGGTTTATCACAGAACCACCTATATACGTAATAATGCCCATAAAAACTAACATATTCATAACCCACAAAACAAATATAAATGAAGGATTACATTTCCAAATTTCAGTAAAAATATATATTTTAAATATATTGACATAAAAAATCCATTATCAAAACCATTTTCAATACCAAAATATGCAATAGTGTATATGGTTTTTATTTTACATTTAAAAAAATTACAGATTGTTAAGGAATCCAACAGATCAAATAAAGCGCAGGGCTGTAGAAATGTCGATGTCACCGCATACATTAAAAGATATAATTTTTTTGTTGTTTAGTAAAATGCCTCATAAATAAAAGATTTCCATTGAATGTAATGACATGCCAAATGTTCTAATACAATATATAAAATAATGTCATGTATAAAACAAAATATTCCTCAATGATAGGAGATTGTTATGAAGTCTCATATCTCATGACCGACTTGACACATTCGTTCTTTAATCTGTTGAATAATTTAATAATTTTAATTTCTACATGCATAAAAAACTTTTTCTATTTTTTCATTCTTTTTAAATCACATATTACCATGATATAAACATTATATAATCATATAATTTAATAATTGTCATTTTGTTGATATTTGGTACTTTGGTAAAAAAATAGACTTCATATAATTAAATGTTTTCATGTGGTCAAATGTTCATTATATCCAGAATGATATTCATGATTCATATATCATATATATCATATATATCCATTTTATACATTTATTTATAATAGTTCATCACATTTGGAGATAAAAATTGAAATGCACAGTTCCTAGAGACGGTATGTCGTACGTACAAATGAATGCTCAATTCATTTATATTTCATATTAAAAGTAATTAAAACATAATAAAACATAGGCAAATTATTATTTATGAATTATATAATATATATAATATCATTAAATCCTTCCTTTAAATGTTCCATGTATGGCATGAAGGAGTCATATAACATTGAGGGGGTGGTAGTCTGCACTTTTTCAAATGAGATTAGTGTATTTAAATACTATGTAATCCATAAAAAAATTCTATAAATGAAAAATACAGAAGCATAGAAACAATATAAATATAATATATATCATATATATGTATAGTTACACCATAATCGACACCATAAGAGGTTGTTGGAGAAGATTGTACAATTATCGCTTCGTGAGGCAGTAGTTCATTGTCCCCAAAAACTATATTTTCTTTACCCATTAGACGGATGTGTTTGTAGGTATTCCAAGATTACATATCATAAAAAGAATCATTTATATTTAGGATAATTATTTTATTATAAATGAAATGAATAAAATTAGTTTTGGGGGTTGGATAATGATAATAATACAAAATAACTTAGTAGAAGATGTTACCTCTAAACCTGGTAACTCCCTTTGGTTTGAACCAGAAGGGTTTCGTGGAGTGCCTTATGCCTAAGGTAAGTCTTATATAAGTAATATGGGGATCTTGAAAACATATTTTGGAATAGTTTGGATGAGACAAGGGGCTTGAGAGGTGTGATTAATGGACTAAAGGTGAGGTTTTTTTATAAGGTGGATACTGGGCTCTTTCAGAAAGTGTGAAAATATTAATTTATTATATAATGATTTTCTGTTTCTAGATGTCTAAAAAATATTGAATTAAAAGATAAGGTGGATCATGGGTGAAATAAAATAATCCAATATGAATTTTATATGTTTTGGATATTATTTTAGTCTTTATAATCTTATTTATTTAAATCATTTATTAATAAGGTAAACACGACATCATTATTGTGTGAAAAATAAGTTAATTTATATGATGTATGAAAATTATAAAATATTTTCCATAATTTAGGAAAAAATTTTATATTTATAATGAATATTTATAGTCAAATATATCAATTATATAACCTAAGAATTTTTTTTTCAAAGAAATACATGTTTATGATATTATTAATTTTAGTTTAAATAAAATGATTCTAATATCATTATCTTACCCATGTGGCATTAAAAAGCCAAAACTCTCATCCAAGGATTTTCTTGGTCATCCATTACGTATCCAATAAGGTTAAAAGACATTTAAATGTAATATTATATTATTATAATATTGTTTATTCTTTGAATTACCCTATTTACCATTAACCATAGTAAATAAAAGTCATAAGTTACGATTACCCATAAAACATTTTCATCTTATTTAGCCACATTTTACATACTAATAACAACCTTGTATGTTGTATTTTTTAAATTTAATTCATATAAGAGGTAAATTTTAATTTAAATGAAAAATTATGTTTTTTAACTAGTACTCATGTTTATCACTATTCATCAAAAATTGATGTTTTTCAGGAAAAAATATAAATTCAGCTTAAGATATATTTGATATTTTGAATTAAAAAACAATTTATATTTTAAAAAATTTAATAAAGAGAAGTTTCATTAATTAATTTATAAATAATTCATGTTGTCAAAACAAAATGCTTATTTTAAAGAAATAATAACTATTAAAAGATTGACACATGTTTAGGTCAAATTTCCATGTGAATTTACTAACAATGACCAAAATTGGATTAAATTGTAAAAATATAATCTAATTATAATTTAAATTCAATAAAAAATATAATCCAACCATATAAATAAATTATAGTAAAATGCAGTTTTGAATTAAAATATTGTTTTTTCGCTATTCATTAAAAAATGTATTTTATCAGAAAAAAACAAAAAATTTATCCAAAGTAAATTTAGTTTTCTTGATTATAATGGGGATTTTTATTTTGTCAAATAGAATATAAAAAAGTGACCAAAAATAGATTTAAATAGGGTTCACCATTAAAAGGTGTTAATCAACCTTTTTAAAAATATTAGAATATTTATGCTAAAAATTAGATTAATTAACATTTTAAGCCTCTAAATATTATTAGATAAATGTACAATAAATTAAAAAACATGTATAATCATATAATAGTTTGTTATATTCATTCCCTCCATTATAATGAATTGGCGTTAACTACCATTTAAAATAATAATATTAAATTATTATTTTTTATGACTCAGCATTGTCTTCAACGTAAGAATTCAAAGAAAACTATTGTTTTGTGTCGAGTATGACATAGAACATAGAAACCCCTTTAAAGTAAAAATAATAATTAACTCAAAATTTTTAATAATTATGAAAATGTAATTTTCTATATATTATTGGGATGTTACAGTAACATCTAGACACATACTCTTCAATGTCAGGATTCATACCAGGTCGAAAAATACAGCATCTCATTTCAAAATACATCTTCATAACAATTGGATGGATGACCCACATAGATATGAAACAATTAAAAGAAAATCTAAACTTCTCATGGAATTTGGGATGATGCCCCTCTTCCCAAAGTGGAGTATACCATATGAAGAGAATGACCAATGAGAAATGGAATCCCTACTAAAAAGGCCTTAAAACATTACTAATCTCTATATACTACTATTGAACCTCCAAGACAGTCTCCGTGAGAGATTATTACAAAATAACACCAGTTAGAATCATACCTAAGTCATGATTTTGATCATCTATGGGAAAATGAGTGAAAATCATCATAAGGTTCAACTCCTCCATTGATTTTAGAATAGCATGCAATGGTAGATTCCAACTAAGAGATTATGTGATGACATTATCCTTCCCAAAAGAATAGGTGATAGCCATGTAAAACATCTAAATACATTCCACCAATCATCTTAGTCTGATATTGATGTATTTCTGAGAAATTATGTAACTAAAAATATTATGATCAGAGAAGATTGTAAACTAATCTCCATAAATACAGTGCTTCTAATATTTACCGTAATGCATTACTACATAGATGACTGAGACATGAGTGGGGTCATTATTCTAATGCGGTTAGAGAAAACGAGGGACATAAGCTACCACATTATCAGCTTAAAAATTCATGAATCCCAATACATCAATAGAAGAATCCAAAAATACCCCAAACCCCTTACTATAATCATGTGATATTAGAATAAGAGTGGTTGTAAAAAGTCATTTCAGTTCCTCAATAGAAGACTGAAACATCTCATCCCATGTGAATTTCACCACCTTCCTATTAGAATCAGTCATAGGATATTCCAACAAAGAGAAATCATTAAAAACACCTTTTTTTGTATCCATAAATACCTTGGAAGCTCTGAATTTCAATGACATTGTGTGTTTCCTTTCATAAAGAAACAACCTTTACTCTCTCAAGATCAAATAATAAGCCATGTTCAGAAAATTGTTTCCATAAAAATTTCATTTACTGAATCCAACAAATATATTTTTACGGTTTTCATATAAATAGTGACTTCTCATGATCTCTTTAACCAATCATAGATGGACTTCATTATCATGCTTGGATTTTGGATAATTAGAATATCATTCAGAAACACTACAACAAATGTGTCTATATAAATATGGAAAATATGATTCATGTAATAAAAAAATAACATCATGAGTGTTAGTCATATCAAAAGGGAATCACAAGATATTTATAATGGAAAAACCAACTCTTGATCATTGAAATTGGAACTTCATACTCCAAAACATTGAGCTGACTATAACCCAACTAAAGATCAATCGTTGAGAATCACTTTGTCTCCTTTAACTAGTCAAATAAATCAACCACACGAGGAAAACTATAATTATTTTCAACTATTACTTCATTATACTTCTAATATTCCACCCACTACCATAGAAGACCATGCACATTCATAGTAAAGAGAACATAGACATATAAGGTGAAATAGTAGGGAGAATGAAACATTTTACCAATATGTCATACAACTGAATTTTGATATCTTATAGACCATTTGTAATATTTTACAAGAAGGTATCAATATAAAATGTATGCATATCATCAGGTCAGTTAAAAAATGTAACTCTCTCTTTGGAAGAGGACTACATTATCCTTATGTAAAAATGTTATGATCGTATTGAATAATAATGGGAACGATAACAATAGGAGAAATCCCAGTGGGATCAAACACAAAAGAAGAAGAAAAACTCTTGAGCTTTGGGTGGGAAGGCCCAACACCTCTTGATCTCGGGACCCACACCCATTGAGACACATGAGATGTCCCATTAGTAGCATGAGGTGAAACACGCCAGTGATTATAATCAAACTCAGTTTGATCAATGACATGCCAATCCATACAATTATTGACATCAAATAGATCCCAATCAAGAATTAGAAAATCCCAGACCAACTCTATATCTTCAATACATAATGAAAAATAAAGACACTGAAACACCTATTATCTTCCCATCACAAGAGTCTCACTAACACGATTATAAGGGACATAATTTCAATTGGATTTTTAGTCTTATCAATAAAATAATTAGATATAAATGGGTGAGATGAAATAGTATCAAATAATGTAATTGAATCTGAAGATTCAATAAGGATATTACCTCTCATTATTGCATGACCTGCATCAGCATATATTGTACACTCATCTACTACGTGAATGTTATTTCCCACTATGGACTATTGATAGTGCTCTATAGTCTATAAAGCATCACACTCCAATGCAGCATCCATCGGATCCGATGAATCCTAACCATAATGAAGCATAGTCATATTAAAATAGATGATTTTTATATGAACTGCACATCCACAACTATTTGTCATCTTCATAGGAACATGAAATAAATATTTTATCCATCCAAAACTGTCACACTGATATCATGTCAAAGGCACACAAATTTTTGTAGAAGGTTGTGCATAGGGGGATATCTTATGAGAACAACCACCACCACTTCTGGGATGAAACTACCACTTCCTCTTCTTCCCTTCCATTCCACTGATGTGACCAATATATAGAATATAAGAGTTGGGAAAACCAATAGTGCCTCCCATATCAATTTATTGCATCATATCACTATCTACCATGTTCTCATTGGATTTTATTTTTGTTATAAATAATTTTGTTCTGATAACTAATTTCAAACCAAGAAAGTACTTCTCCGAAAACATTTAGCCAATCTTCTCCATATGTAAATAAAAATAGACATGCTCAAAAACACATTTTTGGTACACTAAAATCGACCACTCTCTCTACTGCAATGATTGGAACTCCATAGAATTTTCTAAAATTACTGATTATGGAAAAAACTATTGGAAGTAGATGGATTTGAATCCCAACCAATCAAAGTCTATGAGTTTTTCTACTTTGAACAGGGAATCCTACCATTGATTTCTATGAAACTAGTGCATGAATGCTAAAAAAATTATCATTATATTAGATGGTGTCTCTTGGAGGTCCAATATTCGATCATTGTTATCCAAAAAGTAATCCACCACTTTTTTTTCATCCTTTCCATTAATGGATATTGATTTCTTATGAAATAATTCCAATGATCGATCTCTCTCTCCTCCATCTCTAACTTCTACCACAATAACAACATTATAAACTCATGTTGCATGTTTATCATTAGTATTAACTGCTTTCATGAAACTCTCGATGAGATTATGATCCACTAGAATATTTCATTGTGGATAATAAGTTATACATTCAAAATAAAATTTTTGAAGATGAATAAGAGGCATAAATCTAATTTCCAAAACTAAAGGCGCGATCAGATAATAGATTAATCCTCTGCATAAAATTGTAAAACCAAATGACAAAACTGAGGCTAAAAACAACAAAAACACTAGAAAAATATTTTACATCTTATCATGGTAACTTGATTCTCTTCATGACAATAGACTGAAAATATCATGTCGCAACATAACTCTCAAATCAACAAAAAATATTATTTATAGTCTGATAGATGTCCAAAGATAAGGAATCATGAGGACATACAACCTATGATACAAACATATAATGATCTAATCAAGGATTACCTCAATCCAATAACCCTAAACAATCCACCACATACCTTGTGGGAGTTCCTGATCCCCACAGGCTAGCGAAAAGCATTCTCTAATCAATAAACAAATCATAGGGATTGAGTTTCTCAACTAGTACAAACACGTAGAATATATATGTACATGGAATGAATACAATCTAAATATTTTTAAAAATATACACCATAACAATATTAAGGCAGAGTAAAGAACTATAAATGTGCCTAAAAATTGAAAAGACAAGTCCAACTAGAAAGGACTAGAACCAAACAACTCCTACAAGTGATGGCATGGACGAATTCTATCTATCTCAACACTAGATACCAACAACAGTGGACATGAATTCTCATTGCCTCACAATGCTGTCTATCCATTCCCTACATAGGTAGAGATATAAAGGTCTACAATCCCCCAAATAGGTGAAGATGGTGTGAGATAATATGCTGAATATTATCCCACCCATGTGTTTAAAATATTGTATCTTTATAACAATTCTTTTATTCTCTTTCTATATAAAAAATGGCTTTATAATTTGTAAAATAATTAATTAGAAAACATGGTAAACATTTCACTTTTATCAAGGATCTAAAATAAATAAATGTATATCCATTTTAGAGAAAATTGTCCCTTATCATCTTTCATAATAATAAGTATACATGTCTTTCATAAAGTAGTAAAAATACAAGAAATACACAATAGTAGTAGAGGAACATGCATCACAACACCATGAGGTACAAAAGGTTTCACATCATACAACTCGTACCCATTAATATATGAATAATTCCTTTTGGTACCAGAAGCCAATGATCTAAACTTTAGAACCAAGGAGACACCCTAGAAAGCTAAACCCCAACATCATATACATACCAAGATTCAATAATATACATTCAAGGACAAGAGGAACACCCTAGAATGTGAACCCCCAAAATGGATGATAGTCTTTATCTAAACCTTCCACATATTACCCAAGGTAACCCATGTTATTATTTTTCATAATCATCTCAATGATTCATAAATAATTTCAAAACCATTTCATAAAGAAATTCAAATTATATTAAAAACCATTTTTATGTCCACATATCAAATATTAGATAAATTAAAATTTTCATTAAAAAACTAATTTCAACACAAACAATTCATTAAATCCATTTAATTGTATAAATTAGTTTATAATTAAGGAACAATAAGGTTCATCAATGTAGGCTAGATAAGGGACTATCTACATTGATGTGAAGGGCGCACACGATGGAAATGGTATTGACCAATAATGAAAACCTAACAAAATCAATGATGTCCATGTATCCAAATCCAAAACATAAGTTTCATCCAATTCAAAATAAAAGGGTTCATAGGAATGTTGTAATCCAACAAAACACAATAATGAAAGCTTTACACAACATGAGAAATAATGGAATGACCTTCGATATAATACCATATAATGGATTTATAATAAGACTTGAAAAAACACAATCTTCGACCAAAAGATATTATTACACAACCAAAGTGTTCTACTGTGATCAAAGTCAATGAAGAAGTCAAAAGGTCACTTACCTAGAGAGATTAACCACAATAATAATAATGATAAGACGCTGATCAGATTCTTCTAGAATAAGAACAGTCAACCAAAATCACCATGTAATTTTATTTGGATGACGGAAAAATATTATTTAGTAAGAAATGAATAAAATCATCTACACACATTCATTAAAAATTCTACATTGGTTGTTACACGATGTGTAACCGTAAAAGCACCACATACACTGGAAAACCTATCGCTTTGGATTAAAATCCGTTTTTTAAACAATCATGATTTTAAACATACCATCACAACACATAAATTTGTACTTGTGAATTCATTCATGACATGAACCCAAAAAATCATACATGTCATGTAACCATGTTAATTTGTGTGATATCCTCACATAGAATGTATTAAATGCTTGTTAAAGTATAAATTCCATCAAAACAATAACATATCAATTATAAGTATCTTCATAATTCCTTCTTATCCCTATACAGACAATGAGTAAAGGAAACACATGGCATGGATAAATATATATCTGATTAATTAGAAATAGTATTTTATAGTTGCGAAATTAAAATTGTTAAAGAATTGTTCATAATAAATGTTGTGACTGAGTTAAATTTTTTTCCTAGTATGTTTAATAATGTGAAAGTGTACTAAAAGTGGAATGATTTATGTCGTGAATGTGAAAAATAGGATAAAAAGGGTCCTATATATATAATTGTATCCTTGTGGGTTATCCTATCCATTATTGTCCATGAAATACCATATAAATGGTTGATGGTAATAATTGAGATGTGATCCAATCATTTTGGGATGGTGTATGTGAATTGGGTTGATTATGGTATGTAGTGTATTTTTCATTACGGTCTATAAAGACTATAATTTCCTTAAAAAATTTTCTGATCAAAATGTTTTGATATAGGAATCTGAATGAGTAGGTATTTTAGTAATGTTGGGAAAATAAAACATTATATAGTTTGAACCATTGGGTTTTCAAAATTTTGAAGATAATTATAATAGAATGTGTAATTATGGAACCCATGATGAAAAATAGTATTACGTAATATATTTGTAGTATATTTGTCCCTTTTAATGGCTGGTTATTCCTATGAGAGTGACATATGATGAGATCTTGACTACATGTTTGAATACATTGGAGAGTCTAGATGTTTGGTAAATGGGTGTTCATTCACATGATTTTGGTAGGGATATGATCTTGATTTATTGAGATGTGGATAGATAATGTGAATTGGAGGGCCCTTGTGGGTTTTATTTTCATGGATTTACATTGTATATAAAAATGAGTGTCTTGGATGTGGCTTCATTAGTGATTGGTGTATAGTTGTGGGTATGGTGACCCGTGCATGTTCAGAACTTTTCGGAAGTGTTTTAGACACTATAGTGTTGGTTTTATTTTGTGGTTCTAGAATATGTGAATGATTAATCTTGGCGAGAATCAAAATGGAAACAGTCGTTTGGTTTTCTAAGCGTAGCATGTATCCAAACCGATGTATGAGTCCAGCCCATGAGTAAATGATTGTTTCTGTCTTGATGTGTTTGGACTATAGAATTTTCTAATGGATTTCTCTTCTAGTTACTATAGTTTAGTTAATCAGTATCATTTTTCCTTCATGTTTACTTATAATTGATATCGTAAATGGTTTCTAGGGATTTTTAATGTATCTCATTGTAGGATGTTTCGGAATTTGGTAGTGGAACACATATTTTTTCATAGTCTTTATTTTTCATTGAAGGATAATTGATACGATAGACAATTCTACTGATGTGAATCGACCTATGGTTACGTTTTGATAGTCTGGGAATGTTGATGGTGGCCTCAAGGGAGGTTGGATGGAGTTGATGGTCTCTTCAGAAGTGAAACATAGGTTGTTTCTTCCTAGGTTTAATTGAATCATAGTTCGTGTAATTTAATTTTTTGTATAAATGAATGCTTTTCCCTTGATTTTATTCGAAATTTGAAACCAAAGATTTGATAGAGGATGTATGTTTGATTTTTTTAGTATATATCATACGAATGTAAGGCCTATCTATTTTGAAGTCAATTAATGGATGTCTAGATGATGATTTCAGGTGGATGATACTATGGTTACTCATGCATGGTCATATTTTTCCACCATGAAGTCAACAGATGAGGTAAGGGTGGTAACATGGTTGATATTTTTAGTATGAATGTATTGATTTAGGGTGAGTTTTTATGATTTTTTGAGGCTAGTAGGACTGACAGATCAGATGGCATGGTCTACTGAGTAAGAGGGGGTTGGTATAGGCTCTATTGATGGTCGGATTTTAAAACCTAACATAGTTTTATGAGTGTTTCAAAAATAAATATGAAATCATAAGGGCTCTGATGTACTATAGATGTGTCCATGAACTCGTAATTCGTGATTCAATTTGAAATGAATAGATATATTAGTAATGACATACTATTGTCATTCTCTATGAAACCAAATTGGGAATCAAGTATATGTGAGAGAATGATAGTTTTTATTTGTGTGGTAGACCTTTGTGTCTCGACTATCACCTAGCAGGGTCTTGCTGTAAGATTGTGAGTGGTGAGGTTGAAGTAGTTCCAAAGGCAATGTTGGTTCATGTATTCATGGAAGATGGTCTTGGATCAGTGTTTAGTGTTGGTTATCATTCCTTACTAAGCGATGATGGTTAAGTACTGATGAGATGTGTATGAGATGAGAAGAAAAAAATTCCAAGTTGGTCATGGTGTTCCATGGCGGGAGGTGATATAAGTGAAAGATAAGTTGTGATGGTGTTATTTGACATCTTCTTATTGTAAATTTATCTAGTTTAGATCGTCCCAAAATCTATTCATCATAATAAGTATAATGAAAAATATGTATCTTTAGGCTAAGTTACATGAATTATTTTTGGTCTAATGTGGGTCTTCATTGAGATTACACTCATGGAGTAGTATATGTGGAGCATGTTAGTGGAATTACAACCGTAAAAAATTTATGGTTGAGGTCCTTGAGATGGACCAGTTGTCGATTGATTTCATAACTATCTTTCTCAGAATAAGTGTATGGGTAATAGGTGATGTTTGTTATGCTGTTATGTAAAAATCTAAAACACCATGTTAAAACTTTTGTCTTTCCCATGTAATATAATCATGAACCATTGTGTCTATAATAACCTATGAAAATCTATTGTAATGAAACTCCTATGTTTGGGAGTGATAATTCAGTCATGGATGTGTGTAGTAATTTGTGGTGTTGATGTAGTGGATATAGGTTTCTAATAAAAACATGTTAGGTGCACATCCGGTATCTCAAATTGACCAGGTGGTAGATGGATATGGTGGTTGATTAATATAATTGTTTTCCATTGTAATAATGTAAATCTAAATGAATTTTTAGATTCATGTGTAGAATTCATCAAAGGGCATAGTGAATCATGACATTAGTTTTGGGAAATGGATTTTGGGTTCTATAACATCATAAAAAATAGACATGGACATGATTACATGTCCTTTTGTGTTACTATAATGTCCTAAAGAGTGAAGGAAGCATGGATATGTGATGTACAATCAAACCAATAGTGATGCTAAGCATTTTAAAGATGAGACAGCTAGGGACATCTTGACTCGATTATGATCATGGAATGTATTTTGTAGTTTTAAACCATATTTGGTGGATGTTTTAGAATAGTGATAGCGTATCAAATTTTTCAATAGTTGTGTGTAAGAACATAACCATATATATTCACTATTTTAATGGTTGATGTTTTTGGTTTTGTAATGTTTATGGGTGTGGTGATACATGATGATGCTTTGGAGGGTAGTGGATTTATATGTCATTGGGATCTATCGAAATTCGAAGAATGAACCTAGATGGTGCATTTGATAATAGAGATATGCCTCAATTCAGTAATAATCTAAGAAGGTAAAAGGGGATATCATGACAGTAGTCTAAGATGAATATAAGGGAAAATCCAACTGGGTATGGTATGACAAGACATGTATAGATGAACATATGCAGTAAGTTGTTTTCCACTTCTAATTTACCAAGTGTAGATGTAATCACTTTTATGAAATGACGGAGAACTTAGGTGAGGTATATTTATTATTTCATGAATGTTTGGTGTAGGTATGCACTCTAAGGTGGTTTCTACATCATGTTTGTTGGAATATATGGGGTGTTGTATATAGGAATTCTCGGGCATGGTGAGTTGTGAATGCACCATGTATGTTTTAGAAGTTGATTAGATGGTATAGTGGGAATTTTTGTTAGAAGATGTTCCAACAATAGGAATATATTATTGTTATAATGAAGTGTGTCGTGGGGATCAACCAGTGGAAAGAAGGTTGGTTGTTGATGTGATTGATGATTTAGGTTGAAGGTACTAGAGTTAACACCATTTATATAAATTGACTGTAACAAAAAGAATTGACTTGAGTTTTACCAGTTGAGTTCCTTGGGAGTTTTTTGTGTGATTTTGATGTTTCATTATGGAATGGTACTGTTTATTCTTTATATGTGGTTCAATGTAGTCCAGTGAATGAGGTTTTTTGAAAACTATGTTTTCTTCAGGTTGTTTCGTGTTTGGTAACTATTAGAGTTTTGAATATAGGTAAAAATGGAACAATTAGATCTTTCCCTTGAGTTGCGAAGAGGATCAAGAAAATGGGGTTTCTACTAGCTCTTCCACGATTGTATGATTCTTTGAGTGATGTTTTCTAGTGTTTTGATTTAGAAATTTATTCTTTGTATTCTCTTGGATGTACTATTGGTGGATTTTTGGTTGAGGTTAATGTGTCATTTGAAGAGAATCAATTCCATTTTTTGGATCATAGTGATGATGTTTTGTGAGGTATGACTAGGCATTTGGTATGAAATTTGGTGGAAAAATGGGAATGTTCATGGTGGAAGTTGTTAGAGAGAGTTAGAAATGTAGGCTAAGTGTCCCAATATCACATTTTTGATGCTAATAGATTCTTGGAATTGAATCTCAAAGATGAGCCGTTATAAGGTGTGGAGGTTTGAGGATCCCTGAAATCATGGGGGTTTTTATTTTTTAAAATTTGGTTTATATATTCGTAGTTTAGTTAATTGAATTATTTCTAGGTATTTGAGGATGGCCAGGGGTGGTCTAGGGGTTTTTTAAATGAACGGAATTTGGATTTCTCCATCCTATTCATGTGGCATATTATTCACATGATTATAGATAACAATGTGCCCAAACCATTGTAGCTAAGAAGAGGAATTCATGAACAAAGAAAACCATTATAGGGGGATCCAAACCATGAAACTTGGGACAGAGGCGACTTGGATGGTCGGTACATGGTTTTTAAAACTATTTAGGCCACCATATTCAATCATGTCACATATACTCTATTAGAAAGAGGCTTCCACATGATTTTATCATGGATTGACAAACCATGTTAAAAAAACGTTGGCCTATTAGATTGTTAATATTTATAGTTTTCACTTCGGGATGTTAAGTTTCCCACATGATTTTCTGACCATTTCATCCTCCTCTAGCATTACTGGTGAGCGAATTCAAACATGTCTCTCCAAGGATCATTCTCCTTCAATTCTAGTCCCTTTATAGTTATGTTAATTGGAAATCAATTCTCCAGGTATGATTATTCCTCCTCTTAAATATCTCTTCTAGATTAGTTCTTATAGCTTCATCCTTCTTATTATAAATCCTTAAAAACCTCATTTTCTAGGCGAATATAGGTTATGGAATCAACCAGTGTGGAAATATATATCTAGTGATATGATTAAGAGTGTGTTCATCATCCTATTTGGGGTACCTGGTCTAAAAGTTATATCATATTGATTTGATGTGGATTTGTGCATGTGCATTGTGGTCTTAGTTCTATCATGATGTGAATTTGTAGTTATTAGAGATTTTTGGTAAATTGGGTGTGTAAATGTTGAATGGATCCCCTAATTCCCCCTTGAGATTGATGTATGGTAATTAATTGATTTAGGGAAACCCATTGGAGCCACTGACATTCTTGCACCTTGAAATTGGTAAAGTAAACAGTTGACGAGTGATAAGTATAATTATTTTTATTAACATGTTAATATATTTAAATGAGTTGGAAATTGAATATTTATGTGTGTTCCTAGGTTCTGATAATGACATAAGGGATTATTTGTCCTATCATAGAAAAGGGAAAATGTGTTAAATTAAGGATGCATCAAACAGTTACTCAAATATATCAAACTTCCAAAGTGGTTTAGTCATATGATAACGATGAAAATGTTTAATGTGTAACGACTTGTGAATTGACGAATATTTTAAGTAGGTTATTCATTAGGGAATTGATGAATGTGTTAAATTGGTTAATATAAGGGATTTTGTTTAATATTTCAAATGGGTTAGGGAAAGATAATGGGAATTGTGATAAGTGGGATATGTAATGTAAATGGTAAATGTTCTAATTGGGGATTTCATAATATTAATAAATAAGATTATTATTATGTGTTTTTATTTTAATGTGTACTGGTCTTAAATATTTTTTAGTATGGTAGGTGTGGTGAATTGATATATAATAATGTTCACTGGGCTTGGTAGTGTTGGGTATTTACATGCGGTTATACACCCCTGGGTTGAGTTAGACTGAGGCTCTAAACTCCTCTGAACTCTGAAAAAATTATGGAAGGGGACATAATATGTATTCCTCTAATGGATAAATTTGATGAGACCACATAAACTAAAGCTTCTAGGTGTGTGTTATGTATTTTTAATGATGTATTTTCCCTAGTGATATAGGGAATTGACTAATTCACTTATTAATAGAAGATTTTTTATTAATACTACATTAAAAATGATGTAGATGCCTAGCCAATGGAACACATGTTTGAAATTGATTATGTTCTGAAAAGGGAATAAATGATGAAAATGGTAATAATGATAGAAATGGTTAAGGAAGAGATTTTCAATTAATGGAACGTATGTTTTCTTTTATTTATTTGTAATTAATATAGTAAAGTCATGCACAATATGTTTAGTCTGGATAATTTTTAGACGCCATTGGTGGTGGCCTTCTATGTTGTACTCACACCCTACTAAAACATCATTGGTCGATCGATCATATTTCATGATTGCAGACCAGGACCAAGGAAAAGGACCATTGATAGATAGTTGAGTCAGTCATGGGATGTGCCTCTATGTGGTTCTAGACATTGACTCCAGACCATTTTGTGAAAACAATTTTCTTAATTTTTTTAGGGTTTTTTTGCACTTTTGGAACTTTTATCATGACATGAAATATTTCTTATTTTTTTTTTGGTTTGTACCCAGATTTGGGAGAGTTTTTTTATTGAGTTTTGATGTTATTCAATAATTTTTCTGTAATTTAATTTATTATCTAATGTGAATCCCTGTAGTATTGATGGTATAGTCTCTCCATGTGAATTATTTGGCCCTCGCTGTAATTCAGAAACCTCCAGTGTTTACGAAGCCACACTTGTGGTCATGTGGAAATGCAGATTGGGGCACCGGTTTAGTGTCACTTGATTCAATGAAATTATAGAATTCACCTTCCTATAACACATTCTTACTTGGTGAATGATGTATGCAATGACTTAATAAGAAGTATTGATTATTTACATTAAAAATACATATGGATGATTAATCAACGACCAAATATAATTATACTAAATTTATATAGTTACATGATTAGCTTGTATAATAGAGAGTTATGTTTGGGAAACCACCATGTATTTCAGATGACATCCAATGTGCTATAGATCATTTATATATTCTAAATAAACACTCATGATCTATGAAAAGTGATCTAATATATCATTTTATCAAATATATGGTTAATGAAGGTGACATGAATAATTTTATTTTGTATTGTTGGAATATGTGTATATATTATTAAAATATTATTTTTTATACAATGGTTCTCCAAAGTAATGCTAAAACTTCCTGTTCCATCTTATCCTATTACAGGAAAACGATTTTAAGGATTCCCAACATGTTTGCGAATTGTTTTGTAAATGGGTGATAAAATGGTATCAGAATCCTTATAATTTTTCAAATGTGTTGATGATTCAAAAAAAGAATCTCCTACTGAATTTGGTCATAAATTTATGTGTTTTTTATAAAATATATTTTGTCTTATGATCTTTTATATATTTAATTCATTTAAATAACGTGAGTAAACTTTTGAAGTCACTATGAAATGAAACTATTTCCTGAACATTATATTATCTTATGGTGTAGTTACGAGATGAATCTCCCTCGGCATTGGATGTAATTTTATAATTATTGAGTGAATTTATTTAAATTTATGTCAAGTTTGAGTATCTTGAGAAATATCAAGAAATGGTGTAGACTGAAAAAAACATTATATATAACTAAATTATTGGAGAAATGTATTTTGTTGTAAATATTTGATAAAAATTAATTTATGTATTTTTTTCAGTAATTTATTGTTATTTAAATGTTTTTTATCTAATTTAATGTGTATTTGAAAAAGATGATAAAGTATAGAATTTATAATTTTAAACAGAAAAGTGGTAAAGTCCCATAAATGTAAGAATTCATCTAGTGGATGTGTAAGGATGATCTATTTTATACATAACCATAATTATAAATTTCAAAATAATAATTTTACATCAATATAGAAATTATTCTTCATTAATAAAAATTCATATATTCAATATAAACATCATACTATGTAATGTGATCATGAATTTTTCTGTATAGGAATGAGAATCATAAGGTTTATTTGGTAGTTTTTCTATGAATCATTGAATATTAATAAACTGTAAATTGATTTATATTTGTCAATTATTATAATAGTTATAGAGTGATACAACATGAAATATAGATTTTCTAGATCAATCATCTGAAGGATAAATCAAAGACAAATTATGTAAATAATGATCCTATGGTTCAAAAAACTACATTTATATTGTGATTAAATGATTAGGACGATTATGTGATATAATTAATTAAATAAGAAGTATAATTTTAAAAAAAATAGATGATATTGACACATAATGAATTTTTCTAGATAATATGATTGTTTATTTGTAATATTCATTACTATTTTTAATATTATAAAACTACATGAATACATTAAATTGTTTTATGATACATTTTCGACAGTCGGAAATATAATAAATCATATTTTATAATATAAAAAGATCCATGATATTTCGACAAGTGTTGGTTTTATATGTAGTAATAAATATAGAATATTTAATTATTATTATTTATTAAATTGTGATGGTATAATTTGATTCATAAATTATATAGTTTATTGAGAAGCATGTTGATGTCAGTTTAAGATGGCCATAATTTCGTTTGTAGTAGTAAAAAATACATAAATAGAAAATAATGTATATGAAACCAACATGTTGGGATTTTCTAGGTTAACCCATGAGATTATTTATGAGGAATAATGTTTTCATGGTTATTTGAATTTGTTTCAGAAGTCTTGATCAACATTTGGGAATTCTATTTCGGTTAATTTTAAAATATTAATTATATTTATTATTCTTATTTTAGAAGAGAAAAAAATTCTATGAAGGTGAAATTGTCATGTATTTATATAATAAAATAATTTCTAGTTCAAAGCTAAGGAAAAAAGAGTTATCATAGTTTTGTGTGCGTGTGACTGAGAAGTATTTGAAGAATATTGAAGCATACCAGAATATGAGGTATCTATATCTATGAAAAAAATTCATCCCTAGGATTTTATATTTTATATAAAGAATAAATAATGTATAAATATATTGTTTTGGTGTCTGAAAAATATGTCATTAACTGTGATTATATTTTTGCATTTGATGGATGTAATATAAGGAGTTTCTCACGGGGTTCTAGGTATATTGAGTTGGGTAGGATTGGGTACTTAAGGTTTTATTCACTTTATAGATACTAAAATATGTATTATTGATGAATTTGGGTTTTATATTTTTGATATTTTATTTCTTTCTCACGATATGAGTTCTCATATATATTGTTGATGATACCTATATAAAAAGGACAACATATCTAATATTTTGGATGCACAATTTGATTTTACCTGTTAGGAGATAGTGGAATATTCAAGGGGTGTTTTTGGAATATTAAGGGTATTATAATAATTGACATAACCCATTGCATTAATAACATGATATTAGTTTAATATCTACATCATGGGATGAAAAATGATGCAATAAGGATTAGGCTCACATATTCTGTCTGAACACTATAAACATTGTTGTATTCATTTATCTTCATTACTTTTATATCATTCATGAAAGCTTACTATATATATAATATAGGGGCTAATGTCTAAACTCACCACATAGATTTATATAAAAATATATAATAGTAAAAAAAGAGTGATTTTTCCAATGACTACACACATTAAAACATCAATTTTGGGGGAATAATTGATATTTTAATGAAAATTAAATGTCTAATTAAAGTATTATTGAATAATAGATTATGAAATAGTGAAACATTAATTCTTTGAAAATATTATCAATGTTTTCATATATTTTGGTATTTTTTATTATTTTACATCTCATAAATTTCTGATTTTTTATAGCCTATATTTTTTATTATCCATGAAGTTTTTTTATAATATCTTCATTTACTATTTGAAAACTAAATATTAAATATGTTTTTTCTATAAATTTCATTTCTATAAAAATTACATGGATTTATTTTTCAACTAATTAATATACATTTTTTTATTTTTAGATTTGAAAAATTTAAATGATTTTTTTCATCAAATAAACCATTTTTTATAATTAATGAATTATTATAAAAAATGTTATGAAACATATTACCATTAATTTCTAACAACCATAGTAATTTTTCGTTCCTCTACTATGCAAATATACTACTATAAAATGTAAAATGAAATCCTACTATCCATAAGACATGATACTCCCATGAATTTCCATTATCCACATATCTACAATTTTTTTTAATCAATTCATCTTAGTTCCATTCTATCTTCAATCGTCAGTAATAGTTTTTAAACCACTATTGTGAACCCATGCTACTTGGTACCACCAAAATTATACTATTATTGAATATAGTTTCTATCTCTATATTCTTCCACCACAACTCTTTCCCAATAAAATATACCCAAATCAAATAATTATTGAACAAAATCATACACGACCCAAATTTCTCTAGTGTTATAGTTCCCACTATAGCCACCATTCCAAAATCTACCTCTTGAAACTTCTAAATTATCTCATCCATATTCTATCATTACCCCAATATACTTCTATTGACACCCCATTACCATTCCAATACCATATTCATGGTACCACCTCTATATTCCAAAAATGATCCACCAAATATGCCTAATAGAATACCGTAACTGAAACATTTCTCATATAAGGATTAACCATATCAGTAAGAGATTTATGAAAATTATGTGCTGGATAAATATTTAATTTAAAGTAATTTGAATATTAATGCATTTAAGACAAGTATATTTGGAAGGTAGAAAGAAACAAATCGGGTGTAGATACTTGGAACACATATACAAAATCTAGTTGAGGACTACAGATTTTGAACCCGATGGATATTTGGAGCACGAACTGAACCCATTCACGAGCTCTATGGATGATTATGATTTGAATCCATCTAATGATTATGTAAAGAACCAATTAACACATTTTATTGGATAAATCAATACTGATACAATGAATATTCTCACTGATGTTTTTGTGACTAAAAAGAGGTAAGAAACTTTGACCCAAATCAATGTGAATGTTGAATCATCTAATGGGAATTACTCAATTCATGATTGATTGAGGATGAACTGAACCTGTTTCTAAATGAATTTTGAATTTTAATCCTTTATATTTGGACCCATGAGTTCAATTAATCATGAAACATGGAATCTAGGATTTTTATAAATGAATTGGAAGGAGGAAGCATTTCTACCACATAGGATATTCAACACTGATCAGTACAAGTATATTTAGCCTCTATCAAGTTTCCTCAATAATATATTAATAAAGAAGATTTTTTTTTCAAATGATGTGAAGAACCAACTGATTTAATATTTGAAACATTGGGATAAAAATATTTTGATTGAAAAATAAGTATGGTAAAATTATTATTGGTCTCCGAAGTCATTGTCTATAGGTTTGATGATGTAGGAGACTATATCACATAATGGTAAATTTATTTCATAGTAAAAAAATATAAGAAATATATTTTTTGACTATTTTTTCATGTAAAAATGATATCACGAATAATAATGTATTGAAATATGATCTGAAATGAGGCTAGAGGACTTTTTTGTCTATGTTGACTTCCTTGAAATATTATATTTGAATATCTTTTCCCAATTATATCCAAATAGAATTTATAAGAGACTATAGGGAGGAGCTTGTGGAAAATTGGTTCAGAGCATATATTGTGAAAATTTGGATACCAGGGATGTCAAGTTCCTAGATGATCCATGTATGTGTTCCTTGATGGGATAAACATTGAATAATTTCGAGACTTGTCAATGAAAATTAGTTTGTTTCTATATGGGGTATCTGAGGTTAAGCATTCAAAAGTAAATAATTAATCATTAAAAAAATATTATGTGATACAAACAAGATGATTTATTCTAGATAAGTGAGACATAATTTATATGGTTCTAATAATGTGGATTTTAGATTTGGTTTGGGTAATGGAATTGATAGTTTCAAGAATATGATGGAGATTCTTGGGGATGTTGATTGAAGATATGGAATCATTTTTAATGGTCACATGGATCATAAAAAAAATCTACACTATGAAGAATATTCAATTTTCAGATCAAGGATTTGTTCATACCAGAGGATGATGTTTAATGAAAAACATTCCATTTGTAATCCAGACAGGTACATTTACAATAGTGACTATGTGATTTAGGTGGGGATTGGTATATGAAATAATTATAAATATACGAAGAAAAGAATAGAATAAGATATAAATGATTTAAATTAGTGAATTTATGGATAATAGATGCTATGAGAAAAATAAAGTTGATATCAGTGATTTGAGATCACTGCGGATAAATAAGGAGAAGTTAGAGAGACTAGATTGAGAATATTCAGATCTGTTTATCTAATTATGTTACATAACAAACATGAATTTGTCTATATTGAACAATTGTAATACAATTACAGAAGATATGGTATTTATTTATATTAATTTTTGGAATGAGATAATATTGATTATTTCTATTACATTATTCAGTCATTGATATGGTTTGATACAATACTCATATTATTTTAAGTAATTTAATTTTCTATAGAATTGAGTATCAATAAAAATTAATAATGATCAAACATTATTTCCAAATATATATTCAGCTAACTATTTTAAAAAAGAAAATAATAAAGACAAATAGAGTGGACTTTTCAAATGATAAATAAATATAAGTGATAACTGATTTATCATTTTGAAATCAAATGAGTTGTGTAGTTAAAAGTCTACATGAATCATCCATTCACATGGTGAATTAATAAAAAAAGTCAGTATATTTAAATAAATTTCATGATGTTTAATTAAAACTCATCAATGATTGAAACTATTAATAAAAACCATCGAATTTATTTCCCATACATCACAAACTAATTTTTCATAATATTTTTTATCATATAAATCATCAAATTTTGAAACTAGTTTTTTAAATTTCTAAGACACCATTCATCATTATCGTCATTGATTCATCACCTAGCCCATTTCCACATCTCTATATTAATTATTAACCTCCATTATATTCTATTTATTTCCTTAGTCACAAAAAAACACATAATATGTGTCCTTCCCTAAGGATCAACCCACACAGCCTAGTCAATAATCAAGGAATCATATCATCAAATTTTTGAGCAGTTTTCTCAGAATAGAAAATTCCACCAATGAACTGATGGAATAAAATAAAAATAGTAGGAAAATAATGCTAATAAAAAAATTGGAAAAAAATATCTCAATTGAACATGATAATGTCCATTTTTTTTGGAAATATATATGTTCTTTTTTGAATGAAATCAATTACGATTATCGTGCATTAAAACATTAAAATTTACATGAAATTGATCATGTTCATGAAAATAATAATAGTGAACAACCTAAAAATTAAAATCCACTACAACATGGAAATGAGATGATTTATCTAGTCATTCATAAAGATCCCTAAGTTTTATTTTTTTCTAAAATCTTATCTTGCAACAGGAAAACCTCTACCCTTGATACTATGAGATTAACAAATACCAGTTTTATATGATAACATTTTACCATTGATTTGATATAATGACTCACTAGATATAATTATGGAAAGATTTGTTTAGTGAAAAAAATCCTGTCATTTTGTTGAGGGTTGAGTGAAGATGATTTAAAATATTCTGTTATCCCATTTTGATTGGTAGAAAAGAAGAAAACATGGTTCCAAAATATTGATTAATTAATCTCTGATTCATGTGACTAATTGTACAATGTTTTTATTGAAAATTTTACCATAGGTGGATGTCTTATGAGATTAGAGAAAAATCATTGGATTCCTCCATGATATGGTGTAATTATTCATCAAAGCATGGGTTTCATTCAAGGGGCTACATAGGTAGTGGTGTAACCCCCAGTGTAAGGAATTTTTAGGGAAACATTTTATTATGGTTTAAAACTCTTCCTTTAAACATTGGTTGATCTTCCCTCTCGAGGGGATATCTACTGTAAAACGAAGGATGATCTAAATAAAAATTTCAACACTTTTAAATAAAACTCAAAACATAAAGTTTTATGAATAATAAAATTTTATAGGAATGAATCTAGAAACATAAAAAAGTACGAGGTTGAACAGTCTTATTTTTTTTAATGAATATACAATGAACACTATTTGGTAGAAATTTGACCATTGTTGTAACACCCTGATAGTTTATGAGAAGTATATTTTTTTATGTATTATGTGATACACAACATCAAAGGAATCTTTCATTACACACAACACTTGCCTGGCTGGCATTATACGCAAGAGAAAACTTCCTCGATAGTGTGTGTTGTACATAATATCGAGTTCCACTAAACAACATTATGTTATTAAAATATTATATAAACTAGCCATTATAAATAGTAATACCAACTTTTTGAAATTTTATAAATTTTAAAATTCCAAATGGACTTTATTTTTGGATTCGGAATATTGAAATTAGCAAAGGGTCAATTTTGGATATTTTTCTGAAAACATCCAATTTTTGATGAATGGTGAAAACATTGGGTTACTATATAAAAACAGACTTTTTATTTAAATAATTATTTATTTCATTTAAATTTATTTTAGTTAAAAATTGATACAGAATACATATATAAGTTCAATGTAATTCGTTCGAGTAATTTTTTAAGAATTTTAGATATGTAAAAATTTTATTGAACATTTCACCGTCTTTTTTCCATCTCCAAGGAGAATTTGAAAATGTATATAAAACGTAATTTTACTGATTCGGTGAGTGGAATTTCAAAAATCCAAGAGATATAGTCAATATCAATGAATAAAATGTTGTTCAATATTTCACGACTCGTCATTGGGGCATGTGTCGTGACTACCCCAAGCCCGCCTTCCATAGGCCAGGGGCTGGCGACTAGCACTAAAGGCGTAAATCACGATAATTGGGAAGGAATTGACTTTATAAAATTAAAAAAACACCAAAAAGTTCATGCAGAAGTATTACACAAAGTTCAAAAGAATGTGCTGAAATGTAAATGGGCCAGAATACAAACGCAACTAAGAAGTACAACTACAACTGAATGAAAGTACAACAGAAAAGACAAACAGATGGAAAAAAATAACCAACTCATGTGTCGTCCTCCTCGGAACCTACCAGAAGGGTAGGTACAAATAGAACATCTCCTGGATCATCCACCACAGATCATACCTGATGGGTAGGTATATATAGCCTCTTCAAGCTCTCGCCCGTCAACCTCCTCCGAGTACCATCTCATCGTGAAGTCCACCTCCGGATACAGACTCGTCTTGAGGTCTACCTCTAGGAACCATCCAGTCCTCGAACACTTGGCCTCCGTCAGCACTGTCCATCATCTGCATCCAACACAACCAGGTGTGGGCATATCCTGTGTAGGGGTGAGTATAAAGATACTCAGTAGTTACCCCGAGACCCTCAAGGTCTCACTAAATCCAACAAGGATTTCCACAAAAAGGATCTCAACAGATAACCCTTACATAGATATAAGCCCATTCTTATACATAAGTTATCAAGAAACTCATCTCAATCATTGGAAACACAAAGGTGATTGACTCAGGTCAAACCTAGATTTTCATTAAAGATATCGAAACCACAACTACTGGATACTCTTCCTTTGTCGAGTACAGTAGCCATGTCATGACTCTAAGGCGCTACTCACTAACCTTAGACTACTGAGGTACTCCTCATGTCGATTACCACATGTATGCCAACCAAACACAGTAGTGCTCCCCACCAGGGGTATGCCGCCCAAACACAGTAGTGGTTCCCCTACTAGCCTACAGAGGACCTCCTCATATCGAGTATCGTGGGTCTACCACCCAAACATAGTAATCCTCCCAGCCATGGGGTTTCCACCCAAACACGGTAGTTCTCCCCACTGGGCTAGTCGATTAACTCCAAGTCGAATCGGACAAGAAGTCATTAGGTCTACAACAACTAGGTCTCTGCACTCCATACGCTCGTCTCATGGAGGGTTCGCTCCATGAGATACTGGTCGATACTCCATGTACCACAATGTCTCACAAAGAAGTATCACAAATAACCTCCTCGTCATAGTGGTATCAATGCAACAGACAGCGTGTCAATCAGACGCCCGATCTATGAGTTATTTGCCTTTTCGTCCCAGGGGCCCGGTTAGTTTTGTGTACGAACCAACCCGACCATAACTCAACTGTACCCTGAACTCTCATAGTGTATACTAATAGGGAATTTTTTTCATCATGATTACCAACGCCACTGACAGATTGTCAAACAGACGTCTGGTTTGAGTGTAATTAGCTTTTCCATTTGAGGGGCCCAGTTAGATATCAGGTACAATCCAATCCGTCCATACTCTAACTGCGTCCAAACCTCATATGAAGTATAAAAAAATATCTATCTCACCAAAAAGAATCCAAAAATTTCGACGGCACATCAATCATACGTCTGTAGCTCCAGTTATAACCATTTCTGCTCCGTGGGCCCGGTTCGTTTCGTGTTCGAACCATCCCTACCGTACCCAAACTTCACTGAAAGCTTGAGTGTAATATAAAGAAAAGACCGTATCGATCCAAGGATCTGTACACAACGGAATGTGCATCGATCTAAGATCTGTATCCCATGATATGGGATTTTGAACGAACCTGGTCCGAAAATAGGGGGTCTGGGCCCGGTCCGACTGGACCCAATCCCCCCCCCCCGGGGTTAACCCGACCCGGGTCTAGGTCCGGCAAAATTGGGTGCGGCCCGGCCCAGCTGCCCGGCCGTGGCTCGATGCAGGACGAGCAGAACACAAGGGGTGCAACCCATTTTTGTAACCAGCGGTGCCAGCTAGCGACGCCACACCTCCCGAAACCCGTGCGGCCGCGGGGGCCGGCTCCTCGCTGCCGCGGCTATGCCGGGGCGGGTTTTCTTCTGGTGGTGCATTGGGGCACTACCGCCACGAGGCGGCCGGACGGATCTGGTCGCCACCTCCAGTCGCCGGCGCCACCACACCGACAATACCTTTCGCGGACCACCGGACGCGCTCTAGTGGTCCGTTTGGCCCGCTGTTTTATCCAATGGTCCTCCTAGGACCCGTTCTGCACTGTGATAGATTCCAAATGTCGTTTCGGTCCCGTTTCATCGTCACCCATCAATCCCCTCATCAAAAAACAATCTATGGAGGGTCCATGTTTGTTTGTTAGCCTGTGCCTTCTGCGTTAGAGGTTTTCAATCTAGATCAAACTCAAATCCAATCCGAAAATAATCCCTGCATCAATCCTGCATGAATGAGTGATCCGCGGAACAACTGGGTAAGGGTTAGTCCGCGTTCATCGTTCATTTATGAAAAGTTAAGGGGAAAATCAAATATAAATTCCCAACCTTGCAATGACATTGCACGTCGTCGAGCCGCGGAAAGAGGCAAGAATCGCGAAGATTAGACGTCACAGAAGATCAGTGTCAGTTTTGTTGACGTTGGAGGATGAGTCGCTATCGATGGCGATGTTCCCCACGGTGGTGTCTCCTTTCTTAATGGAGAACCGGGGAGAGTTCTTCATCGAGAAGGATGGTCGCTCTTTTTCGAGAGTGAAGTCCTCTTCTTCTTCATAAGAATTCTCTCCCAATTTTCCTTATCACAACGAAATCCCTCACCCCAAATAAAATAATAAACTATCCCCATTATTTTACAAACACAAGCATTTTTAATATTCAAACTCAAAAAACATAATTAAATAATCGATTAGGTTCAATTAATTAATTATTTTATTATTTCAAGAGTTAAGAGAGGGAGAGGAAAAGTGTAGGGAGAGTTACAGAGGGGTTTTTGAGAGTTAAAAAGTTAGTTATGGAAATGTGAAATGTTGGGGTTCGTGTGGGCCCCACATCACATTTATCCTCTCATTTATCCTCTCATGGGTAGTTAGGTTCCTCCCCAACTCCCCCATGTAGGATAAAACCACCGTAGAAATAAAAATAAAATTGTTTCACAAATTTATTCATTCCTCATTTAATCCATGATTTTTATTTTCTCCACCTCTAAAAACGCAAATGCGGTAATGGTCCCCTTAAGAAATTATTGGCACTGCGAGTTCATAGGTGACCTTGGATTTCAATTCCAAGCACCGTTTCAAAAGATAGAAAAACCTGCTCATTCTTTTACTGAACGTACCCAAGCTAAACATCAGAAATTGATTCCGGGCACTCCGTGCCTTCGAATAAGGTGTCGTCTGAAACTGCGCTGTCGTAAAATTCCAATGATATTAAGAAAAAAAAATCCTTGAAATTTTCGGGTCTTTAAATTACTCTCATCTCATGGAATTACGTCCTCATAAAGCTACCACACAATGTAGGGAAAATAATGGAGGTACCGATCACACATCTGAGCCTCCCGCTCCCATGTGCTCTCTTGGAGGTTCCCGGAACTGCCAACGAATGTGCACATGTGGAATCGACTGTACCCATAGGACCCACTCATGTCTATCCTAAACTTCTACTGAAACCCCATGGATGTTTCCCCATCATCGACTTCCATCTCTCCATAATAAATGATGACAGATAGGTCGTGCACACATCTCCTCAGCTGAGATACGTGGATAACGTCGTGCACCTGGTGCATCTGAGGAAGAAAGGCTAGGAGGTAAGCCACCTTCCCTACTCTGCTGGGGACCTGGAAGGTCCGTTGAACCTTGGATATTACTTGCCACCTCAGCCACATCTCCATCGACCCCGTCTAGGTGAGACCCTTGTGAAGACGTGTCCATCACCCTTGAACTCCAGTAGTCTTGTCTCCTATCATCATAGGACTTCTGTTTGCTCTGTGCAATATTCATCCGCTCTTGGATGATTTACACCTTTTCATCGTATATTGAACCATCTTTGGTTCTACACGTGTTGTCTTCATCACTATCCACAAAGAACATATGAAACACGGCCAGCTACTGTCTTGCCACTCCTAACAGCTGAACACCTGATCTCTTACTATGAGCATCTGCTAAAACGGTCTTCCTCTCTAGGTGTATAAACTATCTCGAAGTCATAGTCCTGGAGTACTTCAAGCCATCACCGTTGTCTCAGGTTCATGTCTTTCGGAGAGTAGATACACCTGAGACTATTTGAGATGGAGAGAACCGTAAATTGTTCTCTCAACGAACAATGGGTGAGACTTGCCAATTGTAAGAACTCATCTCCACCCATTTTCATCTACATTCCACCAAAGAGCTGCTGGGATTTCTCCTCTTCCAAAAAGAGTTGTCTGGTCTCATCCCGTAGATGAACCACATTCTTTTCCTAATACGGTCAATCCAGACATATATGGTACTATTTCATTCCATGGACGACGTCGTAAGGCCTCGACGCTACTACCAAGAGATCCAACCGTTACTCTCGCCTCCAAGGGTCGAGTCACTCTGTCGGCAGCAGTGTGAGGACACTGGGTCTCCTCCAGTAGGTACCTCAAAAGTGAGGATCAAGTAAATAGTTTTAAATCAGAACCTCTTAGTATTAAACATACAAAGTGGACATGAATGTAATTGTCACAAAGATAAGTGTATTTTATTACTCCATCTTGTAGTACAAAGACACCAAGAAAACACAACAGTAACAAAAAGGAAACTAAAAAATAAATAATAAAAAAACAAAAAAAAATAAGAACAAGGGTCTCCAGGCCTAATCTCGCTCCTGCCCACCTGATTTCGCATCGTAGTCATATGCTTCAGCTGCTTGAAGCTGAGGTCTCCCATATCCACCATTTCTCCATGGGTGGGGTGGTCCTCCAGGTGGGTGTGGTGGAAACACCACAAAGCGTCATCCACCTCCAACGGCAAGGCCAGCTCCTTGCGGTCCATTACGATCGATCCTATGCCTCTGACTGGAAGGTTCTTCATCTATATACTGATTGTCTGAGCGGTGGGTCAGACAGTCACGAGCCATGTGACCATGTCTGCCACATGTGTTACACAACATGGTATGTCTGGATTTGTCCCTACCCTTGTTGCGTCGCTTTACCGATCCGGAGTCGTGCGGTCGACCACCTGTAGGTCTGGCCATCCTAGACATCTACATCGTCTGTCTACGGATAGCTGCAGAATACTCCACTGAAAGTCGACTTGAGGTGTGTCCCGCTGCTGGAGTCTGCTCAGAATTGAAACACTCTATTAATAGGGCTCGCTCCAACACACTTACCTGAGTGGGGATGCTGAGAGGGATCGTCTAAGCTCTAATCTCGTTCCTCAGTCCCTGATCAAATGTTGGGCCCAGATGAATGAGTCTCGTACCATGTCTGTAGAGTAGCGTGAGAGGTCTGTGAACCTTGGTGAGGTTTGAGCTACACTCATGATGCCCTGCTGCAGATGAAGTATCCCCTGTATCCACACCACTCGAAGGGTGGCTGGTACAACCTATGCCTAGAATAGGCTCTCGAAGTCTTCCCACAGAAGTGACATCTCGTCATGCATCTGAAGAATCAGGCTCCACCATCTTCCTGCTACTGCCTGAAGGAAAATGGAAACAAGGATCACCATAAAGTCCGCTGGCGTACCTACTAGCTTGAAGATTCCCACCACAGCCTCTAGCCAATCCTCAGCTGGTTGTGGGTCCGTCTCCCCCCAGAAACTGGGTGGCCTATAGCATTGTAACTCATGCAGCGCGCTCAAGCGACGTGCATCACCTACTGCTGGGGCTGGTAGAATCGGTGGCCCAATGGGTGGTAGTACCGCTGGTGCCTCTGCTAGTTCCTCAACTAGATGAGATCCTTGTACTAAGGCCTCGTCGCTCAATGGCAAGTCAGTACGCACAACTCGTGGGGCTCATGTTGGTCATCCGCAGGGAGGCTTCCTGAAAGAGCAGATACAACATAGTCAAAAGACTATACCTTGTCAGCTGACCTGATTTGAGATTACTTGAAGGAACTTTTTGAAAACATACACACAATTAGTGTTTCCGTGCACCGATTCGGAAATCAGAAGTGAGGGTCGTGGTGTATGGATACGTCGGCCGCCTGTGCCAACACAGAACTACCTAAACTAAAAACCACACTTAGTACCCTTAATACTATTACTTCATAGAAAAAAATCAGATTCCTATGTTATGCGGTAGAACCGAATCCTTTGATACCAATTTCTCACGTTCCATCATCGGAGCCCGTGCAATGACTACCCCAAGCCTGCCTTCCATAGGCTAGGGGCTGGAGACTAGCACCAAAGGCATAAATCCCGATAACTGCGAAGACATTGCCTTTATAAAAGTAAAAAAACACCACAAATTACATGCAGAAGTAATACACTAAGTACAAAAGAATCTGTTGAAAAGTAAATGGTTCAGAATACCAACCCAACTGAGAATTATAGATACAACTGAACGAAATTACAACAGAAAGGACAAATAGCTGAAAAAAAAAGAAGCAACTCATGGGTCATCCACCTCAGATCCTACCAGAAGGGTAGGTACAGATAGTGTAGCTCATGGATCATCCACCACTGATCCTACCTGAAGGTTAGGTACCGATATCCTCTTCAACGCTCTCACCCATCAACCTCCTCCGAGTACCCTCTCGTCATGACGTCCACCTCCAGATACTGACTCGTCGTGAGTTATACCATCGAGTACCGTCCAGTCCTCGAACAATTGGCCCCTGTCAGCATTGTCCGTCATCTGCATCAAACACAACGAGGTGCGGGCATAACCCGTGCATGGGTGAGTATAACGATACTCAGTAGGGACACCGAGACCCTCAAGGTCTCACTAAATCCAACAAGGATATCCAAAAACAAGGCTCTCAACAGATAACCCATACATAGATATATGCCCATACTTATACCTAAGTTATCAAGTATCTCATCTCAATCATGAGGAAACAGAAAGGTCATGGACTCAGATCAAACTAGGATTTTCATCGAAGAAATCAAAACCAAAACGACTGGAGAACTCCTCCACTATCGAGCACAGTAGCCCTGTCATGACTCAGAGGAACTACTCACTAACTATAGAGTGCTGAGATACTTCTCCTGTCGAGTACGGCAGGTTTTCCACCCAAACATTGTAGTGCTCCCCGCCAAGGGTCTGCCGCCCAAACACTGTAGTGGTTCCTCTACTAGCCTAAATAGTTACTCCTCCTGTCGAGTACCGCGTGTCTGCCACACAAACACAGCAGTGCTCCCTGCCATGGTTCTACCACCCAAACACAATAGTGGTCCCCAATGGGCTAGTCGACTCACTCCAAGTCGAATCGTACAAGCAGTCGTCAGGTCTACAGCTACTAGGTCTCTGGATTCCATATGCTTGTCTCTGGGAGGGTCCGCTCCATGAGCTACTAGTCAATACTCCAAGTATGAAAAATTCCCATGAAGAAGTATCATAATGAACCACCTCGTCACAGGGGTCTAAACTCAATAGACAACACATCAATCGGACGCCCGGTCAGTGAGTTATTAGCCTTATCGTCCCGGGGGCTGAGTTGGTTTCGTGTACGACCCAACCCAACCATAACTAAACGGTACCCCAAACTCTCATAGGGTATACTCATAGGGACCGTTTCTCAATGTGATTACCAACGCCGCTGAGGGTTTGTCAAATGGACACCCGGTCTGAGAGTTATTAGCTTTTCCATTCAAGGGGCCCGGTTGGATTTCAGGTACAATTCAACCCTGCCATACTCCAACTGCATCCAAACTCAGATAAATTATACCAAAAGATCCATCTCACCAAAATAGAAGCAGCTCGTGATTCGTCCACCTCGAATACTACCAGAAGGGTAGGTACAAATAGTGAATCTCTTGGATCGTCCACCACGGATCCTACCAGAAGGGTAGGTACAGAAATCCTCCACAATGCTCTCGCCCGTCAACCACCTCCGAGTACCGTGTCATCATGAAGTCCACATCCGGATACTGACTCGTCGTGAGGTCTACCTCCGGGTACAGTCCAGTACTCGAACACTCGGCCTCCGTCAGCGCTGTCCATCGTTGGTATCCGACACAATGAGCTGTGGGCATAACCCTTGTAGGGGTGAGTATAACGATGCTCAGTAGGGACCCCAAGAACTCAAGGTCTCACTAAATCCAACAAGGATATCACAAAGAATGATCTCAATAGATAATCTTTACTTATATATAATCCCATTCTTATACCTAAGTTATCATGTAACTCATATCAATCATGAGGAAACACAAAGGTCATTGACTCAGCTCAAACCAGGATTTTCATTAAAGATATAAAAACGAAAACTGCTGGAGAACTCCTCCTCTATCGAGTACTGTAGCCTTGTCACGACTCCAAGGCGCTACTCACTAACCTTAGACTGCTGAGGTACTCCTCTTGTCACGTACCGCGGGTCTTCCACCCTAACACAGTAGTGCTCCCTGCCAGGGGTCTGCTGCCCAAACATAGTACCAGTTCTCATACTAGCCTACAAAGGTATTCTCCTGTCGAGTACCGTGGGTTTGCCAGCCAAACACAACAGTGCTACCCTCCATGGGTGTGCTACCCAAACATATTAGTGCTCCAGAGTTGGCTATTCGGCTCACTCCAAGTCGAATCGGACAAACAGTCATCTGGTCTACAGCTACTAGGTCTCGGCACTCCGTACGCTCGTCTCCAGGAGGGTCCGCTCCATGAGCTTCTGGTCGATACTCCAAGTATAAAAAATTCCCATGAAAATGTATCACAAAGAACTTCCTAATCACAAGGGTCTCAATGTAATAGACGACACGTCAATCAGACGCCCGGTCTGTGAGTTATTACCATTTTTGTCCCTGGGGCCCGGTTGGTTTTGTGTATGAACCAACCCGACTGAAACTCAACTGTACCCTGAACTCTCATTGGGTATACTCATAGGGACCTTTTCTCAACGTGATTACCAACACCACTAACGGTTCATCAAAGGGACGTCCAGTCTGAGAGTTATTAGCTTTACCATTCTAGGGGCCCAGTTGGATTTCGGGTACAATCCAACCCGGCCATACACCAACATCGTCCAAACCTCAGATTAAGTATACCAAAAGATCTTTCTCACCAATAGGAATCCAAAAAAGTTGACGACACGTCAATCGGACGTCCAGATCTCAAGTTATAACCATTTCCGCTCCAAGGGCCCGATTGGATTTGTGTTCGAACCAACCCGGCCATACACAAATTTTTTTTGAAAGCTTGAGTGTAATATACCAAAAGGAACGTCTCAATCCAAGGATCCCTATGAAACAAACAGTGCGTCGATCAGAGTTGTTTATCTCATGATATGAGTGTTTGAACGAACCTGGTCGGAAAATAGGGGGTCTGGGCCCGGTCCGACCCGGCCCAATACCCCTTGGGTCAACCCGACCAGGGTCCGTGTCTGGCCCGATTGGACGCGGCGCGGCCCGACCGGCCGTCCGCGGCGTGGCACTGGTCGAGCGGAACAGAAGGGGTGCGACCCCTTTTTGTAACTGGCGGTGCCAGCTGGCGCCGCCCCTCTTCCTGGATCCCGGGCAGTTGCGGGGTCTGGCTCCTCACTGTCGCGGCTGTGCCACAATGGGTTGTCTTCCGGCGGCGCGCTCAGGCGCCACCGTTGCTAGGCAGCTAGACAGCTCCAGCCGCCGCCTCCGGTCGCCGGTACAACGCGGCGGAAGAACAATCCGCCGACCACCATACGCGCTCCGGTGGTATGTTTTTCCCTCCGTCTTCGCCAGTGGTCCTCCCGGGAAACAATCTTCACTACGACGGCTTCCAAATTCCATTGCTGTCTTGTTTCATCATCTCCCATAAATATTCCCATCAAAAATCAATCTACAGAGGGTCCAGGTTTGATTGTTAGCCCATGGCATCCGTGTTAGAGGTTTTCAATATAGATCAATCTCAAATCCAATCCGAAAATAAACCATGCATCCATCCCCAATGAACGAGCGATCCGCAGATCATCTAGGCATAGGTTGGTCCATTACCTTCATTCATTTCTCAAAAGGTAATCATAAAATCAAATATAAATTCCTTACCTCGCAAAGACGTCGCACGTCGTCGAGCGGCGGAAAGAGGCAAGCGTCTCGAAGATCAGACGTCACGGAAGATCAGTGTCGGTTTCGTTGACGTCGGAGGAAGAGTCGTTATCAATGGCGACATTCCCCACGGTGGTGTGTCCTCCCTTGATGGAGAACTGGGGAGCATTCTTCGTCATGAAAGATGGCCCTTCATTATCGAGAGGGAAGTCATCTTCTTCTTCACAAGAAATCTCTGCCAATTTTCCATAGCACAACGAAATCCCTCCCCCCAAAATAAAATAATAAGATATCCCCATTATTTTATTAGAACAAGCCTTTTCAAAATTAAAAACTCCAAACACTTAATTAATTAATTGAGTAGGTTCAATTAATAAATTAATGTATTTTGGCAAGAGTTAAGAGAGGGAGAGGAAAAGTGTTGGGAGAGTTAAAGAGGGGTTTTTGAGAGTTAAAAAGTGAGTAATGGGAATGTGAAAGGTTGGGGATCATGTGGGCCCCACCTCATATTTATCCTCAAATTTATCCTCACATGGGTATTTATGTGCCACCCCAACTCCCCCAAGTAGGATAGAACCACCTTAGACAAAAAATAAAATCGTTTCACAATTTTATTAATTCCTCAATTAATCCACAATTTTTAATTTCTCCACCCGTACAAATGAAAATGTGGTAAAGGTCCCATTAAACAATTACCGGCGCTGCGAGTTCATCGGTTCCCTCAGATATCAATTCATAACATCAGTTCAAAAGATAGAAAAACCCACTTGTTCATTTACTGAACGTACCCGAGCTAAACTTCGGAAATTGATTTCCTGCACACCGGCCTCTGAATTAGGTTCCGTCTGAAACAACGCACTCATAAAATTTCAAAGAAATTATGAAAAAATATTCGTTGAAATTTTTGGGTCATTACACAATAAGATAAAAATAATTTTTGGTGAATAGTAACTTTTTACTTTTATTTAACACGGTTAAAAGTAAAAAAGGGTAATTAAGGGTAAAAATGATATTATTATTACCCTAACACATGTCCTAATTCGATTGGATAAGTTTAATTATACAAAAACAACCTTAGGAAAAAAATATTACCCTTTAGGTCAAATTGTATTAGATTAAGACATTTATTTTTATTTTATTTAAAGAAGACTTAAAATAGTTAAAATCAAAGTTTAATAACTAAAAAGATTTTTAACATAGGGTTATACCTAAGATAAATTAGACTATAAATATTCATTAGAAATATAAATAGATTTCCTACATAATGGTATTATATTTATAATTTTTATAAATTAAATAATTTAATTTATTTTTGACACAATGATGATGCATTAATTACCTTATTAATGAAATATTAACATAATTGATTTTATAAATACCCAAATAAATGTAATTTTAGACTTTTTATGAATAAAAATAATTGTATAGTCAATATGACATGTTATTATTTATTTAATTAACTATTTTCTAAGTAATCATGCTGTTATGATTTTCACAAAAATCAATTACCATATAGTGTCAAAATTGACATAAAATAGTTTTTAAAACAAATATTAAATTATTAATTGTTATTTTATTCCCAAAAATCAATGTATCGGCAAAATGTCTTTGATACAGATATATATATTAATAATGAAACACTTGGGGTTCGTTTGGCTTGTTATAGTATGTGTATTAACCATATAGTGTAAGAAAACAAGAAGACACAATAAAAGTTAAATTATTCAACATAGAGGTAATTGTAAATGATAAGGATAAAATAGTAACCTAAACTTGTCTAAAACATATTAGTTGATAGGATTTAGACCCATCCACACTTTATCTTTGAAATAAATCAATTTGGAGCTATTATAATCCGAATTTGACTTTATTATAAAATAATATATTATGTTTTTTTATTAAGGTGCCCCTCTCCTCCCTTATAAAAGGGCACCACCTCCCTCTCTTCTACACACAATTTTGAGCCTTTATGCTCGGCCAAACCCTACCCATTTCCCTTATAAACTTCCTGATAAACATACTAGAGGTTTTGTTCTTCTTCAAAGACCAATTTTAGTTCCCTAAGAGGAGATTTCAAAGAGGCGTGTCGAAGAAGAGGTAATATCTGTTACCAATTCATTAAACATTTTTTCTACTTCTACTTCCACTTCTTTTGTTGTTTCATTATAAATTAATAACATCAGTATCACTCATATACTGATATGTAATTATAATTATGAAAAACCAATATTTCACCTTCTAACCATCCTACGGAAAACGAAATCACCGCGCGTGCGTACAAACGGGATACCGTCTCCATGCCGTGGTGTAATCTGTTTTCCACCACCACCTTATTTGGATGGGTATAATTGTGTAAATAATAAATATATATGATTATTTTATTTTTATATTTATTCTAAAATAGTATACATACACTTCAATACGATTCCATGATCATGGGAACAATATCATCGCTCGTGCGTACGTACGACCTACCATATCCACAATGTGATGCGACTCGTTCTACATGATCTTCATTGAATAATGATTATATAAATGATTTTAATGAATAAATATGATATATATTACAAAAATACCATTATCTAAATTAGTTATCTATATCCTAAAATTAAGAATAATAATTTATTCGACAAAACATGCATAAGATCATAAAGCAATAAACACCCAAATAACAAGTAGCAATGAAATATTACTAATGATAAGAATAGAATATGACCATATATGATATCATAACAATGAATATGATTATTTAATAATTCAGTGACATTATTTAAATCATTATACATGAGTTTTGGATACATACGAAGTAAATCATACCTAAGGTAATGGGAAATCTCGCAAGCTCATTTTTATCTGAGTTTGTTTATACTTCAGAATTTTATGGGGAATATTTATTATCCACATCCATGTTTTATCAATATTTAATATTATTTCTATCATCTTAAAATGTTTTTAATACAATTTTACCCATTGGTGATTATTTAGTAAAATATATGAAAGGAATATTTTGTCGTTTTTAGTTTGAGGCACTTTTTGACTTTTCTGACCGAAGTACGAGAGGAATGTTTTTTTAACTTATACAGAATGAATTGATTTTTATGATTTTATAAAACATTATTTCCATGAATATTCTTTTACATGTTTTCAAGATTATTTTTAATCAACATATTTTAGTTTAAAATTTTATGACATGTTTAGAAAGGAAAATTGTTTTTGAAGTAAAAAGGATATTTTCCTCAAGAATGGAGTTCCAGCGTTCTACCAAAATTATTTTCAATATAAGATAATATAGGGATCTATTTCTGTCACTATTTTTACAATGATTTGATTATGATATGATGGATTATTTTTATGATGTCCTTTTATCTTATATGGATTATGTTATGATGGCATGATGCTTATGAATCCCATTTTTATTACATGTGTTATGCTATGATTTATGATTTTGTGGCACACATAAGAATGGTTTCATTGTGAGATGGGTGTGAAATGTATCTCCCTCCAATGTATTGGGTAATGATTTATATCTCATGAGATAGACATGGCTGGAATGGAATGTTAATCCAGTTGTGTGGTACAAGAATAGAATGAGCAGTGAACTCGGTTCAGTAATGTACTTTGTCCACTATGACGATCTTTGAAAAGAGCCTTGACTAATATGAAAGGATTTTCTATGATTATGTGTGTATGCCACAAAGTTTCATGTTTTAAGTTATGATTATTGGGATTACATTTCACTACTATGATTTATCCCATGTTATGATATTTTGAACTTTTTTCAGGTTAAGGTTTTCAAAATATTATTTACTTATTAATATGATATGATTGATATTTCTTTTGTTTACAATTACTGAGTATTTGTGCTCATCCTTTTGTATGTTTTCTTTTCCCCAGGTCAGGAATAATGGTATTAAGTAGGATATGGGAAAAGAGACTCTAGATATGATGAAATAAATGGGAGACAATGTAGATGATTTATGAACAAGTTATTTGTGTTTCATAGTTTCTAAAGACACTATATCTATATGGTTCTATCATGTATTTGTTATATGTTGTAATAATTATGCTTCAATTCTGATGTAATAACCATGTTTGTAAAGTATGGGTCATTATAATTGGTATTATAGGAAAGGTATAGTCAACCTTTGGAAAATAGGATGTGAAATCCTAAGAATGAACTCTAAAAATATGTATAAACATATAAAACAATATCAGTGTTTTAGAAATGTCCATGAACAACCTATGATAAGACCTAAAATTCGATTCTTGATTATGTGAATTTCCTGTTATGGTTAGTGTTTCTCACACTATGCTTCTTGGTTTTAGTCAATGGATAGAACCCGAAGGAACCATGTTAATGCTGAATGTGATGGGAAATGAAATGATTGTCCCCATGAGAAACCAAACATTATGGAAGATGGAATAAAAAATCATGTAGCCATGATCACACAACTTTCTCAAGATATGAATCATTCTGGACTTCCAAACGAGCAAAAGAAGGAGAAGCATTTTGTTGAATCATACATGAGGGAACATCCACCTTCATTCTGTGGGTCTTCTGATCCATTAGTGGCTGAATAATGGATTACAACCACTGAAAAGATATTTTCAGTCCTTCAATGTTCTGAACATGATAAAGCCATCTTTTCAGTATATCATTTTTAAGGTGACGATGATCAATGGTGGAATCATATTAAGAATACATGGTGAAGCGATGAAATTGATTCCATGGAATGGGACGAGTTCCAGATTTTTTTTCAATAAGTACTTCCCTCGTATTCTTTGAACAAATATGGAAAAAGAGTTTCTTGAACTGAAGAAAAATGATGATGAATCGGTTGGTACCTACGAAGCATATTTTACAAGACATGCAAGGTATGCTTCTGGAATTATTATCCAACCTGAGAGTAAGATCGATCGATTTTTTAGTGGCTTAAAACCAAGTCTTCGAATGGCGTTAGCCATAAAGGACACCAATAGCTACAAGGAAATTTTTCAATATGCTCTCAAGGTTGAGATGGAGATTGGAGTAATCCATCAGTCATATTATTTTGATAATAAGAGGAAAATGGAATTCAAGATAAAATCTAAAGACCACACTAAATGGAATATGATTTTTCCCTTATCCTCAATGTGTGGAAAGAAACATGGAGGGAATTTTATTAAAGGGAAATGTAAATGTTTTATGTGTGGAAAATATGGTCATCGGGCGGTTGAATGTTGAAATAATGGGAAGAAGTTGTCTAATGATGTGAATAACGAAAGGGATACACAGAATGCACCTGTAACACTTCAATGTTTCAAGTGAAAGGAAATGGGGAATAATGCCAATAAATGCCCTAATCCAAGGGTTGTTGATAATGATCGGCATCAACAAACTCTTAACGCTAAAGGCAAAGGAATGTCACATGAAATTTATATTAGTGATGTGGAGTATGATAACGAAGTTGTGGAAGGTACACTTACCAACCACTCTAAAGTAGCAAATGTTTTTATTTCATTCTGGATTTTCCCACTCTTTTATTTATGAAGAATTTTATAAGGGTATCGCCATATTATCTCAGCATTTAGATATTTAGTTAGCTGGGAAAACCCCTAAGGGAACAAAAGTCGCCTCAAAAGATTTAAATTCTTCTTCAATTGAAGTTTGTGGTAATGTTCTTCTTGGAAATCTTGTGATCCTTCCTATAGTGGGATTTGATGTGATTCATGGCATGGATTGGATTTCTTTATATGGAGCTCATATCAATTTCCAATGAAGTGAAATCACATTTAATATTCCCGAATAATATACTATCATATATCGATGCAAGGATGAATATAACCATACGGTTGAAACTTCATCCATCTTATGGGTCTTGATTCCAATAAATGAAGGTTATTTATCTCAAATGGTTAGAAAAAAAATCCCGATTATGAATATGCCCATTGTACGAGAGTTTGATGATGTCTTCTGGAGGAATTTCCAGGTCTTCCACCAAATCGTGAAATTGAGTTTTCAATAGAACTCATACCGGGTACCATGCCTATTTCAATGACACCATATATAATGGCCCCAATTGAGTTTCGGGAATTGAAGAAGCAACTCCAAGAGAATCCTGATAACGTATTCATACACCCTAGTGTGTCACCTTGAGGAGCACCAGTTCTCTTTGTTATGAAGAAGAATGGATCAATGTGACTTTTTATTGATTATCGAGAACTTAACAAGATCACTTTAAATAAAAAATATCCTCCCCCATGCATTGATGAATTATTTGACCAACTACGTGAAGCTCAACACTTTTACAAGATTTATCTTCAATCATGGAATCATCAATTAGGTGTCAAAAATGAGGATATACCAAAGACGACATTTCGTACAAGGTATGGTCACTATGAATTTGTTGTGATGCCATTTGGTCTTTCTAATGCCCCTACTATCATCATGGATCTAATTAATAGAGTCTTTAGAGACTATCTTGACCAGTTTGTGGTAGTCTTTATAGATGTTATTATTATCTATTCAAAGAGCATGTATGAACATGAAGATAACATGGGAATTTTATTAAAGGCCCTAAGAAAGGATAATCTTTTTTCCAAATTTACCAAGTGAGAATTTTGGATTCAAAAAGTTTCATTTATGGGTCACATAATCTCAAAATAGGGGATATCTATGGATCTAGCAAAAACATAGGTTACTAAAAGATGTTTGAGACCAACGACAGTAATTGAGATCTGATGCTTTCTTGGTCTGGCTGGATATTATTGACATTTTTTGAATGTTTTTTCAAGGTTATCTAGTCCACTCACCAGGCTGACTCAAAAAAGAGTTATGTTCATTTCAACAGAGGAGTGTGAAGAGAATTTCAAAGAGATAAAACGAAGGTTATCCAGTGCACCTATGCTCAAACTGCCATGTAGTGGAGAATGGTTTGTGATCTATAGTGATGCATCCATGAAGGTACTGAGTTGTGCTCTCATGAAAAATTATATGGTTATAGCTTATTCATAATAAAAGTTGAAAATTCTTGAGAAAAATTACCAAACTCATGATTTGGATTTAGCCGCAGTAATCTTTACATTAATAATATGGAGGCATTATCTTTATGCTGAAATGTGTGATATTTATACTGATCTTAAAATTTTAAAGTATATTTTCACACAAAATAAGTTGAATATGAGCAAAAGAATATGGTTGGAGTTGATTAAGGATTATGACTGCTCAATTCATTATCACCCTGTGATAGCAAACAAGGTGGCATATGCATTAAGACAACAAGATCATGCTAGATATCTACGATGAGGATCACAAAAGATCAAATATTTATTGATTTACAATGGATGGATCTTGGAATTATAATGGAAGGGGAAAAATATTATATATATTAAATGAATGTTCAACCATATATACATGTGATGATTAAAGAGGCACAATAAGAAGATATAGAGTTACAAAAGAAGGTAAGAAATGTACCGGAATTAAACATTGATTGTGATGAGATAATAAGGTTTAGGAATATGGTTTGTGTTCCTCCCATCCCAGAATTAAATAATGAACATCTGGATTAGGCTCTTAGTTCATCATTCTCTATTCATCCTAGAAGCACGAAGATGTATAGGGGCATGAAAATGTACATCTGGTGGGATGGCATGAAAAGAGATGTTTTTGAATATGTCTTTCGATTCTTGGTTTGTCAGCAAGTTAAAGCTGAGAGACAGAAGTCTAAGGGTATGTTATAACCATTAACAATATACGAAAGAAAATGGGAAAAAATCATTGTGGGATTTGTCACTGGACTTCCTAAAACATCCAAAGGCAATAATGTTATCTGGGTAATAGTTATCGTCTTACAATGTTTGCAAAATTCATTACTATTAGAGACGATTTCATTCTAGATCAGCTTAACAGGATATATGTAAATGAAGTGGTGAGATTGTATGGAGTACTAATTTCCATTACATCTGATCAGGATCAGAGGATTAACTTGATGTTTTGGAAAAGTTTTCAGCATAATCTAGATATAGAGTTGAGTTTCAGCACTGCTTATCATCCTCATAAACACGACCAGTCTGAGAGGAGAATTCAAACTCTAGAAGATATATTGAGCCCTTTCTCTATGGATTTCAAAGGTGGTTGAGATCAACACCCTCCTTTGATGGAATTTTCATATAATTATAGGTTTCACTCCAGTATTCAGATGGATTATTATAAATATCTCTTTGGAAAGAAATGCAGGACTCCAACTTGATGGGATGATATTGGGGAAAGAAAGCTAATAGGACCTGATCTTGTTGATGAGATGGAAAAAATGTCAAATCTATTAAACAACACATAAGAGCTGATCAGATTCGACAAAACATTTATGAAGAGAATCGAATAAAAGACCTAGAGTTTGAAGTGGGGGATAAAGTGTTCTTACGAATATCTCCTTTGAAGAGAGTAATGATATTTGGAAAGATGGGAAAGATGAGCCCTAGGTATATCAGTACATTAAAAATACTGGATAGTGTTGGGAAGGTAGCCTACCAATTGGCGCTTCCACCGAATCTCTCTCAAGTTCATGATGTGTTCCATGTATCTCTGCTAAGAAAGAACATACCTAATCCTTCACATGTACTAAGATCAGAAGTTGTATCACTGAAGCAAGATCATTCTTATGAAAAAAAACCGATAGAGATTCTGGATCGTAGCGAAAATGTTCTACGGAACAAGACCACTCGATTTGTGAAACTTTTATGGAGGAACCACCAATTAGAATAAGCAACATGGGAGCTTGAGGATATGTTGAGGGAGAGGTATCCTCGTCTGTTTGTAATGAAGTGACAAATTTTTAGGGCGAAATTCATTTTAAGGTGGGTAGAGTGTAACAACCTGATAGTTTATGAAACGTATATTTTTTATGTCTTATGTTATACGAAAAATCAAAGGAATCATTCATTACACACAACACTAGCTTGGATTGTGTTATACACAATAGCAACCTTTCTTGATAGCGTGTGTTGTAAGCAATATCGAGTTTCACTAAACAATGATATGTTCTTAAAATATTATATAAACATGTCGTTATGAATAGTAATACCCACTTTTTGAAATTTTATAAATTTTTTCATTCAAAATGGACTTCATTTTTGGATTTGTAATATCAAAATTATCCTTGGGTGAAATTTTTGTACTTTTTTGAAAACATTCATTTTTTGATGAATATTGAAAACACTCGGTTACTATTTAAAAACCAACTTTTTATTTAAATAATTATTTATTTTATTTAAATTTATTATATCTAAAAATTGATATATAATATAAATATATGTTCAATGTAATTCATCGGATTCATTTTGTAATAATTTTAGATATATAAAAAGATTATTGAACTTTTCACCGTCTTTTACCCGTCTCCTAGGAAAAGTTGTAAATGTACCTAAAATGTAATTTTACCGCTAATGTGAGTAGATTTTAAGAAATCCGAGAGACAAGGCTAATATCAGGGAGTAAGATGTGGTTGAATAAGATAAAAATAATTTTTGATGAATGGTATCTTTTTAATTTTATTTACCATGGTTAAAAGTAAATTGGGTAATTAAGGGTAAAGATGATATTATTTTTACCCTAACACACGTCCTAATTCTATTGGATAAGATTAATTCGACCAATAACAACCTTAGGAATAAAATATTACCCTTTATGTCCACTTGGATTTGATTAGGACATTTATTATTATTTTATTTAAAGAAGAGTTAAAAGAGTTAAAATCAAAGTTTAATAATTAATAACATTTCTAATATAGGGTTATATATAAGATAAATTCGACTAAAAATATTAATTAGAAAGATAAAAATATTTCCTACATATTGATATTTTATTTATAATTTTTAGACATTAAATAATTTAATTTATTTTTTCACACAATGATGATGCAGTAATTACCTTATTAATTAAATATTAACATAATTGATGTTATAAATACACAAATAAATGTATTTTGAGACTTTTTATGAAATAAAATAATTTCATAGGTTAATATATCTTGTCATTATTTATTTAATTAACCTTTTTAGAACTAATCATGCTGTTAATATTTTCACAAAAATCGATTACCAAATAGTGTCAAAATTGACATAAAATAGTTTTTAAAACAAATATTATATTATTAATTTTTATATTATTAATAAAAATCTATGATTCGGCCAAATGACATAGATAAGGTTATATATATTAATAATAAACCACTTGGGGTTCGTTTTCCTAGTTATTGTATGTTTATTAACCATATAGTGTAAGAAAACAAGAAGACAGAGTAAAAGTTAAATTATTTAACATAGAGTTAAATCTAAATGATAATGTTAAAATAGAAACATAAATATGTATAAAACCTATTGGTTTATATTATTTCGACCCATACAAACTTTATCTTCGAAATAAATCAATTTGGAGCTATTATAAACTGAATATAACTTTATTATAAATTAATTTTTTAAGTTTTCCCTAAGGTGCCCCTCTCCTCCCTTATAAAAGGGAACGTCCTTCCTATCCTCCTCAAACCATTTTGAGCCTTCAAGCTCGCCCAACCCCTTCCCATTTCCCTTCTCAAATTCCCTAGAAACATACTAGTGGTCCTTCTCTTCTTCAAAGTCCAATTTTAGTTCCCTAAGAGGAGGTTTCAAAGAGGAGTGTTGAAGAAGAGGTAATATCTGTTTCCGATTCTTTCAAATTTATTTCTTATTCTACTTCCTCTTCTTTAGTTGTTTCATTATAAATTAATAACATAAGTATCACTGATATACTTATATATTATTATAAATATGAGACAACCATATTTCACCTTCTAACCATCCTACGGAAAACGAAACCAAAGCGCGTGAGTACGTAAAGAATACAGTCTCCACACCGTGGTGTAATCTATTTTCCACCACCAACTTACATGGATGGGTACAATGGTGTAAATAATAACTATATATGATTATTATAAAGTTATATTTATTCTGAAATAGTATACATACAATTAAATACAACTCGATGATCATGGGAATTATATCATCAATCGTGCGTACGTACGGCCTACCGTCTCCATGATGTCATGTGACTCGTTCTACATGATGATAATTAAATAATGATAATATAAATGAATTGAATGAATACATATGATATATATTACACTAATAATATTCTGTAAATTAGGTATCTATATCCAAAAAAATAATAAGAATTTATTCAACAAAACATGCATAAGAACATAAAGCAATGAACACCCGAATAAAAAGTAGCAATAAAATATTATTAATGGGATGATAAGAATATTAACAGATATGATATCATAAAAATGAATATGATTATGTAATAAGTCAATGAAATTATTTAAATAATTATACAGGATGTTCGGATATGTACGCACCAAATCGGACCTAAGGTAAAGGGAAATCTCAAAATCTCATTTTTATACGAGATTGTTTATACATTAGAATTTACTGGGGAATATTTATCATCCACATCCATGTTTCCTCAATATTTAATATTATTTCTAGCCTCCTACATTTTTTTAAATTCAATTTTACCCATTGGTGAGTTTTTAGTAAATTATATGAATGGATTCTTTTTTTGTTTTTAGTACGAGGTAGTTTTTGACTTGTTCGACCAAAGTACGAGAAGAATGTTTTTTAACTTATACAGCATGAATGAATTTTTATGATTTCATAGAACATTATTTCCATGAAGCTTCATTTACATGTTTTCACGTTTATTTTTAATCGACATCCATTAGTTTAAAATTGTATGACATGTTAAGAAAGAAAAAATTATTTTAAGTAGAAATGATATTTTCTTCAAGAATGGAGTTCAAGCGTCTTATCAAAATTATTTTCCATCTAAGATAATATAGGGATGTGTTTTTATCCCTATTTTTACATTTATATGATTATGTTATGATAGATTATTTTTATGATGTTCTTTTATCTTATATGGATTATGTTATGATGGAACGATGCTTAAGAATCCCATTTTTATTAAATGGGTTATTATATGATTTATGATTTTGTGGCACACATAAGAATGGTTTCCTTATGAGATGTGTGGGACCTATATATCCCTCCAATTCATTGGTTAATGATTTATATCACATTAGATAGACATGGATGGAACAACAAGTTAATCTGGTTCAGTGATATAGGATTATAATGAGGAGTGAACTCAGTTCAGTACTGGACTTTGTCCGCTGTGATGGTCTTGGAAAAGAGCCATGACTAATATGAAATGATTTTCTATGATTATGTGTGTATGACACAACGTTTCATTTTTTACAGTACGATTATTGGGATTAGATTTCATTACTATGATTTATCCCATGTCATGATTTTATGATCTTTTTGTAGGTTAAGATTTTAAAATTATTATGCTCTTATGAATATGATATGAATGATATTTTTTTGTTTACCCTTAATGAGTATTTCTGCTCACCATTTTGTATGTTTTCTTTTCCCTGGGCCAGGAAGAAGGGTATTATGTAGGATATGCGAAAAGGGACTCTAGAAATGATGAAATAAATAAGATACAATGTAGATGATTTATGAACCAGTTGTTTATGTTTTCCAGTTTATAAAGACACTATACCTATATGGCTCTATCATGATTTTTTTATATGTTATAATAAGTATGCTTCAATTCTGATGTAATAACCATGTATGTAAAGTATGGGTCGTTATAATTGTGGAATGTTTGGGTATTCAAAATCTTGTTATCACAATTTTAATATTTTTTCCCAAGAACATCTAAATTATATTTTATATTTTTATATTCCCAAGATGATTTTTAAGGTTAAATAATTCTGAAATACCTTTAATTTAGGGGTATATAAATAATAAAAATCCGACTTGGTGATATATGGGTGTGGTTAGAAATTCTTCTACCCCTATTATTCAATAATAATCTAGGAAAAAATTTGTACCCTAACTATCTGCTGAATCCTCTAACTCCCAAGAGGTTGTAAAGAACATATACTAATAGATGATAGGTTGGATTTATAAACAAAATCCTAAAAATTAATTTGATAAAATAAATTTTTATGATATGATGTAATATATTGATATTCAAATGGGGTTGTTGGAATGTAATTTTGGTTGTACAAAGAATGGTTTTTTAATAATCACTAATGTGAAACCTATATAAAATTTCATAGTTGTGAAAACTAGTAGTGGTCTCTAAACACAACATAAAGCTGGAAAATTACATTCATCATCTCAAAAAAAATCATGATGAAATTGAAAATCATTATATAAATAATATTGAATATGGAATTAGGATAGAATTATTGAAATCATATTGACCATTACATTCCCAATTCAGATGAGAAAATAAAGAGTAATAATAAACAAAGAAAATAATTGAAATAAAAATCATAAAGAATGATTTTGTGTAATTACAATAATTTTATTGAACATTAATCTAACAATTCAATTTATATAGTGAAATAAAACAAAAATTCCTAACACACAATTGTTTCATTTCTAAATGTTATCAAGAAATTAAACATTTCCCTACAATTCATTGAGGCCTTAATTCAAATCACATATCATCTAAAATCACTAAAAAATCCTTTCAATCAAGGAAACCTAGTAATATTTTCCACAAAAAATTTCATAGAGTAATGTAGTGATATTATTTAGAATAGAATACCACTAAAGTAAAAATATCCAAGGATCATTATCGACCCTTTAACTATTGAATATTTAGGTGGATAGTTTAATTTTTAATGTGATGACAGAAAAATAATTAATGAGATTCCACAGACATTATTTCAACAAATATGATTTTGATTTTAATAACCCACTATTATTATTCATAGTCATGAAAATTATTCTATTACTCACCCGATTAGTAGGGTGGAAATTTTTTTACAAGGACTATGATATAATTTTTTTAATGAATTTATGATATTTGATAAGGAATGTGACCTTCATGTTCCAATAATTATTTTTTAGATCTTTACAGCCACATGGGTTGATTTTATTGAGGATTTAAAGGGAAAGTTATCTTTTAATATGGTTGAATAGAAATAAAAATTTAAATTATTACGAAAATAATAATGATCTCATTCCAAATTAAATAACTTCTGGATATTTTATATTATGTGTGGATGATTCTATTCATGATAAGGGTGAGAATGGTTTTTTCGGATCTAGAATATAATAATTATGGAAATTATATCCCTATTGAAAACAATATAATAATTACATTTATCATGTAGAATGATTTTATAGATGAGATTAATGGATGAATCGTATAATATAGAGATGATTTTTTCTAGAACACATTTTTCCCTAATAAATTAATCAAGGAATGTAGATGACATTTCTCTTAAGAATAGTGATGGGGAAGAATTTTTCTACACTACCATCATTACAAGACATCATGATTACCATGGAATTATAGGATCTATGTGTCTCCATTCAACTCATCAATACCCCAATCTAGTGCTCAAAAATATTCTAAATAATGTCAAATATTCATTTTTTGGAATATAGATAATATGTACTAGTAATCATATCATCAACATTAGATGAAATTCAAGAAGATAACTTATTGGCTGTCTTAAGGATATTTATTTTATTATTTTTATGGTCTATTTCTAATATTATGGTTATAAACCATTATAATACATACATAAAATCCTTATGGAACCAGATTTCATTCCAAGAGTGGATGGATAGAGTTGGATTAATATAAACATGTAGGAAGTGGTCGAAGAGGTGGTAATGAAGTATACATGTACTAAAATAATATATCTAGTTTTTTTATAGTCCATGTGTGATTCATGTCTTTATAGGTACATAAAAGAATGGGATGAAATTCATTACTAATGAATAGAATTTGAATATCCAAACTCATACATTGAATAAATAGAGGGTCCTTTTAGACAATAGGATACTCAATGACCCTACTGGAGAAGGCCAGTCGAAAATATCATTTTATACCAAATTATATGTAGGATGGATATAAATTATTCATTATTATTTCCCAGTTTATAATATAGTGAAAAACATATTTATATTTCCTATATTCATATGGATAATACATCCTTCGATTGTATATGTGATGAATTTTTTTACTAATGAATTCAATTTGGATTTTATATTGATTAAACATGTTTTTAGTGATTCATTATTGATATTTTCACTGAAATGATTGAAATATTAATTGATGTTAAATTTTTAGAAACCATTTTTTTACAAGTACATTGAAAAATAAATTCAAAATATTGAAAATTTTGAGACTGATTCTATGAGAAAAAGCTTATTTTAAGTTGGTAAACAACCATTTCATGGCCATTCAAAGATTATTTTGTGTCACATGATTTGTATAAATTGAATAGGAGTAGAAAATGAAAAAATTTATGTGATCCAAAAGATAACCCCACATGAGAATTTCAAGGGTATTAGATGTTTTTTGGTAAATGACGATTTCAACCTGAGGTAGTCGGATAACCAAATAACCCATATGGTAGAGTGATTAAATTAATCTTGAAGCATATTTTCTCAATGTTTTGTCCAAATTCAAGTGAATAAGATGAAATTTAAAACTATTAATTAAATCATATTTTCTGGAAAACTATGAGGTGTTCATGAAAATATTTTATTATAAATATATATGGGGAATTATTTTACTATAGGACTACCATTATAACATCAATAGTAATTTTTCCAAATAAGATAACTTTTGGGAGGTATTTTCATTTTTCTATAGAGTCAGGTTTTATGTACTTATGGGAAATAAAGACAGAAAACTACAATTTTAATAATAATGAAAGAACAATGTTATTTTTATTTTTAAAAAATTGATGAAATTTAGAAATAATGTTATGAGAATGAAGTGATTTAAAAGGAAATAAAATAATATTTTCATGATTATTTTACTCATATTCGGAACTCAAAATTGAGATACATGGTGATTTTTTTCAAATATATGATTATGTTTTTTCATTGTTAACTTGAATGCAACAGGTTGGGATAATTAAATTTTCTCATCATTTTGATAAATTGGTATTTAGATATTTTTGGAGAGGAGAAAAAACCATTTTAGCCAATTTTTAGAGAACTAATTTCTTTATTGATGGAAAGTCATATGGTTTGTCCATTTTCACTCTATGTGAGAGTTGAAGATATCTCATGTTAAACAAGCACTATAAATTTAGGGCTTTATAAGAACCCACCCACAGTTGGTGTATTGTTTTATTTTAATTTCGTTTATTCAATAGAGTTTTATCCTATCATGGAATCCCCAATCCATAATCCATGATGTTTTCCCCTGGTGATCATATTTGTATAAAAAAATTTATATCCACTCCATCCAAAATTTATATACATTATATTTCAAGGGTTTTACCATTGTAAAAAAAATTAGAAAAAAACTAATAGATACAAACACTATATTATTGGGGTAAAAAATTAAAAACCAATATTTTTTTTGTAAATTTTCATGATCATCAAATTGTAGAATCATATGTCCCATTCGGATCTCTAAATGAAAAATTGGAATACTTCACTAAAGAATAAAAATTGAAATTGTTGGAAAGAACATATATTTTCAATGTTACATCATTCAAGATGTTATTTTTTTTATTAAATTTTACTCAAAATTCATTTAATAGGCATGAAAATTATGTTTTGTATAACTTACCCTACTATTTTTAATATTTTGACTTCTTTCTATGTAATGGTAAATTATATGAATACATCTACAATATGAAAAATATATTTGAGATTCATTTTGAATTGGGATTTCATCCTTGTAATATCTAAAATATTTTACACAATTTCATATCATGATTATGATTGAGTTCAATTGATTTTTTTGGAAATTTACGACAATTGAAAAGAAATATCATTTTTCAAAAACAATTAAAAAATGATATGGAAATGAAAAAAAAACAATATATTTTAAATGTCATGTAATCGTTAAAGTATACATTGAAGTTCAAATTTATCAATATGTTGTGAATAAAATGGCCTCTTATTATTGGATTCAACATTAGGTAAATGTTAATTTTATGTGTTGGGGAGAGGGGTAATTCTCTACACTATGTTGTGATAAAATTCTTGACACATCAAAATCCTCCAAATTATTAATCAAAAAAATAGTCAACATATTTCCTAAAATTTTACAAACTATGGTTTGTTTGGATTTATATTCCATTATAATATTTTCCTACCATTTGTATAATAAAATCAGTGTTTCTAATGTTGTAAAGGATTCTGAATATTTTTGGAGTTTATGATAAATGAGTGATGTTACATTATATCTCTATTGATGTTATATTTCGGAACAAATAAAGGGAATGAGATAAGATAACTCATTATGTAAATATTTTTATAAATTAAGGAAACAATATATTCTAACACTAACATTGGTTACTGAAATTTTTTAGAATAAAGTACATTAGAGAGGCAACTCAACTGTAATAATATTTTATTTTTTAAAATTTGGAGTAAAATGAGAAATTGGTATCTCACGAATAAACTTCAAAAAATTAACAACCTATGAAAATAAACATTTTCATTCACTTATTTTTCCTACTGTTTTGAAAAAATTATGGTTTTGAGAAAAATGAATAATGTAACTATTTTAAAAACATGTTATATTAATGGTGATGATATATTTAATGAAAATGAATATACAGTCTATATACATAGATGAAAATTATATGTGTTTTATAAATGATGTGAAAATTTGATCATTAATTTGGGGAAGAAAGGGATATTATTAATTTAATACGATGCATGTAAAATTTTATATCAATATAATTATTTCATTCCATCATTCCTTGAATTCAAACATGTATTGTTACTGATGTATTCAATTTCGTGAATTTATAATGGATGTGGGAAATTTTCAATCGTGGATGAGAATATGATTTCATTATTTTTAGTTACTAATTGAATTTATGAATATGTCAATCAGAATATTATTTTAGAATTTTTTGCCCATATCATTATAATATCCCCTGAAAAAAAATTTACATCACATTATACATTTTTACAAGGTTGTTGAAAATATTATTTAATTTTTTAAAAAGAGATAAATCAAGGAATTATTTGATGAAAAAAAATATTTTAGTTATGGAAATGTTTGATGTTTCTTTTGTTTACTCACACTTCGACAAATATAATTTAAGTAAATAATTTTTTTATCTAAATACAGGCTCCGATTAGGGAATTTGTGAATACATCGTTGTGTTGTAGTGAAACATTTATTTTAAAAAAATAATCTAAAAAGTTTTGTTTATTTGGGTTTTTTTAGATTAATGATCATATCATAAATTTATAATTTTTTTGATATAACTTATTATTTCTCAATGATCTGTCATTTAAATTGATTTTCATATATGATTTGAAAATTAATTTATGTTTTTTTGGTTTAGGGAAGTATTCTTCTAAGGAAATACATAGTTTTTATTTTAAAAATCATTTATACTGTAAACTTTTTCTCATATAAATCAACCACACATACTGATTTTAATTTATTATGTCATTTTATAAAATTGGGGATTTTTCATATGGCATATAGACACTCATCTTACTTCTCTTGAGGACCTAATACTATTCTAAATTTCTGATCGGCTACCACCCAAATGTAATCTATCAAAAATAAAAAAACATTATACTATAAAATACATGTTATCATTGCTTTTTAATTACCCATGGATCAAATATTTTTTTACACTTAAGGATTTGTTCTTACAATTTATATACTACTTTAATGTTAAAATTTACACTACTATTGAAAACCCCTACTTGATGTATCCTCTAGACCTTTTCTACTACCTGATATAATTGATACCAATATCTTCTTTTTCAATCACTCTGGTGATACCAATAACCATAAATCCACTACTTCTTATCAAAATTATGCTACCTCATCACTTTTGTAAATATTAATATTCCTACTACCAGAAAAATTCAGTATACTACCACTCGATTTGTCAGATTCTTCTCATACCTATAATATATTAATCCCTAAAAACAACTATGGACACCCAAATATCGTTCCTCCTCCACCTTTAGAGTACCACCTATATTGGCCCACAAAGATCCTCGAATATTGCATTATAGAATACCACATTCTAATAAGGACTTATATGAAGACTAAATAATGAATTGTCCAACGGGATATGTTTTTAATTAACATGATGAACTAATGTAAGGTTTTTATGAAATTTAATTAATGAAGACATGTCCAATAATCATGTAAGATGAAATAATGGTAGATTTTATGCTCTAACTCGCTATCTTGAGCCATCTGAGGAGTAAAAATCGAAATGATTATGGATATATAAATAATGAACTAAAATATACCCCAATATCATTGGAATAAGATAAATTAATCTTGTCAGCAATTTTTTTGAAAAGATAATTAGCATTAAGGATCATCCAAAAATCCAAAAAAAAAGTTGAATAAGCTTTGGAATGAAGATAGTGTGACTATGTAAAATATCCAAATTGATATTATAATTAATTTGAATATTAGATCCATTAGAATGAATGACTCCTACATCAATATTTTGAGATGAATCCAAACTAGATTCCAATTGAAATATTTGTAATCATCCCAATAATACTGAACAAGGAATGTGATGAATAATTAACTTCATAACAAAATATTTTTATAATATATTGTTACTTATTATGCTTTATTTCAATGATAGATCATAAATACTGATAAAATTTATGATCCAAATACCTTATTGAATTTCAACATGGGTGTATTATTTAGAAATCTAGTTATTCAACTAATGTAATGAACCTAAATATAAAATATTTGAAATCAAAAGATTCTAAATATAAATATAAAAATATGAGATCATGGAATATTTTTATAGGATTCCTTATATATTTTTTATTTTCGATGATGGTGGATTCCATGTTTCTTAATAGGAAAATAGTTGTAAGGGAATGATATGAAGAAGACCATATGATTACCTATTTTTTCATCTGAAGTTGTCTTCACTAATAATTAACCATTAAATGCTAGCCTGAAATGAGACCATGGGTTTTTAATTTATTTTTATCTATTTTTTAAACCATAAATCCTTGCACAATTATTATTGTTTCAATCAAATATCTGTGAAGAGATAGTTCAATATGGACATTGAAGCTTGTTATTTGGTTGTCTATATAGTGTAGAATTTAATTTATATGATATTAAGGATGGATATGAGCTACATTTGTGTATACTATGTTTATAAAAATTTAATAAGATGAATCATGTTTATTCAATATGTGTTATTTACATTATGGGATATTTAATTTTGAGCTTCTAAAAGTCATTGGTGACTAATGGTTCAAAAAAAATCATGTTCTATAATCATAATGATTTAATATAGACAATGGAGCTCCATTTTTTATGGATTCTTTAATGTGGAGATGATAACATTGTCAGGGAATGTCATTATTGGTCTTTGGAAAAGATTAATAAAGATATATGAAGGTAGGTTTTTATCCAAAAATCTAATATATATCATGAAAAACTTGTTCGAAAAGGATAATAATGAATTTTATGTGCTATTTTTTGTAACCATTTTTGTTGATGTTTAGTGAAAAGCATTAAAAATGGAATCCTGGGAGACAATTCACTTATATTAACTAGGATATTGAGATGAAGAATAATTTAAAAATTAATATTAAATAAATTATATGAACCCAAATGAAGAAAGATTATAGTTACAACATGTTTAATAGAGAACCATGACTATGGTATGAACTTATTTAAAGGAATGATATGGAGATCACTATGAAGAATCATAATAATGATGTATTTAATGGAAGGAGAACACTCAAATTTTTTCACTGATTTTTAGTAGATTCTTTATTTAATTTTCCAATATTTAAACATTGTAATATTGTTAAAACAATAAAGGTATTGGTTTAATTCTCATTGGGGAATTGGATAAGATAGGTTATTTCTATTTCCTTTTTAATGCATCGATCTGAATTGTTGAGACTCTATAAAAAATTTAAAACTTAAATTTTTTAATGCATCGAGTATCAGTGAATACTAGTCATGATCAAAATTCATGTGAACGAATTTTTTTATATGTGGATTTTAATAAAATTTTGATCAATCTCGATCGAGTATAACACTGTTTTAACCTGAATCTTTAAACATATTGAAATAAATTAATCATTTAGGGATAAATAAATTAATGTTGTTGATAAGATGTATTAATGATGAGTTTTTAGGCATTACTAATGAAATATTTAGTTATTCGCCTTTAATTAGATCGAGGAATATTAATCTAAATTCATGAATGAATAAAAATATTTTTTAAAAAAAAAACCTTTCAATTTACACTAATTTAAAATGGATATCCCCCGCATGGATTTGATCTTATATATCTCATATTTTTCCTCATTTTCATGACACTTCAACACACAAAATTCATCAATATTATCCTTTTCCTTCATCAATCCAATTTCCACCAAAATATATTAATTTTTTTCTTTGTTTCATTTTATTTTACACCTTGGTCACACATGATCACACACTGTGAATGAAACCCTTAGTATTAACACCTAATTAGCACTAAAATTGTTTAAATTAGGGTTATAATGAATGAATATGAAATGATCCCTATAAATGACCTACGTTTTTTCTCATCAAAGATATATTCAAATTCTATAATATCATATTAGTGTATATTTTTTTCCACATGTACAATTAGTTTCTTCATCACCATTAATAAAAATTCATGGGAATAATAATTTATCAAGTACATGTTTTTTTATAATAATCTCAGTTTAGATGATATTATGATTAATACAATCTTAAATAACCAATATGGGTCCTTATATATGTGATCTAAAAATTTAATGATTACATGTGGTGGTAATATTCATCGAATAATCTTCATAATTATTACACCATAATTATTTATAATTTCAGCTCATTCCCTCTATAATAACATTCACCAAATTATTTAAATTATTTATAGAATAATTATGGCATATCCTAAGACAATAATATATTTTCAATATTACCTTTAATTTTTCCTTTGATAATATATAATTGTTGTTTTATATTTTGAAAAATGTAACCACATAGATGTTGTAGACTTCTATGAAATCATTTTTGTGTACATATAATTTTTATTTCTTTTCCTACATGTTTAACTCCTTTGGATTTAATATCATGTCCTCATCAGTATTTATTTTATTTTTCAACATCACCATTCTGGTTGAAATACATGGTATGGAAAACATGTCTACATTCAATTATAATGATCGAAAGTAGTATTGCATTCAATTAACACATTGTTAAAAAATGATCCCACAAGAAAATAAAAGTTTTTTTGGGTTTTATGGAACCTATAGTCACCATAGATAGAGTATAATTTTCTACAGATAAAAAATATATATAATAATATAAAATATAAATACATGAATATTTATTATGTAAAAAAAATGATCCTTTATAAAAGTATATATGGGTAGTTCCCTTGGGTGATTTAAATATAAAAAATGGTTCATGGGTGAAACACAATGTATCCCACTATGTTATTCATAACTAGCACCCTTCATAGACTTACCAGACATAAAAATTTTATTCAAACCATGGGGAAAATAAAGAATAATAAAGGGTGAAATATAATGGTTATTATGTGAAAAAAAGTTATATTTTAATGATAACATAATCAAAACATGATAATAAGGATCTGATAACATGAACATAACATTTGACAAACATAGCCTTCATATCAAAGATCATAACCATGAATAATGGAACAATTTTGGTTTGTTAATCATAAATGAATCATAATTTACTCATATATCATGATCCATGATAATATAACCTAGGAGAAAGACATGGGTTTTTGGAATTCATATTACCATATTGAGTCATTTCATTGCATTCATGTCTCATCACCAATGATATCATAGTAGAATGGGTTCACTCCATAATCATAAATAATAGTCATGATTTACTCCATATTTAGTCATAATGGTAATGTCCTATAGTGAAGTATATTTTCATCCCATTCTTATCTTATTAACCACTTGATATTTTAATAATTACCCAATGCTTTGGAAGGATATATATATTATCCACCAGTCACAAAATAAAAATTACATATATATATGTTCCACCTGATCATACAAATTACCACCCTTGAAAATCAAAGAAAATTTGTATCCTAAATATTTCATTACACAATTACCTATGTAAAATAAATTGGTTTTATAATCATGTTGTCTTTTTATCAAAGAAAATATGTGTAATATAAACAGTTTTCATAAAAATTTCATCATTTTAAAAAAAATTAACTTTAGGAAAAATAATGTATTTCATAGTCATCCTATCATCATAAACATAAAATATTTAAAGAAATAACAAGGATGGTATAAATGGATCATATCCCCAGTAAATATTATGTATCATCAATGGATTTCAGCTTATAAGGAAAATGATATTGAATGATCTCTTGAAATATTTCATAATGAAAATATAATTTCCTATTACAAATAAAATATTTGAAAAATAATTATCTCTAAAATATTATTGATGATATTTTGAATTAAAATAAAACTCAAAAAATTTAATTAATTCTTAAAATAATTTATTTCTCTTGATGTTAGAAAATGTGCTTCCTTCTATGTTACATAAGACATAAATTCCATTCACATTTATTATATAAAGTCAAAATTAACACATTTGGATGATGGATCTAATATTATTTTTCAACTATAATATATTAATTAAAAAATGTGTAAAAAATTGTTAATAAAAATTTTATAATAGAAAAACATTTTTAGAAAACATTTACATGGAAAATTAATAATTTTCAATTTAAGTGAGAAATAATGTCTATATTTCAAATAAAATATTATTTTATGTCCCTTGAATACATAAAGAGGAAAAAATAAAATGGAGAAATTTACTCTCCAAACAACTGTAGGTTTGAAAATAATTTATATTAATGAGAGATATTTGTTATTATTTTTTCATCCAAAGCAGAATCACAAATAATCTGAATAATCGATGAGTTTGTAATATAACACATTTAATGTTTTTGTAACATTTCAATCATAAGACACATGAAATAAATATATTCTTATGGATGATTTTTTCCCATAATATTCGTGATATTAATCTTAAAATTTACTATTTTTAGTATATTCACCAAAAAAAGAAACATGTGATAAATATGGAATGTGTTTCTCAGAAATAAAAATGAGATAAAAAGACATAATCTCATATATCAACTTTAATAAAACATGTTTAATGATAATGTATAATAAATATAGTATTATAATAAATATATTATAGATCCATAAAAAATATATCATACAATATATGGTTCAATTTTAGCTTTTTTAAACACCTGTTAATTAACATATAAATGATAAAATCATCATGGATGCTATTAATTGCGTTGCTTTTCTTTTATGTCTTGGTTCAAGAAGTTTTGATACTCATTCATTTATTATGGATTCATATTAGGAATAATTTTAATAATGTTATTAATATCATATATAATTATTATAATTTGTTTTATATGTATCTATAATATTAAGAGATTAGAAAATGAATTATATCATTCATAGTGATGCTATGTCATTTGTTCGCAAGAACGATGATTCCATTTTCTCAATATAAAGAATAAAGAAAGGTAAATATTAATTAAAATCTATAAAATAAATTATATATAATAAATATATATTACATTTAATTAAATATATACTTATTTCCATAAATGTAAAATAAATATGAATAAGGTATAATAGTGCTTCCTATAGGATGTAGCCCACACGTACACATGAGTAACACTATCAATTGTCAAGGAAATCGATATTAATATGTTAAATGTGATATTATAAATATATAAATATAATTATTCACTAAATATTATATATATACTAAAAATCCATCATTATAACCATTTATGATAAGCGGTGATTAGAAAATAAATAAATCAATTTGCAATGTTGTATTTCACCATACACAAAATCGACAGAATCATTTTCCTTTTGTGGAACAGGAGATTGATGTGAATAAATAATATAAAATAATAAAATCTCAGCATATAGAAGTAAACAATGTGATTATATAATAATATTTTAATAATACTTTAGTTAGTTTCATTAATAAAAAAATAAAAAATGATCTATTAAAAATGATACGTCTTTTTGCAAAAACATAATTTTGTTTCACAAAATGTTATCCTTGGAATGATAAATATGAAAAATCATCGGAATAGGTGAAGGGAATTGATGTATGGATGTAATTTTTTTAGTTATTTTATGAAGAAAAATTGTTTCTTTATCTCTAAATATTAGTGGAGAGGGGTTCCATTTCATATGTATAAGAGATGACTATCATGGTATTCCTAAAAATATATAGATATACCCATATTTTAAACGTGATAAAAAGATAAAAAAATAAAATTATACAACACTATATGATATACGGGGGATAAATAGACATAAAATAAGAATTTTATATTTTATTACAACATTTAACCCATACCTTTTTTGTTTAACCGCAGGAAAACATGATTTTACATTCACTAGGATAAATAATTCTTATTGTTTTTACTTTTCATGTTGTAAAAAAATTAAGGTGAACAAATTATATATTATTAATTATGAGCATTTAGAAAATATTATCTATTTTAACAAATATAATTCCCATAATTTGAAGAAATTATTTTAAAATATAACCCAAAGAAATGATATTAAATATTGTTTCTGATGTGAAATCTTTTTTTATGTATATGATTTTTAATATAAAAAATCAATAATAAAATTATTCCAATGACCATTATGGGATTACATATAATACAATTGATTAAATTGTAATGTAAATAATTTTTATAAAAAAAATTACATTATAAAAAATTAAAGTAAATATGTAATTTTTATTATAAATTGTAATTTTCTATGTTCATAAAAGAAACTGAGAAAATTAAAAACAATAACTCTTTGTTAATTATGACATTATTAATTTCAAAAATAATTTCTATTTATTTAAATATATTTTTAATATTTCGGATAAATTGAGAATATTTTTTTCTAAAAAAAAGATAAACAAATTTTCTGGAGAAAATTTATTTTTTAAAAATACAAATAAATTACTGGAAAATTTATTTAATTAATAAGAAACCTTAATATGTATTTTTAGAATATGTTTATTCTTAATGATAACAACAAATTTAATGGTTACATTTTTAATTTTTCATTTAAATAACAAAAATTTTTATATTGTGGTTTGTTAAAAATTAGTCTTACGTGTAACATAATGTATCAATGAAATTAAATTTGTTTAAAAAAATCATAAAATCATGGATTGAAACATTATAACCACTATTAAATTAAATAAAACAACGAAATTTTTTCAATCTAATTTAATAAAAGGGGATTCTTCTACCTCTTCATATCATCTTGTTTCCATTTATAATTCTCAATTTATTTTTAACACCACAAAACATTAACATGGTGAGTGGTCATGTTTCATTGAACATTGTCTCCATGGTATATATATATATATATTGTCAATCATTTGAAATTCCATGATACAATGGTATTACCTATAATTTTTTTAAATTTTAATAATCATGTATGTACATCTTCAGGATAGATACATGGATCACACTATGTAATAGAGAGATTCTTGGTGGAGGTTCTAAGTGATAATAAATCGTACCTACTGATTCTAGAATCTCAAAAGGGAACATATAACATAGTATCATCATTCCTTTGTTATTAAAAATCATAAGAATAGTACATTGATTTAATTGTTGGAAAGCATTCCCATCAACATCAAAATTTAAATCAGATAGATGACTATCAATATATGTCTTCTTTTATTTTTTTTTTCTAACTTTATGATTTGTTTAATTACTCTAAATATCTCTTCCATTTATTCAAATAGATCTTCTCCATTATAATTATTTTCTCAACAAAACCCCAACATGTTTGTGTTACACACATCATTATATATAGGGATTTATATGGATCCATATTAATTATTTTTGTATGAAAACTCGACTAAAGGAAGTATTTGATCACAGAAACATTTGAAATACATATAAAAATATCTCATGATATCTTCTAAAGTTTTATTTATTATATAATAATAATAAATGAGAATAATATGTAGAATTTCATATTCGAAAAACCCATACAACATTATTAATGTACATCATAAAAAGATAATCCAAATTCAATTATTTCATAATATAAATTGTCTATGATGTCATTTTACTTTTATTGACTTCAAACGATATAACATATTTCCATTTAGATGATTTGGGGAGTTTGACAATAAAATCCAGGGGGTTGATTTTCCATCTTCATTATAGTATGGTTAATGATTGTAACATTCACATATATGTTTCCCTTTCTACCTAATATTTTTGACACACCAATAAATGATATAAATTATTTTCTATATCTCTCACTGTTGTATTGCACAAGAAATAATGATGCATATCCTTATTCATATATATACTACCAATATGAATAGAAAATAAAGAACTATGAGCTTCCTATAACATCTTTGTATAGATAACTTAATTCCATTTTGAGAATAATAATATTTGTCTCCTTATATATTCATTTTATTGTACAACCATTAAAAATATAGAGTTATTATATATTTTTTGATACTCAACTTAAATAATCCATCATGTTCCTTTTTACTATAAAAATTACCCACCTTTTCACTTTCAAAGGGTTGTAATATATTTAGTAGTCAAAATCATTATTAAATTATAGTCATTATCCCAATTATATTTTCAACACATTATATGTGAATATATAATAGAAAAATTGATCAATATATATATATGACCCCATTATCCATAATTTTAAATCATCCATATCTTTAATGTAAAAATTAATGCATCTCACTCCAAATCATGATTTGGGTAATTTTTCTCATGATCCTAAAATTTTTTCGAGGCATAATATATCACTCTATCGTTCATCCTGAGTAAATATCACAATACCTTTTTTGATATATCACTATATATTTAAAATTATTCTATATAGTACGTTAATAGAATCATAGGTGCACTAAATAACATTTTCATCAATACGTTGAATGTTTCATAACATTTATCTTTCCAAATGATAATGAATCCCTTTTTAGTTATCATTATTATTGGATTTCACCAGTGATTAAAATTTTACACCAAGCATTGATAAAATCTAACAATACAGAATAAAACTACATATCTCAGTATTCTTCATTATTATGTTACAATTTTGAAATGATTTCATCTTATATTAATCCACTAATATACCATGGATTGAGATTTTATGAAAAAAAGAAATTCTTTTGTAGAAAAATTTAATGATATGTAAATTTTTTATAAAACTTATCCATAATTATGGTCTCTGTATAAATTATAATGTGATATTCAGTATCTTATATTATAATTGTTTTTATATGAATTTAATCTATAAAAACTACAAAAAATTATTCAATTTCATCTTTGTAGTTTGAATTCATTAAATACCTAAAGATAACAGTGTAATTTGGATAAAAAAAATAAATCTGTATTTATAGGGTCCAAAAATTGTAAAAAATGATGTATTGAATATATATAACTCCTTTTCAATAAATTAATGATATCCAAAGTAACTAGAAGTATTTCATGAGTATTAATATCTACGTAGTTATAAAAATAATACATCAATGTGTGGTAGAAGAGAAATGTTCTTAATTTTGATCTTGTTCAGTTACTAATAATAATTTTATAGTCACAATGATCAATATTTATTATTATAAAAAACACTAGTGATACCACAAGAGAAAAAATGGGAAAATTAATCTGTCATTATATAAGTTATTGAGATTTTTCATTTATTTATTAAACTATATTTGGAAAATTGTATATAGAGTCATTGAATTAGGTGTATCTCTAAGTATGAGATCTATTGAGAAATAAACATCTTGATTATGTTGAATTCTATGAAACAATTCTAGAATTTCTTCAATAGACCCCCACATAATGGGAATATCATTGATTTTATTTTTAGTCACAAAAATATATAATAAACACAAATTTTCAATAGGAATCAAAAACCATATATTAGATATAATATATCTTGGAATTTCATATTTATCTTTCCACTAATAAATGATCATAGTTTGGGATTGAATATAAAACATGACGTCCTTTACAAGGATGTTTTGGAGGTATGTGTGTAGGGAAAAAAATATGTTCCAATTATAACAAAAAATTAAACTAGATTCAGGAATCAAATTTTTAATAGAATCTAATTCCCATAATACTCAAATGGGAATGAATAATAGACATGGGATGTGATTATCTTACCACTGTGGGGTTTGACTACTAATTAAACACCTAAAAATTAATACAATGTTGTGATTACCAAATAAAATTATTCAAATATAAAATAATTGTTTAGTACATAGTAAATTACGACATTATTGGTTTTAGATTTCATTGTAAGTGTAACATTTACAGTTTCATTATCAACACATCATGATTAATTGTTATTCCATGATATTACATTTTTTAGTTTTTCCTAAGAGGTTACTGATATCAAACATCATCACTAACATTTGTATTTGGGAATTAGATGCATTATTCATGTAATCATTTAATATAGAACACAATAGTGTGGGTTTTGATTTTTTTTTGGATATCTCTATCTATATGAAACATTATCAAATTTATTCCGAACACATCAGCATTGAATTTTCATGATGACCATTGTTTCTTCACATAAAATATTTCTCAGTCCATTTATGATAATATCCACCATGTATCCTCCATACATTGATTATAAGGGGATCCACATCTATTTCTAACCATAGTTTATTTAGTTTTTATTGAATTATATCATTAGTTATTTGTCAAAACCAATGGATTAATGGTTGACTCTGACATTAAATTTATCCTTAAGATTACATTGAAATAATTATTCATAGACACTGATTCATGTTATGGATAATGAACAATGTATATGTTGTTTTAATCCACTAAGGAATCAATAAACCTTAACGTTGGGTCGGCTGATTATATAAAAAGCATACAACACATGTCTTATGATGTTTTCCTTATATGAACTGACTGATTCATCATCATTCTTATAAAACTCAAGGAATCACTTCTCTATTTTCATATCAATAATTCGAGGAAATTACTTATTGAGAAATAAGATCATAAATTAATCCCACTCCAGGGATTCCATTTGTTCATTTTCGTTCATATTTTTTATAAGATTCCTCTATTTATTGGTTTTACCTTCAATAACATAGAGAATAATATATTTATTTCATGTATTAAACATTTTAGAATAGAAAATATATTTTCAAATTTATTCATCCATTTCCCAAAAACATTGTGATTGGGAGATTTTAAAATATATTGTTGATGTATCCATGTGAAGTACTCAATAGGACATTGATCAATCATTTATTCATTTGTATGCTTAGTGTGATTCATAGATTTTCAATGTATTATAATAATGATACTCAAAATTTTCACTCCATATCATAGAAAATTTGGATTATGATGATGAAATTAATTTCTATTTATGTCTTACTCATCATTTACACTACTACAGTGGTACTAGTCCCTTGAAAAAGAATTCATAGTTTGAGAATCGTTATTCATATTATGAAGCCACATAATCCTGAAAAAAAATTATTGGAATTCTAAATAAAGAAACATTATTTTCAATAAATAAACTAATTGGTTTTACCTAGTCATTTGGGATCATTTTCAATTTAATTCAGTCAATATTTTTGTGAATAGTTTTTCAATTTCCCAAACATCTCCCTAAGGTGTGTAATCCTATTTTTGTAGCATGGTTAGTTCCCATAATATATGTGATAATCCAATTAAATCCTAATGTGACATTTCTATAGATATTCCAATATTTAAATTGATGCATAAGCCAAATATAATAGTATTATATTGATTTGATATAATATATATTAATCCACTCACTCTATCTTTCACAAATATTTTGGGATATTTTTCAATACTTACAGTTATCATTATGGTTCTCACATACAGTTTCACCTCCTTATTTCCAAGTGTAACTATGAATTTTCATTTAATAAAAACTATAAAAAACCAGATATTTCATACATTGGTATCTTGTATTAATGTAAAAATATTTATTATATATAAAAATATATGTTAGTATCATATATTTGTAGTCCCTTTTGAAACATGGAAACTTAAATAACATTTTTGTAAGTGAACTACATCATAACCGACATAGTTCTTCATAATTATAAACCTTTACAGACATGTCATATAGAAACCCCTTCTTATTTTCTAGAGGAATTTAATCATAAGAAATAGTGAGATATGATGATCCATGTGGGTTAACAAGTGAGATATTAGTGATCAGATAATCATGACATGTGAATAACCATTCGTGAACATGATGATAACATTAACAAATCACAACCTACAATTCAATGTACATAACATTGAGTCATATAATAAATCAGGATAGTTGATAATATATTAATCATAAATGTATCAATGAAAATGATCCCCTATTAAATAATATTGCATAATAATTTGATTTTTGGTATAAACATAAGTATAAAAAATATTTTACCTAGTAGTAAAAGATATTTTTCAAAACTATCTTAGTGGAATGGGTTCTCACCCAACACAATAAATTTATTCAGTGTTTCATCCCAAAAATATCATATTGTAATGATTCCCATAATGAACATGGTTCAATTCCCATTCAAGTACAATTTATTAATAAGATATCAATCATTATAAAATGCATTAGCAGGAGGCACTAGTGCAAGATGATTTTTTCAAGTAAATTTTATTGATTTTTAACATCGGTTATATGGTAATGTTATTGAAAGAGGTTTTAAATAGATTTTTTACATTTAAAAAAAATAAACATGTAAATGAAAAATTATATTTGTTTTTCCTGTTTCTTATACAATAACTGATGTGAAAAACCTCCCAAAATCTGTTTTCCAAGACATATATAAGTTATATGATGTTATTAATTTTTCTATCACATCAATTAAATTATTAATACTATTGATAATCATCAATATTAATGGTTTTTCATTTCAGTTTTACAAAAAACCATTAGAACCTCATTTATTAATGATTTTCATGTCATCAATCGAACAATCCAACCTGAAAAACCTAATTTATTTAAAATATTTTAACAGTCAACTCTCCTCTCTACTATAAAAAAGAAAAAAATAGTTACAAAACCTATAGAAATAAGTTTTTAATTGGATAAAAAAATAAAAAAAAACATTAATAAATATGATATTAAAAATTAAAATATTGAGTAAAAAATCAACACAAATCCATCCAAACATGTCACAATGAGTTTCCAATTCAAACGCTGATATAATTTAAAATTTCAATGTTACAATGTTGAATTCAAAAAAATAAAATACATCCAATAAGGAAAACTTCTATTTTATATACATTAACATTTACAATTAATATTTTCAATGTTACAATATAGATTAAAATGATATTATAATCCAAAAAAACCACTAAAATGATTTTCCCATTCATCATTTTACATGATAATCTTTTGGGAACAATAATGATGAGGCTTATAAAAAATATATAAATTAAATTTAAATAATTTAACGTGGATTATGAATAAAATTAAATAAAATTATGTAAAATTTTATAAATAAATTTAACATGGTGGATCTTCATAACATTCATATTTGAATTTATTTCAAAAAATAAATAGTAACACATAATATCTGGATTATTTTATGGTGTGTTTTTTTGGAAAATTATGTTTAAAATATTTTTTCAATTAGCAATAATATTACTAACTAATATATCCAATTTTACTAATTAAACTATTTAAATTAAAATTAACTTTTTAACATTTTATCTTGGAACTCTTTTTCATTATGGAATATTAAAATAATTTACATCTCCTATTAGAAAACTTAAATAAATGAAGTAAATATAATAATTTTTATAATAAAAAAATATTATGATATTCAAAATTACATTCCCAATAGATCATTAATTTTTGGTTTAACTTCACCATGTATATAGATATAATAGTAAATATTCTTCTCCCTTAGACATAAAACACCTAACATCCAATTCCCAATGATTTAAAATTATTTATTATTTTTATATAATATAAAATGTTATATAACACCATTTAGATAGATATTTTACTAATCATGAAGATAATGAATCATCATGATTTGAAAACTTTCATCTATTTGAAATTATTTAGTAATATAAATTTTTCTTTCTACATCAGTAAATGTTCTCACTGTAGGTAATATTGACTATGGGTCCCTAAATCCATATTCGTTGTTCATTTCATAGTTCTTAAATATATTATAATGTTACATAATTGAAAACATAAATAAGTATAAAATTTAAATAAATTACACCTATGGAATGATTTACATTATTAATTAAATGAATAAAATATAGTTCATGTTTATGGCCAACTGATCTCAAGTTACAAGCTGACTGATATCGTTTTTCAAAAGAGACACAATCATTTCACACAAAAAAAGAATTTACTACCATTATAATATCATAAAGGATCATAAAAAATTTAAATATTTTGAGAATATATCAAGACTACTAGAATCATTATTTGAAGTCATATCACGTCCTATTATTCATTTTATATAGTGTATTTCATTCACATTATGATATTCCCTTAAAATTGTAAATAAATGCATACATATTTATAATGTTTTATATAAATTATTAAAAAATGAAAAAAAATGAGAAAATATGCATATACCTCTATAGTAACATGTACAATATGAAAAGATGGAGAAAATAAAATGCAGATGATACATTGCAAAAAAATGAACACCTCATCTATAGGTAATAGTACTACGCATGATATATCTATAATATCATTTAAATTGACTCTATAATTATCTATCTCTCACTGTTGATGATGAATGATAGTTCCAAAATAAAATATCATCTCATATATAAAAATATAATGTTGGATATCATCAATATAATAGTACCATTAATGGGGATGTTTTAGAAGAAGGGTTTTATTAGTAGGAAAAGTAGTCGGGTCTACTAAATGTGGTGGAGGAAAGAGAGTTATTTGTAGAGGTGGATGACTTTATTTAATCTATCCATATTTTTCTATGAATAACAACTATACCACATCATTGATCGTATCCTCCATCATCAAATAAATATTTTGAAAATGTTTTCCAAATATTTTATTTTTTATAAACACCCACTATTATTTGAGAAAAAGACTATGGAAACTCATTTTCACTAATACACCCATCATGTATCCTCGTACATGACCTGGGTGTTCGTGCATTCAAAATGTTGTAGCTAAAATAACCAATATACTTTCAGGTAAAAATCACGATTCTATAGTCAGATACTAAATAGTAACCTATATGAATTGTCTAATAAATTTAATAATAAATCAAAAAAATAATATAAATGAATTTACATAAAATAAAAATATGTAATCATCATAAAATTCAATCAACTATTACTCTAAACTCATCTATATGATTGTGTCATTTTTTCATCATCTGTGCCCTCTTACATTTTTTATGATTAACAAAAGAATTTTAGGGGAAACCTTTTCAAAGCCTGAAGACTCAGCTCCCCATTTATGAAATATTTCAACAATCATGTTTTTTCCAATAACGTATACCCTCCCTCAGATAAAGTATGATGTTATAAGTTTCCAGATTGGATCACTTGATGAGACCCTTGAATTTTTTGTATATTAAGAATAATGAAATTATTAATGAATCATTAATAAGATCATTTATATATAAAAACTTCTAAAATAAAAAATTACACATACCAAAAATGCTTCATGAGAGCTACATTCAAAAAATATCTTCCATGTATCCTCATCTCTAAATGTATATATATCACATGGAATTTTATTTGTCCTATGTACAAAAAGGAAAATGGATGTGAGGGTGGATTTAAAGTCCCTACAACTACTAGCTTCCAATTATAATCACATTGTCATGATTCCATAAGTGTTATGTATATAATATATTATTCTATAACATGTGGAAAAAATATATTACTAAAAAAAATTAATGATAATTAAAATTAAAAAAAATAATACAAAAAATGGTATACCATAGGTGAGATAGTTTCAATTTCCCTGCACATATCCAACCCTCCATCAAAATACTTTAATTTATTTTAAGGTAAACTTATGTAAAACACATTAATTTTTTTGAATTGTATTCTATTAGAATATTATTATCATCATTTTCTACCAGTATCCTATGCTCCTCGCTATGTGCAACTAATAATTTCAGTAAATTTTTCCAACCATGTTTAAAAACCCTCAAATTGTAATTTGGCCCTATATGAGTATTCGTTTCCTTTAAAGATGGATGGGTTCATCAAGAGTAACATGTTCACATTCCTCCCCACTGGTATTATAAAAATCATATCTTTAATAATTTGGTGGATTATTTTATGATATTTCCATATCCCATAAATCAAAGAAACAAAAAAATTAGTACACAAATATACAAATTTGACTATTACATTACAAATGTAAATAAAAAATAAAAATTATCAATGTAACACCCCAAGATTTTATAGTGTGTTATTTCTTCAAAATAATTCAATAACTTTCACTACACGCAACACCAAGTTCAATCGCACCATGACTTACCAAACAAGCTCTTCAAAAAAGGTTATGAATAGTGTCAACTAAATTTTAAACTTTATATAATCCTTATAATTTTAGAATCCATATTATGCGTTTCTTAGACATAATGTAAGAACAAATTCATTTTCAGTATTTCACTTTTACCAAATTTTAATAGTGAACCCTTTTAGATACTATATTTTAAACTTTTTGACTAAATGGGGACATCAAAAATTTAAAATGAAACATCCCAAGCTTCCACGGTACGCTAGCGTGTGTTGTACGCAACACCGAGTTCTAACACACCGTAACCAATCAAACTAGCCGCTATGAATAGTAATACCTACTTTTTGAAATTATATATATTTTATATTTGAAAATGGACTTCATTTTTGGAATCGAAATATCGAATTTAGCCTAAGGTGAAATTTTGGTACTTTTCGGATAACTTTTATATTTTGATGAATAGTGAAAATTACTAAATTTTAATTAAAAACAACTTTTTTAATCAAAATAATTAATAGTGATAAATTGTTAATCTGAGTGGTTTTAAATTATATTTAGAATATATTTTTACCATTTAATATAATGTTGGTCATTGGACATAATTTTACAATTAAACCGAACATAAACAAGTGTCAATCTTTTGATAGTTATTACCTCTTAAAAACACGTTTTTTGTATTGACAGCGGGAATTAATTTTAAATTAATTTCTGCCACTTATGTGTTTTGAATTTAGGAAAATGGATTCCATATTTGGAATCAGGATGTTCAAATTGTGTAAATGGGTAACTTTTATTTTTATACATTTTGAATTATTACTGCGGTAAATATTTTATTTACCATGGTTAAGGGTAAATCCGGTAAATAAGGGTTAAAAAATAATATTATAATAATACTAAATTACCCTAAAACGTGTCTTAACCCTATTGGTGGACACATACCCGACCATGAGCATCCTTGGGTCAATTTGGGGACCCCATGGATCCACTTGTAAGTGATAATGACACTTTATATTAATAAAGTTAAAATAAAAATAAAAATGGCATAAGCTTACATCTTTTAGAAGAAAAATTTTTCCATAGGGTTATATATGTTGGATTTTAGATTATAAATATTCATTAGAAATATAAAAAGATTTCCTACATAATGATATTTTATTTATAATTTTTAGACATTAAATAATTTATTTTATTTATGACACAATGATGATGCATTAATTACTATAATAGTGAAAAATTAAAATAATTGATATTATAAATACCCAAATAAATATAATATGAAACTTTTAATGAATTAAACTAATTTTCTAGGATAATAAGATATATTAGGATTGATTTAATTGACTTTGTTCGAAGTAATCAATCTGTTATGAGTTTCACAAAAATCAACTATTGAATAGTGTCAAAATTGACATAAAAGAGTTCTTAAAACAAATATTATATTATTAATTGATATTAAATTCCTAAAAATCTAGGGTTCGTCAAAGAGACTTATATCATGATAGGTTCATCATTAATGTACCACTTGGGGGTCTCTTGGATGTATATAGTAAGTTTATTAACCATATTACATAAAAATACAAAGAGACATTGTAAAAGTGAAACTAATTAACTTAGAGTTAATACTTACAGATAAGGTTAATATAAGTACCCAAAACTGTCTAAATTCTATTGGTTGAGTGGTTTTCGACCTATCCCCACCTTAACCTTTGAATAATCAACTTTGGAGCCATTATAAACCGAATATGAATTTATTATAAATTAATATTTCTAGCTTTTCCAAAGGTGCCCCTCACCCCTCTTATAAAAGGGCACTCCTCCTTCTCATTTCTTAACACCTTCAAAGCCTTTTGGTTCGACCAACCTCTGCCCAAATACTCTCCCAACATCCCTCAATACAACCTAGAGGCCTTAGTTTGATCAGAAAGCCAACCTAAGGAGCCCTTTTGATCAAATCAAAAGGAAGAACACGAAGAAGAGGTAATGATTTCACCACCCTTCTCCAAGTTCATTTCTTCTTCCACTTCTTCTTCCTTTGTTCTTACCATTCTAAAATAATAACTCCAGTATCTCACATATACTGTGATGTTATTGTAAATATGGTACAATCATATTCAGTATTCTATCCACCCTTTGAATAACATGTCACCATACGTGCGTACGTACGACTTACCGTCTCCACGCCGTGGTGTAATTGTTATTCAATATAATATTATTTGGATGGGTATAATAATGATGTGTAACTCATGTAAATAATAAATATAACATGTTAATGATTCTGTATATATGATATACCATCCATTTATATATTATTTTAATATCAAAAGAATGATATTGTCGCTCGTGCGTACGTACGGACTACCGTCTCCACGAACGCGATGAGATTCATTCTCCATCGTATCCATTCAAGTATAATTATCATTTGATTATTTAAAAATGATGTTTAAGGACTGGATATCATTCTGGATATGAATAAGATATAAAAACCATGGCTTATGTAACAAAACATATAAAAGAAAATGATTAAGTTAACTCCCGAAACGACGATAATTCTAAGATATTATTAACAAATCAACGTTAAAAGATCATATATGATTTCATATTAATATATATGATTCTTGTATAATTTAATAACAATTATTTCACCATTATACAGGAGTTTAACCTACCCCAACCAAGGAAAAGTACAAGGTAAGGGTTATTTCACAATCTCTTCATTATCCGAGGTTGTTTATACGTAATAATCTACTGGGATATCTTTATCATCCACATCCATGTTTCTTAAAAATGTATTTCAAAACATTATTACTATTTACAAGAATATGGGTTAATGTCATTTATACCCTTGTTTTACTTTTTATAAGAGGTTTATAAAGGAATCTTTCCGTCGTTTTCAAAACAAGGTCCTTTTTAACCTTTTCGACAGAATTGAGGTAAGAATGTTTTTTTAACTTATACGGCGGGTGCGGTTATTTTACGCCGTTATAAAATCTTCAAAGCTTTCCATACAAGCTTATAAGAATATTTTCAAAGAAAATGTTTTATTTTATATGGATCTTAAATGATTTCAAAATAAAAGGAGATATTTCTTTAAAAAGAATTTTGATTTCATCTACGTCAACATCCTTTGATGGATTTTAAGATTATTTGAAGTTGATTTATTATGATACAAAACTTCTATATTGTATTGAAGGTTTTGTGATATGTTTGACTATGGATGTGCTATTTTTATACCATTCATAGTTTATGGTGAAATTATTGACATTTCGTATGCTATATTTAATACGAATGTTTATGTTATGTTTAAACCTTTTCATATGGGAAAGCATTGGACTTAATAAGTGACGGGTGGAGCCCGCTATAGCTCCTCGATGCATCGGTAGGTCTCATGAGACAAACTAGTGTCTTGGCACAAGGCCTTGACAAAATCTTATTTGTAGTCTTGGCACGAGGCCTTGACTATGTGGTTATGATAGTCTGGCATTATGCATTCCAACATTATGAAAGTGGTTATTGATTTTTGCATGTGATTATTCGATTAGTAGAATATCCATGTGAATAAGTAAATGGCATTATTTCATTTTATTTATTCCATACCTTGTTGAAAGTTCATGTTTGAAAGGATTTTGTTTTACTTATACATTTCCTTAAAAGTTTATTCTTATTTATGAAAGTTTCCACTATTTTGTTATCCTTACTGGGCATTTGAGCTCACCCCTTTTATATGTTTTATTTTTCCCAGGAAGTGAAGAATTAAATTATGAATGACCTGCATGGATATTATGTGGGGATATGAGTGTGGATTATGGAGACATTATGTTGTTTTAGTAGTTTTTCATTTTATGATGTAATGTAAAACTTATGAATATATCTAGTGTTTCCAAGGCTACTAAACCAATCGGTCTTTCGAGATTTGATCTTTCTTGTGATCATGACAATGTTATGTAATAATGCACCGACTCTGGGTAGCTGGGGTCGGGGCGTTACAGTTGGTATCAGAGGAAGTTTAGTACAAACCTTAGAAGCTAGATTTAGATAAACTCTGATTAGAGCACGTAGACCTAAGATGAACTTTGAGGATTAGTATAGAATAACTTCCTAGAATTTTGGTATTGTAGAGATTTTGTGAGTTTTCCGAGCAATACATCCCTGTCTGGATACGAGCAGGTAGAGGCGGCTCTGGCACAGATGTACCTAGGGGTAAAACCTGAAAACACCGCTTTGAGCTAGACTCGAACGGGAACTGGTGCACGACAACGGGCCTTGCTGCACTCTTGGTTTCGACACTCCCGGGGGATATGCTTAGGATAACTCTCATTTTCTTTACAAATCATTATGAAGGGTTTATGAGTATATACTTCCTCAAAGAAAACATTTTTATGATTATGGATTATATCCATAAATAGTTCAATTTATGTTAAGTGTTTTATAAGTATGGGATTATGTATTTTGATTCATAAAATAATCTAGTTTATGCCATTGTTTAGAAATGGCGCCCAGTAGAAGGAATGATAACTCTAGAAATGCACATGATTCAAAGAGAAGGAATGATCATATCTCTCATGGTCATAAGCTAGAATTTATAAGAGAAATAGTCTCCCATGTATTATCATCATATGAAGAAATAATATCATGTGTTGATAAGATAAGTAAAGAGTTTACTGAGTCCTATGGCTTTGAAAGGAAGCAAGAGAAGAAAAGGATGGAATAGATAAAGATGGATAAAGGGAAGAGGGAAAAGAAGAATTTTCCCATATGTGGTAACTGTGGAAAGAATCACCCTGGAACTTGCCTGAAAGGAATGGGAGTTTGTTATAAGTGTGGAGGAAAAGGGCACAAAGTACGTGACTGCAAGGGTAAGAAAATGGTTTCAAATGTACAATGCTTCATTTGCAAGGAGTTTGGACACTACGCGAACCTATGTCCCAGTCATCAGACTATGCCGCAAATGATGTTATTGGATAATAATCATGTTATGATACTACCACAGATGAAGAGGAATGATTAGAGTTCTTTTGTTGATTATGTCAATTGAGTGTTGTATCAACAATGTAATTGTTATAATAATTAGGGAGTATATAAGGAATGTACTGTAGTACTATTTCATTAAGGACTTGAGATTGTGTGGAACAAAGAAAAGTGACTCAATAGCAGGATAATTTTTGGAAAATATATGGGTGAGAGAATGATAAACCATAATATAGTTCTGATACTGAGGTAGTAATTTTGGAATAATACATGATTGTTTCGGATAAATTATATTGGATATTCTTGACTACCTTGGAACTGATTAATGATTTGTATATTCCATTATTATTGGGATTTAAAACATTTTTGGATTGATGAAGTATATCCAGCATTCTATATGGAATAGGGGAGCATGAATGTAATCAATAATGAATATGGTAATTCAAGATGTTTCAGTTTATTAAAAGAATACAAGATGAAGGTATTAATATGCTATTGTGGGGTAAAAAGGATCTATATTATGTTTACCTTCCTTATAAATGTTGGACTGTGAGTTTGGACAGAAGTATTTTGGATAGTTCTAGTTTTGATTATTTTGGATTACCATAAAAGGAAAACCCGGAGGTCGGGCGGCAACCTGTCGCGTCCGGCAAGGCTGCGAGACTTGAACCTGCAGCCGAAGGGCGACAAGGGTGTATCACCTACCACTGGCCCACAAGATGTCCTGGATTAAATAATGTTGTTTTTTTTTAATATCTGGTAGATGAATTATAAATTCATTTATTTTGGAACCCTGTACGAATAGTATAAATAAGAAAAAATACATTCTATTATCTTTTAGAGTGATAGATGAGTTTGTGGTAGAAACTTATTAATGGATAAAACTCTATTTATAAAGTAAGTATATCTCCTTATGATCTTAGCCAATCTCATAAATAAATTCCACAACATTAATAAAAGGAACTTAGAACAAAAATGTTTTCCTATATGGTACCTTAAATCATCACTAATTTATGGCTTTGGGATTGTTGGCCTTTTCATAGCCATGTTCTCTACCACTCTCCATCAGATAATTGATGGTTAGATTTCTCCTCCATATCCATATTTTCCTACATGGAACCCTAGTATGTGTTATTTTCGGTAATCTTCATACTTTCCACTCTTTATTTTAAATAGAGGCATCATTAATTCATTTTTCGACGTGGGATTTCAACTAAGATATTTTGAAATGTCAAAAATGTGTTATCCCAATACCCTATATTTTGTTGAACTGATGGTACTTCAAATCATCATAGATTGATGAGGTTAAGGACCTCAATTTTATACTTGTTTGTGATTGATGACCTCAATCACTACCTATAAATATTTACGTTTTTCCTCCAATTATATGTTTATAATTGCCACCAATGTTCTCCTAATAGATATCATAATTTGGTGGTGATCCTTTCATTTCTCTTTTCCTCATATTAAGACTAAATTTTAGTAACCCAATTTCCGATGTGGGTTTTCCCACAAAGATATTTTCTATTTTCAACCTTTTATTTTCGAAGAACAATTTCAAATTGCGAGGACGCAATTTATTGAAGGAGGGGAGAATGTAACACCCCAAGATTTAATAGTGTGTTATTTCTTCAAAATAATTCAATAACTTTCACTACACGCAACACCAAGTTCAATCGCACCATGACTTACCAAACAAGCTGTTCAAAAGAGGTTATGAATAGTGTCAACTAAATTTTAAACTTTATATAATCCTTATAATTTTAGAATCCATATTATGAGTTTCTTAGACATAATGTAAGAACAAATTCATTTTCAGTATTTCACTTTTACCAAATTTTAATAGTGAACCCTTTTTAGATACTATATTTTAAACTTTTTGACTAAATGGGGACATCAAAAATTTAAAATGAAACATCCCAAGCTTCCACGGTACGCTAGCGTGTGTTGTACGCAACACCGAGTTCTAACACACCGTAACCAATCAATCTAGCAGCTATGAATAGTAATACCTACTTTTTGAAATTATATATATTTTATATTTGAAAATGGACTTCATTTTTGGATTCGGAATATCGAATTTAGCCTAAGGTGAAATTTTGGTACTTTTCGGATAACTTTTATATTTTGATGAATAATGAAAATTACTAAATATTAATTAAAAACAACTTTTTTAATCAAAATAATTAATAGTGATAAATTGTGAATTTGAGTGGTTTTAAAGTATATTTAGAATATATTTTTACCTTTTAATATAATTTTGGTCATTGGACATAATTTTACAATTAAACCGAACATAAACAAGTGTCAATCTTTTGATAGTTATTACCTCTTAAAAACACGTTTTTTGTTTTGACAGCGGGAATTAATTTTAAATTAATTTCTGCCACTTCTGTGTTTTGAATTTAGGAAAATGGATTCCATATTTGGAATCAGGATGTTCAAATTGTGTAAATGGGTAACTTTTATTTTTAGACATTTTGAATAATTAATTCGGTAAATATTTTATTTACCATGGTTAAGGTAAATCCGGTAAATAAGGGTTAAAAAATAATATTATAATAATACTAAATTACCCTAAAACGTGTCTTAACCCTACTGGTGGACACATACCCGACCATGAGCATCCATGGGTCAATTTGGGGACCCCATGGATCCACTTGTAAGTGATAATGACACTTTATATTAATAAAGTTAAAATAAAAATAAAAATGGCATAAACTTATATCTTTTAGAAGAACAATTTTTACATAGGGTTATATATGTTGGATTTTAGATTATAAACATTCATTAGAAATATAAAAAGATTTCCTACATAATGATATTTTATTTATAATTTTTAGACATTAAATAATTTATTTTATTTATGACACAATGATGATGCAGTAATTACTATAATAGTGAAAAATTAAAATAATTGATATTATAAATACACAAATAAATATAATATGATACTTTTAATGAATTAAACAAATATTATAGGATAATATGATATATTAGTATTGATTTAATTTACTTTGTTTGAAGTAATAAATCTGTTATGAGTTTCACAAAAATCAACTATTGAATAGTGTCAAAATTGACATAAAAGAGTTCTTAAAACAAATATTATATTATTAATTGATATTAAATTCCTAAAAATCTAAGGATCGGCCAAGAGACTTATATCATGATATTTTCATCATTAATGTACCACTTGGGGGTCTCTTGGATTAATATAGTATGTTTATTAACCATATTATATAAAAATACAAAGAGACATTGTAAAAGTGAAACTAATTAACTTAGAGTTAATACTTAAAGATAAGGTTAATATAAGTACCCAAACCTGTCTAAATTATATTGGTTGAGTGGTTTTAGACCGATCCCCACCTTAACCTTTGAATAATAAACTTTGGAGCCATTAGAAACCGAATATGAATTTATTATAAATTAATATTTCTAGCTTTTCCAAAGGTCCCCCTCACCCCTCTTATAAAAGGGCACTCCTCCTTCTCATTTCTTCAGACCTTCAAAGCCTTTTGGTTCGGCCAAAATCTGCCCAAATACTCTCCCAACATCACTCACTACAACCTAAAGGCCTTATTTGGACCATAAAGCCAACCTAAGGATCCCTTTTGATCAAATCAAAAGGAAGAACACGAAGAAGAGGTAATGATTTCACCACCCTTCTCCAAGTTCATTTCTTCTTCCACTTCTTCTTCCTTTGTTCATACCATTCTAAAATAATAACTCCAGTATCTCACATATACTGTGATGTTATTATAAATATGGTACAATCATATTCAGTATTCTATCCACCCTTTGAATAACATGTCACCATACGTGCGTATGTACGGCTTACCGTCTCCACGTCGTGGTGTAATTGTTATTCAATATAATATTATTTGGATGGGTATAATAATGATGTGTAACTCATGTAAATAATAAATAAAACATGTTAATTATTCTGTATATATGATATACCATCCATTTATATATTATTTTAATATCAAAAGAATGATATTGTCGCTCGTGCGTACGTACGGACTACCGTCTCCACGAACGCGATGAGATTCATTCTCCATCGTATCCATTCAAGTATAATTATCATTTGATGATTTAAAAATGATGTTTAAGGACTGGATATCATTCTGGATATGAATAAGATACAACAACTGTGGCTTTTGTAACAAAACATATAAAAGAAAATGAGTAAGTTAACTCCTGAAACGACGATAATTCTAAGATATTATTAACAAATCAATGTTAAAAGATCATATATGATATCATATTAATATATATGATTTTTGAATAATTTAATAACAATTATTTCACCATTATACAGGAGGTTAACCTACCCCAACCAAGGAAAAGTACAAGGTAAGGGTTATTTCACAATCTCTTCATTATCCGAGGTTGTTTATACGTAATAATCTACTGGGATATCTTTATCATCCACATCCATGTTTCTTAAAAATGTATTTCAAAACATTTTTACTATTTACAAGAATATGGGTTAAAGTAATTTATACCCTTGTATGACTTTTTATAAGAGGTTTATAAAGGAATCTTTCCGTCGTTTTCAAAACAAGGTCCTTTTTAACCATTTCGACAGAATTGAGGTAAGAATGTTTTTTTAACTTATACGGCGGGTGCGGTTATTTTACGCCGTTATAAAATCTTCAAAGCTTTCCATACAAGCTTATAAGAATATTTTCAAAGAATATGTTTTATTTTATATGGATCTTAAATGATTTCAAAATAAAAGGAGATATTTCTTTAAAAAGAATTTTGATTTCATCTACGTCAACATCCTTTGATGGATTTTAAGATTATTTGAAGTTGATTTATTATGATACAAAACTTCTATATTGTATTGAAGGTTTTGTGATATGTTTGACTATGGATGTGCTATTTTTATACCATTCATAGTTTATGGTGAAATTATTGACATTTCATATGCTAGATTTAATACGAATGTTTATGTTATGTTTAAACCTTTTCATATGGGAAAGCATTGGACTTAATAAGTGACGGGTGGAGCCTGCTATAGCTCCTCGATGCATCGGTAGGTCTCATGAGAGAAACTAGTGTCTTTGCACAAGGCCTCGACAAATTCTTATTTGTAGTCTTGGCACGAGGCCTTGACTATGTGGTTATGATAGTCTGACATTATGCATTCCAACATTATGAAAGTGGTTATTGATTTTTGCATGTTATTATTCGATTAGTAGAATATCCATGTGAATAAGTAAATGGCATTATTTCATTTTATTTATGCCATACCATGTTGAAAGTTCATGTTTGAAAGGCTTTTGTTTTAGTTATACATTGCCTTAAAAGTTTATTCTTATTTATGAAAGTTTCCGCTATTTTGTTATCCTTACTGGGCATTTCAGCTCACCCCTTTTATATGTTTTATTTTTCCCAGGAAGTGAAGAAGTAAATTATGAATGACTTGCAGGGATATTATGTGGGGATATGAGTGTGGATTATGGAGACATTATGTTGTTGTAGTAGTTTTTCATTTTATGATGTAATGTAAAACTTATGAATATATCTAATGTTTCCAAGGCTACTAAACCAATCGGTCTTTTGAGATTTGATCTTTCTTGTGATCATGCCAATGTTATGTAATAATGCACCGACTTTGGGTAGCTGGGGTCGGGGCGTTACAATCAAACCAAAAAGATAAAAAAATTGATATATGAATTTTTTTTGATATTTTTTATTGTTAACCAAAATGATAATAGTAATGACATAATAAATATCAAATTAAAAAATGAAAACAAATCAAAATAGGCTGTCAACATTAAAAATTCTCTTAACAAATAAATCATTTTACAAAAATAAATATTTTTTCCATTATTTGATATGTTTTGTTAGTGTAATCATTGAAAACAAAAATAAATAAAATAAAATATCCAATATATTTAACTTATTATATATAATAAAAATTTTATTAATGTAAATAAAATTAAAATGTCTAAAATAAGATGAAATGTAAAATGTAAACGATAAATAAACATATTTTTCCTTGAATATTATGAATGCGATAAAGTATTATTCTATTATATTAATTCATCATGATCATTATTTATGGAAGAAACCATGTCTATGACATACTCATCATTATTATATGTTAATAATTCAATGGATGTATGAATGTCACATAAATAAGCCTGTTTTTCTTTTTTATCATCACAAACATACATGTTTTCATTTAATATTATAAACCACTATATATCAGATTGATCCGGAATATATATAATTTTTCTTCAAATGTTTCCATTAAAAATGATTAGTAATGTCTTCTAATATAATTATATTAACAACTGTCATTCCCAATTCATTGTGTCTAACACTATTGTTATTGATACACCATTTTTTGGTAAACAATATTAGTTGAAATCTAGTGTAATCAACCACCCAAATTTTTTCAATTACTCCATAATATGCATTTGATGTGGAAATTGGGTTTTTGACTTTAACAAATCAAAATTGAATTTCTTCTATGAGCACCAAAACACTATTACTTTGAATTGAAAATATTATATCATAACCATTCAGATGAAATATATATCCATTAATTTCATACATGAACCATGATATCATATTTAGACTTGGACTACTCACTAAATATGGAAATATTTCAGATTCATCTGATCTAAAAAGAACAGAATCTATAAACCATATTTAAATTTTAAACTTTTCTAAAATAATTATATCTTTTTTTTGATAAATTTTTTCAACAAATTAATATGAAATTTTATATATGGTTGACAATAATGAATGTTATTCAATTTTTATAATTTTACCTTCTTTATCTATTCACCTGTCAATAATTTTTCATTCAAGTCATGGATCTCCATTCCCATATAATTAACTCATTCACAATGAGGTGGAGGAAAAGTAATGTGATCATTTATAGACATGTAGCATGTACACAACTATGAAGACTCCTCAAAAATATAATTCTCAATAATGGAGAATTGTGGTTGATATGGATTCTTAAAATACCTCTTCAATATCTTTATATAACTTTCTTAATGATGCAACAAATATTGATATATAGGTCTGTAAAAATTATTTTTCACACCAAATGAATTGTTAAATTCACCATGATATAAAAAATATATTTAGAAAAGTGTAATTCCAATTGACAAGGTATATAAATTGATTCATTTTAAAATTATTAAGAGAATTCAGATAAATCACCTTTTTGAAAAGTCATTTGGAAAAATAACACACCATCACAATTTTTAATCTAACATGGATAGGCCATATTCAAAATAATAGAATTGGTAGGAGTAGTTTCTGTAACATCCCAAGTAAGTAATGAATAATATATATTTTTATCTATGTCTATTGATGATTAAGATAGTGTTTTAGAGGCTTAAAATGAAAATAAATACAATCTTATGCATTGAATACACTAATATTCTTAAAAGATTGTTTTACTTCCTTATGATGGAAAACCCTTTTTGAATCTATATTTTGACAATTTTATAAACTATTTTTTGTCAAAATAAACTTATCCTTTATGGTTGGGACATCAAAATTTACTTTGTGTGAATTTTTGGTATTTTTCTGACAATGTTCATTTTTTAATGAATAGTGAAAAATACTGCATTTTACATCGAAATTGCTTTTTAATGTAATTTATTTATATGATTAGATTATGTATTGAATTGGTTTCAAAGTGAAATTAGAATATATTTTTACCATTTTATCCAATGGTGGTCATTGGAATCAATTTCACTTTGAAATTAGACTTAAACTGGTGTCAATATTTTGATACTTATTGTTTTGTAAAAACACGCTATTTGCTCTGGCAGTGGGAATTAATTATTGAATTAAATAATGTGACTTATATGATTTGAATTTTGTAAAATGGACTTCATTTTTGAATTCTGAATATCAAATATAGCTTAGGGTGAATTTTTGGTAATTTTCTGAAAAACTTCAATTTTTGATGAATAGTGAAACCACTAAGTGGTAATCAAGCAAACTGATTTTTCAGTTAAATGAAATTTTACCACTAATGTGTATTGAATTTTGAAAATCCGACATACATGGTTGTCATTAAGAATTAAAATGTGGTTCAATGAGATTATAATAATTTTTTGGTGAATAGTAACTTATTAAGTTCTTAATCACGATTAGTGGTAATTATGGTAGTTTAAGGTATAAATAATGCTTTAATAATAGGAAATGACCTAGACACATGTCCCAACCTTATTTTTTGTGTCATGGCCGACCAAGAAAAGCCATGGGTCAACTTGGGGACCCCATGGAGACACTTTGGTTTGGAAATGACATAAATAACTTTTTATTTAATGTAAAAGTAAAAATGACACAAACATAATATGTTTTACGAAAACAATTTTTACATGGGGTTATAAAGATCATATTTTTGATTATAAATAGTAATTTGAATGCTAAAAAGATTTCCTACATCATAGTATTTTTTTATGATTTTTAGACATTAAATAAATTAAATTTTTTATGACATAATAATGATGCAGCGATGACATCATTATTTGACGATTTAAATAAAATGGAAAGATAATGTAAAATATATGAACTAAACATGTCCAAAACTTATTGGATGAGTGGATTTCGAAGCCGTATCACCTTATCCACAAATTATATCAATGTGGGACCTTTTGAAACCGAAACACATTTTCAAATAAAGTAATATTTCCTTACTTTCCAAAAGTGACCCTCCTCTCCTCTTATAAAAGGCCCCCAACTCTACCTCATTTCACACACTACTCAAGCCTTTGGCTCGGCCAAAACCTGCCCAGTTACTCTCTCCACATCCCTCTCCTCATCCTAGAGGATTCCCTTTGGGCAGAAACCTTTCAAAGGAAGCCTTTAGGCTCAAATCAAAAGGAGTTACACTTTTGAAGGTAATTCATTCTCTCATGTTCATTTGTTTTATTTTGCTTCTCCAACCCCCTAAACTCTTTTTATTTACTTATTTTGTAACAACACTAGTATATTCAATATAATAGGATGTTGTTATAAGATTTATTTGATCTACACTCTCACACAACTACATCAAATGGTTAAAGAACATACGGTTTCGGTGGATGGCGAAATTCTGCCTCCCGAAACGATGATTGTTCAATACTCATTTAACACCTTTAAAGGTGGCCATTATGATGTCACTATTTTTATATATGATATATAATATGTTTATGTTTTCCTTAAGTTTCTTTTTTTTCATTTTTGGCTTACCTTTATGGTTTCCATTATGGGTAAACACGATATCTTCATTTTAGGAAGTGCGGACTACCACCCCCTAAAAGTGGTTTGATTCGTTAATACCATATGTGGGATGTGTAAAGGATAATTTTAATGATATTATAAATGTTATTATACTGTAATTAGAATATACTCTTATATCATTATTATTCTATTCCAGAAAATATGAAATAGAAATGGAAGTAGCGTTCATGCGTACGTAAGGCTTACCGTCTCCATGAACGGTGCATTTCATTTCTTACCTCTAAAAGATTATGTAATATTATAAATGAATGTATGTACTGGATATATATGACATATATGATATCTACATCATGAATAACATTCTGGATATAATGAACCTGTGACCAAATTAACAACATGTAAGTGTAAGAAGTCTATTTTTGACTTAAGAACCAAATACCGACAAAATGAACATTATTAACTTAAATGATTACATGATGTTCATAACATGGTATAAAAGGAATAATGAACTTGAAAAAGATTCATAAGCAAGTATATATTAACTCAAGTTTATTATTCAGGAGATTAAAGAACGGTCGGGTCAAGTCGGATACGAGGTATGGGACTTCGTCTCAATCTCCTTTCATTGAGGCATATTTTGTTTTATACACAACATTATTTTATAAGGTGTATAAACCCCTTTGACTTCTACGTTTATTCAAAAGGAATCTTTTTTATACGAAGCGTTTACTAAACGACAAAAGGGAATGTTTTTGTCGTACGTATGCGGCGACAACGACTTCTCCGCCGTCGTAACCGTTATTTGAGTTTCAGCTTCCTCTACAAGCCATACCTTCTTTTTTTAAAAGAAAAATAAATACCATGTTTTACTTTGGTATTGAAAATGGTTTTCATAATGTTTTTATTATATCAATGTGTTGTATTGATATCTCGTGATTGAAATGTGGAAATGTTATGTTTCTTTTATGCATGTTTTATGTGATATGATTATGTTATGGTTCTTGGGAATTATTATGAAGACGGGTGGTTCCGTGATAAACTAAGGGCGGGTGAGCCCGTTATAGCTCTCCAATGCATTGGGTAACGCGAAGGAGTGAAACGTTAAGGTTTCTCCGAAGAGATTTTAGGGAATATATTGTGATGGGTATTCCAAATGTAACCAAGAGGGTTACTCCCTTCGTAAGAATGTTAGGAATGACTCAAGTCACCTTTATGTCTTATGATTTCTATGATTTATTCATGATTTTATGAGGTATGTTAAAGTGCCAATGTTTTATGGGTAAAGTATGATTTCATTCTTATGTATATATGAACTCATGTTTCCTTTCCATGTTTTTTTATAACCCATACTGAGTTTTTATGCTCATCCCAAGTTTTTGAAATGTTTTTCACAGGTCAAGGGAAAGGTACATGATAAGATGATAGAGTCAAGGATGTGTCAAGAAATAATCCATGTTTTATTTTAAATGTGTTTCCATTGATGGGAATGAGGAATACTATCTTTATGTAACCACTTTGTTTATATGTGGAATGTAATGCAAGTTTTATGATCTAATTCTCTAAAACTCTAAACCTGAAAAGATCCTCAACGTGTAATCTTGTAACAACTCAAGAATAAGTATGGTTTAAGGCTGGGGCCTTATAGTTGGTATCAAAGGTCGGTTTAGATAACTTTAGGAGTTAGAATTCTATTAAATGATTATCAAAAAATATTTTTTTTCGAAATGATATAGCATTTAAAGATTACCATGTTGCTTCATCTAAGACATGTTTGTTCAGAATGGTTTTCCACAGAGGAAAGAGGGAAGCAGTGCTAGGAGGGAATACAGAAGGAAATAACCTTCCGAATCAGCATCCAGAAATGGTCGGAATTGGAACTGAATAGTTTGTTGCAGTAATGGCGCAGTTGACTCAAGCGATAAATGGCGGTGGTATCCATACACGAGATCAGCCAGACCAACCGCAGAGGAACATGTCAGTGGTGGAACATTTCATGAGGCAACATCCACCATCATTCAGAGGATCATCTGACCCCGTCCTAGCTGAAGGGTGAATTAAAGCACTGGAGAAGATTTTTGATGTCATGGGGTGTTCAGACAATCAAAAGGTTAGTCTTGCTATTTACCGTTTGGAGGGTGAAGCAGATCAGTAGTGGTCTATGGTTAAAAATATCAGGGACGCCGATGAGATTGATGCTCTTGACTGGGATGAATTCAAAGGTATGTTTCTTGAGAAATATTTTCCTAAGGCTGTTTGACTTAGGATGGAAAAGCAAATATTGGAATTGAGGCAAGAGGAAGACTCAGTGGCTACCTATGAAAAAAGGTTCACTCGATTGGCAAGGTATGCTCCAAATTTTATCTGGGACCTTGATAGTAAAATAAATCGTTTTTACTCAGGATTAAAGCCAAAATATCAAAGGGAATTAGCTTCTCGTGAGTTTAAATGTTATGAAAAGCTTGTTCGATGTGCTGAGAAGGTGGAAATGGAGTTTTCCGATGACCAAGTTTTCTATAACATCCAGCAGAAGAAGAGACCGAGGTGGAAGGAGAAAGGTAAGAATTCTTCAAAAAAGTCTGATGGTAAGAAAACGAAGTTTCCAGTTTGTGATAAATGTGGAAAAAGGCATGCTGGGGAATGTCTTCTGAATTCTGGAAAGTGCTACTGATGTGGTAAGATGGGACATAAGGCTCGTGATTTCACTGAAAAGGATCAAGGTGAAGGTAAGAAGAAATTTTATTTATAGTTGGTTAAATGTTATAAGTTCAATGAGATGGTTCACTATGCAAACGAGTGTCCGACAAAGAGCTTGAGTGATGGGAAGCAGTTAGACTACAAGCAGAAAGGGGTGGTGAAATCCTTTGCAACTACTTCAGCAGATGTCGGGCCATCAAATGAAGTTGTATCAGGTACTTTGTTTGTTTTTTCAGATTATGCCAGTGTGTTGTTTGATTCGGGGTCTACACATTCTTTCATCTCTGAAACCTTTTCTAGTAAAATGGGAATACCATCTCAAGAAATGACTCCTGAACTATTGGTAAAAACACATGGGGGAAGTGTCGAAGCAAAAAGAATTTATAAGAATCTTCCTATCCTTATCTGTGGAAAGAACCTACTTGCAAACCTTATTGTTCTACCTCTAGTAGAGTTTGATGTTATCCTGGGTATGGATTGGCTCTCTATTTACCATGCTAAGATTGACTGTAGAGCTAAAGAAGTTTCTTTTCAGAAAGACTTTCAGTTTGTTTACAAGAATGAACCCTTACTTTTGATAACATATCAAGAGACCGATAAACTTGTAAAAGATGGAAATGAATGTTACCTTGCACACGTCGTTGAAAATAAAGGAACTGTTCATATTAATGATGTGCCAGTGGTAAATGAGTATCCTGATGTTTTTCCTGATGAGTTTCCTGGAATAATACCAGATCGGGAAGTTGAGTTTACTATTGACTTAGTTCCTGATGCTAAGCCAATTTCAAAACACCCTTATCAAATGGCACAAATTGAACTTTTAGAGTTGAAGGAGCAATTGCAAGATTTATTAGAGAAAGGTTTCATTATACCTAGCACATCACCATGGGGTGATCCTATTTTATTTGTTAAAAAGAAAGATGGTTCTATGAGACTTTGCATTGATTATAGAGCCTTTAAGAATATCACTGTTAAGAACAAATATCCTTTTTCTCATATCGATGATTTGTTTGATCAGCTCCAGAGAGCTCAGTTTTTTTCAAAGATTGACTTGAGATCGGGGTACCATCAGCTGAAGGTAAAGGAGGCAGATATTCCGAAGACCGCGTTCCATACGAGATATGGCCATTATGAATTTGTACTAATGCCTTTTGGGCTATTCAATGCACCTGCTGTATTCATGGACTTAATGAATATAATTTTCCATGAGTTCATGGATATGTTTGTGGTGGTTTTCATTGATGATATTTTGGTGTTTTCTAAATGTAAAGAGGAGCATTAAAAACATTTAAGGGTTATCATGCAAACATTAAAAGAAAAGAAACTGTATGGGAAATTCAGCAAGTGTGAGTTTTTGTTGCAACAAATTTCTTTCCTTGGTCACATTGTTTCTAAAGATGGAATAACTGTTGATCCTGCAAAAACAAAAGTTTTGGAAGAATGGCCAAGACCCACAAATGTAACCGAGATTCGTAGCTTCCTTGGTTTAGCGGGCTATTACCGAAGGTTTATTAGAAATTTTTAACGGTTATCTAGTCCAATGACTAAGCTAACTCGGAAAGGTGTTAAGTTTATATGGACAAAAGAATGTGATGATTGTTTTCAGGAATTGAAAAGAAGATTGGTGAATGCTCCAGTTTTGGCACTACCTTCCAGGAATGGTGAGTTTGTTATATACAGTGATGCTTCATTGAAAGGACTTGGTTGCGTCCTAATGCAGAATGATCAGGTAATTGCTTATGCTTCACGACAGTTGAAAACTCATGAGGTAAATTACCCTACACATGATTTGGAATTAGCTGCTGTTGTTTTTTCTTTCAAAATTTGGAGGCATCATTTGTATGGAGTAAAGTGTGAAATATATACCGATCACAAAAGTTTAAAGTATATATTCACTCAGAAAGAGTTAAACATGAGACAAAGGAGATGGCTGGAATTAATCAAGGATTATGATTGTACAATTCATTACCATCCGGGAAAAGCAAATAAAGTGGCTGATGCTTTGAGTCGAAAAAGTAATACTTCATTAACAATGTTGCAGTTGGAACGTGATCCTTTGGTTAATGATTTGATGAAATTTGGCATAGAATTTGTTGGTGCAGGAAGTCCTTATGTTTTGTTTCAGGTATCAGTGAGATCATCTCTATTAGATAGAATCAAGCAAGCACAGAAGCAAGATAGTGAGTTGTAGAAAAAGGTAGAGCTGGTTCAGAAAGGTAAGTTGCCGGAATTCAACATTGATAATGAATGCGTTTTGAGATTTAAGAAGAGATTGTGTGTGACTTGTGATTCACAGTTGAAGAGATATTTGTTATGTGAAGCTCATAGTTCTCCGTTTTTAGTTCGTCCGGGCAGTACTAAGATGTATAGAGATCTGCGGGCGTATTACTGGTGGGATGGAATGAAAAGAGACATTGCTGATTTTACTGTGAAGTGTTTGACTTGTCAGCAGGTTAAAGAAGAGCGGCAGCTACCGAAAGGGATGTTTCAGCCTTTACCAGTGCTAGAGTGGAAATGGGAGAATATATCCATGGACTTTGTTGTTGGATTACCGAAGACATCTCAAGGTAATAATGCAATCTGGGTTATTGTTGATCGCTTGACCAAATCTGCTCATTTCCTTGCTATACGAGATACTTTCTCTCTTGATAAACTTTCCCGTTTGTATCTTAAAGAGATAGTCAGGTTACATGGAGTTCCTCTCTCTATTGTATCGGATCGTGATCCCAGGTTTACTTCTAACTTTTGGAAAAGCCTTCAGAAGTCGTTGGGTACTGAATTAAATTTTAGTACAGCTTTTCATCCTCAATCAGATGGGCAGTCAGAACGAACAATTCAGACATTGGAGGATATGCTACGAGCTTGTTCTATGGATTATCAGGGAAGTTGGGACCAACATCTTTCTTTGGTTGAATTTTCATATAATAACAGTTTCCATTCTAGTATACAGATGGCACCATTTCAGGAATTATATGGGAAGCGGTGTCGAACTCCAGCTTTCTGGGATGAAGTGGGTGAAAGAAAGTTGATGGGATCAGAATTGGTAGAAGAGATGGAAAAAAAAGTTCAGCTAATTCAGAAACACATGAGAACAGCTCAAAGTAGGCATAAGAGTTATGCGGATAACCGGAGGAAGGATCTATCTTTCGAGGTAGGTGATCATGTTTTTATCAAGGTTTCTCCTTGGAAAAGTGTGATGAGATTTGGTAAGAAAGGAAAGTTGAGTCCAAGGTTTGTTGGACCATACGAAATTCTACAGAGAGTTGGATCAGTTGCATACCGAGTGGCTTTACCTCCGAGTTTATCTCAGGTACACAATGTTTTTCACGTTTCGATGTTGAGAAAGTATATGCCCGATCCATCTCATGTTTTGAGCCCAGAGGTAGTTCAGCTGGAAGAGAACCTATCTTATGAGGAACAACCAGTCCAGATTCTTGACCACAGGGAGCAAGTGTTACGGAATAAAGTGATTCACCAGGTAAAGGTTTTGTGGAAAAACCACATGATTGAAGAGGCAACATGGGAATATGAAAATGCAATGAGGGATAAGTACCCCTATTTATTCGATAAGTAAATAAATTGCGGAGACACAATTTTCTAAAGGGGGGAAGGATGTTACATCCCAAGTAAGTAATGAATAATAGATATTTGTATCTATGTCTATTGATGATTAAGATAGTGTTTTAGAGGCTTAAAATGAAAATAAATACAATCTTATGCATGGAATACACTAATATTCTTAAAAGATTGTTTTACTTCCTTATGATGGAAAACCCTTTTTGAATCTATATTTTGACAATTTTATAAACTATTTTTGTCAAAATAAACTTATCCTTTATGATTGTGACATCAAAATTTACTTTGTGTGAATTTTTGGTATTTTTCTGACAATGTTCATTTTTTAATGAATAGTGAAAAATACTGCATTTTACATCAAAATTTCTTTTTAATCTAATTTATTTATATGATTATATTATGTTTTGAATTGGTTTTGAAGTGAAATTAGAATATATTTTTACCATTTTATCCAATGGTGGTCATTGGAATCAATTTCACTTTGAAATTATACTTAAACTGGTGTCAATATTTTGATACTTATTGTTTTGTAAAAACACGCTATTTGCTCTGGCAGCGGGAATTAATTATTGAATTAAATAATGTGACTTACATGATTTGAATTTTGTAAAATGGACTTCATTTTTGAATTTTGAATATCAAATATAGCTTAGGATGAATTTTTGGTAATTTTCTGAAAAACATCAATTTTTGATGAATAGTGAAACCACTAAGTTGTAATCAAGCAAACTGATTTTTCAGTTAAAGGAAAGTTTACCACTAATGTGTATTGAATTTTGAAAATCCGACATTCATGGTTGTCATTAAGAAGTAAAATGTGGTTCAATGAGATTATAATAATTTTTTTGTGAATAGTAACTTATTAAGTTCTTAATCGCGATTAGTGGTAATTAGGGTAGTTTATGGAATAAATAATGCTTTAATAATATGAAATGACCTAGACACATGTCCCAACCTTATTTGTTGTGTCATGGCCGACCAAGAAAAGCCATGGGTCAACTTGGGGACCCCATGGAGACACTTTGGTTTGGAAATGACATAAATAACTTTTTATTTAATGTAAAAGTAAAAATGACACAAACATAATATGTTTTACGAAAACAATTTTTACATGGGGTTATAAAGATCATATTTTTGATTATAAATAGACATTTGAAAGCTAAAAAGGTTTCCTACATCATAGTAGTTTTTTTATGATTTTTAGACATTAAATAAATTAAATTATATATGTCATAATAATGATGCAGTGATGACATCATTATTTGACGATTTAAATAAAATGGAAAGATAATGTAAAATATATGAACTAAACATGACCAAAACTTATTGGATGAGTGGATTTAGAAGCCTTATCACCTTATCCAAGAATTATATCAATGTGGGACCTTTTGAAACCGAAAAACATTTTCAAATAAAATAATATTTCTTTACATTCCAAAAGTGCCCCTCCTCTCCTCTTATAAAAGGCCCCCACCTCTACCTCATTTCACACACTACTCAAGCCTTTGGCTCGGCCAACCCCTGCCCATTTACTCTCTCCACATCCCTCTCCTCATCCTAGAGGATTCCCTTTGGGCATAATCCTTTCAAAGGAATCCTTTAGGCTCAAATCAAAAGGAGTTACACTTTTGAAGGTAATTCATTCTCTCATGTTCATTTGTTTTATTTTGCTTCTCCAACCCCCTAAAATCTTTTTATTTACTTATTTTGTAACAACACCAGTATCTTAAATATACTAGGATGTTTTTATAAGATTTATTTGATCTACACTCTCACACAACTACATCAAATGGTTAAAGAACATACGGTTTCCGTGGATGGCGAAATTCTGCCTCCCAAAACGATGATTGTTCAATACTCATTTAACACCTTCAAAGGTGGCCATTATGATGTCACTATTTTTATATATGATATATAATATGTTTATGTTTTCCTTAAGCTTCTGTTTTTTTCATTTTGGGCTTACCTTTATGGTTTCCATTATGGGTAAACATGATATCTTCATTTTAGGAAGTGCGGACTACCGCCCCCTAAAAGTGGTTTGATTCGTTAATACCATATGTGGGATGTGTAATAGATAATGTTAATGATATTATATATGTTATTATACTGTAATTAGAATATACTCTTATATCATTATTATTCCATTCTAGAAAATATGAAATAGAAATGGAAGTAGTGTTCATGCGTACGTACGGCTTACCGTCTCCATGAACGGTGCATTTCATTTCTTACCTCTAAATTATTATGTAATTTTATAAATGAATGTATGTACTGGATATATATGACATATATTATATCTACATCATGAATACCATTCTGGATATAATGAACCTGTGACCAAATTAACAACATGTAAGTGTAAGAAGTCAATTGTTTACTTAAGAACCAAATACCGACAAAATGACATTATTAACTTAAATGATTACATGATGTTCATAACATGGTATAAAAGGAATAATGAACTTGAAAAAGATTCATAAGCAAGTAGAGATTAACTCAAGTTTATTATTCCGGAGATTAAAGAACGGCCGGGTCAAGTCGGATACGAGGTATGGGACTTCGTCTCAATCTCCTTTCATTGAGGCATATTTTGTTTTATACACAACTTTCTTTTATACGGTGTATAAACCCCTTTGAATTTTATGTTTATTCAAAAAGAATCTTTTTTATACGAAGCGTTTACTAAACGACAAAAGGGAATGTTTTTGTCGTACGTATGCGGCGACAACGACTTATTCGCCGTCGTAACCGTTATTTTGTTTTATACACAACTTTCTTTTATGGTTTTTGGGCATTATTATGAAGACGGGTGGTTCCGTGATAAACTAAGGGCGGGTGAGCCCGTTATAGCTCTCCAATGCATTGGGTAACGCGAAGGAGTGAAACGTTAAGGTTTCTCCGAAGAGATTTTAGGGAATATACTGTGATGGGTATTCCAAACGTAACCAAGAGTGTTACTCCCTACGTAAGAATGTTATGAATGCCTCATGTTACCTTTATGTCTTATGATTTCTATGATTTATTCATGATTTTATGAGGTATGTTAAAGTGCCTATGTTTTATGGGTAAAGTATGATTTCATTCTTATGTATATATGAACTCATGTTTCCTTTCCATGTTTTTTAATAACCCATACTGAGTTTTTATGCTCATCCCATGTTTTTGAAATGTTTTTAACAGGTCAAGGGAAAGGTACTTGATAAGATGATAGAGTCAAGGATGTGTCAAGAAATAATCCATGTTTTATTTTAAATGTGTTTCCATTGATGGGAATGAAGAATACTATCTTTATGTAACCACTTTGTTTATATGTGGAATGTAATGCAAGTTTTATGATCTAATTCTCTAAAACTCTGAACCTGAATAGATCCTCAACGTGTAATCTTGTAGTAACTCAAGAATATGTATGGTTTATGGCTGGGGCCTTATAGTTTCAGTCTGACGTGACAATCAAGAGATTTCACACATGTCACATTCATATCCGTTAAATACACAATTTTTTTTACATTTGATGAATTACCATGAGACACTTTGATTTCATTAATATACTGAAAAATTATAAAATTATCCCTTTGTAATAATGTATAAAAATACTATGGTAGGAATATTCTCCATCTATAGGTATTTGAATCTGACTACAAATATATTCCCTATTTAGAGTAAGTGCAATATTTCATTCTACACATATTTACTCATTAAATCAATATCTAACAATGTTCCAATCATGTTGTCAGATGTATTAATTTCAACATGCATCACATCAATTTTATTTTTTACCTCATGATAGCTCTAATGTGGTAGCTCAAAAATTAATGACCATTTCATCCACATATTCTTTTCATTCCAATATTTCTATGTACTTCTGAACTTGAGAACATGGTATTTAACCATCTCAAAATACAGATCAGTGGTTAAAGAATTTTGAGCCACAGAAAATTATTTTGATCCATTGAATCCCTTTTCAATTCTTCTATAATAGTGATCCATAAAAAACATTCGATGAAAAATGTATAATATTTTTCATCTTGGATACAGTTGATAATATGAGGTATTTTGTTCAAAAATTGGACACATGTATTTTCCATCAACACTGTATCTATATAAATATCCATTAATTGGGATGTCATTTACAGTAAACATAATATTTTTAATCTAGTGAATATAATCCATTATATTAAATTATAACACCCTAATACCATCCTCCCATATTATTTTAAAATTCTCAAGTAAGGGTTATATAAAAACATAAATATAATTTGTGGGATATTTTAGTCCATAAATCATTAATCTCCACATGAAATTTTTAATCTTCATAGAATATTCATGATGGAAGATATAAATGACCAATAAAATAGAACATTAACAATGTGAGCTACAATAGATTCTATATGGACTCATTCAAACAATTCAAAGTCTATGTATGGGATTTATAGAATAATTTCAAAATTTAGAAAACTATAGATCAATTTTCATCCACTATATATAATAAACTGGATTTTTTAATTTTCTTTATTATATATGCTCCTCTTCATTCCATCATAACCTTTTTCTTTATGTGAATTAGAAAACAAATGTTTCAAAAAAAGAAATTATTGGATGATACCAACTTTTCATAGAATGGGTTTCTATAATTATTAAATCACCACGAACCATTTTCATCATATAATGTGACATCCAAAATATTTTATACATTGATATAAATTCATATTCCTTACTATATAGCTCATATTCATCAGAGTAGACTTTTATTTTTTGTAACATAATCCCATTTTCATAGTATTTTATTCTCTTTATAATGTGAATCATGATAATTGTTTTTTTAAGAATAATATCATTCTGTAATTGTATAAAATTGGTAAAAACACTTTTCACTGCAAGCATGTAATTCAAATTAAAACAATTAAATATTAAATTATATTTGATATTTATATTTTTTCAAGTTCTTCATTTATAATCATTCTGTGAATGGATAGAAAAATATTTTTGTTTGGATCATTTCATTTTGAAAATATCAAAAAAATAATACACACAATACTCATAATCAATAATAATTTTAAATGTTGTAATCTATTTTTTATTCATTACTATCTATAAGAAATATAAAAAAATAATTATGTTTTTATATAAATATAATGGTGATAAATGTGAAAAAATTAAGCAACTCTAACATGTTTTTAATTTATATCATAGATTTTAATATTTGTAAGTAAGAAAACATTGATATAAAAAATATTACTATTTGAAAACAATAATTATAAATTATATAATATAAAGGAATATAATTTTAAATATATCATTTAAATCATAAAAATAATAGCATGTAAGAAATATATAAAAATATTATTGATATACTTCATATTTTTCATTTTTGTCAATATAAAAAATGGTAAAACATGAAATTGAATATTAGTGACTAAAATATAAATCCAGTGCACATTTTCTATTTTGATTAGAATATTTTTTATAAATAATTTTTAACAATGTATTTATCAAAAAAATAGAAATTATGAGATGAAACAGAAATTATTTTTATAAATTTATCATAATGAAGAGTTTAAACAATAAAAATTTGAAATTTTAATGAAGAACCTTCATATATACATATTTAATATTATATATTATTTATTCATAGTTTATTTTTTATTTAAAAATGAAATTATAAGTAAAGGAACAAATTGATAGATTATATTATGTATTCACTAATACTATCAAATTTATAATAACTATAACTCAGTATATGGGGATTGTGTATTTAATATATTATTTTTTATATAATAAAATTATCAAATCAGAAGATATTTGTTGATATGAATATACATTACATATAGGACATATCATATTGACCTTTGTGAAAATTTCGATGTTTTCATGAATAAAATTTAACGATTACTAAACCAATATGAAATACAAAACACTAATTGAAATTTATCCAAATATATAACATAGTGTTCATAATTAATTATTTACTCGCAATGAACATCCCAATAAGAAAAAAATATAGATTCATTGAATAAAATTACGTTGAGGTGGTTTATAAAAATAATGTGAAAAAATTCGGTACAATCATATAACACAAAAATATATCGATATCCACACTTTTCTCTACAATCAAAGGATGAAAATTTTATATGAAGATATTAACCTTGTATTTTCGATCAAAATATCTATATAAATATTTTAATGTGATATTTGATTTAAATAAATTAAAATAGGACAGTTATGGAATCCTCTACATTGAAAACCTAAAAGAGATTATCGATGTGTGAGGCTTACATAAGAGTTGAGATATGAGTTTGACAAATGCACTGAGTAAATGAAAGGACATATACATCTGGAAAACTAAGATTGGTGGCCAAAAAAAGAAGAAATGAGGTTAGGGATTCATTGCATGGGTGAAATGAGTTTGGTTTATCCCCATCGAATAACAACAAATTCATTTAATATAGAAATTAGAAAATAAAAATATAAAGATATATAACATCGATTATTAAAAAATTGACCTGATAGATAATTTTTTTAAATTGTAATGGAAGTTATATAGTAACTGACATAAAAAAACAAAATAATGACATTAATGTTTTGATGAAGAACTTGATAATACAATGAAATTTTCATTACCACATCCTTTATTATATATGGAAAATGTAGAAGAAAATATTTATGACATCTGTAATATAATAACTGACTATATAAAGTGAAAAAAATTATTTTTCATGTCAGTTACCCAATAAAAAAAATACATGGCGTTATCACATGGGTTATAAATAACAAAAAAGAAAATTAATATGCTATGTGTACATTTTTTACTACTCAAATGTAGGTCCCACCTACCTCGTAATGAAAAATATATATGTGTATTACATCAGATAATACAACATTTAGAATATAAAATCCCAATATAATAAATGAGTATCATAAATATTTCATCATTTTAGAAAATATAGAAATGAAATAGGTTTTAAATTTTTTTTTACATTCCCGAATAGCATATCCCAATGGAAAAAATTGTTTTATAATCATTTTGTATTTTCATAATAGAATAACCCATAAAAAAGAACACGTTGAATAAACATCATTTAATTTTATATATAAACCATCTAGAGAAAGTATATTATTGTTATATTTTAATCATACCCCCATAAAATATTCGATAAAAATCAATGGAATTCATCATAGAAGAGAAATTATGTTGAAAGATCAAATGGAACATTAATTTGGAAAATATAATTTTCCAACTGAAATCAATTGTTTAAAAAATAATGATTTAAAAAAAATCGGAAATCTTTTTTATTTAAAATTAATTTTAAAAATTGTAGATTAATAATGAAAAAATTTATTTTTTATGAGGGTGGAATATTCTTTTCATGTTGTGTATGTTAAATAAATTATTTCTTTAACATTTTCTGTAAAAAGAAAACAATAACTCATTTACAAAATTTTAGGGAAATTCCATTTAAAAAAATTCATAAAAAATATAATATGTGTAAAATTTTCATTTTAATATGTTTTTTAAATATAATAATATTTTTCAAAATTCATTTACAATGTATAGGCATGAAATAAAATGGACTTTCAACCAAAGAGATAAAAAGTAAATATTTTTAATAAAATTATTTTGGTTTATTGAGTACATAAGAAGATAAAATTATTGAAAAATATATAATATATATAAATTAATATAGTGTACTAGATTAAATGAGTTACTTGATATATAGATTCAAAAAATTCACCATTGGAAGAATAATCACAAATAATTTTGATAAATAATAAGATTGTAACATTAAACCATTACCACATTGGTAATGGTTGAATCATATGACACATGAATGAAATAACAATATGTTGGTGTCTATATCACATATTATTCACGATAAGAATCATAAAATACATCCATTTGTAATATATACACCACAAAAAGAAACAAGTGCTGAATATGGAACGTGTCTTATAGAAATAAAAGTTGGACGAAAATTCCTTAAAAATGTGTCAAAATTCATGATACACATTTGGAAATATAATAAAATAAATATATTTTTATTATATATATTATATATATTATATAACCATAATTAAATAAATCATACCATATATGATTTAATTATTACCATTTATCACACATTAATTAACAATAGTTCGTTAAAATAATGGTTTCAGGTATTATATTTATTGTTTTTAATGTATCATTTGTTTTGGTAGTTTTGTTCATTATAAATTAATTATGGAGAAATAATTTCTATAATGTGAATAATAATATAGATTAAATATAAGATAATTTAACACATGTTTTTATTGATATATAAATGTTAGATATTGGAAAATTAATTACACTGTTCATAGATATTGTAAACAATACGTACATAAATGAATTATGTACCACCTCTCTTTATAGAGGCAGTCCCCCACACGTACGTGTGAACGACGATATCAGTTTCCAAAAGATCATAAAATATGATGATAGATGTGATATATTAATTATATAAGAATAATAATTTCCAAAATAACTTATATATACTTTAAATTCATCATTGTATTCATTTTTGAGAGCATGTGATAGGAAAAAAATTACATAGGATTGCGAGGTGGTATTCATTTGTAAACAAGATTGACTATATTATTTCATATTTGATAGATGAGGATAAGAATGTGAGTTTTTAAAATTCCATTATAAAATATCTATATATTAGATAAAATATATTTTCTATATTAACAAATTTTATGATTTTTTGATAGTGGTGGAAGAATGATTTAAATAAAACCCATCTGTTATGAATGATACATCATAATCAGAAAACCTCTTTTTCTGAGAACAAAATATTTACTAGAATGGATTCCTAAAAAATAAGGAATCTAATTCTTATTTTCGAATTATGAAATGTATTTTTTTTAATTACTTAAAAAAATATATTTGTATGTGTGAATTGTAATGGAAAATGGGTATTAGATCATAGTTGTAAGAGCATCCATGTGTGGATTTTTTTAATAAAAATTCTAAATCAATGTCTTATACAATATGATAAGCCCATAAATGATCCATTAATAAATTTTATATGAATTAAAATAATATTATGGCCATGAAAAATGAATTGGTCATTTTTTATGTACATTTAAACCCTTAAAATTTTTGCTTAAACCACGATAAAATAATTAGATAATTAATTGTGGTAAATAATTTTTATTATTTTCACTATTAATTATTGAAAAAAATAATGATTAATTATGTTTCAATTATTAATTATGTATATTAATAATATAATATATATTTTTACATATTTAATTCATTGAATTGGTAGAAGTTTTTTTAAAATTAATCCCACTGATTGGATGATTTTTTTTTCTAATAACCATTTCTTCCTTCAACATGTGTTATAAACAGAAATCATTATTAAATTATTTTTAATGAACACAGTTTAATTATTTATGAATTTTGATATATTTTATTTTTTAATTTATTATATTTTATTTGGAATTTGTAAATTATGTAAAAGAAATTCCATTTTTTAAATTAATATTTAGCACTACTCATTTAAATCAAATTAAATAAATTATATTTAATTCTATCACAAAAATTCCTAAGACCAATATTGTGTAAAATTGTATATTTTAAACATATAAATACTTTACTAGAAAATATAATTTCATATTTGAAATAATTTATATATTTATATTTAAATTTAAGTAAATCAAAACAATAAAAAGAAATATGGCTATTTTATGATGTTTATTTTAATATAAAAATATTTTATGTATTATGAATTTTTTAAATGATGCACCTTTAAACAAAATATATCAAACTATGTTAATTTATTTTAAGAATAATATTTTATAAAATCTTAGGGTGTCCAAATACTAAACCAATAACCATTGGATGTGATCCCACTTGTTGTTATTTTGAAATTTAAATACCATGATGTTAGGTGAATCGAGGTTTTTTAGTTATTTGAAAAAAACATCTCCCTAGAAATAAAATTATATTGTTTTGGAAAAAAATCCCCATACAACTAATTAAATTAAATAATGTTGTAAATGTGGGAAATAAACAAATTACACGGTTCAAAAAATACGGTAATCCATGAAGCGGAACATAGTGATATGTTGTGCATCCTGGAACACTATGTTCAATACTTGTTGGTTACATTTTTTGTGGCTAATTTGAACCTATATATTTACATCCCTCATAGAAAAAAATTAAATCACTTCACCCAAACAAATGAATAACTCTATGATTACATTTTTATTGATTCATTGATATATCATACATCGAGTGTGGTTACAAAAGAATGGATTATCAATTTTTCTACACTATCATTCATTAATGAATCCTTTGAAAATATAGTTATAACAACCCCTATATATCCTTCCTTACATTCTAGTATCATCATTAAAACCCTTCATTTTTTTTCCACTCTCTAATTTTTCAAGATCCAACATCATTTTTTAAAATATTCATTTCAATGAATTTAACTAAAATCTACAAAGAAATATAACATCAAAACAAACAAAATAATAGTCCTAATAAATGTCAAATTTACCAATTGAAATCTAGGATGAGATAAATTATTTCAAATAATATATAATTTTTTATTTATAATTTCATTTATTTGATTCCATTACTAAGAAGGAAATCACAACATCATCATCATGTCATAATTAAATTTAATTATTTAATGTCACAAAATTATAAATAAAATACCATGATTTAGAATATCATTGTATCTTTCTAATGACTATTTTCAGTCGAATATATTACATATATAAATATATAGTAAAATTATCTTAGAAGGAATATATATGTTTATATCATATTTTCCATTACATTAAATTAATAGTTTTTAGTTTCATAATCACACCAAAGTGTCCTCAAAACACTAAATTTTCATTCCAAGGGCAGTATGGATCATAAATATCTCATCCAAGAAGATTAGGACATGTTTTAGATTATTTTGATATTAATTTAATATTATTATAAACCTAATTTACCTATTTACACTTTAACTGTGGTAAATAAAAATAATTACTAGAATTACAATTCATAATGTCAAAATTTAAAAGGGAATTTTTAAATAATTTGTACCATATGATTCCATATATTGAAACCAGTTTTTTTAATTCGAAACAAAAAAGTTATATTGATTTATATAAAATTATTTCTTGTTGTCAAAATGAGAATACATGAATTTTAAAAGTATAAACCATCAATAGATTGACATGTGTTTATATAAAATTCTAATGTGAAATTACTTCCAATGAAAAAATAAATATTTATTTATAAAAAAATAATATTATTATAAATTTAATCCAATTTAAAATATAATCAATCCTTATACATTAGTTAGATAAAAAAGTGGTTTGGAATTAAAATGTTGTATTTTCCACTATTTACTATATTATAAATTTCTAAAAAAATAAATATTTCATACAAAGTGAATTTTCACTTCACAAAAAAATAAAATAAGTTAATATTGTCAAATATAAATCATATAAGTGTCAAAAAAAAGATTAAATTTTTGTTCACAATCAATTGGTTGTAAAACATAATTTTTTTATAAATACTTCTAATATCAAAATATTTGATTTTTTATAAAATATCTATAAAAAGTATATGATAATTTTTAAAAATTAAATTGAATATATTTTATATATATTTATTTATTAATATATATAATTAGTGATTTAAAAACTTACTTATGTTCTTTTAAAACTTTATTTTAGAAAAACATTTCCTTTTAATTAAAAAGAGAATTATTTCCATTTATATGTAATAGTTCACAAAAGAATAAATTATATACATGTGTAAATAATATTTTCATATATCAAATAATAAAAGTTATTCCCTAAATTTCAATAGCTTGGTTATAATATAACATACTAATATTTAGTTTTTTGCATCAGTTGAATGAGGAATAATATATTCACAATAAAAAATATTGTCACCTTTTAAAAACATGGGATGTTAAATAAAGACCAATATCTTAGAGTTAGTTTCATACTGTATTAAATCGGAATATGAAAATCAAATTAAGTAGAGAAATTATGAATCATTTATTAGTATTGATAAAAAATATACACACATGATTCACAAATTACATTTATGAACAAAAATTATATATTTTTTAGAATATCATTATTCCCTCTAGCATACACATTCATTTCATTAATTATACATTTCATAAATTCCTGGGAAACAATAAAAATTAATAGTGAGATAAATTGCTCATTAACAGTTATTTATAGAAGACTCCATAATGAATCCTTAAGAATAATCAATATGGGATGGTAAATAACATAAGACACATGACATATAATAAGTAACATTAATATCATATTTAGATAATGAATAAACAATATGGAAGGGTAATTAATTGAATACAAACTCCGTTTAATCAATAAACTGATAATGAAATCAATTTGTTAGTAATATCAGTTAGAAAATATCATAGATTATAAAAAATAAATTAATAATGATAGAAAATGTTATTTATTGAACATAATGTATCTGGCACATAATACTTCTACCATAAATACCATTCAAAAAATCATTTAAAACGATAGGGAAATATCATCTAATAATATATTACTGATTTATCTAATGAGACGTATAGATTCATCGACTTCCAATCTATAATTTTGATCCACCGATATATTCATGTATAAATCATCTCTCATATATGAAATAATCATTTTAATTTAAGAATATTTCTTACAATTAGATATCTGTATTTGATAAAGAATTAGTATTATGAATATTTACCATGTCAATCAAATAAAATTTAAGGTAATACACCATGTGTATAAATGATATATGGCTTATGAAATAATCATATCCTGGATAAATTCTAAGGATATTTAGGCTAAATATAATGTCCAATGATCATACAAAAGTTTATAAATAATGGTAAATCTAATTAAATCAAAAATTTATCAATAAAGGGATTAGAAATAAATTCATGGTTGAAAATAATCAGAAACTATAGAGATAATGAATAATGATTATATCGATACAAAATAATCCTTTGAGGATTATAAGTAAAATAATTGTTTGTTTTCATTGGACAATATAAATACCATAAAATATCCTTAAAACATTATTGAGGAAATTATTTGTAACAACTAGTCCCCAATGACAGCACATACACCACTCCCTAACATGGTCTTCGGGTCCTTGCCCACCTGGTGCCTCTAGTTTCCCCACTAATAAGTTGTCCCCAAAATAGGGCCCATCGATGTTCCTGAACGGGTCAGTTTGTTATTGAAATTCCACCTGGGCAAACACTTCTTTTTTCCAGTATGCTTTGTCCTCACTCACACGCACCATGGGTAACATCATAGAAGATCACCCATCCTAATCACTACTCTATCCCAATCATGCATAAATATAGAGTTTTATTCTAGTATGATCCCAAAAAAGGAAGGTGAACCATTTTTACATTAGTCATATCATCTAGTAATTTATCCCTTTATCATTTGGGTTTTTATAGTCACATCCCCTTATAGCACTACATCCACATTGTGGACACTACAACTCAACGCTAATAGTGATCCACACTGAAGGCTATGTACCACAACTGATACCAAATGTATGTACTAGGCCCCAATGATAGCACATTAACCATACCGTAACATTGTCATCTGCTTTAAGCCCACCAAGTGCCTCTAGTTTCTCCACAGACACATGGTCTCCACCCTAGGGCCTACCCACGTGCCTGATCTTGTCATTTGACTAATGACAGTCCCTAGAGGCCAACACATGTCCTTTCAGTATTCATTGTCCCCACTAACACACAACCTAGGATAATTCTTATAACCTCACCCATCATGATCACAACTTTATCCCGAGACCACTTAAATTTGGATTCCTAATTAGGAAGGTTCCCGAAGAAAAATGTCCAAACTGTTGACATGAGTCATATAATTTAGTCATTTAACCCTATATCATTCTACGGAGTTACAATATATTTTTCCCATTCAACATGACATTAAAAACGAAATGTGAACACAAAATTTATAAAAATATTCTATTTTAAAATAAAAATTGAATCATATTAAAAATAATTACAAAAATTTGTGGCCATGACATAAAGAATGTTTTTAAATGATCATTTTGTTGAAACAAAGTCTCCTTACACGTTTTTAGTAGAATAAAAAATTCAATTTTTTTAAAATAAAATGCATATTTCATTTATAAAAAATTCAACATGCTTAAAAATTTATTTAATACATAAATTTGAAATGTTGAATAGTAATTTTTTTTAAAATGTTTATATATCAGGGGTTTAGATGAAAATAAAATCAAACTGAACTGAGAAATGAATTAAGAAATATCTTTAAAAAATAGAAATTATTTTATGTTCAAATGAATTGATAAATTGTAATATTAGTTTAAAATATCATTAATAAATAGAAAAAAGTAAATTGAAATGTGAATATTATATAATTATAAAATAATTTTAATCTACTAAAACAAATTATTAAATATTCTCGATTACAATGAGATGTTGAAATAATCTATTATTGTGATCATAACATTGAAGTGCGAATAAAGAAATGAATTGATTATTTTAATCATCTATTATAAAATAATAAAATAATATTAAATAAATCATGATATAATAAAAATTAATTTTGAAGCATAATCTTCTATATTATAGGACAATTAATAAGAAATTTAAACCAATAAAATTTGAGTAATGAAATTCATTACCATATGGTAATATTTTATTCAATTACCAGTGGATTATGATATTAAAATTGAAACATAAAATATAAAAATTTATTAATTAATGATGAATGTATATGTCAAATTTTTATTATTTACATAATATAAATGAAATTGGGTGTATAGAATTACTCTATGCCTCAATGAGGGAAATTTAAACATTGTTCATTACCTTAGGCTTTATTTTGGTCAAACATGATTTATCCTCTTGTTTAGTAATTTAAAACATGTTATTAACTTATAATGAACCATTTTAATATCAATAATATCTTACATGATCTTATTATAATATGTTTTAACCTCTTTGTAAATAATCATTAACTATTTTCTTTTATTAAGATGTTAATTGCACTGATTTCCCATTCATCCACTATCATGATAGTCGCAATTCTTGTGAATATTCTATATTTTTAGAGTCTATACAATAATTACCATGGAATTTTTTTATTAATTTATAAATAAATTATTCTTTTAAATCCAATCATAAATTATGGTATGGGAAAATGAATAGTTTATAAACATAGAGACGAGAGGTCTTATGTACACATGAATAACGTTTCCATTTTCCAATAATCATTATAGGAAGATGGTTTGAAATATTTTTTTTCAAATAATTATAATAATATCATATATAAAATATTATATGATTAAATATATTTATATATATCATCCATGTTTTTTGGTGATGAAATGGTAATTACATTTCTTTGTGAAGGAGGTAGTCAACGAGTTTACGAAACGTTTTATCAATTTTATGTGTTAGAAATAAAATGATATATTTTATTTTAATTATGATAAATAATTCATAAATATCATAATTATTTCATTTATATTACATAAATTCCTTATACTTATTTTACTACCTTCCATGTATACTGTTATATAAAACCGAATCACATCACCTCGCGAGGTGTTTGTCCATCGTACACACAAACGACTTTATTGTATCCACTGTAGAATAGAATTTAAATTGGAATGTATCACATAGTTAGTCCATATATATGATTATAAATAAATATTATATATATATGAACACCAATAATCCATCATCATACACAACCATGATAGGAGTTGATGAAAAAATGTACGACATCAGTTTGTGAGGGGGAACTCCTCCACCCAAATGAATTCTGATTTCACAACCCATTTTATAGAAGTGTGTATTATTTTAGATAATTCAATTATAAAAACGAATTTCTATATAGGTTTGTTACATTGAATATTGTAAAATGAATTTTTTATATATATTAAATGAGGTGTGGGGAGAAATAAAATAAAATTGGTCATTAAAGAATGATTCCTCTTCTTCTGGTAATCCTAATTGGTTCTCACCAAAGCATTCTGAGAAAGAATTTATAACAAAAATAATGTATATATGTTAAGGGTATTGATTTTTATGAATTTCTTTTAGCATTAATTGGTTTAAAAATGGGTTTATGGCATCAACCAGAGAGGAGAGTTGGCGGCATATTGTTTGTGAGGTTAGTGGAACCCTTATAGTTATTGAAATGAAAAAGGTGTACACAAGTTTTTTACAAGACATGGATGTTAAAAATGGAATATTATATAGACTATTACATGATTGGGTCAAAATATTTTCCAAAAATTAATATTATAATTTATGTATTCCATTTTACCACATATCCCCTTAGTTTAACACGTGGTAAATCTATTTGTACTCATTTCAAAATTAATTTTTGTTAAAAATTATATGAACTTATTAATTTAATATATATTATTTTGACTCCATATATTGAATCTATTTTTATAAATCTCATTCCCATATATTCCAAATTTTATTTAAAATTAATCATGCAGACATGATGAGAATATCAGTTTTGAAAGACACACATACAAAAGTTCACAAAATGATTATGTAAGAAATAATTATGAAAATAATTTCCATATCCTAAATAGGATTAATAATTATATTATTAATAATATTTTGAAATAAATTTATTTCAAATTTAATGCTACATCATAAATAATTTGGATGAAAAAGTTGTTTCAAATTAAAATTTAGTTTTTTTATATATTCATCAAAAATTGAAATATTTTTGATAAATTCAGAAGATTAATCAAATGAACATTTTGATACAATGAAAAAATATGTTTATTTTTTTGAAAAAATTATATATTTCATTAAAATTAATTTGAAATTATGTTACAAAATAATAAAAAATATTTCAGTTAGAATCCATAAATATATTTAGAATGAATTGCATTTTTTATTTTAAATAATTCATATTTTATTTATAATATATAGATAACTATAATTTTCATACATTAGTTAGTAATATTTATAATGTCGAATATAATAGTTATTTTATAATGGTATACTATATTATGGTACATTTAGACTCAAGGTTCCTTATTTTGTAAGCCAGAAATATGATTTGATTTAACAAAATATATTTCATGGGATGTTTATGATCCATTTTTCAGGTTCATTACAATACTAAATACTATTTGAAACATTTATAATTTTGGCTTTCTACATTATCCCCCCCATATATATATTATTTTTTATTAATGTAAAAATGATACTAGAAATTAATGGTTTCATGTTTGAAAATTATTTTATTGAATCACCTTATTGAAAAAATTGTTAATAAAAATCCTATTAATATGTGTTAAAAAGAAGTATTGTATCCATATGGAGTAACACATAAATTGGTTTTATATATGATAATTTTTTGTTCATTAAATATCATTACATGTATAAAAGTTTTAAATAATTATTGATATTAATAGAGGTCATTGGTCGTAATAAAGTGAGTAATCAATGGAATGTTAAGTACCTCATGACCATAAATATATGATTTTTTAAAGAGTAATTGATTCATCATATATGAATTTAATAAGATAAAATATTTGTTTCAAGTCCCATTTTCTAAATACGAGGAATTATTTTACTCCCTTATTATATAAGGAAATATATTAACTTGATATGAATATATTTCAAAAGCACAATTTCATTCTTTTTTTTTCATAAAACAATTTATAATTAATCCCTTACACCAAAAAAATAAAAATATTATTTTCCTGATGATCTAAAAATCAATTATGAGATATCAAAACAGACATAACAAAAATTATAATTCATTATATCAATGATTAGTTATTAATTTTAATGAATGTATATCACATGATATCTGATATGAATAAATATAAATATGATAAATTAATATAATAATCTCAAAAAACTACATCCAGTGTTCAATATAAATAATTTCATAAATCATTAACAGTATAACTCATCCAATATATTGATATAAAAAACATAAGATATTAGAACAATAAATTTAAGAATTTTATCCTATCATTAATCCCCAATGAAATATAATTTATCTCATAATAACCTAATTTCATTCATGTGAATACCTTCGTCGTGTATTCTCTTGAAGCATGGTAAAAATCAAAATTACTATAAAAACTTACTAAAAGGATTCAATCCTTCTTATTCCTTATGTAAAATAATGATTATGGGATATATTCCATTAATAAAAAATGTTTTAATCTCCATTAATAATACTATAAAATTCATTTTCAACTAGTTAATAACGAGACAATACAATTTGATTTATGTTATATATATCAGTTTACATTTAATACAAACACTCTTATCCATACAACATGAATATATTAAATGTTATCTATCCATAAATCATGTTTTTTCAAGAATCTCAACATGTCAATAAATAATTTTTCATGTTAATTTGTACATTTCAAGTATTCTTCGAAATAAATAATGAAATAGTATTATAGTACAATACCTATACATTTCATAATCCCTGTAACCATAATAACATTACGAAAATACTTAAATGAAATAATTCTACTATAAAAAAACAATGACATTATTCATTCAAATTCATCTATAGTAATAACAAAAGATTTACAATGATCTATTAGATACAATTGAGGTGTATTCCTTTGATGATTGATCCATTTATTTGTGTAGTGCCTCATATACTTACCCTTGAATCTTTTATATAGGAATATTTTTTTTCTATCATGTGAAATCAGAATCAAAATTTCATTTCCCACTACACTTGTATAAAACACCCATTCCATTTATGAAATCACCATATATATTCATACCACAATTAAAACATGTCGGAAAATCCTAATTTTCCATCTTCTATTTATAGAAAATTTTCTTTATTATCCTCTAATTCTCTTTCTTAACATTGACAACATAACACATAGATAATTATTTTTTATTCCTTTTATCACATGATACCATGTCCTCATATGATGATAATTTTTTTGAGAAATTTTTACAATGATGTATAGGATTAGTACAATCAAATAAATGTAAATTATTACACTTTTGATTATGTGTAATGATGTGGATCTCATAATGTTTAATAAAGACCCATTTATAATCAATTTATTACACTATATTATATCATATAATTATTAAAGATATTATATAATCAAAAAACATGTAATATTATTATAATAAATTGAAAGCATTAAACATATATAACATCATTACAAAAAACATGGCTACTTTGAACATATTTCTCTTGTGAAATCCATACAAATAGTTTACAAAAAAAAAGGAATTATCAAAAGAATATCCCCTAATATTGTCAAACTAGGAGCAGAATAAAGCGCGTTTTCATGCACCAAGTGATGATTATGTTATGACCAATGCACAATTTTTAGGGTAATTATCCCAATTTTTATAAGTTCAATAATTACATCCTCTTGTAGTATATTATCGTGGTTGTATTTCTATGAAACCCCACCAATCTATACCTTACCAAAACATTATGGTGTTCTTATATTCTTATCCTGAAATTCTATCAGATATTTATGATCCCTCTTCTATGCTTTCCAAAATAAAATTTACTATGATTCTATTAAACAACCTCTAATACCAACCATAACCACCCTAAACGTAGTATCCCAGAGTTGGTGTATTTCATTATTACATTTCCATAAGATATATATATTTGAATAATGAAAAACTGAATAGTGATATAGTCATGGTTAACTAGATACCTACATGATTCCAAATATATCATATGGAAAAAACTACAATATAATTTTTTTGGAATAACATTATTCTATTTAGAATATCTTTTCATATTAATCATTGTAAACATCATAGATTCATGAATAAGAAAAAAAACTAAGGAATATCACTAATTCTATGTAGGGGTTATGTATTGTGGAAGCTATAACAAATAAATAAGAAAAATCTAAAAGGAATGTTATGTAACATAAAATACATTAAAATTAGTCAATAAACTGAATAAAATAACTCGATGAAAAATAAAAAATATGAATATGTAAATACTTGATGAATCATTAAATTTAATCAATAAAATAGTGTTTAAATGTATCTGGAATAATATAATATTGAAAAATGGTTAATAATAGAAAAAATCTCAATGAAGGAAATTATTAATTATTGGATGATATATCTTAGGTACATGAATCCATATCCATAAAAAAACATCTTAATCTGTTTAAAAACAATATGTAAAACAACATTTAGTGTTCGAGGGAATTTTTCTGATGATACGTACAAATTTATTGAGTGGCTATACATAATTTATCCCCACCCATATCTATATACCAAAAGAAATTTTCATATATCGATAAATCTACTTAATTCATGAAAAATATGCCTTCCTATTAGATATAAATATTGAAAAAATAATACGTATTAGAAATATTTCCTCATTAAATAAAATAAATTTTAATGTTTTAAAACATATGTATAAATGAGATATAGTTTTAGTAATAAAAATATTCACGATAATCAATTTGAATATTTAAGAGAAATTTAATTTCTAATGATCACAGGAATGTCAAAAATTTATATTATGGTTAGTTGATAAAACCATTATTTATGTATCTCAACGTACATAGTATCAATTGTCTAAAGAATTATAGGTCATGGAGTGGAAGGATAAGGATAGTGTCATTACAACAAATATCACATGAATTATATGTGAAATTAACGGTTTTTTTCATTGAGTGTCACATCCATGGTGTTATTTTGAGTAATTTTATAATATTATTTTTGTATTATCGTTATTAATTGACATACATTGTATTTTTTGATTAAATTGATTTATTTGGATGATCAAGAGGAGGCCCATGGTTGCAACATTGTTAAGGGGAAACCTTATGACAACCCATTGAAAACTATGCACCATGGATTGTTCTATTCTCGAGGTTTGATAGCCAAGTGCACAAGTTTTCACCTTTCCCAATAAACTATTAGGTCCCCTTCTCCTCATAGTAAGGTAAGTTTCATAGATTTTTCATGGTTTTCAAAACTATTACACCGACAAGAACATTAAAAATTTTAAAATTCATAAACTAACCCTCCCTGATTTTATTTCCCTAAACACCATTATCAAACCATATTACCCCTCATTCCCCATGAACACCTAACCCTCCTCATACAATACATCGGGGTCCAACATTTTCAGGATTTATCATTGGAACATCATAAATGGGTAATAAATGGGTCTTTATTAAACATTATGAGATCCACATCATTACACATAATCAAAAGTGTAATAATTTACATTTATTTGATTGTACTAATCCTATACATCATTGTAAAAATTTCTCCTCCTCCATATTTGTTGTACATTTTACAAAGTATGTATTGACACCAACATAGAGTAGTGTGGTGTAATAGTTTATCTTTTTTTATGGTTACAATTTAAATTGTGATATTTTTTAATTTTCGAAATTACTATACATTCTTTAAGTGATGAATTTATATCATCACATGTCTTTATTAAATGATGTATATTGATGAATCCTTCAAGAAATCACATGCAATAGTTTGATGAATCAATCAAGAATTACCCCTCCACAGTTGATCATAGAGTAGTTAAGGCATTTGATCTGGCTTCCACAGAACTGGATTCGTTAGAATGGTCATATCATTTACATACTGAGGGGACTAAAATAATATTAACGATTTAAAATAACAATATTTACTTAATAAAATACATCTATCTTTCTAGGGTAGCTTGGAACATTGGGAACATGAGGATATGGTTAAAAAGTATGAAATGATTTTTGAGTTCTTAGGAATAGAATGGTTATTATTAAAATGTGTGTTTCATTCCTACAAGAAGGGTCCATCCATATGTTGTAGGAATCATTAGTTTAAGACACATAGATTGAGTAGATATGATGAAATATTTCGTGTAGGTGTTAAATGAGAAATATATCCAAGAGAACATGACCCATTACAAGACCTAGGATTTTTTAGATCACCATTATGGGGGTCTCACCTTGGTGGAATATTCCAACAATTTTTCATAAATGGTTCATTTCAAATAGGGGGTGGTGTCTATATAATTTATAAAGGATCAAAAATAATAAATTGATTTGAGGGAATTTATTTTATCCTATGAAGTCTTGTTTAAGATTAATACATATTCTGAGGTGGTTGAGAAAGCCCTGATGGTGAAAATCGACCAGGTATGTAGGATGGTATTTTTGGGATGATACATCCTAATTGATAGGGTAGTAGTGAGAAATATTAAAAAAATTAATGCATAATGTGTGGTGGAATAATAGGTGTTGAATCATTAACCACCCTTCACAACAACATTTTTCTGAGACCACTACTGGTATATCAGTTATGGGACACCCCTGAAGATGGTTGAGTAACATGTTGTTTGCATGACCAGTTCATCCTATACCATTATCCCAAAGTGGGAATATGTATCAAATACATTCGATATATAAGATAATGTTGTTGAATTAGAGCGGTGTATGATCCTCAGCGTGTAGTAAATTAACTAATCAGTCTTTATCATTGAGGACTGTGAGTTCTCAATCTGGTGATCATAGTGGGACGATTTGATCATATTTTGTTTCAAGTTAGATTATGTATGATCCATTTTTTAGGAATCAATCATTGGAATCATAGAAATAAATAACCTTCAATATATAGACCATGAACCATGTAATCTGAGGTAGTACCCATAGCAGTTTGAGGTAATATTTTCATTTCATCTCATATAGTCGTTGTTTTATTTGATAATCATGCTTCTTGTTATTATTTTTCTTCCAATTTTTTGGAACTATTAAAATTAAAAACCTATATTATTTATTATGACTTCGACTTACCTATTCCAATTATTAAGAAGGGGCAATTGGTTTTATATTACAATCCTATATTCTCACTTATTTATTAGGAATATTTGATTTGGTCATCTTTTTTATAAAAATAGACCTCCTTTTTGTGATTCTGGGCTTGGATTAGAAGGTGCGTTTTGTGGAGAAAAACAATTCATATAATCAATTAGTATCCCTTATATAAAATTATGGTATTTTTATGTTATTTAAAAGTGAATGAGATCCTCGATCCGGGAAACATGAACCTCCACTTATAGTGCTTGGAACTCTTATTTTCTATCTCATTTCCCATATGGTATAGGTTTATGGTAGAGGTTAAGGGAAAGGGTTTGCAACAATATTTGATGAATTAATATATTTGTTTATAGGTTACTACATAGGGTAACCCCCTAGAACAGTATGTTGATTTCACTATTGACTTTTCATTGGGAATACAACCAATATCTCTTACCACATATCATATATCCCTTACCAAGTTGAGAGAATTAATGATAATAAATGATTATTTGGAATTCAAATGATTCATTCTTCAAATAATATCATCATAGGAAACCCTATACTTTTTTTTATAAAAATAATAATTTATCCCTCTTATTTTTCATTGACTATCATAAAATAAACATTGTCACATTAATGAATAAATATTTCATGAACTTAATTGACGTCCTACTTGATCAAATCAAGGGTGGGAGTTGGTTTTATAATATTTCCTATGCTCTAGGTACCATCATTCCTAGATTAGAAAAGAATACATTTGCATGAAAACATTCCAATAAAGTTATGGATTATTTTTTCTAATTTTATCTGCCATTCAAGATAACAAATGCTCTAGCTGATTTCAGGGATATTATGTAGCAGTTTTTTTATAAGTAAATCAACTCCATTATTGTGGTGTTTTATATAACATTCTAGTCTATAAAGGGACATAGGAAGAGTAATGGAAACATCTAAGGGTCAATCTAGTCACTCTTAGATACCAATATCACAATGTAATGATTTTAAAGAACAAATTATGGATTTGTAATGTCAATTATATGGGTAACATGATCTTATAATGTGTGATTTTGATTAATATTGAAACAAGTAGAGGATTGATGTCATTAGGGAAACCTAGAACTGTCTTCTAGGATAAGAGATTACTGGGAATGAAAGAACACTATGAGTATTTTTAATGGGATTTCCCTTAGCTATCTTTACCAATGATAGATATTTCATGGAAAGGGGTATGGTTTTATTGGATCCCATGGTGTTAGAATTATTATTGGGAGATCAATAAATGAGGTACCAAAACCTATATATGGATACTACCCAAATATATAATGGCTTACACAATCTATAATGATTATTTAGTTATTGGACAAGTGTGTGTGTTGATATATGAAGATCATGTATGAGACATGACATATTAGAAATTATATCTAGTTGATATACTTGTATAAAATTTAATTCCGAGTGCTAAACACCCTCTTGATTTCTTAAATAACTCCACATTACTAACAAAATGTGGGACAATGTCTCCACATACTTGATCATTTGGTGGTATGATACAACCTATGCTTGTTATTCTATTTGGGTAGTAATTTCCCCTCAAACCATGTTTTCCATTTTCTTTCTGATCAAATATTAATCCAAAGTATATGAGTTGGTCTAGTTGTATGTTAATGATATTATGATTATTTTTGTTGTTTCTTCAGTTAAAAATTACGATTTAGGCCCCTGTTTTACCTTTCAATATTTGGAAGTCCTTTAGAAAAAAAGGGATCCCAGGTCATAATAGGAATTTCATATCATCCTCAAATATATATTCAAATTTAGATTTCAAAAAACTATAGTAGATATAATACATTAATGGATGTTGAATTTCATAGAAAATTTGGGTAACAAATTGGAATTGGTGGAATTTTTGAATAGTACAAGTTAAAAACCTCCCATTAAAATAACCCCATTTGAGGAAAATTTTGGCCATACATGTTTGCCACCTTTGTGCAGGAAAAAATAGTGTGAGACATCATTTCATTGATTGATCCTTGTCAAAGAGACATCTGATAAATTTTGTTTCATCACAAAATTTTAATTGATGGTTCCTTGCACAAATAATACTTATTCTGATCAGCGGTGTCATACCTTGTATTTTTCTGTTGGTCAAAGGATGATTCTAAAGGTTGAACCTCAATTAGGCCACCGTTGTGATTTTAGGTAGGCGAATCTTCTATTGAGGCATTTCATAATATTTAATAATAAAGAATAAATTGTTAAGGTCATAAAGTAATTTCATTTATCGAACTATTTGATGTCGAAACATTACATGTACCATGTCTCAAAAATTAAGAAGTTTATCCTGAACCCATCCCATTTGCTGAACTGGGAGGAATTTTACATGGAATCTTATTTTTCCAATTTTTAGAAATGAACATGTACTGTGGTATCATAATTGACAGTTCATCATTTAATTTTTATATCATTGGTTTGGATTCATTTCCTTCACCACCTTGATGTGCATGAGTCATGGTAATTAAATAATTTATCTAAGGTATAGTTCCCTCATTATTCTCTTACTAGAAATATATAAAAATATACAAGGGTGGAATGTTTTTATGGTGAGGATAATTGTTACATCCAAAGTGTTATTTATAATTATTTTATATTTTATATGAATTCATATTATAATTGACATTGTAACTGTGTATTTTGTACAAATAATTGTGGCCTGTTATGAAAGGGGAGTCACATGTTTCAACAGAGCTTATTTGGAACTGTATGCTAACCCATTCAAAACCATGCTCCTAGGAAAGTGATACATTCATGGATGCATGACCAATCATACCGTCATTCACCCACCCTAGTAAATTTCTCATCCACCATTTCCTCTTGGATAAAATGACTCATCGTTGTCTCACAAATTGGAAAATATTATGGCCAAACCATGCAGACTTCTAGAACATGATTATTTTTATAAAATTCCCAAACTACTACTCAGGGATATTTATACCCTAACCCCCTGGTTATGACCCATTTCAACACCTATAATCATAGGTTCATCTCCTTCTCCACCTTCACTCCCATTAGATCAACTTTTTGTTTGATTTAGCTTGGTATCTTTAAGAATCATTCAATAAATCTCTTCCACTTTTCAATCCATCCCAATTCATGCTAACATATCTCTTATTTATTGTGTTTTATATTCAAAGATTCTAATATTTTCCAATTTTAAGATTAATATCTTATATTATGAATAAATGTTTTTTGATGTTCTCATTCCATTGAAGGGTCTTATCTTAGTGAATTTTTTGGTTTCTATAATGATTTGTGAATTTATCAAGGAATTTTTAGGTGAATCCATTACATTAAATTAGTTGATGATTTTATTTTGAATTTATTTTGTTTTTAAATGGGGTTCGAAAATTACACTGGTGGTGAAAAAAATTCTCTAGGTATTTTTGATATTTCATGTTTTATTGGTTTTTTACCATTTCTAAATGGTGGTTTGTCATGTCTAGTTTAAGTCCTTTGAATTTTGATTTCACAAAATGTTTTTTAGATTTATATAGGGATTATAATAGAGGTCATATTTATATAGGTTATATCTATAGGAATATGGTGTTTAGTACTCTCGGTGAGTTTGAAAGGCTAAATATTGATCTCCCTATAAATAATATGTCCAACACAAACTAAACATGAATGAAATGGATTGGTTGGATCAAGAAGGAGGCATACATTAGAGTCCACTATTTTATCTTGATGGTGAAATTATCCTATGTCCTGGCTAATAAATGTTTATTTGGGATTCCCTATTATTCTCATAATATATTCATTATTCTTTATTTTCTTCATATTAATTTTCTCTATTATGATAAATATTATTTTAAATTTATTTTTCATAGTCTTTTTCATTGAAAACCACAATGTTAATTTTTTATTTAATGTTATTAAATGGAATCCTTTTAGAGAAAACCTTTCAGGAAATTTATCTCAGACCATATGTACACCGACGAGTGTTTGTATATCTTGAAATGTATGCTTAGGTAAAGTGATTGCATTCTATAGTGGTGATTATGGTTCCATTTGAATGTTATTTATTTTTATAAATTTCTTAATAGTGTTACTTTATGGAGTCAACCCACATTCTTAATGGAAGATTTTTTTATTTATCCCCTTCCCCTTATGGTTGTTTTTTGTTTTTGGTTATAAATTTCAAATGTTTAACTCATTTATATGATGTATCTATTTATCTCTTATATTATGAATATTGTGATAAGGAAATGAAAATGGTTGTGTTGATAAAATTTTTTCATTATTGAAAAAATGATATATAAAGTATATATGTGATTCTAATGGATAATTGTTTAGAATTTAAGGATTCAAAACACCCAACATTATATGACCCTAGAACGTTCGATAATCATATTTGTTGGCTTCTTAGACAGGTTCATTATATTTATGAATAGAAATACAATAAAAATAAGTATTAAAGAGAGAATTAAAGTTAGATTGTGAAAATATTAAATGGGGAGTAAAAAATAATATTTTATTATTATATAGTGATCAATTAATTTAATTCAACTGAATTCATGGAATAATTTATCGTAATTATAGTTAGATTGTGAAATATGCCATTACAATTAAAATATAGTTAAAGAGAGAATTAAAAAAGGAATTGATTACATTTATCCAATATAATTACACATAAAATATATGGAAATAATAAATAATATACTGAAAATTATTTACACATATAAACTTACAATTTTAAAAAAATGTATATCTAATATAACCCATGGAAAATAAATTGAGTTAGGAAATTAATTACCACTTGGTAATATAAAAATAAATTATCCTTGAATGAAATAATTAAAAGTGAATGATAAAAAACCATTATGCATGATCAAATCATCATATTAAATTTTCAATGGGTGGTATATATACTGTAAAAAATAAATTAGGTGCATAATATTAAAATACCCTCATTAAAAATTACATTTTTATTAAATAGAAAGTAAAACTGCAACAATGATTAATACGACAAAGAAGAATACAATGAAAAACTAGCTAGGGGGCTTAATATAATGGAGACCCAATTGAACCCCCTATTCAAATTAACCCCATTTGAATCCAATTATAATGAAATATAAAAACAAATGACAAGATTACCTTGATCTGTCACTGACAATAATACATGATAATATTCTATTATGTTACCCTCCCTCCACACATGAGAAATTCAAATATTGGTGAAGTTGAGGATAGATTTTCAAATCCTTATAGTGTAGGAAATCGAACAAGGAGCTGTAAAATTACCATTAATTTCATCATGAACAATTAAAGAATTAGTTTCAACCTGGATGGATATAATATTTTTCTGACTGCACAAAATAAGACCAATCTGCATAGCATTGGCTTCTGCTTGAATTGAATTTACCCTCACAAAATATGTAGAATAGTCTAGCAGGACAGTCCCCATGAATCAAGAACCACCCTACTCCCCGCATACTACCTAGAAAAGACGAACCATCAAATTTCAACTTCAAACATGTGTTTGGATCCATTCACAAGATCCAATTCACTCTTATCGCATGAACAGGCTGCTGAATCATAGAAACATTGCCCTACAAGGATCTCAATGAAATAACATAGGGGTTTAATGTTTTTTTACCTCATGTATAATGGTTGTAAAAAAATAAATCTATTATAGATACATATAAATGTTTATAATATAATATTTTATCCTTTTAAAATATCTTATATCCATTTTTAATAATCTTTCATTATCTCCATTTTTTGGGTTTTAATTTTCTAAGAGTATCATTATTGTTTTTTCATTAATGATATAATTTTTATGAATATTATAGAGTTCCATATTCCAAATAATAATAAATATTACATAAATATCATATTTGGACATCAATAATAATTTTAAACCCTTACTTGAATGATTTTTAGGTAAAATGTACTCTTTTATGATCATAGAGACGGTAATTCGTCTATAGGCTTGAAGAAAATACCAATTTTCCAATTATAATTTTGGAAATAATGTAAGTAATATTTTATATTTATAAAAATAGAATAATATAATATATAAATTATTATTTCTTTCTATATAGATATACATATCATAAATTTGGTCTGGTGAAACAAAGACTGTTAAAACCCTTTGTGAAGGAGGAAGTCCACGTGTGGACAAACAATGTTATCATTTTTCTGTTATAAATAAAAATATATATTATATTTTCATAATGATAAATATTTCATTAATATAATAAAAATTTCATTTATATAACATGTATTCATTAAAATTGTATTTATTGACATCTATGTAAAGTGTTAGAGAAGAAAATCATGACGATTCAGGATATGGTGGTATGCATTACACGTAGTTGATGTTATAATATCCCCTATGTAAAAGATTGTAATGAGAAATATATGATATAATTAACCCATAATTGTATTTATTTTATTTGTATAATATACATACACTATATGCCTCATCAATATCAACCATGGATTGAGGTATTGGAAAAAATGGCGTCGATTTGTGTGACAGTAGTCGTTCGTACGCATGATAATTTTATAACCCATTTGATGGAAGTGAGAATGGATATATGCCATAGATAAAACATTAAAAATATTTTTTTGGATTATAATTATATTATTACATCCTCCTGTTTTAATAATATGTTATGGTGGTAGGAGAAGAAATATAGAGTCCACATTGACGATGTTTACCTCTTTTTCGGGCATCCTCCACAGGTTTGTACCAAATAAATTAGGGGGTAAATTAATAAAGAAACTATTAAAACTACGATGATGGTAGATACTTTGTTATGTTAATTTTTTTTGGTTTTTTTATTCTTTTTTTTGGAAATTTTGAATAATATTGTAGAGGTGTGGCAATTTATAAGCGGGTGAGTGGTACACTTGTAGTTTTTGAAAAAAAGGGTGTACATGTGTTATTGGCATGAAAATATGTTCCAAAATAGATTATTATATTTTTACAGTTAAATTTTTAGTTTAACGCCTGATAAGTTCATTTTTCCCATAGCATTGATTAATACTTTTTATTGATTTTATGATTACATTCTTTAATAAATTAGCATTACAATATTAAATAATAATAATTATTCTTATTAAAAATATTAAATCCAATTTTATAAAATGTATTTATATGTTCAGAAAAAGTAATTTAAAATTTATCTCACTAACGTGATGAGAAAATGGGTTTTCAAACTGAATATGTCCAAAATATTACTATGTATTTATATCAAGATTTTATATGAAAATGATTCCAATGAATGAAATTTTATTTTTTGAAAAATATATGAAGTCATTTTACATTAACATTATTTTATGATTAATTTTAACAAAAATATAATTTTAATTAAATGTTATTTTTCAATTAAAATTTAATATTTTTCATTAATCATCGATAGATGAAATATTTTAGAAATATTATAAACATTTACCCACAATTAATTTGGTTAATATAATTATAAATATAACGTTTTTTTAAATTAAAATTCTTAAATGTGGTAAAAATTCATTTTAATGTTCATATACAGTGCTTGATGTAATAGTCTATTTTGAAAAAAACATTTTTTCTAGGAAATCATCTTTTATTATAAATTAATATTATTTTACGTATAATAAATATATAATAATGTTTTATAAATATTTTTTGGTTCAATTAATAACTATATTTATAACTATTGTGTATTAATGTAATTATATATTATGGTTTATATATATTGATGATTTTGTGTTCATCATGCTATGAAATCGATTAAATTTAAGGAACTATATTTCATTGGTTATTTATGCCATGTGTTTAATTTCAAATTTGTTATCAAATAACATAAAATAATTTTATAATATCTACGTGTAATTATCTCCCACCCCCATAAATAAATTTTTTCCTCACAATTTCAACATGATCTCAATAATCAGGTGTTAAATATTTGAATTTTTTTTCTCAAAACACACAACATAAAGAGTTAAGAAATTATCAAATTAATAAGAGTGAGATAAAAGTATAGATATCATTTTCAAAAAAAACAAGGGTTCTATATCGGATAACATTTGATGAATGTGAAGATATTGATATGATCAAAAAGTGTAAAAAATTATAGTATGATAGAGCACATTGATTATAAGAAAGTAAGTGATTAATAGAATGTTATGGACCAAAAAACTAAAAATTTGTAGTGTCTTAAAGGCCATTTGATTTATAGTATAATAATGTAAAAAGATGATTTTATTTTCAAGATCTATTTACTATATATGAGGTAATATTTAACCATCTATGATTATAAGGAAACATACTAACCTTGTTTGAATAAAATTTATTTGAAAATTTTCAACCATTGATTGTGATTCAATAAGTTTCCAATTCATCACTTAGTCTTTCAAATGAATATCCAAAAAATAATTATCCTGCCTAATGATATGAAATTCACTTTTAATAGATCAAATGTTCCACAATAAAATTATTATAAATTTCACCTATCTATTGTTATTATTTGGAAAAAAAATTTAGCAAAGGTTCTCGAGTATTAATAAATATTAATACAGGTATGTAATAAAACAATATCTAAAACCACACAAATTTTAAACATAAAAAATTTCATCAATTCATATCATTATAACCATTAAAATATATTAAGATCCAAAACATCATAAATCTAGTAAATGAATTTACAAAATGAACATACCCTTAATCCCATAAACAACATGATGTAGCTCTTAATAGTCACATATCAAACATGTGAATACCATAATCATGTATTCTATTGATACATTGTAATAAAATTAACTCCAAAATAACTTTATTAAAAAAATTAAATATTACTTATTCATTATTTAAAAAAATTATTATTTTATATATTCCATAAATAAAAAAACTTCGTAAAATAATATAATGATAGTGCAAAAAAATTTCCATCAAATTATTAAATATTTAAAATGTATTCACTACAATCAAAATGTCATTTTCCATATCAATTGTCTCTTTATCCTATGATCATTATTTAATCACCATGAAACTATTGATGTTTATCCTTCCACTAATCATGTGTTTTCCATGATGTTTAATTTTCAATGTGAACCATTTATCTTGGTCATCGGTACCATTGAACAAGTACATTAAAATCATTAATTAAAATTTTATATATTAAAATCCATATAAATTTCAAAATTCATTTATCTAGGATAACATTGATAAAACAATCAAATAAAAAAATATTTAATTACCTTTTTTGACATTTATCAATAGAAATCATCTACATTAATATTATAATCTTAACATTTGTAAATTATCTACTTTTGATGTATATTCCTTTAAATCATGAAACATTGATTGTGTATTTCCCCATCTAAATATTATTGATGTATTATACATTTTAATCATTTCTCGTGCCCTTTTATTCAGAAGCATTCTAGAATTTCACTCTACACATGTAGAAAAATCTTATCCCCTTTAATCAAGTGCTATGGTGTTTCTTTCCAGAATTATAACATGTGGGTAAATACTTCATTCAATTCATCTCATCATACACTTTTTTACTTATCACACTCTTCTTCTCATTCATCCTTTGTATTCCATAATAAATATAGAATTAATTTTCTATCTTACTAGAATATTATAATATATACTCATCTGATGACAATTATGTGAGATTAGTTCCCTTGAAAAAAAAATTATGGCCATAAAATAAATGATCATTCATAGAAATTTGATTGCATGAATTTATGTGGTTTCCGTTTATTCATCTAAATTTTACATCTAAATGATGGTCTATACTATATTAGAACATATCATTGTGATACATAATGTATTATTCCAAATCAAATAGAATAGCAAAGATATGTTGAAAATAATATAGATAGAAAATTTCACAATCAAAAATAAAGTTTATTTGGTGATATCCATATTTTAAAATCCTTCATAATTTTTTAATTAAACATTGAATTTTACATAGAATATTCTCTAGGAGTGTCAATCCCAGTGAGTAATATGACCTATTTTCACAGAACATATGATGATTGGGTGAACCCTATTTATCCTTATTCAGAGTTATTAGTCATATGTACATATATTCCAGAAACTTGTACATTTTTAATATATAAAAATTGTTGTGTTGATCAGAAAACGCAAAATATATCAACCTAAAAACATTACAACATACATTTATAATTATCTTAATAATCTATTATATGGTTATGACCCCTAATATTAGTTTCATGAATCTAGTTCTCAATGTTTATAATAATCGTCATCTAATACCAACTATTACCACCATAACCCCAATATCACATATATGTTTTCATACATTATTACATTCCTATAAGATACATAAATTCACGTCAAAAAGTATATAATAACTTAGTAGACTTGTTAATGTAGATACATACATGAATCCCATAATATATATAAAATCACATTTCCCATAATTTTTTTGATAATATCATTATTACCTCAAGAATATCATTTCATTATTGTCATAGTAAACATCATGAATTCCCATGAAAGTTAAAAATATAATATTATGCATAAATTATCAGTCTGAGTTATATATAGAGGAATATATCATGAATCAACATGAAAAAAACAAGGGGGTAAATAACATAAAACACATTGCATTAAATCTATAACATGAATATAGTTACTCGATAAGGCATAATCAATGTTGAATGGTAAATAACTAAAAAATATCCCATTTAATCGATATACTAAGAAAAAAATGAATCTTGAGATAATATCATTGAGACAATATCCCAAATCATAATAACTGAATTTTAAATTATGTAAATGCTTAATTATATGATTTTATGTCTAAAACACATGATACCTCTACAATAAAGGCCCTTACAATATTTTTTAAAACTTCTATTAATAAATAGTTAAATTATTTCTTACAAATTTGTCTCATTAAACCTACAGATGAATTTAAGGGATATCTATATTTAGGATCCATCCATATAGGCATGTCCAAATAATCCCTGATATATCTAACAACAAATTTAATTTATTAATAGTATCATTTATGCATAAATATATATGTTGTGGAATGATTAAAGAATATAAATATTATCCCATCTGATCAAATCACTTCCAAACAACTATTATATATGTATAAATGATATATGAGTTAAGAAATAAGTATATTCATGATAAATAATATGGGTATTTATGTTATATTTAATGTTAAATGATCACCATAAATTGAATAATTCATGGTAATGTAAATAAATTATTCAATTGAATGATATTATCCCTGATAATGGAAAACGTAAAACTTGGGAGAGGTTGAATTGAATTATAAAAAAAATTATTTATAAAAAACCTCTCACTTCATGGTATTTGTGCTATCATATTTTACATAATTAATATAGAAATATAAAATAACATACTAAAATAAATATATCAAAAATAAAAAATTCATAGTGGTTTAGGGAAACAAAATACCTTAGACCACTAAGTAAACAGTCTACTATATGATTTTGGTGATTTTTACAATAAAAACCGTTTAGTGAGGGCTCCCTTATAATTAAAAACTCCATTAACATAATAAAAATGTCCATTATAATTCAACATTTATCACCAAACTACATGAACTATCAATTGGCTCAATAAACACTCTAAAAATGTGTTATAAAAAATAAAATGAATAATATTTTAAACACATTTTCTCAATATAGTTTTGAGTATAGACTGAGTGTATTTGAAGATTCATCCAGAGACTATGAAATTCATAAATTTTAATCTTATAATTATATTTAGTTCATGTGATAATTATATATTTTTAAAAAGATTTATTATACATGATATTTTTAATATATATTCATTTATTGTATTTGTGGGTATGTGTTCTCTAGTGTTCCATTTAATCCATCCATATATTATTCCATCGTCTCCTTAAATGAAGGTGTTACCTTTTCTATTTATATATCCTCTATAAATTTTAAGGTAATAAAAGACATAGTCCTAATGGTCATGATGATAATCTATTAATTATATTGGAAATTAATCACATGAATATTTTCACATAAAATATAGAGTATGATACTATGATAACACTATAAGGGATCTTTTACATCATCTCATTCCCCTTTGAGAGAAGTGACACTCTGAAAAAGCTGATAATTGAATAAATGAAAAATACATCATCTGATATGTTACCAATGAATGAAATTTAGCACTAATGTATTTGGAATATATTCATGGAATAATATTTAGAGGTGATTCACTGTAATATATTTTATTAGTAGTGAAATTATCCATATTATTAACTTCTTCTATATTTTATAAGAGAAAATTTCATTTCATCTTCTTGGTATGATAATCAGACATTAATAAAATGTAGAATAATACTTCATAGTAAGATAAATATATTAATAATGGTATGATAATTATCTCTTATATCTTTTTGGACTCTCATGAGATACAAATTTATGAATAAACATTTTATAAGATATCATCGTATCATATTTCATTTATACTAAGGAATGTGTGTTGATAATTGTGAATCTCAACTATTCTCTTGAAAATATAATTATGATATTGTTAGATAAATATCCGAAATAGTTTTTTAGACTTAGAGTAGATGGATGAATTTCTTGGATTCACATAAGATAAGACAACATTATGTAGGTCTAATAATTCAGCAAACAAATGATATAAACTCAAAACTATAGTCTAAATCACTTAATATAAATTTTTTAGAATAAAATTGTGGAATTTTAAAATCATATTAAAACATAAAAATAGAGATTTTTTTAATAACATGATATATTGAATATCTCCACCATTTTAATGTTCAAAAATCCCATGAAATAAAAACAAAAAAATTCATAAAATAATACCATTTTACATTATATTTTCTTTTAATATATATTTTCATAAAAATATAAAATATTTCATTTACTAAATCAATTAAAATAAACATCTAATTTTATAAAAATACCTCATTTTATTCTTCAAATAATAAATAAAAGTTTGAAACTAGTTTTTTTGTTTTAATGTTTTGAATTCTCCCTTTATTCTCCCCATTTTTCTGAAATCAAAAGAAAATTTAACAAAGGAATATAATATATATTGCACATAAACTACTGTATATATCAAATGATACAGATTAAGAATATAATTTCAAATCAAGTTATTTCAATATTTTATAAGGATCGTTATGATAATTATGTAATTAAAATATAAATATCAAGTAAATAATAAAATATATCATTTATATGGATATCTTTTCTAAATAGTATAGAATAATAATATAATGAATTCATAAAATAATATAAGTGAAGATTTTCTATATAGATATCAACAAAATTATAAATAAACATTATACAAATAGAAATAATAAAATTAATGAATTAAATTTTCATCTAAAAAAATATTAAATTGTTTAAATATTCCATTAATATAGTAATGATTCAAATGTTTGTAATGTACCCATTTATCAAGAATCCAATAACAAAAATTGAAAAGTGCAGGTGTGTCAACTGTTACAAATAATTATTTTTTGGTGTTTAATAACTGAAAAAGGATATCCAAAGGTGGAATGTAAATTATACAGAGGGAAATCAGCTATTACACAATCAAAATCACCCAAAAATAGTAGAGACTCTCCATGTCCTACTCAATCAACAGTTGTGATCACTACTGGTGTGGATTGGATGTGGAGTGTTTCTCATTCATCTCTCGCCATGTTTTTAATTTTTAAAATTTAATGATAGGTATAGGTATACATCTTCCTCAAATCTGAAACATATCATTTTGACACGAATAGATCCTATTAAACATTTTATTTCCAGAAATTATTAAAAGAGTTATAAAACTATTTCATATCCTCTAATAAAAATATCCAAGATGATTTTGATCATCCCCCTTCTTAACACAATAAACAATTAACCTCTTCATCACTTAAATCTGATTGTATATCATACCTACTAAATGATCAACAAAAAAAAATTATTTCCCCATTAATACATGATATTAGGTATCAAAAATAGAATCATATTCATCTTAATTTTCCTCTTCATCAAAATATTATCCTTCATAATGTATCTAAATTATTTGTTCTGATCTTCAGATAACTTATCTATGCGATAAAAATTATTTTCAAGATATCCATCCATTTTTTATTATAAAAGGATTATAAATCAAAGAATTTTTTATCTTTCCATGTTAAAAGATGAATTTCTAAAAATATACATTATAACAAGGTGTTAATTTATGAATTAAACTGAACAATTAATCAGATATATTTACACTGGTAAAAAGAAGTCATTCTGATTTAATCCATTAGGTTCCATTGTAGTCTATAATTACTTCTTTATATTACATGTCACACATAATTTGTAGAGAGTGTATAAGACATTGTTTTTATAGACACAGACACTCGTATCTTCATACAAAATTTTCATTGAATCGAGGCTTTAAATGGGTGCTACCCCAAAAACATGTCAACATTTTACAACCTTAAAACATTCCATCATTTACATCATTTATTTAAACTATATAATCATGGTCAATCTTTATTTAACATAGGTATTATAATAATATAAGATCAAATGATTCCACAACAGATATAATCATTGAGTCGCGTTACGTTGATTTTTTTTAACACCCCATGATATTATGAATTATTTATTTCATATTTATTTAACCATTAAAATATTTTTTAATTTATGTAACACAGAATATGGTTTTTTATATTGTATGACTATGTTAGCCATGCATTATACACAACACCATGTTAATAATGCAATAAAAAAAATAAATTTTACCATTCTAGATACGAAAACCAAAGGTTTTCAGGAAACATGGATTACATTACATGAAATTGAAACATTGAATGTGTATCAAACTACACAAACAAGAAATATGATACACACAACATTGAGTTTCTACGAAATGACTTTTTATTATAATATTTATAAATGATATAATTATTATATAGAAATTATAAATATTAATATGAATTTTCATAACAACTTTTCAAATATTTTTATATAAATAAATAAAATTTATGATGAAATGTTATTATTTTTTTAAAGTCCTAATCGGATTTAAAACATTATTTTCTCAAATAAAATGCATTTAATACTCTTATATGAAATATAAAAAAATTAAGTTCATATACATTTAAAAATTTGGTTTTAAATTGTAAACTTAATTTAATTATTTTGAATTTTGAAATTAATTTAGGGATAATTTTTTTATTTTTTCTGAGAAACATCATTTTTGGATGAATAATAAAAAAACTGGATTCTAATTTAAAACAGAATTTCATTGAATTTATTAATAAGGTTAAATTATGTTCTAAATTTGTTTAAAATATTAATTAGATATTATTTTTAATAATTAAACAAATTTATGTCATTATAATCAATTTCAAATTGAAAATGAGTATAAAATATTTGTAAATGTTTGGATATTTTTACCTTAAAAACACATAGTGTTGTCTCACTAGATGGAATAAATTTAAGTTAATTTTCTCTAATACAGTGATTAGTATTTGAAAAAAATGGATTTTCTATTTAGAATCGGAATAATTTATAATTAATAATAAATTAAAATTAGATTTTATAAAAAATATTAGTGTGTGTAATTAAAATTAATTTAATTGAATAAAGTATAAAGAAATTACTATGAACTAATCCTTAAATTTAAGACCCAAAATGTCATTAAAACATGGCAAAAACCCATTCGATGAACATTATTCTTTTTTTATCCTTCAATTCTGATTTTTTAGTTTATTATGATATTTTTAGGTAAAAAATTGGGTACAACTAACATGTTTTCAAAAATACATATTGTGTCCTTTCCGTTCCATGTAAAAGTCTACCACATATCCCTCTTATTCTCACAAATTAAAACAATTACGATCAGACATTATTATCCCATTACCCTTCCTAGAATCCCACCCATACTCTTTGATGCCTTATATTTGGAATTTAGAAATCCATTGAAGTCTTTTGGTAAAAACTAATAGGGGTAACCCAATTTAGAGTCAAAGAATTATCTCATGATCCTTTTTTATTTCTCCACCCCTATTATATTATTCATAAATTCATATATATAAACTATTATAAGAAATATAATAGGAGTTTTTATGCTAACAGTTTCATATACACTTACACATCTTCTTCTTATGGGTAACAAAAACAATGATTATGTGTATGGAAAACAAGCACCTAACTAAACGACGATTGTTCATTTTTTCATTACCACCACTCATGGTGGAAAATCTGATGGAATTTTTTTTATATATTTTATATATTATATTTATGATGTATTTAATCTTATGTAGTTATTTGAAAACATATATGTTTATACCCTTCCATTTTATGATAATGTGATAATTTCTTTTCAAGAAGTGTGGACAATCGCCCCTCAAAGAGATGCGATTTTTTCATACACCAAATAGTATAAATTAATGATGGATTTAGTGAATATATATAAAATATATATTTTATATAATAATTCTACATTAATAATTACACACACACACTCAAGTATATATATATATATATATATTACATTCATTATTTCAAGACGTATATTAAATGTAAATTATTATTCATGCCTTCAAACATATTACCGCCTCAATGAACTATGTTTTCTATTTCATAATCCATGTCACATGGATTATTATAATACATATAAAATGAGTATAAATTATATTTATAACATGGTTTACATTATGTATGTCAGGATATTAATATAAGGAACAACGATATAACAAATCAAAACGCATCCGAAAAAGTGCAGATATTGCGTGAAGTGAAACCAAAAAATAGAATTATTAACATGAAGGTAATATAAATCCATAATCAAAACATATGTTGTATTATATGATTGAATATGGTTATTTAATATAATTATTATAAATTTAAATTTACTATACATTTTTTTAACGAGTATGATGAGAGTCAAGACATAATGTAAAGGGATTACACCTCACTTTTTATTTCAAATAGATGCATGAATTAATATCCAATAATTTTTTTGTGTGGTATGTATAAATCCCATTTATTTATAAAATTATTATTACACTTAAATTTATTTGTACATAAATATCCCTTCAAACATATTTATTTCATGGGGATTATGTTTCAAAAGATACTAAATCATTAAAATAGTTTTGTCTCAATTTTCCTTCTCAGAGACTCATGTTCTGTTATGCCTCTATATTATTTTAAAGGTGTATATACATTAATTTAAAATGATATATAATTATTCTAATTTTAATAATCATATTTTATGATTCAGGTAATTTACATTTTCATGTATGTATAATATTATCCCATGTTACCTTTCTATATATGTTTTCTAAAAAACCAAAATTACTTTTAATGATTATTTATATTTATGGATCCTTTGATAAAAATATGAACCATTTCTCATTAAAACATCTGTTTTTCCAATAATATTTTTATTCAAAATATATTCATGTATTTCAAACTTTTTTCACACATTGCTAAATAATATTTTTAAGAAATTGTTTTAATGAAATCCTAACTATAACCTCTCATTAGTCAGAAATATATATTCCTTAAAAACCATGTTTTTTTAAAAAAATATTCACATTAATATTAAACTAATATTATATTATTATTAAAATATGTTTTTAACATTTTTTGTTATACCCATGGATCAAGGGAATATTCTTGACTCTTCTTAATTGAGGTATTTTTATATACTTTTTACATTGTTAAGGGATTCTTCTTTTTAAACCATACAACATGTATGAATTTACCCTCCCAAAATTCATTGAATATTTCATTTCATGTTTAAATGTTTAATTTTTTACAAAAAAAAATTCAAAAAAAGATTTCCAATGAAATAGATTTCAAATTGTCTTTATGTTCGTTTTATATGTTTTTATGGAAAAATTTTATAAAAAGATTTTATTTTTTAATATTTTTTTGAATAATCATTATCATGTTTCTTCTACTAAGATATATTTTTTCATAATGTTTTCAACATAAAAAAATGGAATGAATTGAATTATATCCTTCTGAATCTACAGCCTTGAATAGTAAGTATTGGAAACGATCATTTTTTTATTTAATTGGATTATCTAACACATGAAATAAAATATGGTGTAATCTATGAAAGAGATCAACCAACGGTACCACAATGGAACATGATGATAGTGGAACGTTTTGTGACAAAACACCCTTCATAATTTAGTGGATATTCTAACCTAGAAGCAGTTGAAGGATAGATTAAATCCCTTGAAAATATATTTGATTTTTTTTGGAATGTTAACATAATAAAAATGAAAGTATTTCCTTTAATAATTTTGAAGGTGAAGCTAATAATTTGTGGTCAATGGTCAAAAATATTAGGGATAAAGAAGATATTGATTTGTTAGAGTGAAATGAATATGAAATTCTATCCCATTAAAAATATTTTCGTAATGTCTTTGACATAGTATGGAGAAAATATTAATTGAATTGAAGAAAACAAAATATATATATATTTAGTGTTTGGGTATCAAGAAAACTTCACCCAACATTCTTGGTATGCTCCATATATTATTTTTGATCCTTGTAGAAAATCCACAACTTTTAAATTTGATTAAAGCCATGGTGTCTAATGGAATTGTCCTCTAATTGATTCAAAAGTTATCAGAAACTTGTTAGATGTGCTGAAAGGGTAGATATGGATCTTTATGATGATCACATGGACTTTGAAAACAAGGTGAAGATGATTTCCAAATGGTGAAAGATAGTTAAGAACAACCAAATAAATCTAATGGAAAGAAATTCTTGTTTCCTATTTGTGAATTGTGTTTTCAAAAAACAACCAAGGTAATGCCTTACACTAACGGGGTTGTGTATTTGATGTGGTATGTTTAGACATATGGATAAAGATTGAAAGGAATATTATCCTATTATTAATCCTAATAATCGAAATGTTATTTGTTTTAAATTTTGAGAGATTGTCCATTATAAAAATGTATACCAAAAGAGAAATCTGAATGATGCAATGAAGATAGACTATAAGATGAAATGTGTAGTGAGAAAATTTGTGACTATGTCTAGAAACGTCGGGCTGTCCAATCATGTTCTATATGGTTCCTTGTTTATTTTTCTAGGATTTTTCTAATGTTTTTTTCAATATAGGGTCTACACATTCTTTCATTTATGAGGAATGTTTTGGTAAATTTGAAATAAAAACTTCACATATAATATTAGAACTTATCATTAAAACACCAAGGGGAAAGATTATATCAATGAGGAATTATAAGAATCTTTATATTGTGTTATGTGAAATAAATTTGACATAAAACCTTGATGTTTTTCCACTGTAGAGTATGATGATATTATATGAATGTATTTATATCGTTTTATTATGTTAAGATTGAATATATAGCTAATGAAGTGGTTTGCCTGAAAGGGTTTCAGTTTTTATACAATAATGAACACATAAAATTGTTGAATTATCAGGAAGCTGACAAACAGTTGATAGATGGAAATAATATTTATTTGGATAATATTGATGAAAATAAAGAAACTATTCATATTAATGACGTGGCAGTGGTAAATAAATACCTTGAGGTTTTTCCAGATAAGTTACACATTTTCATACCAAATTAGGATGTCAAATTCTTAATCGACTTGGTTCTCGATGCTATGCCAATTTCAAAAACCCCATTTATAATGGATAAAATGGATCTTGTCGATTTGAAAAACCAATTTCATGAGTTTATTAGTAAAAGCATTATATTTCCTAGCACTTCAACATTGGGTGTTACAATTTTATTCGTTAAATAGAAATATGGTCCCATAATACATTTCAGTGATTATAGATCCTTGATTAACAACACTATTAAAAAAATTAAACCTTTTAATCACATAGATGACTTATTTGGTCTTCTCAAAGGAGCTCAATACTTTTCTACGATTGAATTGTGATCTGGATACCATCAGTTGTAGGTGATGAATAATGAAATCGAGAAAATGTCATTTCATACTAGATATGGGCATTGTAAATTTTTTATTATGCCGATTGAGAAATGTAATCCACCTGCGGTATTCATGAATCTTATGAATGTAATATTTCATGAGTTCATGGATAAATTTTTTGTTCTGTTTATTGATAAAATTTTAGTATTTTTTAGAATAAAGAGAATGAAAAAAACTAAGTGTTGTTTAAGAAACCACAATTGAAATGAAACTCAATTAAAAATCCAGAATGTGTGATTTTTAGTTACAACCAATTTATATTATTGTGTACAATATAAATAATTACTGAATAATAGTTGATCATTCAAAAACAAAAGTTTCTGATAAATGACCTTTACCTAAAAATGTTATAGAGATTCATATATGAATTGTATTACCATGTTATCACAAATAGTTTGTTTAAAACATTTCCCTGTTATCGGGCCCAGTATCTATGATTACACGGAAAGGGTAAATTTTATGTGGACAGAAGAACACGATGATAGTTTTCAGGAACTAAAGATGATATTGGTGAATGCTCTAGTTTTGGACTTGCCTTCCTGAAATAGATAGTTTTTCATCTATTGTGATTCTTCATTGAAGTTATGTGGTAGTGTTATGATGCTGAGTGATTAGGTAATTGGTTATTCTTCAACAAAACTAAAACCACATGGTATAAATTACCAAACACATGATTTGGGATTGGCATCTATAGTTTTTTTGCATTGGGAATTTAGAGGCATAATTTATACAGAACCAATATTAAAATATATACTAATAATTAAATTTTAAACTATTTATTCACTCGGAAGTAATTAAACATGAGGTAGAAAATATTGCTACAATTAATAAACGGTTATTATTTAACAATCAATTACCATCTAGGAAAATAAAAAAAGTAGCAGATTTTATGAGTCCAAAACATCCTTCATCATTAAACATTTTATGTAAGGAACACAATCCATTTATTAATGATTTGATTAATTTTGAATTTGATGTTATGGGCGTAGGAAATACCTTTTTTTTGTTTTAGGTTTCGTTTTTTTCTTCATTTCATGACTAAATTAATCAAGCGTAAAGGGAAGATAGAGTGCTTTAGAAAATGGTATGTTTGGTTAAAATGGGTATGTTTTTGGAATTTGACCTTTATAAATATTGTATTTTATGATTTGTTAAAATGTTATTCATGCTTTAAAATTCCAAGTTGAAGTGGAAATTATTATGTGAATCTCTTAGTTCTCAATTTTCAGTTCATTCAGGTAGTACTAAGATATAGAATGACTATAGGTAGTATTATTGCTGTGTTTGAATGAAAAATATAAAGCAAATTTTACCATGAAATGTTTGACATGACAATAGGTTAAAGAATAGTAGAAGTTACTAAAGGGGGTGGTTCATCCTATTATAGTGTTAGAGGGGAAATGGTAGAATATATCTAGGGACTTCATTGTGGGACTGCCAAATAATTATCTAGGCAATAATGCAATATGCATTATTTTCGATCGACTGACTAAATTTGAACATTTTATATCCATTCAAGAAAAATGTAATTGGATTAGTTTTATCGAATGTACCTAAAAAATATTATCATTATACATGGGGAAATTCATTCCATTGTATCTGACCGGGATCCCATTTTCCCATTTTTACTTTTGGAAGGGACTTAAGAAGTAATTGGGCAGATATGTAAATTCAAGTATTTCTATTCATCATCAATCAGATGTGTAGTTTGAACAAAGAATTCATACATTGGAGAATATTATTAGAGTTTTTTCAATGGACTACTAGGGAATTTTGGATCTTCATCATTCATTAGTTTAGTTTTCTTATAATAATAATTTTTATTCCAATATAAAGATGGAATCTTTAGAGTCATTGTATATGAAGCAGTGTAGAACTCCATCTTTTTTGGATAAAGTGGGGGAAAGGTAGATTATGGGACCATAATTAGTATAATAAGTGGATTAAGAGGTGAAGATGATCTAGAAACACATGAGGAAAGCTCATATATGGGAGAAAATTTATACATTAAATAGTATGATAGACATTTCTTTTGTGGTTAGTGATCTTGTTATCCTTTGAATCTTATGATTGATAAGTTTTAACTGTTTTTTGTAACAAATGAAATATAAGTTCACAGATCACTGGACAATAAAAAATCCTAGAGAATGTTGGACCAATTTCATACTGAGTAGATATTCCTCCGAAATTATCTCATGTATATAATGGTTTTCATGTTTTGATGTTGAGAATATATGTTCCAGATTCGTCTCATTTCATGATTCTAGTATTAGTTTAGGAAGAGGAGAACCATTCAGATGAAGAGAAACTGGTTCAGAATATTTATTGAGGAGAATGTGTATTTTAGAATAATGTAATCCCCCAGGTAATGGTTTGGTGGAGAAACCACATTATAGAAAATGCAACATGGGAATTTGAAAATTATATGAGGGAAAGGTACCGTAAAATCATTAATAAGTATATAAAATTGCAAGGATGTAATATCAAAAAGGTGTGGATAATGTAACACCTCATGGTTTTGAAAATAAATTTAAATGAATGAAATATTGTTTTAAGAAGAAATTTATAACTAGACATTAATCATATTTTTTCCGCTTTATTGTTTTGAATTTCAAGAAATGATCATTTATGGTTGTGATCATTACGTTATTTGGAGTCTGATAGAACAAGCTCAATTTTCCCGTGAATTGTAAGATACCATTATAAGTAGTAATATGATTAGTAATATCACCATAATTAATATTAAAGTGTATTACAATTTTATTTTCATAAGTATTTAAGATAATGAAATATTGGTTAATATTTCAATGTGATATAAAAGTAGTTATAGTTTTAAATTTGTTAATATTTAAATAAATTAAGATTTTATTAAAAAACCAAATAAAAAATATTTAGAACATTATTTTCAAAAATATAGAGTTAATTTTTTATTTCCACATGTTTAAAAATGGTTAGGCTAAATTTTATTGTATTTTACAGAAATTATTTATGTTTTGATGAATAGGGAGATACTGTAAAATACCACATATTCATATTATCATTTATATACACTATTTTTTACATTATTACATATTTAAGTCCACTTGGATTGAACTCACATGAAATTATTTCAATTTGGGATCATAGGAGTCAAGACTATTCATAGTCTTATGAAAAAAATATTAAACAAAATATTAAAATAATTTAAAATTCATCATCCCCTCCACAATAAATACCACCCGCATTCCCCTCTTCCACCCCCACGACACTTCTCAAGCCATGAGCCTTGACTATGTTTTCAAAAATTCACTCCAAAAGGATATTCCCCAAATCCAATACCTATCGGTCTCACCCAAATTCCTAAAAAAGGGCCTTATGAAGTATCTTAAGGAGAAGATATCAAGAGGTAAACATTATAATTTTTTTCATTATTTTATTTTAATTTCCTATTATATACTCCTTATTTCCTCAAATAAACATAACGAAGTGGAATTAATGATATAGTATCTTACATATTATAGATTTAATCATTGTTTATGGATGATTAAATATTACACTTATTCTCATTTCCAACTCATTCAAAAAATTATAACACCTGATGTGAGATGTCAATTCACCAACAGCTTGGATAATATGATTTCAATTTATTTTACATCCTTCATGGATAAACATTAAACCATTTTTATTGTTGAACCTAGTTATAAATTTTGATAAATATCTTACATGAGGTTATAAAATCTTTTTTTACACATTTTAATAATTTATAAAACAAAATGATTTTATTATGACCGACGAATAGACAAAAGTACCTAAAAAATATCATTAATATTTTAAATTATGAATCATCATCATTTTAGAATTAAAATTGATAAATTTTATAATTTATGGTTTTAAATATTAAAATACAATTCCATTCCAATTATATATTTTTTACTTCCAATCTAAAATAATATCCATCATGAACTGATCATTGAAATAATGTAATGATGGCATCCTAATGAATGGAAGAAAAAAATACTAAAAATTAAAAGGTAAATGAGGCTATGAAATGAATATATAAGGTATTATAAACATGAAAATGTTTATGTAGTATTTCAATAACACTATTTTAAAAATTATACAATAGGATTAAACACGATTGATGTAATAGAAACCTGATGAAAGGGAATTCTTAACCTGATTTCCATTATTTGTGTTAACCATCTACTTCATTATTTATGAGTTATTAAAAATTTATGTGATTAATTTTTTTTATAATATGTATAATTATGATTATTTATTATTTATATACATATTCCATCCACTATATTAAGTCTCACTTCAATTATAATATTTATTTAAGGGGGTTTTCTTTTAAAATCCTCTTATAAAATCATGTTTTACACAATTAAAAAGTAATGTTTTCATGTAATTATTCATGTTGAATGATTATGTTATATTTCTTAGGAATTATATATTATTAATCTTTGGACCTATATCTCCCTCCAAAGCATTGGTTATGTGTATTTTGGCGATCGGTTTTATTGTTACTCCATGTTTAAATGAGATGGTTCCAAAATTTGTATGGTATCTGTGAGGGTTAAAAATTATAAGGTAACCGAGTGGGATACAAGATTATGTATGTAATGACCCAATATAGAATAATGGATCTATGTATGATCTATATGATTTATGGGAATCCTATATAATTCCCATTATTTAAAAAGTTTGTTTATACATTTGAAAAGTATGTATTTGAAAATGCTTTCATACCTACAATGTATTCATCGACTAATTTATCCTTTACTTATTTTGATATCACATATTAAGCTATTTGGTATCATCACATGTTTTTAAATTATTTTCAATGTTTATAAGTTGTGTAAGACAAATACGGAATCCATGATAATTATTACGAATATTTGTTAAAGAATTCAAGTTTTATTTGAAATGTTATATATTTTGGGATATCAATATATTTTTTTATGGTATCCACTATGTATTAATGTGGAATGTTATAAATTTAATATGTCTAAATTATCTAATGATATAAACATGAATATATCCTCATTTTGAAAATGAATTAATTTCTTGACTTAAATTCTAAATTATGTAATGTAATAAGGCATGGTCTTTAAACATATTGCATCATATATAACATCCCTTGATGTTTCTCATGCGCTTCTATGAAATGATACAAATGTTTCATTCACATTATTTCTATTAATGGGTGTATCTTAATATAATGGTATTTATGAAACCTGTTTTCATTTAATGGGTTATATGTTCCTAATATTCATATTTATTTCACAGATTTTTATTTTTTTGAAATGATTATGAATCATATATATTTTTCCATTGGTGATGACATATTCATATGTTTATGATACCTATTTTGTATCTTTTGTTATTATATTATTTTTTATGATTTTTAGGCACATTTATTTCTAATTTCATTATGAGAATATTGGGACTAATATCTCCAACCAATGTATTGGATAATGATAAGTTTTATTGATATGATAGGGTACAAGGGTTGTAACCCCTGAAAAAAATGAGAAGGTACATGAGATGTATACTAAGAAAAAAATTTAAAATGTACATGGGTTTTACCCAAAGCCAAGAAACAAGATGTTACATGGGTTTTAGTCCAATCCTAATAGTAAAAAATTAAACAAGTTGTAGCCATTGCTCAAAAATATGAAGGAACATCAGTTGGGGCCCAAGACAAAAAGTGACAGGGTACATGGGTTTTTATCAAAATCCCAAATCATATACAAGGGTCATATCCCAAGCCCAACATGATATAAAAATATCAGTAGGTAGCCTTGAAATAAAATATTCTATTATTATATGTGTTTCAAAAATTCCATGTTTTTCCCTATAATTTAATTTCATGTATTATTTTCATTATTTACTTATGATTCATGAATTTTCTACTATAAATATTTAGTATGTTCATTAATATATATGGGATATGATCTTAAAATGTTATGCACAATTTACATTTTCTTTTTCTTTTTATGCTTACACATTTCCTTTGTTTACCCTTACTAAGCCTATGAGCTCACCATTTTCTTTTGCTTCCATTACCCATGTTAAAAATAATGGTTTTCGGTAGAAGTATAAAAGGTGGATATATTAATGGGTGATTTTGATGCACTTTTTCTGGGATAGATGATTTTGTTTCCATGTTACTAAAGACACTATATTATTAAGGTCCTCAGTAATGTGTGTTTGTAATTTAATGAATCTTCATCTAAAATGATGAAATATCAATGTATGTAATGAATAATTATGTTTAGTTGGTATCAATAGAAATGTTTATAAAAACATTGGAAACTCGGATGATAAAATTTATTGAGATCCCATGGTTTACTTATTACCATATGTCAATACAGGTCTGTAAAGATATATATAACAAATAGTTAAGATTTATAATTTTTTTACAATTCAGGTACAATATATTGTGATTTAATTCCAATCAATAAATCCTTATGTAGATAATACTAATGTATTTGGATTCAAAATGTATGTACCTAAGAGTAAGATTATCGAGAGGATGATCTGAGCTTGACTTTTGGTAATCCAGTTTGTGACAACGGCCCATGCAGCACACCTTATTTTACACTACATTGGGATATTACTTGGAAAATCACTTACTATTCATGAACCATCATGGAGGATTTAAATAGATTTTACATATTAATTACCTAGGATAATCCTATAGTTTAATACATTAACATAGGTATAATAATTTATATATCCAATATGTTCCTTTTCTTGATTCTGTGCTTCCTCTCAGCGATAATTTTTTATTACTCGATGCTTTATAGATTTAGTCAACAGTTTGCACCTGAAGGATATGCGTTAGTGGTGAATGGATGGGAAAACAAAACAATTGTTCTCATGAAGATATAAATTATTTTGAGGATGGAATAAAGAACTTTATTTCCATTCTCATATATCATTCTCAGACTATGAATCATGATGAACATACAAATGATTAAAAGAGGGAACAATGTACTTTCGAGTCCATCATGAGGCAACATCCACCTTCATTTAGTAGTTCTTTTGATCTATATGATTTCGCACACATGATCTATTACAATGAAAATATATTATATATTCAACATTTTTTTGATAATCATAAAGTCATTCGGTCTATTTATTGGATAAAAGGTGATGAAAACTTGTGGTGGACACTGATAAATAATAAAAGGAAGAAATATGCAATTGAATCCATGGAATGGTTTGAGTCAATAGAAGTATTCTTCAATAACTACATTACACTAGTTCTTAACAAAATGTTGGAAATGTGTATCCTTATGTTGAAACAAAAAGTTGAAAAATTTGTTGGTTCCTATGAGGAATATTCCAAGACATGCGAGGTAGGATTATGGAATTATCATTCAACCAGAAAGTATGGTTGATAGGTTCTTTAGTGGATAAAAGTATTGTCTCCGAATGGTGATTTCTATAAGATAATTGTGTACCTATGATGAAATTGTCTGTTATGAAACCAAATATGAAATGAATGTCAGAGTTATATATCAATCCCATGGTTTTAACAAGAAGAGGAAGATGGCGTAAAAAGGAAAATATACAGACCATGGAGATGTGAAAATTAGTCTTCCTTTGAGCCCTAGCTGTTGAATGAAATATAGTAGGAATTTTCACAATGGGGCCTATAATTGTTTTATGTTAGGAATGGAAATACATTGTGTATCATAATGATGATGTAATTTTAATAAGTTATATAATGATGAAAATAATATGAAAAATATTCAGATTAACCTCCCACACATTAGTGTTTCAATTGTTTTGTGTTTGTTAATTTTTTCATAAATTCCCCAAATCCAAGGGTTATTAATGGTGATCAGTTACAATATCCCTACTAGGAAAAGGCCAAAGGGAAATCATATTCAATCACAATTCATGAATATTTCCATGATAATTAGGGAACACTACATTGGGTAACTTCTTAAGGGATTTTATAATAATTACATCTATTAAAATCTTATTTATCCTTTAAAAGAGCCTATTCTGAGTACAGGAGTTGATTATATTTCCCTACATTAATTTCAGATTAATAAAATAGAAGTGATATTAAATATTTAAAAGGATTAATCCAAGCATCCAATAGGAATTGTTTTTATGATAAGAGCGTATTTATCGATTAAAGGGTGGAATATATTTTGGAGGCATGAATGTTTTCAATAAGGATTTATGAATATATAAAAATTTAACATGTTATTTAGAGAATACATGATTATTTTGTTAACATGTTTGGTATGAGATCACATATGGGGTTCAATTTTAAGGTGATTTCAATACCTTACTTCCATTTTTTTTGGATTTTCATATTTTATAAGGTTTATAAGATTAACCATTAAAAAAATTTGTAAAAAACTGGAAGAAGTATTTATGTATAATGATTGAATTGATGAGCTTAGTTAAAAAAATATATAATGATTAAAATTATTTAATGTATGTACATCATATTTTTGAAATTATATTACTTCAGTTTTAGAGTAGTAAATCATGAGTGTCATGTGACAAAAATCATATCTTGTAAGGTCATGCACCTTGAAACCTTGACTAATGGATAGTAAGGGTTTCACGGCTTCCATAGGCCTACGCAATGTCCTAGTTAATGTATTATTATCAATCATGAATACTTTTTAACGATGAACCAGTAGAGTTACTATTTATATTTACATAACAATGCATTAACCATATTGATTTTGAATAATATTTAGAGAGAAATAGTTATACATTTCATTCAATTTTGGGTGTTATAATTACTTAAATGTGTATTTTTGGGCATCATACATCATTGTTAATTTCTAAACATCCATTGAATGACGTAATGGATTAATTAAATAATAAATAAAGGAAAAAATAATAATGTAAAATTTGTTTATGTAAATATATCATGTAAGAATATATTCATTATATTATTGGTAAAAAAAATTAATTACTCAAAATTGTAGTAATGATCAGAATAAAATGTGTTGTCGTAATATATTAGGTTTGTTGAAACAATGTCCTTTTATATCATCAAATACTTTTGTCTTCAGGACTATAAACATTTATATGATCAGTTAATTTACTGTGATAGATGATTTCAATCACTCCATATAAATATAAATTATTTTCCTCCATGTCCAATATTAAATTCCAACCAAAATTCTTTTTTGGGGACACATTGTTATAAGTTACATTGGGTAACTGTTATACATTAAATTTTCCCTTTTTATGGAATGTTTTAGTATCCATGTTTACATTGTGAGTTTCTATGAATGAAACATTCAAGTAATAAACCTTTTATTACCTATATGAATTTATAGTTAGAAATTATTTTTGTGAAGGGTAGAATGTAACACCTTAAGTTTTTCAAAATTACTAATTTTCAATTAATTTATTGATTTTGATAAATTTCATTTATCATAACACTAGTAATTGATTATTTTATATTATATCACAGTGTTTGGATTGATTTATTTGTACCACCTTGTTAATCAAGAATTTCAATATATATATATATATATTATAATTATCTATAAGAAACATTTTGTTTATCCTGTTAATTGGCATACATTACACTCCACTGTGAGTGTTTGTATGTAACATGAAACATCAACATGGCGTATGTTACACACATCATTGAGTTTCAATGAAACATAATATTATTATTATTATTTTATTAATGATATAATTTTAATCTACCAATTTATAATAGAAATATGAATAGTGATAAATATATTTAAAATATTTTTATTATTTTTTATATAAATAAATAATATTTAATTTGAATGATATGATTTTTGTTAATTTCTATAAATGTTTAAAAATATTATTTTTTGAAATGAATTCTTATTATTTTCCTCTGTGAAAAAACAATAATATTAATTTTAGGTACATTTATAAATTTAATTTAAAATGATACACTCAATTTTTGAATTTATAATATCGAAATTATCATGTGATATTTTAATGGTATTTTTCATAGAAACATCATTTTAGGATTAATATAGAATAATACATGATATTATTTCCGATAAATTTATTCATATAGATTTTTTATAAGGCTAAATTATATTTTCAATTAATTTCAATTTTTATCATGATAATAATTTTATCAATTAATCAAATGTATGAAATTTTAAAAAATGTCACATTAAAATTGGTTATAAATAAATTGAATATTTTGGTATGTTTTTAGATTAAAAACATTTAGTTTCATCCATTTAGTGAGATTAATATTAAATTAATTACTGAAAAATCTGTGATTAAAATATATAGAAATTGATTCAATATTTTAATAAGAATAAATTATAATACATAATATGTTCAAATTTATATTTAACTGATAAAATAGTGAAAGTAATTAACATTGTGTAAATGAATTAAGGTAAAATAAAGATTAACTAAGGAATGAACCTTAAATTTAAGACCCATGATGACTTATAAATAAGTCCAAAACCCAATTTTAAGAAAATATTCATCCATTCAAGTTACATTATTGTGTTTTTTTGGGGTTTTAGTTGTTTTTAGGTTAAAATGTGGGTACACCATCATTTTTTTCATTACTAACATGTGTGTTCATTAAATTACCTATAAATGGCCACCACATATCCCTCTTAGTCTCACCTCTCAAACCAGTTAGGGTATAAAAATATATTACTAATAAACTTATAAAAATAACTCTCTTCCTGTACAAATACTTCCATCGAGCCTAAAAATCGATTTAATCCTTTTGGCACATTTCATCATGTGTTGCCTAATTAAGACCTACACTCTTCTCTCAAGATCCTTTCATTTATTTTTTAATCAACCCCATCCAATATCACTATTCAATTATATTATAAAAAATTCTATTCTTAATATACTATGAATTTTTTTGAATTTTTTTACATATCCTTACACACACCTCTATGTAATGGCTACAAAATGCACAATTGACACGTGTGGTGAACAACCACCAAACTAACTGATGATTATTCATTTCCCTTTTACAATCTTTTATCATGTAAAATATAATGGAAAATATCTTTTAAAATTTTATATTATATATATTTATTATTTAATCTTCTATATTTATTTTACAACCATTATCTTTACACCTTCTATTTTGTGTTATTAAATTAATTTAGTTTGATTATGTGTTGACTAACTCACCCTCAATGCGATGAGATTCATTCTTACACAATATAGAATGATTTAAGGATAGATTTATGGAATATATAATATATATATATGATATAATAAATCTACTATATTCTGATATATATATATATATATGTTTTCATTTACTTCATTCAACATGATAAATAAATGAAAATGGGGTTCATGCTTACGTATGGATTAATGTCTCTATTAACAGTGTATTCAATTTCATAATGATATATACTATAGATTATTATAATAAAAATATACTAGATAAAAATAATAATTAAATCATGATTTACATTATCTAAATAAAGATATAAATATAAGGACCAGATATATAATAAATTAAGGAAGAAGCGAAAAACAAAGCAGTTATTAGCTGAAGTTAATCGGTAATTTATCATTGTTAACAAATGGGTAATATAATTCCTCAATAAAAACATATATTGAATTATTTCTATTAATATAGTTATTTGATATATTTATAATATATTTATATTATTAATATAGGATTATTTAATGAGTATGATGAGAGTAAAGACACACTGTACAAGTATTTAATCTCTCTTTTTATATCTATGAAACTCATGATTTATTCACCAGTCATTCCTTTTTTGTGTTTTGTATACAGACAATCGCTATATTAAATGATTCTTATAATTGAATGTATTAGGATTTAAATAACCATTATATTTTCTTTTTTTTCATGGGGTCTATGGTTCAGATGTTACCAAATTGTTAATATAATTTTTTTTCAATTTTCATTCTTAGAAAATAATGTTTTGTGATGCACCTAATACCTCAATTTTACATAATATATAATGATTACCCATATTATAATGAAATTTTACGATTATTTTAGTATCTTTCTTCATACATGGAGTGAATGATCTGATGATACAATGTTACTTATGATTATTGAAACAATATCATATCTTTTCTTTATTTTTTTATGATTTCATTGATAAAACATAATGATCCAAATCTAATAAATACTCATGAATTCTCATTGAATATTGTTTTTCAAAATAATTTCATTTATTTGTACCATTTTTCACATTTTGGTTTGTAATATAGTTGATAATTCTTTTTATGAAATCCTAACATTACTGTCTCTTCGGTCAGAAATATATATTCTAACATAATCATGTTTTATAAATAGTATTTTAAAGAATATAATACTAATAGAAAATGATAATTAAATTATATTTGAAACAATTTTCAAATTTTCATTTTTCTCAAATGAGTCTTATTCTCACTTTCTCGATGAGGACTTTTTCTAAACTTTTTACCATGAAAATGGAATGTTCCTTTTACCTCGTATGTATTTTACAAATTTATGTGCCATTACATAATTTATTATTTATTTTAATTATTAAAAAATCATCATAATTTTTTTTTCATTGAATTTTTTTTCAAAAGTATTTCAAGATTATTTTATATGTTTTTATTAAAAACAGTTTTGAAATTATTTTATGTATTAACGTTCCTTTATCATCGATGAATAGATATTTTACTCAAAAAATGTTTTCAAAATATCCATCCAATATAATTTTCATCTATGAGAATATATGAATTTGTTACACATTCCATTCTATAGAATGATCAGAAAATTTCATTCAAATTTATTATATCAATTAGTTGTTCTTAATTTCATGGTCTTTATGAAACTCATTTCTCTTTCTGGGGTTGTATGTTTATAATAAAAGTTTCTCTTTCACATCTTATTCTTTTGATGAAATGAATACAAAACATGTATCTTTTTTCAAAAGTTTTGATACGTTTATTTGATTATGATACCCATTTAATTTCATGGGTTAAGATATTACTGTTTATGATTTTGAGGGAAATTTTGGTATGATTACACTATGACATGGGTGGTACATTTATCTTCCTCCATTGCATGTGTATAGTTATATATTTTATGTGCTCAGATGGTACACAAGATGTATCCCTATCCAAAATAAATTTCAAAGATTTTAATCTAAGCCTAAAAGTAAGAGGGTATAGGGGTTGTTTCCAATGGCCAAAAAAAAGAATATACCTGGTTTGATGCCCAAGCCTTAAATTTTATAGGCTACATGGGTTGCATCCCATTCCTGAAAAGAATAATGTACATGGGTTGTATCCCAATCCTAAAAGTAACATTTTACATGGGTTTTTATCTCGATCTTAAAGTAGGTACATGGGTCATAGTGAAAATATAACATGTTGTAATGATCTTGGTATGTATCATTGATGTAAAATTATATATTCAATATTTATAAAAATCCTTTTAATCACTATGTTATGATTGCATGTCTTATGTTCCTTATATCTTTATGATTCATGAAATATGAACTACCATTAATTATTTTCACCGATTATATGATGGTTTTGAATTTCAAATTTATAGGACATGTTCAACTCCCTTTTTTCATGTGATGCTTATGTATTTGTTTTATTTAACCTTACTGAGATTCTAAGCTCACCCATTTCTTATGTTCCCCTTCCAAATGTTACGAATAATTGTTTTAGGTATACATACTAATGGTGGGAATATTTATTAGAGATGTTGAATATCCTTCCCTGGGATATAATATATTTACAGGTTTCCAAAGACACTAAACTGTTATAGTCTTTGGGAATTTAATTTTTAATGTATTAAATATTCTTATAAAATGTTGTAATATCCTTGTATGTTATTCTTGGTTCACTTTGATTTTTTTACCATTGTCCTACTATTTTTTATGAATATCTGATTGAGTATAATGATCTATAATATGGGAAATCATCTCATAATGGATATAAATGCATTCAACATCATCCTCTTATTTATTTTTATTAGAATTGGGTGGAAAATATTATGAAATTTATCTAGAAACATATCTTATTCCTTAATATTCAACCAAAAGTGGTTTATTTTATTCTTCTAGTTGTTCTCCATCTTGAGCTTCATTTTCATTGACAAATAAACATTCATTAATTTTCATAGACTAGTATTTTATAGAGATATGACAATTAATTGAATTTTAAAAAAATGAGGAATTTTACTTTCTTTAATAACATTTTTTTTCTTGTGAACCTATGCAATAACACGTGTCTTTCCAATGAAATTGGTCAAAATAGTTGGTCTAACAGATGTTTGAGAAGTTGTTGAACTAATGTCAAGAGAATCCTCTATTCTATACTGTAAAAATACACTCCCAATACTTCTCATTTTCATGTTATTCTTAGCACCATTAATATCACGTATATCCACATATATATTTATCCTCTTATGTGATGGAGGCACAAATACCATAACATCAACACAACTGGGTAAAACTAACTGAAATGACTCACCCTGGGTTGATGCATGGTCTACTCTAATTCATTCGTCTGGACTCACCAGTAAAAACTTCACCAATGAATAAATACAACAATGCCCACATATTTTTACAATTATTTCAGTTAACATTGAAACAAAATGACAATTATTTGATGTACTCTAGTCGAAACAAATAGTAACTATTTGAAAAAAATGAAATTTCAACAATATGAATGAAATTTACAGACATGTTCTATACATGACATAAATGATGCATAACATTCCATGATAGATTAATATTTTTTAAAATAAAAAAATAATTAACATATTAACTTGTTAAAATAAATAATTTTCATACTCACTATACATTGTGTGATGAAGGATTTGATGAAAATTAAGATCACTTTTATTTCTTACTATAAATCCATCAAAGATTCTTATACAGATCAGTAGAAACAAAAATAGAATTTATAATCTCTGGACATATATAATAATCTATGGCATGTTAATAATTACTAAAATTAGTGTATCATTCATAATAGAACTTGGAAACATTCCCCACTTCCAATTATGATAATGAGAAAAAAATTTGGTTCATCATTTCCACAACTAAATCATCATTCTCCCAGAAAATGGAACACCATATTCTCACAAAACTATAAAACATCACATTATAACAAAATATCAGTTCATCATTCATCAACGAAATATTCACATCAATGTTATACAATAACCTTTTTGAGAAACATAATCATTCCATTCACCCTGTCAATGTTTAGCTCTCATCAACATGGAAATTTTCTAGACGTTCAAATCTAATCAATATAGAACCATTAGTTCTCAATGTTTTCTCCATTGATGAAATGATTCAGAATTTTGGAGGGTTAGGTAAACAATGTTTTGGTTAGAAGATATAAATAGGGTTTAAAGGTCTACAAAACATTTCAGATATAGTGATGAAACACTTATTTAAATTTTATGTAATCGAGTGGTTGTGTCACGAAATTAAAATTCATTATCACTAAATCATGGTGAGGTGACATTTTTTATTAGACTAGTCCAAAAAATGGGGGAACTAAAAAATTTCAATATTCAAAAAACATATTGAATTCGAATATAAATTATTCTATATTCAAAATAACATTATGTAAAAATATTCAAACCTATTTCTTATTTAATGAAATCAAATCTGTCAGTAGGAAAATGTTCAGTAACAATTTCTGATAATTTTTTTTACAAAAGAAATATCTATTGGATATTATTCTCTGGTTCTTAATATATTATGATATTATATCATAAATCAGTGTTCAATGATCATGAGTTGTTTATCATATAATATTAAATTTTGACAGCATTATTTTATCAAATTTGATTGGTATAGAATTAAAATTAAATCAATAAACAATTAATACAGGATTTGTCCACATAACGAGTTTACAATAACTTTTTACTACAATATATTCTGCCTCAAATATTTTTAATTGTTGTGAGTGTTGTTTCATATTCTACCAAGATAAAAGGGATTGTCTAATAAAATGATAATTTCATAAGTTTCTCATCTCATATTGTCAAAATATAAAAAATATGTATTTGAATATAAAATTAATTTAATATCATAATTTTTTTTAGGAAATAAAATATAATGGGGAATAAATAATTTTATGTATCTTAAAACAATTCGTGAATAATTTCAATGAGATTATTTTGTATTAGTTTTAAATATTGTGCATGGACATATTGAAAAAAAATTGTAGGTCTACATGCAGTAAGATATAACGAACATCCAATGATTATTGTATACATATTATTGTCAACTGGTCTTCATGTTTAATCCATATCAATTACTATATTATAGAAATTTTGAGTTGAGTAAGTCTTACTATTTTCACGACAAAACACCTTATGTTAATCATGTATTCATGTTCTTTTGTATAAAAAAATTCAAAAATCATTTCGGTAAATTTAAAATCCTATAAAATACTATAATTGTCCCTTCATACTCAATTCAAATACCAATTTCATATAAAATTAAAAATAGTGAAATATGTTCTTCATCTAGTTTTGAAACAATCAAAACATATTTCTACTAAGAAATAACACGGAATTTTTTTCTTAAATATGTTTTGATATTACATATCTATTTCAAAACAATTTGAAAAAAATAAATAATAATTATCTTCAATACCATGATCATGGATTTTTTGTCTATAGAAGTGTTTTGTAAGTTTAAAAAAATTACTTTTAATGTGATGGTCCTCAAAAACATTATGATGTTCAAAAATAAAATTTCGCCAACAAAATTCAATTATGAAAATAATAAATAACATCAATAAATTATAATTTAATGTTTATATAAAATTCATATAATATAAGGATTCTATGGCCCTCCAAAATAGATACAGGAGGAATGATTTACGTATAATATATTATTTATTATTGATTGTATCCTTTAGAAACAGGTCTATATTTACTTATAGTCATTATACTACTAAAGTATTTCATATTCATATAATATCATTTTATTCCAAATATTTGATGGTCATTGGGCATTTCAAATAATCTCATAACTTGTTTTGTTTCAAATTGAATAAAACATTCTATCATAAAAAAACAAACATTCATATAATATATCTTCTTCTAAATATTGATGTTAACTTAAAATCATGTCCTTAAAATTCTTCTTCATAATCACCTCATAAATTTATTATTTTATCATCATTTTCATTTTACAATGATTGCATAAATTAATATAACCTAACATGATTCAATATTAAATAAATAATATTAACCCTTCTAAATATCACTAAATCATTAAATAACTAATAAAAACTTATTTTACAAAAGAAAATATAGTTATTATAGGTTTTAATTCATCTGTATGGTTATGACCAAAAGTTCAAGATGTTGTATCCTTGTTAATTAACATAACACATGACTTGTGTTTCTTTCCCATTTTACATTCAAGTCATTGATTATTTCCGACCAATATATTGTTAATAAAATCAAAAATCAATTTTCTTTAGATAAAATATTAAGATAATGAATAATAAAATATCCCAGTATTCTATTCGAAATCAATGATTCATCAATTTCAACATTCAATGAATTTTCAGTTTCTGTACACAATGAATTGAAACCTAATGATTGAACATTATATGTTATTTATTATTTAAACATGAGAAAAAATATCAATTAATATTTAAAAATAATTGTTTAGTGAATCAATATAATAAACATTATCAAAATTTTAAGAGATAATTATCTATTTGTGATTCATTCCTTCATCATAAAGAACATTTTTGGTGGAAAATATTGAGTATTTTCAATTGGTCAACTTCAAACAATGATTCACTTTTATTTCCACCAAATGTGACATAGTGTATATAAATTAGGTATAGTGTGAGTAAATTTTTGAAATCATCACTCATATTCATTAAACAACCATTTTTTATAAACCATTTTTATTTTAATTCGTAGGGTGTGTTTTCATTATTGGGAAATCAAACAAATTTTTTTTTGTCATCATAAATTTTTGGGGTCCATAAATTTTACCTATGAGATATCTAGGTATCCAATATTAATATTTCCATTAAAATATAGTATCATTTATAATCATTTTCCATGGAAAAAATTATTTATTCCAAAAAAATTAGGAATTTTTAAATTACATATGTTAGAATATTGTTGTGGTGCCCAAAAATTCTAAAGTAAGAGCCATGTATTCGATAGAGATTATGAAACACAACATGAATCATGCAATGTAATATAATATATAGATAATATATAAAATGTTAACAATTTAATATATACTATATATTTTTCAATTAATGCAATGTCAATTTAGTGCTCATTACATTAAAGATCAACATAGCTCAATGGTTTGCGTGGCACCCATGTTGGAGTTTTATCGAACAAGAAAGTACAATTAATATTTAAAGAAATATAATATAGCTGTAAAATTAATAGTTATAAATATTATAAAATTAATATTTCAAATTATGGTTTAAAAAAATTAGAATTAATTAATTTTTTTTTTCAAATTAATTATAGATGAATATATGAAGAAATTTAATATAAATAAGACTATTTGTATAGAAAAATATTTATATACTCAAAAAGTTATTTTTTCTATTAATATATTTATTTATTTACAACTAGTGAGTGATATTAATGTAATATATATATATATATATATTATTTAGAATATATTATAAAAATTCAACCATTACTATGATAGACAAATGATAAAAAGAAACACTATTTTACACATAAAATCTGATAATTTTTTAATGGATATTATTACCATTTTTAATGGGGAACCCATGTTAAATCTTCAATTTGATACAATATTTAATGGCCCAGACGTCTCTAATCAATTACATTGTGAAAATGTGGTGTTGGATGCATTCCGGGAGGTCAAGATGGCTTATACCCAACACATTTCCAATTTTGCAGTTCTGTGAACAGTGATTCCAGTTTTATGAACTGTTCTCTCAGTAGCTGTATAGTAATGGTTGGCGTATAGTAATGATCGATGTACAGGGCTTCACAGACCGGTTTCATAGATCGGTTTCATAGATCAGTTTCACATATCAGTTTCACATATCAGTTTCACAGATCGGTTTCACGGATCTATTTCAAAGAACGGTTTCACAGATCAGTTTCAAAAATCGGTTTCACAAATCGGTTTTGCAGATCGGTGTCACATATCAGTATGTGTAATGTATCATTAGGCAAACAATGTTTCCAGCTTCCTAAAGTATTTCCCCTTTTGACGCTTCCTTTGACATAAAATTCATTTTATGCCTTGTTTTAAGGACTCCTGAGGCCGATTCAAAGTCCATAAATCCTATATTAATTCTTCCAAAGGTCTGGGATGTTTTTAATTGGTCAAAACTCGTGGATTAATGTGATCCACTTTTAATGGGGAATTAAGCATATCTTAAACCATCGCCCCATTAAATCTTCAAAAGGGATGAGATATCATCCTCCATTTTTCATCCTCTTTGTTCTCGGCTGTGAGATGCTAGAACCTTTAAATCCTTCCCGTAGGAGTTGCACAATCAAACATTAATCCTCGGATTAGTTGTGCTCTTCTTTGATTAAACTAAGCTGTATCGGCCAATCTTCGATAAAAGGTATGTTCTATCGTTGTTCCTTTGGGGATCATCTTCTCCTGTTTCTCATTCCCATGTTATATCATGTAATCTCCATGATTTTGAAAGGGTTTCTCTTATGGTTTGGTTGGTGTTGTCATGCCATGGAATCCTTGGGTGGATGTAGTTGTCGTGAGAGGAGGATCGTGACCTGTTTTGTGGATAAAGAATGAGAGGAACTATTTTTAGTAGTGGATTTGTTGCTTCCCTACTCATTCATGTGAAACTATATTGATAGAATGTTTAATCCTACTGGATGAAAATGTAATTGTGATAATAAATATTTTAACTTGATAAATAAATTGATATCGATCATATGGTATTGACTCTTGTTTCACTAGATAGTGTGATATCTATGCTTTCTTTTCTTAGTTGTTCATTCTTGATATAAATTTGTAAGGAACGTAAATTGGTATTAATTTATAATTGTTTGGATAAAGATAAAGAGACATGTAAACTATTATGTTAATTGTTGTAATTTGATGATAATCAAATTGGTGCAGTAAGCATGTTTAGTTACTTGTGATAGCTTACTGATTAGGTTTCTGGAATTTGGAAGCTATGATTAATAAATCTGTTAATTCAAGATGGATTTGAGAACTAATTGTTTGATAATTATTTAAAGGGTTCTATGTTACACTCTTGATTGTTAAAGTTCCAAGAGCCCTTTTGATGGGATGATTTTTTCCTGCGGCTTGTGTTTTGATGTGATCCTAGATGGTAGTTGTGATATGTGGGGGCATAGAGGCATTTGTTTGTGGTATAATATGAAGCCTAGTGTGGTGAGATGCATCGATTTATGCATGTGGGTGTCGGGGAGGATGCTAGGGATGATGGAATGTGATGGATGTGATTGTTGGATGCTTACTGGTTTTTATTGTTTGTTTATCTTCTTTAATTTTCCCACTTCTCAAGGAATCTGGTCTTTCCTACCCTTCTTTCGAAAGAGGGAATGATGTGAGGGGTATTCCATGTGCTTTCCGTGTCTACCTTCTCAAGGAATGATGGATATATGCTCTTACTATACATGACAATGACTCGATGGGTAGTACATCTACTCACCATGTTGATCACTTGTGTTTAGTAGCAGAAAATGTTTTTCTAGAATTCCGAGGAATGTGGGAATGTAATTCTGTAATGAATATTTGAATAAATGGTGTTAACCCATGGGATTGGAGTTCAATGGAACATAATGGTGAGGTTGTAATTTTGAAGTAACAGTTGACTTGGGCATGATGCTAATTAAATTTAATGTGGACTTGTTCATGGTTAATTAAATTTTAGATTATTAGTTAACATAAAGTGGAACTGATAAAAAGGGATTGAAGATATCTAATAATGTTCTTTATTTGGTTGTGTGCTTATAGGATACCGAGTCTTAGAAGTAGAAACTCGGAGTCTGAGGGACGTTAGCTGTAGTTTTGTCTAAGACTAGTTTATTCCTATAATGTGGTTGTGATATATAGTATATTCTATACTTTACGTGTTTCTATATGCCACTCCACCCAGTCTGTATGGGAAACTGACACATCGGGGATTTTTAGCCCTGGGGGTGTGTTTTCCGCAAAATTCCAGTGGGTGGATGAATGGATTACTACCCCCTTTGTCGCCACTCTCTTCTCTTGTATGATACTTCTGCTAGTAGGAAAAACGTTTAGTTTTACCCATATATGTGTGTAGATGGTTTTAATGTCTTTTGGTTTTTCACACACATATATTCTGGATATAGTATCCTATGGACTACTATAGGTGTAAAATTTTTAGGTTGTGATGGCTTGAGGATCCTTACTTGGTGTATGGGATGTAATGGATTGAGGTGTAATACTCGATGTATGATACATGTTATGCGAGATGTGGTGGCTCTCGAAAACTACCCTGTTAATTTGGTGTGTGGATGTGGTGGTTTTTTTCACAAGGCGCCTATTGTGGTGCTTTACCCTGGTGTCTGTGGGAAATCCTTTTTGGCGAGAGATGCTCAGGATGTGCAATGTTGGGGAAAAGCGGCAAAGCAATGGGGAGGTAGTAGTGGGGTACCATTTATATTCATTATTATATGATATATTCTTGTATGTGTTACTTGGTGAGAGTAGCCATGGTGAGGTTGGTAACATAGTATACCTATTTAGGTGACGAGTTACATTCACTTGTTGTTCACTGTGATTTAGTATGCTTCCTTTAAATTTGCACTAGAGTCTTCAGTCTGCATCCTACTGAGTATACTATTATACTCACCCTATGTATATATAAATTGTTTTTCAGGTCAGTAGAAGTAGGTTGGAGATCAAACTGGTTTCAACTAGCTTGGGGTTGCATGATCTGTTTGGGCTTGTGGTTCCTGCTGTTTTTACTTTATTTTGGGTAATTTTATTTTTTCCCTTCCAGTTGTAGTACTTTTTCATGACATTTCATATATTCACTTGGGATTCACCGATATTCCAGTTCTGAGATAGATTTGATTGGTGTCAATCTTATATCTCTATTCCGAATGTGTTCTCATAGTGGGTATTGCCTCCAATTTGTGTGTTTACTATACCCTTGGTTCTAGTTGCCAACCCTAGGCCTACTGGAGATGGGACTTGGGGGGGGGGGGCTCATTATCTCCCTTATCACATTTTCGACCTAGGAGGGTTACACTATGTGGGGAGGGGGTCATGACATAGTGGTATCAGAAGTATGGTTGAGGGATAGTGTAGAGTTTGGTGTTAGGCTTAGGTGAGGTTGCATGGGTTGGTATGGAAATTGTGTCATTCATGATTATCAAATAAGTTAAACACTAGAGACCAGATGAGACACATGTGTTTAGGGCCCCCTATGATCTAATGTTTGGAACATTAAGATTGGAATGTCTACTAAACAAGGTGATATTAGTTATAGGGTAGAGTCATAAAAAGGGATCATGCATCATTCTTCTATGTGTATGTGTTTGAATGCTTAGACCATGGGATTGGTTAACCTAAAATGATTAAAAGAAATTAAATAAATAATTAATCTTTAGTATTCCATATTCAAGGTTTTGGAGCTAAAACATGTTGTCATTTTATAGGTATGGCTCCAGGTCGATGTTATCATCAGGTATGCGCAGAAAATGTCCATCATGTTGTTCAAGCAGATCACCGCAGGGTAGAGGTTGACAAGGACGATACATGGAGGAAGAAACTCTGAGAGTTTTAGTGCCACCGTCTGTAGAAGTACGAGGGTTATGTTTCAGATGCGGTCATGGAAGACTAGTTAGAGGATTTCATGATCAGCTTCAGTTCGATTTGTGCTTGTAAGGTGCACTAGGTGTCCTTGGTTCTGACGATGCTGCATGGAGTAGCGAGGCAGTGGTGTTTTGTGTTCCTCGGGGATCGTGAGGAGTCAGCGATCTCATGGGAGGAGTTCCGAGACAATTTTAGATTTGATTTTCATTCTTTATCTCTGAAGTTTTCCAGTTTCCAAGAGCCTCTTACCCATTGACAGGGGAGCTCCAGTGATCAAGAGTTTGGAATCCATTTCAGGAAGCATTTAGGATATGCTTCGGATCTGTTACTAGATGAGCAGGCTAGGAAGAGACATTTCACAGTGGCTTTGCATCCAGAGATCCTGCGCTGTGTTACCAGATTTATACTGAAGACATATCTTGAGGTACTGGAGAGCGAAGAGGTTGTCGAGAGAAATTTTTCCAGGACCAGATCATCACAAGTGGGGAATTGACATGATTCCACATGAAGCAGAGCTGTGGTCTGAAGTTCCAGGTTTTTAGGGTAGAGGAGATTCCATTCTGCTGGGGGTAGGTCCCTACCTTTCACATCTAATTTCTCTAGAGGCATAAACTCTCAGGCTTATGCCAAGATATCATGCACTTTTTCTCTTATGGTGTTCATGGCCATCATCAGCTAGAGTACCTGACCATTCAGAGTGGTCATCTTGCACAAGGCACTATGCTCCACGTTCCTCCGTTGAGGAAATTTCAGCCGAGGCAACAGGAGACAGTTGCACCAGCTTTAGATCAGCATATGGTAGATGGGAAAGGCATATGACATCACCATGACACTCCCTGTACTGAAAGAGTAGAGAACGATCGTTGTGTTGGTTGTCATTAGGGTCAGAGAGGTCTTCAAGGAGGTTGTGGTCAGCATCATACTCTATCGTTTACAGCTCCAGGTGAACCAGATGTCATTCGAGGTACCCTTTGCATGTTTTCTACCTTGGTGTAGGCCTTGTTTGATTCAATAGTGACACACTCCTTCATATCACCTACCCTTGTCTATGCATTGCGACATGGGGTAGAGAGGCTTCTAGTGACCTTGGCGTTGACTACACTAGTTGGAGGTCGAGCTGACTTGTTTAAGTATGTAGAGACTATGATCCAGTGTTGGATAAAAATTTCCCTTGGGGAGATTTCCAATGTTTACGAATATAACAATATAATTTCATCCTCAGCATGGATTGGGTGTATTCGGTGGAGGTTATCATGGATTGCTTCAGGAAGATGGTCATTTTCATTATTACTAATCGAGAGCAAGTGGTGTTTGATGGTGAGAGAGACCCTCAGATGGGTCATAGGCGCATTCCATCTTTATCATACATGGTTTTTGAGATGATGTTGAGTTCTTCATAAGTTCAGTAGTTGGCATTTCCTAGGGTCATAACGGAGTACCTAGATCTCTTTCTAGAAAAGTTTTTATCATTACCTCCTCTACGAGAGATCGAGTTTGGGATCTAGCTATAGGCATGAGAATCTCTTATCTATATGTTTCCATATAGTATGGCCCCTTCTAAGTTACGGGAGCTACATATACATCTTGATGGTCTGTTACAGTGTGGTTTTGTTTGGAAAAGTTTGTCACCGTGGGGTGAACCCATTTTGTTTGTGAAAAAGGCTAAAGGTAGTTTGCGGTTGACTGTCGATTATCATCGTTTGAACAAAGTGATAATAAAGAATCGTTATCCTCTTCTACATATTGATGAGTTATGCGATCAACTGAAGGGTGAAAGTTGGTTCTCATTGATTGACTTGTGGTCAGGATATCATCATATGCATCTGAAGGATGATGATTACCCAAAGACTACTTTCTGTTGTCATCATGGGCATTATGAGTTCGTTGTAATATCGTTTGATGTGACAAATGCTCCAGTTGAATTCATGATATTGATGAATGTTGTGTTCCATGTGTTATTGGAAAAGTTCGTGGTGGTTTTCATCACCAACATCCTTCTGTACTCCAAATCTGAAGAGGAGCATGCACAGAATCTACAAGCCATTTTGGGAGTTCATCGTCGACATCAGTAGTTTGGGATGTTGTCAAAGTGTGTTTTTTGAGATAAAGAAGTCTGTTTCTTGTGGAATGATGTATCCGAATAGGGATTTTCTGTAGATCTGTTGAATATAGAAGTAGTTGTGTCATGGGATGCCCCAAGACTATTCAGAGGTGTGATTTTTCCTTGGTCTTACAGGCTACTACAAGAGGTTCATAGCCAACCTCTCTCGATTTTCTACTCCTCTGACAACATTTACCAGGAAGGATTATCCATTCATATAGACTGATCAATGTCATACAACTTTCGAGTATCAAAATGATAAGTTAGTAAGGGGTCCAGTCCTTTGTCTTCCATTTGAGGAAGATCAGTTTGATGTTTTCTTTGATGCTTCACATCCGGGGTTAGACTGTGTTCTCATGAAGCAGAGGTATGTTGTTTCTTTTGGGTCATGGCGGTTATTTCCCCATGAACGCAACCATTCCACCCATGATATTGAGTTGGAAGCCGTCGTGTTTTCTCTGAAGATGTTGAGATATTATGTTATTGGTGAGAACTTTGTGGTTTTCACCGATCATAAGAGTATGAGGTATGTTTTCTCCCAGTGTGACTTGTACATACGACAATGTCAGTGGATGGAGTTCATACATGCATACAACATCGAAAATTCATATACTCTAGGAAAAGGGAATGTTTTAGCTGATGCACTTAGTCGAATGTCCTGTAGTAATGTTGTGTGTGAATCCGGTGATTTCTGGAGTGTAATGGAAGAACAGTCAGTATTACATATTGATATGTAAGAAGTTGGGTGTAGAGAATTTCATTTTTAGATGATGGTACAGTCATCCCTGATGGATAAGGTGGATGAGTCCCAGTTGGGAGATCAAGAGGTTGATGTTAGGAGAGAGAGAGTTGTTTGTGCTGAGGCCACTAATGGTTTGACTGAAGATGAACAACACCGAGTGATGTATCATGGAAGGATTTTTTTCCTTTGACAATGCATGAGAAGGTTCTCAAAGAGTTTCATAGTTCTCCTTTAGCAGTGCATTCTGCTGTTACAATGATGTACCGAGCCTTAAGGAGCCTGTTTTGGTGGTCTAGGCTGAAGCATTCCATTGGAGAGTCTGTGTCTTGATGTTTAGTCTGCCTGAGTTTGAAGGTCGAACACCGTGTTCTTGGTGGTATTCTACAGCCATTAGAGATTCCTCAGTGGAAGTGGTAGGACATATCAACGGACATTGTTACTTGTTTACCTCGATCTTCAAGAGAACATGATGCTATTTTTGTGTTAGTGGATCATTTAACAAAATCATCCCACTTCATTGTGATCAAGGAGTTGAGAATAGTGGATGTTTTGTCAAGGAAGTATCTAGAGGAGGTGGTGAGTCATTATAGAGTCCCTAGGATGATCATTTCAAATCGAGATCCTCGATTTACCTGCTCGGTGTGGAGAGGTTTCCAACATGATTTCTGTTATCTATTATGCCTTAACACTGATTTTCATCCTTAAACGGATGGTCAGACGGAGCGATCCATCTTGACTCTTGATGACATGTTACGCTCTTGTGTTATTGATTTTTGAGGTTCATGGATGAGGCACTTATGCTTGGTGAATTTCTATGCTAAGAATAGTTTTCACTCCACCATCGGAATGGCACCGTTTGATTCCATGTAAGGACGGCCTTTCCATTCTCCGTTGTGCTAGAATGGGGTTAGAGAGTCCGCAATTCTCGGACCGGAACTAGTCCAAAATACAATAGAGATGGTCCAGGTGATTCATGAGTTGATGAAGGCAGTGCAAGATCATCATAAATAATATTCTTATCAAATTAGGAGACCCTTGGAGTTTAATGTTGGGGATCATGTGTTTCTGAAGGAGACTCCACATTTTGGGCAGCGAAGGTTTTGTCATGGAAGTAAGCTTTCTCCCCGGTTTTTTGGGCCTTTCGAGGTGTTAGCTCATGTTGGAGTTGTGGCGTACCAAGTAGCACTTCCCCCACAGATGAGTCAGATACATGATCTTTTCTATGTTTCATATCTCCATAATTATCTTCATGATGACTCTCACATCATCGATTGGGGGGATATCGATGTTGACGATGATGCAACCTTTGAAGAGAGACCTTTGGAGATCCATGACCGTAAGGAGCAGGTGTGGCGAAGGAGTTCTATCGTATTAGTTCATGTCTTGTTGCGACACAGTGGTATGGAGGAGGGTACCTGGGAAAATGAGTCCCAGATACGTGCTCAGTGCCTAGAGTTGTTTGATGCTTAACTCTTTTCATGTAACGATGTTACCTATGTGGTTATACCTTTCAGGTTTTATTTATGAATTTTCATTTGTTTCTTTTGTGGCTTTCTCTCTTTTGAGAAGTATCTTGATGGGTAGTTGTTCATACCTTGTTTCTTTTAGTGGTTTTTGAATTCTTAGGGATGATATTTTTTTGAGAGGTATTTGATGTAAGGTCTAGGACCTCTCCGGTCCATTAATTTGTAAAAATTTGGAGTTGGAGGTGTTTAGGGAGGTCTAGGTGACATATCCATAACACTTTTCCAAATTTCCAGTTCTCTGAACAGTGTTTCCAGTTTTATGAACTGATCTATTAGTAGGTGTACAATAACGGTAGGTGTACAAAATGGTAGATGTACAATGATTCATAGATCTGTTTTAGATATCTGTTTCACAAATCGATTTCACAGTTCAGTTTCATAGATCGGTTTCATAGATCGGTTTCATAGATTGGTTTCACAGATCGGATTCATAGATCAGTTTCACATATCAGTATCACAGATCATTTTCACAGCTCGATCTCACAGATCATTTTTTGAGTTTGGTTTCACTGATCGGATTCACAGATCGGTTTCACAGATCGGTTTGACATTTCAGTTTCACAGATCGGTTTCACAGATCAGTTTCAAAGATCGGTTTCACAGATTGATTTTAGAGATTGGTTTCACTGATCGGTTTCAAAGATCACATTCATAGATTTATTTCAGAGATTAGTTTCACAAATCGGTTTCACAGATCGGTTTCACGGATCAGTTTCACTGATCGGTTTCAATGATTAGTTTCACAGATCCGTTTCACAGATCAGTTTCACTGATCGGTTTCACATATCCGTTTTATACATTGGTTTCACAGATCGGTTTCAGAGATCGGTTTCACAGATCTGTTTCAGAGATCGTTTTCATAGAGCAGTTTCACAGATCGGTATCACAGATCGGTTCCCCAGATCAATTTCACATATCGACTACAGATATTAGTTTCAGAGATCTATTTTAGAGATCAGTTTCACAGATCAGTTTTAGAGATCAGTTTCACAGATCGGTTTCACAGATCGGTTTCACTGATCAGTTTCACATATCGGTTTCAGACATCGTTTTCAGAGATCGGTTTCACAGATCGATTTCAGATATCGGTTTAACAGATCTGTTTTAGAGATCAGTTTCACAGTTCAGTTTCACAGATTGGATTCACATAACAGTTTCACAGATCGGTTTCACATTTCGGTTTCACAAATCTGTTTCAGAGATCTGTTTTAGTGATTGGTTTCAAATATCGGTTTCAGAGATCGGTTTTAGATATCGGTTTCATAGAGGAGTTTCACAGATTGGTTTCAGAGATTGGTTTGAGAGATCGGTTTCACATATCAGGTTCATAAATCATTTTCACAGATCAGTTTCTTAGATTATTTGGTGTACAGTTACGGTAGTTGAATAGTGTTTCCATCTTCCTATAGTTTTTCCCATTTTCACGCTTCCTTTGACTTACAAGACATTTAATGCCTTAATTTAATGACACTTAGGGCTGATTCAAAGGCCAAAAATCCATTATTAATTATTCTAAAGGCCAAGGATTTTTTACATGGTTAATACGTGTGGGTTAACACGATCCACTTTTAATGGTGAATTAAGCGTATCGTAAAATTTCATCCATTAAATCTTTAAAAGTGACGAGATATCTCCCCCCTTTTTCCTCTTTTTTCTCAGCTATAAGACTCTAAAACCTTTCAATTCTTCTCATAGGAGTTACACAATAAAAAATTACTCATCATATTGGTTCCACTCTTTTTTGATGCAACCGAGTTGTATCTATCAATCATTGATATAATGTATGTTTTATTGTCGTTCATTTAGGGATTATCTTCTCCTGTTTCTCCTTCACATGTTATAGAATGTAATCTCTATGCTTCTAATAGTGTTTTTCATGGGGTTTTCTTGGTGATGTCATACCATTGCATCCTCGGGTGAATGCATTTTCCGCGAGAGGAGGATCGTGACCCATTGTGTGGATAAAGATCGAGAGGAACTGTTTGTGATAGGGGATTCATTGCTTCTCATTTCTTTTACGTGCAATTATATTGATAGCATGTTTAATCCTACTGGATGAAAATTGAATTAACATAATAAACATTATAACTGTATAAATAAATTGATATCGATCATATGTTATTTCCATTTTTTTCTAGATAGGGTGATATCTATGATTTCTTTTCATAGCTATTCGTTCATGTTGGAAATCAGTAAATAACGTAAATTGGGATTAATTGGTAATTGTTTGGCTAAAGATATAGAAGAATGTAAATAAATCTATTTCTTATGGTAATTTTATGATAATAAAATAGGTATAGTAATCATGTTTAATTATTTGTGATAGCATACAAATTAGTTTTCTTGAGTTTGGATCCTACGAATAATAAATCTATGAGTTCAAGATGAATTAAAGAACTGATAGTTTGATATTTCCTTAAAGGGTTCTGAGTTACACTCTTGATTGTAAAAGATCCAAGAGACCTATTGATCTGATGATGTTTTCCTATGACTTGTGTTGTGATTTGATCATGGATGGAAGTTGTGATATGTGGGGGAATGTAGGCTTTTGGTTGTGGCAGTATATGAATTCTAGTGGGCCCAGATGCATCGTTTTATGAATGTGGGTGTCAGGGAGGACACTTGGGATGATGGAATGGGATGGATGTGATTGTTGGATGCTTACTGATTCTTATTGGTTGTATATCTACTTTACTTTTCCCCACTACTCAAGGCATCTATTCTTGCTTACCCTTCTTCCTAAAGAGACAAAGACGCGCGGGTTATGCCACATGATTTCTGTTTCTAGCTTCTCAAGGAAGGATGGATATATTCCCTTTCTCTATGCGGAAAAGACTCGATGGGTAGTACATTTACTCACTGTGTTGATCCCTTGTGTTTAGTAGCATAGAATGATTTTCTCATATTCATGGGAATGTGGGAAATTAATTCATTAATGAATATTTGAATAAATGTTGTTAACCCCCGGGGATGGAGTTTGCTAGAACATAATGTTGAGGTTGTAATTTTGAAGGAACAATTGACTTGGGTACAATGGTAAGGAAATTTAATGTGGAATTGTTCATAGTTAATTAATTTCTAAAGAATTTATTAATGTAACATCCAACTGATATAAAGGGAGTAATGTATTCTAATAAAGTTCTTTAAATGGTTGTTTGCTTATAAGATACATATTCTTATATGTATAAGCCACGAGTCTGAGAGACATTAGCTGCGGTTGTGTCTAAGACTAGGTTATGCCTATAGCGTGGTTGTGAGATATAGTATATTCTGTACATTTTGAGTTTCTATATGATACTCCACCCTGTTAGTAAGGGAAACTGAAACCCTGGGGATTCTGAGCCCTAGTGGGTGTTTTCCCCAACATTCTGGTGGGAGGACGAATGGGTGACTACACCCTTTGGCCCATCTCTTTTCTCTTGGTAGATACTTGTGCAGGTAGGCACAATAGTTAGTTTTACCCATATATGTGTGTAGAGGGATGAAATTTCTTTTGGTTATTCACACACATATGTTCTCGATAAAGTATCCTATGGACTACTATTGGTGTGACATGTATAGGCTATGATGGCTTGAGGATCCTTACTCGGTGTATGGGCTATAAGGGCTTGAGGTGTAATACCTGATGTATGATACATGTTATACGAGTTGTGGTGGCTCCCAATAACCACCTGGTTACTTTGGAGTGTGGATGTGGTGGTTTTGGTGCACGAGCTGCATATTGTGGTGCCTCGCCCAGGTGTCTGTGGGAATGCCTTTATGGCGGGAGATACTCAGGACATACAATGTTGGGGAAAAGAGGAAAACTAGTGGGGAAGTATTAGTGGGTTACCCATGATATTTGTTATTATATGATATATTCTTGTATGAGTTACTTGGTGAGAGTATCCATGGTGTTTATGGGAACTTAGTATACTAATTTTGGTGATGAGTTAGCTTTAATTTTTATTCACTGTGTTTTATCATGATTTATTTACATTTGCACCAGAGGATTAGGGGAGGATCCTACGAAGTATACTTCTGTACGCACCCTATGTATATATAAACTGTTATTTAGGTCCAAAGAGCAGGTTGGGGATCAAGATGGTTTATGCTAGCTTGGTGTTTCAGGAGTAGCTCGGGTTTGTGGTTGCTTGTGTTTTTACTTTCTTTTGCGTACTTATAGTTAATCCCTTCAAATTTTTGTACTTTTGCATGACATTTCATATATGAACTTGGGTTTCTTTTATATTCCAATTCTGAGTTGGAGTTGATTGGTGTCTATCTTTTCTCACTCTTCTGTATGTGTTCTCTTAGAGGATAATGCACCCCATTTGTCTGTTTCCTTTTCCCTATGTGCTATTCGCCAACCCGGGGCCTACTAGAGGAGGGAATTGGGGGTCATTATCTCCCTTCTTACATTGCTGACCTAGGAGGGGTACATTTTGTGGGGTGGGGGTCATGACAAAATAATTGATTTAATCTATAAAAATAAAAATTATATTTGAAGATGAAACATAATAATTAGGTTCAGGTGATTTTATTATATTATTATGAATCCCTTCACTTTATTAATGATATATTAAAAATTCATATTTTTGGTTCAGAAGATATTTTTTATACATTATATTTATTAGAATAAATTAAATTCAATTTTTTTAATTTTTAATTAGATAATATTTTAAACAATTATTACAATTTATTTCATTGGAATCAATTTCACATTGAAATTTATAGGACAACCCATACCCTTAATACCAAAAAGACCTATAAATTTATCCAATACCAATTGTATAAAAATATTTATACCATAAACTCCCGTGGATTTAAATATTTACATTATTTGATCCATAAATGCATGAAAAACGGGAATGAAATTAAATTTTTAAAATATTACTTGAGTGCCACTGCTCTTCCACTATAAAAAAGATTTATGTCCTTATACATCCCTACGCCTCTATTGAGAAATTGGATTTACCAATATATTCCCAATATCTCATAATTATCCTTCACAATATACTGTATTCATCCCCTTTTATTGAATGAAATCCAAATATTTCTTTTGGTAAAACTAAAATAAGTTACCCAATTAAGAGGTAACATCATCTCTCAAGAACCCTTCTTTTATTTCCATTTTCCAAATCCAAAACAAACAATTATAATATAATATTATTACAAAACAACTATGATAAATATAATATTATTATACTTTGATAATCATTCAACCTAAACATTTACACAATTCCATTTAATGGGTAATGAACATACTATTTCTATGTAAATCTAAATTCATCCTCCTGAAATGATGGTTGTTCATTTCTTTATTTACCACCACTCATAGTGGTCATTATGATGAAAAATACATGTATATATACTATATATATTATATTTATTATTTATTTATACTTATTTAATGATTTTATTATATATTCAATTAATACATTCCATTTTATCTTAATACATTGACATTGTTTGAGGAAATGGGGACTACCCCTCGAAGCGATGTGATTCTTTCACAATATAAATAGTGAATATAAAGGGTAGATTAAATTACAAATATGTGGAATAAACCTAATATATATGATATTAATGAAATAGATACATTTCTTTAATTAATATATATATTTATCATTTTCATTATTACTCTTTCACCCACTAAGAAAGTTATAATGTCATTCATAGATGTGTAGTCTATCACCTCATCGACATGATGTGATTATTTTTATAGAAAATGAATTATATATATATGTACATATTATTACATAAAGTAATAATTATGATATTATTATTAATATTGAAGTATATATTGTTAGTTTCCTTATTTTCTTAATGATTAGTAAAAATTTGGAATGTTAGTCTCACATACGTATGACCTACCAAATCCATGATCATAACATTTAGTTTTTTTTCATAACCATATTTAATTATTTATTTTAATTTTATAATTAATAAAAATATATAATAATTATATCATGGTAATTATTTTGGAGATTTTATATATTGTCCCCTTTCACTATATTTGACATACCAATGTCTTTTTTGACACAACAACTAAAATTGGAGAAAACACCGAACGTTATCATAATTTTTATGAAGTTGTAAAAATAGTAAAAAGTGGAATAAAATAATGTTAAAAACGAAAAATAATCTCAATAATGTATTAAATTACCAACTTTTTATTATTCTGGAATCTAATGGTTGATCATCGTAATGAAAACATAATGTAAGGGATTTTCATGTAACTTATTAAATATGTGAGATTGATTTCATGTTAAATATATACTTTTTTTGTGTTGTACCTACTGCAAATTTTTATATATCATATAATTATTTTCTTTATCTTCATGGGAATAATATTTTTCATTTAGTATTATTCATTCATTATGATTATGATTTAAAATGATTATATATGTTAAGTAACACTTCAGAATGATTAAATGTTATTTTCCTAAAAATTAAAATTAATGATATTTCAAGGGTATTTATATTTAAGAAAATATTATGAAAAATGTTCACTAAAACATTTCCTTTTCAAATCATATGGTTATTTATCACCACATTGAAGTATTAGTTTCATTTTTCCATTCTTTTTTACTGAAGGTGTTTAAGAAACTGTTTATAAAAAAACCGATTTTATTTCAATTTTTAGTAAAGGAACCTATTTTCTACTAAAAATCATGTTTTTTTAAAAAATCCAAAAAATTATTTTAAAATGAATTGATAAATATATTTTTACCCTTTTTACATTTATCAATTTTCATAATTGTATATGATTGTATCCTTCATAATAATGAATTTTTCTATCATTTTTATAATTAAAAAATGGTTTTTTTTTATCATATGAATAGTGAGAATTTATGCATTGTTATTTCATTGAATCATCCAAGGCATGATTGAAGGGATGAGTCTAAATTTAAATTTTTTAAAATAAAATGTTCAAGAAAATTGGTTTTCAAACATTTTTTCATAATAAAATTATATTTTCCCCAAGAATATTTTTAAATGATCATTTTACAGAATTTCAATTCATCCAAATTTTTTTTACTCCACTTTTATTTGTTGTATTAATTACATCATAATTATTCTTATGAATGGTATATTATTTATTTCTCTTTGGATTGTATTCAAATTTCATTACCTGAAAATTTTTTCAGTCCTCTTGAAAAATGCAGTCATATATGATCAGTGAACATGGAATATCCCCCTAATTATAAAATTCATTTATTAGGTATTTTAATTTTTTATAAAGAATATTTAACATTACATATAGTTTCTACATTGGTAGTTATTTGATTATTTGGGGAAATATTTTCAATTCCACATTCATTATGCAATAAATATATTTGAAAAGGAATATATTTTATTTTTATTCATCGTTATAAGGAATTATTAGGATGTGTAATGACGAGTGAAGCCTGTATATTATATAACACCCTGATTCATTGATATGATCTAATGAGAAAAGTTATGTGTGAAAATTAAATGAGAAACTATCTATAAATTTATTCTATCTCTTGAATGGTACTGATGGTATAGTTATTTATGTCCAGTAATCATGATGTCTATTTGGAATGATTTGACATTATGTTAGTTATTTTTATTATTCATCAATGATATTTTGTGTCAACATATCTATAGATACTTTCTATTTTTAGTTCATCGATTGAAAGGTATGTGTTTTTGTTTCTTACATTTATATATTTATTTATCATTATATAGTTTTTTGAATGGAATGTATTTCTTGTTATTACATCACAATAATGATTATGTATTTCTCTATCAATTTATTAATTATATGGCATGTGAGTTATGAAATTTACCATGTCATAATTATCCTTCTTGTTGATTAATTATTTCTTCCTCTATATTTTTCATTGATAGAGGATTTGATGTCATCCTTACTATTTTACATTCCCCAGGAATCTAGGAAGATTAATATAAGAGACATGCATGGATTTAGAAGATTAAATAATGTCTTCCATGAAGTTATTTGGTTATAAATAATAGAAAATTGTTGTAATTATTGTAGTCATTTGTAATAAATATATCAAGTATGAATCTGGTTTACCATGACTAATAAACACATTGGTCATTTGGGATTTTATTCCTTGAAATTATGGCAATAAAATAAACTGAAGACATTGGCTCTAGTGTATCTAAGGTCGGGATAATATTGTTTGTATCAAAGGAATTTTAGTAGAAACCATAGGTATTAGATTTATGAAGACATAGGTAAGAGAAGACAGCCCTACTATAGAATATGAGGTATTTTTTATATACATCACTATATGGATAATATAGGTGGACATAGTTCTGGAATAGATGTACCTAGGAGTAATAACTCTTAAAAGGTGTTATGAGCTTGACTCGGGGTGATCTGGTACCCGAAAACATGCCTTATTGTGAATGTATTTTGAATCTACATTGAGATATTCTCTAGATAATAGAAATTTTCTTTAATAACCATTAAAAAGAATCTGATTGGATAACAACAATGAATGATATAGGTTAATCATATTGTGTCTTAGAAATAATATAAGGTGTCATAAATTAGAAATCCTTGAATAGATGTTATGGATAAACATTAGATAATGGAATGACCTATATTAAAATAAAATGGATGATGTATTTTTGTATTAAGGTTGTATTAAAAACCATATATTAAAGGAAGTTTACAGATTATCCTTATTTCACGGTCTCTCATCATAATTAATTTTGAAATTATTTTATTTTGGATTTAGAAAAGCACAACCAAAATGTCTGGTGATAACTAATGAAATTAGGAATGAATTTAGTTGTTGAATCCATGAAGAAAGGATGATAATGGATTCACGCCAACCACTGACCAACGCAATGTCTCGGTTCATTTTCATTGTTTTTAGTCAAAAATTTTGATGAAATTTTTTTAATGATATACTTGTATTATCAATTTAAAATATTAGATAATTATATATGAACCATATTGGTTTTGGAATAAATTCAACGAAAATTATTTATACTTGTCACAATTTAATTGGATTTATGATTTTAACACTCCAAGACTCTACGGTACGTTTACCTTTGATTAATGTAAAACCTTGCATTGTTTGTGTAGAGACCCGAATCTTAACGTACATGGAAATTACATTACATTTGCGGAATACTTAGTACATAACAAAAAACACACACACAAGGATCGTAATAGTTTAGTGTCTTTGGAAACTCAGAATATAATCTTCTAATTGTGGTGAACGATCTTCAAAATCTCCCATAAAGATCTTCCTTTTTTTACCTAAAACCTTTCTTTATATCATGTGGAAAAGAAAACATAAAAGGGTGAGCTCAAATGCTCAGTAAGGGTAAACAAAAGAAATATCAATCACATCATATACATAAGCACATAACTTTTGGAAATCTTAACCTGCAAAAGAGATCATAATTTCATAACATGGGGTAAATCATGGCAGTGAAATGTAATAACAATAATCATAACTTAAAACATGAATCTTTTTGGAATTCACACATAATCATAGAGAATCATTTCTTGTTAGTCAAGACTCATTTCCAAGACTATCTTAGTGGACAAAGTCCCTTTCTGAATCGAGTAACCCTCGTTTCAGTCCTGTTTCACTGAACCGGTATAACCTACCGTTCCAGCCCTGTATATCTCATGAGATATAAAATATTTACCCAATGCATTGGAGGGAGATATAGGTCCCACCCATCTTATAATGAATCCTTTCTTATGTGTGCCACATAATCATAAATCATACATCATCACATAACACATGTAACAAAAATGGGATTCTTGAAAAATCATGACATCATAAAACAAATCATATAAGGTAAATGACTTCATAAAAATAATTCCCTCACAACATAATCAAATCAATGTAATAATAGGGATAAAAACATAACCCTATATTATCTTAGATGGAAAATAATTTTGATAAAACATTTGAACTCCATTCTTGAGGAAAATATCCTTTCTAATTCAAAAACACTTTTCCTTTCATAACATGTCATACGACATTAAAATAAAAGAAGTTGATTAAAAATAAACTTTAAAACTTGTAAAGGAAGATTCTTGAAAATAATGTTTTAAAAATCCATTCATGCCGTATATGTTAAAAAAAACATTCTTCTCATACTTTTGTCGGAAAAGTCAAAAAAGTACCTCGTACGAAAAACGACAAAAGATTCCTTTCATATCCTTTACTAAAAATTTACCGAAGGGTAAAATTGAATATAAACTATTGTATAAGGATATAAATATTACATATGGAGGAAACATGGATGTTGATGATAAAATACACCCCAGTAAATGCCAAAGTATAAACATTCTCGGATAAAAATGAGATTGTGATATTTCCCTTACCTTAGGTCCGATTTGCTTCGTATGTGTCCGAACCTCCTGTATAATGATTTAGATAATGTCATTGACTTATTACCGAATCATATTAATTGTTATGATATCATATATGGTTCACTTATGACATTATATTACCCGTTCTTTTGTAAATTCCATGTTAAAGAAGCGTTTTGGGTAAAATCGTTTCATTTATCGTAGGTGTTTTGACTTGTTGTTCTTGACATTATTATTACTTATATCATGAATTACTTACTTCCAGAATATAAAATATGATTTATATATCATATATATTCAGTATATATATATATATATATTATAGATAGATAAATGAAATTTAAAACACCGTTCATGGAGACGGTAGTCCGTACGTACGCATGAACGATGTTTTCCTTTCCTTATTGTCTTGAATGGGAGTAAGTAGATGACATATATATATATATATATATATACATAAATCCATTAGCTTTATAATGTCATATATTTCATTATTATTTCTTATATATACTTTATAATCATTCTTAAATGGTTAACATGGAGAATGAATCTCATCGCGTCGTGGAGACGGTAGTCCGTACGTACGCACGAGCGATGATATCATTTCCATAAATATTGAATTGAATTGGAGTGGATTATACAATATATCAGAATCAATTTGATTTTTTAATAACTATGTATATTTATTCATTACACCATTATACCCATCCATGTAAGGTGGTGGTGGAAAATAGATTACACCATGGCGTGGAGACGGTATTCCGTACGTACGCACGCGCGGTGATTTCTTTTTCCGTAGAATGGATAGATGTTGAAATAGGGTTGTTTCATAATTATAATAACATATCAGTATATGAGTGATACTTATGTTATTACTTCATAATTAAACAACCTAAGAAGAAGAAGTGGAAGAAGAAATAAAGATGAAAGAATTGGTAACGGTAATTACCTCTTCTTTGAAGCGCCTCTTTGAGACCTCCATTTAGGGCACTAAAATTGGTCTTTGAGGAAGACCAAAACCTCTAGGATGTTTCTAGGGAAGTGTAGAAGAGATTTGGGCAGGGGTTGGCCGATCTTTAGTGCTCAAATTGGTGTGAGGAGGAGGGGGAGGAGGTACCCTTTTATAAGGGAGGAGAGGGGCACCTTAGGAATATCTCAAAATATTATTTTATATTAAAGTCAAAATCGGTTTATAATGGTTCCAAAGGGTCTTATTTCCAATATAAAGTATGGATGGGTCGAAATCCTATCATCCAATTGGATTTAGACAAGTTTAGCATATTATTTTAACCTTATCAATTAGATTTAACTCTAAGTTAAATAATTTAACTTTTACCGTGTCTTTTTGTTTTCTTTCACTATATGGTTAATACACGTACTATAACATGCCAAACCAACCCCAAATTGTTTATTATTAATATATATATCCTTATATAAGTCATTTGGCCGATACATAGATTTTTAGGAATAAAATAAGAATTAATAATATAATATTTGATTTAAAAACTATTTTGTGTCAATTTTGACACTATTTGATATATGATTTTTGTGAAAGTCATAACAGAATCATATGTTCGAACCAAGTTGATTAAATCAACACTAATATATCATAGTAACCTAGAAATTTAGTTAAATTCATAAAAAGTCTCAAATTACATTCATTTGAGCATTTATAACATCAATTATGTTAATATTTCCTTAAACAGGTAATTAATGCATCATCGTTGTGTCATAAATAAATTAATTTATTTAAAGTCTAAAAATTATAAATAAAATATAATTATGTAGGAAATATTTTTAGATTTCTAATGAATATTTATAGTCTAATTTATCTAATGTATAACCCCATATTAAAAATGTTTTAGTTATTAATCTTTGATTTTAACTATTTTAACTAATCATTAAATAAAATAATATTAAATGTCATAATCTAATCCAAGTGGACCTAAATGGTCATATTATATTCATAAGGTTGTTTTTGGTCGAATTACAATTATCCAATAGAATTAGGACATGTGTTAGGGTAATAGTAATATCAGAGTTATCTCTTTACTATTAACCGTGGTAAAAAAAGTAAAAAGTTACTATTCACCAAAAATTATTCTCATCTCATTGAACAACATTTTACTTACTGACATCAATCGTGTCTCTCGGATTTTTGAAATTCCATTCACAGAAGCGGTAAAATTAAGTTTTATGAAAAATTCTGTTTTTTAACTACCACTTAGTAGTTTCACTATTCATCAAAAATTGAAGTTTTTCAGAAAAATTCCAAAATTTCATACTAAGCTATATTTCATATTCCGAATTCAAAAATGAAGTCTATTTTACCAAATTCATAACATATAAATTACATTAATTAATTTTATAATTAAATCCTGCTGTTAATACAAATAGCGTGTTTTTAAGAAACAATATCTATCAAAAGATTGACACTTGATTATGTCTGGTTTAAATGTGAAATTACATCCAATGACCAAAATTGTATTAAATTGTAAAAATATATTCTAAATAAACTTTAAAACCACTCAAATTAATGATTTTTCACTATTAATTATTTCGATTAAAAGAGTTGTTTTTAATTATAATTTAGTAATTTTCACTATTCATCAGAATATGAAAGTTATCCGAAAAGTACCAAAATTTCACCTTAGGCTTAATTCGATACTCCAAATCCAAAAATGAAGTCAATTTTGAGAGAAAAAATTTCTACAATTTTAAAAGGTGGTTATTACTATTCATAACGGCTAGTTATAATAATATTTTAATAGCATATCGTTGTTTAGTGAAACTCAGTATTGCGTACTACACACGCTATCAAGGAAGGTCGCGACTACGTGTAATGCAAGGCAAGTCAAGTATGCGTGTTTTGCAAGCTCCTTTTGGTGTAGCGTACAACACAAGACATTAGTGAAATAAAAAAGAATATTTTTCATAAAATATCGGGCTGTTACAGTATGAATCCTAGAGTTTTAACACACCATGACCAATCAAACTAGCAGTTATAAATAGTGATACCATCTTTGGGAAATATTAGAAATTTTATTTTTCAAAATGGACTTCCTTATTAAATTTCTAATATTGATATTATCGTAGGGTGAATTGTCGGTATTTTTCGGAAAACATTCAATTTTTGATTAATAGTGAAAAACACGGTATTATTGTTTAAAACAGACTTATTATATAAATAATTAGTTATTTTATTTAAATTTATATAATTTAAAAATAGATACATGACACCTATATATGTCCAATGTTATTCATTGATGTAATTTAATAATAATATTAGATATATATATATTTTTGGACTTTTTATCATCTTTTACCCACCCTTTAGGAGCATTAGAAAATTTGCATGAAACAAAATTTGACAACTTCTATGAATTTAATTTCAAACATATATGAGACATTGTAGACATCAATACGTTAAATGTGGTTCAATATGATGAAAATAATTTTTGATGAATATTCACATTTGACTTCATTTATCCACGGTTAAAAGTAAATAGGGTTATTAAAGTTAAAAATGGTATTACTATTACCCTAACAAATGTCATAATTCTATTGGATAAGTGTATTTTGACCAAAATAAACCTTTGGAATAAAATATTATACTTTTTTTCCACATGTATTAAGTTAGAAAATTTACTATTATTTTATTTAAGGATGAGTTAAATGTGTTGAATTCAAATATTAATAACTAAATTTTTTTTAATATTGGGTTATACATAAGATAAATTCGACTATAAATATTTATTAGAAATATAAATATATTTCCTACATAAAGGTATTTTATTTATAATTTGTAGACATTGAATAATTAATTATATTTTTTACACAATGATGATGTAGTAGTTTTCTTTTTAATGAAAGGTTAAAATAATTGTTGTTATAAATATATAAATAATAGTAAATTAAACATTTTGATGAATTCAAAAATTTTCTAGATTAATATGAATTGATATGGTTTATTTAATGAATTATTTCGAAGTAGTCATGCTGTTAGGACTTCTATAAAAATCTATTATTAAATAGTGTCAAAATTGACATAAATGATTTTTTAAAACAAATACTATATTTTTAAATGAAATAAAAATACTAAAAATAAAATGTTTGGATAAAGTTCTTTTATTATAAAATTTATATAATTAATCAACCACTTGGTGTTCTCTTGTAATTTTATAGTAATATTATTAACCATATAATATAATAATACATGAATACAAGGTAAAAGTTAAATAATTTAACTAAGAGTTAAATCTATAAGATATGGTTAGTATAGTAAACTATACCTATCTAAAACATATTATTTGAGAGGTTTTCGACCCATCCCAACATTAACATTGAAATAAATCATTTTAGAGTAATTATAAACTAAATAAAATTGTATAATAAAATTATATTTCAATCGATTTCTAATGTGACCCTCACCTCTCTTATAAAATTGGAGTAGGAATAAGTTCAGCCTCCTTGACCAAGAAAATGATTCCCTTGAAGCAACATTACACCAGATTCAAGAATTAATTACTATTAACAACTTCCATGACAATAATAACAAGGAGAATATTGTTTCATCAGAGCTCCAGAAACACATTATTCTTAGGGATAACATTTAGAGAGATTTGTTCAAAGTTATGTGGCTCACTGATGGTGACAGAAATACAAAATTTTTTAATGCTCTTCAGCAAGCTAAAAGAGTCAACAGACCTATCTCCCTTCTGAAGGATGGGGATTCCATAATTGATGACAGACGAGGTCTCTCCAATAACATTGTCTCATTTTATTTTAATCTCTTTATTGGTCCCCCAAGAAATAAAGCTTTAATTGATGGAATTATCCCAAATCTGGTCACATATGCTAAGAATAATTCCCTTATCACTCTCCAACAGATAGTGAAATCGGGGAGGAAGTTTTTGGTCTTAATAAGGATAGCTCACCAGGGCTGGATGGTTTCACTAATTATTTCTTTCAATTCTATTGGGATGTCATACAAGAAGATGTTTGCAGATTCATTAGATATTTCTTTTCATAGGGATCTTTCACTCAAGGCCTAAATGCTCAGTTCATTGGTTTAATCCCTAAGGTTGAGAATTCAAGTGAAATTGGTCAGTTCTGGTCTGTTTCTCTCATTAATACTATCCACAACATTTTTACAAAAATCCATGCTATTGGACTCGCTTCTATTTCTGAATGAACTATCTCATGGAACCAGTTTGGCTGTATCAAAGGAAAGATAATTCAAGATTGCCTCATAACTTACTCTGAATGTACTAATCTCCTTCAAAAGACCACTAGAGGTGGAAAAATTGCTCTTAAGCTCGATATCAAGAAATATTTTGATACTATTTACTAGGGATTAATTGGAAGAATTCTACAGGGGTTTGTGTTCCACAGTTGATTCATACATTGGGTTCATGTTCTAATCAGCTCTGCCCATATTTATATTTTGATTGATGGGGCTCTGGAAGGATACTTGAAATGTTCCAGAGGAGTGATGCAGGGGGATCCTTTGTCCGCTATTATTTTTGCAATTGCTGAGGATTGTCTCAGTCGACATATTCTTGATCGCGTTAGCAAAGGAGAGATTAAAAAAATCTGTGATGCACGAGGTATTGTTGATCCCTAACATATTTTTTTGTTGATTATATCATTATGTTTACCCAAGAGGATAGAAAGAACCTTAAGAATATGAAGAGAACTCTTACGCATTATGAAAAAGCTTCTGGTCAAGAAATCAGTTGACGAAAGTCTTACATTTTCTTTGGGAAAAATATCTCAGCTTCAAGAAAACTAAGCATGGTTCATGAACATGGTATAAGGGAGGGGTCCCTTCCCTTTACATACCTTGGAGTTCCAATGTTTCTTGGAAAACCCAAGGCTTCTTATTTCACTGATGTTGTTGAAAAAATCAGAATAACTCTCTCCACCTAGAAAGGTAAGGCACTCTCAATGGCAGGAAGAATATGACTAGTTAAACATGTGATTTTCTCTAATCTTGTTTAATCCTTCATGGTGTACTACTGGTCGGACTCTATTCTTAAAACTATAAATACTTTCATGAGGAACTTTGTGTGGAGTGGAAGTAATCTATAAAGAAAAATATTAACAACCCCATGGAAAACTTGCTGCTTGCCAAAGAGCATGGGAGGCCTCGGAATTAAAAACATCAAGATCTTCAATCAATATATTCAAGCACATTTCCTTTGGAGCCTTATCAATGATAAATATGAGTCCCTAAATTTCCATAGATTTAAACTTCTAAGATGGCTGATAGCAGGAAAAATGAATTATATGCAATCCTCAGTGTGGCCAGGCCTTAAGAAGACTTTCAAGAATATTAAAGTGCAGTCCCACTGGTTGGTCAGTAGAAACTCTTCCCTGCAATTCTGGACAGATAACTAGACAGGTACTCTACTGGTTAATAGTTTTGAGCCTTAGGATCTACCTAAAAATCAAAATGTCACGATTTGTAACCAGCTTGAGCAATCTTGCCAACTTCAATCTCATATTGTGAACATGGTCTCCTACTATGATTTTCTCGATGCAGATTACATGCTTATTTGGGAACCAAGATCTAATGGAATTATGAAATCTATGTGCTTCTAAAATATTCTCCTTCAAGTTAGCAGTAATGGAGCTGTTAATTACAACAAGAAATTGCTGCTACCATCTCGTGGTATACTCCTCTGGCGCATTCATCTTAATAAACTACCGGTGGAAACCAATTTGCAGCGGGTTGGGATTTAACATTGTTCCAGATGAAATATATTTCATAAACATCAGGATAATGTTAATCACCTGTTCTTTGTCATGTAATACAATATCTTCTCTCTGGAACACGGCCTTATCCTGGTTTGAAATTCATCTACCGCATATTAACAGCATCGATGATATGTTGCTGCTTCTCACAAGGATCCACTTATCTGAACAGTTGTGTATTCTATTTCTTGCTTCTTGTACTAAAGTTGTTTATGTCATATGGAAGAGTAGAAATCAGGCCCGACACACAAATGATATGCCTAATAGAAGATTACTGTTCTCTCGAATTATGCTGGAGGCTCAACGAGCCAACATCTCACATGCCGAAAATTGTCACAACTCTGTTAGAGATTTCACTGTTCTGAAAAAATATAATGTGCAAGGTAATTATCCTTGGATTCTTAGAACCATGTAAGTATTCTGGCTTCCCCCTTTTTTATGCTGGATTAAGTGCAATTTGTATGGAGCCTCGAGAGGTAATCCAGGTCCTGCTGGTTACAGTTTTGTCTTCAAAAATAATGAGGGTGACTTTCTGAATGGGAATAATGGAACATGTGGTATGGAAACGGCTCTGGAAGCGAAAATGATGGCTCTCATCAAGGTAGTTGATTTTTCTCAAAGAAACAATTGGAAAAATATCTGGTTTGAATGTGATTTCATCACAGTTGTTCAATCGGTTCGAATGTGCCAATTTCATTTGGCTTGGAAACTAACTTTGAAATGGATTAAGTGCCTCAAAACGCTTTCTTCAATGCATTATATTATCACAAATTTCTATCAGGAAGCCAATAAACATGATGATTTCATTGAAAACATGGGAGCCTCGAGAGAAACGTTCACTTACCATTACCATACTCCTAGTGAGTTTCTCCTTATCCTTTACAGAGACAAATGTAAAACTCCTTGCTTCAGACTTTTGTAGTCTATGTTTCATTTCTTTTTAATTGAAGCCTTGCTAATTTATTTAAAAAAAACCATAACATAAAACTAGATTAATTACATTTATCATAAATACAACCTTAACTTCCCTTTTGATATACTCAAAAAGAAACACTTGAAGCAGAGGTTATAATTTCACCACCTCATTCAAAGATCTATTCAAAATCCAATCCCTATTTCTTTGATGATTCTATAAAAAAATAATAACTCTAACACCTTATTCATACTATGATGTCATAATAAATATTTGTACAACGATAATCATTATTTTTATCTATCCAATGAATGAAAATTCACCCTATGTGCGTACGTACGACTTACTGTCTCACGAACACAGTGAAATTCATTCCTCATCATAACCATTCAAGAATAATTTTCATTTTATGGTTAAAAATAATGTTTAAAACATATTATCATTCTGGATATGAATTAATTAAATCCTATCCCTAATAAACATTACTTACATAACAAAACATATAAAGTAAAATGAATCAGTTATCACCTGAAATAATGATACTAATAAAATATTATTAACAAAAAATTATTAGAAGATCATATATGATATCATATTTATTTATGTGGTTATTTTATAATTAATGAACAATGATTTAAATATTATACCAGAGGTTAATGTACACTCAATCAAGGAAAATTTCTGGGTAATTATTAATTCTACAATCTCTTCATTATGTAAGGTTGTTTATACGTCAGTATCTACTGGAATCTCTTTTTCATCCATATCATTGATTCATAAAAATTCATTTCAAGACATTTTTACTATTTCCTAGACTATGGGTTCAATTAATTTGTAAACATTTTCCCCTTTAATAAAATGTTTATAAAATAATTTTTCATTATTTTTCTAAACAAGGTACCTTAGGACCTATTCGAAATAATTAAGGAAGAGATATTTTAAACTTATACAGTGGGTGCAGCTATTTTCCAACTTTATAATACCTTTAATGATTACCATAAAAATTATAATAATATTTTTATAATAAATTTCTTCTTTTATAATTATGTTACTTTTAAATGATTCATAAATAAAAAAAAGACATGTATCTCAAATAGTTTAGATTTCATCCATGTCAACATTTTTTGATGGTTTTTACATTTTATTGAAGTTGATTTATTACGATAAAATATTACATATTGTATTAATGTTATTGTGATATGTTTAAAAGTGGATGTGTTATTCTTATTCCAATCATGGATAAATTATTAAAAATTTGTATTCTAGTTTTAATATGAATGTTTATGTTATGTTTCAATCTTTCCATGTGAAGAATGCATTCGACTTAGTAAGTGATGGGTGGAGCCCACAAAATCTCTTCGATGCCTCAGTAGGTCCCATGAGACAAATTAGTGTCTTGGAACAAGGCATTGACAAAATCATATTTTTAGTCTTAGCACGAGGCATTGAATATCTGGTTAAAAATATGGTATTATTCATTCCATCATTATGAATTTGACAATTGATATATCATGTGATTAATTGACGAGTAGAATATACATGTGAATAAAAAATATATAATTACTTGATTTAACATTTCAATATTATGATGATGAATATATTTAAAAGTATTTTCTTTCAGTATTATAAATTTCGTTAAATGTTAATTCTTAATTATGAATGATTACGCTATATTTTTATCGTTAGTGAGCATCTGAGCTCAACAGTTTCAATGTTTATTTTTCCCAGGATACGAAGAAGTATATTATTTATGACTTGAAATTATAGTCTAAGGAATATAAATATGGATAGAATTTGAGGCATTACAGTAGGTTTCAGATAATGTATAGTACAAACCATAGAATCTAGATTTAGAAAAATTCTGATTAAAAAACATTACCCTATGATAGACTTTGAGGATTAGTGTAAAATAACATCCTAAAATTTTGATAATGTAGATATTTTTGTATTTTACAAGAAACACATCCATGTCTAGATACGAGTAGGTAGAGACATCTCGGGAACAGATATACCTAGGAGTGAAAACTCTGACAAAGAGTTTTGGGCTTGACCCAGGGTATCCTGGCACACAACAACATGACTTGCTACACTCATAGTTACGACCCTCTTGGGGGATATTAATAGAATAATTCAAATTTTAATTACAAACCATTATAATTATTTATTAGAATATAACTCCTCAATAAAAATTTGATTATGGATTATATCCATAAATTGTTAAATTTATGTTATGTTTTTTTAATAATTTTATGAATTAAGTATTGAAATTCACAAACTAATCTAGTGTGTGACCTTGTTAATAAATGGCATCGATTATATGTATTGTAATCCATTTTAATTCACATAATCCATGTATGTATCTCCCTCATAATCAGGAAAATTATAGTGGAGCTGGTGATACAACTAGTGCTGATCAGCTTATCATCATACAGGGAAAACTCACTCAGGTTATGAAAAATAACCTTACCTGAATGGAGAACCATGATCCACAATGCGGAGGATCAATGTTAGACTGCTTAAGGAAGAAAAAACCACCAAAACTCAATGATACTTCTAATCCATTGGTAGCGAAGCAATGGATATGTCTTTTAGGGAAGATATTTCATGCTTTGGGGAGTAGTAAATGGGAAAAAAGGTGTCATGTCACATTATCGCCTCACAAGAGATACATATCAATGGTGGTCATGAATTCAAAATAAAAATATTATGAAGAAGTATAAAATATGGAATGGAAGAGATTAATGTGCTTTTCAATGTAAAATACTCTCCTCGTGACCATTGAGTGGATATGGAATGTCAATTTCTAAGTCTGAGGAAAAAGATGGATGATATTGTCGCAAAGTATGAGGATAACATTACAAGGTTATAAAGGCATGCAACATATTATATAAATACCCCAAGGAGTATTATTAACCAATTATTTGATTGGTTAGAACCATTTTTCCGTTGAGCATTAGTCTCATAAACCTTCCCATCATACAAATATATTTCCTCATGTGATATCAAGAAAGAAAAATAATTCCCTATGTCTTTCTACTATAAAGAAAATCATGAGAAGAAAATATTTGATAAACACTCTAGAAAAATAAATAAAAGGACTAATGTAAAACCTTAATATCAGTCCTATGGTAACTGTGGTAAGAAACACCATGGTACTTTTCTGAATAGAATAAGAGTCTTTTACAAGTGTGGTGAGAAAGTCCAAAAAGCTCGTGATTGCAAGGGAATGAAAAAGGATTTCACTGTACAATGTTTTTATTGTAGATAAATGGGGCATTATTCAATCAAATGTTCTATGAGATAAGTAATACTACCTCAAAAAAGGACAAGGGTGGAAGGCAATGATTATGTAATCACAACTGCTGAGTTTGATGCTCTGAAATTAATGGTTGTATGTAATTTAATGGTTTACTAATGATTAGACATTTATTTATTTGATTATGGGTTATCTCATTATTTCATATTTTCCCAGTTTGATATGAAAATTAGATATTTTGAATTTTATTTAAAAAGGGTGTTTCCATTTGAAACTCCTACGGGATGTATCATTACAATAATGTTTTCAGAATCAGTTCTCATTAGGGAATAGAAATGTTCCTTATCTACTAATCTCATCATCATAACCATGTTTAAATTTTATATAATATTTTGTATGGATTGGATTTTGGAACATGACACAAAATTTTTTTGTAAGAATAAGTAAGTTAGAGTTATTGATGTTGATATGATGTACCTTATCTTTTGAGAAGATATGTCACCACCCGATTCTAATCTAGATCCACCCATAGTAGGCCTACTAAATACAATTATTTGGTTGGAAGAGAATGATATAATTATGGGTGATAAAATGAATGATCAAATAGAGGATGTACTTATTGTTCAAAAATATGTTGATGTGTTTCCAGAGTATTTACCTGAACATCCTCTAGAATGAGAAATTGATTCTTCCATTGATTTAATTCCTGGTTCACGGCCCACATTGAAGACTACTTATAGAATGGCCCCTATGTAATTAGTGGAACTAATGAATAAACTATTGGAATTGAGTAATAAGGGATTTATATTCCCTAGTTTTTCCTCATTGATAGCACTTATTATTATTGTTAAGAAGAAAGTTGGATATATGAGGTTTTGTATTGACTATAGGGAGTTCAAAACTATAAAAATAAAGAACAACTATCCCTTACCTCTCATTGATGATGTATTCGACCAACTTCATGGAGAATATTTTTTTTTCAAATATTGTCCTTTGATTTGGATATCATCAGTTGTGTGTGAAGAAGGAAGGCATTCCAAAAACAGCATTTCGAACCAGTTATGCGCATTACATGTTTAGATTAATTCCTATTAGAATGACTATGGAACCCTCTGTATTGATGAATATAATTAATATAATTTAAAAGAATACATGTATTACTTTGTAGTTCTATTTATTAATGATATCTTGTATTCCTCAAAAATCTATGAAGGATATGAAAATAAATTGCACACTTTTCTAAAAATTGTGAGAAGATATGAATTATATGGGAATTTTAGCAAGTGTGAATTCTTATTTCAGAAGATTTGTTTTCTTGAACTTGTTGTCTTTAATGATGGAATCTTTCAGGATCCTTCAAATTCCAAGGAAAGCCAATAATCGCCATCATCAAAGAGTATATAGGAGGTACACAATCTTCTTGTTTTTGTAGGTTTCTATTGGAAATTTCTCCAGAATATTTCCCTAATTGGGGAACCCATTATCCAAACACACACATGAAGGGGGTAAATTTTTTTGACAAATGAGTGTGAAGAATGTTTTTAAGAACTAAAGAAAATATTATTCAATTCTCCTATCCTGACTCTATCATTGTGTAATGATGGGATTGTTATTTATAGTGTTTCTTAAAAGAAAGGAAATGGTTGTGTCATTATTCAAAATGATATATTTACTTCTTATGCATCATGAGAGCTTGAAATTCATGAAAAAAACAATCCCTCTAATGATATGGATTCAGCAGCTGTAAAATTTTCTTTGAAAAATTGGAGACACTATCTCTATGGTGAAAATGTAAGCTATATACCGATCACAAGAGCTTGAATTATATTTTATCAGAAAAAGAACTCCACATGTGGAAGATGCGATTGCTTGTTCTACTCGAGTATTATGATTATACTATACACTACCACTAGGGGAAGGAAAATAAGGTGGCAGATGCATTGATCAAAAATGATCATGGTGTTTAGAAAAATATGATAGTTGGAAGGGATCTGATGTTCATGTATATAGTTACAATGTATATGGGAAAAATCATGGAAAGTTAAACATTAATAGTTTTTCAAAAGATAGCTAAACCAACTCTATTAGAAATGATAAAACGTTCTTAGACTGAGGTTGAGGAGTTTCAATAGAAAATTAATGTTGTGAATTATGGGAGATTGATTGACTTCGTATATTAAGAATGAATTTTATAGTTTGTTAAGAGACTTTGTGTACTTGATATACCAGATCTAAAAAGAAATATTTGGATGACTCCCATAGCCCAAATTTCACTATACACCCCAGTATAACTAATATTTATAGATATTTGAAGGATCATTCCTGGTGGGACACCAAGAAAAAAAAAGATTTCTGATTATGGGTCATGATATCTGGTTTGTCAAAAGGGAATGGTTGGAAGAAAACATCTTACAAGAGTCATGGAACCTATTCCCATACCTGAGTTGAAATGGGATGATATTAAGATGGATTTTGTCATTGGGATACCAAATAATCATATAAGGATTGTTGAAATATTGGTCATTGTTGATCAACCTACCAAAACAGTATATTTTCTTTCTATAAGAGAAGATTTACCACGTGAACGTTTTTCAGGACTATATATTAATGAAGTTGAAAGACTTCATGGGGTACCTATTTCAATTATTTATGAATGTGATCTCCATTATACATGATGATTATAGAAATTTATTTATAATACCCAAGATACTGAACTTTATTTGAGCACTACTTTCCACCCTCAAACTGATGGACAATCATATTGGAATATTCAAACCTTAGAAGATATGTTGCTCTCTTTCTCACATGATTTTCATGGTGTGTGGGATCAGTATTTACCTCTGGTAGAATTTACATATAATAATAGCTTCTATTCAAGTAATCAGATAGAACAATATGAAGCATTAAATGGAAAGAGATGTCTCAAAACATCTTTTTTGGATGATGTTGCTGGAAGAAAACTCGTAGGCCTAGAACTTGTTGAGGGAAAAATGGAAAATGTGAAGGTTATCCAAACCCACATCAAATCTTATCAAAGTAGGAAAATGATATATGATGAAAACCTAAGGATGTATTTTTAATTTGAAGTAGTATATAATTATTTCTTAAAAGTATCTCCCTGGAAGGGTGTTATACGATTCAGTAAGAAGGGTAAATTGAGTCCCAGGTACATCAGATCATTCGAAATTATTTAATGAATTGGAGTTCTAACTTATCATTTGGAAATGTCATCAAGCCTCTCTAAAATTCATGAAGTATTCCACTTATCACTGTTAAGAAAAAAAAATGTCTAACCCAGAACATGTACTCACCTATGATGAAATAGAAGAAGATCCCAAGATGTCTTCTTACGAAGAGCTAGTTATAATTCTTGATACTATAGAACAAGTGTTGAGAAACCGAACTACTCATCTAGTGAATGATCATTGGAGAAACCTAAAGATAGAAGAGGCAACCTGGGAACCTGAAGAACACATTACGAAGAACCACCATAATCATTTTATGAAATAATATTCTAGAAATCTCATGAACAAAATTATTTGAAGTAGGTATTATGTAACACCCCAAGCTTCCAAGGTACGGTTACCATTGAATAATGAAATAGCTTGAATTTTACACAACATGGTGTTTTAACACACCACGACTAATCAGACTAGCCATTATGAATTGTAATATCCACTTTTTCAAATTTTATAAATTTTATTTTTCAAAATGGAAATCATTTTTGAATTCAAAATATTGAAATGTGTTTAGGGTAAATTTTTTGTATTTTTTTGGAAATCTATCAATTTTAGATGAATAATGAAAAAAAAATTCATTATTGTTTAAAACCGATTATTTATTTAAATTATTTTTTATTTTATTTAAAATTATATTTGGTAAATATTGATACATAATAGATATATAAGTTCAATGTAATTCATTGGAGTAATTATATAATAATATTAGATATATAATTTTTTGTTGAACTTTTTAGCGTCTTTTACCCACCTTCTAGGTGTATTTTCAAATTTTCATAATATGTAATTATACAGATTATGCGAGCTGAATTTCAAAAATTTGAGAGACATAGTTCATATCAGTGTGTAAAATCTGATTCAAAAATATGAAAATAATTTTTTTCTGAATAGTAACTTTTGACTTTTATTTACCACTGTTATAAGTAAATATCGTAATTAATGGTAAAAGTGATTTTATGAATACCCTAACACATGTCCTATTTCAATTGGATAATTGTATTTCGATAAAAATCAATCTTAAAAATAAAATATGATCCTTTTGATTCACTTGTATTAGATGAGGGCATTTATTATTATTTTATTTAAAGAAGAGTTAAAAGTTTTAAATTCAAATATTCATAATTGAAACATTTTTAATATTGGGTTATAGATAAGATAAATTAGAAATGAAATATTAATTATAAATCTAAAAATATTTCATACATAATGGTATTGTGTTTATAATTTCTGAACATTAAATATATAAATTTATTTATGACACAATGTTGATGTAGTAATTACATTTTTAATGAATGGTAAAAATAATTGATCTTATAAATATCCAAATAAATTTAAATTGAGACATTTGATGCATTAAATTTATTTCATAGATTAATAAGACATGGTAGGGTTGATAAAATGATTGTTTTTGGACGTAATCATTTTGTTATGACCTTCACCAAAATCATTTACTATATAGTGTCAAAATTGACATAAATGAGTTTTTTAAATATATATTATTCTATTAAATGATCTAATAATACTAAAAATATAATGATTATCTAAAAGGTCTATATAATTATAGATATATCATTAATCAAATACCTAGGGTTCTCTTGGGATTTTATTTTAAAATTATAAACCATATCATATAACAATAAAAGAATACATGGTAAAAGTTAACCTATTTAACTAAGAGATAAATCGAAATAATAAGGTTAATATAGTAACATAAAACTATATTAAACCTATTAGTTGAGATTTTTTCAACCCATCCGTATCATATCCCTGGAATAAATCATTTTTTACCCATTATAAACCAAATAAGATTGTATAATAAAATAATATTTTAATATTTTCCTAAAGTGACCTTCAAATATCTTATAAAAGGGTACTTCCCCTTCTCTTGAAATCACACCTCCAAATCCATTTGTCTCAACCAACTATTGCTCATGTATCCTCCAAACTACACTCACATCAACCTAGAGGCCTTAATATGATGATAAAGGAAACCTATGGGCCTTGTATGATCAACTCATAAGGATTCACCTGAAGAAGAGGTTATAGTTTCACCACCTCTTTCAAAATTCTTCTCATCTTCCACTTCCTATTTATTTTTCATTTCCATACCAAAAAAATAACTCCAGATCCTTATACATAATGTTAAATCATTCTAAATATGGTAAAACCATATTAATTTGTCTATCCATCTTAAGAATGAAAAGTCACCATACATGCGTACGTACGACTTACTGTCTCCACGAATGCGATTAAATTTATTTCCCATTATAAACATTCATGAATAATTATCATTTTATGCTTAAATATAATGTTTAATAACCTAATATCATTTTTAATATGAATAAAATACATTATATACATAACAAACATTACATACATAACAAAACATATCGAGGAACATGAACCAGTTAACACATGAGACAATGATACTACTAAAATATTGTTAACAAAGATATATTAAAAGATCATATATTATAACATATTTATGTATATGGATCATGTATAATTTTATAACAATGATTTAAATATTATACAGGTGGAAAAAATACCGTCGATCAAAGAAAAGTGAAATGTAAGGTTTAATGCTACAAACTTTTCATTATCTATGGTTGTTTATACGTGACAATCTACTAGAAACTTTTTATTGTCCACATTCGTGTTTCCTAAAAATATATTTCAAACCATTTTTACTATTTTATAAGCTATTCTTTAAATAAATTTATACCCTTGTCTGACCTTTTATATGATTATTATAAAGTAATCTTTCCTTTATTTTTTAAACAAGGTACTTTATGACCATTTCAACAAAAATAAGCAATGAATGTTTTTTAAACATATACTACGGGTGCAGCTATTTTCCGCTATTATAACATCTTAAAAGTTTCACTTACAATATTATATAAATATTTTCAAAATAAATGTTTTCTTTTATAATTATGAGACTTTTTAATGATTACAATATGGAAAGATATTTTTCTATCAAATTGTTTTGATTTCATATTTGTCAACATCCTTTGTAGGATATTACACTTGTTTGAAGTTGATTTACTATGATACAATCCTATATAGTGTTATAAAGGTTTTGTGATATTTTATTACTATGGATGTGTTATTTTTATACCATTCACGGTTACAATATTAAAATTCCATATGCTAGTTTAAATATAATATTTAGGTTATGTTTAAATCTTTTCATATGAGGATTTCATTGGACTTAGTACGTGATAGGTGGAGCCCACTATAGCTCCTTGATGCATCAGCAGGTCTCATGAGACAAACAAGTGTCTTGGCACAAGGCTTTGGAAAAATCTTATTTATTGTCTTGGAATAAGGCCTTGTATATGTTGTTATGAAGTCTACAATTTTTCCTTTCATCATTATAAAATTGGCTATTGATATTATATGTGACTGTTAGACTAGTATAGTATCCATGTGAATAAGTAAATCGAATTTGGTGACATAGCATTTCCATATTATACTGAAATTTAGTTTAAATGTCTTGTAGATTAGTCTTATGTATTTCCTTAAATGTTTTTGCTTATTTATAATATTTTCTGGTTTATTTTTATCCTTAATAAACATTTGAGCTCACTCCTTTCTATGTTTTAATTTTCCCAAGATGTGAAGAAGTAAATTATTATTGACCTACATGGATTGTCTATGAAATATAAATGTGTTCAACGGAGAAAATGTTGTTGTTATTTTACCTTTTATAATGTAATGTAAAACTTATGAATATATCTAGTACATCCAAGGCAACTAAAAAGATTGGTCTTTTGGGATATTATTCTTTTATCATGCCAATTATTTGTAATAATGCACCGACTCTGGGTACCTCGGGTCGGGGCTTTAGAACAATCCTTTAAAAATTTATTTTATCTTATTAGGTGTAAAATATAATTCATTATTAATAATTATTTTCTATTAGTAAATTAATGAATTATAATTTTAATAAATCAAAACCATTGGTTATGATTATTCATATAAAATTGATAACTTTCATACAAAATTATTTTCTTATATTCAGAAGTATTTAATAATTACACATCATTGGGATAATTACAATGAAATAAAATATTTTCCTAATATATTAATTTATATTGGACTGATTATATTATAAATCATCATAGATATATGGAATTGTGGCCATAAACATTATATTAATCATTCAATTGTTTTTGATCGAGGAATTCATACACTCCATATTAATATTAAATATTTTTATCCATGCATGTGTCTCTACTTTCCACTTATATTCTCCAACATCGAGAACTAGTTACATTTCTGTTCAAGTTGTATTTTGACTTCCATTTTTCTCTTTTTACACATTAATTCTTTGAAACCTTCTAATTGTGTTTTATTTTTTATATATTAAGTATCAAAAAATAAATCTCCATTAACGAGTTTAAATTTATAGGATGAAATTGAAATATGGTGTTGTGAATGTAATTCCCCATCAATAAAAAGCCTAAACCATGTATTCAAAAATTTTGTATGAAATGTGAAACCAATAACGTATGGTAATATAATTTACAAACAATTTATAATATATTTTATATTAAAATTATATTTAATATTTTTTAGTGCATGCAACACCGAGTTAGCGTTCATTAAAAGTAATAGAGACTCTCATTGAAGGATTGAGTTACATAAATTATTATATTCTATATAGAAAAATATATTATAATAATATAATGAGAAATAAACTATATGTTAAACTAGGATTTAGGAATAGAAATAAATAAGATATGGAAATTATATTTTATATAAATATATAATGAATTAAACAGATAAAAATTTGTTAGAAATGATTATAAGAAGTAATTTAATAAAAACTGAATATTTCTGTTGAAATTTATTTTTATGCTCAAAAATTTGTTTTACTCAAATGGATTAAATTATTTAAAATATGTTTTTGAAAATATTGTTGTATATATTATATTAAATAAATTTTTTTATATTCAACTATTATGTTTGATATAGACATGATAAAAATGAACTGAATTTTACAGATAAAAACCAGTATTTATATAAATGAAAATTAACCAACAGTCAATAATGAACCCATTTTAAATTTTTATTTTAAAAAAAATAATTGATATAATTTTTATTAATAAAAATTATATTTGAAATATAAAAAAAATTTATGATAGGGCAAATTTTTTTATATTTTTTTTAGAATTTGAAATTTTAATTAACAAAAAAAAATATTGAATTTTAGTTTAGAAAATATTTTTCCTATATTATATTAACACTAAAAAATTATTTTATTTAATTATTCTTAATTATTGGTAATATATTATTATTGTAAAATAAAAAAATCTATGTTATTGGAATAAATATCACATTGATATTCATTATTGATACATAAAAAATATTCTAATATTTTTATGTTAAAAACCTGAATTGTGGACCCTCCTGTAGGATTAATGATAAATCAATATCTACCACTTTTATGATTTTAATTTAGAAAAATTCAATACATAATTGTAATTTTAATAATATATAATTTCTGAAAATAAAAACTTCATTAACAAAAAAATTTATGAAACTGATTAAAATTAATTGGAATGATTAAGGATACGTTAATCTTATTATGGGACAAACCATTTACTGTAAGGCCAGAAAAAACTATCCGCATTGTCCAAGAAATATTTTTATATCCATATGTAAACCCTATCCTACCTTGGCTAGAAATTAGAAAATTATTGGATCCTCATGAAGCCTAAATAATGTTCATGGAATAAATTTTCCAAAATATTACAAGAGTGACATCCCTCCAATATAAAATGTCATTTTCTCCCCCCAATTCATTACACCTCTCAAGACACATTGGATCGAAAATGATATTGAAAAATATCTCCTTAACATCCATACCCTCATCCTAGAATCATCCCATTTGGTAGAACAAAATACAAAGAATCCTTTTGGTATAATAAAAAAGAAGTGACCCGATTAAGAGGTAACTTCATCTATCTATCTATAATGATTTATTTCTAGAATCCCACCCATTAAAACCTACTATTCTATGTTTTTTTAAAAATTAAATATACATAATATACTATGATGTTTTTAGGCAAGTGGTATGACATACATTTATAAAAAATTACATCTACTGGTTAGGAAACATTTTGTTTCTTTGTACGCTGAATTGTTGCCTCATTAAATGATGATTGTCAATTTTTCCATTTTCCACCTGTCATGGTTTTTATTTTAGAATAATTTAATGATAATATAAGTGGTGTTGAAATGTTCCTTTTCAAAAATCAAAATAGATTCCATCATTTGACTCCCATTGTTATTTATACAAATATGTAGTGTTTTTTGTATAAAATATGACCAATGAATGAAATAAAAGAATGAAAATATCAATTTTATAGTTGTCTTGGAAAAAATTACATATCCCACTACAATTATTATCTATCAAAGAGCTTGGTGAATTTCAATAGTTATGTCTTCTTATCACTAGACCATTAAACCCACAACTGAGTGAAAGATGTTGATACCTTTAGAAAGATGGATAAATAGATCCTTTTCATTCATTAGTAGAGAACCAATTATCCCTAACTTAGAGGAAGAATATGATACTCCACCACTACTAATTTTGAGTAGTCAAAATATCACATAATCAAAAGAGTATTATTTTAGGATGGATCATGTTGAACATCAATGTTGATGTATAAGAATTTTGAAGTAGATGGATCTTATTCAATAGAAAATGAATGGATTTTAAAAATAATAACTCTAATGTATTTGTGGCTGCAAATATTCTTCAATTTGAATAGAAAAAAATCTGAAATACTTTTAAATCAGTACGAAGTTGAAATTTGTAAACAATCAATGCATATCCAATATTGGAAATAAAAGAGTTGATTATTCATTACAGAAACCCTGCAAGAATAAAGGATTATATTTTAATATTTATATAAAATTAATTTAGACTAAATATATAGATTAGATAGCTTAATTTATTATTATAGATCCAAGACAATAGCTCTATATATCATGAATATTGAAATAAAAAATAATTAGAGGAGACATAACATCCCTTAATAAGTAGTGTTATTTTAATCAATGAATATTATATTTTGAAACAATAAAAATGCTCCGTTGAAATGGTTAAAAAATTATGTTTACGATCTTTAATTATTTTAATATCATTGAAGAAATCTTAGATAAAATCAAATATATAAATTTATGAAGTTGAAAAATCAAACATCAGGTTTCTTCATAAAAAAATAAAACTAAAACTTAATGTGGGGTTCATCTAAAATAGCTTTCATTATCCATATTTAATGTTGAAAATGTATGGATGATAATAATAGTATGTATGATGAACTATAAATTTATTTCTCAAATGTGGGGTTCCTTACATAAGAATAGATTCTTAACCATGATATATTCTCTTAACAAACATATGGTTCCATCTAAAATTAATTTTCATTAATCATTATTTTCTGAAAAAATAGGGTTATTGATCCATACATACTGTTTTAAATGTAGGGTTCATTCATTATGATCTATTCTAAGAATAAGGCATCTTCCTTACATTATGTTTATTATTGTATGTTATGAAAATTTTTTCTAGAAAACCTATAAACCTGTTCCAAACAATTTGATGAACAATCCTTATAGATTAAACACAAAAATATAATTCCAGAATAAATATTAAAAAATTATTAATCTACTAAAATAAACACAAGAAATATCATTAGTATATCAAATAATAGTATAGTTTAGAATAAAAATCAATATGATTTTTGTATAATTTTTTATACAATACATGAACAATAATTTCCCCATTTTGATTATCCCCAATTCCATAAAACAAAAAATTGTAAACAATAAATTTATAATTTTTTAAAGAAGACATTTTTTGGGTCAACGATTAATTTTATAAATGGAATATTTCTATTTCATAGAACTAATTTGATAAATATAACATTTTTTTATACAATTCCCCTCCCCATTTTGTGATATCAAAAATAATGTATATGAAAATGTATTAAAAAAACAATGAATTTTTCACGGAACAATGAATATACTGGTATATTTTACTTTTTTGGTATATAAGATATGGGCATTATGATTAGTGATAGACATATAATAAAATATAGAAATAATGAAAAAAATAAAAAATCATCAGATTTTAAATAAATAAACTGTTAAAATAAAATATTAGTTTGACATGAGAAAAAGGTTAACCAATAGGTATGGTAAAATGTAGAAGGTTTTTTTCTATCTGTTTCTAGTAAAGGTTATGGTGAATCCCAAGGCACTCGAAAAATATTGATCGAGTATTCCACATGATCTTGTGACCTTTCTAAAAAATTTCATTTGATTTGCCTTTTCAAATTTTATGAATCCTTACTTACATTCAAATTTTCAATCAAATTGACTTTTATAAGGCCATACATATTATCCTATGTCTAGAAAAATTGAGATAGATTTTCACTAAACTTATTTAGTAGAAACCCAATGTTGGGTTCAATTTAATTGAGTTTCTAAAAATGATAACATTGATTATCAAACAATAATGTTATGTATTCACTATTACATTGAATAATTTGTAGCATATCATTCATATCATCCATCACTGATATGATAACTTAAATCCTTCTAATAAAATAATGTGATGATGGAGGTTAACAGTTAGAATCTTTTTTTGAATTAAATCTACTTTAATCTGAGCTAATTGAGTTCACAAATACCATTCGAAATTTGTAAAATAGGTTTTTGAGATAGGTTATGATTTCATTTTTCAAAACTAACTGAACATATTTCTTTTAAATTAATCAAAATATCTTTTTGAAATAGAATTTTTTCTGAACGTTTAATGTTGTGTCTAAAAAAACTATAATTCCACTCACGACAGATATGAATTTTTCAATTCATCTTAATATTTCCAAGTAGCTTCCATTTATTATCGAATACTATAGTTCTATTACTAAACATTCATAATAATTATTAAAAAATAATAAACATTTTTTATAGGAATCAAATGTACATTCAACTGATTTTTATTAACGAGCAGGGAAATCTACAACAGATAAATTTGTATACATAGTCTACTCAGTTGAAAAATACATACTAGAAAGGGCCTCTGTACTTTCTCAGGATATAGATGAAATTCCTTCAATGGAATTCCCAATAATTTAGACAACATTAATTTTGATGATCTCAGTGGTCTCAATTATCAATTCATGAACATAATGTTCATCTTGTGTAGTTTCTTTCTGGATATCTGTTTTAGAAGGTACTTGAATATCATGAGTGTTTCCATCTATGTGTTGATCTTTAGCATGATCCATTTATTCTAAAGTAAATGAACATAGTGTATCTCCAAATACTAACATCGGATCATCGTGCTTGGGTTTTTCTCTATTCCTTGTTCATAAAACAAGTTCCCCATTGTTTCCTTATTATGATCGCTCTAGCTATAACAATATCATCATAGTGATGATTAATTTGTTGTATGTTGAGAAAAACCTTCTATTTTGTATTCTCAAAATTATTTATTTATTAAAGGAACTAATCTAACATACTTGTGATATCCTTTCTCCCCCTAGAAAATATCCATAATTTTTTGGTCATCCCCACTAATATTCATCTTCTTATCATTTATTGTACTCCAAAGAAAGCAGAATTATCATAGAGTAGAATCATTAAAAAAACTTATGAGATAACATATAAAATGAGATACAAAAGGAAGAATAAATGTTTTTAGAACAAAATATATTAAAGTAACCATCCATAAGGATAGAATGATGTTCTTTCCTATAAATTGATACAATAATTCGGATGTATCATCACATATCTTGTAATGTTTAAATTAATGTAACCAATGAAAAAATATATATATATAATTTTCTAGGTATAAAATTATATCCACTTAATTATACATTGGAATGATATTAGTTTGAATAATCATTCCCAAAACCTTTCATTCTGTCTCATGATCCTTTAAAAACATTTTTTTAAAAAAAGTTTATCAGAAAAGAAATTATATGATGTCCTATGATTTGTGATATTGATTTCCAATTTATAGAAGATAACAATAGAATACTCCATCATGAGGGATGATTATAATATATGAAATTCATATTGTGAAAATAAAAAATATCCATTTATTCAATCAGTGAAGATGACATATCATTTGTTTCCCTACATCTAAGCATAACATTTCTATAAAACATCGTTAGTTATATATAATAATGAAAATATGTATTTCCCTCATTAATAATAAATTAAAAACCTTGGAACATGAGATCCTATTTGAGAAAAATACTCATCTCATTCTACCATTCAAAATATATGAATTTTCCTTGAAGAATCATCGAGAAGGGAATATAATGATGCCTCATATTTCATGGTTCTCCTTTATTTTTTTACATTCCCTTCACCATTTTAATGAATCATAATGTTGAAGGAATTTATATTCTACTGTTTTGGTAAAAAATTACATTTTTAGTTGGTAATACAATTTGAGAAAAATAGAGCGGGGAATGTTAAAGGGTTTCCTGGCAGATGGTGACATGTCCTTGTTTTTCAATCGGATTATTTAGTGTAATCATTAATTTTCTTTATTGTAAACATACAATTAAAATCATTATTTAGAATAATTTATTTTTGGAAATAAATGAAATAATAATACCTCTACTAAAAATAAAATAAATTAGATAAAAATGAATAAAAACAATATAATGTTTTAATTGAAAAAAATTTATAGAAAACTTATTTAAAGAACTAAATATAACTTACTCCCCTTTATCAAATCATAACATGTAATGGGAAGTGGTTTAGTATATATATTGGATAATTGATATTTAGTATTCAAAAATTCTAAATCAATTTCCTTTTAAAAATATGATCACTTATAAAATAATTCCTTTTATAAATATTTTTAGTCTTACAATGACTTCATGGATTTTTTGAAATACTAATAGCACTACTATTATCACATAATATATGAATATTATTAAAATTTTGTTCAAATGCATTATATTTTTTATCATCTGAAAATTTTGTGTTTAATAACTACAAAAAGATATATTTTTCCTTGGCGATTGAAAGGGAAACTGGATGCAGTTTCTTACTTGACCATGATAATATTGATTTTTTCTAACTAGTGAATGGTTCGTGAGGTGATTTTTCTTTCTAATATAAAAATTCTAAAATCATCATCTAAATATGTAATTATTTTAATATTGTATGTTTCGTGATGAATAATAGATTTCAAAATAGTAAATTTTAAATACATTAAAATTCTTCTATCATTAGTTAGATGGGATACTATGGGTGTGAAGGAAATAGAGCACAAAGGAATATAAAAATCATCATGTCTAAAAAATAATAAAAAATCAATAATAAATTTAAATTGATATTGAAAAATTCTATAATATTTTTATCAAATCAAAAATCCTCATATGGAATTAATTTCTACCATAATACTCATTTCAATTTTTTTGCATCATATTTGATAAATCATAACATTTTTTTATTGAACTAAAAACTACATCATCATCATAAGTTTGTAATAATAAAATATTAGAACACGATATTTTCTTATGATTATTTAGATCTATTAATCTTACTAAAAATTTTTTTTTCAAAAAAAAAGAACGTAATCATTCCTACTAGGATTTGGGTGCATAATTTAAGGTATAATGTTCTTTATTATGTTGAAAATAGAATTTGGATTATGTGGGTTTCCAAAACCTGGGGTTTGTTCATCATAATCTTACTCCATTTAATATCATGTCATGACCCAGAACCTGGGGCCCATGCCACGACTACTCCAAGACCACATTCAATAGATTAGGGGTTGGCAACTAGCACTGAAAAGTCGTATCCCTAATATGGGAAGGAATTACCTCTAATCCTGTACAAACACACAACTTAAGAACACAACAAGATGCAACCACAATATAAAATTACATTAGTAAAAGTGTTTACTAAATGTAAAAGAGGCCAAAATACAAGACCAACTAAAAAGGTACAACTACAAATGAAAACAAAAAACATCTCCTACAATCATACACCAAGGATCCTACCTAGAGGGTATGTTCATCTTGGCCCCACTGCACTCCACATCGACTAGTCACCTTCATGTATCATATGGTCCTGGATCCTAAAATCTCAGCTGAGCCGCTTGTCATCTACACAAGACACAACAAGGTGTGAGTGATTCCCATGTAAGGGTGAGTATAACAATTCTCAGTAGGAACCCCATACCCTTGAAGGTCTCTCAGGATTCTAAATAGGAATAACACAATCATGACCTCAATCACAAATAAAAAATCAATAGTCACATCTCAAACCAGGTATATCAAAAGTACAATAGTACATATGATTAGTTGTAAGACTAGATCATCTTAATTTGTCATGAGGAACTACCGTTGACCGACACATGATTGATAGGTTATAATTGGAACAGAATTGATGGATATTGATTCATACAGAATGGTTGGGTGATGATTCACACAGAATCGGTGGGTGATGATTCACAGAGAATAGCTTTTTTCTGAATCACACAGAATCGATGGGTGATGATCCACCTAGAATTGACATCTATTGATTCACACAGAATTTCTATATACTGATTCACACATAATTTCTCTTCATTCTTCACATATTATCCAGGCACAGGATTCCCGCTCATTGTATGCTTGTTTCTGGGAGAAACCGCTCCTCAAGCCATCAATAATATTTCAACCGGAACGATTTCTTATGTAGAAGTTACCCAATGATCTTTAATTTCATTAGGATTCCAACTCAAAATACAGCCCACCAACCAGATGTCGGCCTATATGTTATTGTCCTTATAGTACTGAGGGCCCGATTTGATTCAGGGTCGATCCAACCTGGATTTAATGCAACATTATTCAAAACTCTAAGAGAGTATCTCAAATCGTCATTGTCACTCCAAGGATCCTAGTACCGCAGACGGTTCATCAAAAAGACATTAGGTTTGCAATATTTGGTCATTTAAGCATAACTGGGTCTGAGAGGGGTTCGAGTCAGGTCAGACCTGTTTGGATCGACTAGGATTGGCCTAGTCTGTGGCTACCTGACCCGGTCTATCGGGCGGTCTGGCCCACTGGTATGCACGACCACACGAGGTCGCATGTTCTGCCTCTAGAAGGGTTCAAAGAGACGTTCAGATTATTAAATGAAGACAAAAGGAGGCACTGCTTCGACCCCCATGGGAACTATAGGGAGAGAGTCCAGGTCTTTGTATTTTTCTTGTTGCCACAACCTATTCTCTGCATCATGTGACAACCCCCCCCCCCCCGCCTCCCGACTCTGTGGGAAGTTATTGTCGTCCGCCTATCCAATCACTGCAGTTGTGAGCGGCACCACAATCATCCGTATCCAGCGAGGGACAACTTCTTGCACCAGTCTTCAATTTTTCTGCACCGGTGTCATGCCATATAATCTTTTGTGGGCCACCAGATGTGATCTGGTGGACTCTTCTTCTTTCCTGATGTGGTTATGGTCCTCCCGGGATTCTGCGGTCATTGCACGCCTCTTGGTTTTGTGGTTCCATCAAATAGAAATAATCAACCTCTAAATAATTCAATGAAAATCAATCAGGGGAGGGCCTATGTCTTCTGTATTTGGATCATGACCTCCGCATTAGCATTATAAAAAGTTCGATTAATGAATACATCAAATTAAAAAATAACAATAAACCTTGTTAAAATCTCATGCAACATTCACCGACAATTTCATTTGAATCGAAGATCTACTCATTTCGGTTGATCTGCATTCATCATGCATTTCATGAACGAGGAATCAAATCGAGAAAACACATTAACATATTAATAACCCATTCCTCAAGAATCATTGGAGTCATCACGGTGGGGGGAATAGAATCCTCATTTTGGTGAAGTCTTCGGTGTTCGCTGCTCCTAGTTCGTTGTCACCTGACCTTCCATCTACGTCGGTGGATTTATTTTCATCCCTTCCATAGAGGTTCCTCATTTGATAATTCCATGTCAAAAAACTCTATCCCATGCCCCACATAAATATAGGAGAAAATGTTGAGTAACACACTAAGTAATTAATGAGATTCATTAATTGACATCATTAATGTGCAACACTAACTACACTAGTGGTGGTTACACAACCAATGTGTGATTGGGAAATTAATATCCCATTTTTAATAGTGTAACCACCACCATGGGCCTCTCTACCACCACTCAACCGGTGTTTGGATAATAAATGAAAATTCATATATGAATTTATTATTTCTTTAAAAAGATTTAAAACTAACGTTTTCATCCAACCCACTACGGTAAAATTTAATCCTTCCTTAAGAGAATCTTGGTGATGCGGATTCAGTGGTTCCCTATTATTTTAAATCCGAGCACTAGTTCAAATGATAGAAAAATCTACCTGCGCATTTATAAAACATACCTTTATAAAGTTAAAAAATCATTTCGGGCACACCTAGGCTTGGAATCACATGCCGTTATTTTTTGTTCACTCGTAATAATCCAAAATAAATTAAAAAAATCATGGAATATTCCAGGCATTTACATTATCCTCACTGTATGAATTTCTTACCCAGGAAGCTACAACAAAAATAGGTGATCAAATGGAGGTACTGATCACATATTTGAGCCTCCCACTCCCATGTTCTCTTTTGAAGATTCCTACGCTGCAAACGAACTTGAACAAAAGGAATCGAGCACCCACTAAGGACCAGATCATGTCAATCCTCAATCTCCAACATGAACTCTGCAAGAATCGTCTGATTGCAGACGTCCAGCTTTCCCTAGTCAATAATGTGTGATAGATAATTCATTTATACCCTTATCTGAAACATGTGGAAAAGATTATGCACACAGTGCATCTGTGGGGTAAGATCTAGATGGCACACAAACTCACATACTTTGATAATGATATTGAAAGCTATGATTAACCACATATATTGCATGTCGCCCTGAGGAATCTTTCATAATCCTCTTTGGGGTGAGACCTGTAGGAAGACATGGTCTCCCTATTCAAAAACTATGGGTCATTTTCTCTTTTAGGAACAAGACATAAGCTGGATCTATGCAATCTTCACCCACTCTTTGAATATATGTACCTTCTTTGTGGTAGGCTGCACCAACTCTGGACATATATGATTTGACTCCCATGGGACTGTCCAGCAAAGAGGTGATATTCAAGGTCTTCTTTAAAAGGCCTCAAACGGAAACATGCTGATGGTAGAGTGATAAACGTTGTTCTATAAGAATTCCACTAGGGGTAGGTGGTCCTCCCTACTATGACCAAAATCAATAACAAAAGAAAGAATCATGTCGTAATGTTTCAATATGGTGTACTCCATATGACCTTATGTCTGAGGGTGAATGGAAGTGCTAAAGAATAAATAAGTTTTAAATGCCTCATGTAATCCCTTCCACAATAGGGATGTAAAATGTGGGATGTGATATCAGACGATCGTCGACAACACTTCGTGAAGTCGAATAATCTCTTTCTTGTTAAAGCGTCCCAAGCCCACTACAGATTCATGCTCTTATATGGGTAAGAAGTGATCCATCATGGTGATTCAATAAATTATCACCTAGAGAGAATTCTTACCTCCCTACATACACGGTATCCCTATCACAAAGTCCATGGAAGTAATATCCTATGTCCATTTCGGTACCTCATGTGGTTGTCTAGAACCCACTAGTACCTGATTCTCAGCCTTCACTTGTTTCCAAGTGAGGCATCAGGATATCAAATATGCCACTTGAACCATCATCCATGGCCACCAGTACTGATTCCTGAGGTCCATGTACATCGTTTCCACTATTGGATGTAATAATAATGGGGATGTTTGAAAGTCCATCAACACCTCCTCTCGTATCGTCACTGGTACCACTGTGCATCCTATGAAGTGAACTTTGTGCTCCCTGCCTTCAAAAAATCTCTCATTATCCGGTCCTGCAGATATCTGAGTAGGTAAGGCCTCGCTATCAACATACCCAAGCTACGCCCCCCAAAATCGCTGATTAAGTGGGATAATGATTTTCATATACTGGAGGTAATATTCTACATCTTGATCAACAGAAGATATCTTAAATGCTGCTATATTTTCTATTGCCTCACTAAGATGATATAGACCAGACCTCCTGCAGAGTGCATATGCTACTACGTTCCCCTTCCCAAGAGTATAAACATTCTCAATGTCAAAGTCATTGTGGAACTCTAGCCATCATCGATGTTTCTGGTTCAGGTCCTTCTGTGAAAAGATATAACTGAAACACTTGAGATCATTGTATATTGTAAAACATTTTCACATCAAGTAGTCCCGCCACATCTTCATATCAAAGACCACTAATGATAACTCTTAATAATGGGTTCTGTAGTTATTCTCATGATGTCTAAACAATCATGAGCCATAGGAGATCACCACATGCTTCTACATCAGGACGCAACCTAGTTAGGTCTTGTATGTGTCACAGTAGAGTACATACACAACACCCTCTTCTAGTAGCCTCAATATAGGGGCACTCATCAGTATCTTCCTCTACTCTTGAAAATACTATAGGCACTTATCTATCCACAAGAATGGATGCCCCTTCTTCGTCAGTGCGAACAAGGGTGCGACTACCCTAGAGTGGTCAGGTGCAAATATCTGAAAGTACCTAGCCAATCCAATGAAACTCCACACCTTGTTCAGACTCCTAGGTGGATCCTATGAAAGCATTTCTTATATCATCTCTAGATCTACTGTGACTCCAGCCTCTGAGATAATGTGCCCCATGAAGTCTAATTCCCGTATCCAGATCCCGCACATTGAGAGCTGAACATAAAGCGTGTTCTCTCTGAGTTTACCCTGAACGATCTGACATTACGCGACGTGCTCCTCCACCGATATAGAGTATATCCAGATGTCATCAATGAATACAACCATGAAGCGATCAAGGTATGGCTTGATGATCCTATTCATGAGCTCCATGATCACTGATGGATTTTTAAACACACTGAAAGGCATATCCATGAATGGGTAATGGACATAATGAAATTCGAAGGATGACTTTGGTACATCATCATCCCATACCATGAGTTGGTGATAGACTGATCTGTGGTTTATCTTTGAAAACCAACGAGATCCCTTCAGTTGGTCGAACAGTTCATTGATCGTTGGCATAGGAAACTTTTTAATCATAGTCACCTTGTTCATGAACTGATAATCCACATAAAAATTTATACTCTCATCTATCTTTTTTGCGAACAGGATCATTGATGCCCATTGAAAAACACTAGGCCTTACAAAAAACTTACTCTGCACATCCCCCAAATGTACCCTCAGCTCAAAAATCATCACGAGAGACCTTAGATATGCTAGTGTAAATATCGCTGGTGTACTGAGGTACATGTCGGTGTGAATTTCATCCTCTGTGTGAGGAGGTAGTCTCGAAACATCATCAGGGAAGACATTGGCATACTGGTCCCCAATTACAAGAAAACATGGACTCCTCACATCAACTGATCCGAGAGTGAGGGTTGAAAACTGAGGAGTAATCAACTTCACCCTCCTCTATGATAGTTCCTCTAGAAATACAATGGTTTCCTCCTCACTGGAGAAGGTAAACCTGATCACATCCTCGCGGACACACAGAACATTGTGCCTAAAAGAGTCAATCTAAGCATGGATTGTTGATAGATGGGACATACCCAAGATAACATCGTAAGGCCTTGTTGCTACTACTAAGAGATCCCAGACGATGTTCTTGCCTGCTAGAGTGAGCTAACACTGCCTACACCACTGTGTAATTTTTGAATCATCTCTTATAAGACTCAATAATTACATGGATAAATCCAATGGCTCCAATAAAATATTGGAGCTTTGAATGTGTGTCATGGAAGTGAATGAAATATTTTATCCCTTTTATATTAGTAATATAACAATGGTGGAATAGACACACATCATACCACAAATCCTCTATGGCATGCCATGGTCGGAGGCCTCTACTACCTATAGTTGTACTTTCCCCTGTCCACCTACTCCTCATGGTTGGCGTGGACCACCTGGTGGTGATATAACCTCATCCCTTCTTCCACCACCTACTCCATGAACTTCTCCATGTCCATTTATTCTTCCCTATGGACATCCACCCTCAAACTTAGGTCGTTGCCTCAGTAGTTCCTTGACCCTCTACTGATCATATGTATGACGGGTCAGGAAGTTGTGAGAAATGTGTCCCTACCCACCACACATGAATGGAAGTCTTATTCCATGCTAGATTACTCTAACTCATGTGATCCATACATCCAACCATACATATGGAGGTCTCTCTCCAGATGCTTGGTCCACTTGGACCTCTACGTCATATGCCTACTGCCTGCGGCAAATGGCGCGACTACCTATCATCTGTTGGTGTCTCTCCCTGCTGGTGTCGGCTCATCATGGAAACTCTCCACAAATAATTCTCTCTCAATGACTAGCTGATATCCCACTGAAGACCATGGTCAGTGTTCTGATCCCTGAGGAATAGGTCATGCACCATGTTAGTGGAGTTTCACGAGAGGTCTGTGAAAATGACCGAGTCCTGGACCATTGCTAATATTCCCTATTGTATGTGAAGATGCTTCTAAATACACTTAGAGTGTTGTTTGTTTGGGACAAACACCACCAAAAAGAGGCTATCAATAACTGCCTAGGAGAGGCTCTCCTCATCATGTAACTACATCATCATGCTCCAACAACTTCATGTTGTGCCCATGAAAACACTAGCAGCTATGATCACCATCTGCAATGTTGTTGTCCGAACTAAGTGTAAAATTTATGGAATAGCCTCCACGCAGTCCTTAGCTACCTAGGTATATGTCTCTCATAGATACATTAGAGGCCTATCCTACATGAACTCATGCAATGCGCTCAGTCGGAGTGCACCATCCACTAGTGGGGATGGTGGCAACTGCTTCCCTTAGAGTGGTGGTGCTTCTGGTACACCACCTAAAGGTTCCAAAAAAGTAAGAGGACCCCACACCGAATCCTCGTCACTTGGGGGGCTGTCATCAGGTACTTTCTGGGGAATCCTTTCTTGCTATCTAAATGGAAACTTCCTCAAAAGAAACATGTGTGCCATGGTCAATATGTTATACATGGTGAGCTCACTCAAATGTGATCAAAGTAATAGCTATACCAAAACACACACAATCAATGTTTTAGTTTACCGAGTTAGAAATCAGAATTCAGCGTCCAGGTGTATGGATACTTTGGCCACCACACCAACACTGGTCTCCCTGAACTAAAAAACACACTAAAAAACTTGACAGTATTGCTCCATTAAAATTATTAGAGTCATGGTTCATTAGTAGAAACAAGTCCTCCGACACAACATTTTCCCATCCCGTCACCTGGTGCCCGTGTTGTGACTACCCAAGCCTGTCGTCCATATATCATGGGATGGATACTGTCACTGGAATGTAATATCCATAAAATAGGATGGTGTTTCCTTTAAAATTGTACAAACCCAAATCCCAATAACACAACAAGATTAAACCACAATGTAAAACCTTTTTAGTAAAAGTTTTTACTGAATGTAAAAGGGTATGGAATACAATCCAAATTAATAAGGTATAAGTAAAACTAAAAAAATAGCTCATGTGATCATCCACATAGGATCATACCTAACGGTTAGGTACAACTCCTCTCCACTTCTCTCTTTGTTTTCCAATCACCTCCCTGTACTGCCTTGTCCTGGATCCTATAGTATTAGTCGAGCCGATTGTCATCTGCACAAGACACAACATGGTGTTGGTGAAGCCCATGTAGGGGTAAGTATAACATCACATATTAGGGACCCTGAGACCCCATAATATATCTTAGAATTCCACAGAGGAATAACACAAGCAAGATATCAATCAAAAAGCACAAATCAATTGTCACATCTAAATACAAGTATACCTAAATTACATTAGAGCATATGATTAGTCATATGACTACATCATCTTACTCATTCAAGAGGCAATGTTGCTGACCCATATAAGATCGATAGGTACAAACCCACACAATCCCAAAAAATATTGATATGTGAATTTTCACATAGAATCGCTGGGTGATGATTCAACCAGAATTGTTGGATGTTGATTCACAAAGAATCAATGGGTGAAGATTAACACAAAATTGGTTGGTGCAGATTCACACAAAATTGCAGGGTTCTGATTGACATAGTATCGCTGGGTTCTGATTCAAATATAATAAATGGGTGATAATTTATATATAATTGTTGGGGGTTGATTAAAAAAGAATCAATCAGTTCTGATTCATAAATAATCACTCCTCATTATTCACTTCTCAACCAGACAATGGATTCCTAGTCATAGAAAGCATGTTTCTGGGAGAAAAAACTTCTTAGGACATTGGTTTAATTTCGAGTGGAACTATGTCCTATTTAGATGTTACCCAATGATCTATAAAGTTATAAGGGTTCCAACGCAATAGACGTTGCATCAACCGGTTTCACAAATCAGTAAGATATTGGAATTTCAGTTTTGAGGGCCCGGTTGGATTATGGGCAGATCCAACTCGGTTGTACTCCATATTTCTCTAATACTCTCTAAAAGTATCTCAAATGGAACCTCTCATTACATGGATCCTAGCACCATAGAAAATTTGTCAAACGAAGATCTGGTTCGCAAAAAATAGTCAATTAGGCGTAACTGGGCCCGAGAGGGGTCTCGTAGTGGTCTGACCCAGTCGGACCGACACGGCACAACCCAGTCTGTACCAACCCGACCTGGCCGGGTACGAACTGTCCTGGGCTGGCCTGATTGGGCAGGGCTGGTTTGGCCTCGACCAGTTGGCGGGTGCGATCTGCACGATGGTATCATGGTCCGACTCTAGAACATCTCAATGATCCGTTCTGATTATTAAAGGGCAGTGCCAGGTTTTACATCCTCATCAGCTATGGGACCCATATGGATTTTGTCCCAACAATTTCAGTGGCATTAAAGCAAGTTCCCGTTCAACACGTCGCACAACATCGCACCACCTCCCACATCCGCGGCCGGTGAGCATCGTCCGCTGCCAACTTTAGCGGTGCCGGTCACCAGTGTCGTCGCACCGGTGTCCCCCCGGCTGATTTTTTGTGGGCCATCTAGTGAGATCTAGTGGTCCATTTGTATTTCTAGACATGCCTACGGTCCTCTTGGGATTTCACCGTCATTACACACCACCCGGATTCTAGGTTTCATCATGTCGAAAAAACCAACCTTTGAAGAACTCAATGAAAATCAATTAGTGGGGGTCCATGACTTGTTCATTTGGCATGTTCCTTATGTGTTAGAAATATAACAAGCGGGATTAATTTATAAATAACATTAATAAATGATGAAAAACATTAATATATCCCACAACATTCATTCTCAATTTCATTAAAATAGCAGATCAACTCATTTTGGTTGATCCATGTTCGTCGTGATTTTCAAGAACACAAAAATGAATCAAGAAAATACATGAATTTAACAACAGCCCCTATCTTGTGAATCATTAGAGTTGTCGCTATGGTGGAAAGAGAATCTAGGTTGGGATAAAGCTACCAGCATTTGGAAATCTCGTTTTGTTGATGCCATGCATCCGTCTTTGTCGGTGGAAGGTGTCACGTCACTTCGCCTGAGGTTCCTATCTTGATGATGTTGCGTCAAAAAATCTACCTCGAGCCCCATTTAATTAGAGGGGAAAAGGGCGAGTAATGCATTGATGAATTAATGAGATTCATTAATTGACATAATTAATATGACACATTAATTACATGATGGGTGTCTACACAATCAAAGTGTAACCGGGAAATTAATATCCAATATTTAATAGTCTGACAACCTTCGTGATCCCCACCATCACTGTTCAACAGGTGGTAGGAAATAAATGAAATAAAATTATAATTCCTATGATTTTTTAGAATTTCATAAAAAAATACATCTTCACCCTACCAACTGCGGTCAAAGTTAAGACATCATTATGTGAAACACGGTGTTGTGGATTCAACGAGGCCTTTAGATTTTTAATCCGAGCAGCAGTTCAAAAGATAGAAAATGCCACCCGTGCATTTACTGAACATACCACTAAAAGGTACAAAAATTTATTTTAGGCACACCACACCTCAGAATCACTCGATCTTAATTTTTTCTAACTCGTAATAATCCAAAATAATTAAAATAAATCTTTAAAATTTTTGGGTCATTACATATCAATTTTAAAAGGAAAATCTAACATCAATATGATATAATTGTAAATTCATATGATATGTATTGGCCAAAGGGATTGTAATGGATTCTAATATAGATATAGATTAAATAATTTCATCATAACTTATCACTTCTTCAAAATTATATCCTTTATCTACTAATCTATCATTATTTATATTTACTTTACATCGGTCATCTTATTTATTTTAAAAGATACATTTAGAATTTATTAATGGGTAATATAATATAATTTTTAATAATTCCCAATCGTCATTTATTTTAAATATATTTATTTCATCTTACATTGCTAACATTCAACTCTCATATTTTGATGCTTCTTCTATAGACATAGTTTATTAGAGAGATAGAATAGAATGGATTTCATTTTGGATTCCTATAATTATTCTATTTCTAATTCTGGTATCTTTGTTACATATATTAGTTTCTAAAGAATGGTTAATTAATGTTATAGAAATTATAGGTAAGATACTATCAGGTTATTTGGTTTCATGTTCTATTACATTGGTCTAAATTTTATTTAAATCATTTTCAAAATCGTTCAAATAAGTTACATTTCTCATGTTGTCTATCAAAATAGTAATATCATGTGATTGATCTTTCTCTTTAACATAATAATCTATTTTATCAATCATTACATGTTTTTATTCAAAAACATTCTTGAAATCTTATTATAATATTTCTATTCATCATCAGTTGTATAATGTTTTAAAAATATTCCTTCATTATCTTTTCGATCTAATTTTCCATGGTTTTCATTATTATTCAACATATGACCTTTCATCACAAAACCTTAATGTACATTATGATAGGTTTTATATTATTCCAAGTATTAATGAGTGTATTTTTAAGTATAAGTCTAATTAAGAAACTATTCTTGATATTTCATGATGTGGTTAAATTTTTTCCCCAAAAAAATATGAAGACTATATTAATTTAGTATATTCATTTCGATTGAATTAATTGTTTTGTTCCTTCAGAAAACAATTCAATTTTGATGATGCTTTCATGGTTCATATAAATTCTATTAAATATTTAGATTTGAGAAAAAAACGAATTAAATTATTGATTATCATACTCCACATCAAGACAAATTCTCAATGGAAATATTTATAAACAATTATCATTTGGAAAAAGATGAAAAAGTCATTTAAAAATAGTCAATACATCAATTTTGATTTTTAGAAAATACTCCCATTTAAATATAGGAACATCATCAACTAAAAAATAAACATAAATGTTTGTAGCCAAAATTATTATTCTTGATGGCTTAAAAAAATTTATATGATCTTGTTTTAATGATTTAGATGCAATAATTTTGTTGTTTTATTTTAGAAATGATTTCAGTTGTTTTCCAATTAAACATGAATAGAAAATATATCATTTTCAAATATTACACTAGGAAAATCAAAATCTAACTATTTCATTGATAATTTTAATATATAATATATATTTTAGTGACCGAGTCTTCTATCATATATCCATTACAAATATTTTTTATCAGTTAAAGAAATCACTTTTTGTTTATACAAGGAATTTGAATCCATATTATTAGCATTTTCATTTCTTCGTGTTCTAATTTTAACCAGTATATCATTGGAAAATGGCATGATTTATTAGAAAAATAAACATAAAAGATTTCATCACATAGTTGAGTGATACTTATTAGGTTGTGATTTAACACTTTTATAAATAGTAAATTGTTTATTGAGATAGACTATTAAAATCCAAGAGTTCCAACTCAAAAAATATTTTTTTGCAATGTCACTGAATGTGAATAGACCTCCATCAATTTTTTATTTTGTTTAAAAAATTAATGAGTCTCCATTAATTTGTTTAACGTAGTCATTTTAAATATAACATATTTAATTTCTATTCCTATGGTATTTTTACTTCTGCGAAAAATGATCTGGGAAACATAATTTTCATTATCTTCCCATAATTTGAATAATTATATTCAATTGTATTTTTCAAAATTGATTTCTTTTTAATACCACTACTTTAGGGAATTTTTAAATAATAATTTTTAGTGTAATAAAATTTTATTCTAAAATAATAAAAATATGTATCATTCATTGAATTCAGAACCAAATATTTATTATTCTGTTTTTATTTTTCACCACTTATTACTATTGAAAATATTTCTGTTTAATTTTTTTTCCAATAATGTCATTGAGAGTATTTTATCATTTAGAAAAAAAGAGATTTAGATTCATAATATTATGAATCATGTTCAAATATTTTAATCCATAATTCATGATGAATAATTTTTGATATAGTAGATTTGAATTTTTCAAATACATCATGATGTGGTTTTAATGGGGTCTCTTTATCCTATAATAGAATTATGTAAATTTTGTAATGATTTATTTTTCATTATTAACGATTAATACTTATCATCAAAAATAGAACAGCAAGAAGCCAACATATCATTTCAGAAACAATCATAGTCATAATTACGAGGTTAATAGATTTTTATCGATTCTTCTTCCTTACAAAAAATAAAAAAAAATTGATTTTAGATTTTGAGTATTTTTTTCTGAATCTAATTTTGATATGTTATTGAAGTCTTCAGATAAAATCCATATTTCATTAATGGATTTTTTTACTTTATAATAATAATCATAATTATTCAGATATTTCTTGACTATATTCTTTTATCCATCATTAAAATGATGGAAATCATACCTTTTGTTACCATGTTTTTGCATTCATATTATCTTACATTAGAATGTTTTCTTGCATCCTTCTTGTAGGAATTTATGAAGCCATCCTTTTTCCATTTATTATTTACTAGAATGTTTTTCCAGTTCCATTTTTGTATATAATGAGTATGAATTGCAACTTAAACTTCTTTATTTATTTTTCTTTCATGAGTATGAGATGTCAACTTAAGGGTTTTGTTTTTCCTTTTTACTATAATCAGGTGATATTTATCATCATCTGGAATCTCTAATTTATTCATCATTATAGTTCCAATAATTTCCTTCATAGTCATATTTTTGATAGGTGATGACTGTTGAATATCTATCAATATTCCATTACATTTTTAGCGTAGTACTCTTAGTACATTCAACACTTGATCTGACTGACTAGTGGGATCTCTCAAGGATGTAATATTTTAGAAAATCAAAACTAACCCTCCATCCATTTGTTTCATGCTTCCACCATCAAAAATTATAAAGGCAAAAAACATTAATTTGGGAGTAGAATACCTCATGTTTATGATTTTATATGTTTATTAAAAGGAAACTATAATAGTCTTCCACATCTTCTACGATGTAGGACATTGTGAGACTTGATTGAATTCATCTGGTCCAATTATAATGATAATAAGATTCATTTCTGTTGATTTTTTGTCATATTCAACATCTATTTCAGTATTAAAATAATATATATTTTTAGTAATCACATAATGAGTGATGATCATTGAATTGAAATTTAATACCTTATTTTTTAGATTTATGATAATACATGATTTTTAGCATCCATAGTTGTCACTACTAAAATATAGAACACATACCATATACATAACATCTTCAAGAACACCCATTTTATCTTATTTGTATAGAACTAATTCTCTATAGTCATTATATTGTTTTATAAAAAAAATCCCCTTGATTCCATTTTTTAGTATGAAATGACACAATGATAACGTAAGAGTCGATAGAATATTTTATTTTCAATAGTCTTTAGAGATTCTTCCATTTTATACATGTTTTGAATTATGTAGATATGCATTATTTTCTCTAATATGAAATATGATCATCGAATGATTAGAAAAAATGAACACATCAATTTTTTTTTCGGGGCCCACATATCCCCTTTTTCATCTCATGAATTCTCTTTTTGTGAGCTTGGTTAATTTCACTATAAAGATCCTCTTATCTCTAGACATTGAAATCAACAATTCAATGTAGGTTATTAACAACATTACAATAAATTCTAAATTTAGCCCTATGGGTTTTTTTACAGGGAACCAATGATCCATATCTTAGTTCAAGAAGAATATACTCCACCATGACTGAGTCTAAGCAGTGGAAACTCTACAAAATGAATAGAGTTAGATTTAATAACAGATTAGATAAAAATTAAATGTTTTTCGTAGTAGAAATTGTTATTATAAGGATTTTAATCATTAGAAAACCTAATATTTCAAGATAATAACATTGAAGTTATCCTTGTTGAATATGATATTTAGTTTGTATATAAATAAATAGAATCATTAATCATACAAAATAATAATGTTGGAATATGTAGAATGTTTAAAGAATATCATATTTTTAAAATAATAGATTCGATTATTAATTACTACATAAACACATGAATATAGTATTATTTGTGTTTTTTTTAAAATACATTGTTATATAACATATAAGGATGGTATCATTCATAAATATTCGAAAGATAATAAAATAGAAACATAGTTCAAGGATATTTATATACAAAATAGTCAAAGGATTCATAACGACGCATAACAAAAGGAAATTTTTTCTTTGTTGAATGTGTTTTTTCAAAATGAAATGAACCAGCCTTTGAAATGATTATAACTGATATTTTAGTATAACGTTCTTTATGTCATGACCATTAATGAAATCACAGATAATATCATGGACTCAAATATCCTACATTGAATAGTCAAACATAGGTGTTGTTTATAAAATGAAAAAATAACCAAATGTCAGGTACAACTATAAAGAATTATTTTTCTGAATGTATGTTTGATACAAAAATTATGGTTGATGAACCACAATATTTTTCTCAAACACAAGTTTCCTTACATACATAGGGTTTCTTAATTATACAAGATTCTCTTAACAAAATAAAGGATCCAACCTAATGTAATTTTCATTGAACATACTATTCTGATTATATATGGTTGATGAACCATACCTATTATTCTAAATTGAGGGTTTATTCTACATGCACTCTACCGAGTGTATGGTTTGTTATTTACATTACGTTTATTAAAATATTGTGTGAACAATGTTTCTATAAAACATAAAAAATTTAAAAATTCATTAATGAATAATCCTTGGAGTTTGAAAACATGAATATAATTTCCGAATATATATATCATAGAATAAAAATTATATGAAATAACAATAATGAATTATCATTAATAAGTCAAACAAGTGTATCTGGGGGTATCAAATTTAATAAGATTTGTAGAATATTTTTGAGACAATACCTGAACAAAATTAGTGTCTATTAAGATATAAAAACTTTTTATATATGATATATGTGAAATTTAATCATTATTTATAGTATTTTGATCGTTTAATTAAACATACCATTAATAAATTTTATTTTTAGTCAAAAATATAACATTGTTTGAGGATATTTGAACTACTATGAACTCAAACCAAGGTGATTTGTCCAAAAAACACATGGAATGTATAAATGATTGTTCAAATTAAATATATGTGATATAAAAAACATCTATATCATATTCATATAATAATTACCTCTCATGAAATATACTATATATACATATATCATTTTCCTTATTAACATTTAACACACTTAAAAGGTGATTATGTCATTCACGAATGTGTGGAATACTATATCCTTGACATGATGGGATTCATTTTACATCAAAATAACTATATATATAAGTATTTGATATTAAATATCATGTTATTTATTACATAATTATCATTATATGAATATTTGGTGTTACATACCATGTTTCCATAATGATCATTTAAAAATGGGAATCTTACTAATGCATACATAAATACTACAATATCCAGATTGTAATGTTGATTCACTTTTCAATACCATATTTGAAAATTAATTTTAAAAGAACAATTAATTTATCAACATGATAATTACTTGATTTTTATTTTTTCGGAGATGCTATATAATGACCTATTTTACCATTATTGACCTACCAATGACTTTTTTGACATATAAATGGAAATTTTTCAGAACAACCAACATTAATATAAATTTGAAATAGTTGTATGAAACCAATTAAAAAGTGAAATATATGTAATGAGAACGATGAAAACGGTTCACAATAATGTGTAAAATTATTATATATTTATTATTCAGAATGTTTATTGTTGATCACTTGAATGAAAACTCAAAATAAGTAATTTTCATCCCTCATTATTTTTTTGTGAGGTAAATGTCATGGTCACCCCATACATATTTTTTGTGTTCTATCTTGTACAATTATATATATATATATATATATATATTAAAGAATAAATTCTTTTATCATCATGGTTTTTAAAACATAAATTCAATATTATTAATTCTTGAGGTTTATGATATAAAATGTTTGATAGTGGAGTGGGTCTCTTTGGAATGTTTAATGATTTTTTTCCTCAATAATAACATTAATACTATTTCAATGGTATTTTTGTTATAGGAAATAATATTTCCATTTTTCAATAAAAACTTTCATTTTCATATCCTCTATTTTTTGATGACCTCTTTCATGTATTAGTATAATTTATCTACTCCTTGGTACACATAGTGTTTTTATAAAATTCATTTCAGATAAACTGAATTAATTTCACTATTTAGTCAGAAAACCTATTTTCATCTGAAAACCATGTTTTATAAATTTTTTATATAAATTAAATTTATTTGGTAACGAAAATTTTAAACTCTTTGTATTTTACCAATGTTTTTGAAGGAATATCATTATCACTTTTGGAACAGTGCATTATTCTTATCCTTTTACCATGCAAAAGGAATGTTTTTACCTAGATTGAGATGTATGGATTCACTATATTCCATTTCATTGAAGCATAATTTTCAAGTTTGAAAGGATAAACATTGATGAATAATTTCTCAAAAGTGATTTTCAAAGAAAATGGGTTTCAAATGATTTTTCATTATAAAATGATATTTTTCTCACGAATGTTTTGAAAATTAAATTTTATATTATTTTTATTCTTACTCAAAAAACCGATTATTTTTTTACATCCCATGGGATATGTTGTATTGATATAATATATATTCATCAACCGTATGGTTTATTATTGATTTAGCCTAGGATTATATCTACATTCACTTGCATGAAAAATTTCTAGTCTCAAAATATTCAATGTTGAATGATAATTTAACAACAAATATCTACATAAATATCCATTTCAATAATCATGGATTTTAATATTGCCTCAACCGTATAGTAATTTACATATAGTGTATATTTATATGTTATTTAATTATTTGTGGAATTATTGAGAATTCTGTATTCATTATGCAAAAATGATATCTGATAAGTCATGTTATTATTTTTATGCAATATGAAGAATTATTTTGACTAGTATTGATTGGTGCAACCCAGACATTATATACCACCTAGATGAATTGATTGTTTCTCATGAGAATAATTTGGTTCAGAAACTATAGGGATATATATCCATATATTGGAATATTCATGTGTATGGTCTTGATGGTATAGTTTTTCATGTGGCTTAGACATGAAACCCATCATGAAATAATTTCATTCATATTTGTTGTTGTTATGATTCATCCATGAGAATTTAAATCGATGTATATATCGATACATTTCATTTTCAGTTCATTTGCTAAATGGAATGTTCTTTATTTTTACACCTTTCCATATTTATTTTCTCTCATGTTGTTGTATGAACGAAATGTTATTCAAGATATTAAATTTTTATATTGTGTATAGACAACCCTCGTAGTTTATAGATAATATAGGATGCGAGTTTAGTTATTTAACATGTCATAATTATTATTCTCATTAATTTATTACTTATTCATCTATATTTTTATCTTAATTAACATTTTAGACAATCATTATTATGTTCCATTCCCCTGGAACCCAAGATGGGTACTACGAAATATATGACGGTATTTACAAGATGGAATAATGTTATCCTTTATGTTATTTATTTTTAAAGATGAAATAAATTATTTTTTAATTAGGTGATTATTTTTAAATAAAAGTTTCATTTATGTATCTTTCATAAAATTAATAATAAAATCTTTAGTCCGTTATGATTTTATTCGATTTAATCTTTCAAATATAATTGATATTTGACTCAGATGTCAGTCAATCTGGGGTCAGGTCTCTATAAATTGACTAATTCACCACAATGAAATTATTTATCATTGAAAAGTGATATCCTTTTTAAAAAATGTACAAAATTGTTTTTACAGAATATATTATTTTCAAAAGGAATTAATACTCAAAAAAATTCTTTTTTATGTTTTTTTAATGATGTATTTTATTGTGATAATTTTCCCTTTTAGTAAAGACACTTCTCGCATCATTCATTTATTTAAAATCATTATGTAGGTTTTTTTTCATCCTATGATTTATTTGAGACACAATAATTTATAATATATTTCTTATGTTTGATTTTTTTTTCATGATTTCATATTCCTTAACAATTCGGTTGTAGTTCCTAGGAGCCTTTTTTAAATTATGTACGATATCATTTAAATTCTAAAACACGTAATATTATTTTGTTAATTATTTCAATGGGGATTTTTAAATTTTTGATTCAAATTATTGCTAATAGTATAAGTAATAATATACCCAATATAAATGTTCAATAATGAATGTGGTGACCTTTTGGTTAATAAATTCAACTTCTACTTCTAATGATTTTCATTCTCTAAAATCATCATAGGTACTCTAAGTTGGCATAATTACATTGTTATCTTACTTATTATTAAAAATATTCTTGAATTAATTTATGTGTATATTATTATAATTTCTAAGATGTGTAAAATCATCCATGATGTGTCTAAACTTATTGTGTTCATAAAATCTTAACTCTTTTTTCTTGTCAGAATTTTTTTTCCACTTTTTGAAAATTTTTCTAACAAATCTTTTCTTATCATATATTTTTTTATTTCAATACAAAACTATGAAAGATCATCATTTAATAAAAAATATGTTGAATTATTGTCTACATTATATGATTTAGATATTTGTATAATTTGATTCTTCAGGAATTTCTATGAAATAGACACCATCATTGAAGAATTTTCATTATTTTCCATTTTAGGTTATCTATCATTCGTTTCCATTTCATCTATGAACTCCATAAGATTTCGATTATGATAATTTATCTTAATACATCATAATTATGTTGATTTCGATATTGTAGATAATATTACACACTCCATGGGTGTAAATACTTTGAAAAAAATCAAATGTAGACCATGATTAGTGATGGGAGTTCCTTGAAGAACAATGTTGTTCATAATATCAGTGATCCTAAAATATAATTAATGGAGTATGTATCCATTTTTGATATTGAATGTATTTGAATTATGTTTGGAAGTATCATTTTTTATAGCATTAAAAAAAATAATACCTTAAAATTTCAACTTTTATAGTGGTCCACATTTCAATCTATTCGACACTTCGAAACTCTATTGAATTCATTGGATCCAAATTTGCATATTAAATCATTTAATGTTTTGAAATTTACATCATATTTTACATCACATGTGTCCTCTCACATTTGATAGTATTTATTAGTAATTCTATAGGGATTTACTATGTTGAGATAAACATTCAAGACAGAATTCTTAAGACACATGGTCATGTGAGCCTTAAAACAACAATAAATCTAACCATTAAGGTATGATGCACTAACCATTGACAAACCATCTAATTTATCAGTTTAGTATTCATTTGTGAAATATATTTTTTGACTGCTTGCTTTGATAACATTTAAATCAAGAGTTAAAATATTTTATATTAGTTATTTTCCCAGATAATGGCTAACTGAATAGTCAAGAGTGGGTTGAATAGAGTTCCTAAAAAATTCCTTTATCGAAAACATCCCTTTATAACACATACTATTTATAATAATTTTAGTTAATTATAATAAGTAGTATTAATATAATCCTAGATGAATGAAATATAATATAGGATACTTCTAGTGGATTTGGGAATAGAAATACCCTAGTCCACTCCAAAAAACACTATTCTATGCCAGTTTGATGATTTACATTATAATGACAATTTTGCTGAGGCTTCTTGCTGAGTAAAATTAGTTATCTCATAATACAAGGTCCGTAACCTTTCAAATATTATCACTATTAAACATGTTATATGCATGGACTTAATATATATTCTAAAAAATAGTGTCATAAAAATTAGAGTGAATAAACTTTTGACATTCATTTCCACCACATAGTTCCAAGAACAAAATGATATTTTAAAATGATTTTTCTTCAGAATATGATAGTATTGAATGTATATCTCAACATGATCTTTAGTTTAGTTGATAAAATTTTATATTGAGTAGGAGAAGTTATTGTTTATTTTTTCAATGTATAATCATTCATTTAATTCTATTTTAAGTGTATTGTAGCCATTATTCCCATAAATCCATATATTTTCTCATCGCATCGTTCCATGAAGTAGCTAACTCTAATTTTCATACCTTCACATTAAATTATAACACAAGAAGATAGATATTGTTGGTGTTCATGTAAAAAATTAATTAATGATATTGGAAGTTAATTAATTTTTTCCATTTATTCCAAATAAGGAATATAATTTTTTGGTAAAATTTTGAGGGAAGTTCATCTTCATATATTTCCAATTTTATCAAAGTTACACTTTGTACTAGAAAATCATTCATTAAATAGAGATTCTGTCTTCGGATACAATACAATAGTATGAAATAATTTACCAAGATAATCAAAAAATAATTATTACATTATGCTTACAGATAATTATCCATATGATATTCACATGGTTGTATAATTTCGGTTTTTATGAAATTATTGGATACTTCATAATATAATTATCCCTTTTTCTACTTTATGAGATAGTATGATCTCAATATTGTAAAGGATAATTTTTTATATTATGTAAATATTTTACTATGTTGGGACACTTAACATTAATAACATTTATGAATCGCATAATATAATATTTTAGGAATATATTTTTCACATGATATCAACTTTGAATATTTTCATTTTGACTAATGACATTGACTTTAAGATTTTGGAACTCAACCATTCTCTATAAAATATTTTTGACATATGTAGTTAAAAACTCATCTGACATAGTTTTTCTAATTTAATGTACATGGATTATATTCCTCTATAAAAATAATATAATACTCATTTTTATAAAAAACTACTTCACTCATTATAATATAAACTCTCAAAAATTCTTTATGAAACAATTAAGATAACATTATGATAATAAATGTGGAAATTTCTTTATTAATAAAAATACAAAAAAAGAGATTTTTTTTGAAAAAGTAATCATTCCCAAAAAAAATAATACTATATTTAGAAATAATAATGAAAACACATCAAGATGAAGAATAAGGACGGTGTCAATAAAACATGTATCTAATAGAGTATAAGTTAAATAAAACGTATTTTCATTGATGAAATGAAATACCATAAAGAAGCCTTTAAAATATTTTAGAGGAATATAAACATTTCATTCAGAATATTAACATTTAAAACTAAACGTTTAAAAATAATTAAAATAATATTCTTTGAAAATAAACCTTCACGATTATAAATGAGGATTTCAAAATATTTGTGGTCATGATAAAATGAAACATCATACATGTTGAGTATTTTCAAAAAAATATTCCTTTCACATTAACTATATCTGATAAAAGCGATTTTTTAAAATGAAATGAATATTTTCTTTAGAAAAGTAAAAATCGGTAAAATATATATTGATAAATCATTAATAAAATTTTTGTTTTTTAAATTTTTTTTAAAGAATTTATTATGTAGAAAATATATATTGGACTAAAAAGAGAAATGATGTAAAATATTCTTAAAAATAATTGTCAATTATTTTATGTTCCAAAGTGTTGAAATGGGATTATTAATTTAAAATATTATTAATGACCATATAGTAATAAAATTACTTTTTTTATTATATGATAGTAAAATAATTCTATTTAAATAATATTCAAGAATAAATATTCCCAATTAGAATGGGGTTGTGAAATAATCCCTAACAATGATCATAACATTAAAGATAGAATTAATTAGTCAATAAATTATGTTTATCATCAATAAATCCACATAAATTATTTGAAAATACAATATAACTAAATATTAATTAATTACAAGCATAATCTTGTAATGTCAAATATAATAAAAAGTAATATAATAGAATAAAAAATTGAGATGTGAAAATATTTACCAATCATTAATTTTAATCCCATTACACAATGATTAGTTAATTGTGTGCTACAATAAATATACTAAAAACAATTATATATTCATTATATTATATTTAAAATTGTTTGAATTTAAACCATTTAGTAGAAATTAGGACCATAACATTACAATATTCCTTAATGATTGGAAATTGAGATGGTGTCCATGACCTCACACATCCTTCTAGTTAAAAATTAGTTATCTACATATATAGTTTATCTAAAAATGTTATTATCATATAAAAGAACCATATTAATATTTATAATATCATATATGATCCTATTATAACATATAGTCAAATTTTTGTTAATAATCATTCGTTAATTTCAATATATAATTGTTTATTGCATTGATATCCCTTTCATTGTTTATCATGAATGTTATGAATGAAGTGAATGTTATATAGTTCAGTGTTTTAAATAATAATAATAATTTTATAATTATCATATTTTTAAATAAATTGTTCTTTGAAATAAAATATATTGAATGTTTTTCGGAAAAATTATCTCTATTACAATCGTAGAGATTGTAGGTCCTATGTACACATAAATAACATTTTCATTTAGGAATAATAATTATGGAATTAAAGAGAGTAATATTTTATTATCCAAGAATAATATTAATATATCATATACACAATATTATATTTAAATATACTTATATAAATCATCATTGTGCTGTGATGATGAAAATAGAGTCGCATTGCTGTTTGAAAGTGGTGGTCTACATATACATAGAGGATGTTTTCATTATTTATTGTAATGATGAAAATAATATACTATCATTTCATAATGATATATATCATTAATAATATGTATATCTTATTTACATCACATATATTCTATAATTTTTTTATTACATTCATTTTAATGAATTACAGAAAAATGAATCACATCGTTTCATGAGGTGATAGTCCACCATACACACAGATGATGTTCTAGTATCTCATGTAAAATTAAATTTAAACATTTATATATGCTATAATGACTTAATATGTATAGATTTATTTTAGATATCATAAATATAATTTCTATCCATCATCATATACAACTTATAAATATAGTAATGGAATGACAAAAGACATTTGTCTGTGATGTGGTAGTCAGTCATACTCATAATGCTAATATCATAACCCATTTGATGGAATTGGTTATGGTTGTAGGTAAATACCTTAAAATAAAAAAAATATAATTTTATTTAATATACATATTTTATTACATATTCTTGTTTTTATAATAATTTATTAATATTCATGATGGAATAAAAAATGATCGATAATAAGAATTACATCTTCTTCGAGTATCCTCCATAGGTTTGCAACAAAGCCTTTCAAGAATGGATTTATTCCAAAAAAGGCTTCTATTTTTATGTTAGGTTAGTTTTTATTATTTTTGAAAATGTATTTTCTTATCCAAAAATGTTTTAATTAGTAATTAAGAGAAGATCGTGGTGGCCTTCTATACATGATGTGAGTGGCACAATTGTAATGTTTGAAAAGAAAAATATATACCAACATTTTACACATTAATAAAGTGTATAAACTGTTAAATTGTTTATAATTATAGTTTAAAAGGTCTAAATATTTTTATAAAATTGTTGGTATTATAGTTTCTAGGTCATTTTAACCCATATCTATTTATTTTTAACCCTAGTAAATAATATATTACCATAACTGCAGTATATAAATTTTGTTGTTTTCACTTTTAATTTTGGAGAAAATATAAGATGAACATATTAGATAAAATATAATAATATTATTAAAAATATTTAATCTAATTTTACTAATTCCATTCATATATTTTAAAAAATTAAATATATTACAAATCCTATTAACATTACCAGAAATCAGGTTTTTAATGAAAAAATGTTTAAATGTTTACAAAATGTATATATAAAATGACATGATGGAAATGATTCCAATTATCTCAATTATAATTAAAATTATTCTACATTAAATTAAATTAAAAATATAATTTATCATTATAAATAAATTTAAAATTGGATGATGCAAATTAAAATTTATTGATTTTCTATATTCATCAAAATTGAAATAATTATTAAAAACATTAAACTTCCCCAAAAGATTATTTTGATATGATTATTTCAAAGATTAGTTTTATTTTTTATGTAAATTTAATAAATGTGATAATTATAAATTTTATATTATCCATGCAATGAACGTCTACAAAGTCATTTAGAAAAATAATTTTTCATACAAACATTTAATTTTTCAATTAAATGATTCTCATTATTTATAATTAATAGGTATCCATATTTATCATAATTTATTAATTAATATTAATTCCTGCTATCATAATATTTATGTTGTAATGGTAAACTCTATGATTGTTCATATATACTCAATTGGGTGTTTTATAAAGGCTACCGAATAGATTAAATTTAATAAAATATATTTCATGGTTTGTTTAAGATCATTTTTGTGTATCATGTACGATATCGACTAGAATTTGATTATTTTATATATTATTGGTTTATTATTTATTAATGATTCTTATATAAGTGGTTTGATTCAAAATTAATCAAACACATCAGATATTTTTGTTATTATATGAATTAACATTAAATTTATTAATATTAATTTTCCCATTGGTAAATTTATCTGACTCTAATTTATTAATACTAATACATTTTATTATGTTCATGATATTTTTTAAATGTTAATATCACATTACATCAAGTATTAGATCAATATCCATCATTTATGTTACATGTATGAGACCTGCTTATTAAAATCATTTTTAATGTTTTACATTCAAATATATTTATTTTATGTCAAAATAATTTTAAATGTTTCAACATTGTTATAGATTAATCACCAAATACTATTTTAATTTATTTTCAACTTTATTTTAATTTATTTTAAAAAATTAATATAAAAATCTTAGTCAATTTGCAGAAAAAATAATTTCTTAATTTTTTCCAAACTTTTTATATTAATTGGTTCTTTAAAGTTCACTATACCACATTTTTTTCTATTTACAGTAAATATTTTATAATAAATAATATTCTTTAGAATGTATCCTTAGTTATTTATAAGGAAATTATTATTCTAAATATTCATGAATTTTTTTGTTAAAAAATTATATATAAATATTATTATTGTTATCATAAATGAGGGGATATAATTTTCTATGTGATTTAAAACTCCCTTATTATACAAATTTACATCATTGTTGTGTTTTATGATTTATTCAAATTGATTTTAAATAGGTAATTTTTAAAAAAAAATTATTATGAATAATAATTAATCAATAATCCATTACTGATAATTGATTATAACATATTTTGAGATTAATTACATTATTAACATTATGTTATCATTCAATATTCATAATTTATTGAGTATTTTTTCCCCTTCTTGTTTTGATTTCAAATTTCATGGAGAAATTCCATATAATTTCTATTACATTGATTTTTCTGTAACCATATATCATTTATATATATGGTATTAGTTGAATGATAACATTTATTTCATTGGCTGGTAAATATTCCATATTCACGATTCAATAAGGATAATTGTTTATTCATAAGGAATTTTTTGAATGATTAATATTTCCCCTTAAAAATGTATTTTTATTACATAGGATATGCATGTTTTTTATATGATTTATTTTATATTTTTCCTAATTAATTTATGTGTATTTTATGTAAATAAAAGTGGTATCTAATTTTTTTTGGAAATACAGTATAAATGAATAAATTCATTAAGAATGATTTCATGGTATGTATCATGATGGTAAGATTCATGAAATCATGGAGAAAACCCCTAAAGGAATGTTCTTGAATTTCGGTACTTGTGAATATCATTTTTAAACTATTTAGTTTCCATTATCCAATTGATTTCTATGTTGATATTATCCATGGACATTCAATAGTATAATGTTGTTGATGGAATGTAAGATTTTTTAATTATAAACATGACTTATTTATTATTACATATTTACTCATTATAACTTCCTCAGTATGGATTCCTTACTAGGGATCTAAGATCACAATTTATTAATTTTTTTCCCTAGGATATGATTAAGGGTATTCTAATTAAATTCAAGGATTTGTAAATTATTCTTGTAATATGTTTTTAATTTCTAATGTAATATTTTTATCATATATGGTTTCAGTTTTCCAATACTGTTAATCTTATCAATCCAGTTTTGTGTGATCCCTGTAACTATATTCAAATTTAATAAAGTAATAACTGAATGTTGGTTATTGTAGTTTGGGATATTATAGATGGAATGAGATATTGTATACTGGGACACTTTGGTTGTATATTTTATATTAACGTAATGACCATGAGAAATATGATAACCCCTTAGTGAATTTTAGAGGTTTCGATGGATATTTATTCAATGGATTAATATTGATCATGAATTTGAGGAAACTGTTTGAGGGTTACTATTCAGAGATCGGACCTAGTTTAAATATTGTAATAATCAATGATGTTAATTATATGGATTAAAATGATAATTTTCTTGTGCTTTTTTATATTGAAATCTAGTAATACTCCTATGATTTTGAATATCATTATATTATCATGACAATCAGTCACGAATCATCTATAGGAAAATGAGTTATATGAGAAATTATGTTAATGTGATTGTTGATTTCAGAAATTGTCTTTTGATTTAAATATTTTCTATACGGTTGGAATATATATTTTTATTTATATGATGAAGGAAAATTAGTGAATATGAATCTGGATGAATATAATATTGAAGAATTAAAATTTAGGGGAAATATCTTAAATATTGAAATGATATTATTATTATGTGGTATAATCTATCAAAAATAATTTACTATGAAGATTATGTGAACAAATTTAATAATTACTCTAAATATATTTATTTTTATGAAAAATTTAGACAATTAATATTTTTAAAACATATTACTAACTATATCAATCATCTAGAAATCTATTTTCATAATAATGTGATTTTTTCAAAGAATTTATAGGCGAGAATTTATTTTATTATCTAGCATGACTTGGTAATCCTTAATGAATATTATTTAATTTTTATCATTAGGTAAAAAATCATATTTTTTATTTATAATCTGGGAAAAAAATTTGAGCAAGAACTGTTATATTATGATACAAATATGAGATAATTTTATAATAATAACTAGTCAATATATTCTAAATATTTCGATAAAAGTTTTTTTTACATATTTTATGTTTTTTAAATTGATGATTGGTTCTTAGTAATATTATGGATATTAATTTTTATAATGGTTTATTAGTTTTTGTTTTTATTTTATCTTTTTCAATCCATTTCCCATTTAGATAAGTAGAATAAATTTTTTGTATTTCATTGATTTTGTATATGATTTTATGTTTATTTTTTTTTCTTTAGGAAGGAAAAATTCATCATGATCTGGATGATTCCCATATAAGGATTATGTCATGCCTATATAATGACATTAAATCAGGTATGAAAATGTAATCATACTATATACCATGATTGTAAAAGAATATCTCAAACAAAAACAAACTAAAGATATATTTAATGGGTCTTATTAAAAAAGATAAAATATATAAAAACTATCTATTTTCCATAAAAAATCTATATATGATCCATATATATGTACATTCATAATAATTTCCTAGGTCATAGCCATGAAGTAAAATTCAATAATAATATACATATCTTATTTCATTACATCAATATTTCCAGGTAAAAAAAATAAGAATTAAAAATGTGTGGAAATAATTTCACTAAGGATGATATTGTATAATTACTAGATATTTCGAATTAAATTTTATTTCTAAAATAAAAATAATTTTGATTGTGTATTGGACACATTATATCAAGCATGATTAAACCATGAAGTACAATTAAAATATTATTTTTTAAATTTTACATTGAAAAATTGATGTTTTTTTATGGGATTTATTTGGAATAACAAAATTATTAAAACATAAGAATAATTTTTTTATAAAATAAAAATGTATTTATTAATGAATATTTATTGAACAATTAACAAAAAATATATTAATGGTTATTAATAAAAAAAATGTGATGGAAAAATAATTAAAAATTTTAATAATATAAAAATGATGATGTTAATTTCATTTTTGCATTTATAATGTCTATATTATATTAAGGATTTTTTTGTAATTTTTTTATAATTTTTTTATTTGGTTGAATATTGAAAATAATGATTTTTAAAAATAAATTCACATTATTAGAATTATTATAATTTAAGATGGAATTAAAAATCTGTAAAAAAATTGGATCATCAAAATATTTTATTTTGTGTTAAAATTATATTTTTTAAAAATTATATTAAAATTTATAATCCTTGATTGACTTGTGTCATCATAAGTTATATATTATTCAAATTTTAAACTATTTTTGGGTATTTTAATTTAATTATGTGGTTAAGGGGAAATTATATTATTATTATTTTCAAATTTATAATAATATATCTTTTCATTAAATTTGAAAATTAATTTATTTAAACCATATTTATTGAATGGTTTTTTTTGTGAATTTATATTTACAATAAAAAGGTATATTATTAAAAAATGTTTTTCTCGTTTTTATATAAAAAAATATGTTTTCTACAAATAAAATTTTTTTCATATAAAATTATTACCATATTGTATCTATAAAATAGAATATTTCTTATAATTACCACTTTAGTTTTGGATCCATAAATAAATTTTCAATTTTAAAATTTATGTTATCCAATTATAGGTTTTATAGTGTTTAAAGGTGTCAAACCAGGAGATTAGGATTAATTTAAATCCAAAAATTTTCTACATGTTATTTAATTAGTGTTTTTTGATCATATAATATATTGAATATGATTATTGGGTCAATTGGTTCCTCTTTAAAATAAATAGGTCCTTTTAAAATTAAAAAACATTTAATAATTACAAGGGTTCCAATCCCCTCACTTATTAAAGGGAACCAATTATCCTATCTTATATATAATTATTGAGTGCTTTATTTCATCCAAGACTAGATAAAATACCATAAAAACCATCATTAATATGAAATAATGGTTGTAGATTCCTCTAGATACTATCCTAAAATTTTATAGTGTATCCCAATGGCAGTCTCTTAATGAAAATATAATCATATTACTAGACGTTTTCAATGTTTATTTCTTAGTCACCATCATATAAAAATATTTTAAAATTTATATTATAATGAATACATTATAAAAAATATAAGGATATGTTATTATGGTTAATTTATATCCATTTTCATCACCCCATCTATTCTATGGAAAATAAAATCATCGCTCATGCATATGTAAGACCAACCATCTCCACATTCCATTAAAATTATTATTCATCACTACATTACAAAGATTATTAAAATGATGGAATTAGTGAATGTCACACCCTGACCTAGAATCTTATGGTTATGGTTATTATATTTATATAGAAATATTTTGGTTTCATAATGTTAATAAAAACTATTATATTAAAATCACAATCGATTATAATAAAATAAATAGAGATGGACTTCATAACAATTATATTTATTACATTATTATTTAGTTTATTATTGTTATTATTATTTTATTATTACTATCAATATTATTTTAATTATTTTTATTATTAGTATTTTTTTATAATTATCAACTTCTTATTCTATTTTTTAGACTTTTTAAACGTCAGCGCCTTCTCCATTCCCCTTCCCCTATTTTTATGTTTTATTTGATTTTAACGGGTAAAACATTATTAGATTAACCCTAATTTGTTTTGGGGTTTTCATTTTGACTGATTATTATTATTTAGGGTTCAAAGAATTGTAGTAGAATGTTGATGCCTACTTGAGGTGTTTTCCTCACATGTATAGAGATGTGTTTATATATAAATGTATGACATCCACACTCATTTTCCCTCTTCACGTGGGGAAAGTGTATAAGGGATTAATGGTATATATATATAATAATACAAGTGTGCGCAAGTGCAGGGAAATCATCGTCAATGGTTTCAAGTTACGAAGAGTTCCAGAAGGATCACCTCCTCTTTGAGGATGGTTTCATTATGAAATTTGTTTTCGTTTTATTTCTAATATGCTTGTTCCTTTTAATTCCATATATCATGAAATTATCAATATATATGGTTACCTTGTGTTTATTGGAACCCAATTGAGTATTCTTTCTCCTTGTCATAAATTGTTGATTTTTGAATACTTTTTTTTGAATTAAATTTTAATACCTAAATGTTATAGAAATTTAATGATATGTATACATTTCATTTTAATGATTTAAAGTAATTTAAATGGGTCTTGTCCATGTTTGGTACAATTTTTGTGAAAATAATATTCTGAAATGTGTTTTGTTTTAAATTTAGGTGCGATGTAAAAATATTTTGAAATGGGGTTTCCTTTTTTATTCCAAATCATGGTTTTAAATGTGTGAGTGGTTAATATCTTGTAAAAATTCAAAGATTTATTATTTAAAATGGTTTTGATGGAAATAAAACGGGTTGAACCTTTGTTTGTTTTTTCATAGGGTAACATAACAATACTTTATAAATTGAATTATATTATTGACCCTCTAAAAAAATTAATCATCATATGTGTTATTGAATGTGTGATGGAATATAGGTCATCAACCATATATTGGGTTTCTTATGAAGATATACCTTGTTTGGTGGTGAGCTTGATATGATTACGGGATTGGGTTTTTTAAAATGGGCTTCCATTGGTGTTTGATGGGTTTCCTTGATTAAAAAGTTTGTATTGGATTAATAAATTTGAAGCAATGTCTTTATTGATTTATCCGGTTATGATTGGACATGCTTGTTCCATACTCTATATTTGAGTTTGAAATTTCCGATTATTTTGGAACTGCATTTTCTTTTTTTTATGAAATGGGTTTCGGCACGTTTGGATGATGTCATTTGGTCTTTATTTCCCTTGTTGATCCTGCATATTCTAGATTATTATTATGTGTTTAATGTGATTCATTCTTCTATTATAATAACTGGATTTGTTATTAGAATCTTCTTTTTGAGAAATTTGGTGACATTTATTTATTAAACTATTCAATGATATATTTGTTAATTAATTGTCACCCTATATATTGGTTTCATTCTGGTTTCTTGAGTTTTTGTATGTTAGGGTTGTGAGAATGGTCCCACAAGACCTATTCATGTGTATTCTTCCAACCACCTCCAATGGAGGGGAGGCCTGAGATGTTTTCTTCGTCTCCACCATCTGAGGTATGGATTTTATGCAGTTTTTTGGATTCACACCATCCAAATTTTGGTCATTATTTGTTTTATGGTTTTTAGTATTTTTAGTGTAGTGCTCTGAACTCTACATTTCGGTTTCGAGTTATATGTTGTAAGGTGATTAGGTTACATGTCCATTGGTATGTATATATGTATATGAGAGTTCCCCTGATATGTTTTTAATCATCTATGTATGGTAATTTACATTTATGGGGCTTGATATTATGTGACATTTCATGTAATGTGATTTCCTATGTGGTTTTGAATTGGTAATGAATATTTCCAATGGTGTTTGGCCTAATGATTGGTAAGTCATAGAAAGCGTTCCTTGTATGTAATTTATCACATTTGGCACCTTAAGAATTTTTTATACAAAATAAAATACTCTCTTGAGGCATACACATTTGTTTTAGGAAATGATGTGTTGATTTAATGTGTGATTTGTGATATGTTCCTAGTAACTAGGAATGTGCATTTTTTTGTGATGGAAATGGGGATGTGATCAAGGAGGGAGAACTATAGTTAGAGCTTGGATGTGTTATTAAGTAAATTAAATGATATGTACATACACTCTATCTTGATGAAAACTATACACCACTTGAAATGGAGCACAATGGGAAACCCGAGTATCATGGTGGGAGGACTCTGACTAGTACACTTGATGATATGTAAGTGGTATATCCCAGGTACTTCTATAAATATTAATTCTACATAACTATCTATAAATTTGTGATGTTTGGAGAGTAGTAGGTTTTGGGTGTTTTCCCTACTAGTGTCTCGTCCACAAAAATGTATATCACTATTTTTTATATGCCATGTTTTACTGAGGTATGATGATTCTTTGTCCCAAACTAACACTAGATGGTTAGTGATTGTCCATGGTGCTTATGATGTTGTTTCCATTCCATTTATTTCAAAAATGATTTCATGTTTGCAAAAACCTGATTTGAATATAAAGTTGTTTCCTTTCAATATTAAATTTTAATGAATGATTGGATCGTATTTTGAAAACTTATTGGGAGAGAAAGTCATTACATGAAAATGAAATGGTGTTACTTAATTTGAATGGAATGAAAAACATTAATTTATGTCCTCTTTTCCAACATTTATTTTATTTAATTCATAAAATGTATGAAAATAAGGACTTGTTGTATCTTTTCATTCTAAATAAGAATCACAATGGTCACACCTACATTACATTTCAGTTTCAGGTTTCTTTAATTTTGGATAACTCTAGGGGAGAGTGCAGTTTATGATGCGTGGTGACCTACGAGGTCACTAGAGGCATGTATTGTAATGTGAAAAATAATTATCAACTTGTATACTTTGACCGCTGTCACTAGTTTCCAGCACATGGGGATCAAGAATGCCCTCTGGTCCTTGTAGTGGGCCAACTTTGGTGACCACTTCCAGTGCGTCTTAGATTGGTTCATGAAAAAATGGTATCATAGGATGCCCTTTTCATTTGGGATGTAGGTAGTTGTGTGATTAGTTTTTTTGGGACTCAGTTGATAGGTGCGGGAAGGACATCCTGAAACCCTGTCTCTCCTGAGCCTCAAGTTTTTAGGGGTAGTATATGATTAGAATACTTCTTTAACTTCTTTGGTATGGATAAAAGGTGAAAAATAAGGTTATATGGTGTTACATGATGATCATCTATGGAGTAGAGACCCATGTACAACATGGGTCTATGGTTCAAGATATATTATTGGGTGGATGATCACTTAGAGCATTGACAGCTAAGCTATTTTATTGGGTTGGCATATCCACTAGTCTATTATTTTTGGATGTTTTGACTAAGATTATGCTTGGTCATAGTTTTGACTAACATGAGTTGATTTAAAAAATGAAAATGGTTCATATAAAGAGGATTTTCAAAAAGGAATATGGTTTTATATGGGAAAAGTGGTTTTTTAATGGGAATTTTTTTCTTTTAATGGAATTTGTGTTTTCAAATAAAAAAATGGGAGGTGTTTTGGAATTAGTTTTGTGATCTTGGTAACAATTATGGAATGTGAATTGGAATTTTTTCTGAATTTTGGAATGTATTGCATTATTGATATGTGAAATCATCAAGTTGGATGAGAACATGTGCATTACATTGAATGATCTATTTTTAAAATGGGATGTCTTTTTGAATTAGCCTGGGGTATTCCTATGAGTGATCACATATATGGAAGAATGCATATTGAAATTGTATAATAGGTGGTATGTGTCAACATGTTCATGAGCTGGAACACTAGTATATGTCCATGTGATACTTCATGGAATACCAATGGAGGATATTTAAGTTGTTTTGTTTGCAAAAAATAGATTTCAATAATAAAATATAAATTTTTTTATTATTTACTGAGCAATTGTTTAGTGTTATATTTTCAGGTTTCATATCATTTTTCATGGGATCATGTATTTTGACATACATAAGTTGGGTCAGAATTAGGGTTTGTGTTTGATCTTTAGTTTGTGAGTGAAGTGTTGAATAATTATTTATGATGAGTTTTTATTTTCCTTTGTGTCTCTTGTTTTTTAGTATTCCACCCATAAAAGTTTTAAAGGGTTATAATGAGTCTCTTCATGTTGTTGGTTCTACCTAGACTACTAGTAGAGTGGTGTAATTTAGTTTTTTTCGGTTGTTGTTTGTCTTCCATGGTGATGGTGATCTATGGAAGGAAGAAGACTGGAATAAAGATATCATTGTTATTTTAAAGATATTAAAAACTTTCAGAGATATGAGATCATGTTCTTATTAGAGTTAATTTGAGGGTTCATCTTTGTATGGGTGAAGGAGATAATCCCACCATCAGGGCTTGTTTGGGTATCGTCAAAGGTGATTGAGACCACATTCTTTCTATGGTTAATACCTATGGAGGTGAAGGGGAGGAAATTGGAATAGCTTGTGAGTGTCCAGTGAGACCAATGAACATTGAAGGCATATGTGGGGCATCTCAATGAGTAGCTTCTTTTTTCTACAAATATTTTGTCGTGAAATAAGTTAAATTTTCTCTTATGTAGGATTTTCATCGAGGGGCAAGGACTAATTATTTTGGTGTTTGGGACAGTTTTCTATATGATATGTAGAGTGAAATTAAGGGAAATATTTCAGGAAGTCATTCTTGTCTTATACATATTATATTAGTCTGGACACTCACTTTTTTTCTCTTGGTGTGGCTGATTTGTGTACTTCAAGATGCCTTGTCCTCATCATCCAATGGATTTTCAACGGTGTGGTTGATTGAAAAAATTTATGAGATTCCACTGGAATAATCTTCATGAAAAGTCACGACTAGAGGATGTCAGATCCTAACTATGGGATAACATATGCATTAAGGAATCAAATCTCCATCCATATATCTTAGAGTGAATCATTTCCCACTGCCAAAAATTGTTGGGTGTGGGGTACCATGGTCTAACATTTTTCTCTAGTTCTTAAAATGGGATGGTTTATATTAATCAATTTTAGATCCCTTGCCTTTGAATGATCTATTTTTCTATAAGTGTAATAATGGTCTCTTTTATTTGGACTTTGTTCATTGATACTCTTTCGTCATTGAAAGAAGTTATGGTTATCTTGTTTCATTATAATTCATGTAGTTGTTCCTCCTTTGATAAGATACATGAAGAATGTATCATTGTGTCTTTGAGTCTACAGATGATTTTCTATCTTGTGTGGATATTTTTTTGGTTGACCCATTCTTGTTTTAGGATGTGTTTGTTTTAAAGATAAATGACTATTGCAAAATAAAGCATAAGGGTTTGGTCCGCCATTTCATTTGAGGTATTATATCATGTACAACATGTGGAGGGGTTTGGTTTGTGTTGAGAGTTTGTGGGTCAGTTTGTATTATATTTCCAATCTGGATCAAGTTAGCAGTTCTAGAGTTATCATGTTTTGAGAGTCTTAATATTGTTTGTGTTCGTCGAGTTCTTATGGTGGGGAGAACCCCTCTTTTTTCCGGATGGATATTCTTCCCTTAGAGTTGGTTGGGTGTGATAGATTAAATGAAAACTCCCTCCGATATCATGTTTACATTGGGCTTGTTCATTATTGAACATGAGTTTGATACCTATTTTTTTCTCAGGGAATTTCTTGGGCTAGAATGATTTTGTGGTTGGAAAAATTGTAACTCCCCGACATGGAATATTTCAGTCATGGTTATTTTTATTTTTAATTTATTTATTTTGTATCATAATGTGGAAAAACAATTAAATTAAAATCACAATGAAATAAAATTATAGAAATGGAATAAAATTTAATAATAATAATATTATTATTATTATTATTTAGTTTATTATTAATAATATTATGTTATTATTAGTATTAGTATTATTATTATTAGATGATTTAGTTTTATTATAATAATTTTTTCTTATTTTTTTTGTTTGTACCCTTCTGGTCTCTCACCCCTTTCTCCCTTACACATACCCTATTTTGGTGTTTTATTTGCTTTCACGGGGTGTTGATTTTATGGTCGAACCCTAATGTGTTTAGGGGTTCTCATATTTATTTATTATTATTATTTAGTGCTCCTTCAATATTTATAGAATGTTTATGTATTCTTGACGCTATGCTCTCAAATGTATTGGTATGTGTGTGTACATATATATATGCCTTCTAGCCCATTTTCTATCATGGAGCAAGAAAAATTCATAATAGATTAAGGGTATATATAAATAATATATGTGCACTCATGTCTGGTGTAGTATTCTTTAAGGGATTCATGTTCTAAAGTGTTCCAGTAAGATCATCTCCTCATTGAGGTTGGTGTCTCTATGAAATTTGTTTCGTTTGGAGTTCTATTATTATTATTCCTTCAAATTGTCTATTACATGAATGTATAAATATATTTGATATCCTTGTGTTGATGGGAACCCATTTGAGAAATCCTTGGGCTTGGCATAAATGGTTGATTTTTTTATATTGACATCTAATAATAATCTTATGTTTTTGAATATAATTATATAATCATGAAAATAATTCATAAATCATCTATAAGAAAATGATTTATATAATAAATTAAGTTAACGTGATTGTTGATTTCAAAAATTGTGTTTTGATTTAAATAACTTCTATACGGATGGTTTATATATTGGTATTTACATAATGACAGAAAATCAATGAATATGCATCATGGATGAATATAATATTGGAGAATTTAAATTTAAGGGAACTATCTTAAATATAGAAAATATATTATTATTATGTGGTATTATCTATCAACAATAATTTTGTATGAAGATTATGAGAAAAAATATAATAATTACTCTAAATATATTTATTTTTATGGAAAATTTAGAAAAATATTTTTTTTAAACATATTACTTACCATATCAATTATATAGAAATCTATTTTTATAATAATGTTATTTTTATAAGAATTTATAGGTGAGAATTTATGTAATCATCTAGCATGACTTGGTAATATTTAATGAATATTATTTAATTCTTATCATTAGGTAAAAAAATCATATTTTGTAATTTATAATATTGGAAAAAAAATTGAGTGGGAACTGTTATATTATGATTCAAATATGAGATAATTATAGAAGAATAACTAGTGAATCTATTCTATATAATTGGATATATGTTTTTGTAACATATTTTATGTTTTTTAATTTTCTGATTGGTTCATAGTAATATTATGGATATTAATTTATATAATGGTTTATTAGTGTTTGTTGTTATATTATCTTTTTCAATCCTTTTCCCTTTTAGATAAGTAGAATAAATTTTTAGTATTTCATTGATTTTGTATATGATATTATGTTTATTTTTGTTCATCAGGCAGGAAAAATTCATCATGATCTAGATGATTCCTGTAATGGCACGGACCTCTCCGGTCCATTACTTTGTGGAATGTTGGTGTTGGAGGTGTTCCGGGAGGTCAAGGGGACTTATCCCCAACACTTTGCCAATTTTCTAGTTCTGTGAACAGTGTTTCCAGTTTTCTGAACAGTAACAGATCGGTCTCACCGATCGGTCTGACAGATCGGTCTCACAGATCAGTTTCACAGATCGGTGTGACAGATCGGTTTCACAGATTGGTCTGACAGATCGGTTTCACAGATCGGTGTGACAGATCGGTTTCACAGATCGGTCTGACAGATCGGTTTCACAGATCGGTGTGACAGATCGGTTTCACAGATCGGTCTGACAGATCGGTTTCACAGATCGGTCTGAGAGATCGGTTTCACATATCGGTGTGACAGATCAGTTTCACATATCGGTGGACAGATCGGTTTCACAGATCGGTGCGACAGATCGATTTCACAAATCGGTCTGACAGATCGGTTTCACAGATCAGTCTGATATATCAGTTTCACAGATCGGTGTGACAGATCAGATTCACAGATCGGTTTGACCGATCGGTTTCACAGATCGGTCTGACAGATCGGTTTCACAGATCGGTGTGACAGATCGGTTTCACAGATCAGTCTGACAGATCAGTTTCACAGATCGGTTTCACCTATCGGTTTCACAGATCTGTTTCACAGATCGGTTTCACAGATCGGTGTGACAGATCGGTTTCATAGATCGGTCTGACATATCGGTTTCACAGATCGGTTTCTCAGATCGGTTTCACATATCAGTTTCACAGATCTATTTCACAGATCGGTTTCACTTACCGGTTTCACAGATTGGTTTCACAGATCGGTTTCATGTACAGTAACAGTGGGTGAACAGTGTTTCCAGACTCCTACAGTTTTTCCCCATTTTACGTTTCATTTGACGTAAAATACATTTAAAGCCTTATTTTAAGGGCTCTTAAGGCCGTTTAAAATTATATAAATCCTATATACATTATTCCTAAGGCTTGTAATGTTTTAATTGGTCAAACCGCGTGGGTTAATGCGATCTGTTTTTAATGGAGAATTAACCGGATCTTAAACTATTTCCCCATTTAATCTTCAAAAAAGGGACGAGATATCATTCTCCCTTGTTCTTTCCCTTTGTTCTAAACTAGGAGGCACTAGAACCTTTCAATCCTTTCTGTAGGAGTTGCACAATCAGTCTTTACTCCTAGGATTGGTTCTGCTCTGTTTTGGATGCAACTGAGCCGTGTCGATCAATCTTCGATATAAGGTATGTTGTATCATCGTTCTTTTGGTGTTCATCTTCTCTTATCCACTTCTATAATTATACCATGTAATTTCCAAGATTCTAATGGGTTTTCTAATGGGGTTGGTTGGTATTGTCGTACCGCAGCATCCTCCGGTGGATGTAGTTGTCGCGAGGGGAGGATCGTGACCTGTTGTGTGGATAAAGAACGTGAGGAACTGTTTGAGGTAGGGGATTCATGGCTTCTCTAATTGTATATTTGCAATCGTAGAATTATCATGATTTATCCCTTTGGATCACAATAAAATTGACCTAATTAAATACTTGAACCAGATTAAAAGAATTGGTTGATCGCATGTTGTTGCTTTATACCGTGATAACGGTTTGCCTCATGTTTTCCTAGATATAGTGATATCTATGTTTTCATTGATTTGTTGTTCGTTCATGATAGAAATTGATAACGAACGTAAAGCCAGAATTAATTGTTAATTAATTGGCTAAAGATAAAGAGGCATGTAAATTAATCTGGTTATTACAGTTGTTGTAGTTTTTCTAATTTGAGGATAATGAAGTTAGGGAAGTAAGCATGGTTATTTAATTGTGATAGCTTGCTGATTAGGTATCCATGATTGGAACCTACGAATAACAAATCTTCCAATTCCATATGGATTAGAGAACAGATTATGTGGGAATTTCAAAAGGGTTCTGAGTTACCCGCTTGCTTGTAAGGCTGAATGCCTTGTGGTTTGGAGATCTGAGTGCTCATTTTGTTTGAAGGCTGAATGCCTTGTTAAATGGCCGAGAGCCCATTTTGTGATGTTTGTTTTCCTGCTGCTTGTGCTGTGATGTGAGCTGGGATGGCTGTTGTGATATGTGGAGGCATGGGGACTTGTGGTTGTGGCAGCAGATGACGCCTAGAGGGGCGAGATGCATCAGTTTATGCCTGTGGGTGTCGGGGATGACACCAGGGGTAATGGAATGGGATGGATGTGGTTGCTGGTTGCTTGTGGTTTTCTTGAATGTTAATCTACTTTGCTTTTCCCCACTGCTCAAGTCAGCTCGTCTTGCTACCCTTTTTTCGAAGGAGGCGAAGACGCATAGGGTATGCCACGTGCCTTCCGTGTTTAGCCTCTCGAGGGAGAATGGGTATATGCTCTTTCTATAGGCGGCAAAGACTCGACGGGTAGTATATCTACTCACCGTGTTGAGCCTACTTTGTGTTTAGAAGCATATGATGCTTTTCTAGAATGCCTGGGAATGTGGAAAATTAATTCTGTAATAAATGATTGATTAAATGGTGAAAATCCATGGGGATGGAGGTGCTGGAATTTAAAGGTGATGTGAATCTTAAAAAGGAGTAGTTTTTGAATGTGATGCCAATTTAGTTTAATGTGGTAAATTGTTCATGGTTAATTAATTAATTAACGTACAATGGAACTGATAAAATGAGAATGAAGTAATCTAATAATTCTCTTCAAATGTTTGTGTGCTTATAGGATACATAGTCATTGAAGTAACAGCCTGGGGTCTGAGAGACGTTAGCTGCAGTTCTATCTAAGACTAGGTAATGCCCATAGTGTGGATGTGAGTTACTTATTTATTCTGTACATTTTGTGTTTCTATACGCTACTCCACCCTGTCGGTAAGGGCAACTGACACCCCGGGGATTCTGAGCCCTGGGGGGTGTTTTCCCCAACATTCTGATGGGAGGTCAAATGGCTGACTACCCCCTTTGGCCCCACTCTCTTCTCTTGGTAGATACTTGTTCCATGAGACACATCGGTTAGTTACCCCATATATGTGTGTAGAGGGCTGTAATGGATTGTGGTTATTCACACGCATATATTCTGGATATAGTATCCTATGGACTACTATAGGTGTAACGTGTATAGGCTATGATGTCTTGAGGATCCTTACTCAGAGTATGGGATGTAATGGCTTGAGGTATTATACCCGACGTATGATACACGTTATGTGAGCTGTGGTGGCTCTCGGAAATTACCTGGTTACTTTTGGTTGTGAGGACGGTGTGGTGCTTCACCCAGGTGTCTGCGGGAAAGCCTATGTGGTGCATGAGGTGCAGATTGTGGAGCTTAGCCCAGGTGTCTGTGGGAAAGCCTTTGGAGAGGGATGCACGTGGCGTATTTCGTTGGGGCAAAGTGGCAAACCAGTGGGGAAGTAGTAGCAGGGTACCCTTGATATTCTTTACTATATTCTATATTATTGTATGCGTTACTTGGTGAGAGTAGCCATGGTGAGGTTGGGAGCATAGTATACCTGTTTAGGTGAGGAGTTAGTTTCACTTGTTGTTCACTGGGCTTTAGCATTATTTCATTACCTTTTCACGAGAGGCTTGGGGAGGATCCTACTGAGTATACTGTTATACTCACCCTATGTACATATAAGCTGTTTTTCAGGTCACTTGGAGCAAGTTGGAGATCAAGCGGGTTACTACTAGCTTGTGGTTGGAGGAGGAGCTGTTCGGGCTCGTGGTTGCTGCCGTTTTTCTTTCTTTTGGGTACTTTTATTTTTCCCTTTCAGTTGTAGTACTTTTTCATGACATTTCATATATGTACTTGGGTTTATTTTATATTTCAGTTATGAGTTGGAGTTAGTTGGAGTCTATTCTATCTTTCTCTTCTGAAGGTGTTCTCTTAGAGGGTAATTCCTCCCATTTGTATGTTATTATACCCTCGGTGCTAGTCGCCAACCCGGGGCCTACTGGAGGCGGGACTCGGGGGTCATTATATCCCTTTTCACATTGCCGGCCCAGGAGGGGTTCACTTTGTGGGGAGGGGGTCGTGACAGAGTGGTATCAAAGGTCTGGTTGAGGGATAGGATGGAGTTTGGAGTTAGGCACAGGTGAGGATGCATGGGATGGTAGGGCAACGGTGTCATTCATGTTCAGCAAGTGGGGTAAACACTAGAGACCGACAGAGACATAGGCATTCAGGGCCCCCTATGATCTATTGCACGGACCTTTAAGTTTACGATGGCTACTAAACAAAGTGATACTGGTTGCAAGGTAGAGACCTAGGAAAGGATCATGCATCATTATTCTTTGCGCCTGTGTTTGAATGGGTATACCTTGGGATAGGTAACCTGAAATTAATAAAATAAAACAATTAATTAATTAATGTTGAGTCTTCCATATTCTAGGCTTAGGAGCTCTAACAGTTGTTATTTTACAGGTATGGCTCCAGGTCAACGTCCTCATCAGGTTTGCGCAGAAGATGCCCAACAGGCTGTTCAAGCAGATCACCGCCGAGTATAGGTTGACGAAGATGACACTTGGAGTAAGACACTCTGAGAGTTTCAGTGCCAGAGTCTACAAAAGTATGAGGGCTCTGTTTCAGATGCAGTCACAGAAGACTGGTTGGAGGAGGTCGATATAGGCTTCAGTTCAGTTCGTGCTCGGAAGGAACATTGGGTGTCCTTGGTTGTGACGATGCTGCGTGGAGAAGCGAGGTAGTGGTGGTTCTTGTTCCTCAGTGATCGTGAGGAGTCAACAATCTCATGGGAGGAGTTTCGAGACAAGTTTAGAGTTGAGTTTCTTTCAGCGACTGTGAAGGCGTCCAGTTGCCAGGAGCTACTCACCCTTCGACAGGGGAGATCCAGTGTTCAAGAGTTTGGAATCCATTTCAGGAACCTTCTACGATATGCTTTAGAACTGTTACTAGATGATGAGGCCCGGCCATGGCATTTCGAGGAGGCATTGCATCCAGAGATCCAGCGCCAGGTCACCCCATTTATGCTGAAGACATATCTTGAGTTGCTGGCAAGGGAAGAGGTTGTTGAGAGGACTCTGACCAGGACCAGATCTTCACGATAGGGGAATCATCATGATTCCTCACGAAGCAGAGTTGTGGTCCGGGGTTCTCGGTTTTCAGGATAGAAGAGATTCTGTTCACCTGGGGGTAGGTCCCAGCCCTTCCAATCTCGTTTCTCCGGAGGCAGCAACTCTCAGGCCTATGCCAAGGGATCAGGCGCTTGTTTTTCTTGGGGTGGTCGTGGTCATCAGCAGCGGGAGTGCCCGACTTTTCAGAGCAGTCATCGTGCACCTGGCGCTCTACTCCAGGTTCCCCCGTTGAGGCAGTTCCAGCCGAGGCAACAACAGTAGGTTGCACCAACTTTAGATCGCCAGAGGGTATATGGAGCAGGCAGAGGACAGCCCCATGACGCTCCCCGTCCTCAGAGAGCAGAGCGCGACCGTGGTGGTGGTCTTCATCAGGGTCAGAGAGGTCGTGGAGGTGGTCGTGGTCAGCTTCATGCTCTAGCGTTGCCAGCTCCAGGCGAGCCAGACGTCGTCTGAGGCACCCTTTTCTTGTTTTCTACCTTGGTGTATGCCTTGTTTGATTCAGGATCGACACACTCCTTTATATCCCCTACCCTTGTCCATGCTTTGGGACTTGAGGTAGAGAGGGGTCCAGTGCCCTTGGCATTGACTACGCCAGTTGGAGGTCGAGCTAGCTTGTTTGAAGTATGTAGAGACTGTGAGCTAGTGTTGGGGCAGCACCGCTCTTGGGGAGATTTCCTATGTTTACGAATACAACCATATGATTTCATCCTCGGAATGGATTGGTTGTATTCGGTGCAGGATATTGTGGATTTCTACAGGAAGAAGGTCGTTTTCATTGATGAAGATGGAGTGGAAGTAGTGTTTGTTGGTGAGAGAGATCCTCGGATTAGTCATAGACGAGTTTCATCCTTATCATCCATGGTGGCTGGGATGATGCTGAGTTCTTCAGAGGTTCAACAGTTTGCGTTTCCTAGGGTCGTAGAGGAGTACCCTGACGTCTTTCCAGAAGAGGTTGTATCCTTACCCCCTCGACGAGAGATCGAGTTTGGGATCGAGCTATAGCTAGGAGCGTCTCCTATCTCTATGTCTCCGTATAGGATGTCCCCTTCTGAGTTATGAGAGCTACGTATACAGCTCGATGGTCTATTGTAGTGTGGCTTTGTTCGGCCAAGTGTGTCACCGTGGGGTGTACCAGTCTTGTTCATGAAGAAGGCGACGTCAGTTTTAATTTGTGCGTTGATTATCGTCGATAAAACAAAGTGACAATAAAGAATCGCTATCCTCTTCCACGGATTGATGAACTATTCCATCAATTGAAGGGTGTAATAGGGTTCTCAAAGATATACATGTGGTCAGGATATAATCAGATGCATGTAAAGGATGAGGATATCCCAAAGACTGCTTTCCGTTGTCGTCATGGGCATTATGAGTTTGTTGTAATGCCATTCGGCGTGACGAATGCTCCAGCTATTTTCATGGGGTTGATGAATGCTGTGTTCCGTGAATTCCTTACAAGTTTGTTGTGGATTTCATCGATGACGTCCTTGTGTATTCCACATATGAAGAAGAGCATGCAGAGCATCTACGAGCCGATTAGGGAGTTCTTCACCAACATCAGTTTTTTGGGAAGTTTTCCAAGTGTGAGTTCTGGGATTGAGAAGTTCGTTTCTTAGGGCATGTTGTGTCCCAACAGGGAGTAGCTGTGGATCCTTCGAATATAGAAGCAATAGTGTCTTGGGAAGCCCCCAAGACTGTGTCAGAGGTGCGAAGTTTCCTTGGTCTCGCAGGCTATTATAGGAGGTTTGTAGCCAATTTCTCTTGAGTTGTGACTCCTCCGACAGCTTTGACCAAGAAGGATCAAGCGTTCATATGGACTGATCAGTGTCAGGCAGCTTTCGAATATCTAAAGGAGAAGTTGGTAAGTGCTCCAGTCCTTTGTCTTCCAGCAGAGGGAGTCCAGTTTGATGTTTTCTGTGATGCTTCACATCTGGGGCTAGGCTGTGTCCTCATGCAGTAGAGGTTAGTTGTTTCTTATGGGTCTCGGTAGTTGCGTCCACATGAATGCAACTACGCCACCCATGATCTTGAGTTGGCAGCCGTGGTGTTTGCTCTGAAGTTGTGGAGACATTACCTCATTGGTGAGCACTTTGTGGTTTTCACCGATCATAATAGTTTGAGGTATGTTTTCTCCCAACATTACTTGAACTTGAGGCAGCGTCGGTGGATGGAGTTCTTGCAGGAATACGACTTTTAAATATCGTATACACCTGAAAAAATGAACGTTGTAGCTGATGCACTAAGACTAAAGTCACGTAATGATGTTGTGCGTGAATCTGGTGATTCCTGGAGAGTGATGGAAGAGCTAGCAGCTTTGCATCATGATATGGAAGATGTTGGAGGTAGAGGTTGTCTTTTCTAGATGAAGGTGCAGTCATCTCTGATGTAGAAGGTGGAAGAGTCTCAGTTGGGTGATCTAGAGGTGGAAGATTGGAGAGACAGAGTTTTGTGTGGTGAGGCCCGTGATGGTTGGTCGGAGGATGAACAACACCGTGTGATGTATCATAGAAGGCTTTTTGTTCCCTTGGAGATGCACGAGATGGTTCTCCGAGAGTTCCATAGTTCACCCTTGGCGGTACATCCTGGTGTGAAGAAGATGTACTGATCCTTGAGGAGTCAGTTTTGGTGGCCTGGGCTGAAGCGTACAGTTGCAGAATGTGTGTCTCGATGTTTAGTCTTCCAGAAGGTGAAGGCCGAACACCGTGTTCCTGGTGGTCTTCTCCAACACATAGAGATTCATCAGTGGATGTGGGAGGACATCTCAATGGACTTTGTTACAGGTTTACCTCGAGCTCTGTGAGGACATGATTCTATATGGGTGGTAGTGGATCGTTTAACTAAATCGGCCCACTTCATAGCAATCAAGGAGTCGAGCTCAGTGGAGGTTTTTTCGAGGCAGTATCTAGAGGAGGTGGTGAGACTTCATGGAGTACCTAGTACGATCATTTCTGATCGAGACCCTCGTTTTACCGCTAGGGTGTGGAGAGGTCTCCAACGTGATTTTGTCTCTCAACTATGCCATATCACTGCTTTTCATCCTCAAACGGATGGTCAGACAGAGCGGACCATCTAGACTCTCGAAGACATGCTGCGCTCTTGTGTTCTTGATTTTGGAGGTTCATGGGTGAAGCACTTACCCTTGGTAGAGTTCTCTTACAATAATAGTTTTCACTCTACCATCGGTATGGCGCCGATTGAAGCCTTGTATGGCTGGCCATGCCGTTCTCCGTTGTGCTGGACTGGGGTCAGAGAGTCAGCAATTCTCGGACCAGAACTAGTGCAGAATACAACAGAGATGGTACATGTGATTCGTGATAGGATGAAAACAGCATAGGATCGTTAGAAATCATATGCTGATCAATGAAGGAGACCGTTAGAGTTTAATGTTGGGGATCATATGTTTCTGAAGGTGACTCCCCGTCATGGGCAGTGAAGGTTTGTTCATGGAAGTAATCATTCTCCCCGGTTTATTGGGCCTTTAGAGGTGTTAGCTCGTGTTGGAGTTGTGGCATATCGAGTAGCACTTCCCCCTCAGATGAGTCAGATACATGATGTCTTCCATATATCGCAGCTCTGTCGTTATCTTCATGATGAATCTCATGTTATCGATTGGGGAGAGATCGATATTGATGATGATGCAACCTTCGAGGAGCGACCTGTGGAGATCCAATACCACAAGGAGAAGGTGTTGCGTGGGCATTCTATCCCTTTCGTTTGTGTCTTGTGGCGACATGGTGGCATGGAGGAGAGTACCTGGGAGCGTGAGTCACAGATACGTGCTCAGTACCCAGAGTTGTTCAATGTTTAACTCCTTTCATGTAATGATGTTTCCATTATGGTTAGACCTTCCATGTTTTATTTGTGTACCATTGATGTGATGTTATGAATGAATTGTTTGGGTATGGATTGTTTGTTCCCGGATGTCGTAGTTTTGTTCCATCTGTCGAACAACTCATGGTGGTTTTCCCATGAGAGGTATCTTATGGGGTGGTTGTTCGGAGCCCTCTTTTCTTCTAGGTTGGTCTTTAATTATCGAGGACGAGAATGTTTTGAGAGTTATCTAATGTAATGGGCCGGACCTCTTTGGTCCATTACTTTGTGGAATGTTGGTGTTGAAGGTGTTCCGGGAGGTCAAGGGGACTTATCCACAACACATTGCCAATTTTCCAGTTCTGTGAACAGTCTTTCCAGTTTTATGAACAGTAACAGATCGGTCTCACCGATCGGTCTGACAGATCGGTCTCACAGATCAGTTTCACAGATCGGTGTGACATATCGGTTTCACAGATCGGACTGACAGATCAGTTTCACAGATCAGTGTGACAGATCGGTTTCAGAGATCGGTCTGACAGATCAGTTTCACAGATCGGTGTGACAGATCGGTTTCACAGATCGGTCTGACAGATCGGTTTCACAGATCGGTTTGACAGATCGGTTTCACAGATCGGTGTGACAGATCAGTTTCACAGATCGGTGCGACAGATCAATTTCACAGATCGGTCTAACAGATCGGTTTCACAGATCAGTCTGACAGATCAGTTTCACAGATCGGTGTGACAGATCAGATTCACAGATTGGTGTGACCGATCGGTTTTCCAGATCGGTCTGACAGATCGGTTTCACAGATCGGTGTGACAGATCGGTTTCACAGATCGGTCTGACAGATCGGTTTCACAGATCAGTTTCACAGATCGGTTTCACATATCAGTGTCACAGATCGGTTTCACAGATCGGTGTGACAGATCGGTTTCACAGATCGGTCTGACAGATCAGTTTCACAGATCAGTTTCAGAGATCAGTTTCACATATCAGTTTCACAGATCGGTTTCACAGATCGGTTTCACAGATCGGTTTCATGTACTGTAACAGTGGGTGAACAGTGTTTCCGGACTCCTACAGTTTTGCCCCTTTTGACATTTCCTTTGACATAAAATACATTTAAAGATTTATTTTAAGGGCTCATAAGGCCGTTTAAAATGTCATAAATCCTATATTAATTATTCCTAAGGCTTGGAATGTTTTACATGGTCAAACCGCCAGGGTTAATGCGATCCGTTTTTAATGGAGAATTAACTGGATCTTAAACCGTTGTTCCATTTAATCTTCAAAAAAGGGACGAGATATCATTCTCCCTTGTTCTTTACCTTTGTTCTCAACTAGGAGGCACTAGAACATTTCAATCCTTTCTGTAGGAGTTGCACAATCAATCTTTACTCCAAGGATTGGTTCTGCTCTGTTTTGAATGCAATTGAGCCGTGTCGATCAATCTTCGATATAAGGTATGTTGTATCATCGTTCTTTTGGGGTTCATCTTCTCCTATCCTCTTTTCCATAATTATCCCATGTAATTTCCAAGATTCTCATGGGTTTTTTAATGGGGTTGGTTGGTACTGTCGTACCGCAACATCCTCTGGTGGATGCAGTTGTCGCAAGGGGAGGATCGTGACATGTTGTGTGGATAAAGAACGTGAGGAACTGTTTGAGGTAGGGGATTCATGGCTTCTCTAATTGTATATGTGCAATCGTAGAATTAGCATGATTTATCCCTTTTGATCACAATGAAATTGACCTAATTAAATAGTTGAACTGGATTAAAAGAATTGGTTGATCGCATGTTGTTGCTTTATACCGTGATAACGGTTTGCCTCATGTTTTCCTAGATATAGGGATATCTATGTTTTATTTGATTTTTTGTTCGTTCATGATAGAAATTGATAACGAACGTAAAGACGAAATTAATTGTTAATTAATTGGCTAAAGATAAAGAGGCATGTAAATTAATCTGGTTATTGTAGTTGTTGTAGTTGTTCTAATTTGAGGATAATCAAATTTGGGAAGTAAGCATGGTTATTTAATTGTGATAGCATGCTGATTAGGTATCCATGATTGGAACCTACGAATAATAAATCTGTCAATTCCATATGGATTAGAGAACAGATTATGTGGGAATTTCAAAAGGGTTCTGAGTTACCCGCTTGCTTGTAAGGCTGAATGCCTTGTGGATTGGAGCTCTGAGTGCTCATTTTGTTTGAAGGCTGAATGCCTTGTTAAAGGGCCGAGAGCCCATTTTTTGATGTTTGTTTTCCTGATGCTTGTGCTGTGATATGAGTTTGGATGGATGTTGTGATATGTGGAGGCATGGGGACTTGTGGTTGTGGCAGCAAATGACGCCTAGAGGGGAGAGATGCATTAGTTTATGCATGTGGGTGTTGATGAGGACACCAGGGGTGATGGAATGGGATGGATTTGGTTGCTGATTGCTTGCGGTTTTCTTGAATGTTAATCTACTTTGCTTTTCCCCACTTCTCAAGGCAGCTTGTCTTGCTACCCTTCTTCCGAAGGAGGTGAAGACGCGCGGGGTATGCCATGTGCTTTCCGCGTTTAGCCTCTCGAGGGAGAATGGGTATATGCTCTTTCTATAGGCGGAAAAGACTCGACGGGTAGTATATCTACTCACCGTGTTGAGCCTCCTTTGTGTTTAGAAGCATAGGATGCTTTTCAAGAATGTCTGGGAATGTGGAAAAGTAATTCTATAATGAATGTTTGATTAAATGGTGAAAATCCATAGGGATGGAAGTGGTGGAATTTAAAGGTGATGTGAATCTTAAAAAGGATCAGTTTTTGAATGTGATGCCAATTTAGTTTAATGTGGTAAATTTTTCGTGGTTAATTAATTAATTAACGTACAGTGGAACTGATAAAATGAGAATGGAGTAATCTAATAAAGCTCTTCAAATGTTTGTGTGCTTATAGGATACCTAGTCTTTGAAGTAGTAGCCTGGGGTCTGAGAGACGTTAGCTGCAGTTGTATCTAAGACTAGGTAATTCCCATAGTGTGGATGTCAGTTACTTATATATTCTGTACTTTTTGTGTTTCTATACGCTACTCCACCCAGTTGGTAAGGGAAACTGACACCCCGGGGATTCTGAGCCCTGGGGGGGGTGTTTTCCCAAACATTCTGATGGGAGGTCGAATGGCTGTCTACCCCCTTTGGCCCCGCTCTCTTCTCTTGGTAGATACTTGTTCCATGAGGCACAGTGGTTAGTTACCCCATATATGTGTGTAGAGGGATGTAATGGCTTGTGTTTATTCACACGGATATATTCTGGATATAGTATCCTATGGACTATTATAGGTGTAATGTGTATATGCTATGATGGCTTGAGGATCCTTACTCGGATTATGGTCTGTAATGGCTTGAGGTATTATACCCGACATATGATACACGTTATGCGAGCTATGGTGGCTCCCGAAAATTACCTGGTTACTTTTGGTTGTAAGGACGGTGTGGTGCTTCGCCCAGGTGTCTGCGGGCAAGCCTATGTGGTGCACGAGGTGCAGATTGTGGACCTTTGCCCAGGTGTCTCCGGGAAAGCCTTTGGAGAGAGATGCACAGGACGTATGTCGTTGGGGCAAAGCGGCAAACCGGTGGGGAAGTAGTAGCGGGGTACCCTTGATATTCTTTACTATATGCTATATTCTTGTATGCGTTACTTGGTGAGAGTATCCATGGTGTGGTTGGGAACATAGTATACCTGTTTAGGTGACGAGTTAGTTTCACTTGTTGTTCACTGGGCTTTAGCATGCTTTCTTTAACTTTGCACGAGAGGCTTGGGGAGGATCCTACTGAGTATACTGTAATACTCACCCTATGTACATATAAACTGTTTTTCAGGTCACTTAGATCAAGTTGGAGATCAAGCTGGTTACTACTAGCTTGTGGTTGGAGGAGGAGCTGTTCGGGCTCGTGGTCGCTGCCGTTTTTCTTTCTTTTGGGTACTTTTAGTTTTCCCTTTCAGTTGTAGTACTTTTTCATGACATTTCATTTATATACGTGGGTTTCTTTTATATTTCAGTTATGAGTTGGAGTTGGTTAGAGTCTATTCTATCTCTCTCTTCTTCATGTCTTCTCTTAAAGGGTAATGCCTCCCATTTGTATGTTATTATACCCTCGGTGCTAGTCGCCAACCCGGGGCATACTCGAGGCGGGACTTGGGAGTCATTATCTCTCATTTCACATTGTCGGCCCAGGAGGGGTACACTTTGTGGGGAGGGGGTCGTGACAATTCCCATATATGAATTATGTCAAGCCTATAGAATGACATAAAATCATGTATGAAAATGTAATCATACAATCTACCATTATTGTAAAAGAATATCTCAAAAAAAATAAACTAATGATATATTTAATGTGTCTTATTAAAACAGATAAAATAAATAAAAAATTCTATTTTCAAAAAAAATTCCATGTATGATTCATATATAAGTACATGCATAATAAGTTCCTAGGTCGTAGCCATGAAGAAAAATTCAATAATAATATACATATCTTATTTCATTACAACAATATTTCCAGGTAAAAAAATAATTGTTAAAAATGTGGGGAAATGATTTCACTAAGGATGATATAGTGTAATTTCTAGATATTTCAAATTAAATTTTATTTTTAAAATAACAAGACTTTGGATTGTGTATTGCACACATTATATCATGCATGATCAAACCATGAAGTACAATTATAATATTATTTTTTAAATTTTACTAAACAAATAGATGTTCTTTTGATGGGATTTATTTGGAATAACAAAATTATTAAAGCATAAGAATAATTTTTTTATAAAATAAAAATGTAATTATTAATGAATATTTATTGAAAAATTGACAAAAAATATATTAATGGCCATTAATATAATCAAAATTTGATGGAAAACTACATTAGAAAATTTAATAATATAAAAATGATTAAGTTAATTTCATTTTACATTTATAATCTTCATATTATATTAGGGAATTTTTTTAATTTTTTATAAATTGTTGTTATTTGGTTGAATATGGAAAATAATGATTTTTCAAAATAAATTCACATTTATAGAATTATTAAAATTTAAGATGGAATTAGAAAATTTTAATAACATTGGATCATCCAAATATTTGATATTTTGTTAAAATTATATTTTTTAAAAATTATATTAAAATTTATAATCCTTGATTGGCTTGTTCCATCATAAGTTATATATTATTCAAATTTAAAATAATTTTTGGGTATTGTAATTTAATGATGTGGTTATGGGGAAATTATATTATTTTTAATTTCAAAACTATAATAATATATCTTTTCATTAAATAAGAAAATTAATTTATTTAAACTATATATATTGTATGATTTCAATGTGAAATTATATTTACGATAAATAAGGTATATTATTAAAAATTGTTTTTCTCATTTTTTTTCTTATAAAAAAATATGTTTTTTACTAATAAAATTTTTTTCAGATAAAATTATAGACATTTTTTTCTAAAAAATGAATAATTTTTATAATTACGCATTTATTTTTTGATCTATAAATAAATTTTCAATGTCAAAATTTATGTTATCTCATTTTAGGTTATACTGTGTTTAAAGGTGTCAAACAAGTAGATAAAGATTAATGTAACTCCAAAAATTTTCTACATGTTATTTGATTAGTGTTTTTTGAGCATATAATATATAAAATATGATTATTTGGTCAATTGTTACCTCATTAAAATAAATAGGTCCTTTTAAAATTCGAAAACATTTAATAATTACAAGATTTCCAATCCCCTCACTTATTAAAGGGAACCAATTATCCTATCTTATTTACAATAATTGAGTGTTTTAGGTAAGCCAAGACTACATTAAAATACCATAAAAATCATCCTCAATATGAAATAATGGTTGTAGATTCATCTAGATACTGTCCTAAAATTTTATAGTCTATCCCAGTGGCAGTCTCTTAATGAAAATGCAATCATATTACCAGACGTTTCCAATGATTATTTCTTATTCACCTTCATATAAATATATTGTAATATTTATATTATAATTAATACATTATAAAAAGTATAAGGATATGTTTTTATGATTACATTATATCCATTTTCATCACCCCATCCATTTTATGGAAAATGAAAAGATCGTTCGTGCATATGTATGACCAACCATCTCCACATTCCATTTTAATTGTTTTTCATCACCGATTTACATAGATTGTTAAAATGATGGAATTAGTGAATGTCACACCCTTACACATAATCTTATGTTTATGGTTATTTTATCTATATATTAATTTTTTGGTTTCATAATGATAAGAAAAACTATTAAATTAAAATCACAATGAATTATAATAAAATAAATTGAAATGGATTTCAAAACAATTATATTTATTACATTATTATATATTTTTTTATTGTTATTATTATTTTCTTGTTATTATCAATATTATTTTAGTTATTGTTAGTATTAGTGTTTTTGTTTTATAAATGTCAAATATTTATTCTATTCTTTTTTACTCTTTTTAAACCTCCCCCTCTTCTCCATTCCCCTTCCCCTATTTTGATGTTTTATTTGATTTCAAAGGGTAAAAATTTATTAGATTAACCCTAATTTGTTTTGGGGTTTTCATTTTGACTGATTTTTATTATTTAGGGTTTAATGAATTGTTGTATAATGTTGATGCCTTCTTGAGGTGTTTTCCTCACATGTATAAATATGTGTGTATAAATTAATTTATGACATCCACACTCATTTTCCATCTTCACGTGGGGAAAGAGTATAAGGGATTAATGGTATATATATATAATAATACATGTGTGCTCAAGTGCAGGGCAGTCTTCGTCAGTGGTTTCAAGCGCTGAAGTGTTCCGGAAGGATCACCTCTTCTCTGAGTACGGTTTCATTATGAAATTTATTTTCTTTTTATTTATAATATGCTTGTTCCTTTTAATTCCACATATTATGAAATTATCAATATATATGGCTACCTTGAGTTTATTGGAACCCAATTGAGTATTCCTTCTCCTTGTCATAAATTGTTGATTTTTGAATACTTTTTTTAATTAAATTTTAATACTTAAAGGTTATAGGAATTCAATTACATGTATACGTTTCATTTTAATGATTTAAAGGAAATAAAATGGATTTGTTCCATGTTTGGTACAATTTTTGTGAAAATAATATTCTGAAAGGAGTTTTGTTTTTAATTTAGCTGCGACTTATAAATATTTCGAAATGGGGATTCCATTTTTATTCCAAATGGGGTTTGAATTGTGTGAGTGGTTAATCTCTTGTAAAAATTTATTGTTGGATTATTTAAAATGTGTTTGATGGAAATAAAAAGGGTTGTATCATTTTTGGTTTTTTCATAGGGTAACACAACAATACATTGTGAATTGAATTATATTATTGAACCCATAAAAAAATTAATCATATTATGTTATATTGAATGTGTGATGGAATAAAGGACATTAACCATATATTGGGTTTCTTAAGAAGATATCCCTTGTTTGGTGGTTTCTGTGATATGATTAAGGGATTGGGTTTTTTAAAATGGGCATCCATTGGTGTTTGATGGGTTTCCTTGATTAAAAAGTGTGTATTGGATTAATTAATTTTAAGAAATGTCTTCATTGATTTATGTAGTTATTATTGGAAATGATTGTTCCATACTCTATATTTGACTTTAAATTTCCGATTTTTTTGGAACTGCATTTTCAATTTTTTTATGAAATGGGTGTCGGCATGTTAGGATGATGTGATTTTGTCTTTATTTCCATTGTTGATCTGGCCTATTCTACATGATGATTATGTGGTTAATGTGATTCTTTCTTATATTATAATAACTGGTTTTGTTATTGGACTCTTGTTTTTGGGATATTTGGATACATTGATTTATTAATGTATTCAATGATTTATTTATTAATTATTTGTCACCCTATATATTTGTTTTATTCGGGTTTTGTGAGTTTTTGTAGGTTAGGATTGTGAGAATGGTCCGACATGACCTATTCTTGTGGATTCTGTCAACCTCCTCTAAGGGAGAGGATGTTTGAGATGTTTCGGTTCATCTCTACCGTCTGAGGAATGGATTTTATGCAGTTTTTTGGATTCACACCATTTAAATTTTGGACTTTATTTTTTTATGGTTCTTAGTATTTTTGGTGTAGTGCTCTGAAAACTACAATGCGGTTTCGAGTTACAGGGTCTAAGGTGATTCGCCAACATGTCCATTGGTATGTATATATGTATATGAGAGTTCCCCTAATATATTTTTAAGCATCTATGTATATTAATTTACATTTAGGAGGATTGATCATATGTGACATTTCATGTAATTTGATTTCCTATGTGGTTTTGAATAGGTAATGAATATTTCCAATGGTGATTGGCCTAATGTTTGGTAAGACATAGAAAGCGTTCCTTGTGTGTAATTTAGCACGTTTGGAACCTTAAGAATTGTTTATAAAAAATAAAATACACTATTGAGGCATACATATTTGTTTTAGGAAATTATGTGTTGATTTAATGTGTGATTTGTGATATGTTCCTAGTAAACAGGATTGTGCATTTTTTTGTGATGGAATATGGGGATGTCATCAAGGAGGGAGAACTATAGTTAGAGGTTGGGTGTGTTTTTATGTAAATTAAATGATATGTATATACACTCTTTCTTGATGAAAACTCACCACCATTTGAAATGGAGCACAATGGGAAACCAGGGTATCATGGTGGGAGGACTCTGACTAGTACGCTAGATGATACATAAGTTTTATATCCCAGGTACTTCTATAATGATTAATGCTACATAAATAAATAAATTTTTTTTGATGATTGGAGAGTAGTAGGTTGTGGGTGTGTTCCATACTAGTGTCTCGTCCACGTGAATTAAGATCATTGTTTTTTCTATGCCACGTTTTACTGAGGTATGATGATTCTTTGTCCCCAACTAACACTAGATGGTTAAGGATTGTCCATGGAGCTTATGATGTGGTTTCCATTCCATTTATTTCAAAAATGTTGTATTATTTGTGAAAACCATATTTTAATATAAATTAGTTTCCATTCATTATGAAATTTTAATGGATGATTGGATTGTAGATTGAAAATTTATTGTGAGAGAAACTCATAACATGAAAATGAAATGTTATTACTGGAATTTGAATGTAATGAAAAAAATTAATTTATTATGTCCTTTTTTCCAACTTTTATGTTATTTATTTCATAAAATGTACGAGAATATGGAATTGTTGTACCTTTTCATTCTTAATAAGAATCACAATGCTCAAGCCTACTTTACATTTCGGTTTTAGGTTCCTCTAATATTGGATAACTCTTGGGAAGAGTGTAGTATATGTTGCGTGGTGACCAATGAGGTCACTAGAGGCATGTATCGTTATTTTATTTATTTCCTTTTTACTACAATTTTTTTTGTAATATTTTCTATCATTTATCTATTTTTTGTGTTTATGATTTTTAATCTATCTTTTTTGTGGGAAAAATAATTATCAACTTGTATACTTTGACCCCTATCACTAGTTTCCAGCACAGGGTGATCATGAATGACCTCTGGTCCTTGTACTGGGCCAACTCGGGTGACTGTTTCAGGTTTGTCTTCTATTGGATCATGAAAAAATGGTATCATAGAAGGGACTTATCATTTGGGGTTTAGGTAGCATGGTGATTAGGTGTTTTGGGACTCGTTAGATAGGTGCGGGAAGGACTTCATGAAACTTCGTCTCTCCTGAGCCTCATGTTTCTAGGGGTAGTATATGATTAGAAAACTTCTCTACCATGTTTTGTATGGATAAATGATGAAAAATAAAGTGATATGGTGTTACACAATGAGATTAAATGGAGTAGAAACCCATGTAAAACATGAGTCCATGGTTCAATATACTTTATTGGATGGATGATCACATAGAGCATGGACTGCTAAGCTATGTTTTTGGGTTGGCATATCCACTAGTCTCTTATTTTTTGGATGTTTTGATGATAATTATGTTTGTTCATAGTTTTTACTGACATGAGTTGATTTAAAAAATGAAAATGGTTCATATAAAGAGGGTTTTTAAAAGGGAATATGGGTTTGTAGGGGAAAAGTGGGGTTTTAATGGGAATTTTTTTCTTTTAATGGAATTTTTGTTTTCAAATAAAAAATGGGAGGAGTTTTGGAAGTAGTTTTGTGACCTTGGTAACAATTATGGAATGTGAATTGGAAAATATTTTGTAATTTTGGAATATATTTCATTAATTATATGTGAAATCATCAAATTGGATGAGAATATGTTCTTTACATTGAATGATCCATTTTTAAAATGGGATGTCTTTTTGAATTAGCCCTGGGTATTCCAATGATTGTTCCCATATATGGAAGAATACATATGGAAATTGTATAATCGGAGATATGTGTCGATGTGTTCATGAGCAATAACAATGGTATATATATGTGTGATACGTCATGGAATACTAATGGTGGATATATAATTTGTTTTTTCTGCTAGAAATGGATTTGAAAAAGAAAATATAAATGTTTTTAAAAGTGACTCAGAAATTGTTTAGTGATAAATTTTTAGGTTTCTTATCTTTTTTCATAGGATGTTGTATTTTGACATACTTAATTTGGGTCAGGATGGGGGTTTGAGTTTGATCTTTAGTTTGTGAGTGATGTTTGGAATAATTATTTATGATGAGTTTTGATTTCCCTTTGTCCCTCTTGTTCTTGAGTATTCCACCAATAAAAGTATAATAGGTTTATAATGAGTCTCTTCATGTTGTTGGTTCTACCAAGACTCCTAGCAGAGTGGTGTAATTGAGTTGTTTTCGGTTGTTGTTTGTCTTCCATGGTGATGGTGATCTATGGAAGGAAGAATTCTGGATTGAAGATATCGTTGTTATTTTAATGTTATTAGGAACTTTCCGAGATATGAGATCTTGTTCTTGTTTGAGTTCATTTGAGGGTTCATCTTCATATGGGTGAAGGAGATAATCCCACTATTGTGGCTTGTTGGGGTATCTTCAAAGGTGATTGAGACCACTTTATTTTTATGGATAATACCTAAGGAGGTGAAGGGGAAGAAATTGGAATAGCTTGTGAGTGTCCAGTGAGACCAATAAACATTGAAGGCATATGTCGGGCATCTCCAGGAGTAGCTTCCTTTTTCAACAATGATTATGTTGTGATATAAGTTAAATTTTCTCTTATGTAGGGTTTTCATCCAGGGTTCAAGGACTAATTATTTTTGGTGTTTGGGACAGTTCTCTATATGATATGTAGAGTGAACTTAAGGGACATATTTCAGAAAATCTTACTTGTCATATACATATTATTTTAGTTTGGACACTCACTTTTTTTTCTTGGTGTGGCCGATTTGTGTACTTCAAGACGCCTTGTCCTCATTATCGAATTGATTTTCATCAGTTTGGTTGATTAAAAAAATTTAAGTGGATCCACTAGAAGAATCATCATGAAAAGTCATGAGTAGATGATGTCAGATCCTAACTGTGGGATAACATATGCCTTAAGACCTCAGAGCTCCAGCCATATATCTTATAGTGAATCATTTCCCAGATCCATGAATTGTTGGGTGTGGGGTACCTTGGTCTAACATTGTTCTCTATTTATTAAAATGGGATGGTTTAAATTAATCAATTTTAGATCCCTTGTCTTTGAAGGATATATTTTTCTATAAGTGTAATAAAGGTCTCTTTTATTTGGTCTTTGTTCTTTGATACACCACCGTCATTGTAAGAAGTTATGGTTATCTCCATTCATTATAAATCATGTAGTTTTTCCCCCTTAGATAAGATACATGAAGATTTTATCTTTGTGTCTCTGAGTCTCCAGATGATTTTCTATCTTGTGTGGATAATTGTTTTGGGTGTCCCATTCTTGTTTTAGGATGTGTTTGTTTTAAAGATACACGTCTATTGGGAAATAATTCATAAGGTTTTGGTCCACCATTACATTTGGGGTATTCTGTCGTGTACAACATGTGGTGGGGTTTGGTTTGTGTTGAGAGTTTGTGGGTCATTTTGTGTTAGATTTCCTCTCTGGATCAAGTTAGCAGTTCTAGAGTTACCATTTTTTGAGATTCTCATTGTTGTTTGTTCTCATCAGGTTCTTATTGTGTGGAGAACCCTTCTCCTTTACAAACGGATCTTTTTATTGCATTTTCCCTTAGATTTGGTGAGGTCTGGCAGATTGAGTGAATATTCCCTCCGATATCATGATTTGATTGGGCTTGTTCATTATTGAACTCTAGTTTGATACATATTTTTTTCTGGGGGAATTTCTTGGGGTAGAATGTTTTTGTGTTAGGGAAAAATTGTAAATACCCGACATGGAATATTTTGGTGATGGTTATTTTTATTTTTATTTTATTTATTTTGTAACATAAAGTGTTAGAAAAATTAAATTAAAATCACAATGAAATAAAATTAAATAAATTGAATACAATTTAATAATAATAATAATGATAATATTATTATTTAGTATATTATTATTAATATTATGTTATTATTATTATTAGTATTATTATTATTATTTGTTGTATTTGTTTTATTATAATAATTTTTTCTTATTTTATTTTGTTTTTACCCTTCTTGTCTCTCACCCCCTTCTCCCGCATCCATACCCTATTTTGGTTTTTTATTTATTTTCATGGGGTGTTCATTTTATGGTCGAAGCCTATTGTGTTTAGGAGTTCTCATATTTATTTATTTTTATTATATAGTATTCTGTGAATATTTATAGAATGTTTATGTATTCTAGAGGTGATTCTATCAAATGTATTGGTATATATATATATTCCTTATAACACATTTTCAATCATGGATCATGAAAAATGTATAATGGAAAAAGTGTATATATATATAATACATGTGTGCTCTTGTGCGGTGCAGTATTCTTTAAGGGATTCATTTTCGAAAGTGTTCCAGCGAGATCTTCTACTATTTGATTTTGGTGTCTCTGTGAAATTTGTTTCCTTTGGAGTTCTAATATTCTTATCTCTTCTAATTACCTATTACATGAATGTATAAATATATTTGATAGCCTTGTGTTGATGGGAACCCATTTGAGAAATCCTTGGGCTTGGCATAAATGGTTGATTTTTGAATCGTTGATTTATTTTTTATAATGGAATACATAATTTTTCTATTCATTGTATTAAATTTATTCAATTCATTTTAATGGTTTAAATTCAAGGCAATGGGTTTTGGCCCTGTTTTGTTTCATTTTGGTGAAAATAATCTCTTAAAAATAATTTGATTTTAAATTGCGGTGTGACCTCAAATGATTTCAAATTAATGTCTTCACATTTCATTCAAATGGTGGTTTGAAATGTGTGAGTGGTTTATCTCACGTAAAATTTCTCCTTTGGATTCTTTAATAGTGGGTTTGATGGAAATCAAAATAGGTTGTGCCTTGTTTTTTTAATTGTGTCCTTGAAAATACTTTTTGAAATGAATAATTTGGTTGAACCTCTATAAAAAAATTTCGACCAATGTTTTATGGAATGTGTGATGGATGAAAGGTCTTCGACCATACATTGGATTTTTTATGAATAAATCCTTTATGATAGGGTGACCTTGATATGATTAAGGGTTTGGGTATTTTAAAATTTTATTCCATTGGTGTTTGATGGGTTTCCTTATTTAAAATTTGTGTATTGGTTTCATAAAATAGAAATGGAATCTCTCTTGATACATGTAGTTGTGCTTGGATATGTTTATTCCTTATTCTGAAATTGTGTTTGAAATTTCATATTGTTTTGAAAATGGATTTACAAATGTTTATGAGATGGGTGAAGGCCTAGTTGGATCTAGTGATGTGATATTGGTTTTCCTTGTTGAACCCTAATATTGGAGAATACAATTATGAAGTTTATATGACTGATTCTAATGTTATAATAAATGGGTTTTTTATTGGACCCTTCTTATTTGGAAGTTGGGTGCCATTTATTTATTAAATGATTCAATGATTTATTTCATAATTAATTGAAACACTATATTAGGGTTTGATTCAGGTTTTGTGATTAAATATGTATTAGGTTTGTACTAATGGTCCACTATACATATTCATGTGGATTCTGTCAACCAGCATCAATGTTGAGGCGGTTTGGGATGTTTCAATAAATCACTGCCATATGAAGTATGTATTTTACGCCGTTTTTTGTTTTTTCAACATCTATATTTGGGTCTTTATTTTTTTAAGGTTTGATGTATTTTTGTGGTATTGCGTTGAACTCTACATGAAATATTTAGTTTTCTATGTCTAAGGCCACTCACCTACATGTGAAAAAGGTAAGTAAATATGTATATGTGGGTTCCCCCGATAAATGTATAATCATCCAGGGAAGTGAATGCACATGTATAGGGAATGGTGTTCCCATAAATATATATGAAAATTCATACATAGGTGAGTGGAAACTGTTATATTCATATATGTATATATGTATGGATCGCCTTGCACAAGTTCATGGCCGTGTGGACGTGCTCATAGGTTTTAGATGTCCATATATGTATGTTAATGGTATATGCCTAATGGGGGAGAAGCAGCTTTTAGTTAGAATACACCTTGGGCTGAATGCTTGGTTTTATACCACCCTATGGTTTGTCCCCCATGACTTTTCCCTTAAATGTAATTTGATAACTGACATCTTTTTATGAAAACAAGTTTTATATTTATACTATATACACATGCTATGAAATTTAATGGCGGTTTCTAGAAATGGTTATCCATTTGTTGTAAAAATTGAAAATGCATTTCTAACGCCCATGGGTATTATGTTACTTTTCTTAAAATGTAATTTTATAGGTGGGATTGAATTGGTAATGAATATTTCCAAATGAGTCTGGATTTTTGTCTGGTTAGTTATAGAAATTGATCCCTGAATGTTATTAAGCTTATTTGGCACCTTAATAAAGGTTTGTGAGAAAGAAAAACCAATCTTGAGTCATTCCCCCTTATTTTGGGATATTTTTTTGTTGTTGAATGTGTGATATATGAAATGAACTTAGTAATGAGGCTTGTGAATTTTTGTGTGATGGAAAAGGGGGATGTGCTCTAGGAGGGAGGTTGGTAGTGAGAGGATTGATGTGTTTTAGGTAAATAAAATAATGAGTAGAAATATTTTTTTTATAAAAACTCACCACCACATGAAATAGAGAACATATGGAAAATATGGTATCTAAGTGGGCATAATAATACTACTATGCTAGACGATATGTAAATGGTTTTTCATGGTTTCGTCTAGCAGGATTGAAGCTACAAAACTCATTATACATTTATGATGATTGGAGAAAATTATGTTATGGGTTCTTTCCCTACTATATGGCCATGCGTGAGAATGAATATTGTTGGGGTTCCTATTTTTTCGTTTTACTCAAGTATGAGGATCCTTGGTCTCTAACTAACACAAAATTCATAGGGAATTCCCAGGGTTCTTGTGATGTGATTTCAATTTTATTCATTTCATACTTTATGTCATATTTTTAAAAACCATATTTTTATATAAATTAGTTTCTTTTCATTTTTAAATGCTAATTTCAATTCTAAAACCTTTCATAAATGGTAGTTGTTGATAATCACATTACATGAATATGAGAACTTGTTTCATGAATTATAATTGAATGAAAAAAATTAATTTTTAATTTCAAATTTTCAAACTAACATGTTTTGGATTTCAAAAAAGGAACGAGAAAAAACATTGTTATATCATGGAATTAGTATTTATCATATCATTACTCATGCCTACGTAAAATTTCAGTTTTAGGCTCCTCTAGTTTTAGTTCCTATTGGAGGGAGTGTGGTTTATGATCTGTAGTGAATCACATGGTCAGATGAGGAATGTCACATTGCTACTTTTAATCCTTTTTCTACAAAAAAAATTTCATTTCATTTTATATTTTTTATCTTTTTGTTTATATAATTATTATTTATCTTTCATTCTTATTGGACAAATAATTCCCAAATGGTTTATTTTGATTCCCGATTGTAGTTGGCAGCCCATGGGGATCAATAATGCCCTTCAGGCTATATAGCATGCCAACACGGTTGACCGGTTCAGGGTCAACATGGGTTGGCACAAACCAGTTAATATATATGATATTTGTAAAATAATAACGATCTAATGAATTTAATATAGAATACACCTTCTTACACTTGAATTTGTTGGTAAAAGATATTGTTTTTCTTGTGTGTGTGCAGACTAGCTACTCAATTATAAAATTTGATTCATTTTTCGATCACAACCATTAATTGATGATTCTAAAATTTTATATAATAAATTAAAATTATATTATTGATGTTATCAATATTATGTAAATTATTTAATTGTTTCACTAATACATTATCCATATTCAATACAGTGACGTGATTTTTGAAAATTCACTGAACCACCATAAGTTTTCAACAGTAGCAATAACTATTAAATGAATGGATTTTAAAAGATTATATATTAAAAATATCATATATTATATAAATGAAATATGTTATTAATAAAATTATTAATATATTTAAATTTTGTATATTAGAATACAATGAGTTAGGACAATGAAAAGTCCTATTCTAAGGATAATTTCTTCTCTTTTATACTTTAATGTTACTAGTTTTACCCTATGCACATAATTTATTTTACAAGTATTATATACTACCTCAATGAAAACATATATAATATAACCTTTTTAATTTATCGAAATTAATAATTTTTATTAAAATTGTATTCTTTTGGTGTATTGATTTTTTAATTATCTGTGTTTAAGGGAGTTATGTTATATTCACATTTTATTTTTGGATTATTTATTTTCATATTTCCATTAGAAAAATTGTATGATCATAATATCTTAAAATCCAATTATTTTCATCTACACATGTTATTAAGGTATTTCAAGGGTTATACTCTATTTTATCCCTTTTTGGATCAATATTGATCAACTAATTAAAATATAGGTTTATAATTTATTTAAATAACTATTTAATGATTTCCTTTTATTATATTTTCTTTAATATTGATGTTATTTTAAATATTTCAATAAATTTAACATATAACATAATATTACTATTTTATTTCACATTGAAAAATATTTAATTTTTAACAATATTTTAGGATGAATATTCTTATCATTTTTGAAATGAAAATCTTTTTATTTTTAACAAAATTGGGAAATGGATCTTGGTTATAATTGTCACCATATAAATAAAACTTATCACTTTAATGACAAGTATTTTTTTGAATAATTTATTTCAATATAATATGGTTTATATAAATGAAATGATTGACCTTAATATATTGGGAATTATTTTCTATATTCTATCAAAACAAAATGTATTATTTTCATAATGTAATGAAAATAAATTTTAATGTTATTTATAACTATGTTCTCTGAAATTGTTACAAGGATGTTTTTGTGTTTTGATTTTAATTTAATTTCTAAATAAATTTTTTTTCTATGAAGTATTATTTGTGATGAATCAATGGTATTCTATAATGCTTTAGTGGTTTTTTATTTTACCTTATATTAATGTCATTGATTTTTTTGTGTCCATGTTCTCTATCACTCAACATGTTTAATTATACAATATTTTTATCCTCCAAACACATATTTTTTATAAAATGTATGAATTAAATATAATTTAAATTAAATTAATGATATTTCAACAGTAATCAACATTATTTTATTTTATCATTTGATGAAATAATTTTTTTTATTAATTGGGGAAATATTCCAGATCTATTATTAAGTACAATAAATTATTTATTTTTAATGAATATTGAAAATGGATAGTATTAATCACTAAAAAAATTTGGATAATTTGTTTGATGTGAATGTTATGAATGCAGACTACCTATAGAAAGCTACTCTATGAACATATATGTATCAAATGTGAAATTGAAATAAATTCCATATTATATGGGAGTGTTGTTTACTCCAACAAATTTATGAAGAATAATGTATTCTCTGACGCCATGATGGTATGATTCATGATAACTTGAATAAGGCCAATATTTAAATCCCATAATTTTAAAAAAGTATTTTTGTTTATTTATAATTATGATTACCTTTTTAATGAAATTGTACTGTTTATTATAGCTATTAATGTTTATAGAACTATTTTTTAAATATATGTTTGTTTGATTATCCACTGTATTATATTTTTTATTCTATTTTCAAACATTATGGATTGTGTATTGTGTTAAACTTATAGAGAATTTAAGCCAACTCATTGATATCATCTGTCAAATCATTTTTAATGATGGGTATTTTGAAAAATTTCATTGATTCATAAATGAATCTTATGAATTGTTATTATCATTCCTATGTAATATGTGAGTCATATAATTATATATCATTCCATGTATGTTCTATAGATATTTTTTGGTGTGATTCCCTATATTTTTAACAATAATGAAATCTAACACATAGATATTGCCTACAATATTTATGTCTAATAAAAATATAATCAATAATTTTTACACTTGTATGTAATTTCTAACATTTTATATTTCATATTTCTATTACATTGTGCAATATAGGCTAAAATTACAGGAATATAAAACCATATCAAAACTGAAAACTCATAGTCTCAAATCATTGAAAAATCCTACCAGGAAGAAATCCTATAGAAAATGAATCTACATTATTAACAAGGTCATAGTTCAATAAAATACATTATGTTATGATACATTTTATTCTACTTGATATAAATTTTAAAACATTAACATGAAGTCATGCACTATTAAATTTTAAAAAAGCAAATCCAATAAAAATTGATAAAATTCGGAATTTTTTTTCTCTTTTTATATAGACACATTTAATAACATGAATTGTAGTTCCATGACATGATTTTTGTATAGTATACCAAAACCTTAAAACATATTCAAATTTCAATGAATCCCTTTCCCCCACATAAAAAGCTGTATTTCATGACTTACAAAACCATTTTCAATACCCTTCACACAGGGATATTCACATAAAAAACATATAAATTACTTCAATAAAATTTAACATTCATATATTAATGTAATTTAATTTTTATAGTAGAAAAATTATTTTTTTTAAATTGAGTATAAAAAATTTAATTTAAAATAATAAGGAATAATGAAATTATGAAAATGATAGAATTGAGAAAGTCACTAGAAATTAGGATAATAATATTATTATCATAAATGTGATTGATGAAATATTTTCCAATGATGATGATGGAAATAAATATGCAAAAAAGTATAATATTGAAACAATGTTAATAATAAACCATTTATTTAATGCATTCATTTATATTATATTGAAATTGGGTAAATTAAATAGGGGTGTGTCACTCTAATTATTAATAATTATTTAAAATAATATATTATAAGAATTTCATTTGTGGAAATAATTTTTTTAGATAAAACTGGGTATTTGATGATTAAGAAGAATTAGTGAAAAATTGTAAGTTAATGAAATGATTATGAAATGTTTTTTAGACTTTGAATTACTATTTTAGTATTTTTCAATCAATGGATTTTTTTTATTCAATGATATTATAAGCCTTATGTTTTTTCAAGGAAACCCCTTATAAAAATGCAGGGAAACCATACTACTAAAACCTATTCTCCATAATAACTAATCATTCTTTTAATTTGAATAAAATTTAAATTAACCACATATTTTTCAAAAAGTCGATTCATAAAAAATATACTTAATGAGAATAGATGGTATCCCTAAGAATCAATCAAATGTATATTTCCTAATAGTATAAGATAGTGTTTAATTGAATATCATAAAAATTATATAGGATTATCTATCCATTTTGTTGTTTAATAAAACGTAAATATTATGGAATAGAAAATGAGATTTTTGTCTGAAGTTGTTATTAGAAAAACAATTTAGTACAACCATCTCATGAACTTAGTATCCTTTTATAGGATTCAAGGTTGTTGCTATAAGAATATCTGGAATACATTATATTTTATAATATTTAATGTCTTTATGTAATACGTTAAATTTATTAACCTATGAAATTAAATAACTAGGATATTATAATATGTAACCAAATTCAAAATTATATTTTTAACTATTAAATGGTCTTATAAACTAATTTGAATACAATAATATGACATAATAAATTGATTATGATAGAATTTAATGGCTCGAAAAAATAATTGGAATGTTTTTTCATATGATATCTGAATGTTTATATTGATAACATTGTATTATTGACTATCATGATGATATTTTTCATAGTATTATAGAGAAATATTTGAATATCACGTTAATATATGTTTTTTAATATATATTTTATTAATAACCACCTATTTTAAATCAACATATATTAGTTTTGATTCATGTAAAGTCACATAACATGTAAAAAAATTTGAAATCATATACAATACTTCTTATAGATATCCTCTAAAACTCCAACTATTGAATCTATAATATATTTACACATTATGTTATGTGATATATAAAAACTTTTAAAAAATTATAAAATAATCCATTTGGATGTCCTCTAAAATTCTTCTAGATTAGGTCCCAAAGATTCATGAAAACATGATCCAAATCTACATAATATAATTATGTCTTCCCAAAACTTGTTATATCATTTAAAATGATAATTAATTATTTAATAAAAAACTACAAGAAAATCAATCCTTTTGAAAATCATTAATGACTCTAAATCTGTAATGGGATAAAAAATTATCTCTTTTAATTGCATATATTTTAGTGTATATATGAAATATCATTGTGAAATTAAATATAAATAATCATATAAGACCTTTCTATAAGAAATTGGGTCACTATGCATCACAGTATATGTCGATATTATATAGAAAGCTCTCAAATTCTTGATTCTTTGAGTATAGATAGACCAGATGGATTAAAAATTCATTTTTAATTTAACTCAAATATAAAAACACAACCCATGACGGTCTTACTAAATGATAATCACATCTGATTTAAATTATCCTTATATAGTCTTAAAATTATTCCGTATACTGCAACCAAGTGCATATATTTCATACCCATTGTACATGAGGAAGAATTCAATCATTTTCAAAACATTACAAATGAAATGATCAAGAACATGAACACCCACCCATAGATAAATTTACATTCAGAATTGAATAATAATTGAATCAATGTATGAGGGTTTTCATGCTATGTATCTTTTAAAATCCATCTATTTGGGATATAATATAAATCATGCTCAACTAATATACTAAATACATAGTTTAAGTCACTCTATGCCCTATCATTAGCGGGTAATAAAATATAGATAACTGTTTTTATTCCTTATATTCAAATTACCTATGTCAATATAGAACCTATTCCATTATAATATTCATGATTCATTAAATACTATATGTATCTATACTACACATCAATTAGAGATAACAGTGGCATAATTTATGTTCTTAATTATCATTTCAATTCATGTAATACAAATATCCAATATGTATGAATCATAATTTAGAATTTCATATTCTCTAAAATAGTATGTTAATACATTCCTAAATATTTATAATAAAAATAACAACAAAATATAGAAAATTATATCCATTATATCAAAACATAATGGAATTTAGAAATAAATTTTATTTAACACAATTTTAAGATGTATTTTAAACACATTACATTTATATTTAAAATTCTCACATCTCTAATTTCCATATAAAGAAAACTATTTTTTTACTACTTGAATTTGTGATCATAAAATAAGAAATACTATTTATATAATTTTCAGATTGCAATTCGAAATTCTCATAATCAACTATTTGTTCAAATTTTTAAAACAAATTTACTACAATATATCAATGGATATAATATTATTATCTTTTGTGGAATTTAAATTCCTAGAAATCATATAATATTTTTTATATTTTTATCTAAAAATGAATCCATGCATAATTTTTTTCTATTATTTGGGAACAAAATGTAGCTATTTATTTTATGATCCTTCTTTAATAATATATTTTAAATATAGTTAAGATGTAATGTGACAATAACATTGAAATGAGGACGTATAATCATTTACTTGTTACAAATTGAATTTTCTAATATATTATTTATTCTTCCTAAAAATTGAGAAATTAAATTTCCATTATAATAATTTTTTTTAAAAACATCATTGTGTTAAGAAATAAAAAATATCTTATTAATGATAGTATTTATAAAAAAACTATTAATCATATAATATAATCAATTATTTCGGTTTATATAAATTTTATATGATGAATATTTAAAAAAAATACTTTCATATAAGGTGTTGAGAAATTTTTCCTCATATTTTAATAGATACCATAGATAAAATATTTTTCAATATATAAACGTTTTCTTTAGCCTATATTGTACATTGATAACGGTGGGGGAATCCGGGTGCATTCAATTTTATCTTTATACGACCTTTTACCAATTTTATATCATAATATCTTATTCTTGACATGGAAGTAAAAATGTCCAATTGATCTGTCCAATATTTTAAAAAACACTAACCGAAATTCAATAATTGAAAATAATAAATTAAATACACATACGATGTAATGATTCTGTATGATACACTCTCATTGTTCTTGTTATAGTCCATGATACAGTAATAGGGGATGGGGAATCAGAGTGTCAAAATTTTCTTTTTATTTAGAAGATATTATCCACATGCTAGTAGGAACTTGTTAAACCATATAGAAAGAAAACAATTCACTAAACACACAAATAGATAAGTGAAAAAATATGAAATTTAATTGGTTCACCACTAAGGCATACTATGAGGATTATATGAAAATGATGTTTTAATATCACATTAATTCAAGAAGAATAAATATTTTTTTATAGCTTATGGTCTATTAGTCATGGTCACTCTGTACTATGTGCACTAAATTTACACATGTTGAGGGAATAGTGAACTTCATCCCATGGATTACTTATATTTACTCCACCTTACACAATATGTTTGGTGAAGTATTCCTCAGTTTAGCAAACCATTTCTCCCTCCCTCATAATTAAAAATTTACTGAATATGTTGTATCATGAAGGCAAGAATCTGATTCTGAAATTCACTTCTAAGTCAACAAAAGAAATAATTAAGTGTTACATGTTTCACTATTCACTATACATGTCCAGAAAATTCTTCTATAAAAATTATGAACAATTCACTATGCTATTAAAAAACAAATCCATGTGCTTCGGGGATCACCCATTGTGCTACATAAGAACATTCATTTTTATAGACTCATACATGTAAAATTGACTTCATCGAAACCAACATCATGAACTACACCACACAATATCATTAACAAGATGAACATTATATATAGCTAGGACTTACTAAATGGAATATAATTTCCATTTTGTTGACCCGTGTTCACATGTCATTTTCACCAACACTATATATAAATTTTTAATATTCTATATTATTCCCAATAATGCGGTTAGAAAAAAATTTAATGGAAAAAAATATGAGAAACTCACTGATCATTGGAATTCATATAAGTACCCATTGTCATGTAACATAAATTATAGATGGATCAGTCTAAAATAACCCACCTAAAACACAACTTTATATGTCAAATGATTCCATTTAAATTTGGTTCAAATATGATTCCTCATTCGTGATTCAAAAAGTGTATTTTATGATATTTTTCATTGTTCTAAAATCTATCATCGGATAATAACTACATTTTTCATACCCCCTATTTATCATTCGAACCACCCCCTCGATTATAATTTATATCATTTCTAAGGAGATCACATTACATGCCTCGTTTATAGATCAAGAACAATTACAACTAATTCTCCAAAAAATTAACATCCAACTATAAAATCACTGTATAAAACAAATTATATTTTATTAAAGAAAAAAATATAATAGAGCTATATTGATTTAGTTATTCTATATTAATTTTTATGGGCCATGAATTTTTCATATATGTGAAAGAAATTTGGGTTATTTTGACTAAAACCATTCACACAACATCACCAAAAAACTAAAAATTTCACCTAATTTTTTTTGGCAAACAATATGAAATATATCCATTTTCAATCATATTATGGGTTTCAATTATAATACAATGAGCTTATCATGGATTTGATACTCCTCGATCAATATAGAATATATTTAAAAAAACCGCATAACACCATAAATATATATATTAAACCACATTGGATGTTTTATCTTCCTCTTTGGGTTTATGGGAAATCCAAAATGAAATGAAATTTCAGACACATCCAACTATTCTCATGAATTCATGTAGGAGAAAATATTTATCACTCTAAGTCCACAATAGAAATGATTTTGTACAAAAAATTTACGAGATAAATCAAAAAAATCAATCTAAACCTCATGAAATTCCATATTTTAAAACTCCTCATATCTTCCAGAACATTTAAATTTTATTCCATACTAAAACTATATTTACTAATATATCATATCTCATCATGTGTTTCAAACCATAAAACTTTCCATCAATATGAATTAATACAGTTGAATGTATTTCACACAATTTATACCCATTTTTCAATAATCCTTATTTTATAGAACATGGAAATCGTTAAAAAAATATGTACAACAATATATAAAATGGGAAGAGTACTTTGATTAATTCTTTAGATTCTAGAGAAGGTTGGAAACTATAGATCAAATGATGTTAATAAAAAAAATATTGGCCAATGGCATATTAATTCATTCAATAACTATCTAATTAATTCCAATATATTCAAGTTTGATGATTACATATCCCATTATTATTTTATAATGTGATACTAAATTTTGATATGTTTTATCCAAGAACGTTGAATATGATTTCATACGAGCATAGCTACACTATTATTTTAAAAACATATCTACATTTTCATCTTGACATATTCACCAATATCTTAACTAAATTTATTCACCCATAATACCAAGGATATTCCTTGATTAAAAAGATATATTCTATATATTTTGTAATCAGGAAATTATATTATTACACCATACAATCCCATCCAACACAATTAATACTGATACAAAAATTCACCCATTATTCTATATATTTAATCCACAAAATATATATAAAAGTACGATTTGGAAAATGTTTATAATCTATGATATTTTACTTCATTAAACAACATTCCAAAATTGATTGTATCTTTGATGTAACACATGATTCATTTAACTGAATATAGAATCTCTTATTTTTAATTACTCTATAAAAAAGCAGTTAAACACGTTGAAAAGATGATATTTTCCAATGTTTCAGTCAAATAATGTATGCTTCCACTCATCCTCATGTAAAATGTGGTATCTCTAGATATCCCATCCTTGTGATTCCCAAGACTTTTCAACCATAATTTGAGGTGATATTAGTTTGGAATCATGAATATTTAACTTCTTCAACAACACCTTATTATACTGTTTTAAGAGTTAAATGTGTACTTCTTCTTCTGTATCAACCCTAGCCCAATAAATATTTTGACTTCACCAACAATAGAAATTTCAAATTCTAATTCCATGTAGATAGTGAAATATTCCACATATTTTTCTTTTTCCTAATTAAGATGATATCATTTATGTATAAAATCAACACAACCAAGTATTCTTTTTATGTTTTCACATAGATATTATTAATTTAAATTACCCAATTTGAGTTTTATTTTCATCATATATAAATATAGATAAGAATACAGTGATCATAGTTCCCACATTAAGCCATATTGAGACATCATTAATTTTATAAACTTTTTTTCATAATTTCTAATTTGAAATACCTCTGGGTTTTCAGTTTAAACATATTCTTTGAGAAATCCTTTTGAAAATTAAATATTTACATACATACTATTTTTTTTCTTCTAATTTCCAGAATGAAAAAGATCCTAATTTACTCTTATTAGGTTATTTGAGAATGAAATTCATCATCCACAACACCATCAATATGATCATATCTTTTATAATTTTTATAATCTTATTCATTATTATAATTATTTTCTCATGAAATTTATCCTAGAAGATCATTTTTTTCCTAAAATATTGTCATATTTTAGAATTTTAAAATCACCCCAATTATACTATTTTTCAATATAATTTAATTATAATTTCTCCAATTTAACTTTGAATTCAAATCTATCTCCATATTCAAATGAATATGGAAATTCTAAATAAATTAGAGCATCAAGAAAAATATTTTACATTCACATTATTTATGATGGTGTGGGTAAATCTCTAGTTATATTTTATGTATAAAACAATTCCCCATGTTTCTTTATTATGGTATATATTTCTATTCTTTAAAAATATATTCATATTTTGAATAAAACATAGATTATTTATTATTTAAACAACACAATACAACCTCTAGGGTTGTACTGACAACAATTTTTATACTTTATCTCCATAGAATATATTTTCATATATTCCACTAGAGTTAATCATGCCATTCTCATTAATTAACTTAATTTCACTACAATCCACACTTCTAGTTATCTTTTTTTGTAACATATTTTATCCTTACTCTTTATAGACTGTATTAGAAATAATTCTTCATATGCAGTATCACCATACCTTCAATTATTTATTTCATTGGATGAGATGTAAAACCAAATTTCGATCACATGATATAATTTCATTAAAGGATTAATTCCAAACAACATTTAATGAGGGGTACTGTCTTCCCCATGAAATAACTATTTAATATTTTGAGTTTACATAAAAACATTTAATATTTTTTTCTAATAGTGTTGAGAAATTACAACTTCCAGGAGTAATATTTTTTCATATTGGCCACTATCTCATTTCATTATTAGATAACTCTATTTTATAGTGGATCTCTCCCTATTGAAAAATAAATCATTATTACATGTTTTTCATTATAGTTATCAAAAATAATATTATTATACACAGTTCCATTAGTATAACACAATTTTTTAATTGTTACTCTCATCAAATTTTCATCTATTCCGTGATAAATTTTTATTCATCTCATGAACTCACATATAATTTGTAAAAACAAGTTCATGAACATTCTGTTGTTATCAGTGAGGGAAATAAAGAAAAATACTTATCTATATTTGATAAATATATGCATCATATGACAGAAGTATTCAACAACATTGTCTCATATATATATATATATATATATGTATGGCATTTCATTTAATTGTATCACATTAGACTGGACAATTCTACTAAAATTATTATCGCTTATATTTTATCCAATTATTGTTGATGAATGTGACATAAAATCTAATTTCAAAATATTTTGTCTTCATCAACACAATGGGTATTTGTATTCTCTTGAATGTGCAATAGGAATAGATTATTGTATGTTTCTTTCATATATATGAGAGTTTCATAAAATATTATTGACCAAAAACATTTTAAAAAATAACTTCATGAACCATGTTCAAGTGTTTTTTGAAAATTAAAAGGTTGTTCTTTAACCCATCCACATAGAATGATTTAGTCTTATTTAGCATATCACCTTCAAAATGGGTATTTTAATTCCTGTTGATCTTAATTTTTTATCATTGACGAAGCTATTGGTCTGATAAACAATATCATTATATTCTTTTAAGATATTTACATTACCTAAAATGTTTGATGATCACTCATTCTCAAGAATAATGGCGACACTTTCCTTTATATCAATGAATAATATTTTCACTGGAATTTTCCTATTAGTTCTTTTCTTTTGCATCCCTAAGATACATGGTCAAGTATAATATTAAAATTACTAATCACAATTCACCTATGTGTGAATGGTGATATATTATTCATATTCTAATTAAATAGAGAGAAAATTTTTTAGATATTTTTTCTCAATTGACATATATTAATTATTCATTGTCCTCTACAGCGACCAATTTCAAAACCTATTTTCCAATATTCAAGAAAATTATTCCCCATGATAGAAAAAAAAGTAAACATTGAAAAAAATCCTCTATTATATGAGGGATATTACCTCATTCTTTTCTATTCACTATATGAGCTCCAATATTCAACTACCATCATGCCCCATCTTATTATAACATATTTTTGATAAGGAAACTATATATTTTTCAATTTATAAGAGGATGCATATTCTATTTTTCATTAAAAATTATGATAGATTCATTTTTATATCACATATATTATTTAATGGATAATATAATCAATGAGTATTCTTGTCACTTTGATTTAATTTTGTAAATAACACGTAGTTCATGAATCAAGTGAGTTTGTTTTAATTATATAATAAGAAAGTGTGTACATTACATTTTTGAAATCAACTACTATTTTTTCATTTGATTTCTTTTAATCATAACAGATTCCATTTTTTTATAAATAATGTTATCTATTCATTCGTAATATTTTTACCCTGTCACATCCTTATTTAATGCTTTATATTAATTATTTATCCCGACACCTTCTTATAGTAATTTTAATATATGAAATACATGATTTATTTTCATATTCATGATTCACTCTATATGAAATAATTATTCTTGAGGAGACTCATTCATCATAGCTCTCCACTATTTGACTTTACTAAGGTCATCAAACACCATTATATGTTCTTAAATATAAATATTAATAATAAATATTTATTCTTAAATGACATGAAATGTCATCTGATTATCTAAATCATCATATAGTTTATTTTTTTTCTATTTAAAATGATCCATATATTGAAAGGATTATTTTAGATCCCCATTAATCATTGGATTTTTATTTCTTTAAATATAATTCTCTTCAAGGGGTTATTAAATTCCCACTTTGAGATCAACTAATAATTCATGTTCATTTTGATATTATAGTTTTCATTCTTCTTTCACAATAGTATCAATCATGTAATCATTGTTATGATATTAAATTTTTCTTTCTCCTACCACAAAATTGTCTTCACTATTATTTCATTTTTTCTCACGAATTTTGTTCTATAAAATTTAATTCTAATTGAAATTGTAGATTTGGAGTCTCTTCTTGGAGTTAAGATTCATCATTTATTTTTCAAAACATATAATTCACATAAATTTCCATCTATGATTTAATATCCATGTAATATATTATTACAAATTTCAAAGCATTGTAAAATAGAAAATGGTAGATTTCTTATGAATATATAATTTCGTTCATTGATTCTCTAGTTGCAAGATATAGATTTTTTAAATTAGATACTCTTCAATATTCCCTCTCACAAAAATTTAAACATTTTCCATAGATTTAAATTAAATATCATTAATTAATTGATATTATTTTCATTATAGATCTACTCAATTTTTTTAAACCACGAACTCATTATCAGATCATCAAAAAGATCTTAGAAAAAGTCACAATTTTAAAGATATGACTTTAGGATATTTCATAGAGAAACCCCATAAAGATATTTTCCTAACAATAAAAATATAATTCATGTATTCCTAAATTCGATGAATAGATCAAGCATCGTTATTAATTCAATACATGAATCTATTACACTCAAAATCTCGATGAATTTTCAATTCAACTAATATGTTATGGAGGAAATAAAACCTGACCTCCATCAATATAATATCACCTTTATGTATATTGGAAAATTTCTCCCTTGTGAAATTTCCATTGTTTCAAACTATTATTTTCATAGAGATCTCCCTTGATAGGACTATTGATACAAAAAATTCATCTTTGGTATCATCATCTAATAGTTTCTTATTAGGTGTAGTCATAGACCACCCAACTATATCATTGAATTGAATCTCATATAATGTTATGGATTGAACATCCGACTAGAGATATTATAGATTTTATGTCATTATGTCCTTCCAATACTATTGTAATCATCCATCAAAGAGGGAAACTAATTTATTATTCAATTTCATACCCATATTATTAAAATTTTGATGAATGATTTAACACATGATTAATGGATTTTATACCAATTATTGTACACCAAAATTCTTTCAAAGAGGTGTGGGGAATCATTGTGTCAAATTTTTATTATTTATTCTAAGGATATTATCCTAAAATTTATAATAAATAATAAAAAATTCCAAAAATAACATGAACCCACAAAAAAAGCATGTAAAAATAAAAAGAAACACAAATATTTTACTATGATCAATTAATAAATAATACTACATATAGCACAAAACATTTATGTATTAGTCATTTTATATTACACTAATATTCACTACTTCTTTTAACTATAATATTCTGTGAATAGTCAATATATTATAGGATATCTTCTTAGATATGAGTCTAGATAATACCCTTCATCTTCCCATAGATCACTTATTTTGACACAATTTTTCTCAGTAAATTTGATAAATTATTATTTGGTGTAATTAATATAAGGACACACCCATATAATTTAATTTTTTTTAAATATGGTTCATCATTAATTCGATATTATGATTCTCTAATTCAAAACATGATTTTGAAAAAAACTAGGTGGTAATTTCAATGTAGATTATTGTACATTGTGCATGTTCTTCACAAACCACACTCTATGAAATGTGAACAACATTGTTCTACTGGGTAATAAACCTCAAACCTTTTCATTAAAAAACACCATATTTACTATGTGAATAACTTCATCTATCATAGATTCATCATCTATGACGTTACCTCCTAGAACCCTACATTAAAAACAACATTCCATAATCTACATGTTGACATGAAATTTTATCATGTTCGAGCCAATCTGTATAGACTTAACTTAATACGCGGTTGAAATAACCTCTCTAATATTTCACCAAAAATATGATCTCTTTAATATTTTCTTCAGTTAAATATGGTTTGATTAACAGTACATTTCGATGAAAAATAATTAAAAATTTATTATCTCATAAATGAAATTTTTTTTCTCTATTATTGACTATTAAATCTATGTTTAAGATCATATATATATACCTCATAAAAACATGAACGCATTCCACAAATGTCACAGTTATAATTTGGTTCACATAGAATGCCTCATTTTATGGTCCTCAAATTGACTATTCATGATTTTTAACGTAGTAGAAATATATTATAATAATATCTTTTGATATTAGAGAATATCAATGTGGTTAATAAATATATTTTCCTCCAGAAAAATGAAATGTCATCACAAGTAAATGTCCATATTTTTTGTTGTTTATGTTTCAGAACATTAAATCGATTTTCCTTTGAAAATGAATTTTCATTCCTAATACTCAGT